>OY720382.1:5052500-10052500 GCA_963082945.1 Cerastis leucographa
ATTTACAAAGTCGTTATCTTGATAATTGCGAGCCCTGCCTTTCACAGTTATAACTTCTGATTTGCATCACTATCCCTTGCACATTGGGATTTATTCTGGTAACAATAAGGCTTCTATTGACTGTTGGTTTACTCGTAACAGAGGTAAAATATCAGCTCACCTCATTGACGTCTTTCTTCTCACTAACAAGCCCATGTTTCTTCAACGACGCGAAGTCATCAACAGTGAGTTCATTAGGATCCTCCTCATAGAACGACTCGCAGTCCAATCGTATAGAATGTTCAGCCGACGTGAGACTCTCGAACGGGTTCAGTTGGAAGTCACCGCCACTCATTGTCATGTCCTGTATGGTCTGGTTTATTTGTTCTATTGATTCGTGTGTTCTGGAAAATAAGTACCATTTATTTAATTGTATTTTCAGCGAAACATACTCTTTTGCCTCGTCCACGTTCATACATCAGGTGGCCTACAATGACGTCTTAAAACATTTTTGTTTTACTCCTTTTCCAGTGTGGGAAAGAGATGGCGCTAGACATCCTGTATAGCTCCGTCTCTTTCCCACACTGGAATAAGAGTAAAACAATACTGCTTTAAGACGTCATGGTAGGCCAGCTGGTCATAGACGCACGCCGGTTGCGAGGACTACGCACCTGACCTCTTTGAAGAACCTCACAGAATAAGGTCGGTGAATATCCTTCTAGAGCGTCCCCTTAAAATACTTATTATTCTATGAAAAACACATGACATAACTACACGGCTATATTTTTCCGATCGGGTTAAACAAAGGTGTGACGTATACCTATAAAGGGTGTAAAACACCTCTTAACGAAGCCGAAAGGCACTGGTTCTCCCTGTCATTGCGATCATTTTTTTGTTCTACACCATACCTGGGAACCTTCTAGTTACGGAGATATTAGGGGTCAAAGTTCCAACTTTTTCACAAGTATTTTTTTAAATACAAGTTTTTAATGTAAGATTTTTACTATAAGCAACTCCACGACCCCCATACTATTCAATCCGTCCATCAGCACAATGTTTTGAGTGCGTTACATTGAGTTCTACCACAAAACATGATTTTACACCCCCCAAAAAAAAGTCGTTTCCCAGCATTATTTTTTGCGTAAAGTTACTTAGTTTCATGTACAGAATGCTTGGTTGACGGCTTCGTGATGAGGTGATTTACACGGTGTATGACACCAACATTCCCCCGGTTAAGTCGCATGTAATGGAGGTGGCGAGCCTATAGTCACCAAATGGGCACAAATAGACACCAGGCAGTTACCATAATTAAACACAACTCTTTGTGAAGACTGCTAAGCAGTGTTGCTGCTTTGAAGAAATATTGGTGCTGTTATCATAACAAGCACATGAGGTGTCATTTCAGACCTTGTCTCTGATATAAACAAAGATCTTTTTTTTTGGTATTGGCACTTCGAAGGTCATCCTTTGTGGCTCAAAGTCAAAGTCAAAGCATTTATTTCAATTAGACCATTACAGGCACTTTTGAAAGTCAAAAAAACAAAATAAAACGCGAAGCTACAGTCCCAGTCACAAGGCATAATAACTTGTGAAAGTACTGTAGTTGCCATTCCGTAGCGTAGATCTATGGAGAAGAACGGACAAGAAACTCCATGGACACTCTTTTAAATCAAAATATGTTACAAAATCTTGGTTACATCATTCATGTTAAGAATTAAAAATATGTGAGAACAATGTAGAAATACGGGCTGTCTTTTGATTAACCGGACCATCCTGTCGGTGCCTTGAGTGTAAGATCTAAACTAAGCGATAACACGCTAAGGGCACCTGTTATGTCTTGCTTCTATCAGATCCCTTTTATAGGCAGTTACTACTTACTATCAGGTTGGGGGAACATTTAATGCAGTGAGAAGATTTAACACCCCTTTTTTTACTGAGAGGTAATCATCAAATGACACCACCCGCTCTGGGCGGAGCGGAAGGGAGTGTCAGACTCGTACTGATTAAAATCCATCCATGTTCCTTCTTAGCCCTTTGTGTTTCAGGGCCACAGTATCTCTTTCGAACAGTCCCGCAACCCTGGCAGGCATCGGCCCTCTCGGACCCCTTCCGGTTAGCTGACATCTCCAAGAGGCGCGCGTGGAACGCTCAGGCGCCATCGACATGTGCTGACGTCATAAGTCGGACGGACGGTGAGCTAGCACATTACTCACCGTCCACAGGCGCCTACGTTGGCCACCGACGCACACACACAACACACACCTGGCATCGCTATTCCAAATCCCAGCAATAAAGAACGAATGCTCCAACAGGGACATAACCCTAGTATATTCCCACATGGTCTTCTCCGTTCCCACTTGAGCGACCAATGATAGCGCTTGTGGTGGACTGGCGCGCAAGTTCTTTAGCACTTTGGAGGCCTGAGAGTGGCCTCGGGACAGCTTGAGGACTAGTTTCGATAGGTAGGTTTTGTTGTTGGCGTCTATCTGTAAATTAAAATAATTCTGGTAAAACTTCAGTAGTTATTTACCTTCACTTGCGATGGCGTAGTTTCTATGAAAATTTCTATAAAGTTTCTATGTGAAGTATCTAACAAATGATATAGTGAGCCTCCTGGTGTTTATGGTGTTTTCAAACAATACCTCTGCTGGTTTGTGCACATCATTATTATCTTTGCATTTTTAGAATAAGGACAGGAGAATGAAGATCATCATCATCAGCCTTTAATGTTCCCACAGCTGGGACACAGGCCTCCCCTCCATGAGAGGGAGTGGGCTGTAATCCACCACGCAAACCCAGTGCGGGTTGATAGATGTCACATGTCTCCGAATTTTTAGTTCAAGGACATGCCGGTTTCCTCGCGATGTTTTCCTTGACCGTTTATGAGTGCAACGGTGATGAAATAAATTACACAAAGTAATGCGCGTGCCTGGGTTCGAACCCAGGCTTACTGTTCGTAAGTCGGGGATGCCACCACTGTGCCACCACTGCTCTCAGAGAGAATGAAGATGATTTACTTAATATACAGATACATAAACTCAAGCCTTTTAACATGGAGTAGGTAAAAACTACAGAATGCCACCTGCTACGATAACAGTCCCTGATTTACCTTACATGCAGTAAAAAAATAAAGAACTTACAAATGGTCTTATTTTTCCTGAAGATATGAATTTCAGTGCTTGAATTAACAAAGCAATAAGCTCTTCTGCAGTTTCGCTATCTGTAAAAGAAATAAAAGTAACATGATTCCAGGACATAAGTAGGTGCTATATCAAAACTGCTTCAGACCATTAGTGTACAATAAGTAAGTAGATTTTTGTTGTACTAACTTACCTCTCAAAATGTCCCACAGTTTATAAGTAAAGTCATTACTCGATCCAATAGTGTTCATATCATTAAGGCACTGTCCCAAAGTGGTGGTATCTTCAGTAACACAAATGCACCCGCCCGCGAGACATTCAGCAGTATAAGCATAAGTTTCAGTCTCGTTTAAGAGTTCATTGACACGCTTTGAGTTGTTTGGACGCTTTGCGCCTGGTATGTTGTTCCTGAAATGATTGACATTCCAATTTTAAATTTTCCTGAAAATCAGCGATTTTTCAACGTGAAAATCTCCCCAGCAGCTAAACTGTCTGTTATGTTAGAAGAACTACTAACATAATATTATCATCTACCTAGCCTTTTCCCAAACTATCATGGGGTCGGCTTCCAGTCTAACCGGATGCAGCTGAGTACCAGTATTTTACATGAAGCGACTGCCTATCTGACCTCCACTACCCAGTAACTGGGTAATACAATACACCTTGGTTAGACTGGATGTCAGACTTTTGGCTTCTGACTACTTGTAACGACTGTCAAAGATCTACAAATGACAGCCGGGACCAACGGCTTAACGTGGTTTCCGAGGCACGGAGGAAACTCGGTATGTAATTATGGTCACCCATCCACGGACCAACCTCGGCAAGCACAGCTTAACCTTAAAGATCGACCCGTGCGGCTGTTATTATTACTAACATATTAATGTACAAACAAAAAATCATGACTGTGTTATATAAACTAGTAGAAACAAATTGTTTTCACCTGATTAAAGCAGTTTCCAGATTGACAGAAGCGAGCCCTGCAGCAGTCATATCAACTAGCAGCTGGTTCATATTATGTAACGCACACACAGACCTCCAAATAGCATTACACGGACTTGCTAGGTGACCCACTATGATTTCTTGCTCCTGTGAAACAGTTAAACGATTTTATCAGGAGAGTTTTCTGCCTTTCATGGGTATTTTTTTAAAGGATAATATGAGGTCAAAGAACATATTTTTTTTTTTTTCACTATCCCTAAAACCTTCTATCTTTGTGGTATCTTTAAAGCTTTTCACAACTAGGCTGGCAGATGGTTTTATCTAGGTTTTGCCTGAGGCTTTGCTCCCATTATGGTCATAAATTAACCCATGGAATGTTACAAATATAGCCTATGACAGTCGGGGTAATGTAGCTTCCTATTGGTAAAAGAAAGAATGAAAAAACTTGGATCACTAGGCAAAAGATTAACCCTACATACAAACTTATTTATAAAATTTTCGTGTCGCGGTGTTTGTTACCAAACTCTTCCGAAACCGCTGAACCGATTTGTATCAAATTTTGTGTGCATATCAGGAAGGTCTGAGACTCGGCCAACATCTATTTTTCATACCCCTAGAACCCACTAAAATTTCCACGCGAACGAAGTCGCTGGCAGCGGCTAGTCTTTCTAATATAAGTATAGACTATGCTTATGATACTCACAAAATTAACTTTACAGCTTATGAACGGCGTATGCAGCGACTTCCCCGACCATTCACAACGCAACTCCGTGACACCGCCATGAGGAGCGTTGACTAGCTCATCAGTATTGTGGGAGCCATAGGAAATACCCGAGATTAGATATTTACAATCCACTAAAGTTGAGATCTGAAAAATAACAATGTTAGGGCCTTAGCAAGTGCTGCTTAGGATTTTCAGTCATTGAGCAACTGAAGTAAAACATAATATATATGATATTTTAATAATTATAGTGTTCACAATTCACATGCCCATTGTATTATCAATTTGGTTCTTGGTGGAAATAAGACACAAAAGTTCCTTTTAGATTTGATGCATATCATCATCT
This sequence comes from Cerastis leucographa, assembly GCA_963082945.1. NCBI lineage: Eukaryota > Metazoa > Arthropoda > Insecta > Lepidoptera > Noctuidae > Cerastis > Cerastis leucographa. Next base: position 5,057,626 of record OY720382.1, read on the forward strand.
GTCTAGCCTTTTCGTAGGTTGGGGTCAATTACCAATCTTACCGCATGCAGCTTAATAACAGAACTTTACATGCAGCAACTGCTTATCTGTCCTCCACAACTTATTCAGTACAGGGTACAGTACCCCTGCGGTAGACTGGTTTTCTGACTTTTGGGTCACTGACTACCTGTAAAAAAACTGCCGGGACTGATGGCTTAAAATGCTTTCCAACACACAAACGAAACTTGGTATGTAAAGGGTGCTCACCCATCCACATACCAACCAAGGCAAGCACAGCTTAACCGGAAGATTGACCCGACAGGCTGTTTTTATTTAGCCACAAGCTCCTCCAAAGATCCTCCTGCAAGGTTTTCTCATAACAAGAAACATAGTGGGGGCGAACTGTATCTATGAGTCATGAAACCCAATGGCCCCATAAAGTCAATCCACAGCTATAACCACTGTTTGGACTGTGTATGGCCTTTCTATAATAATACCTTATGTATCACCAACCTTCTTAGTTTACATAAAGACTGACTGAATGTTATTGCAATACAATATTGATAATATTAAAGAAAGATGTCTCACCATATCCACGGTCAATCGCTCCTGCTTAGCATAATCTTCAATTAACAGATCCAAATCTACATCGTCCTGGTTCATACTGCCTTCGTAAGTCACTAGTCCTCTAGCCAAGTGAGTACTGTTTGATTGTACCGTAAGCAGTAAAGGCTTGCTATCTTCTAAAGGGTTGGTTAGTATCCAAAGCGGTATGGAATCCTCCTTGGTTACTTGGTTGCGGTTCTTGTTGTACAGGTTAGCTATTTCTCTGGAATATTAGGTTTTTTTTAGTTTGGTCTCTTGCTAAGAATATAAACTACAGTGACAGGGGTGCATAAGATCCGTTTCCAACAAAGTCTTGGTGATCGACTTACTGCCAGCATTATAAGCATGTGAGGAAAAATGATTATACTCTTATCTAAAGAGCCATTTTAAAGGCTGTTCAAAGAAAACAGCAAATCTAGTATTATTTGTATTGATAATGGAAGTAAGTTATCACAAAAAAGATGAAGAAAAATTTAATTGCCTTTGCCCAGCAGTGGGACATTCTTCAGGTAATTAAAAAAAAAACAAGAACACACAGATCTTTACACTATCAAGAGTTAAGAAACATATTTGTTTTGTTACTGGATTAGGAATATCTACTAACCTTGCAGTATCCAGAGCAATAGGACCATGAGTAGCTTCTTCTTTGGTCCATAACTGTGGCTCATCAGAGATCATTGTGTCATCAAAGATTGTGTGAAGACTCAAATCCAGTTTCAGTGGTGATCCCGTTAACTCAAGGTCTTCTGCAAGTTTAATGTTTAGGTTGTAAATGAGTGGAGATCTATAGCAATGACAATAATTAGTATATCCAGTATTCACTGTATTTAAATGATAAATGATGTTTATTTTGCAAATTGGTTTTTACAAACACTTTTACACGTCATTTTTTTTTTAAACTAGATGGGGCCGGATTTACTGGTATTGATAAAAAAAAGTTAGTAACCACAGATATCAGTTTGTTTTGAGAATTTATTTGAGCTGAACTGATCCATATAGGATGAATTTACTAGTTTAAACCCTGACAAAAAATGTATTGTTAGATTGTTGGCATGGATTATTGATAACAATAAAAAGAGATTTTAATCAAAATGTGGTCATAAAAAAACAAAAGAATGTAGTTGCTTACCAGCCTCATTTCTGTTGTTATTTCCAATTGTTTCCGGAACATAAGAAGATTGCTTAGTCTGTAAGTAAATGCACTTTTTATTTAGAAATAAATTCAATTTTCTATACTCAAAAATACTGAAATAATCAAACATTTACCTTGTTACAAACTAATACCACATCTCTGTTACTTTTTGTATACATTTCTATGTAACTGGGACTCTTTTGTTTTTCAATATAATGTTTCGAGTGATTCTCTAGCAGGGGTTTAATTAAATTATCCATGTTCAGTGGAATATTATTTAAATTAAAAATAAAACAAAATCCAGAATCCGTTGTTTTCTTCCTTCAATTTGAATTTTGAGCAAATTGACGTTTTGTTGACATTGACATTACAGCTTCTAGTTGAGTGTTGCCAAAGTTGATTTGTATTATTTAAATGACTAGCGTGGCACATACTGAGTATGATTCTATGTTGAAACTTAAATCGTGTATTGTACATCTTTTAATCTCTTTAATTATCAAACATTGTAACTAACAAAAAAAAAATTTCGACTTCTCATAACAAAGTCAACGAGTTATTCAATTAGTTACTTGGCAATTAAGGTTCACAGAACTTCCTAAAGTGAAACCTAGATGGCGTTAGCGGTTGCACATTGTTTGCGAAAGAGAGATGATATTAAATTATCATCTCTCTTTCGCGAACAAAAATAAAATACTCAAATACTCGTACACAATAAAATACTCTCTCTCTCTAAGTAATGTAATTATTAAATTACTTAAAGAGAGTATTTTATTTGTATTTGCCGGTTTTTATTAAAAATTGATATCGTGTCTAGTCAATGGAATCGAAAATCTACCCTTTCTTCTTACTTCTTCATATTTGCTGGAAGTAGACCTGTACCTAGGTACCTACAAAAATGAATAAACGCAATCTAAGTTTTGTGTTCCAGTTTAAATTTCAGCAAAATAAATAAATTAACAGTTTTGTATATTAAGTAACACACTCACGAAAAATTAAATTAGACGAAACGCGATTATTGTCACCCTATTATAAGCAAGTCGTTTACGTAGGTACCTACCTTTAATAATTTATTTATTTATTAGGTACACCAACAGCAATACATACAATTTATTACAGAAAACAATAAAATTAAAATAAAAGCGCTGGGATGTACGCCTAATATACGCAGCATTCACCATAGTCACAACAACAACATAATATTCTATAAGTAATATTAATAATAAATCATACAATCTCAATATAACATAAATTTTACTTATATCTAAAAGATAACATGCATTATGATGACATAATAATATAAAAATAATTAAAAGTTCTAACTTCTTGAAGTTCAGGTTATTCACAGTTTGTTCCTGGTCCCTACCTACATAGTTAGTTCTTATCAAACTTTTCTTCTACACGCGAAATACCTACTTACCCAAATAAGTTCATGAGTTTCAGGGCTTCTACCATTGGAGCCCGACTGAAAATAGGCTAGATATCGGTATACCTACCAATTTTTGAATAACTCTTTGTCCGAAACGGTTGCTACTCATCCTTGATTAGCCCACGCGTTCCACGTGAGAAAACTCATTGGTAGGTACTTACTGGCCGGCTACAATTACATTGTTTATCGATACCCTTTCAAGTAGCTACCCACACCATCACACTGACACGACTTTAAAATGAAACCACTTCCCTGAAGAGGTGTGTAGTGTAGGTAAAAGTAAACGAGTGCTGATAACAATAGATTTAAAATCGCTAATTTCTGAAGTGGTGATCCATTTTGCTATTGTAGATCGACGATCAACCGCAGGATGGATTTATAGCTCGTAGAACCGTTTGAGTGGACGGCTTTGAAAGACTATCGATGCGTGACTTTGTAACGTTATATTTTTAGGGTTCTGTGTGGTTTTTTTGTTTATCATATAAGTATAAGTTTTTTTTTGTTTTTTTGAGAGCTTAGGTTCAGTCATCGAGACCGAGTATGTACCAGACATAAATAGTAACATCCTCATTCTGCTTCTCTTTGACCAGGATCAAGTTTCTGTCTTTCAGAATAAGCATAGGCCTCCTCAAGTCGAAGTGTAGTGCCTACTTAGATTTCGTATACATGTACTTTATACATAAACACACACCACTTGCTACGACTGCTATACGCTTCACCAAACGGGCGCTTCGGCTGACCAAACAGCGCACACAGTCACAGCCACCACCACTGGACATGGCTCATTTAATAAACACCTCTTTATCGTAGGAGTCACAGATAGCCCACTGTGCCGAGCCTGCATGGAGGAAGATGAGACAGCAGCCCACGTGCTTCTACACTGCCCAGACACTTGCACCATACAGGTCAAAGTATTTCGGTAACCCAGGTACTCTCCGCGAGATCGTCAGCAACACCAAGGAACTACTGGCCTTTCTCGAGGAACTAGGGTGGATCGAATAATGTTCCCACCCGTACGCAAAATACGCGCTATAGGCGTGGAGACCAGCCCGTTATACAATACAAATACATGATCCTTTTGCCTCGTCCAAGTTCATTATTATTATAACTAGCCCATATTGCCCCACTGCTGGGCAAAATCGTGACCGCTGGAAGGAATGGAGGGACCATTCCTTCCAGCGGTCACAATTCTGAGCCACTTTTTTCCAATACTCAAGGAAGACATCCAGTTCTTCACGTTCATACATAAGTAAATATTTACTTTTCGTCCAACTCCTTTATTTACCTAAAAAGTTTGTTTTATTCATTGTTGGGAAATAAAAAGCCTAGGTAAAGAGCAGACTAGGATTTTTTTTTGTTTGTCATTAAAATTTGTCAAACTAATGGATGTCCATGAACTTGAAAAAATACTACAAAAGGAAGTAATGCGGAGATTCGCCCCTTAGAGAATTCTTATTTCTACTTACGTTATCATTCCCAGTAAGTAAATATTTGACTTCACTACCCACCTACCTAACTACGAAATAGGAAGGTAGGTCCTATCACTATTGATTGACGTAGGCAAATGTTCCTAGAACCGCACCTGAAAATATGGCTTGATGCGTAAATAATAAATATTACAGGTTTTCAGCTTGACTGGTAATTTAGGATTAAATATAAAACCTAACGGAACCTAGCATTAAAGGCTTAGCTCCGATTTTTTATCATCACACAAAATGCGTAATAAATTACTGATAATAATATATGTGAAGTTTTTATAGGTGTTATTATGGTTATAGGGGAAACGTTATAGTAGGCTATTTGTGAAGACATTTGAACACATATAACCATTGATAAGAAACAGTGCAAAGAAATGTAAAAATTGTATACAGGGTGAAAATACAGTATTCTAAGACGGGTGCGTACCATTTGACATAATAACAAAAGTTCTAACGATCACATGACCTAATTTCATTTAATATAATTCTTCTTTAGTATAACGATGAAATGACATAATGAATTATTGATATAATTTCAGTTTACCTAATTTTATGTGGTTTAATAAACATTTTCTATAATGCACATTTGAACTAATATTCAGTTAGTATAATATTTAGTTAGTATATTATTCCTCATATATTCCTGCGTTAGAGCCGCTATATGGTTGGTGAATCATGTGGATTAGGTTAGGTTAGAACAATGATTATTAGCGCACCAAGGCGAGCGAGCGTGCCGCGGCAGCGGCCGCTGAGTGCCAGATCCCCCCCATTGTGGGTGAACCATCTGGGTTAGGTTAGGTTAGAACCATGACTATTAGCGCACGAAGGCGAGCAAGCGTGCCGCGGCAGCGGCCGCAGAGTGCCAGATCCCCCCTATTGTGGGTGAACCATCTGGGTTAGGTTAGGTTAGAACCATGACCATTAGCGCGCGAAGGCGAGCGAGCGAAGCGAGCGTGCCGCGGTAGCGGCCGCCGAGTGCTAGATCTCTTCTATTGTTGGTGAATCATTCGGGTTAGATGAGGTTATAACAGTATGATGTTATTTGATATTTACTTATTCACTACAGAATTTGGGCAGAAAATGAGTAAATATGAAAATTTGGTCAAATGAAAATTAGGTCAACTGAACGTTATATAAAAAGAGCAATATACTAATTGAAAATTATATGAGATGAACGTTATACTAAATGTTAAAACAAGAGCAAGAGAAGTTTATATGAAAAAAATTAAAATATTAGTAATATTAGATCACATGAAGTTAGGTTATTTGTTTTTATAGCATATGAAAATTATATCATGTGAACGTTATTTCAAGTGATAATATATTATCTGTTATTATGGCATATATTACACACCCTTCTAAGACACATAGCCCACATCGCAATTTTTCATTTTCAAATCAAATCATTTATTGCATCCATACCTAATGTACCTACACTTAATTTAACATTTTTCGCGTCGGTGATTCGACCCTGTATTTTGTACATAATCACACTAATCTGTCATAGTTGGTAATACATAGGAAGGTACATAGGAAAATTCCAAATTGACTCCACCCAGGTATCCCTTACCTTAAATAGAAATCTTGTAAATTCTAACGTCTCGAAGTATAATTGTATTACAATTTAACTAATCAAGTTTGTAGAATTTTAAGTTTCGGTGATTTCGTGACGAGTGATAAAACGTCAACCTCGTATTTTTTTAGCCAACCGCTAAAAAGAAGGTTACCTATGTTTTCACATAATATACGTCCTTGCTAAAAGAACCCCTGCTCAACTCTACTATAAAATAAATAATAAAAAATACAACTGAAAGCGATATTCATTGTCGACGTAAAACTGGTGTATGCCAAGCTTCACAGCTTGGCACATCGCCACAAGGTTGCCTTGCTTGTCGGCCTTCTACAGATTGTACTTCGGTGAGTGTGCCCAGGAGCTCCTTATCCCACCGGCCCCTTTTTACCATCGGACATCTAAACGCACTACAAGTTATCATTCCTACCTCATTGCTATTCCACCAATTCGCACTAAGCGTTTTCAAACGTCTTTTATAATGCGCACAGCAAAGGAGTGGAACTCTCTGCCTGCGTCTGTGTTTCCGAAAGCCTCAAATCCCAATCTCTTCAATGTAAGAGTGAACAGGCTTCTTCTGGGTAATCGTCATCGTCGACTTTGTCTCCGTCATCTCTGCCTTGACTAGAGTCAAGAGCAAACCCATCTGCAATAGACGAGAAGATTTTTACATATTCTTTGGACTCCACACAACGATATCCTGTAACGTAGCCCACGTTACAGGATATCGTTGTGTCTCCGCTATCACCTTCATAACCTCTCCTTGTGCAGGATTTTCCGGCTAATCTGCCAAAAATGTCTATTCATCTAGATATTTATTATCGTGCCAGCTTTTTCCGTGAATGCCTCGATGAAGAAAACTACCGTCTTCAGATACCCCTATTGCCCATATTTTGCCACAAATATGATCCACCCAGGCACACGTTTGCGTACCTCTATCCACAATCAGTAAACTTATATTAAATAATATCTAATCACTAATCAGCTAACAACAAAATCAGCGTTAATTAATTATTATATCCTAATAACCACGCATCACCGCTTACTATGTCAGGTAGATATATATTTTACATTACCGCACTAGTTTCTACCCACATTCGATATAAGGCTACGTTTACATTAATTGCATTCGTTTAGTTAATCAACAACTGTCATGTTAAAAAGTACAAAAAGCAACCGAAAAAGAGTTGGAGGTTAACGTTTTCATTATTATCCATTTTGAGTTTGATAGTCTCGACGCTCAGTCATTTTGGTGTGAGGTTTAAAGCTTCATAGGATTCAAAAAAGCTCGATGATATAACAGTTATTGGAAGCATCATCTTCCTGCTCTTGTCTCTGTCTAGGGTCAGCGCATGATCTTTCGATTACATTATCCTCTGTCAACCGTCACGCTGTCATTTACTTCTTTTTCATTCACAATTCATCCATCGTTTCTTAGTTTGTTTTTTTTCTTTCTCTTCCTCTCCATACGAGTACATTTACATTTATTATCATCCCTGTCCATACTACTCAATACAAAGACAGACGATTCCCTTTAAACTTTCCTGTAACTGGCGCAACTTTCAAACTTATAGAGTTTATACTATGTATTAAATTATCCATAATTTGCACTCCACACATGCACCTCAACATTCTCAACTCTGCTACATGCAATCTTTTTTATCCATCTTCTTTACAGCCCAGCATTCCGATCCATACAGTACGACAGGTCTAATTATAGACTTGTATTATCCTTTAACTTGAGGGGCAACTGTAAGTCGCAAGTTATTGAAATTAATCTAGTTAAAATATAAAATTGAGAGCAGCGGTGGCCCAGTGGCGTCAGCCCCGAGTTACGAGCAGTAAGCCGTAGGTTCGAACCTAGGCAGGCGCATTACTTTGTGTAATTTATTTCATCACCGCTGTTCTCAAAACGGTGAAGGAAAACATCGTGAGGAAACCGGCATGTCCTAGAACAAAAAAATCGAAGATATGTGACATCTACCAACCTGCACTGGGCCCGTGTGGTGGATTTCAGCCCCCTCAGCAGCTCCCTCTCATAGAGAGGAGGCCTGTGTCCCAGCAGTGGAAACATTATAGGATGATGATGAAATATAAATATATTGATAGAAACAGGACAAGACACAGCGATTTAAACAATTAATTCCATGATTGACTGATCAGTCACCCTACAGTATGAACATCTGTAGTTTTTTTTCAAACTTTACGTGAGAGAAGAGTTTACATACATACATGGGGTCATCATGGGGTTACGCAGATACTAAACAACGAGATAAAAGGTGTGCATCAGGTTGGCGGGTGTATAACTACCAATGGCCATGCGATATGCGTGAGGGCAATGTGCTAGCAATGTTCCGAATGTACGCAAAATCTGAAGCTATGTGCTAGTACCACAGTTATTAGAAAAAGTATGTGAGCCGCCAACCTGATATCAGAATGGCGGGTGTATTCTAAATCTGAACAAATGACCAACTATCTGAGTGTGAAATGCCTACCGTATAAATGTATGAGCAACGTTCGTTATTATATTAAAAGCATAAGCATATGCTATTAACGGTTAAAGAGTAATTTATAAAATAAAATCCTCCACGTTTAGCGCCTGTTCAATTTGATTAGCAACTAGTTGTACCTATATATATACGTTGCTATGTCAAAATTTAAGGGATTTCTTGAGTAAAATGACAATCCTTTTATGCTACTTTTTAACCGACTTCAAAACGGGAGGAGGTTCTCAATTCGATTACGTATTTTTTTTTTGTATGTTTGTTACCTCATAACCCCGTCATTTATGAAACGATTTGTTTTTTTTTTTAAGGATATAATTTCCGATTGGTCCCAAAGAAATTTCATCAAAATCAGTTCAGTACTTAGTTCACGTAAAAACCAGCACATAATGTGCCACCAGTTATATTAAAAGGTGTGGCCCTTGAAAGAGTGCTTAATTTCAAGTACTAGGGGCACATATTTATTAAGGACATATAGGATGATGCTGATATGGAAAGAGAACAGAGGGCGTTGGCTGTCCGATGTAATATGTTGGCCCGCAGGTTTGCACTTTGTACACCAGAAGTAAAAATAACTCCTTTTAAGGCTTTTTGTTAGTCGTTGTACACAGCGATATACGCAGAAGGCATACAACACCCTCAGGGTTCAGTACAACAATACTTTCAGGATGTTGTTGGAGCTCCCACGTTCCTGTAGCGCATCAGAAATGTTTGCAGAAGCACGTACTGACGGTTTCAGTACCGTCTTACGTAAAAAGACTGCTTCTATTATGCGCAGGGTGCATGGGAGCTGCAATGACATTCTGAAGGTCATTAGTCAAAAGCCGTGCTGCACCATTATGGTGCATTGGGTACGTGTACGTGTACATATACCCGATGCGTCAGGCGAGTGCAGCAGATATATGAATGAAAGTCTTTTATTTCGTCGTTACAAACATAGTTTATAAGTAGTGTGTATTAAAAACATCATATGGATCAAGGTCTGAAATAAAGTATTTTTATTTTATTTAACATCCAATCGATTTCTCTAGCATTTACCCAACTTTGTTGACAAATCAACTGAATGATCACTAACTGCGGAAAAAGCATTATTAAACCTCAAAACCTCACTTCGGCTCCGGTAGTATCATAGCCGTTCACAATTCAATGTGATGCATCAAATGGGTATTGGAACGATTTTATGTCAGAATTGAAATACGACACAACAGAAGACTGATCAAACAGGCAGTGGCTTACCTTAGAAGGAAGCTCAATGATTGTGAGAAACGTTATTCGGCCTCCGATAAGGAACTTTTGACTGTGGTTTATGCAGTCGAGAAATTTCGATCTTACGTTGATGGAGTTGACCATAAGGCATTATTATTAAAGGTCCTCATGGAAGGTTAGCTAGATAGTCTATGAAACTTCAGCAATTTTTCTTTTGATATAATTCACAGGCCAGGCAAACTTGACTTGAAACAGACACACTTTTAACTAAATCATGTTTAGAATCTGCGAAAACATTTGTTTTTCTTAACAAACCACCACCATCATATCGGTACGTAACATGGCATCGCAAGAAATCCCTTAAATTTCTTGAGTGAAATGACAATCTCTTAATGCGACTTTTAGTAAAGTAGTTTTAATATCAATTACCAAAATATGGAATTAAAAAGAACTAAACTACAGTGGTTGCCTAAGTACAAATACGGGATTAAATAATGGTTACATTCAGCTGCATCCGATTAGACTGAAGACGACCCCAAAATATTTAAGAAAAGGTTAGGCAGATGATGATTCACAGAGAAATCGATCAGATGTTAAATACTTTACATTTTGATACATATTTATTCCAACGATTTTGATTTGAAAAACCGAACTGCTGAATTGATTTTGATGAAATTTCTTTGGGACCAATCGGAAATTATATCCTTAAAAAAACAAATTGTTTCATAAATGACGGGGTTATGAGGTAACAAACATACAAAAAAAAAATACGTAATCGAATTGAGAACCTCCTCCCGTTTTGAAGTCGGTTAAAAAGTAGCATAAAAGGATTGTCATCTTACTCAAGAAATGCCTTAAATTTTGACATAGCAACGTATATATATAGGTACAACTAGTTGCTAATCAAATTGGACAGGCGCTAAACGTGGAGGATTTTATTTTATAAATTACTCTTTAATCGTTAATAGCATATGCTTATGCTTTTAATATAATAATGAACGTTGCTCATACATTTCTACGGTAGGCATTTCACACTCAGATAGTTGGTCATTTGTTCAGATTTAGAATACACCCGCCATTCTGATATCAGGTTGGCGGCTCACATACTTTTTCTAATAACTGTGGTATTAAAATAGTACATAGCTTCAGATTTTGCGCACATTCGGAACATTGCTAGCACATTGCCCTCACGCATATCGCATGGCCATTGGTAGTTATACACCCGCCAACCTGATGCACACGATAAAAGAGCAGTGAAGAATTTTCAACGACGAATATATTCATTTAAGTAATCATTATAACCTCACCATCATGTCATCCAAACTAAACATGTTTGCTGAAATTCAGTCCAATCACAAACCGGGAGATGGCTCAGATTTTTTTTACACAGTTAGTCACAGGTGAACCTAATAAATGCGTGTTAAAAAAGAACTAATTATTGAACAGTAACAAGATTAACTTTCCTATTACTGTTTTTTCTATGCTTAGTAAGGTCTACCATTATTACACTTCACCAATGGATTGGTACTTTGTAAGGGTACCTACATTCCATCCACAAAAATTTGCATACAAAACATATCGACATTTTCATGCAAATCTTGAACAACTCGACCGTTCGATGGTGTTCTTTTGATTATGCTAACTCGATATGTGCTGTTAGGAGCACCAAATGTAAGGGGAATCCTTTTACGCTGATTAAATAGAACACCGTCAGATTTTATTGTGGTAAGAGAAGGTTGCCACGTGGAATTAGGTGGGTGCTTTGTTCTTTGTTAATAGAAAAAGATCGTCCATTCGCATTTACAGAGATTTACCCGCAGTGGAACGTGGATGCATACTGGTAGATACGTCACAGTCAAAACCGTAATTTAGTCAAAACTACTTTTGATCGGTTAAATCTATTTTAACAATAACTAACATTTACATAAAAACCCAGTAGTTTGTTAGGTTTTTTTGTGACCCTTTCAAAAATATCGTGTTGTAGTAATTCTAGGAAATTATAACTGAGGCGTTCTCAAACAAAATATTTTTAATAGAGAAAACGCCATTTCAATTAATAAGGGTTTTGACTGACACCGGTCAAAACTAGTTTTGTCCGATTAACATTTTTGACTGTAACATATAAACCCTCTTGGCTGTAAAGGGATAGGCTAAGTTTTCCTTATTGCTTGGATTGTCTCTTTTGTTTCCAAAGAGAATCTACTTTTCATGTCCCACCGCCAACGGGAAGCGTGTAGGGCTTGCATTTAAAACGGGTTTGTTTTTCATAGTTCCTGTTTCCATAGTGGCCAGTCAGCGATCAACTATCAATTTATTTATAATGTTCCTATATTCCTGACACTTAATTTCAATACAATGTTGTTAAAACGAGAAAATAAAAATCATTTTTACAAAAACAAACAAAGAACTTTGACTTTCACCTTGCTTTGTACTTGTCCCTTTAGACTTTGTTTCATTAACGCACGTCATGACTTTAATCGGTTGTCGCCCACGGTCACTTCGGTGAAGGTATTGTGATGTATAATTAATTAAGAAGAAAACGAATTGAGACAGCTAATGAAAAAAAATTGGGTGCACTCAATCCTGAGGGAAAGATTTAGTTTAAGGAACATTTCATAACTTAATAACAGAATTGAGAACTGAAGAAATTAAGTTTTCCAATTATTGGATAACTAACTACAATAATTATATTCAACAGTCTACTGACTCACGCACGCACAGATGGAACATGGGGTAGCGGGGAGAGGGTTGTCGTGAGCAGCGTCATACTTACTCTTAGGCAAGCGAAATCCAAAACGTTTTTTTCTGGCAGTCGGCAGTCTTTTGTCGGCGCCGAAACAAAATCGTTTTCCGCCAAGTGTGAATAGCTTCATAAAAAATGAATTAAAACCCGGGCCTGACACCCGACATTTCGGTACGAGCTATTAGAAGACAAAAGGTCTGCATTTTCTTCATAATAATCTGCAAATAAAACGTGAATGCAACATCTTTACAGCTTTTTAACAAAGAGTAGCTGTTTAAAAAAAAATCTTTTCCCTCGTACATTCCCCTCACTAATGACATTGTTTCTGTGTATTTTTAATCTGTTACGTGGATGTAAAATAAAATTAATTGTCAGTGTTAAGACTAAAAGAGTGACCCATGTCTTTTGTGTCGTGTGAGACTCATATTTATAAGGTCCTCATTAAGTTAATGAAGTATGTACGTGTTTTACCGTTTCAGGAGAAGTTTCAACGAGGAAATGGACTGAACGTTTCCTTTGTTGAATCGCTTTTTTATACAATACAAGGTGTTTTTTTGCATCCTCGTCAAATTCAAGGAGGTAACTATGCTAATGATTCTCGACCCGAATCAATAATAAAATGGGTGGGTAGTTTTTTTTTTCTTACTTACGGAAATCGGGAAGTGTGAACCACCCGTGTTTTAAACGCGGCCCGTCTGATTCTCGTCCACTAACCACATTTCCACACATACAACAAACAATCTCAAACGTTTCTTCCTTAATTTCTTATTCCACGTTATGAGGGTTATTCTGAAATACTGACAAAGTTAAACAACCAAAAAAATCTGCGTTTTTTAATAATTAACTAGGTACCGTAATTTTAATTGATTATTGAAGTAAAACTTCTTATTCGACTTCCAACAAGTTTAACTTTTTCATGGAGGAATTAGGGAATATTTTCTATTACCCACTAAGAGATGGCGCTATAACGAGATTTGTGACTACGTAGTTCTACTAGGTACGCAAGATGGCGTGCAAACAGTCATGCATTCGACTCTTCGGTTTGACAAGCCTTTGCTCAATTTCCATGAGTAGAATAACCTCGATAAACTTAAGTAATAAAAAGTTTACAACAATAAAATAAAATATTATTTAGAAGCTCAATAAAATAACGAGAGTGAATGCGTGGCACTCGAACGCATGCGTGTAGTATTACGAAGTTTCACTTCTTCCGCGCGGAGGGACTCCACGCACTATTTTTTTTTTATGTCTTTTGTGATAACCTCCTGGATTTTGACGAGGATGCAAAACAACAAAAAAAAAACCTTCTCAGACACTAATCTGCATAGTCCTCATGTAAATTGAGCAATGTCTGGACTTTAAAAGAGCAACAAGTTAACAGAGAACCTCTGAGTTTGTTTCGGCTGTTTCTTCTCAGAGTAGTCAGGTAAAATAATAGTAATAAAATAATAATAATCAAATAATAATAAAAAACAAAATAGTAGGACCACGAGAAAACGGCGTACGAAACACTGGCCCCATGTAGTTTAAAAAAAAAAAGACGTGTAAAAGTTTTTGTAAAAACCTATTTGCAAAATAAACATCATTTATCATTTAACACCTTGTATAGGCTTGCGTTTGTCCGCAAATCGCCTAATGTGAAGCGATGATGAGGCCTAGGGTGGAGCACGCTTGCAGAAGCAACAGATTCACTCGAACTTCACGCCACTCAGACAATACCTGCAACATGATAGAAATAGTAATGCTTGGAGGAAGCCATATGGTGTGGCAGTCAGTATAGTCAGAGCAGTCGAGTGCAGTCAGAGCAGCACGTCGATTCTGTAAAATTCAGACGACAACTCACATCTCACATCACTATCCACTGTCACTTCGCGTAAGGTTCTAAATGACCTTGATTTTGTAGCCAAGGGAATAACCTTACAGAATGCCACTTCTTACGTCATCTCATACCTTATCTGCCAAAATCTCCCCGATAATTTAGTTCTGGTAGTGGATAGTAGTGGTGGCGCTAGTGTAAACTCGAATTATCAACCGGGTTTTTATAATGCCAATCAAGAAACTCACAGCGGATTCAGATTCGAAGTTCTAAGTGAGGTCTTACAGAATCACACCGCTGTCGGCGTCTTTCAACTGAAATGAGTCCTGCCTAAACTGTTGGATATTGTTGTGCTTGTAAGGAGAGTTAAAACTATAATGCGATAATACTCTTCATTGAATTTATAACATTTTGAACGTGCATTTTTAGGGTTGACGTAATATATGACGCAAAAGACGTATATTTCGAAACTCTCAAGGGAATCAAAATGTATAGGAGGTTACTTCCCGTTGACATAAAACTATAAAAATTGGCAAGTAATATCGTCTTATACTACAAGTTCAATAAAATTCCGAAAACTGAACATTTGTTGTTTGGTCATTTGTGATTAAACCATAAAAAAAATATAGTCTTTACAACTTTGTACGGAACCCGCGGTGGTAGAGTCCGAATCGCTCTTGTCCGTTTTTTTTGTTTGCAACTTTTCTCATTACTTAGACAACCATAACACCAATTGTACGCCTAACATTATGTACGGAGTTAGGGTTTTCTTAGTTAAGAGGGCAGAACAGCTGGCCTATCATGACGTCTGTTTTACTCTTGTTCCAGCGTGGGAAAGAGATGGAGCTACACAGGATGTCTAGCGCCATCTCTTTTCCACACTGGAAAAGGAGTAAAACCTGAACACACAACTTACGAGTATTTCTTTCAGTTTCCGAACGCGTAACTTCAACATCTATGCGTGAAATTCAAAATTTTCACAATTAATAGTCCCTGGCGGGTTTTATGTTGATTACAGTTTGATTTGCGACCGTAAACAATATGGCTTTACAGAGGAATAATCATTACAATCATCAATACAATCCTCTTGATTTTTTTTTAAACTTTTCCCCTCTCTAAGAACTTCTCCTGTATCGTGGGTGCGCTTACAATCATTTTATCTCACATACAGCCAGACCCTGAACAACTATCTGTAGGCCAAACAAATATTTGTTCCGTGTAGGGATCGAACCCGCGACACGTAGCGGAGCAGTCAATCGCTCAACCACTGCGCCAACCGTGCCGTCAAATTGAATGACTTTTTCACGAAATAATCATTCAATGGTGTCAAATGAACTTAGAGGGATGTATTGATAATTTTAATGGTGGTAATTTTGTAACTACGAGTACATAATTATGTACTTGCTACCATCGCGAATCATAGTGTGTTTAATATACGGCCTGCGACTGACCTGCAAATTGCTAAAAACATAAGAAAATTACAATTTCGCGGGCTTCCTTGGCGCAGCCACTTAAAGTTTTTTTGGGGGACGATCACGTTCTGTATAGGTATTATTCTTTCATTTGCTCCCCAGCTTAGTTAGATTGAGGAAATGGATGCTGTTTTACTTGTAACAATTAATACTGTGCCTCTCCTAACATTATAAAACTGTAAATCCTGTGAGCTTACTAAAAGCAGAGCATATTAAAAAAAAAAAAAAAAAAAAAACAGACTGGTCCATATAATCTTAATAGATAAACCATAAATGTGTAAAAACGAACAGATCATCTATCATTACATCACGGCTGTATTCCTCCAAAGGGTTATACAGTATTGTACCCACATATTGCCAGATGTGCATATAAGGATAGCTTACAAAATTCCATACTAACTTTACATATCATAGTTTAGAAGTTTAATTAAAAAAATTCAAAAAGCTCCGATAGATAAAACCTCTAAAAAACCAAAAACTAATTTTGGCTTTCGATTTGTGCTGTTTTGAAGTAGTCTACTTAGCGGCTTGCTACGCTTGGATTAATTTATTTTTGTTTTTTTAGAGGCTTTTTCGGTCTGGTTTTAATTTAATTTTTATTTCATACTTTTTAAACTTAAATTAATTTTTCTAAGCCATATCTGTCCCACTTCTGGGCATAGGTGACCTCCCATTCTTTTCACTTTTCTTGGTGTTGCGCCTCTTCTCGCACATTCTTCATTCACTTCTTGCCGCGCATGTAAAGTTTAAATCGAGGAGGGTCATTCAATCCCTTTAATATGCGGAGAATTTTAACACCGTCATTCGGAAAACTGCGTCATCGGCACAACGACGCCATCTATCAAAGTATGTGTATCATCACTAAGTTGTGTATCATCACTAAGTTAGGTATCTCCCCTCTTCGCTCGACGAAACAAAACTCACGAGAACATTTTTCATCTCTGTTGTTGTTTTCATTAATGATTACCCCTATTTCTTGTGCCTTTAGCAATTAAATAAACTATTTGATAAACGATTTAGTATCGTTGCATGCTCAGATATAGTTTAAAAAAAGTTTTTTTGAGTCCTTTATATAACCTAAAAAAAAATATTCTCTACATATGATTATCATTTTATTTCCAATTTTAATGAAAATAAATTATTGGTTCGTTATGTGTTTTCAATAGTGATTTGAATAAATTGAAACCTTAACTGGGCCTTTCTTACTATGGGTGTTCGCCAACTACTTTTAAACTGCTCATAATATAATAGCCTTATTATAAGCATTATGATCGGCACATAAAGTTGAAATAAACGATTGGCTCAAACCACACACAAGGCTTGGTGATTCTAAGAACTGGAAAACCTTGTAACAGCTAAATAATATGTAGCTGCCTATTTATATTGTGGTGACTATTTCAACTTGTCAATTAAACCAAACTATCCAGACGGGCAACAGACAATTTCAATATTAAACAAAATGGAGTATTCCCGTTTGAACACCTATTTTTAGAGCACATATTATTGAGTGCTACATATACGGAGCACAATGCATTGGTGCCCCCAAAAAATAGGTGATCTAGGTGCTCAAACGAGAATACTCCAACAAAATTACATTCAAGTGTGTGTTTGTAGTAATACACTAGCTGTTGCCCGCTACCTTCGTTTGCGTGAAGTTATTATAAAAAAACTACCACCCTTTTCGAATCAGATTTTGTTAGCAACTTGACTTTGACGGCACGGTTGACGCAGTGGTTGAGCGATCGACTGGTGCGCTGCGTATCGCGGGTACGATCCCCGCACGGAACAAACATTTATAGCCTACAGATAGTTGTTCCGGGTATGGCTGTTGTGTGTGAGTTTAAATGTTTGTAAACGCACCCACAATACAGAAGAAATTGCTAGTGTGGGGCAAAAATTATAAAAAAAACTTCAAGGGTTTTCATTTTTTTGCACGGAAACCACCAAGTTTTGTTTCAAAGTCTAAGTCCCGTCAAAATCGGTGAATCCGTTTCGGAGTAATGTCTGAACAAACAAACAGACAAAAAATAAATTCCATCCTTAGGCACCCATCGTTTATTTGTATAGATAAAATGACTTGTCACTATGTTCGTAAACGCTTATATCCGAAACTTCAGAACTGATTTCAATGAAATTTTGTGAATGTGTATGGTTGATTCCAGCTTGAAAGATAGGATAGTTTTGCACCAGATAGATGGCGGCGACCGAAGCAGGGTGGGTAGCTAGTTATTTATCGAATATTATAAAAAGGAAAAATTTGTTTGTGTGTTTGTAAGTTTGTACGTAGCTGGTAATTTTCGGAACTACTCATTCTATCCGAAAATTCTTTCACTGACAGGAAACTACATTATTCCCGAGTATCATACGCTACATTTAAAAAAGTTTCCTTGAGTTATTTTCTGAATATAACAGGAGCGAAACCGCCAGTAAAAGCTAGTGTTATTACCAATATCAAAACTTCAAAACAGTTTAAGTGATTTTGATGATTTTTATGAAACCTGCCTATTATGCCGTAGTTATTATTATTATCTCTGATAGTAAAGAGAAAAAGAAAAAAAACCGGCCAAGTGCGAGTTGGACTCGCGCACCGAGGGCTCCGTACAAACCAAAATTACTGAAGAAAATAAATAAAAATACGTGATGTAACTAAAATTTTAAGGTTTTCGGAATTTTTTCTTAATACTTGCTTCATGCCCAAGATTCTATGTAGACTGGAAATACCCTTTAGGTTTTGATTCCTTTGCGAGTAGTTGCGAGTATGAAAATATGTGGCTTATATTGCTGTTTCTTTTGATTACGTTGACATAGAAGTTTGATTTTGTTACAGCTTAAAGGTATTATAGACTTGAGTATTTGATATGAATTTCAATTTAATACCTCTACGCGTTCATAAAGAAAGGGGTAGTAAGTTTAAATTATTAAAAATATTATTATTATATGATGTTACTAAAAATTTACAGTTTTCGCAATTTTTCCTTTATCTGTACTAAAAGACGATGCTTCGTACCAAATTTCATGATTCTGAGTTCACGGGAAGTACCGTATAGGTTTTGATTCCCATGCGAGTGTCTAAAATTTGCGGAAATTTGCGGCATAAACGGTTGTATCTTTTGATTGCGTTGGCTCAGAAGTTTGATTTTTTCACAGCTCCAAGGAACAGTAAGTTTGAGTATTTGATATAAATTCCAGCTTGATACCTCTACGCATCCCTGAGAAAAAGGGTCTTGACAGACAGACAGACGAACGGACAACAAAGTGATCCTATAAGGGTTCCGTTTTTTCCTTTCGAGGTACGAAACCCTAAAAAAAACACAGCAGTAACAGATTTTATAGGAAAAATGCTTTTCCTCTAGACGTGGCATTTTCTAGGGCGAAAACTGAGCAATACGCTTGTATGGACTAAACGTAATTCCTGTTATTCGTAGATGGATGTATTGAAGTATGCTTTGAAATAACAAAAACAATGCGAACGAAGTCACAGGTCGTAAGTAAAGAGACAGAAGATATATATACCTAAACATAATTTCCTCAAAAGCAGGCAGGCACCTCAGATACTCGCTTTAATTGAATTGTTTCGAATCAGTTAATTGTTATCAAGATTTGAGCAGGTCGAACAGGTATTCAATTCAATTGAGGTATGCAATTTGGCGAAAGGTTTATGTTAATAGAACGTAACCCTATTGTGGTTACTTTGGAAACGGATTGTTATGTGTGTGTATTTAAAAGTACGTAGGAGTTTACATACAAGCATTTTTAAATTAAGAGTTTTATTAAAATCACTGTTTAAGTTTCGACTTTAAACTTTAACCAGTTTTTATGGCACAGGCAAAACTGTTAATTAGCCAAAACTACTTTTGACCAGTTAAAACTATTTAAAAAAATAACTAACGTTTACTTAGAAACTCATTAGGTATATTTTTGTGACACTTTTAAAAACATCGTGTTGTAGTAATTCTAGGTAGTTATAACTGAGGCGTTATCAAACAAACTATTATTACTATTATAACAAACTATTTTTAATAGAGAACACGCCATTTAACTTAAAAGGGGTTTAGACTGACACCGGTCAAAAGTGGTTTTGTCCGATTCACAGTTTTGACTGTAACATTTATAAATAAATCATTCTTTGTCTTTAAAAACAAACAGTGTAATAGAAGTCAGAAAAAGTACGGCGATATAAGAAATTCATAACTACTTTGCAGAAGTATTTGTTTTACAGCTACGGCGCTACGCCAACGTAGCTATCCATAGCTACTTGCTACGACCGCGTAGCCCACGTGCGTCCTTTGCTACGCAGTATCCGAAATGTTTGTTTTTTTGTTGATTTTGTCCATTTTTTTTGTCTTGTGTGAGACTAATTAAATACTTTTCTTACATTCTTTATTTAAATCGGAAAAGTGTATTTTTAAGGTAATCAGAAGCGAACCCCAGCAACACTTACGTAATAATGTATTCGAATGCGTAAAATACGAGTTAAAGTTCCTTGACCATTCTCATAATTTTTATGCTATGAAAATTTGCAGCTACTTGCTTTGATGTCGTACAGACACATTTTACAAAACAATAAACTGAATTTAATATGCAGTAAATGTAAGCTAAACTACTTCAAAGTTAGTCCTTTTATTGTGGAAACTATAAATAAAAACGCGTGTCAATTAATAATAAATTTTAATTGCATTATTAAGTTTTGAAAGCAGCGCTCATTTAAAAGGTTTTTTAAAAACTTCCCTTTTTATTACGTGCCTTTCTTGCATGCAAATTAATAAGGATGTAACTGAAGTTTAACGAGCAACACAATTTAATTATTTTTGAAGTGAAACTTCTTATGCGACTTCCAACAAGTTTAACGCTACCATGGAGGGGGAATATTTTCTAAAACTCACTAAGAGATGGCAGTATAACAAGATTTGTGACTACGTAGTTCTACTAGGTACGCAAGAAAGCGTGCAAACAGTCATGCATTCGACTCTTCTTCGGTGTGACCAGCCTTCGCTCAATTTCCATGAGTAGAAACCTCGATAAACTTATGTAATAAAAAAAATACAACAAGAAAACAACAAAATATTATTTAGAAGCTCAATAAAATAACGAGAGTGAATGCGTGGCACTCGAACGCATGCGTGTAGTATTACGAAGATTCCCTTCTTCCGCGCGGAGGGATTCCACGCAATATTTTTATTTTATGTCTGACTGACTGCCGCGTTAGCATGGACGAGGTAAGCTCGACTGCGGAGTACCTATGAGGTCTTGAAAGCATACATATGTAAGTCTGGTTTTCTGTGACAGAAAGTATGAAAGAGTGTCCACTGTTCCGTGTTACTTTTAATTTAAACCAAAGATGTTTTACATTTCTCTTCTTTATAGTTTCTATGTTAAATATTGTAAGTTATTATTTTATTTATCATGGAACAATAAACAGCTACAATATAAATTTTACAAATTATAAATCGGTTAGTAATAACAATATTGCAGCCCATTACATAACCCGCATGTTAACACATTAAGAAAAGGTAAAAAGTGCCACTATATTAGATTTATTAGATGTAAATTAAAAAAAATACAATTAATTAATTATTAAAAGAATATTATTTTTTTTTGATAAAATTCAATAAAAATAAATTTAGTATCACAGATAAGTAGTAAAATTATGAAAAAGGAATTGACGAAACAATTCATCTCTAAAAAATAATTAAAATAGTTGAAATAAATTAAATTGAGAATAAAGGACTCACACCAATTCTTATTGTCATTAGATAAGGTTTTTAAGACATTGGACTTAAATATCGACTTAATTAGTGTTATACCGTTTTAATTAACTATAAATTTACACAAATAAATAAAATTGAAGTGCCTTTTTGTCATTTCAAAACAACAGATTTTTACTGAATGCAAATGAACGTATACTGTTATCTGTTTGTTTTTCCGAAACGGCTAGACCGATTTTGACGGGACTTTTACTGGCGACAGCTGACGTTATAAGGAATAACTAAGACAAATTCCCAAGTTAGCTAAACAAAAAACATAAAGGAAATAAATGAGGAAAAATTCACAAGATTCATCATCATAATTCTTCTGCCTTCAACCCAATGTATTTAGGATCGACGCAGCATGTCTTCGTCTTCCATACTTCTCAATTACTCGTCATATCGGCAGTCACCTATTTTCATGCCATAATTATAATCCCGCAGTCAGTTTGGAACAGTTTGGAGGTGCTCGTGGCTAAATAATAACAGCCGCCCGGGGTCGATCTTTAAGGTTGAGCCGTGCTTGCCGAGGTTGGTCCGTGGATGGGTGACCATAATTACATACCACGTTTCTTCCGTGTCTCGGAAAGCACGTTAAGCTGTTGCTTCCGGCTGTCATTTGTGGATCTTTGACAGTCGTTACGAGTAGTCGGAAGCTAAAAGTCTGACATCCAGTCTAACCAAGGGGTATCGTATTAGGTACCCAGTTACTGGGTTGTGGAGGTCAGAAATATGAGTAGCTTTTACAGCAATTGTCACGTCTTTTTTAGGCCCTCAAGTTTGTCCATCATCATCATCATCATCAGCCTATAATGTTCCCACTGCTGGGACACGGGCCTCCTCTCAATGACAGGGAGTGGGCTTTAATCCACCACGCGGGCCCAGTGTGGGTTGGTACATGTCACATGTCTTCGAATTTTTAGTTCTAGGACATGCCTGTTTCCTCACGATGTTTTCCTTCACCGTTTTTGAGAGCAGCGGTGATGAAATAAATTACACAAAGTAATGCGCCTGCCTGGGTTCGAACCTACGACTTACTGCTCGTAAGTCGGGGCTGCCACCACTGGGCCACCGCTGCTCTCCAAGTGTAAGTTTTTCTATATTGTGTACAAATTTATTAGTACTTAGCTTTAGTAGCCCGGACTCTGATTTGATTAAAGCCCACTCCCTCTCATAAAGAAGAGGCTTGTGCCCCAGCAGTGGGAACATTATAGGCTGATGATGATGATTATGATGATGATCCACGGACTAACCTCGGCAAGCACGGCTTAACCATAAAGATTGACCCGTGCGGCTGTTTTATTTAGCCATGAGCTCCTCCTCCTAAGTATGATAATTTTATAAGGATAATTTCGTTAGTCGAGTGGCCACAAGCCGGACTGCTTAGCATGAAGTCCAGTATTCGATTCCTGGGGGGGGGGGGGGTACTACTACGACGCTTAAAACATTATTGTTCCATTCCTATTCCAGAGTGGGAAAGAGATGGAGCTAGACGATCTGTATAGCTCCGTCCCTTTTTCACTCTGGAATAAGAATGGAACAATAATGTTTTAAGACGTCATGGTACGCCTCCAGTTTGATGCTAATAAGCTCGACACCTATTACATGAAATTTAAACTTAACTGGTGAAATGATAGTGTACTATGTGTTACATCTCTGCCTACCTCTTCGGGGATTGCAGACGTAATGTTTTATTATTATTATATGATTATTTATTTTATTTATTTAGACACTAGGTATTCAAAATTATAACCTAAGCCCCACAAAACCGTGCCCCAGGGCTGCGGGTTGTTCGAAAGAGATACCGCGGCCCTGGAACACAAAGGGCGAAGAAGGAACATGGATGGGTTTTAGTCAGTACAAGTCTGACACTCCCTCCCGCGCCAGAGCGGGAGAAGTCATTTGATGATTTCCAATACGTAAAAAAAGGCCCCACAAAATCGTAGTAATGGTTTGACTGTGGATTATTATTCAGGATGTTACACACGAAAATTATTTTGGCAATATGAGCAATAACGGATGACAAAATACCGTAATACATTATTTATTAATATCGCAAAATGTTGTAAAAGAAAATAATGACCAACGATGACGTAGGTATTTCAATATTCATTGATGGATTATAAGCCATTTAAATTGTATGAACGGGGGCAATAGAAACTGGTGCCTTTGAGTCTCAAAAATAGATAATTATCTGTAGCAATATTTTATACTAGCTTTCCCGCGCTGCTATTTACGTTAAGAATGATAAATAAACCTTAACATAATAATAATAAACTTGTTTTTCGCACAACGGAAATAGAACCTTCTTTATATTCTACTAGCTGTCCGGCGCAACTTCGTCTGCGTCACATTTTCCCCCGTTTTCATAACATTTTTCATTGCTGCTCCGCTTCTTTTGGTCGTAGCGTGATGATATAGAACCTATAGCCTTTCTCGATAAATGGGCTATCAAACAATGAAAGAATTTTACAAATCGGAACAGTAGTTCCTAAGATTAGCGTGTTCAAGCAAACAAACAAACTCTTCAGCTTTATTATTAGTATAATATAGACATATAAGGCTATTTTTGTAACATTGATGAACGTGGAGGAACAGATGTATGGACGTGAATGAAGAAAGAGATATATATACGAAAGGATCGTAGCCTATGGCGATCTATAATTTTGAGCTTATGTACATTTTATAACAAGACCTATAACGAAAAAACAACGAATAATTTAAAGTGAAAAAGTTTTTTTTTCGTTTACCATACAAGACACAGGTACCTAGTTATTCTCACTAGTGAGAGTGTCTTTTTAATTTTCCCAGGAAGACACACGTCACGGCCGTGGCAGAATGCTGCTTACGCGTGCGTGGCCCCGCCTACATCCCGCCCAACAGCTGGCTATAAATGCTGGCGCCAGCGACTTCATGTTTCACTTCTAACTCGGTGCACTTTCGCGCGCTCCGGCCCTTCGAAGTTTGAAAAGTTTCTGTCGCCCGTCAGTCCGCTGAAAAAATCAGGTAAGTGGGAAATTTAAAAAAATGATGTTTTATTTTTAATTCGGATTGTCGTTTATTCTGTTTTTGCGTGTAGATTCTTTTTTTTGTGAATAATTTTAAAAGGGTTTTTGTTTTTTTTTTGTGTTCGATTCATTTTCTATAGGACAAAAAATAAAATATACTTAGTTTGATAGTTCATTTCTTTTGGTTAAATTAAATAGGTGGAAATTTTGAAAGCCAGTTTTTTAACCATTATTGGTTAGATATTATATTAAACATGCACAACTTTTGTATCTTAGTAGTTTTCAAGATTTCATTATTAATATTAGTTAGAAACGTTTAATAAAGTACAAAAAGTTTCGTTTTGAATAACAACGATATTAATTATTTTATTTGTCAGGATATTGTAACAGAGTTTTGCATAATTTATAAAAGTTCTTATCATTCTTCCGTTTCCCGCGTGGGTAGGAATACATTTTTAAAAGACATTAAAATACCAATATAAAACAAAGTTATCGTTTCTACTGAAAATTAAATATTATTATACGTTATTGTGTACGTAGATGTTACAAGGATAAATTCAATTAAGTCTTAGTATATTTTTTTTTTATGGATTGGAAGAAATCACGTGTAGCGCCGACCCCAAATAACTTGGGACAAGGGCGTGAAGGTGATTTTTACTAATAAAATAATTAATCAAATAGAGCCAAGGTAACTCTTGGTTATACCAAAACCGATTGTTGGTGTTATTAATTTTAGAAAGTCTCAACACCGTAATAATTACGCGTACTAAAATACCGGAAAATCTTTTTCGCCACATCAAAAATCTGATATGATATCTTAATTCAAAGCTCAAAAAAACTTCAGCCAAAAACTTACACTGCATTTTCTCACTGGAAATTACCACAAATATTACAATATATTGCAGGAAACTTAAAATAAAAAAGTATATTAATGCATAAGTTTAACAAAGGCTTAATGAAGTAAGCTTAGCTGCTGACCAGGGCTTTGTAAACTTCCAATCTAGGATATTAACATTCAGTCAGTAGGTATCTACGATCTTTCACAAAGGAATTATGAAATATTTTACATGCAGTCAGAGAATTTTCTTTAAGTAATTATTTCAATATTATTTTTACGGTAAAAAAAAAAGCTTTGGGATAATTGTACGTATATCTTAGTTCGAAAAAAAGAACGTGATAATTTTTTTTTTACCTTTTTTCAAAATTTATTAAAACAGGTTGTAAACAGAACCTACACAAAGCCGTAAAACAAGCATTCTACCAACTCCCAATTCTACGCTAAAATGATAACTGGAAACAATATTTTTTTTTGTGTCAAAAACCACGTTTTACTGGTCGAGCATCTATTCTTAAAAATAATTAATGGATTATTTTATTCATCTTTAAAAATAAAACAGAATTTTTCACAAAAGACATAAATTATCAAATTAAATTACGGTACCTAGTTAATGATTAAATAACTCTGCTTTTTTTGTTGTTCAAATTTGTTAGTATTTCAGAATAACCCCCTTAACGTGATTCAGAGAATAAGAAATTATCGAATAAACGTTTGAGATTGTTTGTATGTGTTAAAGCGTGGTAATAGGGCGAGAATCAGACAGGCCGCGTTTAAAACACGTATGGTTCACTCTTACCTATTTACGTAAAAAAAGAACTACCCATTTTAATGTTGATTTGGGTTTAGAATCATTAGCATAGTTATCTCCTTGAATTTGACGAGGATGCAAAGCAATTTAGCAGCCTCTATAATGAACGTAAAGAAGGTAAACCCTTTAAATTAAAGTAATTGCTGATGGATACATTGAATTATACGGGGTCGCGAAGGTATTTAAAGCAAAGTTATAACAGTCTTTAAAAACCAATATCTCCATAACAAGAAGCTTCCCAAATATGGTCTAGAACAAAAAAAATCGCAATGACGGGAAGAACGGTACCTTACGGCTATGTTAAGAAAATTTTTACACCCCATATTCAATACAAATTACAGGTTTTCTACAACATTAAAGATTTCAAGTGCTTTTTGTACTTTTATAATTTTTGTGTAGATCACCTATAATTAAATATTTGTTCTTCCTAAGAACACAGAAAAATAGTAGGTTTGAAAACGAACGGTATACAAATTAAGTACAAAACCAATTCACGAGCAAAAAGTTATGTCACTTTTCCACAACATAAAAATATTTAGGTAAGTAAAGTAAAAATATAAAGTAATATTTAAAAGAACTTTTTAGTTTCTTGAATGCTAAAATAGCACGTTATAATTACGCAGGTTTCCAGGGTGAAAGAGACATGGACGCACAAACAGCAATACGTGGCGTTTGTGCCTTGATATTTATCATCGGTAAAAAAAAACTGCTGTTCCATACATTTTTACCGTGTTATCATATTTAAAACTTATCTCGGCTGCAGTGATATATACGGAAAACTTACATAAACCAAGTGCCTGGTTGATTCGTGAGCGTTAAGAGCGTTTTAAAAAAAAGATACTTGGAAATTTCTGTTTCTATATAGATATAGATAATTTATAATCGGTCTAATTTACATGTTATACTTTTTTTCGAAAAGGTTTTTTTTTTTTTTGTATCTTGCTACTTCATACTCATATGAGTATGAAGTTTCATTAAGATCGGTTCAGTAATTTCAGAAAATAAGGTGTAAACGCTCTAAAAGACTAATTTCATTCAATCTTAATTTATATTCACTCAGTTATTTTAAACCGCCCACAAAACACCCCAGAGTTGAGATACAACTGAAATAATTTCTATTTTTCATAAAGGTTTTAAGTCATAATGTTGAATCTTACATGTAGGTATTCTGTATATCGGTAATGTACCTAAGAGCCAAGTTTGCCATCCATATTTAATGATGATCAGTTGATTTCAACCGATAACATAATATTTAATCTGTGGTTTGACACAAGGTATTGTTTTTTTTAATGTTCGTAATTGGAGGTGAACACGAACTTACTGGTAAAAAATAACCACAATTTTGTTTCAAAAAACATTAAAACATTTCCTGCTGTAGTTGATAATCTTCCTAATTGCTTCACTTTGAATATAAATATCAATTAAGTCGTTCAATTAGATATTCCTTCTACAAATAAAAATGAAAAACCACGGATTCTCTCTGTGAAAGGAACATAAATTAATGATATTTGATTGGAAAAATACCTAACAGAGGATCAATTAATAAATTGCTGACATACATTTCAATATAAATTAAATTGCGATGATTTTACCCTTCCCTTTATTTATTTGTTTTGAACAGACATTTTATTTCATTAATTTTGATCTGGTTCAGTTAGAACTTCAAAGCAATATAAAAGGTTAAACTTTTTTTTCCGTGTAATTTATTTATTAAAGCTAATAAGGAACATATAGGAGTAAAGAGGAAATAATGTACTTTTTTATCCTTATCCAATATTCCTTTTTCGTTTGAACTTTATAATAATTGTATCATTATTCATCATCTGCCTAGCCTTTTCCCAAACCTTGGGGTCGGCTTCCAGTCTAACCGGATGCAGCTGAGTACCAGTATTTTACATGACTATAGCGACTGCCTATCTGATCTCCACAACCCAGTAACTGGGTAATACGATACCCCTTGGTAAGACTGGATGTCAGACTTTTGGCTTCTGACTACTCGTAACGACTGTCAAAGATCTACAAATGACAGCCGGGACCAACGGCTTATCGTGCTTTCCGAGGCACGGAGGAAACTCGGTATGTAATTATGGTCACCCATCCACGGACCAACCTCGGCAAGCACGGCTTTACCTTAAAGATCGACCCGTGCGGCTGTTATTATTTAGCCACGAGCTCCTCAATAATTGTATCATTATTATGGGTGTATTATTAGGTACACCTCTGCCTAACTCTTAATGCGTAATGTTATATTATTATTGACGTCATCAGCTTTTCAAAACTTTATCTAAAAGAACACAATAATGATCCTGGCACATACACACAGCAGTTTTGTATGCAGTATTTTGTTTTCTTATTTCTGCAACTTGTTGATTTCTTCGACCGCTTTTCTCGATTGGCAGTTTCTCGTAATTTTGGTTTGTGACTCTAGATCAAGTCTTTAAACCTCACCCTTCATAATCATAAGTTACTCCAAGATACGCACACAATTGTAAATCCCATTATATCAGATAGATGAAATGCGATCTCATGAAAATATGTGAGCGTATGAAAAAATAAGCACTGCTTATTAGGTAGTTATAAAAAAAAACTGCCTCTTCGGGTAAGTGGCAGCTTACGCTACTGCATAAACATGGAGCATGAGGTCCAAGGTACCATTCTTAGGTTGGGAAAAGGTTTTACCTTCAGGAATTTCTAACAACCAAGAGATTTATGCCCGGTTGATGTCAATAGTCTCGCTCTTATTACATGAGTGGGACCTAAACATAACTGGCAGAATTTGGGCTTTGATCCTGCACTTTCAGCTCTGCTCTACCACTCGAGGAAAACAGTCGTCATATTATGTTGAAAATCGGCCAAGTGCGAGTCGGACTCGCGCACGAAGTGTTCCGTACCATCTATATATATAAAAGAAAGTCGTGTTAGTTACTTCACTTATAACTCAAGAACGGCTGAACCGATTTAGCTGAAAATTGGCAGGGAGGTAGTTTAGAGCCAGGAGAAGGACATAGGATACTTTTTATCCGAAAAAAAAAAAAAACCAGTTTGATATAAGGTCTCTTGGCAAGCGCGTCTGGGGCGGCGTGTTCGGGATTGAGGATTTAATAGAGTAGGATAGGTAGGGTAGGTAGGGTAGGTAGGGTAGGTAGGGTAGGTAGGGTAGGTAGGGTAGGGTAGGTAGGTAGGTAGGTAGGGTAGGTAGGGTAGGTAGGGTAGGTAGGGTAGGTAGGGTAGGTAGGGTAGGGTAGGTAGGGTAGGTAGGGTAGGTAGGGTAGGTAGGTAGGGTAGGTAGGGTAGGTAGGGTAGGTAGGGTAGGTAGGGTAGGTAGGGTAGGTAGGGTAGGTAGGGTAGGTAGGGTAGGTAGGGTAGGTAGGGTAGGTAGGGTAGGTAGGGTAGGTAGGGTAGGTAGGGTAGGTAGGGTAGGTAGGGTAGGTAGGGTAGGTAGGGTAGGTAGGGTAGGTAGGGTAGGTAGGGTAGGTAGGGTAGGTAGGGTAGGTAGGGTAGGTAGGGTAGGTAGGGTAGGTAGGGTAGGTAGGGTAGGTAGGGTAGGTAGGGTAGGTAGGGTAGGTAGGGTAGGTAGGGTAGGTAGGGTAGGTAAAGTAGGATAGGTAAGTAGGGTAGGTAGGTAAAATAGGGTCGGTAGGTAGGAAAAAGTGCATTGCAACGCATGCCGGGTACAGCTAGTTATTTATAAAAACTAGCAAAAAAACACTTTTTTTGTGTGGGAACTCCCATACAAGAAAGTGTTTTTTTGCTCGTTTTTGCCCTTAAATATTTATTTTATTTTGTTTTTAGTATTTGTTGTTATAACATCAACAGAAGTACATAATCTGTAGAAATTTCAACTGGCTAACTATCACGGTTCATGAGATACAGCCTGGTGATAGACGGACAGCGAAGTCTCAGTAATAGGGTCCCGTTTGACGCTTTGGGTACGGAACCCTAAAAAGAGGGTGTTGATTTAACGAACGAAAATAATACCAGATATCGATTATTGGTTTAACGCTTTAAACAATCGAATTAAAAACTCAGAGGTCCACAGCTCGTATTTGCTCACGATATTCGCTACCATACGACAGAGCACACAAATGCCTGTTGTTTTCACTGGGAACAACAACCGTTTGTTTTTATCGATGTCCAATTAATCGCTGTACGAATTCGAATATTTTGATAACAATGGGAAACGAATAAAATAAAGTCTAGCGTAAAGGTTCTAGCGTATAGGAAATCTTGTTAGGTCTGAAAAGGTTCAGTGAATCTTTGTTATGAACGACATCGTTCAAAAGTACTATTGAACGGTTTGACGGATGCAGAGTATGCAGATTTGGTTCTTTTTTCGTACAAAAAAAGTGCGATTGGCAATTTCTAGTTATTGACATTCAGACAAAAAGCTAGATAGAAGCGATGGAACAGATATTCGGCGTTACAGAAAAATCGGATAGTGATGTTTTTTGACCCGAAGTGCTAGTTTCAGGCCGAAAATATTTAATTTTAATTTATTCGAGTTATTATCATAATTATATTTGTATGTTTAGACTAACTAGTTGTTTAGTGATCTAAGGAAATTGTGTCTGGATTCTGTTGTAGCAAATTTGAGTTTGGATTTTTTTATCTCACGCCTGTAATCCCAATAGGGTTAGGCAGAGGTGTACATTTTGCGAGTTTTGTTTAAGTCCCATGTAATATGGGGCGAGCCTATTGCCGTCAACCGGGCACAAACCCAGACTCCGTGGATGCTTCTGAGAAATTCTCAACAGCGTTTTACCCGAGAATCGAACCCAGGACCTTATGCTCAGCAGTCGCGCTTGCGACCACTAGACCAATGAGGAATGTTCCAAAATCTTAATTCAAAAACAAGATTATCAGTTTGAATTAAATTGGATATAGGTACTACACACACACTATTTCGTACAATGTGTCGCGTAAGAACGCATATTCCAATCACATTAAAGCGAGCATATCCGTCCTTAATATCATAATTGATGAAGAACCTACTGGGACCAAGTCAATTTTTGGATGGGAACATAACAGATGGCCATCCTTATCCCTTTGAAGTTCAAAAGAATTTATGTTTATAATTATAGTTTAGTGGAAAATATGTATAAACTCAAAGAGTAGCTTTTGTTTCAACTTTTTCTATTTTGGAACTGTTTGAAACGGAGAAAGTAAATTCAAACTCAAACTCAAAGCATTTATTTCAATTAGACCATTACAGGCACATTTGAAAGTCAAAAAACAATAAAAAAACGCGAAGCTACAGTCCCAGTCACAATGCATAATAACTTGTGAAAGTACTGTAGTTGCTCATTCCAAAGCGTAGATCTCTATGAAGAAGAATGGGCATGAAACTCCATGGACTCTCTTTTAATTATTTTTGCAAAATCTTGGTTACATCATTCATGTTGAGTATTACAAATATGTGAGAACGATGTAGAAATACGCGCAAGTTAAGAGCGTCCAGAGAAAAAGATTAAATCAATAATTCAAAAATAAAGTAATTAAAATAAACCAATGCCAGCTAAGAGATGACCAGTCACAACTGACAGCGCCCGTTCACGAACATGCATACAAAAAAATATATATATTCTATTTCATTGTATTGTCTCCAGTATTTGGATTATTCAATGAGAACAAGAGCTGTGTGTGTTCTATCTGTTGGAGATAATACCTAAGACTTTTTGTAAAGACTCCAAAATATGGGATAGGTTGCAACGTCAGCAAAATCTTGTTAAATGCCACTAAGGTACCGTTGTGATTCTTCTTTGCTATTGATTAAAGAAACGACAATATTAAAACCAGTTTCACCAAAGACATAATATTCATCTTCCTGCTCTTGCCCCATTATAATTGGGGCCTTTTTTACGTATAGAATATTATTTTTACAAATTTTAAGGAAAATTGGAATGCCATTCCCAGCAGTGGAACAGAGAAGGCTGATATAAAAAAGTAGTAAGTACGTACTAGTACAGTCAAGATTTGGTAGAACCGGTACGAACAATATTTACGTACACCGGATACTTCAGTACGGTACCTACCTATCTGTCAATGTTCGATGCTCGGAACCGCGTCCGACCCAATCTTCAGGGAAATGAATTATTCAACGAATTGACACACTCATCAATTTGTCGTGTTATAATGATTTCGTACAACTGTCGAGGCTGACAATTTAAGTTGGTATGGAATTAGCTAAACAATTATAGGTTTATTCTAAAATGCTGTTTAAAGTGAAGAGACGTTAATGCTACGTACCGTTGAATGACATGACGGACACCGTATGTCCGACAGCATACTTTACCCCGGGGCCGAACCTATAAATCGAGAATCGTCTAAAAATGGTTTAGGTGTTTTTTTTGCAAATATTGTCAGGAAATAACTCAAAAATTATGGCAACTTACGGAAATACCGATTTACTCATTTTTTTCGGAGTTGTCAAATGGCAGACACCAGTGTCCCTCGCGGCCTGTGAGAACGGTCAACCGCCTTTCCTTGCTCGGGCGCCGCGCGGGTCACGATGTCGGCAGGCTCCCCGATTATAATTGTAATAAACGATTATAATTGTAACGACGTATAAAGTGGGTCTGGAAAGTGGTGGACCTTATAAAGGCTGAAAATTAGTGTCTACCTATAAAAATAATGTCAATTGAACGATTTAAAATACTTACTTTATGTACACTACAACATTTTTGCAAACAACTTGTTTGAAAGCCCATAAATTCTAAGGCGTTCAACGTGTTATAGACAAAGAGGCTATTTCGGCCTATTTTTAGACCCTTTACATTTTCTGATTTAACGATGTAAGTACGAATCTTGTCGTATTTGATATTGTAAGTAACACTTAAGCCACAGTTATACGAAATAAATGGATGTCTTGTACTCGTTCAAATTTAGCTAGTGACTTCATTCCAATTAAAAATGAGTTGCAAAATAAACCTGCGGAAAAAAAACAACACACACAAGGTAGCAGATACCTGATACTATCCATGATCAGAAAAGCTGCAAACCAATCAGATAATACCAAGTACAAAAACAGATTTCGTCCCACGGCTAACTCAATCGAAACAAGGAAGATCAGTTGCCTTAAGGTGGGCTCACACGGTCTACTTAAATTGCTCAATCCTTGGGCAACATTTGGTCAAAATAAAAGGACAACATCAAGTATGTACCCGCAGGAGTCGGGAAGAGTATGTTAGTTTTGATTTTAATCACGTCTTTGGAAATTTGACTTACACATAATTTATTTTATAAGCGCGAATTATTCTACCAGGCAAAACATTAATTGGGAATACAGAATACACGGTGTAAATCACCTCATCACGAAGCCGTCAACCAAGCATTCTGTTCATGAAACTAAATAACTTTACGCAAAATTTATTGCTTTTAAACGACTTTTTTTGGGTGGTGTAAAATCATGTTTTGTGGTAGAACTCAATGTAACGCACTCAAACATTGTGCTGATGGACGGATTGAATAGTACGGGGGTCGTGGAGGTGTTTAAAGTAAAATTGTTACATTAAAAACTTGTATTTAAAAAAATTATTGTCAAAAAGTTGGAACTTTGACCCCTAATATCTCCGTAACTAGAAGGTTCCCAGGTATGGTGTAGAACAAAAAAATGATCGCAATGACAGGGAAAACCAGTGCCTTTCGGCTTGTTAAGAGGTGTTTTACACCCTTTATATTATTAGGGAACAATAATTTAGAACTATAACAATTTATCAACCAACTCGCGCTGGTACACACGGAGATAGATCACAGATTTGTACAGATTTCCAATACAATGAGACTTCCTCATAATGTTTTTGTATTGCTTGATTGGTCGTCGTGCGTACAGTCAGCATCAAAAAACGGTTAATACTTATAAATCTTACACCAAGTTTTGTGCTGGTCAGTGTGATCTGATGTTACATTGTTTTGCGAATTTGTGTAACCATTGATGAAAATACTGTTATGTCTTTTACTCGAGTCTGTTAATATGGATCGTTCTAAAACTAAGACGTCTTATAATTTTGGATATGTACAGCGACTTTTGCTGCTGACCGTACCAGCACACACGACACACTACCTTCCTTAGAGAGAACAAGAAGGTCTATTTTCTAGAAATGGGAACGTTATAGGCTGAATATTTAGGAACAAAACAAAATTAATAACAAAACAATAAATAGAATTCACAGAACAAAAGGAAATATTTTTGTTAATAAATTGATGGAAACTATTTTTGGGCAATAATTGCCTACAAAAAATCCCGTCTGAGGGTAGCTTAAGACAATATTGCTGATACTTTTATAGGACACCGACAAGGTATTGTAACTTTGTTTTTATTGCATAAACCGATCCTTGTTACTTGGACGTAGGCTGTATTTTATTTGACCTTTGCCACTTCACTTTGCCTACCTATAAGAAGATTAAAGTTATTTCAGTATGTTACTGTAACCCTTTTTCTGAAAGCCTGCCGTGAAATCTCGTGTTTGTTTTGTGATAGCTTGACCAAAATCATAACACTAAAAATATGAATTATAAACTAACATGGGATACGGAAATGCTTGTGGCTAAATAATAACAGCCGCACGGGTCGATATTTAAGGTTAAGCTGTGCTTGCCGAGGTTGGTCTGTGGATGGGCGACCATAATTACATACCGAGTTTCCTCCGTGCCTTGGAAAGCACGTTAAGCCGTTGTTCCCGGCTGTCATTTGTAGATCTTTGGCAGTCGGTACGAGTAGTCAGAAGCCAAAAGTCTGACAACCTGTCTTACTATGGGGTATCGTATTACCTAGCAACTGGGGTGTGGAGGTCAGATAGGCAGTCGCTTCATGTAAAATACTGGTACTCAGCTGCATCCGGTTAGACTAGAAGCCGACCCCAACATAGTTTGGGAAAAGGCTAGGTATATGATGATGGGCTCCGGAAATGATGCGATATTTTGGATATTTTGTTAACTTTTTATCTTGTTCTACGTTTGTGTAGCAAACAATGACTTAGTTACTTAGGGCCTACTCTCTCCTTCCATATTCAAGTACTAACGCTGTAACATAAATGATTGTAAAACCAATGATTTTAAAAGGGTGACCGTGGAGTTTCTTGCCGGTTCTTCTCCATAGAAACCGAACAACCCGAACCGTGCACCTTTTGTCGACGTTTTATGAGTGCACATGTAGGCCTATGTGGAATTAAATATTTCGATTTTGAAAAGTATTTTAGATATAACATAGTTTGCAAGTAAAACAAAAGAAGCACATACTGAGAAGGTGGATTTTGATTAAATTATAATAATAATTCATTTAATGACGCTACAATGAGGTCCTGCACGCGTAGCATGACCACTGTAGAAACGAGTTTTGTCTACGGAAGAATCGACATAATGACAGATAGACAATGACAGTGTGTCAGTTTGTCTATTCTTCCGTTGACATAGCCCGTTTCAAAAAACCTCATGGTCATAAGTCGCGACCCCTAGACCAACGAAACAGTGTTTTTGGGCAACGAGTTCTGGCTAAACTTTAATTTCATTTCATTCTGTTTATAGGTACTAGAACCTACATACCGACAACTTACACTACACCTACACTTGAGCGACCCTCTTTGACCCTTTACCTATAAAGTACTAGAGTTTAGAAAAATTAATTAAGTCCCTTTGTTCTTTCCTCCCTCAGTGCCCAATTAAATGCTCTTCGAAATTTCCGCACCAATCGCATTTTAGATCGTAACGGAGTCAAAGCGGAATTTTAGGCTTTAACGTTTGTTTATGACTATTGAACTACGAAACGAATGCCGATCGAACTTTTATTTGTATTTTGCAGGTCCATTGTAATTTGAAGTGGACAATTCAATTAATTCTATTTGTCTATTTCGACTGTCTTTGAGAACAAAAATTAAGAGCCTTTACACCTTACGGCATTTCATACAAACTTTCAACTCCTTATTTGCCGAAATGACTGAACTGATTTTAATGAAACTTAATACGCATAGCAGGATACATAGGTCTAAAAAGTAACTAAAAAATATTTTCGAAATGTTCAAAAAAAAAAGATAATTGGAAATTTCTGTTTCTCTAAACAATTTATAATTGGTTGGATTTAGCTGAAACACCATTTTTCGTTGTTTTTTATTAACTTTTTAGACCTATGTATCCTGTGCGTATGAAGTTACATTAAAATCGGTTCAGTCATTTCAGAAAATAAAGACTTGAATTTTGTATGAAATGTCGTAAGCTGTAAACGCTCTTAAGATGAATCAAGGAATCATTCCGTCTATGTCGATTCCCGTTATGTCGATTCATGAAAACAAATGACATCTGTGTTAAAAAGTTTACGCTTGACCTCGAGGTTGGTCACACTTAAAACAAATGTTGATAGGAAGGGGTGTCACTGATCATAAAAGCAAAAAGGGGTGAAAATTGATAAGTAAAAAATATACAGGAAAAAAGTAATTGGTGAAAAATTTTACGAAACTTCGAAATATGATATCGTTCTTAATTAAAATTTTAATGATCGTCCGATCACAGTTGTAACAACTTTTCATATTATCGTTTAAATTATACTTGTAAACAAAAATTGAAATTGATCCTGACAAAGGCAGAAACATAAAATTAAAAACATCCGATACCATTTGATTTTGCTCATGAAATTTGATTCCAATGTTTAGTGATACTGAATAAATTAAATTGGTTATTTGAACTATTGATCAAAATGTTGGTGTTCAGCTTCAAGTTTTTTCCGTTGAATGTGTTAATATCACCCGTGGTATGATCACTACTCTTCTTGATGATCTCCTACCCGCGATAACCCACATTGTCAATTTTTCCTTGTTTTCCGGAGTATTTCCTTCCTTGTGGCGCAAGGCCTATGTCTGTCCACTACCCAAGGTCCCCAATCCCTCTCTTCCTACCCATTTCCGTCCCATTTCGATCCTTCCCTTTCTATTCAAAGTGCTGGAAGCCTGTGTGCACAAACAATTCTCTAGTTTTGTCCATCGGAACTCGCTTATCAGCCCTCTTCAATCTGGATTTAGGCCTGGGCACAGCACAGTTTCCGCCCTTCTTAAAGTGACTGGTGATATTAGGGCAGGGCTGGAAGACACCAAGGTTACCGTACTAGTGCTGGTCGATTTCTCGAATGCCTTCAATACTGTTAGTCACGATATCCTTTTAGCCATTTTATCCCATCTTATGGTCTCTCCCAGAGCACTGGAATAGTTCTCGTCTTACCTTCAGGAACGTCAGCAGTCAGTTCGTGTTGGGGATTTCTCATCATGTTGGTGTGATCTTGAAACTGGTGTTCCTCAAGGCGGTATTCTTTCTCCTCTTCTATTTTCTATTTTTATTCATCTCCTTACCTCTGAGCTTCAGTGTGCGTATCATCTGTATGCCGATGACTTGCAGTTGTACTGTAAGGGAAGGGTTGACGAAATACCAGATCTGATCGACAGTTTAAATAGGGACTTGTTGGCAATTAAAACCTGGTCCGATAAATTTGGTGTGGCAGTTAACCCTAACAAATGTCAAGCGATCATCATTGGAAGCTCTCGCAGTCTAAATAAGTTAGTTGGTACAACCTTGCCACCAATTCTTTTCGACGGTACGGTCGTTCCTTTTAGTGCGGATGTTTAAAGGATCTAGGCTTGCACATTGACAACACTATGAAATGGCATACTCAAGTCGCTCGTGTCAGCCAGAAGGTTACTGGTACGTTACAAGCTCTGTACCGTTTGAGAAACTTTTTACCATCGAATACGAAAACAATGCTTGTACAGTCCTTAATTTTCCCTATCATCGATTATGGTGATGTGTGCTACTTCGACCTGAATGCAGATCTTCTCGACAAACTTGACCGCCTTCTGAATAACTGCATTCGATTCGTTTTCAATCTGCGTAAGTACGATCATGTCTCTGAGCAGCGGTCTCTTCTTAAGTGGTTGCCCATACGTCAGCGCAGGGAGCTAAGGGCGCTAACCACCTTGTTCTCTTTTCTTGTTTCACTTCCCCTAGTTACCTCGCTCCCCACTTTCAATACATTTGTGCCAACCATGATTGAAGTCTTCGCTCTTCGCATAACCGTGTTCTCTAATGTCCCTCTCACCTCACTGACTTCATTCACCGATCATTCTTCGTCCAATCAATTTCTCTGTGGAACGCGATTCCCCAGGAAATCAGGATGGCTACGAATCGCCTATCTTTCAAAATTAAAGTACGCGAGTATATTCGGAAAAAGCTAGCAGTATCGTCACAACGTTAATATTTTCCCCATAGTTTTTCTTGTTATATTAGGATTTATATCAAAATCAAAATCAAAAAATCATATTTTGATATATATTTATAGTATTTTTATATTATATTATACTATAATATTTTATAGATATACACCTACCACTGTTTGTCTCTGCATCACCCAAAGGTTGACTGGTAGAAAATGCCTATGGCATTAAGTCCGCCTCTGTACTATGTGCTTGAAGTGTTAAATAAATAAATGTGTATTTTAAGGAACAATATTATTGTTAATTATTATGAGATACGTTTTCCTAAAACCTAGAATTGAAAATCGTGTGTGTCTAAGTAATGAGCTAAGTTTACTATTAGTTGTTATTATTATTATATAATTGAACTTCATTTCAGCGGTGGCCCAGTGGTGGCAGCCCCGAATTAGACGAGAACGAGCAGTTCTGGGTTCGAACCCAGGCAGGCGCATTACTTTGTGTAATTTATTTTATCACCGCTGCTCTCAAAAACGGTGAAGGAAAACATCGTGAGGAAACCGGCATGTCCTAGAACTAAAAATTCGAAGACATGTGACATTCCCACTCCCTCTCATAGAGAGGAGGCCTGTGGCCCAGCAGTGGGAACATTATAGGCTGATGATGATGATGATGAACTTCATTTACATGCGGACTTGATACCACAAGGTATTTTCTACCAGTCAACCTTTGAGTTAAATAGGATGACGTTGTGATAGAGTAAAATTATGTTCTAAAGATGTATGCGGTTTTTCTTACTAAAATAAAAATTATGCCTTGTATCATTGCTGATACCGATTGTATTTAATCTGTAACAAATTAGTCCAAACAATAAATCATAATAGTGACGTAACCATACATAGCAATAAGTACTTATGTTTTACAAAATATAGTACTACGTTTCCAGTTGTAAGATACATTAACTTTTATCTACGTGCAATAAAAAGTCGAAATCCAAACAAATTATATTATGTAAGTATCATAAAACTAAGTCGATTCCTAAATTGCATTGATAACCTTATTTAGTGATAACTGATGACACATTTTGTAGTATTTTTATCACATAAATATTTTATTACACCATTTATACACTCAATACAATTATATGTGTGGGTGGTCCATTTGTGAATAGTTTATTACACGATGATTAAAGATAGATTAGGATAATATTGGCTTAATACAAAAAAAAGTTTAAAAAATCACTGAGATTCTACGAGAAATACCTACATCTAGTAGAACTCCTCTAATGAGACTGAGAGTTTTGTTTGTATTGGTAGTTATAAGACTATATTTATATGAATGAATTATGTACATTATTTACAGATCTAAAAAATAAGAATAAAAACATGTACAAGTATCAAAATGGGAAAAGGGCATAAAAAAATCGTCCCCATCGTCGTCAATAGGAAAAGTGCCCAGAAGGCTAGCACTATTGCCATGAATCAGCATTCCACACGTTGGATGACAATTTGGTCATAAAAGGCCACCCCTTTGGTCACGTGAAGAGTCGAACAGCCTCTTGACGATATTTGTAAATAATAGGAGAGCACTCCTTAAGGCCCTAATGTTTAATCGGTAGTTCGATATTTTTATTTGACTCCAACTAATGTTCAAAGGCTACTTAGGCAGCAGCTATAAACTATTGAACGAATTACGTATAAAGTTTCTTATCCAAAATTTTCAGATTTGTCTCAAGACAAGATAATTCCATCAATTTGACACTAAACCCCAAACTTTACAATATGATAACGAGGTTTGTTAATAGTATTAATATTTTAAAGTGAGCAAGAAATCATAAGCCGTGAACGGATAACTTAAATCTCAATGACGAAAGTATATAGTTTCAAAATTAAGGGTTGTTTGAACCGTTCATTATTTTATACCCACAAAACGGTTTGTTAAACCGGAGGAGCTCGTGGCTAAATAATAACA
Organism: Cerastis leucographa; assembly: GCA_963082945.1. NCBI lineage: Eukaryota > Metazoa > Arthropoda > Insecta > Lepidoptera > Noctuidae > Cerastis > Cerastis leucographa. Next base: position 5,098,109 of record OY720382.1, read on the forward strand.
GCCACCCGGGTCGATCTTTAAGGTTAAGCCGTGCTTGCCGAGGTTGGTCCGTGGATGGGTGACCATAATTACATACCGAGTTTCCTCCGTGCCTCGGAAAGCACGTTAAGCTGTTGGTCCCGGCTGTCATTTGTATATCTTTGACAGTCGTTACGAGTAGTCAGAAGCCAAAAAGTCTGACATCCAGTCTTACCAAGGGGTATCGTATTACCTAGTTACTGGGTTGTGGAGGTCAGATAGGCAGTCGCTTCATGTAAAATACTGGTACTCAGCTGCATCCGGTTAGACTGGAAGCCGACCCCAAGATAGTTTGGGAAAAGGCTAGGCAGATGATGATGAAAACGGTTTGTTAAACCCTAAATTAGGAAGAACTAAAGATATTGTTACCACTACTCAATACTGCTACTATTCCGCATACAAATACACATTTTATTTTTATTACAATATACATATTATTTTTTTAGAAAACCTATTGAATTTAGTCTTGTATGATTTCTTCCAAATTGGTTTGGCCTCTTTGGTCTAGATGTCGGAAGGGCGACTGCCAAGCATGAGGTTCTGGGTTGGTTTCCCGGTTCGGGCAAAGTGTGGGTTTCTCCATCATGAATTTCTCAGTAACTGCCATGGAGTCTAGATTACTAACGGGTTGATCGCAATAGGTTAGGTAGGCCCTAAACAGAAATGCTTTGTAAAAATAACAAATTTTTCAATAATCAACAATCAATAAATTCTTCGTTATAAAACCACGTGTTTCAAATAACTACCATTCCCGATGGACATCAGCGAAATTCCCCGGAAGAATTCACATGGCGTAAGTAATATGGGGAATTTACGAAATTTTCCTGTCTCTTCTGCTTCGTTAGAAGCATCTATTGTAAAATGAATGGAACTTATTGAATGATAGTACGGTATTACCTTGTGGGGCATATTATTTCGTTGCTCGTGGAGAGATGAGCTCATGGCTAAATTAAATCGCGCTTGCCTAGGTTGGTCTGTGGAATACATACCGAGTTTCCGCCGTGCCTCGGAAAGCACGTCAAGCCGTTGGTCCCGGCTGTCAATAGAGGATAATCCAATTTTTTTTTTCTTTGTCCGTCGGGTAGTTTATTGAAAAGTATTGGACACGTATTTTTTCTTTTTTCACGTGGTCATAAAATTACGGAGATATGTTGAGTTGAAATGGCGCATGACGTCACATGTAGGTAAGTTTTATACCTTCTTGTGACGTAGTAAGCCCCCACTCTCCAACTTTAATGAGTTTTAAATAAGTAATTTTTTGATATTTTGATAAAACAAAAAATACGTGTCTAATATTTTTGTATTACCTGTCTGACGGACAAAATAGAATGTCGTTTTCTTTACCCAGTCCGATCCCTTATTGTAGATCTTTGACAGCCGTTAAGTAGTGGCTCGGAAGTCTCACAACCAGTCCTATAAAACTTTATTCAGTATCTGAACATAAAATATCTCAACAAAATAAATTCGTTATGCCCCAATTGTTCCTAATAACCATAACAGTAAGCAGTGTGATTCAAACATTATTTCTGCTAGAAATTCTTAAAAGCTACTTATTTCATTCCTTTGCCTCCATTTTCTTGCTCTCCATTTGTAATTTCCAGATATTTAAAATGTGTTTCTGAGAAGAATCCTAGACAGCTTCTCAGTAAAATTTTATGAATACTTACGTAAAGTAAATGTGTATTTTTGTTATTTTTATTCTTAAAAAGTGATAATTCCGGTAACTGAGTACTTATCCTGTAAAAAAGGTAAAGAACTGTAAATTATTCATAATCATTAGTAGTATACCATACGCCATTGCAGGTTCTATAATTGTTTTCCCGACATAACCAAACTTCAGATTCGGAGCTTTTGTTAAAAATAATATAATTGTTGTGTACAATTACATTATTTCATCATTTTTAGGGTCCCGTAGCCGAATGGCAAAAAACGGGACCCTTATAGATTCGTGATGTCTGTCTGTCTGTCTGTCTGTCCGTCCGTATGTCACAGCCACTTTATTCCGAAACTATTAGGACCACACACCTGAAACTTGGTAGGTAAATGTATTCTGTGAACCGCTTTACGATTTTTGAAAAAAAAAAAAAATATATAGAATTAGGATACCCTACACGGAACTGAAACTAAAAAAAAAACCATCACACCTATACGTGCGGAGTGTCTATAAATAGGTCTCTAAAAATGACATTGAGTTTCCTAAAACCATATTCTTTCAACCTCAATCGTTTGAAAGATAGACACTTCCAAAGTGGTAAAACGTGTGTCCCTCTAATTTCTAAACTAAGAGGAGAAAAAATCTGAAAAAAATATGGGCATGTAGATCGTAACAAAAACTATCAACGAAAATTTGTTTGAATAAGATTTGATATTTAGTTTTTGAGATATGGGACTTTTTCACTAAACTGCAGCAGTAACTTTGTTTTTCATTAACTTACTATGAAATAAAATAAAATGAATGCGGTTGAGTGGAAGTTTACTAATAAATGACCGTTCAATATATTGTTATTATATGGTTTGGGGCTATGGAACCCTGTGTGCGAGTAAGACTCGCACTTGGCCCGTTTTTAACAAAGGCTCCGAGCCATTCTACATAAATGATACGGTCCTTATTTTCAATTTTAATTAATTTTCTCATAAAGAGCAACTGCAGATTTTCTTTAAGTAAAACAACGAATATTTAACATGAACTAAACGCAAACTAAATAATAACAAATAATATCTTGTAACTGACATATTAGTAAAATTATTTAACTTATAAATGTGTTATTCATGTTCTTTTGATTCCTAAAATCGAAATGAGAAAACAGATCCTATGAATATTTCTCATACAGAGTTTGAAGTTCAAGTACCTACGTGTTAATTTCAGCTAACATAGAAAATAAAACCTCCGTTGTTTAGAATTTCAAGTCAGATTTATTTTCGGTCAATTCTCCAACAGTAAAGTGTCTGGTTCGGACGCAACCAGACACTTTACTTCATCAGCACTGCTCTCAAAACAGTGAAAGAAAACATCGTGGGGAAACCGAAATGCCTTACAAACCAATTATTCGAAGGCATATTACTTCCACCAGGGTCACATGTCTGTTAATTTTTCCCACACTGGGCGCGTGGTGGGTTCCGGCTCACTCCTCTCAGAGCAGAGCAGGCTTTCGGTTTTGGTTCCGTGGGACGCGCGAGCTGTGTGATTACAATAGATTTACATTCAAATTTCACTTACTACCAAAAACACTTCTGCACACACAAACGAATATATCGGCAGCATTGATTAAAAAACTTTTCATCAAATCTCTTTTAAGTCCTCCACCAATTTTGAATTAAGAACTTTTGTCATTGACAAAAAAAGTAAAAACTTGTCTACCAATAGCTTACTGATAGGGATATTATAATCTCAACTCAAACTGGGCGAGTTAAAGCTTCAAGTCAAACACATTGGACATTGTCGATCGGCCCACAAACTCGAAGAGAATAATCCTTTTTACAAAGAATTTATAATAATATATAATAAGGGTATTAAATGTTAACTGTTCCAATACTTACTTTTGCTTACTCTTCCAGTACTTAGTTTTCTGGAATTCCATTTTATATAAACTTTTTGCAGCGTGACAATCCTATTACTGTGAAAGCTTGAAGAGTTTTTAAACCGTTAAACGGATTTAAATGAAACTTGGCACATTGATAGACCGGGGTGCATAGACAACATGACGATCTATCAGTGAAAAGATACATAAATTGCCACACATAAGCATTTATGTTGTAGAATTAATAAGCATCGATTTTAAAACGATTGTCATTGGTTTAGACTCTCGTGTTCTGTTTTCGTAAATGTATTCGTGGGACAGTTTTTAAATTATGTCATATTTCGAATTACCCTCGTAAAGGATTGGCCTTTCATCCCGGACAAACCGAGGACCTTTTGTTGTCATGTCCGGTAACAATTTTAACTTTAGAAGGGACGTGTTTAGTGAAATTTTGATAAGGTTAGGACAAAGGTGTTCTTAGTTGATTTTACAATATAGTAATTAGTAACTTTCACGTTTACTGAAGCCAGTATTGGTGTAGTTCGAAAGTTTTGAACCTAACAAACATGTTATTATAACATAGACTTTAACTTTATATTATAATGCCGGTTAAATCAAATGCCGTCCGTATAACAATGTTCCTAATTACCTTTAATAATTATAATTCATACGCAAATCTTGTATTCCGAAACTGTTGGATTTCTTAACAAAACCTACACCATTATTATACTGGGTAGTTATTATTCGAGGAGGCAACATTTAGTCGGAGATGAAAATATTAATTTAGTTTAATAAGCAATAATTTTCATGAACGAAAATTTTACAAATAAGACTGTGTTATTTTCAATCTAATTTTAATTAACAATACACCTATGATGTTTATGGTGGACAAGGTTTTACAAAAAAGATCGTTCCTACGGCAAATGGTGACATTTTTCCTGAGAGGACAGGAACCTTTTAAAATGATTGACCCAGAGATAAGGCCCTGTAAGGCCGTGTAATTCTGTTTGCGCAAGAACCCAAACAGTGTGGCAATCAAACGGGCCAACGGACTGACAGGATTTTCACATAGAGATATAACTAAGGCAAGTACAAGGTATTACTGGCTGTGGAGGTCAGATAGGCAGTCGCTCCATGTAGGAAAAATACTTGTGTTTACCTGCATGAGGTTAAACTGGAAGTCGATCTCAGCATAGTTAGGTAAAGACTGGGCAGTCGACGCTTTTATAGTTTACAATAATGATCTCTTGCTGGATATAAGGCTTTTTTTTGGGATGGAAAATCATCAAATGACCCTCCTGCTCTGGGTGAAGCGGAAGGGAAGTATCAGACTTGTACTGACTAAAATCCATCCACGTACCTTTTTAGCCCTCTGTGTTCCTGGGCCACGGTATCTCTTTCGAACAGTCCCGCAGCCCTGGCAGGCATCGGCCTTCTCGGAACCCTTTTGATTTGCTGACATCTTCTTGAGGCGCGTGTGGAACACGGCCTGTCGTCATAAGACGGATGGACGGTGAGCTAACCCATTACTCAACGTCCCTAGGCCCGCGCCTACGGTAATGATGCCTTCTCGTCCTCGAACAGGCACTGACAGTATTACCTTTCGTCCTACATTTTGATGATTTCATATATTCAACGTTATGTGTAGTTAAGGCGTTCAGTCCTCGCGCGCCTGCATGAATGGCGCGCGGAGGCACTACGTCCGTGGGGAAACTCCGCTGCCGCGGCAAATTGTCGCTCAGCGGACAGACCGCCGGCACGATCTCATGGCGACATGGAGACAGCGACTGTCGCAACCACGTGCAGGGCACGCCACAATAGTGGCGATAAGTCCCCTCTTTGAGGAGTGGCTAGAGAGGCGCCACGGCGCCCTCACCTTCCGCCTGACGCAGGTCCTCACCGGACACGGTTGTTTCGGGAGGTTCCTGCACCGAATCGGGCGGGAGGAAACGCCCGGGTGTTACCATTGCCATTGACACGGTGGAGCACACCGTGGAGCTTTGCCCCGCTTGGGCTGAGCATCGCCGTGTCCTCGTAGCGGCGATTGGCGGCGGCGACCTCTCGCGTCCGGCCCTGGTTCAATCCATGGTCCGGAGCGAGAGGGAATGGGATGCCGTCGCCTCCTTCTGCGAAGCAGTCATGCTAGCGAAGGAGGTGGCGGAACGTGAGAGGGAGAGAACCTCACGTCCCGGCCGCCGCGGGAGACGCCCCGGGCGTCGGGGGGCAACCAGTGGCCCCCGGTCACCGTAGGCGCGAGCCTGTGGACGGTGAGTAATGGGCTAGCTCACCGTCCGTCCGTCTCATGACGACAGGCCGTGTCGACGGCGCGTACGTGTTCCACGCGCGCCTCAAGGAGATGTCAGCAAACCGGAAGGGGTCCGAGAGGGCCGATGCCTGCCAGGGCTGCGGGTTGTTCGAAAGAGATACCGCGGCCCTGGAACACAAAGGGCGAAGAAGGAACATGGGTGGGTTTTAGTCAGTACAAGTCTGACACTCCCTCCCGCTCCGCCCAGAGCGGGAGAAGTCATTTGATGATTTCCCATCCGTAAAAAAAAAGGCGTTTATACTTTGACGAGTAACTTTCTACAAGATGTTGTTTTGCATCCTTGTCAAATTCAGTGAGGTAACTATGCTAATGATTCTCGTCCCGAAACAATAATAAAATGGGTAGGTAATTTTTATTATTTTTCTTATTTACGGAAATCGAAATTTTGACGAGGATGCAAAACAACAGCTTGTATAATAAATACATTATAAAACTTCCTAGCTTACGAAAGAACTGGACTACACGACCTTCAAATTGCTAGAAAAACGAAATTTTATTAATTTACCTTCTACGAAAGTTGATAAAACTTAAAGATTATCTTTTGTTTACGTAAAAAGTTTCTGTTTATAAGCCGATTTTTGTTTCGAAAATCTGTCTTTTTTACGTTTGATTAAATTATAAGGCGGGTTGATATGAGGGCAAGTGACCCATTTCTTAACTCCATTTTTTTTTTGGTTTCGCTCTATATTTCAAAAATAGTTTTTTTTTTAAACCTGGAAGCCACTAGGAATTTCTCCTGTATCTTGGGTGCGTTTACAAACATTTAAACTCAGATACATAAACGGCTGTATATGTATCTGAGTGAGAGTGAGAGAATAGACCCGAAACAACTATCTGTAGGCCATAAAAATATTTGTTCCGTGCGGGGATCGAACTCGCGACATGCAGCGCAGCAGTCGACAGCTCAATCACGGCGCCAACCGTGCCGTCAAAGTTGCTGGCCTCCATAGATTTTATTTGTACTGCAATTAACAGTCACAATAAATTAAAAGCCAATCACGTTAACCGTCATGATTGTGATCGCAATAGTATATTGTGTATTAAGGGCGGTAAGTAAGGAATTACGATCGAGGCTCTAGTAGAAGCCCGAAGTCGAAGACTGAGGGCTTTCTGAGTCGATGTTCGTAATTCCCGTACCGCCCGTGAAACATACAATGTTTTTCATCACATTTGCGAGTTAATAATTATGATTATAAACAAGTCAGCACATATTATTACGAAATACGTGAACTGATTTGCAGATGGCGGGCTGTTTGCCCACACCACAGATTATACAAATTTTTTGTTCAGAAACGTTAAAGGCAAATACTTACCTAGGTATACAGCCATGAGGGAGTATACAATGTACTATAAAGCCTCTTGAACGCAGGCGTTCAAGCGGCTTTCATATGTATACAAGGTGTTGTTTTGCATACTCGTCAAATTCAAGGAGGTTACTATGCTACTGATTCTCGTCCCGAATCAATAATAAAATGGGTAGGTAATTTTTCTTTTATTTCTTTTTTACGGAAATCGGTAAGTGTGAACCACCCTTGTTTTAAACGCGGCCCGTCTGGTTCTTGCCGTATAATCTCGCTTACACACATACAAACTATCTTAAACGTTTATTCGACAATTTCTTAGTCCCTAAACCACGTTAAGGTATTCTGAAATACTGACAAACTTAAACAACCAAAAAAATCTGCGTTTATTAATAACTAGCTGTACCCAGCATGCGTTGCAATGCACTTTTTACTACCCACCTACCCTATCCGACCTACCTACCCTATCCTACCTACCCTACCCGACGCTACCTACCTACCTACTCTACCCTACCCTACCTACCTACTCTACCCTACCCTACCCTACCCTTACTACCTACCTACCCTACCTACCTACCCTACCCTACCTACCTACCCTACCCTACCCTACCTACCTACCCTACCCTACCTACCTACCCTACCCTACCTACCTACCCTACCCACCTACCTACCCTACCCTACCTACCTACCCTACCTACCTACCTACCCTACCCTACCTACCTACCCTACCCTACCTACCTACCCTACCTAACCTACCCTACCTACCTACCCTACCCTACCTACCTACCCTACCCTATCCTACCTACCTACCCTACCCTACCCTACCCTACCGTATCCTATGTCCTTCTCCTGGCTCTAAACTACCTCCCTGCCAATTTTCAGCTAAATCGGTTCAGCCGTTCTTGAGTTATAAGTGAAGTAACTAACACGACTTTCTTTTATATATATAGATTAACTAGGTACCGCAATTTTAATCGATTATTTATGTCTTTCGTGACCATCTCCTGAAATTTGACGAGGTTGCAAAACAACACCTTGTATATTTTGGGAGTGAAACAATATTTTACAATACAACAATAAAATATAATCGTTGTTCGTAGCCACATTGCCATTAATCTCTAACATTTCATACAAGACTGAAACAGGCAAATACAGGGGTAATGCCTGGAACAGCACGACGACCTCTGCCAGAGGACGTCACGTGTATAACCTGGGCGAGTCCCTCAACTTCGATCCCATCGCTGCTATGGAGCACACTCACTATCCCCACGACCCCGACCAACGTCCGGACGTTCTCGACATAGCGCTACTCAAGAATGTCAACCTTAAGTTGCATTCCATCGAGACTTTACATGAGCTTAACTCAGACCATCGACCAGTGGTCATGCACTTAGTTCCGCGCTCGGGTCCTTCTGACCCCAGCCAGCCCCCGCCGACCCAAGTGATAACCGACTGGAGGAAAGTCAGCGAAAAGTTGAAATCCACCACGTTGCCTCACCTGGAGGCCATCCCCGACCACATTGTCTCAGTCGCAGACACGACGGCCTCTATCAACTCGTTTACAGAACACGTGCAATCCGTACTAAAGGATTGCTCACGGGAAGTTCCAGCAATGAGCGATCAACGCTGGATTCTACCCGCTGACGTACGTGAACTGATAACCGAGAAGAACGCGGCCATCCGTGCCTACAGCAACTTTTCCTGCGACGCGAACAAAGCTCACATGCGTTATTTACAGCGTGCTGTAAAGAAGCGCACTAGTGAGCATCGTTCAGATCAATGGGACAAGACGCTTAGCGAGCTCGAGCCTACCCACCTAGCCTTCTGGCAGCTCCAACGCAAGTTGCGCTCCACCGAAGAGGCTTCGATGCCTCCCCTCATCCGACCCGATAAGAGCGTCGCATTCGACGACTCTGAGAAGGCCGAATGCCTAGCCGACAGCCTGGAGTCCCAGTGCTCCCCCAGCTCTCAACCAGTAGACAAGCGACATCTCGATGAGGTGAACGTATTCGTCGAACGTAAAGCCGCCCTCCCCCCCGTAGAAGACCCTGATGATCCTCTGCCTTCGGTCACAGCTGACGAAGTGCAAGACATCATTAATAAGCTTCAACCGCGGAAAGCACCCGGCTCCGACGGAATCACCAATAGGGTGTACTACGAGAGACTCATTTATAAGCGACTCAGACTTCGCCGAGGCTAAGAGTCTCATCCCCAACGAGCAGTTCGGCTTCAGGACCGGACACTCTTGCATTCAACAGGCCCACCGCATCGTAGAGCATTTGAGCGCTGGCTTCCAGCGTGGATCGATGACGGGTGTGTTGTTCTTCGACATAGCAAAGGCTTTCGACAAAGTCTGGCACAACGGCTTATTATATAAGCCGTACAAACTGGGAGTGCCAGACCGTCTCGTGCTCATCTTACGAGACTTTTTGTCGGATCGCACCTTCCGCTATCGCATCGGGAAGGCACTATCTTCCCCCCACCCCATTAGAGCCGGAGTCCCTCAGGGCTCCGTCGTCTCTCCCATTATCTTTACTCTGTTAACCAGTGACATCCCTAAGAGCAAGAAGGCTCAGTTAGCCCTGTTTGCGGACGACACGGCCATTTATTACATTGGCCGCAGTCACGACGCTATCTATAGCCCCCTCCAAACCTCAGCCAACGTCTTAGGCGCTTGGTTCCGGAAATGGAGAATCGAGGTAAACCCCGACAAGAGCCAGGCAGTTCTTTTCTCTAAACAGCGTAAAAATAAGCCACCCGCGCTCAGCCCGATCACTATGTACGGTAAGCCTATCCCTTGGGCGAAGCAAGCCAAGTACTTAGGAGTCTTACTTGACAACCACCTGTCTTTCGCGGCGCACATCAAAGCAGCTCGCGACCGAGCTGCCTTTGCTATGGGTAGGCTTCATTTCATGATTTCGGCAAAAAGCAAGTTGTCACTCAAGTGCAAGTTGCGCCTTTATACCGCGGTGATCCGCCCCATTATGACGTACGCTTGCGTCGTGTACGCTCACACCAAACCTAAGTACATCCATAGGATGCAAACTTTGCAGAACCGGTTCTTACGTAGAGTCACGGGAGCCCCTTTTTATGTCCGTAATGATCGTCTACACGTAGACCTTAGAATGCCCACTGTCCTTCAGTTTATGAAACGTCTATCGAAGCGTTTCTTCGATGACGCCATTAAGCACCGTAATCCCCTGATCGCAGCGGCCGCCCGTTACGAACCCTCCCGCATTAGTACAGTACGCCGTCCTAGGCATACCCTCGTCACTCCAGATGATGCTATCACCCTCCTCCAGGAGAGTAGCAAAGAGACTAGCACTCTTAAAAAGTTCCGACTCAAACCGCCGTCTTTCGTACCTCGCCGTCGAGGTCCGTCGCGACGTCCCGGTGCATGCCCTCCCCGACCCTCGCTCGAGCCAGCCCGCGATGTTGTGCCAGTAGTTTTAAATCAGCCCCTAAATAATGATACCATTCAGATCCAGCCTGTCCCCATGCAGTCCTCCCCCAGCGACGCCCTAGGCCGAGGTTCGTACCCCACAGGGGGTGCCCTTAGCGTGCAGTCGCTTAGTTTGTAAGTTTTTATGCCCTGGCTGGAGGCCTTACTCTTAAGGCACCCACAGGATAGTCCGGTTAAGCAGACGACAACCTCATAGGTTGAACTGCGAGATGCCATTCATAAAAAAAAAAAAAAATACAGGGGTAATCCAATATTCCTTTTCCATTTTTGAACCGGACAAATATTGCTTGTCTCCTCACCGCAGTAATTGAATATTTTATTGCCTTTTGAAATGAAAGCTTGGTAGACGGCAAATATTCAAGTGGAGTTATAAAGTATTGCACTCTTTGCATTTTAAGATTTAAGACATTAATTTTGATCATGCTCTAAAAAAATATTTAATTAGAACCTGAACCAAGTATATAATACAATAACTCAAGAAACGTGCTAGTAGTAGAAAAATTCTAAATGATGACATAAGTCATCCTTCGTATAGAATAGAATAAAACTTTATTGTACACCAGAAATCGAACATTTAGGTAAGATTTACAAAACTGCTAATTTTATGGTTACAACGGCGGTCTTATCGCTTTTAGCGATATCTTCCATACAACCTTTGGATGGACATTATGGAATTAAATAAAAAAGGGGGTAGTCAGTGGTGTACTACAGAAATAACAAAAGTAAAGTTATCTACATGTATAGTATAAATATAATACATAATTATATTATTATATAATAATATACACCGTGTAAATCACCTCATCACGAAGCCGTCAACCAAGCATTCTGTACATGAAACTAAGTAACTTTACGCAAAAATTATTGCTGGAAAACGACTTTTTTTTTGGGGGTGTAAAATTATGTTTCGTGGTAGAACTCAATGTAACGCACTCAAAACATTGTGCTGATGGACGGATTGAATAGTACGGGGGTCCTGGAGGTGTTTAAAGTAAAAATCTTACATTAAAAACTTGTATTTAAAAAAATACTTGTCAAAAAGTTGGAACTTTGACCCCTAATATCTCCGTAACTAGAAGGTTCCCAGGTATGGTGTAGAACAAAAAAATGATCGCAATGACAGGGAGAACCAGTGCCTTTCGGCTTCGTTAAGAGGTGTTTTACACCCTTTATATAGATATTTGTCTGTTTTTAACATAAAATTTATTTTAAAATTTTGTCTGAATGACATTACAGAGACTGAAAATGATTTGTAACTAAGCTTTTAAAAGCAACGAGTGACTGCTTGTCTTACCGACACCGGCAATTTGTTCCATGAACGGACAGCCTGGACCGTGAAGGACTGGTCATGAAATTTGGTGGAATATCAAAAGTCTCAAATGCTCCGATGATCTCAAGTGTCTAGTATGAAAGTCATGTAGGAACTTGAAACGTTGTTTGAGATAGGAGGGCGTTGTGAGATTAAACAGAATACTGTAGAGAAGTGATAAAATATGCGCATTCCGGCGAAGGCGGATAGGCAACCACTTGAGTTTAACGTGAAACTCTGAGAGATGATAATTACATTTGCGCAAACCAAGTATGTACCTGATAAAAAGAAATATAGGTATATTTTAGGTAAATAAAAATTGTTTTTCTCCATTCATTGAATACTGATCTGTCCTACAAGCTTTACTACTTCGATTTTGATATTTTTCTAAAAATGCTTCGAAAAAAGTTAAATTTCCACTCAATTTCAGAGAATAAATAAATATTTAAAACGTAAACATCCATATATTATTATGTCTCCTTTTTAGTGAACAAACTTGAAAAATCCACTTTATCATCATAACATACTGATTGCTACTGTTAAGTATGGTTTGCATAATGCAAAATTGGGTATAATTAAAGAACGGTGAGTTTTTAAACAAATTCAATGCCCGTAAAAAACATTACAAGGAACATTCAAAATAAATGACACAATATTTATTCTGCTTGCCTGACATGCTCCAGAGACTAAACCGCGAAACTCTAATATGAAATATCATGCTACTATCATCTCAAAACTTGAACGGACAATAATAAATTTATAGTCAAAACTTTCTCATAGGATTCCGGCCCCAATAAGATGTGTCAGAATAACTCTGTGTCCTTTGCATTTCCCGCTGGAAAACAAACTAGATGAGATATCTTCCTTTGCGTTACGAGTTTATACTAAGCAATGTTATATTGGTATCATGGAGATGCGTTCATATTGCGACTTGGCTTTCAACCTCAACACAACTTTTGTTGTGTCTTTTTGAAAGTTATTTTAATTAGCTACGATGGTCTACGTTCAATAAAAGGAGCTCGTGGCTTAATAATAACAGCCGCTCGGGTCGATATTTAGGTTAAGCGGTGCTTACCTAGGTTGGTCCGTGGATGGGTAACCACTTATGATATGCCAAGTTTCCTCCGTGCCTCGGAAAGCACGTTAAGGCGTTGGTCTAGCTCTAGGCTGTCATTTGTAAATCTTTGACAGTCGTTACAGATAGGAGTCCGTGGCTTGAAAGTCTGACAACCAGTCTTACCAAAGGGTATCGTATCACCCAGTACAATGTAAAATATGTTTACTCAGCTGCGAAGTTGAGGTCGGCTTCCAGTCTAACCGGATAGACTGAAAGCCGACCCCAAGGTTGTCGCTAGGCAGAAGATTATTTATCTGCCTTACCTATCTACACATTTTAGTATGCAACCGATTATACAATAAACGACACAGTTGGCGCAGTGGTTGAGCGATCGACTGCTGCGCTGCGGGTCGCGGGTTCGATCCTCGCACGGAACAAATATTTTTATGGCCTATTGATAGTTGTTTCCGGTCTGGCTGTTTGTGTATTTGAATTTAATAGTTTGTAAACGCACCCACGATACAGGAGAGATTCCAAGTGTTGGGGAAAAGAGTAAAAAATAAATATATTTTGGTACATTGAAATATTTTCATAAAGAGGTCCACAAATTGAATTTATAGGCCTGAAAGGCATACATTCAAAGTGTACGCATATTTTACATGATTAACTAACTGAAAATTACATATACCTTGCGTGGGGTATACTTAATATGGGTAAAGTTCCCCGTTCTTGTTTCTGATTACCCAAGTCAGTAGGGATGTAAGCCTGATAAAATTTGGGATAGGAAAGATTTGGATTTATTAAGTAATTGAGATGCAAAACCTTGATCAGAAATTCAATTTTCCGTAATAATAAGGAAGGAACTTGTCTGTAAGTTTCGTAGAAACTGTAAAAAATATAAATGATATTTGTATACACCGTGTAAATCACCTCATCACGAAGCCGTCAACCAATTATTCTGTACATGAAACTAAGTAACTTTACGCAAAAAATATTGCTGGGAAACGACTTTTTTTTGGAGGGTGTAAAATCATGTTTTGTGGTAGAACTCAATGTAACGCACTCAAAACATTGTGCTGATGGACGGATTGAATAGTACGGGGGTCGTGGAGGTGTTTAAAGTAAAAATCTTACATTAAAAACTTGTATCTAATCTAAAATACTTGTCAAAAAGTTGAAACTTTGACCCCTAATATCTCCGTAACTAGCAGGTTCCCAGGAATGGTGGAGAACAAAACAAAAATCGCAATGACAGGGAGAACTAGTGCCTTTCGGCTTCGTTAAGAGGTGTTTTACACCCTTTATAAGTAGTGGGAGGTTTTTAAAAAATATGTACCTCTTGAAGGGCATATTTTTAATTTAGATGATGGTCAGATATCGTTTGTGCCATACGACTGTATTCCACTAGGTCTTGAAAATTCGGTCTAATTTGAGGAAGGTGAATAACACTTTTTCCCAGCGATCATGTAATACTAGGAAAGCCTTTGGTTATTAAACCTGGGTACAAATTGAGACTCCAAAATACCCAACAAAACAAAATCCTATGTGACTTTGTCTTGATCCACCTAAGTTCACCAAGAGCGCTTGCGTCCACTAATCCAACGAGAATAAATTCCTTTATTAACTTTTTCATTTCTATTGTACTCAGATACCAAAATGCTGAACAAGAACATTGCTATCGCCGTCGCCGTGGTTCTGGCCATCGTCTGCCTGGCCGAGGCCAGGGAGGAAGGGCCCCACGACATGGCCGATGCTCTTCGCATGCTGCAGGAGTTGGACCGCTACTATACCCAGGCTGCTAGACCAAGGTTAGTTGACTTCCTTTTAGAAGAGCATTTTGAGTATGGAACGGAATACAGGAAATAAACAAATGAAGATCGGGAGCTCATAAAGTGACATTGTATTAGCAACGATGACGCAAAAGTCAAAGTGGATTTTGTTTCGATGCGGACAAGTGGGTGGGGGTTTCGGAATGACGAACTGGATACGTCGTAATCATAAGGTGTTGCGTCGATGTGCCTTCCAAAATGTATGTGTGTCAGAGTCTTGGAGTTAATACACAGTTAGTCCGCAACTTGTCCGTGTTGAAGAACCTTTGCTACCAAAAATCAGATTAAAGTCGATTTAGAAATATGAAACGCTTTGACTCCATTATCCGCTTTATACTTGAAATGGTCTTGTTAGTAGATGTAGGGTTAGATATTAATAATAGGTGGACTGATCCTGATAGAAGTATCAACTCAGAAGTCTCTTCAACGATACTTGGAGATTGAACTACAGCAGATATGGTTTTTGAAAGGATGTTAACAGGTAACGATCAAATCTTTCATTTAATGCATCTGTCAAGTTAGTTCAAGAATATCTTTGAGCAAATCCCCATTTTTTTTTGTAAAGTCGTTTTTTATGAACATTGTATTATTTAGCGAAACTATAGAACAGTTGCTAAAAATATTTACATTTCAATGACTGAGAGATGATTTAAGTATTTCACAGCAAAAGTTAAAAACAACAAAATGTCAACTTTTATGGACTCGTAAAACTTCAATTCGCTTTAAACAAAATAAGTTTTACTTAGTTTAACTTCATCTTGAACGTTCGCTATATTGTTGGGATGAAAGTGAAATCGAAAAAGTTTCCGTGCAAAGTTTCACGATAAAGTCACTTCCTTACATCTGAAGCATTATTCTATTTTAATCTCTCGGACAAAGTCATTAATTTCCATTAATTATAGGTAAGTTTAATCAATCATTGGATAGCTTAAAACTTTATCGCTGTCATTCATCTATTATTGAATTGAAAGTTCTTAAACCTGAAAGGGAATTACGGGTAAGGTCTAATCGTTTAGATAAAATTCAGAAGGAAGAGAAACCGCATAGAATTAAATAATTTTGATAGCTAAAACTTATATCAATTCATAGTCTTTCCAGAATTCGATAAATTATAGAACAAAGGCCTGGAAAAGCTTTTGGATTTAAAGTGAGGAGGAGGTTTCATCCTCATAAAAAATATGAGAGAACTGTCACAAAAAAAAAGGAAAATTGGCATTATTAAAGATGTGAAATACACAAGAAATATCTGTCATACTCAATTCTCTGAAAATGACATAGATCAAAAGCATTTTTATCACCCTTTTATATTCTTTGTAAGTATGATCCTTAATAGCACGAAAGGAGATACAAAACATGACAGATTTCGTCTATATAAAGACACTATTATTTTCTTGTCTGAGAAGATCTCGAAAATTCTATCTCACTTTTAATTTTGGTGCGTTTCAAATAGGTGTTAAATAATAGAAATCTCATAACCTGATATTAATTTATTCCGACTGCTAAATGCTGTTTGACTTGAATCAAAACTTTTATGGTCTACTAATCTTTTTGTTCATTAACACAAATCTGCGTCATTGGCGTTGATGTTCTCAAATCTTTACTAATCTATATATAGGGTGACAAGTAATAGGTAACCGATACTTAAACCATGTAACCATGGAGTTTCTTGCCGGTTCTTCTCCATAGGAAACGACCAACCCGAACCGTGCACCTTTTGTTGACGTTTTATAAGTGCCCATGTAGGCCTATGTAAAATAAAAAAAAATGATTTTGATTTGATTTTGATTTTGAAACACGTGATTATACTCATGACAACAAATAGGTTTCCCTAAGAAACATTTCTTTTACTCATTCTCTTTTATCAACATGTATTCTTAAAAAAAAAACTCAAAGCTTTTTTTCCAATTAGACCATTACAGGCACTTTTGAAAGTCAAAAAACAAGATAAAACGCGAAACTACAGTCCCAGTCACAAGGCATAATAACTTGTGAAAGTACTGTAGTTGCCCATTCCGTAGCGTAGATCTCTATGGAGAAGAATGGGCAAGAAACTCCATGGACACTCTTTTAAATCAAAATATGTTACAAAATCTTGGTTACATCATTCATTCTCTAATAATGTCTGAAAACAACTTTGTACACCATGGTTTTATGCAAATAAAATGAGGTCAAAATTAAAACCCAAGAAGGCGCCAAGGAAACTTTCAGTTCCACCTTCACGGGTGTCTTTTTGTGGATTTCAGGGTCTCTGATTACGAAAATAAATTTTTTTTCGGCGCCATATTTTATTTTCATTTTGACCTCATTATCTAGGTGCAAATAATAAAATTTTAAATACACAATGTCTCAATATCCTCCCTAGGCTATGGCTGACATTGATTTAAGCAAGAACTGTTTCTCACATGGGCAGTTGTATTTTGCATGCTCTGGAGTGAGCTCTGCGAGTAACTTAGTAATTTTAACCCCAAAAGCTGGAAATACCGCAAACGTCATTTACAAAGTGGGGGATATTTCATTTTTAATATAGTTTTCCGGGAGTTAATTTATAGTAATAGTAGAGTATATTTTTTAATTAAAAAAATGTAATCTAGCTCATTGACGCCATTAACTATATCGAAAGGCGTGGATAGATGACCAGGACATATGAGCTATGGCATCGTAGCTCGGAAGACATGTATAAAATAAATTCTGGTTCAACCCTTGTTTTTTCTAATTAGGACACTAACAATCTAAAATTTAAAAAAAAAAAAACGCCATAATATAGTTTTTTCTTACCAGAATGAATTCTCTGGCTTCTTACTTAGAAAATCGCAGAATTTTACACAACTATTTATCCTATACTTACTCTTACGCGCGCGCAAAGCCGCGGGCAACAACTATTATCCGTAACATTTAAATGACATTTTCGACATTATTTTGCGTGGATTTGTAGAACTACACGCGTGCGAAGCCGCGGGCAGAAACTAGTAATAATACTATAAAGCTGAAGTTTGTTTGTTTAGTTGAAGGCGCTAATCTCGGGAACTACTGGTTTGAATTAAAAATTCTCCAGTATTGGATAGCCCATTTATCGAAGAAGGCTATAGGTTAGATAATATCACGCTACCACCCATAGGAGCGGAGCATCAATGAAACATGTAGCAAAAACGGGGAAAATGTGCCGCAGGCGAAGTTGCGCGGGTTTTGTGGTTTATATAGTTATTGGATAGGGAGTGTGTGCTATCACATTTTATCATCGGTGGGGAGATTTTTAACGCTGATAAATTATTAATGTCACTTATCGGAAAGTTCTTCATAACCCACGCAGATTTCGATCTAATTTGTCTATAATTAGTTTAGCGTCGTCATCATTCTAATTATAAATCTTTCTCGTTTTTTCTTTGATTTTGAAAGTCTCTTGTTTTCTAATAATACTACTATAAAGAGCGAGACATAACATTGGATCAATATTCTCGGTCTTTATAACCGTTTAGAATATCACAATCTTTCTTGTGTTCAATGTTATTGATAGTTTTGGCATCTTTGTTCGGCCTATCAAATTCACTTGTTATCATAAAGGATCATTTACATAGTAAACCTTTTCATGACTAACCAAATTGGTGAATGGGTCTTATACAACTAGGTATAAAAGTACCTACTCTTACATTTAAAGCAAAACAAGTTTGAGGAAAGAAGTACCCGCATTAACGAAACCAAACTTTACGTGCCAATAAATACGCCCCAAATGTCTATTTAAGAAGTCTTTTTAAATGCCTATCAATTACAACAATTAACCTTACATCCATCAGTATCACTTTCAACCAAAACAAAACTGTTCCCAAGACAGTCAAAACTCAATCTTACTCCTTTGACACAACAGTAATTTTGACCGCAGAACCAATTTGGCTGGGTAGCAATTTGCTTTTGTTGCGTGTATTCTGTGGTCATTTTGTGGATGGAAGGGGCGTGTCAGTGCACAGGGATGCAATGGGGCCTTATGTCAAGAGGAAAATTACTCTGCAGCTCTAAGCCTCGGCCAGGCGGGATAATTCAAAACCTTTGTGATTAAATTGCCGTTTGCCCACGCAAAACTCACTAGCAATTTGATGAAAGTGTGTGGATTCTCTCCGACTTTTTGTTCTTTGGACGAATGTATTTTTTAAGAAAATTATTCATGTAGGCAAATACAAAAGTTGGGCCATTGTGTAAACGAGATGACGCATTAGTATGAGTATCTCCGGGGCTTGAGGCGGGATTGTAATTGTTTATCTTTAGCTTATTAAAAATCTTAATGCTTTGGTATTTCTGCAGAGAATTAAAGTTATAATATACCTAAAAGTAAAGACCAATTTATTAAAAAACGATGCGTTTCTTGACAGCCTTGTTGGTCTTGTGATCGCAATCGAGATTGCAGAGCATGAGGTCCTGAATTCGACTCCCAGGTCGGGCAAATTGTTATTGGGTTTTTTCATCAGAATTTTTGCAGTAGCAGCCACAGATTCAAAATTTGTCACCTTAAACTTAAACATAGCTGGTGGAATGTGGGTTTACGCCTAAAAAACGTATATACACGGTGTAAATCACCTCATCACGAAGCCGTCAACCAAGCATTCTGTACATGAAACTAAGTAACTTTACGCAAAAATTATTGCTGGGAAACGACTTTTTTTTGGGGGGTGTAAAATCATGTTTTGTGGTACAACTCAATGTAACGCACTCAAAACATTGTGCTGATGGACGGATTGAATAGTACAGGGGTCGTGGAGGTGTTTAAAGTAAAAATCTTACATTAAAAACTTGTATTTAAAAAAATACTTGTCAAAAAGTTGGAACTTTGACCCCTAATATCTCCGTAACTAGAAGGTTCCCAGGTATGGTGTAGAACAAAAAAATGATCGCAATGACAGGGAGAACCAGTGCCTTTCGGCTTCGTTAAGAGGTGTTTTACACCCTTTATGTAATACGTTTTTAAGGTTCCGTGCCCAAACAGTCAAACGGGACTCTATTACTGAGACTTCGCTGTCCGTCCGTCTGTCACCAGGCTGTATCTCATGAACCGTGATAGTTAGCCAGTTGAAATTTCTACAAATAATGTATTTCTGTTGCTGCAATAACAACAAATACTAAAAACTAAATAAAATAAATATTCGAGGGGGCCATATAAAAAATATTGTTTTGCTCGTTTTTGTAAAAAATGGTAATGGTACCGTTCGTGCACGAGACCGACTCGCACTTGGCCAGTTTTTTTTTTACTTCCAACTTTTATTAAAATACTGATTCATGAAGTAGATTATGCAGAATGTATTTTTTACCAGGTGAAAGTTAAAATTCCTTCTCTAAATAGGTTCTCAAATGGCCAAAACTGAATTGTGAGGATTCCGATCACTGCCAACAAGCAGGTGTCTGGAGGATTTAGTCACAAAAGCAGTAGAGTTACAGACAAATTTACCAACTACCAACATCGTTGGGCAACTTACTGCAAGCAACTAGCTTCCTTATTACTTCTGAGTGTGGGCACACAATTACAGAAGTTTACCAGGACTATGTTAGAACTTAATGTAAAATGTCTTTGTGGGAGACAACCCTGTTAACGCGGACATAGGACTGGGACTAAGACTGTTTGGTACAAACTTGACTGGGTTTAGTTTTGTTGTTTATTAGATTATGTTTTTTAAGTAGGTTCTTAGTTTGATTTTGTTTAGTGAATGTTTGTGGTTTGGTTACATTGGAAGTAGGTGTTTATTTATTTAATTATGATACTCCAACGACTTATTCACTAATACAATCTTTGGGGTACTGTACCAATTAAGCTTAAAACCAACAAGGTGTTGTTTTGCATCCCTGTCAACATTCAGGAGGTTGTCACAAAAGCCATAAATAATCAATTTAAATGACGTTACCTAGTTATTAGTTATTATTAACACCGATTATTTTGGTTGTTTAAGTTGTCAGTAGGTATTACAGAATAACCTCCTTAACGTGATTTAGGGAAAAATAAATTATCGAATAAACATTTGTGATTGTTTGTATGTGTAAATGCGCGGTTATAGGGCGGGTGGTTCTCACTTACCGAATTCCATAAATAAGAAAAAAGATATTACCTATTCATTTAATTATTGATTCGAGTCAAGAATCATTAGCATAGCATCTCTTTGAATTTAACGAGAATGCAAAACAACACCTTGTATAGTGAATTTGTCACTTACAGGTGTGCACAACACTGACATAATTCAAGTTTTATAATATTAAATACATTACAATTATGTTAAAAAAAAAACAGAACTAGGTACGTGAACACAAAATTTAAACTTAAAAAAAAGTAAAGAAATAACTACACCTAGTTATTTCTTTTCTTTTTTTAAATTTTGCTATAAAGGATAACACAAAACAATTACTAAATAACTAAGTAATAACTTATCAACATAAATACCGTGTTCGTGTTCCATAACCACATACTCGTACATTTTCTTTCAAATAAATATTCTATCTATGGCGGTATCTACAAAAAAAAATAACTACCTACCGCATTTTTTGGTGTAAGAAAACTCTCACCTGTCATCGGCAGAGTTCGTACCATAAACCGTTGTTCCATATTTGAAACATTTGTATGACGGAGTGGCTACCTTTTATTATGGGTTGCTTTTTTTTGGTGGGTATTTTTTTTTAAATCAAATTAATATTTTTAAACTCAACTGCCCCATAATCATAATCTATTCCGAAGTCTGGTCAATGGGTCGTCTTATTTTGTTCTATCTATCATCATCTGCCTAGCTTTTTCCCAAACTATCTTGGGGTCGGCTTCCAGTCTAACCGGGTGCAGCTGAGTAGGTACCAGTATTTTACATGAAGCGACTGCCTATCTCCACAACCCAGCAGTAACTGGGTAATACGATATCCCTTGGTAAGACTGGATGTCAGACTTTTGACTTCTGACTACTGGTAACGACTGTCAAAGATCTACAAACGACAGTCGGGAACAACGGCTTAACGTGCTTTCCGAGGCACGGAGAAATCTCGGTATGTAACTATGGTCACCCATCCATGGACCAAGTTCGGCAAGCACGGCTTAACCTTAGAGACTTTGTTCTATTTATATACCACAATAATTAAATAGTCATCATAACCGATCCAAAAATTTAAAAAAAATATTACCTACATCTCCGAGATGTTTTAACAAAATATTTCCCAGACGCTCCGAACAAATTATGTTGAAAGAAATCGAAAAAAATACTATTGAAGATGATTTCCCCAAGGGTCATGCACTGACATATTTTCTCTATTGCGATAAAGATTAATGACGTTTTTCTCTTAAAGGCTCTAAATCAATTTGTTATAGACATAAAGAAAATAATAGGCAGAAGAAAAAACAAGTGAAGATAATGTCTTGTGAAGTTACACTGAAAAATAAATTGGTACATTTTTATCATACAAACTAGCTGTACCCAGCATGCGTTGCAATGCACTTTTTACTACCCACCTACCCTATCCGACCTACCTACCCTATCCTACCTACCCTACCCTACGCTACCTACCTACCTACTCTACCCTACCCTACCTACCTACTCTACCCTACCCTACCCTACCCTTACTACCTACCCTACCCTACCTACCTACCCTACCCTACCTACCTACCCTACCCTACCCTACCTACCTACCCTACCCTACCTACCTACCCTACCCTACCTACCTACCCTACCCTACCTACCTACCCTACCCTACCTACCTACCTACCTTACCCTACCTACCTACCCTACCCTACCTACCTACCCTACCTACCTACCCTACCCTACCTACCTACCCTACCCTACCTACCTACCCTACCCTACCTACCTACCCTACCCTACCTACCTACCCTACCCTACCCTACCTACCTACCCTACCCTACCTACCTACCCTACCCTACCGTATCCTATGTCCGTCTCCTGGTTCTAAGCTACCTCCCTGCCAATTTTCAGCTAAATCGGTTCAGCCGTTCTTGAGTTATAAGTGAAGTAACTAACACGACTTTCTTTTATATATATAGATATACCAATTTATTTTGACAATACTAATGAAGAATAAAAGATACACATGAACGTATGTTATCGTGGAAAGATATAAAGAATATTATGTAATTTATCTGAAAACAAGATTAGTAACTGTATTCTTAAACAGTATCATATTTTCTGGTATGTGAATGTCAAGTATCTTGGGAAATGTTTCAGGCATGTACAAGGAAAATGTGATATGATTTACGTAAGAATACAAAATAAGTTCATAAAGGGTGTAAAACACCTCTTAACGAAGCCGAAAGGCACCGGTTCTCCCTGTCATTGCGATCACTTTTTTGTTCTACACCTTACCTGGGAACCTTCTAGTTACGGAGATATTAGTGGTCAAAGTTCCAACTTTTTGACAAGTATTTTTTTAAATACAAGTTTTTAATGCAAGATTTTTACTTTAAACACCTCCACGACCCCGTACTATTCAATCCGTCCATCAGCACAATGTTTTGAGTGCGTTACATTGAGTTCTACCACAAAACATGATTTTACACCCCCCAAAAAAAAGTCGTTTCCCAGTAACAATTTTTGCGTAAAGTTACTTAGTTTCATGTACATAATGCTTGGTTGACGGCTTCGTGATGAGGTGATTTACACCTTGTATACTGATATTTTCAAGTGGGCGAGACTGGCCAAATCCGAAACTATACCGAAAAATACTCAAAGGAGGCCCGAGTCTTAAAACTAAAACTACATCAAATGGTGGTTGGGATCGACAGAAAAGGAAAAGAGCTTGGAAAAGAGTGATTTCCATCCTGCAAGATAAGGTTCAACCCTAAGCAGGATATGCATTCGTCAAAACCACTTGTCTATTGACGCTAAAGCTACATAACAGACAGAAATTGTCTAAGTAGCTTCATAAAGAATAGATGTAGGGCGTGGACCCAGGCAAATTTTGTCTTGTTTTCTACCCACGGATAATTTCTCGTGACGTCACACATAAGGCGTAGGGTTGATGTCCGAGTTTAAACCTTAACACCCACTATATAATTTTCAAAGCTATTTCAAAGAGTTATGAGTTATTTCAAAGTGGAAAAGAGGGAGAGAAGAGGCCCCCTTCCGTTTTAGCCCTGTTTAGGGACAATACAAGCTTCTATTAAATATTATTTTGTCCTTGTGACCGAGAAAATTATAGTAGACTTGGTAGATGTCACATGTCTTCGAATTTTTAGTTCTAGGACATGCCGGTTTCCTCACGATGTTTTTCTTCACCGTTTTTGAGGGCAGCGGTGATGAAATAAATTACACAAAGTCATGCGCATGTCTGGGTTCGAACCCACGACTTACTGTTCGTAAGTCGGGGCTGCCACCACTGGGCCACCGCTGCTCTCTCTTTTCATTGATGCTCCGCTCATATTGGTCGAAGCGTGATGTAATATAGCTTATAGTCATCGTCAATAAATGGGCTATCCGACACTAAAAGAATTTGCCAAAACGAAACAGGATTTCCCGAGACTAGCGCTTTAAAACAAACAAACTCTTCAGATTTATAATTTTGGGGTGCGCCAAAGTTCACCTAAATTTTCAACTCCGATAGTTGGAAATCCGAAAACGTTCTTCCTAACATTTTTCATCCTAACAATCACAATTCCTAACTACTCTGTCTCTAATGTTCATAATTCCAAAGCATTCAACTTCATAATGTCAGTAGCAATAATCATCGGTGTGTCGGGTCGTTTAGTTCCCTTCAAAATGGTTGAGTTGAATGATGGCTGATACATGCGTCATGTTCGTGAACGGGCGCTGTCAGTTGTGACTGGTCATCTCTTAGCTGCCACGGTTTATTTTAATTACTTTATTTTTTTATTACTGATTTAATCTTTTACTCTGGACGCTCTTAACTTGCCCGTATTTCTTCATTGTTCTCACATATTTGTAATTCTTGACATGAATGATGTAACCAAGATTTTGTAACATATTTTGATTTAAAAGAGTGTCCATGGAGTTTCTTGCCCGTTCTTCTCCATAGAGATCTACGCTTTGGAATGGGCAACTACAGTACTTTCACAAGTTATTATGCCTTGTGACTGGGACTGTAGCTTCGCGTTTTATTTTGTTTTTGTTGACTTTCAAAAGTGCCTGTAATGGTCTAATTGAAATAAATGCTTTGACTTTGACTTTGACATCTATTATACTTTTATTTGTTTTCCTATATTTTCTCAATATAAGCATCTTTTACACTATTATTCAAAGTCATATCTTTTTTGTTTAGATTTATTTTTTTGTAATTAAAGCGTGTTATATAATTTTATTTAAAGCGGTGTGTACCCGCAAAGATATCCATAGGTTAGGTTAGGTTAGAACTGTGACCAACTACGCGTGAGCCGAGCGAGCGTAGCGAGCGGTGCCGCGGCAGCGGCCGGCGAGCGCTACCTCGAAATTTGTCGCGAAATTTTTCTAAATATTTTTTTCATGGTGCCCCCACTATAAATATCATCTTCTTCCCACATATATTATTTATTACACTTGGTAAATGTTTCTTTCTGAGTATGAGTGAAAATATTATGGTAATTATGTTTAGGGATAAAAGCGTTATGATAAAAAACAGTAGGAGTTGAAATATATTTACAATAATGATATTATTAATTAAAATTTTCGGAAACATGAGTGTTATGAACATCGCCGGTAGCACTACAAATAGTATGAATGAAAACTTTAGGATGAAAAATTTTAGGAAGAGTGATCATTCGGATTACAAATCATTAGGAAGAACAATTTCGGGTAAAGAACTTTAGGTGAGCCAATATGGACCCATAATTTTGGTATAGATTAGCTTTTGTCTTTTGTCCTTTAACGTTTCTTTTGATGTAAAGGTTAATACTGGAACTATAGCTGCTGAAGCCTGAAAATGGTGTGGGATTTTGCATTAATTAACCCATTAAGAAGAATTATTGGTTTGTTTACCTATAAATCTTAAAACAGTTTCAATAGTAAGTAGAAACGATGTAGGTTACAATACAGAAAACGATTAAAAAAAAATCTCCAAAATCTCAGACAGCCTACGCCCCGTTAATGTTAAAAGAAGTATTCAAAAGCTTTTGATACGCCTTTCCTGCATAACAATATAAAGTATTTCTTTGTTAAAATACTTAGTTACTTTCCGTCGTTGAGAATTTAAATTAGACGTTTTGTATCCTTTACAATGAGGTTTAAAAATAATGCTTTGTAAAGTAC
This sequence comes from Cerastis leucographa, assembly GCA_963082945.1. Classification (NCBI taxonomy): domain Eukaryota; kingdom Metazoa; phylum Arthropoda; class Insecta; order Lepidoptera; family Noctuidae; genus Cerastis; species Cerastis leucographa. The sequence continues at coordinate 5,124,125 of OY720382.1, forward strand.
TTACTAATGCAATTTGCAGTTCCTGTTTAGACGTGTTCTTTTGTAGTAGGGTTTAGATTCTTTGATATGGTTATTTATTGGAAAGAAAGTTTTCTATTTTAGGAGACTGACATTTTTAAAATGTGTCGCCGTTTTCATACCCACGTTGAAAATATTTTTATGTTATTTTCGATATAATATAAGTGTCTAAACACACTATGCCGAGGATACGCGACAGAAGTTCGGCATGATTACGCCTGCAATGCTATTTGAATTACTGGCGACACATTATGCCGAAATTACGTTGCGTTATAGCGTACAGCCGAACTTCAGTCGGGCGTAAGTTCAGCGGAAATTCGGCGGCAACGTATTCTGTAGAACACACATTATACGCGACCGAAGTTCGGTTCGATTGCCGACGGAGATCGGGAGCGGTGAGCAGCGGGAGGCAGGCATGCCCCGCCCGCGCCCTGCGTGTCTGCCCGTAGTGTTTATTTCGCCTCTGCAAAAGTAATAACGGAAGTACGGAACCCTAACAGGACCACTTTATTTTGCATTTGTCTGTCCGGCTGTTTATATAACACGACACGACGCCACGACAGCGCTCGAAACACTGAATATACACACAAAATTGGGTTCTCTATTGTGTCACCTAACTTTTTTATCCATTATTTAAAGTGCCATAACTTTTTTTGTCCTAATCATCATTTGTCCGAATGATAATTCAACCGAACTTAACATCACATAATATCACATGCCATAAAATTGAAATCCCTAAATATAATATGTCCTAAATCCGTTTGTCATAAATATTACAATCAATAATATACAAAAGACATAAAAATGTTTTCTATAAAAGTTGTAAGTCCTAAATTCAAATTATATAATGTTTATTTATAATAATAATATTCTTAGAACAAATTTGTTTTTTTTTATTATACTATAAATATATATACATGTACTCAATAAAGCAGTTGATTGTGAACATGTGGTTTTTGTAAAGCAAGCCAGCATGCAGCATGCAAGCAAGGATGCAGCATGCAAGCAAGCATGCAAGCAGGCACGCAACATGCAGCATGCAAGCAAGCACGCAGCACGCAGCATGCAGCATGCAAGCAAGCATGCAACATGCAGCAGGCATGGTTTCTGTCACGGCTCCGGCGCTGCGGCGCTCCGGCGGTCCCTCGCGAGTTTATCGTCGCAGATGGGTTTAACGCTCACCACCGCAGCTTCGGCTCAGCCTCAGCCGCGGCGGCGAGTGTTACAACCACCTGCTCCTCAACTCGCGGGCCGCCTCGCCCCTCCGCGCCTACGCGATTTTAAATTACACTCTAGGGGTAAGGCAGACAAGCCTGCGTGGAGTCGGATTTACAGCGATTCGTTACTGTCACTAAAACCTAATTTTTTGCATATGTTTTAGGACAAAAAAAAAATATAAATGAACATTCGGAATAATACACATTATTTAACACAATACTTAGGACATGTGACTTTAGGTCTTGTAAAATTAGGAGATTCAATAATTATAGTACTCAATATTATGACAGAATACTTTTAGAACTAAAGATAATTATGCTAAACAAAATTTCGGGATTTTGAACATTATGGTTACTGAAGTTTATAGCAAACGTGTTATGGATAATGATTTTCGGACAAACAATTTTAGGAGAAGAAAGGGAGTACCCTTTAAACTATCAGCTAAAAGTTTGGTTTGAACCCACCACCCAGCTAAAATCACAGTCACAACAAAAATGCCTTCAAATCCCAAAGGAGCATCTAAAAACTAGCAATAAACCCAGTTAATCACTTATTCGCGTGCCAAATAATAGGATGCTCTGAGTGGCAAAGTGTCGCATGTCCAATTTTGATGATTACGTGCTTAAAAGTTTACGACGTATTAAGGAAAGGCATTTGGGCAGTAATATCTATTGATGTGTTATTAGAAAAGTTAGGGCAGGGCATTGTGCTGAGATTTCGATACTAACCAGCATTGCACATTTTTTAATTCATCATCATCAGCACTGTTCCCACTGCCGGGATACAGGCCTCCTCTCTATGAGAGGGAGTGGGCTGTAATCCACCACGCGGGTCTAGTGCGGGTTCGAAGATGTCACATGTCTTCGAATATTTAGTTCTAGGACATGATGTTTTCCTTCACCGTTTTTGAGGGCAGCGGTGATGAAATAAATTACAAGAAGTAATGCGCCTGCCTGGGTTCGAACCCACGGCTTACTGCTCGTAAATCGGGGTTGCCACCACTGGGCCACCACTGCTCTCGGGCCACCGCTGCTCTCAAAAAAAATATAAATATGTGTTTAGAAAGAGAATAATTAATATCGATGTCATCGGTTTTAATCAGCTTATTGTTACCAATTAACATGATGGTGTCACCAGTCATGAATTTTGACGTGTCAATAATATTATTGATCTATTCAACGGTTATTACTGTCTTCTGAAAATTAATTTACTAATTGGGGCTGCAAGGTAATGTAAGGAAATACTTGGAAATAAAAGTTTTATGTTGTAATCTTCATGTTAAAGAAAGTTTAACAAGTAAGACTATTAACTGCGGTTCATAGAGGTGCATGAAAGAAAATGCAACGTTCGAGTCTTCTTGGTTAGACTATTTTCTACCTTTTATGAGGATGCTTCATTATATAGGTCAGTTGAAACCTTTTTTTATGGTTCATTTACTAGGCTTCACGTATATTTTTAACCCCCGACCAAAAAAGAGGGGTGTTATAAGTTTGACGTGTGTATCTGTGTATCTGTGTGTCTGTCTGTGGTATCGTAGCTTCTACACGGATGAACCGATTTTGATGAAATTGGTTTCGTTTGAAAGGTGTTTTAATCGAGAGTGTTCTTAGCTATGTTTCGATAAAATCTGATCAGCCGTTTGAAGGCCATCACCTCTTTTCTAGTTGAAGGGAAATTAACAATTTCCACAGGTCTGATCGATTCGAAATTTGAAATCTTGTCACTTGTCAGCATGGGCATTGCCAGGGGGGGTGGGTGGGCTTTTTAATTTTTTTTGCTGTTTTCGTTAAATAATTGGCGAGATGACACGCAACACCGAGAAAAGTGGAAGCAATGGGGGAGGCCTATGCCCAGTATTGGGACAGCCAAGGCTAAGATAAAACAATATAAGTTTAAAAAGCATGAAATAAAAATTAAATTAAAAATTTAAAAAACCCCCGACACAAAAAACCTCTAAAAACCCAAAAATAAAATAATCAAGCGTCTTAGCGTCGGGGGACCGCTAAGTAGACCAATTAGTACAAGCACAAAACAAAGCGGACCCCCGACGCTAAGACGCTTGGATTATTTTATTTTTGGTTTTTTAGAGGTTTTTTGTGTCGGGGGTTTTTTTGTTATTACCTTATCATACTAACTAATATTATAAATGCGAAAGTAAGTTTGTTTGTTATCTTTTCACAACTAAACGGCTGATCGGATCTTAATGAAATTTGGCAAGAAGATAAATTTTAACCTGAGGAAGGACATAGGCTATATATGATCACGCTACGACCAATAGGAGCGGAGCAGCAATGAAAAATGTTGTGAAAACGGGGAAAATGTGACGCAGACGAAGTTGCGCGGGGCAGCTAGTATCAAATAAATTTATATGATGATGCAAACTTCCTCGCTGGTCGAGAAACGTTAAGCGCGGCTGCTGAGCATGAGGTCCTGGGTTTCATTCCCGGGTCGAGCAAAGTGTTATTGGATTTTTTCCATCACGAATTTCTCAGTAGCAGCCATTGATTCTGGATTTGTGCCCGGTTGATGGCAATAGGCTCGCCCCTTATTACATGGGACTTAAACATAACTGGAGAAATATGTGCTTTTATGGACACATCTGCCTAACCCTTCGTGTACGATAATCAACAAAAATAACACCCAAATCCATCATCATCATCATCATCATCTGCCTAGCCTTTTCCCAAACTATCTTGGGGTCGGCTTTCAGTCTAACCGGATGCAGCTGAGTACCAGTATTTTACATGAAGTGACTGCCAATCTGACCTCCACAACCCAGTAACTGGGTAATACGATACCCCTTGGTAAGACTGGATGTCAATCTTTTTGGCTTCTGACTACTCGTTACGAATGTTAAAGATCTACAAATGACAGCCGGGACCAACAGCTTAACGTGCTTTCCGAGGCACGGAGGAAACTCGGTATGTGATAATGGTCACCCATCCACGGATCAACCTCGGCAAGCACGGCTGAACCTTAAAGATCGTCCCGGGTGGCCTTTATTATTTAGCCACGAGCTCCTCATCTTATTCTATCTGGACCATATTAACAAATTAATAATTCAATCATTTTAAGTGCATACTTAGTTAGTAAGTGTTTTCTTTAATTTATTCCTGTCACCTGTCAGTAATATCCTTCAGACATATTGGGTCTAACAAGGGATTGTTTTGATTGAAGTAATCTTGTTATAGTTCAGTTTTAGTTTAATATTAACGAATATTGATTTTGGATACTTGTGACGCATATAAACAAGGCTTTGTTAAGATGTGTAAGGTTTAGTTATAAGAATCAATTTATTTAACCATAGTTACAGTTATTTTCTTAGTGTAACAGTTTTAGGCAAAGATCCTATTAATTTTATTTTATTTTATTTATTTATTTTACGAAATGTAAGAGGGCTCTTAAGGACAACCAACAAAGCTTACCAAAAAAAAAAATGCGAATGTTTGTGGGAATGTATGTTTCTTACTCTTTCACGCGAAACCTATTGAACGGATTTGGATGAAGTTTGGCACATAGGTAGTTTATAACCTGGATTAACACACAGGATATTTTTTATCCGGGTAGTACAATCCAGTGGGACAATTACCGAACTCCACGCGTGCGAAACCGCTGGCATAGGCTAGTATTTATTTATACTCACGATAATATAGGCTCCCGTCTTTTTTTCGTATTAACTCGGTAATATAATAAGCCGTTTGTCCCGTTGCTCATTTAATAATAAAATGGGAAGGTATTTTTTTTTTCTTATTTTACGGGAATCGGTAAGTGTGAACCACCCGTGTTTTAAACGCAGCCCGTCTGGTTCTCGCCCTAAAACCTCGCTTACACACATACAAATAATATCAAACATTTATTCGATAATTTCTTGTTCTCTAAACCACGGTAAGTGGGTTATTCTGAAATATTGACAAACTCAAACAACCAAAAAAATCAGCGTTTACTAATAATTAACTAGGTACCGTAATTTTAATTGATTATTTATGTCTTTTGTGACCACCTCCTGAAATTTGACGAGTATGCAAAACAACACCTTGTAGAACTGAAAGCCATTACAGGTTCGAAAATCAGTCTTACCAAGGGTGTCATAATACCCAGTACTAACTTGGTTTTGGAGGTTAGATAGGCATGCCAGTTGCTCTAACTTAAATACTGGTATTCAGCTGTTTCTGCTCAGACTGGAAGCCGACTTAAACATATTTGGGCAAAAAGCTTGGCAGATGATAGGCTCCCGTCTTTTTTGTTCTATAACTTGAACAAAAACGCTTTTGGCAACTATGACGTACACGTTACACTTAAACACACGTTATACGTTTGCTCCAAGGCCTGAGACATACAATCACGTCATGTTTTCAATAACATTTCTTGTGATGACCTCTCTTTCTCTTTGGTTTTAAGCCATGGGTTAACAGTGAGACATTTCATCAGGAAAAACTACTAAAAATACGACAGAAAAGTCAAAAATAGTATAAGGCGTAGATTAAAACAAAAAAGTTTAGACGATTTTGTGGCGGTAATGGATACCGAGGCATTTATTAATGAAATTTTATTTTGGATATTAAAACTGTACTCATAAAACTTATATGGATATTTTCTGTAATCTTCGTATAGGTCACGAAATTCGCTATTTCAATACCGATTTTTATTATTAAGAATATCTGGTTTTAAATATGTACTGCTTCCTAAAAAGAGAAGGGATAATTTTGATAACGCCATGATTTTGAACACGTTTTGACTACCTAAATACGTCCACCGCTGCCGCTGCAACTAACCGCTACTGAGGGTACGTGGCGTGCCAAACGCACCGCTCACGGACGCCGCCCCGCTCGCCGCGCCGCGCACCACTAAGACCAAAGTCGTGACCAGGCCGTAAGACTGACATGAGCTACCGAAAAACGTGTTGAAAATCTTTGCAGTAATACCTTATACCTTTTCAAAACGATAATCAATTTAATACGTACACCTAACTCTTTATAAAGATTGATGTAGACTGTCGCACACGAGTAATATAGACGAATCCCAGCAAACCTGAATTTAGACTAAAATTCGACGTGCCATATTTATAGTTGTATCATCATCATCATCATTAGCCTATAATGTTCCCACTGCTGGGACACAGGCCTCCTCTCCTATGAGAGGGAGTGGGCTGTAATCCACCACGCGGGCCCAGTGCGGGTTGGTAGATGTCACATGTCTTCAAATTTTTGTTTCTAGGACATGCCGGTTTCCTCACGATGTTTTTCTTTACCGTTTTTGAGAGCAGCGATGGTGAGATAAATTACACAAAGTAATGCGCCTGCCTGGGTTCGAACCCACGGCTTACTGCTCGTAAGTCGGGGCTGCCACCACTGGGCCACCGCCGCTCTCTCTTTATAGTTGTACCTAATTGTAATTTGTAGTCTGTTGTTTTTACTTTGCTACAATTATTATTGTGTAAATTGTGAGCTAAAAGCCTACTGCATATTCAATTGGCAAATCAATATTCCTCTACGTAGGAGGATTTGTAAACATCTCAAAGACTTTCAAAACTGTTTGTACAGTGCAGCAACAGTTGTTATATTGTCTTTCGTCATAACTATAAATACATACTTGTTAGTTCAACATTATGCTATACACCGTGTAAATCACCTCATCACGAAGCCGTCAACCAAGCATTCTGTACATGAAACTAAGTAACTTTACGCAAAAATTATTGCTGGGGAACGACTTTTTTGGGGGGTGTAAAATCATGTTTTATGGTAGAACTCAATGTAACGCACTCAAAACATTGTGCTGATGGACGGATTGAATAGTACGGGGGTCGTGGAGGTGTTTAAAGTAAAAATCTTACATTAAAAACTTGTATTTAAAAAAATACTTGTCAAAAAGTTGGAACTTTGAACCCTAATATCTCCGTAACTAGAAGGTTCCCAGGTATGGTGTAGAACAAAAAAATGATCGCAATGACAGGGAGAACCAGTGCCTTTCGGCTTCGTTAAGAGATGTTTTACACCCTTTATAAGACAATGTGGTTACAGTTTGTGCGTCGATTCATGAAGACCTTACACTGAGTATATAGAGGAACTAACGCTACGAATGTGTCACTCAAGACAATTTGTAGCAATATTCTGCAAAAGTTTTAGTATGAATTTGGATGGGTATAAGAGAAGAGGAAGACCAAAGAAACTATGGATGAACTCATTGGAGGATGATATGGCAAGAAATGAGGTGTCTGATGAGAAGACAAGTAATACAGAAGTATGGAAGAAGAAGACCTGCTGCGCCGACCCCAAATAAATTGGAATAAGGGTAGTAGAATGTTGACGATTCTGCAAATGAGTATGTCTTGTTCATTAAAGTTATGTAATTTTTTTTACTGACTTATAAAAAAACGAATATTGTAAGACACAATGAATGAGTGATATGCTTTAAGACGGAAGCACTGAACACATGAATACGAACAAGTTTCTCATGGGGCCGGCTTTCCAATCGAAAAAAACAGCTTCTCTATAGAATGCATTTATATTCGCATAACTCGACAAATGATTATTGCTGACTAGGTGTGCCCGCGACTTCGTCCTTCGTCCTCGTGGAATTTAAAAAGTTGTTAGTTCTTATTACATCAGCTATTTGCCAGTGAAATTCCTGTCAAAATCGGTCCAGCTGTTCCAGAGATTAGCCGGAACAAACAGACAGACCGGCAGAAAAAACTTGTGAAAAATGTTATTTTGGTATATGTCCCGTATTCATATGCATGTAGTAAAAAGCGGTTATTTTAATATTACAAACAGACACTTCAATTTTATTTATTTACATATTGTATATGTATGTATAAAGGGTGTAAAACACCTCTTAACAAAGCCGAAAGCCACTGGTTTTCCTTGTCATTGCGATCATTTTTTTTGTTCTACACCATACCTTCTAGTTACGGAGATATTAGGGGTCAAAGTTCCGACTTTTTGACAATATTTTTTAAATACAATTTTTTAATGTAAGATTTTTACTTTAAACACCTCCACGACCCCCGTACTATTCAATCCGTCCATCAGCACAATGTTTTGAGTGCGTTACATTGAGTTCTACCACAAAACATGATTTTACACCCCCCAAAAAAAAGTCGTTTCCCAGCAATATTTTTTGCGTAAAGTTACTTAGTTTCATGTACAGAATGCTAGGTTGACGGCTGCGTAATGAGGTGATTTACACGGTGTAGATGTATAATTATTACAATGTTTCAGAAATTGTCCCTTAGTAAAAGTTTCACTCCCTCAAAGTATGTCCCTCGTTGAAACTGTCACAGTGCATAAAAGGTTCCAGTTTAAATTAGAAGGAAGATACATATAATGTCCTTCCAAAGGTTGTCTGGAAGATATCGCTATAAGCGATAAGACCGCCGTTGTAACCATAAAATTAGCAGTTTTGTAAACTCGTGTTATGTTTGATTTTTGGTGTACAATAAAGTTTTATTCTATTCTATTCATATATCCAGGATAAGGCCTATGATGGGAGTAAAAATACTCTCAACGTAGCCGAAAGGCACTTGTCCTCCGCGTCATCGCAATATTTTTTTGTTCTGGACCTGGGAACTTAATTGGGGGTCAATGTTCAGACTTTTTCTTTTAATACAAGTTTACTGTACCGAACTATTCAATGCAACCATCAGCACAAATGTTTTGAGTGCTTGACAATAAGGGTCAGCTCACACCGAGACGCGACGCGACGCGACGCTGCGCGTACACTTTTAAAGAGCGATTCAAAATATAACTTTATTTCCTTCACGAAAAGATACACATTTCGTTGTGAGAATTCAGAATGTGTTGCGCCATGCGCAGCGCTGCGCCGCGTGACGCCTGTAAAGAAATGTGTGTCTTTTCGTGTAGAAAATAAAGTTATATTTTGAATCGTGTGCGCGCAGCGTCGCGTCTCGGTGTGAGCTGACTCTTAGTCCTACCGTATAACGTTATTTTTCACCTCAAATAAGAGGGTTCTTTACTTTCTCTTTTACTCACTCTTTTACCACTAATATTTTTGCGTTACTTAGCTTGATGTCCATAATTCTTGGTTGACGGCTTCGTGGGGGCTGCTTGCAACTTGTATAGATACAGAAACTCAGCTAAAAATAACATCAGTCGTTACTTTGCGAAAATCCATAACATTAATGAGAGTAACACAATCCAAAAGAGTGTAATCCGGGTTCTTGGTCAAACGATTCCGGAATGCCAATGAGCGAATTTGTAATATCATTAATTTCAGCATAATGAGGATTCATTAACGGATCTGTTAATGCACTGTAATTAGACCAATGCCGATGACGGAATTGATACTGACGTATCAGATTTTGTTGATGAGATTTAATGCGTTCAAAATGTAAGTTAATTGGCAAGTTTTGAGCCTAAAAAGTCGAGAGTTAAAAATCTCGTCATCATCTGCCTAGCCTTTTCCCAAACTATCTTGAGGTCGGCTTCCAGTTTAACCGGATACAGCTGAGTACCAGTATTTACATGAAGTGACTGCCTATCTGACCTCCACAACCCAGTAACTGGGTAATACGATACCCCTTGGTAAGACTGTATGTCAGACTTTTGGCTTCTGACTACTCGTAACGCCTGTCAAAGATCTACACGAGAATTAAAAAAACTGCCCGATAAAAGAAGTGTGAAAAAATCAGCTGTTCCAGTTTAGACCGTAAAAGTATTGCACACACAGCTTATTTTATTTTAATAACCAAATAAAGTTTTTCCACGTTAAAATTATACAACCGATTACTGAATTCATATAAACTTAATCTTGTATAGTATTAAGTAGACAAACAGTATCTACATCATAAATTTGTCAAAAGTCTTCAAGGCATTCTGGCCTTTAACCTTCAAAAGTTTGGCAAGATGGATTCCACATTATAAGTACACATTATATGCACGGGTACTGTACGGTATTAAACACGTATACGATACAAAATTCGCTCTCTGATATTTCAAAAGATTAACTCCACCAAGGATTAATACAGGAAACATGAATCTCGACACTACATAACTACTCATGCAAAACAAACTCGATTTACCCTTTTGTAAAATATTCCCATACGAGCTGATGGCACTGTTCGTGAAGTGTGTGATTACGATAAACTATCGTTAGTTAAACCATCATGTTTATATTAACGGTTGGTTGCACCATATAATGAACGATTGGAGTGTCACGCTAATTACGCGATTTGTTGAACTGTTAACGATATTATCGTTTTATCGCCACTTATCGCTAGCTATTGTGGTACCCTGTGATGCAGAATTTATGAGTGTTATTATTTCGCAGGAAGAAGTTGTGTTTACCTTACTGAAAACTATTGGTTGTTTCTATCCTTTATCATTAAATATTTAAACACTCAGGCTTAATTTTATGTTGACTGGCTATTCAATAATTTTAGAAGTTTTTGGTTAAATCTCACGCCAACAGCTGATGTTGAAACCTTTAGTTTTCTTAATTAGGTGGCCGATTAAAGTAGCCGCTACAATTTAGAAGATCTATCTTTCCAGTAAATATTTAACATACCTTGTACCTACCCAATTATAACTGGAACCCATATTATTTACATAGCGATTCAATCCTTTTAACTTTATTTGGTTTGTAGACAACTGTCAGTCACACAGCGTCAACACTTTGGGCTGTCATACTTTGTATTAAGGTACCCAAGGTATGTAACCAGGTTATTTGTAATTGACAGTTACTTAACCGATGATTATGTCATCGGGCTTTTGGAATTGGAATATTGTTTTATTTATATAGTGCAGATGTGCATATAAGGCATATAAGGCAGATGTTGACATTTAATCAGTAGGGTAATAATGGGACTAGCTCAGTTATTTATTTATTTCGAAGCGTTATAATAAAATGTCTATAAATATTTAATACAAAGTAGATATTATTAACTTAAACCTACATAACAAGAAAGAAGCAAATGAAAAATAAAACGGAAGGCTGCTTCTAACGTCTATCTCTTGAGCGGCTGACGTTAAACAAATACACTAATCTAGCTTAGTTTGTGTTCTGAATAAAGTTACTGGTATTGCTGCATCATATAAAACAAGGTTTCTACAAAAGTGGACTGTTTTAAAGGACTGTCTTTTGTGAAACTGACGTGAAAAAACACACCAAATTAGCCCACATTAAATTTTAAACAAACCAAGTTCTAAACTGATGTAGCTTATCACTATCTTTGTCCTGAATTGAATTATATGTTACTCTTCCCACTTCTCAATAACATGGAGTATCATCATAATCATCATCAGCCTATAATGTTCCCACTGCTGGGACACAGGCCTCCTCTCTATGAGAGGGAGTGGGCTGTAATCCACCAGGGGGGCCCAGTGCGGGTTGCTAGATGTCATATGTCTTCGAATTTTTAGTTCTAGGACATGCCGGTTTCCTCACGATGTTTTCCTTGTCACCGTTTTTGACGGCAGTGGTGATGAAATAAATTACATAAAGTAATGCGCCTGCCTGGGTTCGAAACCACGGCTTACTACTCGTAAGTCGGGGCTGCCACCACTGGGCCACCGCTGCTCTCGTGGAGTACGTCCATATTTTATTCATAAACTGACTTTATTCTTTATCATATCCCCGCAAACACTCGTAACAGTAACCTCAGTTTATGATGAAAAGTATAAAGAACTTTGTAGACAAGAGTTTATTAGAGTTTTCAGGGACATAATTTAAGGATCATTTTTGAGTGTAAATAAAGTAGGTAAGCCTGGAAGATTTTCGGGTTATTAGAGTGCACACCCAATGTCTGGACGATGGGTGTACAGATACCAGATACTGGATCCATTTGAGTTGAGAGGCATTGACATTATAGCATTTTTATTAAATATTTTCGCCAAAGACAATACCATCAGCGTATGATCTAAAATTGAATTCCAAATGAAAATGTAAATTCAAATAACCCTATAACACCACTTTGATACGCAACGAAAGTCTATCGTATCTTGGCCGTGTTGAGTAGTGTTGTAAGCACGATGTTATATCGATATCGATATTGGCAGGATCGACCGCCGCGACGTTGCGGATGGAGACCGCGTCGATCCAGACTTGTTAAATCGCGCTGTGCGGCTCCTCGTGCTGCAGAAATTAGACAACATTTACTCCTACCACACCCGACCAAGGTACGATAATCGATGTTTCCCTCCCATCATCGATAATTCAGCGCACGTTCGTATTTGATGTTTCTTGCATGCCTTATCCTCCTTGATTGTTAGTTTTCCCTTCCCTTTTTTCGGTCAAAAACCAAATAATAGTTTTGTCAATAAATGTTTCTATGAATATTGATGACGTGTCCCTGAAAATAATACTGCTTTAGGTCGGCATATAACTGATTGGCATACAAGTTCGTGGGTGGAAAAGTAACTAAAGAGTAATTTAGGATTAGATTCTGATATAATACTGCGAAACCGTAATGGAAATACAACGAATTATATTGATGTTACATTTTCTTAGGTTAATGCTTACTTGTTTAGAAGTAAAAATAATGTACAAAATTACCTCCTAATATTCCTAACCTATCGATATATTCGTTTTATTGTTGAGGTTGCATCACTGAACACTCTTCGACACATATTTTTTATAATTTATCTTTATGTTGTGGTTTGATTTTTAATTCGATATTCTGCACTGAACTTGCAAAAATATTTGATCACCTTGTCTGTTTATGAATGTTTATTTTGTGTAATATTTTTACGGAAATGAAATATCACTGCGACTGTCAAAATTCGTTAAAAAAAATCTACTACTGTAGTACTAAGTATACTTAGGTGAGTATTTTTCTTTTTTTATGAATGTGATTTGTATCTAAATCTACAAAATATCATCAAAAAAATGTCGAGAGATGAGAAAGAAGGTAAATAAGTCAGAAAACAGCCCTTAAATGGAACCAAAACCATTATCATAAAAGCACGGAATAGACATTTTACATATGTTTTACTTTGAGTTGTAAAAAGCAAAATCCTTTCCATGTTTGGGTATAAAGTACTTTGACATAATCATCTAACCCATCTTTTTATGAAACTGAACCTTATGTTTTTCTAATTATACGATTTTTAGACAAGATCTAAGATTTGAAAAATTACTTACGAACGCAAAAATAAACTTCTATTTTAACTTCTCTATTCAAAATATTTACTAAATTGTCGGGCTTAGCCGGAAAGAAACACTGTTTAGCTACCTTATTTAATATTAACAACATCGCGCATCTAGTCTCCGAAGGGAACGACAGAGGTGTGCCTCAGTAGCTACACCCACAGTTTGCTAATTATAGTCCCATGTAGAGGGGCCTATTGAAATTTCATATAATTTTCTTTTACATGCTCACAATGTTTCCAAAAATGTTTCGTCGTAGGTATACAAGGTGTTGTTTTGCAACCTCGTCAAATTCGAGGAGGTACCTGTGCTTATGATTCTCGACCCGAATCAATAAAAAAACTGTAGGTTTTTTTTTACGGACGTCGGTAAGTGTGAACTACCGTTGTTACAAACGCGGCCCGTCTATTCTTCGCCGTATAACCGCGCTTTCACACATACAAACAATCGCAAACGTTTATTCAATAATTTCTTATTCCCTAAACCACGTTAAGGGGGTTATTCTGATATACTGACAAATTTAAAAAATCTAAAAATTCAGCGTTTACTAATAACTAACTAGGTACCGTAATTTAAATTAAATATTTATGTCTTTTGTGACAACTACTTGAATTTTGACGAGGATGCAAAACAACACCTGACGACACGGTTGGCGCAGTGGTTGAGCGATCGACTGCTGCGCTGCGTGTTGCGGGTTCGATCCCCGAACCCTTTGTATGGCCTACAGATAGTTGTTCCGGGTCTGGCTGTTTGTGTATGTGAGTTTAAATGTTTGTAAACGCACCCACGATACAGGAGAAATTCCTAGTGTGGGGCAATGTTTAAAAAAAAAAAAAAAAAAACCTTTTGTATAAATCTTGGCCAAAATTAGATACTTGATTAATTAAGGTATACAAGCATACTACAGGGTAATGTTTTGGTTCCAGATGTGTAACTGCTTTGTGTATCTATATTCAAGCGAATAGTTCTTGTGACTTATAAGTTAACCGTAGTTTACTTAAAATCGCTAAACTGCATCGACCGTACCTAAATAATAAATAATACGAGTTGTTTTAAACTATGTTAAAACATCAACGCAAAAGGTTTATATGTCCCTCATCTCCATACTTTTTTGATGTAGGTGTTCCTTAATTCAATTTTCAAAAACGTCGATCAATTTAAAAACGTGTCACCTTTGAACGTTCGTCAAAGGCTATCAAAGGGAGTCAAAATACGTTGCAATTTAAGTAAAATTCTGTGTCGGACAGAAATTTTATGAGACACAATTTTCGAAGGCTGCTTCAATAAAATAGACGACGGTAAACATAGTTTTAGCATAATTTTGAACTTTTTTGGACATTTTCCACATTGTTCCGGCTTGCACGTTTCAGTGTAGGTTTTGTGTTCCACTATTAACTCTTTTTCTACGTCAAACGTGAACGTGCTAAAGCTCTTTTTGAGCGGATTGTGTATCCAGTTTTTTTTTGCTTTTATGATAGAGTTGATTAACTAAAACGACAAATATTGCAAGAAATTATGATTTGACATGGATTCATTCACGTACTCTCTCGGACTGCATCGATGGTGTAGTTGTCACAAGCGTGACTGCTGATCATGTGGTCCAGGGCTAGATTCTAGGGTTTTTTCTTCCAGTATTTCTCAGCAGCAGCCACGGAATCCGAATTTGTGCCCAGTTGATGGCAATAGGCTCGCCCTCTTTTACATGGGATTTAAACATACCTGGGGCGAAATGTTAGTGCACTATTAGGTACACCTATGCTTAACCCTTCAGGGATAAAAAGCGTGATGTTTTGTTATTTACGCACTAACCAGTGGCCAGGTTCGATTTCCTTGTGTTTCTTTCTTCGAAAAACCTTTCTTAGTACTTTCGTTAAAACTGTGTTGTCAGTCAGTGAGTGACTTGAAAAGTTAAGTAGTGGTCTCAAATGAATACTGCTGGCATACCATGACGTCTTAAAGCTGTATTGTTTTACTCTTATTCCAGTGTGGGAAAGAGACGGAGCTATACAGGATGTCTAGCGCCATCTCTTTCCCACACTGGAAAAGGAATAAAACATTAATGTTTTAAGACGTTGTGGTAGGCCTTCTGTTCATAGAATACACGGTGTAAATCACCTCATCACGAAGCCGTCAACCAAGCATTCTGTACATGAAACTAAGTAACTTTACGCAAAAATTATTGCTGGGAAACGACTTTTTTTTGGGGGTGTAAAATCATGTTTAGAACTAAATGTAACGCACTCAAAACATTGTGCTGATGGATGGACTGAATAGTACGGGGGTCGTGGAGGTGTTTAAAGTGTAAATCTTACATTAAAAACTTGTATTTAAAAAAATACTTGTCAAAAAGTTGGAACTTTGACCCCTAATATCTCCGTAAGTAGAAGGTTCCCAGGTATGGTGTAGAAAAAAAAAATGATCGCAATGACAGGGAGAACCAGTGCCTTTCGGCTTCGTTAAGAGGTGTTTTACACACTTTATAATACAGGATGGAAGTGACACCGACACGTAAACGGTTATCACGTATTCAATATATCATTCTGAAAAAGAAACTTTTCATTAGTAATTAAAAAACAATCTGCAGTTTTGTAGGAACAGCTGTTTTTTTTTTAATTTATATTATACTTGACTTATACGTGACTACCGTTATAACCTCGGTGCCCTTTTTTTTTACTGAAGGGATATCATCAAATGACCCCCCCCCCCCGCTCTGGGCAGAGCGGGAGGGAGTGTTAGACTTGTACTGACCAACTTCGGTGCCCTTCCATCTTGTATAAGTGTGGAAAAGTGATATTTTAATACAAAAATTTGAAAAGAAAAGCTTTGAAAATTCGTGTCATTATCACAGTTTGGTAGATCAAAGGGAATTACTCTCTGTTCATGACTGACATTTTTATTAAGCACGGAAATGTCGGAATTTCAGCTACGTAGCGTATAGCTGAAGATTTTGAAAAAGTACAACACTGAAAATGAGACAATGTGCTCTTATTTGGGTTTTGTAACTAGGACTGGTATTCTTAGTCAAAGTCAAAGATTTAGAGACCTTAGCAAAGCCATCTTGGAAAATAATGTCCATTATATTAGTAAGTATACAAGGTGTTGTTTTGCACCCTCGTCAAAATTCAGAAGATTGTCTTAAAAGACATAAATATTCAAATTAAATTATGGTACCTATTTCATTATTAATTAACGCAGATTTTTTTAATTGTTTAAGTTTGTCAGTATTTCAGAAGAAACCCCATTAACGTGGTATTGAGAAATTATCGAATATACGTTTGAGATCGTTTGTATGTGTGAAAGCACCGTTATATGGCGAGGTTCAGACGATCCGCGTTTAAAACACGGGTGGTTCACAATACCGATTTCCGTAAATAAGAAAAAAAATATACTTACCCATTTTATTATTGATTCGGGTCGAGAATCAATAGCATAGTTACCTCCTTGAATTTGACGAGGATGCAAATCAACACCTTGTATAACTAAAAAAATGTGATCCGATCTAAAATATCATAGAAGACCTAATTGGCAGATTACACTGTTTTTTTTTTCTAAACACAATACCAAAGTTTTCGGTCTTCAGCACTTTGAAACTTGGCACTTTTAAGTAAGCCCTATAATATTCCACAGTGCTTAGTGTGAGTATTTTATTTGTTTTCAACTCAGTCCTTGTTTTTTGTTCACAGGTTCGGAAAACGCTCTGATGCCTACACGAACTGGGCCAAGGATCTTGAAGTAAGTTGCATTTGAATTATTTTCAATCCAGTTATCACCAGTTACATATATTATCACCTGTTACATAGAGAGCGGCGGTGGCCCAGTGGTGGCAGCCCCGACTTACGAGCAGTAAGCCGTGGGTTCGAACCCAGGCAGGCGCATTACTTTGTGTAATTTATTTCATCATCTCTGCTCTCAAAAACGGTGAAGGAAAACATCATGAGGGAACCGGCATGTCCTAGAACCAAAAATTCGAAGACATATGACATCTACCAACCCGCACTAAGCCCGCGTGGTGGATTACAGCCCACTTCCTCTCATAGGAGAGGAGGCCTGTGGCCCAGCAGTGGGAACATTATAGGCTGATGATGACGATGATGAGGTTATCACTGCCTTGTCCAGTGGTCGCGAGTGCTACTGCTGAACAGGAGGTTCTGGTTTCGATTCCCAGGTCAATACTCAAATATTTATTGTATTCCATATGTATACAAAGATAGTGTTATCGAATAAGAGATCAGTATGAACTCTGTCGGGCACAGCAACATTAGGAGAGAGGATAACCCTCTTTCCCTCAGTAACAGTAACAATCCAATAATATTTTTATAAATTATTAGAACAATTTATCAACAATCATACATTTATAAAACTGTCATAATTTTAGAGAATTATCATAAATTATTAAAATTATCATACATTACTACAATTATCGTACATTTATAAAGTTATCATACATTTATAAAATTATCATACATTTATCAAATTATCATAAATTTATATAACTTAAAAGTAAATAATATTTATCTATATAATATACAGTATGTTAGGTTAAACGAGGGACATATTGAGGGAGGGTATTCAGTATTCGATTCTCGTCCCAAATATGTAAAAAACCTATAACGTATATAGAAGAATTTTTAATGTTTTGTTTAGTGCCTAGATATTTTGGACTGTCCTAAGCCAGGTAAGTTTAAAGTATGAGGGGAAAATGGATTATACCTAAGAGTCATTGCCCCGCTCACATGTTCTGCGATAGTATTAAGTCGCTAGCGCAAGGGTGTATACACGTTGCATGTCATTTGCGAAAATTTTGGTATGGTTCTGTCTGTTATTTATCCGTGTTTTTTTTTTGTTTATATTTTTATTAGTATCATGTTAGCATGAACTATTATGGGTTAGAATATGTCCCTCGTTTAAACTAACATACTGTATATCTAAGAGTGTCAGTTCTAGACGACTAACAAAATATGGTGTCTGTTTGTGTTTAAATACATTTGTTTGTCAACTACGTATTCGTTTAATAGTCGGGCGGTATTATTAGGTTTTACCACCAAGATTTTCTCTGTAGTAGCCACGTAGTCTGGCAATAGGCTTGCCCTCTTTTACATGGGACTTCAACGTCACTGGATACCGCCATACCGATAGGGGATTACAGGCGTGAGTTTAAATTATATCATGTACCTAAAACAAATACCTAAGTTAAAACATTAATTCATTCAGTGCGCTTTTATTTAGGCATTTGTCGAGGTGTCGCCTAGCGTAACTGAATTAAAATAAAATCTAAATAAAGTTTATTTTAGGAATTTGGCTATTACGAATAATATATTTTTATAGCATATTCGGTGGCCAACAAAAATCTTCTATTTTCGGGATTCGCGTGTCACGTCAAATCTTTCAAACATAATTATAAAACAACATGAGGCCCTGTAGTTTTGCTTTTACATTTTTCATTAGCTACTTAGATTGAAATCTTAATTTCTTATAAAAGCAGATAGAAAAAATTAACTTAAATCAGACCTATCAATGCCATAGAAAACTAACTAACAAGCTTTGGTAATTAATTTTGTTGGAAAGCTAATTTGATAACTACTAGCTACCTAATGATTAGAACAGAATAATGTTATAATATTTCATTACATATAATGTAGGTGTACATTTATTAAATTTCTCTGCTCTGATATTAGTCTGTCTGTTAATAAAATAATCTCATAAATTAATTTTACGAAAATAATTGAATTCTTGATTTAAAATTATTAGTTGTACCCTAAACATAGTTTAATTTAGCTAAACATCATGTTCGATTTTAGCTGTAGTTGACTTGAATATTTATGTATTTAAATCAAGCAGCTGCTCCAAATAATAATAAATTATTCAGAGACTTTATGGTTGGTTCTACAGTAAAAGTTGTTCACAATTATCAGTATCTTTACTGGGCTCGCGAGGTTGTCGACATGTGGGAGGTGGACTCAGCGATCATTGTTCTATCGACAGACGTGACAGCCAGTAGCTTAAATGCCAAGAGCTTCCACCAACACATGAGGAGGCTCTCGTTAGGCAGCTGGATAAAGGGCTTGATTCAGAAAGCGGTACTTTTGGACACGGCTCGTTTTATTAGGTGGGGCTCCTCTCTGGAGCCCTGACGCCGGTATCATGGACCTGTATTCCTGATACCGATGTGCTACTATTAATAATATAAAAAAATAAAGGGTGTAAAACACCTCTTAACGAAGCCGAAAGGCACTGGTTCTCCCTGTCATTGCGATCTTTTTTTTGTTCTACTCCATACTTGGGAACCTTTTAGTTACGGAGATATTAGGGGTCAAAGTTCCAACTTTTTGACAAGTATTTTTTTAAATACAAGTTTTTAATGTAAGATTTTTAAAACATGATTTTACACCCCCCAAAAAAAAGTCGTTTCCCAGCAATAATTTTTGCGTAAAGTTACTTAGTTTCATGTACAGAATGCTTGGTTGACGGCTTCGTGATGAGGTGATTTACACCGTGTATGTTAGAAGTGCTAAATAAACAAAGTTCAATGAACCCGTTAGAAGTTTTCCAGATGCATAAGGCTTTAACGCTCACACAGGTAATTTTATTTTAAGGATGATAGGAATACCCTTCGGACAAGAATTCTATTAGACCTATTTACGGTTCGAACCGTGTGGGCTATTAGTCGGTTCCTAGAATATTATAAATATAGAGCTGTAACCAGAAACTGAAAACAATGCGATTGTTTATCGTCCTTATATTGCCCACACGCTAAGGTACTTTTTGTATTTATTGCTATTTACGTTAACAATGGTAAATAAACCTTAACAAAATAATGATAAACTTGTTTTTCGCACAACGGAAATAGAACCTTCTTTATATTCTACTAGCTGTCCGGCGCAACTTCGTCTGCGTCACATTTTCCCCGTTTTCGCAACATTTTTCATTGCTGCTCCGCTCCTGTTGGTCGTAGCGTGATGATATATAGCCTATAGCCTTTCTCGATAAGTGGGCTATCTGACACAGTTTTTTTTTTTAAATTAAGATTAGTAGTTCCTGAGATTAGCGCGTTCAAGCAAACAAACAAACGCTTCAGCTTTATAATATTTAGTATAGATTAGTATAGAGTTTGATGAAATCGACCACGTCGTTGTTTCTAGTAGTCGGTTGCACGACTGCTGAACAGTTTCTATGTGCCCTCAGCGGTTGCAGATTTGCGTTTTTTCGGTGCGTATAAGCTCGTTTTGCAAGCGTCTTAAGAGCGTTTAAGCCTTTCGACATTTCATACAAACTTTCAAGTCCTTATTTTCCGAAATTACTGAACTGATTTTAATGAAATTTCATACAAATAAGCGGGATACATAGTTTTAAAAAGTTACTACAAATACACACATCAACACGGTCTAGGGATATTTTTAAAAAAGCTCGTAACGTCTCCGCCCTCGTCAAATGTTGGCGTTGCATGGCTACAATACCTCAATTTTAACTATATCTTTCGTTTAAAAATGAAAAAAAACTGTAACTAAACGTAATTCGTATTGTTTTCTAAATTTCGCACAAATGAAAATTCCCTCTCCTACACATCAAGACATTTTTATGCCACCGAAACAAAAGAATTTTCAAAAATTTGAATTTGGAATTAGTCTGAGATAACTTACAAACAAATCGGTGTATAAAAGATTCCAATGCGGCCAGTACTTTTCGAGTTATTTAATTGAGTATAAAATATCCCTAGACCGTGTTGATGTGTGTATTTTCGAAAAATAGTGGTACAGCTAAATTAGACCGATTATAAATTACCCATAAAAACAGCAATTTCTTTTTTTTTGAGACATTTCGAAAATTATTTTAGTAAATTTTTAGACTTATGTATCCTGTTTATGCGTATTCAAGTTTCGTTGAAATCGGTTCAGTCATTTCGGAAAATAAGGACTTGAAAGTTTGTATGAAATGCCGTAAGCTGTAAAAGCTCTTAAGCCGGAATAAACGCGTGTACGATACGAGCTTATACGAGCAAAAAATTATGATAGGCTGAAATAGCTCTAAGTCTAAGTCAGGCATCATAGTCTAGATTTATTCCCGATTAATAGTAATAAAGGGTGTAAAACACCTCTTAACGAAGCCGAAAGGCACTGGTTCTCCCTGTCATTGCGATCATTTTTTTGTTCTACACCATACCTGGGAACCTTCTAGTTACGGAGATATTAGGGGTCAAAGTTCCAACTTTTTGACAAGTATTTTTTAAATACAAGTTTTTAATGTAAGATTTTCACCTCCACAACCCCCATACTATTCAATCCATCCATCAGCACAATGTTTTGAGTGCGTCACATTGAGTTTTACCACAAAACATGATTTTACACCCCCCAAAAAAAAGTCGTTTCCCGGCAATAATTTTTGCGTAAAGTTACTTAGTTTCATGTACAGAATGCTTGGTTGACGACTTCGTGATGAGGTGATTTACACGGTGTATACTCGCTCCCATCATATTGTACAGCTTTACAGTTTGTCATTGTCATGATATTGTCAGTAGAAAAAGTTTAAACCAATTTATTAAATTAAAATATGTTAGTGATACTGACAACCGAAGGTTTGTCGATAGCGCTGTTTATATTCACTGTCCATGTGGGTGTTTTTCTTTTAATAAATATTACAACAGTAAAACTTTTTTTTCTACATTTGAAAGAAGGTCATAACAACACAATTTTCAGTGCATCCTAGTTTTTAACTTGCAACTCATGCAGTTCGATACCCTTAAAAAAAACAACTTTCTGCCTTTTTTGATTCAGGAAGATACCAATCAATGTAAACAGCAATGCTATTAACATCTCTGACTAATTGATGAGCGATAAAGGTGGGTGCATATCCATATATCAACTTTTTCCAATATTCGTGGGAAGAAAATGTCACCCTATTTATTACTTACCGTTTTATCGTAAAATCTTTTTACAATAACATTGAATCACGTAATTGGTTTCTCACGTGAACTTTCTAAAACAAATGTTAGTAACGTGGATTTAAAAATTAAAATCAAGTTTCAACGAGGAATTTAATTTTTTTGCCATGCACACTTGCTTTTTCATTCACTCAACATTGGCAGAATAGTCGACATTGGCTTCAATTGCCATCAACAAAAATAGAATAGAATAGAACGAGGAATTTATTTCAGTTAGGTAGCAACGTTTCAAATTTAACTTATACAGGGTGTAACGGAAAGGGTATATACATCCTTAAGGGTGTGCTACAGGGAGCACTTCCGACGTTTGGCCCCAAAACTGGAACGGGCAGGAGCTGCATTCAAGCGGCTCTTGCCCAACCTGGGGGGTCCAAACGCCTCCTGCCGGAGGCTCTACGCGGGGGTCGTGCGGTCCATGGCCCTTTATGGGGCCCCGGTATGGGCGCGTTCTTTGAGGCGGCGAGCCGCCCATTACCTGAACGCGCCCCAGAGGGTGGTAGCCGTAAGGCTGATCCGGGGGTACCGCACGATCTCCGGCGAGGCGGCGAGCCTCTTGGCCGGATTGCCACCATGGGATCTGGAGGCGATGGTCCTCGCGCGCCTGCATGAATGGCGCGCGGAGGCACTACGCCGGGGGGAAACTCCGCTGCCGCGGCAAATTGTCGCTCAGCGGACAGACCTCCGGCGCGATCTCATGGTGGCATGGAGACAGCGACTATCGCAACCACGTGCAGGGCACGCCACAATAGTGGCGATAAGTCCCCTCTTTGAGGAGTGGCTAGAGAGGCGGCACGGCGCCCTCACCTTCCGCCTGACGCAGGTCCTCACCGGACACGGTTGTTTCGGGAGGTTCCTGCACCGAATCGGGCGGGAGGAAACGCCCGGGTGTTACCATTGCGAGGATCGGCCGGAGGACACGGTGGAGCACACCGTGGAGCTCTGCCCCGCGTGGGCTGAGTACCGCCGTGTCCTCGTAGCGGCGATTGGCGGCGGCGACCTCTCGCGTCCGGCCCTGATTCAATCCATGGTCCGGAGCGAGAGGGAATGGGATGCCGTCGCCTCCTTCTGCGAAGCAGTCATGCTAGCGAAGGAGGTGGCGGAACGTGAGAGGGAGAGAACCTCACGTCCCAGCCGCCGCGGGAGACGCCCCGGGCGTCGGGGGGCAACCAGTGGCCCCCGGCCACCGTAGGCGCGAGCCTGTGGACGGTGAGTAATGGGCTAGCTCACCGTCCGTCCGTCTCATGACGACAGGCCGTGTCGACGGCGCGTACGTGTTCCACGCGCGCCTCAAGGAGATGTCAGCAAACCAGAAGGGGTCTGAAAGGGCCGATGCCTGCCAGGGCTGCGGGTTGTTCGAAAGAGATACCGCGGCCCCGGAACACAAAGGGCGAAGAAGGAACATGGGTGGGTTTTAGTCAGTACAAGTCTGACACTCCCTCCCGCTCCGCCCAGAGCGGGAGAAGTCATATGATGATTTCCCATCCGGAAAAAAAAAAGGGTGTGCTACAGACCATCAAACTGAACATGTTTGTCAACATAAAAAAACTTTTGCAGCAAAATAAATATCAGCTGCCTATACATTTGGGTCCAATAGGTATTGTAATTTTCTATGGGGTAGATATTTTTTTGCTGAAAAACATGTTTTTTGATGAGAAACATTTTCAGTTTGATGGTCTGTAGCACACCCTTAAGGATGTATATACCCTTTCCGTTACACCCTGTAAATTAGAATCTTCTCTTTGAAAATTCTAAATTTTTCTGCAGCACGTAGGTAAGTAAGTTTTAAAGATAACCAAAGAGTTAAAAGGCGATCAAGAACGTTTGCTTTTGCTGCCAAGCAGTAACTAGGTACTGGTTTATAATGGTAACTTTTGTCAAAACATGCGTATTTAAATTTATAGGTTAAGATTGAACTAACATAACATCACGCATGTAATCCCCGAAGAGTGAGGCACAGGTGTGCCTAATGGTACAGGTACACCCCGCCAGTTATGTTTTAAGTCCCATGTAATAGGGGTGAGCCTATTGCCATCAATTCACAAATCTAGACTCCGTGGCTGCTACTGAGAAATTCCAAAAACCTGGGATTCGAACCCAGGCCCACATGACTAGCATTCTCGCTTGCCACCACTAAACCAACGACGCATGTAATTTTATGACTTCAACTTTTGTACTGACAAAATGGTATACAAGTTATCATTGCATTGTTGTGTTGCATCCTCGTCAAAATTCAGGAGGTTGTCACAAAAGACATAAATAATCAATTTAAATTATGGTACCCAGTTAGTTATTAATAAACGCTGCTTTTTTGTTGTTATTTAAATTTGTTGATATTTCAGAATACTCGTAATCCCTTTAACGTGGTTTAGGGATATTAAATTATAATAAATTAATGACTAAACGTTTGAGAGTGTTTGTATGTGTGAAAGCACGGTTATAGGACGAGTATCAAACGGGCTGCGTTTAAAACATAGGTAGTTCACACTTACCTATTCCCGTTAGTAAGAAAAAAAAAGCACACTCATACAAAATACATACTCATTTTATTATTGATTCGGGGCGAGAATCATTGGCATAGTTACCTCCTTGAATTTGACGAAGATGCAAAACAACAGCCTGTATAGGTCAGTAACTTTTACGGCTATTCTTGTCGCTACCCCTTTTGAAATCTATTTACTTTCATAATAAATAAAACTTAAAGTTTACATACATACATTAGTATACATTTGTAGTTTAGTATACATTAATTTTACCGTTCCTCAAAATAATATTAAATTTAAATAACAAATTCTCACGTAAATTATTAATGTCAATAATAACTATTATTCGCGAACTAAATTTGAATGAGGAAAGAAAGATATTGTTTATACTTCGAAAATAGATCGTCTTTTGTTTATCTTCTTACCTAAAGTAAACAAGTCTTCCAGTTGGCCTACCATGACGACTTAAAGCAGTATTGTTTTACTCTTATTCCAGTGTGAGTAAGAGACAAAGCTATACAGGATGTCTAGTGCTATCTCTTTCCCACACTTGAAAAAGGGGTAAAACAATAATGTTTTTAGGTTCAACTAGTCGCGGGCTCAAACTAACTGGTGGCCGTGGCCGAAAAGCACGCTGTCTGACTTGGCATCGTGCCCGACAGAGATAGTATCAGATAGTATCAGTGATGATACTACGCTAGTCTGCACGCACATCTAGTTCGTACGCACACACATAGCGTTCCGAAACGTAAGGCGCGCGTAAAAAAATACGAAAAGGGCTTTGGAAGATAGTGTTTTATGAAAAAACCACTGCGTGTATCAATCAAAAAAAATGTATTGAATTCTTTGATAATTGTTCTGTGTCGGTACCGACTTTGTTTTAGAAATTTGACACTTCTTTTATTAATAATTTACGACCAAAGTTTAGTTAAAATTTGCAATAAAAACGAATCTTTGATAGCTCGTAACTTTTTAATAGCTTTTTATTTTCCTATTCTGTTTCCGTACAGACAAAATTAATAATGAGACAATACCATATCATGTTTTACTTTGGATGTGCAGTGTCAAACACTGGAGTAAAACCCCCCCGAAGTTTCAATGGAAAATATGTCGAAAAGTGTCACCTTAAGACGTCATGGCAGGCCAGCTGACCGCCTACATCCTTAGAAATAGCCAATCAAACATTCTTCACAAGTCATATTGTATTACATAAATGCGAGGACAAGCCGAAGTCAAGTGATTCCTCAATCGCTTATAGGACGTGTAACCCAATAACAAGTTTAATCAGTTGAAGCACACTCGACTAGATAAAGTCCACCGCTCGACACCACCCATTTCCAGCAAATATTCCATGTAGAGGTTCCGTAATTCCAATTAAAGAGAGCCCTATTCAAAAACTATTCTGGACATGGTATACCGAAATCTGTGTCAATTGTTTAATTTAGTGTTCTTATACAAGGTGTTGTTTTGCATCCTCGTCAAATTCAAGGAGGTAACTATGCTAATGATTCCCGAATCAATAATAAAATGTCTTCTGAAATACTGCCAAACATAAACAATCAATAAAATCAGCGTTTATTAATAATTAACTAGGTACCATAATTTTAATTAATTATTTATGTCTTTTGTGACATCCTCCCGAATTTTGACGAGGATGCAAAACAACATCTTGTATTGTTTTATTTTTACTTTTGCATAGATTCTTTTTATTTACCTATTTTTTTTTTTGTGAATGTGTGGACATTGTAGGCTTTGTAAATTCGTAGGTTTTTTTTATATCTTGTTCTACCTTTTGTAGTAAGTAAACGACTTATTGTCGGGCTTACGCTGTCCTCCCATACTTAAGCACTAACGCTGCAACTTCAAATATTGTAAAACCAAATGATTTTAAAACAGTAACCATGGAGTTTCTTGCCGGAGGTGCTCTAAAAATAGGTGCTCAAATGGGAATACTCCGGTTTCTCCATAGGAAACGACCAACCTGAACCGTGCACCTTTTGTCGACGTTTTATAAGTGCCCATGTAGGCCTTAGTGAAATAATATTTTTATTTTAATGTCATGTCTTCGATTTTGTAGTTCTAGGACATGCCGGTTTTCTCACGATGTTTTTCTTCACCGTTTTTGAGAGCTGCGGTAACGAAATAAATTACACAAAATAATGCGCTTACCAGGGTTCGAACCTACGGTTTAGTGCTCGTAAGTCGGGACTGCCACCCCTGGGCCACCGCTGCTCCTAAGGCCATCAATTGGTCACAAATCCAGATTCCGTGGCTGCATTTGAGAAACTCGTAATTGAAAAACCCAATAACATCTTATCCAATCGAATCGAACCCTCATACTCAGCAGTCACCACCCAACCAAAGAAGTAGTCACACTATTCCATCACACTACAAACTAAACAATTCCAAATGTCGAACCTAAAGTCAAGGAAGTGATTAAATTAAATCGACTTTATTTCAACAAAATAGGGACGTTATTTAGACTTAAAACCTTTGAGACCTTAGAAATTAAATTTAAATGGCTGTTCATTGCCAAACATAATTTATTAATTAAGCCCTAGAAGTGTGCTTCGTTTTCTTCTGATCTTTTTACCTTTGGCGTTGCCTTCGTGAATTAATAAAGAGGCCTAAACAAACAGTTTCTGTGTCGTGTAAATATTGTGTAAGTACTTAGGTGTTAATACAATTATGTGTTGACTTTTATCGCTTTGAGTGAAAATTTAGGCTTATATTTTTGTTGAAAATTGTGAAACAAAAAAAAGTAAAGGGCGGTTGGTCAGTAATTGGTCGTCAGTCTCTTTCATTTCGTTAAAGTGATTCTAGTCAGATTTTTTATGGACGTTTATTTTAAAGAGATTTAAGAAATATCATGGAGAATTTATATGTTGAATGTGGGGTTGCAGGTTCGACGGCAAAACTTGTTTATACGGAACAAATGTGTTTTGTTTCCGCGTCACAAAAATTTGTCAAAGGAATAAGAAGAATTTTGTCACCCATTGAATAATATGAATAAGTAAAGATTTTGACCCAGATGACCACTTTTTGTGTATCAAAATTGAAGACTTAAAATTACTTAAATGAAGTTTGAGTTAAGTTAAGTTGAGTGACAGTCCTCACAATAACCGTGTAAACACTCAAAAAGACTTAAGGCCGCGATAACCCGAGCGCCATAGGTATTCATGGCTTACCCCACCCCCGTAAGGCGAGGCGACACTACACAAACCACGATAGGCGAGTTCAGGGCCAGAATAACCCAAAATTGTGAAAGTTGAATGGCTCTGGTTTTCATATTACTGCAGCATTCACTTTGTGATTAATATATTAGCAAAGTTGAGGACTACTTCTAAGTGGTAACGGTTTTGAAAACACGGTTTCATACATAAATCTCGATGAGTAAATACCTTAAATTAACCGCCATCCGCCATGACGCTTTAAAGTCAATAGTATGTTGGCTCCAGCTTCAGCCCGCAATGAAGCAGAAGTTCTTCTAAGTCTATGTCCGCTGTAAGAATCAGCATCTTGTAATCCTAAAAATTTGCGATTTATTTTAGCATAGCACCGTTTACTCCAATAGGTTGTACATTTACCCTTTAGATAATTAATGATAAAAAGCAAACATTTGTTGTTTTGTGGATCGTATAGCTTTGTTTTTTTTACTTCTTTACCATGT
This sequence comes from Cerastis leucographa, assembly GCA_963082945.1. Classification (NCBI taxonomy): domain Eukaryota; kingdom Metazoa; phylum Arthropoda; class Insecta; order Lepidoptera; family Noctuidae; genus Cerastis; species Cerastis leucographa. The sequence continues at coordinate 5,152,548 of OY720382.1, forward strand.
CATAAAATGGTCCTTGAAGTGTAACTGATCGTGAAATAATCTTTTTGGTATGAATGATTTTGACTATAAGCAATTTACCATGATTTTCGACAGTTTTTGTTGTTAAATTAGTATGGTCTTGACGTCTACATCCTTCACTATCCCGAATATTCACGCAACCTGAAAAGAGATAAAACACTGCCTAGACAGGTATCGTTTAGCGTACGGACGTAGGCTAGGCAAACTAGGCATAATAGATATTAGTTCAATTACTGACCTTTGTTGCCAAATACTGATTTTTACCTCTCCGGTGCTTCTTTCCGCTTTTTAACATGGAATCTATACTCCATAGCGAGTCCATCTCTTATATTTAAAAATTGGTATACGTCCGACCTCGAACGCGTTCCGCTCAGGTCTAAAGAACCCGGTGCGGGCGAATGAAAAGCAACAAACACTTAGTTATAGAATTACTGGTATAGGTGTTTCCATATTTCATACTGTGGTGGCCGCATTTATCACATATTTTGCGACCTTTATTTTGGTATAAATTTCATTGTTTCAAACCTAATATAACTCAAATGAAATGACAATTAGTCAGAATTTAGGCTTGCCTTTGCGATTTAATTGGATGCAGCAAAGTGCAAGTAATCGTGTCTTGGACGGCCGAAATGTGTGAAATATGTGATATTTTTTTCTGAATTTTAATCCGTGTCATGTAGATAGCACGGATTAAAATTAAAAACAAAACAACGTAAATCCGGGTTGGCCCGCCTTAACGTGTACCATGATCGCTTTTTTTCCTCAATCTTCAATTTATTAATTTCCTTTATATTTCCAATAATGGATATCAAAGCACTTTTCGATATGAATTTCTCATTTCAAATTCCTATTCAATCCTTTTATGGTGCAATCGTCCCGTATGCAATATTATGCGGTTATTTGATATACAATATGAAGAATAAACTTCTGTATTGCATCTCAATGTAGCTTTCAATATAAGGATTTATTCGAATCGCTTTAGATTATTGGAGGCTTGGAGATTCTAAGAGATGAATATAGAAGTCGGACTTGTTGATTTGTTATGTGGAATTTTTTTTTTACTTGACCTTCGTTAGTGTTAGTGTACGTTCGAGTTAGTGTTTAGTGTCACGAACACTAAACACTAACTCGAACGGTTTAGTTCTTTTTAGTCTTCTCACTATGTGCGTGTGGTGAGAAGCTGGATCGCCTCGACGTTCACATGCTGATGAAGTCGCTGTTCGTGAGCTTCTGCAGATTTTTGTATCACCTTTTCGATGAACTCAACTTTTAGGTCCCGATGGGGGTATCATAGAATATACATCTACATGTTATATAGATGAGTGATGATAGATGAGAGCTGCGGTGGCCCAGTGGTGACAGCCCCGACTTACGAGCAGTAAGCCGTAGGTTCGAACCCAGGCAGGCGCATTCCTTTGTGTAACTTAATTCATCACCGCTGCTCTCAAAAACGTTGAAGGAAAACATCGTGAGGAAACTGGCACATCCTAGAACTAAAAAATCGAAGACATGTGACATCTACCAAACCCGCACTGGGCCCGCAGTGGGAACAATATAGGCTGATGATGATGATGTTATGTAGATGTATATTCTGGTTGTCGCTCCGTATCAAATATCAGCTGCATCTGGTTAGACTGGAAGCCGATCATAACATAGTTGAGAAAAGGCTAGCCAGATCTGTGTTTCATTTTTTCTAGCTATCAATTTGGCTTAATAATAAAACCAACCTCTAATTTTGTTAGGTATTTTACGTGTAGCTTGTTATTTCGAAAAAAAAACGTCATACGTAATAAATTAATAATTATTCAAATCTACATGGACACTGATTCATCTTTTAACGAAATCAAAATTAAAAAATCATTTGTTAATTGAACAATAAAGTTCATTTTAAAGAAATAAATTATTTAGATTAATTTCCCTCCGCGCGGAAGAAGTGAAACTTCGTTATACTACACGCATGCGTTCGAGTGTCACGTATTCACTCTCGTTATTTTATTGAGCTTCTAAATAATATTTTATTGTTTTATTGCTGTACACTTTTTATTACATAAGTTTATCGAGGTTATTCTACTCATGGAAATTGAGCGAAGGCTGGTCACTCCGAAGAGTCGAATGCATCTAATGCATGACTGTTTGCACGCCATCTTGCGTACCTATTAGAACTACGCAGTCACAAATCTTGTAATAGCGCCATCTCTTAGTGGGTAATAGAAAAGCTTCCCCCTCCATTAGAACGTTAAACTTGTTGGAAGTCGCATAAGAAGTTTCACTTCAAAAAAAGAAGAAGAAAACAGCGGAATACAAAACGTCTTTGGTCAAGATTTTTGTAGGTAAAATCAGCCTGTGCTGCAGTTGTCCCTTTCGCACTTTACGGGGGCTTGATCGGGCGCAGTGCGACGGCAATAGTTTCTTCCAATACCTATTCTTCTAATACGTCGGGGCTAGAGTCCCCTCTTAAAGACTCCATCAAATTAATCTTTCTTTCTTTTTCAGAAGCCGGACTTACCCGCCTGGCTGTCGTATGCTAGAAGGAGGTGAGGAGTGCAACAGTCTCGGGATCCATATTACTAACCATGTCACTTAAATCAATGTTCGTGATTACTGTTACCAGTGTTTAACGTTTAAGTACTACATTCCCAGTAAATCTTATCCAACTTATCCTTTAACGCGTACGTTATCCTATTTCTAACATAGTGACTCGCGAGTTTGCGTCTTGACTGATTCGGTTTTATTTGCAGATTTATTCATATTTATTTATTTATTAAATAATTTATTTATTGAAACATTTAAAAAATCAAGTGAATGTGTTGTTAGCAGTATTGTATCTTATTTTATTTAAAATGTTTAAACGATTCCCATTCTACATTTACTTAAGAGTCATTAAGTCATAGAATTCAAAATAACAATGTACCTTTACGGATCAAATATCATTGTAATGTTATGAATAAAAGCAATTGATAAAATGTAATATTAACTTGTTTGTTTTATTGTTGTCGGTTGCTTGTATTAAGAAATTAATAACTCGACGTTCATTTTCTTTGATTGATTGAACGAGGGGGTTACAACAAAGGAAATAAGAGCTGTGAAGAAATTTAAAATTTTGATGATGGTTCCATAATAATAGATTACGTTTACGGCAATCACCTATAACAGGCTCCTATTTCATGTTTAAAAAAAAACGCAATTAAAAAGTTCTGTTAGGTAGTTTGCTATTGTAAGAACGTCATCATCATATCAGCCCGGAATCACCCTCTGCCGCCTCTTTTTTTCGGCCACACCTAATCTCTTCAAAGTTAGAGTGAACAGGCTTCTTCTGGGTAAGCTTGTACCGTCGTCGACTTGGTCTCTGTCAGCTCTGACCTAGACTAGAGCCAAGAGCAAAGCCATCGAAAAAAAAAAAAAAAAAAAAAACACTAGCCGGTTTCCCACGACTTTGACGATATCGCCGACCCAACAAGCTTAAGGACGGCCTTGGTTTGGGTAACCTTGGCCATCACTAGGTCAAAGCCTTGCTCCATCAGCCATCACCATGTCTAGCCAGATGTCCTGCCCAGGTTCACTTGAGGCGCACCATAATAGGTAGTAATAGTTAAATATACCAGCCAAATATAAGAACTAAAGGTTGATGACCGATTTATATTCAAACCAGAGGCTCGGCCAACAACTGAAGTAGCTTTTGTGAATAACTTGAGTCAGGACAATGTAGAAACGGCAAATGAGAAATAAAGTTACTATTCCCAAAAAGGTTGTTGCTAATAGGTACGTCCTAAACGCCAAACTAATTTCAGGCCAGACAATAGAAGGAGTTGGTTAATGAAACAAAAGAATAAACCTGCATAAATAAATCAACAAGTAAACATCACACGCTCAACGAATCAAAGAATCGTTTATGTAATTTGGGATATTTGTGAGAATAAATAAGATTTTGTTCGAGAATGGAACATAATTTGATTGAAAGCAGAAAAAATTATGGAAGAGTGTTTTGCTTTCGTGGAACGGGCATAGCTTTTGGAGGTAGCTCTTAAATCCAGAGACGCTAGTGACTTTATCTTTTTTATTTGGCATAGACTGTGCCACTGCTAGGCAAATGCCTCCCCGAATCCCTTTCACAAACTCTTTTCTCGCGTCACTTCGAATCAGTCTTCACGGTACGCATCCAGGTCGTCTCGCCACCGTTTTCTGGGCCGGCCTCGGCGGCGCTGTCCATCTCTTAGCAGTGGCACCCATTATGTGGAGACTTTTGCCCAGCAGTCATAGTGTATGCAGCCGTCGTGACCTGCCCAATCCAGCCTAGCAGCCTTTCTGCCAACTTGACTTTATTTTTATTAGAATAATAGCATTAAGATTTCTTGATTCCGATTTGTAACGCTATAGGTGTTAAATTAAAATGATTTGAATATTATAGCATTTCTACCGAGTATCTTTGAAAGAAGGTGCATATGACTCTTTAAGTTACGGACCCTCGTCGCGCTCCGGCTAGAATCAGGTAGCGAACATGATAGAATGGTTTGAGACGACGCGGTCAAAAACTTCTGGGACAAACTTGAGGTAGGCCAGTGCCCAATAGTGGGCCAGCAACCACGGCCAATTAAAAAAATAAAGGGTTTAGACAAGGTTTTAAAAAAAGCTGTTTTCTACATTAACGTTGGATAGAAATGGCTCGAAGTTTAGTATTTCAGCGAAGCAAAAATCTCCAACATCACTCTACCGGCGGTGAGGCAGTCCTCGCTATTTTATTATGAAATGCGAGGCTACGGGTGTAATGTGCACTTAGCTTTATCCAGCTTTGTGATGATGGACGCTAATAGTAAACAGTGCTTTGTTTCAGGAAAGCCGTCGTTGATCCGTTGAAAAAAAATGTTGATGAACAGTACAATTTCGTAAAACATGTCACGTCAACCTAGCAATGAACTCTTTCTCTTTTACAAAATTTTAGATACAAAATGTCTAGTTTAATTTTCAGTTCGTTGTCTATACTGCCAAAGGAATGTAACTCCACCTTGTTCGAAACAATAACCATTATTATAATACAGATCTTTGGAAGTCCAAAAGTTGAAATTAAATAATTGCTGTTCATCTAACTTTTCCGTACAATGGCCGGTCCTGGTGCTGATTGTAAAGAAGAATATGCAAATAAGCAGTTCCACAGCCGTTTATGAAGATTCCGCAACCGTTTTCCTACGACCGGTTCATCATTGGACTTTTCATCGACAGGACGATTCATTTATTTCCGTTTCCCCAGCAGGATCTTTCACCTATGGACATTTCGCCGACAGAACCTTTCATATGCGTCACTTTCGACGACAGCCCTTTCCAGCTACAAAATGTTTCACCGACACGACGATAAACCTATGACTCTTTTAACTACAGACCTTTCCATCTACGACGGAAAAATCGCCGTCAATCTTTAGACAAGCGATATTAAAAAAATGCACATATACATATATCTATAGCTTACTGAGTCTTTACTAACGGCCGAACTCAAAGATATGTCTATCACATACTGGAGATAGAAAAAGAAATGAAACAACAGAAAACCTATATAATTTTTATATTATTTCATTTGTATCTCCAGTATGCTAAAGCTGGTGATAGCATGCAGCAGCAGTGCTACACGAACCATTTGGAGTCAGTTTTGACCCGTTCATATAAATAAACAAAACATAAAGGGTGTAAAACACCTCTTAACGAAGCCGAAAGGCATTGGTTCTCCCTGTCATTGCGATAATTTTTTTGTTCTACACCATACCTGGGAACCTTCTAGTTACGGAGATATTAGGGGTCAAAGTTCCAACTTTTTGACAACTATTTTTTTAAATACAAGTTTTTAATGTAAGTTTTTTACTTTAAACACCTGCACGACCCCCGTACTATTCAATCCGTCCATCAGCACAATGTTTTGAGTGCGTTACATTGAGTTCTACCACAAAACATGATTTTTCACCCCCCAAAAAAAAGTCGTTTCCCAGCAATAATTTTTGCGTAAAGTTACTTAGTTTCATGTACAGAATGCTTGGTTGACGGCTTCGTGATGAGGTGATTTACACCGTGTATATACTATAAACAATATTTTGTTTTTTTACTTTAAACACCTCCACGACCCCCGTACTATTCAATCCGTCCATCAGCACAATGTTTTGAGTGCGTTACATTGAGTTCTACCACAAAACATGATTTTACACCCCCCAAAAAAAAGTTTTTCAGCAATAATTTTTGCGTAAAGTTACTTTGTTTCATGTGCAGAATGCTTGGTTCACGGCTTCGTGATGAGGTGATTTACACGGTGTAGATATAATGTATATGTGCATTTTTGTAATATCACTTGTCTCAAGATTGACGGCGAATTCTCCGTCGTAGATGGAAAGGTCTGTAGTTAAAAGAGTCATAGGTTTATCGTCGTGTCGGTGAAACATTTTGTAGCTGGAAAGGGCTGTCGTCGAAATTGACGCATATGAAAGGTTCTGTCGGCGAAATGTCCATAGGTGAAAGACCCTGCTGGGGAAACGGAAATAAATGAATCGTCCTGTCGACGAAAAGTCCAATGATGAACCGGTCGTAGGAGAACGGTTGCGGAATCGTTTATGAATGTAATTTTTACTTAAACTCCGTTTTGCAGAAATAACTTGATCGTAACATAAAGTTCATCGAACCCGACTGAGCGGGGCTGCCTAATACTGGAAAGGTTCCTTGCATTGGTGTGCCTTATTTGCAATAGCAGTACCTACTCAGCATACGAATACAGTATAACGATAAATCTTGTGCACATGAGCTGCCTTTTCATAGGAAACGTACGTATGGAAATGTCCTGTATTGTTTCAGATTGTGATGACGTATTTTCCTTCAACTTCGCTGGCGGGTAGAGCATCAATAGAGTGGGTGCCACAATTTTTTTTTTTTTTTTTTTTTTTTTTTTTTTTTTTTTTAAAGAAACGTTGCCCCACACTAGGAATTTCTCCTGTATCGTGGGTGCGTTTACAAACATTTAAACAGACATACACAAACAGCCAGACCCGGAACAACTATCTGTAGGCCATACAAATACTTGTTCCGTGCGGGGATCGAACCCGCGACACGCAGCGCAGCAGTCGATCGCTCAACCACTGCGCCAACCGTGCCGTCTAATTGTTGACCTATTGAAATGATGTTGACCTAGGTCATATTCTACGTTTAAGGTTTTGGCTTTTACGAACTACCGAGTGGTCTGACGAGCGACTACTTTTCACCCCTATGCCTTTTAGTAATAAGGTCAAAGGTTAATCTGGTAAGTGTTGGACTTTATTGAGCGTGGTAGTCAGAGATTTAAGAGAGATTTTGGATTGACCACAGGATTGCTTTCAAAGAAGAATAGGTACTAAATTAGACGTTCCAAAGGGAGGCCAAACAAGGAGGAGTAGAAAATTTTACTAGGTACTAGTTCTGGGAATATTAAGGTGATAAACTCAAAAACGGGATACAGAGGACGAAACATCGATTTTATTTCCGTGTTTGGCGTTTAATGAGCTTTGAATTTTTAAAATATAACATCACACCTGTAATCCCCAAAGGGTTAAGTAGAAATTAGTCCCAAGAAAAAGGGGCCGAGCTTATTACCATCAACCGGGCACAAAACCAGACTCCGTGGCTGCTACTGGGATATTCCTGATGGGATTAATTCAATTTGCCCGACTCGGGAATTCAAACCACCTTAGGCTCAGAAGTCGCGCTTGCGACCACTCGACCAATGATGATGACCTGATATAAGACAAGTATATTCAGTTCAATATACCGATGTGTTAGCCGCGCTTTTCTCGAAACCGCCATTTTGCAAGTACTGCTTTGCTATTACGAGGGCGGGGTGTGTGGGACTTTTTATGAAAAGGGAAAATAAAAACCATAAACTAATGTATTATTATTTATTTCTTCCTATAACTAATCCGTTTCAGTACATCGAGGTATTACTTAATGAATGACTAGCTTATTCTTTAAGCACAAACATTTAAAACTATAAACCTTATACAATCGAAATGAGATCTTTTTTTTTACATAATATCGAAAAATTGACGTGTATCCACAGCGCAAGCACCTATTTATCATACAACCTTAAATTTATACATTTAAATCGTGCTTAATTTTAATTTAAGGTTCCCCTTGTTCATAAGAACTTAGTTTTTTCGAAGGGCATAGACAAGTAGCTATCACTGCATTGTAGAGTTGACGTATACTTCAGCAAACCAATTTGTGCAGGCAGGAGAACATAGAACTTAAATAAATGTACCGAGTTTGACATTTTGATGTGAATTTTCTTGACAAGCAGCGCCATCCTGCTGCATACCTAAAGACATGGTTATGCTATGCGCTTTTCAGTAGCTTTTTATCAGTCCCATATGTTTTGGACCTTTCCGCCATTGTTATTGCTCATCAATTCACTTTAATCAGGCCCTCTGAAATGCCTCCAAAAATAACCAGACGAGATTGGAACTCATAAGGGAGATGCCTATTTGGTCTAGGTTAATTCTTGGGTATTCCGATTTCATGAATCATGGCCTCTTTTGTTAGATAATGGTAAATTCTACACGTCCACAGATAAAAAAAAATATGGGAATGGCAACTGTGAAAGTAATAAAACCAGCATAGCTGGTTCCAAGCATCGTCATTGGTTGAAAATCTGGTACTGTCATTTTATATTTCAAAATAGCCTGATCTCATTGGTCAGATTGACACCCAGCTATGGTCGCCCAATCTTCAATTACTTTTAACGGTCTTCCACATTCAAATCAGTTAACTGCTGTCACGTCTCATGTTAACTATCCAGCATCCTGCAATACTATTAATATCGATATAAATATTATGAGATTTGACCGTAGGCTTTGATTTGGGATGCAATTGGTAACTATAACACTGGGAAAGGCAATTCAAAGCTCGTTGTAGGTGGCATGACCGTAGTTGGGTAAGAAGCTGACCAATGAGGTCATGTTATTTTGACATATCAAATGACATTGTGTAGAATTCAACCAATGACAATGTATGAAACTAGCTATGCTAGCTCCATAACTTTCACAGTTACCATACCCATTGCCTGGAGTTAAAAAAAAAAATAACGGTCTGTTAATTGATTTAGGAACAAGGTAATATTATTATGTGAGACCTTTTATGAATAAGGGGATGACACTATACATACATTTGATTGTAATACTAACAAGAAACACCAAGATCGCTCGTAGGGACGCATCGGTGCACGCCTAAAATATTTTTCTTACAAGATACAATAAAAAAAGCTATACGAGAAATATTATCTTATATTTACAATCAAAAGGTAATTCTGTAAGTACGTAGAAAATGAGACAAGACATTTTAGCCATTCCAAGTAATAAGTATAAGAAGAATACAAGAGAAAAGTCGAAAAGGACAGACTAATCAAAAAATTTAAATGGTCAAACAAATGACAGTTACAAAAGAAGGGGTTAAGAAGACTAGGTTAAATTTAATTTTAGTCTGCAGGTCATTAAGTCGAATAGTCTTAAATATCGACGTTATACTTTTAGAATAGGAGGTAAGTTCTACGTAAATTCTCAGGTAAGATCAGTTCATGCATACAGTCATACAAAATCGAATTCTAAAGAACTACGGGAACATGGTATTGTGAATCTTTGACTTGCTGTGATATTTCAAAGCCAGTTTCAGTATAAAAAAAAACTTATTAAACCAGAATAATAATGACACCGTCCCAAAGAATAAGAATAAGGTTGGTTTTTAAACTAAATCATTTTATAAGCGCCATCTATCTATCGTTGCCGAAAGCAACTGAAACTGAAAAGAGTATGGAAACGACACTACTGTCATGCTTGTTCAATATGATGAAGACGCTCTTGTGTATACATAAGTTCTATTCAAGCCACCACACCTCCGAGAGATGTCGCTACAAAAAGAAGCAACAATGAAACGAAGGGTAAGAAAAATTTCCAACAAGTCATTGATTCACAATCCCTAGACACAACATAAAAACATCTAGACAGCTACTAGGACTACGTTTTACATACAATAGATACAGAAGACGATAGACGGATGGAAATTCTGGGGCTTTAGCATTACAATTACATATCTAAAACACTAGTACCACTATTTATACTAGAGGGTAAACGATTATTTTGGCAATTAGAGATCCTATTTACATTAGAGAAATTAGGAGTCTATTCTAATAACAATGGGGCTACCTTTACAACCTTAGGAATGTCCATGAAATCATAAAGAGGTAGAAAATGTCCTTTACATTTTCTCAAGCATATTGGTTGGTATATTTTTATTCCTTCTCATTTCTTGAATATTGCAGACAATGTTGAATATTATAGTAGTTTCATTGAAGTAGATAAATTTCGATTCTAAGAGGATTTCTCATAGTTGGAAAGAAAAAAATAAGTTGATGTTAGAGGCAGCCCAAAATACACTTAACACAGCATATCTAGCTCTCCTAAAGTTATAGAAGCATCTAAATCGAAGCAGAAATCCAACTTATAAAGATTGACTTAATAACTTACTCTAAACTACTGTTTACAATCCATTCGAGACTACGAAGCCGGTAAATACTTCGGCTCTATTTCTAGGGTCAGAAAACCAAAACTTTTGCTTTCGAGCAAAGAAAACACACATAGAATAGAAGTCAATAGGTCACAGCGCTTTTCTTAGTTAATAGTTAGCTTATACTTAATATTTACAGCTCACACGATCGTTCACTCAAATCATTCAGATGAGTGCAATACATTCTAACAATCAACAATAAAAAGTGCTTTAGGAATCGTGTTCGAAATTATCAACAATTTGATTGTAGATGAGGATGGGTTTATCGGAGAGTGTATAATTTTGAATGAAAAACATAATTTCAAAATCAAAGAAGTTGATGGAGCCTATGCACGGTTGCAAACTAGTTCCAGAAGTAAACTTGACATAATATAAGTTACAAAATAATTGATCAGTGATTTTAGCTCATTTGATTTTGGTAAGATCCTTGATAGCCTTCGATTTCTATTTTGAAATAGAACTTTCCGTTAAATCCATCTTCAAGATTAATTACAGGTTTTAAATGGCATACTGTGTTACAAAAATATTTATAATGAAGTCTTTGTATCTTAAACATTATATAACAATAAAGTTTATAATGATCGGTTATCATCTACATTAGACATGTTATGTCCTAAAACATTTAGTCTATTATGAACATGTAGTTTTTCTTCTAGCTTCGAAGGATCATTATCAGAACCTTCTTTTAGTAACTCCCATAAATTGTTCTTGTCTAATATTTCGAAACCGCCTTTGTTTTCCGGGGCGATATCATATTTGATTGCTTCCGACAATGTCTTTGAAGTCTCGGAAATTGGGGTTGGCGGTATTTTATGTATCTCTTTGTTTATCGACTTCATTGTTTTTGCATTGTACTTTTGAGGAATCACTGTTTTCTTTTTCGTTTTGTTTATTATATCAGCATCGATACCATGACTTTTGTCTTGTTTTGTAGCATTGTGAATCTCGTTAATTAGAGGTTTCTTGATTTGAGTAATAGCTTTGGGTTTCTTTGTTCTGTAGTGTATCGATTTAATATTATAATTAGTGATCGCTGTAATTGTGTGAGGAACGGCAGTTTCTGGATGTTGAAAAGCAACAGGTATCATTCGTTTGGCTGGACTTACAGTCGTGATTTCATTGTGTGTTATTGGAATAGCCGTTGTTCCTGTAGTTTTATTTTCAATAGTAGTGTCACTGTTTACTTTGGTGATGTTTGTCAGCAAACCATTTTCATGAATTTCACTTAAACTGTTTGTTTCATTAACCACCATGTTTACTGGCAAAAGAGGCATAGCAACATCAGTTTTTTCAAGAACGATATTATGCAGTGATTTTCCAACATTCACTGGAGCTGGCACTGGCTTTTCAACTATTTCTTTGCTAAGGATTACTTGAGCTTTTTCCGTAGTCATTGCGTCGATATCCGTAGTTTTAGGAGCAGCAGTTGTAGTAGTAGTTGTAGTAGCAGATATGGTACTTTCAATTTCCTTTAACTTTAAAAAGAACTTTTCATGTTTATCCCCGTAAGTTGCTTTCAGCGTTCCCTTTCTTCTAGGCAATGGTTTTTTCTTGATTTCATCTTTCTTTGGCATTTTTGGCAACACAGACTTTGGAACAATAAGTTCTCCGTTTATCTTTGGTAGCAACAATCCTATGTCATTGTTGACATCTTTGGTCTCAGTTGTGTTTACGTAAGTTACGGTTGGAATGATTATTGGATCGTCGATGCTTTCGATTTTGATCATCGTAGAACTGTCTGTTGAGGTTTGTTCAGTAATTGTAGTTTCTTGCGTAGTAACAGCTTCGGTTGTACTAGTTGCAGTACTGGTTTCAGTAGTCGTAGTTTCTCCAGTGGTTGTTTGTTCTGTTGTAGTTACTGTAGTACTTTCTGTTGTACTGTCAGTTGTAGTTGAAGTAGTATCTACATTTTCTGTGGTACTAGTACTATCCGTACGGTCATCATAGTTCCTCCTAAACTCATAATCTCGACTGCAAATACGTCCACATTCGCAGATATTATCAATACTTGTGCTTGTTTTGAGACTAGCTAGTTCAGTTTTGTCAAACCATGTGATAAAGTCATCGTCAGTGATTCCTCTAAGGAGTGGGCTTCCAGGTCTAGCATGGAAGAAGGTTTCGACAGCTAGGTCTGGTCGTGTTGAAGGATATATCTTGGCGAAAGCTGGTCGTAGGCTGGTGATGACAAATTTTGAGCGCACTTCGTATGTGACGCAGACAGGGCAAGTGGAACTGATCTGTAAGGAGTAAATGAGTATGTGAGCATACTTATTTTTGGAGTAACAGTGATATTCGGATCATTATAATGTTTTGGTACTTACATTGGCAAACACGAACCACACAGACTCTCCTCTAGAACCATAGTGCAAGTCAGCAAAAGTGGCGCCATCCAATACAACTGGGTTTACTGAATGCAGCTCATAGCCAGAGAACAGTGATGATTCTAGTCGAAGAATACCTGAGCGCTCCTTGCCTTTCCACCTAAAAAAGACAAAGGCATATCAAATAGTTGTCTAAATATAACTAATTTGACTTTAACCTGATGCTGCAAAAGCAGCAGAATGTAAAGACAAAGTACGGCTTTTGATCTTACTTGAAACATGTCTTTATGATTAAAGTAGGCAGATTGCCTTGCAAGTCTTCGATACTACTCCTCTCAGGGCGAATTTCTTCAATAATAGCAGCTTGGATGTTCAACAGGGCGTTTTCTGGTTTTGGTGTGTAAGTGGAATAAGTTATTGTTCCCTGAAAAATGAAAAATTCGGTGTTATTATCAATCGACTTAAAAAAGGAGGAGGTAAGCTCTATTTAATAACGTATCTTTAAAATGAAAACGACGGAAATAAAATTTGACAGATGACAGACCAACGGATAGATCAGCCTTAGGTCGAAACCCCGTAAACGTGAATTAACTTAGACATGTCTTTATTCTGTCATGCACTATGGTTTGAGCAATACTGACAGTCTAAGTACGTGCTGTGTTACATTTAAAGAGCTTACTCAGCCAGAGAACGAGGCTTCACAAGAGAAAAAAGTTGATAAACTAAATTGGATAGCTTTAGAACTACAAGAAATACCCTGTATAAGATATTAATTCAGGGAGAAAACCAGTAGATACCTGAACAGTAGCACATCCAGCGCCTGTAGCATACACGAACACTTTAGTAGGTAAGCCAGGCAGCTGCAGTGGTCGAGGTGGAGTGCGGGCTCGTAACTCAAGCGTGTCTGTTAGCTCCATGCCTGCTGTTGCTAGCGATACTGTGAGGGCTCGGTGCCTGGAATATAGAAGAAATTAATGTAATTAAGGTTGAAAGCCGACCCGTCTTGAAGGCCGCACTGCAAAATTAAGTTTAGCAGCAATAAATTATGTGTTAATTAATTAAATTCATGTTCAATACATAGGCAGATAATTAATAAAGCCACAAGGCACTTTCTAACAGTCACAGGGTTTAAATAGAACATCATTTTGATAGGATCCAAAAATACCTAAAAATAACTACACATTGTTTTAGGAAAAAAGAAAAAAAACTTGCACTATACTTTGTAAATTCATGTAGGTCCCCAGTCCCTTTTTTTTAGCCTGTGAGCCTAGTGATATTAAATTTTAATTCGTACGTGGTTTAATTTTTTATTCACAATACGGGCTTCAATGAGTCCATCACAATGCTACTAAAAAGCAAACTTGCAAACTTTAATCAACAATGTGCAATCACAAGCAATCACAAAAAATTTAGTGAGATGTTTGTAAGTGACGACGTTTGAAAAGTGGCCTTATTTGCGTCTAAATGAGTTATGGCTGCTTTATTATGATATTTAAATAATATATTTTGGTGAAAACAACATGAATTATCAGTCATGTGTTGTGCTGTAACGAACACGAGTGGTAGTAGGATGTGTACAGGCATTTCAAGATAAGTCAGCAGCGACGATAGCATTATCTGAGTTTTAGCAAGCTTGATTTAAAATAAACTCTACGTGCCTATCATGGGCCAACGCAGCATACTGCGCCGCAGCTTTAGTCGCACTGTAAGCCAGGCTGGGGTGGCGCTGCAGCGTGGAGGCGCGGTAGTACAGGAAGCGCGCCGCCGCCTCCCCCTCGGCCAGCGCGCCGCGCGCGCACGCCGCCAGCAGCACGCGCACGCCCGCCACGTACTGCTCCATTGTTACTGCCTCTGTTACATCAAATATCATGTTCATTTGTATTACTTTATTGACACGAGTTTTTTATTCAAAATGTGGGGTTAACAATGATTTAGAGGTTTAGGGATTGTTACTCACAAGTGATGATGCAACCACAGCCTGATTTTGTGGAGAACAACGGTATAGGTATTTTGTGGAGAAATAATGCAACGTTGAGTTTTGAGTTGGGCTACATGATAACTGACAAATGCGTGCACTAATTGGACAGATGCACTCAAACCAGTTTGATTCTCTCCCTATATGACTTCCTAAGACACTAATCACATGGTCCTCAAATGACTTGAACAAGATTACTCAAACATTCATATAAATTATTAAAACCATTTTTTACAAAATCATCATCTGTCTAGCCTTTTCCCAAACTATCTTGGAGTTGGCTTCCGGTCTAACCGGATGCAGCTGAGTACCAGTATTTAGCATAAAGCGACTGCCTTCTGACCTCCATAACCCAGTAACTGGGTAATACGATACCCCTTGGCAAGACGGGATGTCAGACTTTTTGGCTTCTGACTACTCGTAACCACTGTCAGAGATCTACAAATGATAGCCGGGACCAACGGCTTAACGTGCTTTCCGAGACACGGAGGAAACTCGGTAGGTATGTAACTACGGTCACCCATCCACGGACCAACCTCGGCAAGCACGGCTTAACCTTAAAGATCGACCCGTGCGGTTGTTTCTATTTAACATCATATTTTATTTAATAAGCTGACCATGTTGTCGAGTTGGACTTGGTGTTGTCAAAATTTTACTAGTCCTTCATAAGTATACCTCTGCCAAGGAAGTAGTAAAATATTGATTCTTTATCTTACCATAAGATGTGGTCTTTATATTCCTTGAAGTTTCTTCTAGTAACCAATCAGCAGCATCCTTCCTCGGCGCTGGCCATCCAAACTCGCCCTCTTCAGTTGTTGATGCATTCCTTAGGATCACTAGAGCTTCTGGCACTATTGGACTCCTGAAATATTTCAAAACCATTTTTATTTGATTATATGTATAATTGGTTTATTCATTTCATTTTTACATTATTAAATATTTCTTATAAAAAACCTAAAAACACGTTAAAAATTATAAAAATATTGGTTCAAGTGTCGAGAGCAGGGTCCAAGGTACCCAGGGCTTCAAAGACAGGAACCTCTTCACAATACGGGCCGTATCAAAAAATTTTGAATAGGGGCCTTGATCCAACCAATCTTTCGGGGGTTGTAACGAACCGTCTCGCCAGGAGATTTAGCCTCTAGAACAAGCTGGTTTTCCAGAAAGCGTTAATACCGTCGTATAAGTGCAATTTGGGAAAGGTTGAGTTGAAGATATCCTTTAAATTGGACCATTACTTAAAAGTTTTATAAAAATTACAGCTACTCATAAAACCTTTGTAGGCTTTTAAAAGCAAAGAAAATAAGTGATTTAGTCACCTCGCAAGCACCAATGCTAGGACAGTTGCAGCAAGCGCAGCAGGAGAAGTTAAGTTGTGGAGGTTATCTTCCAAGTATTTCTGAGATTTCTTCGCCACATCTGCATCAACCTGGAAAATAATTCGGCATAACTTAGAATTTATGTCTACACTTGGAATTGGTACTTTACTACTACTTTGATTGGTTTGTCTCTCAGGTAACTTCATCAAGTACGTACAACGTGTAAACGGTGCTTACACGAAGCCGGCAACCAGGCATTCTATACATCAACCTACGTAACTCTCCAAAGAAACAACAAAAAACACATTTTTAGCGGTGGCAAAATCACGGTTTATGGTGAAATGACAAGGAATTCTCTGAATTTTCTTATAAAGAAATTAGTAAGTCGTTAGTGAAAAAAGTCAAACATTAGCTACCTGGTTCTCCACACCAACTTCAAGCAAAGCAACCAAAGTCTCTGCCGTCACTTCAACCCTCCTCTCCCAATCAATTTCTTCCTGAGTCATGTTCCCATCTTTATCATAATAGTAATACTCATTGACGTCAACCTCTTTCGCTGTACCATTCAATTTTGTGATATCAACGGGATAGTAATCCACTTCTTTGTCTGCAGCCAGAGGTGTAAAGGAACCATCGGGATTTTGTCGCGTTTGTATCCATTTCTTGATGTTTTGGAGCAATTCTGGGTCTACTGGGTAGTAAGACTGGATTTTTGTTAATATTTCCAATATTTTGATCGTTGATAGATGACTGGTCATTCCTGGGTGGTCGCTGAAAGAATTGTCACTTTTTCGGAACGATAACAAGACTTGCACCTGGAATAAATAAAAGAAAGATATTATTTCTTCTTCAGTTTAGCAAGTTATTTTATCAAGCTCAGGGCGAATTTCGCCAATGACACTGCGTTTAAGAGTCTACATTGCTTATGAATATTGAAACTCTTGTTGAGATGTATTGATCGCGATCAGTTTCATTGCTGAAATCCTCTCTTAGATTTTTAAAAATATTACCTATGTTGATTAATTCGATCTCTGACGTTTTTATTCTTAAAAAAGTGATTGGAATCAAGAAACTTATAAATTTTTTTGGTCAAGTAAGATTTAATCAGCACATTTCATTACCTGTTCAGGCAGCTTCCTCAAAATCCTTTCCCTCTCAGCATCGTCAACCAAATGAGGTATATGTTCCAATGCCAACAGCGGTGCCAAACTAGCAGAGGCAGCAGACAATTGCGAGTCCCTCCAAACTTCTGCCCATTGATCCGTAGAGTCTGTCTGAAGACTGTACAAAGGGAGATGTAGACCTCCAGATACGAGGAGCGTTCCACTTGCAGATCCAGGGACAACGCCATGAGGTAGACCGAGTTCAAGTACTTGGGAGAATCCGGCTTCTTCGTTGAAGTTCCAGATTCTGAAATGTGAAACATGTTGATGTGTATAGATGAAAATATCACAACACGTGAGTCATGGTTGGATGGTACCAAGTAAGTAATCAAAACTGGGCGTTAAAGTTACCCACCTTATTTCATTAGGTTTACCTTTCTTAACTTTGATTTTTCAAAATGAATATATTCCATACGTCTTTGCAATATTTATAATTATTTTAAAAACTAATGAACAAACCTACTTCAAATCAAGATAAACTCACCTAAAATCTGCCTTATCACCCCAAAGAGCGCTGAAGCCGACAAACTTGATCCTCATATCAGAAGCTAGTGGCCAGACCAGGAGCCTCCTCTCGGAAGGTGCGGCCCCCCTGCCCACAGACAATCGTCCTCCCTCCCACCAAACCCACCAAGCGCACCAGGAGTCTGCACCAGAGCAGTCCTCGTCGCTCTCTGTTTGTTCTGCACTTGCAAGGTGGACATCGTAACCTGGGAAAGAGTAGTGTTACTATGAGTATGCGTTATGTAAAAATGAGTATCACTTAAGATTTTAAACTGACATGGTCACTAAAAGCTGGAAGCGAGATATTTACTTTATTTACTACTAGCTTATGCCCGCGGCGCCGCCCGCGTCGAGTTCGATAATTGTCCCACGGGAACATACTATCAGGATAAAAAGTATCCTATGTGTTAATCCAGGTTATAATCTACCCGTGTGCCAAATTTCATCCAAATCCGTTTAGTAGTTTACGTGAAAGAGTAACAAACACCCATCCATCCATCCTCACAAACTTTCGCATTTATAATATTAGTAGGATTTGTTTTGTGTCCCGGATAACGCTTTCAGTGTTATTGATTGTGTTAGTATCACTTGCTATAATTATCTGCTGAAATGGCATATAAATACGGAAAAATGCGGATACCAAACTTGGCACAGACTGGGACGGCATGGCGGTAAAGCCACATAAGATGTGATGCCAACAAAATGTATGGCTGGCTGCATAGCCAAGGGAATGGTTACCCACCATAGAGCTGAATGTATTTTTTGGCAATGTAACATAGCTATGACATTGGCCTCCTAGTGAGACATCAATCCAGGATCCTCATAAGACTTTTGAATTCATGCAAAAGGTACAAAAAAACGTTTAAAGGCAGGTATATTTGATTTTAAGATTACACGTAAATTAGTCTCAATATACAAAACTAAGCTTAGAACTAAGACCTTGACAAGTTTCGTTTTTTTTTCTATAATTTTATTCAAGCACTCACCATGTTTCCCTTTAGCAATCCAAACCCTAGTTCTCTCAAACACAACTCGGTACATATCGTCTGAAGCTTCTCGTATGGCTGACAACGCAACGTGAGCTGCTCCTTGTGCTCGCAGTTCCAGCACCAGACCTGCTCGGTTCCTTGGTGCTGCTACCCACTGCCACTCCCAGGAACCTCGAGATGATACTGCAAGGTGTTCTAGAAAGCGAAAGAAGTTTATAAATTACAAAGCAAGTTTTCACTGTCGTTGGTATTGAACCAAATAGGGAAGATTGTGGAGTATTAAAACCCAAATGGATTTCTGTGTTCATTTATTCTCTAAATAAGAAGAAAACTATTAAATCCGATCAAGTAGCAAAACAATTTTATGGTTTGTCAGTAGTGAATTCCGAGTTTTCCCAGTCTCTTTTTAATTTCCTTTTGTATTTTATTTATTGGATCTTGTTTAAGATACAATGGGGTTTACCATGTAGATAAAAACTTCCAAAAATAATAAAGATTAAAAAATATTACAAAGCCCATCTTCCTCGTCAAAGAATGATCCTCAGACAATAATACTGCCCGGACATTAAAAAGCATGTACGAGTTTTCCTTACCATTGGCACAGAAGTAAGCACTCTGCGTATCAGTCCTGTGAAGACCTTCGGGCAGAACCAGCACGCTGGCTGACCTGATGACAGACCCAACCAAGGTCTCATTGTTGAACGATGTGTAGGACACTGAGCAGTTGTCAGCACTATAGCCAGTTACTTCCACTGTAAAGATAGAAAATGAGCTTTTAGATTTAATATTTTCAGTGGTTCTTATAAAATCATAATCAGCAGTTTTTGAACTTCAAAAGTAGTGTAGTGTAGTGTAGTGTGTTTTAACCAACTTCAAAAAAGGAGGAGGTTATGTATTCCACCAGAATTCTTTGCTGGAGCAGTGGTGGAACAAAACTCCCCACCAATACATATGTCTGTTAGGTTGGAAGACAAAAATGGCGCTTTAAAAGATGAGTGGTGGAGAGTCGACTATATACCGTTCTGATTTTAGGCAATAGGTACTAAGATAGTAATAAAAAAAAAACAGTCTGTTGGTTAGGTAAGACAATCTAAATGAAGTCAAATGCTTCAAGTCAGAATGATTACGACACACATTCTTTATTTACATTTATTTTTACAAATATTTTTTATGCGTTGTATGTTTATTGTTTTCTTTGTTATTCTGTATGCACGTCATGGGTGATGATGATCAGTATCATCATCACCCATGACGTGATCTGATGATTTGTCGCAGGGATGCGACAAATAAATATTTTTTCTTTCTTCTTTTAAGCAAAAACCACTTTAATAAAATATACATTTGCACAAGCACTCTAAGATAATGATCATCATCGACAGTACTAAGATTTACATCGTCGACGTGTCATCATAAATCAGAGTCATAATAATTTAGGGTACTATAAAATAATTTTATCTCTGTAAGTCCCATTGAACCCCATTCACGACGTAGCATTTTTATATCTACTTTTTATGACTATGACCGTAAGGGAATTGCGTTGTTCCATAATTGGGGATGAAGCGGAATTGTAGCGCAAAACGTCGTGAGGAATGTTTTGAGTATGAATGTGGATGGTTATAGGAGTAGAGGAAGACCAAAGAAACGATGGATGGACTGTGTGAAGGATGATATGGTAAGAAAGGAGGTATCTCATGAGATGACAAGCAATAGAGAAGTATGGAAGAAGAAGACATGCTGCGCCGACCTCAAATAAATTGGGACAAGGGCAAGAGAATGATGATGGTAGGTCACCTGTACACACCATCATTATCTGCCTAGTCTTTTCCGAAACATTTTGGGGTTGGCTTCCAGTCTAACCAGATGCAGCTGGATAACAGTATTTAACATGACGCGACTGTCTATCTAAAACGATACCTCTTGGTAAGGCTGGTTGCCCCGTAGCATGTCAAAGATCACAAATGACAGCCGGGGCCAACGCCCCAGCTGTCATTTGTGGATCTTTGCACGGTTTAACGTGCTTTCCGCGGTACAAAGGAAACTCGGTACTATACGTCGTGTTCAAAAATTTGTACTTTGCTATAAATTATTAGTAGAAATAACTTTCATAATTATCATCCTCTTCATCAAAACAGCCGTATGTCGTTCATTATAGGAAATAGACCTACCCTATGCTTTACTCTATTTTTGCATATCAAACACAACCATGGCCGCGGAAGTTACTTCGACTGAGAAAAAAGGCGCATGAAGCGAGAATTTGATAAAGACAATACTGCAATGCAGAAATCTTCTATACTCTATACAAATAAATAAAATTGAAGTGTCTGTTTGTAATATCAAAATAACTGCTTTTTACTACATGCATGTGTATGTATATACGGTACATATACCATTTTTTTTTTAATTTAAATTTTTGTCTGTCTGTCTATGTCTGTTTGTTCCGGCTAATCTCTGGAACGGCTAGACCGATTTTCACGGGACTTTCACTGACAGCTAGCTGATGTAATAAGGCTAAGGCACCTTAGGCTACGTCTCTTTTAGAAAAATCCCTAATTTTTAAAATAAAAATGCAAAAACTAAATAACTTTTTGTTAAATTCCACGCGAAAGAAGTCGTGGGCACAGCTAGGTGATAATAAAATTGAACTTACATAAAATCAAAACCAAAATTTTGTTTCCAAGTTTAAGTGTTATCACTTTATCAGCCACCAGACTATAGAGACCAACTTATAGAGGTCTACAAAGTTTTCAATGTACGGTTTCTAAGCAATCATCCACCATTGTTAAATGTTTATTTTAATTGTTTGAAGATATTCAAATCCATAGTTAAGAACTCAACAATTCTGCCACTTTTTAGTAAGGTATTTGAAACAAATCAAATTGCTGAATCAAATTGTACATCAATTAAAATTTAATAAAAATAAACCATCTTTCGTGAATATCAGCACGATTACAACAAAGGGCTTTGTACAACTGAGGCAGTTGTTCCCCTAATCATCTCTTAACTTACACCACATCCCAGGATCACACGTTCCCCGTAGCATACAATCGTATTGCGAAGGTAATAGAATCTGCTACGTTTATTGCTAGCACAGCCGTAGAAAACACTCGGAAAGCAATTGAAATACAATGAGTGTCATTTTATTGAGGCAGGATTGGAGTTAAACGTGGCGGGAATGGTGCTTCATGATAGTTGAGTATGGGAAGTTTTGATTCTGAGAATGTAGAATGTGTTAGAGGGTAAATTGGTTCTTCGTTTAGTTGTTTGGAAAATTGAGATGCAAATAGGAACTTCGAAGCATAATGCTTGTAACCGTAGTGTGCACGGACCTAAGAGCCTCGAACGAGCATATCCGCCAAACAAATTTATGCTCTTCTTGTGTTCCGTTCGAGTTTGGATCGCCTAGCGTAGACGCAGCTTTGGGTAGCAAACAAATAATGATTATTTAACTCGCTTTTTGATATGGATACGAGTACACAGAAAAAAAAAAATAGTCAAGTCCATCTCATATTATATTAACTTAACATTATTATAACAATATGAACCATGTGTTTGCACCTATTCGACAAGAAAAAGAAGACGTACGACATAGGTCACGCCCTACGTAGATCTATAAATTGATCTGCATTTTTCTTCTTACTCAGTGTGAATTTTTTATAATATTCAAAATTACTACTACTAAATGCACCACTGCAAGTTCAGATCATCATCATCATAATCATTAGCCTATAATGTTCCCACTGCTGGGACACAGGCTTCCTCTCCTATGAGAGGGAGTGGGCTGTAACCCACCACGCGGGCCCAGTGCGGGTTGGTAGATGTCACATGTCTCCGAATTTTTGGTTCTAGGATATGCGGGTTTCCTCACGATGTTTTCCTTTACCGTTTTTGAGAGCAGCGATGATGAAATAAATTACACAAAGTAATGCGCCTACCTGGGTTCGAACCCACGGCTTACTGCCCGTAAGTCGGGGCTGTCACCACTGGGCCACCGCCGCTCTTAAAGTTCAGATCAAAACCACACAAACTACATTTATTTAAATAAATTCGTTAAAACAAGCATATGAAGATTAAACCAAAAGGATGAACCTACAGTCTCACAAGGCATAATAACTTGTGAAATTACTATAATTGCCCATTCCAAAGCGTGGATCCTTATGGATAAGAATGGGCAAGAAACTCCATGGACACTCTTTTAAATCAAAATATTTTTACAAGTTCTTGGATACTCATTCATGTTGAGATTATACAAATATGTGAGAACATACATCGTTCGTGAATTCGTGCACATTAAGAGCGTCCAGAGTAAAAGATACTCCTCTTCATACCTCGTACCATCTCACTCCATTCGCTCACATCCACCCTCATTTGCCCCTAGACATACAAATGCATCATTACCATAACTTATTACCGCGGCCTACCTCCTATCTATTGTCTCAATTGCTAATTTGCCTCAACATATACGGCTTTGTTGCCTCTCAGTTCAATTTAAATGTTTATTGAAATAGCTCCTCGAATTGTACTAGACAATGAGAGTGTCTCGCTAATAGCGCAATTTGAATACAGAATTCATGTGTCATCAGTGGAAAGGGATTTAGATTGTGTTTTGATATTAGGCTGGTTTTCCACTAGCTATGTGTGAGGTAATGGCGATTTTTTTATTTTGCAAATGTTATTTTTCATGTGATTTTTATTTTAATTTTTGGCATGTTCGTTTTTTTTTTATATGTGTTACCTTAAATTTTGCTGTGCCCTGACAAGGTCTGCAACGGTTCTTAGCTTTAAGCCTTTTGTTAACACCATGTATTTACCTTGTAGAACGCAAATAAATGAATCTGATTTCTTCATTGCCACTTTCATACTAAAAAGTATTGATATTATTCAGAATCATTAATTGAAAGCCTAGCGCAATTATAGCCTATTGCCAAGAGCCTATCCTGTCAAGTAGGTCAATAAGGTAATAGATGTCGGGTTTGAACACAAGACACACACCTCTGATTTTGCGGATTCATTTGCGTATTGTATAATTATCACCAGCTTCGGTGAAGGAAACATCATGAAGAAATCAGAATGCCTAAGAGATTCTCGAAATCTCGACGGCCGGCATGTAAAACCAAGTCAGAGGTCCATAGACGAGATAAAACTCTGACACCAGGATAACTTCGTGCACTAACCGCACGAAAAAGACAAGATTCAATGAAAAGAACGGAAATCACGTGATTTGCGAAAATTCTCTTTCTTTCTGAGCTTCAAAGTACTGTATCTAATTCCAATAAAGCTAAGAATAGGAGACGCGACTTAGGTTTGCAAAAAGAAGCATTTTCTACGCTAACTATACGTACGCCATAACTATATAGCGTACACTCAGCTTAGCTCCACAGAGCTTTCAACCGTAGCTAGTATCCATAGCTTGTATTTCTAGCTCTCAAACTTAGCTCACATCTCCAGCTTCAACTTAGCTACGTTAATCCTTTTTCTACAGGAGCAATGAAAACCAAACGAGCCCATTGGATATACACATTCCATAAAACGCAGCTTAGCACATCGCTGGTGGAATGGCCTTAGATTCTAGAATTAGTGCTAACAAAGGCTCAGCCTGGATTGTGGCTGAATTACTCGGACCTGGGGTAAGTGCTTGAATAAATTGTCTGCAATGTTGAGAGGTGTTTTAATTATTGAATAAAAGGATTTAAATTACATATTCAAATGCTTTGCCACTAACCTTCCCATTAATTCTATAATGGGAGGGTTAGTGGCCAATGTGAAGGCAATTACATTTAGGACGATATTTTTATTACGATGAAGAAGTACATAACAGGAAGTCTGAAAGAGGCGCCGGTGACCGAGAATTTGTATGGCAATCGGTTGAATGTGATTCAGAGGAATGAGGAAAATGTTGTGAGGGAAGTTTTGAGAATGAACGTGGATGAGAGTAGAGGGAGTCTAAAGAAACGATGAATGGACTGTGTAAAGGATGATATGGCAAGAAAGGTGTTTGAAGAGATGAAGAGTAATAGAAAAGTATAGAAGAAGAAGATATGCTGCTCCGATACCAAATAAATTGAATTGCAAGAGAATGATTATGATTTTTATAACGATGAAGACCGAGAGATAATAGCAGTAAGTTTACAAAATAATTTTGATGCTGTGGTGATGTTAAACTCTGCCTATGATCAAGATTTTAACTACTTCATCATCATCATCTGCCTAGCCTTTTCCCAGCTATGTTGCCCCCAATATAGATGGAAAAAGCTCCGGCTTTCCAGTCTAACCGGGTGCAGCTGAATAGCAGTATTTCACATGGAGCGGCTGCCTATCTGATCTTCGCAACCCAGCTAGCTTTTGACTACGTATGTCATTTTAATATGCGTCTTGTTTATGTGTAATTCAAATTTGTCTTTCTTTCTAAAGATAATAATGCAGCGAAGTAGTTTTTACAAATCCCGAAAATGCAATGCTTTATTTTTCCGTTTCTACAGCTACGTTTGTTTCTAAAAATGCTGACATTTTCGTATCAGCTAAATCCAAAGAGCGGTGGACAGATTCAAACTGCGAAGTCCACTTCACTTGAAACAGCAAACTGTTCGAGAGCAAATCCCATAAAGATAAAATGTAGACCGTCGAAGTTATTTATAACAACTATGAAGAAAAATAATGCTACTTTGCTGATCTGAGCAAAACTGTGCATGAAAAAGGAAAAGATATCACTGTTTGATAGCTGAACAGCTAGTGTCTCTAAATTAGAATGCGTGCCAAAACTAAGGGCTGATATTAATTTGTGAATGCTTCTAAAGAAGGGACCTGAGAATAGAGCATTAACTGTATGAGTCATGAGTTAAACACTCCTAAATATTGTCAAGATAAGTAATCTCTGGAGTAAAAGTAATTATTTCAGGTACGATTTTTATTCTGTAGTTTAGTAATTACTTGAAGTTAGTACTTGAACTGTCAAAAGTAAGAAATCTTAGTTTTCTTTGAAGGTTCTTACTTCTTTTAAATTCTTGTTTATTGCATAAACATGTTTGCATTGGTAATTACTTAAAACTCAAATAACTTCTTTAACTTGACTATAAATAAGAATGTAAGAGACTTCGATATAGACACTGGACTCACTTGTACACGAAGGCCATTAAGTTCCAAATCAGTGAATGATTTTATTGACATTCATCTCAGTATCTTACTGAAAACCTTTTGACTCTGCTTTATTTCCTCAAATATACTTGTAGTCAAGCCGTTTCTTCACGTTGTCATTTGTGGATCTTTGACAGTCGTTACAGGTAGTCAGTGGCCCGAAAGTCTGACAACCAGTCTTACCAAGAGGGGTATCGTATAACCCAGTACTAGATGGGTTATACGAGGAGGTCAGAGAGGCAATCGCTCCATGTAAAATACTGGTATTCCGGCTGCTTACGGTAAGACTGGAAGCCGACCCTAATACAGTTGATAAAAGGCTAGGCAGTGATGATGTTCTGTAGTAAAGTTATTGAATAAACTGTTGCAGGCGATACTTTGGTTAGTAGCAGTTGATGTGATTATTATGCCATGTAAGTTAACTATCATGTTGGTTGGCCGATCAAATATTTGGAGTCAAAAGCCTCTGCTCAATATCCACGCTTTCATAGTTCTGTTTCTACACTTGCACGTGCAAAAACATAACCATATCAATCTACAACCGTATTAATTTCCAACAAACTGAAAGTTTCCCCAAACTTTGCGATCAGCGCTCACAAAATTCGGGTGTCTTTAATTTCACAATTACGTAAGATTCCGGTTTAAGAATTCGCCTCCACAACTTCATTAAAATATTTTGCTCAACAGATTTCTTCGGCGCAGGTTCGGAATAAATTTCTGGTAGAATCTTCGAGTTCTTCGTCATTAATTAAGTATTCTCGTCGCTATTAATAAATCTTAAAATTGACAGAACTGATGCTGATGAGGTTTAAGGTTTTAATATTAGAGAGATGGATGCTGTGGTGGATTAATCAATTAGTATTTAAGAGGACAACGATAGAAGTGAAGCAATAATGAATTGGTACAGCCATTTATGAAAATATTACAAGTCATATATGCGTTCTAAGTATGTAAGAACATCATCATTCTCTTCCCCTTTTCCCATTTTCTTTGGGGTCGACGCAGTATGTCTTCTTCTCATACTTCTTGAGAACACAGAAAATAATAAAAGTGCAGCGCCTTTGCAGCCCACGGTTAAGAGGGGACTCTAGCCCCGAATTTTAAGAAAATGTATTTGAAGAAACTATTGCCGTCGCGCTGCGCCCGACCTAGCCCCCGTAAAGTGCAAAAGGGACAACTGCAGCTCAGGCTGGTTTTACCTACAAAAATCTTGACCAGAAGACGTTTTGTATTCCGCTGTTTTCTTCTTCAAAACTAAACTGGTCTAAATATATCTTATATCAAAATTTTGAGCAAAAGTATATCTTTGCTTTTATTATTTTATTTTTTGTTAAAAAACTTATTTAATTTGCTCTTTTTACCGCCATGTTCAGACGACTATCAGAGACGACTATCAGAGTCGTCTGAACATGGCGGTAAAAGCGGGTTATTCGGGTTTTTGGATTGTCATAACTCTTTTAGTGAATATGTTTTGAAAAAAAGGAAATGATAGGGGCATGTATTAAGAAGACTTAGATTTTTTGGAAAAATATCATTGCTCTAGACGCATTATCCACGAAGAAAACAGCGGAATACGTTTTTTTGGAGAAAGGCCCTCTAGAGTCCCCTCTTAATCTACACACGTAATAAATTAATAGTAAATTTCTTTATTGCCATAAAAACAGGTTACAGTTTTGTGAGGCCCTAGCTCAAGAGCTACGTTAGAGTACCTGTATTTCAGGAGCCAGAAAACAACGACACACGTCGTGTACTTAATTTAAAGTTTCTAAAAATGACTAACAAGGACTTTTAAAGCGTTGTTTGTTGAAAATATTATTAGAGTCAAAGTAAGAGAGAGTAGAGTGAGCTATACCATGCCACTTATGCCCCGTTCACAATCTCAAGCGATGCAATATGCAGTGTATAACGTGAGGTCGACACACGGAAGCGCGATTAACGCTTGTGCGACAAAACTGTACTGCGACTCACTATAGGTCGAATGCACGCTTGTGCGACAAACTGTAGCTCGACATCACCCTAGTGCGACAAACTGAAGATCGACATCACGGTGGTGCGACATGAATCTAGTGATAACTAAATCAAAGTCAGCTTATTTGAGAGAGGACATATTATCAAGTTCTCACTGAAAATTTTGTGAGATTTGGCAATCAAGGAATCGACTTATAAGGAATATAGTAAAAGGAAAAGGAATGAAAGCAAACGAACGATTGTCGCTTTTTAGGGTTCCGTAGCCGAAGCAAAAACTAAAGTCAGGATTGCACACAGCCGGTATATTTGGAGACAATTGGCACCACATCTATGAAACTTGGAGAGAAGGAGTATTCTGTGCACCGTGCACACTGAAATACAAAATAATTTTGCTATGATTAAATTAATGCGGTACATGCGTAAATATTAATTCCGACTATGAAACCCTGCATTGTACGAAGTGCATCACCTGCTTGGTAATTTTTTTGGCTTATTACCTGTCTGTCATTTGTCAGTGGATGACCAGAGTAGTTAAATGTAAAATAATCATGGAAGTAAAAAGTACTAAGAAATAATTTAAAGGAACTTGATTCGCAACGTTCAATCGATTGATGATTGATTGTTTTGTTTAAAAAAAAAAAGCTTTTAGTTATGCTGCTGTTCGCGCTTTCTAGATTATAATATGTATTTTGGGATTATCTTGTGGAAAAATAATATATACATTTAATTTATAAAATATGTTGTGTTGAGTGATGCTGCTTGGTACTTCAAGTACTGAATGCTTTGTCGACGGCTTGAGAAGGATCCTTTTACACCCTGTATAGGCGATAGTGTCGCATAAGCGTTTGTCGCACTTGAGTAGTGTCGAACTAATGTCGCATAAGCGTTTGTCGCACCACCGTGATGTCGATCTTCAGTTTGTCGCACTAGGGTGATGTCGAGCTACAGTTTGTCGCACAAGCGTGCATTCGACCTATAGTGAGTCGCAGTACAGTTTTGTCGCACAAGCGTTAATCGCGCTTCCGTGTGTCGACCTCACGTTATACACTCATGCAACGGTGGCTTGCATCAAACAACCCACGCGTGTGTTACTTGTTACTTTTGTTCGACTACGCACGAAGATCAATCAACCTACACACCATCATCATCATCATCATCATTATCATCATCATCTAATGATTATGGCTTGGCAGATAATTCTGCCAAGCCTTTTCCCAAACTATCTTGGGTACGGTTTCCAGTTTAATTGGATGCAACTGAGTGCCAATATTTTACATGAAGCGACTGCCTATCTGACCACTACAACCCAGTAACTGGGTAACACGATACCCCTTGGTAAGACTGGATGTCAGACTGTTGGCTTCTAACTATCTATAAATGACAACCGGGACCAACGGCTAATCGTACTTTCCGAGGCACGGAGGAAACTTGGTACGTGATTATGGTCACCTATTCACGGACCAACCTCGGCAAGCACGGCTGAACCTTAAAGATCGACCCTTGCGGCTTTTATTATTTAGCCATGAGCTCTAAAAGCTCTAAGCTATACAAAACCAGTTTATTTGGATTTCTGGTTGTACGGATAATCTGTTTAAAGCGAAGCCGATAGCTTCATGTGCACCGTCACGGTGGATCAAGGCATAGTCTCAGAATTTCTTTCGTGTCTTTTTCCACAGTCACCACCATAACGGTTGACGTCACGGTTGGCGTAGTGGTTGAGCTATCGACTGCTGCGCTGCGTGTCGCGGGTTCGATCCCCGCACGTAAAAAAACTTTGTATGGCCTACAGATAATTGTTCCGGGTCTGTTTGTGTATGTCAGTTTAAATGTTTGTAAACGCACCCAAGAGAGCGGCGGTGGTGGCAGCCCGTAAGCCGGGGGTTCGAACCCAGGCAGGCGCATTACTTTGTGTAATTTATTTCATCACCGCTGCTCTCAAAAACGGTGAAGGAAAACATCGTGAGGAAACCGGCATGTCCTAGAACCAAAAAATTCGAAGACATGTGACATCTACCAACCCGCACTCGGCCCGCGTGGTGGATTACAGCTCACTCCCTCTCATATGAGAGGAGGTCTGTGTCCCAGCAGTGGGAACATTATAGGCTAATGATGATGATGAAACGCACCCAAGAAGAAATTCTTAGTATGGGGCAACGTTATGAAAAAACAAAAAACAACACGCATTTCCCTTGAGCATGTAACTTGCGGCGAGGTAAGACAAAAAGCCAGTTAACTTCGAAAGGAGATTATTAACCAATCTATAAAATTACATACACATACCGGTAATATTCTTCCTGCCTGGCGTATTGACGGCCACTCTGACCACCAGCTGTGTTCCTCCGCGGGGTCCGAGTCGCAGTCGTTCAGTGACATATAGGGCTCCTGTGCTGGCGAATGCTGCGCCGGCGCTGAGAGCTAGCAGGGCTGTTACCTGGGGAGCAAGGGATGGAGTGTAAATGAATAATTACATAACATAAGTACATAACATCACGTTTGTAAATCCCGAAGGGTAGGGCAGAGGTGTACCTAATAGTACACCACATTTCACCAGTTGTGTTTAAGTCCCATGTAAGGGGGCAAGCCTATTGTCATCAGCCGGGCCCTAATTAAGACTCGGTGGCTGTTACTGAGAAATTCCTGATAAAAAACCCAATAACACTTTGCCCAACCCGGTAGTCGATCGCAGGATCTCTTGCTCAGCAGTCCCACTTGCAACCACCAGACCAACGAGGCAGTTGGAAATTAATAGTCAGACATGCAAGCTATGACAGCTCACCAGGCCGGGTGGCCAGTCAACATCTCCTGAAGATACATCGTGGAGGGGCAAAACGTGTCGAATGTAGGGTTAAGCTGCATGTTGCATGCTATCTGCTTCTTGCATGTTCATATTTTTCGGACGGAACGGTCCTGTATCTAATAGGTACTGTATCTTTTTTGAGAGTTGAAACTTTACAATCACCAAAAAAAAATGGTTTGTATGTATAATGTAGGTACACACAAAACACTTGATAGGACTACATTTAGATAAAGAGCACAAAGGTTTAATGCCATTTGGTTTAAATTTTATGGTTGGGTTGGATTTCAGCAAAGAAGCGCGTAATTCCTTGTATTCTAATAAGTAACTGAATATAGAAGCAGTATTCTCACAAAAGAACAAAGAACAGACAAGACACTTAAAAAAAACTAGACGAAAAATAATATTTCCACAGTTCAAAGTTCCACCTCCGCAGTAATATTTTGAACGAAAACAGTAAAAGTAATAAGACCATGTTTTTCTTTTCCCTTAGAAGCAGAGGAGTGTTATATTTCGATATAATCGATGTGATATTAGCTGAAATGGAATTTCTCGAGGTGTCGACTCCTAGAGTTGTCCCGGAGGTGCAAAGTCAATAGCGACGCGGGCTTTGTTATTAGAACGGTAGCCATGCGATTGGGTATTAGAGGACTTTTCTCTTTGTGCTCAAAAGACAAGAAAGGTATTTTTTTGCCAAAAAACAAGGTATGCCTGTGTGACTTAGGTTTATCCATTTTGTAGTAACGACATCATTAAAAAAATAGCAATCTCAATTTATTTGAATATTATTATAGTCAACGTCGCTTTAGTGCCGTTGTTAATCTTGAAGATAAAATATAAAGATGACACAAATATACATCGTATTGTTTAGTTATGTTTAGTGTTAATTCGTTTGTCCTTTTCGTTTCATGTGGTGTACAATAAAGCATTTAATAAATAAGCAATAATCACACTATCTCATTAGTAATCAACTTACTGAACCAAATTTATTGAGTAATGAAAGTTTCGTAGAAATATTAATGAAAAATTGTGAAGTAAATAAAGTTATCAGCAATTGATTACATTAATTGCGGTTTCAGTAATGAGGTTGTAATTTAAATTTAATTCAATATGCCGTGAAACTGGGTCATATTTTGCTACAAACCAGCAATGAAATACTGGCACAAACATAATATTTAAAACAAAAATTAATAAATAAGGTAATACACAACTAACGTGCGAATAATATGTACCTAATCGTGTCGCGTCAATGATGTAAGTTTAAGAGGATTTATGGATTTCTGGATGTATTGACCTTCGTTACTCTTACACGCAAAAACTACTGAATGGAATTGGATAAGACTTGGCATATTTGGATACTTTATCCTGGTAGTCCGATCCCGTAGGACAATTACCGAGTACAATGTGAGCAAAGCCGTGGGCATAAGCTAGTAGAGAATAATAGCAACACGTCTTCAATAAATGAAAACGTATTTCTTTTTTTCTATTAATTATTTATTGGCTAAAACTATGGTTAATACATATAAATTAAGAGCTTCACAGTTAGTAGAATAACCATTGATGAACCTTGTTCCATTTAATAGTTTAGTACTAATTGTATATCCACCTGAGCCTGATAAAGTAAGTTATGAACTTATAAGCAGTTATCTCACATGCTTTCTGTGCATTAGTGGATGTCTAGGTAAAAGGTACCATTGTCTCCTTGTTTCGCAGACAGATATTTCATAGAATTTCGTTTCCCAGAAAATATTTAAATATAATAATTTTTGAAAATATTTCTGGAACTGTGGAACATTTTCAGTTACATGAAGTGACTGTCTATCTGACCTCCACAAACCAGTAACTGGGTAATACGAAATCCGAAAGACTGAATGTGATGTGTGATCTACAAATGTTAGCCGGGACCAACGGCTTAACGTGCTTTTCGAGGCACGAAGGAAACTCGGTATGTGGTGGGTGGTCACCTATCCACGGACCGACCTCGGCAAGCACGGCTTAAACAGGGCCTTGAAGATCGACCCATGCGGCTGTTAGAGATCTACGCTACGGATTGGGCAACTACAGTACTTTCACAAGTTATTATGCCTTGTGCCTGGGACTGTAGCTTCGCGTTTTATTTAGTTTTTTTGACTTTCAAAAGTGCCTGTAAAGGTCTAATTGAAATAAATGCTTTGACTTTGACTTTATTATTTAGCAACAAGCTCCTCGAACTAAAAATTATAGAAATACGAAACTAAATAAGTACCGGGACTTGTCCACTCCTATAGAAAATTATGGTCGCAAAGAATATCAGTCCCAAAGTCTGAGTTGTAGTGTTGATTCGTCAGATATTTGGCCCAATAGAGGTGGGATAAAGGGGTGGAAAGGGGTTGTAGTGGGGTACACAATTATCCTGGAACGGATTTCCCCCCTAGATGGTAGGTACCTACAAGGTATTTACCTTATCCTGTACCGTGAATATTTTAATTTAAGAGTCTCGTCCGTGATTTATCGTTCAATTTACGCTTTTCAAGTGTAGCTTTGAATGTAGCTTCGTTTGTTATAATTGTATGAATTGTAATGAATTTGTTTGCGTTATGATTCAAAGGAGTTT
Source organism: Cerastis leucographa (assembly GCA_963082945.1). Taxonomy (NCBI): domain Eukaryota; kingdom Metazoa; phylum Arthropoda; class Insecta; order Lepidoptera; family Noctuidae; genus Cerastis; species Cerastis leucographa. The sequence continues at coordinate 5,185,871 of OY720382.1, forward strand.
TGGATGGCCTATACTGTGTAATTGCAAATTCGGTTGGCGTTTATTAGTTTATTTTTCTTTCGGTTAATAAAGCTTGTGGCTTTACATCGTTGTAATGATAGCATAACACAACAAAACGCTTGTAATCCCCGAATGGATAAGGCGAGATACACCCATATTCCTCCCATTATACTTAAGTCCCATATATTGATGCATCTAGCCGATTTCGGCCACAGCGACTACATTCAATGGCTTTCTAGGGTAGTTGTCGACAGATTTGGTGTTCTGCTTTTACATGTGCTCTCAATTGGATAGCATATCCAACTTTGGCCGAGAAACTTCTAGCACAAAGCAATTCCAACTTAGTCGTAAGTCTTATGTAATAGGGGGCGAGCCTATTCCCATTCACAGAGCACAAATCCAAAATCCTTGGCTAATAATGAGAAATCCTTGTAATTATCCATTAGATACTTAAATCTTCAGAGTTTCATACTCTTCATTTATTAAGGTACATGTTTGGCAAGGATTGAGAACAGATCGCTAGAACACGATTTACTTAGGTACTGTTAGCCCGTATCATCCCCCAGCTGATCAAAGGCCTCACTAATCCAGGGTGCTAATTTAGACCGTTAGTTGTCTGTTTTTTCTAGCTTATGGCCACGTCTGTGGAAGGTATATAGGACCCCGAAACTAACCACCGAGACAGACCTCCTAGGGACATAATATGATGTGTCGAGACGAGCTGGACAGAAATAACACCACAATTAAATTTAAGTCACACACTGCATGGGAGCATTCACGTGTTACAGTTACAGATTCGACGCCCGAACGTTTATTAGGGACATCAGTGAGCTTGTATTGCTAACATTATTTCCAACAGTATGTGCAAAAAACCGATGATTACAACTGACATTGTCGATACAACTGATTCGATGTTACGCATAAGAACGTTTACAGTTTTTAGCAAATGCTTCTTGATCAGTCAATGGAGCTGGCGCGGTATTGTAACAAAATGCTCGTAAGTTAATTTCTTTCATGGTTTATAACACGCAAATGCTGTGGTGGTAGTTAGTTACCACCTTTAAGGGGCTTGGATTACACGTCACTGACGTCATGCATAAAATCAAAAGGACAGAAACAACGTTCTTGTTCTTCTATCAAACGTAGTTTGATATGTGTAAATCGTCGCAAGTCGTATGATATTGTCAGTCTGTGTACCTTGTTTTGGTCATTGGGTGTTTGTATTATAATGTATCGGGCCTGTGTGCGAGGTTTTGATGACTTGAATTGTTTACTATATTTTGTAACTTTTATATTGTATGCACAATTATGGAATAATGGTTGTATACAATGAAATAGCTCCTTGTCCGTGTTTACATCTTTTCGGGAATGACAGTACTCCGGAATATCTTCATCCTTATCTAGAAGTTAAAGTACCTTCACACCGTGTAAACTTTGAAGCCCATTTAGATAACATCGTCCCATAAAAACCATAGCTTACTCAATAAACCCTACTGAACCCAAAATCTTCGATAGCCACATGTGATACCGATTTGTTTGCGATCGGCGTCGCACATCGAAACCCGATTTGGGATGATCCCGACGATTCAGACGCAGATCCCGGCAAATGGAGTGATTAGGCAATCTAGCCGCTTTAAGCGCTTTAAACTGAAATCAGCGTGAGCGTCAATGTTTGAAAAGCGCAAATTGTTCGGAGACTTTTACTGGCAGGTTAGGCTACTTTTATTTTAAAAAAAGAATCCGGATTCCATGCAAAAAAAAAAAAACTTATGAAATTGTTAACAAAACCCGAATCAAATACGGAAGTTATATTTTCATAAACTTTTAGGTTAGGTTAGCTGGGCTGTTTCCACACTTAGCCTCTTTATTGGGCCATTTTCAGCCTTTTCAGGCTGCTGCAGGCTTCCGGAAGCAATGCCGACGATTGAAGAGTCCGTGCCCGTTGATCTGCCACGCTTCTGCACTCCGAAAGCACGTGCTGTGGTGTTTCTGCCGCCTCCATGCATCCTCTGCACAGAGGCCTGTCTGTCACACCTATGGTAAATAGGTGTTTGTTTAGGGGACAGTGGCCGGTTATGATACCTATAATCTTGCGAATTTTGTCCCGTTTTAGTCTAGTGATGCTGCGGGCAAGTCTCTTTGATGCTTCGGGAACTGCACTCTTTGTTCGCCTGTGGGTTACACAGTTTCTTCATTCTATTTGGTGTGTTTCCTTGGTTTTCTTACGCAGCCATGATTTTATTTGCGCTTAGGATATTTTTATAATAATTTCACGCGGGCGAATGTCGTGGGCAACAGATAATTTATAATATTAATAGTACGGATTACTAAAATTCCACCTAATACATTTCCATTCTTCTTCTTAGCGTGTCGATAGCAATCTAAATTGTGTCAGCCCAGAACTGAGCCACTAGTTTGGCGCCCTCTGTAGCGTCCATCAGTTCCTGCAATGAACAAACAGCAGGACACGCAGGACACGATATTAAGTGCCGCATCGTTTGTGCACGACACGACAGCACCACATTTACACTCCAGGGCAGAATCACTTCCGTAAGGCTGATCCGGGGGTACCGCACGATCTCCGGCGAGGCGGCGAGCCTCTTGGCCGGATTGCCGCCATGGGATCTGGAGGCGATGGTCCTCGCGCGCCTGCATGAATGGCGCGCGGAGACACTACGCCGGGGGGAAACTCCGCTGCCGCGGCAAATTGTCGCTCAGCGGACAGACCTCCGGCACGATCTCATGGCGACATGGAGACAGCGACTGTCGCAACCACGTGCAGGGCACGTCACAATAGTGGCGATAAGTCCCCTCTTTGAGGAGTGGCGCCCTCACCTTCCGCCTGACGCAGGTCCTCACCGGACACGGTTGTTTCGGGAGGTTCCTGCACCGAATTGGGCGGGAGGAAACGCCCGGGTGTTACCATTGCGAGGATCGGCCGGAGGACACGGTGGAGCACACCGTGGAGCTCTGCCCCGCTTGGGCTGAGCACCGCCGTGTCCTCGTAGCGGCGATTGGCGGCGGCGACCTCTCGCGTCCGGCCCTGGTTCAATCCATGGTCCGGAGCGAGAGGGAATGGGATGCCGTCGCCTCCTTCTGCGAAGCAGTCATGCTAGCGAAGGAGGTGGCGGAACGTGAGAGGGAGAGAACCTCACGTCCCAGCCGCCGCGGGAGACGCCCCGGGCGTCGGGGGGCAACCAGTGGCCACCGTAGGCGCGAGCCTGTGGACGGTGAGTAATGGGCTAGCTCACCGTCCGTCCGTCTCATGACGACAGGCCGTGTCGACGGCGCGTACGTGTTCCACGCGCGCCTCAAGGAGATGTCAGCAAACCAGAAGGGGTCCGAAAGGGCCGATGCCTGCCAGGGCTGCGGGTTGTTCGAAAGAGATACCGCGGCCCTGGAACACAAAGGGCGAAGAAGGAACATGGGTGGGTTTTAGTCAGTACAAGTCTGACACTCCCTCCCGCTCCATTTGATGATTTCCCATCCGGAAAAAAAAAAAAAAAAAAAAAAGGCCAGAATCACTAATGAATCTCCACCTGAGCAGATTTTCCTTGCTGGAACCAACCTGGGTCCGAAGTCTATTTAAAGACTTCCAGGTCAGCCATGGCAACTCATGTGAAGGTGGGAGACTCTCAGCAGGTGGAAAGAATGTGTTAGGTAAGGATGCACTACCTCGACACAGCGTTAGTCGCTCCGTAGACTGCTCGCCAGTGAGTGGGGTAAAACACTTCAAAAAACTGTTTTGGTTTTTCAACCTTTGCGACACGAGGGTATTTAGGTGCAGAGGGTGTCGTGTGTCTGAAGCCATTTTGACTCTTTCTTTAGAGCTTGCCATTGTTCAGCGAAATTCTGGTGGCGCTATCCCTGCCCGTGGGTACAGCATCTGTACCGGAGTCGGTTTTAAGGCAACCAGTGATGATCTGGCACGTTTCATTCAGAGCTGTATCCACTAACTTTGCATGAGCTGAACTACTCCACACGGGGCACGCTAATTCGCCAGCTGAAAAAGATAGCGCCAGTGCAGTAGTCCGCGAGACATGAGGCGACGCACCCCACTTCGATGAAATTAGGCGCCGTAAGAGACTGTTTCGAGTGTGAACCTTCTGCTTGATGGTATTGCAGTTTTTGCTGAATGTCAATGATCTGTCCAGAGTAACCCCAAGATAATTTGGAAAGTTGCTGTGCTCGATAGGCACTCCACCCCAGACGATGTTAAGTCTGCGCCCAGCCTCTCTGTTTCGAAGGTGGAAAATGCAAGACTGTGTTTAGCTCGGTTTGGGTTTGAGTGAATTAGCGACGTAGTATGTGGATAATTCACCGAGAGCATCTGACAAGCGGACGTCGACCTCCTCAAAGATTAAAATACTAATTAACCACTACAAGCGTGTTAATTAAGCAGTCCTTATATATATAAACGTTAAACAGAATTAATTCTAAAAGCCAGTCGGGTTGTTTCCATCGATAGACTAGAAAGCTCACAAAGATTAGCCGAGGTAATACCTACAATATCGGGTAGAACTAAATGCCAGTTAATTTACTTCGAGTTTCTCAATGGAACGGGTTTCCTATTTCTAATGAAAGGTTTGTATGTATTTCGATGTTTCTAGTTATAAGATCTTGGTTGAGAATAAACAATTACCAACAAGACTTAATATATTATCTAAGTTTGGAAGAAGACAATTCACGTTGAAACGTACGTTTCTTGTGGTGAGAATAAGTTTTTTTCAGTACAATTTTGTCCAACTTTGTGAAGATATCAATATAATAATATGATAATGATACCAAAGTTGTGACCAAAATGTAAACACTTAGTTTCAGGCAACTTTAAATAAACGAACAGTAACTTAAACAAAACAGCTATATTGCCCAAATTTTGAATATTTTTGCGGTACCCATTAATAGGCAGATAAATTGACTTTACACAGAGATGTAAAGGAACATTTTAACAACGTATTTAGTAATCGTTTGGACCTAAACAAACGTTTTGTTTTTACAACGAAACTCGAATATTGCTGTGTATCTAAAGGTCTTGTTTGTTTTGACGATTTTAAATATCTCTGGTAATTGCAGATATTTGATTGGTACTCAATCCGAAAATTTATTGATGACTTATCAGTCAACATTTACAAGTTTGTTTTCAATACTGGAAGTAGCCTTTCATAATTATTTTGTAAGCTGATTTCGACTTTTTCATTTGTGTTTCCGCTCAATACCGTCAGCGTCCGTGCAAGATCTACATTTTTTTAGGCGAAATATTTTTTTATGCAATATTATAACTTGTGCTCATTTTCTTATTCTAGTAACAAAATATTAAGTAACAAATGTAATGTAATGAGTTAATATGTATATGTTTATCTTCGTTTTAGGTGCTGCATAGATTTTGTGGTATGATTGCTACTGTTGGTTTCTAGGTTTTATGAGACATTGTTTGGCAAGCAACGAAAACGGCAAGTTTTGTTCTAATGTTGACTACGTGACTAAGATCCGGCCAAACAAATATTTTCTGTTGATATCGATGGTTTTATTTTAAATCTTGCAGTCTCTTTTATAAAGCTGACGTATTTTTGCTAACAAGACACTCTTACCCTATCGTCTTTTGTTTTTCCTCTAAATAAAGTTTGACTCTCTATTTACGAGTATGCCTAAAACTAATTTATCTAAATGAAGTCGTGTGAAACTAATGAATCTAAGCCAACTGAGCACAAACCCTGGCTTAGTGGAATACGGTCCGTTCCGTATGGGTGAACCCTTACGATCGATTTACCAGAACTGCCTATTGGCAATAGAATCAATTGGGTATAGCGACTGTATTTTTGCCAATACAAATGAACTAGTTTTTTTAGTGTCCATTTAAACAGCAAAGTAGAGACCGAGTATTATTTGAAACCGAGTGCGCTCTTAAATAATACGTGCCGCGAAACATTTATAAGCATTGATAAATTTGCCATTTTTAAGGTACAGCAACAGTTTTTTTAGGGTTCCGTAGTCAACAAGGAACCCTTATAGTTTCGCTATGTCCGTCTGTCTGTCTGTCTGTCCGCGGTTTAGCTCAAAAACTATTAGTACTAGAAAGTTTTAATTTGGCATGAGTATACACGTTAATGACACGGAAAAAGTGGTAAAATAAATTTTTGAAAAAAACAATTACTTAGGGTACCTCCCCTACATGTAAAGTGTTTCCCAGCAATAATTTTTGCGTAAAGTTACTTAGTTTCATGTACAGAATGCTTGGTTGACGGCTTCGTGATGAGGTGATTTACACGGTGTATAACGAAGTTTAAAGGAAAACTATGACACTTAAGTAGGCGTTACAATTTTACGAGTCCAATAATTGTATTTGACTCGAAAATTTCGAACAACTCCATAGAAATGTCGATAGATGGCGCTAAGCATCAGTTGTACTCAAAACGAGTCTCATTTGCAGATCTTATATGGCAGTTTTTATAAATATTGGTACGGAACCCTTCGTACGCGAGTCCGACTCGCACTTGGCCGGTTTTTTATTTATCATATCAGCCAATGCAACAAAACTTACAAAGATTGAGATTCAGAAGTGATCTTCCTAAATTTAGTCCAATGTTAGACGCTAAAAAGCTGGGTGTACTTGCAAAAGTGGGAAAGTCGTTCACGCCGGAACAGCTGTTCACAATAAGCCAAACACAAGTTCAATCGCGCATGGAGTACTGTCCGCACCTTCGGGATGGATCTGCTAAAATCCAGCTGCAAGCGATGGAAGCTATTGAGTGACGTGCCAAGAGACACGAATGATGAACCGGTTTCTTATATGTAAACGTGCTCCACCCTAGTCCGCATCATCGCTTCACAGTGGGCGAGGTGGGCCAAACGCAAACTTATTTTGTATTAAAAAAAAACTTAAAGCCAATACTTACATCCATACAGTTATTGATGTTGTTAGTAATCTTGACGTCCACCTCGACAGTTTCCCCAACCTTCAGGGCAGGTGGGAGGGAGAAGTCCAGCTGTATCGGCCGGAACACATTGATGGTGCGTGGTGCTGAGAACCGAAGGCCGTGGTTGGAGAGAGACAGGGCCCAGAGAGACCAGCGTCCAGCTTCAGATGGCGCTGAGATGGTTACGCCGTCAGTTGAGAGCTGGCTCCTGTTGGAGAGAAACGTTTGTGAAGAAAACTACGTGCCATTTTCTGATGCCGCCATTAATACAGACATGGTAAGGTCTAAAAGTTTGCGGCCTACACATATTAGATTAATTAGAGACACAAAACTAACATGCCAATACATTTCTTACGTTTTCTCTAGTGAGAGAGAAAACTTCAGTAAAAATTATTATTTTTGTTCAATATAGGCTACCTTTATTGCAATCCATTTTTGTTTGGGTCATCATCATCATTAGCCTATAATGTTACTAACTTTAAATTATTATTTAAATGTTATTAACTGCTGGGACACAGGCCTCCTCTCCTATGAGAGGGAGTGGGCTGGTAATCCACCACGCGGGCTCAGTGCGGGTTGGTAGATGTCACATTTCTTCGAATTTTTGGTTCTAGGACCTTCCTTTCCTTCACCGTTTATGAGAGCAGCGATGATGAAATCAATTACACAAAGTAATGCGCCTGCCTGGGTTCGGACACACGGCTTACTGCTCGTAAGTCGTTGCTGCCACCACTGGGCCACCGCCGCTCTCCCGTTTGGGTATTAATCTTTAATTTTATAGTTGAAACCGTAAACTTTTTTGAACTTATTAAACGACTGTAGCTTCTTAAGACTTGTTGGGGTCGACTTCCAGTCTAATCGGATGCAGCTGAAAACCAGTATATTACATCGCGAGTGGCCGCCTATCTGACATCCAGTAAGTACCAGTACAACCCAGTAAGTACTGGGTAATACCCTCGGCCTTGACTGATCATCAGACTTACCCCCCCCCCCCCCTCCCTTTAGACTGAATGTGATGAGCAAATCTAATTCATATTCAAGAGCGATCAGAATATGGCATTGAAAAGAAATATGTCAATAATTTCATAATAATTACTGTCAAAGGTGTGCATCGACTGTCTCTAAAAAGTTTTTTTTTCCCTGACCTGTCAAGTGTGCCACTGTTGGGCAAAGGAAGGAAAGAGGAAGGAGAAGACCTTTCTTCTTCCAAAGTTCTCTATCTTGTGCGATCTCTGACCATGTTCGTCCCGCAACAACAAGCTGATAGGCCACAGGCGCGCGCGCTATTTTCACGCGGCTGTTGTATTATTGTGATAAAAGTGAATGATTAAAAAAAAAACTTCTTTGGGAAATTTGTTTGTTATCACGAGTATAATCACGTGTTTAGGTATCGGTCACTAATTACCAGTCACCCTGTATATATTTTCATCGAAGTCGGGGGACCAATAAAGAAATGTTCCTCAGAACTGTCCCCCGACTGCAATAAACATATTTGTTTTCAGTTCGAATAAACTAATATAAATAAATAACTACGATAAATAATTCTCAAATAAACAATCCAATTTCACATAGATATTTTGTACCACGAATATCGTTCATTATTTCATGATAGCCCATGTATAATACACGATGCACACAAAAGCTTTTCAATTTCGTTACAGTGAATTTATTACATGCATGTGGCTGGCTTATGTATGTTAATTAAACTGAATAATGAAATGATAATATCGGGAAACAATGTCGGGAACTAATTTTGTATCAAAAGCAAAATTGTGATTAATTTACAGAACACACTTTTGGGTAGTGATAGTATTGGGCGTTTGTTTTGTTGCGGTTTTGTTTGTTATGTTCTATGGTCAGTTATAATTAGGTTGTGCCTTAGTTTAATCACCTACCCTCACCCCAATTTATTCGGGGTCGACGCAGCATGTCTTCTGTTTCTATACTTCTCTATTACTCGTCGTCTCAGCACCTTTGTAGCCATATCATATTTATGTATTTTCGGATTCACATTGTATTTTACCTTTTAAGATTTTGAATAAAGATTTATTATTATTATTCTTTATTCATTTTCTAACATATAATTTACATTTTTAAATATTTTTACAAAATTATATAAAAAGAATAACATTTAAAAATATAAAAAATAGTAGCCCACCGGCATCGGGAACAGGGTCCGGACTACCGGTGGTCAGGACTCTTGAGAGAGGAACCTCCTAACAATACGTGCCGTGTCCAGAAGTACTGCTTTCTGAATCAAGCCCTTGATCCAACTGCCAAGCGAAAGACTCCGTAGATTTTGGTCGAAGCTTTTGGCTATAAGCCATTGGCCGACACGACTATCGGCACAATGACTGCTGTAGTCACGTCCCACATGACGACAACCTCGCGAGCCAGATCTAGATACTTGAATTGTTTATCTTTCTCTGCTTTCTATTATTATTTATTATTATTATCAAAATCGTCGTTTACAGTATCGTGTCTTTGTCTTCTTCTACTCTTATAGCCACCCACAATCATACTTAAAAAAAAAATCCTGACGACTTTTACCTTATTTCTCCACATCACAATGTCCATACCACGCTAACCGATTACGCACACTTTTCAGTCACCGGTGCTACTTTCAGTCTACCTCTATCTATACGACACAATCAAATAAAATTGAAGTGTCAGTTTGTTATATTTAAATAACCTTTTTACTACATGTAGTAAAAATGCATAAGAATGTATATATAGTACATAATATACCAATTTTTTTTAATTTTTTCTCTGTCTGTTTGTTCCGGCTAATCTCTCGAACGGCTGAACCGATTTTGATGGGATATTCACTGGCAGATAGGTGATATAATAAGGAGTAACTTAGACTACTTCTTAAATTCCACGCGGACGAAGTCGCGGGCACAGCTAGTATAATATAAAGATAAATAGTTTATCAATTCGTTTTAACCTTCTTAGATTTGGACATGAAAATCACGCAATTTAAAGCAATGAATGTAGGTACACGTTGGTGGTGGACAATATTGTATTTGGAGGAATCGTATTAGTTCCCTTCAAAATGGTTGAGTTGAATGATGGCTGATCCATGCGTCATGTTCGTGAACGGGCGCTGTCAGTTGTGCCTGGTCGTCTCTTTGCTGCCACGGCTCATTTCAAACTAATGATTTCATTTTTTAATTGTTTTTTTCGTTTTTACTATGGACACTTTTAACGTGCACGTCTTGCTACATCGTTCTCACATAATGTACCATCTCTAAATGAATGATGTAACCAAGGTTTTGTAACAAGATTCTGATTTAAAAGAGTGTCCATGGGGTCTCTTGCCCATTCTTCTCCATAGAGATCTACGCTTTGGAATGGGCAACTACAGTACTTTCACAGTTATTATGTCTTGTGACTGGGACTGTAGCTTCATTTTTATTGTTTTTCGACTATTCAAAAGTGCCTGTAACTGGCCTACTTGATATAAATGATTTTGATTTGATTTGATTTGATTTAATTATCTAAAACATTAGGATCTGCCTACTATGCAATCAAAGGACCTATCTATATAGAGCAGTATCGTTTGAGTGACGGTAGTACTGCTGCGAACAGACTTAATGGATCAATGAACACCAGCTATGTTCAACTTTGTCGTGGCCTTGCTGTTCTCAGAAACTTTATAAGCTGATTATTATTTTATTTTTTTCTAATGTAAATTATTTAGTTGCGAGATTTTATGTTACAAAGAATTACCCCGCATCAGCAGTCATAGCCTAGTAGTGTGACTGTGGCACTGGCACGTCATAGGTCTCGAGAACCCAAGACACGCACCTCTGATTTTTCGGATTCATGTGCCTATTGTATAATTTTATTATCGTTTGCTTCGGTGCATGAAAACATTGGCAACCAATTCCAGCATGCCGGAGAGATATTTCTCGACGGTATGTACAGCCAAGTCAGAGATCCATGGGCGGCATAAAAAACTCTGACACTAGGCACTAACCGCACGAAAAGAAGAAGACCCCGTGTCTAGAAATTATAAATAAAATGACATAATTTGTCACGTTGATACTCAAAAAAAAGATTTGTCAAGGGTTACGCAAATCTCAAAGGCATAAAGTTAAAATATTACTAGAGAGAACGCTTTGTCTCCGTCGGATCGCCAGACAACGACCGGACACCGGACAAGACGGCCGTTTGTCTTGCTGTCTACTCATGACTTATAATAGTCCGATATGATAAATTTGACAGGCTCTGTTAGATAGTAAATGGGCTAGACATATTACATTACATGAGGTATATTAGGTTTAGGTTTAGGTTTGCACACGGTTAAACAGATTTTTATTCGTACAATGGCCCAATAAAGAGGCTAAGTGCGGAAACCGGGCTGTTTCCGCACTTAGCCTCTTTATTGGGCCATTGTACGTATAAAAATCTGTTTACTCCAACCATCCCAGATACTCCCAGAAAACTAGCAGCCAGCCTTTTCAGGCTGCTGCATCCGTCCATCGTCATCCGTTAGTGATGCCGGCGATTGTAGAGTCCGTGCCCGTTGATCTGCCACGCTTGTGCACTCCATGAGCACGTGCTGTGGTGTTTCTTCCGCCTCCATGCATCCTCTGCAGAGAGGGCTGTCCGTCACACCTATGGTAAATAGGTGTTTGTTCAAGGGACAGTGGCCGGTTACTATAATCTTGCGAATTTTGTCCCGTTTCAGTCTAGTGATGCTGCGGGCAAATCTCTTTGATGCTTCCGGAACTGCACTCTTTGTTTGCCTGCAGGTTGATGAGGTATATAAATTCTTGAAAACGCAAGCGCTTTTACTTCGCGTGCCCGGCCTAAACATTTAGCTTATGCTTTTTTTTTTTTTTTTTTGGATGGGAAATCATCAAATGACTTCTCCCGCTCTGGGCGGAGCGGGAGGGAGTGTCAGACTTGTACTGACTAAAACCCACCCATGTTCCTTCTTCGCCCTTTGTGTTCCAGGGCCACGGTATCTCTTTCGAACAACCCGCAGCCCTGGCAGGCATCGGCCCTTTCGGACCCCTTCTGGTTTGCTGACATCTCCTTGAGGCGCGCGTGGAACACGTACGCGCCGTCGACACGGCCTGTCGTCATGAGACGGACGGACGGTGAGCTAGCCCATTACTCACCGTCCACAGGCTCGCGCCTACGGTGGCCGGGGGCCACTGGTTGCCCCCCGACGCCCGGGGCGTCTCCCGCGGCGGCTGGGACGTGAGGTTCTCTCCCTCTCACGTTCCGCCACCTCCTTTGCTAGCATGACTGCTTCGCAGAAGGAGGCGACGGCATCCCATTCCCTCTCGCTCCGGACCATGGATTGAACCAGGGCCGGACGCGAGAGGTCACCGCCGCCAATTGCCGCTACGAGGACAAGCTTATGCTTAACGTGGTTACTGTCGCAGTAGGATAAGTTGTTTAAAACAGCAACGATGTAATTAACAAAAAACGTAGTCTATTCTCTATAGTAACTTCTTTGTATAGTAACTAAATAGTGCTTATGACGTCATAATAGGTAATAAAAATGACACGCTTGGTTTTCATACGGATCGTGATAGTTTGCGTCACCTAGGTGTATATATATCTATGGGTATATTCATAAATACGGTTCCTTTTTACTCTGGTGTGCGTGCTTAGCTTTCATAAAGTTCTGAATAAGCATGAGCATAATGTTTCAAAGGATGTAGGTAACATAGGCCTCTTTTCTGGGATAGATCAGATCCATAACATGTCGCGTGGACGGACTGGATCCACATAAATGGTGGAGAATGTTCCATAGGTTCGAATTTGTTGTTTTTCAGGACATGGCCGTAATCCTCACAAAGTTCTAATCAAATAAATCTTTGATTCAATGTTTATTCAAAGTTTTAAATACGTACCTAGGTAGGCAGAATAATATGGACCTAATATTGGCTTTCCTTGCATTTTGATATTACAATAGTCAAACAGCCATTTCTAAACCTATGGCATTTTCCCTCTCCTATAGACTGACCAATACTTTGTTATCTTAGTAGATTCACTTCCGCAAATCTTAGCGAAAACATTTCCACCATCATAAATCCTTAACATTTTCTGCGAACTACATCAGCAATTCGTCATTGGTTGCTCGCATAACTTTTGCTGGCCAATTCGAGTTGAATCAGCGAATTCGATTTATGTGACTTGATTTATTTATTACTACCAAGAGTTTGTTGGCGAAGGTTTTCGCGCGGTTTTTCCTCTTCGGAATTGGGATGAAAGTAAGTTTTGTGGGTTGTGGCATTCTGCCCATATTGAACAGGCTGTGAATAGGAGTATTAGCTTAGGTGTTTCTTGTTCTTTCGTGAATCCCTTGAGAGTTGTAGATAGGTAAATTAGTAGCAGTTGGGGATACAGGGGATGCGTTTGTAATGCTTTTTGTTGTTGATAATTAGGCACCAATATAGCTAAATATAAATGCTACCTAGACTTAGGATACGCCCCATTATAGTTCATAGATGGTGGTTAAGTGTTTTTTATAAGGTTGGAAAAATATACACAATCATTGTTTGTCAGTAGAGAGCAGCGGTGGCCCAGTGGTGGCAGCACCGTCTTACGAGCAGTAAGCCGTGGTTCGAACCCAGGCGGAAAAACGGTGAAGGAAAACATCATGAGGAAACCGGCATGTCCTAGAACTAAAAATTCGAAGACATGTGACATCTACCAACCTGCACTGGGCCCGCGTGGTGGATTTCCTCTTAGAGATGAGGCCTGTGTCCCAGCAGTGGGAACATTATAGGCTGATGATGATGATTGTTTGTCAAATTATTTGGAAACATTAGGGACATACAAGATAGTTTTTGCTTTTAATTTCTACTTCAGCGCGGTGTTAACCCGTAAAATAGTTTACAATGAACAACAAACTTTAAAATTATGGGTAAAGCAAGGGGCGAAATTTTGCAAGACGGCCTAAACACAACACCGCTTTAAACGCAACAAAATTACCAAAACATTCTTGCTCCGTCCGATTTAATATTTCGTAAAAGTTCAAACCTTTTAGTATTTTCTTAGAAGGATTATCTATTCAAGAGATTTAAGGATTATGTAACGAGGTTATTATAATAAAAGTGCCTAATATTTCAGTAGCAAAAGAAAATGTTTTTCAGGAAAATTCTCAAAAGATTCGGCCGAAGTTGTTTTGAAATGGAATTCTATTGAAGCTTAATTAGTTGTTAAAGTTGCTAATTTTAATCAAATAATTTAGAAGTTAATCGAACTGGAGGTATTTATGTTAAAAGTTTTCACAAAGTTTTCACAAATTTCAATGGTTTTAAACGGAGGTAAAATGGTAATTTTGCTTCTTCTACTTACTCAGGTATTTCTTTTTCTTTAAACTCCTCCAATCTAATGTACTTTTTTATAAAAGGTGTTGTTTTGCATCCTCGTCAAAATTCAGGAGGTTGTCACACAAGACATAAATAATCAATTAAAATTACGGTACCTAGTTAATTATTAATGAACCCTGATTTTTTTGGTTGTTTATGTTTGTCAGTATTTCAGAATAAACCCCTTAACATGGATTAGGAATTAAGAAATTATTGAATAAATGTTTGAGATTGTTTGTATTTGTGGAAGCGCGGTTATAGGGTGAGAATCAGACAGCCTGCGTTTAAAACAGTAAGGTGGTTCACACTTACTGATTTCCGTGAATAAGAAAAAAAATAAAAATTACATACCCATTTTATTATTGTTTTGGAACGAGAATCATTAGTATAGTAACCTCCTTGAATTTGACGAGGATGCAAAACAACACCTTGTATAGGAAGAAATAGAGATTCTTTCTTTTTTACTATTTTCACTTATATTACAAGTGACACCACTATCTTGCCGGAAGCAACTGTATACAAGTTTTTACATGGAAAAACTGTCTATCTGAAAATATTCCTTGGTAAGAGTGGTTATCAGACTTGGGACAAAACACTGTTGAGTTCAACAATTTGTCATATTTCCGAAGGAAGCCTACCGCATTATATTTTATACTTCTCAAACAAAAATCCTTAAAACTATTCTGTAAATCGATTATATGGTCGGTCGAACAGTGATGTTTCAAGATATGCCTTCGCGCTGCCGATGATTCGAGCTTATAGTTATTCGAGATTTTGATGCATCGAGGTAGTGAACTGTCACGCTCATAATCTATCGAGTTAATGTTTTCGATCAAGTGTTAGTCGATCTCACGTCCACCCCTAAATAAATGCATTTCCAGATACTCGTATATGCACTGTTGGATTTTTGTATCATACAGTTCAAATTCACATTGCAATAATATTAGGTACTCATAAGATGTCGCTAAAATAAACCTAAATGAAATAACAAATAAACACTCACGTATAATTAAAGCACTTCCACATCCACAGCCGATCATGCGTCGCCGGAGGTACCAGGTGTGCAGGTGCGTGGGGAGCTGGCGCGGTTCTCTGCCGGTAGAGGACGCCACCACCGCATGCACCGCCGCCGACGAACAGAGAGACGCCGGCCGATACAAACTCGGGGCCTGGTGCTTCTTCGTGTTCTGGGGTCCTGGTGGATAGATAAAAGTTTTGATACAAGTTGACCGAAAAAAACAGTATTATTTAGGATTGCTCTGCTGATGTCTTTTGTAAACATAACACATAACGTTCATCACACTTGTACACCCTCGGTTCGCCAATTATGTTTGTCCCATATAATAGAAAGCTAGCCTATTGCTATCAATCGGGCACAAATCTAGATTCCGTGCGTGCTACTGAGAAATTCCCCATGGAAAAACCCAGTAACACAGCTTGGCCCGACCTGAGAATTGAACCCAAGACCTCATGCTCAGGAGTGGTTGTCACCACTAGGCAGTTCAACGAGACAGTCAGTCGGTTAAAATCTGGAGAATTTATTTCTCAGCAAAGTGAAGGTGCAGGAGGGATTTCCAATGGATAAAAAAAAGGTGAATGAACAAAAATAAAAACAATTTAACTTAGGATTGCTTTGCTAATATCTTTGTGTACAAATAGTCATGGCATTTCCATAAGAGACGGTTAAAAGGGGACAAACCCAATCGACATCATTAAACAAGATACCTTTTTGAGTATGAATGTGGATGGGTATAAGAGTAGAGGAAGACCAAGGAAACGATGGATGGACTGTGTGAAGGATGATATGGTAAGAAAGGAGGGGTCTCATAAAATGACAAGTAATAGAGAAGTGTGGAAGAAGAAAACATGCTGCGTTGACCCCAAATAAATTGGGATAAGTGATCATAAGTGTAGGAGAATGACGACTAAAAAAAAAATTGTGAAACACATTTTTTTTTTCTCCGCGCGGATGAAATGATACTTCGTAATACTACACGCATGCGTTCGAGTGCCACGCATTCACTCTCGTTATTTTATTGAGCTTCTAAATAATATTTTGTTGTTTTCTTGTTGTATTATTTTTATTACATAATTATTACATAAGTTCATCGAGGTTATTCTACTCACGGAAATTGAGCGAAGGCTGGTCACACCGAAGTTTCGAATGCATGACTGTTTGCACGCCATCTTGCGTACCTAGTAGAACTACGTAGTCACAAATCTTGTAATGCTGCCATCTCTTAGCGAGTTTTAGAAAACATTCACCCTCCATGGTAGCGTTAAACTTGTTGGAAGTCGCATAAGAAGTTTCACTTCAAAAACGCGAAAAAATCTTACAAAGCAACAAAAATATAAGCATTACACACGAAAAGGAAACGAATGTCTACGTCGATGTCTCAATAACAACGGAAACAGCTCATACGCGTACATTTAGCCAGATGAAAAAGCAGCCGATATTTCCGTCGACAAACCGTCTGAAAGATGAATCGTGTGACATAATCCTTGGCTCAGCTGTGAAAGCGGGCTGAGCGGGGGAGTTGGAAATACGGAGAGAAGTTTGAGACCTATACTCGTTGATGAACTGGCAAAGAAATTGTCAAATTTTTGGACATAGAATGATGCGACGTGCTTGTCGAGGTTGGTTCGTGGATAGGTGACCAGGATCCAAAGCAAAGTTACAAGCGAGGATTTTTTTTTTTTACTTTATTGGGACATTTAATAGTTGCACATTACAATTAAAGTATAATAGAATAAATTCAAAACTAAGCAAACGTGTAACGCACACCAATGTCCGCGAAATAATGGTTAAGAACTAGTTAAATGCGTTCGTTAATAATCCGGAAAATTTAATTCAAAAGTATTCGTATGTATAAGTAATTTTAGAAGATTACTTTAAAGACTCAAAAGCTATCCTTTTGAGCTTAAAGTGTGTAAGCGTGAAAATATCCAGGTCTAGATTTAGTTTAGTTATAGCAAAATGTTGTCCCGGCTGTCATTTATAGATCTTTGACAGTCGTTACAGGTAGTGGCCCGAAAGTCTGACAACCAGTCTTACTAAGGGATATCGTATTCAAAATCAAAATATTTTATTTTACATAGGCCTACATGGGCACTTATAAAACGTCAACAAAAGGTGCACGGTTAGGATTGGTTGTTTCCTATGGAGAAGAACCGGCAAGAAACTCCATGGTTACTCTTTTAAAATCATTTGGTTTTACAATATTTGAAGTTACAGCGTTAGTACTTAAGTATACAGGGAGGACAGCGTAGGCCCGACAATAAGTCGATTGCTTACTACAGACGGTAGTAATAAAGAAAAAAAAAAAAAAAAAATACCTAGCACTAACTAGGCTGTGGAAGTCAGGTAGGCAGTATGCCTAGCTTTTCCCCAAACTGTCTTGGAGTTGGATGCAGCTGAGTACCAGTATTTTACATAAAGCGCCTGCCTATCTTACCTCCGAAACCCAGTAACTGTGTAATACTATACCCCTTGGTAAGACTGGATGTCATACTTTTGGCTTCTGACTACTCGTAAGGACTGTCAAAGATCTTCAAATGACAGCCGGGACCAACGGTTCCGAGACACAGAGGAAGCTCGGTGTGTTTTTACGATCGCATCCACGGACCAACCTCGGCAAGCACGGCTTAACGTTAAAGATCGACCTGTGCGGCTGTTATTATTTAGCCCATGTAAAATTCTGGTATTCGACACCAACATAGTTAGGAAAAGAGGCAGATGATGATGATAATCTGTCAGGAGCACGCAAAGAATATGGTTCAGTATGTTTCCACAGGAAGATGAATCGTGTGACAATAAATGATGTATTTCGCTTTGAGCGCGTTTCGTATTGTCACGATGTTTGATTGACGTCCCTGAACAAGTATGCGAATTGTTTGAACGTTCGCAGCATATTTTGGATGAAATTCTGCCTCATATGGCCATGTAAGGCAATGACAAGGGTAATTTATTTCCATGATGTATGCATTCGTATTTGGTTTAGAATTCCGCTGTGTGCAATTTGTGGTGAAGTCTGCCAGAATGGAACGACTGACAATGAATGTAGTGGAATAGAAAATTAATGTTGGGACGAATATAAATTTTTGGTAGCGTTGTTATTTTGGCACGATCCCTTTGCCTCATCTGCCTAGCCTTTTCCCAAACTATCTTGGGGTCGGCTTCCAGTCTAATCGAATGCAGCTGAGTAGCAGTATTTTACATGAAGCGACTGCCTATCTGACCTCCACAACCCAGTAACGGGGTAATACGATACCCCTTGGTAAGAACTGGATGTCAGACTTTTTGGCTTCTGACTACTCGTAACGACTGTCAAAGATCTACAAATGACAGCCGGGACCAACGGCTTAACACAATCTCTTTGAAAGAATACAAATAAAATAATTATTTTAGAATGTTGTTGGATGTCTAATATGTTACAATTAATAAACCACATCCTATCTAGATTGTTTTGTTGCGGTTTCGTAATAGTGGTTTAGCTGTGGAGTGCCGGCTTAAGAATAGCACTCCCCCAATTCTTCTCGCGGGTGTCGTAAAAGGCGACTAAGAGACTTTTGGGACCTATCCGATATCGGTCCCACCGGTGTCGGGCAGCAGCGATACCGGTGTGAATCTACTGCTATTGCCAACCCGCCTGCTCAGCGTGGCAATTAGAGCGAACCCTTACCAATGGCAAGTCAACATGGACCACGGCCCCCAGTTCCCGGCCGCCCTGCTATTCCTGATCAAGGCGGCGGTCACGGTAACGGCAGGGCAGGGGGTGCGAAGAATCCCCGGGTTACGGAAGGCCGCCAAAAACAACTGACCTTGGCGACGTACAACGGACGCACGTTACGGCTCGACGAGCACCTGGCGCAACTCGAAGTCGAACTCGAGAAAATAAGGTGGCACGTTCTTGGGTTAAGCGAAGTCCGAAGAGAGGGGGAGGACACGGTAACTCTTGAATCAGGCCACCTTCTATACTTTCGAGAGGGAGACCAGCTGTCCCAGGGTGGCGTAGGATTCCTGGTGAATAAAGCTCTCTGTGACAACGTTGTAGAAGTGTCGAGTGTGTCAAACAGGGTCGCGTACCTCGTAATTAAACTAACCGAGAGGTATAGCCTCAAGGTTGTGCAGGTTTACGCACCGACCTCGACGCACCCGGACGATGAGATGGAAGATGTGTTTGGAGATATATCGAAGGCCTTACACTTCACCACCAGGGCCCACTACAATGTTGTCATGGGAGACTTTAACGCCAAAGTGGGAGTACAGAATTACAACGAATCGGTAGTAGGATCCCATGGTTATGGTAGCAGGAATCATAGGGGGCAAATGCTTGTCAACTTCCTCGAAAGGGAGGGGCTATTCTTGATGAATTCATTTTTCAAGAAACAGCCTCAAAGGAAGTGGACATGGTGGAGCCCCGAAACTATGACTAAAAACGAGATCGATTTCATCATAACGGACAAGAAGCGTATATTCAGAGACGTCTCAGTGATCAATAGGTTTAATACTGGAAGTGATCATAGACTCGTGCGAGGGTCTCTGAATATCGATTTCAAGCTTGAACGTGTCCGTTTGATGAAATCCAGGCTCCGACCAACCCTGCTCCAAACTATAGTGGGATCTGAAAAGTTCCAATCTAATTTGGAGAACCGATTCGCTGCCGTGGAAACCACAAATAGCGTTGACATTGACCAGGCCCTCGAGAATGTGGTCGGAATCCTCAGGGAGGAAGGTGTGAGATTTTGCGAATTGCGGCGCAGAGACAGAAGTCGAAGTTTTCGGAAGAAACGCTCAAGCTCATGGAGAAACGACGTGAACACCCACCAGTCACTACGTCAGAGTGGCATTCTCTAAACAGGAGAATTGGCAAACTTGTACGACGCGATCTCCGATGCTCCAACACTCGCTCAATAGAACGAGCGATTGAGAAAAATCGGGGATCGAAAGTGTTTGTCCAATCTCTTGGGAGAAGTCATCTGACGAAGCTGACCACTACAAGTGGAGTAGTCGTTTCTTCCGGGCCGGGGGTTCTTTCGGAAATTGAAAGCTTCTATAGTCAGCTATACGCTACGCGTGCATCTCAACCTGATCCCGAAAATGAGAAGTTCCGAGCTACATTAACACGCCACTTTACGGAAGACTTGCCAGAAGTCAACCTAGACGAAATTGCGATGGCTCTCAAACAGCTTAAAAACGGAAAAGCCCCTGGAGAAGACGGTATTACGACTGAGCTCCTGAAATCTGGTGGTAAACCTGTAATGAAGGAGCTCCAGAGCATTTTCAATACTGTTCTTTTTGATGGGAGAACTCCAGAGGCGTGGAGTAAGAGTGTTGTCGTGTTGTTTTACAAAAAGGGTGATAAAACTCTTTTGAAGAACTACCGACCCATTTCGCTCTTGAGCCACGTCTATAAACTGTTTTCGAGAGTCATCACAAACCGTCTTGCGCGAAGACTCGACGAGTTTCAGCCTCCCGAACAGGCCGGGTTTCGATCGGGGTACGGCACCATAGACCACATCCATACAGTGCGGCAGATTATACAGAAAACAGAAGAGTATAATCGGCCCCTGTGCTTAGCGTTTGTGGACTATGAAAAGGCCTTTGACTCGATCGAAATCTGGTCGGTTCTGGAATCTCTGCAGCGATGCCAAGTCGATTGGCGATACATCCAAGTGCTGAGAGGTCTTTACAACGCCGCTACTATGGCCGTCCAAGTACAGAATCGACAGTCTAAGCCTATTCCCTTGCATCGTGGTGTGAGACAAGGGGACGTTATATCCCCCAAATTGTTCACAAATGCATTGGAGGATATATTCAAGACGCTGGACTGGAAGGGGCGCGGCATTAATATAAACGGCGAGTACCTCTCACACTTGCGATTTGCAGATGATATCGTCATCGTGGCGGAAACGCTGCAAGATTTGCAACATATGCTGAATGGCCTAGTTGATTCTTCTCAACGCATTGGTCTCCGGATGAACCTAGATAAAACCAAGGTTATGTTCAATGAACATGTCAGTCCGGAACCAATTGCAGTTCAAGGCAGTATTCTCGAGGTTGTTAAGGAGTATGTTTACCTCGGGCAAACTATGCAGTTGGGTAAAAACAACTTCGAGAAAGAGGCCAACAGAAGAATACAGCTGGGCTGGGCAGCGTATGGGAAACTGCGTCGAGTCTTTACATCGCCAATTCCACAGAGTCTAAAGACGAGAGTCTATAATCAGTGCGTCCTACCCGTCATATCGTACGGTGCCGAAACGTGGACACTCACGGTAGGGTTGGTCCACAAATTTAAAGTCGCTCAACGTGCTATGGAAAGGGCTATGCTCGGGGTTTCTCTTAAAGATCGAGTTCGTAACGAGGTGATCCGACAGAGAACTAAGGTTATCGACATAGCCCACCGCATAAGCACGCTAAAGTGGCAATGGGCCGGCCATATAACCCGAAGAACCAATAACCGTTGGGGTAGACGAGTTCTTGAGTGGAGACCACGGATCGATAGAGTTTGTTAACTACATCGATTGAGCAGATGGTGAAAGCGGATCTAGAAATAATCAACAATAATGATGGTGGAAACGTTCCAGACAGTTTCCGAAAAGCTTAAAAAAGGATGTAACTGGGTCTAGGTATACCACCGTTTATCGAAGCCGAAAGGCTCTTCTCATCATTGAGGAAATCATCTTTTAATTTTGGAAGTCAAAGTACCAACATTTTCACAAAATGTTCTTTATATACACGGTGTAAATCACCTCATCACGAAGCCATCAACCAAGCATTATGTACATGAAACTTAGTAACTTTACGCAAAAATTATTGCTGGGAAACGACTTTTTTTTGAGGGGTGTAAATCAGGTTTTGTGTTAGAACTCAATGTAACGCACTCAAAACATTGTGCTGATGGACGAATTGAATAGTACGGGGGTCGTAGAGGTGTTTAAAGTAAAAATCTTACATTAAAAACTTGTATTTAAAAAAATACTTGTCAAAAAGTTGGAACTTTGACCCCTAATATCTCCGTAACTAGAAGGTTCCCAGGTATGGTGTAGAACAAAAAATGATCGACAATGACAGGGAGAACCAGTGCCTTTCGGCTTCGTTAAGAGGTGTTTTACACCCTTTAGAAGTCTTTAACTTTTGTTTTTTTAATTAGTAATAATTTTTGGGCAGGGTAAGTAAATTAAGTAAACTTTGAATTACAGAATATTTGGCTGAAAAGTTCGTGAAGGGTCCATTACACCCTGTATGCTGTAGGAAAACGAAACCATTGGAAAGTTGTTCCCATTTGACATTGTATCGCCCTCAGGATACGTAACAAAAACACCTTTTTTTTTGTATGGCCACTCGCATATCAACCTGTTAAGGTTGTGACTGCTTAACCGGACTATCCTGTGGTGACCTCAAATGAATTTAAGGCCCTCACCCAGAGCTTACAAACTAGTTACATTAAATGACCGCTCGCTATAGGCACCCCCTGTGGGTTTGTGACCTCGGCTTAGAGCGTCATTGAAGGGGGGGGGGGGGGTGCAGCAAGGGACATGCTGGGTCATATTATTATTATTTAGGGAATTTAACGCTAGATAATCAGCGGCGCGGGCTGACTCGTCGAGCAAGGGTCGGGGGGTGGTATAAAACTAACACCGCTTAACACTTTACCACAAAAAAATCGCTAATTAACCTTTTGGACGCCATTGTCACACATACGTGACAAGCAAGCGCGTGCCCTGTACCTACACCAATGACACAAATATGTGACAAAAAATTTGGTGCACTATAACACGAAATAAGCGATTTAAATCATTATTTTTGTGTGCGTTTATTTAAATATATTTAAAATGTGATCTATATATCTTAGATATTAAATGTCATATCAAGAAAAAAGGTTAACAATACCTTTGAAATCCCTTTTTTTATTTGTAAATATTTTCAGCGTTGAGGGCACGTGCGTGGGTTTATGCTCTGGCGTTCAAAAGTTTAACTACTGACAACGTATAGGTATAACTTGTTGCTGCTGTTGCAAACTAATAATAATCGGCACCTTGTTTACTAACAACATTTTGATACAACTTTGTTTTGTATTGAAGACAGAAGTTTGTATAGAAACAACAATGTTGCTTAATTGCTAAACAATAAGCTGCTGCAAAATGAGTTCCCGGCTATCAGAGTCCAGTGCTTCCTTCTTTGTTCATTGTAGGATGTGGTCTAAGTCAAAGGTTTGATGATATGATTATTGTTATGGAGACTGAACAATGTCACTTGTATTGGCGGCACGGTTGGCGCAGTGACTGAACGATCGACTGCTGCGCTGAGTGTGCGGGTTCGATCCCCGCACGGAACAAATATTTGTATGGCCTACAGATAGTTGTCCAGGGTCTGGCTGTTTGTTTAAATTTTAATTTTTGTAAACGCACCCACGAAACAGGAGAAATTCCTAGTGTGGGGCAACGTTTTTTTAAACAAAAACCTTAAGTTATGCAATCAGGCGTTCACTTGCCGCATTTCATAATACTTAAATATTATACAATAATATTTAGTTTGCCTGCCACAATTACTAGCAAGCGGGGATGTTTGCATTGACTGTTGTTGAGTTCTTTAACAAACGTGAAAGACGTGTCGTGATAATAAAGATGATAGCAAATTTGTAGAATGACAACAGCAAATTAACCAAAAAAAAAACGGGCCAAGTGCGAGTCTTACTCACACACAGGGTTCCATAGCCCCAAACAATATAATAACAATTTTTTGAACGGTAATTCATTAGTAAACCTTCACTCAACCGCAAAACTAAATTTGTTTTTCATAGTAAGTTAATGAAAAACAAAGTTACTGCTGCAGTTTGGTGAAAAAGTCCCATATCTCAAAAACTACATATCAAATCTTATTTAAACCAATTTTCGTTGAAAGTTTTTTTTACGTTCTACATCCCCATATTTTTTTCAGAATTTTTCTCCTCTTACTTTAGAAATTAGAGGGGGGGGGGACACACGTTTTACTACTTTGGAAGTGTCTATCTTTCAAAAGATTGAATTTGAAAAAAAATGGTTTTAGAAACCTCAATTTCATTTTTAAAGACCTATCTATAGACACCCCACACGTATAGGTTTGATAGTTTTTTTTTTTTTACTATCAATTCCATGGAGGGGGGTATATCCATATCTATTTTTTTTTGTACTACAATCATAAAGCGGTTCACAGAATACATCTACCTACCAAGTTTCAGCTGTGTAGTCCAAATAGTGTTGGAATAAAGTGGCTGTGACATACGGACGGACAGACAGACATGACGAATCTACAAGGGTTCAGTTTTTTTGCCATTCGGCTACGGAACCCTAAAAATGGCAGTAAATGAGGCTGTTAAAGAATTTGTCACTGGCAATGTAAAATAAAGAGTATTTCAAGGTTATAGAAGAAATACAGGCTTATTTATGATTGTTATTTATTTAATGTAACAAATTTGATTTGTTCTGTACAATCACCATTTAATTCAGCGAGATTGAAAGCACCCTATAGTAATGTTGTTAACCTAAATTATGATAAAGATACTCGTCCATATTTCATTCGCTAAACCCTAGAGATTCTACCAAATTAAATTGCCAGACAATTTGCTCTCATTCAATTTTATAAAATTAAATTGTCGGATTATTTCATTTTGGAAGACTGACGGCGGTAGCGTCTACTTCGAGACTGATATGACGTATGGAAATTGAGTTTTAAGACAAAGCAACGTTGCAGTTCAAATTACATTACGTTTTCTTGAACGCTCTTTTGTCTGACCGATTTAAGCTAACAGGGTATTAGTAGTAGTATTTTATTGTAACTTAAATGACAGTTACAGTTTTGAGCCGTTTGGGGTCGAAGCGCTCGGCTTCTGGGGCCCAAGTGCGCATTCTCTTTTTAAGGAATTATCTCGTCGATTGGTTGACACTTCACGAGACCAGAGGGCTGGCTATTTCTTTGGGCAAAGAATTAGCATTGCCATTCAACGTGGCAATGCTGCCAGTCTTCTGGGCACGTTTCCGGATGACAGCGATGTGGAGGAGTATTTTGACGCCTAAGCGTACTGTTGTTTTTAAGTTAGTTTTTATTTAGTTAGATAGTTTATGTAAATACTGTAATAAAATTCTGTTTTTAGAGACAGTAATAAAGTAATTAGAATCTAACAAACTTTTTGCTTACTTAATTTATCGAAAGCTTCATTATTTTCCCATTCACCACAGTTTCATTCTCAAGTTATGAATTAAATGCCACCACATAAAGCCTCGCCTACCAACAGTCAGAGAAATAATTCAAAAGAAGAAAATACAGCAACTATTTACAGTAGAAATCCAATTTCAAATGCTTCACCGTGCGCTCGCAATGACGTCACTGCCTTGGCTGAGTACACAATCCACTGCATCGCTTAACTCGCTTTTCCCAGAACGCAGTTATTATATATACGAATATATATCCTTTTGGTAGTGTTATTCGATATCTCGACCAATAATGAGTTCTCATTCGCATCACTACAAGCTGTCGGGGACATGGACTGGGCAATTATAAGTTTTTCCGCACAACTTTATAAGACTATCAGGGGATTGCGGAAATTAAAAATTTCTTCGTAGTTAAGAGTTAATGATGGTGCTGACAGGTGACAGTGAAGTTTAAAACGATGTTATTGACCTTTTTCTTCCTTGCGATGTTGTTATGAATTCATTGCCTATGAAAAGATCAGCTTAGGAAAATGTCGGGAGGAAAGTTTTGATTATGAATGTGGATGGGTAATAAAATAGAGCGAATAAAAGTAGATAAAGACGAATAAAAGTGGTATGACAAGAAAGGAGGTGCCTGATGAGATGACGTGCAATAAAAGGTGTTGTTTTGCATCCTCGTCAAATTCAAGGAGGTAACTATGTTAATGATTCTCGTCCCAAATCAATAATTAAATTAGTATGTAATTTTTCTTTTTTGTGGAATTCGGTAAGTATGAACCACCTGTGTATTAAACATAGCCCGTCTGATCCTCGCCTTATAACCTTGCTTACACACAAACAAAAAATCTCAAACGTTTATTCGAGTATTTTTTATTCCCTAAACCAAGTTAAACGGGTTTTTCTGAAATACTGACAAACTTAAACAAGCAAAAAAATCAGCGTTTATTAATAATTTAGGTAGCGTAATTTTAATTGATTATTTATGTCTTTTGTGACAAACTCCTGAATTTTGACGAGGATGCAAAACAACACCTTGTAGAGATGTTAGAGGAGGAAGACGTGCTGCGCTGGCTACAAATAAATTAGAAGGATGATGATGGTGGTGATGAAAAAATAGGCTAAGGTTTAGACCGTCTTAGACCATTGATTGAAACTTTACAGTGACATTGACTGTCAAATAGGCCACAATGTATTTTTTTTTTATCTTTGCCCTCATTAGGATTTTTTCCTGTAACGTGGGTGCGTTCACAAACATTTAAACTCACATAAACAAACAGCCAGACCCGGAACAACTATCTGTAGGCCATACAAATATTTGTTCCGTGCAGGGATCGAACCCGCGGCACGCAGTCGATCGCTCAACCGCTGCGCCAACAGTGTCGTCGCGTGATCTTTATCGTTAAGCCAGAAAAAGCTAAGTATGATAATTTTAACATTCATCATTAAAAGACTCACAGACAAGTTAGATGTTCGACAAACAATTAAGCAATATTAGTACCTACTTGTGTTTCCATTAAATACATTAAGATAAGTAATTTCGGCAAATATAATTACAAGAGAAGTTACGAAATACAGAACGTTTATCTGACTAATGATTATAATGTTATGTGTCATTTGTAACTTTTATTAAGTTAGTATCCATGAAAAGGCTGCCTGTTTCGCTGAAATACCAGATACAGTCGAGAATATAATTACGGTAATATAACTTTACCGTAATTATATTCTCGACTGTATAGTCTATCTAGTATGGCTGATTTAAGGTTACTCGCTTGCTGAATTATATATTTTTTAAATTTTATTTCATCTAATTCATTCGTTTTTTTTTCATTTTAATTTCCGAATGAAAAGTTTGACCATTTTAACTTACACCGGCTTGCCTGCGACTATTTTTTTTCAATTGCTTTCTTAGTTTTGTTTCATATTAGTGTATTATACCAGCTAAATTGGGAGTGGGCAGGCCACATTGCACGATGCACCCGGACAGATGGAGCAAATATCTTCGCAAACTCGACGCCTGGGGAAGGACCACGTGGCCCGTTGAGGTTGACCGCGGCGAAGGTGTCGTGACAATCTGATCATGTTTGCAGTAGTCTTTGGTCAACTGGACCCACTCGAAATGGACCCGCGTGATCACTCGACCAAGTCACGTTCAGCACAATGTCAGAATTAGTACAATCATGGAGTAAACCCGAATCTTTTAGTTTTATTTTAATTTAGAATTTGAACAGAGAGAATAATCATGAAGTTGTGCCGATGAAATACCTTTGTATTCACTATAAACATGACTTTAGAGTCATGTTTATAGTGAATACAAAGGTATTTACTAAAAACCTCGACTGTATCCGCTGGTAGCTTTAAACAATAGTTTATTTTTTTGTTCAGTAGCGAGCGGGTCCAGTTGACCAATGACTCATTTGCAGGGCTAACATGGCCAGAGTTCGCACTAGATAGAGCCTTTAAGAGGAGGCCCAGCAATGGGACACGATGTAAGCTACAAAATAAAATCTACTTACGATTGGTGAGGATCAAATCTCGCATCAGGAGGTGCTCGAGCGCCTATCAAACACATGGTGGAGTCTGGTGGAGCGAGGACTCGGAGCTGCAACGCCGCTCTGGGGTACCACCATCGTCGTTCTTCAATAGCCACAGCCACCTGATAACAAATTAATGACAATATTATTAGATATAAAAACAAAATTAATTAAATGAAACGTTTACGTTTAAGGTCCCACCTTAAACGTAAACGTTTCATTTAATTAATTTTGAGAGAGAGAGAGGTAGAATTAAGAAGATGGATGAATTGTGTCAGAGATACCTGTAGTGAACCACACGTAGGTTGGTTAAACACTGATGTATTAATACCTAATTATCAATTTATGTCTGACAAGGGAGAAAAGAATAAAGAACCGGCCAAGTACGAGTCGGACTCGCGCACGAAGGGTTCCGTACTATTATTTATAAAAACTAGCAAATAGCTATAGTAGCCCTTAAATGTTTATTTAATTCTGTTTTTGGTATTTCTTGTTATAGCGGCAACAGAAATACTTAATCTGTAGAAATATCAACTAGCTAACTATCACGGTGTATGAGATACAGCCTGGTGACAGACGGACGGTCGGACGGACGGATAGCAAAGTCTCAGTAATAGGGTTCCGTTTGACCCTCTGGGTACGGAAACCTAAAAATGTGTTTTGTGCCAAATTCTAATATAGACACAGATTAGTTGTACAGATACGTATAAAAAAAATACTTTTAATATTTTCATGATTCCGTTTCATAGTCCGTTCTAAACTACGTGTACCTATACGGAGTTGTTGGCCGAATTTGAAACGACATGGACATAACGCAATCTATAAAAACCCTAAACCATCTAACCCCTAACACAAAACAGCAAGAGCTTAAAACGTATTTCGGGCGCAAGACCTCACACGCACAAACCTATCGCCAAAAGTTACTGTAGCAATAAATTTAATGTCCAAGACCCAGTTAACACTACCCAATACGTATATACGCGTATATACGTATTGTACATGTATATACGCATTCGAGCGATATCGGGGTACACTGGAAATTACAGGCGTTCTTGATTGCGTCCTTTAACAGACAACGAATTGCCTTTCATTAAGGGCCGTTGATTAAACGCTCGTGTTATTACTGGACGTTATAACTATGATTAAGGGGTGACGGGTCATATGGAAAGAAGATAAATGATTTTATATTTAAAAGAAAATGTTTGAGTGAAAATCTGGAAAAAAAACATCTTGTCGTTTCAGTATACAACAGAATGAAGATCATGACTGATTTTTGAATGTTTCCAAATTATAAATAACAGGTGCAGTTTATTTCTCTATAGTGAGTTCGAAATTCAGCAGGAACATAGCAGAGTCAGTTATTGATCTTTCGAGACAAAACTATGAGATAGCTTAGGTGAGATCTGTCAATGTCTTATTCCAGTGTGGGAAAGAGACGGAGATATACAAGATGTCTAGCACCATCTCTTTCTGGAAAAGTAGTTAAACAATAATGTTTTAAGACGTCATGGTAGGCCACCTAGACACGTGTCCACGTGTAATCATGAGAATAAAAAAAGTGGAGTGGAAAATACGGTATCCGAAATTATAAATCCTAGGTATAAAGTAAATTTAAAGCGAAAATTCTGGTCAATATTTTGTAATTAACATAATATATTAAAATCCTATAAAAATAATTGAGGAGGAGCCATTAAGGAATTTATTCACGGGGAAATGTTAAATAAGTGCACCAAGGGGGACTATTTACGATAATTAAGATGGCTTCTTCTTTAAGTACTTTTAATATTCACTGCATGGCGCGAATATTATTCACGTCTTCATTGTTCGTTTCAAAGTTCATTTTATTAAACCTTAAAAGCCGTGATTTCCTACTGTCTGTGATAAAATCTGCAAAGGATCTTCAAAGTTAAAACCCTTATAACTTTATTATTATCACCATTATCTGTTTACCTTTTTTAGCTATGTTTTTGTTCGGTTTCCAGTCTAACCAGATGTAACTGCTATCTGAGCCCGATAAACCATTGTCTGACGACACCCTTTGGTAAGATTGGTTGCTAAACTTTCATATACTTTACGAAATTATTGATTTTACTATTTATGCAGCAGACAACAAAGGAAAAAACAACAACAGGTTTTTGTTACTATTAATTTGTTATTAATAATTCGTTTTTATTTTAGTTTCTTTTTTTGCTTTGTGGTCTTAGTTTATCATCTGTGGTTTCAAGTTAGTGCTATATGTATAAACCAACAATGCACGTGTAAGCGGGCTCGCCCTTTATGCCTGGAGGCTTCAATTATTCATGAGTTTATTTTTAATATTTTAGTTTACTATTTGTGTGTGCTTGCTGACATGTGACATTTATTTAATGTAATTGATTATTTGTTTATATTAACTTAAACACTATTGTATAGAATCTGGTTCTACTAAGCTAACAGACAGATGTGTTGCTGGGGGGTTGGTTCTGCTATTATTTCTTCCCAGTTAAAACTCTATGAAGTGGCGAAGGATGGGCGCTTTGGGCGCTGTCTCTTGTTAGTTTGACGTTCAAAAAGTGCTGATTATAATCAGCTTAATTTGAATAAATGACTTGTGATTTTGATTTAAAATATAACATCCAGTTAAACATAAAGTACATAAGCCCCACCAAACAAAGTAATTAAAGTCCAATAACTCCCCATTTCCCCACATAATAACGCACATCCGTTAATTCTTTGTATCGTTTTGTAGGAAAAGTTCAATTTAATTAAATTTGCCACCAAACAAAGGGTGTTGAACACAAAAAGGGCTGTCACCCGCACAACAGGATGTGACGTACGCTGCAAAGGACGAGCGCCTACGCTTGTACGAATTAAAATATTTAACAGTTCTGTTCTGTGGTTGGCGTTGCTTCTTTATTATACCAGTTACACGCTGTTACAATAAAAATAAAACGTCGACTTATGAAAATACAAGGATAAATTAATTCGAAATTTTTTATTTAAATTATGACGGCGCCTCTGCAAGGAGGCTTCATATGATTCACGTTGCAATCTAAACTGACCACAGACGAGAGAGAAGCGGTCTACAATTCTCTTTGGCGGAACGTCAAGTCGTTGCGGGCAGCCATATAGACTTGTGTGGTTGTCAAGGAAGGTGCCGCGTAACAAGGCGTTGACAGATCGCCGACGTCTGTTTTCTTAATCTAATTAAATCTACATATCGTATATGATTCCGATGGGACGCGTAAGAGCCTTAAATAATAATAAAATGTACAAGTATCAAAATGGTAAAAGCATTACAAGGCGTCAAAATTCGTCCACATCGTTGTCAATAGGAAAACTGCCCAGAAGGCTGGCAAATTTGCCTCATTGGATGTCAATTTATTCAGGAATGAAATTGACATTTTTTCAAGTCATTAGGAAAAGAGGAATGCAAATCATGCAGTCAAGTATAACTGTTGTAGTTGTGAGATTATTTTATACATAGTACAAGATATCAAAAAATTCAACATCACGTAGGTATCATAACATTTTCAATCCTTGAATGTATAATAAGTAATTTCTAGCTTATTTAAATGGCTACAGGAGTTGCTTAAATTATAAGACACACGCTGTCTTGATAACAACTTCTTTAATTAATTAAGATATACATTCATTGAGTTCACGTGAATTTCGTGTAAAAAACTAATTAATTTCTTGAATCTACTTTTAACGTAATTGACTACAATATTTTATTACGATAATAATATGAGCTTAGCTTTTAATTTAATTTAAGTGCCACCAGAAACTCAATCAACTGCTTGAAATATTAAACAAATTAAAGTGTTTCATTTCAAAATTTGGTAAAAGGTTAAAATCATAATTAAAAGCTTACCATACTTGATAATAATTATGAGTAAAAGCATCAAAGACCTTTTAAAAGTATGTTGAAAAATTGCCTAGGGGAGGGCGAGGTACACAAAATCAACAATTTTCCAAATTAAGCTTTGCAAACGGTATTTCAATTTCACGCCAATTGGCTGATCAAAGGTATCATATACCCTGATTAATCATTATTATGAACCATGTAGATTTATTGGATGGTAATAATTGAGCGACTGCTGCTCTGTATGTGAAATATTAATAGAATTTTATTGTTTGAATGATTTTATTTCCA
The DNA here is from genome assembly GCA_963082945.1 of Cerastis leucographa. Lineage (NCBI taxonomy): Eukaryota > Metazoa > Arthropoda > Insecta > Lepidoptera > Noctuidae > Cerastis > Cerastis leucographa. The sequence goes on from OY720382.1 coordinate 5,217,981, forward strand.
ACTGTCATTGAGAGGATTTTTTGCCTGTGACCTTTATTAGCGTGAACATAATAATTAAATTACAATTTCAAGGGTTTTAATTTTCCTGCCAGGGCTGTGGGACTGTTTGAAAGAGATACCATGGCCCTGGAACACAAAGGCCTAAGAAGGAACATGAATGGGTTTTAGTCAGTACAAGTCTGACACTCCGCCCAGAGTGGGAGGAGTCATTTGATGATTTCCCAACCGAAACTTTAAAAGGAACCCTTTATCCTTTTTATAAAATAAAAGTAGCATAAGTTACTTATAAAATCAGCAATCTGCCAGTAGTACAGTCCCGTTAAAATCGGTACAGCCGTTTTATACTTTCATATGCATTCAGAATAAAATTACAAACAAACATTGATAAACTAGGATTCATTTAATCAACCTCATAAAAAAAAACTTGACAGATTTCAAGGGACACCCGGATGGAACGAAGTTAGTTAATTTAATTAAATAAATAAATTATAATATGCGAAATAGAAAGACGAAACGAACATAACTAGCTTGCTTTCTATGAGAGAGAGAGAGAGAGAGAGAGAGAGAGAGAGACAGAGAAACACGCGCACGCCGCACGGCTTACAACTATAGCAAAAAGTATCGTTACAACTTTTGGTCTTTATTTTTTCCGTCTAGCCCCCTTTCGCAACGCGCGATAAGGAACTTCGTTCCAAAAATAAGTCCATTAATAATCCAAATACCATTGACGATATTGAATAATTCCATTGCAAGTACTAAGAACTAGGTGAGAAACAACGCTAGTTCAAGTTTTAGTAACTATGTTTCTCAAACAATTGATGGATATTGGTTGAGCTTCAATAGTGACCACAAACTATAGCAAGGGTACTGTAGAACGTCCAGTCAGATGGACTGGCTATCTAATGAAAATACCTAGGCACGGTGCCTTGCCACAGTGGAGCTAGCTTGGCCGTAACTTCTATGCTTTAGTAAAGGACTTGGATAATAAAGTATGACTATTAAATTACTGTTTATTTTAATTACGTATTGTTATTTTTGCTTTAGGTATCTTGTTTTACCTTTTGTAGTAATCAACGACTTATTGTCGGGCCTACGCTGTCCTCCCATACTTAAGTACTAACGCTGTAACATTCAAATATTGTAAAACCAAATGATTTTAAAAGAGTAACCATGGAGTTTCTTGCCGGTTCTTCTCCATAGGAAACGACCAACCCAAACCGAGCACCTTTGTCGACGTTTTATAAGTGCCCATGTTGGCCTATCCTTTACACTATTGATTCATGGTTTCTTTGGAAAAGAATAACCTTTGTTTTTTAAATACCGTGTTGATAGATTGTAAATAGACATTAAAAACTTTTGCTACATTTTAAAGAGTTTTTCAATGGTTTTTCGGAAACGATAAAAATTGCATAAAAATCTACTGTTTCAAACAATTTGATTGAGTAGGTATTGCATTGCAATACATGCTACAACTGACGAATAAATGTCTAAAACTTTTAGTTTTAAATAAGTAAAAGACTAGCAGAGTCAATCAATTTGCGTACTAAACATACGAATCGCGAAGTTTTTATCCCCTGTTTTGTGCTTACGTTTGCTTAAGTAAAGCTTAAAGTAGTACAAACAAAACATGTTAATTCGGCTTAACACGACGTGTATCTGAATCTATTAACTAGGACTACATTTGTTTGTTATGGGAATAGGAATCGGAAAATTCTGATGCATGGACACATTTTGCTTCCCGTTCGGTCCCTTTGGCCGTGACTATGCATTTTCACTATGCCCATTTTGAGTCAAAGTGGGTTTTCAAACCCTTTTGTATATCATTACAAATATATTTACTCAATCAAGTTTTAGGCACGCATCACTACTATTCACTAAATGCATTCCTTTTCGACTGATTGAAAGACACAGAACAATTTTTAAAATTAGTTTAGCGCTAAATGTACGGTACTTAACTTGTGGTACAAATATGCCGTAATTTCAGATGGCAAGCTGCCGTAGATAACTTTTAATAACAAACCCTCTTCTTCCTAGCTCTATCTTTCTTAGGTTGGGTCGCTCTCCTAATTTCCTGGCGCCAGGACAATCTGTTCTGGGTTGTCGGGTCGGGCAGTTCTTCCTCCAATAGGAGCTTCCTCATGCTGGTCCACCACATGCCGTAGGTCGTCCTCTACCTCTCTTATATTCAGGTAGTGGCAATGTTTTCTTCACGACATCTTCCTCGTCTCTTCGCAACACATGACCATACCGTCTGAGACGTCAATATCACCTGAGACAGCTTTTAATGACAATCCCATTCTGATTAAACGACCAAAGATTCTCATTGGTTGTCAACTGTCTAATGTATCCATGTTTCTTCTCAAAAAAGACTTAAGAAACATGCTCAAACTATCGGTTCAACTGAAAACAAGGCTTCCCTATTGTGATCTTTAGTCATAAATTATGTAAATCAAAGATGTCATAGTTACCTCTTTATGCAGAAGTCGTACGTGGAAACTAGCGACGTCACTGACAGGCTCCCCGGCTTCCGTGACGTAATAGACGAGCAGAGAACTGACGGGTGCCATGTCAGCTGTCACTGGGAACCTGGGAAAATAAAAAGAACAGGTTTTTAAATTAGTTTATATTATTCAAGAATATCGCCTTGCAACGCGACTTGTTCAAAAGGACACGTTCGCATGTCACGTGTCTTTTTTGCGGCAAAGTCACGTCTGGGTGACCCGTGACGTGTTCTAAACGAGTAAGAAGGCACGGTTGGCGTAGTCGCTGAGCGATTGGCTGCTACGCTGCGTACCGCGGGTTCGATTGCTGCTCGAGACAAATATTTGTATAGCCTACAGGTAGTTGTTCCGTGTCTGGCTGTTTGTGCATGTGGGTTTTAATGTATGTAAACGCACCCACGATACAGGAGAAATTTCTAGTACAGGGCAACGATTTTCTATAATAAAACTTCTTTCATTCGATTTCTAGCGTGAGTTTGTGGTCAAGCAGTAAAATTTAATAGTTGATTTATTAGGTAATCGAAAATTTTCGTCCCAATTTATAAGAGACTAGCTGTCCCGCGCAATTTCGTCTGCGTCACATTTTCCGCTCCGCTCCTATAGGTCATAGCGTGATGATATATAGCCAGCCGTTTTGTCGTGAAAAGGTAACAAACAAACAAACATAAAAACAAACAGAGTGACTTTCGCATTTATAATATTAGTATGGAAGTATGGATGCAACAAAGAAAATTCGATGCAGAGTAAAATTGAAATAAAACTATACACTGCCTTTCGTATTTCACACTGGAAAAATGTTTTTTTTTTAATTTATTTTTTTATTAATCTTAATCAAACCTATTTGTATTATTTGAAAACGTGATGGAAACGATAGTAGCAATAAAAATATAACTGCTTTGCAATCTTATATCAGAAAAATTTAAGTACCTCAGTAATTATATAACATTTATGGTAACTATATTTTCAAGCCATTTGGAGTTGAAACCTTGGGGTCGTGAGGTCGGAGTGCTCAGAGCCTTTCTAAGGAAATTTCGAGACGCCTAGTGGACGCTTCCCGTGACCCAAGGACTGGCTTTTACTTTGGCCAGAGGCTAAGTATTGCCATACAACGTGGCAATGCTGCCAGTCTCTTAAATTGGGCACATTACCAGCTGACAGGCCAGCGTTGAGGAAGAGTTTTTTGACGCCCTTGTATAGTTCATTGTTATTTAATTTATTCGTTTGTTTATGGTTGTAATGTATATTAGTAGTTACTTAAAATAAAGTAATAGTACCTAAGTAATAAAAGTTATTGCCGCAAACTGAAGCAACTTCTGAAGTTACCAGCTAAGTAGACACTAAATCACACTTGCCACAATGTGTTGAAGTAAAAAACATTCAAAATTCAACATTAAAGCAGTTTCTGAGTCAATAAAGTACACCTGCGTGCAATAAATCACTACTCCTACAGTTATATGAATTCGGAGGAAAATCTTATGATTGTTTTTGCACGGACGTTTTCCGTGGAAACGCTGTTAGTGCGATATTTATATTATTAATAATATATGTTAGTAGCTTTTGCGCGCAACTTTGCCCGCGTGAGTGGTGAAATTTATCTCATTGGAAAATTGTAACGGTATAATTAGTATCCTATATGAGGAGCTCGTGGCTAAATAATAACAGCCGCATGGGTGGATCTGTAAGGTTTAGCCGTGCTTGCCGAGGTTGGTCCGTGGATGGGTGACCATAATTACATACCGAGTTTCCTCCGTGCCTCGGAAAGCACGTTAAGCCGTTGGTCCCGGCTGTCATTTGTAAATCTTTGACAGTTGTTAGGAGTAGTCAGCAGCCATAAGTCTGACATCAAGTCTTACCAAGGGGTATCGTATGACCTAGTTACTGGGTTGTGGAGGTCAGATAGGCAGTCGCTTCATATTAAATACTGTTGCTCAGCTGCATCAGTTAGATTGAAAGCCGACCTCAAGATAGTTTGGGAAAAGGCTAGGTAGATGATGAATTAGTATCCTATGCTCTAAGCCAGGGCCGGGCGGCCACGGAGTCTGCAGTAGTGCTCGGTTGATGGCAATAGGTTCGCATTCTATTACAAGGGACTTAAACATAACTGGCAAAATGAGTATATATTATATATATACAGGGTGTAACGGAAAGGGTATATACATCCTTAAGGGTGTGCTACAGTCCATCAAACTGAACATGTTTCTCATCATGAAACATGTTTTTCAGCAAAAAAAATATCTGCTGCCCCATAGAAAATTACAATACCTATTCGACCTAATTTTTTTTTAATGTTTTGATGGTTTGTAGCACACCCTTAAGGATTTATATACCCTTTCCGTTACACCCTGTAGAGCAATATTTGGCCTTCGGCCTTCGGGATAACAGGCGTGATGATATTTTATGTCCATTCAGCCGTTAAAACTTAAAAAAGGTAACAGAAAGATAGATCGGCAGAGAGGTTGGTTTTAAAATCATCATCCGCCTAGCCTTTTCCCAAACTATCTTGGGGTCGGCTTCCAGTCGAACCGGATGCAGCTGAGTACCAGTATTTTACATGAAGCGACTCCCTATCAGACCTCCACAACCCAGTAACTGGGTAATACGATACCCCTTGGTAAGACTGGATGTCAGACTTTTGGCTTCTGACTACTCGTAACGACTGTCAAAGATCTACAAATGACAGCCGGAACCAACGGCTTAACGTGCTTTCCGAGGCACGGAGGAAACTCGGTATGTAATTATTGTTACCCATCCACGGACCAACCTCGGCAATCACGGCTTAACCTTAAAGATCGACCCGTGTGGCTGTTAATATTTAGCCACGAGCTCCTCTGCTGGTTTTAGAATATAAGTATGAAATATCAGTATGGAAATAAAGATATTATACAGTTATATATAGATACAGTTTCCTTCTCGGTTCTACAAAAAAAGGCTTCAACCCGATAATAGTTGGTTTTCGTTTCCTTGACAACAGGAAGGTAATTTCTTCTAGTTTGAAAGAACTGTTCTGATAGGTTTCTGACTCGTTTAAAAACACGATTTTCTTTATTTTTAGGGTTCCGTAGCCGAATGGCAAAAAACGGAACCCTTATAGATTCGTCATGTCTGTCTGTCTGTCCGTCCGTATCACAGCCACTTTATTCCGAAACTATTAGGACTACAAAGCTGAAACTTGGTAGGTAGATGTATTCTGTGAACCGCATTATGATTTTTGTACAAAATTAAAAAAAAATATATAGATAAGTATATCCCCCCATACATGAAATTGAAACACAAAAAAAAAACTATCAAACCTATACGTGTGGGGTGTCTATAGATAGGTCTTTAAAAATGACATTGAGGTTCCTGAAACCATTTTTTTTCAAAGTCAATTGTTTGAAAGATAGACACTTCCAAAGTGGTAAAACGAGTGTCCCCCCCCCCCCTCTAATTTCTAAAGTAACAGGAGAAAAAATCTGAAAAAAATATGGGGATGTAGACCGTAAAAAAACTTTCAACGAAAATTGCTTTGAATAAGATTTGATATGTAGTTTTTGAGATATGGGACTTTTTCACCAAACTGCAGCAGTAACTTTGTTTTTCATTAAATTACTATGAAAAAAAAATATTTATATAACAATATATTGTCATTATATTGTTTGGGGCTATGGAACCCTGTGTGCGAGTAAGACTCGCACTTGGCCCGTTTTTTTGACATGCGTCCGATGGTATATTCTATCGGCGAAAATTACTCGGCACACGGATATTCTGTTTGCTTGCATATGCTTCTGTAAATTCCATTACCTATGACAAGTTTCTTAAAGGAAAGGTAGCTATTCAACTTTCATCTTACCCTTTTGAGTTTTATTTTCCAAAATCCTTACGGTACTCTATGTACTTATAAATAAATGAAAGTAAAATAAAAATACTTGTTTTTAATAGATTTAAATGAAAAAGTTAAGGTTTATGTATCAAAATGTAACGTGTATACAAAGTTTCGTGTCCGTGCTATTAACCGTTGAGTTTTATCTCGTGAGGAAACGATCCTGGCTGCAGGATCAAGTCATGTCTGTCATAAAAAATATATTGTCACGAGAACCAAAAGTGCGTGCAAAATTTCAGCTCAATCGGTTTTAAATTCAGTTGCAAGATTACATTACATACCGACTACCACCAAGGCTAGTAAAATAAAAGCTTATAATAATTTTCATCCTTCAAGACCCATACTGCCTCTGACAGTGAACGAATGAATTTATGATGATTTATTAAGTATGTAGATACAAACATAAATAAAATTGGTATCGCTGTAACTTTATTAAACCATTTTAAAAGTATGTAGCATAAATTGTGGTTTGAGGATTAATAAAATACAGTGGGTTATGTACTATCGGCGCAGATGGGAATTTAAAATAAAGCGGGAACATCAATATGTGCTAAAACGAAATATTTTAAAAAGAGCAATAAAATTGTGTTCTCCTATTTTAAAATGCAGCCAGAATTACGAGCGTTATGTATGACATGCATTTTTAAGTTTATTTTATGTCCATATATTATTATTATATGGGTGTAGATATAAAAGTATCTTGCACAGCATATGTGGTAATCTTTCATGATACATTGACGATTGTTAAACGAGAACGTTGCGGTTTAAAAGAAGATGTAGTGACAAAAATCAAAAAGAGGATGCTTAGATGGTTTGGTCATGTGGGGAAGATGAGTGAAAGGTGACTAATAATAAAAACTTTTTTACAAAACGTGGCAAAAAAGTAAATGAAACAAACAAGTCACCGACTGCCGAAACTAAAATAATTTTCCACTTTTAAGTGGATTGGAGTGGTTTATTTCGAAGTCGGTTTATTTTTTTTTTGTAAAAAAGTTTTTATTTTAGCCTTTTCAGTTGTGGTATCTCACTTAAATCCTAGTCAAGTATCATTTTTACATTGTAACTAGACACCAGCACATCGTCCATACATACGACAAAGCACAAAATGCATAATAAAGAGGATGGCTCAAAAAGTACCTAATCAAAGATAATAAAATTCATATGGGCCCGCCGGGCAAGCTTTCTCTACCAAATGAATGAAGAATCATCTAAATCGGTCCAGTAATCACGGGGAAATAGGTGTACATACGTGAAAAATGTACATATAAAATTAAAAAAAAAATGTACACTTTTTTTAATTTTAATAAATTAAAAAAAAATTAAAATGAAAACTACATGGCCAAACTATATTAAAAATTTATAGGACCAAATGGCAAGTGTTTCGCATCAAACTAAAGAAGAATCACGCAAATCGGATCATAAATCTCAGAGTAATCGGTGTCCATATATAAAAAAATACTAATCGAATTGATAACGTCCTCTTTATAGAAGTAGGTTAAAAAAAAAACAATTATTTTTATTATTATTAGTGGTACACCTGGAAAATGCACACCGTTACAATTCCAACAAGCCCAAACACAGCTAAGATACATTGTCTTACATTGTCTTACATTGTCTTATTATGGGGTTCCGGTGCCTGTCCCTTGGATTCATCATCAGATCTGATAGTAGAATGGTTCTTATTGAACGCAAATGCTTTACTTGTTGTAGAAAATACCAAAATCGCTGTACGTTTTACTTTAAAATTTTAAGAGTTCCCTCGATTTCACCAAGATTCCATCATCAGATCCCAACTTGGTGACTATGGGACCATTTGGAAAGTATACCCTTTCCAACAAAAAAAGAATTTTCCAAATCGGTTGGCAAGCGACGGAGTTATGCGCGAACAAACATAAAAAAAAAATACAAACATCCGAATTGAGAACCTCCTCCTTTTTTAGAAGTCGGTTAAAAAGTATTTATTTACAAGACAGATGTGAGTGGCAAAGCAAGGAGGGGAAGCCCAAGAAGGACATACACTGATCCTATGTATGTTACCCGATAGCTACAATCTGGGGGTCTTTAAGTCAAGAGTGAATAGGTTTCTTCTAGGCAAGCGTGCTTCACCGTCGACCACATCATCGCTTACCATCAAGTGAGATAGTGGTCAAGCAAGAGCCTACGGATAATAAAAATAAAGGTGCTTAGTACTCGCAACCGGCGTGCGTGTATGACCAGATGTATGAACGTGGATGAGACAAAATGAGTAAGTTAGGATCGTAGCTGGTGGAGGAGCTCGAGGCTAAATAATAACAGCCGCACGGATCGATCTTTAAGGTTAAGCCGTGCTTGCTGAGGTTGGTCCGTGGATGGGTGACCATAATTACATACCGAGTTTCCTCCGTGCCTCGGAAAGCACGTTAACGCTGTGACAGTCGTTACGAGTAGTCAGAAGCCAAAAGTCTGACATCCAATCTTACCAAGGAGTATCGTTTTACCCAGTTACTGGGTTATGGAAGTCAGATAGGCAGTCGCTTCATGTAAAATACTGGTACTCAGCTGCATCTGGTTAGACTGGAAGCTGACCCCAAGATAGTTTTGGAAAAGGCTAGGCAGATGATGAAGGATTGCAGCAGGTGGCGTTGAATTCTGACTGAGAAACCACAGAACAGAAAAATAAGTACTTAAGTACATAAAAGTCAGCTCTGCTACCCGTCTTCTAGTCAGTGAAAGAAAAGAACTATCATAAACAAAGCACGTATTACTCTATGAAAAAACATAACATATTTTTGAAATAAGAACTTGATCAAAACACAGATCAAATAAAGGCCTCGAGCAAAAAGCATAACTAAAAATTCCCCTGACGTTTTTATCGACTCCGAAGCGGTTATGTAAACAAAACCAACGCCGGTTACGTGTACTCTGGCCTTTTTATAAGGCCCAGAATCCACCGCAGCGGAGCTGAGCGGAGCGGAGAGGAGACCTCTGGTAACAGAGCACCCCATTTAACATAACGTCATACTGTTTTAAGCTTTCACGGTTTATAACTACACTTTCAGTATCACTTGTCACTGTCTGCCACTTTTTTTTTTAGGGTTCCGTACCCAAAAGGTCAAACGGAACCCTATTACTGAGACTTCGCTGTCCGTCTGTCACCAGGCTGTATCTTATGAACTGTGATAATTAGCCAGTTGAAATTTCTACAGACTATGTATTTCTGTTGATGCTATAACAACAAATACTAAAAACAGAATAATAAAATAAATATTTAAAGGGACAATACAAAAATGTGATTTTTTTGCTCGATTTTATAAATAATGGTAGGTACGGAACCCTTCGTGCGCGAGTCCAACTCGCACTTGGCCGGTGACCCCTACTGTTTTTTGTCATCTCTGAAATCTGGAACGATGCCGTCCCCCTCTTGGAGGTGGGCATTAATAGCTGCTACACAGTTTTGCAACTACTGTAGCTATATACGTACGCAATCAATTTGTAAAATGTGTTTTTGTTCCAATTAAGATTATTATTATAATTATATTACTTACGGCATATCTTCCGTGATTATCAATTGATGTGAACTCCCGATATTTTGATACTGTTGCAAGCGCCATAATCGCGAGATGATTGACACTCTCGACTTTGTCAAAATATCGGGAGCTCACATCAATTGATAATCAACGCATTGAACCGGCGTTCAATAAAATTAAGGAGGAAATGCGACTTCGTACAACAACTGTGGAAATGCGAAATAGATGTCGGGCCTGCATTCGCAATAGAGGCCAACAATTTGAGCAGAATATGACCCCCCCCCCCCCCCCCGATTAAGAGAGTCACGAGACAGATTTTACCTTATAAGAGTGAGATAACAGATTTAATAAGTTAATTTTTTTTTTATAAATCATAATTTGGAATTTAGCTATTACCTATTTATTATGTGCCTCGATTCACAATTCTAGCGAATTCAGAAAGTTGTAAAAAGATTTTTATGACATGTGGTACATCACTAGCAAGAGCATAGACTAGAGAGTTTTTGAGGGAGTTGGAAGATCCCGGTCGCATTTGGTTTTTTTTATATAGCCATGTAAATAGCTGTAACATGGACAGCTTTGATTGAAGTCTGAAACTTTGCGAGTAAATGAAAAAAAAACTAGATGGCTAATGTCACTAATTTTGAATTAAAAGTACTGGAATACATACACATCTAAATAAAATTAAAATTCAGAGTCTACGACTTACACTTTTTTTTTAATTTGTATTTAAATGAAATTTGTGTATTTTTTTAATAAAACAATAAAAAGTCGATAAAAAATCCGCAGGGCATGAGAAGTGTTTAGGGGGTCTGAAAGGATAGCAGATGACTATTTAAATTTGGCAAAAGATGCACCAAACACGCTGTATAACACTTGTACTCAATCACACCGGTTGAAATCTTCACCACGCCTCTCATCTCTAATATGCAAAACGGTGCTCAGATACGATGGTCCAGAAAAAAAATTGGTTGCGCTATGTCGGATATATTTCGGTGAGAGTTGCCACTACAACTTATTCACTTGACGGCAATAAAATGCCTGCATTCAAATACCCGACACATCGAATTTTAAAATTTTCTACAAAAACCTAAATATTAATAATAATTAACAGTATGTTATAACAAAATAATTAATCAATAATCATTAAAATCTGAACTAATTATAATATTCGGCGTACCGGAAGCTGACAAGCGGAAGGTGCTAAAATATATTTAACAATCAAACTAAAAATGAAATGATAATCACAAAATAATTCCTATGAAATTAAATGAAACTTATTAAAATAAAAACAGAATTATTGACGTTCATTAATTATCATCGATACCTTATGCAATCAATTCGAGCTGGTATAAGCAGTACGGAAGTCTGTGACAAATATGATTTGTCGAATTTTGCACATCTCCCCGCTCCGCTCAGCTCCGCTTAGGTGGAGTCCAGGCCTAAACAGCGCCTTTGTTCCCCCGATCTTACTTGTCAGCTCCAACACACACAAATCAAAAATTTGTGCCGACAATACCAATATTTGTCGCGATAAATCTTGGCCTGTTTTTCTAGAATGTTCCAGTATTCGAGTTGTTTGGTCCGTGGAATGTTTATTGGGCGATTGGTTTTATACGATATCCATTTATAACAATGGTAGTTGACCTAAAAGCATTTAGTGCTAAGACTGACGAATTTATGAGCTGATGTCGTGATGTCTAGACCCGTTGAGGGTTATGTTTATTACCTTTTGTCGGTGTAGGATCTTTGTATGTTTTGTAGGATTGAGATGACATTTGTTTTCACTGGGTGTATAAGTTTTTTTTTTTTACAGCATGCTTTATTTGGAGAAGGAAAACACACGATCGCACTCTGTGGCAAGTTTTAAGGGAGGCCTATGCTGGAAAGCAAGGCAATCTTCGCGAAACTGGTGTCAAAAAGTAAAGTTTAAAATTCATAAAATATGTATATGTAAGATTGTTGAATAAAGGCTATTGTATTGTATAAGTTTTTTTACTGTGCTCTTAATGAGCACGTTTTTCTACATCGTTCTCACATATTTTTATGTTTTCAACATAAAATAATGAAGATGTAATCAAGATCTTGTAAAGATCTTTGAGAACGGTGTTTCTAACTCATTCTTCTCCATAGAGATCTACGCTTTGGAATTGGCAACTACGGTACCTTCACAAGTTATTATGTCTTACCTCCGTCCCTCGGGAAGCACGTTAAGTCGTTGGACCGGCTGCCATTCGTATATCTTTGATAGTTGTTACAAGTAGTCAGTATAGCGCGAAAGTCTGACAACCACCCTCACCAAGAAGTTATTACCCAATACTAACTGGGTTGTGGAGGTCATATAGACAGTCGCTCCATGTAAAATACTGGTTTTCAGCTGCATCCGATTAGACTGGAACCCAAACCCAACATAGTTCGGAAAAAGCTAGGCAGTTTATGATTAACTAAACCCTGAGTCCGAATATAAATCCAGTCGGTTTGACCGCACTTTTAAATGTTCATTTTTCAAATTATCTCTCGACGAGTGTTTTATTCATTCGCTCTCGTCCCGAACCCGAAGTGCATAACGACAGGAATTTGTTTCGATATACATACATGAACATGCCCAAATGGACATTTTGAACCGTTGTTTTTTCAATAAGTGAACAATCGAACAATTTGCTGCTATAAATTGCTTTTGATACCCTGTGATCCGGACATTTTCTTTCAATTTATTTGGAAACTCCATTCAGTCCCGTGTATTAAATTTTAAATTGGCAGTAAATTGAGTGTATTAATTCTGGACTTGACGTGTGATTTATTTATCTTTAGTTGTTTTATTTACTCGTGTGTACATTTTAGTCATTTATTACCTTCATGAAAGTTTCAATATTAATTAGGTAATAACGAGGTGTCAAAATATAATTTTCAATAAAAAGCTCCCTTCTCAATTTTTTTTTTTAATGATTCTCGACTTATTGCTTGACTAAGTCAAATGAACATCTCCAATACTAAAATTGACTCGTCAATACAAGACCAGGGTGTTAAAAGATCCATCAGTATCATGAACGACATTCTTTCTTTTTTTTTTTTTTTTTTTTCTTTCTTTCTTTCAAAGCTCAGTGCAACCCATATAAAGGCTTTAAGTTACGCAATATTCTAGCCTATAGTAAAACCTCTGGCAACGCCTAAAATTATTACGATAGCGAGAACCCGTTTATAGCCCGTTCCTCCTATAAATGTCGTAACTTCATCATATCTGGATTATAAAGACAGATAACGTCAGGACGAAGTGACCCTATTAATTTTAGTGGGTGATATAAATCATGTAATAAATCTTTCAGGAATTCTTAGATTAGGAAGCATTTTTTGGTACCTACTGAAAATATATTTTTCTTTTACAATTACGAAATAAAATTTTTGGAAAATGTAATACACGTATTTGGTGGCATTGTAAAGAATAATTCCCAGGTTGGTCTAGTGTCGTAAGCGCGACTGTTGAATATGAGTTCGTGGGTTCGAACCCTGGTCGAGTAAAGTGTTATTCGAGTTTTTCCATCTGGGTTTTTTCCGTAGCAGTCTCGGAGTCTGAATTGGTGTCCGGCTGATGGCAATGGGTTCGTCCCCTATTACATGGGACTGAAACATAATTGGCGAAATGCATGTACTGTTAGGTACAACTTTGCCTAAACCATCACGCCTTGTAATTCACAAAGCGTGTTGTTATGTTTATGTACTTACAACTTTTAGATCACTAATAGGGGTGAAGACAGGGTAAAGAAAGCGAAATTCCATTTTGTTCGTCAGATAGGTAATACAAAAATATTAGACACGTATTTTTTGTTTTATCAAAATATCAAAAAAATACTTAGTTAAAACTCATTAAAGTTGGAGAGTGGGGGCTCACTACGTCACAAGTAGGTATAAAAATTACCTACACGTGACGTCATGCGCCATTTCAACTCAATATATCTCTGTAATTTTATGACCACGTGAAAAAAGAAAAAATACGTGTCCAATACTTTTAAATAATCTACCCGATAGATATAGAAAACAAAAAATGTGATCATCCCATATTGAGGCGATTCACGATTTAAGATTTTATTAATAAATATTAATATTGAGAAAAAAGTATGGCCCAAGAATAGCCCCTTGCAGTAACTTAGAATCTTATTTGCCAAGCAGGTACTCCTTTGTTCTAAAAACACAATAGTAACCTATCTCAGGATAATTTGCACAAACAAGCAACTCATAAGCCTAATGTTTTTATATCCGAGTTAATAAAAGTATTCATACTGCTCCATTATATTTTATGATAGTAGATTAAGTACGCCGTTCTTTTCTACGCTTTATCACGTTTTCCTCTTAATGTTCCATACATGTTTATTCATTTGACGCTAATGTTCTTTAATGTGTTCTTGATAATGCAAGGTACCTGTGTATATTTAAAGTGATTTTATTCCGTGGGCACTGATGTGTTTCAGTGTTGTGGAAGAAAACATATATTTTTGAGGTTATTTAAAGCGATTCGATTTGATTTTAGGGTTTTCATTTTGATAAAACTTAGTCTGAAGGACATTAAGTTTCTATCCGCATGCTTATAAAGTTTGAAAATGAACTAAGACAAAGCCGAAAGACACTTTTTGTTCCGGACCACATCTTGGCTGGGAACCTTTTATTGAAGGTCAAAGTTCTAAGTTTTTCACAAAAAAAATTTCAATACTAATTTTTTAGGTTATAACTTTACTTTTAATACCTCTATGTTCCGTTCACTATTCAATGCGTCTATCGCACAATGTTTTGAGTGCATTACATTAAATGTTACCGTAAAACGTGTTTTTTTGTAGTTTGATTTATTTACAGAATGCTTAGTTAGCGGCTTCGTGAAGTCCGTTTATCTACACCTTGTAAGCAATTTTGTAATAATTATTGGTTTACTTCCTAGTTACATCGAATATGATATATTATTATTTCTTAACCATCATCTATTGTATTTTGTAGGGCATACAGACTCTTTAACGCGGTTTGATGCTGATCGCGTTCAGTTTCGTTGGCTAAATTAGCTATAAAGGAGTCTGCCCACTAGACCGTTCCGTCTCCGTCGCGAGCCACGCACAGAGCGGCAAAAATATTTGCAGAGAACATTTTGCCTGTCGATACGCATCGTGCATGGCACGATTGGCACGCGATAGTGTTGGTCAGTAACGGTCTAGTTAGTGGGCATAGTCTCATATTTTTTAATAAAAATAATATTATTTTGCCTGATACGTTCATAGCACTCATGGTATGCTACGGTGCAGTGGGCAGAATCCTTTAGTCTACGAACGACTGCGGTGCTTCTTCAAAGTAAAAGTCAAAGTCTTTTATTTTTTGCTAAACATAGGTATAAAAGGTGTTAATATAAAGTTCAGAGATCTCTTTCTCGCGGTGCCTCCTAGAATAGACTATTCTATTCTAGGAGGCACCTGGCAATGCATTTATTTGTCAGAATATTTTACACAGCTGTTACGTGAGTATGTATATTACGATCATAATATTCTGCCGTTTCCGGCGTGCCTCCTAGAATAGACTATTCTATTCTAGGAGGCACCTGGCAATGCATTTATTTGTCAGAATATTTTACACAGCTGTTACGTGAGTATGTATATTACGATCATAATATTCTGCCGTTTCCGGCGTGCCTCCTAGAATAGACTATTCTATTCTAGGAGGCACCTGGCAATGCATTTATTTGTCAGAATATTTTACACAGCTGTTAAGTGAGTATGTATATTACGATCATAATATTCTGCCGTTTCCGGCGTGCCTCCTAGAATAGACTATTCTATTCTAGGAGGCACCTGGCAATGCATTTATTTGTCAGAATATTTTACACAGCTGTTAAGTGAGTATGTATATTACGATCACAATATTCTGCCGTTTCCGGCGTATAAATATAGTTCGTAAAATTGTAGTTCATCATTAGATTAAAATTGAGTTAGTACAGGTATTATAATTTACTTAAAAGGTATAAACATAAATACCGTATGTAAGATTTACTGTAAAAGTTGTGTTTTCATAGCCCTTTTATATCCGACTAAGACCAAATACCGATATCAATTTAGAAACCAATTGTGTTTAAAACTAAAACAATCACGCTTGTCACAGCAAAGTGACATTATTCAATGTACGGAACCCATCGGAACTTATGCCATTACCGCCGGTTACGGCTACGGGCCACCGCGTCCGTTTAACTTAAATTAATTTTAAACTTCTAACCCTTTACCAGCTCGTAAACAAGTAATAATGTTGTATACATGAATTAAATGGGATTTTTATTCTTTGTGAAACTCACGGAAAGTTTTCCTTTCAAAACAAAAAGAAAAAAAAGAGAGGAGCTTGTGGCTAAATAATAACAAACGCTCTGTTAAATCTTCAAGGTTACCATCATTACATACCGAGTTTCCTCCGTGCCTCGGAAAGCACGTTAAGCCGTTGGTCCCGGCTGTCATTTGTAGATCTTTGACAGTCGTTACGAGTAGTCAGAAGCCAAAAAGTCTGACATCCAGTCTTACCAAGTGGTATCGTATTACCCATATGGGTGGGGTGTGGGTGGGTGACCATCATTACATACTGAGTTTCCTCCTGCCTCGGAAAGCACGTTAAGCTATTGGTCCAGGCATTTTTTTTTATTTTTGACTGTCATTGCAGTTGTCAGTGGCAGGAAAGTCTGACGACCAGTCTTACCAAGGGGTACCGTATTATCGAGTGCAAACTGGGTTTTAAAGGTCAAGTCGCTTAAGAGCGCTTACACCTTGCGGCATTTCATACGAACTTTCAATTCCTTATTTTCTGAAATTACTGAACCGATTATATTGAAACTTAAGAGGGGACTCTAGTGGGCCTGTATCCATACAAACGTTTTCCGCTGTTTCCTTCGTGGATAATGCGTCTAGCTAGAGCAATGGTTTGTTTCCAAATATCTAGGTCTTATTATTAATACATGCCCCTATTATTATTATTATTTTCAAAACATGATCACTAAAAGAATTATCACAATTTTTGAATTGTGATAATTCTTTTAGTGATCATGACATCCCGAAAAAACGCCCGTTTTTACCGCCATGTTCAGACGACTCTGATGGTCGTCTGAACATGGCGGTAAAAAGAGCAAATTAGATAAGTTTTTAACAAAAAATAAAATAATAAAAGCAAAGATATACTTTTGCTCCAAATTTTGATTTAAGAATTATTTCAATCAGTTTAGTTTTGAAGAAGAAAACAGCGGAATACAAAACGTCTTTTGGTCAAGATTTTTGTAGGTAAAATCAGCCTGAGCTGCAGTTGTCCCTTTCGCACTTTACGGGGGCTTGGTCGGACGCAGCGCGACGGCAATAGATTATTCAAATACCTATTCTTCAAATTCCTCGGGGCTAGAGTCCCCTCTTGATACGCATAAGCAGGATACATAGGTCTAACAAATTACGAAAAAATATTTTCGAAACATCTTTAAAAAAAAGTTTATTTTAAATTTCTGTTTCTATGGATGCTTGTAATCGGTCTAATTTTTAAGTTTAATAACTTTTTAGTTAGACCTTTGTATGCTTGTGTATGAAGTTTCATTAAAATCGGTCCTGTCATTTTGGAAAATAAGGAATTGAAAGTTTGTATGAAATGTCGCAAGGCGTAAACGCTCTAAGGCGATTAACACACTGCCACGCACCACGCAGCGTAGCGCGTGAATGCGTGTTTTAACGTTGCTTGTAAGTATCTCCGTTTGTATAGAAAACACGCACATTCCAACACACAGAAAATGCATCCACGCGCGTTCATTCAGTGCGTTGACACGCAACATCCAGCGTGATGCGCAGTGTGATAAGTGCCTTAAGGCGGAAACATACTTACGTGTCGTGGCGTGTCGTGACGCGCCAGAAGCAAATCGGATTCATATTTAATATGGTTAGGGACATATTTGCATGGCGTGTCGTGTCGCAACGATGTATGAAACCGAATGCTTCTGGCGCGTCACGACACGCCACGACACGTAAGTGTGTTTCCGCCTTTAAGCTTGAAGATCAACCCGTGCGGCGGTTATATTTCAGCCACGAACTCTTCTGTATCAGCAATTACGTAGGTACTCCTTTTTTGCGATGTTACTTTTTATTACCTCACAATACTTTAAAAAAATAACACATTAATAGTCTTTTCAAAAACCAATTCTATTTATGCATAAATAACCACACACAAATGTACAAACTTTAATAAAAACAGACATATTACAAGATGTGTGCGCTACAGGATGCTACAAATCAGCTAAACTGTCAGCCAGCTGGATTAAACCTGCATTTTTATCTGATGTACTGGATGAGAGTTTTTGGTCAAACAATAATGTTTTGGTGTAATGGAGTTGGGAACCCGAAGTTTTTATGTGAGTGTGTTATGTAATTAAGGTCTCGGTGCTTTTTTTTGTGTCATGAATTAAATGTGTGCATGTCTAACTAATGTTTTTAAATAGAAAAAGAATCTAACCATGCTCCCAACTGCGTAACACAATTTCAATCACAATCCAACATTTCCACTTTTTTTGAAAGCGTCAGACATATTTTGAAAAAAAAAAAAAAACGCTCTCTGTGATTTTCACAACAACATAACATTACGTCACGCCGGTAATCCCCAAACGGTTAGGCAGATGTGTACCCTAAAGTAAGCCCCACGTAACAGGGGGCGAGCCTATTGCCATAACCCGAGCACCAATCTGGACTCTGTAACCGTTACAGAAAAAATCGTAATGAAAAACCCAAAAACATTTTGGCTAGCCCGGGCATCAAAACCATACTTAGCAGTCTAGAACTGCAAAGACACTGAAACTAGTGAAACTGACCACAGGCAGCACTTCTATACCGTGTCAAGAAGTGCTATTGTTAGTAAACCATAAATCCAGACTCCGTGACTGCTACTGAGCATGATGGAAAAACCCAATAACAATTTTTGCGACTTGGGAATCAAAGCCTAAATACTCTATAAACTAAATACTCCTAAATACTATACTCCTAAATACTCATGCTCAATAGTCACGATTGAAACCACTAGACCAATGAGGCAGTATTTCATAAATCCGAGGTTACACCTGTAAATATAAAATAGAGAAAGAGGTCAACGAAAAAGGCCAACGTTTTAGCACTGCATATGAATTCCTAACGGTTGAAAATAAAACTAGGTCGTACTGAAGAATTCCAGACATCTACGTAATCATTTAGACATCAATCTGAACATAGTAGTTTCTGAATCCAGTCCAAGCTTTTAAACTGATTGGTAGTTCCTAAAAAAAATCATCGTTGAGAAAATATCTATTTTCTACATATAGATATTTATGTCATGGACTGTACACGATCTGTCGAGTTGCTCATCTATCCAGCTGAGAAACTGTACAGCTGAAAATCTGTCCATTTCTCCGGAGGGTAATTTTGTACGTGGCTTTCTAGGTAAAAGCAGTTATAGATTTTCTCTGAAATCATACCTTCTTCATTGTCGTCGATTTTCATCTAGCTCTTGCCATGTTGTGTTGTTAAAGTTCTTTTTAATATCAAACCGTTTCTATTCTATCAACATAGTTTACTGCGGTAAAGTTTTCAACGGAAAATTGTTTTTCTTTTTCTTTGGGAATTCAGAGATGGTCGGTACTGCTTTTGGTCTTTCTTTTACTTTAAAGAAGCACAAGCTAAGAATAAGGAATAAGCCCATGGTATAATATTAGTCTATCAGCAAGGGATATGGTCCACTCTGCTATCACTAGTTGAGTTGATTTTTTAATGATCATTCTACAAGCTTTTTCTTTAAGCCATCCTTATATCTAACAAATATACGTTAAGGTAATTAGACTCTTTTGACCCAGTAACATAGGGTTCCATACGTGTTCAAATGTCCAGGAGTAAAGACATTTTTGTGTCTGGGGGCCTAAAAAGGCCGTATAGCAGGATAATAATAAGAATTACGAGCGCTGGCCACCGGTAGCTTGGACCCTGTTCCCGATACCGGTACAAAAAATGTAGTCCTTTTTTATATTTTTTAATGTTTTATTTTTTTATAAGTAATTTTTAAAAGTGTATCAAGTTTATATAATAATATATAAATGAATAAAGGAGAATTACGTTACAATTTTGACACAGTTCATCATCTCTATGAGAGGGAGTGGCTGGCCTGCTCTCTATGAGAGGCAGTGGGCTGTAATCCACCACGCGGGCCTAGTGCGGGTCTGACACAGTTACCATTATGAATTGTCACTTATTGACCTTTTTACGAATTGTAACATTATTGATGTTATTATTTATCATAATAGGATTCTGTTAAAGTGATCATTTTAGCCGTACTGGCCATACTAGTATGGACAGGTCCCAATACTCAATACTTTCGTTGCATTCCACATGTTATGTTTAGGTGGTAAACATATAAATGAATCATATTATGGACCCTGTCAGGCGTAGCAAGTAAGTGAATTTGTGAATTTGGAGAGATACGCTGATTAAAGAGAATATGGTGTGTGGCATCGTAGTTCATGGATGAACCGATTTGGATAAAATTGGTTTCGTTTGAAAGGTATTTTAATCGAGAATGTTCTTAGCTATGTTTTGAGAAAATCTGCTAAGCGGTTTGAAGATCATCACCTCTTTTCTAGTTGATAAAGGGATATAAACAACTTCCACAAGTCTAGTCGGTTTGAAATTTGAAATCTTGTCACTTGTTATCATGGGCATTGCTGGAGGGGAGGGCGCTTGCACCTCCCTCCCCCCTAAAATATCGTTTTTGGTAAACAAAATAAGGTAGGTAGTCTCTTTTACTATCCAATTCCGCCATCCCAAAACATTCCCTATATCTTATTACACCACAAACTACGCCACTAACCTAATACATCAGCCACCGTACACGGAGTATAGGTTTTCAATTAATAAAGCTCAGTGTTGCGACGCGACAACGCAACAATCAATGTCATGTTCCGCAACATGTCGGCTGGAGTTCCGTTACAATTTGCTGTGTTTGCGACAAATGATGCGTTGCTGGTGTGAATGTGTAAATAGGTTTAGTTTGATACGCTGTAGAGTAGTGGCTGTTGCTTCTGTAGGTAATTACTATTAGTTCGAGACCAGATAAATGCTTTACTTTTACGCATAGGTGTACGGAGATGGAAAACATATCGTCAAGAAATCAGGTTGTCGAAGTAATAAAAACACACAAATCCATGTCTCACTATTACATTGTAACTATAACGTATTAGTACATCATCCAAAAAGACGAAGAAAGAAATTGCATAATTAGGTACTATAGAGGATAACTCATAAATGGCCGAAGCTAAGATAATAAAAAAAAAAATTGGACCAACACGCGCGTTTCCTCTTGAAAAACACAACAAAACAAATGAAAAAATAATCAATAAAACCTGGTCCGGTTTAAGTGATTATTTTTTCATTAATTGTTTTGTAATTACGAATAAATCGGTGAACATACATGAAAAATCTGGTGGAATACATAACTTCCTTCTTGAATCGAAAACGGTTAAAATTTGCAGATCTACTTAGTGTATTAAAGTCCACTCTAAATATATATATAGAGAGGAGGAGGCCTTATAATATGGGAAGAATAAAAAGTTATCCTAAAAAAGATCGTTTTTAGCGATAAGCTTACTTATAAGTTCTACATTGTAATAATAGCTGTGAATTGTGAGGTTTACATACAGAGTATTCTATTTATCTACGATGATATGTGGGCGCTGCTGATGCGGCTGCTGAGATCCGCAAGCGGCGCAAATACTGTAACGCTATATTAGTAGCTACAGTTTGGAACCGTTTGGCGTAGAAACGGCCCCAGGCTTAATGTTTTCAGTATTTTACAACAAGCTACTAGAATAATGATTTCAAACTTTGTATGACCTTGCATTAACCTTGCCAGACTTTATTTTGTAACAAACAAATCCCTGGAAGCTACCTCAACTTTGACCTACGTAAAGTTAGATACGGCTTACAAAAGTTTTGCAAGGTTTGTTTTGATAATGTTTTTTTTTTCAATGCTATTCTGATTTCATTATTGAACAACCTTACACTCAGCATACAATTGAACACACACTCATACCTTTTTTAAAAGTAAACGTTTTACTTCTTTCCCATCTTACACTACAAGGAAGGATGTCGGAGGGTTTATATAAGTGGCCATTGTTTTTAAAGAGCTTTGAGTTTACAAGGACTTTCAAGGGCGTAAACATAAGCTTTTTGGTAACCAATTTCAATTCTTCTTCTTAGCGTGTCGATGGCAAATCGCTAAATTTGTTTAGCCCAAAACTCAGCCAAGCGAACTCCGCTCGCTGATGCAGTCATAAGATCCTCAAGTGTGCAGGTGACGGGGCATGCAGCGCAAGATAGAAGGTGGGCCATTGTCTGAGGAGGCACGCCGCATACACACTTGAGATCTGAGCCGTCCAAGAACCCCCATCTAAAGAGATTGTCTTTGCTACGACCGACCTGGGTTCGGAGTCTATTTAGTGATTTTCAGGTCGGCCACGGCAAAGCATGCCCGGGTGGAAGGCTTTCGGAAGGCTGGATGAAGTCGTCAGGGGGCTTAAGCAACTCCCGCTAAAGATCACATCTCGCTAAAGAGGCGTTGCTATTATTAGCTGGGCCAACGCACCCAAAAAAGCTTTTACGACTTTTCAGCCTCTGGGGTACTGAGACGTAACTGTGCATTGGGTGGCGTGAGTCAGTTTGTAGCTTCGTCCTCTCGATGCGACTGGCTATGGTCCTAACATTCAATAAATTCATTTTCTCGAGGTCGGCAGCTCATATTTTAGCAAAATACTTGTCAAAAAGATTGATAGGGTTTACAAACTTTTTTTATTCTATGCGGGGCGACAACCGTTTGGGGTGAGCTAGACGTTTTCAAGTATTATCAGGCATATTCGCTTTTCTTAAGTCTCTTATCACGAGATGAGAAGCTGGGTACTTTGGCGTGTATTGGTTTTATTGATCGCTCTAATATCAAAGCAATCTTTACATAAATACTTGACTTTTGACCTGCGTCGGATGGTATCTTTTAGGGTTCCGTACCCAAAGAGTCAAACGGGACCCTATTACTGAGACTTCGCTGTCCGTCTGTCCGTACGTCTGTCACCAGGCTGTATCAAGTTCAAACTCAAACTCAAAGAATTTATTTCAACTTTTGAAAAAACGCGAAGCTACAGTCCCAGTTACAAGGCATAATAACTTGTGGAAGTACCGTAGTTGCCCATTCCAAAGCGTAGATCTCTATGGAGAAGAATGGGAAAGAAAGTCCATGGACACTCCTTTAAATCAAAATATGTTACAAAATCTTGGTTACATCATTTATGTTAAGAATTACAAATATGTGAGAACGATGTAGAAATACGGGTAAGTTAAGAGCGTCCAGAGTAAAATATTAAATCAGTAATTCAAAAATAAAGTAATTAAAAATAAACCGAGGCAGCTAGAGATGACCAGTCACAACTGACAGCGCCCGTTCACCTCATGAATCGTGATAGTTAGCCAGTTGAAATTTCTACAGATTACGTATTTCTGTTGATGCTGTAACAACAAATACTAAAAACAGAATAAAATAAATATTTAAGGCAGCTCCCATACACGGACATACGGGGTTCCGTATGTCCGTGTATGGGAGCCGCCCACTAAGGACGCGGACTCGCACTTGGCCGGTTTTTTTATATTTTATTTTTGTTTGAGATGGGTTTTTTTCTTGACTCTAGTCTAGGTCAGAAATGACAGAGACATAGTCGACGATGGTACGAGCTTACGCAGAAGAAGCCTAATTAAGCATCGAGCAGTGTCACTTTGATCTAAAATACTGGATTAATATTTTTTTATGAACTTTAATGAAATCAAAAAAGCAAGCATGCAAGTGTTTTGTGTAGTTTGCGTACGTTTGTATAATTATTTAGAATTAACATGAAAATCTAGATTTTTTTGTGTCTTTATTTCTCCCAAAAACAACGATAACATCTAAACAGAACCAGACTAATTTAAATGCATATTTCAGTACACAGCAATCAGCCTTAATTTTTATGTAAATTTTAATACACCCTAAAAGCGTAGGTACCTACATACATAGGTAAATTGGTACAGTGTCGGTGTGACCCCAAAGGCTCATTCATCAAAACGGGCATAATCTTGTTTCCATCCAGCACGGACACATTGAACGATATTTTTTATTCATTCATTCATTCCGTTCATTCGTAACGTTCGCTTTTATTTTGTAGATCACCAAAACATTAATTTATTTCCGCGCATTTTGAGTGAATTGTCCGGAAAGCTTTGCCTGTATATTTATTATTTATATATTATGACGTATTAAGTTATTAAGCAGTTATTGTTGTTGGGAAATGTTTTTGCAACATAAATTTATGCATGTGAAAATTTTATGATAGTAGAACAATACAGGTGCTCTTTTGTGATGTATGTCCCTTTTGTTGTTAAGTGTCGTGAGTTGACAGGTGTTAAATATTTATTCGAATTGAAAGCTTTTATATTCATCCTGTACTTACGCACAGTTGTGCAAGGAGCTTGTGGCTAAATAATAACAGCCTCACGGGTCCATCTTTAAGGTTAAGCCATGCTTGCCGAGGTTGGTCCGTGGATGCATGACCATTATAACCTACAAGTTTCCTTCGTGTCTCGGAAAACACGTGAAGCCGTTGGCCCCGGCTGTCATTTGTAGATCTGTGACAGTCGTTACGAGTAGTCAGAAGCAAAAAGTTTGATATCAAGTCTTACCAAGGGGTATCGTATTACCCAGTAACAGGGTTGTGGAGGTCAGATTAGGCAGTCGCTTCATGTAAAATACTGGTACTCAGCTGCATCCAGTTAGACTGGAAGCCGACCCCAAGATAGTTTGGGAAAAGGCTAGACAGATGATGACTTACGCACAGTTGCATAATTT
The DNA here is from genome assembly GCA_963082945.1 of Cerastis leucographa. NCBI lineage: Eukaryota > Metazoa > Arthropoda > Insecta > Lepidoptera > Noctuidae > Cerastis > Cerastis leucographa. The sequence continues at coordinate 5,242,757 of OY720382.1, forward strand.
TACTGCATAAACTGTATGATGTACACTGTTAAAAATTATGTAATTTTACATTGAAAAATATTACATAATCCTGTAAAATTCCCGAAAACTCTGGGAAAATTATGAAATTTTACATAAATTTCATCAATTTTACATTTTTTCGTTAAAATCAACAGTTTTTAAGTAGTTTTACATAAAATTTATGTAATTATCACTAAGCCATGGATATTTACAAAAAATCTGTAAAATTACATGGATTATTGGGATAAATACATTTTCGTATGTATTTTTTACGATGGAAATGGGAATTTTACATATAAATCTCGTAATTTTACCTATTTTAGTGAAAAACACATTTTTATGTAAATTTACTTACGTCTTATGAAATATTCCGAAAAATGACAGTAAAATTACAAAAAACTTATTGAAATTTCCCAACATTTCTTTAATTTTTACATATATTCTTATGAATTTACTGTTTAAATGGTCTTTTTACATAATAAATATGTAATAATCACTAAGAGATGGAGTTTACATAAAATCTGTAAAATTACATGGAATGTTTGGGACAAATACTTTTTTTAATGTGTTTTTAACACTTAAAAAAAGGGAATTTTACATAAACATCTCATAATTTTACCAATGTTTTTGAAAAATACATTTTTATGTAAATTTACTTACGTCTAATGTAATATTCCGAAAAATACAGTAAAAATACAAACAATAATATGAAATTTCCAAACATTTCTTAAATTTTACATATTTTCTGTATTATTTCTATTTAAATGTGTCTTTTCACATAATAAATATGTAATAATCCCTAAGAGATAAAAGTTTACATAAAATATGTAAAATTACATGGAACGTTTGGGACAAATAATTTTTTTTATGTGTTTTTATCAATGAAAACGGGTATTTTACATAAAAATCTCATAATTTTACCTAATTTTCTGAAAATTACATTTTTATGTAAAGTTACTCACTTCTTATGTAATATTCCAAAGAATGTCAGTAAAATTACAAAAAACATTATGAAATTTCCCAACATTTCTTTAATTTTAAATGTATTCTGTAGAATTTACTCATTAAATGGACTTTTCTCATAATTAATATGTAATAATCACTAAGTGATAGAAGTTTACATAAAATCTGTAAAATTACATGTAATGTTTGGGACTAATACTTTTTAAATGTGTTTATAACATTTAAAACGGGAATTTTACATAAAATTCTCGTTATTGTACCAATTTTTTTGAAAAATTAATTTTTATGTAAATTTAATTACTTCCTATGTAATATTCCGAAAAATATCAGAAAACTTATAAAAAAACTATGAAATTTCCCAGTATTTTTTTATTTTTTACAATTTTTTTGTAATCATTCTGTTCAAATGTGTATATTAGCGGGTGTAAGTATAATAATAACCGGCACTGAAGTTAAAACAGTCTATTAAACTCAAACACACGGTTTACAATACACAGCAGTCCACTATACTTTAAAATGACTAAAACTATTACAATTCAAAGTTATGAAACTCGTGATCGGTCGTAGTACTCGTATCGGCCCTCTGATCTCTCGCGCAGAGCTGTTATAGCTTCCGCGCGATACAAAAATGTGGCCGCGCCGTCGCCTACTATAAATTGTCCCGCGGCTTAGTCTGTTAGGAAGCTAGCTGGGGGTTGACCTCGATTGGCTCTCTTGGGAAGACGCCCACTTCTAGGTTCTAAAGCACGCGTGGGCGTGCTGGGTACGTAATAGTCACTAAGAAATGACCGTTTACATAAATATCTGTAAAATTACATGGAATGTTTGGGACAAGTACATTTTATTATGGATTTTCAACAATTGGAACGGGAATTTTACCTAAATATCTCGCAAATTTACCAATATTTTATACATTTTTATGTTTTACTTACGTCTTATGTAATATTCCGAAACATGTCAGTAATATTACAAACAATATTATGATATTTCCCAATAACTAATTAATTTACTACATAAAAAATCTGTAACTAAAATAACTGCTGTTTTTGCATTTTGTTTTGTTGTAAAACCGTAAAATTCGCGCCGTGATTCGCGCACGAGTGTGGAGGGCCCTTTTGAAGGAACTGTCATATTACGGATCATCATTCGCCGCAACCGCGACACGTATAGAAGTACCCTGCCTCCCCTTCTCCGCCGTACTTCCTATTTTTAAATATGCTTTTTATAAGTAGGTATTAGACTTTTTATCAGTTTTCCGAACGAAATGACATGTGCAAACGAGACAGCTCTATGAATGTGTATAGCGACGTCCCGTTTACACAGATCATTTCGTAAAGTGGGTGATAGACGTACGAGTAAGTACGCGGACTTGTGGCTCGTCGACCTTTTTCGCGTGTGTGTCACCTTAAGCATGCGTACTTTAAAATTGCCGAGCAAGTTCGCCGGCGATCCAACCGGTTTGAAATCTTACTCGTAGCTCGTCTTGGCTCGTACGTGTGGCAGCACTGCGAGCCGCGAGCCGCCATTTTTCCGCGTATTTTTTGTTGGTTTAGCTAATCATCTGTGTTGTAGAAATTTTAAAATGAGTGATTTCCGTACATATTATCATGATCTACTAACAGAGTTTATAGAAGGATTCCGTAATAATCCTTGTCATTGGAAAATTAAAAGCAACGAATACAAAGACAAAAATATAGTTTTTATCCAAACTTTTCGTTTTTTTTTTATTAGTTTTTAAAACGTAATAAGATACAATTCCTAAATAACACAAAGCTTCTTCCGTCGATGACATGGTAATACAGTGTGAGCCAGCTTCTCGTGTGTCACCGACGTCGAGCCGAGTAAGTTCGCGATCTTAAAAACCGCGTACTTAAAGTTCGCACGTCTATCACCCACATAAGGAAACCGAGTAAAAATTCCGTACATAAGTAAGTATCTGACATCGACAAGGGGGCTCAACCAAAAGTAGGTAAGGTCTCTAAGCCGCCTTAAGCGACGAAAGATCATACAACCACGTTACAAAACACTTAACACTGTGTAGCGTAAATCGGAACGTTTAGCCGTATATTTCCTTCTCAGTCGAGTCAGTCGCAGTTGCAAGTTCAAGATATTGCATGCAAATTAAAGATATTTGATATTTGAAGCAACACGAGTGGGTTAAGGTATAGAAAACGTTTGATTTCCAGCACGCGTTGCATGACCGCCGTAGAAACGGGCTATTTCTACGGAAGAATCGACAAAATTACAGATTGTAGAAAGATTTCTATCGTCCTAAGCATGGCGATGTTATGAATGTAGAAAAGAAATTTTTCTATTCTTCAGTCTACATAAGTCTACGACGTCGAGCATGACGACCATATTTTCTCTACTTTTGACACTTGGGTGTAGAAACATTTCTTCTGACAAATGTCAAAATAGTCTTCATCACATCGGACCTAGACAAGATTCTTTTTGTAAAGAATCTAGCTTTTAAGGTTTTGTGTTTCTTGAGCTTCTGTGATTTTAAAAAAACATGTTGGGGACCTACCGTCGCCATCTCCTCAGTTTGTATGCCGAGAAGAATGAAAGGAAGGCCGAAAGGATTGCTGTACGAGCGTTAACTGGGGCTTTCGATTTCCCTTAAAAAAGAATTCCTTACCTACAAATTCGCAAAGAGATGGTTCAGTTTTTGTGCCAGGCTAGCTGATCGAGCATCTGTCTCCTAGCACATCTCAGGTTCTGCCTGTTTTCGTTAAAGTTAATTCAATCTAGGTACCATAACTAGGTTTTTTGTTCGATGAAAATCCTGCTTACAGGATATTGCCAAAGATCAAGTCTATTACTTCTAGATCGCAGATGCTGAGTGCAGAATAGGTACTCAATCTGAATGCAAATTTTCCAGGCAGGGTTTCATGACCAATTTAGTTTAGTGGTTTTATCATTAAAACAGACCTACGCAGACTACATGAATCCAAAATTTACCAGTATTATCTACTAGGTACAATAACACAACAAGTCATAAAAACGAAGTATGTCTGTACATCCACCCTTAACAAACGTCATGTAAGGCCGCAATACGTGATGACGTGAATGTGACGGAACCAGAAAATATATGAAAATTAATGGAACCCACAAAGACCCACAAGCGTAACATTCCCTACGACACTAAGTCCTAACCTATCATATAAATAAGTTCAGGGGGGTTACTATGACGCTTAAAACATTATTGTTCCATTCCTATTCCAGAGTGGGAAAGAGATGGAGCTAGACGACTTGTATAGCTCCCCCTCTTTTTCACTCTGGAATAAGAATGGAACAATAATGTTTTAAGACGTCATGGTACGCCACCAGGATGCTTGCACCATGCGACCTAAGGTTACAGACGAATAGTAGACAGGAATACCAGGTTCGGGAAGGGTAAACTCACTGCCAGTCCCGCAGACTCACGAGACTGATCAGAGATGGCTAAAGTTGTCTTGGCCACAGTGAGGGGTAATGAGACAATAATATAAAATTCAAATTTAATTTATTTACAAAATGTTCTGCTTATACAGTATGTTAGTTTAAACGAGGGACATATTGAAACCCATAATAGTACATGCTAACATGATACTAATAAAAATATAAACAAAAAAAAAACACTGATAAATAACAGACAGATCCATACTAAAATTTTCGCAAATGTCACGCAACGTGTATACACCCTTGTGCTAGCGACTTAATACTATCGCAGAACATGTGAGCGGGGCAATGACTCTTAGGCATAATCCATTTTCCCTTCATACTTTAAACTAACCTGGCTTAGGATAGTCCAAAATATCTAGGCACTAAACAAAACACTAAAAATTCTTCTATATACGTTACAGGTTTTTTACATATTTGGAACGAGAATCGAATACTGAATACCCTCCCTCAATATGTCCCTCGTTTAACCTAACATACTGTATACTACTTTGTCTCAACACATCTAAAAAAAACTTAAACATACTCTGTGTCCTATGCGTGTAAGATGCAACCAAATCATTCTTTTAACTGCAACATTGAACAATATCATTTAAAATAATAACAGTTATAATATATTAGTTTTTTGTTTATAATTTATATGTATTAAAAGGCCTTTGCCCAACAGTGGGACATTCAATAGTAGTAGTTGATGTAAATAAATTCAATATTTGGGGCCCATATTTTCATTCTTCTGAATCCTCATTCGTTGTAATCTGAAACGCAAACACAAAATATAGTTAAATATTGTTAGTTGCCAACATAACATGAACAAAAAATTTATTTATCATTGATTTGCAGGGGAATTCAGCCTATGCTTTGGAGCCTTGGCTCAAGACACCAATTAGAAATGCTCATGTGCCTGAGAAGGCCTATCTACAAGCTGTAACTAATACAAGAGCTAACATTATAAGAAATTATTTTATGTAAATAAATAATTTCAGTACCTATCTGAATCGTCGGCGTCGTCTCATTTATCTGCCAGACCATTCCTTCCGACCATTCCGAAGGCTACTATTGCTTATATCCTGAAACGAATAAGACTATTATTTCAACATATTTTTAGGACAAAGCAGAGGCCTATGCCTGTATCAACTGTATTATTCTGTTGCTTTGAAAATCGCTTAAACTTATTTCACATTGTAACAAGATTAAAATGATTTAAAGACACATACTATTAGAAAAATTCACACAAGGAACCGAGTGTACGCTGACCTCTTTTTCTTGGTCTTGCTGTTTATTTTGGCATTGTGAATATGCGAAAATTAACAAAACAAACAGCGTATTAAAAAGTTTACTTTGTATTTTGTAAACAATCCAACATGTCATCTGAGTCCGCCACAGATAAAAAACTTAATACGAGAAATACGTTTCGTGGTTGCGATGAGTTCCGTTCGAAAGGTTGAAATGTTATGTAAAATATTTAGGTTTAATTTCGCGAAAACGATTTAGGCCTGGATCCAGGATGCAGCAACACCATCCCGCCCGCGAAAAATGAAAAACTCGTGCAATTGACAACTTTTGTTGGTTAACTAAACGTACTATTAGCGTCGTCGTGTTTTGATAACAGGACCTGGCCCCCTATTCACAAACGCTCGGATTCGATTTCGATTCGATTAGTCGTATGTCTATCTTGTTTTGGCATTACGAAAGCGAGCGAGATAATATACGACTTTCCGAATCGAAATCGAATTCGAGTGTTTGTGAATACGGGGGCTGCATCACCTGCATGAACCTAGGTAGGTACCTATGTCATAGAATAGAAGTCTAATACCTAGGGAGATTTAGGGGTTAGGATGGCGATTCTTTCCGAAAAAGATCGATTTTTGAATCGAGTCGAATCGTGACCTAATGAATCGATATACAAAAAAATCGAAGCCAATAAGATCGATTTCTGAAAAATCGATCTTTTTTTCAAATTTTTGTTTATAATGTAATATAAATCTATTTTATTAAAAACAAGATACATATTATAATTTAACGATCTCTTATCAACAAAATCAGGTAATTCGATGATAAAAAATATTTTTATTACCATAACAAAACATCAGATCAGGCACCTTATTCACAAATACTCGGATTCGATAAGTCGTATGTCTATCTTGTTTTGGCATTACGAAAGCGAGCGAGATAGACATACGACTTTCCGAATCGAAATCGAATCCGAGCGTTTTTGAATACGGGGGCAGGTATAAAACAAGACATTACACAGACACAGATACAAAAAGTCAAAGATTACAAACAAACGTAACTTTTTTTTTAAGAGAGGCGAAGGAATCCAAATATACAGTCATCTCGCGAGTTTTAGAATAATTTACCCTTTAACCGGCAGCACTCTTATAATACGGGTACATTCAATTAATTGTAAATATTTTTTTGGTTTATACCAAAAAATTAAATAAAATCGAATGTCGATTTTCAAGGGTGAAGTATCGATTCACAGAATCGATTCAGTACTACATATCGATTTAAAAAATCGATCTTTTTGGCTCCAAAAATCGATTCTTCAATTAATCGATCTCAGATCGCCATCCCAGGTAAGTACCCTCCTACCCAAGGTTTAATAAAATTTAATAATCGGGAATTCAGGGGAGGAAAAAAATGAACAACGTTTTATTAAACTGAAACATATTATTGATCAACAAATAAAAAATATTTGTTTTTCTACATTCGTTATAATACCAATACCACCCTAGCACACTAATGCTCGATGTCGTGCTCGCACGTGGATCGCGCGGCGGCAAAACAATCTCAAATATCTCTCTGTGTACTCATCCAGTACATTTCTTTTCACTGCAAACAGCTGGTATTATTATTAAGATTTTGTAGGATAATCGTCGGTATTTTCACTTTTTTATTGGAGTGAAATTTTAATATCTGTTACGAAGTATCTATTTAATAATCTGTCATCTGTGTAAATATTTAATAATCTGTGCCGCGGTGGTAAGGATTATAGGATTAATAATTATTAAGGTTTATTATTTAGTTAATTTTAGTTACGTATCCGCGTTCGGAACGCACCTTTGTTTGTATCAGTATTCAGTACCTACCACCGGAGTCCGGACTTCCGGAGTTACCCACCCCTACAACACTGGTAACATACGTAGAATAGAATAGAACACAAACCGATGCATATTAATTATTAAGGCATAAGTTTTCGATTGTAGTCAATTTTCTAAAAACCGACTAAATCTTCCAAATACGAACACATCAGCAGTGTTACCAACTCAGTGGATTTTCCACTAAAACTGGTGGTTTCGACCCCCCTTTTAGTAGCGAAATATTGCTTTAAGTGGCTGGTGGATTTTTCTAGTGGTTTAGTAGAACTCACTTTCAATAATTACTGAAAATGCTATCACTCAACGACTAAGCCTCTAAAACGTTACGAAATATACCATATATATATACCAAAATTGTTTGGAATGAAATATTGCATTTCAAAGATGCTCAAGGGGAATCTAGGTAGGACCAAAGAATCATATAAACGTGAAACAGACTATGGCAGGAAAAATTCATTTTTGAATTTTAGAATATCACTTTATTTTTATAGTTATTGTTGTTATTGAATAATTTGTATGTTCCTCATCTTGACTTGTTGATTATTGACTAATAATATTGTTTGTTGATTTACTGATTTTAAATATTTTATTACGTAATAATAAAGAACTTTTTTTAGTAATATAACTACTTTCTGTTTTCTTTCATAAAAACCAAAGATTTGTTTAGTGGAAATTTAGCGATTTTTACAAATTTTTGGACAAAATCCGAATTTTATTAGTGGTTTTAGAAGTTGAATCTGGTGGAGAGCTTGTTTATTTGTTGGCAACACTGAACGTCAGTGCTTAGTAGAATAGATAGTAGATAGAGGCGTCATGACCGGTCATGACGCGTCGCGTCTTTTAACCGATTACCATTTCGCGGCGCGGGCGCGCAGCCTCTTTCTCAACTCCAACCAAGGCTGAGGCTACTATAAACGGGTAAGTGCTCTGTGTGATAGTAATACTTTTTGGTTCCTGATGGATCACATTCGTTACCTATGTATTTCTGTCAGCGCAGTCCGACAGCCATTAAAACTTCTCGGCAGCCTCGCTATGACTGTCGAGTGTCGAGAAAGGCTATGTACATAGTTGGCCCTTACCACTTGACCTGCCACCTTGCTCCTCACTGTGAATGCGCTCACATGCTTCGCCTTCCTGCACCATGCTTGCCTCGCCGCGCATCGCATAGATCGCTTGACCACGCGGCGAGGAGCCTTTGAGAAGCTTGTGGGCATGTGCGCGCATAACCTCTAATTTTAAGCCGCCTCGATGGGGGAGTCATCCTCCATCCACCTTGCTTTGGGCTTACGGCTGGGAGACGCCCGCATCGACGGAGGCTTGCTGTGTTCTGGCACAACGCTTACGGATGCACCCGCCACGCGCTGATTCCAGGGTTCCAGTCAGTCGGCGAGCGAGTCTAACACGCGGCCGCTACTGCCGTCTGTGCCTCACATCACGTCACGTGGTACTTGGGTACCGAGAACCCACGCTGCCACGTGTTGAGGCTACTTGCCGCCCCAGTGCCAAGAACCTTGAACATGAACAAGTTTTAACCTGCAGTGTTTGTGCTCACACCACACCGTAGTACTACTAGGGTGAGTAACAGATATTCTTTAAGTTTCTTGCATCAAAAATCTAGTGAAATCTGCTTTAGACCGTAAACCGTTACGTAATATGATTGTTTTAGAAAGAACTTGTGGATTGTGGAAGCAGCTTGCAGTTGATTCACGTTCAGTTCACGTCCAGGGTGGACGAATGATCTTGTTGAAGTTGTTTGCCATTAAATAAACGTAAGTACTTACCCGCGTACTAGATAAGTACATCTTAATTTAAAATAGTCCAAGCCGTAATTTGATTTTCGTTGGTTAATAACTTAACCGATTCGTTGCGTGTTACATTTTCAAAAACTTTTGGCTGTGGCGGGCAAACATTCGTTTCATGATACGACAGGCGTGCGCAAAAAGCGATGATACTTTTTTTAAATTAAAACTGCTACGCAAATAATTGGTCAATAACGCTTAGAAATTCTGTTATTCTTTCACAGTAAAACATGCCCGTCGTGAAAATTTGGTAGGCAGACCTAAAAGTAAAGAAAGCTGTGCCAATATTGGAATTAACTGTGGCAAATGTAATACAATCAGGTAAATCTATTTCACTTTTGGTAATGAAACCTTGCTAGTGTATATAGATTGTAGAGTAGACTATAATTGGATACTGAAAAGCAATAATGTGCTGACAAACCACATATATGTTGCATTATGACGTCAATTAAAAAATTAGATGGTTACAGTTGACATGAGTATTGCAAAATTTTTGCTAAACCGTATCCAATTAGATAGGTAGATTGTATATATATAGAAGCCCCTATTTTCTGTCACATAATTAGATGTATTTGTGCAGATAAACATCTATTTAAATACATACAAACTTAATATACCTGAATGGAAGTATTAAGCAGACATTTAATTACACTGTACCACATAGCGCTAACTTGAAAAGTCACAACTACGTACAGAAATTTGTTAAACATATTATTAGTGATCGGTAACAATGTTTGAATTCCATGGTTTCATTTAAAGGTTATTAACCATTATCAATTGATAATGGTTACCTTAGTTTAGTTTAGCTGATTTTTAATACACAGATTGCTTTCAGGGTTCTCGGTAAGCTCGGTTCTCCATACAAACTTAGTTAAACTCTCATTTTAAAACGAGTTGCTAGTTTGCTCTGAAACTTTGTACTTACAATAGGATAAGGTATATGTCTGTAAGTAGTTTAAGTAACTGCAAATACCATAGTTGAAAAAAATACAGCAAGTTTAAGTTTTTCATACATCATATGTTTTTGCTCTATTTCTTTTATTCTATTAACTGGAGCAATATAAACTAATTACAGACCTATATATATCTCATGTCATTGTTTGTGCAAAGTTTCATTACAATTGAATTATTCCTCGTAGATACACTTTCCTCGTAGAGACACTTTTGAAAAAATCTCACTTCTGTTCCTTATAGATTCACTTTCGTTTACTCGTAGTACAGCAAAACAGAAAATAGTTAGTGTACATTTTGTCAGGTAAACTCAGGGTAAATTAAAGAAAAAAAGGTAACTAATTGCTTATGTTTATTACAAAAATATAACGTTACCTACTGGTAGGACACTTGCTACACCTTACAAAAAATTAACATAAATCAGATCATCAGATGAGACCAACAGAGGTAAAGGAATCTGTAAAGTAAAATTATTGATAATGGTTAATAACCTTTCTATGGACTGGACCGTCTCCTTCAAAATTGTTACTTTCCTTTACTTTCACTCTACGATCCAGCAATGAAATTAAAACTTTGTTACCAAACACTATATTAATGCCGGTGACTAGCAAATTGACTACTGAGTTAACTCACTGGTTTTAATTGTTTATTACTAGATTAAAAAAATTGATAGAAACTTATTACTGTTTTAAATGTTGTGCAGATAAAAATGTCTGAGTTGCCATTTTTAATTGTATGTATTTACCAATAGAGGACATGAAATATAATGTGCTTTTAGTTTCTGTAGTAAGCTTGCTTTGGAACTGGAGTAGTAGACTGCAAAATTGGATGAGCTGCCTCAGGAGACAACGATGCCGCAACTTTATTGTAGTTAGTGAACTGCCACAAAATTTAGTGAGTTTGTTATATGGGGCATTTTAAATGAAAAAAATCATGTGCAGAAAAAATTTAAAAATTGCCACCGATTTCTGAAGCTAGTTATTTTTAAACTTTTTTGTTTTTTGTTTTGGGGGATACATAAATGATTTGACGGGGAAGTTCGGGCATTGTCGGGCCGCTGTCGGCGTTTCGTCGGTATCACTAATAACTCGCAAAGCCTCAGAGTATAGAGTCAATGAGCCGTTGAGCTAAATGAACTAGTGAGCTATTCCGTGAACGACTGAGCGACTAAGGAGCTAGATTGTAATTAAAGAGCTAGTTCAATTTTATCTCTCATTCGCGAGCTACCCATGTCTAGAACTTACACCCTTTTCAAACTGCGCTGCCCGAGACTTGTACTCTTAATCACTAATAGGGCCACTTATCGTAATACGATACATTTAAATTGAGACTGACATGCGTGTATAACCATTACCGGTAACATTTTATTATTTTAATTATCTAGTCTAGTGATCAGTTTTTGAGGTCCCGGTTTTTAAAGTACGTTATTATAAAATTTGGGAGCCTATATTGCCTGTTTTAATTCTGTTTTTTTGCCCACAGATAATGAAAACATATATTACTTGCTGGTAGAAAAAACGATTGTTAGCGGAACTGCGAGTCTGTCTACGTCGTTACAACTATTGATGGCGGCTTACTTCAACTTGAATATGGAATATTCAGTGGAGTGTCAAAACACATTAGAATTTATACAAAGGTATGTTTTTTAGGTTGTGCGTTGTTTCATCGAATTTCGTTTCACATAAATTGTTTCTCATATTATCATTTCATAGAATAATCAATACGCAGAATATTTACTTTAAAGAAATTTAAATAATCGATTTTTGTTTCAAATAAAGTCCTTTATCCACATATTGTTTGTTTCACATAAAACTTATTACAAAGAATAACATTTTATCGAGTGACAGCTTCTAAAATTCATATCTTTGAAAAATACATACCCTCCTAATAATTACAACACCGCATTCACAAAAATAATGCGGTTAAAGTCAAGACTTTAACTTGACAAGTCAAGCAGGAAAACAATCTTGTTATTCTTACTAATGGTGTCCATGCCTGTTGCATGCAGCATAAAAGCAACCATGTAGCATGCAAGCAGGCATGCAGCATGCAAGCAGGCATGCAGCATGCAAGCAAAAATGCAGCCTGCATGCAAGCATGCAGCATGCAACAAGCATGGTTTCTGTCACGGCTCCGGCGCTGCGGGGCTCCGGCGGACCCACGCGAGTTCATCGTCGCAGATGGTATTAACGCTCACCACTGCGGCTGAGGCTGGCCGGCTTGCCGGCCAGCAAGCCGAAGCTAAGCAAGCGATAGATACCACCTGCTCCTCAGCTCGCGGGTCGCCTCATCCCTCCGCGCCTACGCGGGCTTTAATTACACTCTAGGGGTAGGCCAGACAAGACTACGTGGAGTCTGATTTGCAGCCATTCGTTTTTATCACTAACTTTTGTAGTACAACATATTGACTTTTAAGGACAATATTTTAATTTAAGGTTAATAATTTCGTTGAATAGAATACCATGGAAACATACATCGAGCAAACAATATTCGTTAAAAAGTAATTCTACTGTTTGATAAATTTGTTATATAAAAAATGTGATTATAAAATTCATTGAAGTGTGTTTCTGTAAAGTATGTTTCATTCAAGTAAATAGTAGTTGAAACAAAATTATTCGAAATAAAAATACGAGGACCAAATATTATGTGAAACATTTTCTGGGAAACGAAATTCTGTGAAACTTCTGTCTGCGAAACAAGGTGACACCATGTTTTTTAAGATAAATCCTAAAGAAGGAAGTAAAGTCCGTAAGGGACGCACGCTGAATAAAGTATTGTCATTAATGAGTAAACTTCACATTATATAAAAGACATTATGTCATTTACATGCGGTTATTGTGGCGAGAATTTCTCCTCAGTGATTTCGTACAATAACCAAAACCACATCAACCACATCGAAAAAGTCACAGGTTCTGTAAAAATGTTAAATTTCCGTGTATAGATCCTTTGTGTAAGAGTATTTTCAATAATTATGAGTCTTTTAGAAATCACAATTTTAGATTGCATCTGCCTGGGATTAGTACTGCTAGTCCACGAGTTGACATTAATTCAACCTCTATTCTAAGTGTACAGAATGTAATCATAGAATATTGTTAAAAAATGTTGAATACCATTCAAGAACTCATAATATTCAATCTGGAAAAGCGGTAACTTGTCCATATAATCTTTCATCTGAAACAACTTCATATGGTTCGTCTACTTTTACTAATATACCATCATTAAAAAGAGGCACAGACGGCACCCGGATACCCATCAATAATACATTATTAGGCACTATATAATTTACGTGCTACTTAAAAGACTCATAATTATAAACATATTACTCATAATTATACAAATATACTGTAAGGCATATCTACGTCAAAAAAAACCAGAAATGATGTGCAGAATCGCCCTTTGGCACACATGTATGTACTTGATGAAGCCAAAACAACAGTTCTGACCTGTTAATTCCTAAAAGAAACCCTTAGAATAATGATGTCCTCATTTATTGTATGGATGGATTTGTGACACACTTGTATCGTAATGTACTATTATTACTGTGCATAGGTCTCGTTCATGTACAATTCAACTTGTGATTCATTTCTCCTTTATACTACGTTACTACGAAACAGGTCAAAACCTGCACAATGCGCACCTGCCGGCCTAGCATGACCGCCGTAGAAACGGGCTATGTCTACGGAAGAATCGACAATTTGACAGATATTTCTATCGTCCCAAGCATGGCGATATTAAGAATGTAGAAAATAAATGTTTCTTTTCTTCAGTCGATACAAGTCTACAACGTCGAGCATGACGACCATATTTTCTCTTCTATTGACATTTGGGGGTAGAAACATTACTTCTGACAAATGTCAAACTAGTCTTATTAAAAACTACACACATCAAAAGTGTCTAGGGATCAACATATATTTTTGCAATAACTTTTCTCCTGATTGATATTAATTAAAATTTTCTTTAAGGATTCATCAAATAAAGTGTTTTCGTTTGTCACAGTAACGATAAACCAAGTCACCTTTGCATTAATAAAGAAATTTGCCATTTTCTAATAAAGGGATTTTTGACATTTGAACCACTAACATTAAAGTTCGAAAAAAAGACTGAAATAACAGTTTTCTTTAAAATTTTATTGGGTAACTTAAACAATTAATAATCCGTGTTTCTACCGCGAACACTAACAACACAAGAACATCGGTTTGGCATACTCAAAATGAGTTCATCCAAATCACGCTGTGGAATGGCCGCCCATGTTCGTTGCAACAACAAAAAAAGGTCTTCTTGCGACTGGATACCCTCCATATTCGGCAGAGCTCTTCTCTGTAGCATATCCCATGCATGCTCAATCGGGTTCAAGTCTGGCGACTGAGCAGGCCAGGGCAGGACATTGATGTTAGCTGCGGCGAGAGTCTGTCTTACAACTCTTGCGGTGTGCGGTCGTGCATTATCATGCATTAACTGAAATAAGGGACCGATTTGCACTTGTAGAGGAACGATGACGTCTGATACAATCGTCTCAGCATAAATTTGAGCGTTGAGGTTGCCTCTGATCCAAATCAACTCAGTTCTTCCGCCGATCCAAATACCCGCCCATACCATGATGGTTCCACCACTATAAGGATGGACTTCCTGGCAGGATTTTAATCGCTGTTGGCGTCCAGGGGTTCTCCAGTGTCGTATACGTCTTGTATCCGGTCTCATACCAAAACGAGACTCATCAGAAAAGCACACGAAACGCCATTGTTCTTCTGCCCAATTTCTGTGTTCAAGAGCCCATTGATATCGAATCCTACGATTGTGCATTGCTATAGGTGGTACCCGTAGCGGTCTTCGGGAATGAAGGTTCACTTCATGCAAGCGGTTTCTGACTGTTTGGTCGCTAATTAAGTTCCCTGAAGAGTGATGAAGCCTCACGGCTAACATCATGGCGGTTATTGTTGGAGCTCTTCGAGTTAAGATTTGAATGTATCGGTCTTGTCTCCGTGTGGTGCAGCGATACCGTCCTCCATGGCGCTCAGCCACGGTACCAGTGCTTCGGTAACGTGTCCAAAGTCGACTGATAACACTCTGACTTGTATTCAGAGCTAAAGCCACAGTACGTTGCCGGGAACCAGCTTCTATCATTCCCACGGCTCTGAGCATTTCTTCCCTGCTTAAATGACGTCGCCGCTCCATAATAACGTTGGTTTTAATCAGTAGTAGGAAAATATTGACAGCTGATTTTCATCTTTTACTCGAATTTGATTCACAGTTCCTGATTCAAATTATGAAATGCACCAAAAAGGATCTATATAAATTTATAAAATCATAAATTTATTACAAAGCCACATCTCAATCTCAAGAAATCCGCATAAAAATGCTTGATCCCTAGACACTTTTGATGTGTGTAAATACGAAAAATACGTTTCGTGGTTGCGTTGAGTTACGTTCAAAAGGTTGAAATGTTATGTAAAATATTTAGGTTTAATTTCGCGAAAAAGATCCAGGCCTGGATCCAGGATGCAGCAACACCATTCCGCCCACAAAAATGAAAAACTCGTGCAATTGGCAACTTTTTTTTGTTAACTAAACGTAATAATATTCAGGGAATATAAACATCACGTGATACGTCCCCGTTGCTATGGAAAGAATTTCTGTCTATGTCTTCATAGAAACGCGAGTCGATGGGGCGCGCCATGCTCGGCCAGAAGAAATGTCAAGTTGTATAGAAAAGATTTCTTGTCGTTTCTTGGTAGAATAGAGATAGAACGGTCATGCTAGGGGGGCTGAAAAACCGAAATGCAGGTATAATTGCACCGGCCGAATATTCGGCGGCTGGATACCGAATATTCGACCGATGGTCAGGCCAAACATCCAGTATCCGGTATCCGGCCAACCAACTATCCGTTGCATCTCTAATTTATTTCTGTAACAAATATTTTCAAAAAAATTTTTACTTTAAATGGTATAGTTATAAGAAGTACCTACATAATATAATTTATGTACGGGATTGCTGTTAATTTTTAATTATATCGTTTTATATGTTACTGTAATAACCAAGACGGATACATTGTTGTTACATTATTCTGCAGGCCTCGTGTTCTCGTGGCCTCGTTTTTTCATTGCGTGTGTATATAATTATATTATATTATTTTAAGCAGAGGTCTAATTGCCATACGAAATTAATGGTACAATAGGGATGATGACTGGGTAAAGAAAACGAAATTCTATTTTGTCCGTCAATCAGGTAATAAAAAAATATTGGATACGTATTTTTTGTTTTATCAAGTTAACAAAAAAATACTTAGTTAAAACGCATTAAAGTTGGAGAGTGGGGGCTAACTACGTCACAACTATGTATAAAATGTACTGAGCCGTGACGTCATGCGCCATTTCAACTCAAAATATCTCCATAATTTTACGATTACGAGAAAAAAGAAAAAATACGTGTCAAATAGTTTTTAATAATCTACCCGATGGACAAATAAAAAAAAATGAGTCACCATCCCTATTCCACACAATACAGGCTCATTCTTTTAAGGTGGATGCTCCAGTGTAGCCCACGAAATTCAATTTTTCTTAAGTTTCTTACAATTTGCAGGCCAGTGATAGGTTTTATGTTGATGAAAATTTAATTCGCGCTTGTAAGACTTATGTAGTTACAGGATTATAATCATCAAAATCATCGTTTTAACACTCTTAAGTTCATAAAAGTGTCAAGAATGACTATTTCATGATAAAATTCATTCTTGACACCTTTATGAACTTCGCAGGTTGTATTGGTGATTTTGATGATTATAATTCTGTTACTACATACGTTTACAGACGCGATTAATATTATTATCAACATACAATCTAGCACTGGCCTGCAAATTGCAAAAAACTGAAAAAAAAAATTGAATTTCGCGGGCTACCCTGGAGCATCCACCTTAATGGAACAAACATAAAGTAAATCCTTGTCATTATTAGTATAAGAAGTCACTTCAAAAGAAGGTATAAGCTAAGCATTTAATTATTCATTTAAGCATATCCTTTACCTGTACGAAAATAAATAAATTGTTGTTTTTTAGGAATTTTGTTTTTTTATTAGATAACCTCCAAACTGTAAACTGCTTGTTGTTTGTATATAATGACTTATAAAATTAGTTCATTTTACATGTAATTAGGCGATAATATTATCTAAAGAATTCAATACAAATCTTGTACATTTACATGCTATAAGCTAAGCATTTAATTATTCATTTAAGCATATACCTGTACGAAAATAAATAAATTGTTGTTTTTTTGGAATTTTGTTTTTTATTAGATAACCTCCAAACTGTAAACTGCTTGTTGTTTGTATATAATGACTTATAAAATTAGTTCATTTTACATGTAATTAGGCGATAATATTATCTAAAGAATTCAATACAAATCTTGTACATTTACATGCTATAAGCTAAGCATTTAATTATTCATTTAAGCATATACCTGTACGAAAATAAATAAATTGTTGTTTTTTTGGAATTTTGTTTTTTATTAGATAACCTCCAAACTGTAAACTGCTTGTTGTTTGTATATTATGACTTATAAAATTAGTTCATTTTACATGTAATTAGGCGATAATATTATCTAAAGAATTCAATGCAAATCTTGTACATTAAATGTACAAGATTTGCATTATATATATATATATAAATTTTATATGCCATCGATAATTCTCAGGATTTTGCTATTGGCAAGTTGTTTGTTTTTTCTTATGTATTTTAATAAATGAAGTCGTATTAATCAAAATACTTGTGTGAAAATCATTAGGAAACATCAGTTTAACCGATCTGGGTATAATCGCTCGTCACATCTGAATAATATAACTGTGCGCCTAATATTACAGGAGTAATATAGTATTTGTAAAATGTGTGCAGTGTGTTTAAGCAAATTATTCAATAACAATGAAGTTTTTGGTTTTTAATTTGCATTGAGGTCACACCATTTAATAAAGAATCCTAATAAATGTAATATTGGGTGGATTGTTACTAATACAGGTGCAACCAGTGTATTTAAGTTAGATCGGTTACTGACTATTTCCAAGTGATTTTTTGCTGGCTGCATTATTTAAAAAACATAAGAAAAACTATGGCTAATAACTAAATCCGAAGAATTACCGACAGCATGTAAATGTACAGAATTTATATTGAATTTTACAGAAATATATCCCATAATAACATGTAATCTTACCTAATTTTACAGGTAATAATACACAAACAACAAGTAATTTTACCGTGCCCATATTTAAAATCACAGTTATCTTATGTAAAAACACATAAATTTTATCAGTAATATTACCGAATAAAAAGAAAAATACTTAAAAAAACATTAAAAATACATAAATTTTGTGGTAAATTCTCATACGAAATCTGTAATTAAACACAATAATTCTGTAATATTACCGAATACAATGTAAAGTACATAAAATATAATAAATAATACCTAAACTTTTATGTATTTTTACATAAGAAATCTGTAACAAAACACAATAATTGTGTAATATTACCCAACAAAAAGTAAAAATACTTAAAAAAAACATTAATTATACATAAAGTTTGTGTAATTTTACAGAAGAAATCTGTAATAAAGCACATATTAATTCTGTAATATTACCGAATATAATGTAAAAATACTAAAAAAAACATGAATAATACAGAAAGTTTGTGTAATTTTACAGACGAAATCTGTAACAAAATACATAATAATTCGGTAATATTATTGAATAAAATGTAAAAATACTAAAAAAAACATGAATAATACAGAAAGTTTGTGTAATTTTACAGACGAAATCTGTAACAAAATACATAATAATTCGGTAATATTATTGAATAAAATGTAAATATACATAAAATATCATGAATAATACACAAACTTTATGTATTTTTACATACGAAATCTGTAACAAAATACATAATAATTATGTAATATTACCGAATAAAAAGTAAAAATACTAAAAAAATATGAATAATACAGAAAGTTTGTGTAATTTTACAGACGAAATCTGTAACAAAATACATAATAATTCGGTAATATTATTGAATAAAATGTAAATATACATAAAATATCATGAATAATACACAAACTTTATGTATTTTTACATTCGAAATTTGTAACAAAACACATAATTACTCTGTAATATTACCGAAAAAAAAAGTAAAAATACATAATTGAAAATTTACAGATTATGTAAAATTACAGAAGTGGTAATTTACAGATTATGTAAAATTACATAAGTGAGATTTTACAGATTATGTAATTTTACGTGCGTATGTGTTTTTACATATCGACCTGATTTCATTATTATGTAAAATTACATAAATTTAATTTTACATAATCGTCATTTTGTTTAATTATGTAAAATTACATATATGTAAAATTACATAATAATTAAATCAGGTCGATATGTAAAATTACATACGCCTTGTAAAATTACATAATTATGGAAAAATACAGAAATGTTAGGGCAACGAAAGTTGCCCTAAAATTATGTAAAATTCCCTGAAAATTTTTAACAGTGTAGGTATCAAGGTTTTGGAAGATCATAAACGCATTAGCCCCGCTTTAAAGTTTTATGTGGCTATTTTTCTTTCTTCGACTCATACATGACAGACTGTAATCTTCGAGGAAGGCAGAGGTGTACCTTATAGTACACAGACATTTCCCCAGTTGCGTTTAAAGTCCCATGTAACAGGGAGCGAGCTTATTGCCATCAACCGGGCACAAATCCGACCTCCGTGGCTGAGAAGTTCCTGATGGAAAAACCCGAAACGCTTTGCTCGGGAATTGAACCCAGGACCTCATGCTCAGCAGTCACACTTGTAACCTCTCAGATCAACCAACAAGGTAGTCCTGAGTCAGTCGTTATTCGACTCATCATCATCATCATCATCATCAGCCTATAATGTTCTCATTGCTGGGACACAGGCCTTCTCTCTATGAGAGGGAGTGGGCTGTAATCCACCACGAGGGCCCATTACGGGTTGGTAGATGTCACATGTCTTCGTATTTTTAGTTCGAGGACATGCCGGTTTCCTCACGATGTTTTCCTTCACCTTTTTTGAGGGCAGCGGTGATGAAATAAATTACACAAAGTAATGTGCCTGCCTGGGTTCGGACCCACAGCTTACTGCTCGTAACTCGGGGCTACCACCACAGGGCCACTGCTGCTCTCTTCGATTTAGTTTACCTATATAATCTCAAATTGAATCAAAACCGATCATCTAGTTTTATGTTTATAAATAAACCCAACACAAAGACTTCGTTTAATTTTAGAAGAACACAGCATTTACAAAGAAATGCATGAACTGGCACAAAAGACCCGTATTCAAATAAAACCTTATTTCTCTTTGAGCTACTTAAAAAAATGGGGTCAGCATTTAAATATCCTGCCCCGGCTATTCCCAAAATGCATATAAATCACGGAGAATAACCGTCTCTTCTCTCGGACGCTGTTTTTATTGTATTTCTAATTCCATTACACGGAAAACACTGTGTTTAATTCTCGAGACGGTCTGTTTTAAAATGTTTAAATCAATTGGACACGGTGTCTGCACAGTGTGATAGATGGAAAATGGGGTTTTATTTCTTGAAAACGGTGGAAGTACTTTAAAAGAAAAATGAGCCATTATTTTCTTTTATGATTCAGTAAGATTCCGATTGGTTATGTGGTGTTTTATTTTGGAACCTACTAAGAACTACGTCCAAATACCACCTCCATTATAGTCCAAATAGTTAAATTCTTTCAACAGGATTGGTTAATCCAATATGGAGGCTTGAGCTTATATGGTTATATAAGCTCAAGCCTCCATATTGACTTTTCCATGATTCTTATCGCTAATAAAATGGCGCTTTGTCTAAAACCTCTTATTGCTATGTATTGCCATCACATCGTTAGGTTAAACTGCGCTTGGCTAGGTTGCTCCATGGATGGGCTACCACACATTACATACAGAGATTCCTCCGTGCTCTGGAAAGCACATTAAGCTGTTAGGCTGTCATCATGTGAGGCTTTAGGGGTCTTGTCAAAAATATGACAGAAAACATTAATGGTTTCAATGTTAGTTTTGTAGCAACTTACAACAAAAAGTACTACAGCGCCGTCTATGAGAAAAACAGAAGAACTAATATGGTCTGAATCGCGCAAGCAAAGTTTACATCGACTTAAGAGTATATAGAGAAACCCGACAACAACTGTCGGGCAGTTGCCCACCAGACATAACACCTGTCTGATCAGAGGATCTTCCCTTTTCTAAGGAATATATAGGAACCTTACACCCTGTTCCTCATACCCCTAAAGTTTGTTAGAAGTCAAATACTTATCCGCTACATAAACAACTTATTGCTTCTTCATCAAAACATTTTCAGTAAAAGCCCTCAAACCTGCCCATCGAAAATACAGTCTGACCTAAAATACTTAACCTATTTTCATTGCATAATTAAGCTCATTGAGAAAACACTTCATCTCTTTAATTGCCTGAACTTTATCAGACGTTTTTAACGATCCGGCCATCGGCCATAATGTTTTTAATGGATTTTTCTGTGGCTAATTATAGAAAGCCACGCGAAATGAATGTTTACGGATAAGTTATTGCAGTGCTCTCTTAGTTATTGCTTCTGGATTGGATTTTTCATGAAAAGAAATAGATTATGATCAGTCACGTATGATTTATTCTAGATTCCAATTCATCGTTGTTTTCTTAGGGAGTCGTATCAAGCTTAGGCTGTCTTTAAACGATTGGGTATTAAAACTAATTCAAAAATACTCACAAGAAGTGAAAACCTTGAAATGGATTATTGAGTTACTACTGTATGTTCACATCTATTATGCCTTGTGCCTAGGTTTGTAGTTTTATATTTTTGTAACTAGTCTATTTAAAAGAGTTGCTCAGAGTTTTCGAAAACCTGCATTTCATTAGAACTTTATGCAAATTGATGAATCTTGCTTATGTTTTTGATCTGATATTTGGACATTACAGTTATGTCAGCATATGAACGGGTGTTATGTACATTCGTCACACACATGTACAGAACTTGGATGATAAATCAACTGAGCCATACATTTTGACCGTGTTGGTAATACACTTTTGTATGAAGCAAATGACTATTCTAACGTTTCTGGGCCTAGAATCTTGTAAATCTCTTAATTAGTGACAATAATTTGCATATCGATGTCATTTAATGATTCAAGAAATGTTAGCATATTTTGTTTTTATTTCGAATTTTCAAATTCTGAATCACAAATCCCCGACAGTAGATTTAATTTGTTTGATCTAGAATACACAAAACTTTGAGCAACCGATCGCAAGATTACCGTAAATTTTAAAGTAAACAGCTTGCATAGAAGACGATTTGATACCAAAGCCTTTTGAGATAAATCTAGACTATTTCAAAAGAGACAAGATCAGTTCAATCCAAGTCTGTCTCAAGGTTTTCAGAACCAATATTCAAAAGGTCTTCGATAAACCAGCCAAATGAGTTTTCCGAAGAACAACGAAGGTTGCCGATTGGAATAGCATTGTTCATTTAATGAGTACCGTAGAAATAAATCCAAGTTTATGGACTATTTCACTTTTACGAGAACGTTGTAAAGGATTTGCAATGCAGTCAAATTGAAAGTTAAACTCAAAATAATCCGTAATTTAATTTTGTTCAGTTGGAAATAAACGTACGGACAGTTAACATGCGGTTTAGTCGTTATTGTTTCAGCGTGAAATGAGTTTTTGGCAGAATGAAGATTTGAGCATTTATTTTTAACTGACACCATAATGATATATGTGATACTGATATTATTCAGAATCACAAACGAATGCCGTTAACTGCTGCGTTAAGAAAAATCTTGTGTCCATATGTCAACAAATAATATTTTTCACCCCTATGCCTACTTCAATGCCTTCCTTGAGCAAACGAAGAGAATATATATAATGTTGATTAGTGAAACAACCAAAAATTTTTTAATTATTTACTTAACGGCATACAGGCGCGACGAGACAGCGCGACGCTACTGCGCGACGTGCAGCGGCTCCTATTTCTGTCTGCAGAGTTTAAACTGACCTAACACGAAGTGGATGGCGGGGTCTTAGTTCGCTCACTAGACCTCGCCATCAACTTCGAACCTATCCGGCCCTAACCCGACTCGGAGAGTCGGGTTGCCGCAGGTCCTGAGCTCTCTTCGCTCGCTCTTGCATCCTAGGTTCTCCCTCTCGAGTCCGCGACCTCAAGTTACGACGTCATACGAACGCGCCCGAGTGCACCCGAACTCCCACGCTGCACACCATTTTCGCTTCGTCGCTCTTTTGAAGTAGATACTTCATGAACTCAAATCGGTTTTATATTCCACTCACATAATATTATTTTCGCTCACTCAATATTTTTTTCGCTCGATTTAGATTTTGATTCGGCTACTTGGAATTTTAGTTGCTTGTTTAGATTAACTGTTTCCCACTGCTAGTAGCTCATTTCAGGAGTTTAAATCATTCAAGATTTATTGCTTTAACGCCGTTTGGTTTAGTATTAAAGTATCTCATTAACATATAGTCGTCCATATATTATTTATTCGCTCGGTTTATTATTTCCCAATAAAATCAGAAATGCGTCGCGTCGCCTACAGGGGCGACGCGACACATTTGATAGAAGACGCACGTTTCATAGAAATTGTTCTACGTAGGTTTTAGGTAGGGAGCCTTAAAGTGAATTGAATAGGACAGAAATGGAAAGAGTCTGTATAGTACCCATTTGCCCACTTTTACCTCATTGCGAATGAATTCGCGATGCACTAATGTTCCTCAAATAAAAACCGCTGGCAACAGACCAGAAACCATTAAAACTACAAAAAAAACTTCAAATTACTCACGTATAATTAAACCGGCAGAGATCGGTGTCGTTCGCCGGCGGAGCGGGCACTGCGGCCCAATGCACGGCGCGCCCACCGCTGGTGACTGCGGCCAGCAACCGCTGACGGCAACCGCACGAAGACCACACGCTTGCACTCGCTATGCCACCCGCCTGATGGAATTAACGGTCAGTTTGGTGACTAATGACAAGTTGAAATGTGGTTTTTTTTGTTGCTTTTTGTACGGCCCTTCAATGTATCACGATGTACCCTTGTGTTGGTAAATTTCATGCACGGATTGAAGGGTTATTTAGGGAAATTAGATGTTAGATCAGCCAGAGCAGAGTAAAACACGTGTAGAATATACACGTTTAAGAGGGAACTCCATGCTCGATGAATTTAAAGAATAGGTATTTGAAGAAACTATTGCCGTCGCGCTGCGACCAACCAAGCCCCCGTAAAGTGCGAAAGGGACAAGTGCAACTCACGCTGATTTTACCTACAAAAATCGTGACCAAAAGACGTTTTGTATTCCGCTGTTTTCTTCTTCAAATCTAAACTAATCTAAATAATTCTTATATCAAAATTTAGAGGAAAAGTATATCCATGCTTCTATTATTTTCTTTTTTGTTAAAAACTTATCTAATTTGTCCGATAGTCATCTTTTTTTCGGGTTTTTGGATTGTCATAATTATTTTAGTGATTATGTTTTGAAAAAAAAGAAAAGATAGGGGCATATATTAATAAGACATAATTTTTTTTGAAAAAACATCATTGCTCTAGACGCATTATCCACGAAGAAAACAGCGGAATACGTTTGTATGGAGAAAGTCCCACTACAGTCCCCTCTTTAGTACTGATATTCAGATATATTTGAAATATAAGTACTTAAATGCAGTTTAGAAGCTAAGCCCATTTTACTTGATATGAAAATGTGTGGAAAATAAGTACCTGTTTCTACGTAGTATTTTTTTTTCTTTTTGTGAAGAACAAAAAAAAATCTTTCCTTGTGTCTATTGAATCATTCAGACAACTGACGGCCTCTGACTTTAGTAATATTTGTCAGATTCATAACATCAGTGACAAAAAAAAAAAAACTACGTATAAAACGATTCAGTTCCCAACTTCCGATTGCACAGTCTTCAAAACGCAAACGTAAACTACCGAGTCTAGTTGCAAGACTTACACCACAAACCTAGTACATAAACTATTTAACTTTTAACGAAGCTTGTTACGTTAGCTGCTAACTATTAATAAACTACCTGCAGAGGTGTCGGCAAATTTTCCACAAGCAGATAGCATTTGGACGTTGAATTCCATCGTCGGATCCTTTCGCGCGCCAACACGTAGTGGGTTTCAATCTCCTTGCCTTCGACTGCTACTAACTCCGCCTGAAACAAATGAAAGAGCAATGTTATTGTTGTCTGTATTTTAAATTTAGTAACGCTGATTAAGGGCAGTGTTTCATTGTAAACTAGTTTATGTCCACGACTTCGCCCAAGTTTTGTTCGGTAATTGTCCTACGTACTACCGAGATAAAAAGTTTCAGTGTCATTCCAGAAGGAGGAGCTCGTGGCTAAATAAAGACAGCCGCACGGGTTTATCTTTAAGGTTAAGCCGTGCTTGCCGAGGTTGGTCCGTGGATGGGTACCCATAATTACACACCGAGTTTCCTCCGTTCCTCGGAAAGCACGTTAAGCCGTTGGTCCCGGTTGTCATTTGTAGATCTTTGACAGTCGTTACGAGTAGTCAGAAGCCAAAAAGTCTGACATCCAGTCTTACCAAGGGTATCGTATTACCCAGTTACTGGGTTGTGGAGGTCAGATAGGCAGTCGTTTCATGTAAAAACTGGTACTCAGCTGCATCCGGTTAGATTGGAAGCCGACCCCAAGATAGTTTGGGAAAAGGCTAGGCAGATAATGATGATTTGTTATTCCAGAATATTACTGTCCCTGTCCCTGTCAAATTACATTTGGATCCATTCAGTAGTTTCTGCGTAAAAGAGTAAGAAACATCCATACAACCTCACAAATTTTTGAATTTATAATAATAGTTGTTGCCATCGACTTTGCTCGCGCTGGACTGTTACCAGGATAAAAAGTATCCAATGTGTTAACCCAGGTTATAAACTACCTGTGTGCCAATAATTAGTAGGATTTTCAGCCTTAATGTTCTCACTTCTGGGAGATAAAATCTATTCCGTAGCTGTGACGTAGGCTTATTAACTGAAAGATGACTGTAATCTACCATGAGAGTCCAGTTTTGAATGACTGATGCCACATGATCTTAATCGAGGTGGATTTCTCTATCAATGAGTTCGGATAATTTCTATTGGAGACAATTATTCTTCTCATTTCATTCAAATCCATCAAAAGTAACGTTAAAGATAATTTAAAAGCACGAAAAAAACTAACGAAAAAAAACTGTGACAGTTGATGAAAATCATATATGAAGTCGACAACTATCAGCTGAATCAGCAAAATCAATCTGAAAATGTTGTCTTTTTGCCAAAATTAATAATTGAAAATATGCATGAAGTATTTCTTGTGATTTGTTTTTACAAAGAAGAATTCCAACTTTGCAGACAAATCAAAATGGATTTTAAAAAGTAATTTAATGAGTTTTTCTTAATATTTAATTATGGGATTAAATATAATGAGCACCAAAAAATACTTTAAGATCCTAAGCTACGTTACCCAAAAAAAAATACTAAACACCAAAAAAATTGTATTCAAAGACCAAATATAGTAAATGATCACCAAATATAGTAAATGATCACCAAATTTTGTGGCAAGAAGAACTTAGGAAGCAAGTGCGAGCAAAGCGAGCTCGGGATATTGGGCACCCCGACTCGGACAAGTTAGGTTAGGTTACTTTAAACCCTGCAGAGAGAAATAGGAGCCCCGCGTAGCGGGGCTCCGTCGACTACGCCTTAGTTCGGAGCTGTGATTTTCAGGTTTTTAATTCTGGTGATCATTTACTATTTCTGTTGATCATTTACTATTCTAGGCAGTATAAAAATGTTTTTTTAAGGTTATATTTACTTTATCTGGTGTTATGTTAAACATAAGCCTTTAATTATTGTTTAGTTCCTACGGTTTCACTGGCAACCTATGAGAAATCGTCAATCAGCCTAACGATCCCATTGTTGGGACACAGTCATTTCTTCATGTAAAATAGCCAATTTGATTTGCTGATTGTACCTGCAAACTAAAACGCTTAAAACCAACAGTACATCAATCTGAACAGAGAAATTTCATCAGCATCACATACAATCATTTGATTCGGACACCACATGTAACAAATGTAAACGGATGTAGTAATGGACGAATCAAAATGGCCTTGACAGTGCATTTAATAAGTGCTATTGCTGCAGGCATTGGTACTGCAGCTAATGTGTGATTGCCTATACACACGGCGACATAATCAAAGCAAACATTTCTAGTATAAACTGATCTTGCAGTGCACCCGAGGCCACCGTTAACTTGAATGTTTATTATAGTATGTTTGTCTTTTATGTGTTTAATCAATCTCTCCTTATTTGAATTTGAACAAAATTCTATCCTCGATAGAGAGTACTCGTATCTTCCTACGAGTAGGTATATGTGAATATAAATAATCTTAGAAGGCTTTTAGGTAAAATCTCTTAAGAGCGTTTAAACCAATGAAACTTCATACGCATAAGCAGGATACATAGGTCTAAAAGTTACCCCTAGTTACATTAAAATCGGTTAAGTCATTTTGGAAAATAAGGACGTGAAAGTTTGTATGAAATTTCGTAAAGCGTAAACGCTCTTAACTATAAAATTAATGTAGTTATTACCTTTTTTACCCGTTGAAGAAAAAAAGAAGAGAGATTCCAGTAATCAGTGACCTCACTTTTGTTGTGGACAATATGAACTTTATCAAAAAATATATTATAATATATAAATATACTTATTGGGTTTTTACTGATACGCAGACGCAGTTATGAGTATTGTATAACATATTTACCTAGCGCTTTGTTTTATCTAATCTGTTCCAATGTATTAGCTATTTGTTTACCATATCTAGTACAATATAGATTAATCATATCTCAATGATTTCGATAGTAAGTTAACTATGTATATTTGTACATTGATATTTGCAATGTATTTTTCTACAATTTGTATTGTAACAGTTTTTTTTTAAATCCCTTATTATATCAGAAGTCAATAATACAAATAGGCTAAAAAATTACGCTTTTGAACGTTATAATACATCGTCGTTGTCACTGGGGAAGGCCCAAGAAACGCTGACGTGACGATTTGGACTAGTTCCTGACAGATTGGTCGGACAAATTAACATAGGGAGAGCTGGGAAGACATGGAAGAGGTATTTGCTAAGCAGTGGGAATATGTAAAGGTGGAAGCGACGGGGTGGCCCGCGAAATTCAATTTTTCTTACGTTTTTGAAGTGTAACTTCTTATGCGACTACCAACAAGTTTAACGCTACCTTGGAGGGGGAATATTTTCTAAAACTCACTAAGAGATAGCAGTATTACAAGATTTGTGACTACGTAGTTCTACTAGGTACGCAAGATGGCGTGCAAACAGTCATGAATTCGACTCTTCTGGTGTGACCAGCCTTCGCTCAATTTCCATGAGTAGAATAACCTCGATAAACTTATGTAGGTAATAATTATGTAATCAAAAAAATACAACCAGAAAACAAGAAAATATTATTTAGAAGCTCAATAAAATAACGAGAGTGAATGCGTGGCACTCAAACGCATGCGTGTAGTATTACGAAGTTTCACTTCTTCCGCGCGGAGGGACTCCACGCACTGTTTTTTTTCCATTTGCCGGTCAGTGTCAGTTTTTATGTTGAATAAAATATCATACGCGGCCGTAACTAATATGGCTTTACTGAGTTATAATAATTAAAATCATTACTTTTTTTGAAATATTGTATAATATGTAATTTATTGGGATTATTTAAATGAACTTAAAAGGGTTGTATTTATGATGACAACAGTTATGTAAATACGAACGTTTTGCGGCCGCGTATCATATTTTATTCAACATAAAACTTGACATTGACCGGCAAATTCCAAAAAACTAAGGAAACTAGAATTTCGCGGGCCTTGTCCCCTCGTTCTTAAAAATTAAAAAAATACCCCTCAAAATGCCTCCTTTTCAATCAGATGTCATCTTATCTAAGAAGTGATAAGTTTAGGTATTCATAATCCTTAAACCACATAATTATCATTTTGTTTATTTACATCATTCGAGGAAGTATGCATTACATCTATTTTTCTAGAAGGCAGCGTTGTGTGATACTAATTTTGAAGCATGAGTACCTACCTACTCGCTAACTGGGAGTATTTCCACTGCTTTTTTATGGCTAACTTGGAGTATTCCCAGTTAGCCAGTAACGTTAATGTTTATGAAGTAAGTAGAGTATCTAAATCAGTCTCATTGGCAGCAGATAACCGTATAGAACTCAGTTTATATACCATTTATTATCCTGCATATGCATTAGAAATTTAAACCAGCCTTTTAAGTGGTCTAGTATTTGTGGTAGTATACTTAAATTCTACTGCTTGTACGAGACTTATTTAGTCGATGTAGAGATGCCTAGATACAGAATTTTATGGAACTTGCCACTTGCTTTTATTTTGTACCCCATGACATTTTTTTTTAATTCTCGATGGGTTTGCTCTTGACTCTAGTCTAGGTCAGAGATGACAGAGACAAAGTCGACGATGGTACGTGCTTACCCACTCTAAATTTGAAGAAATTAGGGTTTCAAGCGTTCAGAAACAAACGCAGGCAGAGACTCCTTTGCTGTGCGCATTATGAAACACGTTTGAAAACGCTTAGTGCGAATTGTTCTGGTAGAGAATGCCTTGTGGCATTACTTCCCCCTATGTACCACCATTGTACATGAAATTTTAATAAATAAATAAATTTGCACCACATTCTGCTGCATCACTTAGACTTTGTCATTCCAATTCGACTTGATGCTGAGGTTATAAACGTTATACCATTAGTCCCGACCGTCATTTGTAGATCTTTGACAGTCTGTCAGCCTGTATGCCACGGGGTATCGTATTATCCAGTAACTAGGTTGTGGAGGTCAGATAGACTGTAACTTCGTGTTAAATATTGAAATTCAGCAGTATCCGGTTAGACTGGAAGCCGACACTAACTTGGGAAATGTTATTTATCCTGTACTTAGGTGTAAAAACAAGCATTTGAAATGAAACTCCACGATCATCTGTATAAATAAGTTTATTAGGAAAATCATTTTTAACCTTACCTGACAATGAATTGTCACAAATATTTATTCACTCTTTAGTCATACCTGTAATCTGTAGTATTATTAATTTCATATGCATGATGCATAGTTCTTTGTATTATTCATTACCATTGTTAGAGAATTCAATCAGTTTGTTAACTTCCTTTGTTATGACATCAATAATTATTTATCTTTCCATCTCTTAGAGCAATATCAAATTGCTCTTATCTCTAAATCTTAGCGCTAAAAATAAAAATAAACACAATGGTTAAAGAATGTCAATAATACACTAAAATAGTTTAAAATCCCTCACCAAGAAAAAAACTAATACCTAAAAACCTAATTGGTACCTAATAAACGGTAAAGTAAATTATGCGTAATTTAAACATAATTAAAAATAAAATAAAAATAATATAACGTTACCATTACAAAGATTAAAAATTAAAATGCCATCCATCAAGAAAATTAAGATTAATATGGGGATTATCTTAAAGGCGCTCGAAACCTCATTCATCATCTGAATCTACTTTAATAAAGATATGTAATAAAAAATCAAATACCTACAGCGCAAAATAGCATCATTATCTTATGGTAAAAACCCAGCAGCATTGATTCTTCAATTGCAAGGGCGGGCGTTTTGGGGGACTGTCTCTTGTAATTTTGACGTTCAAAAAGTGCTGATTATCAGCCTAGTTTGAATAAATGACTTTTGATTTTGATTTTTTGATTTTGATTTTGAATTGCGCTGAATTGTTTTTGCGTACTTCAATTGTTTTCATTCAGCATTTTCAATGGTAATATGTTACACCATTTCTATCAAATTATCCTGTGGTTCTTCAATATTGTCATCAGTTTGGCAAGAAGTTTCGGTGACTTGGTTTTTCTTTTGAAACTTCTTTCGTCCAAAGCGTCCAGCATGTTTTCCAAAGCGGGAACACTTACATTCACAACAGCTGTTTTTGTTTGTCTCAGCTTCATGCTCCTGATTGGTTGGTGCTGTCTCATTTGGAGAAAGCGAAGGATTGGGATCAGATTCATTGACGACGGCATTGTTAGAGCTGTCGCTAGATTCATCGCAGGTTAGGTCGACAGTCCATTGTGCCCAGAATTTCCCATTGTTTGGCCCATTCAGACCGTGACGACCTCGATGGCAATGTGGGCCTCGGTGGCCGTGTGGCCCATGATGGCCGCGTGGCCCATGGTGGCCATGTTTTCCGTGATGGCCATGCGGCCCGTGATGGCCATGTGGCCCGCGATGTCCATGTGGCCCGTGATGGCGTATTGGCCACCCAGTAAGCACTTCACGGCAGTAACGTTCACGTCTCCCAAAATTGCGACCGAACTTCCCATGATGTGATTGTTTTTTAATGTTCAACGGCATAAACTCGATCAACATCCTCAACATCTCTTGTTTTTCATTACTAAGAGCGGAAAAATCGCACATTTCTGGACCAAAACGTTTGCACTTAACTCGCATTTTGAGGAAAAACTGTAGGACTATCAACGTAAGCCGACGACTAGTTTATGGCACGTAACAGTCGTTGAAAGGCTTTATATATACCTTTATTCGACGTGAGTCATCGTTAAGTGTCGACTTCTATAGGTACTGATAATGTTATGACTGCCACTACTACGTTTTAGCTATAGGAGTTTGAACTCTACAGCTAAACCGTTACAGTTGTTGGTCGATAAATTGAAATTCCGCTTATTTGATTACAAACATTTGTAAGACTTCGCTATTAATAAAAAGTGTTTGTTTAAGATATTAATTTAGTTTGTTCACCCGAGTTTACATACACTTTTTAATATCCGGTAAGTATCTGAGCATAGCTAGAAAAAATCGAGTTCATTGAACTTAATTTTGCACAGGGATGAATCAGGTCGTTTTAAAGTTTTTAATGCAAATGTGGTTCTTATAAAAGGCCAGGTTATATTTCACAATGAAACACCAAAATCGGTCACCCAAATTAAAAAAGAAGAGTATTGCTTAACGATTACACAATTTGTGCAACAATGACATAGTATTGTGAAATTTTAGTAAAATACAAATTTCACAATATTGTGCATAAATCATAGAAGTTCAAATACTCAGCCACCCTGGAATGTTTTATATAAAATATGGGTTCATATGCACTGCATCCGCTTTACTTTGCAAAACATGATTCATACAAAAATTGTGCCAAGATCTTGTAGTTTCTCATACACCGGAATATAAATGTACTTATTTGCAATGATTGCTGCTTTTATTTTTGTGAACGTCGTCCAAAATTCTGTCTAGTGTTAGTTTATTGTGTAGGTAGCATTCTCATTTCTTTTTTTAAAGATTATTTTCACTGCTTTTTTGGCTTCAGTAGTTATACTTTAAGACCATGCCTGAAGTTGCCTTTAGATGTCTATATATATCTCTATATATAGATGAGGTGATGGTGATAATGGCAGGAGCTCGTGGCTAAATAATAACAGGCGCACGGGTCGATCTTTAAGGTTAACCAATGCTTGCCGAAGTTGGTCCGTGGATGGGTTACGTACCGTACGAGTTTCCTCCGTGCCTCGGAAAGCACGTTAGGCCGTTGGTCCCGCCTGTCATTTGTAGATCTTTGACATTCGTTACGAGTAGTCAGAAGCCAAAAGTCTGACATCCTGTCTTACCAAGGGGTATCGTATTACCCAGTTACTGGGTTGTAGATTTCAGATAGGCAGTCGCTTCATGTAAAATACTGGTACTCAGCTGCATCCGGTTAGACTGGAAGCCGACCCCAAGATAGTTTGGTAAAAAGGCTACGCAGATGATGATGGAGATGCCTATGGAGACGCCCGATTCCCGGACAAGCGTTATTGGGTTTTCCAGTCAGAAATTCCTTCCTTTTAGGATTACAGGCGTGATGTTATGATTTTAAACTAATAGTTCTTTAAATCCATTCTAGATGGCGCTAAAGAACACGACGGAAAATAATTTTACTAAGCCCAAATAAAAATTCATGATAATGTTCTCGAAGACTAAGCTTCACATAAAAATAATATTGCAATTTACTACAGTACGTGTGAAATAAGAAACGTTTCATATAAAAATCTATAAAAATATAGGTATAATACATTTATTGGTATTGAGGACCCTTTTTAGAACCGATGTCGTAAAATATGGCCCCCTTGAGTCGCGTGGTGGCCTCCGATACAGAATTTTATTGCGTTTTATTTTATTTTATATAATATTGTATTGAATTTCAGTTATTCTGTGTGAAATGGAGATAAGTTTAGACGGTGGTAAGTTAATATAGAGATATTAAATAAAAATGGGAGCAAATGTTATTGGATTGAAATGTTTTTTATAGCAGACAATTTAATATTCCTTATGTGTTGTAGTTATTGTAATGATGGATCGGTCAAATGGACATGGACAATTTTTAACATGGCTGCCATGGAGCCATGTCTGTAAGTTTTTTTTGGAGGTGTTGTTGTCCAGAGTGTAATTTTGGATTCTAAAATCATAAATTCTAAACTATCTTTTTTAGTTTTTAAACTGGCATGGTCACTCCTAAAAATGGGATATTATATAAAATGAACAAGACAGAGGGTATCGCCAAGCGGTCGGTCGACTCTTCACGTGACCAGAGGACTGGCCTTTTTTTGGCCAAAGAATCAGCATTGCTATCCAACGTGGCAATGCGGCCAGCCTTCTGGGCCCTTTTCTTGTTGACAGCGATGTCGACGAATTTTTTGACTCCTTGTAATTTTGATACTTGTACATATTTTATTTTTATTTTATATCTATTTGTAGTTTGTAAATAATGTACATATACAGGGTGTAACGGAAAGGGTATATACATCCTTAAGGGTGTGCTACAGACCATCAAACTGAACAAGTTTCACATCATAAAAAAAAATTTGCAGCTAAAAAATATATCAGCTGCCTATACATTTGGGTCGAATGAAATTGCAATTTTCTATGGGGCAGCAGATATTTTTTTTGCTGAAAAACATGTTTTATGATGAGAAACATGTTCAGTTTTATAGTCTGTAGCACACCCTTCAGTATGTATATACCCGTTCCGTTACACCCTGTATAATATAATAAATCGACAGAGGTAGACCGATTTGTCTGCTCATAAACACCCACTCGCAATATCTTCAGTTTATCCGTGATCCTTGCAACAGCGCTAAAGTATCGGGATGATTAGAGTAAGCATGGTATGTTTCCCATTTTCAGAGTTAATGATAGTATCTAGATCTATTTCTTTTTTTAAATAAATGTATCTCTTTAACTCTTGTTCAAAACTTTTCCTTTTCTCCATGACAAAGCCCGCAAAATGAAGACCCCTTATTTATCGTAACCATGAAGTTTTATACAACTCTATCTCAACGAAGAACGTAGGTACTAGAATGTTTCCGTAATAATTTC
This sequence comes from Cerastis leucographa, assembly GCA_963082945.1. Taxonomy (NCBI): domain Eukaryota; kingdom Metazoa; phylum Arthropoda; class Insecta; order Lepidoptera; family Noctuidae; genus Cerastis; species Cerastis leucographa. The sequence continues at coordinate 5,277,495 of OY720382.1, forward strand.
CACTAGACTGACTATAATTATTATTGAATAGAAAAAAGGCTTTTACGTCTCCTGACTTAATGCCTTTGGCACAAGTAATACGCTTGAGCGGTAATAGGCTTTAACTTTTATGTTTCACTTTCTTAGTTCTACTGCATTGATATTTTCGTTGATACAATGTAAAAAAAAAAACGTGTTTTTTTTTAAACGTCGTATGTTTTATCAAATGAGAGCAAATTATAGCATTGAGGACATATTAGATGACTTTAAGAGTCTTTCTAAATATTATTTACATCACGCGAATATTACTTCAATAAGGTATAACAGTTTTCATCGCAATCCAAAGGATTTTTAAGTAATGAAATCCATGAACCATTGCTTCATAATTACTTTTGAAAACTTTGTCAGCTTTCCAAGATAAATAATGCAAATAATTTTGTGACATTACCTAATAGCTTCTTTTACATTCACATTTTTATTTTCGATGGACCACACTCGTAGGCCACATTTATTAAATTTCCTTCTGAATCTTCATTCCAAGGAAGCGATTGAAAACGTACCTTATGAAAACTTAAAGACGTTTTCAAAGAGACGGTTTCTTTTCTTGAGCCCGTTATTACTAGAACACAAAGCAGCTGCACCTCCTAACTTGCACCAGAACGCAAGTCAAAAGGGTCCGTGCCAAATTTACTGGAAACCAACTTCAAAAGAAATCTGTTTGGCGCAGGGTAGTCTGAGTCACAATGTCGCAATGGTCAGTCAGGACTAATTGAAAAAATACCCTGCAACCCTGCAAGGGTACATAAAACTTATTGTTGCGCAGGGGAGCCGATGTGCTTTTGTATGAAGAAAGAAAATCAAATGGAGTGAAAATCTCGTAGGTTTTTTTACATGAGAAAGCCGGGGTGAAAAACTTTCGGATAGATGAAAATTTTGATACGGTGTGGTGTACATACCTAAGTCTTCTACAGTAATGAAATAGATCCCTATCCCATGTTTTTAAAACTTTTTGTGTAACAAAACAAAACATTGACTTCATAGTGTGCTTATTCATTTATGGCAGATTATAAACATAATCTATATAAATAAAACAAAGTCGTATTAGTTACACCATCTATATCTCAAGAACGGCTGGACTAATTTTTGTGCTTTTGAATTTGTCTTCGTCCGGAATAGGACAATAAATATTAAAATATGATGTTCATCAATAAAAAAGGTAGGTAGGGTACTGTAGTTTCGGGTAGGTAGTTAGGTAGGTAGGGTGGGTATGTAGGGTAGGGTAGGGTAGGTCGGTAGAGTAGGGTAGGAGGTAGGTAGGAAAAACTGCATTGCAACGCATGCCGGGTACAGCTAAAATAATAGTTTAAAAATACTAAAACTAACTAACCGCTATAGAGTGATGCCATTTTATTTCTAGTGTTTTTTTAAGAAAACCCTTTCATTTGATACCAAAAACATGGGAATGCTTAAAAAATAAATCCGCCATATTGGATTCACAATGACATCATCCCAACTAAACATGTTGGTAACATTCCAGTTCAATCGGAAACCGGGAAATGGGTTACATTTAACTCCTAAGATTAAAGTAAACTAAACTTCTAAGATAAAAAGTAAAAAAAAGTACTGAGCGTAATCTTAAACCAACCGCCATTATTATTATGTAACTTTACAGATGAGCAGAGATCAATATTGCAGTACAGAAACAAGAATTAAAATTGACATGGAAGAAAATTCACAAGTTTTAATCAGCTCCTATTTATGTTAGGGGATCGAGAAAAGGAAAGACTTAGGGAAAAAGAAAGTCTTAAAGGTACTAGAATGTTCGCTCCTCACTCTCCTTACTAAGAAGCTTACGAATACGAACAAAATATTTGAAGTTGTACAGGTAGGTACAGATAGTATTTCTTTATACAAATAGGACTGTCTCGTTGGTCTTGTGGTCACAAGCGCGACAGCGGAGCATGAAGTTCTGGGTTCAATTTTCAGGTTTGGGCAAATTAACAATTGGGTTTTTCCATCGGGAATTTTAGATAAGCAGCTACGGAACCTGGATTTGTGCTCGGTTGATGGCAATAGGCTCACCCGAAATGTTGTGTAGTTGTTAGGTACACCTCTTAATAAACCCCTCGGGGATTGCAAGTTGTGATTTTATGTTGTTTTGTGAACCTATAAACTCAAACTCAAAGCATTTATTTCAATTAGAGTATTACAGGCACTTTTGAAAGTCAAAAAACAGAAAACGCGAAGCTACAGTCACAGTCACAAGGCATAATAACTTGTGAAAGTACTGTAGTTGCCCATTCCAAAGCGTAGATCTCTATGGAGAAGAATGAGCAAGAAACTCCATGGACACTCTTTGAAATCAAAATATATTTGATGATGATATTATTTAATACGTCACTAAAATACGTCACTAAAATACGTCATAATTATGTGCCTAATAAATAATTTCTAATCATCGAGGAAGGCTAAAGGCTATCATCGCGCTACGACCAAAAGTAGCGGAGCAGCAATAAAAAATGTAGCGAAAACGGGGAAAATGTGACGCAGACGAAGTTGCGCGGGACTAGTTTTCTTACAAATTAAGATCATTTCCAACAAAAATCCCACCTAGTTAACAAAATACGTTATCAAATTCTTAATTTATATTATAAACCGTCTACATCTCCTCGCCTCATCGCATGGATAATCTCCTGTCTAAGTTAAAGTAACTCAAACTTCAATTTAAGTTGCAAAATAATCGCGCGAGACAAAACCAAGTACTTGCAGACGACTGTTTTAACTGAGATATGAAATCGCGCTCAGTTCGGATGCTTCTTTCAGTTATTTCAACTCTTTGTTAAGTATATATAGGTAGTCGAAATTCTTGTTCGAGTTTTAATTTATTTTATGAGCTGTGCTTTATACTTTGCTAACCTATTTTGTTTTACTGTGTCTTTCAAAATCAAAATATTTTATTTCCATGTAGGCATGGTCACATAAAATAACATCGAAAAAAAGGTGCTCGGTTCGGGTTGGTCGTTTCCTATGGAGAAGAACCGGCAAGAAACTCCATGGTTACTCTTTTAAAATCTTTTAGTTTTACAATATTTTTATGTTACAGCGTTAGTAATTGTTCTAGTAGTCCCAAGCGCGACTGCTAAGCAATAGGTAATGTGTTCGATTGCCAGGTCGGGCCAAGTGCGATTGGGATTTTCCATTAGGAATTTCTCAGTAGTAGCCACGAGGTCCGAATTCATGCCCGTTTAATGGCAATAGGCTCGCTTCCCTATTAAATGGGACTTAAACTTAGCTGACAAAATATGACATGTGTACTATCAGGTACACCTTTGCCTAAACCTTTTGGGATTACAGGCGTTATGTTATGTTATTCTTATTTTTAACCTCGACCCAAAAAGAGGAGTGTTATAAGTTTGACGTGTGTATCTATGTAACTATCTCTGTGTCTGTCTGTGGCATCGTAGCTCCTAAACGGATGAACCGATTTTGATAAAATTGGTTTCGTTTGAAAAGTGTTTTAATGGAGAGTGTTCTTAGGTATGTTTCGAGAAAATCTACTCAGCCGTTTGAAGATCATCACCTTTTTTATAGTTTATGAAGGGATATAAACAACCTCCACAGGTCTGGTCGATTTGAAATTTGAATTCTTATCATTTGTCACCATGGGCATCGCTAGAAGGGGCTTGGCTTCCCCTCCCCCTCCCCCCAAAAGGCTCGTTTTTTTTATTTGTATCTTTCTTTGTTTTCGTTAATTAGCGAGAACAGGCGCAACACCGAGAAAAAGGAGTGAAAGGAATGGGGGGAGGCCTACGCGTGGGAGTGGGACAGTCAAGGCTAAGAAAAAGCAATATATGTTTAAAAGCATGAAATAAAAATCAAAATAAAAATTTTAAAAGTAGGCCGCTTACTACAAGCACAAAAAAGCGGACCCCTGGTTTTTTAAATTATTAATTTAATTTTTTTCTAATAAGCCTTCAATTTTCCTGACAACATGCTCCTTCACAATAACCGATAAGGATACTATTCAAGGTTTTCTCGATCTGTCGCGACTTCGTCTATCTGTTTCATGGTAGACAAACGGGTGGTGGATTTCGGGAATCATTGCAGTTTACAGGTAGACATGGCTTGCCCAGTTTTTGTTTTAGTTCTTCAGATTTTTGATGTTTAATGTTTACTTTCTCTTTCAATTGTCATTTTGTTACTTACTTACATCTTATTTCATCAAATAATTGAAAAACATTATTATCGACTTATTAGGAGCCTCGTGGCTAAATAATAACAGCCGCACGGGTCGATCTTCAAGGTTAAGCCGTGCTTGCCGAGGTAGGTCCGTGGATTGGTGACCATATATACATACAGAGTTTTCTCTGTGTCTTGGAAAGCACGTTAAGCCGTTGGTCCCGGCTGTCATTTGTAGATCTTTGACAGTTGTAAGAAGTATAGTCAGAAGCCGAAAGTCTGACATCCAGTCTTACCAATGGGTTTCGTATTACCCAGTGACTGGGTTGTGGAGGTTAGATAGCAGTTGCTTCATGTAAAATACTGATACTCAGCTGCATATGGTTAGACTGGAAGCCGTCCCCAACAAAGGAAAAGGCTAGGCAGATGATGATTATTATCAACTTTATCACAGTAATCCAATTCTTTTTTATTGTCTTCTTTCAAGACTTCGGCTCAACTTCTGAAACCGTTACGACTTCATTAAGGTGGTTTCTATTCACATTATCATAACTCTCTCCATCCAATACAATTCCAATAATTTTATTTACCAATTCTCCCTCAGAAAATATAAATTTAGATTAAAAGGCGTATATCCCTTCCTTTTTGCTGATCGGACCCACCCCGGCCCATTACGTAGCGAGCAGTGAATAACTTACACCTCATTTGTTTTCTATTGTTCCTTTATCATGTCCCTTGAAACATGCTTACATTTTGTAGCAAAAGAAACTTTTTTAAATAATATCATTCACAATTCAATGGATCGGCGATTAGTTCAGCTCCAATGAGTTTCGTATTCGGGAATTCTTAGGTTCGGTGTATTGTATCTTGTATGGATTTTCTATTTTTTTTTGGGATTAGGATTATCGGATTTCGTAAATACTTGTGGTACTGCCACAGAACATGGAGCATTGTTGATGCCACTATTATCTATATACCTAGATAACGCAAGAACACCTACTTTTTGTGCCCGGCTTAAGAATGTTATACTTAATGTAGCTACTGTCGCAGCAAATGAATTTGTTTAAAACAAAAACGTTACAATTTAATAACTTAATTTTAGACATTTAAAGAACAAAACTTGTTTGTATGGTAGCTAAATAGTGCTTATGACGTCATATTAGGTAGTTAAAAAATGGCACGCTTGGTTTTCATAAACATAGATCGTAATACTTGCGTGATCTAGGTACGAGTATATCTATATCCGTGGTTGATACTTTCTACGTTATACGTTTACTTGCACTACGACACATGATGTTGTGAGGCATAGCAACTGATAACTTTGAAGATATCCGGGATAGAAGTTATGCCTCCAACGCATTTTAGACGCAACGAACTTAATGAGTACTGTTTTAAAATGCAACAGCTATTCTGTGCTCTGTCTTTACTCTTTACTGTTTTTACAGTATGCCTAAGAATGATTGAATTGCCAATCAGGTTTCTTATACATAATTATAATCGGATTTCATTAAAAAGAGAATCTACCTTAAGAGCGTTTACGCCTTACGACTTTTCATGCAAACTTTCAAGTCCTTAATTCAGAAATGACTCAACCGATTTTAATAAAACTTCATACGCATACGCAGGATACATATTTCTAAAAAGTTACAAGAAACATTTTTGAAAAATAGTGTTACAGCTATATTATTTTATTTTACTTTATTTTTATTTTATTCGTCTGTATGCACGTGTAACTGGGCACGCCCTTTATGCCTGGAGGCTTTATTTATTCTTGAGTATATTTTTTTAAATATTTTATTTTATTATTGGTGTGTTCTAGCTGACATGTGACATTAATTTGATATAATGGATTCCTTGTTTATATAAACTTGATCACTTTTGTATAGAATCTGGAACTTCTAACCTAACAGACAGATGTGTTGCTGGGGAGTTTGTTCCGCCACTTCTTCTTCCCAGCTAAAACACTAGGAAGTGGCGATGGGCGAGCGTTTTGGGGGACTGTCGCTTGTAATTTTGACGTTCAAAAAGTGCTGATTATCAGCCTAGTTTGAATAAATGACTTTTGATTTTTGATTAAAACCGATTATAAATAATCTATGGAAACAGAAATTTCCATTTTTTTTTTTTTAAAGACTTTAAAAAAATGCTTTTTTGTAACTTTTTAGACCTATGTATTCTGCTTATGCGTATTAAGTTTCATTAAAATCGGTTCAGTCCTTTCGGAAAGTAAGGACTTGAAAGTTTGTATGAAAAGCCGTAAGGTATAAACGCTCTTAAGTGTGAGCCTAATTCTTAAACATATTTAAACTGATTACGCTTCAATTCCAGCCCAATTACATACTCTTACGTAAACATAATTATGTGACATCAAAAAAGGTAATTATAATTACAAACGACCCAAAAACCGGTAGCAGTCCTGCGTAAAGACCCTCAGTGAAACCCTGTTTACTGACCTTCAAGCCACACGATCCAATTTGAGGCTAATTCGGTTCACTGTCGAGATAATTTTTAGCCCTTACTTGCTTCACTGAGCTCTTTGATGAAAAATAAGTAGCACATAACAATTATGCTAATTAGCCAATTTTATGTGCTCTTGTGACATGTAAAATGTTGACCTTTTTTACCCACAGTAAACTCGGTGCTAATTTTGAGGCAATTAGAGCTCACTTACTCACGAATCCTAATTTAACAACGAATTTAATCAGGGGCTAAGTTACGGCCTTGAGTTTTCAGCCAATCCTTTTTTCGAAGGTATTCAAAGGACAAACTTTAAATAAAGTACACTGGCCAACTTTTATAAGAGTTCGTAAACTGTCGTCACGTTTAATGAGATTGGTCCAAATTTAAATTCCCTTAAAAGTATTTACGCGCAATCCCTCGGAGATAGGACGGGAGTTTTCATGACTTTTTTTTTTATTTAAGGCCCCCAAAATTATTCTTTTGGCTCATCGTTTACGAAGTATAAATCGTTTAGTTGCTTATAATCATGATGGAGGTTTATGGGAATGAGGGGGAAGAATTAAGTGATTCCGTCATCCTGAGAGAGTGATTTGGAGAATATGGGTTTTTCTTATACTAAGAAGGAGGATAAACGTACGTCAGTATCCATTATTATAATTTTCGAGTCCCAAATTATACGATGCAAGCTGCCTTTGTGATTGTGACGACAAAAAAATACTATCACAAAGACGCAAATAGCTACAAAAGCTACACGATCTCTTTTGCTCTAATATAAAACATCATTAGTTGCGAGTATTAAGCTTATATCATACAAAAAACACACAGAAAATTAACAAGCAAAACTAAAAAAGAAAAGTTAAAGTACTGTTATTACGGCAGTCGTGTTTAAACCGTGACACTTTACGCCTTCCCTTCCATTCTTTGCCCATTCTCCTTTTTATTATAAAAAAAGTCCTATGAATACTTTTTGGAGTGCCCCAAATGACATTATTCCTTCTTATTACACTTGTTTATGTGCTTCAAGCCTCCATTATATACATTTACAGTATTTATGTAGTTGTTTACTTGGTTCTGGTCATAAATAGGAAGTTGATGATGTTTATTTTGCGTCCCCAATATATTGAATAGAGTAAATCTGATAGAGGATGGCTAGGTTTTGCTTTTTTTTTTTTTCGTTTGTGTTGAATATTTTTGACTGTTGTTGTCTGTTTAGAAAAGAATTTGATTAGTATGATTTGAATTCTGTGTGTTTAGTAAAACTTGTTTTTTTTTTTTATATTAAGTTCTAACAAAATAATAAAAAAATTACCTTGAAAAAATAAACTAGAAACCTTCAGGGAAAATGAAAATCGAAAAATTCTATCTTGCCATTTTCAATATCCACACTTTTTATTTTGATTAAAAATTGCCATTATAAACGAGTATTTCGAAAACATCTGCCTAGTCAGATGATGATGAATTCCCAAGTATTTTGGTGTCGGATTCCAGTCTAAGCGAATGCAGCTGAATACCAGTATTTTAGATGGAGCAATTGCCTATCTAACCTCCACAACCCAGTTAGTACTCCATGGGTAATACGAGACTTCTTGGTAAGACTGGTTTTCGGACTTTCGGGCCACTAAGGCCACTATCTGTTACGACTGTCAAACATCTACAAATGACAGCCGGAACCAATGCCTCAACGTGCTTTCCGAGGCATGGAGGAAACCCGGTATGTAATGGGCGGTCACCCGTCCACGAACCAACCTAGGCAAGCTTAACCTGAACATCTGCACAAGCGGCTGTTATTATTTAGCCACGAGCCTTTATTCCGAAAACAAAGACCTTTTATTTAAACATTCTAGAACTCTTAAGCTTGCAGCCCCGCACTGAAACCGCAACGCCAAACTACTTCTAGTTGCAAAGTAACTTTCCTTCCCTATGCGTCGCGGTTAGAAACGCCACCTGACTTAGAACATGTGAAAGCAATTAATTATTGCATGGAATATTCAATAAAGTCTAGTTAAGCTGTTTTCATTCGAAACAAGGAACATTGATTAAGATTTTCGCTCGTTCCAGAGGAATTTTTTGAAAGAAGACTTGAAGTTTTGTTTTACAAGACTATTGGACTTAATTGCGTTTGATTTTACTTCTAATGCGATTTAAATAAGGACAAATAATGAATTTGGCGTTAAAGTCTTCGTAGACTAAGCTACAATCTTAAATACTATACTGTTCCAGTGAATTGCACCAATTCAACGTTGTAAAAAAAACAAGACATTCTCTGAACGCATCTCCAAAAGAACGCTTTGGAAAACGTCACCCATTTCCGCGTCCAAACAGCACTTCAATTTATTATTCAAAGACATCATAAGCAAGGTATTTAACCTCAAAAAATATGATCTCGATAACAATAACAAGGCGAAATGACAACGCGACGATACCTATAAAACGCAGATTCTACTCATAAAACAACAATAAATGTGTTTTATTGCAGAGTCTGGTAGAAAAGTTTTCAACTTTACGTACGAATCTAGTCTGTTCGGTAGTTGGCAAGCCACTGAGCCGTATAAAAACAGAAGTTGATATCATTTCGAGTTTCTGTACGGAGTTTGAGCGTATTTGAATTCGATGTGGTGTTTAGAGAGAAGCTTCATACTACTTTTGAGGTTATAAGAATTGAGGGAAAAATATGGATTTCGAGATTTCTTCGGAAGGGTCAGGTTCACGTTATTTACAAGAGGTATGCGTGTACGAACATATGAATTAACGTTGATTAAACAAAATGAAAATTGTTTTTTTTTTTCAATTTCTGCCGGGTAGACAGAAATAAAAAAAAAGACTTTTCATATTATACCTACGCAATTTACAAAGTGTTGTTTTAAATTTCCGTCAAAATTCAGGAGGTTGTCACAAAAGGCATAAATAATCAATTTAAATTACGGTACCTTGTTTGTATGTGTGAAAACGTGGTTATAGGGCGAGGATCAGACGGGCCGCGTTTTAAATGCGTGGATCACACTTACCAATTTTCGTAAATAAAAAAAATTAAAATTAGCATAGCATTAGCATAGTTACCTCCTTGAATTTCACGAAGATGCAAAACAACAGCTTGTATGTACCTACGTAGCATTTTTCATCTTTTGATTCACAAGAAAATGGTATTCAGCTGCATCCGGTTAGACTGGAAGCCGATCCTAACATAGTTGTGAAAAGGCAAGCAGATGGTGACCATGATTACCGAGAAACATCTTGGAATACGGATACCGTGAGGGAACTACGATGGTATGTCTCTATAAAAATGAATTGCCGTACTTACACGAACATAATTCCACATCCTTGGAAGCTCAGTGCAAGCAAGATTACTTTAGCAGTTGTTAGCTTGCACTAATAAAATTATACCGCGCAATCTAACTTCAAGCAAAAGTTGTAATTCCCGACATCCCTTGTAACGAAGACTGTAGACATAAACAAAAGAGGCCGTAGCATGAACGCGCGACGTGTGCATACTTATTGTGAATATCGATTTTTGAAGTGAAAACTTCTTTAGCGGAGTTGTCGTAAGACGGATTGACATTGGGTTACGAAGGAATTGGAACTTTGAGTTGAAGTTTTCACTTGTGCACTCCCGGAGTGCAACCCGTTCTTGTTTTGTCGTGTGGTTAGTGCCTAACATGTCAGAGATTTTATGCCCCGCATTGGCTTCTGACTTGGCTTCACATGCCGTCAATTTTGTCCGTCAGTGTCCGTCAATATCTCTTAGACATGCTGCTTTTCTTACGATGTTTTTCTTCACTGAACCAAGTGATATATACAATACGCAAATGGATCCGAAAAATGAGAGGTGCGTGTCTTGGGTTCGAACTTGAGACCGACATAAGATGAGCTATGATTTTTTAATTGAAAATATAACAATATCCTATAAAATGTATTTTTTTACTATACTTATGTAGAATTAGTGTCGTCAATATCACACTAGAGACCCGCTCCTGCTTCGCAAGGCACCATACAACATCGGGTCCAAAACATTTACAGCATTTCATTGAAATCGGTTGGGTGGTTTCGGATATTAGCATGATTAGTGTGATTTTGATATTTAAAGATATCAATTATATCTATAGGTACCTATTTAACTTACAAATCCTTTGTAATGTCTGAATAATAAGTGAATATTATGTGCGTAACGAATATTTTAAATTATATTATCGTTCGAATTTAAGTTGTGTTTACTCCGCCTTCTGCACGTTCATGCTATGCCAACAGAAACTTCTTTTCTTTTATATTTTTTCTTTTTTTTAAAAACGTTGCCCCACACTAGGAATTACTCCTGTATCGTGGGTGCGTTTACAAACATTTAAACTCACATACACAAACAGCCAGACCCGGAACAACTATCTGTAGGCCATACAAATATTTGTTCCGTGCGGGGATCGAACCCGCGACACGCAGCGCAGCAGTCGATCGCTCAGCCACTGGGCCAACCGTGCCGTCACTAACGTACGTAACTTATACCGAACAAACCCAAAAAAATAGATAAAAAAACTTGCGATAAAAGTATTCAAAAGCCGAAAAAAGCACAGCTTATTGCAGAGAACACAAAAACCGATCAATCTATATTTCAAGATTGATCACGGGAAAAGCCAGAGACAAAAAAGTACTGTACTAAGTGCCTTCTTTTACGGTATCAGAGTGATTGATAGAGATGCCCTGTCAAAGTTTCTTTTTTATATTCACTCAATATTCATCTTCCTTTGTTACGTGGATTTTGCGTTGCGTTGCTTTTTCTTCTCCATCCTGATATCCGGAGCTTTCTGTAACTGGATTGTTCGTCATCATCCTTAGCAAGATAAAAGAAAGAATTATGATATGGTTGAACATACAAATGGTTTTCTTTTCAACTATAAACTGATACTTCTATATTGATTTTCTATTTATGATATTTTTATGAAACTTTACTAATGTTTAATATATGGGTTTGGAGTTTCAGAGTAGGTAATAACTTTGGGTGAGGTAAAAATATTTTAGAAATAAAAGTACTTCCAATGTACAAGGTGTTGTTTTGCATCCTCGTCAAAATTCAGGAGGTTGTCACAAAATACATAAATAATCAATTTAAAAAAAAAAATTACGTTACCTAGTCAATTATTCATAAACCCTGATTTTTGGTTGTTTATGTTTGTCAATATTTCAGAATGACCCCCTTAACGTGGTTTAGTGAATTAGAAATGATCGAATAAACGTTTGAGATTATTTGTATGTGTGAAAGCGCGGTCAGTCGGGCCGCGTTTAAATCACGGGTAGTTCACACTTTTCAATTTCCGTAAATAAGAAAAAAAAAACCTACCCATTTTAATATTGATTCGGGACGAGAATCATTAGCATAGTCACCTCCTTGAATTTGACGAGGATGCAAACATTTGAAGAGGTTTGTTCAAATAAATAATAGATTCTAAGGAAAACTGCCAAGGATAGTAGGAAAGTATATCATTATATCGTATTTTCCTTGTACACACGGCGGATATCAAGTATAAATTTCAGTATAACATGGCCTCGCTTTGTACAGGTTTCCCGTACAATGAGAGATCCGTATAAACTGGTTTTTATAGCTTGATTGGTTACCCACAACAGAACCTCGAGTTAAAAGAAAAAGAACTATGAGGAAAGTCACACGTTAATAATAAGTTCGGAACGTGTCTAGTGACTTGAGAATGTTGATAGGACGACATCTTTACCTTTGGTCACAGAAAAATGGATGTGGGTATAAAATATTCACTATGACAGATCATGTGCATCGAAATTGTTATACGGTTTTTTGAACAAGAAACTTTCGATATTTTACCTTTTGAAGTGAAACTTCTAATGCGACTTCCATCCAACAAGGTTCCGTTAAACGTTTAACGCTACCATGGAGGGGTTATGAAAGCACTGTTGCGTTAAACGTTCAACGCTCCTGGGGACGGGGAATAGAAAGAGACAGAGCGAGAGTGAATGCGTGGCCCTCCAACGCATGCGTGTAGTATACGTGTTACAGGCCAGCGCGAGCTATTTATTTCCACATTACAAAGTTTCACTTCTTCCGCACGGAGGGACTCCACGCACTAGTTTTTTTTTAACTTACCTCACTGTATTAGAAGAGTCGGGGTAGTTAAAGAGTCGTGCCATAATCGAAATGGCATCATTAACGGTGCATATTTTTCAATTACAGAATGTATGTTGGCCATAGACATTAAACATGATGACATAAATTTACATTGTCACTTGCGGAATTTCTTCTGTGATGTCCGTTGGTATTGCAAGCGCCATGATTACAGGATGACCCACCCGCGATCATGGCGCTTAAAACAGCGTCAAAATATAGGGAGCTCACAATAATTAAAACTCACGAAAGATATCCCGAAGTGACATTTAAGTTTAGTTATTAACCGTGAAAGCTTAAAACAGTCACAGATGACTTGTAATTCACAATATAAAAATAATATCATCATCATCTGCCTAGCTTTTTTCCAAACTATTTTGGGGTCAGCTTCCAGTCTAAGTGGATACAGCTGAGACCAGTATTTTACACGAAGCGACTTCCTAGCTGACCTCCACAACCCAGTAACTGGGTAATACGATACCCCTTGGTAAGACCATCCTTGGAAGATCATCCTTTCGTCATACTTTTGGCTTCGGACTAAGTAGTCCGAAGCCAAAAGTATGACATTCTGTCTGTCATTTGTAGATCTTTGACAGTTGTTACGAGTGTAACAACTGTCAAAGATCTACAAATGCTGGTCTAACGGCTGAACGTGCTTTCCGAGGCACGGAGGAAACTGAGTATGTAATTATGATCACCCATCCACGGACCAACCTCGGCAAGCACGGCTTAACCTTAAAGATCGACCCGTGCGGCTGTTATTATTTAGCCACAACCTCCTCCTCTCCTATTCTAAAACAAAGTAGAATTTCATCCAAAAGGATCTAAGTAGATAAAAATATAATCAAACTCGAATTTAAGCGCCATCAGCGATAGAAGTCATTACGAACAGCTCTCTGAAGTTTGGGCGATGGTAAGCGAACTTATGTAAACGCTACATAAGTTTCCTTAGTAGTTTTACTAAGTGGTAACATCGATTGCCGCTAATGTGTTTGGAAATTGTTGCTCAACAATCTTAGAGCCCATTTTAACTTTAAACAGTAGTCACGGCTTCGTTTTCTAATTTAAACTGCCGAAGTTCCGCTTGAGGTGTCTAAGTGGAATACGAATAGGCAATTTATATGCACGGGGTTTGTTTATACTAGGTACATTGTATACCTTTATTAATATTAGTTTGTTAAAATATGTTAATCAAGCAATATATCATCGAAGTATACAAACGAAGAGAAGAGAACCAAGAGAACCAAGGTTACCGACGTAGCCCGAAGATTTGCCAAACTTAAGTGGCGGTGGGCAGGGCACAATGCTCGCAGAACGGATGGCCTATGGGGCCGAATAGTTCTGGAATGGCGACCGCGAACTAGAAGACGATGCGTTGGAAGGCCTCCCACTAGGTGGACCGATGACCTGTTGTAGGTTGCGGGGATCCGCTGGATGCGAGTCGCACGGGACCGGTCAATGTGGCGTCACTTGAGGGAGGCCTATGTCCTGCAGTGGACGTCTTTCGGCTGAAATGATAATGGTGGTATACAAAATTTACTTTAACATTGATAATAATCAGTAGGATAAGAGACACATTGTAGGATTTTCTTTCATTTTATGGTTTTATACTTCGTTATTACAACAGATATAATAACGATATTGCTTTTATAAAATAGCTGCGCCCACTACTTCCTCCTCGAAAATTGTGATATAATATATAGCCTATGTTATAGCCTATGGTAAAGATGTAGCTTTCTAGTGATGAAAGAATTTTCAAAAATGGTCGAGTCATTTTTGAGTTAAATCGTAACAAACTATGAAATCTTTCCTCTTTATAATCTTAGTTTACATATTTGTATTTTTGTCGTCATTTTATGTGTGTGACAGTACTGTGTTGTTTAATTGGCTTCCAGTGTTACTTGCTATTTTTATTCTGTTTTGTTTAGCTATAAGTCTTCCATAGTTCATAAATAAATCAATATTTAGACAATTCCAAGTGCTTTACTTGGCAATATTTATCAGATGAAAACTGCAGCGTAAGTCTTGTAACAATTTAAATATGTTTTTCCATTAAAAAAGCCATGTAACCATAAAAGCTTTCATCTAGTGAGTTCTTACCTAAGATTTTAAACTGAGAATTGAAAAATATTGTGTTTATAAAGTATCTGTGCGCAAAATACAAAATTAAATGAAACTCTCCAGTTTTAAATAATTAAAAGGGTTTTCATTCATTTAAATGATAAAGGAAATGCAATTATAAAGCATTCATAACTTTAAATTGATAAATCTGGTACTCAAAAGCAAACCGAAAATACTTTAACCTGTGAGTATTTACTATAATAAGCTTTATAGATTCGAGCTTTCAGGTATTTTCAGAGGAAAACTGAGGTTGAAGAAAAATTTTCACAAATTTTTTAAACTTTTTATGCTTTCAGAGCAGATTATTCTCGTTAAAAAATCTTTTGTTCTACAATTTCTGTTGACAAGACCAACAATTTCTTTTTTGATATTTTATTTTATGTTTTGCGCTTGATGCATGTCAAATTAAAATGATTGTTTTTGCGATTTACTGTGTTTCTGTACGTGTCTCTTAAACGTGTTTCAATGCACCCACGATATGGGAGAAAATCCTAGTGTGGAGCAACAACTTAAAAACAAAAAAAAAAATGAAACAGAAACTGTAAACTAACGAATTTCCGTATCCCATGTTTTAAAATCGACGTCCGCTATTTCCTTTATCAGCCAACATTAGTTAGTTTCGAAGATCACCGCAACCAAGTTAAACGGAGTCAGCTCCGATGCCAGCGTAATTTCATTAATCTCTTCATTGATTGGATTCGCTGGGCCTTCCCTGTCGACTGACTTTTATCGTCCTTTCCAATTTAGTTCTTAAGATCAAAAGTGTAGGGACACATTTTGAGTATATCCTTGTTATTGAAATGTGTCTTTGACCTGAATATTGCCAAGATTTAAGAGTGTAGAATTTGTGTTTTTCAGCAAATCTATGTATTTGCCCTGTAAGTGTTAGCTGATTGTATATCCATTTTTATTAAACCTTATTGTTGTCATTCTATTCATAATGACGGTCAGCCAAAATCTTGAATTGATGAGTCTAGCGCTTTATTTAATTTTTGTTTCTGGAGATGTCGCGATGTTTAGATTTATTGATGTTTGTTTCTCTTTCACGCAAAAACTACTGAATGGATCTGGGTGATTTTTGGCACAGAGATAGTTAATAGTCTGGAATAGCAGATAAGATATTTTTATCCCGGTAGTAGGATCTCGTGGGACAATTATCGATCAAAATTCGGGCGAAGCCGTAGGCAAAAGCTAGTCCGTAATAAATGTAACATACACGCAAACTAAAATTCTATATTCGATCCACTCTACCACGAAAGTTCGTAGGGTTCATACTTTTGCTCTCAATCAAAAATAACTTTTAAATTGAATCCAAAATTACTCCCATCTGCACAGCATCAGTTCTAACTGGGGCTAATTCAATTAATCTTCCTATAGGTGGATTTCGCTGAGTTTGCCAAACGCCGAGGATTACATCGCTAGCTCTCGATTTAGTCAGTTAGGTTCAGCTTAGCCTCGGAATATTAATGTAGCCTTCCGCTAATCTGGTCTCTCTGTCTTTATTCAAAACTTTTCTAATGGACTTGGAGTGAAAATCAACTAAAACTTCTGGTTCATGTTTGAATGGAATACTACGAATTTTAATGAAAAGAGGTTGGACTAATTTACATAGGAGAAAATGAGAAAACTTTGATAAAGCACCTTGATACTACGAGCCCGTATGTACAGTCGTAAATTTTGACTGTTGAGCAAATTCATATTAATAATGTCCTCTTAGGTCCGTGTTATAGTCAATAAACTCATGACCAATTTTTTTATCAATCAAGTTCCGAAACTTTGCCTTCAGGAAAGACGGAAAATAAATACGTCAAACCATAGGCATCGATGAGAACCAAGTTTTTAATCATTGATACAGTTTTATTATATGAAAGAGAAAGGAATAAATGATGTTGCGACGTCTGACAGGGGAGAATGGAAGACAAAAACGTATTGCTCGTACCCTAAGTAGAATGGGGCAAGGCCAGGAAGATGATGACAGTTTCATGAAGCTACTCTACTCACATTCAAAACCAACACTCGAGTAATCCTTTACGGATGGGAAATCATCAAATGACTTCTCCCGCTCTGGGCGGAGCGGGAGGGAGTGTCAGACTTGTACTGACTAAAACCCATCCATGTTCTTTCTTCGCCCTTTGTGTTCCAGGGCCACGGTATCTCTTTCGAACAGTCCCGCAACCCTGACAGGCATCGGCCCTCTCTGACCCCTTCCGGTTTGCTGACATCTCCTTGAGGCGCGCGTGGAACACGTACGCGCCGTCGACACGGCCTGTCGTCATGAGACGGACGGTGAGCTAGCCCATTACTCACCGTCCACAGGCCCGCGCCTACGGTGGCCGGGGGCCACTGGTTGCCCCCCGACGCCCGGGGCGTCTCCCGCGGCGGCTGGAACGTGAGGTTCTCTCCCTCACACTCGAGTAATCCTTAGCTCATTGACTAACAAAATGACCTTCCACTATCCATTCATCAATACAAATAAATAAAATTGAAGTGTCTGTTTGTAATATTAAAATAACCGCTTTTTACTACATGCATATAAATTAATATACTCGTAAATGTACCAAAATAACATTTTTACAATTTTAGTCTGTCTGTCTGTTTGTTCCGGCTAATCCCTGGAACATCTGGATGGTTTTGACGGGACTTTCACTGGCAGATAGCTGATGTAATAAGGAGTAACTTAGACTTCTTAAATTCCACGCGGACGAATACGCGGGCATAGCTATATTGGTCCGTGGATGGCTGACCATAATTACATACAGAGTTGATCCCGACAGTCATTTGTAGATCTTTGACAGTCGTTAGGAGTAGTCAGAAGCTAAAAGTCTGACATCCAGTCTTACCAAGGTATATTGTATTACCCAGTTACTGGGTTGTGGAGGTCAGATAGGCAGTCGCTACATGTAAAATACTGGTACTCAGCTGCAACCAGTTAGACTGGAAGCCGACCCCAAGATAGTTTGGGAAAAAGGTTAGGCAGATGATAATATACTTACAGAACTAGAATTAACATTCATCTTCGACGCAAAACTAGTCCACCTACCTACAAGATTCCACAATCTCGAATCTTCCCCAGGCTATAAATTAAGCCGTTGCGAAACTTGTAACAGCAAAAGGCAATCCCACTTTGCCAAGAATTCATTTGGTCTAATTACCTGAGTGAGACAGTTTCATAGTTCCGTCAAATCTGCAATTGCAATCAGTGCCTTGAACTAATGAAGTTCCAAATCAAACTATTCCCATGATTGGGAACCGCAAATAGGTTCATCGAGTTCTATCCATACTAGGACTGAACTTCAATTAATGATCTTGCGGTTAGACCACAGACTGCAAATCCGGTAAATGAATTGGTTCCGAACTCAGTTTTCGCCGAACATTCTTTGGCTTATGCGGTCGTGTTTTGGAGATTGTAATTTGAGGAAAAAGGTTATATTACTGGGAGTACTTCTTGGGTTCATTTTGTTTTGAGACATTGGGTTTTTCGTGGATTTTCATTTGTAGTTACTATTTGTATATAATGCGGTAAAAATATGCTTATAGCGTTAGTGCGAGGCAGGTTTAATGTGTTTATAGCGTTCCAATTGGTGAAAGTCACCCTGAGTGTTTCTACGTAAAACCATATTCAATTTGACTTTCTTCCAAAATTAACAATGACTTACAATTTAACACCCTCGATATGGTAAACATACAATCTAAAATAATTCGCACAAAACACATAATTTGTTGTTATTTTAGTTATCTAGTTTTAAAAATAATATTAATCCGTATAATAGTTGAAATAATGTTTATCATAATTAAAACACATTTTCATTCCATTCAGCATACCAATTATTTGAAATAGAAACGCCGCACAATCCATATTTACTACCGATTAATATATTACCAGCACTAATCCATCTCATCTATTTCCTGCATAAACAGAGAATATAATTAGTTTTATGTTAATTGCTGATGTTTGATTGAATAATCCGAATGGCTGTAGCTGACCCACGCTGATTAGTTATGTCAAATAATGGAATCTGTTGAGGATTAGCACATCTAAGCTGATGTGGTATCTACCAGGTGATTATTGCAATGCTTTAAAGCAATGTTTTCCTTATTAGGAACTAGCTGATCCCAGCATGCGCATTGTATGCACTTCTTCCTACTCATTACTCACCTACCTACCTACTTACGCAGCTATTGACTACTTACGTACCTAATACCTACCTAAACTAAATGAACTAAGTGATGAGTTTTACAATAGCCTCAAAATATGTTGGTACGGATTATTATTGCTTGTGGATAAAATAGAAGAAGCTTAACTTTGATACGCATTTTAAAAGAGCTTTTAACAGAACGTTACAAATCAGATTATAAACCTAAACATGAAAATCTAAAAAGTCTTAAAACTACAACAAGATAATCGGATAGAATCACCTAAGTAGGTCTTAAAGTTATGAAAACACTTCACCTATTTATTGCGAACAACTTCTCGAAACCAATTTACAAATACCTCAGCCAGAAAAGCGTCCACTCTGTAAGTGTCAGCTTACACGGAACGTACATTACAAAGGCGAAATTAAAAAAGGTCACGCACTTTTCCCAAGATATAATCCCCTTTTAAGTCAGTCCCAAGATTAGTTGGCTAATTTCTTGAAAGCGTTCGCTTTTTTCAGATTTAATGGAGTGCCAGATTATTTGTCTCTATCCCAGCAAAATTTATCTGGACGAATTAAGCTTAGGCCGGAAAATCTCACTGAAAAAATGTCTGCCGATAAAATGGAACAAAGGGGGACACCCTAAAGAAACAGCTACAAAAAAGAATTGAGATATGAATAATGAGAATCATTGTGAAGATAATATAAAAGAAGCAGTGGCACGAAATAGGGGTAATGATGTTGAATAAGTAATTTTGTTCTCAACGCGCCGTGGGTTTTGAATAAGCCCTGAATTTTGGTGATGGCACGAGGTGTTTTCAATATTTTTTTTTTATTTTATTTTATTCAATAGGTACAACAAACAGCTACAATATAAAAATAGGAACAAGAAGTACACAAATCTTATAGATAATATTGCAGCCCACAACGCTGTACACAGACTAACTAAAGGATACAATACAGTTATATAATCGCTAGGGAGACAACAACTTTTTTTTTTTTTTTTTTTTTTTTTTTTTTTTTTTAAGAAATATCCTTGAGTATAAGACTTTTGAACCTATAGGGAGCACATGCGAAAATGTCTATATGTTCAAAAGTCCTGTTGTAGGAATCGACCATTCTGCGAACAGGTGATCGCAAGCCAGAGTTGGACTTGCAAGAACCCACTGAAAACAATCTGCCAGCGCGCACCTTTCGCTTGTGAACTGTCCTAGGAACTGCATAGCATAACATGTTGGAGAGTTCAATGCAGTCAAATTTATTTCTAACAATACCATACAGATTCATGGCCTCTAAGTACTTACGTCTATTTTCAAGTGTTGGGAGCTTATACCTTGCCAGCAAATCCTGGTATGGCAAATAGTATCCATAGCATCTATAATGCATGGTACGCAGGAATTTATATTGAACACACTCAATCATTTCAACGTACTTTTTGTAATAAGGACTCCAGACGGACACGGCATACTCCAGTTGAGAGCGAACTAAGGACTTATACAAACAAATATATGAAAAAGGCTTTTTAAAATCGATTGTTGATCGCATTACAAATCCATATAATTGGTACGCTTTATTAACAATCTTTTCTATGTGTAGGTCTAAGCAAAGCTTAGAATCAAGCATAACGCCGAGATCACGAATAAAGTCCACTTTAAGTAGAGGGGCATTGCACAACGTATATGTATAGTTTATTTTTGTTTTATTTTTTGTAAAGTTTAAGAAATTACATTTGGGTAAACTTAGTTGCAACTTATTTTTCTGACAATAACAGGATAGTCGGTCCAAATCTTGTTGCAGCAGAAGGCAGTCATTTGTTTGTCGTATGGCTCTGTATACCTTGAGGTCGTCGGCATATAGTAAAAACTTGGTATTGCGAAAACATTGACTGATGTCGTTGATGTATAAAATAAACAAAAGAGGACCAAGTATAGAGCCTTGAGGCACACCGGAAGTCACCTGTGCGATGTTAGATCGGTGACCATTGATTACAACCCTCTGACTGCGCATAGTTATATAGGAGGTAAACCACCTCAGAAGATTACCACGGATTCCGTTGAACGCTATTTTGTTTAATAGTATTTCATGGTCTACCTTGTCGAAAGCCTTACAGAAATCCGTATATACTGCATCCACTTGTACTCGGCTATCAACACAATCAAACAGAAAGCTGGAAAATAATAATAAATTAGTATTTGTCGACCGTCGCTTGACAAAACCGTGCTGTTGTTGAATTATGACGTTGTGGAGTACAGGATAAATTTCATTATGGACTAACCTTTCAAAGAGTTTCGACAAGGCAGACAAGATGGAAATGGGACGATAGTGTTCTACGTTGCGTTTGGATCCACTTTTGTGAACGGGCACAATGTACGCATGCTTCCACAGCTCTGGTACAACTCCCTCAGATATACATTTATTGTAAATAATAAATAGAGGCTCGCAGATGGAAGTTGCAGTATTCCTAAGGAAGTATGGTGAAAGTCCGTCAGGTCCAGGGCCTTTCGCTGGATCCAAAGATTTAAGCTCCTTCAATATGTTCTCTTCACTAAAAGAAAGGTCGCAAATAGAGACATCGTTTAGTGCGTTGTTGTCTTGAGGAGGCTCCCAATGAGGCAACGAAGGAGATATCGGTTCATATACCGAATAAAAAAAGTCAGAGAACATATTACAAGCCACATCTGGATCATTTGTTTCAGCATTTTTGTATTGAAGCTTAGACGGGATTCCAGGTTTATCTTTTCTATTAGAAACATAGGTCCAGAAGTGTTTTATGTTATTACTTAGGTTGTCCTCCACAGAACTGATGTACGAACTGAAACACTTAAGACATGTATCCTTAAACTGTTTTCTATAGTTAGAAAATGATTCATAATCAGAAATGTTTTTAAATTTCTTCCACTTAATCCATGCCTTTTGCTTCTTTTTGGAAATAGTTATGAGAGCGCGAGGGAACCAAATAGGATAGCTAACGGATCTAGGTCGGGCCAGTGGAGTGTCTTTTTTTATAATATTATCTATCTCAGTGTAGAATTTAGCCAGAGCCTCATCAGAATTCATAGGACATAGCAGATCAGACCAGTTCAGTTGCTGTATGTTATGATTAATATTGTCAAAGTTGGCCTTATGAAAACAATATTTGTGAAGAGGGGTTTTAGTCATTGGAGTCAATTTAACGTTTAAACAGGTCTCACACGTCAGGACAGGATGGTAGGTGTCAATCGGAAGTAATGTGGTTGAGATATTAGAAACATTACATTGGTTATTAGAAATGACTAGGTCAAGAATTTTACCTTTGTCATTCACTATGTTATTAAATTGAGAAGCTCCCAGAAGTGAAATCAGGATATTTAAATTTACGCTGGCCGAGGGTCCACAAGAATATGTTGTAGCAATGTTCGAGATATCTTTTGCAGATGATACTAGCCAATTAGCTTCAGGGAGGTTATAGTCTCCTAAAACAAAGAAACTATCAACACTCGGACGGTCTAACACTTCTTGTAGCAATTCAAAGTGCTTCTCATACACTGAAGTAGAAGTCTTTGGTGGTATGTAGGCAGCACTCACAATATGTTTTTTATTATTGACAGTGCTGGGCAACTCAACCATAATGTGTTCAATGTGAGTGTGTGAGAGATTGCTAGTCTGTTCTAATGAGATACCCAATTCTGATGGTTTTAAAGTGCGTGAAACAGCAATCAGAACACCTCCACCGTCCCGTTTATTAGTAGCAGTGCGATCACGGTCACAACGGTAAACACTATATCGCTGGTCTATGAACTCGCTGTCATTAATTTCAGGAGTTAGCCAGGTTTCCGTTAAGATAATTATATCGTATGTATTCATAAGGATATTCGTTAGTAACTGGTGTAATTTTGTGCGAATACCCCTGCAATTTTGGTAGTAAATTGTGATATTTTTATTTGACATTGTTAATATTAAAATATAAATGTGTATTAATGATAAGAGTGTGTTCAAACAGCAGGTATGTATAAAATCTTATAAACAAAATAACATAAATTAAACTAATGAGAAATAAAAGTGATTGAAGCAGGAGGCAGTATAGATCACAACACTTGACAGTAATGACAGTAATACAAGTACTTACAATTTTTAATGTTAGAAAAAGATAGGTTGAACTTATTAGGTATGAGATCAGAGGTAAATCATAATATATGGCATTGCAAAAAAAGGTACACAATTTGCGAACACAACAAAACATGCACAGTACAGATAACAATTTAAAAAATAAACTAAGGATAGTCAACACATTCCAGTAGTGATTACAAATTACAAGTGAACAAAAACAAGCACAACGATTAGTGAATATTGACGTCATTAACGACATTGTTACGATCACTTTTAACATCACTATTGATTTTAGCAATATCTGCTTCTGATCTAATGGCAAAAGCTGCTTCGCCGTCTTTCTTACGGACAAGAATCGTGCAATTTTTAATCCAGACGTAATTAAACTGGTGAAGCTTTGCCACTTCTTTGCATTTGCGAAATAACAATTTATTTTTTAAAGTCAAATGCTCGTTGATATAAATATTTGTTGAAGACCCAGCTATACCTACCTGATCCGTTTTCAGTGACTTAGCCTGCCGAAATGCGCTAAGAACATTATCGCGCAATATGCGCGTGGAAAATTTTACAATAATATTCTTTGGCCGGTTTGTTTGTTGGTGGGCATGTGGTACTCTGTGGATGGATATGATGTCCTTTTGAGGGATAGGAAAGCCAATGACATCTCCAATCGCCGCCAACATCTGCACAAGGTTTTCACCACGCTTGTCTGGTACATTGCAGATTTCCAGATTGCATTGCCTCGCTTGCTGTTCAAGCGCTTCAATTTTCGATTCCAAGTAGGTGGTGGAAGTGGCTGATTGTTCTGCCTGCAAATGTGCAATGCAATCAACTCGTTTTTTGAGATCAATCTGTTCGCTAGCGTGGAACTCGAGCGAATGTTTGAGACTGGACATTTCATCGTTAATTTCCTTCACATTCTTTTTGAGGTCGGCTTGGGCGGCGCAAACAGATCCTAGCTCCTGCTTCATATCGGCCAAACTTTTTTGAACACTTTCGTGGTAACTGAGCATGCTGGCCTTCATCTCTTGTCGCCAATCCTTCAAGGTGTTTTTAATATCTTCCTTAAACAACGCCATAGTACGATCGATGTCAGATTGCCATCCTTGTAGTGTTTTATTCAACTCTAGGGTAAAAGACTGGATTTGATTGTCGGCAAGCACCGATGTAGAGTTGTTGTCAATAGAAACTGATGTGTACATACTTGGTGGAGTACGAGGCGAGGGTGGTCGTTGTTCAATATTATCGCACGACATATTCATGGAATTCTCTTCATATGGAACCTGCGTGCTGGAACGAACGGGAGTGTCCAAATTAGGACGTGTGCGACGCGTAATGTTACAGCACGGGGGACACTTCCAGCTTGTCTTGAACTCATGGGTTAGTGCCATAAATTGTTGCAGAGAAATGTTTATGCACTCATGATGATATCTACTCTCGCACAAATTACACATCAGGTAACCAGCATCAGATGCCAGCACATCGTTACATCCGTTACAGTTCATCTTGAGTAATCGAGTTGTTAACAGGCAAGGAAGGTCAAAGTGGCGCCACCTGACGTAAGATCCAGAAAACCGTTACACAACGATAAAGATCGATGGGGATCAATTAGTCCGTCAACAATGCGAGTTGCACAGAAACTAGGTAACTGAGTCCAATGCTGCTACACAGTAGGTTGAATAGATGGCGCTGATTTAAGTTTTATTGCCAATAGAATGATACAGCAGATTTTGAAGGGAACCGTTTAGCACAAAGATCAATAATAAAGAATCTGTACTCGATGGAACGTGCCACGGTTAGAGATCTGTATTGCAGATCGCGTTAGCACAGACCTTATTCGCCGATTTTTACACTTCAACACTAATGTAATGATTGCAACCAATGTAAACACAGAGTATTAAGTATCCGCAATAACACTGATTTTAGGTATTAGATTGTAATGACTCCAATTGTCAGAAATTATAATGTCTTTTTCTCACCAATAACACGCACTACACTGAACTTTAAGTAAATTTAATATTTTTCGAAAATAAAATAACACCGCGAGTAAAGTTAAGCTAGTTAACACATACAGCGCCACCTAGCGATGAATATTACTACATATAGTTACTTTGGACCGGCGAATGGAGCAGAATTGCAAAGAGATAGGTGGAAGACCTAGGGGACATTTGTCGAAGAACAAGCTGTTATTGGAAAAACCAATCTTTAGTAAATATAATTTATCACACTCCATTGTAAAACAGCAATAAAGGGTTATTTTATTAATTTATGCTAATATTCATGCCATAAAATGTTGTTTTTTTCTAAAGGCAAACATAAGGCTGTTGCGTCTTCTTTAAAGTAAGTTGCTTTTGTGGTAGTAAACATCTGAAGGTGAAAATTTTTGGGGCTGAAATGAGTTACCATAAAGATTATATAAGTGGGACGTTACTCTTCGTAGAAAGACCTAATGCGAAAGCAATTGTCACTTATAGGCCCCTAGACCTTGAAACAAATTCATATAACACTATTAGAAGAGCACATTGAATACTTTTTATTTGCTCCTGGTTGAGTGCTTCTACCCGAATAGATCTTCTATTTAGGTAGCCAGCTTCTGATTTTTCATCTTCTCGCTGCTTTTCTCATTTAGAACTGCTACTTTTATCATCGTACACTTATTCTACTAATAATATAAAAAGTTTGTTAGGATGTATGGAATGTCTGTTTGTTACGCTTTCACGCAAAAACTATTGAATGGATCTGTATGAAATTTGACATAGGCATAGATAATAGTCTGGAATAGCACAAAATATACTTTTTATACCGTTAGTACGATCCGGACAACACCGAACAAAACGCGGGCAAAGCCGAAGGCATAAGCTAACCGATAGAGTTACTCTTGATCAAAATACTTCTTTTCCTCGAAAGGATATTATTAACCCTCCCACTCTCGCATCTATTTCTGGTCTCAAAACGAGTGGATCAACTTTCTGTTGTCAATCTAAAATTAGAAACAAAAGTTTTTTAATATTGTAATATACCTAATGCTCATTATGGAAGCGGGTATTATAATGGTGTTATAATTGGATTTCAACTAAAACCTGCCACATGTTAGGCTAGCAATAACCCAACTAATTTGGGATGAGCGAGGCCATTAGCTATTGCTAAGCTTTCACTACACACAGTCGGTATCGGTGAGCAGCAAACTTCCAAAAATAGTTTCATTAAGCAAAAACTTTTTTCAGTTTATATCGTGGAAATCTACCTTTTCACCCAATCTATCTTTAAGTTATCCAAATCCATCATTCTAATCATTATCATTTCAGCCGAAAGACGTCCACTGCTGGACATAGGCCTCCCTCAAGTGTCGCCAGATTGACCAGTCCCGTGCGACTCGCATCCAGCGGATCCCCGCAACCTTCACCAGGTCATCGGTCCACCTAGTGGGACGCCTTCCAATGCATCGTCTTTCGGTTCGCGGTCGCCATTCCAGAACTTTTCGGACCCATCGGCCATCCGTCCCTGCCCACCGCCACTTATGTTTTGCAATTCTTTGGGCTACGTCGGTAACCTTGGTTCTCTGAGATGTACTCATTTCTGATTTGATCACGCAAGGAAACTCCGAGCATAACCCTCTCCATTGCCCTTTGAGTGACATAAAGCATTCTGATGAGGCCCTTTGTGAGTATATAATCACTGGCAAAACACACACTGGTCATAGACTTTCGGTCTTGAGACACTGCGGTAAGTTGGACGAGAAGATACTACGCAACATCCCATCATATCATTCTAATTGTGGTCACTTAGACCGATATGACTTCACTTTTCATAGAAAATTGAACGACGCCCATTATAATCGAATAGTTACTCACTGAACAAGTCTGTATTCAGTTTACCCACTGTAGATAAAAAAATGCGCATAAAATCTTACGACATATGCGGAACCACAGCTAAAGCCTATAAAGTCACTGAATAACCGCATAACGAGTTCATCGGCGTTCGCATAAAAGCATCAAATAAAGCAAAATATGAACGCTGTACGCTACGTTGCTGATGTTGACATAAGACAGCGCAGTATCAAAAACGCTCATTAATTCAAATGAATGTGCTCGCTTTGTATGAATATTCAAGGGCGGTTCGATTAACATGTATCAGTCGTCAGAACAATGGCTACACATAAAAACAAAGGGTGAAATTTATTTACAATACGTGTAAAGATCAACGCATGCATATAACCTGCATCTGAACGGCATTACCACATTGCTAACTGATCTGAGAGAATGCCGTTTTAGTGCAAAAGTGTCCGTAGACGTAAGAAGTTTCATATAAAGAATGTTGAACGGCTGCAATGGAATCGATGCTTTGTTTGGCTCACTGAGTTTTGTCCTACATAAAAAATCCTGGGTCGTCCCAAATAATATGTTTCCTTCGGCCCAAAACATAATTTTAATTATTTTATTCAAATTTTGTCCTATTTTATATTCCTTCTACGACCCATATTTTTTGTAAATGTCAAACTTACTTTTTTGTACAAACCGTTAAAAATGTTTACGTACTAGTTTAGATAGATAGATTAGAACTTCAATCAACTATTTAAAAAAATCGATCCTACCCGTGAGATAAAATTAGGGAATCCCCCTCTTGGCATACAATTTTAAGCCATAATATTGTTTGTCATAACGTTTTTGCATAATACTGAGGCATAAAGCAATGGTTAGCATAACTATATTTTTAACATGTGCGTTGAGCTTTATTTGTTGTGTCGAGTTCCGTAAAATATTATAAATCATTTCGCTGACAATGGAGTCAAAATAAAAGGTTAATTAGAGTTCATGTTCAATGAGTTGAATACGAAACAGTCGGAAAGTTTTTGATTAATTGATTGTTATTTATGTTCGTGACGTAAATGATATTAAAGTAGGGCTCAGTAATGACTGTTTTTTTGCGGGTATTTGTTTCATTAGGCTGATGAAAAATTAATTGAAGTAAGAAAAGAAAAATTGCTTGTGATGGAAATTACTGTTTTGTTACGAACTTAAATGGAGCCTTTATTAATCATGCCTTTTATTAGGTCATGATTAAACGTAAAAACATCGAGGAGTAAAATGGAGAGGATGATAAAAAGTGGGCATAGCACAAATGTATGGAGAAAAAGTAAATTAGAACTATGTTGATACTTAGTGTTACTATATATGCTTGTCTCATAAATGTGTGGGTAATATAAATTAAGAGGATAACGCGGCTGACGACGCCAAACACTGGCAGATACTTTAGAATAGTACCTATTGGTCAGTGTTTGGAGCCGCGTCAGCCATTAGTTTTGACTGTGCCGGTTAAACTGAACCCTTACGATGCAGGTATTATTATAACACTTTTTTTTTGCTATCTCTTTGCTATTGAGTCTAGTCTAGGTCAGAAATGACAGAGACAAAGTCAACGATGTTACGAGCTTACCCAGAAGAAGCCTGTTCACTCTAACTTTGAAGAGATTAGGGTTGTAAGCGTTCGGAAACACAGACGCAGGTACAGAGTTCCACTCCTTTGCTGTACGTTTTGTGAAAGACGTTTGAAAACTCTTAGTGCGAATTGGTGGAATAGCAATAAGGTAGGGATGGTAACTTGCAGTGCGTCTAGATGTCCGATGGTAGAACGGGGCCGGTGGGATGAGGTCGTGGAGTTCTTCTAAGTTGGCACACTCACGTGTTGTTGCTTAGACTGTTCTCTGTTCTTTTTTATCTGACGAAGCTTGCAATTTCAAGTAATTGCACGCATATCCAAAGCATTATCAGTTCCTTGAAATCTTCTAAAAGCTCCAAAAAATCCTTCAAACCTCTCCGCCGTGTGTCCACCGATCACATCAAGTTTGCTCACATAATAATTCATAAGATAGTTATCAGGGGCCTAAAAGCACTTTAGCCGGATTGTCAATCCTATATCATCATATTTGCATGATGACAACGTCATAACCACTCGCAGCCTCGGTGTAATTGCTTTTGTCGGTCGCCAAGATAGATTTTTGGATATCCGTAGTGGAACTAAATCTGAGAGTAAAGCTGCTGGTGCAGACTAATCAACTTTTGAAAATAAATTTAAATGTTTTTAAACGGGAAAGGGAGACAGATTTTTTTAGATGTACCTAAAAATCAATAAGTAGTTAAAATGTTCAAAGACACATTTTGTTGAGGCAAAGCAAAATTTGGACGTAAACAATGCGTTTTAGTGCATTTTATAGCTCTCACGAGTAATCCTGCCAGGATACAAAGAATGGCATCTGACGCTACTTTGTTGGCACATATCTTACCTATACATTAAAAGATGTTGTTTTGCAACCTCGTTAAAATACAAGAAGCTCTAACAAAAGGCATAAATAATCAATTTAAATTGCGGTACCTAGTTTATTATTAATGAACGCTGCAATTTTTTGGTTGTTTAAGTTTGTCAGTATTTCAGAATAACCCCCTTCAAGTGGTTCAGGAAATAAGAAATTATCAAAATAAACGTTTGAGGTTGTCTGTGTGAAAGCGCGGTTATAGGGCGACAATCGGACGTGCCGCGTTTAAAACACGGGTGGTTCACACTTACTGATTTCCGTAAATAAGAAAAAAAATAAAAATTACTTACCAATTTTATTATTGATTCGGGACGAGAATCATTAGCAGAGTTACCTCCTTGAATTTGACGAGGAGTTATATATAGTTTGGAGTGTTGAGTTTATACCTTCTCTTTAAATTCCACGGCCCCCTAATATTCAATCCTACCGCAAACTGCAAAATATTCACCCCCAAAAAAAATGTCGTTTCCCAGCAATAATTTTTGTGTATACTCAGATGCTTGTTTGACAACTTCATGAAGGGGCCGAAACACCTTGTAATTTCACCCACTTGAAGAGTTCCCAGTCGTCTAGAATAATACTGACTTAAACCTGTTGTCTATCTCTATTATCAGATTTAATTCAATTAAATTAGTTCATTATAGTACCTAGGTATCTAAATATCAGCCGCAGTTACGAATTTAAACCATACTAATATAATAATTAAGCATAGTTTCGTTATAATCAATCTCGAATGGTACAGTTCGAAACTTCATAATCCTTTAAAATCATGGAGGGCCGAACCTCAGAACCTCATAGATCTGTCTACGTCTAAATTGGCCGTTCGCGCCTTAAACTCAAATTAAGTTTAATCGCCTAATTAATTGGGCCTAGAAACTTCGAACTTCGATGCTCCGGGGAATAGTGGTACGAGGAATACAAATGGCAGGATTCTCCAACTGTTTTCGCGTTAATCCTCCCAATCGGCGGAGTGATAGGTTCGTATTAGCAATGCAGATATTTTGGTACGGGAGTTTATGTGTCTATCAGCCTCGTTATTGCTATAACTGTGTGTGTGTACGTGCAACGCTCTGGGGAATAATGCAATGTACCTATAGTGCTAAATAGAAAGTTGTAACGAAAATAGGGATTGACTATGGGACACGTTTCGGCACGTGGCTTAAATTGGAAACAAAGCCGCCATCTTGGTTTTATCAATAATTCATTTCACAAATGTATACCAGTAACGCCTTCTGTCAACGTCAATCGAGCACCAAACGATCCGTGTCACAATGTTTACCATGGCCAAAGAACTTTACTATCACAATATGGTGAAATATAGTACCTACAGCGATGTATGAACGTGGACGAGGCGAACGGAGAATGTAAGGATCGTAGGGTGTTCGTTCTGTGGTTTCTGCATACCCCTATGAGAAAAAGGGGTGAGTTTTTGTATGTATAATACCTAAAACTACGTATTTTTCTACCGATTGTAAAATATGTGATTAAACATCAGAAGCACCGATTTCTTTACTTAAATTATACCTACGTCATCTCCCACGACCTCATCCCTAGTCGCCTAGTTCTTTTAACTTAATTGAGAAGATTTCTTGGTTTCGCTGCCAAAAAATATCCTGAAGCGATATAACCTAGACTAGTCTAAACCTTTCTAGATAATAACCTCTCCGGTTAAGTGCCTCAAACAAAAATATTAAATGTTTTACGAGCCCGCCGGTTAAATTTTACCGACCATGTAGAAGCATTTTAAATTTAGAAAACTGGATGAGAGCATAGCCAATTCGTGAAATGAGTTCCGTATGACGTTCTGGACAAACATAGGTGAGCACTGCGCGGGATGTTAAGCTATACCTACATTTCCTTTATAACATGGCTATAATAGTTTAGTATAGATTTCCCTTACAAAGACAGATATGCTTTTGATTCATCGTCGTGCGTACGAAAATCGTCCGCTTCGATTGGGGCTACAAACTTGTATGGAGGTGTTGAAACTGGCGTGAATAGTCGCGTGACTTTTACATTATCGACTATATAAACGATAAGAATAGTTGGTTGCTCTGTTGAACTCAAGACAATGTTTATGTTCTTTCTCCAAAATTAGTTTTCTGATAATATGTTAAATAACTTCATACATAGATTTTTTTTTTTACTTTACTCTGTTTTGTTTTTATTTAAAGACCTAATCTACTCATTATGATGTTCATGATGAGTTGTATTGCAATATGTGGTTAACTTTTTTTTTGTTTTGCTTCTGATACAGGCAGCAAGTTTGTCATGCTACCTAAGATGCCATTTTTTTTCATTGGTTACCTTCATCCCTCAATTATAGTAAAGGGAGGTAATGGCTGGTCATCGCGTTATGCTCGTGAACGGTTGCTGCTTCTGGTGACAGGTCGTCTTAATCGTTTTTGTTACCAATGTTATTTTGTTACTGTTATTAGTAATTCGTTTTTATTTTAGTTGCTTTTTTTGCTCTGTGGTCCTAGTTTATCATCTGTGGCTTCAAGTTACTGCTAGCTATATGTATAAACCAACATTGCACGTGTAAGCGGGCACGCCCTTTAGGCCTGGAGACTTTCTTTATTTATGAGTATATTTTTTAATATTTTATTTTATTATTGGTGTGTGCTAGCTGACATGTGACATTAATTCTTAAGATTGTTTATATTAATTTGAACACTTTTGTATAGAATCTGGTACTTTTAACAAAACAGACAGATGTGTTGCTGGGGAGTTTGTTCCGCCACTTCTTCTTCCCAGCCGAAACACTAGGAAGAGTTGCGAAGTTCAAGCGTATTTGGGGACTGTTTTTTGTTATTTTGACGTTCATAAAGTGCTGATTATCAGACTTATTTGAATAAATTACTTTTGATTTTGATTCCACTAATTGATGGTGTCATGACAAATGACAATCAAACGCATAGGTTTTTCTATCACTAGTTGACAATTCCAAATTGATTGGAAACAAATTCTAATGCAGTAAAGTTCCTAATTAATCCGATTGAATCTTTGTTGATAATGTTCATTAATAAATAGAATTAGATGCAAACTAAAGAGATGATTAAATTACATTAGAATGCGCTACTCGGCGGTTAGATTCAAAATGGCGTTGAAAATTGCACAGTGCAACCAATTTGGTATTGTTGAATATCGATGGAGGTTTAAATTTGAATATGTTTACATTTTAAATAGCTTATAAATTGAAATAATTTATTTTGTATTTATAGCTTCCAGTAACGAGGCTTCAACGGCATGAATATCTAACTAGATGATGATAATAATAACCTAGGTCATCATCTGCCTAGCCTTTTCCCAAACTATCTTGGGGTCGGCTTCCAGTCTAACCGGATGCAGCTGAGTACCAGTATTTTACATGAAGCGACTGCCTATCTGACCTCCACAACCCAGTAACCGGGTAATACGATACCCCTTGGTAAGACTGGGTGGCACACTTCTGGCTTCTGACTACTCGTTACGACTGTCAAAGATCTACATGTCACAGCCGGGACCAACGGCTTAACGTGCTTTCCGAGGCACGGAGGAAACTCGGTATGTAATTATGGTCACCCATCCACGGACCAACCTCGGCAAGCACGGCTTAACCTTAAAGATCGACCCGTGTAGCTGTTATTATATAGCCACGAGCTCCTCCTTATAACCTAGAATAATAACCTAGGTATAATAGCTAATATAGTAAATTAATCATATATTAATATTTAAAAATTTATTTGTTCCTTCCTATCTCCCCTGCGTCTTCGTTCGCGTCGAAGAAATATACTCTGTAATATCCTACATTTACAAGTGATTTATATAAATCGGTTGAATAATTTCGGAGATGATTGAAATGAAAGCCAAATTTCTAAACTAAATAAAGTTTAAAATATAAGTGTATCAACCTGGTGTCAATAAAAAATAAATTTCACTAAAACAATAAATATAAGACTTGTATCTAATAATAAATACCAAAAACAATCTAGAAAGATCACGTTAACCTTTGAATTTTATTTTTTTGTAAATTAACTTATTCCATTTGATAACATTTTATACCTTCAGTTGACTTGTCTTGGAACTTTTCAAAAGGTCACAAAAAGAGACAAATCAATACCTACTGTGTCATACTTAGGTAATTATCTATTCATAAAATACCGAGGAAGCATGTACAAAAGGACTCAAAAGGTCAATACACCCACGTAATCGTCTACTTTATTTATTTATTTAACACTTCAAGTACAATGTACAGAGGCGGACTTAATGCCATAGGCATTTTCATGCAGAGACAAACAGTGGTAGGTGTCTAACTGCAAAAAAATATAATTTAATAAGACATACTAAAAAGATATATAAAATACTATAAATTTATATAAAAATACTATAAATATATATTAATATATAAATTATGAAATAAAAGGACAAACTATGAGGAAAATATCAACGTTGTGACGATACTGCTAGCTTCTACTTATTTTGTGAAAGAAACTTTCAGTTTGGTAAGTTTTCCAATGAAATAGGAAGATTTTTTCAGAAAAGCCAATTTTCTTTAGGTACCTGCCAATAATTTATTCTTATTTTAGTTCCACAAAAGTTAATCATTAGCTGTTTACAATAGGGGACCGGACTGGGTAAAGAAAACGACATTTTATTTTGTCCGTCAGACAGGTAATACAAAAATATTAGACACGTATTTTTTGTTTTATCAAAATATCAAAAAAATACTTAATTAAAACTCATTAAAGTTGGAGAGTGGGGGCTTACTACGTCACAAGTAGGTATAAAACTTACCCACATGTGACGTCATGCGCCATTTCAACTCAATATATCTCCGTTATTTTATGACCACGTGAAAAAAGAAAAAATACGTGTCCAATACTTTTCAATAAACTACCCGACGGACAAAGAAAAAAAAATTGGATTATCCCCTATTGTGAAAATTGTATAAGTGACTAAAAGAGTGATGAATTTAAATATTTGTGGATAGAGACCCAGCAAAAGACGATAGACTGCGTCAGGAATGACACGAAAAAAAGAGTAAATAATAGCGTTACGGTTGACAGAGGAGAATGGAAGAAAAATTCTGTGTTTCCGAACGCTTACAACCCTAATCTCTTCAAAGTTAGAGTGAACAGGCTTCTTCTGGGTAAGGTCGTACCATCGTTGACTTTGTCTCTGTCATCTCTGACCCAGACTAGAGTCAAGAGCAAATCCATCTAAAAAAAAACGTGTTGCGCCCTCCCCAAGTAACATAGAGTAAGGGCAAGAAGATTATGATTGTCACCCTGTACGGATTCGATATTTCGTTAGACTTACGATTACGATACAGATTTTCTTAATATTATGTGGCATTTGGAATATTTACAGTTCTTGTTTCATCATTATAATTTTTGCAAAATTGTTCTGCTGGCAAACGAAAATAACTCAATTTATATTGCTAAAATAGAAAATACGCGAGTTGGACGAGGAGGAACGAGCGCAAGCCATATACAAGGTGTTGTTTTGCATCCTCGGCAAATTCAAGGAGGTAATTATGCTAATGAGTCTCGTCCCGAATCAATAATAAAATTGGTAGGTATTTTTTTTTATTTTTTGGTATTTACGGAAATCGGTAAGTGTGAACCACCCGTGTTTTAAACGCGGCCCGTCTGGTTCTTGCCCTATATCCTCGGTTACACACATACAAACCATCTACAACGTTTAAATGATAATTTCTTATTCCCTAAACCACGTTAAGGGGTTTATTCTGAAATATTGACAAACTTAAACAACCAAAAAAATCAGCGTTTATTAATAATTAACTAGGTACCGTTATTTTAATTGATTATTTATGTCTTTTGTGACCACCTCCTAAAATTTGACGAGGATGCAAAATAACACATTGTATATGTATAACAGTGCAAATGCAAATGTCAAAATTAAAGGCATTGTCATAGTGTGTTACCCCTTAACCAACTTATCTGTGCAAGTGGGAAAACACAGAACTTAAATAAATGTACCAAGTTTTGCAAATCGATGCAAATTTTCTAGACATGCAACACCACTTTGAACTACACACTGAAAGTCATACTGCACGCAAATTTAGTAGGTCTGTACGAAACCAACCAGTATTAGACTTCTCGTATACAAGGTGTAAACAACACGATGACGCAGTGCTTGAGCGATCGACTGCTGCGCTGCATGTCGTGGGTTCGATCCCCGCACGGAACAAATATTTGTATGGCAATTTGTGTATGTGAGTTTAAATGTTGAAAGCACCCAAGACACATGCGAAATTCTTAGAGTGGGGCAAAGTTTAAAAAAAAACGGACTCCTCATGAACGATAACTCAATGTAACGCACTCAAAAAGTTGTACTGATTGATGCATTGTGATTGAACTTTAAAAATAGTATTTAAAAAAAATACTTGTAAAAAAATGAGTACATTGACCTCCAATATCTCCGTAACTAGAAGGTTCCCAGGTATGGTCCAGAACAAAAAAAAGTGTTCACAGTGAGGGGGAAAACAAGTGGCTTTCGGCTTCGTCGAGGTTACACCCCCAAGTTTACACCCCATTTGTGGACTAGAAAATAAGTTCAACCTAATTCTGGGTTAAGCTCGCCGTTGTACATAAGTTTTTATATTGCAATCTGTATATTTATTTTTATTTTGTGTGCAATAAAGAATAAGAATAAGTTGTGTATACTTAACGCCAGATATAAATCTCACATACCAAAACAGTTTCAGTCAAAACAGCATATTCAAAATCCTACTTTTATGTCCACAGCATAGTCACATAAAATAAATCTGACATATAAAACTTGCACGCCCGTAAAACCCGTGGGTACAGTCATAATAAAGTTAAAGTACTTTGCACTTACCTGCAAATTGACATACGGTGCATCGGCCATGACAGTTGGGACTATGAATCCTCCTTCGCCAGTTGACATATCGATGTCTTGACTATAGATATCGGTTTTGTCGTCGTAAAGCTTGACGCGGACTCGAACTCGCTTTTCGGTGCTCATTGCTTCGACCTGAGGATAAAAGAAAATATATTAACTTTTATAATCACAAGATTTTCTAAATGTGCTCTCAAAAACGGTCAAGAAAAACATTGTGAGGTAACCGGCATGTCCTAAAACTAAAAATTCGAAGACATGTGACATCTACCAACCCGCACTGGGACTGCGTGGTGGATTACAGCCCACTCCCACTCATAGGGAGGAGGCCTTTGTCCCAGAAGTGGGAACATTATAGGATGTTGATGATATATTTTTTTGCATACACTTTATGTCGGCATAATTATCTTGAAGATTACCTAATTTGTTTGAAATAAATTTTGCTTCGCATAATGTTATAAGTCATAATGACTGTTAGCATAATAGTATTTAGGCATACATTAATAGAAATAACGGAAACAAATTTGAGTTGTTTTTACACACAAGTATTGCCTTAAATATTCAATATGTTGGGCCACAAAAGTTAGTGACAGAAACGAATCGCTGCATAACCGACCCTACGTAGTCTTGTCTGCACTGCCCCTAGAGTGTAATCTAAGCCCTCGTAGGCACGGAAGAGCGATATGCTTTAGAATGTTGTGCTTAATCGTTATTATGATTAGAGAAATTATGCCTACAAAAATATACGTAAGCTGTTATGCGTAAATTTATTTATTTAAACTTCATGTACAATAGTGTTACATCGGCGAACTTAATGCCATAAGGCATTCTCTACCAGTCAACCATTGGGTTAAAAAGGACACATTGTGATAGGGTACAAAATAATATCATAAAATATGTAATTAAATAATTTAATGCGAAAATATAGTTAGGAGAACAAAAGTATGCCAAGTTATATTAGGTCTTAAATTTTTATGCAAATAAAATAGTACAGCCATATTTTATAAAATACTGGAGAAGATACTGCCTTCTAACCCAAGCTATGTTTATTACTTAGCACAACTAATGCCATTATCTCCACACCAATTCAAACGTACACCACACCACGCAATGAGAACAATATTGTGACGTGAAGTTAAGTCTTAATTAAACCATTAAGTTTACCAAGCCAACCTGGCTTTACTCCAAAACCTGTGCCGACAGGGGTACAGATATGAAATACTGAGATAATTAAACGTGATTAATATTTGTTACGCAAATTGTAAAAGCTTGGGACTGTGTGTCTGTTTTTTGTTTAATTTTTACAGTTTTGTAAGCTAGGTAGGACAGGGAACTATGGTTGTTGTGTGAATTATGATAATATTAATGTCAATATAGGAGAACAAATTTGGTCACAAAAAGCCGATCCAAAATAAATAAGGATAAAGCCAGAAGATCTAAGAGGATGGAATATCAAAAATATAATAATAATATCACACTATAATATATGTATATTATATTATAAAGGCGAAAGTTTGTGAGTGAGTGTGTGTGTATGTTTGTCACTCCTTCACGCCTCAATGGCTGCACGAATTTGGATGAAATTTTGTATGTAGATAGCTTATACCCTGGATTAACACATTACTATTTATCCCGGTCTGTGCGAGTGAATGCGCGGGGCGCAGCTATAGTAATATTTATAATCTTCAAAAAGAGATTATTAGGGTTTCGTGTCTATCTGGTGTTAACCTTTAAGTAATTGTTGCACTGTATAGAGTTTAAACGCATGTTTTATTTTTGTTAGTAGACTAGTAAAAACAATTTTTGGTAGATCTATTAAATCAAATAAAAATCTGTGCTACCGAGCCTCAAGTTGTAAATACCGTCCGATGCTAAAGCAACTTGTTAGTATTTAATCACCTCAATCGGAAACCTTAACTATACCGTAACGAGTCATTTCAATAACTGTATTATTTATCGTAATCCGCTGCCGTAAAGGCCACATCATACGGACAAAAAGAAAAGCGAGCGTCGATGTAAAGACTGTTCGTTAGGCTCTCTCTGTAATTTATTATATTGTTCCTCCTCCGACAACGGCGACAGATGAATATGGATGCGAATTTTATTAATATTATTAAAAATAATTATGAAAAGGAAGGTAATGATTCTTTGACTTTATTATTTAATATTATTGGAACGAAGTTCCTTATTGCGCGTTGCGAAAGGGGGCTAGACGGAAAAAATAAAGACCAAAAGTTGTAACGACACTTTTTGTTATAGTTGTAAGCCGTGCGGCGTGCGCGTGTTTCTCTGTCTGTCTCTCTCTCTCTCTCATAGAAAGCAAGCCAGTTATTTTCGTTTCGTCTTTCTATTTCGCATATTATAATTTATTTAATTTATTTATTTAATTTAATTAAATAACTTCTTTCCATCCGGGTGTCCCTTGATACATCTCAATTTTTTAAATGTATATTTTGGCGGTAGTTTAACTAAGTTCATAGTAATTATTTTAAGTTGGAATTTTATTTGCTAAGGCTTATAGTCTCTTAATAATTATAACTGCTTTGTTAGTCGAGTGGTGGCAAGCGCGTCTGCTGAGCATAAGGTCCTGGGTTCGATTCCCGATGACACTTTTCCCGGCTCGGGAAAAGTGTCATCGGGTTTGTCCATCAGGAATTTCTCAGTAGCAGCCACGGAGAGAGAGATTTGTGAGCGGATGATGGCAATAAGCTCGTCCCTTA
Organism: Cerastis leucographa; assembly: GCA_963082945.1. Taxonomy (NCBI): domain Eukaryota; kingdom Metazoa; phylum Arthropoda; class Insecta; order Lepidoptera; family Noctuidae; genus Cerastis; species Cerastis leucographa. The sequence goes on from OY720382.1 coordinate 5,316,468, forward strand.
TTACATAGGACTTAAAAACTTATCTGGTGAAATGTGGGTGTCTATTTGGTACACCTCTGCCTAATGTATCGGGAATTACAGGCGTGATGTTATTTGAAATAATACCGCAAAGTCAATCCCACAATATGGTCTAAACTTATACTAAGCGATCAAAGCATTTTAGTACTTTTTGTTGTTAATAAAACTGAAATGTTGACTCCATAAAACCAAAACATTCCATTCAAAATAATTTAAATTCCATATACAACCTCTTTCGGGACAGTTTCAAAGAAAACGATATGATTTATGAGTACTAAAGCATTCTCCCCGGATCCCGGATGCAAGCGAATGACGAAGTTAAAGAGTAAATACCTCTGCAGCGTATCGGTAGGAAATTACAAGCTCATGGTTCAAAACCTCTTTTGTAGGCAAAGTGAGTTCGTTACTATGTAGGTTGGTAGGTTGGTCTTTAGAAAGCTTTGATGCCTCGGTGGTATTAGTCTGAGCTAGATTTTAGATTATAGATACTACGTAGGGTGCCTATGTTTGTTCTTGATTGATGCTGTTACGGGTGTTGATAGCTATGCCACATTGTAGGTATAGTTAATTTACGAGGTACATTGGAGTAATTTGGACAAATATTTTCATTGGAACTATCCTTGTCCCATTCTTCTTAGGGTCCGCTATTTCTTTTTATTTTTTTATTTATATTTAAACAACAAGTAACAAGACTCAAATTAAGCTACTATTCGCTATGAATATGGACTAGTAAAAGCTATATATTGTGAAAATTATATAACTGTCTCATCCTCTACCCCGTATGCCGACCTACTGCGCGCCACGTGACGGCCAGTTGATGCCCCCGGCATTACGTCACCGCGCGCGCGGGACGGGGCGCCGGCACTTAATGTAAACAAACGATGTTTACGACGTCCTTTCTGAGTATTTCGTTATCGCTTGTTGTTTTTTACAATGCTTATGAACAAGCCCTTTGAAATGTGTTAGTTTTGTTTGAAAATATAATTGCTTTCATTTACAAAATTGGTTGTAAAAAAGAACATTTAGAGATTTTTTCTTATATTTCAAGTAATTAGCAATAACAAAAAATAACAAGTGATGAGCCATATGTTTTAAGATTTTAACTGCATGGTGTGTTTATTCTTAACATAAGAAAAATAGAAAACTGCATTGGATAGTACAATATTTTTTATGTACAAGCACTAATTATGGACTACCTGAGTCGGACCCGTGACTATTTTTTAGGTTTTGAAGTTGAATAGTATTATTTTCGTAATCAATGGACAGATTCATCTTTTAATCATCTTTAAATAACAATTGTTCGAAGATTTGAATCAATAATAGAAGCATTTACAACATAATTACACCAAAAAAAACAAAACATTTCATACTAGCATTGTTCGAATCATGCATTACGGAATATTTTAGAAATTACGTACTAATTAACTTACCTGACTTGAGCCCTGCACAAAAGTTTGTCACAACACTCACACACAACACACACACTTTGTTTTCAGCTGGTTTTAGTTCAGAATTAACCGAAAACTTAACTAAAAACACAGTTCGAAACAAACAAAACAAAAAAAAAACGCTCGTAAAAAACCCCACGCTTCACTGACAGAAAATATTTTTTTTTTAATTTTTGTGTCTCTGATCATAGTGTTGCCGTTATTAGAAACGTTGCTTGTCATTCTGGGAACAAGGTAAAATGATGACATAGAGGGAAAACTTATAGAGTAAGCAAAAAAAATTAAAATTCTATGGCAACTATGTTTGGGACGTGTACTGCCCAGAAGCATCTTGAGGCAAAAAAAAAATGGGACCGGAAGTGCCCAGAACCCGTAAACCGGCTACTAAATTCTCTTTTTTTATTTCTCAATCATGTCTTAATGTACGCTAAATACATATTTTTATGCCCCTTTAGTTTGAATGTATTTTTATTTTTTGTGAACCTGTCATATAATTTTTAATTTTAAATTAATAAACTTAACTATTCCATAATTGGTTAAAGTGCTACATATAATATTTACAGCCACAAGCTATGAAACTTAGGAAAATTCAAAAGCGATTTCCTCCTACCGTATTAACGTTTTATATTTTCACGAACTTAGCATTTTGGAAGGGATACTGTTACGAAATAGGTCTTATCTGAAAATAGAAACCGTTATTTCAAGAGAAAAGCGCTTGTGAATTTTGCATTTCATTACTCGTGACTGCACACCTCTGCCAAACCCCTTTTTGAAGTCTCAATAAATCTGCTCCATTTTAAAGCAATTAATATACTATATAACAATTTGTTAATTGTTATCATCGTGTTGTTGTTACAACAACACTTAAACATCATCATCATCAGCCTATAATGTTCCCACTGCTGGGACACAGGCCTCCTCTCTATGAGAGGGAATGGGCTGTAATCCACCACGCGGGCCCAGTGCGGGTTGGTAGATGTCACATGTCTTCGAATTTTTTGTTCTAGGACATGCCGGTTTCCTCACGATGTTTTCCTTCACCGATTTTGAGAGCAGCGGTGATGAAATAAATTACACAAAGTAATGCGCCTGCCTGGGTTCGAACCCACGGCTTACTGCTCGTAAGTCGGGGCTACCACCACTGGGCCACCGCGGCTCTCGACCACACTGGGCCACACTTAAACAACAATTAATAAATTATAACAAGTAAATTCTGTCTTCTCAACTTCGTGGAAAGATCAAAACAAAAGTAATCACTGACTGAATCATGTCCATACTAACATCAACCTCCATATTGTCTAAAGCTAAGCTAAAGGGAGCTATCAAAAGTTCCAGCGGAATGAGCTAACGAGCAGCTATTTACTACAATTCAGCCATTTCAGGCTATACAACTTGAACAAAATGGCGCTATGAAAAATAACATGAATTATCTTTAGTGCAGGACGTTGGAAACGGTGTGGTAGAAATAATATTTGATGAGACAGCATTGTCTTTGGTTGCCTTAGAGCGTTCGTACGATGTGCTTGTAATAATATATCATAACTAGCTGTGCCCGCGACTTCGCCCGCGTGGAATAAGGTTTTTTCTAAAATAGAAGAAGCCTAAGTTCCTCCTTATAACATCATCTATCTGCCAGTGAAAGTCCCGTCAAAATCGGTCCAGCCGTTCCAGGAGGTCTACTCTTTTTCTCCGAAACGTAACTTCGGCAACGAATGAAAATTAAACAAGAAGTTCGAATTCACAGACAACGAATGTATTGAATGTTATTGTGTGCGTCCGCAAATTATATAGAGTAGGGTGACAAACGTAACTACGTTTAATTTTCGTTCGTTGCCGTAGTTACTTTTCGGAGAAAGAGAGTAGGCCTCCAGAGATTAGCCGGAACAAATAGACAGACAAAAATAATTGTAAAAAATGATATTTTGGAATATGTACCCTATATACATTCGTATGCATGTAGTAAAAAGCGGTTATTTTAATATTACAAACAGACACTTCAATTTAATTTATCTGTATAGATTCTTGGGTTGTTTTGCCAATGAGCTTGACAGGTCTAATGGTTGCCTTGTGATGAATACTTTAGAGTTAAGAACAACACGAGAAAATTCTGTCAAATTGTTACGGACAGACATGTACACTGGCTGTTATCAGACACCGGACACTGACGGTCAGTGGGTCGTCTTAAGCCTATTGCCATCAACCGGGCACAAATGTAGACTCTGTGGCTGCTACTAAGAAATTCTCGACACACACTTAAGTATTTTATTTGTCTTCGAGTCCAATCTCATCACTTCTTAATCTATGTCATCTCGTTCACCTCCTTTAACGCAATTACCAATTGTCTACATTGACAAGCCAAATTTTTATAACCTCTTTTGAAATACCCGATATTTCTTCAACACTTCCATTGGCCGATAATTTTGACAATATCTCTGATATTTTATTTGTGCCGATGACGGTTTATATGGAATAGAACCTAAAAAAAAAAATGGTGCGTGGAGTCCCTCCGCGCGGAAGAAGTGACGCTTCGTAATACACTCTCGCTCTGCCTCTTTCTATCCCCCCTCCATGGTAGCGTTAAACGTTTAACGCAACCTTGTTGGAAGTCGCATAAGAAGTTTCACTTTAAAAAAGTTTTTCAAACTTACTCTTCCAACAAAAGGCAATCCAGGCTTGTATCGTCTTCTCATGCTGTCAGCAAATCTCAGTTCCACATAATGCTGTTCAGCAGCGGGTGCAGCTGGAGCCGTGTTGCCTACTCCATTGCCAACAGTGATGTCCACACGAGCTGAACCACCTCCACAACGGGCTTCGATATGCCAGGTACCGGATCGAGCTCCAGTTGCAAGTATGGCACTGAGCTTGCGGACTCCTGTGAACAAAAACCTTAGGTTAGAAGATTTACTAAAGACATTTTTCTGGGAAAAGAGCACATGGGAATTGGGGGAGGCTTATTGCCCAGCAGTGTCACCACTACAGTGACAACACTTTTTCTTTTTATTTTTTTTAAGTCTTTACTGCCCAGTAATCATCGGAAATTTAAATAATTATGATGATAGTGTACAGATTGGATTTTGATTGTTGAGTAGCAAAATCATTTTCATGTCCTTGTACAATATTACTTTTGATCGAAGAAAGACGTTTTTTCTTCCATTCTCCACGGTCAGGCGCCACTTTATCATTTACGATATTTTTCCCTCTATTCCTCACATCCATCGATCCATTTTTATCCATCCATGAATCCTAAACGGCAAATAACATCAATAAAAGTGACATCTATGCAGAAAGGCAGTGAAGCGAACTGAACTTTTGGATTTGTATGCAGCCTTCGACCACGTGTGAACATGACTTCTAAAAAAGGGAATCCTACCCTCACTAAATATTCAAAGCGCGTAGAACATACTTCCTATATAGTGGCGCCCAATAATATTGACGCAACAAGCCAAAATAGGGTATCAGTCAAACATGACTGACATTCGATCACAGACCACTCAAAAATAAAAATAAAAACTACCAGTGTTGTGTGTTTTGTGTACTAAAACCTAAATGTAGGCAATATTGTATTTGTTAATAAAAATATGCAAAAATCAGTCGATAAATAAAAGGATTAACCCATGATAAGGAACTTGCTGTGATCAGTGCGACCAACGTAAGATTATAAAATAAAATATTAGTTTTTTGGGGTTCAGTACCTAAAGGGTCAAACGGGACCAGTTGAAATTTCTGCAGATTACGTATTTCTATTGCTGCTATAACAACAAATACTATAGAATAAAATTAATATTTAAGGGGGCTCCCATACAAAATATATTTTTTTCATCACACTTGCACGTAAACAGTGTCATAACATACAGGTTAACTTGGCTGTAATGCCCCATATAAAACCCTAGGGCGGTAAGTATTTTTTTTTTTAATTTTCATCACACTTGCACGTAAACAGTGTCATAACATACAGGTGAACTTGGCTGTAATGCCCCATATAAAACCCTAGGGCGGTAAGTATTTTTTTTTTAATTTACAGCACCGCTTGACAGCACACAGGTCATGCAAGTTCATCAAGCAAGGAGTTTACACGCAATTGAAAAATTGTCTTAAAATGTTATCTAAACAGGAATTTCATTCAATCTCGCTACATGTTATTTAACTACTCAACTGATGTTCTAAAATCTAAATAATCGATAGTTTTTTGTATCCAAACGTCGAAATTTTTATTTTTTTACACTCCGTCATGGCTGTATATACCTAGGTAAGTATTTTGCCTTTAAAGTTTCTGAACAAAACATTTGTATAATCTGTGGTGTGGGCAAACAGCCCGCCATCCGCAAATCAGTTCACGTATTTCGTAATAATATGTGTGCTGACTTGTGTATATTCGTAATTATTAACTCGCAAGTGTGATGAAAAACATTGTATGTTTCACGGGCGGTACGGGAATTACGAACCTCGACTCAGAAAGCCCTCAGTCTTCGACTTCGGGCTTCTACTAGAGCCTCGATCGTAATTCCTTACTTACCGCCCTTAATACACAATATACTATTTCATTACTGATACTCTGAAAGTAGATCTGAAGTTGCCTGAGGAGCGGGTTGAAAGTAATACTTTTCTTCCCTAGGGAGAATCGCTTTCAACTGACAGATGCCAAATTATAAACAAAAAAACTAATTCTATTTTCACATTTTTATTGAACCATGTTCCAACTTTCTATGCAGCCACGATGTAAAATTAAAATAACTTAAAGTTAAGTATTGATTAAAGAATCTATATTTTTTTAATAACTTTTATAAAATTTTGTTTAAACAATTTCTTTAAAATAACATAGATTTGGGCAAAATATTTACCATTTTTTCAATGATGAAAATGAAAATTAATGGCTGAATAGCTGGCTGGCTACAGAAAAAAAAAAACAAAAAAGGCGGGAAAAGTTGTTGATTTATGTCAAATAAAATTTACTAAATTTTCCTTTAGTCAATTCAACGTTTTATTTTTACTTTCCTTGTATTCGTAATGAAAAGCACAGTGTTTACCTCGGGTTAAAGACTTATTTATTCCCTCGAACTATTGGCGCCCTCACATCGCTCGGGCGCCAAACCCCGTCTCGGGACTAAATAAGTTGCTTTCACCCCTAGGATAACAATGTACTATTGTTTGCTCGTTTTTATGAATAATGGTACGGAACCCTTCGTACGCGAGTCCGACTCGCACTTGGCTGGTTTTTTTGTTTTATTTATCATCTTTGGGTCCTTTGGCGAACTTCTGTCTATTGACTAATACGTCCAATGAATTGGTAGAAACGTAGATGAGTTCAAACACAGACATATAGACAGACAGAAAAATAATGCGGTAAAAGCCAGAGTAACCGTTGCAGCAAAAAGAAAATACGAACAAATATAACGAAGGACGCAGACAGGGAGCAAAAACAGCAGTGTCCTCTAAAACTATACGTGTGCCCGCTACTAAAAGTTTTTATCATCAGTTATGACGTGTGACTTTTAAGAGGGTCCGAATGTAATTAATCAAACTATATCTCGAGTGGAACCCGGCTCAAGTCCTGACAAGGTTATGCCTTAACTTCTCTTGACATTACTGTATATTAGGTTTTTGGGTTCAAAGTTAGGTAATGTTTTTTTATGTTAATCTGAAGCAAAACATTATTCTGCGGCAAAAGAAACGTGGAAATATCTGAATTGTATTAAATATTAAAACAAGCAGAAAATGGAACAGACAAAAAGAAAATACAGTTATTTTTTCTTAAACACGTCTTTGTCCGTTACAATTGGGGATAAAAAAAGCCACGCACTTCTAATTTACGCCAAAGAACTTACAATCATATTAATCCGCATGAAGATCAAAACGCCTCCCTTTTAAAAGTGTACAATTTATTAAGAGGGTTTACACCTTACGGCATTTCATTCAAACTTCCAAGTCCTTAGTTTCCGAAATGACCGAACCGATTCTAATGAAACTCATACATATATTAAGCAGGATACATAGGTCTAAAAAGTGACTTAAATACATTTTCGACAAGACTTAAAAAAAAGAAGATAATTGGAGATTTCTGTTTCTATACTTAGATCTTATAACCGGTCTAATTTAGCTGTAACACTATTTCTCGATTTTTTTTAGTAACTCGTTGGACCTGCTTATGCGTATGAAGTTTTATTACAATCGGTTCAGTCATTTCGGAAAATAACGACTTGAAAGTTTGTATGAAATGTCGTCAGGTTTAAACGCTCTTAATGCAATTTGGGGACGGTTCCTCTAAAAGTGATTTGTCACACTACCAAATACCACCCTAACACCTACAGAAGCCTTTGTGTTATAGCATTAAGGAAGGGATGGGGAAGTGAATGCGATTCAGGTAAAGCTAAACTTGATCCCTTTTCTCAGTAAAAGAATTTCCATGTCTCACCGAGGAACCCCCATAGCCTATGATAAATCGGTTGCTTTGAGAACATCGACGTTTTAAATCGTTGTAAAAATATTACCCGTATTCATTGAATAAGGGTGACGTCATTTTATACGTATTCTACTTTTGGAAAGACCAATTATTGCCAAAAGATAAAATTGTTTGGTTTGGAATTCCGTATTAAAATAAAATTATGTAGGTGTACCCAGAGCTGGGGCTTACGCGTGTTTTCGTTTATATACTAGATTTGAGATTAATTCATGTTGGCTTAAATAGATAATAATATCATTCGTTTGTAATAGAAGTGGTAGATTTCAGTGGTCATTAAATAATAAATGATGTTTATTTTGCAAATAGGTTTTCACGAACACTTTTACACGTCGCCTTTTTTTAAACTACTTATATGAGGCCGGTGTTTCGTACCTGACTACTCTGAGAAGAAACAGCCGAAACAAACTTAGAGGTCATAGTCTCTTTTAAGGTCCAGACATACAATAGTACTATACAGTATGTTAGTTTAAACGAGGGACATATTCAAACCCATAATAGTACATGCTAACATGATACTAATAAAAATATAAACAACAAAAAAAACACTGATAAATAACAGACAGAACCATACCAAAATTTTCGCAAATGTCACGCAACGTGTATACACCCTTGCGCTAGCGACTTAATACTATCGCAGAACATGTGAGCGGGTCAATGACTATTAGGTACTCTTAGGTAGGCTTAGGACAGTCCAAAATATCTAGGCACTAAATAAAACATTAAAAATTCTTCTATATACGTTATAGGTTTTTTACATATTTGGGACGAGAATCGAATACTGAATACCCTCCCTCAATATGTCCCTCGTTTAATCTAACATACTGTATATATGTAGATAAGTGCCTGAGATGGTCTTATTAGGTAAAGCATTTAACAAATGAAGATTATGCTATTTATAGACTTACAGAGAATTTTTTTAAAAATCATTAAGAGTACTTTTACATTGGAATTGTTGTTATCCTAATTTAACAGCAGTTTAAGATCCTCAAAGTCCATCTTCAGAGGGGCGTCAAAACATGTTTCTCTCAACAATGTCAGTTATAAGTCAATCATGTTTATAATGGAATCTAATCTATCAAAATTTGACAGGGGTTGGCATGGGAGATGACATGGAAAGGCTTTCATTACTGAGACGCTGAGTACAGTCATGCTTGTTGAGACCAATGGCTAAGATGAATAATCCTAACTAATATTATAAATGCGAAAGTAAGTTGGTTTGTTACGCTTTCACGCAAAAACTATTCAACCGATCATCATGAAACTTTGTACACATATTCTTGGAGGTATTAGAAGTAACATAGACTATGTATCATCACGCTACGACTAATAGGAGCGGAGCAGCAATGAAAAATGGTGTGAAAACGGGGAAAATGTGACGCAGACGAAGTTGCACGGGACAACTAGTACTCGTATTGTAGAAACACCACTAGATAAAACAATATCTTGGAACTAGCTCTTAGTCTAGAACTAGAAGAAAACGTAATTAGTGAAGCATAGTTTCAAAGAACATCACGATGAAAGTGTGTGTGTGTGTGTGTGTGTGTTCAAAGTTTTTTTTTAAGACATTTTTTGGAGGCGTACTCTAAGCTGTTTGAAGACGATTCATTTAGTTCTGTTTCATTGAGAGCGTCTATGTACTTACACAAATATTAAAGATATTATACCAAACGGCCTGATAAAAAAACATACTCCCCACCAACATAATATCTGGCTGTCATACGAACCTTTACAATAATTTAAATATAAAACAACATCTTCATAATTATATCCTGCTACGAATGCGATATTTTATCAGAGTTTTCTTACGACCACGAAGAACAAAAAAAAGTTAATTTCTTTTTTGGTACGGACACTGGTTGCAATTTGCAGTGTTTCTCATAACTTCCACCCAGTCGAAAAGCAGAAATAATAACAAAAGTTACTTCACAATTAGAGAGAGATTGTTCTAGAGAACCACCAAACGGAAGTTGGCCTTTGGCACTCGTACTGGGGCTTCATTAGTTGCAAGGATTCAGAAAAATAAACACATTGTAAAGGCCAAGTTATACTGGCTAACAAATATGATTGTCGTGCAATTCGTATAGCTGTGCATGTGAAAATTTTATTGATAGAGATGCAAATGACTGAAGTGAAATACATTTTGCTTTTTCATTTAACTCGGGCTATTGTTTATTTAAACGACATATTCTTTCTTTGTTACGCTCTGTGATTGAACGAAGTTTTCAGGTTCTCGATTAAATATTTAAATTAGTGATTTTAATTCTGTACATTTTTATATTCAGCAGTACTGTAACATGAAGCAAGATTTGTTTTTGCGGATTGTTCTTTTCCTTCTTGTTAACACTACAGTTGGCGTTAACTAATTGATTTACGTAACATAATAACATAAGCCTGTAATCCCAGAAGGTTTAGGCAGAGGTGTACCTAATAGTCCCATGTAATGGAGGGCGAGCCTATTGCCGTCAACCGGGCATACATCCAGACTCCATGGCTGCTACTGAGAATTTTCTAATTAATTTACAGTTATCATTCAAAGTTTGCTTTTCGATAAAAACATTTTATTGTTTTTTATTTATTTTTTTAATATCTCAAATGGATTGATTTAATATTATACACCGTGTAAATCACCTCATCACGAAGCCGTCAACCAAGCATTCTGTACATGAAACTAAGTAACTTTACGCATAAATTATTGCTGGGAAACGACTTTTTTTTGGGGGGTGTAAAATCATGTTTTGTGGTAGAACTCAATGTAACGCACTCAAAACATTGTGCTGATGGACGGATTGAATAGTTCGGGGGTCGTGCAGGTGTTTAAGGTAAAGATATTACATTAAAAACTTGTATCTAAAAAAAATCTTGTCAAAAAGTCGGAACTTTGACCCTAATATCTCCGTAACTAGAAGGTTCCCAGGTATAGTGTAGAACAAAAAAATGATCGCAATGACAGGGAGAACCAGTGCCTTTCAGCTTCGTTAAGAGGTGTTTTACACCCTTTATAGTAACAGTTGTAAAAGAGACTCTTCTAATTTTTCAAATAAAGAATCTTCAATAATTAATGTTTGAATTTATAAAAGTTAATACAATTTTAAAGTTATAATAATAAAGAACGTTTAATCATCAACCTGTGCATAACTTTATATGCTAGTTTTAACTATATCACCTATCGTGTCGTTGAAACTATTTTACGTGAAATAATTACACGAAGTTAGCTGGCTCATTTGCGGGCCCCCGTACCTATTTAATGAACGCCGACTTTAATTAAGTTCGAGATTTGATAAGAATTCTTGGAGTTCTTGCAGTCTGATCTCTAGTTAAAATATAACTTGAGCTAATTTATTTTGCGGCAAATACAGTAGAGGTATGTAAAATTAGATAGGAGGCATAGTTTACCCAAATTTTACTATTAAACTAGCTGTTGCCCGCGACTTTGTTCGCGTGGAAATTTTAATGGGTTTTAGGGATATGAAAAATAAATGTTGGCCGATTCTCAGACCTGCCTATATTCGCACAAAATTTCATACAAATCGGTTCAGCCGTAGCGGAGGAGTTTGGCAACAAACACCGCGACACGAGAATTTTATACAGTATGTTAGTTTAAACGAGGGACATATTCAAACCCATAATAGTACATGCTAACATGATATGGCTGGGTTAGGCGAGTGTCTGTGCGGGCGCGCCGGGTGAAGTGTACTTATATTATTATGTATCTAACGCAAGAATGGGTCGGCCACGCTCGCGAGGCGTGCTGCTGGCGGTCTGGCGGCCGCCGTGGTGTCTCACTCGCGCTGGGTAGCTCGTCTCCTACCGGGAGGGGGCTGCGGCGGTGGTCGGGGCGCTAGTAGCATGTTCTTTCGCCGCGCATGCTGGGATGGCGGACAAATATACGCCAGTGTACAATGTGCAGATGCTCGAGCTGTCGAACAGTATAATTACTTACCTACGTTTTATTTGAAATAAACAATGGGCAGCTCGAGCATGTATGCAGTAATGCGTACGTATAAAATTATTTGTGTTCCCTTACTTTTATAATATGAGCTGTCTCCACGAGAACACTGCCGACAAACTGTCCTGCAGTTTGGCAGAAGTTTTGTAAATTATTAATAAGTACTTAACTTTGTTGAAATAAAAAAAAAAAAAAAAAAAAAGATACTAATAAAAATATAAACAAAAAAAAACACTGATAAATAACAGACAGAACCATACCAAAATTTTCGCAAATGTCACGCAACGTGTATACACCCTTGCGCTAGCGACTTAATACTATCGCAGAACATGTGAGCGGGTCAATGACTCTTAGGTATAATCCATTTTCTCTTCATACTTTAAACTTACCTGGCTTAGGACAGTCCAAAATGTCTAGGCACTAAACAAAACATTAAAAATTCTTCTATATACGTTATAGGTTTTTTACATATTTGGGACGAGAATCGAATACTGAATACCCTCCCTCAATATGTCCCTCGTTTAACCTAACATACTGTATATTAGAAGATTGAAATTGTATGTCTCATCTCGCCTTTTCCCAACTATGTGGGGGGATCGGCTTCCAGTCTAACCGGATGCAACTGAATACCAGTATTTTACATGGAGCGACTGCCTATCTGACCTTCACAACCCATTTCATCATCATCATCATCAGCCTATAATGTTCCCACTGCTGGGAAACAGGCCTCCTCTCTATGAGAGGGAGTGGGCTGTAATCCACCACGCGGGCCCAGTGCAGGTTGGTAGATGTCACATGTCTTCGAATTTTTAGTTCTAGGATATGCCGGTTTCCTCACGATGTTTTCCTTCATCGTTTTTGAGAGCAGCGGTGATGAAATAAATTACACAAAGTAATGCGCCTGTCTGGGTTCGAACCCACGACTTACTGTTCGTAAGTCGAGGCTGCCACCACTGGGCCACCGCTGCTCTCCCATTTAGTACTGGGTAATAAGATACTCCTTGGCAAGACTGGTATATTCAGACTTTCGGGCCACTGACTACCTGTAACCACTTACAAAGATCTACAAATGACAGCTGGGAACAATGGGGGAGGCACAAAGGAAACTCAGTAAGTAATAGGTGGTCACCCATCCACGGGCCGACTTAGTTAAGCACGGTTTAAGAGCGTTTACGCCTTACGACATTTCATACAAACTTTCAAGTCGTTATTTTCCGAAATGACTGAACTGATTTTGATGAAACTTCGTACACATAAGCAGGATACACAGATCTAAAAAGTTACTAAAAACATTTTCGAAAAATAGTGTTACAGTTAAATTAGACCGAATTTAAATTTTCTATAGAAACAGAAAATTCCAATTATCTCTTGTTCTAAAACACATTTTAAAAATATTTTTTAGTAACTTTTTAGACCTATGTATCCTGCTTATGCGTATAAAGTTTCATTTAAATCGGTTCAGTCATTTCGGAAAAAAACTACTTGAAAGTTTGTATGAAAAGTGGTAAGGGATAAACGCTCTTAACGTGAAAATCGACCCGAGCGGCTGTTGTTATTTATTGAATGTGTCTGTTTTATAAAAAGTCCATAAAATTTTTCGACAATTTTAAGCAAAGCAGTTAAGAGCGTTTACACCTTACGACATTTAATTCAAACTTGCAAGATCTTATTTTCCGAAATGACTGAAACGATTTTAATGAAACTTCATACGCATTAGGAGGATGCACAGGTTTAAAAAGTTACTATAAACATTTATACCTAAATTATCTTTACAAACGTCATCATCATGTGCCTAGCCTTTTCCCAAACTATCTTGGGGTCGGCTTCCAGTCTAACCGGATGCAGCTGAGTACCAGTATTTTACATGAAGCGACTGCCTATCTGACCTCCACAACCTAGCAACTGGGTAATACGATACCCCTTGGTAAGACTGGATGTCAGACTTTTTGGCTTCTGACTACTCGTAACGACTGTCAAAGATCTACAAATAACAGCCGGGACCAACGGCTTAACGTGCTTAGCTATACAAACACAAACCATTTTTTTTTAAGACATTTTGGAAATGTTTTTTACAAATTTTTTAGACCTATATTATGTATCCTGCTCATGTGTATGAAGTTTCATTAAAATCGGTTCAGACATTTCGGAGAATAAGGACTTGAAAGTTTGTATGAAATGCGGGAAGGCGTAAACGCTCTAAATATTAAGCAAAAAGTGTTTTTTTTTCTGCTAGGAAAAAAGGTAGTTTCCAACCAAGGTCTATTCAGATAACAGCTAACACCTTTCTTTACCCAGCATTAAACATTGAAGCATTTTGTCCAAGGAAATTTAATCCGTCAACCGGTAGGGGCTCTCAACCCTAAGGTAACTACAAGAGAACGCTTTTAGTGGGCGGAACAGGGGGTCTACTCTCTAAGCACGAAATCCGTAGTTTCGGCCGAATTTACGGTCGTTTCCTACTCCGTATCACTTAGAGACACAAAAATCTTTACGGGCCTGAACTAAACATGAATGTCACCACGATTGGACAGTTGTCCTGGCTTCCGATGTGTTTTCGAAAATATTAGGGAGTGAGGTTAATTTCGAGGAATAAAGTTGGTTACGGTTGGACCCGTATTTTCGTTGACGGACTTAGAGAGTAGACCCCCAGATCAACTCTGTTAGTATTATTTACGAAACTCCCTTTGAGATTTGTTAGGAAACCACGTGTACGCTGTAACTTTGTTTTCGTCTTGTTTTATTAGTTTATCGCCATGTTTGTAGAAGGGACTCGCGTTTGTATGTCTTCTTGCTGGGAGGGTAATAAAATTCAATGATGTGCACTTTTGATAGATGCTGACGATGTTGTCAATGGCAAATTATTCCTTCTTTATAATATTTAGTCTCGAGAAAATGTAGGTACGTGTATGAGAAATAGGACCTATAAATACATGGCGTTTGGATGGTGCGTATTGTGACTTAAAAAAACGTCATCATCAGCGAGCAGAACCACTCAATGAAATAGTACATCATCATAACTACGTCTTTCAATATTCTTTATTAAATCTGTTCTAATGTTGCTTAAAATTATTTGACAAATAAACAAACAAGTATTAGAATACTAGTCTTACCTTCGTCCATAGAGAACTGTTCCCAAATAGCGACCTTGGTGCCAGCAGGGTCACTTAGCGCTATATACGCCAGCTCCCCTCGAACTAATCGCAAATCATGGTCGAGGGCCAGGATCCAGAAGGTTACTGTAACAAAGAAATTGTTGTTATTAAAAACATCGCCATCTACAGTCTACAGCCCCAAATATAACACACCTGATATATTAACATAATTATAGACTGGAAGGGACATACTCGTAGACGCACATATGATTACCACGTATTTAGTAGACATTTTTCTTCATTCTACAAGGTGTTGTTTTGCATTCTCGTCAAATTCAAGGAGGTGACTATGCTACTGATTCTCGTCCCGAATCCATAATACAATGGGTAGGTAATTTTTATTTTTTTTCTTATTTACGAAAATCGGTAAGTGTGAACCACCCGTGTTTTAAACGCGGCCCGTCTGATTCTCGCCCTATAACCTTGCTTTCATACATACAAATAAGTGCAAACGTTTATTCCATCATTTCTTATTCCGTAAACCACGATAAGGGGGTTATGCTAAAGTACTGACAAACTAAAAAACCCAAAACAAATCAGCGTTTTTTAAAAAATAACTGGGTATCGTAATTTTAATTGATTATTTAGGTTTTTGTGACATCCTCTTGAATTTTGACGAGGATGCAAAAAAACACCTTGTAGATATCGATCCCATCCACTACTAAAACGCATCCCAGCGTTTACCTTTCTAATAGTGGAAAAACACTGCCGGCGTCTCTGTTCCCTGATCTTTATAATCTGTGTCTCTTCAAAATTCGAGTGAATCGGTTTCTTCTAGGAAAGCGTGTTTCACCCTAGGCCGCATCATCGCTTCATATCAGTCGAGTTACGACCAAACGCAAGTGTATTTAGTTTTAAAATATAAAAGGTATTTTTTTGATTTCTCGTCAAAATTCAAGGGCATGTCACAAAAGACATAAATAATCAATTAAGATTACGGTACCTAGTTAATTATTAATAAACGCTTTTTTTTGGTAGTTTATGTTTGTCAGTATTTCAGAATAACCCCCTTAACGTGGTTTATGGAATAAACGTTTGAAATTGTTTGTATGTATGAAAGCGCGGTCATAGGGCGCGTATCAGACAGGCCGCATTTAAAATATGGGTGTTTCACACTTACCGATATTCGTAAATAAGAAAAACAATATAAAAATTACCTAACCATTTTATTATTGATTCGGGACGAGAATCTTAAGCATAGTTACCTCCTTTAATTTGACGAGGATGCAAAACAACGCCTTGTATAAGCAGTCATCCACCACGCGAACCCGTTCTGCTTGAGTTAAACGTACGTAAGTACAAATATACAAAGTTAGGGTCATGAATATCACTGGGTCATCAGCATTGCTGGGTTTAGGCATAAATAAGGAATAATAGTTATAAAATACTGTAATTTCAGTCCCTGCCTTAAATGTTCTTAATTTTATTTCTTGGCAAGTGTTATCAATAGATAACTTGGCAACTCAAATTAATTAAAGCAATATGAAAACAATTTCATTAAGCTGAAATTTAGACTTCGTACTTCTAAATAAATATTTATAGGTATAATGCGGCAACAATGTTCGTGTCAGCCTCAGACCAAATAAAAAAGTTGTAACTTTTTTATTTGGTCTGAGGTGTCAGCGTAGTTTTAGAGAGAAGAAAAAATGTAATTTGGTACCAAATATAGATTCATTAAAGTAAAAAGTTCAGAAGGATTTTATTCCTGTAATTTAATTATGAACTTCATTATTTTTAATTTTTGTTTACGGCATTTCAGAGACTGTAAAATAACCTGGGAGTTGTAGTTCATATCAAATTTCATATTGCCGAGGGCCTACAAAATATCGACATTGAAAAGTATTAACAAGTTATTTTACATTTAACGTTAAAGTTTGACTTTGTAAGATATTAAATTAATTAATAACTTTACCTGTCTGAATTTTAAGGTTAAATTTCTGCGTAACATAAATATAATTTCGTGATTGAAAATATTAAATGGATGACACAGTGATGAAATAATTTATTAATTTCATTTTGTGCTCCTGTTTCGGTTCGCCATTATTTTTTATTAAAAATGAGACATCGTGCTACTTCGACTTCGTTGAGGTGTTTTTTTATTTAATAATATTTTTATAACGAGCTTCTAAAAAAACTATTTTATGGCACTCGGCAATAGTATTTCTATCAGTAAAATATTTTTTTGAAATTATAATTAGTTTCATAGAGTATTCTCTGCATCAAAACTTTATTATAGAAAAAAAAACCCTACGAAGAATCTGTATATTACAAAACTATGTACCTAATGTACTGGTATGTAACCCACACATGCACACACCCTGCGAACACAACTACTTAAGACGTTGCAGTCTGTGAGTTCGGGGCACCCTCCCCGACCCTCACACGAGCCAGCCCGCGATGCTGTGCCAGAAGTTTTAAATCAGTCCATAAATAATGATATCATTCAGATCCAGCCTGTCCCCATGCAGTCCTCCCCAGCGACGCCCTAAGCCGAGGCTCGTACCCCACAGGGGGGTGCCCTTAGCGTCTAGTCGTTTAGTTTGTAAGTTAGTATGCCCTGGCTGGAGGCCTTACTCTCTAGGCATCCACAGGATAGTCCGGTTAAGCAGACGACAACTTCATAGGTTAAACTGCGGGTCGCCATACACAAAAAAAAAAAGTTCGGGGCAGTTCAAATACGTTACTACACACAGCTGGTCATAACCGCTAACCGCGTCACTCGCGTCAATTTATATTAACCTATTCATAGTCATTAAGCAATGACTATGAATAGGTTAATATAAATTGACGCGAGTGACGCGAAATTATAATTAGTTTCATAGAGTATTCTCTGCATCAAAACTTTATTATAGAAAAAAAAACCCTACGAAGAATCTGTATATTACAAAACTATGTACCTAATGTAGTGGTATGTAACCCACACATGCACACACCCTGCGAACACAACTACTTAAGACGTTGCAGTCTGTGAGTTCGGGGCACCCTCCCCGACCCTCACACGAGCCAGCCCGCGATGCTGTGCCAGTAGTTTTAAATCAGTCCATAAATAATGATATCATTCAGATCCAGCCTGTCCCC
Organism: Cerastis leucographa; assembly: GCA_963082945.1. Classification (NCBI taxonomy): domain Eukaryota; kingdom Metazoa; phylum Arthropoda; class Insecta; order Lepidoptera; family Noctuidae; genus Cerastis; species Cerastis leucographa. The sequence continues at coordinate 5,334,567 of OY720382.1, forward strand.
ATGCAGTCCTCCCCAGCGACGCCCTAAGCCGAGGCTCGTACCCCACAGGGGGGTGCCCTTAGCGTGTAGTCGTTTAGTTTGTAAGTTAGTATGCCCTGGCTGGAGGCCTTACTCTCTAGGCATCCACAGGATAGTCCGGTTAAGCAGACGACAACTTCATAGGTTAAACTGCGAGACGCCATACACAAAAAAAAAAGTTCGGGGCAGTTCAAATACGTTACTACACACAGCTGGTCATAACCGCTAACCGCGTCACTCGCGTCAATTTATATTAACCTATTCATAGTCATTAAGCAATGACTATGAATAGGTTAATATAAATTGACGCGAGTGACGTGAACTAAACACGGTATATAAGCATATACCGTGTTTAGTTATAGTAACTCGCATTATTAAACTCATTGTGTTGTACTAATTTAATGATCATTTCATTTCATATTACGTATTTAGAACCCATAACACACCCTAATAAAAGTTATATACTAACATAGGTAAAACAATTCTAAACCAGAGACACGTAAATGGAACGGCGTCAATTCCTATAAAGGTTTCACCCACCTCAAACCATCGAGCTGACTAGAATTTCGGAATTGTGAATGTTCTGCAACCGACATTGACAAGTGCTGAGTCGGAAATTCTGTAACATGTCGATCGCCTTTGGGTACTGTTTCGCATGATATCGAAACACAAAGCTTTATTAGATGTGAAAAACATAGAGCATATAATGGAATTAGCCACTACGGAGGTCTTTATTTATTGTGTGGTTGGGAGTGCCAAACCTGGGGCCAGTATGTAGTATGTTTTTATTCTTGGCTTTACATGCCATCGTGAAATACGTCTCAGGCATGCTGGTTTCCTCACGATGTTTTCTTTCACAGTCGTTACGAGTAGTCAGGAGCCAAAAGTCTGAGATCCAGTTTTACCAAAGGGTATCGTATTATCCAGTTACTGGGTTGTGGAGGTCAGATAGGCAGTCGCTTCATGTAAAATACTGGTACTCAGCTGCATCCGGTTAGACTGGAAGCCGACCCCAAGATAGTTTGGGAAAAAGCTAGGCGGATGTTGATTTTGTTTTGTTTCACCGAAGCAGTGATAATTACACAATACGCATATGAATCTGAAAAATCAAAGTTCCGTGTCTTGGGTTTGAGCTCAAGGCCTATGACCTGACAGTCCGATGGTCAGACTGTTCTTAGGCTGTCACTAGAGTGTTAAGACCGGGTTGAGTCACAGGAATCTGAATAGGAAATTGAGTAGTGAATTTCGGATGGGCGACTGAAAGACATTTAACGAAGATACAGAAAATTATGGAAGAAAAGGACATTCTTTTCCGACCTCAAATACATACAAACATATTTTCTTCCCCAACCTCCGCATGCTACCTAAGGGCTCATAGTAAAAGGCATCCCGCATTTCCAGGCCAACAGTTATTCGTAAATGCTTCTTGATCAGATCATGAGGTCAGTTTGTTGCTTGGTCGATTAGGAACATAGGGCGGTGGGTATTAGGTGGTAGTGCACGTACGGGCTTGTTAGGGCAGAGTTGTCGCACATAGGCCAGGTACCACATCAAGGTACCGGCGAGGCGAGGGCTGGAGAATTATGAACTCAAAGACCGATTCCGACCGATCAGCTATGAATCTGTCGAAAATGTCCAAAAGAAATTAGTCAACACTGTTACAATCAACAGACTTCCTTGAAGACGATATTGGCGATGAATGAAGATGAAAAAAACAAAAAAATATACATAATGTTACGTGCATTAAAGGCAAAATAAAGCCAAACATTCGCACGGAACATTTACTCCCATTTACCTGCATTTTGCTTCGCGCAATCCCTAAGTGCGAAGCAATAAAATACCAAAGAAATTCATTAAGTATCTTGCAGTGAAACTTTTAATTAATGTTACAATAGAAAAGCCGATGAGTTTTAGGGTCACAAGATCATAAAATACGGTCGTAAAAACAACACCGAGGTGAACAAAAATTTATGAATGAGGCTGCGGTGTAAAATCAATTTCTTCGCAACTTTTTTAATTGATGTTTCTTTGACGGACTAGTCTTACATCCTATTAAATAATCGCTCAAATTAAGCAATATTATTTATAATTACTGTAAGAAACTCGAGTCTCCACGAGAGTAGTACAATCATTGACTCGCATTACTTTACTTTTTACTCTTTCCCTTATTCTTGGAAGAAGGGTCGGGTAAACCAACTTGACCAGTAAAATACATATTGATTTACCTTTTGTTATTTTTAATAGAAAAAAATCTAAGAAAAAGACGGGCTAACCGTCCCATTCGTTTATATTTATAGAATACTTTTTATTTCCGAACGAAGAAAATAAAGAAAAAGTATTTATTGGGCTTACACTGGACTCAAAATAAACAAATAACATATTGTACAAAACAAACATAAGAAAAAATAAAAATAAGACAAATTGAACTGGGCCTGTACGAGGTCAAAAGCATGGTACTGTACATTACTGTAACATTTAAAAAAAAAAACACAGCACTGGTATTCCATAAGGGCCCAAAGTGATGCCACGGGCGGACGAATAAATATTTTATAATAAAAAATAAATAAGTGTCTAATAAACGAATAAACAAAAGTAATTAAGTAATGCATAATAAAAATACGAATAAAAGAAAAAGAAAATAATTTATTAATTTAACACCAAAATAATGTACTCACATTGTTTGTCTAAGCTAATAGTGTTGAACTATGCAATTCTCTTTTTAAATAATCGCGAAGGTTGGTACCCAAAGCCATCGACATAAAACCTTCACAGTACTATGGAAATTGCTCAGAATGTATCATCACCTTCAGCCTATATCAACTCATTTGTATAATTATGCTAAGTACATATCCTCTGTTCGTCTCATCCACTAATATTGTAATCTTATACATTTGTATGCGGTTAGATATTTACCTAGGTAAACTCAAGTGGTATGGATACCTGAACAAGAACAATGAAGCTTTAGATATCGCTCCAGTCTATGTATTAGATAGATATTACATGTCAAACATGGAGTTCTTGTACCTCCGATTGAGTGAGTGGATCCTTTGATACCTCTGTATAGGGAGGTACCACAAGTTTAGGTGTTCAATTGAAACATCATCATATGCCTAGCCTTTTCTTAAACTATCTTGGGGTCGGCTTCCAGTCTAACTGGATGCAGCTGAGTACCAGCATTTTACATGAAGCAACCGCCTATCTGAGATCCCCAATCCAGCATCTGGGTAATACGATACCCCTTCGTAAGACTGGATGACAGACTTTTGGCTTCTGACTACTCGTAACGACTATCAAAGATCTACAAATCACAGCCGAGTCCAACGGCTTAACGTGCTCTCTGAGGCATGGAGGAAACTCGGTATGTAATTATGGTCACCTATCCACGGACCATCCTCGGCAAGCACGGCTTAGCCTTAAAAATCAAACCATCTGGCTATTACATGTGGTTATTATCTAGCTACGAGCTCTTCCGAAGTATTCAATTGAACCAGTTTATTTTGAAAGTAAGCGCCGACTGAGAACAAAAATGACCTAACACGAAATTCGCGTTTTTTGGGAAATAACAAAATTTTTTTTCGTTTTGTTTTGTTTTGAAATCGTTTAGAGGCCTAGATAAGTAGTGTTACGAGCTGGGTATAGGACAAATTAACACACTACCAAATAAACACTAAAAATCTTTAATTAACTTAAAACAGTTAAAACACTTCACAAACACTTAAACTTAATCACAATTACAGAATTTATCACTCACTAATCACTTAGATATCGCACTAGTCGTTCACTTCGATCGCTTCGTTTCGTAGCCAAAATCAGACTAACTCACTTCCGCTAACCCGCCGACTATTTATACGGCCGACCCATGTTCGAGAAACTTCCACAACTTCCGTGAATGTCTAGGTAGTTCCTTAGGGGAAACCCATCCTTCGAGAAAGTTCTACAACCTTCCCGAACCTTCTAGATGGCTCTATAGTGGAACCAATCCTTCTAGAAGGTTCCAGAAAGGTCCAGAACTTTCTCGAACTTTCTAGACACTTCCATCGTGGAACATTCTAGACTCGACCGTAGTCCTAGAATGTTCTCGTAAAGCAGTCGGCGTAACACTGCCCCCTCCTTAGACATGCTCGTCCCGAGCATCGTTAGTCCCGTAGTATCGCGCTAAACGGTCTACATGTACAATCTTAGGCGAACCTCGTGGACCCTTCTGTATCCGGTAGGTGACATCGTTGATCCTGGTCACGACTCGGTATGGTCCATCCCATTTTGCTTGCAATTTCGGAGACTTCCCCTTGCTGCGCACTGGGTTATGCAGCCACACCAGTGAATTCTCGTCGAACCCTCTACTGTTTGCCTTCCGGTCATAACGGGTCTTCATCCTCTCAGACATTTGTTGGCCGGATTGTCTGATATGCTCATAAACATCGTTCAACTTGTTACGCAAGTCATTTGCATAATCTGTAACACTGCGTGGAGCATCAGGGGCAGTTCCAGTGATTAAATCTGCAGGCAACCGTAATTCCCTTCCAAAGTTCGCGAAGGCTGGTGTCACAGTCGTACTTTCGTGGACTGCACTACGGTAGGACAGAAGAAACGGCTGTATGTGCTTGTCCCAATCCCTTTGCCTGCTTTCCACAACTTTTGCCAAATATCTTTCCAACGTTTGGTTGAAACGTTCCACCATTCCATCAGATTGTGGGTGGTAAGAGGTGGTTCTGGTTTTGTGAGTACCCATCAACCGGCAAGTCTCCTGAAATACTTGTGATTCAAAATTCCTTCCTTGATCACTGTGAATTTCCAAGGGTACTCCAAAACGACAGAACACTTCCTGAACCAATTTATCTGCAACTGTTGTAGCTTCTTGGTTAGGAATGGCGAAGACTTCTGGCCACTTTGTAAAGTAATCCATGACAACCATGAAGTACTTGTTTCCACTTTCACTCTCTGGGAATGGTCCCGCAACGTCAAGTGCTATCCGTTCCCAGGGGGCTCCAACGTTGTACACTTTTAATGCACCTCTGCTGCGTGTTTGGGGTCCTTTCACAGCCGCACAAGTGGTACATTTGCGACACCAGTCCTCCACATCCTCTCGACAGTGGATCCAGTAAAACCGCTCTCGGACCTTCAGAAGAGTCCGTTTTACCCCCATATGTCCGCCTGAACATCCATCATGATATAGCCGTAGAACATCCGGTACTTTAGCTTTAGGGACAACCATTTGTAGATGACACCTGTCCCCTCGAGCGTTTTCCCATTTACGGCACAAGACTTCATCCTGGATAACCAAGCTGTCCCATTGTGCCCAATAACTCTTTGTGATGGAACTCATCGCTGCCACATCACTCCACTTGGGTTTAGGAGCACCAGCTGTGATCCACTCGAAAATCGGTTTGATGTCCAAGTCATTTTGCTGAGCTTGCTGTAGGGTTTCCTTCCATTCATCGCTGAGATCTGTTCTAAGCATCCTCACGGTTGCTACCTCCTTAGTCTCTTGCCTGGCACAGTGCTTACAATCTTCAGGACAAGGTCTTCTTGACAAGGCGTCTGCGTTACCGTGAGTTCTCCCACTGCGATGTTCAGTTACGAAGTCAAACTCTTGCAGTAGCTCAATCCATCTCGCCACTTGTCCCTCCGGATTTTTGAACTGTAATAGCCACTTCAAGGCAGCATGGTCAGTTCGCAGCTGGAATTTCCGCCCCAGCAAATATTTACTGAAATGCTGCAATGTTTTTACTACGGCAAGCAGCTCCCGTCGAGTAACGCAGTAATTTCTTTCCGGTTTGGATAAAGATTTGCTGAAGTAAGCAATCACAACCTCCTGGTCTCCTTTCCGTTGAGACAGCACGCCCCCAATTCCAGTATTACTTGCATCTGTGTCAACTATGAAGTCATTTTCAGTGTCAGGATATCCCAAAATAGGTGTTTTGCACAGACGTTTCTTCAATTCCTGAAATGCGACGTCGCAGCTCTCGTCCCAACAGAATTGTCGCTTTTCCTCAGTGAGCTTGTGTAAAGGTTACGCAATGTCGGCAAAATTCTTTACGAACCGTCGATAGTAGGAGCACAAACCCAAAAATGCTCTGACCTGTGTCTTGTCTTTCGGAACTGGCCAGTCCTTGACGGCGACTACTTTTTCCGGGTCTGTTTGAACACCTTCCCCCGAAACTATGTGTCCTAAGAAGTTCACTTGTTTCCGGAAAAACGAGCACTTCTTCGGACTTAACTTGAGATTTGCTGTTTGGATTTTCGACAGCACTCGGTTGAGGTTTTTAAGGTGGTCTTCAAATGTACGGCCCACGATGATTATGTCGTCTAGATAGACAAGACATGCGTCTCCAATCAATCCGGCGAGTACTTGCTCCATCAGCCTTTCAAATGTTGCAGGAGCATTGCACAATCCGAATGGCATAACTTTAAACTGCCATAACCCCTTTCCTGTTGAGAATGCAGTTTTCTCTTTGTCTTTGGGGTCTATTTCTACTTGCCAATAGCCACTTTTCAGATCCAGCGTGGTAAACCACTTCATTCCAGTCAGCGTATCCAGTGTGTCATCGATCCTAGGCAGTGGATAGCTGTCCTTTTTCGTGACGTCGTTCAGTCGTCGATAATCCACACAAAAACGCATGCTGCCGTCCTTTTTCTTTACCAGGACTACAGGAGAACACCATGGACTGGATGAAGGCTCTATAACACCGTCCTTCACCATTCCATCAATCATGGTTTCCACTTCTCTTTCCCGTGCAACAGGCAGTCTTCTTGGTCGCTGACGGATGGGTAACTCGTTGCCTGTATTAATCTTGTGCTGAACCAGTCCAGTTCTCCCTATGTCAGCATCATTTGTAGAGAAAATGCCGGCGTACTGAAGTAACATTTTCATAGCCTTGTCCTTTTCTCCTTCAGATAAATCGCAGTTTTCCAAAAGCGTTGACACGTCAAATTTTGCACAACGAATTTTATTTCCGGTAGGCCGATCTTGTAATGGACGCATCCAAGCTACTTCTTCGCAAGTGCCGATCAAGGTGCCCTTCTTAATCACTTGCTCCTTGTCACTTGGATTTAGTATGCGTACTGCTGCGACGTTGGTGGCTTTTACCAGAGTTCGTGCCGTCTTCCATGGAAAGTCATTGTTCGCCCTTTCTATCAGAACACTTCGAACTTTGTGTCCAGAATACTGAGGTAGACGAATTGGCACGATCGTTTCTGATCTGCTAGGAAGAACAATCTTCTTCAAGCAGTACACCTTCCCTGATGGTGCACCTTCCATGAAGACTTCCTCTAAGCCACATTTCAGTACTCCCTGATCAACGTCGATCTCACAACGATGTTTCCGCATGAAGTCCAAACCCAGGATACAATCGTCCACTATGTCGGCCACGATGACATTGTGACAGTAAATTCTGTCACCCAATTTTAACTTCACTTGCTTCTTGCCTCGGACGGTTATGTGCTGACCGGTAGCTGTAAACAATTGCATACGGTCGTGGTTATTGAAGTAGTCCCCAAGAAACCGACTTGCTAGGTGAGAATTGACGACCGTGTGAGAAGCTCCAGTATCTAACGTCAGTTTGCATGGTATTCCGTTGACTTCGCCTTTGATGGTCAGGCTGTTCCCGTCATGAGCTTGTGAGATCAAGATCCTCGGGGCTCTTTCAATACCAGCCAGCACCCGCCCCCCAGTCCTGGCATTTACTCGTTTCCCTGCTGTGGCTGGGCAGTCACTTCAGCTACTCTCCCCTGCTGAGATTGATCTTCTCTCGGTGTGCTTCGGTTAGGACAGCTTGACCGAAGATGACCCCTTTCTCCACAGGTGTAACACCTAGGGCTGTACCCTTGCGGACGGTCGCGTACAGGTGACGCCACAACCTCCCTGATGCGGTGTGTTCGGTGGTCCTGCCTCACTGCCTCTACTTCTAAGGCATGGGCCAAGGCGTCTTTCAACGTCTCATGATGCCCAAGTCTCACAGCAGCTCTAACTTCCAAGTCACGTATTCCGTCGACGAAAGCCTGTACCAGATTCCCATTGATAAGTGCAGGGACAGACTGGTATGCTTTGCGGACCAGCTTTTCAACTTCCAGGGCCCACTGCTGCAGATTCTCGGCACTGCGTTGAACGCGATCCTTCAACTTAGCTCGGAATACGTGCTCCAGGTGCGCATCGCCGTATCTGGACTCTAAAGCCTCCAGCAGCTGCTCGTAGGTCACATCCTTGCCGAGCGCCTCAAGGATGTTTAGGGCCTGGTCTCGGAGGCCCAAGGTGAGCGCGGTCATGGCTTGCGCTTTGGTCCAGCCATTCGCCTTCATAACGGCCTCAAATTGGATTTTATAGGCCGACCACGAAGATGTTCCGTCGAATGGAGGCACTTTAAACCCACGTGCTGAAGGTGCAGCAACCACGGAAACCACAGTCCCATCTCCAGCCTTAAGTTCGTCTAAGGCCTTCTTCACACCAGCAATCTGAACCTCGGCCTCCGAGATACGATTCTCATGCTGGTGGACATGTTCCTTCATCACCTTAAGATCTTTGCCAAAGGTTGCGTGAAGATCTTTTATCAGGAGCATCTGTTCTTCCTGGCGGCGGACCTGCTCCTCTTTATCTCGCTGTAACTGCTCCTCCAACCGGTGAGCTTGCTCCTCTTGACGGCGAGCCTGCTCCTCTTGACGGCGAGCCTGCTCCTCCTTATCTCGTTGCAACTGATCTTGCAACTGGCGAGCCTGCTCCTCTTGACGGCGAGCCTGCTCCTCCTTATCTCGTTGCAAATGATCTTGCAACTGGCGAGCCTGCTCCTCTTGACGGCGAGCCTGGTCCTGCAGTAGTGCCATTAAAACAGTCAAGTCTGGCGCCGCAGGTGCTGGAGAAACTCCGGATGAGCCAGCGACTGGCTCCGACGTAGGCTGGGCACCAGCCGGTGTCTGTGTCGGAGAATCTCCAAACCTCCTTTGGTCCATATCTTGCTGTCGATGACTTCTGGTGCGGACACCGTCTATATCGTCTTTTGGTAGAATTGGCATAATTTATCCCACTTCTGACACCAATTGTTACAAGCTGGGTATAGGACAAATTAACACACTACCAAATAAACACTAAAAATCTTTAATTAACTTAAAACAGTTAAAACACTTCACAAACACTTAAACTTAATCACAATTACAGAATTTATCACTCACTAATCACTTAGATATCGCACTAGTCGTTCACTTCGATCGCTTCGTTTCGTAGCCAAAATCAGACTAACTCACTTCCGCTAACCCGCCGACTATTTATACGGCCGACCCATGTTCGAGAAACTTCCACAACTTCCGTGAATGTCTAGGTAGTTCCTTAGGGGAAACCCATCCTTCGAGAAAGTTCTACAACCTTCCCGAACCTTCTAGATGGCTCTATAGTGGAACCAATCCTTCTAGAAGGTTCCAGAAAGGTCCAGAACTTTCTCGAACTTTCTAGACACTTCCATCGTGGAACATTCTAGACTCGACCGTAGTCCTAGAATGTTCTCGTAAAGCAGTCGGCGTAACAGTAGAAATCGTTTAGAGTCATTATAGAAATATGAAGCGCTTTTAAAGCGCTTCGACTCTCAGCGGATTGACCTAAGCTTTTCGGTAGATTTTAAGGTACTGGTGATACCATTCAGCTGCATCCGGTTAGACTGGAAGCCGACCACAACATAGTTGGGGAAACCTAAGCAAATGATGAGTACCAGAACGTAGAAACATCTGTTCCTCTCAGAGATATTATTTCACATCTCTTGTCACTTCGCTCGTCTAACAAAATGTACATAAAGCTTATCTATCCCCGTGATAATCACCAACAAAATGGGAGAAAAGCACTCAACACCACTCCTGGTACTAAAGCAAACGTTTGACGCTTCATAACATTACACAGAATGTAACAGAGAGCAATTTACTTTATTAATGACTTATCGTAAAAGTTTACGTGTATAAAAACAAAATGGCGGGCACGGACTGTGTCGAATATTTGTTGTTTTTATTGCTGAGCTATTATTTTTTTGTTACTTACGTAAATGTCTGGTAATTACAAAACAATCTTTTCAATGTATCCCTAAAATTACTTTTGAAATAGAACAGAACGCATGGCGTTAGTAAGAACGATATTCTATTAGCAATAACATGCGACTTTCGGTATCTCGGTTCACTTGTCCAAAGCGATGGCGAAATAGATCGTAGTGTAAAGCACAGAATAAACATTGGATGGATGAAATGGCGGCAGGTCACGGAAATTATCTGCGACTCCCGCATACCTCTTAAACTTAAGGGGCAGATTTATAAAACAATGGTTAGGCCTGCTGTCTTGTATGGATCAGAAAGTTGGGCCACAAAAGGGATGAATGAAAGGTATTTGCATGTAGCTGAGATGAGAATGCTAAGGGAGATGTGTGGTGTTACGCGAATGGATAAAATAAGAAATGAGTACATAAGGGGCAGACTGAAAGTGGCGCCGGTGACTGAAAAGATGTGTGGTAATCGGTTGTCGTGGTATAGGCATGTGATGCGAAGATATGAGGAAAATGTCGTGAGGAAATTTTTGAGTATGAATGTGGATGGTTATAGGAGTAGAGGAAGACCAAAGAAACGATGGATGGACTGTGTGAAGGAAGATATGGCAAGAAAGGAGGTGTCTGATGAGATGACAAGCAATAGAGAAGAATGGAAGAAGAAGACATGCTGCGCCGACCCCAAATAAATTGGGATAAGGGCAAGAGACTATGATGATATTAGCAATAATATTATATCACGCTTGCAATCCCCGAAGGGTTAGGCAGAGGTGTACCTAATAGTACACCCCTGCCATTTATGTTTTAAGTCCCATATAATAGGGGGGCAAGCCATCAAACGGTTGGTGCAGTGGTTGAGCGATCGACTGCTGCGCTGCGTGTCGCGGGTTCGATCCCCGCACGGAACAAATATTTGTATGGCCTACAGATACTTGTTCCGGGTCTGGCTGTTTGTGTATGTGACTTTAAATGTTTGTTAACGCACCCACAATACAGGAGAAATTACTAGTGCGGCGCAACGTTTTTAATAAAAAAAAAAAAAACGAGCACTAATCCAGCCTACGTGACTGCTACTGCTACAAATTCCTAATGAAAAAACCTAATAATACTTTGCCCGACCTGCAAATCGAACCCAAGGCCTCATTATCAGCAAATATGCTATATAGCTACTACGCATGAAACACTAGATTCGGTTGCCAGTGCCGACAAACTTTAATTGAATTTATCAGCAAGTAATTGAGCCAGTAAATGGAAATATGACCTTTATGTACCCATACTTCAAATTAATTTATACTGACATTCCACCAAACCCTTCGGATAACAACGGCATGATGTATAATTTGTTCTATTATCCACGCAAGGATAGATATGAAAAGTCAGAGAAAATTATCAATTCTCGTCGTACTCTCGAAGTTTTCATATCTTGTACTCATAAATATGGATGGCTTTCGCTTTCGACGATTCGCTTGCAAATCTCGAAACGATAGCAATAGTTATGATATGTTTAGGTATTGTTTGAATCTTGGTTTGAATGAAAATGTGTTCAATCAGCGGGCTTTTTAAGGTTATTTTATGATGTTGGTTTATAATAATTGTCGGTATTGATATCCAGTGATTCGGTCTGACAATCAGTCTTACCGAGGTATATCGTATTTTCTAGCACTGGGTTGTGGAGGTCAGATAGGCAGACGTTTCATGTAAAATACTGGTAATCAAGCCAACCTCAATGTAGTTGGGAAAGACTAGGCAGATGATGATTACTGAATTCTTATATTACGAAGATTCATCATCAATTGGTAGTTTTCTTTCCATTTTTAATTTTTGAATGAAATGAGGCCAAGCGGCTTGGATAATCGCTTTGTACGCTTTACAATGGATAATAATTTCTGTCATTTCCCTTTATCGATATGGCAGATCAATCATCACTTTGCCCTCAATTTAAGACGGTAGACGGGCAAGTCTGTATTTAAATTAGATTGGATACAAAAAAATAAGGTTTCTTACTAGAACGGTTTACCCAAAGGATGATTAACTAAGCTTGACAAAACTCTTCTTCTTCAATGAGCAATATAAAAGCAGCTGAAAGCACAAGGTTATCCTTTCACACTATCTTCATCAGACCGTGGTATCGCCCTCCAGCATATCTTGGTTTATAATCTGTCTTCACGCCATTAATTCCAAGCATTTAGGTCAGTAATGGCCAAGATAACACCTCAGTGAGGAGATTAAATTTGTTCTAAGACTCTAAATGTGTTTCGTGGTCACGGTGGTTTGTCACGCGATTTTTTCTGTATGTTAAAGATGGTAATGGTATGTACATTATATTATTACAAAAATAATTAACTTTTAAAAGAAGCGCTTCGACTTAATGTCTCAATCTCGAAAGATTAACTAAACTCTGGTTACAATAGGGATGGTGACTCTTTTTTTTTATTTGTCCATAGGGTAGATTATTAAAAACTATTTGACACGTATTTTTTCTTTTTTCACGTATTCGTAAAATTACGGAGATATTTTGAGTTGAAATGGCGCATGACGTCACGGCTCAGTACATTTTATACCTAGTTGTGACGTAGTGAGCCCCAACTCTCCAACTTTAATGCGTTTTAACTAAGTATTTTTTTGTTAACTTGATAAAACAAAAAATACGTATCTAATATTTTTGTATTACCTGATTCATCATCTGCCTAGCCTTTTCCCAAACTATCTTGGGGTCGTCTTCCAGCCTAACCGGATGCAGCTGAGTACCAGTATTTTACATGAAGCAACCGCCAATCTGAGATCCCCAACCCAGTATCTGGGTAATACAATACCCCTTCATAAGACTGGATGACAGACTTTTGGCTTCTGACTACTCGTAACGACTGTCAAAGATCTACAAATGACAGCCAGCGCCAACGGCTTAACGTGCTTTCCAAGGCATAGAGGAAACTCGGTATGTAATTATGGTCACCCATCCACGGACCAACCTCGGCAAGCACGGCTTAACCTTAAAGATCGACCCGGGCGGCTGTTATTATTTAGCTACGAGCTCCTCTTTGTATTACCTGATTGACGAACAAAATAGAATTTCGTTTTCTTTACCCAGTCATCATCCCTATTAAATTAATAAAAAAATATTACTTTTTCTTTAACCAAATATTTTTTTTTAACTTGAGAAAATTGAGTTTAGGGCTTCTAAGCTAAGTTAACCGCCTAAATAATAACAATGTACACAGGAGCGAAAAAGAAATAATTGAATAATTCTGTTCAGTAGCCTATAATTTTATTAAATCGTCTAGGTATTTCTTTCTTTGCAGAAGTTAGATTACATATTTTCTTGAGTATTTTTCATTATGCGTATGAAAACCAAAGTTGGTATGGTTATTCATTACGGGCTTATTATTTATTTTATTGTAGTAATTTCAGTCATCATGTCTGTCTAGCCTTTCTCAACTATGTTGGGGTCACCTTTCAGTCTGGTGGCCTACCACGGCGTCTTAAAACATTATTATTTTACTCTTTTTCCAGTGTGGGAAAGAGATGGCGCTAGACATCTTGTATAGCTCTGTCTCTTTCCCACACTGGAATAAGAGTAATACAATACTGGTTTAACGCGTCATGGTAGGCCAGCTGATCAGAGGACGTGGAGTTACACAACCCCATTTTATTGGACCAAGCGATATCCCTTGATAAGTCATACCTTTGGGCGAGGATATTCTCAGAGAACTAAAAAAAACTAAATAGTAAGGTCCTAGAGTTTTCTGTTTCAACTATAAAATTAAGGAATTATAATATCCAAACCAAAATGGATTGAAAAAAAGGGTGACTATAATATTGAAAAAAAAAAACTTTTTAGGGTTCCGTACCCAAAGGATCAAACGGGACCCTATTACTGAGACTTCACTGTCCATCCGTCCATTCGTCTGCCTGTATCTCATGAACCATGATAGTTAGCCAGTAGAAATTTCTACAGATTATGTATTTCTGTTGCCGCTATAACAACAAATAATAAAAACACAATAAAATAATTTTTTTAGGGGGCTGCCATACAAAAAAGTGATTTTTTTGCTCGTTTTTTTCAATAATGGTACCCTTCGTGCGCGAGTCCGACTTGTATTTGGCCGGTTTTTTTACTGTAAGTAACTAGAGAAAACTATAGTTATTTAGTGAAAGATTTGTTTCGCTGATTTATCGAATTTGTGTGCCAGAAAATTTTGGAAGGTCCAAAATTTTCCTTTGACCTTACTGATAACTTTGGAAATACTTCCATATTTACAAACCTTAGTACACTTTTAACACAACATCCAAATTATCAATTTACTAGCGAGCGCCGTGCGTAACAGATTTCAAATTAATTATTTTAAGTAACACGAACAACTCCAACTTGTGTGAGCCAAAGTTGGTGGGCCAAGTTCGACCATGTTGATCCACGAGATTCGGTTTCAATGTTTTGCATGGCTGAATGGAGCTTTTTGTGATGTCGAAAACAGTGTAACAGTGTTGTCAGGCCCTGCTGTCGTCATTGCAGTGGTTGGAGCAAGTTTAGAAGTGCTCTAGGAACTCTGTCAACGACAGTGCGAAGTATGGTAGGAGTAAGATCTTTCTTTATTGAGTGGTTATTTAGTGCCTTACTTGGAGACAGATTTTTTATGTTGCCTATGGGCCTCATGCCGTCGAGAAATATCTCTCAGCCATGTTGGTGTCTTAACGATGTTTTCCTTTACCAAAGCAAGTGATAATTATACAATACGCACATGAATCCGAAAAATCAGAGGTGCGTGTCTTGGTTTCGAACTTGAGACCTATGATTTGGCAGTCTAACGGTCACACCTGCACACTGCTTAGGAGTAAGGTAAACGATGGTCAAGTGTTGTTGATTTGTTCTGAAAGACTACGGTTTCTGTGGTCTTTTTTTTTTCTTTTCTTTTTTTTTTTAAAACAAAGAACTTTGCCCCACTCTAGTAATTTCTCCTGTATTGTGGGTGCGTTTACAAACATTTAAAGTCACTTACACTAACAGTCAGACCCGGAACAACTATCTGTAAGCTATACAATAATTGTTCCGTGCGTCAAAATCTCCAGACACTAACCGTGTCGTGTGTCTTATTCGATGATAAGAATAAAGAAAGAAAGAAAGAAAAGAAGACTTTACTGTCGGGAGAAATGCGATAAACTTTGTGATTTATCTGATTTAGAGCCAAGGAGTTTCACTTCAGCCAGCATGACGATGGCATAATTTGATTACAGCAACGTAACTTAGAACCTCATTTACACCGATGTAAAGCTAGAGACAGCTACAAAACAGTTCGTTTTAATCCTCTAATTACCGCTACACCTACAGGATGATTAAATAGGATGGTTGACATAAGGTACCGGAGACTAACCGCAACTATAAGCCTTTGTAGGTGGCTACCCTATTATAATAATACCATGACTACCACGCTATAAAAAAGAAACTAAGAATATAACCTTCGTCGTGTGACAATAGCAGCGTATTATTTATGGAGCACAAAAATTTACGGGTAAGAAAAAAAACTAAAACGGACTTTAGACTTCATGTACAATAATGGTACAAGGCATTTTTTACCACAAAAATTTTGGGTCAAATACAAATGGTTAGGAAGGACAGCATTGTGACAAAGTACAAAAAAAAAACAAAATCGACCATTTCGGTGACGTAAATTCAAAAAGTTAACAAAAACAACCATTTCGGTGACGTAAATTAAAATTAAATGCTCATTATTTAAAATTCGAAGTTGTTTTACAAAAAAATATTTAAGTATTTTTTTAAATACCTTTAACTTCGATTCGAAAGCTTCCCTAGTAAGGAACTCATTTTCATAGTCCTGCATACGTTATTTTGTACGCCAGAGTTGCGAAGTTGTACAATAAGGCGATAGTTCACAGATCGACCAAGTTTGGCACGAATTTCGACATCGATGTTTTTGCATGCACGAACGAACTATCGACTAAAATGTTCGATAGTTCCTTGCATGTTGCTGCGTCGTGATTTTACATTTTACAAGTCACGATTTTACATATCGATGTTAGGAAGTTTGCTCGCTTTGTTTTTTTAATAATATTTTGCGTTTGATTTGAGATATAAGAGTATTATGAATTGGCTGTGAATTACCGCATAATTTAAAGCTCTTGTTATAAATTGTGCTCAGGTAGGATATGAGAAAATAAAGTAACTCAAGTTGACGTGTTTTGGAGTTGCCTGCAAAAATAAACTATTACCTCATCCACCAAATCTTGTGTGTTTTATGACTGCTATTTTCTTTACCATAAACCACAGTTCTTAAAAAACGAGCGATTATGACTATTTCACCGTAAGTACCCGATAATTAGTATCCAGAGACTAGTTCCTATCTTACTTGCGTTTGTTAAGAAAAGATAATAAGGAAAATCTTCCCGAAAACCTTCACCGTTGATGAGATGATATAGCCGTGTTCAAGCATTTTCGATATAATGAGCTTTCACTAATAGGAAGATATCAGACAATCTGTGTCAACGGTTACACGATTTTGTGTCAGCAAAAAAGAGAATACTGTTCTGAATGAACAAAGATTGGTGACTCGTAACAGCCGTTTTGAGGCATGGTTCGTATCGTTCATTCATTTTCGTCATCTTATGATTGTAATTTAAAGACCAGTAATTGCTTAATAAAACTAGCTGCTGGCCGCGACTGGAAATTTTGATGGGTTTTAGGGGTATGAAAAATAAATGTTAGCCGATTCTCAGACCTACCCGATATGCACACCAAATTCCATACAAATTGGTTCAGCCGTTTCGGAGGAGTTTGGTAACAAACACTGTGACGGGAGAATTTTATACAAGGTGTTGTTTTGCAACCTCGTCAAATTTCAGGGGGTGGTCACGAAAGACATAAATAATCAATTAAAATTACGGTACCTAGTTCATTATTAATAAACGCTGATTTTTTTGGTTGTTTAAGTTTGTCAGTATTTCAGAATAACCCCCTTAGCGTGGTTTAGGGACTAAGAAATTATGAAATAAACGTTTGAGATTGTTTGTATGTGTGTAAGCGAGGTTATAAGGCAAGAACCAAAAGGGCCGCATTTAAAACACGGGTGGTTCACACTTACCGATTTACGTAAAAAAGAAAAAAAAGAAAAATTACCTACCCATTTTATTATTGATTCGGGACGAGAATCACTAGCATAGTTACCTCCTTGAATTTGACTAGGATGCAAAACAACACCTTGTATATTAGAAATAAAATATATGACATAGATTTACTCCAAAACCAATAGTCAAAGGACCGTTTACAACTTGTTAACTGTTGCATACCGGTTTGATCGAACATTAGCGCTCGTTCACAGCCGTCACCCGACAAAAAGTTTTATATGAACGTGGCCCACTTTCATTTGAGAAATTCCCAACAGAAGCTTTGATTCCATATTTATCCTACAGATGTGGTGCAAAGTAACATACATCCCACTGCATTAACCGTGTCAATTGTATGCAAACACATACCTAAATAGTCCGATTTACACTCAACGAGTCGAATGCGAGTATCGAGTTGCGTGTAAACGTCAGGTGCTCTTAGTACGTGTAAATAGTGCATCGATTTGAGGCTGTATTTACTAAATTGCGGGTTTTGGATACGTGTGATATTTGTTTCGTAATCACAGGTAGGATAGGTAGGTAAGTAGAGAGTTTGTATCCAAGATTATCTTTGTTTTTCAACGTGGAGTTTTTATCTGATATTGGCAAGATTGACTCCGCAAATGATTGAGGATTTTTGTTGCCGGTAAATACTTACTTACATGTTGCATAAAGTGAAACTGTTGCTTTCGTGAAAATGCTTTGGTAAATGCTTTGGTCCCTTTTAACACTTAAAGGTTAAGAGGTAATAAGTAAGACTCGGATCGATTTTACAAACAAGTAATAAAAATACTGCATTTTTAAGAATGTCATATCTTTTTCATTTCAGAATCCGCTGAACGTATCACTTTTGAAAGAAACAGAAAAGTGTTTTCTGTGAAAAACTTACGAAATTACTCACATAATATATTGTTACAGAAAAGAAAAGCTAATTCCAGATAATTAACACAACACTAACCTAATTAGGCTACCTAAAAGCGAACCCTTTCTTTTCTATACAGCATTTTCAAGTTTCAGCGTTTATTGGTAGTAGCTAAGCGTTAATACCATTAAATTCCCAACAACCGCCCGAGTTCCACCATTTTATGGGCTGTAAACTTTAAAATAAAACAAAACTCATTTGTACTGTCTGTTTTATGGAGGAAAAATGTCTAAAGAATTATTTTCGGAAAGGAAATTTCCAGAATTGGGGGATTCGAGAAAGGAATTTACGAGTTTTAACGAATTTAATGTTGAAAGACTTTAAATATGAATATGTAATGAAAATATTTTTTTCTTGTTCAAATGGACGTATAATAAAAGGTAGCCGTCAAGTTTATTTATTTTTATGCTGAATGTAATTTTTGAACGTGAGGAAAATTAGGGATTTTTATGAACGTCGTAAGAATCTTAATGAGGATATTATAATTTCCTTTATACAGATTGTAAAGACGAGTCGTTAACGTTGTTTGGGTATTTCACTCTTGTCTATACAAATAAGAAAAATTGAAGTGTCTGTTTGTAATTTTTGTCTGACTGTGTGTTGTTCCGACTAAACCCCGAAACGGCTGAACTGATTATGACATGATTTTTACTGGCAGATATATTATTGATGTTATAAGGAGTACCTTGTAGTAGTAAGAGAGCAGTGTGCCCAGTAATAACGTTATGCATTTAGTGAGTAGTAGATCCAACCCGGAATCTTGCGTTACATTATGTAATTTATTTTATAATAACCATTACTCTAAAAATGATGAAGGAAAACATCGTGAGGAAACTGGCATGTCCTGGAACCAAAAAGTCGAAAACATAATATATTAACTACCAACCCGCACCACTGCGCCCTTGTGTTAGATTATGGCTCACTGCCTCTGAAAGAGGAGGAGACTATTATTGGCTGAGATTACTAATTATATTATTATAACATAATTTCACGACTGTAATCCCCGATGGATTAGGCAGAAGTCTATGTTATAGTACATCCACATTTCGTCAGTTATGTTTAAGTCCCATATATAAGGCTATACTGCTTTTTTCCCTTCATGTACCCTACGAACTACCTGTTAGGGATGTTGGGGTTTAACTCCTTGGAGGTGTGAAGAGGCTCCGATCAGCTCACGGTAGCGTGTAAAATCCTACGGGGACTAATCGACTGCCCAGAACTCCACAGCCTTTTCTGCCGGCTGTTTGTGCCCGACAAATACATTGGACACCGTAGGAGCCGCCAGCAAAATCTGTTTGCCCCACCGTCGTCGAAACTGTCGCCAGAGCTGAATCTCCTGTGTATCGTACTCTTATGACGCTCAACGCCCTTCTGACTGCCAACCCTGAGTGTGATGTGTTTGCGGATGAATGGAGTATTAAAATCCTACGGGGACTAATCGACTGCCCAGAACTCCACAGCCTTTTCTGCCGGCTGTTTGTGCCCGACAAATACATTGGACACCGTAGGAGCCGCCGGCACAATCTGTTTGCCCCACCGTCGTCGAAAACTGTCGCCGGAGCTGAATCTCCTGTGTATCGTACTCTTATGACGCTCAACGCCCTTCTGACTGCCAACCCTGAGTGTGATGTGTTTGTGTAATGCAATGTAATGCGTATATGTCTGGCGTTCTGTGAGAAAAAGTATGCAAGGGTGTCCACTGTTCCGTGTTAGTTTTAATTTAATTTAACTTAATTTCTACCTTTGTATGTTGTTAACTGGATGTATTACTCTTGTTTTCTGATTCTATGTAAATTATTGTAATTGCTGTAATACCGTTTTAATTAACTATAATAAATAAATAAATAAATACTTAGGGAGCGAGCCGATTGCCAGCAACAAATCCAGACTCCGTGGCTGCTATTGAGACATTCCTGACGGAAAAACACAAAAGCACTTTGCTAGACCTGAGAATCGAACCCAAGACCTTCGCGCTTGGGACAACTATATACCAACGAGGCAATCAATTTTTTATTTTACGATTTATGGGAATTTTACTTAACTAATAATTTATTTAACTAATTATGCAGTAGGTAAGTAATAAAACATAAGTTGCACCATGGATGGGTAACCACCCATTAAATACCAAGTTTCCTCCGTGCTGAGCACGTTAAGCCTTTGGTCTCGGCTTTCAATAGGGATGGTGACTCTTTTTTTTTTTTTTGTCTACCGGGTAGAAATTTTAAAAAGTATTTGACACGTATTTTTTCTTTTTTCACGTAATCGTAAAATTACGGAGATATTTTGAGTTGAAATGGCGCATGACGTCACGACTCAGTACATTTTATACCTAGTTGTGACGTAGTGAGCCCCCCACTCTCCAACTTTAATGCGTTTTAACTAAGTATTTTTTTGTTAACTTGATAAAACAAAAAATACGTATCTAATATTTTTGTATTACCTGATTGACGGACAAAATAGAATTTCGTTTTCTTTACCCAGTCATCATCCCTTTGACAGTCAGTGGCTCGTAAGTCTGACAGCCAGGCTTACCAAGGGTAACGTATTACCCAATACTAACTGAGTTGTTGAGTCGCTCCATGTCAAATCGACTGGAAGCCGATCCAGTTAGACTGGAAGCCGACCCCAACATAGTTGAGGAAAACTTAGGCAGATGATGATGAAATAATAAAACATCGTATAGTTATTTGATTTGTATCTCTCAAATCGTAAACACAGGTTTGATTTACGAGTATAAATACAAGGTGTTGTTTTGCATCCTCGTCAAATTCAAGGAGTTAACTATCATATGCTATTGATTCTCGTTCCGAATCAATAATAAAATGGGTAGGTGATTTTAGTTTTTTTTCTTTATTACGGAAATCGGTAAGTGTGTACCACCCGTGTTTTAAACGTGGGCCGTCTGATTCTCGCCCAATAACCGCGTTTCTACACACACAAACAATCTCAAACGTTTATTCGATAATTTCTTATTACCTAAACCACGTTAAGGGGGTTATTCTGAAATACTGACAAACATAAACAACCAAAAAAACAGCGTTTATTAATATTTAACTAGGTACCGTAATTTTAATTGATTGTTTATTACTTTTGTAACAACCTCCTGAATTTTGACGAGGATGCAAAACAACACCTTGTATAGGTCAGGGTTTCAACCGTGCCAATCCGAGCAATTTTTTTGTCGATGTCTGTTTTAGGTATGCAAACAGTTGAGTGTGCCCCATGTCAATACACGGACGGCAAAATTAGTCACTAGTAACCGATGTGACATAAAACCTTTCTGTCAACTCTCAATTCACATATATGTGTATGTGTCTACTAAGTATTTACCTGCCTGTTGATGAATGTTTACATTTATTTAGATGTAGTCTAGTCGGCTGGAAGATGTGTGTACAGTCAGTCAGTTCAGGCAATAAAAAAATAACAAGGCGTAAGGTCAGTCCTATACTCATTTGAAACAAATTGAGCCCAAAGGTTCAAAAGGTTAACTGCAGCCGCGACAGAGCTGACCAAACATATTGCAGCGACACGGCTGGTTTTTATGACAACACTGGCGACAGTGCAACCTGTTTTGATACAGTTGCTTTCGGAATTGAACCATAACAACTTGAATATACGAACAAAAATTGATTATCAATTGATTGATCTACCTTTACATTGCATCCTCCTTGCCATATTTTCATCCCTAATTTACTTTCCTATCCTAAGTTAATTAATGAAACTTTTACTTACTTGTCTCTCCAGGCCGATAATGATGCCGTGCCGGACGAACAATGACGTCCCTCACAGGCCCTAGCAGACGTATGACGCTATGACTCTTAGCAGTGCACTCGTCATTGCCAACGCAGCCGACGGTGGTGTGTAACGTGCAGTGAGTGGCTGGCGAAGGTGGGATCTTGAGGGGGATGATGCCATAGCCTGGAACAAAGAGAAAATTTAATTTTTGAAGTGAAAACTTCTTTTAGCGGCATTGTGCACTTTTGTGATGGGTAAAAAATGTTGAACTTGCGTCAGGTCTTGCGTCAGAACACAAGGAATTTGAACTTTATGACCTCTGTAATTGAGTTTGGGTTTACAAAACTGAATAATTATCTTATGCACAAAAAATCCTTCGGTTTCTCCAAAGAGGTAAAATTCGTAAGACGGATTGTAATAGTTCTGAAGTGTTACATTTTTAATATAATATAAATTGTCATTTTTGTGTGCGATTGCGCAATAAAATGAATATTGTATTTTACAACATAAATTATAGTACTTTTATACTGATAAATAAAGCAATTCGTGCAAAATTATTCCCTAACCATTCCAAAATATCAAAAATGCACAACGTTAATATTCATGTTTTATACTTCTGCCGGCACTCCCGGAGTGCAACCCGTTTTTTTTTACTATTTATTTTAACACTATTAAAACATGACATAACAATAATTTATTTTCAGGCAACTCAGGCCCATAGATAAAAACCTTTCAGACTGACATACGTACAAAAATATCGTAACAATACACATTAGTAAAAGCTTTAAAAATATGTTAGTAGCACTTTACTGCACTATGACACTGTGCGTTCATGTGCATTTGCCCATGGAAGCGTCGGCACACGAATAAAGCCCACTCCCTGCGGCCAATAAAAGATACTAAAGCGGAGTTAGCGCCATTCTCTGCCAGTCTACGAAGGGTAGTGGAGATCATAATAAATTCCTCCGAAAGACATCTATGGCTGAACAAGCGTCTTCTCTAAGCTTCGCCACTTTTGTTTCACGCATCGACTGCACCGTCAAGGTGGCTACCTTGTCGGTTCGCATAAGCCTACCAACGAGCTTAGACGAAAACACTATCCACATTCAAAAGGCTTCATAATATGAGTAGGTGGATTGTCGATAATACACGTCTGCTTATCTCGTCGGGGAATAATATTAAATCTTCGAAGTTTTATAAAAGAACAACATACGTCATCACTAGACAAGAGAAATAATTTAAAACTTCACTCCAACTTAACGTCTAGTGTCCGCCATATTGCATTTCCTGTTACTTTATATTGCTAGGAACACAATTCATTGAAATTGGTTTAGAATTTTAGATTATGTACGACACTACATTATTACATGTATCCTTTTTGTTTTGGTTGGGGTACCGTATTGAAAACATCTTGTATTTTTCTTAAATTCCTCAGTTTCATTTCAGAACCAACTACCCAATAAACTCTGAAAAATTACACTCCAGCGTCCTGTTTTGCAATCCAGAAGACATACGACCCATCCACAAACAAGCATGCATTAAAAACGTCAAAATAAAAACATAAATTACCAGAAACAAAAGGAACATCATTTACGATAATCACTGGCCGTTCGCGACACCCGCGTAAATGATGCTGACACTTATAAACTGACACATTTATTTATGTGTGCGGCAAAATACAGAACTAAAATTAAATGTACTGAATTTGACAGTTGTTTGACAAGTTTATGTCGCAAGTGGCGCCGCTATGTTGTGCACGGATAAAGTTTGTCGACATTTATATTCTATTCTATTCTATTTTTGTTTGATGGCAATTGAAGCCGATGTCGACTATTCTGCCAATGTCGAGTGAATGAAAAAACAAGTGTGCATGGCAAAAAATTAAAAGTAAAAGTAAAAACTGGTCACTAATCTGAGATCACAGGTAAAATTTTTTTGATACGAAGTGGATCTTGTCGGGTTAGTACGGGACTGAAACAAACAAAAAATAAATAAATATTATAATTTAATTGTTAAAACATAGAATAAACACTTACCACACCCACACAGTCAGATTTATAATTTAATGTTATTGTGACGGATGAAAGTCATCAGCGCCACAAGCAGTTCAGGGGAAGAATATGTTAGCAGGGAGGGGAAATTTGTCGGAAGAGGGATTTTAAATTTGGGGAGTCGGCTATACAGATCTAAAGGAGGGATGTTATTTGAGCATTCGAAGAAGATGTGATCCAGAGTGCCTTCTTCTAACCCGCACTCGCAAAGAGAGGAGTCCCGTATCCGGATTTTATGCAAGAAAACCGGAGTACAACAAAAACCTAGACGAATACGACATAGGACGGATATAATAGGTTTGGAGACTTTCTTGTAGCCATAGAACCAAGGTTTTGACATTATAGTTGGTTGTACAGCGTAATAAAACCTGCCTTTTTTCCTTCCAGTGTTATCCCATTGTTCCTGCCATGACGAATGGAGTTTAGTTCGTGGAAGGTTTAATAAGTCATACCCCTGAAGACAATTGTGGGAAAGATTAGCTAATGTCGATGAGCAAGCATCTTTGGCCAAAGCGTCCACGCACTCATTGCCCTTAATGCCACAATGACTGGGTATCCAAACTAGCTGGACCTCTTTTTGACTGACAGCACAGGACAATAAGGACGCTTTAACCCTTAAAACCAGAGAGCTGTGCAGTTTGCTTTTATAAGGATTTTGTGTTAAGGCTTGCAAGCAACTAAGAGAGTCTGTGAAAATTACGGCTTTGTGTATGTTATGGTGTGACTCTATAAAAAGACAAGCTTCCAATATAGCCACACACTCACCAGTGAATACAGAAGACTCCTTAGGACACTTAAACTGTAAAATTATTCTAGAGCTCTGGTAATAAACTGCAGCTCCAATGTGGTTCAAGTCTGCTAGTTTCGCAGCATCCGTAAAAAATAATTGGAAACCATTAAATCGCTCACCCACCACCGCATTGAATGTCAAGTTTGCTGACGGGGATTTTTTAGATATACCAATGTTAAAGACAATTTTTGGTATGTAACTTAAAACTTCATACGCAAAATTAAAAAGGGGCAATCGGGGGAACTGAACAATCGGGCATATTAAATTTAGGATTTGTCGAAAAGATTTCAGAATTAGGGGTATTTCTTTATTTCTCCAGTAGTTGGAATTTCCGCATATGGCATCTAACTCATACAATTTTTCTATAAGGGGATGTGAAGTTCTATATATAAGCCTAGACAAAAACCGGGAGGCCAGATATTCGCGTCTTAAGGCCAGAGGAGGTTCAGCACACTCGACCTGCAATGCGTTAATGGGGGAGGACTTCATACAACCAGAGATGATTCGAAGGCATTTAGACTGTACCTTATCCAGCCCAGCCAAGGCACCTTTGTTGCACGGGGTCAGGAGATACGTTCCATAGTCCAAAACACTACGAACTAAGGCATTGTATACCAATTTCATGGAGTAGGGGTGAGCACCCCACCAAACACCAGCAAGAACTTTTAAAATTGAAATTGTTTTTTCACATCTTTGAATGAGGAAATTTATGTGATGTTTACCTGTTAATTTTGCATCCAAAATGACTCCTAAAAATTTTACTTTATTGACTACTGGAATATTTTGGCCTAAAATGTCAATTGCAACATGAGGAGTGCGTCTTTTGCGAGAGAAGATTACTGCCGAACTTTTTGGCGCAGATAGCGACAGGCCATGGTCTAAAAGCCACTGATTCAGAGAATCCAGAGAGAGGCACAAAGATGACGCGGCATCAACTATAGACGAATCTGTCACATACAGTGCAATGTCGTCGGCATACTGTAGGATCTGACAATTGTTGTTTAGGCAGGACCCAATATCAGCCGTATACAGGTTGTACAGTATGGGACTGAGGGGAGAGCCCTGTGGGAGTCCCCTCCATATCTGCCTCTTGTCGAACTCCTCTCCCTGAACTCTCAGGATCAATGAGCGGGACAACAGTAGTTCGCATATACATCGTATCATCTTAGCCGGTAGACTCAGCTGTTGCAGTTTTTGCCTGAGTACTGGAAGAAGTACACTGTCATACGCAGAAGAAATGTCCAGGAAGGTGGCTACGACGGATTCATTTTTTGAAAAAGCTAAACGGATATCCGCAACTAGAGTACCAACACTGTCCATAGTACCAAGTCCTTTCCGAAAACCAAATTGGTAATTCGGCAGTAAGTCTCTCGACTCAACAATCCACTCGAGACGGTTTTTTAAAAGGTGCTCCAATAATTTTGCTAAGACTGAAGACAAAGCAATTGGCCTAAGGCCATTCGGATCATCTGCATGTTTGCCTGGTTTCACTAGAGGAATTATTATTTGTGATTTCCATTGATCTGGGACACAACCATGAATAAAAGAAAAATTTAAAATATTTAAAAAATAGGTTTTAGCCTTGTCACCACAATGGGTTATAAAAGAATATGGCACACCATCAATACCAGGTGCTGAGTCCCGGACATAATTGAGCACCATATTCAGTTCCTCCAAAGTAAATGGAGCATCAAGCGGATCCTCTGATAAATTTTGCAGGGACATGTTGACACATTCAGAATAAAGCGGGACGTATGGTGGAGCAATTTTATCAAAAAAGAGTTCAGCTGTTTCCCTAGTGATTGGAGTGGAAACTGCTGGGGAGCACCCACGCCTATACCTATTGATGCTTTTCCAAACTGCCGACGCAGGTGTAGAGGGGGACAAAGAGGTGCAAAACTTAACCCAACCCGCACGTTTCTTTTTGCGAAGGTGACGTTTGGTTCTGGCATTAATCTGACAGTATGCCAACAGATTTTGAATGTTCATATCTGCATTGTAATTCTCCTCAGCCTCGTTCCTGTCCCTGATTGCCGAAGTGCACTCTGGATCCCACCACGGGGGTGAAGGGATTTTATTACGGGCACTGTTTTTCAAGGGAAAGCAGGAATCAGCACTGGATGTTATGGCAGAAACAAAGCCCTCATAGCAGCTCTTGGCATGGTGGTGACCAGGAGGATCAAATAAACTTGAATTTAAATTTGGAAGAACATCAATTTTATCCTCCAATAATGATACAAATTTTGACCAATCTGGTTTGGACAAGTTATATTTCAGAAGTGGAGGAGAACTTTTCTCTAAATAAGTCTTATTAGCTAAAGATATTACAATAGGGTAGTGGTCACTGCCATGCGACAAGGACGTACATTCCCAATGGGTCGAAGCTGCCACCTCAACCGAACAAAATGTTAGGTCCACACAACTCTTTTGTTGTCCAGGAGGGGATCTGCGGGTCGTGCAACCATTATTTAGGATACAGAGGTCCAAATCATCCAAAATCTCAACCAGGGCCACACCAAAGGCATCACAGCGTTCGGATCCCCATCTGTAATGATGGCAGTTAAAATCACCCATGACCAAAATTGGTCCTTGTATGGTTAAAAAAGTGTTTTTTAAAATATTCAAAAATTCAGGCCGAGGGTGAGCAATGTATATTGAAAACACTGTAATGCCTTCCACCGTTCCTGCCACAATACTCATATCTCCTGTGAGTGAAGGCAAAGGGAGGGGCAGAAGAGGGACCCTATTATTGACAAGGAGAGCCGAACCTCCATAGCCATCAGATCTGTCGCATCTGAGAATGTTGAAATGTGGCATGCGGAAACTAAGACTTGGGGTGAGCCAAGTCTCAGCTATGGAACAAGCCAGAGGCTTGTACTTATTTAATAGGAATATGAGGTCGTGCTTTTTATGCCACACGCTCCTCACGTTCCACTGAAGGAATACTAGGCGGGACGCCATTTTTAATTGTTAAGAGTAGGGAAATAAGTTGATCGGCAACGTTGGACGGTGTTTGGGAATTGGAAGAAGAAGAAATAAGTGTAGGTAAAAGTTTTATTAGGAGTTCAATAATAGAACCGGTATTGTCTGAGACATTATTATAATTGAGAGCACAGCCATTGAGCTGTGAGGGTTGGGGAGAACTAATTATCTGCTGATGAGCATTTTTATCATATGATGGGGAAAGGGGGGCATGTGTCCTGGGCTTAAGTGTCACAGTTTTGCGATAGGACTGGGAACTAGGTGTTTTGACACTATTAGCATAATTGCGGGAAACTGTTGGTATAATTTTACACGCCTCAGCGTAGGGGATGGTTTTCTCTGCCATGACGGCCTTAATAGCCTTCTGCCTGCCATGCTCAGGGCATGACTGGCTATCAGCAAAGTGATTACCCGAACAAAGCGTACAGAAGGCCTCTGTGATAGAGACATTGCAACCATCGCCTGGGTGGTCGTGGCCACACTTATTACAGCGTGGTTTAGACCTACATACGTTTGCTACATGTCCAAATCTGCAACACTTGCGACATTGGATAGTTGGGTAAATGTACTGTTTAACAGGGAGGGATGTGTAGCAGCAGAATATCCTAGAAGGTAGTACTTGTCCATCAAAGGTCAGAACACATGTTTCAGTGGGCTTCCACTCATTAATCCCGTCTCTTTGTGATTTCCGGTTAATGCGTCGGACTTTCAATATTTGACCACAACCTAAGGGCACAGTCAAATAGGTCATGGCTTCTTCTTCTGTAAGTTCTGAAGGAACCCCAGTAACAACACCCATCCTTGTTATATTGAATGAGGGGATTGATGCGGTATAACTATATTTGGACAAGAGACTGTTGACTAAGAAAGAGTTAGCGTCCTGAGGGGAAGCAAACTCCACTGAAACACGGTTTCTGCCGACTCTGTTGACACCACCACGAACAATGTTTGCAATGTTGTTGTTCATGAGGAACTTTCCGAAATTAACAGGGTGAAGGGTGGTACCAGCATTTGGTTGAGACTCAATGCGTGAAACATGGACAATATAAGGAGCCTTATCCATAACTGAGTACTTAGTACGCCCAATTTGGCTTCTTTGTTGCTTGCTTGGGAGAGACGGAGACGAGACTTCCTCGTCAACATGGCGCTTGCGTGAGTTTTGTTGA
Source organism: Cerastis leucographa (assembly GCA_963082945.1). Taxonomy (NCBI): domain Eukaryota; kingdom Metazoa; phylum Arthropoda; class Insecta; order Lepidoptera; family Noctuidae; genus Cerastis; species Cerastis leucographa. The sequence continues at coordinate 5,363,348 of OY720382.1, forward strand.
GGTTGCAAGATTTGTGAAACATCCATCGCTGTAGCATTACAAACAACATCCGCAAATTGCGATAGTGGGTTGAGTGGGCTCTGGTCAAAAGAAGTGGCACGAATATCGGGTGGATCCGGATCAGGAGGTTTATTTTTATCCATTTTGAGGATAAAAAGGGACTTAAAGCTTAACAATCACAGTACAAACCTGGTTACGAACACAAAAACAACACAAATATACACTGACAAGTCACTAAAAATCGAAAACTCCTTAAAAACAGCAAAAAATTCTAAACACACGTGCTAACTACAAACACCGTGGCCGAATCTCCGACATTTATAAAAGTTTGCGACACAGTACAATGTGTTTGACAGAAGTGATCAACTTTTTGTTTTGTTATCTTGAATGCTGACAGTGTCATTAGTAACAGTCTTGTACAGGACAGACTTGTTCTTGAGGAAAAATTACAAGTTGGAGATTCACAAAAAAAAGTCTTTTAATTTGTATATAGGTCGGCGTATATTTTGCACAGACATTTGGTGACTTAATAACTTCATGTCTAATTTCCTCATCACATCATTTATAATGTAATCAAAAATCGGTCCATAATTTACGGAGAAATCAGTGAACTTACATTAAAAAAAAAAAAAAAAAAAAAAAAAAAAAAAAATACATACCGTCGAATATAGGAACCTTCTTTTTGAAGTCGGTTTAAAATGAAGTTAATAGCGACCCATGCACAGACATAAAATTATATGTTTTTCCAGTGGTTTATTTGAATGAAAAGAGAAAGAAGAGAGAGAAGTTTACCGGTAAAACGTTCAGAGGACTATAACATACTCCTTTGACTTAAAAAACATCGATTCGCAGCAAATACCAAAATATACGTTTTTCTAAAATACTGAGCCCCAGAAACCAGGCAATATAAACACAATAATAAATAAATAGCACTTGCACTTCATTTAAGGCTAGTTCGATTTATAAAAGCTTTTGGAGCGTCTCCAAATGGAAGGATGTCGAAGAAATTTCCAGTTCTTCCGGAAGGCGAACACTTAAATGAACGAAGAACTATTAAAAGGTAAGAGTTATTATATCGAGTAAGTACTTGACGGAGAAATACTCTCCTCGGTCCCCTTTGAAACGTTTTGAAAGGAATTTTTCTACTTTCTTTTCAATTGGTTTTAGTTATTATTTTGTTTTTTTTTCTGTCTGGTCTCTGTTGGATACTGTGTTTTTCAGTAGTTGATTTTTGATGCGGCTTATTTGGTGTATTTTAAAGAATTGTTTTGAGACCTTTTTTTAGGGTTCCGTACCCAAAGGCTCAAACGTCCGTCCGTCCGTCTGTCACCAGGCTGTATCTCGTTAACCGTGATAGGTAGTCAGTTGAAATTTCTACAGATTATGTATTTCTGTTGATGAGTTGTGGAGGAGCTCGTGGCTAAATAATAACAGCCGCCCGGGTCGATCTTTAAGGTTAAGCCGTGCTTGCCGAGGTTGGTCCGTGGATGGGTGACCATAATTACATAACGAGTTTCCTCCGTGCCTCGGAAAGCACGTTAAGCCGTTGGTCCCGGCTGTCATTTGTAGATCTTTGACAGTCGTTACGAGTAGTCAGAAGCCAAAAAGTCTGACATCCAGTCTTACCAAGGGGTATCGTATTACCCAGTTACTGGGTTGTGGAGGTCAGATAGGCAGTCGCTTCATGTAAAATACTGGTACTCAGCTGCATCCGGTTAGACTGGAAGCCGACCCCAAGATAGTTTGGGAAAAGGCTAGGCAGATGATGATGTATTTCTGTTGATGCTATAGCAACAAATACTAAAAACAGAAATAAAGTCATATTTAAGGGCGCTCCCATATAAAAAAGTGACTTTTTTGCTCGTTTTTAGGGTTCCGTAGTCAACAAGGAACCCTTATAGTTTCGGTATGTCCGTCTGTCTGTCTGTCCGCGGTTTAGCTCAAAAACCATTGGTACTAGAAAGTTGTTATTCGGCATAAGTATACACGTTAATGACGCCAAAAAAGTGGTTATATACTCACACTAAGCGTCAATTGTACTAAAAACGAGTCTCATTTGCAGATCATATATGGTGGCTTTTATAAATATTGGTACGGAACCCTTCGTGCGCCAGTCCGACTCGCGCTTGGCCGGTTTTTATTAATAGTGGTACGGAACCCTTCGTGCGCGTGTCCGACTCGCACTTAGCCGGTTTTTCTATTATTAGTAACGTAAGCAGTGTTAGCGGCGTGACAGTCGGACTGCCAAGTCATAAGTCTCGAGTTCAAACCCAAGACACGCACCTCTGTTTTTATCGGATGCATATGCGTTTTGTAGAATCATCACTTGCTTCGGTGAAGGAAAACATCGTGAGGAAACCAGCACGCCTGAGAGATATTTTTCGACGGCATGTAAAGCCAAGTCAGAGGCTCATGTTAGGTATAAAAACTCAGTAGACGACAATCATTATTACCTTATTTTTACACGCTTTTTATTAGCTTTACCTGTATGTTTGTTTGTTTGTAACCGACTCCTTTGGGCGCGATTTTGACCCACTTCAAACAGCCGGATTTCTTTCATACTTTGTAAATTTATCGAGGACCGATGACAGTACATTAATTTGATAAAATTATTTCTACAAAAAATATTATGTAAGTTTATGCCATATAACACTCGTACAGACTGTTTTTGCGTTAGTGTTGCCTCATCTTAAATTACTGTTGTACCTCTAAAGGCAGGTAAACCCAGACTAGTTTCCACCGTGTACACCAATCATCGTTAGGACACCGGCACTGTTATAAATCACTAGGAGAGAGTAGGCGGACTGGGCACCGGGTTATACAAGGTTAGAGGCAGGGTATATGTGTAGATGACAGAGCCTTAACGAGTTTAATACTGATGGTGTACAGAGATTTATGGAACAAAAATATGTGTGGTGAGGTCAGTGTGGAAATTAAGACATTCTATCTGCGATTATAATGATGGGAAATTCATAATTGGGGTACATTACTTGGTAAACTGACTGGTTATCTTTTAGCTGCCAGGGTTTATTTTAATTACTTTAATTTAGGATTACTGATTTAATCTTTTACTCTGGACGCTCTTAACTTGCCCATATTTCTACATCGTGCTCACATAAATTTGGAATTCTCAACATGAATGATGTCACCAAGATTTTGTAACTCATTATTTTGAATTAAAAGAGTGTCCATGGAGTTTCCTGCCCATTCTTCTCCATAGAGATCTACGCTTCGGAATGGGCAACTGCAGTACTTTCACAAGTTATTATTCCTTGTGACTGGAACTCTATAGCTTCGCGTTTTTTTTTTGTTTTTTTTTTTTTACTTTATAAGTGCCCGTAATGGTCTTACTGAAATAAATGCTTTGAGTTTGGGTGACATAAACTACTGAAAAGATTGTGTCAATATTGTAGAAAGTCGTTAGAATTAAGATATTATATTAAAATATTGTACAGTGTATTCTTCTCAGCAAACCATATCGGCTATAGACAGCCATTAAATGGGAATGCATAAAAAAAAACAAGTCAGCCATCTTTGGGAGTCCGCCATATTGGATTAAAAATGACGTTACTTAGCTAACCACGCATTATCATCCAAACTAAAAATGTGTAAAATTTCGGGAATTGCATTAAAAACTTCTAAGATCTTTTTACATACTTAGTCAGTTACATATGAAGCTAACCAACCCGCACTGGGCCCGCGTGGTGAATTACAGCCCACTCCCTCTCATAGAGAGGAGGCCTGTGTCCAAGTAGTGGGAACATTATAGGCGGATGATGATGTGAAGCTAATAGAAGCGTGTAAAGAAGAAGAAATACTTTGAAAGTGATTGCTTCTGGACTAGCCTCTAAGACAAGACACCATTAATGTGGTACAACACTGTCACCCGTTATATATTTCCACTGAAAAGTTTTTGACGTGACAACGTCTTATAAATTGGTTTGCCGGGTGACACTTCAAGAAACTGCGTTACGCTCCGCTCACGTTATGCGCTCACAATGAGAGCGAGTGAGAGGCACGCGTGCCTTTCACTTTTTATGTCTGTCTCTCTCGCTCTTAGGCGGGCTAACCATGCCCGAGTGGAAGGGACGCGTGCCTCTATATATGTATATTTGTATATAAATACGTATGTATGTGTAAAGGTAAAAATAAAATTTTGTTAATATGAAATTCAGTGCGAGTTTCTTTGTATAAATTAATGTTTTAAATATAATTCTTTGTATAAATAAATGTTTTAAATTATTACTATTATTTCATCCTTCTTCCTACTATACGAATGAATATTCACATTAAAATTATTTTACCACTCAAAGTCGTTGTCACGTAAAACTTTCGCCCGTATACCGACTTTACAGGCAACCAATTTTTTTAAATGAACTCCAGTGACTCCAAGAAATGTAATGGGAAAAGGTAATTTGATAAACATCCATTACGACTTCCATGAAAAGGCATAAAGTTTTATTGTTTCAAAATCAGCAGCAACATTTACCTTACCGTAGCAAAATATAAATAATAAGTTCTGAGAAGCAAGCATCGCAATTTAATGCTCGAACAGAAAATATCATCATCATTATAACAAAACTCGCGTTTTGCGTATTAATTGAAATTCTGGGAAGCTCGTCGATATCACAGGCGCAATTAAATCTACATATGTATGTATACATTTATGTATTTGTGTACAATACTGACATTAACAATATTTTATGCCCTACGTATCCTCGATAATTCGATATCAGAAGCGCAATAAAATGTATGTAGTATTGCGTAACACCCCGTTCACGACTTCATATGACACATGACGCAACTTTTGATTTCACGACAAGCGACAAGTGCTTGTTTCCTTTGCGTCGCAGTGTCTAATCAATAATACTCTTAACACCTATAAACAAGTCAAATGTGATTATTTCAGTGAAGGTAAATATTTAAGATAAGATTTTTATTCTGTAGCTTCGAAATGACTTGAAGAGCTGAAAAACTGAACTGTCAAAGCTCTAATTGTTAGCTTTGCTTTATTTGACGGTTTTTACTTTCTTTGAATTAATGACTGTTGCATAAATATGTTTGCATAGTTAAGTTATTACTTAATCTCAAGTAATTAATTTTACTTGACTATAGGTACTACGGTAAGCAATATTTTTCATTTGTTTCCTTCGCGGAGTACAGTCGCATCTTAGTGAAACGTGAGCATGTTCAACGCAATTTCATTCATTTGTTTTTTTCCGCAGTCCCTGTCCGAACGTGCGTATAGCTCGAGGGTGTAGCTCGTGGCTAAGCTGTATGTATGTTGAAATACATTTATGTATGCATTGTATGGCACTGATATCACAAGTATATGCCGTACGTGACAGGTAGAGTACTTTCAGGTATTACGTGCTGGGAATTAATTATAAAACTAAGAGCTGCTTCAAAGAAAGATGCAAAAGTGAAATGTGCAAAATCTTTGCAGGGTTTTTACAAGAAAATAAATGAGAGGTTAAAATAAAGGTGATTTTATGGTAATTTAAAAAAATATATTTCTGGTGATTAATAAATTTATTATATGAATAATAACAAAACATCACGCGTGGAATACCCGAAGAGTTAGGCAGAGGTGTACCATATTATAGTGCACCTATAACAATAATATTTATTTAAAAATGCATAGTTATCAAAATACTACTAGATATTGAAATATTTAGTAGTTTATTTACCAAGACATTGGTATTATTATGATATTTGGTTTGGACATACAAAGCTTCCTTAACCCGCACCTAATAGAAATCAAATTTACATTTATTTAAATGTGCTTTCACTGGCTTTGTTCTCATCACATTTCATACATTAATGCATTTGACGGCACGGTTGGACCACTGCGTGGTTGAGCGATCGACTGCTGGGCTGCGAGTCGCGGGTTCGATCCCCGCACGGAACAAATATATGTATGGCCTACAGATAGTTGTTCAGAGTCTGATTGTTATGCATGTGAGTTTAAATGTTTGCAAACGCACCCACGATACAGGAGAATTTCCTAGTGTGGGGATTTTTTTTTTAATAAAAAAAAACCTCATCCTTCCTTTCCTCCTTCATGACCCTTCTATTTAAATAATCTCTTAACCAACTCAAACCAAGAGCCCAACACCACAACCTAATCAACGCTTAACAAAAAACCTCATACTGAACCCAACAGAAGTATTCAATTTGGGACGCACGATGTTGCCAATAATAGCTTTCTGAAGCGGTCTTAGAGAAAATAAAACCGTGCAACTTCGTTCGTGTGTCGCGAAGAAATTGTGGTCATTGCCGCTCCAACTTTTCTACCATCGACTCAAAAGCTGCTACTCGGAACTCTAAAGCTATTCAGAAACATGGAGGTTTTTATTAAAATTAGATTGGAAACGAAAGCTGCACAAAAGTCGGAATGTATGTGAAAGTACAAAAACTTTCTTTTAGTTTTATTTCAGTTATTGCTTCTCAGCTAAGCTTGAAATGGGTACACTAATCTTAATGGACAAGCTTTCTTCGTGCTTGTGTTTTAGCTCTTTATATGTTATTTTATTTCTGTATTATTTTAAACTGTAGAAGTTTGGTGTCGCTATTTGTGATTTTAAACACCACTTTTTTTTCTAAATTTATGCAAACATACATAAGTGATAACTTAAGTGGCAGTGGGCAGGGCACATTGCTCGCAGAACGGATGGGCGATGGGGCCGAAAAGTTCTGGAATGGCGACCGCGAACCGGAAGACGAAGCGTTGGAAGGCCTCCCACTAGGTGGGCCGATGACCTAGTGAAGGTTACGGGGATCCGCTGGATGCGAAGCGCACGGGATCGGTCAATGTGGCGTCACTTGAGGGAGGCCTATGTCCAGCAGTGGATGTCTTTCGGCTGAAATGATGATGATCATGATGCAAACATAAATCAAATGATGTATAAAAATATAAACCTTTAAATAAAATAGAAACAAAAGAAAATATTATTGACCCACTAAACAGAATAAACCTATTCAGAGAATAGTATTTCTCAATGCTACGCCGTAACCCGTATCACCGTAGGTGTCAAAACGAGCTACGCCGTAGCTTGTAGCGCGTGCTACGCCGCTACGAGGTCCACGGCGCGGAATGTTCCAGTTCCGGCTCACTGCACTTATCCCTTTTGTTATATTTTATTCTAAAAAGAAATCATGTAATAAATTGTTCTTTTATTTTAGAATGTTTTCTTCTATTTAATACAAAAATTTAAAAGCTCTGCCTAGTTTAGTCATGTTTTTAAACAACAAATTAGACAAGCAAGCACTTCATATATATGATTTACCAACCGGAACTCCAACGAGAAAACTCAACAATTATTACAAGTCTCTCTTTAAAAAAACTACAGCCCACTGAACAAGTTAATAACTATTAACTGAACACAGTTACAAGCTGCTATAATCAGTTTAAACTAAAACTATTCTTCAAGTTACCAAGTACAAACTTCCTAACAAGATATCCAATTATTTATAACTGGCTTATAGTTGTTGAGTTTCGATCGTTGCGATAGTATTGTGTTGATTGTGAAGTGTAGTAAGAGAGAAGTAAGTTTTTTAGACACGGTAACATCATTATCAGCCTATAATGTTCCCACTGCTGGGACACAGGCTTCCTCTCCTTGCCTTGCCATATTTCCTTGCGGTGATCGGTAGTAAGTACTACAGGTTTGCGCCAGTTCTCTTTAGCCATGGACAGCGTGGTGAGTACCTTGTCCACTGCGACCACACCTCGGCTATCAAAAAATATTCTCTGAGGCTGCACGACTCGCGGTTGTGGAGGGTCTTCGCGTTTAGGAAGCCTCGACCCCCGCACTTCCGCGGGATGTACAGTCTCATCACCGATGATCGTGGGTGATGCATCCAGTTTGCGGTCAGCAATGTACGGACTTTCCTATCTAGGGCATCCAGTTCGGTCTGAGTCCATTTGAGTATGCCGAAAGAGTACATTAAAACCGGCATGACCCAACCGTTATTATTAGTCTATTTTCTGTTAGATAAAGTTTCATCCCTAGTATTCGGACACTTTCATGAAATAAGATGTGTATTTCAATAAGCATGACATTTTACTCGAAACAATTATTTTATCGACCTTTGACTTAAAACAACTCCTGTCTTATACACCGTGTAAATCACCTCATCACGAAGCCGTCAACCAAGCATTCTGTACATGAAACTAAGTAACTTTACGCAAAAAAAAATGCTGGGAAACGACTTTTTTTGGGGGGTGTAAAATCATGTTTTGTGGTAGAACTCAATGTAACGCAATCAAAACATTGTGCTGATGGACGGATTAAATAGTACGCGGGTCGTGGAGGTGTTTAAAGTAAAAATCTTACATTAAAAACTTGTATTTAAAAAAATACTTGTCAAAAAGTTGGAACTTTGACCCCTAATATCTCCGTAACTAGAAGGTTCCCAGGTATGGTGTAGAACAAAAAAATGATCGCAATGACAGGAAGAACCAGTGCCTTTCGGCTTCGTTAAGAGGTGTTTTACATCCTTTATTATCAAGAATCTTGTCACAACCCTATTTTCAACATTCAATCTCTAATCAAAGATATATCTGAATCCCATAAAAGAAACGCTATGTTTAATTCCACCATCATTTATTTAATTCCGAACCATTCTTTTCCACGTTAAGAATACAAACGACTTCATTACACCAAAACATGGACCAAAACATTCTCTCAGCTACTTTCCCCTTTTGTTATTTTGTTAAAACATACTTTAATGATCTTGGTATAATGTTCTCATTATTTTCCAAAGAAATGAAATAAACGAAAGGAGTTCTCGTTAAAATTCATAAATATGCTTTCATGAAATAACTGTTTTGCATTGAAATAGAAGTATTTAGTTTACTTTTCTTTGTAAATTGATGAGTTTGGCCTATTGGTGTAGGTTGACATTATTTTATAAAACAGTAGCACTTCGTCTGCAAAAATTGTGGTATAAAATAGCTCATGTTACCCGGTAAAGATGTAGCTTTCTAAAAATGAAAACATTTTTAAAATCGGTCGAGTAATTTATGAGTTAAATCGAAACAAACAAACAATCAAATCTTTCCTCTTCATAATATTAGTCTAGAAAAAGACCGGCCAAGTGCGAGTTGGACTCGCGCACGAAGGGTTCCGTACCGTACCGTATTTATTAAAACGAGAAAATAACAGCTTTTTTTTTATATGGGAGCCCCCTTGCGGCAACAGAAATACATAATTTGTAGAAATTTCAACAGACTAACTATCACGATTCATGAGATACAGCCTGATGACAGATGGACAGCGAAGTCTCAGTAATAGGGTCCCGTTTGACCCTTTGGGTACGGAACCCTAAAAACGATCTCACAGAGTGAGGAGGGTTGTGGTCCAGTAGTTGGGAATGTTATGGTTTTTGTCACATAAGATAGTTTTATGACTCTGTTACCTTCTAGGCCGTTTTTATGGTTCACAAATTAAACCACAACTGTATCGACTCAAACTAGTCACACCCCATCGCAACCACACCTTTCAATGGTTGTTGTTTTTAACACTAAGTAGGTTTTTGCTTGGCCGCAACTCGCCTTTTGATCTTAAGACCGTTTATACCTTACCGCTTCTCATACAAACATTCAAGTTGTTATTTTCCGCAATGACTGAACCGATTTAAATGAAACTTTATAAGCATAAGCAGGTAAATAAAAATATTTTTTTGTAACTTTTTAGATCTATGTAAGATCTAAAAATAATTGGAATTTTCTGTTTCTATAGAAAATTTTTAATCGGTCTAATTTAACTGTAATACTATTTTTTTTTAATTGTTTTTAGTAACTTTTTAAATCTGTGTATCCTGCTTATGTGTACGAAGTTTCATTTAAATCGGTTCAGTCATTTCGGAAAATAACTACTTGTAAGTTTGTACAACTACCTAAACAAGGTGTTTATTTGCATCCTCGTCAAATTCAAGGTGGTAACTACGCTAATGTTTCTCGTCCCAAATCAATAATAAAATTGGTAGGTAGTTTTAAAGTGAAACTTTTATTACATCGTCTCAAACTTTTTCGTCTGTGTGTTGCATGTCGCGTGACGCTGACGGTCAGCCGCGGAGTAGGGATAAAGTGAAAAGCGCTCGTCAGAGCGAGGTGGGAAAAAAAGTTTCACTTTTACCGTGGTTTCATAAAACCACACAATCTTTTTTGCTTGTTTTTTAAATGCGGCCCGTTTGAACCTCGCCCTATAACCGCGCTTCCATACATTCAAACAATCTCAGACGTTTATTCGATAATTTCTTATTCCCTAAACCACCTTAAGGGACTTTATTCGGAAATACTGACAAAGTTAAACAACCAAAAAAATCAGCGTTTATTAATAATTAACTAGGTACCGTAATTTAAATTGATTATTTATGTCTTTTGTGACAACCTTCTGAATTTTGACGAGAATGCAAAACAGCAACTTATATAACAGTGACGCTTCGCCGTTTCTCTGCTCGTTCGATGATGCGATGGGGGTGGGGGAATTAGATTGTGTAATCCTGAAGCACACAGGGTTTACTATATGCAGAAGTCAAAGGACAGGATTTTGTTTGTGGCGCTGCTTTTGAGACACCTGTGTCAGTGGTCAGCGAATGGCAGAGTTAATAGTTTTTTAGGGTTCCGTACCCAAAGGGTCAAACGGGACTATTACTGAGACTTCGCTGTCCGTCCGTCCGTCTGTCTGTCACCAGGCTGTATCTAATGAACTGTGATAGTTAGCCAGTTGAAATATCTACAGATTATGTATTTCTGTTGCCACTATAACAAGAAATACTAAAAACAGAATTAAATAAATATTTAAGGGGGTTCTCGTACAAAAAGTGTTTTTTTGCTCCCTTTTATAAACAATGGTACGGAACCCTTCGTGCGCGAGTTCTGGCGTTTCGAACAATAAAAGTGGAAGAGTACCGCCTTTCTTTAGAAACTTCATTGCTATCTACCTCAACAAGTTCCTACATTATACTTACATAATTCAAAAACCAACCACATTATACTTTCAGAGCATCAAAAAACTGTTATCACAAGTCGAATATCCATATCAAAAGTCCTTGTAAAGGTCGGAAGAGGAAAGATTAATGACTACCGTCCTCTGTCTGACCTTGAACCTTTGTCGCCTTGTTTGAAGAGGTTTAGGTGAACTGTGTTTACGGTTATACGTTTTCAGTAAGCTAGAATCATTGGGTGGTGTATTATTTAATTTTTTAGAGACAAGAAAAAAAACAGTAACAATTTCCAGTTTATAATTACGAGTCATTACATAAATAGGTAAACCTACACCGTGTAAATCACCTCAACACGAAGTCGTCAACCAAGCATTCTGTACATGAAACTAAGTAACTTTACGCAAAATTTATATACTTATGTTTTGTGGTAGAACTCAATATAACGCACTCAAAACATTGTGCTGATGGACGGATTGAATAGTACGGGGGTCGTGGAGGTGTTTAAAGTAAAAATCTTACATTAAAAACTTGTATTTAAAAAAATACTTGTCAAAAAGTTGGAACTTTGACCCCTAATATCTCCCGTAACTAGAAGGTTCCCAGGTATGGTGTAGAACCAAAAAAATGATCGCAATGATAGGGGAAAACCAGTGCCTTTCGGCTTCGTTAAGAGGTGTTTTACACCCTTTATAACCCACACCATTGTCCCCGGGTAAATAAATGAATTACTAAAGGGACAGAAACGTATTGATTATTTTATCTCATATCGTTTTTTTGTTGATTTTCGATTAAGATCGAGTCGAAGTCGAAGACGGGTCGATTTTTAAGGTTAAGCCGTGTTTGCCGAGGTTGATCCCTGGATGGATGACCATAATTACATACCGAGTTTCCTCCGTGCCTCGGAAAGCACGTTAAGTCGTTGGCGCCGGCTGTCATTTGTAGATCTTTGACAGTCGTTACGAGTAGTCAGAAGCCAAAAGTCTGGCATCCATTTTTAGTAAGGGGTATCGCATTACCCAGTTACTGGGTTGTGGAGGTCAGATACCTAGTCGCTTCATTTAAAATACTGGTACGCAACTGTATCTGGTTAGACTGGAAGCCGACCTCAAGATAGTTTGAGAAAAGGATAGGCAGATGATGATGATTGGGGTGACAGAATATTTATAGCCGGTATTCTAATTTTTTTACTAGGAAGAGAAAAGATATCATGAGAAGGTATTTCGTGTATACTGTTAATCTATCGATTTTAAGACAGTAAGGTACGACTATTTAAAACAGCACGTTAAACAAAACATTCCATGTTTAGGGATCTGTTAATGTCCATTGTCACTAACATGATCATAAGCGACAACTTCTTCAAGGCCTAATAATATTATTGCACTGTCCATTTCAATACTTTGTCTCCTGAGCCGAGTGTTTAAAATTCAACATTGTAATTATATTAAGGCATTCATTTCGATATTACGCAACGTAAGTGAAAACGGACACTTACTTTTTTTTCATCACAATGTACACAATTAATACTACACCAATGTCTCTAAATGAATGAAACTTCCCGTTGACATACAAAATCCTAACACATATTTCCACCCCCACACCTAAAATTCACCTTAAATAACTTCAATTAATCACTCCAAAAACAGATTGCCGTAAACCTGAATTCAGAGCAACCTGTTCTAATTAAGAAACTAAATCCCCCTACGAATTAAAACCACGTACTGACAACGGTATTAACCAACCAATTTGTAAAGGTATAAAGCCGGTGGATCCCTAAGGCGCTGGAGGTGAACCGTATTTAGCCGTCTTACACGAAATCACTGGGGCGATACAATACGAAGATTCATGAGTCTCTCTACAAGGACACGGAGTAGATAAGAAAAGAAGGTTAGGTCTGTACAGCTAGTGAAAATGCATGCACACATAGACACACTTCCAGAAAATCATTTGTTATTTTTTTTCTGAAATTAATATTTTACTCAGTCAAACAAGTGAACAAAAATTTAATCAATGGTGAAAGAGGAATTCATTTATTATTATTAATTTATCTTAGTTATATCTTTCACTTACCTATCAAATGAAAAATTAAATAAAAGGAGCAGGTAAACTTTTATTCTGATTTAGCTTTGTCGATGTCGTGCAAACATGAAATTAAACAAAATGAATAATCACCCCTGTGAAGCGCTCACTGGGGTGAAGATTTACATCGTATAATCTGTTTCGAATTGCCGTACCTAGGTACTCGTCTATGTGTGCGTGCGTCTTTCTTCGCTCATTGTATGAAACTGACCTTCTGTATTTATCTATTCTGTGTTCTTCACTTCTATACAAGGATTTAAACTATTTATTGTATGTTGTTTTTGTTTCCTTTACACGTGAAGTTTGTGTTTTCCGGGTTTCATTGTTCTGATTGTTGTTACAGGAATGGTTTCAGTGATAAAGTTATCGTTTATAGAATCATTTGTGTGGATGTAGTTGTGCAACCTAAAATAAAGTGCCTTTGTAACATTGGTTTTCGATTTAGACAAGAATCAACTATTTACTCTAATACCTTGTTTTACGTTTGAAAATCCTTGTGGATGTGCACCGCCTTGGCGTGGATGAGCAAAGAGGTCTGTTAGACTCTGACAGACTACTACTCTTTGGAGTTTTTCGATACAATTTTTGTACCTATATCATCAATCGTATGTAGTTTGTAAGCATAGTTGGCATCAGATTTGAAAAACCTTAACTAAAGTAACTTAAGATCAATTAAACTAATACATCATTATTTTCCAAAGTAATAGGGCTGATAATTTTGATACTAGGTACCTACTAAGTAGTCTATATTAAATTACCATGCAGTAATGCACCGATTATTACTAAAGCGTACCTAAGCTCCGAATCTTTGTTCGATAGTTAGGTTCATGATCACGGAAAGCACATGAAGCTGTTGGTCTCGGCTGTCATTTGTAGATATTCGACATTCGTTACAGGTAGCCAGTGGCTGGAAAATCTGGCAACCAGCCTTACCTAGGGGAATCGTATTACACAGTAGGTACTAACTGGGTTGTAAAAGTCAGATAGGTAGTCGCTCCATGCCAAACCATGTTGTTTCGAACATGATTGTGTGTTATTGTGTTTTATTATATCAGTTTACTACTACAAATAAAACCATGTTTATTGTTTCCTATAGAAACATGTTCATAAATACTATCATAATAATATTATCTTTTATGTCCATTAGGTAGGTATAAATATTCGGATCACGTACACAAACAGGAAAAAACATTTCCTTGAATTTATCTTCGCGAAAAAACCTGAACCATTACCAGGACGAAAAAAATAATAACTTTTCGGAATAGGTGTGTTCACTTCAAAATAAGTGAGGAAATAGAAAAAAAAAAAACGATAAATGTGTAGGTGGTTGACCTATAATAAAAAATAACGTTGGTTTGACGTCAATATCGCAAAATAGCCATCAGTAAATAGCGTTTATATAATTCTACATGTATACAATGCAGAAGGGAACTAACAAAGAGACTCGACGAGAAACGATTTATACCATGACTGATACTCTACACATGCATTGATAATCCTCAGTGTTCAACAAAACATACATAAGTAAGACCAATGCTAATACCAATTCTACGAACGCAATTTAGTAGAAGATTGAATTTTAATTTGTCACTATTTTTTCACATGCGGTCATCCTGCAACAACATTAATGTTAATCTTGTGAGAATATCTCATATTCTTGTGGATTACAAAACTACATGAACCCGTGAACCCAACTGCAACCAATAAACTCTCAAGCAAGTTGGCTCCCTAACGGACACAAAACATGTGACCACAGACACAAACAATAAACCTTATGTACACATGTATAAGTACCAACATTTAACAGAAAGGTCAGCACTTAACAGTAAGTGGTCACCGTTGCTTGCAGACAAGCGCAATTCACTTAGTGTTCCCCAACTTGGTAATACGGAACCCTAAAACTCCGGAACTCATTTGCTGAGTAGATATCTTAAGGTCATCTGAATGGCAGGAAATCATGAATTTGGAATTAGAAGGAAACTATCTTTGCCCGCGACTTCGTCCGCGTGGAATTTAAGAAGTAGCATAAGTTACTCAGACTCAAGCTGATGCTGATATTATGTAGGAAGTAGGTTACAAACTGACTATTCCATTTATTTGATTAAATCAATATCTCGTTCAATCGTCTTATCTACACAAACCTATCCCAAACTTACCAACGCACTAAAAGCTATACCTACGTTCCCTCCCAGCCTAAAAACAAGCATCAAACAATTCAAGTCAATTCGAAATCTCCATTAAATTAAACCGAGCCGTCACATCATCTCCTTAAGTGTCTGAACAAAAGAAGCGAGGCTAATCCGGTGTGCCGAGATAATTAAATCACTTCGCTACTGCCACCTTACCCTTAAACCTTCTCGAATGATGTAAAGCTCCTTGAAAAATGAGAGAGAAATAAAATATTGGACTTAATTTATTTTTCTGGAATTTTGTTTAATTCTTTTTAAAGAGAGGGTGTTTTGTAACTGTGTAGCTGTTTTTTTGAAGGGATATTGGCTGGAAAAACGCGCACGAATAGAATATTAGAAATAGATTGACGGCACGGTTGGCGCAGTGGTTGAGCAATCGACTGCTGCGCTCCGTGTCGCGGGTTCGATCCCCGTACGGGACAAATATTTGTATGGCCTAAATGTAGTTGTTCCGGGTCTGGCTGTTTGTGTATGTGAGTTCAAATGTTTGTAAACGCATCCACGATACTCAAAAGTGTGGGGAAATTCAAAGTGTGGGTAAATTTAAGTAAAAAAAAAAACAAAAAAAACGCGATCGAATGGAAGAGTGGAAGGCTAGGCGGAGGCCTTTGTCCAGCAGTGGGACATTACAGGATAAGGAGAAAAAAAAACTCAAAAAAATCACGCTACTAAAGAGAGGATCATCGCACTCAACATAACACTATAATAGATCACTGAAGAAACTCCAACGTCTGTTGAAATTTTTGGATAGATACCAAAATATCCAAAACACGTAACTAAATAATAAAAGCCGCACGGGTCGATCTTCAAGGTTAAGCCAGTTCTTGCCGAGGTAGGTCCGTCGATGGGTGATCATAATTACATACCGAGTTTCCTCCGTGCCTCGGAAAGCACGTTAAGCCGTTGGTCCCGACTGTCATTTGTAGATCTTTGACAGTCGTTTCGAGTATACAGAAACGAAAATCTGACATCCAATCTGACCAAGGCGTATGAGTATCCCAGTAACTAGGTAATAACCCAGTTACTGGGTTGTGGAGATCAGATAGGCAGTCGCTTCATGTAAAATACTGGTACTCAGCTGCATCCAGTTAGACTGGAAGCCGACCCAATATAATTTAGGAAAAGGCTAGGCAGATGATGATACCAAGATTTTCACCATACAACGATACAGTTTCTAGGAATTTACATCATAAGTATTGTTAACATCACAAGTTTTTCTTTCACATTTGACGATATTGATATAGGTAACGCAGTGCCAACCGAACTTTTCTATTTAGGTTATTCCTAATTCATTCTTTGTTCTGGACACAGCAATTTTAATGGAAAACACAATTCAATTAATAAACAACCCACAACCTCGTTCAACATGTGAACATCCGTGGTTAGATTTCAATATTGTTTACCAGCGAATAAAAACCATCATGTTTCTATCTCCAATATAACTGAACAAAAAAAAAAAGTAAAAAAAAAACAATCCTTTGATTCAAATATCACAATAGAATTAACCAGAGACAAACGAGTTAGCATTTTTGAAACTGGCTGGAAATGTTGACAATCCCACTGGAACGAAATCTATTTGTTCCACGTTTATTGAATAAATATTGCACATGCCAATAGAGCTGCGGTTAAAAAGGACAGCTGTTATGAACATTTTGGGATCTTTATTTTTTGTATTTTATACCAAATGCTTCAGAAATATCAGAAAGCTCGCTTGTCGAGCGATGCTACGAAGAAATTCCTTCCTTAATCGAAAAACTCAAAAAGTTACTCTTTGCTTGACCTGGGTCCCGAACCCGGGGTCGCTAGGGATCATCATCTTTTGTCCTTAGCCCAATTCTTTTGGTGTCAGCGCAGCATGTGTTTTTCCATATCTCTAATAGTCGATATCTCATCAGACACCTCCTTTCTTGCCATATCATCTTTCACAAAATCAATTCATCGTTTCTTTGGTCTTCCTCTACTCTATTTTTTTTGAATGGCATCTCGCAGTTCAACCTATGAGGTTGTCGTCTGCTTAACCGGACTATCCTGTGGGTGCCTTTAGAGTAAGGCCTCCAGCCAGGGCATAAAAACTTACAAACTAAGCGACTGCACGCACGGGCACCCCCTGTAGGGTACGAACCTCGGCTTAGGGCGTCGCTGGGGGAAGACTGCATGGGGACAGGCTGGATCTGAATGGTATCATTATTTAGGGGCTGATTTAAAACTACTGGCACAGCATCGCGGGCTGGCTCGAGCGAGGGTCGGGGCTCCTCTACTCTAAAACCCATCCACATTTATATACAAAACTTTCCTCACGACATTTTCCTAGGGACTATTAGGGAAAGTAAATGAAATTATTCAGCAACAAAACCAATGATGACATTCGAAAGTAGGATTAAAACTAAATGCCAGTTTAAATATTTTTTTTGCACAATAATGAATGCGGAATTTAATGCAAGTATCAGCATCTTTTGAGACACGGCTACTATTCGAAGTTTCGAACCACCCAAAAGCCTTTTATTGACGAAATACCAATTTCGCAACGTTATACCGGTCGTCAAAGTTTTCAATCTTCTGTGTGCCGACTTCCATTAAAGGCATCCCAGTAGTTTATAGAATTTTTATTTTATGGAATTATTTTATGTAGAATGTTGAACAAAAGGTAGTTTCCACAGTTTCAAGTTCAAATTGATATTTTAATTGCAACTTTTCTTGGTTTATCGTATTTATTTTAAAACAAAACAAGGAGGTATTCGAAAATGCAACAGCAATATTAATTATTAAAATAAAACGCCGTACCTATAATTATTTAACGTTTTATATTGCCATGATCCACTTGTAATTCCTTTTATTTTGTTAAAGTGCTTTTAATAACAAAACGTTAAATAATAATGACTACAGAATAAAAGAGACCCGAATAAATTGAAATCGTTTGAAAGCAAATATAATTTTGTGATTCTGTATAAAGTTTTTCATCGTCAATATTAATTTTATAAAGCCCGTGTTTTTGAGTAAAACATTCTTATTTATTTATCTGATACTCATTTACATAAACAACCAAAAACGATAACAAGTATTATATAATAACCATATAAAGGTACCTACAATTGGTGTGTCCGATGCTATTTATTACCGATCGTCAAGATTACGACCTTTCTTACAATAATTCAGCCCATAACTAATCCATAAAAAAATCATGGCGTAGGTACACACCTCAATTTTATAAAATAGTTAGTGCTAATCTTTGTTATTTGTATCAGAATATGAAAAAAAAGGAGAGCGGCGGTGGCCCAGTGGTGGCAGGGCCGACATACGAGCAGTAAGCTGTGGGTTCAAACCCAGGCAGGCGTATTACTTTGTGTAATTTATTTCATCATCGCTGCTCTCAAAAACGGTGGAGGAAAACATCGTGAGGAAACCGGCATGTCCTAGAACCAAAAATTCGAAGACATGTGACATCTACCAACCCGCACTGGGCCAGCGTGGTGGATTAAAGCCCACTCCCTCTCATAGGAGAGGAGGCCTGTGTCCCAGCAGTGGGAACATTATAGGCTAATGATGATGATGATGATGAGAAAAAAACGCATGGTCGGACATAATACCTACTCTAAAACTAAGCAGTAGCTAGCAGTGTTGCCATTAAACAAAATAAACAAATTCCAATAGCAAAATATGCTGCTTGTATAACCATTTCACAAAATAACCTCATTGCTGCCACGTTAACCTCGTTGCGCTTGCTCTAAGCTGTTTGCTGTCCCAATTTAAGCCGCGCTTTGGGCTTAATTTTCAAGCTGCATACAATTTAGCAAATTAGGGGCTTAACAGCTTCATCAGGATCCGATGAATGGGTTCATTTGCTGTTGTGCACAGTCGTGTAGTTATTTGATTCGTTGATAATGTTTTGGGTCCTATTTGTATCGTATTAGAGTTCAGTTGATTGGTTCATCTATACATTTCTGATTAGTCTGTTGATTTCAACCGCAAGTTTATCTTAAGTCGGTTAATGCTGCGTAGGGCCATAGGAAGGCAGTCTTCATTAAATTATGTTTTGAGGTAGTCTTCAGCGCCATTCATTTAAGTATTAAACTGCGAATTTGACTGCCTTGTAGGGATGGTGTCTCATTTTTTTTATTTGTCTATCGGGTAGTTTATTAAAAAGTATTTGACACGTATTTTTTCGTTTTTCACGTAATCGTAAAATTACGAAGATATTTTGAGTTGAAATGGCGCATGACGTCACGGCTCAGTTCATTTTATACCTAGTTGTGACGTAGTAAGCCCCCACTCTCCAACTTTAATGCGTTTTAACTAAGTATTTTTTTGTTAACTTGATAAAACAAAAAATACGTATCTAATATTTTTGTATTACCTGATTGACGGACAAAATAGAATTTCGTTTTCTTTACCCAGTCATCATCCTTATTTGGGATCTTTTTCCGGGTCGGGCAAATTGTCATTGGGGTTTTCCATCAGGAATTTCTCAGTAGCAGCCTCGGTGTCTGGATTTGTGCCCGGTTGATGGCAATAGGCTCGCCCCCTATTACATGGGACTTAAACATGACTGCGAAATATGTCTAAACCTTCGGAGATTACAGGTGTGATGTTACGGTATGTGAAACTGAATTTAAATTTACACGCATACGATACGCACGAATGCAATTATTGGTGAATGTAGAGGACAGCAGGAGAGCAGCGATGGCCCAGTGGTGGCAGCCACGACTTACGAGCAGTAAGCCGCGAGTTCGAACCCAGGCAAGCGCATTACTTTGTGTAATTTATTTCATTACCGCTTCCCTCAAAAACGGTGAAGGAAAACATCGTGAGGAAACCGGCATGTCCTAGAACTAAAAATTCGAAGACATGTGACATCTACCAACCGCACTGGGCCCGCGTGGTGGATTACAGCCCACTCCCTCTCATAGAGAGGAGGCCTGTGTCCCAGCAGTGGGAAAATTATAGGCTGATGATGATGATGATGTAGAGGACAAAGAAAATATGTGAGATACAATATGAAAAAAAGAAGTGAAGCGAGACGGTTGGCAGAGGTGAATATAAAAAGACGTAATATTGCGCCAACCCTAAGTAACACGAGACAAAGGCAGACAGGAGATTCTGATGACGAGCAATAAACTTTTTTAAATTTCTAATTCTAAGCATTATCATCTGGATCAAGCATTATCATGCATCTCATCGAAGATGGACGACGCTGGCCTAGAAAGAGTGCACTGGATGCGCATCACAAAAGCTGCTTCGAGGTGGTGCAGGAGAAGAGTAGTTGCAAGGATATGAAGGAAGTTTAGCGGCGGCGACCTCTCGCGTCCGGCCCTGGTTCAATCCATGGTCCGGAGCGAGAGGGAATGGGAAGCCATCGCCTCCTTCTGCGAAGCAGTCATGCTAGCGAAGGAGGTGGCGGAACGTGAGAGGGAGAGAACCTCACGTCTCAGCCGCCGCGGGAAACGCCCCAGGCGTCGGGGGGCAACCAGTGGCCCCCGGCCACCGTAGGCACGGGCCTGTGGACGGTGAGTAATGGGCTAGCTCACCGTCCGTCCGTCTTATGACGACAGACCGTGCCGACGGCGCGTTTGTGTTCCACGCGCGCTTCAAGGAGATGTCAGCAAATCGAAAGGGGTCCGAGAGGGCCGATGCCTGCCTGGGTTGCGGGTTGTGCGAAAGAGATACCGTGGCCCTGGAACACAAAGGGCTAACAAGGAACATGGATGGGTTTTAGTCACTACAAGTCTGACACTCCCTCCCGCTACGCCCAGAGCGGGAGAAGTCATTTGATGATTTCCCATACGTAAAAAAAAAAAAGGATATGAAGGAGGCCTTTGTCCAGCAGTTCGACCATACAAGGCTTTTAAAAAATGACATTATCCTTCCTTTCTTTATCCTTAATAATATTTTTTATATATATGATATTCCATGGCCAAAGTATACCATTTCTTCATGATAACAAAAACAAGACTCCGGTTTAAAAATGCTAAATTACTAAAAGAAAATAGAATTGAATAAACACAACCCTAAAACTTCCAAGTGACACAATATTGGAAAATGTAGCTCCTACCTTCGACTGATTTATTGTACTTCCGCGCGACTTGAAAAAGTCAACAAGATTCGAAGAGTTCTCTGATCCGGAAGAGTTATGGTACTGATTATCGCCAATATTGCAAAACGATGAAAACTTGAATTTGGGATAAGATTATTTTTAAACAGAAAATATTTTACTCTGACGTTATCATCATCTGCCTAGCCTTTTCGCAACTATGTAGAGGTCGGCTTCCAGTCTAACTGTAAGCACCTGAATACCTGAAGAGATGGAGCTAGACGACCTGTATAGCTCCGTCTCTTTTTCACTCTGGAATAAGAATGGAACAATAATGTTTTAAGACGTCAGGTAGGCCAGCAGCATTCCATATGCCTGCATAGCAGATGCCTGCCAGGGTTGCGGGACTGTTCGAAAGAGATACCGTGGCCCTGGAACACAAAGGGCGAAGAAGGAACATGGATGGGTTTTAGTCAGTACAAGTCTGACACTCCCTCCCGCTCCGCTCAGAGCGGGAGAAGTCTTTTGATGATTTACCATCCGCAAAAAAAAAAAAAAAGCACCTGAATACCAATATTTTACATGGAGCGGCTGGCTATCTGACTTCCACAACAAAATCCAGTTGGTACGGGGTAATACGATAGATACTTGGTAAGACTGGTTGTCAGACTTTCGGATCACTGACTACTTAACGACTGTCAAAGATCTACAATAATTGGCACTGTATTTTAACGAGCTTTCCTAGGCACGAAAGAAACTTGCTATGTAAGGTGTGATCACCCATCCACGGATCAACCTAGGCAACTGCAGCTCAACCTACCGATCAACCCGAGCAGCTGCTATTATTAAGCCACGAGTTTTCCTCTGATTTACATTTACTTAAAAATCGTACCAAAATAAATCAATACTCTTGACAATTTGACATTAATATTGATTAAAGAATCAAAATGGTAATGGAATGGTAGTTTTAGCGGCCCCAGCCTGAAAAGAATCATCAATTTCAAAAGAACGTGACAATTAGGATCTAGTTAACCAACAAAATTATGTTCTTCATCGAAACTATCTACCAGCTGCGGTGTGATTCTGTAAGACCTCACTTAGAACTTCGAATCTGAATCCGCTGTGAGTTTCTTGATTGGCATTCTAAAAACCCGGTTGATAATTCGAATTTACCCTAGCGCCACCACTACGAGCGTGTCAGCGAGTTGAACTAAATGAACAGGGAGATTTTGACAGATAAAGTATGAGATGACGTAAGAAGTGGCATTCTGTAAGGTAATTCCGCCGTCACTTCGACGCTCCCTTGGCTACAAAATCAAGGTCATTTTGAACCTTACGCGAAGTGACAGTGGATAGCAATGTGAGATGTGAGTTGCTGTTTGAATTTTACAGAATCGACGTACTGGGCTACCATGACGACTTAAAGCAGTATAATTTTACTCTTATTCCAGTGTGGGAAAGAGACGGAGCTTTACTGGATTTCTAGCGCCATCTCTTTCCCACACTGGAAAAGGAGTAAAACAATAATGTTTTAAGACGTCATAGTAACATCCCTGGTCCGATGTCAGACTGGGCCCACTATCCTTTTCGTAAAACCCAAACATAGTTAGGTTAGTGCTCTGCCTCCAGTGTAATCAAAAAGCCTCTGTATATCAGTATTTTACACGAATCGGTTAGTTACTGACCTCTATAACCCAATTACTGGGCTATGCCATTAGCACGAACGAATTTTCAAAACCCACATTCCTAAAATTAATGCGAAGACTAATGATGTCCGTTCCATCATTAAAATAATTATATCGTAAACGAGAAAACGGTTACTAGAATAAATATCAGAGATCAATTTTTCAGTTTCAACGTAAAAAAATGTTTTCCATTAAATAAATTATTGAAAGTAATTTCTTTATTGATAACTCAATAAGATTATTACTGAAAGCCTACCTTTCGAATCAGTTGAAATAATCTTATAACATTTTTCTTGTAAAATAAAATGTTATATTTTGAAGATTAAACGCCGGAGTATCAGATTTCACGAACATTACGATCAAATCGAAAACCTTTAAGGAAATCGTATCGGTACCTAATCTCTTCTCAAAGCGTTTTTTTTTCTAAATTGATTATTTTAACGACGTGCGGCTTTTATGGTTAAACATACCTACAGAAAAGTATATAATTTAACATTATTAATATAGGATTTTTGAGGAATCTCATTCCATTAACGTGAACTTTTCTTTCTTTCCTTATTCCTTCTAATTTTCCAAATATATATTTACTTTCCTTCTGGGCCCTAAAAGAACACTTGAAGGGAAGTCTCCCAATGACACCGAAAAGAAAACTCATCGACATGTGCATCCTGCCCGTCCTAACCTACGATACGCAAAGCTGGTCACTAACCGAACAACAGAAGTCCAAACTCAAGATTTGCCAGAGGGCAATGGAGCGTAGTATAATAGGTGTGAAGCGTACAGATCCCGTCAGGAACACCACTCTGCGCTACATAACTCAAGTTGCAGATGTCGGAGAAAAAACCGCCAAGCTAAAGTGGGAGTGGGCTGGCCACGTAGCGCGAATGCACCCGGAGAGATGGGCAAAGATCGTCACTCACTGGACGCCTGAAGGAGGAAATCGCCGTCGAGGCAGACTGCGGCGAAGGTAGTGTGACGATCTGATCTTGTTTTCCGGGCGATCATGGCCAGATATCGCACAAGATAGAGAGGTTTGGAAGGAGAAAGGGGAGGCCTTTGCCCAGCACACACATGAGAGGCTTACAAAAAAAAAAACTTTCAACGTTTCCCATATTTCCTCTCAAATTTACTATGAACGGATTTCTTCCTAATTGTTCTTTTACAGTTTCCACACAAGCCCTTATATTCTTAACTATCGATTTCCTTAGATCACAGCAAATCTATTAAATCAAGTAATTAGAAAAGTATCCATCGCTTAGGTGAATTCAATTAAAACTTTCCACTAGAGTTAAATTTTCTTGCCACAAGTATGGGGTAACACGGGGATCAAGTGTGGCTCAGAGACTTTCGGGGGATTCGAGAAGTGAGGGAGACATCATTACGTCTAATTTAGTTGGTATTAAGTGACTGAAGCATCTTCAATTCGTCTCGTTGGGGGACTTGGTTAAGAAGGGGAAGTTAAATAAATTAAAAGCGAAAAAAATTGGCTAAGAACGGCAGTATTTTGATGAAAGGAATTTTTGAAGTAACTATTAAATAAGGTAAAACATAAAAGTGAATATAACAAAAACAAAGTAGAATATTGTCTATTAAATAAGGTCCATTTTTTGGGAGACTGAAAACTTCAGGTTGATTTAACTAGGCTACTCAGTTAGGTACTTTACATATCTAAAGATTAACAGCTCAAATCAATAGGAAATTGAACTTAACTTTTATCTGTCAATTAAAGTCCGTAATAACGAAACACTCAGACGCGATTTAAAACAAAAATAACCTGACTAACCAAACCACATTCATTCGTCTCAAATCCTTGAACAACACTGCCCAATCTAAATGGGACGTAATTTCGGTAAAGATAGAACTTAATTTCGTGTGATCGAGTTCGATAGGATTAATCGTGCAATTTATCAGTGCCTGATGTACGGAACTTGATTCAGGAACTTGGTTTGTTTAACAGATAAAACTGCGGGAGTGGTGTTGTATCCGCAATGCTGAACGTGCGGCCTATATGCGACGAATTTAGTGTTAGTTATTTGTGCTCGGCGCATTTTTGGTGGTAGTTTAATAATACGAGGTAAGGGTTGCTAATAGCAACTAGTAACTTAGGGAGTATTTCTTTACAGTATTTAGGTACAATACATTATAATGCAATATCCATTATTTCAGGCAACTAGAGCCCATGAATCACAATACATTTATAAGTACTTATAAAAACAATAACTTTAAACTAATAACTCTACAAAAACTAGCAGTCCCGCGCAACTTCGTCTGCGTCACATTTTCCCCGTTTTCGCAACATTTTTCATTGCTGCTCCTCTCCTATTGGTCGTAGCGTCATCTTCTGCCTAGCCTTTTCCCAAACTATCTTGGGGTCGGCTTCCAGTCTAACCGGATGCAGCTGAGTACCAGTATTTTACATGAAGCGACTGCCTATCTGACCTCCACAACCCAGTGAATGGGTAATACGATACCCCTTGGTAAGACTGGATGTCAGACTTTCGGCTTCTGACTACTCGTAACGGCTGTCAAAGATCTTCAAATGACAACCGGGACCAACAGCTTAACGTGCTTTCCGAGGCACGGAGGAAACTCGGTATGTAATGATGGTCACCCATCCACGACCAACCTCGGCAAGTACGGCTTAACCTTGAAGATCGACCCATGCGGCTGTTAATATTTCGCCACGAGCTCCTCCGCCGTATTCCGTATTGGTCGTAGTGTGATGATATATTAATTATAGCCTATGTTACTTCTATACCTCATTCAAATAATGCCACTGCCTCATTAGTCTGGTAGTCGAATTTGTGATTGCTGGCTTGTTATTTGGTTTCCCCATAGAAATTTCTTAGTAGTTTCAGCATTCACAAAGTCTGGATTTATGCCTGGTTAAAAGCAATAGGCTTGCCCTTATAAAACAAAATAAAATATGTTTTTCTTGATTAATACTTTTCTTTCTTTTCTTATTACATAGGACATTAGCATAACTGCAGCTGCAACTCGCACTGGGTTAGCCTGTAATGGTAGATGTAAGTAGATAAAATAAATAAAACTGGTGAAATGCTGGTGTACTATTAAGTACACCTCTGTCTTACCCTTCGGGTATTACAGGCGTGGCGCGAAAGTCTGGAAAAATTGATAGTGGTTGGAAACACCGAAGGCAAGAGATCGCGCGGTCGCTCACCAACAAGATGGACCGATCAAGTCAAAGACTCGTCGTCCTCCAAATTCTACACGGTCATAAGAGACGCGATGGACAGAAACCGATGGAAGCAGATCATCCGCTCCCGATGCAACCCTCAGGCTGACCACGATCCTCAGATATGAGGGACCGACCCAAGAGAGAGAGAGATTACAGGCGTGATGTTATGATAAGTTTTTAAATTATATGACGTTCGAACGTACGTGCTCTTAAAAGTAGCAAAAAGTTTACGTTTGAAGACCGCACTTTTACTGGAAACTGGCAATGAAAGAAGAAAGCTAACCGCAGTGGAACTAGCGTAGCTGTCATGTAGGGTTGCCATTTACGAAAAAACAATATTGTTTTTACGTTAGATTTACTGTATGCCTTTTTCATGTAGTTAGCGGAGTTTTAGTACTTCTAGAATAGCCGGTTTATGTATGTTGCATTATTATTATGACTTGCGACAAGACCTGTTTCCGAGCGTTGCTCTGTAAAGGAGTCGCCCACTACACCGTCTATTGCACGGTCACGTTATGGTACGGTGGTTGGCTGAATCCTTTACAGAGAGACATGTTTTTAAAAAACTTTGACATTGGTTTTCTCTTCGTCGCAATTGCAATTAACGCGTCACTACAAGATTATTTAAAACTATAGCACTATCCCCCATATTTTAAAAGCCTTCCCAAATCCATTTTTGAACGAATCGACCTTTTGTTGCCATGACCACATTTGAATTCACCCACCAAAACGTATTCCTAGAATTTCTTGGCCAGAATTGGCAGATCTTTGAATAAGGTACCTCCTCTGGCTAGCTATCTTTGTCAAACCCATAGTTGCATTTTGTTTCAATTTTAAATAATATGTCACTTTAATCAATGTTAAAGATGTATATTATTAATAGCATTCCGTTACTTTAAATATGAAAAATAAAAAGTAGGCGTTTATATGTCAATTTATAAACAAATATGGTGGAATGTAGGCGTGGTTAGGTCCGACTTCAGTTCCGTTCATGACTAAGAATACCAGTGTAAGTGACAAACCCAACGTTATAGCAAACTTTTAAAATACATATACAAAGTACGCATACAAACAAAATAAAATAACTTAAATAGTTTTTGAAAAGTTCTGCATTCTCATGCCAATCAGAAATATCCTGATTTATTTTAGAACTAACAAATATGACATTGAAAGAACACTGCAAAAGCAATCCCACACGGTAACGTAACTCGTTATGAAAAAAAAAGGAAAACCTGAAAAACTGCCAGTTCCGAATATTTCTAGTTCACAAAGAAAATTCGGCCATAGATAAAACGCGGAGCGATAACGAGCCGTGGAAACATATTGAGTTCCTTTTCAAAAAGTTCAAATAAAAATATGTGTTACGAACCCTCTACTCTCCAATTTAGAAATGAAAAAAAAATGTGTAGGTAGGTAAAATATGAAACAATATTTTCGTGTCCAGTTTCAATATTTTTGAGATTTTATTCTGGTTTGATTTTTAGCCGACTTTGAAAAGATACCTGCTTTTTTACTGAAAAATTATTGTCTATCTTTAGTTTAAAAAAAAGAAGTGAGTCTAACACTTTTTTTTTTTTAATGCATATGTATGCATACAAAGTTGCCTAATTATAACACAACAAATCATCGATGCCTTGTATGACTTTTTCGCGAATTGATGTGCTTTGCCCAGGAGACGGATAATTAAAAAAAAAAACAACGTTAAGTTTTTCCGTTGGGTTGGGTTATATATTTCACCGCATAATAGATAAAAGTTCCACGCCACAAATCCACATTTCTGAGGAATTCATGCTGTCAAAGCCTGGGGTTTAATTTTTTTTTTTAATAATAAAAAATATAGTTCGTTTATTTTTTATTTGTATCCGACCGTGGCATCATTTGGGCCCTATCAGAATACCAGTGAAATGACTATTTTATGTTAGATCACCGTGCTGAGATAGAGGGCGTTTTGGTGTCGCACATGACCAAATAAGTTTGTCTTATTTTTTTTTAAAGTGAAACTTTTATTACATCGTCTCAAACTTTTTCGTCTATGTGTTGCACGTCGCGTGACACAGAGGGTCGGCCGCGGAGTAGGGATAATGTGAAAGGCGCTCGTCAGATCGCCTTTCACTTTTACTCCGCGCTATACCGTGGTTTCATAAAACCAGACAATCCTTTTTTTTTCCTATGTTTTTTTTTTTACAATAATTTCGTTACATCGTTAAGTTGACTCTTTTGTTCTATCCTGTGCGAAACAAATAAAAACTTTTTCTTTCTCTTTCTTTTAGTAGCGCCACTATACAATCGAGGCACTTAAAATTAATACCCCTTTTAATCATCATAGGTAACTCAGCACTGTATAACCAGTACTTATAATATTGACGTTGGAGGCCATTTCTCGAAGTGAAAAATACCGCACAGTCTGAATCGGCTGCCAAGTTTCTCTAGCAAGGCAAATCTGTCCATGTGCCGGAAAATTGGAACCTTTCTGAACGTATTTTATTTACAAGGTGCAGTTCAGAAGTCAATTTAGTTTTTTTTTTTACTGTTGGATGTCGACAATGTTGATTTAGTTCTTTACTTAAACGGTAGAATCAATTTGGTTAAATTAATAATGCGAATTATGAGAAATTAGAGTTTGTTGTGCCGTTAAAAAAAGATAAATAATGCCCGCATTCCCTGAACCAAAATTTAAACATGATATTTTGTAATATTTTATTTATTCTATTTCGTTTACAGTTTTATGCAATTTAAAAGTGAATGAGTATGCAAAATGTTTCTTTAAGAAAGTTGTTTGTTCTCATGAGTATAATCACGTTTTAAAGTATCGGTCACTAATTACCAATTACCCTTAATGATAGGGTTAAACAGGAGGGGGGATTTAAGTTTATAAGGAAGTTCGTAATGTCTGCATTTGGCAAATCCCATTGAGTACACCACCTTGTAGTAAGCATAACATAAAATTCATCTGTGTCTATTTTAAGTCTCATTTATTTCTAACTTCACAATTTAAAGATGACTTCTAAAAAAAAAACGGAACAGTTGAACTCAAAAAGAACTAAACATTAAAAAAGATTCATGTTTTAACTTTCCACTCGCTCCTTAAAAATAAATGTAGGTCGAAAAGTTTACAGAAACAACTTCAAAAGAATCACGGGGGTGTCGGAATAGAAACACTTTTTAAAAAGGACTTAATTTTTTCAACTGGCTACTCAGCATTCTTTATTCAGCGGCGAACGACATAAAATTTCCATGACACAGAGTAACAATATATAGAGTACCCACGTAATATTTTGTTCAGAGAAAGTCTTTTGCATAGAAATCTGAGAGATTGGCTTTGTTCGGACGCACAAACAAGCAAGGTTTGCGCTCAAAGGCATTCACGTCTGAGCACAGGAAACGATTCGATTGGACGAATAAAAAAACTTCCTTTTTCCGTGCGAAGTGAAAAACTGAATTAATAACTTGTATATTTTCTGTTTTACTGCTGTTTTCTTTTGTGTTGCTTTTCTCTTTTTATTAGCAAAAGTACATTTCAAATGGTTGGTAACGTTTCTAAAGCCAGTGAGAATGTAAGATTGCTTTTTGTGGTGCAAAAAAAGAAATACGGTTTTCGATAGCTCAAAATCCATACTTCCGTTCTACACTATACTAATATTGTAATACCTTGTCTTGAGTAAACGGCTGATCGGATCTTAATAAAATTTGGCAAGAAGAAGAGAGAGAAGGACAGAGGCTCTTATTTTTTCCTTTTTTTTCTCACACAAGCACATCTAAATTTTTACGCAAACGAAATCGCGACCTAAGCTAGTTTTACATAATTAATAAATATTATATAATAATAATACAATAGACACCAAAACAGTTTCGGATAAACAAACAGATTTTATTTTCACGGAAGAATAAGAGCTCGTCCTCTGTTGCAGGCTAGTCCAATAATTTAGTTTAAGACAAACATAAATTCACCGATTCCCTGACTTCTGATGATGGATGATGATGTTTTTTTTTGTAGGTCGGTCTCTTCAAGAGACCGACCTTTTTTTTTTTTTGCAAAATGGTTTTGGTACCGTACCTATAATTATGTATAGGTACTTTCATTTTCATTCAAAAGTACGAGTATAGTAAAAGCAATAAGCTGTAATTTTAAATCAATATTTGTTGTTGGCATTCGTTAATAATAATTTCATATCTACACTTGTACGAAAAAAAATGTTGCTTTTAAATCAAAAGCTTTCCTGCGAGAGATCAGTCTATATGGTAATGTGAGCCGCCATTTTCCCCTGGCGTTTGAAGTCAATCAGACCTAGTATTATGATTTTGATCGAAATGTAAATAAATTGGTGGATTTATTACAGTTCACCTGTATTGTTAATAGAGTAGGTAGGTATTTTCATTGACTATAATAAAATCGAAGTATATGAATTGAACGGTGAAGGAAAACATAGTGAGGAAACCGGTATGTCCTAGAACTGAAAATTCGAAAACATGTGGCATCTACCAACCCGCACTGGGCTCGCGTGGTGGTATACAGCCCACTCCCTCTCATAGAGTGGAGGCCTGTGTCCCAGAAGTGGGAACATTATAGGTTGATGATGATGATGATATAAATAGAGACCATTAAAGGTAGATTAGAAATAATTGTATGTAAACCAATTTAAAAAAAAAATGGTAAATTAAATTAAATTAAATTAAAATTCATTTATTTCGGACAACGAGGATCCATATTTTGTTAGTAATACAAACTGCTTATATTCTAGTGTTAGTAAAAGTGATTTAAAAATAAAATCTATTTTTGTGAAAGGATGACAAGGCAGGAAAATATAGTTCCTACCTTATCACCCTCCGCACAAAACACCTGATATCCGGAGTATAGCTCTCCGCCACAGCTCTCAGGATATAGTTGCGACTACTCCGCACTCTGCATAGCAGCGAAGCCGTTTTTTTTCGTATTATGGCTTGAAAGCCATCTGTGTGGGCCACAGCAAACATTTCCGAGGCACTACAGAAACGGGGCAGTCGCAACAACATCCTGAAAGTATTATTATATTGAACGCGCAGGACATCCAGCGATCTCTTAGTGTAGTTGACCCATAGATTGCCCGTGTAAAAACTCTGACAGTAGGCCTTAAAAAGGGTAATTTTGACTAGGTCAGAGCACCGAGCAAATCTACGGACCAACATGTTACCTCTGACCGCCAGTGCCCTACGCTCCCTCTCAATGTCTATATCATCCTTAAGGTCGTCAGTGATGAAATGTCCAAGGTACCTGAACTTAGACACTCTATTTAAAAGGAGCCCATTCAGCCTAATAAGTTCTGGTACAGCGTCTGGACACCTACCTGCGGCCTTAAAGATCATATATTCACTCTTAGTGACATTATAAATAAGTCCATGTGAAGCAGCATAAGTCTCACAGACTCTGAGCAATCCCCTGATTGCCCCAGCAGTCGGGCCCAGCAGCACCATGTCATCCGCGTAGCTGATGTTATTGACGCTCACCCCATTTATTCGACATCCGACAGTCATGCTGCTGAGCTCGGTGATGAGGCCATCAACATATAGATTAAAGAGCCTAGGGGATGACAAACCCCCCTGTCTCACACCGCATTCTAATCCATATGCCGGAGAGAGTGTATCAGACCACTTTACTTGGTTTTGTTGATTGGCATACCAGTATTGGAAGATTTTCAGTATTTCAGCAGGGGTACCCCTGTCCCTCAACTTGTCCCAAAGCACCTTATAGGAAACGAGATCGAAGGCCTTCGAGAAGTCGAGGAAACAGGCGTACACGGGCGTCTTACGGTCAGTATAATATTGAACAGTATGCTTGAGACTCAAGATAGCAGTTTCAGTAGATAGCCCAGGCTGGAACCCGAACTGTGCTTCATGAAGGTTTAGAATTGTTTTCAAATATGAGTCAAGCATACTGTCCAACACCTTAGCCATGATTGTAGCCAGGGAAATAGGGCGATAATTCGCCTTATTCGATATATCCCCCACCCTGTTCTTAACGATGGGAACCACAAGCGTTTTCATAAAATTTTCCGGTAGGTACGAATGACTTATACACATCCTATAGAACAAAGACAAGACCCTCGGCATGTGGACTCCCGCAAATTTCAAATGCTCAATGCTGAGTCCATCATGACCTGGAGACTTGCCCCTGCTCATTCCCTGTATGACTCTCTTGACTTGTTTGGCAGAGAAGTGCACAAATGTCTCCTGAACCCGACAACAACACTCAGCCTCTGCAGAGGGAGCTGAGGGACCAAGGGGAGATTGCACCTGGAAATGTTTCATAAACAGTTTTGCAATATCCCCGTGATCACTCATCCCCTCCACACTCACAGCAAGACCAGGCCTAACGTCCAACTTGCCTGTGGATTTCCAGAATTTGCCAAAGTTCTTAGTAGCTCGTTGTTCTGCTAATATGTCCATTTTAATACGTTCTTGATTATTCTGACACCAATTCAAGCGACTTTTGAAAACTTTACGAGCCTCTCGCATTTGTTCAAAAACATAACCACACGTTGGTCGTTTATGTTCAATCCAGGTTTTAAATTTAAGCCTATAAATGAAGGTTTACTTCTTCTTCAAGCATTTTCTGTAACGTACATATGCTTTCAGCCTACCGAAATATTAGCAACTTCGATTGTTAGATACATCGCACCAAAAATTAAAGCATGAACATGTCTGAAACATTAAATATAATCTTACTTACACACGAAACTAACTAAACTATTCTCAAGCCAAACCGATTTCGTCTCTAATAAAACTGTGCATATGTACGTCACGGCAAATACGTCCCTTAAACAAACAAATTCCCTCGCTCTCGCTTCCATATTTGCTTGAACGTTTACATATAATACGGCTGAGTATAACGAGAAGCCTAACAAGAACATCTTCCTTTTGCTGTACGTGCAATCTAATTTTTCCGTATGATCTGATGAGATAGTACAGCTGACACCGACGCGACGCCGACGGTTCGCTTCGTTAGTTGCTGCAGAGCAAATCGGATTTCTTGAAGATTAAATTAGCAATCGCTTTGAAGCATTAACACCTGATGTACGATTTGAATATGAATCGTAATTCGTTTGAGTAGGATGTATTTTTGAAAGAAGATAGGGAATAAGGAATAAGAAGTATGGCAGTCTTGAATAATGTAAATTGTTTATGAAATTATGCATTCATTTGAAACTGACTGCTTCGTTGTTGTAGCAGTAGCAAGTGCAAATGCTGATTATGAGGTAGTGACTTTGATTCCCAGGTTGGGTAAAGGGTTATTCGGTTTTTTCATCAGCAATTCTCAGGAACAGTCACGGAGTCTGTATCTGTGCCCCCTATTACATAGGTCTTAAAAATAACTGGCGAAATGTGGCTGTACTATTTAGTACACCTCTGCCTAATCTTTCGGGGATTTCAGTCGTGAGCAGCGGTAGCCCAGTGGTGGCAGCCCCGACTTACGAACAGAAAGCCGTGGCTTCAAACCCAGGCAGGCGCATTACTTTGTGTAATTTATTTCTACACCACTGCTCTCAAAAACGGTGAGGAAAAACATCGTGAAGAAACTGGCATGTCCTAGAACTAAAAATTCGAAGACATGTGACATCTACCAACCCGCACTAGGCCTGCGAGGTGGATTACAGCCCACTCCCTCTCATAGAAAGGAGGCCTGCGTCCCAGCAGTGGGAACATTATAGGCTGATGATGATGATGATGATGAGGCGTGATGTTGTGTATGTTATTTAAAAGCAGTCAGTTGTTTGTCAGATGTACTAGTTTTCGTTCCGTCTTTCCTACGAGACTGGAAAAGTGCCGAATGCTTGGAAGCAAGCCAACGTACAGCCCGTGCCCAAGAAGGGCAGTCGAGCTGACCCGGCCAACTACAGACCCATCTCTATAACGCCCATACTCTGTAAGAGTATGGAACGTGTACTCAATTGTAAGCTCCTAGCATACCTAGAAACTAACGATATCCTTAGTGACCGCCAATACGGCTTCCGACGTAATCGGTCTACTGGGGATCTTCTAGCGTATGCCGTTCACATATGGAGTGAGGCCATCGAGAGGCACGGGGAAGCGATTGCTGTCTCCCTCGACATCTCGAAGGCTTTTGATAGGGTCTGGCATGAAAGCCTTATCGGTAAGCTTCCTTCATTCGGTCTGCCCGGTGGTCTGTGTGATTGGATTGCAGACTTCCTGAGAGATCGGTCCATTCGAGTGGTTATCGATGGCTGCTCGTCGGACCAACTGCATATTAATGCTGGGGTCCCTCAGGGGTCCGTACTCTCAGCAACATTATTCTTGCTGCACATTGACGATCTGCTAAGACCCGGCACCTTTGGGTATGCAGACGACAGCACTGTTGCTGAGAGATACTTGTCTAACGCACGGGCTACCGGGCCTCAGATCCGGTCTCTCCGTGAGGCTATGGTGGAGCGTTTGAACCTGTCCTTGCAAGCAGTCTCCGAATGGGGAGATGCCAATCTGGTCAGGTTTAATGCTACCAAAACCCAGGCGTGTCTTTTTTCCGCAAAAAAGAGCCAATTTCACCCTGCTCCAACTTTCCGAGATGTCACCGTGCCAATAGCAGACCATCTTGAGCTTCTTGGCATAACTTTAACATCAACCCTCAATTTTGGCTCATATATTGAGGCAAAGGCACAGCTGGCTGCCAAAAAGTTGGGGGTCCTTGCAAAGGTGAGAAGGTACTTCACGCCAGAACAGCTGCTCAGCTTGTATCAAGCGCAAGTTCGATCATGCATGGAGTACTGTTCTCATCTCTGGGACGGATCTGCCAAATACCAGCTTGATGCACTTGAGTCGGTTGAAAAGCGGGCCAAGAGGCTCATTGGCAATGAGGCACTGGTCAAATCTAAGCTCCAGAGCCTTGAACATCGTCGCCGAGTTGCCAGCCTATCGGTTTTTTACCGGTTACATTTCGGGGAGTGTGCGATGGAATTGCATGACCTAATTCCAGCTAGCCCGTTTCATCATCGGACTACCAGACGTACGGCGATGCGCCATCGGTACATGGTGGACATCCCACCTATACGTACTAAGCGCTTTGGGAATACTTTTATTATGCGTACCGCTAAGGAGTGGAATTCCCTGCCGGAGTCTGTGTTTCCCGATAGCTACAATCTGGGGGTCTTCAAGTCAAGAGTGAATAGGTTTCTTCTAGGCAAGCGTGCTTCACCGTCGACCACATCATCGCTTACCATCAGGTGAGATAGTGGTCAAACGCGAGCCTATTTATAATAAAAAAAAAAAAAAAAAAAAAAACTAAACATATAGAAATCTCATTAGCTAAAACACATAGAAACAAACACCTATCGATGTCTGTATTTATCGACATCGCTTCCATGCGTTCACAACACTATCGGCACTGCAATCATGATTCATTAGGCCACGATCCGATATCTTTAGAAGGGATTGCCAATCGCTTTGAGCTATTAACACACTGATTTACGAAGTCCCTGCGAATGGTAGGTTTAATGTAACTTACCTTATTTTGCCGGGTATTGATTTGGAGCTAGAAAGGGATTCGATTAATGGAGGCAGGTTGGCGTTTTTGTCAGTTTGATTGGATTTTGAAGTGGGATTTTTTTGGTGTCTCTCCGTTTCATGTTGGTGTGCTATTGTAAAGAATACAGCCTTTGAAATAGAATCCGTTTTGTAAATATATATCACTTAATACAATAATCTCCAAAGGGTAGGCAGAGGTGTACCTAATAGTAGGTACACCCATATTTCTCCAGTTATCTTTAAATCTCATTTAATAGGGGACGAGCCTATTACCATCAACCGGTCTCAACTCCAGACTCCGTGGTTGCTACTGAGAAATTCTTTATGAAAAATCCAATAACAATTTGCCTTACTCGGGAAACGACTGCAAGACCAACGACAATTTAATTTTTTTTTTTATAAAAAAATAAGTTCAAAATTATACAAAAATATCAAAGGCACCAAAATGTAAAAAATAATGTAAAAAATAAAGACTAGATTATACTTTTAAATAACCTATCTCCTAAATGACGTCCATTGCCAAAAGTAATTTGAGAAAAAAAAAGTTTGTTGTGCGGCACAAAGGTTTAATCTACAGTCCTTTTTATGACATATCACGGGATCTAATGACTCCATTTACATTTTCATCAGGATAAGAGCTATAATATTTGTTTTTTTCCCCTCTTGTGTTATACAACAATACTTATGTACTACTCTTTGTCTATTTTCTGAAATGACTTGAAATGGACGAAAAAAAGCGTCTGTTCTGACATTGGTATCGAAGGACGGACCTAGTAACGCGATAAAGCTACCAAGTCTAGCCGTAATTAGGTTTACTAGATAAAGTCTATTATCTACATCGCCACTTAAAATAATTCTTACTCCGTTCTCGTTATTTTGGTCACAATTTCTTTGGACACATCATCTGCCTTGCCTTTTCCCAAACTATCTTGGGGCAGGCTTACAGTCTAACCGGATGTAGCCGAGTAGCAGAATTTTACATGAAGCGACTAGACAGTCGAACAGATAAACATCTGACCTCCACAACCCAGTAACTGGGTATTACCCTTTAGTATGACTGGATGTCACTCACACGTGTACTCATAACGACTGTCAAAGATCTACAAATGACACCCGGCACCAACGGCTTAACTTGCATTCCGTGGCACGGAGTAAACTCGGTATGTAATTATGGTCACCCATCCACGGACCAACTTCGGCGAGCACGGCTTAACCTTAAAGATGACCGTGCGGCTGCTATTATTTAGTCACGAGTTCCAATGGACACACTTTCTTTCTTACATAAGTAAGAAATAGTTTCAAGAGTAAGTTTTAATCGTGGTGGATGTAACCATGAAAGAAACAAATAATCATAATTATTTTTGCCCTGTAAATCACTGTAACATTCATTTCAGTATTTTTTTTCTAGCCAGCTGTGTCCCACTCCTAGGCCTCATCTAGGCCTCCCCACTCTTTCCATTTCTTGCGATACCGCGCGTCCTCCTTCCAGTTCAGATATTTCAGATTGTTATAAAAAAATATAATCGATCATTCGATAGGCAAACCTTAAAATAATTGGATATAGTCAAAAACCAGCAAAAAGCTTCACTAGACAATTAAAAAAAAAACTGCACTCTCAATATTAAATTCACTCCACATAAACCCAAGAAAAAAAAACAAATAATAGTCATTTTTGAAAAAAGCGAGCGTAAAATGACAGCTCGTATCTTTTTTCGCGGCGAAGGCAGACGTAATGAAGAAGGAAGCAGGGTCGTAAAACCGACAAACAAGCTCAAACTAGATTGCACTAGAATTATTTTTATTCATCCTGCTTATGTTTTAGTTTTTCTAGGACTTCAAGGGATATACTGAACTAATAAACTCAAGGAAGAGTCCTTGTTTGTGAAATCCAATGTTTTTTGCTGTCTTAAATTAGCTAGCGTAGTAACATATGTCATTGTAAAACGGGTAGCGGGTTTTCAATACTAAATAACGTGTTATTACTGAACCCATTATGGTGTCACAAAAGTTTGCGTAGTGAAATCCCTTAGCGAAGATTTAAAAAAGCACTAAAACCACGATCAACAGACGAGGTTAAAATAAACAATAGATTTATTAGACTAATGAGACTTTCAGAAATCCTGTCTCATATCAAATGTTCATTTACTTAAAAACAATGCTACTGGCCCTTGCCGGTCTGGTCCAAAGAATGGAATAGCATTCACTCAGAAGCAATTCAATACAGCTGAACCTAGAAGGAAATAAAATAGAACAGAAGGACAAAGCAACATAATATAAAGCAATTTACAACATATCCGGACGTGCAGTGAAATAGCTAGAACGGGGACATCCGACCCAACTGCAACAAGATCCATATATGTCCCAGACGTAGCTCGTAAACCAGTGACGTAACGGGAACACTGCAACAATATCGCCGCATTTTATACGATAAGCGGTTGGTCCACAATCAACTTCACAATGGACAATTCAACGCTTGCTGTTAATTACAGCTGTTGCTATAAATAATGTGTTATAATTAGCCTCGTGTTTCTCGTAAAATCGAAGTTTAAAGTTTTGTTGTTTTGGTTACCAGTTGTTACTTTTCGGGATGGTAAAATTGGTCCTTTTAGTGGCTTAACGGTAAAGGCAGTGACGTTTTGTTAGTTAAACATCAATTTTGTTTGGTTATCACAGTCATTGTGATGAATGTTGTGTTACCACCTTTTTATATCCAAGAGGCGAACATATATCTTGTACAAGACTTCACGAGAATGATAGACTTCTGCCCGCGGCTCCGCCCAGGTGTTTGATAATTGTTCCACGGGATCGTAATACTGGGCCAAAAAGCCTAGTAGAGTATGTGCTATTCCAAACTATAATCTATCTCTATGACAAATTTCATCCAGATCCGTTTTTTATCCAGGTTTAAGTGCTGATTGGTTCCCAAAACCCGAAAGAACACTACCAATTGAAATAAAATCTTTACACAATGTACCTACGTACTAGATTTTGATTTATTTTATGAAAGATGGTAATTACCTTCATTAAGAATTCTGCGAATTTTAAAAGTAAAAAAAGACCTAGAAACTTACTGTCTTGACCTCCTTTAACCCTTTTATTCAATAAATTAACCCAATCTAACAAGAAGAAAGGGGTGAAAATCCATTACTTACTAATGGCTAGTTACGAGTCTAATCTTGTTCATTTATCTAATCTTAAGTTTCGTCTTATCCAGAGATATTATTTATGTTACTAAAGGAGTAAAGGTACCTCAACATTTGCTCAATTTCATTGTCTTTTCTGGCTGTGGAAAAGGCAGATGATGTCGCTGATCGATGTTGCATTATCTGCGTCTAGCCCTTTTTCCAACTATGTTAGGAATGCTTTCTTTTGTTTGGAGAAAGAAAAACATAACGAAGAATAGAAAGTTATAGGGAGGACTACCAACCCGCACTGGGCCTGCGTGGCGGATTACAGCCCACTACCTCTCATAGAGAAAAGGCTTGTGTCCAAGCAATGGAAACATTATAGGCTGATGATGATGATGATGAGGGAGGACTTTGCCCAGCATTGGGACATAATAGGCTAAAATAACTTTATTTGAATACACCTGAATATACAGGGTGTAACGGAAAGGGTATATACATCCTTAAAGGT
Source organism: Cerastis leucographa (assembly GCA_963082945.1). Classification (NCBI taxonomy): domain Eukaryota; kingdom Metazoa; phylum Arthropoda; class Insecta; order Lepidoptera; family Noctuidae; genus Cerastis; species Cerastis leucographa. Next base: position 5,402,621 of record OY720382.1, read on the forward strand.
GTGCCACAGACCATCAAACTGAACATGTATCTCATATTTAAAAAAAAATTGAAGCAAAAAAAATTATCAGCTGCCTATACATTTGGGTCGAATAGGTATTGCAATTTTCTATGGGGCAGCAGATATTTTTTTTGCTGAAAAACATGTTTTATGATGAGAAACATGTTCAGTTTGATAGTCTGTAGCACACCCTTAAGTATGTATATACCCTTTCCGTTACACCCTGTAGAATACCAGGCTGGCAGAGGACCGTAGAGATTGGCACAAGACAAGAGAGGCCTATACCCAGCAGTAGGGGAATTCAGGCTTTGGATGAAGATGATGAATACCAGAATTTCACAAGGTCTGACAGCCTATACCTCCACTACTACTCGAAAATCGATAAATGTCAAAGATAAAATAGTATCATTTGTTGATTTATCGTTTGACCATAAATATCTCGATTCAGTTTGATTTAATTGTTTTATTTAATTTGACTTGAGTGTTTTGTTATTTTGTTAAATATATCCTTATTTTAATTAATGTAAAACAAATGACTATGTTCCTGTGCAACTTTTATTTTTATTGAATTGTTATAATTGAGTATTATTAGTCAATGTTGAATGATTTTACTATTTTACAAGTTATTAATTGGAAATTAAATTAAAATATTTGTATGCCGTTAACGGCAAGACATAGCGTTCATACCTATTAATATTGACATCTGTACCTTTATTACCTATTCTACAAATTAATAAAAATATTTGAATTAGAATTTTGAATCACGTGTCGATTGTCAAAACTCGAGCAAGTCTGTAGTCACCTTAAGGTTACTTAAGTCTAGCTTTCATTTCAATGACTACTTTCGTCTCCAGTTTATAGTCTTTTAAGTGTGATACTTAGACGATACTTTATTTGACGAGAAAACTCACTCAATTTGAGTAGTAAAAGTTAGTTTCGAATGTAATTCGTTTGAAGTTTGAACTAGATTATATAAATAAGTTCTGTTTTATTCTGTTTTGGATAAACTTTGAAACTTAATGTGGGTTACTCTTCGTAAAATTCATTGTCAAAAGACTGTTTTAAAACACAACAATGAATTTTCTACCTACTGTTAAAATAATTCATTATAAATTCTTAAGTTTATTATAACTGAACAAAGAGTAGGAACTGAGAAGTGAAGCCAATGAAAAGAGACATTTACCGAGGCTTTTAAAACTGTGAAGTACAAAGTCTTGAGGAAACGGGCATGTGAAATCTAGCAACACAGCAGGTGGATTACAGCATACTCTCTCCCATTGAGTGGAGGCTTGTGTCCTATCAGTGGGAACATTATAGGCTGATTCTGCCTTCGTATCTGTACCTACAAATGTCTTCCTATCTTTACCTACATTTATCTCTTCTGACTGCTGAGCGTTGGTTCCTGGGTTCAATTCCCGGTCCATTAGAAACTACTCAGTAGCAAACCGGAGTTTGAAAGTTGGCGGTATGGTACCCCCGTGCCTCAGAAAGCCCGTTAAACCATTGGTCCTGCGCCTGATCTCTCTATCAGTCGTGTTGGATTGCCGTCCCAGCGAACTATGAGGGTAAGGGAAGAGAATGTGCCAGCGCACACACTTGTGCACTACAATATCTCCCGCGCCGATGGGTTCTCAAATGAGATTCTGCCGAGACCACCGTGACCGAAAAACGGTCAGCAAGCCTAGCATGACCACTGTAGAAACGAGTTTTGTCTACAGACAAAACATAATTTGATCATCATTTGACGGCAGGGTTGGCGCCGTGGTTGAGCGATCGTCTGCTGCGCTGCGTGTTACGGGGGTCGATCCCCTGACGGAACAAATATTTGTATGGCTGCCTACAGATAGTTGTTCCGGTTCTGGCTGTTTGTGTAGGTATGTGAGTTTAAATGTTTGTAAACGCACCCACGATACAGGAGAAATTCCTAGTGTGGGGGAAAATTAAAAAAAAAATACAGACCTAATGACAGATAGACACTGAAAATGTGTCAGTTTGTCGATTCTTCCGTCGACATATACCGTTCTAAGATGGCCTTGCTATGCGTTTGGAGTACTATTTATTTTTACCAAACTACTAATGGATAACAGGTTAAAATATCAACATTTTAATCAACAAAAAACATTCTCAATTTAAATTCAATCAACACCCTAAAACTAATTAATCACGCCACAATATTGGAACCCAAAACTCCCACAGAAAAGTTGTTAAATCAGATTCACAAACCATGCTCGTATAACAGCGAGTGGAACGGAACAGAACTTTATTCCACGTTGAAGTAACGACAATAAAAGCTGGCATACTGCACCGACGCGGCTGACGTCAGTTCCGACGTTATCTAGACATAGATGAATGTGCTCGAGATTGTTTCTATACTATTACTTACTTGCATTACTTATCGAGCCGTGTGCCACTTGGAGTTTAATTTCATGCTGCTCACCTTTGGAATGTCATGTTTTGCTGGGAATTCTAATTTAATTTTGCTTTCATCACCGCTGCTGTCATAAACGGTGAAGGAAAACATCGTGAGAAAACCGGCATGTCCTAGAACTAAAAATTCGAAGACATGTGACATCTACCAACCCGCACTGGGCCCACGTGGTGGATTACAGCCCACTCCCTCTCCCTCCCTCCCTCTCATAGAGAGGAGGCCTGTGTTCCAGCAGTGGAAACATTATAGGCTGATGATGACAGGTGACTTCATTTTTAATGTTTTGTTGTTGCTCTGTATTATGACATCAAGTATAGTAAGTAAAATATTGCATCGACTACTACAATGTTTTTTTTTTTAAATTATCACACAATTTACCATCTACCTTTCTTGGTAGTAGGTAGTCACTCCGGCCCAAAAGTTTCACTACCAGTCTTACCAAGGGGTACCGTAATATCCAGTACCAACCGGGTTGTGAAGGTCAGATAGGCAGTCGCTCTATGTAAATCACTAGTATTCAGCTTCATCCGGTAAGAATGGAAGTCGCCGCCAATGAATTTGGGAAAAGGCTAGGCACATGATTTTGATTCTCAATGATTTCATCAAATATTTCCACATCATGACCATAATAAATAAAACAGAAGTCGAACACTTAGCTACTACAACCCATAAGAATGCAGAAAATAAGTAAGTGCGTAATGAATTTAAAACCCAACAATAAGAATACGGGACACGACAGTAAAAGGCGAACTTTAGTAAGAGCACCACCATTTCATGATAGTGGAATGGCCTAAGTTTGCGTCGAGCACTCCAAATGTCTTTATGATTCTCTCAGACATCGTAAATTGATATATATTTATTCTGAATCCTTTGCCTATTGTGCACTCACTTACACTGGGAACTCTTGAAAAATAGCTAGTGTGTTTTCGTGTAGACTTTAGGATACAAGGTATAAAACCATGTAAGTTCAAGTTAACGGGACTGTAAAGTTTTCGTATTAAAACTTGGGTTTAGTTGATGATATTATAACATGGGGTTTACGAGCTGCAGTGGGTTCGGTAATATGTGAAAGATAAATTTTACAGAGGTCTTTAAATGAGTTAGTTTGGAAATGCGAGTATTTTGTTACGGTTTTACAGTGAGTAAAAAATTAAGATTTTTATCGTTGAAATGATTTTTGGTTCGATGTTTTAAGACCGCGTTTATTACTGGCTTTTGTGTAGATTTGTTTTATTTTTGGACGATGAGATTAAAATTCTTATCATCCTTACGGGACCCAAACGGAAGAAAGACTAATCTGTAGAATTTTATCCTACTTTCCTACGCTCTAAATTAAATAGTTTATTTTAATATGAAACTACAGTCCTAATCACAAGCCATAATAACTGTGATAGTACTGTAGTTGCCAATAGTAAAGTGTAGTTGTTTATAAAGAAGAAAGGGCAAGACACTCCATGGACACTCTTTTAAATAGGAACTGTCAATAATCATAGATGTAACTGTATGATAAAAAGACCACAGAAATGAACAAGACATTTTCCTTAGTGGTATTGAAAATAGCAAGATTTTGCCTCTTCACGGAAAAACGGCCAGTAGGTAAATAAAATGTAGTGCAAACCTATTCACGGACAAATATTTCTCGAGTCCCAAACTACCTTACAATTTGGCGAAATATCAATATCTCCGGGCACTTGTAAGGAAAATATTTCCGGTTACGTGCATTTTGAGCACAGTTTATATCTATTTGGCAATAAGTCGAGTTTTCAATAGCGCCGTCTGCTCAACGAAATGAGATTTTTACTACGGTAGTAATAACTTGATAGAATCTGGGACACGATTCTCAGGATCGAAGCATCGAAATCATATTAAAAGGCGTTTCCTCCAATTTTATTATTACATTTTACGACAATTTTCATTTCGATCTAACAATAAAAAGGCCTCGTAATAAGTATTTCTGAGTGTACATGTCTATTTTCGAGTGTTCGTCGGAAATCATTGGCTGTCAAGATTCCGTGTATTGAATTAAGTGTAAGCTTTCGTGTGGGTTTTGTTTCACCATTTTATGGCTTTATTACGTTTTGATTATATTTGTACCAATAGAATACGAGTAACTTTGTCGTGAAAACATTTGAGTTGTGTTGTGCTATGATCTTTGTTGGCAATAATCGTTTATTAATGAGTATGATTGCTTTTATGTCAGTCTCGCATTTTCTCTTTCTGTCGCGGTTTTCATATCCATAATTATTATACTTATCAGTCCTAAAATATTAATACCCTCTTTTAACTTATCTTCGTCTTTTTGCAATATCTTCTTTTTTTTGGATAGACTCTTTTTCTTATTTACCGATTGTTTGTAAATGTGTGGACATTGTAGGCCTTATAGATTCCTAGATCCTTGGTAACTTTTTATCTTGTTCTACGTTTTGTAGTAAGCAACGACTTAAGGCGGAAACATACTTGAGTGTCGTGGCGCGCCAGAAGCAAATTTCATTTCATTCGGTTTCATACATTTAATATGGTTAGGGACATATTTGCATGGCGTGTCGTGTCGCAACGATGTATGAAACGGAATGCTTCTGGCGCGTCACGACACGCCACGACACGTAAGTGTGTTTCCGCCTTTATTGTCGGGCCTACGATGTCCACTCACACTTAAGTGCCAACGCTGTAACATAGAAAAATTGTAAAGCCAAATGATTTTAAAAGAGTAACCCTGGAGTTTCTTGCCGGTTCTTCTCCATAGGAAACGACCAACCCGAACCGAGCACCTTTTTGTCGACGTTTTACAAGTGCCCATGTAGGCCTATGTGAAATAAAAATATTTTGATTTTGATTTTTTTGTAATAAAACTTATTCACAAAAGAATATTTCATTATTCTGCAACAAACATAACAACGAAAGAACCCAACTTGAGTTTTTTTCGATTTATAACAATATTTCAAATAGCAGAGCAATAAGAAAACCTTAGAGAGACTCGGAGTTGATAATAAGTCTTACCTTTTTATAGAGAAATGCACCTTTTACTTTGAAAGCTCTTGAGAATATTTTAGTTGCATTGGGGGGTACCAATCATGAAGGAGCTTAGTGTTTTTATACTGATTTGATGAGAATGAAAGAAAGGATCACGCTCCATTCAAATGCTATCAATTAAGCTGCTTATATTGTTAAGTCCAATGCGAACAATAATTTATCTATGAAAAATGAGCAATTTCGTTATATTAAGATTAGTTTCAAGTTAAGAATAACTAATTATTTGTAAGAAATGTGATTTTATCCATACTAATATTACAAATGCGAAAGTCACTCTGTTTGTTTGTTACCTTTTCACGACTAAACGGCTGATCGGATCTTAATGAAATTTGGCGTGAAGATAGATTTCAGCCTCAGGAGGGACATAGGCTATATATCATCACGCTACGACCAATAGGAGCGGAGCAGCAATGAAAAATGTTGCGAAAACGGGGAAAATGTGACCCAGACGAAGTTGCGCGGGACAGCTAGTTCTATATATTCTCTTTATCTATTGTCCATATAAAACTCGCTTGATTTAATCTTCCTTTGTTTTTTCTTTTTCGTGTGGTTATGATAAATGATAAATGATGTTTATTTTGCAAATAGGTTTTTACAAACACTTTTACACGTCGTTTTTTTTTAAGCTAGATGGGGTCGGTGTTTCGTACCTGACTACTCTGAGAAGAAACAGCCGAAACAAACTCAGAGGTTCTCTGTTAACTTTTATTTAACAGAGAACCTCTGAGTTTAAAATAAACCTAGATCGGGCAGGTCGCTGCCAAACATCTGAATTGAATTAACATCACTAGCGACTTTGGAATATGTTTTAGTTATAGTTTACTTATAAGTACTATTTATACCATTGTATGAGATAAATACTACTGTGCCTAAATGTAAACTTTTTGTAATACTTTTTAATAAATAAATTATCTTATCTTATCTTATTTAGTTAGGTTAGCGCCCAACCTGCACGCGTAGCATGACCGCCGTAGAAACGGGCTGTGTAGACGGAAGAATTGACAAACTGACACTTTTTCATCGTCTATCTGTCATTATGTCGATTCTTCCGTAGACAAAACTCGTTTCTGCAGTAGTCATGCTACGCGTGCTGGTGTTACCGTTTTTTACGCCACCTATGAGCATCTAACTTGGTTTGCTTAAGTTAATAAAAAATAAAAAACTTCTCAATCATTGTGTCTTACATAAACTAAGGCAGCCCCAGTAAGTTACAATATAGTACTTGTGTTGAATAAATACTATTCTTAAAACAAACACTTATTCCAGACATTATTTTTGTTATGCGTCTTGTTTAGCTTAAATAAATGTTTCTTCTTCCTTTCTATACTTTATGAACATAAATTATAAATCTAGGTACACATAAAATATTATGAAACACTTACCCATTATCATTTGACTTGCAGTTGTCAGTAGTTTCACATCGTTATTGGCGTCTTGAGTCTCAAGCCTAACCGTAACGTTGAGAGGGTCTAAGGTCTGATCACCAGCTCTTCCATGAAGAGTGACTAGGATGGCAGTTGTTTTCCCTGGTACTGCCACTTCTGGTGCAACCACTGAGAAGCCACTGGAAAGGAGGAAAGGTATTTTAGAGTTTATGTTATTTATTCAAGTGATCTAAATTACAGCGTTGTTTATAAAAAGGTTGGTAGATATAATTTTCCAAGTTCCATAAATGTTTCTTAAAACTAAAAATAAATGTGTCTTTAACTCTTTTTTACTTATGAGAAACTGTTCGTATTTAAAAGCGTAAACGCTTTAAGGTTCCTTTTTAAAATCAAATAAATCAATTAACATCATTGAAAAGATTTTTATTAGTTGAAAGTCACTGTTCAAAATAATGAAACACGAATTTATGATAGCTCAACATTTTTTTTTTCCAACAAAAACATCTACACACCTATCCAAAATAAATCTCTCGTACTGAATCGACCGCTATCTGATTTTGACAACTGGCCAAATTCTCATCAACAAAAACGAAAAAAAAGTTCGCTCGTAACTGTAGTTGGCCAACTAGGAACAGTGTGTAAGTTTGTATTGGCGTAAAAGTCAAACATCGAACAACATAGGTCAACAAAATTCAATTCTAAGCGTAGGGAAATATTGAAAACTCAACGAACTAAAGTCTGCAATGCGACAAATCGGTTGGACACGTTCGAATTATTGTATTTTCCTACGTGTGCACAGAATACTGAATTTTGTTTGACGAAACCGTTCGTGCTACATCCTGTTTGAGCGCAAGAACGCGCCTACGTCTGTTTGAGTTGCCTGATACTGTTTAGTTAGTTTTAAACTATGCACTGAGATTTTCATTGTTCATTACTGTTTGCGTAGTATAGTCTGCTCGGTTTGTTTAGTTTAGTTCTCTAAGTTTTCTAGTTATGTTTCATATTCGCTCGCTTTTGTGAAATCTCCTTTTCAATCAAATAAATTGTGTTAATCTTCTTCATGTTTTTCCTTTTCCTCTTTATAATATGTTCATTTCCGTAATACCTCGCGTATAGCATTTTTATTTGCCGCATCATATTTGATATACTTCATGTAATTTTATGTTACGTCATAATAGAGGGAAACGAAGCTCAAATAAATATGACAACAAAAATAAATGGTGTTGTCTCTTGTGTAATTTTTTTATTTGCTAGACGAATGGCTCCATCATGTCTACTTTTGATAAGGGTTACAGTCGATATGTCGTGCATATTGGATGTGTATTCCCGTTTGAGACAAGATTTTATTTGTTTTTTCTTAGAAGGACATTGAATGGTATTTGCAAAGAATTAGATGACATGGATACGGGAATACTTATTTTGAACCGACAATGTTTTAAACAAGGGTCACGACAGGTTGATAGTATGAATATGTTTTGAAATATCGAGACGATAGTAACTAAGATTTTTCATACCCAGCCCGTGGCATAAATATGCTTTTAATAATTTTAGTTATAAAATGTCGAGTTACAATTTATTGCCATGGCTTTAAATTCTTAATTCATGGCCAATAAGATCAAATTAGTTCAATCTTAATTAAAGTCGACGTTAATAGGTAGTCTCTACGAGGTAAATTATCGATCGATTGTCGACTAATCCATTCTACCATCGATCGACGATTGATCGATTGGTGTGGTATCATCCTTCTTTTTTTTTTTGCGAATGGGAAATCATCAAATGACTTCTCCCGCTCTGGGCGGAGCGGGAGGGAGTGTCAGACTTGACTGACTAAAACCCACCCATGTTCCTTCTTAGCCCTTTGTGTTCCAGGGCCGCGGTATCTCTTTCGAACAACCCGCAGCCCTGGCAGGCATCGGCCCTTTCGGACCCCTTCCGGTTTGCTGACATCTCCTTGAGGCGCGCGTGGAACACATACGCGCCGTCGATACGGCCTGTCGTCATGAGACGGACGGACGGTGAGCTAGCCCATTACTCACCGTCCACAGGCTCGCGCCTACGGTGGGCGGGGGCCACGTGTGGTATCACCCTTAAAGGGCTTTTTTGTCTGCCGACGAATAGACTAATTGGTACAGGGTTCTTTTCGCAATTCAAGTACCTTAGTTTAGTCTTACCAAGGAGTATCGTATTACTCAGGGAATATTAATTGGATTACGGAGGTCAGATAGGCAGTCGCTCCATGTAAAATAGGTACTGGTATTCAGCTGTATGTGGTAAGACTGGAAGTCGACCCCAACATAGTTGGAAAAAGGCGAGGCAGATGATAAAATGCAAACGCCAGCTACAACAATCTGTCAAATGTGTAGATTTTCAACTTTATTGTTAAAGAATTAGGTTCAAGGTTGATTGGGAAAATTTGTCAGTTTCCGATAACTTTATGTGCTGGCGTATGTACTTTAATATAGTCTAAGTAACCTATAACAACATTACTATCAAAACTAACCAGCTTGAACATCATCCAACTTAAACACGCGTCACGCCGACCGCATCAAATGACATCCAAAGTTCAAGGAAACTAAGTTAGAACGAACTACAGTGCGGGTGCAACTTATTTCAAAACTGGTGTACTGTGGTTTCCCGGACAAGTTGCCTGGTTTATTTGTGCACTCGCTTTGCAGACGTGTGACGTTAGCTTTGAGCGGTTTTATGAAGCTTGCCTCTGTTTTACTACCTCAAATAAACGATTCGTATCTTTCTTTTTGGTGTTGGTATTGGATTAGGAAAATAATAATTTAAAGGGCATTGGGTAAGTTTGTATGGACCAGTGCATGATTTTTTTTCACCGCGGCCGCAAAGATAATTGTTTCTAACGTATAGTGGATTAGATGATAATAATTACTCCTAAAAGAATTTTGCAGAAAATTATATCAGAGCTGAAATATCTGATGTGAAAGTTGTGTTGTTCCTACTAACAGTATGCATACTGTTATGTATTTTGTCAAAATGAACTCTTTCCTATCGTTTGCCGTATGTCATTACTTCCCAGAATTTGATACTTAGCAGCGACACTATCGAATGGTGTAATAATACAGGGTGTTTTTTTTAAATTGACGTGTTCGATTCCTGGCCAGGAATATTGATTTTTCAAAAAACCAATGATGCCGTTTTAGTTTTTATCAAAATCGGGTTCGTGACTTCTTTGAGTGTTTATCCACCCACTTGAAAAATTCACTCTGTATATCTCGGCTCCGATGCATTTTGGAAATAATTGTTCATAGAAGAAAAAGGAAAATCTTATTGTGTTCTTACTAATGAACTATTTTTTATTAGTGGCCGCAGACTTAAAAAAATCATGCCACTTTTACCCAAACCCCTTTGTATAATGGTCTACATTTTAGGTGAAACTTCTTTTTCGTCTTTATCGTAGGTCTGAGTGCCTAACTTGGTCTCAGAGTTTTTATGCCCCCATGGGCCTCTGACTTGGCTTTAGCATGTAAAGCCGTCGAGAAATGAAAAAGGTGGAATATTAGTGACGTATGCATTGACATCTCTCATCTCACTCTCTCAGATCTCTCTCAGATCTCTCATATCACTCTGAGATCTCACTGGTCATCTCTTAGCTGCCTCGGTTTATTTTAATTACTGATTTAATGTTTTATTCTGGACGCTCTTAACTTGCCCGTATTTCTACATCGTTCTCACATATTTGTAATTATTAACATGAATGATGTTACCAAGATTTTGTAACATATTTTGATTTAAAAGAGTGTCCATGGAGTTTCTTGCCCATTCTTCTCCATAGAGATCTACGCTTTGGAATGGGCAACTACGGTACTTTCACAAGTTATTATGCCTTGTGACTGGGACTGCGGCTTCGCGTTTTTTTTTGTATTTTGACCTTCAAAAGTGCCTGTAATGGTCTAATTGAAATAAATGCTTTGAGTTTGAGTTTGACAGGGTTTCATCATTATCTAGCCTCACACACTGCTGGGTATGACCCCGTTTTTTTTTGTGCCTATCTCGACGTTCAAGCAAACAAGCATCATCCGAGATGTGAATCGTTGCTAAAACAAGGCAAAATAAATTAGTGAGTTTTTTTCTCCAGTAATTGCTACAGAAAGGAACAAAATCTACGCGAAATGGAACCAACGTGTTATCGAAACACCTATTGCATTAAAGTAATTCATATTTGAGTTTGGAACAGTCCCTTTGATCACAAATTATGTCATCTCACTAATCAACTGACACAATTGCGAAGCTTGGCAGAATGGCATAATTAACGAAACCTCGACGAGAATGTCAACAATATCCACAAATTCTTCTTTGGGATTCTGGTCACGTTTTGGTGCGAACGAAATTAATTACTTCCTGAAAGGTGACCGGCGACGTTGTAATTAGTGAGGGCAACTGGAATAGAGTCATTATCAAAAAAGTTTATAGGAAAATTGTGTTAGCGACGGGAAGTCTTTTAAAAGAACTGCGAGTGGAGCAGAATCTTTATAATAAATAAATAAAAATGCCAATTATATTTCTGAAAACCAGCTACAATTTTCAAAAAAATGAATAATAAGTTGCTCATTTCTAAATAATCGTATTTATTTTTTTATCAATAGAAGCAACTCTGTAGTTAGTTAATTTATAATTTTATTTTTAATTAGGAACTACTCTCACATGAAGGCCTCTCCAAGGATTGCCATTCTTCCCGGTCTTTGGACACCTGTTTCCATTGCTGTCCAGCTATTTTCTGATATCATCCTACCGAATCTTTATATCTGTTTACAAAAAAACTCGATCCCGACGGTCTGGCTTAGCCCACAAAAACACTGTATGTGGCGGCATGTACATACTTTTGGAACGAATTCGAATAACAAAAGGCTCGCAAATGGACACTTGCCAACGCCCGTACTGCTCAATCGATACGAATCGCTCTAGAAAAGATTGCTTCTCTCATTTTCCCAGCTCCGTATAAGCTAGACGTTACAAAAGTGATAGCTTTTTAATGACCATTTTTATATTCGTAAATCCTAACTTTTCTTGTGAATTTTTATTCTTTTTAAATTCTACTTTGTTCTCGAAGTTTGTTGAACTTTTTGAGATAAAATTTCAGTTCGAAGAATTGTTGGATTTTGTAACATCAAACCTGTGAAGTCTCTTTGACGAATACCTATTTGCCCGTGCAAAACAAAGTGATAAATTCCGTGTGGTAACATTTTCCCGGCACGAGTGACCTCCAAAGATTATATAGAGAACGACTAAGTTTTTATTTTATTCATAACATTCAGCGGGAGGATTTTGGAAAAATAGTTTTATCATTGACGCACAGTTTTTAAACATTAGGGTGACTTAGCATAATATAAATTTATTTATTTATTCAGTTTTTAGTAACCTGTCTAACGTTAAACAGGATTCAGATTAACATTTTTGCTAACTTAGGTCTGCCCTTGAGACGGGGTCAATTGTTATTATCACTTAAGTTTTCATCACTAGTTTTTTTTTTCTTTTTTTTTTATTGCCGACGATTTTTATTTTTTTGAGTTGTTTTCTTCTCCATACCCAATTGTTAATACAGATTTTTTACAGGTTCAAGTGCGTGTATTCTTAGCATTCTTCCTTTGAGTGAACTCAACCCTCCATCCAGTATTTCCGGACAAAAACAAACCCTGCGATATATTTTAAGTCCGCTGGCAGAAAAGTGGTGTGCGTCCGTGACTACATTGTTGGCAGCCGATACTTGACGCGGGTTGAAACGGCCTGCTACAAATAAATAGGAATGGTAATGGCTCATACGTGATACCCGAACCGAAGGAAAAATCCTTCTGTCAAGGATATTTAAAGCCTTCTGGGTGTTTATGAAGAGGGTTGGCTTTTCGCCATTTGCGGTTTGTTTAAATGTGAGACTGTGAATAGTTTTTGGGGTAAGAACCTTTCAAATGGCGAAAATGGGTTTTGTTCGACTTCGCGTTTGAGGGTTGAATTTAGTTGACATTTTCCCCGAAAATCTGCACTGATTAATTAATGTAGCAAGATGTCAAAAAGTTTAGGGGACTTCTAATTTGTAATTCGTTTAAGCACCATCTTTTTTTAATCAAAGCTTTTTATTCAACGTGCATTTTCCCCTAAATGGACAGTCCCTATTTTTAATTGGTTCAGGATGTCCTGACGTTTATTTCGTCCGTAGTTATGTTTTTTATGTGAAAATTCAAGTCAGATCAATATTTGTACGACAAATTGTATATTTATTTTAAGTCTTCGTAAGCGAATTTAAAATACGTTTCAAAACAAATCAAATCAATAATTTATTATCATTTATTGCATCCATAATGTACACTTAAAAGGTGGTCAAAAATAAAAGAAAATGATACACACAATTATGGGCCCTGTCGGGCACAGCAATTTTTAAATAAGTAGAGAGAGGGAGAGCGCTTCTCTAAATTTGTTGTAGAGGTCCCAACACCTTTTTCGTCTTTTCTTACATTTTTTGGCGTCTGCTTATCTTTGGGATCACGCCAAGTTAAGCTTTTCTTCTTTTTCGTTTAGGACAATGTCTCAATGTTTTATTTTTAAAGTAATTAAAGCCATATAGGCTAAAATTACTTTACTTTAACTGAACGAGGTCTTTCGTTCGATTCCGGGGTAGGGCAAAGTAGTATTGGATTTTTCTACCAGGAATTTCTCAGTATCAGCCACAGAGACTGAATTTGCCCGGGTGATGGCAATAGGCTCACCCACTATTACATGGTACTTAAACATAACTGGCGAAATTTGGTTGTACTATTAGGTACAACTCTGCTTAACCCTCCGGGGATTAGAGGCTTGATGTTGTGTCATTTATGTATGTAATTTTAACTAAAAGTATAGGCTACAATGCATTTTGTTTTTAATTAATCAATGTACTCTCTTCTCGTAGCTTGTTAATGCCTTTAGCCTTGCTTTTATGGCCCCCCGGCCACCGTAAATGCGGGCCTGTGGACAGTGAGTGCTGGGCTGGCTCACCATCTGTCCATCTTATGATGGCAGGTCGTGTCGACAGCGCGTTCGTGTTCCACCCGCGCCTCAAGGAGGTGTCAGCAAATTGGAAGGAGTCTGAGAGGGCCAAAGCTTGGGGCTACGGGACTGTTCGAAAGAGATACCGAGGCCCTAGAATGCAAAGGGCTAAGAAGGAACATGATAAGAATAATAAGAATAAATTTATTAAACCATAGTTACAGTAATTTTCTTAGTCTAACATCATTAAGGATATCGGTAACAAGTTTTATTTTAACAAATTTAGATAACAGTGGACCCCAAACTAGGCTGTGTCTGTATCTTGGGGGCCGGAGTTGCGATAACTTTAAATTAAAAACATTTATTTGTAGTTATGCTACTTAGACATTTTGGAAAATAAAAAAATATTATAATAAATTGGATTAACAGAAAATGGATATTTATCAGAAAATTAGAAGACAAATAAAATAAGAACAATTCTAATGTTTAGGAATGATGTGTGTGTGTGTGCGTGTGTGTGTTTGTGTGTGTGTGTGTGTGTGTGCGTGTGTGTGTGTGTGTGTGTGCGTGTGTGTGTGGGTGTGTGTGTGTATGGGTGTCTGTATGTAAGTGGGTATGTGTGGTGAAGGTTTAGCACAGATTAGGTGTTGTTGCATGGATGAGTTTTAGTCAGTACAAGTCTGACTCTCCGCTCCGCCCCATGGTAAAAAAAGCCTTGTTTGTAGACTAAACTAACTCTAAACTCGTATGATTTGCTTCTTTAATAAGCAACCGTGTTTGTCTTTTATAAAGTAGCCAGATGGCAAAAATGGAATCTTTATAATATCTTCATGTACTTTCTTTTTCTTTTATGAAGACCTTAGTCTTAATAAGAGACAACAGCTGTCATCCTATTATTATCAAACCCTCCTTACAGTATTTGGTAGTATTATTAGAAATATAATATTCTTTATAGGAAGGGAATAAACAAGCACGTGATGGCAACATCTGGTATTGTAACCTCTATGTTCACTGATTGAACAATACTCATCTTTCCAATATACAGCAATTTGGCGCCGAATACATTAATAATGTTCGATCTGACATGGAATGAGGGAATTAGGATGTCTATTGATGTCGTTTTGGTATTCTTTTCAGCTTTTCAAGAAATCATTATGTTGTTTATAAATAAAATTTAGATAAATAAAGAATTATTTTGACTTTCGGTTGGAAATCATGGACAAACTTAATTGTTTTCTATACAAGGTGTTGTTTTGCATCCTCGTCAAAATTCAAGAGGATGTCACAAAAGACATGAATAATCAATTAAAATTACGGTAAATACTTAATTATTGATAAACGCTGATTTTTTTGGGTGTTTAAGTTTGTCAGTATTTCAGAATAAACCCCGTAACGTGGTTTAGGGAATCAGAAATTATCGAATAAACGTTTGAGATTGTTTGTATGTATGAAAGCTCGGTTATAGGGCAATGATCAGACGGGCCGTGTTTAAAATACGTGTGGTTCAAACTTACCGATTTTCGTAAAAATATAAAAATTACTTACTCATTTTATTATTGACTAGCAACCCGCCCCGGCTATGCACGGGTGCAATGCTGATAATTAGCCATTATTTGTCGTAAAAAGTAAATGAGAAAAAAATGTTGTTGTGGCATATCCATAAGAGATAGACATATACCATCGCGGAGTTTTCTGTAGAAATTTTCAATGTGTACAATACTTAGTAGGTACATTATTCTGATAAATCTCGTAGGGTTTAGCCTACGTTTGCAATGTAAGCGGATTTTTTTAAATTATTTACGACATCACATTAGAAACCTCAAAACTAACAGTATTTCTCCACTATTCAATGGATGTTATTATACATATAAACCTTTCTTCTTCAATCACTCTATCTATTAAAAAAACCGCATCAAAATCCGTTGCGTAGATTTAAAGATTTAAGCATACATAGGGATATAGGGACAGAGAAAGCGACTTTGTTTAATACTTTGTAGTGATTCGGGACGAGAATCATTAGCATAGTTACCTCCTTGAATTTGACGAGGATGCAAAACAACACTTTGTATAACATTACGATTGTAATCACTAAAAGGTAAGGCAGAAGAGTACATAATAGTAAACCAGCATTTCGCCTATCACGTTTGTCCCATGTACTTAATTCGAGGCGAGCCTAATGTCATCAAGTGGACTCTTATCCAGACTTCGTGACAGAGATATTAGTGAAGGAAAAACCTAGACTCTTATATTATGACTGACATCATCATCATCATCAGCCTATAATGTTCCCACTACTAGGACATAGGCCTCCTCTCTAGGAGAGAGAGTGGGCTGTAATCCACCACGCGGGCCCAGTGCGGGTTGGTAGATGTTTGTTCTAGGACATGCCGGTTTCCTCACGATGTGTTCCTTTACCGTTTTTGAGGGCAGCGGTGATGAAATGAATTACACAAAGTAATGTCCCTGCCTGGGTATGAACCCACGTCTTAATCTACTCGTAAGTCGGGGCTGCCACCACTGGGCCACCGCTGCTCCCTCTCTCTCTATGACTGACAAGTGACAGCAAAACAATGGATTTAGGTAATTAAGTTTTGCAGGTAAGATTTTTTACAAACATTCAACATTCCTTTCATAGGTATGAGAGTACATAATAACTTTTTAAGTTCCATCAAACAGTTTTCAAAATGTATAGTCTGATACAAAGTATGACAACCAGTTGACTGAGGTCCTTAACTCTTTAATTTCAAAACATCTAAATCTTTCTTAACAACCTTCCCCCCTGTTATCCCAGATACTAATCTCCACCATAAATCTGTTCCAACCCTACCCCCCTGTCTTAAAGACGCAACTTTCTTTTTATAAAATCATTAAGGTCGCTCTAAGTTTCGTCTTCCATAGATTCTCTGTTGGGTGTACGGTGTGACTGAATAGTTGCCCGAGGCTCATTACGCTCTGTTGAATAATTCATAGACTAGCGCCTTCGTGAGACTTCGTGGGCCTTCGTGCTTCTTCGTAGCCAAGCCTAGTGACCTGTAGGAGTGAATGCTTTACATCGAGAGCCCATTGACAGGTCTTTAGGCGTATTATTTTCTAAGACTGTGGTAGTTGTATTGATATTTAGGTTACGTATGAATGGGTGTTTTTTGGGTATTTGGAGTTTTAACGTGAATTGCGAAGATGACATTTTTATTTTAAAGGTTTTCAGGTGTTTTTATGATTTGAATAAGAGTAGGAGTATTTATATTTGTAGGTATTGAAACGATACAACTTCATGATATTTTATTTGGGTGTAGTACCTATGTAAATACCTATATACATTTTTGAGAACTGGTAGTTATTTGTAGATATTGTTTTGTCACAATGTTGTTGTATTTCACCCAAAGACTGGGTAATGCCTTGTGGCATTAAGTCCGCCTTTGTACAACTATTATATGAAGTTTAAATAAATAAATACTCTGTTCTACAAATTTCGCTTTAGACGGGCATACATATTTAAAGAAAACAAGTAATTATGTACTCCGGAGAACTAGATGAAAGATGAATATATGTCGTGTTGTGGAAATTATTTTGGTACATAATGACACAAGTGTAGTATTTATATTTCAATATACTTATCACCTTTAATATTGCAATAAAATATGATAGTTGAAAATATTGGGTTTAAGTCGAAAAAGCAATGAAAGATGAAAAGATATCCCCCTTTTGTCAGAATTGCTTAATAATAACTTAAATTATTTCACTTATTACCAGTGCTTTGTTCTGATCTTTTCAATCGGTAATATTGGATCTACAATCTACAGTTCTGTTTACTACAACTTTAGCGAGCTTGACCTTAAGTCGTGCCCTTCTTAACCTCCGAGTAAATATAAAACCTCGCAGAAAGCAAAACTACTCCTGTAAATACAATCTGAATAAAATATCTGCTTCGGAATTTTAAATTGCGAGCAATGTACGATTTGGAAAGGTCAGAAATATAGGTTAGGTTAAGTATTCGAATATTTTGTTCCCGCGTGTTTTATTTTCTAAAAGAGTTGTACTACTGTTAGGACCAGTTTGAAGAGAGCATATATTTTTGGTTTTTACTGATGTGTTTATTTTACCTAGTTGTTTATTTAAATATTATTGTATGAAAGTATCCAATTAATATCCTACGGGCTTAATTTATCAGTGCATAAAGTCAAATAAAATTACTTAATTTTTTCTCCGTTTCTTTTCAATTTATGTTCGTCTTATAATAATAATAGTAACGAGTTCTATTCAGGATAAAATGAATAATACCAGAAACAAGACATGACAGTGGCGAAATGGTGGCAAAAGCTCTCAAAGTTTTTCAACAACGATTTTTGACAGGATCGACTTTATAAATGAGGTGTTTGGTAGCTTAAAAGCAGAAAAAGTCTTATGAATTTTCATTATTGTTATCGCTTGCTGATATTAATAATAGTAACGAGTTCTATTCAGGATAAAATGAATAATACCAGAAACAAGACATGACAGTGGCGAAATGGTGGCAAAAGCTGTCGAAGTTTTTCAACAACGATTTTTGACAGGATCGACTTTATAAATGAGGTGTTTGGTAGCTTAAAAGCATAAAAAGTCTTAAGAATTTTCATTATTGTTATCGCTTGCTGATAGGTTGTCCCTTTGTCAGGACCCCCAAAGTAAGCATAAAATAACTAAAAATGCCTACATCACATGCCTAGCCTTTTCACAACTGTTTGGATCAGCTTCAATGTAACCGGATGCAGCTGAATTCCAGCATTTTACACGGAGCCTTTGTGGAGGTTAGCTCCACAACTCAATTAGTACTGATTAATACGAAACCCATTGGTACGACTGGCTGTCAGACTTTCGGGCCACTGACTACCTGTAACTGTCAAAGATCAACATTTGACAACCGGGACTGACGTTTTAACGTGCTTTCCAAGACGCGGAGGAAACTCGGCTTAAAATTGGTCGAACCCATCCACGGATCTAAAGGCTATACAAGATGTTGTTTTGCATCCTCGTCAAAGTTCAGGAGGTTGTCACAAAAGATATAAATAATCAATTTAAATAACTATACCTAGTTAAATATTAATAAACGCTTCCTTTTTTTTTAAGTTGGTCAGTGTTTCAGAGAAACCCGTAACGTGGTTTTAGGAATAAGAAATTATCCAATAAATGTTTGCGATTGTTTGTATGTGTGAAAGCGTGGTTATAGGGCAAGGATCAGACGGGCCGCGTTTAAAACAACAGTGGTTCACACTTGGCGATTTCCGAAAAAACAAAATTTTATTATTGATTCCGGTCGAGAATCATTGGTTATCGTAGTTACCTCATTGAATTTGGCAAGAGCGGCTGTTATCATTTAGCTACAAGCTCCTCGTTATTATTACCTCCATCAACAGTATCCTAAATAATCGCTAACGTCCTGTTATCTGAAGGTACATTTTCAGAACAAAAGGCCCAGTCATACTTGTAAAGATAATACCTAGTATTCTGTCGAAGTTTCGTAACAATGACTATCGTCTATCTATACGTTGACTAACAAAGCCAATCTTTCGGTTATACATAGATACAGTGTAGAACTGGAAATGTCCGAGTTCTGGAGATGAATGTACCTTGTCTTGAATGGCAAATCTATTTTTATCAGCGAAATTAACATTTTCGTTCTAATAAATTAAAAATTTAAGAAACCCCCGTCATAAAACACCTCTAAATTTTTAATTCAATTTTTATATCATGCTCTTTCAACTTATATTATTTTTTCTTAGCCTTGACTGTCCCACTCCTGGACATAGGCTTTCCGCCATTTCTTCCATTTACCTATTGCGCCTCTTCTCGCTAATTAACGAAAACAAGCAAAGTTAAAAATTCCAAAAAAAAACTTGATTTTAGGGGGGAGGGGCGGTGCAGCCGCCTCCCCCGATGTTCATGATGACAAGAGACAAGATTTCTAATTTCAAATCGACCAGACCTATGTAAGTTGTTTATATCTCTTCATCAACTAGAAAAGAAGTGATGATCTCTTCAAACAGCTGAGCAGATTGTCTCGAAACATAGCTAAGAATACTCTCGATTAAAATACCATTCAAACGAAACCAATTTTAGCAAAATCGGTTCATCCGTTTAGGAGCTACGATGCCACAGACAGACACACAGATACACACGTTATCACCCTCTTTTTTGGTCGGGGGTTAAAAATGAGTTTCATTTCATAATAAATCAATAAGTCAAAACAATCCAAAGGAAACTCTGGGAATAAAATTCACAGACCGGAAGGAATTTCGGAAAGAAAGTTATTGAAGTGTCAATATTAAACGCAAATCAAGTAATCTTACTGGATGTTGTAATTGACGCGTCTGCCAAAATGTCGCTAACAACTTTTTGTCGTTATTTACGTTCTAGGTCTTAGAAAAGGATTACTAATGGTAGGTATAGAAATCATTATGCCTCCAAAATAATTCTCACTTAAATATTTTAGACCTTTTCATCAGATAGTCTGTCCTTTGACCTTTTCATCTGTCCCAAAACAGAATCTTCACCATTTAAGCTCCTATAGATCTTCTGACTTCATGACCTAAATAACTAACTAATTTAGGTGCAAAACTAGTATCAACAGTGGTCAATCCCTAGATTTCCATACGATTTGCATCTAGTTGCCTCTCGAGGTGGTTCGATTGGATCTGTTTGGAACAAGACAATAATACTCAACGACAGTGAAGACGGCGCCATTTTGGATTCTAACAAGTAGCTCTTGTTTTAAGGTATTGATAGATTGATAAGAGGTTATTGTAAGATCTTGTAACACAATACCCAACCATTTAGTATGGTTAGATTGGGTTTATTGTCTTGGAATTTCGGTATTAGCTATGGTTGTTGTGTTCCATTTAACGCCTGACCAAAAATGTGTTATAAGTTTGACGTGTGTATCTGAGTATCTGTGGATCTGTGTGTCTGTCTGTGGCATCGTAGCTCCTAAACGGATGAACCGATTTTGATAAAATTGGTGTGAAAGGTGTTTTAATCGAGAGTGTTTTTAGCTTTGTTTCGAGAAAATCTGCTCGGCCGTTTGAAGCTTATCACCTCTTTTCTAGTTGATGAAGGGATATGAACAAATTCGACAGGTCTGGTCGATTCGAAATTTGAAATCTATTCACTTGTCAATATGGGCATCGTCAAGGGGCTGCACCCCCATTAAAGTTCGGGTTTTTTTTTTACTTCATAGCTTTCCTTGTTTTCGTTTATTAGCGAGGATAGGCGCAACACCGACGCCTCTAGGGGAGACCTATGCCCAGGAGTGCGACAGTCAAGGCTAAGAAAATAGAATTTAAGTTTAAAAAGCATGAAATAAATATTAAATTAAAAATTTATAATAACCACGATTTGTTTTCATGGTTCATGGCAATTGGCTCGTCACGTATTATAAAAGACTAAAGGCGACGCGCAAGGTAGGCGTGACGCGACGGTGCGACGCGATTCTGGTAGAACAATATCCATGAAGTGTACATAGAAACTGTTCTACTAGAGCCGCGTTGCCCTGTCGCGTCGCGCTGGTCTGCAGGAGCCTTTAAACATACCTGTTAAATTGTAGGGTATGGTCCGTATGGTATATGCTATAAGGAACAAAATAACAAGTCTTTTACGGTTTTTTTTTTAATGAATTTGAGTTGCAATAACACCTCGTACCTAAATACAGTTTATGACAGTATAATATACATAGTTGTCACTTGAGGTGTTTTGATTAGATAATGTTTGCAACAAGACAATAATACTGATTGACAGTAAAGATACCGCCTTGTTGGATTCTAAGTCTTATTCCTGGGCAGCGTAGCTCTTGTTCCTGGGGGTTGATCCGGGGGTATTGTAAGATCTTGTTACTCAGTGGTTAGGTATTGTCTTGGTAGCTAGGATTGTTGTATTTTATTGTAGTTATAATTATTTGTTTACCTGTGCTATAACAATCTTTTGGTTTCCTGTTTCTTTCTCAATGGTCTGGTCAATTTTAATTGTCTCTTTTGGAATAATTTTCATAACTTGAAATAATTTCTCGTAAATAAAGTTCAAGGTATCGTTGTATCAGTTGAGGATTGGTTACATTTTGGAACAAGCAACATCACCGTACTGTCAGAATGTTTGAATTTTTGTGAGAAGAATGCATGACTGTGTTAAATAAACTGTCCTAATTATGTTTAAATAGTGTAATTGGCTTTGGCCGTTCTATTTAAATAAATAAACAAATCATTCTCTTTGCCTTAAGATAAGATAAGATCATTTTATTTGTTCAAACATGAGTATACATACAAATTTATTCGGGGTCGTCCCATTATGTCTTCTCCTTCCATACTTCTCTATTACTTTTCATCTCATCATATACCGCCTACCGGTATATGATGCAGATACAGCTGAGCAGCGGTGGCCCAGTGGCAGCAGCCCCGACTTACGAGCAGTAAGTCGTAGGTTCGAACCCAGGCAGGCGCATTACTTTGTGTAATTTATTTCATCACCGCTGCCCTCAAAAACGGTGAAGGAAAACATCGTGAGGAAACCGGCATGTTCTAGAACTAAAAATTCGAAGACACGTGACATCTACCAACCCGCACTGGGCCCGCGTGGTGGATTACAGCCCATTCCCTCTCATAGAGAGGAGGCCTGCATCCCAGCAGTGGGAACAATATAGGCTGGTGATGGATACCGCCTACATGACAGTAATACTAATTGACAGTGAATACTAACTAGTAACTCTTGTTCCTGGGATTGTAAGACCTTGTTTTTAATTATTTGCACTGGGTTTGCTCTTGAATCCAGTCTAGGTCAGAGATGACAGAGACAAAGTCAACGATGCTATGGTATCGAGCTCACCCAGAAGAAGCCCTCTAACTTTGAAGAGATTAGGATTGTAAGCGTTCGGAAGCACAGACGCAGGCAGGGAGTTCCACTCCTTTGCTGTGCGCATTAAGAAAGACGTTTGAAAACGCTAAGTGCGAATAGGGGATCGGACTGGGTAAAGAAAACGACATTCTATTTTGGCCGTCAGACAGGTAATACAAAAATATTAGACACGTATTTTCTGTTTTATCAAAATATCAAAAAATTACTTAGTTAGAACTCATTAAAGTTGGAGAGTGGGGGCTTACTACGTCACAAGTGGGTATAAAACTTACCTACATGTGACGTCATGCGCCATTTCAACTCAATATATCTCCGTAATTTTATGACCACGTGAAAAAAGAAAAAATACGTGTCCAATACTTTTCAATAAACTACCCGACGGACAAAGAAAAAAAAAAGGATTATCCCCTATTGGTAGAATAGCAATAAGGTAGGAATAGTACCTAACTTGCAGTGCGTCTAGATGTACGATAGTAGAAGGGGGCCGGTGAGAAGAGGTAGATAACCTTGCGGCTGTTACTATTTAGTACCAATATCCTACTATTAGAACCATTTGATTAAGTATTGTCTTGGTAAGATTATTACCAGTTTCGCTAGTATACTGCTATTTGCTAGAATTGTGTGCTACTAATGTAGAGACAAAGATGTGTTTTTCAAGGTTTATGGCTGACGGCAATAGGCTCTTCGACCTCTGTCACTTGAGATTTAGATTCTAAATTTTATTGGTAAATGTGATGGGTGTTCTTTAAGTACCTGACTAACTTATTGATGATTTGTACAGAGTGTGATTTGTTAATGTCGAAATTATGTACAAAATTAAAAAAAAAAAAAGATTCCCCAAGTTTTTGCTTATTTTCGTAACGTGGCTATTCATTCCAAGTGTCACGTAGGATTTTTGCAATGGCTTTCGAGTTAAAATGAGTGTCCGAAATTACGCCCTAAACTATTATATAGAGAAGAGTTATGCTAACACTAAACTTTTTTCTATACTTTAAATACTCTAAACGTTATACTGGTTTAGGTTGTAAGTTAGTTCTACATTTATTATGAGTTCTTACTATACAGGGTGTAACGGAAAAGGTATATACATCCTAAAGGGTGTGCTACAGACCATCAAACTGAACATGTTGCTCAACATAAAAAAAAAAATTGCAGCAAAAAAAAATGTCAGCTGCCTATACATTTGGGTCGAATAGGTATTGTAATTTCCTATGGTGCAGCAGTTTTTTTTTTTTTGCTTAAAAACATGTTTTATTATGAGAAACATGTTCAGTTTGATGGTCTGCAGCACACCCTTAAGGATGTATATACCCTTTCCGTTACACTCTACAGGAGTGATTGTTCTCACTAACTTGTAGTGAGAAACTTTTGAAGTTTAAAACAATATCCAAAACCAACATTTTGGTTCTGTCTCTACTGATTTTCCCAGTACCAAACTTCGCTTGTTATTTCCAGTAACAATAACTCGATATTTTGATGAGACATCAATACCAGGAAGGAGCATAACATTTCAGTAGGTGAGAGTTGTTTGTATCCGCTATGCCATTCTCGGCACTAACTCACTATGGTAACAGACAAGGCCGTACATCAACAGTCTCTGAAAACGATAATGAAATAGTTTTCTTTGTTCCAAACTAATTTCAATAATTAATTGGGGGCATGTTTGTTCGAACCTATCCGTCATGCTTTTATCTTTATGTAAATTATTTTATCCAAACTACTCTGAAAGCGATTAAGGAAAACATAATGGGACGTCCGCATTTTCTAGTATCGAAAATACGTCATGCCATGTGGCGTCCACCTGATCACACTGGGCTTAGCGGATTACGGCCCAAGCCCTCACTGACAGGTGACCTGTGTCCCAGCAGTGGGAACATCATATCGGGAGATTTTAATCGTTGTGATTTTCGAGGTACGCGATTTGCGATTTCATGGTCGGTCCCATACTAAAAGTTGTGCATTTTCACGAGTCATCATTATAATTTCAGCCGAAAGACGTCCACTGCTAGACATAGGCTTCCCCCAAGTGACAAAGTCATACAATCGAGTAGCAATGTATAAGCTGCTTATTCTGTTCTGTAATTATTATATCTGGTATCAAAAACAGCTAAATAACCAAAATACATATTAAACTAAATATTATTACCACACACTAATACCATTTATACAAAACACACAGTCGACAAGAAACACGTGTGAACCCAAGTTTTGAGGGACTCCGAAAACTTCCGCAGACATAGTTCCATTCTCCCCAGTCTCCCCATATTGTGTTCATACGAATAAATTGACATTCGGCGAACCGTTAAGATAATTATTTCTGAAGACGAAACGTTCATTATAAAAGAGAAATTGCCAGGATAACGTCGTGATTGTTTGACAATTGTTCTGTTTTTCATTTATCTTGTATTTATTCTTACGAAAGAGAAGATTTCCTTTGAGTATTTAAGAGAAAACAATGTATTGGATAAGCAATGTCGCTTTCTAAGATGGTAAGAGATGAAACAGGACTGGGAATATCACACCCGATTCAATAGTAAAGTTAAAGTAATTACTTAGGCAAAAAAGAATAAATATTAATTTTTACAACTGGTTGCGAAACTCAGTTGCCATGGCGGCCGAAAGGAAATATTTTTATTTTTTAACAAGAATTTAAACTACACTCGACCCAACGGACCCAAACATAGTTGCGAAAAGGCTAGGCAGATGATGATGAGACAAGAATTATTACATTATTTAAACGAAGTAAGACCCGAGGGGTGCGGACTGGGTAAAGAAAACGACATTCTATTTTGTCCGTCAGACAGGTAATACAAAAATATTAGACACGTATTTTTTGTTTTATCAAAATATCAAAAAAATACTTAGAACTCATTAAAGTTGGCGAGTGGGGGCTTACTACGTCACAAGTAGGTATAAAACTTACCTACATGTGACGTCATGCGCCATTTCAACTCAATATATCTCCGTAATTTTATGACCACGTGAAAAAAGAAAAAAATACGTGTCCAATACTTTTCAATAAACTACCCGACGGACAAAGAAAATAAAATAGGATTATCCCCTATTCTAACTTGGACAGCTTTAACTTTAAGCAATAAATAAACTGATAACTTTAAGCAATAAATGAACTGAAAAAATCGTATTCTAAATAATGACTTTTCTCAAATGATCAACATGACGTCTTGTCCATAATGAAATTATCAAAGAACATCAATTGGTATTTATAATTATCATAATTAGTGCTGTTGAGGTTTTCTGTTGGAATTAGGCATTCTACGATAGGTACCTATTGTATAAAGTTTATTCGGCGCTCATTGGCTTCAAGCGTCGTTAATGACGTTATTTTCTTAAGTTAATTAGGTTTTTCTATTTAATTTTGAAAGAAATAACTATAGTATAATACACAGCTGTTGCACACAGCAAAGTCAGTAAAACGGATTTATTGGATAATTTAGAAAAAAGAAATTTCAGATTTTCCTGCATTTTCGGTAATCGAAAAATAAAACTCACGAGCAGAAAAAACATCCTAACCGAAAAACTCAACTACCGCAAAACCTTTAACAATGAAAAGGGCCACACATCCCCTAAAATGGCATCGCTTAACTGTGCGTCTCGAACATCAAAAGCTCAAGCCGAATAACCGTAGCGAAAAACTTCCAGAAGGATTCGCGTTAACAATAAAAAACTTATAAGGGAACTTTAACGGGTAACTTTCGTAAATCCCGTTCACTTCACCCCCTTTTCACGAAGTTGCAAAGTTGCCTCAATTAAATAGATGACTTTCTAAAATAAATCGAGTTTTCTAAGCCCTTACCCGGTGACGTCGAGTAGTAAATTTTATTAGCGCGGGAGAAAATGATTAATTGATTTTCAGGCCGACGTGCACCGAGTCATGGGTGACAAACAGAATTTATACATGGTGATGCGAGAGTGATGTAGTTTGTGCTTGTAGTTGTAGTGAGTTTTGGTTTATTCTCTTTTGATGTTGTTAAAATAGATGTCTTTTCAAGCCGCTCATTTCAAAATGCTGGTATTCAGCTGCATCTCCCCCCGTATTCACAAACGCTGATTAGATTTCGATTCGATAAGTCGTATGTCTATCTTGTTTTGGCATTAGGAAAGCGAGCGAGATAGACACTTCGACGACTTTCCGAATCGAAATCGAATCGAAGCGTTTATGAATAGGGGGCCTGGTTAGACTGACAACCGACTGTAACATAGTCGAGAAGAGGCTAGACAGATGTTTTGGATCATGATCGAAAGACATCATTATTACTGATGTCTTTCTCATTCAGTAGCTATACTCTTACAAAAAAAATATTGTGTCTGACTTATAACAATGTAAGGTTCTAGAATAAACTTTATCGATTAAAATACGCGATTCCGGGTAAAAATATTTCAACAAAAGTAGTTTGTAAACTAACAAAATTATACTGTAATATAACGAGCAAAGTAGCAAATCTACAAGGACGTTAGGTACTACAACTAGGAGTTAAAGTAAACTTAAAGTTAGAAGTTCACATTTAAGGAAACTACGAAAGATAAATACAACTAACGAAAATTCTAGTTCATAAACGAGCAATTTTCAATACTTATTTAAAGTATTGAAAATTGCTGGTATTGATAAAAAACCTTGGGCTGCTTCGTTTGGCATGCCGGAGAATACTAGTTTGTTTCTTTGCTTTGCATTCGACCCCAACATAGTTGAGAAAACGCTAAGTAATTGACGGCGATGCCGTTTTGTAATTCAGTTATCAATTATCATTAAAGATAAGGTAAATAAAAAACCTCTTACATTATGGCCAAAGCAAAGCTCAATTTCCAAAAAAAAAACTAAGCCCTAATTTGCTTATTTTTAAGTCCCACATAACTGTCAGATTTTTCAGTGTATAATGAGGGGGAAGCAGAGGGAAAGCACCCTCAAAGTATTATTTGTGAAATCATTATCAAAATGTCCATCAATCAAAATAATGCTGACTGTGATAAGTCTATGGCGAAAAAAAAAATAACAAGCTGTGCGGCCAATGGGATTTCCCGTGAGCAAAAAAAAAACTTTCATCTCCTATATCTAATTTAGTAATTCATTTTTTTAATCTTTAATGCTTACTCTGGTTTTACAAAGATAGCGAAGAAAAATGGGTACTGTGCTGCTATTATACATTTATTTTACTCAGGTATTGTAATTTTTCCACGGTTTATCAGCCCTGAAATTATAATGCTCATTTGCTTTATCATCATCATAACAGACGGGGGACATAGGTATCTAAGCTTCGTCACATCGACCGTTCTTGTTACACTTTTCCACAACCACTGCAACTCCTAAACCAACAGTGTCGACCCCCAGAAAAGCGCTGAGACAGTGAAGCGTAACGAAATCCTAGGAAAACACTTTGACTGTCTTAGATCCCGCCAAGAAATTAATTCTGAAAAGTATAGCGGAGGAGTGGGAAAACGCCTTGTCTCTTTATCACCAGTCCACCTTGTAGAGAACCTTCCAAAACTATGTCTGCCTGGCCATGATTGCCACTCCAGACCCATTCGGGCCTCTCAGCCATACATTCTGCGAGCAATGTGGCCTGCCCACTTAGTAACTTCACTGTACTTAGGCGATTCGCCACGACACCGCTTGTCCACACGGTCGGGTGGTGAAGCGAACCTCACGTCGCATTGACGTCGCATTCACGTCGCATGTATATTGTCGTATCTCACGTCGCATTTTAAGTTTGGCAATTTTGAGAGGTACTTTGGTTTCTTTTGTTTCGTTTTTATTGCAAATCTTTTCTGATTCCATCGCAGAGCTTGTAGCATAAATAAACCATGTTCTACAAGTGAAATATTTCCGAAAATAGATTAAAAGCCATTAACACTAACACAGTAATCCACTCCCCTAAGCCAATCTTGTGATTTAGGGGAGAAAACCAAATCACAAGCGTCATGACTTTTCATTAATTTTCAGTTCGTTACAGAACACAATTAATGTTAATTTCTTAAAAAGGCTTAAAACCTGACTACCAGTTCTATCAAGGGGTTTCGTGTTAATCAGTAACTACGTTATGGAGGTGGAGGTAGATTTGTCATACAGTCTGTCTGTCTGTCCGTCTGTAAGTCACAGCCCCTTTATTCCTTAACTATTAAGACGACAGAGTTGAAACTTGGTAGGTAGATGTATTCTGTGAACCGCTTTACGATGATTATACAAAATAAAAATAAAAAGGGTAAATAAATGGAACTGAAACTAAACCAAAAAAAAAGTGTAGGGTGTATAGGTCTTTAAAAATGACATTGAGATTCCTAAAACAATTTTTTCTCAATGTCAATCATTTGAAAGATATACATTTCCAAAGTGGTAAAATGTGTGTCCCTTCCTCTAATTTCTAAAATTTACATATGAGTGAACTTTATAAAAATATTGTTATTACGAGTATATTGTTTGGTGCTACGGAATCCTGTGTGCGTGTGAGTACGACTTGCACTTGGCCGGTTTATGATATTGCGCCATAGAAACCAGCAAAATAATTTTCATTTTGGTTTTCAGTTCTTTAGTGGTCATATTATTTATTACGCATACATGCGAATTGATAATTTTAATAGCTCATGCCTCATATGCAAATAAAGCACAAAACAACCTGACTCATTAAACTATAGCACGTGATTAATTAAACAGTTGCAAGTTAACGCTGGTTAAATTAATTAAATACATTACATCACTCACCGACTGTTTGCACAATTCGCACAAAATCTGGCAATGTGATAGGATAATGAGTCGTTTTAACATTTGTATTTCTTGTTAAGCTTTAATTTGTGCAATTGAATATTCGGCTTGCAGGTTTTCTGTCCAAAGTTATTATTAAAAAGTGGTTATGCTGGACATGTCACAAGATAATGAGCGGTAAAGCGCAGAAGCTAGAAAACCATTGGATACTCACACAAACTCTCGATTTTTTATCACGTGGGTAGACTAAAACTAAAGAACCCTACCTGCTGCAATACACTCTACTTTTACTTCGTCCACGTGCATACTGTACTCAATTGAACTTTCTGAAGAACTTCACCAAAAAGGTTGCCCTTTGACCTTCTAGGGCGTCTCACAAGGCGTTTAATTCACAATTATTTCATAAAGCAATAAAGAGGAAACTAAGCAAAAGTTTAACACTCTAATTTCTCCATAATAATATTCATGATGATCCCTTCAAAACCTTTGATAAGTCACAATCTCTTTACGGTATTCCCCTTACTAGTCCAACGAAATCCTACTGATCATTACAAGGTACCTGTTCGCTAACCGACCAAGTTAAAAAGTCATTAACTCGATGACTTTACAGAATAAAATTAGCCCCTGAAGGGACCTTTTGTTGCAAGTCGTTGTATAACCGTGGGCTTTTGAAAAATGATTATTTGGAAAGTTTCTTGTTGTTAAGTATTATTGGAAAGACATTATACAGAGACATTGCTGTTTGGTTTTGGAAAGATACTTTGACGTTAAATCAATCTATTTAATAATTGAATAATTCAGAAATGATGCTGGTTATTTTTAAATACTTATTTAAACAATAAAGTCCACTTATTATTTAATCTAGATTATTTTAATTAAAAAAAAACAACTAGGTACTTATTAAGAATACTTGTAAATAATATAACACAATCATAAACATCGAATGCCAGTTACAGATTCGACGTAAAATAAAGTTAGAAAATACTGGCTCAAAGTGTGGCGAATCATTTATTTTATACGATAAGCTGACGCCATGACATGACACTATCGGATCAGTAGCGTTTTTGTTTTGGTTCCATTTTTTATCTATCTTATCCTTATTTTCACAGAAGACACATAAAATAAACTGCTTTCTCATTTTTCTTAATCTGTAACCGACAGCAAACAAAACACAACAGGAACAGAACTATTGACACAAAAATCTACAACAACCCTACAAAATAGTCATTAAAAACACACAAAAACGTCCCCATTATAACGGTGCCCCACAGCAAAAATACTCGAGTTAACAGGTGCAGTATTTACTACTCATGTGACGCTTGACACGTTTTCACTTTCCCCTTTCTCCCCTTCCCTAGTGCCCGACTTTCAAGGCGGGTTGAGGATTTTTTTGAGGTTCCGTACCAGCTCTACGGTGAATATTTTTTAACAAAAAATCTGTCATATTCGTTCTACTATAAGAATTAAAACTGGACAAACAAAGACTTAATAACATAAATAAAAGAACAAATTCTTCTCAAGTGTCACGTTTCTGAGATATAAGTTATAAAAGTAGTAATCTTCGATGCAACTTTAATTTTATTAGCCACGTATAAAACCTGTTTCATTTAATGGGTGGTAATACAAATTAGTTTTTTTAACCCCCGACCAAAAAAGAGGGATGTTATAAGAGACAAAATCTTCTAAAGCGTCACGTTTCCGAGATATATTATCGTATTGTACGTGTCGGATTGTATCTCATACAAAACTAATTTGTATTGATACTAGCTATCTATTAATAAAGATGTGGCCGAATCTTTGAAAAAGAAAAGATTGCGGATGTTATGCAGACAATTTAATTCAAATTGGTATTTGGAATTCAAACGTTTAAAAAATTGTTTTATTCTTTATTTTGACTTTTTATGTGATATACTTTGTTTGCAAGTAGTCTTCCTTTTGGATATTTGTTTAAAAAACAAAAAGAAGGTTACCTTAACTTTAACGTATAATATTACTTTTGGTGCAACGGAACCTGTAAGCACTGAAGCTGTACTCGCACTTTGCCAGTTATTTTTTATTCAAAACACGTTCTCCTTTCACGTAAGGTCAAGTAACTCTTTTATATTTTTTAATTTGAATGTCGTAATGAAAGTGAAAAGTAGTTTAGCGCGACTTTTTACGGATGTTTTTTAAAGGTTGTTATTTAAGTTTCAACTGGTAATGTGCGGTTTTCCTGGCTTTCGTTTAGCGAGAAACGTGAAGTAATTTTCTTTACAGCAGTTACCGTGTAAAAGGAATTTTGTGTAGTGATTTTATTTTTGTTTTGATTTTTTAATGGCCTTTTTGTGCAATAGAAAGTGTACGTGTTTTTTTTAAAGAAATCAGTCCGTAGGTGTTATTCAATGGTTTGAACAGCGCTTTTTTTTACATTTGTGATTAGAAACTGGAATCGCCGTTGACGTTAAGACTTTTTACCGGTTTGGTGTTCTGGATGATGAAGTTGGATATTATGGAGTACCAAAGCTTTTATCATATTTCTATAATTTTCCCAAATATTCAAAACATTGAACGTAAATAATAAATACAGTCAGTCCCTGGTAAAAGCACGAACTGGAACTATGAAAGCAATTATTTCTGGCCTTCTGACAGTGACGACGTACAAGAACCAAATTTTGGCCGTTACGCATTCTTAACTTAAAGTTCATCATCAATTTTTAGAAGGCTTTTAACGTACTGGCCGCTCTTACAAAACGCTCATTTATAACTAAAAAAAAAAAAACTTACGTGGTACACTTCCCGGCGCTTGCGACTGCGAGTTGCAGCGCGATCAACGCCAACAACGCCACATAACTCGCCATGCTGGCAAGTCAGCGCATTTCCTTCAGCACCGGATATTGCCCGCTGCTAGGCAGATCTGTAACAAAACGTTCGGTCTTAAATAAATGGGTCAGTGTTTGAGTTGGGATCTACTTCAAGGGTGAGTCATAGTTGTGAGTTCAAGTTGTTGTGTTGTAACTAGGTTTTCGTTTGGAACATAGCGCAGTATGTGCTTGGGTATGTGATGCGGTGGAATGAGGAAAATGTCGTGACTAAAGTTTTGAGTATGAATGTGGATGGGTATAAGAGTAGAGGAAGACTAAAGAAACGATGGATGGACTGTATGCAGGATGATATGGCAAGAAAGGAGGTGTCTCATGAGATGACAAGTAATAGAGAAGTATGGAAGAAGAAAACATACTGCGCCGACAATGAATGAGTTCATAATTGCAAACTAATCGCAAGATTTTAGTTAGAACAGGGTATATTTTGGCCATTGTTGAAAATCTAATGGTGCAAGTGTAAAACTTGCTACTCGGGTATTTAGTCTGAACGGCCCAAAGTGAATGGACTGCGTGCCATTCGACCTTAATCAAAAATTTTCTACGTTCGAAAGGACCGGTGATAGAATGATTTCAAAATGGGTGGTGCTGCATGGTGTCTTACAGGCCTTTGTCGAAGCTATTATTTTTATAAGACGTAGCAGCAGCAGCAGCAGCACTGATAGCCTAGTGGTGTGACCGTCGGACTGCCAAGTCATAGGTCTCAAGGTTCGAACCCAAGACACGCAAATCTGATTTTTGGGATTCATGTGCGTATTGTATACCACTTGCTTTAGAATAAAATAAAACTTTATTGTACACTAAATATTAAACATAACGGGTTTACAAAACTGCTAATTTTATGGTTACAACGGCGGTCATATCGCTTATAGCGATATCTTCCAGACAACCTTTGTATGAACATTATGGAATTAAAATAAAAAAGGGGGTAGGCAGTGGTGTACTAAACAAAAGCAAAGTTATAAGTTTTTAAACTGACATGGTCACTAAAACTATTAATAACACTTGCAACGGGATATTTACCGTGTGTATTATTTGTTTCGAGTTCCCGATATTTCGGCGCTGTTATAAACATGTTAATAATATCGGGAACTCGAAACAAATAATACACGTCATGGTAAATAAATATCGCGTTGCAAGTGTTATTAATAAAAGTAAATTTATTTACTTCAAATATGTACATATAAGAGATAAAAAATTCAAATATCTACATACGTGTGAGAGCAGCGGTGGCCCAGTGGTGGCAGCCCCGACTTACGTGCAGTAAGCCGTGGGTTCGAACCCAGGCAGGCGCATTACTTTGTGTAATTTATTTCATCACCGCTGCCCTCAAAAACGGCGAAGGAAAACATCGTGAGGAAACCGGCATGTCCTAGAACTAAAAATTCGAAGACATGTGACATCTACCAACCCGCACTGGGCCCGCGTGGTGGATTACAGCCCACTCCCTCTCATAGAGAGGAGGCCTGTGTCCCAGCAGTGGGAAAATAATAGGCTAATGATGATGATGATGATGTACAGTCACGGACTTTAATTGATAAGCCACTTGCCACTGTTCGTATTTTAGCCGTGTAATGCAGCTGGGTTTATTCGGTTACATTCGCCCATAGTACGAAGTGACTTCCCAAAGTCAACCAATTGCAGGTCTAGCAACCGTTACCTAGCGACAATTTGTTTTAGCGTCACCATAGTAACGCGTGGCGTCCAATATGACGTTCATGACAATTATTCAATTCACCAAAAAAGGAAATAATCCTGTCTAACATTGACATTTCAACCTGTCTGAAACCTATCCAACGTTTTCAGAAATAAAAAGTATTTAATGAGCTCTTATTCAAAGGAGGTCAGTAAGAAATAGATTGGATAAAAGTATGTTACATTTTATGGATTTTTCATAGACAACTTATTAGTAATTCTTCACTATGGATAAGACTATTTCCGATTACTAGTAATATGTCATCCTGTTTACGAGCATGCGGTTTGGGTTCGTGTTTAATCGTGTAATCTCGTGAATGTATAAAACTGTAAAAACGGAAAGTTTGAAAGTGGCTCATCAATTAAAGTCCGCGACTGTACATATACATGTATAATATAAATATATATAAATATTTTTATCACTTGTTTTGGTAAAGTAAAACATCGTGAGGAAACTAGGATGCCTAAGAGATATTTGTCGAACGGCATGTAAAGCCAAGTCAGAAGTCCATGGGCAGCATAGGAAGTTTGATACCAAGTTAGACACTACTAACCACACGATAAAGAAAGACAGAAAGATTTGAAGTTAAAAAGGGGGTAACAGTTACAGCTTAGGAAATAATCAGGTGACGTACCATGACGTCTTAAAACATTATTGTTCCATTCTTATTCCAGAGTGAAAAAGAGACGGAGCTATACAGGTCGTCTAGCTCCATCTCTTTCCCACTCTGGAATAGGAATGGAACAATAATGTTTTAAGCGTCATAGTAACCCCCCTGGTCTGTAGTTTGAAACTAGCCTACAACTTAAACTTAAACCTAACTTAAACAATACGCACCACAGAGCCTTTGTAGCAAGTTTCTAAGTTATTTACAAGTCTTGTAAGCATTATACTGGAAGTAGCACAAGGTTTTCGATTACCCCTATAGTCCTGGGAACACTTAAACTAACTAAAACCGTATTTATGATACATAAAACCGTTTTATAACTTGAAACCCGCTGACCTATTACTATCGGAATTGACGTTTAAGGCTCTACAGACGATTACGGTCTGTCGCTACGACAGTTTTATATTGATTGTGTGACCTCTCGGGATTGTTTGAAATGTTTATCGAAGTAGTTATGGTGAAAATACGAGTATAGTGTGAGTTAAAAAAGTGTCGCTTAAAAGGCTAGCTATGGGTTGTGGTAAGAGTAGTGCAGGTCGTCATTTATTATGGATATGAGGTCCGTTTTGGAGAAATTTATGATATTGAGCATTTAATTTCATTTCTAGATCTACACCGTGTAAATCACCTCATCACGAAGCCGTCAACCAAGCATTCTGTACATGAAACTAAGTAACTTTACGCAAAAATTATTGCTGGGAAACGACTTTTTTTGGGGGGTGTAAAATCATGTTTTGTGGTAGAACTCAATGTAACGCACTCAAAACATTGTGCTGATGGACGGATTGAATAGTACGGGGGTCGTGGAGCTGTGTAAAGTAAAAATCTTACATTAAAAACTTGTATTTAAAAAAATACTTGTCAAAAAGCTGGAACTTTGACCCCTAATATCTCCGTAACTAGAAGGTAAAAAAATGATCGCAATGACTGGGAGAACCAGTGCCTTTCGGCTTCGTTAAGAGGTGTTTTACACCCTTTATATGTTACCGGCCAAACCCGTTTTCCAGCTAAACTAGTTTATCCTAGGCCAAACTAAGACTCATCATAACAGGATCACATAGAGCAACACAACTAAATGGGTTAGGTTAGGTTAGAACTATGACCATAAACGCGCGAGCCGAGCGAGCGTAACGAGCGGTGCCACATCCAAGTTAGGCGTCAATATATCCTGACACGATAAGCCACTAAACCGGTTTGGCCTAGGACAAACTAGTTTGGCCTGAAATCGGGTTTGGCCGGTAACATATACATGCAATTTATAGATAAATACAACTATGAATTATTACTTAATATTCCAAGGGAAATTCTGATACAA
Organism: Cerastis leucographa; assembly: GCA_963082945.1. NCBI lineage: Eukaryota > Metazoa > Arthropoda > Insecta > Lepidoptera > Noctuidae > Cerastis > Cerastis leucographa. The sequence goes on from OY720382.1 coordinate 5,438,567, forward strand.
ATAGTGTCAAAAAATTCAAATATAATGTCAAAACACAGCTAAAAGTGGCATTAATGGATATAGACTAGAAGAAATTGTGTCTACTCCTTAGTACTTATGATGTAAATTAGGAACCAACATTACCAATTGTGTTTATAAAGGCTGGCTAACAAACACGTGTAAATTCATTTATTATTGTGATACTTTTTTACACACGTGAGAGATTAATATAAACATTGACGGAATTGAATAATAACAAAGATTATTTTAACAAAGGGCCGTAGTTTCAATTTAATCACTTGTTTAGAATTACCTACAATAAAATGAAAGTATCAATCAACCATTGTAAAACACAATCGCAACCACTAACCACTCGTGTAGCAACACCCTAACAATTTAGTGACCTTACATTATTTCGCGACATGAGCCAATACGTGACAAGAGTACTAAGTACGCCGTAAAGGGGACTAACGTACTGTCATACATATTATATAGTTTGAGAGCTATTTGGTATAATGTTCTTAATGGTGATGATAGGCGAAGAGTTCACGTCCTGAATATGAGATGGCGTAGCAAGGTATTAATTGTGAGGGAAAGTTAATGATGTAGGCCCACCGTCTTTCCGACCTCGCCCTCGAGGTCCGTCGTGACGTCCCGGTCCATGCCCTCCCCGACCCTCGCTCGAGCCAGCCCGCGATGCTGTGCCAGTAGTTTTAAATCAGCCCCTAAATAATGATGCCATTCAGATCCAGCCTGTTCCCATGCAGTCCTCCCCCAGCGACGCCCTAAGCCGAGGTTCGTACACCACAGGGGGTGCCCTTAGCGTGCAGTCGCTTAGTTTGTAAGTTTTTATGCCCTGGCTGGAGGCCTTACTCTTAAGGCACCCACAGGATAGTCCGGTTAAGCAGACGACAACCTCATACTGCGAGATGCCATTCACAAAAAAAAAAAAAATGTTGTAGGTTGAGAGACGTCTTGAGAGCACGGAAAAAACATTTGGATACTTTAGTTTTTGGTACACGGAAAAGTATAACTAATTATGATGAAAATCTTGCTTTAGGAATGTAATTATTTGTATGAGAGTAACATAAGTATGTCGGATATCTGGTTGTTTTTTTTATTAATTTCAATTGTAAGTTGTTAGTTTGAATAGGGATGGTGACTCATTTTTTTTAGTTATCGATCGGGTAGATTATTAAAAAGTAATTGACACGTATTTTTTCTGTTTTTACGTAATCGTAAAATTACGGAGATATTTTGAGTTAAAATGGCGCATGACGTCACGGCTCAGTACATTTTATACCTAGTTGTGACGTAGTGAGCCCCCACTCTCCAACTTTAATGCGTTTTAACTAAGTATTTTTTTTGTTAACTTGATAAAACAAAAAATACGTATCTAATATTTTTGTATTACCTGATTGACGGACAAAATAGAATTTCGTTTTCTTTACCCAGTCATCATCCCTATTGTAACGGTAGTTGGTGAAGCGCGTGGTTAGATCACGTGGGCAGAGTCATAGTGGGCTGGACGCCATTTCAGACGAGCAGTCTTGTACGAACCGTCGAAGTGAGAGCACCACTCTGAAACTGTCTGTTCACTTACTTCCGCATTAAGGTTTTTCGTACAAGTGTGATTTAGTGAACATAATAGAATATTGATTGAGTGTGTGTGGTTTTATTGCTCGAGCACCTACGCCACGTCAGAACCTGAAGCGGGCAACCATCCTGATGCCGGTTCTGTCGTAGAATCTGGGTGCGTTCCGATAAGTATTTATAACAGGGAAAGGTTCAAGAAAGCATTCCACAGGGTGGAAAAGACACTGACGTGAAAACGGTTACCACGTCCGTACTCAGTACTGTATTTTACTATCTGATTTTTTTTTAAATTACCGATTAAACATTTCTATGTGCGGGGTTGCAGAATAAAAAAAAAAAAACATATATCAAATAGGCCAGTTACAGGCACAGGTAAGGTACAGGTTACAGGCAAGAAACTCCATGGACACTCGTTTAAATTAGTAGCTTGTTACAAAAACCTTGGTTACGTCATTCATGTTGAGATGGTACATTATGTGAGAACGATGTAGCAAGACGGGTACGTTTCAAGTGCCCACAGTAAAAACAAAAAAGACAATTAAAAAATAAAATAATTAATTCGAAATAAGCCGTGGCAATCAAGATGGAATGATGTACTAAGTACCTACGTGGTAAACGTTTTCGCATCGGCGTCCCTTTCAACCTGTATATTATTCCGTAGGTATTAGGTAAGTAGTACTACATGAATAAACAATCAGCCTACAATGTCTCTAGTAATGGAAAACAGACCTATGTATGAGAAGACATGGGTTATCCACCATGCGAGCCCACAGCAGATTGGAGGGTTTTTCAACTGAAACCACACCAATATTATGACAACTAAATGTTTTTGGAACGTTCTGCTGGCCTCTATCAGTTCGAGTAGTACACTGTCTAGCAAAATGTCTAATAAAACAAGATAAGCAAATTAAACAAGTTTCCAGGCTCAATATTTCAGTTACCGGATAAAACAGAAAGAATTAAATGCTCAACCTCAAAAAGGATGTTAACCTCCTTGTCAAAAGGGTCCGTTTTTGGGGGATAATTACAATTGAATGGGGTATGGGGATCGATGAACAATTACCGGGCAACTGTGACTAACGCGATTCCCTTGATTAATGCTTGGACTAATTAACGAATTCAATTTATGTTCATATGATGTTATTAATTTTAATTTGATTACTGGGTATTAAAGTGATTATTAATTTTCCTTATTTTTTTTTATAAACTTTTAAGAATTTTCAATCTTTGCTCGAACCCTAAAATTGTGTATGTACCTAGGTATTAACTACCAAATAAAAATGCGCTGGTTCTTGGTAGAGAAAACAAAAGTGTAATCCAGTCAATCAAAAATCATAAACAATAGCTATCAAAAACATAGACAAAAAGTATCAAAAGGGAAAAATATATAAAAGCCTAGTGCAGACTTGCACACTGGGTATGTCTTTGTTTTTCAACATTACCCCACACTGGGAATTTTTCCTGTATCGCGGATGCGTTCACAAACATTTAAACCGACATACACAAACAGCCCGACTCGGAACAACTATCTCGAACCCGTGACACGCAGCGCAGCAGTCGATCGCTCAACCACTGCGCCAACCGTGCCGTCAAATGTTATAAAGTTGACGTGGCATATGTTTGTTTAAGCTTGTTATAACCAGTCTATAAAAGTTTGTGTTCTTAGGGAACCATGGTCGACTGTAGTTGATGATTTCCTACATCAATTTATTCTTAATAATTGGCTCCAATACGCCAATATGAAGAATGGAATTCGCGTCCTATCAGCAAACTGGGAATTACATTGTGATCAAAATGGATGCCAAAACAAAACATTGTTCTGCCAATGATTATTTTCTCTCAACAAATAAACAGATCCATTTTCAAGTTCCGAAAACAACCTAATAATAGTCACTAAGTTAAGAATTAATGTTATGCGGGAAAACAAGAGAAAAGGTCAAAAACAGTAATAATATTTGACCTTTAACCTGTATTATTGCTAAACTTCTAAGGTCAGACTCTCATCAGTTCCACACAATCTAAAATAATATTTATTGTACGTGTGTCAAAACTTTCTGAAGATATTTTTTTACCTCGCTTTAATTAAAAATATTAATAACTCACATTTCTTAGTGTTAAATCTGAATGCAAAAAAAGTTGGGACAATATTTTATTGGAACGCAAAATGAGACTGGTAGAAAGAGTTTTCAGTTATTTAATGCCAAATAACTTCCTTGTAGTTCGGATCTTTTTTTAGAACAGGCTTGCCCCATTTTTCTTTTGAGCTGGACTAAGGGCCAATTCCACCTTAGAAACTGAACGCAAACCGTACATTATAAACCACGTTTAAGAGCCGCTAGCTGTTACCACTTTTTTATTTTTTATTTATTTGTTTTTATTTATTTATTCAGTAGTACACATACATTTATTTCGTTTCAGATGGTGCCAACATAAACTCATTCGAGTTTTACCGTGCACCAAGATCATCGACTACATAATCTAGATAATTAAAACCCCTTAAGTAGGTACTTATATAAAAAAAAAAAAACAAAAATATAACGGGTATTCGTCAAAAATGTCTGATGCTAACGAGCGAACTTCGGTGACCAAACCGACCGTCCGTTCATAGTGACAGATACAGGTTGTTCCAAGAAGTATATCTTAAGTGTTTTTTTTTTTGCTTTGTTTTATAATTGTACGTTTTCCTTCATTGTGTGTTAGACTAATTTTATAATGAATAGAAATTTAATTATTTTTTTTCCTTCTTATTAATATTCAAACTATCTATCTTCGAAATTTAATATATTTAATAAAAAATGTTGCTTTAATTTGTATTTTATGTTTTTCTGAGTTAATTTATCCCTCAATGATATAGGTAGTTGATTAATAAGGTAAGGTATTATATACTTTAGCGATCTCTTGCCGTGCAGATTCGTGTACTTTGGAAGTAACAGCATAGCATTGTGGACTTCAACGCGGTTTAGAAATATATTGTTTCAAATGGTGAAATTCGCCCTAAGATCGAAAGTTATGGCAACTACTCTCCACAAAATCATCAATAACGAACATTTCAAAACCCATCTCGGATGCTTGTCCATCCATACAAAATACACTGTCTGAAAACAATGAATAACAACAAGCATTTCCAATTAGACGTCGATACAATGCCACCATTCAATCACAAACGTGAACTATTGTTCAGTTCAATAAACTGAAACTAGTTCATCTGTGCGATTCTGTCCCGGGAATTCTATTTTGAGAATGATCAAAGACTTGATGGCGTATCAAGTAGTACACATGTGAATGAACATGGAAAATTGTGAGGGAGTTTACGGTTTGTGGATTAGAAAGGAATTATTCTGTTTACTGGAAAGTACTTTATACATGATGAACTCTTCATTACGTTTGAAGATTATTCAGGGTGTATAGTTCCAGATATGAACCAAAAAGGTCAAAGACTTTCGATAAAGAAAAGACACGTGTCCAGCACGCGCAGCATGACCGTCGTAGAAACGGCTATCGACGGAAGAATCGATAAACTGACAGATTGTCATTCTCTATTTGTCATTATGTCGATTCTTCCGTATACAAAGTAGCTTTACTTGTCTTCGATGTTTTCAATAGACAAGTTTTTAATTTTTAAATCAATTCAAAATAAAGTTTATGAAAAGCCTCAAATTATTTTGACCCAAAAGTAATACATTTATCCAATATGTACTAAATATTACAGTCCAGAAAATTCAGTTTTCAGTAAACTAAATAAGGCCTATATAGTTTGTATCCTGACATAATCCGACTATTAAAATGTGAACGTACTAAGCTCTTCTTAAGAACATTTATAGAAAAAAGCTTCAAAGTCAGTTCATAAAAGAAATTGAACGAAACCCACTCTATAGAAAGTTTTCGCGTTTGACATTAACCCTAATACACAAAGGTGTTAAACAGTTACGGTTGGGGTTCACATAAGAATTTGAAATAAGGGGTTGGTGCTCAGCTGCAAGAGACAGGTGAAACATAAATTTAGGGACCTTTTGAGGGTCGTATTACAAAAGTGCCCTTCGGCCAGCATAAGGCGGTAATGTGAGCGAAGTCTTGAAAAGATAATTAATTATTGTGCTTTTCTTTTTGTTGTGGCCTTGGCCTTATTTGGTTTGGAGATTTTTAGAAGACGTGTAAAAGGATTAATGCTCCTATTTATTATCTGCATTATAAGTTTTTAGTGGCAGTGGCTGTGGTACGGAGTGAAAAAAACTAACAAGAATGAGGGTAGACCGATTTGTCTGCTCATAAACATCCACCCGCAATAATTTTAGTTTATCCGTGATCATGGCGTTTGCAACAGCGCCGAAATATCGGGAACTCAAAACAAATAATAAACATGGTAAAAATCCCGTTAGAAGTGTTATTAATATTTTCTGCATTGTTTTAAAACTGTTGTTTTTTTATGTCAGCCTGCTCTATCCCACTGCTGGGCAAAGGCGTTCCCCAATAGTTTTCCAATTTTTTCAGTAATTATTAATTAGCCATAGTATAGCAAGAGTCTTTTGACGAGGGCGTGGATGGAATGGAGATGTAAATAAATTCGGACGATGCCTTCTAAAATTTGGTCTTAAGTTTGTTATTGTCGATCGCACTATTTGTTACAAAAGAAAGAAGGTTTTAATCGATGTTTAAAAAACTTTCTTAATCGAGAATGTTAAAGTAACCTATACATTATTTACATGAGCATTTCTTACAAAACTCCTTAACTTCGGCCAAACAACCATTACTCGAGATTCCCCGAACCCTTCCGAAACATTTAATGAGGCTGCCTTGCTTAAAAAATTATGCGTGTCGTTTAAAAGGTTATAAAAACGTTTTGTTACATCACAGTGGCGTCTGTCGCAATTTATGTGACAACTTTCTGCGACACTTTTATTAATTAGTCGAGGGCTCTAAGGGTGCGGTCACACGGAGCGAGCTGACTTGGACTTGGTTTAACTATTCGGCAAGATTTAAATCGTTAGATTCACCTTCCATGAACTGGAAAAATGTGTGAGATTGGCAGACGACATAGTTGCCATCGGGCGAAAAACCTGGATGAGACTGGCGCAGGACCGTGGAGATTGGCACAAGAAAACGGAGGCCTAAACCAATCAGTGGGTAAATTTGGGCTGTGGATCATGATGTTGATGTGATTATCAACATATGTTTGTTTTGTTAACACTGACATTTGATCACTCACAAAAATTGCGCACGTGCACGAATTGTTGCGAATACAATCCAAAAATAGATACCTATACACAAGGCAACCAATAACCCATCATCTTTCCACCATAAGACTTCTACTGCTGAACATAGGCAACATGACATCATCTAGTCTTATTTTTCTTGCATTCAGTTGAATCCCATGACCATCACCATGTCATCGTTCCAATTTCAAGAGGGCTACCAACGCGGTCAACACCCCAGAACTACTCGATCATTTTTGCCATGCACGATTCTACTCGCGGCGAGTACTTACCCCATGTGAACGAGGCTTAAAGGTCCGAGTGTTCTGAACTTAATTGTGCTCTAACGGGGGCTAAAAACGGAAAGAGTTTGGTGACTGATGGCATCATTTCGTTGTTTTACTTTAGTTTAAAAGGATCTGTTTCCTTGCTTAGGGTGGAAATAATGTTTAATTTGAGACTTTTTGGGGTGTTTCCAGATGGAGTAGGATGGACTTAATACTTGTTTGTAATGAATGGGTAGTAAAAGTCAGTCAGCATCAATTGAGTGAAGTAATTATTTTGAGAAAATTCAAACGCCATAGTATAAATCGCATAAATCATGATTTATGTTACGTTAACAAGTTTACAACACGAATTCACTGTGCCAACTATGTCACTTGAACAGGCCATTGCTCTGCAAGGAAAAATGCAGGTTTATTTTGTTTATACAAACTGGCCGATAAAACTTGCAAAGTTCAAGACAGACAAATGACTCAACGCGTAGTCGTTGTGGTTGAGTAAACGACTGCGTAGCAAGTGTAGCGTAGACGAGACCTACGCGCTACGCCGTAGCAACTCCGTAGCACATTTTTTATACCAATGAATGAGGTGTATTTTAAGATTTTCAAAGTGACCATTTTTTTAATATCTTACTTATGAAGGAACGAAGTGGCCACACTTATTGTCGTGGAATCAGTTAGACAGACTGAGCTTTATACTAGGACGACGCAACTTGACACCGCTTTTGCATTCGCTTTTTCTTTTTCGAATACAATACAAATACTCGTCGGTGATTATGGTCATTCTATATCTTACAGTGCTATTTACTTAATTAGTAAAATATTAAAATCCAAAATCATAATTTTCGATCATACATCATTGAGTTGAGCCCTTAGCAAATACCTTTGAATCAATTTATCTAAATTAACTATGCAACGTTCAATCAATCCATGCAATACAGGCTTGTGTACTTTATGCTTTAAATGAAAGCTGACCTACAGCCATTAGATGTATTCTATATTCTATTGAAAGATCATGGAGTAAGAAATAGACGTGGAGTGTTAATACACTCGAGAAAGTGCATGTTTTGCCTATAATGTTTTTGCGGGATACTGTTATCCTTGATGAAGAGGAAGTAGTTCATTATCCGAAAATTTGTGGATGTTTTATGTTTCTGAATTGTTGGTTCTCGAGCATGTGGTTTCTTCAAGATTCTATAGGAAAGCATTTTGAGAGCAGTCAAAGTCAAGGACTACCTGAGTTCGACTGCTTGACTAATGACAAGATGATAATGTAAATTCCCTGTTTTCAAAAATTCACCATAAAAAGATTGTTTTTATGCATTTATAATAAATTAGCAGGCATGGTATAGCAAAGCCTAAAATTAAAATTCTATGAAATAGTGCATGTGATCACTCTATTATATTTACTCCGTAATACCGCATCTGATGTTCCAATATTGATTTCTGTAGCGAAAAATAATTTAAATGGAATTTTTTGATTAAAAATGGACACATCGCATTATAAATTGGTTTTGCGAGGCATTTTAATGCATGTACGGTGTTTCTATGTATTAATTGAACAGGCCCCTTTTTAATCAATAACTTTAATAATTTATTATTTTAAGTTTTGAAATATCGCCCCATTGTTGTCAACGCTTTCAACTGTGATGATTGAAATATTAAAGAGAAAATACCTCCAATGTTTTTGTTAGTACCTATTCCATCATACGTGATGTTTTCATATTTCAATGGAGTTTCTTGCCCATTCTTCACCATAGAGATCTACGCTTTGGAATGGGCAACTACAGTACTTTCAGAGCTATCATGCTGCACACGTAGCATGACCACTGTAGAAACGAGTTTTGTCTACGGAAGAATCGACATAATGACAGGTAGAAAATGACATTGTGTCAGTTTGTCGATTCTTCCGTCGACAAAGCCCGTTTCTCCGGCGGTCATGCTCGCGTGCTGGTCAGGAAGAGCTTCATCTTATTTATTGTTTTCTTTATTTCGATAGTTCAAAAGTTCCTGTAACTGGCCTACTTTAAATAAATGCTTTGATTTTGATTGCACAGCGTCGTTCTACAACGATCCAAATATTGTAAATAACAAACGTTGCAGTGCACAAGCTGACCCAATTACCTAAAATATTTACCCGAAGCCTGAGAAGCCAACCCATTATTTACGCCAAAAAAAAAACAAAAACTCCCAACCACGCATAGGTTTGACCCAAAAACTTTTTCCGCCACTAAAAATTTCAACAACGTGCCAATATGTTAGTTCTTAAAAACTTTAATAAAATTAAAAACTACACTGGCCCTGTTAACGTGGTAGTGAAAAACTAGGGCACATACTCTTGGGGCTTGTAATACGGCCCAACGCGGTGGCATTTTCAAAGTTTAACACTTATGCTTGTAAACATAGGACCCTGAATCACGTTTATGGCAGCCGCGGTTCGCAGGTGCGTTCGTTAGCACTGATATTTAGTGGTGAGTAAAGTTCTGAGCTCTTAAGCTGGCTGTTAGTATGATGTAAGGTGTGTCGTTAAGGGTATTGCGTTTCTTCGAAAATTGACCGTACGTTGGAGGACGTTATTTATATGTAGTATTATCATAAGTAAATCTATCATAAATGAGGTTGGCTTCTAGCAGTTTATCATGCCATCACTTCTCAGAGAGTTAAATCTTTATTAAACCATCAAACAGAGTCATTTCTGAACCCTACATTTTTTTTCCTTATCTCTATTAATTTGGGGTCGGCGCATCATGTTCTTCTCCTTCCATACTTCTCTATTAATTGTCATCTCATCATACAACTCTTTTCTTGCCTTATGCCTGAGCCCATAGAACCCAAAGACATTGAACTAAAAACAAACTAAATTAGCACTTAATTTAAACCGCCTCCAATAACTAAACCAGAAATCGCAACGGTCACGTACACAAAATCAACCCTTACAACCAACAACTCTATGTATATCTGTCGTACATTCAGAGATAAGCACCACTTTAGACTTTGTCTAGTGCGGTGAAACACACTAATTCTCACACCCTTTCGAGGTATAAAATGCGTTACGAGCATAACGAGCACCCTTTTTGCGGTTTTTGATGCACACTTTGCTTCGAGCAAGAGATTAGGTTGGTTTCTGTGGGCAAAAATGGAATTTCTATGTTAGGAGAAACATTATTTTCTGTTGGGTACGACCCACTGTAAGTGGTTTATTGTTATGCATTTTGGGTTGTACAGTAAATTTTGGTCGAGCTGAAAATATGAAAACTACTTCTTTTGGTTCGGAATTAGGTAAAATTGCGCCCGAAAACACCTGCCTTTTACCACTTCCTAGTATTGTAGCTAGCTTTGACCGCTTCCTAGTGTTCAAGCTGGGAAGTCTCTTGGACCTTTTGTTGGTCCAACATACTTCCCGTAGAAGAAAAGAAAAAGTCTGTACTAGTGTCGCACAGAAGCAGTATTCCCATTTGAGCACCTATTTTTAGAGCACCTGTACATAGAGCACCAAAGGTATTCCCATTTGAGCACCAACCGTTTTAATAGCTTGGTGCTCTATGGGGAACAATAAAAAATATTCAACTTTATTCCCTTTTGAGCACCTACGGTGCGGTAGCTTATAGTGATGGGCCACCCCATCACTATAAGCTATAATAAGTTTAAATTAATAAGAAAACAAAATTATATAAAGAGTAAACAAAAAAAAGTAAGACAAAATTAAATTAGTCCTCTGCTAAGCCAAAAGCTCTCATGGTGCTGGAACATATTTAAAAAAGTCAAAGCAAAAGCATAAAGTCAAAGCTTGGAATTAGTCTCATGAGTATTAAATAACCATTTTAAATATAGATGACTGTGTATCTTTACCGACTCACATACATAATAGGTAGATACTCAGATTTTGAAGCCCGATATGCTAATGGTAACAACTTGATACAACATTCTGGAAACAGTCTGTAATTATTTCGGGAAATTATATGAAGCATTAAACTAGTCTAACATAATTAACTAGTAGATATCACACGCGATAGAATATCAAATTCGAAATACTGATGACGATACTTTACCGTTGAATTTTGTGTTATTTGAAGAGGATTCTCTTCAGTCTAACGTGTTAAAATGTTGTAAAACTAAATACATAAAAAAAATAACCGACTTCCATAAAACACTAAAAAGTGGCAAATAATTTTAGTTTCGGCAGTCGGTGACTTGTATGTTTCATTTTTTTTTTTTTGCCACCGACTTCCGAAACTAAAATTATTTGACACTTTTTAGTGTTTTATGGAAGTCGGTTATTTTTTTTTGTAAAAAAGTTTTTATTTTAGCCTTTTCAGTTGTGGTATCTCACTTTAATCCTAGTCAAGTATAATTTTTACATTGTAACTAGACACCAGCACATCGTCCATACATACGACAAAGGACAAAATGCATAATAAAGAGGATGACTCAAAAAGTACCTAAGCAAAGATAATAAAATTCATATTTCACATACGTGAAAAATTTACATATAACAAAAATTTTAATAAAATGAAAACTATATGGCCAAACTATATAAACTTTTTATGGGACCAAATGGCAGGTATTCCACATCAAACTAAAGAAGAATCACGCAAATCGGATCATAATCTCAGCGTAATCGGTGTACATACATAAAAAAAACTAATCGTATTGATAAGCTCCTCCTTATAGAAGTCAGTTAAAACGGAAAAAAAACTTTTTTTTTATTAAACTTATTATAGATACACCTGGAAAAAGCATACCGTAACGATTCCAACAAGCCCAAACACAGCTAAGATTCATTGCCTTGTTATGGAGTTCCAAAGCCTGTCTCTTGGATTCATCATCAGATCTGATGGTAGAATGGTTCTTATTGGACGCAAATGCTTCACTTGTTGTAGAAAATACCAAAATCGCTGTACGTTTTCCTATAAAATTTGAAGAGTTCCCTCGATTTCGCCAAAATTCCATCATCAGATCCTGACTTGGTGACTATGGGACCATTTGGGAAGTATACCCTTTCCAACAAAAAAAGAATTTTCCAAATCGGTGGGCAAGCGAAGGAGTATTGCGCGAACATTCATAAAAAAAAAAAAAAAATAATACAAACATCCGAATTGAGAACCTCCTCCTTTTTTAGAAGTCGGTTAAAAATAATGTAGATAGGTTTTACGAATTAATAATAACGACTGCCTCATTGGTTTAGTTTTCGCTCTCGCGACTGCTGAGCAGCGCAGCGGTGGTCCAGTGGTGGCAGCCCCGACTTACGAACCCAAGCAGGCGCATTACTCTGTGTAATTTATTTCATCAACGCTGCTCTCAAAAACGGTCAAGGAAAACATCGTGAGGAAACCGGCATGTCCTAGAACTAAAAATTCGAAGACATGTGACATCTACCAACCAGCACTTGGCCTGCCTGGTGGATTACAGCCCACTCCCTCTTATAGAGAGGAGGCCTGTGTCCCTGAATTGGGAACATTATAGGCTGATGATGATGATGACTACTGACCTTGAGGTCCTGGGTTCGATTCCCAGGTTGGGCAAAGTGTTATTGAGATTTTCCTTCAGGATTTTTACAGTAGCATCCACACAGTCTAGATTTGTGCCCGGTTGATGGCATAGGCTCGTCCGCTTTTACGTGGGACTTAAACATAACTGGGGAAATGTGGGTGTACTTTTCTGCCTAATCCTTCGAGGCTTATAGGCGTGATGTTGGATTATTAATTAACAACGGGAACATACCTTAGCAAACCTTGTTCTAGAGCCGTCAGACACACATACATACACAATAATGACACTGAGAAGATCTTGAACGCGAACCATGTTGGACTCGGCTTCCAGTCTAAAAAGATGCAGCTGTATAACAGTAACCTCACCTCCACAACACAGTTACGAAGCTAAACACACACAGTTACCAAGCTAAACACACACACACGCACAAACGGTAATGGTAAACCAACTGGTTTACCATTACCGTTTGTGCGTGTGTGTGTGTAGAAAATAATCTGCGTGGCTTGAAGAAAATAATCTGCGTGTAAACCTCACAAAAACGAATTTTATACAATTTAGTACATATGGACGAGAAAACAAGACCTTAGACATCAATTATAGAGGACTTAAATTTAAAGAAGTAAATGAAACTACATTTCTCGGTATCATGATTGATAAACACTGCAACTGGAAGGCACACGTCAATAAAGTATGCAATAAAATAAATAAATTCGTGTTCGTTCTATACGAACTTACAAAAACGTCGGCTTTAGAAACCGTATTATCTGCATACTACGGGTACGTTGATTCTGTGTTGAGATATGGTCTTATCACCTGGGGCCACTCAACAGAATGTCAAAGAGCTTTTATCGCACAGAAAAAATGCATCCGCGCCATAGCGGGAATACGCCCATGGGAATCATGCAAACCCTTTTTCGAAAAGTTCAAGATACTAACCCTTCCAAGCCTTTATATCTTTGAATGCGCTAAATTTGTTAAGATGCACCCGGAGTAATTTGTAAAAGCACATGAAGTTTTTCAAAAAAGTAATAGGCACAAAAATAGAATAGTTTTGCCCATAATTCCGAGGACAGCATTATACAGTAAAAATAGCTATGCAATGTGTGTTCGCATATTTAATGCTATACCTGACAGCATAAAAATTTTACCGGCACATAAATTTACAGGGCGTCTTAAGATATGGTTAAGGGAAAAGAATTTCTACTCAGTAAGCGACATATTTAATAAGAGATTAAAATAAATAGCAATTAAATATAATACTAAGATAAATAAGCATCTACTCTCTGACATCAATAATATTTTAAATGTATCTGATAATATTGCTACTCAATTTATATTTTCATTTGGATTAAATCTAAGAACATTATAATATGACTACGTATAAACCCAAATGTTTGCATGTCACAGTATTATGACTAAGTGTTCTGGATCTATATTGATTTATGTTAAGACCGAAATTGTACCAACACTTATCGCAAATAAACTGATTTGATTTGATTTGATTTTGCACCGAGTAACACTACTCAGTGTAGCTGTTTCGTAACAAAATTCAAACAAAACCGAATTAGGGACCTCTAAAATTACCAAAAAGTTTTTAATAAAAGCTTCTTTCATCAATAAGCTTTTATATGGATTTATTCAAGTGATAATTTTGTGAGAACTATCCAAGACGTAGCGTTAGTGCTCAGTGGCACGGAAAAAAATCGTCTGCGTATACATTGTAGAAACATTTCGTGATGTCAAATGTACAACTTGTAACATTTAAAGAGCGTGACTTTAGCTTTTTGATTTTTAGAGGCCTTTGCTTATGACTGTTATAATCATAACAATAATCTAATATTGAGAAAGATAAACAAATCAAGTATCTTGACCAATAGTCATTTTAGCTAATGTGCCAATAGTCATTTTAGCTAATGGCTTAATTGCCAAGAGCCTTCGACCAATACCTGAGGATGTGCTCGTTGCTGGATCAAGGGCTTGAGCCAGAAAGCGGTACTCCTGGACACGGCTCGTATTGTTAGGAAGTTCTTCGCTCTAGAGCCTTGACCGCCGTAGCTTGGACCCTGGTCCCGAAGCTGGTGGCCTACAATTTTTATATATTTTTTTCAATTCATTTATGTTTTCAAGAAATATTTCACTATGTGAAATTGATGTATAAAAAGTAAAGAAAGTAATCATCCTATCAATCGAAGACAGTACAGTGATTCAGCTACACTGATAAGAAACTCCGACATGAAATTCGAAGCGTTCAGTGTTTTTAAAGTCTCTATTACTCGTTCTAATAACAACTAAATAGTAATATATTACTATAACTAGCAGAAGACAAAGAGATAATATATTCTGAGTTGATGGCTAACCCTCAGTTATTGGAGTGGCTGCCTCACCAGAAGAAGAAGTATACTTGCAAAACAAAAACACTGACAATGCAAAAATCTACTGTGTTATGAACCAAATCATCATTATTCAGCCTGTATCCGAATTTATTTGGGGTCTGCAAAGCGTGTCTTCTTCCATACTTCTCTATTACTCGTCACCTCATCAGACACCTCCTTTCTGCCATATCATCCTTTACACAGTCCATTCATTGTTTCTTTGGTCTTCCTCTACTTCTATATCCATCTATATTCATCCTCAAAAGTTTTTTCACGATAATTTCCTCATTCCTACTCATCATATTGGCAACAAGCCAACCGATTACTATGCAACTTTTCAGTCTCCGGCTGCCCTTTTATACTTCCCCTTATGTACTCATTTTTTATTAAATCCATTCGCGTAACTGCACACAACCCCCTTAGCATTCTCATCTAAGCCACATCTAGTGTCATTGGGCAAATCAATATAAAAAAGCGTCCACACCTTGACATAGGCTTTTATCAGCATTTTTCATGTCAACATTATTCCAAGACACAGTAACGTTAAGTAGGAGTATTCCCATTTGAGCACCTATTTTTAGAGCACCTGTACATAGACCACCAAAGGTATTCCCATTTGAGTATGAACTGTATATTGCATCCATCTCACACTGTGTCTCTTCTAGTAAAGGTTGTTTGATAGTACCTATGTCATCATCATCATTTCGTATCGATGTTACTTCCATATCATTTGATGATTTCCCGTATTTTCCGTAAAAAAGGTCCGTAATTAACAAATAGTACGTCTGTGTATGTCGTTATATGTGGAAAACTGAAAGAATTTGTTTTTTTTTGTGGTAAGGTACGTTTGAGTGCAATAAGTTTTTCTGTAGCTCCGTATAAATATACACAAACAATTTAAAAAATATATCTTCAAATGACAGTCGTTGATTGCTCAAAATAGGTTTCTTTATTAGCAATGAAATGTCAAAGGGTTCATAAAGTTTCTACACTATATTCTACGAAAATGTGAGTTGGTATGAATTGACAAATATAACCGGTCATGCGAAACTTAAAACCATGTTACTATACGACGTGTTACACGTTTATCTAAATTATTCAAACCAAGTTTCCTAGAACTAAAATAGCAACGAGAACTAGCTTTGAAAGCCACGATACCTACCTATCACAAAGACGATATATCAACCTTTACCAAAGAATATTCCGAAGATAACCCATTATACATTGATACGAAATTACTTTCTACCTACCAACAAGAAAAAATAGAGCCCAATATTTTTTTCGTCGCCGAAAATACAACAAGAAATCGGTTTTCCCACTAAAATTTTGCAAAAGCCGTTGGAAGGTTGACGTCTAACTAGATACCCGTAGAAATTTACGGCCTGATAAAACATGGCCAGGATATGTGGAGCTCTCACAACAAATCGCTTTGCCCGCATACCGTTGGGGCTTTTGATAACAGCGATGTTAGGAGGGTCAGGTTGAACTGGTCGTTGTGTAAAACTTGTCTGCCAAATGGATTACCTCGATTAAGTATGAGCGACCCCTGACCCGTATAGGTGGACGCATGATTAGTTCCAATCCTCAGTTTTACGGCAAAGCTGAGGGATTTAGTGCAGAGCATTTTATTTCTGCATGTATTTTGCATTTGCTCTTTTTGCTATGAATCTTGTGGACATAAAAGTTTATTAGACTAACTTGAAGCTGGATTTGTTTAAACTAAACAATTGGAATTTGTTTTTCCATTCAGCGTGAATTAAAAGTATTTGTACTATTCCAGTTTTGCTACTGGGAATGGAACAATCGGAGTTATTTCTTTGTTTGTTACATCAGTGTTTTCTCCAAATATGCTTATTGTTAGACTGTCATCATTCAGGCTTTATTGAAAAAACATTTCAGGAATGCAGGATTTATAGTGAAAAAGATTATTAGTTTATGGGCGTTTTTATTCAGTTCAGCGAAGTTCATCGCATGTTTCTGGGAAAGGCAACAAAATTTAACTCTTCTTATAACACAATAATGTTAAATTTTTTAATCTGTGCAAAGGTTTTTTTTTTTAATATTTGTATAGAAATATTTTTTTGCTGATTGCACAGACAGATTAGAAAGCAAGATTGACACAATGATAAAATTGCAAGAAATGACGACGCAATAAGACGGCTGGTAAAAAGGCATCTAACTGAATTACTCATTTGTCTTCCCCAAAACCCATAATGATCTCCGAAACAGGAAAAAAAAAACATTCTGAAGAAAAGTGATTCCCTACAGCAGCTTTTCCCCTTACTTTACATTCTCGCAGCGATGAAAAATGGTGCAGAACCTCAAACGGGAGTTCGACACGTTTTCCTCATCCAACTGTAGAAACTTCAAAAGAAATATCGATGTGCGAAGGCAGCCATTAATTTGGGTTAAATAAAAAAATGGCCGCCAGGAGGCATGGCCCGCGTCAAACGGGAGGGCATAAATATTTCAAAAGGGGGGCCATTTGGAACACAGGCACCGTTTTTTGCATATTATCTAAATGTGTCCAATGACAGAAAGGGCTTGTTGCGGTGGTGGTTCAAAGTTGGAGCGAAAAAGATTACAAGCTTTGTAGATTTGAGTAAGGTCAACGTCAAGGTCAAAAAAAAAATGGGTAAGCGTAAATTTGTAAGCGACGACTTTTACACATAATACTTTACAGAAGCAACTTTTGTCAGTTTTGCTTTGTTTTTGAAAACATCGTGACGAAACCAGCGGGCCTTAGAGATATTTCTTGCCTGGTGGCATACAAACTCTGACATGGATGCATGGACAGGATAGGTACTAGTCGCACGACAAAGAAGAGAGAGTGAGATTTGTTTTGGTTTTGACACTTTTAAGATTTGATTTGTGAGATACCAAGCAAAGACTATGATGTTCCCATTGCCAGGACACTTTTTCACGACACTTGGACACGGCTTCTGTTTCTACAAGTCCACCAAGTGCAGTAGGAGATTGCGCTAATATGGAGGATAATTAAAACTCGTTAAAAGCCTCGGAACGTTTTGGAAAAGGAAACCTAACAGCTTAGCATAAGTAACAAAATATTTTTTTAGAAAATACCTCGAGTTACAAAGTAGCCTTCAAAACATAAGATAACTCCGATACTTATCCGACATACTCCATCTAGTACTCATCAAACAGCGCAATTAGCCAAACTATCCAAGTACATCGCTGTATACTCACTACTTGCACCCTAGTAAAGCGGCCGGTGTTATACTCGTATAAACCCAAGAGCTTTATGTGATATCCCGCGATATTGTTGTTACGGGAGATGGCTGTTAACTTATTAACTGACTCTGACTTTTGTCGACGTTGCGATTTTATGTGTAACACGCATTAAACGTGCTTATGATGACTTAAATATGGGTAGTTGGAGTAAAGCTAACAAATTATTTGCTAAGTCAGCTGTTTTAGGTCAGTTAGGACGTTTGGGTTAAAGTGACTATATTTGTTAAAATTATAAAGAGGTAAAATTTGTCTGTAAGTTTGTATTTAGCAAATTAAACTAGATGTATTAGCTGAAAATCATAAATCTAAGGACTTTGTAAATTTTTGGAAAAACTCGAACAGACTGAACCCTAGGTCGAGCCTCCCCATAAGTGTTGGCGGTAAAAATGACTCCACACAGATTGCAAATATGTTTGTAGACCATTTTAAAGTCAAGCCCTTAGCAAATCCCACAGTTGATCATGCGACGCAGACGGTGACTGGCGCTGATGTAAGCATGAAATTGGATGTGAAGTTCTCAAATAAAGATGTCGTGAAAGTGCTTAAGAATATGGTTAGAGGAAAGTCCCCAGGACATGATCATCTCAGTGTCGAGCACCTTAGGTATGCAGGTATACACTTGCCGAGAGTTTTGTCGATGTTTTTTAGACTGTGCATAAGTCATTCTTATCTGCCTAGTGCGCTTATGAGAACCATAGTTGTGCCTATCATAAAGAACAAAACTGGTGATGCTGCAGATCCCACCAATTATAGACCAATATCCCTTGCTACGGTCATAGCTAAGGTGCTGGACAGTCTACTGGATACATACATGGCCCCTAGGATTAGTTTGCACGATGCACAGTTTGGCTTCAGGCCTGGGCTATCAACAGAAAGTGCCATTATGTGTCTGAAGCGGACAGTTCGGTACTATACGGATAGGAAAACACCGGTTAATGCGTGCTTCTTATATTTGTCCAAGGCTTTTGACCTCGTCTCGTATGACCAGCTGTGGAGTAAGCTAGGAAAAGAGGAAAAAGTAGAACCCGAGATAACCTCTCTACTAAAATTTTGGTACGAAAACCAAATAAACAATGTTAGGTGGGCAGGGACTCTGTCAGAAGAGTATAAATTGGAATGTGGGGTGAGGCAAGGGGGAATCACCTCCCCTCGCCTATTCAATTTGTATATAAACCAGCTGATTGTTGAGCTCAGCAATACTGGCATTGGTTGTCATGTTGATGGTGTTGCTATGAACAACATCAGCTATGCGGACGATATGGTCTTGCTGAGCCCATCAATCAGTGGCTTAAGACGTCTATTGAAGGTTTGTGAAGATTACGCGGTGACTCAGGGCCTTAGGTATAACGTCGCTAAGAGTGAGTTAGTCGTTTTTAATGTTGGCACCAGAAGAGACTTGAATGTGCCGTGCGTCTCGTTAGCAGGTATCCCCTTGAAGCGAGTCTCAAAATTTAAATACTTGGGCCACTGGGTCACTGAGGATCTATGTGATGACCTAGACATAGAGAGGGAGCGCAGGGCGCTGTCTGTTCGAAGTAATATGCTGGCCCGGAGGTTTGCACGGTGTACGAATGAAGTTAAAATGACGCTTTTTCGGGCCTATTTTCAGACTTTCTACACCTGCAGCCTCTGGGTCAAGTATACGCAGAAAGCATACAGCGCTCTGCGTGTGCAATATAATAATGCATTCAGAATGCTTGTGGGGCTGCCGCGATTTTGTAGCGCTTCGGGTATGTTCGCTGACGCAAGGGTAGATGATTTCTATGCCATTATCCGAAAGCGATGCGCTTCTCTCCGGCATAGAACAGATGTCAGCTCCCACAGCATGTTGAGGGCATTGAGTGACCGGTGGGACTGCCCGATGCTTGGCCGATGGGTTAGGCTGCACACCCAGGTCGGATAAGTAGCTGTAAGGGCATCTAGTTTTATTTTATTTCTATTTTATTTCTATTGTATTATACTACTGTTCCTATTTGTGTTGTACTCGTAGATTGTATGTGTTACTAATAATAGTCATATAAGTCATGTAATTACTAACAATATGGACTTTAAAGTCTGCAAATAAAAGATTATTATTATTATTAGCGGGTAATCTTCGGAACTACTGATCTGCCCCGGGAAAGTCGTATGTCTATCTCGCTCGCTTTTCTAATGCTAAAACAAGATAGACATACGACTTATCGAATCGAAATCGAATCCGAGCGTTAGTGAATAGGGGGCCTGATTCCGATCATTCTTTCTCTAACGGTAAGCTACATTATCCCCGAGTGTCATGGCTTAAAACGTTCTAGTGGGTTAATATCCGTATATAACGGGAACGAGCTGTGAGCAAAAGCTAGTTTTAAATATTTTATTTTACCTGCGTTAGTAAATGTTTTAAGAGAGCCTCTGTTAAAGTCTCTTCTTTGAATCTACGGAAACCTATAGCTTATGGAAGAATAGATAAATACGATATAGGTGGCCAAACGAATTGTATAAGTCGATCTGCAGTTCTACAGTAAGAACTCACTGCACTGGTGGGAATCAAGTGAACAAAATGTCTGGATTTTGTAATCGTAACTTAAATTGTTGAGAAAAAAGATATTCAATAAGTAAGAAAGCCTCTCTGAGCATTTCTGCGATACTCGCTGTTCTTGATTTATGAGCAAGTAATACTGCTAAAAAAGTGACAAAATAATAAAACACAAAGATAAAAAAATCATTAATTAACGTCATCATTGAAAAAGAAGGCACAATGCCAAATTGCCAGTCAAAAACCACCCTTAGTAATCCATTTCCTTCTGTTGATACAATGCTTTTTGCGTTTACGTCTTTGGCATACTAAGTAGCTAACTCTTCTTCGGTTTTTCCTCATTGTCAGATATTGAGCAATCAATATTTTTACGATTTTGAAAGCGCTCCTCTAGGGTACGTATGTACCCAAAGGAGCGCTTTCAAAACCAGCCTGTGGCAGAACGACTTCGACTGTCATCATCTGCCTGGTCTTTTCCCAAATATTTCGGGGTCGAATTCCAGTCTGGGGCTGCTGCATCCCGAATCCACCTCACAAGCGAAGCTACCTTTTCCTGATGATAGCATGGAAAACATCTGTACTCGCTTGGGCAAACATCCCCGAGGCACTACAGAAACGAGAGAGTTTCAACATCATCCTCAAAACATTGTTATATTGGACGCGCAAGGCATTTAGCGTTTCCCGTGAACAGCTGAACCACAGACTTCCCATGTACAGGTCTTGACAGTACGCTTTATACAGGGTTGTTAAACTTACCTCAGAACTGAAACTGAGCTGTTGTTTGTGCATACCAGTGCAATACATCTTCTTCTTTTCCTCATGTTCATGCTCATGTGTTGACGGCACTTGCTTCAAGTGAGACGCGAGTCATGTTACTTGTTTCCTACTCGTGAGTAAGCCGCAAGTCTTGACTCAAGGCATTCTCCATTTTTTTTTGTTTCTAATTTTAGCCGCTTTCAATTTATTAACCAATCAACTCTGACAGTCACTAGTTTTTTTTTTAAATAGTCCTGATCTGCTCCTCCTCGGAAAGGACAAGGAGACATACATATTCGGGACTTTAATAGCAATTTTGACGACAGGGTTGGCGCAGTGGCTGAGCGATCGACTGCTGCGTTGCGTGTCGCGGGTTCGATCCCCGCACGGAACAAATATTTGTAAGGCCTACTAATAGTTGTTCCGGGTCTGGCTGTTTGTGTATGTGAGTTTAAATGTTTGTGAACGCACCCACAATACAGGAGAAATTCCAAGTGTGGGGCAAAGTTTAAAAAAAATAATATTGGACTGACATTAGGAAAAGAAGAAGATGTATTGCACTGGTATGCAAAAAAAAACAGCTCAGTTTCAGTTCTGAGGTAAGTTTAACAACCCTGTTTAAAGCGTACTGTCAAGGCCTGTACATGGGAAGTCAGTGGTTCAGCTGTTCACGGGGGACGCTAAATGCCTTGCGCGTCCAATATAACAATATTTTCAGGATGATGTTGAAACTCCCTCGTTCTGTAGTGCCTCGGGGATGTTTGCCCAAGCGAGTACAGATGGTTTCCGTACTATCATCATGAAAAAAGGTAGCTTCGCTTGTGAGGAGGATTCGGGGGAGCAGCAATAGCATCCTGAAAGTCGTAGCTGAGTACCCGAGAGCTCCTGTACTGAGGCATCTCATGCGGAATTATTGTCCGCATGAAATGCCTCTTAAGTACTACATGACTCACTATCTTGTTATTTTTTTGTAACTAATCCTAGTGTATAAGTTGTAGTTTCTAACGTGTGTACTAACACAAATGGTTCCTATGTTGTCCCATATAAAAGAATTTATTATTATTATAAGTTTACATCTAACACAAAAAACTCTACGAAGTTGGTTGACTTTAGCCTAATACACGTATGTACCAGACATTTCCCTTAAATCGCAATTTGTCTTCATACGTCACTGGGGAGCTGTGAAGCCGAAAACGCTCGCAGTTTAAACATGCCACAAGATAATTATTTATGGTTTAGATAGCTGCTTTGCTTTTCAAGATTTTATCAGTCCTTAGAGCCAAGATCAAAATGTATTTGCTACCGAAGATCTTATTACAATCTTCTTGACACTGTCATTGTCATTCAAGTCATTGCAAAAAAAAAAACGAATAGATTTGAAAGCGATAGCTAATTGCGTTGACCCTCTGGATAAAACACGGAGTTTGCTCTTAGCGACCCGCCCTTGCTTCAAACGGTTTTAAATATTACCTGTAAAAGTACTTGAAACATTGTTTGTGTGTGTGTTTTTTTTTAACTAAATAGTGTTGCGTTTGGCCGCAGCCCTGGTGGTGTGAAGCGATGATGCGGCCTAAGGTGAAACACGCTTGCCTAGAAGCAATCGATTTGCTCGAACTTTGTTAGCTACACGTACTATTAAAATTAATATAAAACCGCATCATAATGCGTTGCGGAGTTTATAACATCACACACACAGATCCGAAAAGCAAGTTTCATAAATGTATATTGATTTTCATATTCTCCTTACCAACGTTGTTCAAATAGATTACTTGCTTAGTCTCTGTAACCGTAAGACCAATAAATTGAACAAAGGGGCGAGAAAATTACCTTGTCAATCCCTTGACGCTTGAGAAACTGTAGTCTTAATGCCCCAGCATTGTTCGAGGTCACTATTAATAATTCAAAGTGGAAAGGTAATGTTTTATTGGAAAAGTAATGTTAATGGTGACCTTTATGACTTCGTTGGTAGTGAAGCTGAGGTCTAAAATAGTGAAGAAAATCATTAGGTATGAGACTCAAACGAATTAGAACCGAAAATTTGAGAATATGTGAGTAATCTTGAGATGTAAGCCCCGGCCGGGCCTTAAATTAATTTTAGGTCACCACTGAGTTGAGCAGTATTGCAACCTTATAAAGTTTAAATGCGAGTGGCCAGGTCAAAAAAAAAAATAGGGAACATTATTATAATTAATCAAACTAGATGTCCAGCGCAATTTCGTCTGCGTCACATTTTCCCCGTTTTCGCAACATTTTTCATTGCTGCTCCACTTCTTTTGTCCGTAGCGTAATGATATATAGCCTATAGCGTTCCTCAATAAATGGGCTATCTAACACTGATTTTTTTCAAATCGGATCAGTAGTTCCTGAGATTAGCGCGTTCAAGCAAACAAGCAAACTCTTCAGCTTTAGTATAGATATGCACTGGAACCACGTGTGTGTTACAGTCCACTTCTTTAAACAGAGGAGCAGATATGATAATTATGACAATAATTTATCTGCTTCTTAAGTTGATGGAGTCTAATAAGATAGCAGAAGAATCTTATTAACTGACAAATTATGGCAACAGGCAGGTGCAATTCACAACATAAACGAAATATACAATTAACAAAATATATATTATTGTGTCAAAGAATATTAAACACACTGAACAAATCTCACGATTAAATTAAACTGAAAATATCAAACACTATTATACCAAAAATGCAATTCTACAGAAATTCTTTAGACTCAGTCAACATTTGCAATGTGATTTAGAACATAGCTCAAACTGCGGACATTACTCGTAGCTAAAGTGAATCCACATAAGAGTTAGGTAAAGTATCAAACTCTAAGTCAATTTGTTGAACAAACACCATTTGTCTTCTAGTAACCGTAGCGGACTAATGCAATGTTACCGGACTCCAGACTGGCCGGTTCTATGTGCTTCCGTTAAATTAGATTTCAACGTATTTATTTTTGGGGAGAGATTTCGTTGGTTACGTCAGCGTATAATGTGGAAGTTTTTACTGTATCAAATATGACACGTTTGCTTTTTGGAAAATTTGTTTTCACTATCAAAACATCCAAGCACTTTCTGAATGTGTTTATTTTTGCTCGCTGTATTCTGCTGTCTGCATCAAAGTCCGTTTTTTTTGCAGCAATTATACTAAATACTGACTTTTTATCTTAATAACATCCAGATTTCCCTTTCACCAGTAGAAAACTAACATTACAACAGTAAAAACACCATGATCATGGATACTGAAATACCATAACATAAATATTAAAATCAGAATACTTTTTGGCAAAAGACAAAGATTGAATATGTAGGTGGCAGCTAATTCCCAAAGTAAAATTAATGCACTCATAAGATTTAATTTAATACATGAAACAAGACCAAATGAACATAATTCATACAACGAGAATGTTTTTGACATGGAAAAGACAGGAGCTTCCAAAGTCTTCAAAAGATGTGGACGCTTGGGACTTCCTTGAATAATTGAAACGTAATCTTTTAATTTATTTTGCTTTCACATAATCTTGACAACTCAACTCAAAGCATTTATTTCAATTAGACCTTAACAGGCACTTTTGAAAGTCAAAAACATAAAAAAAAAACGCGAAGTTACAGTCCCAGTCACAAGGCATAATAACTTGTGAAAGTACTGTAGTTGCCCATTCTAAAGTGCAGATCTCTATGGAGAAGAATGGGCAAGAAACTCCATGGACTCTGTTTTAAATCAAAATATGTTACAGTTGTTAGGTGATTGATATTAAAAATTACAAATATGTGAGAACGATGTAGAAATACGGGCAAGTTAAGAACGTCCAGAGTAAAATGTTAAATCAGTTATTAAAAAATAAAGTAACTAAAATAAACCGAGGCAGCTAAGAGATGACCAGTCACAACTGACAGCGCCCGTTTACGAACATGACGCATGTATCAGCCATCATTCAACTCAACCACTTTGAAGGGAACTAAATGACCTGACACACCACTATTAGCGTGACATTTAAGTGAGCATGACATTCACTTTACCACCAGGGTAAATTCACTCATAAATTAAAGAGTCAATTTTAAATGTTTAAATTGAAAACTTATTAGCGGTTCTAGACTTGATTTAAGTCTGAATCTCAATACCCATATTGGTTCAAAGTGCCTCCTCCAATTTACTAAATGTATTTGGATCAAATTGAACTAACTGTTTGCCAATAGTCTGGCTGCATTCGTCTGCAGAATTTGGCGAACCTCTGAAAGCTTTGTTAAAATTTGGTTTGAATTTAACAGCACCTGAATTTGTGTTTGCGAAAGTACACAAAGATTAAATGGAATAATGTTGAATTAATAAAATTAGATAAAGCTGGAGACGGTGGCGTGTGTAATTTCATTATGATTTAATGTGAGTAGAAATGATGGGTTAACTTTTATTCGAGTGACTGCTTCAACCGCTTTGTTGCTAACGTTAATTCTCACAAAAAGACAAAGCTTTTTGTTGATTATTGAAAGAGAAGATAGGTTTCAAATACTGTAAGCTGCAGCATTTACTCATGAACAGACTCTTTTTGTTTGGAAAGATTTACTGCACGAATAAATCACATTAGCAAATTCTGTGGTGAAGATGACATGTAGATGAAAGGCATTCATAAAAATCTTGACCAATGATGTTACCAGTATACAAAAAGATGGTGTAATTGCTTATGAACTAAGCCAGTGTAGAGATAATTATTCTACGGGAACGTGCAACAAAGATAGAAAGGATTATTTGTCATGACCCATTTCAGGTCTAAAATGGGTGCCAAATTCCATTGAAATCTATTCAGCCGACGGACAAAGTTATATTCGCATTTATAACTTTAGTATAGATGCAACTAATTGTGTAGTTTGTTTTGTTAGATTTAAGTTTAAAATAAATTTTAAAGCCAGCGTGTGCAATATTATTGTTTTGAGGAAGTTCAAGTTTTGATACAAGATTTTAAAGTTGAAACCTATTTAAATTTCCGTACACCGCGTTTAGTGTTTCCCGATGTATTCACACGCGTTTGTATCGTTTCAAGAGTTTGACGTCATACTGTTATTTCTGACCAACTACACTAACATTTTCTTCACTATCTTCACGTAGTTCTGCTGTTTTAACAATAACAGATTTAATAACTATTATTAGTACTACAGTCACGAAGGATTTGGGGTTAAAAATCAATAGAAGTCATATAGAATTTTGCATTTTTATGGTAACCACTCTCGATGAATCTCTCGATCATAAAGTATTGGAAAAATACCTGCTTATACGAGTCGTTCAGTATTGAACAACATGATATTAAAACTACATCTTCTCCCAAATATTAATATTTGATGGCGAGTCAACCCAAACCTTCTAGGTCGGAAATGAAACTCTAGTGAGCAGCGACAAGGATCATATTCGCTTGGGGAGCTCCCGAAAATCTGGCATCTATTTCATCGAGTACCATATAATCGGATGGCAGGAAGGCAATATTACTTATCGGGGCATGTTTACTACCAGTCACCTGTTCAGTGAAGTAAGGGTTGGCGGATTCGAAATGTTTGTCGATAGTTCTATCTATCTTGTCTTCGAGCTCAATTTCTCTTGCAGGCAGTATGCAAGCGGTTCTAGTACTAAATCTGTTACTGTCAACGGTACCTTTGCTAAATGTGTTAGTGTCACAGCTTCGATGCATAAGGAATGGTGTATCTCACGTTCTGTTTTCGAGTTTCATACACAATTTACGCTACTAAAGCCGATTTAAAACAGAATTACAAAAAAGTATTAATGGATTCCAACCTAGCAAAGCAATCAAAACTATTGTTAAAATAAATATACCTACTTCGAATATTAAAATAGTATTTCATTTAAATTTTCATTAAACCTTAAAGTCCTTTAGCATGAATTTTCGGAACAAACTATACTTTTGCAGCGAAATTTCATTATTAATGTATAAATTCACAAAAACTCTGACCACAGGCGTATCCATGACAATGTTATTTCGTTACCTCAATTTCCGCGAACAGCATGAAAAATATACGTTACAAAAATACAACATAAAAGACTTTTATCAAAAACATTTTCACCCATATCCGTTGGTACATAAAATCATCGACATAGTATGCCCTTGTCCGTGCATCACTTTGGTGGGACCAAGCGGATGCGTCCCTAACATGATTAGCTATATTACTGCGTCCCCCGCTCCGTTGCGTACAAACATCGTTGATTTTATACGTATTAGTTACTGTTGATTAGTTTTTCATCGAACCTATATGAGTTTATTAAAGTGTTTCTGAAGGATTACAGCAATTAGAAATAGCGAATGGGTTTCATAAGATCAAAATGTTTGATTTTAGATAAAATTGTTTATTTTAGTCTTGTGCGAGTAAAATAAATACTTTTTCTGCCTTTTTTTTTTCTTTTAGCACTTACAATAGAATTCCTGGTATTGTTATAAAGATGTCATGCAGTAAACATATTGATTTGATCTAAATATAATTTATCATGTATGTTAGTAGTTACGACTAACAGCGACTTATATCTACTTGGATTTTTACATAAAAGATCCTGGTATCATCGTTCTTAATAATAATATAATGCTCAAGTAAATTCTTAATTTAAATTGCACTTTTCTCTCCATAAACGTACATTTCTGAAGAAAACCACAGAAGATTTTTTCACAAAATATCGAACAAGCTTTTGTAACATCTACAAGAAATATTTCGGAAACAAACCCTATTGTAGCTTCCCCTTCTACACAATTAGACCATTTCAATACAATTACCGTCCATCAGGCCATCATAATTGTTTGTTACAAGCCCATAATAATCGATGCTCCAAATTAACTTCTTCTAAAGAAAAAATATTTCTTCAAAAATGCCCCTCGTTGTCCCAAAAGGGGCTTGAGCAAGCAATCCATTAGATACTGCGTTATCAAGTCATAAATTTCGTCAGCTATAACTGTTAGTTGTCAGTCGAGTAATATATTGATACGATCGACATAGATACGGGATTTTGGATCATAATAAATTACAACGCGGAATGGTGACTGCAAGTTTATTCATCAAATGCTGAAGTATTTATTGGTACATGTGAATTTGTAGGTACCTAGTACGAAGTGAAATAATTTACACGAGTAGTTTTATAATCGGATTGATGGTTTCTATTGGAATAATCCTATTATGATTTTAATTAATAATCCGTGTTTCTGTTTAATGGCTGACATTCACGTTCGGAAGTTATTATATAAACAAAACAACTCATTATGACACTATAATTTCGCTAATACGCATATCGTCGACGGGCTTGTATCAACATTATTTGGCGAAATATATTTTTTCATCAAAATGTAAAAAATAGCGACCAACATTGAAAAAGCTATTCAGCAAGCACGGTCGGTTAAACAAACGAATCTAGGACCTCCGACATTATTCATCATCATCATCATCATCAGCCTATAATGTTCCCACTGCTGAGACACAGGCCTCCTCTCAATGAGAGGGATCAAGCATTAATCCACCACGCGGGCCCAGCGCATGTTGGTAGATGTCACATGTCTTCGAATTTTTAGTTCTAAGACATGCCGGTTTCCTCACGATGTTTTCCTTCACCGATTTGAGAGCAGCGGTCATGAAATAAATTACACAAAGTAATGCGCCTGCCGGGGTTTGAACCTACGACTTACTGCTCCTAAGTCGAGGCTACCACCACTGGGCCACCGCTGCACCGCTGCCGACATTATTGTTTGGTGATATTCAAAACAGTTTTTAGTTTCTCCTGAAAAAAAAAAATGTGTAAAGCAGTATTGTTAGACTCATTCCAGAGTGGGAAAAACATGGCGCTAGACGTCCTCTATAGCTCCGTCTCTTTCCCACACTGGAATAAGAATAAAACAATACTGCTTTAAGACATCACAGTAACCCCCCTGCACCGACGCCGAAGATATTGAGTAGAGCATCTGTCTTTTAGAAATATTACAATCATTAGTGTTGGTGTTGAAAAGATGGATGGCTTGTGTGAGTACCTATATGAAAGAGAAAGGAGTAAATGATGCCATGGCATCTAACAGGGGAGAATGAAAGAAGAAAAAGTGTTGGGCCGACCCCAAGTAGAATGGAACAAGGGCAAGAAGATGATGATGGGTATTGATGTTGTTCAAGACATCATCATCTGCCTAGCCTTTTCCCAAACTATCTCTGTTAGCTTCCAGTCTAACTGGATCTGCACCCAGTACATGTAAAATACTGGTACACAGCTGCCTGTGTACCAGTATTTTACATGAAGCGACTGCCTATCTGGCCTCCACAGCGTAGTAACTGGGTAATACGATATCTCTTAGTAAGACTGGATGTCAGACTTTTGGCTTCTGACTACTCTTAACGACTGTCTTAGATCTACAAAATGACAGCCGGGACCAACGGCTTAACGTGCTCTCTGATGCACGGAGGAAATTCGGTATGTAATTATGGTCACCTATCCAC
Organism: Cerastis leucographa; assembly: GCA_963082945.1. NCBI lineage: Eukaryota > Metazoa > Arthropoda > Insecta > Lepidoptera > Noctuidae > Cerastis > Cerastis leucographa. Next base: position 5,468,452 of record OY720382.1, read on the forward strand.
GGATCAACCTCGGCAAGCATGGCTTTACCTTAAAGATCGACCCGTGCGGGTGTTGTTATTTCGCCACAAGCTCTTCAAATGTTGTGTTGTTCAAGACATGAAGATAAAAAATCAGAAGGAAAGAAGTGAGACTCCTTTGGCCCCCAGAATATCACAGATCAATAACAACCAATACCTACGAATAGACCTCATACACTGAACTCCAAAGGATAACAAAACAAACCACGGAGCCATAGAATATTCTCCTGCACCAGATCAGACGGTGAACTTTAAGCAAATGTTGGTGGTATTCATGAAGGAAACGACCCCTGACATTAATTCACTAATTAACATTTCGGCTTCCAACACAATAGGATACGGAATTTCCTAGCAACATCCTACGAATCCTCCACGATATTGTTATTAGGAATTGTGTTTCTATTAATTTTCATGTTACGTAATTGAGAATTGGTATGTTTATATATTTTTTAGATTATTGTTTCAGGGGATTTTCGGGTTCAATTTAAGGGTTATTTCAAAATTGTAATTTTGGAGGAATTTATTGGTTTAATTTTCTAGGGTTTTTGGGGAGCAGAGATTTGGCAATGTTATTGTTGTTGATAAGGAGTTCTTGGACATAGTTAAAGAACGGCGATCGCTAAAATGGTGAACGGTGTGTCAATGTTAGCGTTAAATTCCTTTCAAAATATATGAGCGATGAATATAGGTTTCTATTAATGATCATTATTATCTACCACTAAGTTTGAGCAATTTTGCTAGAGTAATCTTCTAGTCCATCTAGATTCGGCAAACTGTCTGTTATCTCATTGCAAAGCTTAAACTTTTACTACGCTACGCGCGACCGCTTCAAATCCGAATCGATACTAATTTGCAATCAAGTTACTTCCACCTAAATATGTTTTTTTTTTTATAAAATACCAAAAATAAAATCTTGTGTCTTTCAAGGTGTCACCTTGTTTCGCTGACAGAAATTTCATAGAATTTCGTTTCCCAGAAAATGTATCACATAATATTTGGTCCTTGTATTTTTATTTCGAATTTGCTGTTTCGCGCAACTTCAACTTCGTCTGCGTCACATTTTCCCCGTTTTCGCATCTTTTTCATTACTATTCCGCTCCTATTGGTCGTAACGTGATGACACATAGCCTTTAGCCTTCCTCCATAAATGGGATATCTAACACTGAAAGAAGTTTTCAAATCGGACCAGTAGTTCCTGAGATTAGCGCGTTCAAGTTAACAAACAAACAAACTCTTCAGCTTTATTATAAGTATTAGATAGATATATTTGTGTCATCTACTATTTACTTTATATGTCTTTTGGTTTTATATGTGAAATGAAATTCGATGAAACAATTAGCTAATGAAACAACGCACAACCGTCTTTCAAGCTTTAAGATACAGCGGTTTGGACATTATCGAAGTCTGCCAGTGACTTAAAGAATTTTATAAAATAGCCTATACCCCCGATATTATCCTAAAATGATAATAATATGCAGATAGATATTCTATAATGTTTGATGGTCTAACCACATACTGTTAATATTAAATCTAATCCTTAATTACACTGTACTAATGAAATGGTCTGTTGACCATAGATTAGTGGGACATGCCGTTTACACTTAGCTTAACCGCGGCTGTATGTATTACACGAGATTATGTATTTACACAGGCTTATCCTAGTATACCACAGGAATGCTTGGGTGAACAATTAAACCTTGAGTTGACTGGATTAAACTGATTATTGCAGTTTTATCTTTTTTTATTTTATTTTTATTTTTTTATTATTCAAAGAAACACTTTTATACTTATTGACAAATCGTAAACATACCACACAAATCATCGTGGGTTTAACAGTGGTATGCCAGACACGGCAACTTGGTGCCACAATCACCGACATATCTGAAGTTCTAGGCAATATTTTTTGTCATTATACTGGTATTTGTCTTACTGGAGGGAAATGCCTGTTCATTACTGAAATCCTGTTGGTAGTACAATGTATGATGTTGGAGGTCAATAAATTAGGCAATTCTCCACGTAAAATACTGGTTCTCAGCTGCAATTGGTTAGACTGGAATCCGTTCCCAGCATATTTAGGAAACTGCTATGCAAACGATATCGTTCACAAAATGCCAATATTCCTTTTTTCGTGTGCCTAAACAGGTGTCAGAGTTTTTATGCCACCCATGGGCATTGGAAACTTGGACTTTGGTTTTCATGCCGTCGAAACGGAAACCGATCACTTTTCCGAATTATGTTTGTTCGAATTTCATTTAAGCGAAAACTATTGACCTACGACTCCTCTTTTGCTATATGCGTTATTTGACATATTTTTAGATCATGGAAGTTTCTTATGTATTATAACTATTGGCCGAAGCCTCTTTTAAACTTTTTTATTCGCCATTTTTCGCCACACTGAAACAACATTTTACGGAATATTATTTGGTCACAAATATACAGCCGGTTGCTTGGTACCATTTTCAATATTAAATTAAAATAGTGTCATAAAAAGTAAATATGATGTGCTACAAAATTTAGTGATAGAAGAAACGGGTGCGCCAAAGTTCACCTAAATTTTCAACTCCGATAATACTCATAAACTCAGAAACGAATCGCTGTGAAACCGACTGCCTGGCCAGCAAGCCGAAGCTGCGGTAGTGAGCATTAAAATCATCTGTGATGATAAGCTCGCGTGGGGTCGCCCCGCAGCGCCGGAGCCGTGACAGAAACAATGCCTGCTGCATGTTGAAACATAATACTTCGAACAAATGTTATTTCGGCTAATTGTAAGTTCGGTAAAAAGTTTTTGGACCAAATAAAACTTCGGAGTAACGAAAAAAATCGTATTGATAATAGGTCACCTGATACAGACGTGACTTCGATGAAGTAAAAAAAACGATGCGAAAATAGTTGAAAAGTTTTAGGCGAAATGAAATTCGGTCAAACATCTTTCGAACTTATGATAGGTAACCCGTCAAAACACATCTCTTGGGCATGTTTAAAAATCCAGTGATGTCTTCGATTGACAGATAAAATATTACTTTATGAAAATTATAATTTATTACTCTATAAATAGCCCCAATAATATGAGTACCTGGATCGAATACACAACCCCGTGTTTCAGAAGCGTATAACATTAAACAAATATTACGGTATGTAAGGGAAATTGTTTACTTATTATTATACTCAGTAAACAAAATAAAGCTACCTGATTTGCATACATGCATATTGAATAAATAAATAGATGTAATAACTATTTCCAAGCGGGAGGTTCACCCTATGCAACCAACACAAGTGAAATCAGCTTTGTTGTGAAAGAAAGAAAGTTCAAAATAGATGCGAGGTGTAACCTGCTACTATTAACCGTGGTAATGGTGACTAACATGGCTGTATAAACCCTTACGATGTTTGATTAGCTCAATACTCTATGTTTGTGTTTGTTGTGTCCACATAGTGTGAGTGAGACAGCCAATATTAGTCGTAAACACCACCTACTGTAATTGAACAAGAATTTCGAATCTGCACCCGTAATTTTAGTGTTGCTTCTCGAATGTGAAGGTGACGCTCAGAAGCTAGTAAACAAATCCCCGTGACGGTTTATTTTAATTTAAAAAAAAAAACTCGTGGATTTACACTGAAATAAAGAAAAGCAGAAAATGTTTTAGAAATATCTAATATTCTTGAACATTCCGACATCGACGAGTTCATACATAGTGCTCAACCTATATCATAGTTTAGACCTTGAGGTTATATATGATATTTGAAAAATGCGTACACCAGCTGCAAAGGTCCACTCAAATCTGTGTAGCTTTTTCTTTAAAATACCACCTCATCCTAGACATCATCATCTGTCTAGCATTTTCCCAAAAATGTTGAGGTCGGCTTCGAGTCTAACCAGATGTAGCTGAATACCAGTATTTTACATGGTGTGATTGCCTATCTGACCTCCACAACCCAGTTGATACTGGGTGATACGCGCCCCCTTTGGTAAGACTGGTTGTCAAAATACCATCTCAGACACTTATCATTAACAAGCTGTCCCGCGCAACTTCGTCTGGGTCACATTTTCCGCGTTTTCACAAAATTTTTCATTGCTGCTCCGCTCCTATTGGTCGTAGCGTAATGATATAAAGCCTATGTCCTTCCCCAGGTTGAAATCTAACTTCTTGCCAAATTTCATTAAGATCCAATAAGCCGTTTAGTCATGAAAAGGTAACAAACAAACAAACCAACAAACAAACAGAGTGACTTTCACATTTATAATATTAGTATGGAAGTATGGATTGCTGCTATCTCTTACTAGGATCTAGATTAAATGATGATACAGTGCTTTAGTTGTATAATATGAGAACTAGTTAAATTACGTATTAATTAATTAGCAATCCGTCATAATATAATTTGTGCATTATGGTAATGTAAACCGCATACATCATCGTTATCAATGGATTAATTAACGCTAATAAGGTGTTGTTTTGTATCCTCGTCAAAATTTAGGAAGTTGTCACAAAAGACAAAAATAATCAATTTAAATTTTAAAGCGAACTTACTGCCATCAATCGGGCACAAATCCAGCCACCGAAAAACCCAATAAAAATTTGCCTGAAACGAGAATCGAGCCCGGGACCTAATGCTCAGCAGTCACACTTGTGACCACAAAACCAACGAGTCAGTATTATAAATGGACCAGCAAGACATGTACCGTTTCAAGAATCACATCAAAAATGCCTTAACAACTCACAGAAAACCAACAAATCTCAAACACTTTTGACCTCAGTTAACTAAATAACCCTATTACTCCTCGAGGCTATTACTCTACGCAGAAAACTTCGACCACTCCTAAGAAACTGTAGTCGAACAAACACGAGTTTATAACTTCATACGCACGGCTATACACGTATCGGCCAAAGGCTAATTGGGGTTCGTTAGGAACCGATTGTTTGTTTGTTCGATCGGCTGTGGCCGTAGAACAGATTTGCCGTAGAAGGTGAACTTTTTACAGCGAGTGCGTGTCACTCCACGTTAGTCGCGTCATAAGTTATCTATATATATAAAAATGAATCCCTATTTCCCTTGGTCATGGCATCACGCGTGAACGGCTGGACCGACTTCGATAATTCTTTTTTTGTTATTGTCAGGAGAAGGTTCTTAGGTAGGTAGGTAGTAGTAGGTAGGTCGTAGTAGGTAGGTAGGTAGTAGTAGGTAGGTAGTAGTAGGTAGGTAGTAGTAGGTAGGTAGTAGTAGGTAGGTAGTAGTAGGTAGGTAGTAGTAGGTAGGTAGTAGTAGGTAGGTAGTAGTAGGTAGGTAGTAGTAGGTAGGTAGTAGTAGGTAGGTAGTAGTAGGTAGGTAGTAGTAGGTAGGTAGTAGTAGGTAGGTAGTAGTAGGTAGGTAGTAGTAGGTAGGTAGTGGTAGGTAGTAGTAGGTAGGTAGTAGTAGGTAGTAGTAGGTAGGTAGTAGTAGGTAGTAGTAGGTAGGCAGTAGTAGGTAGGTAGTAGTAGGTAGGTGGTAGTAGTAGGTACACACTTTCTAATTTCCAAAAATAAGAAAAAGAAAAAATTACCTACCCATTTTATTATTGATTCGGGACGAAAATCATTTGTATAGGCACCTCCTTGAATTGGACGGGAATTCAAAACGACACCTTGTATAGTACGACCACTTTAAGTGTTGAAGGTGGCATTGCTTGTCATGCTAATTTTCTTGGACATGTCAAACTTGGTACATTTTTTTTAGTACAGTGATTTCTCACTTGCACAGATGAGTTGGTTAAAGTGTATGTAATTTGTCGTATCTGTTCGTGCCATAACTTGGGCCCTGCCAGAACACCAAAGCCGTGACATTAACTTTTAAATAGCACTGCACCATGTTGAGATGATTATGGCCTAGTACAGGACCAATGGTTTAATATGTGTCTTATTTTTTGTTGTTTTATTTTAATAATTTATTTTTATTGTTTCATACTTATTACTTTACAGACTACGTGACTGCTACTGAGAAATTCCTGATGGAAAAACCTAATAACACTTTGCGCAACCCGAGAATCGAACCCAGGAGCTTCTGCTCAACATTCGCGATTGCAACCACAAGACCAATGAGGCACTTTGACAGATATCTCATTGTCACTTTGACAAATATCTCAGTCAGTCCGCTCGTTTTGGTCACACCTGTATTAAAGTCGGATTATGATAGCATTCCCTGGAAAACCGACGAAAATCATTTCTATCTGTGCGTGCGTTTCTGTTCGTTGTATGCGGTTGACCTTTTGTATATATTTGTGGCTATTGGCTATGGCTATCGGGAAGACGTGAATGTAAACATGAGGCCTAGATTTACACGGTAATAGACGTTAGAAGGCTTCTTGGGAGGGTAGCGTTATTTATTGATGTTGTTGCTGGTTATAGGAAATGGAGGCTGGAGTTGTTGGTTAATATAGAATAACGTTTGTGGAAAATAACTGTAAAATTAGTTTAATGTTAAAGACAACTCTACTTGGAATTTTTATAAAGGCCAAAGAAAATACGTTTCTTTGGCACATACCACAAGTGTACACAATGTAAAATTAGACTCGGTTGAATAAAACTTGCAAAATGATCACTGATGCAAGAGTGTTATCACTCTACGTACTGGCTCTATAATCTTTAACATAATGTACGTGCCTTGTACAGTAAGAAAAAACTGGCCAAGTGTGAGTCGGACTCGCGCACGAAGGGTTCTGTACCATTATTTATAAAAACGAGCAAAAAATCACTTTTTTGTATAGGTGCCTTAAATACTTTTTGTATGGGTGCCCCCTTAAATATTTATTTTATTCTGTTTTTAGTATTTGTTGTTATAGCATCAACAGAGATACATAATCTGTAGAAATTTCAACTGGCTAGCTATCACGGACGGACGGACAGCGAAGTCTCAGTAATAGGGTCCCGTTTGACACTTTGGGTACGGAACTCTAAAAACAAAAAATATTTGTGTAAGTTATCTAGTTTTTTTTTTCGCAATAGGCTCCCCCGTTTTACATGGGACTTAAACATAACTGGCTAAATGTGGGTACACCTCTGCTTAACCCTTCAGGAATTAAAGACTTTTGTTATGTTATTGTGTTACGATTATAACCAATACCATGAGACTGATTACTAAATTCATAAACTGCACAAAACCTATCAAATATTGATACAGCCCATTCAAGTGACAGGTACCAGGCAGTCAGAATATCCAAGGAGATGCACGAGCTCACAGTCTAACAAACTCCGTTCCGGGCGTTTGATTGGTCCCCTTGAGATACAGACGTTTTAGTCTCTGCGGAGATTCTTGCGAGTCGATTAGTCGTCAGACTAGCTGCCCGACTAGTTAAGAGAAGTAATTAATTAGGTTATGCCAGGAATATGGTGAAAACTTAATGCAGTTTAGAAGTTGGAGCTGCGTATTTTGAAGATGTTTACTTTGGGAATAAATAAATTATTTTGGCATGAAGTTGCGTAGTTTGAGTAGTTTTGTACCGAAAATATGCTTTGAAGGAAAGAGTTTGGAATTGTTAAGAGACTTTAACGCAGTCATGCATTGAATCTGGTGGAAGGCAGGTACCTACATACAGACTTACGAGATTATAAATAATAATAAATAATAAATTTATTTCTACAACTTCATTATTTATATTATATAATAATATACAGTATGTTAGGTTAAACGAGGGACATATTGAGGGAGGGTATTTAGTATTCGATTCTCGTCCCAAATATGTAAAAAACCTATAAAGTATTTAGAAGAATTTTTAATGTTTTGTTTAGTGCCTAGATATTTTGGACTGTCCTAAGCCAGGTAAGTTTAAAGTATGAAGGGAAAATGGATTATACCTAAGAGTCATTGACCCGCTCACATGTTCTGCGATAGTATTAAGTCGCTAGCGCGAGGGTGTATACACGTTGCGTGACATTTGCGAAAATGTTGGTATGGTTCTGTCTGTTATTTATCAGTGTTTTTTTTTTGTTTATATTTTTATTAGTATCATGTTAGCATGTACTATTATGGGATTGAATATGTCCCTCGTTTAAACTAACATACTGTATATATAGATTGGCATTCCCTTCAAAAAACTCTTCTGTCTCGTTGGTCTTGTGGTCGGTTCTGGGTTTGATTGGGTTGATGTTATTGGGTTTTCCATCAGAAATTTCTAAGAAGCAGCCACAAAGTCAAGATTTGTGCACAGTTGAGGGCAATAGGCTCGCCCCTTATTGCATGGGACTTAAACAAACCTGGTAAAATGTAGGCGTAATATTAGGTAGCCTCTGCCTAACCCTTTGGGGGTTAAAGGCGTAATGTGATATTATGAGATGATTCAAAAAAATCCTTAGAATTTCTATAACCGAAAGCGCAAAAAATTCACGCTCATTGAAATGCTCCTTCAATGAAATATCGATATCCAGAAGGTCGTTACATTTTATGAGCCTTCAAAACCTGAAACTGTAACTCCTAACGGCTATGAACTAAGTTGCGCAAGTCATATTGTACCTAAGTATGTACCTAACGTAGGTACATCATTTATTGTCCCGGCCACATAGGTAACAAATTAGAAACTGGTTTAGATCGCTGGGGACAATCAATATGTGCCTACTCTAAGTAAGTAATTCACATTCAATACAATAAATAAATTAAATTAATCGCATGTGACTAAAAGATTGATGAATATAAATGTTGATGGATGGAGAGGGAGAGGAAAACCAATGTGACCAGTGTGAGGATTGATATGAAAGAAAAAGAAGAAATGTTAGCGTGACGAATGACAGGGGAGAATGGAAGAAAAAAACTCAAATAACATAGAACAAGGACAGGAAGATGATGAAAATAAATAAATTAAAATGTTTTTCATAAATTACATTAATATGAATTTAGATGCTTATATTCAGGGTGTAACCGAAAAGGTGTTTCTCCATCGGACAAATATCGTAATAGCGAAAAAATTATCTGCTGCCCCTTACAAAATTTCAATATCTATTCGACCCAAATGTATGGGGCAGCATATATTTTTGTGCTATTACGATGTCCGTTCGATGGAGAAAGATGTTCAGTTTGATGGTCTGTAGCACACCCTTGAGTATGTATATACCCTTTCCGTTACACCCTGCATAAATAGAGGAAGACCAAAGAAACGATGGAGAGACTGCTTGAAGGATGATAAATGGCTAAGTAAGAGGTGAGTGCTGAGATAACGAGTACCTAATAGGGAAATAGGTATGAAAGAAGTACACATACTGCGACGAACCCTAATAAAATGGAAATAAGGCCAGGAGAATGAGGACAGTAAATAAATAAAAACCAACAATAGAACCGAGATAGTATGGATGTCCATAATGTTATTAGATGAAATAATCAAAGATCAAAAATATATTAGAAAGTTATCTTTATTCAGCAGAGAAAGAATCGTGCACTGACGATCGGTGCGGACTTATAATAAGCTCTTGAGACAAATCCGTATAATAATCTTTCGGATTTCGTTAGAAGTATTTACGTAGAAGTATAGAAAACAGAAGATACAACTAAATACAAAAAACATATTAATTACGACGAAAACAAAAGAAATCTCGAAATTACGAAACATTTTATTCGCAACAATTTTAGATTAACTTACAAGCTAGCTACATGTAACTAAAGACTCCAACTTCTCCCGAAATTCTCACTAATTTAATACTTTTCAAATCCAGTTAGTTACGTATGCATTGCACTGAACATTGCTAGAGGTGCCCGTCTGCGTCCTATATTTGACTTTCTTTTTACCGATAATTTCTTATTTGCTTCAGCAAAGACTTGAATGCATTATACCTTTAAAATGGTTAATATTGTATTTCTCGATTTACTGAAGCATACCAGATTACATTCGTTTTTGTGCCCATAGAATGTTAGCCTCTTAACTTATCAAAATTCATTTCGGATTTTTGTTACTTCAAATCTTCTACGTTTATTAGAAAAACTAGAAACCATTTGAGTTTTGTAAATCAACTATACAGTATTTTGTGATTTGATTCGAATTGAGTATTTCAATCAATATTTTCCAGGAGATGCCAATTAAAATGATATTCTGTTATAGTCATTTCAATTTAACTCATCAATATCTGTCAGAGAACAAGAATCACCAATATCTTCTTTCTGATATTTCCAGTTCAATAATTTTATAAAATTGTTTGTTTTGTTCGTCCAATATTCTGACTCTCAGCTTAATTTTGATTGTTTTACCAATTATAATCTCTTTACAAATAAGTCCTAGAGAACATTATAGTATCCAAACAATACACAATTAAAATAATGTCTAATCATTTCGTACAATACCAGAAAACAAACATCAAAATGTATCCGTCTGTACCCATGCAGGTATTGTTCAAAACCATAGTAACGATCAATTTCAAACAAAAGATATCTGCATCAATGTTGTAATCATTAACTATAATATCTCTACCATCTCTTTCTGCTTAGTCCACGCGGAGAGGACCATCATCACCATCTGTTTATCATCCTAATGCCTCCAACGTGTGAAAAGCTTTACGTTTCACCGTCTTCCCATCTCTTTGAAGTGCGATAGGCTGTTATAATTGCCAATAGCTGCAGGCAACTCCTCAGTACAGTATGACGCAATGTATAAGCGATAACGTGTTTCTATAGACGGGGTTGTAAATTTAAATTTAGTACCCCTTTTAACGTTGGAAGACATGATGGAGGATGCAGGCTGTGTAATAAAAGACTTTACACCGTTGACTATAAAGATAGTCTTTAAGAATTTTGAATTTAAAATGAAGCATCTAAACTCCACAATTCAATGCTACAAATTGTTACAAGCGTCAGCGTTTCGGGAAGTCAGTTTTACAAGCATTGACAGGTACTCTTGATGCTAGCTCTGTAAGTATGCCAAATAAAGCAAAGCGAATTACGGCGCGTACGTGTTCCACGCGCGCCTCAAGGAGATGTCAGCAAACCGGAAGGGGTCCGAAAGGGCCGATGCCTGCCAGGGCTGCGGGTTGTCCGAAAGAGATACCGCGGCCCTGGAACACAAAGGGCGAAGAAGGAACATGGGTGGGTTTTAGTCAGTACAAGTCTGACACTCCCTCCCGCTCCGCCCAGAGCGGGAGAAGTCATTTGATGATTTCCCATCCGCAAAAAAAAAAAAAAGGCTAGCAGTCAATTAACATTGTTTAACGTGAAGGGACGTACACCGAATGGTGGCATTTAACGAATGCACATAGACAAAACGAATCTACAGAGTGATGACTGAATAAAAGACTAAAAGAAGCAAACAAATAATTCTCCTACAAATTATTTGCTGAATAAACCAAAAGAAACGGACAGCAAACAACAATGTATTACACATGTAACCATAAAAACTTCTCATATATCCTTGAGGTTTACAAAATATAAAGCTTTCTACTAAGTTTCTTTATAAGTCTGCAACTTAGACCGTGGTTCGAGTTTGCTCGAGCCTCAAAGGCCCAGTTTATGCCCGCTGCTATCTTACGGGAGCTATTTTTAACAGCTCTGCTTCTTATCTTAATAACTCTGTTTAGTTGGTGACTTTTAATCGAGTCCTTTTGTTCTCTTTGAAGAACAATGGCGTTGTTTTGTTTATAGGAAAAGCTTCTGTTATTGTTTATAATAACATCTTTGACTTCATGTAATTATTACCTGGTTAGTTATTTAGGGAATCTTGTTAGCTAAGTTTTGAGCATCTTGTACGCTATTACTATAATAATATACATTTTTTTTTAAAGGTTTCCACAGTTACCTACTTATGTCTTGTTAACTACCACATCAACAAATATGTGTTTTAACTCTAAGATATCGCAACACCGGCCCCCAAGATACAGGTGCAGCCTAGTTTGGGGTCCTCTGTTTTTTTAACTATATTAAATATCACTTGTTACGATTACTCATAGCGCTAAGTTAGGTTAAGAAAAAGTTTGCAACAATGGCTTAGTAAAATTTATTCTCATTCTTATTCTTATATCTGCCTTAGCTAACATACCGGGAAGAGGCGAGAGCAAAGAAGAAGCTAACATAATTATTCCGATGCTGTATATAATTTTATATAATATATAATATTATTTAAAAGTATAAGACAGATTTTAATATAAAACAAAGAGAATTGGTTATGTGTATTATATTTTAATCCTTAGTTTAATCTTAAAGTTGACTTTAGAATGTATTCTTTATCCTAAAAATACTAATCACAATTATACGTTGGTTAAGTACGTCACTAATTGAAAAGCTAGAGAAAAGTTAGAAGTTAAAATTGAAAAGTTAGAAGAGAAATAAATATGCTAGAACGGAACCCAAACAATGACAATAATTAATCCAAAACTCATCAAATAAATAATTAATCAAACATCAAACGTACACTCGCATCCAGTAATTCGGCGGACTCTTGGACATTGAGTTCGTTAATTCTGCACTGCGTTTACGATCGGACATACACTCAGCGTTTCCGTCGTACAGATCGTAGGGCCAATAAATATGACAGACCGGGAAATTGGACAGAATTTCTGCTTATTCGGCATCCGTTTGGAGAATGAGAGTGTAGTTATTGCCAACCCGACTGTACCTATTACTTTCGTATGGATACTTGGTTATAGACTTGTTATGGTGAAAGCTTTCGTGTCTGCGAATTTTAGTTTCATATATTGGTAAAATAAATTGTGGTTTGAGTGGATTCTGTGTACGAGAGATTTCTGTTCTGTTTCGTTTGGACGAATAAAGTATTTTCTATTTATTCGGGAGACAAAATATCGAATATTTAGTAAATCTCTGACTTACGAGCAGTTAGCCGTGGGTTCAAACCTAGGCAGGCACATTTCTTTGTATAATTTATTTAATAACCGCTGCCCTCAAAACCAGTGAAGGAAAACATCGTGACGAAACCGGCATGTCCTAGAACTAAAAATTCAAAGACGTGACATCTACCAACACGCACTGGGCCCGCGTGGTGGATTATAACCCACTCCCTCTCATAGAGAGGAGGCCTGGCCTGCCAGTGGGAACATTTTAGGCTGATGATGATGAATAAATGAACTCGTGGTTAAAAAATAACAGCCGCACGGGTCAATCTTTAAGGTTAAGCCGTCCTTGCCGAGGTTGGTCCGTGGATGGGTGACCAAAACTACTTAACGATTTTCCTCCGTGCCTCGGAAAGCACATTAAGCCAGGACCTTGGTCCTGGCTATCATTTGTAGATCTTTGACATTTGTTATGAGTAGTCAGAGGTATCGAGTCAAGGGGTATCGTATTAGCCAGTTACTGGGTTCTGGAGGTCAGATAGGCAGTTGCTTCATGTAAAAATACTGGTACTCAGCAGAAAAGGGTAGCCTTTTCCCAAACTATCTTGGGGTCATTTTACATTGCATAACTAGAAGAAATCTTCAAATAATTGTGAAAGGTGTAAAAGGCATAAAAATGACGGCACGAGGCATGAAGAGCCCCATGCTCTCTAAGTACCTATCTGTAATACATACATTTAAAAAGCTTTAGTGAGAGAAACTTATTTTAATATACAATTATGTATGTATATCTTAAGAATAACGATGAATTAAAGTAGAGAATTAGCGTGTCCATTGCGTTGGTACTTAAGAAGGCCACTGCAAATGCAACTAGGAAAAATGAGGAATTTGTAATTCCTCATTTTTCCCCGTTCCATACATAATGCGACCGAATTTCGATCCAAAATACAGCCAAATTACTGGAGTCCTAATCGTTATTTCCATACAAGTGCACTTTTGAGGACCTTGTTACGTCAATCACACCGCTTAACGTCTCAACCATGTTAAGATCGACTATAGTCTAACAGGACGCAGCTGAATACTATTATTTTACTTGGAGCAACTGCCTATTACTCCACTATAATCCAGATCTGAACAATACCATCGACTAGAAAACAAGAAGAAGTGTTTAACCTAAATATCTCAGAACGCACAGTCTTCTAAAACCAAGCCCTATTACCTCAATTATAGTTAATGACGATACAATAATTCCGTATCATAAAACACGACCAGAAACAATTCACTGACAAATTATATCAGTAGAGATAAAAGCGCTTTATTTCGTACATGTCACATTAATATAATAACCTTGCGTAAGCACAGGCTTTACATCCCTGATTACAATACCGTACATTTAAATTTCACGTAGGAAATTAATTTTGTAGGAGGGTAATACATTCATGAATAATTGTGTTGGATTATGTGTGTTGAAATCATTAAAGGAAGTGTAATGATAGTTTCTAATGTCGAAGTAGAATTCTTTAAGTAAGACGTTAAAAGATTTATACTACAATACGAAAGATGTATTTGAGTACAGAATGTGCATTATTTAGAAACTACAGATGGATCTAAAATAATAATAAAAATATGTACAAGTGTCAAAATAGGAAAAGATGCGTCAAAAATATGTCCACATCGTTGTCCTTAAGAAAAGTGCCCAGAAGGCTGGCAGCATTGCCACGGTAGATGGCAATAATGATTCTTTGGCCAATACAAAATGATCTAAATGACAAAACACAACTTTAAAAACCGTAACTAACCATGGCCCAAAGCGAATGGACCGCGTGCCATTCGACCGTAGTCAAAAATTGTCTGCGTTCGAAAGAACCGGTGATAGAATGATTTCAAAATTAATTTAAAGGGACAGTCGCATACATTGTGATAGCCGAAAAGTGTATGAAGTTTATCTATGACTGTCTTTTATCAGTGCCCTGAAACAAAGGCTACGAAGCAGCTCATCAGCGTCTTAATCACAGATTTTCGACTATTCAAGAAGGCACGACTTTCAGCAATAAAGGAAACGATTCCAAAGATGGTATCAAACAGAAAAGCAAAAAAATAAATAATAACCAAACAGATATGAAAATCCCAAAAGAAATAACAACCAAAAAACGCAAAACATTTCACTAACATTATTTAATACAAGATACCAAGAAAAGTAAGCAAAGTAATACTAGAACTAAAATATGAATCCCAACAGTTGAATCCGATCCCTCACTTTATCAATATATAGTACCTCCATCATAAAGAAACAGACATTTTCTCTTTTACTTAACTTTACTCCGTCCCTTTTCAGCTTATCCAAGCTTTGACATTTTGTATCATTTTTAGAAAAACATCCATTCACTCAGTGGAAATCCGACTTACTAGATGAAAATCAGACTTATAACGAAATATCTTTTAAGTAATAACTAGCAATCGTTTCTGATACTGACAGAGGTAAATGATTTCAATTTAAACCTTACCTACATGTCAATGTACTCCATAAATGCAATTTGTTTTTAATCTCCATTAACTGTTTCAGAGTTCACAGTTATAAATAAAATGGATTGAAATGTATTGCTTTTGCTACAAACCAATCATGTATGCATGTACTAAAAGGCCATTTACTCCTTAATCATGGGAATAATGAAAGTCCCAGGTGGAGGCAAAAATAAACTTACAAATAAGTATGATACGCGCCCCGATTTATTTTAAGATTTATAATCACTCATGACAATAATAAAAGTCAGATAAAGCTTCAAAGGATTATTATAAAGTGAAATCCCGTACGATACAAATATATCAAAACTCTGTCGCTCACTTCCAAATCCTTATTTGCTTCGCCCACGCGAAAACGGAATCAAAATTTGACTTGTCATGTATCGAAACAAAACAAACGGATTCAATCAAAAATAAATATGTATAATTTGGGACAGAAACGCAATTATGGCAACCCCAGGTGGCGAGCCGTCTGTCCCAATACATACATATTTATCAACTATCCCACAGGACTCTTTCCACTACGCCAGTACGCACTACGCACTATATTATACGCATACCGATACGCACAGTGAATTCGTGAACAAAAGCCTTTTGGTTGCTTCAACTGAATATTGACATGCGGTTAAAAAAGTACGAACATTTTTGATGGTATTTTGAATTTCATATTTTTTGTTGAGGCTATGAATCAATAGGAACAGGCTGGGTTGATGAATGATCATTTCGGACAACATGTATTGTATGTAGGTATTGTAAGCTCTGTTATTTGTTGTTTTGTGCTTAGAATTGTTAAAAAAGATTTACAGACCTAGCCTGTTCACAACTATGTTAGTGTAGCTGATGCAACTGTATGATACACGGACGGTAAGACGATGTCCCATGTTAAGACTAGACTTACGGACTTCAGACTACGACGTAGCAACTGTACCACATGTCCTTCCGTATGGACCATGAATTATCTCATACTCTCAGACAAGTACCAATACATACATTCATCTCCTTCGGCCCAACTGCTGAATGATCAGCCAGAACCCAAAGTTTAACTTGTTTTCACGGGCACAGGGGTATCGTTATGTAATTAAAGGACGCTGACTAACTATGGACCACGTACAGTCAGTGAGCAGCATTACCTGACCCATTTGCCTCTTTTTTGCTTTGTGAGATAGATCAGGTAATGGTGCGAGGCACTGTACCAGCCGCTTGCTTCAACCTGAAGATCGATCCGTGCTGCTGTTATTGCTTAGCCACAAGCCGTAATTGAATTGTGAATAAGAATTTTGTTTACAATGTTCTGAAATACGGTAAATCTGGCTTCTTCTGGGAGAGCTCGCTCCATCGTCGACTTTAGACTAGAGTCAAGAGCAAAGCCATCTCAAATAAAATAAATAAAAAAACTAGAAAGAAAAACACAGAACTATAACCAACGGACCAACCAAAACGTGAAAGTTACTACCAAAGCCACCATCAAAATACAAGGTGTTGTTTTGCATCCTCGTCAAATTTTAGGAGGTGGTCACAAAAGACATAAATAATCAAGTAAAACTACGGTACCTAGTTAATTATTAATAAACGCTGAATTTTTTGGTTGTTTAAGTTTGTCAATATTTCAGAATAACCCCCTTAGCGTGGTTTAGGGAACAAGAAATGATCAATTAAACGTTTGAGATTGTTTGTATGTGTGTAAGCGAGGTTATAGGAGGCTAAGAACCAGACGGGCCGCGTTTAAAATACGGACGGTTCACACTTACCGATTTCCGTAAAAAAGAAAAAAAAAAATTACCTACCCCTTTACCTTTTATTATTGATTCGGGACGAGAATATTTAGCATAGTTACCTCCTTGAATTTGACGACGATGCAAAACAACATCTTGTAGAATGTGTATCAACCGAAACATGACTAATTCATAAAATTAAAACTGTAGCAGCGAATGCTGAAGTGGATTCTAGTGATTCTGATTTAATAATTCCAAAAGAAAGCAAAAACGTTTGATGACAGTACTACAAAGAGAACGTACCCTACACATAACAAAATCAAAATACAAAAACCATCGGAAAGGAGATTGTGGGAGCGACAAATGGCTTTAATGAAAGCAAAGGAGGGTTCCCACAGCAACCCCATGTCTCTACGCATTTCAATTAAATTTGGGAGGTCGCGCCCTGAATATTACTATTTTTTGGTCCCTTTTCAATTATTATGCATGGTTTTTACACAGTTTTTCTTATGGAAAAAGATTCTAGTCTTGTTTACTTTATAAATATTTAAGTTAATTGTAATGAGTATTTTTACAGACCATCTAAAGGGTGTAAAACACCTCTTAACGAAGCCGAGAGGCACTGGTTCTCCCTGTCATTGCGATCATTTTTTTTGTTCTACACCATACCTGGGAACCTTCTAGTTACGGAGATATTAGGGGTCAAAGTTCCAACTTTTTGACAAGAGTATTTTTTTAAATACGAAGTTTTAATGTTAGATTTTTACTTACCCCCGTACTGTTCAATCCGTCCATCAGCACAATGTTTTGAGTACGTTACATTGAGTTCTACCACAAAACATGATTTTACACCCCCCAAAAAAAGTCGTTTCCCAGCAATAATTTTAGAGTAAAGTTACGTAGTTTCATGTACAGAATGCTTGGTTGACGGCTTCGTGATGAGGTGATTTACACGGTGTATAGGAGGTTCTAAAAAATGATGACATCATTTCTGTTAATAAATATTCGTACTAAGCTCGGCCCAAGACTTTTCCCAAAAAATATTATGTACGAGTACATTAAATACACACATCAAAAACAATCTTCTACCCATTAAAATAAAACGGACTGAATTTCAATTGGTTTTATTCCAAATTCCAATTAAAACAAAGCTCTATGCTATAAGAAACGCAATTCCTGCCTCCATTCTCAACGGAATAAAATCTAAAAGTTAACGAACCGTCATTTGTATTCTTTGAAGTTTTGAACTGGGTGGGGTACAAGGCAAAATGCTTCTTAATGTAACCAATTAAATGTTCAAAAAACCTTTGCTTACTTTCTATTATAAATTCTATTATATGTTACGAAACTCAGAAAACAGCAAACCGCTTTCGTTGAAATAATTTCGTATATTTATTAGTTGCTTTATCCCTGCTACACGGTGGCCTAGGGGATTTTACAAAAAAAAATACGTAAACAGTATTTTTGCGATGTTGCATTTTCGGGAATTACATTATACTGTTGAATTGGTTTACTTCCAAACTCGTTATAAGTTCATCTATGGAGAATAACAACCTTATTTTTTATTTAACGCAAAGGTTGCGACTACTCGGTACTACAGTTGGTCTTCTCGTCGACCCATCGTCATACAATTTTGATGTACAATAGAATAGAATAAAACTTTATCTTACACCAAAAATTAAACATAACGGGTTTACAAAACTGTCAATTTTATGGTTACAACGGCGGTCTTATCGCTGATAGCGCTTTCAGACAACCTTTGGATGGACATTAAGGATGTACCTAGTTGTATACACATCTCTTTGATTTCAAAAGACTGGATTTACCCTCCGTAATCATACGCATGCGACTGAGTTTTTTTAAATGTGTACATACTGCGATGACAATGTCAGTCGCGACCATCGCGTAGGGCGTAACTGACTGTTTTACTGACTGTTAAATGAAAACAGGAGCTTGCTTTAGCGTCGTTGAAGTTCTGACACCACGTACATTTTTGGCTTACATTTTGATGACAATTGCTAGAGAATTGGAAGAAGTGTTGTCCGTTTCAATCTCTGTTTGAAGTGAACACAAATTATAAAATGGTGTTGTGCCACTACCTAAATATTATTGTGCAGTTTTTTGCACTGTCAATAAAGCGAGACGGTGCTTGTTTCTGATTGGCTGAAACAACACTTCTTCTAAGAGCTAGTTCAGACATGACGGAATCCGTTGCGGATCAAAATCGCGCGGTTATACCGCACGGATCTTATTTACATTAGCGCCAATAATTTGTTTATACCTGTCCGCGCGGATTGACAATCCGCGCGGCTACCGCTACTCAACCGCTAGAAAATGAATTCGCGCGGTCGCCGCTAGCAAATGTCATCAAAATGTAAACCGCCAAAAATTGACTTACGTGGTGTTAGAATTTTGAAGACGATAGGTCCTAAGTCTATTTATGACGTAACCGTGGTAACTAAATAATAAAGTAAAGACCAAATCATGACACGTCATTCCGGATGCAGGTACACAAACAGACCGTAATCAAGTCCAATTTCCGCCAAGTCATTTATACAATTTTCTCTAACAATACCGGGACCACGAAACTCTTTGATACTATACTGCTTAGTCACATCTATTTAAGGGGTAAGGTCCAGACGTTCGATTCTATAAGCCTCACGGTAGGGTATATGGACGCATAATTGGTTAGGGCGGGCTAACATAAAGCCTATCAAATCGGATATTCGGGCCGAGTGCTCCTGAATAGGCTGGCCGTCTGATTCTGTTGCTGAAGGGAATAATAGGCATATGTATGTGGTTCGTGGGTGGAATTAAACATCAGATTCCTGATAATATGTACATATAATTAGGTTTTCTCCCTCGATAATTTTGCTTCAGAACAGTGCAGTAGCACAATAGCGTACATAAATAGCTCAAGAGTTTCATACTCTTGTACCCTTCACAGCTGATTGAAATGAAGTTCAGGTTCAGGAAAAAGCCCTCCAAAACCAACAGAGGGCTGGATTCCAATAACGTAGTTAGTGCAAGCGCCACGACTGGCATATCTTTTTTGAGGCATTTTAAGCTCTCCGCACCTTATATCAGACGTAGATGTACACTTTAATCCGTACACTCAAATCAGAAAAGGTAAGTGTTTCGGTATTCCTCGTGTTTCGAAATTGAAACGTCGCACCATAGAGGGATCTCATACTTTTCTTTGAAGATCAGTAAAGTGTGACTACTTTAGGTGTGCAGCTCAAGGTTGCTTTTCAAGAAAATTTATATCGTTATGTCAAACTTGGTACATTTATTATGGTTCTGTGTTTTTCCAGCTGCACTGATAAGTTGGTTGTAGTTAATGTGTTAATACGTATGTACCGACGCCAACACATCAAGCTACAACAATCTGTCAAATTTCTTTGATAGATTTTCAACTTTATCTTTAAAGGATTAGGTTCAAGGTTGATTGGGAATATTTTACAGTTTCGGATAGTGATGATGTGCTGACGTCTATTTGTTTGTTTTCTGTACTACTCTGGGTGTTTAGTAAACGTCTTACTGACCTCCTTCAAGCATCTACGTGTTAATTCAAATTTCAAAGTAACCAATGGGAATCAGGCTAAGCGTTCAATCACGTACCGATCACAAATTTAAAATGCCAACGATTTGCTTTGCCTCCACATTTTGAACAACGAAAATTCGAATCGCACCCGTGAGATAGAAGAAGGATGCTTGAAATAAGAAATATTCTCACGTACAATTTGAGTAAGGAAATACAAAGTTAAATAAGGACGAAAGTTTGGGATTCGCTTTTGGAGAAAGGTTTACGTATTTAGGACCGAGTTCTCTTGTGTTATATCTTTTTTTTATATTTATTTTGAGTGAATACGGTTCTGCTTAGTGAATTGAGTTATGAAACATATTATGGTGGAGTTGTTTTTTTTTTTCAGGAAATCATTAACATTCTTCTGTTGATAACTTTTTCCATTCTGTCTATTTTTTAACAAGATTGCTGATAGAATTCATAGCAAAAGTTGTTAAGTATGAAAAGAGAGAAAAAAAAATGTACCAAAAGAGTGTGTAAAGTAATGCACTATGTATTACGTGAGTGATGTTACTAGTCATACTTAACAACTCATCATCTGCCTAGCCTTTTCCCAAACTATCTTGGGGTCGGCTTCCAGTCTAACCGGATGCAGCTGAGTACCAGTATTTTACATGAAGCGATTGCCTATCTGACCCCCACAACCCAGTAACACAATACCCCTTGGTAAGAGTGGATGTCAGACTTTTTGGCTTCTGACTACTCGTAACGACTGTCAAAGATCTACAAATGACAGCTGGGAACAACGGCTTAACGTGCTTTCCAAGGCATGGAGGAAACTTGGTATTTAATTATGGTCACCCATCCACCTCCAGGACCAACCTCGGCAAGCACGGCTTAACCTTAAAGATCGACCCGAGCTGCTGTCATTATTTAGCCATGAGCTACTCACAGAAAATCCAAAAAATCAGAGGCGCTTTTGTTGGGCTCGAACTTGAGACGTAGACTGGGTAGTCTGACGGTTACATCACCAGGCTAACACTGCTGTTGTTTTGTGCTAAGATAGCACTATCCCTTCTCTCCTTATATCGTCAACAGATAACTCAATAAACTTCAAACAAAAGTCTGCGGATAAGATTTTAATCTTTTTAAACACATTTTCATTCAAGATTAATTCCTTTACATCACAGACACGTCCCTAAAATATGTAAACGCTCATCATTCATACAACATGCCTAAAAGCTCTTACGTTTAAAGTATCAATATTTAATAAGAGCAATATACTTAAGTGCTCCAAAGGTTATATAGCGCTGAAAAGTTTATTCTTCTTCACACGCTGGAATCTTTTATAGACCTCGAACACGGTGAATAAGTGGTAGCGGGTGCGGAGGCGGACGCGATGAAACCGATAAGAAAAGCTTCATTTTTTGTTATGTTTTGTCTTTCATTGACCATCTTTCACTTGAAAAGAAACGTTCACGCTACGTTTAAACATGAAATCCATACTTCCATACTAATATTATAAATGGGAATGTCACTCTGTTTGTTTGTATGTTTGTTTGTTTGTTACCTTTTAACGACTAAACGGCTGATC
Organism: Cerastis leucographa; assembly: GCA_963082945.1. Lineage (NCBI taxonomy): Eukaryota > Metazoa > Arthropoda > Insecta > Lepidoptera > Noctuidae > Cerastis > Cerastis leucographa. The sequence goes on from OY720382.1 coordinate 5,490,544, forward strand.
GGATCTTAATGAAATTTGGCAAGAAGATAGGTTTCAACCTGGGAAAGGACATAGGCTATATATCATTACGCTACGACCAATAGGAGCGGAGCAGCAATGAAAAGTGTTGCGAAAACGGGGAAAATGTGACGCAGACGAAGTTGCGCGGGACAGCTAGTTAATCATAAACAAAACATTTAGTTTCAGTCAGTTTTGAAGATGATTGCTACCAGACCGGACTGTCCCTTCCAGAGACACTGGGTGGAGACAGGAATAGGTCTTAATAAATAATAAACATTGTAAACACTAACAATACTAAACTAGTTATTTCAGCACCATTGTTACTAACAATAAAATACTAACAAAGCTATGGACTGTAGTCTGAAATAAACTTTAATTTATTTATTTATTTTAGTGACGCTTCACTAATGCATCTGTCAAATAGAACTGTAAATGCATTTCCACAAGCTAAAACAATGGTCGATTGTTTGCAACCTAGGTCTTTTTATTCAGATGTTTTACAATAGCTTTCATATCATTGCACCATTCATTTATTGTTCAGAATAGTTACAGCACTGATGATAACATCTGTGTCAATTGTTTAATTTAGTGCTATTATACTGTTTTATTTTTACTTTTGTATAGATTCTTTTTATTTACCTATTTTTTGTGGATGTGTGGACATTGTAGGCTTTGTATTTTTTTTTCTTTCCTGTTACTACCTTCTGTAGTAAGCAATCGACTTATTGTCGGGCCTACACACTGTCCTCCCATACTTAAGTACTAACGCTGTAACTTCAAATATTGTAAAACCAAATGATTTTAAAAGAGTAACCATGGAGTTTCTTGCCGGTTCTTCTCCATAGGAAACGACCAACCCGAACCGTGAACCTTTTGTTGACGTTTCATAATGCCCATGTAGGCCTATGTAAAATAAAATATTTTGATTTTGATTTTGAAAGTTTAGCCACAAGGAGAGGCTAGGAAAGATAGAATTTCATGATCGCGATCATGTCAAAGTTATTCGGGTACTTTCCATGCGTTTCAAAATATCGAAAATATTAATATTTCTTGTCATTAATACCGGTACAATTAAACTCCTGATCAGAAGCTGCGAAGATTTGGGAGTACAGAGCATACCAGTTTTCTGGAACGACGCGGACTGTTATAATTCGTGGCCACCTTACCACCCGCTAAAGGTGCTCACACTAAAGCCAAAGCCTAAAGTGCCAAGCTTGTACGTATCTTTTCTACAAAGTTTGTGCTATCTTTAAAAGAATGTAGATTTCTTGGTATCGGTTTATGCGAATGGTGTGGAATGATACAAGAATTGCATATTCAATATTGCTTTTGAATATCTCTCAGGGATTATTGGAACTTTGTATTTCTAGACGATATTGCATACCTACTTGAGAATGTATGTAGCAACTTGTGAAAGTGGTTTTCTCCCACATGAATAAGTGTTTACATTATTTTGAGCTCGTGATTGTACGGGGTAGGTAGGTATGTCATTTTTGATTTTTAGTTTTGACACAACTCATTAATGTAACTAGCTTGTGGCTAAATAATAACGGCCGCTCAGGGCGATCTTTAGGTTCAGGCACGCTTGCCTTAGATGGGTGACCACTCAATACATAGTGAGTTTCCTCCTTGCCTCGGAAAGCAACGTTAAGCTGTTGGTCCCGGCTGTCATTTGTAGATCTTTGACTGTCGTTACAGATAGTCAGTAGCCCGAAAGTCTGACAACCAATCTTACCAAGGGGTATCGTATTACCCAGTACTAACTGGGTGGTGGAGGTCATATAACAACCGGTTAGACTAGAAGCAGATCCCAACATAGTAGGGAAAAGACTAGGCAGATGATCTCATTGACGTTACTTATGTTTTCCGATGCTTGATTCTGTTTGGATAACCAAACAAAGGTTATCGAATGATTTTTCTAAATTAAGTATACAATTTCTATTACTAGGTACCACGTATATTTCATCCTAAATCAATTTCAATCAATTTCAGCCCAATATCATTATTTGTCTTGAAAATTGCTTCTCTCTCAATTATTTTTAGGTCAGCAAACTACAAACACAATAACTCGATTCGAGTAGATCTGATCTTTTGTTATTGACGTTAAAATACCTATATATTATAGTGTTACAAATTGATTTATATTGTGGGTTATGTTTGTTACAAGCAATTGATTATTTCGTTTTGTGATATTAGTTGGTAAATAAACAGGCGATCCACCAAAAGGCCTATCGCCATTTCTGATAGTAGTACAACATTAATCTTTTTTAATTGTGGAAAAGAGATAGAGCTATAGAGGAGGTCTAGGACTTTTTCACACCTTTTTTTATTTTTTTACGGATTGGAAATCATCAAATGATCCCTCCTGCTCTGGGCGGAGCGGAAGGGAGTGTCAGACTTGTACTGACTAAAACCCATTCATGTTCCTTTTAGCCCTTTGTGTTCCAGGGCCACGGTATCTCTTTCGAACAGTCCCGCAGCCCTGGCAGGCATCGGCCCACTCGGACCCCTTCCGATTTGCTGACATCTCCTTGGGCGCACGTGGTACACGAACGCGCCGTCGACACGGCCTGTCGTCATGAGACTGACGGACGGTGAGCTAGCCCATTACTTACCGTCCACAAGCCCGCGCCTACGGTGGCCGGGGACTACCATTGGCCATTACCTCTCGCTCTTTCACACCTTGAAGTAAGAATAATATCAGGTGATAGTCTAGTCCCTGAAGTGGTTTTCCCCACCCATGAAAATCTGAAACACTACAGGCAGCTCAGGATAACATAACATCACGCCTGTAATCCTCCAAGGGTTTGGTAGAGGTGTACCTAAAGTACACCCACATTTCGCCAGTTATGTCTAAGTATTACTTGAGTAATAGAGGGTGAGCTATTGTCATTAACTGGGTACAAATCCAGATTCCGTGGCAGTTACTGAGAAATTTCTTATGGAAAAACCGAATAACCCTTTGCTCGACTCTGGAATCGTACCCATAACCTCATGCTCAGCAGTGGCGCTTGCAAACACTACACCAATGAAGCAGCCAATAATAATTATTTTACCCTAAATCTATTATACAATAAAAATCAATGCCACTTTTCGTTGTAATTTTATAACTCAAGAACGGCTGATTTTGGTTTTAAAATGTTCGTCGTAGTCCAGGGAAGGCTTAGGCTCGTTTTTTTTTTTTTTTAGAAAGTCATGGTATTTAGGTTAGGGTAGGTAGGTAGGTAGGGTAGGCTAGGGTATAGTAGGTAGCTAAAAAGTGCATTGCAACGCATGCCGGGAAAAGCTAGTATAACATAAAAACTTATTTACTATAATATTCAACCTTAAATTGTATGAGCATATTAACCGTAAACGGCTTCCTAAGCAATTACTAACTTTATATCTATTTTGGCTTACTGCCCACTGCGTATGTAATGGTACAGCGGAGGCCGAGAAAATGTATGCATTTTGACTCTGTACTTGTTCATTAATATTTGTGAGAGAATAGACTAATAAAGTTAGCTGAAACGAGTTTGTTAGTTAATTGGGTTTTGTATAGAGGAAAATTCGGTTTTCGAATTTAGATTATTCAGGAAGTGGAACCGTTACTTTAAAATATATGATGATGCAGTAGAAACGTTAAAATGCATATTTTTTATTGCCTTTTCGTAAATTAGACATCGATGAAACTCAAAGACTGGAAACTTCGCACGAAGATTCAATACTGATGAAGAAGAATAATTAGTTATAAATATTCCTTTACAAAAAGTTTAAATCAACGGCAGCGCTGACTTAAAGCAAGGACACGTTTTATTATTCAAAACTGTCAAACACGTTCAAAATAATATTCTCGAATTTTAGAATATCGAACACGAAAACTTTCAAATACAAGACCGCATTCGTTTTAGCGAGATTGTATTTAAATAAAAAGGTTTTCTGGAATACCTAAACTCCATCTGCTGACATGACACGCGAAAACATTTGAAAATGGAATCAAATATTAAAACGTATCATTTTCAATGGCCCGCAGTATTTTCAAATAACGCAAAGTAATATGCTAAAGTAGTGCAATATCAGTAAGTACTTTGGACGGTACGAGTATATGACTAGGAGTACATGCATTTTAATAATATTGTGAAAGTAAAATCGGACTCACTGAAGTTTGGAATAGTTTGAGATGAAAAGGAAGTTAGTAGAAGCTCTCCGGATCTTACCTGAAATATGAATTAATAGATATCAGACACTGTACAGTAAGTTGAAAACTTTACAGAGATATTTATTAAGCGCTCGTTTAGAAATTGTTTTGCAATACCTTTGCTTTTCGAGTTGTTATCTAATTTGAGATTGTGTTATAAGATTATTGAAAATTAAAGTAGTAAAAGTGTATAAGTTTTTAAACTGACATGGTCACTAACACTATTAATAACATTTACTACGGGATATTTACCATGTGTATTATTTGTTTCGAGTTCCCGATATTTCGGCGCTGTTGCAAACGCCATGATCACGGATAAACTGAAGTTACTGCGAGTGGGTGTTTATGTGCAGACAAATCGGTCTACCCTCTTCCTTGTTCGTTTTTTGTGCTCCGTACCACTACCACTAGACCGATTTGTCTGCACATAAACACCCACTCGCAGTAACTTCAGTTTATCCGTGATCATGGCGTTTGCAACAGCGCCGAAATATCGGGAACTCGAAACAAATAATACACATGGTAAATATCCCGTAGTAAATGTTATTAATAGTAAAAGTGTGTTTAACTTTTATTTTATTACTTTCCTGCCTTTGTAATATCAAGTTCTGGTGTAATTGTATAAAAAGGATTTTGAACTCACTCTGAAAAAAAATAGCATTTCTTTTTGTTTACTCAAAAAGTAGGTAAGTAGGTACATTTACTCAAAAATTAATACCTTCAAGACACCACTACAGACATAGGATAACTGTAATAATATTACTGTGCCAAATTAACTCGAATTCATTCATTATTTAAATGTTGGCAATTTTAATTATGATCTGATGTAGCCTAGAATATTCCAATATTATCACAAAATTCTGCACCAATAAAATAACGTTTCATAGATACATATTTCAATGCAAAAGCACTCATCAATTTCAATTGGTTGATTAAAATTTTATCTACAATCAGAATCCAACTTTAATAAAGTAGCATGAAAGCGTTAAATTAAACAAGAAATGATAATTGGAGTGATGGGCTTATTACAGGCCCTCGAGGCCTTTGGCTCAACAAACATAAAATTTTGGGGCTAACTTTGATATTGATATTAAAATTGAATTAGTGTAATTAATGCTCATTCTGCTTCTGAATGGTCCTTTCATTGAAAAATAAATAGGTCTTAAATTAATTTTATATATTCTTATTAACTAATAATCCTGAAAAAAAACGATAGGGGAAGACTTAACGTAAACCTATTCAGTTTATAAATAAAAACTTCTACTACTTCTACTATGAGTATAAATACTAAAAATTACCAATACCAGGACACGCCACACACCACATTTACACTCCAGACCAGAGTCATCTATGAATTCTTCGAGAACCTAAACAGGTTTTCCAATAACTAATACCAATATAGCTTCGAACAGCAAAAGAAACTCAGACACTGCACTAAATTAAAGTATCAAAATGAAAACTCTGAATCCGCAAGAAACACAAACGTAGCATTTATTTTAAAAAATATTGAATTCAAAAAACAACGGTGAAGTTCTAGTTTTGCGCCAAACATAGCCTCCAGCTGAATCAGCTTAGCCGTGTCAATAAAGATTTGTTCATCGAGTGAAAAATTTAAATTCACCCCCGATATTGCTCCAGCTTTGAAGGGAATACAAAAAAAAAGAATATCCGGATTTCACTGAACGCAATCTTCTGTTTTGCGGTTCCTGAAGTTCCATTTTCTCTCTAATTGTCAGTCTTGTGGGTCTTTTCGAAGTGCAAAGTGACTTTGCCGAGCTAACCCAAATTACGCTTTGTCTTCTTGTAATAAGGTTGGAGAAATTCGAAACACGTTGTTTTCGTCGAATGTAAGTTTATAAATCTGCATCGTAATGTTTTTTAGATTTGCATTTGGGAACCACGTTGGTGCCAATATTAGACACTTCAAATTCATTCAGTATTTTTTCCCGCTCTCTTGCCATTCAATATTTCGCTTGTTTACCACAGTAATGACATAACTTGAGAAATAAGAAATACAGAACAGCGTTTATGTAAATTACACTCATCATCTGCCTGGCCTTTTCCCAAACTATTTTGGGGTTGGCTTCCAGTATAATCGGATGCTGTGATTACCATTATTTTACATGAAGTGAATGCCTATCTGACCTCCACAACCCAGTAACTGTGTAATACGATAGCACTTGGTAAGACTGGATATCAAACTTTTGGCTTCTGACTACTCGTAACGACTGTCAAAGATCTACAAATGACAGCCGGGACCAACGGCTTAACGTTCTTTCCGAGGCACGGAGGAAACTCGGTATGTAATTAAGACTAAAATACATATTATCCTTTTTTAAAGTGAATTATTACATCGTCTCAAACTTTTTCGTCTGTGTGTTGCATGTCGCGTGACGGTGGGCCGCGGAGTAGCGAGCGCCTTTCACTTTATCCCTACTCCGCGCTATAGTGTGAAAAAAAGTTTCACTTTTACCGTGGTTTCATAAAACCACACATTTTTTTTTTCTCATAGACCTTTTATCAAAATATGAGGTTTATTTCACGTATTTCTTTACTTCATTTAAAAATTTTACTTAATAAATACTTTAACGAAAGTAAGTATACTTTCGTTAATTTTATATTCAACTACTTACCTATAGCATCGTAAATATAAATTTTTGAGTTGTTAGCCTTATCGCAAAAGAGCGATTTATATAATACGATACGATTTACATAATAGTTCCTCTATAAGGTACCTACTCTGGTAGGTACTGGAATGGCGACCGCGAACTGGAAAACGAAGCGTTGGAAGGCCTCCCACTAGGTGGACCGATGACCTGGTGAAGGTTGCGGGGATCCGCTGGATGCGAAGCGCACGGGACCGGTCAATGTGGCGTCACTTGGGGGAGGCGTATGTCCAGCAGTGGACGTCTTTCGGCTGAAATAATGTACCAACTAGAGCAGGTTTCGAATTTTGTTACTTCACAAACACCCTATAAATACCTACGTCTCATTAATCCAGTCACCATCAAATCGTCGTAAGTGCCATGTCTGCGTGCAAAAGAGTGGAACTCTCTGCCTGCGTCTGTGTTTCCGAACGCTTACAACACTAATCTCTTCATAGTTAGAGTGAACAGGCTTCTTCTGAGTAAGCTCGTACCATCGTCGACTTAGTCTGTGTCATCTCTGACCTAGACTAGAGTCAAGAGCAAACCCATCAAAAAAAAAAACCTTAATAACTCAGTCTAATTAAAGTACTAATAAATCTGTCAGTTTTTATCACGTTTTATGGACGTGTAATTACGATTTTTGGTGCTAGGGAAATTAGCCAATAAATTTCATCGTTATAGGTTACAGCGGGGTTGTAACCTCGGGGTTACTGGCGGTTTAATAAGGCTTGCCGTCTTCGGGCGGATGCATAATTCATAATACAACGTAGGTACTACGAGTATATATTATCGCCATACACCGTTGAAGTGATAATCTTGGCACAGTTCGTAGAGATGGAAGGTGCGGGCACACAACAGGGGATTTCATGGAGCTAGGAAACTAGGTTATAGTAGCTAGAGATTTTGTTAAAGTGGATTAGTTTCATAACCTAACATCTAGCCTATAATATCCAAAGGGTTAGGCAGAGATGTACCCATCAGTACACCTTTCGCCAGTTATGTTTAAGTTCCATGAAAAAGGAGCGAATATATTGCCATCAGATGGGTACAAATCTATACTTTGTGGTTGCTAATGAAAAGTTCCTGACGGAATACCCAATAACACTGCTCGACCTGGGAATCCATACCAGGACCTCTTGCTCAGAAGTTGCGTTTGCGACCACCAGACAAGTGAGGCAGTCGAGGGGGTCAAGTGGTAGGATCGTTTGTGTTTTGATATTTGGTTTTTATTGCTTAAGCAGCCATTCCTGAGTCGTTTTGCTCAACTCAGGGACGGGTTTGGTCACTTGCTTGGTTTGGCTTGATTTCGGCACCGCCGGGCGGCAAAATATACAAGGTGTTGTTTTGCATCCTCGTCAAATTCAAGGAGTTAACTATGCTAATGATTCTCGACCCAAATCAATAATAAAATGGGTAGGTATTTTTTTTATTTTTCTTATTTACCGAAAATCGGTCAGTGTGAACTACCTGTATTTTAAACGCGGCCTGTCTGATCCATGCTCTAAAACCGCGCTTACCATACATACAAACAATCTCAAACGTTTATTCGATAATTTCTATTCCCTAAACCATGTTAAGGGGGTTATTCTGAAATACTGAAAAACTTAATCAACCAAAAAAGTCTGCGATTATTAATAATTAACTGGGAACCGTAATTTTTATTGATTATTTATGTCTTTTGTGACATCCTCTTGAATTTTGACGAGGGTGCAAAACAACACCTTGTATAGGGTGACTGGATACTTGAACACGTGATTACACTCATAATAACAAACAACTTTCCCAAAGATCATTTTTATACTCATTCACTTTGGGCCTGGGCCTGTGACCTATCAGCTACTAGCCGCGTGACGCTGTTCTTTCTCATTACTATCGTACCATGCCACAGTGGGTAGTCAGAGCATCCGCACGGCATCGCAACCCCGAATTTCATATGGCTGTTGTGTTATTGTGATAATAATAGTGAATGAATATAAAAAAATGTTTCTTTGGGAAAGTTGTTTGTTATCATGAGTACAATCACGTATTTAAGTATTGGTCACTAATTACCAGTCACCCTATACAGGGTGTAACGGAAAGGGTATATAAATCCTTAAGGGTGTGCTACAAACCATCAAACTGAACATGTTTCTCATCATAAAAAAAAATTTGCAGCAAAAAAATATATCAGCTGCCTATACATTTGGGTCGAATAGGTATTGCAATTTTCTATGGGGCAGCAGATATTTTTTTTGCTGAAAAACATGTTTTATGATGAGAAACATGTTCAGTTTGATAGCCTGTAGCACACCCTTAAGGATGTATATACCCTTTCCGTTACAACCTGTGTATCCTATTTTGCCGCTCAGCCTGTACCGTATCAGACAGAGCCGAACATGCGTATAGCAAGCACCCTTCAGTTTTCATTCAGCTGTAAACTGTAGAAAAGCTACCCTATTTCTTAAGTTGCCAGACTATCGAAGCAGAATGATAAGTAAAGCCGGAATACTTTATTCATAGCAGAATTGAACGCGATTGTTTTTATATTATGATCGCTGGACCGAGGAATATTGGTTTGTCATTCCCCAAAGATTCACAAATTCGTATTCGATACTTCAATTTCATAGTTCTTTTCCCAAAGACTTTACGCACTTGTTATTTCACACGCGACTTGCTGGTACCAAAGTAAGTTTTGGTGAAAAAAGTAATTTTATGCTCACCAAGTTTGTAAGATTTAGATCTTTGTTATACCTTGGATTTTTTGCTAGTTTAGATAAAACGAAGCAATTATTTCTATAGTCTTGTTTGTTCTAACTGAGCCAAATAACTTTTGGATTTTCAGATTAAAAATAAACCCTTTTATTAACATGCTGGCATAAAAACAAACTGAAAATTAAATCAACCTTGGATTCAAATAAAATCGTAAAAAAGCCGTCAAAATACTATAAATAATACTGATCGCACTTTCATAAAACCGAATATTTCAGGCTAAAATCTTAATAGCTATAGGAAGATAGGTATACATAAAAACCTTATCAACTCTTGAAGGTCTGTAAGTCGATCCTGATTACATTCTGTTCCCACAATTCCTTCATCTAAGTTCTGTGCCACGAAAACTTTTTTTACTTTATTATATTTACAAGTTTCATATCGTACTGATTGCTCTATATAGAAGTGTTGAGTTTGATATAAACTTGAGTAACAAATTATGTACGTGGTGACTACTTTAGAAACATAATATGTAGTTTCTAACAAAATTTAGTAATATTGATGATGTAGAACCCTTTTTCTACATGAATCAATTACGTTGGCCTACCATGACGTCTTAAAGCATTATTGTTTTACTCTTATTCCAGTGTGAGAAAGAGACGGAGCTATACAAGATGTCTAGCGCCAACTCTTTTTCACACTGGAAAAGGAGTTTCAGGAGATTTTCAGATATTTTTTTAAGACGTCATGGCAGGCCACTAGGTCTAGTTAAAACAAAAACAACAACAAACAATTCTGAAGAAAATAACACGCCGGCCGGCGCTTACGCGCGACGCACAGGTCGCACTATATCAATGTAGCTATCTATAACTAACCTAACATCCCTCCACCACAAATTCTTAACTAGTCTTATGAGTTTTAGTAGTACTTCTTATAATCAATTCGAGGAATATTCCTTAATTTAAGACGCTCTTCAGTATGAGATCGTAAGTCTGGCACTCGGTTCGCTGGCTCAGGCTCCATTTCGCGGAGCTCTGTGCTGGCCTCGCTCCACTCTTCCTCCTCCACTAGCGTCTCCTCGCGGGTGTCCGATGCCTGAGCGCTGCTTGTAGGCTCATTGGCTTCTTTCTCTGGATCCAGTCCTAAGAGGGCCCAGTCGAGGTTATTGTCCCGCTGTTCCTCGAGCGATTTTAATTTATATAATTGGTTTTTGTGTTTTTTTATTGTAATGTCTTTCTCTGGTACATAAATTTCGTAAATACTTTTACCTATTTTTTTTTTTACAATTGCCTTCATCCACTTATTACTGTTATTTACTTTTACTAACACTCCATCGTTTACTTCACAATCTATGTTCCTATTGCCTTTATAGTATTTAGCTTGTGTAGCTTGTTTTTCACGCACTAAACTTTGTAGGTCACGTGACGATAACACGGTCGACTCCGCAGGCGCAGGCGCCGTGATCTCTAATAAATCAAATCTGCAACGCAAATTACGCCCAAGCATTAGTTCGGCCGGTGATTTGTCTGTCGTCGTATGTTTTGTATTTCTATACCGAAACAAAAATTCTAAAAGGCGTGCTTTAATTTTGTTTTTAGGCGTTCCTTGTGCTAATAGCCCCTTCAAATACTTCTTTACTATTTTAACATAAATTTCTGCTTGCCCATTACTGGACGGCGAGTATGTGGGCGAAGTAACGTGCTTTATACCGTTAAGAAAACAAAAATCTTTAAATTCTTTACTTGTAAATGAAGTTCCATTATCCGTCACCAGTGTGTGCATAATACCGAACCTAGACATAGTTTCTTGTAGTTTAGCTATTACTGTTGCCGAAGAATAGTCACAATTAAGACAAAAACATTCCACCCATTTAGTAAAAGCATCAACCATAATAAGGTACATTTGCCCTTGCAATGGCCCAAAAAAATCTAAGTGTACTCGATACCAGGGCCGTTCTGGAAAAGGCCAAGGCGTTAGCGGAGCCCTAGGAGGTGAAGGCCTTAATCCTAAACAAATATTACAACTAGCAATCTTATCCTCAATATCTTTGTCTATATATGGCCACCAGAATCTTGATCTCGCTTCGATCTTTGTTTTTAAAATACCCAAATGTGTCCTATGTAACTCATCTAAAATTTTATTCTGCAAAGACTTTGGAATTATTATTTTATGACCCCTAAGTAAACAATACCCTTCCCTATTTAAGTCAAAACGACATTTATAAAAGGGTAGTAAATCTTTGTCTTTTATGTTAGGCCACCCATGTTGCACATAATGCATAACTTTTTGTAAAACACTATCGTTACAAGTTTGTTGTTGAATTTCTTTTAACGATACCGGTAAATGCCCATCCGTTACGAAGTTTATATATGTAGCCTTGTCTTCGAACTTGCACACGTCTGACTCATTCGTACACGAGCGCCCCGAGATCATATCAATATTGTTGTGATCAGTGCTCGGGCCGGCACAGCCACCCGCGCTGTCTGCGTCCGCGGCGGCAGCGATCGCTCGACTAAAGTAATCGGCACAATTACTTGCGCTTGGAATGTACTGTATTTCATAATTATAGCTAGATAAAAATAAAGCGTAACGTTGCAACCGGTTTGCCGACACTTCAGGTATGCCTCTGTTTGGATGGAAAATAAACATTAACGGTTTGTGATCCGTTCGCAATATAAAAGGGATATTGACACCATATAAATATTGGTGAAAACGACGAATACCAAACACTATAGCCGTAGCCTCCCTTTGAATTTGACTATAATTCCTTTCTGCCTTATTAAGTGACCTGGAGGCGTAAGCTATTGGTCTTTCCAAGCCCTTTTCTATTTGTGCTAACACTGCGCCTAGCCCTGTTGGGGACGCATCAACCGTTAGAACCAACTTGTAAGAAGGGTCGAAATGTGCTAGCGTCCTAGAAGATGTTAATTCTTCCTTAATTTGATTAAATGCAGAATTATGTATCTCCGACCAAGACCAGTCGACATCTTTTTTTAGTAAATCATTTAAAGGGTTAAGTATAGACGATGCATTTGGAATAAACATCCTATAGTAATTGACAAAACCTAAAAATGATTTTAAATCCTGTACATTTTTAGGAGCGATGGTGTTAACCATTGCTGTAACTTTATCCGGGGACTTATGAATGCCATGCTTATCTATGACAAAACCTAAGTAGGTCACTGAATCTTGAAATAATTTGCATTTATTTGTATTAAGTACTAGACCCGCTTCTTGTAACCTCCTGAAAACTTGTTGTAACCTTTCTGTGTGCACATTTTTAGTGTTTCCGGTCACAAGTACGTCATCCAATAGGCACAAAACCCCTTCAATGCCATGAAGCAAATTCTCCATTGTTTTTTGAAAAATGGCTGGAGCGTTGGCTAGCCCAAACACTAACCGGGTGAATTTGAATAAACCCTTATGCGTGTTAATTGTTGTTAGGATTTGCGACTCCTTATCTAACAAAAGTTGTAAATAAGCACTACTTAAATCTAGCTGCGAGAATTGAAGGCCCCCGTGTAATTTAGAAAATAATTCTTCCGTTTTTGGCAACGGATATTTATCAATGTGTAAACATTTATTTAACGACACCGAAAAATCAGCACATAAACGAATCTCACCGTCTTTTTTAGTATGGGGACAATCGGGCTAGCAAAATCAGAATGTTCGACAGGAATTAATACACCGGTTTCCACTAGCCTATTTAATTCCTTTTCAACTTTGCTCCTTAATGCAAAAGGTACTGTTCTAGGTCGAAAAAAACTCGGTTTACTGCCTGGTTTAAGTGTAAGTTTAACTTTGTACTTATTAAAACTACCTAACGTATTGGAAAATAATCGGGGATATTTGTTGACGTAATATGGGAGTTCTGTTAATTCGGCACAATGATTTACCTGAGCTAACTGAAAATTATACAATGATAAAAAGTTCCTACCCAGTAAGGCTGGGCCGGACCCTTTTACTACGTAAATATCAATTTTTCTACATTCACCCACATATGTAATTGGTACCGTAATTACTCCGAGTACGTCTAATAATTCACCCGAATATGCCTTTAACACTGACCTAGGAGACATTAACGGAACATTTTTGAAAAATTTCTCATAAATAGCAACTGGAATAGCCGTAGCACAAGATCCGCTGTCTACTTCAAATGTTAACAACTGACCGTTTACATCGACAGACAACGTCATCGGCTCGCCGCGATAACTACGAATATTACAAATAAGAATACTCTTACCGTCGCCGTCGTTATCGTCACTAGACTTGAGGCAATTAATTTGTCCATTTTTATTGTTACACATTTTTTTTAGGTGTCCCTTAACTCCGCACTTTTTACATTTATAAGTAGAAAATCGACACTTGTCCGCAGTATGATTGTTGTAGCCGCACACGCCACATTTTGGAGACTTCGCCTGCCCCGCTGATATCTTAAATACTTCAACAGAAGTCGATGTTACTGCCGCTGTAGATTGCCTTGCCGCTCGCTTCGCACTTTGCACACTAATTGCAACCTCTAATGCTTTTGACAAAGTAGATGCCGCCTTTTCATCCATAAATAGTTTGTCCCGTTCGGGTCCCGGATACATCCCAATTATGAATCGGTCTCGCAACATCTCGTCCAGAGCTGCCCCGAAGCCGCAGTCCACCGCCAGTCGTCGTACGCGGGCCGCCCACTGAGTCAAATCCTCGCCCGTCTCCTGCACCGCCGTATGGAACTTGTGTCTTTCTGCCAACACTGACTTCTTAGGCAGAAAGTGCTTATCCAGTTCTGCAGTCAACTCGCTGTAAGTGAGTTCTTCTACTCCCTTTGGGGAAATTAACTCGCGCACCAACTTATACGCATCGTCATTGAGTGCGCTCAACAGTACCGCCTTTCCCTGCACATCTTCTTTCCCTTCTCTTTTTATTAGCAGCGCGTTTGCTGTTAACCATTGAGAAAGTCTTTCTTTAAAGATATTCCAGTCCTGGCCGAACTCAAAAGTAGGAACAGATCCGATGAAATTACTCATTTTTCTTTACGTGCGTGGGTACTTGCTAATCGTCGCCACTGTTAAATGAGACACGGCCTTCGGTTACAAAGCTGTTTATTGCACTGACGTATGGCCGGCGCTTACGCGCGACGCACAGGTCACACTATATCAATGTAGCTATCTATAACTAACCTAACAATAGATTTCAACCTAGGGAAGGACATAAGCTATATATCATCACGCTAAGACTAATAGGAGTGGAGCAGCAATGAAAAATGTTGCGAAAACGTGACGCAGACGAAGTTGCGCGGGACAGCTAGTACTTAATAAATAATAAAGCACTGCCCCGATGGTGTTATGGTTACAAGCGCCACAAGCGCTAAGCATGAGGTCTTGGGTGCGAAACCGAGGTCGGACTATGTGTTAATGGATTTATCCATCCGTAATTTCTTAGTAATAGCCTCTGAGTCTGGATGTGTGCCCGGTAGATGGCAATAGGCTCGCTCCCTATTATATGGGACTTAAATAAAACTGGTAAAATGTAGGTGTTCTATTAAGAACACTTCTGCCTAACCCTTCGGGGACTACAGGCGTGATATTATAATGGTCTTAATACAAACAATGCTAAAAAAAAGGATTGTGTGGTTTTATGAAACCACGGTAAAAGTGAAAGTTTTTTTCACACTATAGACATTTAACTATAATTTTTTGGAATAATATTCCATTAAGGGTATAAAACGTATAAAACGCGGAGTAGGGATAAAGCAAAAGGTTTGACTTTATCCCTACTCCGCGGCCGAGCGTCACGCGACATGCAACACACAGACGAAAAAGTTTGAGACGATGTAATAAAAGTTTCACTTTAACATAAGTTTTCAGTAAAACTACATATTACAATGTAGAAAAACATAATAAAAACCGCTAACATTTTGAACAAAAACCAAAAAACCATACCAACACTTGGAATAACAGCCTTGTTACTAAGTGGTTACAAAGCAATAGTTCAGAACGAGGTAACAACAAGTAACTTTGTATTCAGAGACAAGATGAAAGATCAGCAAGAAACCGCCTCATTTCGGGAAAATTATCGGTAGTACCAACATTGTATACTCGAATAAAATTAGAACTACTTGAAACTACAGCTATTGTTTTTATTCAAAGTCAAAGTCAAAGTCAAAGCATTTATTTCAATTAGACCATTACAGGCACTTTTGAAAGTCAACAAAAACAAAATAAAACGCGAAGCTACAGTCCCAGTCACAAGGCATAATAACTTGTGAAAGTACTGTAGTTGCCCATTCCGTAGCGTAGATCTCTATGGAGAAGAACGGGCAAGACACTCCATGGACACTCTTTTAAATCAAAATATGTTACAAAATCTTGGTTACATCATTCATGTCAAGAATTACAAATATGTGAGAACAATGTAGAAATACGGGCAAGTTAAGAGCGTCCAGAGTAAAAGATTAAATCAGTAATAAAAAAATAAAGTAATTAAAATAAAAATAAACCGTGGCAGCTAAGAGATGACCAGTCACAACTGACAGCGCCCGTTCACGAACATGACGCATGTATCAGCCATCATTCAACTCAACCATTTTGAAGGGAACTAAACGACCCGACACACCCGCCACCATCAGCGTGACATTTAAGTGAGCATGACATTCACTCAACCACCAAGGTAATTTCGCGTCAATGAAAGATTTAGTTACTCATTAAATAGTGGCTTTACAGTACATGGTACTCACACATGTGCTATGAAATTATATAATACTAAGAGATTGAATCTATACAATGCAAATATATTTATTTTTTATTACTACAAAGGCTTTATTAGGTGAAGGAATACAACAGCACTAAACAAAGGAGAAACAGTTTCTATTAGCTCTACTTGAGTTACAAGAAATTGGAGCAACAAAAGATGTTGAGGTTTATTTAGCTGACGAAGATTTCCTTCTCCTAGTGTTGCCATGGAAAAAAACATTTAGAGAAAGGTGTTCAGCTACAAAAACATTTGCAGTTTACGATTCTAGTCCGACAGGCGAAAAGCGATAAAAACGGTGGAAAAAAATGGCGACTACGGGAGAGAACTTCGCACATTTTAGATGTTATAAAATATATTGAGATATTTTTCTTTCCACGGAAAAAGGGTGGATTAAGGTTCAGAATATTATTTTATTGGTACAAACCCTGTGAATCGTCGTAAGTATTTTTATTTGTATCATTAACGAACTTATTCTTATCTATACGTTTTAACACTGACATGGGTGACCATGTCAGTGTTAACACTATGATTAACACTGAAAATTTACCTAACTGGATATTTACCATGTTGACAATTTGTTTTGAGTTCCGATATGTTAGCGCCGTGTGAGAAGCTCGTTGCTAAATAATAACAGCCGCCCGGGTCGATCTTTAAGGTTAAGCCGTGCTTGCCGAGGTTGGTCCGTGGATGGGTGACCATAATTACATACCGAGTTTCCTCCGTGCCTCGGAAAGCACGTTAATCCGTTGGTCCCGGCTGTCATTTGTAGATCTTTGACAGTCGTTACGAGTAGTCAGAAGCCAAAAAGTCTGACATCCAGTCTTACCAAGGGGTATCGTATTACCTAGTTACTGGGTTGTGGAGGTCAGATAGGCAGTCGCTTCATGTAAAATACTAGTACTCAGCTGCATCCGGTTAGACTGGAAGCCGACCCCAAGATGGTTTGGGTAAAGGCTAGGCAGATGATGATGATGTTAGCGCCGTGTGAGTATGACAAAACGTAAACGTGAGTAGTATGCCGTTTTCGATGTTATTCTTATCCATCAAAACTCTAACGCACGCTAAACGTGTGCTTAACTAAATTTATCATAACCGTCACATTGTCTAAAAAACACGAATGAAAAATAGATTCACGGAATACATTTCTTTGTCCTGACATTTACACAAAAACTCCCGATTCAAAGCTTACAAAGAAATCAGAATAAGCCTTAACGATTCTTACAACTTTTTTGCCTAACATTCAAATTACGGGCCTTGGATCAGCTGGGAATACATTTTCTTCTAAAATTATTTACATACGTAAGCCTCGAGAAATCTGGTGACGAAAATAATCATGGATTGTTTCTTTTTCTGTGTCTGCGAGTTTGCGCTTGTGTATGGATCGATCAGCAATTTTCTTTGCATCAACCAAAGGTAGCAATTAATTGTGTAAATAATCCTGCTTCAGGCGTTTGGCTTGCATTGCTTTGATAGCTCGTTAACTGCAGTCTGTGTTTATTTGTAACAGATACTTGTTATTCTCTTTTAGCAATTTTTGCTGAGATTTTATTTCTTCTGACGAGGTATTGTGGCTAGCTTTTTATTCGAATGTTAAACAACTATTTAGTTTCAGTTATTTCATATAATGACTGAAATGTGTGGTGTTTGTTAAATATGACATCTTGGGTTACCAAATCGGTTAAAGAATTAAGGGGATTTCCAGTAGAAACATGGAAAGTTGATAGACAAATTGGTAAACCTCTACTTGACCCATCGAGGAATACTCAAGCGTTATAGTATGCTATTTCTGAGAATCAAGATATTGTCTAACGTATATCCAAACTCGACCCCTCATCTACCTAGCCTTTTCCCAAACTATCTTAGGGTCGGCTTTCAGTCTAACTGGATGCATCTGAGTACCAGTATTTTACATGAAGCGACTGCCTATCTGTCCTCCACAACCCAGTAACTGGGTAATACGATACCTCTTGGTAAGACTGTATGTCAGACTTTTGGCTTCTGACTACTCGTAACGACTGTCAAAAATCTACAATTGATAGCCGGGACCAACAGCCTTTTTTTTTTTTTTTTTTTGCGGATGGGAAATCATCAAATGACTTCTCCCGCTCTGGGCGGAGCGGGAGGGAGTGTCAGACTTGTACTGACTAAAACCCACCCATGTTCCTTCTTCGCCCTTTGTGTTCCAGGGCCGCGGTATCTCTTTCGAACAACCCGCAGCCCTGGCAGGCATCGGCCCTTTCGGACCCCTTCCGGTTTGCTGACATCTCCTTGAGGCGCGCGTGGAACACGTACGCGCCGTCGACACGGCCTGTCGTCATGAGACGGACGGACGGTGAGCTAGCCCATTACTCACCGTCCACAGGCTCGCGCCTACGGTGGCCGGGGGCCACTGGTTGCCCCCCGACGCCCGGGGCGTCTCCCGCGGCGGCTGGGACGTGAGGTTCTCTCCCTCTCACGTTCCGCTACCTCCTTCGCTAGCATGTCTGCTTCGCAGAAGGAGGCGACGGCATCCCATTACCTCTCGCTCCGGACCATGGATTGAACCAGGGCCTGACGCGAGAGGTCGCCGCCGCCAATCGCCGCTACGAGGACACGGCGGTGCTCGCGGGGCAGAGCTCCACGGTGTGCTCCACCGTGTCCGGTGAGGACCTGCGTCAGGCACGCCACAATAGTGGCGATAAGTCCCCTCTTTGAGGAGTGGCTAGAGAGGCGGCACGGCGCCCTCACCTGCCAGGTGAGGACGCAGGTCCTCACCGGACACGGTTGTTTCGGGAGGTTCCTGCACCGAATCGGGCGGGAGGAAACGCCCGGGTGTTACCATTGCGAGGATCGGCCGGAGGACACGGTGGAGCACACCGTGGAGCTCTGCCCCGCTTGGGCTGAGCACCGCCGTGTCCTCGTAGCGGCGATTGGCGGCGGCGACCTCTCGCGTCCGGCCCTGGTTCAATCCATGGTCCGGAGCGAGAGGGAATGGGATGCCGTCGCCTCCTTCTGCGAAGCAGTCATGCTAGCGAAGGGACCAACAGCCTAACGTGCGTTTTGAGACACGGAGGAATCTCGGTATGTAATTATGGTCACTCATCCACGGACCAACCTCGACAGACACGGTTTAACCTTAAAGATCAACCCGTGCGGCTGTTAATATTTAGCTACAAGCTCCTCCGAACTCCAGCCATCAAATCAAAACATACCACCCAGAGAATATTCTAAACAAAACAATTGACGGCAAATCCGTGCAAGTCCGTGCAAGTTCTATGTTAGATATTTCGAAGGCGTTCAGTCGATCCCCGTAACTTCATTAAGCAGTTCGAATTGAGGGGACCGCTCATGGCTTGAAGTTGACGCTTTGTAGTACACGTGACTGGAATGTTTTGATTGCGAGGTGCCTTGATGGTGTGCGAAGATTCCCTCTATCAGTAAACTCAAAATGGTAAGCATGCGCTTGAAGGAACTTGAGATGGTCTAAAATTGTGATTGTTTGGCGTCTGAGATTTCCTTTAGAATGTATGGTAATAGAAGCGCTTTAAAGCTGATGAAATATATTTATTAAAGGAATTATACACTAGGTACTTTCGGCAGTGAGCTTCAAGCCAAAAGAAAAAGAATCATGTGTTTGACTTGAAAAATTTGAAAAATTAAATCTATAAAGATCGAGAAAATGCTCAAGCTCGATAGTTTGCAAGACTAAACAAAAGACTCGGAGCGAGCTTTAAAACCGACCTCAAAGAGAAGAAGAATTCATAGAAGATCCTCATCTATTGGCTTGTGAGAAATAATAACTTGTAGACAATGATCGTTGCGCGAATAGACAAGATTATATTATTATAACACAAATAAAAATAAATAAAATCCGTACGAAGCGGTCGCTAGTGTATAAATAGTTAACATTGTGCTTCAACGAAATATTACTTAAAGGAGAACGATTCTTTGTAAAAAAATATTCTTAAATGAAGATTAAAAGTAATCAAATATTCATCTCATTAAGGCTACCTGCTAATTTATTTACGTTAACTTAATTACGGGAAGCATTTATTAAGGCTAAGTCCGTTATATACTTTATAATCTTTTTAATGTATTAATCTTCTCTTGTTCCTCTCCCTTATTTACTCCTTATCATGTTCTATGTACTTTCGTACTTACATACTTTGTATTCTCAGTATAAATTATGTTTTTCTTCGGAGAGTTACTTCGCGAACTGATCCCTTTTAGAACATTTTGAATAATTCATGAAGACGTATTGATTATTTTACTCCTTCAGATATGTAGGTACCTAGCGTATTTATGTATAATGAATAATTTAAAAAAAACTGCATGTAATGGATAAGGTAAGTTTTTAATTAGGTGGTTGAGTTTAAATTGTTGCAAAAAAAATTATTAGGTACATGATAAATCATAAATTATGTTTATTTTGCAAATAAATAGGTGTTTACAAACACTATTACACGACATTTCTTTAGGCTCAAAAGGTGTAACCGCCATTTTGGCTACTATGAGATTTGAATGCAATCATACTTAGTTTTTCGCCTACTTTCGAATGGTATGAATATTTTAAATTTCTACATTCGCAGCCTAAATTTTTGGATTTCTAAACATAGATTTCCTTCAAAAGGGTTTGAATTAAATGGCCTGCTTAGGTTAGGCAAGCCACGCTTCATACAAAAATCTTCCAACCAATTATTGGACCGTGAATGAAAATATTTCATTTTTCATTACCGCTAACGTCGTAACAGGTAAACAAAATAAAATGTTTTGTCTTTGGCTTTTTGTTATAGCTCTGGGCACGCAAAAGTTAAGTCAGAAAACTTCTTTTTATTTAGTTTTTTGGCTCTCTTGAATAGTCGTGATTTGGTGGATACACCCTTTGAGCCTTAAGGTATCATACAATGCATGTTCCATGTTCATTCCATTTTATTTGGGGTCGGCGCAAAACACGTATTTTTCCTCCATATTTTTTCTCTGTCATTCGTCATGCTATCATTTACTCCTTTTTCCTTCATATAATTTTTCACACAATCAATCTATCTTTTCTTTGGCCTTCCTCTCCCTCTACATCCATCCACATTTATAATCATCACTCTTTTAGTCACGTATATTCCATACCTCCTCATCACATGTCCATACCAAGATAGACGACTCCCTTTCATCTTTTCTGTAACAGTCGCCACTTTCACCGTTTTCGTTAAACACCAATAGATTAAATTAAAACTCGTATTAACTTGCGCCACCGACCTAGCTTGAATCATTCTTGGAGAATGTCTTATATCTCTCTTAGGCCAACTTGAGCGAAGCCTAATTCTACTACAAAAGAAGCAAGTATTTCTTTGCCAACATTTTCATTGAATGGTTAATTTATATGTATAACCTTCTCCTAAACAATTCAAATGGGCTTACAGTACGCTACTGTCCAGGGAATACATGAATTAATAGCCTATTACATTTCTCTTACTGAATAAACACCATTATAATTGACATTGTTATTTGGACGATGAGATATAATATTGGAAGGTCTGCTATAAGGTTTAATGATCAGAAAAAAGTCGTTTCCGATTCGGCAAAGGCAGTTTTATTTTTATTGAACATTTCGATTGGAATTCGACGGATTCTTGTAAATTCAGATTTCATTACGGGTTTAAATTTTTTGTGTTCCAGTTTTTTTTATTTTGTAACTGTCTGTAATCAACAATTACGAAACAAAATATTATTTTGTTGTCTCTGGTCGATGTTCAATAATTATACTTTTCATAATGCAGTTGTTCACCGCTGCTCTCAAAACGGTGAAGGAAAACATCGTGAGGAAATCGGCAGAACTAAAAGTTTGAAGACATGTACCATCTACCAACCCGCACTGGGCCCGCGTGGTGGATTTAAGCCCACTCCTTCTCATTGAGAGGAGGCCTGTGTCCCAGCAGTAGGAACATTATAGGCTGATGATGATGAATGCAGTTGTTATAAACAGGCAGGTAGACCGTAATCACTAAATGTTGTCTGGTAGAAAATGCCTATGGCTGGAGACGCGGACTTGGACCCCATGACCCATGAGTTTCGAACCCAAGCGGCTCAAACCTGTTAATCATCATCTGCCTTGCCTTTTCCCAAAGTTTGTTGGGGTCGGCTTTCAGTCTAATGCAGCTTAGTATAAATATTTTACATAAAGGGACTGCCTATGTGACGTTTACACCCCAGTAACTGGGTTATACGATACCCCTTGTTGGATGTCAGACGTTCGGCTTTTGACTACTTGTAACGACTGTCAAAGATCTACAAATGACAGCCGAGAACAACGGCTTAACGTGGTTTCCAAGGCACGCACGAAACTCGGTATGTGAAGATGGTCGCCCATCCACGGACCAACCTCGGCAAGCACGGCTTAACCTTAAAGATCGACCTGTGTGGCTGTTATTATTTAGCCATGAGCTCCTAACTACCAACTTAAATTTGAAGTTTCATACATCATACCACTATCGTCGTATCCAACGAATAGGGGCGTAACTGCATAATAGCTACTTTTCAGGACACTTTTTTGTGTAATATTAGTTACTATTCCGACAGTTTCTTTTTCATGGTTTCCCAACACGTCATTTTCTTTTTCACGCCCATAAAAAGATATCCATCTACAGTACGGTGTTTTTATTTAAGTTGAACCCAACACTACACATAGTGTTTTATGTCCGCGATTTATGCGGACTAACACTCGCAAACGCCGTACGGTTGTTCTTTTACAACCCCTTGTTTAAAGGGTCCACATTCGACCCCAGTAAATCTTCTCTATCGGCGGTTCTTATGTTAACAAACGTTATTACCCCTCGTACGTTATTTCCACCTTACAGAAACGCTTTAAGGTTTATATTCGTGTAAACTTCTATATCGCAAGAGAAATAAATTATGAGAAATTAGTTGTTTGGAAACGGTATGAAAATATCGCGCCGGGATATTATTGTTTCAGTAATTGTAATAAAAACTGATATGGAGGAATGGAATGAAAATGTAGGGGGTTATTGCGTAAATAGATTTATTGTGTTGTAAACTTGTAACAAGTATTTTTGTTTTTATTAGTGCGGCTAAAGTCTAAGTTTTTCTTTCAATATTATTTAATAATATTTCGCTATAGTAAGGTATAGTTTGTTATATTACTCTGTTGTCGTGAATTTGACCTATGTACCTATAAAGAAATAAAGAAAAAATATTTATTTTTCGCAGGGACATGACGTGCATACAATATAACAATGAACACAATATATGAACTAATATTTTAATATATACAAAAGCATAACAAACATTTGTGGGCATAAAGATATTGCTCGAAACAGCAGCGTTGATTTTAATTCAGGTTTGCAGTTTAAACCCATGTTTTGTTACTTAGGAAAAAATCAATGTTTAGTTTTTTGAACATTGAAGTTCTAAGTTACCAACGCAGTTATCAATTGCCGAATAGATCTACCACGAAAAATTCGAAGGAAAATAGGGGTGCGGACTGGGTAAAGAAAACGTTATTCTATTTTGTTCGTCAGACAGGTAATACAAAAATATTAGACACGTATTTTTTGTTTTATCAAAATATCAAAAAATTACTTAGTTAAAACTCATTAAAGTTGGAGAGTGGGGGCTTACTATGTCACAAGTAGGTATAAAACTTACCTACATGTGACGTCATGCGCCATTTCAACTCAATATATCTCCGTAATTTTATGACCACGTGAAAAAAGAAAAAATACATGTCCAATACTTTTCAATAAACTACCCGAAACAAATAAAAAAGAAAATTGGATTATCCCCTATTTTCTAATCTACATGATTCCTAATCTGCCCTAAAGTGTATCCCTTGTTATGCTCTAGTTTACGACACGGTTCGAGTTTTCTCAGTAGCCCTAATTTGGTTCGTCCAATATTCAAGGGCTAATATAAAAATATGGGAAAGGGCCCTTCCTCACGCACCTTTGTCCCTTTAAAGCGCTTTAGCTTCTAATTTTACATTGAATTTATTTTCTTTGGGCTTTAATGGGGAATTAGAATTTGCGCTTTGTTTATTCATTTTTAAATCTTATTTTTACAGTATTAGATATTAAGATATAGAAAATAAGATTTAAATAAAAATGAAAAAACAATTCGTTTTTTTTAAATGTGAATTAGGTTGATAATATGTTTTGAAGTCCCATTGAAAGTTAAAATATAAACTAAGAAACCGAGGCTAAAAAAATAAAAAAATAATACTAAACCGACCTTCGGAGAAATGAAGACGAATTTGATCCAATATGAGAAATTGTGTGTTTTAAAAGAACAAACAAGGTATTCTCCAGAAAATATTATCCAAACTTTTATTAATGAAATTCATTTCAGACAGAGAAAAAAAGATTCACAAAAAAAAAGTTATATTGAGAATGTTTCGAACTTGTACAGTTATCGCAAGTTTATAAGAAGTAAGTCTGAACTATTGGACAGATCTAATAAGTTTTCTTTATTTCAGTGTTATTATAAGTTTATTCGGCAGGACGGACCTTGCTCCTAATTTTTTCTTATTCCACAAAATATATTAAGTTCTTGTTGAGCCTGCCCCTCTTAGTAGGTTGAATAGATTGTACTGTACACAGAAAACTAATCTATACATCGATACAAATAAATAAAATTGAAGTGTCTGTTTGTTATATTAAAATAACCTACCAAAAAATGTACTATGTATTTGCACATGGTACATATACCAAAATAACATATTTTACAATTTTTGTCTGTCTGTCTGTCTGTTTGTTCCGGCTAATCTCTGGAACGGCTGGACCAATTGTGACGGGACTTTCACTGGCTAGCTGATGTAATAAGGAGTAACTAAGGCTTACTAGCTTACTTTCTAAATTCCACGCGGACGAAGTCTCGTGCACAGCTAGTTAGAAATAAATAAAACACCTAGAAGCAGATATACAGTTGCATGTATTTATTAATTAATTATGTATTGTGGTAATAAATTATGCGGGCCGCATCAGAAATTGGACATTGGAAATGGAACTGGGCTGATTAAATCTGCCGCTTGTCAGAGGAGAAATGGGCAAAAATAATCACTCAATTGATACCAAATAGTAAGGAACGACAACGTAGCAAACCCGAAGGCGATGGTGGGCCGAGCTGGACTCTTTCATAAACGATTGGCCTACAATCGTATTAGATCGCGAAAAGTGTAAGAATTCTAATAACAAAAGGAGTGAAAGCTACCAAGATGCTGTTGATATAGGTCTGTGAAATATGATGTTCTATAGTTCCTGCTTGTCACTATAAAAAAAGACGAGAGTTCATGTATCATCATCAACCTATATAATGTTCCCAGTGCTGGGACACAGGCCTCCTCTCTATGAGAGGGAGTGGGCTGTAATCCACCACGCTGGACCAGTGCGGGTTGGTAGATGTCACATGTCTTCGAATTTTTAGTTCCTCACGATGTTTTCCTTCACCGTTTTTGAGAGCAGCGGTAATGAAATAAATTACACAAAGTAATGCACCTGCCTGGGTTCGAACCCACGGCTTACTGCTCGTAAATCGGGGCTGCCAACACTGGGCCACCGCTGCTCTGAAAGAGCAAGAGTAAGTAAGAGTTCATGTCCGTACCTACCTATGAATATTTCATTTGAAACTATACTATTTCATTTTACCATTTCAGTTTTCATACAACAAACCAACAAGAAACCTTTCAAAACCAACACAACTATTTTATTCACCCCGACCATGGATCTCCTCATCCAGTTCCTATAGATTTGCTCGCACATGCAGTCAGACATCTCAAATGTGCACAATGCACTGCCTGTGAGACTAGTCCCTATAGGGATTTGTATCATACCAAACAATACACGCGTTGAGCTGGTCACAAGGAGTGAGACAAAGGCGGGACCCAAAAAAAAACTGGTTGCACTCCGGGAGTGCCGGCAGAAGTGAAAACTTGAACGATATGTATTTTTGAGATTTTGGAATGTTTATGGAATCATTTTGCACGAATTGCTTTAATTATCAGTATAAAAGTACTATCATTTATGTGGTAAAATACAATATTCATTTATTGCGCTATCGTACACAAACATGACCATTTATATTACATAAAAAATTTAACACCTCAGAACTGTTACAATCTTCAGAAATTTTACCTCTTTGGAGAAACCGAAGGTTTAGTGCATAAGATAATTATCCAGTTTTGGAAACCTAAACTCAATGACAGATGACATAAAGTTCAAATTCCTTTGTAACCTAATGTGAATCCATCTTACGCATTTTCCAGTTTTGTAAACCCAAACTCAATGATAGATGTCATAAAGTTCAAATTCCTTCGTAACCTAATCAATCTGACGGTCACGTGTCCTGACGCGAGTTAAACATTTTTTACCCATCACAAAAGTGCACAACGCCGCTAAAGAAGTTTTCACATCAAAAACAATATTATTATTTGCCTAGCCTTTTCCCAACTGTGTTGATTATCAGTTGAATAACAGAATTTTACATAGAGCGACTGCCTATCTGACCTAAACAACCCTATAAGTACTGGGTAATACTCCTTGGTAAGACTGGCTGTCAGACTTTCAGGCCAATGACCTGTAACGACTGTCTAAGATCTACAAAAGACAGCCGGGTCAAACGGCTTGAAATAGTTTCCAAGGCACGGTGAAAACTCGGTATGTAATGGGTCACGCATCCATGGGCCAACTTAGGCAAGCACGGCTTAACATAAAAATCAACCCGAGACGCTGTTATTATTACACACTTGTATACACGGTGTAAATTACCTCATCACGAAGCCGTCAACCAAGCATTCTGTACATATGAAACATACAAATGAAACTAAGTAACTTTACGCAAAAATTATTGCTGTGAAACGACTTTTTTTTGGGGGGTGTAAAATCATGTTTTGTGGTAGAACTCAATGTAACGCATTCAAAACATTGTGCTGATGGACGGATTGAATAGTACGGCGGTTGTGGAGGTGTTTAAAGTAAAAATCTTACATTAAAAACTTGTATTTAAAAAAAAAAAAACTTGTCAAAAAGTTGGAACTTTGACCCCTAATATCTCCGTAACTAGAAGGTTCCCAGGTACGGTGTAGAAAAAAAAAATATTGCAATGACAGGGAGGACCAGTGCCTTTCGGTTTCGTTAAGAGGTGTTATACACCCTTTAGTAGCTAGAATCTTCTAGTTCTCTAATCTCAATACAATGTGTTGTTTTGCATCCTCGTCAAATTCAAGGAGGTAACAATGCTAGTGATTCTCGACCCAAATCAATACTAAAATGGGTAGGTTTTTTTTTTTTTTTTTTTCTTATTTACGGAATTCGGTAAGTGTGAACCGCCCGTGTTTTAAACGCGGCACGTCTGATTTTCGCCCTTTAACCACGCTTTTACACATACAAACATTTTCAAACGTTTATTCAAACATTTCTTATTCCCTAAACCACGTTAAAAGGGGATATTCTGATATACTGACAAACTAAACAACCGAAAAAATCTGCGTTTATTAATAATTAACTAGGTACCGTAGTTTTAATTGATTCTTTATGTCTTTTGTGACATCCTCTTGAATTTTGATGAGACTGCAAAACAACATCTTGTATAGCCAGCAAGCCTATTACTTAGACCACGGAAAAAGCCTTAGCAAAAGGAGAATTTGGGTCAGTCCGTGTATTTGAGGGCTTCTTCCGATAGATTTGCTTGTTACGCCTCAATTGCCAATAAAATTACTATACGGAATTGGAAGAGGAAGATCTTTGAGATATTAACCTTTAATACAACTAATCTCGATATTGATGATTTCTTTCAAGAGTTCTTTCCCGCGTTCTTCGGAAGTTTCTAGCTGAGCTTTGCCCCGTTATTCCTGTAAAAGAATTTGTAACAATATTTAGGTGTAGCAGTCACAATTGCGATTGCTAAGTATGAGGTCTTGGGTTTGGGAAAATTGTTATTGGATTTCCTCAGTAACGGTCACGGAGTCTGAATTTGTGCCCGGTTGATGGCAATAGGCTCCCCCGTGTTACATGTGACTTAAACATAACTGGTGAAATGAACTGTACACCTCTGCCTAACCCTACGAGGATTACAGGCGTGATGATGCTTTGTTATCTTATAAAAATTCTTATTCAGACTTTACATTTGATGCACTACCATGACACTACAAAGTGGTTACAGATTTTCTATGACCTCCTGGTCATAGAAAATCTGTGATCTCATGCATCAGTGAGGTCATAATTTATTTCAATTAGACCATTACAGACACTTTTGAAAGTCAAAAAGCAGAACACAAAGCAGAACACAAAACACACAATAAAATTACATTATGTATTTACAAGTCCTTTTGATTTTATTCATATACTACTCGAACTTCATATTAGTAACACAACAGCCTCATCCTTCCAAAAATAACTCATAAATCTAAGCACCAACAAAACCCTCAAAGACGAATCTAGTTTCCATAAACAAGCTAACGACGAAACTACTTAGATACAACAAAGTACATAAGCTCATGTATTACAAACATCCCGACTATACACACACTAGTTAGTAGGCTTTGCATTCGGGAAGACAGCCAGACTGCATGTAGTTTCAGCCAATTTTCAGTTGCAACCCTAAATTAGACAAAGTACAACTCCAGACACAGAGGGCTTAGAGCTAAAATTATTTAGTTATATTAAATTCAGCTTGGAGTTTAAGTTTCTGAATTATTGTGGCCGAACGTTTTGTAATTAGGGTTTGTTTATCAATGTTATAAGTTGTGTTACTATTAGCTAAGTGCACCAAAAGTAATGTATTGATATAAAGTTAACATTATTTGAATAATAACTTTTAAAAGGCAATCTCTGCAGGTATGGATTCGATTTATGTGAGTGGTTAATGAGTTTAATTAAATTGATGGTTTTGTAAACACGATAAAATTTACGCTTAACTTAAAATCAGAAAACATCGTGTGTTTCATCTATTTTTAGCTATATCTAACAAACCCTTCTCAAACCCCCACCAAAAGGATTAAAAAGGGTAAATTCGTCACAAAGTAAACTCGCCACCGAAAAAAGTATGGGTAAATTTGCCACAGCTTTATTTTCATGAAGTAAATTCGTCACATATTAATTTTGATCGTCTAATTGATTATTATTGCACGGGCAGCAGAAAAATGCAGCTCTGACTTCCCGCTGCCAGCTTGACCTGTCAAAAATTTATATCTAAAATGAAGGTTCGCGAACTTTCATTCTTAGTATTTTTGTAACGATAAAGAAACTTACAAAAATA
This sequence comes from Cerastis leucographa, assembly GCA_963082945.1. Taxonomy (NCBI): domain Eukaryota; kingdom Metazoa; phylum Arthropoda; class Insecta; order Lepidoptera; family Noctuidae; genus Cerastis; species Cerastis leucographa. The sequence continues at coordinate 5,520,034 of OY720382.1, forward strand.
CCAGACCACCTACTAAGTAAACATACCACGTTGACAAAGAAACTGGAGGCAGCCTAGAATAAATTTCAAGTATACAGTAGGTACTGGCACCTACGAAATTCAATAACCATATTCTAGTATAATCAGGAGCTTACACAGCGTACTCTTCTTTGAGTATCATTGGGAATTCTGCGGGTGATGTTACACAAATGAAATCTACACATACTCTTATATTATGTTATACGAGGTAAAGTTTGTATAACGTGTGTAAAAATACCCTTAAAAAAGTCAAAAGGGACATAGTTCAAACCGTCATTGGGACCATTTTTTTGTTCCAAACCATAACTGGGAACCTTCTAGTTACGGAGATTTTGGGTGTCAAAGTTCCAACTTCTTCACAAGTTTTTTTTTAAAATACAAGTTTTTGATGTTTTACCTTTACTATAAATACCTCCACGACCCCATACTACTCATCCATTGGTGTTTTTTTGCAATATATAAATATTTCAAAAAGCCACTGTTGCATTGTTTAAACTGCTGACAATCCTATTAGCATTAGCAACTTAGTGCTACAAATTGTTTTCATCAGATTTTATTTACATGTTTAAGACCTTAATTATTTTTGTTCGTATTATATACTAGCGATAATGTACATTAGGCATATCATAATATATTAACTCATACTAACTTATTTCACAATTATGTTTTTCCTTTTTTTGGTGTTAAATATTGTTAAGAAATCTCGCCCAAATAGTAGTTACTAGGTTACCTGTGATACAGGTTCAACCTAGTACAGGCGTCGAACTTTGTTATACCTTTACTATTTCAAAGATTTAACTGTACTTATTGTGTCAATTCTAATCCATACTAATATTATAAATGCGAAAGTCACTCTGTTTGTTTGTTTGTTTATTACCTTTTCACGACTAAACGGCTGATCGGATCTTAATGAAATTTGGCAAGAAGATATATTTCAACCTGGGGAAGGACATAGGCTATATATCATCACGCTACGACAGATACGATAGGAGCGGAGCAGCAATGAAAAATGTTGCGAAAACGGAGAAAATGTGACGCAGACGAAGTTGCGCGGGACAGCTAGTTTTGAATAAATACTTATTATTATCAGCACAATGTTTTGAGTGCGTTACATAGAGTTTTTTTTTTATTTGCGATGGGTTTGCTCTTAACTCTAGTCTAGGTCAGAGATGACAGAGACAAAGTCGACAATCGTACGAGCTTACCCACAAGAAGCCTGTTCACTCCTACTTTGCAGAGATTAGGATGGTAAGCGTTCGGAAACACAGACGCAGGCAGAGAGTTCCACTCCTTTGCTGTGCGCATTATGAAAGACGTTTGAAAACGCTTAGTGCGAATTGGTGAAATAGCAATAAGGTAGGGATGAGGCTGTGGAGTTCTTGGACACACTCACCAAAGTACGGCCTGTAGAAATTCGACAAGCAGGGAACCTTGCGGCTATGAGCCAAGCTGTGAAGCTTGACATGACAGTCCTACCGTAAAACGTGAAGTTTCACCCCAAAAAAAGTTGTTTCCTAGCAATGTGTTTTGTATTGAGTTACTAAGTTTGATGTACAGAGTGCTTGGTTAACAGCTTCGTAAGAATTCCGTTTACACCTTGTATAGGGGGTAATCTTTGGAACTACTGATACGATTCCGAAAATTCTTTAGCTAATGGGAAGCTACATTATCCCCAAGTGTCATAGGATATATTTAAAACCTTAACGACTATATTTAAACTTCCAACCTCAACGCATGCGAATTTGCTGGTAAAAACTAGTCTAGTATAGTCAGAAGCGCACACATCTTACACTTCTTTGAGTATCATTGGAAATTCTGCGGATGATGTTACACGCGAAATAAATAATAAAACTGGTAGAAGCGTCACGGCTTTGGAGAATGTTTTCGTTCGCTCTCTGAATATAAATAGCTCTAATTTAAAAGCATATGAAATAGTAGACCGTTGCTGTACCATATCATACGCATTTAGATAAGTTTTTCCTGCAGTATTCAAAAGTGTTTTATTTAGTGGGACTACCATTGTTCTCTTGTCATTGGGTGGAATGGAATAACTTACTTCAACTTTGATATTCGTAACATAGGATCATCACCATTTTTCTACCCGTGTCCCAATTTATTTTGGCGTTGGTGCATCATGTCTTCTTCTTCCATATTTATCTATTACTCGTCATTGCAGTCACCTCCTTTCATGCCAAATCATCCTTCAGACAGTCCATCTAAAGTTTCTTTGGTCTTCCTCTGCATATTCATAACAAACGATAATATTTTGATTATAGAAGTTCTGACCAAACTTCTCTTCCACACTCCAGCTAGATTATTCAAATCTGAGTACTACTTTTTTTTTACGGATGGGAAATCATCAAATGACTCCCTCCGATCTGGGCGGAGCGGGAGGGAGTGTCAGACTTGTACTGACTAAAACCCATCCATGTTCCTTCTTAGCCCTTTGTGTTCCAGGGCCACGGTATCTCTTTCGAACAGTCCTGCAACCCTGGCAGGCATCGGCCCTCGCGGACCGCTTCCGGTTTGCTGACATCTCCTTGAGGCGCGCGTGGAACACGATCGCGCCGTCGACACGGCCTGTCGTCATGAGACGGACGGACGGTGAGCTAGCCCATTACTCACACATCTGAGTACTACCTTGTCTAGTAATAAAGATAGCTTTCATCATCTCTGTTTACTCCAGTACTTATTAGAGGTAATTCACACTTCAACAGTACCTTATATAACACCGTCTATCTCTTCATTAATAATTTCAGGAATTAATAAGGTGTTTATCGGTTGTATTTGATGTGAATATTTAATAGATTCTCACACTAGACCCCTCAGAGATCCATTAGTTATTGTAGCCTTGACCTAGACTGCTATACCCGGTCTTTTTTTGAGGATAGTGAATATTTTAGCTTCTTTTTGATTCATACATGTACTACTGCTGAGCATCATCATTCCCTTATCCCAATTCTTCTTCTTCGTCATCTCATGAGACATCTCCTTTCTTGCCATATCATCCTTCACACAGTCCATCGTTTCATTGTTCTTCAACACTATGATTATTAGTATTATTTATAGTATTGAGTTTTTCCATTAAGAATTTCTCAGTAGTCCTTTGGATTTGTTTATGACAATAGGATCGCCTACTATTACATGGAACTTAAACATAACTGCAAAAATGTGGGTGTAATATGGTACACTCCTACTTACCCTTCCGAGGAATACAAACGTGCTATTATATTCACTATATTGACAGCTGCAAAAGTTTTTAAAGTAGCGTCCGATCAATTCAAAACAATAAGGGGATAGTACGTTGAAACTGTATAAGAAGAAAATTCCAACATGGATTCAGAATCGATTTCATACGTAACAATATCACTTACATTTGTCTCTTTCACTCTCTTCCCAAAATTGAAGTGGGAGAAGGACAACAAGATATTCATTTGCAATCATTGAACGTTCTCCGTGAATACCTCTCTATGAAAGGTCGCGGTGAAGATATAAAGGAATTATGAATATGTCGTGTTCTCAAAACAAAGTTATGAAGAGATTGTGAAGAATATGGGATATTCCAGCTCCTAAAATTGTAGAAATATGTAGTAGCTTCGGCTGTAAAGTTATTGTAAAGACGAAATCGCTACAGAATTTTTTTGTTACTGAATTTTTGTACTCCTTTTTTTGGAGAGGATCGGTGCTTTGTTTTTCTGTATTATTACAATGAGTTATTCAGACCAGCTTGTAATATTTCTAGCTTTACGTAACGTTATGCATTACTACTTCACGACTATTTTTTTTGACATGCTGCTGTTCACACTTGTTTCTTCATTTTCTTGCGTTCTTTGAGCTTTTGGACCCAAAAAAAGTAACATCACTTTTAAACGAAAATCTACCTTGATATCTCTAAGCTCAAGAATTTAATAAATATTTGGACAACTGGACACCCTTTTCAAAAATATTCCAACGATATTCTCGAGCTAACCCAACACGTCCAATAATAAAGCCTGGGACATCTTACACGCAAATCTAACACCGAACCTACACCCAATATCGTACTATTTTATCAAGATTGAGATATTGAATTCCTGCGCACGTCATGAGATGTAAGAGGTATTTTATTACCCCGAATAAATAGAAAGAGACAGGGCGAAAAAGAAAAAAGATAGGTTATAAAAAGGTTGGATGCTAGAACGACGTGTTGGGAAAACTAAGTCATTATTTGGAAGTTTTTTATTGCCTTTGTGGTGTATTTCATTAATACTGAAGTAGCTGTAAAGACATATGATTTCAAGTGTTATAACAGCAGTTGATTTGCAAGTTGAAACCGAGTCTGAAGTCATTTGTCAAATCAAATCAAATCATTTATTTGCTGGAATATGGGTACATACATGAGGCAACAGTTGATTTGCAAGTTGAAACTGAGTCTGAAGTCATTTGTCAAATCAAATCAAATCATTTATTTGCTGGATTATGGGAACATATATGAGGTGTTACAAACAACGCGTAGTTTGTAGTGCACGACGGATGAGATGAAGATACTGGGGATCTTCAAACTTTTCGATCAACAATCTATCCACCTGTGTGTAGATTACCAACAATAACAACCGGCAATAGTAATATCATTCTGGACAGTAAACTGTGGGAACACTAGTGGACAAGTGAAAAGTGGAACTCGGACAGACATTTCATTTATTTATTTAACACTTTAAGCATATGGTTTAGAGATTCAGATCCTGAAATTCGAAGACATTTTTTTTAATCTTCGACAGCGGGTTCAATCGACCAAAGATAAATAATGAATTAGTCAATTGATACCGCGCGGGTCCCAAATGAGCGGGATCAGTGGACTAAAGAGCCGACAAACGGTGGTAGGTATAAATCTTAGAATTGATGAATCAAGTTAATTTTATATAATAAGAAGAATGCTATTTATATCATAGAGCCGAACAATCAAAGGCCTGTGAAACCCATGGCACGCACGGGTCTCGCGTATTGGATTGAGGCCAGTAATACGGTAATAAGAGAGTGCTCTTTCATAGACGAGGCTTGTGTCCTAATCATGTGAACATTTTGTAGGCTGATTATATTGCTCCAGGGTGTAAAATACAATGATATTGATCAGCTGTAGGCCCTTGTAAACTCCATCTTACGTAAACACATTATCAATTTAACTCAATAAACAATCGTCAAATAACGTCGTCACCAACTTGAACAGACCCAAAATAGGGGCAAAACTTCTAGAAGGAATACAATATTCATTACTAATGTAACTATCTTGTATCCGATCGGATCAAAGGCCTTTGTTATATCGAAAATCAGCGTCTGAACTTGTGGTCCCTTTAAATATGTATGAAATGTTTCATCGCAGTTCCAGCCGCAAATCTTTTATCTTTTTATTTTAGCGTTCATTTTAGTGAGTCTTTCTCAATCTATAAGCCTGTCTGTCTGTCTGCTATGTGGCTTGACGTAATGTCTGTGCGTTTTAGTCGACTTTTCTCGAGAATAATGTCAGGTTTAAGTGACAAGGTAACCTCTGGAGTATGAAAATGTCAAACAGGTCTCGGTATATTTTTTTGTTTTTGAAGATTATTTGCATATTTACTGAGTTGTTAGTTTATTGTACCTTGTTGTTACAAAAGAAACAATTTGCTGAATCTCTGTGTCGGCAAAGAGGTTTTTTTTCATTCTGAATTTTGCAAAAGTAGGTTTGGATTAGTAGCCACTATAGCAAAAGACTTGCCTTTTTTTGAGATCAGTTTGTCATTCCTTTAGCTATAATGATGATAGAAAAGTCAAAAATGAAGGCCACGACGATTCCTAGATGGTTGGTAACTTTTCTATGATTTTTAACGTTTTTGTGAAGTAAGCAAGGACCTATTGTCGGACCTACGCTGACCACCGATACTTAAATACTAACATCATTTACCTATCAGTCTATTCACAAACTATCTTGGGGTCGGCTTCTAGTCTAACTATGGAGATGTTTCTTGCCGGTACTACTTCATGGGAAACGACCAACCCGAACCGTGCACCTTTTCGCGACGTTTTATAAGCGCCCATGTAGACGTATTTCAAATAAAATATTTTTATTTTAATTAAAAGTCTGGGACTGATTAATCTTCCGAAAAGCTCATGTCAATCAAGTTGTATTGTATTCATGCATTTTAGACAGTCATATGACACGCTAAGCACTCTTGTAATGAAAATACTACATTACTGATCAAATAATTAATTTAAAACAAAAAAAAAGCAGCTGCTTGAAGACTCATTGCACATAAATATTCACATTATTCTCATTCAAGTACTCTTGTACAGAAAATAGTACATTAGTGATCACTATAAATTTAAAGCAAAAAAAAACATCAGCTGATTCAGGACCCATTGCACATAAATCATCAAATTATTCTCATTCCACACACTGCATACATGCACCAACAAAGAAAACAAAACACTGTTCATAATTCATTTTAAAGCATTTCTTTTTACCCACCTTCCACTGTAATAAATTTTAAGGTGCGGTCTACACCGTATGAACGTACCCTTATCTCATGAAAATAGCACTGCTACCGAGTAGCCGCGCATCTGCACCTTGCCTAATGTACCGTTATATCGCGCCTAATGTGTTTTCTGCTACAGAGAATGGTACATTATAGCACTAGTGTAATTTGGTAGCGGGATTTAAAAAAACACGCGGTGAACATAGAACTATTCGTAGTTTTTGCTATTTTATGTACCTATGTACTGTTCACGAGATTGCAGTTTCCCGAGAGGTTTCTCTTGCATTCTACGGGGATTACAACATGTACTGGGTTAGAATGTATTCTGTGGTTTTAATTTTGGTTTTGGTTTTAATGTATATTGTAATTTAGGACATGGCAATTCTGTTTGTCACATTTTTTCAAAATCCTAGTAATATCAGTTAATGTGTGATTAAGTAATTCAAAATCATATTAACATAGTTTTCACCCCTATGTAGTTAATAGTTAATTCTTCACGTATTCATTTCGCGAATTCAACACTGCGTTTGAATTTATAGGTTACTTCATTAAGATCTTTCTATCAAATGTTTACATTTACCTCACTCCGAGCCTGCACCCTTTTAAATGTGCCTCTCCACCCTTTAATGTGTTTCAAAACCCATTTACTCCAGACCTTGATTACACCCACACACTCCCCTATTTTATATGTTTATAACTTCTTGTGAAATATACAAGTTAAAAATACGAGCCTTATTGGGTCCATGTATCCCTCCATGTAGAATATCCGTATGCAGCTGGATCCGGTTAGATTAGAAGCCGACCTTTTTGACATGACCATGACATTTGCGATGATGTCATGATGATGGCATTATGCTGCTGATGATGATGATGAATTTCATTGAAATTAAATCAATGCTCTACATGAAGATCCTTATATTCTATATCTGAATTGGTGCCAAATGATGGTAAATAGTTTTTATATTCAGTAATTTACCTTCAAGTCATTATTATTTTTTTACATTTTATAGAATAGATCTAAAATAATTTGACGGGATAATATTTACAATAATTAATAAAATACATAATTATACCTAATATTTATCATATGTTATTGATTTTATTTTTGTGAATTTTGTTTACTGTTTGATATTCATAGTTAATTTTTTTTGGCTGTAATTGATTAATGTACCACATAATTCAAACACAATGCGAATTCTTATATGTATAAATAAATCATCATCATCATCAGCCTATAATGTTCCCACTGCTGGGACACAGGCCTTCTCTCTATGAGAGGGAGTGGGCTGTAATCCACCACGCGGGCACAGTGCGGTTTGGTACATGTCACATGTCGTCGAATTTTTAGCTCTAGGACATGCCGGTTTCCTCACGATGTTTTCCTTCACTTCGTTCAAAATATTGTCTTATGCTACATACCGGTCAAAATCATAGCCCTCATTTTTGTTTCCCCGCAGTCGGGCGGTACAAATGGTTGCATAAGTACGTAGTAGGTACTAAACTAACTTTAACTTGACTATAGATACAAATGTAAGACTTATGACTTGGCTTACTTCTTTTAACCAAATTCTTCGTAACCTTTATAGCTTTAATTCCCATAACAATTTCATGCTATCTAGTGTATGCCCGCCTAATGTACCATGCCCGTCGTAATGTATTTCTGCAAAGCGCTCTCTCTAAGCCCGGATGATACCAGCACTACTGCCAACTGCACGCGAACAAGAATTTTTACTAGCACGGCCTTTTCTATGCGCTGAGCTTGAATATTTTATTTTCAACGCCCCCCTCAGTTGCTTTTTCTTAGTAATCCGTCAAAGATGGAATATGAATCGTAGTTCTTTAAAACGTTTTGAAAGGTAGGGTATTTTCTTTTTAAAAGAAGCAAATATAAGAAAATCTAGATGCACAATTTACTTATCAACTGTTTAAAGTTTTGTAGCACCGTATACGGTGTATTATAAATTCATAACTGTCGTTTTCTCAGAGTAAAACAAGCTGGGGTGAGCTACATAAACGTTTGTTAGAACAACATCAGATTTGACAGCCACTTTTGTCGTCTGTATGTTATTCAGGATATGTCCAAGCTATCATTCTTAATGACAGCTACACACATACATGACAATAAATAGTGATTTAGTAAAAATAAAGAATCATTTACGAAAGGGCGGTGCGTCGTGCGTCGCGTAGGTGTGTCGCCGATATATTTTCGTCATTTGTAAATTCTATGGTAGTATTGAGGTTTAATCACGCTACGACCAAAAGGAGCGGAACAGCAATGAAAAATGTTCTGAAGACGGTGAAAATGTGACGCAGACGAAGTCGCGCGGGACAACTAGTTAAATAATAAATATTTGTAACTGATTGTGATTTTTAATAATAACTAAGACCCCGTTCTAGTTATTTTCTATCATTTACAGATTTTACAGCTATCACCGCAATTTGTTTACCCAATCTTCAATCCAAGCATTGCGTCAACGCACAAAATAAAATCTTCTACCTAAAAATATCGCTGTGCGGTAAAAAGCAAAAATTTAAGCTTTCATACAATACTGTTGAAGAGACTCTTGGACTTGCGAGCCAGCTGAGTATAAAACAAACATAAGGCTGCGTCCTAACCTATGCGATGGTTGCATTAACACACGACCACATAAGCGTACCTTATAGGTCACACAAATCGTGCTTATAAAGTTGAATACAGTATTTTAAATTTTGAAATACAGTATGACAGCCATAAAATCCAGCCTATAATGTCCCACTGCTGGCAGCTCTGGCACAATGATCTCTGCGACAGATAATGTTCAAATTGTTTTGGTCTGTTCTCCTCATGGGGTCCTTCTACATCGGTTTGAGAGTAGTGGGGATCCACTGCTCTATAAACAGTGTAGAAGAACAAAATTGCGGCGACGAAGTAAGGGCAGGCGTTGCAGGTACGCCTGCAACTTTCAAACCGGAGTCATTACCGCTAGCCAACTAATGATCCTAACGCGTGGTTACGCCGACATTACCGGATTCCCGAACAAATGAATTATAACCGGCTACATGACCGCATGTTCGCGTGACCTTTCGCTTTGCTTAGGACGCGGGGTAAGAAATATAAGACAGGTAATCGTGTTCCTCCAGTGGCTAGTCCTAGATTCGAGAGGCCACTTGAGATCTCGAGACTCGACGGCGCGGTTGGCGCAGTGTTTGAGCGATTGACTGCTACGCTACGTATCGCGGGTTCGACCGGGGGGGGCACGGAACAAATATTTGTATGGCCTACAGATTCCGGGTATTTGTTTTTGGTGGTGTAGTGTACCTAATATAATACAGCCAAATTTCTCCAGTTATGTTTGAGTCCCACGTAATAGGGGCGAGCCTATTGCCACCAAGCACAAATGCTGGCTCCGTGGAGACGAAATTCCAACAAGATATTTATAGTCAGTTGCTCACAATATTCTGTAACCTTTCTCGTTTACTAATTCATCTTCATTCATCAACACACATATATAGGTCACTGGCTGGCTGAAATTAGGCTGGTCCAGGGTTGCGCGGTGGTTAGAGCCCTTGGGAGAACCTTCTAACAATGGAAACATGTCGTGACCACTACGTGGCAACACAACACACGGCGAGACCAGAAGCTATACATTTCTTATATAACATCCCAACTAGCAAAATAATCCTGGAATGCGATTTTATAATGCTAAGTGGACTTATAAAGCTCCAATAATGGTTTTGGTGGTTGCTACTAAGCTTTTAACAGCATAAATACATGCTGTTTTTACTCAAGTACGTTTAATCCTATAGTTTGTACTTATATCGGTATAAAGGATCACATTTCCTGGCAAATATAGGATTAAGACTCCTATAAAAGCATGAAACAAGAGTAATTGCACTCAAGAGTAATTACTCCGGTAACTCAGACTTATATGCACCTACAAGATAACATCTGCGGACCATTTAAATCCTAATACTCTTGTAGGAGCATGTACCAGGAATATATGCACTGAGGACCAATTACTCTTGTTATTTTTACTTATAACCTCATATAAGCTAATATTTTACGGCCAATATAAGAAAATTAAAGTTAAATTACTGTATATCATTTATATATCTGGTTTGGTTTTACATAAGCTTAAAATTAAGTGTTAAATGAATTTCACATCCATGTTTTAAAAATAATAAATCACCAAGATTATAACAGCATTCCGTAGGATAAAATGTTTTCTATATCGATTTATCGTAGGCCGTTTTAAACCTAGGCCGTTTTATATAGGCATTCCACAGTAGTTTTATTGTCTAAGTAATCTCAAACAATGCTGGTAAAAACTCTTATGAATCCACTTTTGCTTGTAACGACCAGTACAGGCCAAAACACGCTTTATATAGTTTTGCAAATTCTATTGTAGGATTTTACATCAGCCATTTTTATTGCAACTGTTTTTGTCTACAAATATTTAAAATGGATTTAAATAAGTGGAAGCGGTTTAAAAAAAGTTGATGTTATAAAAGAAAAGTAAAAAAAACGTATAAAGAATGCTAACCGCAGTGAGCACCGATTTTTTAAATTTAACTGGTGAAGACCGTATCGTGAATTCTAGCGAGGGTTCCGTACAACATATTTGTAGTACTACTTCAGATGGAAGAGGTTCGGACTACGAAAGTACCATATCTTTGAGCGATATTGAAAGCGATAATCAGGAAGAACTTTCGGATTATAACAAAAATTTAGAACTGCGTTATTCTATTAAAAACTGGGCTTTAGACTTCAATATTTCTCATGCTGCATTAAACTCTTTACTTGAAATTTTAAATATGAGAATAAACAATGTTTTGCCTAAAGACGCACGAACATTGCTAGATACCAATAGAGAAAACCTACACATCAGTATTTCAGACCCAGGGCACTATTGGCAGAACGGTTTGATCAACAGGAATCTATGCTGGAAATGGAAAACCATCAGATCTAGATGCTTTTTTAGGGCCTTTTGTAACAGAAATGAAGCAACTTGAAGAGGGATTATTAATGCATATTGCTACTGATTTAGACGAAGAAAAAAATTAGTGCACGTAAAACAAATAGCTTTCATTTGTGATTCGCCAGCCAGGGCAATGATAAAAGGTAGGAGATTTGTTTTTGAATCGATCGGTACTTACTAATTTAGTGCTTAGCCTCTTGTAAGAATGGTGTGACTTAAAAGATTTTGTCTACGTAACTAACAACAATTACTGACCATTACGTCTACCATGAGTTGTCATAGATAGATCGCTTGACGTAACTGCAATAGTTCCGTCAATAAGCCAATACTATAGTTAGCTTTTTCAATGGTACCATTCTCAAGGTCTTACTCGTAAAAGAAACAATGACGACTTTCGTTCGAAGTATGGACAACATCACAAGAAAGATTCACCGTTACTAAAGTTAAACATAGATATGATTGAAGATTTCCCTGTATCAGATTCACTGCATTTAATAGATCTTGGCTTAATGAAGAGGCTTTTAATGGGTTGGAGGGACGGAAATTTTGGAACTTATGTAACGAAATGGAATACTCAAAACATAGAGAAGGTTAATAGTTTTTTGAAAGATTGTAAAATGCCTAAAGAGATACACAGATCAGTGAGATCGGTTGTTGTTCTAGCTCATTGGAAGGGGTCTGAGTAACGTTGCTTTTTTTACTATCTCAGTTTTATTATACTTAAGGAAGTCTTAAGGAAGTCTGAACCTTATAACCATTTCATGCACTTATATTGTGCTATCACTATTTGCTCCAATGAGAGTTATTTCCATTTGCTTCGTGTTGCTGAAGAAATTTTAACATATTTCGTTGAACAATTTAAAACTATTTATGGGAAAGACTATGTTACTAGTAATATACACAACCTCTTACATTTGGTTGAAGAGGTAAGAAAATTTGGGATTCTTCAAAGTTTCAATGCATATTGCTTCGAGAATAAACTCTACTCCATCAAAAAAATGGTTAGGCAAGGAAACAAAGCACTTGAACAACTCGCTAGAAGAATAAATGAAATGTCTTCAGTGGATATAGACGAACTTAAAGAAAACAAAAAAAAACCAACAATAACGAAAGGAAAGTGCGGAAAATCTGGTTTGGTTTTAGAATTGGGGACGTTTATATTTTATTATATTTAAAATCAATCGATATCCAGGAACATCGGCATATTCTTGTTGAAATCGTAGGCAACCTGTTATACAATTAAGTCAAATAAAAACAATGTTTAACCTAGCACGTAAAACAAACCCATAAAATATTCCTTTAATTACTTATCTATAAATATCAATCGATTTTCATCTGGACATTACGGAACCCTAATCGGTAACAATGGCGAATCTTCTTCGGTTTTGAGATAACCCAATATAGAACCAATTAACTTAAATTGGTACTATGTCTCACTTGGAAATGCTAAAAACACTTATATTAGCACAATGTCACACTTGGAAATGCTCACCAGGAAAATGGCAGCTGCTTACATAATATTTATTGAATATTAATTAATACTAAAATGTAAATAAGCAAATTTCAAGAGGCGCTTTAATTTTTTTATCTAAACCATGATAGATTTCACAGAAAATTCGCGTTCCCCTACGAATAAGCTATAAGACTAACAATAAGATTTTGTATTTCTTATGGTTGACATTAATAAATTCTGATTCATATTAATACTTACCCTCAAGATGTTAAAAATAATTTTTACACAGCACAACAATGCGCGATACACTAACTTCGACTGTTCACAATATATGAGCTTATAAAAGCATTTCTAGGCGCGTATTAATCTCATTTTTTACTATAACTTACTTATATTGAGATTTACAGGAGTAATTGCATTGACGTAATTCAATTACAGGAGCAATGTAGGCGTAGATGGCATTTCAGCGGTCTAATTTAAATATGTTATAAGTCAAAGTAGACTTATAAAATGGGCCCTTTTCGCGACTTATATGCGGATATAAGTCTCATATAATCCTCGAAAAATGATGGTTCTGGGATAGCTTAAAAACCACTATTTGCTAGTTGGGATGCCTTCGCTTTGTTTAGATTTTCTGTACAATGAGAGAATCATTATCTGCCTACCCTTTTCCCAAACTATGTTGGGGTCGGCTTCCAGTCTAGCCGGATGCAGCTGAGTACCATTATTTTAGATGAAGCGACTGCATATCTGACCTCCACAACCCAGTAACTGGGTAATACATCGTATTACCCAGTTACTGGGTTGTGCCCCTTGGTAAGACTGGATGTCACTGACTCCATGGTTAAACAAAATAATGGACACAAATGTTGTCATCAGTGCTGGAACTATTCTGAGAGTTTGCATATTCGTGAGATTCGCAAAAACTGGTTTTGCAGCTACGATTGGTACGACCACTTGTTTTTGTTCATATTTATTACAAAATATGACAGTGACAGTTCGCTATGAAAAAAGAGGTTGGCTTCAAGCTTGAGCTACTACGCTCGACTTTCTGCTCGAAGTCATGACTTGTGCCAGGTTGATGGCAATAGACTCGTCTTCTATTAGATGGGAGTTAAACGTAACTGAAAAAATATATACCCTAAGCCGAGGATCGTAACCCACAGGGGGTGCCCTTAGCGTGTAGTCTATGTTTATGCCCTGGCTGGAGGCCTTACACCCAAGGCACCACAGGATAGTCCGGTTAAGGCGACGACGACATCCTAGGTTGAACTGCCAGACGCCTTAAAAAAAAAACCTAGCAAAATATGTGTACATATATTTCTATCCATTGTGTGATGAAATGACGAGCAAACGTTCTCTAAAAAATCTAAATATTTTTATTCCACACAGGCCTACCTGGGCACTTGCAAAACGTCGACAAAAAGGTGCTCGGTTCGGGTTTGTTGTTTCCTATGGAGAAGAACTCTATTACTCGTTATATCATCAGACTCGAATAAATTGGGGTAAGAGCAAAAGAATGATGATATCCATCCACTATGAGTCATACCTCTGCCATACCGTTTAGATATTACAGGCGTGAAGTTATGTTAAAACAGTTTTAGTTCGTATCTATAAAATCTCGTACATTAAGATAACCTAACCATTTTGCTTACTTCCACAGTCGTTTTACGAACGTACACCCGTTTTATGTTTGCGGAGATCTTCCGTGTTTTCCGTATGTTTAGATACTCGGATGAGTGCGTGTGTACTTACAAGGGGGTGAATAACGTCCTTATGTAGAAGCAGAACGTATGTAAATATTGTTTAGTAGAAGACTGAATTCGGTAAGCAAATAGTTGTGTTTGCAAGGAAAGGAAATTAAGGAAGTTGGAGTAAAGAGCAGATAGATAATGATAAAACTTCCTTATATGGAAAGGATTAACGTAACATTACGCTTATACCCCCAGAAGAGTAAGCAGGGGTTTACAGTACAGTCATGATCAAATAATTAGGGATTTTTTATAACGCTGAAATGTTCACACGCCTAGAAATGTATGACTGAGTACGTAAATCGTTACTTTACATTAGTACGGTTAAATAAATCCCTTAGAAAAAACCTGAAATAACAAAACATCACTCTTGTGATCCCCGAAAGGTTAGGCAGAGGTGAACTTAGCTGATTGTTCGCTGTGCTGGTCTATACAAGGTGTTGTTTTGCATCCTCGTCAAAATTCAAGAGGTTGTCACAAAAGACATAAATAACCAATTAAAACGGTACCTTGTTAATTATTAATAAACGCTGATTTTTTTTGGTGTTTAAGTTTGCCAGTATTTCAGAATAACCCCCTTAACGTGGTTTAGGGAATAAGAAATGATCGAATAAACGGTTGAAATTGTTTGTATGTGTGAAAACACGGTTATAGAGCGAGAATCAGACAGGCAGCGTTTAAAACACGGGTGGTTCACACTTACCGATTTCCGTAAATAAGAAAAAATATTAAAATTACCTACCCATTTTATTATTGATTCGGGACGAGAATCATTAGCATAGTTACCTCGTTGCATTTGACGAGGATGCAAAACAATACCTTGTAGAGAATGGGGAAGCTCGTGCTAGCATGGACGTGGAGTCAGCCAGAAATACCGTCAGCCCGAAGAACCCACCATTTGGCGAATTTACCTACGTCAATGTGCCTTATTATGGCCACTTCATACCACAGTCAAAGAATGACTTAGGTGATTCTCATTTTGTTAGTTGATGCTTTCAACCGCCAACCGGCTAATAGTACACTACAGTTATCTTTTCGTTAAGTCCCATGTAAAAGGGGGCGAGCTTATTGTCATCAACTGGACATAAATCCAGACTCCGTGGCTGCTACTGAGAAATTCCTGATGGAAAATCTCAATAAAAGTTTTCAAGACCCGGGAAATTAACCCAGAACTTTATGCACAGCAGTAAGGATTGCTACCACTAGACCAAAGAGACAGTCACATTTTTTACCATCTACAATATTTATTTGGAGGAGCTCGTGGCTAAATATTAACAGCCGCATGGGTCGATCTTCAAGGTTAAGCCGCGCTTGCCGAGGTTGGGTGTGGATGGGTGACCATCATTACATACCGAGTTTCCTCCGTGCCTCAGAAAGCACGTTAAGCCATTGGTCCCGGCTGTCATTTGTAGTACTTTGACAGTCGTTACGAGTAGTCAGAAGCCGAAAGTCTGACATCCAGTCTTACCAAGGGGTATCGTATTACCCAGTCACTGGGTTGTGGTGGTCAAATAGGCAGTCGCTTCATGTGAAATACTGATACTCAGCTGCATTCGGCTAGACTAGAAGCAGAGTCCAACAACGTTTGGGGAAAAGGCTAGGCACATGATGATGATAGATATTTATTTGACCTCTATCATTGTCCACTCGGACAAAAACCCGAAGTAATTAAACAGAAATATAAAATAAAACATTAAATTTCACATTAATAGGCAGTCCCATAAACATAACGTAAATATACAGAACCTTCCTATTACCGGGTACCCCGTGGCCCGTATTTACAAGAGCGCCCTCGGGAAACGAACAGAAATTACAAAACCAATAATTACTCAGAATATAATATAGATGTGTATCAAAATGTTCCGCAATTATCTACTGAATATTTTGATAACGATTTTAAGAAAGAAGATTTTTTTTTTTATGGAATCTTTCGTTCCGAGAAAAAGTATTAGGTTCTGATTATTATTTTTTGCGGTTTCTATTGATTAAATGTTTATTTCTGTATACATGATCGTTTAAAGTCAATTATATAAAAGGATTTTTTACTTATGTGTTTTGGTCGAATTGAAAAAAGTGAAATTTTTAATCTTTTTTTTTTTACTGGTATATTTTTCTTTGGTAATAAACGCATCAACATGGCCAGACAGTACCCAAAAATGTCTCTAAGTCGTTCCAAGAATGTCTTGACATTAATTTGCGAATCATAGTATTGTGATGTTTTTTGAAATACGTCGAAGATTTTCACGAAGCGGCATCTCATCGATACAAAGTCGCATCATGTCACGTCGCGACGTCGTATCTTGCCAATATATTTTAGACTTTAAACCACCATTGTTAACATCCAAATTCCCTACTTACAAATCCATTCATCAAACACGTTATTTACATCAATACATTGAATACATGCCCAAATTAAGTTCAACACCCTCTTACTAACGTAAAGAGAACTTAATAGACTTCTCAATTCAGCAGTGTTATGCGTATGAATATTTAGAATTTAACCCTTAATGAGGTGAGGCCCTATTAAACAGACCTTTGTGTTAAAATTAACACTGTTAGAATATTAATTTTCGTTTACTTTTAGGTGTTAGAGTACGCAGATATAATCTCAATTAAAATAAAATGTAAGATTCTGATAGCAATTTTAAAGCAGATGGAATTTTAAATGCAATTACGATGATGAAGTCTCTAAATTAAATTATTCAATATGTCGTAAATGTGTAATGAAATTTATGTATGAAACTTCATCATGTGGCAAGTTAATTGAAGTCGACAGAAAGACTAACAATTTTAAAGATCTCAATTGAAAATAAAAATTGATGAAATATTAACTCCGCTTGGACATAGAATGTAAATATTTCAAGAAATAGTGCTATTCTTTTAATATTTACACACTCATCATCATCTGCCTAGCCTTTTCCCAAACTCTCTTGGGGTCGGCTTCCAGTCTAACCGGATGTAGCTGAGTACCAGTATTTTACATGAAGCGACTGCCTGTCTGACCTCCACAACCCAGTAACTGGGTAATACGATACCCCTTGGTAAGACTGGATGTCAGACTTTTTTTGGCTTCTGACTACTCGTAACGACTGTCAAAGATCTACAAATGACAGCCGGGACCAACGGCTTAACGTGCTTTCCGAAGCACGGAGGAAACTCGGTATGTAATGATGGTCACCCATCCACGGACCAACCTCGGCAAGCACGGCTTAATCTTAAAGATCGACCGGGCGGCTGTTATTATTTAGCCACGCGAGCTCCTCTATAATAATATTTACACACTCATGAGATTTAATTATATCTGAGCTTTAACATTTGGGCAGTCTAAGTTTCTTAAACAAATATCTTCTCAACCTGTTTTACTTAAGACCATTTTCGTACCCAACGCGATTAAGTCCGGATTTCACCAATGGAACTGAACGCGATCAGCACATCTAAACGGCGTTTAAGAGCTGTTACTGTCAGTATTCCCTATCAATTTTGACATTGTTAGCTCCTTAACGGTAAACAGGGGATTACTATGACGTCTTAAAGCAGAATTGTTTTAATCTTATTCCAGTGTGGGAAAAAGACGGAGTTATAGAGTACGTCTAGCGCCATCCCTTTCCTACTCTGGAATAATATTAACACTATACTGCTTTAAGACGTCATGGTTAGGTTTTATTGATCAAAATAACCTCTCATATCAGCAGCCCAGACAGGACTTCTACAATCAAAAACTTACATTGTCACTTATGGGATATATCCGTGATTATAAATTAATGTGAGCCCCCTACAATATAATGTTTTAGTTATAAACCTGTGTGCTTAAAACAGTGTTCTACAATAATTTTTATACTCAACTGTCAACCATAACATTTGTTTGACAGCCGACAACTTTCAAAGCAGTGGCGTAGCTTTCAACTAGAGCCAACAGTAACTCCGGTACTTACGTCAGAATAATTCATATTTCCATTAGGCATCTGATGAATTACCTAGTCCTGGTCTGTGTGAGGGCTTTAGAAACTTTTGTACAAATATAAGGCACTTGGGGCCAGTGTCACTCTTGTTTGGAATGGGGGATGTTACCTAGAGAATAAAGTATGTCTGGTTATCATGCGAGAGAGGCTTTTAGGCAGATATTGAGGTGGTGGAGGAATACAAGTACTTGGGTTTAGTTATAGATAACAGCTTCTCGTGGAAAACTCACATAACACACCTTTGTGACAAACTCCGATTAGTGCTTGTAAAATTCCACCACCTTAGTTTTGTACTGGATAGGGCCACTTTGTACACGGTCTACTTTGCGCTTGTGGACTCGCTACTTTCATATGGACTGGCGTGTTATGGTAACACATTTAAAACATATTTAGATAAAATAAAATTATTACAAATAAGATTTATGAAACTTTTAGTTGATAAAAACACAAAAACACGTTGTAAAAGTAGTGATTATGAAGAATTATTCTTAGAATGTAAGATGTTGCCGGTTCATCAAAAGGTGGTATTGTTATTGGCTATAGAAAACTATTGCAAGGATGAGTTTAAAATTGAGACGGTACGCGTAAGACCTCAAAGGAATAAATGCATCAGAAGATTTGTAGTACCCACTTCCACTAATTATTATGGACAAAGATGTAGAAAATGCTTAGTGCCAACAATTTTTAATGACATACCTTCCGATTTAGAAAATAGCTGTACCACGAAAAAGTCTTTTAAAAATAAAATGGGGAAGTTTCTTTTTGGCACCTTTTGTCAAAACCTCATAACTAGAGATGTGTAGATTCGATTTATGAGTATTTATTGTTGTTTGGGTATATTATTGTATTATTTATGTCACACTAGCTCATGTTTACGGCTCCACCGATGTGAATTGAAATGCTGTCATGCAACTAAAAATGTTATTAGCATTACGTTATGGTCAGCCTTTGTTAAAAATGCTGACCATAACGTAATGCTGTAAAATAAAAATAAAAGCTGTAAAAAAGTGTATTTAGTTATAGGTAAAAGTATCCTTGTTTTGGTTTAAAAGAAAAATACTAAGAAGTGGTTACATTAAAATATAAAATTGTATATGGGAGCTACATCTGCCAACAAACTGTTTTACAGTTTGGCAGGAGTAATTTATTATGTAACATTATGTAATCACGAATAAACGCTTTTTCATTTTTTTTTTTTTTTTTTTTAAGTGGTCATAGAAAAACTAGGTTTGTTTATGAATTGCGTTTGTTTTCATATCTCTTAAAAGTTGAAAAACATGGCAAGGCACATCTATCGGCAAAAATTACGAACTTCCATAAAAACTTTCATTCATCCTTTATGAGGGTTATAGTTCTATAATAATCGTCTACGTCATGTAAGAAAGGTTGTGATAAAATTTATGTTACAAGGCGTTATGTAGATTGCCTGCCTCATCATTCCATCGTAGATTGCCTGAGTATAGGTAATCGGCAAAAACAGATTCTAGTTTTGAAAGTTGATGGACAAACCAATGATCATTTAAAAAATAAAAGAAAGTCGCGATTTTATACTAACTTCATTTCAGAAGAAATCTTAACCTACATTCGTTGACTTTGATCTTAAGAGTCATCAATAAAGATGGTCAAGGTCAGGAGACTGTTAAGCCGTCTAGTGCATCAACGGCTGCCAATAGAGATAAAATTTTTGAAGGCCTGTTAGAAAGGTTGATATGCCTACAAGCTTCAATCTTCGGCCTTGAATTTTCTTCTCACTAATATAATTTTCGATATTTCGATATTATTAGATATAATTTGGTATCCTATCACAATGTTTTCATATTTAATCCAAAGGTTAACTGGTAGTGGATGCCTTGTGGCACTAAGCCCGCTCATGTACCACTATTGTACATGAAGTTTAAATAAATAAAGGTCTTTAAAAGGCTCGGTCATTTATTGCTGTAATCATTACAATTGGATATTATTTTTGAGTGTATAACGAGCAATCAAGTTGTCAAATCTTTCTTATCTATTACGATATATGGCTGAAAAAAGAACATGCTTATCGTTCACCTGCCACTTATTGAAAGAGCTTCTAGTCAATCCAAATATATCTTTGTTTATAGCATTAACTTCATGTTCTTTCTTTATCGAGTGGTTAGTGAATAACCTGGAGTCAAAGTTTCTATTTGCCATGGGCCTCTGACTAGGCTTTACATGCATCAAGATTTATCTCTCAGGCATGCTGGTTTCCTCACTCTATACTTACCTTCACCAAAGCAAGTGATAAGTACACAATACGCACAGGAATCTGAAAAAAACTTTTTTATAAAAAAACATAACCGACTTCCAAAAACCACACTAAAAAGTGGAAAACAAGTCACTGACTGCCGAAAGTAAAACTATCAGAGGTGCGTGTCTTGGATTCGAACTCGACACCCATGACTTGCATAGCACTATTAGCATTAACTTCATAGAAATGCCTATCGATACATTCAATATTATAACTCTAATGTCAACATCCCATTCAATACGTACATTTACTTATGGCCCTTTTATATAAACAAATCAATAGCATGTTTAGTCCGGGACACATACTTTGTGACCCCGTCTTTGTGTAAAGAGTGCCTGTCGACCTCCATAAATCTTTCATTCGATACTGGAAGAGGTCAGTGGAGCCACAAATCTTCGTACAAGTGAGAAGCACAAGCGTGTGTAGCTATCTACTTACTTATCTCTTATGGGGAGTCAGCAGGATTCCAAGCGTTTGCAGTGTTAGCTGTTTTTTTGGTTCAGTCCCATCTCATCCCCCACGTCGATTCGCGAAATAAATGACATCTGATTTAAAAAAGTTTACGCTTGACCTGGAGGTTGGTCAAGTACACTTAAAACAAAAAGTGAAACGCATTCTGCACGCGTCATTTGTTTGACGAATCGACATGGGGGATGAAATGGGAGTAAAGCAATTTTTGTTTGGGATTAAAGAAGGCCGTTGTGTTTTGTTTTATTAGATAATTTGAATGGTGGGTAACTAGATTCTTCCACAATCAAAGTTATATATGTGTCCGGTGCGCGTCCGGAATTTGCACGTACCGGCTTAATGAAAACGTGAAAACTTGAGGGCGTGTCAAAAACGTACGTCTAAGAAAAAAGTACTTGAAACAAATGCATTTGGCCACTTCAGCATTTATTTTCTTTAAACATACTAAGGCTAGGTATCAAAAAAAGTCCAGTGTCTATCAAAGGCCTGTCAAAAATCTAGAATAAGTAGGAAGTCTGTAGCTCGTACCTGTAAATGTAGCAAGGTGGCGATGAGCGTGTGGAGGTTCATTGAATTCGATGGTCCTAACTTTATTCAAATTTTATGAACCTTTTTTAATATTTTTCGAATTATACGTCCGGGTGTGGTAGCTTGAAGATTCCAGAATCTAGCAACCCAATAAGGGTGCATAACATTTCTGGATTCGCATCAGAACAATCATCCTGTATTGTCTATGAATCTTGAAACTGTTGACAAGGGTTGATATTCACACTTCGATGTCAATTGATGGACTACTAACTACTTCGATAGGGCTCTTGTCTGGACATGTAGTGGAGTCGAGCAGGCTCAAGTGTGGCCAATATCGGACGTTACAACTGAAGTGGGCCGATACGGTCCACCTTGGTGATAGAAATGTCTGCAGACAGAAATGATGATTTGGTTGACTTCAAAGTAGTTGTTTCCTCATAAAGAACTATGCTATCTTGATTTCTGCTCGTTTACCATGACCAATTAAAGCAGTATTGTTTTACTAAGAGTACAGTTCTTGTGTGGGATAGAGACGGAGCTATACAGGATGTCTAGTACCATCTCTTTTCCACACTGGAAAAGGAGTAAAACAATAATGTTTTAAGACGTCATGGTAGGCCATCTGATTATGATTGATAGGTGTTTTGAAAGTCATCATTATTATATACCTACTGATGTTTTTCTCTTCTATACTTCACTACTAGGTGTCTCGCCAAGGAGCTCGTGGCTAAATAATAATAGCCGCATGGGTCGATCTTTAAGGTTAAGCCGTGCTTGCCGAGGTTGGTCTGAGGATGAGTACCATAATTACATACCGAGTTTTCTCGTGCCTTGGACAGCACGTTAAGCCGTTGGTGTGGGCTGTCTTTTGTAGATCTTTGACAGTCGTTACGAGTAGTCAGAAGCCAAAAGTCTGATATTCAGTCTTACCAAGGGGTATCGTGTTACCTAGTTACTGGGTTGTGGAGGTCAGATAGGCAGTTGCTTCATGTAAATTATAGGTACTCAGCTGTATCCGGTTAGACTGGAAGCCGACCCCAAGATAGTTTGGGAAAAGGCTAGGCAAATGATGACTTAACTACTAGTCCTCATCATACTCGTAGAAGTCGCCTCTTTCTAGCCATTACATCTTTCGCACAATTCATGAACGACTTGGTACTTGTTAAATATGCACCCCTATTGGGTTACTAGATTTTAGAATCTTCAAGCTACCACCCCCGAACATATTATTCGAAAAATATTTTAAAAAGGGGCATAAAATTTGAATAAAACTCGGACCATCAAATTCAATGGACCTCCACACGCTCTTAACCTCAAAATAAACTTAGGCATAGAAAGAATTTCTGTGCAAATTCAATTTTGTGGAAAGTCGCGATAGATGTAAAATAAGTTTTATATCTAAAAGGACCGGGGTCTCGCTTTCTTCTGTAAAACGGACCCGAAATCGAATGGGAAATTTTTGTGCCTTGCCTTTTAGTTATGATAATGCCACGGTCGGATTCCGTTGAATGACCAAATAAATTGTGGCGTTACTATGAATATATTTCTTCGAACGAGGGCGAATATGTATTGAACTGTGTCCAATAGATTCTGATGGAATCGCAGTGCTTAGGAGCGAAATTTTTGGTCTGGAAATGGAAGTAAAGAATATTGGAAGGATTTAAGTATTGACAGTAAAAATCTATAGGTACCTAAACTAAAAAAAACTGCCATTTCGATATTAAGAGCGTTTACACCAACTTTCAACAACGGCATTTCACACGAACTTTCAAGCTTTCATTTTTTTTCGAAATGACGGAACCGATTTCAATGAAACTTCATACGAACAAGCAGAATACATAAGTCTAAAAAGTTACTAAAAGTAATTAAATTGAATAAAATCAACTATCCTCTTAAGCCTTATTGGTCGCGCCTAAATAGTTACGTTAAAGGTTGCGTGGGGTGCGCGACAAATCATACAAATAAAACATGTAATACATACAAAATAACAATTATGCTCGATACTTGATCAAGGACACGTGTTTTTATGAAGCTAACGGGAACTTTAGCGCGCAAAATGCCGAATTCAAAAACTTCTAATCTTTCAAATTGTCCATGCGCATTATGGGTTAAGATTCTCTCAGTAAAATCATAATATTTTTGATAGTAACCCCACTACTGTGTTACTCAATCTCAACTTATTTTTCTACTTTAAAATTTCTCCGTCAAAAAGCTATTTAGTTGCCAGTAAAAGGTCGATATAAAAGGCTTAATCTTCCCATTGAACCAGTACATTTGTGGTGACAGTCCCTACTTGACGGCCGGACGTCGAAATTTCAATTTCCGCAAGGAAGAGATAAATTTTCTTGTCGTTTATTGACATTTCTTTTGCGTTGTGCAGACGTCAGCTTCACTCACGATTGATTGCTCGACTGTTAAAAAAAAATATAGAAGAAATATTTTTCGGCGAGTAACTTTTATGTTTTGTGGAACTGATATTGTTCAAAGTGAAGTCGTTTGAAAGTTTCGTATTCAAATTAGGGTTCTTTTTCTTTATTCGTGGTGTGAGCTGATTGTAGATTTGTATTGATCTGTTTTTTACGTAGGTTGAATTTCTTATTTCAGGTTCATCCTTTACAAAGGCTTAATAGAATCTAAAGTTATAGTACCTAACCTACCTTATAATACCTAACTAATCCTTGTAATGCCTTAGCGTATGCAGTTTATTCTCTAAAAGGTGTGTTACAGGATTTTTTACTATTACTGCAGAATCCCGAGGGACTATTTTGGTTTAAGTGCAATATAATCAGCCTGTAATGTTCCTACTGCTGGAACACAGACCATAACTACGCGGGGAAAGAGCTTTTGACTCTAGAAGATTTTCAGCTTCTTAATGATGTTTTCCTTCACGGTTTTGATTTGAATTTATTTTTTCTATCAAATCAAAACCTTGAAGTCTACGTACACCAAAACTTTTTCCCCGAAAATCACAAACCAAAAATCCTCAAAGTACAACGCACACTGACAAAAAGTTAATCCGTACGCTAAAACGATTAAGTACGCCAACTCGCGTACGATTGAAAAATGGCTCCCGACTCCGCGTTTCTCTGGTGATCGTTTGCATATTTAGACGACATTTGCGTTTATATCCGATTGTCTTCAATATATCGTATAGTCTTATCCGTTTTATATTAGAATGAGATTGTGGGAATGGATAAACGTTTTTTGGATTCTTGATTGCGTAAGTTCTGCTTATGATATATTTGGTTTTGGATGCAGAAATCTTAGCGTGCTTAAGACCTAAATCAATCATCAGTAAACCTAGCTTTTTCTTATCAGGTATGTTGAAGTAGACTTACTAACAGTTCAATACCAAAAGGTATTTTGTATGGAGCTACTACATATCTACCTTTTCTATCTGTTCGTCTGCGATCATCCTATAAATTAACCAATCGGGATCGCTTGGGATATAGCAATAGGACAGACAAAAACACTTTCAAAGTCGATTTAAAAAATGATTTACGTTTTCAGCCGTTATTACTAAATTGAAGCAAACAATTTGTAAAAAATTGTGGACTCAATAAACAAAACACATTTGGCAAACAGGGTGAACAGGCGAACGTACTCGGGTGGCCATTTATAATTCAATTGTACACTCCCTGGATTATTTGGTATAACAGAAACCAATCAATTATTCACGGCCCACCTGCATCTATTTACTGAAATTCGTTTGTTAAAAAAGGCCATTTTAAAATTACATTGGATGAAATAATATTTTTTATGCTGTGGTCATCTGGTTATCTGAATTGTTGAGAAGGACTTGGGCTACAAACCAAATAAGTGCGAACGCAAAGACCGCAGTCCATTGGAGTAAAAACTAATTTGAGTGCAATTCAAACTAGACTTAAAGTCTACTTCATACGGCTCAATTTGACTGCATAAGCCATTTATTATTACTTCTCACCATTCCTTTTCTTCATCCAATTACTAAAGTCTACAGACGTCTTAACGTATTCTCCCTGCCTTGTCTCGCTTCAATAGGTTTTTTTCTTCTTTTTGAGTCTCCAATTACTGGTAGTCATTCGGCAGTTGCCAGAAACCCTCGACCAGGATCCAAAAAACAAATGTAGGTCCTTCCTATCAGTTTAAAAAATTCTGAGGAGGCGGGTTTACGAAGAGTAAATAAAAAAAAAAATTGCAAAAATAAAGACTGACTTACCTAAAAACAAAAAAAAATAGAGTTACTTTACTTTCGGAAGTCGGTGACTTGGTTTGTTTCATTGACCACTAGTTACTTTTCGATTTTTTTTGTGTTTTTTGCAAATCGGTAATTTTTCTTTTTACAAAAATATTAGTACTGTTTTTAGTTGAGATACGAGTAACCAACACGAATTCTTGTCACATATAATTATTACTTTGTAAAGAGTTATTATGATAATCATGGAATCATCAACGTATACAAAGATGATAACTCATAAACAACCCAAATATGTAGAGTTAATAAATTTAAATGGTCCCATTTAAATTTATTAACTCTGTTGGGTTGCGCAAGCTTCTTCTCATCATCATCAGCCTATAATATTCCCACTGCTGGGACACAGGCCTCCTCTCTATGAAGGGGAGTGGGCTGTAATCCACCACGCGAGCCCAGTATGGGTTGGTAGATGTCACATGTTTTCGAATTTTTAGTTCTAAGACATGCCGGTTTCCTCACTTTGTTTTCCTTCACCGTTTTTTAGAGCAGCGGTGATGAAATAAATTACACAAAGTAATGCGCCTGCCTGGGTTCGAACCCACGGCTTACTGCTCGTAAGTCGGTGCTACCAGTGGGTCAACGCTGCTGTCCTTTACCTAAGCTTCCCCTACCAAATGAAAAAAGAATCACAAAAATCGGACCAGTAATCTCAGAGAAATCAGTGAACATACATAAAAAAGATACTGGTTATACATAACCACTTCCTTTTTTAGAAAAGAATATTCAGTCACCGTTGAAAACCAAAATGGCTCGAGTAATGCATTCGGCTAAACAAATTTGCTTTCCCATTAGAAGGCTGGAAGCGGTATATGTTGCCATCAAAAGGATGTACGTAAATTAGCTCGCAGAGGAAAAACGGAATGGAAATATGAAAATGTCAGACGCTATTAGGATTATCCCCATCTCGGTTTAGTGATGTTAGTTTAAAATTCCGAAAAGCTCTTATTTTTTCTGTGGAGTGAAAAATAATTGAATTTGTGATGTAGGGGACTAGACTGGCTTATTATGGCTATTGTTTTTTTTTTGTGCGGTCTGCTTTTTAATGGCTATCTAAGGTGAAAATGGTTTGTTTTTATTATTAAAAAAAATTAATAGACTTTTATAATTCGCTCATTTTTACAAATATTTTCGGTATGGAATCTTCAATGTAAAACTAAATTATTTTAAGTGTTTACATTTTCACTTATTCCTACCGGTCTTTAAATACTCATCTGAAGTAGATTACATTATTTAAAAAACTTATTACTTTGTATTCAATACTTTGGCATCTTGAATAAAACGTATATTTTTCTTTCCATTATTTCAAACCACTTCATTAAGTTGCCGACTACGCAGATATCTATACCTTTCTATCTACAAAAGACTGTTCAAACAATGTTTCACAATATTTGTTGAACAAAAGTAGGTCGTGCAAGGCGCCGCTACTTTTGGAGCTTCGCATAAATTACAGTATTCAAAATGTTATTTATTATTCCACTATGCGAATGGTTTTGTTGTATGCCAGTTTTCGTGCCACGTGAAGTGAGAAAAAAATAAAAAGATACGACGTCTCGTTATAATGTTCTTTTTTAAGACAGCTGTTGGAAAGCGTACTGAAGTTGCGTATTATGAGAATAATATATTAAACTACAGCGTTTTTTTTTAAGATTCTATGGCATGGGCTGGGGCTAGATGCTATGACTGATAAATTAATACAAAAAGTAGTAAAGTTCAAAATAACATCAATAAGACAGTTTTAGCCATGAATCAATCTGACCAAAATAAATGTCATGATAATAGATCATCAAACCTTTAACTTTGGGCGAGGCCTATGTCCAGCTGTGGACGTCTTTCGGCTGAAATGATAATGATGATGAAACCTATAATACCTATATTTGAAATTATAGACAAACTCCAAATAAATCATACTAGTTTTGCTAATATTAGCCTATAGGATTCGACCACAATCCACTTATCAATAATCCAAAACAGAACAATACGAATGAATCCATTAAATAACTAATTTGCAAAAATTGAAAAAAAAACGGTCTAAAATTGTGCCAGACTTAATTCTATTGCAGAGAATGGCCGTAAAATAAAATTAAATATGGACAAGCGTCGAATGGATTTGATTAAAAATAAAACCACAGGGATCCCTGTCCATTAGGATACACGTGAGGCCATGTATGTGTTTGCTTAGGTACAGCTATGTTAGTGACGTGTGTTAGGTGTTATTTTAACATTTTCACATACACCAAGCAAAATAAAAGTGAATTTTTAGAGAGAGGATTTAAATAATAGGATCCTGAATGAGGACCCTAATGGTAATGACATTTACAAAGGTTTTAAATTAAAAAATAACTTGTCATGTAACAAAACGTAACATAAAATAACATATCGCCTGCATTTCTGAAGAGTTAGGCAGAATTAGTGTACCATAGTCCACCCACTTTCACCAGGTATGTTTAATTTCTTTATAAAAAGAGGCCTAAAATATATATATATATAAAAGGAGCCTATTGAAATAAACCGAGCAAAAATCTGAACTCCGAATGACTACTCAGAAATTCCTAATGTAAAAAGCCAATAACACTTTGTCCAACCTGGGAATCAAACACAACGAGCTCACGCTTAGAAGTAGCAAAACTTGCGACTACTACATAAATGAGGCAGTTAAGTCAAGCCATGATTACAAAAACAATTCTACCTAGCAACAAAACAAACGACAAATTCATCAAAATAAATCTTCCAAATGAAAAGATAAATGAGACACAAGTAAGAAGGATCACTTAGCAAAAAGACTAAGGAATGCGACTCACATATCTGCTCATCCGTCTCAATCGATTCTTACAACTTCCGCTAACAAACAACGGACCCTCCCCAACATCCTTCTAATCGCCTTATACGAGAACAGTTTTAAGCGTCAATTTGGTGTCAACTTACAAAAGAAAAGAAATGTAGTAACAGCAGGCAGCTGCGGTGTGAATACAAGTAGACCAGACAAATATCGGCTTTGTTTTAAGGAAAACAATGTCGCTATGCTTCTGGTATTACAGCTTAGCGTAGGCGATGACCACATAATTAACGGTACGCGTATGAACCATAGAAATAGAAGAAACTAAAGACTAAAAACAAATAGTAGAAAAAATTCTACATTGCGATGACATAGGAAGAAATTAAATGTCAGTTTAACTTCATACGACATGCTACTCCTGTAAGAAAATTGGCTCTTTGAACAGAATAACATTTACTACCAAAATCTCACGCAATACAAAAAGAGATTGTGAGAACCGAAACGATAGCAGATACTTTAATATTCAGATATTGTACTACCGAACTTTGTTCCAATACCGCGTTAAGCTAAAACAAAAACGCGCCACAAACACTCTCATTTTCTAAGTAAACACGTTGAACGATCAGAATTTTATATCGGAAGGCAAAAACAAAAAACACCGCGAATTGTTGGCACTGAGTTTTCCAAAAACAACGAAATCGCTTTGGAGGCCAATGGAAATTACTTTTCGAACCTGTGCCGACGGAACCAAGAATGGTAGCTAAAGACAAACGGAAAATAATAAATGGGCGAAGAAAACACTCGGTCGAAGTATTGAAGAAACGTCATTGGTAAATTCGTGGAGGGAATTCGGATAGCTTGAATAAGGAATTCGTCTTTCAAGGAATATAAAGACGAGGTCTGGTTTTGTGATATTACTTATTTTACTTTAGTATTGTGGATGGCTACGAAAGTGTTGTTGGTTTATGGTTATTTTTAGATTTAATAACTTAGATGCTAATAATTTTATTAAACTAAAGTCACTTCTAAAAAACGTCTAAAGTTCTTGATTTATTGTTGTAGACCCCACCCAGTCAACTCAACCGACCACATAAATTATCTTTTAAATTGGTCACAGAATTTTCCAAACAGAAGATGACTCCCTGCAGAATACCCTTAAAATTTATACGCGCAAATAAAAGCGAAAATAATTTATACGGCTCAGATAAAATTCCCGATTGACTGCACTTCCCTGCATGGAACGAATAGAAAATCTTATTAATTCATATTAACTAGAACGTTACACACAAAAGCAAGTAAACGTTAATCAAGGCAAGCGGAAGGGTCACTGGCCAGCATAACAAGATCCCAGAATACCCTCAAATTGAGTTTTATGTCTACAGATTAGGACGTTCGAGAGGCCAAACCTAATTGGGCATTGTTGGGTCTATAGGGACAAATACTTTCGCATAAAGATTCCAATTAACCGGCGACAGGTGGACGCACAATTTGTGTTTAACATAAGAACATGTGCAGTGGAGTGGTGAATAAAAAGTTTTTATGTTATACAGAACGATAATCGTTTGGGTACCATCTATTAAATGCACACGTTTCGTTGGGACCACGGGACAATGATAATAAGTGTCTTCTGTCTGATTAGAGTTGAGCCGACTATTGGGTAGAATCCTCTTTTAATTGAAGGGAATTTAGGGTAAACTGATTAATAGTTACGACTTTTGCAAGCGAGGTTTAGTGGAAAACGATTTAAAAGATGTAAGTGAATATGAAAAAAGACTGAAATTCAGTGAAAACCACTTAAGTCAAAAGCTACAAGAACTCTTTGACAAAGGTTGCCTCACAAAAATTCCCCAACACAAAAAGGACAACTTGCGCCATTTTTTAAATCCAAATGAACTGAAGGAAAAACTTTCTCACAAAGGACGTACAAAGAAAATCACGAGGCTAATCAAGAACCTTTTCCAAAACATTTCGCTGAAGCAAGGCAATTTATTAACAGAAAAGAAAATATTAATAATGGAACAATAAGCAGGAGTATGCCAATTGGCTATTAAATGAGCTATTGGACTTTTACTTATAAAAAAAAATGCAGTCGTTAGAGCCGTAGGTAGGGTGACTTAATATTTGTCTGTTCAGTGTTCAGTCAATTTATTCTGTTTGTCAGCCTCGAAGTATTTGGAATTCTGGATATTTTTCCTTCAAATTGACTGTTTTTACAAGACTGGGAAAAGTTCGAAGCGGTATCTTCATTAGGTGCAGTGAGAGCAATCGGAGTTACGTGATTTAGAAAATGCTGGCTTGCCACTTAGACCCGTCGTATTACCTAAATTATTTTCTTCGATTCGCTTTTAAAATAACGCTAATTCTATTGTCTGTTTTGTCGTTGATTCCTGATGTCATAGTGACGATTTAGTACTGGGATACAGTGGTGGCTATTAGGCCACATACGAATTACGCTGTCCAATGAACGTCACACAAATCCAAAATCATGAAGAAGAAATATTCGCGAGATAAAAAAACTATTGCCATCCACCAGACACAGCAGACTCACTCTGATCGGAGGATTCTACCTTCTCAATGGAGGGTGGAAAACTTTCCAATCGGTTTCTCAAACATTTATCGGACTATGTCCAGCAGAGGGATAATCACTTGCACGAATTACAAAATCTCAGTAGAAATAGTGAGCGATTTAACATTAATTTTAAATCTTTCTCTCTTTTTCTAGTAGTTAACTTTCAAGATAGAAGTTCTTAGTCTTTACCTAGTTTTGTTTCCTTTGTCTTTAACTTAAACTTCTTTCTTGGATTCCTTAAACTAGTTTCCTTTAACATTGGCATTCAAACTGACTACAAATTATTCTACCTTGTTATCCATACCTACATCTATATCTTATTCGCTATTATGTGCTTTGTAACCGCCTCTCATTCAATAGATGTACTAGACAATTAGTCGGTCTTTAGTCTCCAAAAACAATGGAAGCTCGCGAAACCTCTGATCCTCCCAAATTCGAGGGTTATGTTACAGAGTAGAATAATGCCGTACAAACGAACGCTCAGATTAGGGGTGCTCGCACGAAAACGTTCTAATTGTTTGTTATCTAGTGCTTTTGTTCAGAGTTGTGTTGGAATTTGTTACGAGTTTGTAAGTATGGGAAGTTCAAAAGACGTGGTTTATGTGGAATATTTACTTTGTATTTTCTTACATTTCTGCTAAGACCTTCGTTACCTCTGTCTGCTCTTTCAGGGAATAAATACTTGTTTTGTTTTAACTTTATTTGTGTCAGTATCGGTAGCATTTAAATTATTATGACGTATTTGTAACAAAACACACAACCACATCCATGTTTTACCAACTTCAAAAACAAGAAATGTAAAAAATACATTTTATTCAAAAAGTTTGTTGTGCATTTTGTGAATAAAACCTGTCTCAATTTATTTCCACTCATCACTTAACCCACACGTAATACGCTTCGATATAGCTTTCCTTACACAAAGTCCGTGGAAAATCGGTTTTTGTGCCAAAGTGGTCGGCCATCGCACCATCGTTGACGTCTGAACGATTTATAGGAAGCTACAGTAACCAATTTGTCAAGTTTCTTGCTAAACGAGGCTATCTATACAAATGGTTGGGTTTTATACTTTAGAGAACGTGTTGGTACATTTTCTGATGTCCCGGGACAATGTTTTTATAGAAGCTTTATTTTGAACAGGATTGGGCTTAGGGTAGTGCCTTGAGGTAGTTTTTTTAAGATACAAGAAAAATCGTCTTTTATTAGAAACGATGAATGTGAGCTAAGCTATATCTTTCGTTTGGGTTCTTACATAACTAAAAAATAACCTGAAACAACTTCGAGAAAAGACTCTACGGTCACAGAAATAACGATCCCATTGCTATGGAGAAGGTCAAAAGCCTTAACTCTAATAGAATTAACTTACCTTACCTTAACAGCTATCTAGAACATTTCTTAGTGAACCTGATTTTAAACGAAACGCCCACGGATTGCTCTTTACTATAAATAGGCTTAAAATCTTCCGATTACCTCTTTGATAATATTATCTTGTTAGGCAAGTATGACTAAAAGGTTAGATTTATTTTCAGACAAGTTGAGCCCTTAATTATTTATTAACAGAATTAGAGAACAGTGACGAAGCTTAAGCTAGCCAAGTAACTGTATTACTGATAATGTTAGTTAGTCTTATAATGTGGTAAATTTAGTCTGACAACTGGACTGAGCTTGCAATTTTGGATTCTGAATAACTAAGTGAATTTAGGAGCCAAGATGGCAGATATTCGAAATTGACTTCAACATAGTAAAATTAACTATCATAAAGCTTGCAATGTAAACTGATAAAGGTATAGAGTACGTAAGTAGTTTGATAAATGTGTATAGATAGACATTTATCAGTGAACATCTACAACTCGGGAAGTATAAAATAAGAATCAAGAAGCAACTTGGATATTGCTATTTATGTTTGAGTCTTCATTGTATCAAACGAGCTATGCAAAATTTATTGGCCCTGATTTCACTTATTTATAAGCGTCTATGTCGACTGTTAATTGTATTTAAAGACACATTTTGTAAGACAAATAGTCAAATGTCGTCCATCCCCTATGTCAATACACAACGACTGACTGTTGATATGTAATGTTTGTAAATTAGTATAATCAATTATGCTGACAGCGCAGGACTAACTCGTCGCAAATAAATCCCAACTATGTAAGTAAAGCATACCTGCAAAAGATCTATATACACCTCTAAAGCCAGACAAAAAGGCACTATCTCCACTACAATGTGACACTTCACTAAACTTTCTAAAGAAACGGCTTTAAAATCTGTACAAAAATGTTGTTTATAGTGTAAAGTTAGTAATTTACAGTGTCTTACTTCTTTATTCGGAGGCTTTGGCTCTATAAAACAACATTGTAGCTTGTTCAACTGTGAAATAGTGATTTATCACGCTGTTTTTACTTGAAGTGGTGAGCAGATTACTCAGTTTCTTTTTAGCATGTTTGTACAGCGTAAAAGGAAAAACTTTGGTTCTATCTTCTTTATAAGGTGATACAAATGTGTTAAGGAGATACTTCTCGTACGTAGCGTGAAAAGTGACTCGGGGAAATGACAATAAAATTAACAGAATCACCCGTTTTCTTTCCGAAAGATGACATAACGTTAATGTAAATAGATACTTCGGGAGCACAATAGACAAAGATGACTATTTTTGACTGCGACAAACCTGGTGATTAATTTTATCATCCCGAATTGTATTAATTTAAGTCGCCAACAGGTAAAAAAATATGATTAATTTCTCTCATAATTTATAAACTCTGTAATACAAACTCTAAGCCGCATGTTATTGAGAACATTTTAGCAGATCAACGATCAAGCGGGAATTTAGTTTCAGTAACATGAATTTACTTCTAACGTAAATGTTAAGCAT
Organism: Cerastis leucographa; assembly: GCA_963082945.1. NCBI lineage: Eukaryota > Metazoa > Arthropoda > Insecta > Lepidoptera > Noctuidae > Cerastis > Cerastis leucographa. The sequence continues at coordinate 5,554,365 of OY720382.1, forward strand.
AATGGAAATATATGGTAATACACGTACGTCATGTTACTACAATGTTAGATGTAGGATTTAGAAAGTGACACTTTGAATACCATACCTATGAAATACTTATAACTAGCGAATACGATAAATCTTTTATTAAAGGTAATGCGAGACTAACTGACAAAGTAAAAAAGGTTAGAGCATAGTTAAAATATTGTACCTACTCTTTTAAGACTGCTGGGTTTAAGTGTAGAATGTGTAGAATGCATCTCAGGACCAGAGTCGTCAAGCAGTGTGTGTCAGAAAAAGGGCATCATCGCGAAGAGAGGCTTAAAAAACGCTACCATGACGACTTAGAAGCGTTTGGGAGAGATTGGCCGGAGAAAAACGCACGGAGCGAAGAGTGGAAAGCTATTATGGAGGCCTTTGCCCAGCAGTGAGACAAAAGCGAAAAAAACGGGCCAAGTGCGAGTCTTACTCGCACACAGGGTTCCATAGCCCCAAACAATATAATGACAATGTTTTGAACGGTCATTCATTAGTAAACCTTCACTCAACCGCAAAACTAAATTTGTTTTTCATAGTAAGTTAATGAAATTTTTTTTATTTATTTATTTATTCAGTAACAATCTACATTGCGTTCGAATATAATCTGCATGAAACAGTAATGGATACACAAAACAATAAATTATAATACATTAAATTCAATTAGTTTAGATTACAAGAAATTAAATAAATTAAATTAAAAGAATGTAAATTGCACACATAATTTAAAAAAACAAAAATACACAACGATAAAAAAGTTGAAAACAAATTATAACAGCTTAGTCAAAAAATTATTTGTCAGTCCTAGGCATATTACAGTTCGTCTATTGTGTAGAGACATTTTTCCAACAGAAATGCCTTGAGCCTTGCCTTGAATGAGCCTGTGTACAGAATGCTCTTTAACTCCAGCGGTAATTTATTAAATATTTTAACTGCCTGATACTGTGGACTATGTTTGACTATTTCAAGAGCCGGGGTGATTTTGTTTGCGAAGTCTATCCTACGCGTTTTTTCCCTTACTAGCTTGCCCTCTTCTGTTTCAGTCATAAATATGTTTTTTAAAAGTGTTTAACAGTACTAACACATAAAGGCTAGGTACTGTGAGAATTCCTAGTTCCTTAAAGTATGGTCGACAGGTGTCTTGTTGAGAAATGCGGACAATGGTGCGGATAGCTCTTTTTTGGAGAACGAAAGCCCTATGCCAGTTGTAATAGTAGCTATTTCCCCAAAACTGTATGCTATACCTCAGTTTGGACTCAATCAGCGCAAAGTATACCATTTTTAAATGTATTATGCTCACTTCATCCCTAAGAGTTCTTAAGGCATAGCAAGCAGATGATAATGATGAGTCTAATGCTGCTAATTCTTTTTTCCAATTTAGCAGAAAAACAAAGTTACTGCTGCAGTTTGGTGAAAAAGTCCCATATCTCAAAAACTACATACCTATCAAATCTTATTCAAACCAAATTTCGTTGAAAGTTTTTTTTTACGGTCTACATCCCCATATTTTTTTCAGATTTTTTCTCCTGTTACTTTAGAAATTAGAGGGGGGGACACTCGTTTTACCACTTTGGAAGTGTCTATCTTTCAAACAATTGACTTTGAAAAAAAATGGTTTCAGGAACCTCAATGTCATTTTTAAAGACCTATCTATAGACACCCCACACGAATAGGTTTGATACTTTTCTTTTTTTTAGTTTCAATTTTATGTATGGGGGGATATCCTTATCTATATTTTTTTTTAATTTTGAACAAAAATCATAATGCGGTTCACAGAATACATCTACCTACCAAGTTTCTTTTCCTTGATCCAGAACTCCCACTCCTCACTACAAATTAATGACTACATAATAAACACAAAATATTGAAACTTGAAAACAGAAACACAAATAGTTTTGCTCGAACTCCGTTCAGCACTAAGCCATGCCCAGATTACCTAGACAGAAAAACAAAGTTCTAACAAGAAGAAAAAACAACATAACAACGAGACAGTCCTTAGCACAGACTTTAAATTACTATTCCTGTTAATTCCGCTCGAAGTTGTGATCCGTAGAAAAAATCCGGAACAAACACAGTTTTCCGCAATGCTGCAAACATTTTTTAAACTTTATGTTGCTAGTTATTTTTTTAACGTTTATTAACCAACACCTACAGCGGAATTAAAAATGTAAAATTTATGTCGTACTCGTATTTTGAGAGTAACACATAATAATAGAGCAAGCGCAATGTTGCAATCCAAAGTTGAGCATTTTGAACATAAATTTCCAGATCCCGAGGTTCGTTTAGTACTGTTTGCCTATTTTCCATAGACTACTATTACATTTTTGAACGAGGGAGAAGGAGATCGTTCAGTAGAAGTAAAGGTAATCAATTCAGACTTAAGGACTATGAATATCGAATAAGATCGTCGTGCGTGTATGACCACATGTATGAACGAGGACGAAGCTTAAGGAGTAGAATGCAAGGATCCTTAATAGCATGGAAAACATGTGAGAATTTATGTATCTTATTTAAATTCAAAACCTCAAATTCGAAATATATGCATAATTATTGCTGACCCTAATGAAAACAACATGGAATACTTTGAAAAGGTCTGTAGTAACCAACAGAATAAAAACAAATAACAAACCCAAAGGACATCTGAAGGACGAAAATAACCCGCACAGTAAACAAGCAAGTGGGTCACAAAACTACTGGCACAAGTTCAAACGCAGCACAGACTCAGCCACACTTGAAATGAAACGGTGTCGCCGTCGCCCCCTAACTTCTAACGTTTGTTACATCCTGCCTCAAAATAGCTGCCGAGATTTTAAACTTTGATTTGTTTTCTATACATGAAAGGAAAACACAACGATTTGTTCGGGTTTTCTTAGGAGCGAGGTAGGAATGCTTCGTAACAATTATTGTTGTCAATTCTCAATGTTGTAGTAAATAGTACTCCCAAAATGAATCATGCTTTCAAGGAAACAATAATTTCAACTGATGGATGGAATAAATGAAACTAGTCACCATGATTTGGTCTTATCCCATTTCTATGATACTTAAGGAGTTACTAAAGTCTTTGTATTTTAAAAGAGAAATAAAAATAAGAGATGAGCTTTAAAAGAGAGAGGAAGATAGGAAACGTAACAACACGAGAGCACAATTGGAACGAAGTTCCTTAACACGCGTTGTGAAAGGGGGCTAGACGGAAAAAATTCTTACGAAAAGTTGTCACGACACTTTTTGCTATAGTAAGCTATTGTAAGCTTTATTTCTTTAAAATAAAGTTGAAATTTCCTTAAATTACGTACAATTGGGGTGTGTATGTGAGTAAGGATAGATATGATTATTATTTTGAGTGACCGTACTACAAAGTACAAATTCGGTTGTGCAGTTAAGTAAGACGTATTGCTTAAAGAAGGATTAAGGATTAATCTTCCTTAAATTAATTTTTTTTTTTCGCACACTAACTTAAATCTAAAATGTATTGATATTATGTACGTGAAAGGAACTTCGTTCCATCCGGGTGTCTCTTAACACCTCTCAAGTTTTTTTGTATCTTCACAGCGTTCATATGGGTAGGTAAGAGCGCATATGTATTTCAGGATTGTCTTTGATTCTTGCAGAAAGACCAATAATCACTCAACTCTATGGTTTAATAACAGAAAAATAACGATCCTAATGCTCTCATATTAGTTGCTAAAATAAAAACCGTAATTTTCGTTTAGTTTATTCATTAAAATTACATGTAAGGTTTAGAAAACATAAAAACACAAATCATAATACATTAATAATTAATCGAAAAAAACAATAAAATAATAGGCTGATCGTTTTTCAACAAATAAATTATTTATCCGGGTTTATCCGTGATCATGGCGTTTGCAACAGCGCCGAAATATCGGGAACTTAAAACAAATAATACACATGGTAAATATCCCGTTGCAAGTGTTATTAATAATAAATTATTATTAAATCAATTACCTAAAACCATTCTTTTAGGTCGTAACCTGTTTTTTTTATATCACATAACTCTAGGATATGATTGAGACCATATCAAAGAATCAACTGGCATATGAATTATGTTTCAATCATACATTTTTTTTTTCGAATTTTCTTAGCTTTAAATATGAATTATTGGTTTGAATAAAAAGAATTACTCGTATTTATCAATGAAACTACTACTATTTGACTACACTACTGCGAAGTTTGGCAACCTCGCGAAAGTAAAGATTCGTCATACTGGGGACAATTTTTGACCTAAGTATATTATGATTGATGATATCTCCGAAACTATGCATTTTCGGACCACCTATTCTAGGAGTTTTAGTGTTATTTTTACCTACAGAATATAACCCTAAGGTTATGGTATATGGGTAAAAAAACAGATTGTATAAATCTGTTCGGCTTATTCCCACACGTTCCAAAAAAACAAAACACCAACACATAAAATCGGCTGTCCGGTTCTTTCCTATTTCGCCAACAAAAAAAAAAACCTTACAAAAGTGCCGTTTCTTAATTATTTTGATTTTCATACATTAAGTCTCGTTTCGTCAACTTTTGAGTATGCGTGTTTTCATTCCCGTTTATTAAATCAAAACTTCTCGCCATGAGGCTAAAAAAACATTAATATGACTTTGTAACTAAGTTAACAAATGTATAGTTCCAATAATACTTGAATTATCTACAATTACAAATTCTTAATTGAGTTCTTTCGTAACAAACCTGTGCCAAAGAGAGACAAAAAATGGCAACGTCACTAAAAAGTTACCAGTTGGGACGTACCCATTAAATGTTTTAAGCCCGTTGCTTTTTGTTTTGGAGCCAAATTTTTGAGCGCCTGGGAATAAGCCGCCTGTTCGGTTAGCCAGCCTTTTATTCGCACCGAAGGACTATAGGATTTGTTTCTCATTCCATTACCGATTGTTAGTAGTTAGAAGTTGTTTTTCTATTATAAATTTATTGTAAACTTGTGCGAGAAAGTTCAAGTTGCGTTTAGTTTCTCGATCGAGTTACAACATACTTGGGGCTTATAACGTTCTCGAAGTTTCGATACAGGTAAAGTTTTTCAATTGTATACAAATATTCTTTGTTTCTTTTATGATAACTTGAGGAGGTTGTTAGTGATATGGGTACTTGATGATTTATTTCTGAGTTAGAGTTTTTGGACGAGGTTTTATGTTTAGCCCCCGTATTTACAAACGCTGCCCTCAATTTAGATTCAGGAAGTCGTATGTCTATCTCTTTCTGGTTTATAGGCATGGTATATGGCAGGCGAGATAGACATTCGACTTTTCAAATCGAAATCGAATCAAAGCATTTATGAATTCGGTCTCTGGTCTCTGGCCTGTTTCAGATATTCCCATGAGTTACCACCAATTATGTTTATGCTACTCGTAAAATATTAGAAATATATAATAATAATAATTTTGACATTGTATTTTTAATGAATAAACTAAATGAACAGCGTGGGCCATCTCAGGAGTGTGCATAAGGAGTCTAGGAAAGTACTATTTTCTAATGAGAATCGAAAGGCCTGTCACCACGTGTATTCGTCATTTCCAGCTGTAAGAAACAACCGTTAAAGTCGAGTTTCAATCGTTTACTAGAATAGTAAATTGCAAAGACAAGTCATATGTCAATCCTACCCATTAAAACAAGTCCTTAACACCACTACGCACTCCAAGAATCGTTTAAAGTTCCAAACGCCATCAAAGTACCAAAACATCTCGCGTTATTGTCACTTAACTAACTCAGTGGGCTCAAAACTATTTAAAGACTCCGCTATTACCAAGCACCAACAAGGAAAGTATGTGCCTACCTACTCCGTGCCTAGCCATAATTATGGCCAACATATCCTTCAGACATTCCTTACATTCATTCTCCGTGTAATAGTGGTATCCACCCTAATACTTGCTTAACCATCTTATGGTTACCGCAATAAGGTTTATTTTCCCGTGTTTTGTTGGCCAAGATAATTTTGCAACGCTTTAAATCCGCTTTTCTCCAAATGTCTGTGTTCAGACCGCCATCCTATTCTTTTCCATCCTCCTTTATGTTATCCTAAAAGAAAATTAATTAAGTGCTATTGTTCTCTTTGAGTGCCGTTTTGTAGGCATCTGGCGATTCTTATTGTTACAGTTTTTGGTGTTGTAATATGTTTTCTGCTTACTCATTTTTAGTGACGAGATAATTAATTGAAGAAAATATGAGATTAATAAAATTTCATAAGGACGTCCTTCACGGTTCAACGTCTGCCTACGCCTACCGCTAACTGGCTGACCTAACATCCCGAAAAAAATAAAATACGAAGGCTTACTACGAGCCTTCGACAGCTTTAAAACCTTTTTAAACAACAGCAATAATAAAATTATACGACGTTGATCGAAAAAAGGAAACCTCTGCAAATGCACAGCGCCCTCTATTTACAAAACCCGTAATCTAGTAACGACATTGGCTTACAAACCCTCGGGTACCCGAGTGTTTTCTAAAATCTTACGATACCGGTCTTTTGGGCCCCCAAGCCTTTTGCTCCGTGAGCTGCAACTGTCAGCAGTAAATAACGTTGCTTGACTTATTTTTGTTTAAGGAGAAGAAAAATAAGGGTTGTGGGTAAAATGGCTGCCAATTTGTCTAATGTAAGTGTTGTCTTTTTCCTGTAAAATAATAGGATCACACATTTTACCACAAGCGGAGGTTTTCAGCACTTCATCGTCATCAGCCTATAATGTTCCCACTGCTAGGACACAGGCCTCCTCTCTGTGAGAGGAATTGGGCTGTAATCCAACACGTGAGCCCAGTGCGTGTTGGTAGATGTCACATGTCTTCGAATTTTTAGTTCTAAGACATGCCGGTTTCCTTACGATGTTTTCCTTCACCGTTTTCGTGAGGACAACGGTGATGAAATAAATAACACAAGGTTATGCGCCTGCCTGGGTTCAAACCCAGGGCTTATTGCTCGTAAGTCGGGGCTGCCACCACTGGGCCACCGCTGCTCTCCAGTTATTTAGGACTAAAAGTGAAGAGATTTACCAAATTCGTGATTTACTTCACTAATTTTATGTACAAACATTCCAGTCGAAAAAACAACAGATAAATCAATTGACATACACTCTTGTCCGTCCGGAACGAAAACGGAGCACAGCAAAAAAGTCCCACGAATCAATGTACCCATGTCATTCGCTGTCGCCTTTGACGAAGGCCACCATATTAATAAAAACCCTTCGGCCGAGCCACTACCAGTTTTATAGTTGAGCCACAAGTTTATATTCATGCTGGGTTTTGAATTTTTTACGTGTCGGTTAAGTAAACCCCTATTTTCATGGTTCTGTTGTTTTGATGACGTGGGCATTTGAAGGTTAAAAGAGTTGTTACTTTTTATGTCTGTTGGAATTTGAGCTTATATTTTCCCAAAAATATATTCTTAGCAGACATTTGAGTAATTTTATGAGATTTTAAAATTTTAGCTGCCAGGCTGTGTTTCAGTGGTAGCGACAAAAGAGATATTCTTGGTACCTATACCTAACAAAGAGATTTTATTTTACTTATAGTTCTTAAGAAAACTTCAATTACTATTTATTACATTTTGATGATGTAAATAGGAATCTACAGCAGGCGGCTTTTCCTTTTGTATGTTCCTACAAGTAAGTTATGTGCATTCAAAATGCATGTTTTCATCGACTGTACATGGACTTGACCAGTAGCATATTTGGCAAATTTTGTAATCGGACAAAAAGACGATTTGACGAACAACAGCTTTATCCAATATCAAATATGACGAATAGGGGATCGGACTGGGTAAAGAAAACGACATTCTATTTTGTCCGTCAGACAGGTAATACAAAAATATTAGACACGTATTTTTTGTTTTATCAAAATATCAAAAAATAACTTAGTTAAAACTCATTAAAGTTGGAGAGTAGGGGCTTACTACGTCACAAGTGGGTATAAAACTTACCTACATGTGACGTCATGCGCCATTTCAACTCAATATATCTCCGTAATTTTACAACTACATGAAAAAAGAAAAAATACGTGTCCAATACTTTTCAATAAACTACCCGACGGACAAAGAAAAAAAAATTGGATTATCCCCTATTGCCGATTTGACGAATAACAGACTTGACCAAAAAGATACAGTAAACAGGTAAGAGAAAGCCAGAAGCAAAAGCACTGGTACATAATTAGATACACACACACACATACAAATCTAATCCCCGTAGCCGCTACTGAGAAATTCCTGATGGCCAAATAGGGATGATGACTCATTTTTTTTTTATTTGTCTATCGGGTACATTATTACAAAGTATTTGACACGTATTTTTTATTTTTTCACGTAATCGTAAAATTACGGAGATATTTTGAGTTGAAATGGCGCATGACGTCACGGCTCAGTACATTTTATACCTAGTTGTGACGTAGTGAGCCCCCACTCTCCAACTTTAATGCATTTTAACTAAGTATTTATTTGTTAACTTGATAAAACAAAAAAAAACGTATCTAATATTTTTGTATTACCTGATTGACGGACAAAATAGAATTTCGTTTTCTTTACCCAGTCATCATCCCTATTTGCTCGATCCGGTAATCAAACCGAGGACTTCATGCTCAGCATACGCGATTGTGACTAGAAGATCAACGAGGCATCCTGTCTCATAGTAAGTATTATGTCAATGTCTTTGGGTCCTAATAAGCGGCGAAACCCTAACAAACCATTATACTCTTTCAATAAAAGACTAAAATGAATAGCCTCATCATCTGCCTAGCCTTTTCCCAAACTATGTTGGGGTCGGCTTCTAGTCTAACCGGATGTAGCTGAGTACTAGTATTTTCCATGAAGCGACTGCCTACCTGACCTCAACAACCCAGTAACTGGGTAATACGATACCCCTTGGTAAGACTGGATTCAGACTTTTGGCTTCTGACTACTTGTAACGACTGTCAAAGATCTACAAATGACAGCCGGGACCAACGGCTAAACGTGCTTTCCGAGGCACGGAGGAAACTCGGTATCTAGTTATGGTCACCCACCCACGGACCAACCTCGGCAAGCACGGCTAAACCTTAAAGATCGACCCGTGCGGCTGTTATTATTTAGCCACAAGCTCCTCACTAAAATGAATAGCCTTTGAAATAAAATGTTAGGATGAAATGTCAATACTTTTGTCCTATTTCTATCATCGTAATAGATTTCGACCATTTCTGTTTGAAAACTCTCAAACGCACTTAAATTAGGGGCAGTCTAGAGGGGATTGTTTCCAAAAATTCACAATAAGCCGAGCCAAGGTAAAAGCACTTACACAAAACTTTTCTTACTACCGGAAAATCAACCGTAACACAGTGGCACAGAACTTTGTTTTGAATAGCAAAGTGGTTAAGGCTACTTTGAGTTCTATAAACAAGCTTTTTCTTTTCAGGAAAATTTTAATTAGCCCTTGTTTACAGAAATAACAAATGTTTCTGTATGAATTTTACCGTTAGAAAGGCGAAAAATAATACGTTGGCATAATATTTAAGTTGCTCTTACTACCAAGGGGTGACATAATTTCATGAGGGTTTTTTGGTACCAAATGTATCATTTTAGGCGTTTATCTCGCCCTTTTAGGGCTATTAAGAGCGATCAGACTGATTTTTAAAATGAAAAAAAGTTGAACGCGGCTAAATACCGAGCCGATTTTGATAAATTTAGCGGCGAGGTAGCTTTATTTTTCTAGAAGGACGACAGGATATTCTTCCCACGATCCGTATTTTTCTTCACGTAGGCGTAAGGTCCATACAATAAAAGGTGCCATAAATAAAAACAAATAAGCTGCTTTCTCGAAAACAATTTGAAATGTAATCAGTGGCCCGAAAGTAGGACTACCACTCTTACCAAGGGATATGGTATCCAGTACTAACTAGGTAGTGGATATCAGATAGACAAATGTAAAATACTGGTACTAAGCTGCATCCAGTTATTCATATTCATATTCATATTCATTTAATTGCGTTCCACAATGTTTAAAAGGTGTTATAAAATGCTTAAAGCTAAGATCAATGTTATGGACCCTGTTAGGGCACAGCAATATAAGTATCATTAATATAATTATAGTTATGAGTGACATTATTACTTATTACAAATCGTGAACAATAAAATTATAGTACTACAATATTAACACTATAAACCAACACAACAAAATAATAAAACAACATTAAAATATTAATTATTAAGAACAATAGTATTATATTATAGAAGGTATTTTTTTTATAATTAATGAGATCAATCTAAGTTGCTTAGTTATATCATTATCCTAAATTATTTCCTTGATTCATAACATATTTTCTCTAGGCAGGTTATTAATTATTAAAAGTGGATAATAAGAAGTTCTTAGAAAGATTTTCATTACTAGGTAAGTATTTTATTATTTATGTATTCATATTTTTATTTGGTTTCCTATATTCCATATTATATTATATATATTTCATAATTTCTGATGTATAAAAGAGAAAATAATTTTATTTTGTAATCGATTTGTCTTCCAAAAACTCCTTTACTGAGTAGTATGCCTTGGATTTTAGAAATTGTGTCAATTTATTAATAAATATATGCGTTTTTTTTACTTCTCTAATGTCATTTGGCAATTTATTGTACATTTTTGTGGACATTACGAGAGGGCTGGATGAGTGCATTTTGATTCGGGATTGAGGTATGTTTATTTTGTTCTTGTTGTGTCTGAAAGTATATCTTGTTTGTGTTTCGTCGCAAGTGGTGTAAAAGTCTGGGTGTTTTTTGACAAATTTACATAATTCTAAGATATATAAACAGGGAAGTGTGAGTATTTTGTGTTTTTGGAAGTGTGGTTTGCAGCTATCTGTTTGCTCTATATTGGTTATTATTCGAATTAACTTCTTTTGTAAAATAAATAACGTTTGTGAGTCTGTACTGTTTCCCCAAAGCATGACCCCATAGCTGAGCCATGCATGGGCATATGCATAGTAAGTAACAAGTGCAGTTTGCAGATTGGTAGTTCTTTTTATTTCGCGTAGGGCATATGAAAATTTTGATAGTTTTGCCCTTACTTTTTGTATGTGGGATAAACTGGAAGCCGACCCCAATATTGTTGGGAAAAGGTTAGGCAGATGATGATAATCACTAGAGCCATAATTGAAAGACGGTTTCAGAAACTGATACCTACATTTCAATATTTGATCACTAAAAATTATCTAAGCGTAATCTAATACAACTTAACATCACGCCTGTAATCCTGAAGGAAGACAGAGGTGTAAACCTACATTTCGCCAGTAATGTATAATCAAAAAAATATAAACGACTTCAAAAAACACTAAAAAGTGGAAAATAATTTTACTTTTTGAAGTCGGTGACAAAAAAGTAAATGAAACAAACAAGTCACCGAACGCCGAAAGTAAAATTATTTGTTGTTTTTATTTTTTTGTCAAATAGTTTTTATTTTACCTTTTTCAGTTGTGGTATCTCACATAAATCCTAGTCTAGTATGAATTTTACATTGTACCTAGACACCGGCACATCGTCTATACACACGACAAAGGACAAAATGCATAATAAAGAGGATGACTCAAAAAATACTTAAGCAAAGATAATAAAATTCATATGGGCCCACCGGGCAAGCTTTCACTACCAAATGAATGAAGAATCATCAAAATCGGTCTAGTAATCACGGAGAAATATGTATAAATACGTGATAAATGTGCATAAATAAATAAATAAATGTTCATAAAATGAAAACTACTGGGCCAAACTATATCAAATTTTTACAGGACTAAATGACAACTATTCCGCATCAAAGTAAAAAAGAATCACGTAAATCAGATCATAAATCTCAGCGTAATCGGTGTACATAACATAAAAAAAATACCAATCGAATTGAGAACGTCCTCCTTTTTGAAGTCGGTAAAAAACGATTTTCCCTAAATTCCAATAAGTAGAACCCAATATAGTTCACAGGACCACACAAATAGAACGAGACGAGCTGCTCTTTAGGGACTGTTTGTTCGAATCTGTTACAGCATACGACAAAGTAACGAAGTCGATATCCGCATTCCGCATACATCCGTTTTGAACTTCAGCAGGCTGTTAGGTAACCTACTATGCGCTGTGTTCTTGCAGGATACCGATATTGTACTTGGCTTGACTTGATTATGTGTGTATGAGAAAAATGTGGATTTGATTTTAACTAGCCTGTTTTGTTTTTCCGACAGCTAATTTCTTTGTTATCGCGTAGGTTAGGTTACGCAATAAGATTTTAAAGTAAGAATATTCTTTTAGTCATAGCCACTGTGGTATTTATCTCCAATAATCTACTCTATCTTGTATGTTAAAATATTTATTGTTAATAGTTTCGATTTTGAACCGTTTATACACTTTTTTTTTTCGGATGGGAAATTATCAAATGACTCCTCCCGCTCTGGGTGGAGCGAAAGGTAGTGTCAGACTTGTACTGACTAAAACCCATCCGTGTTTCTTAATAACCCTTTGTGTTGCAGGGCCACGGTATCTCAAACCAACAACCGTTTATACCCTTGTAACACCTTTAACCAACAGTATAAAAACTAACTTATAGGTAGACGTACTATTCGGAATATACCACACCAGGATACACCTCTGCACATCCTTTCGAGATATTTAAGTGTTATGCCTTGTTACTGACAAGAATATTTATTCACGTCCTGGCTTATACCCACCGCTTCGCCCGAGTAGACTTTGGTAATAGGGATGGTGACTCATTTTTTTTATTTGTCTATCGGGTAGATATTTAAAAAGTATTTGACACGTATTTTTTCTTTTTTCACGTAATCGTAAAATTACGGAGATATTTTGAGTTGAAATGGCGCATGACGTCACGGCTCAGTACATTTTATACCTAGTTGTGACGTAGTGAGCCCCCACTCTCCAACTTTAATGCGTTTTAACTAAGTATTTTTTTGTTAACTTAATAAAACAAAAAATACGTATCTAATATTTTTGTATTACCTGATTGACGGACAAAATAGAATTTCGTTTTCTTTACCCAGTCATCATCTCTATTGTCCAATGGAATCGTACTACCGAGATAAAGCCAATGTGCTATTCCAGATTATAATCTATCTCTATGCCAAATTTAATCCAGATATGTTCAGCTGTTCTGGGGTAATTGAGTAACAAACTTCTATCCCACCAAACTTTCGCATCTACAGGGTGTAACGGAAAGGGTATATACATCCTTAAGGGTGTGCTACAGACCATCAAACTGAACATGTTTCTCATCATAAAACATGTTTTTCAGCAAAAAAAATATCTGCTGCCCCATAGAAAATTTCAATACCTATTCGACCCAAATGTATAGGCAGCTGATATTTTTTTTTGCTGCAAAAAAAAAAATATGTTGAGAAACATGTTCAGTTTGATGGTCTGTAGCACAACCTTAAGGATGTATATACCCTTTCCGTTACACCCTGTATAAGTAAGATATAGTATAAGTAAGATTGATTCAGATTAATATTATATCTTCAGTACGATATCCTTCAACCTAAACAAACATACAAGCAATCCAATAAACACAAGACTTCACACAACCAAGCTCGAATAGACACACTTCTACAGCAGTACTTAGGTCTCCGAGCAACTACCCAGGGAGTTCCAAGCCCACCTCCTTTGTTCCCCAAAGAAGCCATTTACTAGGTCAAGAGACACACGGCATTGAAACAGCTTGAATTTTTAATCGACCACAGTTTACTTTTCCTCAAAAGAGAGAAAACCAAACAGTAGATGCACATTTAGTTACTCTGATGATGTTTGTAAAGAAAATATTCTTATTTGCATGAGATTTTTTTCCTTTGCAGGCTGCTTGTGGGTGTTCAAATAAGGCACAAAATGGTTTGAGTTTGTTGGTTGTTTAGAAAAGCGCTGTGTTTATTACATTTAAGAAGGTTGTTTTTTTACTGAATAGGGTGGTGGAAACTTACTTAGATATTATAACTTACTTATATACATATATTAACTATTAATTTGTATAGTTTGTAATTTTACTTGTAAAATCTACTGGAATTAAAAGGCTTTTTTATTTTATTTATTTAGTATACAAGGTGTAAATCACCTCATCACGAAGCCGTCAACCAAGCATTCTGTACATGAAACTAAGTAAATTTACGCGAAAATTATTGCTGGGAAACGACTTTTTTTTGGGGGGTGTAAAATCATGTTTTGTGGTAGAACTCAATGTTACGCACTCAAAACATTGTGCTGATGGACGGATTGAATAGTACGGGGGTCGTGGAGGTGTTTAAAGCAAAAAATCTTACATTAAAAACTTGCATTTAAAAAAATACTTGTCAAAAAGTTAGAACTTTGACCCCTAATATCTCCGTAACTAGAAGGTTCCCAGGTATGGTGTAGAACAAAAAAAATGATCGCAATGGCAAGGAGAACCAGTGCCTTTCGGCTTCGTTAAGAGGTGTTTTACACCCTTTATACCTATATATTAACTTACTACAGATCTGTGGTAATTTATCGTTTACTTGGTACGTATGGTTTTTTTCTTGGTACTTTTGGTTTCTTTATATATATGTATAAATGGTTTTGGAAAAAGACCTCCACTTCTGTGATAATACTAAGTAATTATGCAATGTTTCCCTCTCCTATGGTCACCATAGTCATTAATGACAATTTTCTTCGCCTTGTCTTATTTTATCGTATTATGAATGGCGATGGTCCCGTAAGCTGAGGTCACAATTAAACAACCTATACTTACAAAATAACGTCAATATTTTATTCCCAAAAACACTTGAATAAGCAGCACCATCAATAGAGATGGTAACTCATTTTTTTTTTTGTCTATCGGGTAGATTATCAAAAAGTATTTGACACGTATTTTTTCTTTTTTCACGTAATCGTAAAATTACGGAGATATTTTGAGTTGAAATGGCGCATGACGTCACGGCTCAGTACATTTTATACCTAGTTGTGACGTAGTGAGCCCCCACTCTCCAAATTTAACGCGTTTTAACTAAGTATTTTTTGGTTAACTTGATAAAACAAAAAATACGTATCTAATATTTTTGTATTACCTGATTGACGGACAAAATAGAATTTCGTTTTCTTTACCCAGTCATCATCCCTATTATCACATAATGACATTATAACTGGCGTCACTCAAAACGGAAGAAATCAATTAATCTTCCGATTGTTAGCAATCACTTCGCCTTAAACTTGCCTTGAGAGATGCCGAGAAACATTTGATTGATCGCATTTCCACTTCCGTCTTTTGGCAGGCCCCTTTACATATACATGTGTAATACCCTCCGTATGAATGCGTAATGTAATAAGAATGAGAAACCGAACGAATGGAATGCTGGTAAAAATGGTTTTGAATTTTGCCATTAAAAATGGAGTGGAAGCAAAGGTATAGGTCCCGTCTCATGAATTGATGTGGTAAATTTTGCAAATGCATTTTTACCTTAACAATACTTATATATATATATACTGAGGAGCTTGTGGCTAAATAATAACAGCCGCACGGGTCGATCTTTAAGGTTAAGCCTTGCTTGCCGAGGTTGGTCCGAGGATGGGTGACCATAATTACATACCGAGTTTCCTCTGTGCCTCGGAAAGCACGTTAAGCCGTTGGTCCCGGCTGCCATTTGTAGATCTTTGACAGTCGTTACGAGTAGTCAGAAGCCAAAAAGTCTGACATCCAGTCTTACCAAGGGGTATCGTATTTCCCAGTTACTGGGTTGTGGAGGTCAGAAAGGCAGTCGCTTCATGTAAAATACTAATACTCAGCTGCACCCGGTTAGACTGGAAGCCGACCCCAAGATAGTTTGGGAAAAAGGATAGGCAGATGATGGATACTGGCTTTACAGGTTTTTTTGGCCTCTATTACGTGGGAGTTAAAGGTAACTGGCGAGAGTGGGTGTACTATTAGGTACACCTCTGCCAAACCCTTTGAGGATTACAGGCGTGATGTTATGTTATGCTATGCAATACTGGCTTTCTTGAAACATCACGTATATTTAGTCAGTACGCTGAATAGTCTTAAATAGAACCAAAAAAGGTTTAAACTGATCATTTTGTCGGCTGTTCAAAGGTTATGCGCCGAGGCACCAAGCCTTTAAAGGGTTTTGATACAATCAAATGTTGGATTAGATGAAGAAAAAATAATGCCATGCCTATACAGGCTGTAACGGAAAGGGTATATACATACTTTAGGGTGTGCTACAGACCATCAAACTGAACATTTATTTATTTATTTATTTATTGGTTCACCAACAATTGTTTACACTGGTATTATGCTAAAGGTAACATGCAATATAATAGAGTACAATAGTGTAACAATCACTTATAGGTAAACTCCGCATGCTTTAAGTATAAGTTGAAAATGAGAGAGAAAAAGAAAAAAGCAAACTTAAGTAAACTAATCTAAAATTATTATTCTAAAATTATTATTGAAAACACGAGACTTCATAAATGTCTAATCCAAATTGAGATGATATTTACAAATATTGGTTTTTAATTGGCTTAAAGAGTTAAAGTGCAGATCGATTATGTCGCTACAACTATTAACCACCTTGCAAAATCTCGCGAAAGGAGAATTGAAGCCTAAAACCGTTCTTCTTTGCGGTGGGCGCAGAGGTGTTATCTGGCTGCGAGGAATTCTTGAAGGTGCACGGAAATTGAAAGTGCTCAGTATTTGTGGACAGTCAATCCTGTGAGCCATAACTTTACACACAAACGTCGCGTCATTTAGACGTCGGCGCTTGTCTAGGGAAATCATTTTGAAATGTCTCAATCTATTGTTATAAGAACGTATTTTCTTAGCTATGCCCCTAGAAAACGCCAGATGCCACAGAAAACGCTTTTGAACACGTTCTAGACGCAATGAATGTGCAGCATAGTGCGGTCGCCAAACCACGCTACAATATTCCAACACGCTTCGAACCAAGCAATTGTAAAGCATTATTTTTGTCTTACAACTTCTAAACTGTTTCGTATTTCTTATGACAAAACCCAGCATTTTAGAAGACTTTTTTATAATGCTGTCTACGTGTGGAATGAAAGTTAATTTCCTGTCAAATGAAACGCCAAGGTCCCTTATTGTGTCCAGTTCACCAACTTTATCACCTTTAATATAATAGCTATGTTCTACTAGAGTATGCTTCCTAGAGAATTTGACATGATAGCAACATGTTTCTCCATCGGAAAAAAATCGTAATAGCGAAAAAATTATCTGCTGCCCCATACAAAATTTCAATACCTATTCGACCCAAATGTAGCAGCAGCTAATATTTTGCTATTCAACGAATAGTGCCCGGCGCCCACTATCGGCATCGGCACAGCTGAGTATTTGAAGTGATAAAAAACATTATACATTAACTTCATGGCAATAAAGTAGAAATTTTCATGATATAAATATGATCGTAGTAACAAAAATACCATAAGTATGCTTGAGGCTACTGCATCGGCAGCTTTGAGGCTGCTTCGGGATACTTCGGGATCCTTTGGTCGCCGTCGGCAACACTCGGGGGTAGCTTGCACTGCGGTGCGGCATGCTGAAGGACGCCTCGTCATCCCTAAGAACGTTGCAGCATGCCAAGACATAGTTTCCGACAGTGTGCGCTTGCATGGAATACCGAAGGACCCTATTTCTTGCCGATGCCGATAATGAGCGCCTTAAGACTATCTGGTTGTTTATCTTAGGATTGAAAAATCGGCCCTAAGACGCAAAATACCTATAGTTTCATACACAAAGCACTAACACTACTGCTATTAGTTACAATTACCTGTCTTCCTAATTACAAAGTATGCGTTTAGTCGTAGTAATTTACAAGAAAGTGCTTTTAACGGGCGGAATGTCCACTGACCTATTTAACATTTAAATATACCTTTTGTTCTATGTGTTTATCTGAATGTCTCTGGCTCGTTAGTTTAGTGGTAGATGGCGCTACTATAAAGCAAACAGTCCTGAGTTTGAGTCCAATCTCGAGCACAGATTGGGCTATTCCTCGTACATTGTGCATGAATACAACAAACTGATAAAGAAACAGTTCTCGTATACCTACGCAAAATTTGCAAAGATTGGTCATTATAAGTTTAATCAGTTCAATACTCCCACAAATTGGCTTATAATACCGATTTAAAATCAAAATATTTTATTTTACATAGGCCTACATGGGCACTTATAAAACGTCGACAAAAGGTGCACGGTTCGGGTTGTCTATGGAGAAGAACCGGCACGAAACTCTATAGTTACTCTTTTAAAATCATTTGGTTTTACAATATTTGAATTTTACAACGTTAGTACTTATGCATGGTAGGACAGTGTAGGCCCGATAATAAGTCGTTGCTTACTACAAAAGGTAGAACAAGATAAAAAAAAACGTAAGTAGATTGGAAGTAATAAACTTCATTACCAGAAATATACAAGAAACCGCTTTGGGAATAAATCAAAGAATTATTATAAACATTTCTTCATTGGACCCCTTGATTCGTCGACAGTTATGCCAGCAACATTTGGGCTACAAAAACAAATTCCCCCTTGACCTTATATGACCTCCTTTTCTTATATATTGCGTTTCTTATACGTTTCTGTTTAGGTATAGATGTCATATATCCCTTCGTATTTACTTAGGCCGCTTGTGCGAAGCTGTGATAATATTCTTAGGGTCATTTGTGAACGAAGAAGGAAAAATATTGGTGTAGCGTTTCTTTTGGGGTTATGTATGAGGGCAAAATATTTATTTTATTAGAAAAATGTTGTCAGTGATTTGTGATTTTTGCTTTAAAGCTCATGTCCATACTATATACACCGTGTAAATCACCTCATCACGAAGCCGTCAACCAAACATTCTGTACATGAAACTAAGTAACTTAATGCAAAAATTATTGCTGGGAAACGACTTTTTTTTGGGGGGTGTAAAATCATGTTTTGTGGTAGAACTCAATGTAACGCACTCAAAACATTGTGCTGATGGACGGATTGAATAGTACGGGGGTCGTGGAGGTGTTTAAAGTAAAAATCTTACATTAAAAACTTGCATTTAAAAAATACTTGTCAAAAACTTGGAACTTTGACCCAAAATATCTCCGTAACTAGAAGGTTCCCAGGTATGGTATAGAACAAAAAAAAGATCGCATTGACAGGGAGAACCAGTGCCTTTCGGCTTCGTTAAGAGGTGTTTTGCACCCTTTATACATAACATCACGCTTGTGATCTCCGAAGGGTTAAGCAGAGGTGTACATAATAGTACACCCACATTTCACCAGTAATGTTTCCCACGTAATAGGGGGCGAGCCTATTGCCATCAATCGGGCACAAATTCAGACTCTGAGGCTGCTCCTAATTCTTGATGGACAAACCCAATAACACTTTGCTCGACTCTGGAATCGAACTCAGGACCTCATTTTTGACATATTTTGTATGTTTAGCATTAAACTACCGTAGTTGTTACTAAGAGTGTCACTTTGTCTTCTTTTAGATTCATTTTACAGTCTAAAACTTATATGATATATTAGGGTTTTTTTTGTATTTTTTTTTTACGTTAACTTAGAGTCGTTAACTTTAATAAGGAAATCGAACTCAGGACCTCATTTTTGCCATATTTTGTATGTTTAGCATTAAACTACTGTAGTTGTTACTAATAGAGTGTCACTTTGTCTTCTTCTAGATTAATTTTACAGTCTAAAACTTATATTATACTAGCTGTCCCGCGCAACTTCGTCTGCGTCACATTTTCCCCGTTTTCGCAACATTTTTCATTGCTGCTCCGCTCCTATTGGTCGTAGCGTGATGATATATAGCCTATGTCCTTCCCCAGGTTGAAATCTATCTACTTGCCAAACATTAAGATCTGATCAGCCGTTTAGTCGTGAAAAGGTAACAAACAAACATACAAACAGAGTGACTTTCGCATTTATAATATTAGTATGGATATTAGGGTTTTTTTTGTAGATTTTTAATTATTTAAAAAAAACTCGCCTTCTAATGGCATGAATAAATAAGGAATTGTTGGATGTACTTACAACAGTAAAACACACTCCGTTACCCTGTTTGAAATTTTTAACTAAACTCGACCACATTCCATTTTGCCCAACAAGCTGTGTTTGTTCGCCTACTTATTAATAAATTACGTATTTGACCAGCAAGTTCCCTCGCTGCCGCAACGACCTTCAAAACAGCAACAATAATTTACGTAAACTTAGACTCGTCAACTTTCAGAACCTGCCTAGGTTTTCCCCAAATATGCTTCGATCGGCTCTAAATCCAATCCGATACTACTAGCGTTCATCCCGTCATTGGAATATATTTTCGTCCTGGACCTTTAAACCAACTCGTTTATGGAAAATTGAAGGTCAAAATACCAACTTTTTCACTTGCTTTTTTTTAAAAGCAAATCTTAAAAGTTTTAACTTTCCTTTGCCCTGTATTATTCAATGCCCATGACCAGCATACAGTTTTGAGCGCTATCGTAAAGCGTGATTTTTCGCACCAAAACATAAGTTGCTTCCCAGCAATATTATTTGCGCGGTGTAACTTAGTTTAATGAGAACCCCGTGGCTAAATAATAACAGCAGCATGGGTCGATCTTTCAGGATAAGCCGTGCTTGCCGAGGTTTGTCCGTGGATGGATGACTATAATTACATACCGAGTTTCTTCCGTGCTGCGGAAAGCACGTTAAGCCGTTGGTCCCAGCTGTCATTTGTAGATCTTTGACAGTCGTTATGAATAGTCAGAAGCCAAAAGTCTGACATCCAGTTTTACTAAGGGGTATCGTATTACCCAGTTTCTGGGTTGTGGAGGTCAGATAGGCAGTCGCTTCATGTTAAATAATTGTACTCTGATGTATCCGGTTAGACTGGCAGCCAACCCCAAGATAGTATGGGAAAAGGCTTAGGCAGATGATGGTGTAACTTAGTTTAATTTTACAGTATGCTTTGTTGACGACTCTGTGAAAATTTTGTTTTCGGTTTTTGTCTACCCGTAAAGAATGTCAAAGATCTTAATAAAGACTGGGATCTACTGCTTATTATGCTTCCAAGGTAGGGAAGCTACACTCATCTATGGTTCGACCTTGGCAAGCATATCCTAACCTTCAGTCGACCCGTGTGGCTATTATTATTTAGACACGGGACCCTAGATTTGTCAACTCGTTACTTTGATAGACGCACAACTATTTGTCCTTAGTGCTCCCAAGGGCTTAAGTGGCTATAAATTGGTTAGGACGTCGGTCTAGCAAGGGTGAGGTCGTGCGTTTGAGCCCGGGGCATTGCACTATTGACGTGATACCACTACTATTCGTATCGTAGGATATTTCGGTGGTTAATTTCGATTGGAGAGAGAATTAAGTGGTTTAATTCGATTGAAGAGAGAATAAACTCAATTATAAGTAATATATGATCGTCTTTACACTGCACTGGACATCTGTTTAGCCTGCGGTAAAGTAATTTATGTGGTTTACACTCATCTACTGCCTAGCCTGGGTCGGCTTCCAGTCTTATCTAAATACGAATAAGTATTAAGCTGCTGGATGCAGCTGAATACTAGTATTTTACATGAGCGACTGCTTATCTGACCTCCACAAGCCAGTTTGTACTGGGTAGTACGGCATCCCTTGGCAAGACTGGTTTTCAGACTTTCGGGCTACTGACTACCAGACCAGTCCAGTTTGGACTTTACGATTTTATTATATGTATTACTTATTTTTATTTTTTCTCTCATGGTTTACTTTGTATGTGTTCTAAATTATGTTTTTTTTTGTCAATTTTACCATTTTTTTTTTGTTTTATGCGAGATTAATAAATACTTTTTCTTTTTTCCTTTCTAATGACTGTCAAAGATTTAAAATTGATACCTGGGTCCAACGGCTTAACGTACTTTACGAGGCAAGCAGGAAACTCGGTATGTAATGGGTGGTCACCCATCCTCACACCAACCTAGGCAAGCGTGGTTTAACCTGAAACCGACCCGAGCGACTGTTATTATTTAGTATTGACTTGATTGATTGTTCTGTAAGAACTGGGGCTGAGCTGTGAAAAGAGGTAGGTGTGGAGAAGAGATGTAGATTGGTGAATCGCGGCACAGTTCGTCTCCGCTATGCTCCACTCCGCCTCAGTGGAACCGCAGCCTAAAGCCTGTCAATCATTACGTACTTTCCAAGGCACAGCTGGCGTTCGAAATGCAATTAATGGAAGGTAGCAAGCCAAGTGATTAGGTACCCAAAATACGCATAGGAATTTTTCTCGAGGTCAATACTAAACAGGTAAGATA
Organism: Cerastis leucographa; assembly: GCA_963082945.1. NCBI lineage: Eukaryota > Metazoa > Arthropoda > Insecta > Lepidoptera > Noctuidae > Cerastis > Cerastis leucographa. The sequence goes on from OY720382.1 coordinate 5,576,616, forward strand.
AAATGATGTAACAAGGGCTAAAAACCCCATTAAGACGTCTAGACCACCTTTAAGCTAAGATGACGCCATCGCGTAAATGGTTTATCCCTTTTAACTTCAGCCTTATTTTGGTCAAAGCTATATAATTTCTTTAGACGTATTTGGTCTCTATATATTTTCTTTAAATTGGGAGTGGATTATATAAAAGAATATGATTATATTTAACAATATAATATACGAGCAAACTCAAAGAAAATAAAATAGTACCTACACCTAAATTTGGTTTCTAAAATATTCCACTAAAAACCCAATGCCATTCTTCCCGAATTTGGAATCGAACCTACAATAACTAGAACCAACGAAGCAGTCAAATGAAAAATCAAAGAACACCATTTGAAAACCACAAGATTTAAATAACATCAAGTGTTATTTAAATCTTGAACAATCATGAAAAAAGACCGGCCAAGTGCGAGTCGGTTTCGCGCACGAAGGGTTCCGTACCATTATTTATAAAAACGAGCAAAAAAAAAAAACACTTTTGTATAGGAGCTCCCTTAAATATTTATTTTATTCTGTTTTTAATATTTTTTGTTATAGTTGCAACAGAAATTATACATAATCTTACTATCACGGTTCATTAGATAAAGCCTGGTGACAGACGGACGGACGGACAGCGAAGTCTCAATAATAGGGTCCCGTTTGACCCTTTGGGTACGGAACGCTAAAAAAGAAAAATGTAATTAAGTAGACCCCACAGCGAGTTAGTTTTTAGTACTTTCTCTATTTAGGGGTTAGGTTACAAGCTTTAGTTAGGTTACAGTGTTAGCTAAAAATCCTTGAGGATATTTCCATAATGCCTCAATCAACCGTTTGTTCTAGCTATTTGATTACGATCAGCATCAGGTACTTTACTGACATTCAGGTAACCTCGACCTGTGCTTAGATGGCCTAGATGGTCACAAGAACTGCTAAGCAGGAGGTCTCGAGACTGATATTGGATTTTACCATAGAAAAAATCCTTTCAGTAGAAGTCCGGATTTTCCATTTCAGCCCGGTTAATTGCCAAAGTGGTGGTATTCTATAGCATGGAGCTTAAAAATAACTGGCGAAATATAGATGTGTTGTAGGTAAATTTCAGTCTATACCTTCGGACGTGATCTCATCACGTGATCAGTGTACTTCAGGCGTGATGTTGTACTTTACAGGTTTTGTCCTTGAAAGGAAATGTATCATCTCACATTCTCGCGCAATTCCTAAAGCTATCTTACAAAGTTACGCAACACATGTGTCACCTTTAAAACCCAATACATCTTCGACGAAACTCGTTTCAAACAAAAATGAATAACATTTACGATGTATTCCTTTAAATGGGAATAACGTAAGTTTTAAGTGGAATGAGTTTTACAGGTCCAAATGTATGAAACAAATAAATACTGACACTTATTTTTTGTTCAGGTGCGTAGTACTCGCAACCGGCTTGCATGTATGATCTGGTCTATGAACGTGGATGAGGCAAAAGGATGTGAGGATCGTAGCTGGTGGCGTTCTGTGGTTTCTGCCTACCTCCACGGGGTAAAAGAAAGTGTTTTTTTTTATATGCTTACAGTAAATATGAATGCATTTACAGAGCCGTATCAGATGGTGTCCAGTGTATTTGCATGATTCTATGTTATAACATTTTTATTTGAGTATACCCAAAAAAAAAAGTAAGGTACTGCTATCTGCATCTGGTTAGACTGGAAGCTGACCCCAATTTTTGGGATAAGGCTAGGCAGATGATGATGAAAATATCAAAGATGTATTACCGACACTAAAAGTTCATTACAATTTCAAAGAACTACGTATATTGTGTTTAACACAATTAAAGTTAATAACACAATGTGTTATTATTTAAGAAAAAGATAAGAGTTTTCTAATACTAGTTTTGTCTGAATCCAATCCACGCAATACTCCAATCACATAATTTTCTTCACGAGAAAGTATCCACTGGCGTACATAATATGGTATAAGAAAAATTAATTAAAATAAATGATATGATGTACCGTCATCGGAATTATCCTTTATAATCGACTGCTGCTGAAGGAGGTTAGTATTTTTGCTCCAATTAAGCTCACGTGTGACTACAACCTTCTTTGATTTCAAGTAATGAAGCCGTCGACGATAAAGAACAAAAAAACATCAGTCTTTCTGAGCTTTTGACAAAAAAGCTTGCAGCTTTAATAATTCAACTCCATAAAACTTTTTTTTTTTATAAAATATCGTAAAAGTGATGATATTTTATTTAAAAAAATTTATAATTTAATTTTCTATTTAATAATTTACAGTTTTATCAAAATTCTTATTTTTTTTTTTTAGCTTATTTATTTTCAGCTAAAATATTAATAACTTTCTTTTATCGGAAGGAATTAACACATGTATGCTTACTGTAGAAAAATACGCAAAATAGGAATGTCTATTTATATTGGGTTTTATCAAAATAAATTTAGAAAAAAAATTTGGTACTGCAATATTACTTTAGGTAGAACGTATGTTTTTGGGAGTCGTACTTAATATTCATTTCACACACACGAATCATATAGGATCGTTCTCTGTTGGATAATAAAAATCATGTTTCAGTCATGTAAAGGTACCTTTGTGTCTAATTGACAGCAAAAAAAAATCAAACATACCTACGTAATTTCTGGACTACGTAAAAATATTATGATAAGTTTTTTTTTTTTTTTCAATGAGCGTATTTTTAGGCTGTGTAGAAAAAAAATAACAGAAAAATTGATGAATGAAAAGGCAGTACTCACCTTACGTGTAACTAACTCCACGTGCAAACACCTCAAATAGTCAATGTCCACACACACTAAACAAACACTCGAAAGTGAAAGGTATCATTCAATTTGGCCAAAAGTGTACCGATACATTGTACACCGTATTCCACGAAAAATATCACACAATTTATAATTTAAATCGAATTATTCGAAAAGATAAACGAAATTCGGGGTGTGACAATCGTGTCAAGGTCCCCTTTTGGTTGCTACGGCGTAGACGTCCGCTTCGTACCGGGTCTCCCGTACGACAGCCTCACGTTGCTACGAGCTACGAGGGGAGATTCGTAGCCAATCGAAGTGAAGCTGCGCGAAATGGGAGTGTGCTCCACTTGGATTTTTGAGATTATTTTACAACGCACGGGATTAAGGGGTTTTGGGGGACTTATTATTTTATTTATTTTTATTAGCATTTTATGTATACGAAGTATTCTGGCACAACATAATCCCTTTTTGAATAATTTATGCAACAGAAAGTGATACGCGACATTTGTTTTTATTTTTTAAAGGATTTGGATTACGAAATTTTTTCTTAGTTTATTTTGTTTTGTTATTTCTCAACATAAATCCGAGTAGAAAGATATTTCAATCGCAAAACATTATTTATTCAATCAAAATCTACAAAACCTAAAAATTAATTGTAATTACATATCTTTAAAATACTTCTTCCACTTACTAGAGCAAAATACAATTCGTTATCCTTACAAATGCATAGAAACGAGATAACATTAAACTTGGCAATACTTCACGCGTACTGGAGAGAGACAAAACTATTTACCCACCATAACGCGTTAGAAAAGGACAGAAACACCAAGGAGAGAGACATCTAAAAAGGGCAAAGTTTCTTCTTCGTGAATTATTGAAATGAATTATGTTTTATTTTGCTCATTGGTTGGGGTAGCTACGTTACCTTTGCTGATAATTCGTTCGTTTTTGAGTTTTTGGACATGTTAATTAAGTTAAATCCTTACTCCCAGCCCACGACTTAAGCCGATGTGAATTTTTTTAGTCGTTGTCGTAAAACTTCCTCTGTGCCGCTGAAAGCACGTTAAGTCGTTGGTGCCGGCTGTCAATTGTAGATCTTTGACAGTCGTTACAGGTAGCCAGGCAAGGGATCTCGTATTACCCAGTACTAAATGGGTTGTGGAGGTTACGAACTATTTTACAAGAACTGACTGCTAGATAAGCAGTCAGTTTCTCTTTCAAGTAGTAGTGGTTGAACTAGAAGCCGACAAATCGAAACCGAACTATCATGGAGACGACTGCGGACATTGCCTGCCTAGGTGCACGTGCAATCACCACAGCCGCTTCATGACTGCCTGGTACAAGCTTTCTTAGGACAGTGGAATAAACCGATCGTACAGTAGCGAGTCAACAGTCACGAGTGTTGTGGCCTGCTTTACGCAATTTCCTTAATTTGTTTTCGCAGTCGCAACACACATATCTTGTGGCCAAGGGGTTGCGGCAAGATTTTGAGTAAAGCTAACAGATGTTAAAGTGATGACGTTATCTTTAGGGTTGTGTTTGTGTAAAATGCTTTGAATGTGAATTTCTTACATGTTTTATTTGGTTTTCAACGTATTTTGGTATTATATAGGAAGTAGTGATAGGCGCTTTGGGCAACTGTCTTATTTGAATGCTGATTTACAGCAAGTAAGATTTTATAAGTTTGACACACGGAATAATTTATTTACTTATAGGTTCCGTCAAAGTTCTAGACTGTCGAGTTTTTAAAGGGTCGGAAAAATTGCGCATATTTTTGTCAATGTCCGGTGTCCAAAGCCGTAGCCGCTATTTATTCGAACCATTTTGTTTGATTCTTTACTAAAATATCTTCCGGCAGTGTCTGTATCCGTAGCCATGTTTACACTTTGGGGATGGCAAGTGAAACTAATGACGCTAGCATACCTAGTTGGTTCCAAGCATATCGTCATAGGTTGAAAATCTGGTTACGTTATTTTATATTTCAAGTTAGCTTTACTTCATTGGTCAGATTGCGTCTTCTACAATAAACTTGAAGTCATCATCATCTGCCTAGTCTTTTCCCAAACTCTCTTGGGGTCGGCTTCCAGTCTAACCGGATGCAGCTGAGTACCAGTATTTTACATGAAGCGACTGCCTATTTGACCTCCACAACCCAGTAACTGGGTAATACCCCTTGGTAAGAATGGATGTCAGACTTTTTTTGGCTTCTGACTACTCGTAACGACTATCAAAGATCTACAAATGACAGCCGGGACCAACGGCTTAACGTGCTTTCCGAGGCACGGAGGAAACTCGGTTTGTAATGATGGATCACCCATCCACGGACCAACCTCGGCAAGCGCGGAATAACCTTAAAGATCGACCCGGGCGGCTGTTATTATTTAGCCACGAGCTCCTCAATAAACTTGAAGAATTAGGTAATTAAAAGAAAGCATCGTCTGCCTAGCCTTTTCCCAAATAAGTTAAGGTCGGCTTCCACGGTCTTCCGCATTATATTTTTAAGTAGAAACACTCTCACATAAATACGAGTCATCGTCTTAACGAATTCTAAAGAAGAAAAAGTTTTAAGGAATCAGATAACAGTCACAAGTATTCGTATCGAGAACTTTTTTATTGCGATCGATACTTTTAAACAAAACTGATTTTGAATATCGCAATGTGTGAGATAAAATGTTATTACTTGTACACACATATCTATATATTTATATTTTTGATTCATTTTTATATTTATGTGCTATATATAAAAAAATGAATCGCCGAAATGTAAGTACGCACATAACTATTGAACGAATGCATCAATTTTTTTTTTTGTGTTTTTTAGTGTCGTGATAATATTTGTTTATAGAAAATGTAGGGTAGGTAGAGTAGGATAGGGTACGTAGTTAGGGTAGGGTAGGTAGGTAGGGTTGGTTAAGTATAGGTTGGGTAAGATTAGGACAAAGTGCATTGCAACGCATTGTAAAATAATGTTGTTGTGGATGTCACTCTTTTAAAATGCTGGTATTCTGCTGCATTAGGTTAGACTGGAAGGTGACTACAACATGGTTGGCGAAAGGCCAAGCAGGTGATGAACTTGTACCGTTCAGCTACGCTGTTTTAACGAAAACTAACTTCTTAGTTACTTATCACTTCATGAGTTACGGGCAACGTGATTAATTGGGCATTATTAATAAGGATCGGCCATTAATAATAATGCCCAAAAGCGATGGGCAAAGTGATTAATTTATCAATTTGACCGGCCATTATTAATAATGCCCGACGGCCCGTGGTCCATGTAATAAATCAGTGTTTGAGATAGCTTGAATTTATCACTTGGACCGGGCAGTATGAGTAATTCCCTACTTGTAGCCGGGCAATTGGGTTAGGTTAGGTTAGGTCATTGTTTGTTAAATTTTCATGAACATTTTGTAAGTTTAATTTCATTTAATAAACAAAAACACTACAGTTCACTTATTTTATTACTTTGCCCAAGATAGGTTGGGCATTATTCATAATGACCGGGAAAAGTGACTAATCATGCTGTTTTAATCACATCGCCCAATTGAGTCGGGCATTATGAATACAGACCGTCCATTATTAATAGTGCCCGGACTTATCAAATTGCCCGTAACATATATATAACAAACTGTCTCGCTGGTCTAGTGGTAGCAATTGCGACTGCTGAGCATGAGGTCTTGGGTTCGATTCCAGGGTTGGGCAAATTGTTATTGGGGTTTTCTATTAGGAATTCTTCAGTAGCAGCTGCGGAATCTTAATTTGACCACTTTTGATGCCAATAGGCTCGCCTCCTTTTACATGGGATACATAACGAAACACAGGTTTAAATAAACCTAGATCGGGCAGGTCGCTACCAAAAATTTGATTTGAACTATCATTACTTGCGACTTTTAAATACGTTTTAGTTATAGTTTACTTATATGTACTGTTTATACCTAAAAAATACGAGAAATAATACTACTTCGCCTAAATGTAAACTGTTTGTAATACTTTTTAATAAATAAATAAAAAAGGATTGTGTGGTTTTATGAAACCACGGTAAAAGTGAAACTTTTTTTCACACTATAACGCGTAGGGATAAAGCAAAAGTAAAACTTTCACTTTATCCCTACTCCGCGGCCGACCGTCAGCGTCACGCGACATGCAACACACAGACTAAAAAGTTTGAGACGATGAAATAAAAGTTTCACTTTAATAATAAATAAATAAATAAGTGGCGAAGTGTGGCTGTTCTATTATTTACAACAGTACTCTACCTAACCCTTCGGGAATTACAGGCATGAGGTTGTGATATGATGTTATCAATAACAAAACACCTCCACCACACGTCTATATGCACAATCTTTATCCAATTTTCCCCTTTTACCTAGACGCCCTTTGATGTCATTATAATAATTACACAAACACATAGAAACAAAGACACCAACATATTGACACAGGGTTCTGTTCATAACTAAATAGATTATAACCAGATTATCTTGACATTTTGAACACAGTACTACTCGCAGAGAATATGTCAACAATGCTAACTGTTCTGGCGAATCATGCCCGCTATGTCGATTTCCCGCTACGTCGTCGCGTCGCGTCGATTCGTAAAACAAATGATATCTGTTTTAAAAAGTTTACGCTTGACCGCGAGGTTGGTACTGGCCACTTCTTGTAACTACATGTTCTTACTGAATCATTATCTGCCTAGCCTTTTCCCAAACTATCTTGGGGTCCGCTTCCACTCTAGCTGGATGCAGCCCAGTACAAATACGATACCCTTTTGTAAGAGACTGGAGGTCAGACATTTGACTTCTGACAACTTGTAACGACTGTCAAAGATCTACAAATGACAGCCGGGCTAAACGGCTTAACGTGCTTTCCGAGGCAAGGAAGAAACTCGGCATGTAATTATTGGCACCCATCCATGGACCATTCTCGGCAAGCACGGCTTAACCTTAAAGATCGACCCGTGCGGCTGTTGTTATTTAGCCACGAGCTCCTCCTCCTTGTTCTTACTGAATGTAATTTAAATTATGGCTTTGTGTGAAGAAACGTGCAAATGTCAGCTGTCTATAAGGTTCATGGTCATATAATAAATAACCTTGAAAAAAAAACAGGGTTAAAAATTAAAAATCGGATCATCACTCTGTTTATTTTTTCATAACAAAATTCAAACGTTTTTTCGATCATTCCTTATTATTAAGGTTGAATAAAATAGTTTGATTGGATTTTGATGTTAAAAAAATCAATAATAATCAAAATTGGCGCGTGAGCAAAAACGCTACAAAAGCGGCCATCTTGTATTTTCAATACAATTCAAAAAACATGTTTACCAACCTCTTTCAACATCATTCTATTGGCAAAAAAATTTTTATAACCCTGTAGTATAACAGCCAATTATACTTTTCTGTCGTCATTACTTTCTGTCGAATAGCTATTTTTACGCATACCATTCCTTAGTTCACTGACATCAGTATTTAAGAAAATGAAGTCCCCAATTCAGAGGTCAATTTATACTAGCTGAACTGTGTGAGCTTATTAATGTTCCTGACAACTCGACCAAAAGGACCCCCGGAGCTTCGGATAGAATTAGGGGGCCTGTCAGCCATGTCAGACATTATTCCTACGATCCGTTCATGAAGTATGGAACTGTCAGGTATTAAATTGCATTCCAAATTTCGTTCCAGAAATGGGAGGTGTGCAATCATGTAGGGTGTTATTGTTTTTATTATGACTGGGCCCAGTGGTAGCAGCCCCAACTTACGAGCAGTAAGTCGTACGTTCGAACCCAGACAGGCGCATTACTTTGTGTAATTGATTTCATCACCGCTGCTCTCAAAAACGGTGAAGGAAAACATCGTGAGGAAAGCGGCATGTCCTAGAACTAAAAATTCGAAGACATGTGACATCTACCAACCCGCACTGGGCCCGTGTGGTGGATTACAGCCCACTCCCTCTCATAGAGAGGAGGTCTGCGTCTCAGCAGTGGAAACAGTATAGGCTGATGATGATGATTTCTTAACACTACCACTTTCCCTCTCTTTTCCTTTTGACTGCCTCGTTCATCTCATCATTCACTGTGGCAAACGCGACTACTGAACATGAAGTCCTGGTGTCAATTCCCAGGTCGATAAAAGTGTCCTTGGAATTTCCTATCAGAAATTTCTCTGTAGCCGTCACGGAGTCTGGATTATTGCCCGGTTGATGGCAATAGGCTCGCCCCCTATCACACGGGACTTAAACATAACTGGCGAAATGTGGGTGTTCTATTGGGTACACCTCTGCCTAACCCGTCGGGGATTACAAGCGTGTTGTTGTGTTTTGTGTAAATGTATTCTCGAACTACTTTAATAAGAGAATGAATAGAAAGGAAGAAACCCCATCACATTATTAACTCTGCTTAACTTCCTTTTATAATAATAAATAACTTCCTTTTGTAAATAAAATAAAATGGCGGTAGCTAGGCAGACCACGCTTCATGCAAAAATCATCCAACTCTACTGTTTGTAAATCGTTTTTTCTTTTGCCGGTTCCTATTTGAAGATGCTAAATCATTTACTCATTTTATTTGACTAAAAATAAACCGACGTATTGAAAAACGCCCGTGCTGTGAGCCCCCATAGCACAGTATCATGCTAAGTGATAACCTGCTTGTCGTAGTCACGACGTGCAAAATGTCAACTGTTCCGTTCGGTTGTATTTATAAATATTTGTTATACGTTGTCTGATTAATGTTTTTTTTTTATCTTTTTGTTTGCACGTCATGACAAATATTTTTTTTTCTTTCCTTTAAATTGCATAGATAAGCAGCTTTTGTTCAACTCAAATTAAGTCTAATTTAAATTGTGGCAACTATATTCTATCTTTCTCGATTAAATACTTGCTCTACAAGTGTACCTACACCAGTATGGGCATTTTAAGATAATTTCCAAATATAAAATATTCTAGACTAGAAAATATCTGCTGAAATCTCGTATTATTTTCATGAAAATTCGTGGAAACTTGCTTCAATACAAGCTTATTTTCTAAAACAATAACGGATCCAAACGTATTTCGTCCATTGCATTTAGGTATAAGCCAGAGTTGGTGGGTATTGGCAAACCTGCATAGAAACACATCTTGTATGAACCGATATTTTAGTCCAGAATTTTGCAGTATTAGATATTTGGTGTTGGAAAATAGAAGTGGAGACTGAAAATACAGACTCAATTTCGATACGTACGTCGCTTAATGCTGGACTTCCCAGATATTACCAGTATAAACTGAAAAGCAAAGCTATCTAACTGGAAGCAGCAATTCTGTGATTTTACTACATAATGTGTTCATTTTCATAAATTATATTTTTATTTAATTTCATTTTCAATCAATTTTGTCATTATTCTGTTATTTTACTATTTCAAGTTTAATTTAATTTTATTGAATATTGGCGCTTAGTACTTACTAAGACTAAGTTAGCTTTTCTTCCGAATTTACTGTTCTGTGCATGTGGTGTTTACCTATAAGTAATTGTTGCACTGTAATTTAATTTTAAGAATGTATTATGTCGCTGTATCCAGTGTGAACAATTGTTGGTAGACCTTTAATAAATAAATAAATAAATTCTGAGGACAAAAACGTATAGGTGCCTAGGCTTGTTAATCACAAAAATGTCGTGTGTACTAACTGTCCGATTTTATTTGAATTATTATAGCCGCTGCTCTCATAATTATTATTATGAGAGCAGCGGTGGCCCAGTGGTAGCAGCCCCAACTTACGAGCAGTAAGTCGTACGTTCGAACCCAGACAGGCGCATTACTTTGTGTAATTGATTTCATCACCGCTGCTCTCAAAAACGGTGAAGGAAAACATCGTGAGGAAACCGGCATGTCCTAGAACTAAAAATTCGAAGACATGTGACATCTACCAAGACGCACTGGGCCCGCGTGGTGGATTACAGCCCATTCCCTCTCATAGAGAGGAGGCCTGGCATCCCAGCAGTGGGAACAATATAGACTGATGATGATGATGATTATAGCTACGTGGTGTTACGCAAATGGATAGTTAAGAAATGAGTACGCAAGACGAAATCTGCAAGTGGCGTCAGTGGCTGTTGAACAGTTGTGTGGTAATCGGTTGGCTTGGTATGGGCATGTGATGCGGAGCAATGAGGAAATGTCGTGAGGATAGTTTTGAACATAAATGTGGATGGGTCTAAGAGTATAAGAAGACCAAAGAAACGATGGATGTACTGTGTAAAGGATAATATGGCAAGAAAGCAGGTATCTGATGAGATGACGAATAAATAGATATAATTATGGAAGAAATAGACATGCTGCGCCGACCCCAAATAAATTGGGATAGCCAAGGTCCTACTTGCTTCGTAGGGATAAATATTGAAATGTACGAGTATTTTTTCCCCCGTCTCTTTCGGCACTCCGCTTCTGCTCATTTAACTTGAGGGCTTTTACAAGTGGCAATCACTTTCAATGCATTTCGTCGTTGTAAACGACTAATAACAATTGATAGAAAAATACAAGGTGTTGTTTTGCAACCTCGTCAAATTTCAGGAGGTGGTCCCAAAAGACATAAATAATCAATTAAAATTACGGTACCTGTTAATTATTAATAAACGCAGATTTTTTTTTGCTGTTTAAGTTTGACAATATTTCAGAATAATCCCCTTAACGTGGTTTAGGGAGTAAGAAATTATCGAATAAACGTTTGAAATTGTTTGTATTTGTGTAAGCGAGGTTATAGGGCAAGAACCAGACGGGCCGCGTTTAAAACACGGGTGGTTCACACTTACCGATTTCCGTAAAAAAGAAAAATTACCTACCTATTTTATTATTGATTCGGGACGAGAATTATTAGCATAGTTACCTCCTTGAATTTGACGAGGTTGCAAAACAACACCTTGTATATACAAGATGTTGTGTTGCAACCTTGTCAAAATTGAGGAGGTTGTCACAAAAGCACATAAATAATCCATTTATTTTACGGTACCTACTTAATTATTAATTAATGCTGCTATTTTGTTGTTGTTTAAATTTGATAGTATTTCAGAATAACCCCTTTAACGTGTTAGGGAATAAGAAATTATCAAATAAACTTTTGAGATTGCAGTTATAGGGTGAGGAACAGACGAATCGCGTTTAAAACACAGGTGGTTCACACTTACCGATTGCCGTAATATGATTAAATATAAAAATACTTTCTTATTTTATTATTGGGTCGAGACTCAGTTAAGTAGCATAGTTACTGCCTTGAATTTGACGAGGATGCAAAATAACAAAGAGAAGTGTTGGTCGTCCAGTGGCTAGATTGCCAGACAACGTTGTTACCATAGCGGATACATTCTGGAGGAGGTTAGCAGAGAAGCGTGTTCATTGGCACAATCAAAGACCGCGCTCTTATGCCCAGCAGTGGGTGTGGATGATGAATAAATTTCTGACTTATCCATCTATTGTTGTGAGACTTTGTCTAGGTTCTCTCGACATTTCTGCTTGAAAAGTTATTAGAAAACATTGGAAATGGACTGCCTCCTTGGCCTAGAGGTCGTGAGAGAGACTGCTGAGGATAAGGTCCAGGGTTTGATTCCCGGCTTCAGCAATGCTATTGGGTTTTTCCATCAGAAATATCTTTGTAGCAGACACGGTGTCTAGATTTGTGCCCGGTTGCTGGCAATAGGCTCGCCCCCTTTTACATGAGACTTAAACTTAACTGGCACAATGAGGGGGTAGTATTAGGGACTCCTCTGATTAACCCTTACAGGATTACAGGCGTGATGTTTGGCTATGTGATATAACAAAAAAACAGTATTTTTTTGGAATATGGGACAAAACTTTAGGACGAACGAAGAATAAATCGAAAATGATGATTAGACTTGTTATGCAAAACAATAGAAACTAGTATCTGATATATAAAGGGTGTAAAACACCTCTTAACGAAGCCGAAAAGCACTGGTTCTCCCTGTCATTGCGATATATTTTTTGTTCTACACCATACCTGGGAACCTTCTAGTTACGGAGATATTAGGGGTCAAAGTTCCAACTTTTTGACAAGTATTTTTTTAAATACAAGTTTTTAATGTAAGATTTTTACTTTAAACACCTCCACGACCCCCGTACTATTCAATCCGTTCATCAGCACAATGTTTTGAGTGCGTTATATTGAGTTCTACCACAAAACATGATTTTACACCCCCCAAAAAAAAGTCGTTTCCCAGCAATAATTTTTGCGTAAAGTTACTTATTTTCATGTACAGAATGCTTGGTTGACGGCTTCGTGATGAGGTGATTTACACGGTGTAGATAAATCTGTGACCACTCAAAGATATGGACGGAATACACATCGTTAAACAATACGAAATTAAAAGAACAATAGATTTCCGGGTGGAAACCGAATGCATAATCAAATCAACTTGCTTTTACACCATGTATCTCACTACCATCTTAACAACAAAAATCCACATTGCAAATTGAACCTTAGTTCCTTCTGACAAGGTTTGTGTGAACTGCAAGTGATTGCTGGTTTGTTGGTAGCGTGAAACAATAGGCCACTCCAGTTGCTTGAACACAATGTTAATGCTAATATGAAAGATGTGGGGTTTTGTTAGTACATTTAGAGGTTTTATTTACTATTTTGTTTTGGAAGAGCTCGTGGCGAAATAATAACAGCCGCGTGGGTCGATCTTTAAGTTTAAGCCGTGCTTGCCAAGGTTGGATCGTTGATGGGTGACCATAATTACATTGCGAGTTTCCTCCATGCCTTGGAAAGCACGTTAAGCCGTTGGTGCTGGCTGTCATTTGTAGATTTTTGACAGCCGGTAAGAGTAGTCAGAAATCAAAAGTCTGACATCCAGTCTTACCAAGGGGTATCGTATTACCCAGCTTCTGGGTTGTGGAGATCAGATAGGCAGTCGCTTCATGTAAAATACTGGTACTCAGCTGCATCCGGTTAGACTGGAAGCGACCCCAAGAGAGTTTGGGAAAAGGCTAGGCAGATGATGATTTACTATTTTGTTTGCATTCCAATGAATAAGGATCGATTTCTGAATTGGGATATGGGAAGAAATACTTTCGAGGAAATTGTATCTACTTATGTACTTACTACTTCCCCATATTATTATACTTATTAACAGTAAGATATCTAAATTACATAACATCTCGCCGTGTAATCCTCGAGAGGTTAGACAGAGGTGTCTCTTACTGAAACACCACGTCTTTTTTAATGTTCAAATGTTGTCGAATTTTCTGAACGAATGAATTTTTTTAAAGGCATTGCCATTCTTCCTCTGCTTTCCGAATCTAATTCGCATTTCCATTGTAAGTGTTTTACGCAATAACCAACTCAAACAACAAACAGGAGGCCTTCCATGACGTCTTAAAACATTATTGTTTTCCTTTTTTTCAGTGTGGAAAAGAGATGGCGCTAGACATCCCATATAGCTCCGTCTCTTTCCTACACTGGAATAATAGTAAAACAATACTGCTTTAAGACGTCATGGTAGGCCAGTAGGACGGGACATTTGACCGCTGCGGTTATGCCTGAAAGCTTAAGCCAAATACGAAGTCAACTTGGACTACCCTAGTTAGCTCAGCTTTTAGTACCGCCATTACAATTACAGACCTTGAAGTACCTTGATTCCAGCTTAAACTAGCCTTACTAAACTTGGTTTTGATTAACACTTGGCCACAAACTTCACGTTCAAGCGAGACGCGTGTTGTCATTACGAAAAACAAATGAAAGACATTGAAGATAGACATGCAGAGCTATTGAGATGCGCGTTTCACTTGACGATTCAAACTGCGATGAATTTGCGTGGCCTGAGGTTGAGGGCGGGGTGGTATTCCTTGTGTTCACTGAGCCTTGTGTATCATCGAGAGCAGTTTAGATGCAATGGGCTGTATATTTAGTAGTTTAATGCAAGTAAAAGTGGAACTTGAGAGTACAGCAATATGTACAGGTACTCCTCATTTTCGGTCAACTTAGAGTCAGCTCACACCGAGACGCGACGCGACGCGACGCTGCGCGCACACTTTAAAACAGCAATTCAAAATATAACTTTATTTTCTACACGAAAAGATACACATTTCGTTGCGAGAATTCAGAATACTTTGCGCAACGTATTTCGACGAATTTCAATCTGAATTCTCAAGGTGCGCGCAGCGTCGCGTTGCGTCGCGTCTCGGTGTGAGCTGAGCCTTTATTAGTGGAGCTTAGCCATTGGTGCGGGAGAGATTATAGTGTACTAGCTGTCCCGCGCAACTTCGTTTGCGTCACATTTTCCCCGTTTTCGCAACATATTTAATTGCTGATCCGCTCCTATTGGTCAAAGCGTGATGATATATAGCGTATGTACTTCCCCAGGTTGAAATCTATCTTCCTGCCAAATTTCATTAATATCCGATCAGCCATTTACTCGTGAAAAGGTAACATACAAACAAACAGAGTGACATTCGCATTTATAATATTAGTATAGATAAGTGCGTGCGCAGACGCAGGTGTAACTGTTCCTTTACTCTTAGCGTCAGCTCACACCGAGACGCGACGCTGCGCGCTCATTTTAAAGAGCGACGATTCAAAATTTGACTTTATTTTCTTCATGAAAAGATACACATTTCTTTACAGGCGCCACGCCGCGCAGCGCTGCGTGACGCAACGTATTCTCACAACGAAATGTGTATCTTTTCATGTAGAAAATAAAGTTAAATTTTGAATCGCTCTTTAAAATGAGCGCGTAGCGTCGCGTCTCGGTGTGAGCTGACCCTTATAGTCCGATGGGACAGCGATCCGACACGAATGGAGTCAGATGCAGAATCAACGGCTTAACGTGCTTTACGATGCTTTAGCATACCGCCAACTTCTAAACTCCGGGCTCCTACTGCGAAATTTCTAATGGAAGAAAAACCCATAGCACTTTTTGCCCGACCCGGGAATTGAGCCCTAGACCCGTGCCTCGGAAAGCACGTTATGAAATGTACAATAGTGTTAAAGCATGTATAAGAAAGGTGCGGTCATATTTAAAGGATGTAGTGGACAATAAAACTGAAAAACTTCCTCCATAGATGAATCAAAATGTAATACTTACTTGACCCAAATGTGAGGAACAGCTGAATTTTCTTCATGGTACCTACATGCTTGGACCCTCTGGTATGCGCGAGTCTCAATCAGGTCTTACCCCAACAATCTTCTAAATGTCATCGACTCATCTGGCTGTTTGTCAGCCAACACATTTGAAAGCTCGATATAATTTATCAGCTAGTATATATTAAAGTTGCGCTGCATCTGCTGCGTCATTACTCACTTGGAATCGCATCTGCTGTCCAGACTAAGCATCCTTGGATTTATAAAATGTTTGATACATAAAACGGGGTGGTTCCACTTTGCAATAATTTGTTCCAGTTGCCCCACCATTAGGCCAAAGTGTTTTTTTTTAAACCCTTTTAACCCTATATACCCGCGGGTTGGTACGTGTTCGGAACGTTTTAAAAATGCTTAAACAAAAAGTTTCTAAAAAACATTTTTGAAAATAGTGTTACTGCAAAATTAGACCGATTGTAAATTATCCATATAAACATAAAATTACGATTTACCTTTTTTTTATTTATTTAAAGACAATTCGAAAATATTTTTAGTAACTTTTTAGACCTATGTATTCTGCTTATGCGGATAAAGTTTCATTAAAATCGGTTCAATCATTTCGGAAAATAAGGACTGGAAAGTTTGTATGAAATGCCGAAATGCGAAAACCCTCCGATTCTCCGGCTCTCGGCAACTCTCATCCAGTTGCAACCAGCCAACCTGCAATGATCCTTAGACCGTGAAATTTTAGATAATATCCTATACAGTATGTTCGTTTGAACGAGGGACATATTCAAACCCATAATAGTACATGCTAACATGATACTAATAAAAATATAAACAAAAAAAAACACTGATAAATAACAGACAGAACCATACCAAAATTTTCGCAAATGTCACACAACGTGTATACACCCTCGCGCTAGCGACTTAATACTATCGCAAAACATGTGAGCGGGTCAATGACTCTTAGGTATAATCCATTTTCCCTTCATACTTTAAACTTACCTGGCTTAGGACAGTCCAAAATATCTAGGCATTAAACAAAACATTAAAAATTCTTCTATATACGTTATAGGTTTTTTACATATTTGGGACGAGAATCGAATACTGAATACCCTCCCTCAATATGTCCCTCGTTTAACCTAACATACTGTATAAAGTTATGTTGTAAATAAAAATCTTTTTATAATATGTATCTGTTTTTATTCAGTTACCAAAAGTGCTGGTGCCAATATGGTCAGAATCGTTTACTACAAAAACTTAAACGACACACTAAAAAAGAAAACGGTAAGGAAATAGGTAAGTTTCTTTTTGTATAAAATGTGGCTACATAATAAAAGCATGCAAATGAAATGACAACATGAAAGTAAACCAATTATTTATTGTAGAAGGAATAATTCCTTTTCTTAGACATCAAAATAAATGAACATGAAATATTATTCGGAGGCCGCTTGAGGTTCCAAAACCCCAAAATATTTTTCGTACAAGTCTCGGAACGGATTTATCTTCTTGTGTCTTTCATCCGAGTTTAACTTAGTGACTTCAACCGAATGATCGTATTTATGGCCGCAATAGCAAATGTGATCTTTTCCACAGAATGCTGGCAAATCAAGCTTCATACATTTTCTGATACACGCCCTTGCTTCGCCCAGGTTGGGGCAAAAATGAGCAATGTGGTGCCTTAAAGCCGGTCTAGTTACCAGGTTTTCGTCGACACTGTTTGATTCTTCATTCTCCAAATAAATTGGGATAGCAGCAGGAGAATCATGAGGACCGTTTGATTCTTCACTGGATTCTGTTAAAGGAATTGCAAAATAAACAATTTTGATTTAAAAACCAAACAACTGAATTTAAAAAAATACATAACGATTTGATGAAATTTCTATGGGACTAATTGGGAAGTATAATATATTATATCGTTTTTTGTGGTAAACATACAACCAAATTAAGAACCTCCTCCTTATTTTTGAAGTCGGTTAAAAATATGATCGAAGTGAAGACAATCTTTAACCCCCGGCCAAAAAAGAGCCCCCTCTTTTAGTGTGTCTGTTTGTGGCATCGTAGCTCATAAACGGATGAACCGATTTTGATAAAATTGATTTCTTTTGAAAGGTGTTTTAATCGAGAGTGTTCTTAGCTAGGTTTTGAAAAATCTTGCTCAGCCGTTTGAAGATCATCACCTCTTTTCTAGTTGATGAAGTGATATCAACAACTTCCACAGGTCGATTCGAAATTTGAAATCTTGGCACTTGTGACCATGGGTATCGCCAGAGTGGAGACTCTGGCGATACCCATGGTGACAAGATGCCCATGATGGCGATGGCATCACCAGAGTCCCCCCTAAAACCCCGGGATTTTTTAAAATTTATAACTGTCCTTGTTTTTGTTAATTAGCTAGAAGAGGCGCAAAGCCGAGAAAAGTGGAGGGAATGGGAGAGCTATATGCCCAGGAGTGGACACCGGGGGACCGCTAAGTGGACCGCTTAAAACAAAGCGGACCCCCGGCGCTACGACGCTTGGATTTATTTATTTTTGTTTTGTTAGAGGTTTTTTGGGTCGGGGGTTTTTAATTATTAAAATACAAGTGCCCCAAATGCGGGTGTTTTTAGGGTTCCGTACCCAAAGGGTCGGACGGGATCCTATTACTGAGACTTCGCTGTCCGTCTGTCACCAGGCTGTATCTAATGAACCGTGATAGTTAGCCAGTTGAAATTTCTGCTCCCATACAAAAAAGTGATTTTTTTGCAAGTTTTTATAAATAATGGTACGGAATCCTTCGTGCGCGAGTCCGACTCGCAATTGGCCGGTTTTTTTCTTTTGTAAAATATTTTGTTAACAACCTTTATTTGAATTCTCTTCTTTATGTTGGTGCTGGCTTATTCGGCAGTGAAGAGTTTCCGATACATGAAAATTCTTATTTCCTGAAAAAAAAACATGAAAGAATCGCTACACTTGTTTGTATTCTAGAACAGTTGAAATTTTTCAAACTTGTCCGGATTTCCTTAAAACGAACGAATTCGTTTTTCCAACCAAAACTTATTGGTTCAAATCACAATGTGAACTGAAAGAAGTACTCAATACATCTCTGTATTGTGTTACTTTATTAATTAGCGTGTTAAGAAATTGATAGGTTTCATTCAACGATTATTACGAAATTTGAGGACATAGGTAACAATTGTATTGTATTTATTTATTTCTTAGTATATGGTACATTGAGATCTTACATTAAACTTAGTTTCACACATACTACCATTGCTGGTGTAGAAATATTAAATAATAAGCTAGGTACATGCAAATCAATACTAGGTACATTTTAAGAATATTATATAGAGATATGAAATTTGAATTTATAATTTCAGATTGTTAAAGTTTCATTAAAAATGCATTATTTATAGTAACAAAAAATCAATGGTTAATTCAAGAATATAAATCATAATGTCAAATCTAATCTATATAATCCAAATAAAAATTAAAAATGTCAAAAAAAAAAGAAACACACAATAGTAAATAAGGGCTTGTGTTATGTTATTTTGTCTAGACTACTGACTTCCTTGTGGAAGTCAGTAGTCTAGAAAAAAAAAAAAAAAAAAAAAATAACATAACCTCACCCCTGTAGTCCCCGGGGAGTTAGGCAGAGGTGTACTTAAGAGTACTCTTACGAAATGTAAATGTACACCCACAGTTCCCTTTCCGTGGGAGGAGCTCGTGGCTAAATAATAACAGCCGCCCGGGTCGATCTTTAAGGTTAAGCCGTGCTTGCCGAGGTTAGTCCGTGGATGGGTGACCATAATTAAATACCGATGTGCCTCCGTGCCTCGGAAAGCACGTTAAGCCGTTGGTCGCGGCTGTCATTTGTAGATCTTTGACAGTCGTTACGAGAAGTCAGAAGCCAAAAGTCTGACATCCAGTCTTACCAAGGGGTATCGTATTACCCAGTTACTGGGTTGTGGAGGTAAGGTAGGCAGTCGCTTCATGTAAAATACTGGTACTCAGCTGGATCCAGTTAGACTGAAAGCCGACCCCGAGATAGTCTGGGAAAAAGGCTAGGCAGTTTAGTTAGCTTACCACCGTCAACCAGGCACAAATCCCAGTTCCATATCTGCTACTTAGAAATTCCTGATAAAATTCTGTACGGTATCATTGCCATACATTTTTCTTCTCGGTAAACCACTTTAGGCCAACAATGCGCGTCATTATTCAGCATAATAAAACAACATAACTAACAAATTAAAATATAGTGAAAAACATGACTAAAGAATTAAAATAAAGTGAACTTATAACTGGGTAGCTACCAACAACCGAGAGAAATAGTCGCCTTCTACTCTAGTACTGTAACTTACTCTTAACTTAAATAAACTTAACTACTTAGTGCATCTAATTGTGTTTCTCACTAAAAACCTTCACGATAAATCGGTGTACAGTCACGAGAAATAATATGTAAACACTTAGCAAAACTAAAAAGTGATTTGCTCGTAAAATTACGGTTTCTGCGTTGAGGTACCTTTTTTCGTAATTGTATGGCTTCCAAAATGTTATGTTAAAAAAAGCTTTCATGGAAACCAGTTACGAAACCCCGGTTTCCTTGATGGCCGAAGCGGTTCGTGAAAACGTAAAATCTTAATCAATACAGTAGGAGAAAAATACTTTTAAAAGTTGCGTGTATACATATTATTACTCGTGACCGTACAGAGTAAACCTACAACCCGTACAAACTCCACAATATCACTTTGCCTTACCGGGGATCGAACTCAGGGTCTATGCTCAGTCGCGCTTCAGAGTCACGCAACCACTAGACCAAAGACGGTGAATATTTAGCTTCAACAAGAGTCAAGTCATCATTTGCCTAGCTTTTTTGGGGTTGGCTTCCAGTCTAACCGAATTTAGCTGAATACCAGTATTTTATATGCAACAATTAAGTGTACAAAGATCACATCTCCACAAACCAGTTAGTACTGTGTAAAACAATACTCCTTGGTAAGTCTGGTTGTCAGACTTTCAGGCTGACAAATGACAGCCAGAGATGTAAAAAAGACAGCCGGGACCAACGGCCAAAGAAAACTCTGATCACTATCGGACAAACCTAGGTAAGCATAGCTTAGCCACAAGCTCCTCAAACTCCAAAAACAATAGTCAAGTAAGAGATGATATCAAAACTATTGCCTTACGAGATTCGGTGTCATCCAAAACTTCTTCCTCTGTATTTTTTTCCTCACTTGGTTCTTCTTGTTGTAATTCTTCGCCTGAAACTAAAAGCTCTTTTAACATTAACTCCCAAAATCATCTGCCTAGCCTTTTCCCAGATATGTTGGGGTCGGCTTCCAGTCTAACCAACCAGATGCAGCTGAATACCAGTATTTTACATGGAGCGACTACCTATCTGACCTCCTCCACGATTCGGCCGCCATAACCCAGTAAGTACAGGGTAATACGATACCCCTTGGTAAGACTGGTTGTCAGATTGTTAAGCCACTGACTACCTATAACGACTGTCAAAGATCTACAATTGACAGCCAGGACCTACGGCTTCACGTGATTTCCGAGGCACGAAGGAAACCCGGTATGAAATGGGTGGTCACCCATCCACAGACCAACCCAAGCAAGCGCGGGTTATCTGGAAGATCGGCCAGAGCTGCTGTTATTATTTTTGATTATTTCTGAGCTCTTGCTCGGGGCTACGATCTATTCAAAATAAACTCCCAACTGTAGAGATCACAAATATCAAAGCTTGCTTGCTGGACACTACTGTCCAGCAAGAAAGCTTTGATTTTTTTTGAGTAGTCGTTAAGCATATCAGGAACTCATTTGTGTACCATATCTTAGTAAGATTTTAATATAAGTTCTTACCTTCTTTGGGCCTGTCTTCAAAACAAATACATTGCGCCGGCGGTAAACAGGCATGATTTGGACCACATGCTTCATAGCATTCTTTTTGGACTTCTTCGGTGTCACAATCTTTTTCGAATGTGTCGCTTTCTGAACTTGAGAGCTTATCGGTGCCAAAGTATTCAGTAAGGGAAAGCTGGGCAACTAAAAAGAAATGAAAATATATTGTTATCAAAATATGGTTGCTAATGAATTATGCATTGCGAGCAACCACACTGTGATGTTAAGTATAGCTTCGGACATCATATGTAACTCGACAAAGCGTTTACGCTGTACGTCATTTTAAAGAAACTTTCAAGTCCTTATTAAACTTAATACGCATAACTTTTTAGACCTATGTATCCTGCACATAGGTCTATAAAAAAAAAAACAAAATCATATAAAAATCTGAAAACTGGTCCTGTACGATGCCAAAAAGCAGCATGGATAGGGGACCCTCTAAAAAGTTACTAAAAATGCATTATTGAAAATGTCTTTAAAAAAAAAGATAAGGTACTTGTTCTCCCTGTCAATGTGTTTTTTTTTTTCTGGAGTATACCTCTCTACCTAGACATCCTGTATAGCACAGTCTCTTTCCCACACTGGAATAAGAGTAAAACAATAGTGCTTTAAGACGTCATGGTAGGCCAGCAGAATGCTTTATTGACGGTTACGTGAAGAGTCCGCTTACAACTTTAATAATAAATAAACCACTTACCTGCATTATTAACTATAAATAAAACTAAATAGCAAACAATGAAGTACTTTTTCATATAGCTGAGAGACATCATCGTAAAAACAGACGGATTAACATGGCGATCTTAAGATGGATCGCGTGAAATAAGAACAGTAATTGATTTCACTCTTGTTGGAGACTCACAAGAGAATTAGTTATGCAATCCGTCTTATCTTAACTAGATTGCGATTTAAGTGCAATTATAAGTATGTACAATAAATGGGAAAGTCCAAAACTTTCCGGTTTCAACTGTAAAATTAAGGATTAATAAAATCAAAAATCAAAATCATTCATTTCAAGTAGTCCAGTTACAGGCACTTTTGAAATTCGAACAAAAATAAAAAAGCAACAGTCCCAGTGACAAGGCATAGTAACTGTGAAAGTACTGTAGTTGCCCCTTCCAAAGCAAATCTATCTATTTGGAGAAAAACGGGCAAGAAACTTCATGAACACTCTTTTAAACAAAAAAAAAGGATTGTGTGGTTTTATCAAACCTCGGTAAAAGTGAAACTTTTTTTCACACTATAGACAATTAACTAAAAAAAATTGGAATAATATTCCATTAAGGGTATAAAACGTATAAAACGCGGAGTAAGGATAAAGTGAAAGGCGCTCTGACGAGTGCCTTTCATTTTATCCCTACTCCGTGACCGAGCGTCACGCGACATGCAACACACAGACGAAAGAGTTTGAGACGATGTAATAAAAGTTTCACTTTAATAATAATAAAAAAATATATAATAAATATCCAAACAAAACTGGATTAAAATAAAGGTAGACTATATTGAACATAAAATATAACTTTTTTTACCGTGAGTTACTAGAGAAAATTTCAGTGATTTAGTGACATGGACAGTTTTGTATCTCTGATTAGTCGAATGGAACTCACTGATAAATATTATTAAAAATTAAAAAACTGGTGACAACTGGGGTAAAACATCACCTCTTATTTTTTTTATTTTTTTTTTTTGAGAATGGCATCTCGCAGTTCAACTTATGAGGTTGTCGTCTGCTTAACCGGACTATCCTGTGGGTGCCTTAAGAGTAAGGCCTCCAGCCAGGGCATAAAAACTTACAAACTAAGCGACTGCACGCTAAGGGCACCCCCTGTGGGGTACGAACCTCGGCTTAGAGCGTCGCTGGGGGAGGACTGCATGGGGACAGGCTGGATCTGAATGGTATCATTATTTAGGGGCTGATTTAAAACTACTGGCACAGCATCGCGGGCTTGCTCGAGCGAGGGTCGGGGAGGGCATGGACCTCCGTCGCGACGGACCTCGACGGCGAGGTCGGAAAGACGGCGGTTTGAACATCATCTGTTATCTCTTAAATCTTACTTTATAATGGGTAATAAAGATATGCAGCCATACAAGTCGCACAGCTCCATCTTTTTTTCTCACACTAAAGTCATCATCTGCCTAGCCTTTTCCCAAACTATCTGGGGGTCGGCTTCCAGTCTAACCGGATGCAGCTGAGTACCAGTATTTTACATGAAGCGACTGTCTATCAGCCCTCCACAACCCAGTAACTGGGCAATACGATACCCCTTAGTAAGACTGGATGTCAGACTTTTGTCTTCTGACTACTCGTAACGACTGTCAAAGATCTACAAATGACAGTCGGGCCAATGGCTTAACGTGCTTTCTGAGGTACAGAGGAAACTCGGTATGTAATTAACGTCACCCATTCACGGACCAACCTTGCCAAACACGGCTTAACCTTAGAGATGCCGTGCGGCTGTTAATCTTTATATAGCCACAAGCTCCTCTCACACTAAAGTAAATATATTAAATAAAAGGAAATCAGCATAAAGTGACGTTTTGCCGAGTTATTTAGAGGCAAATATTGCGATGAGTTTGATACAGAACTTAACCCCAAACTCACACACATACTATCTTTGTTCACGGTCTCGAAGGACTGAGGGAAAGAAATTATGTGAAATTATGTTTTCTCATACTATAAGGGAACATCGTCAACAACATAAATTGTTATTAAAATTTGAATATCCTAAAGAATAAGGAGTTAAGTGCCACCTTTTTTTTTCGGATGGGAAATCCTCAATTGACTCCTCCCGCTCTGGGCGGAGCGGAAGGGAGTGTCAGACTTGTACTGACTAAAACCCATGCATGTTCCTTCTTAGCCCTTTGTGTTCCAGGGCCGCGGTATCTCTTTCGAACAATCCCGCAGCCCTGGCAGGCATCGGCCCTCTCGGACCCCTTTCCGGTTTCCTGACATCTCCTTGAATCGCGCGTGGAACACGAACTCGCCGTTGACACGGCCTGTCAGCCTAAGACGGACTGACGGTGAGCTTGCCCATTACTTACCGTCCACAGGCCCGCGAGTTAAGTGCAATCTTACAAAGCGAAAAAAGATTTTTCTTTCAAAGAGAACACCATTATAATTATGTCAAACTAGCATCGTATTCACGTACCCAAGGCTACGGCCAATGACTAACTGTTCACAATGATGCTAACGAATTTCAGCTTAATCAGCTTACAAAACTCCCACTGCTGGGACACAAATCCCCTCTTCTCCACGACAGAAGGTAGACCGTAATCCACCACGCGGTAAAGTTGTTGGGTTCAGGCACCAATTGGTGGATATGTCTTCTTATTTGTATGGATAGCAGGTTTTGTAAGCTACCGTCTTTCGTGTTTGGAAGCTCGAAGCGATAATCTAATACAGTATTTACCTACTGGTTGTCGTATAACATAACTAAAAAGTAAAAACTAACATCTCTGTGTGAATCAATCGCGGTCCAAACCAATTAGAAAGGGTTCTCTATTGTGTCACCTAACTTTTTTATCCATAATTTAAAGTGCCATAACTTTTTTTGTCCTAATCATCATTTGTCCGAATGATAATTTGCCCGAACTTATTACCACATAATATCACATGCCATAAAATTGAAATCCCTAAATATAATATGTCCTAAATCCGTTTGTCATAAATAATACAATCAATAATATACAAAACACATAAAACCGTTTTCAATAAAAGTTATAACTCCTAAATACAAATTACATAATGTTTATTTATAATAATAATAATATTCTTCGAACAAATTTGTATCACAAAGCTATGAACTTCTCTCAGGCGTTACGTAGATACGAGCGGGCAATATTTTTTCATCTACCGACTTGTTTTGAGATAGTTCACTTGTTATGTAGTTCTGTTTAGTAGCAGGATAAATACGTTTTTGTTTTATAATATACTCGTATCAAAAATAAATTGTTCAAAAATGCTGCAATGTGAACTTAAGACTAACAAGGGTGGCATAAAATTAAAAAGGCTTTACTTACAAAAATCGATTCTACAACTAAAAATATGACTGGGTGTGTGAAAAGTACATAAATAAACAATGTAAGTGTAATGTGCGAGTGATTACTCCAGAGAAAAATGGTGCACACACGCTGTTTAACAAAGGTATAATGGAACATGTTTGCTTGCAGCAGCATGCAAGCAAGCATGCAGCATGCAAGCAAGCATGCAGCATGCAAGAAGGCATGCAGCATGCAAGCAAGCATGCAGCATGCAAGCAAGCATGCAGCATGCAAGCAAGCATGCAGCATGCAAGCAAGCGTGCAACATGCAGCAAACATGGTTTCTGTCACGGCTCCGGCGCTGCGGGGCTCCGGCGGTCCCACGCGAGTTTATCGTCGCAGATGGGTTTAACGCTCACCACCACAGCTTCGGCTTACTGGCCGGCTGCGCCGGCCAGCCTCAGCCGCGGCGGCGAGTGTTACAACCACCTGCTCCTCAAATCGCGGGCCGCCTCGCCTCTCCGCGCCTACGCGATTTTAAATTACACTCTAGGGGTAGGGCAGACAAGACTGCGTGGAGTCGGGTTTACAGCGATTCGTTTCTGTCACTAAAACCTAATTTTTAGCAAATGTTTTAGGACTAAAAACTTTATTATAAATGAACATTCGGAATAATACACATTATTTAACACAATACTTAGGACATATGACTTTAGGTCATGTAAAATTAGGAGATTCAATTATTATAGTACTCGATATTATGACAAAATACTTTTAGAACTAAAGATAATTATGGTAAACAAAATTTCGGGATTTTGAATATTATGATTACTTAAGTTTATAGCAAACGTGTTATGGATAATGATTTTCGGACAAACAATTTTAGGAGAAGAAAGGGAGTACCATTAGAAAGTCTTATAAATCAGCGACAAATTGTCCGAAGTCTAAACAGGAGTGCTTCAAAACTGCCGTCAAACAATGCCAAGTTAAGTCCAATTACAGCGAAGTCTAAACGAGTCCCGAGTGGGTGAAACTTCATTTCCTTACTTATAGAAAGTGAAGTATTTCTTCTGTGATATCAGTGGTACTAGTGGAAGAGATAAGCGGCTGCTATGGCTGTCTATTGCTCAGACGTTTGTTTGAGTTGTATACTTAAATATTTTGTTATGTGCATACCATTCATACATGCTAATAGGGGATCGGACTAGGTAAAGAAAACGACATTCTATTTTGTCCGTCAGACAGCTAATACAAAAATATTAGACACGTATTTTTTGTTTTATCAAAATATCAAAAAATTACTTAGTTAAAACTCATTAAAGTTGGAGAGTGGGGGCTTACTACGTCACAAGTAGGTATAAAACTTACCTACATGTGACGTCATGCGCCATTTCAACTCAATATATCTCCGTAATTTTATGACCACGTGAAAAAAGAAAAAATACGTGTCCAATACTTTTCAATAAACTACCTGACGGACAAAGAAAAAAAAAATTGGATTATCCCCTATTCTATTCCTATTTGGCTGTCCTGCTCTTTGTGCAACTCAATCTGCACGCTAAAGGACCTGTCCCAAGCCATTACCAACGCCGTCACTGTGGCAGAGTTCTTGTTGAAAACAATTGAATAACATAAATATGGAATCATCGACACAACAAAGAAGAAGAAATTGCTACCTACTACTGGACATAGGCCTCTTCCAAACTGTGCCGTAATCCAGGTTGACCGTGCCACCTTTTCAGTACCTCGGTTCATCTAGTTGAATGTCGTACCAAACTACGCTTACCAATACGCCGCCGTCTCCACTCCAAGACGCGTTTGCTCCATCGGGCGTCGGCCCTTCGATATATATGGCTAGTTCACTGTCAATATACAATGAATGTATACTTCTACGTGTTCATATTAAAGTATGAAAGCAATTTTGGTTATAGGTGTTAAAACCAAACCATTTGAAGTCAGTGTTCCAACCTTTGATCCTTATATTCAGTTTTTAGATTTGTTAACTGGTATTTCTCATGTAACACATTCTTTTGGAGAAATAATGTCTTCAAGTGTATAAAGGCTCTCATTATAACACCATGGTGGCGCCACGGGACGCACCACCAACAAAATGCAGATAGTTTTATGGAGGGTACCTCACCTGGTATCAGCTTGGTTGCGCAACTAATTCGTTGCTGGCAATCGAATTACCCGCTGGTGGCGCAACCATTATTAAGTTTAGAGCTATTTGATGTCTCACTCTCTCCAACACCAGTTGCGCTACCAAGGACAAGAATTTTCCCTTATTAAGACGATCGGCTAAGATAAAAGATAATTGTTTCTTTTTATTCAACTTTCTCTTGTATCGTACGTATAGCAAAAGAACTGTTATCTCTTCGATGTCCATTTTGAAACAGACAATCCTGGTGTTTGTTTTGGTGTTAAGCGCTGGCGCCGCCAAAGCGTCCTAATGAGATAGGGCCCTAACACAAAGTAAATGTTGTCGGAATCAAACCACAGAACTAGCCCATCCCGCTTCCGTCTGCAAATCGCGCCAAACAGCAAAGTAACGACGTTCTTAATGAACTCTCCCTGTAAACTGTTCCAGAAGTTCCCGAACTAGTCCACTGGCGGGAACCGTTAACATTACTTCAACATTTTTATATGATTAAGTGCTGCGGTATGGATCTACTGCATTTTATTTAGACACTTTATTTTACATCTTATAGAACAAAGAAAGGTTGACTGGTCAAGTCAAAGTCAAAGTCAAAGTCAAAGCATTTATTTCAATTAGACCTTTACAGGCACTTTTGAAAGTCAAAAAAACAAAATAAAACGCGAAGCTACAGTCCCAGTCACAAGGCATAATAACTTGTGAAAGTACTGTAGTTGCCCATTCCGTAGCGTAGGTAGAGAATACCTTGTGGCAGTAAGTCTGCCTATGTACTATTGTACATGAAGTTTAAATAATTAACAAAAAGGACTAAAAGGTCTATTTGAATCTTGTGTACATGTGTACATTGGGCGGTCTTATCGCACCATTTTATTTTAATAGCGTTTTCAATGCGTTGCTATAATCTCGCGTAGGTCGTCCAAATACTTACTCACTTGTTTTACCAATGGTGGTTGGCAGAAACTATAGGACTCCGCAAGCTACGATCTTCTTTTTCAATCGTTCACGTTCATACATCTGTTCATACACGAAGGTATATTACACGCAAGCATATTTTCTTTGGTCTTAGCCACATGCGATACATCCTTCCACGTCATATTATGTCTATACTAAGACAGACGATGCCCCTTCAACTTTTTTGTAAACCAACCAATAATCATAAAAGTCAATAATCATTACATCATCATAATCATTCTCTTACCCTTATCCCAATTTATTTGGGGTCGGCGCAGCATGTCTTCTTCTTCCATACTTTTCTATTACTTGTCATCTCTTCAGATACGTCTTTTCTTGCCATATCATCCTTCACACAGTCCATCCATCATTTCTTTGGTCTTCCTCTACTCCTGTACCCATCCACATTCATGTTTAAAACTTTCGTCACTACATTTTTCTCATTCCTCTTACCGATTACTCCGATTACCACACATCTTTTCAGTCACAGGCGCCACTTTCAGACTTCCTCTTATGTACTCATTTCTTATTCTGTCCATTCGCGAATCACCACACATACACCTTAGCATTCTCATCTCAGCCACATGCAAGTAGTCCCTTTCATTCATCCCTTTTGTTACCCAACATTCTGATCCATATAAGTCAACAGGTCTAACAATTGTTTTATAAATCTTCCCCTTAAGTTTAAGGGGAATGTAGGAGTCGCAGATAGTTCCCGTGACCTGCCGCCATTTCATCCATCCAATGTTTATTTTGTACTTAACACTACGATCTATTTCGCCATTGCTTGCGCGAGTGAACCAGGATACCGAAATTCGGGGCAGACAGGAAAAACGCACCATCTAGCGCTGTGACTGCAGGACTGGAGAAACTGCCAGAATCGCAGAACATGTATTCGGTTTTATTTCTGCTGATTTTCAGGCCAACATTCTTCAGCTTCTGTTGCCATTTCTCCAATCTGCTTTGGATATTGGGTCCATTTTCACTAACAAAAGCAACGTCGTCGGCGAACAACATGCACCAGGGCGCCTCTTCCTCTATGTCCGACGTCAAAGCGTCCATAATCAACAGGGAGAGGTAAGGCCTCAAAGAAGACCCTTGATGCAAACCTACTGCCACACTGAACTCGTCAGTGTTGGCAGCAGCTGACCGGACTTAGATACATGATTGGCTGTACGTAGCACGAATTAACTCTACATACTTCTGAGGAGTACCTTTCTTTTTCAAGGCCCACCACAACACTTCACGAGGTACCCTATCATACGCTTTCTCTAGATCAATGAACACCAAAAAAAAGTCCATAAACCAAATTCATTTTTCTAAATAACTACCAACTTGATGACCAGCCGACCCCACGAGGTTAACACACCTGTTGATAATCTCAGCGGGGGGTAGGGGGTGAAATATTACATCCCTTATGTAGAATGCTGTTATTTTAATATGGGACTTACTTAAGGAGGAGTTTGGGTAAGTTTTGTTGTTTTACGAAGAAAATGCTCAGTCTCTGGGAATGTTAAAAGAAACTGCTTGTAACATACATGTTAAGTAAAATTATAAACACACATAATATTACGCCTGTAAATACGTGAAAGGTGGCATAGTGTTATTGCGTTATTCCATCAGTAATTTCTAAGTAGTAGCGAGTTTGAATATATTATGCCCAGTTGATGGCAATAGGCTTGCCCCCTATTACTTCAAAAATAACTGCAATAATGTGGGTTCGTGCAATAATGCCGTTCGAAAATTACAGGAGTCTTTTTGTGCTATGTTAAAAATATACAACAAAGAAACTTGACCGCGAAAACTCCTCCCGTATCGCTATGCCTTAACAAAGTAGCTTATTAAAACAGTCATCTCACCAAGAAATTGTTTCCATAAACCTGAGGAAAGTTTTTGTCAAGCCCGAGGGAGATACTAAATTGAGTTCGGGCTGCGTTAAAAGTAAAATGTATGGATTTTAATCCACATAGTTGTTGTTACTGTGCACGTATTTTTTTTTTAATACAGTTACTGAAAAATTTAAAAGAGTATGCTTAGATGGTTTGGTCATGTTGAGAAGATGAATGAAAGGCTTCTAGCAAAAGGTTCCCAGGTCACGCAAAGAGTTATTGGGTTTTGCCAGAACATCCTCAGTAGGATTTGTGCTCAGTGTTCGCCCCGGTTACATGAGACTTAAAATAACTAGCAAAATTTTGGTGACGCCACTGCCGAATCCTTCAAAGATTTCGGGCTCATGCTTTGTGCTTGCTTTGCTTCCGTAAGAAGAAATTCTAGGACCTAGACACAAATTGGTAGATGCCAAGCTTCACAGCTTGGCTCATCGCCGCAAGGTGGCCTGCTTGTCGGTCTTCTACTGGCTGTACCTCGGTGAGTGTGCACAAGAACTCCACGACCTCATCCCACCGGCCCCATTCTACCATCGGCTATCTAGATGCACTGCAAGTTACCATCCCTACCTTATTGCTATTCCACCATTTCGCACTAAGCGTTTTCAAATGTCACAGCATAATGCGCACAGCAAAGGAATGGAACCTCTCTGCCTGCGTCTGTGTTTCCGAACGCTTACAAACCTAATCTTTTCAAAGTTAGAGTGAACAGGCTTTTTCTGGGTAAGCTCGTACCATCGTCGAATTTGTCTCTGTCATCTCTGACCTAGACTAAAACACACTGAACTAAACAGTAAAATTCTTCAACAAAGTCCGGTGCGTTGTAGTCGCAACGTGGTCTATGACCAGATGTACTAACTTGCATGAAGCAAAGGGAGTACCCGTGTTAGGATCGGAAAAGATTGCGTTCTGGGAGTTTTGTCTATCTCCATGAGAAAAGTCGTAAATGTGTGCAAGTATGTAGGTGTGTTGTTTAAAAAGAAATCCTTGGAGAAAGAAATTTTAATTCAGAAGAAATTTTAGTATGTAAGGATTATAAAACCGTTTCAGCGTTTGTGTACTATACTGTTATGTATTTCAACGATAAGGTAGTCCGATTTTCTAGAAAATTTAACCTGATCACCTAGTGTATAAAGATTTCACATCTCATTAATTGCCTTGCCTTTTCGCAAGTATATTAGAGTCAACTTCTAATCTAACAGCGTCTATATTTTTTTAAATGAAACTTTTAGAAGGTAGCTATCTGAGCTTTTATGGTCTTTATTTTTAACCTAAAAAAGCCAAGCTTAACTATCATGACTTATGGTGATCATCAACATTGTTTTTTCTTGTGAAAAAAGCAATTTTGTAGAGTACGATTGAAAGCAATATTAACTTTATCATTGTTTTTCCATCCATTTCTGTTAAAATCTTTACGAATCGAAAAGCAAAGGAATGGAACTTTCCAGAAGTAATTAGAACAAAACTAATTTTGGAGTCTCGAACGGTTGTCGCTGACAAAGAGTTGTAATGTTTGTTTGGGAAACTTTATCTCAAAATAATTGAGAACGCTGTATCTTTGATACTTGGATCTTTATTACTTTTGATCTTTGGACATACGGCTTCTGTTGATGGATGGATATAATGATATTATTTTATTGCTGTAAATCGTAATCACTTTTTTCATCACTCATATCATGCCTTTTCCTCACTATGTTGGGGCTGGCTTCCAATCTTACCGGATGCAGCTGAATACCAGTATTTTACATGGAGCTACTGCCTGTCTGACCTTAACAAACCTAGTTAATACTCAGTAATACGATACCTCTTTAGTAATTAAGTCTGGTTGTCAGACTTTCGGGCCACTGACTTTTTCGTCATAACGTTTAAAAAAAATATGACGGAGCTGACAATTCCTATGGAATTTGTGAAAGAGGTAGTCACTCCCTGTAAAATTTCGTATTTTGTAGTCAGCTAAAAGTGGATTTCAACATCGTTGAGAATGGTCATGATGTGTCTTTATGAAGAGACAAAATGTTAATTAAAAATTAAACTACGTTCTTGTTTTTCTCACGATATTATATTATTATTTATATTATTCAACACTTACCTTTTATTCTTTTGATGATTTTAAACTGGACAATTGCGTGAGAAATGAAATGATTGAAAAAGAAGTAAATGATAGCATGATGTTTGACAAGGGAGAATGGAAGAAAAAAACGTATCAAAAACAAAAAAAAAATCTTTGAATATAGAACCGTGCATCATTTTATCTTTGGTACTACGTAAGTTCCTCTACCAGCTATGTATTCCTTCACACCCGGTAGGTTCCTAATCTTCTCAACAACAGCTTCGACTGCAGGATACTTCTTCTCCAACTCAGTGTCCAAGAAGAGATTGGTTGCCTCAACTATACCGCATAGCACGAATTCAGCCCATGAAAGCTGAAAAGACAAATGTGGCATTATCAACCCGCTTCAATAGGGGTGCGGACTGGGTAAAGAAAACGACATTCTATTTTGTCCGTCAGACAGGTAATACAAAAATATTAGACACGTATTTTTTGTTTTATCAAAATATCAAAAAAAAAAAAAAAAAAAACTCATTAAAGTTGGAGAGTGGAGGCTTACTACGTCACAAGTAGGTATAAAACTTACCTACATGTGACATCATGCGCCATTTCAACTCAATATATCTCCGTTATTTTATGACCACGTGAAAAAAGAATAAATACGTGTCCAATACTTTTCAATAAACTACCCGACGGACAAAGAAAAAAAAATTGGATTATCCCCTATTGCCAAATAAAGGTGATGATAGGAAAAATGAGTGTCAGAGAGGTGAAACGGTCCAAGATTACGAGTATATGCTGGAGTCAGTCAAAGTCTCATTTATTTAGGCATTAATTTAGGTGAAACCTTAAGCTAAAACAATCGTTCAAGAACGTTCGCCAAAAATAATTTTCTCAACCAAGTCCTAAAAAAAACACTAACAAATTAATACTAAACATCAGCTAAGTGTCATATTATTTACGTCACAAATTCACAACCCTATCTATTTTACTCTATCGTTGGAGAAGAATACCCAATCACTAAACTTAATCACGCACACGTACAAGACAAACCATCGGCATCATATAGAAGAAGAACAGGATTTCTTTTTAATCAGATGTTTTACAGTAGTTTTTAAATCATTACATCTTTTGTTTAGAATAGTTGCAGCACTGATGACAACATTTGTGACACTTGTTTAATCTAGTTTTTTTTTGGAATATTTTCTTCTTTTTTTTTTTTGTTGTTGTTTAGACCCTTTTTAGGGTTCCGTTCCTCGAAAGGAAAAAACGAAACTCTTATAGGATCACTTTGTTGTCCGTCTGTCGTTCTGTCAAGACCCTTTTTCTCAAGAACGCATTGAGGTATCAAGCTATATGGAGTTTATATCAAATACTCAGGTCTACTGTCCCTTGGAGCTGTGAAAAATTTCAACTTCTAAGCCAACGCAATCAAAAGATACAGCCGTTTATGCCGCATATTTCCGCAAATTTTCGACACTCGCAAGGGAATCAAAACCTACAGGGTACTTCCCGTGAACTCAGAAACTTGAAAGTTGGTACGAAGCAACGTCTTATATATCACAAATAAAGGAAAAATTGCGAAAACCGTAAATTTTTAGTTATATCATTATTATAAAAATAATTTTAATAATTTTAAACTTACTACCCCTTTCCTCATGAACGCGTAGAGGTATTAAATTGAAATTCATATCAAATACTTAGGTCTATAATACCTTTAAGCTGTAACAAAATCAAACTTCTATGTCAACGCAATCAAAAGAACCAGCAATTTAAGCCGCATTTTTTCAAACTCGCAACTACTCGCAAGTGAATCAAAACTTATAGGGTACTTCAAGTCGAGCCAGAATCTTGAAATTTGGCATGAAGCAATGTTTTATAGCACATATAAAAGAAAAATTACGAACACCTTAAATTTTAGTTAGATCACATATTTTTATTTATTCTCTTCAGTAATTTTGGTTTGTGCGCGAGTCCGACTCGCACTTGGCCGTTTTTTTATTTATCGATTTTTTGTGAAAGTGTGGACATTGTAGGCCATTCCTAGATCCCTGGTAACTTTTTAACTTAGTAAGCAACGATTTATTGTCGATCCTACGATGTCCTCCCATACTTAAGTACCTACTTACGCTGCCGCCGCTAACATGACAATATTGTAAAACTAAACGATTCTAATAGAGTAACTATGGAGTTTCTTGCCGGTTCTTCTCCATAGAAAACGACCAACCCGAACCGTGCACCTTTTGTCGACCTTTTATTAGTGCCCATGTAGGCCTATGCAAAATAAAAATATTTTGATTTGTTTTTATTTGATTGAAGACACAGTATAACTAGAATAATCAGCCTATAACAGAGCCCACTGCAATCCTAATACGTTTGAAGAACAGGGTGTAAAGTTCTTCATCCCTCATAGAAAAGGGAGGATCGTCCGACAAAACGGATGTTGTGTATGGTGGGCTACTGCCCGACAGTTGTTGTTGGGTTTTTTTTTAAGTGAAACTTCTTATGCAACTTCCAACAAGGTTGCGTTAAACGTGTAACGCTACCATGGAGAGAGAATAGAAAGAGACAGTGCGAGAGTGAATGCGTGGCACTCGGACGCATGCGTGTAGTATTACGAAGTTTGACTTCTTCCGCGCGGAGGGATTCTACGCACTATTTTTTATAATTAAGGTCTTAAGTCACGAATAACTTTAAAAGAAACCTCGTTCAATGGACGCTGTGCTAGGAGACTACAATATGTTCATACCCCATTGCAGAAATAAATGCCTAGGACGCTGTACCGAGCCCGATACTGCTCACCGCAATTTAGTAATTAGATGTCAGTTCTTCAATTTTATCATAGATGGTGCTGTAGTACTTTTTTTAGTGCCACTACACAGTAATCAAATAAGTAATTTAAATCGAAGTTCAATGACTTGTTTTTCTTAACAATGACTTCATTGACCCATCATTTATGTACAAGAGCATTTATTACATGATA
This sequence comes from Cerastis leucographa, assembly GCA_963082945.1. NCBI lineage: Eukaryota > Metazoa > Arthropoda > Insecta > Lepidoptera > Noctuidae > Cerastis > Cerastis leucographa. The sequence goes on from OY720382.1 coordinate 5,612,332, forward strand.
ATGAATTTCTAGAGCAGGTCAAGTGCGTGACCTAAATTAGATTAAGACACCGAATGTGCTTATAATATCATGATACTTGCACTTTTAATAACATAAATAACTCTTTTTTTTTAATTAGCAGATAATTATATTGTTATCATTTAGACGTGTATACTGTATAGTCATTCTATGTAGTTTAAATGTTGGGTCACATTTAGAGCGTTTACGACATTACAAACAAAATTTCAAGTTCTTATTTTCCGAAATGACTGAACTGATTTTAATGAAACTTCATACGCATAAGCAGGATAACATAGGTCTAAAAAGTTACTAAACAACATTTTCAAAAAAGAGTGTTACAGCTCAATTAGCCTGATTATAAGTTATCCATAGAAACAGAAATTTCCAATTATCATTTTTTTAAAAGACATTTCAAAAATGGTTAGACCTATGTTATCCTGCTTATGCGTATGAAGTTTCATTAAAATCAGTTCAATCATTTTGAAAAATAAGGAATTGAAAGTTTGTATGAAATGTCGTAAGGTGTAGTGACAAACCAATACTTAAATGAGTCTGGGATTACTGCCCAGTTAATGGCAATAGGCTCGCCCCCCATTACATGGAACTTAAACGTAACTGGCGATATGCGCAACAGTATTAAGTTCCCTTTTTTTTTTTAAGGATGGGAAATCATCAAATGACTTCTCCCGCTCTGGGCGGAGCGGGAGGGAGTGTCAGACTTGTACTGACTAAAACCCATCCATGTTCCTTCTTAGCCCTTTGTGTTCCAGGGCCACGGTATCTCTTTCGAACAACCCGCAGCCCTGGCAGGCATCGGCCCTCTCGGACCCCTTCCGATTTGCTGACATCTCCTTGAGGCGCGCGTGGAACACAGACGCGCCGTCGGCATGGCCTGTCGTCATAAGACGGACGGACGGTGAGCTAGCCCATTACTCACAGTCCACAGGCCAGTATTTAGTTCCCTTCAATATGGTTGAGTTGAATGATGGCTGATACAAGCGTCATGTTCGTGAACGGGCGCTGTCAGTTGTGTCTGGTCATCTCTTAGCTACCACGGTTTATTTTAATTACTTTATTTTTGAATTGCTGATTTAATTTTTTACTCTGGACGCTCATAACTTGTCCGTATTTCTACATCGTTGTCACATATTTGTAATTCTTAACATGAATGATGTAACCAAGATTTTGTAACTCATTTTGATTTAAAAGAGTGTCCAAGGAGTTTCTTTCCCATTATTCTCCATAGAGATCTACGCTTTGGAATGGGCAACTACGGTACTTTCACAAGTTATTATGCCTTGTGACTGGGACTGTAGCTTCGCGTTTTTTTTTTTGTATTTTGACTTTCAAAAGTACCTGTAATGGTCTAATTGAAATAAATGCTTTAAGTTTGAGTTTTGTGTTTGAATAATTATAGCTCTACCTAACTCTTCGGAGGTTACAGGCGTGTTTTTAGATTATACAGGGTGTAACAGAAAGGGTATATACATCCTTAAGGGTGTGCTACAGACCATCAAACTGATCATGTTTCTCATCACAAAACATGTTTTTCTTCTAAAAAAAAATCTGCTGCCTTATAGAAAATTAGAATACCTATTCGACCCAAATGTATAGGCAGCTGATATTTTTTTTTGTTGCAAAAAAAAAATATATTGATTAAAATATATATATTGAGAAACATGTTCAGTTTGATGGTCTGTAGCACACCCTTAAGGATGTATATACCCTTTCCGTTACACCCTGTATGTTACCACTAAGCACAGCCCTATCAACCTTTATCCCGTTAACTACACGTGTTGGAGTAATGGACGTACTTTCTTAACCTAATTAAAACTGGGAGCTTCCAAACAGTTATCAGATTATAGCGCTGTCGAAACAATAAACTGTTTGACGTAAATTTCCTAATTAACTGTCTTTTACATTATCAAACTCTAGAGTTTTGGGTGGTGAAAAGTTGCAAAGACCCAAGCCTAGCACGTGCGCGCTGTGATACGCCGATTTTATTAACAGGAATTGATAACGTTCTTTTTTTGAAGTCGGTTAAAAATACGTGTTTCACATATTACACACATGACATTTTCATAATTTTAAGAATTGATTAATATCTATTGATGATACTGAATCTGCTTGTTGCAAACAATTTCACTAAAACGCTATAGGATAATTGTATTTTCGATTCAAAAAGCAATGTATTTACGGTCGTATACACCGCGCGCTCTTATTAATAGGGTCTCAGATAGGGAGTTTCTGATATTTTTGGTTGGTTTAGTTTGGTCACAGACAGCCTTTCTGCTTCTATAACACTTTGCTAATCATCCATCACATCTATACATGTATACAAATAATTAAAATTGAAGTGTCTGTTTGTAATAATAAAATAAACGCTTTTTACACATTACACAAATAAATAAAATTGAAGTGTCTGTTTGTAATATTAAAATAAACGCTTTTTATTACATGCATATGAATGTATACAACATGTAACTTAATTGACGCACATCCTGAAAATAGTTTGTTTACTGAATCGATTTCTATCATTTTTAATATAGGTAATTTTTTATCCCAAAAATAATTAAAACTACGGAAATGATTGTCATATTAACCCTGTACAGTCAAAACAAATTGAAATGGACGTAGTTTCGTTATGTTGTGTCGAGCGGCGCGATAACTGCTTGTGCGAATGTGTGCGTTGTGTGCGTAGTAGTATGACCATAACGTTCTTGGTACAACTAATTTAATAAATAACAATGCATATATATGTTAACTTAAAAATTCAGTGTATGTATTATGATTATAACATAATATTCTAATTGGGGTGTTTGAGGGTGTGCGTTAATTACGTTACATATTGTATATTTTTTTTGTTAATTTTTGTCGTCTCTGTCTGTTTGTTCCGGCTAATCTCTGGAACGGCTGGACCGATTTTGACGTGACTTTCACTGGCAGATATCCAAATTAATAGTTTAAGTAACGTAAGCTACTTCTTAAATTCCACGCGGATGAAGTCGCGGGCACAGCTAGCAATACATATTTCTATTAAGATTAAAATGTCATTAATTGATTAGGTACCTTCCCGATGAAATATCCACCATTCTCATTCAGTTGCTTTTCCAATCTTGAAAAGAAATAATCAATAGTTTCCGCAAATAATTCGTCCCTCACTTGTTTCTTTCTTTCAGGATCTTTTTCTCTCCTGTAAACCATAACCTCTGAAAAAGAAATAATTACTTTCGTTGTAAAAACTACTATTACTTGTATTTAATTGATTTCGTCGTTGGTTAATCAATTTTATTGACAAATACATATAAAATTGCCATAAGCAGATATGGGGTCAGTCACTATGTTAGCTATATAATTTACGTTCATACGAAAACCTTTGAGGTTAGTACGTTACACATGTTTTTGTTGTAGTAGGAATGTAAAAACTCGTAAAAAGTCGGACTCACACACAGGGTTCCGTAGCACCAAACAATACAATAAAAATATTTTTAACGCTCAATCTTGTATAAATTTACACTCAATAGCTAAACTTAGTATATTAAGGAAAAAAAAAATTACACATGCTGACGAAAAAGTCCCATAACTCAAAAACGAAATATAAAATCTTATTCAAACAAAAGTTTTTTTACACTATACAAACTTACATTTTGCAGAATTTTCTTCCTCTTACTTATTAAATTAGAGGCCGTTTTAGCCATTTGAATACGGAACCCTGTCAACTTAGCATCATACGAAAAGTATCTACTTTTCTCATTCCAAGAAACACTCACTTGACCAGAAATCGTAGATAGTGTATGCGGCGCTGTCCACAACTGCTTGCAGCCAAGGATCCACGGGTGTGAGGTCTGTGTTCCTCGCCACATACTTGATGATGGCCAGCGATTGATGTAAGACCTTTTCACCTTCTACGTACAAAGGTAACTGGCCGTATGGAATTTCTGTAATTTTGAAAAGGGAATTATTTTTATCCATTTGTGCATCGATGTTCCTTAAACCCATGTTTAAATGAGAAAAATAAAATCTCATTTACTAGGTGTACATGCTTTGCAATGTACTTTTTCCTTCCTACCTACCTTACTACCTATCTATCTACCTACATACCTACCTACTACATATTTTAAGTTTTTTCGGTAGGTGTGTAAACTTAAAGATCTCTAGTTTTTCCTCGACTTAAACCATTGAGATGGCGGGACGCCTTGGCCATTCTCATTCTCGCCCTTCTTGTTAATTGGCGAGAAGTGGCAAAAAACAGAGAAAAATGGAAGGAATGGGATGAGGCCTTTGCCCAGGAGTGGGAAAGATCAGGCTAACTAAAAATCGCATTATTGCCTTTCTGATGAAACGGTTTGGGGCAAATAGGTCGGATGGTTTCAAAAACTATAACGAATACAAAGGTTAAAACATTTTTTGTGTTTTATGCATTTAATCCTAACTAATATTATAAATGCGAAAGTAAGTTTGTTTGTTACCTTTTCACGACTAAGCGGCTGATCGGATCTTAATGAAATTTGGCTAGAAGATAGATTTCAACCTGAGTAAGGACATAGGCTATATATCATCACGCTACGACCAAAAGGAGCGGAGCAGCAATGAAAAATGTGACGCAGATGAAGTTGCGCGGCACAGGTATTAAATAAATAGATGGATAGATTGCATTATGGCATTTTATCTAATCCCCTAAAAACAAGTACTTAGTAAATAGCCAAAAGAACAAAAAAAATATTTCTATTTCGTTTTACGAGCCTCTACGTCATTAGAATGAGCTGTGTGAAACATATCAAAATAAAACCGCAGAGAAATGTTTGAAACAACCCGAAACGTGCCCGCACTTCTAATGGTGCCAAATTTTACGAAAGTTCATTTCGTTTTCGTAAGTTTTGTTTTTGGGGCTGCGTATTTTTCTATGTCTCTGATTGAGAGTATTGTTCTTGTGTTTTGATGGTCGAATAAAGAAAAGAAAGCAATATGCAAGAAACAAATGGTTATTAGAATAACAGAATATAACATACTACTATCATCATCATCATTAGCCTATAATGTTCCCACTGCTGGGACACAGGCCTTCTCTCTATGAGAGGGAGTGGGCTATAATCCACCACGCAGGCCCAGTGCGGGTTGGCACATGTCTTCGAATTATTAGTTCTGGGACATGCTGGTTTCCTCACGATATGTTCCTTCACCGTTTTTGAGGGCAGCGGTGATGAAATAAATTACACAAAGTATTGCGCCTGCCTGGGTTCGAAACCACGGCTTATTGCTCGTAAGTCGGGGCTGCTACCACTGGGCCACCGCTGCGCTCGCATACACACTACTAACCTACTACCTAATAAGTACACCCACTGTTCGCCAGTTATTTCTTAGTCCCATGTTATAATGGGCGTGCCTTCAAACTTATTCAGTCATACTAACAAGACATGAAATTTCTCATAACGGGCATCATTGCAAGATATACCATTAAGAACTTCCAATAGGGGATAATCCTATTTTTTTTTTCTTTGTCCGTCGGGTAGTTTATTGAAAAGTATTAGGACACGTATTTTTTCTTTTTTCACGTGGTCATAAAATTACAGAGATATATTGAGTTGAAATGGTGCATGACGTCACATGTAGGTAAGTTTTATACCTACTTGTGACGTAGTAAGCCCGCACTCTCCAACTTTAATGAGGTCTAACTAAGTAATTTTTTGATATTTTGATAAGCAAAAAATACGTGTCTAATATTTTTGTATTACCTGTCTGACGGACAAAATAGAATGTCGTTTTCTTTACCCAGTCCGATCCCCTATTAACGCACTACTATTATCCCCGAAGGGATAGGCAACTCGGTATGTAATGGGTGGTCACCCATCCACGGACCAACCTAGGCTAGCTCAGCTGAACCTAAACATCGACCCGAGTGGCTATTATTATTTGGCCACGAGCTCCTCTGCCATAAAGTGGTTGAAAACGAGATTTTAAAAAAAACTTACTCTCTTTAATTTCAGGTTTCGGCCAGGTCTCACGATTATGTCTGATGTCTTCAAATTCTTGTTTAGTGTAATGAAGAATATACCTAATAGGCTCACCAAGAGCGTTTACATTGAAATAATGGAGTTTCTTTGCCATTGTTAGCGCTGACAATATGTAGGTATGCAAGCAATGACTATGAGCGACTGTGTTAATGTTTTTGAATTCACTATTGTATACGGGTTCGTATCTGCTTGCATTACTCATTTAAATGATAACAATACAACCAAGGCCAACTAGGCGTTTCTTTCGGATTTGCCTGCAAGAAAATAAATGCTAAAACCACACTACTGAAGTTATGAGGAACAGATGTACATACATATATACTTACATACATCTTTACATACATACATACCGTTCAACATCATAACCCTCCTTTTTGCTTCGCCGTAGTCGGGTAATTACCCTCCTTTGGAAAGGATAGCTTAAATCTTAGAATTTAATTTTACATCGGGAAGGGGTGCGTTAGGGGTCAACTCGTCCTTTTCAAAACCGGGACCAGGGACCAACTCTACCTTTTCTTTTTTGATAAGGGTCAACTCGTCCCACTCCGAAGCTGGGACGTGGGCCCAACAGTACTTTTTCTTTTTTTATATGGGTCAACTCGTCCCACTCCGAAGCTGGGACCAGGGCCCAACTCTTCCTTTTCTTTTTTGATAGGTGTCAACTCGTCCCACTCCGAAACTGCGATCAGGAACCAATGCCACCTTTTCTTATTTAATTAAAAATTTGTTAATTAATTATTACGATTCAACTGAATGCTAGCGGATAAACTATAAACGTGTCAGTAAAGTGCCGCTAAAATAATGCAGTAGCCACATTTACCAGGCCCTACATCAGCCCGATGTAGACTTATTAGCATCCCTTTCATGGCTGTTTCCGTGACCCACACAAACTGCCGAGTCCTCCATGTTTCGTTGCTAAGTTACTAAGGAAGCTTGAGGCTGTGATGGTGGCGAAACCAGTCTTTCCGTGGAACTGGTGTTAGCAATGGTGCTAACAATATTTTGTAAATATTGTTTATCCGGTAACATTAAGAGCGTTTACACCTTACGGCATTTCAAACAGACTTTCAAGTCCTTATTTCCGAAATGACTGAACCGATTTTATTGAAACTTAATACGCATAAGCAGGATACGTAGGGCTAAAAAGTTACTAAAAACATTTTATTTTATTTTATATTTGCGATGTCTTTGTACTTGACTCTAGTCTTGGTGAGAGATGACAGAGACATTATTCCTATGAATAATTGACACTGACAACTAAAACTCCATACGTGCTGATCGGGTTCAGTTTTATTGGTGAAATTATTCCTTAGTATTTACATTTAACAAATAAACTTAACTTGATATTTTTTTTATGAGTATAGGTTACAATCAGTTTGTCGGTCTTCAACCTATATCATTGAAAGTACTGTGTTATCCCCGTGATAACAAGTATAATATATGAGCATAATTATCTGTCACACGAAAAAAAAAGTTGTTTGTTGTGTTTTTAGGGTTTCGTACCTCGAAAGGAAAAAACGGAACCCTTATAGGATCACTTTGTTGTCCGTCTGTCTGTCAAGACCCTTTTACTCAAGAACGCATTGAGGTATCAAGCTGGAGTTTATATCAAATACTCAGATCTACTGTCCCTTGGAGCTGTGAAAAAATCAAACTTCTAAGCCAACGCAATCAAAAGATACAGCTGTTTATGCCGCAAATTTCCGCAAATTTTCGACACTCGCAAGAAAATCAAAATCTACAGGGTAATTCCCGTGAACTCAGAATCTTGAAAGTTGGTACAAAGCAACGTCTTATAGCACAAATAAAGGAAAAATTGCGAAAACCGTAAATTTTTAGTTACATCATAATTATGCGAATATTATAAAAATAATTTTAAACTTACTACCCCTTTCCTCATGAACGCGTAGAGGTATTAAATTGAAATTCATATCAAATACTTAGGTCTATAATACCTTTAAGCTGTAACAAAATAAAACTTCTATGTCAACGCAATCAAAAGAAACAGCAATTTAAGCCGCATATTTTCAAACTCGCAACTACTACTCGCAAGGGAATCAAAACCTAAAGGGTACTTCCAGTCGACCTAGTATATTGAAATTTGGCATGAAGCAATGTTTTATAGCACATATAAAGGAAAAATTACGAACACCTTAAATTTTTAGTTAGATCACATATTTTTATTTTTCTCCTCAGTAATTTTGGTTTGTACGGAACCCTCGGTGAGCGAGTCCGACTCGCACATGGCCGGTTTTTTATTAATAGGGGTTAAAGTATATAATTGACGTTTTATTGTAATAGGTACTTCGAATTAACATAGAACTTTCATGGTTTGAGAGTTTTGAGTGAAACTTTTTTCACATGGTACCTATGAAGTTCTTCTTTTAAAAAATGTGCAACATTCGATTATCGACTTTCATTTGTTTTTTTTATTCAGCTTAGACAAAAAAGATGGATACTTTGAAAATTCGAGTGATTTTTAAATACGAGTTCCGACGCGGAACTAACGCGGCAGAAACGGCTCGCAATATCAATGTTGCGTTTGGAGAGGGGACTGCTAATGAACGCACCGTGCGATTTTTGTTTATTTAAACGCTTTCGTGATGGAAACTTTGATTTGAAGAACAAACCACGTGGAACACCGCCCACACGGGTGAATAACTATGAATTGAAAGAGATAGTGTAAGCCGATCCGAGCCAAACTACCCAGGAATTAGCGGCATGGTTTACTGTTACCTTACCAACAATATTGACTCATTTGCGTCAAATCAATAAAATAAAAAAAAATGGGTGCCTCATGATTTGACTGATCTGCAGAAAGAAACGCGTATTGAAACTTGTGTTGCCTTGTCTTCGATAAAATCTGAAATCGATACAGAAATAAAGGAATATTGGATCGAATTGTGACATGTGATGAAACGTGGATTCTTTACGATAACCGTAAGCGAAAAATGCAATGGCTGATCCCAGGTCAAACGCCTCAACAGTGTCCCAAAGCCAAGCTGGTAACTGTTCGGTGGTCTCAACATGGTGTTACTCACTATAGCTTTCTCCGATCTGGTCAAGCAATAACGACAGATGTCTACTGTGCCAAATTCCAAACAATGATAGCAAAACTAGCAGTGAAACAGCCTCGACTAATGAATCGATCTTCACCATTATTGCTCCATGATAACGCGAGACCTCATACAGCATGAGAAACCGTTTTACCTGCACAGGAACTGCGATTAGAAACCATTCGTCACCCTCCTTTTTCGCCAGACCTTGCTCCAATGGCCTACCATTTTTTTCGTGTGTTGGACGTTATTGATAAAAAGTTTTCTTCTCAGGAGGCAGTACCAAATGCTTTCACACAGTTTGTCGAATATAGATCACCAGAGTTCTATCGCAAATGCATAAATGACCTTTCTATTAGATGACAGCAATGTATAGATAAAAATGGTAATTATTTTGATTAAATTAATATGATAAAAAAAAAACTTATTTCAATTTTTCGGTACAAATCGGCAATTTCATACTTTAACCCCTAATATCTTTGCCCCACACTGTTATTTCTTCTGTCTCATGTACGAACACAAAGTCTTGTTGTTTGACCTAGTCCTTTCAAGCGAGGGTCGAAAACACTGAACAGTAGAATTAAATTTACAATAAAACTGTAGATCAGGTGGCCTACCATGGTCGTGCGGTCCATGGCCCTTTATGGGGCCCCGGTGTGGGCGCGTTCTTTGAGGCGGCGAGCCGCCCATTACCTGAACGCGCCCCAGAAGGTGGTAGCCGTAAGGCTGATCCGGGGGTACCGCACGATCTCCGGCGAGGCGGCGAGCCTCTTGGCCGGATTGCCGCCATGGGATCTGGAGGCGATAGTCCTCGCGCGCCTGCATGAAAGGCGCGCGGAGGCACTACGCCGGGGGGAAACTCCGCTGCCGCGGCAAATTGTCGCTCAGCGGACAGACCTCCGGCACGATCTCATGGCGACATGGAGACAGCGACTGTTGCAACCACGTGCAGGGCACGCCACAATAGTGGCGATAAGTCCCCTCTTTGAGGAGTGGCTAGAGAGGCGGCACGGCGCCCTCACCTTCCGCCTGACGCAGGTCCTCACCGGACACGGTTGTTTCGGGAGGTTCCTGCACCGAATCGGGCGGGAGGAAACGCCCGGGTGTTACCATTGCGAGGATCGGCCGGAGGACACGGTGGAGCACACCGTGGAGCTCTGCCCCGCTTGGGCTGAGCACCGCCGTGTCCTCGTAGCGGCGATTGGCGGCGGTGACCTCTCGCGTCCGGCCCTGGTTCAATCCATGGTCCGGAGCGAGAGGGAATGGGAAGCCGTCGCCTCCTTCTGCGAAGCAGTCATGCTAGCGAAGGAGGTGGCGGAACGTGAGAGGGAGAGAACCTCACGTCCCAGCCGCCGCGGGAGACGCCCCGGGCGTCGGGGGGCAACCAGTGGCCCCCGGCCACCGTAGGCGCGAGCCTGTGGACGGTGAGTAATGGGCTAGCTCACCGTCCGTCCATCTCATGACGACAGGCCGTGTCGACGGCGCGTACGTGTTCCACGCGCGCCTCAAGGAGATGTCAGCAAACAGGAAGGGGCCCGAGAGGGCCGATGCCTGCCAGGGCTGCGGGTTGTTCGAAAGAGATACCGCGGCCCTGGAACACAAAGGGCTTAGAAGGAACACGGGTGGGTTTTAGTCAGTCAAGTCTGACACTCCCTCCCGCTCCGCCCACAGCGGGAGAAGTCATTTGATGATTTCCCATCCGCAAAAAAAAAAAAAAAAAAAAAAAAAAAAAAAAAAAAAAAAAAAAAAAGGTGGTCTACCATGACGTCCTAAAACATAATTGTTTTACTCCTTTTTCAGTGCGGGAAAGAGATGGCGATAGTCATCCTGTATAGCTCTGTCTGTCTCTTTCCCACACTGAAATAAGATGCTTTATGACGTCATGGTAAGCCAGCAGGGTTGGTGTTTTTTTTTTTTAAATAAATCGTCATCTTATGTTTGAGTAACCTGGAGTTTCTTGCCGGTTCTTCTCCATAGGAAACGAGCAATCCGAACCGAGCATCTTTTTTTTGAAAAATAAAATATTTTTCTCTAGCTTTTATACAGCTATTTATAAATTAAATAACACTGTACTGTAATATTCTGATATATATTATAGGTATGTATTTATTTTTATATGTGTATTTATTTGTATGTATGTTTATTTTATACAAGGTGTTGTTTTGCATTCTCGTCAAATTCAAGGAGGTGACTATGCTACTGATTCTCGTCCCGAATAAATAATAAAATGGGAAGATATTTTTGTTTTCTTTTCTTATTTACGAAAATCGGTAAGTGTGAACCACCCGTGTTTTAAACGCGGCCCGTCTGATTCTCGCCCTATAAAATCTCAAACGTTTATTCGATCATTTCTTATTCCCTAAACCACGTTAAGGGGGTTATAAATACTGAAATACTGACAAACTTAAAAACCCAAAAAAATCAGCGTTTATTAATAATTAACCGGGTACCGTAATTTTAATTGATTACTTAGGTCTTTTGTGACATCCTCTTGAATTTTGAGAAGGTTGCAAAACAACACCTTGTATAGGTGTAATGTTTGTTTTAAGCTCTAATTATTTTTTCTCCTATTTTATCTTTTCTACACACTGTCTATATTTCTAATCCATTCGCAGGTCTGCTGGAGGAAATTTCTTTTGAAATAAGCGGTGTACCTTTGTGTTCTTGTATCTTAATGTATAGTCCTGTTAAGTGTTTTGTGTGCATAAATAAATAAATAAACCCGCCCCTGATTCACACGTATACTAGGGCTGTGACATGACAACTATGGTATGATACAACTACACTTCATTCTGTGATGCGTGAAATCTGTGACGAAGTTTTGGACAGTAACACAAACACACAGCCAAAAACAAAGAGCAACTTTTTTAACACCATAGAAGTGAATTATTTTTATATTATAAGAAGATTTCCCATAATGAAATCTTCAACACAAAACCGGCGACTGGTGACCTCGACTGGCCGAAGCAATTTTATCGTTAAGGATACATTAAACAAAAACAGTGAACAAGGTCACGGTACACATTATTATCCTCCTTTGTAATCCAGTTGAGCTAGAATGACAAGCAAAAACCTCATAGTTTCGCTCACTATCCAATACATATTGTTAGTTTAGAATAATACCTAGACTTTGTGCTCATTTCATTATCATTACCATCAGCCTGTAACGTCCCCACCGCTGGAATACAAGCCTCCTGTCTGTCAGCTGAACTAATTATAAATGAATTATACAAGACCATAGAGAATCGCGCTAAGAGGTTAAGCTGTGGAGTTACAGTTTGTCAGCAGCCCCCCTAGCATCATCATCATCATCATCATCTATACAACTTGACATTTCTTCTGGCCGATATGGCGCGCCCCGTCGACTCGCGTTTCTACGAAGACATAGACAGAGATTCTTTCCATAGCAACGGGGACGTATCACGTGATGTTTATATTCCCTGAATATTATTACGTTAAGTTAACAAAAAAAAGTTGCCAATTGCACGAGTTTTTCTTTTTTCGTGGGCGGGATGGTGTTGCTGCATCTTGGATCCAGGCCTGGATCTTTTTCGCGATATTAAACCTAAATATTTTACATAACATTTCAACCTTTTGAACGTAAAGGCGGAAACATACTTACGTGTCGTGGCGTGTCGTGACACGCCAGAAGCTAATCGGTTTCATACATTTAATAAGGTTAGGGACATATTTGCATGGCGTGTCGTGTCGCAACGATGTATGAAACCGTATGCTTCTGGCGCGTCACGACACGCCACGTCACGTAAGTGTATTTCCGCCTTAACTCAACGCAACCACGAAACGTATTTCTCGTATTTATTTTTTAATAAGACTAGTAATGTTTCTACCCCCAAATGTCAAAAGAAGAGAAAATATGGTCGTCATGCTCGACGTTGTAGACTTGTGTCGACTGAAGAAAAGAAACATTTCTTTTCTACATTCTTAATATCGTCATGCTTGGGACGATAGAAATATCTGTCAAATTGACCATTTTTACACTGACGTGATAATAAGATTGAGAGGCCATTTTTTACAAAGATTTGAGATGACATATGATTGCATCTTAAATACATATATATTAAGTGATTTACGAAGGCTGAATTGGTGCCGTTGTTGGCAATAGATTCGCCCGATTCTGAAACATTTCTCCGACACTCGTTTCGCCGTTGAACGGTTCACCGACAGAACGATTCACTTTTCATTTTTTCACCGATATAACGTTTCAACGACGAACGATTCGCCGACAGAACTATTCACTATTGAAAAAAATGAAAAGTGAATCGTTCTGTCGGTGAACCGTTCAACGGCGAAACGAGTGTCGGAGAAATGTTTCAGAATCGATTCGCCCTTATATTACATCCATACTTAATACTTAATATTATAAATGCGAATGTCACTCTGTTTGTTTGTATGTTTGTTTGTTTGTTTGTTACCTTTTCACGACTAAACGGCTGATCGGATCTTAATTAATGTTTGGCAAGAAGATACATTTCAACCTGGGGAAGGACATAGGCTATATATCATCACGCTACGACCAAAAAGAGCGGAGCAGCAATGAAAAATGTTGCAAAAACGGGGAATATTTGACGCAGACGAAGTTGTGCGGGACAGCTAGTAATATTATAAATGTGAATGTAAGTTTGTTTGTTACGCTTTCACGCGAAAACTACTCAAAAGATCATCATGAAACTTTGTACACATATTCTCGGAGGTATTAGAAGTAACATAGACTATATATCATCACGCTACAACCAATAGGAGCGGAGCAGCAATGAAAATGTTGCGAAGACGGGGAAAATGTGACGCAGACGAAGTTGAGCGGGACAGCTAGTATACTATAATCAAATATTTTTTTATCTTCTCTTAGTTCAATTAGTCGAAATCAAACGTGGGGTTCATATAAGTTATTTTTTTGATTTTATTGTATTGGTAAAAGCAGTGTTGCCAATTTTAAAACTTTCTCATAGTTGTTCAGACGCTGAGTTTTAAAAATAATTTCAACAAATAAAGTTTTTAAACTGACATGGTCACTGACACTATCATTAACACTGCTAACAGGATATTTACCATAGTTAGTATTTGGTTTGATTTTTCTGATATTCCGGTATTAACGATAATTTCAACACTGTCATTTCTTCGTGTTATTAATATTTTTAATAACACGAGGAACTTAACTATCATACTTAAAATAATCGATTCTCTGAGATCACTTTTGCAAATAATATTACTAGAAGCGTTTTACCTACCAATAAAACGCATATTAATTTACTTACCTTATTCGAAGCTTATTTAATTGAGATAGGCACTACGTTTCCCGCCTTCGCATTTCTATAAATATCTATCTCTTTCTAGCACGTCACTTCCGCTTGGCAGTGGTAGGGAGGCTCGTTAAACGAGCCCCGCCATTTTGATTTCATTGAGTCTAATTACCAGGCAGAACTTGTTCATAAGCTTCGAATAAGGTAAGTAAATTAATATGCGTTTTATTGGTAGGTAAAACGCTTCTATTAATTTGACTTGACCGTTATTCGAAGCTTATTTAATTGAGACGTGTTTGTTATCGCCTGGTGGAAGTGACGAAGACGCCAATGTGAGATTCTAAAATGTAATTTTTACATGTAGGATTAGACACTAAAGTGTGGATATTTTTCGATCAAATATGAAATATCGAAATCGAAGTAAACATTAAATAAGGAAGGCATAATTAATAGAAAATCTATTTGATGATCCAAACAAATTTCTTAGATATAAAATCAGGTAAATATTAATTACATAATTTCTAATCAACTGGATTAAATAATGCTGTTACAGATACATTGTTACTGGTGGGTCTAACCGCACGCTTATAAAATTTGCAAAAAGTATTTTGCGATCGCCAGTTACCCCTAGCAAGAATCTCCTCGAGGGGGTAATTATCGACCCAATTTTTTGAGGCCACAGCTGACCTAAAACTTCCTGGAGATGCCTTAATACCTGCTTCTACTAATAGGGACTTGATCCAGCCTGCAATTAGGGTTTTCGATGCAGGTTTAGGTTCACCTCTAATGTTAATAAACAAATTACTACAATTTGCATCATTTCTACGATTCTCAAGAAGCGAGATCGTATGCTTAGCCCAGTAGACCGGGTCTAAGTTTTTGTTGGCTTTATTAGAAATTAATCTCCAACCAGATTGTCTGTAATCTACCGAATCAGTTTTCGATCCGAAAACCGGCCAAAACACTAATACATTATCTTGATTAGAATAATTATTAGAATCAACTCTGAGCAAAGTTAAATCATGAATTCTTCTCCCGGAGCATAGGAGAAGTAGAGCAGCTGTATGTCTCTGCACTTGAAAAATATTATTTTCATCAATGTGTTTACTCTCTAGGAAACTAGCGAGGTCGTTTATGTTCCAAATCGGGGGCTTGACATGGGGGACTGGTTTATGTAACGCTATAGATTTTAAAACATGTTTTACTAGGATATTTGAACTTAACTGGCCGGATGATTCTGGGTTACAAAGGGTTGAAACCACAGATTTGTGTAACAAAATAGAATTGTACGATAAATTATTGATTAAATGGAGATCAGATAGAAATCTAGCCAAATCGCTTGCTATTGGAGTTGAGGGGTTAATCTGGTGCGTTTCGCACCAAACTAGCCATCTCTTCCAGGCCACGCTATAAACCTTACGTGTTGAGGGACGCCATGACTTCTCAAGAAGTTCTAATTGACTACTATTCCAGGTTGTTAGCATCCCAGACCACCCCCACATTTCCACACTTCCAGAGTCATGTCGTGGACATTCGGTGGTGGCAGTCCTGTTGTCGTGTCGATCAGGACTTTCTCTAGGTGATATATCGTGAATGGGGCTGCTAGGGCACGCGATTTGATGTCGGGTCGCCAAAAAACTCGCTCCCATCGTGGAACTACCAGAAGGTACGTCCCCTGTGCTTGGTTCAGATAACCTAAGACCTTGGGAATCAGAAATGGTGGAGGGAACACCCATGCTAGATTGTAATTCCACATTTGGGAGAACGCGTCGTAAAACAGGGCTTGGTTGTCGTTCTGGTCTAAGGAAACGTAATTCGTCACTACATGTGCCCGGTTGGACGCAAATAGGTCGATCAATGGGACTCCCCATTTGGAGAATATTTTGTTCGTGCATTCTGCAGACAGATGCCACTCTGGAGTTATGCGAAACCTTGACAGGTGATCTGCGTGGGCATTGTATAGACCTGGTATGTAAAAGATGTTCATGTGAATATGATAGTGCTCTGTTATTTGGAAAACCTTGTAGGTTAAGTCCAGGAGAGGAGCAGACTTGGTGCCGCCCTCGTGACGTAGATAAGCAACTACAGACTTGTTGTCGCTCTGAATCAAAACCGTCTTGTGTCTCAGGAGCTGGCAATGATCTTCCAAAACTCTTAGGATTGCTATCATTTCCTTTTGGTTGCAATGAAGATGTTTCTCGGCTTCTGACCACAGACCCGAGAGTGATAAATTGTCCAGGCGAGCTCCCCATGCGATGTCCGACGCATCTGTTGTGAGGAAATGAGAAGGAGGCGGCATGTGTATGGCCGACGGATGCTGACAATTTTGGCGCCACCATATCAGATTGTCTATGGCAGCACGAGGTAAGGTGTGTAGCATCCTGTGATCCGACTTCAAGATTTCGTTCAGTAGGTTCAGAAGCGCTCGAAAATTGAGTCTTCCTTTCGGAACTGTAAAGCTGGCAAAATTGAGTAGACCAACGACGCTTTGGAGCTCCCTGAGCGTTGTGCGCTGCTTCCACAGCAACTGACAGATCTTGCCTACAAGTCCAGGAATTTTTTCGTCGGGTAGGCGCTTGCGATTCGTCCATGGATCCCAATGAATTCCTAGGAACACTAGGCTTTTCGACGGTGTAATGATCGACTTTTTGTAATTGATTAGCCAACCTAACGTTTCCAGAGTACCGAGGACAATCTTCACATGACTCCGAAGCTTGTCTTCGTCCTGGTGAGCGATCAAGAAGTCGTCGAGAAAAACAATTATCCTGACACCTCGTTGCCTGAGTGTCTGGGCTATCCAATTGGTAAGCGCAGCAAAGGTCTTGGGCGCTGTGCTCAGGCCAAAGGGTAAGCAGGTCATTTCTAGCAACTCGTTGCGATAAATTAGGCGCAGAAACCTCCTGTGGCTGCGAGACACCGATACATGAAAATACGCCTGAGAGAGGTCGATTTTGCATAGCCAGTCCTGTGGTTGTAGAAAATCGGGGATGCGATACGCATTTATCAGCTTGAATCGATCTGTTATGATGTAAGAATTGAGGGTTTTCAGATTGAATATTGGCCGAGTTGAGCCGTCGCCTTTGGGGACAAGAAACATCGATGACAGGAAGCTTGGTGAAGCAACCGCCCGCTCTAGAATTCCCTGTTCTAACATTTTGTCCATGGCAGATGTCATTACGGCAGATTCTGGAACGTTCAAGTTGGTTCCGACAACGCTTGGGTGAACTAGCGGTGGCTTTTGGCAAAAGGGTATGCGATACCCGGTTATGATTTTTAGAATGTAATTTGGTGCATTCATTTGTTCCCATTGTTCCCGAAACTGTAGGAGACGGCCCGCTCTGAACGAGTCAATACTTACGTCGTTTGTTGTCGTTATTCCGCTGGGGAGGCGATGTCGCGCGTTTTCGCCCGTACTTTGGTTGATTATTTTGCCGAGCATTCTGTCGGCCTCGAAAGCTATTACGATTATTCGGTGCGACCGAATCATATTGAGCAGCATAACCACGAGCATTACAATCACCTTGCGGAGGTGGATTACTGCGACTGCAAACTCCTTGCGTAGGTGGGTTACTGCTAACACATTGTGAATATGCGTTACTGTGTTGGCACGCCTGAGCTGTGTGAGCAAAGCCCTGCGAGGACTTATTGTAAGGCTTTGGCCCCTGCGAGGGACCACGAAACTTATTTGCATCCACCTGCGAGGCAGAAGACTTATTAGCCTTTTGCAACGGCCAAAAACATTTTCTTACGCCGCCAGCTTTTTCCACAGCTGCAGTAAACTTCTCTGCGTTGAAAAGGTTGGTGCATGTCGGTGGAATTTTCTTTAAGCTGGCCTTCATCAAGGGGTCCTTTGCCTGTTTAATGACACAGTCTCGCCGCATTTGGAGAATCTCAGCACGATGTCCACAAACGATCTGTAATAAGTCTGAGGAACACCTACTAAAGTCCCCTGCGGAAAAAAGGTCATTAACTTTTTGAAGCAAAGTGTCATAATTTAGTGAGTCACTATTCCTTGCCCATTGTAATAGTTCTTGAAGGGTTCCTTGTAAAAACTCCCTTTGTTTGAGCACACACATGGTCAAGGCTGCGAAAGCCTTATCAGCATACACGAGGTGACGAGGAGACTCGTATGCTTTTACTTCCTCGTTCGTTTCAATGTCTGTATAACCCGGTGAGTGATTGTACAATTTTTGGGTGTCAGAATACCTAATTTCGTTCCAATCACTTTTGTCTAAATGTTGCAAATCGCACAACATTTTCAAATAATTCTCGGAAGTCTTAGGCATTGTAGGCTCCTTTAGCTTAGTTTCAAGATTGAAAGTGAATTCTTGATCACCACGTGCACTATAATTACTAGGTTCAACATCAAGCATTTGTTCGTAACGATTTTCGCTAATGCCGGACATAAGTGAGATGGCATCATAATCCAAATTGGTACTCACGTGTTTACCGGAATCCTTGCAAGCCATTTGCCGTCGAAGGTTACGTACCTCTTTAGCTAATTTCCTAACCTTACGTTCGGAGCGACGCTTGCGTTGGCCCCGCTTTTTCTTGTTGCGGCGGCTTCTCTTCGAGTTGCCTCCGCTAGATGAGGAGCTACCGGAACTTGAGCTACTAGAACTCGAGCTACTAGAACTACTTGACCGAGCTCGCCGCTTCTGCGGCAAAGAAGTTCCTGGAAGAAGATCACTAGCTGCCCTATCGGCATTAACACTGGAATTTTCCATACTGAAAATCGAAAGATTAAACTTTGTTCACTTTTAAATTCGAATAAAAAACCGTTAGGAATATTTTCACTTGTACTTTTTAAATAACAAAATAATTTGCTAAGTGTCGGCAAAGTACGACCGATCACGGCGGGAAAAGAGACGCCAATGAAATCAAAATGGCGGGGCTCGTTTAACGAGCCTCCCTACCACTGCCAAGCGGAAGTGACGTGCTAGAAAGAGATAGATATTTATAGAAATGCGAAGGCGGGAAACGTAGTGCCTATCTCAATTAAATAAGCTTCGAATAACGGTCAAGTCAAATTAATTTACTAATTAATATATCTTTCTTCAGTTGACAAATCACTGTCAGGGTGATTTAGATTAACTGTTGGTAACACTATTGCAATGTGTCAATGTCTCGCAATTTGTCAAATAAAGCTATGGACTTAATAAATTCATGAACATGGTCTTAGTAAGTCCATGAACATGGACATAGTAAGTCCATAAACAAAGCATTAACATTCGGCAGCGAACTTTTTTTATGTAATATTATGTATTTGGGATCATTCATGGGTTTTTTATAACTATTTTCTGTTGTCTTATGTGAATTTAAATCAAATTGTTGTATTGATGCTTTAAGTGGAAGGTTTGTTACAAAACAAACCTCAAACTGAACTGAAAATCAAAGTACAACATAAAACCCCACAAAAGAAATGAATATTTTTTATTTATTTCGAAACTACGACACCACCCCTCTTTTATATCCCCTTTATGCTATCATACGCAATATTTTGATGCACAACAGCGGTCAGTAGAACGGTGGGCATTCTCCTTTGTATAGGTACACCGCTGCTTAACCCCACGGGGATTTCAGGCGTGTGTTAATAAAAAAAGAAACGATGTATTAAAGAGATACTATTTATTTTTTGTCATCAAACTTTGCAGGCAGTGTGTAAGGTCCCCTAGCTTTAATATATTCTTTGACTCCGGGCAGGTTCCTGATCTTCTCAACTGTGGCTCCTACGACGGGGTATTTCTTTTCCAGCTCTATTTTCAGGAACAAATTGCTGGCTTCCACAATACCGGTCAGTACAAACTCTCCCCAGGAAAGCTGAAAAAAGACGAAATATTAACATTACCATAAGATTTTTACATCACGTCTGTAACCCCCAATTGATAGTGGGCGAGCCTATTGCCAGCAATCGGGCACAAATCCGTGGCTGCTATACTCAGAAATGTCTGATGGAAAAACCCAATAACACTTTGCGCAACCCGGGAATCGAACCCAGAACTCATGCTCGGCACTTGAACAATGACGCAATCCATTCAACCATGACATCATTCCTATAAAGGGTGTAAAACACCTCTTAACGAAGCCGAAAGGCAATGGTTCTCCCTGTCACTGCGATCATTTTTTTGTTCTACACCATACCTGGGAACCTTCTAGTTACAGAGATATTAGGGGTCAAAGCTCCAACTTTTTGACAAGTATTTTTTTAAATACAAGTTTTTAATGTAAGATTTTTACTTTAAACACCTCCACGACCCCCGTACCATTCAATCGGTCCATCAGCACAATGTTTTCAGTGCGTTACATTGAGTTCTACCTCAAAACATGATATTACACCCCCCAAAAAAAAGTCGTTTCCCAGCAATAATTTTTGCGTAAAGTTACTTAGTTTCATGTACAGAATGCTTGGTTGACGGCTTAGTGATGAGGTGATTTACACCGTGTACACATTTCGGTAATCCATGCAACGGCTTATTTATAACAGCAACACATAAAATTGGCAAAGTCCCGTCTGGTTCTTTCCCATTAAAAAAATCAAAATATTTTTATTTCACATAGGCCGACATGGGCACTTGTAAAACGTCGACAAAAAGGTGCTCGGTTCGGGTTGGTCGTTTCCTATGGGTCGAACCGGCAAGAACCTCCATGGTTACTCTTTTAAAATGTAACAGCGTTAGTACTTAAGTATGAGAGGACATCGTCGCATTTCGCCAACTAAATAATATACAAAAGTGCCGTTTCGTAACTATTTTGATTTTCATACATTGTCTCGTTTCGTCAAAGGAAGGGGAAAGTGAGGATCTCGTGGCATAATATTAACAGCCACACGGGTCAATCTTTAAGGTTAAGCAGTGCTTGCCGAAGTTGGTTGGTTGGCACCGAGTTTCCTCCGTGCCTCGGAAAGCACGTTAAGCCGGTGGTCCTGGCTGTCATTTGTAAATCTTTGACAGTTGTTACGAGTAGTCAGAAACCAAAAGTCTGACCTCCAGTCTCACCAAGGGGTATCGTATTACCTGGTTACTGGGTTGTGGAGGTCTTATAGGCAGTCGCTTTATGTAAAATACTGGTACTCAGCTGCATCCGGTTAGACTGGAAGCCGACCCCAAGATAGTTTGGGAAAAGGCTAGGCAGATGATGAGTCTCGTTTCGTCAACTTTTGAGTATGCGTGGACAACACGGAGGACCAACCATGGTACGAACCGTCAGGAAACGGCCAGTGAGCACCAGTGACATTGGCTTTCAAAGCATTTTCTATTTTACATCCACTTTCGACAGAATTGACCTACGGTTTTCGGTAGCATTGATCTCCATATTTGCTAACAAATAGCTTCTCTGTTCCAATATGGTTATTGTTTAGCCCGAAATACACGTGCCAGTAACCTTCACAAATACTCTGCAAGTAGCTCGCATGCCATTGATATAATCACCAATCAGAAGTTGTTATTGCCTGCCTTCTCGCTTTTATCACCGCAATCTAATGGGATTCCGTAATTACCTTTCCATTGAAGTATCCACCGTTTTCACTCAAGTGTTTGCTGAATCTCGAGAAGTAGTAGTCGATGGTTTCGTCGAACAACACTTTTTTCAGTTCTTCCTTCTTTACTGGGTCCTTCTCAAGGACATATGAAGTCACATCTGCAACAGAAACATTAAGTTCTAGAATGTTTGACCCATTAATATTAAGTGATCATTACAACGTGATAAAGAAAAATTATCATTTATAAAACTATGTCCATTTGTCTTAAATGCAGATTTTTAAAAGGGCAAAATATCCTTTACCATCGCATCTCATCCGCATTTAAGCGAGTTATTTTTTCCTTGTTGTAGAAATTGTAGGAGTATGCAGAACTGTGTGTTATGTTCCTCAATACTCCACTGAAAAGGCAGGATCCTCCAACCAGACAGGTGTTATGTCTGGTGGCCAATTGGAGGGCATTTTTGTTGTCAGGTTCTTCTACGCAAGGTACTAAACTAAGCATTCTGTACATCAAATTAAGTAAATATACGCAAAAGTTATTGCTGAGAAACGACATGTTTTTTGGGAAAAGACTCAAAGCAACGGACTCAAAACATTGTGTTGAAGGATGGATTTAATAGTAGGGGGATCAATGAGGTACTTAAAGTAAAATTATAACATTAAAAACTTGTACAAAAAAAATACTTGTGAAACAGTTGGAAGTTTGACCCCCAATATCTTCGTAACTAGAAAATTTCCAGGTGTGAATGTCTTGTGGCTTTGTTATAGGTATAATTTTAAAGGCGCGATTCAGAATTTTGACGTTAGCTCTTTATTTATGTCATAGATCGCGCTGTAGTCTTTTTTGTCTTAAGTTCTTTGTTGCTGCTGTACTTTTGTAGTGCTGCAATTAATCTGCTATTGGGTAGAATAACTGTTATAAAGACTAGGAAGGTACTTACTTTTCCAGTAATCAAACGCGGTATACACCACAGACTCCACAATGGCGTGCTGCCACGGATCAGCTGGTATCAGGTCAGTGCCCCTTGCCACGTACTTCGCAATGGCCAAGGTTTGGGTCAGCACCTTGCCATCTTCTTCGTATAGGGGAAACTGGCCGTAGGGGAGACCTGGGAACAAAAGATTAGAAATAATGACGAGAAAAATACGATGCTTTTTAGTGTTTTACACCAAATAGCACAACAATAGCACTTTATGGGTTTATATGGAAGAATGATCGTCTTCCGTAGTCTTTAAAGAAATAAAAAAAAACGGCGGCATGATGGTCTACCATCCAGTTTTTTTTTTTGACAGGGAGTCTGGAAGAAAACTAACATATTGAGCCGACCCCGAGTAAGGTCAAGGGCAGGACGATTTATAAGCATACGTACCTATAAAATAAATAGCATATATTTAGGGTGACTGGTAATTAGTGACCGATACTTAAACATGTGATTATACTCATGATAACAAAACCAATTTTTTTTTTCAATAAAAAAACGACGTACCGACGATACAGGACCCACGATATAGGAGAAATTCCTAGTGCGGGGCAACCCACACTAGGAATTTCTCCTGTATCGTGGGTGCTTTACAAACTTTTAAACTCGCACACACAAACAGCCGACCCGGAACAACTATCTGTAGGCCATACAAATATTTGTTCTGTGCGGGGATCGAACCCGCGACACGTAGCGCAGCAGTCGATCGCTCAACCACTGCGCCAACCATGCCGTCGAAAGAAACATTTTTATTTCCAAAGAAACATTTTCTTGCATACTCATTCATCACGTGTTTCACTCAATTTATTAATCCCACTGGTGGGACACCAGCTTCCTCTTTAAGAGAGGGAGTGGGCTAAAATCTACCTCGCGGGCCTGGTGCGTTTTGGAAAGAAACAAGCTTACTCATTAACTCCTCAAGCAAAATTAATAAAAATTATATGGGACGACTGCGCGGGATTCTTCTAGCAAAAGAATTACGTAAATCAACCCGGTAATCACGGAGTAATCAGTGAACATCATAGTTTTTCTTATTTTTTTTAATCTGGTAGATAACATAATTTTCGCATTTTTTAGAAGTCGGTTGATAAATAATACTCACAGTAAAGTGCATTCATGATTTCGAGCCCTAACCTACGACACATGAGTCATTGTTAGGTACTATTGACTCACAGGACGAAATAATGATTGTAATAGAATGATTGCATCAACAATTGGCTGGGTAGATACAGCTCCCGCGCCTACGGATTCTACATTATGTTCGATTCGCATGGCTAGGCTACTATTTGCTATGGACGATAAGATCTTCGTGTTTGTTTGAAAACTTACTTAACTGCTAATGCAGGCCTTTGGAAATTACAATACATTATATTTGGCCTTGAATATTACTAGTTCAGCAAGCATGACCACTGTCGAAACGAGTTTTGCCTACGGCAGAATCGACATAATGACTGATAGACAACGAAAATGTGCCAGATTGTCGACTCTTCCGTCGACCGTTTCTACGGCGGTCATGCTACGCGTGCTGGATAGAGTTTATTGCCCACTCTGTCTGGAGGGGTCAGCAAAACAGCATTATCCATGACACAACATCACACCTGTCATCCCGAATAGTTAGGCATAGGAGAGGAGGACGTAATACTACACCCACGTTTCGCTAGTTAGGTTTAAGAGCGTTTACACCAACGGCATTTCATACAATCTATCAAGTCCTGATTTTTCGAATTGACTGAACCGATTTTAATTAAACTTAATACGCTTATGCAGGATACAGGTCTAAAAAGTTACTAAAAAACAATTTAGACAGGTAGATCTTTAAAAAAAAGTTTCAATAGATAATTTGTAATCGGTCTTCAATTTAGCTGTAACACTATTTTTCGTTTTTTTTTCGTTCGTCAAAAACACGCCCTAAGCCGAGGTTCGTACCCCACGGGCGTGCCCTTAGCGTGCAGTCGCTTAGTTTGTAAGTTTTTATGCCCTGGCTGGAGGCCTTACTCTTAAGACACCCACAGGATAGTCCGGTTAAGCAGACGATAACCTCATAGGTTGAACTGCGAGATGACATTCACAAAAAAAAAAAAAATGTCAAAAAGCTAAAACACCAACAGATGAATAAAAACACATCAATTCCGTTCATGATCCCGATGTAAGTCATTAATAATTCATGAAGTCATGACGGACCACCGTTAGACTCGGACTGTACCATGAGCTATTCTATACTTTAATGACAACATAGGTGTCGATCACTATCGAGGCACAATTAATTATCTATTGTTAGCGGAGCCCCTAAGGGGTCTGTGGCTTTACGCCCATTCATTAAAATTACGCGACACCTAAACGAAAGATTAAAATATTTAAAGAAAAAAAAATGTTTTCAATGGGACTCGCATAGGAGGATAAACTGACCAAAGGAATTGTGACTCTCGGTGCTGATTGAAGCGTTTAAAATTCAACAGTACTTTTTTATTTAGCCATTAATTTTGGTGATAACAATAGGTTAGCGAAAGATAATTCCAACTACCGCACAATTTTAATTCATTCACGAAAAAGTCAATCACAACATTCCACCGCGCGTTACAAAAACTAGATTAACGTTTAAAAATAACACTTGTACCACAGAATAAATATCGTGTAGGTACCTACTCACTCTCTTTTATTTTTAGATCTGGCCAGGTGTCAATATCGTGTCTAAAATCTTCAAAATCTTGCTTAGTGTAGTGTAAAATATATCTGATTGGCTCAGCCAAGCCTCCGATGTTAAAGTACTGGAGTTTTTTCGGCATGGTGAACTGATTGTCGGCGATACGGCTATCGACCACGGATACAAGCAGTGAACTGAATTCCTGCGCCAGGCATCATCATTATATAGAATTACATAACAAGCATGATACAGCGGTTTCTAAACCAGTTTTTGTATGTTTATGTTCCGTTGAGTTCAATGATTGTGTGTAGGTATATTCTTCTCAACAATGACGATCTTTGTGGTCCATTTTTTGAATAAAATACATCATTCATTTGTTTATCTCATCCGGTGATAGAAATGAAAAGTGGTTTGTTTAGGTTATTGATATAATATTAATTTATTGATTGTACGTTAAGTATATGGATGATATGTATAAGAAGAGGTCTTTGCCATAAGTCATTAATAGGCTGGTAATTATATTATTTTCTTCAATTGAAAAATGAAAATAGTTATTTCATTTGATATATTTTGAAGGTAAATAAAGCATTTAAAAGTATTAAAATTGTAGCCCTGCGTTACGTATATGTTCAAAGCTATAGGTTCTGAATGACTTTTTTTATACTGTTAATAATTTCGGTATTTATTTTATTGTTTCATCATCAAAAAAATGTATTCAAGTACACACATAATTTTTTGTCAAGAAATAAATTAAAGAACAAAACAACTATTATTTAGTTTTTATAATTTTATAATAATCAGCCTTTGATCGTCAACTGCTAAACATGTTATCCTCAGAGATCTTGAAATTGTAGTTATATAGAAAAATAATGTTATTCAATTGGCAGACGAATGAGTCATCTTAGCCAATTGTTATTACCAAACGGACGTGTATTTAAGTATGGCCTCACGTAGAGACTATTTTCGTCAATCGATCCTGTCTGCTAATTAGCAAATGTTTTAACAAACTGCATCATTGGTCGAGTGGACGAAAAGGCGACTGCTGAACATGAAGTCCTGGGTTCGACCCTCGGGTCGGGCAGAGTGTTACCGGTTTTTCATCAGGAATTTCTCAGTAGCAGCCACGGAATCTGGATTTGTGCCCGGTTGATGGCAATAGTCTCGCCCCTATTTCACCATCATCTGCCTAGCCAGACTTTAGGCTTCTGACTTCTCGTAACGACTGTCAAAGATCTACAAATGACAGCCGGGACCAACGGCTTAACGAGCTTTTCGAGGCACGGAAGAAATTCGGTATGTAACTATTGTCATCCATCCACGGACCGACTTTGGCAAGCACGGCTTAACCTTACAGATCGACCCGTGCGGCTGTTAATATTTAGCCACGCCCCTATTTCATAGGACTTAGAACATAACTGGCAAATGTGGGTCCCTTCTGGATTACAGGTGTGATAATTATGTTTTATTTTCACTAATACATAAGATATAATAAATCTCGTTTACCTTGGTCAGGTACGAAAGAAGGAGCTGTAATGTGATGTGGAGAAATGAGGAAAATGCGTACGTTAGGAAAATTTTTCTTACGTCATTTTCCTCATGTGGCTGGTTATATGAGAGTAGAGGAAGGCCAAAGAAACGATGTATGGACTGTCTGAAAGATGATATTTTTAGAAGGAGTCGGCTACTAAGATGACGCTGAATAAAGACAGCGTCTAAATAAATTGGTATAAGGATAGAGAGAAATATGATGAGGAACAAAATTAATTTAACAAAGCTTAAAAATTACACTGATTTTCATAAAATTTTCCTATGGATAGCTTGAACTTTAAAACACGCAAGTGTCTATTGCGTGATTTATACTTGCGCGACAGACACTGGGAGTAGGAGTCAGTTTTAATAAAAAATAAATGTAAGAATAGTTTTACTCACTTGCTTTAATTTCCGGGTTAGGCCAAGTATTAATATCATGTCTGAAATCCTCAAAGTCTTGTTTGGTGTAATGTAGAATATATCTGATTGGCTCAGCCAACCCATTGAAGTCAAAGTACTGAAGTTTTTTCGGCATTTTTTACTGTAAACTCTAAGACACCTATCGAGCACGGAAACAAATAATACACTGAATTCCTGAACCGACAACTATCGCTTTATATTGCTGATATAACAAACAATGATACTGCATTTTTATTAAGTAGATTTTGCATGTTAATGCTAAGAGATGAAAATCCAAATTGTAATCGTTGAATTAGTGCCTGGTTAATACAATAGGCTTGGATGCCCCCAGCCTATTATATAGAACTGGTTCTAAGCCTGATCTCGCCAATCGTATCGGTTTGCCGTCCCATAGGACTATGAAAGTGAAGGACGAGAGAGTGTATTTTGTGCCTGAATAAACACTTGTGCACTACAAAATAACCTGCGCCGATGGCTGATCTCATCTGGCAATTGTTCGCTGTGACCGAGGCTAGTCAGAAGGACTATAAAGGGTGTAAAACACCTCTTAACGAAGCCGAAAGGCACTGGTTCTCCCTGTCATTGCGATCATTTTTTTGTTCTACACCATACCTGGGAACCTTCTAGTTACGGAGATATTAGGGGTCAAAGTTCCAACTTTTTAACAAGTATTTTTTTAAATGCAAGTTTTTAATGTAAGATTTTTACTTTAATCACCTCCACGACCCCCGCACTATTCAATCCGTCCATCAGCACAATGTTTTGAATGCGTTACATTGAGTTCTACCACAAGACATGATTTTACAACCCCCAAAAAATAGTCGTTTCCCAGCAATAATTTTTGCGTAAAGTTACTTAGTTTCATGTACAGAATGCTTGGTTGACGGCTTTATCATTTCTACAAAAAACAGCATTATCTATGACACAACATCACACCTGTCATCCCGAATAGGCAGAGCAGAGGAGTACGTAATACTACACCCAGGTTTCGCTAGTTAGGTTTAAGAGCGTTTACACCAAACGGCATTTCATACAAACTGTCAAGTCCTGATTTTTCGAATTGACTGAACCGATTTTAATTAAACTTAATACGCTTATGCAGGATACATAGGTCTAAAAAGTTACTAAAAAACAATTTAGACAGGTAGATCTTTAAAAAAAAGTTTCAATGGATAATTTGTAATCGGTCTTCAATTTAGCTGTAACACTATTTTTCGTTTTTTTTTCGTTCGTCAAAAACACGCCCTAAGCCGAGGTTCGTACCCCACGGGGGTGCCCTTAGCGTGCAGTCGCTTAGTTTGTAAGTTTTTATGCCCTGGCTGGAGGCCTTACTCTTAAGACACCCACAGGATAGTCCGGTTAAGCAGACGACAACCTCATAGGTTGAACTGCGAGATGCCATTCACAAAAAAAAAAAATGTCAAAGAGCTAGTACACCAACAGATGAATAAAAACACATCAATTCCGTTCATGATCCCGATGTAAGTCATTAATAATTCATGACGGACCACTAATTCATGACGGACCACCGTTAGACTCTGACTATACCATGAGCTATTCGATACTTTAATGACAACATAGGTGTCGATCACTATCGAGGCACAATTAATTATCTATTGTTAGCCGAGCCCCTAAGGGGTCTGTGGCTTTACGCCCATTCATTAAAATTACGCGACACCTAAACGAAAGATTAAAATATTTAAAGAAAAAAAAGTTTTCAATGGGACTCGCATAGGAGGATAAACTGACCAAAGGAATTGTGACTCTCGGTGCTGATTGAAGCGTTTAAAATTCAACAGTGCTTTTTTATTTAGCCATTAATTTTGGTGATAACAATAGGTTAGCGAAAGATAATTCCAACTACCGCACAATTTTAATTCATTCACGAAAAAGTCAATCACAACATTCCACCGTTACAAAAACTAGATTAAAAACCGTTTAAAAATAACACTTGTACCGGAGAATAAATATCGTGTAGGTACTCACTCTCTTTTATTTTTAGATCTGGCCAGGTGTCAATATCGTGTCTAAAATCTTCAAAATCTTGCTTAGTGTAGTGTAGAATATATCTGATTGGCTCAGCCAAGCCTCCGATGTTAAAGTACTGGAGTTTTTTCGGCATGGTGAACTGATTGTCGGCGATACGGCTATCGACCACGGATACAAGCAGTGAACTGAATTCCTGCGCCAGGCATCATCATTATATAGAATTACATAACAAGCATGATACAGCGGTTTCTAAACCAGTTTTTGTATGTTTACGTTCCGTCGAGTTCAATGATTGTGTGTAGGTATATTCTTCTCAACAGTGATGATTCTTTGTGGTCCAATTTTTGAATAAAATACATCATTCATTTGTTTATCGCATCCGGTGATAGAAATGAAAAGTGGTCTGTTGAGGTTATTGATGTAATATTAATTTATTGACTGTACATTAAGTATATGGATGATATGTATTAGAAGAGGTCTTTGCCATAAGGCATTAATAGGCTGGTAATTATATTATTTTCTTCAATTGAAAAATGAAAATAATTATTTCATTTGATATATTTTGAAGGTAAATAAAGCATTTAAAAGTATTAAAATAGTAGCCCTTCGTTACGTATATGTTCAAAGCTATAGGTTCTGAATGACTTTTTTTATACTGTTAATAATTTCGGTATTAATTTTATTGTTTCATCATCAAAAAAATGTATTCAAGTACACACATAAAGTTTTTTGTCAAGAAATAAATTAAAGAACAAAACTACTGTTATTTAGTTTTTATAATTTTATAATAATCAGCCTTTGATCGTCAACTGCTAAACATGTTATCCTCAGAGATCTTGAAATTGTAGTTCTATAGAAAAATAATGTTATTCAATTGGCAGACGAATGAGTCATCTTAGCCAATTGTTATTACCAAACGGACGTGTATTTAAGTATGGCCTCACGTAGAGACTATTTTCGTCAATCGATCCTGTCTGCTAATTAGCAAATGTTTTAACAAACTGCATCATTGGTCGAGTGGACGAAAAGGCGACTGCTGAACATGAAGTCCTGGGTTCGACCCTCGGGTCGGGCAGAGTGTTACCGGTTTTTCATCAGGAATTTCTCAGTAGCAGCCACGGAATCTGGATTTGTGCCCGGTTGATGGCAATAGTCTCGCCCCTATTTCATCATCATCTGCCTAGCCTTTTCCCTAACTATCTTGGGGTCGGCTTTCAGTTTAACCGGATGCAGCTGAGTACCAGTATTTTACATGACGCGACTGCCTATCTGACCTCCACAACCCAGTTACTGGGTAATACGATACCTCTTGGTAAGACTGGATGTCAGACTTTTGGCTTCTGACTTCTCGTAACGACTGTCAAAGATCTACAAATGACAGCCGGGACCAACGGCTTAACGAGCTTTTCGAGGCACGGAAGAAATTCGGTATGTAACTATGGTCACCCATCCACGGACCAACTTTGGCAAGCACGGCTTAACCTTACAGATCGACCCGTGCGGCTGTTAATATTTAGCCACGCCCCTATTTTATAGGACTTAGAACATAACTGGCAAATCTGGGTCCCTTCGGGATTACAAGGTGTGATATTATGTATTGTTATAACAAATGCATAAGATATAATAAATCTCGTTTACCTTGGTCAGGTACGAAAGAAGAAGCTGTAATGTGATGTGGAGAAATGAGGAAAATGCGTACGTTAGGAAAAAATTTCTTACGTCATTTTCCTCATGTGGCTGGTTATATAAGAGTAGAGGAAGGCCAAAGAAACGATGTATGGACTGTCTGAAAGATGATATTTTTAGAAGGAGTCGGCTACTAAGATGACGCTGAATAAAGACAGCGTCTAAATAAATTGGTATAAGGATAGAGAGAAATATGATGAGGAACAAAATTAATTTAACAAAGCTTAAAAATTACACTGATTTTCATAAAATTTTCCTATGGATAGCTTGAACTTTAAAACACGCAAGTGTCTATTGCGTGATTTATACTTGCGCGACAGACACTGGGAGTAGGAGTCAGTTTTAATAAAAAATAAATGTAAGAATAGTTTTACTCACTTGCTTTAATTTCCGGGTTAGGCCAAGTATTAATATCATGTCTGAAATCCTCAAAGTCTTGTTTGGTGTAATGTAGAATATATCTGATTGGCTCAGCCAACCCATTGAAGTCAAAGTACTGAAGTTTTTTCGGCATTTTTTACTGTAAACTCTAAGACACCTATCGAGCACGGAACTGAATTCCTGAACCGACAACTATCGCTTTATATTGCTGATATAACAAACAATGATACTGCATTTTTTTTAAGTAGATTTTGCATGTTAATGCTAAGAGATGAAAATCCAAATTGTAATCAGAAACAACGTATTTTTATTGCCCACTCTTCGATAACCTACATACTGCCAACCCATAACGTAATAATACCTAATAACCCCGTACAGTGACTGGGTTGTGGCGGTCAGATAGGTAGTCGCCTCGTGTAAACTACTGGTACTCAGCTGCATTCGGTTAGACTGGAAGCTGACTCCAAGATAGTTTGGGAAAAGGCTAGGCAGATGATGATGATGATGATGACCTAGTAACCCCGTACGCAAATTACGCACGTGGAGTTGCGTACAATACAATACCTGATAACATAACATCACGCCTGTAATCACGGAAGCGTTAGGCAGAGGTGTACCTAATAGCACTCCCACATTTTGCCGGTTATGTTTCATTCCCGTGTAATAACGGCTAATAAGAGGCATCGTTGGCCTTGCGAATGAAAATCGTGACTGCTAAGCTTGAGTTCGTTTCCCAAGACAGACAAGGCGTCATTAGGTTTTCCTATCAGGAGTGCCTCAGTAGCAGACCATTGTTTGAATTAGTGCCTGGTTAATACAATAGGCTTGGATGCCCCCAGCCTATTATATAGAACTGGTTCTAAGCCTGATCTCGCCAATCGTATCGGTTTGCCGTCCCATAGGACTATGAAAGTGAAGGACGAGAGAGTGTATTTTGTGCCTGAATAAACACTTGTGCACTACAAAATAACCTGCGCCGATGGCTGATCTCATCTGGCAATTGTTCGCTGTGACCGAGGCTAGTCAGAAGGACTATAAAGGGTGTAAAACACCTCTTAACGAAGCCGAAAGGCACTGGTTCTCCCTGTCATTGCGATCATTTTTTTGTTCTACACCATACCTGGGAACCTTCTAGTTACGGAGATATTAGGGGTCAAAGTTCCAACTTTTTAACAAGTATTTTTTTAAATGCAAGTTTTTAATGTAAGATTTTTACTTTAATCACCTCCACGACCCCCGCACTATTCAATCCGTCCATCAGCACAATGTTTTGAATGCGTTACATTGAGTTCTACCACAAGACATGATTTTACAACCCCCAAAAAATAGTCGTTTCCCAGCAATAATTTTTGCGTAAAGTTACTTAGTTTCATGTACAGAATGCTTGGTTGACGGCTTTATCATTTCTACAAAAAACAGCATTATCTATGACACAACATCACACCTGTCATCCCGAATAGGCAGAGCAGAGGAGTACGTAATACTACACCCAGGTTTCGCTAGTTAGGTTTAAGAGCGTTTACACCAAACGGCATTTCATACAAACTGTCAAGTCCTGATTTTTCGAATTGACTGAGTCGATTTTAATTAAACTTAATACGCTTATGCAGGATACATAGGTCTAAAAAGTTACTAAAAAACAATTTAGACAGGTAGATCTTTAAAAAAAGGTTTCAATGGATAATTTGTAATCGGTCTTCAATTTAGCTGTAACACTATTTTTCGTTTTTTTTTCGTTCGTCAAAAACACGCCCTAAGCCGAGGTTCGTACCCCACGGGGGTGCCCTTAGCGTGCAGTCGCTTAGTTTGTAAGTTTTTATGCCCTGGCTGGAGGCCTTACTCTTAAGACACCCACAGGATAGTCCGGTTAAGCAGACGACAACCTCATAGGTTGAACTGCGAGATGCCATTCACAAAAAAAAAAAATGTCAAAGAGCTAGTACACCAACAGATGAATAAAAACACATCAATTCCGTTCATGATCCCGATGTAAGTCATTAATAATTCATGACGGACCACTAATTCATGACGGACCACCGTTAGACTCTGACTATACCATGAGCTATTCGATACTTTAATGACAACATAGGTGTCGATCACTATCGAGGCACAATTAATTATCTATTGTTAGCCGAGCCCCTAAGGGGTCTGTGGCTTTACGCCCATTCATTAAAATTACGCGACACCTAAACGAAAGATTAAAATATTTAAAGAAAAAAAAGTTTTCAATGGGACTCGCATAGGAGGATAAACTGACCAAAGGAATTGTGACTCTCGGTGCTGATTGAAGCGTTTAAAATTCAACAGTGCTTTTTTATTTAGCCATTAATTTTGGTGATAACAATAGGTTAGCGAAAGATAATTCCAACTACCGCACAATTTTAATTCATTCACGAAAAAGTCAATCACAACATTCCACCGTTACAAAAACTAGATTAAAAACCGTTTAAAAATAACACTTGTACCGGAGAATAAATATCGTGTAGGTACTCACTCTCTTTTATTTTTAGATCTGGCCAGGTGTCAATATCGTGTCTAAAATCTTCAAAATCTTGCTTAGTGTAGTGTAGAATATATCTGATTGGCTCAGCCAAGCCTCCGATGTTAAAGTACTGGAGTTTTTTCGGCATGGTGAACTGATTGTCGGCGATACGGCTATCGACCACGGATACAAGCAGTGAACTGAATTCCTGCGCCAGGCATCATCATTATATAGAATTACATAACAAGCATGATACAGCGGTTTCTAAACCAGTTTTTGTATGTTTACGTTCCGTCGAGTTCAATGATTGTGTGTAGGTATATTCTTCTCAACAGTGATGATTCTTTGTGGTCCAATTTTTGAATAAAATACATCATTCATTTGTTTATCGCATCCGGTGATAGAAATGAAAAGTGGTCTGTTGAGGTTATTGATGTAATATTAATTTATTGACTGTACATTAAGTATATGGATGATATGTATTAGAAGAGGTCTTTGCCATAAGGCATTAATAGGCTGGTAATTATATTATTTTCTTCAATTGAAAAATGAAAATAATTATTTCATTTGATATATTTTGAAGGTAAATAAAGCATTTAAAAGTATTAAAATAGTAGCCCTTCGTTACGTATATGTTCAAAGCTATAGGTTCTGAATGACTTTTTTTATACTGTTAATAATTTCGGTATTAATTTTATTGTTTCATCATCAAAAAAATGTATTCAAGTACACACATAAAGTTTTTTGTCAAGAAATAAATTAAAGAACAAAACTACTGTTATTTAGTTTTTATAATTTTATAATAATCAGCCTTTGATCGTCAACTGCTAAACATGTTATCCTCAGAGATCTTGAAATTGTAGTTCTATAGAAAAATAATGTTATTCAATTGGCAGACGAATGAGTCATCTTAGCCAATTGTTATTACCAAACGGACGTGTATTTAAGTATGGCCTCACGTAGAGACTATTTTCGTCAATCGATCCTGTCTGCTAATTAGCAAATGTTTTAACAAACTGCATCATTGGTCGAGTGGACGAAAAGGCGACTGCTGAACATGAAGTCCTGGGTTCGACCCTCGGGTCGGGCAGAGTGTTACCGGTTTTTCATCAGGAATTTCTCAGTAGCAGCCACGGAATCTGGATTTGTGCCCGGTTGATGGCAATAGTCTCGCCCCTATTTCATCATCATCTGCCTAGCCTTTTCCCTAACTATCTTGGGGTCGGCTTTCAGTTTAACCGGATGCAGCTGAGTACCAGTATTTTACATGACGCGACTGCCTATCTGACCTCCACAACCCAGTTACTGGGTAATACGATACCTCTTGGTAAGACTGGATGTCAGACTTTTGGCTTCTGACTTCTCGTAACGACTGTCAAAGATCTACAAATGACAGCCGGGACCAACGGCTTAACGAGCTTTTCGAGGCACGGAAGAAATTCGGTATGTAACTATGGTCACCCATCCACGGACCAACTTTGGCAAGCACGGCTTAACCTTACAGATCGACCCGTGCGGCTGTTAATATTTAGCCACGCCCCTATTTTATAGGACTTAGAACATAACTGGCAAATCTGGGTCCCTTCGGGATTACAAGGTGTGATATTATGTATTGTTATAACAAATGCATAAGATATAATAAATCTCGTTTACCTTGGTCAGGTACGAAAGAAGAAGCTGTAATGTGATGTGGAGAAATGAGGAAAATGCGTACGTTAGGAAAAAATTTCTTACGTCATTTTCCTCATGTGGCTGGTTATATAAGAGTAGAGGAAGGCCAAAGAAACGATGTATGGACTGTCTGAAAGATGATATTTTTAGAAGGAGTCGGCTACTAAGATGACGCTGAATAAAGACAGCGTCTAAATAAATTGGTATAAGGATAGAGAGAAATATGATGAGGAACAAAATTAATTTAACAAAGCTTAAAAATTACACTGATTTTCATAAAATTTTCCTATGGATAGCTTGAACTTTAAAACACGCAAGTGTCTATTGCGTGATTTATACTTGCGCGACAGGCACTGGGAGTAGGAGTCAGTTTTAATAAAAAATAAATGTAAGAATAGTTTTACTCACTTGCTTTAATTTCCGGGTTAGGCCAAGTATTAATATCATGTCTGAAATCCTCAAAGTCTTGTTTGGTGTAATGTAGAATATATCTGATTGGCTCAGCCAACCCATTGAAGTCAAAGTACTGAAGTTTTTTCGGCATTTTTTACTGTAAACTCTAAGACACCTATCGAGCACGGAAACAAATAATACACTGAATTCCTGAACCGACAACTATCGCTTTATATTGCTGATATAACAAACAATGATACTGCATTTTTTTTAAGTAGATTTTGCATGTTAATGCTAAGAGATGAAAATCCAAATTGTAATCAGAAACAACGTATTTTTATTGCCCACTCTTCGATAACCTACATACTGCCAACCCATAACGTAATAATACCTAATAACCCCGTACAGTGACTGGGTTGTGGCGGTCAGATAGGTAGTCGCCTCGTGTAAACTACTGGTACTCAGCTGCATTCGGTTAGACTGGAAGCTGACTCCAAGATAGTTTGGGAAAAGGCTAGGCAGATGATGATGATGATGATGACCTAGTAACCCCGTACGCAAATTACGCACGTGGAGTTGCGTACAATACAATACCTGATAACATAACATCACGCCTGTAATCACGGAAGCGTTAGGCAGAGGTGTACCTAATAGCACTCCCACATTTTGCCGGTTATGTTTCATTCCCGTGTAATAACGGCTAATAAGAGGCATCGTTGGCCTTGCGAATGAAAATCGTGACTGCTAAGCTTGAGTTCGTTTCCCAAGACAGACAAGGCGTCATTAGGTTTTCCTATCAGGAGTGCCTCAGTAGCAGACCATTGTTTGAATTAGTGCCTGGTTAATACAATAGGCTTGGATGCCCCCAGCCTATTATATAGAACTGGTTCTAAGCCTGATCTCGCCAATCGTATCGGTTTGCCGTCCCATAGGACTATGAAAGTGAAGGACGAGAGAGTGTATTTTGTGCCTGAATAAACACTTGTGCACTACAAAATAACCTGCGCCGATGGCTGATCTCATCTGGCAATTGTTCGCTGTGACCGAGGCTAGTCAGAAGGACTATAAAGGGTGTAAAACACCTCTTAACGAAGCCGAAAGGCACTGGTTCTCCCTGTCATTGCGATCATTTTTTTGTTCTACACCATACCTGGGAACCTTCTAGTTACGGAGATATTAGGGGTCAAAGTTCCAACTTTTTAACAAGTATTTTTTTAAATGCAAGTTTTTAATGTAAGATTTTTACTTTAATCACCTCCACGACACCCGCACTATTCAATCCGTCCATCAGCACAATGTTTTGAATGCGTTACATTGAGTTCTACCACAAGACATGATTTTACAACCCCCAAAAAATTGTCGTTTCCCAGCAATAATTTTTGCGTAAAGTTACTTAGTTTCATGTACAGAATGCTTGGTTGACGGCTTTGTGATGAGGTGATTTACACCTTGTATAATTATTATCTATCATCGGACGAGCAGAGATACGGCGAAGCGTCACCGAAATATAGTTGAAGTTCCACGGACCCGAACAAATTGCTTTCCTTCTACATTTATTCCCCGAACAGCCGGCTGTGGAATTTACTGCTGGCTTGTTTTTCCCTGATCATTTTAATCTGGGCCTCCTTAAAGTTCGAGTGAATCAGTTTCTTCTAGGCAAGCGTACTCCACCCTAGGCCGCATCATCGCTTCACATCAGGCGAGTTGCAGCCAAAAGTAAGCCTATTTAGTATTTACCAAAAAATATATTTAAATGTGAATATTTTATAGTCTCCAACGACTCGATCGCTGAGTATCTACGACCGGATCACGTTAACACATAACATCTGTTTTTGTACGGACAATTGAAATGGCCTTGGAACCCAGACATATTAATAAGCACATACTATAGGTACAAAGGTGTTTTTTATTTGTATTTTGTTCACACGTTCAGAATAGGTGTCATCATTATGCAGTTTGGATGTGTAATGATAAAATAATTGTGTGTGCCTTAATAGTTGTGCACTTTTGTATTTTCAACGCTTGGCTCGGCGTCGAGGGTTCAAGTTCCAGTAATGTAGGTTACATAATTGAAATGAATCAAACTTTAAAAAATAGATTGCTTTTTTTAACCTACTTTTTTCTTTTTATTTAAAAAAGGTTGCTTTTTGTCAGATTCACAGAAAAAAGAAAGGTAATTTTTTTTTTTTTTTATGGAGGTATACAAAAAATAAGGTTTTTTTTTATCAACATTGAATACATACTCGTATACAAATGTTCGTGTCCTTGCATGACCGTTGAAGAGTTAATCGTGAGCTGTTTTAATCGTGCTGCATCAAGTCATGTCTTTCATAAAAAAATATTGTCACAGAACCAAAAGTGTGTAAATGGTCTGAAATTCAGTTGCAAGATTTGACCAAAACATTATTCTAACTAACTAACTTATACATTAACTTCTGGGCACTTTTCCTGTCGACAGCGATGTCGAAGAATTTTTTGACGCCCTGTAATTTTGATACTTGTACATATTTTATTTTTATTTTATATTAATTTGTAGTTTGTAAATAATGTACATATGTAATATAGAAATTAAACAGTACACATCAAAATTAAAACTAACTAACTAGCAAGGTAATTTAAACAAAAGCTACACTAGGTATACACAGCATTGAGGTTTCGCTTAGTATTAGATAAAAAGGGTATTGGAGAGCCTAAGAAAAAACAATATTTGTGCAGTCAGAGCTCATTCCATTCGCGTTCATTTTTATTTTTTTATCACAAAATTGATAAACACCTACTCTCACCAACGTGACTGAAAGCACATCAACTTTAACTACTGCATTTCTTCATAAAATTATTAATTATTTTTGTAGTCATAACATTGTTACGAATAAAAAAACATGTGATAATAACAAACTCACTAACTTTGTATCAACAATTTCTAGATAGATACAATAAAACAAAGAGATAACTATACAGGCTATTAACTTGCTAAGTATTACTTTTTGATCAAGTATGTAGGGCTTGTGCACAAAACTGCGATGCGACGTCTCATCGTGAAAATCTACGAGCTCCCACGACGCATCGCAAGAACTTGCGAATTGATTCGAATCGCGAATTCCTGCGATGTTACGTCTATTTTTACGATGCATGTCACGACCTAGTTTACAAAATACGTTTAGTACGATTGACGTTCGTCGAAGGAATGGTCACCCGAATCGCAGAAGTCTTGCCGCACAAAATCGAATCGCAGCGATGCATGTCACAGTTTTCTACGTTGCGAATTCGCATCGCGCCTATTCCCAGTTTAATGTACAAGCCCTTAAGCAGTGACAGCCTAGTGGTGTGATCGTCGGACTGCCAAGTCACGCACTTCAGATTTTTCGGATTCATGTGCGTATTGTATAATTATCACTTGCTTCGGTGAAGGAAAACATCGTGAGGAAACCAGCATGCCTGAGAGATATTTATCGACGGCATGTAAAGCCAATTCAGAAACCTATGGACGGCTAAATAAAACTCTGAGATCAGAATAGGCACTAATATGTAACGTAAAATGTCCTTGTATACTATGACGTAAATTCTTTTATAATAAACTTAATATTTAAGAACCTAAGACATGTGACAACTAAAAAAATGTTAACAGAAATCTATGTCTCTCTGGCTCAATCAATTCTTATCTACTGCATACCCGTGTGGGTCGGTGCGACAAAAACGAAGTTTCTTGAGCTAGAGCGAGCACAGAGATCTCTTATAAAGGTCATGTACACCAAACCGTTCAGATTCCCGACCAATGAGTTATACTACCTAAGCGGTATTCTCACAGTCAGAAAATTGTACATACTTCACGCTAGCTTAAAATTACACAAAGTCCTGCCATATGACCCTAACTCTCAGGAAAGAAGAAGAAGAAAGCACCGTGTTGCACCAGTACAATTCGTTAAAACTAGTTATGCAAAAAGACAATTCAATACAAATTCCGCTACGCTATATAATAAAATAATTAACATCTATCCCATGACTACTAAAGACTGCAAAAAGGCATTAGTTCAATGGCTAAAACTGAAGACCGATGATGACATTGAAATATTGCTGCAAGTATCGTCAATATGACTTGAAAAGAAACACACACGCACTCACACACATACACACACGCATGCACACACACGCTCTCACACACATACACACATGCACACACTCACACACACTATTTTAGGAGTGTTTTCAAAGTTCTTTTATTTTTTAATTTTAGATATCTTATAATTTCTTGTTTAAATTTTATTTTATTATTGTACACCACTTTTTTTTAGTTGTAATTGAAGAGCGGGGCCTTCTAGCACAGGTATATAATTTACTTAAAAGGAGGTCTCTATGTAAGATTTAATGTAAAAGTTGTACAAGTTTCTGCAATAAACCTTTTTTTATTTTTTTTATTTATTAAACTAACTTAAGTCGACGTATCGTTAGTTAGAAAGCATATGAGTGCGATGTTAGTTCAACAAACATATGAAAACTTTTTTAAGGAAAACCATCACCTAATTTACTTATATTTCCCTAAAAGCATAGTCGACGTAGCCCCCTATTTCTGTCTGCAGGGTTTACAGTAACCTAACACGAAGGGGTTGTCGGGGTCTTACTAAGACCCCGACATCCCTTTCGTGTGATCCTAACCTGTCCGAGTCGGGGTGCCCCAAGTCCAGAGCTCGCTTTGCTCGCTCTTTAACAATTTATTATTATACAAATTTTCTAACTAACGATACGTCGGCCTTGCATACTTCGCTCCAGTGAACTTTCGAACTAGCGTACATAAAGATCCTGTACTTTAGAACTAACATACATACGTCGACATTTCAAACTTCGACATTCAATAGCGGAGTGGTTATACATACCTACAGCAAGATGGAAGTATGGTGTGAGGAATGATACGAAAGAGAAAGCAGTAAATGATACCGTGACGTCTGACTGGGAAGAAGAAAATAAAACGTGTTGCGCCGACCCCAAACAAAATGGGACAAGGGCAGGAAGATTATGATGAAGTACGTTATAAGTTTTAAAAGTTTAAAGTTTTGTCAGTACAAATGAAATCATCATTATCTGCCTAGCCTTGGTCGGCATCACATGGAACCTGCCTATCTGAGCTCCACAACCCAGTTAATACCGGGTTATATTATAACCCTCGGTAAGACTGGTTGTCAGAATTTAAGTGCAGATGAAATACTTGCATAAAAATGTCTGCTGTTTACCAATACATGCTAGGTATACAGCAGATATTTTTCTGCAATAATTTCATTACAGTCAGTACATCAACAAAAGTGTGAGGTAGCACTTTTGCTGATTGTACTGACAGTAAATGACCTGCAAATATCACCCTTTAATCCACGTAAAGGTGACATCAAAACAAAAACAAAACAGCAAGTTATCTCTAAAATTTCACTAAGGTTAATCCAACTTTCAATAAATCTGCAAAGGTCATATTGATAAAACAAAGGTATAAAAACGGTTACTTTTCTTATTCGATATTAGTGTTTGTGGTCCAACGAAGCTAGCAATAAAATGGCACCTGTTTACCAGCTGAAATTCTTCGACTTTATGGGACTTGCTGAACCCATTAGGTACTTGTTTGCCTATGGTGGTATCAGCTACAAGAATGTGGTTATCAACAAGGATACTGAGTGGCCTGATGTACAGAGAAGTAAGTTTTATTACTAAGTCTTTTTTCTCTTTTATTTTCTATTTGATTTTTGGTTTAAAGCCAGATATAAAATCGTTTCAAATTTGACTGCCAATTTAAATATTTAATGTATTGAAATGTCAATTATAACCTGGCATGGACGTCGATCTGCTTCAAACTTCTTGTTCGATCGACGACACGGTTGGCGCAGTGGCTGAGCTATTGACTGCCGCGCTGCGTGTCTCGGGTTCGATCCCCGTACGGAACAAATATTTGTATGGTCTACAGATAGTTGTTCCGGGTCTGGCTGTTGTGTACGTGACTTTAAAATGTTTGTAAGCGCACCCACGATACAGCAGAAATTCCTAGGGTGGTGGAAAGCTTAAAAAAAAAAAAACATGTATGTACCGTCAAAAACATCCGTGGTAACTATTTGACATTTATATAGATATTGCTTTTATGTCGTAGAAATAAGGTTCATTATTACCATTGAGTTGCGGTGAGACAGTATAATGTAAGTGTAGGTATATTGTATAGGTAAGCCTATTTATAGGTATTTCAATAGACTGCATAAATTCACCAGAGTCAACAACGTAAAAGTCTAATGAAATTCTGGTTTCCAATTAAAGCTATGTCCACCTTAATGAAATAAAGGGTGTAAAACACCTCTTAACGAAGCCGAAAGGCACTGGTTCTCCCTGTCATTGCGACCATTTTTTTGTTCTACACCATACTTGGGAACCTTCTAGTTAGGGAGATATTAGGGGTCAAAGTTCCAACTTTATGACAAGTATTTTTTTAAATAAAAGTTTTTAATGTAAGAATTTTACTTTAAACACCTGCACGACCCCCGTACTATTCAATCCGTCCATCAGCACAATGTGTTGAGTGCGTTACATTGAATTCTACCACAAAGCATACACCCCCCAAAAAAAAAGTCGTTTCCCAGCTATAATTTTTGCGTAAAATTACTTAGTTTCATGTACAGAATGCTTGGTTGACGGCTTCGTGATGAGGTGATTTACACGGTGTATACCTCGTGAGGAAGCTCGTGGCTAAATAATTACAGCCGGGTCGATCTTCAAGGTAAAGCCGTGCTTGCCGAGGTTTGGTCCGTGGATGGGTGACCATAATTACATACCGAGTTTCCTCCTTGCCTCGGAAAGCACGTTAAGCCGCTGGTCCCGGCTGTCATTTGTAGATCTTTGACAGTCGTTAGTACACACTAGTGTCGTGTCGTTGGTAGACACTAGTCAGAAGCCAAACGTCTGACATCCAGTCATACCAAGGGGTATCGTATTACTCAGTTACTGGGTTGTGGAGGTCAGCTGCATCCAGTTAGACTGAAAGCCGACACCAAGATAGTTTGGAAAAGGCTAGGCGATGATGATGAAAGTAGGTATATATACTACAAGAGAATAGCCGTTATTCTCAAGA
This sequence comes from Cerastis leucographa, assembly GCA_963082945.1. Classification (NCBI taxonomy): domain Eukaryota; kingdom Metazoa; phylum Arthropoda; class Insecta; order Lepidoptera; family Noctuidae; genus Cerastis; species Cerastis leucographa. The sequence goes on from OY720382.1 coordinate 5,655,394, forward strand.
GTATCTATGGAGGATAATTCATAGTTACATATAAAAACTAAATTCCAGAAGTGGGTCGAATTATTTGTTGATTGACTGAATTATTCTTACACCATGATAAGAATTCTTAATGTGACTTCATTATGCTTCATCATTGTGTTAATTTAAGGTCATTGGTACTGATTACGGACACGCTAATTGTTCGAGAGATAAATCTGTAATTCAAAACATTGCTTACCTAACTGTTTCTATTCTTTATTCTTTGAATCATCTATATTTTTATTGAGTTTCTTTTTTAAATCTGGCTTTTATAAGCTATAGTGTCGAATTATAGTTGTCATCTGAACTTTCATGACTTTTGTGCACATTTTCTTTCATTTGTGCAATTTCTGCTTCTCTCAATTTTGTGGCTCTCGGCGACGCCCCATCTTTTTCTGTTTTGTCGATCTGCTACAGCGATCTCATTTGTCCTTGCTTGTATAGCATCTTCCACGCGTTCTACGCGTTGTCATTTCTTGTATTGGGTAAGGTTAAATGGGCAACAACAACTCTGCCATCTACAGCGCCAGCAAATGCTTCGGACAGGTCTCCTAAACTGCCAGTGGAGGTGAACAAAGAACTACACTGGCATACCATGACCTCTAAAAGCAGTATTGTTTTACTTTTACTAGTCCAGTGTGGGAAAAAGATGAAGCTATACAGGACGTCTAGCGCCATCTCTTTCCCACACTAGAAAAGGAGTAAAACAATAATGTTTTTATTTCAGTGTGGGAAAGAGACGGAGCTAAGGATGTCTAGCCATCTCTTTCCCACACTGGAAAAGGCGAAAACAAAAATGTTTTAAATCGTCATGGTAGGCCACCAGGTCTGCAGATGTAACATCGCTTATGAGGCTCTGCAGTCACACATTTATTCAACAGAACACCTTCATCTGACTAAGTTCTGTATGATCAGAATGAGATAAGAATAAGAAGAATAAATTTATTAAACCATAGTTACAGTAATTTTCTTAGTCTAACATCATTAAGGATGTCGGTAAAAAGTTTTATTTTAACAAACTTATATAACAGTGGACCCCAAACTAGGCTGTGCCTGTATCTTGGGGCCGGAAAAGATAGAACCATGTTAAAGTATACAGGGTAGAAGAGACACCGACACACAAACGGTCACCTTGTATTCAGTACACCATTGTAACCCCCCACTTTCCCACTTGCAAATTTTTCACCAGTTAATAAAACAAAATAGCTCACCGTCTGCCTAGCCTTTTTCCCAAACTATCTTGGGGTTGGCTTCCAGTCTAATCGAAAGCAGCTGAGTACCAGTACTTTACATGAAGCGACTGCCTATCTGACCTCCACAACCCAGTAACTGGGTACGATACCCCTTGGTAAGATTGGATGTCAGACTTTTAGCTTCTGACTACTTGTAACGACTGTCAAAGATCTGCAAATGACAGCCGGGACCAATGGCTTAAAGTGCTTTCCGAGGCACGGAAGAAGGTCACCAATCCACCATCCACCATCGGCAAGCACGGCTTAACCTTAAAGATCGAACCGTGCGGCTGTTATTATTTAGCCACGAGATCCGAGTTCCCCACAAAAATACAATACCTACTCTGTCAAAATGTACAGAACAGCAGTTTGAAAGAAAAAATACCGATCAAAAATTTATATTCAGGTTTAGAATTATGTTCTGATTCCTTGGTATTAATTTAAAGGGACCTTTGCCAGATTCCAATAGTTGCTGTCGACATTGCCAATTTACTTTGACAAGTTTCCATCCCATTCTGATAACGCGCTGATGATGAAATAATAGTAATTATTTTGATACGTTGTTATTGTTCTATATGCGGCAAAGCATTTCAGTTGCACAGAGTAAAACATTCTTCTATTTCAGCTGTCCCATTCGGCAAGCTGCCCGTTCTGGAGGTAGACAAGAAGGTGCTCTACCAGTCTGTGGCCATCAGCCGCTACCTTGGAAAGCTGGTAGGTTTGGTGCCCGCTGATGACTTGGAAGCAGCTGAGATTGATGCTGTTGCATTGTCAGTCTTCGATTTTGGATCCAGTGAGTTTGTGTTTATTTTTTGCTTGAAACTATATCTGGATAATAAATTTCAGAAACTTGTTATGAGAAACTAATTAGATCATCTGCAAATTGCCTTTGATACCCAGAAGAGGAGAATAAGAACAGCAAATATAAAAAAGATATGCTGTATATCATGAGATCCTGTATCTATTTGATTCTCTATGAAGAGCAAAGTATTATTAATTGGTCACTTCCATTAATTAGTTCTTAGAGCTTGGAGTTGCACTGGTAAATCCGCTCTCACTTACCTTTTGTCTTCTACATAAAAAATAATACTATTACATAATAAAATCTACAACAGCCGTTTAAACCTTCAGGAAACTTCTAACTAAAATGTTGTTCTCCTTCCACAGGGGTACACGAATGGTACCACGAAGAGAACAAGGAGAGGAAAGCTTACTTGTGGAAGGAGCTGGAGGAGCTCTGGTTCCCTAGGTACCTGCGTGACTTCGAGGAGATTGTGCAGAAGAAGGGAAGCTACTTCGGTGGTCAGGTTAGTAGTGTTGGCTGTTTGATTGCCAAATACTTTGTATTATTTCACGGTGGAGTTAACTAGTGCCTCGACTGCCAAGTTGGTCTATTGGTCGCAAGGGGCACAGCTGAGCATGAGGTCATGTGTTAAATTTCCAAGTCGAGCAAAGTGTGATTGGACTTGCGTTCAGGAATTTCTCAGTAGCAGCCACGGAGTCTGGATTTGTGCCCGGTTGATGGCAATAGGCTCGCACCCTATTACATGGGACTTAAAATTAACTGGTGAAATGTGGGTATACTGTAGCGACCACAAAAAGCAACATACTACAAAAAGTACTACAGCGCCATCTATGATGCGACGGAGGAACTATCATCAATTTCCTACAAGTCGCAAGCAAAGTTTACATCGACTTTAGTATATATAGAGAAACCCGATATCAACTATCGGGTCTTTCCGACCTCGCCGTCGAGGTCCGTCGCGACGTCCCGGTTCATGCCCTCCCCGACCCTCGCTCGAGCCAGCCCGCGATGCTCTGCCAGTAGTTTAAATCAGCCCCTAAATAATGATACCATTCAGATCCAGCCTGCCCCCATGCAGTCCTCCTCCAGCGACGCCCTAAGCCGAGGTTCGTACCCCACAGGGGGTGCCCTTAGCGTGCAGTCGCTTAGTTTGTAAGTTTTTATGCCCTGGCTGGAGGCCTTACTCTTAAGGCACCCACAGGATAGTCCGGTTAAGCAGACGACAACCTCATAGGTTGAACTGCGAGATGCCACTCACAAAAAAAAAAAAACAACTATCGGGCTGTTGCCCGCCAGACACAACACCTGCCTGGTCGGAGGATCCTCCCTTTTCTTAGGAGTATCAAGGAACTTTACACCCTGTTCCTCATACCCCTAAACTGGTGACCCCGACGTGATCTGAACACGCAACTTTCTGAGCTGGAGTCAGATTCGGGATTGGGGATTCGGTACACCTCTGCTCTATCCCTTCGGGGATAACAGTAATGTGTTAACTAAAAGTTCTTAATGGTATTTCTCGCATTGACGCAACTACATGGGAAATGTCGTGTCTTGAAAGTTTGACTGAATAGGTATAGGAGTTACTATGTATTGTATCTAAAATGGTTCAAATTGTTCTTGAAAATAAAATAAAAAACCAGCCAAGTGCGAGTTGGACTCGCGCACCGAGAGTTCCGTACTTTTTAAAACGTAATTATTAAAAATATTTTCATTATGTAATGTAACTAAAAATTTACAGTTATCGCTATTTTGCCTTTATCTGTCCTATAAGACGTTGCTTCGTACCAAATTTCAAGAATCTGAATTCACGGGAATTACCCTGTAAGTTTTGATTCCCTTGCGAGTGTCGAAAATTTGCGGAAATTTACGGCATAAACGGCTGTATCTTTTGATTGCGTTGGCTTAGAAGTTTGATTTTTTTAGCAGCTTTAAGGGTAGAGTAGACTTGAGTATTTGATATAAATTTCAACTTGATACCTCCACGAGTTCCTGAGAAAAAGGGTCTTGACAGACAGACAGACGGACGGACAACAAAGTGATCCTATAAGGGTTTCGTTTTTTCCTTTCGAGGTACGGAACCCTAAAAAGACGTCAGATGGGCAGTCGTCCCATGTAAAATACTCGTATTCAGCTCTGCATCCAGTGGGACTGGTAGCCTTCCTTAACATGATAAGAAAAACCTTAGGAAGATAATGGTATTCTTGGAACAAAAAATAGGAATAAGTTGCACCCTCTAAAGCTGACTAAAACATTTATTATTCTCTCCTCCAGAAAATAAGCTGGGCCGACCTCTACTTCGTGGGCATCATCGAGTCGGTTGAAGGCATGTGGGGCTCCAAGATTCTGGAAAAGCAGTACCCCTTGCTGCAGAGGATCTACACCCATATCCATGAGATCCCGGCCATCGACACCTATGTCAGCAACCGACCCAACTACAAATATTAATGAACATTGAATAAATATTTGAAGTCTTGTAATTTATTGTTTGAATTTTACTCCGATCTTATTGGCTGGTGCCCTATTTCCCCAAGTTCCAAGATACCCAAAGTAAATTAAAAAAAAAAACAAATTGGTACGACTCTGTCTTGACCGAAATCTAGAATGGTGCAGTCGCTGAATCAATGCTTGTACGTACGTATTGTGTAATGTTATTTGTTAAAACTTTAGAGAATCAATAGGGTAAAATGTAATATGTATTTCATCCTATACTAAATGCCTACCCATCTTCCAAGGAAACAAAGGCATACCGTCCGGTCTTTTGCCACCGTCGCGTGCCAAGCCATTGGGTTCTAACAAAAGAACAAACCGATGTTGATGAAAATGTTGTAACTGCTGAAAATTTTCCAACTTTCGTCAATGCCAGTCCGAGGAATGATCAAGCATGAACTAAACAAACAAATGAATTTTACATTTTGGGGAAATTGGGAAATAGTGTACGATAAATAATTTTGGGGAACTTGGAGCGTGGGGACATAGGGCTTCAGCCATATTTTTGTCCTGGTTTTACCTTAACAATTGTTGTTTTTATGTTTACACAAGATCAATGTGGAATAGAAGGTATTGTTTTGCATCCTCGACAAATTCAAGGAGGTAACTATGCTAATGATACTCGACCCGAATCAATAATAAAATGGGTAGGTAATTTTTATAATTTTTCTTATTTACGGAAATCGGTAGGTGTGAACTACCCGTCTTTTAAACCGGCCCGTATGATTCTCGCCCCATAACCGCGCTTTCACACATACAAACTATCTCGTCTGTTCGTATCACGTTTATTCGAATATTTCTTATTCCCTAAACCACGTTATGGGGGTTTTTCTGAAATACTGACAAATTTAAACAACAACAAAAAAAAACAAACTATGTACCCTAATTTAAATTGATTATTTATATGTGTTTTGTGACAATATCCTAACCAGGATGCAAAACAACGCCTTGTAGAAACGAAAAATAAGTTGAAATTCGAATGCTCATTGAGCATAATATCTAAGTTTTTTTTTTTTTTTTTTATCACTTATCCTAGTGTTCATCAAAAGATGAACCCTAATCATTATTACGATCTAGCCTTGTAAATAGACTAATAAGTAATTTAATTAAAACCTAAACTGCTATATAGTCTTTACTAAGAATGTGTCCAATGGCACTTTCCTTATTGTCTCTATTAAGGCGAATACACTTCGTTCTTGTGTTTATTTGGTAACACTTCTGCTACATTACACTATTCACTCACATGTAAGAATATGAATTTTCGAAAACTAGTAGTTATTTGTACATATTTTTTTGTACCCTATCACAATGTTGTCGTATTTAACGCAAAAGTTATCTGGTAGAGAATGTCTTGCGGCATTAAGTCCGCCTATGTACCACTTTTGTACATGAAGTTTAAATAAATAATATCGCAACTGTAATCCTCGAATAGGCAGGCATAGCACTTAGACACTTACATAGTAAGCAAATTATGTTAAGTATCATGTAAGTGATATAGGTATGTGCTTCCCAGCTAAAACACGATGGAGTGGCGAAGGGCTGAGGGCTTTGGGGGACTGTTCATAATATTGACATTCAAAAATTGCTGAATATATTATCAGCCTAATTTCAGTAAATTACTTTTGATCATGATTTAATACCCAGTAAGCCTGTTGCAATATGTACATATTATATGACTGAATTGATTATGTAGTTTTGAACACTAACCATATTCTGGTAAACTCATAGGCTGTTGATCGGCCCTTCAACAAAATGCTATCCTTACTGCCTACCATTTCTTTCACGGCGGCGGCTCGCCGCCTCAAAGAACGCGCCCACACCGGGGCCCCATAAAGGGCCATGGACCGCACGACCCCCGCGTAGAGCCTCCGGCAGGAGGCGTTTGGACCCCCCAGGTTGGGCAAGAGCCGCTTGAATGCAGCTCCTGCCCGTTCCAGTTTTTGGGCTCAACGAAGTTCCACCGGCTGTCGAGGACAAGCCCTAGGTACTTTAGCGTCGACTCGACGCTGATGGGAACCCCTCCTACCGTCAGTGTGGATCCCGACGGTGGCCCATTCCGAGGCCCATGAAAGCACATGGCCTCGGACTTGTGCAATGCCACCTCGAGACCCAGTTGCCGGATTCTCTCCAAGACTATCGCAACCCCGCGTGTCATAAGTTAGGCCGCCGCCTCGTGCGACCTCCCCTGTGCCAGCACCAGCGTGTCGTCAGCGTAGCAAACTACGCTGATACCGCTAGGGAGGTCGGTTCCTTCTTTGCCCTTTGTGTTCTAGGACCACAGTATCTCTTTCGAACAGTCCCGCAGCCCTGGCAGGCACCGGCCCTCTCGGACCCCTTCCAATTTGCTGACATCTCCTTGAGGCGCGCGTGGAACACGAATGCGCCGTCGAGACGGCCTGTCGTCATAAGATGGACGGACGACGACGATAACGGGGGGCCTTTCACACCCCTTTTTTCCCCTTTTCAATCAACAACCACATCAGCAATTTGTCAACCCGTCACCCAAGTCATAAAGTCTCACACACGATCAACCTCCCGCCATGAAACATGGCAACACAATTCATTCATTATTCGCAACGTCCAGGTGTTAGGGTCAGTATATCGCCGACAATTACTTAGAAACGGTATTAGGAGCAACCACTGAAACAGCCGGCAAGTAAACAGGATCCTTTTACTGCCATACCACTTAAGGGTTGTGAAGGAAAAGGCTGTTGTCGGGTGTGAGTATCAGCGATTTAAAAATATGATAATACTGAGAAAAGTTTAATAATGAATGTGGATGGCTAATATGAAAAGGGGAAGACCAAAGAAACAATGGATGGACTGTCTGAAAGATGATTTGGTTTAAAAATAAATGGCTTGTAAGATGACGAATAATATGTAAGAAGAAGATATGCTGCACTGATGCCAAATAAATAGGGATGAGGGCAAAAAAAATATGACAAAGTCACGCCATTTATATTAGCAAAAACTATATAACTATACTCCTTTTTCCGCAAGAAATATTTATTTTTAATACCCTTGAATATTGCATTACCCAGTTACTGGGTTGTGGAGGTCAGATAGGCAGTCGCTTCATGTAAAATACTGGTACTCAGCTGCATCCGGTTAGACTGGAAGCCGACCCAATCATAGTTTGGGAAAAAGGCTAGGCAGATGGTGACCCTTGAATATTGCACTACTGAGCACAGGCTCAAGCCCAAGAGAACAAGAGTACCTAGAAGGACATGAGGGAGGCCGTTGTTGTCTTGCACCACCTCGGCTCAAATAGGATTAGGCGAATAACCAAAGGTATTCCATAGTAGCTGTCCCGCGCAACTTCGTCTGCGTCACATTTTCCCCTTTTTCGCAACATTTTTCATTGCTGCTCCGCTCCTATTGGTCGTAGCGTGATGATATATAGCCTATGATACTTCTAATACTTCCAAAAATGTGTGTACAAAGTTTCATGATGATCGGTTGAGTAGTTTTTGCGTGAAAGCGTAACAAACAAACTTACATTCACATTTATAATATTGGTAGGGATTTTCGAAACCAGCTTAATTCACTAATCAAAGCAGCTTGCAAATGCTAAAGTCAAAGTGTCACTTGGAAATGACATATTCTGTGTGTTAAATCGTTCTTGATACTACAATAGAGCAATCATCCAATGAATTCTGCGTTCATTAAATGATAGCTCTTGAACGTCTCAACAAAGATGGATTACAGCAGCTAGTAGTTTAGTATATGAATAGATACCATTTGCACACACACACACACACTTCTAAAACGATTTCAGTCCAGTATCACGCTAAGACTTCGTTCCTTATGTTTATGAGAAAATGAATACTCTTCCGCCTATTGTTGTCCATATATTGGAACTATGTTTTGAAATAGCAGTAATTGTTGACTTTTGACTTCGCAAATATCCGTTACCAAGCGCGATTTATGATGGCAGGTATGATACGTCAAAGACTAAGTCTAAAGCGTCGACTTTTGAGCTAGCAAGCAAACAATTAAATGTTCCCATGTAACACTGAATAGACAATGGTATTGCAACAAGGAATCGACGTCACCCGCTGGATGTTGAGCACCAGAAGTCCTGATTCAATCTATGTGACTGGAGAGGTCTTCGCAATTCTGTGTGGTTCTTTCTTCAAAATACCATCTCAGACGAGAAAGTACATGGCCCTCACATGCCCTCGCGAAAACAGTATCTGGACTTTAGAAGAGCCAGTGACGTCTCACTTTTTTTTTGCAGTTTCATGTCGAAGAAACATCGGCTTCAACTAGTTTAAAAAAAATACGTGTACAAGTGTTTTTAACAACCTACAGCATCATCTGCCTAGCCTGTAGTACTGGGGTATTCGATACCCTTTGGTAAGACTGGTTCTCAAATTTTTGGACAACTGAATTCCTGTAACGACTGTTAAAAACCACTGATGACAGACTGGACCAACAGCTTAACGTGTTTTCCGAGGCACAGACCAATCTAAGCAGATTAATCTAAAGATTGAGTACAGCGGCTGTTATTATTTAGCAACGAGCTCCTTTAATAATCTACTTCATCATCTGCCTTGCCTTTTCTCAAACTATCTTGGGGTCTGCTTCCAGTCTAACCAGATACAGCTGAGTACCAGTATTTTACATGAAGCGATTGCCTATCTGACCTCCACAACCCAGTAACTGGGTAATACGATACCCCTTAGTAACACTGGATGTCAGACTTTTAGCTTCTGACGACTCGTAACGACTGTCAAAGTCTGCAAATGACAGCCGGGACCAACGGCTTAACGTGCTTTCCGGGGCACAGAGGAAACTCGTTATGTAATTATGGTCACGCATCCACGGACCAACCTCGGCAAGCACGGCTTAACCTTAAAGATCGACCCGTGCAGCTGTTATTATTTAGCCACAAGTTCCTTTAATAACCTACTTATAAAATATAATAATACTATCTTCCAATTGATGAAAAGCCAACGCGTTAATCAATGAACAGCAAAATTTCCATCGATGCGCTTAAGCGTATCGCCGCGCCGCTGACAGAGGCACCCAACCCGAGGGTTGTGGCGACAACACAGAAAACCCTAGTAATTTACGGCACAGTAGTTGGTAGCGCCTAAGGAAGCGGTTTATTATCGCCCAGAGAGTGAGACTTCGCAGAATACCTCTCCATCACACGTTTTATGTGCAGCCAACTTGTTTATTTATTGAAATGCTTATTGCACCGCTGTACATAGCTTTTCTATGTTCCTCTTTAGGGTCCCGTAGCCAAATGGCAAAAAACAAAACCCCGTCCATTCGTATGACACAGCCACTTTAATACGAGACTGTGGGCACCATAAAATTTAAATTTAAAGTACACAAAAGTATTGTTTGCAAAAATGCGTCAAAACCTTGTTCGTTTTTGGTTCTTTGCTTGCCTAGTTGGTGTTCAGCACTGTTCAATTTTACTCATCATAATATGGGAGTTCCCTTATTACCTCTCTAACTTAAAAAGGCATATCTGATGACGATATTGTAGGCCAGGGATGGCGAACTAATCGCACGCGTGCCCTTGGTGGCACACGACACAATATTTTGGGCACACCATTGATATTAACCATATTTTCATCTACCTACGGCCTGCGCTCATTATTTTCAAAGATGATTAACATTATGGATTCACTTAGCTACCATGCATTCAACTAATAGTGGTTACACTTATAACCCTAATTCAAGTTATTTGTCATCTAATCTGCAACACAAAAGTCATAGGTACTAATGTTATTTTCATTATTATAGTTACAGGTATAAGGGTAAGCGCGATCTACGAAAATAAATCGTTGCACCTTTTAAAATGCGAAATAAAATCGCTTCATAGGGTACAAAATATACGCACGATTTATTTTCGTAGTGCGCGGATTGTAGTACATTTCTGTTGTTCACAGATTGACGAATTTTCTTCGCAACGATTTATTTTCGTAGTGCGCGCTTACCCTAACAGAAACCTTTTAATATTAAACAGTGCCAAAAGTTACTTTTTGGTAGAAAAAAAAGAGTTTTGAGAATAAAGACTTTAGTTTTCCCAACAATCACTAAGTCAAAATTATTTGGCGGCACATCTATGGCCTCATCAAACATTTCTTTAGAAATAATGCACGTTGATCCCCTTGTATTTCATCTGATATGTTTCAATTTATAATCTTATCAAGCCCCTACCTACTCCGCTCAAGTCTACTTCATAAAACCCACTCTTTGCTACCCGTACCAAGTGGTTTTACTATGTAACACATTTAGCTTGTTCAAATAAAGTTACGTTACATAGAAAACGCTTTGACCTGTGTGAAAACAGTTTGACGGAATACTCTTGAATAAAACAGTTCTAGAAATGATGTACTTTGCATGTAGAGAACTAGAAATTTAATCACTATGTTTGTGCTAAAAGGGTTCACGTTAACTTTGCAATCAGTTTACCGTAACATCCTTTTACAAAATTTCTGAGAAGGACTTCTGCTATTTTCGATGTTTAACTAATGGTCACAGATTACATACGTACATGCACAGCGACACACGAAGTTATACATGTGCTGATGGATTGATTTAATAGTACATGTGTCATGGAGGTATTTAAAGTATAACTTTTAAGACTTCTATTAAAAATTAAATTAAAAATTTAAAAAACCCCCGACGGACAAAACCTCTAAAAAAACAAAAATAAAATTAATCCAAGCGTCGTAGCGTCGGGGGTCCGCTTTGTTGAGTGTTTGTGCTAAGCGGTCTATTTAGCGGTCCCCCGACGCTACGACGCTTGGATTAATTTTATTTCATGCTTTTTAAACTTTAATTATTTTTTCTTAGCCTACTTCTGGGCATAGGTCTCCTCCCATTCCTTCCACTTTTCTCGGTGATGCGCCTCTTCTCGCTAATTAACGAAAACAAGGAAAGATATGAATTAAAAAAAAAAAACTTGAGCTTATAGGGGGGAGTGGGGGGGTGCAGCCTACCTAGAAATCAAATTTCAAATCAACAAGATTCGTAGAAGTTGTTTATATCACTTCATCAACTAGAAAAGAGGTGATGAGCTTCAAACGGCTGAGCAGATTTTCTCGAAACATAGCTAAAAACACTCTCGATTAAAATACCTTTCAAATGACACCAATTTTATCAAAATCGGTTCATCCGTTTGGGAGCTATAGACAGACACACAGATACACAGATACACACGTCAAACTTATAACACCCCTCTTTTTTGGTCGAGGTTTAAAAAAAAAAACAAACTTGTGACTACGCCGTTCTTTAAAGAACACAAAAATGATAGCAATGAATCGGAGAAGAAACCTTTTTGCTTTTTATGGGTGTTTTACACACAATATTTAGTTGTATTTCCTTATTTTATTAATTTTATTGTTTGGTCATGTGGGTTTCCAGAAAAAGAATTCCTTTTTTTATTTCTTTATATTTATGTTTTAAATATGTTAAAATCTTCGATCCAAGCCAATCTTCAATTACAGATTTTTCTCGTTTGGACCAACACACTTGATATTTGTCATTGGGTTTTTATAAAAAGTGGTAAAGCAATTACGAGTTTCACAATACAATCACCCACACAAACAACATCATTCTTTTTGGCCCATATAATTAAAGATACATAAATAGTGTTCGATCCAATTGGGGTCCGATAAATTTGTGGCCTGTCGTATATTCGGGGAGACTAATCACCACCTTTGCCGATAATAGGAAGGTCGTTAAAACAAATATCCTTGTTTATTAGGCTCATTATTGTAAGTAATTGGATAAGAAAACTGTGACGGTTAAAGATTATGAATTGTTTCGATTTGTTTGTTTGTTATTTCAAGAATCATCATCACATTTCAGCCGAAAGAGGTCCACTTCTGGACATAGGCCTCCAACAAGTGTCGCCACATTGACCGGTCCCGTGCGACTGGCATACAGCGGATCCCCGCAACCTTCACCAGGTCAGGTCCACCTAGGATGGATAGACAATATTAGAGGAGGTTTGAATGTTGCGCCAGTAACAGAAAATTTCAAAGGTCGACTGTCATGGTTTGTGTATGTGATGAAGAAGGAAGAATCGCATGTGACTACTTGCTGAAGTCTATACCTACCTATCTTTAATTTTGTTGTTCCACTAGGAATTCCTCCTGTATCGTGCAAACATTTCTGCCCACCATACACTAAAGTGCAGTAACAGCAAAATCACGATTTCGAGTAAAACGCATTTAAAGTTAAGAATTGATTTTAAAAAATCAACAGAATGTATAAGCAAAAAAATTTGAATGCAGAAAGGTTGTAAAGGCATAGGTTCACACGTTAAAGCAATAAAAAAAAATATATCTTAATAACTGAATTTATTATGGCCATTTATTCTTTTTGGTGCCTATTACTGCATAGCCTTTTTTGTAAAAAATACCATTTTAAACTTAGTAAAATGCAGCAAAAAGCCCTATTACTGCGTTTGGATCAGTTATTTTGTCAAGAAACCCAACTAACATGCAGTAAGGTCAAAAAAATACTGCATTTTAGTTAGTTTTTTAAGAAAAAAGTGTTCAATTTACTAGTGCAGTAAGAAAAATAGCTAGTTCACATTTTAAAGACCGTTTATTTCTTATTATTTAATCACAATAATTCAACTCACTTATGTAAAATTTACATATCAAAAATAAAAAAAAACATCTAATTAATAAAGGACCCTGCGCAGAATGCACAACCTCCTTTGACAGTTTTCTCTTAATATTAACATATTTAACATAATGTATCTTTATGTTTAACAATAAAATATAGATAGTAAATGTAGGTGAGTATTATAAAGGTGGACATAAACTTGAGATCAACATTACAGTAAAACAATCATCACACACAAAGCATTACAAGCCTTGGTAAGTCTTAGGTAGGTTAGTACATAATTAGTTTCTAAAAGTAATTTTTAACAGTATAACGCGCTTTAATATAACATTGGTTTAGTTTAGCTTTTGAAGCCTCTTATTATTCTTACTACTAGACATAATCTTGAGATCAACATTAAAGTAAAACAATCATCACACACAAAGCATTACAAGCCTTGGTTATTAGGTAGGTACATAATTAGTTTCTAAAAGTAATTTTTAACAGTATATTAACGCGCTTTAAAAATAACATTGGTTTAGTTTAGCTTTTGAAGCCTCTTATTATTCTTACTACTAGATTTAAAATAATAAAAATGTATGTATCATACAATTATCAAAACAGATCAGAAAAATATTTACTTAGTTCTTTTGTTGTACTTATTAATAATCAGTCTTAAGTTAACTTTAAGGCACATTGTTTCTTAGAATTTGAAGATAAAAAATACAGACTATTAAAAATAAATTCAAAACACATTAACAGTTTAAGATTATTCATCAATATCAAAATTAAATTCTTCTGGTTCTTGTGACGTAGAACCAACAGAAAGATTTTTCCAGAAGATTAATCTAGTTGGTGGAATAAGCGGCCCTAATACGTTTAAGATGTTTCGCTTCCTTTCCCTATCAATGCCTTTAGGAACAGTTTTTACAGTAAAATTAGGCAAGTTCTTTGATTTGAGACAATATAGTTCTTTGAATTCTATATCATCAAAGTTCTTTTTGTAAAAGAAACTATGACTTCCCCTTTTTACCATAAGATGTACAATATCTTTGATGTATACCCGGTTTCCATCTATATCTTTGTTTTTTTTATGTGAAATATGAGATTTAAAATTAACAAAATCTATTATTTCCATACTTTTGACTTCTACCTTCCCCGATTTCAATGATGTTTCAACAGCTTCTAAAAAGTCTTGATAATCGTACAGCTTACCCTTTTTGTCCATCGACTGCTCTACAAAATGGTGGAAGGAATCGGCGGACATAAAAGTATGGCCCGGTTCAAAAAACTTGAGTTCAATTGTTGTGGCAGAAATCTCTAAGTTGTTAATTATACTTATCAAGAAAGTAAAAAAACACCAGTTTTTATTTTGTGCCGAGCAATTATCAAGCCATAAAACGATGTGCTCTGCATCACGATTATTTAGTAAGAATGCTTTAAATGTACTAGTGATGTCTTCTTGCTTTCTCCCTGCCACTCCTTCATGCCAAACTGCTGCAAATACGTGACCTTTCTTGAAGTTTCCTAGAGGTACAAAGGTTTCATTGTACGCCACAAGCCTGGGGCAAAACAGAGCTGCTTTAAAGGTATCAATGCGAGGTAACATTATTACTTTTTGGAGGTCCACAGAAACAATTACAGTATTACGCTGACTATTAGCCTTTGTATCTGCATCGTACATCTCTCGGGCTAGTGTATACTTAATTTTATGATGAGCGTAGGTCTTACAAATTTGGCAATCAGTACACGGTTCTTTTACATGATCAAGGTTATGGAGGTTGAAGGTTTCACATGTCTCGCATTGTTCATGGCCGAGCTTAGCAAAAGAAATGTTCATTTTGTTTGTCAAGTGATCTCTGTAAGTTTCAAGACTGCATTTGAATTCGGGGTACTTCTCTTGGAAGTTTCCATACATATCAACAATTGTAAGGTCACTGGGCAAGTATCTCTTATTGGGTGCATGCACTCGTCTATAATGATGCACACATGGATTGAACGATTCAATATGAGCTGTGATCAAAGTACGATCTATAGCATGACAATTTGTCAAATTACGGCCATCCCTATTATCCTTTTGCTCTAAAATTGACTTTTTCAGGACAGAATTTACACGCCTGTCATTTTTTTTGTCATATCCTAAAGTGCCTAAAAAAAATACTTTGCATACCTCATGCGATAGTTCTTCTGTATCTCTTTTTGTTAAACTGTACTTGTAAGTTACGTTTCGTGGTCGTTTCAAATTCTTTGTACTTTTCTTGCAAGCCTCCTCCATCACAAGATTTTTGATAAATATTCCTTGATGTTCCCAATTCAAAGACCAATAATATTTGTTAATTTTTTTTCTATCTTCTTCAGTAAAATGTATAGTACATAGTTTTTTACATAAATTTTGACAGGGTTCTCGCACCGGATATTTCTGTATGTTTTTGGCATATTGAAGTTCACTTTTACGTTTCCTACATGACTTATTCCGTATTTTCACAACAGGTAATTGTGCTGGCTGGGTATTGACATTGTTGACCTGAATTTCTGCTGGATCGTTTGTGATATCTAAATCTCTTAAACTCGACGATGTTGAAGATGGCTCAGGAACATAGTTTTTATCTTTTACAGAATCATCTGAATCTTCTATGAATGAATCACAGAATGATGTTGAAGGCAGCGTTTCATTACATAAAAGATCAAAGGTCGCTGTATCCACGAGATTACTAATTAAGCTGTCCTGGTGAGCTTCTGGCAGATTTATGGAGTGGTGTTGTGTTGCTTCAGAGATTTTGCTCAAATCAATATTTTGGACGACAGAGTCGTTGTTTTTATGCACATCCCTTAATATTGCTTTTGGAGGCGAGTCATTGTTATCGTGATGAGGTAGCTGCGATATCATTCTATCCGGTGGTAAGACGTCATTTTCCAAATTGCTTAGCAGTGACATAATTTGTTTTGATCTCACATTCATATTGATGAACCTGCACAGAAAGATAAACGAGAATTGGTAAGTACTTACTGACTAGTATAGGTACATTAAAACTAATTTTAATTTACATTTATACTAAAGTTTTAAATTATTTTGAAATCGAAAATGGACTGAAACTTGATTAAAATGCTAAAACGGCAAAACGGTATATCAACCAAACATAAATTTGACGCAAGTGTATGGCCGTTAAGTTTGCAATGAGATTGTAGACAGGTACCTAGAATAATTTGAATTTAGAATGAGATCATAGCGACACTGAACTGTATTAATGTATGGTTAGGTGAATACCTACCCTATCTATTTTTAGTCTATTCAAAATATAATCTCAATTCTAACTCAGTTCGTTAAAAGTCAAACCATAGGTTACCATTAGTTACGAGTTACGAGAATAATTGGCCTACTGATTGATATAGGTACATAGATACTACTTTTTAAAGTCAATAAATACTTATAATACATAAATAGAAAACCATCCAAACACAAACAAATGATAGTTATTCAACACACGAAACATTTTATGTAAGGATAGAAAATAACCTATTAGTTAAAGTATCTGTTTAAAGTACGTCTTAATACTATAAAAGTTTTATTAATCATAATAAACTTAAGTAATATAATTATGTAATCTTACCCGCCAAATCCTGTCGCCAAAAAAACGTAAGCAGTGCGAGCGACGCCGACGGGCACGTCCACACTGGCACGGTTCACTGGAGCGACTGATTAATTAAGTCAAATCGCATGCAATCTAGCAGTAAATCTTGATACTGCGTTTAAATTAGTTTAATTTACTATAATTTGTTAAACTTGATCCCAATTAAAATGCAGTATTTAAAACATTAACTGCACTTTAGCTAGGAATAATCATATCTGTGTCATTATGCTATCCAAACTAATCTGCAGTAATGCTGTATTTTACTGCGTGTTAGTCAGTTTATAATGATAAAAGAATGTTAAGTATTCACAACTAAAATGCGACAAGCTTTGATTTTACTGCATTTTAGTTGGGAGTTCGTGACAATAAATTGTATTTTCTTAATTTGCAGTAAAAATAGCTTGTATGGCGGTAAATTTTACTGCGTATTATTTTTTTTTTTAATTTTTTTCCAGAAATATAAAACTATCTAAAGAACTGTAAAATTATATTGCTTACTGCATTTTAGTTATGAAACCTTAAAATTTAATCTGCAGTATAATTTATACTGTATTTTAGTTGGGAAATCACGCCAAATTGTTAATTTTTTTCGTTTGCAGTAAGTGAAAACTGTTAAATAAAAACCATTCTAATAGTCTTAGAAATAAGTAAGTTAATTCAATAGAAAGCTTAAGAAACCCGCTTTCAGAATCACTAATAAAACGAAAAATCACAAAAGGGCTGTTACTGCTCTTTAGTCTCTGGTGGGCAGATTTAGACCTCATATACACAAACACCCAGACGAGCTCCAGAGGAGCTCGTGGCTAAATAATAACAGCCGCATGGGTCGACCTTTAAGGTTAAGTCTTGATTGCCAAGGCCGTGGAAGGGTGACCATAATTACATACCGAGTTTCCTCCGTGCCTCGGAAAGGACGTTATGCCATTGGTCGCGGCTGTCATTTGTAGATCTTCTTCTCTTCGTTTTTGACAGTCTTTACGAGAAGTCAGAAGCCAAAAGTCTGACATCCAATCTTACCAAGGGGTATCGACGTATCGTATTACCCAGTTACTGTGTTGTGGAGGTCAGGTAGGCAGTCGCTTCATGTAAAATACTGGTACTCAGCTGCATCCGGTTGGACTAGAAGCCGACCTCAAGATAGTTTAGGAAAAGGCTAAGCAGATAATGTTTTTTAACTCCTTTTGGTTTGTATATTTCTGATACAAAGAAATTACATACCAAAATATATCCCTACTTGAAGCATTCGTAAGAAACTACAAATAATTTATTCAAAATGCTACAATGTAGTAAGAAGACCCACCCCGGTACATCAAAAATATCACCTCACGTCACAGCTGTATCTCCTTCAAGGAAATAGCGAACATACTCCGTCGTAGTAACACCTCAATACAGACTTTATATCTCCAACAAAAATGATCAAATATGCACCCTAAGCTTTCCCTATCTATTTCTCCCGTACTACAAAACCCCAGTACAACTTCGTTTTGATAGATGTACCCACACCATTGCTGGTTTACAACGGCTAAGTTCAGCATCGAGACTTTATAAAACAGCAATGGATGGAGAATAATGAGTGCTTGTCGTGCTTATCTCGGGCTATCGGAGGATAAAGTGACGTGACATGATCTTATCGATAATATGTGCTTTCAACCAAGCAACGCGGGGGTGACAGAGAACCTTTCAATGAAAAGCGTCAAGGACAATGTATTGTGGGAAACAGTATTGCTTGTAGTGTCTGGACGCGCCATGAAAGGGTTACTTGATGGCTGTAGTGATTGGCTCGCTTTGAAATCACCGTGCTTTTGACGAGGAGCTTACTGTTTCGAGTTTACTGTCATTGATTACTGTTTAAAGATGTTTTAGTTCGTGGCCAAAATCAGAACTAAAACCGCCATCTTGTGTTAAAAAAACGATTTTCACCAATAGTGACCCTCCGTCAACAAAACATACAACGTTTATTTAGAATAACAAATTTTCATTTAGAATGTAACGTGGCTTGGTAAATTTTCTTATGCCACTACATTTCTGTTTACCCCATCATCTGCCATCCCAGACTATGTTGAAATATCTGACCTCCACAACACAGTACTGGGTAATACTATGAAATGCTCATAAGACATACATAATGATGATTTTAATTGAGGAATAACGTCTCCCAAGTTACAGTTGGAAACCGACATACAAAATATAGTTTGGGAGCATGTCGATCTGTCTGTGAGACACAATTTCTGTACGTTGTACTTTAAGATGTCGGTGTCAATGTTGTTTTGTTGTTGTTTTTTTTTTTTTTTTTTTTGCCTTATACTTTTGAAAAGCACGAGTTCGTTCTTTGTGCAACAATAAATAAGAATCATTATTGAACATACTTACGTTTAATTTAAATAACCGCTAATAGGCACCAGATAAGCAAATATCAAAGTCTAATCCGTATGGAAACCATCTTCTTAATTAAGTACTAGGCACTGACCTAAAAATAGTTACAAAAAACTACACAACAAATAAAACTTTACGTCCAAAAAATGTCCAAGAAATACGCGTATTACAGCATTACCCGCTTTCCGGGTGTCGCATTTAAGCGGTAAACTCTGCTTAAAACTTGCTACTGTTACTAGGGGAATACGAGACTAAAGGGGAATATGGGAACTAAAGGGGAGGATGGGAAAGCTAGGGGACATTTGGCCAACCCTTTTATGTCACACGTTCAGCTGCGTTTTAAGCCCAATGTTTGTGGGAAGTTGCTTTTGCGTTATGCGAATGGGAAATAAAGTTGGATTCAATTTGTCTGAAGGTCTGCATCTACGTTTGATGGTAAAGGAAATTATTTAGCTAGGTAGTGGTGAAACAGTTGATGTCTATATGGTTTGGATAATAAAAGTCGACGAAGAGAGAATCGTTATACTATTACAGGTTTTTCAAATACTAAACGTAATATGACTATTGCTATTTATAGAAACACATGGAACATTTCATCAGTGTTCCTTAACTATGACAGCCTTGGAGTTTCTGTATATCGCCACGACTATTCACCAAAACATAATAAACTTTATTTCCTGAAAAACACATTTTTAGGTTAATGAATTTTACAAATCAAAATGTTCATTACAGACATACGTGTATCGTTGGTGCCAGTACTAATGAAAGAAAATCATTGTATCACAGACACCAGTAACATACAACATTAAAACGTAACGTTTTAATGTTGCAGAAATTGAGGGCAACAAAAGTTGTTAAACATTTTAACAATCTAAAGTATGCAAACCTTCAAGAAGCTGGGGTGTCTGAGTAAGGTACGGTAAACAATATCACCTGGAGCCTACCAATATACTAACTTACAACTTACCTTACAAAAATAACATATATAACTTAATTTAAAAAATACACCTTAAGAGTGTTTACGCTTTACGGCATTTCATACAAACTTTCAAGTCCTTATTTTCCGAAATGACTGAACCGATTGTAATGAAACTTAATACGCATAAGCAGGATACATAGGTCTAAAAAGTAACTTAAAAGCATTTACGAAATTTCTCAAAAAAAAAAGATAATTGGAAATTTCTGTTTATAATTTTTAGACCCATGCATCCAACTTATGCGTATGAAGTTTCATTAGAATCGGTATTTCGGAAAATAAGGACTTGAATTTTTTTATGTAATGTCGTAAGGCGTAAACGCTCTTAAATTTGTCCGTTCCCTTTAAGCCCAGTTAACTCGACACTAAAAAATCACGCCTATGACAACGAACAGGGCCCGTCCATTACCAAACTAAAGGCAGAAACATACTTACGTGTCGTGGCGTGTCGTGACGCGCCAGAAGCAAATCGGTTTCATACATTTAATATGGTTAGGGACATATTTGCATGGCGGGTCGTGTCGCAACGATGTATGAAACCGAATGCTTCTGGCGCGTCACGACACGCCACGACACGTAAGTGTGTTTCCGCCTTAAATCATAAATGATTGTTAGAGTAAGGTAAGTACATACGGCGACACATCAAGGTATACATGTCCAGTGTAACAGAGCCTCGCTTTAGTATAGGTTTCCCGTACAATGAGAGATCCGTATAAACTAGTTTGGGGTAGCTTGATCGGTTGTCGTAACTACACTGAAATGAAAAACTCCAGTACACACCTTATTTATGACGCAAAAAGATGCTATTATTCTTCTAAATATTCTCGCACAAACAAAACAAAATGGGCTCGTTGCATTGATTTAAATCATAGATAGCTCTCGCCGTAATACGGTCGTGTGGACAAGCGAGGGCCAATTTAAAGTGCATGAAATGATAAATACGATGAGCAGTATGAGTGTGCTAAAGCTAGAAAATATATTTTATTTCTTATTCTTATATTACTTGTCATATTTATTTTTGTTTATATTTCGTTTCTACACTATACTTTATTTGTTCGTATCTGACGGTGGCATCACTTCGCCCTATTCAAATACGAGCGCTGTGTTTTTTTTTGTGTTGATATATCTTAGCGGCTTTTAAACTTCGCCGAAACAGGAATGTGGGTCATTTCTTAGGGTAAATCTATGATTTAAATCTGTGGGTCGTTGTAGTAGAAAATAAGTGTAGGCGTTGAAAATAAGTTATCTTTAGGAACACATACGTAGCGCTGTTATTTTTAGATCTAAACAAATATTCGGATTCAGATTGCTGCTATGATTTTAAATAAATGAAAGGATTATTTTCTTAAAAGGTGATAAAACATAACATAACATCACGCCTGTAATCATCGAAGGTGTAGGCAGAGTTGTATTAGTACAATCACATACCAACAGATATATTATAAGTTCCATATTGGTTGGTCGACTCTTCACTTGACCAGAGCACTGGCCGTATTGCCATACAACGTGGCGATGCGGCCAGCCTTCTGGGCACTTTTCCTTTTGACAACGATGTGGAAGAATTTTTTGACGGCATGTAATTTTGATACTTGTACATATTTTTTGTTTTTATATCTTTTTGTACATAATTATGTAATATGATAAACTAATATAATATATAAATAAAATAATTATGTAATATAATAAACTAATATATATAATAAACAAGATAAACACAGTTCCATGTCATACTTAACGAACTTTGTGCCATAATCTGGGCAAAAATCCAGATTCGTAAAAATTCCTGATGGAAAAAGTCAATAACACATTATACGACCTGAGAATCAAACCTCGTGAGCATGAGGTCCTAACCTCATGCTCAAAAGTAGCGCATGCAAACACTTAGAACAAGGAGGTAGTATTTTTAACTGTACAGGAACTTTGTAAGATAGATCATCAGAATGTTTATAGGCTTATGAGAAAAATAACCTATACCTACCAGCAAACCTATAAAACTGTAAAGTTTAAATTATATAAGTTAACTAGCCATTGCCCGTAACCTTCGTACACGTGAAATTAATATAAAAACATTAATTCCGTATTTGAATCGGATTTTGTTAAAAATTTCAAGGGTTTTAATTTTTTTGCACGGACCCCTAATCCTTTTTCTAAAATAAAACTAAGCTTGTGTAACTCCTGATATCATAAAATATCTCGGTTATAATCATAATTGGACCAGGCGTTTTGGAGATTAGCCAGAACAAAAAGACAGAACTTACAGCCAGTAATAAATCAGCAATTATCTGTGGTGATTTTAACATCAATATTTTGGAAGAAAATACTAATAGCAGCAGGCTATTAAATCTCTTTAAGTCATTTCATTTAGCCAACATTTTTATAGAACCAACTAGAGTCACTCCATTGTCTGCTACTTGTATTGATAATGTTTTCTGCGATTGTGATTACTTAGATAAAGCCATAGTTAGTAGTCTGCCTTCTGATCATAGCGGACAATCGGTAACTTTTAGTTGTAACACACCAGAGCAAAAAGTTCAGATTAGATTTAGACCTATAACAACTAGCAAATTAAATAGATATAATAATTCCCTACAGAACAAGTTAAGTATTATGAGCTATCATATGGGCGATTGTAATGTAAATCAGTTGTATGATCATTTCTTTTCAATAGTTCACACTCAATTCAATAAAACATTTGAAAAGAAGATGAAAAGCATCTGCCCTAAATTTATATTTAGTGATTGGGCAACTACAGGGATAAGAAAAAGTAGGGAACGACTATTTGAGCTGTATGGCCTAAAGCCTTTCATAAACACTGAAACTTTTAACAAGTATGTTGCTAATTATTCGAAAATTTTTAGAAATACATGCAAGGCTGCTAAAGCCTTGCATATTAGCAACAAGATCAAAAACGCAGATAATAAAATAAAGGCAGTTTGGAAAATTATAAATAATGAGACTAATAGGAAAAAAATACTTAACACTAACTATACATTAGATACTAAATGTGGTCCTAAAAGCTCTGATCAGGAAGTAGCTCAAGAATTTGTAAACTTCTTTACCGATATACCGTTTAAAACTACGGAGGCTCTAAATTCCTCATCCGAAGTCTCACTAGCTTTGTTAAAGGCGAACGTGTCTGGCTGCCCGGCTGAATTTGAATTTAAATTTAAACACATAAACCCTATGACAGTTATTAAAACTTTCCGGCAAATAAAAATCAAACTGACCGAAGATCTATGGGGAATGTCAATCAAAGTTTGTACATCCATAGTTGAGACTATAGCACCATACCTAGCTTTAATTTTTAATTTGTGTGTGGACCAAGGAGTTTTCCCTGATTTAATGAAATATAGTAAAGTTATCCCTCTTTTCAAATCCGGAGACAGTAAAGATACAAATAATTATAGACCTGTATCCGTGTTGCCAGTTTTTAGCAAGGTGTTTGAAAAGGTAATGCTGAATCAAATGCTTAATCATTTTAACACCAACAAAATGTTTCACGATCAACAGTATGGTTTCACCAAGGGACGTTGTACGACAGACGCCGGTGTAACCTTATTAAAGCACATATTTACAGCGTGGGAAGAGTCCCAAGACGCCATAGGAATTTTTTGTGACCTCTCTAAAGCATTTGATTGCGTTAGTCACGACACATTGCTTTTGAAACTTGAGCATTACGGACTTGGTAAACTTGCACTTAGTTTGGTTAAATCCTATTTGAGTGACAGGAAACAGCAAGTTCAAATAAATGGTGTTAATTCACAGGGTTTAAAAGTAAAAATGGGGGTTCCACAAGGCTCAATATTGGGTCCTTTCCTCTTTCTAGTATACATTAACGATCTACCCTATTTATTGAAAAACCAACCTCAAAATATTGTGTTATTTGCTGATGACACTTCTTTAATTTTTAAGATTAATAGACGGGCCCAAAATCTAGATGACGTTAATATTGCCCTACTTCAGGTTCTTAATTGGTTCACAGCAAACAATTTAGTATTAAATGGAAAAAAGACTAAATGCATAAGATTTTCATTACCGAATGTTAAAAGTAGTGATTGTGATATAATATTGAATAAAGAGAAACTAGAATTTGTCGATAAAACGGTTTTCCTGGGGATTACGCTTGATTCAAGGCTGCAATGGGGTTCTCATTTAACATCTCTTGCGGGGCGGCTCAGTTCGGCAGCATATGCTGTTAGAAAAATCCGTCAATATACCGATGTAGATACCGCAAGATTAGTCTATTTTAGTTACTTTCATAGTATAATGTCTTACGGCATTTTGTTATGGGGACGGGCTGCAGACATCGAGTCTATTTTTATTCTGCAAAAAAGAGCCATCAGAGCCATTTATAATCTCCGTAGGCGCGATTCTCTACGGGAACTGTTTAAGGACATTAAAATCATGACGGTGCATTGTCAATACATTTATGAAAACATTATGTACGTAAGGAAAAATCTGCATCTTTTTAGTAAAAGAGGTGACAGACACAATTACAATACTAGATATAGGGACCAGTTAGTTCAGCCAGGCTTCAGACTCGCAAAAGTAGACTCATCTTTCATGGGGTACTGTTTAAGATGCTATAATAAAATTCCACAAAGTATTCTTGAACTGAGTGAGACGAAATTTAAAACATGCATTAAACGCACACTATGTAAGCAAGCTTATTACAAATTGGACGATTATATCGCTGATAATAATGCTTGGCTCAATGCCGGTCCTGCTCCACAAGGACAGGGACGCATAAAATGATAGCATTAAAAAGTATTGTTGGAGCTGCTGAAGATTGTACAACTATCCTTGCATTGTATAAATTCAATTTAGTATTATATAACTGCATAGCCCATATTGTGTGAGTACTATGTACTAGCTATCATTTACTGGAAACCTACGTCTTTTATTGACTTGAATGTGCCCTGGCGGTTGAGAGTATGTCATGCTCACTTAAATGTCACGCTGATGGTGGCGGGTGTGTCGGGTCATTTAGTTCCCTTCAAAATGGTTGAGTTGAATGATGGCTGATCCATTCGTCATGTTCGTGAACGGGCGCTATCAGTTTTGCCTGGTCATCTCTTAGTTGCCACGGCTTATTTCGAACTAATTATTTTATTTTTTTAATTGTCTTTTTTATTTTACTATGGACACTTTTATCGTGCACGTCATGCTACATCGTTCTCACATAATGTACCATCTCAACATGAATGATGTAACCAAAGTTTTGTAACAAGATTCTGATTTAAAAGAGTGTCCATGGAGTTTCTTGCCCATTCTTCTCCATAGAGATCTACGCTTTGGAATGGGCAACTACAGTACTTTCACAAGTTATTATGTCTTGTGACTGGGACTGTAGCTTCATTTTTATGGTTGTTTGACTATTCAAAAGTGCCTGTAATTGGCTTACTTGAAATAAATGATTTTGATTTGATTTGATTTGATTTGACAGACAGAAAAATATTTAAAAAAAGTATTTTTTATTATTATAAAATATATAATAGTAGGTATATTATTATACTTTCTGTTCAGTGAAAAGCAGTTTTTTTTTTATTACATACAGCACATTATTATTACACTTCAATTTTATTTATTTGTATATGTGTAGATTATTCTATAACATCCATATTCTAAGAGCCAAACCAAATCCATTTTTGCATGTAGTCGAGCTTTATTGCCATGACAACAGTAAAAAACAGGCACCAAATCGTATGTCCTATAATTTCTTGGCAGCAATAGGGGATCGGACTGGGTAAAGAAAACGACATTCTATTTTGTTCGTCAGACAGGTAATACAAAAATATTAGAGACGTATTTTTTGTTTTATCAAAATATCAAAAAATTACTTAGTTAAAACTCATTAAAGTTGGAGAGTGGGGGTTTACTACGTCACAAGTAGGTATAAAACTTACCTACATGTGACGTCATGCGCTATTTCAACTCAATATATCTCCGTAATTTTATGACCACGTGAAAAAAGAAAAAATACGTGTCCAATACTTTTCAATAAACTACCTGACGGACAAAGAAAAAAAATTGGATTATCCCCTATTGGCGGATCTTCGAATAAGGTACCTCCTCCAGCTACCTATCTTTGTCAAACCCATAGTTGCATCCTGTTTCAATCAATTCTAAAGATATCATATGTCACTTTAATTAATGTTAAAGATGAATATAATTAATAGTATTCCGGTACTTCAAATTTGACAGATAAAAAGTAGGCTTTTTACGTCAATTTATAAACAAACAGGGCGTAATGTAAGCGTGGTAAGTCAGATTTAAGTTCAGTTCAGGACTAACAATACCAGTGTAAGTCTATTTCTCACGCAATTTATTACCTACACAACAGATTTATAGCTCAACCACAGCATCCACAGCTGTTCTTCGCCTAGCAATAAATTAATGGGTTAAGGGGTAAACTGTACCACACTTAGGTACATACAGCGAGACATCAAGCCATACATTTCCAGTATAATATGGCTTTGCTTTGCACAGATTTCCCGTACAATGAAAGATCCGCATAAATTGGTTTTGCATAGCTCGATTGGTAGCCGTGCGTACCCTACAATTAAATATCGACTACGAATACATTAGCCACTATTTCTACATATTGCCTAGACTTTTCCAACGATGTTAGGGTTGACGGCACTGTTGGTGCAGTGGTTGAGCGATTCACTGCTGCGCTGGGTGTCGCGGGCTCGATCCCCGCACGGAACAAATATTTGTATGGCCTACAGATAGTTGTTCCGGGTCTGGCTGTTTGTGTCTGTCAGTTTAAATGTTTGTGAACGCACCCACGATACAGGAGAAAATCCTAGTGTGGGGCAAAGTTTAAAAAAAATAAATAAAAACAACAACTTTTATTCTATGACTTTTAAAAATGGTCTACAGATAGTTGTTCCGGGTCTGGCTGTTTGTGTATGTAAGTTTAAATGTTGTAAACGCACCCACGATACAGGAGAAATTCCTAGTGTAGGGTAAGATTTTTAACAAAATAATGGATGCAGCTGATTACCAGTATTTCACATGAAGCGACTGCCTATCTAACCTCAAAAACCCAGTTACAGGGTAACCCGATAGTCCTTGACAACTACCTATCTGACCTTCATAATCCAGCTTCTGGATAACACGATACCCTAATATAAAGGGGCAAGCGCCAAAGTAGACCGCGATTTTTTTTATATCTTTGAGATGCAATGAACTTAAAATGAAAAAAAATGTGTAAAGATTATAATTCTGTAAATACATACGTATTACGCTCGCGAATCATATCTTTTCAACATACAGCCTAATGATTATAATTCTATAAAAACATGCATATAATTTGAAAATTTGAATTTCGCGGGCCTGGCGCTTCCTTAAGAAAGAATTCTCGGCTTTGCCCACGCATAACGACTGTCAAAAATCAACAAGCCATTTGTTGATTGTTCAAATTACATGTCAAAAATCAACAAATGGCAGCCAAGACCATCAAATTGACATGCTTCTCGAGGTATGAAGAGGTCTCGCCATGTCATAAACGGTCACCTATCCACGGACTGACCTCAGCAAGCGTTGCTTAGCCTCGAAGATCGAACTGTCTGGCTGTTATTGCTTAGTCACACACATACACGGTAAGTGTCGTAACGGTAACAGCATAGAGGTCGTTCAAGCCACCTAACTCATATTTAATCAAGATTTATAACATTAAAACATGGGAAGTTATTGTACCCCTAAATATACGGTCGGGACGGTTCCGCGGTTTCGGTGACCCCGGCAGATGTTCTCTTCAGGGTAAACTTGTCGGAGGCCAAATTGTAAGGTTAATTATTTTAATGTAAAACGTTAAACAGGCTTTAGTTTAGTTTGTTTGGGATTTTGTTTAATTAATCTTTTCTATTTGCAAATTGAGCCAAAAATGCGAGGTTCGGGCAATCCGAAGTAATTCACGCCTGTAATCCCCGAGCGTTTATGCAGAGGTGTACTTATACTTGGCACAGTCACAAGCAATTAAATGTTAGGTCTTAAAATTCCAAAGCGATTCTCTTTCACTGTATACCTATACCTACTAACGTTTTAGGTGTTCAAAGATATTGTATTTTGGAAGCTATGGGTATTATGACAAAGTAGAAAACCTTATTTCACATTTTATTGCCCGCTCTATACACCCACATTTTCATGTCATTCATCATTTTTAAGTCCCATCTAATCCTTTTTGCTCCTTGAATAATCCACTCCTTTATATAGACCACTCCTGGTCATAGGCCCACCAATGGCAATACCGTCAAGCAAGCCCGATCCAGGGCCACACTCAACATTCAGATCCAGACTGTCCCCAAGCTGTCCTCCCCCAGCGACGCCCTATGCCGAGGCTCGTACCCCACAGGGGGAACCCTTAGCGTGTAGTCGCTTAGTTTCTTAGTTTCTTTATGCCCTGTTTGGAGGCCTTACACTCAAGGCACCCACAGGATAGTCCGGTTAAGCAGACGACAACCTCCTAGGTTGAACTGCGACATACCATTTACAAAAACAAAAAAAAAGGCCACACTCATCCGATTTCTTCCAGCGCTGATAGTCTTACGAAAGCCCGTAGAGGGCTTTCCTATGTTTATGCTTGGATCACCATAGATTCGTCCAGAATCAACAAGCTCTTAATTTAGACTATTAAAATTGTAAGTCTCAGAGTGAAACTGCCTGTGATTTCGGGCTTTCTTATCAATCAAATAATTTATCAAAACTTCGACTTCCTTATGTGACGATTCATGTACCTACTTTTCAAGCCCCAGATGTATAAAATCTACCATGTAGGTGATTACAAATTTGCTCCACCCACTATGCAAATATTTTGAAACGAAGTCATGAAAAACTAGATTCTTGCTAAAATTCTTGACCATCACTAGAAACACAGGTCCATTTTTCTCCGTCGAAAATCTTTCTCAAAGGTAGAACAAAGCTTATCTCAGATGCTATCCAAAGATTTGCTTGAATACTACGGAATTTATCTCGGTGTCCCCTGCACCACTCTCCAAGATGAAAACAAAGGCGACCTGAAAACGCCTAAAACGATTTCCATCCGCGGTAGATTTATAGCAAATTGCTCTCATCCCGCCCTAGGCGCTGTTTTATTTCGAATGGAGGGTTTTTTTCGTATAATATCAGAAACGCCATATTCGTGGTGTTCCGGTACCATTTTACGGTGGCTTTAATATTATAGAGATAATGGGGTTTATGATGTATTCCGTTTCGGTTAGGTAAACTGGTCTAATTTGTTCGGAAAGGTTACATTTTCTTTTGTTTTTGCATTTGACACAATTCTTTTTTTTTGCGAGCTCCTATTAAATAGTCTCTAAAATCATAGCATAAACATAGGTAATATAAGACCACGCCTGTAATTTCCGAAGGGTTAGGCAGAGATGTAGGTACCTAATACTACACCCATTTTGCCAGTTATGTTTAGGTCCCATGTAATAGGGGGCGAGCCTATTTCCATCAACCGGGCACAAATCCAGACTCCTTGTCTGCTACTGCGGAATTCCTGAAGGGAAACCACATATTTTGCCCGACCCGGGAGTCGTACCCTCATGCTCGGCAACCGCGCTTGCGGCCACTATACAAACGAAGCAGCCATAAATCATCTTTTTATTTATTCAAAATACAATATACGTACATATTTTATATATAATGTACAATATTGCAAATAGGTACAATACAGAACACATAACAAACAAAATGAACACATAATAACATTCTCGCCGTTTTATTACAAAGACCGCCGGTGGTGGAAATGATAATAATAAAAAAAAGTTTACGATATCCTCCTGAAGAATTCCCTTAAATTTAGCCAATAAAAGCTAGGGTGTAGGTATTACATAAATCATCGTCCTTCGTAACAATAAATGAAAAAATGGAATCGCCTTGTTTGAACTATTTTAAATTACGAGAGGGTAGCGGATATTAAAGGCATTTTTTTATTGAGAGAATATGATCAAAAGCAATAGATAAACATTAGTTTAGGACTGTAATAAATAAAATCTGGAAGATTACAACAACACCGATCGATTTTAGAGCGCCTGTTAGATAATAGATAGCAACAAGTTACTTTGTGCGCGTTGCATAAAAAAAACGGGTTGCACTCCGGGAGTGCCGGCAGAGTCAATATTAACGTTGTGCATTTTTGATATTTTGGAATGATTAGGGAATAATTTTGCGCAAATTGCTTTATGCAAATTGTTATAATTTTCGATCACGACACGTGAACAAAAATGTGTGAACAAAAATATGTGAACAAAAATGTTAAACTCGGGTCAAGACCCGAGTTTAACATTTTACCCATTTACCCATCACAAAAGTGCACTACGCCGCTAAAGAAGTTTTTTCACTTCAATAAGGATGCCGACGAAGATTAGTTCTGTGGCATGACAACAAACTTTGCGCCATGAGGCTATACCATCTAAAAGGCGAGACTTCCACAAAATCAGAGCCAAAAACGCGTGAGCTCATCACTTACTTCCCGCCCAATACAAACGAGGTCAATTTGCTATGGCGGTGCTATGGGATAGGTAATTTGACATAAATCCATGGAGAACCATCGACACGCCTTCCTCCTTGAAATGTATTGCCACTACTGGCAGGTATTACTTCACAAAATTTATCACCTTTTTCCACAGCTAAATGTTTGCCAAGGAGCAGTTTGTTGATTACCTACACCCTTGGATTTGTTGACACTTTTACTCTATTAGTTTAAGAGTTTGCTGCAGGACATGAAGTCTTGAGTTCGAGATTCCCAAGTCGGGGAAAGTGCTGTTGGTTTATTCGGTATTTTGGCAGCCTGGAGCCTTCATTTCTAGCTGGTTCATGGAAATTAAGCTAGCTCCAATTAGATTGAACTTCAACGTTACTGGTGAAAGAGACCCCAGAAGATTAACTTAGAGTGAAGAGATAATACCACATTTAATTCTTCAACAGAAAACATAAAAAGTTTTCCTGTCCTCTTAACCAAGAACACAAACATGAAGCATAATTATAATAAAATACATAAGTGGTATCAACAATGTACGACAAGCGTGCAAGCATCAAGAGTAACCGTTTAATATTAAACGAGCAAGACTGAAGAAAGATAATTATGAAGGAAAAAGGAGTAAATCATAGAGGGACGATTGACAGGGGAGAATGGAAGAAAATTTTTGTTGCGCCGACCACAAACAACATGAGGCATTAGCGCGATCTCAGCGGCCGGTTCCTCGAGAAAAGAAGTCGAGGCACGAAGGACCGAGCTCCGTCAGAACATAGTGACCAAATGCAGGGAACGACTTGTGCAACCCGGTCTCACCACAACAGTGGTGGTAAGGCTAGTTATGGAGGAATGGCTGGAGAAGCGCTTACAGGACTTGGATGCTTCGGGAGGTACCTGCGTCGCATGGGTCGGTAGCGGACGTTCGCTTGTTATCACTGTGTGGACTGCCCCGTGGATTTGCTTATGTGCGATTCAGGATCTGTTATCAATGCTGAGTGAAAGTCTGCTCTATTGTTTGCCACTTTGCTCGGTCCTGAGCCTCCTGCACCCAGTGGTGTATAGTTACCACCTATTATAAAACATTTTCAATAGGTCAGTAGATCGACTTGGACAAAACAGTGGTCCATATTAGCCCTGGATCGAGGGAACTGGAAGTCGTAGGGACACCCCTTTGCCCAGTAACAGCAATACTCGTTGTTCAATGAGATCGATACTGAGAGATAGCAGTGAAAGGCTGGGTGATTGACCGTCGGACCACCAAGTTATATGTCTCGAGTTTGATTGAACCCAAGACGAATACACACACACACACGACACAACACTGACATACATACGATAGCAAAGACACGATTTTGCGGCTACATGTGCGTATTGTATAATTATCACTTGTTTCGGTGAAGGAAACCATCATGAGGAAACCAGCATGGCCCTTATTTCTCGACGGCATGTAAAGCCAAGTCAAAGGCCCATAGGCGGCATAAAACTCTGACACCAGGTTAGGCACTAACCACACATGTTCCCACTGCTGGGACACAGGCCTCCTCTCTATGAGAGGAGTGGGCTGTAATCCACCACACGGGCCCAATGCGGATTGGTAGATGTCACATGTCTTCGAATTTTTAGTTCTAGGACATGCCAGTTTCCTCACGATGTTTTCCTTCACCGATTATGAGGGCAGCGGTGATGAAATAAATTACACAAAGTAATGCGCCAGCCTGTGTTCGAACCAACGGCTTACTGCTCGTAAGTCGGGGCTGCCACCACTGAGGCAGTGCTGCTCTCACGATAAAGAATGATGAGATACAAACGTAAACCTGAGCTAACTTTACACCATGCACAATCCCAAACTCTACCACTCCACCATATTGAAACCGTCGCATTAAAACATTATTAACTAAGCTTAAACTTTTGCTAGTTATTTCGGTGGATGGGTCATATTTTGCATAACTTTAGTGGCTGAACTTTTAGCTTGGGACCGGGGGTAGTGTAGTATAATGGAGCTTGGCACCTGATGTTGTTCGTCGATTTTACGTACTTTTATACCAGAATAAAGTTGGGGACATTATTATGTGTGATGACCATATTTTAGGGCGTCTAAGTCTAGACAAATTATGGCTATTTAGTTGGTGCTAATCTATTAGACCACTCTTGCGATTATTAACGAGATTGGAATTTTATGACCCAACCTTTCGAGTGATTAAATTAGAGATACTATGTATAAATTGTCCACATGACCTCCACCAGTCTGACTTCAACTGCTCATACTACTTCTTCTTGTTCTTAGTCGTTCACTCTTAACAGAGTGGTCGTGGTCATGGGGGCTCGCCCACAACTGCGGTCGCTGCCTTCGCGATCCTTTTCCACCGATCTCTAACTCCCCATACACGTTCTTACAAAAGTTCCTATTAACTGACCATAGACATGAAATTAACAATGAGTTTTTTTTGTTAATATGTAATATTCGATTACCAACCGAAACAACTTCAGCTTATCCTTGAAAATGGTGCTTGCAACAATGCCTCAACATCAGGAATTCAAAAGAATAAAGAACGTGTTATGTATCGATTTTTGAGTAGTTTTTAGCGTCCGTCATCTATATCAATTTTATTTTAACATTAGAATCGACAAACCATGTAGGGTTTTATTCTGTATATCAGTTTAACCACACTAGTCCTCCGTGTCGGTCTTAATTCTATAGGCATTTTCTACCTTTGGGTGATGCTGGAGGAGCTCGTGGCTATATAATAACAGCCGGTCGGGTTGATTTTCCGGATAAACTGCGCCAAGTTTCTTCCGTGCCTCGGAAAGCATTTTAATCCGTTGATTCCGGCTGTCATTTATACATTTTTGGCAGTTGTTACAGGAAGTCAGTAACGAAATGAAAGTAACAACCAGTCTTACCAAGGGGTATCGTCGTACCCAGTTCTAACTGGTTTGTGGAGGTCAGATAGGCAGTCGCTCCATGTAAAATACTGGTATTTAGCTGCATCTGGTTAGACTCGAAGCCTACCCTAACATAGTTGGGAAGGCTAGGCAGATAGGGAAGGGGGGCCCTGCTTGTGAAAAGCACAAGCTTAAGCGGGAGCGGCTGTCGAAGGACCAATTAGCGTTGTGTAATTTTAGGGGAAACGATCTATATGAGATAGGTTGTCGTCGACACGCAGGTTATTTAGGGAAAAAGGACTTACTTGGAACCTGGTAGGTAATCATCAGTAACGATGGCTGACTGGAGTGCGCGAGTTGATGTCCAACCCGTGATCCGGTGACTTCTTCCTGATTCACTTAATATCCCCTTGTCGGCCGACACGTATAAAAACCCAAAGAAAGGTCGCGGGCGGTGGATTACACGTTTAAAAACCCAAAAAGGGTTGCGGGCGCGGGCGGTGATTTTAAGTTGACGGTTATAAGAACAGTGGAGTTTAACTGATTTTTCGTTTCTGCCAAATCATCGATGGACGCGAGCTTCATTGGATCTCGTGCGGCGGTGCTCCTTCTCTTTCTGTCACATGGGCGTGTAGTAGGAGAGAGGGAGAGGGGTAGAACTGGATAGCGGTCGACAACTTGACAAAAATATTATATTAGAGGCGGGTTAGGAAACATGATAGCATGATGCATACCACGTTCGGATATACTATAGAAACTTGCGTAAGCAGGGCCCCTTAAATATTTACTTTATTCAGTTTTTAGTATTTGTTGTTATAGCATCACCAGAAAGAAATATCTGTAGAAATTTCAACTGGCTACCTATCACGGTTCATGAGATACAGCCTGGTGACAGACGGACGGATGGACGGACGGACGGACGGACGGACGGACAGCGAAGTCTCAGTAATAGGGTCCCGTTTGACCCTTTGGGTATGGAACCCTAAAAACGATCTCTCAAATTGTTTAAAATACATTCACGAAAGTATTCGAAATCCTTTATAACAACAATATCTCATATAAGTGAAGGTGTCAGCTTCCAGCAGGTGTCTGTGGTTTGAGGTGAGCCCGACGCGAATTTCCTAAACTTATTGTTCTAGATTTTCCATCGTCTTCCATCTTAAGGCTTCGTAAATAGGATCCAAAATCGATCGTTTGAAGTGCTAAATAACTTTGTAAAATTGCTATTGAAATTCTGCGATTTCCATATTCGCTATTCCTTTCTGTATAAAGTTGGATTTCGTATGTGATGCTGGATAAGTGGTTTGCAAAATTATGACTATTACAACTTTTGTATGTCGACTTTGGACAGCTGTAACGGTTGCGTATGTAAGGAGATTCGTTATTACACGTCTGCTGATTTCAATTTGATTATTTTTTTACTGTTCTGTTTAGTTATGAAAGGCATTTGCATGCGCCTGAGATGAGAATGAATGGGGAAGGCTAAAAAGAGTGGAGGAAGATACGATTGAAGAATGTGTGAATGATGATATGGCAATAAAGGAGCTGTCTGATGAGATGATGAGTAATAGAGAAGTGTGGAAGAAGAAGACCTGCTGCGCTGACTTCAAAATGAATTGTGATAAGGGCAGGACAATAAAATGATGATGATGTGTTGTTTAATTGTGGCCAATAGAGAGAAGTGGAGCTCGTGGCTAAATAATAACAGCCGCACGGGTTAATCTTTAAGGTTAAGCCGTGCTTGCCGAGGTTGGTCCGTGGATGGGTGACCATAATTACATACAGAGTTTCCTCTGTGCCTCGGAAAGCACGTTAAGGCGTTGGTCCCGGCAGTCATTTGTAAATCTTTGGCAGTCGTTACGAGTAGTCAGAAGCCAAATGTCTGACATCCAGTCTTACCAAGGGGTATCGTATTACCCAGTTACTGGGTTGTGGAGGTCAGATAGGCAGTCGCTTCATGTAAAATACTGGTACTCAGCTGCATCCGGTTAGACTGGAAAACCCCAAGATAGTTTGGGAAAAGGCTAGGCAGATGATGACTAGACACCTATTTGATCATAAACACGACATAACATCGCTCTTTTTAGTCACGAACGGTTTCCTGATTAACTCCCTGATTGATTCACCTTCTCCTCTAACACAAGACATGCAAACAAGTCAAAAAAGTTATTTTTCATGACTATTTCATCATCGTCATCATCGGCCTATAATGTTTCCACTGCTGGGACGCAGGCCTCCTCTCTATTAGAGCGAGTGGGCTGTAATCCACCACGCGGGCTCAGTTCGGGTTGGTAGATGTCACATGTCTTCGAATTTTTAGTTCTAGGATAATACTGAGCGAGGGGTTTCCTTCCACCTTGTATACTAGGAGAATAGAAGAAGAATGATCATGAAGATCATAGTGCCGTGAAGTAGGTGATCAACACAGAACTGTGTCATTTTCATTCTTATCATTATTGAATTTGAAAATATTTATTTTTTTGATACAAGTCCATATTATGTTAGCAGATACTTACAGCTATGTTAGTAAAATTTTATATGATTCGTATTTTGGACGTGCATGAGCGACCAATGCCTCAGGATTTGGCTGTCCACTC
Source organism: Cerastis leucographa (assembly GCA_963082945.1). NCBI lineage: Eukaryota > Metazoa > Arthropoda > Insecta > Lepidoptera > Noctuidae > Cerastis > Cerastis leucographa. The sequence goes on from OY720382.1 coordinate 5,691,463, forward strand.
TGTCCGACACCACGCTCAGAAGTGTGTTGGTGCTACTTTTTACCCGAGACCGCAGGGACGCTGTTCTTTTCCGAAACAGCGCCTGGAAGCTGTCCGTGCTGTAGTCAGCGAACATGCCGGACATGCACTGCACCACTATAGCAGCCCCAACAAACCCCCGAACACGTTGGTATACTATTAAAAACTACTAAAAAAAAAATATGTTCATTTGTTAAAATTTACGGGCTCATAAATTCTATTCGTCATGTTTTTAGCACTATCAACAATACCTATACGTGACTTCAGAGTATCGTTTACGGTTCATAAAGGCTATCTGTTAATTTTTATAGCTAAGTTTCGAACACGCCATCTTTCTACCTAACGTGATAGCCATGACACGCTTTCAAATTTTACCATTGCATTACCATTCAGAAGAAAGACTAGCAAATAGTAGAATTGAAGGCCGTTTTAGTAATTTTATGGTGATCACGCATTTGGTGTAAAGTGGTGGTTTTAGCCACCTTGACTTTGTTAAGAGTGGGTATATTGACATGCTACTTAATCACAGTGTAGATGTCAATGATTTGAAGAATAGAAAAAAGACTAAAGCTGGTTAAATTAATCGTCCTAGCGTCGGGGGACCGCTAAGTAGACCGCTTAGTACAAGCACATAACAAAGCGGACCCCCGACGCTAAGACGCTTGGATTATTTTATTTTTGGTTTTTTAGAGGTTTTTTGTGTCGGGGGTTTTTAATATTAATTTAACCAGCTTTAGTCTTTAACACCCCTCTTTTTTGGTCCGGGGTTAAACATAAAACTAGCATCTTCACTGCAGTCTTTTAAATTTTACGAGAAGACCACAATATTAGCTTTATTATTAAAATTATTACTTTTAGTACCGCATAAGCCATTTATACTAAATTAAGTAAGTAGGTGACTTAACTTTTTTTGTTATTAGTACCTTAGATGATGATGATATCTAATTTAAAAAAAAACGTTTTTCTTATTAATTTTGTCTGTCTGCTTGTCTGTCTGTTTGTTCCGGCTGATCCACAAAACAGCTAGTCCGATTTAGACGGGCAGATGGCTGCTGTTGTTATAAGGAGTAACTTAGTTTGGAGCGGCTTTTAATTTTAGAACAAGGATTAGGATTCCGTATAAAGAAAAAAACCCATGAAATTGCAAAATCCGATTTGAAAAGGGAAGTAGTTTTTGAATAATTTCACGCGGGCGAAGATCGCAGACAACAGATAGCATACAGGGTTATTTGTAAAACACCGGCAACCTCTTAAGAGGTCATTCTACTCATCATTATGAACAACTTTTACTATGAGACCAAACCTGAAATCGGGAAAAAAACATCAGCTGTTCCGTACTTTATGTTCACATAACTCGTCAAAATGTAGGGAACAGCGGATTATTTTTTTCACGATATCGGATTTGGTCTCATAGTAAAAGTTGTTCATAATGATGAGTAGAATGACCTCTTAAGAGGTTGTCGGTGTTTTACAAATTACCCTGTATAATAATTTCTCCACAGTCATTGTGGAAGTTCCATCACGCAAAAGTAACACAAACTAGTAATGAATCAATTCGACACATAGCTACTCAAATATCTTACATGCCAATATACTAATAGCCGTTTAAAGAACAATGCTGATGCGTGCCAGTGATGAACAATCAGCGTTTGAATACAATGATTTTATCTTTGGCACGTAAATGTATCATTAATTATCTGTATATAATTGTTCATGTTTCTTGTATTCTATGATCGTTTTGTGTGCATATTTCTAACAGTTTTCTTTGTTTCTTGTTGTTCTCCTATATGATTTCGCTATTGTAAGATAGGATATACAAGGTGTTGTTTTGCATCCTCGTCAAATTCATGGAGGTAACTATGCTAATGATTCTCGACCCGAATCAATAATAAAATGGGTAGGTATTTTTTTTTTTCAAATTTGCACAAATCGGTAAATGTGAACCACTCGTGTCTTAAACGCGACCCGTCTCGATCCTCGCCCTATAACCGCGCTTTCACACAAACAATCTGAAATGTTTATTTCGATAATTTCTTATTCTAAGCCAAGTTAAGGATATACTGACAAACTTAAACAACCGAAAAATCTGCGTTTATTAATAGTTAACTAGGTACCGTAATTAAAAATGATTATTCATGTCTTTTATGACAACCTCCCGAAAGTTGACGAGGATGCAAAACAACAACTTGTATATAAGGAATAAGGATCTTCTTCACAAACGCATCTAAGAAGAAAACAGAAAACCGCACGGAGGGAAGAGTGGAAGGTTATAGAGAGACCATTGTCTAGCAAGGAGGCAATATAGGTCAAAAAGGGTTCTTCTTCTTCTCAAGAAATATGCTATCTCTGTTATTTTTTTTTTCTTTTAAAATTTAGTCATGTAAAATTATCACATTTAAATTATGCATTTTTTTTTAATTATGCAACAAAGTCCCTCAAAACAAAGTACCTAGATACCTATAAAAACTTTAGCCAAATATTCACCGGTTAACTTTTTACATTACTAACACAATGTACTTACATTGCAACGGCTACATCCAACGTATCTTAATTTTACATAAAGAGATAAATAAAAAATCTTAATTTAAATTAGATTGTATGCACATACACAAAACCTTGTTTGCTCCCCTCTAATTCCCAAGAAAACCCCACTATCTGTTCCCGCAAGCCCGCCAATCATTGCTACTACACCATTTAAAGATAAGACTAAAACAATTCCCCGCAGATTATTCGTATTATTCGAGCAAAGCAGGGTTAAAATCCTTCGGTCGGACAATTATGCGAAATTAGACAGAATTAATTCTAGCGTATCGCGCGTGTGTATTTTACGTGGCCTTATTTGCATTTCAAGTGTTAATCCCGACGCGTGATAGCAAACACTGGCGGCCGTGATTAAGGGAACAGTGTTTTTTTTTTTGGAAAATATTGTGTAGAGGTTTTTCTTTTGCTTTGAAGTTTGTTATGAAAATAATTTAATGAAGTTAAGCTTATATTAGTAGCATCTTTTGTCAGTATAAATGCTGCACAGTTTGTAAGGAATTAGTCCTGCAATCAATTTAATAAGCTGACTAAATGATAAATCAGGGCTTGCTTTTCCTTTTATCTGTTTGAACAACAGAACGGTATGTAATAATATGACAACTCAAGCCAGACGTGACGACCAACCCAGATTATTGTCACTTGGCGTAGTCAGGCTGCATTATTCCAACTGCTAGAAAACTCTAACCCTTTGGTTGGCACGTGTCCATGTTTCGGTCCTTTGAACTTCGGTTCTCGGTTCTCTCACTTTAGTTTCCTTCACCATTTTTAAAGTAGTAATGATGGAAGAATTCATGAGATCCAATTGTAAGTCACGGCTTATCGACGCGCCACCATCACTATCTTAACTAGTTTTAAGTAATTATATTTTAAGGTGGAACTGCCAACCGCGAAAAGCGAAACCACCGGGTAGCCGCGAAATGTTAAATAAATGTTCTTATGTTTTATCAATTTGCAGGTTAACGTCGGATGTATGCTGCATGCTCGAACGCATTGAATGACTTTTTCATTAATTTTGCGAGCTACCTTGGCGATTCTCCCCTTAAGCCACTGATAACATTTCCTGTGTTTGTACCTGCTTATGTCTGACCTGGATGATAAACAATTTCTAATTAATTTATTTCTAATCACCGTCTTTGTCACTTAGACACATAAATTATCATAAGGCCCCTTAAAAATACAACAGGGTTGGCTCATTTAGAATGCTGTCGGACATGGTAGAAATAAACTAAGCCACGTTTACGTACAACTTAGTTTACGTCGTACACCTACGGAGTTCGGATTTACGGAGTTCCTTAGAATGACGTCTAGGGAAATATATTTGTATGTTGGCATTAAACGCTGGAATTACATGCCGTGTATTAGACAGAATGATTTTAATACGAATTTTGGAGCACAACATCTGGACTTTGGGTGGTTTTAGTAGAAGTTTGTGCTGTTTATGTTTATTAGTATCTGGTGAAGGAAAGGTCAAGATTTCCTTAGTAAATGATAATTTATGCTACAATAGGGGATCGGACTGGGTAAAGAAAACGACATTCTATTTTGTCCGTCAAGCAGGTAATACAAAAATATTAGACACGTATTTTTTGTTTTATCAAAATATCAAAAAATTACTTAGTTAGGACTCATTAAAGTTGGAGAGTGGGGGCTTACTACGTCACAAGTGAGTATAAAACTTACCTACATGTGACGTCATGCGCCATTTCAATTCAATATATCTCCGTAATTTTATGACCACGTGAAAAAAGAAAAAATACGTGTCCAATACTTTTCAATAAACTACCCGACGGACAAAGAAAAAAAAAATTGGATTATCCCCTATTCTATGATTACGATTATGTTTCCATGTGAATATGATCACAATAAAAATCTTCAAGCATAAATAGCTGATGAGAAAATTATGCAAGAAAAAAGAGGATATTATACATTTGTTAGTAGTGCAGGTCGTGGAATGGACAATGTCTACTAGTAGTCGTATCGTTTAGCCAATTTCCATGTCATCATCCTCTGCCTGTCCTTTTCCCAATATTTTTGTGGTTGGCTTCCAGTCTAACCGGGTGCCTCTGAATACCAGTATTTTACATGGAGCGCCTGTCTATCTGACCTCTATACCCAATACTACTGGGTTGTTCCCAGTAGTATTGGGTAATATAATACGACACCCCTTGGAACGTCTGGTTGTCAGACTTTCGGACCACTGACTACCTGTCAAAGATCTTCAAAGGCCAGCTGGGCCTACGGCTTTATGTGATTTCCGAAGCACGCAGAATCTCGGTATGTAATGGGTCACCCATCAACCAAGGCAAACGCGGCGGTTGTTGTTATTTACGAGCTCCTTAGGTAGTTTCCACGTATCTGCTCTTTGTCTTCACTTATAAATATAAATATCAATGGTCTCAACGGTTTGTTTGTATCGGTCTCATAAGCTATTATGTCATATACCTAGTGTATTATTTATGTCCTTCTCGAGGATGTACTAACAGGCCGTAAATACTTTTTCACACCACCTGCTCGATAATGTCAAATTATATGTCATGCAAACCTAACCTAAAGTAAGTCATTAAAGACCTGAGGTCTAGCAGGGCAATAATATTGTACTGAATTTCATTATGACCCGCTGGTCAATAATGTGATTTGAATTTGGAACATAAATCGCATACGAATATTCACGCATTCACCATTATTATCTGCACAAAAAAATTAATTGTTCAAAAATCGAACTGGCCACCACGAGATAGAATATAATTAAAAGAAAAATAGAACACAAATTAAAAAGAGGCGCGAATACTGGAAATTGCTTTGCTTTGTTCATTGTTATACAAATTACTTACAATATTGCAAATTCTCACAAAAATGTTGAGTGACGATAGTGATTTGACTCCGGAATACTTGATTCTAGTACTACTGCTTTTATTCTCTCGTAGATGGTGTGAAAAGTACAGTATTCACCTCGGGGATAAAGGTGCCTTCGTCTTGGGCGACCTTGATTCCCACGCTGCACTCAGGATTCTTGTCTTAACTCCCTCGCTTTGCTCGGGAGTTAACTCTAAACTCCCTCGCTCCGCTCGGGAGTTAACGCTAAAATCCTTCGTTTTGCTCGGGATTCAATACGGCGCCCGTTACATAAGACACTACTTTATCCCCTTGGTGCATAATCTACTATAAGACTCTAAACTCATTATTCACCCAAAAAGGTCAAGTGCACAATAGATACTTTTTACAAATAATACAACAGTATATCTATTGGTACGTACACAGTAATCCTATTAGAAACGGAGAAAGTACATGAAACTATAAATAGCCAGATACAACTGACTAATTGCGGATTATTCACGAATAGGTACAAGTAAGAATCAGTATACAGGGTTATTTGTAAAAAACCGCCAATCTCTCAGGACTATGTTACTAACATCATAATCAACAACTTTTGTTCTATGACTTTTTCGTCATATTTTAGTGCATCAGATTTTCATACAAAAATTAAAATATTTAAATTGAACGCTCTAAATGTTACGACTATGCTCGCCTCGCTATTGTACTACCGCTTTCTTTTGCTTCGCATAGACTTATGATGTTGGTAACATAGTCCTGAGACTGAGAGGTTGCCGGTGTTTTACAAATAACCCTGTATACAATAGGGATGGTGACTCATTTTTTTTATTTGTCTATCGGGTAGATTAATAAAAAGTAATTGACACGTATTTTTTCTTTTTTCACGTAATCGTAAAATTACGGAGATATTTTGAGTTGAAATGGCGCATGACGTCACGGCTCAGTACATTTTATACCTAGTTGTGACGTAGTTAGCCCCCACTCTCCAACTTCAATGCGTTTTAACTAAGTATTCTTTTGTTAACTTGATAAAACAAAAAATACGTATCTAATATTTTTGTATTACCTGATTGACGGACAAAATAGAATTTCGTTTTCTTTACCCAGTCATCATCCCTATTCTACATTATTCGTCAATTTCGTTATACTTAACATCATGACTTGTAATCCCTAAAAGGTTAGCCAGAGGTGTACCTAACAAGTACCTATACCGACATTTTGCCACTTATGTTTATAGGTCCCATGTATAGGGGGGCGAGCCTATTGCCAACAACCGGGTAAAAATCCAGACTCCGTGGCTGCTAATGAGAAATTCTTTAATAGAAAAACCCAATAACCCTTTGCCCGACAGTCGTACTTGCAACCACCAGACCAACGAAATAGGGGGGGTAGTATGACGCTTAAAACATTATTGTTCCATTCCTATTCCAGAGAGAAAAAGAGACGGAGCTATACAGGTTGTCTAGCTCCATCTCTTTCCCACTCCGGAATAGGAATGGAACAATAATGTTTTAAGACGTCATGGTACGCCACCAGTCCGTCGAAGCGGTACTCTATTTTTTTGAAACGTTGTCCCACGCTATGAATTTTTCCTGTATCGTGGGTACGCATATGAACATTTAAATTCGCATACACAAACAGCCAGACCCGGAACAACTACCTGTCATGTAAAAATATTTGTTCCGTGCGGGGATCAAACCCGCGACAGGCAGCACAGCAGTCAATCACTCAACCACTGCGCCAACCGTGCCGTCAATGAATGTACTGAAACAAGTTCGTAATAATCTGAGTGATAAGATGGTTACAAATTATTTAACACAAGAAGAAAGTCAACCAGTCCCCTGCAACTGTCCGACCTGTCTGTAACGTTTTCATAAATCAATAGATAGACGTTATAAGGAAGGAAATATCTTATCTACAATAGGGGACCGGACTGGGTAAAGAAAACGACATTCTATTTTGTCCGTCAGACAGGTGATACAAAAATATTAGACACGTATTTTTTGTTTTATCAAAATATCAAAAAATTACTTAGTTAAAACTCATTAAAGTTGGAGAGTGGGGGCTTACTACGTCACAAGTGGGTATAAAACTTACCTACATGTGACGTCATGCGCCATTTCAACTCAATATATCTCCGTAATTTTATGACCACGTGAAAAAAGAAAAAATACGTGTCCAACACTTTTCAATAAACTACCCGACGGACAAAGAAAAAAAAATTGGATTATCCTTAATGATCTAAGAAAAAAATATACAAGCTGTTGTTTTGCATCCTCGTCAAATTTAAGGAGATAACTATGCTAATGCTAATGATTCTCGAGCCGAATCAATTATAAAATGGGTAGGTATTTTTTTTTTTATTTACGGAAATCGGTAAGTGTCAGAGTGTGTAAGTCTGATCCTCACCCTATAGGTAACCGCGGTTTCACACATTCAAATAATCTCGAATGTTTATTCGATATTTTTTATTCCTTAAACCACGTATCAGTATTTCAGAATAACACCCTCAGGGTTATTCTGTTAATAATTAACTAGGTACTGTAATTGAAATTGAATATTTATGTGTTTTGTGACAACCTGCTGAATTTTGACGTGGGTGCAAAACAACACCTTGTCTAAGTAGATTTTTTTCCAACCCTCTCCATCTACCTAAGCTGCTATCAGTCTTATCAAGGAGTATCGTATTACCCCTAACCGGGTGGTGGAGGTCAAATAGGCCTTCGCTCCATGTAATATTCTGGTATTCAGCTGCATCCGATTAGACAGGAAGCCGACCCCAACACAGTTAGGAAATGTCTAGGCCGATAATAATGATCCCTTTATCTGACATTTTATGTATTTTAGGGTTCCGTAGCCAAATGGCAAAAAACGGAACCCTTATAGATTCGTCATGTCTCTCTGTCTGTCAACCACCTTATTCCGAAACTATTAGGACTACACAGCTGACACTTGGTAGGTAGATGGCTTCTGTAAACTGCTTTACGATTTTTTATACAAAAATAAGAAAAATAAAAGAAAAAGGTGGCTCCCCATACATGGAACTGAAAACAAAAAAACTTTTTTCATCGAACCTATACGTGCGGGGTCTATTGATAGGTCTTTTAAAATGGCATTGAGGTTTCTAAAACAATATTTTTTTCAAAGTCAATCGTTTGAAAAATAGACACTTCCAACGTGGTAAAACGTTTGCCCCCCCCCCCCCTCTAATTTCTTAAGTAAGAGGTGTTAAATTCTTAAAAAATATTGGGATGTAGAACGTAAAAAAAACTTTCAATGAAAATTGGTTTGAATAAGATTTTATATTTAGTTTTTTAGGTTACGGGACTTTTTCACCAAACGGCAGCAGTAACTTTTTTTTCATTAACTTACTATGAAAAACAAGTTTACCTTTGCGGTTGAGTGGAAGTTTACAAATGAATGACCGTTCAAAATATTGTTATTATATTGTTTGGGGCTATGGAACCCTGTGTGGAGTAAGACTCGCACTTGGCCCGTTTTTTAATAAATTGGCATCATATTATTTGTGTAGCGTTTCATAGAAGGCACCAATACTCATCTATTGTATGCTGCCAACAGTCCCGGAGGAAAATGCTGTGATATACGGACGGAAGGACGGACAGACAGACAAACAGACGGACAGGACGAATCTATAAGAACTCCGTTTTCAATGCCGTTTGGCAACGGAACCCAAAAAAAAACACTTTTTTGTATGGGAGCCCTTAAATATTTATAATATTCTGTTTTTAGTATTTGTTGTCATAGCATCAACAGAAATACAAAATCTCTGTAGAAATTTCAACTGGCTACCTATCACGGTTCATGAGATACAGCCTGGTGACGGACGGACGGACGGACGGACGGACAGCGAAATCTCAGTAATAGGGTCCCGCTTGACCCTTTGGGTAAGGAACTCTAAAAAGATGTTTACTTTGAAATATTTTCGACATAATTATAGTATTGTGTCTCACATGGAAACAAAAGATTCGCCTACAGAAAAACTTCATTAAAATATTATTCGCATGCAATTTATCAGCGAGTCAGTTTTAAATCTAAATTAAAAATCTAAATAGTAATTAACCTAATGAGGTCGTACGTCAATTTATTAGCACCGCGGCTGTGGTTGGCAAGATAAAACTCATAAAAGAGAAGTTATGACTAAACAGACTTATGTTGAAAAAGTCCTGGTAGTAATAAAAAGTCAGATCTCCATAACAAGAGGGTTCTAAAATCTTCAAACATTCAAATGAATAAATATTTAATTTGGTTCAAAACAGACGGACTTGATTGCCTCTTGGTCTGATGGGCCTACCACACGCACAAGCTTCACCACAGTTTTGCCTACGCAAGCCGGTTTGTACTAGGAACACCGTGCGTGCGGTTGGCAAAACTGCCACGGTGTTCCGTGTACAATCCGGCTTGCGCAGGCAAAACTGTGGTGAAGCTTGTGCGTGTGGTAGGCCCATAATGGTCGCAAGCATGAATGCTGAGCTTGAAGTCCTGTGTTTTTGGGTTTTTTTAATGGGGAATTTCTCAGTATACAGCCACAGAGTCTGGATTAGTAACCGGTTGAAGGCATAGGGTCACCCCTTATTACAGTGGACTTAACAACCTGTTTTTTTTTATTTTCAAAGACAGCAATGCTCGAGGCTACGCCTGCATACAAGCCTCGAGCATTGCTGTCTTAGAACGTCGGCGTCGCCAGAACGCAACGTGTCTAGCAAAACGATAATGTTTTTTTTTTGCTATCCTACTTCCTACTAATATTATAAATGCGGATGGATGGATGGATGGATGGATGGATGGATGGATGGATGGATGGATGGATGGATGGATGGATGGATGGATGGATGGATGGATGTTTGTTACTCTTTCACGCAAAAACTCCTTAATGGATTTGTGTGAAATTTGGCACACGGGTAGATTATAGCCTGGATTAACACATAGGACTTTTTATCCCGATAGTATGTTCCCGTGGGACAATTATCGAACTCCACGCGGGTGACGCCGCGGGCACAAGCTAGTATTCTATAAAGCGAACTCCAGATTCCTGAAGTAGATAAGTTAAGGCGATATAATTTGGTTTATGAAGGATACTGTCAAGGGGTTAGGTAGCATATGTTCCCTTTTTGGCTTCTTCCTGAAATTTAGTAAAGTATTCACCTAATGATGGCAATGTCTTCTTTGTTCCTAACTGTCGCAGTTTTTTGGTGGCCCATGTTGAATCGTCAATGTATGACATTAACAGACACACGGCATTCTAAATAATAGAATTATAATTATAGAATTCTTTACCTAATTTAATTTGTTATAAGTTCATTGTTATCATTGTTTTAAAAAAATAACTTTGGCGAAAACCCCAAGTTATTCTTATTTGAGTCTTACAAACAAAAAATATGTTGTAAAATATCTAAGTTTTTGCCCACAAAGCATAAAATTCGCAGTGGATTTTGGCTAGCATTTTGTAGGGAATACCCTTGGTTTTGTATTTTAATTTTCTGCCTTTTTGAAGCGGTCGAAACGGGATGTTGCGCGTTGCTGCGTTGGTTAGCCACGATAAAAAAAGTTTAAGAGTAACACATGCTGGAAATGGAATGTATGGTGTAAAACTACGCCACTAGAAATGTGGTTGACAGTTGTGCCCAGTTGTCCAGTCTCCTTTGTTTATAAACTACTATGTTAATGTGGAAACCTTACTTTCGCAAAACTTGTTGGATGTTTTACCAAATGAAAAACAAAGATAATAGGTCTTTACCTATGAAATTGCCGTATTGCAGTACAGACTTTTTCAAACAAAAAAAAGTTTTGATTGGCTATGAGTTCTAAATTCAAATTAATTTTGTTTTAAAAATATGACATTCTATTTACAAAATCAGTCTTTTGTTTATTCATTAGCGTTGTATTTTCATTACATTTCAACATTTTTCCTCATAATGGATACTTTGAAATTTCGTGTAATTATGGAATATGAGTTCCGTCGTGGCACCAACGCGGCACAAACGACCCGTAACATCAACGACGTTTACGGAGAGAACTGTACAAACGAACGCACAACCCGTTATTGGTTTGCTCGGTTTCGTTCTGGGAATTTTGACTTGAAAAATGAACCTCGTGGTCGTCCGGAAACTTTGGTCAACAATGATGAATTAAAGGTGATTGTTGAAGCTGATGAAACTCAATCTACAGCTGAGCTGGCAGCAGCTTTTGATGTTAGCATTAAAACAATATTGGTCCATTTGCGACAGATTGGCAAGATAAAAAAGCTTGATAGATGGGTGCCCCACGAACTTAACGATCGCCAGCGCAACGTACGCGTCGAGACTTGCCTTGCGCTGCTTAACAGGCACAGAAATGAAGGAATTTTGAACCGAATTGTTACGTGCGACGAAAAATGGATTCTTTTTGACAATCGAAAGCGCTCAGCAAGTTGGTTAGATCCTGGTTCGGTACCAAAGCAATGTGCAAAACGAAAAATGACCCCTAGAAAGGTGATGGTCACAGTTTGGTGGTCTAGTGCTGGTGTGATTCATCATAGCTTTTTACAAAACGGCGAGAGCATTACTGCAGATGTGTACATTGAAGAACTGACCACAATGATGGCGAAACTCGCACGTCTGCAACCAGCTTTGGTCAATCGGTCGTCTCCACTGCTACTTCACGACAACGCGCGGCCCCATACTGCACAACAGACCGTCTCTAAGCTGCATGAGTTGGGTTTGGAAGCTCTCCCTCATCCGCCATACTCACCAGATCTTGCGCCTTCCGACTATTACTTTTTCCAAAATTTGGACAACTTTTTAGCGGGAAAAAAATTCAATTCCCGAGAGGCAGTACAAAACGCCTTTGAAGAGTTTGTTGTCTCCCGTCCAGCTGATTTTTTCAAGAAGGGCATCCATAAACTGCCACAGCGTTGGCAAAGATGCATTGATTGCAGGGGTGATTACTTTGAATAAAAGAAATAAACAAGTTCGAAAAAAAAAATACTTTAACTTTTTTCAAACAAAACGGCAATTTCATAGGTAAAGACCTAATATTTACATTCCGGAATAATACATCAAAAGAAAATCGGAGCACTAAAAACAATTGGAACAGAAATTATATTAAAAATCTATGGTTTTCATTTTCTAAATAACATGCCCGCGGCGTCGATCCGTAATCCCAGCGGCAAGCAAAAAACACAATATTATGCAAGTAAGTATTTAAAATTACCAGACCGACTTTTATCAGGCAAAGGGAATTAACTCTATTCTGCCAGTTCAAAAAAAGAACACTTTTTTTGTTTTATTCTTTCAGTACGGTTGCCAGTGGGCAGTGAAATTTTAATTAGGAAAGTTATTTTGCTTATTCTCTTTTTTCCCAGTCCTTTGCTCTCATTTTTCTTTATACTTACTTTGAACCTTAATGTGACAAGTTAAAGTATAATTTGGAACACAGAAATAGCATCTTCCCAATATAAAATTTTATCTGTTGTATTTTTAAAAGCAAACGTCAGAACGGCACGGTTTATTTCGCGATGTCAATGCTTTGAAGTTTGTAAGAAAGTTGTAAAGCGTACTTTTTTGGGTATATTGGGTGTACTTGAATGGCCGCCAAAACAAAGGCTTGTGACTTTCTGTGGAAAATGCAATGAGTGAAGTCTTCAAGACGATTCTTGGAAAGGGAAACAAAGAACGTTGATGCTGTCTTAAGTCCCGGGAAACTGCTAAAAAATATTAATAAAAGACCACTTTCTTTCACATTTCTCTTTTCACAATTTCTTAGTAATGAGTTCTTAGAATATTGGCTACAAACTAATTAAAACGTGGATTCTATTAATTTCGAAGCTACGTTTCTATTACCTACAATAAAAATAAGCTTTTATATAGGGTGACAGATAATTAATGACCGATACATAAACACGTGTTTATACGCATGATAACAGACAACCTTCCCAAGGAATATTCTTTTTTATAATACTCAGTCACTTTTATCACAATAATACAACAGCCGTATGAAGTTCGCGTGCCTCTGGCCTGTCAGCTTGTGACAAAATTGAATGAGTATTCAAAATATGTTTCTTTGGGAAAGTTGTTTGTTAAGGCGGAAACACACTTACGTGTCGTGGCGTGTCGTGACGCGCCAGAAGCATTCGGTTTCATACATCGTTGCGACACGACACGCCATGCAAATATGTGCCTAACCATATTAAATGTATGAAACCGATTTGCTTCTGGCGCGTCACGACACGCCACGACACGTAAGTATGTTTCCGCCTTTATCATGAGTATAATCACGTGTTTAAGTATTGGTCAATAATTACCAATCACCCTATATTATAAGGAGAAGCTCGTGGCTAAATAATGACAGCCGCCCGGGTCGATCTTTAAGGTTAAGCCGTGCTTGCCGAGGTTGGTCCGTGGATGGGTGACCATCATTACATACTGAGTTTCCTCCATGCCTCGGAAAGCACGTTAAGCCGTTGGTCCCGGCTGTCATTTGTAGATCTTTGACAGTCATTACGAGTAGTCAGAAGCCAAAAAAAGTCTGACATCCAGTCTTACCAAGGGGTATCGTATTACCCAGTTACTGGGTTGTGGAGGTCAGATAGGCAGTCGCTTCATGTAAAATACTGGTACTCAGCTGCATCCGGTTAGACTGGAAGCCGACCCCAAAAGAGTTTGGGAAAAGGCTAGGCAGATGATGACCCTATATTATAAGGTCATTGGGAAATGTCCACTATTTATTTAATTTTTACTTTTCAGTGCTATATTAAACACAGACATTTGAAGAGAAATAAAAAGTGAAAACCTTAACGACATTTTACGATTTTTGCTTATAATTACGATAAGTACGTAAACTTTTTCCTATGGGGGTTGGCAGAAAGCACAAACCGCTAACTGCTACGATCCTTGTCGTATTCTCCTTTAGTCAAAATCAAAAAAAAACATAATCAAAATATTTTATTTAACATAGGCCTACATGGGCACTTATAAAACGTCAACAAAAGGTGCACGGTTCGGGTTGGTCGTTTCCTATGGAGAAGAACCGGCAAGAAACTCCATGGTTACTCTTTTAAAATCATTTGGTTTTACAATATTTGAAGTTACAGCGTTAGCACTTAAGTATGGGAGGACAGCGTAGGCCCGACAATAAGTCGATTGCTTACTACAGAAGGTAGTAATAGGAAAAAAAAAAAAGGCCTACAATGTCGTCCACGTTCATACATCTGATTGGTTATACATACAAGCTGGTTGCGAGTACTACGCACCTAACCTTAACGCTTTTCAGAAGACCCTCACCAATAAAATGACTATGACTTTTAGGGCGCATATATTAATAAATGAATGACCAGGCTAAATAGGGTATGCTCCTTCTAAAAACAGAGTCTGTGTATATATCTCACGTCTTTTCTACCTGCACCTTCCAAATTTAAACACATCCAACGATAAAGCTGTCCGGATGGTTCTATACTCTTCAACAGAACTATCAAATAGACAAGTAAAGAAAGTATAAGCAACTAGGAATCGGACTCAAGACCTCGTGCTTAGCAGTATCGCTTTCCACCACTAAATCCATGAGGCAGGCATCCAAGGTTGTAGACACTAAGACTTAGATAACAAACAATTTTTATTTAAAACAGCCCGAAGACGTACAAAATGCAGAACACGAACCTTCCTATGGTTTCTAAGTGCATGCTGCTGAAGAGATTCCTCCATAATTGCATTATTGCTCACGTGGTACCATTGCATGCAAGCCTTAGAAGTATTTACTACTAGCTTTTGTTATTATATGCCGTTGTCTTTAATACAGTATTTCTTGGAGCAGCTCGTGGCTAAAAAATAACAACCTCACGGGTCGATCTTTAAGGTTAAGCCGTGCTTGCCGAGGTTGGTCCGTGCATGGGTGACCATAATTATGTACCGAGTTTCCTCCGTGCCTCGGAAAGCACGTTAAGCCGTTGGTTCCGGCTGTCATTTGTATATAGGTTTTTGATAGTCGTTACAAGTAGTCAGAAACAACAAGTCTGATATTCAGTCTTACCGAAGGGTATAGTAGCACCCAGTTGCTGGGTTGTGGAGGTCAGACAGGCAGTCGCTTCATGTAAAATACTGGTACTTAGCTGCATCTGGTTGGGCTGAAAGCCGACCCCAAGTTAGTTTGGGAAAAGGCTAGGCAGATGATGTCTTTAGTGCACTATTTCCCTTTCTTGGTGCAATGCATTTTGCATTGCACCAAGAAAGGGAAATAGTGCCCCGATGGTATCGTGGTCACAACTGCCATGCCTGAGTGTGGGGTACTGGTTTCGATTCGAGGTCTGGCAGGTTGAGGGGTGTTTCCATAGGAATATTTCTACGCGTATGGAGTTTGAAAGTAGCTGGTGTGTTACCCTCGTGTCTTGGAAAGCAAGTTATGGTTCCTACGCCAAGCCGCGTGGACCAACCTTCTATTTTTTTTGCAGCTGATATTGAATAAATTAAAACTTTACTGTACACCAAAAATCAAACATAACGGCTTTACAAAACTGTAAATTTTACGGTCACAACGGCGGTCTTATCGCTTATGGCGATACAGACAAACTGTGAAAACGATTTGTGGGGCTTAGTTTTTAAATGAAAGTTTGTATTAAAATTGTTTAATAAATAAATATAATAAAATAAAATCTTCCAGACAACCTTTGGATGGACATCATGGAATTAAAATAACAAAAGTCAGTCAGTGTCAGTGGTACTACATAAAAAATTTCAATAACTCAAGTAGAGTTATCTACTTCATATAAATAAACATGTATAATTTAAATATAATACATGAATAAATTTATATACATACATATACAACTTTTTTTGTATCCCATAACTCTAGGATATAATTGAGACCATATCAAAGAATCAACTGGCATATGAAATGTTTCAATCATACTTTTTTCTTTTTGTTTTTTTCGCATTTTCTTAGCTTTAAATATGAATTATTGGTTTGAACAAAAAGAATTACTCGTATTTATCATTGAAAATACTACTACTATTTTACTACACTACTGCGAAGTTTGGCTACCTCGCAAAAGTAAAGATTCGTCATACTGGTGACAATTTTTGACCTAAGTAAATTATAATTGATGATATCTCTGAAACTATGCATTTTCGACCACCTAGGAGTTTTAGTATTATTTTATTTTAGAATTTATATTCTGTAGGTAAAAAACCTGTTTTTTTATTTTTATATCATGAATGTTTGACCTACAAAAATATATTTTCCGGAACTAACCAATGAACAAATGTATTTACATTTTATGATTATACGCTGTTGTTAAAATGAGCTATATTAAATCGCGATCCACTGTCCATAATATATCAGGTGCTAACAAATTACCCAATTAATGTAGCGCAAAATGTAATTATGCACGTTAATGATATACGAATCAACTAACTACTACATTATTATTTATTAGGAAGAGTTACTATTATTAATAAATCATACTGGGTCTTCTTAATGTCAGAGTTTTTTGATGCCAATTGCCAGGAAGATCGAAAGCCATTTCGATCTTCCTTACTGATTCGTAACTGCTGAGAATGAGGTCCAGAATTCGGTTCCCTTGTTTCGATTGTTATTGGCAGCAAGAAGCAGCCACGGGGACTGGATTTTTGCCCGGTTGTTGGCAATAAGCTCGCTCCCTATTGCATGGGACTTAAACATAACTGGCGAAATGTGTGTGTTCTATTAGGTACAGCTCTGCCTAACCCCTCGAGGATTACAAGCGTGATGTTTTGTACGTTATTTCAGACTTCAGAGACAAGTAGATAATTAAAACAATTACTCTATGAAGCAAACCATACTAAATTACATTTAATAATGCAATCATGTATGTAATTGCTTTAGAAATAAAAACCGATAGAATCATTAGTAACTATAATCTTCGCTTTGCAGAAATGATTGTTGACATCCAATCCATCGATATACACGGTGTTGTTTTGAATCCTCGTCAAATTCAAGAAGGTAACTATGCTGATGATTCTCGACCCGAATCAATAATAAAATAAGTAGGTCATTTTTTATTTTTTTCTTATTTAAGGAAATCGGAAAGTGTGAACCACCCGTGTTTTAAACGCGACCCGTCTGGTTCTTGCCCTATAACCTCGCTTACACACATACAAACAATCTCAATTGATAATTTCTTATTCCCTAAACCACGTTAAGGGGTTTATTCTGAAATATTGACAAACTTAAACAACCATAAAAATCTGCGTTTATTGATAATTTACTATGTACCGTAATTTTTAATTGATTATTTATGTCTTTTGTGACAACCTCCTGAATTTTGACGAGGATGCAAATCAACACCTCGTATAAGACAGGACACCGACGCATAAACGGTTACTGTCCTTCAGTTTATGAAACGACTTTCGAAGCGTTTCTTCGATAATGCCTTTAAGCACCGTAATCCCCTGATCGCAGCAGCCGCCTGTTACGAACCCTCGCGCATTAGTTCATTACGCTGTCCGAGGCATACCCTCGTTACTCGCCATTATGTTATCAGCCTCATCCAGGAGAGTAGCAAAGAGACTACCACTCTTTTAAAGTTCGGACGAACACCGCCGTCTTTCCGACCTCGCCGTCGAGGTCGTCACGACGACCCGGTCCTTGTCCCCCCCAACCCTCGCACGAGCCAGCCCGCGATGCTGTGCCAGTAGTTTTGAATCAGCCCCTGAATAATGATATCATTCAGCTCCACCCTGTCCCCATGCAGTCCTCCCCCAGCGACGCCCTAAGCCGAGGCTCGTATCCCACAGGGGGTGCCCTTAGCGTGTAGTCGCTTAGTTTGTTAGCTTATTTATGCCCTGGCTCTCCAGCCACCTAAGAGTAAGGCCTCCGCCTTACTCTTAAGGCATCCACAGGATAGTCCGGTTAAGCAGACGACAACCTCATAGGTTGGACTGAGAAATGCCATTCCTAAAAAGAAAAAAGAGTTTATGAGAAGAATTTTGTCATCGGTAATTTTAAAATACTGTTCCATATATTTTGACTTTGCAGGTATTTTACATATTTTGCACTTTTGTAAGAAATAGCAGTTTTTCTTTTGTATTTCATAATTAAAATGACTATCAGACAGTCACTTAACTGACTTTCCATTTACAGAAAGAAGATGGATGAGAGTTCTTTCAAGTAAGATTTATCTAAAACATGGTTCGGTAATGAACTGCATTGTAACTGTTTACGTAACATTAGACATTAGTATTGAATCTTCACATGTACATACATGGAATAAAAAGCTACACATCAGGAGAAAATAAATGAAAGTTCGTCATAATCAACAAACGTTACTAAACGACATTTTGAAGTTGTAAAGCTCAAATCATCGTGGTGCCAATGATTTGACGAAATACAGACAAGAATGGATAGTCAGCTAAAGAGTTTGGTATTTAGGCACAAAAATCTCATTATGATGGTAAAATTTATAAGATACAACACGCTTGTTTTCCAAATATGATTTCAGATGGTATTACATTTTGCTTCTTTAATGCTTTTCTATATTTAGGTTTTTTACAGGAGAACGACATCAATGACCTAACAATTCAGCATTCGCAAGATTTTACTGAGTCTTTATAGTTGGTCTGCATACTTATCTCTTTTGTTGACAGTACCATAATAGTTTAAATTTTTACTTAACCATCATGACTGTTGAAATATAGATTGGTTTGAGTAACGTACGCACTGGTGAAAACATAGCGTAACCACATAAGTGGTAGTTTTAGCATTTACTGTGTAATATGTACGCGAAATACCGAATTGCACTTTATAGTCATTTGATTAATTTTTTGTAACATTATAATTACTAACATGTACGTAATTGATGATTACGTACATGCATAAAATAAAGTACAATTATTTATCATCTTTGGTACCTACACCCCACCCCCTTCTGGTTACCAACTGGGTAATCTGAAGTAGAAAGAAAACTAGGTACCATCGACTCGAAAAGAAGAAAAAAATCCTCAATTGCGCGCCGATCATAAGAAAGCGGTTGGGATAGCCTGAATAGGAAAATTGAAGCAATAGAGATGTTTTGGCGCAGCTTGGGTGAGAGCGGCAGTCCAACCAAGGTATGGTTGTACTGCCGCCGCTCGAAACTTATGGAGCGGCAGCGTTCCATAAGTTCATCAGATAAATAAAGGTATATCTTTACCCAGCGTTCTTCAACTCAGGATATTGTTGACTACTGCACTACATAGGCCACTAAGATGTATCAAAACACCGTTAGTATCTACAATGCCGTAAATTGTACTAGTCGCCTTAAGTCGTACTAGCTTTTGCCCGTAGCTTGGCTCGGTTTACAGTCGGAAATTATACTACGGCAATGTCCTGTTTTTTTTATTTTGTACTAGCTGTCCAGCGCGACTTCGTCTGCGTCACATTTTCCCCGTTTTCGCAACATTTTTCTTTGCTGCTCCGCTCCTATTGGTTGTAGCGTGATGATATAAAGCCTATGTTACTTCTAATACCTCCAAGAATATGTGTAGTTTTTACGTGAAAGCGTAACAAACAAACTTACATTCACATTTATAATATTAGTAGGGATAACTTAAAGAAGGGAAAGAATTTTCGGAGACCAATCAGTAGTTCCGAAAATTACCCCCCAAACTTTTTTTAAAATTAGTATTAGTAGATTGTTAAGCGCCAGCCGCGCGATTTATAAGAAACTTTTTTTGTTCCATTTCTGTATGTGTAGTTTTCATTTTCAATACAACCGACTAAATCTGTGTCAATATTACGTCACGAGCAATAATTCACAACAACGCTTTAAACATCTTCTCAACACGAGCGGAACAGCAATATTAATTGCTTTGTAACATCGATTGCTCTCGTTCTGTGATTTGTATCGATTTTATCTCGATAGTGAATTGCGTTTTACATACATCTTTGCGTGTCAGGCTTGGGACGTAGAGTAGGTTGCTACAGAAGGTCCACTTCGAGTTGTAAATGTCGAGGGTCTAATAAACTTCAATAATAAAAAACCGGCCAAGTGCGAGTCTTACTCACGCACACAGGTAGCACCAAACAATATACTAACAATGTTTTGAACGGTCATTTATAAGTAAATTTACGCTCAACAGCAAAACTAAATGTGTTTTTCACAGTACGTTATTTGTTTTTTATAGAATTTTTAATGAAAAACAATGTTACTGCAGTTTGGTGAAAAAGTCCCATATCAAAAACTCAAAAACTTAACATCAAATGTTATTCAAACCAATTTTCGTTGAAAGTTCTTTTTACGTTCTACAAACCTATTTTTTTTTTTCAGAATTTTCCTTTTCTTTAATAATTAGAATTTTTACGACTTTGAATGCAAAAAATTCATCAAAGAAATAAGTGGGTAGTAGTTAGTTAAGCACCCTACAGCTTCCCAGTGACCCCGATAAACCGTACCAGTACGAAAAAAAGACGCTACTTCCTTTCTCTTGGCGCCATATAAAACTTCGTGTTGTTCCAAATAAACCTTTTGTTTTCTTTACTTATCGACAGTTGTTCCGTTACGAACGATTAGTTACAATTATCGAGTCTAATTGCAACCTGACGGGAAAAGTCGAGGATAAAACAATGCGAGTTTTTTATAGCTCTGAGAATGATAGTCTCGTTACTACCGTTTAACTGTTTTCAGGTATTGTAAGATAATTGATGCTATTGAGACATTCATCTTAATACATAGTTGGTTTTACTATACATTTATCTTAATACATAGTTGGTAATCGGTGGTCGTGGTATGGGCATGTGACGCAGAGTAATGGGGAAAATGTTGTTAAGAAAGTTTTGATTTCATACTCAAAACTTTCTCAAAACCTCTTTTTAGTCTTCCTCTACTCTTATACATACCCATCCTCATTCATAATTATGTGGATGGGTATAAGAGTAGAGGAAGACCAAAGAAACGATGGATGGACTGTGTGAAGGATGATATGGCAAGAAAGGAGGTGTCTCATGAGATGACGAGTAATAGAGAAGTATGGAAGAAGAAGACATGCTGCGCCGACCCCTAATAAATTAGGATAAGGGTAAGAGAATGATGATGGCATAGTTGGTTATACCTATATAAAGATTGAGAGGATATTTTACAAATTAAGCGTTAAACCATCAGGGGGTAAGAGATGGAGCTAGACGACCTGTATAGGTCCGTCTCTTCTTCACTCTGGAATGAGAATGGAACAATAATGTTTTAAGACGTCATGGTACGCCACCAGAACTTCTAAACTGCGTTGAAAAGCTATCCTACTATAATATTATAAACACGAAAGTTTGTAAGTATGGATGGATGTATGGATGTTTGTTACTCTTTCACGCAAAAACTACTGAATGGATTTGGAAGAAATTTGGCACGCGGGTAGTTTATAACCTGGATTAACACATAGGATACTTTTTATCCCGGTAGTACAATCCCGTGGGACAGTGACCGAACTCCACGCGTGCGAAGCCGCGGACATAGTCTAGTTTATACATATTTCATACCAATAAATGACTCCAACAACCTTTAAGTGTAGTCAAGAACACTGATAACCTAGTGGTGCGATCGTTGGATTGCCAAGTCATAGCACTCGAGTTCGAACCCAAGACACGGAACTCTGATTTTTCGGATTCATGTGCGTGTTGTATCACTTGCTTGTCAAAACATCGTGGGGAACCAGCATGCCTGAGAGATATTTCTTGACGGCATGTAAAGCCTATTTAGAGGCCTGTGGGTAGCATAAAAACTGTAACTCCAGGTTAGACATTAACCCCGCGATATAGAAGAAATAAAGAGCTTATTGTGATCAGGATCTAGTGAAATTGACCCTAAGTTTAATACTCAGCTGCATTCAAAATCAAGAGTC
Source organism: Cerastis leucographa (assembly GCA_963082945.1). Classification (NCBI taxonomy): domain Eukaryota; kingdom Metazoa; phylum Arthropoda; class Insecta; order Lepidoptera; family Noctuidae; genus Cerastis; species Cerastis leucographa. The sequence goes on from OY720382.1 coordinate 5,713,686, forward strand.
ATTTATACGTCTCCAGATCTTCCTGCCATTTCAAACTAAAATTACTCTTGCTCAATCTCTTCTCCTAACTCTCCTAGACTATGCTGATGTCTGTTTTCTTGATGCAACTGAAGAACTTCTTGATACGCTCGAACGTCTGCAGATTTTGTGTATATTATTGAAATCAGGCCGATAATCAGCACTTTTTGAACGTCAAAATTACAAGAGACAGTTCGACTAGAAACATTAAGTTAGACTAAAAACTGACCTCTGTACAATTGGGAAAGGATAGTCAAAAGATGAGCGAAAGACCAACGTTTTCTAAGAGACTTGAAATTGCATACACACCTAGTATTTAAAAGCATTTCCATGTCCGATTTCCATATCTTACAAAATCGTCGTATTTATTTTGTCTTTAAAGCTGCTTAGCTGGTGTTTAGCCACTTAACGAACCAGTTGCTAAAGACGAAAATAAGTTAACAGTATGATAGGAGTTAAGACTGAGAAACCGCTGTCATTCAGTCTTTTCGATTTAGCAAGTCGATTTTCTACGGCCTAACTATAATCTTGGAAGCGAGAGTTACATAAAACGCACATAATATACTGTTTAAGTGGGAAAAAGTATCTAACGGCAAAAGTTACTACCACGATCGCATAGTGACCTTGTATCAGCGATAACGAATGTGCATTTCCCCAACAATATTGGGGTCAGCTTCGGCTTGAGGAGCTCGTGGCTAAATAATAACAGCCGCCCGGGTCCATCTTTAAGGTTAAGCCGTGCTTTCCGAGTTTAGGCCGTGGATGAGTGACCATAATTACATAACGAGTTTCCTCCGTGCCTCGTAAAGCATGTTAAGCCGTTGGTCCCGATTGTCATTTGTAGATGTTTGACAGTAGTTACGAGTAGTCAGAAGCCAAAAAGTCTGACATTCATTCTTACCAAGGGGTATCGTAATACCCAGTTACTGGGTTGTGGAGGTCAGATAGGCAGTTTAACCTAATGCAGCTGAATACCAGTAGTTGGCAAAACTGGTTGTCAGATTTTCGGGCCACTGACTATCTGTAATTACGGTCAAAGATCTACAAAAAACAGCCGGGGCCAACGGTTTAAGGTCCTTCGAGGCATGGAGGAAACTCGGTATACATATAATGGCCCATCCAGAAACTAACCTAGGCAAGCACGTACGGTTTAACGTGAACATTGACCCGAGTGGCTGTTATTATTAAGCCACGCGTTTCATTAAAGAGTTTATAAAAGTAAGCGGAATATGAACACAATCATATTCTCAGTATTAATGAGGTTATTCCTTTCACAATAATGAAATCGAAATATGACTAATATCGATATGTAGATATTGATTATATATAGTATACCTGCTTATCTTAATAAGAACATAATTACGTGAAGATATCAGCGTTACAACCTAGTACAAATCAAGAGCGAATATGAGTCAGAATATTCGTGATTCCCAATTTATCTATAGGTATACTAATAGTATAAAGCTAAAGAGTTTGTTTGTCAGTTTGCTTGAACGCGCTAATCTCAGGAAGTGCTGATCCGATTTAAAAAATTCTTTCAGTGTTAAATAGCCCATTTACCGAGGAAGGCTATAGGCTATATATATTATCACGCTTCGACCAATAGAAGCGGAGCAGCAATGAAAAATGTTTCGAATACGTGGAAAATGTGACGCAGACGAGGTTGCGCGGGAAGCTAGTAGATTTAAAAAATAACATAAAATCACGCAGTCACGCCTGTAATCCCTGTTAGGCAGAGGTGTACCTAATAATACAAAATTTCGCCAGTCATGCTTAAGTCGAATGTACTAGGGGCGAGCCTATACATAGACAGATTTATTTGGTGGAGAGACAATCAATCCGGAACAACTGCGACACATATGGTATGCTGATTTGAGTTTGGTTTTTCGACTGGTTTTATCAAAGAAACGATAGGGTTACATCTTCTTAGCGTGGCGTTGACGATCCATATGGAGTTGGCCCCAGACGCCGTTAGATCAACCATCAATTGTTCCTCTTCCTTCCATATTTCATCATCAGCCGCAGTCCACCGCTGGACATAGGCCTCTTCAATCGCTCGCCACTCAACTTGATTCTCGGCAACTATCATCCAGTTGCTACCATCCGCCCTGCGAAGATCATCGCTCCACCGAGCCTGAGGTCCATCCCACCTTACGCTTGCCGATCCGCGGTCTCCGCTCAAGAACACGTCTATCCCAACTGTCATCGGTTCTACGGCTAATATGGCCGGCCCGTTGCCACTTCAGTTTACTTATTCTCTGGGCTATGTCGACTGATTCTCTGTCGGATCACCTCGTTCCGGATGCGATCCCTCAAAGAGACTCCAAGCATAGCCAGCTCCATAGCTCGCTAAGCCACCTTGAGTTTATGGACCAACCGTACCGTGAGTGTCCACGTTTCGGCCCCGTAACAGGCAGGACGCACTGATTGAAGACCTTAAGGCTCTGTGGAATACCTTATCTTCCATATTTAGATGTTTACTATTCCTTTATGTTGTCACTTTCGTGAGGAGTTCGTGGGTATAATAACAACAACCGCACTGAAAGATGTTCAGCGGTGTGATTCTGTAAGACCTCACTTAGAACTTCGAATCTGAATCCGCTGTGAGTTTCTTGATTGGCAGTCTAAAAACCCGGTTGATAATTCGAATTTACACTAGCGCCACCACTACGAGCGTGTCAGCGAGTTGGACTAAATTATCAGGGAGATTTTGACAGATAAAGTATGAGATGACGTAAGAAGCGGCATTCTGTAAGGTAATTCCCTTGGCTACAAAATCAAGGTCATTTTGAACCTTACGCGAAGTGACAGCGATGTGAGATGTGAGTTGTCGTCTGAATTTTGCAGAATCGACGTACTGGTTTTGTCGCGCTTGCCTAGGTTGGCCCCTGGATGAGTGATCACCAATTACACACCGAGTTTCCTCTATGCCTCAGACAGCACGTTAAGCCGTCATCAATTTGGTCCCGGCTGTAATTTTACAGTTGACAGTTGTTACAGTGGCCCGAAAGTCTGACAACCAGTTTTACCAAGGGGTATCGTATTACCCAGTACTAGGTTAGCTGGGCTGTTTCCGCACTTATCCTCTTTATTGGGCCATTGTTTTACCCAGTACTAACCGAGCTGTGGACGTCAGATAGGCAGTCGCTCCATGTAAAATACTGGTATTCAGCTTCATCCGTGGTTAGACTTAACGCTGACCCGAATATAGTTGAGAAAAGACTAGGCAGGCGATGATGTTCTCACTTTCGGAAACTCACTGTTGAAGGTGTGAAATTACAGATCATAACAAACTATACAACTACTTTCTTTAATCTCATTGCATTCATAAAGTTCCACATACATTTATTACAAGCTGTTAAGCTGTGAATTGAAAGTATTTTCTTTTCCTCTTTAATGTACCAACATTAAGTTTATACTTCATCGTAATTGTAAAAGCAATTACATTTTGTTATTGGAATTTCTTCGTATTAACATGGGTTCCGTTATCGGAAACAACATACTGAGGTTTAATAATGAAGTCTTATCTAATAAATTATCTGGACGAAGGTCGGTGAAAACACCTTGATTAATGCCAACCTTTTACAAGTTAATAATACATACGGCGTGCTTTGATTTGTGAGGCCACGTGATAATTAACTAGCTCGGTTTGAGATGAAAAATTCGTGGTTCTCAGCACCACAATATAACTATAGTTACAACTACAAATAGACCTAAAATAATAATTAAATATGTCGGTACAAGTATCTAAATTACAGGGCGTCAAAAAAAAATTGTCCACATCGCTGTCAACAGAAAAAGTGCCCAGGAGGCTGGCCGCATTACTACATTTGATGACAATGCTTATTCTTTGGCTAAAAAAATGCCAGCCCTCTGGTCACGTGAATAGTCGACCAAACACTTGACGATATCCCAAAACACAAGGTGGGCACTTGGACCCCATGGCCCTAGTGTTTCAACCCCGAACGGTTCGAACACATAATTGCCAATTAAGTTCTTGTATTTGCGCCGTTTAAGGTTTTCAGCACCTGCAGCAGCCGCCCCAGCGGACGATGGGATGGATAAGGCTGTTGACACAAGTCGCATCCAAGGAGTCAATAATAAATCTTCTTCTTAGCGTGTCCTGGCCCAGCATTGAGCCACAAGTTTGACGCCTTCAGTAGAGTGCATCAGTTCCTGTAATGAAAAAACAACAGGACACGATATTAAGTGAGTCATCGTTTGTCAAATAGCACCACATTTACAGACAGAGTTCTTAATACATCTCTACTTGAGCAGGTTTTCCTTACTGCGACCAACCAAGGTCCGGAGTCTATTTAAAGACTTCCAGCTCAGCCATGGCAACTCATGTCCACGTTGGAGACTTTCAGCAGGAATAATGAATGATCTGTTTATTTGCTACAATTAGGTCACTTCGTGGTGGTGGGAATTATTCGATGTTTCGGTTGTCGTTAACAGTAAAGCTAACAGATAACATGAAACTAATTACATCAGTATAGCAAATAATGCCAGGTACCAAGGGACCATAGCCGATACGAAATTTAACATTAATAGGCACACTTCGATCTTCCATAATCGCGCCGAATTGCACTCATTTTGTCAGATTGAAATTAGTAGTCAGAATCCAGTAGTCAAAATCCTCGCTACTTCATTCATAATTTCCTCTTAAACGATATCATCCATTACCTGTACCGATACCTGTACATGAAAATCAACGGGTCATCATGGCATCCAATAAATTTTCTTTAGATTCCTTTCAAACTGTCGTCAGGAAAGAGGAAGTTACAGAACAGTTTTTATTAAAAGGAGACGGGCGAGATTACATGTATTTTGGGACCCACTCTTAGAGGTAGCATTCATCATAACAACTTATATGTAGTTGTAAAACGACTAAAGACTATCAGAAAAGTAAATGGAAAGTAAGACGGAAAAGTTGGGAGAAAAGAGATATACGTCTATTCACAAGATAACCTAAAAATCTTACGATTAAGGTTTTTAACAGTGGAATGACTCCGTAATTAAGATGAATCAAAATATAATAATATTTAAGACGACTCATAAAAGAACATTCGAATAAACTACTGTATTTCCCTTGCAGTTTTAGTTCTGACTTTACGTGTTTTGCTTCTTGTCATAAGCCAAAACCAGAATTTTTACTTCATTGCCTGTACCTAATTGCTGAATCATAAAACTGCTAGACTGCAGCTAGAGACTAAACTGATTACCAACCCTGTAATTAGTTCAATCACTATTAAAACTATGTCGTTACGATTTTGATCCATAAGCGAATTATAGTCAAGTAAAACGATTCTTATTACGCTGAGAGTAGATAATAATTATTGTTTTACATAAATTATAACAGCCAGAGCTGACTAGCTATGCACAGCTATTGAAAAGCAGGGTTTGTTGAATAAAAAACGATGAGTAATAAATCTTATTTTTGGGTATTTTTACATAGTTTTTATTTTATGCAACACAGACGTTACGATGGCCAAGTTGCTGTCGGGTTTCATTTTCAGGGTCGCAGCTTATCAGCCCCCAACATGAGTGACAAAGGTAGTTGTCTCCTGTTATCTGGAATTAATTAACTATGTTAAAATAAATAAATTCACCTTTAGTGTAATAAACATAAAGAGTTCCATGTATAAGTAACAAAAGTGCCTGACTCGCAGAGTGTATCCAGGTCCCCACGAAAGGAAAAACAGAAATGTAGTTTGATATGAAAGATAATATGACCTCTGATACCTGAGGAGCGGTATCCATCTTCCATTTTGATGACTGAAACATTTCAGTAAAATACACTACTTCTACTGCTACCTCGGCTAGTCTTTTACTGTATACTGTTTTAGTCCGAGAAAGTATTGGGCAACAGCAAGAATGAGCCTAATATAAGATTACAACAGTATGTATTTATGCATATAAAAGCTAAACGAATCTTAGTTTGTTGTTCAGATAGATATCCTAAATAAGTTCTTTACTCATGATATAAATACATGTTCTTTTACGAATATACTTACATCACGTGGATACACCCATCTCTGAACTTTTTCAAAGCTCTGAGCACCTTCATCAGAGAGACGACGCCTCCGTAAGAGTGCAAGTCGTAAGAGAAGAAAAAATTAACGCAACGCATGTTTGTGGTTAAAATCAAAGTCCAAATCAAAAGCAACTATTAATTGTCCAATGTCCAGAGAAGAATGCTAAGACAGGGTGCATTATCTACATTTCAAGATGTAAAGGCCAAGTCGTCGAGAATCTACAAAATCGCAATGATAAACATAAAATCCCAGACAAAAATACAAACATAACGATGGATTAGATCATCACAGATCTGACAGTGACAGTAGTGACGGGACTCAATGGATCATCATTGATAACGTTCCTTTATTAGAAATACTATAAAATGGACACAGTACCATTTTTATTAGATGCTTTTGTATTGTTAATTGGCGTTTTAATATCAAGTTTGCATGTTATTTTTTATGAATTTTTGACATAATTGAATGTATAAAAACTAAGAGAAAGATCCATTAGTGGTAATAAACCCATGAACAAAAACACATGTCATTGGATTGGAACGTAATCGGAAAAATGTTGCGTTTTGTATGTGCACGATTACTTAATTTTAGTAAATTGAAAATTATTTATAACTTTTGATTCCCGAGTCCTAAAAAATCAATATTTAAAAAATAAATATCTCATAAAATTGTAGTTATAATTATTTTATATTTACACTGGAACGGAGTTTAGTTAATTTTCAGATTCTTTGGGTCCATTTTCGCCAGCCTTCTTTATATTAATGCTTTCATTGACCCGGTATCTTTTCCTGAATTACGCAAAAATAATTAAACCTTTACATAACCTAGTATGATCTGAGTTCGAATTGATGTAAATATACAAAATAACTCTATTATTAAACCATCACAGTTTTAATAACAGGTACAAACAACACTGCCGATGCATAGGTGGTATTATTAGCACATCAGAATAGTCAGTTATCAGAATAACAAATGGCCATGTATAGCCAACCCACTAATTACAAACAGTACCCACGGTGGTAAATAGGCTTCTTGTCTAATACTATTGTTATGTAATCGAAATCACGTAAACATTGTCAAAATGGGAGCAAACGGTAAAACTATACCGTTTACGCTAAGCATTAATTATGCAAGAATGTATTACGGAACATAACAAAAGAAATGTGTGAACCAGTTACGCAAAAATTCGGAAGTATCATACTAAAAATTGTTTAGAGAGACCATTTTTGCTTTCATGAGAGATCACTACGTTTTCTTTGCTTGTTTACAAGCATTTATTATGCTCATTCGGACAAACCGAATGGTACTTGCACTTTCGAATCGACGCGAATGACTAAGTAAGTCTGTAAAACTTTCTCTTTGGCTTGGACATGTTACCAATAACGCTCTATAGATTCATTCCAGCGGAGCTTCTTCTGATTTTTTTTCTTCCATTTTTAATTTCATTTGAGCTGACGTCACAGCGATTGTACTGCTTCGATGCCGGCAGTCATTTGCGTTCTAACATGAGACCAATGCGGCCGCGTTCGCCGTTCACAAGCTAACTTACAAGTGCGCGTTCACTGCGTTACGCGAAAAACTCAACGGTGTTCTCGATCACGTTGTAACGTTAACGCGCGCGTTCGTAGTTTCGTTATCGTTTCGGCCGGTGTGGTTGATAAGGGATTTGTTTTAACGTTTTTCTGTTGTGGCTTATAGAGGATTGTGACAGGAATTTGTGGCGTTTGCAGAAAATGGAGTGTCATTAACGTAAAAGGTAAGTTAAGACGCTTTTTGTTTGTTGTTAATGATTGTTTTTGTTTTGTTGGAAAAAGATGTTTGAGACAAGTAGCCTTTAGGGTGGTATCAGAGTTTCCAACACCACACCTTTCTTTTAAAAGTTTTCTTCGTGACTTGAATAACAATTTTTGTGAGTTATCGAGTAACATAAACTATAAATATAAGTTTCACAGTTCTACCTTTGGAACTGCGAACAGTTTTTCTTGAAGAAAAGTTTTTAGAATTATTAGTAAAGTTTTTTTTAAATATTTCTATCATATGTTCAAAAATATTTAAACTTTTTTTACAATTGAACTGAACTCTTTGCTGTTCATGACTATAACACCGCTAGGTAAACGAATTTTACCTAACAACACATAAAAAGCATTGTTTTTCTCTTGACCTGAATTATATTTTGCGGAAGCACTGTCCATAGACGTGAATTTTTGTGTAATGAAAATTAATCCTTTATTATTAAATGAATCTCTAAAACTAGATCAATGATAAAAACTTTACGTTGTCTAAAAAACCGGTCAAGTACGAGTCGGATTCGCGCACGAAGGGTTCCGTACCATTATTTCTAAAAATGACCAAAAAATTCCCTTTTTTGGTATGGGAGCCCCCTTAAATATTTATTTTATTCTGTTTTTAGTATTTGTTGTTATAGCGGCAACAGAAATACATTAATCTGTAGAAATTTCAACTGGCTAGCAGATACAGCCTGGTGAGAGACGGACGGACGGACGGACAGCGAAGTCTCAGTAACAGGGTCCTGTTTGACCATTTGGGTACGGAATCCTCAAAATTAACCAAATTGGGAAAATTTCTAAAAATAAACCTTTATAAGACCTTTTCAACCAAAGAGTCCACCACAAGGGTTCGTACCACATTCCATCCTTGTCAGTACCTCCTTATCTAAGGAATTTAACCGACATCATTAGTTAAAGGAATATTGCTAAGGAATTTTTGGAGGGAAGTGTATTACGAGGCGATTAGAGGCATACGCAATGAAGCATCATAAGGAGTTATTTTCAACAAACCGGAAGGGGTCCGAGAGGGCCGATGCCTGCCAGGGCTGCGGGACTGTTCGAAAGAGATACCCTGGAACACAAAGGGCTAAGAAGGAACATGGATGAGTTTTAGTCAGTACAAGTCTGACACTACGTCCCGCTACACCCAGAGCGGGGGAGGGGGTCATTTGATGATTTCCCATCCGTAAAAAAAAGGAAATATTTTCAATCTAATTCATAACATAACATCACGCTTGTTATCCCAGAAGAGTTAGACAAAGGTGTACCTAATAGTACACTCACATTTCGCCAGTTATGTTTAAGTCCCATGTAATAGGGGGCGAGCCTATTGCCATCAAACGGGCACAAATCTAAACTTCGTGGCTGCTACTGAGAAATTCCTAATAAAAAAACTTTGCCTGATCTGGGAATTGAACCCAGGACCTCATGCTCAGCAGCCGCCATTGCGGCCACTAGACTAACGAGGCAGTCAAGTCTTAAGAGGGATCTCTAGTGGGCCTTTCTCCATACAAACGTATTCCGCTGTTTTCTTCGTGGATAATGCGTCAAGAGCAATGTTTTTTTTTTTCAAAAAATTTAGGTCTTATTTGCATGCTCCTATCATTTCCTTTTTTTTCAAGACATAATCACTAAAAGAATTATTACAATCCAAAAACTTACCCTTTACCGCCATGTTCAGACGACTATCAGACAAATTAGATAAGTTTTTAACAAAAACGAAAATAATAGAAGCATAGATATACTTTTCCTCTAAATTTGGATAAAAGAATTATTAGGTCAGAAGAAGAAAACAGCGGAATACAAAACGTCTTTATGGTCAAGATTTTGTAGGCAAAATCAGCCTGAGCTGCAGTTGTCTCTTTCGCACTTTACGGGGGCTAGGTCAGGAGGTCTACTCTCTAAGCACGAAATCCGTACTTTCGGCCGAAGTTACGGTCGTTTCCTACTCTTTATCACTTACGGACATAAGATTCGTTAGGGACCCGAACTAAAAATGAATGACAATACGATTGGACAGTTGTCCTTACTCCCGATTTGTTTTCAAAACTCATGAATCTGAAAATATTAGAGAGTAGGGTTAATTTCAAAGTATAAAGCTAGTTACGGACGGACCCGTACTTTCGTTGACGGACTTAGAGAGTAGGCCCCCAGGCGCAGCGCAACGGCAATAGTTTCTTCAAATACCTATTCTTCAAATTCCTCGGGACTAGAGTCCCCGCTTAAGGCTTATCCAATACCATAGGAATGTTTAATATCCCACTGAATAAAAAACCTGATAATTATAATCTTTTGATTACAAAGTGGTAAATCCTTTTTGTTTAAACATGTTTTAGCAATTAACTTATCAGTAAAGTGTAAACTTAATAAACCGGTTGTTTAACAAACAGCTTGAAATAAGGAAAAAAATATTTAAAAACATAGCATTTTTCTTTCTTTCCTTCATATTTGCTGTATTCCGGTTTTAAAAGTTCCTCATCTTGTTACCGCACCTATCGGCTCGGCAAAATAAACCTCTTAGCTTATTATCACTGCCACGGTCTAAGTTTAGATTCCAAGGTCAGGCATTTACTTAAGTGTTTTTGAATTTTCTATCATTTCTCAGTGTCATGCATGTAATCATCAAGACAATAGACTCACCCCATAACAATTATGTGGCCCATACACTTCTGTCCAACCTTTTAGGCATTTCAGGCGTCATTTAGAGTCCGAAAGTCTGACAACGGGTCTTACCAAGGGATTCATCATCATCATCAGCCTACAATGTTCGCAGTGCTGGGACACATGCCTCCTATCTATGAAAGGGAGTGGCTGTAATCCACCAAGTAACTGGTAACTGGGTAATACGATACCCCTTAGTAAGACTGGATGTCAGACTTTCAGGTCACTTACTACGTGTAACGACTTAACACTTTTTTAGCTTCTGACTACTCGTAACGACTGCCAAAGATCTACAAATGACAGCCGGCACCAACAGCTTAACGTGCTTTCCGAGACACGGAGGAAACTCGGTATGTAATTATAGTCACTCAGCCACGGAACAACCTCGGCAAGCACGGCTTAAGAGCTGGATATACGCCAGTGACCTTGGTCATTTGGGCGTTACGTCCCCCGCGTGCGCCTCCCACCCCTCACAATAATTTCGTGCAACGCGAACTTCAAATAGTTCAATTATATTGCATCGCAGCGCCCGGCGCCCGGCCCCCACCGCCGCCGCCCGCCGCATGCTATCTACTTATTATACTAATATTATATTATAGTTTATTTTTATTTATTTACATTCATATTTAGTTTATTTTTTCTATAAATGAATGAGCTTTAGTATTATAATTGTTTTAGGTTTTTTTTGTTTTTTTTTTTTGAGGTGCCCTTTTCTATGAAAATATTAGACCAAAATAAGACCTTATTTTTATAAAGTTAACTGTGTAATTTGATTGTGCATCGGCTTCTCAGAATAATTTTCGCAAATTCCGAACTTACCTAGTTTAGTAAAAAAATTAAATTTTACCGTTTATGGTTAAGTAATAAAGTCCTAATTGGCGTATTAGTATATGTATATTAGTATATGCGTATTAATATTAGTATATGACTATACGGTAAGTATCGGGGGGCACGGCAGTGCCCCCGCCAAGTCGAGCGCGAAGCAAACACTGCCGTACCATCCTTTACTGGAACCATTTCACCGCGTTTTCAGGCCCTTATTTGAGAACCTCTGGATAAGGCCAGACGGCAGAAATGTTCGTCATCCAGTAAGCTATAATCACATACTTAAAATCCAAAATTTCAAGTCTGTAGGTCATTTAGTTCCGAAGTTAAGCGAAAGCAAAGTTTCTCATATATGACACTCACTCACTCACTCACTCATGACCATCAGAATAGAACTAGTACTTTCCATAAGCTCAGAGGGCTAAAATTTGGTACAGAGTTAGGGTTTTATGGCCACATAAAGGGAAAACTATAAAAACTAGGATAATCGAAGATCTGGAGTACCTGGTGACCCTGATTAGAAAACACAAGAGCCGAACCAAACTATTAGAGATCGACATACCGCCTTTACAAAAAATATTCAACTTGGCGGGCCGCTCCATTTGATGTCAAAAATCGAAGGTCTGAAGTATCTGATGAAGAACCCTCAGCTGGTCTCAGCTGTATTAGAGATATGGTAATGCCCCCTTCTACTATTGGAATATTACATAAAAAAGTCGACTGTCATTGCAAAAATCCAGCGTAGTGGGACACATCTTCTAATCTAATTTAATCTAGCCTATAGCGTCCCACTGCTGGGCGTTAAGTAATACTGTTTCACGTTACACGTTGTTTACACGTTTCTTCAAAAAGAAGTCACACAGCATTAACTATAATAATAAAGAAATCGCAGTAAGGAACCTTAGACTTGGCACGACTTTGTCTAGATTTCATTACTTTTTAGAGATAAACAAGCAGCTCCATCGAGACTTGGCTAGTTTTTTACAGAATGTTTTTGGTGGGATAGACACTATACCGTATACCTATTAGTTTTTTGTATACCTACTTTAAAAGTTATTGCAATTCTATAAGTACGGTATCAACTAAGTTTTGAAGGACAGTGAATTTTTTTATTACCTAACAAGTACATAAAGTATTAAGTAGGTAATTACCATTTTATTCTTTGCATTCTCTTGTATTTTATTTCGTTACTTACTCCTTATTACAGCAGCTATCTGCCAGTGAAAGTTCCATCAAAATTGGTCCAGCCGTTCCAGGGATTAACCGGATCAAACAGACAGACAGACGGACAGATAGACAGACAGACGGACAGACAGACAAAAAGTTTAAAAAATGTTATTTTGGTATTATATACGTACCGTAGGCGTATACATTCATATGCATGTAGTAAAAGGCGGCTATTTTAATATTACAAACAGACACTTCAATTTTATTTATTTTGTATAGATCTAAAACAGAAGTAGTCTAAGTTACTCCTTATTACATGAGCTATCTGCCAGTGAAAATCCCATCAAAATCGGTCCAGCCGTTCCAGAGATTAACCGGAACAAACAGACAGACGGACAGACAGACAAACAGACAAAAAAATAAAAAAATGTTGTTTTGGTATATGTACCGTATATGTATATACATTCATATGCATGTAGTAAAAGGCGGTTATTTTAATATTACAAACAGACACTTCAATTTTATTTATTTGTATGTATGCATATAGATTACACTTCATGCGTCTTTTTTTGTCACACATTTTGATATTATAATAAGAATAAACAACAACTAGTAATTATTATGTACAGCGTTATACCTAATTTCATACTAAAATAACCTAATATTTACAGACACTATACATAATAAACCCAAAACATTTGTAATTGGTACGGCTACCGACAATTATTTTGTTTGCGGAGAAAAGTGTCACAGGTCCGTTCAGCACAGCGTCTCGTCCCGCACTGATTTATTGGGCGCCGGAGGGGTGGCTACGCGATTTGCGAGTAGCGATTACGTAAAAAAAATCCATATAAATAAATAAGAAAGTTATTGGCAAAAATAAGCCAAAGGTCCCTTCGGCATTACTAAATATAATATATTGGTGGCAATTAAAAGATCCTGTGATTGATAGTTTAGGAGAAAAATGGTAGTAAGTTACAAAAACAGAGGCCACTTTGCATATTTATTTATGATATTACAATAATATTTTTAATTTTTTTGAAGCCAAGAGGACATGCTCTATATTGTGTAGATTAATATATATTATTTTGAAAAAAAAACTTGTATGGGTTACGAAAAAAAAAGGTTCTAATGTATCCTATATGAAGCCCAATTCACGTATATCTACGCCTTAACCTTAAAGATCGACCCGTGCGGCTGTTATTATTTAACCACGAGCTCCTCTAAGAAGACAATACACTTACCGCAAAACAATTAAATGGCCTATAGGCACATTACACGTGTCCAATCCTTAAAGCATTTCGGGCGTCATGTTAGCACACTACACATGTTATGAAAAGCTTAAATGCTAGGACAATTTATTTTCACATAGGTGTAATATTACGTGCAGTTCAACAAACAATATTTTAGCAAAATGTTCGGGGAAATATCAAAATAATGTTAGTATTGTTGAAAATGCTCGGTTCGTATTGCCGGGAAAATTTCGTTATTATTTTAACACAAAATCTGAGTCGTGTTACAGTAAAATAAAATTAAGTGTCCGTTTCCAACAATTGTTTTGTTCTTATTTAAGTAATGGTTTGAAAAGCTGAGGTTTTTTATATGAAAAGGATTACTTTATCAAAACTATCTTGAAATATAAATTTGTTAAGCGTTGAGAAGACGAAACTTTTATCGGGCTGAAGTGCTGGTGTTTTTCTGTATTGTGTGCGTTTGCAGATTATTATAATTCAAGTAAAATGATGTTTTTAGTCAGTAGGTTCGATTTCCAGAAGTGTTATTAGATTATTTTTACCATCAGTAATTTCTCAGACTGAGGAAGCCACGAAGTTTAGTTTTGTGCCCGGTTGATGGCAAAAGGCTCACCCTCTGTTACATCGGATTCAAACATAACTAGCGAAGGGGATAACAAACTTGATTTTATGTTATTACTATCTGTCCAGCGCAAATTCGTCTGCGTCACATTTTTACTGTTTCGCACCATTTTTTATTGCTGCTCCGCTCCTATTGGTCGTAACGTGATGATATATAGCTTATAGCCTTCCTCGATAAATAGGCTATCTAACGATGAAAGAATTTTTCAAATCGGACCAGTACTTCCTGAGATTAACGGGTTCAAGCAAACAAACAAACAAACTCTTCAGCTTTATAATATTATAAGATTATGTAGTGACACCACGGTGTAAAGTAAATACACAGCGATGGTTCTGAACGAAGCGATACATCAGACAATAAATTTCCATTAGACCATGGCCTCGCTTTGTACAGATTTTCCCTACAATAAGAGATCCGCTGATACTGGTTTTTCATAGGTTGGTCGGAGTGCGTACTGAACGAATTAAGTAGGTATGGACGAACCGCGTGGAAAGCAACGTGATTCAATGATTTTCAACTGTTGTACCTACTCAGTTTATTTTGTTTATGTTGGACATGCGAGCGTGAAGAATGATATTTACTATACTGTGTTATTTTATAATAATTGAAATGGCACCCTTGATGACTATTCTTCTTTGATTGATGATTTGGTTGCCACAAACAACTATGCTTCATTTAAAGGGCAACCCTACGGACCCGAGCCCATTGTGCCCATTCCATTCAAGCAACTAAAAAACTGGCTAAAGGATCACACTCGAACACAAGTGGAAAAATGGTGGACCTCGACACCCGGGTGTAGGCAGGCCAAAGAAGCCATGCCATCCCCTGATACAAAGTTGACCAGGCGCCTTCTGCGTCTGGACAGGGATGATCTGCGTTTGGTGTCGGAGACCATCACTGGACACTGTTCTCTGAACAAACACTTCTACACTCTAGGAATCACTGATACTCCCCTGTGCAGAGCATGCATGAATGCGGAGGAAACGGTGGCGCATGTACTGCTTGAGTGCACCGGCGTTACCAAGATTCGCGAGGAGACCCTGGGAACACCGAGATCCCTTGCGGATGCCCTGAGAAGACCGGGAAGTGTGATCTGCTTCTGGAGGGAGGTGGGCTGGTTGGAGTAACGGCCACCATGGCTCACGCACAATGGTCCACTTAAGGGACTAAGTGCGGAAACCTAAACCCCATAAAGAAGAAGAAGAATTTAAAGGGCAATTCAGAACGATGGAATTCTAATCACAGACTCAATTATTGACTCAGAGCCACTGCTGGATATAGGCCTCTCCCAAATGGAGTAACAACACTTGGTCCTCCACCTCGTTCATCCAGTTTTGCCCATTCGTCTTTTAAATGCTCTAAGTTTATCTAGTTTTGGTAGTCCAACACCGAAAAAAGGCTAATATAAAAGCCTGTTTTCTGTCTCAATCAAAACCGGCATATTTTATATTCCAAAAAGCTCTATTTAATAATAGACCTGTGGTTTACTGAGCTGGCGTAGTAAACAGGTCTATTCACATTTTTTTTACGGTCCATGCTGCTCCTACGCAGGTACCGTCCGCATGAAAAGCAACGTGATCCAATGATTTTCAGCAATTCAGCTCATTTATAATGTTTATGCTGACATCCCAAGCGTGAAGAATGACACTTACAATGTTTGCAGGCACTATTACTAGTGCTTAATGTTGCTATGTAATGTTATATATAATAGCTTGAAAATAACAACTTACTATGATCACGTTGTTTGTTGAGCGTGATGGTGGTGAAAATTGTATAGCAGGTTTTTGGTATTTATTTGTCAATTTTATCATCATCTATTAAATTCATTTTCCCCTTCTAACTTTTTTTATGTATACAAGTCTGCTTATTTCCTTTTATCTATAGGAACAAGCAAGTTTGTTACATTTTGGCGCCAACGCAAAATCAAGTCTTGATCTTAAGGAGGTAGATGAGAATTATGGGAAACCCCAAGATGTTCGACATACCGAGATGAGACATATGGCTAGAAGCAAAGATGACCCGCAATGGAACAAATTTCTAAGACACTGCCATCATCTGCCTAGCCTTTTCCTAAATTTGTTGGCTTGCAGTCTACCCGGATGCAGCTGATAACTGAATACACATTTACATGGAGCGACTGCCTATCTGACCCCTTTGTAAGACTGGTTGTCAGACTTTCAGGTCACCGGCTATCATTTGTAGGTTTTGACAGTCGTTACATGTCAAAATCTACAAATGACAGCCGGGACAACAATGGCTTAACGTAATTTCCGAGGCACGGAGAAAACTCGATATAAAATGGGTGGTCAGCCATCCTCTGTCTAACCTAGGTAAGCACGGCTTTACCTAAAGATCCGAACGGCTATTATTATTTCGCATGAGCTCCAATTTTCTAAGACAGTCATGTAAAGGAATTAAACTGACTTCCCAGCACACTCACAACATTATTTAAAGAAGTTAAACAGCTTGTTCTACAGTACATTTAGTCTAAACAATGACACCAAGGTCTTTCTGCCTACTTCCCGAATCTTTTCATAGGCATATGCACGGTAACAACATAGCCGCCATCTTGTTACACATTACAAATAAGATGATCATTATCACAATAGACACCATGGCACGTATAGTCACGACTCTTGAAGTACTTACTTAACTTGTTTTTTTTTTTTGCGAGCTCTTGATCTATATTTGAGAAGCAAGATGTCATTGAACTTAGGTACAATGTCGTTGGTAAATATTGACTGAATGAACTGTGTGATTATTTAGCAATACTTTTTGGTTACCAAGCAATTATTGTGACTACGGTTTTTTCTTAGCACGTGTGTGTGTTAGGTATCCACAAGTCGAACAAAATGATAAGAATGTATGTTTAAACAGCTTTAGAGTTAATGAAGTACTGGTTATAGTCGCTTTCCATGTTATTCCGAGTGCACCGGATTTTTATATGGTTTTCTTCAGATAATTTATTCCGGTATATGTATGAAACATTATCTGCTTAATTCTTCCCAACTGTTGGAATCGCCTTCCAGTCTTACTGGCAGCTCAATACAAAAATTTGACATGAAGCGACTGCCTATCTGACCTTCACAACCCAGTTAGTAATAGGCAATACGGTCCCCCTTTGTAGGACATGTGTATGAAACATTAATATTAAATAAACTGTACACTATTACGTAAAAAAAAAAATGGAAAGATTAAATTATTTTTGTCTACTTACTGATTGAGTATGGAAATCTGCATTTTTAACACAATAGCGTTTACACATTGTTCAAGCATTCACTCAAACATGTGTGTTTTGTGTTTATTCATTCATCAATATTTCTTTAGCTAGTAAATCAACCATACCATTCTCTCAGTTATTTCAGCATTGTACAGCATAATCACAATATTAAACCGTTCATACTTTATAACACGATTTGTCAAGGCCAGTTTTATTATTTAGAAACACTATTGTATCACTAAAGTGTTAGGTATCTAAACTACGAATAAAGCGAGAAATATTAGATCGCCTATCTTCAAATCACCAATTATCTCGTTGCTTTTTTTAAGAAAAAAAACTTGTATTGCAACTGTTTTTTGTGCGTGCCTGCTACAAATTGTTGCCTTGTATTGGCACATTCTTGAACGTGTACCGTATTATTTTTTATCAATGTTCCTTTTGTGGTATTAATTTGGCTAGAAAATGAAATTGAAGTTTTATCTAGGGCTTTAATTACTGTAACGTATCTGATAACTTTGATTTCGTTTTGATTACCAAAATGCAAAGACAAAAGGCAAATGGGTTCAAATTTAGATATTTTTTCATATTAGGTAGGTAACGTTCCGTTTTAAAATGGTCTTTTTTTCAGTTTTAAAATGGTTTAAATGTTGCCCGACACTAGCATTTTTCCTGTATCGTCCTCCTGTCCGTCCTGTATCGTGGGTGCGTTTACAAATATTTAAACTCACATACACAAACAACTTGACCTTAGGCCAAACAAATTGTTGCGTGCGGGATCAAACCCGCGACACGCAGCGCAGCAGCCAGTCAGTTTTTGACCAGTCACTGCCTGTAAAACTTATCTTTAAACGTAGTAGAAAATAATATTGCTCAAGAGGGAAAAAGCTAACTGATTATTTGTATGACTGCATTATTCAGGGTATTACAACAGTGTCTTATCAATTGAACAATTATTTCCAATTCTGCCTAGATCAATCGGTTACTAATATTATTTCAGTGTCATTCACCTCGAGTCCTCGACCAAGATTGCCTGAACGTTTTTTAACCGAAACGATTAATGATAAAAATTTATAATCTTTAAATATAATCTGTAACGGAACTGGTTTAGGTAATCAAAAATATGCATAGTTCGAAACAAACAAAACAAAAAAAAAACGCTTGTAAAAAACCCCACGCTTCACTGACAGAAAATATTTTTTTTTTAATTTTTGTGTCTCTGATCATAGTGTTGTCGTTATTAGAAACGTTGCTTGTCATTCTGGGAACAAGGTAAAATGATGACATAGAGGGAAAACTTATAGAATAAGCAAAAAAAAGCAAAATTCTATGGCAACTATGTTTGGTAACCTTTTTTTTCCGATTCTAATGAATAATAATACTTATTAGTATCACGTAAAAGTATGAAATGTATTGTAATGTAGATTGATAATCTAATAAGAAACTGTTTTGTAAACATTCGTTTCAGTGCCACAAGACAATAACTTCTAATGTGGTCAGTTGTCTTAAATCCATACTAATATTATAAATGCGAATGTCACTCTGTTTGTTTTTTTGTTTGTTACCTTTTCACGACTAAACGGGTGATCGGATCTTAATGAAATTTGGCAAGAAGATAGATTTCAACCTGGGGAAGGTCATAGGCTATATATCATTACGCTATGACCAATAGTAGCGGAGCAGCAATGAAAAATGTTGCGAAAACGGGGGGAAAATGTGACGCAGACTTTGTTGCGCGGGACAGCTAGTACTGTATAATATTAAAATTTTCCGACAGTCTATTAACATTCTAAATTGAGTCTATTTGAATGAAAGTAAATTTATATCATCATTCATCATTCTCTTGCCCTTATACCAAATTATTTGGGGTCGGCGCAGCATTGTCTTCTTCTTCCATACTTCTCTATTGCTTCTCATCTCATCAGATACCTCTTTTCTTGCCACATCATCCTTCACACAGTCCATCCATCGTTTCTTTGGTCTTCCTCTACTCCTATAACCATCGGCATTTTCCTCATTCCTCTGCATCATCGGCGCGGCGCCATTTTCAGACTTCCTCATATGTACATTTCTTATTTTGTTGATTCGCGTAATACCACACATCCCCATTTGAATAAAATTATGGTCACATTTAAGCTTTTTTTCCGTACTATAATCTATTAATTTGACTGTAGAGAGCCATTTCAAATTCTTATCACATTCGTCCAACACAAGTAGTAAAAGTTAAGACTTCATAATTTTCTAATCTCTAAATATGTTGTAGCTACTTAGGGAAGGTGAATAATGCATGATAATTACGTTTTGCTTTCTGCCATGGTGTTTGGAATTAAGTGGTTTTCTTTTTGTTTCTACACAATTAACTTACAAGTCTTTATCATGCTGGAAATCACTAAATGCGAGAGTTTAGGAGCAAAAGAAAATCTCATACGAACGATCATCTTTCTCGTGCCCTGAATCCAACTAATCTGAGCTTCGTACATTGTGTTTTCTTCTTACATACCAACAAATATAACGTACAGCCTTGGTGATTTGAACAAGTTAAAATGTCGAATGTCGTAAGGAGAGTTTTGAATATGGATATGTGGATGGCTATAAGAATCGTGTATTCCCGTTCGTCCCACCGACTTCGCCCCCCTCGTGGGACGAACGGGAATTCGTTATTTTTTTTCTCGATCGTCCCACTAATTTTGTTGGTGGGACGAACGGGAATAATTTATTAATTATTTTTTTTATTTAGTTCTATTGGTCCCACCAAATAATTTCATACTGGTTGTATTAATGGTAAACAAAAAAACTAATTTTAAAATAAAAATCAGTCATTTATTAAGGAATAAAAATCGAGAAAGATCAAAGAAACGATGGATGGACTTTGTGAAGGATGATATGACTAGAAAGGAGGTGACTGATAAAAGGAAAGTATGGAAGAAGAAGACATGCTGCGCCGACCCCAAATAAATTGGGTTTAACGAAGTAGAAAGATAATTTGACTGAGAGAAACAGACCAATAGTAATATTACCGATTCATGAAATAAGAAAACCCCGCCATGATAATATGAACAAATGTGACCGGCATGATAATAAAAATTAGCAAACTAGTTACAAAATCAATAATAAATATTGCCTGTACACATTTGAATGTCGAAACGCCATAACAATTTACTGTTGGTTGCATTAACATACTTTTTACCGCTTTGAGTAGAGGTTACTTACCGATAAACTGTTATACCGTTTGTTGCGTTAAGGCAAGTGCGTTTGCACCTGCATTCTGATGCGAGAATTGATTTGTACAGGATGCATTATGATAGTGTTTTAATATACAGAGTGACTGGTAATTAGTAAACCATTTGTAAACACGTGATTGTACTAATGATAACAACAACTTTACCAAATACATTTTTTTATACTCATTCTCTTTTATCACAATAACAGAACAGCTATATGATATTCGGGGTTGCGAGCCGTGCGGATACTCTGCCTACCCACTATGGCACGATACGATAGTAATGAGACAGAACGGCCTAACGCGGCTAACAGCTGATAGGTCACAGACGCACGCGCGCGCGAATTTCATACGGCTGGGTTATTGTGATAAAAGTGAAACATACAACAAAAAAAAATGTTTCTTCAGGAAAGTTGTTTATTATCATGAGTATAATCATGTGTTTAAGTATCGGTCACTAATTATCAGTCAACCTATATAGAAAAGAAAATTGTTAATGATTGTACATTACATTACATCTCGCATGTTTTTTTTAATGATCAGGCAGTATAGTATCCGCAATCATGTGTACTTGTCATGTTATAAGGACCCCAATTAGGCATCCAGATTTAAGAGTTTTTCTGAGAAATGTCATATAAGACAAACCTAAAAACTAAACATCCAACCCAGGATATAATGCTCATCAGCTTAAAACCTACGCTCAAAATTTTAATTAATTACCTAATTAACCACGTGTTGGTAGCAACTGAAACCTTGGGAGTAAATTACATAAACGATCTCAAGAAAGAATGGCTACGTATTTATAACGATCATTTCATTGCTATAAAATAAAAAATATTAAAACGATTAACAGGACCCGAATACTCGATTCAAATAAATCGATATCGGAATCGGAACTGGCTTTATGGCACGACAAAAACAGTTTAAACGCGTACGACATGCGAATATCTTTAATAACGATTCGATGTCCAATAAAATGTATATTTATTAAAATGTTCGGTGTCCGTGAAAATATATCGCGAAAGTGGGTTGAATGTTGAAACTGTAACGAGAGAAAGATATTATGTTTTGTATGTGAGGTAATAATTGTACACCATTTTTTTACGTAAATCACGGTTCCTTCCCATGGGAGATGGCAGAAACTATAGAGCCATTCTTAGTAGATTAAATAAACTACTACAAGTAGTCGTTTTTCCCAGATGTTATGAAAATATTGACATAGACTGTTTACTAATAAATATTCAAAACAAAGCCATATTCTCACAGTGAAAACAATTAATACCACTGTTATTAATACAGCAATAACCACGTTCTGTAGAATCTAGCTGCCAATCCCAACGGATGAGATCCGTAAAAATCCGGTCAAACCGAAATTATGGTCCGGCACGGTTGGCGCAGTGGTTGAGCGATTGACTGCTGCGCTGCGTGTCAGGGGGTCCATTCCCGCACGTAAAACTATATTTGTATGGTCTTTGAATTCCGCTAGACATAGAACAAAATCGTAATAGGCTTAAAAGAGTCAAACTGACCATTCTAGCAATAGGCAGTTTTGGCCATTGCTAGAATAGCGATAGTAATAAAATGTTATAGTTTTAAAAACACGCTTAATTTTGACGTCATTTTATGGCTCGTATTCTTGTCAGCAAACCCATTTGATAACCACATCATGGAGAAAGCAAAAAAAAAATTTGGTCTGCCATCTTTGGGAGACCGCCATATTGGATTTAAATTGACGTCTCTTTGGTAGCTATGCATTGTCATCCAAACTAAGCATGTATGCAAAGTTTCAGCTCAATTAGAAACCGGGAAGTGGGTCAAATTAAACTTCTAAGATTTTTGCACAAAGTGAGTTACAGGTGAAGCTAAAAATAAAACCGGCCAAGTGTGAGTCGGACTCGCGCACGACGGGCTCCGTACCATTATTTATAAAAACGAGCAAAAACATCAATCTTTTTTGTATGGTAGCCCTTAAATATTTATTTTATTCTGTTTTTAGTATTTGTTGTGGATTATTCCGATCTGTCACCCCGCTTTGTCCCCTTAGGGGGACAGATCGGAAAAAAAAGTTTGATCTGTCCCCCTGTTAGCAATGAGGGGACAGTTCGAACTTTATTCAGTCCTCAACGGTTTCATCTGTCCCCCTATCACTGATAGGGGGACAGATAAAACTTTTTATTCCTGTTTGTCCCCCATACAATTTAAATTAATTCTTAAAAGTAATGCTACACGTTATAAGCTAACTTTCAAGAATTAAATAAAAGATTAATGGTTTGGATTATTATAACGACCTGTATTTAAATAAATTATAAATATTTCTTTTGTTTCTGTATCGATCAGTCACAGTCCCATAAATCACGTAGTAGGTATTCCAGGTATAATAACAATCAGTCCTCTGATTTGACTTCATGTTACAAATAAAAGTTATTTTTTACTAACAATATGTTAACTTTTAGATGAGGAAATATTCCTAATAAGAAAATTTTACGTGTTTAGATAAAATTGCAGCTTCTATTAAGGTAATTAATTCTGTATTATTCAGGAATGAAGTAAATAAATTCAAGTTTTGACGTTTTCATTCCTGTAAGAGTTATCAAACAAAAAAGAAATTTTATTTAAAACATAGTATTTTCTTATTAGGAACATTTCTTTAATGTAATAATATGAAGTCAAATCAGAGGACTGATTGTTATTATACTTATTATACCTGGAATACTTACTACGGGATTATGGGACTGTTACTGATCGTTACAGAAACAAAAGAAATATTTATAATTTATTTAAATACAGGTCGTTATAATAATCCAAACCACTAATCTTTTATTTAATTCTTGAAAGTAAGCTTATAACGTGTAGCATTACTCTTAAGAATTAATTTAAATTCTATGGGGGACAAACAGGAATAAAAAGTTTCATCTGTCCCCCTATCAGTGATAGGGGGACAGATGAAACCGTTGAGGAGTGAATAAAGTTCGAACTGTCCCCTCATTACTAACAGGGGGACAGATCAAACTTTTTATTCCGATCTGTCCCCCTAAGGGGACAAAGCGGGGTGACAGATCGGAATAATCCTTTGTTTTTGTTGTTTTAGCGGCAACAGAAATACATAATCTGTAAAAAAAACAACTGGCTAACTATCACGGTTCATGAGATACAGTCTGGTGACAGACGGACGGACGGCTGGACAGCCAAGTCTTAGTATTAGGGTCCCGTTCGACCCTTTGGGTACGGAACCCTAAAAAGCATAAAGTTGACAGGTTGGATTCAAGGCCCCACAGAAACAAGGGACATCTCTTTGAAGTCACCAAACAATACTGAAACCAAAACGAAAGTGAGTATATTTTACAAGCTTTGATTTAACTTGTTCACAATATCTACCTTTATTATCATGGCTTAATTAAAAAGCCTAATCGAAAAAGATAAAAGCACTTTTCATCCAATAAAATAACAAACGCCTGCACGTGGACTGAACTCAGGGAAAGAATTAGTTAGAAACACGTGTAGAATCTGTAGGTAAATGAAATCATAAATAACATCTAGCCTGTAATACACAGAGGGTTGGGTAGAAGTGTACACACAGTACACCCTCATTTCGCCAGTTATGTTTAAGTCTCGTGTAATAGTGGCTGCTACTGTCAAATTCTTGATAGAAAACCCAAAAACACTGACCTGACCTGGACATAAACCAAAAGACCTCATGCTCTGCAGTAGCGAAATGAAATTATACGTATCTATTACTGCATGTCCAAATTATTAGTAAACCAGACTCATCATCATCAGCCTATAATGTTCCCACTGCTAGGACACAGGCCTCCTCTCTATGAGAGGGAGTGGGCTGTAGTCAAAAATAAAAAACATATAAAAAAATCTAAAGTCATTTATAATTCAAACTAGGCTGATAATCAGCACTTTTTGAACGTCAAAATTGACGTTCAAAGACAAAAGACAGTCCCCCAAAACACCCGCCCTTCGCCACTTAATCCACCACGCAGGCTCAGTGCGGGTTGGTACATGTCACATGCCTTCGAATTTTTAGTTCTAGGAACATGCCGGTTTCCTCACGATGTTTTCCTGCACCGTTTTTGAGAGCAGCGGTTGTGAAATAAATTACACAAAGAAATCCGCCTGCCTGGGTTCGAACCAAAACGGCTTACTGCTCGTAAGTCGGGGCTGCCACCACTGGGCCACTGCTGCTCTCCGGCCACAGCTGCTCTCCGGCCACCGCTGCTCTCAATGAAATTATACCTATCTATTACTGCATGGTCAAATTATTGTAACCCAGACTAGAATTACACAAATATTTAATTCAAAACATTTCTGAACCATACCGCCATTTATCTATGTAACTAAACTAGTCACGAATACGTCCGCAATAATTTCAGTCTAGATTTTTTACATAAAATAATTTCACACAGCGCAAAACCAATTTTATGGATTTCACAAAATCAATCCGTTCTAACATTCATTATGAATAATGACAGCTGTCAGATTGAATAGAATGAATGAAGTGAATGAAGGTGCAATTACGTTTATTAAGCTGACGAAATCTTCGAATGATTCTGTTATTGAGAGCCTTTGTTACGTGTAGCAAATTTTTGGTGTAATTGAATAACTTTTTGAGTGGAAAACAAATAAGTGAAAGATTTAAACCACCATTTTGGTTAGTACAGATTAAATTAAAAAATCTTTTGGAGAGTATCCTTTTTAAATAATTCTGAATGCTGTTTAATAAGTTAACTTACGTGAGAAAACCTAATTGATGTTTAAAAGTTAGCAGGCTTTAGTCATTAAGGTGCTACCTAAGCTTAACATAAAACATACGTCGTTTTAAAAAAAAATACTATTAGCCTATAACATTGTAGTTAAATTGTTTAAAACAAGCAGTTTCAGTACCATCAGTAGATGTGAATAAAAGCTTCAAATTATGAAAAAATAACTTTAATGAGGATAGAATGAGCAAGGAAGATTTTATAGTATTACATTTGTGATTAGATTTTAGCTGAACTTTTTAAGTCCTATATTTATAGCAATAGGATCTCCCCTATTTCTTAGGACTGAACCATAACTGAAGAAAAGTGAGTGTACTATATTTAGGTACACCTCTGCCTAACCCTATTAACCTACGGGGATTGCAGGCGTGTTGTCTATCCTGAAAATGCATTTTTGGAGTTTTTGTGTATCATTATCATAATCATCATTTCAGCCGAAAGACGTCCACTGCTGGACATAGGCCTCTCCCAAGTGACGCCACATTGACCGGTCCTGAGCGCCTCGCATCCAGCGGATCCCCGCAACCTTCACCAGATCATGAGACCACCTAGCGGGAGGCCTTCCAACGCATCGTCTTCCGATTCGCGGTCGCCATTCCAGAACTTTTCGGCCCCATCGCCCATCCGTTCTGCGAGCAATGGGCCCTGCCCACTGCCACTTAAGTTTGGCAATTCTTCAGGCTACGTCGGTAACCTTGATTCTCTTGCGGATGTCCTCATTTCTGATTTGATCACGCAAGGAAACTTCGAGCATAACCCGTATATAAAACTGTCAAATCCTCTTCTTGTTTCATCTAGTATTTACAGTTGTTCTATGAAAATGTGTTAAAAATCCAATCGTAAATGTTTTTCGATTAACTTTTCTCTTCAACCAACTTATCTGAGCAGGAGGATACACAAAACTAAAATAAATGGACCAACTTTGACATATCGATGCAAATTTATTAGACAAGTAACGCCACACTGAACTGCACACTTAAAGTGGTCATAGTGCTAAATAACACTTCATTTTTATTCTTCCATAGCTTATTCAAAAGATTTCTGCGCTAGTTATTTTTAAAACAAATAAGAAAACTGTTCGTTTCGCTTCTGTTAATCCGTATCAGGTGACAACCTTATTGAGAATCGCAGAAAAGAAAGTAAAGAATCTAATTTCAAGAGATAAGCTATACACCTAAAACTCTCATTCTACCTTATAAGTCTTTTAATAATACGCTAACATCTCATGGTGTTATTGGCCAGAATAGGGTACCTGAAATAGAGTTGCATTTAAGGAACTTTCATAAAATTAACTCATGTTTGGTTAAAAAAGGTGAAAACGGGAAATGAGAAACCTTAAAATGATTTTCAAATACCCATTTCAATAATAGGATGACTATGAATAATGACCGATATTTAAAGACGTGGTTATACTCATGATAACAAACAACTTTCACAAAGAAACATTTTTTTTTATACTCATTCAATTTTATCACAAGCTGATAGGCCAAAGGCGCGCGCGCGCGATTTTCATACAGCTGTTGTATTATTGCTATAAAAGTGATTGAGCATAAAAAAATGTTTCTTTGAGAAAGTAGTTTGTTATAATGAGTATAACTTCGTCTTTAAATATCGGTCACTAATTAACAGTCACCCTATACATGGTGTAACGGAAAGGGTATATACAGACTTAAAGGTGTGCTACAGACCAACAAACTGAACATTTTCATTATTCCATTGGAAAAACATCGTAATAGCGAAAAAAATATCTGCTGCCCCATACAAAATTTCAATACCTATTCGACCCAAATGTATGGGGCAGCAGATAATTTCCTCAAACGGGTAAAAACGTACAACACTTTCACTGCGGCCAGTCCGCGTCGTCAGTTATCTGATTTTAAACTGAGTGACACATTGTTTTAAGGTCACTAGCTCACTAGTTCGTCTAAAACAATGCTCGAAACACATCACTTTCATCACCTTATTCAATACATTGTGACTTGGTGAGCCATCAAAAGAAATAATAAATAATGATCCGCTCATTGAAAGAACAATTGATTGAAATATTGCTGTAAATGGTGTTCTACTTCTCATTGTTTTAAAATGACTGTTGAATCTCTTCATAATATAATACGGAATAAATTCAACGAAATACGAAAAACACCTACCTGAGGAGCTCGTGGCTAAATAATAACAGCCGCCCGGGTCGATCTTTAAGGTTAAGCCGTGCTTGTCGAGGTTGATCCATGGATGGGTGACCATAATTTCATACCGAGTTTCCTCCGTGGCTCGGAAAGCACGTTTAAGCCGTTGGTCCCGACTGTCATTTGTAGATCTTTGACAGTCCTAGTCGTTACGAGTAGTCAGAAGCCAAAAGTCTTACCAAGACGTATCGTATTACCCAGTTACTGGGTTGTGGAGGTCAGATAGGCGGTCGCTTTATGTAAAATACTGGTAGGTACTCAGCTGCATCCGGTTAAACTGGAAGCCGACCCCAAGATAGTTTGGGAAAAGGCTAGGCAGATGATGATGATGACGAAAAACACCTACCTATTTATAATCCGCCTTATATTAATGTCTTTTACTGCTTCGTTGGTCTAGTGGTCACCATCGCGATTGCTGAGTGTTATTGGGTTTTTCAATCAGGAATTTCTGAGGAGCAGCCACGGAGTCGGATTTGTGGCCGGTTGGTGGCAATAGGCTCGCACCTATTACGTTAGACCAGAGTGCCACGTAACGGCGGCACGGTTGGCGCAGTGGCTGAGCGATCCACTGCTACGCTGCATGTAGGGGGTTCGATCCCCGCACGTAACAAATATTTGCAAGGCCTACAGATAGTTGCTGCTGGCTGTTTGTGTATGTGAGTTTAAATGTTTGTAAACGCTACCACGATACAGGAGAAATTTCTAGTGTGGAGCAACGTATTTTTAAAACAAAAAAATAAAAATAAGGGGCGGGCCTATAGACATAACTGGCGAAATGTGTGTGCACTACTAGATACAGCTCTGCCGAACCCTTGGGTAATTACAGGCGTGATGTTATGTTATGCTATTACTGTAAGACTTATCAAACCAGTGCTGTGACCGAACGTCGGCTAGATTTCACCATCATCATCATAAAAAGAGACTTTTAAGAAAGGAAATACGTTTTTCAGCAAAATTGCAGTGAAAATTATTTCCGTCACACATTTCTTTCGGATACAAAATGTTACCTTTACATCGATTCTGTAAAATTCAGACGACAACTCACACCTCACATCGCTATCCACTGTCACTTCGCGTAAGGTTCTAAATGACCTTGATTTTGTAGCCAAGGGAATTACCTTACAGAATGCCACTTCTTACGTCATCTCATACTTTATCTGTCAAAATCTTCCTGATAATTTAGTTCAATTCGCTGACACGCTCGTAGTGGTGGCGCTAGTGTAAAATCGAATTATCAACCGGGTTTTTAGAATGCCAATCAAGAAACTCACAGCGGATTCAGATTCGAAGTTCTAAGTGAGGTCTTACAGAATCACACCGCTGGTCTCTCCTTTCACACGATACTAGAACGTTTTACGTCAAAGAGGACTAAAGTCCTTCACACCGCACCATCCTCATTGCTCCTATTTCTCCTCGTCACCCACGAAAAGAGTTGGAGCCACACGAATTTTCCGCAACATGTTTCCGCATCGAGTATTTAAAATCACATTCCACACTCTGCCATGCGTCTTTGTGTCAAAGGGGACAAAGCACCGGCACTTAACTATACCCCATTCATCAATGACCTACGTAGTACCTAGTCTTTTTTCACCCCTGTCACCCCTTTTTCCGTGTCCGCCAAAAGTGACGAAGTGCGTACACTTGCCATACCGCACGTGTTTTCCTCAACATGTGACTAGATCAACCACATTCCACATTGCCATGCCCCCTTTGTATCAAAAGGTGACAGTAGTCCTTCACAGCATGTTTTGTCGAATAGTGGAGTTTTGTGACGCCAGAGGAACGAGCAGGGTTGCGTGATTTAGGGTCGAAACGCAACTAAATGAAAATTTACGTTCACCTACATTTCACAGAAAAACTTGACTTATCAGAAAAGTAAGAAAAAAAAAAATTGTTTAAAAAAACTAAAAAACACGCTTCATAGAAAACCGAACTAAAAAATTGAAAATAAATTTAAATTAAGAAAAAAAGCGTGGGGTGCATGGTGTCAATAGTTATATAAGTAGTACATTACACACCTAGGGCAATAAAGTAAAAAATGCACTGTCACACTCTTTTTTTAATATCTCTTTTCAGAGGTATGCTGGAAGAGATTTCTTTAGAAATACCTAAGCATTACCTTTGTACCTATTTTCTGTTTCTTTCTTCTTCTCTGACGTGACGGTACAGTGGTGACTAATATACTATAGGTATTATTTATAACTATAAAAGAACAGAAAGCACCAGATAGAAGCATTTTCTTGCATTAATTGGTATTTTTTTGCCATTGCTCCTTTTTTAAGTACTTGACTTAAAAAAAAAAACTCGTAACATCGCTATTACCAACATAATAAATAAAACTATTTATCAAAACATGTTTTAGACCGGGGACAAACAGTTCCACCAAAAAGTACCGATACATCGCTGCTTACAAACCTATTCCAGCACTATTTTCCGTGACTCTCAGTTATGGAGCCAATACGGTCGGCACACTGTCTGCAAATTGGACGTGACAGTACAGAGGTGCCTAATGGCTTGAAGGCGCAACGCATTTTGTTTTGCTAAGTGATCTTGACAGGTATACAAGATATTCTGTGTTAGATAAATTAATTCGACATGCTAATTTATGGTGCTGCTGAGAGATGCTGTCTATGGTTTAAATGATGTAGCTGTAAACTATGTTTAATCTCTTGCTATAGTCATATGCCTGAGAGATATTTGTCGACGGCATGTAAAGCCAAGTTGGAGGCCCACGGGTGGCTTAAAAACTCTGACACTAGGTTAGGCTCTAAACATACGATAAATAACAAGAATCACTTGCTATAATTAACTGGGACTAATGACAGAAAAGCAGACTATTACGGTTAAAATAAGCAACAAAACAACTGGTCCTAATATATACAAGGTGTTGTTTTGCATCCTCGTCAAAATTCAAGAGGATGTCACGAAAGACATAAATAATCAATTAAAATTACGGTACCTAGTTAAAACTCTGATTTTACTGGTTGTTCAAGTTTGTCAGTATTTCAGAATTTCCCCCTTTACGTGGTTTAGGCAATAAGAAATTATCGTATAAACGTTTGAAATTGTTTGTATGTATGAAAGCGTTTATAGGGCCACGATCAGACGGACCGCGTTTAAAACCCGGGTGTTTTACACTTAGCGATTTTGGTAAAAAATAAAAATTACCTGCCCATTTTATTAGTGATTCGGGACGAGAATCATTAGCCTAGTTACCTCCTTGAATTTGACGAGGATGCAAAACAACACCTTTTATATGCAACAAATTGTTTTTTTTTTTCAGACTACTGTTATATTGCGCTTATGCTATTGTACACATCAAGGTATACATATATCCAGTATAACCTGACCTCGCTTTGTATGAGCTTCCCGTACAATGAGAGATACAGCTTTATTTGGTTAGCTTATTTTATTTATATTTAATCAACAAGTAACAGGACTCAAATCAAGTATAATGTTGGGGCTGGCCCGCACCCGGCGCACCAGGGAAAGCGCATCTTTTTCGCATCGTGCTGTAAAAAACTTAGCTTGATCGGTTGTAGTGCGTATTGAACGCAAAAAGGTAGTTATTTCAAAACATTTGATAGCACAAAACATACAACTATCTAATAAGATTTTTATGTTAGCTTTTGTATATCTTCTATACTATAATATTATAAAGCTGAAGAGTTTGTTTGTTTGCTTGAACGCGCTAAACTCAGGAACTACTAGTTCGATTTGAAAAATTATTTTAGTGTTAGATAGCCCATTTATCGAGGAAGGCTATAGGCTATATATCATCACAATATATATAGCCTATACCACTATATTTCATCACAACAGCAATGAAAATTGTTGCGAAAACGAGGAAAATGTGACGCAGATGAAGTTGCGCGGAACAGCTAGTGCTCATATAAAATTAGTTTTCAATCACTTGGCAGGTATAAATCTTGTCACTTGAAATAACTTTTTCAGAAAGAATAAATACCTAGATCGACCGACTTGCTAGATCATTAGAAAATCATTATCACTAATGACAACAGTACTACAGTAAGCAAATAGATTTAAAAGTAAATAGTACTTATATCTCTAACACTGGCTGACCCGCGCAGCTTCGTCTGCATCACATTTTCCCCGTTTTCGCAACATTTTTCATTGGTGCTCCGTTCCTTTTGGTCGTAGCGTAGTTTTATACAGGGTTATTGGAAAAACACCAACAACGTTTTAAGATGTCATTCTACTCATCATTATGAACAACTTTTACTATGAGACCAAACCCGAAATCGTGAAAAAAAAACAACTGTTCCCTACATTGTGACGAGTTATGTGAACATAAAGTACGGAACACCTGTATTTTTTCTCGATTTTAGGTTTGCTCCCATAATGATGAGTACAAAGACCTCTTTAGAGGTTGTTGGTGCTTTGTCAATAACCCAGTATAGCCTATAGCCTTCCTCGATAAATGGGCTATACAACACTAAAATATTTTTTCAATTCGAACGAGTAGTTCCCGAGATTAGCGCGTTAAACCAAAACAAACAAACTCTTCAGCTTCATATTATTTTATAGTAAATGTAAGTATAGATTAGCGTTAGTCAGAACTACTCAGAACGTCCATATTTTACCGGAGTGCGAATCCTAACGGGAATGAGGAGTGAGTAACCTCTTAACGCCTTTAGCAAATCTGTATTGAGCGTCCTACCTACTTGAATATTAATTAGTTCAACGTTTTAATTTGATTTGATAGAGAGATAGACAAGCTGCATTTTTTTCTAAATCCCCTTTTAATATTTAGATACGTTTCTTGTTTTTCGATGAAAATGAGTAGTTAATCGCCAAAAGGTTGGGCAAAGTTGTTACCTAACGGTATACCCACATTGCGTTTAAGTCCCATGTAATAGGGGTCGAGCCTATTGCCATCAACCGGTCACGAATCTAGACTCCGCGGCTGCTGCTGTTAACATCCTGAAGGAAAAATCTAATAACATACTATGCCCGACTTAGGAATCAAACACATTACCTCATGCTCATAGGTCGCACTTGTAACCACTTAACCAACGACGCAGTCTATTTTCTTTGTTTAAGTAAGTACGTAAGTAAATTTTGTTTGTTGAAACATGGTGTAAATAAAACATTGCATGCAAGATAATAATGGGACACAGAAAAGTTCTAACTTGTTCAGAATAACGATATGCATATCGTGGCGTACAAATTGGTGAGAAGAGATGGTGCATTTACCGTGATATTATTCATAAAAAATACATTCCATCATTATTATTTAGATTAGGTATAATTACAATTCAATAAGCATATTTTTTAGATACAATCCCGTGACCCAAGGGCTGGGTTTTACTTTGGCCAGAGGCTAAGTATTGCCATACAACGTGGCAACGCCGCCAGTCTCTTGGGCACGTTACCAGTTGACAGCGTTGAGGAGGAGTTTTTTGACGCCGTTTTATAATTTGTTGTTATTTTAGTTTTAGTTATCTAGTTTTAAAAATAATATTAATTTGTAAAATATAATAAATAAAAAATTTAGATACAATAGAAAAATACAATGTCAAAATAGTCATTGGTCAATGAAAATAATTATGAATAACTGCAATTAAAAATGTCAATTCCAAATCACAATTTTTCCAAAAAATACAAAAGATTACAATAATATGTCAAAAAATACAACATTATCATAATATCAAAAACGAAGAAAACTAAACTAAACTTTTATTATAAGTTACTACGAATTTCTTTCTTCTACATAAATCTAGTAGGTAAGTGAGCAATCACGACAATTCAGAGAAAAATAGGCCTTAAATGTAGGAAAAAATAGGATGCTGCCTCCACGGACCTTTGGAAATAAGAACTCGGCTAGACATTGACAGGCTGTTTACCTGTCACCCCGGCGGTCACTGGCCTATTTTGAGCGTACCCAGTGAAAAGAAATAAATAGGCTTGATCTACGTACATTTTCTCTGTATAGCAAAGGCACATTGACCGCAAAAGGCGTATGCGACATGAGTTTAAGGTAGAAGCGCCAATTTAAGCTTCGAAATTCAAATTTTCCTAAGTTTTTTGCTTTTTGCAGGTCAGTGTCAGGATGTAGAACAGTTTTTTTTTCAATAGCCTTTTCTTTTCCGCTCCTCGGCAAAGGCCTCCCCCCATTCCTTTCACTTTTCTCTGTTATTTGCCTCTTCTCGCCAATTAACGAGCAAGCATCCAAGGCGTCCCGCCATCTTCTTCTTGGTCTGCCGCGACCCCGTCTAGCTGCCTCAGGGCTCCAGTTTTGTGAAATGTGGGCCCACAGATCCGGCAGACATGGCACGCCCAGTCCCATTTTAATTTGGAATAATAGAATAGAATAATTTTTATTTGTGTGAACATGGTACATTTAGGTCTTATAAATAGGGTTGTGAACTTACATGTTTTGCCATAGAATGGCATACAAATATTTGAACATGTTAAAGATGACTTTTAATACGAGACATACATTTGTTAAAATATTAATACTATAGCATCTAAAGGTATTACGCTTACAAAATGTATGTATGCTTAAAAATGGATGTTGGTTAAAATATAATTCGCGGCTTAAACCTCTACCTGGGTAATTACAACATGATATCCATACCAATATTTTAAATGTGAAAGTCACTCTGTTTGTTTGTTTGATACCTTTTCACGACTAAACGGCTGATCGGATCTTAATGTAATTGGGCAAGAAGATAGATTTCAACCTGGGGAAGGACATAGGCATATATCATCACGCTACGACCAATAGGAGCGGAGCAGCAATGAAAAATGTTGCGAAACGGGGAAAATGTGACGCAGACGAAGTTGCACGGGACAGCTAGTAATATATATACTCTGGTTCATAGTGGGTGTGTGTTATACACAAGTACATTAAACCGTATCAAATCATTTCGCTGAAAACATTATTTCCCAACAAAAACGTATAAATTCAAATTAATTATAATTTTAAACTCCGATGGTAATGCGAGGTGCCGTGCGTGAGATATTACAATGAATAATTCAATTAATTAATTAGTATTGTTAATTAATCCCCTGCATTATACGCCAATCTGTATTACTGATCGATTGGAACAAAGCGCATCGATGGATTCAAAGCAGAGCATGATTATGTACGGCAAAATAATTATAATTAATTAATTAAACACGAATAATTAAGAGAAAAAAAGATAATCTTGGACACAATTGAGTTAAATAAAAAGAAAGAGCAATATAGAAAACTGCTCCCAACACGCAAAGAGCAAGCTTAGTGAAAATCCCATTTTCACCACACTGAAAGCGTAATAATATCATCATCATCATCTGCCTATTCTATTCGTCTGCCTTTTCCCTACTGTGTTGGGGTCAGCTTCCAATCTTACCGGATGCAGCTATATACCAGTATTTTACATTGAGCGACTGCCTATCAGACCTCCACAACCCAGTTAGCACTGGGTACCACGATACCCCTTGGAATGACTGGTTGTCAGACTTTCGGTGCCCTGACTATCTGTAACGACTGTCAAAATGTGTCCAATGACAGTGACTGTCAAATTACAGCCGGATGCTTTCCAAAGCACCGTGCTTTGGCAAGCACCCGGCTGTAATTTGACACCTGTTTATTTTAATGCCTGAAAACTAGTTCTATTTACTTAACAGTTAAGGTACACGAAAATGTAACGTAAACGAAAACTTTGATCCTTTCGAGACCTCTCTAATCCAATTCTCGTGTCACAAACAGATTATATTTTAATAAATGTTCCAGGAAACTAGAACATCTAATTGAACTGTTCTAATAAAATTTAACACCTTACTGTGTTTTCTACACGACTATTGTTAACAGTAATTAAGATAATTATTACTCTCCGTAGTCGTTTTCTTACGTGTCAATACAATACGTCTTTAAAAGACTTTATTTTTTTAATCGTCCGATGTAGATGCTAATAAGGAAAAACAACTAAAATAATATTTGTCTAATACGGCTATTAGAGAACACAACAGTTACACCAATGGACTGCAAACAGCAATATAAAATACTTTCTAATCATATCTTTATTCGCAACTCTTTATTTGTCTCATTCGATTCGCTCTAATTCGCAATCGAATCGATGACTCTCATTCGTTCGATTGACAACCAATCCGAATTCAAATTGAGAACGTAGATTAAAAAATATAAATTAGAGGTTGACTAGCTTAGATGCAAATCGAGTAGATCTAACTCGATTGGTTCGAAAATCGAATCACGTAGTTTTTATAGAAAACTAGATTTTCCCTGCTTCGCTAGCGTTATAGTCGGAAATTATCCCACGGGAGCATATTTTTTTTTGCCCATGACACTCGGGAATAAAGAGGCTTCCCATGAGTGAAAGAACTTTCAAAATCGGATCAGTAGTTCTGAGGATTATCCCCTACATCCGATCCGAGTTCCGAGTTTAATATTATGTAGATGTTAGTGTCTGTTTAATCGCATATTCATTAGAGAGTTTATTTTGTATCGGCGTAACTCTATTGTGATAACTGTTAATTAAAAAAGCAATTTATTTTGTATCGCAACGTTCCGCTATTCTATTGATTTCTACCAGCATGTTGTTTTAATTGTTAGTGGGAGTTATTAATGGCTTTACCAAAAAACTGTCAGATTAGGTTAGCCTCGAAAATAATGACGAGATCTTTTTGGTGCTTCAACTATTTGAATTTGAATATTTTTCCTATAAACGATGACATCATCAGGTGTCAGTATAGACAGTATTAGTAGTTCAATTTATAAGTCATAAAAAGTTTCAGCCAGTTTCAATGTTTATCGATATCTCACTCGTCAAATAGATATTTGCGCACCTCTAAAAGAAATTCGTTAGCAAATAATTAAGCCAGTGGTTTTTAAGGTCACCGAGTGAAATGAGGATCACAAAAACTTAATAAAGGCCAGATGTAATAGAGCTGACACCTTTTGAGATCCAATCTTTTATGAATGAAATTTTTCTACGAAGGTATTTAATTTTAATGAAATTTTAATTTAACTTTTTTAATTAATATAATGTAGGTTGATGACATTATTAATAGGCAGATACCATAGGAATCGACTGTCTTGGTATGGACATGTGATGAGGAGAGACGAATTGTATGTGACTAAAAGAGATGACAAGGCTCTCCCTGTTCCTAACAGCAATCATTTGATGGTAAATATGTAACTTCCTATTTATTTAGTTTATAGTAGTTATGATATTTTTTTTTTTTTCTCTTTTCTGCTCCGCGGCAATCTGTTGGACACAACAATAGGCCACTACTTTGTCTGATACTAGTGTATCTGTTTAGGCTTTTTAGCTTGGTAAGACACTTCTCGGGTAGGTGTCTCATTCCATCCTGATGAATCTATCTTTTAGGTTTGGGACACTATGTCTCTTTTATCTTTTAGGTTTGGGACACTATGTCTCTTCAATCTTTTATGTTGAAGGCCTTGATCTCCACTGAGTTTGACGGCAAGCTCATTTTTGTGGTTTGTGAGTCTTTTTTGTTATTTTGTGCTGCAATTTGCTATCTCCTGTTTGACAGTTGGTACGTTTAAATCAAGATATATGTTCTTATTACTGATGTATTGAGGGATGTTGAATATGGTTCTCAGTGTTTTAGTTTGAAATCTCTCCAATATCTCAATGTTACTATTGCTAGCAGTACCCCAAAGCTGTATACCATAGGCCCAAATTGGTTTCAAGATGTTTTGATAAATGTCGTGCAACATAACAGATAACAATGACGTCGCACGCGTGACATATTATTGCAATTAATGCCACCTGTATCGCTCCGGGGTGCGCCAAAGTTCACCTAAATTTTCAACTCCGATAATTGGAAATCCGAAAATGTTCTTCCTAACATTTTTCATCCTAACAATCGCAATTCCTAACTACTCTGTCTCTAATGTTCTAATTCCGAAGCATTCAACTTCATAATGTCAGTAGCAATAATCATCTATTATACTTTTATTTGTTTTCCTATATTTTCTCAACATAACCATCTTTTACACTATTATTCAGAGTCATATCTTTTTTGTTTAAATTTATTTTTTATTAATTAAAGCGCCTTCTTTAATTTTATTTAAAGCGGTGTGTACCCGCAAAGATATCCATAGGTTAGGTTAGGTTAGAACTGTGACCAACTACGCGCGAGCCGAGCGAGCGAAGCGAGCGGTGCCGCGGCAGCGGCCGGCGAGCGCTACCTCGAAATTGGTCGCGAAATTTTTCTATTTATTTTTTTCATGGTGGAGGCACTATAAAGATCAGCTTCTACTCACATATATTATTTATTACACTTGGTAAATGTTTCTTTTTGAGTATGAGTGAAAATATTATGGTAATTATGTTTAGGGATAATAGCGTTATGATAAAAAACAGTAGGAGTTGAAATATATTTACAATAATGATATTATCAATTACAATTTTCGGAAACATGAGTGTTATGAACATCGCCGGTAGCACTACAAATAGTATGAATGAAAACTTTAGGATGAAAAATTTTCGGAAGAGTGATCATTCGGATTACAAATCATTAGGAAGAACAATTTCGGGTAAAGAACTTTAGGTGAGCCAATATGGACCCATCGCTCCGCCTACCGAACATTTAGTGTTACTACGCGATACAACAAACTACGTCCACAGGGTGTTCTTGTAGACGAACAACTAACTTGAACTAACAACAAGGCAGTCACAGCTAATAGTTCCCTACCAGATTGAACGTCCAGGCGAATACTCTATTGTATACAATTGTACGTGCGATAAGTAAAAAGAGATGACAGGGCTCTCCCTGTCATCTTTTTTCACACACAGACCATCTATAGTTTCCTTGGTCTTCCTCTGAAGACCAAGGAAACTATAGATGGACTGTGTGAAGAATGAAATGAAAGAAAAAAGAGTAAATGAAAGCGTGACGATTGATAGAGGAAAATGGAAAAAAAAAGTGTTGCGCCGCGCCGACCTAAACTGTAATATATGGCTACTGGCCATATACAGGCTGGTATTGTTTATGCCCTTGTCAATTCGGCAGCGGTTGACAGATGATGCGGCTGTCATGGCTGTCTCCAATAACCCATATTACTGAAACCACGTTATTTTATTCATACATCTCACAAACTAGCATAGGACAAGGACATGAAGATGATAATTTAATTATGGTATGTATTAGTCGTGGGTGTCGTTTTGACTTATAAGATGTAGTTCCCGTTACTAAAGAACTCTAATAAAAAAACGCCTAGTAAAGGCAGGACATTAAAATCAACTTACCTCGTACTGATACGGATTTGGACATCCCTAACTTTCTATGTATCAATTTAGGCGAAGCCTATTTAGTAACGTAAAAAAGGTTTTTGGTTTGAATAAGATATTGTTATTTACTTTTTAAGACCTTAGGATAACAGTTGAGCATAAAACAAAAAGAAAAAAAACGGGACAAGTGCGAGTCGGACTCGCCCACCGAGGGTTCGCAACAAATACACTTTTTCATTACTCATACTCTGAAAGTAGATCTGAAGTTGCCTGAAGAGCGGGTTGAAAGTAATACTTTTCAGCCCTAGGGAGAATCGCTTTCAACTGACAGATGTCAAAGTATAAAAAATAAACTAGTTCTATTTTCACATTTTTATTGAACCATGTTTCAACTTTCTATGCAGCCACGACGTAAAATTGAAATAACTTAAGTTAAGTATTGATTAAAGGATATATATTTTTTATTTAGTTTCAACAGTTTTTTTTTTAAACAACATTGATTTGGGCAAAATATTTACCATTTTTTCAATGATGAAAATGAAAAATTAAGGCTGAATAGCTGGCTGGCCACAGAAAAAAAAAACAAAACAGGCGGGAAAGCGGCAAACGGTTTTACTCATTTTTTCTTTAGCTAATTCATGTTTTTATTTTTACTTTCCTTGTACTATTCGTAATGAAAAGCACAGTGTTTACCTCGGGTTAAAGACTTATTTAGTCCCTCGAACTATTGGCGCCCTCACTTCGTTCGGGCGCCAAACCCCGTCTCGGAACTAAATAAGTTACTTTCACTCCTAGGGTAACAATGTACTATTGTTATGCTCGTAAATTAAATAATAAAAATAAAGACTATATTCTTTATGATTTAATATCAAATATATAATTTTCAGATTTTTTCTGCACTAAATTTCATAGTTGTAGGTGAACCCTATACGTTTTGATTTCCTTGAGAGTGTCGAAATATATGTTTTTTGCAGCATAAACGGCCACATCTTTTCCCAGCTTCAAGGGGCTGTAGACTTGAATATATGGTTTTAATTTCAACTCGACCTCCACGCGTTCCCGATATAAAGGATCTTGACAGACAGACAGACGGACAACAAAGTGATTTTATAAGGGTTCTATCCTTTTGAGGTACGGAACCCTAATAAGCAAGCATAGGTCTGTAAGCGCTGCTGCTGAGCATGAATGATGTGTTTGGTTCGAATCCCTTGAAAGATTTTTAACCCCCTAATACAAAGAGTTATAAAATAACTGGCGGAATGTGAAATTACTATAAGATACAACTCTGCTTAAACCTTCAGATATCAAAGGCGTGAAAATATGTTATGTGGGTACTCAGCCCCAAACAATCAGAGAACAAAGCAAGCCTTACTACATTCCTTACTCCATACTATGATTGATCACCGATTACAACACATTATCGTTATAAATCTTACATTATTGTTCTGTAAGACAACTAAAATATCTCCATCGTAACGTATTACACAGAACATTTGCAACAAAATAATGACTTTATATTCGTCACGCAAAGTTATGTGGACAATATTGTTCGTATCAGAAGTTTTTAGCTAAACATGTGTGACAGTTAAATGTAGTATTGTAATGCTCTTTGAGAGCAGCGGTGGCCCAGTGGTGGCAGCCCCGACTTACGAGCAGTAAGCCGTGGGTTCGAACCCAGGCAGGCGCATTAGTTTGTGTAATTTATTTCATTACCGCTGCCCTCAAAAACGGTGAAGGAAAACATCGTGAGGAAACCGGCATGTCCTAGAACTAAAAATTTGAAGACATGTGACATCTACCAACCCGCAGTAGGCCCGCGTGGTGGATTACAGCCCACTCCCTCTCATAGAGAAGAGGCCTGTGTCCCAGCAGTGGGAACATAATAGGCTAATGATGATGATGATGATGAATGCTCTTTGAATTATCTGTCAGTGGAGACAGTTTTGCTGGCACGCATTGTCTGCTTGAGGCTTTAGTATGTATTGGCCTCAGAAATACTTTATTATATCTTCGGTATTGGCCATAGCGGGTATTGGCAACTCAGTTGTATTTTATATACTTTTTAGGCACTCGTGGCTAATTGATAACAGCCGCGCGGGTCGATCGCGCTTGCCTATGGGTGACCGCCCATTACGATACTACATTTAACTGTTTGACGAGTTTCCTCAATGCCTCGGAAAGCACGTTAAGTCGTTGGTCCCGGCTGACATTTATAGATCTTTGACAGTCCTTACAAGTTGTCAGAGGCCCGAAAGTCTGACAACCAGTCTTACCAAGGGGTATCGTATTACTCAGTACTAACTGGGTTGTGGAGGTCACATAGGCAGTAGCATCCGGTTGGAGTATTTTATTTACTTATAAAATATGTTGTAACAAATTATTTAACGGCTCCATAGATTTCACTGACCTACAAGCAAGTTGCTTTTTGGGTCTGTCTTATCAAAATAATAATTTAAGACATAAAATCTTTCAAGAAAAACGTCGCGCGTGGTTAATTGATAGGTAATAATCGCATAATTAAGTTTCTTATCAATAATTCTACATGCCTTCCAACGAAGAAATGCTGTAACCATAACATGCATAGGCAAGTTTATACCGACCGACATTTCTCGGAAATACCAACACAGATTTTATTTAAACTTCATAATTTTATACGTTACGCCATTTGAATCGTTG
Organism: Cerastis leucographa; assembly: GCA_963082945.1. Taxonomy (NCBI): domain Eukaryota; kingdom Metazoa; phylum Arthropoda; class Insecta; order Lepidoptera; family Noctuidae; genus Cerastis; species Cerastis leucographa. The sequence continues at coordinate 5,755,350 of OY720382.1, forward strand.
AAATGCGAAACAGCATCCAAAGAATCTGTGAACTGAGATGATGTTGTAATAGAACACGTAGTTGAGATGTTTACCGTCATTTTTCGTTTACGTATTCTCAGAAAATTTAAGCGTTTACGCTGAGTAATGTCCATCTAAGCCTTTTATGGACATTAAAATACATTAAATATGCCTGCATCCATGGTCTAGGGTTGGTCTAGGGGTTGGTCTAGGGGTTGGTCTGGGGTTGGTCTAGGGGTTGGTCTAGGGGTTGGTCTAGGGGTTGGTCTAGTGGTTGGTATAAGGGTTGGTCTAGGGATAGGTCTAGTAGTTGGTATACGGGTTGGCCTAAGGGTTCCCAGGACAGGGCAAAGTGCTATCGGGTTTTTTCACCAGGAATTGCTCAGTAGCAGCGAATTCTGAATTTTTGCCCGGTTGATGGCAATGCACTCGCCCCAATTACATGGGACTTAAAACATAACTAGATACGTGAGCGCGCAGACTAGAAAGGAATGGGACAAAAGAGAGACAGAGAGACAGACAGTCGGACTCTGATAGGTCCTATCAGTGTCCGTCTGTGTGGTATGCAGCTCATCCACAAACTGCCTTTAAAGGTGTCAACGATCTACGCTTAATATTTTCAGTTCCTTCCGGATTGTAAACGTATCTTAACTATAAAATATCTTGTTACAAGCATATCAGGTGTGTTCACACTTTTCGTTTGTTACTTGACTCCGTTGACTGTTGGCACACAAAATAACCGAAGCGCGGAATATAATTATTAAGTTATGATAACTTGAAAATATTTGATATTTATCTAGCATAGCATATACAAGGTGTTGTTTTGCATCCTTGTCAAAATTCAGGAGGTTGTCATAAAATACATAAATAATTAATTAAAACTACGATACCTACCTAATTCGCGCGCGCGTCCGCCTGTGACCTATCAGCTGTTAGCCGCTTGATGCCGTTCTGTCTCATTATTATCGTACCTTGCCACAGTGAGTAGGCAGATCCGCACATCTCGCAACCCCGAATTTCATATGGCTGTTGTGTTATTGTGATATAAGTGAATGAGTACAAAAAAATGTTTCTATGGTAAAGTTGTTTGTTATCATTAGAACAATCACGTGTTTACAAATGGTTCACTAATTACCAGTCACTCTATACAGGGTGTAACGGAAAGGGTATATACATCCTTAAGGGTATGCTACAGACCATCAAACTGAACATGTTTCTCATCATAAAAAAAAATTGCAGCAAAAAAAAATTTCAGCTGCCTATACATTTGGGTCGAATAGGTATTGTAATTTTCTATGGGGCAGCTGATATTTTTTTTGCTGAAAAACATGTTTTATGATGAGAAACATGTTCAGTTTGATGGTCTGTAGCACACCCTTAAGGATGTATATACCCTTTCCGTTACACCCTGTATATCAACACTATCATAAAATGAGTATAAAAAAAATTTTTCTTTGGGAAAGTTGTTTGTTATCATGAGTATAATCACGTGTTTAAGTATCGGTCACTAATTACCAGACACCCTATATACAAGGTGTAAATCACCTCATCACGAAGCCGTCAACCAAACATTCTGTACATGAAACTAAGTAACTTTACGCAAAAATTATTGCTGGGAAACAACTTTTTTTTGGGGGGTGTAAAATCATGTTTTGTGGTAGAACTCAATATAACGCACTCAAAACATTGTGCTGATGGACGGATTGAATAGTACGGGGGTCGTGGTTTAAAGTAAAAATCTTACATTGAAAACTATTATTTAAAAAAATACTTGTCAAAAAGTTGGAACTTTGACCCCTGATATCTCCGTAACTAGAAGGTTCCCAGGTATGGTGTAGAACAAAAAAATGATTCCAATGACAGGGAGAACCAGTGCCTTTCGGCTTCGTTAAGAGGTGTTTTACACCCTTTATGTATGTAATGATGATGAGGTACGGAGGAAACTCGGTATACATTTATTATTTATTTAATTAAGGTTCACCAACACTTGTTACACATATTATACAGATAGGAACAAATAAGTAATTATGTCTTAAATCAACCTGCACAACCAATTACAGACAAACGCCATATGCAAAATGCTCTTTCTAATTATAAATTTAATTTTAAAGTCTTAACATACTTAAATTGTAGTTAAAGTGTCCAGAAGTACTGCTTCCTGGTACAAGCCCTTGATCCAGCTGCCAAGCGTGAGACTACTCCGATGTTGGTCTAAGCTTTTGGGTATTAAGCCATTGGCCGACACGAATATCGTCACAATGACTGTTGTACTCACGTCCCACATGTTGACAACACCGTCGTATGTAATGGGTCACCTATATACACACCAATCTAGGCACGCGCGGCTTAGCCTGAAGTTTAATCCGAGCGGCTGTTATAATAATAACACGGATCACACCATGGACACGCACGGATTGCATTTTTATATTTGACGAGCAAAAAAAATCCGTGCCGCGATAAAACTCCGCGGCAAGCTCCGCGTAAAGTTAACATTCAATGAAGGGGCCTACTGCCTGCTTATACCAGCAAACTGTACCACAACAGATTAATTAGCTCATGGAACTATTGCATAAAACAGTAGAAACCTTACCTTTGGTAATATACAGAGTACTAGGTAATCAACACGTAACCCCCGGAACATGGGCTATATTGGCCGACCAATGTGTACAGGCGTTACACAATCACAAACCAACCATCTATGTACTTAGTACTCAAGTGTTTTCCTCAAGTCAAGAAACGATTAGCGACCAATACCGTTGTAATTCCCGTTTCCTGAAAAAATAATGTAAAGGTGAAATGAACTGTAATCTTGAGATGATAGAGCTGGATATTGGTTGTTGGAGTATTAAAGGAAGAATAAAGGTACTGTGGACTGGCTGGTCAGATTAATTAGAATTAGAAGATTAGGAAACAAAACGAATCATTTGAAAAGAATAACTCGTGCGGGAATCGTACTTGTAATTTTTGTTCTAATTTTAAAATTACTTTTGAAAATGGCCGGCGACTTTTAGTTCCACGAGTCTCAAAATGCTTATTTTTTATTTGAAGTATTTCATGGTGTTACTATAACTGTTTCGTAAATATGTTTTTTTTTTTATATTGGCACCTTGTTTTTATATAGGTATATTTATGTAATCTGTATCATTTAATTGTGCTTCTGTGTGTTGTGCTATGTCTTTTGTATGCACTGAATAAATGATTTATGTATCTATCTATTTTTGGCGATTTGGTGCTCATGATCATAACATCACGCGTGTCATCCCCGAAGAGTAAGCCAGAAGGGTACCTAATAGTATACGCGCAATTCGTCAATTATGTTTGAGTCCCATGTAATAGGGGCGAGCCTATTGCCATCAACCGGGCACAAATCCAGAATCCGTGGATGCTACCCAACAACAATCTGCTCGAACCGGGAATTGAACCTAGGGCCTCATGCTCAAGAGTCGCGCTTGGTACCACTAGACCAACGCGGCAGTCAGTTGCTCTTATTTATGAAAACCCAAAAAAAAAGTTTTGAGGATGCTTGAGTTGCTAACTAGAGTTTAAAAATCTTGACACTTGGCACTTGTGCACTATGACATCTATCTTGATCACATTCAAGATAGAGGTCATAGTGCACAAGTGCGTGCCCAAACATAGATAGGTGCACTCCCTCTTCCCTCACTCAAAAAGAGAGCAGCTGGCCTACCATGACGTCTTAAAGCATCATTGTTTTACTCTTATTCCAGTGTGGGAAAGAGACGGAGCTATACAGGATGTCTAGCGCCTTCTCTTTCCCACACTGGAAATGGAGTAAAACAATAATGTTTTATGACGTCACGGTAGTCCACCAGGTGCAGGATCAACAATCCTCAGTAGACAGGTATCAGGACAGGACAGGCAGCTCGCATTAGACCAAGCCGTAAGTCCCATAATAGTATTTCTTCCACACACAAGCATATTTCTTAGATACCGAGTTTCCTCCGTGCCTCGGAAAGCATGATAAGCCGTTGGTCCCGGCTGCCATTTGTAGATCTATGACAGTCGTTACAGGTAGGCAGTGGCGTAAAAGTCTGACAACCTTCCAAAAGGGTATATTACCCAGTACTAATTGGGTTGTGGAGGTCAGATAGGCAGTCGCTCCATTTAAAGTACTGTTATTCAGCTGCATCCGGTTAGACTGGAAGCCGACGTCAACTTATTTGGGAAAAGGCTAGGCAGATAATGAAATGCCAGAACGGTATTTCTCCCACACACAAACATATTTCTTGTACCTAATGAGTTTCAGTAAAAGCGAAAGAAACCTATAAAATAAAAACATTAGCAATCTTGTCATACACAAGTCTAGCCATCCGGCGAAGTAAATGAGATAAATTTTCTTCAACTCTTTGCTTCAACAGGTAATGTCATCGAATGCAATGACCTCTAGGCATTCAATGGAGCTTGAGAATCTATCTGTATATACTTAAATAGAAACAGTTCATGGATTATCGGAATTTGCTAAATTTATTTGATAAGTTTGCCGTCACAGGACGGCTGGCAGAAGTGAAACATCTATGATAAATGATAATGATAAATGATGTTTATTTTGCAAGTAGGTTTTTACAAACACTTTTACACGTCATTTTTTTTTTAAGCTAGATGGGGCCGGTGTTTCGTACCTGACTACTCTAAGAAGAAACAGCCGAAACAAACTCAGAGGTTCCCTGTTAACTTGTTACTCTTTTAAAGTCCAAGTATGTTTTTAGTAGATATAGAATATAGAATAATAAAAACCTATAACGAAATATGAAGTAAAAGAAAGGCGAGAATTTGAACGTGAAACTTTCAAAAACAAAACTAGATCAACAATCATTCCATAACAAACTTTATTTTAATGGGAACGGGTTGATTTTACCAATAGGGATGGTGACTCATTTTTTTTTATTTGTCTGTCGGGTAGTTTATTAAAAAGTATTTGACACGTATTTTTTCTTTTTTCACGTAATCGTAAAATTACGGAGATATTTTGAGTTGAAATGGCGCATGACGTCACGGCTCAGTACATTTTATACCTAGTTGTGACGTAGTGAGCCCCCACTCTCCACTTTTAATGCGTTTTAACTAAGCATTTTTTTGTTAACTTGATAAAACAAAAAATACGTATCTAATATTTTTGTACCTACTACCTGATTGACGGACAAAATAGAATTTCGTTTTCTTTACCCAGTCATCATCCCTATTCCATGGTAGCGTTAAACGTTTAACGCAACCCTGTTAGAAGTCGCATCAGAAGTTTCACTTCAATAATCATGACGTGTATTTTCTTTTAATTTTTCTTTGCAGAACACATGGTGACACTTCACGCTAATCCAGTATAACCTAACCTTACTTTGTTTTGAGCATCCCGTAAAATAAGAGATCAGCTTATTTTGGTGTATATATAACTTGATTGACGTTTCTACGTCGCGGGTTCAATGCCCGCATTTTCAAATAAGAGTTTTTTACTTCATTTAATCGGTAGAATTAGGGTATTTTGATGAGAAAATAACAGCAACCGCACAAATGTATCAATAGTAATTTAATATCGTAAGTCAATGGACGGACCGCAGACAACATTTTCATATTCCGTATGTACTTACGGAGGAGCTCATGGCTAAATAACACAGCCGCGCGGGTCGATCTTTAAGGTTAAGGCTTGCTTGCCGAGGATTGGTCCGTGGATGGGTGACCATAATTACATACCGATTTTCCTCCGTGCCTCGAAGAGCATGCTAAGCCGTTGGTCCCGGCTGTGATCTTTGACAGTCGTTACGGAAATTCAGAAGCTAAAAGTCTGACATCCAATCTTACCAAGGGGTATCGTATTACTCAGTTACTGGGTTGTGGAGGTCAGATAGGCAATCGCTTCATGTAAAATACTGGTACTCAGCTGCATCTGGTTAGACTTGACGCCGATAAGATAGTTTGGGAAAAGGCTAGGCAGACGATGATTCCGTGTACGTACTTTCTTATATATTTTACTGAGCATGGACGAGGCGCAAGAAATCTGGAGTGTATATCTGTGTAGCAGCGTTCTCTGGTTTCTGCCTGACCCCATGGAAAAAGGCGTGAGTTTATGAATACAGTTTATTCATACATAGAGAAAAGCGGTGGCCCAGTGGTGGCAGCCCCGACTTACGAGCAGTAAGCCGTGGGTTCGAACCCAGGCAGGCACTTTGTGTAATTGATTTCATTACCGCTGCCCTAAAAAGTGGTGAAGCAAAACATCGTGAGAAAACGTCCTAGAACTAAAAATTCGAAGACATGTGACATCTACCAACCCGCACTGGGCCTGCGTGGTGGATTACAGCCTACTCCCTCTCATAGAAAGGAGGCCTGTGTGCAGTGGGAACATTATAGGCTGATGATGATGATGATAAAAATATCTATGTGGGGCTTCAGAATGAAGTATTCGTCGGTTTTCCACATTATATAGTATTGCATCAACTATTAACCGTGTTTGTTTATTTGTTTCAGGTATGCACGCACTCATAATGGCAACCATGTTTCAAAACCGGGAGTGTGAAAGAAGTTCTAATCGGAACTTACCTTTTCACGTATGTATTAACTTACAAACTTAAATAATGTCATTAACCTTCCTTCAAATATCAAGACACCTTTCAAGCTATATCAAATTATACCTACGCGTAGCTATTTCATTGGTTATGCGTGCTCAAACACTGGGCAAAATTACAACACTGATACCAAAATTAATGCTAGCCTTTGGATCACGCATAGTGTTGGCTAACCGCCTTGTAAAATGTAAAGGCGAAGTTGAAAAAGAGCTTATTATGCTCCATTAGATTACTAGATTTAACTATTAGTATTAACTATTAACTATTAGATTAAATAAAACAATAACAGTTATATGAAAACTCCTATTAAAACTAGACTTATAATCATAAATTATATCGTCACGCATTTTACCTACCGTAGCCGTATAACTTCACCGTAGCAAATTAAACTTTAAATCTTATCTTTTTAAAGGAAACAGCCATTGAAAAACAATAAAAAATCTGACACATGATAAATGTGCATAGCGTGTTACAACAAACAACATTATACACAATTATGTAAACAAAACAAACACAAAAACAATCGACCACAATTGTGGGGTTTTTATCAAACAACTTTGACAGCGCACGCGACGTTCTGAAACCGAAAGTAATTGCTAATGAATTATCAACCTTATTTTCTTGTAAATAAAGCTAGCTTCCAAGAACATGATATAACATTAAGTAATTGTATAGAGAACGGATTAATTGTTGATCGCTAATCCTTGATTAGATCTGTAGATTTAATATGGTTTTAATTATGTCTTAATTCGCTGCACTGAAGCTGATGCTGTTTTCACTGTATTTAATGCTTTCCTGGAACCTATTGTTAATTTATAAATGGACATAGTTATGATTCTTGTAGATCGTGTTCTGATGTCTTATACAGTATGTTAGGTTAAACGAGGGACATATTGAGGGAGGGTATTCAGTATTCGATTCTCGTCCCAAATATGTAAAAAACATATAACGTATATAGAAGAATTTTTAATGTTTTGTTTAGTGCCTAGATATTTTGGACTGTCCTAAGCCAGGTAAGTTTAAAGTATGAAGGGAAAATGGATTATACCTAAGAGTCATTGACCCGCTCACATGTTCTGCGATAGTATTAAGTCGCTAGCGCAAGGGTGTATACACGTTGCGTGACATTTGCAAAAATTTTGGTATGGTTCTGTCTGTTATTTATCAGTGTTTTTTTTTGTTTATATTTTTATTAGTATCATGTTAGCATGTACTATTATGGGTTTGAATATGTCCCTCGTTTAAACTAACATACTGTATAATTGTGGTAACATTTGCATCGGAGAAGAAACTTTAGACGAGGCACGTACGAGTGGACGTGGGAGGTGAAAAGTCATGAATTTGTGATGAACTGTTCTCAGTGATGCTTGGAGAATGAATTTGTGAGGTTTAGCCATAGCTAGAGATTATCTAAGAGTTGTTTGATTTTAGTTTTATGTATGTTGTATTTGAATTCTTTAATTTAAATTAATATTTCGTTTATTCATCTATACACGGTGTAAATCACCTCATCACGAAGCCGTCAACCAAGCATTCTGTACATGAAACTAAGTAACTTTACGCAAAAATTATTGCTGGGAAACGACTTTTTTTTGGGGGGTGTAAAATCATGTTTTGTGGTAGAACTCAAACAAACGCACTCAAAACATTGTGCTGATGGACGGATTGAATAGTACGGGGGTCTTGGAGGTGTTTAAAGTAAAAATCTTACATTAAAAACTCGTATTTAAAAAAATACTTGTCAAAAAGTTGGAACTTTGACCCCTAATATCTCCGTAACTATAAGGTTCCCAGGTATGGTGTAGAACAAAAAAATGATCTCAATGACAGGGAGAACCAGTGCCTTTCGGCTTCGTTAAGAGGTGTTTTACACCCTTTATACATATTATGTACATTTTGAAAAAAAAATATGAAAAAAAAAACATTTAAAAATATATAAAAAAATAGTAGTCCACCGGCATCGGGAACAGGGTCCGGGCTACCAGTGGTCAGGGCTCTTGAGAGAGGAACCTCCTAACAATACGCCGTGTCCTTAAGTACTGCTTTCTAAATCAAGCCCTTGATCCAGCAGCCAAACGAAAGACTTCTCAGATGTTGGTCGAAGCTTTTGGCTATTAAGCCATTGGCTGACATGACTATCGGCACAATGACTGCTGTACTGAATGAATTCATTAATAATATTGTTATTCTGACTAAAACAAATGTTATCATTGCATAGTATAAAACAAAGTCGCTTCCCGGAGTCTGGACGCTTAGATCTTTTAAACTACGCAACGGATTTAGATGCGATTCTCATCAATAGACAGAATTTTTCAAGTGGAAGTTTACATGTATGATTTATCCCTGAAAAACAAAAATCAAAATTTTCACGCGAACGCAGTCACGTGCAGCAGCTAGTACGTTATAAAATAAACTTTTTGTGAAGGCTTTAGTACCTAATTTAAGTCATCATCTGCCTAGCCTTTTCCCAAACTATCTTGGCGTCGGCTTCCAGTCTAACCGAATGCAGCTGAGTACCAATGTTTTACATGAAGCGACTGCCTATCGGACCTCTTTAACCCATTAACTGGGTAATACGATACCTGGATGTCAGACTTTTTGGCTTCTGCCTATTCGTAACGAATGTCAAAGATCTACAAATGACAGCCGGGACCAACAGCTTAACGTGCTTTCCGAGGCACGTAAGAACTCGGTATGGAATAATGGTCACCCACCTTAAAGATCGACCCATGCGGCTGTTATTATTTAGCCACGAGCTTCTCTTTTAGTACTTTAAAATATAAAATAGAATTAATGACAGGATCTTACTCGCCAGTGGCGAGCCATCTTGTGAGTTCCAAAACGATTGCCTCATTACCAATGAGCCATCACAACAAGCTACCGCCTATTTATGCCCCTTTCTATGTCTACAACCCAACAAGTAGACTGCTTGTTAAGTCTAAATCTGTCTTCTATTGGAGTCACAAATTAGACTGGATTATTTTCCTACACTAATTTAGCTTAGTACTAACTCGACTTCGTGAGGCTGTGTTTTGTAACCGTAACTTAAACATTGCAATATATTGAGCACTAATAGTCGTGGAGAAACGAACATAATAGAGGAATAACACCTTATCGGCTGTTCCATTTAATTTGTGGGCTGAGTGCTGCACTAAATAAATCTACAACCTGCATAGGGTTGGTATTTTATACCTTCTACAATTAGGTAAACCTTTTTCGGTCTAATTACCTACAGAACAAGAAGGCAAACTGACATTTGGCAATGACGATAATGGAAAAGTCAAACGTGCATTGCCGTTGACCTACCAAAAAGCTTAACCTATAAAAAAGCAAAAATGTGCCCCCGGCGCAAAGCTACGAATTCATCCTTTAATACTGTCATGTAGTCGTGACCGTAGCGTGCTGAGCACATTTTGGTTTGTCATCTATACATGACTGTGGCGGTCAAAAGGTTAATATGTCGATCCTGTTTACAGTCGTTCTAGAAATACTTTTCGTATACGTTCTAGAAAGCTTTTGATGGGATTGTCATTTGTGGCACTTTGGGTTTTCTTTTGGCAATTTTAGTAATAAGAACAAAACAATGACGATGACCCACAGATCTTTTTTTTTTTCTTTAAAAAAACTGGTAACTTAGTGCAGTCACACGCATAAGCAACATGCGCATGAGATCAAACTTCAACTGAACTCGAACCGTTCAGGATTCTTTCTAAAAAACTCCATAAACTACAACGCCCAGTTGTTAGCCTCGTAACGGTATCGTCTCGGATCAGGATCGCGATTAGCTAATCCTGACAAGGAAGTTGCTCTCAGACTTGCACGTTAACTGGTTCAGCGGAAACGTATACTACATGTTCCATACATTTTGACTGTGTGTAGGTATTGCAGTTTTGTAGGAAACAGCTTTTTTGTAGAGGGTTCAGAATGATGTGAAGAGGAGCTCGTGGCTAAATAATAACAGCCGCGCGGAAATCTGTAAGGTTAAGCCGTCCTTGCCGAGGTTGGTCCGTGGATGGGTGACCATAATTACATTAGTTTGTATACTGATTTTGATTTTTTTATTGAATTAATGTATTTGACTATTATATTATTGACATCGTGTATTTGATTATTAGTTTATTGACATAATGTTTTGACTATTATTTTATTGACATAATATTTTGACTATTATTTTATTGACAACATGTATTATTATTATTATTTTTTGCCATACCTAATGTATTTGGTTCTAATTTATTTGACATAGCTTATTTGTGTTTTTTTTTTTTTAATGATTATATTTTTATTTTATTATTTGTGACATCGATTACTTACTTACTTAAACAAATTGAATATTATTTAATTGTTATTCAGAATGAATGTTTTTTTTTTCTGTTGGTTATTTTGAATGCTACTATAATGGTTGTGCGTTGTTTCGTCGCTAATTGTTTCATCGAATTTTGTTTCACATAAATTGTTTCTCATATTATCATTTCATAGAATAATCAATACGCAGAATACTTACTTTGAAGAAATTTAAATCATCAATTTTTGTTTCAAATAAAGTTTAATGTTAGAATATTCATATCATAGAATAACAAATCAAATATTCTTTATCCATATATTGTTTGTTTCACATAAAAGTTATTACGAAGAATTACATTTTATCAAGTGACAGTTTCTAAAACTCATACCTTTGAAAAATACATACCTTCCTATAAAATTACAACACCGCATTCACAAAAATATTGCGGTTAAATACTTGTCAAGCAGGAAAACAGTATTTTTATTCTCACTAATGGTGTTCATGCCTGTTGCACGCAGCATGCAAGGAAGCATGTAGCATGCAAGCAAGCATGCAGCGTGCAAGCAAGCTTGCAGCTTGCAAAAAGCATGGTTTCTGTCACGGCTCCGGTGCTGCGGGGCTCCGGCGGCCCCACACGAGTTCATCGTCGCAGATGGTATTAACGCTCACCACCGCAGCTTCGGCTTGCTGGCCGGCTAGCCGGCCAGCCTCAGCCGCGGCGGCAAGCGATAGATACCAACTGCTCCTCAGCTCGCGGGCCGCCTCATCCCTCCGCGCCTACGCGGGCTTAGATTACACTCTAGGGGTAGGGCAGACAAGACTATGTGGAGTCTGGTTTGCAGCCATTCGTTTTTGTCACTAACTTTTGTAGTACAACATATTGACTTTTAAGGACAATATTTTAATTTGAGGTTAATAATTTCGTTGAAATAAAGTACCATGGAAACATACATCGAACAAACAATATTCGTTAAAAAGTATTTCTACTATTTGATAAATTTGTTATATAAAAAATGTGATTATAAAATTCATTAAAGCGTGTTTCTGTAAAATTTGTTTCATTCAAGTAAATAGTAGTTGGAACAAAAATATTCGAAATAAAAATACGAGGACCAAATATTATGTGAAACATTTTCTGGGAAACGAAATTCTGTGAAACTTCTGTCTGCGAAACAAGGTGACACCTACTATAATACTTTATAAAATTGTTGTGCCCGACAGGGTCCATGTGAACTATATTATTATTGAAGATCTTGTTAAACACATCTGATATGCAATAAATGATTGAATTGAATTGACATCCCGAGTTACCTCCGTGGCTCGGAAGGCTAGGCAGATGATGCCTATCTTTTACCCAAACTATCTTGGGGTCGGCTTCCAGTCTAACCGGATGCAGCTGAGTACCAGTATTTTACATGAAGCGACTGCCTATCTGACCTCTACAACCTAGTAACTGGGTAATACGATACCCCTTGGTAAGACTGGATGTCAGACTTTTGGCTTTTCACCACTCGTAACGACTGTCAAAGCTCTACAAATGACAGCCGGGATCAACGGCTTAACATGCTTTCCGAGGCACGGAGGAAACTCGGTATGTAATTATGGTCCCAACCCATCCACAGTTCAACCTCGGCAAGCACGGCTAACCTTAAAGATCGTCCCGTGCGGCTGTTATTATTTAGCAACGGGCTTCAAATCCCACATATGTATTAATATTATATTCACACAACAGGTAGCCCTGTCCAGTCCAGTTCCAGTAAATTACTGGAACGCCTAAACAGGTTTTACTCGCTCACAAACTACTCTGTACATCCAATGTTTAATTAAACCCTCACGTATTTAAGTTATGAACGTGATGTGGCGGCCGGAGAAAAGTACAGTTTCGCTTTTTAAGATTGTTTGTTTGTGATTGTGAAATGAAGTGTTTTGAGTGGGTTTTTAAAGTTTATCTTGATGAGAAAGTTTGTATGACAGTGCAATGTTATTAAATAGAAATAAAAGCTTCAGAAACAACTAATATCGAAATAAAATATGGATTTCCATACATTTTGACCTTATAGTTGGCACTTTTGCATGAAACAACAGACTTTTTAAAAATAATTAAAAGCAACAGTTTGTGTTCGGTCTATTGCACCGTGTATTTTTGTCTTAAATTATCTGAGATATTTACATAAGTTAAGGGAACCATTTTGTAGTCATAAGAAGGCAAAACTTCACCAAAAAAAATCTGCGGTCTTACGGCGTAACATAGTCGCAATAACAATAAAATTATAGCACTTATTTTGTCAGCTGATATGCATTGCTCCGAAATTTCAAAAGTCTTTCACACAATTAAATGAACGCAATTCATAATTTGTTGAGCAATCAACATAATTAATCAAAGTGTTCTACAGATGGCGCATTAATCTTTTTCTCTGCCTACTCTTTAACATTAAGTTCCTCTTACGGAGTTACGGCTCAATGGCTGCTGCGTTGCGGGACAAGGGCCGGAAGATGATGATGAATTCTGCCATCAAAGAAATGCCTGCATAGACACCTTCATTTCCATAGACGTAACAGTTATGTTCGCGGATGTAATGTGCAGACGCACGCCAGTACATCAAGGAACCCCAAAACTGTCAAATTTTCGCAATCAACCTTGAACCTAATTCTTTAAAGATTACAAAGTTTAAAATCTATAATTAAAATAGACAGCTACCTACTGTTCTACATCAAAGATTAAGCGACAAGCAAGGTAATTTCAATCTCATGATCAGTCATGTATGTCCTGTTCACATTACTGCACACAGATAACGTAATTGTCGCTTATGATGTTAATTATATCGTTTTTGTATGTACGTTTAGTATAAGTCTGAATTTGCAGCGTTTCATCTAGTAAGTAGTGAGTACTAGTTTTTTTTTATATATGTATGCTGTTCAGGTGGACTGCTATAAAATCAAAATCAGAATATTTTTATTTTTTGAAGTGAAACTTCTTATGCGACTTCCAACAAGTATAACGCTACCGTGGAGGGGGAATATTTTCTAAAACTCACTAAGAGATGGCAGTATTACAAGATCTGTGACTACGTAGTTCTACTAGGTACGCAAGATGGCGTGCAAACAATCATGCATTCGACTCTTCGGTGACCAGCCTTCGCTCAATTTCCATGAGTAGAATAACCTCGATAAACTTATGTAATAAAAATAATACAACAAGAAAACAACAAAATATTATTTAGAAGCTCAATAAAATAACGAGAGTGAATGCGTGGCACTCGAACGCATGCGTGTAGGATTACGAAGTTTCACTTCTTTCGCGCGGAGGGACTCCACGCACTATTTTTTTCCCTGTTCCCTGATCATTATAATCTGGATCTCTTCAAAGTTCCAGTGAATCGGTTTCTTCTAAGCAAGCGTGCCGCATTGTCGATTCACATCAGGTGAATTGCGCCCAAACGCAAACCTAAATAGTAATTGAAAAAAAAACTATAATTAAACACGTTTCGTTTTCTTTTCTATAAGAGACGAACCGGCAAGAACCTCCAAGGTATACATAAAAACCTAGCGAAATAAAATACCAATATGAAATTTTAAAAAAAGAATCACGTAAATCAGATAAGGTTGTTCTCGAGTATAGGTATGGTCACTACTAGACATATACAAAGACATACAGATAAAGATCACTACTTCAACAATGATGATTGATGATAGATAAGTGAACTTCACACCATAGGTACACCACACTACTGTCTGCCGCCAAACAGCATTGTTAGAAAAAAAGAAAGAAAAAGTATTTATTGGGTGCCCCATAAACTAAGAACCACAATAATCTTATGAGCAAGCGGCTCTTCCAGCAGACGATGGATCATTTGTCGATCAAACAGAAGAAACCGCTGTAATGAATCCTGTCCATTGGCTGCCATGTTGTTTTATATCCTTTGGTTGTTGCAAATTGATATAAGAGTAGAGGAAGACCAAAAGAAACGATAAATGGACTGTGTGAAGGATGATATGGTCAAAAAGAAGGTGTCTGATGAAATGCCGAGTAATGGGGAAGTATGGAAGAAGAAGACATGCTGCGCCGACCCCAAATGAATTGGGATAAGTGCAAGAGAATGATGATCATCATTATCAGCCTATAATGTTCCCACTGCTGGGACACAGGCTTCCTTTCAATGAGAGGGAGTGGGCTGTAATCCACCACGCGGGCCCAGTGCGGGTTGGTAGATGTCACATGTCTTCGAATTTTTAGGACATGCCGGTTTCTTCACGATGTTTTCCTTCACCGTTTTTGAGGGCAGCGGTGATGAAAGTAAATTACACAAAGTAATGCGCCTGCCTGGGTTTGAACCCACGGCTTACGGCTCGTAAGTCGGGGATGCCACCACTGGGCCACTGCTGCGCTCGAGAATGATGATGGTTGTTGCAAATTGACCTGAATTTCCCCTTTTTTTTCTGTCTCAGGTCAACAAAATATTAGCATTTCCTAAAGGTGTTGCAGGCCTATTGGCAGTAACTATGAGGCTTTCATCAGGTCAAGCATTATTCTGATTACCAATCAGTAACATAAAAAAAAAGTTGCGAGATATTTATGTTGTGAAAATTCTTGTAACAACAACTTGACGATTAAAGTTTTGTAACTTTCTTTAGCGTCACGTTAAGCAAAAATATGATTGTTACAGTTTAGGCCACAAAAATATAGCCAGTGCTGAAATTGTTACGTGTGATTTTGTTATGTTTGTTACACTTTTGGCAATGATAATTGACCCACCGACCGCGACGTGTGTAATTTTTAAAATGATTGAAGTTGATATTATTATTTCCCATTTTTACATGGGACTTCGACATTACTAGTCAAATATATAACATATAAAATCACGCCGGTATTCCCCGAAGAGTTAGGCAGAAGTGTACCTGATAGCAAACCCACTTTTCGCCAGATATATTTCTAAGTCCTTTGTAATAGGGAGTGCGGCTATTGCCATCAACGGGGCACAAACCCAGACTCCATTGCTGTTACTTAGAAATTCCTGATGGAAAAACCCAATAACACTTTGCTCGACCTGTGAATCGAACCCAAGACCTCATGCTCAGCGGTCGCGCTTGCGACACTAGACCAACGAGGCAGACAAAAATGTGGTCGTGATCTTTATCACGCCCACATTTTGGTCGTTTGTCCCCTATTCCACGATACTTCTTGTAATGTAAAATGTGTGGGGCAATATTAACAAAAAATGATTAAAGCTAAACTTTAATCTTTTTTTGTTAATATTGCCCCACACTAGGAATTTCTCCAGTATCGTGGGTACGTTTACAAAATTTTAAACTTGCATACACAAACACCCAGACCCGGAACAACTATCTGTACGCCATACAAATATTTGTTCCGTGCGGGGATCGTACCCACGACACGCAGGGCAGCCAACCGTGCCGTCAATTCGTCGTCGTTTAATACAAAATTGTTGTGCTTATGCCTACATTAAGCTAAGTAACTTACATTAGTGTAATGTGCCCTGCATGCATCAGGAAGTACATTATCGATTATAGATTAGGTTAATTATGTTCGGTTAATTGGCTGTATGGAGTCATGTTAGAGCTAGCCTGGTAGGCTTACTTAGTTGACGGGTTGGTTATGTCAAGTTGCCAATTAATTTATGGAGATAATTTTGGTTCTGGAACAATTAATTTTTTTTTTTTGTCTCGTGCCTTTTGTAGTAAGCAAGTACTTATTGTCGGGCTTACGCTGTCCGCCCATACTTAAGTACTATAACTTCAAATATTGTAAAACCAAATGATTTTAAAAGAGTAACCATGGAGTTTCTTCCCGGTTCTTCTCCATAGGAAACGACCAACCCGGACCGTGCACCTTTTGACGACGTTTTATAAGTGCCCATGAAGGCCTATGCAAAATAAATATTTTGATTTTGATTTTAATTATTTTGCCTGGTTTGATGGTAACTGCTGCAATGTTGATTCATAGAGCATAGAAGAAGAGGAAGACACGCTGCGCCGACTCTAAAGAAGTTGGGATAATGGCAGGAGTATATTGATGATGATAATAGGGGATCGGACTGGGTAAAGAAAACGACATTCTATTTGGTCCCTCAGACAGGTAATACAAAAATATTAGACACGTATTTTTTGTTTTATCAAAATATCAAAAAAATACTTAGTTAGAACTCATTAAAGTTGGAGAGTGGGGGCTTACTACGTCACAAGTGGGTATAAAACTTACCTACATATGACGTCATGCGCCATTTCAACCCAATATATCTCCGTAATTTTATGACCACGTGAAAAAAGAAAAAATACGTGTCCAATACTTTTCAATAAACTACCCGACGGACAAAGAAAAAAAAATAGGATTATCCCCTATTAAAGGACTATACAATGCTGTAAAAACTCATTTTTTGGCATCCAGTAATAAAACAGCCATACTGGAGGAGCTCAACATCACCAAACGGCTTTCCACAATCTGCCTGGAGCGTACCCTCAGCTTTTTTGGACATATTATGCTTTCATCTAGGCATTGTCTGGAAAGGCTTATAATACTGGGCCGGGTTGAAGGTAAACATGCGCAAGGCAGGGCACCGGCAAGATGGACAGACGCAATCAAGAAGGCTGCTGGAGGCCGCTTGTACCGTGCGGTTCACACTGCAGGAGACCGCATGGCTTGGAGACGTATACCATGAGGGAACGATGAAGAAGAAGAAATAAAACAGACTTTGGACAGTGTATCAGTGTGATGTTGGAGTCTTCACATATGGAAGTAGACATGCAAAATATATAGCTTCCTAGTTTTTTAAACAGTTTTAGTTTTCAATTAGTGTGACTGCAATAATGCTTAATACACACGTCTACATGTCTACTACGCTACAGTAAGAAAAAAAGAGACCTGCGGCGGTCTGTGATAGTAAGTACCTCACAAAATAGACGGAGGTCAGTGTATTTTACTAGGAAGTATGTGTATCGTCTTCTTATAATTTACATTAAAATTCTCACCTGGATATTGAGAAGGTACCTAAGTCTCTCGCACATTGGTTATCACGTCCAGTTGAATAAATTGTACAATTCTTTAATCAAATAAGGCTATATTAGCATTGGATCTGTAAGATTCAGCAACTATGTTGAAATTACTGAAATCATGGAGTTTAGTGTGTGCTTATAGGTATATCAAATTAATTATAATTTATTAGCTCTTACAAAATTATTGAAGAATTTATTCGTTTATTAATTTTCAAACACATCTTAATACTTATTTACAACTTTCTAAAAAAAAACGTAAGAAACATTATAAAAATATTAAAAAAAAAATGTAGCCCATATATGTAGCCCATGGGCAACAGGAATAAACTCCAAGCTGGCGCCGACGGTCAGCGCTCCAGAGAGAAGAACCTCCTCACTATGCGTGCTGTGTCCAGAAGTATTGCTTTCTAAATCAAGCACTTGACCTAGCCGCGCACGAAAGCCGGTGTTGGTCGAGATTCTTTATTATTTTAACCATCTTTATATTTGTAAGTTTGTACCGTTTGATTCAAAGAAACAACATAATTTCACGCTTGCAATGCCAGAGGTATACCTACGGTACAAACAGAGAGTAGGTGCCTATACCCACATTTAATCAGCTATGTTTAAGTTCTATGTAATAATAATCGTAGTAATCAATCGAGCACAAAATCAGACTCATTTTAAGAAATATATTTCTTTTCATTCATACATGGCTTTTTTCAATCGTGCACCAAATAGGCGATACATAAAAAAACGCAAATAATCAGATTCACTTAATCGATCCAACTTAACAACAAAACAACACTTAATCATGCCTCTTTAAAATCCAACCGCGTTAATGATGATTACGATTAACTAATTATTAGAGATGGGACGACGAGCCGACTGGCCGACTAGTCGGTCAAGCCGATCATTGCTTTTCGTGGAGTTCTGGCAGCATCAGCAATGTCCGTGATGTTTATGTACAGCTGAGTCGCTAGCATAGAGATTGAAATACTACGCGTTCGCTCACACCCCCTGATTTTTTTCCTACTCCTCCGCTATTCTATTCTAATTAATTTCGTTGCGGGATCCAAGACAGTTTGAATGATTCTCTGGGACTTCGTCGAGCGCGGTCTTTGTGCTTTTCTGATGGTCGCCATTGTTTTTTCTGGCTTGCAGGAGTAGCTGTGATTTGGTAATAGTGTGGCGGGATTGTCTCGCGCCCACCGTGCGGTCATAGAAATTTGAAATCTAATGTTCTGTTATTAGTCAAATTATATTTTTCTTAGTTCAATTATTAACTACCAAAAGAAGAGTTCGGATTCCTAGATTATAAAACAACACGAAAAGCTAAATATTAAACAAAACATGATTAACACTATAGGTAACATTACAATTTAATTACTATCGGGCCTTTTTGAAGAATCGAAATATTAACCGGTGCTTTTTTCCACAACAAATGTCGGCTTTCCTGACTAGTCGGCAACTAGCCCGTGCATCGCTACTAATTGTTTCATTAACCGTGGTTTAATGAACATTGGAACGTTAAAAAGTTGTCACTTGTTTATTCTTGGCATTGGAATATGTCTGAAGCCCGATGCTTAAATTTCAAATACGTCTTAAGAATGTTAATGGAATCTGTGAATCATAAGAAAAAGTAAAAACAAAGCTTTGAATAAATGCAATTAAAGATTTACCTATATAAGTAGTATGTATTCATAGTACTCGTATTGGAGTTAAGAACGCAGGTAAGCCGATCCATAAAAACAAACAGCAATTAATTTGTCCCGATGTGTAACTCGCATTTTACTCGTACACGTTTGCCCATTATAAAGGCACAGTCTGCGGTGAATACGATGCGTCTATTCATAATAAATCCCCAGTAAAATAACTTGTTTTCCTTCGCCTGAACTCTCAAAAGAAAATTAGTTCGTATCTTCTACAAAACCAAACAGCAATTAATTTGTCCCGGTGTGTAACTCATGTTTCTCGTACACTGGAGTTCATTGTAAAGGCACAGTCCGTAGTGAATATGATTCATCTCCAGTAAAATAACTCTTTTTTCTTAGAAAAAACTCCTAAATGAAAAAGAAAAACATTAGTACCGTCTGCAAAATCAAACAGCAATTAAATTGTCCCGGTGTGTAACTCGCATATAACTCGTACACTGGCGGCCATTGTTAAGGTACAGTCCACGGTGAATACGATGCATCCCCAGTGCTCCTGACACATCAATTATCTGCGCACATTTCGGTTTGCTTCCATTGTATTTATATAACCGCAGTACGTCTGTAATTTGCACCTGATGTGTAATGAAGATGAGAAGACATTTTCTGTTGTGAATGTTGTTTTTAATGGGTTTTTCGTTTGGTAATTAAGTTCCGATATTGTGCAATTGTTTTTATCGGTTTCCTAATGAAGATTGGAAATAATTTGTTCTAAAAGTAGATCTAAATAATTATTTATGAATCTGTTGGTGCTGGTGTGTTTTTTTCAATACAGTTTCCACAGATTTTCGTCATGTCAATGTCATTTAACCGCAACAAAAACTAGACAATACTACAACACTGTAATAAAGAATGAATGGGGAAAGGAACAGACAGGGGTAGCTGGTTCCCAATATCATCATTGGTCGAAAATCTGTTAATGTCAATTTATATTTGAAAATAGCGTGAGCTCATTGGTCAGATTAAGACCTAGCTATGGAGTGTACATACCATCTACTGAGCTTCCCGGCCTTTTACATTAGAATGATATAGAAACTTCGATATGCTTTTTCCTTTTTTTTCCAGCAATCAACCAGTATTTTAACAACCGTCGCGTTGCAGTCATGCATTAAAATAAAACAAAAAGTATTTCAGAGAAAGTAGAACAGAGGTTTTCGAAAATCGATGAAAACGATGTTGATTCGGATCATTCATTTCTTTTATTCGAATTACACGATGGATTTGAAGTGTTTTCGTACTGTTTTTTTTTTTTTTATATAAATAGGCTCGCGCTTGACCACTATCTCACCAGATGGTAAGCGATGATGGTGGACGGTGAAACACGCTTGCCTAGAAGAAACCTATTCACTCTTGACCTAAAGACACTTTGCTCGACCTAGCTATCGAACCGAGGACCTCAAGCTCAGCAATTACGTTTGCGACTACTAGACCAACGAAACCGTCGTCGTTTAGATTCGTCAAAGCATATTTTATTCTACACTAGCTGGACTTGGAATTTAACAAAAAAAGTTAATTCGTTTTTTTTCCTTTTTGTTTTTTTTTATTAAAGTGAAACTTTTATTACATCGTCTCAAACTTTTTCGTCTGTGTGTTGCATGTCGCGTGACGGTGGGCCGCGGAGTAGGGATAAAGTTTAACTTTTACCGTGGTATCATAAAACCACACAATCCTTTTTTTTACTTTGTTTTTATATTTTCTAAATTAGATAAATTAGAATTAGAGTTACTCCTTATAACATCAGCTATCTACCAGTGAAAGTCTCGTCAAAATCGGTCCAGCCGTTCCAGAGATTAGCAGGAACAAACAGACAGACAAACAGACAAAAATTGTTAAAAATGTTATTACCGTATATACATTCATATGCATTTAGAAAAAGCGGTTATTTTATTACAAACAGACACTTCAATTATATTTATTTGTATAGATTGAAATCAATAAAGCTTCACTCATTTACTGCAGGTGTTTGACCTGTGAAACTATGACAAATTAATTTACTTAATTTTACTTATAGCATGCAAGATTGCCAATTCGTTTCATCTGTCTATGCCATT
Source organism: Cerastis leucographa (assembly GCA_963082945.1). Taxonomy (NCBI): domain Eukaryota; kingdom Metazoa; phylum Arthropoda; class Insecta; order Lepidoptera; family Noctuidae; genus Cerastis; species Cerastis leucographa. Next base: position 5,776,960 of record OY720382.1, read on the forward strand.
CCGATCTGGCGTGATGACTATGGCAATATGACGTTAAGACGCAAATACAGTTTTATTTTGCAAGTGGCTGTGATTACAATACAAGAGGAGCTCATGGCTAAATAATAACAGCCGCTCGGGTCGATCTTTAGGTTAAAGTATGCCTGTGTAATTATGGTCACCCACCCATCTACGGACTAACCCCAGCAAGCACGGCTTCACCTTAAAGATCGACCCGTGCAGCTGTTATTATTTAGCCACGACCTCCTCCGTGTAAAATACTAGTATTTAGCTGCATCCGGTAAAACGGGAAACTGACGTCAATTAAGTTGGGAAAAGAGTAAGCAGATGATGAAGAAGAAGAATTAGGGTCTGGCCTATTGCTATAAACCTACAAACATACCAATTTAGGTACCTAATTGTGTTGTATAGTATGTGTAAATAAACTAACAGACCCAAAATAGGCCGAGAATCATCGAGAATTCAGCTATCTACCAACTGTCAGACAAATGAACTGGGGCGGTTGTATTGTGAGTGACAAATGGGGGTAGTTTCAACATAAGCGCTTAATCTTGACTGATATAAGCCCTGAACACACGTGGTTACTAAACTTGACTAGTCACTCGTACTTGTATTGGTCTGCCTATAGTGTCGTATCGTCGTCGGCTCATAACTTTAAGGCAACACGGCATGCAAATGGCCAACCTAGGCAAGAGCGACATAACCTGAATATTCATTATTTAGCCACCAGCTCCTTCTATTCTTCTTCTTCATCGTTCTCTCAATGCAGGGGATTGTGACCACATACAATGATACGACACGTCTTCAAGTTGTGTGGTCTTCTGCAGTGGAGACTGATCAGTACATGCTGCCTCCAAAGACTGTTAGTCTTGTTACAGAGGACCATTCTGTCGAAATGTGGGTGTACCATACGACTTTTTCGGTGAATTCAGGCGCGATGTAAGGTTTTGCATGATACGAAGGTATATTCAGTCTTCGAAATTATTCTGAGGTGATCATCATCATCAGCCTATATTGTTCCCACTGCTGGGACGCAGGCCTCCTCTCTATGAGAGGGAATGGGCTGTAATCCACCACGCGGGCCCATTGCGGGTTGGTAGATGTCACATGTCTTCGAATTTTTAGTTCTAGGACATGCCGGTTTCCTCACGATGTTTTCCTTTACCGTTTTGAGAGCAGCGGTGATGAAATAAATTACACAAAGTAATGCGCCTGCCTGGGTTCGAACCTACGACTTACTACTCGTAAGTCGGGGCTGCTACCACTGGGCCACCGCTGCTCTCTGAGGTGATATTCAGTGGTATTTCTCGAAATTTATGCGGGGCTTTTTTGTTCCAAAAAATAAAATACACCATACAAACATCCCGTTTTGCATGTAAACGGAAAATAAATAATCTGTTGAACAGTTTCATAAATCGATGTGTATTTTGTAACTATGGAAAACGTCGGGTTGTTTTTTTTAAATATTCTGAAAAATGGTGTTTTGTTTTTTTCTGATATCCGGTCGGTGCAATGAAACAGTGGAATTATAAACTGTATTGTCATATTTATCACATAAACGTGAGCTATTGAGTTATCTTGCATCTGATAAAACCAACTCATACACCACATTCTAGATAAAATTAAATTAAAACTGTGTATTTTTGGAGGTTGACAAAACTTAACACCCTTCATTCTCACGATGTGTTTCTTTACCGTAACAGATTCACTTCCTCAAAAAATTTACCGTCTGTGGTCATGACCTTTAGCTCAGACCACCATTGCACATATATGCAAACTAACTGCTGCCCGCGACTTCGTTCGCGTGAAAATTTTGAAGTTTAAATCAGGGATAAAATGTAGCCTAGGTATGTCAATGTCGAAGATATAATCTATCTCATTACCAAAATTCATAACGATCCAATAAGCAGTTTAGTCGTGAAAAGGTAACAAACAGAGCTACTTTCGCATTTATAAAATTAGTATGAATGCTTAGAACCACCTGGATGTTAAGTATCCACTTCCAGGTTACATAACTTGTAAAAACTTAATAAACACGCTTGCTTATATATTTTCAATTAAATTAAGTAATCATTTTGTAACGCTCAAGAACCGTGTCGGTTCTTGCATACCGATTGATCTTTGTCTCATTACAGTGGCTAAGGCTGTGTACGCATGTAACGACTTTTTGTCGCACTGTTGTTGCACTTTTGTCGCACTGTTGTTGCATTTTTGTCGCACTTTTGTTACACTTTTGTCGCACTTTTGTCGGATTTATGTTATCTTGGATGTGTGTATTTTAACAGAGGATTTGATAGTGATAAGAATGTTGTGGATATTGCAGATGTCACTGTCACTATAGATAGCCGAACATATTTTGCATTTCAAAACGGTCTAACGAAATTTTCAGCGTGCATTAAGTACCTATTGATTTATTGTATTGATTGGACTTTGTGATCAGCCTGATAAGGATGCTAGTTACTCCTAACTCAATATCAATTGGTCACGGAGTCTTCAGTTAGCTCATCTGATGATTGGGATCAACCCAAACTATTTAATAAATTTGATTAGCTGTAAAGCCTAACATCAAATTCAACTGGAAACCCTTCGCTCCAGGTGGTATGAAAGCGTTAAAATCGGAGCAGAAGATGAGTTGACGTTGAAACTAATGAAATTACGCGACTCCGTATGAAACTGTGTAAATTCCCCGGTATCTTTGAAAATGTGTCGCGAGAATTTCGAAAGTAGGTATTTCTTTATTTTCTTCAACTCCTTAATTCCTATTAACTAAGAAGTAAAGAATACAATGTTCGACTTGTTGTTCTTACCTTGTAAATTGTAATTTAAGTTTACGAAAACAATGTATAACATAGTTGTTCATTTCGAGGGATAAGTACTTCGAACAGCTTGAATAATATCTAACGTTTATTCTGTTCAGGATTTTGATAATTTATACCAAATTACTAGAGCACTAATTAACTACATGAATATTGAATACGAGCCTCTAGGTTATTATTTCAATAAGCTACGTTAAGTATCTATGTTGGTAGATACTTAAGTGAAATATGTGCGTCTGGGTAGATACTTAAATGAGAGTAATATAATTAAGAATAATTAATAGGTTAAGACGAAATGTGAATTTTACGCTTCATTAATATGGACATATAAAGTAGTCTGTCTGTTAAATGAAATATATAATATAATAAGTATTTGTTCTTGAGCATTCACACAAGCCTAAACCTTCTCTTCTTCGCGTGTCTATGACAATTTAAATTGTGTATGCTGAAAATTTGGCGACGAGTTTGACACTTTCAGTAGTACAAGTGCAAGCAACAGGACAGGCAGGACATAATTACAAGTGTCCCATCGTTTGTGGGGAAACACCACATTTTTACACTCCAGGGCAGAGTCATCTCGCGGGCCTGTGGACGGTGAGTAATGGGCCAGCTCACCGTCCGCCCGTCTTATGACGACAGGCGTTTGTGTTCCACGCGCGCCTCAAGGAGATGTCAGCAAATCGGAAGGGGTCCGAGAGGGCCGATGCCTGCCAGGGCTGCGGGTTGTTCGAAAGAGATACCGCGGCCCTGGAACACAAAGGGCAAAGAAGGAACATGGATGGGTTTTAGTCAGTACAAGTCTGACACTCCCTCCCGCTCCGCCCAGAGTGGGAGAAGTCATTTGATGATTTCCCAGCCCCAAAAAAAAAAAAAAGGGGCAGAGTCATCTATGAATCTCCACCTGAGAACAGGTTTTCCAAGCCTAAATAAGAACAAATTTATAAAACAAATTGCGTTATTTATTTCTAAATCAAATGCAATTTTTCTCTTTCACTGTTCCATCAAACATTAAAAATGCCTAAAATAATCTCCCGATCTATCACTATCACAAAAAAGAATCTAAAAACAAAAGGCTTTTGTAACTGTGTACCCATCATTTTAATTATTCAATTCATCTTAATATTTAGTAACAGACAAAGCAAAGACGTTGTATTTTTCCGTGTTTCAAACATGTGTAGGTAATGTTTCGTTTTTTTTTTTCACAATGCTCTTATTATGTTTATAATTTGTAACAGTTTACATACCAAAAAATATTTTTATAATGAGTACCTTTTTATCTGTAATCATACCACGACTCTGCCTACTTGATACTTGACCAGATTTAAGTTTTATGCTTTGAAGCATTAAGACAGACTAATTTTGATTTCATAAGTAAGAAAGGTGTTAATAGACAGTATAAGACTCTGTATAAGATCACAAAAAAAAACGTCACGAGCATGTCGATGTCATCTGATGGTGACGCGATCCCATAGCTTTTCCCCAACCAAAAATCACTCAACGCGGCTAAAGAAATTTACACATCAAAAAAACTATTTCTTGTTGTTCCAATAGCGTTCGTGTATGCAGCATTCGTAGGAAACGGTTTAAGCCGTGGTGAAATTATTAGTCAGACTGGGTGCGCCAGACATAAGTAGATACTTTACTTATCTCCAGTCATGAAGGCTCTTTTACCCTATAAACTAATCTTGTAACAAATTCTTGAGGAAATATTTATTGCAGAGTACACAAAGTCGTGTTATCTTGCTTTTGAAGTGTCGTCCCGTCTGTACTCAGCCTACTGATATAAAACAATTGATAGTGATAATTTTAGAATACCTCAGTCAGTATTCCTTCTACTACCGCGAAAGGTGTACAGTGTAGTAAATACGTTTTACAGAAAAAAGATATCGACAAAAAAGTTTTGATACTTTTTTCAGTGTGTGTTGATTTTTGGTCGTATTCTCCATAATTCTCCAAACAAAACAAATTTCGGCAAACATTAAAACATAATTATTACAGTGAAAGTATTAGCATATTATACGTGTGTAAAATAAACAGTGTGTGTTACGTGAAAAGAACATAAAGTTTTGTTTTTATTTTCTTTAGATATTTGTGCATAATGCCACATAATTATGCAAATTGGTATTTATAAAATGTTTATGTACCGAAACGGCTCACTGAAAAACAAATGTTTTCAGTGAGCCGTTTCGGCACATGAATTTTTATGAACAATTTCTTAATTTGGCTTTTGAGAGTTGGTTGGTGTAAGGATTTTTTTTATTATTTACAGTTCTCCTGAGCAACATTATTAGAAGGAGCAACTAGCTCCAGTTTTCTAACTAATTCATCCTCTTTTTATTTTTAGTTTTTGTTTAAAAACTTTATACGTCCCCAGATGTGTCAGAGAACTAACACTGTTCTCCATTCTTCTCCAACGTAGTCCGGTCTACTTAAAAACGTCATGCACTCATTAACAGCCTACCTCACGGCTCGTTCCCTCGCCCACAATAATGGAGAATATCTGATTTTACGCAAACTGGCTACAGTAGGCAATTGTAATTAACTCCCTACTTATTTTATATCTAAATAGAAATTTTTCTTTTTACCGACTTTTTCTTATAGTAGCACGATGTCTGCATGGAAATGGTGGATAGTTTTATGACAAACTAAGCTGGTACGCGATATCGCTCGCTTGGAGATCCAAAATTGTCAGAACTAATCCGGGGCAAAATATTCTAACTCCTGATATTGGTCTAATATTGTGTTCCTGATTTCCTTGATCTGTTAAAGCGTGAAAACAGAATCAGATTAGTTTTCGCATTTCGATTTTTTTTAATGTTTTTTAGTACAAATAGGTACAGACGCCGTTAAAGAAGGTACAAGGATTACGGTTGATTGGGAAATGTTGACAGTTTCGGGTAGCTTGACCTGCGTGCGTCTGTACCTACGTTAGTTGGAACCAGTATAGCATGTCGTGTATTGTCATCTACTTCATACTAAGGGAAATAGATAATCAAACTTACGTAAATGATTTAATGACGTACACATAATGAGTTATCAAGATTTTATAATCATTTTAACTTTTACCTTTCACTAGGTACCTAATGATGATCACATCATCATTGCGGCTTCATTATCCTGTCCATGTCCCACTTTTGACTGGGGCGTGGTGCAGTCTGGTCTCTTGAAATGTCCACGAATGTCATGAATAACTTTCACGGGGGGTTTATTTTATTATTGTTTACTAGCTAGATATTATTTCATTATTAGAATTAAAACGTTAAAAAAAACTAAATTAACAACAAACTTGGGAGCAGCGCTACTCTCAAAAACGGTGAAGGAAAACATCGTGAGAAAACCGGCGTGTCCTAGAAATAAAAATCGAAAACATGTGACATCATCCAACCCACACTGGGCCCGCGTGGTGGATTAAAGACCGCTCCCTCTCATTGAGAGGAGGCCTGTGTCCCAGCTGCAGTGGGAACATATAGGCTGATGATGATGATGATGAACAACAAACTTTAAAAGGGCATAAAATAACACCTCAACACTGTATGGCATCAGTTAGCCTCTGGCCAAGCTAAAAGCCAGCCCTTGGGTCCTGGGAAGTCAACATCTCAACTAAGCGTTCAGAAATTTCCTTAAACAGGCTGTGACAAGTCTGACCCTCAGTTGATGTTAAAAAAAACTGGCCAAGTGCGAGTTAGACTCGCTCACAAAGGGCTCCGTACCATTATTTATAAAAACGAGCAAAGAAACACTTTTTCGTATGGGAGCCCCCCTTAAATATTGATTTTATTCTGTTTTTAGTATTTGTTGTTATAGCGGCAACAGAAATACATAATCTGTAGAAATTTCAACTGGCTAACTATCACAGTTCATGAGTTACAGCCTGGTGACAGACGGACAGCGAAGTCTCAGTAATAGCGTCCCGTTTGACCCTTTGGATACGGAACTCTAAAAAAGGTCATAAAAAAAAACACAAACAATAGAAATCGGTTAAAAATATAATACAGCTTCTGAATACAAAAATACATGAACAGTTACAAAAATAAACAAATTAATGATTAGAGTGTTATCAAACAAAGGCTAATGACATACATTTTTCTGATAAAAAGTTTTATGGAAAATGCACTACTTAATTAAATGAGTACCAAGGTTAAAATAACAATTATTGCTAAATTGATAAGGTGAGTTTGATAATACTTTGATTCCGGTTATAAATAAATGCTTTGATAGTACTAAACGTAGAAATAGCTAACCTCATTCCACATGACTGTCTGTGTATGACAGAGTATCCCTCTGAAGTGGTCTGTTGAAATTTATGTTTATTTGGAATGACAAAGATTGCTGAAGCGCATACATTTTCTGGTTCAACAGTAGGTGCCTAGATACATCATCATCTGCCTAGCCTTTTCCCTAACTATTTTGGGGTCAGCTTCCAGTCTAACCGGATGCAGCTGAGTACCAGTATTTTACATGAAGCGACTGCCTATCTGACCTCCACTACTCAGTAACTGGGTAATACGATACGTCTTGGTAAGACTGGATGTCAGACTTTTAGCTTCTGACTACTCGTAACGACTGTCAAAGATCTAGAAATGACAGCCGGGACCAACGGCTTAACGTGCTTTCCGAATCACGGAGGAAACTCGGTATGTAATTATGGTCACCCATCCACGGACCGACGACCTTGGCAAGCACGGCTTAACCTTGAAGATAGACCCGTGCGGCTGTTATTATTTAGCCACGACCTCCTTTAGTACCTAGATACATAATAACTTTAATTGTTCCTTCTCTGTTCGAAGATTTTATTCTGTTTCAGACGGCCTTTAATTATTTTGCCTAATTTAGCATTGAAAACACTTTTCTGAAATGTTCAGCAATTTTCGTCGTCATTTCTAAAATTAGATTTAAAGCTAGGTCACCTATCTTATTATCACATATTATTTTTTCATAATTAAAATTATACTGCCTTTTCTTCCAATATTATATATATATTATATATTATTCTATGTTTAATTGAGAAACTAGTGTCTGGTTTGGTTGTCATGTGAATTCAATTACATGAGACTGAAAAGCATGTGATTCTGATTTCCAATAAATAGATATTACATAAAAGTACAATCATTCATCTTTCGACATTATCTCATGTTTTTATCGTTTCTGAATCAACAGAAACACCATGGTCTTTATTCCATTGACATAAGGTTCAAAATCAGTCCCATTAAATATTTATCTCATGATTTTTTGGCTTACGGCCTTCTAGTTGAATATACAAGGTAAAAGATGCTGGTATATTTTGTTATGTCTTCTTAAATTAGGACACCTTATCTGTAGAAATAACAATTTATTTGTAAAACTATTGGCTTTTTCATTGCCACCGAAATTCAATGGCTTTACCTCAATGACATACTTTTTTCAAAATGTATATACTTGTTACTTATTTATTACTAGCTGTCCCGCGCAACTTCGTCTGCGTCACATTTTCCCCGTTTTCGCAATACTTTTCATTGCTGCTCCGCTCCTATTAGTCGTAGCGTGATGATATATAGCCTATGTCCTTCCCCAGGTTGAAATCTATCTTCTTGCTAAATTTCATTAAGAACCGATCAGCCGTTTAGTCGTGAAAAGGTAACAAACAAACAAACATACAAACAAACAAACAGAGTGACTTTCGCATTTATAATATTAGTATGGATATAGATTTACTAGCGAAATGTGGGTGTAGCTACAGAGACACACCTCTGCCTAGGCCTAAGGGGTTTTCAGGAGTGATGCTATAATAATTTAATATACATACTCACAAAACCTTGTAACAGCTTACATACTGACTGCAACGTACACTTATGAGAATAGCATTGTCTCGGATCGGGTTAACCTTTAACTAGTCAAAATAAGACGAGGTGATGCCAATTCGGTGCAGTACTTATACCTAAGTGTGGTATGAAAAAGGGGTGAATGAAATGCATTTGCATGTAGCTGAGATGAGAATGCTACGGGAATGTGTGTTGTTACGCGAATGGATAAAATATTAAATGAGTACATTAGAGGAAGTCTGAAAGTGGCGTCGGTGACTGAAAAGATGAATGGTAATCAGCTGTTGTCGTGGTATAGGCATTTGACGGCACGGTTGGCATAGTGGTTGAGCGATCAACTGCTGCGCTGCGTGTCGCGGGTCCGATCCCCGCACAGAACAAATATTTGTATGGCCCACAGATAGTTGTTCCGGGTCTGGCTGTTTGTGTATGTGAGTTTAAATGTTTGTAAACGCACCCACAATACAGGAGAAATTCCTAGTGTGGGGAAAAGTTAAAAAAAGAAACGATGCGAAAGAATGAGGAAAATGTGGTGAGCAAAGTTTTGAGTATGAATTTGGATGGGTATAAGAGTAGAGGAAAACCAAAGAAACGATGGATGGACTGTGTGAAGGATGATATGACAAGAAAGGAGGTGTCTGATGAGATGACCGGCTATAGAGAAGTATGGAAGAAAAAGACATGCTGCGCCAAGTCCAAATGAACTGGGATAAGTGCAAGACAATGATGTCTTATAACTTCATAAGTGTGGTATGAGTTTAAATCATATTACCAAAGCAATAGGTATGAATAATAATTATTATACCGTTACCACGTTACTATCCGTCAAAACAATAGATACATAGATAAGAGTGGGTAGATAATATTGCGTTTCACCCACAATCAACAATGTTTGAGAGTTTCTCAGTATTCAGTCTGACTATAATACGCTGTGAAGTAGAATTCTGGATCAAGGGCGGTGTCATATTCGGATATTTAACAAAGATTTGTATAGTAAGACTAGCTGTGCCCGCGATTTCGTCCACGTGAAATTAGATTTTTTCTAAAATAGACGCAGCCTAAGTTACTCCGTATTACATCAGCTATCTGCCAGTGAAAGTCCCGTTAAAATCGGTCCAGCCGTTCCAGAGATTAGCCGGAACAAACAGACAGACAAAAATTGTAAGAAATGTTACTTTGGTATATGTAATGTGTATACATTCAAGTGCATGTAGTAAAAAGCGGTTATTTTAATATTACAAACAGACACTTCAATTTTATTAATTTGTATAGATTTAGCAAAGATTTATATAGAAAGATGGCCCTCACTGTTTATAGCTTTTATAACATTACGCCTTTAATCTTCGAAGGGTATAGCAAAGATGTACTCATACAAATATAACTTTCTTATATTCATGGATGTACCTAATACCTAAATCGCAGCTCGTGACTAAACTAATAACAGGGTCGAAGCTCGGATCGATCTTTAGGTTTGTCCGTGCTTACCTAGTTTGGTCCGTGGATGGGGACCCTGTGCCTCGGAACGCAAGTTAAACCGTTGGTCCCAGCTGTCATTTGTAGATCTTTGACAGTTGTTACAGATAGTCAGTGAGCCGAAAATCTGACAACCAGTCTTACCAAGGGCTATCGTATTACGTCGTTCCATGAAAAATACTGGTATTTACCTGCATTCGCTTTTGACTAGGAGTGAAAAGGCTAAGCATATTATGATGACCTAATACCTCCATACTTAGGTCGCTTGAAAATGTATTCACACTGAGAAGAGTGTGCGAGTCCCGTAAAACGAGATAGATAGATGATAAGTATGAAAGAGCGAGACAATACGATTGAATTTCACTGTCAAGGTGGAAGCGACAGGCCCGCAAATTTCAAATTTTCTTACGTTTTTTGCAATTTGCCGGTCAGTGCCGGGTTTTGTGTTGAATAAAATATCATACGCGGCCGTGAAACGAACATAGTATCGACTGTATATCCTACTAATATTATAAACGCGAAAGTTTGTAATTATGGATGGATGGATGGATGTTTGTTACTCTTTCACGTAAATCTACTGAATGGATCTGGATGAAATTTGGCACAGGGATACATAATAGTCTGGAATAGCACATAGGATACTTTTTATCCCGGTAGTGTGATCCCGCGGGACAAATACCGAAAAAACGCGGGCGAAGCCGTGGGCAGAAGCTAGTCATCAATATTACCCTTTTAATATAATAAAACCACTTCTAGACTAATAAATTACTTTACTTAATATCAAATAGACACATAAATATTACAGTCTCGGTAACACAATCGGTACTTACAACTAAAATCAGTGCCAACTTTAATATTTAAACTTATTAGTCAGGACGTCTTACTAGGTCGACCACCGTCTCTTAACTACCTTGACGATCCCCAAGTGAGTGGCTCGTCTCTTATTTTTCCCACCATACCGTTATTCAAACGGCATGGCGGTTGGCTGTGTTGCCAATCTAAATAAATAAAATTCCAGAACAAGAAATCATGACATTAAGTTCATATAATCCCAATGAATGACTATTTCATGAAAAAAAACATTCTATGGGGTTAAATGAACTTAAAGGAGTTGTATTGATGACTTTGATGATTATAACTCAGTAAAGCTAGTTTCCGCCGCGTATCATATTTTATTCAACACAAGAACTGGACACTGACCGGAAAATTGCAAAAAAACGTAAGAAAATTTAAATTTCGCGGGCCACTCAGTCGCTAAACAGAAAAGTATTCGTCTATTGACGTAGCAGGGCAAATCTCACGATTCATATCGTTGTTATTTTGGTATTAATACTAATGTGGGATGTAGGTTGAAGATTTGTGTGTGAACTTTATTTTGTAGAACCTTTGTCTTTTGTGGTTTAGTAGAAAATAATACAATGCCCGCTTTTCCTGCAGTTACTATCCGGAACAAAAAAAACATACGCACAAAATAATTAAATGACCAAGAAAAATCTTCTTCAAAACAAAGACAATATTTTTGCTTTTATTTTGAAATTACATAAGTAATACCTTTTATCAGGTATAGAAAGACGAGAAGTCTATTTCAGAGACTTGTTTTCAGTTCTTTAAAATAAAATTCAGTACTTCTCAAGATATAATAATTTTGATAACATGTATGAACGTTGACGAGGCAAAAGGATTATGTTCGTAGCAGGTGGCGTTCTGTGGTTTCTGCCTACCCCCATGGCAAAAAGGCGTATGTATGCATATAATACGTATTTTGGTATATGACAAAAAAAAAAAAACATCAATTAATCAGAAGTACACAGCCATAATAAAAGTAAAAGATATAACTTTTACTTTTATTATGGCTGTGTATGCTATACAAATAAATAAAACTGAAGTGTGTCATTGTAATATTAAAATAACCGCTTTTTACTACATGCATATGAATGTATAGATACGTATACGGTACATATACCTAAAATATTTGTTTACAATTTTTGTTTGTTTGTCTGTCTGTTTGTTCCGGCTAATGTCTGGAACGGCTGGACCGATTTTGACGGGACTTTCACTGGCTGATGTAATAAGGAGTAACTTAGGCTACTTCTATTTTAGAAAAATTCTAATTCCTAGCGGAGGAAGTCGCGGGCACAGCTAGTTTAATATAAAACATTCACTATCTTAAACAATATCTAGAATATCTGCTATCTGTCGTATGTTACTTCGATTGCGCAATTAAGGTGCAGGTTATTAATAATCCAAAATGAATGCAACAAATCATAAGAGTAAACATACTGTTAATGAATAAACTTATCACCTATCTTATCTGACAGGTACCCAACTAGGTTTTGTTGGCGAGATAATACGCTATCAGCTAAACTCATAAGCTACATCAAAACTGAAACTGCACGGAAAAATTAATCTTGCGAAAATTGTCGGTTACGTCCTTTTGGTTGGAGTTTAACAACTTTTTGTATGCATTTTTAAAACGAAAAAGTCTTAAGCGACTGTTGGTAATAATAATATGAAGTATTTTTGAAGCGATGAGTGGTGTCGAATTGTGTTATGTGCATGCAAGAGTTTACGTCAATAAGGAAGGATATAGATAAAGTACATTGCATACATGTTTCAAGTAACTGATCTTTTGGTGATACGGTGTTCGATTAAACATGATGTCAAAGGTAATATGGCTACCAAAAAATGTACCATCAACATAATATAACATCACGCCTGTAATCCCCGCAGGGTTAGGCAGAGGCGTACATAATATTACCTACACCCACAATTCGCCAGTTATGTTTTACTAGCTGTCCCGCGCAACTTCGTCTGCGTCACGTTTTCCCCGTTTTCGCAACATTTTTCATTGCTGCTCCGCTCCTTTTGGTCGTAGCGTGATGATATATAGCCTATGTAAGGACATAGGCTATATATCATCATGGGGAAGGCCCCAGGTTGAAATCTATCTTCTTGCCAAATTTCATTAAGATCCGATCAGCCGTTTAGTCGTGAAAAGGTAACAAACAAACATTATACAGAGTGACTTTTGCATTTATAATATTAGTATGGATTTAAGTCCCATGTAATAGAGGGCGATCGTATTACCATCAGCCGGGCTCTAATCCAGGCTCCGTGGCTGCTACTATGAAATTCGAACCCAGGGTGTCATGCTCAGGCGACCTCTCGCGTCCGGCCCTGGTTCAATCCATGGTCCGAAGTGAGAGGGAATGGGTCGCCTCCTTCTGCGAAGCAGTTATGCTAGCGAAGGAGGCGTCGGAACGTGAGAGGTAGAGAACCTCACGTCCCAGCCGCCGCGGGAGACACCCCGGGCGTCGCGGTCGGGGGCCACCCACTGGCCCCCGGCCACCGTAGGTGCGGGCCTGTCGATGGTGAGTAATGGGCTAGGTCCGTCCGTCTTATGACGACAGGCCGTGTCGACGGCGCGCTCGTGTTCCACACGCGACTCAAGGAGGTGTCAGCAAACTGGAAGGGGTCCGAGAGGGCCGATGCCTGCTAGGGCTGCGGGACTGTTCGAAAGAGATACCATGGCCCTGGAACACAAAGGGCTAAGAAGGAATTTGGATGGGTTTTAGTCAGTACAAGTCTGACACTCCCTTCCGCTCCGCCCAGAGCGGGAGAAGTCATTTGCCGCTTTCCCATCCGAAAAAAAAGGGTATCATGCTCAGCAGGAGCCAATTAGTGAAGTCAGTTGTTTAAGTCATAATTTGTTAAGGTGGATACAGACTTTGCGAGGCATGCGCCACGAACGGCGCGCAAGGAATGCCTCGGCCATACGTTGGCTCGCCCTCGCACGTGCGTATCACATGCCTCGTCACGAATATTAAGGTACACACCTTGCGAGGCATTCGCTGTGCGTTGTTCGCGGCGCATGCCTCGCAACGTCTGTATACGGCTTTATTACAATAGTGATAATAACTGGAATATAAACTCTCGCAATATACGAATCTTATAATTATGGCGTACTCCGTAGAGGGCTAAACGCCAACATTGATGAGAGACACAGATTACATCGCTGTATAGAGGCTACAGCGATTTAATTTGTGCCTGCTGGTCGGTTACTTTAATTTCTATGAATAGATTATGTAAATAATAGAAAATATTTAAAATTACTTCCTTATTCCTATTAAGTATCTAACTTGTGTGCAACTTTGTTTTATTAACCAAGGGAGGCCAGGGCTTATACAACCTGTTTTTTTATGTCCCATAACTCTAGGGTTATATTCTGTAGGTAAAAATAATACTAAAGCTACTAGAATAGATGGTCCAAAAATGCATAGTTTCGGAGATATCATCAATCATAATTTACTTAGGTCAAAAATTGTCACCAGTATGACGAATTTTTACTTTTGCGAGGTTGCCAAACTTCGCAGTAGTGTAGTAAAATACACACATCAAAAGTGTCTAGGGATCAACATATATTTTTGCAATAACTTTTCTCCTGATTGATATTAATTAAAATTTTCTTTAAGGATTCATCAAATAAAGTGTTTTCGTTTGTCACAGTAACGATAAACCAAGTCACCTTTGCATTAATAAAGAAATTTGCCATTTTCTAATAAAGGGATTTTTGTCATTTGAACCACTAACATTAAAGTTCGAAAAAAAGACTGAAATAACAGTTTTCTTTAAAATTTTATTGGGTAACTTAAACAATTAATAATCCGTGTTTCTACCGCGAACACTAACAACACAAGAACATCGGTTTGGCATACTCAAAATGAGTTCATCCAAATCACGCTGTGGAATGGCCGCCCATGTTCGTTGCAACAACAAAAAAAGGTCTTCCTCCGACTGGATACCCTCCATATTCGGCAGAGCTCTTCTCTGTAGCATATCCCATGCATGCTCAATCGGGTTCAAGTCTGGCGACTGAGCAGGCCAGGGCAGGACATTGATGTTAGCTGCGGCGAGAGTCTGTCTTACAACTCTTGCGGTGTGCGGTCGTGCATTATCATGCATTAACTGAAATAAGGGACCGATTTGCACTTGTAGAGGAACGATGACGTCTGATACAATCGTCTCAGCATAAATTTGAGCGTTGAGGTTGCCTCTGATCCAAATCAACTCAGTTCTTCCGCCGATCCAAATACCCGCCCATACCATGATGGTTCCACCACTATAAGGATGGACTTCCTGGCAGGATTTTAATCGCTGTTGGCGTCCAGGGGTTCTCCAGTGTCGTATACGTCTTGTATCCGGTCTCATACCAAAACGAGACTCATCAGAAAAGCACACGAAACGCCATTGTTCTTCTGCCCAATTTCTGTGTTCAAGAGCCCATTGATATCGAATCCTACGATTGTGCATTGCTATAAGTGGTACCCGTAGCGGTCTTCGGGAATGAAAGTTCACTTCATGCAAGCGGTTTCTGACTGTTTGGTCGCTAATTAAGTTCCCTGAAGAGTGATGAAGCCTCACGGCTAACATCATGGCGGTTATTGTTGGAGCTCTTCGAGTTAAGATTTGAATGTATCGGTCTTGTCTCCGTGTGGTGCAGCGATACCGTCCTCCATGGCGCTCAGCCACGGTACCAGTGCTTCGGTAACGTGTCCAAAGTCGACTGATAACACTCTGACTTGTATTCAGAGCTAAAGCCACAGTACGTTGCCGGGAACCAGCTTCTATCATTCCCACGGCTCTGAGCATTTCTTCCCTGCTTAAATGACGTCGCCGCTCCATAATAACGTTGGTTTTAATCAGTAGTAGGGAAACAGTAGCACTAATAATGTCTTCAATGCGTTGTATGTTTTTATAGGGAAAATATTGACAGCTGATTTTCATCTTTTACTCGAATTTGATTCACAGTTCCTGATTCAAATTATGAAATGCACCAAAAAGGATCCATATAAATTTATAAAATCATAAATTTATTACAAAGCCACATCTCAATCTCAAGAAATCCGCATAAAAATGCTTGATCCCTAGACACTTTTGATGTGTGTAGTAGTAGTTTCATTGATAAACACGAGTAATTCTTCTTATTGAAACCAATAATTCATAATGCCAGTGTTGATTCTTTGATATGGTCTCAATCATATCCTAGAGTTATGGGATATAAAAAAAAAACTGGTTGTTGAAGTGGCCTGAAAAACATCACGAGATTAAAAGAAGGCTCCAGAATGACCCTAGTATTAACCTAGCTAAATTAAATTATCATCGAAACATGGATGGAGAAATTTTGACGCAGTAGAGGTTATCTAACGTTAGTATTTTTTATTATATAGGATAAAGCACAGATCGAGATCAGAGGATCGGGGGATGAACTAGCGTTGGACCACAACGTTGCTTTATTTACATTACAAACAATATCTATTAAAAATTAACTCTATAATTATAAAAAAAAAGGCCAAGAGCGAGTCTGACGCGCGCACGAAGCGTTCCGTACCTTTATTTATAAAAACGAGCAAAAATTCACTTTTTTGTATGGGAGTCCCCTTCAATATTTATTTTATTCTGTTTTTAGTATTTGTTGTTACAGCGGCAACAGAAATACATAATCTGTAGAAATTTCCACTGGCTAACTAACACGTTTCATGAGACACAGCCTAGTGACAGTGGGTACGGAACCCTAAAAAATACGATAATTTCTATACATTATCCTACGTTGAGGGCGCATATATAAAGAATGTGCAGAGTGTTTATTTGATGATTAAAAATACATCTTTATCGCTGATTCATTTATATGCTTTGTTTTATCGTTATATACTAATTGGTATCACGGTGTTGCTTTTGCATTTTCTTTTTAATTTAATTTGAGGTTCCTCCAAAATATATTGACAATACAACAAAGTTCGTTAAATCTGCCGAAAACGTATTGAAGTAAATTCCATTTTCTTTTTTCATACAGTATGTGTGATTATAGTTTGAGGAGGCACGGGAAAAGAGCTCATGGAAGGAATTGGGGGAGGCCTTTGTCCAGCAGTGGGACAGTACAGGCAAAAAAAAATATGATTAATATATCAATTTCTTAAAAGGTTTTCCCAACAAACCATTAAAATTGTTTTTAGTTGGTTTAAATTTTATTACCTCAGTAACTATTCCACAATGTACTCATATAAACTCTGATAGAGAAACTGAACAATCTGGAGAGATCGCACCATTTCCGTAAAAACCAAAACCAAACTGGTACGGACCCTGGTCTTCTCGATCTTCTCGTACGGTTCTGAGACTTGGACGCTGAAAGCTGCTGACCGAAAATGCGTTGACGCGTTTGAGATGTGGTGCTGGAGAAAGATGCTGCGTATCCCCTGGACAGCATATCGGACAAACGCCTCCATACTGCGAGAGCTCAAAATCTCCTCACGGCTGTCATCCGAATGCCTGCGCAGAGTCCTGGAATACTTCGGTCACATTGCGAGGAAGGACGACGGTAACCTGGAAAAACTAATGGTGACCGGCAAGGTGGATGGGAAAAGACCTCGTGGACGCAGCCCAATTCGATGGTCTGACCAGATCCGTACCGCCCTTGACTCCACAGTCCACAGCGCCCTTCACACAGCCAGAGACAGAAACAGCTGGAGAAAGATCATCCGCGAGAAGGTGATTCTGAAGGGAGGTCACGACCCTCAGCATTGAGGAATACGAAGAAGGAGTTTTCAGTTTCTGAAAACCTTCATAAAAAAATAATCCATTTTTTCAAGTCCGGTCCAGCAGTTTCAGAGATGACCATTTACGAACAAACTCACACTCGAATTTTCTAGCACCGGCTTAGATGACAAAGTACTAGACATGCATACACTCATAGCTAAGATAAGATAAAATGATATTTACAGAGATGGCTAATAAAAAACGGATACTTGATAGTAATGGTCACCGCGCGCAGCGTTTGATACGGCCCGTAATTTCGTCTGTGATATAGTGATTGATAAAAATGCAAATAGTGATAAAACAGATTATTAGTAAGTATTATTAGTATTGTGTTTATTAAATTAATTTTTGGTTTTATCAGAACACGTGGCTATGTGATTTGTTTTGGAAGTGGCGTTCTTTACTCAAGGTGTTGTTTTGCATCCTCGTCAAAATTTAGGAGGTTGTCACAAAAGGCATAAATAATCAATGAAAATTACGATACATAGATAATTATAAATAAACACTGATTTTTTGGTTGTTTAAGGTTATTCTGAAATACTGACCAGTATTTAAGAATAACCCCCTTAACGTGGTTTAGGGAATAAGAAATTATCGAATAAACGTTTGACATTGTTTGTATGTGTGTAAGCGAGGTAATAGAGCGAGAACCAGACGGGCCGCGTTTAAAACACGGGTGGTTCACACTTTTGATTTCCGCCAATAGGAAAAAAAAAATTACCTACCCATTTTATTATTGATTCGGGACGAGGATCATGATTAGCATTACCATTTGACGAGGGTGCAAAACAACACCTTGTAGGTCTTAAAAACATCCAAATCTGTCGTTTTTGCGTGATTGAGTAATAATGGGCCAGCGTGGTGGATTACAGCCCACTCCCTCTCATAGAAAGGAGGCCTGTGTCCCAGCAGTGGGAACGTTATAGGCTGATGATGATGATGATGATGTATTAGAATAATCCATCCATCCATCCACATTTAGTAGCAGCTCGGAAATTGGTTTAATACCCGGTTACGCGTCTGGCTACCATTCGTGGCAATACAGGCTTGATGATATGTTATGTCCTTGTTTATACGAAACTGTACTTATTATAAGCTTAGATTACATGAGCTATATTTTAGAGGTTATGTTGTATCTTGCCGTTTCCGGCATAAAATGTATCCAATATCCGGATATCAAACAGCGTTTCCGGAAAAATCGTCGACACACTCATATCATACTCTATTGGTCTTAAAAATAAATAAATAAATAAGCCTTTTATTATTTCTCATTTACATGCAGTTTTACAATTTTACATAATTATTTATTTCATGCAACAGTAATTAGTAATCATAATAATTATTTTTAAAATCATTTGTTTTTTACATTCCTTAATTCCATTTGATTCGATTTTATTTAAATTTAATTTATAATTCTTGTTATTATGTAATTATATTATATTATACTTTATAACTAAATTAATTTCAATTATTTGAATGAGAACCCCTCTGAAGGGTAAAGGCCTCCTCCATTTTTGTCCACAGTTTTCTATCTCTCGCCTTTGTTTGCCAATGCTCTATTGGTCTTAGGGTTGTTATTCGAACCAGGAATTCCTGAGACTACCGCGTCCATCCAAAAAAACAAACTTCAGCTTTGTACCTAATTGGGTTTTCAGCCGTAATCATGACCTTCGCACTTCAACATAACGCGTTTATAATCCATTATGTTTATTCCAGAATCTATTACTTTTTAAATGATTGCATCACGTAACTACCAATAAATTGCTCACTTTATTGTTTTTCCATTTCAATTGGAAATACCTACCTATTTACATTAATGATCACCAAGGTCCTATAAAATTGATCTAGAATCTTTGGATTGAAGTTCATTGTTGAGAACTAATAAACTACTGAACGTCTGCGTCTCCTATTTCTGCATAGATCAATTTTTAAAAAAAAGCTTTGGACACATACCGAGTTTCCTCCAAGCCTCAGAAAGCAATTTAAGCCGATGGTCCCGGCTGTCATTAGATCTTTGACAGTCGTTACAGCTAGTCAGCGGCCCGAAATTCTAACTAGTCTTACCAAAGGGTACGGTATTGCCCAGTACTAACCATGTTGTGGAGGTCTGACAGGTTCTATGTGATATTCGGCTGCATCCGGTTAGACTGAAAGCCAACCCCAATAAAGTTGGGAAAAGGCTAGGCAGTGATAAATAAAATAATTAAATACAACATAAATCTTAGAAATAATGTAGGTATAACAACGTTCGATGCGTGGACTAGGATGAACCTGTATCACGGGCGAATTGTTTTCTAATAATAACTATTTGGACAATATATCTTAATTTTATCAAAATGCCACAATTAGGGGGCGGACTCGACCACTTGGACTTGATCCCAAACCCAACGCTCTTGCATTTCGATTTAGACAATTTTAAAATTCTTCTTATCCTTCTGTGGAAAACTTGTTTGCTTTGAGTCTATCTTCCTGTTGAAAACTTGTTTTTAACAATGATGTAACATGCGCCTAGTTACCTACCATTACTCATGTACACTAAGGTATCTACTTCAGTATCTAAGAGCTTGTTATCACTATGATTTCACTTTTAACACACCTATATACGTACCTCATCTTAATAACTAAACTCTTTGGTAAAAACTAGGCGGGGTTTTGTCTATTTGTTAACGAAACCATCAAAACAAATGAATCATTTCAAAAAGCGAACTAGAATTTGAAGAGTCACAGCGATGCGTACCCCTCCACGGGGCATCCTCAGAAGTAGGTTGACTTAAAACTTAAACTTGTTGGAATTATAGCAGTGCCTACAAGGTTTTTCAAAATGCGAACAAAGACCGTAATCGTTTTTAAAAAAAAAAACTTACTTAAATGTTTTTATAAACAACGTCAATGTTATTTAAAAGCCGCAAGATCATTATAACTAGTAGCATTTTATCTACGATTCCAATTACCGAATTTACATAATAGATAAAAGATAGATTGATAGATTAGGCAGATTATCTTTAAATTCAATTGATTTACCGAACATTTTAGGGATACTGCTAATTAGCTATCTAAGTACCGATTTTTGCATTAATTTTATTTTAATTAGGTACGAATACTTGTTACCTGCGTAGATGATACTTAGTAAATTGAGTAACTAAGATCTTTATTATGACTAAGAACTAACTGAGATGTTTTGAAGAATTAACTCAACAATTAAGTAATAATAGAATGGTAAGTACTAGCTAAAACCATCTACAACGACCCAACGTTACTTTAAGATAAATTAATGCAAATAGGTACTTAGGTACTTAGGTGTCCATTAAGTAGTATGTGATTTTGAGAAAATGGTTGTGTACCTACCTACCTAGGAACCTAGATTTATGTACATTTATAAAGTAAGTTACTCCCAACTAGAAATAATAACGAAATTTTGGAGGAAATAAAAAGAGTATTGTATAAGCGACCAAAATACAACACACAAAAAAGCAACTGAAAAAAGTACTGCAAATAACTTATAGGGTATTTTTCATAGCATAGCAACACAAATAATGCAGTCTAAGAAATAGAAAGAAAATGTCAGACAGCATCGAAGACTTAGCGAGGCGGTACAAAGAAAATGTTTTTAAAGAGGAGCACCCGCGAAGCATTGGTTAGTATTAAGGTGTCCATCGGTTTTTTCTTGGAGTTCAACAGTATTTTCCGTGTTTTTTTATTATAAAGGAAGATTTCAAGGAATCTTTGAGCAGCGTTTTGTTAAATGAGGTCATAAGAAATGAGTACATAAGAGGAAGTCTGAAAGTGGCGCCGGTGACAGAAAAGATGTGTAGAAATTGGTTGCCGTGGTTTGGGCATGTGATGCGGAGGAATAAGAAAAATGTTGTGAGGTATGTTTTGAGTATGAATGTGGATGGGTATAAGACTGGAGGAAGACCAAAGAAACGATGGATGGACTGTGTGAAGGATGATATGGCAAGAACTTGTCATTTCACGAGATATCTCCTATCTCGTGAAATGACAAGTAATAGAAAAGTATAGGAGAAGAAGAGATGCTGCGCAGACCCCAGATAAATTGGGATAAGGGCAAGAGAATGATAATGATTAACAATGATGTACTGAACACGTGGTAAACGTTTACGTCGATGTCCCTTCCACTCTGTTTAGGTACCAGATAACAACCTATAGATGTAGATGCAATACTGCCATACATTTTGGTCACATTCGATCAATGATCGAAGGACATACGAATAGTTTGACTCCACTTTGTGCACACTGTAGTTTACAAACACTGGTCCCTACCTCCACGAACAGATCTATGTCTTCGACTCCAACACCTTTCCTGTCATACAAAGCTTTAACAAAATATTTTTCTCCTTTCAGGGTTGTTCACAATACCGGAGTATCCCGAATTCGAAGCGAACCGAGGCATGTGGTCTGTCGCCCTGGACGCCATACTGACCACGCTGAGGTATCTTGCGCCGGCAACGCTCCTCACACTCTTCTGGGGTCAGCAGAGCTTCCTCTTCAAGATACTGAAGCATATCGACTCGGCTTTTAGAGCTAGTAAGTAGAATTTGGTAGATATTTATTTGTTTAGTCAGGATAAGTCTCTTGTAGACGCCATTTTTTTCACCGAACAAAGTTTCTCTTTTACATGCGGTGTTGTTCAGGTTACAAAAGAGGTACCTTTATGTCGCAAGTAAGACCCGGTTTCGTCCAAAATGGAGACGAGCAGGGCAGAGAGGAGACGAGCAGAGCAGAGAGGAGACGTGCAGGAATCAACCAACCACATTAGTTGAAATCCACAAAGGCTACTGGTGAATACTTGAAAAGTAAGGTCTGTTGCCCTGTGACTGTGACAAAAATGGATGTCGAGTACCTACGAGTTGCATTTAGTTCAGACTCGTCCCCCAGAGGCTTCGGAAAGCTGTGCAGTTAGAACAGTAAACCACGTTTTCGCAACAACGCAAAAGATCTCTCTAGCTATAACAAGAATGATTTAAGTTTAGATTCATCGTAGATCTATGGCTTTAGCATAGAAGATTACCTACGTTGATATTTCTCTTGAATGTCTCGACTCCCGGGTTTTTTTTACTTCAATGCTTAAGCAAAATATGCAGCAACGTGGAAGTTTAAAAGTATTTCTATAATAAGTTACCTAATATTCTACTAAAACATACATTTAACGCAAAAAATGTTAAATATCCAAATAAAAATTTCATGCATATCTCGTTTCCGACATTTATCGCTTTATCACCTATTGTTTTATTATTCGGAAAAAATCGTGTGAATATTTCCCAGAGTTCACAAACGCACAAAAACTTTACAGTTGCCAAGTGTTTATTTATTGTTCAAAAAATTTAGTACAGTGCTTAATCGCGACCTAGAATCTTTTGAAAGTGAAATTTAGGAAGAGCATAACTAAAAAGACTGGGACAGCTTAGGTTTTCTTTGATGACGTTCTTTTCACCTTCGCTTCTGCTGCCGTATAGACTATATTTATAAAGGCCAAAGCAGCATTAGTTACTTTGCATTGTTTTAATCAAATCATTTTTTAATCATATTTTAGGGGTATGAGGAACAGGGTGTAAAGTTCCTCGTTACTCCTTAGAAAAGGGAGGATCGACCAGACAGGTGTTTTGTCTGGTGGGCAACTTGCCGACAGTTGTTGTCGGATTTGTCTATTTAGTCTTAAGTCGATGTCAACTTTGCTTGCGAGTTGTAGGAAATTGATGTTAGTTCTTCCGTCGTGTCATAGATGGCGCTGTAATACTTTTTAAAGAAAGTTGCTTTTTGTAGGTCGGTACAATTGCTGATAAGCGGTCTAAACCGCCTATCGGCAGAATTTCAAATAACGCACCTTTAGTTTCTGTGGACTTGTAAAGTACCTACTACATACATACCTATTAACTCACGCCTTTTCTCATGGCGAGGCAGATACCATAGACCGCCACCTTCTACGATACTTACAGACTCTTTTTGCCTTGACCACGTTCATATATACATCTGGCCCTCTATTCACAAACGCTCGGTTTCGATTTCGATTCGATAAGTCGTATGTCTATCTTGTTTTGGCATTACGAAAACGAGCGATATAGACATACGACTTTCCGAATCGAAATCGAAACCGAGCGTTTGTGAATACGGGTCATACATGACGCCGGATGCGATTACTTACTACACACCGTACCTACTACTCAGTCAATTAATAACTTAATTAGTAGGTAATGTTTACAACCTGCCTAATGAATTAATTCTCACTTACCTACATAAAGGCTCTCTAATCCGCTAATCTTCACTATCATCTTAAGCGGTCAGTTTCTCTGCTACCTATCACTTTCAATGTGCACACAGCTTTACGCGGACTTTTCCCAACAATTCACAAGCACAGCCGTTAACCTTTGCCTTGATCATTATCTCTTGTGAATAAAAATTGTTTTTATAACACAATTTCACTTACTTTATTACCAGTTTTGTCTAATCTCTGCGTACTGTCAAATAAATAAAGACTTTCGTCTGAGCACGACTCAAAACGTAGTAATTTTGAGAGATAACGGACTTTATTGCAAACTAACGTGGTTATAAAAGTGGGGTTGCTTTTATTTTTAACTTCAGTGTAGAGCGGATTTTTAAGTTTAATTCTTGATGAAAAAAGTGAGTGGTTATTTTTTTCGTCCGATTGGTAGGTCATACATTTTTCAATGCCTTTTTGTGAGAATAATACTTACTACCTTCTTCCGTGGTCCTGCTTTTCCAGTTTCGTTATATTCCCCGGTAAACCCCACAATCATCCACTGCTGGGTGCAGGCCTCCCCTTTCTTTGCCACACCTTGGCCACCTCCCAGTCAAAGCTATGCTCTATCGGCATCTCCACCTATGTACAGCCTAAATACACTTGAAGCTGACCCGGGTTGTACATTTTCGTCCGAAGGCGGATTTCGGTGAGCGTACCTACTCGATCTAGAAGGGTTATGCCAACCCAAATGAGTTTACATTACATTAATAGGACAATTTTTTTGTACTATAACAGTTAAAGAGCCCGTTTTAATGTTTATTAACTAATCTCCATTATTCATTCATAACGGTGTTACAAAACGGAATAGTGACATCAATTTTATTGTTCTCTCACTTCATTGATAAGAAAAGTGTCCATTTCTTGGATAGGCATCATTGCTTGCAATAAAGCATTTACAGGTGTCAAGATTTAATTAATTGTAATTAAATTCATCAATGACCACTTGCAAAAGTCACCATGAAGCAGATCGGTGATTTTCCTTCTTCCGTGTCATCGCAGCTAACCCTATTACAGTTTTCTTGTAATAGGGGGCGAGCTATTGCCATCGACCTGGCGCAAATCCAAACTCCGTAGCTACTGAGAAATTCCAGATGAAAAACCCAATAACACTGCCCGAACTGGGAATCAAACCACTTGATGCTAAACAGTCGCGATTGCGATCACTAGAGCATCGAGGTAATTTTTGTATTTACAAAAAAAAAGTATATCACTCATCCCCTCTCTTCCACAGTAGTATTCTCAAGCGAGGAACAGAAGCAGTCAGTTCTACAATGGCTGGCCGAAGCAGGTCCCGTGAGAGTGGAGCATTTGGACACGGTGTGGCGGCACGGCTGGGTGCTGTGCGGCGTGCTGGACGCGGCGTTACCCGGCGCCTGCGCTGGGCACCCCCCGACGAGGCTGTCGCTAAAGCATGCGCAGGCGATCGCAGATCATTATCTTGGTGTTGAGCCTGTGAGTCTGTTTTTTTTGTAAATCCCTGTGTCTTTATTGATTTCTACCGGCTACTCTGTTCCCTGATCATTATAATGTGGATCTCTTCAAAGTTAGAGTGAAGCGGTTTTGTCTACGCAAGCGTGCTCCACCCTAGGCCGCAATATCGCTTTACATCATGCTAATTGCCGCCAAACGCAAAACAATACTGGATCATCATCTGCCTAGCCTTTTCCCAAACTAACTTGGGGTCAGCTTCCAGTCTAACCGGATGCAGCTGAGTACCAGTATTTTACATGAAGCGACTGCCTATCTGACCTCCACAACCCAGTAACTAGGTAATACGATACCCCTTGGTAAGACTGGATGTCAGACTTTTGGCTTCTGACTTCTCGTAACGACTGTCAAAGATCTACAAATGACGGCCGGGACCAACGGCTTAACGTGCTTTCCCGAGGCACGGAGGAAACTCGGTATGTAATTATGGTCACCCATCCACGGACCAACCTCGGCAAGCACGGCTTAACCTTAAAGAACGACCCGTGCGGCTGTTATTATTTAGCCACGAGCTTCTCAAAACAATACTGGATAACAAAAAAAAAAACGTATAGTAATCGTCGTAGTAGTCGTATAGGCAGTAGTTTACATTCCTATGGGTTGGTACAAAATAGTAGATATTTTAGATTTACCGTACCAAGTCTCGAATGCAAAAGAATTTTGGTTAAAGGTCATTTCAGTTTATAGGGATCATCGACACGGCGAAGATGAACAAGAATAGATGAAAATTCAAAGTTGATTATAAAAAGCACATTAGATTTTTAACCCATGTTTCACTGCTTACATGCTTCTTTCAGAATACACAGACGTAAGAGTGTCAAATCCACCTAATTTTATTTATTTTCACATGAACAGAGTACACCGAAGTTAGAGTTGCAAATGCATGAATTTGTTTTACTTTGGCATGAATAACCAACACCTTAATGTCCGCATCCACGAACAGTAAACTTAATGAGAATTTTTCATTTCCAGGTCTTCTCCCGCCAAGAGCTGGAGTCCAACGACTCGTTAAGCAGACACCAAGAGTGGAAACTCGCTACTTACTTAGACCGCATCCGCCAAGCACTCTCCAAACTAACGCCACCAGTTTCAAAACCTGTCTCTCAAAGAACTTCTCCTGAAACCACACAATTTACTCTCGACTATGTTGCAAAGGGTTCTGGATTATCAGCAGCTCAAGTGAACCATAAAGCACACTTCAAAATATACCCGACAGCACAACAGGCTTTAGACCCAGGAGAAATAACTATCCTAATCAGAGGACCGTGCGATACTTATGGCATGGCAGTTCTACCACCGATTCTGGGCAAAGCACAGATGATTCGGCAAAAACTCCTAGGCCTACAATCGAAACAGACTTTTACTGAAAATGTTCTGCCAATAACACAAGGAGCAACGTACTTGAGATCGTATGGAAAGAACGACATGAACAAAACTTATTACATTCCTAAAACGAAGTATGATATTGAGATAGAGGTGGAAGCCAGAACAGACCACGCAAAAATAGGTTACGTGTTGAATATTGAAGGGAAATATTTAGTCTCTATAACAAGCAGAGGCCAAAGCATTGTTGGTTCGCCATTCACAATAACAGTATCTAACAATATAATTAGTATCCTTGAAAAAGACAATTTCTGTTTAGAAGACGGTGAAGAAATAGATATAGTAGACGTCAAAACTGACAGAAAAGTTGTCCTACGTATAGTTGATTTTGTTACTGAGAAAATGTTGCTGAAAGAAAACGGAACTTTGGAGAAAATAAGTGATGATGAAGCTAAGATTTTAATGACAACTGATACTGAAAATGAAATCCCGAATTTCGACAGTGAAACATATTCTGACGTCGAAAATAGTGAAGACCAAACAGTTGTGAAAAACAAAAGATTTATTAATGTAGCTTATAAGATCTTAGCCATGAACCGCGTTTGTAAAACATTCAATGATCTCATAGCTCAAAAACAATTACATTTTGCTAAGAAAAAAAATTACATTCGATCAAGGAGCCAACTAGACATTCCCGATATAGTAAATTCAACGCTCTCAGAAACAAACATAAAACCGTACATAATATCAGAACTAAGGGAAAAGTTCATCGTTCCAGAAAATATTTCAGTGTCACTAAGGGCAGAAAAATCTACAACTTATTACGAAAGTGAACCAAATAACTCTAAGAGTGAGATTGAGGATGTAACGATAGACATACCCATGATGGAATCTACTAGAAACGATTCTCCCGATAGCTTAGACGGATTTAACGTGTCATACGAAGATCAAGAAGATAATGTTTCTGTCGACAGACTGACGCCATCAAGTACAAACAATCCTTTCCTGAATGAAATGTTTGAAGAAAATTACGTTGCTTCAAAGAATCTGGGACCATTTGTGGCTTCAGAATATGAAACAAATAATTCGCAAAATGAAGAAACACGGGACAGTTCAATAACTATTATAATCGATCCAAATCTGACACCATCACCCATCAATTGTAACCCGTTTGGGGAGACAGAAGACACAGGTTTAGTGAAACCAGACCCTACTGCATTTGAAAGGCCAAAGACACCGGTTTTCAAAATCATTTCAGGCGAGAAAGTTAATCGTGATGAATCTGTGTTTTTAGACCCGAAATCTGAACAGTTAAATGAGGAGGCACTTGGCAATGAATTTGTAAATCCATTCTTTATGCATCACCACCAATCCGGTAATTTTGAACAGTCGCAACCCATGACTGATTTTATCATTGGAGCACCCGTTTCTTTACCACCCATTTTACGAGCACGTTCACCTGAGCCAGAAATGAAAGTTTTAGTATTACCAGGCACTGAAAAATGTGGGAAAAAAATACAAACAAATAAGAAACAAGCAGGAAAAACCGAACAGACCCCAACATCCGAGTTATTAACGCCTTTGCAAAATACCCTGACCGTGCCAAAAGATAGTAAAAAGGAAAACATTTCTGCAGTATCATCTACATTTCATAGTTTGGAATCCAACTTAACAGAAACTACTATAGACACTTCTAATGCGTCAACTACGAGCGACAACCATTTCGAACCTTATCAGATTGAATCGGAAAGAAATCTTACACCCAGGAAAGATATATGGGATTCTGCGTACGTAAGTATCGATGATAATAACAGTTCCCCAGATAGCAATAATAACGAAAGCACGACAATGTCCGAGGCACTTAGTAAACAGAAGTTTTCTCCTAGTGACGACAATTTCGGGTTGAAGCAAGAGGAAATAATAAACATGGGACCAGCTGAAAGAGAAATATGGCAAACGTGCAACGAATTAAAAATCGAACCTGCTAAATCTCAAGAAGAACCCAAACCATATAAATGGGAAATCAAACGACCAATGTTTACACCTATTATTGAAGAAAGTGACAGAAGCATATCATCAGGCACAAAAAATCTTTCCAAGACAGAAATATGTACGAAACAAAACGAAACTGACAGTGTGTCGGTGGCATTTGCTGAACTAAACGACATGTACCAAGAATACTTTCCTAATTCAGAAACCAGAAATTCTATTACCATTGCAGATGAGTTAAGTAGGCTTCACAGCATGGAAGAGGAACACGTTAACCAAATAAAGGACGATAGTGTCGATTCTGCATCTGAAGTAACAGATGTGAAAAGACACGTTGAAGAATTAGAAGGAACGATTTCTGAGGTTCAGGCAAATGTCACTGAATCTGTTTCAGTAAGTCAACCCCTTCGCATTGAAACCGAGCAACACTTTGCGTACAGCAAAGAAAATAAAGATGAAACGCAATTCGGTGAATCAAGCCGAAGTAATATAGTACTTGAAAAGAAGAAATACTGGGATGAGAGAATTCGTCAAATAGAGGCTAAATCGGCAGAGACTTCAATACTTCCAAAGAAAAAGCGAATTTCTGCCAAACAATTAAAACATGATTCGTTAACCAAGCGAAAGGGTAAACAGATAGTTAAGAACTTCCTTAATGCAGGGGATTACAGTCAAGTTAAAACTATACATCAGGTTGAAGACAAAGAGGTAGAAATGAAAGTCCATTCAACTAACGACCAGATCAAAGACAGTTCAACAGATGTAAATTTAGATGAAAAATTGGTTGGAAGATGGACGAAATATTGGGATGATAAAGTAGAAACTGACCAGGAAGACGCAGAAGCAGTTGCATTAAGAACGAAATCTCCAAAAATTAAAGTAAGTACATTGAGCCCATCTTCAAACTCTACCAGAGTTGAGAGCCCTTTCGAAATAAAAGTAGAATCATGTAACACTAATATGCCATCATCAAGCAATGATCAACCGCCAGTCAAACACGAATTGCCAGAAGAAGTCTTCAAAGCATTTGAAACAAGTCCTAAAAGATTCTTTGGGACATCAAGGCAGCAAATATTAAATAAAATTGACACATTCTTAGGGAAACCAGCGACTGTGGATATTCCAACAGCGGATATTACTGGTGAATGTCATGAGAGTGGTCTAGTATCTAGTCGAATATCTTTGTTCCATAATATGTCTAATACGGAGGATTTACCC
This sequence comes from Cerastis leucographa, assembly GCA_963082945.1. Lineage (NCBI taxonomy): Eukaryota > Metazoa > Arthropoda > Insecta > Lepidoptera > Noctuidae > Cerastis > Cerastis leucographa. Next base: position 5,806,932 of record OY720382.1, read on the forward strand.
TGGGCCAGAAGGAAAAGTCAATCTTTGCAAAATGTAAGTCAAAAAAGAGAAAGTGATAAAAACATAGTATTATTCGAAGAACCTCTAAATAAAGAAGTAGTAAAGGGCACTAAAGCTCTGGATAACGAAGCCACTAATGAACGAATCAACGAAGCCACTAATGTAAATATCACAGATGCTGTTAATTTGAAGAATAAAAGGGCCAGAATGTTTACGAACCGAAACAGTACGAATAATAAGACTTTCGATGAGACCGTTTATGTAAAACCTGTACGTGAACAAATTATAACACCAAAACCAAAAGAACATGTTAGGATGGCAGTTAATGATTTAAATAAAGAAATTCAACCAAGTGGACATCGGGTCGAGATTCTACGAAAGAAATCATTCAGCAAATCAGAGATGGATATTTTCAATAAGCTTCCTAACGATACAATTGATGACGGTTTAGATAAATACAAGTCATGCGACGAATTACCTAAGATTAATGTAAAGAGCTTTATATCGCTTTATGAAAGCGTTACAAAGACTGCTGCAGCGTCTAAACCTGCCAAGCGGGTGTTTAGGACCAGTTCCGGTGATTCACAGAAAATGTCGCAATCTTACAGCATAACTTCAGGTGCGTAAAGTGATAAAGAAGTATTTTCAATTTCAAGAACACATGGAATATTCTTAATAAAATTACTATGTTCACAGATGCTGTCCAAAGACGTGGCGCCGAACAAAGGAGTGTTTCGAACAGTGATTCAATAAGAACTACCCCGGGAGTAACCCCTACAAATCTATGGATAAGCAAAGATTCAGAAACCGCTAGCAATCTTAGCATAGACACAAGAACATCCGGCTCTTATGAGACTGAAATAATTCCACATGAAAATAAGGAAACCACGTATCATAGTCTGTCTGATATTGAACTTGAGATCATAGAATGCAGGGCAGACAAATCGAGCGAGTCATCTCCTGAAAGAGAAATCGAGCCAGCCCACATAGAGTATAAGAACAGATTCAAATTAGCAAAAGAATTCTTCCAGTCTATCGAAGAACTCAGAGAAGTTAAGAAGCCACGAAAACTTAACGAATGTGAACAACTTTTGCAAAAGCAGTCGACAGAATCTCTTGAAATAGAAGTAGAAAGGCCACAGAAGCGGGTGAAGAAAAACATCAAGTCACATTCGATGCCATCATCAGAAATATCAAAGATATGGAGTCAGTTACAAGAAAGTCAGGGAACCGGTTCAACTACGAAACTGGTAAAAATATCAGAGAAGTTTAACGTTGATGACTTATTCAGTGATGTGACTGAAGGAAAACTGAGTCGGCAAGGTAGCTTAAGAGGAATACCACATAAGAAAGCAGTTCTAGAAGCATTTAGATCTATGGAAAACATTGCTCACACCAACATAAATTCTTACGAATTTGCCGAGTCGCAGTTGACTGATTTCGCTAAAGAGCATACGGTGAAGAACGCACAGACTTATCTTAGCGAATATCCTTATTTGCCAACTACTGATCCTTCGAAGTATCATTCAAGATTGGATATAAAAGCTTCTGGCCTCATCTCATTAAAAGAATTGCAGGAGAGAAAACCACGTCGGAACAGTGTGCCTGACTTAAGATTAAATGCAAAATTCACAGAAGACCTTTAGATTATGTTTCTAAAGTTCATTTTGCACTGTGAAAGTTTAAAGACTCGCCAAATTCTGTTGTTTTGGAATTGATCGAAGTATGGTCTTTTGGCTTTCATAGTCTTTTCAAAGAAACAGTCATAATCGTAGTAATTACAGTATTTACTAGTACCTAAAAACGTAGCTAATACTCAGTTTGATTGTAAGGATAAGTATTTTAAGTCATAGTTTATCAAGAATGGGCTAGTTTGTGTTCTTTGAGTATTTTTTATGTTGCTTTGTTCCAGTTTTTTTTTTTACATTTTGTTAATAGAATAGCGCCTTTAAAGAATAATCATGTCTTAGGACATTCATTTGAAACTATTTTGATGGAATGGTTCTAAATATTTGGAATATCTAAAATATTAAAAAAAATTGTTGTTATTTTATTCGCAAGGTTTATCTTGCTATTGTATGTATTTATTTGCTAGTGTTGTACAATTTTGTACAGTTATTGAATCTAATTATAAAATTTAAGATTTTACTGTAACTAATTATTTATTCTACATTAAATAAAAATTCGTCTACTTTCGTCTTCTCATTTGTGAACATTATTTAAACCTAATTTTGATAAGAAAATATCACAAAAAAAGCCTTTTTAAACGTTATTTATTGATATAAACATTCTTACAAGCAAAATTTACAATTAATTGAGCTATTATTATTCTTATTGAGAGTTGATCACAAAATAATAAAGTAAGAATCACACAATTTTTCACTATTATTTTACTGCATTGTCCGATAGAATTTACTTAAATTGTGGACTAATAAGAATCCATAGTATTTTACTCAGACATTAATAAAGCAAAACAATGTATAAAAAAACAGCTACATCAAAATTATAAAGTTTTCTTAATCCGGTTTCTTAAATTTATCCTACACAAAAGAATACTTAGGTAATTATTATGAACCCGTAAACTATCTAAAACTAAAAATCAAATTTACTGCTCTTTTTTCAATCGCCTAAATTGGGTTTCTTGTATGACCACTACTACAAATCGCTGCACATTTAGGACTCAGTACATAAGCTGCGTTCACCCCAGGATGAAGTTCGCCGATCGGCATTGAGCCGGACGAAAGCCAAATATGAGTAGTGATTACTTCGGGGTCAGCTTTGCTGTTTAACAAATACTGCAAAATAGACATTCTATTGACTCGAGCAAGCATGTAACTTTGTCGAAAAAAGGGACAAAGATAACTGTTCCAGTTTAACTCAAGTTCGTGGCAATTATAGGTAAATCTTAAAGTACAATAATACTACAATTTACTTTATATGGATCTGTACGTAAGTCGAGGCATGGTCGGCGCGTCTCCATTGAAGCCAGGCAGCCAACTGCGGGTCGTTCCTGTCGCCTCGCGCCTCTAACTGTTGGTAGTACGCCTCGCGGATGATCCGGAACGCATCCACGCTTCTGTATGGCAGCTTGGTTATAGGGTCTATGTAGCGGGCTGGTCTCCTGCGGAAAAAAAAGGATTAAAACTTGATTAAGAAATTTGATATAGTTAGTTTTAATTGGTTAGACTGCCTCGTTGGTCTCCACTAGACCGTAAGAGCGACTGCCGGGTTCGATACCCGAGTTGGGCAGTGTTATTGGGCTTTTCCATTAAGAATTTGAGAGCAGCGGTGGCCCAGTGGTAGCCGCCATGTCTTACGAGCAGTAAGTCGTAGGTTCGAACCCAGGCGGGCGAATTACCTTGTGTAATTTATTTCATCACCGCTGCTCTCAAAACGGTGAAGGAAAAACATAGTGGGAAACCGACATGTCCTAGAACTAAAAATCCGAAGACATGTGACATCTACCAACCCGCGCTGGGCCCGCGTGGTGGATTACAGCCCATTTCCTCTCATAGAGAAGAGACCTGCCAGCAGTGGGAACAATATAGGCTGATGATGATGATCAAGTATTCCTCAGGACATGCCCGGGTGATGCAATAGGCTCGCCCCTTTTTACATGGAACTCAAACATAACTGACGAAACGTGGGTGTTCTATTAGGTACACCTCTGCCTAACTCTTTGGGGAGGATAGACGTGATTATGTTAGGTTAATCGGTAAGGTAAGACTTGTTTTCAGGAAAGCCAAGGATCGCCTATAAACATAAACACACCTGTTTACTTGTACGGCTGTATGTTATGTTTAAGTCCTATGGAGCGTGGCTATTGTCATAAACCAGCCAAAATCTGAACTACAGATTGTTGATTAATTTCAAAACACTACTTGAAAAATGAAGCTATCATATCAATAGCCATCCTGATGATTGCTGTCTCCGCCGTCTATAAACATCTGTAATACGAGACGCATGGCATTTGTTTTGAATGATAGAAACAAGGCATAGAGGAGCTCGTGGCTAAATAATACAGCCGCACGCGTCGATCTTTAATGTTAAGCCGTGCTTGCCGAGGTTGGTCCGTGGATGGGTGACCATAATTACATACCGAGTTTCCTCCGTGCCTCGGAAAGCACGTTAAGCCGTCCCGGCCGTCCCGGCTGTCATTTGTAGATCTTTGACAGTCGTTACGAGTAGTCAGAAGCCAAAAAGTCTGACATCCAGTCTTACCAAGGGTTATCGTATTACCCAGTTACTGGATTGTGGAGATAAGATAGGCAGTCGCTTCATGTAAAATACTGGTACTCAGCTGCATCCGGTTAGACTGGAAGCCGACCCCAAGATAGTTTGGGAAAAGGCTAGGCAAATGATGATAGAGATAAGGCATTGTGCGCGGGCTAAGTATGTCACTTTCTGAACCTGTTCTTATAGGCTGTTAACCTTTACTCTAGGGTTTTTCACCTAACGGGTGACTCCACATTATGTAACATGTAAGATACTATAAAACATGGTTACATAACACAATTCAATAAAGATGTAACCAATGTTATATAGTGTAGACGTGTTATATAACAATAATTTTGTGAAATATTACTTGATCTGGACACATTGTAACTCTAAAAAAGAACCAAACTAAAACCCCTACATGGGTAACATTTTTTGGTTGAAATATCTTAACTAGCCGTAACTACGCCCACAGTCCTTCTCAAGATAGGAGACCTGACCCACAGCAATAGACGATATAAGCTGATAATTATCACAAAAAATATGAATAAATCACATACTTAGTAACAGCACACAGCATTGGCCTCCGTTTCTTGACCTTTGGCTTCGGGAAACAAGACTTAAATGCTTTGTTTTTGATGTCATTTTCAAATGACAGCAGAGTTCGCTCATGGTATTTTATGTTTTCTTTTTTCTTAGTAGGTTTCTCTTCTTTTCTGAAACTATAGACGAAAAATAAGGTTAAGATATATCGATAATTACACAAGTTATGTTAACTAGACCACTTACTTCCAGAAAGAGGATGTATGGCAAAAATAAGAGGGACATTCTTGGGCCCAGCTGTTATTTATTGTTTTTTTCTTACTTTCTTCTCACTTTTCCTATATTCCGTATAACACAATTCCTGGATTAAAATTCCACCAAAGAACATCGGTCATATATGACCTGACCAAAATATGAAACGACCGTCAATGATTGATACGTCAAAAAATAGTGACTAAGGTGTATATTAAATTACGGGGTTCAGCATATTTTATTGGAGCCGGTAAAATAATTTAGCTTTGTAATAAAAACCTCATTTCCTTACTAGTTTTATAGGTTTTGAACGCATCTAAACCCGTCCCGTTTTTATCTGTGGTACACGTTTCATCATAACACTAAAGTCACACTACCATTATGCGTTTACCTTTTTAGGTACTAGATTTTAACGTAGTTTCTTTTATTTATTTTTGTTGTGTATTATCAGTAACATCATTTTTAGATGGGAATATGGATTAAGATTAAGAAATTATTCCGAAATTAGTTGCAAATGATATGTTGACATTTGTACTAATTCGTAGAACGGAACGTATTATGACATGAGAGCTGTCAAAGTGTTTCGGGTTTTAGCTGAGGTTGTCATCATGACTGCAGACTTATTTACAGGGGGAGGACACTGCCATACTTGACATAGGCGTCCAATTTTACACAAAGATATTAGCACCATCTCTTACCAAATCCGCATAAACTTGAGATTTAGTACATTAAAATGACATGGATGGTGCTTACGCCAATTATCGCCAGTGTGATTAAATACCTTTTTGATTTGAATAAAAATTGAGTTAAAAATAATGAATTTAAACTGTAAACAAGATTAAACCATTTATTTATTAAGCATTTTGAAATTGCGAATAATTTTTTTTTTAGGTTTTGCAACAATATCATACAGATTGTCAGATTGTTTACAAAATGGCGACTATCGGCATGTGCGCATGCTTGTAGATCTCTCCCATTTTGTGTAATTTATGTGGTTTCTCGGTTCTGTCTTTTTTTACACTCAACTCGACCGCACTTTCTGGAACTTTAGATGCAGATAGTGCGGTTGAGTAGCGTGTAAAAAAGAAATAAAAACAGAAACCCATAGAAAACCTATTCAATAACAAAGATATAGATATAAGTTTATGTACGCACCTATAGCTATTGGGATTAGTTCAACGGATTTAGTATCAGGTGGCGACACCGTTCAATGTAGGTGTCAAAAATTCGCTTGAGTGGGCTCTCTATTCCATCTATATTACTATACTCTTTGCTTATTTACTTACACTACATCATATCCTCAAAAGTGACGAAATACATAAGAGTAACGTTCCATGATCCTCGGCTTTTAAATAAAATATTTTCAATTTAGGATTGACGATTATGCCTAGGGGAATAGATTAATCCATACACTAGTCATGTTCGCGATATTTTATATCCAGGTCACAGCATGTATGGGCCGTGACCGATGTTCTTTTCACTGAGGACTTTTTATTATGTATTTTGATATAGTTAACAGCTGGGCCCAACACAGACAGCGGCCAGGGTTATACAATACCCCTTGGTAAGACTGGTTGTCCAGACTTTCGGGCCCCTGACTTCTTTTATCATGTTATTTATTATTAAGCCACAAGCTGCTTATACAATGTTAATAAACAAAATAAAATATCTTCAACTTTAGAATTTGCATAGATATTAACAAAACAGGACTTACGCGACATTTTCAATGTTAACCTCTTCATCAGGTCCAACAAAGTCTAAATTCATCTGAGTTCTAGGTTCTACCTTCTCAGTAGGTTGGTTAGGTTGGTCTGGAGACTCAGTCTTCACCTCGGCCATTTCTATGTCCCCTGGTGTAAGTAATGCTGAAACATATTCGAAAATTCACTATTAACAGAGAACCTAACTAAGCCAAGTAGGATGTGATCCCAATCATATGCTTCAATGGATGTGTAACCGGCCAAACCCGATTTCCAGCTAAACTAGTTTGTCCTATTATAGGCAAAACTACGTTAAGTTAGGTTAGAACTGTGATCATAAACGCGCGAGCCGAGCGAGCGTGTGATGTGCTAACGAGCGTTGCCACATCTAATTTGGGCACATTGTAGATGTTTTGTTTGGGTCAGTATAAAGGGTGTAAAACACCTCTTAACGAAGCCGAAAGGCACTGGTTCTCCATATGATTGCGATAATTTTTTTGTTCTACACCATACCTGGGAACCTTCTAGTTACGGAGATATTAGCGGTCAAAGTTCCAACTTTTTGACAAGTATTTTTTTAAATACAAGTTTTTAATGTAAGATTTTTACTTTAAACACCTCCACGACCCCCGTACTATTCAATCCGTCCATCAGCACAATGTTTTGAGTGCGTTACATTGAGTTCTACCACAAAACATGATTTTACACCCCCCAAAAAAACGTTGTTTCCCAGCAATATTTTTTGCGTAAAGTTACATAGTTTCATGTACAGAATGCTTGGTTGACGGCTTCGTGATGAGGTGATATACACGGTGTATGTTGGCACGATAAGTCAGTAAACCGGTTTGGCCTAGGACAAAGTAGTTTGGCCTGAAATCGGGTTTGGCCGGTAACAGATATAGGAGTAGAGGAAGACCAAAGAAACGATGGATGGACTGTGTAAAGGATGATATGGCAAGAAAGGAGGTGTGAGATGACATGACGAGTAATAGAGAAATATGGAGGAAGAAGACATGATGCGCCGACCCCAAATAAATTGGGATCAGGGCAGGGCGAATGATGACGATGCTTCAATCCAGTAATTGGTTCACTCAAACGAAATATTGATTCATTTTGTGCTCAGATGTTTCATTTCGAGCCAAAAATAAACATAAAGACAAAAAACAGAAAGTTTCAGTGCACCACACAAGTAGGCCGCTGCAGACACAATTTGGCAAAATGGGGTATTAAAAATCGTTCCGAAACAGAATGGAAATGCGGTGCTCACAACCAAACGATGGCCCACTTGCTGGAGTGTCTAGTGTCCCCTACAACTGCTCTTTAGAGGACTTAAAAATCGCCACAGACCCCGCGACCGTGGCCAACAACTGGGCCCAAGTTACTTAGTTCAAGTTACTTAGTGTGATTTTGGAACAAAGACGACAGTAACTTGAGTACTTAATTCGAAACAGTCCATAGCTATCGTCAAACAAAAACAAACTAGATTTTATCGAAGTTTTTTTTTTAAGCCCATTCACCGTAAAAACTTCTTAGAGCGAAGCCAATGTATAGCTATCGTCAAAAAAAAACAAACAAGATTTTTAAGCCCGACCACGATACAAAATTCTTAGAGTGAAGCAACGCTGTAAGAATTTCTCCTGTATTGTGGGTGCGTTCACAAACATTTAAACTCACATACACAAACAGCCAGACTTGGAACAACTACATGTAGGCCATACAAATATTTATTCCGTGCGGGGATCGAACCCGCGACTCGTAGCGCAGCAGCACAGCTCACCCACTGCGCCAACCGTGCCGTCAAATAATGCATGTTGATTTTTTCTTTTCATGATTGCAATGATCATACAAAATGGTTAGTATGTTTATTCAGTCTTACCTTCTTCATTTTTTATTAAATCACTCAAGTTGAGGTCATCTAACAAGCTGGACTTCTCCTCTTCCGGTGGTATCTCTTCTATGATAGGAACAGCAAACGAATGGTACCGTATCACAGGTCCAGTGATGGTTTTCTTTGTAGGTCTTATCTTTTTCCGTTCCAATTCAATTTGTTCAAATCTCTCTGAAAAGTAAAATCATTTGTTTATGCATTCATGCCAGCCAGTGTCCCCACACTAGCTGGCCTTTAACATAATAGGCAGAATGAACATCTTTACTTTTAGTAAACAAAAAGTAATAGAGACGTATGGAAGAAGAAGACATGCTGCGCCAATTTATACATCTGTATAAATATATAAAATTGAAGTGATTGTTTGGAATATTAAAATAACTGCTTTTTACTACATGCATATGAATGTGTATACGGTACATATACCAAAATATTTTTTTTTACAATTTATGTCTGTCTGTCTGTTCTGGCTAATCTCTGAAACGGCTGATCTGATTTTGACGGGACTTTCACTGGCAGATAGCTGATGTAATAAGGAGTATAGGCTACTTTTATATGAGAAAAAAATCTAATTCCACGTGGACAAAGTCTCGGGCACAGCTAGTCCCAAATAAATTGAGATAAGGGCAAGGGAATGATGATTGAGTAGTAAATTAGCAACAAATCTATGTTTTGGGAAAACAGGGTATCTGTGAAAATTTACCTGTCTTTTTCAATACAAGAATGAGATATATGTTTTTTTTATTTTTCAACAACAATATTGTTATGACAATTTCGAAAATACCAATTGTACATACTTAAACTTTCAAGATTCTCTTTTTCCGTGATCAGTGCTTCCTCTAACAATTCCTCCTGTGTTGGCATCCTATCTTCGACTTTCTTGGGTTTCTTCTTTTTCAATGCTGACCTGATCTTAATTCTTTGTTGTGTTTCTGCTGATTTCACTGCTGTACTCTGCCTAATCGATTTACGTTCTGAAAGTAGATAATGTTAAAGGGTAATTTAATTAATGTTTACTTAAAAAATAGTTGTACAAGAATGGTTGAAGAGGCAATTTGGGCCTAGGCCCAGTAGTGGTTGTATTTTGTGGCATAATTAGGATTATGATAAAAAAAATTGATTAATCTAAATTAATAAAAACTTCAACAATATAAAAATAAATGAGATAAATGGAATCCAAAGCACAGAAACACAAAGTTACAAGTTGGTATTGGCTCCCAAACGTGGGTTTCCAATTACATTGTAATAAAAAGACTGACTGCCAAGTGCCAAGCGCAACTGCTGAGCAAAAAGTTCTATTGGGTTCTTCCATTGAAAATTTCTCATTAGTAGCTCAGAGTTTGGAAGATGGCAGTATGATATTTCCCCATACCTCGGAAAATACTGCAGCTGTTGGCAGCAGCTATTACTCCTGCGCCTGATCTCTCTCCTGTCATTTCAGATTGCTGTTCCTTTGGACTATGAGAGTAGAGGAACAGAGCTCGACTGTGTCTATGCATACAATAGGGGATGTACACATTTTTTTTTCTTTGTCAGTCGGGTAGATTATGGAAAATGGCGCATGACGTCACATGTAGGTAATTTTTATACCTACTTGTGACGTAGTGAGCCCCCACTCACCAACTTTAATGAGTTTTAACTAAGTAATTTTTTGATATTTTGATCAAACAAAAAATACATGTCTAATATTTTTGTATTACCTGTCTGATGGACAAAATAGAATTTCGTTTTCTTTACCCAGACTTCACCTATTGTGCACTATAATATCTCTCACATGTATGGCTACTCCTGCCTTGACCAAAAATGGTAAAGAGGACTGTTAATAAAAATAGGTAACCTACCTATAGATGAGTCAGTTGGTATTCTTTCAACCTTTTCAACTTTCTCCAGTTTAAGTTTTGGTTCCTTTATTTTCCTTTCATTTACTTTTTTCACTCTATCTCCCAATGATGGACCTGGTGCTGAGCTTCCAGGTCTTTTCTTTCTGTTAGGATCCTAAAACAAAGTAAAGGTTGTAATGCTATAGATCTCAATTGCATTTTAAAACTATTCCATGAACTGCCCAGATATTTTCTATCTTTGGTGTGGCCTCCCCAATCAGCAGTACTCAGCTGTATCTGATTTTGCTAGGACTTATCAGATGATGTTTTTTACATTGAGCAACATAGCATTGTCTAACGGTGCATCCACACAGCCCGGCCGTCATGCAGCAGCAATTGCGATAGGATTGTTCCCATTTTTGTCTCCAGTATCACATGATAACTGAGAATATCGATTCACAGCTGCACTTCCCGGCGGCTTTTTTGAGGATTTGCTTGTGGTCCAGCCATCGGCAGTCCTCCATAACACAATTGACTCTCGGCAAGATGATTGACAGATTATCTGGCTTTTGTCTACCAAGTAGCATGTAGTCAAGGAACCCTATGCTTTTAAAAGTATAACCAAGGCAAATCAGAAAACAATAAATTCTTTTGCAGTAGTGATTTTTTTGTGACACGTTTTGTGTTTCTTATATATTAACCCACTTGTTACTAGCGTCCTTTTAAAAGGACAAAACCTAAAAAAAAATCGTGTGATTAATCTGTGCAATATAAACAACTTTAGTTGATGACATTTCAAAGTTGAGATGTGTACTAATAAATACAATAGACATTTTGTTATTTTTTTAATAAACATTATACTAGGAGCGTATATTACTAGTGTCCTTTTACAGGAACACCATATATTTTTTGTTGTAATTTCCTTATTATCATATCATGTAAGCTTCGATCAATACTATTATTGATCGAAGCATGTAAGGATATAAATATCTGAATTTCATTACATTCGGATAAAACAAGTACATTCAGTAACAAGTGGGTAAATAGGTTTAAATTAAATCAAACCTTACCTTATAAACTTTGGTACCCGTTGCCCTTTTCCGTTTCTCCTCAGAATCATCATCAGACTTTGGTTCATCATTCTCATCTATACTAAAATCTGAGTCCACTTCATCATCTATTTCCTTTTCTTGGCTAGATACAATAAGAAAAAGAATTAGTTACTTACTATTTATGAGTCATGGTAAAGCTGGTTCCACTACAACCATATTTGGATTAGTTAAACGTAGACCTTTCCCTGCCTGTAAGCAGTCTGACCATAAAATGTCTATATTACAAACAGTATGTATGTTTGACCAACCCAAACAAGGAAAGAGTGTTAAGTTCTATCAAAAATGTTATATAAATTTGATTGGTTCAGAGCAGAGTGCTTGGCTTGGCTTGTTGTGCAATTTAAGTGGTGTGGACATTTAATTACAGTTGCTCGCGACTGTGCCATCAAAGAATACCATGTTAAGAACGCTTCTTAATGTTGGCGGCAAAATATATTATTATAATTTTTTTTTGGTGATGCTGTAATATGCAATGGGCAAAGGTGTTGACAATAGCAGTCGCTTTACAAACTAGGTAAACTAAGCTTGTGATTTGTATTGCATATTTGGGCATCTGAAAGGCAATTCAGGTGTAGAATAACATACAAATAATCCACATCTTCTTCGGTTTCTTGGAAGCCTCCGTAAGTTGTTGTGTAAAATTCATCCTCTTCTTCATCGTCAAGCACTTTAGCTAGAAGGTTACCCGCATTAGAACGACGTTCCCTTTTATCCATTCTGGTCTTTCAATATTCACTGTTTTAGTTCAAGAATTGTTACAATTTTTGGAAGACAAAAATAAATAATTTTGCTCAAACTTATCACAAGCAAGCTGGTCATTACCACAGATTAAAAATGCTTCCAGCAGCCTCTGTCACTGTCAGTGTCACTGTCACTTGACAGACAGTAATAAACGAACGTTTTATTATTTAGCTTCCCTAAATAATAAAACGTTCGTTTATTAATGTCTGTCTGATTTCTGTAGAATTTAGTGTTCCATAGTATATCATTTCATCATCTGCCTAGCCTTTTCCCAAACTATCTTGGGGTCGGCTTCCAGTCTAACACTCTAACCGGATGCAGCTCAGTACCAGTAAGTAAGTCGACTTTTATGGACTACATTCATAGGGGAATATGCTATAGAGTTGGCATTGCTGGTCTTACCCCTATGCCGGACATACTGTAGCCACTTGACATAGGCTTTATTTTATACAAAACTAGTTTATTCGCCGACAAATGCCATTGTGTATCATTTTATGTCGCAACATAAAATAATAACTAATGTGTCGCAAACAAGTTTGCTCTAAAAACGGTTAATTGTACTGTTGCCTGTTGTAGAAAACTGCACTACATCTTCAAAACTGCAAACAATTGTGTTTCGTATTATATGTAAATATTAGGTTTGCTAGGCATGGTTTTATTTATACAATTTAGAAATACTTTTTACGCCGTCACGGTAGAAAAAAACGTGATTCGTCGACAATGGGAAGCACCAGCGGAAAAGAGGGGTGTTATAAGTTTGACGTGTGTATATGTGTGTCTGTCTGTGGCATCGTAGCTCCTAAACGGAAGAACCGATTTTGATAAAATTGGATTCGTTTGAAAGGTGTTTTAATCGAGAGTGTTCTTAGCTATGTTTCGAGAAAATCTGCCCAGCCGTTTGAAGGTGATCACCACTTTTCTAGTTGATGGGAAATAAACAACTTTCCCAGGTCTGGTCGATTCGAAATTTGAAATCTTTGTTTTTTATTCTTACTTGTCACTATGGGCATCGCTGGGGGGGCTGCACCACCCCCCCCCCGCTCCCCCCTAAAAGCTCGGGTTTTTTTTTAATTGATAAGTTTTCTTGTTTTCTTTAAGTTTTTTATATATATAGATCATTTTTATATACTTATATAGATAAAACATAAAAAAAACAGTGCAGTAATGACAACATCATTTCTGCACTGTTTTGGTTCTAAGCAAAAAAGACATCCTTTGTGATCGGTTTTGTAGTGATTAATGATACCATTACTGCGTAATTGGAAGAAAAGTAAATTAGGTCCAAATCTCGATACGTATAATACCTTCACGGATCGGACAGGGTCAGAATTTACCATTATTGTACCGGGTGGCGCTGCTGGTGATAGTCGTTTGACTATGAGAAGAATTCATGAAGAATAAAAAAGAAGAGAATAAATAAAACAAGTAATATTTTGTGCCGTTTATTCAATTGTTAACAGTTATTATATTAAGATTTTACGTCAGTCATCTTTATTTGATTCAGATAAAAACCATATTTCGTCAGTTTTTTTTTCTAGTTTTTGAATTCATACCGGTACATCAAATTCATTCATTGTAGTTTAAGAATATGCATGACTTAAGTCGATTAGAATCGTTCAAATGAACTTGAAAGGGCAAAACGACTTAAATCAGACATTACAATTTAAGAATTAAATTAGTAGGTAGATATTACATTTAACTATAGTTTAAGTTTCGTTCATTTCATGTGATTTTACATTTAAACTTCAATTACGCTTAATATTATCTACTGTATTGGATTATCATTCCTATTGTTGTGACACAAATAAGATAAGTTTGAACATAAAACCACAGGAAAAATAACCCTTTGGATACCTAGTGCTATAAATGAATAAGTACACAAAAAGATGACGTGTTTAACAAAGTATAATACACAAACTAAGCTAAAAATCACATGATTAAAATTAGTATAACATTTTAGTGACAATTACAAATTAAAAATAATTTAAGATAAACATGAACAAAAAAGAAATGGAATGTTTAGGGATCAGGTGTTGCTTATTGTGATGCTTTTAACGTTAAAATTGAACTTTGATAAATATATTATTAATTACATATAATATTATAATATACTGTGAGATATAATCTCGAACACTCATTCAATCAAGAGCAGCACTAGCCACTAATATAGAGAAAATTAAATAAATTCGCTATTTTATTAATAACCATAAAGCATTTTATTATCATAGAAAATCAACAATATATATTTTTGAAACAATAACTTTGTCTTAATAAATAAAACTCGGTTTTATAGTTGCGTAAACAGTGTAAATTGATATGGGACGTAACTTTTAAAGATTCTGTCACATGCCTGCAATATAGTTAATATTATAATGTCCCAATCAATATTATTATCAGAGTCTAAACTTCATCTTTTACATATTCGTCACACATTTCTTTCGAAGAAATTCGTGTAACTTGAAATCTATTCCTATAACAATAAATATTTTAAAAGAAACACGTCTTATATTTATTTAAATATGACTTTAGCTAACAAATCTCTATATTTTTCACGCAATATTCATCAATATATAACATAATGTACTTTCTGTACTAGATATTATATGAAATCAAGAAGAAAATCTTAAAAGTCGCGATCAGATAATATTTTTTACTAAATAGCCACGTAATTTGATCTTTAGAATGTATTTTCAGTAAATAAATGCTTGTAATATTTCAACTAGCAATATTAAACATTTCAACAAAACATAGACAATAGTGCTACTCGCCAGTTGCTTCGCATCGTCTCGTCGTTACAATAAATAACTATTTAAATTCAATATTTTATGATTAATTTAACTACTTTCATTTTTACTATTGATTGATTATCTTACCTTAGGAAATGAAAGAAAAACACATGATTCATAAATCCAAAAACGCCACAAAGTTGTAAAATGATTAGACGAACATAATAGTTCAAAATATTATTAATAAAAAAAATGTTTATAAAACCAAACTTGTTACTTAATTTCCTATAATCTTATTATTTAATTGTTTGCCATAAGTGGTTGCAAACTTATGAGAAACGTAAATATAACACACAACAAATTCCATTTATTTATTATTTATGGAACATCAAGTATAAAAGTACTGAATTAAAGTACAATTTAGTATATTTATTTCTTCCACTTTCATTATAATAACATTATTAAATTCGATTTGTTTTTAATCGTTATTTTTACCACTTTCATTCTTTATTGTTTTTCTTTATTTATTTGATGCTACATTTCATTATTCTGAGCATTTATTGAGCAATCATGCAGATTATACTTGTGATTCCATAAATCTACAAAAAAAAAAAACCGGAATATCCGTCAATAATAATAATCAACCCTTACAACAAACCCTACTTAGCCTAATTATATTTATAAGTAAAAATAGTGAAACAGTGAGAGTTATATAGTAAAATTCGACTATTCGTTTATTATATTTATATACAGGAATGTATTAGTGCAGGCGTGAAAAGAAACTAAAACCAAGTTTTTCAATATGGCGGGTTCTTGTGTATTATCAAAGCAAATTAAATTGTATGTTTTTTTTTTAATAGAACTCGCCTATCATGTGTGAAGAATCGAGAAAAGTACAAGTGATAAGCTTTATGAAAACTATTCATAGATGGCGCCACGGATGACGCCACGGATGACTTGAGCAAACAGTTCCATACGTCAACCTGAGCCCTAAGGGTTGTTTATGGAACGGTTTTATTTAAAACAACTCGTTCAAAGCTTCAAAATAATGAAAGCCAACTTTTCAAATCACACCACAAATTGAGCCAAATGGTAACTTCTTTTTCTTCCTTCGTAACTTCTAAAACTATGCCAATTCATAAACAATAACAATGAGTCTTAAAAATAAGTATATAACTCTTCAATACATCTCCAATTTTGACAAAACATAAGTTTTCCATGGCACCATATCAAATCAAACACTTATAATCAAAACAATTGCAAAGAACGCTTACAACAAAAGCGATAAGTACGGATACAAAAAAAAAAAGTTAAAACTATATTAAAGAGAAAAAAAAGACTAATCATGATTCTTGCAACCCTGTGAATTCTAATCCTGTGATATAGTCAATAAGACCGGTTTCCAACTAAGGAATATGACAGGCACTGTGTCAAATAGTTCTTAAATCCAAAAACGGCAAAGACTCTTTAAAAAAATCTAGAAATGTCTAAACTCCTACCCCACTTTGCAAATCAACAATAACAAGATTTCAAGTTACTGGTCACCCAATTTTTTTTTTTTTATTTAGCAACAACAGGAGTAATACAGGGTCTATTTTGTACTTCTTATGGCGACAGCGTTTTAGGAATTGCATAGTATTTATTTACAATCCAGATATTTGAATAAAAGCCACGGTTTTAGTGTTGATATTCTTATTAGTTTTAGTCGATTTTTACAATTTACTAAATCAGTTACCATAATTTTTTGGATTATTTTTAAAAACTATCACATAGTGCAATAAAATTAGATTTCTTTAGTTGGAAAACGACAAGATTTTACAATAGTTTACTAAAGGTAGAATAGATCTTAAGTTTAAATGTTGAAGTAAACATTTTGAGCTACGGTACATTTCTAGAGAATTAGTTTTTTTTTTAAGTATAAATTATGTACTAATGTATATTTATGTACATTGTTCCAAAAATCGTGTAGTGTCAAGTGCAGGTGTATTCGAAAATTGTTTTTTTCTCTCCTAATTTTCGGTTGTAGTACATTTGGCACGTAATCGTGAAGGTGAGCTAAGATGCACCAAATTAAAAATGCAAGCCCAATTTTAGACTTTATGTTTCTCGTAATAAAGTACTGTTTAGAATATTTAGAGTAAGAATAATTAAACAATTTTATTTATCACAATAATCGAAATTAATACTTCTTGTTTAAGTAAATAATAATAAATGAGTTCTTTTAATAAAACTGTAGATAATATCATAGCCTTACTATAATAACAAGCGCAGAGTTAGAAACTCTTTTGTGACGTATACTTAAAACTTACTTCAAAATTGTATTGATGACCATAATTACTCTATTTAAAACTGGCAACTTTGAGGAATGGCGCTATTCAGAATAGGGATCCACAAAGATTTAAATCGTTCAATACCGTACTTAGGTCGTGCGAAAAATTTTTTCACAGTGAGGAGAGTTGGCTGAAACACACGGAGACATATCAAGGTATACATTTCCAGTAAACCATGGCCTCACTTTGTATAGATTCCCCGTACAAGCGAGATCCGCATAAACTGGTTTTGTTCAACTTAATAGGTCGTCTTGAATATGAGTGAGCGAGACAATACAATTCAAGTGTCATTGTCAACGATACGGAAACGTGATATTTTTTTGACGCGGTCGGGTGAATTCAACGATTTAAATCATTGGTTTGACATTATTGCTAACGTTCACGTAAGATAAATCCTGCATTATTTTTTAATTCATGTTTGTTAGTACAACATTGTTGTGTTATAATTAGAGCAATTTCGATAGTTTTGAAACCTGTATTCCATAGAAAACACAGGCAAAGATGTTGTTATATTTCTTAATTAAATAATATTTTCTGCTGGAATCAAAATAGGATAGCAAAGTATTAAAAACTATGTCAGATACTTATCAGAAGTGAAATTAAAGTACTTATAATGCTATTGTACGCATAACTTAAGTTGTATGTCTCTAAAGTATTTTAAATCTTCTTAAAAGATATCGTATAGACGTCTTAGTAAGTCCTGTGATGTTTTGGTGTCAATTTTGTTAACTTTGGTCTTTGGTTTCAACATTATACTCGTTCTAATCGGTGTAAGATAAAGGAATAAGGACAGTAAACTGCAGCATTGCAAAGTGCACTCAATAACTTACTCTAAAGAAGTGTATTTTCAAAAATCGATAAACAGTAAGTACGTGAAATTAAACATGCTTGATTTTGTTTAAAAACCCTTTCGGGAGTCCGCAGGTAAGGCCGTAATAGAAACAAATAAGTAAGAAAATGAATTTGAAGCTGATTAAAAGTCCAGTATTCCTTAGTGTATCTTACAGAGATTCGTCGTCAGATTGTCAATAGACCCACGAGACGGGTACCCATTGTGGAGTGGAGCGAAGGCGGACTAAGGCCGACTCTAGCTGGTTGAGTGTGTCGTCAATGTCGTTGTTGACGATTGTTAAGTCGAAGTAATGGCCGTAGGTGCGTCGGAGCTGTTCCGATTCGCGGACTAGGACTTCAAGGGAACCGTCATACTGAAAATAAAAATGATATTTTTATTAATTATTATTTTATTTACGATTTAGTTTATCATTATAATCGGTTGATTAGATGTTTTTGTTTTCAGATGCTGATTTGGTATAAGATAACGAATACGTTTTCCAAATTCAGTCAAGTAATACAGTACACAGTGAATTTTCACTATTGCCGATTCCCGAATGCATGTGCAATGATTGCCCTAAATGATAATTTACCCACCTGGGGCAAATCATCACGCATTTACTAAATAATAGCTTGCACAAAATATTGCGTTGGACCGGTCTTTGCTGAGTTTGTGTTAATTTATGTTTTTGTGTTTGGCTGTGAGCCGGCCATGTTTATCGAAGGGCAAACGGAACAAACCAGTCCTGCCCCCCTATTCACAATCGCTTCGATTCGAAAAGTCTTATGTCTATCTCGCTCGCTTTCGTAATGCCAAAACAAGATAGACATACGACTTGTCGAATCGAAATCGAATCGAAGCGTTTGTGAATACGGGAACTGCAGTCTAATCTGCGTATAAGCAAGCACAGAACGACCTTAAAAAGGTGTCTCAAGCAGACTAGATAGCGGAAGGCGGACGACAAAGGTGTTGTGGCACAGCTTTGGCTTTCCCAATATGCGATATATTCAGTTCAAGGGCAATAACTATGACGTCTTAAAGCAGTTGTCATTCTAATGTGAGAAAGAGCTGGCGCTAGACGTCCTCTATAGCTCCGTCTCTTTCTGACACCGGAGGAACATTAACACAATACCTACTGCTTTAAGACGTCATAGTAACCCCATAACTTCGATAAGTTCAGTTGTGTGTTATTTGAACTAGGACTATTTAAAACACAGGTTTAAAAAAACCATAAATAGTTCGGGCAGGTCGCTACCAAACATCTGAATTGAACTATCATTACTTGCAACTTTTGAATATGTTTTAGTTATAGTTTACTTATAAGTACCTACTAATTATACCTGAGAAATAATACTACTGCGCCTAAATGTACACTTTTTGTAATAATTTTATTTATATAAAAATTTATTTATTTTAAAATTTATTTATTTTGAAATTTAATAATTTTAAAATTTATTAATTTTACAATTTATTTATTTAAAATTTATTTATTTTAAAATTTAAAAATTTATTTATACTTACATCAGCGACATTATTGAGCGGCGGCGCGGCTATGAACACGACGTAGGGCGCGAACTCTGCCGTGCGGAGGATCTTCAGAGCTTGCGGCTCCACGTCCAGTATGGCGATGCTGCGGTCCGAGTGGATGCGCCGGATTGTTTCCAGCTTTGTGCCGTACATTGCGTCTTCGTGGGTGCCTGCGGAAGTAAACGTAACATTGTAAGGATTCGTGTAATATTATATCGTTCATTTTTTGTTTTTGTACGTTGTGTATATATGTCACAGTCAACTGTTCATTAATCAAAATTATTTTAACAATAATCAACATTTACTTAGAAACTCTTGTTTTGTGACCCTTAGAATAACATCGTCTTGTAGTAATTCTAAGTTATTATAACTAATTCTAAAACAACATATTTTAATGTGATGTGATGTCTAAAAATAGCCGCATTACACACAGGCTAATTATTGGCATAATGAGCGGATAACCGCACAGTTATAGACAATGCGATAACTGCATCCATTGCAGCTAATTATAATAGTGATTGCGGACCGATATATCGACGTGCGGATGAATAACGTTTTGGGTTATTGTGGGGTAGCATCCCTATATTAATTTGTTGCCTGTGAGGGAACCGAGGTAGGTTAAAAATAAACGATCAGGTACCATATTCCAAATATTCGTTAGCTGCTATGTCTGCCATCATTTCTTCGTGGGTGACGAAGTAGTAGTTCCTTCCGTTCTCTTCGTCAGCTCTCGATGGTCTTGTGGTATCTGAAAACAAAGAAAAGCATTTTTAAAGAAGATATAGGATTGGCCATAGCAATCCTTCTATAGTTATTACCTGGCCTGGTGCCTGGTCATCTCTTAGCTGCCACGGCTCATTTCGAACTAAATATTTTATCTTGTAATGGTCTTTTTAGGGTTCCGTAGCCAAATGGCAAAAAACGGAACCCTTATAGATTCGTCATGTCTGTCTGTCCGTATGTCACAGCCACTTTATTCCGAAACTATTAGGACTACACACCTGAAACTTGGTAGGTAGATGTATTCTGTGAACCGCTTTACGATTTTTGTACAAAAAAAAATATATTAAGGATACGGAACTGAAACCAAAAAAAAAAACCATCAAGCCTATACGTGCGGGGTGTCCATAAATAGGTCTCTAAAAATGACATTGAGTTTCCTAAAACCATATTTTTTCAAAGTCAATCGTTTGAAAGATAGACACTTCCAAAGTGGTAAAACGTGCCCCCCCCCCCCTCTAATTTCTAAAGTAAGAGGAGAAAATTTCTGAAAAAAGATATGGGCATGTAGAAAGTAAAAAAAACTATCAACGAAAATTGGTTTGAATAAGATTTGATATTTAGTTTTTGAGATATGGGACTTTTTCACTAAACTGCAGCAGTAACTTTGTTTTTCATTAACTTACTATGAAAAACAAAAAAATAAAAACAAATTTAATTTTGCGGTTGAGTGGAAGTTTACTAGTGAATGACCGTTCAATATATTGTTATTATATTGTTGACTCGCACTTGGCCCGTTTTTTTGTTTTAACTATGGACACTTTTAACGTGCACGTCTTGCTACATCGTTCTCACATAATGTACCATCTCAACATGAATTATATAACCAAGGTTTTTGTAACAAGATTCTGATTTAAAAAAGTGTCCATAGAGTTTCTTGCCCATTCTTCTCCATAGAGATCTATGCTTTGGAATGGGCAACTACAGTACTTTCACAGTTAGTATGTCTTGTGACTGGGACTGTAGCTTCATTTTTTTGTTGTTCGACTATTCAAAAGTGCCTGTAACTGTCCTACTTGAAATAAATGATTTTGATTTGATTTGACTATCGATTGACTTCTGTATTACGTATCAAGGATCCGTCACAGAGTAAATATCTCAACGACTTCATGATTTGTGTTTGTAAACAAACCAACAAACCGAGCAATTCATTCTTCATAATCGTGATGTTAGTGTCTAAACTGGTGTCACAGTTTTTATGTCGCCCATGAGCCTCTGTTATTATTGTGTTTTTTAACTTTCGTTTTCTCAGGTTAATACCTGATATTTTTAGATTAGGGGTGAAGACTGGGTAAAGAAAACGACATACTATTTTGTCCGTCAGACAGGTAATACAAAAATATTAGACACGTATTTTTTGTTTTATGAAAATATCAAAAATTTACTTAGTTAAAATTCATTAAAGTTGGAGAGTGGGGGCTCACGTCACAAGTAGGTATAAAAATTACCTAGTGACGTCATGCGCCATTTCAACTCAATATATCTCCGTAATTATATGACAACGTGAAAATTTATTTTTTGGGATGACACCTGTTGTTGATATAACAATTGGGACTATAGTTACTCTGTTCATTTATTATTATAGGCCTATATTTTCCCACTACAGGGTAAAGGCCACCCTTCCCTCCTTTCACTTTTCGCGGTCTAATACGATTGTAGGCCAATCCTTAGAGAACGAGTCCGACTCATACCGCCATCTCCTTCTGGGCCTGTCGCGTTGTCCTTGATTCCTTGTTTATATAAACTTTGAACACTATTGTATAGAATCTGGTTCTTCTAACCTAACAGGCAGATGTGATGTGGAGTTTGTTCCACCACTTCTTCCTCCCAGCTGAACACTAGGAAGTGGCGAAGGGCGGCCGTTTTGGGCGACTGTCTCTCGTTATTTTGACGTTCAAAAAGTGCTGATTATCAGCCTAATTTGAATAAATGACTTTTGATTTTGTCGTTTCTTGCTGTCTGGTATCCATTGAGTGGTTGCTTTAGCCCATTGCACATCCGACATGCGGCAGATGTGACCAGCTCAGTTCCACTTTAACTTAGCAGCAGTAAAACCAGCATCCACTTCTGACTTGGCTTTAAATCCCGTCGAGAAATATCTCTCAGGCATGCTGGTTTCCTCACCATGTTTTCCTTCACCGAAGCAAGTGAAATCATATTGTTGGGCTATAGATAAGGTAAAGTACTCACGTGGTATAGGATAAGCATATTGATCAGGATGACGCGCGATGAGCGTGTTCTTTATGTGGCGACGTCCGACGCCGTGCGCGCCCAGTAGCACGATGGTTTTTCTTTGGAACGCTAAAGAGAAAAAATAGGAATTGTGGTCATATGTTAACAGTATGATGTTTGTCGAATAATCTTATTAAATTATTGCTCCACATCATTATCGGGCCCCTCATTTTGATCCTTGATTAGACGGTAAACAAATAGCTAGATCACCGACATTATTAATGGTTTAAAAAAAACACTGCCAAACAGGTAACAGCCCTGCTAGCTCTCAGCGCCGGCGCAGCATTCGCCAGCACAGGAGCCCTATACGTCACTGAACGACTGCGACTCGGACCCCGCGGGAGAACACAGCTGGTGGTCAGAGTGGCCGTCAATACGCCAGACAGGAAGAATATTACTGGTATGTGTATGTAATTTTATAAATAGGTAAATAATCTCCTTTCGAAGTAAAATGGCTTTTTGTCTTACCGCACCACGAGTTACATGCTCAAGGGAAATGCGTGTTGTTTTTTGTTTTTTTTTTTATAACATTGCCCCACACTAAGAATTTCTCATGTATCGTGGGTGCGTCTACAAACATTTAAACTCACATACACAAACAGCCAGACCCGGAACAACTATCTGTAGGAAATACTAATATTCGTTCGGTGCGGGAATCGAACCCGCGACACGTAGCGTAGCAGTCGATCGCTCAGCCACTGCGCCAACCGTGCCGTTTGCCATATTATTAATAAAACCGGTAGATACAAGTGTTATTGATAGGTTTATTGACCATGTCAGTTTAAATAACTTAAACTAGAAGATTTTATACACCCCTGCAGTTTTCTGGTAAGTAAATCGCGTATTTTAAGAGACGTGTCAGTCTGTGTCACTTTTTAGACATTAGACCAAACCAACACAACCCCAGTATACAGCTCCTGTCCGGTTCGCTTTTGTGGATGCCAAAGCGTATAGGACAGGGGCTGTCTGTATAAATGAGACACTTCAACTTCTCACCCTTTTGGTAGATGCGTCTAAGAGAGTTGTTCAAGCATTGCTTGTTCAAATGATGAAATGAAATGATTTTTGCAAATAGATTTTTACAAAAACTCACACGTCGTCTTTGTTTACAGCTAGATGAGGCCGGTGTTTCGTAACGTACTCTGAGAAGAATGTCTCTTTTAAAGTCCAGACATTGTTCAAGTCATATGAGGAATATGCAGATTAGTAAGTTTGAGATGGTCTTTTAGAAAGAACCACACAGATTTGAGTGGACCTGTCCAGCCAGTGTAAGCATTTGTCAGTTATCGTGTAGCTCAACTCATAACTCAAGGAGCGCTACGAAACGACGAACAATACCAAAGAAAGGACATTGTGTACTATTGTGCCCCACAAAGTCATACTTCTATGCCAGTTTCTCTTGAAGATGTTCTTACCCGACGAGCCAGCCTGCGCCGCTGAGCATGTAGCGTTAAATTGCCTAAATCCTAACTAATATTATAAATGCGAAAGTAAGTTTGTTTGTTACCTTTTCACGACTAAACGGCTGTATGGGATCTTAATGAAATTTGGAAAGTAGATAGATTTCAACCTGAGGAAGGACATAGGCTATATATCATCACGCTACGACCAATAGGAGCGGAACAGCAATGAAAAATGTTGCGAAAACGGTGATAATGTGACGCAGACAAAGTTGCGTGGGACAGCTAGTAATAATAATATGTCCCTTGCTGCCCACCCTTCAATGACGCCCTAAGCCGAGGTCCGAACCCCACAGGGGGTGCCCTTAGCGAGCGGTCATTTAGCATAAACATCTAGTATGTAAGTCCCGGCTGGGGGTCCTTAAATTAATTTGAGGTCACCACAGGATAGTCCGGTTAAGCAGTCACAACCTAGTAGACATATAAAAAAAATATATATAAAGATGTACTTACAGGGTAATTTGACGACCTCCTCATACGTGACCACGTCTAGTTGGTCGAAAACAGCGTTGTGTTTCGCTAAATACTTGTCTTTCGATTGCTTTTTCTTGCGTCCAAAAATGGAACAGTTCACTGAAACAAAGTTAAAAGGAAACGGAAATTAATTACCGTAACAGAAAATTTATTTTAGTGTTGCAACTGAAAAAATTAGAAGCCAATTGTGTCTATTATTTTTAGTTATTACTTTTTTTGTGTGTTAAAAAACATGCTTTCTGAACATTATTTTTATTGGGTGCCTTTTGACAAAACCTGTTTTTGAAGGTTAACAAAAAAAAATTAAACATGCATAATTTGATAGAATACAAACAGCATTTTTGTGCGTCACCTATAAGCACTTATCGTCATCAAAGATATTTCAAAGTGAGCATGTAATTTAAATTATAACATGTGTAAAATAGCTGGAATAAAACCTGATTAACAAGGACCTTTCCAAACTGAGACTATTCTAATTTACCATTTTTTATTAAAATGTAGAAACAATTTTTTTTTATATTTTATTAGGTACTTCAGTTTGTCTCAGTTTCAAAATGTCTTTATGCAGAATCAGTTCAAAACCAGTGACGACAATGTCGAATATCCCTCTGTTATCCCCTTCTATAACATACAAAATCTAGAAAAAAAAACGACTTAAAAACCATTTCTCAATAAAAACACATCAAACTTACAGCTAACACAAACATTTCTAGAAATAGAAGCTTGAGGCAACAATATTAAAATGAAACCAATTTTACGAATATATTTTTCTGACGTTTGACCAACTTTGCAGTTCACATCAATCATAGGTAGCTAAGATAAAGATGTACAAACCAGAATGTTTTATTCATTCATATTAAGTGCTCTTGTGAAAAAGCTATCCAGAGAAGACCCCGAATGTTTTCTAAATGAATCTTGTTCCACGTTAACTCATACAAAAATGTTAAGACAGAATAACCCTGAAGTGATCATAAACTTTCGGATTCACCAACGGATTAAAAAACGGAACGCGATCAGCACATCTAAACTGCGTTCAAGGGCTGTCAGCGTCCATTTTGTATAGTAACACTGACGAAAGGCCGATAGACTGAAAACCAGTCTTATCAAAAGGATCGTATTACCCAGTACTCACTGGATCGTGGAGGTCAGATAGGCAGTCGGTCCAAGTAAAATACTGGTATTCAGCTGCATCCAGTCAGACTGGAAGCCAACCCAACTTTCTTGAAAAAAGACTAGGCAAATGATGAATCATGTCACTGACGACTCTTAAACGCGGTTTAGATAATACGCTGATCGCGATCAGTTTTATTGACAAATGTCAGCCTGGGAGGGTTTACAGTAAGTTCCATAAAACCAGTTTCACTTGCAAAACAAAATGGCGGCTACAATAGAAAACAAAATGGCGGCTACAGTAGAAACTAAAAACGTAAGGAATACCTGTGTTCTCACAACCGTCGGTATGGGACACGCAGCCCTCGGCTCCTAGCCGCACAACATTACAACACGGTTCATGCAAACGGAACGGATGGTAATAACGGATCTACACGATTTGGGTCACACGCATATTGGAATGATTTGTCAAAAGTTTGTTGAAAAGTAGGGTGGATGTTACCGAGTGCAGCACGAGAAAATCCTCTCATCGTATCACCTCGCATTAGCACGAGACAGGAATATATTTATTGATAGTCATGTCTCGCTTTGGCGTGAGATAATGCGAGGACAAAAATTTATCGCAGGTGCAGGGTAGCTTGCATGTAAATCTCTCTCACACGGGAGGCCTCTCTCACGGGAGGACTTGGGGAAGAACAAATAGAACACAGCGGGTAAAAAAAATATGGAATTAGATGGACCTACATATGTTCCTTACTGGTATTATACATTAATAATATGTTCCAATTTCGTCTTGCTTGAAGAATTTGGTCAAGTTCAAAAAGTTCGAAAATCGCCGCATTGTCCAAGGTCACGGCCAAATTTTCATTAAAATTATTCTTTTTGCCATTAACGGGCAGTCTTATCTTTATTAAAGTTTGTGACTGTATCTGCGACATTTACTTAAATTTTGTCGTAACTGTTAGTGCAATTGGTACATCGTTACTGCCTGTGAAGTAGCGCTTCTAGTTGCGAAACTTAATTGTTCTTGAGTAGTCGAGAGGGCATTTGATAATAATATCATCGACTAGCGCTTTTCAAGGCAGTTAAGCGAACGTAGAAGAGTTATAAATATAGTTGGCGCTCTTGAACTAAATGTGGCTGAGAAAACTTTTGACAAATCATTTCCTAATAATGACAATACAGTAATATGTATTAGGGTTACACAAACTCCCTTTGTAATACAAGTATATATTATAGTTTTTTTTGTTATTCTACGAAGACCATTGCTACGAAAGATTAGAGTGGGCGTATCATAAGATTACATGGACGGTTATACATATTATGGAGCTGAAATATATATCATGGTTCTACATCTTTGGGAAAATTTTGCCCGGTTTTGTACCATGCAGAGTTGGTATAGGTACACTTTCATTAGCATATTCTGGCATATATGGGAGCTTGTATCACTCATAAACAAAAACAAGAAGAAAAAGCAATTTTACATACCGACTGCTTCGTCCAATGATGAAATTGAAAGCATAACACGAAATTAATGTAAGTTAGGTAGATAATGATATTATTTTAAGGCTATTTTTCATTTCAGGGATGAATTACAGGCTATTATTAGTTTTAAAACAAAAGGAGGAATAGAGCCAGATGTTAAGTGACGACTGTAAGGGTGTTACCACACCAATCGATCGATCGTCAATCGATGCCATCGATCGATGGTAGAATGGATAAGTCGACGTCGCTCGATAGTTTCTACTACATCAATTGTTTATGGCCCGGTATCCGTCGATCAGCCAAAGCTACCACACCAATCGATTAACGTCGATCGATGGCCTCGATCGACGATCGATCGATTGGTGTGTTAACACCATAACTAATTTATTTGAGAGTGATTAACGGTTACTTGAGTGTTTTGTCTTCAAGACGACTGCCAATTCGGTTGATAAGTAATCGTTCCAATATAATTTTGATTCTCATACCAGTAACCATTTTAAACCTAGAATCTATTAGAGAATCACATGAATACGACATTCACAAAGATGCGACACAAATGCATCTAAGACAAACATAGCAATAGATGGCCTGTATGAAGATTTTCAATAAGTGACTATTGACGTTAAAAATAAAACTGCTATACAGAAAGTTGCATTAACTAAACACAATGACACATCAATTTTCATGGATCAAGAAATACTTTTATACGCTGACCATCCAAATGAAAAAAAACAACAAACGAAATAATAGTTCTAACATTTAAAGCTTTTTCAGACCTTGGAGTTCCATATACCTTCGAAATAAGAAAGATATTAGTCTTTTTTCTATCTGCGGTACCAGTAACTGTATTACCTTGATCGGTGGTGGACCTTTCTGCCGCAGCACAAGCAGCTCTCCACTCCTGCAACTCGGGGCTCGGTATGAGCCCGGCTGAGCCACCGGACGCGTCTTTCCGTGCCTGCCACCAATGAGAATCATCCTTGCTGATGATCTGAAAATTTGTTGCAATTTGATTTTAAAAGAGGTCTCATTTTATCATACTAACATCATCGATTCTTCAAAAGTCAACTCAATGATGTATTAGTAATTAATTGTAGTACCTGCAGAATGTCACCAGTGGTGAAAGCAATACCAGCCTGAGCGCAAGGAATCAAATCATCTTCTAACGGATCATAGTCGAATTGCGCTCTCACAAAAATCTGAAAGAAGTAAAACAAATTACAAAGTTTTATATTTGCTCGCAAAAATAATGATTGATGAAGATTTTGATAAATGAGGCTAAATGACAACAAAAATGAGAAGCAATGCCAAATGATGAATTGGATGCAAAATACGAATAAAAATGACAATGAAAAAAGAATGAATGCCAATTTAGTAGTAGCATTTAATTTTGTTATATTACAAACAAACGGCAAACATAATGAAATAAATGAAAGGAGAAAGAGTGGAGTAGGATGAGGTGAGAGTGGAGCAGTGATAAAAGAACAACAAGCGCACAGAAACGGAGGTCCGGGGAGCGCAGCCATGCCCAGGTGACAAACCAACATAACATAACAAAACATAAAACGAACAACATAAACATATCACAAAGTAGCAACTGGTCTGGTCTCGCTACTTACTAACACGGGCGAAGGCTTTATCCGGAAAAGCTAGTCAGAACAAAAACACAAAAATTTAATTTCTTCTATTTTAATACCAATCGTTTTATGCTTCAAGACAAGCATTGTCGTGAAGATTTGTGTGCGCTTGTCGACTTTTTGCTATATTCTTTCTTTTAGTGTAAAAACAAGCGTTAGAATCACACTACTATCTATCGTGTTAATTGCAAAAACAATATTTATGTATATCTTTAATTGGATTTTAATTCAAACTAGTATTAATACAAACTTAGCTACTTCTACTGTTTTAAAACCACACTGACAAAAACTTGGTATGTACTAAAGGATATCATCAGATCCTAGTGAGCATTGGTTAAGTAAGACATAAAATAGGCATTACCTCGCAAGGTGGCGGCGCTGAGCGATATGAGGGCACGATCTTAAATGTCACCGATCCACGAGCTTCGCGCTGTAAATTTTATATGTTTCCAATAAATTGACAATAAAGCACACATTGTTTACATCGACGACATGATAGTTCTTTCCAAGTATGTACTTACCTCTATTTAACACACATATAACAACTTTATTGGAAAAACTGTACTGTTATAGTCTATACAGCAAGACAATCATATTATTTTATCGCTCACAAAATTATACAAATCGGAATATTCTGAATTTCTGACATTAATGCAGATCCAACCATTATTGTACAGTTTAATAGTCATCTTCTCATTCAAATCATTTTATAGGAATTATAAATCTCGATGCGATTTCAAGTATTTCAAGAGCTCTAAAAGGACGAATACCATCTCCTAATCAAATACCCTTTGTTTCGTCATTTTCGCAATACGTACCAGCATCCTCTGTAGCTGTGCCACTGACTGGTTAGCGACCGGCGTGCCGTTTATCTCTTTAATCTCGTCCCCAACGTGTAAGGTCGCCTGTCTATGTATCATTCCCCCGTGCATGATGCGGGCTACGATGCATCGTCCGTCGTCTGCTAATTTCAGTGTTATGCCCTGTAAAACGCATTTTTGACTGTGTGAGCCTTTGGCTTTTGAGACAAACATAAATAGGAAAAGTGTATTTTAATTCCCCATGCAGTAAATAATGAAACTTTGGCTGGCGACATTTTCAATTCAGCCAAATATTCCTTCCAACGAAAATATTGATCTTTTAATAAAAAATAGAGTACACATATTTAACTGCCCAATGTCAAGAAACACACGAGTATATCTATAAACCTTAAAATAATCTTGTATGTAGCGGTGTCGACATTGCATTTAGAATAGAAAATTAAATTCTGTTGTAGAAATATTTGTTCAGTTAGATCATGGAAATTAATAAAGTATTTCCACTATCAAAAACACGGAAAAAAAAACAATAGAATGCCTCTCTAATATACACTCCAATAAATTTGTGCACATAGTTTTAATGTCAAGATAGAGTAAATGAACCCCACGCTCTGCCTCTAATCCTGCGACTTGAACATAATACCTCACTATGTAGGGTTATAACGAGACGTATGTGTTATATAAAACCATCCAATAGGAATATTATTTGTATAGACATGGTAACACGTGTATAAAGTTCAAAGGATACGGACATGATCATTGATCTGCAAAGATTCAACTCACGCAGCACCTGTTTCTACACAACACCCAGTTGACAGTTTCCTGTATTTGCAAACCAGGGTAACAGAACAAAACGCTTTGGGGAAAGAGTCAATATTTATTTTTACGAAACCTTTGGTCTCTGCTTCGTGTTTTTGTTTTAGATTTTATTTACCCTTGCGAGTTTAAGTTAGTCATTTCTGCTTTATCTCGATTCCCTCGCGCCAGTTCTGGTTTAACAAAAGCAAGTGAAAATTATCTAGGTCCATTCATCAAACCTTTACAGACTAACGTTTTAGAAATATTTTTAAAGCATTAAAAGCTAAGCCGGATTTAGCCAAAGTAAATAAAAGGTCGGGAAGAAATTTTCAGGTCTTGCCTTTTAAGAACTTGAATATTAATTTTGTTATTGCCTTTAATACTTAGCCTGCTTTCTTTCCTTGAAAAGAAACTTACGTTCAAAAATCACTACAAATAATGAATTACAAAACTCAATTACCTAATATTTGCATGCATATGACGGTAAAATATGGAGAACTTTACAAACGAACATCTATGTACCTATTACTCATGTTTGCAAAGAAATACATGATTTGATTTACTTATTTTTAAGCTCAGGTCGTCCCAATGTTCAGGGAGGACAAAGCCTACCTTCCCTCATTCCACAATTTTTCGGTCTACCACAACTTTGAGCAAATCCTTTGACAAAAACCCTACTCCTAAAATACCTTTACCACAAAACTTCAACACCCTTACCATCGGTTCGTCGGTATTCTTTTGGAACTGCACGAGGCGCACCCTGGTCACGTTCTCGAATTCCGGTTCGGTATCTTCTTCGTCTTCAGGCGGTGGTGCGGTGGTGCGGCCGTTGACCGGCGGCGGTGACGCCCGTAAAGACTCCTCGCCGTATACTTCACGAGCGACCACATCGTGCGCCTGGAGTAGGGCCTGCAAACAAAATTTTTAGGTTAGAAGAAAGAATAGATCTATCTTTCCCCTTTTAACGAAACTTTTTGGACGGACTATTTGGATAGTCCATTTTCAAAATTTTGCTGTAGCGTCATTCATAATCCTAGATATGAACCTAGTCGAGGCGAAAGGAGTACGTTAGGGTCATGGCAGGTGGCGTTTTGTAATGTAATATCTGCCTACCCCCATGGAATTTATGTATGTCTGTATAATCCTAAATATATTCTTTCTTCTTACAAAAGATGAAGGACTAGCAGATTTCTTGAGAAATTGATGTGGCAGATAATAAATATTAAGATTCGACACCTCATCGCTTTGGAGTCGATTTGAATTTGTACCGATAAAACAAAAAATATTTTCTCTCATTTTTATTTCCAGATTCCCGTTCGACTTTCAACATTTTAATATCCAAATTCAATTCAGTAGACACGTGCTGCATATTGAATGGTGAATTTAAAATGTTTTCTGCTTTCATACACCGCTTCACTCTAAGCCTCTTTAATTTTACGTCCGAGCGCTCTTGGCATGCGTCCGTGGACGGCTACTGGTTTATCCCCAACAACCGATGCCGATATTGCACCAGAACCATAATCCGCCAAATATACTGGTGACCGCAACAAATTTGCCTCATATTTTGATTCGGGAACGGCGAAAAGCTCTCAATCCGTATTAATTGTTCAACTCCCCGTAAATTTTAGAAAAAACTAACACATGGCCAATTAAGTCTAGAATTTATAGCTTGATTCAATATTGATGTGCTGTAATAATTCGTAGATTAAAACTTAAATTCTCTTTTTTATTGTAGATTTACATTTATTTCAGATTATGTAAATTATGTAGATTTACATTTATTTACAATTATTTTCAGAGCAAGAAGAGATATGCCATTGTGATTATAAAGGTAACCTATTTTGTGTTCAGCATTTTCAATATTATGTAGCTAGAGACAAATTCGTCGAAAGTTATGATAATGGCATCTGAAGTTCCTCGAATGCTTTCAGCTTCAAAAGCAATCAGGTATTCCAGAGCTAATTTTAGTTTAATCGTGAATAATCCTTAGTATATTAAGAAGCAAATATGCAGCGCACTCGCCTTTGACTGCAGACCACATTATCAAGTTAATATCTGCGAAATACAGCCATGTGTTTGAATAATCTGGTAATTGTACTTGGAGCTTCCTTAACTTATGCGTCGCAATTGAACGAGCCTTAATTAGTTTTGGCTCAAATTATTATGCCTTTATGATCAAAAGTTAGATATGCGTAATTTTACCACAAACTCTACAAACAATAAATTAAGACGGTGCGAGTCATGGCTTTAATCTTGAAGTAATTTAACTAATTCATAGCGAGGTTAAGACTTTTAATCAGCAGGTAGCGTTTCCGTTTCAGGTACAAAAAATAGACTCACGACTTCCAAAAATCT
This sequence comes from Cerastis leucographa, assembly GCA_963082945.1. Taxonomy (NCBI): domain Eukaryota; kingdom Metazoa; phylum Arthropoda; class Insecta; order Lepidoptera; family Noctuidae; genus Cerastis; species Cerastis leucographa. Next base: position 5,839,764 of record OY720382.1, read on the forward strand.
TTTCACCTCAGCAGATTTACTTGAAAACAAAATTCTCTTCTCTTCTGCATAATTAAAACAAAACAGTAAATGCAACTGTAAAACAGTCAAGCGAAGTCTCTTTATTCACTGCTACACTAATTCCTATAACAAAAACAGCAGCGCCCATTCGTATGGTAATGCAGAACTGTGCAGAGCCACTATTGTTGTAGCCGAGCTGTTCCGTGAATTATGTTTATTTGGATATAACATAGATAATCCTTCGCTACGTGCTAATGCTCCACCGCGAATCTGCCTAAGCGAGGCTTCTATGAATATCTCTTATGAATCCCGCCACTTAATTTTCAGATTTAGTAATAGTCTATGTTAAAGTGACGAATACGTGCAAAGATGATAAGGATATTAGCATACATAAAGATATTTGGGCACGAACTGGTGCTAATTGGTAATTTATGGAATTTATAAAGCACTTAAAATAACAGCAGAGAAGACAGAAGAATCATGAATTAAACGAACCAACTCTTGAACAGGAAATTGACGCATCGGAAGAGATTTTAGAAAAAAATCGAGAAATTGAGGACAATCTTTTGAAGTGGTCCATCGTAATCAAATAAAATGTTTGAAATAAAATTGATAAATGAACGAAATGTATCAAGGAATAAAATTTTACGCTGCAATTTGATACCCACACTTAAGAGCCTCTTCCTTCTAATGGAAACACAATAAAATCCAATAAAGGTCTCATTAGTTACATAACTGACAAAGAAAATGTAATTAATAGGGCAGCAAATAAGCATAGTCACGTTAATTTACTTGTAACGCATAACACAGAGGAAACAAATAATGCGATTAAATCGAACAATACTCTGTATTAACGAGGGTCCAAACAAAGTTGTATCGGACTCAGTTTGCTGCGTCAACAAAGGTATTGTTGATGAAATTTTATCTGACTATAATTGTATTAATTCCATGGGATAATCCTGTAGCCTTTGTTACTAAGGCAAAGTTGGAAACGATTTGTGCAAAAAATTTTTTTTTTAAGATGCCTTAACATAATTCAATAGGTGTTATTCAACTATACAGAAAAGAACTAACAGTCAAGGTAATGACTTTTACTGGGTGCTAGCACACAATATAATTAATCTGCAGTACTATATGCTGCAGTTTACAATTCCTAACTCCAATGTGCTACGGATGTGCGCTTCAAGCATTTCCAATTTGCCGACAACCGCACCATATGGTGATTTGACTACCTCATGGAATAAGGCAGTACGATTTAACAAGTATATGGATGCAATTTTGGAGTATTCAATTTATAAAATATGAGTACTAAGTCTCTCAAATTTTGCATTTTGTAAACTTCAAAATTTAACGATAAACAAGACGCAGTGGAATCTTTTATCAAAAGTGGTCCGTCTCAGCCCTGAATCGGAAAAAATTGAAGTTTGCCCAGCAGTGGGGTGCCACAAGCTAATAGTATCAGAAATATAAAACCATTAGAGAGTATTGAAAAGCTCGCATACAAATCAGATAGTAGAGTGGGTTTGGTATTGTATCCACGTGACCTGCGCGACTGCGAACCGCGATGTACACTTTTCCTATTTTGCGATGCGATGACCCAATATTTTTATTTGAAACTTGAGATTAATGTCATGCTTCACTGAGCCCAGCCGGAGCCAATATCGAGTTTCCAATACAAATGACGATATGATGGCCACTTAAAATGTACTTCTCTTGATCGGGGTAAAGAAACACGGTATGAATAAACTCTTAATATAGCAGTTTCTCTTTCATGATAACATTTTTAGGAAGGTCTAAATATGGATAGAAATAACATCAGATTGTTACTACTTTCGGCTTCTTCGTATCAAAATCGGAAGATCGTGCTAGACATAAAAATCTTTTAGCCCTATTTTATATCCAATTAAATGAACCGCATTCACTGAAAGAAAGAAAGAAAGAAAGAAAAAATATTTATTTGTCGCAGGGACATGACGTGCATACAAAATAACAATGAACACAATATACATACAAAGCATAACAAACATTTGAAAGTACAATAATATAAAATATACAACAATAAGATTAAAAAATAAAAAATAAAATAAAAGTAAACAAGTTGACAGCTTGCACGTCGTGACTGCGACAAGTAGGTTACCACTCAGCATGATGCTGTGCTATGGGGGGCCCACATCACAGCGCTGGTTTTCAGTGGTCACCCGTGAAAAAACGTACGGAAATCAAGACAGCGTAAACATAGTATTATATGAATAAGAAAAATAACACAAACAGTACTTGGATATAAAACAACTATAAGAGATAAAATAAACATTACAAAAATATAAAGGAATGTGTGCAGGCTAAACAAAAATAAACATAGATATATGATGGCGTGTTTTGTTTTCGTCTCGCTCTCACCCCACCCCACCCGAGTGTCGCAGTCGCCCGCGCGCGCGCCGCCGATCATACGACATCATCATACCTTGACAACACTACCTACACAGTACACATTTCTCCTCTGCGCCTGTCAGCGCGATGACGCACTATGCGTCAACAAGTCAGTAACGCCGCCGCGCGGCGGCACCCAAAGGTGGCCGGCGGAGTCGCGCGAGTCCTGCGTGCTCACGAGTCACGTGACGAGTATCGCGTGATAGCTACCTTGCTGTGTACTCATTGGTGCCTCAGTTGACGTTTAACGAGTAACGTCTTTTATTTGAAATGTGATGCCGTCTCGAGCCGATTGGAAAGATATGCCTTACCGATAGATAATATACCTTATGTGAGTATTTATTTATAATTTATTTGTTGTTCATACTTCTGTTTTTCCAAGAGGAGTTTTTTCAAATGTATTTTAAAATTTTCTTTTGTGTTTAGGTATCTTATGGGAGGTGGCAGATCATTCCAGCAGCGAGTGGCGGCATACTTGAAAGATCCCCTGAAGGCTGTGGTCTTATATCGAGGCATCGAAAGCGGATTGGACGTGGAACGAGCAGAGTAGCTGTAGTGCTCGTGCCTCCACTTAATGTTCCTGTACAGATAATCTGGTTTGTGTGTTTTTATGATACCGAACATTAAAACCGCTAAGTGTAGTTTCCGCCTTGCGGCCATTTTTAAGATGTTGTGTTCATTAAGATACGGTGTGATGTGATGCCTCCGGGGTATATTCAAACAGTAACGAGCACATGCATTTTGTACACGCTGTATTAGACGCTCAGTTCGTGAGAGAAGACATGGTCCGTAAACAGTGTCACAATAATTTAGTTTGGATAGTACTAGGCTATCCACCAATCTCTTCCTCACTGCGACACTAAGGAAATCCCTCACTCTGTACAGAACCTTTAGCCTATAAAAACAGTTTTTTACTACGCCATTTATATGTTCCTCAAAGCGCAGTTCTGGATCAATGGTTAGCCCCAGGTTACAAGCGGTTTCTACCCTTTCAATACTTTCTCCCAAAATTTTTACGTCTGGTTTTGCAGCAAGAATTGTTCTAATCTGATTTCTGCTCCCCATGACCATAAACTTAGACTTTTGAGGGTTCAGTACCAGAGAGTTGTCCTTGGACCACATAGCAATTCTATCAAGCTCCTCATTGAGAGTACGTACGGCGGCTGCTGTGTTATTGGCGTTAAATGAGACATACAGCTGAGTGTCATCCGCGTATACATGATACTTGCAGTCTTTTATGCATTTAGTTATGTCCGCACTATATAATATATATAGAAGTGGACCGAGCAGGGATCCCTGAGGAACTCCCCTTGCTATTATTTGTGGGACGGAAGATAACGTGGAACCGTCTTTCTTACGCAAATCAACCCGTTGTGACCTGCCGGTTAGGTAGCTTTCAAACCATCCCGTCGCCCGCCTATCAAAACCATAATACGACAGTTTGGACAATAATAAGGGAATATTAATTGAGTCGAAGGCCCGTGAGTAGTCGAGCAATACCAGGATAGATCCCTCACCACGGTCCCGAGCTTCCAGGATATTACCCAACACGTCTGCCAAGGCAGTTGCGGTTCCGCGTCCCTTTCTAAAACCCGACTGCAGCTCAGGCAGTATACCATGCGCTTCGAGAAAATCGGTGACCTGCAAATACACCACCCTCTCCAACACCTTGGATAAACATGGCAATATGCTTATGGGACGAAGATCTTTGTATCTTTGTGGGTTATTATTTTTTGGGAGAGGCCGAACAATTGCATTTCGCCACAAAACAGGGAATTCATTCGAGGCTATGGATCTGTTTATTATCTCTGTAATTGTATTTAATGATTGCGGAAGTGTGAGAGATAACATGTCTCGTGATATACCGTCAATCCCTTGCGCATTTGTGGATAAGTTTTTTAATATATTTAGAATTGTGTTCGGATCTGTTGGCATTATGGAGAAACTGGCGGACCCAAAACGGTTAGATTTAAAAAAGGTTTCCTGAGCGGTGTTAACATTTGGGTCACCCGGAACATCTAGGAATGCCGAATTTATACCGTTTGGGTCGTCAAACTGTTCTAAGAGCACATCATCGTTCTTACACACTGGAAGCACATGTTTTTTTATATTATGCCACAAAGATTTTGAGTCGTTTATATTGTCATTTATATATTTGGTGAAGAAAGCTTTTTTCTCATTAAGTAAACCAACTATTGCTTGGTGCTTGAGGTCTAGGTAGTAACGTTTGTGTGCTTCCAGTTTGGTTTGACGATATCGATAGCGAGCGTCATTTCTTAACTTAAACATTAAATTTATAACGCCCGTTATCCACGGTGTTGGTTGCGCCTTGAATACCTTGGTTTTTATAGGTGCATGGGTATCGAAAAGCTTAATTAGGTGTGAATTAAAACAATGCACCATTTCATTAACATCCTGTAGCTCGCAGATAGAATCCCATGGGATGGCCTCCAGATCTCTCCTGAAATCATCAGCCGATATGTCTCCAAGCGCACGATATGTCACCTTTTTTCGTAAAGGTTTTTCCTTTCTAAAAACGATTTCGCATGTCACAAACGAGTGATGACCGAGCTCCTCTATATGGTTCACAGCAACATTCCGATACCGCGCGTCCGTACATATAATATCTATTAGGGTAGCGCTTTCTCCTACAAAGTGCGTGGGTGTGAGCACTATTTGCTCCATGTTATTATAATTCAGAAATTCAGTGAGCCTTTTGGTTTTTGAGTTATTGGTGTCAAGCATATTAACATTGAGATCGCCTAGTAAAATAATGTTGTCGAACGGAGCCAGTGCACAGATGCTGTCGGTAATCGCATCAATGAATATATTTAAATCTAACCAGGGGGGCCGGTATGCAGTTCCTATCAACAACTTTTTTTTTTTGGCGCTTATATTCATCCACATTTGTTCTACGTGTGGATGGTGCGGGTGAGCTCTGACTCGGGCGCTGGTTCCATTTTTGATAAAAAACGCGACACCTCCCCCGCGCCCCGCACGGATCGACACCGGTCGTGGTCTATGACGCAACTGATACCCAGGAACCACTGGCGCCCGGCCTTCTTCCCCCTCGCGCAACCACGTCTCATTAATTGCCATCACGTCGACTGAATGATGGTTCATAGCAATAATAAACTCATCATGATTTGTCGATAGTGAGCCTGCGTTCAGGAGTCCAAACTTAATGTGTTTATTTCTCAACATGGATTATATAATAAGCATGGTAAAACACGTTTAGAATGTGGGTTGAGCCAGACAAAACGTGTTTAAACGAAAAGTGTGGGCAATAAGAATACATAACATAAAAGAGTGAAATTTTAGTAAATACGGGGTACAGCGAAGTAATACAATAGAGAATTAATATATTTATGTAATTATAATGATAATATCCGTACGTTATATTGATAACAGATGCACACGTGCTTCTTCCACAGTCAAGGCATGCAGTGACAAACAAACCACGACAACATAAAACAAAGAAAATGTAACTCGACCATTTTACAAACATTACAGAACCTAGCACAATAATTAGACCAAACATGATAATAAAATTCCGAAAACTAGTTTTGAGGGAGATTAATTGCGTCCGAACCAAAGACTTCCCGGAGGTCTGACTCATTTCGCACGAGCTTAGCCTTATCACCAGGCTTACGGCGGGCAAGGATACGACCATGCTTCGTCCATACAAATTGCCAGCCGTGGCGTTGACCTGCCTCCCGTGCTCGCCGAAATAACTGTCGGTTCAGCTTTGTTAGGCGTTCGTTGAGGTAGTACCTACTTGGCGGTCCGGTCATCTCGAGATCTGCGGTGTTAGCCCCACGCCTTACTCTCGCGGCGCGCAGCAGCTGGTCGCGCAGGTCGCGGCGTACGAGGCGCACCACCACGGTACGCGGGCGGGTCTCCACTGGGCCCGCGGCGCTCGTAGCGTTCACCTGTCTGCCACCCATACGGTCCACGCTCACTATGTCGCGATCTTCCACGCTTACGCCTAGCTTTGTGGCTATAAGCTTGACCGTGTGCGTTAGGTTTTCCGAAGCCAACTCCGGCAGATTCGAAATTTCCAAATCATTCGAAAATAACAATTGGTCCCGATCATTCAGTTCGCGCTTCAGTTGAGCAACTTCCTCGACCGCTCCGGAACCATTCATGGTAGTTATTTGAAGCTCAAGAGTGACTATTTTATTGTCCATTTCTACCATACGCTGCTCGATTTTTTCGAACGCCCCCCTCATCTGGTCTCTGTCCGCCTGCAGCTGAGACAGGTCTGTGCGAAGACTCTGGAATTCGTAGTGGAATTGCTTCTGCATTTCCTGCAATTCCTCCTTAAACATCTGACGTAACTCAGTCTGCAACTCTTCCTTAAATGTGCGTAAGACTGTTGACAAACCAGGGCCAACATCTTGAGCATCAGCCAGTGTGCTGCAGCTTAATCCGCTGGTGTCCATCGACTCCTCAGTCCCATAAGACTTCGCTGGAGCAGCCTCCATCTTGCCCCTTAACGGTGTAGTCTTACAATTAGGGCAAATCCAGGTCGGGGCAATAAAACCTGTCAGTGGCAAGAATGCACAAGCGCGATGATATAGGGCATTGCAAGTGCAACACCTAGCGGCCTCTAGTGGCGAAATGAATTTAGCGCAACCGCCACACTTCGCTGCCGGCATTGCGTACTAGTTAGCTGTGCTAGTATCAATGATCGATCGGCTGTCTTAGTACCCCGGAGCGTCAATAGATGGCGCTGTTCCACAAATTATTCTATGTTAATAAAACTGTGGAGAATCTTATGGTGTGAACAAAACACCACGTAACGCTGCACTTCTCTCGCTACAACACACACCGGATGGAACCCGAAAAGCGAGCTATATTGTATATCTGTAGATAGTTCTTTGTCACTTTCACTTTTTATAATTTGTAGGTACTTTTTTCACTGTAGTTTTTAAGTTTGTTTTTTTTCCACTGTTTTGTCTGTTTATAAAGCACTGTATCACTGTATAACAATGTATGTTGACTATTACTATGTAGACTTAAGACTTAAGCAATAAATACTTTGATAGAACTATTTGTTTTATTTTAAAATGCAAAGATAAACAGATCGAGCTTCCAGCTGTTTGACGTCCGTACGTCACCTCCCCCCTGTTAAAAATTATGTAATTTTACATTGAAAAATATTACATAATCCTGTAAAATTCCCGAAAACTCTGGGAAAATTATGAAATTTTACATAAATTTCATCAATTTTACATTTTTTCGTTAAAATCAACAGTTTTTAAGTAGTTTTACATAAAATTTATGTAATTATCACTAAGCCATGGATATTTACAAAAAATCTATAAAATTACATGGATTATTGGGATAAATACATTTTCGTGTGTATTTCGATGGAAAAGGGAATTTTACAAAGAAATCTCGTAATTTTACCTATTTTAGTGAAAAACACATTTTTATGTAAATTTACTTACGTCTTATGAAATATTCCGAAAAATGACAGTAAAATTACATAAAAAATAGTGAAATTTCCCAACATTTCTTTAATTTTACATATATTCTGTTGAATTAACTGTCTAAATGGTCTTTTTACATAATTAATATGTAACAATCTCAAAGAGATGGAAGTTTACATAAAATCTGTAAAATTACATGGAACGTTTGGGACAAATACTTTTTTTAATGTGTTTTTAGCAATTAAAACGGGAATTTTACAGAAAAATCTCGTAATTTTCCCAATGTTTTCGAAAAATGCATTTTTATGTAAAATTTCTTACGTCTTATGTAATATTCCGAAAAATAGCAGTAAAATTACAAAAAACTTATTGAAATTTCCCAACATTTCTTTAATTTTTACATATATTCTTATGAATTTACTGTTTAAATGGTCTTTTTACATAATAAATATGTAATAATCACTAAGAGATGGAGTTTACATAAAATCTGTAAAATTACATGGAATGTTTGGGACAAATACTTTTTTTAATGTGTTTTTAACACTTAAAAAAAGGGCATTTTACATAAACATCTCATAATTTTACCAATGTTTTTGAAAAATACATTTTTATGTAAATTTACTTACGTCTAATGTAATATTCCGAAAAAAACAGTAAAAATACAAACAATAATATGAAATTTCCAAACATTTCTTAAATTTTACATATTTTCTGTATTATTTCTATTTAAATGTGTCTTTTCACATAATAAATATGTAATAATCCCTAAGAGATAAAAGTTCACATAAAATATGTAAAATTACATGGAATGTTTGGGACAAATAATTTTTTTTATGTGTTTTTATCAATGAAAACGGGTATTTTACATAAAAATCTCATAATTTTACCTAATTTTCTGAAAATTACATTTTTATGTAAAGGTACTCACTTCTTATGTAATATTCCAAAGAATGTCAGTAAAATTACAAAAAACATTATGAAATTTCCCAACATTTCTTTAATTTTAAATGTATTCTGTAGAATTTACTCAATAAATGGACTTTTCTCATAATTAATATGTAATAATCACTAAGTGATAGAAGTTTACATAAAATCTGTAAAATTACATGTAATGTTTGGGACTAATACTTTTTAAATGTGTTTTTAACATTTAAAACGGGAATTTTACATAAAATTCTCGTTATTGTACCAATTTTTTTGAAAAATTAATTTTTATGTAAATTTAATTACTTCCTATGTAATATTCCGAAAAATATCAGAAAACTTATAAAAAAACTATGAAAGGAGATGTTTCATTTTCGGCCATAAGATGTACATTTATTGAAAAAGAGGAAAAAATACCACGAACTTAGGAAAAATATTCTTTCGTGAATTTAAGCCTGATTTGCTGTGCACAAAAAGTAATAGTTTTTCAATTATTGCCCCACTCTATTCAACATGGCGTCTTCCAGTTTGCAGTTTGCTTTCGTTCTGAAATCATGTCACACAAAAACACAATATCACATTGACGTTAAATTATGAAAAGTATGTGTTTTTGTAATTAATTATTATTATTGGTCTCTTAGACATAATTTTCAACTAATTAAAAGCAAGCAAGTGTGGTGATTTCATCGTTAAAAACTATATAATAGGTACTACTTTTTTGGAGTGTACTTCTGAACGAAAAATTCAAAATGACATTTTGTTCTGACAAGATCAGTGTCCGTCAGTCAGTTTCGTTCCTCTTATATTGCCTAACGTTTTATGAAAACAGAACAAAACAAATACGAAAGCATCGAAAAAAATCAGTTCTGATAAACAATTATTACCAAATAACAATTTCTAGGTTATGTAAACGTCATCTCTACAACCTGTCATGGCTGTCATAACTCTCACGACAAACGTCAAACATTTTTAATCTTTATTATGTACATTAAAACCATCTATTACTATTTAAAAAATGTTACTTTATTCTATTCAGGGGAGTGTTTCCCACCTTTCCTGAAAGGTACAGGTCATAGCCGGAGTCCCATACAAAAAAGAAACATCTCCTTTCCCAGTATTTTTTTAATTTTACAAATTTTCTGTAAACATTCTGTTCAAATGTGTATATTAGCGGGTGTAAGTATAATAATAACCGGCACTGAAGTTAAAACAGTCTATTAAACTCAAACACACGGTTTACAATACACAGCAGTCCACTATACTTTAAAATGACTAAAACTATTACAATTCAAAGTTATGAAACTCGTGATCGGTCGTAGTACTCGTATCGGCCCTCTGATCTCTCGCGCAGAGCTGTTATAGCTTCCGCGCGATACAAAAATGTGGCCGCGCCGTCGCCTACTATAAATTGTCCCGCGGCTTAGTCTGATAAGAAGCTAGCTGGGGGTTGACCTCGATTGGCTCTCTTGGGAAGACGCCCACTTCTAGGTTCTAAAGCACGCGTGGGCGTGCTGGGTACGTAATAGTCACTAAGAAATGCCCGTTTACATAAATATCTGTAAAATTACATGGAATGTTTGGGACAAGTACATTTTATTATGGATTTTCAACAATTGGAACGGGAATTTTACCTAAATATCTCGCAAATTTACCAATATTTTATACATTTTTATGTTTTACTTACGTCTTATGTAATATTCCGAAACATGTCAGTAATATTACAAACAATATTATGATATTTCCCAATAACTAATTAATTTACTACATAAAAAATCTTTAACTAAAATAACTGCTGTTTTTGCATTTTGTTTTGTTGTAAAACCGTAAAATTCGCGCCGTGATTCGCGCACGAGTGTGGAGGGCCCTTTTGAAGGAACTGTCATATTACGGATCATCATTCGCCGCAACCGCGACACGTATAGAAGTACCCTGCCTCCCCTTCTCCGCCGTACTTCCTATTTTTAAATATGCTTTTTATAAGTAGGTATTAGACTTTTTATCAGTTTTCCGAACGAAATTACATGTGCAAACGAGGCAGCTCTATGAATGTGTATAGCGACGTCCCGTTTACACAGATCATTTCGTAAGGAAACCGAGTAAAAATTCCGTACATAAGTAAGTATCTGACATCGACAAGGGGGCTCAACCAAAAGTAAGGTCTCTAAACCGCCTTTAGCGACGAAAGATCATACACAACCACGTTACAAAACACTTAACACTGTGTAGCGTAAATCGGAACGTTTAGCCGTGTATTTCCTTCTCAGTCGAGTCAGTCGCAGTTGCAAGTTCAAGATATTGCATGCAAATTAAAGATATTTGATATTTGAAGCAACACGAGTGGGATTAAGGTATAGAAAACGTTTGATTTCCAGCACGCGTCGCATGACCGCCGTAGAAAGTAGAAACGGGCTATTTCTACGGAAGAATCGACAAAATTACAGATTGTAGAAAGATTTCTATCGTCCTAAACATGGCGATGTTATGAATGTAGAAAAGAAATTTTTCTATTCTTCAGTCTACATAAGTCTACGACGTCGAGCATGACGACCATATTTTCTCTACTTTTGACACTTGGGTGTAGAAACATTTCTTCTGACAAATGTCAAAATAGTCTTCATCACATCGGACCTAGACAAGATTCTTTTTGTAAAGAATCTAGCTATTAGGTATTTGTGTTTCTTGAGCTTCTGTGATTTAAAAAAAACATGTTGGGGACCTACCGTCGCCATCTCCTCAGTTTGTATGCCGAGAAGAATGAAAGGAAGGCCGAAAGGATTGCTGTACGAGCGTTAACTGGGGCTTTCGATTTCCCTTAAAAAAGAATTCCTTACCTACATATTCGCAAATAGATGGTGCAGTATTTGTGCCAGGCTAGCTGATCGAGCATCTGTCTCCTAGCACATCTCAGGGTCTGCCTGTTTTCGTTAAAGTTAATTCAATCTAGGTACCATAACTAGGTTCTTTGTTCGATGAAAATCCTGCTTACAGGATATTGCCAAAGATCAAGTCTATTACTTCTAGATCGCAGATGCTGAGTGCAGAATAGGTACTCAATCTGAATGCAAATTTTCCAGGCAGGGTTTCATGACCAATTTAGTTGAGTGGTTTTATCATTAAAACAGACCTACGCAGACTACATGAATCCAAAATTTACCAGTATTATCTACTAGGTACAAAAACACAACAAGTCATAAAAACGAAGTATGTCTGTACATCCACCCTTAACAAACGTCATGTAAGGCCGCAATACGTGATGACGTGAATGTGACGGAACCAGAAAATATATGAAAATTAATGGAACCCACAAAGACCCACAAGCATAACATTCCCTACGACCCTAAGCCCTAACCTATCATATAAATAAGTTCAGGGGGGTTACTATGACGCTTAAAACATTATTGTTCCATTCCTATTCCAGAGTGGAAAGAGATGGAGCTAGACGACTTGTATAGCTCCCTCTCTTTTTCACTCTGAAATAAGAATGGAACAATAATGTTTTAAGACGTCATGGTACGCCACCAGGATGCTTGCACCATGCGACCTAAGGTTACAGACGAATAGTAGACAGGAATACCAGGTTCGGGAAGGGTACACTCACTGCCAGTCCTGCAGACTCACGAGACTGATAAGAGATGGCTAAAGTTGTCTTGGCCACAGTGAGGGGTAATGAGACAATAATATAAAATTCAAATTTTATTTATTTACAAAATGTTCTGCTTATACAGTATGTTAGTTTAAACGAGGGACATATTGAAACCCATAATCGTACATACTAACATGATACTAATAAAAATATAAACAAAAAAAAAAAACACTGATAAATAACAGACCGATCCATACTAAAATTTTCGCAAATGTCACGCAACGTGTATACACCCTTGCGCTAGCAACTTAATACTATCGCAGAACATGTGAGCGGGGCAATGACTCTTAGGTATAATCCATTTTCCCTTCATACTTTAAACTTACCTGGCTTAGGACAGTCCAAAATATCTAGGCACTAAACAAAACATTAAAAATTCTTCTATATACGTTACAGGTTTTTTACATATTTGGAACGAGAATCGAATACTGAATACCCTCCCTCAATATGTCCCTCGTTTAACCTAACATACTGTATACTACTTTGTCTCAACACACTCTAAAAAAAACTTAAACATACTCTGTGTCCTATGCGTGTAAGATGCAACCAAATCATTCTTTTAACTGCAACATTGAACAATATCATTTAAAATAATACCAGTTATAATATATTAGTTTTTTGTTTATAATTTATATGTATTAAAAGGCCTTTGCCCAACAGTGGGACATTCAATAGTAGTAGTTGATGTAAATAAATTCAATATTTGGGGCCCATATTTTCATTCTTCTGAATCCTCATTCGTTGTAATCTGAAACGCAAACACAAAATATAGTTAAATATTGTTAGTTGCCAACATAACATGAACAAAAAATTTATTTATCACTGATTTGCAGGGGAATTCAGCCTATGCTTTGGAGCCTTGGCTCAAGACACCAATTAGAAATGCTCATGTGCCTGAGAAGGCCTATCTACAAGCTGTAACTAATACAAGAGCTAACATTATAAGAAATTATTTTATGTAAATAAATAATTTCAGTACCTATCTGAATCGTCGGCGTCGTCTCATTTATCTGCCAGACCACTCCTTCCGACCATTCCGAAGGCTACTATTGCTTATAATTATCCTGAAACGAATAAGACTTTTATTTCAACATATTTTTAGGACAAAGCAGAGGCCTATGCCTGTATCAACTGTATTATTCTGTTGCTTTGAAAATCGCTTAAAATTATTTCACATTGTAACAAGATTAAAATGATTTAAAGACACATACTATTACAAAAATTCACACAAGGAACCGAGTGTACGCTGACCTCTTTTTCTTGGTCTTGCTGTTTATTTTTGCATTGTGAATAAGCGAAAATTAACAAAACAAACAGCGTATTAAAAAGTTTACTTTGTAAACAATCCAACATGTCATCTGAGTCCGCCACAGATAAAAAACTTAATACGAGAAATACGTTTCGTGGTTGCGATGAGTTCCGTTCGAAAGGTTGAAATGTTATGTAAAATATTTAGGTTTAATTTCGCGAAAACGATTTAGGCCTGGATCCAGGATGCAGCAACACCATCCCGCCCGCGAAAAATCGATTCGATTAGTCGTATGTCTATCTTGTTTTGGCATTACGAAAGCGAGCGAGATAATATACGACTTTCCGAATCGAAATCGAATTCGAGTGTTTGTGAATACGGGGGCTGCATCACCTGCATGAACCTAGGTATAGAATAGAAGTCTAATACCTAGGGAGATTTAGGGTTTAGGATGGCGATTCTTTCCGAAAAAGATCGATTTTTGAATCGAGTCGAATCGTGACCTAATGAATCGATCTACAAAAAAATCGAAGCCAATAAGATCGATTTCTGAAAAATCGATCTTTTTTTCAAATTTTTGTTTATAATGTAATATAAATCTATTTTATTAAAAACAAGATACATATTATAATTTAACGATCTCTTATCAACAAAATCAGGTAATTCGATGATAAAAAATATTTTTATTACCATAACAAAACATCAGATCAGGCACCCTATTCACAAATACTCGGATTCAATAAGTCGTATGTCTATCTTGTTTTGGCATTACGAAAGCGAGCGAGATAGACATACGACTTTCCGAATCGAAATCGAATCCGAGCGTTTGTGAATACGGGGGCAGGGATAAAACAAGACATTACACAGACACAGATACAAAAAGTCAAAGATTACAAACAAACGTAACTTTTTTTTTTAGAGAGGCGAATGAATCCAAATATACAGTCATCTCGCGAGTTTTAGAATAATTTACCCTTTAACCGGCAGCACTCTTATAATACGGGTACATTCAATTAATTGTAAATATTTTTTTGGTTTATACCAAAAAATTAAATAAAATCGAATGTCGATTTTCAAGGGTGAAGTATCGATTCACAGAATCGATTCAGTACTACATATCGATTTAAAAAATCGATCTTTTTGGCTCCAAAAATCGATTCTTCAATTAATCGATCTCAGATCGCCATCCCAGGTAAGTACCATCCTACCCAAGGTTTAATAAAATTTAATAATCGGGAATTCAGGGGAGGAAAAAAATGAACAACGTTTTATTAAACTGAAACATATTATTGATCAACAAATAAAAAATATTTGTTTTTCTACATTCGTTATAATACCAATACCACCCTAGCACACTTGCTCGATGACGTGCTCGCACGTGGATCGCGCGGCGGCAAAACAATCTCAAATATCTCTCTGTGTACTCATCCAGTACATTTCTTTTCACTGCAAACAGCTGGTATTATTATTAAGAATTTGTAGGATAATCGTCGGTATTTTCACTTTTTTATTGGAGTGAAATATCTGTTACGAAGTATCTATTTAATAATCTGTCATCTGTGTAAATATTTAATAATCTGTGCCGCGGTGGTAAGGATTGGAGGATTAATTATTAAGGTTTAGTTAATTTTAGTTACGTATCCGTGTTCGGAACGCACCTTTGTTTGTATCAGTATTCAGTACCTACCACCGGAGTCTGGACTTCCGGAGTTACCCACCCCTACAACAATAGAATAGAATAGAACACAAACCGATGCATATGAATTATGGCATAAGTTTTCGATTGTAGTCAATTTTCTAAAAACCGATTAACCGACTAAATCTTCCAAATACGAACACATCAGCAGTGTTACCAACTCAGTGGATTTTCCACTAAAACTGGTGGTTTCGACCCCCCTTTTAGTAGCGAAATATTGCTTTAAGTGGCTGGTGGATTTTTCTAGTGGTTTAGTAGAACTCACTTTCAATAATTACTGAAAATGCTATCACTCAACGACTAAGCCTCTAAAACGTTACGAAATATACCATATATATATACCAAAATTGTTTGGAATGAAATATTGCATTTCAAAGATGCTCAAGGGGAATCTAGGTTTGAGGAATTAGCGACTTTTGCGCTTACTCTATTAATACTGCTTCATTCTAATGCCGATTTTGAGAGGCAATTTAGCTGTATGAATGTTATAAAAAACAAGCAGAGGAACAGAATGAAGTTGAATCTTTTAACTACTATATTAAGAATACGCTGTGGTTTAAGATTGGAAGGAAAATGCTGCAAAGATTATGAAATTACAATAAAAGTTATAAAACAAATTGGGACCAAAGAATCATATAAACGTGAAACAGACTATGTGGCAGGAAAAATTCATTTTTGAATTTTAGAATATCACTTTATTTTTATAGTTATTGTTGTTATTGAATAATTTGTATGTTCCTCATCTTGACTTGTTGATTATTGACTAATAATATTGTTACTTGATTTACTGATTTTAAATTTTTTACGTAATAATAAAGAACTTTTTTTAGTAATATAACTACTTACTGTTTTCTTTCATAAAAACCAAAGATTTGTTTAGTGGAAATTTAGCGATTTTTACAAATTTTTGGAGAAAATCCGAATTTTGTTAGTGGTTTTAGAAGTTGAATCTGGTGGAGAGCTTGTTTATTTGTTGGCAACACTGAACGTCAGTGCTTAGTAGAATAGATAGAGGCGTCATGACGCGTCGCGTCTATTAACCGATTACCATTTCGCGGCGCGGGCGCGCAGCCTCTTTCTCAACTCCAACCCAGGCTGAGGCTACTATAAACGGGTAAGTGCTCTGTGTGATTGTAATTCTTTTTGGTTCCTGATGGATCACATTCGTTACCTATGTATTTCTGTCAGCGCAGTCCGGCAGCCATTTAAACTTCTCGGCAGCCTCGCTATGACTGTCGAGTGTCGAGAAAGGCTATGTACATAGTTGGCCCTTACTACTTGACCTGCCACCTTGCTCCTCACTGTGAATGCGCTCACATGCTTCGCCTTCCTGCACCATGCTTGCCTCGCCGCGCATCGCATAGATCGCTTGACCACGCGGCGAGGAACCTTTGAGAAGCTTGTGGGCATGTGCGCGCATAACCTCTAATTTTAAGCCGCCTCGATGGGGGAGTCATCCTCTATCCACCTTGCTTTGGGCTTACGGCTGGGAGACGCCCGCATCGACGGAGGCTTGCTGTGTTCTGGCACAACGCTTACGGATTAGAGATGAAGCGTATATACTAGAACAGATCCAGGGATTAGGTATTTAACGATACTAGGCTGCACCTATTCCAACTTTTCAAATACTTGATCCACCTAGTATCACTGTGCCTACGCAGTCCACGGCACCCGGCGTCCCGCCCACATCGAAGTACCGACGCGGCGAAGCGAGATAGCATTATGTGGCCGTAGATATTAGTCTGCTTTGCCGCTCATTCATGTTTGCCAAAATCATTCGTGTGTCAGTCACTTGAATTTGAACCCTAATTCAATAGCATAAAAGTAACGCGACGTGCACTAGTATTTTCATAAATCATTAGTGTGCCAGTCATTTGAATTGGAACTTTAATTCAATAGCATTAAAGTAACGCGATGCGCACTCGAGTTGTGCAAGAATATATTCTGTCTTTTTTCAACTACACCATTCCATAGTCCTGCCATCTTTGTCTCATTACTCGATCGAGACTAGTCGGGACTTTAGACTAGTCGGGACTCGGTACTAGGCAGACTTTATAGAATAGGTACTTTGACAATACTCGATACGAATGAAGACTATATTATGCAGTCGAGTATCAAGTGCGGACTCATACGATGCGAACGTGTTCTCAGTGGACGACGGCCTCCGTATTGATACCTACACGACGTCGCAAAAACCTATCAGACTTATTTAGTGATTGGTTTTCGTAACGAAGTTTTGATATCAATCTTTCTGTAATTTCTTTTTGTATTAAGATATTAATAACTTGTTATTAATGATGTGTCGCTTGGGATCATTTTACGGACAAGGGACAAAAAATGGCTCAGTGTAAAATTTGTAAAATACAATTGAGTTTTAAAAGTTCCGTATCAAATCTTAAAATGCACCCAAAACGTAAACATGCACGTTGACAGTCCTAAGCCTATGCAAAGTATGAAGGGAAGATTACAATTCATTACTGCGTACGTATCGTACTACCGATACGTGCAAAGACTAAGCATCTATAAAGTATGCGTATTTCATGGACTAGGTGGACTAGGTGGAATAGGTATTTGGATCGAGTATTTGTACGGACTTGGACTAGGTGCACCTAGTACAAAATTTACCTAGTACGACCCATCTCTATTACGGATGCACCCGTCACGCGCTGATTCCAGGGTTCCAGTCAGTCGGCGAGCGAGTCTAACACGCGCACTATCCACGCGGCCGCTACTGCCGTCTGTGCCTCACATCACGTCACGTGGTACTTGGGTACCGAGAACCCACGCTGCTACGTGTTGAGGCTACTTGCCGCCCCAGTGCCAAGAACCTTGAACATGAACAAGTTTTAACCTGCAGTGTTTGTGCTCACACCACACCGTAGTACTACTAGGGTGAGTAACAGATATACTTTAAGTTTCTTGCATCAAAAATCTAGTGAAATCTGCTTTAGACCGTAAACCGTTACGTAATATGATTGTTTTAGAAAGAACTTGTGGATTGTGGAAGCAGCTTGCAGTTGATTCACGTTCAGTTCACGTCCAGGGTGGACGAATGATCTTGTTGAAGTTGTTTGCCATTAAATAAACGTAAATACTTACCCGCGTACTAGATAAGTACATCTTAATTTAAAATAGTCCAAGCCGTAATTTGATTTTCGTTGGTTATTAACTTAACCGATTCGTTGCGTGTTACATTTTCAAAAACTTTTGGCTGTGGCGGGCAAACATTCGTTTCATGATACGACAGGCGTGCGCAAAAAGCGATGATACTTTTTTTAAATTAAAACTGCTACGCAAATAATTGGTCAATAACGCTTATAAATTCTGTTATTCTTTCACAGTAAAACATGCCCGTCGTGAAAATTTGGTAGGCAGACCTAAAAGTAAAGAAAGCTGTGCCAATATTGGAATTAACTTTGGCAAATGTAATACAATCAGGTAAATCTATTTCACTTTTGGTAATGAAACCTTGCTAGTGTATATAGATTGTAGAGTAGACTATAATTGGATACTGAAAAGCAATAATGTGCTGACAAACCACATATATGTTGCATTATGACGTCAATTAAAAAATTAGATGGTTACAGTTGACATAAGTATTGCAAAATTTTTGCTAAACCGTATCCAATTAGATAGGTAGATTGTATATATATAGAAGCCCCTATTTTCTGTCACATAATTAGATGTATTTGTGCAGATAAACATCTATTTAAATACATACAAACTTAATATACCTGAATGGAAGTATTAAGCAGACATTTAATTACACTGTACCACATAGCGCTAACTTGAAAAGTCACAAATGTACAGAAATTTGTTAAACATATTATTAGTGATTGGTAACAATGTTTGAATTCCATGGTTTCATTTAAAGGTTATTAACCATTATCAATTGATAATGGTTACCTTAGTTTAGTTTAGCTGATTTTTAATACACAGATTGCTTTCAGGGTTCTCTGTAAGCTCGGTTCTCCATACAAACTTAGTTAAACTCTCATTTTAAAACGAGTTGCTAGTTTGCTCTGAAACTTTGTACTTACAATAGGATAAGGTATATGTCTGTAAGTAGTTTAAGTAACTGCAAATACCATAGTTGAAAAAATACAGCAAGTTTAAGTTTTTCATACATCATATATTTTTGCTCTATTTCTTTTATTCTATTAACTGGAGCAATATAAACTAATTACAGACCTATATATATCTCATGTCATTGTTTGTGCAAAGTTTCATTACAATCGAATTATTCCTCGTAGATACACTTTCCTCGTAGAGACACTTTTGAAAAAATCTCACTTCTGTTCCTTATAGATTCACTTTCGTTTACTCGTAGTACAGCAAAACAGAAAATAGTAAGTGTACATTTTGTCAGGTAAACTCAGGGTAAATTAAAGAAAAAAAGGTAACTAATTGCTTATGTTTATTACAAAAATATAACGTTACCTACTGGTAGGACACTTGCTACACCTTACAAAAAATTAACATAAATCAGATCATCAGATGAGACCAACAGAGGTAAAGGAATCTGTAAAGTAAAATTATTGATAATGGTTAATAACCTTTCTATGAACTGGACCGTCTCCTTCAAAATTGTTACTTTCCTTTACTTTCACTCTACGATCCAGCAATGAAATTAAAACTTTGTTACCGAACACTATATTAATGCCGGTGACTAGCAAATTGACTACTGAGTTAACTCACTGGTTTTAATTGTTTATTACTAGATTAAAATAATTGATAGAAACTTATTACTGTTTTAAATGTTGTGCAGATAAAATAGTCTGAGTTGCCATTTTTAATTGTATGTATTTACCGATAGAGGACATGAAATATAATGTGCTTTTAGTTTCTGTAGTAAGCTTGTTTTGGAACTGGAGTAGTACAACTGCAAAATTGGATGAGCTGCCTCAGGAGACAACGATGCCGCAACTTTATTGTAGTTAGTGAACTGCCACAAAATTTAGTGAGTTTGTTATATGGGGCATTTTAAATGAAAAAAATCATGTGCAAAAAAAATTTAAAAATTGCCACCGATTTCTGAAGCTAGTTATTTTTAAACTTTTTTGTTTTTTGTTTTGGGGGATACATAAATGATTTGACGGGGAAGTTCGGGCGTTGTCGGGCCGCTGTCGGCGTTTCGTCGGTATCACTAGTAACTCGCAAAGCCTCAGAGTATAGAGTCAATGAGCCGTTGAGCTAAATGAACTAGTGAGCTATTCCGTGAACGACTGAGCGACTAAGGAGCTAGATTGTAATTAAAGAGCTAGTTCAATTTTATCTCTCATTCGCGAGCTACCCATGTCTAGAACTTACAATCTTTTCAAACTGCGCTGCCCGAGACTTGTACTCTTAATCACTAAAAGGGCCACTTATCGTAATACGATACATTTAAATTGAGACTGACATGCGTGTATAACCATTACCGGTAATATTTTATTATTTTAATTATCTAGTCTAGTGATCAGTTTTTGAGGTCCCGGTTTTTAAAGTAAGTACGTTATTATAAAATTTGGGAGCCTATATTGCCTGTTTTAATTCTGTTTTTTTGCCCACAGATAATGAAAACATATATTACTTGCTGGTAGAAAAAACGATTGTTAGCGAAACTGCGAGTCTGTCTACGTCGTTACAACTATTGATGGCGGCTTACTTCAACTTGAATATGGAATATTCAGTGGAGTGTCAAAACACATTAGAATTTATACAAAGGTATGTTTTTTAAGATAAATCCTAAAGAAGGAAGTAAAGTCCGTAAAGGACGCACGCTGAATAAAGTATTGTCATTAATGAGTAAACTTCACATTATATAAAAGACATTATGTCATTTACATGCGGTTATTGTGGCGAGAATTTCTCCTCAGTGATTTCGTACAATAACCATCAAAAAGTCACAGGTTCTGTAAAAATGTTAAATTTCCGTGTATAGATCCTTTGTGTAAGAGTATTTTCAATAATTATGAGTCTTTTAGAAATCACAATTTTAGATTGCATCTGCCTGGGATTAGTACTGCTAGTCCACGAGTTGACATTAATTCAACCTCTATTCTAAGTGTACAGAATGTAATCATAGAATATTGTTAAAAAAATGTCAAATACCATTCAAGAACTCATAATATTCAATCTGGAAAAGCGGTAACTTGTCCATATAATCTTTCAACAGAAACAACTTCATATGGTTCGTCTACTTTTACTAGTATACCATCATTAAAAAGAGGCACAGACGGCACCCGGATACCCATCAATAATACATTATTAGGCACGATATAATTTACGTGCTACTTAAAAGACTCATAATTATAAACATATTACTCATAATTATACAAATATACTGTAGATATGCCTTATCTACGTCAAAAAAAAACAGAAATGATGTGCAGAATCGCCCTTTGGCACACATGTATGTACTTGATGAAGCCAAAACAACAGTTCTGACCTGTTAATTCCTAAAAGAAACCCTTAGAATAATGATGTCCTCATTTATTGTATGGATGGATTTGTGACAGTACACTTGTATCGTAATGTACTATTATTACTGTGCATAGGTCTCGTTCATGTACAATTCAACTTGTGATTCATTTCTCCTTTATACTACGTTACTACGAAACAGGTCAAAACCTGCACAATGTGCACCTGCCGGCCTAGCATGACCGCCGTAGAAACGGGCTATGTCTACGGAAGAATCGACAATTTGACAGATATTTCTATCGTCCCAAGCATGGCGATATTAAGAATGTAGAAAAGAAATGTTTCTTTTCTTCAGTCGACACAAGTCTACAACGTCGAGCATGACGACCATATTTTCTCTTCTTTTGACATTTGGGGGTAGAAACATTACTTCTGACAAATGTCAAACTAGTCTTATTAAAAACTAAATACGAAAAATACGTTTCGTGGTTGCGTTGAGTTACGTTCAAAAGGTTGAAATGTTATGTAAAATATTTAGGTTTAATTTCGCGAAAAAGATCCAGGCCTGGATCCAGGATGCAGCAACACCATTCCGCCCACAAAAAATGAAAAACTCGTGCAATTGGCAACTTT
Source organism: Cerastis leucographa (assembly GCA_963082945.1). Classification (NCBI taxonomy): domain Eukaryota; kingdom Metazoa; phylum Arthropoda; class Insecta; order Lepidoptera; family Noctuidae; genus Cerastis; species Cerastis leucographa. The sequence continues at coordinate 5,862,176 of OY720382.1, forward strand.
TTTTTGTTAACTAAACGTAATAATATTCAGGGAATATAAACATCACGTGATACGTCCCCGTTGCTATGGAAAGAATTTCTGTCTATGTCTTCATAGAAACGCGAGTCGATGGGGCGCGCCATGCTCGGCCAGAAGAAATGTCAAGTTGTATAGAAAAGATTTCTTGTCGTTTCTTGGTAGAATAGAGATAGAACGGTCATGCTAGGGGGGCTGAAAAATCGAAATGCAGGTATAATTGCACCGGCCGAATATTCGGCGGCTGGATACCGAATATTCGACCGATGGTCAGGCCAAACATCCAGTATCCGGTATCCGGCCAACCAACTATCCGTTGCATCTCTAATTTATTTCTGTAACAAAAGTTTTTACTTTAAATGGTATAGTTATAAGAAGTACCTACATAATATAATTTATGTACGGGATTGCTGTTAATTTTTAATTATATCGTTTTATATGTTACTGTAATAACCAAGACGGATACATTGTTGTTACATTATTCTGCAGGCCTCGTTTTTTCATTGCGTGTGTATATAATTATTATATTATATTATTTTAAGCAGAGGTCTAATTGCCGTACGAAATTAATGGTATAATTCCACACAATACAGGCTCATTCTTTTAAGGTGGATGCTCCAGTGTAGCCCACGAAATTCAAATTTTCTTAAGTTTCTTACAATTTGCAGGCCAGTGATAGGTTTTATGTTGATGAAAATTTTATTCGCGCCTGTAAGACGTATGTAGTTACAGGATTATAATCATCAAAATCATCGTTTTAACACTCTTAAGTTCATAAAAGTGTCAAGAATGACTATTTCATGATAAAATTCATTCTTGACACCTTTATGAACTTCGCAGGTTGTATTGGTGATTTTGATGATTATAATTCTGTTACTACATACGTTTACAGACGCGATTAATATTATTATCAACATACAATCTAGCACTGGCCTGCAAATTGCAAAAAACTGAAAAAAAAAATTGAATTTCGCGGGCTACCCTGGAGCATCCACCTTAATGGAACAAACATAAAGTAAATCCTTGTCATTATTAGTATAAGAAATCACTTCAAAAGAAGGTATAAGCTAAGCATTTAATTATTCATTTAAGCATATCCTTTACCTGTACGAAAATAAATAAATTGTTGTTTTTTAGGAATTTTGTTTTTTTATTAGATAACCTCCAAACTGTAAACTGCTTGTTGTTTGTATATAATGACTTATAAAATTAGTTCATTTTACATGTAATTAGGCGATAATATTATCTAAAGAATTCAATACAAATCTTGTACATTTACATGCTATAAGCTAAGCATTTAATTATTCATTTAAGCATATACCTGTACGAAAATAAATAAATAGTTTTTTTTTTGGAATTTTGTTTTTTTATTAGATAACCTCCAAACTGTAAACTGCTTGTTGTTTGTATATTATGACTTATAAAATTAGTTCATTTTACATGTAATTAGGCGATAATATTATCTAAAGAATTCAATGCAAATCTTGTACATTTATATGCCATCGATAATTCTCAGGATTTTGCTATTGGCAAGTTGTTTGTTTTTTCTTATGTATTTTAATAAATGAAGTCGTATTAATCAAAATACTTGTGTGAAAATCATTAGGAAACATCAGTCTAACCGATCTGGGTATAATCGCTCGTCACATCTGAATAATATAACTGTGCGCCTAATATTACAGGAGTAATATAGTATTTGTAAAATGTGTGCAGTGTGTTTAAGCAAATTATTCAATAACAATGAAGTTTTTGGTTTTTAATTTGCATTGAGGTCACACCATTTAATGAAGAATCCTAATAAATGTAATATTGGGTGGATTGTTACTAATACAGGTGCAACCAGTGTATTTAAGTTAGATCGGTTATTGACTATTTCCAAGTGATTTTTTGCTGGCTGCATTATTTAAAAAACATAAGAAAAACTATGGCTAATAACTAAATCCGAAGAATTACCGACAGCATGTAAATGTACAGAATTTATATTGAATTTTACAGAAATATATCCCATAATAACATGTAATCTTACCTAATTTTACAGGTAATAATACACAAACAACAAGTAATTTTACAGTGCCCATATTTATAATCACAGTTTTCTTATGTAAAAACACATAAATTTTATCAGTAATATTACCGAATAAAAATGAAAAATACTTAAAAAAACATTAAAAATACATAAATTTTGTGGTAAATTCACATACGAAATCTGTAATTAAACACAATAATTCTGTAATATTACCGAATACAATGTAAATGTACATAAAATATAATGAATAATACACAAACTTTTATGTATTTTTACATAAGAAATCTGTAACAAAACACAATAATTGTGTAATATTACCCAACAAAAAGTAAAAATACTTAAAAAAAACATTAATTATACATAAAGTTTGTGTAATTTTACAGAAGAAATCTGTAATAAAGCACATATTAATTCTGTAATATTACCGAATATAATGTAAGTATACATAAAATATCATTAATAATGCAAAAACTTTATGTATTTTTACATACGAAATCTGTAACAAAATACATAATAATTATGTAATATTACCGAATAAAAAGTAAAAATACTAAAAAAAACATGAATAATACAGAAAGTTTGTGTAATTTTACAGACGAAATCTGTAACAAAATACATAATAATTCGGTAATATTATTGAATAAAATGTAAATATACATAAAATATCATGAATAATACACAAACTTTATGTATTTTTACATTCGAAATTTGTAACAAAACACATAATTACTCTGTAATATTACCGAAAAAAAAAGTAAAAATACATCATTGAAAATTTACTGATTATGTAAAATTACAGAAGTGGTAATTTACAGATTATGTAAAATTACATAAGTGAGATTTTACAGATTATGTAATTTTACAAGGCGTATGTAATTTTACATATCGACCTGATTTCATTATTATGTAAAATTACATAAATTTAATTTTACATAATCGTCATTTTGTTTAATTATGTAAAATTACATATATGTAAAATTACATAATAATGAAATCAGGTCGATATGTAAAATTACATACGCCTTGTAATTTTACATAATTATGGAAAAATACAGAAATGTTAGGGCAACGAAAGTTGCCCTAAAATTATGTAAAATTCCCTGAAAATTTTTAACAGTGTTGTACTTGTTAAGCGCGTCAGTGTAAGAGCTACAGCCTATTTAAAACCAGCATAAATCACTAACCAACCAAAACTTCAATAAAGCACAATTCCCCGGTATCCGTCCATGTCAATTGATCGGCAATCAGGCTTTAATTCAATCTGCTGCTTGGGCTGAGGTACACGTTTGACAGCATTAAATTGACAGTGTCTGTTAATTCGAGTATGACAGCCACATATCTCTGGATTTGCAGCCGGTAGCAGTATCCGTTTGTCAAGCAGGTAGTATACCGGATAACCCCAACTTCGATTGAATTGTTACTTGTTGAGACAAAGTCAAATAGCTAAATAGTATTGCGAGCACGTTTCCGGCATGTTATAAGATATTCTACCATGGTATCCGGAGTTATGTTGGTAACTTGATTATTTGAGTAATCCGTTGCGATTTAATAAACATAATTGATTGGAGTAGGATGTAGTGTTGTCTTGGTAAATTCCATATTTGATTTGAATATAATAAATGTTTTAGCATATTTCTTTCAAATTAACTAGCGAAACTATTACAATACACGTGATGGGTATCAATTCCTTAACAAGTTTTTTTTTTTTTTTTGTTTTAATGAACGCTTGTGTTGTTTGATCATGATTGTTAAGATTATCCGTTTATCAAGTAACTAATATAATATAATGGTAATTTGACCCGGTATAATAAATTATCTTTTGTACTGTTTAAAAATAGTAGAGACATTTTTATACGTACTGTCAGAATTGAAATTCTATTTCAATAGATAATCTAATAGCTTTCAGTACGCTTGAAGCTTGAGATTTCTTCGTAATTTCATCTCTCCGAGTGACTTGATTCTTAAAAGGTTTGCTGGAACACGAGAACTTGCGACGGAAGGAATGTAGGGAGAAACTAGCTTGATTAAGATTCTCTTTCAGCGCATTGTGATTGTGAAGAAATAAAAATCGTATTGATGATTTTATAAGCTTTAACTAACTCATCGGAATTCGTATTGTGTGTACTTGCACAAATGGTATCTTTATTCGTGAGTTTGAAATGCATATGCTAATTCTAATTGTATGTTTGAAGACACACTCGTCACGGAGACCAACTTCCTCCTTTTGTTTTTTTACTAACCGACTTTTAACAGCGAAGTCTTTGACCGCAATTTGCGACGTTGCCAACTTTCAGAATGCACAGCTTTCAATCAAACTTATTTCAAAAATATGAAAGTCATCATCAAAATCAACAACAACGAGAATGGTCACAATTTAATTTACAAACTGATGAATTACTCATTATTCATTAACGTGGAATGATTGCAGTAGAAAATTCAAATTAAGTGATAAATTAAAAGTGTTTAAGTTAAATATGAGTAACGAGGATTCGATGTGCAATGTTGACGTAGTTGATGAGATGGTTATCAAATCAACTTGATTATCAGGCCCGCTATTCACAAACGCTCGGATTCGATTTGGATTCGATAAGTCGTATGTCTATCTTGTTTTGGCATTACAAAAGCGAGCGAGATAGACATACGACTTTCCGAATCGAAATCGAATCCGAGCGTTTGTGAATACGGGGGCTGGTGAAGTTTTTAATCGATGCAGAAATCAAATTTTCAAAATGTTGAATATTTTACATTGGTATATGTCGGTAGATCGGAAGAATGTATAAACAGAAATTTATATCCTTCATCTTTATCTTCATTATTCTTCATTGGATTCATTGAATATTCAGAGAAGGAACCTGTGTCATACTTTTTCATCAACTTCCACAGTACTAAAACACGAAAAGTCAATGCAGAAGAAAGTAGGTATTTGAAAAAGTTCAAGACAAAACAAAACATCACGAAAGGAAATCCGCTCTATTTAAACTGGAACAGATCAAATGACAAAAACAATCCGGTATTATAAATCGTAGTCGATAACTCAAAGGAAATATTCAGAAAAGAAAGGCAGCAAAAATGTAGCAAAACGTAGGAAAAACAAACTCTACACTGTAATGATCTAAGGAGCGACGCAGGATGTAGCTTCGGATATGAATTTCTTTTAAACAAAGATCAACTGGAAAAGGAAATCAATTTTGTGATGGTTCTGAGCCCAAAGGGCTTTCGTCATTGGTCATCCGTTATTTTAATAAGTACAAAATGAAATCAACAAATAAGGCACATAACATAACATCAATGTAATACCCGGAGGCTCCGAAGGCCCGAAGGGGCCGAGGACTACCTATTAGTACACCCACGTTTCGCCAGTTATGTTAAAGGTGGCGAGCCTATTGCCATCAACCGGGTATAAATTTAGACTCCTTGGCTGCTACTTAAAAAGATTCCTAATAGAAAAACCCAAAAAAAAATTGCCTGGGCTTCGAACCCAAGATCTAATGTTCAGCAGTCGCGTTTTCTACCACACGACCAAGCAACGAGGCTGTCCAAAAAAAATGTAATATTATAATGTTCTTATTAATTAAAAGTACATTACTTTGTAAAAACAAATTTTAAGCCTATCAAAATTTATAATGATATAATAATAAATTTAGAATGTCAAAGGTCCCGAATTGCTCTTTGACAGTATAAGCTTCATGAAAATGCTCATAGAATTTTATCATCACGTCCATATTAGCCGATGACATAAAGCTGCTTTTACCGCGTTCCCAATTCCTAGTTGACAAACTGTATCCTATGTTTCAGCTGAGGGATTACGGAATAAAACGTTATCCTCAGTAAAACCTTTACCTGTCACTACACGAACGAGATCTTGGACGTTTCCCACTAAAACATTAGCGATAAATAACCTGAAAACGGCAAACCGTGCGGTTTTAGGGTATCTCATCCTCTTGTGGATACGCACTTTATTGTTTTATGTGCTCACTTAGATTTAAGGACGGGTTTCTTCTCGAAATCAATTGTAGAATGTCGTAATCTCTGAAGTAGGAGGTGAAAGATTTCCACTGAAAGTACTGAAGAGGAAATCAATTGCCAAGATGGCGCTATCGGCTATCAAACGAACCTACTTGACAACGAAGGTTTATATTTCTGAAAGAAGTAATCATCAATATCATACGGTATATTTCTGCGTACAAGAAATACGCAATGCTGCCATTCATTAAATTTCTGCTTTATTTATCAGTAATGTTATTAGGATCCCTGGCACATTTTGTATTGTTGAATAATGTAATATCTACTCATATTATTAGGTACCTGAAGGTTATTACACCTCTATGGGGATCGTGCAAAAACAATAGACCTTCGGTGTTAGGGATAGCTATTAATAATTACAATGTTATCGACCAACAAGACGAATGGTCCAATTTAGTTTGGCCTACATCTATAAGCTTTGTATGTCTATCGAATACAACAAGAAATAATCTGTATATTATAATGAAGGAAAGAAAATACCAGTTAATTCAGGCAGATATTTAAGCTACAAAACTAAAAAATGACACAGCATTAAAACTTTCGACAGATAAAACAATAAATAAAGTCGGCGTTGTGTTACGTTAAACAATAAATCCTTTTGATATTACAGTTGAGTCGGGCCCGAGGGCGATGCAGTCCGTTGGTATGACAGTCGGTGACGGCGTAATACCGCCTCGGCAGCGGTGTAGCGGTATAAAGCGAACTGCTAACAAGTCAGATGTTAATAAACTTCCGCAAAGACTAGGTCCAAAAAAACAACGTAAATGTTTGGATGTTGTGGATGAAAAATTGCTTTGTGTGGTTACTGTAGCATTTTCCAGTATACGTGCATTTAATTTATAGTAGTAGGACGAAAATAACGAAATGTAACCTCAGAGCACGTATAATTTTGTCGTTTATCAGAAACTTGACAAACTTTTTTCGAGAAAAGTTTGTGTTTTGGCGCTTGTGGAATTGCTAGGGTTTTTAATGCATAAATCTAGAAACGAGTAACCATTTCATGCTGATGTTGAAAAATGAGAACGATGAAATCTACTAGAAGTTGTAATAAAACCAGTTTGTTACACAATGCAATATGTTTTCATTACAGTAAGATCTGTTAGATCACGCACGAATAACAAATGAAGTTGTTTTGAGCATCGGAATAAAAACAAAGGGATAAAGGGAATATCTATAAACATTGCTAAGCCAGGTTCATTCGCCATGAAAACAATGCGGTGATAAATATCCGTTAGACAGCTTAGTTGGTCAATTCTGCCGATGTATCGGCTGAAACACTGGAAATTTACGGTAATGATGTAACAAAAGCAATTTTGTGTCATCAGCCTATTCAATATGCTTAAACTGGACCAAGGGGAATTGAAAATAGAGTAAAGGCTAACTTTTCGGGTAAACTAGTTTAGCTGTCCAGAGTGTCCGAAAAAAAATATTCAAAAGATGTTTAATATCGATAGCGGTTAAATATTGCACGAAAATCCAACTACATATTTGTTTGAGTATACCGAAGTATTTGGAACGGTAACTTTTTTAACTTGCAATGTATGTAGGTATGTATATTTGTTCGGGTGGAATCTCGAAAGCTAAATTAGGAACACTTCCCGATGTCCGATTGAGCTGAAAATTTACCTTTGGTTCTAAGCACTATACATTCTTATGACAGACATAACTTAATCCTGCAGCCAGGATCGTCTCCTCACGAGGCTACTCCTCAACGGTTAGTAGCACAGACATGAAAATTTGTATACACGTTTATTTTTGATGGATAAACATGAATTCGATCATGATCTTATCCTGCAGCCAGGATCGTCTTCTCACGAGGGAAATCCTCAACGGTTAATAGCACATTCACGAACGTTAGCATACGAGTTCATATTTGATGGTTAATTTAAATTTAATTTATATTGACTTTTTTTTCACATTGTCATTTCCAGTTTTTTCTGTGAAATCTAGGCAAAAGGACCAAACATATTCAACACATTATACGACAAACATTCGAATAGGTTTCCACTCAATTTATTGTTACTAAAAGGTGCATAATAAACAGCAGCTGTCACAAAATTTGGCAATAAAAATATTCTTTCGTCGTAATACAATGCAAAGTACCATTTAGTTAGCGACGGTGGCACGCTAAATTTCTCGATGTATGAGGACTCGATTTATTTTTTATGCCTTAATGCCGGTCGTGTGTTCGTGGTTTTAAAAAGAATTGAACAAATCAATATCTTTTTTTTAAGTGTTAAGTTCTTTAGCGGCTTTGTGCATTTTAGAGTTGGGTAAAAAAATGATAAACTCGCGTCAGGTCACGTATCCTGATCGAAAATTCGTAAGACGGATTAATATTATGTTACGAAGGAATTTGAACTTTATGACACCTGTCATTGAGTTTGGGTTTCCAAAACTGGATAATTATCTTATGCACAAACAAAACCTACGGTTTCTCCAAAGAGGTAAAATTCGTAAGACGGATTGTAATAGTTCTGAAGTGTTAAATTTTTTATGTAATATAAATCGTCACGTTTGTGTACGATAGCGCAATAAATCAATATTGTATTTTACCACATAAATGACTGCTACTAGTTTTATACTGATAATTAAGCAATTCGTGCAAAATGATTCCCGAATGGTTAGGGAATCATTTTCAAAATATCAAAAATGCACAACGTTAATATTAAAGTTTTAACTTCTGCCGGCACTCCCGGAGTGCAACCCTTTTTCTCTGCCTAACCTCTCGAGAAAACATCAGGCGTTATGTTGTGTTTGATATTAGAATTGTAAAATGAAATAACTGTCCGGAGAAACATGACAAAAAGCTACTAACCGCTTTGTCATGACATGAGATTGCGAGTTTTCTCAACCGCACTAGACAAATGAAATAGCGTACAGCAACAATGTCATCCTACGACGAAATAGTAATGGGATAAAATAACACAAATATTACGTATAACGGCACTTCCGCAAGAGGGCCCGAAAGGGCTCAACTATACCGCTTTGGCATTATGCGTAAGCACAGTAAAAGTGTTGCCATAAATCTAACAAATATAAGACCGTGATGTTCATTCATAAAGCGTGAAAAGCTACATTTGTAATACTCTTTTATCATAAATAAAAAAAGAAAACTTACCATTGTTTCAACAAAGATAATGAATGAAACGTTTAAAAGAATGGTAAAATTGATGACCATCACAGAAATAAACGCCCAGATGATAGAAATAATTCTGGAGTGTTATAATAAACGAGGAATGAGCTCATTACCTTTATATGAACGATAAGTCATCGTAAGGGTGTGAATCCAAAAAGATGACCCTCCTAACATTTCTCGAGAGGGTGTTAAAATTTATTAGGATTTTATATGAATTACGATCGGAAACTTTTATCACATACATCACGTTTCAAGAAAATTACCTTGTTATCTGTTAGTAGATCTTATCGGTTCTATTATGTTCATTCTATTCAGACTTTGTCCATGACGATCGAAAAAAACAAGCTATCCAACATTATTAGCCTTCAGAGGACACTAGACGGAGCCACCGAACCAATTCAGGAGATTTATTAATGTGTTTGCGAGCTGCGACAAAGGCCGGATGATGCTCTTACGTTGTTTGATACAAAAAAAACATAAATAACACTCAAAAACATTGTTCCTGAGAGTTTGATAAAGAGCACAGATGTGTGGATCCTTTTGAACTCCACAAAAAGTTTCGGAAACGTTACAATAAAAAAGTATTTCGAAACCTAGAACGATGTGAAAGCAATTGTATTGTCGTAGTACACAGGAATTCGTATCTTTTTCATCGTTAGTTGAACCAGCATGACTAAAAACTAAAGTCCGTATGGTAATCCGTTTGCAGAACGGTCGATGACTGGCACTTTTTTGAGAAACTAGATAGGGAATAAAAAGTTACATTTATGAGAAACCACAAATGGCTAATGCAAAGCAGTATAACGACAAGGCGAGCAGCCCAATACGTTCACAAAATAGAAGATAAAATGGATAAAAACGTAAATAATTACTTACAAGACTCTAAATGACGTTCCACATAAAATGTCCTAAATTGCCCACTTAATTACTCGAAACACAAGGCTTTAGGAGAAGTAAAAAAAACAAATAGGAAAATATGTTAACGAACATCCTCTTAAACTCTTCCAAGGGACATATTTGGACAAAAGCTCCACCTAACAAGGGTAAGTCGTATTTATTTGCGATCGCAACAGTTAAGCGGGGTAAGCGGTTTCGGTCTCATGTTTGTACTGGAAGTTTTGTAGCGATTACACAAAGTATACGATTTTCTTCTTTTCGCTTAACCTGGTGTCAGAGTTTTTATGCTACCCATGGGCGTCTGACTTGGCTAGGCATACCGTCGAGAAATATCTTTCAGGCATGATTGGATTCATCACTATGTTTTCCTTCACCGCAGCTACTCATAATTATTCAATACGCACATGAATCCGAAAAATTGGTGTTACCTTGGCAGTATACGATTATCATTAAATTCGTCTTCTGGTGACGCAGTTTTCACTTGAAATTCGCGCGGATTTTTGGTGCCTACGGGCTGTTTTTGCGTAGTTCAATAATTGATTGGAACTTCTGATTAGAATTCTTGATGAGATGAAAAGAGTACCTACCTAGAATATTGATTCAATATCGATAGCTGGTGAATTTTTATTAAAAATTTCACGTAAAACAAGGAGCCCAAAAATTAATAACATTTACATTTGCGTTAAGATAAAGATGAAAACCCTTAAAAGGAGAATGCCAATGTTAAAGTAATTAAAAGGTTCGAAGTTCATATTCCCTCGTTGGTCGTTACAACAGATATATATAGCCAGTTAATTTACTAAAAACCCCGTAACAAAGTTTTTAAAATCGTTAACAAGTTATGTTCACTCCCTATTAAATATAATTTTATGCTCATCAAAATAAATTGGGATGAGGGATTATTTGTGAGTCAAATGTTCAAAGTTAAAAGGTTGATATTATTATTGTTTTAATTTTAAATTGTTATGCTTATAAGTTGTTGTGTTGTTATGCTTGTTGTTGCGTATTTAAAATTCATAAATACATTGGAAACATAAACTATCCACAGATTTCATATTATTTACGGACCATAAAGCAGTATTAACATGTTCTCAAAGTAATAAATGAATAAACTTACAACACGTGTACATTAAAAAATAATATGTAACATAGTCACAGAAAATATGAGAGCACAGCCCTGAATCATAAAGATTTCAATTCCTTTCTGCATATACATATTCTTTGGAGTTATGCCACGTGATACCTCGACATTGCCCTCGTATTTTTCGAGCATTTTCTACTTTGCTACCTTTTATATTATCAAAAGTTCCTTCCTTGACACTGCGCCTCTAATCATGGCCGGAGCTACAAATATCTGCATCCATATATTTATAAGCATGCTCTTACTACCTGCGTCACGTAATGAGTTCTCTTCCGAGTTCCTCCATTGTTTATTTCTACTGTTTCATTCCTTGACGTTATCTCACTAATTTGTGTAATAACCACTGTCACGGTGTGGTGATTAACTGAGAAAGATAATTTCATAGGTGGTGCCGTTGTAATATAACCCTTGGGAGTATTTACACAAGTACTTTCATGACAATAAAGCTGGGTTATGAATAGTTGTTGCTTATTTAGAAATTCCAACTTTTGTTACATGAGGCCTCCGACATGTAATAAGAAATGAATAAAGGAGAGATTTCATTTCAGGATAGTCTTGTGTTATCGGTCTTCTTACCTAACGATGAAAGTCTGATGAGATAAGGCAAATACTTCGTAGAAAAACTCTTTTTGCGGAATGAAATGATGGTGGTTAGGATTGCATAAATTACATTTATATGTGAAGGAGACGATCGATCGCGACGAATTCAAACAGCGAGATAATGGGCTTCGAGATTGAGTGTATTATATCCAAGAAACCACGCCGTATAGGCATGTGAGTAGATGGTCTGGTATTAAACGAATACATTTAAATAAAACTTAATCAACGCTGGTTACCTACAACAGCAAATATTGAGTTTTTCTAAATATCGGCTGCTGTTTAAGACCTTTTATGTTTGAATTGCTCACATAAAGCTTAACGAGGCCATGCAATTACATGAGCCAAGAAATGGCGTGAAAAGTAACACTCATTTGGATGGTTTCCTACACAATGCCAAACACACAAATGTCATGGTATGTGCTTGCCTCTCGAACAAAATGCAAACATTCCCCACCTAATGTATTTTTCTTGTCAAAACGTTGGCAGAATTTCCTTCGTCTAACCTGAGCCAATGGCCGGACTGAAAAGTCCTCAAGTTTTTAAGTGCACTAAAGTTATAGTAGAGTTTCCTCAAAGGATTTTTGACGTTCATTAAGTACCGGGGAAACGGCGTTGGTGAACAGTTACGTTTGAGTGACCTGGGAAGTGATTTTATACCTCGTTAGGTAAGAAGTATCTAGCTTAGCTTTACGTTTCTATAGAAAGTAAATATCTTTTTGTAGACAGACCTTTAAACAATAATGCAACTGAATTAACTTGATAATACGAAAAGGAAGGAGGAAATAATAACAACGAGGATGAGGGTGGAGGTGAGATTGACAAACACGCACATTCACTACCGTACGTCTACGGGAATGATAAAAGTTTCGGCGTGTTTATGTATCCTAATACAAATACATAATATGTCGATCCCAAAGTCGATTTCACAAGTAAATAAATTATGAAGGGACCACGCAAAAGTTTTGGTATGAGTAAGATCAAAACTGAGAATATAACTCATGCAAATTCAGAAGTTTATATAAACGACGCCGTCAGAACTTGCGAGATAGTTTCATTAGTTTCCAGACAGTCGATTTCTTTATTTTTTGTGTTTTTGGGGTGAAAGATAGATATTATGAATGGTGCTTTGAAGCTAGAAATTCTAACATTTGGATAGTACGATCATAACTCTTTCGATTACTATATGCAAAGCGAGCATAAGTTCAGCTCGACTTAGTACCAAACCCAAAATTTTAACCTTTCGTTCTCATATGGGAACCGTTAACTTTTATAGCCGTTTTTGCTCATTCGAAACCTGAAGTATACAGGGTTATTTGTAAAAAACCGACAACCTCTCAGTACTTTGTTAATAACATCATAATCAACAACTTTTGTTCTATGACTTTTAAAAATTCATCATATTTTAGTTCATCAGATTTTCATACAAAATTAAAAATATTTAAATTAAACGCACTAAAGTCGGAAGAAGTCTCAAAGCAAAAGAAAGCGATAGTAAAATAGCGAGGGGAGCAATGAGTAACATTTAGAGCATTCAATTTAAATATTTTTATTTTTGTATGAAAATCTGATGAACTAAAATATGACGAACTAGCTGTGCCCGCGACTTCGTCCGCGTGGAATTACATTTTTAAGTTACTACCTATTACATCAGCTATCTGCCAGTGAAAGTATCGTCAAAATCGGTCAAGCCGTTCCAGAGATTAGACGGAACAAACAGACAGACAGAAAGACAGACAAAAATTCTAATAAATGTTTTTTTTTTTTGAATATGTGCTGTATATAAATTTATATGCATGTAGTAAAAAGCAGATATTTTAATACTACAAACAGACACTTCAATTTTATTTATTTGCATAGATTTTTAAAAGTCATAGATAAAAAAGTTGTTGATTATGATGTTAGTAACATAGTCCTGAGAGGTTGTCGGTGTTTTACAAATTACCCTGTAGGAAAACTTCTTACTTTGGCTTGTATAATATTTAACACTGTTTTCTATTTATGAAGTAAAGCATTAATTTAGGATTGGATTTAAAACGAAACGTATGAAAATGTGTGGAATAGAACGTTATTGTGTGCGTGAGACAATGATAGTGTGAAAGAGAAGGATAAGAGAACAAATGAGAAATGACAGAAGGATTGACTACGGCGAGTGTTGCTGAAAAGACAAAACTTGATTTTAATAAATTTTTAGAAGTAAGGTCCCGAATCTAAGTTAATTAAATTGGAGTAAAAAGAAGTGTTATAAAACTGCACAGAGTAAAACAACAATCAACAAACATTACTAAAAATCTTTTAGGTATGATTGTTTTAAAAGAATATGACCAATAGGGGATCGGACTGGGTAAAGAAAACGACATTCTATTTTGTCCGTCAGACAGGTAATACAAAAATATTAGACACGTATTTTTTGTTTTATCAAAATATCAAAAAATTACTTAGTAAGAACTCATTAAAGTTGGAGAGTGGGGGCTTACTACGTCACAAGTAGGTATAAAACTTACCTACATGTGACGTCATGCGCCATTTCAACTCAATATATCTCCGTAATTTTATGACCACGTGAAAAAAGAAAAAATACGTGTCCAATACTTTTCAATAAAATACCCGACGGACAAAGAAAAAAAAAATGGATTATCCTCTATTGTTAAAGTTCTCCATTGCCCTCCGGGAACTTTAAAAATTGGACATATCCCACTATATTGGTCACCTCCGTGCGGTTTGAATTTAACGATACGGTTCCGTACCTAGACCAAGATTTAATTGGACAGTTTTGACAAGTTGACTTTAAGGCTATCGAATAGGAATAATAATTCTCACTAAGCCCTCAGGAGAACTTATGCCTTAAGCTTAGGTATGTAAACGTATCATAAATAAAAGTAAGCCCCAAAGTAAACACAATCCTCAACATGTCTATCGACAACCCTTATAACAATAAGAATATACCGCCAATTTATCATATTCGAGAAAACAAGGTCTGTACGAACAAACAAAAGATACAAAGAAAACAGGGTCTTAAACCGAGGGTAGTAAAATACCCGCATTGGCTAAGTAAATAACCTAAGTGCCTAAAGTAACCAAAACATGTTTTCATGCAAAAATTCCAACTTGCACACGATAGTACATTTGACCTTGGGGGTAAGTGAAGTATTACGCATGTACGACAGTGTACGTAAATATCATAGAATTCCCGTTTTGTTGTCTTGAATAATGAATAAGCCAGCAACACTTTTATTCAAGGTCAAATCAATAAGGGATAAAAGAGAAGACAAAATATTACCATATTATAGCCTATACAGAGTTATTTGTAAAACACCGGCAACCTCTCAGGACTATGTTACTTATAACATCATGATCAATAACTTTTGTTCTATGACTTTTAAAAAATCGTCATATTCTAGTTAAGTAATCAGATTTTCATACAAAAATAAAAATATTTAAATTAAACGCTCTAAATGTTGTTGATTATGATGTTAGTAACATAGGCCTGAGAGGTTGTCGGTCTTTTACAAATAACCGATGAAGTTAAAATATATATAAAATATTAAATAGCCGATGAAGTTAATACATGCACTTGCCATTTTGCCAAATGCCGAAAATCAAGTAGAATATAAATCCAACACGCCTGTAATACCCGAAGAGTTAGGCAGAGGTGTATTAAATAAGTAGACCCACATTTCGCCAGTTATGTTTAAGTCCAGTTAAGTTAATAGGGGGGAATTCGAGCCTATTGCCATCAAACCGGGTACAAATCGAGACTTAGAAATTCCTGATGCAAAAATCCAATAACACTTTTCTCTTTTGACCCGGAAACCGAACCGAGGACCTCATGCTTAGCAGCTTAGCCACTAGACCAACGAGAGTCCTTAAGAGGGCTATTACAATATTTCTTGTATTTGAGTGTTGTTAAGCTTTTTACTAGACTAGCTAAACCATAAAAACACATAAAAACTCCCCAGTTTTGATGTGTTTTTACGGTTTAGGTATGGACACAAAATTAAAAAAAAAATATGCCCGAGAAAGTTTGATTATTCCTCTAGGGAGCCTTCTAAATAAATATTTCAATTTGTGTACATACATTAGTAAAAACCTTAACAACACACAAATACAAGAAAAAGCCCTCTTAAGAAATTAGAGTTTTTAAGAAATAACTAGAAATACTCTTATTTATCCTCCTGATCTAAACCATTGAAACGTGTCTAACTTATAGTGCCACAGATATGGGAGCATTTGTTTTTCCAGTTCCCTTGACTATGCATCAGCACAATAGGAACACTTCTACGCTTAGTGCGCCCGCATAAGAAATAGTGTTGGCAGTGGAGAAGCATTTCTCAAGGCTAGTGTGACGATAAAATAACTTTACAATGAAAAGAACTTGAAAACAAAGAGATAATGGTTGGCCATAACTTTACTGGTTGTAGAACTCTTAGCAGTAAACGAGGAAGCTAAAGATTAGGTTAAGTGAGGATTGGAAGCAGAAACGGTTAATCTATACTTAATAATATTACAAAGCTGAAGAGTTTGTTTGCTTGAACGCGCTAAACTCAAGAACTACTGGTCCGATTTGAAAAATTATTTCAGTGTTACATAGCCCATTTATTGAGGAAGGCTATAGGCTATATATCATCACGCTAAGGTCAATAGCAGCGGAGTAGCAATGAAAAATGGTGCGAAAACGGGGAAAATGTGACGCAGACGAAGTTGCGCTGGACAGCTAGTGATCTTATAGTTTTGTTCAAGATGAAAGCGACAGGGTATTACCCCACGAAATTCAAATTTTCTTACGTTTTTTGCAACTAGATCGGGAAAAGTGGAAAGAGGTAAGGTAGGCCTTTGCCCTGCAGTGGGACAACATAGGCTTATAATAATAAAAAATACATACCGAGTTCCCTCCGTGCCTCGGAAAGCACGTTAAGCCGTTGGTTCCGGATGTCATTTGTAGATCTTTGACAGTCGATACGAGTAGTCAGAAGCCGAAAGTCTGACATCCAGTCTTACTAAGGGGTATCGTATTACCCAGTTACTCGGTCGTGAAGGTCAGATGGCTGTCGCGTCATGTAAAATACTGATACTCAGCTGCAGCTGGTTAGACTGGAAGCCGACCCTAACAAAGTTTGGGAAAAGGCTCGGCGGATGATGAATAATAAAAAAAATGCAATTTGGAGTTCCATATCGGTTTTTAAACGTTGATTAAAATATGATTCGCGAACGTAACAAAAATGGCTTCACAGATTTATAATCATCAATACAACCTTCCAAGTTCATTTAATCCAATTGTATATTTTTTTTATGATATACTCGTTCAATGCAATTAAATTAATTTCGCGGTTCCACCTGAAAGGACCATTTACTACGACGGAAAGTATTATTGAAACATTTCAAATTGATATTTCAGAATCCCTCATTTTATCTTGATTTGCTGATATCTGGGTTAGCTTTACCTAAATCAAATTGCTATTACCCTTGTTAGTCAAAGATGATAGAGAAGCCTGTCACTGTGATAAATTATTGGCATCAATATTCTGTACATGATATACAGTCGTCTCACTAAAGGCACTAGTATTTTCTTGTCTTGTGACTAGTGCCTGACCTAACCTATCCTGGTGTCAGAGTTTTGATGTCGCTCATAGGCCTTTTACTAGGGTTCACATGCTGTCGAAAGTTTTCTTTCAACGAAGCAAGTGATAATTATACAATACGCACATGAATCCGAAAAATCAGAGGTGTGTCTTGTGTTCGAAATCGAGACCTACGAATTTAAAGGCTAATTTTGACGATCTGTACTTTGTTAATTTGTTTTACGACACGGTTCTTTGTTTGACGACACGGTTGGTGCAGTGGTTGAGCAATCGATTGCTGCGCTGCGTGTCGCGGGTTCGATCCCCGCACGGAACAAATATTTGTATGGCCTACAGATAGTTGTTCCGGGTCTGGCTGTTTGTGTATGTGAGTTTAAATGTTTGTAAACGCACCCACGATACAGGAGAAATTCCTAGTGTGGGGCAACGTTTTTTTAAACAAAAAAAAAAAAAAAAAAATACACACACACACACATACTGGCTCCTGAAACACAGTTTCAACTTTATTTTTTATTACGGTATACATGCAAAGTATAGCATGACCGCTTCCTAGCTAAACAGTTGCAATCCACCCTTGCACATAACTTTTTTAAAGCCTGCCTCGAGTATATCGGGACACTTGGCAGCACTATTCCGAAAGCTTAGCCTAGTGAGTTTGCTCGTGGCCCATATGTGGGCCACTTAAAATGTGAAACTTTTGAAGAACAGAGAATGGTTCGCGGACAAACTTTGCTTCCTAAGTGAAATTCGTACAAACATTTGAACTGGACTCGTTAGAAGGGATACGAGGTTTGTTTAACACAATAATCAAATAAAATACGGATAAGTAGAAGGAAGTTAAATTAAAATCTGTAACGAACTTGTAAGTAAACATGAAGTAACTAAGGTTTCCTAGACTTAAATGGAAATGCTTTCGGATGAAAATAGAGTATTTCAAAGGGAAACAGGGCTTTATTAAAACAGGTAGCACAAGAATACGATACGAGTATTTTTGTTAGGCAATTTGTTTCCGGAAATACAATACACAATATGAATGAAGTACATTAGCAGTAACTGTACAAACATTACTTAGAAAGAAAAAAGTTACTATGACTCAAAAGCTCATGATCTTGATACTTCTAGCAAAAATAATGTGCGATGTTTTCGTCAAAGTAGAGCCAAACGAAAGTGGAGTCAGTTTTAATTGCCAAGCCTGTGTGTCTACGATGATAACCAAAGCTTTACTCTGCCCAGTTGACAATGAAAATAGGCCAAGCCGTAAACAACTGCAGAGCTCAACATTTTTCACAGAAGTTTAAACAGTAATTTTACTAGATAAGCGGTGCCATTTAACCAAGTTCCTTCTAAAGTCATGGGAACAAGAAGTGAAATGAGAGGAGAATTAATTATCCAAGTGTTGAACTGAAACAGTGGTTTTGATGTCACAAGCCATTCCATTGTCATTAATCTTTTGAAATTGCCTGCCGTGGTTGCTGTGTGAGAGAACTATGTACCAAATTGCTTTTTGACTTGCATTGACGCACGTTATTCTTCGGTTAAACCAATTTATTTATGTTACATGCAAAATAAATTATATTGAAAACGAAAATAAATACAAAAACACATACGATAAGCCATGCAAGACACGAATTCTAAGTCCTAAACGATGACCTACATTTAAACGAGGCATTATGTCAAAATGTACTTCGAAGATGGATTCGAAACGACTCGGAGCGGTGTAAATATCAGCAAAATAAATATATTGGAAAGAAATGCCATTCACACACGCGTTGTGGACATAAATACACGGAAGCGACTACTGAACGGGCGGCGGCATTTTGTTTGGATTCTAGCCAATACTGAATACGGTATCTGCTAAGTTGAACTATACTACTACGAAAACAGATATTGATAAGAATCTACAATCTAACCCCACAACAGATTTGCAGATAGTACTATCTTACAGAAAATCAAATTGAAATACGCTGGGGAGATACCGCAAGTTCCACAACTAGTGGGTATAACGAAAGATCAAGAACCTTAGAAACAATAATCTTGAACAAGAACTGAACAAAATAAAATACGACAATCCAACAAAGAAAACCAAAAATCTAACGATAGAAATTCGTACCGAAGTAAAAGAAAAATAAATGAGTCAATTTGCAATTTAGACGGAGACATAATTCAATTTCAAAGAGGTCAGAGGCAAGGGTTTTGCAGGTATTCAAATATTCAAGGTTTGTTTTTTTTTTGTTTTTCAAACTTGAGTAAATTTGGTTAGGAGTCTTACTGCGCAGAGAAACTGCAGAGAAAATTTAGTGCCATTCCACAACGTAGAATTTTAAATGAATAGATGGAGGTGGTAACTTTTAAAGTGTTGTCAAAGTTTCAGCTAGTGAATGAATTATATACGAGTACGTGAACGAAAAGAATAAGGAGAGGTTTTATTAAAACACATACACACGAGGGGTACAAAAGCTTATGAGGGTTGAAATTACAGAGTAATTGTAAGCACATTGGAGAGACAAACACGTTTAGGGTACAGCCATTAATGATAACACGAATACACGTATTAGTTTGAGTACCTGAAAGTCCTGAAACGGCACAACCGATACGCTTGCACATAGTTTTATGAAGCACTAAAAATATGATAGCCTCTCTCTGGGGCGACGCAAAAAATACATTTAAAACTTTAGAACACGAAATAAACGGGGGTTTAGAGAGAGACGGCCAAAAAACCTTGCCTCTTGAGGTTTAGGTTGATAAAAGATGCAATACTGAGGTTGGTTCGCCACTCCAGGTGTAAGCGTTTGCGGAGGCCGCCTTATGCAAATTTTATTAGTAACAACGTCGCTTGGCAACACTGACACATTACCCCTAAGCAAACTAAACTATATGATGGCTGAACTCAACTGATTAAAATCTATCCACGAACCAATGATCACTATCATTGATTCGTCGAAAAGCAGCCTAATAGAATTATCAAATAATATCAACAAATCATATTGATATTAGTATTTCAAACATTTAAAATAGAAACGGATTTCCAATGTTAATGGAAAAGCGTGTGTATGTAAATATGTGTTTATGAACATGAGTTATGTGGTTTGCAATAATTTTAATGGAAAAGCTAACTATAATGTAAAATATATCTGACAGTTTATTTGAACTTGGCTTTATAGTTTTATTTATGTGTTTAATAATAACTGTAGTTTATAGAGCTTTATTGCTCTTAATGGACCGTATCTTAATGGTTAGGCAATAACTAAATCGTAAATTGCTTATATTGGTTATTATATCATTGTCAAATACACACTCATGGGAGTACATATCTTAATTGGTGGTAATAAGCCTATGAAATGGTAGAATTTAGACGGTTTTGTAAACGGTAACGGTATCATACATAACTAGTAGTGATAATGGCTTGCGCTAAAGATGTTGTTATTTCCTGTAATATTCTCGAAAACATTATTTACTAAATACATAATTTAACAATATTGAACCTTACTGCTCAATAGAAAAGTGTCAAACATCCAACCGTTTTGCAATCTCAAGTGCACTACAAACGTAACTAACAGCGACCGTTAACAACTCTAGACATGATATACGCCGCAGAGGCGCGAACAACAAAATACTCGTACATATGTGGAACTGATCTGGCAATGAAAGGAAGACCTATATAATGTGGAGGCTACTTATACGCTCATTTCGAGGCAAATGTGAGTTGGCCATATGCCAGTGGGCTGTAGCTGTTTGGGCGAATTATTGCATTTTTTAGCAATTCCTCGTACGTAGTCCACGTAGAAATGGCGATTGTAAGTAAATGTCTAATAGACGTAGAAATATTTTAATGGGTGTTTCTGTTACACCTGGCTTTAGTAAATCTCTGAACGCAGGATTAAAAAGCCATTATTACTAACTAGATGTGGGGGCTCCTACTGAGTGGAAGTCGGGAAACCACTAAGTGGAAAGTTATACCTTTTCGTAATCCTTAGCTAATGATGAAAAGCCACAGTGAGTTGATTTAAGGGACGACGAATTGAAAAGTATTTTGACAAAGCGCGTCACACAATTCGATTACAATTTTATACTGAAAATATAAAAATATTTCTGAAATTGCTTTACCTATCCACCTGGCCATTGCATATTTGCTACAACACAGCAGAGAGAGTGAGCGAATACTCTGAACACTAAATAACCGCTAATGAAACTACGCCCAAACCGGTGCTAATATTTCGTCTGTTTTGTTACGTTATTCCATACATTATCCTACATACGTATATTTCTAGTGAATCGAGGCGCAAAAACCGAATACACATTTTAATTCACAGAACTACCATTCCGGATATGTAATACGCGAAATTGTGCAAACATGATCGAACAATATTTTGGTTTATTGCCTTTCAACATTTCGCTTTGCAATGACAGTGCGAAACATATTGTCAGCGCAAAACTCGACTAAAATACGGCGTAAGTCTGTTTTATGTTATTTCCGCCGGCAACGTATTTGTTAAAAAATAAATAAAGTCGTTTCGTTCGCTAAATTTGTCAGTTGTTGTTAGGGATGTCACCCTGCCGCAGTAAATCAGTATTATGGTAAATAGTAAAGTTAACAATAAAAATCCAAGATTCCACAAACATATGTGGGGACGTAAATAACTCTTCATTCCCCGCTTAGCCGACGTCGAATGAACTCATTCATTCGAAGTATAGAAACAAAATGAACGAATGAACTAATTTGAAGTCGAGTGAAAACAGAAAGTACTTCAGAACTCTAAAGTTCCTACCTTTGAATGGAAATAGAATAAAAATTGCTTGAACCGCGGAGTGGTTGAATGTTAGTAAAGCTAAAAAATAAACTGTTGGGTATCCTATATGTGTACAAAAGGAAAAAAAAAGTGCACAGTCAAGTTACCTTTAGGGTTCAGACAGACCGGTATAAACAGATTGCGGACAGGCTCCGGACATTATTATCTGTCAAAGACCGATGTCCGGACGGCAACCAATCCGGTATGACTTTTAATGTTTTAATTAACTTAATGACACACTAAGTGACACTAGTAATTAAGAAATATTTACGCGAACACGTGAGTTGGTTGGTTATATTACGTTATAAACTGAACTAGTTAACTGAACTAATTAGTTTATAAGTAACACACCCGGCAGTTCTTGCCGTTGTGTGAGTAAGTCATTTAACGACTGTTTACTTCGCGAGTTTGGAACTTCTTAGTTCATACTTAAATCAAGTTTTGGAAACGACACGTAAGAGTCAGCTCACACCAAGACGCGACGCGACGTGACGCTGCGCGCCCACTTTAAAAGAGCCATTCAAAATATAACTTTATTTTCTACACGAAAAGATACACATTTAGTTGTGAGAATTCAGAATACGTTGCGCAACATATTCTGAATTCTCAAGGTGCGCGCAGCGTCGCGTCGCGTCGCGTCGCGTCGCGTCTCGGTGTGAGCTGACCCTAACACAGGACGCACACGCAAACGAAAGGTTTTTGGCAAATTGTGTTTGATGAAGATCTTACGTGAGCTTCCTTCAAAAGTTGTGTGTTAATAATTTTAGGTTTGGTTTATTATAACTCAATATTTTTTATGTAGCCATAAAACCTATGAAAATAAGGAACAAAAAAGAAATATTGACATCGTAGACAGATGAAATGAGGAACAATCTCTCATTCGTTTTTTTAAAGGTTACTTTATTACATACTAGCTGTACCCAGCATGCGTTGCAATGCACTTTTTACTACCCACCTACCCTATCCGACCTACCTACCCTATCCTACCTACCCTACCCGACGCTACCTACCTACCTACTCTACCCTACCCTACCTACCTACTCTACCCTACCCTACCCTACCCTTACTACCTACCTACCCTACCTACCTACCCTACCCTACCTACCTACCCTACCCTACCCTACCTACCTACCCTACCCTACCTACCTACCCTACCCTACCTACCTACCCTACCCACCTACCTACCCTACCCTACCTACCTACCCTACCTACCTACCTACCCTACCCTACCTACCTACCCTACCCTACCTACCTACCCTACCTACCCTACCTACCCTACCTACCCTACCTAACCTACCCTACCTACCTACCCTACCCTACCTACCTACCCTACCCTACCTACCTACCCTATCCTACCTACCTACCCTACCCTACCCTACCCTACCGTATCCTATGTCCTTCTCCTGGCTCTAAACTACCTCCCTGCCAATTTTCAGCTAAATCAGTTCAGCCGTTCTTGAGTTATAAGTGAAGTAACTAACACGACTTTCTTTTATATATATAGATTATGTAAGAGTACATTATTTACAAACTACAAAATATAGATCATCATCATCATCTGCCTAGCCTTTTCCCAAACAATTTTGGGGTTGGCTTCCAGTCTAACCGGATGCAACTGAATACCAGTATTTTACATGGAGCGACTGCCTATCTGACCTCCACGACTCAGTTACTGGGTAATACGATACCCCTTGGTAATGGTTGTCAGACTTTTGGCTTCTGATTACTCGTAACGACTGTCAAAGATCTACAAATAATAATAATAATAATAATAATTTATTTCAGACCAAGATAGTCCATATAGTGTTAGTAATACATAGGCACTTAAGAACTAAGTTAGTAACACACAAAAATACTGAAACAAACTAACATAAACATTAAAATTATCCTGTATGTAGGCGGATCCAATGCCTCCATACAGGACTCTCCATGTGTTCAGCAACCACCCTCAGGTAGCTGTTGACAAATGACAGCCGGAACCAACGGCTTAACGTACTTTCCGAGGCACGGAGGAAACTCGGTATGTAATTATGGTCACCCATCCGCGGACCAACCTGGGCAGGCACGGATTAACCTTAAAATCGAGCCGTCCGGCTGTTGTTATTTAGCCACGAGCTCCTCAAACTACAAATAGATATAAAATATCTACAAGTATCAAAATTACGGCGCGTCAAAAAATTGTTGATTGTCCGACTAGACAAAGGTCTAAGGGTCAGTACACACCGAGACGCGACGCGTCGTGACGCTGCGCGCACACTTTTAAAGAGCGATTCAAAATATAACTTTATTTTCTACACGAAAAGATACACATTTCGTTGTGAGAATTCAGAAAACGTTCGTCCTCGTGAGGTAGATTTCAGTAGAAATTAGAATACGTTGCGCCATGCAGTGCTGCGCATGCGCAGCGCGAAATCACTGGCCTCTTCAAGTATCGTCGCGTCGCGTCGCGTCTCGGTGTGAACTGACCCTAAATTATGATTATTTAAAAAAATAGGTATTTATATTTAAGGTAGAAGTCGAACTGTTCAAACTTTTACTAATTCATTCTAAAATAGCAAATTATTAACCTGTCTGTGACCTTAATTGTAAGAAATTACTGTTATCGTTGTAGTCTGCGAGTTCAAAGTTGTAATAATATTATCTCGGCCTCTAAAACACAACTGCGCCTGATAAAATCTTAACCCATTGGCTTAATAGTCTGGATAGCACTTTTTTCAATAGCGATAAAGATCTGCGGGTGGAATATAAACTTAATGTGTACCATCTGAGGATAATGGGCCCTACACGATTATCTTCAATATAGCTATTAAACTGGGTCTTGAAAAATCATAAAACTTTAAGCTTAAAACACACATTATAAAGATAAAAAAGAGACCATGAATTGCGTTAAATGTAATAGACGAAAGAATGGAGATTGTAATTATTAAACATGAACCATCACAATGAAAAATCAAAGAAGAATGGGCGAATTCACCCCGTTATATAAACGAATTGTGACCGCAAAGGGCATTAGGTAAGTTTGTATGGACCGGTGGCATGATTTTTTTTCATAGCGGCCGCAAAGATAATTGTTGCTAACGTGTCGTGGAATATTATACGATAAAAATGATTCCTAAAAGAATTTTGCCGAAAATTATATCGGAGCTGAAATATCTGATGTCAAAGTTGTGTTGTTCCTACTAACAGTTTGCATAATGTTATGTATTTAATCAAACATTAACTATTTCCTATCGTTTGCCGTATGCCATTATTTCCCAGAATTTGATCCTTAGTAGCAACACTATCGAATGGTGTAATAATACAGGGTGTTTTTCTTTCCAAAATTAACGGGTTCGATTCCGGGCTAGGAATATTGATTTTTTCAAAAAACCAAAGATGCAGTTTTGGTTTTTATCAAATTGGGCTCTTGACTCCTTTGAGTGTTTTTCGCTATTCCTCATAGTTTCGGATTTGTTCTTCCACCCACTTAAAAAATTCAGCCTGTATATCTCGGCTCAGATGCATTTTGGAAATAATTATTCATAGAAGAAAATTAATGTCTTATTGTGTTATTGTGTTGTAGTGGCCGCAGACTTAGAAAAATAATGCCACTTTTACCCAAACTCCTTTTTGCCACCAATTTCGTCACTCTTTCTCCTTCTTTAAAATTAAAATAAAGTACAGTCATTTTTCCGCCCAAAACAAAAACTTGATATATCACCAAGAATAATGAACACTGCAAGTATATTTTAACCTTACTACATTCTCCGTTTACCATCTCAAAGCATTGTTTCTCTGACTCCGATATTACTCGAATTAAATTAAGCTAGATAAAAATGCATTTTTCATGCAGATAAAGACTTAAGGCGGAAACATACTTACGTGTCGTGGCGTGTCGTGACGCGCCAGAAGCATATCGGTTTCATACATTTAATATGGTTAGGGACATATTTGCATGGCGTGCCGTGTCGCAACGATGTATGAAACCGATATGCTTCTGGCGCGTCACGACACGCCACGACACGTAAGTGTGTTTCCGCCTTTACCCTTAACTTTGAGAAAAGTATGCAAGTACGTATTATCTTGCATGCAATTGTGCAATAAGTGACATAATAATAGTGCCGAACCTAGTAAGCACACCCGGGCGACTCATTAGACTAGATCAGCAAAAAGCTTCGGGTCGGTAAGTGTAACATAGCAACATAACAGATTCTGTGGCTGCTACTGATTTATCAGTAATCCCCTGATGGAAAAACCCAATAACACTATACATGACCTAAGAATCGAAACCAGGACGTCGTGCTCAGTGTCACTAGCGACCAATAGGCCAATTTATATTCTGCCAAATTGAATGTTCTGCTCAAGCAAGCGTGGCAACCTTCACAATGCAATACTAGCTACTTGCTTACTTTTTGTCCAAGTTACAACCATGTGTAATACGAGTTTAAAGTCTATATCTTCTTAATAAATATTTAACGAGTCTGCCAAAAGTGCTCGTGAACCGCCATCCCTGTACCTAAGTGAGTTGTATGTCATGTGTCAGTTATTGTGGTGAATATTTAATAGGCTTGTTGCTTCCGCCAGGATATTTCTCAGCTATTTATTTTCTTTGCGAGTTTGCTAATGAATAAATGGTTTGTTTTAAGTGGGACGTAAACTGGCTTTAATTTATGATTGTATTTAGTAAGTCGTTTAAAGTGCTCATTTTTTTCGTGCAAATTGTGCGTGCAACGTAATACATTGCCGCTTCAAGGTGGTGCGTAGTACATTTTCAGTTCTTGCTCTAAATCAAAGCTAAAACATCCACTGAATTAACGTCTGTAATCTTGGGAAGGGTTTATCAATTTTTGGCAACAATTTGACGCTCAAATAGACGGTTTGGTGGAGTACAAAATTAAATGTAGCTGATTGGTAGGCCAATAATTTTATCGATTGGTTTGCCACGTGGGGAGCTCGAGGCTAAATAATAACAGCGCCAAGGGTCGATCTTTAGATTAATCGGCGCTTTCCAAGGTCGTTCCATGGATAGGTGACCTTTTATTACATACCGAATATCCTCCACACTTCGGAAAGCACGTAAAGCCGTTGGTCCGTCATTTATAGATCTTTGACAGTCGTTACAGTGGTCCGAAAGTCTCAAAACCAGTCTTACTAAGGGGTATCGTATTACCCAGTACTAACTGGTTTGTGGAGGTCAGATAAGCAGTCATCATCATCATCATCATCAGCCTACCGCAGTCCACTGCTGGACATAGGCCTCTTCTATCGCCCGCCACTTAACCCGATTCTCGGCAACTCTCATCCAGTTGCTACCAGCTACCCTGCGAAGATCGTCGCTCCACCGAGTCTGAGGGCGTCCCACCTTACGGTTGCCGATTCGCAGTCTCCACTCAAGAAGGTCTACCCCAACGGTCATCGGTTCTACGGCTAATATGGCCGGCCCATTGCCACTTCGATAAGCAGTCGCTCCATGAAAAATATTGACCTGCATTCGGTTAGACTGGAAGCCTAACCCAACATAGTTGGAAAAGGCTAGACAGATGCCGAGGGTTGTCCGTGTGTGCCCAACGTGCAACGAGAAACAGGTCTATAAAACTTAACTGAAAACATAAAGTTAGGAAAAAAGAAGATTAAGCGATTGCGACCAGGTCCCGTGCCAATGGAAAGACATTTTTTTTTGCATCATCTGTGCAAGTTGGTTCCTGTGTCTGATTGCAGCAGTTTTTGATTTTTGCTCTCCTGTTGCGAGCGTGATTCCGATTTGAAATAAACTTGGTAGTATTATTTTAAATAAGATTTTGAAAACGTACGGGCGTATTTGTGGAATACGTATCTTAGTAACTCTAAAATTATAAAATATATCTGTAAGAGACCTATTATCTGCAATGGATCTAAGAACAAATTTTTTATCTTCCTCAGAGTTTATAAAAATCATTTTATGAAGGCTCTTGAAACATAAAACCGACGGCGCTAAAGAGTACTTGAGTTTTTCAATGTCGTCTTTGAAAGTAACTTGAAATCCTCTTAAAAGTATGAAAGAAACATAAAAGTATGGAACCTGGAGGTAGGCTATATAAAGAACTTGCAATGCTTTTCTTAACTCCATTAAGAGAAAAAGAAAGTCTCTTAGAAACGAGATACGAAATCGATAATATTTTCGATGGGTATCAAAAATTCCCTCCCTCTCATAGGAGAGGAGGCCTGTGTCCCAGCAGTGGGAACATTATAGGCTAATGATGATGATGATGATGATCAAAAATTTCGATTTCGCATTTTCGTCACTCTCTCGTTTACTATGATTACCGGTTACTTTTCCGATAAATTAATAAAAGAAATTAATTGATTTTCATTAAATTTCTTTAGAAAGGTCAGGTGCGTACCGTGCGTAGTAGGTACTCGCAACCGGCGCGCGTGTATGACCAGCTGGCCTACCATGACATCTTAAAACATTATTGTTTTACTACTTTTCCAGTGTGAGAAAGCGATGGCGTTAGACATCCTGTATAGCTCCGTCTCTTCCTCACACTGGAACATACGTCATGGTAGGCCAGTTGATCTATGAACGTGGACGAGGAAATCGAAGTATAAGGGTCGTAGCCACCTGGCATTCTGTGGTTTCTGCCTGGGGTAGGCATGAGAAAGACAAACAAAGGCGTGGCGTATTTATTGATATGTAATTAATTGTATGTGATGGTGATGACGATGACTGCCAAAAAGATACTCTTATTTGATTGCTAACCACTAAGTATTATCTATACCCGCCCAGCAATGAACTTGGCGGATAGGCCAACTTGATTGATTGATGTAATAGGGTACCTATGGAAGAGAACGAGTAGGTAGATAATAAACATAGGTCCCAGGTGAAGATAACCTTTTTGATAGATGACAGCAAAAATCCATTGCTCTACTCGCACACGTCAAATGGTATAAATTTCTCATACATCAAAAACATTAATTCTAAATTCATATGAAAATATGTAATGTGAAGCAGTCAGTTATTCAGAATTCTGCATGAGTCTGAAAACAATTTCCGAGATTTTTTCTTTGGGAGATAATGTACCTACTTAAGTACTTTTTCAAGGAAATTGCATTTTATAAGTGCCGTGCAGATAAGTGTGCTAAAGTTCTCTTGATAAATTAAAGTTGAAATTCAGAATATCGAATATTTTTTATTCAGGTTATTTCTTGGTTGATTCCCTACTGTAAAAAAAATATTAGGTCATAACATTATCATTCTGCCCCTATCTCAATTCATTTATGGTCGGCGCAGCATGTCTTCTTCTTCCATAATTCTCTATTACTCGTCATCTCACCAAAAACCTCCTTTCTTGCCATACCATTCTTCACACAGTCCATTTATCGTTTCTTTGGTCTTCCTCGACTCTTTTACTCATCCGCATTAATGCTCAAAACTTTCCTCACGACATTTCCCTCATGCCTCCGCGTCATATGCCCATAGCATACAAGGAAAATAATAGGTATTCTGAATCCAAGATAATATTATAGTTGCCTTGGGTACGTGAATTCGGGCTACTGTTATGATTATATAATTATTTACTGAAAACAAGCCGTGATATACATTTTCAAATATTAACCTTCATTAATAACATTTATCAAATATATTAACGATTATTAGTTTAGTAACGTTTTCATTACACAAAAACAAGTTCGTTAAATATCAGAGCAGCAGAATATTATTTATTTTAAAATCAGAGAAAAGTTTAAATTATGAAGCAATTAAGCTGACTGTTAATTATGATTTAATGAACACGAGAATATACTCGTATAACGTTGGCAAGGATTTTTATTTGATTAAAAAAAAATCCTTTCATTAGACACGAAGCGAGCATTCTCCTTTTTTAAAATTTAAATGAGGAAAACAATAGATGTTTTGTTTATGCTGCATTTTCCCCGACTATTCCATTGTTTTAATATGTACTTCAGGCTTTGTTATGCTTTTCTCGTCAAAGGCCGTCAAAGTTCTGATTAGCAACGCTTGATTAGGTTTCCTTTCGCGAGAATCCAATCACGTTTACTGTGCTCAGTGATAGATGTTTTGCCAAAGATCTTTTGGGGTAGCCTAGTTATTTGATAGCCTTGTTATTACCGAATATCTACTGTACCAACTATTTTATTTTGCGAGGAAATCGAATAAAACCGGCTGAATCCTTGCTGAGTCGTCTTGACTGATTTGTCTGACCAAAATTGTGTTTCGTATTTTTAGGGCAGCACAAACAATAGATCATTAAAAGTATTGTCATTTTTGTAATACAACGATTCTCTGCGGGTTTTAAAGAGATTTTCCCTGGCATAATTCCCAAGCGTTTATAATCCAAAGAGATTCAAACCGGGAAAGTTTTGAAGAACTCTCTTAATACAACGTACCGGACAAATTACCGCACGACAAAAACTTCAAACGATAGATAAAGCGCTCGTAACGCAGAGGCGGTTATCTGTATAGTAATAAGCTCTTTGACGTGATTCCATTCACGACCACTGGCGACCGTTTTCAAAGGAAACTCTAGTC
The DNA here is from genome assembly GCA_963082945.1 of Cerastis leucographa. Classification (NCBI taxonomy): domain Eukaryota; kingdom Metazoa; phylum Arthropoda; class Insecta; order Lepidoptera; family Noctuidae; genus Cerastis; species Cerastis leucographa. The sequence continues at coordinate 5,892,886 of OY720382.1, forward strand.
AAATAGTGAGGAAAAATTACTTCCTCTCAGTAAAAGTTTCTCAGGGGCAATGGTACATCTGAAACCTTAATTTTAGTAGAAACCTTGCTCTTTAATTCTCAGGTTTCAAAAATCCATGTATCAATTCATACTCTAAAAGCTTTTGATGTAGAGTCGTCCATCAAAATTGTGAAATCAATTTTTCTATTGAATCTGCTGGTTTAAAAATATTCACAGCTAACGGAGTTACGTCATGAATCATGATCCTGGCTTCCAACGAAATGGTATGAATAAGTAAAAAAAAAAACAAGTGTTTGTTAGTTTTGGACTCCGGACATTTGGGAATAAACAAAAGGCAATCATGACTTTTGATTTGAAAGTATTTTGTGGTGATTTGGGATATACCTCATAGCGGTCCACCCCGGGCAACGGCACCACAGGCTTGCCTGTGGTACGGCAGAATGATCCCACTTAAGTGGTGGTAGACTCCCCAAAGACCCGCCTGGACAGCTTTTAACGCTAAAGCACAAGTCCGATCCTGCATGGAGTATTGCAGCCACCTTTGGGATAGCTCAGCTAAATACCAGCTTGCTGCGCTTGACTCGGTGGAACGCAGAGCAAAGCGGTGACGACGAAAAATTGGTAGATGCCAAGCTTCGCAGCTTGGCTCATCGCCGCAAGAATGCCTGCTTGTCGATCTTCTACAGGCTGTACCCCACCGGCCCCCTTCTACCATCGGACATCTAGACGCACTGCAAGTTACCACTACCTTATTGCTATTCCACCAATTCGCACTACGCGTTTTCAAACGTCTTTCATAATGCGCACAGCAAAGGACTGGAACTCTCTGCCTTTGTCTGTGTTTCCGAACGCATACAACCCTAATGTCTTCAAAGTTAGAATGAACAGGCAGGTTCTTCTGGGTAAGCTCGTACTATCGTCGACTTTTCCTCTGTCATCTGACCTAGACTAGAGTCAAGAGCTAACCCATCTATATCTATATATATATAAATAAAAATCAATTGCTGTTCGAAGTCTCGCTAAAACTGGAGAACGGCTGAACCGATTTGGCTGATTTTGGTTTTAAAATGTTTGTCGTAGTCCAGGGAAGGTTTAAAAGGTGAGAAAGGTAGGGTAGGGTAGGGTAGGAAGGGTAGGGTAGGAAGGGTAGGGTAGGAAGGGTAGGGTTGGGTAGGGTAGAAAGGTAGGTAGGGTAGGGTAGGTAGGGTAGGTAGGGTAGGTAGGGTAGGTAGGGTAGGTAGGGTAGGTAGGGTAGGTAGGGCAGGTAGGGTAGGTAGGGCAGGTAGGGTAGGTAGGGCAGGTAGGGTAGGTAGGGCAGGTAGGGCAGGTAGGGCAGGTAGGGCAGGTAGGGCAGGTAGGGTAGGTAGGGCAGGTAGGGTAGGTAGGGCAGGTAGGGTAGGTAGGGCAGGTAGGGTAGGTAGGGCAGGTAGGGTAGGTAGGGCAGGTAGGGTAGGTAGGGTAGGTAGGGTAGGTAGGGTAGGTAGGGTAGGTAGGGTAGGTAGGGTAGGTAGGGTAGGTAGGGTAGGTAGGGTAGGTAGGGTAGGTAGGGTAGGTAGGGTAGGTAGGGTAGGTAGGGTAGGTAGGGTAGGTAGGGTAGGTAGGGTAGGTAGGGTAGGTAGGGTAGGTAGGGTAGGTAGGGTAGGTAGGGTAGGTAGGGTAGGTAGGGTAGGTAGGGTAGGTAGGGTAGGTAGGGTAGGTAGGGTAGGTAGGGTAGGTAGGGTAGGTAGGGTAGGTATGGTAGGTAGGTAGGGTAGGGTAGGTATGGTAGGTGGGTAGATAGGGTAGATAAAAAGTGCATTGCAACGCATGCCGGGGACAGCTAGTAGCAAATAAATCGAACAAGCGCTTTGGTTGAGATTCAAAAACGTAAAATTCAAATTGGGAATGAATGTTATTCAGTTTTCACATAGTTACTTTACCAAGTGGACAGAAAAAACAAAGCCTTTATTGACCTCTTCTTTACGACAAATTCCTAGTCATCTAATGATATCCTCGGTAACTTGAGAAAGTAATCATTCAGTCTCATATGTCAGATGACCCATTTAATATCTAAGAACACAGTCTAGATTTACAGCAACTATAACTCTTTTAAAACAATATTGCATCGTGGCTAAAAGCGTTTATAAACTTCGTGGCGCGGACACTGTAATGGATAACATCTGAGAGTGATTTAGTGGCTGCAGTAGCGGAGACGGGTACTCGTCGCGAAAGAGACAGGTCCACTGTCATCCCAATGACAGATGACCTTAGCTGCATAAAGCTAGCAATTAATTATTATCTTATTGTCCTTCCTGACTACGAATGAGGCCATCCTGTCGTTCCCCTAGGGTGTCGTAAGCGGCTAAGGGATTGCGTGAAGGGAATTTGTGGCATTAACAATACGCTACGATTCACCGTCTTGCGGGATTTGTAAGCCGATTTGTTGTCGATTTCTAGAGCATTTCGAAACCCCACAAGTCTAATCCAAAATAATTGTTTCAGTTTAAAGCTGTTGTATCACTTCAAGAAACGGACTGTTACAATAAACTTCGTATTTCAGTTCAAATTAAATTTCGAAACGTTCTTACAAGGAATTCAGATTGTAAACAATCAAAATTAATTAATTAACATTAAATAAATTGCGGCATTTCTTCCCAATTAACAGAGTACACATAACTGTTACGGTAGATTGTTTTGCAGAACGCTTCGACTATTTACGTTAAACTTACTGTACTTTTATCGGCAAAAAAATATAACAACTTTAAAATGTTTAACGTACCGAGTAATACAATTCAGTTTCTGGTTCAGAAAACTGGCCGGATGTACGACTATTAAAGATAAGTATGGACAGTTTTAAAAGAGTTTTCTCTTAAAAATCTATTCTGTGCACCAGGGTGAATTATTATTATCCTCTTTTTATTCTTGAACTTTGGCGACAGTAGTAGTCCTATAAAATGGGATTGTACGGTAACGAGGGCTTTTAGAATATTAAATCGGGCACTTGAATAATTAATTATTCGTACAAATATGTTACGATACTAATAAATATTCGGCCTAAGATCGATTGATGGATGAGCGCGGGAGAGTGTTGCTGACAAAACGACGTAGACAAAGGCCACTCCCTCATTTGTAGTCACTAACAGGAACAGCTGATAGTTATACGAGCTTTCAGTAAGATTTTGAAATAAATTGCAAAAAAGTATTGGTGGCATTGGGAGTGAGGCAGCTGTAACATACAAGGCGTTACTCACGTGAAGTTACATACTGGCTTGACAAAATAAAACGTTCTGACTACAGGTACAAACAGACACAACGTTTTACCATAATACTTCGACATATATACACGAAAAGAAAGCAAAGACAAATATCGATGGCATACTTGACAAACAGTTCAGGTTCCCATAACGACTTTCATTCGTGTGAAGCCTACCGAATCTTACGAACTGGGCAATGGACCACGAAAATGTTCGGCGAAAAAAACCTTATTTGATATATTGGAAGATTTTGGTTCCCAACGGGTATGAGGTTGGATTTATTCTGTCCCCAAGCTTTAGCGGCTTATTTATAAGCGGTATCACATTACATTGATGGATGAGTGCTTTTAATGGATGGCGTTAGTGCTGATACTATAGGGCGGTGATTTACAAGTAAATAAACAGACGTGAGTCATCGATGTTTGTGTCATAAGTTTTTTATCGATGGATGACCACCATTACGACTCGGTCGTAAATATTAATATTTATTCATTTATGTTGGCGCATTGAAATGAAAGAGTAAAATGTGTGTGTTTAAAAAGAAACACCTGATAATAAAATCACACTCCGACATACACAAAGCATGAACACTTATTACTGTTTTATAGGCAGTCAAGTAAAAATTGATTTGAAGCCAAACTTTTCATTTTACATTGTATTCAAAGAACGTTCTGGAAAAGAGTAAACATTAAACTGCAGTCCAAAAGACGCCGATATCAGTAAGTGATATTTTGAATATTACATTGTGCACGTCCAACATTGAAGCTTCCATATCGAGTGCCAGAGTTTCATCCTGATACAATTCAACCCTGTCATTGCGTCGCTCAATCTTTTATACTACGATCTTCGTACAAATATGATAAAGTCTGAATCGAAGTGTCTGAACTCTGCATTTGCAACACTTTTATCAAAGATCGATTTAAGAATGCGCATACGTTGTTGTTGTAGTTTATTTCTCCCAGTTTCCGTCCAATCTGGTTAAACTAAGCGGTTAACCTACCTATTTGAATTGCATAGTAATATGTATTTTGTTTTATCAAGCTAAGAGACTAGGCAAATCATTCAAAACATTCCGTATTATAAACTTGCTAATATACTGCGAAAGTTTGTGAGGAAGTATGGATGTTTCTTACTCTTTCACGCATAAACGACTGAATGGATCTGAATGCAATTTGGCACAGGGATAGATAATAGTCTGGAATAGCACATATGATACCTTTTTATCCCGGTAGTATGGTCCCGTGGGACAATTACCGAACAAAACACGAGCGAAGACGTGGGCATAACCTAGTTCATTCATATAACGTCGACATAAGATGGATATTTTTAATCAAATCTACATCTAGAGTAGCCCTTTAACGAGACACATTGTTGAAAAAGGGTTCCTGATGTGGGTGTCCTCTACAAACTGGCCAAATAACAAAAAAGAGGGACAGTTCTCTTCATTGTTCACTCACAGCTTTTTAAACTCCGCAAGTAGGCTCTTCCCTAATATCATTATTACGTTTTTTCTTCTTTACACATTTTAGACGCAGTCCTTTTGTTTCAGCATATTTTAGAGGCCACTTCAAAAGCATTTTTATGAGACCCTATTTCGTTTTGAAAGCGTAAATTAAATTTTATTTGTCTTTTCCGGAGGAGTGAAGACTACTAAGTAAAGACAATTTCGTCGGTGCAAAGGATTTTTTTGTTTAACGGATTTTTTTTTCTTTTTATTATTAAATAGTAAAGACTACAATATTACGTTCAGATTATTCCAAATGTACCTTTTATGCCTGTTTTTAACTCTATGTAACACCTTAATAAATAAAAGAGTACTTAAAGCGCGACTCAGCTAAGTTGAAATTTAAACAGTGTTATAATACTAAGCATCATCTGCCTAGCCTTTTCCCAAACTCTCTTGGGGTCGGCTTCCAGTCTAACCGGATGCAGCTGAGTACCAGTATTTTACATGAAGCGACTGCCTATCTGACCTCCACAACCCAGTAACTGGGTAATACGATACCCCTTGGTAAGACTGGATGTCAGACTTTTTTTGGCTTTGACTACTCGTAACGACTGTCAAAGATTTACAAATGACAGCCGGGACCAACGGCTTAACGTGCTTTCCGAGGCACGGAGGAAACTCGGTATGTAATGATGGTCACCCATCCACGGATCAACCTCGGCAAGCACGGCTTAACCTTAAAGATCGTCCCGGGCGGCTGTTATTATTTAGCCACGAGCTCCTCTCCTTAAAGATCGTCCCGGCGTCGGATCGCTTAAGGATCGTCGTTATAATACTAAGCATTCCCTCATTTTAAATGCCTCGTTGGTCCAGTGGTCGTAACCGCGACTGCTTCGTGGTCGGGAAAAAGGGGGGAACGAGTTTTTTCATATGGAATTTCTCAGTTGCAGCCCGGAGTTTAGAAGTTGGCGGTGTGATAACCCCGTACCTCGGAAAGCACGTTAAACCGTTGGTGCTGCAACTGATCTCTCTCCGGTCGTGTCGAATGCCGTCCTATAAAACTATCAGAGTAAAGGAACAGAGAGTGCATCTGTGTTTGCGCATGCACTTGTCCATTAAAATATCTCATGCGAACTTGGCTAAACTTCGTTGAGTTTGGCTGCCGTGGCCGAAATGCGGTCGGGAGGATATTATTTACTAAGCATTTATTCAGATATCGTGGAACGTTAGTGAAACAAGGAATTTCTCGAACATAACCTTGTGTCTAAGTTTGGCAAAACTAGCTCCACCTACCGAAACACGACACATAATCTACCTACAGCTATATCTTCCACTTACAAGATTAAACAATTAGTGCCTAATATTGTACCTAAAGGGATGCGTGGGAGAATTCGTGTAAAGCAAGCCAATCGAAAGATATACCGCAGAAACCTTGCCTACAGCCGTTATGTAGGGAAGCAATAAAGACAGAAAGTTTGCCTATAGTCTATGTAAGAAAGCAATAAAGATTAGGCACCAATTGTTTTAATGATGACGGGCTGTAGCCATAATCACTACGATTAACGAGCTCAACCCTTGCTATAAGATCGTTTGTTACTTTGATGGGAGTAATACAAAGTCATGTTGGTCTGCCTTGACATTACCACAAGACAACTGATTAAGTAGATTTTCGTACCTGCCTGGGTTATAATAAGAGTGGTAATCCCAGTAATATTTTACCCTTTTATGAGTAAGGTGTACTTCTGGTACAAGTTAATATCCAGCCAAATTGGGCCCCACGTAACAAGGTCATCTCGCATTGTACTCGACACGAAAACGCTCTTTGCCTGATGAAGTAATTTGTATAATCGAATATTTTCCATTTTATTTGTTTTTCTGGGTCGTGTGATTATAATTTGATTAATTTTGTGTATGTGTTTGTTTCATAATTTCGTTTTGTTTTTAATTGGTGTTTCTGCTTATTATTGTTAGTGTACGGGTGAAAATGGGTTGATGTATTTTTTTAATTATGATGTTTTAGGACTCGTAAAAATGGTGCAAAACGATTTTTTTACACGGTGAACACATAATCTAATTTGATAACATGATTTTGAAATAGACTGCGATTTCTATACATATGAAAAAGCAACTGAAAAAGCTACAGCTAAAATGAATATATTTCATGTAGCGAATATATTTAAAGCTCATCATCTGCCTAACCTTTTCCCAAACTATCTTGGGGTCGACTTCCAGTCTAACCGGATGCAGCTGAGTACCAGTATTTTACATGAAGCAACTGCCCATCTGACCTCCACAACCCAGTTACTGGGTAATACGATTCCCTTGGTAAGACTGGATGTCAGAATTTGGCTTCTGACTACTCGTAACGACTGTCAAAGATCTACAAATGACAGCCGGGACCAACGGCTTAACGTGCTTTCAGAGGCACGGAAGAAACTCGGTATGTAATTATGGTCACCCATCCACGGACCAACCTCGGCAAGTACGACTTAACCTTAAAGATCGACCTGTGCGGCTGTTACTAAGCCAAGAGCTCTTCCGACCACCATTCCACGAGAATATATTTAAAGCTACCAAGCAAATAGAATAAACTTCTCCACAGATTGCAAGACGAGATAAAGGTCTAGTGTCAAATGGAGAATCATTGAAATGGATCCGGCGAGACGGGCAAACCTAGAATATTTTACATGACATCGTTAAAAGTTACCGCGCCCCATCCGCAACACTTAAGCACGCCCCGCTATAACTCTAGTTTCAAATTTTAACACATATTATCCTCCAACCATGTCATAAAGGGGAATGGGCATAGCTGGCCCACTGCGTGTACACATACGACACCCACTTCTTGATGAGGAGAAGGTTGCAAGGGCCTAATTATCTACATAACGTAGTATACGAGACATTGTAAGCAAGACCTTGGAATGGTGATGCTGATGTTGTTGGTTTGGGTCACCTCATATTTTTGCAGCTATATTTTCTTTACGTGTCATGAAATAAGATTACTATAACCGGATCAAGTTTACTTTATTTGAAGGTCGAAAAAACTTTTTTCTTTTGTTCTCGTCACTCTTTTGTTTTAAGATAAAAGACTATGATAAGACTTTTTTCTCCAGAAACCTTGAATATTATCTTATCTCTAAGAATTTCTACTTTTTAAACTACTTTAAGATGTCTTAGTTCCGGTACCAGGAAGTAAAGACCATTTTAACTTTTCGCGGAAAAGTTTTTTTTTCATATTTTTAAAAGTGAATTATTTGATTTAATTAACTTTAACCGTAACCGTTTTCGTAACTGTTTCAACGTGAACTGTTTTTTTTTATCGTCACGAAAATGCTGACATTCTTCAAATCCTTGAACGACATTTAGGTGGGTTTTATTGCAGCAAGTTTCTGGTGGTGGGTGGCACCTGGAAAACTTCCCTTTTAAATGTTGCACACTATAAAATCTAGTTTCAGAACGAAGCTTTAAACGATCAGCAATTTCTGTTACGTTTCAAAAACGTTATTTGCTTTCATAAATGATTGTTTGTTCAGCAAATAAACTAAAATGGCAGTCGCAGTTTTGCTGGATTTTCCGCTTCATTTTTCCTGCCATTTAATATTTTCTGTTAAAGTTAAATAGTTGGTTTTGCAAACTTGTGTATAGAACTAATACTGTAATACGGAAACTTTCTGTTTGTATTAGCTGTACAAAACCTAACGAAGTTTTTCTATTTAGTGGATCAGCTAATACAAACGGAAAGTTTCCAATAAGATAAATAAAAGTTTTTAACGCCATTGTATGTTTTGATGATAGCCTTGTAAGAATAATTTTACTAAGAACCTTAAAAAAATAAGTTATAAGACTCATTTACTCCTAACGATATCATTATTTCTCCGAGTTATGTTGGTTTCGAAATAAACAAAGTAATTATGCTGACAAATGTCTAATGTTATTGCCAGCATTACCTACAATTATAATCCAAACTTGAGTACTTAATCTGGAACTTTTTCTCTTACTAGTAAAGGAAGTTAAAAATTAGCGACTGTTTCAAAGATAAAAGAATATCGTTTGTTTCGCCCGAAGGAAACATTTCCGTGCGGGTCGTTAAGAGATGTTGGCACAATTCGAAGCTATAAACATTGACAGAAAAATGTTTCAAGATCGCAATAGTGTAGACTTTTACAATTAAAAACAAAATGAAACTGATATTACTTTTTTTCATTTTCAAAGCCATTTCACAGCTGATAGATCTATATCACAGTGAAAAAAACATTTAAAATTATAATTAATGCAAATCTTACACCAACAATTCAAGTTTCATTCTCAAAGGATTTAAAATTACTTTGAAAGAACTTTAATAATTAATTCTATCCGATAAGACAGTGAGACAACTGAAGAGTAATTTATACTACACTAAAAAAACTTAATTAAAAGTAAGATCAAGGTTTTTCTCGTCGCCACAAGTGAATTTATGGAGTAAGTATTAAGGCTCGTATTTACTGGAAACAATGCTGAGAAAAAGTTGAGTAACGCAGTGGCCCTTTGCACAAAAACATATCTCTACCAGGTGTATTTTCAATTATTTTGTAGTTCAATTAACTTTGTCTGGTGTGTAGACAAAAATAGTTGTTGTTCAAATTAAACTAATATTATAAAAAAAAAGATTTGATTGTTTGTTTGTTACGATTTAACTCAAAAACTAATCGACCGATTTTAAAAATTCTTCCAGCAGTAGAAAGCTACATCTTTACCTAGTAACATAGGCTATATTGAATCAAAATTTTCGCAGACGAAGTCGCGGGCAAAGTACTACTAAAAATATTTTCGACATGCCTTTAATCAAAATAGATAATTGGAAGTTTCTGTTTCTATAGATTATTTATAAACGGTCTAATTTAGCTGTGCATCCTGCTTATGCGTATGAAGTTTCATTAAAATCGGTTCAGTCATTTCGGAAAATAAGTACTTGAAAGTTTGTATGAAATGTCGTTACGCGTAAACGCTCCTAAATTTTAACCGTATAAAATAAAGACTAGATTTTCTGGAGTTCAAACTTTCGAAATACATTTGACCTACAAAGAGGCAAGATTTAGTTAACAATCAAGCAGTAACCCATAACACTTAGAATAACGGTGATATTCGACTGTTTTGACGACTGCTACAAAGATTTAAGGATTCAGAAATCTGTGGCTTAGAAAACTTGCTTTATAAATCTTTATGAACCTCCAATTTAACTACCAAAGATTCCGTCCTGCAAGTGAAACAATAAATATTTTCGAAGAATTCTTAATTTATTTATATGAAACTTGAAGATTCGTCGAAGAAAACTTCTGCTGTATCAACGACCCTTAAGTTATTTTCAGTACCGATACTCGTTACAAAGACAAGCTAGATAATAATTTAGTACTAACTTTCGACTACAAGGAAGGTGTATCACCTCTTCAACTTTCTAGTTTCGGATCTGTTGGTTCACTGGGCAATGAGACACTGTTAGTGAAACTGCTGGAAGTTTACAAGAGTTTGTCTTTTTAGTGTCGCTTTTGCTTTGCCAGTGTGGCTGCGCCAAAGTCCTAACGATGCTCCAATTACTAGTTTGCCGCTTTGATATTTTGCTACAGAAAACTTACAAGTATACAGGGTCCGTTGGTGTCTAGACTACTATTATTACCTACCTTATTAAAAAATATTGATTATATTTTCTTTCGCAGCTTTACTACCCACCTCAATGAAAGGCATGTACATACACAAACTTGGAGAAAATAAAAAGTTATCGTTTTGTAGTTCGTGATCTAATTAAAATCTAGCTTTGTATCGACATGAACATCGGCGTAGCAATGGCGTAGCACTACTCGTAGCATCGACGGTGCAGAGACTCGTAGCGGCCAGCGTAGCATTATTCGTAGCTACTGCTGCGTAAGAAGCAAGTTCTAATACGCACTAGATATTTGTATTAATGCTAACCCGCGCCTACAAAGACAGAGTGTTTCCTTTATCCAAATCTTTCAGTCAGCAAAACTAGCCTCCAAAACGCGGATCCTATTTTTAAAGGTCACTCAGCGAACACCAATAAACTCTGACACGAAGTTCAAGCTTACCAACATCCGAAACTCTAAGCTTTTAATCAATGGGATTAAGCCTTAGTAAACTTGGTGGAATGCGAATCGGTTCGGATTGCTATAGCCATTTGTCAGTAGAGGCGAAAGCAAAATCCACAGCCCCTATTTACAGACCACTCGATCGTTACCTAGTGAGTGTTCGGCTTCCGAAATAGCGACAACAATAAATCTAAAACCAGGGCCGGATCTGTACTGTAAATTAATTCGGGACAAGCACTAACTTCTGGCGCTCCAACTTCCCAAACGCGAGGCGACAAGAATAATATGATTTATGCGGCTTAGGAAGTGACTAACATACAACATTAGTGCTTGAAATCTAAATGCATCGTGTTTAGGGAAGTGCTAATTTTAGTTCGTGTTTGCGCTAATTTCAAGTTACTTAAGCTCGCTTTGATGGGGTTTTCGCTACTCATTTAAAGTTAGGAGCATTAAAGTTTACAGCGTTAGACGAATTTTACTACGGAAATACTGATGTATTAATCTATGCAACAAAATAAAATTATAGAGTACTAGCCTATGCCCGCAGCTTCGCACGCGTGGAGTTTGGTAATTGTCCCGTTGTCCCACTGGATTGTACTACCCACAACAAAATATCCTATGTGTTAATCCAGGTTATAAACTACCTGTGTGCGTTCCAAATCCGATTAATAGTTTTCGCGTGAAAGAGTGACAAACATACATTCTCACAAACTTTCGCATGTATAATATTAGTAGGATAAAATACTCATTATATTTTGAGAAAAACTTTTTGAATTATGTACATGACATAGTTTTAGAACCTTAAATAGAATTTACACTGAATACAACGAGTAGATAATTTCTAATAAACAAAGTTCAGATATTTTAATGAACTTGCTCATTTATTCTTTGAATATTCAACGAGAATTCTGTCACAAAAATCTTCAGTGTCTGTTGAACAAAGCTAAGTCAATCAACCGTAAGTAATATAATACTAAAGTTTCGTTTGTTCCATTACTCAAAATGTATTTCGGTACATACGAATGTCCATGTTTTCTTTTCACTGATCACTTATGCTACTACATATTCAAAGGTAAAGGCAATGGATAACTCTCCTCCTCTCCATCCAAGGGATTTAGGGCTTTATCGACAAAAATCCGGGTCGTCAACATAAATAACATGGAATATGTCATCTTATATGAAAAGACAGGATATCCTCACGCTATCGGAATCTTTACTAGTTCACGAAGAGCTGTGATAAAACATTACTATGAGATTTATGGATGATCTCTTGACAGACTTAAATATTTCTATACCACATTTTTATAGAAGCGACCGATCTTGATACTGCGCAGAACTAATCCATTTTTGTGTGAAAATAAATTCTGGTGTGAACGGTCTAAATGTTGAAATAGTTTCAAATTCTGTTAAGTGCGCTTCGTAATATAAGTGCTAAAAATAAAGGAATGTGCCAACTATTTAAAATGTGTTGCAGTCTTTTGCCATTTTCCCAACAAAGACTTTTCATGAAGTACCTGTACCAATTCATTCATTATTTCCACAAATAAATGTAAAAAAGACAAAGCGAGCTAATACATTAAAATCAACGTCATAATTATGTATACTTTAATGCTGTCGAAAGATAATAAAACGACAATAAAAATGAATTATTGAATTCTCGTAAATTTCGCGGCATCGAAAACTGAATTCATTAATAACTATAAGTATGGAACAAAGCGACCTGCAATGGACTGACTAGTTCAATCATCTATTCGGTAAATTGGCTTTAGTAATGAATTAGTGGTTGCCATAAATCGAATTTTGCCACTAATTGGCGGTAGCCAGGAACTGACGTCATCATTATAACCGTTCATAAATTGCCATCTATTAAATACTAAGAGCGAATCCCGTTTGTGGTTAGTTTTGTTTCAGTAGCTGTCGTAATTAATTTTTTTATGCATAATTAGGATATTAACTGGATTTTGCGTAAAACCCAGTGACCAAAAAGCTGTAATTATTGGCTTTCTACTGAACATTGTAACAATATAACTGTTTACTGTTATTCACATACTAAACCTCAAAATTTCATTTCATAACCGCTCATTAATGAAATTTCAACTAAATATTGCGTGTTATTTATTTATGTATATTGTTTAATCTAATTAATACACCAAACTACCTCATTATTACATCAAATCCGGACTGTTAAAATAGGTTTTCAGATGAATATAATGCAGATTTATAATTAATTATTTTGATATTTCGCATTTGACCAGTGTAATATGATACTAGCACTTCGCCCGCGACTTCGTCCGCGAAAATTGTGACATAATATAGCCTATGTTACTCGGTAAAGATTTATCTTTCCAATGATGAAAGAATTTTTAAAATCAGTCGAGTAGTTTTTGAGTTAAATCATAATAAACAAAAAGCATTCAAATCTTTCCTCATTATAATATTAGTTTAGATTGCACGTTTTGAATGTTTGGTAATTTCAGCTATAAGTAATTTACAGAGGCAACTAATGAACTAATCATATTTAGTTTTAATTCCGCTTAAACTAGATCAAGGCATTAATTTAATTCGTATTTGCTGGTTGATAGCATAGAGCTATTGATCCGCTATCAAGCCTGCTAGCGAACGTATAACGTTATAGGCAGTAGGTACATAGTATATTGGCACCAGCCTCTGTTCATTCCTTGCCAGTGTATTTTCTGGCTAACTACCTCAATCTAAAGTTACTAAATTGGACTTTTTTGAAAATGTGCCTTGATGTCTAACAATAAGATCGGTACTGTGCACACTAGGTGCAGCTGACATATGGCAAATGTGCAGTGAAAGGATGAATAGGATCCGCACTTTTAGGTTAATTTATACTTGCACTATACATAGGACATTATTATTCAGGCTACGTTCTGCCAACATTATGTATGTAAATTCAAGTTCTAAGAGTAGTCATGTACCTGATATGCTATTTAAAAAGTAGCTTATTTTTTTCATTTCTCGCGGCTACATTCGATGTTAAGAGCGTTTACCCCTTACGACATTTCATACAAACTTTCAAGTCCTTAGTTTCCAAAATGACTGAATCGATTTAAATGAAACTTCATATGCATAAGCAGTATACATAGGTCTAAGAAGTTACTAAAAAACGTTTTCGAAAATAGTGTTACAGCTAAATTAGACCGATTAAAAATTATCTATTGAAACAGAAATTTCGGAGTATCTTTTTTTTTAGAGACATTTCGATTTTTTTGTAGTAACTTTTTAGACCTATGTATCCTGCTTATGCGTATTAAGTTTAATTAAAATCCGTTCAGTCATTTCGGAAAATAAGGACTTGAAAGTTTGTATGAAATGCCTTAAGGTGTAAAGCTCTTAATCCATCAATTTAAATCCGGCCCTGTATTATCCGTTAAACTAATCCGAGAAATTTCTTAGCCACGCTTAATATGTGGTTGTAAACAAAAGCAATAGGCTCACAGATAGAGATAAACAAAACGATTGTATTTTGTGGTTTTAAGGATTATGAAGGTATTATTGTGAGTGAAAACGGAGGGAGATAAGCAGCGAAGTGGCAATAAATAAGTATCTAAACAAAGAGGTAAGTACTTGCTGAAGATTAGACTCCAGATTAGAGATCCTGATTAAGATGATCATCTTAATCATGATGATGAGTACTTAATGTTATCTTAAACAATAAATACAAGGTGTTGTTTTGCATCCTCGTCAAATTCAAGGAGGTAACTATGCTAATGATTCTCGACCCGAATCAACAATAAAGGGTGTAAAACACCTCTTAACGAAGCCGAAAGGCACTGGTTCTCCCCGTCACGCGTCATTGCGATCATTTTTTTGTTCTACACTATACCTGGGAACCTTCTGGTTACGGAAATATTAGGGGTTAAAGTTCCAACTTATTCACAAGTATTTTTTTAAATACAAGTTTTTAATGTAAGATTTTTACTTTAAACCACGACCCCCGTACTATTCAATACGTCCATCAGCACAATGTTTTGAGTGCGTTACATTGAGTTCTACCACAAAACATGATTTTACACCCCCCAAAAAAAAGTCGTTTCCCAGCAATAATTTTTGCGTAACGTTACTTAGTTTCATGTACAGAATGCTTGGTTGACGGCTTCGTGATGAGGTGATTTACAACGTGTATAATAGGTAATTTTTATCTTTTTTTCTTATTTACGGATATCGATAAGTGTGAACCACCCGCGTTTTAAACGGGGCACGTCCGATCCTCGCTCTATAACTGCGCTTTCACACATACAAGCAATTGCAAAAGTTTATTCAATAATTTCTTATTCCCTAAACCACGTTAAGGGGGTTATTTTGAAATACTGACAATCTTAAACAACCAAAAAAATCAGCGTTTAATATTAATTAACCAGGTGCCGTAATTTGAATTGATTATTTATGTCTTTTGTGACAACCTCCTGAATTTTGACGAGGATGCAAAAAAACACCTTGTATAAAGTTACAAGAAACATTAACAGGATTGTAAAATTGTTTCTAATGAAGTTATGGTCTAAGGAGAAATTTTGCTTTAATGAAAACCACTTGTTCAACTGCCCTGTAATTACAGCCACTTGTTCAACTGATAGCTACCCAACATTGTTGTTATTACACCACACTCCTTCCAGTAATCTTTGAAATAAATGAAAATGGTCTTCACACCCTTTATTAAAATTATTTACTCACCATCTAAAAATAAATAAGACTTGCAAAGGTTAGTGCAACACAGTCATTATAAATAATTATTTGCCTTTATAATTTCTGGGGTCAATGTGTGAGAAGTGTGAGAGTGAAGTGCATTTAGCCAAATCTTTATTTTTTTATATATGCATTTGAAAGGAAAATTGACAACCTTTTTATCACTTTGTGAGTCCCTATCATGGATACAGCTATAATGGATAGGATCTGAATACGGATCGGATATGTAGTACCTACAAAGCAGAATTCATAAAAGGCCTTTGTCTGACGTTGCACTGCGCTATGTTAAATGGATTCACCGATGAACTGACCACTACCTTTGCAGACCGACAGTTCGAAAAAGAAAATCTTTCATTTTTCAAAAGCTCTATGTCACAAACAAATTTGAATGAAATGAAAACTATATTACGATCTAACTATTTACTGCAGTCCTTATAGTCATTTTATCTCTTATTTTGCACCACTATTAAATCACGGTGACCTTTGTTCCCTTACATTTTCGCTTGTCAGTGATACTTTGTCAACATAACATTGATCTTTATGCACGTTATAATAAGGTTGATGACGGGTTGACGCTGTCAGAGCATTCTCGGTAAATAAAACAGGTAGTTTTTTTTTTCTACTTCATTTGAAAACTCCCTGTCACTTCGCAGAAAACAAACGAATCAAAAACGGCAAACTATAGGCGAACAGTATGATCAAACTACGCAATACAGTCCATTCACAGTTATTTCTTACAAAAGTTACCTTTGTTGCAATAAGATTAAGGTTGCTGTTGCTTTGCTTCTGTCAGAGGTATTTTTTTCGACTTGCCAAAACTTCCCGGCACAACGAAAAAAAAAAAACGTATCAACAACGTACAACTATATTCGAATAATATGATCAAACTCCGCAATAGTTATCTCCCCGAGTTAAAATATTTAACAAGTTTCGCACATCAACTATTTGGCCGCGCCAAGCCCCGACCTGGTTTCATTGGGGAAATAACACATTTTGTTCTCGATTCCTGCTACATAAAAGGCGTGTTTTTTCTGAAAGTCTACGTATAATAGAAGTTAAACAATGCGTGATGGTTGAAAGTTGGGGGCATGTAATAAATACCTTAATGAGATTGCAAAGAAAGTATAGCACAATGTGAAACTATATCGTTCTGTCGGTCGAAAGGAAATTGGAGAAAACGCTCTCATACAGGAGGTCCGTTCCTACTGCTGGTACCCCTTGTACCAGCAGTAGGAACGGACCTCCTGTATGAGAGCGTTTGAATTTGGAATGGTAGATATAGGCTATATGTGATCCTATGGAGCTTTAAGTCAGTGCAAGTCTAACAGATCTTCCGTTTTGCCAAAGCTGGTTAGTTTCAGTACTATACTCTAAACAAATTCAACTAAATAAAAATCAAAATATTTTATTTTACATAGGCCTACATGGGCACTTATAAAACGTCAACAAAAGGTGCACGGTTCGGGTTGGTCGTTTCCTATGGAGAAGAACCGGCAAGAAACTCCATGGTTACTCTTTTAAAAACATTTGGTTTTACAATATTTGAAGTTACAGCGTTAGTACTTAAGTATGGGAGGACAGCGTAGGCTCGACAATAAGTCGATTGCTTACTACAGACGGTAGTAATAGGGAAAAAAAAATAAAAAAAATAACTGGTTAACCATGCTCTCACGTAGATAATGTTCGATAAGGTCCAATTTTTTTTTAAACATTGCCTCACACTAGTAATTTCTCCTGTATCGTGAGTGTTTTTACAAACATTTAAACTCACATACACAAACAGCCAGACCCGGAACAACTATCTGTAGACCCTACAAATATTTGTTCCGTGCGGGGATCGAACCCGCGACACGCAGCGCAGCAGTCGATCGCTCAACCACTGTGCCAACCGTGCCATCAAAACCGTAAACCGTATTAAACCTACTTAGTTTATTATGTCAAAAAATCATAGAGTCTAGAGGCATTAGGAAGCCATCAAATCGGACGTGCATTTTTCGGCTTAGTGGGGACATTATCGTGTTACTATCATTTGGCTAACATCTACGTTATTAATACGACATTGTTACTTTGAGTTGTTACTACACGTTGAGTTTTTAAAGTCTTCTTCATCATTATCGGCCTAGCCTTTTCCAACTGTATTAGGGTGGGCTCCCAGTCTATAAGAATGCAGCTGAATTCTAATATTTTAGGTTTGTATATTAGTTCTACTAAACAGTTCAACGGTAGGACTAATGGAAATATATTTTCCCAATAGTCCTCCGATTTAAGGTGGGACAGAACCGTAGAACTATCGTAGAGAGATTTTTTTGTCCCACAAAGCATCCAATTAGTTCTACCTGTTTTATTATACCTTTCCACTTTAAGCCTAATGGGGTTTTTGTTCTCACTAGTTCTACGTTTTAGCGTAGCATTACACGTCGTGCAATCGTACTGTACTAAACTTGCACTAATGTGAATTTACCCCGCTTTGGATTTCCTAGTAGTATATTAGCACGAATAACCTCAGGTTACTGTGCGAGTTTACCCTTAAAGATTGCGTTACGTGTTTCGGTTGTGACTGTTTGTGTAAGTGATTTTAAATGTTTGTAAACGTACCCACAATACAGGAGAAATATCTACGTGGGACAACGCTTTAAAATGGCAACGACAAGTAGGAAATGAGAAACAAGGATAGTTAAGGCTCACAAAGTACCAGGAGGCCTGAGCCATGAAGGAGGTAATGTATATTGTAAATAGGAATCTCACAATCAAATCTTTATACATTTCGATTATCATGTAGCATGCAATGAAGATACTCGTAATACTTAGAACTAGTGGGAACGAACCCAGCCGGGACCAACAGCTTAACGGGGTTTCCGAGGCTCGGAGGTAACTGGGTATGTAATGGATAGTCACCATCACATCTAGTAGCTGTAGCTTCGGGGTTTTTTTTGTTGTTTTTTTGACTTTCAAAAACGCCTGTAATGGTTTAATTGAAATAAATGCTTTGAGTTTTAGTTCTACGTGGCATGCGCTGTTTTACCTTCGACCAGTGCAGCTGTTGTAATTCAGCCACGAGCGACATTATGAACTTTAAGTAAAACTTAAGTCTTACTAATACAAAAGGTTGCCGTTTTTTTCAGACATATTCAACAAAAATGTCATTTTTTTTTTAATATTTTGGTGAGTCCGCGTCCATAGTATTTAAAAACCATCCATGAAATTATAAAAAAAAAACAACAAAATCGCGTCTAATATCATAAGATTGATGACTTGGATAAATTATATTGGATGAGTAAATTAATTATCTTTAAAGACGGACTTCGGAGATTCTGCGTATTACAATGGCTTAGCGTCCCAGATACAGATACTGGCTCTGTCTTAAGCGGTCCTAACTTTGTGAAAGCAGTTCCATCAGTATCCATCAAAGTGAAAACAAGGAAAAGTGGAATCAAATTATGAAAAAAAAAATGATAATACAAAATGAGATTTTCCTGTTCTTATAAAAAATGAACGTGACTTTTATTTCAATAATTTTACCTTTTTACTTAATACTAAAACCAATTTTGTTCGGCACCGACGAAACTAGAAATAAATTCTTTTTGTTTGCATCTTTGTCTGTTTTAAGGTGATTTATATCTTTTTTTTTTTTTTAAGTTAGCCTGATCTTTTCCACTCCTGGGCAATTTATATATATCTTTAAGTAATTGTGAAATAACAGCGTGAGTACTAAATATACCTACATATGCATTACAACTACAACTTTTCTATTAAAGCAAAAACCCTATTAAAGAAGTTCTGTGAACTCATTATCAAAGGATCGGGCTAAGTTCAGCTATCAGTGAGCTCTGTCATTTCTTCTCTAACAATCTTTAAGGTCGTTAGTTATCTTAATACTCTATTAGGTAGATCGATGGACGCCGATATTTCTTTTACGTAGTGGATGCCGAAGATTAAAATCTGTGTACTTATCAGGAATCTATCTACCAAACGTAAAATTTCCTGAACATGAGGTCCTAGCAGGAGCGTAAGAGGAGTAAATGGATGACTTTGTTCCACTAACCAATAAATAATCTATTTATTTCTTTTTTTTTCAAAATTTATTTACGAGACCAATTTATTTTAAAAAACATTTTTTGCACTTTAAGTGATCTTCTCAAAACAAAGAAAATGGATATATATAGTGACTTTTAAAACTAAGGCATCCAAATAAGTCTATTTTTTTTAAACTAAATATACTCGTTTCAGATATAATATCTTCGTTATTTTAAGAATTTATTCATATACAGGGTGTAACGGAAAAGGTATATACATCCTTAAGGGTGTGCTCAACATAAAAAAAAAATGCAGCAAAACAAAAAATCAGCTGCCTATAAATTTGGGTCGACTGGTATTGTAATTTTCTATGGGGCAGCAGATATTTTTATTGCTGAAAAACATGTTTTATGATGGGAAACATGTTCAGTTTGATGGTCTGTAGCACACCCTTAAGGATGTATATACCCTTATCGTTACATCCTGTATATGGATGATACTGATTTAACTAAAATACTATAGGATAATTGTATTTTCAGTACAAAAATCGAAGTATTTACTTTACGTAGGTAAACAATGCACGCGAAAATGACAAAATGTTTATTTAAAAAAAAAATTGCGTGCAATTTTGTTTTTCAACATAATCCTAAATATAGACATAGGTCCGAATTAACATATAGGATACTTTTATCCAGGTACCTGAATTACCGCGATGATGCGAGTGAGCCCGCGGATGAAAGTAAGTGCTTCATAAAACTAAGGAAGCTTGAATCTGAATTTCGTACAAGCGTCGTGGCGTGGCACACGGCAATTTTACCGAGAAGTGGTTTCTTAATAACTAGAACGAACAAACTTAATTTAAGATGATTTATTATACGCAATATATGGCTCGAGTTGAATTACGGGATGCTATGAAGTTTTAATTTATTTTACGAAGATATTTAAGTGGTTGGCTATCGGAGAGAGGAAAATATTGAAAACATTAGTTAGACTTTGAACGGTTGCCAGTTTTAAAATTGATGGATTTTTCTTACATAAGTTTAGATTACAACTAGTTGATATATGGTTGGAATCACTAATGATTAAAGCTTTCGAAGGAACTCAAGTATGGAACATAGAGAAGATGAAATAGTGAACGTAGAGAAGAGAAGATGAAATAAATGGCAATGAAACGTACTCAATACCACGATTCGCTTCAAAACGGTTTTTTGGTTTTCCTGAGAAGGTTTGGTAAGTGTTGATATAATTGTAGGAAATAAAATTACCTTAAGCGTTTAATCAAATTAGATTCAATCAAGCTTATTACTGTGCTAAGTTCTAACGTTTAATGTATTAAGAGGCTTAAATAAATTAGTAGAAGCTCTGAAGGAACTAATCATTAGCAAAGAACCTTGAATATTAATTAATTTTGTTATTTTTTAAAGATATTTTACTACCAGTAGTATTTGCAGACACATTCTTACTGATAGCTACACTCGTGAGCAACCAAATCGACCTAACCCTTTCTTAATTTACAAAAAAAAACATAAGTAGGTATGCCCATTAAAATCTCGATAAACAAGCTTAAAGTTGAGCATGACCAAAATCTAACGCTATATATCTTGTTATTTCAATAAATACAAGGTGTTGTTTTGCATCCTCGTCAAAATTCAGGAGGTTGTTGCAATCTTTTGCAACAACCTCCTGAATTTTACACACACTATCAATTAAAATTACGGTACCTAGTTAATTATTTATAAATACAGATTTTTTTGGTTGTTTATGTTTGACAGTATTTCAGAATAACCCCCTTAACGTGGTTTAGGGAATTAGAAATGATTGAATAAACGTTTGAGATTGTTTGTATATGTGGAAACGAGGTTATAGGTCGAGAATCAGAGGCCCGCGTTTAAAACACGGGTGGTTCACACTTAGCGATTTCCGTAAATAAGGAAAAAAATAAAAATTATCTACCCATTTTATTATCGATTCGGGACGAGAATCATTAGCATAGTTACCTCCTTGAATTTGACGAGGATGCAAAACAACACCTTGTATATCAAAAAACAATTTTATAAAAAAATACGTAATTCGACTATACATACACATCAATTGACCGCCAAAAGATTCTTATTACACGATCCTTGTCACGTTGTCATTGTGTACTAGCTACTTTTTCACAACTATGAGCTATGTTGGGATCGGCTTCCAGTCTAACCGTATGCAGTTGAATACTCGTATTTTACATGGAGCGACTGCCTATCGGACCTCCATAACCCAGTTAGTACAGGGTAATACGATTCCCCTTGGTAAGACTAGTTATCCGACTTCAAGCCACTGACTACTTAACTACTGTCAAATATTTATAATGAACAGCCGGGACCAACGGCTTTGTGATTTCCGAGGCAAGGAGGAAACTTGGTATGTTATGGTAGTGAAGATCGAAATAGTGATAGTGAGAAGCGGCTGTTATTATTTAGGCACGAGCTCCACCTAAATCTTGTAAGATATTAACAACTAATTACTCTATCAATCACAAACTTCACGTTTCTCTAATTACACTGAGAACGTAGAATTTATTACTCATCAATTACCTACTTCCGTTCACGAATAATTTCAAGTGAAACTGCCCAGGTCTATGATGTTTAATAATTAAATTGCCATCAATTACAGATTAATGGATATCAACGACTGTTCAATCGTAACGACATTAACGAAGTATTGAATGTCGGAATCAATTGGGAAAGACGAGCTACTGTGATATTACGTTACGGCCGAAATTTTGCGATGACATTGAACGCGAGCAGAATGTCTTAAGTACTTTTGTAGAAGCCTAAAATCTTAGCTTGCCCTTATAACCTACTACTCTTCATGACGTCAGGGTTTCTGAACAGTCTGCTTGACCTAGGGGTCTGCCGTAATTGTTGGTCAACAATACGGCATGCCACTGGTCTAAACTGAGTCCAAAAGCTGCTGTGAATGTGATCATTGCTGTAAAATATTGATACTGTTAATTCGTGAACGCGTTTTAGATGTCCTGAACGAGTTCAGTCTAATCGTCGATTTTGTCTAATTAGTGCAAGGATGAATGAAATCAGGCTAATTTAGCTTCATCCGCTATTATAGCTTTCGAAATCAGTCTAGTGATGTAAGCACTCTTCAATGTAGCCAAAATGCTCAATTTGCATAGAACAGCCGTTAATGGGTCAAATTAGATCCAGTTTTACTAGATTTTAGATTAGATTCAAAAATTGGACCAGTGAACCTTTAGGTTCATATTGAAAGAAAAGAAGGGCAGGATATTTCGGTTCCACCCACTCACAGCTATGATTTATCTTTAGTTGAGCCTGACTAAACGGACATATACCTAATTACGAGTTTAGGATGATCCTTAATAGTAACAAATGTTTCACTTGAAAAGGCTCTTTTCATTAGCCTACTTAGGTACAAGTGTTCATACATTTTCTTTGGCTAAACCTACAGATAAGGACGTAAGTCTGGCGCCTCTGGGGCTTAAGGGCTTCAAATTGAGGCTATCGTTTGGGCAGGACATACAACTTTGTTCAAGATAGATTCAACTAAACTACTTCGTAAATTGTCTAGACAAACCTCTATAACTAGCGAACTTCTAGTACGGATTGGATTGGTCCCTAAAGGGAAGATACGCATAAAATGTATGATATCTTTTTTTTCCTAAAAAGATTTTATGCTAGAGGGTGGTTTCGGATATTTTCAATATTTTAAGTGCTATCATCAATCTATGTAGCCTAAATTTGCGCTCAAAACTTGGTTCTATACTATATTAATATACATAGAATCTATATACGAACTAATATAAACAGAACCATGAAATACTATGAACAGACCTTGTTAAAATCAGGCAAGCTAAACATTGTAAAGAGCCCTTTATTATGAAATTCTAGCTTGAGTGACTAGGTACTTCTTGAGTTTAAATTTTAAGCCTACAACAAACAATAATAACGCCATTACAAAGGATGATTATTAAATTCTCCGAAGGCATACGACGCGGAATACAGGTGTGGAGTGAAATTAGAAATTTACCTACACAAATATAATTACTTTAAAAGCATCTTTGAGAAAAGAGTCGAGTTCGTCCTGCCATCTCCTTCTGGGCCTGCCGCGTTGTCGTTCACTGCTGTGTTTATGTACTGTGTGATTATTTTAGCCCATAGTTCCTCCGGCATGCGACAGATGTGGCCAGCCAAGTTACATTTAAGTTTGGCAGACGAACGCGACACTTTTCTCAAAGATTGACCAATAACAGCTGTAGATAGGGAAATATGGAAGGAGGGAAGGCCTTTGCCCTGCAGTGGGATGTGATATGGCTGATAAATAACTAAATAACAATAAAATCTTCATCACACTTGTAACACCAGGAGTTACAAGTGCTCAGTACAATGAGTGTTCATTGACCAAGTGACGAAGCGGTAGTTCAAAAGATTAAACGTGGTTCAAGCAGACACGTTCCATTGATGTCTCGTCCCCTGACGTGTTAGAAGTCTGTTACCACCTATATCCTACAGTCAACAAATGAGTTTTGTTTGCAGGGTTTAAAACTAAATATTCATTATTTTATTGAATGCGTAATTCTTTCTTCTACAACTTTCGTATAAATTAAACATATTTTAAATTTCTTGGGCTCAGTACGTGGCCACGTTAATCAGTAGCAATTTAAGTCCTCCAACTGCAGGTATATGGATACTGAGATCACTTCAACAAAAGGATATTGACTATTTAAACACTAGTCAGATTTGGACTTTGGACGAATTACACATGTCAAAGATTGTTTATTGATTAATATACAGTAATGGCACAACATGCATTAAAAAATTAATTATAGAGGAGTAGTCGAGTAATCTTTGGTTTAAGTAAGTAGCCTGGAAACTTAAATCTTTTGTACATAAAATACCTCAGCATTCAAAGGAAGAAGACGTTGGACTAATCTCGTCTGGTCTGAAGCGGACACTGAGATTATCTTGCTCGAACTAATTAGGGATTATGAATAATGCTGACTATAAAATAATTCTGAGAAGTTGATATTAAAATAGTAAATTCATAGCGAAGTTTTAACGGCAGTCAAATATAAGTTACGCATTAAGTAAGGTACCATTGCACGCAGTGAATAGGGATGTGGGGGAGAATAGGGACAAAACTTTGAATGGGATCTAATCGTTGAATACAAATAATTCGTCACTAAAAAGCTATTGGGATCATTTCTGTTTTAATTTAATAAACAATAGAGTATTTTTAGGCTACCAATAATATTTAAATAACGTGAAAATGCCTTTCAAAGTTTCGTCCCGATTCACCCCCGTGTCCCTATTCACCCCGTTTGACGGCAAGTACTTTCTCATTTTTGTGTTTAAGTATTTTATTTTTCATTAAGCAAGATCACATGTACAATTTTGTACGTTCAAATCATTGCAATATTAAAGCCCGCTTTATTCGTAAAGAACTAAAAGAAGGTCTCTGTCAAACATTAAAAAGATGAGTTAGTCCGAACGAAACTTTAAATAATGTGTTTGAGACGTATCATACTGCAATGGAATGGAAGCATATTGCGCCGCCCCGACCGGACAGGATAATGATGTTTGACGTTAAACGCATTTAGTGATTTATGGTGCAAGTGGTCCTAAGTTAAGAACCATTTCTTTGCAAAATATCAGAATGCTCATTTAGTGTTTCTTTTTTCCGAATACCTTATGTGCTTTCAAATGGAAAATAATTAAAGCAGCACATACAGAAAAACATAAACAATTTACATTGTCGAGCGTAAAAAGTACATAAAAGCGTTAATAAAAACGCGCATCTATTTTTAATGGATTAAATTAGTGCTTAAGCACCACTTCAAACCATGTTTGGCATGTATGGTGTGTTAAAAGTTGGCATAATTGCACTATTATGTGACAGATTTTAAAAAGTGTTGTTTACCAACTGACATAAAACTTTCCTATGGACTTTTATGACTGCTAAGGGATGGTACATTCTGTGTTTTCCGTATTGCAGGTACTCGGGAAATGGCCGTGTAAATAATAAACTAAGAAGAATGATATTACCTAAAACGAATAGTAAAAGCTACGACAAAATGCACTTACATAGCAAAGCATTTCGAAATCATTTATTTCATTCCGTCAGAATCCATTTGTGTCACTTTGAATAAAGTTCAACTTGCTTTTCTATAGTCAATCATCCCATTATTACAATTAAACAAAAACTTTAAGTTCAAATAATTTAACACGCACGATGAAATTTTTTTTATTAATCGGATTAAAACTCATTTGAAAACAAAATTAAATGGTTATATTTTATTACAATTAAATTAAGCGCAAGCAAATTTTACGCAAATTTACTCGAACAAGTTATACGTCTGTCAAGCTAACCCGCGCAACGTACAACGCGGCCTCTCGGCTCGTCTCCAAACACCGACTGAATATGGCATCAACACCGATCCCTCGGGAACACCACTGCCCTACATTAGAAAGAAACTACTAAAGACTTTTTATACTAAAGCTTAAAACTTCCCAATAGATTTTTAAGTAGCGTTTAAGCTGGATGAGTGTTAAAAAAAAAACAGGTGTAGTGAAAATGTTTTCTTTTTTACAGCCAAGAAATCTTTTGTGCCTGGGTTTTTGGTACAGAAAAAACTTCAGTTATGTTATGAATCATGGTGTCATTACGCACGGGTTGGTACATAAAAAAACATCAATCATTTGCAACATACTTATGTTCCGACGAGTGTGTTTTTGAGAGATAAGCAAATATTTGTACCAGTGCTGCGAAAATGACACGGAAAAATGAGACATATATTCTAAACGTACCTACGCACGGTACGTCAACAAATTGCTTCTTCTGTCACATTGCAAATCAAAAACACATCATCAGGGAAAGTGGGAATTGATTGAAATTGCGTCGCCTTGCTTCAGATAAACGGTATTGCACTAACGAGCGATACACAAAAGCATTGCTACAATAACTGTATCCATTGCTGATTTCAACTGTACAATTTTAACGAACAGGCCATGTAACTGAGGCTTTGAAATGAAAAGTAAGACCGCCTTAAGTCTGCATCTATACCTACCCTAATGGGGACGACATGAATACGTCTTCTGACAAGGCTATGACCAGAGCGAGCTAACAAGACAGGTTATTCATGACACATTGTTGCCGTAATTCAGCGTATTTCAACCGTGTATAGGAACGTTTTAAAACTAATTGCTATTCGAAAATTGCCGTTCGATGTAACTGGCAGCTAGAATAGTGTGACTCCAAATAAGTTTTTTGATGGAAACAACGTGTTTCGAAAATAGAATGCGACCGTTTATTGTTTGTTAGTTTTAACTTATTTTCCTGTGGGCGACACTAGACGGATGTGAATAGATTACAAATGTTACAATGTTTGTTGTATAAAAGGATACAAAGTATTGTCGGAGCTGAGATGTATTTTCTCAGCAGGATATGAAATATTTTCCTTTATGACATAAGAGGTAGTTGAAGGTCTTAGGACAAGTCTGGCGTAGTAAAGATAAAATTGAATCTGGGCTTTGTTAGACGACCATAGTGCACCGTCATTCCTTTAATTGAGGCCTGATTTTTCTTTGAGTGAGGTATTTTTTTCTGAATGAGAGGAATTTTCCTTATTTTCGTACAAAATGTTGTTTGAGCGTAGTTCAACCACCGAACTACTGAGCCGTGTCGATGTTGGCATACTTCTTTACTTAATCATCACATTATATATAAATTTAGATAATATTATAAAGACAAAGCTTTGTGAGTGTGTCTGTGTGTGTTTGTCACTCCTTCACGCCTTAATGGCTGAACGGATTTGGAGGAAATTTGGTCCAAAATTAACACATAGGCTTTGAATTTTTATCCCGGTCTGCGTGGGTGAAACCACGAGCTGCAGCTAGTATCCATATAATTAAATGGAGGTTTTATTTGTTAATAAATTAATGGATGGAGCTAACGTTATCGGAAGATGTAAATGTGGCTCGATATATTGCGTTGGTAAGCTTTCTTTTTTGCTGGCGAATATTTTAAAATAAAAACCCGTGTTTACGAGCTGATTCTTTTATGCGAGAATTTTTAAAATTGTCGATTTAATATAAAAACATTATAGTTTTTGTTGAAAATTCAATCTTTTATAAGTGAAATATTCCGATGTTTATTTTACTTCAAAGGCGAAAGCAATTAAAGACATCAGTTGCTCAGTACCCAAAGTTCAAGACCCTGCAAATGAAGATACATGTTAAATACAATGAGTTCAACTTTATTTAATTAATCCTACGTGGCTCGAAAGACAAGCGGCAAGGCCTAGAAAGTTTGCAAAAGACCACAGAGCTGTGTGCTACGAACAAGAACATTTTTGGTACTATCAACCACAAAACCACTTAAGGTGGTCTCCCAGAGCTGACCGCAACAGCACACCAAACGTCACCGAATCGCAATGACAAACCTTAGTGATTTGACCAGTCTTATGGAATTTGGGTACCTTTGGGGCTGAGGTTTGCGGTATTTTAACACGCTTATATTAGCTTCACTTGTAACAATGTAATCAAATCTTTGAAATCAATTTAAACCAACGTCTGATTGTCGTATAGAAATGTAACTTTGTAAGTATATGTAGTTTGGCTGACAATACTATAATTTGGTATCTTGGAGCTGATCTGACGATGGAGCCAAAGGGTCGATATTGGGACTCTTCAGTGGCTACTAGTAAATCCCTCGAGTTTGAGGTCATATGATGATCCAGGTGGATAGTAGAACTATTCAGTAGCTAACAGTAAACCCCTCGAGTTTCGGGCCTTTGAGTATTTGACTCAACGAAACTAATCATATGACCCTGAGATTGCACTTCTTGGTTTTCCGCCTCGGTCTCGTCCAACTCGTTCGCGTCGCCAAAAGGCGGACTTGTTAATTCTGCCTTTTTGTGTCTTCTCCATTTCATCCTTAGGCATTCTCTACCAGTCCACCAAGTTTCGTGCGGTTGTGGTCTCCTGCGGAAATTGTACCTTAAACATTAAACAACTGAACACAGAATTGTACAACTGAAAACCAGCTTTAAGTTTCCTATCATGCCTGATCAGTTATGATCAAAGTTACTGATCTGAAGGCAGATTACTATGTTAATTAAATTGTGTTTAGCAGCTTATGTTGCGAACTGTACCAATAAGGGAGTGATTAAACTTGTTTTAGTTTCATTGGTTTTGTTGTTTTAGCTGCAGAACGGCGTATGCTTGGTTCTTTACAAAGAGAGTAGCTTTGTTTTAGACTTTATCAGTGTCTTGCAAAAAGAGATTAATAAAACAAAATTATTAATATCTAGAAATTATATTTATGTATATTTCTGGCTTTTTAGTGGCAATAAATTTTAGTCTTTATGGGTGTAATCTGCAAATCGGAATAATGGATGAATTCTGAAAGAGCAGGTATTAATATTGTTAAACTCTTTTTCTCTTCAGTATACAAAAAGGTGAAATCGATGAAGCAACAAACTTCAATAACGGCTATTTTCGTTTAAAAGTTGCAATATTGCAGTACCCGTGACAGGTTGGAGTGACCTATATTGCCGCGATTTTTTTTATAGGTGCCAAAACGTGGTACTACAAAAAAGTTGTTTTGTATCAGATGTTGATGTTTCAAGGAAAGGCGATTCATATTACTTTTAGGAAGATATTTATTTATTTAAACTTCATATACAGTAGTGGTATGTAGTGGTATATAGGCGGACTTAATGCTACAAGGCTTTTTCTACCAGTCCACCATAAAATTATCACCATTTAACCTTAAGGTTAAATAGGACAACATTGTGATAGGGTAAAAAATGATATCTAAAAATAACTACTTGTTTACATATATAATAACGAAAATTTATATGATTACTTACAAACACTTTACTTACATGAAATTCAGATTACATATGGTCTAGATCTCTATTTATAATGAACGGCTGGACCAAATTTTGTGTTGTTGGATTTGTCTTCGTCAGGAATAGGATAATAGGGTAGGTAAGTACGGTAAGGTAGGTACGTATGGTAGGGTGGTTGGTAGGTAGGGTAAGGTACGTACGTAGGTAAGGTAGGGTAGGGTAGGTACGTAGGTAGGGTAGGGTAGGGTAGGTAGGTAGGGTAGGGTAGGTAGGTAGGGTAGGGTAGATCGGATAGGGTAGGGTAGGTATAAAAAGGTGCATGCTGGGTACATACAGCTAGTATCTAATAAAAAACAGGGTTACGAAAAATATGCAAGAAAAATATTTAAACTAGGGATATATGAAAATCAGGATAGTCGGCAACAACAGCTCTCCTGTGTTGTATAACAGGAGAGCAAACAAGCCACGTGTTACAGAAACTAGAGTAGCAATAGATCAATTACCAGCCAGCAGTACCTACCTAAACATAAATTTTGTGCCAACACAAGTATCACACGCCTAAGCGGATTACCTAACTGAAATATCACACTTTCCCGCAACTATCTATCAAAAGTGATCGAACAATTTGTAAAGGTTTCATACATGACAGAATACTCCGTGTTTTTTCTCTACATAGTCTATCAATCATTACCAAAATACTTTTTTACAAAAAAATATAAGGTGTTATTTTGCATCCTCGTCAAAATTCAAGAGCATGTCACAAAAGACATAAATAATCAACTAAAACTACTAACGTACTTAATTATTAATAAACGCTGATTTTTTTGGTTGTTTAAGTTTGTCACTATTTCAAAATAACCCCCTTAATGTGGTTAAGGGAATAAGAAATTAGCGAATAAACGTTTGACATTGTTTGTATGTATGAAAGCGCGGTTATAGGACGAGGAACAGACGGGCCGCGTTTAGAACACGGGTGGTTCACACTTAACGATTTTCATAAATAAGAAAAAAAAAACAAAAAATACCTACCTATTTTATTATTGATTCGGGACGAGAATCATTAGCATAGTAACCTCCTTGAATTTGACGAGGATGCAAAACAACACCTTGTATAACTGACTTCCAAAAAAAACACACGTCAAATAATTTTCCACTTTTTAGTGTTTTTAACCCCCGACCAAAAAAGAGGGATGTTATAAGATCGACGTGTGTATCTGTGTGTCTGTCTGTGGCATGATACGGTCCTGAACGGATGAACCGATTTTGATAAAAATTGGTGTCGTTTGAAAGGTATTTTAATCGAGAGTGTTCTTAGCTATGTTTCGAGAAAAGTGGAAGGAATGGGAGGAGACCTATGCCCATGAGTGGGATAGTTAAGGCTAAGAAAAAATAATCTAAGTTTAAAAAGCATGAAATAAAATTAAATTAAAAATTTAAAAAAACCCCGACTGAAAAAACCTCTAAAAAAACAAAAATAAAATTAATCCAAGCGTCGGGGGACCGCTAAGTAGACCGCTCAGCACAAACACTAAACAAAGCGGACCCCCGACGCTACGACGCTTGGATTAATTTTATTTTTGGTTTTTTCTGTCGGGGGATTTTTAAATTTTTAATTTAATTATTTTTTACATTGTAACTCCAGCACATCGTACATGCATACGACAAAGAACAAAATGCGTAATAAAGATGATGCCTCAAACAGTACCGATAAGTAGTAAGCAAAGATAATAAAATTCATATGGGCCCACCAGGCAAGCTTTCTCTACCAAATGTATGAAGAATCATCTAAATCGGTCCAGTAATCTGAGAGAAATAGGTGTAACTGGGGAGTTTGTTCCGCCACTTCTTCTTCCCAGCTACACTAGGAAGTGGCGAAGGGCGGGCGTTTTGGAGGACTGTCTCTTGTAATTTTGACGTTCAAAAAGTGCTGATTAATTATCAGCCTAGTTTGAATAAATGACTTTTGATTTTTTTTTAACTGTACATGTGTGATAAAAGTACATAAATAATTAAAAATGTTCATAAAATGAAAACTTCTGTGCCGAACTATGTTAAATTTGTATGGGACCAAATAGCAACTATTCCACATCAAACTAAAGATGAATCACGTAAATCGGATCATAAATCACAGCGTAATCGGTATACATACATTAAAAAAAATACCAATCAAATTGAGTACCTCCTCTTTTTTGAAGTCGGTTAAAAAGTCGAACATTTTTGATTTTTTACAATGAAAACCTAGACGATTCCTAGAAATCCTAAAATAATGTGTTTTCAGATAAACCCATTTGAGAATTCTAAAACATTTAGTTTTAAACTAGCCCTCCTAATGCTACATTGCAGCAAGGTGAATACATGCGATATATTCTTCTTTCCAGCCATGTCGTGTTCACTAAGCCGGAGGGATAGGATATTGCATTGTTTATACGCTATGGGCTTACTACCTCGTACTGCGCAGACATTACCTTTAAAGCTATTTGGCAGTCATAGCATGTAGCTGTTCGAATTCGCTTCGTATCTATACCGGTTATATTGTGTTAATGGATGTGGAATTTTTTCAAAATTTCATGTGCTCAACTTAAAAGAGTTTAGGTACTATAAAACACTGTCACTGTAATAAATATGCGAGCTGTTATAACAGTTACATTAGATGTCAGACAAACAATATTATTTAAAAATTATAGTCGGAGTTTATGCATATAACAATTTATGTACACACTAAATACAGAAATGAAGAAAGGAAAAGAAAATAGGTACAAAGGTAATGCTTATTTCTAAAGAAATCTCTTCCAGCATAACTGCGAAAGGAGATAATAAAAAAAAGAGATGTAGACAAAGTGTGTAAAAGAAGAAGAGAAAATGGAAAACATAAAGCAAATAACTATTTCAAATATAAAATACAATATTAGAACATACTAACTTACTTTTACATACAAAAACCAAATATATAACTATAATATAAATACAATTAAAATAAATACCTATGCAACTATGACGGAATGGAAAGATAATGTTCTTTCACTCTTCTCTTGAAAACTGCAATAGATTAATGTTACCTACCTCACGTAAATATAAGTATAGAACACTTTCAAGAGCGAATGTTATGTTTGCAGAGGTAAATGCGATCCATTACAACAGTTTTAATAGATATCATACAATAAAAAAAATAAAAACAAAAGTTAAAATTTATATGAACTACCTCATAAAAACAGATAATAAACTTTCAGTGAATAATATCAACGATACGATTTCACTGCAGTGAAACAATGCAGAGAAGACATGGGAATGGCTCCAATAAAATCTCCCTTTATACGACTCCAGTAGTGCGAGTGGATAGAGAAATCACAAAGTAAAGTGCAGAGTGAACTTGGTCTTAACTTGGAGTAAACTTACAAAGTTTAACACTACATATTTTTTGTACTTGGTATTGGCGACGCCGGATATAATATAGTAAACATGATCTTTAAAGAATAGCAACACAATAAACTTGAATAAAAAAATACTTTAATCTTAATGACGCATGGTGTCTTCGGTTTGAAACAATCCTGTACCTTTTTGAAAGTCAATTCATTCGGGAAACTAGTTACAGCTAATGAAAGTTTGATAGAAATCATTTCAAAACTATAACTCGTGAAACGTGGATGCACGAAAGGCAGCTCTCACTCCTCTAGCTCCCTAAGAGTGTTACCACACCAATCGATCGATCGTCGATTGATGCCATCGATCGATTCGTGTCGACAATCGATCGATAGGTGTATCTAGTAGACACTATCGATCGACATCGACTAATTCATTCTACCATTGATCGATGGCATCGATCGACGATCGATCGATTGGTGTGGTAACACACTAACTAACCCTTCGGAGATAACAAGCTTGATGTTATATTTAAGTTTCTGAATTATTTCTCACTTTATACTATGACTTATAATAACATATGAGCTATCAAAACTCAAACAACATTGTAATGTATGAACCATATAAAACTGGACGATATGACAAAAAATAAGATGTCTGATGAGATGACGAGTAAAAGAGAAGTATGAAAGAAGAGGAAAAGCTGCACCGACCTCAAATAAATTGGGTTAAGGGCAAGAGAATGATAGAGAATCATAAAGTAACTCCAATTCCCACCAAAAAAGTAAAGAAAATAGTAGAGCAGTAGGTAAGTAAGGTTCTTAAGGAGTCAACCCAGAATTTTGCTGATGGCATTCATTACTAAGTGCTCGGTCAGTTTGTTTGCTCAAAATCGACATTCACAGCCTCTGACATCTAATCTACTGAGTACAGGGGCCCTTTTAGCTAACATGGCCTCACTTTACCTTTACCGTATGAATTAAATAAATAGATAACCACACCAAAGTAAACAAGAAAGGAAACGAGAATATACAACTTATGTAACTACTTAATACATCTGCAGTTTTTTTTCAAAGCCACTTTATAAGCCTACATGTGTAGAAAATCGTTCCCATATGAGTAAGTATGATAAAATAGACGCAATAAGGGGGGGATACGGCATGGCATAGTCATGCCATTGCAATTTTGATATTTCTTCAAATTTGCGGCTAACGACAGATTCCCAACAATGTTGGGGTCGGCTTCCAGTCTTACCAGACACAGATGAATGCCAGTATTTTACATAGAGCGAGCTGCCCATCTGGTGGCGTGGCGCAGATTGGGAAAGAGACGGTACTATATATTAACTATACGGTGTTCCCTTGGTTGAAGTGGACAATTTCAAATACTTGGGGCATTTAGTAACAGCCGGTCTCAGAGACGATGCTGATATCGAAAGGGAGCGGAGGGCTTTGGCTGTTAGGGGTAACATGATAGCTCGCAGGTTTGCGCGCTGTTCCGGGTAGGTCAAGCAGACCCTTTTCAGGGCTTATTGTACTTCTCTGTACACGTGCAGCCTGTGGGTGAATCACACCCAAAAAGCATACGAAGCCTAAGCGTAGCGCGTCCTTGGTGCGCAGGGTGCGCGGCAGCCCCAACAGCGTACTGATGATGATTGCCGACAGGCTCGACTGTCCATACATACGACGCTGCAGTGACTTGCACGTCACCTGCAGTCGTCAGCTGTCTACATAAATTGTGACAGGTGTAATGTTGATTTCTTATTTTAGTTTGTATTTTGTATGGTTAATTGTGTGTCGTGTATTATTTGTTATTATTGAATTTTTGTGTATTTTTTATGTATTGAATGATGAGTCCTTGTCACTTTAATAAATAAATGAAATTAATGAATTATACAGGATGTCTAACGCCATCTCTTTACCACTCTGGAATAAGAATGAAACAATAATGTTTTAAGACGTCATAGTAGCCCCTCTGACCCCCATAAACCATTTAGTATTAGGTATAACGATACCCATTGGGTATCTATGGGTATAGGCCACATAAACAAACAAAAAGTGTCACATTGCCGACATATTCTTAGATAAGATCGCTAAAATAGATCTTCACATCAAAATAACGCTGGGATGACTATGTCAGCTTCCATAGAGGAAAACTCCAATCCCTTACTGCAGCTAGCAAGAAATCACCCTTCACCACACCATGAAATATTCCCACATACACAGACATTGCACAGTTTTCTTTGCATCGAAAAAACGAGACACGTTTAATCTTCGCAGTCTGTTAACGTCAAACAAGGAAGCCGGGAACGAACCTGCAATTGGTTCAACGGGAATGCTGTACTAAGAAACATGCCTTGCATCTGTGACAAGGATATAGCGATGTCGTGCATTCGTTAGAAGAAAACGTGACTATTTGTGTCTTTGTTGTGTTAACCCCTTCCTGAAGATATTGACTTTATTGAAACAGATTTTGCCCAAGGTTCTCTGTTCATATAAGTCTCTCCCTCTCATATTCAAACCTAAACTCAAATTTGCTTAAATTCCATCAGGTTACTATCAGAAGTGATGCCTCTAAAAGCAAATAAAATGAATTTAGCATTTAAGGATCTAACGTTCAAAAAGAAGAAATAAACATGAATACTTTCCCAGAATATTCCACATCGGTGCAATAACGAGTTCTGTCGAAACTATAATCGAAAACCTCAGTAGTCACTACCTATCATCTTTCGCGTGACATTTTAAGTGTGTGTAAAATTCTTTAAGAAATATATACTGCGAAGTCTTTGAGACCTAGTATACTCCCCTGAGGCACGCTTCAATAAACTGCTAACGTTACGTTAATGGAAGTCGACTTTAACTTTACTTCTTATTTCAAAGGACCTGAATATAATTTAAGTATAATTAAGATGTATAACAAGACATTCTGGTTAGGAAACTTTTCTAGTTATTATGTAGGATAATAAAATGGGTCTTAGAGCCATCTTGAGAAAAGTAATGAAATAAGAATTTATGACGTTCTATTTTTCGTTGCTAAGTTTTTGTTATAAAGAATAAGAACATTACTTCTGGAAGTTATGTAACAGTGGCAGAATATTTGTACGAATAAATGACAAAAGCGTCACAATGCCGATTGAATTTGGGATTGCTTAGAAGCAGCTATTACAAGTATTTTTAATAGTAACCGAAGGATTAAACTTACGAAGCTTAGATACGACGTTTATTTTTATACAGAGCACCACCTACACAACAGAAATGTCAGGAACTCTTAACGAGAGACAGAACAATATTGCATTCCAACTGTAGCTGTGCCCACAAAGCAATATCATTTGTCATACGATGCACGGGCTACACTTGCCACCAGCATATTGGTGTAATCGTGAACTAGGTTGGTACATACAGCTGGAGATACAACTGGAATACGAAACAGATCGAAATTCCGCCTCATTAATTCTACCTTCAATGGCCGGCTTGAAAAATAAAGAATCCAGCAAATTACATTAAAAAAGGAAGAGTCCCAAAGGCAATGATTAATTAAGTGACCGTAATAACTCATCGTGTCAACTTAGAGAACTTATATAAAACGACAGAAGAGGATCGTTTTAAAGTGCTGAACGTCAGACAAAAGGCGGAACACAATGGTAC
The DNA here is from genome assembly GCA_963082945.1 of Cerastis leucographa. Classification (NCBI taxonomy): domain Eukaryota; kingdom Metazoa; phylum Arthropoda; class Insecta; order Lepidoptera; family Noctuidae; genus Cerastis; species Cerastis leucographa. The sequence continues at coordinate 5,929,230 of OY720382.1, forward strand.
TCTACATTTTGATTTAATACACGGAAATTTTACTGTCTATAACTTTACAACCATTTCTAAAGTTTCAACCGTTAGTTCTAGTAGTAACCACAAGTTGGACAATACTACAGGACTTAATAACATCTCTGACTGCACTAAAGGCAAAGTTTGGTAATTAATATTTCCGGGATGCCAGAACTTGTAAATTAAATCCAACAATACCTACGAGTTCTACACGTTAAAAAAAACATGTGCGATACAAAGTTATTGTCACGTAACGCGAGTTCGTCGGCACGTTCCATTTATATTTCATGGAACATTTCTACCTACTTTAGTAAGCTATTAACAACCATGGCAACATGACCTTTACAAGGCTAATGCATTATAAATCAAAAGTTTCAAGCAGGCGCTCGTAATAAACAAAACGGAAAGTCAGAGACAAGATGTGACGTAATTAATTGAAGAGGAAAAAGGACTGAATTTCTAATGCGATCATAATTTTCTGTATCAAATCAAATGTTGCTTTGGGAGATTCTTAAGTTCTTCCCGACTCGATATTTTCAAATAACATTGTGAAGGGTTCTTTAAAAGTAGGACTTACACTCTACACAGCCCAGTTTTAATTATACAAGATGTTTTTAACTTTCAGTGTGGGTTGAAATATTATGAGTCACACAGGCTTTCTGGTTTGAGACTAGAAGTTTACTAGAGGACTCATTACGAAAGCCACCGAAGTACTTATAAACTAAGATTGAAGTGGTTTATTTTGAAATTTCATGAAGTTTGATTAGATTTTTTGCTCTTATTTTCTTTAACCGCTTTTGCTTACCTAAATGTCGTGTTTTCCTCAAACAAAACTGTATGAAAAACTTTAAGTGGCACAAATTAGACCATATAACATATTTCTCTGTAGTTATTTTTATGTTTGGTTTTATGATGATCCAACAAACATGGATTATATAAAGAGGAGTAGAACTTTACTAACTTATGCTATCTAGTCCATTACACAAGCCTGGTCTTAGTTTATAAACCAGCATTGCTGAAAAACCATTTTCTGTTGTGAACAAATCAACAATAACGGTTGGCCTTATTAAAATCCGTCAAACTAATTAAGAAAGTTTATCTCCTGACGCAGATTTCTCGAGACATTGAGAATATTCAAGAGAGTAGGGACAAGGGCCAGATATCGATTTTTTAAGTAGTGAAGCGATCGTGGTGGCTGGGAACGTGCTTAAGAACCTGCGACATACTATGTTGGAACGAGTTAAGTCAGTGTCAAGATTCATAGATGAAGTATGTGTTGATGATGCTAAGAGTTAGAGGTTATAGCCACAGTTCTGACTCTCAAAGAATCTTTAAAAGTGCTTACAAAACACGTTGACTTCGAGTTTAATATATCTTGTGATACTTGAGCAGAATAATGCCGAGTCCAGTAATAAACTGAAGAATTTACAGTGCTTGAGTCCTGACAAATTTTGCTTCGTTGCTTTTACGAGGAGTGCTTTTACACTTCCCTTTTTATTTTGTACTTAGTTAATAGCATTAAAGCAATGGTATGCTTCATTAAAAACCACCACGTACCAAAATTAAAAAATGTATTCCTTTCCATGGAACAATTCAAATTAAGTATTGTTATGGACAGCAGAGACACCAAGCGAGGCGCGGTGATGGCAGGTGGACTTATGCTCTGACCGAGTGACGTCCAATGACTGTAAGACCTGTACATATAGGTTCGATGATCATTTTTTTTTTTCAGTTTAATTTCCATGTATGTAGTTAGTTAGTAAAAAAAAATATTAAAGGGGGGCACCCCTTTAATATTTTTTTTTTGTATGGAATCGTAAAGCAGTTAACAGAATACATCTACCTAGCAAGTTTTAACTGTGTAGTCCCAATAGTTTCGAAATAAAGTAGCCGTGACGTACGGACAGACAGACAAACAGACATGACGAATCTATAAGGGTTTCCGTTTTTTGCCATTCGCCGACAGAACCCTAACAATGATCTAAAATGTGATCTCTCAAATAGTTCAGAAAACTTCAAAGCACAGTTAATAAGAAAGTGAATAACTGATGAAGTCTTACCTCACCGCCTTGTTGCATTCAAATTACTTGATAACAGAAGAATTGGTAATCAACGAATTTGCTGGCTTGGTAAATTACTTTTGTTCCATCAGTGAAATAATGACGAGTCTATCTGATATTTTCTTTGACTGAGCTATCTTTACTAATGACTCTAGGGTCACAATTAGGCTCCGGATTGGTCTTCGTTCGTGAGTTCTTTTTTAAGTATTCTTGCTTTAATTTTCGTCCTTGTTTTATCGCATCAGTTAATCCCTTAGTTCAAGATTTATAGAGTTATATGCCGTTTTTATTATACCTGATATTCGCGTTTCACCAACATTTTATATGACCTACTACCAAAGTTAGATAGAATAAGTTACTGGAGAATATATTTGCCTTGATGAGATTGTCTGCAAAGTACACGTAGAGATCTTCATACATGTAATTCTCTGAATATGTTCAAATAAACGTTGACATAAAACAAGGATACAAGCGAAAATCTCCCATGATAAAGTATTTTTTCGGCATAACAAAGATATAAATTTGCCATAAATTCGTATCTTATTACAGAGAGTGTCTCGACGAACTCTTTACACTTGATAAAACTTTGTTTCTCGCGCCACCAGCGACCTACCTTTCGTTGGCTCCGTCATAATATGGAGAAAATACGGCGGCAGTTTAATGCTTTCTGTTTCCTTCAAGGAAATGTCTGCAGGTTAATGTATTTAGTTAACTTTGTGACATGTTTGAGGATCGTTCAAAAGTGAAATAAGAACGTGGGTGCTGACAGCGATAAGTAGTAAATGGGCTTCCATTTCGATATTTCTTGAATTTCTTTTTCATTTATGTGTTCTTATTGATTTGGTATAAATAAACTTCGGCAGTACGCAGTTTGACATCATTGCCAGGATACGCGTGTTGGATCATAAAATGCAGGAATATATTCTTAAGTATCGATATGACAGGGTATAAATATTTTATGATGATGGTATATACTAATCGGGCTTACCAGGATGTCATATCTTCTCAAGACAAAATAGAGAAAAGAAAGGCTGCATAAGTAAGCAAAGTTATTTACGACGGGGTGTGCGGGTGTTACTTCACTACTTTTATTATTCTTGCCACGTCGGTGAGGGCTGTGTTTTGTAAATTTACTATAATCTCGCAGAATGGAACCACAGATGATGGGATAAAGAATGGAGAAGAAGTGTAATATGACCATTTTGTGTTTTGATTAAAATCTTAATATAAATCAATGCTGTAATTTAAAAGCTGCAAGTAAATAAAAATCAGTGGTGGCTCAGTGATTACGGCATTGACTAAACAGTTGAAGGTCGTGCGTTCGAGCCCTGACAGGCATGTTCTTGTGTGTAATTTATTTAATTACCAATGCTCACAAAACGGCAAAGGAAAACATGAGAGGAAACTGGCGTTTCGTAGTACCAAAAATTCGAAGACATTTGATAGTGACAGAAAAAGCTTTCAAAGTCTATCTATTTCTTATTTAGCAGCAAAATCCAGATACCTTTCTACTCGAACAATACGAATGATATATTCGTAACATTGACAAGAAATAAAACCAAGAGTAGAAACAAACCTATAAAACGCGGTAAGGATAAAGTATCTGCAAACGACGTGGAAATGCGTTGTCATTTGCAAACGGCAGGTCAGCGGTTTTGTTACACAGTAGTACATAAAGCTTCTATTGCTTTTTTGCCACAACACTGGAAATGTCAATGAGATGTAAAGTTGTGTATTTCGAACATGTAAGTAATGTAGTAATGGGCCTGGACTGGCCACGTCTGCCGCATGCCCAATGAACTGTGGGCCAAAATAACCAATTTTTGGAGTCCAGAAACAGCCAGAAGGCTTCGCGGCAGACCTCGTAGAAGATGTCGGGATGAGCTGGGGAAGACCAGCGACCAGTGTTCCACATTAGCCCTGGATCGAAACAATAAGAAATCATGGGGAGAGGTCTTTGCCCAGCAGTGGGATGACGCAGACTAACAGTATCAGTAATAATTTATCAATAGGGGATCGGACTGGGTAAAGAAAACGACATTCTATTTTGTCCGTCAGACAGGTAATACAAATATATTAGACACGTATTTTTTGTTTTATCAAAATATCAAAAAATTACTTAGTTAGAACTCATTAAAGTTGGAGAGTGGGGACTTACTACGTCACAAGTAGGTATAAAACTTACCTACATGTGACGTCATGCGCCATTTCAACTCAATATATCTCCGTAATTTCATGACCACGTGAAAAAAGAAAAAAATACGTATCCAATACATTTCAATAAACTACCCGACGGACAAAGAAAAAAAAATAGGATTATCCCCTATTTCAGGGTCTCGCTTAAATTTCCAGCGACAGAGTTGATGGTTACCAAATAGAAAACACTATAAGCTTCTGCATTGTATTCAACAATGATAAAAATCATAAAAATGGACTTTCATTCAAAACTTGCAAGTTTGCCTCATTGTGTAAGTTTCCACGTGCACGAAAATTGGTAGAGGCACCGATACGAACAATGCTGTCACAGAAGTGAATTCAGGCGCCATCTACCGCGTATTTTAAATAATGCTAGCTCAGCCACCTCACTAGACAACCCTCTGCCACCCCTACCCAGGAGTAAACAACCCTTACACAACTGTTTGGATACACCCAGTAGATGTCGCTGTTGCTTCATTGGCTGCTGTTTGCGAGTAAACCCTCTAGGTGGCGCTGTTAAGCGAGGTGAGAATGTAGCGCGAAATTCATAGATGGCGTTGTACTGAGTTGGGTTTTGGTTTACCGATTATTTCAAGTCTATGTTCGAGTGGTGAAAGTTTCCAGTTTTTGGAGAAACTTTTGGGTAGGCTCCAAATGTTTTCTTTCTTTATCTTAAATGAAAATTCTTTACTCACTAAGTCATTTTACCTGCACTCGTTTTTCGGGATTTCTTACCTGAAACAAAAAAATGTCCTTGTTAGATACTTAAAACAATGAAAATCAAGTAATATACTTCACTATCATCGTCCTTTATTTAAATCTACACAAATCAATTACGTTTTATAATATTCCTTAAAAATAAATAAAATAAAACATTTGAAAATATAAAAAATTGTAGCATACATTGCTACAATTTTTTGTATCATTATTATTTTCTTAAAGAAAATGTTAAATGTTTTTTACCGCAACAGATTAATCTTTTCTTTGTAATATTTTTAAACCTAAGCCGTTGAACTGTTTTAGTAACTTAACAAATCATGATGATAACCAGAAAGTGACATACAATGATAAGAGTACAACGAAATTACACATAATATGTGGGGACATCAAAGCCACATCCCAAACCACGACATCGTCATGTCAACAAATTTACATAATTTTACAAGGCAATTTTTCCCCCTTATTTTTCAATTTAGCATTTTTGTGCCCTACCGAAAGGGATAACTGCAAACAGGGTTATCAAACTCTTTCATTTGACAATGTAAAATAAGTTTATACTTATAGGGATCTAGGAAGCGAAAAAACGGAAATTAATAATGTGTGCATAATAAAATACCTTTATGAGACCATGGAGGATGCAGGTAAAGACGATTTTAAATTAATGTGTCGAGTATCGGTGTGTCGGGTCGTTTAGTTCCCTTCAAAATGGTTGAGTTGAATGATGGCTGATACATGCGTCATGTTCGTGAACGGGCGCTGTCAGTTGTGACTGGTCATCTCTTAGCTGCCACGGTTTATTTTAATTACTTTATTTTTTTAATTACTGATTTAATCTTTTACTCTGGACGCTCTTAACTTGCCCGTATTTCTACATTGTTCTCACATATTTGTAATTCTTAACATGAATGATGTAACCATGATTTTGTAACATATTTTGATTTAAAAGAGTGTCCATGGAGTTTCTTGCCCGTTCTTCTCCATAGAGATCTACGCTACGGAATGGGCAACTACAGTACTTTCACAAGTTATTATGCCTTGTGACTGGGACTGTAGCTTCGCGTTTTATTTTGTTTTTTTTTGACTTTCAAAAGTGCCTGTAATGGTCTAATTGAAATAAATGCTTTGACTTTGACTTTATCATACGATTATACGCTTTATACAGCGTGTTTCAGAAAGGTATGGTTATATTTTAGGGTGTGGTACAGACCATCAAACGGAATAACTTACTTCATGGAACGAACATCTTCATAGGGTATGAAGAAAAGGGTGTGAAGTTCTTCATCCCCCATAGAAAAAAGGAGGATCTTTCGACCACACGGATATTGTGCCTGGTGGGCTACTGCCCGATAGTTGTTGTCAGATTCTGTACACTCTAAATCGCGGATAACTTTAATACCGTGATTCAGAATTTGGATGTTAGTTCTTCATTTGTGTCATAGATGGCGCTGTAGTACATTTGTACTATTACTATGTTGCTGTAGTACCTACTTTTTGTAGTGCCGTTACATTTCAATTACGAAAACATAATCAATAGGGGATAATCCTATTTTTTTTTTCTTTGTTCTTTGGTTAGTTTATTGAAAAGTATTGGACACGTATTTTTTCTTTTTTCACGTGGTCATAAAATTACGGAGATATATTGAGTTGAAATGGCGCATGACGTCACATGTAGGTAAGTTTTATACCTACTTGTGACGTAGTAAGCCCCCACTCTCCAACTTTAATGAGTTCTAACTAAGTAATTTTTTGATATTTTGATAAAACAAAAAATACGTGTCTAATATTTTTGTATTACCTGTCTGACGGACAAAACAGAATGTCGTTTTCTTTACCCAGTCCGATCCCCTATTGCCCTTTACATAGGTCGAGTACCTCGACATTGAAATTTTGTATGCCACAGCTGATTATATTTTTGAGATTACGATGTTCGTCCCATACAAAAGATTGTTCAATTTTACATGGTATGGAAAGAAATCATCTTATGAAGCTTTAAGGAAGACTTATAAAGCAAACAATTTAACCAATTATATTATTTATGGTTCATAGTTAGGAAAATATTTAATATGGTCAGATAGGCAGTCGCTTCATGTAAAATACTGATACTCAGCTACATCCGGTTAGACTGAAAACCGACCCAACAAAGTTTGGGAAAAGGGCTAAGCAAGTGATGAAGATGATGATGTGTTAGGAAAATATTTCTTCTCATAAATGCAATACATAATGCCTGCGTTGCAAGCCCATGTTAGCTCACTACGACATGTGGGATTTAGTAAATGGCTACTATTCCACAGCCTCCTTAGAGGAGCATATTGGTAGCCATATTACCTGTATAAATATAATAACGCTGACGAGTTTGTTTCTCTTTTTGAACGCGTAATCTGGTAGTCGGATTTGAAAAATCTTTTGACATCGGGCTACGACATTTAGGAGCCGAGCAATAAGCAAAACAAGTCATAACAAATAAGTCAGAAGCGGCAAGTAAAACCGCGTGCAGTAAAGTGAATATATTTTTAAAAGCTATCAGAATGTTAATAAGTTTTCAATCTACATAATATTTTTCTTCTATTATTATAAAGAAATAAATAAAAATAAATTAAAATCCAAAAAGTCTGACATCCAGTCTTACCAAGGGGTATCGTATTACCCAGTTACTGGGTTGTGGAGGTCAGATAGGCAGTCGCTTCATGTAAAATACTGGTACTCAGCTGCATCCGGTTAGACTAGAAGCCGAACCCAAGATAGTTTGGGAAAAGGCTAGGCAGATGATGATTATAAAGAAATATTCGAGACTAATAAGCAGTGCTAAGTTCAATAACAATCATAATCCGATGTGTCTTTCACTTACATGTTTAATAAATATCTAATTTCAAAAAGACAGCACGCCGTTTTGCTACATTAGTAGTAAATATTGTTGTATTTTTTGTTTTTACAAAAAGAGATAAAATATGTCAGAAAATACATTTTCGTTAAATTTTCAGTATTTCTGGAACTGCCTCGGTTACAGTTCAGGAAGACTATTGGCACTCTTCAGATCGTTTCCTTTGATTTCCGATTCACGACGATACAGACGTCTTTCCTGCTACTCATTATAGGAATATAGAAAGAATTCTCTCGAAGATTTTAACGGAAATAAAGCTTTCTTTTAATGGGTCTTTTTTCTTTGAAATATTTTGCTGTGTCATTTAAGTTGAAATACGGCATAGGTTTTACAATACGGAGGAATTGACAAATGAATTCTTTTATGAAAAGGGTTATTTCGATTTATTTGTTTCTAACTACAGCGAGGCTAAAATAGTAATGATTTGTTTTGCATTTTTTTTTGCCAGTCTGTCGGGGATACAGTCAATTGCATACAGACAGCATCTCTTTGTTTTAACAATAAGAGCCATTTACGCCCGGAGCAGGAGGGGTCATTTGATGATTACACATCCGTAAAAAAGAAAACTGTAATTTACGTAGTACAAAAAGTGTTGTATAGTTGACTATACATATAGTTTACAGGCATTGCCTAACGAAATCTATTTAGTTACAGCGCAATGACTCACTTAACAAGTTTTAAGTTCTTTCAGCTCATTGGTTTGGTGACAGGAAACTCGTTTGCTTTGGGGCCTGAATTTTAGGCAAAACATTTGCTGTTTGGAAATTCAAAGTTGACAATGAATGGGCTTTCGCACTGGCGAAACATTTTCATAAAACGAGAGATAGTGATCCCAATCGCAGAGAGAGAGTTGAACATGTTTTATGCGATTAACGGTAACGCACATTAAGAATTAAATGCTAGATCTTTATAGGAAACTACTTCACTGTACTTGCTCTGCATCTCTTCAGTACACATAAACAAATCGCAACATGCGATACCACCAGTGCTACGAGTATACGGAGATATATAAGTACCTAGAGCACCCGCATTAACATATTCTCAATAAATATGTAAACGCAAGTTGAGGCAATATCCACCGGGCATGTTCGCATTGCCCAAAGCGTGGTCGGTATCGAATGGTTGATTGGAGCGTGAGTTCAAAGCATAGAGAGCCTGTTTGTGATGCTATCATAGTAAGTTTTCTGTCGAGTCGTGTTCGGTGTCAATTTGAAGTGGTATAGACTGATAACAGTTTTAGAATTACGTACGAGAAGATTCTAGTTTGTCAATGGCTTAGGAAATCAAGTGATCATATATAGTTTAGGTTGACCCAAAGTGCAAGAAGGTTATCAATAAGTCTACATGCACTTTGGGGGTTTTAGGTAGTTTATGTTTAAGCAATTGATTGTGTAAGTACAAGCCGTGTGGCCCGATGGGACGTCGCATCCGCAAAAATGACAAACTGCCTGAAAACATTTAGTAATCCCTCGTTAGTGCCTTAGTACTTTGGTTTTAGACGGGACTCTTGTGAAAAAATTTATGCTAATGGACCCCGCATCTTAAGTAGTGCGATGACTGTCATAGTCTGTGGGTTAATTTGATAGTCCTAAATATTTAAATTATGACAAAGCTATGGCAAAGCTGAATGATGCTGGAATGGCGACCGCGAACCGGAAGACGATGCGTTGGAAGGCCCACTAAGTGGACCGATGACCTGGTGAAGAGTGCGGGGATCCGCTGGATGAGAACGCCGCACGGGACCGGTCAATGTGGCGACACTTGGGGAAGGCCTATGTCCAGCTGTGGACGTCTTTCGGCTGAACTGATGAAGATGATAGCAAAGCTAAGTATTTTAATGAAATAAAGTAGAACCATAGCTTTGACGTCTGACTGTATACAACGATCTCTAGTAGTCCTTAATTGCCATGTAACTCAAGACCCAAACACGAAAATAACGAGGTCTAGAATTGTATTTATCGATATTAAATATCAGAATCGTAAGCATTATTGTTAAACCGCGCACGAACCGTTGGGCGGGCACCACTTAAGTTGTATAGCCTCGTTTTCTAAACCTCGTTACTAAGCCTCTTGAGACTTCAGAGTCGTACGCGAGTCTATTACTATTTATTTTGGAGTGCCTAATGGTAAGACCTTTGTGGAGATGAGAAATGTATGAACATTGTTTGCTAACCTAGGTACGTATTTACGTAAAATGTTTTAAAGTGTTCAGTCGTAAAATTACTCCGGCTGAAAGGAGCATATCACACAGCGTTTTCGGTAAATAGCATAATATCACGCCTGCAATCCGCGAAGGGTCATGCAGAGGTGTGCCTTATAGTACACCCACATTACGCCAGTTATGTTGACCCCACGTAATAGGGATGATGACTGGGTAAAGAAAACGAAATTCTATTTTGTCCGTCAATCAGGTAATACAAAAATGTTAGATACGTATTTTTTGTTTTATCAAGTTAACAAAAAAATACTTAGTTAAAACGCATTAAAGTTGGAGAGTGAGGGCTCACTACGTCACAACTAGGTATAAAATGTACTGAGCCGTGACGTCATGCGCCATTTCAACTCAAAAGATCTTCGTAATTTTACGATTACGTGAAAAAAGAAAAAATACGTGTCAAACAATTTTTAATAATCTACCCGATAGACAAATAAAAAAAATAGTTACCATCCCTATTGGGGGCGTGCCTAAAAACTGGACAATAGTGTCCGGTTGTTGGCAATAGGCTGATAAATTCCTGCTAAAAACCCAATAACACTTTGCTCGACCTGGAAATCGAAACTAACGCCTCATGGTCAGCAGTCGCGCTGACTACGTCAATAGTCTAGAGGTCGCAAACCCAACGAGGCAGGCTAATAATACTGTCCGCAAATAATCCTAACTAATATTATAAATGCGAAAGTAAGTTTGTTTGTTACGCTTTCACGCGAAAACTACTCAACCGACCATCATGAAACTTTGTACACATATTCTTGGAGGTATTAAAGTAACATAGGCTATATATCATCACGCTACGGCCAATTGGAGCGGAGCAGCAATGAAAAATGTTGCAAAAACGGGAAAAATGTTGCGAAAACGGGGAAAATGTGACGCAGACGAAGTTGCGCGGGACAGCTAGTTTAATATAAATCTAAGGCAAATTGAATGTCAAAGTAGAACAAGAACAAAATTAGCTATCTACAATCAGATATAGCTGTTGCTTCGTATCAGCAATCTAAATTAATAAATTCTAAGTAGCAACACTAAGACCGGACCACGTTGGGGAAAGGGAAATCCTTTCCTCGATCCCGGCAAAAGGCTTTCCCAACTAGATGGACGTTATTAATAGCAGCCAGAGTAACTCCAATAAATTCTAACACGCCTTTAATTGATGTTATTTACTTGGATATTGAGGGTATTGATTGTATTTGGGCGGTAATGGGCGGTATTGTTTTAAACGGCTTTTTAGAACGATTCCGTGAACGTGAATGCGAGAAAAATATGGGGTGACGGGTGGTTATTATCGTGAAATGCAAATTAGATGGCGGGATTGGGTTGTTAAGGTGTTTATAGGCGTAAAGCTAGAATGCTGTTTACATTTTCGCCCGTTTTATAGTAATTTAGAGCCAAATAACAATGTGATTATATTTTCTGATTTTATTTCGATGGATCCCTACGTGCTATCAAGTCTCCTGATCAAGTCAGAGGTCCAAAAAGTTAACTTCGTTTGTATCTATATTCACTGGTCTACTACTGTTAAGTTTTCCGTTTTATTGTATGTATTGGATGTACATTGTATGTTATTGTTTTAACATCGTGTCTCTTTGTAGTAGTGTATAAATAATCTGGCGTGTTTTTGTCAATGTTGTATTTGCCCGTAATTGGCATATATATTAGAATATTACCATAAGACTCAATGTACCTATGTCCATGTATGTGCTGTGGGTGAACATTAAATAAATAAATAAATTTATAGAAATAAGACATGCTGCGCCGCCCCTAAATAAATTGGGATGAGGGCAGGAGCATGTTGGTGATGATGGATTGATTGTAAGACTTGATGGAATTAACTGTACGGTACACACTCCTGTACGGGGAGTGCGTGAGTGTACAGCCAATACTCGATTTTCACTTGGCTTTAGGTACACTCTCACAACCGTCTCGTCTCGTGTCTCGGTGAGAGTGTACATCCACCTGTAAAGAGTATTTCAAGATGCCTGTCGGTCGCTACGAGCCACAGTTCTTTTTCAAGACAAGTAGGTGTGTGCAGCTAGATAGTCAATTTGAAGTAATTAACGTTATAAGTAACGTTCACATTACATCGCGTAGTGACCGAATCATTGACTTGAACAATACATAGTTGCTATCCCCAAGAGTGTGATCATAGCGGATAAGGTCATGAGTGTAATGCGACATCTTCCAATTAAGTTATCCATCATATTAAGTAACATGCAAGTTCAGGTCCCAGGAATATTAGACTTAGAACGTTCATCATCTACCTAACCTTTTCCAAATTATGTTGAGGTCAGCTTCCAGTCTAATCGGATGCAGCTGAATACCAGTATTTTACATGGAGCGACTGCCTATCTAACCTCCACAACATAGTTAGTACTGGGTTATACGATAGCCCTCGGTCAGACTTTCGGGCCACTAACTACCTGTAAAACGACTACCAAAGATCTGCAAATGACAGCCGGGACCAACGGATTAGCGTACTTTCCGAGGCAAGGAGGAAACTCGGTAATGGGTGACGTAGTGACCCAATACATAATTATATAACTTGGTTGTCTGTGATTGGCAGATTACGAAGCTATTTCGGAAAGTGTTCCAAGATAATGATCCGTCCGTATTATTTCTGGGATTGAATTAAGAATATCATTAAAGATTTAGCATTTGCTTTTAGCAAAATATATTTCGTATTCGTTTCGTTTATTTCTTAGCAATGAATCTAGATTTCTCTTTATCAGTGTAATAAAATAGCGGCCTTATTGGTTAGCAAATCGTATTCAACATTCATCATGTATTTTATTTTGTACGTTCTTAATGAATTGTCTGCCTCGTCGGTGTAGTGGTCACAATTGCAACAGCTGAGCATTAATTAGGTCCTGGGTTCAATTCTTGGGTCGGGCAATTTGTTATGGGGTTTTTCCATTAAGAATTTCTCAGTACCAGCCACGGAGTTATGATTTGTGCCCGGTTGATGGCAAAAGTAAAATAATAAAGATTTGTTTAAGAAAAAAAAGGTCAGTTTTGCAGCGATTTGTTTCTGTCACTAAATTTTGTAGCACAACATATTGACTTTTTATGACACTATTTTAATTTAATATTGAAAATTCTTGAACCGGCTATATACCTATTTGTGACCAAATAATACTCCGTAAAATGTTGTTTCGGTGTGGTGAAAATATGGAAAATGACAAAGTTCAAAAGACGTTTTGGCCAATAGCAAAAAGTTATTTTGTAAATCGGCGAAAAAGGTTCGGTAATAAAATACATATGACTACTTGATACTTCGATGATCTAAAACTATGTCAAATCACGGATATAGCAAAAGAGACGTCGGTCTATACATTTCGGTAAAATGAAATTCGAACAAACAAAATTCGGAAAAGTGATCGGTCCCTGTACTGTTACGTACACTTCTGCCTTATTCTTCGGGGATTACAGCCTTGATGTTATGTTATATTGAAATATAGCTCATACGAAAATTTGTATAACCACGTACAAACAAACGAGTCTTTTAATAGTTCCAGCATTTATCAGATAAGAAATAAACTGCACGACATGTTTTCTCGACAATCTTTTATCGAGAATCTTGAAGTAACTATCGAAAAGAATAACTACGCTGAATAAGCATCGTTAGGGGAAAAACATGTCTCTAAGTAGATGATGCAATCATATATAAATGAACGGGAGAAGTTTTACTATCATGTTGCTTTGAAGCAAGAAGAAGTGCTAACATAACATATCTTTATTGCTTGGTATTTTATACTGGAGATCGCGAATCGGCAAGCGTAAGATAGGACGCCCTCAGGCTCGGTGCGACGAACGGTGACTGCCGACTGGTAGCAACTAGATGAGAGTTGCCGAGAATCGAGTTATCTGAGGCCTGATGATGATGATTTTATCTTGTGTTTATACTGCAACACATGCGACCATTTTTCGCTCGGATGCAATCTAATGATAGGACGACATGTCGATACATCGAGATTAGGTAAATCTATATGTATTTTTTTTTTCGGAATTAACTGTCTAAATGATGCTTAAAATTTTATCAAAGTCAATTGTGTAATTTGGAAGATTTGAATATTGTGACGTGGTGCTTACAACAGACAATTACAAAAACCGACTTTGATTTATACTATTTCTAGGCGAATTTAAAGATAGTCTCGATATAAGGTTTCATTAATTCCCAAGTCGAATATCTGGCAGGATAATGCATACGTGTGTATTTCGAGACTACACTACTCGTACTAGCTTCAAAATTGATCGAAGCATATTATTTTGAGACGAATCCAATTATGTGTATCCTTTTTGACACTGACTGTCACACCTGCCTCAGATGTGTGTGAAAGAGACTGCACTCTACACTTATCAGCCCTGCTTTTTAGGGTACCTTACCCAAAGGGTCAAACGGGACCCTATTACTGAGACTTGGCTGTCCGTCTGTCACCAGGCTGTATCTCATGAACCGTGATAGTTAGCCAGTTGAAATTTCTAAAGATCAATATCTTCTAGAGATCTAGATCTTTCTATAGATCTATTACTGTTGCTGCTATAACAACAAATATAAAAACAGAATAAAATAAATATTTAAGGGGGCTCCCATACAAAAAAGCTCCATTAGCTCAATAATGGTACAGAACCCTTCGTGCGCGAGTCCGACTCTCGCTTGGCCGGTTTTTAATATGTTGAAGTCGGGTTCCAGTCTAGCCAGATGCAGCTGTATTTTGCATCTACAAAGCTGAACATACATAACGTTACATCACGCCTGCCCGAGGGGTTAGGCAGAGGTGTAACTAATAGTGCCCCCACAGTTCGCCAGTTATGTTTAAGTCCCATCTAATAGACGGCGAGCCAACAAAGCTGAAGTTTTGCTAAAACCCCGTGTGCCATATCAAGGTAATTTATCATTCAAACTCATAGCTCATTGAAACGGAATGCTATTAATAACTAAGAAGGAAAGGAAACATATCAATAACCTATAAAGAACCAACACTAAGAGAAACTCCGCACTTTGTTCGTGTTCCTCAAACAATTTGGGGTCTACGAGGTAAATTGACTGCGTTTTTGTAAGAAATGTATATTCGATAGGTATAAGAATGGCAAACACGCCTTCCTCGTTCCTTCCTTTATTACTTACATACTTATCTATTGATCTCAGGAACCCCACTGATCCCCGTAAGCAAAGACGATTGGACGATAAAATAGCTTTTCGAAAAATGAGGGATCGTTTCAATAGTGACTGTAATGAAGGTTTTTTTTCAATATGGCTTTTGATGTCTCGAAGATTAAGGTTGCTTCATAAATCAGTATTAAGGTTTTTTTTTTGTATAAATTTGTCTCTACTCATACGTATATCATGAAAATTTGTTGTTCAATTGGAAAAAGACCCTTGTATGCGAAATCAAATTAAGACCGAATAAAAATAAAGATATTAATTAAACGGTCAACCAGTTTCATCTACCTTACCGTTTTCCCAAACTATCTTGGGGTCGGCTTCCAGTCTAACCGGATGCAGCTGAGTAACAGTATTTTACATGATGCGACTGCCTATCTGACCTCCACAACCCAGTAACTGGGTTATACGATACCCCCTGGTAAGACTGTCAAACTTTTGACTACTCGTAACGACTGGCAAAGATCTACAAGTGACAGCCAAGACCAACGGCTTAACGTGCTTTCCGAGACAGACGAAACTCGTTATGTAATTATGGTCACTCAACCACGGACCAACCTCGGCAAGCACGGCTTAACCTTAAAGATCGACCCGTGCGACTGTTATTACTTAGCCACGAGCTCCTCAACGGTCAACCAGTTTGTCGTCATAAATATTTATGCAAGCAAGTGCACCGCATTACAGCTTAATGGGAGATCAAGAAACATTAATGGATGTAGCTAACTCGGTAAACGTCCCATACCATAATGCGCATCATCATTTACTAACTAAAACTTTTAGAGTATATCACACACTATAAATATTATTTAATACATATGTACTTTACAACATTTATTAAATGCTAAACAAAGTTCTAGTGAATGATAAATGTACAAAAGTTCCTTATAATTTTCATTTCAGATCTATTTTGTTCTCCTCCTAGGAGAGCGCACTGGCTCTTGTAACCCAGGTCTATCTCCTAGCACAGGCGTCAAGGACTTCACAATTTTTTTATTTGTAACCACTTTCTTGTGTAATAAAGATTATTGATTATATAACTTCTACACCTACTGATATTTACGAGCGCTAAAATACGATATGATGGGCAACAGAAGGCACCCTGATATTAACACATCAACGTCTATAATGTAACACAAGTATCTCGGGAACAGCAGCGATTATTTAACGCTCGAGTTTCATGTTCAAATATTGTAACTATGGTTGTGATATATGGACATATTCCGGACACTTGAACACGTTTCCACGTCCATTACTGCGCTGCTGTTCTGTCTGCTTGCACCTCCAAGCATATAATTTTAAGTGGACGACACAATTTTGTGGAATACGCGAGAGTAAGTTTGCATTTGCGACAGTGAACATTCATGCGGAATTGCTGACAGAGATACATTATCTGACATTTCAAAATTATATATTTCAACACATACTTACACTCACGCCTTTTTCCTATGGGAGTAGGCAGAAATCATAGAATGTGCATAATTATGATAGGCGCGACGCGGCACGCGGCGACAAAACCTAAATAGAACGCGACGCGTTTTTGATTTTATTATCACTTTCGAGAGCGCGGCGTGCCGTCGAACGAGTCTTTTGTTTCTGGTTGCCGAGTGTGTCCCGGCAAAAAGATTCGTAGAAAATTTTGTATGCAGCCGAGCCTGCCGCGATCTGTCGCGCGGCGCGCGGCATCAACTCGTTGATCGATTAAGGCTCCTTCAACTTCGATTAGACTAGACTTCGACTATATGCAGCGCAGCGCCGCATCCCGCCTGTGAGCGAGGCTTCGCGACGGGGCAACACTGCTATGCCGCGTCGCGCCTTTCTGCGGGAGCCTTTAAAGCTGACTGTCATTTCTGTTGGGGCAAAACAACGTTCGCCTATCATAGCCCATCATGTCGGAAATAACGGCACCCTCCAGAGTTTAAATGAGGAAAAAGATAAAGCTGTTCAGGTCGCTAAAACCAAATTTAAATCATCGATTCAAAAAGAAGTTGAAGATATCAAAAACATAATAAAATCTATTTCCTGATTTACGTGCTACATAATCATTCTAACTTACAATTCCAGGAAACAACACAAATACGAGTCGCCAGCCCAGCTATTATCTAACAAACAATAGAAATAGACTAGAAAAACAACAACCTTTTATATAATTTTTAATCACGCTCCTTTTAAGTTCATTGAAACACTATCACTGATTTTCTGATCACGCTCGCATCCATGCTCTGGGTAATGTTTAGTGCAGATTGCCTCTCATACAAGGAGCACAATGCAGGCCTCATCATTTGTTCCTCTGTGCACGATGCCACAACAAATACAAGCTGAAAACACAACGCCTACAATGGCCGTCTGTAATACGTGAAGTGCACGCTTTTGTATTAACGCCGTAAGGTTATCGGTAACGGATTTTCATAATCGGAATGTGGTTTCCGAGACCAAGGTTTTTAAGATAAAAAAAGAAGAAGATAATTCTCAATTTTATGTGACATTGATTGATTTGAATTTTCGAATACGCGGCTGAATTAAAGGCAAGTAAGGTGACCCGATGGCTGTTGATATAATTCATTCAACTATATTTTAACAGTTTAAACTCGCTTGACATTTTTTTTATCATTTAATGTTGATTTTCGCTGTTTTCGTTCCAGAAATGGGGCAAAAGAACTCTCCTAAAAATTAAAACGATTTCATATCATGTCTCTGTCATTTAAAGCAAAGTGAAATCAAAGGGCAATTAAACGACAAGCTTAGTTACAAAATATTTGGTCCAATTACCTTATGACTGCAGCGTGTAATTTGCAGATATAAATTTTTCCCCAACGATTATTACCAACACATTAATCTGTCAAAGTTAAAATTGGTTAAAACCTTGTTGATTCATTTGGGTAGTCAAAGAGTAAACAAAACAATCGGTTTGTATTCGTCAACTATATCCGAGAGGCAATTACCATCCCATTTTAAAAGAAAAGAAAAAGATAAATGAGTATTTTATCTTAAGGACTCCTATTCCTTATCCTGCGAAGAAAAAAAAGGACTGGCCGTATTTTTCCGTGGACATTCTATGCTAAACAAAAGGCATTTTCGACGGGATGATGGATGGAGCTATTTTGCTATTGTAATAGATCAAGTGCTATCGGTCAGCTTTTCGAAATATGTATCGGTACAAATTGTGGCTGTGGCAATTTGTTATAATTGAAGGATGTAACTTTTTGAAAAACCTCTAACTAGAGAGACGCGACTGTGTTATTTTTCATCTTGTTTCGTTTCGATGAAACGTTCAAATTACTTGGTGGCCATGTAATTTGCCGTGTGGTGTTTTATGCCCTTTCAAGTGCAGATAGCACTTTCTTTGGACACTCCAGCATGCAGGCCATGGCTTGGTCTAGTTGGGGTCTGTCTTCTAATTTTTTTTTAACTTTACTTCTCACTAGGATTTTTTGTTGCAACGTGGTTGCGTTTGCAAACATTTAAGCTCAGAAACAGCCAGACCCGGAACTACCTACCCTACCTACAAATATTTGTTCGAATCGAACTCGCGACACGCAGTGCAGCAGCCAATCGCTTATCCACTGCGCTAACCGTGCCGTCAACTGCCTTTCAACTTGCGACATGAAGACATCATCATCATCCACAACCTGACATCGGCCGCTCGTGGGCATTAGCCTCTCTTTGTTTTTGTCAAGTTCCACTGTGCCAACACAGTGCTAAGAAGACATCAAGGACAGCTAAATAACTTTACCTTAATTAAGATCAACCCAACAATTTTGATTAATTTTAACTAAGTATCTCCAAGTTTCTTTTGTCTGTACCCACCAAGTAATAACATTCATAAATATTCACGTCTTATCCTAGATTACTGAGAAGTTCTAATGTTTATCCTTGAAAGGGTGAAACGACCTCGTGGCACGAGGACCTTCCAACAGTACTTTGTGGGGTTAATTTGAAAACATTATCTTAAGGTTTTGGCCATTTATTAGGGAAAGGTCTCATGTTTGGTGTCACTAAAACAAGGCGACACCTAACTGAATGCCTCTCATTGCACTGTGGAATCCCAACCGTCGGCGTTAAACCTAAGGTCGAAAATCAAACAGTACTTTTATATTTAGGCACACATTTAAGTGTCACTTAGTATAGAGAAAACGGGTATTAGTTAGAGTAGACAAATAATTCCTGCCTATATCGACGAAGATACATTAAAAACCGACATTATTCAAAATGTATGTTTTATATTTAGTTCAAAAAAGTTCAGCCGTTTTATGAATGTTTCGTATCGAGCCCATTTCTCAATTTCCGGCAAGTTGAGTGATAAAGTTCTACGAAGAGACGCTTCAAGAGATTTTCACCTACTCGTAAAAGTATAACTATCACCAATGACCACACATTAAGTTTAAGTACTGTTTACTCTAGATTCAAATCTAAATTGGGTCACAACCTTTCAGGTAGGGAATGACATTTTAGTACACGGATATTTCCCGAAGGTAAATAAAAATGTAAAGTTGAATAGGGTAAATCGTGGCAAAATCGCTCTCGATTCGTTCCAAATTGCACCATCGAGTCTTCTAGTATCGGAATAGGCTCTCGATCACGTACCCGCAATTTCTACCCATCGACGAGTTGTTGAGACTTGCTCCATTCGCCCGTCGATCTTGGATTCAATCAAGAGATCACGTTCACACATGTTCCTATCGAGACCTAATTTCGACCTTATTAGCTACAGCTTTCTCAAACTTTGGATTTAAATTTTGGATAACGCTAGTAAAATTACAAAGTTTGGGGAAAAAGCAATTAATGTTTTAATCGTTCCACGTTTTTCTGCAAAAGGTGCTTTTTATGGTTTAACTTTACAAGGGTTGAGAGTGTTGCAAAAATAAACCCAGTAAATATAGCAAGGCATCTGGGGATGAGACCCTGAATTCTTTGTTGAATTATTTTTTTAATAGACCTAGAAGTTCAGTAAAAAAAGAAGCAGTAAAAAAGGAACGATTATATCAAAACAAAAGTAAAATATTCCGTACTCTTAAATCCTAAACATATAGCAAGAGATAAGCGTTATGAAGCTTATGAAAATTGAGCACAGTAATGTCCTTTTTAACCCATGGTAGTAAAACCACACGGATTTGTTGAAATTGATATGACTTTAGTGTTGAAAAGGTAAAGACTTGGGCATTAACTAAATGGTCCACTTCAGTGGGGTACCTAATCCACTGCGGCGAACGTCCCGTGACAAATAGCCCATAAATAGGATAAAAGGGGCGATGAAACAACACGGGCTTATAGTTGACAGAAACAAAGAAACAGGCTGCCCGCAAACTGCTTCTGTCCGAACCATGTAATTGATGAGCCAAGTGAGGAAGTTTCGGATGTTCTGAAACTATGCTAATTTCGTAAATTGTAAAACCTAACTACTTGCATAATAGATGAGTGCTTTTACACAGAAACTTTGTTCTGGAAGGCATGCCATTTAGCTTACCCATTTATAATGCATTTTGTGATAAATTATATGTTCGAACCTCGCACATTTTAATTTCATTGAAAGGTTTAAGCGAATTTAACGCCTCATCGTTTCCCAACCCTGAGATTGAATTTTCAAGATCTTTATTGGGCCAGTGCCAGTATGGGCATTGGGATGGAAAATAAGAATTTCAGAAGATCGAGGTTGGTACTAGAAAACCGACATCAACTTAATTATTAAAGTGACCTCGAGACCTTCAGGCCTTCTGGTTTTAACTGACCGTAAAACAGATTTCCTAACACGTTTAAATATTCTAAAAGGTGCGGGTGTGGAAATAACGAAGATTGACCAGCCTGACGATTCACTGAATTCTACAAATCTCGCTGTAGTGGCGTAGACATAGCTACTTGTAAAATTCAGTGTGATGTTTTTCTATTTCTTATTTGTCGGGAAAGGCATAAGTCTAGAATACTGAACTAAGATGAACTGTGATTGAGGCTTCGTGACTGTAAAAACCTTGTATGACAACTTCGTAGAAATAGCTTCGTATTTTTACAATAAAATAGAGTTCTGAATTATCTATTCCAGTAAAAGTACAAGTAAAATAATGAGGTCTAACTTTTAACATCACAAATTGCGGAAGTCAAAAACCAATTTGCCGCTTTATCCAAAAAAGCAAAAGTAACTTACATTGCTGGCTTGGCACTTCAACTTGGTCTCAATTCGGCGCCCCATAGATGGGGTGAGTTAGCGGAAAATTATTTCGGCAATAAAGGTAATAAGAAGGCTATTTATTGTTTGTTTTTTGTTCGGAACTGTGACGGAAATACAACAGCTACAGAACACTTGAATACACGTGGCGTGGTGTCAGATGATATTTATTATCAAGTTGTGGGACGCCGACATTTAAGCAACATATCGAATTCAATCTACCAAGGTCGTACATGAATTGTGGGAAAGAACCGGACAGTATATCACAATATACGTGACATACAATATGTGTGATAAAAGATGACATGTTCCTGATCAATCATAGATTTTTTACATTATACGATTTGTGCCATGTTTTCTATTCAATTTACTACTATAAATATACAGTCGTAAGAAGCCAAATGATACAAAAGCAATACTTACCTCCAGTCCAGTTTATTCTACAAAGTTGCTTTCAGCAAGACGCTGAAACATTTGGTCAATTCCGAAATTGTATCAACATTATTTAATACCAAGAGTATCGGTTTGGAATTTCAAAAGCGCGATGTTATTTTATTCTTTCAAAATTCGCATGTAGTGCGAAAGATGTTCTGACTTAACTGAAAGGCCCTCTAAGTACTAATAATGTAAGACTTCTTTAGTGGTCACCCGTCAGAGTACGAATAGTAGTGATTACCCCAATGTAGCTTTCAGATCATTAATTGTGAGTCTTTATAGGGTAGACGACTCAGCAGCAGACATTATCGTCCATTTAGTGTAATAAGTTTTATTATCTCCGATAATACAAACGGTTCGGAAAATGAATACATTTTGAGTATCCTAACGGCTACTTCTAGGGGCGACCTCTATCCCGCTGTTCAAATATAGTAAGGAGCTCTTAGTACCAAAGGCCACTAAAATACAAAGGTCAAGGGATTCTATAACAATCGTAAACCAATCGTGCGATTTGTTTCAGGCGAAGTCTCTCGATGTCGGGAACGCAAAATATTTGTCTAGGAAGATATTTTTATAAAAAGTTTCACAAATGATCAGGACGAAGACAGCATATGCAAAAAAGGGTGCTATTAAGGGCAACAAAATAAAAAAGGTAGAAAGTAAACCCTTATAAACAACATGTGATGTTGCTAATTAACCATAATTAGCAAAAGTTAAAGCTCAAGGAAAGATTTTAAAACAACTGTTGTGTGAGTTGGTAATTAGTGACGAAAGCCGAGTACCACTCATGTTATAAAACGCAATTTTTGATAGCATTTTTAAGCGAAATCCTATTCGTGACTTCAAACAGGAAAATTTTGCTTGCTTTTTCGGGTTTAAAGCACGCTGGCGTCACTGGCAAGTGGAATGTGTTAATGGCATACATGCATTTGTGGAGATTTGACTTTACCACTTAGGTGTAGATACTTTATGACAAGTTTACTGGTATTCATACATGCCTACAAAATCCGCTTAAGCAGAATCATAATAGAATAATAATCTAAATCACGTTACAACGCAACGTCGCAGACGCGATTAATTATGAATTTTGTGATAATTTTACGAATTGTAACGTAGTTTATGTTGTTTTTCTATTATGATTCAGCTAAAGGTGACTTTAAGGAACCCTCGTTGCTTATTTTAGAACGAAGGACGCGAAGAATTAGGCGAAAGTATACGTCTATTAGTACTCCTACATTTTGCCAGTTATATTTACTTATTCCGGAAGGCAGAAGAAATTACCAGTTCAAGGTAAACAATTCCTCTATTGCGGCAACCCAGAACAGCTGCGTCAAACTGCCTGTGGTCAGTCCACAACACAACATCTTACAAGACAGTATTAATTTATCGGCACTATACACAAAGATACTATCTATACGATAAAAGTTTTCGCGTTACAAGTTTCTGAGTGAGCTGTTTAAGTTTGATTGTAACTTAGTTGTTTGTTCTTATTGCGGTACATAATTGTCTGTGTTAGAGATAGAATTGGGAATGAAACAGATGTATACTTTGGCCATGAAAAGAAAAAAGTAACATAATCGTATCAATTTTTGTTGTTGTTAGGAAGCACTTTCGGATTCATCGTTTGGGAGAAAATGGCGTTTTACCGTATCAATTGTTGGAGAGGTCTGGGACAGTTAGACAACCGATACATTCCAAGCCAGCATCTAATAATTAACTTTTTTATCATAGTGAATCTTAGGTCAGAGGAGTAACTTTTCCGTAGTAACGTGTCCGCTTGCTTAAAGGCCACGGGCATATGTGATGCCGAGACCTAGTCTTCTTTTCAAGGTTGTTAACAAGAGAATAAATATAGCTTGGACCCTATTTTTTTTTAAATATGAATTACTGATGACGTAACAATTTCGAGATTTTATGACCAAATTATAAAACGAAGAGATCGACAATTCTAAATAATCTTGACGCCCAGCAGGGACACTTTCGTGTTAAAAT
Source organism: Cerastis leucographa (assembly GCA_963082945.1). Lineage (NCBI taxonomy): Eukaryota > Metazoa > Arthropoda > Insecta > Lepidoptera > Noctuidae > Cerastis > Cerastis leucographa. Next base: position 5,953,044 of record OY720382.1, read on the forward strand.
GTTACGCGTCGTTCAAAAGTCGCGTTCAAAAAAGGCTCCCCACAGGGAAATCGGGTGCGTTCATGAAAATCCTTCTCGCTTTACGCTGCAAATGAATTTAAACCGAGGCCTTAATCGTTGATTTTCAGAGCTATCAATTACAAGCCGTCCCGCTCTTTGTAAAATGTAAATGGGCGAATCTTTCCCCAGAGAGAAAACAGTTGTTTTTATCTTTCTAGATTCGTCTAAATCTTTTTAACTTTGAAACTATGTAGACTAGATGGAGGGCATAAAGCTTAACATTTATGTGTGTAATAAAGTCTTATTGAATTTGCGCATTTTGGAAACATTATTCTGAATAACACTTTTTTTTCGCTAGCCAGTGATTAAAGTACCAATTGCAAGCAGTTTGTATAAACTCAAGAGATTTAGTGTCCCCAATCGCCAACTTTTCTATATAACAATGCAATGGTACTTTTGTACAGTTTTTGGGGAGTACGAAAACAAAAGTATTTTTAAATACGCCTAGCACTTAAAAGCTGCACCATTTACCTTTTTTCAATATTGAAGAAAGAGACGACTATCGTACATCCAAGATTCCTTTCAACATCCTTTACTCTGCAACTATCGACTTAAATATTCAAAGACCGGTTTAACATAACAAAATCAGGTAACCCAGTTTCTTAAAGGAGCCATCGTTTCACGCTTGCCTAGACCTATCACTTCTAGATATTCTATCATCCTAAACGCCTCATTTGTTTGCCGAAGGGAGGAGCTTTCGGCAACATCAGAATATGACGTGACTAATAGCATTATGTCGGAGATTTATAGCTTGGAACATTGCAATGAGGAGCGAATGTAGCTTAGGAAAAAGAAAGGGACTTGAGAAATTGTTTTATTCAGTTACATAGATAGGGACAGTGGTGCTATTTAAGTCACATTATTAAATGGAATGATTAAGTTGTGATCGTAGACTTTGATTCCAATGAAAGATAAAAGTACTTACTACAATTTTATATGAAGCTAAAAAGGTCAAGGGTAAATTGGCTGGTTGCATGTAGACATGAAGATGGATGATGTAAGTGTTAGAAGTACCTTACCTAAACATTGTAAAATCTGAGCCGCTTAGTATTTTAAAGGTTTGTTTTACATACGTACTTCTTCTCGTTAATGTCTACGCATCTACGTGGTTACTTCATAAGAAATACCTACTGATGGGATCAGTCGTTAACTTTTGAGTATCATCTACTAGACGTTTTTAGTCCACTATCTTCAGAGCCTTTGATACACCCGACACGGGTTCTACAATTTTGTCCTCGGGTAAATAATTATCCGCAATTTAATCACGAACCTCTCCAAAGCAGAATATCATTTTGTGTCCCTTATCTCAGCGCCTTTAAAAAGCCGAAAATAATTAGGTCTGTTTACAAGTTTTCTTACGAAAAGAAGGCTCTGAAAGATCGCTAAAAAGATTTTATTCTTTTAGACGCTCCAGAATTTAAATTACGAAGTTTTGTTAAGTTTTAATAATTCGGCAGAAAATTAGTCTTAAGGAAACTTTAATTAGGTCATGTACACAAAGGGCGGTGTTATTTAGTTGGTTAAAAAGTTAAGAGAGACAGCAAAGCGAAACTTTTACTGCGGTGGTGGGTTTATGGGTTTAAAACATTCACGTAGCGAAACGGGCTTATGTGGGCAGAACACGGTCCTAATTCTGTTATAATTAACGAAAGAACACACCATCCAACATGTTGTTCTTCACAGTTCTAGTAAAACATAAGACAGCTGTAGACTGCGTTTAAACAAACAAAGATTTTTGCATTATTGACAAAAGAGTTACAAGTCTCTTGTCACGGAACTGTGTCGTGGAAATAGCTTTCACCCCGTTCCAACACTCTATAAATAAAACAACGTTACTTCATAAATAAACAGGAAAGACAACGGAGGGCCGGAACTAACGTTACCGGTTTTAGGTGTCAAACAAAAACGTAAAATGTCTGTAGTTTATTTCCTTTTCCTCACGAGTTTCTTAAACAAATGTAGTCGCTTTATCACTAGGATGTACCAGGAGTCCATTAGAAGGAAGAGCTGTCACGTTTGTAGTAAATTTTAACGTGTGTAATGTTCTGGAAACGTCTATAGTTACCACGTAGCTGTCAACGGGGATGAAATAGAGGCTTGAGTTGCACAAGCGGAGTATATTAAGTGTTAATCCACTGCCTTTGTGATGGACATTCGATTAGATATCTTGGTTTATCTCTCTAGGAACCGGATCAACATATAATTGACGCAGGATAGGTAGACGGCGTTCTGTATTTTGGGAAATCTGGGCAAATATTTGTATATACGGAGGTGTTTATTTCATTGCTTATTTTTTCCTATAAGTATCCCAACAAGTAAATACTTAAATGTTTTTCTTGGAAATTATATAAAGACCTTTTTTTATTCAATTTGTGTTAACAGGGGATAATTATAGAGACTCCTTCTCTTTCCCACACTGAAGTTAGAATAAAATAATACCGCAGACTTTAACACGTAGATTGTTCCAATTGAAATTAGTACACTAAAAAAACCGGCCAAGTGCGAGTCGGACTCGCGCACGAAGTGTTCCGTACCATTATTTATAAAAACGAGCAAAAAATCATCTTAGATATTTATTTTATTGTTTTTAGTATTTGTTGTTATAGCGGCAACAGAAATACATAATATGTAGAAATTTCAACGGGCTAACTATCACGGTTCATGAGATACAGCCTGGTGACAGACGACGGACGGACGGACAGCGAAGTCCCAGTAATAGGATTCCATTTAACCGTTTGGGTACGGAACCCAAAAAATCAACACGCTTTGAGCCATACAAGGGAAGTAAACGTACTCTATATTCCACACAAAGGGCCATCAAAAACCAAATTCAAACACAGAGTAGACAGCGCGAGAAGTGCCACAAAATACACTTACTGAATACACATCAAACTGGCTAAACTGACCTACATACAGACAATGGCAGGAGAAATTGAATGGGACGCTCTTAAATTATTGTCCGTACGTACGAGGGACTCCTTTGACAGAAGGCACAATACGTGAACGACGTCAGTTATCGGGGGTTCGGAGGGTAGATCGAGATATTCAATAGAGGTAAGAATAACGTGTTGTTATATGCGGGCCGTTGGTTAAAAATAACCTCATAATCACATCTAGGCTAGTAAAGAACGACTTTTTTTTGTACAGCCCCGTCTCTCATTTCCCAACCACTGCGAATTCTGAAAACCAGAATCCACGACCACCAGAAGCGGCGAGGCGATGAAGTTCGACGAAGTCCAGGAGAAACAGTCCGTCTACTAGTCAAGAACTGTAAAATGTTTCAATATTTCGTTCTTCATCAAAAACTATAGATCCAGGCTAGTGTGCCGATTTGCAGAATGTGGTAACCCGTAAAAATATACAGAATATGCGGAGATTATAACGTACCATGCAACTCAAATCTAGACTCGCCACGTGTTTCTGCGCCAGGGTAAACCGCGAAATTCAATTTGACTATTTCATTACAAAATGTGTGCCGTGTTGAATGACTTGGAGGATTGTATTGATGATTTTAATAATTATAAATCATTAAAGCCAAAGTTACGATCGCAAATCATATTATAATTAACATACAACCTGGCATTGACCTGCAAATGTCAAAAAACGACTACCTTGGAGCCTGGACTTCTACCTTAAGGAGGTGTTCACTCATCGGCCGCTCGTCTTCGTCCGAAGGTTCTTTAGCAAAGCACAGATGATTTTCAATGGAACAGAAGTACAACTATAGTCTTAAACATTCAGCTATTGTTAGTTTAAAACCGATTCCTTTCTACATAATTACAGAAACTACGCTTTATTTTTAATAGGACGATTCTAGAAAAACAGTTGATTTACAATGACCCAGTTATGGAATGAAATATTGTTCTTATTTTTCTACTCGTAGGAGTAAACCGACACGAGTACGTCGTCTGTATTACTTTCTTTTTAGAATCATTTTACTTCAGTAAATATTATAGCCATAACTCGGTTTTTTCGGTATCTTACCTGACAAGTCCTGAAGACACTTAAATCACGACTCATTATTTTTATTGAACAAAAAAATACTATCCATCCATAAAAAACACGCTTCTAATAAATAAAATAGTTTTCGACCGAAAGTTTACATACATAAAACTGAACTAACATCAATCATCCATTTCGCAGAATACAAAACTAATTTGTACCACTAAAATACAGCAGCTGAACAAAAATTCTAAAAATGGATGCAAAAAATGATTTATAAAGGTCTTTGTTAATATTGCTAACTATTCGGTTTTCATAGAACATTATTTCTATATACTCAACCTCTATCTTATTATTTTATTTATTTGTAAAGACCTTACCTCTTCGAAAACAGTTCGCAGTTCAATTTATTTAACGTAACGATTTTCTGGAAAGCTCCTGATAGGAACCATCTACGCTGAAAATTACAAGGCAACTTGCTAGCACGAAAGCGACTAAGATAAAATGTTCACGGTACAATGGAAAACGGGACCGGACCGGGAAACCGTTTGCCTAGGTGAATTTGTAAATCGGAAGGTCGAATAGATCCCTTTCAATGCAATAAAATATCCGTAATATGAGCAATATAAAATCGTTATCGACCGTGTCGAAAGCCTTTTTATAGTGGAATTGTAGCAGTATGATGTGTTTTAGAAAGTGATTTATTTTCTCATGAATCATTTTACGAGTGTATTCGAAGGATTTTTTTTTTACAGCTTGTTCAATACCTTTGTACTATCTTCTTACGTTTTATAATATTTTTGTCACTACTCAAAAATTGTACTATAAAGACCTATTTCTATTTCAGAACAAGATTCTGAGCCACCGGCTCAGAATTTTTAGATCACAATTCACGAAAAGAGCAGCGGTGGCCCAGTGGTGGCAGTCCCGACTTACGAGCAGTAAGCCGTGGGTTCGAACCCAGGCAGGCGCATTACTTTGTGTAATTTATTTCATCACCGCTGCTCTCAAAAACGGTGAAGGAAAACATCGTGAGGAAACCGGCATGTCCTAGAACTAAAAATTCGAAGATATGTGACATCTACCAACCCGCACTGGGCCCGCGTGGTGGACACAGGTACAGCCCACTCCCTCTCATAGAGAGGAGGCTTGTGTCCCAGCAATGGGAATATTATAGGCTGATGATGATGATGATTCACAAAAGCTAATATACAGACATACGTTGACTTTAAGAAAAGGTACCATTTATTTATGGATACACTTGTGCATTTTTCTCTTTTAATATTTTGGGGTGCGCCAAAGTTCACCTAAATTTTCAACTCCGATAATTGGAAATCCGAAAATGTTCTTCCTAACATTTTTCATCCTAACAATCACAATTCCTAACTACTCTGTCTCTAATGTTCATAATTCCGAAGCATTCAACTTCATAATGTCAGTAGCAATAAACATCTATTATACTTTTATTTGTTTTCCTATATTTTTTCAACATAACCATCTTTTACACTATTATTCAAAGTCATATCTTTTTTGTTTAAATTTCTTTTTTATTAATTAAAGCGTCTTCTTTAATTTTATTTATAGCGGTGTGTACCTGCAAAGATATCCATAGGTTAGGTTAGGTTAGAACTGTGACCAACTACGCGCGAGCCGAGCGAGCGTAGCGAGCGGTGCCGCGGCAGCGGCCGGCAAGCGCTACCTCGAAATTGGTCGCGAAATTTTTCTAAGTATTTTTTTCATACTGGGGGCACTATAACTATCATCTTCTACCCACATGTATTTTTATTACACTTGGTAAATGTTTATTTCTGAGTATGAGTGAAAATATTATGGTAATTATGTTTAGGGATAAAAGCGTTATGATAAAAAACAGTAGGAGTTTAAATATATTTACATTAATGATATTATTAATTACAATTTTCGGAAACATGAGTGTTATGAACATCGCCGGTAGCACTACAAATAGTATGAATTGTAAACTTTAGGATGAAAAATTTTAGGAAGAGTGATCATTCGGATTACAAATCATTAGGAAGAACAATTTCGGGTAAAGAACTAGGTGAGCCAATATGGACCCAATATTTTGACTTACAAAAAACCAGACTGAAAATCGAATTTATTCAAACAAGACCGTCATAAAATCTCTTTTAAAGCTATCAATAACCAAAAAAAAACATATTCCAAATACTTTTATGATATAAAAAATTTATAGGCATTGTCAAATATTTTTAAGTACTGCAAATCTATATTGAATGGAGCGTATTTTCAATAACAATTGATATGGAATTTGCCAAGCGCTGAAATGCAGTGTAAGTGTCATTTGCTCTTATCAAAGTGCCAGTTAGGTCGACGCGTTTATAGCCCATCGGCATGAGATATTCATCGGGAGGTGAAAATATTGTGAAGGTTTCAAATATAAATATGTTAAATATTTTGATTCTAAGATTTATTTATGCTTTACAGCTAAACAAAAAAAAAACTAACATTACATATACATGTAGATTTAATATAAAGCAAACGTTAAAGTTAATGTTATTTTTTTTTTCTCTACATATTTTAGTACTTAACTCGAGACTTGTCAGCTACATCGTGCGTAAGTAATGTTTAACATTATTTCAAGTTTAGAAAAATTTCTAGCATTTTTGCTCTAGGGATTTACTCCAGCCCACAAACATGAGGTGTCAGAGATAAGTATTTTCCCCACTCGGTGTACCGAAGAATAATTGTATTTTCTACTTGAAATATAAACGGCGTCGTTGAAAAATAGAAAAGGTTTAGAACATCTTAATGCCGCCGTTCCTGTATCGGAAAATGATAGATTCTGAGTATGAAACTGTTATCGAGTGTTGAAACGATTTCGTTGAGAAATATGGACTATCTTTTCAAGATAAATGTGTTAAGAAATATGGTTCGTAATATGATATCAATAAAGGTTAGACGGCCATTTTTCTTTCTTTGAAATATAAGTAGAGCAATGCTGTACCTAATCTGATTTCGAGTAGTACCGTTAACTGATCAATCTGAGACTAATATGGGTTGTCTGTACGACACTGGAGATAAGCTTATTCAAAGCAATTCTAGACATGCGTGGTGTCCTTTGGCGTAAGGCACAAGGACGATATAGTGAAGTTATGTGAACTGGTAACGTTAACGCTCCTGTAGAGGCTGTATTGAACGGGTTACCTTTTGGCCTGATTAGTTCTAGGATCCTGACATGTAATCCATTTGAGAAGCGTATTGAGCGTAATTGGCTTCACATGTGTACATCATTTCTACTAACATCCACGGTTGCAAGAAGCCGTAAGGGACATGAAGCGTGCTGATCGATTATCAACTTTCGGTGCTGAGCCGAACGGCTATATCTGTAGGTACGTAAAAGCATGGATATTTGTGACATTAGTGTGCAATCATTCATCATTATCTGTCCTCCACAAATTGTCGTATAATAGCAGTCCTTCACAAAAGTCTTCGTCACGCTAACTACGAGAAGTTGAGAGGGGATTTAATATCATCCAATTTCATCCCACAAGAGGAAAATGGTACCAACCTATCAACGGTCGCCAAGCAATATTTTACTGTTAAAAGTTCATATCGAAGTTTGTTATAAAAGTTTGAGTGGAATATTATTAGAGGGTGCTTATGTAAAATAGGGTCATAAAATGGACGATGAAATAGATTGAGGGGAGGATATATAACGCTTTATTGATTCTTGACTTTAAGACTCTCTCTATTTATATTGTGAAGCTGGCGATATTGATCGACCTTCACAATGGCATTTGAATAGTAGGTCGAAGTTTGAATATGTATTTATAGTGTTAATTAAATTATACAATAATAATATATAAAGGCTCTTACCCGCCGTATCGGAGTCACATATGATATGTGGCACCAGATTTTATTAGATTAAGAAAACAGACGTCGGCGATTCGTCAACGCCTTGTTACGCACACCTTCCATGACAACCACACAAGTCAATATGGCTACCCGCTACGACATGACGTTCCGCCAGATAGAATTGTAGACCGCTTCTCTCTCGTCTGTGGTCACAGTTTAGTTTGCAATGTGAATCATATGAAGCCTTTTTGCAAAGGCGCCGTTATTTCAGACCATCATCATAATAATTACAATAAACACAGATCCATATTTGTGTAAGTAAGTACTTATGAACTGTGTTAAAATAACCAACCAAAAAATAAAGGAAATAGACGCAATAAGACTGACAAGTGAAGTGCAATCAAGTGTTTAACTAACAGACCATCTAGCCTGTCTGCTATCACAATAAATAAATAACGAAGATGTGTCTGGGATCAGAAAATAAGTCACATATTTGAAGCTAAATGAAATTTATTTAAAATGATATATAACGACAAAGAAAACAGAATTGCAAGAAGAACGAGTAAATTATTCCGATGATTGCTAATAGATATGATTGGAAGAAGAAGACATGCTGCTCTGTTCATTTGAATTGAGATAAAGACAATAGACATACAAGTTTGTTAATGAAAACCAAAACTACTCGCCACCAATGTTTGAATAGCTTGTTGGGTAGAAAAGTGGACTGTATAATAGGCTTGGTGTATTGCCGAGTAAATTTACAATATTACAACTGTCCCGGACAAAGATAAAATATTTTAGAAAGCGTTTGAGAGTGTCGTCCGACGCGGTGGTGTCCGAGGAAGCGCAACTACTACACAACTACGTTCCATTCCATATAAATGCTTACACAGAAACTCTATTGTCCATCCATAAATCAAAAGAATATGAAGGTTAAGGCAAGAATGCGATCAAAGAAGAAAGTTTTGATAGGGGTAAAGCCTCTGAATACAACTCTATAAACGATTTAAGGGCTCAAAATGGATTTATGGATTGTGAGCCCATATGCATGTCAGTATGGAGGTTTCACGTATTTTGGAAATAGCACAATAAAAAATGCTAGATAAGATTGTCACACAGTGAAACTACCTACAGTTCCGATGTTAAAATTTGAAGTTACATCAGGTCTTTAACGACCCTACATTTTAAATCAACTTTAGAAAGAATTGGTAGAAACATTTATTAATGTTTTTCGAAAGCTTTCGAGTCCATTATTTACGAGCATTACAACGTTTAACTTGTACCCAAGTAATGATACATTTTAATAAATCTCTAAAGGTGTGGTTAGTGGTGGACTAAGCCAAGAAGAACTAGGTAAGGTACTTATATTGCAATGAGAAGAAATGGTTTCAGGAAAGCTGGTCCAAAATGTTGTCTGAGGACACGCATTATAATATCAGAAATAAATGGAATTCATTTCGAGTTTCTGAATGTTGAATGTTGAGTCTTGGATTGGCTTTTAAGAGTTGGTTCTAAATAAAACAAGGCTGGAAAATGCTCCAATAAAAGCGTAGCTGTTAAGAAACGACAGATGGCAAAAATGCACTACTATCCTACTAATATTATAAACGCGAAAGTTTGTAAGTATGGATGGATGGATGTTTGTTACTCTTTCACGTAAAAACTACTGAATGGATCTGGATGAAATTTGGCACAGGGATAGATAATAGTCTGGAATAGCACATAGGATACTTTTTATTCCGGTAGCGTGATCCCGCGGGACAATTACCGAAAAAACGCGGGCGATGCCGTGGGCATAAGCTAGTCAATAATATAGGTCCAGTTGCACCACAACTCTCTATTCAAAACATAATTCATTTATCATTTTATGAGGATTGACAGAAACAAAGATAAATTTAAATTACGTTTAACGCTAAACGCAATTTAGTGATTTGTGGTGCAAGCGGGCCTTAAAGTTCATTTAAGCAGTGGGAGATAGAAAGAGGTAGGTACAGGGAGGGTCCAGTGCACAGAGCACTTCCGTAATTTCATCAAAACTTTTAATACGGGAACTTCCGTTGTACTGTAAAGGCCGCACCATTAATACCTTTTCATAAAGTTTTTGACGATGCTGTACAAACCGAGTTTGGAAGCTAAATGTCTACAAAGTTTCCATGTTCGCTCTATTGTAAAGGTCGAAATTAACATCGAAGCAGTGGGTCGTAGATGGAATAATGTTTTATTTCACACCTAATGATACGGGCAAGTTATTTTTTTTATGAATTCCTTTGAATTCGGCAACCAACTGTTCTAGTGGGTACCCGATTTATGAAGGTCTAAACTTTAGGCGACACTGTCTGACTTAATCGAATTCTGTCGGGGCTTTCGTCCGGCTAATCGAATCTCTTCCAGCTAGTTTCGATCTTTAGACGTGTTAAAACTGTTGAATGTGGTACACGTCACTTCAAGTTAATTACTAATATCGACATGATCGAGCACCAAGAAAGTTGTATTAAATGTTAAAAATTGATATCATATAACTATTCCAAAAATTCAGTAAGTTCATGGGTTCGATACTAAATCTTAGATAAGCAGAAGCGTGTCATCTAGTAGAATATAAAAAGAAAGACTTAAAGTTTAACAACAGTACCCACACCAACGACAAAATAGAAAGCCCTCACCAAAACCAACATTAAGTCCAAAATGGACTAAAGAAAAACATTCGAAAACGTAAACAAAGCGTAAGCGAGCATAAAACTAAACGGAACAGAAGCGTCACAACCAACGCCGTGGCGCGTGTAAGCCCGGTGGAAAAATTTCGTTTCCCCTCCTGTCCTTAATTTTAACTAATTTCAGTTGCAAACGCCTGCCGTGTCTGCGCCAAGCGGGCGAACTGTCCAAGTAATTACTACCAGGGTAATCCCGCAGAGCTTGTAATCCTGTGTAATATTATGTAGACCGGTATGACAGTGTTCTTAGATGGTAATAATAATAAGCATTGTGAGGTATTTACATTTGAAGTGATAAGGTTTAATGGGTATTCTATACAAGGTGTTGTTTTGCATCCTCATCAAATTCAAGGAGGTGACTATGCTAATGATTTTCGTCCCGAATCAAAAATAAAATGGTTAGGTAATTTTTTTTTTTTCTTATTTACAGAAATCGGTAAGTGTGAACCACCCGTGTTTTAAACGCGAGTCGTCTGATTCCCGCCCTATATCCGCGCTTCCACAAATACAATCTCAAACGTTTATTCCAAAGCATAGATCTCTATGGAGAAGAATGGGCAAGAAACTCCATGGTTACTCTTTTCATCATTAGATCAGAATCTTATTACAAAAACCTTGGTTACATCATTCATGTTGAGATGGTACATTATTTCAATACAGTACACAAAAAATCCATGGTTCATACTTTTAATGTAACACTCAAGTATTCAACGAATTCAGGTGATATTAATGAATCAAATAGAAAATTTTAAATAGATTATTTCAAATATTATACAATTTTTTTTTTAGACGCCCTGTAATTTTGATACTTGTACACATTTTATTTTATATTTATTTGTAGTTTGTAAATAATTTACATATGTAATATACAAAATAAAGTTAAAAACAAAAAAAAAAAAAAACAAAAAAACTATATTTTTCAATAAAGGACACTCAGGTGAAATATGGTATCTGTTTGATTTTTTACCTCGTGGTCAAGAAAAAAGCCGCTTCATAAAAAATCTAGTTTCTTGTCACTTAATCTTGGACACAGTTCCTTTCATTCGCCTCCTACTTTGAGAAAATTAATTTCAACCTTGAGACACAATTTTACTTTCTTAAATCACTTTAAAAGAAATGATAAGACCAAAGACACGACTAACTTAGTTTAGTACATAAATTAAAAGAATGTTGAGTTAAGGAAATAGAAAGAAATTGTTATAAAATTTACTTTATTCTTGTTTCACTGGATCGTTACGTTTTTGGCCATTTTCTATGAAAATCATGAGGGATATTATTAAAAACTTTTTGACACCATCAATCCGAATACGGTGCGTCATGAAAGCGGCCATGACCGTTCTGGTAAATCCAAGCCAAATCATATTAATTTTAATCAATTCGTTTTCTTCTTCAATTGTCCATTGTCAACTGACACGCTAGCGTGTACTCCCTTTTTTATTCTATCATTCTTCACAAAAGCCCACAGCCTACACCCACACACCAAAAAAACTTAAAGCTATAGGTACTTTTGTTTCTATGTAGTTATAATAAGAAAATATAGCTTTATTTAAAGAATTGCAGTCTCTGCCTGCCCCCATGGGAAAAAAAGCTTGCGTTTGTGAATGTAGGTACATGATATGACAAACTCTGGTTCTAATAAACGAATTCCTATAACAATTTCATCCAAATACCACACAAAATCATAATAACATTATAGCGTCGTTGGCTTCATCTCAAAACCTTTCTTTAAGCCACAGGCATGGAAAAAATTTGCCAATATAACGAGGGCTTAAAAGTCATGTTGCCAACAATGTAATTTGAGTATTCGTCGCTACCTCGAAGGGGCTTCGAAATTCCGCCTTCGCGATACTACGCTTGTTCACAACTTTTACTTAGAAACACTGTCTTGAAACATGTTACAAAGTTAGGTTTTTTCGAGATGAAAAGTATTATGATCGATGAAGCGAAGCTATAATCATTGAGAAAAAGTAACATTTAAGATAGGCGCAATTTGCAATAAGTCAGAAGACAGAATCAAAATATTAAAACGGTGGTAAAAGGCATTTGATATAGGGAAACGCTGCAACAGAAAATAATCAACAATTCAAATTGAGAAATCCCTCAGACAAAACGAAAAGCACAGATGTGGAAGCTGCAAAACAGTTAATATTGAAAGCGCTTTATCACTTTCGCCGCCGTATTTTCTTTTCCACAAATCTGAAAGCGGTAACCGCAATGAAACTACAACTTTAATTTAAAACGATTTAGATTAGATACGGTATACGAAATTCATTTATGCACTTGTTCACAAAGAGTTGATTGTAAAAAAAATACAAAAACGACGTGGATTTTATTCGTTGCAGTGCGTTCGTGGCCGTTGGCATGTAGCTCTGCTGTAGGTTCATTAATTCTGTCGTTCCTGTGATACACAAATAAGTGTCAGCGAATACATTGAACGGATATTGAATGTTCTGTTCCAAACAAACACTATCACCGGAAGGAACCAATTCTTTAGTTATTTTAATTACTAGCTTATGCCTAAGGCATCGCCCGCGTTTTTTTTTTGTAAATGTCGTACTAACGGCATAAAGTAACAAACATCCGTACATCCACATCCACACAAACTTTCGTATTTGTGATATTAATAGTAGAGAGAATAGTTCTACTCACTTAGCAATGAATATCGCGACGTATCTACCAGAAGTTAAAAAGATTAAACAAAGTTCAAAAGCCTGTTAATTATAAAAGGCTATAGGGGATAAATCTATTGTGCTGAAACTTGGACCTAAACAAGACCAAAATACAAAAGATCCGGCCTCGATTTGTGTGAGTTACATGATACGAGGTCGCAATGAATAATAATTCTATGGAAATTGCCAAACTAGATTTATAGACCAAGTTGTACAAAGGCCTTCAAAGTCATATACTCAAGCCGAGATAATGAAGGAGTTTCCGAAAGAGCGATCGATTGCGATATAAACACATAAATCACCATTGATTCTTTATCTTTAAGACAAAACAATTGGCTTTCTGTACATACCTATACATATGTGCCAACTTAAGTTTGGTTTTCAGTGTGGGGACTTTCGGGGTGACTGCTTTGTTTGTTACTGCCTAAAAATTCAATATTTCTAGGCATTTCGAGGAGCTATGCGAATTATTTCTAAACTTTTCTAAAGATTTCTTCATTTAATATCACCATCACATAGATTTACAAACCAAGTACCTACTGGAAAAAGAGTAACGTACTTACAAAATTGGCTCAAACTTGCAACTTTCTAAGATGATCATCAGAATTACCTGCAACAACAACATAATAAATTAATACAAATATTGATTAAGCCAAACGATGCCGAACGGGATCAATAAATAACTCGGAAGTCTCGTTTAATGTCGGTAATATATCGTACAAGAAGGTTTACGAGCGCTTAAATAAAAATAATTTATTACAGCAAATAATAGAGAGGAAAAGTGTTGAGGAAGACTAAGATTAACGCAAGACGATCAATTGTAACGTACACCAGAGGAAGAGTGTACAGTTTCTAAGATTATTTTGTTTAATGAAGACAAGTATAACTAGCTACGGGAGGAACTAATGAATGTGTTAACATCCAATGAGTAAAGTACAGTAGAATTTTTCAAAAAGTTTAATTTAAGAGAAGGTACTTAGTAGTTACAAAGCTTAATCAGCTGATGACGTTCCTACTGCTGGAACGAATCTATGAGTGGGCCCCGAGGGGATAAGTGGTTGGCCCATGTCTTCGAATTTTTAGTTATATCATCACGATATTTTCCAGCACCTTTTGGAGAGCAGTGGTGAAGTGTCTGTCCTCGAAGACACGATCTAGTACTCGTAAAACCAATGGGTATTAAGCTATTTAATCACCATGATTTTATCGTCACGAGAAACAACCATCACACCTCTAAATAAGCAAAGTTTTGGTAAAACTTGCAATCTACCTCTTTGTATCCCGAAAAGTATTATAATTTCAAACTCCGAACCGGTTTTATAGACTGCTGCTAAGTGTAGGTGTATCTTATTTTGTTGTTATTACAGTTATTAATTGAATGAATAATTTATGACGAAAGTTTTGAGTCTAATGAGAAGCTAAACTGTCTTTTGAATGATTAATTTTCATCGCGGTACCTACTTATGTATTTGAAATGCACCAGGGGAAGACTTCTTCAAAAGCGAGAACATTTTTAGTTGAGTGAGGCGCGAATAAATGATTTATGTGCTTTTTAACAAATAAACCAATTGTAAAAGAGTGGCTAGACAACAATAGAACTCTCTCAAGTGACAAGTGGCACAAAATCACCCTAACCGTAATGTTTACGTAGGGCTCAAAATTCGGGATTCTTTCCCCGATTTCACTTAAATATTGAGCGTCATGATGTCCTATGTCATCCTCATGTCCGCCTATTATCTACAACTAAATGAAGGGTTGAATATTTATGATCATCCAATTTCCGTGCATGTCATGCTCAGTACCTACCGTACCTCCCAATCCCACATCAACAGCTGTCAAAAGTTACCGTTGCCGGAAATCGGCACGTTTCTTTTTCTTTATGAAAACCTTTATTCCCGTCATGAGCCTCTTCATTTTATGGATGTAACGTTTAGAGAGTGGGACTTGGTATTTTTAAGACGAATAAAGGACAAGGCTATTGGGGAGAGGATCTTCAAACATGAAGGTCTTGTGAGAGTGGTTTTTATTCTATATTTATACACGTTTTTGGTGTAATACTTAGTTGTTGGACGCTTTCTTTTCTTTTGTTTGTTATAGTGAAGTCACAGACGAATTTTAGTACAATGAAGGTGGAAATTTACAACGTTTTAAACTATATTTAAATCAGCCGGGAAAGAAGCCATTAAACACAAAAACAGCTCTTGGCAAATTATAGACGCGACACTTTCGTAGCACGTAGCAAACCACCAACTCGTAGCGGCTGCTACGCCGGCGGCGTGCCGTAGCAACACACGCAAACGCAAGTAAACAATAAATAAATAAGAACATGCATGACAAGATTATAGAACTCATACGAATCAATGTCACATAACTTGAATACGATTCGACAATGCCGAATCGCCTGAAGTCATTCGACATATTTGTGAACAAGTCCCTCATATTGAAGCTCCATGTTAAAAAACATTACAAGCCAGATGTTCTGAAATGTTAGAAATATGGAACATGTTTTCCATTCTCATACAATATTCGAGACGCGCATAGACTTGTGGCATTGACGTCGAGAGTTCGTGTTGTACCGTTATTCGATACGCCGCTACCCACGGCTTTTTGTATTCGGACCGTGAAATTAAAATAAACCAATGCATCTACGATTCTAGTCTCGAACCACAAGTCGGTAAAGTTAGAATACGAAAACATATCTCTTTCATGTTTCATTTTTGCTAATAGAGCAGGAATATCTTCATTTTAAAATGTAAACATTAAGTTGTTGTTGATCTTGTGCAAATAGCTTTGTATGCCAGTAATTTCCATATCAACACAACTGATTATTTCTCCGATCAGGATTTGCGAACAATACAATCAAGTCCTTGGTGTACGCGATTTGCATAATCGATTAATTTGCAACGCTTTTTAGAGCATAGCCGCAAGGATCTTTGTTGTGGCTACGTGCTAATTATTGTTTAAATAATGGATCCTATATTGTAGTGGAAAATCTAAAATTTACATTTTCTTTGAATGTTTGCAGATTAGTACGTAATAATGAACAAGTTACAAGTCTTTCTATGTAATCTAACATTTCCAATTATAGAATCAAAACCAGTGCGGTCTTGTGTCATCGGAAGCAATAAAGACCATCAGAAAGAGAGCTTTCAACAAACTGTAAGGTTCGCAAAATCTATTTGCGTTGCCACGTAAATAGAGCAAAATGTTTGTGCGACCGTCGATTTGTTCGGAAAATACCTTCATTCATTTTCATTAAAGCCCGAAACGTAGGATGCCAATTTTCGAACAGCGCCAACGAATTTGAAGCAGAACTTGGAAAAAAGGATTTGTTTAAAATAACAGCGGCCCATTTGGCTTCTGCAAGGTAAATGCAAACCTAAGTTGAAAGCATTCGTCTCACTCCGAAAAATATTGGAACATAACAAAAGCTTTGTAAGGCCTGTTTCGATGTGCTGACAAAAAAAAAAAAATTGTAATTAAAATACGACGGCTTCTTTGTAACGCCCACAACAATAAATGTAGGGTTCGGGGAGCTAAGAATTGCCGATATTTTTTTTTTTAAATTTCACAATCAAAAATGTGCTTTCTTATGGTTATTTCAACCATCGCAACACTTGCCTTTTCGACTGAGTAAATCACAAAGGCTGACATCCTCAGATTTGTACAAAAGTAAAACGTAAGCACAATAAGAAAAATTTCATAGTCAAAGCGGCTTTAAGGCTGGGGTGTCACGCCGCGGATGAAAGGAGTCCTCACATTTCTATTTGTCGCACGAACACCTCTGAAGATCTTAGATCTGCCGTGAATATAATATGTCAAGATTTTTCGTGTATTCGGCAAGCGAGTAATCGAATCGACATCGAATTTTAACGGTAAACTTTGGCATACCTCCTGAACGTGAACAGAATACAAAACAGATATTAGAAACGAGGATGTACAAAGTTATTTTATAAACTTGTTACCAGTTTCAAACTGAATACGTTATAGGTAGCCAGTGTACTTTGGTATATTTTACATGCAAATTATAGAATAATGTGAGGTCAGAGCTAGATGGTGGTACAGTTTTACACAAACAATTTCGTAATGCAAGTGGCTTGTGATAATGGAATACGAAGTTGGGATACTGCAACATTATAATAAGTTGAAATAATTGAAAAGGGAGAAGTTAAAACAGAAGTTGGAAGCGAAACCACTTGGCTGTTACAGTTTTACAGTAGATAAGCAAAACATTTTGAATATAAAATACTAAACTCAAGCATATACCATCAAGTAATACTTGGTAGTTTCTAACTGACCTCGGAAAAGTTTCTAAATCCGTGAAAGACTAAAAATAAAGTACCAACAACGAAAGACCTCTCTCTAAGCAAGAATGATTCTGGCTCAGACGTAGCTGTGTCCTACAAAGATAAAATATTACATTGTCAAAAAAATGATAAGTGTTTTACGTTTCATGAATTTTGCAAGTTTTGTATGATGAATAGAACCGACTGTAGCCAAAAAGTGTTTCTGTTTAGATAACATTGCGACGTTTAGCCTTTTATGCATATTGTATGCATTGAAAGATATTCTTGCTTCTAGAAACTTTAATATTATATTCTCATGTGAATGTAGTCTATGAATCTTCATTCCGCTTCGGACAATGAACGCTTTCTTTTTTTACTTAGTTTCGTAGTGAACCTGCTTCTAAACGGCTTGCTTTTATTTTTGGGTCAATGGCATGCGTTCTGGGAGGCCCCTTAAGTAGTACGATTAAACACTCTAATTGCTCGCTTTATCATATAGTCCTAGAAATCCGAAAAACAATTTAAACAATGTCTATGATGGAGGATGATTTTCCCATTAATTTTCGCTGAAAGAATGCAGTGGATTGAAAAAAGAACACTCCCAATCTGGCAGCCGCATTGCACCCAAAACTATCGACTTTATCGCTTCGCGCCAAAATGTGAATCGGTGCATGTTTAACTTGGCCCGCTTGGTTTAACAGACGCGGCGATTTGAAATATGTCAGATACCTATACAGAGAACTGCAAAATATTGATGGGATTTCAACGGCTGATTCGAGAACATATTGTATCGGGTTGTTTTTCATTATGTGTCACGAGGTAGGTCTTGATTAAAGCCACATATATTTATGTAAAATGTATTATTGAAAAGACTTTGTTTTTTACTGTAGTCGAAAAACAAAACGTTTCTAAATAAAACTCCGAGGTTTATTTTCTGTTGGACATGCAGCATGAATACTAAAACAAAATGCTCATACAAATTCTGGTCGACAACAGGAAGCGTTGCTACGGTAGCATTGTTTCAGTTTTATATTTGAAACCAGTGCAAATTCATTTCGGTAGGTCCGTACTTTGTTTAGCGAAGCCAATTAAACAAATTGGATTTGAGTTTGAGAATCAAAGAGACGAAACTTAAACAATTCTACTTGATTACGAATATTTTATTGATATTAATGAGTGTTTGTATTTAAATATCTGTAGCTCCTTGAGTATTTTTAAGGGATGAAAAACATATTTTGAATAAACAATTTCATTACTTATATTATGTTATCATACACAATCAACACTAATTAACGCCGTACAACATAAATAAAAGCAATATAAAAGACCTAATTACAGCTTTAGTATACCTAGTTACCTATATTAACTAAACTTAATTACAAATATCTAAGTTTCACCCGAACAAAATTGTTTCACGAGTAATACGTTAACATTCATTAAAGAAGTAAACATTCTTGAAAATAAGACAAATGAGTTTAGTACAGGACAGTTTCTTATTCAGCATAGATCTATCGTAAGACATCAGTCATTGTCAGTTTTAACACTCGAAGCTGCTGGCACGGAAAACCGAAATATTGCGTTAACGAAAAGCTTACTTACCAGAATGTATGCATGCGTACATACGCAATATCATGGCTGTAAACAGTGAAAACATCAAAAAGTACAATGGTTTCAGGACCGTCATCAACCAAAGCATAGCATGACTTCTTTCATTCATATTTTACAGCCGACATCTCAGTATTCGCCCTATTTCTTATCATTTCAACTTGAACACAATATATTGGTATTTCTGTAGTTTTTCTTCGTTTAGATGATTCCATTTAATGTTTAATGAGCTACGGCCAGAATTCTGCTACTTCGATAGCGTTAATAGGGACAGGTCACTCAAGGTCTTTTTCACCAGCATGCAGCAGGATTATAGGTCTTCTCACTATGTCCGTGTGGTCGAGAAGCTGGATCGCCTCGACGTTCACATGCTAATGAAGTCGCTGTTCGTGAGCTTCTGCAGATTTGTGTCACGTTTTTGATAATCTCAAGTTTTAGGTCCCGATGGAGGTCATCATTTCGTATGTATGTACCAGGGTGCATTTGCAGGCATGTGATGTTATTACATAAAATCATGCCTGTAATCCCCGAAGAGTTAGGGAGAGGTGTACCTAACTGCTAGTTTATAATAATTGAATTACGCCATAGGTTTTTTGTCTAAAGGAAATAAAAACCTTTGTCAGTCGATTGTCAACAAGACTTATTAAAATGAAACCGAAAATATTTACTAAAATAGGTACTTTATTAAATCAGTATTGTCTCATAAGTTAATTTTCAGTCAAACTTAAAATAATACGTAAGCCTCAAGTAGGTACATGATATGATAACTAACGCCAGTTACCTCATCACTATGAAGCGTTTTTAAGCAACCAATTCTTGCTCGTACGTATTAGTACACCCACATTTCACTAGTTATGTTTATTTCCCATGTAATAGGGGGCGAGTCACGATCAGTGGTCTGGTGCAGTAGGTACTTAAAAGTATCTCGAGGTGCTCGGATATTTGATCCGCCTTCCGTTTTAGGCTTTGGCTCTAGGTTTATAAGATATCTAAATTTAAATAGAATAATTTCCTTTTTAGCGATGTGTTAGGAAGCTTGAAGTAAAACACTTTTGGTTGTAGAAAGGAAGGAATTAATTGTCGTTTATTGGTGTCTCATATATGTACAAAATTAGCAAGGCACAAATGCTGTAGGAGTAACAAATAATTATAAAACAAACAACCAATCAGAACACAGTTAGAAATGTCACACGATGTGTGGTGCGCGTGCGCGCAACGTGGGTTTAATTACAAACTTTCCTGGGTATTCTTAGGTCTTCCATTAACAGACAAATGGACTGTTAGGAAAACATTTCTACGGAACCAAAATATTTTCCAAGGTCTAAAATAATGGAAATTGTAAACTTAAATGTTACTGAAATATTGCTACGAGTATCTATTAATAGAGTAGACCCGAGGTTAATATTTATCAGTTCTCATTTTCAGAATAACGGGGTATTAAGTTACCTACACATAAGTGTCGTGGACCTATGTATAATAGTTCCAGACATTTAGCATGTCAATAGCGGATTAAAGACTAAACGTCCTGAATTGACATCTATAGTGATCCTCAAAATTTTTGCCAATGAAAACAAAATATTGTTTCATTGGTTCGTGCGAAGAGGGAAGGGAAATGACCGCTATTGAAATGCTAAATGGCAGCAACTATTGCTATCAACATTATTAGATGCGAAAGTTACTCTATCCGTCTTTTATTTTTTTATGCCTAAGCAGCTGAACGTATTCCGTTTATGTTTTTAGGTACACATGTAGACCGGGTAGTAGATTTCCATGCGATAATTTCCGACAAGCACGCGGGCCAATGTGCGAGAAAAGATACTGTTAAATAAATACATCTGAAAATAATTACAGCGGAAGCCTACCGGACGAACCACACCTGCGCTCTTATTGGCTCAGTATCCCCCTCAATAAAACAGCAACACTTCCAATTTCGTACAACAGAATTACATTATTCAGAGTAATTTTACAAAGTAGACGTACCTTGTTGTTGTTTAACAACAATTTGTGGTAAACTAAGCTCCTCTAGGTAACAATATAACGAGAGAAAAGCAAATGGTTACCTGAATTGACACTCAAACGTTGTTTTACATTACAAATTGAAACGAGTTAAGCACCCATGTTGGGGTGTGTTAAACAACCATAATTTACAAGTTTACGTTTATTTTCCTCCCGGACCGCGAAAGCGAATAGACGTGTGCACTTTTTAAAATTTTAATTAATATTCATAATTCTCGCTAAAAATACATTTTAAATAAAAACAAAAAGTACCAGGAGTTCATACTACCGCGGTGATTGTGTTGAACGCGGAGTCCGTGAAGAAGAAGGACAGCAACAACTGAGACGGCGATCTACGCCTGAGCTACGCTGCGCCTGCGTCACTGCGCGTCACACGCATACTAGCTACGCATCACGAGTACGTCATCGCAGCGCCGTTGCCACAATTTTACAAGGAATTCGTATACAACATTCATAGGGTGTGCCCAAGTGGAATATCAGTAATTACTTTACTACTCGATATTTAAGGTAATATTTTCAATTATTAACTATGTCAGTTAAACGCTCACCAGCGAAGAAACAGCTAGAAAAAGTAACTGCGGGACCAACTTCATCTCCTATCTCTGGCACCCGACTGTTCCTGCAGTCTGAATCTTCTCCAGATCTCTCGACCTTGGGGCAAGATAATAATGTAACAAGCCGTAAGCGTAAGCATGGCGGCTGTGATTGTATGGAACGTCTGGACGAAATTCGGTCATTATTGTCAGAGTCTTCCGCTAAGTCTGAACAGAAGCTTGCGGCATTACAGGCCTCCATCTGTGAAATTAGTGCTCAGAACGCGGAAATACAGAAGTCTATGGAGTTTATATCAAACGACTACGACGACTTGAAAGTAAAAATTACGAACTTAGAGTCCGAACGTGAAACTGACCGCCGCCGTATCTTTGAGCTGGAAGAAAAAGTAGACTTAATAGAACGGCAATTGTACTCCACCAAGATTGAGATAAGGAATGTGTCCGAGAAACAAGAAGAGAATAAGGAAAGCCTTCGCGCCATTGTAACAGAGGCTGCCAACGTAATTGGCACACCGATAAATGGTAACGAAATAAAAGATGTTTTCCGTACCAAGAACAAAAATAACACTTCTACTATTACTGTAGACTTTATAAGTGCAATATTGAAGGACACTATAGTTAAGAAGGCTCGCAAATTTAATAGTGCAAATAAACAAAACAAGCTATGTACAACCCACTTGAAACTCGACGGTCCCAGCAAACCTATATATATATCCGAAAAACTTACACCCAAATCTCAACGAATTTATTATCTGGCCCGACGCTTTGCTGAAGAAAACATATATAAATACTGCTGGACGTCCTATGGTAAAGTTCTGCTGCGTAAAGTCGACGGGGAGCAGACCTTGACAGCCTACGGCTAAGTACATGACTAATGTCTGGTTCCGGTTATCTACTTAAAATACATGATATGTCTTGCCTGCTGTATAATCACTTAACTTCTAAAATATATACCTTATTACTTTATAAGCCTAACCTACACACAAATTCAGTCATACACACATACGACTCAAAAATGGAACTACACACATATTTAATCATACACACATACCTATCAGGAGCTGAACACTATATATATTCAGTCGCGAATACGTACTGCCTAGGAACGGAACTTTACACAGAAAAACCTAATTTCATCCTCACAGATTTACCTCTTTATACCTGGTTATTATGCTCTATATTATTCGTCCTAAGTGCTCTTTTAATCCTCGGGCTTGAACACCACAGTGTACTAGCAGTGACAAAATTGATAATGCCGGTTAAAAATGATGAATATTGATCATATATCTCAAGAAATAGACAATGTTTCTATTGCCGATTCCTTTACATGTACTCCAGAATTATGCCAAGATTTTGTAGGACAGAGCGTTTGGGGTTTGCGTATTATACATATAAACATCAGGAGTATAAAAAAGAATCTAGATCAGTTTGTCACCATGTTAACACTAACGAAAGTAAAATTTGATTTTATTATATTAACAGAATGCTGGTTGCAGGTTGCGGGTTATATCCCTGTCTTGCAGGGCTATACTTCTCATTCCACAATCAACAACCCAATAAAAAACGACGGCGTCGTAATTTACGTCAAAGATACAATTAACTGTACCACACATGAACCCTTGTTTTCGGATGCCAACTGTCTAGTTACTTACTATAATAATACAGCTATAATCGCAGTTTATCGTTCTCCATCTAATTTAAACCCGACAAATTTCTTGTCTAGTTTAAATGATACAATAACATCCGTTAAATCCCAAAAGAACATCATGCTCATCGGTGATATTAATATTGATATCAAGCCCGGAAACAATGATCGCCATTCAGACGACTTTTTAACGTTAGCAGCAACGCATGGGCTATTGCCTGCCCATACCCTCCCGACAAGGATTAACAACTGTCTAGATCACGTCATGATGAAGACTAAATCAACTGCAAAGGTTCTTGTGCTAGACACCCACGTTACAGATCACCTTCCTGTTGCTATATTCCTAGAGACTAATAAATCAACTGGATCCCCACCAAAAAAAGCTTCTTTCCGATATGACTATGACGAAATAAAAAAAGACATTAATGATCATGATTTTTCTCCTATTCTCAGCACCAACGACCCAGACCAAGCAGCAAATATTTTAATTGCCGATATTCAAGCTATCATAACAAATAATACTAAGATTGTTCACACACCTAATAGAAAAACAGTTAAAAAACCCTGGATGACTCCTGGCTTAGTACGATGCCTCCGTAATCGCGACAAAATGCACCGACGGGTCAGTAAGTTTCCCAACAATCTAATATTAAAAACTACATACACAAGGTATCGCAATTTTTGTAATTCCCTACTTAAAAAATTAAAACGAGCCTATGAAAAAGCGGAGCTTAAAAAAGCTAATAACAACCCGAGAGCTACGTGGAAAATAATTAAATCGATCACACACAGTCATCAACAAAGACACTCTCCTAATGCCCTTCTACAACCCTCCGTCGAGCCTATTGATTCTGTAAATAATGCCAATAAATTTTTCGTTAACGTTGGCACGAACCTTGCTTCAAAATTTGATACTGTCTCACCGTCCGTTTATTCATCTTCTTCCCCATCTCCAGTTAACTCTTTGGTTATTCCATTGGTTGACGAAGCACTTGTGGAAAGTACTATTCACAGACTACGTGGTGATTGTGCAGTTGGGTGGGACAATATCCCAGCAAATATTATAAAACAATCTAGCTGTATTCTTGCTCCTCCCATTGCCCATATTTGTAACTGTGCCATCGGTTCGGGAGTTTTCCCAAAAGCTTTCAAGCGTGCTATTGTTCATCCAGTCTATAAAGGCAAAGCTAAGGATGACATTTCCAATTATCGGCCAATTTCAGTCCTCAGCTCCTTATCTAAAATACTTGAACGTATCCTCAATACCAATCTGACTAAATTTCTATGTAAAAATAATTTAATTGCTCAAAACCAGTACGGATTTCGGTCTGGAGTTTCCACAGAAGATGCTGTCTCTGATTTCACCAACACCCTGATTGATAAATTGGATAGTCGCCTTAAATGCTATGGTATCTTCTTAGATCTAACAAAGGCCTTTGATACGGTGTCAATTCCCAGACTTTTGGCCAAAATGGAGCATATAGGAGTACGTGGTGTGGCGCTGGATATTTACAAAGATTACCTCAGAGGGCGTAGCCAATGTGTTAAAATTGATTCCGTTATTAGTGACGAAGAATTTATCAGCTATGGTATACCTCAAGGTAGTATATTGGGACCCACCCTTTTTCAAATATATATAAACGACCTCTGTCAGCTCTCCCTTACCAACTGCGACGTTTTCACCTACGCCGACGACACAGCACTATTGATATCAGACGTGACCTGGGACAGAGCTAAACAAACCACAGAACTTACCTTGCGAACAATTATGGACTGGCTTTCCACTAATCTACTGACGCTCAATATTTCAAAGACCAAAGTAATTCAGTTTAAACCACCAAACTCACCTAAACCATCAAAGAACTCGGAAAAAATAATAGCGCATACTTGTCACGATTCCTTTCCTTGTAATTGCAAGTGCCTTGAAGTAGTCCCAAACATAAAATATTTAGGTGTTTATATTGACGAAAAGCTAGATTGGCGCACCCACACAGATACTTTATGCTCGCGGCTTCGAAAGCTAATTTATTTATTTAAAGAGCTCAGACATGCGGCCGACATTGAAACAGCTTCGATAGTGTACCGTTCACTGTGTGAGTCGATCATTACTTACTGCATCCCGGTTTGGGGCGGGACATTCAAAACAGTAATGCTTAGGGTGGAACGAGCTCAGCGGGCAGTTCTCAAAGTTATGCATTTCCGTAAAAGGGACTACCCCACAGCTCAATTGTACGCAGAAGCCCAAGTACTAACGGTGAGAAAGCTATATATTCTCCGCTCGGTCTTACGCCGACATTCCACGATGCCACTAGATAATAATCTATGTAATCGGCGGATTGGATTTCCTATCTGTGAGTCTGTTCAGTGCCGTACTGCACTTGCGCGACGACACTATAGTGCCCAAAGCTCAGTAATGTATAATAAAATTAACAAAAAAATATCAATCTATAAACTTACCCTACATAAAGTCAAGCAGAGTCTTAAGTCATGGCTACTGTCGCTGAACTATGACGAAACAGAGAAAGTTATCCTATCTATTTCGTAACATTAAAACCCCTCCTGATCAATCAATTCACACACAAACGTACACACACACACATACACGCACACACATACACGCACACACATTCACGCACACACATACATACACACACGCTCACTCACACTCGGACGATTACACATAGACACAAACATGCATGCAAACACTTTCAAGTTTCTTTAACCGCTTTTAATTTATTTTTTGTTGTAACCATAGGCTTTTAATTTATTTTATTTTCCTTCTTAATCTTATTGCATAAGATTCTGTAATTAATATTTTCCTGGGAGAGGGCACTGACTCCTGTAACACAGGTCTATCACCTAGCACAGGAGTCAGGGACTTCACATAATGTTGTAACTACTTTCTTGTGTAATAAAGATTTATTATTTATTATTATTCTCTTTATTTATTTGACAAACATACGTTTTACATTTTTAAATATTTTTACAAAATTAAATACAAAAACATTTAAAAATATAAAAAATAGTAGCCCACCGGCATCGGGAACAGGGTCCGGGCTACCGGTGGTCAGGGCTCTTGAGAGAGGAACCTCCTAACAATACGTGCCGTGTCCAGAAGTACTGCTTTCTGAATCAAGCCCTTGATCCAACTGCCAAGCGAAAGACTCCGCAGATGTAGGTCGAAGCTTTTAGCCATTAAGCCATTGGCCGACACGACTATCGGTACAATGACTGCTGTAGTCACGTCCCACATGTCGACAACCTCGCGAGCCAGATCTAGATACTTGAATTGCTTATCTTTCTCTGCTTTCACGAGGTTCCCGTCATGCGGGACCGTTATATCAACAATCATTGCGCGACGCTCCAATCGATCTATCAACACAATGTCAGGTTTATTGGCAACAATAGTCCTGTCAGTGATGATAGGTCGATCCCAATACAACGTGATATTACCATTTTCGAGAACTGGGTCGGGCGCATACCTATAGTATGGCACTTCTGATTCCACAAGTTTGTATTTCAAAGCAAGTTGCTGGCGGATAATCCTGGCAACAAGGTTGTGTCTATGCAAGTACTCTCCGTTAGCCAGACGAGAACACCCAGAAACAATGTGTCGGATCGATTCTCCCGGACGGTGGCATGCCCGACATATGTCAACCGTGCCATCCTTCACAATGTGTTTCCGGTAGTTATTCGTCATCATAACTTCGTCCATTATTGCACAGACAAAACCTTCGGTTTCCCCGAAGAGGTCACCGAAACGGAGCCAGGATACGGACGCTAAGAAGTCTACATCGGGCCCATGTAAGGCCCGGTAAAATCGTCCGTGAAGCTCCTTGCTCTGCCATACCTCCCTGCGGTCATTAGTGTCTAATACTACAGGCTTGCGCCAGTTC
Source organism: Cerastis leucographa (assembly GCA_963082945.1). NCBI lineage: Eukaryota > Metazoa > Arthropoda > Insecta > Lepidoptera > Noctuidae > Cerastis > Cerastis leucographa. Next base: position 5,980,259 of record OY720382.1, read on the forward strand.
TCGTTAGCCAAGAAGAGCGGGGTAAGTCCCTTGTCGACTGAGACTACATCTCGGTGCATCCCCACGTCGGTTTCTAGAAAGTATTCCCTGAGACTGCATACCTCACGGTTGTGCAGGGTCTTAGCATTTAAGAAGCCACGACCCCCACACTTCCGCGGGATATACAGTCTCATCACCGACGACCGTGGGTGATGCATCCGATTTGCGGTCAGCAGTACGCGGACCTTCCTATCAAGGGCATCAAGTTCTGTCTGAGTCCATTTGAGTATGCCAAAAGAATACATCAAAACCGGCATGACCCAACCGTTGAAGGCGCGCACCTTGTTTCCGCCTGACAGAAGACTGCTTAGCACCTTATTCAGGCGGCCAAAGAAACGTTCCCTCAACGATTGTTTCATGTCAGCAGTATTGATACCTAATGCTTCCGACATACCCAAATACTTGTAGGTTTCTGTTGAGGAGAGGGATCTAAGGTTTACGGAATCCGAGAGTTGAGTTCCCACGGATTCCGTAATCTCCCCTCGCTTCACATGCATGACTGCACATTTGTCCACACCAAATTCCATCCTGATGGCGCTACTGAAAGTTTCAGTTACCTTCAGTAGTTTCATCAGTTGCAAATTGTTGGGGGCAAAGATTTTCAGATCATCCATGTAAAGAAGGTGAGATATGACCTGACCACCTCTCCTCAACCGATAGCCTAGACCTGAACCCTCCAGCAGTGTGCTTAGAGGGTTCAAGGCTAGACAAAACCACAATGGACTCAGACTATCACCCTGGAATATACCACGCTCAATCCTTATCGGTTCGCTGTTCCCCTGCATCTGTCCACATCCTGGATAGCGAAGGACCGTCCTCCATTGCCCCATACACGACTCAAGGAAGGCGCGTAGAATTGCATCTATCTTGTACAACTCCAGCACCCTCATGAGCCATGTTTGCGGAACCGAGTCATAGGCCTTCTTATAATCTATCCAACATGTAGACAGATGCCTTCGGGAGCGGCGAACCTGTTGGCTAATGGCCATATCAATGAGGAGCAGCTCCTTAGTACCACGGGACCCATTCCTACATCCATTCTGAGAGGGAGACATGATGGAATTACTCTCAATATGTTGGTTAATTTTAGCTCTCAAAATGGATGTAAGAACTTTATAGACCGTTGGTAAGCAAGTGATAGGTCTATAATTTTTGGGCTCCGCAGTACTACCTGATTTATGGAGCAGGTGGGTAATGCCTGTCGTCAGGAACTGGGGCAGCGACCCTGACTCTAAGGCTGATTGAAACTGGGATGCCAAACGAGCGTGCGATCTTTGAAACCATTTGATCCAGAAGTTGTGCAGTCCATCCGGCCCTGGAGATTTCCAGTTAGGTAACGGACGGACTGCACGAGCTACGTCTTGGGGGCTGATGATAATTGCCCCCATTTCTGGTATTGGATCACACACTTGTTCAACCTCCCGGATCCAACCGCCCTCAGTGTGACTGACAGGCACCGACCAGATGCTGCGCCAGAACGAACACATAGCGTCATCATCCGGCAGACGCGTGTCAGTCACCCCTTGGTCCGGTCGCTCCCAAGTCCTATATACCCACCTTTCATCGCTTTGGAATGTGCGATTCTGAGTGTATCGCTCCACTCGCCGCTTGTACCTACGAATACGGCTTGCCCATGCACAGATCTTCTGCTTCAGGAAGTCGATACGCTCTGTGACGCAGGCCAAATAATCACGAGAAATAATGTTAGTTCGCGAGAACGCCCGCCTCACAAAGCGCATCACTCTAGGGCGAGTATTGCCCTCCCTGAAGCAGATTAACTTGCCGATGAGTACTCTAGCCTCACCGATACGCCGCTCAATCCTGCACTGCCAAGCTGGAACAGCTAATTTTCGTCGTGTAGCTCGGTCGCAGTTAGGAAATTTGACGTGAGCTACACGACATGCCGCTACAGCTGCGCAGTACAAAATTGAGTGGGTATCAGCGAGGTCTTCGCTGTTGTCAAAGTAGTTTGACAGCTGCGAATCTAGAGTACACACCAGCGCCTTGTTTCTCTTGTGCATAGGCAAACGAGGTAAACGTGGTCTAAGTTCAGGCGGTGTGGAGCGGTACTCACGGAACGCACCCTCCAAAGCGCTCCTCAATTGTGCGTTGCACTGGGTACTCACGGTTATAACTTCGTCAACATCCTCTTCACCACCGCGATCGGATCGCAGCGAAGCACTGGATACATTCTGCATCTGCGTCACGATTATTGGCGAAGCAGGCGTAACTGGGTTACTCCGTGAGTCGAGGCGTAGTCGATCAAGTACAGTGTCATCCAACATATGGTTACGCTGGATGACCCGCACCTGATCCGATAGTCGCTGCGCCGACACGCTGATAGCTGGTTCAAGCACCTGAAACAGAGAGAGCATCCGACCACGGTACGCAGTCAAATTGCTTCCCCCCTCAGTAGCCCCATAATATGCGCGCATGACGTTCTCATTAATGGACTGAGTCCATCGCATGCGCGACACATTTCCACCGACAGCGGGGACCCTGTTCGGGGCCTGTTGGCCTCGAGGTCCCAAGCCCGCTGGTGGCCGTCCTCTTCCTCGTCGTCGTGGTGGTGATGGCGTCGACAGCGGGGAGAAAAACTCGTCGCTGGAGCTCGACGCAACTGCAACGACCGGCGACGCAGCGCCCACGGATGAGGCGCGTCCCGGCGACTGCGAGGCGGAGCTCAGCGACGAGCCCGGAGATGGTTGGTGTGCCTATTATTATTATTTATTTTAAATTAACGATTTGTAGCAAGATAGTGAAATTACAAGTTATTATATTTCTCTCAATTAGGTAACACACTAAAAGTGTGCAAGATTATTGCCCGTTCTCCTTAAGCGCCGCCTAAATAATATTGGTAATTCCAACTCTATCGTCGCTAAGTCGAGCATTGAAATCGAACAGTGTGTTTTTATTTAGGCATTAATTTCGTTGTCACCAAGTACCAGAGAAAACAGCCAGATATCTTGTAACTTGGATCTAGTCCATCTTTTATTTTTAGAGAAACCACTTGGCTACGCCGTCGACGCCTCAGCACTTGGTACTATGTAGCAGACGCAATATATTCCTGACAAGTTAGTTTTTGCAATTTAATTTCCTAGTGAGACTGGGCCAAAACTGACATAATGGCACGGAGCCAAGCTGCCTAACAAAATGGAGCGCCTAGAGGAATTTCATTATTGAAAGTATTTCATTCAGGGAGCTGTATGATTTGCCAGCTTGTAAAATCAGCTGACAGTCTCAAAGAGATCAAGTACCTGAGATATTCGATGTTATAAACCACTAAAGCAAGCCGGTAAGGTGCTTGGACAAGGTGAGTTATGAATTAGACGCAGTGTCACGAAAGAATATATTTGAATACTATATGTAAGTTCTGAACAGGTAACTGTAATATACAATTCTTGTCTTTAAAGTGATTGGTAAACAATCATTTTTAAGACAAGAATTTTATCTAGTTTAATTTAAGACCCAGGTCTTTTATAGCTCAAACATAATGCAGTTCAACTTATCTAAGTATCAAATTACCTTAAAATTAACAACAGACTATAACCTCACCAGAAAATTGTGACTGTTCCTAAATTACCCCAGGCTGATAAAATTTTCGTTTTTCCTAAATCATATTAATTCTTAAAACTAAGGTCGGTTTCCCCCGGAGGGGAAAGGGTCGTGCCCCACCATTTCCGCACGACCCTGTAAGGCTCGTCCCTGACTGGTCACCTTCCCACCGACATAGAGGACTGAATTCCCAATTTAGGGCAGGCCTGTCCCGACTTTGAAAGCTAGGGGACAGGGAGGGGTACAAGGTGAAGTTAATATTGGGAATTCACTGTTAATACATATACATGTGTAATATAAAATCATATCAAACCAAACAACAGTAAAGTATGAAGTTAATAAGACAAGAGGTCGCAAATATATGATATGTAAGACAAAGGTGGTAAAAGGAACGTTGTGCTTGTGCTTAAGAAGTTGTATAATTGTTTTCTACGTTACTTTGTGTTATTCAAATGTAGTAGATGCCGTTTGCAGACGCAAACGGTTCCATGTCACAACATGGAGCCATTTTACAACGTCTGCCCGGCGTACGTGTACTGTTAGACCTAAGTGCTTAGCCCTACTAAGGACACTGCTGCGAACTCTAACAGACCACGTTCCCTAGGTGCTATTTACGTGTCGTTCTCAATACTAAGGCAGTGGGTTGTGAGGCCAGCTGCCATTGAGGAAGACAGGTTTTCAGTATTTCCATTTACTCGCGTACTCCCTTAAGTCCCTTACGGCAGGCTACCCTAATTACTATTATAACTCAAAACTTGCACAAGAACACCGTAGACTCGGTCTGTAGCAGAACATATTGCGATAGTTATTTGTGGACACCGAAGTGGTAATTATATCGTCACTTCACATTTTCTTAATCTTCCCCAGTCGTAATTGCGTGTCTCGCTAAATAGTGTCGATTCAGAATAGCCTACCAGTGGCTTTGGTTTTGTTTTAACGAGACACAGTCCCTAGCGTCCCTCAGGACGTAGCTATCAATCCAGTTAGGAATACTTAGTGGAGCCTACCCCCGCTCCCAAAATGTGTGCCAGAAATCTCTACGCAATGTTTCTGAGCTAGACCTTTTTAGGAAGCAGTATTCATCAGCAGCGTTTGGTTGATTTGTACTACAAGTACAAGTCGGCAATATTACTGAACAATATCATGTGTTTTGATCAAACCATGAATATTACGGTGCTGCCTTCACCACTGAACAATATAGTTTGTTCTAATCGAAATGCGAATATTACGGTTCTGCCTTCCATTTGTGGTGCGTCAGATAAAAGTCAATATTCGTCAATAGTCAGGTGTGTTAGTGTACAGTGTACATGTAGTATGCTTGAGGTGATTGTAGAGTGTAGCAGAAGGCTTTCCCCGTCTCCCTATAACCAAACGCAACTGACGGATATTTGCCAAGGTACGGATGAGGAGGTGGTTACATAACACATAAGATAATAGTATATATTATGATGATAAGAAGCAGTTGCTCCGCCATGCTGAAATAAATGATTATTAACAGCCCCTCTGCACCGCTGCCAATCAGCTATTATGAGCTAAGAATTAATTATAGTTAACACTTACCACGTGTTAATTTAAAGAGTCTACAACTCTCTTACAGAATACTGCAAACATTACCAGTTGCGCCTCCGCCGCAGCTCTCCTCCAACCACGCCTCGACACTCACTTTAGACTTAGATATTACTAATATATAAATTTAACATATGAAATACGAATCTCTCTCTAACAACAGCCTACTCGGATATGAACATCTTGGTACCAAGACTACGCTAACTTCACGAGCCTAACCTAGGACGCCCTAGCCCTTTAAGGTCTAAACCTAACCCGTGCGAACTCTCCCGTGATCTCAAAACCCACTGTCCACTTGGACATAGCCTCTTGGTATTCACCAAATCTCCTAACTTAATTAGCTCACATCGTCCGAGCCCTATAGCGATCCAAGACCAACTGCCCTTCCTTCATCTCCCACAACATCCATCTCAAAAATGCCACGACCAGCTTAAGGTTCCTTTTTGCGTGATTTCTTAATTATTTAACAGCCCCGTTTTTGTGCAACCGTCTCGATTGTTTTAAGGGTTTGGGTATTCGCATTCCTGACCGGGGTTTATTGCAACCAGATGTGATTCTGCTATTGTAAGTAACACTTAGAAATCTGATATTTTATCGTTTCATAAGAATTCGGTAAAATATTACATTTGGCCTGTCGACTGGCAATTGCCTATAGTTTGTTTCCCATGAAATAAAGGATTTATGCCTTTCCAAGTGTTCCAAGACTGCTTCACAATTCAAAGGAAGAAATAACGTTTCGTTATTAATTACGGTCTACTTGTCAGGCTGTCAACCCATAAACTAGAGGTTTAATGTGTTTCTAAGTGGCCGATACCGTGTGATGATTTTGAAATAGAAATCAAGATAAAGATATTTGGTTAATAATTAGGAGTACGTGACAGACAGTCACAAAATGTAAAATACTTACCTATCCATCTACATCTTATCCGGGAAGATGATCGAGTTATGTTAAATATGCATACTTTGGATATCAGTATTCATCGTGCCGCCTGGAAACCTCAACGATGGTCGTCTGCGATGCAATTTTTACAGGCTAGACAGATGTCTAGCCTGTAAAGTGTCTAGTCTAGTGTGCCTTTTTATGGTGAGATCACCATACCTAGTAAATCTATACATATTGAGATAAAGAAACAAGAAAAATATTGTTAATGTTAACATACCATGTGATTGGGACGCAAGATAAAATGAATCTCATATGTGGCAAATAACATGAGAACGACATGACAGTGATAGTCAACTTAATTAATGATACATCAAAATTACGCAAGGCTTTATTCAGTCTGATTTAAACGTGCCTGCATTTCATAAATTATAGTGACAACTGGAAACGAGATAATTATTTCGATTCAATATAAATGTCCCTAAATAGTGTTTCGAATTTACACGGTTTTTGAATGAATAGTTTCGTCAGAATTTCCTATTTCATCGAAAATGTTAGTTGGTTCAATTAGTGTTTCCAGCTACAAGAGTCGAATGTTGATATCGAAATTTCATCAATTGGCTTTTCCGAGGAATGTATTTAATACACTGACACAACTGGAAACGAGTAATTATTTTCGATTCAATAGAAATGTCTCTAAATACAGTGTTTCGAATAAACATAGTTTAAATAAACATTTTTGGATGAATAGTATTTTCAGAATTTCCTATTTCATCGGAAATGTTAGTTAGCTCAATTATTGTTTCCAGCCACTAGAGTTGAATGTTGATATGGGAATTTCATTTATTGGCATTTCCGAGAAATGCATTTAATTAAATCACTGGAATAACAGAAAGCAATATAGGTATTGCAAATCCTATTTCATCGAGAATTATAGTTGAATCGATTAGTCTTTCCAGCTCAAGAGTTGAATGTTGATATCGGAATTCTACCAATAGGCTTTTCCGCGGAATGCATTTAATTAAACACTGGAACAAAAGAAAGCAATATTTTGCAAAACAAAGAAGCCGAAACAAGCACGAGGGAAATAAGTAATAGCTGTTGAAGCTTTATCATAATAAAGATCTGCGAAGGGATGAAAACCCATATAGAGGGTACTTAAGAAATGACTGTATGTACTTAAGAAATTAAGTTAAGCGTCATGCGCTATGGACCAACAAAAGAACAAAAGATTGAACTGAATGAGCGAGGCGTGGCGAACCAAAGTTTGTTCAAATCTTATAGTATTGGAAAACGATAGTTCTCTTAGGAGAAGCAGTTGATTCGTTAAATTTTTCATTCAATACGAGTACTTCTACGAGTCTTCTACAGACAATAAATGATAAGCTTTGGAGAAAATGGGATGTACCAATTCGATTTTGAACTGCAATTAATTTTCTTTTGCAGATAGCTTTAGCAAGATTGTGAAAAAAAACCAACTAACCTGGAGTTCGAACTATTTTTTGCGCAATAACCTTCTAGCAATAAATTAAAATCGAGACGAGAAAGAGAAACCTTGATCGCAAAAAGGAAACGTAACGCAAGCGAAGAATTAAATACTCGGTCTGATGGGCCCCTGATGGGCTAAGTCATCCGCTTCAGTAATTTTTCGATCTGTACTAGGTACTTTATGCAGCTCAGTGGAAATAGAGACGAAGATACGATTAGTACACATTATGAATTATGCTAGACTGTTCAGAATGTTACTTTCCGTAGCTTATTTCACTACTAGAGCTCTAAAACGGTCAACATCGTGAGGAGCAAATTCGAAGACATGCGACATCTACCAACCTGCACTGGGGATCTTGTGGTGGATTACATCCCACTTCCTCTCACAGAGGGCAAGCGGAAAAATTAAACGCTGACTATGTGTAGTACCTTCATACAAGCCTACAAACTTGGCTAACCCTTATAACCTAGTACTCTTTATGATGTTAGGGTTTCTGAACTGTCCGCTAGCCTTATGGGCTTGCCGTATTGTTCGCTCCTAAGCACGACACTGCTACGAGTACATTTTAAGAATGTAGAAAGGTATTATGTTACATTGTAAGCACAAAAGGAACCGTTAAAACAATAGGCGAAATACTAAAACTGTCCTGTTAATTTATGAAACACAAACCGAGTATACATTATGATGCTGTAAGGTAGTATGTTTTTGAGCTGAAAAATAGAATAGAACAAAACCAACGCAAACAAAGCAACATCTGCCGCATAAATTACCGGAATAAGTTCCTGGCAAATGAAATAATCATATCTCTTCTTTGTTAACATTCCTTTGGATACGCGAATTGTAATCAGCATGTGTTATGACAGAGCTGCGGTAATTACGCTAATTAGCTTTTCTTTTATTAATTTGTAGTAAGTCAAGAGGTTTCATAGGAGTAGATTTTTTTTCTCTAATTAATGCTATAATGAATTCTTCGTTGCTTTTCTTCACATGATTCTTCGGATTTTCTGTAACTTTTAGGTTTATCCTCCACGACGCTACTCACAGTAAAGTTTTACAATATATGACCCGACTTAACACGGGTTTTGATTTATTTTGTCATTGTTTTTGTTGTATACCGATCTCTATTACTGTCTACTAAAGGGTGATTTGAGTTTGTAACTGGTCACTTTTGAGTAGCGTCGCGTACGATTAGGCCTAATCGATTTTGAACACAACGTCCTCGACACGTAGTTCTTTTATCCAAACAAGGGTGGTTCGACAAGGGATATCAATTTACATTTACGGTGGACCCTAGATGCCGGAAGCGATATTTGAATAATTCATAAGCGGACTATTTTTCTAAAGGCTGTGGTTGTAACGCACTACTCAATATGTCTGGTCCTGTCAACTACCAATTTCTTTACCCACCAAACAGTTTTGAACCATATATTATGTACAATAGCAACAGCTTTGTAATGAAACCTTCATAAATCCAGATTTTCGTTCGACTTCGAGAGAAATTCTTAGTTCCTTATTTATTTGACCTATATTTCCTTGAATTGAAAATGGCTGAAAACTTCGCAATTATACTTAGTATATGGTCCTTAAATCTTCGGCACTGAAAAAGGTCGTCTGGCAAAGATTAAATAAGGGTTATTGATTCTAGCTAGGAGGCCTGGTCGACGTAGTGAACTAGTGATTACTTCAGCGGTATTTTAACATGGATAGATTCAATGAGTCTCGAAGTATCACGAATTACTACCAAAATTTTAATCCTCAAATAGAATTTTGGAATTCAAAATATTATGAATAAAAAACGAACGTTAAGACGGCATTTAAAAACTTACTTTGTTTTTTTTTTTGTGATTTTTCTATTTAGAAGCTTAGCATTAGATGCTATCACAAAAACACGCACGCAAAATAAAATTTTCTCTCAAAAACAAACAACAGTTATTCATAAAAGTAAACATGTTTGTAATCGTGTTCTAATTTTACGTCTAAAAATAAACGGCAATTTATTTTCGGGGCCAACAAACACATTTTACGTTTGTTTTATGAAAAATTGTAGGTAAGCTATTATAAACTCACTTGGATTTTGTCACCGGGGGAGTAGACAAACATGTTTGCTTGTTTCAATTCGGTCGTTTATTAAACGTAATCCTAAACAAAGACACCTGAAAACATGTTTTAAATTAGTCGAGGGAACTTTATTTGTAGAATATCTGTGAACCTATAAACGGTAGGTGGTACCTATGTCAGTGTTAAAAAAACCAGCGTAAGCTTGCCACTTATACACGCTGCTATTTTGCATCCTCGTCAAATTCAAGGATGTAACTATGATAATGATTCTGGACCCGAATCAACATAAAGTGGGTAGGTATTTTTTCTTTTTTTACGGAAATCGGTAAGTGTGAACCTGTGTTCTAAACGCGGCCTGTCTGATCCTCGCCCTATTACCACGCTTTCACACATACAAACAATCTCAAACGTTTATTCGATAATTTATTATTCCCTAAACCACGTTATTCTGAAATACAGACAAATATAAACAACAAAAAAGCAGCGCTTTTTTATATAATTAATTAATAAGTACCGTAATTTAATTTGATTATTTATGTTTTTTGTGTCAACTTCCTGAATTTTGACGAGGTTGCAAAACACCACCTTGTATTTATGAACCTCCATACTACGCCAGGTTAGCTCAAGGTCCAAAATGATACCAGGTGCGGCCTACCCCGTACCTTCAAATCTTTCACAGAAAATTATAGAGGTTACCTAAGGTCTGACAAGATTATAATATCAAGTGTGAACTTATTAAGGTAAAACCTTAAATTGGGAAAACGTATTAAAACTTTAAGGTTTAATCAGTTAAGTGTTTGCAAACTGCTGATAATTTTAATAAGAATTTTGTTGCCCTGGTTAAGTAATTTAAACGACCGAGAAGAGTACTGAAACATTTTCTGATCAAAAGAGCATCAAGATCGTCCAATAAAAAGACATGACACGACGGCTAGTCTCAGTAATCTGACGGAAACCATTCCACAAACAAAAGAAACCTCTGAAAAGACAAAATGGACGTCGGCTTTTCTCGCAATTAGGGAGCGAAAGATAAAATCGCACCACACAAGTTGGTAATCTATGTAGGCACGCCAAGAAACGACGTATATAAAGGCGTAAATAGCTAGCCATTAACATTCTTAGTGCGAATGGAGCACAGGCTAATCCACACGATTGTTCCTTAAAAGCCTCACCGACGGAAAGTCAATCGTTGGCGGTAGGCCCGACATTTGGCTCTGAAATGATTTACCGACGTGAGTGTCTACCCGTATGAGTGCAGAAACTGGCATGCAAGAAGAATCGATTGTATGTTTTGAGAAATACCACTTTTGGTATTAACCTAACCTAACCTCTTTAGGTTGAAAATATAAGATTGATATGCACGTATTTGTGTAACCCCCGAAGTTATTGAACTTACAGCGCATTGCAGGCTTTATAACTATTTAGGAATAGAAATTAGAATTGTGAAGGTAACATTAAGTAAATTAACTTATTTGTACAGAAATAAATAATATAGAATCTAATTTAGAGTTTTATTACAGATACCTTAAGTTCTATGAATATATGAAGCAATGAATAAAATAGAAAATCATGGCCGTCTCGACAAAATAGTTTATCAATTCTAGCACGAATTTAATATGAGGTATAGACCATACCTATATTTTACTCGAGTAAAATAGACAGAACCCGCCCAGTTGCTAAAATCCCTGTTTCTCGAATGAAATCCGATTGTAGAACTTCTTTTCTTGTCGTTTAAAATAAGTAGTTTCAGAATTTTATGGTTATGTACTTATTATATTTAAACCAAAAAAATAAACACATAATGTTGATTTTATTCGGGTCGTTGGTTCGTTAAGACTAGACAATCAAACTGAGACAAACTGTCAATGAAAAAAAACTTGCGACTCTATAGAAAAGAGCTCTTAGCTGAAAGTTGCAAAATACTCATTATACACTGGATAGAAAATAGTAGCTATTAAGTTCAAATGTTTGAGCATTGATTCTTAAAAAGCCGACAGTAAAAAACAAAGTTAATCAAAGTCCGCCAACATAAAAGCTTGGCTTCACAAAATGAAAAACTTTATGACGTGAATAAATAATGATTAAACAATTTTTACTTCGACAAAAAGTGTTCACATTCAGTTCTTTGATAAGGGTACTCTCTTTTGAATTATGAAGGTAAGGTTTTTACAGTGAAAATAAAAATCTATATCTATGGAACACGAGCGCTTTCTAATAAACAACAGACAGCCCGCGTATGCGTACGTGTACAAAATATTTTTTGCGACCAATATAAAATTGTTTTATTCCAGACATGTGGTACAAATATGGAAGTTCCATTCAATTTGGTTACTCGCAAGTATCCTTCTAACGACATAGGAAATGAAACTCGTCCCAAATATTTTCTTAATTTATATGCTATCGTTAATATTAACCGACCATAAAATATTACTTTGACAACCCTCAATGGTATTTTCTTAATGAGAAACATTCTGCGAAGTTTAATTTTCAAAATATAAATACCAGAGGGATAGAATTAGAATTGAAAATGAAAAAGATAAAATGTAAAGCTCCGTGCAAATATGTAGTAAAAATTTACATAATAATAGTAGTCTGTCCTTTGTTGAGGCGAAGATATGACGGTGTGGAGTCGCTGGGTAGATTTAATTAATGAAATCAGCTAGTGGAAAAAGGTCCCTAGTAGTTATTATCAAAATAGTATACAATGCTTTGTGAATGCCGGGCAAATGAAAATAAGACGTTGCTTTGTTGGAATTATTTAATTACAATGATGATAATATTGTACGAAGTGAACATCTTTAACGATCCTTAGCTATGTAGACGTCTAGACGAAAATGGTTGTTTTAGTTAGAAACTTAACATAACCACAACATAAAGCCCAGCTGGAATCTATTATAAGTGTATACTAGAACACTATTTCTCAAGACCTCGAAGAACTAGTGAAATTCCTTAAATCAATTTCAAAAGAGAAGTGAATGAAAATCGTTTCGGTGCTGATAGAAAAATGCAGCAAGTTTGCAAATCGATTAGTCTGTCACATGGGGAAGTTGGTAAGTCCCTAACGGTCCACCCGTCGAACTATACTCCAAATTTATCACTCAACTCGATTTAAATGCAAAACAAGCGCGGATGGACCATGTTAACTTTAGTAGAGTACATATTTTACCCATTATAGATAATATTAAAAGAGACTTGGGAAAACAAGCTGTTGTTAGAAACTTAGTTTAATAATGAAATATACTAAATCTGGGAACAACTGGAATACTTCATTTATCAGAACAAAGAAAAGAAAACTATAATAGACAGAATAATTAAGAAATTACATTGGACATGATCATTCACCAATAAATGTTCATAAAAACCATCTAATTGTTCCGATTGATAAGGATGATCCCGAACCGGCTCATATTATTTATTCTGACTCTTCAAACGAACCATTAAACGAAAAGGTGTGTAAATATTAACAGGTGCGAAAACCTGACCGCTGTTTATATAAAAGAAGCACCCACGCCTTTTACCTATATGAAAGGAAAAGCCAAAAAATAATAAGGCGTTAGCAAACTCATGCTGAAAAATATAACAGTAATAATGAAAAGGAGACCAGCCTTAAGGAATGTGTTCAAGGGTACTGTCCTTGAACACATCTTTTATGCAATGAACGTGTTCTCTACCGCTAAGGATCCTACATTTGAAACCAACGGAAAGTTACAATTTGTTGACGAAGGGCGAAGAAAAATTTGTGAATACGATTGGAATGCTGACGAATATTAGGGGAATGAAAAACACGCGAGAGGAATTGACAATCGGAAAATTTGCATATTTAGAATACCGTTCGACCCACAGTTTGGTACCAAGCGAAGTAGACAAATTGTCGTAACTAAAAGTTGGAACCGACAGTCGTGAGTGTCACTGGAGAGTGAATGAAATTAGTTCTATTGAAAAATGTTAGATTCCGAACGGGTTTGCAAACGAATGAATAAGGTAATTCAAGTAACTTTTGGTGTCAGACTTTATTCAGAATTCAACAAAATGCTTACATTCGTCCTCTGTGGGCCATTTCATTAAAGCAATGATTTCCTTGGAATACTTATGCCAAAATTTTGGTTCCTGTGTAATATGTATGTAGATAGGCGTAGTTAACGTTAACGACTGTATTATACCTTTTTCAGTAGAAAACGGAATTCTCCAGTTGCATTTTGATACTTTGTGATAATACTTAGCTGATGACGTGTATAAAATGTTTGTTAGTAGCCAAATAAAATTTAGTGATTCATAATACCAATAAGTAGGTAAGTACTATTGCTGCTAGGTGAGGTATACTTTACTTTAGATAGCCCAGGTGTGCAGTACTCGCCAACCGGCGAGCGTGTATATGAACGTGGTAGAGGCGAAAGGAGTATCAGGAGGGTTGTAGCAGGTTGCGTTCCGTAGTTCCTGCCTACCCTTATGGGAAAATGTCGTGAATTTGTGAATGTATGTATTGTTGCTAACAGGGTACACTTCCCAAAACAACCTTACACAGCTCAGGGACCAAAATTATTGCGATGCCGAAATGATACCCAGAGCTCATCAAAATAATGATGATGACAGCAATACAGTACACAACAGCTTCAGCAACGAAAATACCGTTACCTGAGCTAACAAACTATTTCCTACAAAGTGTGAAACGACGATGGCACACGTAACTAGGGCCCAATTTCCGTCCAATTAGTACGCCAAAACAAACGTTCACCCGAGATAAACTATCGCATTTACCGAAGCGCGAAAATGCCAAGCAATTTACTGTATATACAAGCAAAACAACGGAATAATTAAATTCGATCCGAGTCATACTGAGTGTTAGAGCAGATATGTCTGCTATTATCTTCGCAGCGTGTGCTTTTGATATTAAAAGTGAAATCGTGGCTCCCGACAGTTCAGCAAACTGTGTACGGCGAGAATCTATTGGATTTCAAACACAGACTCACACTACCAACTAGTTAGTACTAGGTTAGTTGGCTTGTAGCTTAGACCGGTTTTTAATGGTTTTTCATTTTATTTTCTTTAAATTCCTTTTCAATTTTCATGATTCTATTCTATTGTGATTTATAGAAAATAATATCTGGATTGCTTGCTTCATTCTTAAAGTTATCACTATTTCAATTTCATCTTATGCTTTGTCTACTTTTTCGGTATCTAGGTATGTATTAATCTTAGCAGTCGATCCCTTTCTAGCCATATCCTCCTTCACAGTTGACACTGTCCATCTCTTTTTCGTTTCCTTTACATAAAAATCGAGACGAAAATATGGTATCAAGGCAATTGTAAAAATCTAACCGCGCGCGTTTCTAGTCTTACTCCAACTTCCACAGACGGTAAGTCCAAGTCACAGCATATAAAAGTTTCTGACTCCGTGAATAATCGTCGGACACAAGTTGCGTCGGAACATTACCTCACCTTGCAGAAAGATGTCCTCTCTAGGACCCTAGAACTCGTTTCTTTCCCTTGTGACGTGTGAGAGATTCAACGAGACGAGGTAATAGGACTGAGGACTTCGCCCGCATAAAGTCTTCTACTTGATGCGTGGGTATAATAAACGTCAGGTGAATGTAGCTTTCATCGAAAGATTTTATCATGGCACGTAACCTTTTAAATAGAGATGGTGTCGATCAGATACTGAATTAATCTCGAGTGAACTTTGAGTGAACTGTGAGTGTGAGTGAATTTGGAGTTTCTTAGCCTTTATGTCAAGGTGTATCTTGCCCAAACAAGTCAAGGTCGACATAATATTAAAATGCTTAGTTACACACAATACCAAATATCATTTAGAGCCTTCCATCATAGTGCCATTATTTGTATTTCATCGAACACAGAGAACAATTCTCGCAGCCCCGCCTCCAAGCTTAATGCGACATCATTCGTGTACCAGACTCATTCGTTATCACCATATACCGACCCTTGCGGTCTCATCTCGGATGCGACGCTCGCACCAAAAGCCTTTGTAATTTTGATTCACGGGACGTTTCCTAGGGCCTTCTAATTATGGGCGCCCGTTTACTACAATTGTCTGCCCTATTGCTGAAGTTTATCTGTAATGCTCCGAAAATAAACTTATGCTAAACAGTATTAAATTTTGGTTTTAATACCCTTTGTGTGGTGGAGATTACTTTTAGCGTTTAGTTAAAGAGTGAAAGGTCTTCTAATTTTTTTGGAGAAACTTCGTTCGTTTCGAAAGATCTGTTTTGTTTTTAGTTATTGAATTTAATTTAAGGCTTTTGGGAATCAAGTAATTCAAACAACTTTATTTAGACAAAGAATACTTGAATTCTTCGCTGCTAAGGTTGCGTAGGTACCATAGCCTCTCAATTTATTTTTCCACCATTTTCCCTCACTGTTTTGATTTATACAATGCTGTTGATACCATTGGATTTGAATACGGGGTTTGATAGTAACTATGAAATTGATGGGATACAGCAGTAGCGAGGTTCAGTCATGGATATCGATAAATCATAGATCGACTAGTCGACCACTTGCTATTGACTACTAGCTAACACTGTTTCATCATTGGCAATTATAAGATGAATAATATAAGTAAAAAATAACGAATAAATTCCATAACTGGTGAAACGTAGGAAAATTCATAATGAATTTATGTGAAAGTGTTACTTATAGGTAGGGCACAAACTGGGTCAATACAGGGTTATTAAATAGCAGTTTGTTCCGTTATGTTTTATTTTTGGTGTACAATAATAAATTATTCTATTCTATTCTCAAACGTACCGAATAACTCACTTTTTGTGGATAAAAATATTGGTAATTCCCTTTTTGAAGCTTTGGTTTGAATTTCATTTAAATGAATGTTTTCTGTGAATACGTTTTGCTTCGTCTGGGATAATTAACATTTCATAATAATACTTTAACAGAATGATTAATTTTGTTTCGTTCACCGATTTCGATATATGATATTTTTTGAATCAAAAAGCACAACAAGCAACGATGTACAAAAGTTTAATTAACGGGTACATTAACACGAGATGAGATATTTGTATTAAAAAAGAAATTTGAATTATTCGTTGAAAATAGATATGATTAAGCATTGTGCATTTTATGTAGGGTGACTGGTAATTAGTGACTGATACTTAAACAATTGATTGTACTTATAATAACAAACCACTTTCCCAAAGAAACATTTTTTTTTATACTCATTCACTTCGATCACAATTACACAACAGCCATATGAAATTCGGGGTTGCGTGCCATTTGGGTGCTTTGCCTACCCACTGTGGCACGGAACAAATAGTAATGAGACAACAGCGAGCGTAACGCGGCTAACAGCTGATAGGTCACAGGCGCACGCGCGCACGTTTTTCATACGGCTGTTGTGTTATTGTGATAAAAGTGAATAAGTGATTTTTTTTTTCTTTAGGCGAGTTGTTTGTTATCATGAGTAAAAACGTGTTTAGGTATCAGTCACTAATTACCAGTCACCCTATATACCGTCTCTTTTTCATTACTTAGTGTATTCAAGAATTCGTTGCCATTATCATACTACAGTGCAGCTACAGCAAAAAGTGAAACTTTTGTTGCCATCTCCAGACAGCATATTTTTGCGAAACATTACCTTGGAAATTTGGCAAGCATCTTGCCAATAGCAGTGTAATTAAGGTTAATTAAAGTTAAATGAACTCACTCGTCAGTGACTTTGTTGTTAGTACATCTAAAGGCAGAATAATTGGCAGTTCCGGAATGAGAATCGTTGGTAGAGCTCCGTGTCTTTTGTTTCGAGAATTTTGTAATTAGCGTCTAGGGTGAGCAAGGGGTAGGTTGTTAAAGGACGTTATGTTTCTGGTAGTATGAAACAAAAGCTTTTGTCCGGTGAGAATATAACAAAATTCTTTTGATAGAATAAGTATCCCAATTTACATACAGTCTGTACCATGAATGTCTGAAGTCTATACGAGGTGGAAGGGACACCGACGTTAAAACGGTTAACACGTATTCAGTCCATCGATCTGAACATCCCCCTCCCAATTTTTCATCTTTTAGTCCGGTGAGAACATAACAAAATACTTTTGATAGAATAAGTATCCCCAATTTACATACAGTCTGTATCATGACTGTCTGAAGTCTATAAAAGGTACAAGGGACACCGACGCTTAAACTGTTGCCACGCATCCAGTACATCGTTCTGAACACCCCCTCCCCCCCAATTACTCATCGGTAAAAAAAAACCGACCACAATCTGAAGAATTCGACCGTGTTAGGTATTGCAGTTTTGTCCACTGTTTTAGAGTCGGTGTCCCTTCTATCCTGTACAGGTATCTGAAGGCATCTTTTATTCTACCCAAAAATCCTGAGAGATGGAACGGTATTCGGAGAATGATGTTATCAATTCACAGCTGAACGCAGCCTCAAAACAAGAAGATATACCGAAATTTTCTCAATGAAAAATGTGTTCTGCATATTTCTCTTAAAAGAAAACATCTTTACATTTCCGTCGACACATTCCCAACACTACGCATGAATAATACGCAACGGCGACCGCACATAATTCTTGATATGCGAATGTACGTCGCACGGAACGCAAAACTCGCCCCTCAACCTAACGTAGCGTTCATACGAGTGCGAAGTGCTGAGTATTCTAATAGGTGTCTTAGTTCACGACTACTGCCTTTGTGGAGGCATTGTACTTATCTACTTGGTGTACGTAGGTAGTATGTTCGTAGTCGTAGATGTGTGTGAATGAGTGACGTTAATTGTAAGTTACTGACATGAGAGGAAAATTATATTGTGTGCAGTGTGAATGTGGTATCATTGTTGCGTCATAAGTAGCTCGGTTTTCGAGGCACTGCTGGTAATATCAGACTGTATTCTGAACGATACTACACTGAAATTCAATCTGCCTAGCCTTTTCTCAACTATGTTTGGGGTCGGCTTGCAGTCTTACCGAATGCAGCTGCATACCAGTATTTAGGATCAGATATACACTGGAGATGTTTGCGTTATTTACCTACTTAACTTTTGAATATCGAAGACAGGATATCTGAAATTTTCTCTCGTTCCGAAAATTCCCATTCACGTTATTTGGCGTAAAAGTAAATTGAGCACCTGACCTTCATAAAAGGATTCACATAACTTCTAAAGACGCTTTTAACTCCCGGGTTCAATAAGGGTAAAGAATGTATGACCCAAAAAACCCAACAAGATTGAAATTTTAATGGAACTTGAAATTGGTTTTAGTCGTAATTACGTGTATAGATAATGTAACAAATAGTGTGATAACAAGTTAATGTTTACCGTGCGTTTAATTAAAATCGGTTCAACAGTTTCGGAGATTAACGCTTAATAATTCAGTAATAATGCTGCTCGCGGCTTCAGTTAATCGTAGTATGATATGAACGAAACTAGTCTGATGAATCCGTAAGTTTCATACTTAACCGGGATTATGTGTCAGAGTTCAGTCAACTCTAATGGGTAAAAGTTTTAAGGTATACAAGATATTTTTATCTGTAGTACCCACCTACATACACCTTTTTGTTGTCTATCATCCAATGGGTTAAGCAAATAATGTGTTATACGGGAACTAGAAAAATAACATCTTGTCATTGAAGTTTTAACGGAATACAGATTGCAATAACCAAAACGTTGAGCCTGCTCCCATCAACTTCACAAAATGAGCATCCTAACCTTCCCTACGGACTACAGCGACAATGGCTGCCTGAAACCCATTGTTATAACCACAAATCCTTTCAGACGGGTCGATAATTGTAGATTGATGTTATCAATACACAGCTGAATGCTAAAGCCTCAAAACTTGATACACTAAATGACTAAATTCTCTCCAAGTACACCTGAGGGAATTGAGAACATTCTAAAACAAGGACTAATTTAATAAGATGTCAAATATTCGAAACGTCTGCATCGCTGGTCTATTGGTCACCAAGAGGGTCTGCTGAGCAAAAGTTCCCGAGTTTGACCCGAACGACTGGAAGCGTTATCGTGATTTTGTAGTACCTATTAACCTCTAGTCCAAATTCCTTGTGTCTAATGTTCATTTTTCTCACGAAATGACACCTCAGTGAACTCTTGAGGTTTGCTGTAAGAAAGCACAATTCTGGGTTAAGGTAGCCATTGTACATAAGCTACATTATTGCAATCTGTATGCATATTTTTTTTAGTGTGCAATCCATACTAATATTATAAATGCGAAAGTAACTCTGTTTGTTTGTTACCTTTTCACGACTAAGCTGGATCGTTATGAAATTTTGCAAGGAGATAGTTTTTATCTTCGAAAAGGATATAGACTTTTTATCCCTGAATAAAACATCAAAAATATCCACGCGTACGAAGTCACGGGTAGCAGCTAGTAAAGAATTGAATTGAAAAGAACTCTTTCGTTTTAATGAATTTCGTAGTCATAGCAAAGACGGGTACTAAGTTAAATGCAATGATAACGCATATGACACTTAGGTATGACATAACTGGCGATATGTGGGTGTACTTACATTTAAAACGACCCTTACAGGAGTGTCGCAAATGTCGCAAACCCAATATTTCATTACCAAAACCCAGGAATATTAGACTTAAAAAGTTGTGAGACGTTCTAAGTCAAATGTTCCTGGGACCTGAACTTGCATGTTACTTAGTATGATCGATAACTTAGTTGCAAGATGTCTCGTTACATTCGTGACTTTATCCGCTATGATCACACTCTTGGGGATAGCAACTATGTATTGGTAATGCAAATGCTTGAAGCCTTTGGGACTAGTTCAGGAAGATATCAGATCAGTACTTGCAGTAAGTTAGGTAGTAGCTCTACGAACCTACTTTTATGCTCTTATTGGAACTGTTTCTTAAAAAAACACACAAATAAAAAAAATATGGTTTCCAAACCCCGAACAAAAACCTTCATTTTTTTCTTTGAAAGAAGGTTATAAAAGTTTTTCGGGACCAACGATCCCGACATCCTGTGGGGCCAAGCTTCATGAGACGAATGAGGAACAAATCCATCAATGATGTATTCAAGTAAGCTCATTCGATTTTGTATAAATTACATATTTGATAATTCGTATAGGTCATTCATTCACCCAATAGGCTGGCTTGGCAGTTATAACTAAAACAGCATTTGATCAATTCTCAGCATAAAAAAGCCACTTTTCAAGTGAAGACGGAAAAATAACAAGTTTCAAAAGCTGCATGGTAATATTTGATCTCAATGGCACACTCAGGCATGTTCAGATACCACTACCGTATATCGGAAATATTTTAAACGTGACTTGAACTTGCCTCGCGGCATTAAGTGGCACTTTGAGGTGTGCTTACTTTATACGTAGAGAAAGTAAAACTTCAGTAGCTGGCAAAAATAAATATCAAGAATTTAATTTTATTTAATTCAGGTTTCAGTACGTGCACTGAAATTCATCATCATCTGCCTAGCCTTTTCCCAACTATGTTGGGGTCAGCTTCCAGTCTAACCGGATGCAGCTGAATACCTGTATTTTACATGGAGCGACTGCCTATCTGACCTCCACAATCCAGCTCGTACTGGGTAATACGATACCCGTTGCTTAGACTGGTTGTCAGATTTTTGGGGCACCGACTATCAAAGATCTTAAAATGACAACCGGGACCAACGACTTAACGTGCTTTCCGAGGCACGGAGGAAACTCGGTATGTAATGGACGGTCACCCATCCACGGACCAACCTAGGCAAGCACGGCTTAACCTGAAATTCGACCGGAGCGGCAGTTAATAATTGGCCACGAGCCATGTTCAACATGATGAGGTAAAAATTAAGACCTTGCAATATTTTTCAATGTGAGCACTATGCGCTAAATGCATACATATGTGGTACCCATAAATGTCCCACCACGTTCGATAGATTACACGTGGATCCCATTGAAGCAAAAAAAGTAATAAGTTCTTTGTTTGACTACAAGTCAAATAGAATAAGAATGGATCAGTACGTAATACATAATCTAATACGTCGGATCTTCCATCAATCCAATAAGATTCGTGAAGCGGAAGGAGACAAAAGGTGATACAAGATGAAAATAATAACACGTAACCTTGGTTCCTACTTACCTACCTACATATATTCTAAGTCGGGTAAAGCCCTCAGAGATTCTTGCCGCGGTTCACGATCGATGTATGTGTTCTGTTATAATTAAGCTTGAGAAGGCTTGCTTCTACGTTAATTAATTGGAAAAGAGAGACTGAAGTATTATATTCATCGAAAAGTTTTTGTAGGCTACTTAGTGCGCATTTAAATAACGTGGGTAAGATGCAGCTAGAGCATTCGTTCTAATGAAAAACGTATGAAATATATAATATTTTTCACTGTGGAGGTATTGTAAACTTGAAAGCCATAAAAAAGCAATAAAATATGATAAACATGATTCGTACCTGTGTATGTTATTAGAATAACTTTTCATTTAAAATAATTACCGATAGGAGCGACAAAACCAGAATAAAATAATTGCTCAGTTCAATAGATTCACAGACGTAACTCAGTTTCTCTCGGAATTTAACTTAATTATAAAACACCGCAGGTAAGTCACAGACATTTTGCAGCCCGAAAATTCGTCCCGACGAACAACTGCGGTGAACCCAATTAAATTGAAGTGGTTAATAATGCGCATAATTTTAAACACGGCATTATTTCATTGCGAAGCCTTCGTTAATTGGAAAATATTGTTACTATAATCTATTTTGAAGGTAGCGTCAGTTATTTTCCTTGTGAACACGAGGAAAATACACTGCTTGATATTTTATAAGACGAACAAATAACACGTTATTTTGAGGCAAAGTCAGGTAAAGCCGCTATCCTCGGATCGAGTCACGTCATTGGTGGATTTAATATCAGATACTTTCGATATATTACGTAGATATACGACACTAGTATGTTTACGGATAGTTGTACTTACCTATGTCGGAAAGATCAGAGTTTTTCATCTGCTGTATGTTTGGGAAAGTTAGTTTTCTTTACTTAGTGGGAAAGGATGGATACATGAATGTAGTATGGTGTGGTCTCCAATATTAGAACCTTTGAATAGCAGTCAATTAACTTGCTCTATCAAAGTACTCTATAGCAGTGTTCCGGAAAGGGTGTGCCGTGGTCATTTGTTGGTGTGCCTAGGAAAAATAAGGAAATCTATTGAAGTTTAATAGTAAAAAAAACCTACTGACAAGTATATATTTGTTCTTAGAATTTGGAAAGATTACCAGTTGATAGACAAAACCTAACAGGGGTAATCAGAACTTGAAGAAACTGTTATTTACTTCTTACAGATAGCCTTATTTAATGATGACGGCAAGTAGGTAATCCAAGATATTGATCCAACAAATAGAATTCAGTGGTATTTTTCCATCAAGAAAAAGCAAGGGCGAAAGTTATTCAGAATACTATGCGTTGGCTCAGACTTAACTTTGTTCTACCAATACACCGAAAACTATATAACTGCTCACACAGGCGTGCATTTACATGTTTTTTTTTGCAATATATGACTGAACGAACAAAGCCTGGATGTCAGTTATCCTTTTATCCTTATAAATAAGCAATTACGATGTTGCCAGTAAGTCTATAAAAATCCCGGAAGACGTTCATCTCTTCGGGATAAATTCGAAAAGCATTGGATTTTAATGCGAGCTCCACCGACGCGCTTAGCTTTTATTAAGTACAATTTTATAGAGAGCTCAGATTCGTTTGAAGACAATTTATGAATGAACGAATTTATGAGCACATGGATTTACTTCATTTTAGTTTGGAGATAAACCGCAGAGAAAGTTTTAGTACTAACTAAATTTATATAGTCTCACGAACACATTTGAGAACTTTGGAAGAATTTCTGGGGTAAAGTACCTAACTCGCGTATCAAGAATTCATGGAAAAATTAAGACCCGGAGTTCCCTCTGGCTAAAGGAACTAGGTACTCCAGCCACCTAGGAATGCCGTCCATGAATATTAAAGATGAGGACAGGAAAACTCGTTAACTAGAACTCAAGGAGAACGTGTCAGTTTACTGTGAACTATGAGGTCCGCGAAAATGTCATGTTTTGAAATGTATTTTAAAAATAACGTGGAGAACATCTTTCTTGCAAATATCAATGAGAGACAATGTCTCAAGAATGGTGAAAACTCATTTAATATGCCTAGGAAGTCACCTGTATTCTTTTTCAAAGTCGCATTTCGATGAAAATCTTTGATTCTGTTTTATGTAGTAAGTTTTTCTGAGTGTAACTTCAGCGTGGCAAGAAGTTTAAAATGTGAAAGAATTAAATTTTCCCCACTATAACGACACAAAAGGCGAAGTAATTGAGATCCACGAGAATCTTGGATATTTAAAAACAGTAATAGAACTAGAACCTACGTTCTCTGTAATTTTATTTGACGATAAACGTTAAAAGTTTAATATATATTTGCTCTTAATCTCATTTACAATCTAAATCCTAGCCCAGCTTAGACTTGAAACCTAAAGCTATTTATCATTTTATTCCAACGTCGGAATTAACGATGTATTGCCAGCGAGCTATCAGCAAAAAGTCTTCTTAATGGTTTTGTGCCAAGAGCGTCCAATATTTGGTAGTGCTAGGCAAAACGACCCCGTCCATCATGCTCAAAGCAACCACAGTTTTTAAAAAACTTGGGATATTTTTTATTATTTATTAGGCGTCATAAAATTAACAACACAAAGAACGCCATGAACATTGGAGTAAACAGATTTTTTTTCGGATATCCCAAGAAATGAGCAATGAATTCTTTTATTGACCCTTCTCACAAGCAATACATGAAGCTTGACAGCTACTTATGGTACTATTGCAATCTTTATTTGTATACACTCTTTATGTATGCATAACTTTGTTTATCCCGTAACGGGGAAACGTGGGCGATGTATTACAACGAAGCTATGTAGGTACTGCTAACGGTAGCTGTATTCCGGTTTACGTAGGCATTAAAATTTATTACAATATGCAAAAAGAGTCCCTAAAATAAACACGAGAGAGAACAGTGTTGAAATATTAGCTTAGAATTAAATGTTTTGTATAATCGTTGCGTAAGGTTACAGGTTAAAAGAGTATGGGTCGCAATATTTAGGAAAATAGAAATAATAAAAGCATCCTTGGTTTTAATTTTTTTTAACTTTCGGGTACCTAAAGATACCATTAGTAGGAAGCGCTGTGCATTTCATAGTATATAAGCCAGTTTCTACATCAACAACTAAAGCTATCGCTAAAAGTATTAACTTTTACTTGAACCTTACTGATATTGTCGCAAATGTGTTTCTTCATCCAAGTAACAGCTAAACTAAAAGTCAATCGAGTTCGTAATTGCCCCATAAAATCGTGGGGAGGTTTTTTGATATATGACAACATCGCAATACCGCTGATATAAAGGGTGTAAAACACCTCTTAACGAAGCCGAAAGGCACTGGTTCTCCCTGTCATTGCGATCATTTTTTTGTTCGACACCATACCTGGGAAGCTTCTAGTTACGGAGATATTAGGGGTCAAAGTTCCAACTTTTTGACAAGTATTTTTTTAAAGACAAGTTTTTAATTTAAGATTTTTACTTTAAACACCTCCACGACCCCCGTACTATTCAATCCGTCCATCAGCACAATGTTTTGAGTGCGTTAAATTGAGTTCTACCACAAAACATGTTTTACACCCCAAAAAAAAAAAAAAAAGTCGTTTCCCAGCAATATTTTTTGCGTAAAGTTACTTAGTTTCATGTACAGAATGCTTAAACAACAGCTAAAATTGTCAGTCCGGGGCAGTGGTCCAACTGCTCTGTCCAACTAGTTGGACCATGGGTCTTAACTAGGGGCGGTAGTCCAACTTTAAAAATAGTTGGACCACAGCACCTTTTGAGAGTTCCATGGTCCAATTAATTTAAAAAATAACTTGCTAACTCTGAAAACCTCAACTGTATCTTTATGCAAAGGGCGAAGAAGGAACATGGATGGGTTTTAGTCAGTACAAGTCTGACACTCCCTCCCGCTCCGCCCAGAGCGGGAGAAGTCATTTGTTGATTTCCCATCCGTAAAAAAAAAGCATCGCTAGAGTTCGAGTATACGAACTTACTAGATAAATATACAGAAGTATTGCTGCTATTAATGTATCGAATTACATTCTTCGAATTCGATGTTAGAGCGAAATCTGCGAATTCGAGCGAATATTCGTTTACTGTTGAACTTTATTTATTCCGCCAGGCTATTAGCGAGCCATTCCCTCCCTACATACATGCACAGCATCCAGTTTACATGCCAAACGTAACTACACAATAGTTGAGGTTACGAATGAATTTACATATTGCATTCTAAACACGGCGCGACCGCAAATATTACGTATGTCTCCGCAAATATTTGCACTAGTCATGCCCCACGAGTTTTCCCGCTCGACTCGTATTTGTTCGCTGCAGTCGAGTCGCTAAAAATGTAGAAATTAAATAGAGAGATGGATATGATGCGGGTGAAATGTTTCAGTTTCAAAGCGGAACCAATATTAACTCATGTCTGCGTGAAGATGTAGGCACCGAGACTCTTTCTAAACCGAGCGTGCCTCTTAAAATATTTGAGGCGTAGATATTCAGGCTTGTTTATCATCGTGAAGAAAAGTACGAACGTTGAAATGAAATATTTTACAACTGCTTTCGTCAGATCAAAATTTCTTCATGCTCAAATAAATCTTGTTCAAAATCACGAATAAATTTTATTATAATCAAGACATTTCCATTCAGGATCATAATGATGCCGTCTCCTTGAATGTAAATTAAATATTTCAATTGACGCAATCTTTCTTATGGTTAATGGTGCTCAAGCAACATCAATGATAAACGGAGGTCACTCAAACCGAATATCAAGAATCCCCAATTCACACAATGCAGGCATTATTAACATATTATAAAGTATATAAAGTTAGTTTTATATGCCTACCGGGACACAAAAGGTCAGGGGTTGTATTATTAAGATATTTTATAAGGGTTCAACTTGGCTAATAGTTTAGGGGAAGTGTGAAACATGCTTTGAGTGGACATTTGGGGTAAGGCGGTCAGTAAAAACTAACTTTATCGACTATTTCATTTTCATTCGTTGGTTTTAGCTGAAAAGTTTCCTCGTTGATATAAAATGTATGTTTGTCTGTTAATTCTGGTGGAAGGGATATTTTCCTATAGACCACTTACAATGAATAACATTACAGACATTATACAACCGATGTTTACGATTGCATATTGACATTATTCAAGATAGTTTGATGTTGTTTAAATAACTAGGTAGTCAGCGCAACAAAAAACAATGAAAAGGCAGGTACCTAATCTTAACATAAAATAGTTACTTATAGCAATAATTCACGCTTCAGCAACAAAACAGATCACAACAGCAACATCTAAATAATTTACTTTCACAATAATTTCAAGGAAAATATGTAAACTGCTTAGCGTTTTCCACTCACTACATTACATAGAAATCGCGCTCCATCGAACACTGAAAACGTTAAAACAGTTTCAAAAATTTTCTTCTCAAGCAAAGTAAATAGCTAGCTCTGAACTTAGTAATAGTTAGATAGTCAAATACGAGGGTGAAATTACAATACTTATTAAACGAAAGCGTTCAACCAGCCACTGTGAAATTTAATTTGGACCAATTAACCGTAGCAATGCTTGTGCACCCATATTTAGCGTAGCACAAATTGGGACGGTTGGTCTAGTTGAATTTTCGTATAGGGCTTATGCAGATGTGGCAGTTTAAAGAGGCAAATCTTCGCAATTGCTACCTAATGATATTATTTTATTTACTTACAGCCAGTTTCTTACATTAAAATTAAATTAAAAATTTAAAAAACCCCCGACGGACAAAACCTCTCAAAAACCAAAAATAAAATTAATCCAAGCGTCGTAGCGTCTGGTTTTGGTGTTGCGCCTCTTCTCGCTTATTAACGAAAACAAGGAAAGATATGAATTAAAAAAAAAACTTGAGCTTATAGGGGGGAGGGGGGGGGTGTGCAGCCTACCCCCCTGGCGATGCCCATGGTGAGAAAGTGACAAGAATTCAAATTTCTAATCAACTAGACCCGTAGAAGTTGTTTAAATCCCTTCATCAACTAGAAAAGAGGTGATGAGCTTCAAACGGCTGAGCAGATTTTCTCGAAACATAGCTAAGAACACTCTCGATTAAAATACCTTTCAAATGACACCAATTTTATCAAAATCGCTTCATCCGTTTGGGAGCTACGATGCCACAGACAGACACACAGATACACACGTCAAACTTATAACACCCCTCTTTTTTGGTCGGGGGTTAAAAAGTAACATCGAAAGTAACGTCATACAAAATATGTCAAAAGTAACGGTTAAATTCGTTTCTTCACAATTTTCAGTCCGGGGCAGTGGTCCAACTGCTCTGTCCAACTAGTTGGACCATGGGTCTTAACTAGGAGCGGTAGTCCAACTTTAAAAATAGTTGGACCACAGCACCTTTTAAGAGTTCCATGGTCCAATTCATTTAAAAAATAACTTGCCAACTCTGAAAACCTCAACTTCATCTTTATGCGTGTATGGTACCTACTGGTTTACGGTAAATAGGTAGGTACTGGCTAACATAAAAGAAGAAAGTGGTGTTGAAGTTAACAAATCGATTCAATATACAGTATGTTAGGTTAAACGAGGGACATATTGAGGGAGCCATTCAGTATTCGATTCTCGTCCCAAATACGTAAAAAACCTATAACGTATATAGAAGAATTTTTAATGTTTTGTTTAGTGCCTAGATGTTTTGGACTGTCCTAAGCCAGGTAAGTTTAAAGTATGAAGGGAAAATGGATTATACCTAAGAGTCATTGACCCGCTCACATGTTCTGCGATAGTATTAAGTCGCTAGCGCAAGGGTGTATACACGTTGCGTGACATTTGCGAAAATTTTGGTATGGTTCTGTCTGTTATTTATCAGTGTTTTGTTTTTATTTATATTTTTATTAGTATCATGTTAGCATGTAATATTATGGGTTTTAATATGTCCCTCGTTCAAACTAACATACTGTATAAAGCGTTATTGGATTATAGGAAAATTTGATGAATTTTCTCAGCCTAGAAGCGTATTTAGCCAGAGGCATAGGACTAAATAACATTTCAGAAAGTTCACATGAGAAATTAAGGCGGTGCAAAATGTTACAATGTTACGTCTATTAAACGTTTAAGAAAATTTTACAACTTTATCAAGCGAAATCATACACTAAAGACGTATAAGGTCCAAATTGAGAATGATGATTATATACGAAAAATTCAGCTACAACTGATTTCAGGTGATTACTGTAGGTCATGCTTTAGATAAATTTCGTTGAATGTTGTAAGCATTGTAAAAATAATGTTTAAAAATTAGTCACCCAACTTTAATTTTGTTATTCTACTGCAAAAAGGTTCAGTATAACCGTAAACCGGTAGGTACCATACACGCATAAAGATACAGTTGAGGTTTTCAGAGTTAGCAAGTTATTTTTTAAATTAATTGGACCATGGAACTCTCAAAAGGTGCTGTGGTCCAACTATTTTTAAAGTTGGACTACCGCCCCTAGTTAAGACCCATGGTCCAACTAGTTGGACAGAGCAGTTGGACCACTGCCCCGGACTGTGTGTTCCAGGGCCACGGTATCTCTTTCGAACAGTCCCGCAACCCTGGCAGGCATCGGCCCTCTCGGACCCCTTCCGGTTTAACTATAGCGATGCTTGAATCCAAAACTCAATAGGCCTTAGTATGTAACAAATATTAAAAATATTTTATTTTTGGTTTTTCTGAGGTTTTAGTGTCGGGGTTTTTTTAAATTTTTAATTTAATTTTTATTTCACGCTTTTTGACTTATATTATTTTATTTGAGGCTTGAATGTCCCAATCGTGGTTGTAGGCCTCCCCCATTGCTACCACTTTTCTCGGTGTTGCGCGTCTTCTCGACAATTAACGAAAACAGCTAAATTAAAATAAAACCCCAGTTTCTGGGGGGAGGGGTGCAACAAACCCCCCCTTGCGATGCCCATGGTTACAAGTGACAAGATTTCAAATTTCGAATCAACCAGACCTGTGAAAGTTGTTAATTTTCCTTCACCTAGAAAAGAGGTGATGATCTTCAAACTGCTGAGCAGATTTTCTCGAAACATAGCTAAGAACACTCTCGATTAAAGCACCTTTCAAATGAAATCAATTTTATCAAAATTGGTTCATCCGTTTAAGGAGCTACGATGCCACAGACAGACACACAGATACACACGTCAAACTTATAACACCCCTCTTTTTTGGTCGGGGGTTAAAAATGATTCATCAAAAATAAAAATAAAACTGTTTTTGTGCGTTGATGCGTGTCCACCCCGTATTGCCCCCTTTTTACTTGCAATGTAATTTGTATGTGTGTTTGTTCGGGAGGAATCTTGGAAGCTAAATTACAACCACTTCCCGATGTCCGATTGAGCTGGAGTTTTACACACACCTTTGGTTCTAAGCACAATACATTCTTATGACAGACATAACTTAATCCTGCAGCCAGGATCGTCTCCTCACTAGAGAACTCCTCAACGGTTAATAGCACAGACACGAAAATGATGATGTGTGGTCAGAAACAATTACGGAAAACTAAAAATGTTAAAATAAAATTACACACGTAAGTATTGTATACATTAGTTTGTGTGTGTGAGTGAAACCAATTCTTTATTTTTTTAATTTAATCCAAGATTTATTTTCTTCTTTTCAGTGCATCATTATAAAAGCTTGTTTTAAAAAAAACGTTTAATAACTTTTTTTTTTTCATGGTTAAGATTCATTCCTCATTAAATAGATATATCTACGCCGAACAGAATTATACACATAAAATATGATAAAACACTTTGCAACTTTCTGTAGCAGAAGTAATGGCGGATTGTCAGAACATTACAAAACTTTTAAGAAGAACCCTGGGACACTTTTAATCAGTTTCTATTACATGTTTCCGCGAGAACATAAACTTTTAATGAATTCTAATTTCTCTTTCATTCTTGTCGAGCAAATTAAAGTGGTAGGTATGTAATGAAATAAAGTGTTCGTTTTCTGAGCCTTTGTATACACGGACGATTTTTTATCGTGCTTTGGATTTTCAACGCTCTGCTTAGCGCTAAGAGCTGAAATTCAACATTGCGCTTTTCTGACAGCTGGCATGCGCTTTGCTGGATTCTCAATCCTCGGTTCAATACTGAGAGTTGAAAACCCAGTGCTTACTGGGGCTTAAGCGAAACTAAAAGACACTCAAGACAGGTAAAGAGCTTAAAAGGAAATAAAGAGTAACAGAAATACTTGAACGACTTAATTGATTGTATAGCACTTTTTTATCTTTTTACCTGATTAGGTCGATCTGTACTTTCTAGTGGCATTTTGAGGTTAACGGTTTAATTGAGTTTACAACTATTTCTTTGAGATACCTTTGATGCCCTTAAATGCCAATGAAAAAGTATTCTTTATGTTTTAGGTAGGTAGTTTGCAACTTTTTCTTTAAAATATCTTTGCAAATGTTGAAGTTCAATATGTATCTAGGTGCCTAAATGCCAATGAAATAAAAAGGATTACTACGTTACAGGTACCTTTCGGCAAAGGGCCAATTACTTCAGACGTGATAGGTGATTGTTAGTAGCTCAGACATCAGTCAATGAACTCAACGGGAACGTGTAGATAAGCTTTGTGCTCTCCTAAGTAAAGAGGTTTATATTGTAGCTCACATAATTACCCAACACAAACATTTCATAGAAATACGTGTGATAATTAATTAACCAAAAGGAATTTGAAATTAACGCTGTATTATGTAGTTACAGTTTCCATGAAAATTTTAACATAATAATTTACTAAAGTAGGTATGAATTCGGAATACTTACGTCCTTAAATGAAATGAAATGGGATTTCAAAGGGAATGTGAATATTTGTGTCAGTGTAAGGGTAAGCGCACACTTGCAAGCACTGCATGGGATTACCACCAACCCGGCTTTTCGGCTCGCCATCGATCAGAATCGCTTGGGAGATGTCGTGCTTGCGGGTAAGAGTTGCCTTGCTTACGGAAGGCCCCACCTTAGATCGCCAGAGATCTATTATTGGAATCAAATATAACAGCTCACAGCTTAGGACCCATTGATATTTTTAAATGTATTTTTTTAAGGAATCTTTAAAAATATTATTAATTTGTAAAGGAATTAATAAAGGCCGAAAGTGATAATATACTTATCCTTGGTGCTAGGCAACTTATCCCAGTTGTAAACGCCCCTTTGAGCCTATTGGCCAGTGGTTCAGGAATAGTCTGGCAGGCTTGTCCCAAAAAAAAAGCGAAGCGACGGCTCGCCGCAAGCGGGGCACCGCACTATGGAAAATCGTAGAACAACTGCTGATTAAAAATGGGTTTTGTCAATGTCGCTACTGGCATATTTTATTTATTTTACTCAATAGTTTAAGGACCAAACTAGAATATAATATCAAAAAATTATACATATTATTTGAAATGTTTTTTTTACAACTCTACAAACTTTATAGTTTTGACGGACGTCCATCTTAAGCCCGTTCACTTCATCACTTTCAAATTGATTTTATCATTATACGTTACAGGAAAAGGTATAATGTATTATATATTTCTGGAAACCTCGTCTTTTGAAGAATATGAAACACCTATTATGTATTCAATATTATATTAACGTTTACCTTAAAATAATTGCAAAATAAATAATGGTAAAAAAAAAGTTTATTTAAAGTTCATCGAGACTTTTGACAGTTACCCATGTTTACCCATGCTTTACATTTAATGTTGATTTGTAGCCTAGCTATCCATAAACATGATCAAATAAAAAAAAGTTGCGAATATTTGCGATTTTCGGAGTTATTTGTAAAAATGTGATAAAAGTCAGGGAACAGAAAACCGCTCGCTATCTATTGCGGTTTGAAATGTTCCTGTTTACATCAATAGTTTGCGGTAAGTTTTGTAATTTATCATTGATATTAGGATGTCTTATCTTTTTTGCACTCATATTGCGTGTGAAAATATTAATCAACAAGATGCACACTACCCTCATATTTCATATAGTATATAAACAGTGGTTTCATTTCATTTTAAATAACAGAATAGTGGTGAATTAGAAGAAGAAGAAGTGTAATTGTTACCAATACAATATAATTACGTGTTTTGTTAACTCTTCAAAATGTCTACTTTCAAGTGTTCTAAACGTGAAATAATACTTTCGTATATCGAAGGAGGAAAATCGTTGGAGGCATTATCAACCGTTTTAAAAGAAAATTATCATGTATCTGAAGACAACTTATGTTTCATCCTCAGTGATTTTCAAAGACATATTATTCCCACTTTTAATAAACGTTGGACAGAAGCTTCACGGAAAAAGGATTTATTTTTAATGAAAAACAGTAACTGGTTGGAATCAGAATATTCAGTAAATTTACCGAACTCTGAAGACGTTACAACCGTCTCCACACCATCTACTTCTTCTGGAAAACGTGGGAGACCGTGCGTATCTTACCCAGACTTGTCAGAATCCAGTAAGAGAAGAAAAAATCTAATGTTACTTAATGAATATGGATTTGAACACGTCTATAATGCATATCTTCAAGGGTTACGTTCAATAGGAGAAAGAACAGAAGCTAATCTTGTGGAAACATTAAGTTTTGCTGACAGTGAAAATAAGACCTTATTCTCGAGTCTCATAGAAGATGCAAGGCAGACAAAAATTTTAACGGATGAAGAAGCATTGAGCGTGTTTATTGACTTGGATTTAACAAAAGCACAATATTTGTACTTGAGAAATGTAACGAATGAACGAAAATGTTTTGTGTTTCCACCATATTTCAAAGTGCAAGAAGCTAAAATTACTTGCTATCCACCATCTTCAGCTATAGAAATTACAGATACAAGTGCAAAAATAGTAAGACTTCAAGATTTATTAGATCACACTGCAGCTAGGATATTGAAAATAGATTCAGTGTATAAAAATGGATTGAATAACTTACTTCTATACAGCAAATGGGGCTGTGATGGCTCATCTGGTCAAAGTCAGTACAAACAGAAACTGCCAGAAGAGTCTGAACAGCATTAGAAAACCGCACTAAAAACGTGAAGGAACCTGACGAAGACACCTTAGATCTTTTGAAAGTAAACGAATTAATTTTAGATCCCGAAGTTCTTCAAGTATAATTAACATACCTAATATTTAGTAAAGATAATTAACTAATCATAAAAAACATTTTATGAAATATTACGATTAAAACCGATTTTAATCATAAATATCAAAAAAAAATAAAAAAAATAATTTAAATTGATATGTATTTTGATGTACTATATGATATTAGGTTTTCGTAAACATTAAAATAATAGTATACATTGTTAAAAAATAAATATTGGACATTTTTTATAATTTTGAATTTGTTTTATTTTTTTCATGTAAGGTTTTACATTCAATCATAATAAATAATATTAGATTTGAAGCCATATACACTATTCTATATCTGTGCAAAATTTTAGAACATAATATTCAGAAATAAAAAAGTTATTGATTTTTAATCAGAAACAGACCTTTATTTTCCACCGTGTGCACCGGTCTGCAACAAGCACCGCATTGTCGCAGGCCGGTGACTGCTGTTTAATAGCTTATGCCGAAGCGACTTGATGACGTTACGATGCTTTTAAGTGTAGTTACGTAGCATAATGGAGTTTCGTAGAAATAATCTTGAACAGCGTGGGTTTAGGCAATTCTGATCCTGTGCTGTGCGTCCCTTTTCACATACAAACAAATTTATAATAAACTGTAACGTAAAGGAATCGCTCGTGTGAAAGCTTTTACATTAATTCCGTCTTGCTGTGTGTTTACCTTTTCTGCGTAAAATTAAGCCGTACTTATGGGGTGTACACACTGTAAACACGGCCGTCCGGAACCGCCAGTGTTGCCGGCGGCGAATCGAGCCACTTTATTTGTCATTTGACACTTTGCATGCAGTTAGCGTGGCCTTCGGGTTAGTTAGTAGTGAGAGGAATAGTTATGGCACGAGAAGCGACTAAGTCGACTGAAAGATAACGGACACAAAAAGGTAATTACATAGCTACTACTAACTATAAGGGTAGCATACGTGTAATCTGAAGATAACGTTCCCACTGTTGGGACACTGGTTCTCTCTAAGAGAGGAAATGGATCGTAATCCACCGCGCGGGATATCTTCATTCACATTCTCCTGCCATTATCCCAATTTAATTGGCGTCGGCGCAGCATGTCTTCTTCTTTCATACTTGTCTATTATTCGTCAAAATCCGAAAGGACCATTTCCGTTGCTAAAGCCAGTAGTTCGGGCAGCCAGTAAGCTCGATAGAATAATCGTAAAGCTAATGTTGGCATCAAACTCGTCCGCATTAGCCCCCGTGAGCAAACCAGTATGTAAAGGCCATTGGACGTATGGATGCTACGCCGTAGTCTATAACAATGCTACGCGGCTACGATGCTACGAAAAACATTGTGCTTCTTTTTTGGCTCGGCTTTTTGTTCTACTCCACTGTTTACACACAGTAGCATTTTTAAGAACGAAGAAATGTTAAAATATTGTTTTTTACGTTGAGTGTGGATGGAAGAACTAAGTATCGATAAAAATTAAATTTGACTAATCAAGAATTGAAAGTATGTTCTTGTTTTAAGCTTTATTATACCTATCGCTTTATAATTAGGAAAATTAAACTATTTTTTCTCCTAACTAACGTAAAACATAATGCTGTTCAAACAATTCTTCTCAATGAATATAAGGTTACAGCGAACTAGAACTCTAATAGGTTTGTTAACGGTCAATACCAGAGTTCAGGGTAACTAGTAGTCGTGCAAACAGTTCGATTCTTTTTATTTGCTAACAAGTAAAACACGGAGAAGTTTTAGCTCAGCTGAGGGACCTAATCTAGAAGTAAAGAAAGGATTTCATTTACTAGGTAGGTACTTCAGTCAGATAAACCCTTGATGTCTGCAAACTGATCTAGCCATTGTTGGACCGTTAGGGCCGGCGCCCACTGCCGGCACGGCACGGTGTGTCATGGCAAATGATTTTAATACTAATTAAGTTGTTTTGAATCTTATTTCAATGAGTTTAGAATTTATGTTACTTTATTTTGATACCACGATGCCGCGACGTGCCTCAAGATGCTGCGGCATGACGCGACACGCCACAGGATGCGTTGGCATGACGTGTCTTGCTTTTCATTCCACGGGATGCCGCGGCGCGCGATTGCATCTCGCGAGACGTATGGGTCACTTTGGGGTCGAGGAATTATGATTGCTAGCTAGTTGAAATAAGGTTGAAACTTGTGCAGCATTTCGGTGGGGCGCGTTCCGGTCGGTGCGCGGGGGCAAGGGAGGGAGAGACTCAACAAATGTTCTCTATGCGACACAACCAACTTCGAATACGCGCGGAGCAAAACTGATGGATGCCAGAGTGGCTGAGCTTTCAGCAGGATGCCACGGCATGCCGCTCCACGCCGCGGGATGCCACTGCACGCCGCGGGATGCCTCTGCACAACCTGCCGTGCCATGCCGTGCCACGCCGTCAGTGAGCGCCGGCCCTTAAAGTCCACTCGCCCCACAAATTAGTAGGAAAAAACGTTTAGCGTTAAACGAGTTACAACATCGCTCTGGTTCTTTTAATCGTTTGAAGATGATAGAGACAGAATGACGTTTTAAACAAGTTTGTTGCTATAACGTATTTTCTGCGTCTAAGTGATAGGAAATGATGCTAGAAATAATTGTAAGTAATTAAAAAAAAAAAGGAATTAAATTAATTACACTGGATAGTTTTGAAGAATATAGTTACGATGTAAATGGTAGAAAAATCTGCAAAGACGAAATTGATTAGGCTGTGGCACAGTTTTATACACATAGGTAGTAAGTACCCCTGTGGTATGCCTGAACTTAGTAGAAATCCTAGCAATTTGTGGAGGTCAGATAAGGCAGTCGCTTCATGTAAAATACTCAGCTGCATCCGGTTAGACTGGAAGCCGACCCCAAGATAGTTTGGGAAAAGCCTAGGCAGATGATGATGAGAAGACACCTGCTTTCCAAATTTCAAGAGTGTGAGTCTTGGACTAAAACGGACAGATAGACAGACAAACCGGAAAATTCTATATGTGTTCCGTCTTTACCATTTGGCAACGAAACCCTGAAAATCGTGTGTATTTCTAGCAATATCAAGTTTTAACGACGATCGTTGATAATATCGGAAATATATCGAATATCATTTTAATTCACGTTAAATCCTTGCAAATATTTTTTTTATTCAGCAGTAGGTTATTTGTTCCGAGCAAAAATAAAAAAAATCGTGAATATTTCCGGTAATATCGAATTTAAAGGCAATTCGTGTTTCAATACCGGGAAATATATCAATCGAAAAGCATGTTCGGATACAATATTAATCCCTGCCGATTTCGTGAAAGGTATATTGCATTCTATCCATACTTCCATACTAATATTATAAATGCGAATGTCACTGTTTTTTTGTTTGTATGTTTGTTTGTTTGTTACCTTTTCACGACTAAACGGCTGATCAGATCTTAATGAAATTTGGCAAGAAGATAGGTTCCAACCTGGGGAAGGACATAGGCTATATATCATCACGCTACGACCAATAGGAGCGGAGCAGCAATGAAAAATGTTGCGTAAACGGGGAAAATGTGACGCAGACGAAGTTGCGCGGGACAGCTAGTTTTCCATACATTTCTAACAATAGGTACGAAGTACTATAATCCTCTAATCGGATTTTGTACTATTCCGATCCATGACAGACGGATTAGGATTAGCGCGATGGAAACATCGATGTGCGCTGCGGTCTACATATTGTCATGTGGTATCGAGTAATTGATTGAATGATAAAAGCTGCAGTGAAATAGGTAGCCATTTTTGGTGCCACCCAGAGAGAATTTCAATAATGAAAATCTTTAATGTTCCTACTACTGGGGCTTGGGCCTCCAAGTCTGTAAGACAGGCAGCGGTCATGATCCACCATGCTTGTCTAATTCGGGGAGGAGCTCGTGGCTAAATAATAACAGACGCATGGGTCGATCTTAAAAGGTTAAGCCGTGCTTGCCGACTTTGTTTATTTTGTAGAACTTTTACATTCGTTACGAGTGTCAGAAGCCAAAAGTCTGACATCCAGTCTTACTAAGGGCAGTCGCTTCACGTAAAATACTGGTACTCAGCTGCATCCGGTTAGACTGGAAGCCGACCCCAAGATAGTTTGGGAAAAGGCTAGGCAGATGATGAAATAGCTCCAGATTGTGCTCTTGACTGAAGACTTAACTGATTTCTTGACTCCAGACTTGACTGAACTCTTGACTCCAGACTGAACCCAGGGCATCCGTCAGAAATCCCTTTTATACCCTGATCCTCCGTTTCTTTCTTGAAATTTATTTCCAGATTCAAAAGTGCTGCGTTAGTAAGACGCAAACTGCCAGTATTAAAAACAGCCAATAACACTCAGAATATCTTTACACAGCAAATATTCGCAATTAACTATAAAATACAACAATTGAACTCACAAATTGATGATAATAATTTTTAGTAATATACTAGCTGTACCCAGCATGCGTTGCAATGCACTTTTTACTACCCACCTACCCTATCCGACCTACCTACCCTATCCTACCTACCCTACCCGACGCTACCTACCTACCTACTCTACCCTACCCTACCTACCTACTCTACCCTACCCTACCCTACCCTTACTACCTACCTACCCTACCTACCTACCCTACCCTACCTACCTACCCTACCCTACCCTACCTACCTACCCTACCCTACCTACCTACCCTACCCTACCTACCTACCTACCCTACCCTACCTACCTACCCTACCTACCC
Organism: Cerastis leucographa; assembly: GCA_963082945.1. Lineage (NCBI taxonomy): Eukaryota > Metazoa > Arthropoda > Insecta > Lepidoptera > Noctuidae > Cerastis > Cerastis leucographa. Next base: position 6,018,694 of record OY720382.1, read on the forward strand.
TACCTACCTACCTACCCTACCTACCTACCCTACCCTACCTACCTACCCTACCCTACCTAACCTACCCTACCCTACCTACCTACCCTACCCTACCTACCTACCCTACCCTACCTACCTACCCTACCCTACCTACCTACCCTATCCTACCTACCTACCCTACCCTACCCTACCGTATCCTATGTCCTTCTCCTGGCTCTAAACTACCTCCCTGCCAATTTTCAGCTAAATCGGTTCAGCCGTTCTTGAGTTATAAGTGAAGTAACTAACACGACTTTCTTTTATATATATAGATAACCTAAATGATATATATATTTATACATAGAGTTTGGCTGGTAACAATAAAAAATAAAAGTAAATGACATCTGACAAATTTGAAGTAAACATGTCACAACAAAGGATATAAAGAAAATATTTATAAAAATGAATCGATTGGTAAAATGCCAAAGTTAAACCAATAATAGTAGATTATGCACCAAGGGGATAAAGTAGTGTCTTATGTAGCGGGCGCCGTATTGAATCCCGAGCAAAACGAAGGATTCTAGCGTTAACTCCCGAGCGGAGCGAGGGAGTTTAGAGTTAACTCCCGAGCAAAGCGAGGGAGTTAAGACAAGAATCCTGAGTGCAGCGTGGGAATCAAGGTCGCCCAAGACGAAGGCACCTTTATCCCCGAGGTGAATACTATACTTTTCACACCATCTACGAGAGAATAAAAGCAGTAGTACTAGAATCAAGTACTCCGGAGTCAAATCACTATCGTCACTCAACATTTTTGTGAGAATTTGCAATATTTTAAGTAATTTGTTGTATAACAATGAACAAAGCAAAGCAATTTCCAGTATTCGCGCCTCTTTTTAATTTGTGTTCTATTTTTCTTTTAATTATATTCTATCTCGTGGTGGCCAGTTCGAATTTTGAACAATTTATTTTTTTGTGCAGATAATAATGGTGAATGCGTGAATATTCGTATGCGATTTATGTTCCAAATTCAAATCACATTATTGACCAGCGGGTCATAATGAAATTCAGTACAATATTATTGCCCTGCTAGACCTCAGGTCGTTAATGACTTACTTTAGGTTAGGTTTGCATGACATATAATTTGACATTATCGAGCAGGTGGTGTGAAAAAGTATGAATATGGATGATAAGTGTGAGTATAAAGTGTCTGTAATAGGCAGATACTATACCCTTTATGCGCGATCGCATATAGGAAACATGGGAATATTTTACCCGCACCAATCAGTTTCGGTCCATACACACTTGTATCTTATTGTAAACCATGTATCTTAATGTACACAGCCTAAGGTTAGAAGACCCACCATCAAACGATATCAATAAAAACAGATTTCAACACCAAAAGGCTTTCCCAATCGTCATCATCATAAAAAGAAATATTGTGGTCGCCATTTACGATCCTGGAGCCAACATTAAGTGCACTGAATGATAAGCTGAACACAAGTCTGCTATAAAAGTGTCCCATTTAATGTGATTGTTGACTACCAAGTGGCAATCGGTTGCAGGAAATAGACATTCGACGTTGGCGCGGGTACCAAAGGGTACAAAATGTAGAGGAGACAATTCGCTCAACTATTCTAAATGTTAGGGCATTAAAGCTGTAAGAAGTGTATGCTGTTGGAGGCCTTCTGCCTGTTTTTAACGCGCTATTTTAGCTTCATCATTTTGCACATATGTTTAATTGTTCAGTTTGGATGACAATGCAAGGTTAGCTAAGCGACGTCATTCTGAATTCAATATGGCGGTCTAGTTATTTTTATGCATTCTCATGAAGTGAGCGTCTTTTAAAGTTTTAAACTACGAGTATAATATTATTATAGTTATTATGAACAAGAAGCGAAATCCATGTATGAATCCATACTATCCATACTAATATTATAAATGCGAATGTCACTGTTTGTTTGTTTGCTTGTATGTTTGTTTGTTTGTTTGTTACCTTTTCACGACTAAACGGCTGATCGGATCTCAATGAAATTTGGCAAGAAGATAGTTTTCAACCTGGAGAAGGACATCATCATATCGGTTCTCTATTGTGTCACCTAACTTTTTTATCCATAATTTAAAGTGCCATAACTTTTTTTGTCCTAATCATCATTTGTCCGAATGATAATTCAACCGAACTTAACATCACATAGTATCACATGCCATAAAATTGAAATCCCTAAATATAATATGTCCTAAATCCGTTTGTCATAAATATTACAATCAATAATATACAAAAGACATAAGAATGTTTTCTATAAAAGTTATAAATCCTAAATTCAAATTACATAATGCTTAATAATAATATTTTATTGTTTGTGTTAATAATAATATTCTTAGAACAAATTTGATATTTTTTTGTACTCAATAAAGCAGTTGATTGTGATCATGTGGTTTTTGTAAAGTAAGCAAGCACGCAGCATGCAGCATGCAAGCAAGCATGCAGCAGGCATGGTTTCTGTCACGGCTCTGGCGCTGCAGCGCTCTGGCGGTCCCTCGCGAGTTTATCGTCGCAGATGGATTTAACGCTCACCACCGCAGCTTCGGCTTGCTGGCCGGCAAAAAAAAAATAAAAAAAAATATATTATAAATGAACATTCGGAATAATACATATTATTTAACACAATACTTAGGACATGTGACTTTAGGTCTTGTAAAATTAGGAGATTCAATAATTATAGTACTCAATATTATGACAGAATACTTTTAGAACTAAAGATAATTACGTTAAACAAAATTTCGGGATTTTGAACATTATGGTTACTGAAGTTTATAGCAAACGTGTTATGGATAATGATTTTCGGACAAACAATTTTAGGAGAAGAAAGGGAGTACCCATCATATCATCACGCTACGACCAATAGGAGCGGAGCAGCAATGAAAAATGTTGCGAAAACGGGGAAAATTTGACAAAGACGAAGTTGCGCGGGACAGCTAGTATCATCATAATCCATTTCATCTCATTTAGTTTTAATTAAAGTTTACATTATATTCTTATTATTATTAATATACTAGAATTATTTGTTGTTCTCACGGAAAATGCTGCGTTTACCTATAATAAGCATACATACCAGAGGTTTAATTTAGTTTAGTTAAATTATTTTTACTGTTTCTTTTGATACAAAGAAAAAAAAGTTGAAGCATCAATATTATCAGACGCAAAATGTTCTACATTTTCATTTGCGTGAGAATAGTGTGAAAGCGTTCGTTATTTCCTCGGGGATATACAGACGGATATTTAAATTAGTCAGCGAGAAGTTAGCAATGTACGTATAGCTAAATAGGATACTCAATTTTATGTAAAAACATTTTCTTCTTTCGTAAATGTTATAGCTAAGTTTCTTAATACTTGGGTATTTGAGCAAGCGCGCTTTCGGGGATTAGAGACGTGGCGGGACTAATGTTTGTGCGATTCTGACAGAATGAAATTGCTTTTCGAATGTACGATATTTTGTATTTCAGGACAAGGTCATATTATAATCTAATATGACCTTGTATATGAAAAGGTAGTGAAACTCCGTAGCCGTAATTTAGATTAAATGACGGTTGCGGAGGATTAATAAAAACATTTTTTTTGGATTAGAAAAAATAAAATTGTTCATTTGATGACTTTTTTTGGGCATCACGTCTGTAGTTTCGCTAGCTATGTGAGTTTGAGTGTAATTATAATACCAATGTTAAAAGATTAGATCAGTTAAAAACGGCTTCTGACTCATTTAAACTCGGTTATTCAATTACAAAACTACTAAGGTCAGCACATTTATAGATATTAGAAGGTACGGAACTTCGTTTTGTGAAACACGCCTCGGGGGGCTTAAACGCAAATCTCATTAGTACTGAACTAAAACAGCAACTCTCAAGTATTGAAATTGAGTAACACATAATGTACTGTCGAGCACGAAATCTAAAACAAGTTCAGAATACTAAATTCTTCTACAAATCAAGTTAAGAGAGCACTTTGTCATCGTGTGTTGATCAATACGTCGTTTAGAATCTTTTCTCGTTGGGATATTGCGTGTTTCTATATTCAATGAAACTGCGTAGCCGTTCAATCAAGTGCTACGCTCAAATTTTTGTCGTAGCTACGGCGTAGACGTGGTGCTACGTAGTGAAAACGCTTAAACTTGCTGAAAAGTTCTCAAGTCAACGAATACATTCATAATCATTTTGAGTTTATTAATAGAATAGAATGCATTTATTTGTCAGAATATTGTACAAAGCTGTTATGTGAGTATGTATTACGATCATAATATTCTGCCGTTTCCGGCGTACAAATATGGTTTGTAGAATTGTGGTTCATCATTACATTAAAATTGAGTTATTGATCATTAGAATTACAGATAATTTAAATAAATGAACAGTATTTGTATAAGAGATTAATTATATAAGTCAAAATTTAATGAAGTCAAGGTGATACAATATGATTTATAGGCAATAATGTCAAATATTTAGGTAAATTTTTCATTCATAAAACCTTCAGTCAAGTAATAACATTTGTTTAAAAGAAAGTTAAATAATTTACATTTAAATGTTCTGAGGCTGAGAGTTTTGAAGTCATCAGGTAATTTTTTGTAGACAGTTATGGACATGCAGTATACATTATTAGAAAATAATTTAATTCTACGCCTAGGAACATTAAGCATATGCACTTTACGGCTGGGTCTGGATACAACATCATTAAACAAGACAAATTCGTGACTGTTTTGGTAAACAAAAATACAAATTTCAAAAATGTACCGTACATTATACAACATCATTAAACAAGACAAATTCGTGACTGTTTTGGTAAACAAAAATACAAATTTCAAAAATGTACAGTGCTGGAAGTAGCAGTATTTTAAGTTTTTTAAATAGTGGAACACAACTGTCTAGTGGGTGCGCTCCACAAATTGAGCGCACGCATTTTTTTTGAGCTCGAAACACTCTTTTATATAATATGATTCTCATTTACTTAAGTTATTCATAAATTGAGAAATTAAAATCAGATTAAGTTCTAAATTATACTCTTTATCGGGATTGAATTCGTATCAATAATCTAAGTCCTTTCATTAAAAGTACAGAATTACTGCAAGTGACGTAAAAGGGCCGAGTAGGAAAATAGGTCGCATGACGATCGCGGAAAATAGTAGAGAAGTCGAACAAGTCTGAACACTTTGTGAAAAGGCAAAAAAAAAAAAAAAACATAATATGAATGCAATATCGTAGATTGTGGTGGCCATGAAAGTCTAAAACACCAAACAATGCGGTCTGATTGAATGTTACTTTCCCCCATTGTATGTTCAGTAAACACGAAACTCAACTGAAACGTGGATCACGTAACAAGCGTATAAAATGAGACACGTGCACACAGAGTGCTGCATTTTAATAAGCGTATTTTAAGTGATAACCTTGGCTGGTTATAACTCTAGACAATTATACAGCTACACGATTCGTACCAAACAAGCACATGGGATCTGCGTAGATTTGAATTTCAAACATGGTTTTATAATTAACGCAGTATTTTCGCAAGGAACAGATGTACATGTGTACTCAAAACTGGCTTCCCAAGTGACTTCACGAAACTTTGTTAATTTAGAAAACTTAAAGTTAAGGAGGAAGAGTTTAATTTGAATTGAAGTTGGTTTTGTGTTAAGCCGTGATCTGCGGGTTAAAAAAAACATTGTACAAAGTGGTTATACTATTTAGATATGTGTTCAAAAGTCGTTATTTGCCAAGCCATTTCCCAATTATGTTCGGGTCGGCTTCCAGACAAACTGGACTGAGCTGAATACGAGTATTTTACATGGAGCAACTGCCTATCTGACCTCCACAACCTTGTTAGAACTGGGTACGTACCTTGGTAAGACTGGTTTTCAGACTTTCGGGCCACAGCCTACCTGTAACAACTGTCAATGATCTACAATTGACAGTCGCGACCAACGGCTTTACGTGCTTTCCGAGGCGAGGAGAAAACCCGGTATGTAATGGGTGGTCACCCATCCACGGACCAACCTAGGCAAACGCGGCTTAACCTGCAGGTCGTAAGAGCGGGTTTTATAATTTAGACACGAGCTCCTTCTCTATTTTGAAAAAAACACATTCATGTGATTACATACGTTTACTAAAACCAGTAAAATAATTCAATAAATAAATATATAATAGTAATTTTAAAGAGGAAAATAAACTCTATCGCAGCCAAAGGTTGCAAGGTACACACAACTGTTCAAAATGTACATAGATATTATGCAAAATAACTTTGCTAAATCTATATCTGATGCAACAAGATCGTTTTTAGATTTTACAAAGCAACCCAGATCCCACAACATTATGTCGAGGATGAGATTTTAAAATATAAAAACTATAAGCACACAACGATAATACAGAACAGACATTTAAGAATCAAAGAGAAAATATTACATCACGCTAACGGAATAAAACTCCGTACAAAACTTTAAACGGACTCACGCCAAACAGAGAAAACAAACAAACACTATTTCAAAGCCTCGGAAGCGCAGTATCGTCGTGATGCAAAAGGAGAAACACTAATCCCAAAGGAGACCCAAGTTGTTTGAGAAGGGTCCCCCATTATTGCATCACGTGATTTTGCTTACATCTTCCTCCAACTGTGTATTTACTACGAACGGCCTTGTATGGACCTCGGTGTCGTATACAAGCCAACTCCGTGTCAGGAATGTCGATATCATCAAAATGTTTTACGACAAAAGACATATTTTGTCCTGGGAAAAGTAATAGTAACCGATATCAATGTTGGTTACATCATCAAAACAACTAAGAAGATTTCCTCTTCCGTTTTTATTCTTTTTAGAGTAACAAAATGCGAACATTTCCAAAAAATCGCAGTTGGTTCAAAACACCTGAGATTTTTTGAAGCTACCTCATATACCGTTTCCGCCTGGATTACACTGAACCGTTATGTAAGTGAGCTGCTAGAAGATTGGCAACTGATGAGGAAGAGATCATACCAAAAAAAAAACACAGTAAAACTAATCTGAACGCACATCCATAGGTTAATTTACACTCAACAGCAAAACTTAATTTGTTTTTTCATAGCATGTTAATGAAAAACAAAGTTACTGCTGCAGTTCCACGAAAAAGTCCCATATCTTCAAAACTAACATCTAATTTTATTCAAACCAATGTTCGTTGAATGTTCTTTTTCGTTCAACAAACCCACATTTTTTCAGAATTTGACTGTTCCTACTTTAAAAATTAGAGGAGGTCATTATGTTCACAGCTTCAAAAGCGAATATCTGATCGAAGAGCTCGTGGCTAAATACATCCTCTGATCCTATGGTCTTTAGACTAAGCCACGCTTGACTAGGTTGTGTTATCTTTTTAGGTAGGTTGGTATTTTCTGTGCCTCGGATGACGTTAAGCCGTTGGTCCCGGTTGGCATTTTTAGATCTTTGACAGTGTTGTTACAGGCAGTCAGTGGTCGGTATCGTTTTAGCCAGTACTTACAGCAGGCAGCCACAGGTTAATCCAGTAAAACTGAAAACTGAACTGAAACTGAAGTCGACCCTAGCATAGTTGGGTTAGTTGGTAGGGAATATCTGATCAACCATTAAGTTAAGTTCGAAACCAAAATTTGGGTAAGGTTATATGTTGATTAAAATATGATAAGTCATAATTTGGTAACGGACTTCTAAAAAGGTGCCTTCCTAACTAGAGTACAAATTTGCAGTACGGTTTTTTTGTTTTAGTCCATAAGAGATTTTAATAGCAAGTACGCGTTGTAAGCAAATAAAGTGCAAAGTTGAGAGAGAAAAATAGAACGTAAAGAGGGAATGAAATATATTATTCGATACAGAATTTTAAATAGGAATATTCTGTTTCAGCTACCGACGAAGTAAAGTGAAGATTCGTCTATTTTGTATGATATAATGAATCAGTCTTTTACTTTATGTAAGTGCTGCATAATTCGGTTCGTATTTGCCTTGAGTCGCTTCCGTTACTTGGTCAGTCACTAGCAAAAAACATAATTGCAGCAGAATGGAAAAAAGTAGAACACATAAGTTCACGCTTGTAATCCCCGAAGAGTAAGGCAGAGGTGTACGTAATAGTACACCCACATTTAGCCGGTTATGTTTAAGTGCCATGTAATAAGAGGCTAGCCTATTGCCATCAATCGGGCACAAATCGAAGCTCCGTGTACTGAGAAATTCCTGATGGCATCACCCAATAATAGTCTGACAACCAAGTCATACAAAGGGGTATGGTATTACCCAGTACAAACTGGGTTGTGGAGGTCATCTTCAAGAAGTCGCTCCATGAAAAATACTGGTATTCAGCTGTATCCGGTTCGACTGGAAGCCGACCCCAACATAGTTGGAAAAAAGCTAGGCAGATAATTATGACATAGACCCAGGGTATGGTATGTTAGAATAATTTCGGTCGCGATACTTTCACTTTATTTTGGCTTTTACAGCTTTCACGTAAAAGGGTGTTCCATCTTTACAGTACAACAAAAACTATTCACGTCCTCGTTTCTATTCGCAAAAACGTACAAAAAGCCGTCCATTGTCAAGTATGAAGGTCGCCTTGACAGGTGTCACCGTTATCGGCCTTCGATCACTTTTTATTAATGTTGGGTCACTGACCAAAATGTCAGGATTTTTCTACGCCTATTACGAAATGATAAATAGGCTATACATATGTGTTTGTTCAATAGGTTTTTTGTTTGATATGGATCATTTTTTCCCAAAACTATGCAATGAAAAATTCTTAAATGAAATTAGTATCTACTAGCCTGCGAAATCGTCTGCGTGGACATTTTGATGTATTTTTCAGGGATAATTATACACATCATAAACCTTCCTCTTGAATGATTGTGTCTATTGATGAAAAACGCATGAAAATCTGTTGAGTAGTTTAATCGAGCTAAGCTATAGACGGCGGGAAGCCACTTTGTTTTATACTACGTAGATATGTATTGTAAGGAATGGGACTTGAGGATAAACTTGTCATTTTAAAGTTTAGATTTGATACAGTAGTGGAAAGGAAATTTATCCTATGTAAATGATTGTAACTGCCTGATACAGAACAACTTCATTCATCTCTTATCTATTTGCCATCTATTTATTGTATTTTGTACATCTGTCCTATTTTTAAACTGGCTCAGGAACAAACAAAATGGAACGAAAGATGGAATAGAAAAGAAAGTAAGGAAATGCTTATTTCTGCAAAAATCCCTTTCACTAGTCCAACAATGCGTTTCTTTCATCAAAAGAAATAACACAAATAAATGCGTCCGTTCGTCAATTGCAAGTTTTTCGTCGAAAATATCGAGAGTTTATTCTTCTGCACTTCAAATTCAGCAGTACATACCTGCGCTATAGCCTGGGGTATTCATTAGTTGATTTTGACAGTTTTAATCGATAGAAAAACGTCATTATGATTGCGTGCCACTAAATAATATTAGAGCAGACTTGCTCTCAGAGAGTTAAAAAACATCAAAATTCAACATTATCAATATAATCACGATCCCTGAACAGTATAGGCTCGAAGATAATGATACCGTGCATTACGTATCACCCGCAATTATCGTTAGCCTACCGCGCCGGGTAATTGTTAGGGACCCACATACGTGGGAGGGTATAATGTAACCATTAATCATACCTAGGAAGAGATAGACGGATTAACCAGGAAGGAAGAACTTCAATCCTAATTTTTGTCCGCAATTAGGTGGGACGGATTTGCAAGTTAATTTTATTAAAGGTCACGTAGGCAAATTATATTTGTGTGTTATCATCAGCAAGCAGTGTGTTTATTTGGCAGTATGATGCACAATGACAATTCCCTTTTGAAAGTTTTAGTTTTCCTACGTTATCTAAATAATGCATCCGAATATAACATTTTGGCAATTTCACTCTGAGACAATACAAAACCAAGCATCATTAAAAAATTTAAGTCGTTAACTACCTTTAGAACATCACAATCTTCAACCAATCTATTATGAAACTGTTGCATTCAGATATTCCTACTAATTTGATGTTCTCACTTCGGTTCGTGACTCCCAATTTGCGGTACAATTTCGTCGTACAACAACCGACACTTGAGATTGAGCGGTTCGGTACCAGACTGTCATTTATTGCCTTGGGGATGCTATTTGGAGTGGGCTGGTAATTCTGTCCGTATCGACAAGGCCTGATATGCATGTTCTATTATTTAGGTAATGCAGTCGTAAGAAGCATGTATCGATTTAGCTACCTAGATAGACAAGATTGACAAAGACTAGGATGATAATGTAGTTACAGACTAAACAAAAACATGTTCGCCTTACTAAGTAAATAGTCTTCATAAAAATATAACACAATAAAAAAAAAACTCAAATAACCCGACTGCGGTAAAAAAAACTTAAGGTAATATTATCCACTGAAAAGCTAAAAACAAGCAAATTTTAAATTAAATTTAAAAGCTCTAATGGGTCCCGCCAATGGCACCCGAAATCCGCCATTTTTTTTTTTAAGAGAACTTAACGACTTATAATTTATCGAAATCCGTTCATCCGTTTAGGAGTAACGAGAGAACATAGAAACGGACATACATACATACAGGTTAAACACATTACCCTCCTTTTGGGCTTCGCTGACGGCGGGTAAAAAAGAACAGCAAAGAAACAAAACAGGGGCGTAAGACAAAATTCTTGAAGACTCATATTAATTTCCATCCATCTCAGTCGGCAAAAGCAGCAGTAAAACATACAATCTCTGTACATCAGCAAAAAGCATAACATTGGGAAAAAGGCTTTACTTATTTGCACAGCCCGGGAGCTCTGTGCCTTGATATAATTTGTCATGCACCTTGACCCAGTTTCCCTCGGCCAGAGAATAAAAAGGAAGGAATAATTCATTGAATCCCCCCTTCACCTGTTTTCGTTGAGATTTAGATAGAATTAAGCGAATTGAATTGAAGGATAAATCGAGAAGCGTGTCGTACGTTATTATACGTTTATTTCTGGGAGAGATAGCTGCGTTATGAGCTCATTGCCGAATAAAATGATCGTTCTTGAAGTGATTTCGTCAATTACTCTGAAAGGATGGGCTTTTATAATGAAGCTGGTAAGGGAGAAGTTTAACCGGTGCGATGATTGCGCTGGGGTCGATTGGAAGCGTAATGGTTGAAAGCGGCTAGAATAGGGGAGTAGTATTTTGAGGTACCAGAAACGTTAGTCAAAAATCTATTAGGTGCAGAATCGATGGCCAACTTGCAGTTAATCTAAAGCTACTTGACTAAATAAAGCCAGCCTATAACGATATTTGAACAGTTAAATACGATAGACACCAAAACACTGATTTGAATACGGCTAATAATAGCACAGAACACATTGGCAGAACATTTATTCCAATTCAGTTTATCGGAGAGCATTATGCTCAAATAGTTGAAACAATGCCTAACTCGTTCATGTTCTAGTTTCCAAATACATTATTAACATGTGAAACTCTTGCATGGTATTTCCCATTTGAATGTATTTAATTTATCCATAGATCACCTACCAGGGGGGCCAGGAGTCCATAGCACAGGGTATCCTAGTTTGGGTTCCTGACTCCCACAAACCTGTGTACCTCCAGTATTTGTAACATCTGTATATTGTATTTGTACTTTGTGGGAGAAAATAAATCGTTATTATTTAAATCGTTATTATTATATTACCTACTACCAACATAATTTATCGAGCCTACGGGAAGATTTTATATTCCGAGTATCAGCCTACCACGACAAAGCCGGCAAACATTTATACAAGCAACATGGAAGCAGTTGTCACTTTACTATTGCTTGTTTTAAAAGAGAAAACAATTGTGCATTTTCTTTAAAATTGTTACAACAAAATCAGAAGTAGCGCAAGAATCCAGGACCGTATAAACGTCGAGTACTTGTGGGTTACTAAAAATGTGCAGTATGCGGACATTTTAAAACGTTTGCTATTTTGTAAAATGTTGTTTCTTTTTGTTTCGGAAGAAAATAAGCTCTAAGCCTATAATGCTGAACTCGAAATATTTTACAGATCTATCTTGCTATTACTTACTCTGGCGTCGGAATATCTGATCCAAGTATACAAAGTATTTTTTACATTCATATCCGAACCAATTTTCCAATTCAAGAGATTTTTCCGCTTCCAAATAATGACTAATAGAATAATTTATGATCAAAGATGAAATGTATTCAATTTGTTTCGTTCTTCATTTACATAGCAAACCCATTTACCAAAGCTGAATATTACATCGGTCTGAATAAACCAACAGGTTTCCATTAAAAACGTGTTGACTGTTCGATGTCCGTAGTATTTATCTTTGTGGCTAGCGCGAGCAGAGATTTGTATGTTTTTTGTACAAAATACCGAATGCAGCGAGATTTGGGGTAACGAGGACAGTAGGTACCGACAAAAAATACTATCTAGGTCCTTGAATTTTGTATGTTTCTATTGTTCTATTTGTTGATGCAGTCAATTTTGCATTGGTTCAGTGGTTTTGCCACCATTGGGAATCCGTTTAATTTTTGCAAACATTTTCAATGAAAACCGCTGTCAATCTCGACAATGCCATCCGCGAGTTTTTACAGAATACAAAAGTTGTTGTCGCCAGAATAAGTTCAGGTAGTACGTCTATTCCTTTGCCAAAACCTCATTCGGAGTCCGTACTTCACAGTGTTTAACAAAATAAGAGAAGACTTCGGACGTCGACTAGCGCAAAACTTTTCGAATCAGTTCAAACAGTTTAAGTTGGCGCTAGTTCAGGATAGATTTCAATTTAAAGACCTGCATTACTTAGTAGTTGGAAGTTGTGGATCATGCACCATGTGCAGTCGAGGCGAACTCAGATTAACCGATTACGCTCAGACTAATGCAGTTTACTGCAGTTTGGATATTGGTCCATGTTATTGAATAAGCTATTTGGAAATTATGCAGCTGCACACAACATTAAACTTTAGCGGAGTGTTTAACTGAAGCTGATGAAAAATACCGACTGAAAGCTCGCATGCTTTTTTAGTTCATCATTCAGATTGATTTACACATACTTCGAGAAAAATAAACATATCAAGTTGAAAGTGCAACTTTTTACCGATGCTGCGGTATCACACAAAGGTAGCATGGCAGTTGCTTTGAGATGTAGCGGTTGAAATACAAATGCCTCCTTGAAGGCATTTGTTTTTGCCTCGGGTTCGTTGTCTGCAATATATAACTCGGCATTGCAGGTTACTTACAAGGTTTTCTGGTGGAACTTGGATTAAGTCCAAATCGGCGAAATCGTAACCAATTCTGGTGTAACATATTTGCCCACGTATCCTATTTTTTGGCTCCAGACGTGTTGGCCTAAAAATTTATGGCTGAAACCTTCATTAGCCTTATTAATTTTACGAGGACCTTTCATGAAAGTGAAGTTCATCCGCTCTGTAATTATGAACTTCGTAAAATCACGGGCATGCTATTATTAAACTACTTGTTTTACGGGCCTTTAAAATTAGATTGACGAGGTGCAAATTCTCTGTAAAGATGTAATAACGACTGTTCGTCGAACGAAACTTCGTCGATGAAGAGGCAAGATTTTGGTGCAGAGTCCTTTGGGAGGTGAGATTTTACGTCATCTTTTCTCTCTTTAAAAAATGTCCAACACCAACAATGGAGCTTAGTGACCATAAAAAGTCATAACACAAAGGAACGAGTGTCGAGACAGTGAAGGGACAGGGGAACATTTTGACGCCCCTGAGCGACGGTCATTAATCAACCCTCACTCAGTTATTACTCACTGGAGGATTCTTCAAATATTTCGCTGATTTCTCTCCGGTTTGAACACGAAATTTCAATATCTGAATATGAAATACTTCTTCAATATTAAAGTGGGCCAGGTGGAGGTTTCGTTGTTTCAAAGGATTGTAAATACAGTCTCAATAGCGGCTGAATTTTAGGGTTGATTGTGTTTTTCAATAAAGAATTATAACGCGTACACAGTCTGTAGAATTCCATACCCAAAATTGTCTTTGTGAGCCGCTTTTATAACAAAACGGAGATATGCTTTTTAAATCATTACCCATAAACATGTTATGTCGACAATACAGCGGAATTATTAATTCTTAGGTATTGCTACGGGGTTGGCAAGGGTCTAAATGGCTCCATAAATTCTATACACAATGATGTCATTTGGCACAATGTTGCTACTGTTGCTCAAGGCTGAAGATCTAATAATAAGCAACCATTACCGGACTACTAAGACGCTGATTGGCGATACGAGAGTTCAAGAGAGTAATCAGTGAGATATTAGCGGTGGCCCTTACCGTGCCTACAGCAATTGTACCTCTACCGCTTAATTACTATAACTTCTTCGTTGTTACCTAGCTAGATCAAGGTTATTTACGTGACGGATACATAATGTTTATTTGGTCAACAAAAAGCCTTTTGAGCTCATATATTCTGAATTCTGAGTCATCATAATATTAGTTCTGAATGACTCAGTCCGAAACATTACATAAGCTACCTAAAATTTTCATCCATGTTAAATGTAACAAAACGTTTGCAAATCTCTTCTAATTCCCTTTCCTGACACTAAATACCCAGTGAATTAGCAATTAACTATCTAGCATTATTAAACAATCCCTCTGGATGGAAAAAGTTTCACCAGTAGACAAATTTTCGTGTATTTACGAACACGAATAAGATTAGCTTAAAGCCTCATTTACACGATGCAAGAACTTGCATGCAAGTTTCACTACATTGCTGTTTTTGTTTTATTAACTGAATTCATTGCCCGTCAATAGTCTGCAATGTAATGAAACTTGCATGCAAGTTCTTGCATCGTGTAAATGAGGCTTTACCCTTTTATCTGACTAAACGATTTAAAAGGGAGACGCACAGGTTCGAATGACTGAATGTCATGAAGGTAAAAGTAGATGGAATACAGAATAGCGACATACAATTAAACTATTCCTAGACAAGCAAAGCAGAGCAAGTAAAGCACCCTCGAAAGGTTTAAGGGCTTTCACGTATGTAATAAAGCATACGAATGCATGCATTGCAGCGGCGGAATATCGAAATAATTAATTCTCCCTACTTTCACAAATTTTATTATTTCACTAAAGTATGGCGTTCTTGTTTTGCTGAAGCTAAGCTTTAAGAACATAAATAACGAAAATAATTTATACTTTTTTCTTGAACTGAAATGAAAAACCGAGACAGTACACCCGAAATCGAAACTTTGGTAAACTTTTAATGATCTTAAACTTTGGGTATGAAGAATATGGAAAAGAAATAAAAATTAGGTATATTTGGAGAATGAACTCTCTCTTTTTTCCCAAATCATGTATTTTAACTCTTAAAAAGAGCATCTCTACTTTAAAAATTATACATTTTCCTCAGTTACCACATTAATTGTCGTCGTGCTCTATAGCCCGACTTAACCCACTATTTAAGTCTTGCTTTGGTTGTTCTATTTCATTTACATGATCTTTATTTTATATAGGATGACTGGTAATTAGTGCCTTCTGAGGCACGGTACGACAATAATGAGACAGAACGGCGTCAAGCGGCTAACAGCTGATAGGTCATAGGCGCACGCGCGCGCTATATTCATACGGCTGTGTTGCGTTGTGTTATTGTGATAAAAGTGAATGAGTCAAATAATCTTTTTTTGGACAAGTTGTTTGTTATCATGAGTACAATCATGTGTTTAAGTATCGGTCACTAATTACAAGTCACCCTATATAGATTTCAATTTTCTGGTATTAGTTTCTGTAAATTCCAATTCATCATCATTACCAAATCCTTAGCGACTAAAGGAGTCCTATTACCAGTATATTTCGTGTTGGGAAATACCGATGATACACCAATTGCAGATTCATCTGGCTACTGCCCATTATTATTTGTGTAAATGACGTCGAGAACGTGCCATTTCACAGATTCCATTAAGGTCTAAGTCGGAGAGGCTTTGTTTGCCACGAGGTTTGTCTAATTAGCGGTATCAAGGAGACTGGTAGTATCTTTTGTGCAGACGCGACCTCGGCCGACAAAATAATTCGTATAATTGCTACTTAGATACAAGCCTTCGCGACTGATGGATATTTTAACGATACCATTGGCACAAACTTGATACCATCTCAGGCAGTATTTCCCAAATAAGCTGATTCGAAAGTCAAATGGGCAAGATAAAAAGTAGAACCCTCATTTTGAAATCACGTCTTAAGACAGTTCCGAATTTTAGAAGGTAAAATGATAATAATATGTAAATGTTATACTTGCAGAAAGTCTTCACTCTGAGCTTATTGCTAGTGAATATTAATGGAATCAGTGAAAACATCTCATTTGCACCTTATGCTGAGGTGCTAAGTGCACCTATCTACATGGGGGGTGTATGGGACACCGACATCCTACAAAAGTGCAATACCTACACGGTTAAAATTTATAGAACAGCATTTTTTTTTTAAATTACCAAATCCGTACAAGAAATTATGTGGTGGTGGGGGGGGTTCAGAATGATGGACTGAGTACGTGGTGAGCGTTTTCGCGTGTCCCTTACACCCTGTATATCATTAAAATAACGGCAATACTACGTGGTGTTATGAAGACCATATTAAAATACAGATTTTTTCCATCAATTATATTTTAAGTCATGTCCTAAAAAACTAGGCAAATTCTTTAACATGCGCATTTCAATCTAAACTGCAATGCCTTCCTTACACATGTTACTTAGATTGATTTTCAATCACAATCTTATACGGAACCGGAAAGCAATCTATTTCTGCGTGCTTGCAATCTTCGTGGCATTCCGTTATGAGACCGTCGTATTATATCTTGTTCAACCAATCTTAGATCTCAATGGTAAAGATGGTTTTTTTTTTTAAATAACCTACATGTTATCAATAAATATCTAAAGATACGAATATGTATTCGAATTTCCTTAGAAATCTTACATTAATTCGCAACTGCGAAATAGCAATTGAGAACTTATCAAATAAGTGTGTGATATTTACAACCATTTTAGCCAGGTACAGTATATTTATGTACAAACTTATACAGCAATTCGGTGTGTTGGTACTTGACAAAGTTCCAATTCTGTAAAGATCTACCTACCTACAGACATGCAGGAGAGGATGTATTGTGTGGAATGGTTGGGGTCCCTGAGTATTTTGCAAACAGGTCACTCCGTTCTTCGATAGACTTACAAGTACAAAGTGCCTGCTACTTATGTCGGAAAGCTTTCTATTTCCGAACTTAACATATTATTACGTAAGGTTGAAAATGGAAAAGTTGGAAACTGCAAGAAGGATTGGAGGTGGTTTTATCACACTTACGTTATGCTCTCTAGAGGAAAAGGCTTGTGGTCATTATATTTCAAAATATTATTGTTAAAAGAGTCACACAGGGCACGGAAACGTTGGCTGTTGTTCCCGTCCATATGGCGTTATTTTTATGAGTTTCCTTCCAATACCCCGCGTTGGGCGTACGGTTACAGTCATTTGGGATTCGACCGTCGTGTTGCACACGGTGTTATTAGAGTATTTTATTTGATGTTGCTGCTTTTTATGGCGAAATGTATGACAGTTGTGTTGAACATTCCTGAATGATTCATTGTGTACGATTTTATTATTTAAACAGGTTTTATTACAATGGCGCATTTTAGAACATCTAAAACGTAAAGCTGGTTGGACGTGAAATTGATTGAAAATTATGTTATATTTAATAAAAATAAAACTCTGGACTGAAATTGTGTAGAAGAAAATTGTTTTCCAAAGAATTCATTATACTGAAGTCCGTGAAAATTCAAACGCAAAACATAACAAGTACCCACTCAAATAAAGGTGCGAAACAATTTAAAAAACAAAGTAAACACGAAAAGTGCTAAAAACTATAAAACAAAGAAAACAACCATCCCACAAACGGGGAAAGGACTGCAAAGTTATTAATTAACGTTCGTTTACAAAGCAAGTTAACTGTTTTACTTGTTATAATTCAGTTTGTCTATGTTAAACGAGCGATGTCGTTTGTGGCTGATGCTGCCGGCCATCTGTTTCAGATATCTCGTTAAATATTTTGGGAGATATAACGTGGTAAAATATGAGCAATTGCTCGGGATTAATGACGTTTGGCGCAGAGCACCAGATGGACCGAAAAAAAGCATTTTTTTTTTGTATGAAACCGAGTTTCTAGTAACGATCTTAACTAATATTGCCGTGGTATTTTTGTTACTGTCCTGTCAATCGATCAACTCAGCTATCGAAGTTAATTTATAGATATAAGGAAACAACTAAAACGCGCCACAAAACTCGGTCCTCTACCTTATCCTGAGGTTTTTAACTTATGTCTATTAAAAATATGCGTGTGTTATATTGCTATGCAGAGTAAACAGTCTTTCTTTATTTCTGTTTCAGCTACCTTTTTAAGGCCTTTTGACAAGGTTTAAGGGCTGAGCCTACATAAAGTCATCAAGCTGAAGGACGGAAAATATAGGTACACCAATCGATATTTTCACAAGTGTCTGGGGTTCTACTCTCTAAGCACAAAATCCGTGGTTTCGGCGGAAGCTACGGTCGTTTCTTACTCCGTATCACTTACGGACATAAGATTCGTTTGACGTCCGAACTAAAACTGAATGAGAACACGATTCGCCAATTGTGCTTACGCCCGATTTGTTTTCAAAACTCATGAATCCGAAAATATCAAGGAGTACGGTTCATTTCGAAGTTTAAAACTTGTTACGGATGGACCCGTATTTTCGTTGGCCGTATAGAGAGTAGACCCCCTGTCTCGGTCGCCTCCACCAGACTGTTACATTTTCCAATATAAATTCATCGTCATGAACATAAACCAGGATCGTAAAGCAGGGAGATATAATTCCAGCAGTCAGCTAACTATAGCTGTGCGTTTGTTACCTTTGGAACCGTAACCGTTTAGAGACAGGATTATTGTTAACAGTTGTCAGGTTGTACAAGTAAATTGTTAGAGGAATTGGGCCGTCGAGCTGTAATATGTGAATTCGAATTTCGATTTCGCAAGTGACGTTTCAACGTATTAATCTTAATTTTAAGTGTACCTACGTTGAAAAATCGCAGAATACTTAAAATGTTTTAGCGAAGATGGAAATAGTGTATGGTTTTAAGGAAATATGGAATTGGATTTCGGAATGTGAAATGCTAAATGTTGTCTAAATTAAGCTGTGCAATTTGATACCGTTTTGATGTTTTTTCGGGACGTAAATATCTACTAAGTCCGCATCTACATATTAATGTTTGTTTGGACACATGATTTTTAGCTAGAAACACGTTATCAATGATTATATCATCTTGGTTTAATTGTTGCAAGCTGACGAGCTGACATACTTTTTTTTAAAAGCCTTGCCCCACTCTAGGATTTTCTCCTGTATCTTGGGTGCGTTGACAAACATTTAAACTCACATAAACAAACAGCCAGACCCGGAACAACTATCTGTAGGCAATACAAATATTCGTTCGGTGCGGGGATCGAACCTGCGACACGCAGCGCAGCAGTCAATCGCTTAGCCACTGCGCCAACTGTGCCGTAATATTGATTTCAATTATACAAGAAACCCATTACGGTTTTACGTAACATTTCAACCATTGGCTACTTTCTAGAGTCGTGAATGTATTTCACCACACAATATAAGTTTACGACTAATAAGAGCTGGTGCGGCTATAATGGTATTTGTAAGTTCGGAAATTAAGGGGCTGATAGCGGATATTAAGGGAAAAGTCATTCATGTCGAATTCTACGCATTATGTTTACGAGTATATTAAATTACTTGAAAGTATAAGTGTTATTGGGTGATTCACCTGGTGCCCCCCAGGTTGATGCCAATAGGCTCGCCTCCTATTCTCAGGGACGTAAAAAACATAACTGGCGAAATGAGGAAGTAAATAATATAGAGTGCCATTCTACCCCTACGGGGATTGCAGGCGTGAAGCTATGTACGTTAGAAGTATCTCGGAGCAATTAACTTTGTATAAATACCAAGCATTCGTAGTCGAACTCCCAGCTTGCTCCGACTTGTGCACTATTGTACTAGTTTTGAATGTAAGCCACTTTTGCAGTTCAGAGTTATAGTCAAAGCAAAAGAAATGAAAAGATCTGTAAATATTTGACGAGACTGCCAAGTAAGTGCTTTCGTAAATTAATAAAAAACCTGCATTAAGTGACCAACTTTGTACCAGGAGAACATATCTGTAGCGTAGTTCACATTTAAGACACGGGTGTTTACAACAGTTTTCAAAATAAATTGCTTGGAACGGCCAGTTTTAGTGTTATACCACTGCATCCTCGAGAACTAGTTTATTTGCTACCGCGAGAGTGTACTTTTCCCTAGTGACCATTCCACTGCACTAGTGGTTGTAAAAGAAACACGTATAATGTTAACATAATTTCGAGCAGTAGGCAGTCAACAGTGAAGGGAACAGTTTTCCTACGATATACATTAGACGTGGGCGCTGCCTTAAAAATTCTCGGCGGCGGCGCGCTGACCAATTTCAATCGGCGGCGGCGTAGCGCCGGCGGCGTAGTTTTCTACTACCTACAACTAAAACTCGCAATCTACTCCCTATCTTCTTTAAGCCGGCCGGCTCCTTAATATCGTTTCAGGCGGACGACAGGAAAATGTCAGTCCTATACAGTACAGTAAATACCTTGTCCAGTTCAGGTGATCAGGTACAAAAAAAAAACAGTTTTCCAAAGTGACACTTTAATAGCCTCAGATAAATCAAAGCATACTCGTAGATACTAATTAAATTTTCCTCATTTTCATCAATCTTAAATCTTACATATTTTATAATTATCATGAATAAATGATATAAACCCGAATCGAGCTCAAGCGAGATCTTTTGGCCGTAACTGTTAGCCCAGCTACCGAGAATACCCTCTCACTGGGAGTGCTAGTGGCAGGTATACACGGTAAAGCTCTAGCAAGAGCAGCAAGATGAGGAAATGCTTCTTTTTTATTATTCCAATAGCATAATAAATTACCATCTTCTGGTTCTGTAGTAACAGCACCAGCAATGTAATGCCCACATTCTTGCTCTATTGGATCACCTTGAATGCCTTGGCATGAACTCATACTATTATATGTTTCCTTGACAGTTTGTAAAAACAACTTGTAGACATGGCTTAGAAGTGAGATGGGCCTATAATTCTTCAACCGGGCATTGTCGCCCTTTTTGAAGAAGAGTACCACCACACCCCTGCACCATGCCTTTTTCCCCTCGAGTATGACGGAATCAAACAGCGTCTGGTGGGCCTTAAGTACCGGTTTTCCACCCGCCTTCAGAAGTTCGGCCGTAATTCCATCATCAACCGGTGCCTTGTTGTTTTTAAGCTGTTTCAGAGCCATCCTGATCTCGTACAGGCCGATGTCCGGGATGTCTTCGGTATAGTGTCGGGTCAGTCTAGCTCGTGGGTCATTCTCTAGATTTACACAGGGATTGCTGGTTGACGTGTACAACTGCCCATAAAATCTCTCGAACTCCCTCAGTAGCTCCGGTTTGGCGGATACGATCCTGCTATCGCCGGTCTTCAGTTTCGTGAGCTGGCTCTGCCCAATACCCAGATCTCTTGCAAATACCTTGGAGCCTTTATTCCGCTTAATTGCGTCTTTAATACGCTCGGTATTAAAGCGGCGGAGGTCGCTCTTCAAGGATTTAGAGATCCGCCTATTGAGCTGCCGGTATTTCCATGCGTCTTCTGAAGACTGCAGGATCATCTCACGCTGTTCCTTCATGAGCTTGAGGCTTATGATCTGAGAGTTTTTTGTTCTTCTGTGCACGACGTGTCTTGAAGAATGTAGTCCCTGTCGTATGGACAGTTTCCACGAATTCATCGTTGTATTCATCCTCTGAGCTTCCTAGGCACTCGAAACGATTCTGGAGTTCAAGCTGAAAGCTCTCGGGGTTTTGGATCTGGATCTGTACTGGTCGGAGCGTAGACTTCATGAGTCGAGACCTTTCAAGCTTAATATTAATCTTCAATGTGCCTCTTACCATGCGGTGATCGCTCCCAGTTTTCACCGAATTGATCACAGAGACATCATTGAACATTTGCTTCTTGGTTGACATGATGAAGTCAATCTCATTTTTAGTTGCACCATCGGGGCTCTGCCAGGTCCACTTCCTGTGCTCACGTTTTCTGAAGAAGGAGTTCATCATAAAGAGGCCCTCCTTCTCCGTAAAACTATGGGGGTACGGGTGTCCCCAGTGGTGCCAACATCCAACCCTAAATTACCCCACCTGCAGCTCATCCCCGTCTCGTTTGCCCAGTTTTGCGTTGAAGTCCCCATGACAACGGTGAAGTGAGTTTTGAAACCATGCATGGCTGCCGGTCACCCTCTTGAGAATAGAGCAGGTTGCCGGATTTCAGGATGATCGTGTCCTCCCCCTCTCTTCGGACTTCAGATAATCCCACAATACTCCATCGCAACCTGCTCAATTCCTCCTCAGTTCCGTTATCTTCTCGTCGGTCGCGTGTTATATGTTGCCAGGTCAAGTCGTCGGTATAGGCAGCCGGATCCCTTCTGGAGATTCTTTGCACCGCTTGCCACGCCGCGCCGTAACCTCGACCGCTACCTTAGTCGAGGGTAGCCGGGCTGCCGGGTACTAGGGGCTACTTTTGTATTGAGCTTATAAAGGGGGTTTTGCCATAATCACCACGCTTGGCAGGCGGGTTGGCGATAGGAGTACGGTTGATGCAAAAGCACAGAGAACGCTGCTGGCCATTCTCTGGCAAGTCCCTTAGTCACCTCTTACGACACCCACGGGAAGATATGGGATGGTGCTATTCTTTACGTCCGACACCATTACTGAACAAAAATGTCAATGGAAAGTTTATTTACTGTAGTTTTTGATAATTCAGTCATTTTGGATCAGACAATCACGAAAACAAATACACGTCTTTACGCCACTCACGCCGCGCGGTGAATGTCGGCGGCGGCGGCGGCGTGCGGAGGGCACACGGCGGCGCCGCGCCGGCGCAGCGCCCATATCTAATATACATATATGTAGGTAGGATATACAAGGTGTTGTTTTGCATCCTCGTCAAATTCAAGGAGGTAATTCTACTAATGATTCTCGACCCAAATCAACAATAAAATCGGTAGGTTAATTTTTCTTATTTACGGAAATCCGTAAGTGCGAACCAGCCGTATTTAAACGCGGCCCGTCTGTTGCTAGCCTTATTACCGCGCATTCACACACACAAAAAACGCTAACAATACATACACAACGCAAACTCAATGAACATTCGATAACGTCGTAGGTATTCCCTAAAACCAATGCGCAGACGCACTCTCTCACTCACGCGCCTAGCGACGCACTCTCTCGCACACGCGCGTAGCCACGCCCCCCGCGGTCCCGGACCCCGGAACCAACAGTATGTTTAATGTCGCCGACTAGTGCATGCGTTTTGCGAATTCCGCTCCTAGGTACTGCGATGTACATCGTTGAGACGTAGGTATAAACTGCAAGTGCGGTTTGGACTGAATGTGTGGGCTTGGGATAATAGGGGAACAAGTGCTTGGACCCTACTTCATCGACGGGTACCTCAACAGCGCCACATACCTGGAGCAGCTGTTCCACGTTGTTGAGGATATGTTGGAGGACGTTACCCTGGCACTCCATCGCGACCTCTATCTACTACATGCAGGACGGTGCTCCCCCTCATTACGGTCGGCAAGTACGCTGAAAGGTTGGGTGACCACTGGATCGGTCGCGGAGGACCTGTGGCTTGGCCTCCGCGATCTCCGAACCTGACGCCTCTAGACTTTTATTTGTGGGGAGACGTTAACAGTTTAGTGTGTGTACACGGAGGAAGTGGCAAGTGTAACAGAATTACGAGTAAAGATCATTTAGTGCTTTCGACACTTTACTCGTAAAAACGAATGTGTTAGTGCTACGTAAGCTGAAGGCAAAACCAGCTATGTCGTGCTCGACTGTGCCAAGAGTGTGGTGGTGGCAACTTTGAACAATACCTCCGGGTAACTTAGGTACGTAATTTACTTATTTTTTCATACGACTATCATTTTCTAAATACGTTGTTAGATTAATCAATTTTATTCAATAGTGTAAATAAGTTGATTTCAAATTTTTAACTACGCCAATAATACCTAACAGTCGAAAGTATCACCACATACCTACTTTAACTAGCACATCTTTCCATTTCCATCAAACATAAAAACATTATTAGATACTAACTAAATTATTGATGGACCTAAGCCCGTTATGTAGGAAGAAAAAATATCAAATCAACCAATTCAATCCACAAATGAAAACAAAATCATTACGAATACTTTAGGCTGAATTTACGTACAATGTACCGAGTGTTAGTGTATGAATTATTATTAGGTACCTAAATCCGCCAACGCGCGACGGGTGCGCTTGTTAGGTATCTAAGCAACATTAGCGCAACATAGCCTCAGTAGTGCGCCTCAGGATCCGGAATAAAGATCCAAGATTGCCAATTTTAGGATTGTCCGTTCAGCAGGATAGCAATAAAGCATAACTAACATTTTATTAAACATCTGATAACTACCAAACTTACAGGTCAATGAACTTTTCTTTGGTGCACTTGTATTAGGTACTGTACTGATTTCCGTATTCCAATGATGCTTAAAAATGAGTTAAGTATCAAGTGAAATTTTTGACAATAATGTAGGTGATTTTCGAAATAAAATGAGAGCAAAATTATTGCTGCCGGTCGACGCGCGCCGTAGGTTATCGCACGGCCGCACGCGCCTGCGTTTCGTAGGTATGACGTAGTCACTCACACACAGAGCTCCATTGTCGCTGTGTGCGTAGTTGGGTGATTCTGTTTCAAGTGTTTTGAATTGAGGGTTGTAGTCTGAAATACTGTTAAATTTCAACAACAAAAAAAAGCAACGCTTATTAATTATAGACCGGTACCGTACTTTAAATTGATTATTTATGTGTTTTATGACAACCTCCTGAAATTTGACGAGGATGCAAAACAACACCTTGTACATAGGTAGGCTCCGTATTGGACAGAGCATAGCTAGCACGAGGAGCTCGTGGCTAAGTAATAACAGCCACTCGGGTAAATCTTTAGCTTAGGCCGCACCTGCCTAGGTTGGTCCGTGGATAGATGACCACCCATTACATACCGCATTTCCTTGGTAACGCACGTAAAGCACGTTAAGCCGTTGGTCCCAGCTGTAATTTGTGAGTCGTTACAGGTAGTCAGTGACCCGAAAGTCTGGCAACCAGTCTTACCAGGGGCTATCGTATTACCCAGTACTAACAGGTTTGTGGTGGGCAGATAGGCAGTCTCTCCATGCAAAATATTGGTATTCAGCTGCATCCGGATAGATTGGGAGTCGACCCTAACAAAGTTGGGAAAAAGGCAGATGATGACAAACCATAGCTAGTGGCAATTTCAATGACATAATCATGATTTTAATGAAGGCTGTTTTGTACACCTATTGGCATAATGTTGCACAAACTATACATAAATATAAATCAAAGTTCTTTGAGTGTGGCTGAGTGACCTTGTTGTTCTTCTAAACTATGCCATTTATTTCAAGTCTAACAAAGAGTTAGTCCGGAAGGTTTATATGTGTTGGTACTAAACAATAATATTTAGCGAAGATATAATTTTGCAATCTACTTTTACAATATTCTCTTTTCCATGTTCGCAAACAAAATCACAAGAAACAGTGAAACAATAAACAGGTAAGAAACAACCACGACTACTCAGACAAGAAAGAACAACACTAATCCGCAAGATTATTTCAATCTAAAGCGCAATATCTTAAATGAAAAGCCCTGCAGCAACTAAGTGCAAAGCGAATTCAAAGCGATTGCAATCCGAGCTCACGATATCATAAACATTGCTAACGAGATACTAAGGACAATAAAATTCACTAGTGTTCTCGAAGAAAATACTAGTACGGCCTGGACGCAACAGTTTTATTTTGAGAGGAGAAAAAAATCAGGTCGCGTAAACAATGGAAGCCGCAACAATTCTCTCTCCTTGGGTTGGCTTTAAACATAATTTATTCGATGTTTAACGCTTTGCCTTTACGTAAATTGAATTCGGGTACGGAATTTTGGCCTCACGAATAATTTGTAATTGTTACCTACGCATTTTTGTTATTGATTGAAATGGTGGAATTATTCCGCCGTTCGTTAGGAATCCTTTGTAAGTCTGGATGAAAGTCGATACCAATCATTATTTTCAGAGGCCAATCATTGTTTTTACTTTAATCCAACAAAAATATTTAAAGTTAAAAACAATAAGATCCTGTTGTGAATGGGTAAACTGTAGTTAACTTCACAAAAGGTTAAATTGCTCGTACAATGAAAGGCGGCAAACACCGCTGCGCTTGAAATTTCCTTTCAAGTGACAATCTGAATTGTCTCAAACAAATTACATTTTAAAGAGCAAAGACGTCTACAGTGTTTCGGGTTACTTCATAAATTTTAATTTAAAACAGCGAGATAAGGGCCAGCCAAAATTTTGCTCCGTTGAGGCTTGTTTTGTGTCCAGATATGGCCGTATCTGAATGTCAAATAAACTTTAAAATACAGAAAAGGCCAGACTTAATTTTAATTGTAGACCTAATGATCAGAATATAACAAGCAACATACTCCCAAAAGGATATTGTTTTTACTCATTTTCAGAGACGCCTAGTTGACGCTTCCCGTGACCCAAGGGCTGGCTTTTACTTTGGTCAGAGGCTAAGTCTTGCCTTTCAACGCAGCAATGCTGCCAGTCTCTTGGGCACATTACCAGTTGACAGTTTAGGGGTATGAGGAACATGGTGTAAAGTTCCTCAATACTCCATTGAAAAGGGAGGATCCTCCGGCCAGACAAGTGTTATGTCTGGCGGGCAACTGCCCGACTGTTGTTATCGGGTTTCTCTATATATACTGCAGTCGATGTAAACTTTGCTTGCGACTTGTAGGAAATTGATGTTAGTTTCTCCGTCGTATCATAGATGGCGCTGTAGTACTTTTTTGTAGTATGTTGCTTTTTGTGGTCGCTACATCTCTCCCCCCCGGAGACCGGAGGTCGATAGTCGAATGAGTCATCTTTTAGGTATTCAGCCGTGCCAGTTAGAAGCCTGTTGCCGCATTGTTCGCGGTGAGTCGGAACAGTCTGCGGTGGTGAGGCGAACCCCAGTGAGTCGGGGCCGGCGCTGCGTGTGCTCCAGTGAGTCGGACGTGGTACAGCGCCGCGATGTGGCAGACAGCTAGAGAGGTGTCGACCGGGAGGTAGAAGCTCTCGACCGGCCGAAAGTGCAGTGTGCTGTGCCATGGTCGCTTGATGAGAGGCTGAGGGTGCTGATCAGGAATGCGCTTCCGCTGCATGCTGGTGGTCAGGAATACCCATTTGAAGCTGGCTGGCTGTGAGACTAGCTGCTCGAAAGCTGGAGGAAGCGATGTTGATGACGTCACGTTGCTCGAAGGCTGCGCTGACGTCCATTTCGGGGTCACCAGTTTAGGAGTATGAGGAACAGGTTGTAAAGTTCCTCGGTACTCCTTAGAAAAGGGAGGATCCTCCGGCCAGACAGGTGTTATGTCTGGCGGGCAACTGCCCGATAGTTGTAGTCGCTACAACAGCATTGAGGATATTTTTGACGCCCTTTTATAGTTTACTGTTATTTAGTTATTTATTTTATTAGTTTTTAATCGTTGTAATGTATATAGTTAGTTCCCTTTTTTAAATAATATTAAACAATATAATTTTCAGAGACTAAACTACCAAATAAAAGCAAGTTAATTGAGCCGTTTGACAAAACGATGTCTACAAAGAGTCTTTAACCAACAAAATTTTGTTGTCATCTTACGTTCAAATTTACGTATTTAATTTTCTTACTGTCTAAAGGAAATTGAAGTTACTATTTCTGAAAAGTGGAACGTACCGGAAGCGAGAGCGCTGGACCCGCATTATTAATGAGAGTTGCTTATTAAACGCTGGAGCAAGAAACAATAGTTTGTTAAGGGGACGTGTGAGCGGAAATACAATTTTGAATGTGCTTTGGTTTTTATAGTTCAGACTTCGGTATAAACTTGATTATTTTTATTGCATCCTATTCAAATTAGACTGGATTATTACATTAAGTTTTCGATGCGATGCTTTAATTCCAGCAGTATTATTTAATTAAAATTTTCTGCTCTCCGAACAATTTCTTCCCCGAAAAAAACTTCAAAGGCATAATTCTGGAGATCCTGACTACGTAACTTGGAAAATCGATACGTCGAACACACACCCTACTTAGCATAACCATTCACTTTGAAATACAGTTATTGTGCGCGTGAGACCCAAAAACTTTTCTACCTTAATTTGTTTTTCCCACTTTCACAACTTACTTGGAACTTTCTGGAAGACTGATTAAGTGGGACAAGTTTAACAAATAGCATTAGGTACCCAATCAATGAGCTGAATTTTAGACGAGTTCTTTTACATTTAAGGTTGGCTATTTCGATTTTGTCATTTGATTGCAAACAGTCTTCTTTAATTTCATTCATCTGTAAAATGCTTTTATATTAGAAAGTGTTATTGCACTTCATTACCTTCTTTTGAAAATACAAAACATTTGCATTAATTTCAATTATCAAAGGAATAGATAGTTAGCTTTTGATAATTGAAATTGCTGCTACGTAAACATGCATTTCCACAAATTGATTCATTGCAAATAAGTCCACCTGCGCTTGTAATAAGTCATTTCACAATTGTCAATCAGATCAACTAATAAAAGCCCGCACTATTAGCTCTGACCAAAGGTTAAATTGAATTGAAATTTTGTGTACCGAGAGGAACACAAAATTCTATCCAACAAACTAAATTCGCTGAGTTAATCTTTTAGTCCTTTGGATCTATGATCTGAAGCGTCATTGACGGAATTCTAGAAATTGATTTCTATTTACTACTGAGTGTACTTAATAGGTAGGTAATCGAATAATTAAATGAGAGTTCGGTTTACGATTATGTTGACTTATTTATTTGATTTTTTTGTACGGCTTATTCTGGGTCAAGTGTTATTAAAACTCAACCATTTACATTTGAAAGGATTTTCTTAAAAGGCTTTGCGATTTTTGTTCGTTTTAATGCTTACTTGTATCGCAATATTTTTATTTCAATAAGTTGAATACGAAGTCGAATGATATTATTAACGTTTACAACACACACATACCTAATATTATATTAATTAATTCAGTCTTGGTCAACATTTCATTATTAACTTCGGCCTCACTATCTCTGAAGGTGAAGGTTAATAACTTTCACATAATATAATAAGACCAAACTTAGACAAACACAAACAAAACTTCGAGGGAGAACCACATAAGTCCAAAACAAATGAAACTCAATGAACTTGGCAAGATAAGCCACCATCATCTTTTTTGGCTTAGGATTATTATACTATTTAAAAAGACACATAAAGTCTGTTTTCTTTAACCACAAATTAATAAAACCTATAACACTTTTACCTTTTTTCTTATTATCATCTTTTTGTACCGACGTTGACAGTACATAAATTTAGGCCCAGTAGGTGGCAATGTTATTACCATGTCATTAAACAAATACATTAAAGTACCTGAAAACCAAATGTGTGGGAGCAAAGTCACAAAATAAGCCTGTGTAAACTGTTACATAAGAGCCAAGTTTCTGTGTGGGAATAACGTGTTATGACGACCGACGTCATGAATAAGATATTTGTTGTTTTACTGCTACTGACATATAAACAGAGATTGTTATCGACATTAGGGATGGTTAAAAGGTTATTGTTCCATGCCAGGTATAGGGCTACCAGCTATGGGGATATTCCATCGGTAAAACTTACAAACTTCGCTGGAAACTTCATCCCCCATCACTTTAGAGGATGAATTTTCAAAATGCTCAATTCCGTTAGGAACTCTTGCTCTTGCGTTCAGGCTTTGAACTGTATGCCAGTGAAATAATTTACTTTTTCAATGACGTAGATATAAGTATATGGAGTATATAAATGTAAAAGAATTGAGCAGAAGTATCTATTTCTAGATCGAAAACCAAGAAAGTCCTTCTGGCAAATTGGAAGATAGAGGCGAAGAAGTGGGGGCTTCGTTAAAAAAAAGGTTGTGAGCAATATGTTTAGCTGTCGTGATTTATTCGAAATTTTGACGCAAAATAACAACTTGTTCGCGCTTCAGTACATGGAACTAAATACCATTATCAACAATGTATTCCGGGAATACAGACGTAAACGTCACATGTATCTCTTTTATTCATAAAATCACGCATTGGAAATAAAACTCTGTAGGTACAGACAAAAACAAAAGTATTACTCATACCGTTGGTTTCCTAGCAGGAAATTAAGCAACCAATACGTACATAAATAACAGCAAGTGAGACTTTACACGCGCCATTACCTGAAACAAACAATAAAATATTATGTTACATTTTTCTCTTTTTATAAAATGTGCTGGAACAATGTGTTCCTTTCATAGATATGTGCGTAAATTAGGAATGAATGTAGGTACATAATAATTATTTTAAACCGAATATCGGGGACAGGCTTCGCTCCTACCGAAATCCATACATTTTTAAAGAGTATGCTAGAGAGAGCAGGGCAATACAGGCTACATTGATGTTCGCATTAATTTTTCTTCTTCTTACCTGGTCGAGCAAGAAGTTAAATTATGTTTGTACATGGGACCAAGATTCAGTTACGGTCTCCACTCACAGATTTTGCATTAATTAAAGTACCTATTAAAGTCAATAATCAATTTTTTTTAGTCAATAAAACTAATGAAAGTCATCTTTGATTCAAGTTATTTTTCAGTCAGATTTTTCAAAGGCCTTCCGTACAACCCTTAATACACACTGCATTCAGTAAATAGCAAATACTATTCAGATTCCCCTTGACCTAATGCCCTAGTTCTCACCACAAAATCAAGTACAGACTAGACTAAGTATGAGAATTACCCATAGCTCTTACACAAGATCTTATTGGCTGGAAAGCTTTTCTGTCTCATATATTAGATGTCTTCATCGAGTGTATTTCCGCGAATACAGTCACTAAATGTTCAGTACTACGGGCGATGTAATTTATTTCAGGATTAGCGGTGTACCAAGTTCCTTGAGAGGAGATTACGGTGGGGAACACGACCGAAGTTGCTGTGTGTTGTCGATTTTTGTTTCTTTGTTAAGTATGTGATTAATATTAGGTCTTTACCTATGAAATTGCCGTTTTGTTTGAAAAAAGTTAAAGGATTTTTTTTTTTCGAACTTGTTTATTTCTTTTATTCAAAGTAATCACCCCTGCAATCAATGCATCTTTGCCAACGCTGTGGCAGTTTATGGATGCCCTTCTTGAAAAAATCAGCTGGACGGGAGACAACAAACTCTTCAAAGGCGTTTTGTACTGCCTCTCGGGAATTGAATTTTTTTCCCGCTAAAAAGTTGTCCAAATTTTGGAAAAAGTAATAGTCGGAAGGCGCAAGATCTGGTGAGTATGGCGGATGAGGGAGAGCTTCCAAACCCAACTCATGCAGCTTAGAGACGGTCTGTTGTGCAGTATGGGGCCGCGCGTTGTCGTGAAGTAGCAGTGGAGACGACCGATTGACCAAAGCTGGTTGCAGACGTGCGAGTTTCGCCATCATTGTGGTCAGTTCTTCAATGTACACATCTGCAGTAATGCTCTCGCCGTTTTGTAAAAAGCTATGATGAATCACACCAGCACTAGACCACCAAACTGTGACCATCACCTTTCTAGGGGTCATTTTTCGTTTTGCACATTGCTTTGGTACCGAACCAGGATCTAACCAACTTGCTGAGCGCTTTCGATTGTCAAAAAGAATCCATTTTTCGTCGCACGTAACAATTCGGTTCAAAATTCCTTCATTTCTGTGCCTGTTAAGCAGCGCAAGGCAAGTCTCGACGCGTACGTTGCCCTGGCGATCGTTAAGTTCGTGGGGCACCCATCTATCAAGCTTTTTTATCTTGCCAATCTGTCGCAAATGGACCAATATTGTTTTAATGCTAACATCAAAAGCTGCTGCCAGCTCAGCTGTAGATTGAGTTTCATCAGCTTCAACAATCACCTTTAATTCATCATTGTTGACCAAAGTTTCCGGACGACCACGAGGTTCATTTTTCAAGTCAAAATTCCCAGAACGAAACCGAGCAAACCAATAACGGGTTGTGCGTTCGTTTGTACAGTTCTCTCCGTAAACGTCGTTGATGTTACGGGTCGTTTGTGCCGCGTTGGTGCCACGACGGAACTCATATTCCATAATTACACGAAATTTCAAAGTATCCATTATGAGGAAAAATGTTGAAATGTAATGAAAATACAACGCTAATGAATAAACAAAAGACTGATTTTGTAAATAGAATGTCATATTTTTAAAACAAAATTAATTTGAATTTAGAACTCATAGCCAATCAAAACTTTTTTTTGTTTGAAAAAGTCTGTACTGCAATACGGCAATTTCATAGGTAAAGACCTATTATGTGTGGTTTCGATAACACATCTTGGTGAGCAAGAGCTTATCTACAACGGGTTTACGTACAATTTGCAATATGAAACGATCTAAAAATGATGTAAGTGGAAGACAGAAGGAGAGCAATTATTAGAATCTTGAAATCTGAAAAAGAGAAGCAAATAAAATATCTCGACTTAGCTTAGGAGGTTGTGTGGAATATGAACTCGGCTATCATTGTGCCAATAGGGATGGTGACTCATTTTTTTTTATTTGTCTATCGGGTAGATTATTAAAAAGTATTTGACACGTATTTTTTCTTTTTTCACGTAATCGTAAAATGACGGAGATATTTTGAGTTGAAATGACGCATGACGTCACGGCTCAGTACATTTTTACCTAGTTGTGACGTAGTGAGCCCCCACTCTCCAACTTTAATGCGTTTTAACTAAGTATTTTTTTGTTAACTTGATAAAACAAAAAATACGTATCTAATATTTTTGTATTACCTGATTGACGGACAATCAATAATAGAATTTCGTTTTCTTTACCCACTCATCATCCCTATTGTCGTAACGGCCAATGGCCTTATAGCCCAGAGCCTTGACGAACATTTGTCGATGCTCTCGCTTGGCGGTTAGATAAAGGGCTTAATCCCAGCCCGCATTGTGAGGAGGTTCCTGTTTCTGCAGCCCTTACCACCGGTAGCTTGGACCATGGTCCCGACACCCGCGGAAATCTGTTTTGATTTTTAAAAGTTTTTTTTTTTATATTTAAAGTGTATGAAATAAGAAGTTCAATAAATAAATGAAATACAATATTAGAATCTACAAACCTTTAAGGAGAAGTTTACCCAACTATTTTCTTTTTTCACTATAAAAATAATCGATTCGGAAAAACTGTAACTGGCCATGTCAACAGATGGCAACCGGCTCTTTGATATTTTTAGAAACCAGGACACGTGTATTACAAAACCTATCAACAATTTCAGCCCACAATCACCCACAGAGCAGACCTCTGATTAACAGCAAATTTTCCAGACATGAGCCGGTCTCATCTATCGCTGCCCACGCTGTTAATAACAAACGAGCGCCTACGCACGGATATACCCTACATTTTCTTACATAGCTAATTATAATTAAAAAAGCTTGATTTTTCCACGGTGCGAAAGAAAAATAAACGATAGCTATCAGCTGTTTGTTTTCCCAACCAAACTCTAAAAGTCCACAAAGAAAATGGGGAAAGATGCCATTGTTTTTGCAAAAGAAAAACTTGGCGAAGCAATCTGGCAGCGCATATATTTGCAGTATCATTATTGATTTTTAACCCCCTGACAAACTCTCAACCGTGCGGTCCTCTGCAAAACTTTGGCCACCCCATCTTTTGTCCCAACGGTATCGTAAATTGTGACTTGTGAAGAGTGGGTTATGTGTGTACCAATATTTATTATGTGGGTAAATATTGCGATTACTTGGCTACAATGGCAATATTCATTCAAGAAAGGTTTTCGGGAGGCTCGTCATAAGGAAGAAATTTTAGCAGTTTAGAATGATGATGATCGAGAAATTGCGAATGCTATGTAATACTAAACGAACAACTCGTATAAAATATTTTATTCATTCAAGAAGTTGCAACTAAATAAATAGTTGGAATTTACAATGTACTCACTTAAAACACTTTGACAATTAAAGCAGTGTCCATAAAGCACTACTAAAGTGGTCTAGAAGCTTGTTAAAGATACCGTGGCTTTGATGTTTGTCTCTAGACTACGAAATCACTTAACTAATCCTTGTCTTAGCACAAAGATTAATCACACAGTTTATCTGAGGCTACACTATTTGTTCACTGCGGCGTCTGTTGCGCTGAAAAGCGTTTTGTATTATGTAGACGAAGCTGGCAGGCTCTGTACAACATGCCGTTTTTGACGAAATAAAATTCGTGTTCCCAAAAAACACTGTGCTTTCCAAAAGCTGTTCGTCGTACCCGATTCTGATATGAAAAATTCGTGTCTGACTGCAGTCACTTCCGTGGACTGTTGCACTGTGCATCGAAAAAACCCTCCGTGCGCTGAATAAGTAAACCATTGCATTGTGGTGTCCGGTGCAACGTGGCCACACGTTAATGAGCACAGAATTGGGTCACGGAGTCACGGCGGTGTCAGCGCACTCTCGCGGATTCATTAAAGTACTAGCTAAATCGCTGCACGGGAACGCTTATATTTTAGACGTGTATGGATTAATTTATAAAGTTCCGTGATACATTTTAATGCGGGACGGGATGTTGTGATCGTGATCTAACAATGAAAGTATTAAATGAAAAATGCCGCTAAGTAAAACTGAAATAAAAGTCCCTGGCAGTCTGGTTTGGATTTTGTGTTGCTTTTTATTATTTATGCGAAGATAGTCTCTACGACGATTTACCTAGACAGATTTGAAGGCTATAAAGGCTGAAGTGTCAATAAAATTTATTTCACGACGCAGCACAATTGAGGACAAAGTGATTCCTATAAAACACAAGATCCCTAATTGCTCCACTCTGTTTTATTTCTAAATAAAAACTCGGGCTTACCTCGGATTACATCCCCGATCATACATATAAAATACCAGTCGTTACTGGCAAACATGCCAAAGATTTGTATAAAAGATAAAGTTGGTTCTTGGCTCAGTGCTCTTTGCTTATACCCAAGGATACAAACACAAATATCTTACTGATATAAGTTCGGGTAAACCGACCATACTACCTACTCTTACTAGAAAAATAAAGAAAATTGCTTCTTAGATTTACATTCAACGAAACCGTACTAGAAATCTGAGCAATCAATAAGTGTCGATGTGTTCCTATAGCAACAAATACGCTAAGCAACATATCGCCTTCAACAAAGAATTAATGTTGTCAATTCCAACAAATTCTTGGAAGACTAAACTCTCTGGAGAACGACTCCAAAAATAGGATCCCTCAATAAATCCAGCACTGGTTACGATAAAGTGAAATTTATCTCAACAATAGACGGAATCCGTCGTCGTATGGTGCTGATAGATTCGATTCTATTAGATTCCAATATTTGAACATCCTCTTGCACTTCCGAAGTGTGAGCAGGAAATTGTATAGTAATAAATCTTTGAGCGGGAGAGTGTGACATACTGTACGAAGGTGTCTCCTAAATGGTAGTGCGGAAGCAGTGATTTTAGGGAATTTGCCTGGGAGATAAATCGAATTCTACGGAAGTGAATGCTGTGTGTATTTGTAGGAGGGCTTAACAAACGATTACACGTTATTTATTGCCCTGATATTTTCGGGTTAGCATTTGTATTGGGGTGTTTGTGGGATTGATAAAAAGGTAAACGGGAAGTATTTCTGCTGATTGGTTTGTTGACAAATATACGGGAAAGCAAAATCTGTTGTCAGTCCCGTGATAAGTAGATTCAATGCGGTTTAAATAAATATAAATACACAACAAGATACCTTGGTTGAATCTATACGATATTTTTTCATTTAACTCATTTATTTGAAACCCTATCGTCCAATTACGTACGCCCTAGTGCTGGAAAATGTGTGTATGAAAATAAATTAATAACCCTAGAAACTCACTACAGGCGCACCGTTGTCGCGGGAAACAACGTTAACGATACGCAGGACATGGTTTATTAAATTTTAACTAAACCGCGCCAGTGATTCACCGTATAACTTTGGCAAAATTAAACTAAACGAACTTTAAAATGTTATTTATTGGGTAAAGGGTGATGTTATACGTATGGATATTCGGAATTTCCTTCAGAGAAGAAGCAGGAATGAAGAGTGATGACCGAAGACCTAACTACCGAAGCAGTAGACGCAGCATGAATTGGGAATGAGTATATTGACTGAGGAATCCAAAATAATCACCCGTTTCACGATCTATTTTACCAGACGTGCACCATCCGCAATTGGATTGACGTCTCAATTAATCGTTTTTAGTGCTTCTCCTCCACCATTTTTATACCCTCAATGTCAGCCTTCAAAGCAAGAATTAACCGTTTTTGTACACGTTCGTCTTATCGTAGCCAACCAAGGCCAGGACCATCCCAAAATAAAATAAAAGAAGGAACATATTTCTGATCTTTTGCTACCTACCTACCTACCTATTGTAAGAGCGGCCACTACATCTTAGGTATCTTAATGTAGTCAAGGGTTTAATTCAGATGGAAGCTGGAAACCACAAAGTCTGACCTACAAGCCAAAGGTTAGTAGTGTAATCACATCCAATCCATGTTACTTAGGAGTCTGTTTGCTTGCACTCTGAGAGCTACATGGATGCAAACAGATTTTATTTGCAGAATACTACATAGACGACATGTTAGTTAGTTCTTATAAATACAAATGTTGAACATCTCAGACGACAACGGTCTTGTATTTAACTTTTACAAAACTACAATACCCTTGAGCGCTCTGCGCCTCTATTTAGACGAAGTTTTCCTGTGAAAAGTTTCGTGCGAATCATTCACTTAATTCTGAGGACTTGGAAGTTAATTTTTTTTTTATCACAGTTTTCTTTATGTACGAAGTAGTACAAAGCGTATGTGACTAAAACAATGATGAATATAAAAAGTGATAGAAGGGCGGTGTAAGGAATGATATAAAAGGATTAAATGATAGCGGCACGGTTGACAAAGGAGAGAATGGAACAAAAAAATGTGTAGCGCTGACCTCAAGTAACATGGCACCAGGGCAGGAAGATGATAAGTTTTATTTATCTAACTATTTCGAGTTTGCCCGGCTTGTTTAAAACTTGAACGAAGCTCTTAATCAAAGTTAGCAATATACAAGGTGTTGTTTTGCATCCTCGTCAAATTCAAGGAGGTAATTATGCTAATGATTCTCGTCCCGAATCAATAATAAAATGGGTAGGTAATTTTTCTTTTTTTCTTTTTTACTGAAATCGGTAAGTGTGAACCGCCCTTTTTTTTTGCGGATGGGAAATCATCAAATGACTTCTCCCGCTCTGGGCGGAGCGGGAGGGAGTGTCAGACTTGTACTGACTAAAACCCACCCATGTTCCTTCTTCGCCCTTTGTGTTCCAGGGCCGCGGTACCTTCTGGTTTGCTGACATCTCCTTGAGGCGCGCGTGGAACACGTACGCGCCGTCGACACGGCCTGTCGTCATGAGACGGACGGACGGTGAGCTAGCCCATTACTCACCGTCCACAGGCTCACGCCTACGGTGGCCGGGGGCCACTGGTTGCCCCCCGACGCCCGGGGCGTCTCCCGCGGCGGCTGGGACGTGAGGTTCTCTCCCTCTCACGTTCCGCCACCTCCTTCGCTAGCATGACTGCTTCGCAGAAGGAGGCGACGGCATCCCATTCCCTCTCGCTCCGGACCATGGATTGAACCAGGGCCGGACGCGAGAGGTCGCCGCCGCAAGTGTGAACCGCCCTTGTTTTAAATGCGGCTCGACTGGTTCTTGCCTTATAACCTCGCTTACGCACGTACAATCAATCTCAAACGTTTATTCTATAATTTCTTAGTTCTTAAACCACGTTAAGGGGGTTATTCTGAAATACTGACAAACTTAAACAACGTTTATTAATAATTAACTAGGTACCGTAATTTTAATTGATTATTTATGTCTTTCGTGACCACCTCCTTAAATTTGACGAGGTTGCAAAACAACACCTTGTATAGCTCATCCGTAGGGAAGTGAAACTGCATCAGAAACATTCTTTCTATTCGTTTATTAATGAGAGGATTGATCAGTGAACGCTGTAGGCATTTTTTGTAATTTCAAAATATCGTCAGCTAATACTTACAAGTGAAGTTCTGTATCATTTCCGAAATTTTTCGCATTTCTGAACGAGAATTGTTCGACGTATTAATGCAATTGGAAATTGGAACACACACAGTATTTCACATTACATACGAATTTATGTATCGCAAGTGGCAGTGGCGCATTAAAAATGCTTAAATGTATTGGTTTATTTTTCACGATTTGAACGTTATATTACACAGTTTGAGGCTATAAATGTCGTTTTTGTTACGGCTTCTCGTGTACATTTACTTAGGTTTCGAACCTCGAGTTATATATAAAATCGTACTCGTTTATGTAAATTTCGGACGCTATTATGCTCTATTCTAGCCTTCAAGCAAAACGTGTCTGTTTTGTATAACATCGTGTTAAAGGACTGAAGTTCTGACTAAGTAGATACTGTAGAACTATTGACGTCTGGCTCCAGAGATATTTTATGTAAGCAGGTCATCGTCGTGGAGACTAAAACTTAGAAGGTTACTTTGTTCCCTATTTTGATGTTTGAGTAAAATTAAGGCTGCTGACAGTAATATTCGTCGCTGTTTAGATAACTGGGTTAGAATTAAATAACTAAGTTATTGTTTCAAGCCATATAAATTAGGTTTAAAATTCGAATAACTTAGGCCTTTGTTTAGGCTAACGAGCTAAATAATCATACCTAACTTTCAAATGTCAATTATCTAAAATACGTCATTATTATTTTTAGCCTGTCTCTAGAGCTAAGTCCTCTCTCTGTTTAGACTGTCCCACTACTCGGCAAACGCCTCCTCCGAATTCCTTCCATGAGCTTTTTTCCGTGCCTTCTCGAACTAGCCCTCTCTGTACACGTCCATAATTATCATCTCGCTACCTCTTCCTGGGCTGGCCCCGACGCCGTCATATTTGGCCAATATTAGTCATTTAAATGCTCACAATACTTCAAAATTTCTCAGTACAGCAAAAAAGTATTATAAAAAAGAACTTTAAATCTTAAATATTCTTTTTAACATGGCAACACAAACTACCCTCATTCTCTGAAAATCCAAAATTCGTTCTTAACGTCTCCGACATACTGTTTACAATGTTGCATGTCCCATGCTACTCGGAACTGAATCAAATTACCTTCGTGGTGACACTGCTCACGACTCGCTAGGTCCTGTTTAAAAGGGATATTTACATTAAGAATAGAATACGTGAGATAATGTGTTTTATTCGTGTGGATGGATTTTCTGTTGTAGTGTAGTGTAACTTTCCATCCACTTTAACCGGGTAAAGCTAAATACCATTATTTCACATGGAACGACTCTATATCTGATCCAGCAAATTGCTGGGTGTGCGATACTCGTAGGAGTTTACACGCATAGTCACAAAAAATACCTTTCCTTGCCCTTTACAGCTTTCGAAACTGTATATCCTATCCTCTTAAGCGTTAGGTAGTAAAACATGGAAGAAATTTTAGCCTCCCCTGTGCCTCGGCACGCGTTACATCCGCATGAAAACTGGCGTCTGCAGTTGAGCTAGTTTTTGAGCCCGTCAAACTTTAGCGTAGGCTACACTCGCGTAAATGGGAAACAAGAGAAAGAGGAAATTATTCGACAATGAGGAATTCGATATACGAGCATGGTTAGGAAAAGTTAATGACAGTTTTTATTTATGGCTGACCTGGAAGTCTTTAAATAGACTTCCGACACAGGAGGCCTACTCTCTTTCTCCGAAACGTAACTTCGGCAACGAACGAAAATAAAACGTAGTTACGTTTGTGACCCTACTCTATATAATTTGTGGACGCACACAATAACATTCAATACATTCGTTCACGTTAATTGTCTGTGAATTCGAATTTCTTGTGTGCGTCCACAAATTATATAGAGTAGGGTCACAAACGTAACTAAGTTTTATTTTCGTTCGTTGCCGAAGTTACGTTTCGGAGAAAGAGAGTAGGCCTACTGGTTGGCCGAAGCAAGGTAAACCTGTTCGGGTAGAAATTCTTAGATGACTCTGCCTTGAAGTATAGATGTGGTGTTGGCCCACAAACGATGGGACACTTGATATCATGTCCTGCCTGTCCTGGTGTTTGCAAATCACAGGAGCTGATGGACGCTACTGAAAGTGCCATTATTATCACCTGACTCAATTTGAATTGCCATCGACACACTAAGAAGAAGCTTGGAAAAATTCTTAAATTTACTTAAAACCTATCGACAAAACCATACATACCTGATAATATCTGGTGAATTACTTGAACACACCTCGTAACATTACGAAGTTTGCAACATGTACTTACTGCGTGTAACTTTCGACTTTTCAGACTGATGGCAACAAGGATAATCTTGAGTGGAAAGTTGTACTGTCGATAGGATCGGGAATGGCGTACGATTCAGTTCATACGTTTACTTAAATATCGAGTTGATGCTTGGAGTTCAATACTCCGCGTGTTCTTAGAGGAAACATGATGAAAAGGCAATATTCGAAGTTTAATCTATATTTCAAAGGATATATTTGATTTCATAATGTTTCTCTTTAGATCTCGCCTTTGCTAGAAATATTTGAAATCAATATAAGAAATCGTTCACAATTCGTTGATTGATAGGACCAAACAATGAGATAAGGAAACTCAAAATCTAATGCTATCAGTTAATAGGATCAGATGTAGCACAATGCTCAAAAAAACAATCCAATTTTCTCAAACTAAAAGCCTTCCCAGCCTTTCGTTTTTTTTTTTTTTTTTCGGATGTGAAATCATCAAATCTCTCCTCCCTGTGGGAGTGTCTGACTTGAACTGACTAAAACCCATCCATGTTCCCTGGCCCTCTCGAACCCCTTCCGATTTGCTGACATCTCCTTGAGGCGCGCGTGGAAGACGAACGCGCCGTCGACACGGGCTGTCGTCATAAGACGGACGGACGGTGAGCTAGCCCATTTCTCACCGTCCACAGGCCCGCGCCTACGGTGGCCGGGGGCCACTGGTTGGCCCCCGATGCCCGGGGCTTGTCCCGCGGCGGCTGGGACGTGAAGCTCTCTCCCTCTCACGTTTCGCCACCTCCTTCGCTAAGCCTTTCTACCCTTACGCTGCTTCGGAAGAAAGATTTAATTTCGAGTGTTATATTACATTTACCCATCTTAAACAACGCTGTTTCTTCTAATTATTTTAAACATATAATTGCGAGTTATCGGACCGTATCCCAGCTGTAATTATTTATAAATGTAATCGGAACCATTCGACGGTCCCTACGTACAAAGCGCGTATACATGGTTTACAGGAGAGCGTCATGTCGCTTTGTACGTGTCGATTTAGCTAATTCTGGTCTTCTACGACACAGGGGTTGCACCATAACTTCGACAAAAATGTCAGCTGCAATTGACACCGAACTAATTCTTACTTCGAAAAAACGAAGACGGGAAACTGGTAATATCTTTTTTAGGTTGATAATGCTCTTAGTACTAGTACTACGAGCAAATGGTCAGGGTGCGGTCGCTGGTACTTATCCAATAGCTGGAATAAAGGCAATAGCGCGAATATAGCAGTCAGTACAATTCGTGCTGATTCAGTCATTAAAGTCATCCCAGTGGCACAGTAAATGTATGAAAATAGAACTAAATGGATACAATGTTAGCAAATGTATAATTTAGGTACTTATTCTTTTGGAAGATGACGATGTAACCACTACAGGGTTTGTTTAGGATAAGTGGACGGAAACGGCAGGATTAAACATTTAAGAATTAATTTTCAATTTGTTTTTGACTGTCATTGGTTTGTAAATACGGGATTGCCGATTTTAGGAATATTGTTTGTAGGAATACAGAAGAGAACTTTTTACAATTACATCCTCATTCATTCAATTTGCTGTTTAGATTGACGTAGTATATTTCGTTAACTTTCAAGGCAGATTTCGTAACAAGAGATTGATAGATTTAACAAAAAGCTAGTAAAATCAATATTTCTGAAGGTTACATATTTCTCATGTTCACGAGAACATGAGATAGTCATCATTAATACTGGAATTGATACTAGTTGATTAACAAGCCCGGTTGTGTTTCACCCCAATCTGTGCAGGTACAAATTTTCCCTTGTAGTCTCATTTGTTAAATGAAAATAATATATTTTTGTCAAGTCATTGTTTTGAACGCACAGCTACCTATATTGTTAGCTAATGACTCAGTATTTTTATCCCCAATGGGACGAAGCTTTTGTTCCATTCGAAAATGAAGTAACATTTTGAAATGTTCTTGAACCCCTCAAATATTTGTTTTCAATTCTATGATGTTGGTGGGAATAGTTTTATTCAGCAAATTATAATTACATATTAAGGAACTTACTACCTAAATACTACATTAGAATTATCTACCTTTCTTTCACGTTATCCTTAAGAGTTCAGATTTTACTAATTATTTAAGTTCTTCGCGCTTGTGTGCTTTTCCACTAACATTCAAAACATCATACCGCTGTCGTGTCGACCTTTCAGACTCAATATAGGGACTTCCAAGTAGTTCTGACTGACAGGTACCTTCTATACCACAACCCCATAACTAATTCATAACATTACAAGGTCGTAGGACCTATCCGTAACGTTTTGAATCAGTTACCAATAAGTAAATATACGACTTGTGTAAGGTGACACACTGTTTGCTTTCATTAATTAATATTTGCTCCAATATTTGCGACCTAATGGTAGGATCTATAGTATCGATAGGTTCAATTCCATGGAAATTAATTGGAATAATTTGGCAAAGAGAGATATTAAAGGGAACAGATTGGGTAGTAACAGCTGCTGAATTATATGGGAAATAAATTACATTGATTGGTACTGGTATCTTCTTGGTAATATTGGAGATCGTTTATACATACATTTCAAACTCGATTTTTAGGAAGTTTGATGTGACAACAATATAAATGATAAATGATGTTTATTTTGCAAGTAGGTTTTTACAAACACTTTTACACGTCATTTTTTTTTTAAGCTAGATGGGGCCGGTGTTTCGTACCTGACTACTCTGAGAAGAAACAGCCGAAACAAACTCAGAGGTTCCCTGTTAACTTGTTACTCTTTTAAAGTCCAGACATTGCTCAATTTACATGAGGACTATGCAGATTAGTATCTGAAATGGTCTTTTGAAGAAAGAACCACACAGATTTGAGTGGACCTGTCCAGTCAGTGCAAGCATTTGTCAGTTATCGTGTAGCTCGACTTATAACTCAAGGAGCTCAACGAAACGACGAACAATACCAAAGAAAGGACATTTGGGTAGGTCGCTTAAAGTACTCAAACTGCCAGATAGTGGTGGGAGAAAAATAATGTGACCTGCATGGTCCTCACATAAACAATAATTAAATGTAATTAATAATAATTTACGAAATTTTATTTTACAAATCACGAATATCAATAAATGTCACAATAATAATAAAAAAGTAGATATGCATGTCAAATCAGTAAATGTCACATAAAAATAATAAAACATAAACTAAAAAAAAAATTATAATAATAAAATACTGAAATAAGTATTCATGTCACATCGGTAAATGTCACTTAAAATAATAAAATAAAAATAAAAACTGTAAAAAAATAAGGTAAAAATAAAAAAATAAAAATGTCACAGTATATAAAATAAGGAATTAACAATGAACAAGCAAAGTCCGAAATTTCGACATTCACAGAGCAAATTTCATTGGAGCAGTTTAATCCCAAGCCTTTTTATCTTCGAGATAGTGATTAACATGATAGTAGGCTTTCAGGCATAGCTTCCGTTTTATAAACGATTTGAATTTATTTAGGCTTAGTGCTTGAATATGGCTCGGAAGCTTATTATAAAAACGTATACATTGGCATCTGAACGTTCCCCCTACTTTTTTGAGCCTCGTTGCAGGAACTACAAATTTGTGTTTGTTCCTCGTATTTACGTTGTGGATATCACTGTATTTTTTAAACAAATTAATATTTTTATGTGCGTACAAGAGGTTTTCATAGATAAACTGAGAAGGCACAGTAAGAATATCAATCTCTTTAAATTTTTCTCTGAGGGAGTATCTGGGACTTAATTTATAAATTGAACGAATTGCCCTTTTTTGCAAAACAAATATTGTCTGAATATCGGCGGCATTGCCCCACAAGAGAATACCGTACGACATCACGCTATGGAAATAACTAAAGTAAACTAAACGGGCTGTCTCTAAATCAGTCAAACCACGAATTTTCCTAACGGCGTATGCTGCAGAGCTAAGTTTTTTTGACAATTTATCTATATGCGGGCCCCACTGAAGCTTGGCATCCAGAGTTATGCCCAAGAACACTGTGCTATCTTCCGGTTTCAACTCTTCATCCTTGATTAGTACCCTAGTTTCTACTTGTCTTACATGGGGTATCGTAAACTTAATACATTTGGTTTTTTTCTCATTTAGGAGTAGATTATTAACATTAAACCAATTAACGACTTTTGCCAGGGCGTTATTAACCTCGTCTGTAACTATCTGCTGACGTTTGAGTTTAAATAAAAGAGAAGTGTCATCTGCAAACAAAACTATGTCATGATTATCCTTTATGAGGTAAGGCAAGTCATTTATATAAATAAGAAACAAAAATGGGCCAAGAATTGAGCCCTGGGGTACCCCCATTCTTACAACGGATCCGGGAGATCTTTTTCCATTAACATCAACTCTCTGAATCCTATCACTCAAAT
Source organism: Cerastis leucographa (assembly GCA_963082945.1). NCBI lineage: Eukaryota > Metazoa > Arthropoda > Insecta > Lepidoptera > Noctuidae > Cerastis > Cerastis leucographa. The sequence goes on from OY720382.1 coordinate 6,063,521, forward strand.
ACGAAGTAAGAAGATCCAGTGAGGCGTTACGGATTCCGTAGTGGTGTAGTTTTCTGATTAATGTTTCATGAAGAACGCAATCGAAAGCCTTAGACAAATCGCAAAAGCTGCCCAAAGCATCGCATTTGTCCTCCCATGCATTATAAATGTGGCCTAAAAGTTCAACACCTGCATCAGTAGTTGAACGACCCCTTGTAAATCCGAACTGTTTATTATGTAATAACTTATGTTTATTAAAAAAATGTTGCATTTGTTCTAAAATTAGCTTTTCAAAAATTTTTTACTAAATGTGGGTAGTACTGAAATGGGTCTATAATTAGTGGGGTCTGATGTACTACCCGATTTGAACAATGGTATTATTTTACTATTTTTCATTAAATCAGGAAACTCATATGATGTTCGTATGTTTGTTTGTTGCTAACCAATATCAGGTACTTTCCTCGAGTGAACGGGTTATAGGGCAGACTGTACATGTTTACACTACACGGACAATGTTACTAAGGAATGAACGTTCATCTGCTGCTCTCATTTCGTTTTTGTCGTTTGACGAGTGAAAGATGCAGAGTACCGAAATGAAACATCGTTGGATCGATTCACTGGTGAATTCATTTTGTGTACATAAGTATTAAAGAAAGAAGTATTTCAAGCGAAATATGATGAAAAGGGAAAAATGAACGAAAAGCAAAGCGTTAGTTTACGGTTTCACTTAGTTTACTAAGATTCCTCAGGCTTAAATAAAGAAAAGGCGTGTTATCTAATAGGCACATATTTATTATGATGTCGATAAAACCCAAGAGAGTCGGAAAATCATAAAGTATGCTTATATTACATTATCATAAATATGTCATAAAATATATTTTTTGAGAGTTAATGCCTTCCGTATCACAACATAAAATGCGTAAAGTATCAAGTTTTTTTTTTTCTCGTGGACTATTTTATGACGGTTTGAATTTTAAATATTTATCACATTAGCGCCAGGCAAAGTTTATTGGCAAAATGAAATCATTTTACTGCATTGGAACCAACTTCAGTAATTTTGAAAAGTTATAATTAAAACTGAGTAGTTTTGTGGGACAAATTGTTCCGACAATTGAAAAAAACTTTTTCACAAAAAAATAACCGACTTCCAAAAAAACCCGCTAAATACTGGAAAATAACTATACTTTCGGAAGTCGGTGACTTTTATTTGTTTCATTGTCTTTTGCCACCGACTTCCGAAAGTATAGTTATTTTCCACTTATTAGCATTTTTTTTTACGTCGGTTATTTTTTTTTGTGGAAAAGTTTTTATTTTACTCTTTTTAGTTGTGGTATCTCACATAAATCTTAGTCAAGTGTCAATTTTACACTGTAACTAGACACCAGATGTTAAATTTTTATGGGACCAAATGGCAACTATTCCGCATCAAACTAAAGACGAATCACGTAAATCGGATCATAAATCATAGCGTAATCGGTGTACATACATAAAAAAATACCAATCGAATTGAGAACCTCCTCCTTTTTGAAGTCGGTTTAAAAATAAGATACGCACTAAACTGAAACTATATTATATTAGAGTCAAATTTTTTCATGTACTCTTAGATAATTCCTGAGATATTTTAAAAAGCCAGGTCCAGCTAAATGTGTCTCTTCGTTTCACAAGTCAACTCGCAAGACCGTTGAGAAGAAAATCTGTTTTCATTGCCTCCACAACCAGAGTAGAACATTCTCAGGCATTTTCTTCGGACAATATCGAAGAACCAGACCACAAACATTTGGTTACAAGGTCCTTTGATTGGCACTTGATAGCACATGTATGGCGCATTCTTTAGACTTGACGGGAAAGGTCCGTCTACGGGGCCTGAAAATAAGGACAGAATTCAAGAATAGCGTTTGGATGGTCAAGTAAAATTAATTGAATTGTCTGTGTGTAAACTTCGAAAGACAAATTCATGTTTATGAAATGTATTTACATCATTTATGAACGTGGACGAGGCAAAAGGAGTATGTATGTATCATTATAACTGGATCTCTTCAAAGTTATCTAGGCAAGTGTGCTGCACCCTAGGCCTCATCATCGCTTCACATCAGGCGAGATGCGGCCAAACGCAAGCCCATTTTGTCGAGATGCGGCCAAACGCAAGCCCATTTTGTCGAGATGCGGCCAACAAAAAATATGTTAGGATCGTAGCAGGTGGAGTTCTGTGGTTTCTGCCTACCCTGTGAGAAAAGGCGAGAGCTTACGTATTTATCATTTATGATCCGTATGTTTCAGAATAAGGCAATTATTTTATTATTCACGGGAAACTCAAACTTATCATGACCAGCCTAGAACACGTGAATAAAATCGAAAACACTGTACAAAATAAAAATGTTAAGTCTATTATTCTCCAGTAATTCCTTAAAATCTTACATAAATAAACACGATTAGATTCGCATTGTGGTTTCAATGCTAATCTCATATTCTTGTACTACAGTTCCACGAGTGCATTTGAGTTTTCATCTTCCGTTGCATATTATGCGGAATGCAAATTGCATACAAGGCTATCGTAAAACAATTTTCTATGTAACATTTGTTTACTTTACCATTCTTGGTCGTTGAAATATTATCATTGGAAAATAATGACTTATGAGGAAGTGTCGAAGTTGCTAATCGAGATGATAAAGGGGACTGGGTTGCTTTATTGGTACCTACTACTAGATGGTTTTATATAATACGTAAATATGAGACACACATGTGTAACGTAAGCAATGTATTTGATCAAGGGGTCTATAATTAGTAAATGGTTAATAACAACACTTTTGGTCAACTGTGGCCTATTACTGCCATGTAATCATCTATTTCAAGTCATTATATATAATCTTCACAAGTTTTCTAGATTAAAAATGGTGTCAGAAAGGATATCTATCTATGTCTAGATCTTATTAAAAAAAATACTTACGTCCATCTTTCACATAGTCATGTAAAAAACTGGAACGGGTTATTTGAATAACATTGATCATCAATAAACAAAGTATAGTGTGAAGCGTCCGCATTGTCTAATCCAATTTCGTCTTAGGCGTTCACGTGGTGCAAACATGTTGGCAACTCGGCATTGCAATCAAACGCGGTGACAATTAGGGTTATCTCGCTTGAATTTCTAGTTTATTATGCCTCATTTACCGTCCTTATTCCAAATCACAGCGTGTCTTCTCCTTCCTTTCTTCTTTATCAGGCCTGACCTTAGTATACACCACCTTTCCAGCTGTATCATTTACTTATTTAAACTGTTTGCACATAAAAAAGGTATAAAGGCAGGCTTATTGCCTTAGGCATTTTCGTCAACCAAGGCTGGCGGAGAGATAACATGGCAAGTGCTAAGTAAAATAGAACTTAAAAGAAATATAAAAAAAAGATATGACAATAATAAATAAATTAAAATCATCTTTCACACAAACCATCTATCGCTTAATTGAGCTACTTATTTTATTGTAAAATCATTTGTATACCGTCTAGGTATAGTTCCAAATGAATTATGTAATGGATTTGTGCCGAAAAGCCCTTTAAGCTACGCGGACATATTTTATTGTAATACAAAGAGACTTAACTGTAGCTTACATTTTACTCGTGTTCCACGAGTGAAAGGCATCCAGGGACTACTTTCAACAAAACATTTTGTAGTCCCTACCTACTTGTAAAAAAGACAGGTGTTTTACGTCTAATCTAAATCAGCATAATCGCTTTATCTGCGTGTTTTCTTTGGTATAGCGTACATACAGTTACGCTTTTATTTACCACCCATGGGTACTACCAGAAACAAAATAACGTTATTCGTTAAGATCCCTACATATTCCTTTGACAGCATAACATCTTGTTCAAATAATATGAATAATGATATTTCTTAACATTTATTCATCATTTCAGAGCTCGCCAACCCTGGCCGCAATCAGAAACAATCAACCGTTATATTGATGTTGCCAGTTTTATTACCGCAATCTGTATGAATTTTAGATAAAGGGAAGATTGCTCTTTTATTGCGTACCATATTTACGCAACTTGCATACAATACCGCTCAGTTTTTCAATTCTAAAAACGATCTATCTTTTTCGTTTCTAAGCTTTGAGGAGGATTTAAACTTTTGTTTCCACTTGCATGTAACTTTACCAGTGTTTCTTCGCTAAGATCTTGTTAAATTCGTTGGTATATTTTCTTGTTTTTTTTCTGTTATTTAAGAAGGCAGTTGTGTGCTTTCTCACGCTTTTGTAAAGGAAAAAGCGTAGGTTTGAACTAGAATTTAAATTCTCGTCTTTTAATCCGGCTGAATCTGTTTTGTTGGTTGGTTGATCACGTTCAAGCGATTATGAAACTGCACGGGGAAAAGTTGCATTAAATATTGGGATTTAACTGGACGTGATTATTCTAGTAAAGTAAAGAAATACATTACACAAACAGGGAACTATTATTCAGCCAAATACATACCTACATTCCAAACGCATTTCGAGTAGGCACGTCCATAAAATTAACATGCACCTGTATTTCTCTAAATCAATGTGTCCACTAAACAACCAATTCCTAGTAAATACAAAATGAAACCGAAAATTATTATTCCGTAACCAAAATCCGCGCATTCGCAGAGGAAAGTTTGAAAATGTAAATTTTCAACAGAATATCAGATGAAATGTCAAATAAATGAGGATGGATCCAAGGATAGCGTTGATTAAACAGAATTCAAACATTTCAGTTTAAAATGAGCCCGTGCGAGTAACGGAACAATATGTGAGTGTGGAATAAAGGATTTATTTCCCAATTCGAACAATAAAACAAAGGCCTGCCGTTAAATAACATAAATCCGATCAATATCATTGTCGGTACACTCAGAAAACTGGATTCCATAAAAATATAACAGCACTATACGATAATAGAGAATGTCCGAAATTATAAATATCAAACTCAAAAAGTTGATATCAATAAGTAGGAAGGTGGACCGTATAATTTGGAGACAGAAAACGACATACGTACAGATCAACTAGATTTAAAGCTTCCGCATCGTACCGCACAACCCCGATACAAAAATATAGCACACACAGCAAAAACCAACATCAAACAAGACAGAAGAAATCCACAAGCCGTTTATCAACGGTAACATGTTCAGCAATTAATCAATAAGACAGGATCTGGGACCTTCGGTTGTCATGACAACCGCCATCTAAAAATAAATCGTACAAATTAAATTGTATAAGCACTGATTTTGAGCGAAACGAATGTAGTGATTAAAAGTTTTCTTCTCGAACGATCCAAGCTTTATTCCCCTAAAGTTCAGTTACCTGGAGTTGAAGGCAGAATATTTTCGCAGTTTATGAATAAATGTAGTTATAACTTGGTTTTCGCCGTCCGCCTACGTCAGCGGCCAGGCTTTTTGAGATCAAAAGAAGTTGCTTTAATAAAGCTTATTCAACATACATTTGATAAGGATCTTGTAAAATGTACTTCAAACGTAGGTTGTTCTCATAATCTATCTAGCTGCTCTTGAGAATACCAATTATTTGTATGAAGGCAGACAAGTTTGTTGGCAGTAAGTTTTTCTACAGTAGCTATTTCCTGGATCGCAATGGAAGTTATTCACTTAGCTTGGCATATAACGTTCCTAATACTCAAATGGACCAGTTGCCAGTTAGCCTAAGTAGTATTAAATCCATTAACACAGTTTGTATTTCTCGTTAGGATTTCTTGCAATATGAAAAACGTCATGTTATCTGCCTCAGGATAACGAATCACAAAAAAAATGTAGCCACGGCACAATCCATCATTCAGTATTACTTACACAAGTTATAATTTACAAAGTTAAGGGCTTCTGTAATATGACCCTTATCGTAGTAGTAGATGTCCGTTGCCACCCGGCAGTTCAAGGATCATTAATTTTCATTCATATCGTTATAAGGGTCGGACTTTGTTGTAATCGCCAGTAAATTTTCCATCGGTAGGTATACTTCAAAAATGATTACATTGTTAACCAAAAATACGAGAAAGTGACCAAGATTACAGGTTTAATGGTATCTAATGGTTTTTGTCCTTTGTTAGAACGAAATTAACAGCTATGGTTTCCTGCATAATAATAAAATACGCAAGTACGTAATACTTCCATTCCGTTCCAAGAAGATCCCGAGCTAACTAGAATACTGCAAAAACTAAGAACTTAGTGTTGCAGTAATGCAGAACTGATGTGAGTGGGGAGTTGAAAGTTATTAGTCCAACATATGTTCCCCCACGAAGTTTCTGCTGTGTCCTTTGAAACTCAGGTTATTAGTGCGAGTTACTTCTATACATAGATACGAAGTTCCAAGCAATATTGACATTACACGTCTAAAGCCCAAGGCATTGGCTAAGGATAAATAAGACAGTTGAATCAACAGACAGACAATATGTATCTGTTTAAACTCAATCGAACGGAAAACTGATAGGCTGACATTGTGCAAATCATTGAGGATACACAAAACGGTATCGTCAAGATAAAGGGACACACTCCAGGGAACATTAGATGAGAAATGGGAAGAGTAACAAATTAAACGATTCGCGAAAGACAAGTTTTTAAACGAAGTTCGGTGAAAGATTGATGCCTCAATTAAAACTTGTGAATACAGAGAAGCACCCTAAACCAGGAAGCAAGCCGCTGACGGAAAATATTTAGGTACAATCGGATAAAAATAACAGTGGTCAATAACAAACAACGCCGGTAGATAGGCTTAAATGTAACCAAAAAGCCATGCTAGTGAACAAAGTAGTTTAGTTCAATGTTTTTACAATTGTAGCAGCAATGGTAAGCTTGCCAAAATCGATGTACAAATTGACTGACGTGAACACATAGCTGCTCTACAGCATATTTGAGGGACGCACCCAGAAACCCACATAATATGTAAATTGGCAACGAAATTTTTGAGACCACAAAGCTGCCCTTTAATGTTATGACAACGTACATAAACCTGGCAAGTTGTCAGATAATTTAATAACGAGCAGGCAGCCAGCGGCGATGCTCGTAAAAGCAACAAGGTATGAAACTATTACTAACAGTCAAGCTGTAACATCACTTCCCGACGAGTATTTTTTCGACGTGTTACCTTAATTTATAACGCACTCAATTCTCTGTGGATGCTAATTATTTTTTTGCCTCTCTCGCTCCAGAATAATTTATGATCACTCTCAGTTCTCTCTTATTTGCTTCCGCCTTTCATCCATTTATAGTCGAGCTCAACATGTTTTCCTTAGGAATCTAGTTATTTCTCAAGAGAAAATGTAAGACCAAGCCTAGCGTGTCTGCGTTCAATGGGCACTTCTTCATGAGCTGCAGCTGTAGAAAAATGAATGGCACAACTTTCGGTAGCGTTCTTTGATCAAATATGAGCACAGAAGTGTTTTTTTTTAACCTAACATAGAGGTGTAGTTTCTACGTTATTTAAAAATATGCAGCTAAACGATAGAGCATACCTACTTGTTTTTCGACATGTTCTATACAGTTATTGACTTAGTCAATAGAACATAATTATCTAAAAACTAGAAGTAAGTCCATTTGACTTATTTCTCATTGCTTCAATTGTCAGATTAAGGATCTCCGATAGCATCCTAAATTAATTTAGCAAAAAAACCTAAACAAGATTTGGGAACAACTTGTTCATTGATTTATTGCCAGAAGTTTCCAGACTTATCTAGTTACCTACGTCTGTCTGTCTGATTATAAATAATGTGACTGTTCTCGTATTTTTTTTTCTAGCCGTATGTCTTTTGTTGCTGTTGTATCAATCCATATTCTGTATGATATTCTTTGTCTCATACACGCGTATTCATAAGATCATTATGTGGTGAAGTCTGGTTTAAACGAAAAGCATTTCATACTGTTGTTTGTTTGCTCTTTTCTTAAAATCTTGTTCGTAATTTGAAAACACAAATAAATTAAAGTCCTAACTAAAATCAAACTCCTAATAAGACAAGACTGCAGTTAAAATAGATAGTTATCGTCATTAATAAAACATTCGTAGGTACTGAGTCTTACTATGATGTATTAAGATTGTTCAAGAAACAAATGAAGTATTCGACGAGAAAAGAAAATTGAAATAAGGAAGAAAAATTACTGAGTCTAGGCAAACACGACACTAATTGCTGAAGCGAGAATCTTGCTATTTATCTAACGCCAGAGGAATAGTATTCACAATATTGTACAAATTACTAAAGATATACATCTTGATGAGGTCGGAGTAAATAACTTACCAAATAGAACAGAATTGTGACCAAAATCTAGAATACAAATTGAGGATACAAACAATAACATAATTTCATTGAAATCTAGACGTTTCTAGAATCTAGACGTTTGATCTTTCAAATCTAGGCGTTTGTCCATTTGACAGTAAACTTAACAACGATAACGGAGAAATCCTGGGGAAATCGTATGTATGTCCCACCCTCCCACCGTTGAAAATTTGGATATAATATATGTATTCAGTATTTAGCTTAATGAAACCAGTAATTAGCTTAATGAAACTCGTTTGCTCTCTGGTATAAATTAATAGAAGCAATGTTATATGGGGGGCGAATACTAAGTCTATACACCGTGTCAATCACCTCATCACGAAGCCGTCAACCAAGCATTCTGTACATGCAACTAAGTAACTTTACGCAAAAATTATTGCTGGTAAACGACTTTTTTTTTGGGGGGTGTAAAATCATGTTTTGTGGTAGAACACAATGTAACGCACTCAAAACATTGTGCTGATGGACGGATTGAATAGTACGGGGGTCGTGGAGGTGTTTAAAGTAAAAATCTTACATTAAAAACTTGTATTTAAAAAAATACTTGTCAAAAATTTGGAACTTTGACCCCTAATATCTCCGTAACTAGAAGGTTCCCAGGTATGGTGTAGAACAAAACAATGATCGCAAGAACAGGGAGAACCAGTGCCTTTCGGCTTCGTTAAGAGGTGTTTTACACCCTTTATTGAGCACTAGTTTTACTTGTGAGACTAAGTAAGTTTTATTACAAGGATTCCTGTTAAATGTAGGTACCTACAGAGATTAAGAAGGTCTCATAAAACCAAACATTACCCTACATTACTTACGCTCTACGTTACCCGAGCACTTTTAGATATATTAAATCAAGTTTATAATCTGTACAAAACTAATAAAATAACAAGTTACGATAGAACAGGAAAACTAAGTACCTACAATACAAAAAATTTAAGGATGCTGTAGAATCAAATGAAAAAGCTTTTTTTCTTAGTAAAATATAGAAACAGGCGTATTCGAAACATAAAGGAGACGGGCGAGACTACATGTATTTTGGGACCCACTCTTAGAGGTAGCATTCATCATAACAACTTATACGTAGTTGTAAAACGACTAAAGACTATCAGAAAAGTAAATGGAAAGTAAGACGGAAAAGTTGGGAGAAAAGAGATATACGTCTATTCACAAGATAACCTAAAAATCTTACGATTAAGGTTTTTAACAGTGGAATGACTCCGTAATTAAGATGAATCAAAATATAATAATATTTAAGACGACTCATAAAAGAAAATTCAAATAAACTACTGTATTTCCCTTGCAGTTTTAGTTCTGACTTTACGTGTTTTGCTTCTCGTCATAAGCCAAAACCAGAATTTTTACTTCATTGCCTGTACCTAATTGATGAATCATAAAACTCCTAGACTGCAGCTAGAGACTAAACTGATTACTAACCCTGTAATTAGTTTAATCACTATAAAAACTATATTGTTACGATTTTGATCCATAAGCGAATTATAGTCAAGTAAAACGATTCTTATTACGCTGAGAGTAGATAATATTGTTTTACATAAATTATAACAGCCAGAGCTGACTAGCTATGTACAGCTATTGAAAAGCAGGGTTTGTTGAATAAAAAAACGATGAGTAATAAATCTTATTTTTTGGTATTTTTACATAGTTTTTATTTTATGCAACACAGACGTTACGATGGCCAAGTTGCTGTCGGGTTTCATTTTCAGGGTCGCAGCTTATCAGCCCCCAAAATGAGTGACAAAGGTAGTTGTCTCCTGTTATCTGGAATTAATTAATTATGTTAAAATAAATAAATTCACCTTTAGTGTAATAAACATAAAGAGTTCCATGTATAAGTAACAAAAGTGCCTGACTCGCAGAGTGTATCCAGGTCCCCACGAAAAGAAAAACAGAAATGTAGTTTGATATAAAAGATAATATGACCTCTGATACCTGTGGAGCGGTATACAAATATTTCAAGACAAAATGCAACAGCCACCCATCTTCCATTTTGATGACTGAAACATCTGAGTAAAATACACTACTTCTACACTACCTCGGCTAGTCTTTTACTGTATACTGTTTTCGTCCGATAAAGTATTGGGCAACAGTAAGAATGAGCCTAATATAAGATTACAACAGTATGTATTTATGCATATAAAAGCTAAACGAATCTTAGTTTGTTGTTCAGATAGATATCCTAAATAAGTTCTTTACTCATGATATAAATACATGTTCTTTTACGAATATACTTACATCACGTGGATACACCCATCTCTGAACTTTTTCAAAGCTCTGAGCACCTTCATCAGAGAGACGACGCCTCCGTAAGAGCGCAAGTCGTAAGAGAAGAAGAAATTAATGCAACGCATGTTTGTGGTTAAAATCAAAGTCCAAATCAAAAGCAACGAATTGTCCAATGTCCAGAGAAGAATGCGGTAGTCTAAGACAGGGTGCATTATCTACATTTCAAGATGTAAAGGCCAAGTCGTCGAGAATCTACAAAATCGCAATGATAAACATAAAATCCCAGACAAAAATACAAACATAACGATGGACTAGATCATCACAGATCTGACAGTGACAGTAGTGACGGGACTCAATGGATCATCATTGATAACGTTCCTTTATTAGAAATACTATAAAATCGCCACAGTACCATTTTTATTAGATGCTTTCGCATTGTTAATTGGCGTTTTAAGGTTTGCATGTTATTTTTTATGAATTTTTGACATAATTGAATGTATAAAAACTAAGAGAAAGATCCATTTGTGGTAATAAACCCATGAACAAAAACACATGTCATTGGATTGGAACGTAATCGGAAAAATGTTGCGTTTTGTAAGTGCACGATTACTTAATTTTAGTAAATTGAAAATTATTTATAACTTTTGATTCCCGAGTCCTAAAAAATCAATATTTAATAAATAAATATCTCATAAAATTGTAGTTATAATTATTTTATATTTACACTGGAACGGAGTTTAGTTAATTTTCAGATTCTTTGGGTCCATTTTCGCCAGCCTTCTTTATGAAGATGATTTTCAGAAAGAGTTGATGGAATTTATTTATTGTTTCTGTTCTGAATTTCACGTCAAACTGAAAGTACAAATACTAAATTCGAGCGGTTCTAAAACGAGGCAGATTCCGTCTAGAATTTTATTATTACTTTCTAGAACGTTCTGGAAGAGCCGTGTACCGTTAAGTCAAATTCCTTTACATCTAAGGCCATTTAGCTGTATAATGACGTCATTTATCACCCAAAGTGAAGTTTTGGCTCACATTTGCAAAAAGTTTTTATTGTGTGTGGGTGATTTCTTTCTTCTATTGTCATTTTTAAGTCTGAGATAGCGGTAGGACTTTGCCAAGGAGTAATCTTAGGGTCAGGATACCCATTTCTTTACAGGCGTCACGCGGCGCAGCGCTGCGTGGCGCAACGTATTCTCACAACGAAATGTGTATCTTTTCGTGTAGAAAATAAAGTTAAATTTTGAATCGGTCTTTAAAAGTGTGGGCGCACCGTCGCGTCGCGTCGCGTCTCGGTGTGAGCTGACGCTTAATCTAAATTCTCACATGAAAATGTTCTGCGAGAGAAATACCCTTTAACACTTAGACATTAATGTTTAATAAATGTTCGGGTAATTTATTAGTGTTAAATCAGACTAATAAATTGTAACTTTCACTGTAATACGTTTACGCTGTCACTTTAATTAACCGTAATTATTTGGACCGGGTTCGTCGAAATTGTTTTGTTTATTACTACAAGCGGGTTTCATTGTAGGACAAAAGCTTTCAAGGTAATATCACATTTATTATCGTTTCGCAGCTTTGTCACACTCACAAGGCAAAAGTTCCCTTGTAAAAAGTTCATCCGTTAAAGGTTGGTAAAAACATAGAAAGTCAGATATATAATAAAGAACTCTGTTTCATACAAACAAGTGAACGTGGCAAATGCCTACATGGACAGAAATTGGGGGTAAAATTTTCCGATTCATTTAAATCATTTTTCATTATTATATATCACTGAGATCTTGAACCTCATTGTCAAGTGTTAAGGTTCCCCAAACCAGTCGGATCTGTATTCAAAATATTAATTTGTAATTAAACTGCAAAGGATTAAAAGGATCAAAGTATTATAAGACATCTGATTTTCATTAAACAGCTCAGGATTGCGACTTAAATAATCCTTGAATTTATTTAAAGGATTCAGTATTACGGCTGGTTCAGCAATTTTTTAAATTAAAATGACCATATTGCTTGCTGAATTAATCCCAAAGTTGGAGACGTAAGGAGTATCCTAGAGATCTCCTTGCTTTTATTTATTAGAATCATACTGGTCCAAAACCACCACAACCAGTACGATTCTAATTTCTCTACTTACTTAGTTTCAAGCACTTCAATAAATACACCGCTGTCAACTTCTGTGACCTGACTGTGTAATCTCTTGTTATTCTAGTCGTAATATAAGTACGAATAGTGATAAAAATATGTAAGTAACTTAAAATAAATATTCGATGAGGTCCATTGGCCAGGCAAAACCTGTACAATACCCTAGAAAGTTAATAGGGACTCACTTTCAGAAAACTTTTATTCAAAGTGTACACACAATATGATTGTAGTCTACAGGGAAAGTATACAATTGCTTTCGCTATGCACTACTATCTTCTTTACAATCGTTTTGAAATCTATAGGAGTATTGGTGCCGGTGACTTCACGATGTCCGGTATTTCTATTTCAGTTTCTCTTTTCAGTGTGCATACGATACGAATTGCAACATGAAAATCTGGAATCGAAATACAACCTTTTCTTGAATAGTTCTTTCAACTATTTCAATATTAAGTTTGAGAGAAAATCTTTAGATAACAAGAAAAATGTACCAATAAAAACTTCCGATAATATTAAATGCTGGTAACTTACAAATTACAATCAGAAAAAAACCGGTGAAGTGCGTGTCGGGCCACGCGCAGTGTAGGGTTCTGTAGTTTTTATAACAGCTAAGTGGGGGTCGTATTCGCTGCCTGATAGTTTCGTACCATGCCTAAATAAAAGCCCAAAATGACTGCCTATACCTAATTTGACTTCCTATACAAATCCTCACCTGATCCGGCAATTTTGCACGGAAAGCTTTTTTTTTTGAGGTTTGGATAAGAATTGTCATAGCCGGTGTTTTGAATTTAAATACAGGACACAGAGCTACACTACTCACTCGTCACAAAAAAATACAACGCCATCTAGTTAGAAAAGAAGTACTAATTGTTACACAAAACTGAAAATGAATAACTTAAATGAAATCTGGTTTGACACAATCCTCAACTAATTTAATTACTTAGACACAACTAACTATAATTTTATTCCACAGCAACTGTTTTTTTTTTTTTACAAAACTTATTTAACTTTTAGGAATGAAACAACAGTGCGATACAACTGACGCTTAGCTCCATCTATCGACATTTCTATGGAGTTGTTCGAAATTTTCAAATTAAATACAAATGGTCGACTATTACTTGTAAACTTGTAAAGCCCACTTAAGTGTGATAGTTTTCCTTTAAACTTAGTTATATATAGGCACTACTGCCGTGACGTTTGAATCTCTAACTAAAACCGTTTATTTGGTAGAGAGGGGGACAATTGACTTTAACGCAAATTGGTACTTTGAAGCTTGATAAGTCACGAACGATTTACTTAATCAAAAAACGGTCTTCCTAAACCCCTAACATTTTTTAAAGACCTATCCAACGATATCCCACACTATGGGAAGGACGAAACAAAAAAATATCACCCCACTTTACATGTACGGAGGTACCCACCCTAAATAACTGTATATTTTTTTTCAAAATTTTATTTTACGACTTTCTCGACGTCATTAACGTGTATACTCATGCCAAATAACAACTTCCTAGTAGTTTTTGAGGACAGACAGACAGACGGACATAGCGAAACTGTAAGGGTTCTTTGTTGACTACGGAACCCTAAAAACTGTGAAGCGATAGGAGTTAACATATATACTATCCACTAACTCATAATTATTATCAGCATTTACATCTGAAATTCTAGGAAAATTCATTTCGAATTTGTATACAGTTTACTCGGGAACCTGGTTATGACAATTCGATTAACTGGCATTAAAATAAAGGAAATGTTCGTCTGAGTGACGACTGCGGACAGATTTTTAATTTCCCGTGAGGCACATACAGCAATATCACATTTTCACCTAGACTAGGAATTGCACATGCATTCGTTAGCCGTACTTTGAGAACAACTGATGATGACAGAATTTGTTAAAAATATTTTGATAGACATAGTTTCCTTTGATTGAATCATTCTAGTATACATCCCAAGCTTTAAAGATTTTCTCTATCAGTTAAGTTTAACAATGATGACCATTATAAAATGAACAGCCATTTCAAATAAAATAAATCTCAACCCCGTTGCAGAACAAAAACTAACAGTCCTTACAGCTCCCAGAGGTACGATTTCAACAATGAAGCAAGAGAATCTAAACCAGTTACGGCCTGGTCACGACTTTGGTCTTAGCGGTGCGCGGCGCGGCGAGCGGGGCGGCGTCGGTGAGCGGTGCGTTTTGCACGCCACGTACCCTCAGTAGCGGTTTGTTGCAGCGGCAGCGGTGGACGTATTTAGGTAGTCAAAACGTGCTCAAAATCATGGCGTTATCAAAATTATCCCTTCTCTGTTTAGAAAGCAGTACATTTTTAAAACAAGATATTCTTAATATGAGAGGAGTGCACGAACTGATTAAAAATCGGTATTGAAATAGCGAATTTCGTGACCTATAAAATATCCAGATAAGTTTTATGAGTACAGTTTTGACATCCAAATAGGCGGTCGATTTAAAATTTCAGTAATAAACGCCTTTTTTGTTTTAATCTACGCCCCTGAGTACGTCACTCCTACACCGCTGTCCGCGCCGCTCTGTTTCGTGGCGTCGCACTCATTCGCTTGTACTTTTGTTTCTGCCGCTCTCCACACCGCGCGCCGCTGCCGCGATTCGCCCGGAAAAAACCGCGCGCGATTTCGCTATGAGCGGCGTCTCGTGGCGTGCTTCAAACATTTTTATACTTTTGATCTTACCGCTCGCCGCCCCGCGCTTAGCTGCCGCTCACAGCGGCAAGGTCGTGAACGGGCCGTTAGAACGGTGGAAAAATTCCAAAATGCCTTCAATTGCACGTAAAGTGCTTTAAGGTCAGACGAGAGAAATATACATGTTAAGGCAGTTTTACCTTGACAATAGATAATAACAAGAGATACTGGGACGTAGATCATATGCATGGTAAAATCTGCTTTGTCAATTCCGTCCTTGTGGACTGATTCCGTTTACGGGCTTCCTTCATCTGCCTCTTTGTGGCTATATGGCTATTGTATTCCATATTGTCAGATTACTAAAGGAAGGGTTGGTGCTTTGTTGAGGACATACCGTCGTTTCGGTTGAAGGACTTAAGTTTTTGAAGTAGGTAAATTTATTTTGTAGCTAGTAACTTTAGTTAGTCGGGGCTATTGTTTGACAGAATTTTCTAGACTCTGTAGGTCTTTTATTTAATAATTATGACTGTTTTATTTAAGTCATTTTTGAGTCAACCTTAGACATGCGCACAAAACTTTTCGAGACATTATTCACATACGAAGTGTTGACATTTAATAACGAAGGGAAACGAAATTGTAATTCGGTAAATTATTTTTGAAACTGACTAAGTATTATTTTGGTCGTCGCTATTTTATTACATGATACGGCACTGCATTATGAATGAAGTAAATTAAAGCTACAAAATGTGAAAACAATTTAGGTAGATATTTACCTAAACAGTTTTCAGATTTTGTAGCTTTAAATGGACCCCACCCACCTGGTAATTTCAATAAACTAGACCTTGAGTCTTTTGAGCCTCATCGTAATAACATCCGCTGCTTTATTTCAAAAGCTTTTAGAAATAACTAATCTTAATGATTAAAAATTCGTTAATTATATTCCAAGTCTTGCCTCTGAAGAGATTTTATAAAAAATACGTCAAGTTCTGACACCCATTCCGCCATCTAATTTGTTTCCCTGAATATTAAAATAGGGAAACGACGAAAAAATATTCAATTGGTCAAAATGAATTTAATAAAGGTATTAAAACGACACAAATTCGCGTAATAAGAATAATCTATAAGGTCGGGCTCGTCACGAATTCACGGCTGATTTTCTTGGTAACCTACTTAATTGAGTTTTTGTGTTGGGTACGTAAATTTTTATACAAGATGGAAGTAAAGAGGTTCTTGCCAATCGGATTAGGACCAAGATTCTATTTTGGGACCGAAACCCAATAAAACTGAAAAAAACACTAAGCTGATAACAACTTTAAGCATATTGAATATTTATAGGACAAATAATATGTAGGTACCTACATACCTACCTATATGAGTAAGCGCAGGCCCTTGCTTACCTGTCTCTGCTTATGCCAGTTTGCAATAAGTATATATTTTGAAGAACAGTGGTCGCCAGTTGCCCCCGAAATACGAGTTATAAAGGGTGTAAAACACCTCTTAACGAAGCTGAAAAGCACTGGTTCTCCCTGTCATTGCGATCATTTTTTTGTTCTACACCATGCCAGGGAACCTTTTAGATACGGAGATATTAGGGGTCAAAGGACCAACTTTTTGACAAGTATTTTTTTAAATACAAGTTTTTAATGTAAGATTTTTACTTTAAACACCTCCACGACCCCCGTACTATTCTCACTATCCGTCCATCAGCACAATGTTTTAAGTGTGTTACATTGAGTTCTACCACAAAACATGATTTTACACCCCCCAAAAAAAAGTTGTTTCCCAGCAATAATTTTTGCGTAAAGTTACTTAGTTTCATGTACAGAATGCTTGGTTGACGGCTTCGTGATGAGGTGATTTACACGGTGTATATAAGCCATGGTTCGAACCCAGGCAGACGCGTCACTTTGAGTAATTTATTTCATCACCACTGCTCTAGAAACGGTGAAGGAACAAATCGTGAGGAACCCGGAATGTCTCTCTACCAACCCAGTATACAGTCCATTCTCTCTCTCGAGGAGGCCAGGCTCCCAGCAGTGAGAATATTACAGGCTGATTATGCGATTTGAAGCATGTATTTTATTTAAAAAATATTTGTGGCGATACTACCCCGTTATACATATAACAGAAGGCTCATGGCGATTACTTTTGTATTAAGGGGTGCTTACAAACAACCCAAAATTGAAATAGCTAGGTAGCGATAGCAAAGGAAACATTGTGCCGAAAGATTCGAGTCTCGGAATATCATTATGTTGTCAAGAACATTTGTTTTCAGAATTATTTTGACTCTTTTAATAGGTATTACAATACAAAAGGTACTACGGTAAATATTTGTTGTTACGTTTATTATAAATTGTTATTAACAACGTTAATAACTTTTTAATGGGGGTTTCAGACGTTGATAAAGATTTTATGATCGATAATTCAATCACTAGCAGTATGCTAAGCTTCTATAAGATTCTCGTTACAATACCAGTCAATTTAAAAAAAGATCTTGACAGACAGACAGACGACCGAAGGACAACAAAGTGATCCTATAAGGGTTCAGTTTTTTTCCTTTTGAGGTACGGAACCCAAAAAAATGAGTGATGAAAGTAAGTACACTTTAGCTTTAGTAACTTCTTTTATGGACACTTCTTTCCGAAAAGAAAATCCATGAACACGGTACCGATATTTCAATAAATTAATCCACCAAAATATCAACCCCTACAAGGAAAATATGAGCCACACATTTAATCCATTATTCATCATGAAGAAAGCTACTCATTGAATTAGCAAGGAACTTTCTCGAACATGCCATAGAATTATTAATGAAACCGAATACAGAATCCAAGTGGCGAGTCTGTCTGAATGACATATTATCTATAAGTTGATTAACAACGTCTGCAATACTTTTTCTTTTACCAAATGCTTCCAGGGTCTTGGAATTGCCGAAAGGTAGTCCCACCGTTCCGAATAGTTTATTTTTTTATTCTTTCGTATGAATTGTTCCTACGACTTACCAAATTACTTGGGGCCGAGTTGGCGGCCATGTTAACAGCGTTTTCAGTGTTGTTTTTTGTCCTTTAAAGTGTAAGAGTAGGGACACTTTGGATAATCCTGACGAATGACATGGGAGAATAGAAGAAAAAAACGTGTTGCGCCGACCCCAAATAACAGGCAGGAAGATTATGACTAAGCTTTGTAACAATAGTACACTATTACTTAACAACTTGTTTTTTTTTTTTTAACTTTGTCCATCACTAGGAATTTGTCCTGTATCGTCGCGTCGGTGCGTTTACAAACATTTAAACTCACATACACAAACAGTCAGACCCGGAAAAACTATCTGTAGGCCATACAAATATTTGTTCCGTGCGGGGATCGAACCCGCGACACGCAGCGCAGCAGTCGATCGCTCAACCACTGCGCCAACCGTGCCGACAAGCAACAAGCAACATTGCAAGTCAAGTGCTTCATTACGAAATAAATATGTGAGATGTCTCGTCAAGTCGTCACTATAGTTGCAAAACTTCTGAAACATTCGGAATATTTCCGGAATACTTCTGGGAAAGTTTCTTTAAATCGGAATTATTCAAAATGAATTTAATTCAGGTTTTTTTTTTTTTTTTTGCTGAAAAATCGTATTTTGCATCGATCGCCGCTGCCGCCGCGCCGCGCGCGCCCGACTGCCACGAGTCGTGCGTGCAGGCGATGGCGGTGCGGGGTGCGCTAAGAGGGGAGATGCTCCCCGGAGAAGTTTTCCCCCCGCGAGAAAGATTCGTACCCCGCAATCGAATGTTTCCGAATATTTCGCCCGAATAATTCAATGGGAATAAAAGTGTTTGTTTGTGGTGTGGTGGTGAGTTAATTATTGTTCAGTTAATATACCTACCGCTCACAACACAACTAAAGATAATATAATTTACCACTTCCAAGCGCGAAATAGGTAGTAAGGTCGATTTTCCTGGTTTTTTTGACATTTGAAATATTCCCAAAGTTTCGGAATATTTCGGAATACTTCCGAAGTATTCGACGGGAATGATTCGGAATTTTTCCCGCCAGCATCTATAGTCGTCACCAACGCAACATGCTGCCTTCATTCAAACTCTTGAGAAACCAATTTAGATGTCACAGTTGTCATTGTCACACGCCCTTCAGTTTTCATGAAAACGTTAAAAAAGGATTATTTTAGCTCGACGCCCTTTTATACGCGTTTGATTTCATTGAAAGCCCTCCCTCGATTCCGTTTAAAGTTCATCGTTAAAGGAATTTTTACTTGACTTGCTGAGTTAAATTCTGAAACATGTAATTGGGGAAAATAAGTGTCTGAAGGGCCTGAAATAAGAATTGAATTTTCTATTTTTGTATGTGGTTTAATTAAGCATTGAGATGAGAACAAAAGCTTTTCTCTCATCTTAGAATTGTGTATTTATAAAAGTATTCATTAATATTTCGTTATATATTAACTTATATTATAAATTAAACTGGAAGCCCCAAAGTACTTGGGAATAGACTAGACAGATGATTATAGTTTCAGTTAGGTAAGACACATATAAAAACAAAATGTTTTCCTTTTTTTTTCGTTTACATTTCTTTTTCATTTCTCCGTTTGCAGGTCTGCTGGCAGAAATTTCTTAAGCAATAAGCAGTACCTACTGTACTCAAATAGTATACATTACTAGCTGCTGCCCGCGACTTCGTTCGCGTGGAAATTTTGATGGGTTTTAGGTGTATGAAAAATAGATGTTAGCCGATTCTCAAACCTACGATACGTACATAAAATTTCATATAAATCAGTCCAACCGTTTCGGAGGAGTTTGGTAACAAACACGGCGACACGAGAATTTTATTTATTAGATAGATTTTCTTGTGTTGTTCCTGTGTGCGTGTACAGAATAAGTAAAATAAATAAATAATAAGCATAAAAGTCTCCCAGTTATACACTTCGCGAGTCTATCTTAACGCCATCCATCCTCATACGGTCAGAGTGGCTACCTAAATACATCAATCTCCTCATATTACTGTGTAATATTGTACTAAGTCCCCATCAATCAAGACCAGCTGCTATACAGTTCTGGTATTATATTAGAATGATATAATACGGTTAACTTTAACGATGAGTTTCTAAATTCGCTGGTTATATGGTTTTTCATCATGACAAAATGATTTTAGGGAGATACGTCATATTCCAGATTCTATGATTAATTCATCATCAGATGATGATGATCAGGAAGATTCCTGAACTTATCCCCTCTTACTTGGGGTCGGAGCGACACGTATTTTTTCTTCCATTATTATATCATTAATTCACATTACATAACATCACGCGTGTAATACCCGTAGAGTTAGGCAGAGGTGCACTAAATAGTACCCACACACACACCACATTTTCTAAGTTCTGTTTAAGTCCCAGTAATAGGGGCGAGCCTATTGCCATCAACCGGGCCCGAAACCAGACTCGGTGGCTGCTACTTAGAAATTCCTGATGGAAAAACTAAACAGAAATCCCAATAGAGATCATTAATTTCAAGTGTGTACCCTCTTTTAGATTAACAGCTACATAATATGTATGCTTCTTTATATTAGGTATCACATGTTATGCTTACCTAGCTTTTACCTCGTTACACTTGTTTCTTACAAAACTAGATTCATTATACTATTGGCAGTTTTTTTTTTTTTTTTTAATTTATTAGATTTCCTATCACTCTGAAAACATAGGAGTTTTTCTTCAGCTTCAGAACATGAAGTGTTCTAGGCCAAAAATTTTCTCGGGGTCGTTGGGGAAATATAGTATCTGCTTAATACAGATACATTATACTCACACATATCATCCATATTCATACTTTTATTGGTTTTACATTAGCATTTTACCAATCATTTCGTTTTTATTATAAATATTTTCCTTATAACCTTTTTTAATGTACAAATCTACTTACTTCCTTTTCATCTCGAGGAAGAAGTAAATTTGTTACATTTTGTTCATGTTCTGAAGTTGAAGAAAAACTCCTAAGCATACCTACGACTATATCAGCTGTTGTCCTTCCTCAAGAAGCAGCAATTTATTATTACAAGAGTATTTCTCCTAAATAAGTATACAATTACCCACTAATAAGCTCTGATTTACTTTTGTGTTTTTTATTTTATTTTTTATTTATTAAATTTCCTATCACTCTGAAAACGTAGGAGTTTTACTTCAACTTCAGAACATGAAGTGTTCATGTTCTGAAGTTGAAGAAAAACTCCTAAGCATACCTACGACTATATCAGCTGTTGTCCTTTCTCAAGAAGCAGCAATTTATTATTACACGAGTATTTCTCCTAAATAAGTATACAATTACCCACTAATAAGCTCTGATTTACTTTTGTGTTTTTTATTTTATTTTTTATTTATTAAATTTCCTATCACTCTGAAAACGTAGGAGTTTTACTTCAACTTCAGAACATGAAGTGTTCATGTTCTGAAGTTGAAGAAAAACTCCTAAGCATACCTACGACTATATCAGCTGTTGTCCTTTCTCAAGAAGCAGCAATTTATTATTACACGAGTATTTCTCCTAAATAAGTATACAATTACCCACTAATAAGCTCTGATTTACTTTTGTGTTCAAATGTAATTACTACATTAGCCGACGTAGACACATGGTCGGTTTTCTTTTATTTCGCTATTTTTCGTGCTCCACCTATTTCCGTTTCCCAGTGTTACATTCTCGTCACGTTTCCGTACGACCACCAATAATAAATACCGTTTCAAGGCCGGACGTGGCAAATACTTATAAAACATGTATTTGTTACGAACGAAATATCTATCGCCATTAACAGGCGTTTCATAAATCATTCGATTTAACGTCACAAACAGGGGGAGTATTTTGCCCTCGCGTTTGTTATAGAATATTGAGCTTTTTTATGTTTTTCATCATCGTTCACGTCAAGCGAAGAGCAATCGCAAGATGCAAATCTGTGTCATTGAAAATATGCTCCCCGCTGTCGAAGGCATCCACTTGTAATAAATTATTTGCAGGTGCCGTCACCTCGTGACTCGGTTTCACAAATCGCTCATGCCTACGAGCTATCAGGTCTGATACAATCGATTACTTCGTCTGCATTTTTTGTTCGGTGAGTTCTTTAAGACATCCATGACGACGTCACACGTGAAAATCATGTGTAAAAATACTTTTATTTAGAACGATATGGTTTTTGGTTCAAATGTAAATTTGGTGTTGTTATACTTACTGCTAAACTGACTACATTGATTCAGATATTCAATTGGAAGTCGGAGTGCTACTGAATCAGTGAAAAGTACCTGTGAATGTGCGGCACAGTACTCCGGCGTCGGTTGTCTGAACGGGCTGTGCACGGGGCACGAGGAGTGCTGCGCGTGTTGCAGATGATGGGCGTGCGCGTGCTGATGCGCGTGCGAGTGATGCGCATGGGGGGGATGGCGGTGCGCGAGCCGCGGTTGGGGTGCGTGGCGCGCGCACAGGTGCGTTGCGCTGCCATGGTGCTCCGCGAGCGACAGCGTCGAGCAAGATGGGCGCCAGTAGCCACCCTCCTCCATGTCAGGCCCAGGGGGGCATCGCGCCGCGCCGCAGCACGCGCAGCGCCGCGCACACGTCAGCGCATGCCGGCGCGCCTCGTGCGGGCACCAGTCGTCGCGCTCGCGGCCCGACACCCTTTCCGATCGCCGGTACCTCCTCCGCTAGCGTCTCCGCTGAGCGGACAACCGCCAGCCGCGCATCCTCTCATTCGCACAAAGAAGCCAGAACACTCTTCCAGCTTTTTCACACGTACACGTTTATAGTTACCACTGTTTGTTTAAATGACTTCACTTAGGAATTCAATTGCGAGTAGTCCTTTCACCAGCTCTGCATTGTAATGCAGCACGATCCTCGCAACAATATTCACAAGACTCCATCACTTAATCTTAATACGGATTTCCTCGACCTTTTCAAAAACAACTTTTAGGATTGTTATGATTACATTATTTTAAATTGAAACAAGGAAGGAACTAGGGTAAGTTTAACAAATTTCTTAAGCGTTGCAAACAAAGCCCGAGTTTCTGGTAGTTGCAAATTGCATAGAGAACGTAATAACTGCATTCCATGTAATGTTCACAATGGCTGAAGTTTGTCTTTCTACTGGTGGAAGTAACCGCGGAGACCTGTTCCAGTTCGAGGGCAAACAATATTCACCAGAACTCTCTCACTAAGTTTCTCTTCAAGAGAATGCACGACCGCATTCAGGTTCGATATCAAAACGTCTAGATTCAGCTAGTTCAACAAGAAAGTTGTAAGCGGTGCCATTGCTATACTAAATAGTTAAAGATCAAAGCTTTAAAGCTCTTCAAGAAATAAATCTAGCAAATATTTTCAGAATAGTGGAGGCAATATCGAATAAAAAATTATATGAACTCGGCAATAAAGAAGAAGTAAATCCAAGACTGTAAACCAAGTTAAATAAAGAAGAAACAATTTCCCAAGTACTGGGCGTTGTGGCAATTCACAATTATTTATGTGGAGCATACAGGTGTGCGGAATATAAAGCATTTATTCCGTAGCTAGAGCTGAACAAATGAGAATTTAGGCTGAGACTTGGCTCAGGCCTGTCGCAAAGTCCCGGAGCTTAATAGTTACAGATTTTAGTTCCGCTTTCCAACGGCGCCTTTATTTGAATAACCACGCTAGCGAAAAAGACAATAAAAGTTGACGAATTGTCATAAAGTTGATGGATTTATTATGCTGGAAAAATGAGTCGAAGATATCAAATCACAAGATTGATTGAAGAAATATCAGTTACAAGTGATCACGGTTAATAAATTGAAGTAATCAAATGAATTGACAGTTTGAATAGTACATAATATTTTTAACGAATGTAGGCAGAGTAAGGTAATAAAATACCCGGTGAAATTAATTAACTTAAGCGAGTGCTAATGTTATTCAGGGTTTACGTTTAAATGAATTCCAGCAAATAATTGTAGTATTTGTACGCCGAAAGGTTCAATGAAATGTCCGGTATATCGCAGGACGCGTTCAAACAGCAACAAAGCCGTGTCAGCCTTAAATATGTATCGAAGCAAGTAGTAGATTGCGCAGCACGTAGTTTACGCAGCAAATCGTTGCTACGTCAGGTTCGGTCAATAAATAAGGGCCTCACGTACGCTGAAAGTGAGATAGTGGAATAATAGGGTACGGAGTTACGAGAATCCCTCAGGCGGCCGACTTGCGTGCGGTAAGCCGCAGTTTAGGTCTTAGCGGCAGGGCGTACCTGACGAAACCAATTCCCTATTTGATATCACTCCCGAGGGCATGTAACCTTTACAAATAGATTGGAATCTTGTTTGCACTGTGAATTATTGAATTCGTTTATTTCCCTGTGCACGTGTTTTTATGACTGATATTACAGAGGCTCTGAATAGTAAAAATTACACGATTGGTACCTAACAAATAAGCCTATAATAAACAACAATGAAGTATAAGATAATGAAGATTGATTGCTGAAGGTAGATCACCTAGCATTTACAAGGAGCTTGAAAATATGGGTCAATTAATCTAGCACGAATTTCAAAATCGCGACCTTAAAATTCTAGCGAACACCTTCAAAGAAAAATCTTAAGCAAAATGGTTTAGTGCACCCAGCATTAATTTCCCGCGAGACTGCAGGCATAAAATATTCAAGTCATGTATAGGCGAAAGAATTCGCTGCACTTTTTTAATTGGAAAAAGGAAAAAAAAATATAACAGCCTCCGCTAGGATAGACCAAGCTATAAATTAGTCAAGTAAGGAAATCCCAGTGAAGTGTTAACACATGAGAAAACTGGAACCGACTAAATTCACAGCATTTTTCGAAGACAACACTGTGCTGACCAACCTAATACGAAACATCTAGTTGACACTAGTTGTTGAATTTAATTGTATTCCGTAGTACACTTGCTAGGAGAACTCATGAATGTTCAAAACAATAGTCTATTGTACTGGTCCAATTAAAGCAATTATCCATATTCCAAAATTCTTGATGCAAAATTCATACTGAAGTGTCGCCGGTGTTTCTGTTACAGACAGCCTTGACCTGAATGTGGTTCATTAAATTTCACTGCCTCGCTTATGCCAATTGCTGAATGCCAATTAAAGGGAACCTTGGCAGTAACGGCAGAATGGAAACATTATTTTTTTATTATCCTTATACTCATTTTATTACGTCTTCAAACAACATTGTCGTTGAAGGTAGGACACTAACTGTTACTGAATCGAGTATTCTCGATTCAGAGTAACATACTGAATCACACAGAAGTCTTAGTCCAGAGTATAGTTCAATTTAACATAAATTATTCTATGAATATGATCCAATGCGGTGATTGTGTAAATAAGATGTGCACTCTGATTGCTATTGAATATTCATAGATTAACTAATTAACTAAGCGAGATACAATGGGCTTATTCCCACGCGCTCCAAAGTAAAACAAAAAAACAACACATAAAATCGGCTACGTCCTGTCTGGTAAATTTCCCATTTTGCCAACTAAACAAAATACCACCCAACCATTAATCCAACCAACCAAAATACCAATCAATAACAGCTACTCAAAATACAAAAGTGCCGTTTTGCAACTATTTTGGTTTTTATACATTGAGTCTCGTTTCGTCAACTTTTAAGTATGCGTGTATTCATTTCCGTCTGGTAAACTTTTGTTTGGCAAGTAGAGTTAGGACTCAGGAGAACTACTAAAAAAATACCACAATTAATATCTGTTAACTCTTATTTATTTTCAACTTACGTTTAACCCAAACAAGATAGGTATAGAAAATCACAACTTCTCGTTATGAGAATAAAAAAAAACATTAATAATACTAAGTTCGAATAACACTTCAAGTAACTAGTATTAGTATTACTAATAATAACAATGACATAAAAAGTCAGAAATGGTAACAGAACAGCCACCTAGAGTTTATGCAAGCCTAATACTTTGACAATAAGTAGGTCCAACCCAGGTTTTGTGTGTGCAGACTGCAGACGGAACTGTTAGAATAAATACCACATTGAATTCATGCTCTCCTAGTACTTTCTGATCAAATTCTTAACTGAGCTCTCGTAACCGACCTTAGTGTGCCAGAGAGAGACAAAAAATAGCAACGTCAACACAAAGTTTCCAGTTGGGACGTACCCTTAAAGTCTTTTCATTCCGTTGCTTTTTTGTTTTGGAGAGCATGGGAATAGCCATACAATGATATAAATGCGTTTAAGAGATGCTGGCTAAACTCGTGAACAATATTGTTGGAATAATAAAGGTAAAAGATGACCTCGATTAATTTTTACTTTTTTTTATGTACAAAAAATGCTTGCGTTTGGCCCCAAATCGCCTGATGTGAAGCGATGGTGCGACTAGGATGGACGCTTGCCTAGAAGAAACCGATTCCGCCGAATTTTAAAGAGATCCAGATTGTAATGATCAGGGAATAGGGAAGTAGGCTGTGAATTGCACCTTATAGGCGTGAAAAACGTTCCTGGAATTTAACCTGCAAACCAAGCTCCCGTCTGAACGTAAGTCTTGAATTTATTCGAGGCAGGTGTAGGTTAATTAAAGGCTGGGTGAAAAATTGACAGCCATTACAAAGCAGAAATGAGAAATTGTTTTGCTCTTTCTGGATGTAAATATTTAATTACAATAATGAATGCGTGCTGTTATTTGTGTTGGAAACAAACATGTTTACCAGACTTCAGCTAGTTATTGCAAATGGCATAAGCTTTAGGTAAAATGAAATTCAGAATGTCTATGTGTTGTTATTGATTTCCCTGTAGGCTTGTATGTTAAAACATGTCTTTATTCAAAATAGTATAGAAAGTAGAAAGAAGAAAAAAGATAAATAAACGATGAACAGTTGATATTCCCAATTAAAATTGACATCCTACTAAAACACCGGCAAATTCCCTCAAGAATTGCAGAACAGCATGAATATGTATAAGTTGGGTAGGAATCACTGCCAGAATTCGAAACAAATAGTAAGGTATACAGATCGCTGACTGCTGCAGTCCAGAATTGGGTCAGTGGGTCATCAGTTCGCAGTTGCTGTCATACAATGAGATATCTCTGCAGAGTCGACCGGGTTTGGCATCAGCTGTCTGTTGCCGAATTCCCCTAGCACGAGGATAGGGAGAAAATCAAACTTTCGACAGCTGAATTCAATATGAAATTTTCTTTCGGAAATGTTCCAATTCACGGTGACGGCATACACCACTTTGTTGATTTCAAGCACGGTTCCCTTCCCAATCCGGGGCGGTGAAAAATGTCGCCACCGGCACAGCTGAACACGATAATGAAAATAAATCAGTGAAACGCCGCGTGCCTTTGCATCGTAAAACCTCGATACGTGCCCGGACCACTTCGGTGAGACGCGGAAAAACCGCAGCCACTGTTCGTTTTTCGAGGGTTAAGTCAACAAGCTCTAATGGAAACATAATACGGCCAGAAGTATGAGGTACCTTTATTTCTGGGTCGCGAAACAGAAAATGATGCGGGAGGGCTTTTGTTTATTCTTTATTTGTTTTACCCTTAAAATGTGGGTTTTGTTGTAGTACATAACTTACCGGTGGGCTTTAAAGGCACACAATCTTAAATATGAATTAAAGTACGTAAGTCGTACATTTTTAAACGTAACATCACCCTGAATAGCATGAAACAATTTAGGAAAAATAACAAAAATCTGAAAATAAAATAAATTTTGGCAATGGACATGATGCTCCATAAAAGCAATAACGGTACATATCACAGTAGGAATTAAAACGGCCATTCCCACTTGTGACACATAAAAAATAATAAAGCTTCTACAGGTACGCGGGTACGGTGGAACTTTTATTTTTACAGCAATGCATAAAAGTCACTTTATGTCGGTCGCGTATTGAAACGGGGTGTCACCTCAGGCGGTAGGGGAAATAGGTCATGGTCCATGGTACTGTTAGGGAAATTTACCATCAGCTGTAAAATATGACAATTGAATGACCCAGAGGACTGTGCTCCTGAAGTTTTTACTGACAACACAAAGATTGAACCAAAAGGTTTGTGTCTCTCAAGTTATATATATTTTTTTAAACAAAGTACTTGATACGCCTATATTATCTTATCATAAGAGAAGCCGTGAACTAAAATGACATCTCTTTTATGAAGACGTTATTTTACCAGTTATATTATCCTACCATGAGACGAAGATAATCAGGGATAATAACTTCATGGATGTGAAGTGTATGTTAACATGCAAAATAACGGACTATAATATGAACAGAATCTCAGCAATGAAGCAAGTTATGGAACATACTAAAGCTGTTTGATACAGATACCATAGCTATTATTGTAATGTTGGAAAATAATATTTAATAAGTTTTACAAATTAGCCGACATTCACAAGTGAAATTCCATTGTTAGACTTGACTGTTAGTAGGTGGAAATCAATTGAGAACCGTATTCTTTGGATGGTCAAGCTAAGATATTAATAGACCAGCCATACCTATTAGATAATATGGAACCTATGGCCGTTAAGGCAAACGTGTTCTAGAAAGGAGACATTAATCGGCTAACGTAGTAGATCGAGCAATGGTATTCGCGAGGTGTCTGATATTGAAGGAATAGAGGAGCCGATGATTGACTTCAGTGGCAAGAAGGAATTGGAAATGCATATATCCAGCTATACGCTGCAATAGGCTGATGGTGAAGCTCGTGGCTAAATTATAACTGAAACTCGGGTCGATCTTCAAGTTAAAGTTCCAAGGTTGGTCCGCAGATGGGCAACCACACAATACATACCTAGTTTCTTCCGTAACTCGGAAAGCACGCTAAGCCGTTGGTCCCGGCTGGTCCATGGGCCGATCTTTGACAGTCGTTACAGGTAGTCAGTGGTCTAAAAATGTAACCATCATTGCTAGCAAGGAGTATCGTATTACCCTGTACTAACTCGGTTGTAAAGGACAGTCGCTCCATGTAAAATACTGGTATTCATTCAGCTGCATCCGGTTAGGCTGGAAGCCGACCGCAAAACAGTTGGGAAAAAGGCTAGGCAGATTAGGATCGGCTGATCCAACAATAGCCAAAAGGGACAATTAATGTAGAAAAATTAGTTTTAAAACAACATTTATAAGCTTATAAAATTGTGAAGTCAACTAGGATCAGATGCGCTTGTAATAAAAGATAACACGGTTTTATAAAACCATAATTTTAGCTGGCGAAAAGTAACCAAACAAATTAATGGATGAGTTGCATTTTTATCATCAAACAAATTTTAATAAAGGTAGGATTAAATTCACAAAATGAAAACGATGCTGATCAATTCTTGCAAAAGTAATAATCGAGAAAACAGATCTGTCCTCAAGATTATAATTTAATTAGATGGATTTGTGGAGTTTTTGAGAGATGGAACTGAAACGTTAAATGAATTACTTTCTTTGGTTTTACCTATAGGGCAATCCTTAGTTCGCAAACTAAGCCAATTTAATCCTACAAAAGACTTCACTCGCTCTAACTAAATCCTTTTCAATTTCTCGAATGCTAATCGCTTCGTCATAGCACTTGGTTGTGGCAAGCCAGCCGACCGAACACGAGTGTCTACAAAACTGTTAGGAGGTATTACAATTTAAGGAAATTCGTAAAAGTTTTACAATATCAGCACTCATTTCTTGTAGCTAGTAAAAATGAGAATAATCTTTTATCATCCGAAATCCTTGCGCAAACAATCAAGGAAAAAGGTTTCTGTTACTTCATGAAATGTATTTCTTGAGAGATGGAATGATGAATACACGTGGCATCTTTAAATCCTATTGTCCCACGACCCGTCAAAAGCTGGACGTGTTCGTAATCCTAGCAAAAAAGGATTTAAGCAAAGCCTTGACGGGAGGGAACCACAGACACACTTAACACCGAAATTTAGAAAATGAGAGGACTGAGACGGGTCAGCATTAGATTATACCTCGGAAACGTATCAACGAAAGCTCCCATGAAGAGGGTAACGAAATGAGGTTATACATTCGCGAGTCGAATTAAGTTCGCTGAGGAATTTTAATTTGAAAATTTTAAGTGCTCATTTTAATCAAATTAATTTAGAGGTTGTAATTACTGATTTCGGTGATGAAGTGCTATAATTTAAGGACGTTTATCCATTGTAGGACAAGTACCTACTTTGGTACATGTTACACCAAGGTCAAACCATGTTGAGATTGGTTTGGAATAGAGAACCAGTGATCAAATGTGAGGAAGCCTAGGGTCTACAAGGAGACATCCGCAAGTATGTGTGGAATGTCGTTTCACATCCATGAGTTCATATGTCGCCTCTAAAGTCTCAGTCCTTAAATCCAGCTTTTCCAATGCTTAAATCCTAAAATCCAACAATAAAGTAGCTATAAATGACGTACCGACTGAACTTCAAAATAACAATAGAATTGGACTTGGCGTGACCGCCGCAATATTTCAACAAGCGATAACCAATCTCGTCTAATATCTTTGCCTACTTAAATCAATAACTCTTTCGTTTGAGAAAAAAAAGTTTTGGGAATGCCCAACAGGCATCTAATATAAACTAGGAGCGGGCTTACACAACGGGATTACGGCAGTTAACAAGGACTTACAGGCGATCCCACTCGATATGTAGGCTATCTACAACGAGAGTACCAAATGTCAGTAGCTTGCCAACTACTAAAATTATCGTACATACATTTTGGCTGTTATGCTATATTTTTTCAATCCGTTTTTTTTTTTACGGCTGGTTATATTGAATACAGAAAATGTAGGTACTAAATAAATCCATAAATAAGATTTTGGGTAGAGACTTAATAAAATCCCATTTCGTTGCCAAAAAACCTACCCAGCAACAGCTTGTAACAATTGATAAAGCTACCCCCTTTGTGAGATAAGCATTACAAAATGTACGTATTTTGAATACTAAATTTTCACGGTATATTTGTGACTTGGTCCACCTCTACGCTTTTTAGAAATAGTAAAGTATTTCTTATATACTGTCGTCTGAAAATAGTAGAGAGGGTGTTGAATGTTTCAAATGCGAAGAAAATCAAGGCAGTCCGAACAATACACGTGATTGGCGCGCACACTAATGTAGCTCACTGACATCGTCTACGCGGCGACCTCTAGACATCTCAGGTGACTACGGACAAATCGTACTAGAAAGAAGAAAATACACCACATTTCACCACGGCAACGAATGTAATTGCCATTTAACGAACAAAAAAGCTACAAGAAGCTATCGCCGGCAGCGTCAACGTTAGAATTGATGATGTTTTTGGAAAGGTCGATTTGATGATAGGCACTGTTTAAATCCGTTTGTTTGCGTGTGTTGATGTGGTACGCTACTTACAATGTTGTAGTTTAGCACATAAAAATGCCACTATTTGGTTAGTTGTTGAGCGTAACATGAGCGGGGGAGCGCGTGGTGGTTCCCGCTTAGCGCGACGTCGACTGGCAGTCGGCCGGGCGCTTCGGAGGCTGCGCGGCCCTGCCTCCCCCGCCTTCATTCACTCCACTGTCGAGGCCCAGCTCAAAACAGCCGGACTTTTAATGCGGCATGTGCTCTTTTCACACAAAACAGAGGTCCAACTCGTGTCAGCATTAGAGATTCAAGATCAGCTGAAAAAGGATTTATGATATCGCAAGGTCTTAACGGTGGCTGCGTACAAGCGATTTGCTTGAATTTAAATAAATCCGGCCAAAAGTCAGATGATCAACTTTTTAAAGAACAGTAAATTGAGAACGTAAAGACAAAGAAAATTATCAAGTAGCTACAGAATCTAATTGCACAAATAGATTAACGTGTTTATGCGTCAAGTAAATTACTTTCATGCTATCCTTAACCCAATTTCGAAAGTTAAGGAGACATACATTTACGTAGCTACGAACAAATTTTGCTACAGAAACCAATATAAATGAGAGAATAGAACGAATAATGACATATTGAATCAGATTTTTTTGTGTTAAATAATTAGTTCAACGCACTAGTTCATATGTTTAGAACCTTATATAGGTTTACAAACCATCACCTTTATAGAAAATTTATTTGAAACTAAGTCTCTTTTATTCAAGAACAAAATTGATCTCGCTTAAACGTTCATATATTATTTAATAAGATCTGATCACTCGGCCAAATAATCAATCGTCCTATTAGAGGTACTAAATTAAAAAAATTAAATATCATGGAGAAACAAAATTATCGAAACAGAAAATGTGAAACATTTATCAAGAAAACTGTTAAATACCCTTAGTACAGGTGCTGAAATAGAATCCATAAACAAGAACATGATAAGGCAACATTTGGCATGTTGCAAAAAAAGACAATCGTCGATGGATGGTAGAATGGATTAGTCGACGTCGATCTATGGCATCGATCAACGGTCGATCAATGGGGGATAATCCAATTTTTTTTTCTTTGTCCGTCCGGTGGTTTATTGAAAATTATTGGACACGTATTTTTTCTTTTTTCACGTGGTCTTAAAATTACGGAGATATATTGAGTTGAAAAGGCGCATGACGTCAAATGTAGGTAAGTTTTATACCTACTTGTGACGTAGTAAGCCCCCACTCTCCAACTTTAATGAGTTCTAACTAAGTAATTTTTTGATATTTTAATAAAACAAAAAATACGTGTCTAGTATTTTTGTATTACCTGTCTGACGGACAAAATAGAATGTCCTTTTCTTTACCCAGTCCGATCCCCTATTGTTTATCGCCCGATATCCGTCGATCAGCCAATGCCACCACACCAATTGATCAACGTAGACCGCTGTCGATCGAATTGGTGTGGTAACACCCTTACAGACAGCTGACCTGACCATACAAAGCAAAAACTGAAATGTGAAACAAGAAAAAAGACCACGAGGATGCGCTCAACCTCTAAATAAATCAATTTTACGTTGTTGCATCGTAACTCCCAAAGTATGCAAATTGGCTATACTATGCTCGACTATCCAGGATCACCAGAAAGGGGAGTCGAGCTGGAAATAATTCAATTTTAGGACCGATCATACGAGCGGGCACTCTGTAACCAACCCCCGATTTATTCATAAATAAAACAGCGAAGTAGAGTACGCTACTACACCGTGCGTTTCCTCTAAAATAGACGTTTGAGTGATTCGATCAAAAGCCGGTTGTGATGCTCAATCCTAACCGATCAGGAATAAATTCTATTTCAGCAGGAATATCCTATAATTTATTCTGACGCCTACAACGTAACGTAGTAGAGTTTCTGTTGTTTTTGCAAGGGTTGAATCTTGTAAGATACTGTGTAAGAGTAAATTATGCAGTAGTGTGAGTCCATTTTCTTCGAATTATTTATCATGAAGAAATATTTCCCTGAATCGAGCATTGAGATGTGTGTACGCAACGAGGTACTTAAAATCACTTACAAAGAAGGTTTACCTACGCCTACGGAATTAATTAGCGAAATATTGAGACAACAACCTAGGACAAGCTTTTCTTGGCACCTTCCACCTGCCTTTCATTAACATTTCAACTGGCATTTCCACCCGCCATATCATTTCGTGTTACGGTTCCTAATGTAGTGCCATTTATCATCTTCACACAGAATTTATTAATTTCGCATTTTTTTTTTTTTTTTGAGATGACGAGTAAGTAATAGAGAAGTATGGAAGAAGAAGACATGCTGCGCCGACCACAAATAAATTGGGATAATGGCAGGAGAGTGATGAAAGGCAATGTCAACAAAAAAGTTATTACGCGTTTTCGGAACATGTGCAGGGGGGTACTATGACGCTTAAAACATTATTGTTCCATTCCTATTCCAGAGTGGGAAAGAGATGGAGCTAGACGACCTGTATAGCTCCGTTTCTTTTTCACTCTGGAATGAGAATGGAACAATAATGTTTTAAGACGTCATGGTACGCCACCTGATATCAGAACAAAATCGTTTGTGGGTCTGACTTACAGGGGTATAGGGGAGGATCACATTTTTTTTTCTTTGTCCGTCGGGTAGTTTATTGAAAAGTATTGGATACGTATTTTTTATTTTTTCACGTGGTCATAAAATTACGGAGATATATTGAGTTCAAATGGCGCATGACGTCACATGTAGGTAAGTTTTATACCCACTTGTGACGTAGTGAGCCCCCACTCTCCAACTTTAATGAGTTTTAACTAAGTAATTTTTTGATAAAACAAAAAATACGTGTCTAATATTTTTGTATTACCTGTCTGACGGACAAAATAGAATGTCGTTTTCTTTACCCAGTCCGCACCCCTATTCCTGCAATTTTAAATACCTACTTTGTGAGAAAAATAATTATGGCAAAAATGTAATATTCCTTCAGAAATTTATCTAAGGAAAATCTAAGGAGAATTCTGTTATTTACTCTATCTACAAAATGTACTTGTGCAAATTAGATATGCATCCGAATTTCCTCGTCGCAATTGCATTTGAAACGGGGGTACCGTTTTTGTTTGATTCGAGACCAACCGGAGCACGAACGCTGAATAGGATTATAAGGGGCAGAGTTACCTTGACCCATATAGCCCGGAGACTAGCGGTTGACCCCTGATGCGCTTGTTTCAATTGAAAGGAAACGTTCCCTAGACGAGGTCGGGATTTGAATGTCGGATACCTGGAGGAAGTGATTTGATAAACACTCTATTGAAAAAACTAGCTTAAACAATTGAACTAAAAGTCGTTTTAAAAAACTCACCTTTGTGTGCTATTTTCACAAAGTTAGGAAATGTGCCTAATTTTATTTCTAAAGTTGGCAAGCGAATACCCCGGAATGGATAAATTCGTTAAAATATTTTCATGAAATTAGCAATTAAGCTCATTTCTACATCGGAAACTTAAATGAGATGTTACGAGTGCGCACTAGTGCGACAATTTTCAAAGTAGATATTAAACGCAAAAACTTTAATAATATCGGGTCCCATTTGGATACAAACGTATGAGGAGATGACGCGAAAGTAATAGCCGAGAGAAAAAATAAGGGAGGAAAGCTAAAAGGAAAAGATATTTTAATGTAGAATATTCTTCGAGGTGGAATCTGTCATATTAATATTCATGATGACCTTGGGACCTTCCCGTGTGGCGTTATAATCTATATTCAACCCACCCTAGCAAAAGCCAGTGTTTTAATACGCACTACTACGCTGATAACCGCGGTTTATCAAAAATAAGGAAGCTATTTATATCTTGTTATGACTTCGTTGTTTATTTGATTTTAGTTCGGTATATGATATGAGAACCATGGACAAGATTAAGTACAGAATATTATATTTTGTGTAATCCGGACAGTTATTTTTTATGGAGTCATCATTATCCTACAGCAGTCTACTAGATATTGGACATATGACTCTCCAATCACAAGCCATTCGACTCGATTCTCAGAAATTCTCACCCAGAACCGATGTGGGCATTGACATTCATTGGAAGCTTTTCGCATTCTAAACAACCTCCATAAACTCATGCGCAATTCCTGTTATCCAACGCAAGGAAATCCCGCACACGAAAATTTCCATAACATTAATTCAACGTTCCTGCCTCTTCTGCCACTCCCAAATTTCATTTGCAGATATGAGTATACGACCACACTATTGTTAAGAACGAATGCAGTGTACCATTTATATTTTAACTTAGTTTTTGGTAGAAGTTTAAAAGATAAAAGCTCCCTTGTGCTTTTAAATCTTCTCTGACCACTACGGTGACAAGACTACTAAGAAGTTTTTAATTAGTACTGAAACTCGTCATGTTTGAAGCTAATACAAATTCGCTTCAAATATGACGGGTTTTAGAGCTATGTCATGGTAGTATGTGACAGGCTAAGTATAAAATAGAATGGTTTGCTAGTAAATAGTATTATGCATCAATTCTTGTGTTTAATTACACCTATTCGTAGAAATTCAACAACGCGTAATGTTGGTAGAAGCTGAAGTTTCACGGAAATTATAATTTCCATGAAATTCTTGTTAACATGATGAACTTTTGGGTATAGGAGCTGCAGTTTCACATTACCTAACGTAACCACTACTCGAAAGTAAATGACGCGTTTTTAGAACGAAAGGAATTTTCGGGTAGTAAAGGGTAGAGAAGAACATTTTAAAGAACTTGCTGTAGTTTCATTAACGAATCCACAGTTTCAAAAAGTTCTGTATAAAAGACTTACTCAAGTCATCATCTGCCTAGCCTTTCCCCAACTATGTTGAGGTCAGCTTCCAGACTAATCGGATGCAGCTGAATACCAGTATTTTTCATGGAGACTGCCTATCTGACCTCGTCAACCAAGTTATTACTGTGTAATACGATACCCCTTGGTAAGACTTGTTATCAGATTTTCAAGCCACTGACTGGCCTACGTAACAACTGTCAAAGCTCTACAAATGACAGCCGGGATCAACAGCTTAACGTGCTTTCGGAGGCACGGAGAAACCTCGGTATGGAATGGGTAGTCACCCATCTTCGTACCAACGTACGTAAGCAAGCACGGTTTAACCTAAATATTGATCCGAGCGGCTGTTATAATTTAGCGACAAGCTCCTAGACTCAAGTCTCAAGTAATAAATAAAGACAATAAAGAACCATCGTGTGTGTAAGCTATTAAAACTGATAGCTATAAAATAACGATAGGTTTATGAATTAGAGGCAACTGGCGCTTTTGTGGGAGCAACGCACGAAGTTACCTCGTAAAAATAACTCGACTTCTCTATTCCGACCGTGGCTAACTTTTGTGGCTACGAAAGTGCGGTCTCATCTCTATGGTAATGTCAGGAATATACGCAAGTTCAGTGCGCTATGTTAGCTAA
Source organism: Cerastis leucographa (assembly GCA_963082945.1). NCBI lineage: Eukaryota > Metazoa > Arthropoda > Insecta > Lepidoptera > Noctuidae > Cerastis > Cerastis leucographa. The sequence goes on from OY720382.1 coordinate 6,100,552, forward strand.
AAGATAATTTTGGTTTAATTGGCCGGTCGTTTGTTGAAGATAAATTGTTCCCATGCTGCAATTAACGTAGAAGTGCAAGAGCTTTACACTAACGCTTTAAAATATTCCGTCAACTATTTCCAGACTACAAGTTTGTGTAAATACACACCACATCATGAAAAATAAAAAAGTAAAGAGAAAGTACCAAGCTATTTAAAAAATCTGGGCGAGTATTTTTGAGAAAACATTCTGTGTAAGGAATCTTCATTAAAGCTGTAGTATTAAAATACTTCTAGTTATTAAAAGGCAGCCATTTTATCTGAATAAACTGGAGCTGTATGGTCAAACAAAAAAATTAAGTCAACATGCAAGTACCTTGTTCGTGTATATAAAGGTATAATCTAGAATTTATCAAAGATTCTCTAATTTTCTTTGCAAATGGTTTTTATTAAGAAAGACGACATCAACATGTAGACAACGTATTGTCAAGTGAAGCGGAGAATGACTACTAGACTCCTCATGCGGGTATAAAAGTCTTAAGTGCGAATAATACCTTTGCTATTTTACTAGCTTCGCTTCGTAAGAATTAATTCTGAAGATATACCTTCCAGAATGTTACTTCTGACTACGGACTGGAGTCGACAACTTCATTTTTTATCAATTTACCACGGTAACACTCATCATCTGCCTAGCCTTTCCCCAACTATAATGGGGTCCGCTTCCAGTCTAACCGTATGCAGCTGAATACCAGTATTTTACATGAAGCGACTGCCTATCTAACCTCTACAGTTCGATACACGATGGTATGGCAAGCTGTCAGACCTTTGGGCTGACTACCTGTAACGACTGTCAAAGATCTGAAACTCGGTATGTAATAGGTGGTCACCTATCCGCGGGCCAACCTAGGCAAACACGGCTTAACTTAAAAATCGACCCGAGCGGCTTTTATTATTTAGCCACGAGCTCCTCTGTCATGATAAGAATAAAGAACATAATATACGCTTCGGCTAAAATACAGAAAGCAAAATTAAATGGCGTATATCCATTATACAACAAGAAGCTTTCTAAAACATTTTTGAAAGACACAGACCAGTTTTCACTTACACAACAGAGTCAAAATAAAATAACATGGCCGGAAAAGTGTCTTCCTAATGAAGGTAGGAGGATACATACTGTAAGAGAGACATTGATACAGCCAGAGCTTATAAAATTGTTTCCTCCACGTTTTGACGTAGTTACATTATACGTCACGTGCCTGCGACAATGGTATTGCGTAACATATGTGCTCTTCAAAATACAGCAACATTAGCAGAATCTTTTAACATTACTACAAGGCCTGAATACCGTAAGGCAGGGGTTTGTTTGTGGGCGATGAAAATATGGAGCAAGAAACGTAAAATGAACTTTGAATCAAGGAAAGGGCAAAACCTACCTCTATATGGTTGAAGTTCCACGGACCCGAACAAAGCGCTTTGCTACCACATTTATTGTGCGAACCGCCAGTCTGTGGAATTCACTGCCAGCTACTCTGCTCCCTTATAGATAGAACCTGGATGTCTTAAAAGTTCGGTTGAATCGGGTTTTTCTAGACAAGCGTGCTCCATCCAAGGCCGAATCATCGCTTCACATCAGGCGAGATGAGGCCAAAAGCAAGACAATTATTTAAAAAAAAAGGCTTCTAGTGTTTTGATTGGGGAGGAATTTCATTCATAGTTTAAGAAGATTTCTATGTAACTTACCGTCATTGTCTTAGTAACCAAGGATATGATTATGTACAAGGCTTCTTTAGACATATATACGGAAACCAAGGTATTCTAATATTGATTCCGTGTCACTGAATTACTCAATCACAATTCTTGGACTTACAAGTCAATTCAGTGTCCGCTCTCATACACACCACGACCTCTAACGATGCTGGCAGTCCAACAACCAAGTTGTCCCATAAAAACGGAATATCAAAAGAAAATTTCTTTCCGCTTGCTCGGTTTACTGCGGTCAACCCCGACCACGGTTGCAGTTCTCAACACTTTTTTTTTGTTTTGATAACCAGTAGGTATCATGATGGCCAGATACCTAAGTTCGTTACATTTTCGTTCAAATTTTTTGCTTGTACGACCACGATAAAAACTTGTAACTAATGTCGCTTAGCGCAGCAGCGTCATGAGTGCGGAATTAATATCGTAGGAAGAAGTAAAAACTACTAAGTAGCGAAATTAATAAATATAAGAGACAAGGTGTTATGTCTGGGAAACTGTCCATTTCCTTCGATTTTATGTACAGACATGGTAGTAACTTCACAAAATGCGTTTAAATAAAACATTCCCTGAATTACTAAAACAGTGTGTAAATCACATGGGATTCAATCGTATTTTTGTTCTGAGCCGAATTTTAAGCAACATAAATAATTTAGGTACGAACTTAACTGAAAGTCTGTCTAGAACAAAGTTAGCATATTTGAATTTTGGAGGCGAGCGTATTAAAGTGGTCATTAATCAACATTCACAAAGCGTTAAGCGCAATATGATGAATGAGGCTGATTACGCCAATTAGATGCTCGAATTTAGACAGTTTCGATGCAAGGGAGATTAGGTTATTGTTTGTTTGTTTTAATTTCTGGCTCTGGTAAGTACCTACTTTCACCATCATCATCATCATCAGCCTATATTGTTCCCACTGCTGGGACGCAGGCCTCCTCTCTATGAGAGGGAATGGGCTGTAATCCACCACGCGGGCCCAGTGCGGGTTGGTAGATGTCACATGTCTTCGAATTTTTAGTTCTAGGACATGCCGGTTTCCTCACGATGTTTTCCTTCACCGTTTTGAGAGCAGCGGTGATGAAATAAATTACACAAAGTAATGCGCCTGCCTGGGTTCGAACCCACGACTTACTGCTCGTAAGTCGGGGCTGCTACCACTGGGCCACCGCTGCTCACTGGGCCACCGCTACTCTACCTCTACCTACTTTGCAGATACTTAATTTTAATAATATATGCTGAATTTTATATTAATTTGCAATATTTGACCATTGTTGCTACAGCTACTGCTGGACATAGGGCTCCTCCAAGTGTCGCCACAATGACCGGTCCCGTGCGACTCGCATCCAGCGGATTCCCGCAACCTTCACCAGGTCATCGGTCCACCTAGTGGGAGGCCTTCCAGGCAGCTATGATCTGCTAGTAATAATAAAATAATAGACAATCCTGGTGTTTGTTGTAGCTAGGTAAATCTCTAAGCAAAAGCTTTAAGCCAAAACTACTACACTGTTGATTCAAGTCAAAGAGACTAGTGAACTTACTACCCACGTTCGAAGATAAACAAAAACACATGAACATAACATCACGCCTGCATTACCGAAGGGTTAGGCAGAGGTGTACCTAATAGTAGTGTCTACGCCACTGCTTGACCAATCATCGACGCTCAATATCACGTCATGTCTGCGGCACGCCGTTTGACCAATGACCGCTCCCGAATATGGCGTCATCTTCAACAGCCAATCATCGAAGCCGCAACTCACGCGACATCGTAGCTCTAAAGCGGGACCCACGGAATCAATCGATTACCATCCAACGCCACATCGGCATCATTCCTAAAATTACCAATATTCAGTCCAATTTTCTACTTTTCTATATTAATATTATTTCAAATCTTACTGTAAATCTAACCACCATATTAAACGCCTTAACATTCAAAACCAAAGTTTTTCTTTTGTTCCATCGCGAACAAGTAGGTTCACCTACATTTCGTCAGTTATGTGTCCCATGTAATAGAGCGCGAGCCTATTGCCATCAACCGGGCACAAATCCGGATTCCACAGCTGCTACTGAGAAATTCCTGTTGAAAAACCCCAAGGAAAAAATATATCAAAATAAGACATTTACCTAAAATAAAATCCCCATACGGGGAGTTCTTATTCACGATATTTTTTCACGTGGAAACTCACTCGACGGAGCGGCGCGAACAGGTGAATTATCATATTTATTGTTGGTCGTAAATCCATATATTATTTCTTGACTTTGGGCACCACTAGACCTTCTAATACAAAATATATGAGCTTTTATTAAGAGTACTAATACAGGTATTTACATCCATACATAAACTCAAGGCTTATTTCTTATGGAAGTGGGCAGAAACTAGAGAAAGTCCATTGCTATAAACTTTACATACTCCTTTTTAATACCCGACCAAAAAAGAGGGGTGTTATAAGTTTGACGTGTGTATCTGTGTGTCTGTATGTAGCATCATAAATAACTCCTAAAGGGATGAACCGATTTTGATAAAGTTGGTTTCGTTTAAAAGGTATCCTAATCGAGTGTTCTTAACTATGTTTAATTTATGAGGGGGGCGCATCCCCTCTCCCCCCTAAAGATTCGGAATGTTTTGTAAATTTATGGATTATGATATTTTAACGGATTCGGATGAGATTTACATAGTTATTATTTTCACATAGGCAGATAATAGTCTGGAATAGCACATGCACATACCATACTTTTTTATCAGACTTTCATATTAAAATTTCCACGCGGACGCGGACGAAGTCGCGACCAACAGCTAGTCTAGACATAAACGCACGCTAATTGCTAGTTCTACGCACCTGACCTTCCTGAAGAACATATCTGAGGTCAGTGTACTACAGGTATTTCACCCCCAAATAAGCACTTGCCAGTCGAAACTAGATTTAATTTAAACTGTAACAGCCCGATACTCGCGCGGCCTTTAATTAAAACAATTTGGGTTTAAATATAGGCGTAAATACTTACGCTTGTGTTAGGCCGTAATTAAGTTTTTGGGAAGAAATAATTACATTCTTTTTTTAAAATATTCTCGGCATCTCATACATCAAAGAAAAGGGTTGTTTAGGTATTTGTGATAACATTAAATTAAAAAAAAAAAAACGTAAGAGCTACAATATCTAGCCATTTCGTAGAACAATTAACAATTACGAAATGTCATCCATTGGGTAGATAGTATTCCCGGTATGCAAAACTTTGTTAATGAGAATGGAATGTTCGCAGTTTACATAAAAACTAGTTGAAATAGTTTTATAACTTTAGCGATGCTGTAAAAATTAAAGCTTTAACGCAGGTTATAAGACTGCTACTTTGTTTTTCTATTCCACGTAAATATTTTTGGATAAGTAAATATTTTGCATCAAAACTGCTTATGATGCAAAATATTTACAGAAAAAAAAGGTTTCTAAGTTCCTTTCTTTATTATTTTCTAAGAGTCAACAATTTAGGATAAGTACAAATTTTGGATCAGCAAATTTCTCGCCTCAAAATCAGGTTTGATTTACATCGTCATAACGACACCACATTTACTAATAAAGAGTCTACCCGTTATAGCAGAACTTTTTATATCATATTGTACCAAATAATCGTCGCTCTAAATAAACATTATGCTAAACGAAATTATGCAGAATTTTGAGTTTGCCAAAGGTATACCCAATAAAATTCTGCCATCTTACAAGTATGCCATTGTAAATTCGGACAAGTAAACATTAAAAAAATATATTAATGATTTATATGCCTTAAAAATATTCGCTTAAAGAAGATTATGCCAAGTGTGTTTTGCCAAATGAATTTCAGAGTATCAAGATTCAGTCAGATAGAGGGAACCCAACTAAAAAACCTTTATATTTCAATTTAGGATTAGTCGAAAATCGATGATCATTTTCTGTACATCAATATAATGATCCTACGTTTCTTATCATCCAAAACAAACCCCTTTGATTCCCCAAAAAAGATATTAATATTAGTTTTGTAACCTATCTCACTGTATGAAAATCAATCATAGTCGGCTTTACATAATCATAACGATACGGTGATATCTTAAGCTAACCGTCAAAAAGCTCTTTGTCTTTATGAAAAACTAGACGCAACAGTCTCGTCTAAGAAGTCAGACAGGCCTATAGCGCTATACGTTTCACACCACGATGCTTTTGTGGGGTTGCGGCATGTCCCCGACACTCGCGACCCTCATCAGTTTCTGTTGCCTATCAGAGGGCTCGACGAATGAAACGCGAGCTGCGATAGCTAACGCGATACGCGGTAATGTAATAAGAAAAAGTTGCTTGGCATAAGTATGGTTGGCGTTTTTGTGGGAGAATATTATGAAGTGTGTCAGGTGTGAGATAGGAAGTTAGAAGCGAATAATAGGTTAGCAGGTGCACACATAAAAATAAATATAATGATAAATCATTGCCTTCGTCGACACTTTAACAGTTAATCAGTCGCATATACAGGGTGTAACGGAAAGGGTATATACATCCTTAAGGGTGTGCTACAGACCATCAAACTGAACAGGTTTCTCATCATAATTTTTTTTTTGCAGCAAAAAAAATATCTGCTGCCCCATAGAAAATTGCAATACCTATTCGACCCAAATGTATAGGCAGCTGATATTTTTTTTTGCAGCAAAAATTTTTTTATGATGAGAAACATGTTCAGTTTGATGGTCTGTAGCACACCCTTAAGGATGTATATACCCTTTCCGTTACACCCTGTATACACGGTGTAAATCACCTCATCACGAAGTCGTCAACCAAGCATTCTGTACATGAAACTAAGTAACTTTACGCAAAAATTATTGCTGGGAAACGACTTTTTTTGGGGGGCGTAAAATCATGTTTTGTGGTAGAACTCAATGTAACGCACTCAAAACATTGTGCTGATGGACGGATTGAATAATACGGGGGTCGTGGAGGTGTTTGAAGATCTTACATTGCAAACTTGTATTTAAAAAAGTTGGAACTTTGACCCCTAATATCTCCGTAACTAGAAGTTCCCCAGGTATGGTGTAGAACAAAAAAATGACAGGGAGAACCAGTGCCTTTCGGCTTCGTTAACACCCTTCGTTTTACACCCTTTACAAATCAAATTATCCGTGTTTAAAGCTTGATCCACTAATTAGTGCCAATAATAAAGGTAAATGTAAAGGCAATTGATCTGATAAAGAAAACTACGCCATCAGCATCATTTCAGCTCCATTTTACCAGCAATCGACCATTTACTCAAAATAATCCCGTCTTTAACAAGCACTACAAAAGAAAAACGTTTAAAACTGACGAGAACGACACTAAAAAAATAAAAGCATCGTTATAGCTATAATAAAGTTTTTATCTAAATGCACTTTTATTAATCACGACAACGCTTTTTATTTTCAGACGGACGTTTAAAAGAGTGTCTCCGAGTTGCAGATACAACATTCTTCGCCAAGATCGTTAGGGTACGATTTAATTTGTTTTTTCTCGTTTCAGCATGTATTCTTGGCAGAAGCGGCATTGTTTTCAGAATATCGTATTGTAAAAAAATGTTCAAGGCCAAGTTACGACGTAGTGCTACAGAAGCAACGTAAACGACACAGGGTGGGAAAAACTGCTATTTCCTACAAAACTTACCGTAGTATACCTACACGGTCAAAATGTATGGAAAAGCTGTTTTTTTTTTAATAACCGGCTTAACATTTGTATATGGGGGCTTCAGAGTGATATACTGAATACCTAGTACGTAACTGTTTTATCGTCAGTGTCCCATCCACCTTCTATAAAAACAAATGATGTAATAATTCCAGTCACTTTAGTAAATAATTATACACGGTGTAAATCACCTCATCACGAAGCCGTCAACCAAACATTCTGTACATGAAACTAAGTAACTTTACGCAAAAATTATTGCTGGGAAACGACTTTTTTTTGGGGGGTGTAAAATCATGTTTTGTGGTATAACTCAATGTAACGCACTCAAAACATTGTGCTGATGGACGGATTGAATAGTATGGGGGTCGTGGAGGTGTTTAAAGTAAAAATCTTACATTAAAAACTTGTATTTAAAAAAATACTTGTCAAAAAGTTGGAACTTTGACCCGTAATATCTCCGTAACTAGAAGGTTCCCAGGTATAGTGTAGAACAAAAAAATGATCGCAATGACAGGGAGAACCAATGCCTTTTGGCTTCGTTAAGAGGTGTTTTACACCCTTTAATTAGTGGTCTTGATCGTTCAGATAGGTACATCCGTTTTTGCGGGATCAAATCTGGGAGAAGATTTACATGAACTAAAGACCCAGATTGCTTAATTGAAGGCATCTACTAATTTGTTTAATATTCTAGACCATGTAGCTTTTGGTGTATGAAGATAGATGAAGCCAAAATAGGGTAAAGATTATAGCAGGCGCCATTTTACAGTTTCTGCGTAGCTCCATAGTAAAAAGACGTGGGTTTATGTTGCTATTAATCTCTGAGTGTTCTTGCGGCAAATGACGCAGACTACAGCTGCAACTTATTATCATATAACATCACATTTCGGGTGACGTTGAAACCACCAGCTGTTCACAAGCAACACAACAACGAAAGCTGCCGTCGTTAATTCGATTTTGACCGTGAACAACAAACTACCTAACATCTAATTTATTCAAGCCTCAACTTCGCCTTTGGATAATCTGACCCTAAACTAATAGGCGGCACGGGTGATGCATACATAACGTCATTCATTAGTCAATTATTCCAGGCGTTGCAGAAACTTCGAGGGGCAAAATTAAATGTTCACTATGACTAAACAGCGCTGTTTCGAGCTTTATCTCTGTTCCATTTGCAGTTCATTTGTATAATGAGAAGATAAGAGGTTATATAAATAAAGGCAGTAAGAAAACAATTAGCTTAATGCGTTTCGAATTGCGAATCAGCAACTGTAGTTGCAAACTGTTATTTTAATGCCTGCTTATAATACTTACCTTAACAGATATTGTATTTGAGAAGTTGAATTAGAAAATAAACTTCATTAAAATATGGTACTTATTGCTTTTTATCAATGGGAAATAAGTACTAACAACCGCAAACAGAAGTCTGATAAATAAAGCGATGATCGAAACGATGCAACTTGAGGACCACATAATAACAGTATTTTGCATAATGGAATACCAAACAATAAAAATCAATAGAATACTTGATTTGTTATTCATGACTAAGGTAATGCGAACATCAACATTTCCAAAACGGTCAAAAACTACCATAAAAGAACGAACTTTAAAAAGTATCGTAAACTCCCAAGCACCCGAAACTTGATAACTTAGGGTCTCACACCGAGACGCGACGCGACGCGACGATACTAAAAGAGGCCAGTGATTTCGCGCTGCGTCGCTCTACGCCGCGCGGCGCAGCGCTGCATGGCGCAACGTATTCTGATTTCTACTGAAATCTACCTCACGAGGCCGCTCGACGCAGCGCGACGTCGCGCTGCGTCGCCCTACGCCGCGAGGCGTCGCGCGGCGCAGCGCTGCGTGGCGCAACGTATTCTGAATTCTCACAAAGAAATGTGTATCTTTTCGTGTAGAAAATATTTTGAATCGCTCTTTAAAAGTGTGCGCGCAGCGTCACGTCGCGTCGCGTCTCGGTGTGAACTGACCCTTAGCCAACCGAACAGACATACTGATGCTACGTTAAAATTTCCTTGTTAATCTAATCACAAACATTTAACAGAACCCATAACAAAAAGGGGCCTTTTATTTGTAAGTGCACTACCGTATAAAAGGGAAAAGTGACGATCATAAAACCCTAGAGAAAGCTTCAACAGTTTTTGCTGTATATTTAAAAGCCAGTTCCAGAAATCGGACCTCATTCTAGATATTGGACCTGATTGCCAGGTCCATCGGTCTTATTAAAAAAAAAACGCAAACTCGTGTTGTGCTACCAAAATACAATAATTCTTCGTTACCTTAATTCGTGATGATTTGAACTTTCCGCAGGTGCGTTTATCCAAGAGATACCCTGATTGAAAAGTAAAAAAAAACGTCAAAAAGAGGGGAAAATTGGGTGATTAATTATGCAAAGCTGCGCCTCCGTGTCACAAGGATGATGTATGAAAATGAGGCTGACAGACGTCTAAAATTAGATGTTTCAAAAACAATGATAAGCGGAGAAATAAGGACACGTTTATTTATTCGCATACCTACTGTTTTGCATTTTGAATAATTTTGTTTAGGTATGTATATTTGTACAATTCCAATCATCTACATTTTTGTTTGAAGAATTTTCCATAAAATAACCTATTGATTATTCAAATAAGTTCTTCGTTGTTTTCTACCATAACTTATGTAACTGTATGTTATGGTTCACTTGCGTCTGTCTCAAAATCTAAAGATAAAAAAAAACCTGAAATAATCACGCGCACTTCATCTCTGCCAAGTGGTTTAAAATGAAATAGTGTCTCCGCTTCCCGTTTGTATTAATCTAATCCTGGTCAGAGCTAGCGGTAGTAACTCAGCGAAAATACCCCGGGATAACCTAGCCGCCTCGGTACTTCACTACACCTGGGTATAAATATATTCCGATAAATCATTAAGATACTTATGCTAACTAAAATGGATACTTTTCTGTCATAAATCCAAAACATGACATCATTCCTGTAATCCAAGACGGGAAATAGCAGGTAAGCAGGTGTAATCATGAAATAAGAAGTCGAGCCTGTACCTATCAGCGAGGCACTAATCTAGGCTCTAGCTCACTACTGCAAAAAATCCTGATGGAAAACCCAATAACACTTCGCCTGACAGGAATTCAACCCCACACATCATGCTCAACAGTAGCGCTTAAAGCCGCTAGGCCAACGAGCCTGTCATAAATCATGGCATTGAAAAACATTTAATCCGACGCAAATTAAGCCACCTTCAGAAAATAAAATCCCGAATTGAAAAGAGGGTCAAGCGACATCTGGCTAATGCAACCAGCCGATGTTCGATCAAGGTTATTTTTATCATTTCTTTTCAATAAGCAATTTTCAATTTTATTGAAAGCCTACATAAATATAATTTTGAATATTTCGCATAAAGATAAATTCAATGCTAGTGATATATCTAGGTACGACAGCTTGGATTATTCGGGCAACCCGTCTTCTAAAATTCTTAAAATCAGATAAGACTGAAATTCGTTTTCCTCGAAACAGTTTCTAACCATCAATTTACAAACTTCTATGAAAACTGGTGAAAATCGAGTAGGTAAAGAGGTATCCCAATAGATTTATTCAGAACGGTTTACCCTCTGAAACCACTCCAACTTTTTGATGAATTATAAATGTAAATCCAAATGTCAAAGGACTTGGGATAAACTTATAAGAGCAAAACAGGAATGAGATTTTTAAGGAGTAAACTAACCGCGGTTGCGGCTTACATTTTAGAGCCTAAGGACCACGGAAGTTCAAAAGAAAAGTTAGAAGTTCAAGATGCAAGTGTTCCACTCATTACTCAAGAGCGAAAAGGACAGAACATAGGAATGCATTAGGAGCAGTAAATTCTGAAAGTATTACAAGCATTTTTTCATTTAATGCAAGAGAGAAAAAGATGCAAAAATAGAAGAGCAGTGCTTTCGTGTATCCATTAGAACTCGGTAGAAAACTTCGTAGTGCTATTCTTTTTTTGTTGCTTATGTTTCTCCTGAATATTATCATTTTGAAAAATTCTATGGGGAAACTTCAAGTACTCTAGAACGACAAACGATATTTGATACTTTTGACTTCACTAAATTAAATACTTATAAGATAAAATATAACACTCGATTGTGTTGTTAAGGCAATATATTTTCGATGTAAAACCAAAGCATTAAGATTGACCAACACGTGAAAGAGACAAATATGTAAGGGTCTCCCAACAAATCGGTTCCATCAATCTGTTGATCGAATTACGATGTTAACGCAGGGGGCGTTAATCACCAAGTGAACCTTTGCGAAGCCATTAATACCTCTAAAGCTGAGCCTCTAATCACCAAGAGATCATTGGAGGGGCTGACTCTTAGTTTCCGAGGCTTCAGACCTTATGTGTTTCCCCTTCATTTCAACATTTACGCTCATTAGAGCGTAAAATTACAAAGTTTTGGATGGGTATAAAAATTGGGGAAGACCAAAGAAACGATGCATGGACTGTGTGAAGGTTGATATGGCAAGAAAAGACGTGTAAGTTATAGAAAAGTATGGAAGAAGACATGCTGCGCCGACCCCAAATAAATTGGAATAAGGACAAGGGAATGATGATGATGAGAGCGTAAAAATTCGTACAAAAATGAATTTTTGGAATACTTTGGATATAGGGAAAATTATCGTGTGTAAATCATGAAGACACAGATGACTCAGAAATTGTTCAGAGCTTTAAATATTGCTGTTTATATAACCATTATACCTAGTGAAAGGAATATAAAAAACAAAGGCAGAGCAAGCTAGACGAGAGACGTTTTAAAGTGCAGCATGAATATAGCTCCGGGCTGGTTGCGTTTCTGACATTTATGTGAACTTTTTCTAAAATTTATGATTTTCGTTCATAATGTTTAATGTGAAAAAGCTTCAAAGGACCAGAATAAATAAATAACTCGACAGGTTTGTAACATGATAAGTTTGAATCGTATTTCAATGCAAAATTGCGGTTTATGACAAATGCTTAAAACCATGACGACCACGTGTATTAATCGCCATTAGGTAAATATGTAACCAATCAATTATACCGTTTTGGACTCTGTATAGTGGCAATTATTCAAATGGAACAAATATGTGGGAATGTAAGTTGTTATACAGAAGCGGATTTTAGTACAAATCACATGCATATCGTACATAACGCCCGGCATGCAGCAGCCGTGTGCACTGACGGCTTACGGCCTATACACAAGAATATTTATTTACGTATGCTTTCATCGGTAACATAGCAAAATTTCGCGAAAGGAAAATTTTACGTCCAAAATCATTTGTTGTACATTGCGAGGTCAAAGAGTATGTTACATTTCAGCTAAGCGAAAACCTGAGGTTACTGAAACAAAACAATGAGGCAAATGAGACCAACCTCGGTAAATACGAAAAGGAAGCCATCAAATGATAAAGAATATTTAAGCCTTTCCGATGTTGATTAACATTTCAGAAGGCGCTTACTAACGATTAATACAAATCTTAAACCGTCTGATGGCATAATTACACTTGATCGTTTACCCGAATTCAATTGCTTATGGAATTCGTGTAAATGAACGAGATCGGGTACGCCGTCTTCGGACGTATTCATGGTTTCGACTACACTTGCAAATACTCGACTTTATTCAAATATATTCGTTAAAATTTGATTGTCGCATTCCATTACAGCGGAATATATGCTTCGGGGGCCCAAATTAGAAGTAAAGGCATTCGTCCACCCAAATACTGGCTAACGACCAAGTGAAATTTGATTGTCGCATTCCATTACAGCGGAATATATGCTTCGGGGGCCCAAATTAGAAGTAAAGGCATTCGTCCACCCAAATACTGGCTAACGACCAAGTGAAATTTCGCCATGTACAGTTCCTTTATAAACAAAAATCCATCATGAGATGCTCCTATTGCAATCAACGTAAAAGCCAATCTGATGCATAGTCGGGGAACAATAACTTCTCTGACAGGAACACAATAACACCGTTTACTAACAGTGACTTTCACTTTCGCTGTGCACACGGCAGAAACGGGGGCAGCGGAGTGTTACAGCCAGCCCTATAGAACTGGATAAGAGATATCTGCTCGGGATTTTATCAGGTATCGATATCTGACTTAAAAACGAGATTTTAGGAACATGAGCGCGCTTAGTTACGTAGTTTGTGGCATAGAGCATCTCACTATTGGCAAAATAAAATGCTTCTATATAGAATTTTTACATTGAAGATCAAGTTATCAACGTCAAGTCTGGTTTGCTCATAAGCATAGGTATATTAAATGAATACACATAGTTCAAATTATGACATTGGCATAACCAAAACCAATTTACTAGTATCTAACATATATCCAAACAAAGTTAAAAATTAATGATTTGCCGTAGGTCCACCGATAATATTGTGGATTAATTTGATACTTATCAGTGTAATCATTTTATTTTTAATTGCCATGTCATTCTTAAAACAAACAACAGTGACGGTCCCTTACACATCATTAACAAACTGAAATGTATTTCCACGTAAACTATAGTCGACTTCATCATAATAAATTAAAATCGAGCGTCTTGGGGTACAATAAAGCATGCAGAGGACCACAGGAACAATAGATCGTAAAACAAAAGACTCATTTCGCCAGGACGACCCAGAACATGCAATATCGATATATTTATATAGCCGTTGAGTTCGAAGGCCTGAATAAAGGCCCGTATGTTTGTCGAGACTGAATTGCGAGCGCCTCGGGCTCCAGGTCGTCTATGTTAACCACGGACGCGAACTCTTTATGTATTTGTAGACGATGTTTTTTTTCTTCTAGCCGACAAATTGGAACGGAACAGCAGGGAAAACAATAAATAATATATTTCCCCAAACAATATATTATTGTTACTTCGAATTAAATGTCAATAGAAATAACATTTTAGCTACAACTCGGTATGACGATGTAGTTATTGCAAACAAAATACTGGTAGAAGTAGGTACTCACTTCCCTGATCCCGCTTCAGAGGCATAATTTACAATATCTACTAACAGCCAATTAGGATTACACAATCTATGTCACGGCTACAGGTTCCCATGTTTAGTGAGTACGAAACCCTGTCAGCGTATCCATAGCTAAAGCTATTACGGTATTTAATTTTCAATCTATTTAGTCTAAACACGTAGCTGTAAGGAGTTTAAACTGAAGAATTAATGTCACCGTGCCTGAGACGGGCTAATCCTTTTCGTTATGACGTCATAAATATTAATTCGTAATCATCAGAAGCGAGAGCAGGATAATTTTGGATAGTTAAGTTGATTTTGTATAAATAGGTCTGAAATAGCAAATGAGGTATGCATTTAATGAAGAGACGGATAAAGTGCTTTGTGACGAACGCCCACACTCACCTGGCTCTGAAAATACGACGGTGAAGTGTAGGTGTACCTTAATTATAAAACGTCGACAATGTCGGACGACTTGGGTTGGAAATGAGATATATTTCGTATACTTGGAGTTGCCCAGCCACTGCTGGGCAACTCCAAGTAAATTTAATTTATTTTATTTTATTAATTTATTTAATTTAACAAATTTTTTTTGGTGTTGAAATATTTTTTGGATTCAATTAACATTTGGTAATAGTAAAATACGCGCAAGGGTCAATAATCGAATCAGACCAACGGTATGTTAACGATCGTGTCGTTTAAATATAATAAAATGCGCGAAATCGATTTTGATAACGGGAGTGATTTAGAGTAATAGACTCTTGTAATGGTCTCCTTTTAAAGCTTTACTATGGATCCGCGGCTGTATACTCGTAATGAATATAAAATATCGTACTCACCGAACGGCGACTGATGAAAAACTTACCTGGAATGAATAAAAAGGCGATTTAATAAGACAGGAAAGTACAAAAAATAGAGCAAAAATAAAATCGTTTAAAATTCAACTTAATAGAATTCGTCGGAAGCCATATTAACGTAAAAGTTGCAGATTAATTTCATTGCCCACACAGTTATAACATCTTTCGTTTTAAGGTTCAACGCAAAGCAATCTTTAGAATCAACCTACTCGAGAATATTTGATTAACTGATTACTAGGTAGATAATGCTGTAGAATAATCTACACCTATTCAATATTTTGAAATCCAGTTATTCACAAAAGAGCATACGAGCACATGCCCGAATTGGTCAAAAGGTAAGTATAAAAACGGCGGAAACTAGGCCAATCTCCTCTATTAAAAAGCCGGCCAATCAAATGAAACCTCGAAAATGTCCACTGGCACGGACATAAAACTTTCAAAAAGGAGAACAGAACTTTTGAATGGACCGGCATTACTGCGAAGAGAAATCCTCTAAGCATGTTTCATTGCGCTATTTTTCTACGCCTTTTTTACTTTGCGGCGCAATATTTTTTAGTCGGGACTGAACACATGCTGGATACTTCACAGCGCTTTGGAGGCAAAAGCTGCTTTTCGCGCGGCAAAGAAAAGCCTGCAGGCTCCGATCGTAATGAATATTGCAGATTTCAAAGAGCGAGTAACGTAAAAAAGCAACTATCTATTGAGGCAACCGAATATTTAAGAAATGTTGCGAAGAAAATATATACACAAATAATCTCAATAGTTCATTTACAGTTTGACCTTTGAAATAATTAAGAACTTAATACATAAAATAACATCAATTCATATTAAAATCACCAATGAAATCTATGAACTAAACGAAGTTACAAGAGAAGGGCCAAATTAATTTTACCAAAATAATTAAACATCACAATCTACTTTAGAGACCTTTTCACGAGTATAATTACATTCAAATTATGGTAAACTTGGAGATAATAAAGTAGAAAGAGGAAATGCGAAGAAAGTTGAGTCTGCAGACCACAATACAATTTAAAATAACACCGTCTTTATATCAAAGATTTTATTTTATATGGAGTCGTTTTAAAATCAAAAGGATTCGCTTTGTCACCTTGCAAACAGTTGAGCTGAGAATGAGTTGGAAAATTACCGTTTCTTCAAAGTAGAATGGTTGGGTTCTGTTCTGCGTTCACTTTCTCAATTGGGGACCCAATTCAGAGAATGTGTGAAACTAGATTTTGTCAGTACTTACGAAGAAGATTTAGTTGGTATTTAACGTCGTAATTTTCATTTGGAGTTAATCGACCACTGATGGTTCCTTTGTCGTAAAACAAAACCGGATTTTTGGATTAACATTGTTTCTGCTAAAGATTTTTTTTTTACACAGTAGAAAATTAAATGGTTGTCTGAAAAATATACATCCACAAAAAATAGAAAATACGATCAGAATTATTATCTTGGGTATGACTGCTACGTTTCGGTTTTGTTTTAATCTATAAATGAACATTGAAGGGTATCATGATACCGTTCAAATTCTAATTAACCTCATTCTGAAATGTTAAAAAGATTAAGTTCGCCCGAGTAATATTACTCCTCAAATCAGCAAATTACATCATGAAATATTAGAAGATACCCTTACTTAAAGAGGTCTAGAATGGTAATTACTTACAGAAATTGGTTTTATTTACACAATCTATCGAACACATACTTCTGATGTAAACACGAAACTGTATTAGAGAATCAATATAGATGGCTTATATTTGCTCTTTACACGCCTATAATCCCGTGTCAAAGGAAGAGTCGGCGATCCCTGATATAAAGCTAATAACGTTATATTGGCAACTCCGAGCCTGTTTTATGGTAATACCTAATATTTTGTAAGTAACCCGGCCGAGAACGTTGTAGAAAACCTTATATTAATATCGGCATCCGCTGATAGAATATTGGTCAAAGCAATATTGAGCGGTGCGAGTATCGAGGTTAATTTAATTCGATATTGAAATTGAGATAGAAATTACACTGTTGTTGTATGTATACATTTGATTTTCAAATGTATTGTTGCGCTAATTATACTGAATGAGGTATTTATTGATTATGTTATTGGTATTAATCAAAACGGCTTCGTTGGTCAAGCGCCACTGCTGAACATGAGGTTTTGGATTCGATCCTCAGGTCGGGCAAAACGTTGTTTTTCCAACGGGTGTTTCTCCATAGCAGCCACGGAGTACGGACTCGTGCCCAGTTGAAGGCAAAAGGCTCGCACCTATTAGATCAGACTTACACATAAGATGGTTATGTTTTAATCCCTATGAGGTACACCTCCACCCTCTTACTTTACGGGGATTAGACACGTGATATTATGTTATAAATCAAGCTATTATTTAGACCGGTATTTTCGGAAGTAAACAGCTTTGATTTCAGCGTCCAGACGTCATTGATGCAGGGTATTGTGCCATATAATGGCCTTGGAGCTTGTTCAGCTAATTGATCGTTAATATAATTAAGCTAGCACCAGCTCCGTACCTCCAGCAATTGTCCACAGAGGTCTTTGATGACAGGTTTTGTTCCCAAATCTGGTGTGGTTAATAATGCAATAGTGGTAAATGGAACATAGGATTCCAATCAGGTCGTAACGTTCGTCAATCTTCTCTGACAGATGATTGAGGTTAACGTAATAGGATCCGTTGTATGAACCAATCTTTAGTCTCAAAAAGCGTAGGTTTGATACAAACTGGGATTAATACAGTTTCTCAATTCATTAGTTATTTCAAAGGAGTTTCGAAGATTTTGCGAATATTTCAGCAAATATTGAAAATTCCCGTTTTCACTTAAACTATCTCAAAGAAGCCGAGAATTTATCGCCTAAAGTGCTTAACTAGGTAAGTTTTACAGCGGTCTTAAAACAAAAAACCAATACCGAGACAAAGTAAGTCTATTTTTCTTGAAGGTTTAAAACATAAAGAGGTGGGCGAAACTTGTGAAAAGGGTAAGACTCGTAATGCTTTCCAATCGATTTAGTTCTCCGTGTGTTAAGCTTCAACCGGTGGATTTTTCAGATTTCAGCCAAAACGGTCGGAACAATGTTTTTTCACTTGGGTGTTTTTAAATGCAGAGAAGGATGGGTGCGGTTTTTATCTTACGTACGTTTTATTAAGTATACCAGCATGGATATTTTTTATGTAGCAAACAGTCGAATGACAAAGGAAATTCTCAAAAACATTTTAAAATATTGTGACCCGTTATGTATGTACTACGGCACTTTAGTCAATTAATCCCGAACAGAAGAGACCCGCAGGATCAATCGACCAACACGTAATTCAACTTGGAATTACATGCGTCATCATCATCATCAGCCTATATTGTTCCCACTGCTGGGATGCAGGCCTCCTCTCTATGAGAGGGAGTGGGCTGTAATCCACCACGCAGGCCCAGTGCGGGTTGATAGATGTCACATGTCTTCGAATTTTTAGTTCTAGGACAGGTCTCACGATGTTTTCCTTCACCGTTTTGAGAGCAGCGGTGATGAAATAAATTACACAAAGTAATGCGCCTGCCTGGTTTCGAACCTACGACTTACTGCTCGTAAGTTGGGGCTGCTACCACTGGACCACCACTGCTCTCCTTTTCTGCTATTACATGCGTAATAAACTCTAATTATGGAAAAATTTTGTCAATTAAGAAGTAGATATCACGCTCAATGACGATCGACCACTTTCCAACCTTGTTAGTCAGGGAATAAGGGTGAAAAGTGGTCCTACATCAGTGAGCACACACAGTAGGACATACGATGCAGAAACATGAATTTTAAGTTTTATTTCTAATACGTTACATTAGTTTTATCCCAAGCCAGAACTCAGCACAAGCACATACTACAATATTTCAGTTTTACAAGCACCAAACTCGTTGTGTGAGAAATTATTTTCACGGTTCAATAAGGAGATTATTCTCTTTGAGGCCTTTCCAGGGCTTAGTAATTAAAATTTTACGTATGAAAGCTCAGCTTTCAAAGGCATATGAACAAAGGAATTGAAAAAGCGGGATTTGCATTACCAATCAAGGTAATGTTAAGCCGGTTCCATTGAAAGTGCAAACTATAGAATATTTAAAAATCCTAGTTTTATTTAAATCTTAGGGAAATTAGATATAAACCCAGAATAAGGCCATTAGCACAAAAATAATAGATACTAGACACCGATAACATCAAAGTGTTAATACTGGAAAAGTAAAAACAAAAACATCTAACTGGAACGTAATAGTTTAATAAATGCGTAAGACCATGACAGATTGGAATGCAGCAATTAGAAAAAAAAAATAGTATATTGTGTATTAAGGGCGGTAAGTAAGGAATTACGATCGAGGCTCTAGTAGAAGCCCGAAGTCGAAGACTGAGGGCTTTCTGAGTCGAGGTTTGTAATTCCCGAACCGCCCGTGAAACATACACTGTTTTTCATCACATTTGCGAGTTAATAATTATGAATATACACAAGTCAGCACATATTATTACGAAATACGTGAACTGATTTGCGGATGGCGGGCTGTTTGACCACACCACAGATTATACAAATGTTTTGTTCAGAAACGTTAAAGGCAAATACTTACCTAGGTATACAGCCACGACGGAGTGTAAAAAAAAAAAATTGACGTTTTGATACAAAAAACTATCGATTATTTAGATTTTAGAACATTCGTTGAGTAATTAAATAACATGTAGCGAGATTGAATGAAATTCCTGTTTAGACAACATTTTAAGACAAGTTTTCAATTGCGTGTAAACTCCTTGCTTGAACTTGCATGACCTGTGTGCTGTCATACTGTGCTGTAAATTAAAAAAAAAATTACTTACCGCCCTAGGGTTTTATATGGGGCATTACAGCCAAGTTAACCTGTATGTTATGACACTGTTTACGTGCAAGTGTGATGAAAAAAATCAAATATCACAAACTGGTGGCAAGCAACAGATCAAGCCCACGATCAAATATGAACCCAGCAACTTAAAAGCAAAGAGTCAAAATCCAACGCAGCAAATAATCAGCAAAAATCTGTACGTAACAAGTGAATCCGATTAACTAGCGCAACTTTTGCATCCAGGATTATACAAGCTTTCCTGTTTGCGACACGTGACTGTATCGACAAAAGAACTTTAAAATTTATAGGAGTTCGTTCAAATGGACAGTTCCTAGTTGGAAATAAACATGTATTTTTAGTTCATGTACAAAGTTTTGTTTTGGAGATTGGATTTTTCAAGATGGCGTTGAGATTGTTTGTGTGCTAAAGTCAATGTAGTTTTCTACGATCTGTGTCGATAAATAACATTTTAGAATAGGATTTTGACAAATTGTCTGAAAGAGAAGAAAAGTGTTTAAAATGCAGGCAGAATCAATGTTTGAACTTGAATCAATATTCAGTCAGGTAGTTTGCAGTTTTTTCTCGACTATGTTTGAATTGCTGACAAAAACCTGCAGCGTTTCAATTATCCAAACCCTACTGAGTTACTATCAAGTGCTTGTCCAGCACATAAAAGACTAGTCATTTCATCTAATTCACCTCTCCCTGCATTAGCTTCCGCAATGTAGGATAGGAGGCAACTTTGAAATTGAATATAGGCTGTTGTCGGGCTAAGCTTATAGCTCATGAGCTATAAGCTTAGCCCGACAACTGACTACTACTACTAACTACGACTAACTGTACTTTCATTTCACCAACCTATACCCTCTTATTTACGATCAACTGCATTAGCCATAACCATCTAGGTTAGTCCAGAACTTCAGTCAAAACATCTAATTCAGCTCTTCCTACATTAGCTTCCGCCGTGCAGGATAGGTGGCAACTTTAAAAATTGAATTTTCCTCCGACCCAGTTCATATTGTTCGGTTAATCAACGTTAATCTTGTTAGCGGTCGGCGCGTATCTCGTACAGTACATTTATCATGGCGAATCTAGTTAGTGTCTCGTGGAGGAACAATGCTCCCACATATAAATAGCAACTCGTCTTCTTTCGAGTTTTCTTGGCCGTAATTAAACTGCTTGCATGATAAATTCTTCATTTTTCTTACGTACAGATTTTTCTCGAATTTCTGCTGAGATTTCTTCCAAAATTTTGTCGATTTTATAAGTACTCCTGAAGAAAACCACTTTTAGAATGCCTTATCTCATCTATTTCTTTTATTACGTTTGTTTGAAAAGAATTCACATCGGATTTGCATGTTAAATGTGATGTTGCCGATTGGAAGAAATCTTCTTCCGTAAAATTATGAATTCGGCAAGAGGGATGTGAGATATCACAATCATCCAAGCGCAGAGAATTGTCAAAAGGAATTTCTGAGAAACATGCAGATTAGTTTCGGTATGCGGAACGGAGATAATAATATGGTATATTTCTCGAGTGGTTAAATGAAAAAAAAGAAATGTGACAGAATTGCTAATACGGACGGTGTCCTCATTCTAGATAACCGACATATATTTGTGACAGCATTTTATAAAGTGATTTGAGCTACAAAGCCTAATTCACAGGCAAATGGCAACGACTAAGACAAGCCTGTACATGCCTTTAGGGAAAACAATTTCAATGACCAAAAATAAAACAACCGATAACTTGAAAATGAAAGACAACCTTGAACACTGATACTACAGGAATGAAGCACTTAAACTAAAAGAACAGACATAATATCGCAAGTTTTATCTATTCAACCAATTTCAACGTTTATTTGACTAGTAGTATACCTGATGCTATCTTCGTATATATTAGCTTTGTTATAAAAGTTTCCGACAGTTTTACGTTCTTCTTTCCCAAAACCTATCTCTTTACGGACGAATAAAAGTATATCAGAACTACGATTATTGCCCTAAATAATAGTGCTAAAGTTTACTCGGCTTCCTCCATCTGTTATGATTTACTATTTGTATGAACAGTGTAAGTCTGCTGTAGTCACTTCATTACCGCAAGTCTGCGTTTAACGAGGATCTCATGCAAATTGTTCTTTGCAGGTCGTATTTCCTTTGCAATTAAAACGTAGTTCCTATCACAATTCACCACCAAAGCTGCGGAACGTGGTGTCGCTGTCGCTGAAACTCTTAAATTCTGATGTATGACCATTGAAATTGCTTTTGTATAGCGTCTCGTTCTCAACATTTATCATGTCGAATCTAGCGCCCAAGTCCCACTGCCGACATGTCCCGCGAACAAAGCTCCTTATTTAACGACGTTGTATTATTGAAGACCAGCTATAACCCGCGCTACTTCGTGCTATTTTCCTTTTTATTACACTAAAACTGGTCGACTAGTTATAGCTGTTGGAAGAAGTTATGACAACGTATTTATTGTTGTGACTTATTTTGTACAGTTCAAGATCATAGTTAATACGTTATATTAAAGTTTGTTTGTAGTATTATAGCGTGGTAACAAAAGTGGCGCAAATATCTGATATTCTTTCTTGATCGCAGGCTTAGATTTTTTTCCGTATCGGTTTGGGATAGGTTGATGTTTCAGAAGTATACATTTATAGGCTCGAGGCTTGGCTACATACGTGGATACGAGGTCAGAGCCTGGGAAGCACCACATTAACCCGTTTCCTATAATAGAACTAGTGTACCTATCAAACATAAACTGAGACTTACAGTTAAAGTTCTGACGTTGAAAGCCAAAACTCATCAACACAACGGAGATAAGTATTTTCAATACATCGCTATCGCAGCGCTTAAAAGAATTTGAGGAGAGCAATCATCTTATGTACCAATCAATGAAATCCAATGATACCCCAAAAAAATCCAATAAGACCTCCCCAATCTTGAACCTTCAAATCAGTAACGGATACCTAACGAAGACAATGCTTAACTGTAGGATCGAATATAAATTCCGCCGCGTTTCAATTCATCTACTTCGGAACAATGACTGGGCTGTGATCCAATTAAAATTAGATTTTAGTTTGCTAGGAAACAATTAAATGAGAGATAGGAGTTTCCTATAGCTTCTGTTACATAAGTCAAAGTAAAATCAATTTATTGAAAGAGGCCAGACAGTTTACGGTCAAAACTTGTGCAAATGATTCCATTATGGAGATGTCAGTTGAAGTCTGATTCGGATTGCTATGCAGTTGTGGTCAGTTAGACAACAACTAGGACAACGAAGGCATGCTTGATTAGTTTATGCATGTATGGTACTGTTGCTGACTGTCAAGTACCTTAACCAATTGGGTCTAATGTTGTTGTATTGTTCTCTAGCGTTGATTCGTGCAGGTTCTACTTGATAGACGAAGGTAAATTAAATATGACTATAGTTGACTTCTTTTTTCAAAAAGCTTGATTTGAAAAAGGTATACTGTGTTTGTTTGTTTGTATGTAAGGCATAATCTTCGGAACTAGTTATCCGATAAAAATAAGTCTTTCGCTAACGGGAAGCTGCATTATCTCCAAGTGTCATAGGCTACATTAAAAACGTTCCGTATGACAATTTCTACGAAAATTAATCTATGGAACGTTTATACATATTTATTTTGTTTAAAGTTTTCACATATTTTTACGTAACGGGAGTAAAGCCGCGAGCAAAAGCTATGTTTTAAAATTTCCAAGTCTTTCGTGAAAATATAAGGAACAGTGACGATTTCCGACACCACAAAGAAACTCTTTCAATTCAAGTTCCACGATTCAAAATGGCAAACTAATCTCGAAGTGCATTTGAGGCGAAGGCAAACGCAGTATCTGAGCTTAGGTCAGCATTGAGCCGTTTGTGGGCCACAATCTGAAGTCGTTAGCGGTTGATTAATGAGTCGACGAGTGGGGATTACGCGCTAATTCCGCAAAAAAACATCCTATCTCAAATGAAAATAAGCGTCGTTTCGTCCAAGGCATTTTTTTTTTTTTGTTTAAAAACTTTCGAATTTCATACCCGGGAAAGTTGAGAGTTCTATGCTTAATTTAAGGGATAGCAGAGTGTTGGTTGAATATTAAACAGCCAAAATTAACTTCCGAGGATGAACTACGTTTGTTTTACGTCAAATAAAACTTACGTGGTTGTACTTTTTAATTCTCTCGAAGAGTTATTAGAGTTCATATTGGACTTTTTTATGTCAAGTGCCGTTGTTATAAAAGCGACACTGGTTAGCCCAAAAAATATATTCGAAACAACTGCCATCCACTGGGCACTAGAATTGCGCAATATTTATTATATTTTTGGGGACAACCGGGAAACAGGCTCAAAATAATTGATTGATGGACAACGTAGGCTGCAGAATGGATACACGTTTGAATAATTAGTGCAGTTTGTGCTCAAAACAACCGATAACATGTTATTGGATTAAAAACAGATTTGTTCAGGCTCTAATAATCTCATCATCATTCTCTTGCCCTTATCCCAATTTATTTGGGGTCGGCGCAGCATGTCTTCTTCTTCCATACTTCTCTATTACTTGTCATCTCATGAGACACCTCCTTTCTTGCCATATCATTCTTCACACAGTCCATCCATCGTTTCTTTGGTCTTCCTCTACTCCTAAAAACATCCACATTCATACTCAAAACTTTTCTCATGACGTTTTCCTCATTCCTCCTCATCACATGCCCATACCACGACAACCGATTACCGCACATCTTTTCAGTCACCGGCGCCACTTTCAAACTGCCCCTTATGTACTCATTTCTTATTTTATCCTTTCGCGTAACACCACACATCCCCCTTAGCATTCTCATCTCAGCTACATGCAAATCCCTTTCATTCATCCCTTTTGTGGCCCAACATTCTGATCCATACAAGACAGCAGGTCTAACCATTGTTTTATAAATCTTCCCCTTGAGTTTAAGAGGAATGCGGGAGTCGTCCAATGTTAATTCTGTGCTTTACACTATGATCTAATTCGCCATCGCTTTGGACAAGTGAACCGAGATACCGAAAGTCGGAGCAGACAGGAAGAAGCGCGCCATCTAGCGATATGACACCAGGGCTGGAGAGACCGCCGAAATCGCAGAATGTATTCAGTTTTAGTTCTGCTGATTTTCAGGCCAACATTCTCCAGCTTCTGTTGCCATTCCTCCAATTTGCTCTGGATCTCCGGTCCATCTTCACCAACAAGAACGATGTCGTCGGCGAAGAGCATGCACCAGGGTGCCTCTTCCTGTATATCCGACGTCAATGCGTCCATAATCAACAGGAAGAGATACGGACTCAAAGCCGACCCTTGGTGCAAGCCTACAGCCACACTGAACTCGTCGGTGTTACCAGCAGCTGACCGTACGTAGGTAAAAGATTGGCTGTACATAGCACGAATTAACTCTACATACTTCCCTGGCATACCTTTCTCTTTCAAGGCCCACCACAACACTTCCCGAGGTACCCTATCATACGCTTTCTCTAGATCAATGAACACCATGTGCAAGTTCTTGTGCGCACGTCTGTACTTCTCACCTAATTGGCGAAGTGCAAAAGTGGCGTCCATTGTTCCTCGACCTGGCATAAACCCAAACTGGTTTGGGCTAACCTCACTCTCCTCTCGCAATCTTTTCTCTATTACTTTCTCCCAAACTTTCATACTATGTGACATGAGCTTTATCCCTCGATAGTTGTTGCAATCCTGCACATCACCTTTATTTTTAAAAATAGGCACTAGCGAACTATTGCACCATTCTTGTGGGATCGCTTCTTCGGTCAACAGCTTATTGAAAAATAAAGTCAACCACATGTATCCATCTTCTTTTAAACACTTCCATACTTCTACTGGTATTTCATCAGGGCCCATGGCCTTTCCATTTTTCATACTTCGAACTGCATTCCTTACTTCATCCATGCTAATTTCCCTCACCACACCCATATTTACTCGTACCTCTTTAAGCACACCGCTCCATTCATTCTCTTCATTCATCAACTTTTCAAAATAAACCTTCCACCTTCCTTTTATTTCGTCATCTTTCGACAGAACTTTACCAGCGCCATCTTTTATACATCTTATATGATTTATATCTCTCGTTCTCCTTTCTCTTGCTTTTGTTATCCGATAGAGCTCCTTCTGGCCTCTAGGGCTGTCCAGTGAGTCATATAACTTCTCCTGCGCCTTAGTCCTGGAAACTGCTACCGCCTTTTTTGCCTTTCTCTTCCATTCTCTATAAATCATCTTTTTTCTTCCTTCAAACTGTCGTTCCCGATTGCTACACCCTGCCATTCTTTAAACGCAACCTTCTTTTCTTTCAGACTCTTTTGTACCTCTTCATTCCACCACCATGTATCCTTATCAATTATACCTTTCCCTTTCGATTCTCCAAACACATCTTTTGCTACTCTTCTTATACAGTCCGCCATCTCTTTCCAACATTCATTCACAGATTTTCCTTCCATATCCTTCATTTCAATCATCTTATCTACCACCTTGCTTTTAAACATACTTGCACATTCTTCTTTTTCTATCATACGCCATCTGGTTTTAGGTGGGGGCCGTTCTTTGTTTCCACTAGACGGGGCACTAACTTTTACCTCCATTACAACAAGTCTGTGTTGGGAGACTAAGTCTTCGCCTGGCAGCACCTTACAGTTTGTGACCCATTTGAGGTTGTTCCGTTTGACCAAAAAATAGTCAATTTGCGTCGAGTGGTGGCCACTTTTATAAGTAATCAGGTGTTCGGCTCTTTTTTTAAACCACGTATTCGTGATTGCCAGGTCAAAAGCAGAAGCAGCTTGTAGCAGTGCCTCGCCGTCAGTGTTACGGTCTCCATACCCCCAGCCGCCATGCACTCTCTCATACCCATCCTTCACTCTTCCTACATGCCCGTTGAAATCACCCCCTACATACACGTCTTCACTCTCTTGCACATCCAACATCACTCGATCAAAGTCTTCCCAGAACTTCTCTTTTACGCTATCCTCACTTCCTGACTGGGGTGCATACACACTAATTACATTTAACACCAAACTATCTACAATCTCTTTTGCAGCTATCACTCTATCGCTCACCCTTTTAACATCCACCACACATTCTTTTAACTCATTATCCAAAACTATTCCCACTCCATTCCGCTTTCCATCACTGCCACAGTAGTAAAACTTATATCCTTTTCCTATCTCTCTTGCCCTCTCACCCTTCCACCTAGTCTCTTGCAGACACGCTATTTTTATCCGTCGCCTTTTTAAAACATCTGCTAACTCTCTTCCTCGTCCAGTCATCGTACCTATATTCCAGCTCGCACACCTCATTCTTATTTCTTTTACACTCCGAGCTGGCGTCTTATGTCGCACCCGCCCGTTCTGGTGCGACAACCCTTGTCCACTTTCCGCAGTGGCCGGGTGCTGCCTCTGCGCGTCGCCTGTGGGGTACGCCCTAGCCCTAACATTACTTCCATTTATAATATGATTCATGCTGCATGGGTTTTGGCAAAGATTTTATAACCGGCCGCCTGCCTGACGTCAACCCTCCTCGGGAATGCTATTGTGCATATCTTTTTAATTTTACATATGCTAAGTATTCCATTAGTCGCCTTTTACGACACCCGATGGATGAAATGGGGTGGTGGTATTCTTTGAGTCCGGCACCACACGGACTCAACAGGACAGGCTCTAATAATCTATATATAAAATTTAAATGATGTTTGTTACTCTCACTGAAACTCGAGAACGGCTGGACCGATTTGGCTAATTTTGTTTTTGAAATATTTGTACAGGCCCAAGGAAGGTTTAAAAGGTAAGTAGGGTAGGGTAGGTAGGTAGATAGGGTATGCTAGGTAGGTAGGTACGTAGGTAGATAGGGTAGGTAGGAAAAAGTGCATTGCACTAGTTACTCATAAAATTAGTCGATATTTGTCTAGACTTGAACGGAATGTCGTCAGTGGGGGAAACTGCAGCGGATATTAGGTCAAACTATTTAAGTCACTAATTTCATACAACCGAAATATACAGTGAATTTTTCATTTCCAAATTAATATGCGTCCCGGGTCTTACATGTACAACATCTGCAGCTTAACAAAAACAATAATAAAAAACAAACAAAAATAACCTCAAAATGTAACCGTGCACGCGACCACACGTACCCGCAAAACTGAAATTTTAAACAATAAAAAGTAGTTTAGCACCGGTTCGTACTCCGCGCATTTTTCAACTCGTTCCTTTAATGCAACGCGGACATGAGAATCCAGCATATGACACACTTCAAGACATATTTCTCGTGAACGTGTTACAACCAGATGCTACTTGAAATTTTTAACATTATCCGTCTCTTCTATGTTTCAACGCGAGCGATGTGACAAACTTTAAACAGTTCGTGAGAATGCAAAGTAGGGTTCTATGCTTTCGTGTTCCATCATATAATAGGTAGGTACGTTTCAAGAGAAGAATACTTATTGGAATTCTAGAAATATAAATCAAATATTGAACAGCGTTCTGAACAAAATTGTGCTATCCTTTCATTTTCACGAATAACATGATTACTTTCGTTTGAAAATTGGATGATTACCTTATTCAAAGCCAGCGTTCCGAAAGCTTGTTGGCCGCCTTTCAATTCCCACAAAAACCTACAAACACGCCCCATTAATTTTCCGGAAAGAACTAGGTTAAGGAAAAGCTGGAACTGTGCTATTCGCACAAGAGTACGGGACTGCACCATTTTTTTTTCGTTCTAATTGCTCGAACGTTTTGGCCCTACCGAATATTTGGCGTAAGTATTTAACTACGCAATTTTGCTGTAGGAAACTAAAGTCTTCATATTGGAATGGCTTAATGTTACGAACTAATTAGCTTCTTAATTAATCAAACAACTTGGACCACTGTCAAATTGTAACCGCGGTCACACTTGCCCAACAGCTTTTTTGAATCGGTCGACTGGGACCAGAAACGTTACGACGCGATGCATAAAACCATAATGCACAGGTCCGAACTAATCAAATTTAAAGCATCAATACTTTACTTTCTAGTCCAACCCCAACCCTGGGAATTAACTATCGGCAGATGATGATAACTTTCCATCAATATGTTTTTAAGTACGTCTCAATACGATTTCAAAGACATTAAAATACCAAAAGCTAGCCCGTTCAAATACCATAACATCATGCAAAATGGCTGGAAAATACCTATACTGAGTGTAACGGAAAGGGTATATACACACTTAAGGGTGTGCTACAGACCATAAAAAAAATATCAGCTGCCCCATACATTTGGGTCGAATAGGTATTGAAATTTTGCATGGGGCAGCAGATAATTTTTTCGCTATTACTATGTCTGTCCGATGGAGAAACATGTAGTTTGATGGTCTGTAGCACACCCTTAAGTATGTATACACCCTTTCCGTTACACCCTGTATAGAAGGTAAGCATTTACTAATATCAAATGATAAAGCTCCCAAACTTGATCCCATTCATTAAATGAAATAGGGTTGACACTTCTGAAAGTTTCGTCGAGATAAATTATATTTGCGGGCGACGAGTGCAGTATTCATTAATAATGTGTTAAGTTTCGCGGGCATGTGGGGACAGGAAGGATAGTGTTTGATAGTTTGTGTGAAATGCCAACGCCTTTTGTTGAAACTGACAAAAACTCTGCGGTTCGTGTTGTGTGTTAAAGTCATGATAATCATATTGCCAAGCCTTTTCCCAACTATATTGGGGTCATCTTCCAGTCTAGTCAGTCTAGTGCAGCTGAATACCAGTAGTTTACATGGAGTGACTGCCTATGTTAGCTCCACAACCCCGTTAGTACTGGGAAATACGATGCCCCTTAGTAAGACTGGTTGTCAGACTTTCGGCTCACTGACTACCTGTAACGACTGTCAAAGATCTACAAATGACGGCCGAGACCAATGGCTTAGCGTGCTTACCGAGGCACGGGAGAAACTCGGTATGTCACCCATCCACGGACCAACCTAGCCAACGC
Organism: Cerastis leucographa; assembly: GCA_963082945.1. Taxonomy (NCBI): domain Eukaryota; kingdom Metazoa; phylum Arthropoda; class Insecta; order Lepidoptera; family Noctuidae; genus Cerastis; species Cerastis leucographa. Next base: position 6,130,611 of record OY720382.1, read on the forward strand.
GGCTTAACCTAAAGAACGATACGAACAGCTGTAATTATGTAGCCACGCGCTCCTCGTGTTGTAAGAGTAAGTGTTTAGGAATTAATCAGCAGTTTCGAATATAAAAGCTTGGTAGAAAAACTTGCAACTGACACAAAGCATACAAAATTGTCCTGAAAATACACTTCTTTAAAAGGTTTCACGGATTCATTATAAGGATTGATAGAAAAAGCTGTGTCCTTTGAAAAATACGTTTCTTTAATAACTCTATTTCTAGAAAAATATGCAATTGTCGCGAACTTATAGCCCCCAGGTGTAATCATCCTGGATTATCCATAGACTACTTTAAATGATTATATTAATATTTTTATTGTGCGTTTCTCAAAGCCAATGCAAATCTTTTCTTGTAATTTTTTTTAAAATATTACTTGTAAGGAATCTTATCGCATTGCAATTTACGTCGTAGTTTTACGATACACAATTTTCTTGAATATCTACTGTAAAGATAAAAAAAACCGGACAAGTGCGAGTCGGACTCGCCCACCGAGGGTTCCGTACAAATTCACTTTTGTTATGGGCGTTATTTAAACCATAAAAACATTGATATGTTTTTATGGTTTAAACATTCATTTACATCTTTAAAATATTTTTTTTTTATGATTTAATTACAACTGTAATGTTTTCACATTTTCCCTGTACATGTACGAGTAGTATAAGACGATGTTACATGCCAAATTTCATAGTTCTATGTCAACGGGAAGTACCCTATACATTTTGTGAGTGACGAAATATACGTTTTTTGCGGCATAAACGGCCGTATTTTTAATTTACGTAAACTTTGAAGTTTTATTTTTTCACAGCCTGCAGGGACCTTAGATCTGAGTATAAGGTTTTTTTTTTGTTTTTAGGGTTCCGTACCTCGAAAGGAAAAACGAAACCCTTATAGGATCACTTAGTTGTCCGTCCGTCTGTCTGTCTGTCTGTCAAGACCCTTTTTCTCAACAACGCACGGAGGTATCAAGCTGGAATTTATATCAAATACTCAGGTCTACTGTCTCTTGGACCTGTGAAAAAATCTAAGCCAACGCAATCAAAAGATACAGCCGTTTATGCCGCAAATTTTCGACACTCGCAAGGGATTCAAGACCTACAGGGTACTTCCCGTGAACTCAGACTCTTGAAAATAATTTTAAACTTACTTTTGCTTAAGTATACACCTACAGGTTTGTACGGAACCCTCGGTGCGCGATTCCGATCGGCCGGTTTTTTCTTAATACCTCCACGCGTTCCCGAGATAGAAGGTCTTGACAGAAAGACAGACGGACAACAAAGTGATCCTATAAGGGTTCCGTTTTTTCTTTTTGAGGTACGGGACCCTGAAAACATCAAAAGAAAACTACTAACATAAGCTTTCATAAATAAACTGTAAACTTTATGCTGAAGATAGCGACGTCTCTTAACTATACGTCTAGCTTATTAAGGGTCGCATTACGAGTATTGGTCGCGTAACGCCAGAACAGACATTTATATGATAATACCTTCAACGTTTCATACTCAAGCGATGATGCGTTAGTGCGTCGATCGTACTAACGACAATACGCCTGACGCCTGGAATATTGACAGATCTTGACCGCGGTTTAGCTGTGCTGATTGCGTTCAGTTCTATCGGTGAAATCGGCCTTAAAAGTCGTCCACTAACATAGGTACCTCGTAGACTCAATACGGATGAAGAACACCCATATAAATAACAATCTTGAATATTATTTCGTTCGCGTATTGTAATTCAATTGAATGAGCCATTTCGCGCGAACATCTGCCTTACAACACTGCGCTGATAATGTACTAACATTACATTATATCACGGTATTTGGGTGCTTTATCAAAGGAGGATTGAGGGAGCTTTACCTGCACTGAGAATAGATTCCATGTACAAGCATCGAATGTATCCCTGTATTTTCTGTGTCCACTACAAAGATCGGAGGGACTGTTGGTAACAAGGCGGTATTTGGACGAAAGACATCAATTTTATACTCTTACTGAAAAACATTACCCTTCATTTGGGCTTTGTCGAAGTCGGGTAAAAATAGATTGGCAATTTTGTTTTTCCTTGTTGCCATGGACGCAATACGTATCAGTCGCAAAAAGTACCGAAATACTTATTTGCTGGCTTAAAAGAATTATATTTTAATCAAAGCTAAAAGATGAGACTTGAGTGGTTTGGGTCACAAGTAGGTCACCGCTTATCCTTAGTGCCAGAAAGTGTTAATACATAGTTAGAACCTATTGAATTTCATGTTACTGTTGATAAAAAAAAACTTTAGAGTATGTTCTATGACTCAGATGGTTTTAATTTATAAATATCGCCGACAGAAAAAAACCTAGCTCAAACACAAAACAAAGCGGACCCCCGACGCTAGGACGCTTGGATAAATTTTATTTGTGGTTTTTTCCGTCGGGGGTTTTTGTAAATTTTGTTGGTGGGGGGTTAAAAAGAGAACGACTAGTATATTATTATAATCTGAAAACTCTTCATTTTTACTAGCTGAAGTTTACGAGGCTACGCTCAGCTGTTCCACGCTTTTGAACGATTTAATTACATAGTAGTATAAATAAAATCACGAAATATACTTATAAAATGTCTTCTTCAGAATTTATTTTTAAGTCGCATCAAAAGGATGCTCTGGCTATAGATTCGTACAAAGCTGAAACGAGGTTCAAGAAACTATTCAACGGTCCCTACGTGCTGCAAAATCCTTTGCTTTTTACAACGTTAAATCCAAATCTATCCAAATACCTCTCGCTTTTCGTGTGACGGACTGGCCACAGGGGAAACATACTCTTTTACACAATAAAATCTAGACTGATACGAATGTACTGGGGACCTTAAGTGCATAGAGGTGTCAATAGGACTCATAGAAGAAAATAAAAGCAAAACATGAGAGTGCCTGGACCATGGTCTGGCTGTGTGCAATTGCTTTATTAAAATCCTCGGAAATTGAGGATGAAGTTCTATTTTTTATGAACCTATTTCCTGATGCAGAAAAACAATAGTTTATTATCTGCTTGTGTTGTCCAGCGAGAGCAGGAAATTAATTTATCGTCGACGATTTTGCAAAGCTTGTTTTTTATCGGAAAAATTGCGTTTGCCTTTTTAGTTATACGAACAAGGGAATATAAATACAACTTCAACTTATCAACTAAATTGTCTTTTTTCCAGAGACTATTCCGAAACTACAATTTTATTAAAGAACAAAACACACTCCTTTTAATGAAGCAGAAACGTAGACGAAACTCGTTTCCATACTTTGAAAGCACTCAATAGATGTTGAGTAAATTGTCCAATACCTTACAGTACAGGTATTGGTACCGTACCGAGTATAGTCAAATGCTGGTGTAAAATTTTATTATTTTATTTTATCACAACAAAGAAATTGGCCAAGTGCGAGTCGGACTCGCGCACGAAGGGTTCCGTACCATTATTTATAAAAACAAGCAAAAAAAAAACTTTTTTTTTTTAGTATTTGTTTTTATAGCGGCCACAGAAATACATAATCTGTAGAAATTTCAACTGGCTTACTATCACGGTTCATGAGATACAGCCTGGTGACAGACGGACGGACAGCGAAGTCTCTGTAATAGGGTCCCGTTTGACCCTCTGGGTACGGAACCCTAAAAAAGGAACCAATATTTAGATTCAGAGCTACAAGCTAGACTTTTATCTATATTTCAGTGGCAGTCAGTCGTGCCCAGTTCTCTTTTGTTTTATTTTGTACGAGGACAGGTTTACAAATGCCTGTTTACTTAGAAATGCTAGAAGCCTGAAGAAGATCTGTTAGGTAGGATTTATTGCCCCTCTCATAGATAGGAGGCCAGTGTCCCAGCAGTAGGAACATTATAGGCTGATGAGATGATGATGATTGCTTGTTAGTGAGTACTTAGGATTTAACCAAAAGCCATGTACATGTTGCATTCATGTTCCCAGCATGGGACGTTCTGTGCTGGGATAAAGGATGATCTCAAACGTACTCACGAGTCTCACAACTCTGATGTTTTCATGTCTTAATTAACATCAAAACTGTATTCTAATTCTAGGCGGATTTGTAATGATTTACCAATTTGTAAACCAAATGTCAACGAAAGGATCTCATTACTCTAACAAAAATACCAGAGCATTCTACTGTCTACTCGACCTCCCCATAAGATTATCTACAATACGGCCAGCCACACCTAAAAGGTAAAACTATAAATACGACAACCCGACATAAACGTAAAGTCTTACCCTCGAATCTTGTACGATGCATTTCCTATTCGCTGTCGTCGTGAATAAGTAATACAAGACACCCATGAAGTATGTCCGTCATTGTGAGATATTGTGGTGACCCCACTAAAACATGCAAATGACGAGGTAGGGTATAGTATGAAACTTTTACAAGGACTAGTACATAATAATATGTTGTTCGTATACATTATGATTTGATATGCGTATGTGTATTCGTTTTGTACGTGCAAAGCTTTGATATTTTTTGTGAGGAACTGATGTTTTCAGTGGTTCCACTGACATGACAATGCTGTGGAAATGGCGAGGTACCTATTGGGTCAATAAAATTTAATTATATCATCTCCGCGAAGTGTTTTTAGGTAGTCTTATACGTACCAAGTTTAAAATGATTATGCCCACAAAATATTATAAAGGGTGTAAAACACCTCTTAACGAAGCCGAATGGCACTGGTTCTCCCTGTCATTGCGATCATTTTTTTGTTCTACACCATACCTGGGAACCTTCTAGTTACGGAGATATTAGGGGTCAAAGTTCCAACTTTTTGACAAGTATTTTTTTAAATACAAGTTTTTAATGTAAGATTTTTACTTTGAATACCTCCACGACCCCCGTACTATTCAATCCGTCCATCAGCACAATGTTTTGAGTGCGTTACATTGAGTTCTACCACAAAACATGATTTTACATCCCCCAAAAAAAAGTCGTTTCCCAGCAATAGTTTTTGCGTAAAGTTACTTAGTTTCATGTACAGAATGCTTGGTTGACGGCTTCGTGATGAGGTGATTTACACCGTGTATAATGTTCAATGTTTCGAATTCTATACCTACTTGAAAACATTAGACATATTTTTCCAATTACAGGTATTTCCTAAGTGTACATATAATGGTCTTCTAAAATTAAACATTTAGTCACCAAATATAGTTTACGATCCTTACATAACAACAAATAAATCACCTTCCGAAAAGCAAGACAATCAATTTCAAAACCAAAACAAAACAAATAAGTTTTACAACAAACCAGTGCAGTGTATCAAGTTTATCTACAAAATAGAGACAACTCTATCATCTAGTCTATGGATAGTTACCTCCGGGACTCGTTGTTTATGCCCTCAAGTTATAAACAACGAAGGATATGGATATTGAATTCTGTTTGAATAAACCTCGTTGTGTATTCGGAACACGTACGTTCTAATAAAACTTTTGTAAGGGCATTTGTAGACATGCTAAGGCATCGGTGACCAGCGATTTTGTCGCTTCTCGGAAGTTGGGCACAACGACTGAGTTAATAAAGAAATGTCATAAAAACCCTTTATAGTTTTGGGTATTATGTATGTATTATCAGGGATTTAGGGCTAATTTCACCGCTAATAGCGCGAAACTGTTTTCAAGAATATACAGTATCAATATTTCAAAAAAACAAGTTAGCAATCAACAATGATGACACTGACAGTCTTAACGCTGTTTAGATGTGCTGATAGCGTTCAGTCTCTTTGGTGTAATTCGGCTTAAGTGGCATTTATGAAGTTCGTTATGGCGGCTGCCAGAAACACGTAATTTTGATAGTTTGCAGTGTCAAAACGCGATAACGAAGTAATCGCTTAAATGGGGGATTTTGTTTTCGTGATTTGTGACCGAAGTCATATAGTCATCCAAACCTGATCATCTGCTTAGTCTTTTCGCAACTACCCAACATAGTACGAAAGGAATAGTTTAGTCGGTTTTCAGTCTAACTGGATGTAGCTGATAAGATGGGGATGAGTGGGATATCCCTTGACATGACTCGATTGTAGTGCAAGATCTAATGCAAGATGGCGGATCACCGATACCAAAAGTAGCATGTCTGCAAACGCCCTAATCAAACTTTTGTTAGGGAATGAAATATTTTGTAAATATACGTAAGGTCGATAAAATTGGTTGCCTCCACAGCGATTTTGCGGTGGACGTGACGTGAAGGTAAAGCGTGAGTTGTGCGAAGGTATTTATCGTTTATTTGAAGGTAGCATGTAAGGAGGACTTCTCTTTGTGAGGTTATTGGACTGATGTTGGGGTATACGAGTAGTTTTGTAGGAAAACATTCTTTGTATTGGATATCCTTATGAGGGTGCGTTGTCTTGTCGTTTATGTTTTGTTGCCGTAATTTTGACGTAGCTGTATTTTTGACAAACATCCAATATTTTTTGTTGTTTTGTCTTGGTTTTAACAAGTTTTACTTATACGTTCTTTCCGTTTATTTTTTTCTCACTTATGTTTTTTATAGTTTTTCTAAACGACTGTTGGTAACAATAAGTATAAAATATGTGACTGGAAAACAGTGCAAAACGAGTACTCCGTTTTCACATAGTAATCACTTCACTTTTCTTTTCTTGTATGACAAGAATAGTGTGGTGCGTTTGACTAGTTAGGACGCGTCAACATTTAAGTATATTTGTCACCGGCAATCTGTATAATTCAGTCTAGGCAATATCTGAAATTTTATGAATATTATTGAATTTACATTATACATATACTTATTTATACTTTATTTACCTAGGGATTGTATAGAATACCTACTGGTCCAACGGCAATGTGCAAAATAAATAGATTTTGGCCTGTATTAACCAATGTCATGTTCGTAGGCACGCTACTACACGCACTAGGTTGTGGACCGCTTGGTGTTCGTTGCACGGAAGAGCAAAATGTATTTCAACACAGATATTCTCTGTATTAGTATACATTATGCTCGTCATTACCAAAGCAAACTAAATACGAGTGCAGAGCAAAGGATTTGGCAGGGTAGTGAAACACATTAAGGAGAACTTAGGATGGGCATATTGGGCAACCCGACTCGCACAGGATATGTTCGAAGGGGATGGCGGGGTCTAGAGAGCGAGCGAGGCGACCGAACTAAGACCCCACTATTCCTTTCGTGTTAGGTTACTTTAAACCCTGCAGACAGAAATAGCCTATGACTCCTATGTTTTGACCTTTGGTTCGAGGTTGCTTTAACAGGATAGCATTATTAAAACAAACTATTATTATATTTTTTATTATTAGTAATCAGGTAATATCATCTTTTACTCTACATACATTGCCGACTGCGCTTTCGGTATTGTATAGAATACGTAGGCAAAGTATAAAATGAGTAATATTTCATACATTATCTTAATATTTTATACATTGCCTGGGTATTGTATAGAATACCGGATTATACAGATTGACGGTTACATAGTCACTCGTAGACAACCAATATAATAACGATATAATCATGGACGATTGTTTATATTAACTAATTTACCGGCGCAGGATGCCTTTACCAAAAATGGTCCTAGTAATCGGGTCGGAAAAAAAAGTCACAGTTTGTGGATGTGGTAAGATGGCGGCTCTGATACTGGTACTGGTGGTTGGATTTGAAGGGTTCCCGGGATGCCCGGGTCGCAGGCGAGCACCCGCCTCCAGCGCCTGGCGGCAGCGCGCGCGCCATGCGGTCGTATGTCTTACCTTAATGTGCGGCAGAGCAAGCAACCTCCGGATCTCGTGTATGGCGGAGGCGGTGGCGGGCGTGGAGGCGGGCGCGGGCCCGGGGCGCAGGCGCGCGCCATGCGGTCGTATGTCTTACCTTAATGTGCGGCAGAGCAAGCAACCTCCGGATCTCGTGTATGGCGGAGGCGGTGGCGGGCGTGGAGGCGGGCGCGGGCCCGGGGCGCAGGCGCGCGCCATGCGGTCGTATGTCTTACCTTAATGTGCGGCAGAGCAAGCAACCTCCGGATCTCGTGTATGGCGGAGGCGGTGGCGGGCGTGGCGGCGGGCGCGGGCCCGGGGCGCAGGCGCGCGCCATGCGGTCGTATGTCTTACCTTAATGTGCGGCAGAGCAAGCAACCTCCGGATCTCGTGTATGGCGGAGGCGGTGGCGGGCGTGGCGGCGGGCGCGGGCCCGGGGCGCAGGCGCGCGCCATGCGGTCGTATGTCTTACCTTAATGTGCGGCAGAGCAAGCAACCTCCGGATCTCGTGTATGGCGGAGGCGGTGGCGGGCGTGGCGGCGGGCGCGGGCCCGGGGCGCAGGCGCGCGCCATGCGGTCGTATGTCTTACCTTAATGTGCGGCAGAGCAAGCAACCTCCGGATCTCGTGTATGGCGGAGGCGGTGGCGGGCGTGGCGGCGGGCGCGGGCCCGGGGCGCAGGCGCGCGCCATGCGGTCGTATGTCTTACCTTAATGTGCGGCAGAGCAAGCAACCTCCGGATCTCGTGTATGGCGGAGGCGGTGGCGGGCGTGGCGGCGGGCGCGGGCCCGGGGCGCAGGCGCGCGCCATGCGGTCGTATGTCTTACCTTAATGTGCGGCAGAGCAAGCAACCTCCGGATCTCGTGTATGGCGGAGGCGGTGGCGGGCGTGGCGGCGGGCGCGGGCCCGGGGCGCAGGCGCGCGCCATGCGGTCGTATGTCTCACCTTAATGTGCGGCAGAGCAAGCAACCTCCGGATCTCGTGTATGGCGGAGGCGGTGGCGGGCGTGGCGGCGGGCGCGGGCCCGGGGCGCAGGCGCGCGCCATGCGGTCGTATGTCTTACCTTAATGTGCGGCAGAGCAAGCAACCTCCGGATCTCGTGTATGGCGGAGGCGGTGGCGGGCGTGGCGGCGGGCGCGGGCCCGGGGCGCAGGCGCGCGCCATGCGGTCGTATGTCTTACCTTAATGTGCGGCAGAGCAAGCAACCTCCGGATCTCGTGTATGGCGGCGGCGGTGGCGGGCGTGGCGGCGGGCGCGGGCCCGGGGCGCAGGCGCGCGCCATGCGGTCGTATGTCTTACCTTAATGTGCGGCAGAGCAAGCAACCTCCGGATCTCGTGTATGGCGGAGGCGGTGGCGGGCGTGGCGGCGGGCGCGGGCCCGGGGCGCAGGCGCGCGCCATGCGGTCGTATGTCTTACCTTAATGTGCGGCAGAGCAAGCAACCTCCGGATCTCGTGTATGGCGGAGGCGGTGGCGGGCGTGGCGGCGGGCGCGGGCCCGGGGCGCAGGCGCGCGCCATGCGGTCGTATGTCTCACCTTAATGTGCGGCAGAGCAAGCAACCTCCGGATCTCGTGTATGGCGGAGGCGGTGGCGGGCGTGGCGGCGGGCGCGGGCCCGGGGCGCAGGCGCGCGCCATGCGGTCGTATGTCTTACCTTAATGTGCGGCAGAGCAAGCAACCTCCGGATCTCGTGTATGGCGGAGGCGGTGGCGGGCGTGGCGGCGGGCGCGGGCCCGGGGCGCAGGCGCGCGCCATGCGGTCGTATGTCTCACCTTAATGTGCGGCAGAGCAAGCAACCTCCGGATCTCGTGTATGGCGGAGGCGGTGGCGGGCGTGGCGGCGGGCGCGGGCCCGGGGCGCAGGCGCGCGCCATGCGGTCGTATGTCTCACCTTAATGTGCGGCAGAGCAAGCAACCTCCGGATCTCGTGTATGGCGGAGGCGGTGGCGGGCGTGGCGGCGGGCGCGGGCCCGGGGCGCAGGCGCGCGCCATGCGGTCGTATGTCTCACCTTAATGTGCGGCAGAGCAAGCAACCTCCGGATCTCGTGTATGGCGGAGGCGGTGGCGGGCGTGGCGGCGGGCGCGGGCCCGGGGCGCAGGCGCGCGCCCGCCTCCAGCGCCTGGCGGCAGCGCGCGCGCCCTTCCGCCGCCGGCGCGCGCCCGCTCGTCACTACCACCGTGCTGGCGATGCGGTCGTAAATCTGGGGGGAGAAATAGGTACTTTATAATCTAAACAGACGGTATTTGGTCGCAGTACAGTTCGAACACACCAGCACAAGGGGAGTTTCCTCCGCGCTTCCCGGTGCCCTTGGGTACATACATGCGCTGGTTCTCGCTGGACCCTCCCTCCTCGTAGTGAGAAAAAAGAAGACGTTCAAAAGGGGTAAGGAAGAAGCGGGATCAAGCACGACGGCAACAGCGGACGGCCTACCGATGCTATCAGTACCTGCACGCGCCACCGTCAGTGCGCGAGCCCGCGCCGCTACCGCGTGTGCCCGCGCCCGCACACCACTGCGCTCACCACGCACTCTCCCGCGCCCACAGCGCCTACACCCTCGCAACCCGCGCTCCCCACCGCACACCTAGCTGTGCGTACCACTGCTTCATTGCGACCCACCGTGTCGACTGCGCCCTCTGTGGTTGCGCCTGCAGCGATCGTACTAAGCTGTGCTACGCCAGCTCTGCGCATAGCCACCACAGCTTGCTGTCAGGACCAGCACCAGTGGAGCGGGACCGACGCCCGCTAGTGAAGACAGTACCTAGGCCCGCTAGTGAAGTCAGTACCCACGAGGGGCGCCTCGCCGGCGCCCCCTTGTGCCTCAGCCTACGACCCGACGGCAGTGCTGTCTGCATGTGTGTCGCGAGCCGGCTCGAGAATGTCGATGGTGTCTGCAGGCTACATCGCTCCGACTCGGTCCAAGTGCACTGAGTCAGTGTTATGCAATTGGGGAGTGACATATCCAAATTACATCACCGACGCCGTCGCTCGGATTCGACTTTGAATTCCAGCCGGAGCCACGACCTCAACGACGGCGCCGAAGCACAGACGAATCAGAAGAGGACGCAAAGCGGTACTGCTTTGACCCGCCGCGACCGCAGCGCGATCGTGAGCCGCCGCGGGATCAGGACGCCACTCGCTCGCCCACACCCGCGGAAGCGGTTTGTCGCACGCCACCCGCGTCGCCGACACCGCCGACGCTGACTAGAGGCAACCAGGAAGCGCAACACGGGGTGAGTGTCTCCAATATCAGTGAGTCCCTTATCCAGACGGTGGCCCCCAGGGACGACGATGGCACGGCCACCAACCTGCCCAAGTCGAAGCCGCAGAAGCGGCCAAGGTATCCTCCGCTTGTGGTGGAGAGGCAGCCGGAATGGGCCGCTTACTTCAAAGCTAACAGCGTGAAGCTTGGCCGACCACCCAGTGCCCGTTTATACGGCACTGAGGTTCGCTCGAAAGCGAGGACGAATTTAGTTTGGTCCAACGATACCTGACTGGTCTAGACAAGGAAAGCGGCATCTCCTAGTTTGCGTACTCGCTGCCAGCGGAGCGCAACTTGAAGGTGGCGATCACTGTCATCACACATCGGGGATGCCTACTGGCAAGTCGACACCACACCGGAGAAGATAGAGGAGGAGTTCCGGGCGATGGGACACGAGCCGGAGTACGTGCGTCACATAATGGCGCGCCAGGGACGACCCGGCTGCGTGTTCCACGCCGTTCTGAAGAAGACTCCGGAGGAAGATCTACGACACCACCGTGTCAAGATAGAAACCGGTGAAGAAGTGGGCCTGCCCAGTGTCACCGAGCCAGAAATTCCGGCGCTCGTCGCGCCACTGCTACCGGCCGCTCCGCTGCCTGTGTCCGGTGTGGAGAGGGGCCACGCGTGATTGTCCCCGCCCACGTGAGGAACCGGCCACATACTCCAACTGCTGGGGTGACCACCCCGCGAACAACATTAAGTGTCCCATACTTGTTGTTCGCGGGGTGTCTGAGGGTGTGTGAATGTCACTCGCCTGTTACGGCACTCCGCCGTAAACGGGCACTGTCGCCGCCACCACTGCCTCACACCGACCGGCTGCTGCCACTGTGAGGCCAAACGAAGTAACTTCCACCGACGCCTAAGCCGCGTCGCTTATGGCAGCGGCCAACGAGCCCACCAATAGGGAAGGAACCGAGCGGACCATGCCTCGGTCACGGCGCAGGCTGTCCGATTGGGGTCAATGAAGAAGACTGCAAGGCAAGAAGCTGCATAGCTCGGCTTCCGGCCAAGTCTACCACGACTACCACCACAACAGACCCGAGAGCGACCCACCTTCAGGCGCCGATAGGAAAAAAAAAAACACTGCCTGCGCCATTAAGCTTTTGATGGACCTTATAAAGGCCATCCGGCAAGGCCAAGACGCGGAGGTGGTCATCCTTGACGGCCTGGCTTCCCTCCTCACTCTCTACAGAGGCTAGGCTGCTGAGAGTGACTCACTGGAATGCCCGCGGCCTTCGAGGCAAGGTCATGGTCAGGCATCTCACCGGATTTGATCCCCGGGTAGCTGTACCAGGTTACACACAGCTTACCGGCACAATATGACTGCACACAATACTGCGTGTATTGTGTGGAGTCATATTGTGCCGGTACGCACGCGCGGCGGTTTCCCCGCGTGCTCGTCAATCAGATGACAACTTCACATGAGATAATGAAATACAATACCTAATCAATCAGCCCACTACTGACCCATTGCTGGGCGTAGGCCCAGCTGTGGGGACACACTTGTGGGCACGTGAGAAGAGTTCAAGTGGCCTACCATGACGTCTTTAAACATTATTGTTTTACTCCTTTTCCAGTTTGGGAAAGAATTCACGCTAGACACCCTGTATAGCTCCGTCTCTATATATCTGTTAGTATAGCATGCTACCCTATTACGGGTTGACGGACGACACACAATGGAGAACTTCATGGAGCACTCTCAGGTGTGAAATTTTCTTAACGATGTTTTCCTTCACCGTTAAATCAAGTGATACTCAAATTATTATCCGAATATGAACTGGGAAAAGTCAAAAGTGCAGGCCGGGTTCGAATTCAAACCGTCTTGCATGGAAGGCAAGCGTTTTCTGTGCACATTCTTTAATGAATACAGAACAGGCAGGGTTTAGTTTTAATACTTTACTTATCTTACCTCCAAGAAAGCTCTAAGCTGCAGATCATCAAGAACGCTGTGAAACAAGTCTGGATCCATGACCGTGGGGCCATCTTGCAGCACCGATACATCGTCCAAGGATTCGACGATCAGACTCACAGCTGTAACAAAAATTTCAAATAAAAAAATGTACGAAGAAACTACTTACATGATTTGGCCAATCGCTTCATTTTCGTAATAGAAACTGCACTACTAACTACTTAGATTTTTTTAAAGATACCAAAACAAAGTTTTTGCAAAAAAGGTTACTATACTTCCCATCACAAGAACATATGTAACACACGTTTAGTTTAATATTTATTATGTACATCTATCCTGTATTAGAGATATAGTAATAGAAGTTCATTGATCCAACTGTTCGTAAAAAAGGGTTCTGCTAGTCACCAATAGATGGCGTTGTGCATATGACGCGCATTTCTGAATCGCGGTGTTAAGATTCTCCGCCACTTAATAAGTACCTTAGCTATTTAGTTCCACCGCTCACCAATAGATGGCGTTGTGCATATGACGCGTATTCCTGAATCGCGATGTTAAGATTTTCCGTGACCTAATGACCCTCGTTGGATCAGTGAGCCTCGAGGAACACAGCTACATAGAGTGTGCATTCTGGGATTTCGCCCTATTTGGGAAAGTCACTAGGGACACCTCTGCTAATTGATGGCCTTGCTCGTTCCATCTGGAATATTTTTGGATAGAGGAACTCAATCCCCGACCATCGTCCTTACGGTCTTGGTCGGGTGGAATTGTTCCTGTTGCTGTATTTTGGGCCCCATCTCATCTTCTCTTAATTGTAGTAACCGTTTTAATGAAATACACCATCTGCTGAGACTACACCCCGTCTTTGTTTCCTTCGAGTTCGAAACCCCTACGACCCCCCTCTACACATATAATTTTTGTAAACAAAGAACTTCTACTCAGTTACTAAAACTAAAACTAAAAAAACAAATAATCCCAAATTCAATCAACTAAAAGTAACATACGTGTAGTACGAATTAACGAGCAATTTCACTTGGTCGGGTTATATTTTTCCGATATAGGTAAAGCTCTGTCGTTTAATATTTTGTGGCACAGGGACGCGTTTAACTGACTGGAACGTAAATATTTGGGCCGCCATTCGAGTTTTGAATGCGTTTTAATTCGTTTTCGCAGATTAGGTTGTTGTTTGACCCAAAGGTTGCGAACTCCTCAAAGTGTTTACAAAATTTATATGTTCTCGTGGCGCGGAGTATAGATGGGCTAGATCAGTGTTCCGCAAAATGTGTTTCGCGGTACACGGGTGTACCGTGGTCATTAAATAGACAGGCGGTAGAAAAAAACCTACTGAGACAGTCGCAAAACTCGCGATAGATTTTTCATTTATACCTTCAAAATGTTCCAATTTCCTATATGAACCTTGAACATAAAAAGTTTGCGCAAGACTGGTCTAGATGGCGCTAACCACAGACAGTTCTGAACTTAATTTAGTGCCATCTGTTGCAATTTTTGGTAAACAAGCCGAGTGTACTTCCAACCAAGACCACAAACGTGGTGATGTTACATCTTCTATAGACACTAGATGGCACCACAATAGCAATTTAAGTTCTTCATTGTGGCATTGAACTCGACTGTATAGACACAGGGGCCTGTGTGAGAAAAGGATAGAGTCAGAAATTGTGTCTAGCTCTTTCTCTTTTTCGCATGGTAAACAATGTAACCAGCTGAACAAGCCTCTTCCAACATAACAGCTCGTCTGGGCTTTCGTTGTGATATGGACACAAGGCCGTTTTAGTGCGAACACAGCATTGCTGATTTTCCTCGTGCGTGCTCCACATCACGGCCGAAGGTCAATGACCTTGTGTGCCTACACAGGGCCGTTTATGTTCGAGAAACGAATAGCGCTATTCATTATGTATAGCCCTATCTCTTTCTCGCACAATTAACTTCTAACGAAAAAGCTGTACGAGCCCCTACCAACATAACAGTTAGTCTGGTACGAGTAGTACTTCGGCCGTGATATTGATACAGTGTTGTTGCTGGGCGAGAACGAGACAGCGTCAAACGCGTATAGCGCTATCTTTTTCTAAATATTACCTGCTGAACAAGCCTCCTCCAACATGACAGCTTTTCTTGGCTGTTGTTCCTCGTCCTCCTCATCATCAGCGGCGGCGGCAGCCAAGGTAGCGGCACGGAGACGACGCCGACTATTGAACTTCTTCAGTTCCTCCACTGTGCCCGCTAAGTGGTTGCGGAGTTGCTTTTCACGGTCCTGGAGAAAACATTATTATGTAGGATACCTGGTAAATATGATTTTTATTTTATTTTTAAGAAAGCAGCACTACAATGGTAACACTCAGTGCGGTGAAACCATTGAATCATAATGCACTAATGCTATATATTAGTCGAGCTTTTAGTACACGATTAGCAGTCATCGCGTGTGCTTTCTCGCTCCTTTATATATCTAAACTTTTAGGCTCTTAGGAATAGGGTGTTAAGTTCTTCGATACTCCTTAGAAAAGGAAGGAATCTCCGACCAGACAGGGGTTATTTCTGGTGGGCAACTGCCCGGCAGTTGTTTTCGGGTTTCTCTATATACTCTTAAGTCGATGTAAACTTTGCTTGCGAGATTCAGACCATTTTAGTTCAGTTTTATCACAGATGGCGCTGATAAAGTTTTTGTTTTAACTTGCTTATTTTAGTGTCGCTACAAACCTTTGGTCCGACCATTTATTATTTTATTTGACTTTTTAAGCAGCAATATCATTTAAAAAATTTCCTAACTTCTACACACAGCTGAAAGTAACTTCATTTAGTAGAGTGGCGCCTGAAGCTGATTTCGGACATTTTGGACTTGACACTCACAGTCGATGACCGATTATCAGAGACCGATCAATCGGGTTAAAAGGTTAACCGGTTAGACCTATAACCCACATGTTTGGTAAACCATTATTTATTGCTTATTGGGGATGCGGGTTAACCCTCATAATATATGGGTTAACCTCGGCGTTACGCGCGGACTAACTCCGTCACTATCTTGCATATTTTTTTTGTATAAAAATTAACTCTATTGCGTGAACCAGTTATTACAGGCTGATTAACCTTATAATATAAAACTTATATTTGAGATAAAACATTGCTACTCTCAGCCGATTAAAACCCCTATACAGGGTGTAACGGAAAGGGTATATACATCCTTAAGGGTGTGCTACAGACCATCAAACTGAACATGTTTCTCATCATAAAACATGTTTTTTAGCAAAAAAAAAAATATCTGCTGCCCCATAGAAAATTACAATACCTATTCGACCCAAATGTATAGGCAGAAGATATTTTTTTTTGCTGCAAAAAATTTTTTATGTTGAGAAACATGTTCAGTTTGATGGTCTGTAGCACACCCTTAAGGATGTATATACCCTTTCCGTTACACCCTGTATAGGTAACCTTTTTGGTCGCATTTCGTAATACAAGAGCACCTCTGACGTTTCAGCGGATGCTATTGCAATTCATGGCGGAACTACTCAACAGATTTTGAGCGGCTAAAACGACCGTTATTGTTTTTGATGCAGTCTCTAGCAACTATTACAAACGTACGAAGTTATTTGCAACAACTCCCGTACTCCTAACCTCTACTACTTCTTTCTAATTACTACCTAAGTCCTTAAACAATAAAAGTCGTCATAAAAAACTTACTCGTATCCAGCGATGATTGAGGACCTCCTGTATGTTGATTCTCTGAGTATGATCCACGGTTAACATTCGCTGCACCAGATCCTTAGCGGCGTCGCTGATGTCCTCCCAGAGAGGTGCGTCGAACTGTCAAGAGAGAAACAAACATAAACGTTAACAGGGTAGTCGAGATCAATTAGACAATAAGGTGGAATGAAGTTTATAGTGGTTGGATATTCATGAGAATTTTTTTTTATTGAGTACCTAGAGATGAAGAAAGTTAAAAAAAAAACCTTTTTTTTTTTAATTTCCATAACAAACATACTGCCTATACTCAACAGTGGGTGAAGTCAGCCCGTGCATGATGATGATGTTTGTATGTTAAATGGATTACATTAAGAAAAAGGTGACTATAAACTATACCAAAGCAATTCACTTTCTAAAATAGCATCCGACGACTTACCCTCAAACGTCCACGGCATATAGCTTCAAACAGCCGCTCCTTAGTCCCCGTGAAGGGCAGATACCCGACCAGCAGAACATGCAGCAGTATGCCAGCAGCCCACACGTCGACCGGCTTGCCGTACAGCTGACTGGAGACCACCTCCGGAGCCATGTAGTGAGGAGTTCCGATGCGACCTGGAAAATCTTCAAGTTCAAGTTTGGTGGTTTAGGTACGTTAGCCATCATCGGGTGAAGAAAAATTTGGTAACAGTTTTAGTTAAAGCATTTTCAATCATAAATATTTTTAAGAAGAGTTTCAGGAGTATGAAGAACAGCGTGTAAAGATCCTCAATACTCTATGGAAATGGGAGGATCATACGACCACATGGGTGCTGTGTCTTCTGCCTGACAGCTGTTGTCAAACATAACTTGTTATGTTCTTAAGTCGCAGATAGCTTAGATACCGCGAAACACAATACGAAAAGTACTATAGCGCCATCTATGACACAATAAAGAACTAACATAAGAATACCGTGAAATAGCGACAATATACTGATTACACACACGCCAGGAGTCCATAGCACAGGGTATCCTAGTTTGCATTCCTGACTCCCACAAACCTTTGTACCTCCAATTTTTGTAACATCTGTATATTGTATTTGTACTTAGTGGGAGAAAAAAAAATATTATTATTATACTGTGTATTTTCTCCAACTAAAATCTGATTTATCTTCTCCTTCCATAACTCTCCTACATTGGTTATGGGCCAAATCGGGTAAAGATCCGAAAAAGGATAAGTTTGCTGCAAGAGGGATCTCAGGTACTTATGTAGGATACCCAAAGTAATCGTAGAGATTCTGTTTTTATATTAGTTCTTTATTTGTGTCATAGATGGCGCTGTAGTACTTTTCGTATTGTGTTTCTGTAGTACTTTTTAGATTGAGATTACTTATTTTCAGCCATCATCTGCCTAGCCTTATCCCGACTATGTTGGGGTCGGCTTCCAGTCTATCTGGACGCTACTAATTATTTTTCATCACACTTGCACGTAAACAGTATCTAAACTTACAAGTTAACTTGACCATAATGCCCCATATAAAACCCTCAGGCTTTCTTTTTGTCATGAAACCCAAGGTCGGTAGGTATTTTTTTGGAACGAAGTTCCTTATCGCGCGTTGTGAAAGGGGGCTAGACGGAAAAAATTCTTACGAAAAGTTGTCACGACACTTTTTGCTATAGTAAGCTATTGTAAGCTTTATTTCTTTAAAATAAAGTTGAAATTTCCTTAAATTACGTACAATTGGGGTGTGTATGTGAGTAAGGATAGATATGATTATTATTTTGAGTGACCGAACTACAAAGTACAAATTCGGTTGTGCAGTTAAGTAAGACGTATTGCTTCGAATTAAGGATTAATCTTCCTTAAATTAAATATTTTATTTTTCGCACACTAACTTAAATCTAAAATGTATTGATATTATGTACGTGAAAGGAACTTCGTTCCATCCGGGTGTCCCTTGACACCTCTCAAGTTTTTTTATTTATAGCACAGCACACAGGTCATGTAATTTCAAGCAAGGAGTTTACACGCAAAATTATCTTAAAATTTTAACTAAACAGGAATTTCATTGCAGTCTCGCTACATGTAGTGTATGTCTCGCACACTTAAATACTCAACTAATATTCTCAATAATCGATAGTTTTTTGTATCAAAATGTCGAAATTATTTTATTTTTTTACACTCCGTCATGGCTGTATACCTACGTAAGTATTTACCCTTAACGTTTCTAAACGAAAAATTTGTATAATCTGCGGTGTGGGCAAAAAGCCCGCCATCCGCTTAAAAAAGTTCACGTATTTCGTAATAGTTGTGCTGACTTGTGTATTAAAGCTATAATTCATAATTATTAGCTCGCAAATGTGATGAAAAGCATTGTATGTTCTACTAGTGCCTCGATCGTAATTCCTTACTTACCGCCCTTAACACACAATGTACTATTCTATCAGTATGTGGCTGTTGTTGGAATGTGATTCAAGTGTCACAATAGTATATTGTGTATTAAGGGCGGTAAGTAAGGAATTACGATCGAGGCTCTAGTAGAAACCCGAAGTCGAAGAGGGCTTTCTGAGTCGAGGTTCGTAATTCCCGTACCGCCCGTGAAACATACAATGTTTTTCATCACACTTGCGAGTTAATAATTATGAATATACACAAGTCAGCACATATTATTACGAAATACGTGAACTGATTTGCGGATGGCGGGCTGTTTGCCCACACCACAGATTATACAAATGTTTTCTTCAGAAACGTTAAAGGCAAATACTTACCTAGGTATACAGCCATGACGGAGTATAAAAAAAAAAAATCGACGTTTTGATACAAAAAACTATCGATTATTTAGATTTTAGAACATTAGTTGAGTAATTAAAAAACATGTAGCGAGATTGAATGAAATTCCTGTTTAGATAACATTTTAAGACAATTTTTCAATTGCCTGTAAACTCCTTGCTTGAACTTGCATGACCTGTGTGCTGTCATGCTGTGCTGTAAATTAAAAAAAAATACTTACCGCCCTAGGGTTTTATATGGGGCATTACAGCCAAGTTAACCTGTATGTTATGACACTGTTTACGTGCAAGTGTGATGAAAATAATTTTAGATTTATCCCTGAACTTACTTCAATTTTGTACAGGTTGTGTGTATGTTAACATAACATCTCAATGTTCATGGAGTTAAAACAATTTGGTAAAACAAAAAAAAAATGCCTATTCCATGAAATACAATTTAATATTCATTTACACAACTTGCGACTGCGAAAATTGATGACAGTAGGATGTTAGGGAAATCAGTGGGTTTTAGAAAAAGGCTGTTAGCTTGATCATTTTTGAAGTTATATAAAACAATAATGTGTTAAGCATTGTTTCTAGACCTTGACAGCTATGTTTTTCGTCCAAGTTGGACTTATTTAAAGACACCAACGGTTGTTAAAAGTAGTTTTAATGAAATTAAATTAGTATCACTATAGCGAACGCTAATAATGGAGATGAAACGGATCGCAGTAGCAAGTTTTCCACCACAAAAATAACCTCAAGCAAAAAAAAAACTCAACAGTAGGGACTAATTCATAATTATTTCATAGTGTGACAAGTGCATCAATTTTCAATTCAATTTACACAGAGTTAAGTGCATAAATTAATCGACAGCGTGTTTTACTGCATTCTATATGATATAAACACAATATTGTTTATGTACAGTATATTTAATCATTACTGTTTTTACAGTTATAATTATTTGTTACTCTACTTGTAAGCTTGTGTGTTAAGCATAAAGGAGATAATACGGGTTAGTGACGTCATTTGTCACTTTATGGAACTAATAACTACGCGAAAGTAGTACTTCTAATTGTTATGTCATCAGCTTCAAACATTTGTTACAGTCCGCCTTTAGGGTGGTACCACATCAATCGATCGATCGTCGATCGATGCCATCGATCGATGGTAGAATGGATTAGTCGACAATCGATCGATAGGTTTACTAGGTGAACATATCGATCGATTGCCGACTAATCGATTCTACCTAATAGAAACTATCCATCGACGTCGACTAATCCATTCTACCATCGATCGATATTTACTAGGTAAACCTACCGATCGATTGTCGACTAATTCGTTCTACCAACGATCGACGGCATCGATCGACGATCGATCGATTGGTATGGAAACACCCTTACGCATTCATAGGACCAATTGCACCAAAAATCTCTAAATTCGTTTAGCGCTTAACGAATTAAAAACATCGTGGTTTGCCTCTCCATCGTTCGGAGAAAAGTTTTTTTTTCCTCTTTATAGCATCTCACAGGTCAACTTAGAAGATTCTCATCTACTTAACTGGCCAAAGATGTTGGAGACAGAGTGATATTTTAAACGTTTAGTGCTAAAAGCGTTTAGTGTTTCGTGGCGCAATCGGGCCAACACTATTGCGCAGTTAACAGGGATGGCAAGGGGAATGAACTAGGTCTTATGACAAATTGCCTTAACGCACAAATGGCTATGAACCGTTGAAAATATTGTTCAATACAATACACAGCGGTATTACTTCGAATTCACGAGTGGACAACATCAACACTAGAACAGGGAATGATGATCAAAAACAAGGTGAACAAAAAGTGCCGTAAAACGTAAAATCTGTTTATACTGTGATTGAAAGCGACATGTCTGTCGTATGAGACACATGGTGATATCACGGAATTAGAAGGTATAGGGTCGTTTTCAACAATGCACGATAAGTGACTAATACTGCTACTGTAAAATAATTAGTAACAATAAAACGATAAAAATTTCTCGAGTAAACCCGAAGCTCTAGCACGAGCACGCGGTGAATACGTAACGTAAATATAAAGGGTGTAATACACCTCTTAACGAAGCCGAAAGGCACTGGTTCTCCCTATCCTTGCGATATTTTTGTTCTACACCATACCAGGGAACATTCTAGTTACGGAGATATTAGGGGTCAAAGTTCCAACTTATTGACAAGATTTTTTTTATATACAAGTTTTTTATGTAAGATTTTTACTTTAAACACCTCCACGACCCCTGTACTGTTCAATCGGTCCATCAGCACAATGTTTTGAGTGCGTTACATTGAGTTCTACCACAAAACATGATTTTACACCCCCCAAAAAAAAGTCGTTTCTCGGCAATAATTTTTGCGTAAAGTTACTTAGTTTCGTGTACAGAATGCTTGGTTGACGGCTTCGTGATGAGGTGATTTACACGGTGTATACAATTATGCTATAGCATTTTTATTTTATTTAATAAGTTACCTTTTAGCAAGACTCAGACTTTCGGAACTCAGACTTTACAAATGACAGCCGGGCCCAACGGCTTAACGTGCTTTCGGAGGCACGGAGGAAACTCGGTATGTGATGGGCGGTCACCCATCCATGGAACAACCTTGGGAAGCGCGGCTTTACCTTGAAGATCGACCCAAGCGGCTGTTGTGTGGCCACGACCTCTTCCATTCATTTAAATAAGAAAGAAAAAAAGGATACTCAAAGAAAAGTTGAGAGAAAATTATATGCACTGCAACAGTAGCAATTATGCTGAGAATGAGCAGTTTTTGTACGACAAAATTCAATTCAATTTTCAATTAGTGTTTTTTCGCTGCTACAGTGTCTGTCACTTTAAATCTGAAGAAATCAGATTGTTTAAAGATAATTAATGGTATTTAAAAATATGCTATGTAATTGAAACCGCACACATTTCTAAGTGAATTATCGCGTGCTAATGTCAATACTTACACACGTTTTTTTTGTGCTGAGTCTCACGAGATGTTAAGATTTCACAAACCATTTTCTTAAGGAACACATTTCTGAACTAGCTCAGAAGAAGTTGTAAGCTACATCTAATATTAATAATAAAGCTGAAGAGTTTGTTTGTTTGCTTAAACGCGCTAATCTTGGGAACTCCTGGTCCGATTTGAAAAATGCTTTCAGAGTTAATAGGAAGGTTATAGGCTTCGACCAATAGGAGCGGAGCAGAAATGAAAAATGTTGCGAAAACGGAATGTGACGCAGACGAAGTTGCGCGGGACAGCTAGTTTAAAATATGTTCGGATTGATTTGATATGTACTTTCGATAGGTTCGGCTTAGCTTAGGTTGCGAGCCAAAGCCGACCCGGATTTCGTTCGTCACAAGCCGAATCACGGCCAAATAAGAGCCGTCATTTCTACGTGTCAGTTTTGATGTTCAACAAACTGCCTTATCAAATGTACCCTAAGCTTATTATCGTGCATTGTTTTTAATCCAATATCCCTCTAAACCGTGACAGTACAAAGACACAGTGCTGATGTTCGAGGCACATAGTCCATGCAGTTAGGGCACGTCTTACCGTACTCATCAGATTTGAGATACGCTTGGCCCATTGGACCCATTAGCGGGCGAGTATCCATCACCAGTTCTGTGTAACACAACCTACTGTCATCAACTTGGTAGGTAAAATAAAGTAAGTATAGGCAAATAAACATAGATAAAAAATATGCAATGAGGTCCTACCATGAGTCTTAAAGCAGTATAGGGGATAATCCAATTTTTTTTTTCTTTGTCCGTCGGGTAGTTTATCGAAAAGTATTGGACACGTATTTTTTTCTTTTTTCACGTGGTCATAAAATTACGGAGATATATTGAGTTGAAATGGCGCATGACGTCACATGTAGGTAAGTTTTATACCTACTTGTGACGTAGTAAGCCCCCACTCTACAACTTTAATGAGTTCTAACTAAGTAATTTTTTGATAAAACAAAAAATACGTGTCTAATATTTTTGTATTACCTGTCTGACGGACTAAATAGAATGTCGTTTTCTTTACCCGGTCCGATCCCCAATTGTTTTATTGTCATTCCAGTGTGGGAAAGAGACGGAGCTATAGAGGACGTCTAGCTCCATCTTTTTCCCACTCTGGAATAAGATTAAAACAATACATATATGTTTGTTCTTACTGTAGTACAACTTTGGAACAATTGTATGTTTCAGTAATTTTATGTCAATTCATATTTTGATTTACTTTTGTTTAAATTTAAAAAAAAAAACTAGTTAATTTTAATTTTTTCTATTTCAATTCTTTTTTATCTTTACTTACATTTTTGCAAACATTAATATGTTTAATTCTAAGCCCGAGAGGTGATCTGTACCTCAGGATCTTCCTATCTCAGACACCTTTCTCTATATAAGATGTACAAATGTGAACACACACCTTAAAATTTTGATGTGGAGATAAATAAAGATTTATGATTAATACTGATTTAAGACGTCATGGTAGGCCACCTGAGGTGCGATTTACTTAACAACTTAGATTTTGACCTCGTTTAAATTTCTGGATCATCTTATGTGTGTATTGATACACAACGAAGCGATGCTACTTGACTGGCTATATACAGGGTGAACTTTTCAAGTGGGCGTGGATGGCCTAATCGGAAACAATGAGGAATAGCGAAAAATACTCAAAGGAGTCTCGGGCCCGATTTTGATGAAATCTAAAACTGCATTATTGGATTTTTTAAAAGGCTATAAAGGCTAAAGTTCTTAGCCAATCACACTCTGTGGTGATTAAGAATTAGCAATTACATCACCTCTACGACAGACGGCCAAAGTCATATTTTACAATGTTTTGCCGTTACATGAATCATGAATTGCTTCGTCAATAAATAGTGGTATTTAACTAACAGAACATGTTACTTCTCTTTTCTCAGAGATCCAAAACATTGCATAAACGTAACTATCTCACTCAACTAATTAATAAGAAAGTATATCTTACCAGGTGGAGCTCGATGCGCAGTCGGAGTCGGCAGCTGGGCAGCTACCCCGAATCCTCCCAGTTTGACCGGCGCGCAGTTGTCGCGACCGGCCAGTAACACGCAGTGGGGTCTCACGTCTCGGTGAACGATGTCGTTCTCATGGCAGTAGCGAAGAGCTTCCAGAATCTGGCGCATGTAGTGGCTGGAAAGAAGAGAAAGAATATCTGAGTAAGAATCAAAATGTATGTTGAAGTCGGTATCCTGTGTTACCGGATGCAGCTGAATTTATCTAAGTAACAATATCATCATCGCCTGCGTAGCCGTTTCCCAACTAGATTGGGGTCGGCGTCTATTTTAACCGGCATCGACTGAATAAGTGCCAGTATTTTACATGAAACGACTGCCTATGTGACCTCCACATAATATAACCCTTGGTAAAACTGTTTGTCAGACTTTCGGGCCACTGAATAACAATAATGACTGTCATATCTGAGTAACAAAATATCCTGTAATTGGCGTCTTAACGTGCAAAAAGAAACAAGGATTGATCACTGCTCAATAAATAAAAATATTCCTATGCTGATGATGACGTGGCAAATAGTAGGGCTGCGCGTATGCCTTTAGCAATCTCAAAATCAAAAGTAAGTCCAATAGTACAAAATTAATAATATCGTACTCACCATGCAACAGCTTCGCTGTAGACAAATCCAGCGGTAGCTCTGCGGACTACTTCAAAGCAGAGATCAGAGCCATCCATACTGAAAGTATTAACAAATCGATTAGTCTCCCAATTTATAATGTGTCTGTTACTATTTACGCACGGTCACCTACCAAGCTATACAAAACCAGTTTATGCGGATCTCTCATTGTACGGGAAATCATAAAAAGCGAGGCCATGTTATACTGGAAATGTATAGCTTGATGTGTCCCCATGTGTACTCTAACAAAAGAGATTTAACGATTTAGCGAATAAAAATAAGATTTTAAACGACTACCTAGTGTTTTTTTTTATAATAATATATTCGCTGTGGCTCTGCTTATTGAACATCAGACATCCAACGTAAAACTCGAGCACATCAGAGTGTTCAATTGCTGTTAAAGAAACTGATAACAGTGATAAGTTATCACTTAGTCGATCGATGCCATCGATCGATGGTGGAATGGATTGGTCCACGTCGATCGATAGTTTCTACTAGGTAAACCTAGTAGTAGGTCGATTGTCGACTGGTCCATTCTGCCATCGATCGATGGCATCGATCTACGATCGATCGACTGGTGTGGTAACACCATTAGATTGGTAGTATCAACATGCAGTTAAAAACTTACTATTCAAACACCATGTATAGCATTCCTTCGGAGCTGTATGTCTCCAGCAGCTCCACAATATGAGGATGCTTCAGCATGTGACATATTGTTGCTTCACGTTTTAGATCTGGAAACATAAAGTAATAGCTTTAATATCACATCACACCATAATTTTTAACAAACCGAAAAAAGAGGGGTGTGGGTGGGGGGTGGGGATATTTTCATAATTATTTAAATCCAAGTAATAGGGGTAAGGCTATTGCCATCAATCAGGCACATGTGTAGACTCCGGGCTGCAAACTAATTTGCATTATTGAATTATTATTTATTTTATCAACTGAATACATATTCAAACCACGGGATGGACAGGACCGCCGGACTAAAGAAAGGTCGGGAGACCGCTCAAAATATGGGCTGATGATATAGCAAAGACTGCTGGCTCAAACTTGCTAAATCTTGCCAAGGACAGTGAAAAGTGGAAAAAGATGTAGGAGGCCTTTATCCGTAATGGAGCTACATCTCCAACCCTTAATAATAAAAAATAACACTAACTAACTAGGATAAGTTATAGATAAATAAAAAAAAACACTCAATTATTAATAAGTAACAAGTATCAAACCAGGTGGAAATTACCTATGATGAGAAACAAAAGGCTTTTTATTTTTATTATCAACTGAATCCTCTCAATGACAGTAACTGAATAGCTGCTAAAATATAACTTGAATGATCTTACCCGCAGTACTAAGTCCAGGGCTGGCAGTGAAACGAGCCACGTCAACGATCTTCACTGCAAACTGCTGGCCAGTCTGCCTGTGCACACAGCGGCGGACCAGGCTGAATGGTCCCCTTGAAACAATACAATATCACGTTTTAACTATTTCCTTCACATCATTATTTCGTTACATTGTATTTTCTAGAATCAGTCTTGAGACTTGCTAATAGTTGCCATGTAATGGGCAGTAAGTAGTAAATTCCAATGGAACTTCCAATTCCTTATGGTCAGCAAGCCCTAGTTGGAGTAGTAGTCCTTTGAGTATGGGTATTGGGGTTGGGACGGGCTTTATTAAATGTTTTTAGAGAATTTTGACATACAAACATACATAACACAGACATAAACTTGACTAGATTATCCTCTAGTCTCTTCTAGAGCCTTCTTTAGACCCCTCTAGTCTCTTCTCTGGAAATCAAATCCAGAGAAACCAGATATACATGAATAACACTACCTATGTAACTAAAGGTGTATGTAACATTTTAAGCCACATAAGACATCTTAATTTGTGTATGTGCTTTATGTTACCTGGATAATAAACAATTGTTTATTTCAAATAAGGAATGTTATTTACTACCAACAATATTCCAGCAATTCCAAAAATTTGCACTTGAAAGATATTTTATCAGTTCTTGCAAACAATTGATCACTAAGCGCTGACAAGACAATTGATATTTTTTTCCTGATGAGCATTGTGAATGAAGAATAAAAACAATAGTGTAGAATTCTAAATCTTTTTGTTATTCTAGGTAGATGGATAAATTATTTCTTCAGTGCACACAAAAGACATAGCACAACACATAGAAGCACAATTAAGTGACACAGATTACATAAATATACCTACATAAAAACCGGCCAAGCGCGAGCCGGACTCGCGCACGAAGGGTGCCGTACCATTATTTATAAAAACCAGCAAAAAAAATCACTTTTTGTAGGGGAGTGCCCCTTAAATATTTATTTTATTATATTTTTAGTATTTGTTTTTATAGCATCAACAGAAATACATACTAAATCTGTAGAGATTTTAACTGGCTAACTAACATGGTTCATGAGATACAGCCTGGTGACAGATGGACGGACAGACGGACGGACAGCGAAGTCTCAGTAATAGGGTCCCGTTTGACCCTTTGGGTACGGAACCCTAAAAACAAGGTGGCAATACAAAAAGAAAAAAAATATATATTTACGAAACAGTTCTATAATTTTTAACTATCTTCATCCCGGCTTGTTTTTCTAGAACAATGTTCTACTGAAAATTATCATAGTGTAACATCCCTGTAATCCATGTAGGGGTATACAGAAGTGTACCTACAGTACATAACCATCATTCTCTTGCCGTTATCACAATTTATTTGGGGTCGTAGCAGCATGTCTTCTTCTACAGTACAGTAAATAGTGATATGAGGAATTTACATCAATAGTTATTTTTAAACCCCAGTTGTGTTTTGATTGCTTTTAACTGGTTGAATTAATAGTAATTTATTAAGAAGACTTTCCAGCATTTATCAACATGAATATGCAGGAGTTTTGTCATGAATGAAGCATGAGTTTAGGTCAATTTACAATATGTGCTTGCTCAGTAAAAGTGCACTAGTAATAAAATTTATCAACATTTATCTGTTATTATTAATATATTATTGATCTTTGACAGTTGTTACAAGTAGTCAGTGGCCTGAAAGTCTGACAACCAATCTTACCAAGGGATATTGTTTTACCCAGTACTAACTGGCGCGTTACATCTCAGCGTACGCATCAGATAGGCAATTGCTCCATGTGATATCCCATTATTCAGCTGCATCTGGTTAAACTTTAAGCTGACCCCAACATTGTTGGAAAAAGGCTAAGCAGATGATGTATAGTAACTGATGTGCATTGAATCTGTCGACATGCAAACCACCACATGGATCCAGTGTAGATTGGTTGATGTCATACCTAGTACTATCACCAAAATGGGTATTGGAGCACGGTAAGAACTGTCCTAGCTTGCAACAGTATAATCTATACTAATATTATAAGGCTGAAGAGCTTGTTTGTTTGCTTGTTTGTTTGCTTGAACGCACTAATCTTAATTACTAGTGTTAAAATAAACAGTTAAAAACTTTTTATTTCTTGGTCCCTTTTTTGTTTTACTACCTACTACTGGTCCACAAACTATTTGTGCGGATCAATAGTAATAAGGGTGTTAAACAGACGTGGTCATCGTGTGTTGTTTGAAAAATGTGCCTATTCCCACTTTTCCGATAGTACCTTTCTATTTCCATCAAAGTATGATTTACTGAAAGTTGTTTATCATAGTGTAAACAACATCTTGTAGATAAAACTGAACTAGTTACCCAAGGTCATAGAAAACCAGGCAGAAAGATCTTGTAAGTTTTATCAATTAAGTAACAGGACTGGATTTACACAATGGACTTTTATTTATTATTTTAATTAAAATGGTATTACACCAATTACAATAACATCTATATTATTGTGATATTATTATAAAGGGTGTAAAACACCTCTTAACGAAGCCGAAAGGCACTGGTTCTCCCTGTCATTGCGATCATTTTTTTGTTCTACACCATACCTGGGAACCTTCTAGTTACGGAGATATTAGGGGTCAAAGTTCCATCTTTTTGACAAGTATTTTTTTAAATACAAGTTTTTAATGTAAGATTTTTACTTTAAACACCTCATTACATTGAGTTCTACCACAAAACATGATTTGACACCCCCCAAAAAAAAGCCCAGCAATAATTTTTGCGTAAAGTTACTTATTTCCATGTACAGAATGGTTGACGGCTTCGTGATGAGGTGATTTACACCGTGTATAATTAAAAAATATATAATTTTATTTGTTGTGATAAAATTTAAGAGATTAATTTAAGAGATTGAGATTTTTTTATTAGAGTTTTTTGTAGGCAGTGTTTCTATATTAAAATAAATATCTTAGCAGCATTTAATCTAAAAAGTAAATAAGAATGACCATGTGTCATTAGCAAAATGTGTTTAAATTATTTGTTACACTAGACTACAATTAGAATATTTAAATTCTGCATATTATATACATTTTGATGGAAACCAGAAGAAAACTACTAGAAAAACTGAGTTTGTCGTGTTTGAGTTTTACAATGTTTGTTTTATGCAGGAAAAGTTCCCAGTTTCCCAGGTCAAGTACACCTGAGGCGGAAAATAGACGATTACAGGAGCGAGCGCGAATGCACATCGCACGATATTTCACTTGCACGTGAATTATGCACTATTTACTTACTTGCCAATAATCTCGCACAACTCGTACACATCGTCGAAAAGCACTTCGTCCTCAGCCATTTTTCACACAAACACAGTTCGCTACGTTTCAGAAAATATTATAAAATATCATTTTAAACACAGCCTTCAACCTGCCTGAGCAGTGGTTACGCCCTGAGACTATTCGCACGTTTTATGAAAACACTAAATATTAAATGAACACCCAATGATATTTCAGTAGGAAGTCTTGTACTTGAAACTGGAGTAGGATATTAATATCTGAGCCCAGATGTAAAATGTTCATTTTACACAGTAAAATGATCTCATTCGCGAAATTTTCCAATAAGACTTGTAAACGACACTTTTGAAAAACACTAACGGTGTGAAAGATAGTAAATAAAACACAATAGGTGCAAGTCAGTAAATATTAGCAAAAAGTGTAATTATTGTATTAAATTTAATTTATTTCACAAAATATTCTTTTTATTTACTTTTGACATTCTGAGGGTTGCAAATGTCCTGAATGAAGCTAGTAGCGAATTGCGGAAGAAAAAATTGTTGCCAGAACAAATAAATGAAAGTCTTCGATTTGAAAATAGTGACAGTCGAAATGAGCATGAATATGGCATTTAATTGAATAGCTTGTGAATAAATTATGTAGACGAAGCTGGTAGTTCCTCGGAACACAGAAACAATTTGTTAAGGTAGCTATGACCTTATAATAGTATGACATTGTTCGTATATCAAGCTCGCTTTTTCATTTCATTGGTTTTGAGTACGGTTTTGAGCAGCCTGTCTGGCTATGATTCTATCAATATTTGAAAATGGATTCAAGATCATCAATAAGAGACGTAGAGGTTTTACTACTAAGGAATAATGTGGATTGCGTGTTTGTTACAAAACAAATCAGAGGACAATATTTTTAGTATGAAGTATCTAAGTGTTGAATACTTTCTAGCTATTGTCCTTTTTTGATGTGCGAGCGCCAGGTTAGCCCGCGAAATTCAAATTGTGGTCTGTATGTTAAACAAAATTTATGATTTACGATGGTAACACGAATGCAGTAACAGAATTTTAAATCTGTAAAACTATATTTGTTACGGCCACGAATCATATCAACAAACAATCTGACACTGACCTGCTAATGGCAAAAAACGTAAGAAAATTTTAATTTGGCGGACCACCCTGGTTCTTATAATTAATTAAAATTTAACATAACTGGCCAAATAGTACACACAAGTCTATTAGCTATTAAGTGGTTATCCCCCGGCCTACTCGGCCGGAGTGTTGCGGGGTTATTAGCATATACTAACGCTGTCTGTACCTATTAGGTTTTGTTAATGGTCACAGAAAATTAAAAATACATCAATTAGGTACCTAGCAGCAGGGGTGATTTTCCAATAACAAAAGAAAATGAAAAGAAAACATGTCGGAGGTATTATTTTATTACTAAGGCACATTATTATATTGAATAAATAAAATAGATAGTATAATTTGTATGACTCGTATCAGTCATCCATAAAATCATAACATATAAAATTTCTCTCCAAAAAATACTGCAAGTCTCCTGTCTGTACTAATAATAGGTACTTATATATTGTTGCTTATAGTACTAAACCCTTAAAAATTTAAATGTCCACGTAGGTACAGTAAACAAAATCATACATCTATTTACAAAAACTTTGTTAATTCTTAGTTTAATGTGATGTTTCTTTCTTATATTTATGAATTGGTACAACCTAAATTAAAAAATCCTCTGTGTAGTAAGTATGTGTTTCTAACTTTATTAAATTTGTTGTAATCAAGCGTCACAGTGGACCGTGGTAGTATTTACTTTTCGTTTGAAATATTCACAGCCAGGAACATTCAATATAAGTTCTGAATCGGGTAATCTTACTCTTGGCAGTGAATTCACATTCACCTTATAACTGCATTGATACTCCAATTCGTAAAGTTCAAACGTAGTTTGCTGTAAACAGAAAAATAAGTTAACTCTTTTTATACTAAAAACGGGGCGGCCGCTTTTTGTGGCAACACTAAACTTTACCGCACTTTTTATTTGCTGCGAACTTCATACTATTCTAATTTTGTGTACAAATTTTAAAATGATGTTACAAAAATTGCGCGTAAAATCACATTAAAAATGAACATTATTGGTTTAAATACTTTTGAATTAATTATTTTTTAAGTTCTATTGTCAGTTTACCTCAGTAGTGGCGGATAGGCCTTCTTTGCGTAGTTTTCTGGGATTGGTACATTTAGTCGCTTTCCAATGGACGTAATATCTGCAATGTAGTAAAATAATGTATTATAGAATGAGAAACTTTTTTGTTTTTTTTTTTACAAAATACTTTCGAGAGCTTAATGAAACTAATTAGACTTGCTCATTGTGAAAAAATCTGGTACCTAGAGGAATAGGTGCTGAGATTTATAGTAGGTACATAGGTTTTCAGATAGTTTAGGCTGAAGGAAATTATTCATGTATGTACCTAGGTGGATAAAATAAAAACGTTACCTTCCAGGTTGCTCATAAACGTTAGGAATGGGCTGCCATGAGATTCTAGCTTTTAATTTATGGTTGTACCACACAATTTTATGTAGGCTGAGACCTCGGATTTTTTTATGATCAGGCTTTCTAAGCGGCTCTGGAGCGGTCTCTGAAACATATTGAAAAGTTTGGTTGTGCGTCATAGTGGGTAATTCCCGTATGAATCTAGCATGGATGTAGTGCATGGAAATTGGTACAAGCAAAGAGAAGCACAGGAGTGGGTGAAATCGTACTCAAACAATAGAACAGAAAAAATATTGGAGATCTTTGCTAAATACCCCCAGCGGACAAACTACATACATCTACAAGGTCACCACTTTTTTAATATACTCATTTGATGCTCCTTCTTCCCTTCATCTTTCGAAATACCTTACTGTCATCGTGGGCATCTTTATTAGTCCACTCCTTACAGGATATGAAGACCAGGACAGGTCTATTCACATCCAGATATACTGAGTTAAGATAAAGCTCAATGGTGTGCTCAAATTAAAGCACACCATTGAGCTTGATCTTCATTCAGACGCTGAGCCCATTCGTGATCAATGATTTATCTCTCATTTCTCTTTTCACTGGAGAGGAACAAAATATTTCCTTCGTAATCTTTTGTGATTACAGTGGTCGGCTCTGCTCAGAATGAATTCGGTAAGAATTTAGCCAAAGCTTAGACATCGTTGTATGTTTATACCTCTACGTTCTCTGCCGTAATCTCTTCAATTTGTAATTCAGCGGCGGAATGACTGCTTAAATTATTTAGTTGGCGCGCCAAATAGCACTTCGCTACTTCAATATCCATTGGAGCATAGAACTAGGTCGATGCTGACACGTTCCACGAATCAGGTTGTGTTTCTAACTCTAACCAATTTTCCAGGAGTAACATTTGATATCGGTTTTTCTAGGAATGTGTTGATTTAGTTAGTAGGAACTTTATAGGTAGGCTGCATAACGGTCGTAACAATACTAATATAAGCTGGCCTCACATTCTATTGGAACTTCGTACTTAGGTATAGGTACACTAGACTAAGAGTGACTAGACCCACCGAAGTGCGGCCTAAAAAAGTAGAATATTAAAGACATTGATAAGGGATTGACGACGTTCCTACCGACAGAGCAGCTGTGGAGGATTTTCTTATTATCGATTAGTTTGATATTTAGGGAAAAACTTGGTAATTTTCAGGGGTATTTTGTCACGATTCGTCAAATTTCATAGGCAATGAAAATGTAACAGTATAGGAGGACGGGCGACCCTGTTCCGGAGTTTATCACCAATAAGGTAGGCCTTATTCGCGAAGTTCTTCAGAAAGATCCGGTGCTTAATACTCGCACCCGGTGAGCACGTTTGTCTAGACGGATAAAGTGGACGAGGTAAGGATCATAGCAGGTGGTATTGGCGGTAGAAAAAGCGAGTGTTTCATAGCGATTATGATAACTTGACCAACATAACTTGAGATATCAGAGTGGCGCTGCTTGCTTAGAAAATGTCATCCCCTCGCCAAACCCAATCGCAGTTCCAAATTTCACTGCATCTCAAGTTATAATAGTCAAGTACCTAATAAGAGAAAATAATTCTTCAGTTACCAGTTCGTGCTATACTCGTGGTGTTATAGAAAATGGATGCCTTATCACTTCTAAGTTTGCCCAGACCGTATTGACTGATCGTTTGTACTTGCAGGAAATACATGGAGTTTGGCTGCAAGTCATTTATTTCGATGAAGTTTTGGTCCTGTAAAAGTTAGTCGGAATAAGTTTAGAATTATTTTATTTTGTCGGACCAATAGCATAGTACTCGTAAGTCGAAGGTGCTGCTATTGGTCCGGCATTTGAAATCTCTGAACAGACTTCGAAAACAAGTCGGCGGGAGCAAAGACAATCTCTGCAGATTTCTTCATTCGTCTCTCCATATGGGATTGTTCCATTCTCATCTAGAGAGACGCCGCATACCCACTTGACGTCTCTCATGTGGGTATGCAGTGTATCTCTATAGACAGTGGCCAACCTTCCAAAATGGAAGGTGGGCCATCGTCTGTGCACACTTGATGATCTATTTACTGCATCAGTGAGCGGAGTTCGCGTGGCTGAATTTTGGGCTAAACATAACTAAACTTTTTGCTATCGATACGCTAAGAAAAAGACTGTGCGTTTGCAGTAGTGAAACATAAACGTTATTTAATTTAAAATGTTGTCTGATGAGATAAATAAAGAAAAAAGAGTGAACTTACAGCTTTTAAACATGAAAAATTTGAATGTTTTGTCAATGCGAACGCACAGCTATATGAGATATACCCAATTCTGTACCTTGGGCACTGTCTGATGATTGACGAGCACTGAATCCAGTTCCCCCCCTAAACCTTTGACTCGCCTACTCCAAAAGACTTTGTATCGCATCACTGGCAAGTCTGAATGCGGCTCTTTCCATTCGAGTCTCACGGTGACGGTGCCTGTAACAAAATAATGAGATAATGATCTGCCTGCCCTTATCCCAAGTAATTTGGGGTCGGCGCAGCTTGTCGTCTTCTTCCATATTCCTTTTTTGAGAATCACTTCCTCTCTTGCCTATCATCTTCCACAGTACGTAATTATACGCACGGCGATGACCAATAAAGCTGTACAAAACCAATTTAATCGGATTTCTCATTGTACGGGACATCTATGAATACCGAGACCATGTTATATTGGAAATGTATAGCTTGATAATTATGTCGCTGTGCGGTACCTACATCGTTTCTTTGGTCATTACATCTGATACCACGTATGTAACGTTCATACTCATAGCTTCCTTCCCAGATTTTACCCACAGAAGATCCAAGATCCTTAAGCAATCAAACAAATAATTTTTTTTTATAACAATCAACTGATTCGTGTATCGATTTTGAAAAAGATACAGCACATTGGTCGAGGTGCAATTTCAGAATAGCCTGGTTACGTAAAATCATGTCCATATGTTACGGTCAACGTCGTGTGCAGTGTTCCGGTCTATTAAACATTCATTCTTGCGAGAGGAGTGTACCTATGTATCGAAATTATTTAAAATGCCATTATTATGGGGTTATCTCAGAAAATATGAATCGAGATAGGTACCTACAAAAGGAATTAAATATATTTGGAAACCAAATCTTTTTTGTAACTTAAGAATATTTTTCAATTACCTAGTATATTTTTTTACTTACCGTTACTTTCTTTTACAGGACGAACTTTAAGTTTCTTCGGCGAAGGTGGGGCTCGAGGTCCTCGGCGGGGGGTGAATGGAGGACTGGGGTCTGAGAAACCTCGCGTGCCGGAAGAACTGACGGCGGCTACCCGGAACCGGTACCAACGACCGGGTTTCAGAGAGTTGCGTAGGTTTACTTTGGTTCTGTAAAATAGAGTTTTGGTTTTGTTCTTTAATTTGGCGACTGAGCGTTTATTTTGGGAAACTATTGGTAACTTGTTACTTAAAAATCTAGTTCATTCATTGAAAAGCAGCGCACAGCTGCAACAGCTGAGTCTGGGAGAAAATGATCATTTATTTCAGAGATGAAACTTTTTATAAAACTTCATAATTAGAAATAGGTAAGTCTAAGATTAATATTGAAATACCTAATTGTTCATTACAAGGATGTTTAGGGTTTCCAAGCGAACGAATGTTATATCAAGATATCATATTATGCATCATTGTAAAATAACAACGTTTTCTAAATTAAATTATGTGCTGTTACAATCACATTTCAAAGACAAAGACTTCTTTAATAAATAGAAATCCGTATAAAATGCTTCCCATTATTATATTCTTTTCGTGCACCTATTGCTTTAATTGGTTCCTTGTTGAGTAATTAACAATATTCTTTAGTTTTTGTCGTGTCGGTACTAAAAGTGCTCACAAAGAGACAGGGAGCATTAAATTACTGTCTTCTCGTGAGAACCGCTTAAGCAGTCGTTGTAAAATTATAGACATTTTCACTTCAGTGTTCTTCAATGGCTATAATTTTGTTGGTATGATTAAGGTTGGCAAAATTGCGCTAGTTATCGCACTTGGGCGATAATGATAGTTGTAATTAGCACTTATTTTCCTTTCAAGTCGGTAGTGCTCTGGTAAATCTGTTCGGTTTATAGAAATCAAGTTTGCAGTTGCTGTTCATAGGATACTAGCTGTCCCGCGCAACTTCGTCTGCGTCAAATTTTCCCCGTTTTCGCAACACTTTTCATTGCTGCTCCGCTCCTATTGGTCGTAGCGTGATGATATATAGCCTATGTCCTTCCCCAGGTTGAAATCTATCTTCTTGCCAAATTTCATTAAGATCCGATCAGCCGTTTAGTCTTGAAAAGGTAACAAACAAACAAACAAACAAACAGAGTGACTTTCGCATTTATAATACTAGCTGTCTCGCGCAACTTCGTCTGCGTCAAATTTTCCCCGTTTTCGCAACACTTTTCATTGCTGCTCCGCTCCTATTGGTCGTAGCTTGATGATATATAGCCTATGTCCTTCCCCAGGTTGAAATCTATCTTCTTGCCAAATTTCATTAAGATCCGATCAGCCGTTTAGTCTTGAAAAGGTAACAAACAAACATACAAACAAACAAACAGAGTGACTTTCGCATTTATAATATTAGTATGGAAGTATGGATTTTTTACAAAGTAGGCTTGCGTTTGGGCACATCTCGCCTGATTTAAAGCGATGCTGCGGCCTAGGATGGAGCTTGCTTGCCTTGAAGAAACCGATTCACTTAAAGAGATCCAGATTACACTATCAGAGATTATTTGATTAATATGTCGTTAGTTATGTTAGTTAATATTTCGTTAGTGCTAGTATTTCGTCGCATCCATACTGACGGTAGGAGGGGTTCCCATCGGCGTCGAGTCGACGCTGAAGTACCTAGGGCTTGTCCTCGACAGCCGGTGGAACTTCGTGGAGCACTTCCGACGTTTGGCCCCAAAACTGGAACGGGCAGGAGCTGCATTCAAGCGGCTCTTGCCCAACCTGGGGGGTCCAAACGCCTCCTGCCGGAGGCTCTACGCGGGGGTCGTGCGGTCCATGGCCCTTTATGGGGCCCCGGTGTGGGCGCGTTCTTTGAGGCGGCGAGCCGCCCATTACCTGAACGCGCCCCAGAGGGTGGTAGCCGTAAGGCTGATCCGGGGGTACCGTACGATCTCCGGCGAGGCGGCGAGCCTCTTGGCCGGATTGCCGCCATGGGATCTGGAGGCGATAGTCCTCGCGCGCCTGCACGAATGGCGCGCGGAGGCACTACGTCGGGGGGAAACTCCGCTGCCGCGGCAAATTGTCGCTCAGCGGACAGACCTCCGGCGTGATCTCATGGCGACATGGAGACAGCGACTGTCGCAACCACGTGCAGGGCACGCCACAATAGTGGCGATAAGTCCCCTCTTTGAGGAGTGGCTAGAGAGGCGGCACGGCGCCCTCACCTTCCGCCTGACGCAGGTCCTCACCGGACACGGTTGTTTCGGGAGGTTCCTGCACCGAATCGGGCGGGAGGAAACGCCCGGGTGTTACCATTGCGAGGATCGGCCGGAGGACACGGTGGAGCACACCGTGGAGCTCTGCCCCGCTTGGGCTGAGCACCGCCGTGTCCTCGTAGCGGCGATTGGCGGCGGCGACCTCTCGCGTCCGGCCCTGGTTCAATCCATGGTCCGGAGCGAGAGGGAATGGGATGCCGTCGCCTCCTTCTGCGAAGCAGTCATGCTAGCGAAGGAGGTGGCGGAACGTGAGAGGGAGAGAACCTCACGTCCCAGCCGCCGCGGGAGACGCCCCGGGCGTCGGGGGGCAACCAGTGGCCCCCGGCCACCGTAGGCGCGAGCCTGTGGGCGGTGAGTAATGGGCTAGCTCACCGTCCGTCCGTCTTATGACGACAGGCCGTGTCGACGGCGCGTACGTGTTCCACGCGCGCCTCAAGGAGATGTCAGCAAACAGGATGGGGCCCGAGAGGGCCGATGCCTGCCAGGGCTGCGGGTTGTTCGAAAGAGATACCGCGGCCCTGGAACAAAAAGGGCGAAGAAGGAACATGGGTGGGTTTTAGTCAGTACAAGTCTGACACTCCCTCCCGCTCCGCCCAGAGCGGGAGAAGTCATTTGATGATTTCCCATCCCGAAAAAAAAAAAAAAAAAAAAAAAGTATTTCGTCGCATTAATTATTTTGAAATGTAAATCTTTATTTATTTTTTCCAAACAAGGAAATGCCATCCAGTGTCGTAAATATTGATGTGTACCAATTTACCAGACACAATTGAACGAAGGTATTAATTGGGTCGGTAGAAAAAGTCAGTGCGTACATTTTTATTGCGAAAAAAAAACCGGTTATATTTATTTATTGAACTGTAACACTTTAATAATAATCGTTACGTGAGAGTAAGATTTTCGTTCAAATTGTTTTATATTGTGACTTGGTGCGATAAACTAGATATTGTACATTCATAATAGAGCACTCGGTTACTTTCTACTTCGTGCACGGCGTTACGTGATGTTGCAGGAACTGAATTGAATACCTAAGCCTATAAGCAACAATTATTCTACAGGAATGGGGTCAGTTGGTTATGATTATGACCTAAGAACTTTGTTAAGTACCATTTTGTTTAGAATAGTTACAGCACGGATGACAACATTTGTGTCACTTGTTTAATCTAGTCTTTTTGCAATATCTACTTTTTTTTTGTATAGACTCTTTTTCTTATTTACCGATTGTTTGTAAATGTATGGACATTGTAGGCCTTATAGATTCCTAGATCCTTGGTAACTCTTTATCTTGTTCTACGTTTTGTAGTAAGCAACGACTTATTGTCGGGCCTACGATGTCCACTCATACTTAAGTGCCAATGCTGTAACATAGAAAAATTGTAAAGCCAAATGATTTTAAAAGAGTAACCATGGAGTTTCTTGCCGGTTCTTCTCCATAGGAAACGACCAACCCGAACCGAGCACCTTTTTGTCGACGTTTTACAAGTGCCCATGTAGGCCTATGTGAAATAGAAATATTTTGATTTTGATTTTGAAGTGCCATGCACTACTTGTTACGTAGATCCAAAATTTCGGGCCCACATACTAAACAAAACTATCATGTCACAAAATTACTGAAGTTTTCTCTAGTTACAGTAAAAAGTAATACAAGATGTTGTTTTGCATCCTCGTCAAAATTCAGGAGGTTGTCACAATAAATAATCAATTCAAATATTACGGTTACTTAGTTAATTATTAATAAACGCTGCTTTTTTGTCGTTTAAGTGTTGTCAGTAAGTATATCAGAAAAATCCCCTTAACGTGGATTACGGAATAAAAATGATCGAATAAACGTTTCCTATGTTTGTACGTGTGAAAACGTTGTTATAGGTCGAGGATCAGATGGGCCGCGTTTAAAACACGGGTGTGGTTCACACTTACCGATTCCGTAAATAAAAAATACCTACCGATTTTATTATTTAATTCGGGTCGAGAATCATTCAACAGCAACAGCTTGTATTTTTTGTTCAATAACAGTCAGTTTCCAGGATATTAACCCTTAATTTCATTGTTGATGCCGGAGACTTTTAGACCTTTCCATGTATCTAATCAATTGCAAGTACAATCTAAAACGTGTTCTATGTACCAGTAAAGCAACAGCATAAGGCGTTTGGCATAGAGCTGTAAGTCAGCCAGAACACCTACCATAACAATCACGACCACTGTGTCAGGTGCTTGTTGATTGTGAAGAAGGTCTTCTAAAACCTACAAGATAATCAGCCTGTCATCCTATCACACCTAGACCACTGGTTTCTCCTGTTTGAGAGGGATCGTGGGGGCCCACGATCCCTCTAAGTAAGGTTGATAGATGTCTCATGTCTTCGAATTTTTAGTTCCGTGAAGAACTAAAAATTCGACAATTTGACAATTTTAATCAAAATACAACAAAATGATTAACTTACTTATTCGTCCTCACGAGTAAATTCCAGTCTCCAAGTCTCATCTCCTCATACTTGGGTCCCAAATGGTGCTGCTCCTCTAACAGGTAGAAGACTGGTCCAGGAACTGCTCTTGCTGCGTCTCCAACTCCATCAGTCCATCTTATCACTACTGATCGTTTCCTCTCTCTTGGCTCTTCAATCTTTGGCAATGCTGGGAGACCTGTACAAAGAAATCATGACAAGACACTTCATTCAATAAATGCTTGATCAAGTTTATTGGATACTAGCTGTGCCCGCGACTTCATCGAGTGGAATAAGAATATTCTAAAATAGAAGTTTAGTAGCCTAAGTTACTCCTTATTACATCAGCTATCTGCCAGTGAAAGTCCCGTCAAATCAGTCCAGCCGTTTCAGAGATTAGTCGGAACTAACAGACTGATATCCGTCTCCGTACGTACAAACAAAAATTGTAAAAAATGTTATTTTGGTATATGTTGTACCGTATGATTCATATGCATTTAGTAAAAAGGGGTTATTTTAATATTACAAACAGACACTTCAATCCATACTCACTAATATTATAAATGCGAATGTCACTCTGTTTGTTTGTTTTTAGGTATGTTTGTTTGTTACCTTTTCACGACTAAACGGCTGATCGGATCTTAATGAAATTTGGCAAGAAGATAGATTTCAACCTGAGGAAGGACATAGGCTATGTATCATTACGCTATGACCAATAGGAGCGGAGCAGCAATGAAAAATGTTGCGAAAACGGGGAAGAGGTGACGCGGACGAAGTTGCGCGGGACAGCTAGATCTATATTTAAAAAAAAAAAAAAAAAAATATAATCTTCAATAAATGATCATGATCATCTTCCATGAACAATATCGACTGCCCCGTTAGGGTAATTGTTGCAAGCGTGACAGCTGAGCATGAGGACCTGGGTTCGATTCGCAGGTCGGGCAAACTGTTATTGGGGTTTTCATCAGGAACTTCTCAGTAGCAGCCAGCCACTGCGGTTGATGGCAATAGACTCGCCACCTTTTTCATGGGAAAGACTTACATATAACTGGCGAAATGTGGGTGTACTTTTAGGTACACTTCTGCAAACCCTTCGGAGATTACAGGGGTGATATTAAGTTATGTTATCATCTTCCATGTTGCACCAAGTGCCGTGTGAGCTGCCTGGCTTGACCTTTTGACTGACCAAGACCCGAATCAGTGAGCGGGGTTCACGTGGATAAGTTTGGCTCATGTTTGAGCCCTTGCCATTGATACGCCAACAAGAAGATCAAGATCGTTTCTAGTGTCATCATCATCAGCCTATAATGTTCCCGCTGCTGGGACACAGGCCTCCTCTCTATGAGAGGGAGTGGGCTGTAATCCACCTCGCGGCCCAGTGCGGGTTGGTAGATGTCACATGTCTTCGAATTTTTAGTTCTAAGAAATGCCGGTTTTCTCACGATGTTTTCCTTCACCGTTTTTGAGAGCAGCGGTGGTGAAATAAATTACACAAAGTAATGCGCCTGCCTGGGTTCGAACCCACGGCTTACTGCTCATAAGTCGGGGCTGCCACCACTAGGCTACCGCTGCTCTCCGCTGCTCTCCTTTCTAGTGTAATTGTTATTAATTATAAACCTTTTACTTGAAATTAATATGCGACAATATGGACACTTTGCTTTGGAGTTGAGATCAATCAGTCTATGGGTCAAAGTAACATTCTATTCAAGTTATCTGTAATCTATCTTGAATTGAAACTTGATGTTCATATGCATTACAAGAAGAAA
The DNA here is from genome assembly GCA_963082945.1 of Cerastis leucographa. NCBI lineage: Eukaryota > Metazoa > Arthropoda > Insecta > Lepidoptera > Noctuidae > Cerastis > Cerastis leucographa. Next base: position 6,172,413 of record OY720382.1, read on the forward strand.
GCCTATAGTATATGATAGAAAAAAATGTGGTGCATCTCTATGATTTTTTGTAATTTTGTCTCCCCATGATGAGATTGCAACCAGTTAAGTAATTCAGACCTTGACTTTGTTAGATTTAGATCGATTGCATCAGTTGCTGTTGTTGCTATTTTTCATTGTTTTATCACGTCTCTTAGTTATGGTTGATTATTTTCTTACAAGGTGAACAACTGCACAGGTTTAAAACTTTTAATATTAGTTTTTAAACTGACATGGTCACTAACACTATTAATAACACTAGAACCGGGATTTTTACCATGTGTATTATTTGTTTCGCGAAGAGGGTAGACCGATTTGTCTGCACATAAACACCCACCCGCAATAACTTCAGTTTATCCGTGATCATGGCGTTTGCAACAGCGCCGAAATATCGGGAACTCGAAACAAATAATACACATGGTAAATATCCCGGTTCTAGTGTTATTAATAGACTTTGAATATTATTCAGAACATTCGTAATTTTTGTTACTGAGTCCAGTAGTACTCAAGATATCTGACTTACAGTACGCTCTCCTAATTTTAATCTTTTTGACACTGATTTACCTGAGAAGCTTATTGGTATTATTACCGTCCTGGCGTCTGAAATTGTGTTTTTTAGCATGGAAGCTTTTCACAAGGATACTTCATCTGTGTCACATCCTACGTCCAAAGAGATTTAAAGAATGACAGAGCGGACATTGGGAATATTTGATACAAAAATTTTGATGTCGAACATTTTCAATTTTGACACTATATAGAATAGAATGGAATGGAATAGAATAGAATGTTTTTATTTGTATAAAAACATGGTACATGGCATACAAATATTTGAACATGTTAAACGCGAATTTTAATACGAAACATAAATTTGTTAAAATATTAATACTATAGCATGTTTCGGTAATAACGCTTACAATTTGAGGATTCGTATGTATTCGAAATCTTTAAATATAAGCTTAAAAATAAAAAACACAGCAAGATGAAATATTTTGTAGAGCTCAAGTAACCATATCTATCAGTTACTTTCTTTTCTAGAAATTCTTTTAAACTATAAAAACAATTACCAATGAGCCATTTATGCAATTTGGTTTGAAAATATTTTAAAGGAACGAATGCTTCTGGCAAGTGGGTGTATGGCACTAGACAGAACGATTTGTTTCTAAGTAGTAACTAGTATTGGATTTCGGTTACTGGCTATCGCTCGTAAATTTTGAATTTGTCTTTGCCTACGTCATAATAGTGCCTTCACAGTGAAAATTAATTATAAATTGGAAGGCTAGTTTCTGACATAACCTCTTAAATCTTCTACATTCACATCTTTATATTATTAGTGTAGATAGCTCAGTCAGAATTACCAGGTACAGTCAAAAGGTCCACAGGATCGCTGCACGTAGACCCGCAAGCATGACGGCAGCAACGTTGCGTGCCGTCACATTGCGAGTCGGAGTTGCATGCCTCCACACACGCCGCTTCCCACTTCGGCGTATCGGAAATAGGACATGTCCCAGGCTTCTTCTCGTTTGTACGGCATTGTGATTTGCACTGTGGAAAGATTTCAATTTTAAGTTGAGGAGGAAGAATTGGAACAGTTTAAATCTGAGTTTTCAGGCATGTCATACGAACGTCATTTGATTTCAAGGAATACGTTGTCTTGGTATAGGCATGAGATGCGAGGGAATGATGGCATGCATTGGGAAAAGTTTGGCTGTTAGAACCTATTAAGTGAAGCGATGATGATGAACTGTGCCGAGCTGAGTGTGATGTGTGTTGTAAGAAAACATAATTTAGGGTTAATCTCGCCGTTCTACATAAGCTATATTATTTATGTGTGTAGCTTTTAATTTTGTGTGCAATAAAGTATAAGAATAAAATGTCGGTTGATATAGGTGAATGGAAGAATAAGGATGCTGCTGTCACAAGTAATAAAGAGAATGAATCATACAGAGAGACAGACACGAACGTAGATCTTAAGAATAAGAAGCTGTTTTAGAACAAATGGTTTTTATAAAACACTAACGGATAATTTCTCAAAGTATTCTTAGACCAGACAGTATTGTTTGACAAGAAGGAACACATTTTGTTCTGTTTTTTCTGCCCTGTCTGGAAGTATTATATTGTGCTTGTAGTGCAGACACAGGTCACGCTGTATTGTGAATAGGAGCATTCATTTAGTAAAGTTCTGTTACTTCAGACTCATTAGCAGCTTCAGGTAATTAGCGTGCATACAAAATTATAAAATAACAGTTCCTTTGAGGTGCAGTGAGTCATGGCTTGGATGTTAATTTTTAATGTATGGTATGGAGATTTTTGCCTTACTAAGGAAATTTTACTGTCAGTCCTGTGTACTTAATCAAAGTAGAGACCTTCGAGGGCTTAATCAAAGTAGCATACTTTCAGCAAAAAGAGTGATGGATAAGATAAAGAAATTGTGATTGACATTAGCTACCGAAAAGCTTATGTTAATCGTGTTGAAAAACATTGTAGAAATGTTTTGAAATCGATTGTTACTTGTATAAACCCCCTGGAGTGCTTTCTAAAATAGAATACTGTATTATCTTCAGTCAGAAATAGGAAGTCATCAGCAAGTCCATGCCTGAGTAATGAGTTCGGCTTTCGTTTTATCGCTTTAATGTTACTTTGGAAGCTCATTTCAGTCTGTTCTCAAGATTGTCTTAATTTTTGATGAGGCCGTTAAAATCTTGAGGTTTATTTTTAGTTTTATGTTAAGTCGTAAACTTACACAAGTACGAACAAATTAAAAATGGTATCTGGTTAACTGCTGTTGATATACGAAAAAATCTAGCTTCCAAGCTCGTAACTGTCATATTACGTGATCAAAATGTGTTTATCTTCTGTCACTAAATCTCTTCGCAAACAATTTTTTGTCTTGACACAAACCCGTAGAATTCCTTTTTGTGTTATCACACATTAGCACAATGTGCCCTTTTTAGGCTAAAGCCTGTTGCGCTCTGGTTATATAACTAAGTCCGGAGCCGCAGAATTGTTCTTGCTAAATACATTCGTTGCAATCTTGATTGTATTTCGTTTTACGTTCGTTTACTTTTTTTTGTATCGCGTTTATTATATCTGTTCTGCGAACTTGTTAAATCGTGATCTTTGTGACAGCTATCTTGGTAAACATATTTTTTTATTCTGGTGTAGCGTAAACTATATGTGGATTCTACTTGTACCGTAGTTTATGTGACTTAATTAAATTTTGCATGCTGCAACTAATCGTGGGTGTCCGTATATTTTTCATCAGGGGCTCATTGAACTAGACTTTTAGTGTACGTTATGACATTTTCAAGTGCTTACTTCTTAGTGGATTCGAGGCAAACTGGGTTTTTCCTGCGCCGTAAATCATTGTTTGATTGTTTATTACCGTTTTCCTTATTGTGGTGATTATCGATTGATCTAGATACGACATAATTAAATTCGAATTGAGTACCAATACCAATGACCCTTTTTTTTCGAGTTACATCATCACCAGTGTTTGTTAACTAACATTTATTTGATCGCCTACTGCTTTTGTTGTTTGCGTTAGTGGGTAACGCACTAGTTTTTACCTTGAATGGTTAAGATATAGTTCAGTAAACTACAAGGGAATATCCAACATGTAAAAACTTATAACCCACAAAAAGTCTTTCACTTACCATAGGTTTAACTTCCTTACTGACATCAATACACTTCAAATCACATCTGATCTTGTACAATGTGTTAGACTGCATTTTGGAGTACCTCCGTGTCCTCGATAGGACCATTGGCGTCAGCGACACTGCCATCAACACCACTAACACTTTTGTATACATCTTTACTGTCTTGTTTGTATCACTATTAGTCATATAGTCCCTGTGCTTAGGCGATTAACATCTGAAAATTACGTTTGTTTGTTTTATTTTTATATTAAACTCCCTTTTATCTTACTCTCCTTCTAATTCTTCTTTCATTTTATGATTGTTTACTTTAAAATCAATCTTAGAATTATGTCACAACTTCTAGTGCTCTGTTATTATTTATATCTACCGCTGTATTTTTGGTTTAAAATAGACTAGATGAATGAAAATTAAGTTTTTTTTTTGCTCTCCGGAAACAATTAAGTTCTTTGAAATGACTTTTGCTCCGCCCAAACTTGGATGAGATGTACTTAACTTAAAGTGGGCGTATTGTTTATGATTCCTCGCGAGTCAAGATTTTAAGCAATGAAATACTTCTTGATTCGACTAATCATATTTTGCGGACAAGAATGCTCTTTGTGGTTGGACAAAAGTTATCAACATATTTGATAATAACGAATCAATAAAAAAAGCATTTTGATTACTTTGGCTGAGGAATTCTATCACAAATTGCAATAAAATTTGTATTTATTCAAGAATATATTTTATAGCGTTAGATAAATAATTGTTTACCGTAGTATTAACCGTTTTACCACCTCAGATCTAAGTAATCCTTTTCATTTCAAATAGCCAGCTTTTATAGAGACCTAACAAGACCTATTCCCATGATAGTTCAACCAAAACAAAGCACCAAATGTTTGACAAACAATTCTAAGGATATTAATTAAACAATCGAGCTATTCCCATCGAATTACCGTCGCTATAACAAAACAAAGCACTACAATATTGATATCCACCTCAACAAATCGATCATAAATACGAGAATCGATTAGAACCGTAACATTTCGAGTCCTTCGGAACTTGTGTCATCGACCTCGGGGGTTTTTGGAAAATACATTTGCAGTTCGCGAGTGTATCGTTTGAAATGCGCGGTAACACTGGCGTTGCGCGCGCGCATAGCCGGCCGATCCGTGCCTCGGCTTCATTAATACTCATCGATGATGCTTTCCTGTCTCTGTACGCCGATGACGGAAGGCTGCTTTTACCGAGCTGGTTTCCTAATTAAAAAAATATACGGCGTCTTCCTGGAGTACACAGTTTGCTATTCGATCGTCGTCATTAAGTCTGTTTCGCGAATTGTAAACAATTATTGCTTTAATTGCACGTGCATCTAATTGAATGTTAAGTTGGACTAAAAATTGCACGCTATCTTCGCCTTTAATAAATTCAGAATAGCGACTATATTTCGGTAAATTAGGGTGATGACTGGAAATGTTAGGAGCGTCTTCAATTCAATGAGTTTTATTTCTGTTGAGAGAATAAACAGAGAATTAACTACTCATAATTTTAAAGCATTCTCATTACATATTCTACACGTGTTTAAAGAAAAAATTTGTAGGTAATTTAATTAATTGACCAAGTTAAGAGTAACATAGCGGGATCAATTTAGATAAATAACACTCCAAGTTAAATTTCTCCTGAGGCAACCTTACCCCGTATAATCTCAGGCTTCCAAGAACTCCGTTCACGCGACTTCACTGAATCGAACCAACACAATCGATTTAATTAGGCGTTCGTCTTTAAAAAGCCAATAAAACAAAATGGCGAAGATAAATCGTTCACAAAGAAGCTGAGGAATCAACGACCGGTTGATTGCTCGGTGCGCAAGCGCCGGATGCCCTTCAAGAGCTTAATTAGAGCTGCAGTATATCTATAAGTAGTTTTACTGTCTTTATAGATTATTGAGACTCATAGGTACCTACTGAGATTTAAAAAATTCTCTAATTAGGGTGACCTACTACCAATGCGACATTTTGTCACATATCATAACATCACGCTTGTTATCTCTGAAGGGTTAGGCAGAGGTGAACCTAATAGTGTACCCAAGTTCCACCACGTTTAAGTCCCATACACCGTGTAAATCACCTTATCACGAAGCCGTCAACCAAGCATTCTGTACATGAAACTAAGTAACTTCACGCAAAAAATATTGCTGGGAAACGACTTTTTTTTGGGGGGTGCAAAATCATGTTTTGTGGTAGAACTCAATGTAACGCACTCAAAACATTGTGCTGATGGACGGATTGAATAGTACGGGGGTTGTGGAGGTGTTTAAAGTAAAAATCTTACATTAAAAACTTGTATTAAAAAAAAAATTGTTGTCAAAAAGTTGGAACTTTGACCCCTAATATCTCCGTAACTAGAAGGTTCCCAGGTATGGTGTAGATAAAAAAAAATGATCGCTATGACAGGTAGAACCAGTGCCTTTCGGCTTCGTTAAGAGGTGTTTATAATAGGGGGCGAACCTATTGCCATCCGGACTCCGTGGCACCTACTGAGAAATTCCTGATGGAAAAGCCTAATAACCGACCTGGGAATCGAACCCAGGACCTTATGCTCAGCAGTTGCGCATGCGACCACTTTCCTCTAACTTTTAAGTCCCGATAAATAACAAGGTCATACAAAACCGAAACGGCGGGCGCGGCAAAAAGCCGTACCGACATTTTCGGACAAATCCGGACTAATGGAAGGTCACTCTATCGAAGATGATGCTCAGTAATTAAGTAGGATAACGAGGATACAGAAATAGTTCATAGGCCGTAAATCAAAGCGGAGATTTCTATTCCAGGATTGGAACGGGAGCGGAGAGAGAAACGTATTAAAATTTTATGCTTCAGTTACTTTGTCTTAAAACAGATGAGCTGCATTATTCATGCATTATTTAATAACTGATTCATCACCTTCATAAAAGTGATTTCGTGTAAATGGTCTGACTAGTCTTACCAAGAGTGTTTGGCATAGTACTAACTGGATGGTGGAGGTCAGATATCTGTGTACTATACTGGTATTCCGCTGCATCCGATTTGACTGGAAGCCGACCCAGCTTAGCCTAGCCATGAACTCTTTATATTTCTTCGTGTCTTTAGTGAGTTCGATTCGCTCAGCAGCAGGATTAACATGCTATGCAATGCGCTTTTTACCTACCATACCTACTTTTCTCACCATTTAAACCTTCCCTGGACTACGACAAACATTTTAAAACCAAAATCAGCTAAATCGGCCCAGCCGTTCTCGAGACTAACGAACAGCAATTGATATATATATATATATATATAGATAGATAAATAATGTCATTTTGTCTATTGCCTAAGATCCTACCAAGCTATTCATTTTTTATCTACTGTGAAACATCCATGTAGCTCATCATTCTCCTGTTCTTATGCCAATTTATTTGGGGTCGGCGCAGCATGTCTTCTTCGCCCACACTTCTTATTGCTGTCATCTCAGGAGTCCTTTCTAGCCATAGTATATTGACGGCACGGTTGGCGCAGTGGCTGAGCGATGGACTGCTGCGCAGCGTATCGCTGGTTCGATCCTCGCACGGAACAAATATTTGCGGCGGATAGTTGTTCCGGGTCTGGCTGTTTGTTGTATTATTTTTATTACATAGGTTTATCGAGGTTATTCTACTCATGGAAATTGAGCGAAGGCTGGTCACACCGAAGAGTCGAATGCACGCCATCTTGCGTACCTAGTAGAACTACGTAATCTCAAATCTTATAATTCTGCCATCTCTTGGTGAGTTTTAGAAATGGTAGCGTTTAACGCAAAGTTGTTGGAAGTCGCATAAGAAGTTTCACTACAAAAAAAAAAAAAAACAAACTCAAAGCATTTATTTCAATTAGACCCAGTCACAAGGCATAATAACTAGTGAAAGTACTGTAGTTGTCATATGTGTATCATTGGTCTTCCTCTAGTCTTATAAGCATTCACATACTCAGAACTTTCCCCACGACATTTTCCTCATATATCCGCATCACACGCTTATACTCGTACCAAGATAACCGATTAACTTTTAAGTAACTTGTCAGTAGGTATAGGTACTTTGTTTTATAAAAAGTTTCGCTCTTTTATCCATAAAGGGAACCAAGACTGATGAAACAATACAATGATAGGTTAATATCAACATGAACAATGCTGATCAAAGGTGACTCGATACCTGAACAGAATTATTAATGTTGGCGGATACTTTCATTCCGGGAGGAATATGGTAATGCGAGATGTTTACGTGCCTACCGCTGCCTGTGACTCAAGTTTTACATCAGACTAGGTATCTATACCTACTTACCTTATTTATAGTCACTAGTGTGGGAATACATACAATCACACACATTTCTAGAGCGCTCTTAGACTCTATTCAAAAAATTTAAAAGAAAATTAGCTAGTGTGGAAATATTGATGGGTTTTAGGGGTATGAAAAATAGATGTAGGCTGACTTTTAGATCTACCCGATATGCACACAAAATTTCATACAAATCGGTTCAGCCGTTTCGGAGGAGTTTGGTAACAAACACCGCGACACGAGAATTTTCTATATTAGATGTAAACAACCGGGTCAAAAAACGTACCCTTGCCCGAGGTGCCAATTTAGTAGTGCATTTGTTATCTATTATTCAAACAATGATGGCTGAAAAAGGTGATAAGAAATAGAGTAAGAGTGAAGAAAGAAACTTTCTAAATTGCTACTGATTACCTTTGGAGAGTGAGTGATGTCATAAGAATTTAGGTAACCAGGACAGGGTTTGTTTTTAATAACATCAAATGCTTTGGGATTGGATAATGGTGTAGGAACATCACAGTCAAGACATTAACTCACCCCATGTCTTTACATTGCTTGGTCCAATTGTTGCGGTTCGTATCGTAACCAATATTCAAAATTATTATGAGTTTAAAAAATATACGACTTGCTTGTTAAGTTAATAAAGTTTAAAAGTAACTACATACACTATATAAAGATCTGTTTATAGCTTTATGTGCAAATATCGCTCACTGGCTCAATTTGAACGTGAAAAAGAAATAAAAAGCTGGTATTTTATATATTAAAACGGGGCTTCGTCGTTAACGCAGTAAAGATAATGTTATGGCCCCATAAACTTGCGAGAGATAATTTGAAAGACTTTAAAATCAATTTTTAAAATGTTTCACTTAAATAGCTGGTGATAAAAACTCTGAAATGTCAGACTTTATTAGTGTCCTGATGATGGCAAACTTACTTTACAGTATGGGATGCTTAATTATGGGCCTGTGGACGTTGAGTAATGAGCTAGCCGTCCGTCTTATGACGACAGGATGCGTCGACAGCGCTTTCGTGTTCCACGCGCTCCTCAAAGAGATGAGTAGAGATGTCAGCAAATCGGAAGGGGTCCGCAAGGGCCGATGCCTGCCGGAGCTGCGGGACTGTTCGAAAGAGATACCGTGGCTCTGGAACGCAAAGGGCTAAAAAATAACTTGGATGGGTTTTAGTCAGTACAAGTTTGTCACTCCCTTCCGCTCCACCCAGAGCAGGAGGGGTCATTTGATGATTTGCCAACCGTAAAAAAAATCCTACTTAATAAAATTAATTGTTAATTTCGAGATTATAAATACAAAATAACTTTCACTGATCAAGTGTTCCGCTACAACCATTTTACAGTGTAGAGTTTGGAGCACTTTATCTTGTCTTTTAAAATGCTTTGAGGACAAGACCGAGGATTCCATCATCACTATCAGCACCTGGAAGTTGAAAATAAAATTTGCTATTTTTAACTCCTTATTTTCCCTTGCTCCTTTCTTCTTCCTGCTTAACTTCAGATCCTTACTTTAACTGGCTAAGTGCGAGCCGGACACGAACACGAAGGGTTCTGTACCATCGTAAATCAATCATCATCCACATTAAGCCGTTGGTCCCGGCTTTCATTTGTAGATCTCGTAGTCGTTACAGGAAGTTAGTGGCCCAAAAGTCTGACTACCTCTCTTACCAAGCCTAGCTAGGCTGCTAGGCTAGCCAGATGATCTTGTTATTTTGTCAAGTTCAAGTGTTAGCTATGACGGTTCAAAAGATACAGACCTGTGACAGACGGACGGGTAGAAGGATGGTCCCGTTGGTGGTCTCTTTGGGTACGGAACCTTATTCAACCAGGAAAAACAACGCATACGATCCATTTCTTGTGTAACCTAATGATAAAACCTAGTTATTAATCTACTAGTGCATAAGATTTGGTTACTATTACGACTGTTATGCACGAAAGCATTTGCGTAAATGGTTATATAACATGCTAAATTGGATTAACTGTTTTAATTTGTATCAGTTACCTATGCATTGATAATTTGTGCAAAACCGTTTAACGAACCAATTCTTCCTGTTTTGAAATACGATTGTCGACTGTTAGGTATTATTTCAATACGTTTAACTGGTGGGCCGCATGCGCTGATCCCAAGAAGAATGGTACTAGGACAAGAACATGATGATAATGAACTGAGCTTGCAAATAAAACTTAGTCTGATGGGGAATGTCGCCGATAGACACTTGTTTTACCCGTCATTGCTATTTTTTTTTTGTTCATGATCTTACCTGGGAAGCTTCTATTTACGGAGATATTGGGATATATTAAATACAAGTCTTTAATGATAAAGCTTTGTACACTGTTTCGAGTGCGTCACATTGAGTTTGAAAGGAAACCGTGATTTTTCAATACTAAAAAAAAAAATTGTTTCTCAGTAATATGTTTTGTATTTAGTCTGCTGTCAAACCCAGACAGGCGCATTACTTTGTGTAATTTATTTCATCACCACTGCCCTCAAAAAAAAAGGTGAAGGAAAACATCGTGAGGAAACCGGCATGTCCTAGAACTAAAAATTCGAAGACATGTGACATCTACCAACCCGCACTGGGCCCGCATGTTGGTTTACAGCCCTCTCTCTCTCATAGAGAGGAGGCCTGTGTCCCAGCAGTGGGAACATTATAGGCTGATGATGATGATGATGATGAACGATTGGTTCGTGAAGGGTCCGTTTACACAATGTATATGACTTAGTTTTTTTTTTTTTTTAAACGTTTGCTCCACACTAGGAATTTCTCCTATATCGTGGGTGCGTTTACAAACATTTAAAGTCACATACACAAACAGCCAGACCCGGACCAACTATCTGTAGGCGTCTCTGACCATGTCAGGGGGACACGAGCAAGGCAGGAGGTGGATTTAGTCAGTTGGAGCCTGACACTACCCAGACTGGATCGATTTGTGAAACAGCCTGGGTGTTAGTCCGACCGGATTTCCCCTCCTGCCAAAAAAAAAAAAAAAAAAAAAAAACTATCTGTAGGCCAAATATTTAAAGACATGTATGCATTGATTCAGTGAAATGTCACAATCGAATACATTTTCTTGCTAAAAAGAATACCCAGAAGGCGCTAGATTGTTTTAAAAATGAGACAATAGCTTTCTTTTATTTATTTACATTTTTCACATTTCAATAGATCTGATATAATCAATGAACAAATACTATGCATCATTATTGTTCATTACTCAGTATTAACTGGAATAGTAGGTATTCACGAATGACGAATTCCAAAGATCAAGTAGGACTGGTTGTTTGACTTCTTCTTGCCAAAGCCAAAGGGTTAGGACCCAGTGAGTGTTAAATTCTGGTATTCAGTTGCTTCTGGTTAGACTGGAAGCTGACCTCCACAAAGCTGGGAAAAAACTAGGCAGGTGACAATATCACGCCTGTACCGCCCGAATGGTTAGGCAGAGCTTTATGAAGTTATGATATACCCGTTTGGTTTGACAAAGCTTTGTCCCTTTATAGGGCTACATGCCATTCGATTTAAATTAATTGTAATAACCATGGAGTTTCTTGTCGGTTCTTCTCCAAAGAAAACGAACCAACCCGAACCGTGCACCTTTTGTCGACGTTTTTTAAGTGCCCGTGTAGGGTATGTTAATTAAAATATTTTGATTTTGAATTATTTACCTAACTGTTAATGCTAGTAGTGGACAGTTTACATTTTATCAGACATGGAAAATTATCGTAATAATTTTTTATATGTTATTTTGATTCTAAATTCATAATTATATTATTGTGTTATGTGTATTTTTAGTCCCTGGTTTTTGAATTACTAACATTATTTTTGAGTGTACCTACCTACTAACAAAATTATGGATCTTTGTGTCTGAAAAATAAATAAATGAATTAATTAGAACCGCTTATACGAAGTGGCCTGTAAACTGGTCTTAGTCACTTTAATGTCGTTACCTCATAGGCTTTTATTTGTAAGTTGAACCCTAGATAAAACTTACGACCCGAAAAGACGATGAATGATCCTATGTTGATGATGACCACGGGTGACGACTGAATCCCAGCGCTATGCTATGGACCCTCCCATTGCATAGCATTATACTGAGTGGTAACTTTCTTCTTGCAGTCACGAGTTGACGACGATGATTTTTGTTCCGTTCTGTTGTGTTTATAAATATTCGTTATGGTTTGTATGTTTATTGTTTACAATTTTTTGCTTTTATTTTGTATGCACGTCAAGTCCTAACAAAAAATAAATGTTTTTCTTACTCTTTTTTTATGATGATGAATTATATTCGTCTACCTTTCTACTATTTAAAAGATTCACCTTTTCTGAGCTAAAATTTCAGTAAGTGTTACACAATTGCCAGGAGAGCGACCATTAATTTATGATCCTAATTAAAGCACTAAAGCTCTTATAAGTACCTACATTACTTTGAAAGCCTTTGTTCTTCAATTTAAAATGTTTTGTAACCGTGGCCGCGGAATTTATTAAGAGCTTGTCATAAAATTTAAAGCGAAACTTAGCCATTAAAGAATTTCTCAAATTCAAATTTTCAATATGTCTTTAAAAAAAAAAGATAATTGGATATTTCTGTTTCTATAGATAATTTATAATCGGTCTAATTTAGCTGTAACACTTTTTATCGAAAAAGTTTTTTGTAACTTTTCCTATACCTTACCTATATACAGGGTGTAACGGAAAGGGTATATACATACTTAAGAGTGTGCTACAGACCATCAAACTGAACATCCAGGCATGACATGACCATTACAGGCACTTTTGCAAGTCAAAAAACAAAATAAAACGCGAAGCTACAGTCCCAGTCACAAGGCATAATAACTTGTGAAAGTACTGTAGTTGCCCATTCCGTAGCGTAGATCTCTATGGAGAAGAATGGGCAATAAACTCCATGGACACTCTTTTAAATCAAAATATGTTACAAAATCTTGGTTACATCATTAATGTTAAGAATTACAAATATGTGAGAACAACGTAGAAATACGGGCAAGTTAAGAGCGTCCAGAGTAAAAGATCAAATCAGTAATTAAAAATAAGGTAATTAAAATAAACCGTGGTAGCTAAGAGATGACCAGTCACAACTGACAGCGCCCGTTCACGAACATGACGCATGTATCAGCCATCATTCAACTCAACCATTTTGAAGGGAACTAAACGACTCGATGTCTGTAGCACACCCTTAAGTATGTAACCTATCCTGTGCGTATGAAGTTTCATTAAAATCCGTTCAGTCGTTTCGGAAAATAAGGACTTGAAAGTTTGTTTGAAATGTCGTAAGGCGAAAATGCTCTTAAATGAACAAATAACTCACCACCGAATCACCACCCAAACACATTTGCATTGTCATAATCAACAATAGTTCAAATCAAAAGGTACTTAAATATTCGAAACCACAAACTATTTCAGTACTAAGTTCATTATCCGATAAGGTTTACAAATTAAAGACAAACAACGACAATTCAGTAAACCTTATGTTCTACTTGGAGCGTTGTACAGCTTCACAAACGGTAGCACTCATAACTAAGGCTTAGGATAAAATCCGTAGTGCTCTAGAAACTGGACGAAGCAATGTCAGTGTAGGTACTTGGTCTAATATGCAGTTTGGCTGTAGCCTCAGTCGCCTTAACTTTTTGGTGGACATTTTAAAGCTTTTAGTGGCTATAAATCTGATCTTTTTTAACCGTTTGTCTCCAGAAGAAAGGAAAGATTGGAGTTTAAAGACTTGCTCGAAAACTTTAACTCGATAGATTATGAGCGCGATAGTTCACTACCTCGATGCATCAAAATCTCGAATATCAAGGTAAGTCTGTCTTTTGCAAGCGTGATCTCCATGTTTCAATCGAAGAACCACCTTTCAAAGAAGCTAACTGTTTGGTTATTCATGTTGGTAAAGAGTTTTTTTTTTATGTTTGGCATCTCGCAATTCAGCCTCTGAGGCTGGCTACTGCTTAACTGGTCTAATAAAGTAAAGAGTTTATGATTATCTGTGCTATTTATAGGTCACCATCTTTCCACAACACCCATACGTTTTGTAGTTCGCTTGAGAAAATTATGCAGGCATACGTTTCAACAGCTAATTGTGCCATAGTAGGCGACATCAACATAGACATAGGCACTGATTCTACAGACAATCGTGCGAGCGATTATCTAGACATCACTGGACATTATGGTTATTATCCTGGCCATCAGTACCCTACACGTGAGCGTACTTGTTTAGACCATGCTCTACTTAAAACCAAAAGTACTGCTAGAGTAACAATATGTGATTCGGGAATAACCGGTCATGACACTGTTATCGTCGGAATCTCTAAAGCTACTCCCTGCCTACTGCCTTGCGGTAATGTGAAACAGAGTGAAGATAGACTACCCAAATCTATCCAAAGCAATCGCAGAAACTGACTGGAGCCATATATTAAACCACAGTGACGTTACCGAAGCAGTTACAGATTTCACAGAATTGCTTAGTAAGGAAATACGCGCTTTTACAAAAACGGAGACTATGCGAAATTCAAAAGCCATTAAAAAATCTTGGATTACACAAGGGTTGCTTAAATGTGTCCGAAAAAGGGACCTATTACATATGGAAGCGAAAAAACCCGCTAACAAGGACGATCCGATCATACAGCAGCGATATAAAAACTACAGAAACATATGCAATAATATGATACAAAATCTTAAAACAGATCACGAAAGGAAATTACTGGAAGATGCTAACGGTGACAGTAAGAAAACATGGGCTGCTGTAACATTAAAAATAAGATCTCGAGTGGCCTAGATCTACTACACACACACCCAGATCCAACTGAATCACTAAATAATGTGAACCGATATTTTACTAAAATAGGTGAGCAGCTAGCTGAAAAATCTTTACTCCGTATCAATAAGACTGAAGCAGAACTTGCTGCTATGAACTCCTTCCAGGAAACAAACCCATCAAGCAATTCTTTTTTCGCAACGCCAACTGACGACGTAGATGTTAAAAAGATCATAACTAATCTCAAAGACCGCTCGGCACCTGGATGGGATGGTATAACGAACAGGACTCTTAAGTTAAACAAAAATTACCTTGCAGCGCCAATTACCTTTTTGTGCAATTTAAGCATCTCGACTGGGACAGTACCATCGCTCATGAAAAAAGCGAATGTAAGTCCCATTTTTTAAATCAGGTGACAAAACTGCCCCATCGAATTATCGTCCAATTTCCCTACTCACATCTCTATCCAAGATTTTGGAAAAGATTATGAACAACAGACTCCTCAGCTTCCTTGAGAAAAACGGACTCATATCTCAAAGTCAATATGGCTTTCGCAAGCATAGGTCAACGGAAGATGCAGTCACTAACCTTGTTGATTTTGTCGTAAACAAAATGGACAATGGCTATATGTGTACTAGTGTTTTCCTTGACTTGACAAAAGCCTTTGATACGGTGTCCCGGCGTATTCTTCTTAAAAAGATGGAGGCTATTGGAATTCGAGGTGTAGCTCTTGAGTGGTTCCAGTCCGACCTCACGCATCGCACACAAAGAGTCTGTATGAGTGACAAATGCAGCAGTTACGCCAACCTCAACTACGGAGTTCCTCAGGGCAGCGTGCTTGGGCCCACCCTTTTCATCCTTTATATAAATAGCTTCTGCACTCTGGAACTGGACAGAGCTAAAATATTTGCCTATGCTGACGATACTGCCATAGTTTTCTTTGATAAAACCTGGGAGGGAGTTCAAGAGGCTGCTAACTCGGGTTTAAAACTGGTATCCAGTTGGCTTACACACAATCTACTGACGCTGAACGTAGTTAAAACAAAAGTCCTAAACTTTAGAGTCAGCATAAGAACATCTTGCCCAGGTAATCTATCAGTCAAGCTGCACTCTTGCAATACAAATTTCATAAAAAGATGTACCTGCCCAAACCTTGAGCGAGTCAAACAAATTAGGTATCTTGGCGTCTACATTGACCAACACCTACCTACTATATCCTACTACTACCTACCTAATATATCTTACCTGTACGATGCTTTTGTATAGTATTCATTCTCCTATTTATTTCATTCTTCGTATTTATGTTGTAAGACGAAGGAGACTAGTCTCCACGAAACAGGGAATCCTAGTGTGGAGGCTAGTGATATTTTCAGCTAGTGTAATGCTCTCTTGAACAATAAAGCTTTATTATTATTAGTTAGTATTAGGTAGGTAATTCGATAACGATACTTATGAAATCCACGACCAAAATATATATGAAGCTGAAAGCCTGAAACAAACACATAAAGTTGAACAGGCTGCTAATTTAATTCAACTGCGGCGGAGCCTAGAAAGAGAATAACTAATTGATTTTACTAAGTATCTTCTAGGTTTAGTCTTAATTATAAGTATTATAACTTAGCTTAGTTTCCGTGTAGTCATACATACATAACATACACACACATACAATGGAGCGTTTGCCTTATGTACCTATACAAACAGAAAACTGATCCATTCAATTGATAAAACTTTTAGACAGTCGAACAATTATTAAAGTAAATCTTGGATATGAATCTATCGTAAAATAAATTACTACAGATACAAAAAAGACTTCTGAATAAAAAAGATAAGATGTGCAATAAGTCAATAACCCCACATTTCAATGATACATTGTAATATGTTGCAGGAGTAACAAAGATAATAATTATGAAATATGTTCAGATAGTGAAATAAAAATATAAAGACTCCTTGTTCTTTGTCACTGCAGGTTTGTTATCTTACACTCTCAAATATATCATGGAGTTGTACACAGAAACCTCGTTACATTTTAAGATAAGTTATTTTTTAGAGAGCTATTAAGTGTGGTAGGTATGTAAGTTTCTGACAACGAGTCTTACTAACGGATATCGATTACCCAGTACTAACTGTGTTGTGGAGTACAGATAAAAGGTCGCTCCATGTAAAATATTGGTAGTATTCAGTTGCATCCCGACCCCAAAAACGTTGGAAAAAGGCAAGGCAGATGATGATGATGAACCACCTATGTTAGATTAAAATACTAAAACATCGACTGCCATCATGTTGAATGTCTTCATAAACAGAGGCGGAGAAACTGTGAAAATATTAATATTTTCTTAAGTTAAAAGTCAATTTTATACTTAAAATAAAGAGCATTATCAGCCTATCAGTCTGAAACACTGCAAATATACTACCCTATACCCCTTAGTAAGACTGATAGGCAGATAGGAAGTCGGTCTATGTAAAATACTGGTATTCGGCTGCATCCGGTTAAACTGGAACACGACCCTAACATAGTTGGGAAAAGGCTAGGCAGATGATGAGTCATGTATTACGATATTCATTAACCCTCATGTGAGATTAAGTCGAACACATTGCACCACGCAGCGTAGCGCGTGAATGCGTGTTTTAACGATGCTTGTATCTCCGTTTGTATAGAAAACACGCTCAGCCCAACACTCAGAAAATGCTTCCACGCGCGCTCATTCAAATCACGCGCCTACAAGCGGAGAAACATGCTCACACGCGCGTGGGCGCAGATCGGGACGCAAGGTATGGCACACCGAGTCGAGTAGTGCGTGATTTTGGATGGGCTTGTAGGTACTGCACTATCACCACAACGAACGGCTTTGATTGAAATGAGTCAGAGCCGCCGTGAATCTCCAAAACGCAACTACGCGCGTGAGTGCGTAATAAACCCGCACGATGATGCAGATCTGCACTCCCGCAAGTACGCGCGTAGGTGCGTTAACACGCAACATGCAGCGTGATGCGTGGTAGTGTGATAATCGCCTTACACTTACGAGCTTCACGTAGTCTGACTAAATCACCCGAATAAGTGTTTATTTCAAGCACTTTCTGCGTAATTACGAGGTTTGGATAACGCGAAGTAATTAAACTTTGTTTATGGTAATCCCTATGGTCGTTTTCATGTTTATTCTGTGTTTAAAAGCAGGAACACGTAGATGTGGGAAACTCTGTAATTACAAAGTAAAACATTATGTAAATGGTGGAAACGGTGTAAGTGGCATGACAGTAACTGGTTACGCTATTTGTGTGGTGATTTTATTTAGATTTGAAATGCACTAGTATCGATCGAATAACCATCCATCATCAATAATCATCATCTATCCCAAACTATGTTGAGGTCAGCTTCGTCAGACGCCAGCACATCAACCCACTTAAATCTGTCAAATTTCTTTAATAGATTTTCAACTTTATCGTTAATGTATTAGGTTCAAGGTTGATTGGGAAAATTTTACAGTTTCGGGTAGCTTGATCTGCTGGCGACTGTACCTACCTAATCAATAGTGGTTCACTCGTCCACAGTCCGACTTGAGCAAGCCTTTTAAACTTGCAGATCGATACTGAAAACGAGACCCATTCATAATAATTGAAAAACCATCCCTATTTTAGAAATCCAATTTTTTGGGATACCTACATTAATATTCTGTAATAAAGGTCAGTGCTCAAATCGGAAATTAAAACGACAAAATCCAGGACACGGAATATTGGAAATATAAATGAATCCCACCCAACCGGCCATTGTCCATTAAGATCTATGGATAAATCTAGATTTTATTACATCTGTAAATGTTACCTGTGTTGTTGCTGTATTTATTACCTACATTATATATGTACAGCGTGTATGAGAAAGGTGTGGTATTATTTCAGGATGTGGTTCGGCCCATCAAACTGAACAACTTTTTCCACGGAACCACCCTTGTAATCGCGAAAAAACAGGTGCGAGTCTGACTCGCGCACCGAGGGTTCCGTACTTTTAAAAATATTTTTAGTAAATACTATTAAAAATATTTTTTTTACTATGGTGTAATAAAAAATTACAGTTTTCGCAATTTTTCCTTTATTTGTGCTATAAGACGTTGCTTCGTACCAAATTTCAAGATTCTGAGTTCACGGGAAGTACCCTGTAGGTTTTGATTCCCTCACGAGTGAAAATTTGCGGAAATTTTCGGCCTAAACGGCTGTATCTTTTGATTGCGTTGGCTTAGAAGTTTGATTTTTTCACAGCTCCAAGGAACAGTAGACTTGAATATTTGATATAAATTCCAGCTTGATAACTCCACGCATTCCTGAGAAAAAGGGTTTTGACAGACAGACAGACGGACGGATGGACAATAAAGTGATCCCATAAGGGTTGCTTTTTTTCCTTTTGAGGTACGGAACCCTAAAAGGCTTCATAATTGGGTCGAGTATATATTGAAGTTTTGTACAGGATAGCAGATTTTTTTTCCGGGTACGATGGTGGTCCCATAGAGAAAGGAATTCAGTTTGATGGTCTGAATAACACCCTGAAATACGACCACAACTTTCTGGTACACCTGTATAGCAGCAAATACAAGATCAACATAGTAGCATGTGCATATAAAAACCTGTTGCATGCAAAACATAGTGTAACAAGTAACGCCGGTGTCAAAACTAGTTTACCTTCCAAGAGACCATGACGAAGCTCTCGGATTACCACCAGTGCTCTAATTGTTGCGTTGTATCGTACAGGAATAATAGAATAACTAGACTTGTTCGTACTTAGTTTATGATTTAATGCTCTGTTAAATAATTTGTTCTTTAAAGTTGGAACTAATACAAGGTGTTGTTTTGCAACCTCGTCAAATTTCAGGAAGTGATCACGAAATACATAAATAATCAATTAAAATTACGGTACCCAGTTAATTATTAATAAACGCAGATTTTTTTGGTTGTTTAAGTTTGTCAGTATTTCAGAATAATCGTATAAGATAATAGACTAAGAAATTATCGAATAAACGTTTGAGATTGTTTGTATGTGTGTAAGCAAGGTTATAAGGCAAGAAACAGACGGGCCGCGTTTAAAACACGGGTGGTTCACACTTACCAATTTCCGTAAAGAAGAAAAAAAAAGAAAAATTACCTACCCATTTTATTATTGATTCGGGACGAGAATCATTAGCACAGTTACCTCCTTGAATTTGACGAGGATGCAAAACAACTGTATGCGCTGCTGAATGGGTCGCAAACACCTTGGTTGATAGCTTGAATGATAAGTCACGGATAGTCAAAGACAATTGTTTATTGAATATATTTAACTACCACGTAACTAATGCTATATGAATAATGCGTGAATGAGTACAGCTGACTATGAACGCTGATTGTGTACTGTCGCTTTACACTATAATTTGTGCAAGGTGACGGAAGGCTGCTGATCTATGCAATGCGCGCGTGCCATGTACGATACATGACTCGTACATATTCCCGGGCGAGAGAGATGCGAGTGGATGATGAAAATGAGTTACAGAGTGCTTAAATGCTAAACTTATAAATTTCACCCAAGTTACAAAACATGACTTAAAACTATTCTTCGCCGTAACTAGAATTAGTCGCTGTCACCAGACACCGGTGTGGCGAATGTAGGTGTCCTCTTGTGTCACTTGATGCTGCTGAGTAAGCTCGAAAAGTTTCTTAACTCAACCGCCTCTTCTGGCTTCTTCGGGTCTCTAGTGCGTGGCGTCGGAGCGTCGACGACCTCGTGCTGTGTACGCACCAGCGGCGCTGGAGGCTGCCTCTCGAAGTCCGACTGTAAGTTGGCGCTTCTCTGCCGACGACGACAGATCCACCGACACAGATAAACTGCGACTGCTAGTACAGCGCATGCCAGCAACACGTAGATAGCTGAATATTGGTGGATGTCGTGGCTTGAAATTCCTGTAGTCAAGGCATTTTCTGATTTCATCTGCTCGATCTGTTCTTTGATGTGCCGCAATGCGGTTTCGTGATCAGTGACGTTGATTTCTAATTGCGGCAAGGTGACGTTGATGATATGGTTGATAGGTGCGATTTGTGGCGATTCCAAGTCAACCGTAGTTTTTAACTCTGAGTATCTCAGCTTATGTGAAAAAACAGTGAAGTCTTCTCCTTTAATTACGCAATCTGAATCCAGTGCTATGACCCCGGCTTTAGCGATTTGTATTGCGGTAATCTGATGCTCGCATATGACACGAAGTGCACACTGTCCACAACAATAATAAAGGTATGTATTTATTTTGTTCAATTCCATCCAATTATTACGGCATGCTGCTATGTTTGTAAGACATCTGTTTGTGCCCTTATCTTTGATACACATGCTGTTTTCTGACTTAAACTGGAAGATAGGTTTTCTGGAGTGACAGAGGCGAGTAGATTCGTCGTATTGGACACATTGTTGTATGTCTCTCGCCGTCATTGCCAGATAGGTGTCTTTGCGTAAGTTGATTGCGATGTAATCTGATATCGGCACGACGGCGACCGTAGTGATCCCATGTTGTTGTGGTATTGATATCAGTTGATATAAATCATAGCTCTCTCTGTTAACCAGAGGTATTTTAATTTCAAATATGAGGTACTGCTGTGTTACCCTTGTTTTGACCTTCAGTAGGTGGTAAATTTTTGGTAGTTCTGTCTGTATGTTTTCTATCGGTAAAGACAACTCTCGCGATAATTGTCCTGAGATTATGCTGAGTTCGTCTCGTAATTGCTGCGGCGTTAGTAAATGAACGCTAAACATTCCATGATGAATATCTGTTATTGTGTCGATTATTGTGTCTTGTATGGATTTTAGCTTCGTGAGCATATTTGAAGCTATAAGGGTGGACAAAGCTAGCTCGTTCTTTACTTCTTGCTCCTGCAAACTTTTGTTCAACATATTGGTTGCCTTCGTTAGATTGTTTAGATGTTGATTGATGGCTTTGTGTTGCCGATTGATTGACTCTTCAGTTCTCTTGAGTAGATTATATTCTGCTTCTACTACTGAGGTCTGGTTTTTCCACAAGAGTGCTAGGTGATTTTCATTCCCTTTTATAAGATCAATATCTCGCTTGTATTGATCGGCGAAACGTTGATCTAGAACTCCAAATAAACTGTTGGCAACGTAGCCCACGCCGTCGATGAGGCCTCGCCGCCGTCGTGAGCGTTCTTCAAAATGCTGTCTCAGTAACATTCCATTGTAGTACTTCAGTTCGTCATGAGAGTGATGTAATTGCATTAGGATGATGTCACATAGTGCTTTGACTGTTTCTCCTTCACATACGCTGTTTATCTGTTTGAGGTATTTGTCGCAGGTTGCCGAACCGTCCCAGTAGGGGTTCATGTCGTAATACACGATGAGTTTCCATTCGTCTCGAATGAACTGCATGGTTGAGATTCGATCAAAATAGAGTGCTTTGCGTATTGTTGTCAAAGTATATGGGGAAGTTGACTGTTCGTGGCCAAAGATGGATGTCATGAAGAGAAATAGTGTGAAGATAGTTGCTATCAGATTAGACGCCGTTCCAGGTCGTTGTTTTGATTGCTTGTTCATGGTCTTGGTATTTTGGCAGGCTGACATTTTCCCTGTGTGCTCGGGTAGTGACTTGTGATTTGTTTGGTCAGATACCAGCACCGACAGTTTAATCACTGGGCGCTTGAGGTACCCATTTTGTGTTTTTAGGGTAACAACCCTGACCAATCCATCGCTACCAGGATGTAACTCAGTGATTCTGCCTAGAGCCCATCTTCCCGCGGGGAGGTTAGGCTCATGAATGATGACAACGTCATTTACTTGAACGTTTTTGTGAGTTTTCTTCCATTTGCTCCTTGTTGAGAGTGTCGCGAGATACTCAGACTGCCACCTCTTCCAGATATCTTCGAAAATGTTGGTTCTGTGTTCGCTTCCATCTTGTCCTTTCATCTTGTTCGGTATCTAAGATAGTCAGTATGGGGCCGCTGCTCAAGAAGTGTGATGGAGTTAGATAATTCAAATCATCTGGATCCTCTGTTAGTGCGCCCAGCGGCCGACTGTTGAGACATGCTTCGAGTTGAGCAAGTAAAGTGCTGTATTCTTCGAACGTGAGTTTTTGCTCGCCAACAACACGTCGAAGATGATGCTTCAGACTTTTTACCGCTGCTTCCCATAGACCTCCTGCGCTTGGCCACGCGGGGGCATTGAAATGCCACTGTATTCCCAACTCATTTATCTCTGTGTAAAACTCTGCGTTGAATGTTTTACGTAGTTCCGATGGTCCTTGCTGCAGTGCTCTATTGGCTCCAACAAAATTGGTGCCATTGTCGCTGTAGATATGATGTGGCTTACCCCGACGTGAAGACATGCGTTTTAGAGCAGCTAAGAATGCAGATGAGCTCAGGTCTGATACGAGTTCGAGGTGCACTGCTATGGTCACCATGCACACGAACACTGCGATGTATCCCTTACTTGTCTTGACTCCTCGTCCTTTATTGAGTTTCACGTCAACATATCCTGTGAAATCAACGCCGGTGTGCTGAAACGGACGCGAAGGATTGCTCCGAGATTTCGGTAAGTCCCCCATTAATTGTCTTGGTGTAACAGCTTTATGCTTCTTACACGTAATGCATGCATGTAAGCGCTTCTTAACAGCTCTGTTTCCGCCTAATATCCAGTAGTTTTGTCTGATACTCGCGAGTGTCATCCGGGCCCCCGCATGAAACGTGCGGCGGTGGGCTTGATCGATAATAAGGTCAGTAACGTGGCTGCTGTGTGGTATGATCAGGGGATGCTTCATATCTTCGTCAACATTTGCATGCTTGAGTCTGCCTCCCACTCTTAAAAGTCCATCCTTGTCCAAAAAAGGGTTAAGGCACAAAGTTTTACTTTTGTTATGTACTTGCTCCTGATTTCGCAGCTTGCTAATTTCTTCCGAAAATTGCGTTTCTTGTACATATTTTATAATCATATGTTTTGCGGTTTTTAATTCATTTCCGTTCAAGTAAGCAGTACGCTCGCTGTGACGTCGTGTGACACGTAGCACCCAAGCCAACACTCGCACGGCGCGAGTCAAATTACTGTTTCTATGTAGAATGGATTGTATGACATCGTCGCTTTGAGTCTGACGAATTGTTACGTTACTTTGTTTTGATTTTCTTTCCTCTTGATCTGTGACGTAGACGCTCTTCTCCACTACTGATGACTCATCGAATCCAGGGAGAAATTGCGGGCCGCTCCACCACAAATTATGTTGATTCAATTGCTCTGTTGTGATGCCACGGCTGGCACAATCAGCTGGGTTGTCAGCTGATTTTACGTACTGCCAATTATCTGATGGTATGACGTCTTTGATTTGTTTGACTCTGTTTGCTACGAATGGTGTCCAGCGATTGATGTTGCCTTGAATCCAGCCGAGAACTGCGGTGGAGTCACTCCAACCAAAAACTTTGATTTTGCGGTCTTTGAGGGCTTGCAGTATTTTCCGCATGAGTGTTGTAAGTAAGAGCGCCCCACTCAACTCTAGCCGTGGTAAAGTGAGCTTTTTGTTTTCAGGCAC
This sequence comes from Cerastis leucographa, assembly GCA_963082945.1. Classification (NCBI taxonomy): domain Eukaryota; kingdom Metazoa; phylum Arthropoda; class Insecta; order Lepidoptera; family Noctuidae; genus Cerastis; species Cerastis leucographa. The sequence goes on from OY720382.1 coordinate 6,196,680, forward strand.
AAGTCTTGTTTTTGCAGCGACGAGTACTACGTTGGTATTAACTTTGCAATACACGACACATGCGTATGCTGATATTGATGCATCGCAGAAGCCGTGCATTTGAATTGTGTCTTGCTCCCTTGTCTGATACCATCTTTGGATTTTAAACTGGCTGATGTTTTGTAGCCCTGCTTTGGTTTTTTCCCACTCGGTGCTTATTTCAACCGGAAGCTGGTCGTCCCATTTAATGTTCGACAACCAAACTTGCTTGAATAATAGTTTTAATTTTGTTGTAACTGGAGCTAGCCAACCGAGTGGATCAAATATCTTTGAAATATCTGATAGTAATGAACGTTTTGTATGTTTTTCTGTTGGTTTTGTTTTGCTCATTTTTAGCTCGAACAAGAATGTATCTTCATTGGGGTTCCATTTCAACCCGAGCGTCTTCGTTGATTCTGCTTGCTTGAAATCAAATGATGGTTGATTTGTTGACGCTCTGCTGACGTTTAGAAGTAATTCTTCCCTGTTACTTGACCATTTACGTAAATTGAAACCTCCCGACTGTAGTAATAGGACCAAATCACTTTGCAGTTGTTTGGCCGACGACAACGTGAAGCTTCCACTTACAAGGTCATCCATATAGAATTCTTCTTGCAACGCTTGTGCTGCCCTGCTGTGCTGATACTTGTGGCCTTCATCGGCTGCCAACTGTTTCAAAGTCATCATGGCTAAGAATGGAGCTGCTTTCATACCATAAGTGACTGTCGTGAGCTGATATTCACGTAAAACGTTTACGTGAATATCAGCTCACGGCTCATGGTCAGCACAGTTCCTCCATAGTATCTTCTGATAGGCTTGATGTTCAGTGTTGCAGAGTATCTGTCTATACATTTTTTCTATATCCGCCGTATATGCGAATTGATATTGCCTCCATCGCAAGATCAATGACATGAGGTCTTGCTGTAAATTCGGGCCACGCTTCATGAGGTCGTTCAAAGTATATCCCGTCGATGTTTTTGCCGATGCGTTGAATACTACTCTTAACGCCGTAGTTGCGGAATCGGCGCGCTGCACGCAATGGTGAGGTAAATAGCAAGTCGGTGTCACGTTACTAGTACACTCGACCATATGATTTAGTGTTTGATATTCATGAATGAATTGCTTGTATGCTTCTGCTAATTGTGGTTGTTTGCTAAATTTTCTCTCCAGTTGCCTGAATTGTGCTAAAGCCATGGGTTTTGTAGCTCCTAGCTTTTCTTGAAAGTTTGGTTCGAACGGTATTTCAACAATGTAACGACCTTCTTTGTCGCGAGTTGTTGTGTTCTTGTAGTGCTGCAAACAATCCAGGTCACCCTGTGACATTCCCGAGTTTTCTGCTATGTCTTCTACTGTCCAAAATTGTTGAATGTCTTCGATGTTGTTTATCACAACATTACATTGAAATGTTGTTTGGACGTTGCCACATAATATCCAGCCCAAACGTGTTTGCTGTGCGACTGGTTGTGAATTTTCGTGCCTGATGATACCTTCTTGAATTATGTTTGAGTATACCTCAGCCCCGAGTAAAATGTCTACAGGACGACTCTCATGAAAATCTGGATCAGCCAAAGTGATATTTTCTATAAATGTCCATGATTTTGGTTTTGTAAATGATTTATTTGGCAAATTGTTGATCAAATTTCGCATAATGAAAACATCGGTGTCAAATATATAATCGCCTTGAATGGCACTGCACGTGATTCGTATGATGCCTTTGCAATTATTTTCTTTTGCCCCGACACCGAATATGACACCTTTGCAGCGGCCACGGGGTATTCGTAGTTTCTGTGCTGCTTTTTCCGTTATCAGGGATGTTTGTGAACCCTGATCAAGGAGCGCTCGTAAAGTTATCAGTGACCCATCGTATGCTTGCACTTTGATCAATGCTGTGGTAAGCAGAGTTTCTGATACATCTTCTTGAGACACGTGGTTGCTGCTGTCACTTGTTGTTTTCTTGCTATCAGTGCCCGCTGTTGATTGCTGCACTGAATTGCTGTTTGATTTCTGCCCACTCCCTTTGCCGTAAGCGTCGTGAAGCAATGTATTATGATCTGAGTTGCAGACGCGGCATTTCTTTCTTGACGAACATTCGTTGCTATTCGTATGTAGGTTTAGGCAGTTTTTGCACAAATTGTATTTCGCAACTGCCTTCCGTTTTGCGTCAGGCTGTAATTCGAGAAATGTTTTGCACGAAAACAACTTGTGCTCTTGATTGCAATGTGGACAGTTTGTTGCACTTTCATTGTCTTTTGTCAATGAATTTGATTTATACTTATTATTCTTGTTCTGATTTGCACTGAATGCTTTATATGAATGAAATTTCTTGTTTGTCTGTGCAGGTTCCGATTGAGATGGTTTTGTTGTTTCTGGCCTACGACGAGATGATTCCCAAGATATAAATTTTCCTTCTAGAAAATCGAGAAATTCTACTATGTTAGGTAGCTCTCGCGGCTCCGCCAGTGACTCTAGGTAGTCGTTATGAGTCACCGTATCCAACTTTTGTGAAAGCAAATGTACCAGTAGTGGGTCCCATGATGACGTGTCTACACCAAGGTTCTTGATCGCATTGATGCATTCTTTTGTCGTATCGTGGAGTTTTTTGACTGATGCTGCTGATAAATGTTGAGTGATAGGAACAGCGAGCAATGAATTGAGATGTGACGTGAAGATCAGTTTCCTGTTGTTGTATCTGCGGGTGAGGATTTCCCATGCAGTCTCATAATTTTCCGAGCTGATTGATAGATGCTGAATAAGTTTCTCAGCTTCACCTTTCACTTTACTTTTGAGAAACTGCATTCTCTGTGCGTTAGAAAGAGACGGACTAGAATGTATGGTCTCTACAAATAAATCTTTGAATGCTGTCCAGTGTTCGTAGCTACCACTAAAGGCTGGAATTTCGATCTTCGGCGTCGACTTCTCTCGGTGTGTAACTGACCACATTTTGGAATTGATGGTTGCTTTCATTTCGTTGTAAACGAGTTCGCACGTATTGTAAGATATCTCATATTGTACATTTGCTTGACTAGGCAAACTGTCAAGGTCCCAGTAAAGTGAATCCACTGCTTTCCACCAACACTTTTCTAACACTTTTAAGGCGTCTTCAAACTGCCAATTCTCTTTGAGGAGGTCCACGTTGATGTTTGATGTGGTTCTTTGGAACGCTTTGATGTTGCTCCTTTGTTTGCGTAGCATTTCGTCTGTTTGGCCGTTACTTGCGATTTCAGCTGTATCCGGTACTTTTATTGAAAGGGGTGACTGGTTACCCCGTTCAGCTCCACCTTGCTCTTGAAGGAGTCTTGGCTCCGATGAATGCGAGGTTGACGGTGCGTGCTCAAAGGCAAAGCCTGCTGGCTTTAATACGGGTGAAGCTGGCTTTTGTTCTTGAGTTAAATACTTGACAAAGAATTCCCTAGTGCTTTTGTAAAATTGTTTTGTCTGTTCGTGGGAATTTTGCACAAAGTATTGATGAGAAGGATCTTCGCGCTCACTAATTTTCTCGTGGTTATTTTGAAATTCTGCCCAATACTTGTCGAGAAGGTCTATTTTTCTCTGCACACTGTCGGGAGTCTTCCGGCTCCCTCCTTCTTTTTTGAAATTGATAAGAAGTTTCTGCATTCCTTCCATGACTTGATATTGATTTTGAATAATTTGCTCCATGATTGGAAAATTAATTATGTATAGTTTAAGTCACCAAACTGTTCCTGACAACACTGCCGATGTTATTGAGTGATCTCTTGTATGCGCAAAGAAATGTACGGGCAGCAGCTCCGCACACTGAGATGTAGTTCCCGAACCACCAAATGCTGATGTTTTCTGTGGCGATCACAGGGTCCGAAGGAATCTCTCCGTACGATATTGAGCGCCTTCTCAATCTGACTGGGGCGATCCGCTTGTGGAAGACCAGTCAAACCGATTCGCTATCGTAAGTAGAAACACTTCGTACCTGTGCGGCTTGTAGCACTGTTTGCTCCAGGAGTGGCGATCCGGCTCGAAGGACCATAAAGATGTATGCGCTGCTGAATGGGTCGCAAACACCTTGGTTGATAGCTTGAATGATAAGTCACGGATAGTCAAAGACAATTGTTTATTGAATATATTTAACTACCACGTAACTAATGCTATATGAATAATGCGTGAATGAGTACAGCTGACTATGAACGCTGATTGTGTACTGTCGCTTTACACTATAATTTGTGCAAGGTGACGGAAGGCTGCTGATCTATGCAATGCGCGCGTGCCATGTACGATACATGACTCGTACAACAACACCTTGTATAACATCATGTCTGTAATCCCCGAAGGGTTAGGCAATAGGGGATGATCACATTTTTTTTTCTTTGTCCGTCGGGTAGATTATTGAAAAGTATTGGACACGTATTTTTTCTTTTTTCAAGTGGTCATAAAATTACGGAGATATATTGAGTTGAAATGGCGCATGACGTCACATTTAGGTAATTTTTATACCTACTTGTGACGTAGTGAGCCCCCACTCTCCAACTGTAATGAGTTTTAGCTAAGTAATTTTTTGATATTTTGATAAAACAAAAAATACGTATCTAATATTTTTGTGTTACCTTTCTGACGGACAAAATAGAATGTCGTTTTCTTTACCCAGTCTTCACCCCTATTGTGTAGACACTTATTTTACCAGTTGGACCTATGTATGTATTTTTTTTTCCGGGGAGTTTGTTCCGCCACTTCTTCTTCCCAGCTAAAACACTAGGAAGTGGCGAAGGGCGGACGTTTTGGGGGACTCTCTCTTGTAATTTTGACGTTCAAAAAGTGCTGATTATCAGCCTAATTTGAATAAATGACTTTTGATTTTGATAATAGGGAGCGAGCCTATTGCCATCAACCAGGCACAAATCCAGACTGCGTGACGGCTGAAAAACCCAATAACACTTTGCCCCACCCGAGAGTCGAACCGAAGAGCTCAACATGCTCAACAGTCGCTCTTACGACCTCCATACCAACGACAACGGCAGCCAGTCAACGTTGGAACTTACATATTAATATCTTGGAACTAAACCGAAAAAGTTCGCCCACTGCTGATAATGCTTTTGCTCATGTTAAGTACGAAATGTGATTCCATATTCATTTATTTTGCATTCCATATTGTAAAAAAGATATTACAAAGGGCTTAAAGCTATGTTACATAAATATGGACCCTGTAAGGGCACAGCAAAGAAGGAGACTGGGAGAGGGCTTTAATCTTATTAATTAGTAGGTATACAAATGTATCAATATTTACAAAAAAAAGATATAATAATAAAATTTTGTTAATCATATTAATTTAAAATTTGTCATTTAGGTATTCATTAATAGTATAGCATTTATATAATAAAAATTGTTGTAATTTATTTATGAATGAATATAATTTTTGCTCATTTGATTATTATTTGGTGTTGTTTTGCATCCTCGTCAAAATTCAGGATGTTGTCACAAAATACAAAAATAATCAATTTAAATTACGATACCTAGTCAATTATTAAAAAATGCTGCTATTTTTTGTTGTTTAAATTGGTCAGTATTTCAGAATAACAGCCTTAATGTGGTTTAGGGAATAAGAAATTATCGAATAAACGTTTGTGATTGTTTGTATGTGTGAAAGCGCGGTTAACGGGTCACGTTTAAAACACGTATGAAACACTTACCGATTTCCGTAAATAAGAAAAAGAATAAAAAAAAACAACCCATTTTATTATTGATATTGTCAATGTACAAAAATGACTTTTCAACAGATTTATTATATGTATAGATTCGGGTCGAGAATCGTTAGCATAGTTACCTCCTTTGACGAGAATGCAAAACAACAGCTTGTATAATAACACGTTTTATTCTTGCATTTTCCCCTGTCAGCCGTCTCGCTATTATTTACTACTTTTGCTTTCATCTCATTCCTCGAACAATACATCCACCGTTTCCTTGGTCTTCCTCTCCCTTCCCATCCATTAATATTTATATTGATGACTGTGGCGACCTACAAGAAAAGCAACTAACAACAAAAAGTACTACAGCGCCATCTTTGTGAAAACAGATGAACTAATATGGTCTGAATCGCGCAAGCAAAGTTTACATCAACTTAAGACTATAAAGGGTGTAAAACACCTCTTAACGAAGCCGAAAGCCACTGGTTCTCCCTGTCATTGCGATCATTTTTTTGTTCTACACCATACCTGGGAACCTTCTAGTTACGGAGATATTAGGGGTCAAAGTTCCAACTTTTTGACAAGTATTTTTTTAAATACAAGTTTTTAATGTAAGATTTTTACTTTTAACACCTCCACGACCTCCGTACTATTCAATCCGTCCATCAGCACAATGTTTTCAGTGCGTTTCATTGAGTTCTACCAAAAAACATGATTTGACACCCCCCAAAAAAAAGTCGTTTCCCAGCAATAATTTTTGCGTAAAGTTACTTAGTTTCATGTACAGAATGTTTGGTTGACGGCTTCGTGATGAGGTGATTTACACGGTGTATAGAGAAACCCGACAGCAAAAGTCGGGCAGTAGCCCACCAGACATAACAACTGTCTGGTAGGAGGATCTTGCTTTTTCTAAGGAGTATCGAGGAACTTTACACCCTGTTCTTCATACACCCTAAAATCACTATACTAGTCGCAACTCACATGTGATTCAGATTCAGATTCAGATTCAGATAACTTTATTTGCTCAAACATGTGTGTACATACAATTATTTTATAAAAATGATGCATGCAAGGTGTTATAAATACATGGACTTGTGCTAACATGTTTACCATATTGGCATGGTGTGCAAATATTAATAAAAGTTTGCAATTTTTAAATAAATAAACGAAATAATAACAACATTCATTAAAATTGACAATACTGACTTAGGTAGATAAATTAAATTAACTTGACTGATTACATATAGAAAAATAGATAGAGCCATACAAAAATGTCAAATAAACAATTATCAAAAAAAAAAAAAAATACAATTATGTCAACCTAGGTCCAAAAGATTAAATACAAATAACATTATTAAAATTATTATTGCGCAACATAACATTTCAAATTTAATTAATATATAAATAAAACATGTCATTTAAAAAGATGATTCCCTTAAAAAATCATTGACATCATAATATGCTTTATTAGCTAAAAAAGATTTTATTTTCCTTTTAAATGCTTCTACACTTAACTCTTTCCAGCCATTGGGAAGTTTATTGAAAATAATGGGAGCCATACAAAAAACACTCCTGCGCATAAGTGCAGTCCGAGACATATGTTGACAGAGTTGACTGTTATCACGTCTATTTCTAGGAAACCGGTCTGCCATGCGGGGAAATAGCGCAGGATTTGTTTTAACAAATATTGCGATTTCCAAAATATAAATAGATGGTAGAGTCAAGATGTTGTGGTTTATGAAAAACGGCCTGCAGCTATCAGTCATTTTTAATTTAAACATGGATCTAATACACTTTTTTTGGGCTTTAAATGCGATATCTCTATCCGTAGAGAGTCCCCAAAAGATAATACCGTATCTGATAATGGGCTCTGCTATGCCATAATAGGCGGTTAATAGGGCATCAGCCTTTAGGATCCGCGATAGTTTATACAATGCGAATGCATTGTTACTTAACTTTTTGCTAATGACCTCTATGTGAGCCTTCCAGTTTAAATTACGGTCAATGGTTAATCCTAAAAACTTAGTAGAATTTACTGTGTCAATTACATTATCATTATATTTAATTTTAAAAATTGGGAATTTTAATTGTCTTTGGCTAAAATGCATTATCACGGTTTTATTTAAGTTAATATTGAGGTTATTATTTTCTAACCATTGAATCGCTTTGTTAAGTGTATTATTAATATCAGTTTCATAAATATCCTTATTATCACAAGGGATGGTTATCGTGCTGTCATCTGCAAAAAGTGTCATACTGTGTTCTATACATTTAGGAAAATCGTTGATATAAAGGGTAAATAGCGGTGGTCCTAATACGCTTCCTTGCGGTACGCCATAGTTGACGTTGCGCTCCCCAGATGTAAAAATGACTTCACGTTTAGTGTTAGCATTAATCGTCGTTATTTCTGTTGTTTGCTTCCTTTCTTGTAAATATGACTGTAAGAGCTTTTGAATATTTCCTCTTACACCATACGCTTCGAGCTTTTGTAACAGAATATTATGTTGAACATAATCAAAGGCCTGCGTCATGTCGCAGTAAATTGCACAGATAGGTGTATTTTTATCCATATTTAACATGATTTTGTGTAGGAAATCGTAGACCGCCATATTGATCGTTTTATTTTTTCTAAAACCGTATTGCTCATTACAAAGTAAATCATTTTTATCCATATATGTGCTTAGTTCTCGAGAAATATATTTTTCAAATATTTTTGAGAAAATGGATATTAATGATATTGGTCTGTAATTTTGCATCAGGTCTTTTTCTTGCTTCTTATGTAATGGCTTTACTATAGATTTTTTCAGTGCATTAGGAAAAATTCCTTCACAAATACATAAGTTCATTATATGACACAGTGGGCCACATACAATGTCAGCGACAATTTTAATAATCTTTGTACTAACACCATCATATCCAACACTCTTCGTGTTTTTGAGGGCTAAAATGATATTGAAAATGTCTGCAGGCAAGCTGGGAGCCATAAACATCGAATCTTTTCTATTCAGGATATGGTTAGTGACATTTGCCCCTGCGGTAATTGGTTTTATTTTGTCAATAAAAAAATTATTAAACATGTTTGTAATTTGTTTAGGGTCTGAGATAATAGTATTATTGATACGAATTTTATTAATGTTATTCTTAGGAGTATTTATTTTATTTTCATTTATAATTTGCCATGTCGATTTTGATTTATTATTAGACGTTTGTATTTTATAGGAATTCTGTGCTTTTTTCGTCAAATAGATGACCTTATTAAACGTATGACAATAATTCTTAAATAGGGATTTGTTTCGTTGCGTCGGTTTCGATCGGTACTGCCATAATAATTGGCGTTTTTTTGCACTGCATTTTTTAATACCACGAGATATCCACTTTTGCTTCATGTATACTTTCATAGTTATTGGTATTAGAGGAAAGCATTGGTTATATAGAAACAAAAACATTTCTGTGAATGCATTGTAAGCTACATTTGGATGATTCGATTCATAGACGTCTGAAAATGTCAAACCACTCAAAAATGATCTAAATTTACTGACATTGTCACTGTTATAATCACGTCTAAGTACACGCCATTGTTTTATAGAACAGACAGTTTTAATAGGGCATTTAAGGAGTTGGGCCGTATGGTCAGACAGAGCCAATTCTAGTACAGATGCCTTAAAGGGCTTGCTAAAATTATGCGCAAAGTTGTCAATGCATGACTGACTCCCAAGACGAGTTGGTTCATATAGAGCAAGTTTTAAATTGTAATTTAGTAACAATGTCTCAAATTCAATAGATTGCCTATTTCGCTTTAATACGTCTATATTAAAATCACCTGCTACAACAATATTTCTATAGGACTTTTTTACAAGCATACGTAACAATATATGAAGTTTTTCAATACACTCATTAAAGTTGCTTGCATTGGGTACCCTGTATACACAAACAATCGCAGTCTTGTACGTCGTTAATTCGATGGCGCAACATTCGAAAACACCATTTGTAGATAATTTTGCTATTTTTTCGAGTTCCCTCCATTGATGTCCTTTCCTTACTAGTATACACGTTCCACCTCGTTTGCTTGCCTTGCGACTGAAACTGGCTGCCAAACAATAATCCTTTATGTTGAGATGATTTTCATAGCCCTCCATCATAAAATGCTCAGTAATACATAAAATGTCGACACATATATTCTTATCAAGTAACTCATGCAGGCAAATTGCAAGATTATCCGATTTTCCTAATAGCCCAGCAATATTTTGGTGTAGTATGTAGAGGTGCTTAGTCGAGAAAAAAATTATCATTAGATTTGTCCGGTGTTTTCGATTCACAAAAATCAATTTGTATTAAGTCAGATTGTTTAGTTATACTTGTAATTAAATCTAATAAGTCCTTGAAAATTCTCGATAGGCCACGATTATTTAAAGATCCTGTGTACTTATTAAACATGTTGTAGTCGTATTCGAGGTTTAGATTGCTGTCTAAGAGGAAGGCGTGACCATGCGTCAAAACATCTAGATACAATAGATTATTAAAAGTCTCTACTCGGCAATTAAAAAGACTTGTATCAAAAGGACACTTATATGTAGGTAGACAGATTATTATGTTAGTTTGTTGCATGGATTGTAATACGTCTCTTATATGGAAAATTATGTCGTAGTAGTTGTTGGTTGACTTAAAGTCTTCTTCACCAAGAAATAAAATACAAAAGTCATCTAAAGTGAAATGTTGTAGTTTCGTATCAAGACCCTTAAGTAGCTGTCTAGTGCATCCGTATGGTGTCAGATAATGGCACAGGTTGAAGCTGTTATTAAAGGTTTTCTCAGCTGTTGACAGTACATTGTTCACTGTATTGCTGCTTAGAATGCACATTTTGTGTTTGATGACATTACTCTTTGTTAACACCTCATCCCTGCTACAGCCTCCTTCAGAGTTCAAATTACTTAGGATTTGAGGTACTTCATGGTTTGTGTTATTCTGATTTTCGTTAGATTGACCTTGTTTTTTTTTAAGTATAATTTCAGAACTTTTGTCGATGTTAGACAACTTTGAAGAACACTTCTTTTTAATTGATTTCGGTGTGCGAATAGTATTGTCAGCCGTTCCAACTTTTTTATAAATATCAATTACTTGTTTTAATTTATGTAATTCCTGTCTTAATGAAGCATTTTCAAGATGTAAGTTTTCTATTTCGTTATTCGCACTCAACAACTGATTTTCTAGAAGTGAATTTTTTTCCTGTAATTCCTTGTTCTCCTGAGATTCAGCGATCGAAGAATTTGGCAAGCTTAGCATAGTAGCATCAAAGAGTGACTGTTCTGTACCAGCTATATCGCAAAGCGAGCTTGATCGTTGTAGTTTTCTGTATGTAATATTATCAGAATGATCGTTCTCCATCTTGCAATTAATTTGTTTATTGATTGTATAATTACACAAAAAAAGAAAAAAAATACGACAATAAATCAATAAAAAAAAAACAAAAAATACTAAATTTGCCAAAAACAACCTATGGGCTCAGGATTTGAACCATCACTCCTTGACACGGCAGTCACTAGGTTCGCACTCTCAGCTAATGCGCTCACGTTTGTGTTAGCGAATTAAAGGTATCTTTTGCAAGTCCCTGTTGTTTTTCGGTGACGATGCGGCTAGTTCATTGCCATATAAGGTGATTTCGGCGGCGCTTGCGTTACTGACTCACCACCAATCGTAGCGAAGCTGTAGCTGTGACTCACTCGGTGACTCGTAGCCGCGTGTTCAATCCGTGATCGTTTGTAGCATGCGTCGTTGGCGTGTGAGAGCGCGTGCGTGGAGAGTGACGACGGTGCAGGAGCAGGATAGCAATTATGCGGTAGTTCCTTTTCTCTCGCGGGTCGCGGGTGCGCGGGAGCACCTCCGCTTTGCGGTTGGTAGGTGTACGCAAAATTGGTAATTAAGTAGTCAGAGACAAGCACTAGTATCGGTTAAAAGCAAGTATGTTATTAATGCGGAGCAAAGAGTGACACGTCTGTTCTCGACGCGAGTTTGATATGGTCTGTGAATGGTCGTTCCTGCTCATCACAAAATATTGGTAAAAAATATCGTAACGAAAATTATCTAGACATTGTTCAACTATATCTGTGAGATTCCAGTGCGAAAATTAATCACGATCACGAATATGTAATTTTTACGTGTACTTAATTAGAACGCCATCCAAGCTAGTACTCGCTAGCGTGGATGGCGTTCTAATTAAGTAGATGCAATTACGTATTGGTGGAAATATTGTTAAGAGGAAAATAGGTGCTACCGTGGTTTCTAACGTTCGACCAGTTTTCACCCTTAAGCTCTGAGTAATATGATTCAAAGTGGTCGGCCGTCAGTGAGCTCGGTAGTACCTATAGCTAGGATCCAAAAAGGGGTGAAGGGTAATAACTCCTAGTCTTACTAATTATGTAACGGTGCCCTTCTTTGCGAGGAGTAATTAGCATACGCTTGCAACATAGGTAAAGGATAATGCCAATATATCAACCTTTTTAACGTCTGCACAGACAGATAAACGTAGTAAGCATCGACTTATGTCGGGCCTACGCTGCCCTCCCATACTTGAGTACTAACGCTGTAAGATAAAAATATTGTAAATCAAATTATTTCAAAAGAGCAACCATGTACTTAGTTTCTTGCCGGTTCTTCTCTATAGGAAACGACCAACCCGAACCGTGCACCGTTTGTCGAAGTTTTATAAGTGCCCATGTATATAGGCCTATGTGAAATAAAACATTTAAATATGTCTATTGATTTTTTCTAAGTAATAATAACTAGATATTTATCTACCAGTTGGCTAAAGAGGACTTGGATGATCGATGTTTTAAATTAAATGAGGATTCATAAATCTCCAAGCCACGATTTTGTAACATATTTTGATTTATAAGAGTGTCCATGGAGTTTCTTGCCCATTCTTCTCCATAGAGATCTACGCTTTGGAATGGGCAACTACAGTACTTTCACAAGTTATTATGCCTTGTGACTGGGGCTGTAGCTTAGCGTTTTTCTTTTGTTTTTTGACTTTCAAAAGTGCCTGTGATGATAATTGAAATAAATACTTTCAGTTTGAGTTAAAATGCAAACAAACATATACGCTTGGTCTGAGTGAGTCTAGATTTGTGTTCTGTGGACGGAACTTAAACATAACTTGCGAAATGTAGGTGTATGTAGGTATATACTGTGGTAGGTATGTACATCTCTGCCTGCGGGGTAACAGGCATAATGTTATGTCTTGTGTGTATGTAGTATGCTTCCCAAATAATATTTTTGGTTAGATTGTGCGGAGGAATGTGAGAAAACAACTGACAAGGTGTATGGCCGTAAAAAACTGGATAATCATGACATAAAACCGCTAAAAGAGGAGAGATTTGGAAGAGACCTCTTCTCAGCGTTGGGTGGCCAAAGGTTAAAGAAAAAGAAGAGAATCTAAATCAGAAATAAGACGCATATTCTACTAGTAATAGAACTGCAAACATGCCAGCTCAACATCAACATAAATCACATAATAATTCCAATAAATAAACACTTGCATCAAAACAAAAGAACGTAGAAACAAATGCCTTCAAACAAAACAAATGCATCACCAACCTTGAACGAAAACGGGCGTAAAATATTTGGTATTGTGTACTTATTCATTTAAAACAACCGATACAGCAATTCGCCATGCCATCTGGGCAGAGGACCAGATATGGCGCTTGCCTTACGTGATCAGCATTCCAGAACTAATCGAACACATTTTTTTTTACTTTGAATGGCCCATGACATAGATACATTGTTTGTTTTAATGTATAAACAATGTTAGGATATTACAATCGTTTGGAATAACCCATAGGGACATACATTTTGTCTTCGACAAAAAAAGCAAGTTATCATTTTCAACACAACAGTTGGAATCTAAGACAAGCTCACAAATCATTTCTCCTTGCTTAGACAATCATCAATTCAGTGTCAGTGAAATAAAACTCCTGTGGTGTTTGCACTAGATAATGATGAGACAGCATTAGAGAGCTTCATAACTACCCAAAGGATTCTCTATTTATTTATTTATGTACACACAAAACACTTAACAGGATAATCCATTAAGATACAAGAGCACAAAGGTACTGCTTATTTCAAAAGAAATCTCTATCCAAGGATCTCAAAAACAAATTGTACTTAACATCAACAAATACCAAAGAAATAGTTAACGTCCAGAACGTGGGAACATACTTCACTATCAATACAATCATTCGAAGAGCCGTATGCAGCAGAAGTAATTACCCATGCACCGGAGGAAATACCCAATCTACCTGTGGATCTATTGTTGCATGCAGATATTGCTTATTACATTTGTATGCGGCCTTACCTTTAAAGGTAAGAACTTAAGTTCGCAGTAAATCAAACCTTAACAAATGTTCTAATTAAGAGCTCCCTGCTAAATAAAAATAGCGCACAGGTATCTTCAAGGTCAAGCAGTGCATGCCAAGGTCGATCCGTGGGTGGGTGACCATTCATTACATACCGAGTTTCGTCTTGTTTTAGAAAGCATGTTAACTCGTTCGTCCCGCCCGGCTGTCATTTGTAGATCTTTGACTGTCGTTACGGGTTGTCAGAAGCCCGAAAGTCTGACAACCAGTCTTACCATGGGGTAATAACTCAGTACTAACTAGGTTTAGGAGGTCAGGTAGGCAGTCGCTCCATAGTTGGGAAAAGAGGAAGATGATGAAATGGTCCAATTAGGCAAAAAAAGTATAAATGCCGAAGCAATGCTATCGACAGTGTTGTTTGCTGTTGCGTTATGAATTTATGATCCATCATTTCCTGTGCCGATTTGCAAGCACTATCGAATGTTTTTATGACAGGTTATTTTTCCTATTGCTATTTTTATATTTACCGTGCAGTCTGCAAAATGTTTGTTTTATTCTTATAGGCTGGATAGTTTATGTAGGGTGATCAGGGACTTAAAAACACCTTCATAAAGGTTACAGAATTATAAGTATTACATTTTGAATCGGTAACAGAATCAAATACATATGTAACACTTTTAAATGTTCAACCGTAACATATATGTAACAGATATAAAAGTGTAAACAGTGTTAATAAGTGTAACAGGTAAACGCAGCGTACTTAAATGTGTACTTAGCTGGAATGCGACCTCTCTCCCGCTTCCCCGCGCGGCACCCCGCGCAGCCCGGGCTATTGAAGTTATTGGCGTACCGACAGAGTGACGTCCCAGCGATAAGTGCACAGTTAATTCGGATGGGTTATAATTTGATTATTTCAGTTACACATATTAACACTTATTAACACACATAAAAGGTTACAGATTGATTCGGTAACATTATTGTATCTGTGACATTTAAAAGTGTTTTTCTGTTATAAAAGTTTTAAAAACACTTATTACGGTTACAGTTTGAGTCCCTGAGGGTGATTGGTAATTAGTGACTGATACTTTAAAACGTGATTATACTCATGATAACAAACAACTACAAAACATTTCTTTTACTCATTCACTTTTATCTATATTTACACATGCCTATAGGTAATAAGCCGTAGGTCTTAATAAAAGACAATTCTTTACAAAATATTTATTTATTTTTGACATCAATTAGGTACTCGACAACAGTTGTTTTCATATTTGTTTTCGTAATATAACAATTACTAGAACTTTCATAAGATCTAGCACATTACGATAAGATATAGGAGTTATAAATGTTAATAAAGAGGAAAGCCTAACTATTGGTTCTTGAGACATTGTTTCCAAAACATGTTAGTCTGAGGTAAAACTTCAAATTGATTTTTTATCTTATTTTAAAATACCACTAGCTATTTTAAATCTATTGTCGTACACAAAACGTAAAACAAACATAAATAATAATTATGGTAACATCACTACAATCATTTTATCATATTTGAGACTTGTGTAAAATTCTGTAAAATCAATGAGAAAGTTGATTTTTTCATATCGAATACTTATTAAACTTGCAATGGATCATTTCAACTTGTTAGTAAAATGCACATTACAATATTTTTCCAACCAAACATAGAGTTATGATTAAATGTTTAACTGTTTTTTTTTTAATTTGCTGTCTTTTTTGTGGCCTATGTATTTCTTTACTATACTTATCTCAACAATTTCACATCTCCATCATACACAGATAAATTCAAAATGATATTTATGATTACATTAATAACGAATTACCCTTCAATCATAGTAATGACTAAAGCAAATCTTACGAGCTAAGAAAGGCACAATCTTGAATACTACAGTACATCCACTTAAATAGTGACGCGCTTTGAAAAAAACTGAAATACACATGACCTCACTAACATACACCCAGATCACATCACATTACATACAAATCAGGGGCAGGACCTGCGCTTGGTCTCTGTCCAGCCGGATCGGCTTATCGTCCCACCGAACTATGAGACTTAGAGAGGAGAGTGCACCTATGCACCATAGTACACTTTTGCACAATAGTATCTCCTGGCTATTCTCCTCCTCTCATTTTAAGCCTAGGTTCTGCTGAGATTAGCCACCAATAATGTCCTCTTCTATCGCTGTATCAATAAATAAAATAAACATTAGATTAATATTTCTATCACATTGAGTTCATAAAATCAGTTTGAGTGCAGTGTCACTATTTGAGCGGATAGACTATTATATAAGGACAATTATTTTCTTGCAGCCGGGGCAGCTGGGGTTACTGCTGGTGCTGCAGTGGCGGCGGCCGCGGCAGGGGCTGCCGGAGCGGCAGGGGCTGCAGGAGCGGCAGGGGCTGCAGCTGCGGCAGGGGCTGCAGGAGCGGCAGGGGCGGAAGTGGCTGCATTGGCTGGTGTTGCGACTAGGGCAGGAGTTGCGTTGGGAGGTGGCATATTGGCATTACCAGGGCCACCAGCTGTGTTCCAGACAACGTTCCACCAACCGTTCCGGTTAGGGTCCGGACCCATATTGAAGGACATCCCACCTCCATTCTGGGGAGCTGTAATTGAAAAGTTTTGTTTGTAATTGTAATACCATCGTTCGATCTTGTATCTGAAAGAATATGGGGAGACCGATGCCTGACAGAGGAAACTAAAAAATCATTTAAATGAAAAAAGTTGTTATTATCCTAGATAGATTTCGTGCGAGTCAGTCACTCAAACTTGTCGTTTGAGTGTCACAGTAGCTGATGGCCGTTACTGATAGTGCTAAATTCTGGGCTGACTCAATTTACACTACTATCGACGCACGCTGCGTTGAGAAGAGAAGACATACTGAATAAGCCCACGCCAAAATTCTGGCATTAGTATTGGCTATTCAATGTGACAAGAAAAACCCAATTATCTACTAACTTATTAGTTGGTTTGTTGATAAAACTTATAATAATAATGAAATCACCTAGTCATGTTTAACGGACATTTGTTAACAAAGGAATTGAGATGACTGGCTAAATTATCGTCATAATAGGGGTTCGGACTGGGTAAAGAAAATGACATTCTATTTTGTCCGTCAGACAGGTAATACAAAAATATTAGACACTTATTTTTTGTTTTATCAAAATATCAAAAAATTACTTAGTTAAAACTCATTAAAGTTGGAGAGTGGGGGCTTACTACGTCACAAGTAGGTATAAAACTTACCTACATGTGACGTCATGCACCATTTCAACTCAATATATCTCCGCAATTTTATGACCACGTGAAAAAAGAAAATATACGTGTCCAATACTTTTCAATAAACTACCCGACGGACAAAGAAAAAGAAAATTGGACCTGAGTCACAATAGGGGATCCTATTGTGACTCAGGTCACATAATTAATTTGGTCAAGAATATTTTGCTTTTCTGTCAATCATAAAACTTGAGCTGAGTGAATAGATACGACCAAAGTAACAATTAATGATAATTACAATTGGAAAATACAAATGTAAGATAGCCTCAAACGGCGTAAATACTGTAATCTTAATGGCAGTTACAGTTTTGAGCCGTTTGGGGTCGAAACGCTTGGCTCATGGGGCCCAAGCGCGCATTCTCTTTTTAAGGAAATATCTCGTCGACTGGTTGACACTTCACGAGACCAGAGGGCTGGCTATTTCTTTGGGCAAAGAATTAGCATTGCCATTCAACGTGGCAATGCCGCCAGTCTTCTGGGCACGTTTCCAGATGACAGCGATGTGGAGGAGTATTTTGACGCCTTAACGTCCTGTTGTTTTTAATTTAGTTTATATTTAGTTAGTTAGTGTATGTAAATACTGTTATTTTTATTTTATTGATAAATTAATGATTACAAATAACTAATAATCTTAGATCTTAGATATCTATACAAATGTAAGATAGTAAGTTGTTATTAAAATATTCGACTTTTATTATAACAAAATTTTGCTAAAGATATTTTAGCTAGTTTTAAACTCCAAACGATGAAGGAAAACATTGAGTCTGCAAATACAAAGAGACAAGGACACAAGCTATGTGACCATTACTCTGAACATTACTGCTCTGTTATTGAAAAAGAGCCTTGCCATTCAGTGGGAAATTTGGAAAATGGCGTAAGTAAAGTTTTGAGTATGAATGTGGGTCTGGGTGCATATTATTATAAGAGTAGAGGAAGACCAAGAAAACGATAGATGGACTGTGTCAAAGATGGTGTGTCAAGAAAGGAGGTGTCAGATGAGATGACTAGAAATAAAGAATTGACGGTTGGCGCAGTGGTTGAGCGATCGACTGCTGCGCTGCGTGTCGCGGGACCGATCCCCGCACGGATCTAATATTTGTATGGCCTACAGATGGTTGCTCCGGGTCTGGCTGTTTGTGTATGTGAGTTTAAATTTTTGTAAATGCATCCACGATACAGGAGAAATTTCTTGTGTGGGGAAAAAAATAGGTATGAAGAAGACAGGCTGCGCTGACACCAAATTAATTGGGACAAGGGCAAGAGAATCATGTTGATATAAATACTGGCCAAAGGTCTTGTCTTTTTTTTGGCCAAAGAAACAGCATTGCTATCCGACGGGGCAATGCTGCCAGCCTTCTGGGCACTTTTCTTGTTGACAGTGATGTGCAAACTTTTTTAAAGCCCCGTAATTTTTCGCATTTTGATACTCGTACCTACAAATTTGTATTATTATTTTAGATCTATTTTTAGTTTGTAAATAACATACAATAGTAATCATTAAAAATTGGGATAAGGGCAAGAGAATGATAATGAATAATAAATAAAAAAGGATGTTGACTTTATTCCAACTACTCCCTTCATAATTTTTATTATTTATTTTAAAAGTTTTTTGTTTATTTTTCTACGATTGTTATAAGTAATTTGTTTATATCCCATACACATTTTCATTATGAAGAGCTCGTGGCTAATATAATAACAGTCGCCCGGGTCGATCTTTAAGATTAAACTGTTCTTGCCGAGGTTGGTCCGTGGATGGGTGACCATAATTACATACCGAGTTTCCTCCGTGCCTCGGAAAGCACCTTAAGCCTTTGGTCCCGGCTCTCATTTCTAGATCTTTGACAGTCGTTACGAGTATCCAGTCATCCAGTCTTACCAAGGGGTATCGTATTATCGTGTTACTGGGTTGTGGAGGTCAGATAGGCAGTCGTTTCATGTAAAGTACTGGTAATCAGCTGCATCCGGTTAGACTGGAAGCCGACCCCAAGATAGTTTGGGAAAAGGCTGGGCAGATGATGATGACACATTTTCATTATGTTTCATACACTCTGTACTAAAGTAGAGAAAAGGAAGTACCTAGAAATGTATTTCATGTAAAGTGCGAGCGTGCCAACTCCTACTGATTGCCGACAAATATGTGTAACGTTTGTCAATCCATCAATCACTAATTCATGATTATTTTTTGCCTATTAGTGGTTAAGTAATGAATGGTTTGTCATGAATTGGAAGTGTTGAAAGATTCAGAAAATCAGAACCATTCTTGACCGACTTCAAAGACAACGTGACAAGGAACATCACGAGCATAAATTCTAGGCCTGGCAGGCACGGAAAATTGCATCTTATAATGTTATATTTTCATTCGAATTTCGATTTGATCGATTTTTTTCTTGATTTAAGAGCGTTTACACCTTACGACATTTCATACAAACTTTCAAGTCGTTATTTTCCGAAATGACTGAACTGATTTTAATGAAACTTCGTACACATAAGCAAGATACACAGATCTAAAAAGCTGCTAAAAACATTTTCGAAAAATAGTGTAATAGTTAAATTAGACCGATTATAAATTTTCTATAGAAACAGAAAATTCCAATTATCTCTTTAGTTATAACATATTTAAAAAATATTTTTAGTAACTTTTTAGACCTATGTATCCTGCTTATGCGTATAAAGTTTCATTTAAATCGGTTTAGTCATTTCGGAAAAAAAGCGACCTGAAAGTTTGTATGAAAAGCGGTAAGGTATAAACGCTCTTAATACGTGTGTCTGGTGACATGACAGGTAATAGAGAATTATTGGACGAAGAAGAAATACTGTGCGGACCCCTAATAAATTGGAATAAAGGCGGGAAGATGACTATGATGATGAAGAATACAGACCGTAAAGCTTATACTTTTCAAAGCATAAGCCAAAGTTACATATTCTAGGGAGAGATTTCAAAATAGATGAAATCCCATTATAATGTATGTTCATCGAATTGTTTTCATAAGCCACCATTCTATAAGCTTTGCTGGCAGATTAGTACAGATCAAAACGTGTCGTCGAATACCAGTATTTAACTTCGCTTAACCGGATTTCAGGGCTTAGAGGGCAGCGGTGGCCCAGTGGTAGCCGCCCCGACTTACGAGCAGTAAGCCGTGGGTTCGAACCCAGGCAGGCGCATTACTTTGTGTAATTTATTTCATCATCGCTGCTCTCAAAAACGGTGAAGGAAAACATCGTGAGGAAACCAGCATGTCCTAGAACCAAAAGTTCGAAGACATGTGACATCTACCAACCCGCACTGGGCCCGCGTGGTGGATTATAGCCCACTCCCTCTCATAGAAGAGGAGGCCTGAGTCCCAGCAGTGGGAACATTATAGGCTAATGATGATGATGATGAACCGGATTTCATAACCCTGTAAACCTTGGTATAACTGGAAACTTTGGAAAGACTAGTAGGTACCGGACTGGAACTTGAGAAAAGGTCGTCATCTGAATGGCCTTTCCCAAACTATCTTAGGGTGGGCTTCCAGTCTAACCGGATGCAGCTCAGTACCAGTATTTTACATGAAGCGACTGCCTATCTGACCTCCACAACCCAATAACTGGGTATTATGATACCCCTTGGTAAGACTGGATGTCAGACTTTTGGCTTCTGGCTACTCGTAACGACTGTCAAAGATCTACAAATGACAGCCGGGACCAACGGCTTAACGTGCTTTCCGAGGCACGGAGGAAACTTGGTATGTAATTATGGTCATCCATCCACGGACCAACCTCGGCAAGCACGGCTTAACGTTAAAGATCGACCCGAGCGGCTGTTATTATTTAGCCACGAGCTCCTCCTCGAACTTGAGAAAAGATGAAGTCGCTAATAATTTAAATAGCAGTCATTGTGCCGATAATCGTGTCGGCCAATGGCTTAATAGCCGAAACCCTCGACCAACATCTGAGGAGGCTTTCGATTGGCAGTTGAATCAAGGGCTTGATTCAGAAAGCAGTACTTCTCTTAAGAGTCCTGATCACTGGTAGCTCGGATCCTGTTCGCGATGCCGGTGGGCTACTATTATTTTATATTTAAAAAAGTTTTATATAAAAAAATAGTATGTTAGAAAATGAATAAACGAAAATAGCAGTAACACTTACGGTTCACCATGAAAACTGGTCCAGGTCCCATTGGTTGCTGGTTGAATCCGGGTGCTCTAGTTGGCCCAAGTACACCCGGTGATAAAGTTGTTCCAGGGTTGATTAAGGCTGGAGGCATCGGAGTATCGGAAGGGCATCTGGCGCAAAACCAGTCGAAGTAGTCCCCCGAGCTGGCAGTTGTTGTTGAACCATCATCATCTTCACAAAATAAGTCGCACCAGAACGATTCACCGAAAGTTGGCTGAAGAAAATAGGTTGTTAATGTTTATGTTCAGGATATTCAGAAATCGTAACAAATCTGACGAAGATTCTCTTAAATCAAGAGATATCTCAATAGGTGCTGAATATTGCAATGTTTTTTTAAAGCTCGAAATCTTTTTCTAAATCCCGTGACGATCTGGACCCGTTCTTGACTGAATGGCCAGAGAAGCCAAAACACCGAGATAATTGGAAAGGAATGGGGTAGAAATTTGAATAGACTAAGTAAAGAAAAATCTTATGAATTCGAAGAAAAAATAAGAATTGAGTTTTAAATTTTTCTTAAAAGAATTATGTAGAAAAGCATCAATAGTAAATAAGAAAGATGAATACCTTACCTTAGCAACCGAAATTTGGATGCACAAGAAAATCACAGAAAAACAGACACACGCTCGCACCTCGCCCATGTTTGTGATGTTATCATGAAAAAAATAGCGTTCAGTTCCTTTCATACTTATAACGAAGGCTTTGCGCAAGACGCCTGAATTACTTACACGTTGCCACAGAATATGTGCATTATTTTCAGTGGATATGTTAACGAGGATACTTTTGTTCAGGGCCGAGGATGTCTGTGTCATTGTTTACTTACTTGTGTATTCCTTTCTGTATTTTGATTAGGTATATATTCGATTTCAATTTTTGTATTTTCTTATCATCATTTGAAATCTTAGTTGCTCCAAGCTGCAAAATACTGGTATCAGCTGCATTCGATTTGACTGGCAGCCGACCCCAAAATAGTTGGGAAAAGGCTAGGCAGATGATGATTAATACTTTTGCTGTTACCTTACATCTGCCCACTGCTGGGTGAGGCCTCGCCCCATGGCTTACAGGTCTTTCGATGCAAGGCTAACGTGGACCACTGGTCGTTAATTTTGTTCAGCTTTTCCACCAAGCCACTGGTTATTTATCATCATCATTTTAGCTAAGACGTTTACTGTTGGTCATAGACCTACCCCAGCTTTGCGCGATTGATTCTTTGCCTTTTTTGCTCCTATAGTATAGACTGTAGGAGCAAAAAAGGCAAAGAACATAAGGCATCGTAACATAGGACATAGGTCCTATGTTACGATGGATTTTCTTAAAGAGGAATGCCAGCTAGATCCGCCTGCTTATTAACATACCTTATAGGTACATTATCATACCGTGGCGAAGGGCCATGAAGCTCAACTCTTTAAGTCCTTATTGAAATACCAAATGCTCTTAATGGGTGAATTTCAACAAATGCCATTTTTTTTATCATATCGGTGAACTTTTTCATTTATATTTTTTTTTGTATATTTTACAGGTTTAATGAAATCTTTAAGATATCAAATATCCCCAAATTTAATATCATCAACGTGTCACTTAAGACTAAGGAGAAAATTCAGTTTGAATTCTGGTTTCCACCGATATGACAAACCGGCACCGAATTTTTTTTCTGTACACCGGTATGATAAGTTTATCCACCGAAATGATGTACATATCCAGCGATATGATGATCTATCACCCTTTGAACATCAAAAAATGAAATAGTTAGTAGGTACCTATATATTTTTACAAGGGTGACTTAGAACTGAAGACCTGAACTAAGGGTCTTATGTAAGTAGATCACATCCAAAGAGAACTGAGTTCTTAGAAATTCAGTTGCAATATATTTTTTCAAATGATGTACCTATTTTATTATATATACTTTCTTTTTTATTATATTTACTATAGGTACTATGAATTTAAAAAAAAAAATATTTTTATTATCATTGTTTTTGTAATAGTATTATACTTTACTTAACGAAATGATACGGGATCTACCGATATGATAAAACGAATCACCGAGATGATAAAATGATCTAGCGATATGATAAAGTAATCCACCGATGTGACAAAACTGTGCGGTGATCATGAATCAAAACACCGATATTAGATATAAGACACCGATTGGTTTTTTCGGTGTAAATTATCACATCGGTGGTAATAAAGACCACCGATTACAGCGATATGAGAACAGCGACGTGAGAAATAATACACTTTTTCGAAAATTAGAAAAAATGCATAATATCTAGGATAAATTCAATAACAGTCAATGAAGCTAATTTACTTACTACCTGTGTTAGAACCAAACAACAAAAATAAAACTACTCATTACACTAGAAAAATGCAACCACCGATACTATAAAATAATTGTCCGGGAGCAACTGAAATGGCGTACTTATGTTATTTGCGAGAATATGCAGCGATTTGACACAAATCCGTCCTGACTGCGCACTAGCACACACTAACGAGGAAAATAAAATTGGGGTGGGGACGCTGTCGGACTCGTCGATGTAAAGTTAGGTTTAAATTACTTTTGTCCAGCGATATGAGAACATTTTGCAGGACAGGTACGTTTGTGCCTCTCAGTAATAATAATCGTTAATTATGTAATAAAATATGCTATATATTAATAACAAAACTAATATTCTATAAAATAGAATAAGTTATATACTTAACTTACTTATTTCTATTAGTGTATAAGCTTTTTTGTTTGTAAAAAAAGTAGAGGGACAGCACCGATTTGAAAAAAATAGAGGTTCATGAATTTATTTCAACCTTTGTAAATAGTCCTAGGCAAATTATATTTTTGCCACAACCCAATAACTACCTATTAAATACTAAAAAATATAATTCAGAACGATATTCCTTTTTTCAAATACTAATTTCACCGAATACAAAAAAATAAGTCATTTGGGAAATTCACCCTATTAATACGTTTGTCACTTTTGTGGACCCTCAGAAAATTTAGTTGCAATAGGAGCAGTTATTATTTAGTAATAATCGTACTATGAACTATTCAGCGATATTAATGTCGTCTGCATAGTTAGCATATCCTACTTATTTGTACATCGATGTATTGGACATATTGTCATCGCTGTTGTGTTTTACTCATATTAGTTTGACAAAATCTGCGTTTGATTTCCAATTTATGATACAATGGTTTTAACAATATATTGATTTACACCACACCAATTATCATTAATTCGAATTTAAATTTTTCAAATCTATGGTCTTTAACCTGCAGATGCTTATGATTATCAAATTTGCTATACTATTTATAATAATACACTGTTTTATTTGATGTTAGCAAGACATCATTCACTAATTCTCGATTCTCAAATCCCCGATCCTCAACCATCGTTTGTGGTAATTCTAATTTCATAACCTCAATGACATTCTACTCACCTGTACGTCTGTTTTAATTTTGCTTGGCTATTATAAGCTCTATTAGACACGGTCAAGTTTGAATGTCATAATATGAGTATGCTTATTGTCCTGTGCACAGAGTAAGGAGACGCCAAGGTGGCCGCTGCTAGAGGCGGCATTGTCATAACATTTCATACACACCAAACGTGTCAATCATCTTTTACTTGCATTAAGAAGGGATGAGGATCTGGGTGGGAAGCTTCTCGTTATTGTTTCCAATAACGAACTATCCACTCTAAGGTAAGACCTTTCGTCCAGGAGGATGTTTTGTCTGGTGGGCCACTGCCCATCGGTTGTTGTCGGTTTAATTTTGATAACCTTGTAGTTCATATGTGGCGAAATAGAAACTGACTTCTTTAAAGGCAGTCAGTCACAGGAGATCCTTTGCAAATATTTTCGGTGCCACGAATTTTATTAGTAGGTACTGCCGTCTCTAGACTCTATCGAAGATTCCGCGGTCTGTCGGCCTGTGTAGACGTCTCCTCCGCTGCATATTAATTAACCTGTAGAACAATGTGCATGCCCTATCAGTTCTCTGAAGGCATTCTCAACATTGAATTTGCAATAATCATTGAACTGTGAAACTATAAAACGTTAGTCCTTTTTGTTATTGGTATATTAAAAGTTATGAATTATCAGCTTAGGTGCTCTACTTCACGTTAGTTTATGTTTCATGGTCAGTTTTGTAATAGATACTTCGTTAAGTCTGTCCTATCTTAGCTCTAGTCTAGTTCTTCGGGTTATTTCATGTGAACAGTTGAATGACTCATATCACTTTGTCCTTTAGAATTATGGAGTACACTATTGTAACACCCACATACTTAGTCGTTCAGATCTTTTTATGGAATTGTTTTTGTTTAGTTTTTTATTTATAATACCAGAAAGAGCGGTGATACTGTAGTACCCCTTCGCCAGTAATTTCGCCAGCTATGTTGAAGTCCCGTGTTGTAGAGGCGAGTCTATTGACATCAATCGGGCTGTTCCTGAGAAATTCGTGATGGAAAAACCTAATAACACTTTTTTTGATCTGGGAATCGAACCTAAGAGCTCATGCTTTGCAGTAGTACTTGCGACTACTTGACCAATAGGGCGGACAATTTACTCGTAATGAAAACGAAATAGTTCACTATATCATAAATATATAAAAAAAATTGTAGCCTACCGGTATCGGGAACAGGGTCCAAGCTACCGGCGGTCAGGGCTCTAGAGAAAGGAACTTCCTAACAATACGAGCCGTGTCGAAGAGTACCGCTTTCTGAATCAAGCACTTGATCCAGCTGCCTAACGAGAGCCTCATGAGATATTGTTCGAAACTCTTGGCAATTAAGCCATTGGCTGATTGGCTGATACGACTATCGGCACGATTGTTGATTTTTTATATAGGAATATTTAAAAATGTAAAAAGTTAGTTAGAAAAATGAATAAACGAAAGTAGCCAATCCATAATAATAACCAATCTTTTGATTTTGCACATAATCAATCCAGATCCAGATGGATTATGTGCAAAATCAAAGGCAATGGCTATGATTAACACGGATTTTATTAAAATCATGTTCGATACAGATAACCCCAGTACCCATTCAGAGGTGGAATACGCAAAACCTATACAAAGTTAAATATTAGTGCAGGTGTTTGAAGCAAAAGAAAAACCCATGTCCAAAAAGAGGCTTTATTGTTTCATCACTTTGAAGCCTTGTTTAACTTTACATAGCGTGTAATATATACAATATGTCAAAACATTCATTCATCAGTAATGAAGATTTTATGGCACGTTATGGTATTACAATTATTTTTGTTTAAAATATATTACGATTATAAATTTTAAAGGCGTGTCCAGATGCGCTTATTGTATTGTCAGATGCCTCAGCCTGACGCCTTGCATTCGATGGTTCAGTTTTTCAGTTTGAAACACAGGCTCACACTGTCTTGGCACACCTTTAAATTAACATCAAATGACATCACAAGAGCGGTTTAGAATCCAAACGATGGCAGAAGACACGTTCTTTTTCTATCCTTGTCATCTGCACGCGTAGCATGACCACTGTAGAAACGAGTTTTGTCTACGGAAGAGTCGACCTAATGACAGATAGACAGAGAAAATTTGTCATTTGACAAAACTCGTTTCTACAGTGGTTATGCTACGCGCGCTTATTCTTAACTCTGCAGTATTTAATGTCCAAAAGCCACTTTGTAGCTAACACCTGGCTTCTTCGGGACTTTGCTGCCGACTTCAACCAAGATGGGTGTGTAGTCGAATCTGGGAGGTTTAGTGGAACAGTCCTTGTGAGGGATTGGGAACACGTAGTTTACGTCAACATCGTATCTGAAAAGAATAGACAATTTTTTTATAAATCAAGAAACTTCATCATCGTTCTGCACGCGTAGCTTGACCGCCGTAGAAACGGGCTACGTCGACGGAAGAATAGACAAACTGACACATTGTCATTGTCTATCTGTTATTATGTCTTTTCTTCCGTAGACAAAACTCGTTTCTACAGTGGTCATGCTACGCGTGCTGCCCTTGTCCCATTCTACTTGGGATCTGCGCAACACGTCTTTCATTCTCCCCTGTCAGACGTCAAGGCATCAGTTGCTCCTGTCTCTTTCATATCATTCCTCTTTCCATCCATCAATCTTTTATTTGGCCTTCCTCATAAATCAAGAAACATCCGTTATAAATAATAATTATCTTTATAATTAACATTGCCACTCCTGCGAAGAAATTTTGTAACACAAAATTTTGTGTTTTGACGATTAATTACGATATTTTCGATTTGTTGTTCATGATTATTATAAAACAATGGATTACATCATAATTGTTTTTGAATTTTCTTTAAAATCGTGAATGGGAAAATTAATTCAAAATTTTTAATTCTGATTGAAAGGGTAAAGTGTGTTACTCAATAGGGGATAATCACAATATTTTTTCTTTGTCCGTCAGGTAGATTATTGTAAAGTATTGGACACGTATTTTTTTCTTTATTCACGTGGTCATAAAATTACGGAGATAAATTGAGTTGAAATGGCGCATGACGTCACATGTAGGTAATTTTTATACCTACTTGTGACGTAGTAAGCCCCCGCTCTCCAACTTTAATGAGTTTCAACTAAGTAATTTATGATATTTTGATAAAACAAAAAATACGTGCCTAATATTTTTATATTACCTGTCTGACGGACAAAATAGAATTTCGTTTTCTTTACCCAGTCTTCACCCCTAGTGAAAATGACACCTACACATAATTCAAAGACACGGCATATCATCGATAGAGATATGGAACATGACTAGTGAAGGTGAGTTGTTTATTTACTTACATAACACAATATAAAATCACGTTTGTAGTACTCAATATTATATCCATATTTCGCCAGTTATGTTTAAGTCCCATGTAAAAAGGGTCGAGCATATTGCCACCAACCGGGCAGAAATCCAGACTCCGTGGTTGCTACTGAGAAATTCCTGATGGAAAACCCAAAAAATCTTTGCCCGACCTGGGAACAAGGACCTCTTTCGCAGCAGTCGCGCTTGTAACCACTAGACCAGGCAAGGTAAAGAATAAGTAGACCGCTTAGTACAAGCACAAAACAAAGCGGACCCCCGACGCTAAGACGCTTGGATTATTTTATTTTAGGTTTTTTAGAGGTTTTTCGTGTCGGAGGTTTTTTAAATTTTTAATTTAATTTTTAGTAAGTTTTTCGCATACAAAATCCATACTAATATTATAAATGCTAGTCACTCTGTTTGTTTGTTTGTTACCTTTTCACGACTAAACGGCTGATCGGATCTTAATGAAATTTGGCAAGAAGATAGATTTCAACCTGGGGAAGGACATAGGCTATATATCATCACGCTACGACCAATAGGAGCGGAGCAGCAATGAAAAATGTTGCGAAAAGGGGAAAATGTGACGCAGACGAAGTTGCGCGGGACAGCTAGTGTTTAATAAAATTAAGAAAGAAATATCTACACTGGTGAACCCTTCATTTTAGAATAAATATTTAGTTGACTTATTTCTGCTTTACATGTATTTCTCTATTCTTTTGTAATTTTCTGTTTTTTTCTTAAAAATTCCAACCCTACGCGTCGCTTGAAAAGTCCCGATAGGCTTTTTTATGACGTATGATAAACCTTTTTCGAGCGCACGCTTCCCAAATCTATCGTCATCTTTTTCCTTATGAAATGCTCTGTGGTCTCGTAAGTCCCTTGCCTTATACATTTTAGTTTTCCCTAGATAGGAAAATTGCCATGGTTTGAAATTGGAGGACTTGAGTTGGTTAGACTATCTCTTCAAGCATGAAGGTTTGAAACTTTAAGAAGAAAGTTTTTGCAGTTTATGACACCACCTGAAAGCACCCTATATGCTATCTTTCATTGTACTTTTTTCAACTTTAGAACCCAATGTACTAGTTAGTCTTGGCTGGAGGAGTAAGGATAACTGATGATAATACACGTATAGATTACAAAATCAGCATAATAACAATAGAAACATGCAATGTCGTTCGAAGTAAGGTGTTACATTGAATCTTTATTAATATACAAGTATTACAATAGCCTTATTTATAATGTATAATTTCCGAACCAAGGTCCTACTAAGGTAGATTTGAATATTTATTTTAATTACCTAGGGAATTTCCGAGTTTCTTCCGTGCCTCGCTCTGTTGTCATATATAGATCTTTGACAGTCGGTACAGAAGGCCCGAAAGTCTGACTACCAGTCTTTGTAAGACTGGTTGTCAGACTTTATTCAACCCAGTTAGTACTGGGTATCATATTACGCAGTACTAACTGGGTTGTGGAGGTCATATTGGCAGTCGCTCCATGTAAAATACTAGTATTCAGCTGCATCCGGTAAGACTGAAAGCCGACCCCAACATACTTGGGAAAAGAGTAGGCAGATGATAATGATTCGACTTTCATTCAAAAATATCTACGTAGAAGAGTAACAAAAAACACGAGAAGATCGATTCAAGGAAACGAAATGATTGTCTACACTTTCATTTGTTTGACCTTACGTGAGATTGAATGAAGGACGAAGCCCTTGCCCTATGTTTTCCTAACTAATGCTCCAAAGTTTCCCAACTCCAGGGTAAGTAAGGGCTAACTTATATCCTAAGATCGGAACAGCTGAAGGACCCAATACAGTTAATTTGGAGGGAGAGCTCTTTGGAAACTAGGACGTGATTGCCGATAAATAAAGGTTAAAAAGTTTGCGAAATAAACGGGATATATAGGCCATTTGCTACAGCTGGTTCCGAGCATGGATTGAGTAGGTTTTCTATTTAAAAGCATTTCTCTTTCGGTAGTCAGCTGTGCAAATCCCCGAAAACGGTCCTTGAATTTTATCGGCGTTTATTTAAAGAGAAAAGTAATAATTTCGTTATCGAAATACTTAATTTTTCTTTTCGTAGAAAGAACAAGAAAACTCGCGAATTTTTTCTCATCATTGGACTTTTTTATCTTATAACTTGACAAACGTTGATTCTTTCTCAGATACATTTTGATGTGATGCAACTATGTCAAGTCACCATCTGCCTATTTTTTTTCCAAAATTCCGGTCGAGTTCCAGTCTTACCGGATACAGCTGAATACCAGTATTTTACATGGAGCGACTGCTTATCTGACATGCACAAACTAGTTAGTAAAGCTCAAACTCAAAGCATTTATTTCAATTAGATCATTACGGGCACCTTTGTAAGTTAAAAAAAAAAACGTGAAGCCACGGTCCCAGTGACAAGGCATAATAATTTGTGAAAGTACTTTAGTAGCCCATTCCAAAGCGTAGATCTCTATGGAGAAGAATGGGCAAGAAACTCCATGGACACTCTTTTAAAACAAAATATGTTACAAAATCTTGGTTACAACATTCATATTAAGAATTACAAGTACTGAGTGATACGATAACATTATGTCAAGTATCAATACAACATCTTGAAAATTGCTAAGTCGTTCCTAATTGAAACTAGTAAACCTTCTGAGCATACAACCCTTTTCGACGCTAAACATGTTGCGTTCTAACCATCAACGAGAACCCTATACGTAATTCTGTTTCATCCCACGTCCCGCACATACATCAGCCTGCTATTTACATATTTACATACATTAACAGCAAGATACCCTCATCCCCTTACCTCGGCAGCTTATCCCGTAAGTAAGCCATTACGTTCTTCGGCAGCGTCGTGGTCCGTGAGAGGACGAAGGCACTCAAGTACCTCGTGCCCTCCATCTGTTCTGCACAATGGAGGAGGAGGGCCCAGGTGTTGTACTCCGTGTCTAGCACATATGTGTTGTAGATGCCGTCGTCTGGAAGTTAAGAAATATATACGTTTAGCTACAAAGAATCCCGCTTTATATTACAAAAACAAAAGTTTGGATCTTTGTTACTCATTCACGCAAAAAATACTGAGTGGATCTAGATGAAATTTGGCACAGGGATAGATATTAGTCTGGAATAGCACATAAGATAGTTTTTATCGCGGTAGTATGATCCCGTAGGACAATTACCGAACAAAACGCGGGCGAAGCCGTGGGTATAATCTAGTAGGATCTAAATGAATTGGTACGTGTCTTGATATTCAGCTTGTTGCTACGGTAACAATGTTGCGGAGTTTAATACAGGATAAGTTAAACGCTCGTTTGGGAAAAAAAACTATAAAATAATTAAAATTGAATTGTAAAGAAACTTATTCAGGAGACTAAAGATTTTAAATAATTAACAAACAAACACCTACCCAAATAATAAAAAAATGAGCAACATTTGTAAACAGGTCTCCGAAAACGGCTCTAACGACGACGACGAAAGTTGATATTTATACTCGGGTTTGAGTCAGCGAAAAATCGATCTGCCTGGGTCTCATATTTGGGAAAATTGGTTTTCTCTTTTTTCACCCGAGCAGAGCTCGGTCGCCCAGGTACTAAGGTCTTATATTGATATTGTTCAATCTTACTCTTACAAATTTTTACCAGATAATTATATTGACATTCATTTTGAGTTTCTAGATTTTAAATAAGTTTTGTAAATTGCTCGGTCATTTTAAATTAATATTGTTATTGTGTGGCGACTATCTCCCATTATTGACATGATTATTATGTTTTTTTTTCTGTTTAAATATTATATTGACATTTACTTACTTCAATAATACAATTTTAATGGGATTATCTGTTTAATGTCGCAGAGGATTTTGATCAATAATTAATTTAAATAAAATATGTAACTTTATTTTATATTTGCACGCCGAAATTAAAGGCAGAATAAGAAAACTATTTTGTACAATTTACCAACCTTCTGTACCTTATTTATGCAAATAAATGATTTTGATTTTTTGATAGCTCACTATGTATATCAAAGGTGATGCTTGCGCAAAAATGTCTTGGATTTTATTCATAAAGAACCTCTAAGACCCGACTTCACGCTGGTAAGTTCCAACAAAGGATAACGGCCAACACGATGTCACCACATTATACAGATATATATGTTTTCCAGAGAGGACAAAACCACAGAGGATCTTATCTTAATTAATTGTCACGTGGTCCCGCCAAGAATAATGAGCATCGTGTCTTACGAGGCAACCAAGGGATTATATTAAGAGGACGAACCGGAAAACTGGCCCTAGTAGGTTGCTTGGGTACCGTATTATCCCTAAAGGATAAACTCTTACATAATTTACATAGATATAACTACTTAAAACATGTAAACAGATTTCATACTAGGTTACCGATGTTTTCTTTTGATGTGCTTCTTTTATACTTAAGAGCGTGCACACCTTACGGCATTTCATACAAACTTTCAAGTCGTTATTTTCCGAAATGACTCAACCGATTTTAATGAAACTTAATACGCATAAGCAGAATACATAGTTCTAAAAGTTCCAAAAAAAAAAAATTCTCATAAATATGTTAATTTTTAGATTCTCAGTAGGTGAACTATTATTAATTCTAGAGGTGGAATAATAAAGTTCATTAGCCATAAAAAAATAGGTATCTTACAAGTCCTCTCAGCGTGAGTCCAGTGCGCTGGTTCATTCAGGTCCACTCGCCAAGTGATATTACCAAGCAAATTCTCTCCAAGAGGATCATCAGCAAAACGGTACGTGAAGTTCATCGTCACTCCTGGAGTAAATTCTACTGAGCCATCTGTAATTAAAGTTTGGTAAGTAATAATACGCGATAAAATTGTCGGTAATGGATTTTGGAGTGTTTCATGGTATTTTAGCTAAGCCTACCTCTGAATTAGCAAAAATATTATATACTTTTTTATTAGATAAATGATAAAATTAAATTCATTAAGTTTTGTATAATTTTAATAGGCTAAATAAGTTTAGGAGGATGCGACTGACAGCGTCGCATTTGTGTATAAAAATTCCTTAAATGAAAAACTAATAGGTAATATATTCATATTTTGAGCTCGCAGTAGCTCCTGGTCTTTGTAGGCCTCAGCCAGTTCGGATGAGACTTACAAAGACCAGGAACGCATGACCCAAAAGAGAAGAAGCTAATTATTTAGTTGTAAGTGGAACAAGGCTGCCTGATAGTTAAGCTGAACGACGTCTAGTACTGGACATAGAAGGTTGCCTTCCCTAAACGTCTGTTTTGTCCTGTGCTTTTCGTATCCAGCAGATTCCCACGGCCTACAATAGATATCATAGGTCCCTTTTTGAGAAACATAATAGCAATTTTCAAATTAAAAGGAAATACTCAAAATAATAAGGAAATACCCAAAATACATATTACTGGTAATCTGCTGGTTGTATCACCACTTCACTTCTGCTCTGTTTTTAGAAGCTACAGAATAAACCAATGAATGTGTTTGTTTATGCAATGACAAGACAAGTAAAATTTTATGAGTTCCTGAAAACAGTTTAGCTGTAATAAGACGAAGACTCTTCCCAGAACAATGCAAGACGTGAAGTCTAATGTAGTCAT
The DNA here is from genome assembly GCA_963082945.1 of Cerastis leucographa. NCBI lineage: Eukaryota > Metazoa > Arthropoda > Insecta > Lepidoptera > Noctuidae > Cerastis > Cerastis leucographa. The sequence goes on from OY720382.1 coordinate 6,230,499, forward strand.
GTTGACATTGACGAAAATAAAATATACAAGGCGTTGTTTTGCCTTCTCGTCAAATTTTAGCAGGTAACTATGCTAATGATTCTCGTCCCGAATCAATAATAAAATGGCTGGGTATTTTTTTTTTTCTTATTTACGGGAATCGGTAAGTGTGAACCAGGTGTGTTTTGAACGCGGCCCGTATGATCCTCGCCCTGTAACCGCGCTTTCACACATATAATCTCAAACATATATTCGATTTTTTTTTCCCTATACCACGTTAAGGAGATTATTCTGAAATACTGACAAACTTAAACAACCAAAAAAACTAGCGTTTATTAATATTTGACTAGGTACAGTAATTTTAATTGATTATTAATGTCTTTTGTCACAACCTCCTGAATTTTGACGAGGATGCAAAACAACACCTTGTATATTAATGAATGAATGACTCAGTTTTAACAAGCAGCCAACGTCCATAACGAACGACGTCAATTTATTTCAAAGTCATACAGATTTCAAAGAAAAAAATACTATTTTATATAGACCTGCTGTAGGAACGTGGTCGTCTTCGGTGAAAACTGCTTTCATACAGCTGTACGAAAGAGCCTCTTCAGCACTCGCATAATATTCCACTACAAACCAGTCACCCAGCATCTGTAAACGAAATTGAGCTTTATACCCTTGATCTATGTTTCACGTTCCGTCGTGTGGTGTCCGCGTAATTTTGCGCCTACCCGTAACTTATTACTACATTGGTGTTGCGTGATTTTGTTATTAGTTTGAAGTAAGGCGTATAAAATTATGAGAAAGCAAAAGTGGCTATAACAGGATTTTGCTATAATTTTTAGATAAGGATAAATTGTGTTGATCTTAAAAGATTAATGAGATATTCTCATCATCTGCCTAGCCTTTTCCCAAACTATCTTGGGGTCGGCCTCCAGTCTAACTAGATGCAGCGAGTACCAATATTTTACATGAAGAGACTGGCTATCTGACCTCCACAACCCAGTAACTGGTTAATACTATACCCTTTAGTAAGACTGTATGTCAGAATTTTGGCTTCTAATGAGATATTCTCAAGCAACCAAAAAAATCGAATTGTAGTTTTGGAGGTTTATAGAAAAAACAAAATTGTTCGTACTCATAACTCTAGGTAAGTTGGTTTAGATTTTGCTATTGGAATTAAATCAGGTTAGTAATAGTGCCGATGCTACGGTACGTCCACACGTCAAAATTGATACGAGGACCTTTTTTTTTAATAAAAGTTCTCAGCCATGACCAAGGCAGGAAGCAGAGTATCAAGTTAATTTTGTCCACTGAAATCGGTTGGAGTGTAGCTTAATTTAGGGGCGCTATGGCGCGAGGACGTATATAATTTTTTTTCTTGATATATCTCGGGTTTTTTACACCATTTCATAGTTCCGTACGAGGTAGTCTACTAGAGCAACAGTTTCCTTCCAGAATAAGATTTTCATCTGAGCTACTATTTTGAAAATACAGATCGATTAAAAAAAAAATTGTTGGTTTCTTTGCTGCTCCTCATAGTGTCCCTAAGTGTATACTCCAACTCCTAAAAATCCGCCCCTAAGACGACCCACTGACCCTGAAATCAATGCGATAGAATACCCAAATCTAGTTAAAGTTCTGAATTACCGTAACTTTTAACCCCAAATTGCGACTGACCATCAAACTCCCAATGTCAATAAAACTGATGAGAAAGTTTAGTTCGTATCTCCAACACAAAATCTCAAAGTCCAAACAAATCCTATTATATAAAAGACGTTATGAATTCATTAGAAAACATTATCCTATACAAATAGAAAGTGAAATTGTATAAGTAGCATCATTGAGTCATCAAATATTGACTTTCAAAGTATCGAGACATTGTATTCTTATGCTAATGTCTATAGAGATGTCAGTTTTGTTACACTTGCTGATATGACGGGTCTTGTTCTGGTAACAATACGGCTTGTTATCGGGAGACGTAATGGAGGTAATCCTCTTATGGTAGAGAGGAATTTCAGTAGAGTGATATACTTAGAATAGTAACATTATTATAAGCAATAACAAAATTGTAACAATACGGTTATGTGGTCAAAACCTAGCTATCGTTTGGTGTATAAGTACAATTATTTTAAAAAAAAACTTTTTTTTTAGGAAATTCTCCTGTATTGTGGGTGCGGTTACAAACATTTAAAGTCACGTACACAAACAGCCAAACTCGGAACAACTATCTGTAGGCCATTCAAATATTTGTTCCATGCAGGAATCTTGCAGTGATCGAACCTGCGACACGCAGCCCAGCAGCCGATTGCTCAACCACTGCGCCAACCGTCAGACATGGCGGTGAATACCAGAAAACTTTTTAATGGACTTTTTTAACTGGATTTGTGCCTGGTTGATAATAGGCTAGTCAAATGGGGGAGTAACATGGTACACACGGCGACAAGCTAAGTTATAAATATCTAGTATAACCTGACCCCGCTTTATATAAGCTTCCGGTTCAATGAAAGATCAGCGTTTGCTGGTTTTTGATAGCTTGATTGGTCGTCGTGCGTATACCTTTGCAATGTAGGCGTCATGTAATGTTGAAAAACTATGTAAATAATGTCAATTAAACTATAATAAAGTTGATTTTAATCTACTGTTGAATATGGGCACCGTTATAGCCACCGAAACAATTGCTGTAATCAGAGGAGTAGATTTTTGATTCTGTTGAAAATTCCTGTATCCACTTTTACCTTGAGTCCTTTTCTTACTAATCTTGGAACGAATGAGGGTGCCGAAAAAGGTACAATAATCAAATTAAGCCCGAAAACTTTCTTGGCCCACTTTGATGAATAGCCCTCCTCGAATCAACGGAGCCTTTTTTCTAGTCAACTTCACTTTGAACGAGTTCTTCGTTAATAAACCATTCTGGATTTTACCTTTCCACGAAAACTATACCTCGTAATAAAACTTAATATGTATTTTATGGTACACACAGCTCCCTTAAGTGCTTACCCCTCCAAACAACATGTGCGTTCAAATCCGTGTTGGGCATAGTTGGTTTTTGTATCTTGCAAAAACATTTTATTATTGACGGAAATATTAATTTTATTAAGAATACGTAAGTAAGTAAAATTAATGGATACCCTCAAATAACATCTATCGATTAGATAGAGACCTAAAGATAAAGTGACTCGGACTATATTAGATAGCAATTTCATCGCAATACTTAAGGCCTGATTGGCTCATTCGTCAAACTGCCGACATAAGTGTGACAACGATTGGTGTTGCAATGGTTTGAATCCAAGGCAAAACATTAAAATTTATTTTTGAAGTATTCTTTTGAAAATTCGTGACGAATTCAAAAATGTGGCAGTGTAACATTTTAAAACTTTAGGGGTTAGCACATACTGACGCCGTCTGTACAAATACATACGCCAGCAGGTCAAGCTACCGGAAACTGTCAAGTTTTCCCAACCAAAATTTGAACCTAATTCTTTAACGATAAAGTTAAAAATCTATCACAGAAAGACAGATTGTTGTAGCTTGATATGCTGGGGTCTGTGCGTATAAATACCAATATACCAGATCCTTTAAAACCGATAGTAACTGATCATGAATATATGATTAAAGTTTTGTGTGGGATAGGTATTATGTAGAATCTAATTAATATTTATTCAAATCCTTTGAACCATATTTGTGTACTGGGATGAGCGGAAACAAATAAGTATTGTATTAAAATCATCCTGTATCCGCATCATCTGCCTAGCCTTTTCCCAAACTATCTTGGGATCGGCTTCCAGTCTAACAGGATGCAGCTGAGTACTAGTATTTTACATGAAGCGACTGCCTATTTTACTTCCACAACCCAGTAACTGGGTAATACGATACCCCTTGTTAAGACTGGATGTCAGACTTTGGCTTCTGACTACTTGTAACGACTGTTAAAGATCAATTGACAGCCGGGACCAACGGCTTTACGTGCTTTCCGAGGCCACGGACCACTTCGTCAAGCACGGCTTAACCTTAAAGATCGACCCGTGCGGCTGTTATTATGTAGCCACGAGCAGCTCTAAATCATCCTGCATGAATTTAGAAATTCGGACAACACATACGTGTAAAACACACAATCCGCCAATATCAATTATTCATATTTCAGTTACGAATTTATGCCAATACGGTTTCAAAATTTACTGACGCATAAATTGCGCATGAATGGACACCAAAGAACTTAATTGTATTGAACCCATACATTGTAGGAAAATATTATTTCTGGAATTGTTACAGTAAGCGGACAGTGTAGCTCTGTTCAATAATAACGACTGGCTTGTTGGTTCAGTGGTCGCAGGCGTTACTGTTGAGCATGACGTCATGGTTTGGATTCCCATGTCAGGCGAAATGTTATAAGCTTTTTCTATTGGAATTTCTCAGTAGTAGCTCGGAAACTGGAATTGTGCCCGGTTGATGACAATAGGCTCGCTCCCTTTTACATGGGACTTAACCATAACTAGGGAAATTTTGGTAGATACTATAGGTACCCGTTTGCCTTACCCTTCAGGATTACAGGCGTGATATCATGAAGCTGTTTTCAATTATAATTTATGATTCAAGTTCGTTGCTCGTTGAGTAAATTAATGGCGTTTGTTTATCTGCCCATTTCCGTCACCTACGCATATGCGAGCATGCGGACCTGACCGTTCATATCACTGAATGTCGATTGTACAGAATTATTGTTATTTTGTATCAATTCTTTTGATACACTTACGCATACAATAGGTTCAGGGGGATTGCTATGACGTCTTAAATCAGTATTCTTTTAATCTTATTCCAGTGTAGGTAAGAGACGGAGCTATAGAAGTCTAGCGCCATCTCTTTTCCACTCTGGAATAAAATGTATAACAATACTGCTTTAAGACATCATGGTAGGTTTACCATGATGTCTTAAAGCAGTATATTGTTTTAATCCTTTTCGGCTTCGTTAAGGGTATTGTTACCACCCATTATATTAATACAAGGTGTTGTTTTGCAACCTCGTCAAATTTCAGGAGGTGGTCACGAAAGACATAAATAACCAATTAAAATGACGGTACATAGTTAATTATTAATTAACGCTGATTTTTTTGGTTATTTAAGTTTGTCAGTATTTTAGAATAACCCCCTTAACGTGGTTTAGGGACTAGGAAATTATCAAATAAACGTTTGAGAATGTTTGTATGTGTGTGCACAGCATCAAAGAACATTCACAAACCCTTACCATGAACCGGGATAAATCAACAACCTTTTGTGAACAACGTGAGCAAACGCTTTTTTGCAATCAACTGCCTAAAGCACTCTGTTTACAAGCCCCTGCATTTAAGAACAATAAAGTTAATCCGGGATAAAGCGTTCTGAGTGTCGACACAAGAAGAAAGCGACAAGTGTGCGAGAGTACCTGTAAATAGAACTGAGTTCTGTATCAAAATTCTTTTATTGTCAAGTCTTCGGTATTTCGGTATATCAATATTTTTGTTGACCAAATGTGTTGTGTTTTTTAACACAACGATATGTACAACATTTCGTAATTACAACGTTATCACCAATAGTTAGTAATGGAGGTTTTCACAGTTACTATTTGTACAAGATTGGAATGATTCCAATTTTTACCATCAGTTATAACAAACCACACTTTTCGTTGACTGATCTGGCCCCCTATTCACAAACGATCGGATTCGGTTTCGATTCGATAAGTCGTATGTCTATCTAATCCGAGCGTTTGTGAATACGGGGGCAGGTGGTTACCTGCCCCCGATTATATATGTCTTTCGTGACCACCTCCTGAAATTTGACGAGGTTGCAAAACAACACCTTGTATTAATATAATGGGTGTAACAATAGCCTTAACTAAGCCGAAAAGCATTTGTTTTCCTCATCACAGTTATTTTTTTTGTGCTGGGCCATTTCTTCTAGCTACGGAGATATTTTCAACTTGCTCACACCTTTTTTTTTTAAATACATGTTTTTAATGTTATAGCTTTATTTTAAATACCTCCAACACCTACGTACTAATCAATTCGGATCCTTCAGCACAATGTTCCGAGTGCCTAATGATTCCTACCGCAAAACCTAATTTTATTTTATTTATTTATTACAGGTTCACCAACAGTTGTTACAGATAATACAAAGATAAGAACATATAAGTAATTGAGTTTTAAATCTAACTGCACAACCAATTACAGGCAAACACCACATGCAATATGCTCTTTGTAATTATATAAATTTAATTTTAAAGACTTTATACTTAAATTCTAGCTTTTTATATTAAATACTAATACTAATTACGTCTGACAAACGTTAACATTGAGTCTGCGTGGACGTCAACCAGGTCGCTGCGTTCGTTTATGAGTTTGCACATGCGGGGTATAGGTGAATTAGCACCAAACACTGTACGGCGAAGAGGTGGAGCTAAGGGTGTTATAGGTTTGCGAGGTAGTCTACGGGGTACTCTGAAATTTAATTTACATAGCAATTGTGGTCAGTCAATGGTGTTATGGAGCAGTTTATATGCGAATCTCAAATCCAGGAGCTCCCTTCGAGCTTCCAGGGTAATCATTTTGTAGCAGCCTAGTTTATCATGGTAGATATTTGAATTGCCTTCCCTTTGAGTATCCTAGGTATCGGATAAACCTTTTTTGGCTTCGCTCTATTCGCAGCGAATGGGTTGCGTAGTGAGGCCTCCATACCACACTGCATACTAACATTTCACTAATATTTCACACCAGAAAAGAAAAGTCGTTTCTCAGCATTAGTATTTGCGTAGAGCTACTCAGTTTGATGTACAGAATGCTTGGTTAACGGCTTCGTGAAGCCATACATACCTTTATACATATACATACCTTTTCTGATCCTAACCTAGTTTAAAACCCTTTCCTACGTTAAGGCCACTTCTGTTTAATTGTGCACCCTAACGTTACAGTCTCAATTATGTTCTCACAATAAACGCCCCTTAAACCTACGTTAAAAGGGGTGCTCAAATATAAGCGAGGGACCACATACCATGGGCTATTTTAAGCTACCTTGTCCTATTAAACATTACTAATAGAATGTCCTACTTTTCTATAACTAGTTTCGGAACAAAATCAATCAAAACCAATATCGATAAAAAAGTCTATAATAAAAACATAATGAATATTTATGTCTGCATAATTAAAAGCTAGCTTTTTATTCATCTTAGTGGTCTTAGGAACTTGCTAAAAAAAGCCTAGCTTTGTCCGAATGTCGGACATTTAAACTATTTAACTGTTCTTAAATATTTTGCATATATTGGGGAAAGTAGAAGAATGCTATAAAGTAATAATTCATTTAAATAAACTACAACAAACAGACATTCAACAATCTTAGGGAATTGCCGATTACAACATCACTTTGCTTGACAGGCTTATGTGTTTGCAAAATGATGTCATCTATGAAGCGAGGGCCGTTTCTAAGACCGTAATAAATCGTAGATAGTTTCAGTGAATTAACGTTTTTAAAAGTAATTTAGTATTAACAAACCCTTGGCAAATCAAAATGCGGCACTGCTCTCACTTCAGGACACTTCCTTTTATCGAGATACTTTGCCGATATCACATGCAACAGTACTACGCACATCACTAGATATAACACTTTCGCCATGATTTTAAAATCTGTCAGTCAAAATTTGTTCTTTAATAAAATTGAACTTCCTTATTTATTATATTTGTTTGTGTTTTAAAATCACGGAATTTCGTTTAAACGTGGTAGTGCAGTGGGTGTTGGTATCACACTAACAAAAATGGGAATTGTTATCATTTAGTATGGGACACAAGTAAATGGGAATGCTGGCAGCATACCATTATCGCTATGACTCACTTGTGTTTTTGTTATAAATATTGAATGGCGGCCATCTTGTATTTTTTTTTTCTATGAGTAGTTTCGTTAATGGTGTGATCGGAATTTCGGTAGTTAAGGAAATGGGATGTGTGTTCGGAATATCGATATCGGTGATTATAAGGGTCGTAATTTTTGTTTGTTATTGACCATTATAATTATCACTTTCTTATGTTGTAAGATGATAAGTTCTGGCAGAAGGGTAACAAAAAACATATCACGAACTTACGGGGATAAAAGCTAAATTTCTCAGTACGTACACATGAGTTATTTCAGTGATATTTCAAGAGAAATTCTTTCTAAAATGGTTTACGTGGAAATAGCGTTTCCTCCGCGATACTATTACTATAGTAGGTAAAAAGCAGTGATAGCCTAGTGGAGTAACCGTCGGACTTCCAATTCATAAGTCTCGAGATCGAACCCAAGACACGCACCTCTGATTTTTCAGATTCATGTGCAATTTGTATAATTATAACTTGCTTCGGGGAAGGCAAAACATCTTGAGGAAACCATGCATGCTTGAGAGGTATACCTCGACGGCATATAAAGCCAGGTCAGAGTCCCACGGCCGGCATAAAAACATTGTCTCCAGGTTGAACACTAACCACAATATAAAGAAACACTAGTGTAGGCTAGGTGGATGTTATTTTTTATGACATTCAACTGGTGTTCATGAGCAACATTAAATAAAAAAAACAGTGAAAGTAGATTACCAAGCCTAAAAAAACAGTCTAAAATTCGTCCATTAAATGCAAAAAGATGTCAACTGTCTATAAGAAGAATTATAGCTGTCATCAATCTATATTGATGCCAATCGATCACAAAAATGCAGACTTAACTAATGGTGTTAATTCAAATCACGACAAAAACACATTAATCAACGAGCCTTTTATAATTAAATGGAAATTATAGACTGAAAAGAAAGCCTGGAATCTAATTTTGTTCTAGTCTAGATTTTTACTATAAAGCTAATAAGTCACCTAACAAATGGGGTATTTAAAATTAATAATGGTGACTAATGAGGTGAAAGGTTCATTTAATCCAATAGGATTCGCGACCAAGTTATACAAATGAGTGTAGGAGCCTCTGCTTTGTGATTGACTCATTAATAAGCTTTTTACCACCATAGATACATTCCGGACCAGCCAGCTGAATCAAAATTAACCAGAAAATAACCGTAAAATAACTGATAAATGGTCAGCAGTTTGTAGATGAAGATGGAAATCACCTTCAATAAGATCTGGTCCTAAGCAGGTTTAAAAATATAGCTAACACATTGCTGTTGTTTGTTCATTAAAGTTACTGATAGACGCTACTGAAGGCGTCAAATTCGTGGCTCAGTTCTGGGCCGACAGAATCTAGATTGCCAACGACACGCTAAGAAAATGAATACAGGTAAGTTTAAAGAGTAGGGAAGTGGGACATCACAGAAAATAATTAAATGTACAATTTCTGTCTTCTATACATCTATGCAAATAAATAAAATTGAAATGTCTGTTTGTAATATTAAAATAATTGCTTTTTACTACATGCATATGAATACGGTACATATTTACCAAACTAACATTTTTTACAATTTTCGTCTGTCTGTTCCGGCTAATCTCTGGAACGGCTGGACCGATTTTGTAACTAGATGTAGTAACTTAGGCTACTCTTAAATTCCAGGCGGATGCAGTCGCGGGCACAGGTAGTATTAGCTATATTTGGCAAGTTATTTACTTTGTATCCTAAATACCTAGGTATTTACTTGCATTAAGCACAAACACTATATAAAAGAGACTGAAATTAGAACTACTCTCCCTCTCCCTCCTACCTCTCATCTAGAACTAGTGTAGTTTTAAAACTAGTCTTACAATATTTTGAGCCAGTAAAGATATACACTCACCGGCACGGAATCTTGGCCAAGCGCGTATTTCGCGATAACAAGAGCTTTAAGTGTTTCCTATGATTATTTATTATGAAGGTTGGTCTAAAAAATGTTTACCTTTAGTTCAAGAGGGTAATTTATCATGTTTGAGTGCAATATGACGTTATTTTTAAGTTTTAGTTGAACCCGGTCATCTGAGCGACTAAGTTGCTGTTTTAAATTTGTGTTTTGTGAAAGATTATTGTTAGGTTATGCAATTATTGTGATATCGTACTGTTAATTCAATAAGTAAAAGTGATTTAATTCCAATAAAAATGCCATTAACACCATCACAGGTTGCACAAGCTGTAGCATTGATCGAACAAGGGCTGACACAGCGAGAAATTGCTGTTATACTGAATGTACCACGTTCATCGATGCAGTATGCGCTGAAACGATACCAGGAGACAGGCCGCTACTCCCGCAGACCAGGCAGCGGAGGCGTCAGATGCACATCAGCCCGGGATGACCGCTTTATTGTCCTGGAAATTTTGAGAAACCGCTACCTCACCGCTGTTGAGATACGCCAGCGACTCCAGTTCACAAGAGGTGTCAATGTTAGTGAACGTACAGTGAGAAGACGAATGGAGGAAGTGAATTTAAAAGCTCGTAGACCAGCACGCGGCCCAGAACTTCTCAGAAGTCACCGAGTAGCTCGACTTCGATTCGCACGAGAACACGTCAACTGGACCCATGAGCAGTGGGCTCGAGTACTGTTCACAGATGAGTGTCGAATCGCTTTACGAGCTCCAGATGGTCGGGAGCGAGTGTGGAGAAGAAGAGGAGAGCGGTTTTTACCCATTACCACCACACAAACTGTTAGTTTTCATGGAGGCTCTATAATGGTTTGGGGAGGAATAAGTTCCGATGCACGTACGGAGTTAGTTATCGTCGATAACCGATTAACGGCAACACGATACATCGAGGAAATTCTTCAGGAACACGTGTTACCATATTCAGGGTTTATTGGGTTTGACGAATTCCTCCTAATGCACGATAACGCGCGCCCACACGTTGCACATTGCGTGGAGGAATACCTTACAGAGGTTGGTATTCAAAAATTGCAGTGGCCAGCTCGTAGTCCAGACTTAAATCCAATAGAGCATATCTGGGACATGCTTAAAAGAAAAATAAAGTCCTCCTCCAACCCGCCTGAAACTCTGAACCAGCTTCGAAATGCAGCACTAACCGCTTGGGAAAGCATACCACAAGTTGAGATCAGAAACATCATCCAAAGTATGCCAGAACGAATGCAAGCTGTTATCGGGGCTAGGGGAGGAAACACCCGATATTAAAAAGCAAACACAACGAAGACTTTGTGGTTATTTTTCATTTTGTGTTCTTTTTAAATTGACAGTGTTAAAATCAATATTTTTGTGAAACTGCTTATTTTTTAAAAGATTACTGCTGGTGCATCATTTTTTCAATAACTGAGTTACAAAACCATAAAAAAACCCTAATTTAGTGCATAAACCCATAATATAGTGAAAATTAAATATTTAAATAGAAATTATCGGCATGTTATTGGTGGCCAAGTTTCCGTGCCGGTGAGTGTAGTTTCTGTTTCCATAATATAATAATTCTATAATCAGATGTTTAAAAATGTAAACAGGGTCAGCTCTGATTACTTAATCTTAACAACAATAAATTAACATTAAACAAAATATACATAACATGGTTAATTGGTGACACTTAATCACGATATTTTATCTCATTAGTCTTAATTACCTCATTAAATCGTTTATGTAAATAGTACTAGTTAACCATCTTAATAACATGAATGAGCCTTTGGATGTAATTTTTGCTATTTAATGAATATTACTTTCAATCTTTTAAAAGATATCTAATGAAATAATATGTCAACTAAAACTAACATAACTGTAATATGCAAACATTTAAACTTAAGTTAGTTAGATTTTATTAGTTTCAAATTGTACCGAATAAAGGAAACTAAAAGGGCAAGACACCTAGTTAAGTTGCACTATTCGATTTTCAGTGAAGGCTTAAGATAATTTTATTGAGGACTATCTATCATCAGTTCATCACATTTATTGAAAGAATAAAAACCACTCAATAACAGCAGTGCTGGATTTTGAGCAGTTTAGGAGTACAATTATTATCTGTGATGTGTTCTGTAAGTAAGCTTTCCTACAATAGTTTATTCGTAGTTCATGTGTCCTCGTTTTGACTATAATTAATCCCCATATTTAGATTTCCAATTATTCATACTAGTCCTTTTATTTTTGGCAGTTTTCATATGATCTGAGTTAAGCCAGGATATCCGTAAAGATGTAATCATTACTAAAATTACTATTTCCCGCATAGTATTTAAATTACATAAAACTGTGACAACGCTTTGCAAAACATATTCTAAAAACTGGCGCGGTAGAGTGAGCACTATGTATTGAACATTCCTTTTCATATAGTAGGTTATATAGAGGTAAAATCGCTCGCCTTTAACCTTTGAAAGTCGAGTTTGCTATTATTGTCCACGGCTAATATCGAATTTAGGTCAAATGTGCGAAATAACAATTTCAGCCCTGTTAAGCAAATAAGGTCTTTCGCAAAGGGCAGCACTTAGCAGCTCGATTAAGTGGATCACTTTTTTAAATAAACTTATAGTTAGACCCGTTATCTAAAACATGATTAGCCGATAATAAAAGAAAAAAAAGAAAAACTTTTATTTCAGCTCATTGATCGATATTAGATTGTACACTTTGTCAATATTACAGGCGTCACTATTCGTGACATAAATAAGTAATAACTGATTCATTAATAAATAAATAAAGTTAATCAAATAACGTAAACTATGAGAAAGAAATAATTTACAGTACAGATGAGTACGTCCCAACTGATAACTTTTTGTTGTAGGTGCCTTTTTGTAGTTTTTTTAGTGTCTTTGTATGTCCCACTGCTGGACAAAGGTCTCCCCCCATTTCCATCCAGGTAATATATAGGTATATATATATCTCTTCCGCCCCCTCAAACCTGCCTTCGTGATGCGCGTCCAGATCATCTCGTCACCTCTTTCTAGGACGGCTTCGACGGCCATCTATGCTCAAACACACCTTGCCTAGCGGCAGTTACGCACTTGGCTCACGTGACATTTAAAAATAGATCTTAAAGATGTAAACCAAAAGCTGAAAATAAATAACGACGTTTTTGGAGCACCAGGCCGTCTTTCGAAGCTAAGGAAATATGATGGCGAAAATACAGCCTGGATCCCGTATTCCCGCCGTTCGAAGGCCATTATTTTCATGGTCTTAATATTTGAAGTAAAGTAAAAAAAAATAGTAGGTGGCTAGACCACGAAGAGGCGTTCCTATAACGACATGGAAATTACTTACCAAGCAGCTAAACACCATTTTCCATTATAATGATTGATGGACAAAATTAACAACCAATAAGAAAAGTGTTCCATTTTTAAACGATGCCAGGCCAACATGCCGGCCGCCATGATTGAAACAATTTTGTATCGTTTCAATAATGATATATGGAACCCAAAAAACATGTTTTAATTATTTATTTGAGCCACATAGTACAGGTGAGATTTAAGACTGGTTATTTATAGGTATTAGCGAAATTTCGGACCGTTATAACAACCTATAACTTGTTCGTTGTTTCTGTAACCGAGATTTTGTTTTATCGTTGTAGACTTTGCAGTGTGTCTAAAATGTTACGTTGCTGGGAATTGCCATTTGCCAGGAAAACAGGAGATGCAATTTTGTGATATCTAACGTGTTTCGATCGGGCTTTTGTGGAACAGGGAAATCATGAAATATGGAGATTTATACATGCATAATTTATTCGTTGCACAAAGGGGTGGTCTACAATATAGACCATTTTATGTTTTCAGAGGTTGTGTATCTAAGAGGATATCTTGTTATATATTTTAGTGACGGATATTGTTGACACAGACTTAAAAATATGTATTTTATCGACATGACCTAGCTTTTGCTGCTCACTATCCAATAAAATTGCTCTACCTGCGATTTTCTAATAATGAAAAATCATCTCCACTGGGCAAGCAGTGCGTGAACAATAAATACTTTAAATTAGTGAAATTCCGTGCAAAAAACCTTAACATTCGAAGATTTAAAGGAGACGAATGATGGAGTTGTCCAGATCGCAAATGGAACAACAACAAATCGTCATGAAAAGAAGAAGAAGAGTGCTTCGGGGAAAGGTGTTTAAGGGTATGAGGAACAGGGTGGAAAGTTCCTCATATCCCGAAGTAAAGGGAGGATCCTCCGACCCGACAGGTGTTACGTCTGGTGGGCAACTGTCCAAAAGTTGTTGTCAGGTTTCTCTATTTATTTTTAAGTCAATGTAAACTTTGCTTGCGAGATGTAGGAAATTGATGTTAGTTCTTCCGTCGTGTCACAGATGGCGCTGTAGTACTTTTTGTAGTAAGTTGCTTTTTGTACGTCGCTATAGGTAAAATTAGATGGACACCCTGAGCCCAAATAGGCACAGCTCATCTCACTGGTAAGCGGCTGCATGCTATTGGCTGATAGCTCAGCTGGTCTTCTTTATTCTAAAAGCGGGTACTCGTATTTTATAATAGTACCTAGCGACCCTGCGCCAGCTAGCTAGCTTAAGAGCGTTTACACCTTACGGCATGTCATACAAAATTTCAAGTTCTTATTTTCCGAAATGATCGAACCGATTCCAAAAAAACTTAAATCGCTTATGCAGCATACATAGGTCTAAAAAGGTACAAAAAATATTTTGGAAAAGTCTTTAAAAAAGAAAGTTAATTGTAAATTTCTGTTTTTATAGTTTATACTAGCTGTACCCAGCATGCGTTGCAATGCACTTTTTACTACCCACCTACCCTATCCGACCTACCTACCCTATCCTACCTACCCTACCCGACGCTACCTACCTACCTACTCTACCCTACCCTACCTACCTACTCTACCCTACCCTACCCTACCCTTACTACCTACCTACCCTACCTACCTACCCTACCCTACCTACCTACCCTACCCTACCCTACCTACCTACCCTACCTACCTACCCTACCCTACCTACCTACCCTACCCTACCTACCTACCTACCCTACCTACCTACCCTACCTACCTACCCTACCCTACCTACCTACCCTACCCTACCTAACCTACCCTACCCTACCTACCTACCCTACCCTACCTACCTACCCTACCCTACCTACCTACCCTATCCTACCTACCTACCCTACCCTACCCTACCGTATCCTATGTCCTTCTCCTGGCTCTAAACTACCTCCCTGCCAATTTTCAGCTAAATCGGTTCAGCCGTTCTTGAGTTATAAGTGAAGTAACTAACACGACTTTCTTTTATATATATAGATGTATAGATAGTTTATAATCGGTCTAATTTAGCTGATCACGATTTCGAAAATGTTTTAGTAACTTTTTAGTCCTATGTATCTTGGTTATGCGTATGAAGTTTCATTAAAATCGGTTCAGTCATTTCGGAAAATAACGACTCAAAAGTTTGTATGATATGCCGTAAGGTGTAAACGCTCTTAAACTATTCTATCTTTATAGATGGAAACACCGTACATTACATCCATTCATAAACCCTCGCCTTTTTCCATAGACCCTAGGCAGAAGCCACTGAACGATCCTTACATATAGCCTTTGCCTCTTCTCCGTTTTCAAAGCAGAAAATAATCGCAAACATTAAAAAAAAAAAAAAAATTGAAGCCGGTTGCGTGGTTTCGGAGATTAGCGTGTTCGAACTTAGTGACACGTGGTTTTTATGTTTTAAGATTTTGTTCCATTAACCTCAAATAAAACCTTTATTAAGTACTGAATGAAGTTCTAAGTACCTAAAGCGTTCATTTTCGACAGCACCGGTTGAGCGACCGCTTCCGCACTCGGGTTTCCGCACTAACAACGGAAAAGTTTGTAAGACCCTTAAAAATATTCCTAACAAATTGAATACCAATTGTCTATTGTGTAGTGCTACACGAAAACAAAGCATGGATATTGTAATGGTCCTTTTCAGTTATTGTTTGTTTATTATAAAGCTTTTGTGTCTTACTTCAACTTTCCATATAGAAGGTGTTGTTTTGCAACCTCGTCAAATTCAAAGCGGTAACTATGCTAATAATTCTCGTCCCGAATCAATGATAAAATGGGTAAGTAACTTTTATTTTTTTTCTTATTTGCGGAAATCGGTAAGTGTGAAGCAACCGTGTTTTAAACGCGGCCCGTCTGAATCTCACCCTACCTATATAAACACGCTTCCACGCATACAAACAATCTCAAACGTTTATTCGATAATTTCTTATTCCCTGGAACCACGGGTAATTAAAATTACCCTTGGACCCGGTAATGGGTCAACCCACCGGGACCATGCGTAACGAGTGCCTAAACCACGTTAAGGGGGTTATTCTGAAATACTGACAAACTTAAATAATCAAAAAAAAAACAGCGTTTAATAATAATTAACTAGGTACCGTAACTTTAATTAATTATTTATGTCTTTTGTGACACCTCCTGAATTTTGACGAGGATGCAAAACAACACCTTGTATTTTTCATTTATTTAACATAACATCACGCCCGCAGTCCTCGAAGGGTTAGGCAGGGGTATCCCAATAGTACAGCCACATTTCACCACTTCTGTTTTAAGCCCCATGTAATAGGGCCTATTGTCATCAACTGGGCACAAATCTAGACTCCGTGGCTGCTACTGTAATATTCCTGATGGAAAAACCCAATAAGAATTTGCCCAACGCGAGAATCAAACCCAGGACTTTATGCTCAGCAGTCGCGCTTGCGACCACTCGACAAACGAGGCAGTTAATTACCATTTAAAATATTCAATACTTAAAAGGTCAAAGGACTCGCTGCGTAATTAAGGCTCTAGGGTGAGGAAATTCTTAACAATGCATGTCAAGGATTACTGCTTTCTCTCTAACCTTTGATCGAACCGACTAACAAGAGACACGAAGACATCGCCCGGGGCTCTTTCCCATCCTTCATTATTATTTTGCTATTCGCTAGTAGACGAATATAATGAATATGCATGGAATGCGTGTCAAATCAGGATCAAATTCTAAAGAAACCCGTTTCTATAAACAATTCCTTATGCATGAGATCTCATTTGTTGTTGCTGTCTTTTTTTTAGTTTTGTTTTTTATTTTTAATGTACTACATTAATTTTATTTGCAAACTTCATTATTTTCTAAAACTAAATATTTATATAAACTTTATCTAACCAAATATAAACTAACTTAAAAACAACTGGACACTTAGGCAACAAAATACTCCTCAACATCGCTGTCATCCGGAAACGTGCCCCGAAGACTGGTAGCATTGCCACGTTGAATGGCAATGCTAATTCTTTGCCTAAAGAAATAGCCAGCCCTCTGGTCTCGCGAACGTGACAAGATATTTTCCTAATGTACTTAATTAAAATAATACCATGTGGCAGGTTTAAATTAAATATTTGAACAACATTAATGTAATTAATGAAAAAAATTTTAAAGAAGTCGTACTTCGTTTAAGTTCTTGTCTATTGCATAAAAATTACTCAATCTGAAATTAATACTTTAACATGTCTATCGATAGCGATGTAATGTCTTACATCCCTATCGATAGCCATGTTAAAGTAATAATAACGCAGGAGTTTAATCAGTTATGCCTGTAGTGAACAGAGTAGCTTCGTATTCAGATGTGTCATTTCGGGAGATTTTGATGGCTTTGACTAATAAAAGACGGTTTTATAGGGAATGCGCGAGTCGTTAATCTTTACAGCGAGTCATGGTCTGCCTAGCCTTTTCCAAACTGTGTTGGGGTCGGCTTCCACTCTGACCGCATGCTGCTGAATTCCAGTATTTTACATAGAGCGACGCCTGTATGACCTTCACAAGTCCACAGGACAACGGCTTTACGTGCTTTTCGAGGCACGGAGGAATCTTCACAGTGAGTATCAGAGCGATAATTCTTTCTAGATACCTACTCAAGTCTGTTCAGTTCAAAGCCCAAAGTTCGCCTTCCTATTAAAGATTCGTTTATCATGATTTGTGACATTGAGAAGTGATTTATGTATTTTTCTAATGTTAATGACCGAGTACATGTAGGTCGTATGCAAATCTTGCGTTTATGTGTGTCAGTAAGTTAATAATTTTAGTAGGTATATAATTAAGATTATTCACCTTCATATAGTTTTTGTGGAAATGTAAGAGTTTGATGTTGAGATTAAGGTGAAGTCAAGGTTGTAGTGTAGGTGGTCTAACAAAGATGATATCTGGACTTTAATAAAAAAACCAGCTAAGTGCGAGTCGGACTCGCGCACGAAGTGTTCCGTACCATTATTTATAAAAACGAGCAACAAAAAAAATCACTTTTTTGTGTGGAAGTCCCCTTAAGTATTTATTTTATTCTGTTTTTAGTATATCTTGTTATAGCGGCAACAGAGATACATAATCTGTAGAAATTTCAACTGGCTAACTATCACGGTTCATGAGATATAGCCTAGTGACAGACGGACGGATGGACGGATGGACGGACGGACAGCGTAGTCTCAGTAATAGGGTTCCGTTTGACTCTTTGGTTTCGGAACTCGTAAAAGACAGTGAATTAAGAATTTGTTTCAAGAAATAAAGCTTAAAGAAATATCTTCCTTGCAGATCAGTCGGACTGATCCAGCCCGACCTCATATTATTGTTTATGACCAAAAAGTGTTTTTTTTTAATACTGAATTTTAGACTTGCGTTTGGCCAAAACTCACCTGATGTGAAGCGATGATGCAGCCTAGGATGGAGCACGCTTGCCTAGAAGAAATCGATTCACTCGAACTTCGAAGAGTTCCTGATTATAATGATCAGGGAACAGAGTAGCCGGCAGTGAATCCCACAGACTAGCGATGGCAGTTCACACCGTAAATGTAGAGTGTGTAAGTGTGATGTGTGGATGTGTGTGGTTTGTGTGTGTGTGTTGTGTTGTAATAACAAAAACCACAGAATAAACATCAATGATATTTTATTTGCGTTTGGTCCGTTTATGTTCATAGCAAAACATGACAAGAATTAATTATGGGGAAATATTGTAGGTATTTATTTAGTACTGCAGTCTGAACACAATGCAGTACTTCTAAGAAGAACAAGAGGTTGTGACTAGACTTTTAATGTTTAAATACACATAAAAGTAAACATTTACATCCTACCTATAAACATAAAGTCATTGATTCTCCTTCAGTAAACCTACTTGCGAATTTTGGTGGCCTATGAACTTTAACGCTTAAAAGACATTACAACTTAGTCTTTGCATGATGTCAGTAGGACAAGTCCTTATTGGACGTGACCTTCGAGCTCTGGGCGCGATACGCATTTAAATTAGGCCCAGGTCCTATCATTGGCCCGTCTGCCTCCTTACCTTACCTAGATAGACTGAACACCTGGAGTTGGCTTGGCGCTAAAGGCATAGGATCTAATTTTATTTATGACTAGCTTATGCCCGCGGTGTCGCCCGTGTGGAGTTCGATAATTGTCCCACAGGAACATACTATCGGGATAAAAAGTATCTTAAGTGTTAATCCGGGTTATAAACTATCTGTGTTCCAAATTTCAACCAAATCCGTTCAGTACTTTTTGCGTCAAAGAGTAACAAACAAACATCCATCCATCCATCCATACTCACAAACTTTCGCATTTTATAATATTAGTAGGATGTGTCTAGGGATTTTTAATGGGCATAAAGTACTACATCGCTACCTCTTTCGACCACCCTACTGTTTCTCGTGGATGCAAGATCGACAGTCTGTTGGGCTGAATTCTTAGGCCTGGGGTCAAATCTCAATTTTAGTAAAGAGTATTTCCTTATTAATTAACATCACGGGGTATGTATTTATGGCCAGTGCTGACTTCTATCCCATGCCTCAGTTGGGCTTGTACTGACTATAACCAGCTGGCTCTTGCAGGTAAACAAGGTGTTGTTTTGCATACTCAACAAATTAACAGAGGTAACTATGCTAATGATTCTCGTCCCGAATCAATAATAAAACGGGTAGGTATTTTTTTTTTTTTGTCTTATTTACGGAATTCGGTAAGTGTGAACCACCCGTGTTTTAAACGCGGCTCGTCTGATCCTCGCCCTATAGCCGCGCTTTCACACATACAAACAATCTCAAACGTTTATTCGATAATTTCTTATTCCCTACACCACGTTAAGCGGGTTATTCTGAAATACTGACAAACTTAAACAACCAAAAAAAACAGCGTTTATTAATATTTAACTAGGTACAGTAATTTTAATTGATTTTTTTTAACTAATGTCTTTTGTGCCAACCTCCTGAATTTTGACGAGGAAGCAAAACAACACCTTGTATTACGATTTTTCCCGTAATCATAAGTAGGTTGTAATCATAACTATTTTTGAATTTTGTTAAGATGTACTAACCAAGCAATTATAATGCTATCCCTGGCTATCCTTAGAGAACAATACAGGCGTGATGTTTTGTTATGTTAAATTAGAAACTGTGGATGTGTCACGTTAACGGCTTACTGTCACAGACCCTTACCAATGAAAGATGTTAGTCGGAGCTGTGACTCACTTCTACCTCGACCGGATCTATCGTTACTTTGCATTCCGCGCATTCCTTACCTTTGTCGCAAAATTCTTTGACATATAATTGGGGTTAAAAAGATCCTTAACGAATTCGAAAGGCACTTGTTCTCTCCCTCATCTCGATTTTTTTGAAGTGAAAAGTTTTGGAAGGGGAAAAATCTTTGAGTTCGCGTCACAGACATGCTCGTGACGTATTCCGCCAGAATAGCGACGCGTTTAAAAAATCAAAAAAGAACACAGTAATTCCATGGTTTTGAGTTTTCACTTCTGCCTTTCTGTTTTTTTTTTATTCTAGACCATACCTGGGGACCTTCTGGTTACGGAAATATTGGGGGTAATTTTTTTCACAAGTTGGTGCTTTTAGGTAGTTTTCGTCATAGGTTTATGTACTTTAAATGCCTCTATGACTCCTGTACTACTGGCTACCGGCAATGCATCCATCAGCATATCTTTTTTTGTACGTTTCATTGAGTCCTACAAACGTGATTTTTAACTCCAAAAAAATAATTTAGCAGCAATATTTTTTACATAGATGTGCTTAGTGTCATGTACAGAATGCTTGGTTGAAGGCTTTCCTACATCTTGTATGACTTTGTACTCAATAAATCTGCAGTATGAAAACTTCTTGTAACATGGAAGATTTTAACTGACCTTTCACCAGTTTTAGGGTTCCGGCCTTACAACGGAAATCAAAACCTTTTAAACTCACTTTCTTGTTTTTAATATTTAATGATGCCAGTGAATCGGGCGTAGTTTAAATACAACAACAAGATAAATAATAATTAAAATCAACAGTAGCTTCCGACAACAATATTTTTTTACTACTTTATTATCGCCAGGAGGAGAAGTGGCTAAAATAATAACAACCACATGAAATTCGGGTTTGCGAGTCATGCGGGTGCTCTTCCTACCCACTGTGGCACGGTACGATAGTAATGAGACAGAACAGCGTAACGCGGCTAACAGCTGATAGGTCACAGCAGGCGCTTCATACGGCTGTTGGTAAAAAAAAAACGTTTTTTGGGAATGTTGTTTGTTATCATGAGTAGAATCATGTGTTTAAGTATCGGTCACTAATTACTAGTCCCCCTATTTAGATGACCCTAGAATAACTTGTTAGCTATCCATTTCATACAACATCAACATATCTTTATAAAAGCGCATTACATGACTCCGGACGTATTTCAAGTTCCGTCAGAATCCGGAAAGAAACGGCCTACTAACAATATAAGTACGTGTAGGTATATACAGAAAGTGTTTTTACTTTTCTCGGTCATTGGACAAGTTTTCACCGATTTGTCTCCTTATCACAAAGCGGTCAGGGGAACGTTGATTTTGTTATTCATGATGCTACTTCAACGTGCACATTTTGTACCTCTGCCGGTGTTTCTATGGTACGGTATAGAACTGGCAGGGCTTGGAAATTGTTTAGTTTTTAGCTAAGACATTTAAAAATGCAATTATCGTTAAAAGCTTTCAAGAGCCAACTGGTCGTTGACGTTCGCTAGTCTAGTTCTAGTGTAAAGTGTCAATATTGGCAATAAATGTCATGTTGCTTCTAGGAGACACATTGGAGATAAAATTGTCTCTATGATATTTCTTCTGATCTGTTCTAAAAATATATATATATATATATATTAAGCTTTCTTTTTGTCGAAAAGCTTAATATATACACCGTGTAAATCACCTCATCACGAAGCCGTTAACCAAGCATTCTGTACATGAAACTAAGTAACTTTACGCAAAAAATATTGCTGTGAAACGACTTTTTTTTTGGGGGGTGTAAAATCATGTTTTGTGGTAGAACTCAATGTAACGCACTCAAAACATTGTGCTGATGGACGGATTGAATAGTACGGGGTTCGTGGAGGTGTTAAAAGTAAAAATCTTACATTAAAAACTTGTATTTAAAAAAAGACTTGTCAAAAAGTTGGAACTTTGACCCCTAATATCTCCGTAACTAGAAGGTTCCCAGGTATGGTGTAGAACAAAAAAATGATCGCAATGACAGGGAGAACCAGTGCCTTTCGGCTTCGTTAAGAGGTGTTTTACACCCTTTATAATAGGTCTTTACCTATGAAATTGCCGTATTGCAGTACAGACTTTTTCAAACAAAAAAAAGTTTTGATTGGCTATGAGTTCTAAATTCAAATTAATTTTGTTTTAAAAATATGACATTCTATTTACAAAATCAGTCTTTTGTTTATTCATTAGCGTTGTATTTTCATTACATTTCAACATTTTTCCTCATAATGGATACTTTGAAATTTCGTGTAATTATGGAATATGAGTTCCGTCGTGGCACCAACGCGGCACAAACGACCCGTAACATCAACGACGTTTACGGAGAGAACTGTACAAACGAACGCACAACCCGTTATTGGTTTGCTCGGTTTCGTTCTGGGAATTTTGACTTGAAAAATGAACCTCGTGGTCGTCCGGAAACTTTGGTCAACAATGATGAATTAAAGGTGATTGTTGAAGCTGATGAAACTCAATCTACAGCTGAGCTGGCAGCAGCTTTTGATGTTAGCATTAAAACAATATTGGTCCATTTGCGACAGATTGGCAAGATAAAAAAGCTTGATAGATGGGTGCCCCACGAACTTAACGATCGCCAGCGCAACGTACGCGTCGAGACTTGCCTTGCGCTGCTTAACAGGCACAGAAATGAAGGAATTTTGAACCGAATTGTTACGTGCGACGAAAAATGGATTCTTTTTGACAATCGAAAGCGCTCAGCAAGTTGGTTAGATCCTGGTTCGGTACCAAAGCAATGTGCAAAACGAAAAATGACCCCTAGAAAGGTGATGGTCACAGTTTGGTGGTCTAGTGCTGGTGTGATTCATCATAGCTTTTTACAAAACGGCGAGAGCATTACTGCAGATGTGTACATTGAAGAACTGACCACAATGATGGCGAAACTCGCACGTCTGCAACCAGCTTTGGTCAATCGGTCGTCTCCACTGCTACTTCACGACAACGCGCGGCCCCATACTGCACAACAGACCGTCTCTAAGCTGCATGAGTTGGGTTTGGAAGCTCTCCCTCATCCGCCATACTCACCAGATCTTGCGCCTTCCGACTATTACTTTTTCCAAAATTTGGACAACTTTTTAGCGGGAAAAAAATTCAATTCCCGAGAGGCAGTACAAAACGCCTTTGAAGAGTTTGTTGTCTCCCGTCCAGCTGATTTTTTCAAGAAGGGCATCCATAAACTGCCACAGCGTTGGCAAAGATGCATTGATTGCAGGGGTGATTACTTTGAATAAAAGAAATAAACAAGTTCGAAAAAAAAAATACTTTAACTTTTTTCAAACAAAACGGCAATTTCATAGGTAAAGACCTAATATATTAAGCTTTCTTTTTGTCGTTTGTCTCCTAAATATTTTACCGATTTTGATGATTTCTTTGTTAAGTACTTTTAGGGTCACCTGGATGGTTGGTTCCCGGTTATAGTTGAGTCCATGTGGTGCCTTCGTTGACATCCAGATAATTACATTATGATGTCTGTCAGCCTCAGATTAGTTCGTAGTATCGAAACTCTCCTTAGAAATGGCGAAGCTTGAAAATTGTTTAGTTTTTGGGTTACAAATGTTATTCTGTGCGGCAAAGTTCACGCGTGAACGATGAATTAACAGTTACGGCTAACAGTTCATTGATTGTTTTTTGTAGTGGATTATCAAGAACAGATGAAGATTTTACATACAAATGTATTGAAGCTGGCTTAAAACGAACAGATAAAAACTCACATTCATGTTAGTATACTATTTCATAGATTGTCTTAAAGTCATTTGCATTAAAACAGGGTTGCTGCTGGCAGAGGTGAAATAATTGATACAAGACAACAGTGTATAACCATGTCACTAGTCCAAAAATTAAATCCAAAACTCATTTACATTCCAAAGTTTTCCATAAAAATTACATCAGTTTATGATACGCCAAATTTTTCAATTATCGATCGACCAGTTCATCAAAATCAAACTTATTTCCTTCACCTGCCAGCTCTATACGAACAAACTCTCGAAAACAACGCCGCGCCGTAGAATCTCCAGCGAATCTAAATTAGTTCGCGCGCAAGGAATCACAATCGCTAACTTTTTGCACCTTCCCATCGTAACCAGATCACGTTCTGGGGTTGCACACTTTCCTAGCATTCCTACAGTACGTGAGACTTACCTCTTTAGGTGTTTCCAATAGTAATTGAGATTGGCGTTTGAGTTATTTATTCGGGAAGACGAAGATGAAGAGATTCTTGCTTTTTTGGTGGAGTGTTTTCGATTTCTTTTGGAGATTTAGTTTTACTTTTTTGGCTTTTTTATTAGTAGAAATAACCTTGACGTTCCTGTGCTTATATTAAAACTATGTTGGGGTCGGCTTCCAGTCCGACCGGATGCAGCTAAATACTAGGTTTTTTACATGGAGCGACTGTCAATCTGACCTCCACAACTCAGTTAGTACTTGGTAATAGCATACCCCTTGGTTAGATTCGTTGTCATACTGTGATAGATCTACAAATGACAGCCAGAAACAACGCCTTAACGTGCTTTCTGAGGCTTGGAGGAAACTCGGTATG
The DNA here is from genome assembly GCA_963082945.1 of Cerastis leucographa. Lineage (NCBI taxonomy): Eukaryota > Metazoa > Arthropoda > Insecta > Lepidoptera > Noctuidae > Cerastis > Cerastis leucographa. The sequence goes on from OY720382.1 coordinate 6,255,396, forward strand.
TAATGGGTGGTCGCCCATCCATGGACCAACCTTGCCTAAGTTGGTACGCTCGGCTTAACCTTATAATCGACTCGAGCGTCTGTTATTATTTAGCCACGAGCTCCTCAACTTTAACGGTCACCTACCTATGGGAGTTTACGGGCAAATTATCAGCTATAGAGGTAGGTATAGATAGGTAAGCAAGGTATCGGGTCTAATTGCATCGGTGTTAGGGAAATTGTCGGCATCCTAATTTCACACTCCATTTGGTAGAGATTCGATTGGAAAATCGGGTCGTCGGCTTTCAGGTAAAGGTCGGGGAACGAAAATAATGCTATCGGGAATTTTAACAGAGGTATTCGTATCGCAAGTCTTGCTAACAAAAAAAGTGTTAACCAATCCCTATTTTAAGGGGACAATGTGTCCTTGAAATGTCCTGAATCTGGAGATTCATGATCTGATGTTATGATGAATATGTCTGATCAATAAGTGATTATTATTATAGTCCACTGCTGGGCAATGGCCTTCCTCCATTTTTTTCTCCATCCAAGTTTGTGACCTCGAGCGCCGATCGCAACTTAGTCAAGAGTCCTTTTGGAGTTACAATCGCCAAAATCTGAAACAAATTGGAAATTTTCGCGGTTTTTTCGATTTTTTTTAAAAGTGCTTTTGGCGCTCGAGGTCATAAACTTGTATTATTCATTATGCCAACATCATAAACAACTCTGCAAAATTTTTAACTACCGGATTTGACGCAAGCTCTGATGTATAAAGTTACTGGACCCTCCGGCCTATATCTCAATTTATTTATTTTATTTTTCATTTTTATTTATTTATTTGGGGTCGGCGCAGCATGTCTTCTCCCTCCATACTTCTCTATTACTCTTCATCTTAGCCATCCACATTCAAAATGAACGCCCAGTTAAGTGACTGCTGATAATGATTACGATTAATTGAAAGTTAAGAGCGGATACGACAATATTGGGTAGAGGAAATGATCACCAATAAATGACCGATAATAACCTAAGCCTATAATGTTGGTCATAAGCGAAAGCCTTTTAAAGCCACACCAGACCAATGATTGAATTTCTTCCTCTGTATAAAAAGTGGACTTTAGGCATATAAACGATCTCATATACATTTAAATGTACAAACTAGTGGGTCAGGCCTACAAGAGTGAATTAAGAATTAGTGGTACAAGGCCGAATGACACTTTTGGAGTGTTTTTTTCGACTGTTTCCGGAATGTTTGGAGTAAAAAGTCTGTGATGCTCTTTCTGCTTTTGCTCTTCTTCATAGTTTCGTCACTGCTGAAGATCGCGACCACATATGACACGTCTTCAAGCTATGCGGCCTTCTTGATCGCGTCAGACCACTTTGCCAGAGCTCTGCCTTGCGAGCGTTTACCTTCTGCCTGGTCCAATATCATTAGCCTTTCCAGACAATACTTCTGCTCTGTTCTGCTTAATTTACGAAAATTAAGTTAGGACATGGGAAAAGAAATAGACAATGGCTGCTGTATATTCTGAATATTTATTAGCTAACAACTATTATGTTTCATGTTTTAAACTTGACGACATCAGAAGCTGTACTGGTTCAAATTAAATTAGCTAACGACACTCCGTAGTTAAGCTCACACGATTCAAAGAAAAAAAAAGGATTGTGTGGTTTTATGAAACCACGGTAAAAGTGAAACTTTTTTTCACACTAGACATTTATCTAAACATTTTTGGAATAATATTCCATTAAGGGTATAAAACGTATTAAACGCGGAGTAGGGATAAAGTTTCACTTTATCCCTACTCCGCGGCCGAGCGTCACGCGACATGCAACACACAGACGAAAAAGTTTGAAACGATGTAATAAAAGTTTCCCTTTAAAAAAACGTTTTCTTAGAAATAACAACTAATTAAAAATAATGACTACTACACTACAGACAGTGTTTTTTTGAACATTTTCCCTGGACCATGACAAAGCATTCCTTAATTATTTTCACACGCTACTTTTAATCACCACCTATACGACTCATCAAAGCTTAAAAACAGTAAGTAGGTACATGTAAATAAAAAAAAAACAATCACAGCCTACGGCGATGGATGACCGTCATCCACATAAGTAGAAGCATCCGGGCACCCAAGCTACCAAGTTAATTCAGGTTAAGAAAACAACCAGAATAACTTAACCTTCACTTAGAATCAACTTGGGAGGTAACAGGGGTCACTGTCATCTGGTAATCTGATTGATTTTATATGTTAACGATGTTGTCCTAGGCTTAGAAGATAAAATATAAAATGCTACTGAGCCCGCTAAATGTTTTCGAATTAATATTTTATGACAATAATTGTATACATTATCTTTGCATTAGCTTTAAATACTTCATTAGAAGGCAATAGAGTTTAATATGTAAACTCTGTTGTAAAGTTAGCAATAACAATTGATAGAAAGTTCTTCGTTATTACGTGGTTATTAGCTAATTATATACCTAATAATTTATTAATGAATATGCATAGGATGGTTTTGAATAACTATCAATATTTTCCATTTTACTATCTTCGTTTCGTAAACTTCTAATTCCAGCCTTATCGGTTGCTTCTTAGGTCTCGTTATTGAGTGATTACGTTATCACGTCTCGGGTGGTTATAAGGGTTCAGAGCCAGTCAGACAAAGATTTTCCATTTCACTTATTATAATAATGTACATTATTAAGAATTCATTGACTTTAGACCTCAAAGAAACTCTCACAATGATGGAGAGAAAACATCGTGAGGACACTGGTATGTTGTTATTTCTTTTGTGGATGATGTACGAAAGAAGTGAATGACAACTTGTACCAAAAACTCACAATTTAAAACGATATTTATCGCAACCCGTACTAAATGTCGCTAAATATTTAATCTCCGCCTAAAGGGGAGGTTACAATGACGTCTTAAAAAATTATTGTTTCATTCTTATTTCAGAGTGCCATGAATACCATGACGTCTTAAAACAATAATGTTTTAAGACGTCATGGCAGGCCACCAAGACCTGTATACAAGATGTTGTTTTGCATCCTCGTCAAAATTCAAGAGCATGTCACAAATTAAAGACAAAAGTTACCAATTAAAATAACGGTACCTAGTTAATTATTGATAAATGCTGATTTTTAGGGTTCCGTAGCCGAATGGCAAAAAACGGAACCCTTATAGATTCGTCATGTCTGTCTGTCTGTCCGTCCGTATCACAGCCACTTTATTCCGAAACTATTAGGACTACACAGCTGAAACTTGGTAGGTAGATGTATTCTGCGAACCGCATTATGATATTTGTACAAAATTTAAAAAAAATATAGATAAGGATATCCCCCCATACATGAAATTGAAACTAAAAAAAAAAAAAACTATCAAACCTATACGTGTGGGGTGTCTATAGATAGGTCTTTAAAAATGACATTGAGGTTCCTGAAACCATTTTTTTTTCAGAGTCAATTGTTTGAAAGATAGACACTTCCAAAGTGGTAAAACGAGTGTGGGCCCCCTCTAATTTCTAAAGTAACAGGAGAAAAAATCTGAAAAAAATATGGGGATGTAGACCGTAAAAAAAACTTTCAACGAAAATTGGTTTGAATAAGATTTGATATGTAGTTTTTGAGACTTTGTTTTTCATTAACTTACTATGAAAAACAAATTTAGTTTTGTGGTTGAGTTAAGGTTTACTAATGAATGACCGTTCAAAACATTGTCATTATATTGTTTGGGGCTATGGAACCCTGTGTGCGAGTAAGACTCGCACTTGGCCCGTTTTTTTTTGTTTGTTAAATTTTGTCAATATTTCGGAATAACCCCCCAAAAACGTGGTTCAGGGAATAAGAAATTATCGAATAAACGTTTGAGATTATTTGTATGTATGAAAGAACGGTTATAGGGCGAGGATCAGACGGGCCGCGTTTAAAATACGGGTGATTCTATAATGTTCCCACTGCTGGGACACAGGCCTCCTCTCCTATGAGAGGGAGTGGGCTGTAATCCACCACGCGGGCCCAGTGCGGGTTGGTGTATAATTTTTATATTTAATCAATATTTTCTATTCATTACATGCAATGTAATTTTTAGGGTTCCGTAGCTGAATGGCAAAAAACGGAACCCTTATAGATTCGTCATGTCTGTCTGTCCGTCCGTATGTCACAGCCACTTCATTCCGAAACTATTAGGACTACACAGCTGAAACTTGGTAGGTAGATGTATTCTGTGAACCCCTTTATGATTTTTGTACAAAATTAAAAAGAAAATAGAGATAAGGATATTATCCCCCCCCTCACATGGAACTGAAACTAAAAAAAAAAACAATCCTATACGTGTGGGGTGTCTATAGATAGGTCTTTAAAAATGACATAGAGGTTCCAAAAACCATTTTTTTTTTCAAAGTCAATTTGATGGATAAAGTAAGTGGTGAAAAATTCTGAAAAAAATATGGGGATGTAGAACATTAAAAAAACTTTCAACGAAAATTGGTTTGAATAAGATTTGATATTTAGTTTTTGAGATATGGGACTTTTTCACCAAACTGCAGCAGTAACTTTGTATTTCATTAACTTACTATGAAAAACAAATTTAGTTTTGCGGTTGAGTGGAAGTTTACTAATGAATGACCGTTCAAAATATTGTTATTATATTGTTTGGGGCTATGGAACCCTGTGTGCGAGTAAGACTCGCACTTGGCCCGTTTTTTTTTAAGTTGACATTTTAAAACAGAAAGTGTGACCAATGGAGCAAAGTTCGTAAACTGTACAAAGTACATAATTTTGCTAAACAAAGCTATTACCTGTTGAATTTTTTTCTTATTACACTCGGAAAATATCAAGAAAACCATTAAGTATTCTTTCTATTCCACCCCCGAAAATAAACTTGTGAATATTAATTTACTTCGCCAACGACAACACTCGCAAAGAGGGTAGCTTATTTCACCTAATAAGTTATTTCGCAAGCGTGCCTAGAATGCTAATTACAGATATCGACCCTCTCAACTAGGCTACATTAGTAGGGCAATTACTATGGCTGATCGATTTTGTTGTTCTAATTATATAAGCTGACTAATCGATTATCATGGTCCTTTTAGAATAACTAATATCATAGGTCATACATAGGCCCTGACTTGCGGAGAGCAGCGGTAGGCGCATTACTTTGTGTTTCATCACCGCTGCTCTCAAAAACGGTGAGGAAAACATCGTGAGGAAACCGGCAAGTCATAGAAATAAAAATTCGAACGCATGTAAAATCTGCCAACCCGGACTGGGCCCGCGTGTTGGATTACAGCCCACTCCCTCTCATAGAGAGGAAGCCTCCTCTCTATGTGTCCCAGCAGTGGGAACATTATAGGCTGATGATGATGATGAATATTATAGGTTGATGTGCACTTTTCTAATGTAGGTAGAAGTAAGAATGGCATGCTGTATGTATCCATGGAAACAGCACCACATGTAGGGTTCATTAAATGTTAACTTAGCAGCTTGACTTTTTTTAACTTGTTGTTGACGAGTCAACCCAAGCAACTATTTAATCCAGCTACGGACAAGTATACGTTAAGTCCTCATCATGAATTTCTTGCCTTTATCCCAATTTATTCGGGGTCGGCGCAGCATTGTCTTCTTCTTCCATACTGTCTCATCATCTCATCAGATACCTCTTTTCTTGCCACATCATCCTTCACACAGTCCATCCATCGTTTCTTTGGTCTTCCTCTACTCTTATAACCATCCACATTCATACTCAAAACTTTCCTTAAGTACCACATAACTTTTCTACTCCTTTTCATTATTCTCTTCGATTTAATAAACCACGAAGGGGTAAATGTTCATTCATTATTGGACATTTAAGAGCCAATAAAAACCCTAGCTACCAAGAAAACCCGAGAAATAATGACAGTGTGAGTGAAGTATAATATAATAACACCTTTCTACAATTAATTGTTTTATGAAGTCTGGTGTAGCGAGTGATTCGTTCTTTTAATTTAATTAACCATGTCAATGGGACGCTGCGAACGAACTTGACCAACTGCCCACATAAAGTATTTTTGTACACAGCGGGCCATAGTAAGGGACTCGCACATACATTATTTTATTAAAATTAGACTGTAGCTCTCAAACTGGACAGGTTTCGTCAGAACTGGAAAGAGGACACACGTGGCCGCGGTAAATGGAAGGAGTGGTGGGAGGCCTTTGCCTAAGAGTGGGACAGAGCCGGCTAGAAAACAAAAACAATATAAAGTCTTTGATCTTTCTTGCAAATAAACCTAGCAATTTTAAATATCAGTGTGCTTACTTCCCACCACCGTGCTTAATGCTTTTGCAAAAAATGCAAATAAAAGAAACACAGCTCACCATTCAACGGCCTAACATTGAACATTCCAATCATACAAATCACCATTATAATAGTAACAAGATAATTCCACCATCTATAATACAAAAGACTCCAAAGAGATTGCCCATTTTCGTGTCAAGCTGTGCAAACAATCTCATTGTGCTTTGATTTGATTGATGATAACGTCACTTTGACAGAATGAAGAAGGTAACATAATAAGCTTTGTTAGCTATCATTACCGAAACGGTGTAACCACAACGATAATTACAATCGTGGTTTATTATCAAATCAAGTAGGATCAATATTGATAACAAGAATTTGATCAGCCCCCCTAGCATGACCGTTCTATCTCTATTCTACCAAGAAACGACAAGAAATCTTTTCTATACAACTTGACATTTCTTCTGGCCGAGCATGGCGCGCCCCGTCGACTCGCGTTTCTACGAAGACATAGACAGAAATTCTTTCCATAGCAACGGGGACGTATCACGTGATGTTTATATTCCCTGAATATTATTACGTTTAGTTAACAAAAAAAAGTTGCCAATTGCACGAGTTTTTCATTTTTCGTGGGCGGGATGGTGTTGCTGCATCCTGGACCAGGGCTGGATCTTTTTCGCGAAATTAAACCTAAATATTTTACATATCATTTCAACCTTTTTCAACCTTTTGAGCGTAACTCAACGCAACCACGAAACGTATTTCTCGTATTTAGTTTTTAATAAGACTAGTTTGACATTTGTCAGAAGTAATGTTTCTACCCCCAAATGTCAAAAGATGAGAAAATATGGTTTTCATGCTCGACGTTGTAGACTTGTGTCGAATGAAGAAAAGAAACATTTCTTTTCTACATTCTTAATATCGCCATGCTTGGGACGATAGAAATATCTGTCAAATTGTCGATTCTCTCGTAGACATAGCCCGTTTCTACGGCGGTCATGCTAGGCCGGCTGGAGGAGCTCGTGGCTAAATATTTACATCCACATGGGTCGATCTACAAGGTCCTACCCCTTTTACACACAGAGTTTCATCCGTGACTAGGAAAGCACGTTAAGCTGTTGGTCCCGGCTGTCATTTGTAGATCTTTGACAGTCGTTAATGGTAGCCAATGGCCCGAAAATCTGACAACCAGTCTTAACGAGGGGTATTATAATACCCAGTACTTTTAGCTGCATCTGGTCAGACTGGAATCCGACCCCAACATAGTTAGGCAAAGGGTAGGCTGATGTAGATGAATTTTGATACCGGATATTTATAATGTTGTACCAGTAACTATTAACCAAAATATAATGAACGCCATTTATCACTTAGCTTCCTTAATCATTTACCGTGGTTAATGGCCCGAGAACAGTGATAATCCGACACGTTTGTTATTTTCTTAGGCTACACAATTTTCTTAACAGAATAAAATAATTACATGAAGAGATGTTTGAAGAAGATTATATGAAAAAAAAAGAAAGTAAGATTGTAAAGATAATTCTGATTAACTTTGTAAAAAATTCTTTGTGCGGGTCGATTAACTCGGCCGCGACTGTACCTACAGAATAAAAAACACGATTGACACTAGAGCCCTGTTGGCATGCATGCAAGAGGCTTTAATTAGCATTCTTCTCCGGCCGGTTGGTAATTATGTTTGGGACAAGCGTAGGCGGGCCCTATAGCTTCTTTCCGCTTTCTTATCTCATGTTTTTACAAAATCTTGGCTAACGATAAGATTTTGCCTGTGTTTTTGCTGTCAGAGATAATCAGACGTTGAGGTGCGTCTATTTTTTATGAAGTGGGTTGTATTTATCTATGGAGATTATTAGATTGTTTATTTTTTGGTCAAAATCTAACTAAATCCGAAATTCTGAAGGACCTTGTTTGATATTAATTCCATCAAGTAAGTGGGTGGTCTTCAAGTCTTCAGATAAGTTTGATAGCTCAAATTATTTAAAGTATGATCAAGATGAAAGGTTGTAACTTTTACTTGTACGTCTATTTGTTAATTAACCAACATTTATCTCCGTAAATAAATAAAACTTAGTCTCTTATAAATGTTATCTACTCGGATAAAACGTTACTTAACCAAAACTAGCACGTTAAAAATAACCAAACAACCGTAAAATAATACACAAAACTCCACTATCAAAACTGCGTTAATCAGCAAACATAAATTCTCTTACAAGCTCCCAACGTCTGTTATGATCGTCAATATTGTTTCTGGAGAGTTCTGACCTACTTGATAACCATTTATTTGTAGTTAGAAATTAAAACAAACTAGAAAACTGCTTAAGCATACGAGCAGTAGAAAGTATAAAGAACAATTTTGATTGGTATGTGCTGCAGCTTTTGGTTTTGACTTAGTGGAAGCTGCTGTTCATTTGCATGAACTTAATTTTCTGAGTGAGCATCGCTGGGCTCATTGTGTATGACAGTAGTTGGTTTCCCTCATTTTACTCTGAACTTACTGCGCATGTCAAGTGCTTTCGACTTTTACTAAAAACCTATGCACGGTGCCTCGCATGCTGCTTCGTTGGTCTTGTTGCCGCAAGAGCGACTGCTGAGCCCCAGGTTCTTGGTTCGATTCCGGGCAAAGTGCTATTGGGTCTTTCCATAGGCCCCATTAACATAACTGGCGGAATGTGGGTAAAGGTGCGATTAGGTACACCTTTGCCATTCCCTTCGGTGATTACAGGCGTGATGTTATGTTATTATTTACACCCTTTTGTTTAGAATAGTTACAGCACGGATGACAACATTTGTGTCACTTGTTTAATCTAGTCTTTTTGCAATATCTTCTTTTTTTTGTATAGGCTCTTTTCCTTATTTACCCATTGTTTGTAAATGTGTGGACATTGTAGGCCTTATAGATTGCTAGATCCTTGGTAACTTTTTATCTTGTTCTACGTTTTGTAGTAAGCAACGACTTATTGTTGAGTCTAAGATGTCCTCTCCTACTTAGGGTCAGCTCACACCGAGACGCGACGCTGCGCGCACATTTTAAAGAGCGATTCAAAATTTAACTTTATTCTCTACACGAAAAGATACACATTTCGTTGTGAGAATACGTTGTGCCACGCAGCGCTGCGCCGCGTGACGCCTGTAAAGAAATGTGTATCTTTTCGTGTAGAAAATAAAGTTATATTTGAAATCGCTCTTTTAAACTGTGCGCGCAGCGTCGCGTCGTGTCGCGTCTCGGTGTCAGCTGACGCTTAAGTGCCAACGCTGTAACATAGATAAAGTGTAACGCCAAATGATTTTAAAAGAGTTACTCTTTTAAAATCATTTGGCGTTACATTTTTTCTCATGGAGTTTCTTGTCGGTTCATCTCCATAAGAAACGACCAACCCCAACCGAGCACCTTTTTGTCGACATTTTATAAGTGGTCATGTAGACCTATGTGAAATAAAAATATTTTGATTTGATTTGGTTACGCACGGTGTCTCTAACGGAAATTAACTGCTTAAAAATCTGCTGTGATTGGCTGTATCAAATTAGTAACTTTGCCTTTGCATCAATAGGGGATCGGACTGGGTAAAGAAAACGACATTCTATTTTGTCCGTCAGACAGGTAATACAAAAATATTAGACACGTAGTTTTTGTTTTATCAAAATATCAAAAAATTACTTAGTTAAAACTCATTAAAGTTGGAGAGTGGGGGCTTACTCCGTCACAAGTAGGTATAAAACTTACCTACATGTGACGTCATGCGCCATTTCAACTCAATACATCTCCGTAATTTTATGACCACGTGAAAAAAGAAAAAATACGTGTCCAATACTTTTCAATGAACTACCCGACGGACAAAGAAAAAAAAAATTGGATTATCCCCTATTGTGTTGCTTTTAATTTTGACACGTCGATATTTTCCTTTAGTTATTGAACCCGGGTGTTAATCATGTAAAACCAGAAAGTTGAGGAAAATAAGATTTTCTCCAAAGCCGTAGAAATAAATTGGATTGTTCCAAAAATATACAATTATATTAATTAGCCCTTGGAACGGGCAAACAAGTTCATTTGCATTCTAACAGCAGCCATTAACGAACTCATTTTTCTAATTATCTGTGGCAGTTTTTAATTGTAAACAAGAGTGCGCCTTACTACTAGTAAACAAAAACAACTAATTACTAATCATCAATCACTAAGTGACCGTCTTGTTTTGTCGCCATAGTTGGTTACTAGGCTGATTTGATCTTCCGAATAAAGGCTAAAGATTACATTTAAAAAATACGTGTTTGCGACGACATACTGATATATTAGTAACATCTTTAGGAGACTAACCAAACCGAAGAGTAACCATGGAGTTTCTTGCCGGTTCTTCTGCATAGGAATAGACCAATCTGAACCGTGTACCTTTTCTCGACGTTTTATAAGTGCACATGTAATTAAAAAATAAATTATTGTAACTGATTAAGATCGCGTTCAGTTTTATTGATGACATTCACCCTGAATGTCTCCAATAAAAATGAAAACGATCAGTACATCTAAACGGTTTTCAAGAGCTGTCAGTGTTATCATTATTATAAGCTTATTTTTTCCCACTGTAGGGCATTGGCCTCCCTTCCCTCCTTACAGTTTTCGCGATTTAATTCGATTGAGGCCCATCCTTTAAGAAAGAGTCCAGCTCATCCCACTATCTCCTTCTGGGCCTTCGGCATAGTCCTTCTTTGCTATCTGGTATCCATTGAGTGGTTATTTTGTCATCATTGCTAATGAATATTAATACTGGCAATTTATATGAGCTATCTCTTTCTGTTTGATTGGTAAAATTCACCCTCTGTTCGAATAGTCATTGATTGTTTTCGTACACAAACTGTCGTTGGACAAGACTGGAGCCCTGACAGCTAGACAGGGTGTTGGCAGACCAGGTAGAAGATGGCGGGACGTCTTGTATGGCTTTTTCACGAATTGGCGGGAAGACGCATACCATCGATAGGAGTGGACGGAATGGGGGGAGGCCTTCGTCCAGGTATGAAAAAATACGAGATAACTTGACGGCACGGTTGGCGCAGTGGTTGAGCGATCGACTGCCGCGCTGCGTGTCGTGGGTTCGATCCCCGCACGGAACAAATATCTGTATGGCCTACAGATAGTTGTTCCGGGTCTGGCTGTTTGTGTATGTGAGTTTAAATGTTTGTAAATGCACCCATGACACAGGCGAAATTCCTAGTGTGGGGCAACGTTAAAAAAAAAACTATTCCCTCTGTAGGGCAAAGACATTCCCTGGCCTTCCTATTTATTTTTTTAAATTATTCTGACTCATATTAGAAAAAAAAACATAAAGGCCACACCTACAGCTGATGTTGAAGCAAACAACAACATGAATCAAATAAATGTAAGATCTGAAGATGTATCTAATGAAGTAACGAGCTTACTTTCTTCTGTTGATTTTAAAACCGATAGAGAGGCAAAAGACGATGGTATTTTTATCGATAACTACAAGTACCTACCTATAAAACTGTTTCACTTTTTCTTCTCATAATTCAAAAAACGAGATTAACTTGACTGCTCCAAAAATGGTCCGCGTTCAAAACGTTACGCTATCGATAAATCAAAATAATGATTACCACCCAATTTTAACATACGATAGATACAACTATGGAGAGATTTTCTAAGAGAAAGTGAATTATTTTGTTGTGAATACCTTCAAACTGGTTATGTGTAATGGGATCGCAATTTTTACTGGCGGATACATTTAATCGAACTATTGATTACGCTGTGGCACGTTTATCATGATTAGTAGTTACGGACAGTTATAGATCGTAAAGACTCGAAATAAAGGCTTTAATCGAAAAAAAAAAATTAATGTTATGGCTCAGGTGGTGCTAATTTTCGTTCATTAACTTTTACAAGTTTCAAAGTTTTCGTTTCCGGTGGTCAGGGCATTGCAAAAACCGTTGCAGATTATATACCACCTACAACTAGTTTCTGCTCCCAACTTCGCTCGCATTAGGGTGAAATTTAAATTTAGGAATCACTTAAATCTGATAAGACAGAGTGAAAGTAATATTGTGCATTACCTGATGCAACTTTAATAAAAAGTACGCTCTTTGGAGTTTTAGTTAGAATGTTTCTTCAATGTAAATCGGCCAATAAGGTGGAAAATTATCTGACAAAAAATAACGTGAATTTTAAAATAAATATACTTTAGCAAAAACGAAATACTGTTATCCCATAACTTCTCACTGTAGGCAGCCGAACGAGGTGAGCCAAACCACGCCCAGAGGGCATTGAACAGCATAAATACTACCCAAACTCGAAGACCACACAGTTTTAAAACTAGAATCAATATTAATGTCAATAAATCTTTGGCAAAATAGATTCAATATTGATGTCATATCCTAAAAACAACTTGCGAGATATCTAATACATCACCGTGCGTCGAACGTGATAAACCTCGAATATTCTGTGGCAAAATAAAGTCCCGAAAATATCCAATAAACTACGCGCCGAACACGAGCCTTGCTCGTAAACTGATCATGTATGTGACCGATATTACGGTGGCCCATTTGGCTAGTGGTTTTGTGATACCATCGTAGTATTTCACACGTTCACGCTTTATCATCGGAGTCGGGTGGATCACTCGATAAGCAAAACAGAGGAGGGTAGGATCACAGGGGGCATAGGAAACAAAGGGGATTGATTAAAGGGTGTCAGGATATAAAATGAACAAGGAGAATTAGTCCTTAATCTATTGATAGATAGCCGGATGAGTTAGCTAGTGTTATTTTAGTAGTTCACTCTTAAGTTGTCTCACTTCATTGGATTCTAGTGAATCACACGGCAAACTGAAAACAAGGATCACAGGAAAGAAAGGAAATTGGTTAGGATGTGTTTTATATGAAATAAAAAATGAGGATCAAAAAGATTAAGAACAAGTTTAGTGATAGAATTTAGAGATCAAACTATGTATAAAAGCTATTTTAAATCCTAAGGAAATAGATTATCTTCAACTTATCATGCCGGTGACTAAATCACATCCTAAACAACAGGTTCAGTGATTCCTAATTCATCACATAAGGCTAATCCACAGAGACGAGCGTCGAATGCTTAAATACGTGTAAATAAATAAAATTGCGCGCGGCCACAAAAATGTGTGTCAGTGTGTTGAGTGCAAGCGTCGTCCGGCTTGAAAGGTACTAGGGTTGCATGAACGCCATGTTTTTTACCAAAGTTAGATTCGTTTTCCTGTGGGATCCGGTGGTTAGTTCGTGATGCGTGTTTTTTATTTGTCTAGTTCTGTAGTTATTCCAATTCTGTTCGAATATGTTATTGTATGAGACGAATTTATCAAAGGAGGGTTTGTCATTTTTTGATCTTTCAATTCTCAAGAGCTATAAAACTTTATTGATTGTCATCTCACTTGCTGCGCTCAATTAAGAGTTGTACGTCTACAGCTAAGGAAAATATTGAAACATAACTAGTTAGTGAAGAAAATAACAAAGTGATTACTGATTTATTGCTGATCACTGAATCAGATAATGTGATGATAGATCATTTATTAACTGGCATTGCAAGCGATATGTTTTTTGAATCAAGTTCTGTGGTAGCCCTAAGACCAGCCCTACTCAACGAACACATGTTTAGGAGTCTTTTGATTCTCACCTGCCGTGTTATTTGAACTTTTACAAAATTATCCGTAAACATTACAAGCGGTACGACACGACTTTACGAAATTCGACACTGTTTTACAAGTAAAAGGTTCTTTATGCTGCGAAGCCGCGGATTAAAACCGTAATAGCGTTAATCCGTGCCCGTTTTGTTCGCACATAACTGTCATTTATATTTAAGAATTATGACATTAAATGTGGGAGGGAGTTGGATTAGGATAGGGAGTTTTTAACGTCGAAATTATTAGGTCTAGAATGTCTGTCCTGTATGCCTGTATATATTTTAGAGATCATGAGATTTCATGGAATCTTGAAATAACATTGTTTAAGATATCTATTCTGGACACAGGCAATCTAATTGAAGGTTTTCTGCCTTTATCAATAGAACTTAAGTGCTGAGCTGTGCACTGGTCATGTGCATTTTTACTGTAGCCAAAGTTAATCAATATTCTTCGAGCAATCACCATTTTTCGGACTTTCCTTTCCATGATATAACTTTATCAAAGTTCTCACAAGATCTTACAAATGTACTATCATCAAAGTATTTGGAGCGCACTTCAATTCCACCAGTTATTCAGCACCCACATTATTAGTTGACACAACATAAGTTTTCCCTTCGGCTTCGGTCTCATTCCCCGAACGCGTACATCTCGAATATCATGGCCGGCTCTCAATTTTAAAATGTCAATTAACTTCGTAAATTTTTATCTTCAGTTCTTTGGATGCTGATTCAATTTCAGATAGCCATACATCTTTATACTTTTTGAATTCGTATATTGACGCTTGTTGAATGAGAAAATTGTTTTTAATTATTGCTACTGGCTTTATGTACTGTGAAACGAAAGTGTGGTGTTTTTGTTGTAAATCATTTTTTGTTTTCTCAATGGTTGTTGTTGGGTGGTCAACGTCGGGAGCCTTATTAAGTTTGACCTTACCAGTAATATGGTCCATAATTTGGTTTTGGTTTAAATTATTAAACTTATAATTTTCTCATTACTGCGTTACTTTGTTCGATGTCTGTAAAGGTATATCTCAGATGTTACTAGTTACTACCGAAGCATGACTGCACTTTTTTGCAAACTTCACATTGCAACAACAGTGTCACAATAAATGTGCAAGGAACCGTTGTCAGCTCTTCGTATTGCGTGAGAAAAAGAACGACTGTGACATGTTCTATACCTACCTACTTGTACTCATTAAAAGCTCTAGTTTGCAATCTTGATCACTCTATGCATTTATTACTAGATAGTTTAAAGAAACTAGTCTAAATTTAGACTAACAAGCTCAATACAATATCGATTTCGTTTTCGGTCTTGAATTTTGCCCATAATATTATTCGAAACAAACTTGGGTGTGGTAACACATGCCCTTGTGAGTAGGTACAAACAAATTAACACATCTATCGAAAGTACCGCGTCATATGTTATATCAAAAGGAGCCCAGAAAAAAGAATGTTCAAATAAGCAAAACAAACAAAACACGCGTTTCGGTCACAGATAGCGAAAGCTCTTATTGACACGTTGGAAAGTAGCCGCACTTGGGATACCTTACATTTTTTAAAGTTGCTCCGGCAGTCAATTCTGTTCCTTATTTTTTTAGAAATAAAGTCTTCGGTGATGATGATGATAAGGTTGTTCAACAGCATCAGGCTGTAGGCGGACCTTATCGCCTATTGGACATTTAGGTTGAGTGCTCGTCAATAAAATTCCACGTACTTCTTCAGGTGCATCAATCTTTTTGTATATCATTGAAGTTCCGACTTTTTTCTTACTTTTTGCCATATTGAAGAAGCCCGTTCAATTTTTTATCGATAAAAATCATGAAACTGTCTCCGTTATTTAATTTGATTGGTTTAATTCGTTTGTGACTGACAGAACGGATATTTTACGTAAAACTTTTCTTATCTTTATTACGATTTTAGACACAGCATAGTTGTTCATTATCTATTCAGTCAATTTCTATTTGTCAAAGCGACATTTTCATGTAAAATCAATGCGTACATTTAATTCTGTTTGCTCATTCAGGAGAACAATAAGTCTTCCATTTAGACATAGTAACATTGTAGCATCTGTTGTAATAATTTACTGTACTGAAAAATCTCCTTTCTTCCTTTTCCTTATGACTTATTCTTGGTTGATGCTTTTGACTGCTAGTGCTGTTGAATCGTCAATTGAAGCAACCTGCACATTGCAATTTCAATCTTAACTGATTCGACCAACAGTTGAAAGTTCTTTGGTAGTGTTTCTATCAGTTAAGGCATCTGATATCCATCTAACACTTCATATCCGCCACGAGGCTTGTACTAAAACAAAAGTTGGTCGCATCAACGTCGTTAATAAACCGGATCCTAGCTGGAGATTCACTGATGGATCACTTCGGATCTGTTCGTTTTATGGCTGATTTAACATGACATTTAATGAATTGATATTGGGAAATGAAATCAAGAACATAGTGGAAAGTTTTGTGTTAATTAATGTTTGGTCAATTGATCTATTTTATTCTTATTATTGTTTTTAATTGGCGTGTTCGTTGGTTGAAAACCAGCCTGTCATCTTTGATATTATTTGCGATTTAGTTCAAATAAATATTTTCCTTGGTAAAATTGCCTTGCAATTGCTTATAAACATGGAGATAACGGCTGTTTTTGAAATTTTTGGCTGTAATGACTTACGATTATGTTAAACGAACTGTTTTGAAAAACGTTACAAAATAAATTGCTACACTAAAAATTTCAACCACGTTCTTCCTTTTTATTCTTTTCTCGTATCAGTCTCAGTAGGAGCTTATTTTATTTATTTCATTAAAATATCTAAATCAATCATCATCTTCCTACCCTTGACCCATGGTCCTCTCCCATCAATCGTCACGATATCATTTATTCCTTTTTACTTCATATCCTGCCTCACACAAAAGTCTTCCTGTGTCACTTCATCCCTCATAATTTCTATTCATCTCTCTTGAACATTTTAAGCAATAAAAACCGTCATTAAACCACCATACGGAAAATATTTTATAGATAGACTCAGTAATGTGCTGTTCAGTCTTAAATTATTTATGTTAGCTGAACTTAACACGCTGATATTGGGAGCGGGTCCAGAAGGTTATAATATTATTATGTCGTGTTTAAACAATTTGTCAGTGAGAAGCAGCTTTTGAAACCGATACCGTTTCCCTACATAACATCTGTTTATGCATGTAGTATCCGTAAATATACAACGAAGTTCACAGAATTCATTTAAGTTTAGCAACTTTACCAATTAACAAGTTTTCAGACAATTTTCAGTGTGCTTACCTATTGATTAAGAAACTTTTAGCATTCGACTAAAAGTTTACCAATACTTGGCTGTCATGGACAGCAGTGCTTTTGTGGAAAAGAAGATCTTAGAGTGTCTTCATTAAAGTTAGACATCGCGCTGAAATCATTCTATCGCCATTTTAGCTAAGACAGAATTTCATGCTGATTAATTTTTTTACTTGGTACTTCATATTTGGATAGTCACATCCAATATAACGATGTGTTTGTTGAAGGAACGATGGCTGATGGTTGAGAGCATTTCAGAGCATAGAGCAAACGAGTCCTGGAGTGAAGACCGCGTATCAGCAAGTTTAGTTTGAGATGGAGGACTTTAACACATGTCTTGAGGACTAGAAGCAGAAAGCCGAGGACAGGTGTTGTGGAGGTGCTAAGTAGAGGCCTATATACAACAGTTGGTGGACTGTGCTTGGCTGAGTTGATGGGCATTCAATGCACATACTTTTTAATACAGTTCAACATCAAGGGCTGGTTTAAATAGACCCGCTATTGGCTGACGCCGCAGTATGACTGCATCATACTGGAATTGAAATAATAGATCACACTAGTCTTTATTTCTGCAATAAGGTTGGTCAATAATTTGAAGCTATTAAGAAATTGTACAAAACATAAGGAAAACGACTAGTTTTCTTTTCAAAGTAAGAAATTCTTGAGGTACGCAATCAATCGTGCTTACTCATGCGCAGAGGCAAGGTGTGGCATTCCTTACAACCGAAATTCCGACGGATTACAGGAAACTTTTGCAATGTCTGTCAGCAATCATAGATTTTTTTACCACTAGCTTATGCCCGCGGCTTCGCACGCTTGTAGGTCGGTATTTCGGTAATGATCCCACGGGATCGTACTACCGGGATTAAAAGTATCTCATACCAGACTATTATAATTCCTCCTATTACTATATTCCTACTACTATTACTCTTACTACTACTTCTATTACTACTATGACTATTATTATATCCCTGTGCCAAATTTTATCCAGATCCATTCTATCTTTTGCATGAAAGATTAACAAACATCCATACTTCCATACATCCTCACACTTTCGTATTTATAATATTGGTAGGACAATTTGTCTTGTTTTTATTATACTTTACCTAGAGGTGGCATTCTTCAGCTTAATTAATGGTTGTGTACATTCACGAGTAATCGCTTCAATTTGGAGGGATTCCTGTATTCGTTGTTCATGACTTTTTCAGACGTATTTAATGTTGAGCCATTTGTTACGCCTGGAGCAAGCCCAAACTCCTTCCTAGCCTAGTTTTTGTTACGATATTTTTAAGCAAGCATTTAAAAAATAATCTTCATTAATAATCGAGCAGTATAAACTGTTCAAAGTAAAATAAAAACTCGTTTGAGCATTCTAAATTATTCATAAGTTAATCTCATTTACTTTTCAGTGTTTTTCGTCCTACTGTTTTCTTGTGAAGCAATTGGTATTATTATTTTCTTTATTCATAAATGGTAATTGTTATTTTTATGACAGCATAAATTACAGATCCTTGTCTATCTCTGTTCTGGTCATATTTCATACCTTGCGCAATTCGATGTCTTGGTATTGGCACTCGAAATTCTTTCGTTCTTAGACGTGGGAATTAAAGTAAGATCCGTAAACTTTCCAAATATTACGTATTCAAATAGTATAGGCGGTTCAGATGAGCCATCTTTATATTCAGCAATACAGTCGATGGTACTTAGGACTCGGGTCTGCCAAAAGATAGGTAAAATACGGAAGGTTTAAATATCAAAACACGTCACCATAACATTTAGATAAATCTCGGAGCATATTTTTATAGCAGTCAATTAAGTACTTTTGACTTACAAGTGGAGTTTCAAGAAACTTGTGGGTAAATGATAAAAATAACCGCACGGGTTGATCTTTAAGGTTAAGCCGTATTTGCCGAGATCCAAGGTCAGTTTGATCCGGCTGTCATTTGAAGATCTTTGACAGTCTTTACAGGTAGTCAATGGCCCGAAAGTCCGACAACGAGTCGTAACAAGTCTTACCGTATTACCCAGTACTAACTGAGTAATAAAAAGATAGGCTGGCGCTCCATGTAAAATACTGGTATTCAACTACATCCAGTAAGACTGGAAACCAACCCCAATAGAGTTGGGAAAAGGCTAAGTAGGTGATGAAGTGAATTTCGACGCTTTTGCACCTAATTGCTATGTGACTAGTTACCAAAAGCTCTCAACAATTCGCCTCACCTTGGCATGTTAGTTCTATTTTTTTGGGGACTTTCCCTTACTTTTGTGCGGTCTAGACTTTCGATATCTTGACTTTTTGTATGAGGTACTTTTAACATTGTACCTCTTGTGTGGTATTCGATACATCTATAAGAGGTTGAAAAAGTGCCTACCTCACATTGGAGTTCCTTTGTCGCCTTTGCAAGGTGTGAGCCTTTTGCATTATTCTGTGCAGTTTATCTATTGTGTGGTTGCACTACACACTTGACTTTGCTCACACATGATAAGTGTATTACGAGCTTTATGCTTACTTTCCTGTAATCTTGGGGTCCCGCACGCCGATACAGGGTTAAGTGAAAATCGTTTGCAGTGTGGTTCACTCGATATTTATTCTTGTGTGTTATCTTTTGAGGCTAGTGTATTGTCAACATTAGATTCTATTACGTTTTCTTCTGTAATTTTATTCAAGGTCATCATAAGAATATTCTTGCCCGTATTCCAATTTATTTGGGCTCGGCGCAGTACTTTTTATTTTTCGATAACTGTCTATTAGTCGCATCTCAGCACCCTGTTTCTAGCCATATCATTTTCCACAACGTCAAGCATTGTCTATTTGGTCAAATCAAATCAAATCAAAATCATTTATTTCAAGTAAGCCAATTACAGGCACTTTTGAATAGTCAAACAACAATAAAAATGAAGCTACAGTCCCAGTCACAAGACATGCTAACTGTGAAAGTACTGTAGTTGCCCATTCCAAAGCGTAGATCTCTGATGGAGAAGAATGGGCAAGAGACTCCATGGTCTCCAAACTCATTCATACTCAAAAGTTTTTAGTTTTCATTTCGATCAATGAGACATAAAGAAGCCTGTCATCTAGTTTGCTTTTTTGATATCTGTAAGAAGGTATCGGAGAAAACATAACTAGTAATTATATCGTCTAGACTGAATTTCGGTAACGCCGGCTATTCTCAACGGAGTTTAGCTTAGTTCGCAGGAAATTTAGTGCACAAGTTCCAGCCTCCACAAAGGAGATGCGCTCTCTATTCCTTTACTATCGTTGTCCAATGGGACTGCAGCCCAACACGATTGAGATCAGGGGCAGGACCCACGGTCTCCCTTACGGGTCTTCCAAGGTACGTGAGTGTTCAAAAATTGACAAACTCTAGGATTTCTACTAAGAAATTCCAAAAGGAGAATACTTATAACAATTTTCACGACCTGGGCATCGCAACCACGGCCAAATCAGCAGCTGCACTTGTTCACCACGAAACTAATGAGGAGTTTAATACCATTATGATATTGACGAAGGATGTGCAACGCATGTATCCCAGCTTAGAATGTGTCTCAGCAGTAAAACCATCATAAGCTACTATGCTTAATGTCAACACCATGCTTTTTACGCTTATACTCGTATTACTTTTACACGTAACTAACTAACCACCAATGTAAAAAAATCTTAGATGTTGAATTTGACCCACTTCGCGGATTCCGATTGAGCTGAAATTTAGCATACCATGTTTAGTTTGGATGATATTGTATGGTAAGCTAAACGAAGTCAGTCTAAATATAACAGACTCCCAAAGATGGCGAACTAATTACTTTTTATTCATTCCCATGAAAAAGGTATCAAATAAAAGGGTTTGCTTAGAAGAATATTATTAAGGAAAGAAGCTTTTACATATCAACTTCAAGTAAATAATGTACTCGTTGTTTTATATGTTTATTAAACATGACTATACAAGCGATCATTATTCACTGTTTATTCACGTCTGTCGAATAAAATATAGCAAGAATTCAATCATGTGCATTGTAGCGTGAACGATCAATTTTTGATACTTTCATCACAACGCTCACATATTCAGTATTTACGAGTGAATTGGCCATACGGCGGAACATTTTAAATATGTGTTTGAGTTTATTAATAAAGTTGAATGCCGATATGACAGCTTTGTGTTTGGATGGATTTGACAAAATTAAACCCTAAAATCGAACCCAACGTAGGAAACATGTTGTATACAAACATATTCTGTAACTAAAAATTGAATCACCTGTGACAAAACAGCACTGGGCTAATGTGGTGAATAACGATCTACTCTACCTCACTAGAGGAGGCTTGCGCTGTGCTCCAGCAGTTTAAACATTTCAGCCGGGCCTGAACGAAAAAACGCGCTAGACTTTGTTTGGCATAAGTTGAAAGATGCAAGTAGTGTATCAACTCTAAAAACACTAGTTGTATCTTTGCCAAAGTATCAGTTCAACATAAACATTTAACACATCCATCCAACATTGCCAACTTAACAATCGAAAAGTTGCAGAATGTCCCGGATTTGTTATTCAAAGCTTTTACGCTCAAGAGCAAAAATATCCTCAAATCTCCCCTTACCATGTTCGAGAATTGAATCTGTCTAAACCTTACTTCAACCTATCAATTATATTCCCTTGTAAAGTTCGACGTCTTGCCTTTGATGTCCTCATTGAAACTCAAAGTTATAGGACTAAATTACACCAGTTCCAACAAGTTAATGAAGGTGTTTAGCGATCAACGTCAAATTGAACATGTTTCAATTGGCTCTGCTCTACTCAATCTTTTTGAACATTTAGTTCAAGATAGTAAACCTACTTAGTATACGATTATGCTTAAAAAGCAAACATGTTCTTGGCTCGATGTGGTCGAGATTTGATCGATTAGTTTCTATCGATGTCGCGCCAATAGATATTTTTTAGGACTTTGTTTTGTCCTGTTTTATTGGTAGATAATTAGAAAACAAATTAGGCTGACTGATTAGCTTATGTAAATAATAATTGTGGACTAAATGGACATTGCTTTATATATGAACACATTTGTATAGGAAAATAGTATACAGTATCTTTACATACTTTTTTCCTTCAAACATAGTCATCCCATAAGTAGTTTCTGCCTACACCCTTGGAAAAAGGCGTAAGATTATGTATGAGCAAGTATTTGTAATTTTTTGTCTTATTCATTTGATGACTTAAACTGGATGAAGGCTGGTAATTTGGTGTCGAGGCACTTGAGTAATCAAATATTCAAACTAAGAAATTCACAACTTTGCAAGATCGTTAGAAGTACATAAATCTTTCGCCCTATTTACAAGTTGGCACTCGCGACTGATTGAGCTCGAAACTCGAGCTATAAAGTGGCAGTGATTTGTAAATAACGATGAACATAAAGAAATAAGTGTAATAGCGCTTGATAGGTAGTAGCAGGATAAATAGCCTGGTCTCCTAGAAAAGCATGTGTCGCATCCGGGGCGGCGGGCACGCGACACTCGCACGCGCACACTGAGACAAGATACGTGCGGTGGAAGAGAGTGCGCTCTTTGAAAATTGATTTTTTTTCGAGGTTGCGATTAAATACTCATCATCGTCATTTCAGCCGAAAGACGTCCACTGCTGGACATAGGCCTTCCACAAGTGTCGCCACATTGACCGGCCCCGTGCGACTCACATCTAGGGGTTCCCCGCAACCTATACTAGATCGTCGGTCCACCTAGTCGGAAGCCTTTGCAGAAATACTCAGTTACAGTTATTTAAATCCTTTATTAATAAACCCGCAATTTTTATTACAATATCAGTACTATAACATTTAAAAAAATTACCTACTGCACCCGCATTTCTTTCATTTCATAGTCTTTCTAGGAAACATCACATTGGTTCATTTTCGTTTGGCAAAGCAAAAGAAAAGCAATATGTAGCTCTAACGGAGTATTCAATATGGTTAAAAAACCCTGTTCTGGCCTGGAGAGTAAACATGTGAATGAATAAAAAAGAAATGATTTTTGGGCTCAACTTACCATCATTTATTTATTTATTTTACTATTTATGTACACACAGTAGAGAACACAGGAAAAAAAAAACATAAAACATTTGAGTACAAAGGTCATCATTTAAGATCTACCTAACTTTTTAAACGTGACAACACTATCTTCGGCAATAGTATGTTCAATTTTCAATTGTTTGTTTATCACGTCAGTACCTGAGAAGCGACCGGAGTGTTGTCCTGTGTTGCCATGTTAGTTTCCTCATTTTACTATATTTTATTTATTTTTTGTCGGCGTATTTTTTTTACTTGTTATCCAAAAATGACCACATAAATAGAATCTAATCTCGATACCAGATAATACTCTCGCGGATCGGACAGGGTTTTTTTTAGCAAAATTAGCAGAATCATAATAGGATAATATTGATGAATTACGTTACAATTCGTAAAATGGTCACAAAGTGACAGTTAATAATATTAACTGCGTTTGTGAACATTTTAAGAATTTTAACATGATTATGATGGCGGTCATTTTAGGCCGCCATTTTTTGCAAAGATTATAATTATATTAGTATTATATTATTAGTAGATGGTTTTTTTTATGTTTCCTGACAGAGTGGACTGTCCATTATAATTTGTGGTTCACTGCTCTCGGTCATTATGTGTCAGTGTTGTTTACTAACACTTCGTTTTTAAGCACTATGATACTACACCCAATGGGAACCTCCGCTCGGAATAAAGATTTTGAATTTAAGAAAAGCCCCCAGTTCTAACCACGCAGTCACACCGCGCGTATAGCACCACACATACGCACATGTATCTGGCAGTGACAACAGCCCACTTGCGAGCATCCTACTAGCGACCTTGCCGACCGACATGCGACATGCGACAGAGATTTCACTTCCTCTTGTCGATGCTTGAAAAAATCGCGAAATTTCATACGCGCTTTGATCTTTGTAGAGAAGGAAGTCGGTGAGATTAGTAGGATATTAGGAATGTTTGTGAGGAATTTTGTGGGTTTGTATATTAATATCTGTGGTGTGGTATGAGCAAATATATTGCTTACGATAGAGTAAGCATATCTAAAAACAATATATTTGCTGTTGTTGTTACTCGTATAGACGAGTAATAATCAACTTACAAAAGCCAACAGATTGATCACATATTTTGCTTTGTCATTTCTTCTGATTCTCCGGCTCACAATAGTAGGTACACTTCAACCAATTTATGCGTGCAGGTGGAAAAACACAGAACTATAATAAATATACCAAGTTTGACATATCAATGCATTTTTCTTTCTAGTCAAGCAGCGCCTCTTTGAGCTGCAAACTTGAAGTGGTCCAACTATATGATAAATTTCTTTGGGTTCTTGGGCTCTATATGTTGCAAAAAGGTTTCGTAGCCATAAAAATACTTGTTTCTTGTAATAGGAACCTATTACAAGAAACAAGTATTTTTTGGTATGGTTTTGAGAACAGTTTGAGAAGTTATTTAATAATCCTTACCTGCACATAACGTTACAATTTAATTTGTACCTCATACCTCATGTCGTGTACAGACAATGTACGTAAAATGTTTACTCCACTTTAATAATTTCTATGTAACCGTTTTAATTAGTATCTATTTAGGTTCTATTAGTTCCTATTGTTAAAACTATTGAGTGTGCTGTGAAATTCAAGAGCAAATTTAATTTATTTGGATTCAGAAAATATTTTTTTCTAATATTTTTTTATCTTTCTACACGTCTTGCAGTAACCTAAGCCCATAATCCCATAGCGTACCTCTTCATTTGTATTAGACAAGCGAAGGAAAAGAAATTTTTGACAAACACACTTTATCCGGTGAAAACATGTCCTCCGAACACGTACACGTGGGAAATTATGGTTATAACAAAAATAATCGGGGAATGTCTTCTTATCTTAGACTTTCGTTTAGAAACTCAAAACTCTGGGAAGAGAACTGTGACCTGAAATACAGGCTCAGCCTAGCTCGGGCGCAGTTGCTCACATTTATTATTTAAGCTTATTTCTAACTGCTAAAATTCTGTTCAACTTGTCATATTTTTAAGGAAATAAATAAACCTATTATAAACTTATTATTAAATAAACAAAAAAAAAAAACTAAAATATTATGTACCTACCAACCCGACGTACTTGAAGTACTGAAGAGATGAAAGCTTACACAAGTTTGCGCGCACGCAAACTTATAGTATAGGTATGGTCTTTATTGTCATCAACATTGACAGTGATTGCCTCATTGATCTTGTGTTCTCAATCACCACTGCTGAGCAGAGGTCCTCGGTCCGATTGACTTAAGAGCGTTTATACCTTACCGCTTTACATACAAACTTTCAAGTCGTTATTTTCCGAAATGACTGAACCGATTTAAATGAAACTTTATACGCATAAGCAGAATACATAGATCTAAAAAGTTCCAAAAAAATATTTTCAAAATGTGTTTTAAAAAAAGAGATAATTGGAGTTTTCTGTTTCTATAGAAAATTTATAATCGGTCTAATTTAACTGTAATACTATTTTTCGAAAATGTTTTTTAGTAATTTTTTAGATCTGTGTATCTTGCTTATGTGTACGAAGTTTCATTTAAATCGGTTCAATCATTTCGGAAAATAACGACTTGAAAGTTTGTATGAAAAGCGGTAAGGTATAAACGCTCTTAAAAAAGCCTTCTTAAACTTCTACATAGACGATTTCTTGATATTTCCGAATGAAGCTTTAGTCACTTCACTCGTAAATCTAGTTTTCTGTTTTCTTTAACATTTTAACGTCCAGTTATCTGTAAAACAAATGCCAGTTACCAAATTCGAAAGAAAACTTAAGTCTAAAAATCCGGTAATTTAAAAATAATTTAAAAAATAGGAAATTAACAAAAAAAAATTGAAATATTCATTTCGTGGACCACAATGACCAAGAAAACTGACCAAATTGGAATTTAATGGATGCACACAGATCACAATATTCCGCCACAACATAAATTCAGCGAATTTCAAATTATATGTTCCTAAATTGTACCTTAATAATTATAATTAATTCATAACGCAAGTAAACTATTCCAAAGGAAATGAAAACAACAACAATTTTTTTTTCTATATCTCTAGGAACTCAATAAAAAGTCCCATGCAAATCCGACCACTCTAAACTTCGTTCCACCTTATTATTATGTGTATATAATTATATATATGTATTATTGCACTCGACTAGTCCTCTAGTTCCTTTATCTTCGTACAAACGGCAACCTATTAAGCTGTACAAAACCAGTTTATGCGGATCTCTCATTGTATCGGAAATCTATACAAATCGAGGCCCTATTATACTG
Source organism: Cerastis leucographa (assembly GCA_963082945.1). Taxonomy (NCBI): domain Eukaryota; kingdom Metazoa; phylum Arthropoda; class Insecta; order Lepidoptera; family Noctuidae; genus Cerastis; species Cerastis leucographa. The sequence continues at coordinate 6,281,916 of OY720382.1, forward strand.
GAAATGTGAAGTTTGATTGGTCGCCGTGTGTTGCAGACCATGCATACATTCATCATAATTTTATGACTGTAAGATTTCGTGCTTTCGTGTTTCATTGCGTTTGACTCATCTGTTATCGATGTGTGATCAATAATCTTCGGACGGTATCGATAAAATAGCGTTCAAGTTATTAGATACTTTAAATCCACACTAATATTATAAAACCGAAAGTAACTCTACTGCCTATCTATTTTTAACCTGCTTACGCCTAAACGGCTGAACGAATTTTCATACCCCTTGTGAGGGTAGATCGATTAAAATATCTGGGCCACTTATTGATAGGGAGCGGAAGCCGCTGTGTTAGAGCTAACATGATTGCCTGCAGATTCAGGCTTGCCTCTAAAGAGGTCAAGCGCACTATATTTAGTGCTTACTGCACGTCTTTTTACGCTTCTAGTCCGTTAGTTAATTATACTTACTCAAAAATCATACAGCGCCCTTCGCGTCCAATACAATAACGCATTCAGGGTGCTGATGGGGGTTGCCCCGGTACTGCAGCTCATCAGGGATGTTTGCTTTAACAAGGTGATGCGGAAACGGTGCGAATCCTTGGTCCGTAGGGTGTGGGGCAGCATCCTATCTCTGATAGCGAGCAGGCTTGATTGTGAGTTTGTGAACCACTGCTGCAAAGTTTCGGCTGGGCCTGTCAGCTTGCAGCAGTGTTGTCACAAGCCGTTTCTGTTTTGTTTTAATTTTTGTAAGTGTATTGCTAAAATCTCTAAATAGACTCCGAACCCAAGTCGGCTGTAGCAAAGACAATCTCCTTAGATGGGGGTTCATGGACGGCTCAGATCTCAAGTGTGTATGCGGCGTGCCTCCACAGACAATGGCCCACCTTCTATCTTGCGCTGTATGCCCCGTCACCTGCGCACTTGAGGATCTTATGACTGCATCAGCTAGCGGAGTTCACTTGGCTGTGTTTTGGGCTAAACAAATTTAGCGATTTGCCGTCGACACGCTAAGAAGAAGATTTGGAAGAGATGGTGGCTAAATAATGATAGCCGCACGGGTCGATCTGCAAGGTTAAGCCGCCAAAATAAATCCGCCCGTAAGACCACTGACCCGCGCTTGCCAAGGTCGGTCTGTGGATGGGTGCTCATCATTACATACCGAGTTTCCGTTTCCGAGTCTCCGTGACCCGGAAAACACGTTAAGCCGTTGGTCCCGTCTGTCATTTGTATATCTTTGTCTGTCTTTACAGGTATTCAGTGGCCCGTAAGTCTGACAACCAGTCTTACCAAGGGGTACCGTATTACCCCGTACTAAATGGGTTGTGGAGGTCAGACAGGATAGCTACATGTAAAATACGGGTATTCAGCAGCGTCCGGTAAGACTAGAAGCCGACCCCAACAATTTTGGCATTTTTTCCATGCCTTGTCCTTTCGAAAATATATCTGTCCTTAAGTGTTATATATATAGTGTATTTAAATTTAAATTGATTGAATTTATTTTAATTCTAATTGTATTTTCATTTAAAAAATAAATGTTACTAACATCCATACTTCCATACTAATATTATAAAAGCGAAAGTCACTCTGTTTGTTTGTTTGTTTGTTTGTTACCTTTTCACGACTAAACGGCTGATTGGATCTTAATGAAATTTGGCAAGAAGATAGATTTCAACCTGGGAAAGGACATAGGCTATATATCATCACGCTAAAACCAATAGGAGCGAAGCAGCAATGAAAAATGTTGCGAATACGGGGAAAATATGACGCAGACGAAGTTGTGCGGGACAGCAAGTAGTTTATAAGTGTTACTAACAACAATATGAATCATTTGTGTTCAAAATAAATAAATAAAAAGATGTTATTCCGAAGGGAAATTATTTTACTTTGGGACCTGCTTTTATTACCCGCTTCTTTAGAGCGAGTGATTGCGGTCCTGCCTTCCTTTTGGGAGTAAAACAAATTACTTATTGTAGGACCGTAACTTGTTATGTCATCAAAAACCTGTTTTTGGAATTTTATAGGCAATTTTAGTTAGTTTTTAAATTGACATGGTCACTAACACTATCAATGACACTTGTAATGGGATATACGGAACGCAAAAAACGAACAAGAAAGAGGGTAGACCGATTTGTCAGCTCATGAACACCCACCCGCAATAACTTTAGTTTATCCGTGATCATTGCGTTTGCAACAGCGCCGAAATATTGGGAACTTAAGACAAAATAGTAAACTTTTATTGGTAAATATCCCGTTACAAGTGTTATTGATAATTTTAGTTAGATTAGATTTGAATGTTGGATTCATACTTACACCAATTCATAAAATGAATTAAAGGGTTCAATAAGTTTATTGTTACGAATTCAGAGTATCCTATTCCACAAAGATAATAATATAAAATTGTATCAATTCATTAAACTTGATGTTAACATTAGCAGAAATATTCTATTAATTTTGCTTCTCATTAGAATGTATGTATTTGTAACGGTAGTACCTACTGCAATTTTTCACTGCAGGCATCTGTAGCCTTTTCCTTATTTACTTCCCTTCTCTTTCATAAGTGTATGTATTTCGTCGTGGTATTTTTATCCCCAAAAAGTTTTAATACGATACGCATTATCTGTTTTTTTTTTTTTTAATTATCTTGTGGAGACAGCTGCTTGATCATTACTTCATACAGCTCATTACTTTTTATTGCAATTGCGACTGCTGAGCATGAGGTTCTGGGTTCGATTCCCAGGTCGCGCAAATCGTTATTGTATTTTTCCATAAGAACTTTCTCAGTAGCAGCCACGGTATCTGGATTTGTGCCCAGTTGATTGCAATAGGCTCGCCCCCTATTACATTAGACTAAAACATAACTGGCGAAAAGCGGATGTACTATTAGGTGCACCTCTGCTTAACCATTTGGGAATTACTGGCGTCATCATCATCATCATCATTAGCCTATAATGTTCCCACTGCTGGGACACAGGCCTCCTCTCTATGAGAGGGAGTGGGCTGTAATCCACCACGCGAGCCGAGTGCGGGTTGGTAGATGTCACATGGCTTCGAATTTTTAGTTCTATAGGACATGCCGGTTTCCTCACGATGTTTTCCTTCACCGTTTTTGAGGGCAGCGGTGATGAAATAAATTACACAAAGTAATGCGCCTGCCTGGGTTCGAACCCACGGCTTACTGCTCGTAAGTCGGGGCTGCCACCACTGGGCCACCGCTGCTCTCACATTACTGGCGTTATGTTATGTAATTTCTGTTTAATCTGCACCATAGTACTGAGTAATGAATTATCTGCATATTAACTCTAGCCATAAACCACCTCAGCCGATTGGCACCTCGAGGGTCCACAGTGTATCAGAGAAGACGGACGTCAATCTGGTTTCAGCTAAGTGGCTTAATACACAGTAGTGCAACGTACAAAACTAATGTTAAAATCAAAGAAGTAGGAAGAAACGAGTGACACTTTATCGAGGAGTACAGCACTAGACAGTATGTCAGTTCAGTTATAACGCATAGTTTATACGACGGGTGGTCCGTCCCGGCCTAGATATCTACATAAGCACATCACTAGCATTAGGAATCAGCGGTATCACCCTTTTTATGAGTACGTACTTTCTAACATTTTCATTTGTTCACCACTCGATTAGCAGGTGCTTCGAAAATAAAATTGTTAAAAAAAATATACAATTCTTCTGGGACAGTCCGGCAAAAGTGGATATTAAATCTACTTTTGCCCGACTGTCCCGTGAGCAATGAAAATTATTCGCTGACAAAACACCAACGAAATAAAATAATCTATGTTAATATTGTGGGATTTTCTTTTCAAGGTTTCGAACAAAAATGAAATACGAAACCTTTATAACACGGCTACTGGTCCGTTTTCACCCAGGTTCTTATGTCAACATGATAACGATACGTCATCTTACTCCTAAAAACATATATTTCCTACGTTTCTACTCAAGCCCCATAAAGCGGTAAATCTCTTAAAACTTGCACAAAAACTCATATACTATTACACGAATACGACGAAGACACGCGATTGCGCGGGCGCAATACAGTGGCATTATTAGTACGATTGTACTCGTTATTCACTGTGATTCTGTGAATGCAACATCTCGGTCGTCACGGATCAATGCGTGCGTGACGGAGATTGTGTAACAATTTTTTGTTCTGACTTCTTTTTTGTGCAATATTGATTTTTTTAATATTTAATATCTCCATAAATTCTTTATTCAAAAAGCATTCTATAAATGAATACCGAAGAAAAATGAAAACTGTTTTATTTTATATTTTTAATAGGTACTTTTATATTGTTTACTTATTTTGTATTGTTTTAAATTAGTTTTTGTTTATTGTATATTTTATTAAAGATTTAATATTAGGTAATTAGCTGCAATAACAGTAGTTTTGTATTTTTGTACGCCTTGCACGGCAGCACATAGTGAGACATAACTTTATTGATAACACCATGTACTTACTTTTACCTATGTGTCACAAATAAACATATATGAATTTGAATTTGATTTTTTTGAAAATGTTTTTGGAGGAGCTCGTGGCTTTAACTCTGGCTGATAAAAATCGCTTGAATCAATGTACAGCTTAAGCCGCGCTTGCCTAGGTTTGTCTGTGGATGGGTGATCACCCATTACATACCCGAGTTCGTGCCTCGGAAAGAACGTTAAGCCGTTGGTCCCGGATGTAATTTGTAGATCTTTGACAGTCGTTACAGTCTTACCAAGGGGTTTCGTATTACCCAGTACTGTCTGGATTGTGGAGGTCAAATAGGCAGTAGTAAGGAAAAGGCTAGGCAGATGATGATACATTTTTGGTACCTATCTGTATTTTTTGTTTGCGCATAGGTCCTAAGCTCTAGATAGACATTAAGGTATCGTTTTCTCCTGCCGGTTGAGACAAGCAAGCCAGTGCCCCAGCCAGAGGCAGCTTAAGAATACTGAGTGGTTTTAGTCAGTGTTGCATCCTTCACACCAACCAAGCGGTGGTGGGTGCGTAAGTGTCGTACAGTACCTTCCGGGCGCCCCGAGGCGAAGAAAATTGATAAAGATTAAATAACGCAAAAAAAAGTATAATATCCTCACCGACTTTATTTTTTACGATATTGAAAAAGAGGCTTTGAAAGTCGTAACAGAAGGATGCTCTGTTGAATATGCAATGACCTTTCGAGAAAAAAGGTCATAGCGGCTATTATTTGACCTCTCCCAACAGACAAGACGCACGCATCACGCATCGATCCTAAAAGATTTATATCATCAATAACAATTTGGATTTTAATGTCCCAGTCCATTAAAATGGCTATAAAAACATAAATCATTGGACACATACATAACTAGATACTGAGCAGAATATCTTTTACGAGGCCCGGGATCTAGAGAAAGTGTTGTATGAGGTTACGATTGACGATCCTTCCACCTCTCATAAATCTAGGAGTGGAATATGTCTATCATGTACGCACATAAGTAAGTATACTTACAGAATAATAAGAAAATTATATGACTTTTTAATACAGTAGTATTAAAAGGACACATACTATATATTATCCTAACTAATATTATAAATGCGAAAGTAAGTTTTTTTTGTTACGCTTTCACGCGAAAACTACTAAACCGATCATCATGAAACTTTGTACACATATTCTTGAAGGTATTAGAAGTAACATAGGCTATATATCATCACGCTACGACCATAGGAGCAGAGCAGCAATGGAAAATGTTGCGAAAACGGGGAAAATGTGACGCAGACGAAGTTGCGCGGGACAGCTAGTTACTATATATATCATACTAGCTGTCCCGCGCAACTTCGTCTACGTCATATTTTTCCCATTTTCGCAACTTTTTTCATTGCTGCTCTGCTCCTATTGGTCGTAGCGTGATGATATATAGCCTATGTCCTTCCCCAGGTTGAAATCTATCTTCTTGCCAAATTTCATTAAGATCAGATCAGCCGTTTAGTCGTGAAAAGGTAACAAACAAACATACAAACAGAGTGACTTTCGCATTTATAATATTAGTATGGATCAATTTGTTCACTTGGGCGATCTTATTCATGTGAAGAGTTAACTTAATATTGGCTTGCATAAGAACTTATTGTGCACACTATCTCAGAACTTTAGGACGCTACTGATAAGATCAAAGTCTGGACTTTGATCTTATCAGTAGCGTCCTAAAGTTCCCGGCTTCAACAATAAAATTAAGAAATAATATTTTTTTTAAAATGAAGGGAGACTATATTGAACAAAATTGTTACTTTTTACATTTGCTAGTTTAAAGAAAACTTCATATAGTTTAGCAAATTATTGGGCCTTACCGTGTTCTTTGCCATGTAGTGTATGCGTTTCCAGCAAATAATTATAATATTACAGTTAGGTAGTCCTAAAGAGTAAAATTAGTAATTTATTATGAACCTCTTATTCACATTAGCTTATAGGAATTAGAATAAGACTTAAATTGAGAAGGCTTAAAGTTTGTTTGAGGTTGATTAAGGTTTGATTGATTGAGGTTGGTTTTGAGGGACGGCACGGCTGGCGCAGTGGCTGAGGGAATAGCTGCTGCGCTGCGTGTCACCGCACAGAATAAATATCTGTATGACCTGCAGTTAGTTGTTCCGGGTCGGGCTGTTTGTGTGAGTATAAATGTTACGAAATAGAAGAAATTCCGAGTATGGAGTGTTTTTAAAAATTAAAACAAGAGAAATCCTACGTATTTTTTAAAAATTAATTTACATGGCTCTAAGTTCTAAGCTGGTATAATTGCTTTTGACATGCTTAGAAGAATAACGTTTTGACCGCTAGCTAAGGGCAAATCAAAAGTTCATTTAATCAGTAAGTTGTTGTTTATAGACAAGAGTTTCGCTACTACCCTTTCCTTCGGCATAATAAAATTAACAAATCCTTTTTTACGACACCAACATCTGGGAAAAGGGTGACCCATTTAAAAGCTTTATTAGTACGTACCAAATCGTTTCCAGTTTCAAAGCAATTAAACACTTCCCCTCAAAGCTGCCATGGGGAAATTTAATCATTATAATGGTTTTTATGTCAAGAACGAAGATAGCCATAAAATCATCCACAGCTCGACTGCACCCACTGCTGGGTGTCGGTTTCTCTTTGCTTGTGCCAGCCTCATCCAGGATATTCCCGCTACGGCAAAAATTTCGATAGCTCTTTATAATAAAACATATTATAAAGAGCTAAAGTTTGTAAGTTTCGATGAAGGCGGTTATCTTTGGAACTTCTGTTCCGATTTCAAAAATTGTTTCGGTAATGGAAAGCTACGTTATCCCCTGGTGTCATCAACATCATAAACGTTATATTTTAAACATTCCCGAGGAATAATTTCCGAACATGACACGGGCGGAACCGTCGGCAAAGGCTGGTCTTCTACAATATTAGAATAATATATAAAAAAAAGTGAAAACAGCACACACTTCAAGATAACAATCAAAACAAAATCTTCAAATAAATCAATATCTAATAAGTATTGTCCAAATCCGTGTCAAATTCCTGCATAATGTCAACCAAATATAGCCAAGAAACTGGAAGTTGAACAAAAGAAACGCATTATTTATTCGTCAATTTTAATAAAAATTAACATAATTTTCTAAAAATAATTTATGTAATGTTTTATTGTTTACTTTGTATTATTGTGTTTTATTTTAGGCATGGAAACAACTTGTTTTTTTTCACTTGTTTTAGGATCCCAGTCCAATGCCAGACGCAGCTTAGGCGTCTGCTACACTATGATTTCAGATTTAAGGTGGAAGCGCTAGGGAAGCCCGCGAAATTAGAATTTTGTTATGTTTTTTTGTAATTTGTTGATCACTTTTTCATGAAATAGTCATTCAATGGGATTTAAAGAACTTAGACGGTTGTATTGATGATTTTAATGATTATAATTCTGTAAATTGTAAAACTGTTTTAATTACTTCAGTATTTAATTTAATTTTATTTAATGACAACCTGACGCTAACCGGCAAATTCCAAAAAAAAAACAAAATTGAATTTCGAAGGCTTCCGTGGCGCTTCCCCAATAAGGCGATTTGCAGCCCGTTTTGTGTTTGCCCCTAAAACTGGTTTCTTCAATTGCCATTCGTATTTAACTTAGCAAACAAACTTACGCAAGTCCCTACAAAATAATGCAATGGAACAGAAAAGTGCATATTTCCGAACAAGTACACAAAAATGTCAAATCAATATTCCACGTAATTATTTGAAAAATAGTCGAACACTATTGTTCTTAACTATTTTCCTCTTCACTTTTTTCACTATTTCCATAACCGATTACCAAATGAGAAAAATAGTGTTTAAATCGCCAATATTCAATAATACAATACCGATTGAGACATCACAACAAACCTCACAATAATACTACAATAGTACTCAGTGCTGCTGTGAATAGAAGATTGAAACACGATTACTGTTTCATACAAATGTCACTTGTCATGGTGATCGATCGTCTTTTCTTCAGCAGGACTTATGTCATAGTGTAGAAGACTTCGTGGGGATTATTTATTTGAAATGGTTTCACTATTAGTATTTAGAGACTACTGTCGATAAAACTGTCTTTTTATCCGCTGTTAGTATGAGAATTTATTAGTGGTTCCCATTAAATGCTCATACTCAATTCTAAGGTCTTTAACGGTAGTAACGGGATAAAAAGTGTCATGTGTTTTAAACTTAAATCAGGACCAGTTTTAACTCAAGCCATTATCTAGCTTAGCTGAAAGCCAGATTTTACCGAAATTTGTTCAGCAGTTCAGCTGACAAGGCGTAAAAAGGTAACAGACAAACTGACAGTTGCATTTAATACTACATGTAGTATAGTTTTATCAACATCAAAAAAGAGAAGCCTCTTTGAAAAAACAGTATTGTAATTATGATACATAATTACAATACTATTTGAAATCATTGCTGTGAGTTATTTTTTTTTCTTGTTTTATATATATATTTTTTAATAATCGTTTTTCTTGCCTATTTTTTCATATTGTAATACGCAAAAGCATCAATTGAAACACTTATTTAAATTTCGTCTGTCAGCATTAACCAATTGAAAACAAAGATTTTAGATAAAAGAACAGATTTTTTTAGCATTGAAAATACACAATATTCATCATCATCATCATCATCTGCCTAGCCTTTTCCCAAACTATCTTGGGGTCGGCTTCCAGTCTAACCGGTTGCAGCTGAGTACCAGCATTTTACATGAAGCGGCTGCCTATCTGACCTCCACAACCCAGTAACTGGGTAATACGATACCCCTTGGTAAGACTGAGTGTCAGACTTTTTGGCTTCTGACTACTCGTAACGAATGTCAAAGATCTACAACTGACAGCCGGGACCAACGGCTTTAACACAATATAATGTCTTAATTTATTCACGAGACATTACGAGGTGATTAACATTTTTTTGTTGACCCGTCAATAGTTATTACACAGTTGATTAATTTTTCGCCTTTGTACAGAACAATATAGATAGATAATAAATCATTAGTTCTTTTATAATAATGTATGCACAAAATGTGGGTCACTGTTTTTTTTCTTCAACTTCTTATGAGGTGCCGCTCATTATAACCTACACTCAACAATTCAACGCTATCTAGTGTTATAGATGGTTATCGTAATAGGGATAGTGACTCATTTTTTTTTTATTTGTCCATCGGGTAGATTATTAAAAAGTATTTGACACGTATTTTTTCTTTTTTCACGTAATCGTAAAATTACGGAGATTTTTTGAGTTGAAATGTCGCATGACGTCACGGCTCAGTACATTTTATACCTAGTTGTGACGTAGTGAGCCCCCACTCTCCAACTTTAATGCGTTTTAACTATTTTTTTTTTTTAACTTGAACAAAAAATACGTATCTAATATTTTTGTATTACCTGATTGACGGACAAAATAGAATTTCGTTTTCTTTACCCAGTCATCATCCCTATTATCATCAGGTATCGCCAGGTTGGCCGCAGAGGAGCTCGTGGATAAATAATAACAGCCGCATATGTCGATCAAGGTTAAGCCGTGCTTACCGAAGTCGGTCCGTGGACGGGTGACCATAATTACATACCGAGTTTCCTCCGTGCCTCGGAAAGCACATTAAGCCGTTAGTCCCGGCTGTCATTTGTAAAATACTGATACTCATCCGGATAAGCATCCGATTAGACTGGAAGCCGACCCCAACAAAGTTTGGGAAAAGGCTAGGCCGATGATGGCCAGGTTGGCTGCAGCAAGGATAACCTGCTCAGGTGGAGATTCATTGAAGACTCTGCCCTTGATTGGAAATGTTGTGCTGTTCCACAAACGATGTTACACGTAATGTCTTGTCCTGCGTGTCCTGTTGATTGTTCTTTACAGGAACTGATGGATGCTATAGAGGACGCCAAACTCAATGTGGCTCAGTTCTGGGCCGACACAATTAAGATCCATTGACAAGCTAAGAAGAAGAAGAATAATAAATGGACAGCGAGTACAGCAAACCGCAAACGATTTTATGGTTAAGCTTCTTCGATATAACACGACAAGAAGCTACTGAGAGTCTAGGCTAAGTGGCATTCTATCAGCCATAACAATTGTCTTAAGTTACCGAAAAGCTTACCTTTGCCAATCCTGTTGAAAATCAAAAGGATTTAAAAGTGATGCCACTGGTTCTGATACTCTTTTGCCGAAATACACTTCTCATCAAAAAGTTTAAATCAATTCCGATTTCTTTTGTTGTGTCGACCTTCACAATGATGAACGAAAATTCCAAATTCGAATTTAAATTTTCTATTGTTATTTAATTTTCTAATCCGTTTCGTCTTGTCTTTTAAGGAGCGATCCCGTTTTTTATAACAACTTCAGATTGGATAAAATAAATTGGAAACACACATGTTGTAACGCATTAAAACAAGATACTAAGACATAGCTTACCAAGCAACTTGTGAAACGTACATCAAAATATTAGCCACGGTTTAAATTATTAACGAGACAGTATTTATCTCAGACTCGCGCGGAGAAAATGAATGGCGGAAGATATTTTATACATGTTTATAAATCCAGAGATATGGGAATAATACTTCAAGAGCTAAGTAGCTAAGCGTTTAGTGGGTGAGACCGGTTTTTTTAATTGAAACTTTGAAAGGTGACCAGTATAAGAGCTGGAAAAAAATATGAGTAAATACAGCCATCATCTCATGATGGCTGATAGAGGCATATGCAGAAAAACCTCATGACTTGCTTCACCATCTGTCTAGTCTTTAACCAAATTCATTGGGGTCAGCTTCCAGTCTTAACGGATGCTGCTAAATACCAGTATTTTACATGCAGCGACTGCCCATCTGACCTCCGCAACCTAGTGAGTGCGGTACCCTTCGCCCTTCCTCGAGACTTGCTACACTGACCCCTAAATTAATTGAAAAAATTGCAAAAACTATGATGGAATTGGTGTAGGAAATTGTATCGGATGAGATCATAGGATTTTTTGACATAGATTTTCATAAGGTAGTCAGTAAGCAGTGACTGGTTATATAGACTCAAGCTTTTGAAAAGGATTATTTAGCGCATACGAAAGATCATACTATCGTCCCTGAAATTGACCCAATACTGCTGTATGATCTAATAGATAATCTATACCTAGTGACCAAAAAGAGTTTTACCGAAGGGCATCTTCATAAAGTTTAATATAAGTATTTAAATAAACATCTTCAACAGTGGCTATGATGGCTTATGATCAGTCGAAAAACAGGTTAAAAAGAAAGGGGTGATTTTACTGATAACAAATAGGAAATAAGCCTTCAACTTGTCACCGTCTAATTAAATTATGAATATGTATTTGGAATCAAATAGGCTGTGCATCGTAGTGTTGAGAGCATAAGTGGGTTATTTATGATAATTAATGAAAATGAATATGAATTAACAATTATAATACTAGAAGTTGATATTAAATACAGAAACGAAGATGTTGCTGTTTGTATCAATGACTCACTTGGAGTTTTAGATGCATTTGATACTTTCATTAAGCTACAAGATACCAATCAAAGTTTATGAACCTTATATTAGTATTGAAATTACTACCAATAACATTCAAAATTTTGCATCAAGGTATGATTTCTCGTCGCGAAATATGAATTTTGATAAACATCAACGGGAAACCAAAAAGCAAATTGAAATGTTCTGTATTGTTCCTAAGATATCATCTTCGAGCAGACAAGATGAATGTTGTAACACGCACTGACGCAAACCCGCTTAGAGCCGAAACATCCCGAGATAAAGCGATCCCACACGATGACCTTACACACATTTCATTCATCATCTCCGTACCAAGTTAATTCAGTCAGCTCAATCGGTTCGAAAATTTGGTATGTATGTAGGCAGACTTTCTCCGGGTGAAATGGGTGTGAAGAGAGGGGGACGCGACCTTGTTAGAGGGAGGTTGGCTTGGCACCTGCGCAGTATCCACTTGTCACTCTCCCACCGCCGCGTGCGCATCGCCGCGTCCGAACAACTTCGCGACTTCCGCGCACGTGCGCTTACTTTTACAACTTTTTTTTTTTTTTGAAAAAAAATCTGTGGAACGTTTTTGTGTGCGAACTGTGTTGTGCTTGGAACATTGCTTGACTTTTCGTTTGCTTTTCGCCGGTATTGTGTTTCGAAGACTACGGTATGTTTGTTGATGATTATTAATTATTTTATAGTAGCGGCAATGATTTAATGAGATAGGAATAGGCAGTGATCTCGTCCTCCAACTTGGCTATCATGGTATTCATCTCAATGAATTTCTGAGTGCGTTTAACAGCAGTTTCCGGAATACTAATGACTTCCTTAACCAAAAGTTCAACCAACATTGCCTTGGAACCTCGGGATCTCTAGATCATTTTCTACTGCCGCTCCTCCGAAATTTGGAATGGGGTGGTGTAGATATTATAATTCTGTGACCATTGACCCTACAGTCTGCAATTATTCCAAAAATAGTGCAAAATTAGCATCATCCTATTGTTAGACCTAGTCGCATACTATGCAAATGAGATGACAACCATAGCACGGCACGGAACACAAGTCAAAATATTCATGAGTTAGAACTCATATGGCTCATTAAACTTCGGCGGCGTATTGAGACCGGTGAAGAATATGTATAGCTATTAAACTTTGCGCCATCACCACCTTTGTTATAGGAATTCTGCTAGAAATAACCTGTTAAATTATGTAATATTCAGCTTTATTGCAAGCCTCTTCATTCATATGTAATTTTACTTTTATGAAAAGATGACTTATGGTGAATTGTATCTTGAAGTTTTTAGAGCAAGTCACTAAATTCAGGCCCCTTTTTTCTAGTATATGTTAATAAGTTTCCTTGACTTGTTTAGTCTTGTATCCTCTATTTGATCTTGATGACAGTGCGAGAAAAGATCCAAGAACTAAAAAAAAGGTAGGTCAAGAACGATTATTCAATTTATAGTTATAAGGAAATTTGTACAGACAGCACATCAAGCAACAACAATCTGTCAAATTCCTTTAATAGATTTTCAACTTTATAATTAAAGAATTAGGTTCAAGGATGTTTGGGAAAATTTGACAGTTTCGGGTAAATTGACCTGCTGGCGTCTGTACGACTTTAGCCTTGGTTATTAAGTAGAAAATTATTCAACTTTTAATCTTTTAACAGAAAAACACATGGTGCCATTAAACAAAAGTTACAATCAAGTGAAATCAGTACTTTTCTTAGAATTTTCTCATGTCATGACTTGTAAATTGCACTCATCTTGAAAAGGAAATTCGTTCGTCCGCTTGCTGAAGATGACATCCGTCGTAGAGGTTCTTTATTGACCTAGTTTTTTTTACAATTTCTACATGTTTCGTAATAAGAAGAAATGGAACTAGAGGTTATTGAGTCATGTTATTTTTTTAATAGATCCTGTTTAACATTTTCAATTTATCATAATTATAATGAACTAAAAGTGCTCAATCAATCATCATCAATCAATTTTTTTAATTAATTTATGTTTCCTATTTCTTTTACTTGTAACTCATTATTCCAAAAAGATGAAACTGAAATTGATGATGTATACTTGAATACCTACTCAAGCTAGTTCTATAGTCTTCCAAAAGTCTGCCTGCCTAGCCTTTTCCCAAACTATCTTGGGGTCGGCTTCCAGTCTAACCGGATGCAGCCGAGTACCAGTATTTTACATGAAGCGACTGCCTATCTGACCTCCACAACCCAGTAACCAGGTAATACGATACCCCTTGGTAAGACTGGATGTCAGAATTTTTGGCGTCTGACTACTCGTAACGACTGTCAAAGATCTACAAATGACAGCCGGGACCAACGGCTTAACGTGCTTTCCGAGGCACGGAGGAAACTCGGTATGTAATTATGGTCACCCATCCACGGACCAACCTCGGCAAGCACGGCTTAACCTTAAAGATCGACCCGTGCGGCTGTTATTATTTAGCCACGAGCTCCTCTAGTATAGTCTTCCTATAGTCTTCCAAAAGTAAGGAAAGAAAATGACAGTATCAAAGCAATCTAATAAAAGATAATATTATTCAGAACAATCGAAGGTCAACATAACTTGGTATTGACAAGAAAACTTTGGTTGATTGCCTACTCAAGCTCAACTATAGATTTCCAAGAGAAGAGGAAGATATTAATAATAAGTATTACAATTACAAACTACTATCGTCATAAACCGGAAACTTGACATTGACGAAGAAAACTTCGCTCAAGTACACTGTTACGAAAACTAAAACAAACTTATCTTAGTCTGTTATGAAGACACAGACCTACTTAGAACGAGTTTTCCAACAGGAAAGCTGACATTTATAATAGAAACAAAGCCAAAGCAAATAAAACGTGTAATTTAAATTTTTCACATTTACATATTTATTTTACTTTTTAAATATAGATATCATCCAGTATTATAACTTTATTATTTGAAATGTAAATTTTACTATGCACCCTATAAGTGTAGAGTACCTACACTTATTGGAGATCTTGAATAAATAATCGCAGACAAAGTTGTACATTTTAGAAGATAGAGCTTATCCAAAGACTTGATGTTGATAGTAGGTATACCTATCAAGTACCTTTTCAAAAAGTGACAGCAGTTTTTCAAGTGAAACGCAGAAAATAATAAGAGAAACAAAGACAAAGGAAATAAAACCCAACATTACAATAATCGCAGACTTTCTTCTTCTTGGAACTTTAGTACTCTAGTGTAAAACTATAGACTATTCGGAAAGTTGAAAATGAAAATATCATTCAACTACGTTTTCGAAAAGAAAAGCAGGTAATACCAGAAACAAAGCTAAAGGAAATAAAACATAGAGTTACGATAATCGTAGACAAACTAGAGCTAGTCTGGTACGGAACTGCAGTATTTAGAGCGAATCGACGATGTGGGCCGGTCAGGTGTCCGCCCTCTGACGGAACACGCGTACTATGTCATATGTTGCGGTGAAAGAAAACTTTTACGGCTTTGGAAAATATGTAAGGTTATATTCTGTGTTGTAGTTATTTGCTATTCGACTTAGTCCCACGTATGACGAAACACGGTGTTATGAAGGTGTTGCAGTTGAGTGGAGACCCAGACGGAACCTATAGTATGAGAGCAGTCTGGTCAAGGGCCAGTCGGATGGACGACTTGGTCAGAATAGCAAAGTTAGATGCGGGAGGCCCAAGACTGGGTGATGATTATAAGAAAAGAGGGAGGGAGGGAAATAACATTATAAATTGTAATGGATTCCCCTGACATTGGGTTGAATGTTACCTAAGTTGGGTAAAATGTGTAATTGGTGAGATTATGTGAATCATGAACTTACCGTACTAAATAGTGATATTTGATTCATCAAGAGAGACTAGTCAAAAGCTTTTAAAATCAATATTCAAATGTAGGTCAAAACAAAAAACAACAGTTTTAAAAACTCCACAAATAGCAAATAAGGAAACACAATGGATTTACAGACCGTATTAACAGCCATCTAATCGCATAATTTATTGATGCAGCTGGCAATGGTATATAGCACGTTCGTTTCGTTCCGCGCTTACGCGTCTCGTAAACAGTCTGGTGGCATGCGACCTTGGCATTGACCACTAAAGCGTTTACTCCAAAAAGTCTTGACTCATTACGTCGTCTTTTGTTCCGAATTCTATGGTTCACATATTTGGGAAGATTTCGTAAGTTCAGAGGCGTTGTTTTCAAAGTGTGTCGAGCTATACAGAGTGTACCAGCAAAGTGTGGGCCGTATCTAAGGGTGTGGCAGACCATCAAAATGAACCGTAAATTTACCTTAGTTTTGAGCCCTTTGTAAGATCTTCACACATTATGGAATGCAAGTAAGGATATAAATATGAACCACGTTCTCCATGGGACCAACACCAAAAAATTAGCCTGTTTATCATCATCATTATCGAATCATTTGGTGGATCACCCTCAAATATGACCATATCTTTCTGTTAGATGCTGTTTAACGACTCTATTAGGCATCCATCTGCCTACACTTCAACCACACAAAACTAAAATAAATGTACCAAGTTTGACATATCGATGCATTTAACACTTATAGTGGTCATACTTTAGATTCGTGGCTTGTGACCTTGACATTGACCACTAAAGCATTTACTTCAAAAAGTCTTGAGTCATTACGTCGTCTTTTGTTTCGAGTTCTATGGTTCACCAATTTTGGTAGATTTTGTAATTGAGGAGGCGTTGTTTTTGTCTGGTGTGCTAGAACTACTCTGTTTGGTGATTTTTGATTATTAAAGTTATTGATTATGATGATGAAGTAAATTATATGGTTTATTTTCTTAAACTAAAAAAAAATACTGTTTTTTTTTTTTTTTTTTTACTGCAAGTATGTATGAATGTTTTGTTAGTCTATGAGTAAGTATTCTGAGCTCAATAAATATTATTCTTTTTAGGTAAATCATTTCCATTATTTCAACCAGGTAGAAATGACGAATCAATATATTAAGAAAGCTTCTTAAGCATGTTAGTAGAGAAGAGTTTTCTTCTAAACCTCACAATATATTTTCATCAGACTTTCCATTTAAATAAAGCTTTAATTTATGTTAACATTATTAAAATATATGAGAGATTCTCTATCCTTTTTATCCAACGTAGAAAGTGCTTGCTCGTTCATATTTTCCCCTTTTTCAGTCTCAAACAAAAATAATGAGGTGCTTTTTACGAAATTATGTGAGCAATTTAAGAACGGTGTTACATTTTAACGAAGTTTGGTTTCTTCGCCTTTTGCTTGGATATTAACTAAATACTGTTTTTAATGGTTTCATTAAGCCATTTAAGGATGAAAAAAGAATTTGGCTAGCAGTAAAATCCAGGTGTTCAGCTTTAAGTGAAAACTTTCTCTTCAAGTAATTACAAAGTTTTTCAGGATCATAATGTTTTTTTTTTGGTAACGTTGCCCTCTCTAGTAAGTCTCTTGTGTCTCCTGGCTGCGTTTTTAAACATTTAAACTCACATACACAAACAGCCAGACCCGGAACAACTATCTGTAGCTCAATACAAATATTTATACCGTGCGGGGATCGCACCCGCGACACGCATCGCTCAGCCACTGCGCCAACCATGGCGTCAAGTATACTTAACGAACCAATGTGATTTTTCAAATCTGTGGGCAATTACCCAGGGCTGGTAGAAACCAGCAACGTCAGATTTGCCCACAGATTTTACGACTTATATAAACCGGAACTTAAAAAACGAAAAGTTAGGAATTATACAAGAAAAGTTATACAAACGTCAAATTAATTTTCAAGAATATTTTACACAAGAAAGTTCTTTCTTCTGACTTCCCCAAAAGAAAATATAAAGTGCCTTATTGCATATATACCTACATACAAATTATATTTTAACAAAAAAAAAAAAATTTGGTAAAATCAACAAACATTTCGTTGAAAACATATGGTATAGAGATACCTACTTAAAATACGTAATCAAATTAGCGACCTCAGAATTTCACCGCGAATGTTACGGTCAATTGCACAAGTTCAATCGGTTCGATGTTCGTTCATTGAATTCATTCATTGAACATTTTACTACGGCGTTCATTCAATCATTCAATCGATTACGCAAAGTGATTGTGACGAATCTCTTTACTCCAGTTCTGCGTATTAGCGAATTTATATAGTGATTCAATTGAATACGATACGATGACTGGCAGTTCGATGGCTGGCAAAAGTTTTATTGGTCTGTTATCTGGTCATTTGTTTGAGATTTATATGATTTAAAAAAATATAGACTGTGCCTGTATACAGGGTGTAACGGAAAGGGAATGTTTATACCCTTTCCGTTACAAAATATCAATCTCAGATAATATTTTCAGATATTAGATTATTTCCAAAATATCAGCTGCCTCATACATTTGGGTCGAATAAGTATTGAAATTTTGTATGGTATTTGGATGTTTGTCCGATGGAGAAACATGTTCAGTTTGATGGTCTGTAGCACACCCTTAAGTATGTATATACCTTTCCGTTACACACTGTATAAATCATCAAGCTGGTAATCCCCGAAGAGTTAGGCAGAGGTGTACCTTATATAGTACACCCACATTTCTCCAGCCTATTGCCATCAACCGAACCAGAAATCCAGACTTCAAGACCTGAGAAGTTCCTGGTGGAAAAATGCAATAACACTTTGACTGACCTGGGAATCGAACCCAAGGCCTCAGTCTTAGCTGTCGAGCTTGCAACTTATTTCTTCAACTCAGTTTTACCCAAAAGTAGGTACAATCTTTCTTAAGCGACGTTATGTTGCTTCACTGCTTTGCTCAACTATTTTGTTTATAATCTCATATTTATTTTAAAATAAAAATACCTAGCCCGTTTCCAACTATGTTGAAGTAGGCTTCCAGTTTAAGCTGATGCACCTTAATACCAGTATTTTACATGTAGTCAGTGATATTAGTGTAACAATCGTTCATCCAATCCATTATTATACATATAAAGTAATACGCTTGACGGCGCCTGTGCAAAAAGGCTTCATATTATTCACGTTGCAAACTAAACTGTGACCTGTGTGAGAGAAGCGGTCTACAATAGGGATGGTGACTCATTTTTTTTTATTTGTCTATAAAAATACGTGTCAAATACTTTTTAATAATCTACCCGGATTATTAAAAAGTATTTGACACGTATTTTTTCTTTTTGTTAAAATGTTTCAGTTAAAATGGCGCATGACGTCACGGCTTAGTACATTTATTTATACCTAGTTCTGACGTAGTTAGCCCCCACTCTCCAACTTTAATGCGTTTTAACTAAGTATTTTTTTGTTATATTGATAAAACAAAAAATACGTATCTAATATTTTTGTATTACCTGATTGACGGACAAAATAGAATTTCGTTTTCTTTACCCAGTCATCATCCCTATTCTCTCTGGCAGAACGTCAAGTCGTTGCGGGTAGCCATATTGACTTGTGTGGTTGTCAAGGAAGGTGCCGGTAACAAGACGTTGACGGATCGCAGACGTCTGTTTTCTTAATCTAATTAAATCTGTGCCACATATCATATGTGATTTCGATGAGACGGCTAAGAGCCTTTACACTTTTAATATATGTAGGTGATGAGCATAAGCTTTATGTGTGGGTTTAGATTTCGACTATAGTATGTAGTACCCACGTTCCCCTTTTAATTTAATAACTCACAAAAGAGTGTAAACTACTACTACCCGAAGTTACTACGCGAGTTTTATGACGTTCTTAATCACTTAAAACATTCACAAAGCATTCACAGCTTCATACTTCATACACATACAATCGACAACTTAGGCAAACAATGGGGTATTAAACACTGCCTTATATTCAGAGAAAGTTGTTTTCAAAATGTGGACTGAAAGTGTTCGTGAAAAATATATTAAAACGAGTCGCAAGTGAAGGGAAGGGTTAAGTTTAAGACCATCGCCCTGTAATTTGATTAAAATAATAACGAACTTTGTGTTGAGTTGTATTAATTTTCGGAAATTGTATACTTTGAATTTGTTATAGCCTAGAAATGTTTTGGAACTCTTAATAAAAAGATCAAGTCCTTTAAGTTAAGTATTTAATACTGATCATTATTATAAAAATAATATATATTTTAAGAACATCATATTAAACCCAATAAAGTAATTGTTTCATTTTTTTTTAAATTATTTTTAAGAATATTTTCTTTAAAAAAAAAGTTTTTGCACTTTAAATGATCTTATCTCAAAACAAAGAAAATGGATTTAGTGAATTTTAGAACAAAGGAATCCAAATATGAATGACCCCGTATTTGCTTTTGACAATAATTGCAAGTAAATCAAAAACTCCACTAACGAAACCAGTTAAAACCATCTTAATTGATTTTAATGCCTTGTTGTCTAGACGTCCGTCATGTGTGTTTGATTCTTCATGTCAGTGACATTGTATCAGCAAAATTGTTTGGGCTAACGAAATAAAAAATATAGGTTTAAAAAACATGAAATAAAATTAAATTAAAAAAAAAGTTTTTTAGAGGTCACTTAAGACGGGGTTTATTTTATTTAATTTTATTTCATGCTTTTTAAACCTATATTATTGTATCTTAGCCTTGACTGTCCCAATCCTGGGCATAGGCCTCCCCCATTTCTTCCATTTTTCTCGGTGTTGCGCTTCTTCTCGCTAATTAACGAAAACAAGGAGTTATAAAATTTTAAAAAAACCTGATCTTTTAGGAGGGGGAGGCCTGGCGATGCCCATGGTGACAAGTAACCAGATTTCAAATTTCGAATCGACCAGAATTGTGGAAGTTGTTTATAACCCTTGAACTAGAAAAAAGGTGATGACCTTTAAACGGCTGAGCGGATTTTCTTAAAACATAGCTAAGAACACTCCATTAAAATACCTTTCAAACGAAACCAATTTCATCAAAATCGGTTCATCCGTTTAGGAGCTACGATGCCACAGACAGACACACAGATACACAGATACAGAGATACACAGATACACAGATACACAGACACACAGATACACACGACAAACTTATAACACCCCTATTTTTTGGTCGGGGGTTTAAAAGTCAATATTTTTGTTAGAATAGAATATAATAATAGTTCTTCATTTGCACAGAAAGTAGGTACAAGTTACAGAGGTTAAGATTTTGTTTTTGTGACCTGGTTGAATGTGACTTTACATCCAACCTTAAAGTGGTATAGCAATTACAATATCAACTATACCTAGAATTGATGAAATGAAATATCAAGGTACAGATTACCTGTGCGGACTGTGATGTGATTCGCTAACTTTGGTAAAGGCTGTTCGATAGATCGTGGTTTACTTATATTAGTAAGTAGGGATCGGTTTAACGAGCTTAGGGACTTCTCACGAACTGGTGTAATGGTATTATCTTTCTTAATAAAATTGGCAAATGAAATACCTGTACCATCTTGATTCTTTCAGATTAAAAAAAATATCTTGTAAAACCTTAGATGAAGGATAAATTAAAAAAGGACTAATTAATTAACATCTTGATTTTACTCTACTAAAATTCCAACAAGGCCTTGATCATTACTTTTGAACACCATCTTAAAATTTAATCTCTAAATTCAAATTCTTACACGCCTTAATGAAAAATTCCTTTAAGTGATTTTAAACCTTTTTATCAGCTTATTAGACCACATCCCCGACACTTACAACTTAAACCACTGCTTTAACTTACCTTATCAAAAAACAGATCAACACTAAACGAAGCTTGACACTACTTAACCAGCATAATTACAATAAGGCACAGGTTCTCTAATTAAGTAAACAGGAAACGTCTCGTGCGTCGGTATTCGTTTAATCACAGTTAAACAGTAACTTTAATGGGTGAAACGCATCTCCGCAGTGACCGACCCATCTGTTTTTGTTTAGTCTTACTGCGTCCGCACTTTCCCCGTTTAGATACAGATTTATAGGATACGATTAAAGTAAGATACGTTTGATTTGTAACAAATTTGGATTGGACTATATTTTAGCTTTAGTCAAATTGAGCTTGACACGTCTTCTGCATGAGAAAGGGGCTACAAGAACCATAAAAACGTTCGCATTAAACGTTAGACGTCATACAGATCCAGTCTGTTCCCATGTTGTCCTCTCCCAGCGACGCCCTAAGCCGAGGCTCGTACCCCCCTTAGCATGTAGTCGCTTAGTTTATAAGTTTTTTTATGCCCTGGCTAGAGGCCTTACACTCAAGGCACCGAAACCTCCTAGGTTGAACTGCGAGATGCGATTAAAAGAAAAAAGTAAGACGTCTAACTTTTTTTTTCAAGGCAACCCAATTCGAATATGGTTCCTGCCATGTTTGTCTCCTGCTGAATACAAATTAAGGATGATAGAATTCATTTGAAATAAGTAATTTTGACGATCCATTTGTTTATATTTAGTCCGTTTCCGTTCATTACCTACTGGACTTCGTTTAGTCCACTCCCGGCCCCTCGACCCCTTAAAAAAGATTTGTTTATTTGTTTCCTCTCAACCCTTAAACATAGTTCACACTCGACCCCCAGGGGGTGAATCTGAATTTTCATACAAAGGACAGGCATACCTCGTCCACTTTCAACCCATAACTCGGTAAGTACTTCTCCGTTTAGATACAGATTAAAGTTGGTTGTAAACATATCGACCGAGTCGTGATCTTTGAGTGTTAGTACAGTTGCACGATTTTGATTGGACGATATTTTAGTTGGTTGGCCAACTAACTAGCCTTATCTTCTTTTTACTGTTTTCAGCCCAAGAAATTAGAAAGATCTGTATATAACTTTTGCAAGCTCTTCTGACCGACTAATATTTTATTCTTCACCCTTTTGGGACACACAGATCTCGTAAAAATATTAACTATCCAACGTATCTATGTACTAGTACTATGAACCCAACACGACGGCCGTTATTAGCTCCTGTACGTATCCTATCTAAAAGCTTTTTTGACGAAACTCTTGCATACAAATTAAGCCATTTTCGTTTGACGTGGGTCGCCCAAAGAACCTATGTGAATTAATTTTTTTGCCAACCTTCATTACTTTAGGGTACATTTGAAAGCCAAAAGACGTCCAATGCTGAACTTAGGCATCCCCCAAGAGCAGTCACGTCAACCAGTTCAGTGCTGATGTTGATGTCGTTTGACACTGCAATTTTGTTCATGTTTACAGATATTATAGAGAGGTAATGCGTGCAAGTTTGTTAACTTTGATGTAAGGGGTAATCTTCGGAACTTTTGATGCGATTCCGAAAATTCCTTCACTAATGGTAAGCTATATTATCCCCGAGTATAATAGTAATATATTAAAGCGTTCCCGTGGGTTAATTGCCGACCTTAACGCAAGCGACGTTGTGGGCAAAAGCTAACATGACACATAACATAACGTCATCACGCCGTAATCCCCGAAGACTTAGGCAGATGCATAATTAACTAGCTTCTGCCCGCGGCTTCGCAGGCTTATAGATAATATTTGTTGCCCGCGGCTTCGCAGTTCTCACTTAAATCAATGCCAGACATAGCCTAGGGCAGGATATTCAGACAATGCGTATTTTAAATTTTATTATTTGCACTTAGAAAATGAGGTCATCATTTTCGTTATCGGCGACCCTGAAGTCCACAAAAACGACACCCGTGAAAGAAAAACTGAAAGTTTTCCTCGGCGTCAATTTGGTCAGCGACCCCGAAAACCACGAAAACGACACCAATGAACGAAGAACAGGAAATTTTCCTCAGCGTCATCTCGGATTTTCATTTTCATTGCCAGCGACCCGCTAAAACCACGAAAACGACACCCATGAAGCCATTGAGTCGCGCAAGTGACCAGCCGCGTGAGTGTCTTTCGCGCAAGTATCCATGCGCAATATATTTTCGTCCCGCAAGTGTCCTTCGCACAAATGACCCAGATTTCCTAGAAGTGTGAACTTATATGAAGTTTTTTTAGCGTATTTGTCCACAAAAAAGTGCTAACACTACAATACAAAAATAAAAAAATTGCCACCCCTGTTATCGTCTGAGGGGTGGATTTTCCAAAAACATTGATACGTGTTTATCAATTCCATCGAGATACACAAATAGTAAATTTCAAGCTGTGCAGACTATACTTGTTTTACTAATGTTTCAACCCCTTTTCGCCCTTTTGGGGTCGAATTTCCAAAAACTGCCAAATACGTGTTTATTTATTTTTGCTCAGAAACTTTAATATTTAATGTCATTCTTCTTACTTCAAAAATGACGGATTCCGCATAAAGACTTTGAACCCCCATCTCACCCTGTTAGGGGGTAATTTCTCGAAAACGCTAAAATAACTATTTATTTATTTCTAACCAGAAGCTTGTATATGAAATTTCAGCCTTCTAACTTTAAATGACGATTTTCCATACAAACTTTCATCCCCCATTTAAGTCCCTTAGGGGTTGAATTTCGAAAAATCCTTCCTTATTCCTTATCTACATTATAAAGGAAACCTCTGTGCAAAATTTCAGCTTTCTAAGTTCAAAGGTTTGGGCTAGGCGTTGATGAGTCAGTCAATCAGTCAGTCAGAACTTCTCTTTTTATTTATTTATATATATATATAGATATATATAATAATAATAATAGATAGATAGGTAATAAGTAACTGTCCAGCGCAACTTCGTCTGCGTCACATTTTCCCCGTTTTCGCAACATTTTTCATTGCTACTCCGCTCCTATTGGTCGTAGCATAGTAGTAGTAAGATATACATATAGCCTATAGCCTTCCTCAATAAATGGGCTATCTAACACTGAAAGAATTTTTCAAATCGGATCAGTAGTTCCTGAGATTAGCGCGTTCAAGCAAGCAAACAAACAAACTGTTCAGCTTTATAATATTAGTATATATATAAAAAAAAAAACAAAGTAAAAAAAAGTCAAGCAATAGTTAATACTTAATAAACACATCACAAGACACGCTATTACTTATATTAATTCAGTTAACTGAACCCTAAATCACAGAGCTCTATCGACTTTTAAAGCAACCTCCATCTTTATATTCAATTCAACCGAACTTTCTCTAGTTAGGGAGTGATTAATTGAATTCAATTTATTTGAATTTTATTTCGTCGTTATCTAAAGGGCTAAGGTTTCCTGTACGTTCGTGTTATGTCGAGTAATCGAATAATTACATCGATTATCCGTGAACTTCGAGATTTTTTATCGATTAAAGTCGGGTGGGTGGTTTTCCTGTAATGTGATAAATGAGATCGTATTTTATTGATATTTTTTAATCTGATCGATAGTAATTTGTAAATACAATAATATTTTTAGAACTTTTAAATAAGAATAAAACAAAACAGAAAATAAGACTTTCTTCTTTCTTGAAAACCACACACTGAGTCCGTATTCGCTGGTGTTCCTATTTTACACTCGTAATTTATCATTTTTACAACAGTACCTACGATATGCCAATACATTAAATATTTTACCCACTATAGAGCATTATTTCATAACTCTATTCATACACCGTGTAAATCACCTCCTCACGAAGCCGTCAACCAAGCATTCTGTACATGAAACTAAGTAACTTTACGCAAAAAATATTGCTGGGAAACGACTTTTTTTTGGGGGGTGTAAAATCATTTTTTATGGTAGAACTCAATGTAACGCACTAAAAACATTGTGCTGATGGACGGATTGGATAGTACGGGGGTCGTGGAGGTGTTTAAAATAAAAATCTTACATTAAAAACTTGTATTTAAAAAAATACTTGTCAAAAAGTTGGAACTTTGACCCCTAATATCTCCGTAACTAGAAGGTTCCCAGGTATGGTGTAGAACAAAAAAATGATCGCACTGACAGGGAGAACCAGTGCCTTTCGGCTTCGTTAAGAGGTGTTTACACCCTTTATGTAAAATGTTCCAAACGGTAAAAATATTTGACACCCTTTTGCGACGTTGCCAACTTTCAGAATAAACCTCTCAATCCTTCGCCTTGTATGTCACTGCGACTAAAAAGTGAAAGCTAACAAAAAGCTCTTCATTACACCTGTTATATCATTCCACGAATCCCTAAAGAATCCAACCAGTAGAGAAACTAGTAAAAGTTTCGTCTTCATAGATAATGGGAACGTTCATACAAACTTTTTGCTGCCGTGGGAAGACCGTTTTAAATTAATTTCTATTTAATGTTGGGAGCCAACTAGTATTATATTTGTTGGTTGTAAAATGGAAAGTAGTGGAGCAACTATTTAAGTTATTGATCTTCTAAGCAATTAATTTATTTTTTTATTGCTTCACGCTCGATTTCCTTGTGATAAGTGATGTTTTCTAGCCTTGGTTTTACCTCTTGGTTGAAGCAATTGGTGTCTTGTTAAGAGGTCTTTTACACCTTAATAAAATGGCAAATTGGGTATCGCAATCACACACTAGTGTCCGCTTATTTAAGCACTGACTTTTTACGAATTGAAATAGGATTTTTTGTTTTTTTTTGCCTTATCTCTCAAAATTTAAAAATGAACATCATGACCGCATTGTGTTTGACTTGTCAGCAACTTCATGGCGCGTTTGTAGTATTTATTTAAATATAAAACCCTTTTATTTTTTCAGGCAGCTTTTATTTGGGTTTATTATTTACAGATCTAAAATAATAATAAAAATATTGACAAGTATCAAAATGGGATAAGAATTACAGGGCGTCAAAAATTCGTCCATTTTGTTGTTATTATAATTTATAATTGAGTTTAATATACAACGGACTATTGACCTATACAGCTTCTAGCTTCGTAGGTACTAATAATCTTATTTCAAGTATACGCTTTGTACTATGAGTAAGTAATTACGAACGCCCCAGGCGATCAATAAGTAACCGCATTTAAAAACTATTCATTATCATCCAACATGCCGCCGACGCGACGCACGCGTGGAAAATTATTTTGATGTGCGACTAAACCAATCTATGAGGTGTTCAAAATATTACTCTAAATATTTTACAAGACATTTTTGGCAGAGATTTGGGCAAAAATTTGAACTTGGAAAAGAAAAGGAGGCTTCAAAATCTAGCAACATTGCTAATGTTGCCAGATTTTGTTAAGGTCCGCTTGCACCACAACTTACGCATAAGTACGTTAAGCCGTTGGTCCCCGCTGTGATTTGTAGATCTTTGATAATCATTACACGTAGCCAGTGGCCCGAAAGTCTGATAACCAGTGTTACCAAGGGGTACTATATTACCAAGTACCAACTGGGTGTTGAAGGTCAGATAGGCAGTCGCTCCATGTAAAATACTGGTATTCAGCTGCATCCGGTAAGACTGGAAGCCGACCTCAACATAGCTGGGAAAAGGCTAGGCAGATGATGTGGAAGCGGACCTTAACACTGAAATGTTCGAAACATCATTCTGTCTCTGGTATTTTCAAACAATAGGGGATAATCCATTTTTTTTTTCTTTGTCCGTCGGGTAGTTTATTGAAAAGTATTGGACACGTATTTTTTCTTTTTTCATGTGGTTTTAAAATTACGGAGATATATTGAGTTGA
The DNA here is from genome assembly GCA_963082945.1 of Cerastis leucographa. Classification (NCBI taxonomy): domain Eukaryota; kingdom Metazoa; phylum Arthropoda; class Insecta; order Lepidoptera; family Noctuidae; genus Cerastis; species Cerastis leucographa. Next base: position 6,309,347 of record OY720382.1, read on the forward strand.
AATGGCGCATGACGTCACGTCATGTTGGTAAGTTTTATACCTACTTGTGACGTAGTAAGCCCCCACTCTCCAACTTTAATGAGTTTTAACTAAGTAATTTTTTGATATTTTGATAAAACAAAAAATACGTGTCTAATATTTTTGTATTACCTGTGTGACGGACAAAATAGAATGTCGTTTTCTTTACCCAGTCCGATCCCCTATTGACGGAAACCGAACGATGTTACAAAGATGGTGTGTGGTGCAATAGAGCCAAAGAGTAGTATGTGTAGCTTTAGCGATTTATTATGACCTTAGATATGACCTACGTATTCTCGCCCCGTTTATCTTGGGTCGTTATCACCAAATATTGCGTCGAAAGAGGAGAACGTCTGCCAATACCTGTGGGACATTAAAATAAATGAATTATTCAGTGAAAAAAGATGGCGATATCCAATAATTTTGCTGTGCCTCAAAATGAGATTTGGGGCAATAATTTAATATGAAAATGAAAAAATAAGGCCTTCAAATTTTTATAAAGGTTTATTAAATAAATTAACATATACTCACGCCTTTTTCTTGATAGGCAGAAATTACATAACGCCTCTAGTAATTAACTCTTTCAGTAGCAGAATTAAATATTATAACTTCTCCAACATCATCATCTAACAACACTCTGTAACCGTCCACTTAAAAAAAACGAGACTATTTTTGATAAAATGAAGACCGGTGTTGGTGTTGTGGTTGATGTTTTTTTTTCTTTTAGGTTGATAATTAATTAATAATTATTTCATCATCATCATCATTAGCCTATTATGTTCCCACTGCTGGGACACAGGCCTCCTCTCTATGAGAAGGAGTGGGCTGTAATCCACCACGCGGGCCCAGTGCGGGTTGGTAGATGTTGGTAGATGTGTGTGTGAATAATTATTTATTAATAATTAAAAAATTGGAAATAAAAAACAACACTATGTACAACAAAATGATGACGTCTAGCTAGAATGAAACCGGTATAGAGAAAGTTCATGCTGTCTGGGGTCAACTTCCATGGACTCGCTTAGCATCGGTGTTAATAGATTGTGTTTATAGGTGACCAACGATTTATCACAAAGATTTACATATAAAATAACGATCATTTTGCTGTACGATGTGTTGGTGTAATTTTAGGGTAGGTGATAAATTTGTAAGTAGTTGCCTACACACTAAGATGCTGTGGGTTACAGTGGGGTTGGGTGGATATGTTGGAATCAGTGTAGTGGTATAATGATAAAAATGTTTTGTTACCAAGAGGTCAGAAAACATATTTAAAGTTGACTTTGTCTCTGTCATCTCTGACCTAGACTAAAGTCAAGAGCAAACCGATAAAAAAGTATCGTATTACCCAATACTAACTGGGTTGTGGAGGTCAGATAGGCAGTCGCTCCATGTAAAATGCTGGTATTCAGCTATATCTGGTTAGACGGACGATGACCCCAACATTGTTAGGAAAAGGTTAGGCAGGTGATGATGATCTCTAGATGATCTCTCTGAGAACTTTTTTTTTTTTGAGTATGGCATCTCGCAGTTCAGCCTCTGAGGCTGGCTTCTGCTTAACCGGACTAATAAAATAATACACGACCCATCATTATTCTCCTACTAACTTATGCCCGCGGCGTCGCCCGCGTGGAGTTCGATAATTGTCCCACAGGAATATACTATCGGGATAAAAAGTATCTTATGTGTTAATCCAGGTTATAAACTATCTGTGCAAGTCTGCACTAGGCTTTTATATATTTTTTCCCTTTTGATACCTTTTGTCTATGTTTTGATAGCTATTGTTTATGATTTTTGATTGACTGGATTACACTTTTGTTTTCTCTACCAAGAACCAGCGCATTTTTATTTGGTAGTTAATACTATCTTGTTCCAGTTTTCATCCAAATCCGTTCAGTAGTTTTTGCGTGGAAGAGTAACAAACATCCATCCATACGCACAAACTTTCGCATTGATAATATTAAGTAGTAGGATTCTTATACCAATTTATTTAAGGTCGGGGCAGTGTTTCTTCTTTTTCCATAATTCCCTATTACTCGACATCTCAGCAGTTACCTCTTTTCTAGCCATTATCATACTAGCACAAGATAAAAAAGCTAAATTAATTTCCACTAAAACTGCTATAACGGCAAATCCTGACGTTGTAGATGATTGTAGAGTGTTTTGTCGTCATAAGAAATAGGATGCTTTGAAAAAAAACTGTAGGTGCTAAACAAAAACCATGCGTGCATAAAGTAAGTCTGTTTGGGTCCGTAGCTTAGGCCCTCAGTGGCCGAGGCACCTGTGGCCGACGCCCCCGATGTGGGTCTGTTTGTGTGCCCCGTTTGCTGCTTATCTTATGTTTTTGTCTGCGAACAAAAAAGCTCATCAAAATAAAATGTTGATCCAGCACCCTAACTGACAGTCTACACCTGGTTCAAATCCTAATCTATCTGTTTATATTGTGAGCTATATAATCCAACACACTAGCTGACCCGCGCTACTTCGGCTGCGTCACATTTTCCCCCGTTTTTGCAAACATTTTTTATTGATGCTCCGCTCCTATTAGACGTAGCGTGATGTTATATAGCCTATAGTCTTCCTCGATAAATGGGCTATCCAACATAAAATACTTTTTCAATTCGAATCAGTAGTTCCTGAGATTAAGACGTTCAACCAAACAAACAAACTCTTTAGCTTTATAGTATTCAACTAATATTATAAACGCGAAAGTTTGTTAGTATGGATGAATGTTTGTTACTCTTTCACGCAAAAACCACTGAATGGATTTGGATGAAATTTGGCACACGGGTAGTTTATAACCTGGATTAACATATTATAGTTTTTATGGATACTTTTTATCCTGGTGGTACAATCCCGTGGGACAGTGACCGAACTCCATGCGTGCGTAGCCGCGGGCACAGTCTAGTTAATACACAGGGTGTAACGGAAAGGGTATATACATACTTAAGGTGTGCTACATACTATCAAACTGAACATGTTTCTCATCAAAAAAATATCTGCTGCCCCATAGAAAATTGCAATACCTATTCGACCCAAATGTATTGGCAGCTGATTGTTTTTTTTTGCTGCAATTTTTTTTTAATGATAAGTAACATGCTCAGTTTGATGACACCCTTAAGGATGTATATATCCTTTCCGTTACACCCTGTATAGTATTGATAAAATAAGGCCAATTCACGTCGTTATCGGCTCGTGTAAGAGCTATTAGTGGCAGACGCGACGACTCCGACCTTTATGTAAATTGCGCCCAATGATTCTTACTTCCGTTATCGTGAGAATGCTAGGTCATATGTGTAAAATGGACCTTAAATATGACCCGAATAGAGACTTTTATTGCATAACATTTGGTACTCATATTAAAAGTCAGGTTCTACGAGTAAAAAAAAATAGTCTTAAGTTACAATATCATCATCTGCCTAGCCTTTTCCTAACTATGTTGGGGTCGGCTTCCAGTCTAACCGATTGCAGCTGAATACCAGTATTTTACATGGTGCGACTGCCTATCTGACCTTCACAACCCAGTAACTGGGTAATACGAAACCCTTTAGTAAGACTGGTAGTCAGACTTTCGGGACTTTCAGCCAGGCGCGGCTCAGCCTGAAGATTGATCCTAGTGGCTGTTATTATTTAGCCACGAGCTCCTCTTATTACCAATTAGTTAAAGATAATTTAATATGTTGCATAACCAAAATAAGGACCGTAACATTCCTTATTCAAGGTAATTAAAAAAAAAAGTCAAACAAACACAATCAGTAAAACCACATACAGCTAACACAAAAAACCATCATCAATTCGCACAAAAACACCATTACATTGCTTATTTCGCACAAAAAAACCCACACATCGATGGCATTCACTTAAAAAATACACATCGAAAAAACACAATGAAAATCGAATTGAGATGTCCGGTGCCATCAATGGCCACACTAGAAAGGCTTTTAAAGCGAAACAGTGACAGCCAAAAAAGTAAAAAAAAAAACCTTTTTTCACAATGTCAACGTCAATTCGTTTCGATTTCGGCGTCAGTCGCGTTAATTGGATCGGAATAGTGTTAATCAGACATTGTGTTTGTTTTTATGTCGATAGATACATTTGATCGATGTCATTATCTGCCTAGCCTTTTCCCAAACTAACTTGGGGTCGGCTTCCAGTCTAACTGGATGCAGCTGAGTACCAGTATTTCACATAAAGCGACTGCCTATCTGACCTCCACAACCCAGTAACTAGGTAATACGATACTTGGTAAGACTGGATAGCAGACTTTCTGCTTCTGACTACTCGTATCGACTGTCAAAGATCTACAAATGACAGCCGGGACCAACGGCTTAACGTGCTTTCCGAGGCACGGAGGAAAGTCGGTATGTAATTATGGTCACCCATCCACGGACCAACCTCGGCAAGCACGGCTTAACCTTAAAGATCGACCAGTGCGGCTGTTATTATTTAGCCACGAGCTCCTCCATACATTTGATCGATGTGTAGAACAAAAAATGTGTAGATTGTTGAAGTTATTGTGAGTCAGTTGTCATTTTCTCAGGTCGATAATGAACGTTGGTCGACTGCTGAGCATGAGGCCCTAGGTTCGATTCCCAGGTATTGCAAAGTGTTCTTGGTTTTCCCATCAAGAATTTCTCAGTAGCTGTCACGGAGTGTGGATTTGTGCCAGGTTGATGGCAATAGGCTCGCCCCCTATTAAATGGGACTTAAAAATAACATAACTGGCGAAATTTGGGTGTACTATTTGGTGCACCTCTGCCTAACCCTTCTGGAAATACAGGCGTGATGTTAAGTTAATCTAGATCTAATCGTATGATTAATTTCAGGGGATGTAACGTTAAGTGATGAGCTACTTAACCATACTTTTTTCGATGATATAAACCAGCCAACAATAAATGTACGAAATCGAATCATTATATTTTTTTAGTTTTAATTTTGGTTCCGCTCAAAGACAACGAACAGAACATCAGTTGGTTTCCCATCATTTTAAATCATCTCAAAATATTCAAAGCTGATAGTCAAGAAATATAATGTTACTAGCTGTCCCGCGCAACTTCGTCGGCGTCACATTTTCCACGTTTTCGCAACATTTTTCGTTGCTGCTCCGCTCCTATTGGTCGTAGCGTGATGATGTATAGCCTATGTTCTTCCCCAGGATGAATATCTACCTTCTGGCCAAATTTAATTAAGATCCGATCAGCCGTTTAGTGGTGAAAAGGTAACAAACAAACACAAACAAACAGAGTGACTTTCGCATTTATAATATTAGTATGGTTTGTCTGAAGTTACACCATTTCAAAACTATTGTTTACTTTCAAAATCAAACAGCTCAGTGAAATCTTTTGGTGAAGTTCAGTTTTTACCCCACGCATTGATTCTCTCATTGAAAGTTCAATGTCCATGTTAACTAAATTGCGACTATGTAACATCAGTGATTGAAAGGACAATCGCTTGGCAACAGTGACAAAATGAATGGACCAGGCGGGCTTCGGCTAATGACAGCGAAAGTGTTATAATTTGCTCACTGACATTTCGGCAGCCTTTGGCGATGTCAGTGTCATGATTACGTTTTAAAAATATAGGCAATTTTGATGAATGATGTTTTGTTTTCGTACATAACTGACGTAGATATCTACTAATATTAAGTCATCATCTGCCTAGCCTTTTCCCAAACTATCTTAAGGTCGGCTTTCAGTGTAACCGGATGCAGCTGAGTACCAGTATTTTACATGAAGCGACTGCCTATCTGACCTCCACAACCCAGTAACTGGGTAATACGATACCCCTTGGTAAGACTAAATGTCAGACTTTAGGCTTCTGACTACTCGTAACGACTGACAAAGATCTACAAATGACAGCCGGGACCAACGGCTTAACGTGCTTTTCGAGGCGCGGGTCAGATAGTTTATTTCATATCGACTTCTCTATGATTAGCACAGATAGTAAAATGATTAATGAATATATTACCTACACAAAATTCACGCCATTATAAATCAATTCCTACTTTCCAACAAAAAAGTGTAAACACAAAAAAGAGGCTGCACGACAAGCCTTCAACTTAAAACGAGTTTCTCGATACACGAAACTTCAAAAAAGCGACCACTTTTTTACTTAAAGTGCTTGGGAACATGTCTATAGGGAAAGCACGATCGAAGCGAACCTCTAATTGACATTTACAAACGATCTTTTGTTCGCCTCACTACTATCTATATTTCGAACAATGTAAGCACATCATTATTCATTGTTTGGTTTTATTATCTCTTAATTATTTTATGGTTTCGCACTCGATTTCGCACGGAAGACGTATTACTTATTAATTAGTGACAATAAGGCTATTGATGTGCAAACGAAGATTGCATGTTCGAAGCTTTTCTTCTGTCATTCGTCAGTTTTTTTTTTATTATGGTTAATGAGTCGATCAATCAATCAATTCAGCCTATAACGTTTCAACACTACTATGTGTTGCATGACCACTTTAAGTATGCAGTTCATGGTGGCATTGCTTGTAAAGAAAAATTGCATCGAAATGTCAAACTTGGTACATTTATTTAAGTTCTGTGTTTTCCCGCGTTCACAGATAAATTGGTTGAAGTATAAGTCGATAAATGATCGATGAAGATGATGTTAATTTAATAATCTTTTTAACGTCCCATTCATACTGCAGAATACTCGGCCTGTAATGGTCTCACTGTATGGCCTCTTCTCTGTGAGAGAGAATAGGCTGTAATCGACCATACGGGCCCAGTGAGGGTTGATAGATGTACAACTGCGAGGATCACCCGGAGGACACGGTGGAGCACACCGCAAAGGTCTGCGCCGCTTGGGCTAAGCACCGCCGCGCCCGTGTCCTCGTAGCGGCTATTGGCGGCGGCGACCTCTCGCATGCGGCCCTGGGTTCGAGAGGGAATGGGAAACCGTCACCTCCTTCTGCGAAGCTGTCATGCTAGCGAAGGAACGTGAGAGGGAGAGAGCCTCAAGTCCCTGCCGCCGCGGGAGATGCCCCGGGGCGTCGGTGGCCACCTAATGGCCCCCGACCACCGTAGGCGCGGGCCTGTGGACGGTGAGTAATGGGCTAGCTCACCGTGCGTCCGTGTTATGACGACAGGCCATGTTGACGGAGCGTTTGTGTTCCACGCGCGCCTCAAAGAGATGTCAGCAAATCGGAAGGGGTCCGAAAGGGCCGACGCCTGTCAGGGCTGCGGGACTGCTCGAAAGAGATACCGTGGCTCTGAAACACAAAGGGCTAAGAAGGAACATGGATAGGTTTTAGTCAGTACAAGTCTTACACTCCCTCTCGCTCCATCCAAAGCGGGAAGGGTCATTTGATGATTTCCCATCCATAAAAAAAGGGTTGATAGATGTTATTGCTCTAAGTTACATACCAGTTTCCTCACGATGATTTCCTTCACCCTCTAGAGAGCTGTGTTGATGGAATAAAATACAAAAAGTAACGTGCCCGCCATGTTAAATACTGGTAGCAGCATTCAGTTAAATTGGAAGCAAAACCTAACATAGCTGGGAAAAGGCCAGGCAGATGATGATGAATGCGCCTGCGCCTATAACTCTAAGCCCGGGGTTTGTCACCACTGGGTCACCACTGCGAGCAGTGGTGACCCAGTGGTTCACACTGAACAGGGGGCCTAAACTGGTCTTGTAGCAGAATCATGATAGAATAATTAATTTATATCACGATAAAATTCGTACAATGGTCACAGACGCATTTAAAATGGTCAATTGTTACTTTATGACATAATATATTCATATTATAATTAAAGCGGCCATTTTAGGCTTGATCATCAGATCACATTGAGGACAACTATAAAGAGTGTAAAACACCTCTTAACGAAGCCGAAAGGCACTGGTTCTCCCTGTCATTGCGATCAGTTTTTTGTTCCACACCATACCTGGGAACCTTCAAGTTACGGAGATATTAGGGGTCAAAGTTCCAACTTTTTGACAAGTATTTTTTTAAATGCAAGTTTTTAATGTAAGATTTTTACTTTAAGCACCTCCACGACCGCCGTACTATTCAATCCGTCCATCAGCACAATGTTTTGAGTGCGTTACATTGAGTTCTACCACAAAACATAATTTTACACCCCCCCAAAAAAAAAAGTCGTTTCCCAGCCATAATTTTTGCGTAAAGTTACTTAGTTTCATGTACAGAATGCTTGGTTGACGGCTTCGGGATGAGGTGATTTACACCGTGTATTATTGTGATCATAACGGACTGATCAAACCAATTATTTCATTAACTTTTCTTTTAGATTTTTCCACTTTCCTCGATTGAATTGGTCTTGCATGTGGTTTAACTTTCGTGGTATTATATATTGTGTGGATAAAATTTTATTGAAGTTATTTTATTATGATTGGGCGTTACACTATTTTTTTATGACCGGCAAGTTCCGGTTAACTGTGGGATGAAAGAAAGAAGTAATTGAACTTGCGGTTACAATTTTTTGTAAACATTATTTAACTACGGCAATCGTAGTTATTTATTACACAATATGTTGTAGAACTGGTTGGCATTACACTGATTATTATCAACGTAAATTAATAAATTAATTATTTCAATGTAAAAATATTTCTCATCTTACAATCGGCATTTCAATGTAAAAGTATTTCTCATCTTTTTCTTTAAGGACTTTTATTCGGCTTATCACCATTCTTTAAATTACTAATTAAGTTTAAGTAGTCTATTTATTTTTATTCCGAAATGAAATTCCTTTAAATATTGAGTGACTGCTTCATTAAAAGTATGTATGTTGTAATGTCATGTATCTTGTCTGCCCACCCAATCGATTAAAGGCGGCCATGCGTACGCGCCGGTCAGCGGCGAGCTTTTGATAGTGATGTGCCATTTATTTGCGGTAAAACATCGATATTTCTTTCTGAAGTTTTTTTTTTAGTTTCTAAAATAAAACTACAAGTTTGTTTAGAAAATTCGCTAATTGATTGAAGAATTTGATTGATAGTTAACAATTTTATTATGAAATTAATGTGTGGTTTGTTAGCAGTCATTGAATTGATTTGAAGGTCGTTAAATAAACGATTGACTCTCTATTTGATGGTTGTTAGTAATTAACATATTGAATAATCTTGAACCTCTATGACTGCATACTACTGCATAGTTACTTTTCAATTAATAACCTAAAGGGGGTTTCATATTGGGCTTTTGTATTTACATCATTTCATTCAAGAGTGAAGTCATTAGTGCCTGCAAAGCTGCACTAAGTCATCAATCCAGAAGCCAGACATTCCGGTCTTATCTCCGTACGTTCAATTCATTTCCCACGTCACATTAGATGGAATGTCATCCGCTGATAGATAAGGTGCGTAACATTGATATCGATATTCACAGCGGTGGTCTTGTAAACATTGATACTCGGTATCACTAATTAGTACCCGGTGAAAGTTACCGACCGACTGACCACAATTCAAGTCCGATGTTTCGGCTGCGTCGATTCTAGATCGATTCTACTTTCGTTTTTGACTACTCTTACTTACCGCTCACCTCGAATCGATTGTATGATTTATTTCGTACTTACGTTACATAGATGTAATTATACGTTTGGCTACGGATTCGTTGCGGTCAGACACTTGTGGAGTCGGGTGTCGGTTTAATTAATTTCTACTGATATTCATTAATAACTATCTTTGCTGGGCGTTGTTATTAACTGAGAGTGCAAAGGTGCGGCATTGGAGATCCTTCGCTTTCCTTATCGATAACATTAGAGAGTACTGTACCATCTAATCGATACAATTGCTCGAACACAATCAAGCAATTACCGACACTTCATCACCAATAAAATCTTCAAATATTTTGGTTACAAATATTTGGATAAACAAATTATACCACAACTCGACGCAAATAACAGCTTTTATGGATATGATTGATCATATAACTGTTCGTATAAATATGAAAAAAGATGAAGTTAATCGGATATGAATAACAGTCAATTAAAGAGTCGACGAAAATAACCAAAACGCCCGTCAATTTGATTAGCTCAGTGGGAAGCGGTTGGTTGTGGTCAGGCTTTAAAGATGGCGGATGAGACAACCTAAAAGATATTTTGTTCTTTGATTCGATTGTATGCCGTTGTCGTTATTTTTAATGACAGCTGTTTACTGTTTATCTTATGATTTCTCTTTATGTTGTTGATTCCACTTCATTGCTATCGTAATATCTTTAACTATCGAACAGATCTTACCAGATTACATCTACTGATGGGTCTAGCACTTAGTATTTTATTTTTCCATCAGCGTTGATGCCAGACTTCGTATAATCTCAGATGGTTGTTTATTACACAAGTGCCCTTTATTTGGGAAGAAGTTTAACACCTAATTAGACAATTAAAAACAAAACCTCAATGCCACCAAATACTGTCAAATCCCACAACACCATTTAACCCTCACATAAACCCGTTAAAACCGACTAAAACACTGTTCACACTTCTATAAAACCATCCAAGCTCGACTTGTTTTTATCGCCCGCTTATTCTGAGGCCTAACAGTCTCATCGCGACCCCAGATGTGTGCCAGCGGGTCTTCAATGTGGGTTTATGATGCAGCGCCACGGGTTCTCAGCCGCTGTGGGTGCCTCATTGTGTGTGGCAATTAACTCTAACTGTCAACGTTTCCTAGGATTCCATGTGAACTCTCCGTCAATAGGGATTGTTGATTTTAATTATTATAATTGTTTCTCTTGTTTGTTTGTTTGGTTGTTGCTGTGATAAGAACTGTATCTATGGTTATGAGCTTTGACATCTTTCATTGTTTTTTTTTTACATAACACTGCGCTTGTAAACTCCGAAGGCTTATTTGGGATAAGCCCGCCACACTTTTCCCAAAAGTAGGGTACCCCAAAGGATTAGGTAGAGGCCATACCTAATAGTACATTGACATTTCACCAGTTATGATTAAGTCCCAAATAATAGGGACGAGCCTTTTGCCATCGACCGGGCACAAATCCAAACTCCGCGACTGCTACTGAATAATGCCAGATAGAAGATTTTTTTTTTTATTAATAAAAAACGTTTGTGTACTTTGTGCCCATCAGTACCTTTACAGGATCAGATAAAAGATAAGAAAACAAGGGGTTAATCAAATAATGCCTGATCTCGAAAGCTCCCAAACCTTTACTAGTCAGAATAAACTTGAATTACGAGAGTAGTAAAAATAAAAGGATTAAGTTAACGAGAGAATTCCGGATACTGTTATTTTTTGGTTCATATAAAACGAAATGAATCGAAATACTAATTCTTTAGTCAAACATCAGCATAACTAATCTCAAGAATAATACAAAGGAAAACAAGAATAGACTTTTACAAAAGTAAAATCTTTCGAGAAACTTGTGTGCCCAATAGTTGGTACTGGATTCTTAGTCACGTAGGTAAATATTGATAACTTTCGAAGCAAATATTTAGTTTGCCGTAGCACACTTACTCAATATAACATCAGCAAGCTAATATGCCAATTAAAACATTCCATGATAATTCTGGTTTTAGCGAAAGCAAAATTACGAGATCGTATGTCGTTGACCGTAGAGATTTGACTGACGAAATTGTAACTGAAAACGTAACATATAACGTCTTTGTCGCACGCTTGATTGAAGTGTAAGTCTGTCTCTTTTTAAATCGTGACACGTCTTGACAGGTTGACATGAGATCCTCGAAATCCTAGAAGTGACAGCGTCGGTGAAAGTGTAAATAAAGAGTTTCGGTCGAGAGCGTTTTGTGTGTTAAAAAGCATTTCAATTTGTTTTCCCGATTTGTAGGGAAGTGCTACTTTTTTAGATAATTGGTTGGGTTGTACGTTGAAAGGTTCTTTATTAGCTTTTGTATGTTTATTTACTTACACACAATTTTAGAATTGATTTGATGTCTTTGCCACATGTAGCTTCCTTTTGTAAGACTCCCACATTAGCTTCAGTTGCTTTCTTTAGTTCGCCGGATTTAATGCCGTCTTCCATCAAATCAAATTCTAATTCATTTTCAGCATGTAAGTTATTGTTTAGTCTAAAAATATAATTCCTATCATCTGTCATCCGAAGTTTGTAAACTTCAGTAGCAGTGACTAAACCATTCCGTAACAGCTTCTGGTTCATTTTTCCAGATTGAAGTAATAATTATAGTCTAACAATATCATTCACCTCATCAGTCATCCCAAGTTTGCAAACTACCGTAACAGTGACTAAACTAGTCCATAATATCGCCATGTCATCTAAACTTTGACTGTAACTCTCATGAACTAAGTTTTATGAGATAGTGTCGGGACGCGAACATTACAATAACAACCTAACAGCCCTAAGTTTAGCAGAAGTGACTATGATCAGGTTTAGAATTATATAGTTCCATACCTAAGACATAATTTGTGAAGGCCTTTTTAGCATAAACGGAACTATGTTCCTTTGATTGGCTCAACACAGCAAAAGTCATCATAATATTTAACATTTAATTTTTACGACATATTTGAATCAATTAGTAATGAGTTGATAGTTCGGTAAATATTTGGTAAGTCATTTTCTAGCATTTGTTGAAAGGTAAATACAACGAGCCCAAAGTGTTTGCTAGTCACACACCAATCGTGCGCTTAGGTACTCCGTGAGTGTGCATGCATATTATACCGGCTAGGTTATAATCAATAGTAGATAATAACAGGCCGACATACATGCATTTAAAATAATTGCTGTCCTTATAAAGATATACATGTACTTGTTAAATGAATGCTTTCATCAGCATCATCATTAACAGTAGCGAAGGTTTTTACGAGTATGTCACAATTCCCTTTGCCTTTCCATTCTATACCTAAAAATGACTATTGCTCCTTTACGTATATTGTTGAATAATCTTCCCAAATTCCTCGAGTATTACGTTACCCATCTGTTAAATCCTTTTATTTTCATTAACTAAAATCCATTCTGTTTTAAAAGCTCCCAGTATCGTTACATACTTTAACAAAAACCTTTTAATCCGTACGAAACCTTTATTAATTTTCTCTGAACACGACCTCTCCAAATCTCTTGAATAGTCTCGAATAATAAATCACTTCGCAATTGTTCGTACCGCCGTCTGTAGGTACCTCAGTTTACATTGTCGCGATTTACTTTCAGTTTCGTTTTGTGCCCCTGCGCAGGTCAATGCTCGGTAAGATCTAGTGCGCGATAGCTTCCTTACTCAATGATATTGTTTACTTTGAGTCTAGACCTGACAGCTGTGTTTAGATTTGTCTAAGGCTTTTGAATAGGTTGATCATATGTGTGCGCTGTTTGTTTGTATGGGAGATAGTCGCTTTCAAATCTTTTATGAATTTTTATGCAAATATTTGGTACAGAGAAATAAGTAAAAGTTGGTAGGTACGGATAATTTACTTTCTTTGCTTTGTTTGATTTTAAAGTTGTTTTTCCATGCTCGAATATCGGAATGAGTTAAATGGCATAAGATTTGGGAGCTCAGCATTAGATTGATAAAGACTGATGACGATGATGCTGACAAGATGTTATACCGGGTAGGTAGAGTAACTGCGAATGTTAACTTTCGCAGCTTTAGTGAATATGAATTATATACAAAGCAACTAGCCAACAGACGTGATGAAGATCATTATCCCAGAACACAAGAGCCCATTTAACTAATTCCCACAATAACACAACCCGACCCCATAGTAACCGATACTAACAACACAGAGATACACAAAATTCTTTCACATAATAAATTCACCGAAGGGCTTGAGCTAATCGTGTCAAGTCCGCAGTGAAAGTAAAAGGTGGGCGAGAGATTCACAGCGTCGGCGTCGGCGTGTGCGCACGAAGTCACTGATGCCGCTGCGGGTAATGATGGCCACGTGGTTCGCTGGTCATGACTTTCAGAATAATGTCTTTGTATACAAGGTGTAATTGAAATAGCTAAAAAACTCAACAGGGGTCTTTGTACTCATAATTATGAATAATTATCTTTTACTACGAAGAAAATTTTACGTTTCCCTGCAGATTTGTGGGTATTGGATAACTTCAGTGACGCAGGCTGGGAATAATAATGGCCACATGGCAAGTGGTCACGAGTTTTAGACTGCCCTTTTATAACACACTGTGCCTAGTTGATGGCAATAGGCTCACCCCCTATTACATGGGACGTCCCACACTAGGAATTTCTCCTGTATCGTATTTAAACTCACATACACAAACGGCCAGACCCGGAACAAATATCTGTAGGCCATATAAATATTTGTTACGTGCGGGGATCTAACCCGCGACACGCAGCGCAGCAGTCAATCGCTTAGCCACTGCGCAAACCGTGCCGTCAAACTTAAACATAATAGGGGTGCGGACTGGGTAAAGAAAACGACATTCTATTTTGTCCATCAGACAGGTAATACAAAAATATTAGACACGTATTTCTTGTTTTATCAAAATATCAAAAAATTACTTACTTAAAACTCATTAAAGTTGTTGAGAGTGTTGAGTTGGAGAGTGGGGGCTTACTACGTCACAAGTAGGTATAAAACTTACCTACATGTGACGTCATGCGCCATTTCAACTCAATATATCTCCGTAATTTTATGACCACGTGAAAAAAGAAAAAATACGTGTCCAATACTTTTCAATAAACTACCCGTCGGACAAAGAAAAAAAAATTGGATTATCCCCTATTGGCGAAATATGGGTGTAATATGAAGTACATCTCTGCCTAACCCTTCAGGGATTACAGGCGTGATGTTATGTTTATGTTTTATAACACAAGTATAAGTAAAATTAACAGCAAAAAGATTTACAACCTCTAATAACAACAAAGCAAGTCAATGAATTTGTCGTCTACTACTTGTGTTGGATTTCATTTAAGTGATTCACGGCAGAATTTTCACGTTCACAAAACTAGAGATCCACCACAAGTCAAAGGATAATCTGTTTTTCTTTAATACTAAAGCTTTTCCCATTAATCATGCCCTGTGGTAAAAATTAACCCTTTCAAACAATTTCGATTGGCGATCGTGACAAGCCGTTTTTCGCAGCTTAGAGGACGGTCTAATGTAGGCACCTATCTGTAATGGTTGGTTGGGTTTTTATTTCACAAGATTGTTTTCACTTTTTTGCTTGCGTAAAAAGGAAGAGGATTATAAGCTTAGTACATGTCACACTTATGATATTTGGCATGCAATTTAAAACAGATGACACATCAAAGGTGGAATTAATTTCGAGGAAGGAGAAAGTGGTGTTGCGTCACTTTAAAGAAGTTTAACATCTGGTAATACTCGTAGATTCTAATCTTGGCCGTTAGTTGTTCAATCCACGCCTATAATGGTGATCAAATGATTTTCAAAAGTTTTCTTTTATAATATAAGCTGTACCTGTGTATGCGTTGCAATGCACTTTTTCCTACCTACCTGCCCTACCCTACCTACGTATCTACCGTACCGTATCCTATGTCCGTCTCCTGGTTCTAAGCTACCTCCCCACCAATTTTCAGCTAAATCGGTTCAGCCGTTCTTGAGCTATAAATAGTGTAACTAACACGACTTTCTTTTATATATATAGATATAGATAGCTTCACGCAGAGTTCTTAATTGATGGGTAAATAAATTAGATCAGTGAAATTAACTGGTTATGATTTGGTCAGCCTACTCTAGCTAGAACAAAAGTCAGAATTTCCGTTTTATGGATGACTATTTGTTGATGATTTTGTAAGTATATTCGTAACTAGGTATTAGATCAAATGAACAAACTTATAATGCAGGTACCAAAGAAGGATTACCCTAAACAACCCTAAACAACTTTCAAATTTATGAAATTCTTTACACTTATTCATTTAGCGACCTAATAAAAGTAAAACTGCACACTTTATTTTCTCCAAAAATATAATACGGTATCATAAAGGAACATTAAAATTAAATTTTATCGCCACACCTTTTAAACTCGAGAATAACTCGTATAACAACCGTGTAGTCATAAAAATAATGGATCGTTTTATTAATTGTTAATCTGCAAATAAACGGAGGCTCGGCAATGAAAAACGTTTTTCAGTGATCAGCGAAGGTGCAATAAAGCTCTGCCGTGGGCCCACCGCACCCTGTAATTATACAATGGACCTGCGACCGCATACTTTACAAGCGAAAATGCACCGCAAAAACTCTAAAGTGGCATGTATAAAGAGTTCCGGTAGTGTGCTTTAGTACTTTCTCCCGATGATCCCACGGCCTACTTGCCCGAAAAGCAACTTGTTCAGCGGGAACGCCCAAAAATTGGTGATTAAAGTGGTGCGGTGTACCTACATCTTTACTTTCGCGAGCTCCCGCCAATTAAGCGGTTGCGGCCGGCTGTTTTGTTTTTATTAAAGCGCTAAATGAGATGTTTGAGATTGAACTGCCTAGTCAATTATTTTGCAAGTTTATCGGCTGTTATTTACTAATCATCAATAAATAAACCCTTAATTTGAACTCATTGAGTACAAAATGAACTGCACACATTAAAAGAGCTTCAGTGGTACTTAACACAGAATCGGAAACGATATCTTTCCCACACATACAAGGGAAGTATATTCACTTAACGCTAGCCGGATTTCGGAAATAATATTACATACGGAAAACAATACCCCTCTCGGACCTTAATTAAACATACCATGTTTCCGTAGTAACATGCCTGAGATAGTTGGAGAGGAAACAAAACAAAATGACATTCCCTATCGTAAGGAAAGACTGAAACAGAAACTTTCCCTTTTATGTGAAGCAAAAGGGAAATAAGTAGGTAGGTAAGAGTTCCTATAGCGAGTAGTACTATCGGAGGCTTTGCATCGTGACCTGTTCACCCTTGAACCACAATTTCTAATGGAAGGAGATGGTGGGTTCATTATTTAAAATGTGTGCAAGCTTCGAACGTCGGCAATCGAAAGTGGGCAGATCGAAACTCTGATAAGGATCCACTTTACTTTGATTTATGAACGCAGTGAAATAGACATCATTACAAATGCTGTCTATTTCACTGCGTTCAATTATTGATGGCATTTTGATGTAATGTGCGTGATCGCAATTTTTATGCAGAGCTTTGTAATTCTTGATTTATAGCTTGCATAGATAAATATGGTTTTCGTATTTCTAAGCACACACTTTATTATTTAAATGATGACTAATATTATGGCAAAGTAGCTTTCGTTGGCAAAAGAACAAAATGGAAATGTAAATGCTTTCGTTTATTTTCAATTTTTAAACGCTTTGAAACGAAGTTAAGTTCAACTTCGAGCATGCCCATTTAAATAATAACAATTAAAAATATAATCATAGGCGTAGTTATTCAAAGTTGAACACGTTAACCTTTTGAACGCCATTGTCACATATACGTGACAAGCGAGCGCGTGCCCTGTACCCCAAGACACAAATATGTGACAAAAAATGTGGTGCATTATAACACGAAATAAACAATTTTAATCATTTCTTGAATGTGTGTTTATTAAAAATGTGATCTATGTATCTGAAATATTGAATGTTTTAACAAAAAATAATTTAATAACAATTTTGAAATCCCTTTTTGTATTTAAATTATTTGCGGTGAATTTGTGGCTTGGCGTGGAGGGCACACGCGTGCGTTTATGCTCTGGCGTTCAAAGTCAAAGTCAAAGCATTTATTTCAATTAGACCATTACAGGCACTTTTGAAAGTCAAAAAAAAAAAAAAAAAACGCTAAGCTACACTCCCAGTCACAAGGCATAATAACTTATGAAAGTACTGTAGTTGCCCATTCCGTAGCGTAGATCTCTATGGAGAAGAACGGGCAAGAAACTCCATGGACACTCTTTTAAATCAAAATATGTTACAAAAACTAAAATATGTAAAATATGTTCAAAAGGTTAATACGTTTATTACGCTTTAGGTACTGATTTTTTATAACGTTTGTTTTTACTTATAATGTTATAATTATTTGTGGTTATTTGATTCAACCTGGAGCTTAAGTTTCAAACAAAACGTTTACAAAAGCTTACAACTATAGTGCATTTTCTATCCATGCGTTGAAATAAACTTTTTAACGAACAATTTTGTGTTTGCTTAACTATGATTTTTTGCTTATTAACGAATGATATTCTACAATTTGATTTGTAACCGGACAAGATAAATGGACTCGTCAAAATTTAGAGTTTCTCTTACATACCCAAACATCATTAAATGTATGAAATCATATTATCACTTATTAACCATACTATATGCACCCTTGATTCTAATTAAACTTGCCATGACGAAGCGAGCATCACTTTTTCATACCACCACATATATTTATTTATACATATGTACAGTTAAGAAAAAACGTCATTATTATAATAATGAAAGTTATACATGTTCAGTCAGACGCTATAGAGAAAACTTGTAAACATATCAGAAATAAAGTAAATTGTAGAACAAAGTAGACATGACACGATTATTTTCTGAAGAAAGTAGCGTATTGTTTAAAAAGTTGATGTTTATCTTGCTTTTTTAAATCGGTGTTTATTGAGAAACTTGGTTGTATGACAATTTCTAGATAAAATATATGTGGGGAAAAGTTAAACGATCAAATATATGAATAGCATACAGTGAAATTTCTACATTCTACTTTTAAGCATGCATTCAAAAGGGGTGTTCACAAGTCAAGATCTATTCGATTTCGAAGGTCGACTTTCAACAAGTCTGACAGGTGTGGCTATTCGATAGCATGTGTCAAACCAAAAACAACATTTGTGACTTTTCTATCGTCGTTTACGCTGATATAATGCTGATTTGTTTCGGGCCCATGTAGGGGAAGAAGCGTGTATTAGCTCTTCATTTTGAAATAACGCCTCATTAATTCATATCATCATCTGCCTGGCCTTTCCCAACTATGTAGGGGTCGGTTCCCTGTCTAAATGGATGCAGCTGAATAACAATATTTTGCATAGAGCTACTGCCTATCTGACCCTCACAACACAGTTCATCATCATCATCATCAGCCTATAATGTTCCCACTGCTGGGACACAGGCCTCCTCTCTTTGAGAGGGAGTGGGCTGTAATCCACTACGCGGGCCCAGTGCGGGTTGGTAGATGTCGCATGTCTTCGAATTTTTAGTTCTAGGACATGCCGGTTTCCTCACGATGTTTTCCTTCATCGTTTTTGAGGGCAGCGGTGATGTTATAAATTACACAAAGTAATGCGCCTGCCTGGGTTCGCGCCCACGGCTTACTGCTCGTAGGTAAGTCGGGTCTGTCACCACTGGTCCACCGCTGCTCTCACAACACAGTTAGTACTAGGTAATACGATACCCCTTGGTAAGACTGCTTGCAAGACTTTTAGGCCACTGTCTACCTGTAACGACTGTCAAAGATCGACCAACAAATTACAGCCGGAACCAGCGGCTTACAGTGCTTTCATTGGCTTGATATGTAATGGGTGATCACCCATCCGCGGACCAACCTAGTCAAGCACGGCTTAACCTAAAGATCGACCTGAGTGGCTGTTATTATTTGGTCACGAACGTCACATTAATTCCCGTGTCATTTTAACCATCGCGGTCTGTCCAATTAATTAAAGTCATCATCATCTGCCTAGCCTTTTCCCAAACTCTCTTGGGGTCGGCTTCCAGTCTAACCGCATGCAGCTGAGTACCAGTATTTTACATGAAGCGACTGCCTATCTGACCTCCACAACCCAGTAACTGGGTAATACGATACCCCTTGGTAAGACTGGATGTCAGTCTTTTTTTTTTGCTTCTGACTACTCGTAACGACTGTCAAAGATCTACAAATGACAGCCGGGACCAACGGCTTAACGTGCTTTCCGAAGCACGGAGGAAACTCGGTATGTAATGATGGTCACCCATCCACGGACCGACCTCGGCAAGCACGGCTTAACCTTAAAGATCGACCCGGGCGGCTGTTATTATTTAGCCACGAGCTCCTCACCAATTAATTAAAGTAAGTAACCAAAATTACCCATTCTATAAAGCTCAAATTACTTTTGTTTGGACTTCATTATTGGAAAGTAATTCACTTATTTCGGTCTCTTGAATCTTAAATGCTTTCCTGTTTCGTATAAAGTACCTTTTATAAAGTCCGTAACATGTTTTCCGGAATTTTCAAATTACTCTTAAAAACTTTTTCGATTTTCTTCTTTAACAAATGAAGCCGGTATCTAAAAAGCCTTTTTGTGCGTAATTTTTAACGATTGTTTGATAAAAGAAGAGGTTTTAAGTTGCATTCGGTTCAAGTGGAAGGTGCCCCCATATTGGGGAAAAGGCTAGGACCGATGGCGATTAGGATCTATTTGCAGATGTAATACATATGCCAAGTCATAGGTCACCAGTTCGAACCCCAGACACGCACCTCTGATTTTTCGGATTCATGTGCGTATTGTATAATAGGGGATGATCACATTTTTTTTTCTTTGTCCGTCGCCGTCGGGTAGATTATTGAAAAGTATTGGACACGTGTTTTTTCTTTTCACACGTAGTCATAAAATTACGGAGATTTGAAATGGCGCATGACGTCACATGTAGGACATTTTTATACCTACTTGTGACGTAGTGAGCCCCCACTCTCCAACTTTAATGAGTTTTAACTAATAATTATAATGTAATTTTTTGATAAAACAAAAAATACGTGTCTAATATTTTTGTATTACCTGTCTGACGGACAAAATAGAATGTCGTTTTCTTTACCCAGTCTTCACCCCTATTATCACTTGCTTGGGTGAAGGAATCCATCATGTCTGAGATATTTCTCGACGGCATGTAAAGCCAAGTCAAAGGCCGATATAGAAACTCTGATACCAGGGTAGGCAATAACCTCACGATAATGAAGATAATGATGTAATAGACTGTCTCATTTCTCACAAGTTGTCTTGGTGTGTCACTCATGATCATGATGTTTGGAAAAGAAGAGCCTTTTTCCATATATGACTATGAACGTTTAGCACACCTTGGGCAATACCACAGTTAAAGAAATTTTGCTACGGCATGACCAGCGATTCTAATAGAATTCTTGGAGACATGAAAAATGCAAGAACGCAAATAACTTTTTCAAGAGTTATTTTCCAACGATTCATAAAACGAGCATTCTACATGGAAACTACACAATGCTAAAATAAACGTAACTAGTATCAAAATGCTACTAATGCAAGTACCGTTCACAAAAGAGATAGGTACTGTCGTGGAAACAAAATCACAATACGGCACCAGATTCCGTCCTACATCGTTGGAAACTGTACCAAGTTGCTGACAAAGTGGTCATTATGGGAGCCGAGTGATGACGGGTGTACCAGTACCTGCTATGTAGACACCAGACTCATCAAGCAATACTAACCAGTATAACTTGACCTCCCATTAGTATCGCATTTCAGTACAAAGTGAGTTCAGCTTAAACTGTATGTAGATACCACGACTCATCGCGCTATAATAACCAGCATAACTTAACTTCGCATTGTTAAGACTCTCCATACAATGAGAGGTCTGCTTAAAATGGAAAAGTCGACTCAATAACTATACTTTCCCAGTATAAGCTGACCTGTCATTATATAGCCTTTTAGTACACAGAAAGGTCATCTTAAACTGGAAATTATAAAGTTTGAAATGTCGTGTATACTAATGCACATTGTATGAAATAATGGTACAATTGTTCACGGTGTGTACTTCAGCGTAAATGCTCTTAGGAGATAATGTTTTAAATAATGAGCTATTCTACGTCATTTTAATGCTTTAATTATTCTTAATCTTTGGTTGACTAACAATAGCGGTGTCGTGTGTGGGCGTCATTTCACTACGTTCACATTGTTCGAGTATATGAAATTGCTCTCGGTGTCCCACGTTCCTACATATTTGACATGAAATTTGCATACTCTCAGTCGCTATGTATAAAAAAAATTAATATTCAGCAATCTTTTGTATACTTTGACTTTGAAATGGAGGAAAAATCTCAAGAAAATATTGAAGTTTTCTTTCTACGTTTAGGCTTTATTCATGAATTTGGTATACATTATAGATGTTAACTCAAAACATTTAGAGGTATGAGGAACAGGGTGAAAAAATCCTCGATACTCCATAGAAAAGGAAGGATCCTCCGACCAGACAGGTGTTGTGTCTGGGGCCAACTGCCAAACAGTTGTAGTCGGGTTTCTCCATAAAGGGTGTAAAACACCTCTTAACGAAGTCGAAAGGCACTGGTTCTCCCTGTCATTGCGATATTTTTTTTGTTCTACACCACACCTTTTAGTTACGGAGATATTAGGGGTCAAAGTTCCAACTTTTTGACAAGTATTTTTTTAAATACAAGTTTCTAATGTAAGATTTTTAAACACCACCACGACCCCCGTACTATTCAATCCCTCCATCAGCACAATGTTTTGAGTGCGTTACATTGAGTTCTACCACAAAACATGATATTACACCCCCCAAAAAAAAGTCTTTTCCCAGCAATAATTTTTGCGTAAAGTTACTTAGTTTCATGTACAGAATGCTTGGTTGACGGCTTCGTGATGAGGTGATTTACACGGTGTATAGTCTTAATTCGATGTAAACTCTGCTTGCGTAGGAATTTGATGTTAGTTCTTCCGTCATGTCATAGATGGCGGTGTAGTACTTTTTGTAGTAAGTCGCTTTTCAACGTCGCTACATCACTCCCCCCCGGAGACCGGAGGTCGATAGTTGAATGAGTCAGCCTGTAGTATTATGCCGTGCTGGTTGGAAACTTGTTGCCGCATTGTTCACGGTGAGTCGGAACAGTCTGCGGTGGTGAGACGAACACCAGTGAGTCGGCGCCCTTTTAAGTTCATCATCTGCCTAGCCTTTTCGCAGCTATGTTTGGTTTGTCTTCCAATCTAACCGGGTGCAGCTGAATACCAGTATTTTTTCTATTGGAGCGACTGCCTATCTGACCTCCACAACCCGGTTAATACTGGGTAATACGATACCCCTTGGTAAGACGTTTTACGTTGCGTTTACAAAATGTAAATGTGTAAAATTACTATGTGTATGGTTGCTATGTGTTTTAAATATTTTTCCGTCTGTGTCTAAGTATGTCATTGTCAAATTATATCCTAGGTTCAAAATCTAGGTAGACGGGCAGCTTTAGATGTATAGACATAACAATGCACTTTCCCAAGCGAAGTGTTAATAGACATAAAATGTACGTGTGAACAAGCGTTTTTGAAATATGTCTCATGCATTCACTTTATTTACTTACCTAAATTAAAAATATTTTTAAATATTAACACATAGCTACTTACTTTTCGTATTTTCCCGAAAAATATTTTAGGTACCTTTTTTCTAATCCTTGAGATTCATAGGATTTGTGTTAAGAAGAACCAAAATTAGCAAATTTTTCGTTTAACAGAGTGACTACCAACGTAAATAGTCCGTATAACCTATTCAAATCACACAATAAAGGGTGTAA
Source organism: Cerastis leucographa (assembly GCA_963082945.1). Taxonomy (NCBI): domain Eukaryota; kingdom Metazoa; phylum Arthropoda; class Insecta; order Lepidoptera; family Noctuidae; genus Cerastis; species Cerastis leucographa. The sequence goes on from OY720382.1 coordinate 6,332,730, forward strand.
AACACCTCTTAACGAAGCCAAAAGGCACTGGTTCTCCCTGTCATTGCGATCATTTTTTTGTTCTACACCATACCTGGGAACCTTCTAGTTACGGAGATATTAGGGGTCAAACTTCCAACTTTTCAATTGTTTCTTTAATTACAAGTTTTTAATGTAAGATTTTTACTTTAAACACCTCCACGACCCCCGTACTATTCCATCCGTCCATCAGCACAATGTTTTGAGTGCGTTACATTGAGTTCTACCACAAAACATGATTTTACACCCACCAAAAAAAAAGTCGTTTCCCAGCAATAATTTTTGCGTAAAGTTACTTAGTTTCATGTACAGAATGCTTGGTTGACGGCTTCGTGATGAGGGGATTTACACGGTGTATACACAATTGTTCTTTGACAGTTGATTGAAATGCCTATAACACGGCAAAAAAAGCAAACTGACACGGCAATCAGACATACAAATGAATTTTCCTGACTTTACGACAACCTGCCAACAACTGCCTCGTTGCACAACACAACACGTGCCTCTGCCTCGTCTAGTCGTCACATGCGCGACTGCTAAGCCTTAGGTTCGATTCCCAGGTCGGGCAAAGTGTTATTGGGTTTTTCCATAAGGAATTTTTCAGTAGCAGCCACGCTATCTATATTTGTGCCCGGTTGATAGCAATAGGCTCGGCCCCTTTTAAATGGAACTTAAACATAACTGGCGAAATGTCGGTGTACTATTAGTTACGCCTCTGCCTAACTCTTCTAGGATTACAGACGTGATGTGATGTTATGACAGCCATTTTAGATACACGTTGGATTTTAGTTTAAAGAAGCTTTGCCTTCAATTTCTACAAGGTGTTGTTTTGCATCCTCGTCAAATTCAAAGACGTAACTATGCTATTGATTCTCAAACCGAATGATTATCAATAATAAAATGGGTTGGTATTTTTTTTTTAATGTTATATACGGATATTGGTAAGTGAGCCGTGTTTTAATCGCGGTCCCTCTGATCCTCGCCTTATAACCACGCTTTCACACATACACACAATCGCAAACGGTTATTCGATAATTTCTTATTCCCTAAACCACATTTCGGGGTTTTTTTTTAAATACTAACAAAATTAAACAGCAACAAAAAGCAGCGTTTATCAACAATTAACTGGATACCGTAATTTAATTTGATTATTTATATCTTTTGTGACAACCTCCTGAATTTTGACGAGGATGCAAAACAACAACTTGTATAATTCCCACGGTATTGTCTGAAGCGAAACTATCCACTAATGTTTCCAATATATTTGTTTACAGATGCGGCTACGACGGGGCTTGGCTATAGGCGTCCTGCTCATATTACATATGGTGAGGTTTTATTGTTTTCTTAAACTTTATAAATAAGCTAAGCCGAAAAGAAGAAACTTTATTTCCTCAGCTGGGACATAAGCCTATTCTATAATCTCTATGAAATGGAGCGGGCCGTTTTGGAATCTGCTATGTTGGCCTAGTACGGATTGGACAACACATTTCTGCAATTTTTTTTGTTCTTGGTTCTCCTCTACAAAGTTTTCTTTATAATTTCTTATAGTAGTAGTGACTTTAAAGTAAAAATCCAAACCCTAGTATAACCTCATTTTAATCAACCTCATTAAATTTCAATCAAGCTCATTCCAATCAACCTCATTTCATATTTTACTGATTAAGTTTTTGTCTCAGAGTATCTTCGACTTATATTCATAAATCAAATATGAAGTACTGTTGATCCAAAACTAGCTATACTAATCTGCATTTTGCGTAGCGCTAAGAAAAAAATGGCAATCCCCATCTTACATTTCGGGACTAAAATAAGCAACAGCTATTGGCTGGAAATTAAAAACAATACGATGAATGATGTACCAATAAAAACTAGAACTATATCAAAAGTAATCTGATCACGTACACCGTACACAATTAATTCAGCCAATAGAAATGGAGAAAGGTCTCTATTGTTTAATAAATAGTTATGAACAACATGGTACTGTCTATTTGTTCATGCTAATTCTTATTGTTTGGGCGGGTCGTTACCTCCCACTATTAAGATTAAGACTTGTCATATATTTAATTCCTGTCCCCCTATTCACAAACGATTGGATTCGATAGGTCGTATGTCTATCTTGTTTTGGCATTATGAAAGCGAGCGAGATAAACATACGACTTTCCGAATCGAAATCGAATCCGAGCGTGTGAATACGAGGTCTGGACTGCCTCGTTGGTCGCAATCGCGACTACTAAGCATTAGATCCTGGGTTCCATTCACGGGTCGGAAAAATGATATTTTGCACCAGAAATTTCTCAGTATCAGCCATGCAGTCTCGATTTGTGCCCGGTTGATGGCAATAGGCCCGCCCCTTATTACATATGATTTAAACTTAACTGGGGAAATGTGGGATCACTATTAAGTACACCTCTGCCTAACCCTTCAGGAATAAAAAGCGTGATGTTATGTTATGTATATTTATTCCTCTGTTAATTCAACACAAGTAATTTTTTTGAAAATAACAAATCTATGAAAAGTTTATCATTAAAAAAAAACAATTTATCGTTTTACACAAGTTTGTATAGGGATGTCGCTACCATGACTCAATTTATCGATAAAAATGTAAGTAAGCGTTATCGGATTGGGTGAAATCCATTCCTCGGCAGAGCGGTGCACAAATTGAATATATCTGGAGCATTGCGGTTTTGTGAATTGTAGTTATCTGTTTGTATATATCATAGTGCTAGCCGGATTTCAGTTAAATCAAATCTGTTGTTTACGCTGACCCAATTCGCTTGGACAACGCTGTAGTATTACATGATGGAAGCAGCTCAGATCAATGCTATATTGTATGTCTGTAAATGGATTTTAAAACTCATCCGCCGGTAAGATTTGTCCGGTTTTTTTTTTAATTAAGGGCTTTTTTGTTTATTGACTGCCTACTGATATAACCTAATTATATTATAAATGCATTGATATAACCTACTTATATTGTAAAAAATAAAAAATATTACAAACGGATGGATGGATATTTGTTACTCTTTCACGCGAAAACTACTGAACGGATTTAGATGTAATTTGGCATACGGATAGTTTATAACCTGTATTAACACATAAGATACTTTTTATCGCGGTAGTACAATCCCGTGGAACACTTATCGAACTCCACGCGTGCAAAGCCGCGTGCATAGGCTAGTAAAATAAAATATTTATATGCTAGGTATTCGGGCTTTATTTTAAATGTTTGGTTTTTGTCAGGGCTTTTGAAAAAGTAACCCTAATCCCGGGTAGGTATTAATACATAGCTTATCAACAGATTTTTTTCTATTCGAACCGCTATTCTTCTTCAACGGTCGATTTGAAACCGTACACAAGTTCATATTAGATTATTAAACGTAAATAAACAGACCATGTAAGATTGGTGTGATTAAGATTTCATCGGACCGTACCAACGGTTCGGTACGCTTTTGAAATCGAGGAAAATTGTATGTATCCGTTACCTGATAGATTATATTTTGTTGTTGATCGTAGAATGAAATATGGCTGATTTTTAATTATACTGAAGTTAGGAAGCTTGAAGATCTTTGAGAAATATCACAACCTTAAATACCGCTTTGTAATAAATAACTAGCAATACCAGTATTGGCTGTTTACACTTATTAAATTACATAATTTATTCGGTGAAGCAACGAGGAATTCAAAATAAACTAAATTTTGGCCGAAGTTAATCTCTATTAATGAGGGACTGTCACCGTGTATTGTGGATCTGCTAATGAGCACGCGCCCGTAAACGCGTGATTTGAATAATTTAATATGATGGTAGATAAAGTGGAAACAAAAGCAGTTAAATATATAGGTCTCTGTCAAACTGCACACAACATACCGTCCTCCGTCGTGTGCGATTGCATATAGCGGAGTCTGTCAAGTTAAATAGCAATCTACGTTGTCAAACTCTAATGGGCCGCTAGCTATACATATATGTATATACACATGTAAGAATCATCATCAATCTTCTTCTTCCTTACCATCCTTTACATTGTCCATACATTGTTTATTTGGTCTTCTTCTACTCTTATACCTATCATACAGCTTTCCTCATTTTCCTTATACAAATGTAAGAATATTACTAACGAGTAACTTTAATCTGCCCTCAAAAACGGTGAAGGAAAACATCGTGAGGAAACCGGCATGTCCTAGAACTAAAAATTCAAAGACATGTGACATCTACCAACCCGCACTGGGCCCGCGTGGTGGATTACAGCCCACTCCCTCTCATAGAGAGGAGGCCTGTGTCCCAGCAGTGGGAACATAATAGGCTAATGATGATGATGATGATGAACTTTAATCTATAGTCTTTAGCAACATAAACAAAATGGCATCTAACATACAACATGGCCATGATACATGAACGCTCGCACTTTATTCGATATCCAAACCACAGACAAGAGAAACGAGAGACTTTTACTGACCAACAGTTTTTTTCTTTCTTTTCTTTATTAAACTCGGTGCACGCTCAACAAAACAGCTAATTACCACAAATATATTAATTCGAATAGTAAACCGTATCGTGGAACTGGAGCACTCATGAGAAAGTATGCATCACGCTTATGTGAGTTTGTGGTGAGCAGTACAATAGATATAATGCTTTACAAGAGTTCAGATGAAAATAACCCTTCATAGGTAAAACTTAAGTTACTATTTCACTACATAGAACGAACGCACAATTTATTATTTAACTTTTAAAGTAAACTCAAAGATACTAAATAAATAAGTTGTTAAATCTAATCTATACTAATATAATATTATAAAGCTGAAGAGTTTGTTTGTTTGTTTGCTTGAACGCGTTAATTTCAGGAACAACTGGTCCAATTTGAAAAATTCTTTCAGTGTTAGATAGTCCATTTATCGATGAAGGCTATTAAGCTATATATTATCACGCCACGACCAATAGGAGCGGAGCAGCAATGAAAAATATTGCGAAAACAGGGAAAATGTGACGCAGACAAAGTTGCGCGGGACAGCTAGTACTTATAATAAAGCTGAAGAATTTGTTTGTTTGCTTGATCGCGCTAATCTCAGGAACTACTGGTCTGATTTGAAAAATTCTTTCAGCGTTACATAGCCCATTTATCGAGGAAGACTATAGGCTATATCATAACGCTACGACCACAAAGTTGCGCGGGACAGCTAGTGTATAATAAATATTAAAATACTAGCAGATGGTAAAAACAAAAACTGTTCCCATAATAAACGGATTTGTCGGTTACCTTTTTAGAAAACCGTTGCAATGATAAATGTAAAAGTAAAATGACATAAAGCGACACATCAGGTCTTTGATTTAAAAAAAAAATACATGATTGATCATGAACTTAGGACAAAATGCTTGTGATTTCAGACTCATTTGAGTCTGAAATCACAAGCATTTATTGATTTATTGATTGAATATTCAATCTTCTTACAATTAAAGTCTTCCATGTAAGTTAATTAAAATAATGGCCGTAATAAATCATCATCGTTTCAGACAAGTAACATATGAGCAGAAACAAACCATTAACGACTTTTACTAGCATAGAACTCACATTTTTTTCTGAATTTAATTCCCAGATCAGTGGAAAGTTAATTATTTTAATCGATACCGTTTAAGGCACATCACTAGCAACCGCTAAGAACCACCGTATCGACTGTTTGCATTGCGTATTTTCACAAAAATTGCTATAATTTAACTACGTCGTTTAGTTGATCGATTCTAGTCAATGGTCGTTTTAATGATGTTTATGTATGGTAAAAGCATTTTTGCATCGGCTATACACGGTGTAAATCACCTCATCACGAAGCCGTCAACCAAGCATTCTGACAATGAAACTAAGTAACTTTACGCAAAAATTATTGCTGGGAAACGAGTTTTTTTTGGGGGGTGTAAAATCATGTTTTGTGGTAGAACTCAATGTAACGCACTCAAAACATTGTGCTGATGTAGTAATATATATACAATAGTACGGTGGTCGTGGAGGTGTTTAAAGTAAAAATCTTACATTACAAACTTGTATTTAAAAAAATACTTGTCATAAAGTTGGAACTTTGACCCCTAATATCTCCGTAACTAGAAGGTTCCCAGGTATGGTGTAGAACAAAAAAATGATCGCAATGACAGGGAGAACCGAAGTGACCTTTCGGCTTCGTTAAGAGGTGTTTTACACCCTTTATAGCATTATGATAAGTTATAACTTAGTTCCATGCAGTAAGTAATATCATTAACTAAAAAGGTACTTTACACACAACACTAGGAATTTCTCCTGTATCGTGGGTGCGTTTACAAATATTTAAACTCACATACACAAACAGCCTGAACGTGTAAGAGTTTAAAGCAGTCAGGAAGTTTTACAAGATAAAATGTATACATTAAAAAGATTCATCTAACTTTTTGAATTTGATAAAAATTGATTAACATCATCCCCACTGCCCTTCGCTTTTTTTAAAGAAACTTGCAAAAGCAATATTTTCAAATCTGAACATTTCACGTGACATATAATCTAGGTAGTTATTATAATAGTGGTTTTTGTTTCTTTTCTTTCTGTGTTTAATGTTGTTGCACTTCGGGCATGTGCCAAAAAGCGTTTCAATTTCTTTCTTTTTGTCAACATTTATTTCTGAATAATCTTCATAAAAGCCTTCAATATTAAAATCGGTACAGCACACGTATCGTATCGGAAAACAGTCTGAGATAGAATCTAATACGGTCACGAGGTAGAACCCCCAAATATGGGCACACCGACCCACTGCGCTGACGGACGTAGCCAGTTCCGTCTATGTCTACTATTTACCTGTTTACCCTAAGAAGGGAAAGTAAGAAGGCTAGTGAACCCGATCACAAAACATACATTGTAGGAAATGTTACTATTGAGTGGTAATGTATCTTAAATTGAAGTTCAATTACCTTATTAGACATAATAATTTGAATTAATTTCAAAATTCTGTTTCCAGTTTGCGTGGCATTTATCTTATTGTTATTAATGATATCCACACTTTATGACATTATGCCTTCAATACGGAAGTTAGGGTAGGGTAGATGTGTACCTAATAAGACCATATTTTGCCAGTTATGTTTAAATCCCATGTAGTTGGGGCGAATCAATTGCCACCAATTGAACACAAATCCAGGCTCGGTGGCTGCTACTTCATACTTAACTAAAATTGAACTAAAAAACATTAAGCATCAATTAAAAAGGTAAATAATCTTGACAGACTCACCTAAATACAAACCAGTTACCACGTAATTATAATCAGCAACCAATAATAACTAAGTAAAATTAGAAATTATGAACCGGCCCTTAAGAACAAGAAGTTCTAGTCGTGATTTTAAAGATACACCACTGTAATGAAATGCACACTCGTCATGACTGTTTATGACAATAGGCAGGTGTCGTAGAAAGAGTAAAAGCTGGCTTTCCCAGTCGGTCGTTGTGCGACCTACAGCGACGGCATACATTGGACGTGAAATCCTGCTCAGTTTTGTTGCGGACGACAATTGGTTGTTTCACCCTGTTAGTGACATGTTTGTTATGAGTTTGCGGTGGTCGGAAAATGGTGTCCGAAAATCTAAAGTTAAAAAAACGAAACTGACGTTTGGAAAATAAGGTGTTTTGGACTTTAAATCAAATCTACATAGAGGAACGAATGAAAGTTGAGTAGCTATTATCATTATGAAAGTTATTACAGTACTCAGGTTATGAATTCGGAATAGTTCAAAATCAAAATATTTTGTTTCACATAGGCCTACATGGGCACTTATAAAACGTCGACCAAAAGGTGCCTGGTTCGGGTTGGTCGTTTCCTATGGAGAAGAACCGGCAAGAAACTCCATGGTTACTCTTTTAAAATCATTTGGTTTTACGATATTTCTATGTTACAGTGTTAGTACCAACTTAAGTATGGGAGGACATCAAGGTAAAGAGTAGTGTGTTGCCAAAGTATCTGTCTTGGATATGAAACTAGGACATTGTTGCGTGAAGTATCTCCTTGTAAAATAAACAAGATGTAAGACAGGCATTTGGGGTTTTTACATTGTTAACTCCCGTATCAGTAGGAAACCCAAAGTTCAACATGCATGTGTAACATTCAAAATAGTTAATCGGACAAAACGACTTTTGACCGATGTCAGTCCAAACCCTTAATAAGTTAAAATGCGTTTTCTGTATTAAAAATATGTTATTTGAGAACGCCTTTGTTATAATTACCTAGAATTTCTTCAAGACGGTGTTATTCAAAGGGTTACAAAAAAACCTAACAACCTAATGAGTTTTAAGTAAATAACATAACATAACAAAACATTCATTTATTCTCTGGCAACTCTGGCCCAAACATAAATACCTTATCGTTAGTTATTGTTAAAATAGTTCCGGTCAAAAGTAGTTATTGACTGTAACATATATACAAGGTGTTGTTTTGCATCCTCGTCAAAATTCAGGAGAGTGTCAAAAAACACATAAATTAAAAATTAAAAATCACGGTACCTAGTTATTTATTATTAATAAACTTTGATTTTTATGGTTGTTTAAGTTTGTCAGTATTTCGGAATAACCCCCTTAACTTGGTTTAGGAAATAAGAAATTATCGAATAAACGTTTGAGATAGTTTGTATGTGTGGAAGCACGGTTATAGGGCGAGAATCAGACGGGCCACGTTTAAAACACGGGTGGTTTACACTTACCGATTTCCGTAAATAAGAAAAAAAAAACTACCCATTTTATTATTGATTGGGTCGAGAATCATTAGCATAGTTACCTCCTTGAATTTGACGAGGAATCAAAACAACATCTTGTATAATACAAACATATGAATCAGATAAAACATTCCAAACCTAGAACCGAAACTCAACCAAAGTCCTTTACAATCTCCTTTCCAAACCCTGACAAACAATAACAATTATCATCCAGTACACTTCACTACAAAAACGCGTTACCCAACGCACCATCAAATCAGATCCAGAGCACCGTGACTGTGCCACCGGAGATGGTCTTCAGCAATTTAATGAAAGTAAAATTAGTCCGTCGAGATCAATGACCGGGCTGACACACTGACTTGCCGCACCTAAGTTAGACCTGAATCACAAAGCCTTATATGAAGCGGGATCTACGATCTTGGAAGCTCTATGGTTTTCTTGTAGTTTTTTTTGTTTGGTATAGTATCTAGTCTGAGTGAGATATATTTGATATATCTACGATTTAATATTTGTCTAGCTTGGTTTAAACCCAATTTAATCAGCTTTAAGAGGTTAGACACGAGCTGGAACTCGGCTGGATTTCTTTATCGATTATTATTTAGTTGTTGACTGTTTGCGGGTTAAAGTTAATAAGTATTTTAAAGTGTACTTTGTTATTGTTTGTGCTATGTTAATCAACACATTTATTATTTCTTAACTGAACGTTTATAATCGGGATGTGTTTTAGCTTAAGTAGACAAGCTTCAGCCATTTGAAATACAATAGACAAAGCTTAAAAAGCTCCAATGACAAAATTCCGAAATTCCAAAAGACCTCAACCCTAATCATAATGATATAAGGAGGTATTAATGATGAATAATAACTTTTCTCTCACAACTAATGACGTTATAGGTACAGATAAACCAATAAAATAAAATTCCCCAACATTTACTGCCCAATAACAAGATTACCACACACGTTAGTATTCTATATCCCAATAAAAAATCTCCCGACAACTTTCTCCTCACATTATGTAATACGTATCGATCTTTTATAGAAGTATCCGTGTAATCCCATTGAGAAATAATTGCTGGAATCACTTCGAGGCATAAGCCCTCGAATAAATCTTTATCGAAAAACGTATCTTACTTGCGACCAATACTTTCTAATTTCATAGCCAGGGGCTAAATAAATGAGAGTTGTAAAACTGTTGACGATCCATCGAATAAAATGGTTGTACACGTGACACCCACCTATTGAAGATATTAATAACTTATAGCTATCGATATTGAGGACAGTTGTGGTGACAAAGGTAAATATATAATGAAGATATTTGTCACAAGTGAGAGATTACAGTTTTCATCATCATCATCAGCCTACCGCAGTCCACAGCTGGACATAGGCCTCTTCAATCGCTCGCCACTTAACCCGATTCTCGGCAACTCTCATCCAGTTGCTACCAGCCTGCTGTTTTGCATCTTGTGAAATAGACAAACCTACAAAGAAAGTTAGTTATCTTCATAACTTTTTGAGTACGTACATTATTTACAAAAACTCGAAATAGGCACGAAGCTCACAAGCAGATTAAATAAAAAGCATTTATATTTATACAAGAATTCGGCGCCACCCAGTCTTTCACCGTCTACATGATTTTCGCATTAAAATGGCTAAAATATACAACCTAGAGACCCAAAAAACTAAAAGCCGCACCTAAATAAAATAGCGATATAAAAAATCACAATTAAAACGAGAAATTCCGTGCAGCCGGTTCGTCTAATTTACTAAACCTGTTAGTATGGATAATATTTGAAAACCGGAGTGACCTGATAATTTAAGAACGGGAACCGAATTAAACTTTCACATACTAGAATGGACCCAGGAAGTTGTTTCACTAAAGTTCTGATACTATGGGCTGATACAAGTTTATGAGTACCTACGTAATTGGTGTTCGAACATGTAATTAAGGAAGTTGGTTATTACTAAGCAAAGTGGCAGATTTATTCATGTTAGCGAAAGTAATGAAAGGGATTCCGATGGCCTTATCTCTCCTTTTAATCCTTGTTCGAATAAATTACGTTTTGATGAGACTGAATAAATCCCGTTGAACATATTTATGGAGACGCGGAGAGATGACAAGAATCCATTCAGTAGTTTGTCAGGAATTCTTTATGATTTTTAAAAGTTCTTTCCATCCGTAAAATGCGCAATCATCTGCATTTCTTTGTTCATGACCTCGAACAACTGTTTAACTTGTCGCGTAACCTTTGATGTGTCGTAAAACGGTCAGTGTGTCGTATTAAATAACATTTTAAAATAATGCCTACTTTGTATAGTGAAAGCTGGGCGTGGACAACAAAAAACAAGATATTTTCCGTGCCCGTATAAGTTATGAGATTTGAGAAACCCATTTACTTGCGGTTAACTTGTCTACTAGTTTTGTTACGGTTTTCTTTATTTGGGTCGAAATGAAAAGTGATACTTCAAAGTCATCACTTGAGATTTCACACACCTTCTGCATCACAAGATAACGTGTGAAGAAAGTGTAATAAAGATAAAAGAAAATGGCCGAAAATGTTATATCACAAACAGGAGCTACTAACAAAGAAGGTCACTTGTATTTTAATTTAGTTCGCTCATTATTTGAATAAAAAGCAAAATACGGATAGGTCTGTACACAAAGCTATAAATCTTCGTTCAAGATAATTAATGATCTTATTGATAATTTGCAGAGCGGCACTCTCAGCGACCAATCATCGAATGAAAGCGGCGGCGGTGGCGGAGGCGCCGGTCCCGACACCAGCAGTGCTGCTGAACCTTCGGGCGATCAGCTAGCCATGGAGTCTTCGGAACGAGACACCCCGAGCCACGCGTACAATGGACCTCCACCGCCCGCACCCCCACCGCATAACCGGAGACAGAACCCACCGCATCATCAGGCACATCACCCGTTAGGTAAGGCATAATTACAAAGTCAAATTCACGCTGTTTCAATGTTTATATTTTTCTCTACAAGCGTAACGTCGACCCTTGACGTCGTCGTTTATTTACTTTCTGTATATATATGTATGTACCTATTTCTGTAAAGTATATCAATTTATTCTAGCTAAATGGCATCTTTTTTATTCTATTTTTTTGTACTTTACCACAATGTGGTCCTATTTGACCCAAAGGTTGACTGGTAAAGAATGCCTTGGGGCATTAATCCGTCTATGTACCACCAATGTACGTGAAGTCTAAGTAAATAAATAAATTCACATGTGTGAAAATTGTATTGTTTTTTTTGCAACTATATAACAAACAAGAATTACTCAATTGGATAAGTAACCAGAACTATTGTCCCGTTTCAGGCATGCCGAGAATCCCGAATCATCATCAGATCCATTCGAAGCCGTTTGCGCTGGGACCTCCCGTGAATCACCACAAAAACGACGTCGGTCCTGGCTTCCGAGGACCACCGCCACCTCCCGCGCCTCCCGCTGACCCTCAGACTTCTGCTAGCGACAAGGTGTTCAGTGGAGCTGGTGATGTCTGGCCAGCACCCGCCCCAGACATGCCGAAGATTGTCTCTTTAGATGTCAAATGTGAGAAGAACGCTATGAGAGTTTTCCTCAGTTTCGACAAACCATTCTTCGGTATCGTGTTCTCCAAGGGCCACTACTCCAACCATCAGTGCGTACATCTCCCGCCGAACCTAGGCAGAACTACCGCCTCTTTTGAAATTGGTGCTCATGCTTGTGGAACCGCTGGCAGCGGAGACCCAAGGTATAGAGGAGATGTTGCAGCAGCCGGAACTTACTTTGAAAACGTTATTGTTATACAATACGACCCACAAGTACAGGAAGTATGGGATCAAGCAAGAAAGCTAAGGTGTACGTGGCACGATCAATACGAAAAGGCAGTCACTTTCCGACCATTCCCTGTAGATATGCTGGATGTTGTACGAGCTGACTTTGCTGGCGACAATGTTGGTTGCTGGATGCAAATCCAAGTCGGCAAAGGGCCTTGGGCTTCCGAAGTATCCGGTCTTGTGAAGATTGGACAGACCATGACAATGGTTCTCGCAATCAAGGATGACGACGCGAAATTCGACATGTTAGTCCGAGATTGTGTTGCTCACGACGGTCAACGCGCTCCTATACAATTAGTCGATAGGCGAGGCTGTGTAACCCGACCAAAGCTTATGTCTAGATTTACAAAGATTAAGAACTTCGGAGCCAGCGCCAGTGTACTGTCATATGCTCACTTCCAAGCATTCAAGTTCCCCGACTCAATGGAGGTGCACTTCCAATGTACTATACAGATTTGCAGATACAGATGCCCAGAGCAGTGTTCTGATGGAAATCCTAATGTGATCGCACCTCACGCTGAATACGGACCACCACAGATTGACGCTTACCAACAAGTTGGTATTGAAGCTAGACGTGATGAAAGGAGAGTGAGGAGGCAACGACGAGCAACTTCCCCTGAGAAGGAAGTTGGCGTAAACAGAGTGATCCGTGTGGTGTCTGCTGGCGACTTAAATATGGATACTTCAGAAGAAACCGCTGCACCTAAAGTGATTCCCACGCCGGGTCTAGTTTGTATGACCACTCCTGGATTTGCCGCAACATTAGGAGCTCTTCTTGCTACATTATTATGTTCTTGTGCATTGTCAGCAGTGTTATTCTTAAAGTTACGGCCAATCACGACTCTGAAGAAGAAGACGGCTGCGGTGACGACGATAGCCCGGCCGCACCCACCGACCGCGCATGTAATCTCAAAGAGTCGGTTCTATTCGTAACAGAGCGAGTGTAACCTAATTTGTACATATTAGTGTGATGAGACTGAAGTATATAGACCATGCCAATTATTTATTTGCGTGTTATATGAGTGCTCAAATGAATGTAGTTAATCTGGAAACCCTTATTTAGTATTAATTCAGTTTATGTGTAGCTTAACCGTTGAACTTCAGTTAAATCGTATTGATTCCTATCTTGAAACAGTTGAGTTGACATTTAATTCAACCGCGTTTGTTTCAACTTTGTTGAAAACTTATACTGATGAAGAAGTTGAGTGAGTTGTTGAACATTTTCGTTAGTTGTTTTCACGATGTTAGAACAAATTATAAACACAAATTGTAGTATTAAAATATTTTAAGTACAATCTTCTGTTACCTCTTTTCGAATGTTCATTCGAAGTAGGGGCAACGGAAAATATATCATACGGAATATCAACTTAGGTGAACCGCTAGATTGTAATTTAAAATAACTTGTCATTAGTATTAATATATTTATTTTTAGTTAAGTTTTAGTCATTATTACGAGTACGTATAGCGATTTATTTATTTTTATACCACCTGAGTACCTCTTCTTCTTATTTTATTGTTTTTCTTCGCATTATTATTAAAAGTTTATTAATTGTTACAATGGAATTTAAACGTTTCATATTAATTTATTTTATAAAAGAGTTAAATTATTTAAATCGATGTTGTACCATATCAAATATTTGATGAATTTTATAAAATTTGTAACAGTTGAAAAATTAAACTTTTATCCAGACAATGCTGTAGTTTTATTTTGTAATTGAAACAAAGTTAAATGTTTTATCAATAAAATGAGTTTGGGTATAGTGATTGTTTTAATTTACATGATTACTTTCAACAATAGCATCACAGTGATTTCTGCATACTCTGCCTTACTCTTTAATTAGTCAATTAAACATTAGACAGGCACCTAATAAATTAGCGTTATCCGAATGGATCTACCAGCGCTTTAGGTATTACCGGCCAAACCCAGTTTCAGGCCAAACTATGGCTCACCACAAAAGGAGCATCATAGAGCTCCCTGTGTAAATGGGCTTGAACTGTGACAACCACGCGAGAGCCAAGCGAGCAAAGCGACCGCTACATCCAAGTTGGGCGCATTGTAATTCCTCTGTTTGGGTTACTGTATCCTGACACGATAAACCAGTAAACCGGTTTGGGCTAGTACAAACTAGTTTGACCTGAAATCGTTTTTTCGGTAACAGATACACTGCTAAGATCTACAAATACTTCCAATAACTACTAACTAGTAAGTTAAGCCTATAACCACCATACCAATGCCTGAACCTTGACTGCGACAAAATATACCTTCTTTTCGTATCGATGATACTTTCATATTAGATTGTTTGCACCCAGTAGGTGGCCACGTTTATGCAGCGTCAGAGGCGTTATTCAGGTCGAGAGTTCAGGTAAACGAACACCTGGGACACTCCAGCAGGTGGGGCATAGTTTAATCCGGAGCGCCGTACTCGTACTCGGTGTTGGAGGAATTAATAATTCCCTTTTTTGCTAGATTCAACGGCTTAATGTGCTTTCCGAGACGCGGAGGAAACGCGGTATGTAATAGGTGGTCACCCATCCACGGACCAACCTCGGCAAGCGTGGCTCAACCTGAATATTGACACAAGCGGCTGTTATTATTTAGCCACGAGCTTCTGTATATGGCATAATGTGATCCGTGAAATTCCGCAAGTTTATTTGACTGTAAATTTGAGAGAAAACTGTAGCTTCTTGCCTTTTTCTTCATGATAGTGTTGATGTTGAGTGCGTCGATGGCCCAGTGGTGGCAGACCCGACTAACGAGCAGTAAGTCGTAGTTTCGAACCCAGGCAGGCGAATTTCTTTGTGTAATTTATTTCAACACCGCTGCTCTCAAAACGGTGATGGAAAACATCGTGAGGAAAACGGCATGTCCTAGAACTAAAAATTCGAAGACATGTGACATCTACCAACCCGCACTGGGCCCGTGTGGTGGATTACAGCCCACTCCCTCTCATAGAGAGGAGGTCTGTGTTCCAGCAGTGGGAATATAATAGGCTGATGATGAGTGTTGACATAATTAACTATAACTAATAGTGTTACTGACTGCCTCGTTGGTCTAGTGGTCCTGGTTTCGATTACCAGTTCGGTCGGGTCGATTATCAGGAATTTCTCAGTAGCAGCTACGGAGTCTGGATTTTTGCCCGCTTGATGGCAATAGGCTCGCCCTCTATTACATGGGACTTAAACATAACTGACGAAATGTGACTGCAGTATTAGATACTCCTCTGCCTTACTTGTCGGGGATTACAGGCCTGTTGTTTATTAACTGACAGTAGGTAATGCTGTGCTTTAAAGTTAAAAAGGGTGTAAAACACCTCTTAACGAAGCCGAAAGGCACTGGTTCTCCCTGTCATTGCGATCATTTTTTTGTTCTACACCATACCTGGGAACCTTCTAGTTACGGAGATATTAGGGGTCAAAGTTCCAACTTTTCGACAAGTATTTTTTTTTTTAATACAAGTTTTTAATGTTAGATTTTAAACACCTCAACGACCCCCGTACTATTCAATCCGTCCATCAGCACAATGTTTTGAGTGCGTTACATTGAGTTCTACTACAAAACATGATTTTACACCCCCCAAAAAAAAGTCGTTTCCCAGCAATAATTTTTGCGTAAAGTTCCTTAGTTTCATGTACAGAATGCTTGGTTGACGGCTTCGTGATGAGGTGATTTACACCTTGTATGTCACTCGAGCCGCTAAGCCGTTGGTCCCGGATGTCATTTGTAGATCTTTGACAGTCGTTACAAGTAGTCAGAAGCCAAAAGTCTGACATCCAGTCTTACCAAGAGGTACCCAGTTACTGGGTTGTGGAGGTCAAATAGGCAGTCGCTTCATGTAAAATACTACTCAACTGCATCTCGTTAGACTGGAAGCCGACCTGAAGATAGTTTGGGAAAAGGCTAGGCAGATGATGACGTCACTCGAGGTAGAAAATGAGAAGAGCCAAATTCACAACACTGGTAAAATGTCGGCAAAGGTAGGGGTTGTAGGTATAGCTGACAAGAATATGACATCTTCTAGGTATTTGTACTGGTGATAAGCCCTCAGTCATTGGATCTTTTTACAACTGAGAAGTACCTGCATTAAGGTCAAAGCGCCACGGCAGCCCGCGAAATTCAAATTTTCTTACGGTTTAGCAATTTTCAGGTCAGTTTCAGGCTGTATGTTGAACAAAATATCGTTTGCAACCGTAACACCTATGTATATAGGGTGACTGGTAATTACTGACCGATACTTATATATACAGGGTGTAACGGAAAGTGTATATACATCCTTAAGGGTGTGCTACAGACCATCAAAATGAACATGTTTCTCATCATAAAACATGTTTTTTAACAAAAAAAATATCTGCTGCCCCATAGAAAATTACAATACCTATTCGACCAAAATGTATAGGCAGCTCATATTTTTTTTAGCTGCAATTTTTTTTTTTATGTTGAGAAATATGTTCAGTTTGATGGTCTGTAGCCCACCCTTAAGGATGTATATACCCTTTCCGTTACACCCTGTATATATATACTATACAGGCTGTAACGGAAAGGGTATATACACACATACCAACAAACTGAACATCTTTTTCCATCGGACAAACATCGTAATGCGAAAAAAATATTAACTGCCCCATACATTTGGGTCGAATAGGTGTTGAAATTTTGACATAATTTTGGCAGCAGATAATTTTTCGCTATTATGATGTTTGTCGATGGATAAACATGTTCAGTTTGATGTTCTGTAGCACACATGTTAAGTATGTATATACCCTTTCTGTTACAACCTGTATAGAGAATAAAAATTATTATAGCACATTACAAAAAACCTAAGAAAAGCTCGTGGCTAAAAAATAACAGCCGCACGGGTCGATCTTTAAGGTTAAGCCGTGCTTGCCGAGGTTCGTCCGTGGATGGGTGACCATTATTACATACCGAGTTTCGTTCGTGCCTCGGAAAGCACGTTAAGCCGTTGGTCCCGGCTGTCATTTGTAGATCTTTGACAGTCGTTACGAGTAGTCAGAAGCCAAAAATTCTGACATCCAGTCTTACCAAGGGGTATCGTATTTATCTAGGTACTGGGTTGTTGAGGTCCGATAGGTAGTCGCTTCATGTAAAATACTGGTACTCAGCTTCATCCGGTTAGACTGGAAGCCGACCCCAAGATAGTTTGGGAAAAGGCTAGGCAGATGACAAAAAACCTAAGAAAAGGACATGGTCCAAAATGTATGGACCAAAAACCCAACATCGAACGTAATCGATACGTTTAAACTGTATGCACAAGAATTCCCTAGAACTATCTAAATATACGTACCCAAGTTGCAATATCCTAATCCGTGGGATATCGGAGCTTTGGTCTGACAAAGTATGCAAAAAATATTTTTTTTGCATTTTCACACCTGTGGTGCCAAAATAGTGTTGCTGTCCATTGTTTTATGTACCAACGACATCGAAGATGCCATTAGCAAAAAATATAACATAGTGTAATAACGCTAACGGCATCTATGACGTCGTTGGTACATAATACAATTGATAGCATGACTATTTTGGCACCACAACTAAAGATCCCAAGTCAAAAAATGAATTATTTTCATATTTTGACAGCCCATATCTCTCTGATACCCCACGGATTAGGATGTTGCAACTAGGGTACGTTAATTTATATATTTCTAGGGATTTTTTGTGCACACAGTTAGCCCGTATCGATTGCACTCCTTTGAATTTCCCGTGCTACCCTGGCGCTTCCACCTTTTCCTTAACTCTTGATGACAAGGGTTACGAGTAGGTCACTTAATAATGTCGTTTTAAAAATAAACAATCAAAATAATATGTTTCAACATAATTATTAATCCATTAAACAAAATAACAGGTGCTTACGCGTAAAACACATTTCATTACCGTACACTTTCATACAGCGAAAACATTTTGTTTATAAGTTATAAATACACCCCAGAATATTATTTATAAAAGAAATAGTGCCACAAGAGACTTTACACCAAAAAGTACCATAACCGCAGAAAATATTTATTAATAGTATAAAAATAAAATACATTTAATTAATAATAAAAAGTAAAATTGCACTTAGGGAGACAGTTTTCAAATGAAAACTCTATTCAACTTATATAATAATAGTTTTTCTATAATAAATGCAAGATTTTTGGGTGGCATGTCATATTTTATTATATGGTTAAGAGATCGACTAGAAGTTGGCATTACTGGTTTATTATTATTTTTATGTCATCTAAATAAAATGACCGAAATTTCTACAGATAAACCAATTATTATTTTGACCAGTGGTCTACATTGGCCCTGGATCGAATGATTTGGAAGACCTTTGCCCAGGAGTGCTATGACACGGCTAACAATAACAGTATTTTTTCTTGTACCATGCATCCACTGATTTGTCATTCGATCAGCAGCTTTCCTGGCTTTTTTCGGAATGACTGAATTATTTCAGTGATAAATCACTTTTTCTAGCCTTTCGGCATGTGTGCAGTTCACAATTCTAAGTTGCAACAAGGAGACACTAATATGTTTCATCTTGATATTATGACAATAAAAAACATGTTGTCTTGTCGATCTCTTAAACCATTTCTCAATCTAGCTAAAACACTTAATTATACCTACCTAGTCATAGCAATTAAAAGATGGATACAATTAATATTGAGCAATAAAAAAATAAATGCAAACAATTTCATTTAAATGAAGAATCTATTACTTAGAACTCATTGGTGTCTGGACAATCGTATGATACAGTATAATGTCACTATCCTAAAACAGAAAAAATATAATTTACAAGTATATTAAATATTAAAGTATATTAACAAAGATTGAAATCGTTAGATGACTCCTAACTGTGTGTCACGTGAAAAAGTTTTTACACTGAGAGACTAACCCTGGTATGTATAGTAAAGTAAAAGTAAATACTTATGCAACCATTGTTATGCATACTTCGTCTTCATTAAACAATGAACCGTCAACGAAAGCAAAGCTAAGAATTCTAACTTTTGACAGTTATAACTTCAAACAATTACTAAACTACAGAAAAAAATCGATTATTAATAAACCATTTTATTCTGAATAATGACTTTTACTCAAGTAATAGACTTGTTTATATATGCGAGTGTAGGAGCGAGCCAATACTATTCAACTGCCATTGTCGACGAAACGCAAACCTGATCACTTTTTGACGCGCATTTTGAGGGCCTATCTAACGACCTAAATCTTTGAATAAAAGCAGTTCGACCAACTTTAGATCACAGTCTAATAAAAGTTTTATGTTTAAAATACTGAACATTAAAGTTGGAATAACTGTTACTTTACAAATATCTACTCATAACAGTAAAGAGCAGTAGTCGGCATAACTATAGATTAAATGATACAAGTTTTACTTGGAATTTTGGTTTTATTGGAATTCCAACCGTAATTTACTGGAATACGGACGTTATTATTATTGCAAGACTAATAAAACAAACTTAAGCTAAAATTCTATAAAAAAGAGGCTTACACAAGACTAAATGGAAATGAATTACACGGAAATATTTGTATAAAATAAATAAAGTCATAATTAAACATTGAGCAGGTACCTACTGATGTAGTATGCCTAAAGCCTCAGAGGTTTCAGTACCTAAAGATAATACAATAAATAACATTGATTCCGAAATGATCGAAATCAATGTTATTTTGAATCTAGGAGCTTCAGTACACACGATAATGAATTATGCTAAAGTCCATGAAACTCCTAAATATAGAAAATTAACTAAAACTTACACTAATGGCATGACTCGACGTTTATTCTTACCCTCTAGACACTAAAGAACACGAAAATCATAATATATTAGTCAATAAAAACGTAGAAAAATTCTGTACAACACTTATCAGTATAAAAATGTATAATATTCACAAAAGTGAAAAATTCAATATATCAGGTTTCTCAGGACTTAGTCCGTAGCACGACCTAGCACCATTAATTTAGGCGATCTAGAAACATTATTTAACAACTAACATAAATTATAAGCATATATTTTAAATAATTTTCTGCGAGTCTAAACATCTAATACATCGATGCAACTGACCGTTAAATTCCAATTAAGGGTAAATTCTAAATTTTATCAGGTAACTAACTCTAATTTTGGAAGAATTTTTATTCTTCGATATTATACACAAAGGGCTATAAGAAACTATAAGATGAGGAGCTATGAAATATAAATTGAATATTTAGCATCTAAGAACAGTCTTCGGTAGGATTTTGATTGGGGTTGGGTCAACCGTCACGGGAGTGATGTGGATGAGGTTGTGAGCCGAGGAGTCTGAGAGCCATCCATGCAGCCAGGGAGTGTGATGCAGGTGCCGGGGACACTGGGATGGGAGGCTGGACAGCCATCCGTGAGCGAAGCTTCTGGAGCATGACTGCTGCAGCTAATGCTGCACCTGCGGCCGCGCCTGCTGCCGAAGCAAATAGAGCTCCGAAACTGACAGCCCCCATGCAGATTCCGTAGACGACCTGATGCGAGAATAAAACATTAGTGGTAAGACACAAAAGTAATAAATTAAACTGGAAAAAAAACAAATGTATAATTTTATGTGGATCTTTTGGCGCGTGGTTTTTAATCGGAACTAATGCAGCCATCTTGATTTTTCAATACCACAGACTATTTCACAAATGTTTATGACAGATTCGAGGGCCAAAAGATCCATTCGGCACTGTTACAAGATTTGTAATGCATTTGCTTCTTAAAAATAAATAAAAAGCATTACCTCTTCACGAATCCGTCCACTGAACACAGTGACAGGTTCCGTCCTCGAAGGTCCAAACGCCAGATCTGCTTCAGACACCACCTCGTATATCCCCGAAACACCGACATCAGCAGATCTTCCCTCTCTAACTGTTCGTCGTTTTCGCAAAGACCTAGGGCCTGCTACGGCTGGACCAGGGGCTTTGGCTGGGACTACTCCATCACCAGAAGGTTCTGGGCTGATGTTTGTGCCAAGGTTACGAGGTCCGTGAGGGAAGCGATCGCGGTCAATGTTCGTGGGACGGTCCTGGAAAGAATCGAAGTAGGATATTACATTCTAAACTTGGTCTTTAACCAAAATAATCCCAGAAAAGCGGTAGGTACAAAAAGCATTTTAGTGGTCTTCATTTCTCAGAGATGCTGCATAATTATGCTCAAGTCAATTCGGCAGTATTTTTTGAACATGGCTTTTATTCGACTCGTACCGATAGACAAACTGCATGATGTCCCTCTACTGTCGCTGAATCACGTAAGGATTGGCTCGGTACAGTTGGAGCTAAATCTTGCGGGTTTTTCCCAAAGGTGAATCTACATACACACCACACTTGGGTGTAAGGGACAGCCCTCCGCAAACATACAGGGTGCATTCAGCTCATTATTATGAATCTTATTTCACCGGTTTTTTTTTCGAGTCGTCATTTACGGAGACGCGGCGCGTCGTGCGTCTCCGTTAATGAGCCCTAAAAGTTTTCTGAGAAAAGTTCCGGTGTAATATGATTCAAGGAGCTGAATCCACCCTTTCAGTTTGCAGAGAGCGGTCCCTTACATCCTGTATAGGCTCAACTGTCGGCCGATTGCGTTGAATAACGCGGACCTGAACAATTGTGCGTTCCCTTCAGATTCATACTTTTTGCTTTTAATATTTTGCAGGGTTCTTCAACAAAAAAAATACTCACAGTGAAAGGCCTAGCAAATGCTTCAACCAGCTCTTCAACAGCAGACATGTGATCACTTTCAGGTTCCATAACAGGAGCGGGAGCTCTTTGTGGCAGTGGAGCAGGTGCCAGTACTACGTCACCTGATACTTCATCACCGAAGGCTTCTTCGAGAGGAAGGCGGGCTTCCTCTGATAGGTCAAGGCCTCCGTCTTCAGCTGATGAATCGCTGTAAATATATTCAGTTGTTAGTCTTGAGTCGTTGAGGTGGATGTGATCCTACTTGTAGTGGTGGAATCGATTTGAAAGGATCAGAAGCGCTTGATGACACCGTGTCTAGTAGCATCGTCGAAGCCGAAACGAGGCGAATGGTATTATTATTTTCTTTGATATGGTCCAAACAGGGCCTTTATTTTTAGGCATTTTAATAATTATAATTTGTCTCGTGTGAATCCTTTACTAAAAACACAAATTGAAGTGGACTTGCAGAGCGTGTTTACAATTTTACGTAATAAATACATAATTTTGTTGTAAATATCCTTAATTGCTTCCTTCCTAGCGATTGCTTTAAACTCTTAAAGTGGACCTAAAGTATGCGTAAATATAGCGCTTTCCAAGTGACGGAAATAAGCCAACGGAAATGGTATAATTAAAGGACTGAAATGACTTGCGTATCCTTTCGTTCTTGGTTTATACAAGAATCATAGCATTGAGACAACTCATTTAGAATCTTCATTCCATCAATATAAGGTCCGAAATTCATACTTACTTTATCTCATTATGGTCCTGATGCGTCCTGTCATCTTTTCTGTCCAAAGCTCCATGTCTTTGAGGAGTTACTCCAGCCAGCTGACAGTGGTCCAGACAGCCGTGCCTGCAGATCTCGACCTTACACCTAATATGGACGCTGAGGGCATCTGGGAACTTGAAGGCGTGGAAGAACGCGTAGGTTATGACGGTGGCTCTCTCGTCTACTGCTTTGGCTTTCAGGAATCTGCAAAGAAGAACATTCAATGTTAAGGGTAGGGGTTTTGCTTGCTGCGTTAGATATAGAAGGCTTTGGATTTTTCGCAAGTCATCATCACCTATCCTTTTCCCAACTAAATTGGGGTCGACTTCCAGTCTTACCGGATGCAGCTGAATACAGTATTTTATATGCAGCGACTGTCTATCTGACCTCCACAATCCGTTAGTACTGGGTATTACTGGTTACCCACTGTTACCAAGACCTTGATCCTCGACCTTGATTGGTTGTCAGACTTTCGGGCCACAGACTACCTGTAATGACTGTCAAAGATCTACAATTGACAGCCGTGACCAACGGCTTAAAGTGCTTTCCGGAGCACGGAGGAAACTCGGTATGTAATAGGAGGTCACCTTTCCACGGACAAACCAAGGCAAGTGCAGTATAACTTGAAGATCGACCCGAGCGGCTGTTATTATTTAGCTACAAACTCTAGCACTCGGTTTCTAGTACGAAAATTATCTACGCTTCGAAATAAAACGCAACTCAAGTGCTGTAATTGCTTGATTAAAGTATCACCAGACACTAAAATCACTGGATAAGTGTTTAATTTTGTCATTCCATTAACTTTCGTTCCACAAACTGGATATGCTTAAATATTACAATTATTATATTTTCTGCCTACACAAAATATGTTGCGTCTTGGCTTCTATTAACTTCCGTATACTGACGTTCAGTTAAACTCAATCCCTCCCACAAAACTTTCCACAGATGCTCAAAGCTAGATAAGCCCCTCATACATTAGCAACGTACCTTGATATCATCTTAGGTCGCAAGACGCATCCATATTCATCCGACAGTTGAATCACATGCCCGGACCCGTCTGACGCCGCACACGACTTCACTCGCATGTCGAATTCACCTGGAAGATAAGAAGACATGCCTTTAGAAACTGTTTAGTTACTTATTGGGTGGTTATTGATGATATTGCTTGAGTGTTTTATAGGGTTTTCTGTGAAGGGAATTGTCACTTTGGAATTTATGGCGTTATATTGTCGCGTTGTATCGAATGGGTTTAAGTTGCAATGAGACAATAAATCTTGACTATTTGACTGTGGCAAATGTGACGGGCTAAGTGGTAATCACAGACAAATATTTGTGGAAGACAATCTCGTTGGTGTAGTGGTCGCAAATGCGACTGCTGAGCATAAGATCTTGGGTTCGATTCCCAGGCCGGACAAAGTTTTATTGCGGTTTTCAATCAGGAATTTCTTAGTAGCAGCCGCGGAATCTGGATTTGGGCCCGGTTGATAGCAATAGGCTCACCCCCGTTACATGGGACTTAAAAAAATTCACCTCTGCCTGTCTCCTCAGGGATTACAGGCGTGATGTTATGTGACAAAAATAACTTCTACTCCACACTTGCGCCTCGCATTAACTTTAAAATCGGTCTGTAGATGACATACCTTTTAATTACTGTAAGAAACACAACACTGTAGTAAGGCACGAATAGACTACAAAAGTAATTATAACTGCCATTGAAATAACGATATGTAATAGGACAGCTAAGAAACATAGTACTAACTATCACGCCATAAGACTATTAATAGTGGACGGGGCGATAGATTTGACCTCACGCCATTGACCAACCCAGGTTTACGATATTATTCTCTATGGAAAATCATGTGTCCTAAATAGCAAAATTATTGTACCCGTCTTTCTGCAGAACGGGTACAAAAGGACCCTTAACCTTTTGAACCCTCCAAGCCGCTAATTCACCGCAAATACTTACGAGTACAATAGTAATTTCAAAAGTATTATTAATTTATTTTTTGATAAGACATTTAATATTTAAGATGAAGAGGAGCTCGTGGCTAAATAATAACAGCCGCCCGGGTCGATCTTTAAGGTTAAGCCGTGCTTGCCGAGGTTGGTCCGTGGATGGGTGACCATAATTATATACCGAGTTTCCTCCGTGCCTCGGAAAGCACGTTAAGCCGTTGGTCCCGGCTGTCATCTGTAGATCTTTGACAGTCGTTACGAGTAGTCAGAAGCCAAAAAGTCTGACATCCAGTCTTACCAAGGGGTATCGTATTACCCAGTTACTGGGTTGTGGAGGTCAGATAGGCAGTCGCTTCATGTAAAATACTGGTACTCAGCTGCATCCGGTTAGACTGGAAGCCGACCCCAAGATAGTTTGGGAAAAGGCTAGGCAGATGATGACATTTAATATTTAAGATATACAGGGTGTAACGGAAAGGGTACATACATACTTAAAGGTGTGCTACAGACGATCAAACTGAACATGTTTCTCCATCGGACAAACATCGTAATAGCGAAAAAAATATCAGCTGCCCCGTACATTTGGGTCGAATAGGTATTGCAATTTTGTATGGGGCGGCAGATAATTTTTCGCTGAAAAACAGTTTTATGATGAAATACATGTTCAGTTTGATGGTCTGTAGCACCCCCTAAGTATGTATATACCCTTTCCGTTACACCCTGTATAGACCACATTTTAAAGATAAAAATAAACACACAAAAGTAATGATTTAAATTGCTTATTTCGTGTGTGAGTTTTCGTGTGTAGTGTGTTTCGTGTGGTGTATAGTGCACCACATTTTTTGTCACATATTTGTTTCGTTGGCGTACTGGGCACGCGCTTGCTTGTCACGTATGCGGATATGTGACAATGGTGTTCAAAACGTTAACGAAGCCGAAAAGAACTCGTTCTCCCGTCATTGCGATATTTTTTTTAGGGGTCCGTACCTCAAAAGAAAAAAAACGGAATCCTTATACCTAGGATCACTTTTTTGTCCGTTTGTCTGTCTGTCAAGACTCTTTTTCTCGGGAACACGTGGAGGCATCGAGTTGAAATTAAGATTATGTACACAAGTCTACAGTCCCTTGAAGTTGTAAAAAAATCAAACTTCTAAGTTAACGTAAAAAAAGATACGCCCGTCTATGCCGCAAAAAAAGTTTATTCCGACAGTCTCAAGGGAATCAAAATTTATAGTACATTCCGTTGACCTAGAACTATGAAATTTGGCTTTTTTATACTACAAGCACTGGGAAATTCTGAAAACTATACATTTGTAATTAAATCAAAAGAAAAAATTGTTTTAATTTATGTACGTAATCAATATGTACCTACTTTGTTGGGAACTCTCGGTGGGCAAGTCCGACTCGCACTTCGCCGGTTTTTGTTCTAGATGCTACACTTTTTCACCTCAATTCCCAGTAAATCAAAACTTAACTTAGGATAAAACTATCTAACTGTCTGTCTGTCTGTTTGTTCAGGTTAACCTCCGTAACTTTTACTTGTAGAATGCTGATATTCATCATCATCATTAGCCTATAATGTTTCCACTGCTGGGACACAGGCCTCCTCTCTATGAGAGGGAGTGGGCTTTAATCCACCACGCGGGCCCAGTGCGGGTTGGTAGATGTCACATGTCTTCGAATTTTTAGTTCTAGGACATGCCGGTTTCCTCACGATGTTTTCCTTCACCGTTTTGAGAGCAGCGGTGATGAAATAAATTACACAAAGTATGCGCCTGCCTGGGTTCGAACCTACGACTTACTGCTCGTAAGTCAGGGCTGCCACCACTGGGCCACCGCTGCTCTCATGATATTATAAGGAGTTAATTACGCTACTTTTATTTTAGAAAAACGTTTAAGGTTCCGAATCCGTAAAAAAAAAATTAAAACCCTTGCAATTGTTAACAAAGTCCGATAATAGGGTAAGTAAAGTAATGTTTTAAAAATAATTTCACGCGGTCGAAATAACGACCAAGCTAGTGATAAAATTAAAAAAAAAACAACCTTAGCGCGGGTAAGCAACTTAAAAGGTCGAGTTTACTTAAAACTGGACGATAAGAGTCAAAGCCCTAACAAGTGCAAGTAATGTATTTGAAGTTCCAAAGGATCAAGTACTACAGAATACAAAGTAAACTACCAATGAAGTATGAGAAACCATCAATAACTTCCAGAATATCAAAACGCAAGACCTTAGCAGACGAGTAGGTACTTTACTACTCGTCCCATACTTAGGGTACCTAACAATAGCAAAACCCAACACTCGCACCTGACGACAAACATACAAGTTCTCAATATTATTACACTTAAGTGGAGACTTACATAAACAAATATCGTTTAACTTGAAGGATGGGCAAACACTTTGATGGGCAAACAGATATTCCATTAACCGAAGAAAGCTTTACGCGTGTCCATACCACACATTGCAATGTTTGTCTTGTATGGGGACTATTATATTTCCGGTATTCTTCATTGTAATTTTAGTACTTATTATTTTTTTTTATTTTTAACCACAACGTATTGACAGAACTGAAAACTTGACCAAAGAATATATTAATTTTGGCATAGCAATGTCGTTTAACAACTTTTGACTTCTAAGAGAGTATTGACAGTCTACTGTCTAAGTAAACGACCTCTTATGAAGAGAAAAGACTACATCCGGATGACAACAATAGGCTAAAAGTAAAGCACAAAAAGGAAGAAAATACGTATACATAAGAAGGTGAGGCTGACATAAATGATTGAGTTCATTAAAACTACGGTACTTTATAGTTGAAGTCAAAAACATTAACAGTATTTTTAATCTTATACATATACACACAAACATACTTATCGGAACAAACGTGGAAAACTTTACTGAAGAGATGAACGCAATAAGAAACATAAAAAATTCATACAAAATATTTTAAAGAAAATAATACCCATTAAAGAGATATATTTTTATCAATATGATAGAAATCATATCAATACAATAAAACACTATTAAGTTTTATGAATCCTATCTCATCAAGGAAAGAATTGACCATATAAGTAGTCGAAAAACAAGCTTTTAGATAGTTAAGTTCCAAAAATGGACATTTATTAATAGAGCCATTAATATTAGAGGAAGTATTTTAAGATACTGTAAAATAGGTGTATAATTGAAATAACTGAAAACCTCTAATGGGTTCGTCTAGTGTGGGACCAACCTAGAAATAACCATAAAAATGTACTGCAACAAATCGCGAAAATGTTTTTACTTATTTTCAGAGTTGTTCGGATAGTACAATCTGTTAACAATGATGACTTCAATATGACGTCTTAAGAGGTTCTCTGTCCTTTCAATTTCACCATACAGAAACGATAAATACAGTAGTTCCAACGTTGAAAGTCTAGGTGAACGTGAACCTAGAAATTGAATTAGAATTGCAAAAATCAATTACTCAAAGGAGATGAAAGACGGAGACGAACATCCAACTACTTATAAAGTACAAGATCACTCACATTAAAACCATAAATCATTGTCAATTAGATAAAAGAACTCATAACGCACGAATGAGAACTGCTATTGATTCAATTCAGAGGAAATTAATGGACTTCTATTGTGAAATGACCATTGTTCATTAGTAGGCTTGCGGAAAAATTGATCAAACCGCGGTTTGAGCAACAGTAAATGTGAGAGATAAAAATAGCGAAGAAGTTTTTAATAAGCATGACGTAGTAAAAATTCGCAACGAAATAAACAAAACAACAGTTGAAGCGGATTTGATTAGCAAAGTTGTCAAAATAGAATATGGCGAAGAGGACAAGGAATAAAACGAAAATAACCCTTTGGATGCTCTGCAAATGTCTGCTGGTAACACTTAAAACAATGTACACTGAGAATGAGACGAGACGAAAGCTATTATAACGGCTATAAACATCTACAGGCGTGCCTAAGTTACCAAAGCTTAAGTAGGTGGGCACTTAAATATGCCAAGTTGTGTCTGTCCAGTTAACCCTTGACCCTGCAAGCCATCTTGCAAAGAGATACGAGATACCAACATAAAATTTAAATATTAACGTAAATAAAGGTGGAAAGGAATACGATTAATTAAACTTTATGCATTTCGTACAGCAGATTAATGTCTATCGGCGGAAGAACACGGAAGTCAGTAGCAATAAACTGTTTAATCGTTTTCTGATAATCTATGAAGAGAGACCTACCGCATTACTTTTATTCTACGACCTTATACTATAATAAGGTCATAGAAGATAATAATAAACCTTATAGCATAGCCATATGAAATACTGCACAGTACTACAACAGTATCACCACAATTCGCATGGACATCGCATTGTTTCGAAGAGGACACTTAATTCGAACATTCGATCAATAAGTTCCTGGCTTTTTCTAAACCATATTGGAGTCGGGTGACCAGATGAATATCAGTTTTTTTTTGGAGCGTCTGGCTGTCAGCCCTACGCAACACAATAACTGGCTAACACGAAATTCCATGGTAAGACTTTTGGGCTTTTGACTATCGTAACGAATTACATCTTTGCAAGTACGCCGATCTTTGGAAGTCTGTTTTATATCATCTGTTAAACCACCACCTACAAGCTCTATAGAAAATAAAATACACTCGCACGTCGTTTAAAAAGTGATCCATGAGGTGGATCCAGTCTCGACTCCCATAGTCGCGCAGGCCCGTTAAGCAAACTCAGTCGTACATATTTGTCCAGTTCACTTTTTACAATTACCGGGTACCGTTAAGTCGTGTAAACACTGTCATTACCCTGCTAGCGATTTTACGAGTTTTCGTGTTATCTCGAGTTGTATATGTTTGTGTGATGGCGGAAGTTTGCGTTTGTTGTTTAGTAAGTTTTGAGGATGTTTGGTAATATTTGGGTCGGAGACGTGACATTTTTTGGGAGATTTTTATTCAGCGTTCTGTCTTTTAAGGTTCGTTTAAACTGGTACGAAGTACGTGAGCGAAGTAATTAAATAGTGTTACATTTATATTGAATGAAGACACCATAAGCAATTGATTCATTTACGAATAGATTTTAAATATACTACATAATATTTGAAACTATTCTAAAGAATATCGTCGTGCCCATTTTGGAGGAAACAGGGCTTTAGGCTTTACAAAAAAAAAATAAGAGATGAATATTTTCTTCAACACCTCTATGTTATTTCCTTACTTAAATATTTTTTGAACGTGTGAGGATGTAACAAGTTTCACTCATTCACTACTAAGTTTTTTATTTTTTAAATGTCCACTGATACATAAATATTTCATGAGTAAATATTTGTTTACCTATTTGAGTCTTTGTAGAGTTGCTATTTCAAAGCTGTACGTCACACGTACTTTGTGGGTTTGTAAGTGTTTTCTAAATATAGTTTTCATTGCTTCGACCACAAAGTAGCTGTAACCGTTTCGTCGTTAACCTATTCTTACTACTATGACATTGAGTTTAAACTTGCCTTCCTTTTACGCATTCTGGTTAGGACAACACGAGTCTCATCAGTTACAAAATTACTTTTTTAATTCCCGGACAAAATTGCCTAGAACAAAAAGCGATGCCTTAGAAGACCCAGGCGAACATTGCTCGATTAACTTAGTCTGTGACCATTTTAAGATTTTTAACGCGATTGATATTATCATCCCATTATGATGCTTACGATGCTCAACGCGCTCGTGGAGACCAACCCTAGATTGGACTTGTTTGTTGATGAATGGAAGACGATAATGTTAGAATATTTGACAAGAAGACAGGGTAAAAAACTTTTTACAAAAAAATATAACCGACTTCCAAAAAAAAAAACAAAAAAGTGGAAAATAATTTTACTTCCGGAAGTCGGTGACTTGTTTGTTTCATTTACTTTTTGCCACCGACTTCCGAAAGTAAAATTATTTTCCACTTTTTTTTTTTTTTGGAAGTCGTTTATATTTTTTTGTAATAAGTTTTTATTTTACCCTTTTCAGTTGTGGTATCTCACTTAAATTCTTGTCTAGTATCATTTTACATTGTAACTAGACACCAGCACATCGTCCATACATACGACAAAGGACAAAATGCATAATAAAGAGGATGATTCAAAAAGTACCTAAGCAAAGATAATAAAATTCATATGGGCCCACCGGGCAAGCTTTCTCTACCAAATGAATTATGAAGATTCATGTAAATCGATCCAGTAATCACGGAGAAATAGGTGTACGTGATAAATCCATATTTCCATACTAATATTATAAATGCGAAAGTCACTCTGTTTGTTTGTTTGTTACCTTTTCACAAATAAACGGCTGATCGGATCTTAACGAAATTTGGCAAGAAGATATATTTTAACCTAGGAAAGGACATAGGCTATATATCATCACGCCACGACCAATAGGAGCGGAGCAGCAATAAAAACGTTGCGAAAACGGGGAAAAAATGACGCAGACGAAGTTGCGCGGGACAGCTAGTTTACATATAAAATAAACACATATAAATTGAAAACTATAGGGCCAAACTATATAACATTTATAGGACCAAATAGCAACAATTTCGCAAACTATAGAAGAATTACGCGAATCGGATCATAAATCTCAGCGTAATCGGTGTACATTCAACAAAAACTAATCGAATTGATAAACTTCTCCTTTTAGAAGTAGGTTAAAAAATAAAAAGATTTCAATTTTTTATTATTTCTTGTACATACCTACACCTGGAAAGTGCATACCGTTACAATTCCAACAAGCCCAAGGCCCAAACACAGCTAAGATACATTGTCTTATTATTGAGTTCCGGTGCCTGTCTCTGGGATTCACCATCAGATCTGATGATAGAATGGTTCTTATTGAACGCAAATGCTTCACTTGTTGTAGAAAATACCAAAATCGCTGTACGTTTTCCTATAAAATTTGAAGAGTTCCTTCGATTTCACTAAGATTCCATCATCAGATCCCGACTTGGTGACTATGGGACCACTTCAGAAGTATCTTCTTTAGAACAAAAAAAGAATTTTGAAAATCGATCCACAATTGGCGGAGTAATCGCGTAACAAACATACAAAAAATAAACATACCGTCGAATTGATAACCTCCTCCTTTTAGAAGTCGGTTAAAAAGATAACTTAATTTAGAATTAATTATTTATCTGTACTAAATAAATAATAAAAGATTCTGCTAAAGCGGCCATTTTAGGCCCCCAGCTCAACATATTAATCGCGTAAATGAAACCCTATCTTAACGCGTAGCTATTTTCACCGTGCGCTATGCAGCTGTAAAGTCTAACAGTAATTACTTCGTACCATATTTCAAGCTGTATATTGGTAATTAAAAACGATACTAAGCGGTGTTCGTAGACCGTTCAGTCTGCTAGTATTATTGCCGGCATTATTTACTTTGTACAGTCACGGACTTTTATTGATAAGCCACTTTGAAACTTTCTAATTTTGCAGTTTTATCCATTCACGAAATTAAACGATAAAACCCGAACTCAAACCGCATGCTCGTAAACAAGATGTCATATTACTAATAATCGGAAAGTCTTATCAATAGAGGTTGAAGAATGACTTATAAGTTGTCAATGAAAAATCCATAAAATGTTACATACGTTTATCCAATCTATTTCTCACCGACCTCCTTTGAATTAGAGTTCACTAAATACTCTTTATTTTGTACAGTATACAGTTGAATTGTCAATTTCAGAGAATATTATTTTGATTTTTGATGAAACGAATAATTTGTCATGAACGTCATCTTGGACGCCACGCATTCGGATAAAATCGTGGGTTCGAGTTTTTCCGATGTCAAAATTACCAATCATAACTTCTCCGTACGCTCGGCGTTACTATGGCTACGCTAAAACAAATTGTAGCTAGGTAAAGGTTGCTAGACTTGCAATTGGTTGACTTTGGGTAGTCACTCTGTACTATGTACGAATATAACCGACTAAACTCGATTTGCATAACTCTGCTAAAATACGAACAGTGGCAAATGGCTCATCAATTAAAGTCCGTGACTGTACGTGCTTAACTTAAAGCAACATGAACATAGAATTAATTGTACCTACCTAATGGTGTTGGAAATTCGCGGCAGTATCACTACTGGATTTTTCTGATTTTGATTGATGTTGGTACAATTTATGCAAATCAGTCGGTCGGTCTGTGGATGCGTGACCAATGACCATCCATTTCATACCGAATTTCCACTGTATCTCGAAAAGCATGTTAACCGGTCCCCGCTGGAATCTTTGTGAGACGTTATAGGAAACCAGTAACCCGAAAGTCTGGCATGTAGCCATACCAAGGGGTATTGGTCGTAGGCAGTCGCTCCATGTAAAACACTGGTATACAGCTGTATCCGGCAAGACTAGAAGCCGACTCCAATAAAAAAGGAAAACCCTAGGCAGATGATGATGATTTAGTGTGTGTAGGCACTAGCATCAACATCATTTCATTTGATCAAAATTCACTGTTGGACCATCCCCCTATTTTTTTTACGATCTTATATCATCAAATGCTAAGGGGCGGAGCGGAAGGACTTGTACCGACTAAGCCCTTTTTGTTCCAAGGCCACGGTATCTCTTTCGAACAGTCCCGCAGCCCTGGCAGGCATCGGCACTCTCGGTCACCTTCCGATTTGTTAACATCTCCTTGAGGCGCACTTGGAACATGAACGCGCCGTCGACACGGCCTGTCATCATAATACGGACGGACTGTGAGCTAGCCCATTACTCATCACCCACAGGCCCATGGCCCTCCCCTTAGGATTGTCATGTATCGCACAGACAGGGACTTAATTTTGCAGAATTTATTTCGTCACCACTCGACACTACTCTCAAAATAGTGAAGGAAAATATTGTGAAGGACGACAAAAAGAAACGAAAATTAAAATAATTTTGGCATTTCCCACTTTACGTCCCTCTCATCCAGAGAAACTCTCTATCCTAGCAGTAGGACCATTGCTGATTATGCCAGGTCTGTATTCCAATTCACACGGACCTAGATAAATAACAACATTTTATATGTTTTTCGTTTATAGATTAGTTTATTTAAATACACATAAAACATTCTCAAAAGCTGAAGAAAGTGACATCGATTTTAATTTGTGAGAACTTTATAGATTTTATAGCCCTTGTTATAGTTTCATAAAATTATCTTATTTGGACATAAAAAAATCTCATGTATTTTTTACGACTACGTCAATCGCGTTTCGGTACAAACTATAGTATTTTTTATACGTATTCATCACATTTACAGCCAATCAGTCGTGAAGCTAGCTAACAAATCATGTTCAAAAAACATCCGGCAATAATGTTGACATATAAGTACTAAAACACAGTTGTAAATTGCGCTAAACATCTTAATTCGGTGCCATAAAACCATATTTGGACAAATACCTAATAAGCCTATGAGTTTACACTCCCACGGACTCAAAAAACTAACGAAGAAAAGTTACACGAACCACGGAAATGACAGCAATAAAAAATTGATGAATAATATTAGAGAAAAAAAAAATGCGTTTAGAGACAAACAATAGGTAATTCTAACCACAGTTCCTTTATAAACTTGAGGGTAATTATAAACAAGAGAGATGTGTGGTTATTAGCAGGTAACAGTATACATTTTGATTGTTATGTAGTTCTGACACGGTTTTGCAAAGAGTTTGCGTTCACGCATTTTTGAGGCAGTTTTTTTGCCAAAAGCAAATTTTCAATGACGAGCTTTTGAGAAAAACGACATGAATAGCACATGCATAGGTGATGATTATAGTATATTATAAAAGTATAACTATATGTAAAAGCTGCATAAGTGCCGCTTAAACGTATCTAAAATGGTCATGCAGCCGTTAAAGATCACCATCGATCATTCATCATCATCCATTATTTAATGTTTACATTAGATTATAGTCAAGTCCAACTTCAGGAGCAATGAAATATAGGGTTGATTGATAAGACTTACCTCGATAGTCGTTGATGGCAACCACTAGAGTTAGGGTGGATCCTAAAGGGACGATGCCGGAAACAGGCGCCGCCCATGGACCCTTCCCAGCCTGGATCTCCATCCAACAGTCCACATTGTCTCCTATAAAAAAAGTTACAGTTTTGAGTTCAAAATATTAAGGGCTCAGAACAAAATAGATCACAAACAGAGGACTTATTGATTCGAAACAGACAGTCACAAAAATGATGACTGTGGAAATGAAGATAGTTTTGATGAATCTACTAAAAGCCACAATAGGGGATAATCCAATACTTTTTTTCTTTGTCCATCGGGTAGTTTATTGAAAAGTATTGGACACGTATTTTTTCTTTTTTCACGGGGTCATAAAATTACGGAGATATATTAAGTTGAAATGGCGCATGACGTCACATGTAGGTAAGTTTTATACCTACTTGTGACGTAGTAAGCCCCCACTCTCCAACTTTAATGAGTTTTAACTAAGTAATTTTTTGATATTTTGATAAAACAAAAAATACCTGTCTAATATTTTTGTATTACCTGTCTGACGGACAAAATAGAATGTCGTTTTCTTTACCCAGTCCGATTCCCTATTCTTACGAAATAATCAACTACTCAAACGATGTAAATACTGTCAGAGACATAAGCATATACCAGAAAAAATGCAATGAACTGATGCAGCTTACAAATGACAAAGCAAACATGAAAAAAAAGAGGGTGAATGATAGTGTGACTATTGACAGGGCAGAATGCCAGAAGAAAACGCGTTGGGATGAGCCTAAGTAACATGGGATAAACACAGGCAGATGATTCCATGGCAAATGACGAAGCTTTGGTAGGTGACCAAATTGGGATGGATGAAAAAAAAGGCGAGCTGAAATCTGAGGTGGTGAGCACAACAACAACAAAACAAAATTATGAATCCTCACCTCTGAAATCCAACTGCACCACATCCAAATCAGCAATGACCATGGGCGGCTTGGAGGCAGTCTTCTCGTAATCGTTGAACCACTCGCAGCGTAGTCTCTTCGCTTCGTCCCACACCTCAAGCAGGTCCTTGTCGTATTGCACCACCACTGTGTTCTCGTAGAACTGGCCGTGGAGGTCTGGAAAAGGAGGATTTTGGTCTTTAGATCATCATCATCATTAGCCTATAATGTTCCCGCTGCTGAAACACAGTCCTCCTCTTCTATGAGAGGGAGTGGGCTGTAATCCACCACGCGGGCCCAGTGCGGGTTGGTAGATGTCACATGTCATCGAATTTTTGGTTCTAGGACATGCCGGTTTCCTCACGATGTTTTCCTTCACCGTTTTTGAGAGCAGTGATGATGAAATAAATTACACAAAGTAATGCGCCTGCTAGGGTTCGAATCCACGGCTTACTGCTCGTAAGTCGGGGCTGCCACCACTGGGCCACCGCCGCTCTCGCCGGTCTTTAGATATAGGGGCACTATCTAGAAGAGGAGCTCGTGGCTAATAAAAAAAGCTGCTCGGGTAGACTAGTCGTTGGTCCGTGGACTTGGGTGACCACCCATTACATACCGAGTATACTCCGTGCCTTTTAAAGCACGTTAAGCCGTTGGTCCCGGTTGTAATTTATAAATCTTTGACAGGTAGTCAGTGGCCCGAAAGTCTGACAACCAGTCTTACCAAGGGGTGACGTATTACCCAGTACTAACTGGATTGTGGAGGTTAAATAGGCAGTCGACCCACGTAAAATGCTGGTATTCAGCTGAGTCCGAATTCATGTGATATGGAATTTAATAACATAAATCTGATTTCAAAGACGTTGTTCAGACAACACGAAACAAGTGTTTTTTTTCGGGATCAATATTTATTCATGAGAATAGCTTGCGGGAACACAATTATGTCGAATGTAAAGGACGCTTAATTATCTAATTTGGAAACCGATTTGTGGACACCAGAATTACTGCAAAACGTGCTAGCGGTTAGGTTTTTTCGTACTTATGCAGCTCCATATTTTTATGATCAATAATGGAAACGTTAGGATATTAAATAACTGTAGTACCTATTTTATATCATTTGAACCCCCGGGAATCTATAAAAATATATTTAATTGTAAATCCCTATTATTGCTAGGGCTATACGTACGCGGATGTACTCACGCAAAAAGTGGAAGTCGCTCGAAGAACGCGGATCGTGCCAGTGGTCTCAGGTCGACACCACACAAGCAAAACTGACCCCTAAAGACTTCTAACTAACTCCCTTTCAGAACAGCGATCCATTAGGACATTAATCTTCCAAGTTTACACGCATCTGACATATTCAGACTCTATGTCATACGGTTTAAAATCGTTTTCACATTGTCACCTGCAATACTTTTCGCTAGAAGCACTTAAAGTCGAAATTACTAAGTCATAGCTGGAAGGAAATACACTTGAAAGTAGTGGATTGAGGGATGGCGTCTAGCGTGGGTTTGTGAGGGAAAATGAACCTTGTGTGCGGTGTTATGTGGTCCGGCGGGTGGCGATTCCGAGAAACAATGCGCGCGCAATGTTCGCAGAAGGAGCGGGACGCATGTGTCGTCCGTTACTCCACACCAGCCATAGTAGACGCGACTAGGAATCGGAATGAGAAAAACTTACTGACTTTGTTGAAATGGGACCGATGTGCCGTAAAACTTGAATGCTGGCGATTTATTGCGAAATTGTTACGAATTACCGATAGTTACTGAGAATCTAAATGCGATACATGAGATTGGGTTTAACGATATATGCTGATCTATTACCGAGGATTTTCCTTCCAATGTCGTTTTAAATTGTCAGGATTTCAAAGAGTCTGACAAGGCTTTAAAGGTTTTAACAGCCCAATAAAATTATTTATAGAAATAAAATTGGACCTGACTTTAACAACACACTGTTCGATTCTATAATGGCTAAAACCCTTTGTGTATTTCTATTTGAAGTCAATAGGAACCTTAACAAACCAAAAAGTATCGCATCATCAACTAAATATGATTGGAACATGTACTCGTAGGAGGTCGTAAAACGCAGGGCACTGAATATTTCATAAGCATTCGAAATCGTAGAATCATTATGAGGAATATACCATTTAAGTACCGTTAAATACGAATTATAGAAAGTTCGATGACTGGTTAATTTCAAATTACATACATCTTAAGATCGCCTGATTAATTAAATTGCTGCGGTCTCTTACAAAGAAACAATGTACAGCCGTGAAAATTTTAATAGGTTGATAAAGACTCAATGCTTTGCCGTTAAACACGGTATTATAAAGCTACTTCTGTAGTGCGTAAAATGAGAATAAAAGGACGAGTCATTCGAAGCCTCTACTTCTTAAGGAACTTAAAAAAAAATACAATTTTCTTCCATGCCTGTTTTTTTCAAACATTATGAAAACAACCGACCGTGGTTTAAGTTTCTTTGATACTAGAATTAATCTTACAAGACTGACCAGAAAATTAATCATCTTCATCAGCCTATAATGTTCCCACTGCTGGGACACAGGCCTACTTTCCCGACGAGCCAGCCCGCGTCGCTGAGCATCTAGCTTTAAATTCCCTAAATAATAATATGACCCAGCCTGTCCCTTGCTGTCCACCCTTCAATGACGCCCTAAGCCGAGGTCCGAACCCCACAGGGGGTGCCCCTAGCGAGCGGTCATTTAGTATAATTACCTAGTTTGTAAGCCCTGGCTGGGGGCCTTAAATTCATTTGAGGTCACCACAGGATAGTCCGGGTTAAGCAGTAAAAACAAAAAAAAACAAAAAAAAAGGACACAGGCCTCCTCTACGTAAGAGAGAGTGGGCCATCACGCAGGCCTAGTGCGGGTTGGTAGATGTCACATGACTTCGTATTTTTAGGTCTAGGAACATGCCGGTTTCCTTACGATGTTTTCTTTCACCGTTTTTGGGGCCAGCGGTGATGAAATAAATTACACAAAGTAATGCGCCTGCCTGGGTTCCAAACCACAGCTTACTGCTCGTAAGTCGGGGCTACCACCACTGGGCCACCGCTGCACTCCAACCAACCAGAAAATTGCTAATATTAAAAACCTGAAGAGTTTGTTTGGTCGAACGCGCTACTCTCGGGAACTACTGGTTCGAATTGAACAATTCTGTTTAGTGTTGGACAGCCCATTTATCAAAAAAGGTTATAGGCTATAAAAGCTATACGCTAAGACCAATAGAAGTGGAGCAGACAAAGTGACGGAGCAGCTAGTGATTAAATAACACTTATCTCTAAGACTATGCAAAATTCCTTTCAGATTCACATTTGGAACAGGATTAAATTTAACCCTAACCATTCCACGTCCCGGCCCCCACATGACAAGTTAACGTCGCTTTAAATGACCCACGGGCCACGGGTTAACATGCGTCTAGAAACATATTGCGTTCTGTTAAACGCCCACGTTTTCAAGTGGGTGTAAGCCTTATGCTTTCCGGTGATAACTTCGTCCTTTCCTAGACAGTATCATTTGACAGTTTGAATAGTTGCCTGTCTCAGTTATGGTCTTTCAATCCGATAATGTCACTGTTATCCAATAGACTTCGTATTCAATGCAATGGGGATGGATATAGAACTGGTCCTTGTTATTATGGTTAACAATGTTCTGTCTTAATCAGACTTTAAGAATAAAAATAATTGTAGGGTACAAATTAACATTACCATGAAAGTTAACATTAAACAAAAACCTGAGATTCCATCAAAATCTAAGAGATAGTACTACAGGGTAATGGGTACGATTGATTAGGAATTTCTTTCAAAATTCTTTGGAATGTGATTGAAATTGTGTGGCAATCAGCAAAAAAAGCCAAAGCTGTATTTTAAAAATTTTGCAAACTAATCGAAATGAAGACTCAAAACAAAAGGCTAAGGTAATTTAATGGGTTAATTCAATCCCTGTTCTAAACAAGGAAAACGTGACATTTGACTTGTCGTTGAGAATTTGATGCCCAGGATTTAATAGGCAACTAAACCATTCAGTGCCATAAATAATCAGACTTAACGTTAATGGCATTACGGCCATTCTAAGTTAACCCTTCCCTTGACCCTATTTTCCATTATTTTAAAAGGACTCTTTAGCCGAAGCACTAAAATCAAGTATGACAAATAATGTGACAGTTGCAAGAACATTTTCTTTTGGCTTGAGATCAAAGTATGTCTATTGCCTAACAACAATGATTGGATTTTTGGAACAAAGTTCCTTATTGCGCGTTGCGAAAGGGAGCTAGACGGAAAAATTTAAGACCAAAAGTTGTAACGACACTTTTTGCTATTGTTGTAAGCCGTACGGCGTGCGCGTGTTTCTAAGATGTTGATGTTGTTTTTTGTTGTTTAAGATGTTGTGATTAAGTTGATATTACTTTATATTTGTTAATAATTAAAAAAATATTAGGACAACTTAAAAAAAAAAAATACAATTCCTTCACTAATTAATCTAAAGGAACTTCGTTCCATCCGGGTGTCCCTTGACGCCTCGCAAGTTTTTTACATTTTATTATTGTCATAGAAAAAAGATGGATGGATTGT
This sequence comes from Cerastis leucographa, assembly GCA_963082945.1. Classification (NCBI taxonomy): domain Eukaryota; kingdom Metazoa; phylum Arthropoda; class Insecta; order Lepidoptera; family Noctuidae; genus Cerastis; species Cerastis leucographa. The sequence continues at coordinate 6,373,133 of OY720382.1, forward strand.
GTGAGGAATGATATAAAAGAGAAAGGAAAGATGCCGAAAAATAAATGATGCCGTGACGTCTGACAGGGAAGAATGGAAGCAGAAACCATGATGCGCCGACCCCAAGAAGAATGGGACAAGGACAGGAAGATAATTCTCGTCTTCTCTCTCTCTTGGGTCGGTCCCTCATATCTGAGGATCGTGATCAGCCTGAGGGTTGCATCGGGAGCGGATGATCTGCTTCCATCGGTTTCTGTCCATCGCGTCTCTTACGACCGTGTAGAATTTGGAGGACGACGAGTCTTTGACTTGATCGGTCCATCTTGTTGGTGAGCGACCGCGCGATCTCTTGCCTTCGGTGTTTCCAGCCACTATCAATTTCTCCAGACTTGCGTCGCCTCTACGCACCGTGTGGCAAAAATATGACAGGATGCGTTGAGAATTCTCGTCTTAGACAATGGTTAATTATTACAAGCCAATATAAAATTTTCCGTTCCGTAAAATGGCATTTTGTTTCCCCAATACCTTTGATTTCTAATATCTTCGTCTGCACACCATGATAGGCAAAAATCATCCTATAAAGCCTATAACAGGAATTCGGAGAAACCACTGAGTGAACAATAATTATTTTATATTTAACGGTTGTTTGTGCTCATAAATGTGTACGCATCACAATTTTAGATGATTTACTAAAGGAATGAGTTGCCAATCGTTTCTCTTCATTGGCGTGACGGATTCCGATTTTGCAGTGAAGTGTAAAGGGTTTGACGCATTTGGTGCACATCTCAACTTGTACACCATGCTCAAATGGTGAACTTAGCAACTGGTGCACTTCTCATATGGTACACTTCGCAACTGGTGCACTTCTCAATTACGTTTTTTTTTTTACCCTTTTCAGTTTTGGTATCTCACATATATCCTAGTCAAGTATCATTTTTACATTGTAAATAGACACCAGCACATCGTCCATACATACGGCAAAAAGGACGAAAGCACGGAGAAATAGGTACATAGTACATACGTAAAAAATTTACAACGGCAAAGCATTGCCGGCCTGTTAGAGCGGCCAGCAATACTTTGCCGGCCGCTACTTGAAACAGAACGGCAAGGTCGACTTTGCTCAAACAAGGTTGTCAAAATAATGACCACATTACATGCATTTTTGAATAAAAGCATAATCAATGCAAGTCTTGTTACTGACAATATAATTATGTCATTGATGGGAGGAGTTTTAGTCAATGACTCGATAAACTGAATAGCCATTTGAAATAAAGCATTCAACAAAATAAAGATTTAAAAGCTATTCGTATCAAAACAATTTAAGCAATCGCTTTCAAGTTTATAACACTAAGCTAATTGAAAAAGAAAGGAAACAGAATCCTGTTAATGCATTGAAAGCTAGAAGTCATGAGAAAGTAAAATAACTGCATTAAAACAAAAAAAATTGTGACATGTAAAATAAATACCAGGTATCATAAATCTTTAAATCAAATCAAATAAATAATACGTAGAACAGTAGTTTTTTTTAATTAATATCATAAAAGCTTTCAGTACGTGAAACTACTAATTGATTAAATTTTGAATGAAATGTTGCTAGATTGTTAATAGTCTTTTTATTATTTGTAATGCTATGTTTATTTTGAAGAGACTGACTGTCCATGATGTACAATATTTAGATGCCGTATTTATTCGGCGTGAAACCTAACATGTCAATGCGAGCTTTGAAATATTCTTCACTTTCGCTTTATGACGACTAGAATCTATTTTTAGTCTACAGACACACAAGATGTTGTTTTGAATCTTCGTCAAAATTCAGGATGTTTCATCCTTGAATTTGATATCTCAGAACTGTTTGTGGGGAACTGTGTGATGAGGCTGTAGTAAATTAAAAAAATAAAGGTCGGAACACCATTTACTAACTTAAAGAAAAAAATCTTTAAGTTAGTAAATGGTGTTCCTTCTTTTTTTTCTTCAGGCGCTACTGTTGATAGACTTGATACATCGAGTGTAAAAATACTGCAACGTGGGTCAATCGGTCACGTTTGCTTTTTTACTAGCTTTTATTTAACCTGCATTGTTTGTTAGTATGTTTGTTTAGGTCAAATCTTCCGACTGAATTTTAAAACGGTTATCACCAATCGATTGAACTGAAATTTTGCATGCACGTTTAGTTTGGATTACAATGCGTGGTCTAAGTGATGTAATTTTAATCCCAATATGGCGGACTTATTATTTTTAATGCACCCCCATGAAATGGGTACCAATTAAAAGGGTTTGCCGAGAAGAACACAAAACCAGTGAAAACTCTAAAAACAAAATAATAATAATAAAAAAAAAACATTTTCTTAAACTTTTATTTTAAATTAAATCAAACATTGTACAATTTATATGATATAAAAGCTTGTCGCGAGATTTACCTGTGTTTAATCTCGCAACATGTTTTTATATCGTATAAAGTAATTACTTGACGGGTTTGATTTAATTTAAAGTTAATTTTCTTCTTTTTAGAAAAGGTTTTTTTTACTATAATTTGTTAAACAAAGACCACTTTAGTATCACATCCATACAAGGTTTGCGCTACTTAAATTGTTACGTACAGACAACAAAACGTAAAGGACGACCATGAAGAATCCCAGAACGATGTACAATAAATCGATTACTTTTAACGATTTATTATATCGACTAATTGTTCGAGTTCGCATCATTAGGCATCGTATATATATTTATTGATTTCACGCCACTACTCACGGTCCATTTATAGTAAACCAACCGAGACGAGGTTTAATTACGTTTACAGTGTGGATTTTGCCTGAACTTGTTATTTTTCTATACTTTAGCACGTTTCTTGGAGAAAACGGTGGTAAAATAAATGATTGTTTAATTAAAAAGCAGTTATTGACTTTGCTCAAAATTAATTTCCCACGATAGCATTTTAAAAATTTCTCTGAACGCTAAGATATAACACTAAGATTGTCTACTATACAAGGTGTTATTTTGCATCCTCGTCAAAATTCAGGAGGTTTTCACAAAAACGTTAATGATCAATTTAAATTACGATGCCCCGTTAATTATTAATAAACGTAACTTTTTTTGTTTAAATCTGTCAATATTTTATAATAACTCCCTTAACATGGTTTAGGGGATAAGAAATAATCGAATAAACGTTTGAGATTGTTTGATTGTTTTTGTTCCTCTCCTTGAATTTGACAATGATGCAAAACAACAGCTTGTTGATGACAAATTAATAAGTTGAGCTACATCTGCATAGTCTGAGGGTAATATTTTTTCTAACGCAACTCCTGAAAGCCACAAACAACATTGGCAACCACCTGAAAACCGCCGAGACAATGAAGCTCGACGAACTCCCAGAGAAAAAATTTAACTATCTTGGATTTTGAGCTGCATCTGCATAGTCTGAGGGTAATATTTTTTTTTAACGCAACTACTGAAAGCCACAAACATCATTGAAGACCACCTGAAAACCGCCGAGACAGTGAAGCTCGACGAAGTCCCAGAAAAACAATTTAACTATCTTGGATTCCGCTATGAAATTAGTCATCAATGAATAGCGGAAGAGTAGGAAAAACATAATTTCCAATAAGGGTAATATGTGACACATCAGAGACGATAACTCCTACTTCCTGTACAAGTCCACCTGAAACTTGAGCAACCTGTCTTAAGCCACAACTAAAGCTCTCACTGATCGCATCTCATCGGATCTCATTTAACTTTCAAGGAATTATCAATACGACAAAGAACTTAAGCTACGTGACATTCAATTGAAAAAATCACCAACATCTATAATTACTCTCGTATAATTAATAAATAATTGTATAATTACCTGGTTTAGTACCACACTTAGCGTATGCGATCCGAAATGAGAAGTACGTCTGTCCCGTTGATGGCGGCACGTAGACACACCGCGGGTCACCGTGCTGACCTGAGAACATGTCAGAATTAATGTCAAAATTGAAGCTGTGTGATAAACAGATGTCCTTAAAACATTAGATGAAATATTGGTTAAGTTTGAAAGTTTAAAGATGATAAATTGCAAAACGTGCCTAAAGAAGATGAGGTTAAAGAAGAAGAGATTTACAATGATTCTGTGTTGGTTGATTATAAATATAGAGTACCTAATATAAAATTACTCTATAGGCATGCCAAATTACCATAGTGACATTTCCGAAACTAGAATAGGAAAACTAGCAAATGATGAGTCATAAATACCCGAGACCGAGAATTAGTTAACCAATTTAGCTGGCATTTTTCTTGATTATTATCTGTTAATTCCAATAACAGTTATGCTTAAATACTGAAGTAATCTACTGAAGAATTCGCCTTAAAGCCCTCATCAGTTCTTTCAAAAACTCCTCAACATTTCTTGAAAATTGAATTCAATGTGTACCACTTTACGCGTCTATTTTCCCAAACAAATAGAAAGCGAAGTACAGCAATTTAAGGCTCGGTTTATGTAAATTGCTAATTATGTGCTTGCACACACCTTAGCCACATTAATTGCAATATCGTTAGCAAGATAAACAGTACTAATGGGCATGGAATAAAGTGCTGCGATACGGTTTATAGTCGTTTTATATGACTAGAATGGACTATAGATCGGAGCATTTAATCGTAAACAGGCATGGGCTTACTCAATTGAATCGATTAATAATGATGTAGTACTGAATGATACATCAACGCGTAAAGCTATCCAAGACGTTGTTTTACAAGAATAAAATGATGCAACTAAGAGTGATGAGTAAAATGTACCAGATGAAGGTTAACTATGTAATGGTCCACCAATAGAAGTACTTACGAATACAGTTATTGCTTCGTAATAGGTGAAAACATTTACTTTTCAATAACTCAAAGTAAATAGCAAACGCCCACGTTTTGTGACACCATTGCCGAGGAATGCTAACGCTTTTGTTGTTAAAATTCGACATGAAAGTGCGAAACGTGCCTTTTGTTGTAACAGATGGAAGGGACTGTGTGTTATATTTTATTCATGCTCGTATATCTATTTATGACGTTCATACCCAAAACAATTTAGTTTGCGTCATTTAGGACAAGTATCTAGACTAATCTAGAGGATATTAAATTTTCTAAGATTGCGCTCAGCCTAGTAGTAGAAATTGAAAATTGAAATTCCAAATGACATTATCATTCTAAAAGAAATCGAACATACGCAAGACGTAACGACTAAAGCAATGAATACGGACAGTGCAATGACACAAAAATAGAAATATGTAAAAACAAATAAATAGACCAAAGTATGTGTGCAGACATCTATACAGAGATCTAGAAATGTCGTCAGCTGTAATTTCACTGTTATTTTTGTCATAGAGTAAGACGAACTTTGCGTAACGGAAGCTTTAGCTGTCCATATCGTGTTTTACAACATTCTTTCTCATTTTAATCTTGTAATAAAAGAAAATCAGAAGTGATATCTTCTGGTTAAATGTCTTTCTTACTGGCAACTATTTTTAATACTCATCAAAACAGTGTTCTGCTTTGTGAATATTATTAAAATCTTTTTCCATATGTTCATTAACAGTATCCACGTTAATTTACCGTTTCTCACTATCGCGTAAAATTAACAAATTAACCCCCAAAAAGATGTTATCAAAAAAACTACTCATATCATCACAAATTACTACGTTACAAATAATTGAATTAAACAAAATCCAAGTACAGTATGTAACAGTATAACGTACTAAAAGCTCAGCAATTGGAGCGTGTGTTATTAATAATGCACTAAGTTTGTATCCGTCATAATTGTGAGTGAAACCTTAGCAATTACCGCAACAATTAGTGGCGGTCTGAATACACCGGTTTCTAACATTTTCCATGTGTATGTAGTCTGTAGCTATTTTGTGGTGGCTGATGGTATTAGTGGCTTGTAGTAATTGTATGTCTTTATTTGTTTAATGGTCTTTGATGTGATGATACGATATAATTGTTTTGAGGTTTAATTTGTTTTGGTTGATTCTGATTTTTGTCATATATGCTGCGATTGAATGTTCTTTGGTTCGGTAAATTGTCATTGCTTTGGGGCTGGCTTCAAAATATTTGAAGTCTCAACGACCGTATATACCGTATATGTATACTTATACCGGCCCATTCCCTCTCATAGAGAGGAGGCCTGCATCCCAGCAGTGGGAACAATATAGGCTGATGATGATGATGATGATACTTATACGCTCTGAAGTTCCAAATACGGATTTTCCACACATCAGTTAAGGCAACGTCAGTTCAATTTCATCACCAAGTTATATTTTATTGTGTACTTACAAGGAAGAAATATTACGTCGTGACTAAAACCAACAAACAATACATACCTTTTGACGAGACAATGCCTTCGAAGGGGTGAGAGAACGTGAGATGGACGTCCATGTGATCCTTCCCGCACATGACCTCTAGTGACTGGATGACTGGCATGCCATCGGGCCGCTCCATCGGCCATAGCTCGCCCGCTCGCGCCCGCGTCTGTGAACGTATGACGTTACTGAGTAAAATATGTCACGTTTTATCTATACGGAGATGGAACCCTGAGGTAAGAGAATTGTTTAATCCAATTTATTATTGGCAACGAGAAATAAACGCCTAAGTATCGACGTAGCTCTTAAATGTACTTGATGAATAAATGAAGATAAATCATAAAAGCGTTAAATAGAAACTTATGAATGAACTTATTAAGAATGGGTTAAGTTTGTGTATTTAACAAAACTTTAATTAAAGCTAATAACGCATCGCAAAAACATGACACGTAGCAAATTAACTGCACAATTGTATAGATAATAACTTAATATTTACAATCAAGCAATATTTACAATTCAGATAGTATTTCTCAGTAAGACAACAACGGTTACGCAATCAATGATCATCTCACGACAAAACAAAAACAATAATATTGAGTTTTCCGTCAACATCAATTAAAAGCTTTATTTAACAAGAGAATAATTATTCCTTTCATAGATACCAACTTCTTTTACCATCAACCAACCACATCACCCACCTTAAAACTTTGAGTGAAGAGTGATTTTCGTTTGAATGATAATTTTGGAGAAGTAAATGTAAGTTTGTATTTCCTGTACAGTTCCCAACGAGCTTCGGACATGTAACGAGAGGTTTCCGCGAAAGAGAGCAATGTAAACATAATAAATGGGCAAAGAATAATTTTTGTACGGTGAGTTTACGCCAAAATTGGATGATTGGCGACTTGGCGCACGATGACGTGGGCCAAAGAGTGTGTTAAAGATAGGACAAAGTGATAAGTAATAAATGAAGAAATATCTAGTGAATGGCAAATTATATAGCTATTGAAAGTGAACAAAATTGAGTAGCAAGTATAGGTACTCGTGTAATTAATATAAACTAATAATATCTTTGATGAAACTAAGAATCCACTTTCACTTTAGCATCTTAAATTATTTACTACTGAAGTTTTTCATATATTTAATTATGTTATGTTCTTATATTGTGTAACGAGAGAAAAGTAGGTTTTCATTTAAAACTCACTTTTGTCTCGTTATAGAAGAAAGTTATTACCTTGTCTATTTTCACTATAAAAGTTTCAGCTTGTATTTTATTTAACGTGCAAAGTCTTGAGGGAAATAAATAAAACACATCTATACGCTTTCATTGACTAATCTATGTACAAAAACGATTTGATGAATCGCGAGCGCACGTTCCTGGAACAGCGCGGGCGCATTACGTTCCCACGCGTCAACAAGGAATTCGCGAACCGAGATAGACATATACGGAATCGCATAAGACCAAGTGAGACAACACTATACACATTTTGGAGTACGCAGTAATTTACATTTTTGCGTACTAAAGCCTTTTTGAAAATTCGAACGCAGGACCAGATTTTTAATTTGATTTTTGGTGGCTATGGTGTTAACTGATTATGCCAGCTGTGAAAAGTTTAAACCGTAGTGTTAATGAATAATTACCCAATCATAAATACGCATTCAAAGGCGTCATCTACATAACGATTTTGGCAAAATGACAACTATATTTGGGTTGGCTTAAAATACAGCTTAATGCTATTATTTTACACAGAGCAGCTGCTATCTGACCACTACAACCCAGTTACTGGGTAATACGAATATACTTGGTAAGACTGATACACAGACTTCGGGAGACTCGGGACAAAACCTACTTATATAGACACATGAATAGTAATATCTTTCTTAATATGTCTCAGGCAAACGTCAAAGAGCCAAGAGCATCACTTAAGGGTCAGCTCACACCGAGACGCGACGCGACGCGACGCTGCGCGCACACTTTTATAGAGCGATTGATAACATATAACTTGAATACGTTGCGCAACGTATTTTGAATTCTCACAAGAGCGCGCAGCGTCGCACCGAGTCGCGTATCGGTGTGAGCTGACTCTAAATCAGTCTCTGATTTATATTTCTATGAATTTCTCCAGCAGTAAATGTCAATGATATTATTAATTGATCGCTGTCTCGATGCTTTATAATTTATGCTTTTGCGGATATACTCAACATTCCCATATTAGTGAAAGTCAAGAATGATAGAGGTCTTTTTAGCATTTATGTTAGAATATTTTTTCTATAAATTTTCTATTTTCTTCGGATATCAAGAAGTTTAGAAATCGTCCATGATTTCCATTGGGATTTAATAGCTTGGGTGTAGGTTCTTACTTATATTTTTTTATGATTATTTTTTTCCCTTTTTTAGCTTAATTGAAGGGTTTTAATTGAAGGGCTCGTAATATTACACCATAATTGTCTCAGTAGGTACCTAATAAACTGACGAAAACTAAAAATCTGAACATATTTTTGAAAAACATAAATTTTATTTCTAGCAAGAGGTTTTGAGTTCGGTTTTTTCATCACAAATCGTTCAGAACTCTGGATATGAGCCCGTTTGTGGGCTATACAAGGTGTTGTTTTGCAACCTCGTCAAATTTCAGGAGGTTGGTGATGAAAGACATAAATAATCAATTAAAATTACGGTACCTAGTTAATTATTAATCAACGCTGATTTTTTTGGTTATTTAAGTTTGTCAGTATATCAGAATATCCCCCTTTACGTGGTTTAGGGACTAGGAAATTATCGAATAAACGTTTGAGACTGTTTGTATGTGTTTAAGCGAGGTTATAAGGCAAGAATCAGACGGGCCGCATTTAAAACACGGGTGGTTCACACTTACCGATTTCCGTAAAAAAGAAAAAATGAAAAATTACCTACCCATTTTATTATTGATTCGGGACGAGAGTCTTTAGCTTAGTTACCCCCTTGAATTTGACGAGGATGCAAAACAACACCTTGTATAGTTTCCCATATTACTTTAAAAAACTAGCAACATTTGGGTATGGGAACGACTGATCTGCCTACCGTTTTAGGAGTCATAGCGTGATGTTATTACCTTGCCAACACTGAAAGACAACTTCGGAATTCCACCTATTCAAATTCCAGTCACGTCCGTTTCAAATGAACAACCACACTTCAAATTAAAGCTTAACACCCCAATTATTTTACGCACACTCGACAAACAGCTACCAAAGAGCCAGCAACCAGATAATATTGAAATTACTAACTTAAGACAATCAGCTTATAATGTTCCCACAAAAAAAAAAAAACAAGTGGCTAAGTGTGAGTTGGACTCCGACACGAAGAGTTTCGTACAACCGTACAGTATTTAATATCAGACATTCGTTTACATTGCCATTTTTGAGATAGACAGAAGAACGCCAAAAACACACGTTTCTTGTATAGAGAACCCCGTTTTAATTTTTAACCTTATTTGTTGTGAAAGCAGCGACAGTAATTCACATTTTAAATTCAAGGGTCAAATTCTGATACGGTTCGAAAGATGTGACAGACGGCTGGACACATAGCGGCAGTCTTTGTAATAAGGTCCCGTTGGCACCCTTGCGTACGGAACCCTAAAAGCTAGTAGCTAGTATGAAATTACTAGCTAGTCTTTAATTGCGTTAATACAAGCTGCTTGTAAGAAAGTGGAACACTGTATCATGGTTCTATGGTAACATCGTAAATCTTGAGTATGAATTTGGTTTTGCTGTTATTAGGTGCATTTCTCACGGTAATATGGTTTTTCTCCTTTATAGACGAAAGAGAGAGAGCAAGTAAATAAAGATAGGTTTTTTTTGTATCGATCTATTTTTATGGTATAAGTTTGTAAATGAACATGGTTAAACACTATTATTAATGCTGAAACACTTCACACATACACACACACTCCAGTACGTCTACCATGAGTTGTCATAGTTAGATCGCTTGACGTAACTGCAATAGTTCCGTCAATACGCAAAAACTACAGTTAGCTTTTTCAATGGTACCATGAGCTGTGTTGGTGCTTACTACCAAATTCTAAGCAAATCGAAGCCCAATCTACAGTCGCTGTAGTTTAGTTTACTACACGGTGACGTAGGATAGATAACTATGTGACTCATACTGTGCATTTTAGTACCCAACTATCCGCTAGAGGCGCTACAGACTCTAGCGAGTATAGATTGTTAAAACTCATGGTAGACGTACAGTTGATCTGTGATCGTGGAGCGTGGAACAGCGCCGAAATATTGGGAACTCAAAACAAATAGTTAACATTGTAAATACCCCGTTTCCAGTGGTAATTTTTGAAGTGAAACTTTTTATGCGACTTCCAACAAGTTTAACGCTACCATGGAGGGGGAATATTTTCTAAAACTCACTAAGAGATGGGAGTATTACAAGATTTGTGACTACGTAGTTCTACTAGGTACGCAAGATGGCGTGCAAACAGTCATGCATTCGACTCTTCGGTGTGACCAGCCTTCGCTTAATTTCCATGAGTAGAATAACCTCGATAAACTTATGTAATAATTATGTAATAAAAATAATACAACAAGAAAACAACAAAATATTATTTAGAAGCTCAATAAAATAACGAGAGTGAATGCGTGGCACTCGAACGCATGCGTGTAGTATTACGAAGTTTCACTTCTTCCGCGCGGAGAGACTCCACGCACTTCTTTTTTTAAGCATTGTCCCACACTAGGAATTTCTCCTATATCGTGGGTGCATTTACAAACAATTAAACTCACATACACATACAGCCAGACCCGGAACAACTATCTGTAAGCCATACAAATATTTGTTCCGTGCGGGGATCGAACCCGCGACACGCAGCGCAGCAGTGGATTGCGCAACCACTGCGCCAACCGTGGCGTAAAAATTATAGAATGGTCTAAACAACTTAAATACTTTTAGAATTTAAGTTGTTCAGATCATTCTATAATTTTGTATTGATATGCACAAACACAGACCTTTCGTGTCTTGGAATACATGAATCCATACTAATATTATAAATGCGAAAGTCACTCTGTTTATTTGTATGTTTGTTTGTTACCTTTTCACGACTAAACGGCTGATCGGATCTTAATGAAATTTGGCAAGAAGATAGATTTTAACCTGGGGAAGGACATAGGCTACATATCATCACGCTACAACAAATAAGAGCGGAGCAGCAATGAAAAATGTTACAAAATCGGGGAAAATGTGAAGCAGACGAAGTTGCGCTGGACAGCTAGTAATATTATAAAGCTGAAGAGTTTGTTTGTTTGTTTGCTTGAACGCGCTAATCTCAGGAACTACTGATCCTATTTGAAAAATTATTTCAGTATTAGATAGCCCATTTATCGAGGAAGGCTATAGGCACACATCATTGCGCTATGACCAATAGGAGCGGAGCAGTAATGAAAAATGTTGCGAAAACGGGGAAAATATGACGCAGACGAAGTTGCGCGAGACAGCTAGTAATCCATACTAATATTATAAATGTGAAAGTCACTCTGTTTGTTTGTTTGTTACCTTTTCATGACTAAACGGCTGATCGGATGATGATGATATTTGGCAAGAAGATAGATTTCAACCTGGGGAAGGACATAGGCAATATATCATCACGCTACGACCAATAGGAGCGGAGCAGCAATGAAAAATGTTGCGAAACCGGGGAAAATGTGACGCAAACGAAGTTGCGCGGGACAGCTAGTGTTTTTATAATGTAAGTCATATACTTCATAAAATCCTGAGAAATATTAAATCATAAATAACATCAAGCACGTAATTCCCGAAGGGGAAGGCAGAGATGTAGGTACACAACAGTTCACCCATAATTTGCCAGTTATGTTTTAGTCCCATGTAATAGAGGGGGCGAGTTTATTGTCATCAACCGAGCACAAATCTAGACTCCGTGGCTGCTACTGTGAAATTCATGATGGAAAAATCCAATAAAATTTTGCCCGACCTGGGAATGGAACCCATGACCTCATGCTCAGCAGTTTCGCTTGCAACCACTAGACCAACAAAAAAAAACTTGAGAGGTGTCAAGGGACACCCGGATGGAACGAAGTTCCTTTCACGTACATAATATCAATACATTTTAGATTTAAGTTAGTGTGCGAAAAATAAAATATTTAATTTAAGGAAGATTAATCCTTAATTCGAAGCAATACGTCTTACTTAACTGCACAACCGAATTTGTACTTTGTAGTTCGGTCACTCAAAATAATAATCATATCTATCCTTACTCACATACACACCCCAATTGTACGTAATTTAAGGAAATTTCAACTTTATTTTAAGAAATAAAGCTTACAATAGCTTACTATAGCAAAAAGTGTCGTGACAACTTTTCGTAAGAATTTTTTCCGTCTAGCCCCCTTTCACAACGCGCGATAAGGAACTTCGTTCCAACAAGATATAATAACATGAAACGTAATAAAAGACAACGTGTTGACAGAGCATTCCACGAAACAGCTAAAACAAAATCTTATCTAGTCTCCAATAGATCACTTTTTTTTGTTTGTCTGTCGGTAAGATTATTGAAAAATATTGGACACGTGTTTTTTCTTTTTTCACGTGGTCATAAAATTACGGAGATATATTGACTTGAAATGGCGCATGACGTCACATGTAGGTAATTTTTATACTTACTTGTGACGTAGTGAGCCCCCACTCTCCAACTTTAATGAGTTTTAACTAAGTATTTTTTTGATATTTTGATAAAACAAAAAAAAATGTGTCCAATATTTTTGTATTACCTGTCTGACGGACAAAATAGAATGTCGTTTTCTTTACCCAGTCTTCACCCCTATTTAGGCCTTATTTTAAGATCAGCGTTGAAACAGATCGTAAAGACAAAACCATTTACACTACGCATTTAAAGGTAGCTTTCAAAGACCATAAATTTCTAAACAGCAAAACACAAACCGCATGAAACATAACAAGATCTAAATAATAAGCTCCAATTCATTCTAATAACCGACTCAATCGTTAGTCGAAATCGTCCATCAGAACACATTAAGCGTGTTAGAGAAAATAAACTGGCTCGATACGCACCGGTAATAATACCCTGGTGTTATAATCGCTGCATCCTTCAGATACGTACTAATGCGTGAGATGTTAAGGTAGTTGCAGACATGCTTGTGGGTTTTTGGGTTTAAAATTGGAACATGTAAAGAAAAGATAATCAAGTCGAAATTTGAAAAGCCCTGATAAATAGAATAGAATAGAATAGAATCATTTATTTCAATCGCAAAGGATCATACAATTTAACAAACTTCAACAGATCTTAAACTACAAACACACAGAATAATAATAATTTCCTAACTCAAATAATTAATGATTTCTAAATAAATGTGATAAATGGTTAATTAATTAATTAAAATAGTAGCAATAAATAAGATAGCTAAGAATATCATTACGAGTAACTCACTACATATTTCGATTGCTCAGCAAATGAACCATACAGCAATGGTTAAGGTACTGGCAATCAAACCTCTGCGCGAATACCCTCAAGATGCCGCTGGAGCTACCCCGAACCCTGCGGACCAGGGATGTGCACCGTTTTCGCATAGTCGTGTAGAAACAATCAACTTGCGACCCGGCGAACATCCCTGATGCGCTACAAAACCGGGGCAGCCTCATCAGCACCCTAAACGCATTATTATATTGCACACGCAGGGCATTGTACTGTGCGCGCGTGTATGAGAGCCACAGGCTGCTCGTGTAGAAAGAGGTGCAATAAGCTCTGAACAAAGCCGTCTTCACTTCAGTGGTACAACGAGCAAACCTGCGGGCCAACATATTCGCCCTCACAGACAACGCCCTGCGCTCCCTCTCAATGTCTACATCGTCTTTCAGATCAGAGGACAACATATGACCAAGGTATTTAAAATGTTCCACTCTTTTAAGTGGCGTTCCACATAACTTTATTGCAGGTATCGTTGCCTGAACCTTTCCTCTGGCCCGAAAGACCATGCATTCACTCTTTCTGACATTATAACACAAGCCATGGCTATGAGCGTATTTCTCACAAATGCCTAACAGCCTAGATAGACCACAAACAGAAGCACTCAGCAGCACCATGTCGTCCGCATAACTGATATTATTAAGACACACATCGTCAATGTGGCAACCGACACGGGTGCTGCTAAGCTCCTCTATGAGTGCGTTGACGTACAGGTTGAAGAGCTTGGGTGAGGTTAGTCCCCCTTGTCTCACCCCACACTGCAACCTGTACGGTTCGGAATATGCATTCGACCATCGTACGACATTGACCTGATTATGGTACCAAAATTTAAAGATCCTGCAGAGTTCAGTTGGCAGGGATATTTCCTTCAATTTTTGCCATAAGATATCATAATTAACCAGATCAAACGCCCTCGATAGATCGAGAAAACAAGCATGAATTGACGTTCCCCTTTCCGTGTAGTACTTGACAGTTTGTTTTACACACAAGATGGCTGTCTCAGTAGAGAGTCTTGGCCTGAAACCGAACTGGTTGTCACTGATGTTCAGGTATTTATCCAGTTGACTGTTGAGCAAACTATCAAGCACTTTCGCTACCGTAGTGGCAAGTGATATCGGCCTGTAGTTGGATTTATCAGAAATATCACCAGTCTTGTTTTTCACAATCGGCACCACCACAGTTTTCATAAAAGACGGACATTTGCAAAAAAGTCGAGACATGTCTTTTTTCGTAAATAATTTTTCCTTTTGAAAAAAATAGTCCCTTTTTGGCGAATAGTCCGGACAAATGACAATCAAAAACTTAAACATGCCCGGATAGATGCCCAGATCAACAGGCTGGCTTGCCTACAGATAGTTGTTCCAGGTCTGGGTGTTTGTGTATTTGCTTTTAAATGTTTGTAAACGCACCCACAATACAGGAGAGACCCCTAGTGTGGGGCAACTTTTCTTTTTTTTAAGAAACGCCCTGATTGGAGGACTATGATCAATGATGATATATTGATGATTGTAGGTACGATTTATTTTTAGTTTTAAATCTTATAGAATGTTTCGATATCAGTCCCTCTTCGAACTCTTCTTGCGAGCTTTCTTTTCTCACGCTGTTCTTGTAAAGGTAAACGAAGAGAGTAAAATTGAATAAAGCAAGTAATATAGATGCCAAAAAAAAGCTTGTGAAGCCTTACAAATTATATTAACTATTAAGAAAGCGCACCTGTCTGTACTGTATTTCAAAATTATTGACTATAATATTATACATTACTTTTCCCACAAAAAGGCTGATCAATGTTACATGGAAAAAATTCGATAAGTATCCAATATCATTTTATTGCTACTATTCCATTCTTAATGGAATATATCATGATGCACAATTATCTTATGTGCACGAAGCTTAAGGATAATGGGCTAAGATATCATTGAAGAATCCCTATTATATTTTAGAAAGGATAAGTTATTATGGGTAACCCAAAAAGGGTTCGTCTTAATGTTGCTAAGATTTAACGAGATTTTTTTTCAGTATTGGAATTTATTTTGAAGATGGATATCGTAATTATAAACTACATAGTAGTGCCCGCGGCTTCGTCTGCTTTTATACTTTTTTGGAATGAGCACCTGGTATCCTTTATCTAACTAACCAGATGGCGTACCATGACGTCTTAAAACATTATTGCTCCATTCTTATTCCAGAGTGAAAAAGAGACGAAGCTATACAGGTCGTCTAGCTCATTCTCTTTCCCACTCTGGACTAGGAATGGAACAATAATGTTTTAAGCGTCATAGTAACCCCCCTGATTCTTAATAAAAAGTTTTATTGATACTCATTAGTCGGGTCTACTTCTGGCTTTCCCTGAGCTGCCATCAAAGTTGCTGACTGGTAATTTCGTCATAGCAAAAACAGCTGCAGCTGTTCTAATATTATAAGCTCATTCTAATACAAGATTAGTCAGTCTATTCATATTCTACAGGGTCTAACGGAAAGGGTATGTACATACTTAAGGGTGTGCTACAGACCATCAAACTGAACATGTTTCTCCATCGGACAAACATCGTATTAGCAAAAAAAATATGTGCTACCCATATTGCTCAGTGCTCACCCTTAAGTATGTATATACCCTTTCTGTTACACCTTATATACTACTAGCATCTGCCTAGCCTTTTCCCAAGTTTGTCGGGGTCACCTGATAACCTAAGCTAAATACAAGTGAATCAGTTTTTTTATAATTATGTTAGCACATGCCTGTTTGAAAAAGGCTAGGCAGGCGATGATAACCTGCCTATCTAATCTCCATCACTCGATTAGTAGCAAGATACCCCTTAGTAAGACTGGCTAACAGACTTATGGCCGTCCGACTTATGACTGTCAAAAATTTGTCACAGCAGTCAAAAAGCAGAAAAGTGAATCAAAAACCATCCAACTATTATTATGAACTCGAAAGTTTGTAAGTATGGATGGATGGATGGATGTTTGTTACTCTTTCACGTAAAAACTACTGAATGAATCTGAATGAAATTTGGCACAGGGATAGATAATAGTCTGGAATAGCACACAGGACACTTTTTATCCCGCTTGTGTGATCCCGTGACACAATTACTGAAAAAACGCGGGTGAAGCCGTGGGCAGAAGCTAGTTTTCAAAAACCAAGGAACACCCTGACGTGTCGTATAACATTACCATAATAACAATACGCGTTGCGGCCGACATAATTTCTATGTGGTACGAGAAAATCTCGTTAATTCAATTTGTTTTTCTATTATTCTCTAATGTTGAGCAGTTGGTAGTTGGTGTGCACGCGACGGTGGCACGCAGGGAACGCTAGTGTTGGGCTTGGTAAAGATGAAAAAAAAAAAGTTTTTTTTTTCAACCTTTTGTTTTTTTTTTTAAGATAATAATTCTTTAAGATAATATTTTTTTTTAAGATAATAATTTCAATCAAGATTCATTTTAATCATTTTAGATGGTATTTTGTAGAGGGAGTTGAAGACCAAAGAAAATATAGATGGATTGAGTGAGGAATTATAATGTGAAAGAAAAAGGAGTAAACGATTGGGTAACGTTTGACATTGGGAATGGCAGAGAATACGTATTATGTTACCAAGGAAAATGATGAATCGCAGAAAGATGATGAGACGGTAGACAGTAGCTTGATGATGTTTTTTGATTTGTATTGTACGACTGTAGGTTGGTTTTCAATAATTTCATCACATATTTTATACTAGCTGTCCCGCGCAACTTCGTCTGCGTCACATTTTTTCCGTTTTCGCAACATTTCATTGCTGCTCCGCTCCTTTTGGTCGTAGCGTGATGATATATAGCCTATGTCCTTCCCCAGGTTGAAAACTATGTTCTTGTTAAATTTCATTAAGATCCGATCAGCCGTTTAGTCGTGAAAAGGTAACAAACAAACATACAAACAAACCAACAAACAAACAGAGTGACTTTCGCATTTATAATATTAGTAAGTATGGATATGGATAGTATGGATACAGTGTATACAGTTTAACTCAGTTAAAAATCCACCACCAGCCACGTCTATCTAAGTCAAAGACAAAAAAACACCTTTCTTAAAAGAAAAATTACACAATTAATCTTACAAGCAAACCTACATTGAAATCTATTCGTTATTTACAAATTAAATTGTCACTATTAATGTTAGAGCTCGATTAGAGGCTGCATCGTCGCATGCGCCATTACCGTAATGACGTGCTTGTATTGAAGATACTAGGTGTCCTACCATGACGTCTTAAAGCAGTATTGTTTTAATGTTCGACGGCACAGTTGGCGCAGTGGTTGAGTGATCGACTGCTGCGCTGCGTGTCGTGGGTTCGATTCCCGCACGGAATCAATATTTGTATGGCCTACAGATAGTTATTTTTTTTATTTTTTTTTTCTTTATTTGTTTTATAGGAGCTTTTACGCTTAGCGTATGCCAGATAGTTGTTTCCAGGTCTGACTGTTTGTGTATGTGAGATTAAATGTTTGTAAACGCACCTGCAATACAGGAGAAATTCCTAGTGCGGGGTAAAGTTTTTAAGAAAAGAGATAGTGCTCGACGTCCTCAATAACTCGGTCCAGGCACTGGACTAACATTAAAACAATACTGCTTTAAAACGTCATGGTTACCCCCTAATTGAGTAACCTGATTGTCTTACTCACTTGCTTGCGGTAGAATATGTAGCAGACTGACATAGTTTGGTGATGTAGTGATTTTACGCTTGATGTTTCTTTTCCGGTACATTGGGGACTCGTGACACTATTATACCCTTTTTTTACGGCTGGGAAATCATTATATAACCCCTCTCCTCGCTCTGGGCGGAGCGGGAGGGAGTGTCAGACTTGTACTGACTAAAACCCATCCATGTTCCTTCTTCGCCAGTTCCAGGGCCACGGTATCTCTTTCGAACAGTCCCGCAGCCCTTGTAGGCGTCGGCCCTCTTAGACCCCTTCCGATTTGCTGACATCTCCTTGAGACGCGCGTGGAACACGAACGCGCCGTCGACACGGCCTGTCGTCATGAGACGGACGGACAATCTAGCCCATTACTCACCGTCCACACACTATTATACCTTATTTAATATTATCATTTTTTATTATGAGCCTATTATTTTGATTTTGCTTGTAGTTCATATTATGTTGAAATGCATAGGGTGTTTTTTTACTTGTTTTTATATGTATTGTCTATCAGTTAATAATTTCTACTGTTAGAAACGAAATTACTTACAGCAGAGAAGTCTTAGCAGAATCACAGCAGTTCAGAACTGTCATCTATATAAATTAGGTAGTATGCAGTAGTTCTCAGTTTTTAAGCTTACACAGTAAATAATAAACCTAAAAACTATCGACATAATTCAATCGTAACAACGCACATCACTAGTTGCAAACGGACGCGTGCACACTATTACAATAATGATGCGTCGTATCGTATAGAAAATATACAGCAATCAGTGCACAGCTGTTGTATTGGCTGTCATTATGGTACAACTCGCAAGTGTAGCATTAGATACGAGTTTCTTTTAGTTTCACTGGTCAGTGAAAAGCTGTGCTTTGTTAAGGTCCATTTCCCGACTTATTAATGTTTTTATCTATACACATAAATAAAATTGAAGTATCCGCTTGTTATTTCAAAATAACAACTTTTTACTAAATGCATATGAAAGTATATATGGCACTTTTTTGAATTTTTGGCTGTTATTTTGTTCCAGCTGATCTTCGAATCGGCAGGATCGATTTTGACGGGACTTTTACTGGAAGACGGCTGATGTTATACGGAGCGAATAAGGTTTCTTTTATTTTAGAAAAACGATTAGGTTTCCGTGCCAAAAAATAAAACCCTTGTAATTCTTAACAAAATCCGATTGAAATAGGGAAGTTATAATTTTATAATAGTAAAATACACGCGGAAGAAGGTCGCGGGCACACCCAGTCTAAACTAATACAGGAAGAATTTTTAGTCACCATCCAAATTTTGTTATATTAATCTTTGGCGAAAACCATTGAATACGTGTTTTTTCTTTTAGTATCACTCAATACAAAAATATTGAGATATCACATCACAAAGTTATCTATAAAAAGTTGATGCCGACTTGGGATGACGATAGATAATTATGTGTCGCGCAGGTGTAGCGGGGCGGGGGGCAAGCGGGGTGCGCGCTGCATTTTTCATTGAATGTTTGCGCGGCAAGTGTAGTATTTTAACGTTTAACTTAGTGAGCGGATAATTATTTCGAGAAAATGATTTAATATGAAAATTTTACGTAACGTTTTTTTTTCAAAAATGGAGTTAGTGTATGATACATAATGCCTAGAAAAAATTTGGACGGTGACTAAAAATTCTTCCTGTATTTAAAGAGAAAAAAAAAATTGTTTGTTTGTTACGATTTAACTCAAAAACTACTCGAACGATTTAATAAATTCTTTCACCATTAGAGACCAACTTTTAAGCTTACCGAGTAACATAGGCTATTATTATATCACGTTTTTCGCAGACGAAGTCGCGGGCGATGTGCTAGTAGTAAATAAATTTAATGCTTCTTAATCAATCTCCTGTACGTAATACATATGCATATGATTTGCAGAGCAATTAGCTTTACAAATCACAAAGGCAAAAATATCATAAAATCTTAGGGATGTATGCGAAAGCAAGTTATGAAAGTTCTCACATATTTTTAATTCATAACATGAATGATGTAACCAAGATTTTGTAACATATTTTGATTTAAAAGAGTGTCCATGGAGTTTCTTGCCCATTCTTCTCCATAGAGATCTACGCTACGGAATGGGCAACTACAGTACTTTCATAAGTTATTATGCCTTGTGACTGGGACTGTAGCGTCGCGTTTTTTTTTTTTTTTTGACTTTCAAAAGTGCCTGTAATGGTCTAATTGAAATAAATGCTTTGACTTTGACTTTGACTTTGAAATACCCACGCAAAACGTCTTCCCAAACGAAAACATGACTAAGAATATTAATTGTGGCATACTTTATACCCACTCCGAAGTACCGCTAGTCAAATTTCTCATCCTTCTAATCATTTCCTGTTCCATCACCAAAGTTATTACAAACACAATTTTACCACTTAATTCCCTTTATTTTACTGTAATTTCAACGCAAATTGTAAGTTTGCAAGATAACAGTTGACAGCTTAGCGATGGTATACGCAAATACAGTACGACCACTTTAAATATGCAGTTCAAGGTGGCGCTGCCTGTGAAGAAAAAATGCATCGCTATGTCAAACTTAGTACATTTAGTTTAGTTCTGCGTTTTCCCGCCCGCACAGTTAAGTTGGTTGAAGCGTACTGTGTACCTTGGTTGGTTTACTAATGCCTATATTCATTTTTCAACTCTAGAGTCAGCGCGAAAAGTTGAATTTCCAACGACATTTAGATATGCATTTAGTTATCGCTTAGCGTTAGTGTAAACGAGCATTAATGGGAAGTTCAAAAGGTTACGAGTATGTAAAGACAAGTAATAATTACTTACTTAATTTTTCATTTTGATCGTTTTGCATTAGCTGGGGAAAAGTTTATGGGGTAAACCACTTCAATGTCTTGGGGCCTTTTAAAGCCAGATTTGACCATGAAGGTGGACCTGATCAGGTCATGGAAACGGCGTTCAGTGTTTATTTTTTGTACTATATTACAATGATTTCCTATTTGACCAAATAATTGACGGCTGGTAGAGAATGCCCTGTGGTATTAACTCCGCCTTTGTAGGTATGTAGTACTCTTGTACATGAAGTTTAAATAAATAAATAAGTGCACTATAAACAATTTACGTAAAGTTTGATTGAAGGTACGTTTTGAACGATCCTTTTATATAAATGAATGCTTTTATATTAAGCCCTATTCGTGACAGGGCATGGCTTAACTGGTAACGTTAACTGGCTTAGAAAGGTCGTGAGTTCAACCACTCCTGGTAGACTATGCTGAGAACTATATGTATTAGGATACTGGTGCAGGCTGTAGAGTAATTATGCAAGCTAAATTCACAATAGTAGAAGGAAGAAATCACACACACTAATTTTGTAAATAACTTTGCTATCAGTTCCACACCTTACTTTAGAGTTTGTTTAAGGTAGACCAAGTACAATAATCCTAGACCTGATTGCACCTTTAAACACTAAATGCCTATCTTCGAAGTCTTACTTTCGTCTGCATCTGTCAATCATTTTAATTTCGCCGCAAGGTTGCCTGCTTGTCGGTCTTCTACAGGCTGTACCTACTTTGGTGAGTGTGCCCAAGAACTCCACGATCTCATACCACCAGCCCCCATCTACCATTGGACTTCTAGACGCACTGCAAGTTACCATCCCTACCTTATTGCTATTCGAGCAATTCGCACTGAGCGTTTCCAAACGTCTTTCAAAATGGGCACAGCAAAGGAGTGGAACTCTCTGCCTGAGTCTGTGTTTCCGAATGCTTACAACCCTAATCTCTTCAAAGTTAGAGTGAACAGGCTTCTTCTGGGTAAGCTCGTACCATCGTCGACTTTGTCTCTATCATCTCTGACCTAGATTAGAGTCAAAAGCAAACCCACCGCAAATAAAAAATAATATATAGGAGAGATAGCTGATAGTTAATATGTTAAACGTTAAACACACTTTGTGAGTAACGATCCAAGAGGGCCCTATTGTGCTTCCAAAACTTTGAATGCTAAATACCTTTCAACCGTTCAATACCACACATCAAAACTCAATCAACTAACTTCAACTCAACTCCAAAAGTCCAACGTTCTACTGGTTCTACTCCCAGTTCACACAAGCGATAATTGTCCTCCACTCTATAAAAAACGTTTCTAAAAAAAGTTACTAATCAACAGAGGGGCCACTTTCACCGTCGACATTACTCATGTCTATTAGCATTTGAGAAAGACTTGTGTCATTCACTTTGACTTGGGTTGGGTCGAATATTCCAACTATTTGTTCGTTACTACGCATTCTTGGTGGCATTACTGTTTAAGAGTTCATTTTGGGCGGTTTAAATGAAATGAAGTGCTTTTATGAGTACTTATGGGTGTCGAAGGTGTCATAATCTTGTTTTTTTTAGTACGGTGTCTCGCATGTCATCCATGGATGTTGTCAGCGTCTTTCTTACCGGCCAATCTTTTGGTTTGTATAGCAATTTTACAGATTCAAGTTTATTGAAAAAAAAGAGGTACTTCTAGACAAAAAAAAAGCTAATTAGGAACAGTGTAGGAAGTTGTGAATGGACCATTGGTCACTTGGTACATTATACGAGAACGTTGACCAATAGTAGTGCGTGAACTACATGGTGCTACAAATGCGATTACGCCCACATTTACACAGTTTATATCATATGAGTCATTACTATTTGTGTTGTCTTTAAGTACAATGACTTAAGGCGTGGTCAAACCAAGCGAAACAGACGCGGACTAACTGTAGACACTGGACTTACACAGACATTTCAGTACATGATCCGTAAAGGTAGAGAGCAGAAGGTGGAGAGATGCGGTGGCCCAGCAGTGGCAGCCCCGACTTACTGCTCGTAGCAGTAAGTCGTAGGTTCGAAGTTTCGAACCCGGGCAGGCGCATTACTTTGTGTAATTTATTTCATCATCGCTGCTCTCAAAACGGTGCAGGAAAACATCGTGAGGAAACCGGAATGTCCTAGAACTAAAAATTCGACGACATGTGACATCTACCAACCCGCACTGGGCCCGCGTGGTGGATTAAAGCCCACTCCCTCTCATTGAGAGGAGGCCTGTGTCCCAGAAGTGGGAACATTATAGGCTGATGATGATGATGATCTGTAAAAGTCCGTGTCCGTGTCAGCAGTACGGTTGGGCGTCAAAACCTCGGTCTGACGGCACCTTTACTATGTGGTAGTTAACTAACATCTCCTGCCTAGCGTTTCCCAACTACGTTGCGGTGGGCTTCCAGACTAACCGGATTCAGATTAATATCAGTATTTTACATGGAGTGACTGCCTATCTGACCTCCACAACCCTAATACTGGTTTGACTGGTTGTCAGATTTTTTCCACTGACTACGTTAGGTAACGACTGTCGAAGTCCTACAAATGACAGCCGGGACCAACGGCTTGACGTGCTTTCCGAGGCATGGAGGAAACTCGGTATGTAATGGGCGGTCACCCATCCACGGTCCTGTAACCTGAAAATCGATCCGAGCGGCTGTTATTATTTAAACACGAGCTCCTCACAATCAACAAAGTAAAATAAACAAAATGTTTACTAAAGTTACTTCACAAATTATGCACGATATCAATTTTGTCACCACCCCAATAATGACCATAATCTCACTAATATTATAAAGGCGAAAGTTTGTGAGTCAGTGTGTGTGTGTTTGTCACTTCTTCACGCCTCAATGGCTTAACGGATTTGGATGAATTTGGTATGTAGATAGCTTATACTCTGGATTAACACATTGGGTTTTTATCCCGCTCTGCGTGGATGAAACCGTGGGGCGCAGCTAGTTAAAAATAAACAATCAAAACGCTCACTAAAACCAAATGATGTGAAAAACACGTTAAACAGTCGGCAGATGCGAAAAGAAAGCGATTTATGCACATGAGTCACGATTAAACAATGTTTTAAACGACCTGCCTACTGACTGGACCTTGGAATGCGAGGCATGCCAATTTCTTCCGGAACAAGGGATAAAGAGATTTCTTTAAAAATTAAATTCTTGCCGGTATGATAGATCATTTTCTACCTATATGTTATTTAGATAAACTGCTAGCCTGCATCATGCCACTGCTGGCCAAGGGCCTCTTCCTATGACTTCCAGTTGATTCGATCCAGGGCTAATGTGGGCCACTGGTCGTTGGTTTTATCCAGCTCGGCCCGCCATCTTCTATGAAGAAATGACATGAAAATTAAAGTACTTTTTTTTTGTGAATGGCATCTTGCAGTTCAACCTATGAGGTTGTCGTCTGCTTAACCGGACTATCCTGTGGATGCCTTGAGAGTAAGGCCTCCAGCCAGGGCATAATAACTTACAAACTAAGCGACTACACGCTAAGGGCAACCCCTGTGGGGTACGAGCCTCGGCTTAGGGCGTCGCTGGGGGAGGACTGCATGGGGACAGCCAGCCCGCGATGCTGTGCCAGTAGTTTTAAATCAGTCCCAAAATAATGATATCATTCAGCCTGTCCCCATGCAGTCTTCGCCCAGCGACGCCCTAAGCCGAGGCTCGTACCCCACAGGGGGTGCCCTTAGCGTGTAGTCGCTTAGTTTGTAAGTTTTTATGCCCTGGCTGGAGGCCTTACTCTCAAGGCATCCACAGGATAGTCCGGTAAGCAGACGACAACCTCATAGGATGAACTGCGACATGCCATTCACAAAAAAAAAGACGCACAGAACCGGGAAGTGCGGAAGAAAGAGGAGGCCTATACTCGGGAGTGGGTGTTTCCGGGGTGATAATTATGATGATGATGCGGTTTTCTGACTGTGGTGATTTAGAAAAAAAACTAATTTTACATCGTTCGTTTGTACAGAGGAAAACCTACCTCTTAACTTAAGTACCCTGTTAAACACCAAAGCTAAGTATATTTTTTTTGTGATTCCCTTTTTTTCTTACTAAGCTTTTACGATGTGCACTGTTTGTCTGTTTCCTTTTAACTTTTTTTTTTGTGAATTCGTGGACAATGTTGTGGGTTACATGTGTGGTAATATAAATATGGAATAGACTGTGTATAGATCTATTTCTAAGTATTGTGCTAATTTAAGAATCTAGTTAAGCTTGGCATGTAACTGTTTTTTGTCCCTGACAAACAAAATAAAATTAAAATAAAATAAAGCTAAAAACGTATGGTTACTTTCGGGGTTGATAGCTGCCAGACTACCGAACTCAAAACCTTATTCTCTCGAAACCCACACAAATGACCACATCTTCTACTAGACCAGTTCCGAACGCATCATACAATCCTTTTCTTCAGCATCCAAACCCAACGGGTCATAGTGCTTACCTACTTTTTATGGTAATATTATAAATTAAAACCAGTTTTGAGAAGCTGAGCCTCTAATGCGGCACATCTAACATCTAATGATTTATAATAAACGGAAATAAACGCCCATTCGGCATAGCAACAACGGAGAAGAGATTTGGAGACAAGTAGAAACATTCAGAAGATTTTTTTGAAGTGAAAACTTCTTTAGCGGCGTTGTGCACTTTTTGTTGGGTAAAAATTTTTAAACTCGCGTCAGATCGTCAGATCGAGAATTCGTAAGACGGTCTGACATTAAGTTACTAAAGAATTTGAACTTTATGACATCTGTCATTGAGTTTGGGTTTCCAAAACTGGATAATTATCTTATGCACAAACAAAACCTTCGGTTTCTCCAAAGAGGTAACATTGGTAAGACGGATTGTACTAGTTCTGAAGTGTTAAATTTTAATGTAATATAAATTTTTATGTTTGTATATGATAGCGCAATAAATAAATTTTGTATTTTCCCACATAAACGATAGTACTTTTATACTGATAAAGCAATTCGTGCAAAATTATTCCCTAACCATTCCAAAATATCAAAAATGCACAACGTTAATATTCAAGTTTTTACTTCTGCCGGCACTCCTGGAGTGCAACCCGTTTTTTTTTTATTTTTCTTTATTTGAATATTATTGTACCCATATTGACCGGTCGCAACGGTAACTACGCGAGCTTGGGGTCCCTTTGGTTTCAATTTTTAAGTTAAGCCAAGTGTCATTGGCTGGTTTCCATTAGATATTTCTTAAAGTTTGTAAAGCTATCAATTACCCTAAAAAGTTAAAGAACGCAGTCGCTGTGGCTAAAAGTCGCTTTGACGACAAGGTTGGCGCAATGACGCCGCGTGTCGCGGGTTTGAAACCCGCGCGGATCAAGTATTTTTATGACCTATAGGTAGTTGTTCCGGGACTGGCTGATGGTGAATGTAAGTTTAAATGTTTTTTAACTTACCCACGCTAGAAGAGAATTCCTATTGTGCCACAACGTTTTTTTTTAAAGAAATCAGCTGGATGACATCATCATCGTCATCATTTTTCAGTAGCAGGCCAGACTCTGGATATGCACCCGGTTGATATTAACCGGGTGGTAACCACATACCATGCACCAGAACGTAACACGGTAAGGTTCACAAGTTTTATATTTACTTTTTATATGTTAGTTTATAAGGAATATATTAGTTGTTTTTTTTTATTTATCTATGAGCCATTGTACCCTGAAATAAATTATGGCGAAATATGGCTGTACTATACATCGGATAATGGTAGGCGGGCGTAAAACGTTCAAAAGAGGCTTCGGTCAATAGCAAAAATTTATTTTGTAAATCGGCGAAATAAAGTTCGGTAAAATAATATCATACACATGATACTTGTATGATAAAGATATGTCAAATAATGTATTTAGTAAAAAAGACTTCGGTCAATAGTTTTCGGTGAAATGAAATTCGGTCAAATATTTTTCGAACTTACGATAGGTAACCCTTTTGAACGTTGACATTTGCCAACTACGCTCTTCACTTAAGTACCTACATGCCTTCCATAAGTAGAAACCGCAGTTAGCAAACGTAGCGTGCAAAGAAGCATAACTGGATAGTGGCAAACAGGGAAAAGTGCTTAAATAACTAAAGGAAATTGATGTGGACACTGTTAACTTCGGACAGACCTAGGTAACAAGGAATACGACAAGTAGAGTTAATTGATCTCTTACAGATACACAGATATCAAGTGTCTTTACTCATGAATGGATAGATACTGCTTACAGTAAGGTTGTCTCATTCATGTCTCGATTGACTATTACATTCACTTCAACTTTTGTTTTTCTTTCGTCTTTGGGAAATGAAAGCCCACGATTGGTATACAAAAAAATTGCTTACAGTTGTTACTTTTTCGTAATTTTTCAGTTTCAAAATGAGTTTTCAAAATATATCAATGCATTTTTACATACTTTAGAGAAAAATCTACTGTGTCACATAAATAGGGTATTTTTCCCCTCTGTAGCCTGATTTAATTTTCCACCCTACCCCTTTACCCCCTGACCGGTCCCCTTTTGAAGGTTTCCCCCGAAAAAAAAAAGATGCAGTTAATAATGGTGACAGCTGAAAACTTAGGTGATCTCGCATTGTATTGTACAGACATTATAAGATGTCTGTAACAATGTTGTCACTGTATTAAAATAAATAAATTTATTTATTACTAGCTGTCCCGCGCAACTTCGTCTGCGTCACATTTTCCCCGTTTTCGCAACATTTTCCATTGCTGCTACGCTCCTCTTGGTCGTAGCGTGATGATATATAGCCTATGTGACTTCTTATACCTCCAAAAATATGTGTACAAAGTTTCATGATTATCAGTTGAGTAGTTTTCGCGTGAAAGCGTAACAAACAAACTTTCATTCACATTTATAATTATAGTAGGGATTGTACTGTGTGTAGTGGAACTTCTGGTCTATAACCTCTACGGTCTACGTATGCGCAAGTCGCGCAAAATCAAGTTATCACCTCGGCCACCTGCGAGCAGCTGTTAATACTAGGTGTAGGCTGACGTCACCAAATTCTATACATTTTGACACACCTAGATAATTGTACTAAAGTGAATGAAGTATTAAATATTTTTAATTGGGTACCCATTGTATGAAGAACGATGGAGACGCATAAGGAGCTAAAACATTTTGTGATATATTTTTTTAAGGTTTACAATATCAAAATCAATGAAGTAAAATGTTCTTTGGTACACACACTTGAAAACTACACAACTACAATTGAAAACAAAAAACTGGAGAAAGACTCATTCGCTATGTTATACGTACATAAAACATTGAAAAGACCATCAACACGACTTTGTCTATCTGTTTTATAAATCTCCTAAACTTCCATAAGCAATTAACTGCCTTATGTAACGCCACAGTATCTTGTCCTACGCCTTGTCCATCTAGTCTAGCCTAGCCATCTTCATAAGGTCGCCTTCTACACTAACCTATCCAGTTTTTCTTATTATTTTTTTTATATTTTTGACTTGTTTTTTTTTAACCTTTTGTTGTTATATTTTATATGGCGCTACTAATAAATACTTTTTCTTTATTTCTTACTTTCTTATACTATTGCTACAAACTCTTTACCACATTAATCGAATCCCAAGTAACTCCACCCAAAATACTCTAATCAAAGAATGTAGTCACAATGAATATCGGGTCGTACTCGCGTGTATATCAAGTTTTTTGGCACGGGTGTCGTCAGTACTACGGCCGGCAGGTTCAATGGCACCGCACCAGGTGGGTTTTCACAAGGAAATACAGCCGTGGAAGGTGTAGGTGCGAAGATTTTTGAAGCACAGAATTATTCATTTTTATTTATTTATAAAATCAAAATTTATGAATACCTATCTTTATTTAAGAACCCCACAAAATCGTTTGAGTAGGTGAAAGGTGGATTTAATGAGC
Source organism: Cerastis leucographa (assembly GCA_963082945.1). Taxonomy (NCBI): domain Eukaryota; kingdom Metazoa; phylum Arthropoda; class Insecta; order Lepidoptera; family Noctuidae; genus Cerastis; species Cerastis leucographa. Next base: position 6,402,298 of record OY720382.1, read on the forward strand.
ATTATTGCGGTTCATTGTTAGAACTGGGCATTTTTCATCTGCATGTTTGCAGCATACCGACAAAATGCGAATGTGTTTGGGAAAATTGACCGATTTTAGTTCAGAAAGCGTTGGTCCTCAGAATTAAATCGTAAATGACTCTCTATTCTATAATCTAGTTTGAAACATAAATCTGAAGATCCCGTCATCAGAATCCTAGAAACATAGCTGTTAATTCTAAGGAGATGACGCCTTTGGCATACAATCAATTTTAAAGCAGCGTGAAATACCGTTTGACAGACAGACAACGGATGTTAAATTGGCTAATAAGCCAGTCTATATGCCTAAAGCACTATTGACACGAGTAGGTCACCAGTTAGTCGAAGCTACGTGCAGCATTAATGTAGCTGTTAAAAATAGAGTAGGTAGTCATTATTTGAGATGAAGAAAACTTCAACCAAATTAATTGTTAAGTAAATCGACTTCCTGCGTTAATTTGGCGTGCTATACATGAGACTGATTCCGACGTCGTGGGTGGTGGCTGCGTTCCTTGGTTTGGCGCAAGGGGGGCTTGCGCGGCCCCCCTGCACCCCCCGCGCGGCGGTCGTAACAATGACTCTCTTCATGTATACAATATACGGACTAGTTCAGTCCCATCACACGTCTATTAGATCCACAACTTTTTTTCTCTTCCCCACAAAAAAAAAAACTATTTAAAAAAAAAAATACAAATCTGGTGAAAATCTTTTAAATTTATTAAATAAACGCCCAAACTCTCATTCAATTACATCAGACCCCACATTTTCTTCACTCTCGAACATTCACTCGCTTCATCTCCATGCCACATCTAGTCACACTCTACATCCGTGGCCGTATCATAATGATAATGATAGGTTGGTCCATCCACCGATAGACATGTCATTTTCTCACCGCACTAATTGAATACGGGAGAGATAATTATTTTACTGTTAAACGTAAAAAAATCGCATGTCCGAACTGTTTTGATGTCGTCTGTGAATAGGACCGCTTATTGCTTGACGTTTGTTAATTAAGAAATTGATGAGAGTAAGTAATGAATCGATGTGTAGTGGTGAAATTTATTGTTTTCGTTTTTTATAGAACATACAAATAACATTACACAGGTAGTTAATCTTCGAAGGGTTAGGCAAAAGGTACACCCTTTTATACGCCCTCCTTCCTCAACTTACATATTAAAGTCCCAAGTTAATAGAGGACGAGCCTATTGCCATCAACGGCGCTCAAAGACAAACTCCAAGCTGCTATCGATAGATTCCTGTTGGATGAACCTTATAACACTACGCCCGAACCGAGACTCGAACTCAGAACCTCATGCACAGTAGTAGCGCTAACCACCAGAGCTCATTGACGGAAAAAGACACAGTCCCGACGCCCGTATCGATACCGATCATGAACAGCGGAACTCTGATAAAATTCCTGATCAGAAACTTCCGGAGCAACTCCGCTTGTGCGTGAAATGGTATTTATTAGCATTGATGAGTCAATAATGATAATAGTTATCTAGAACAGAACATTTTCAAGACCATTTAAAGCCGACATTTTCTGTTATTTTGTAGGCAAATTGGATGTTAGTGTTAATTTTGATAATATTATGGAAGATTGGACGTTATGATAACGTAGAATGAAAGTTGTTAATAGAGGTACTTTACGTTTTTCGATTTGCATTTTGTTTGTTATCATTTAAAAGAAAAACATTAACAAAATACACAAAAATAAGCTAGAAATATTAAATCTCAGTAAGTACGCCAAATGTGTATAAATCCAAATTAGATTTTTTTAAATCAAAGTGACTTTGAAACACCTCTAATCTAAGTAAAATTTAATTAAACGTAATCATGATTTCAGCAAATGCTTTTCGAAACTACCACTTAGCCCAAATGCAGCGATGAAACAGCATTTTTATTTAAAAATCTTAGAGCAGTGAAAGTAAACAATATGGCTTTATTATACAAAAGAGCTTTACTTTTCAACTATTGACCTCGTTGGGAACAACACATTTGACGAAGAACATCTGGATTCTTCTATAATCACAATTTTCTCACACTACTGTGTGAGATTTTTTTTATCTAACAATTGTATCGATTGATCCCTTCATATCTTCCTTCAGAAAGGTTTTATCCAAGATGAACTAGAAATGTATAAGCATAGACATAAAAGTCTTCGATGACAGACTGCTCCTTATGAGCCTTGGTAATCATATGAAATAATAATTAGTTCTACAACCACCACTGATTTAACGGTGATCCACAAAAGAAAGATAGATTGAGACTCGATGACGACGTTAAAATACTGATAAGCGGTTAGACAAAACGAAATCGTAAAAATCATGTAATCCAGTTCGTAATACCAGGGTAGCATAAAGATAAAGCGTTTAATTCATCAGAAAGAACCATAATCAATTAACTGCGCTGACTCGAAAACATCTCAAAAAGGTCCGGAATTCGGCGAAAATGCAGTTTGTGTAAAATATTTCGAACGCTGAAATCTAGGGACCATAACATTTAAACATGCAGTCTGAGAAACCAGGAGAGCATGAAGATAAAGTGCTTTACATACATCAGAAAGAGCAACAATCAATTAAGTGCCTTAACGACGTGAAAAAATTTCAAGATGGCCCGGAATTCACCGAATAAATTGTTTGTTTAAGATATTTGGATGGTCTTAACGAGCCTTATTTGTTTAGAGTGAATTTTGTATTTATTCTAGTCGCTCAGATAAGAAGTAAGCTGTGCTTCGCAAAAAGTTGTGTTAACACTTTTTCATACTTTGAAGTATACGAATTAATTGATTGCAATATTTTTATTTTAAATCTCTATTGGCAATTCAATCATGTTCAATTCAATAAAATCATAATCTATTGGTTGAGGTATATTTCTACCGTTAAGCATTTGGCCGGTGAAAAAAATTGGGAAAAAATGCAACATACCAACTTCAATTACTTGAATATGACACAGCTACTGCTGCCTCTATGGTCTACTTATCGCAAACGATACTGCTGAGCATAAGGCTTTAAGTTGGTTATTGAGTTTTGTCTTCAGGATTTCTTAGTAACTGTTAGTAGTTAAGATTTGTGGCCGGTTGATGGTAATAGATTCCACAGTTGTTAAAATTTTAGTGACTATCACCTTTGCCTAATCCATCAGGGATAAAACGTGTGATGTTATGTCATGATGAATACACTCCGCGTTTGGCCCAATGATAAGAAAGTTTCTTTTACTTTTTAAAGGCAACTTCTAACTTGATTTTTTAAACCTCTAAAAATTCTCAACAATTGACCAACTCCATCCAATATCACAAACTAAACGCACGTTCCAAACATATAATTTGATGATTACCATTCTATTTCTTCTATTTATACCTCGCCGCAATACTATGGCCTATGTTACGAGTTATAAATTACACGTTCGTGTCCGAACCTCTGTCTTATCTATCTATTGGCTTGTAATGACGTACTAATCGTGGTCTCAAGAATGTCTCTTCATTGGAATTTTCTTCTTATTTTATTATAGGCTTCATTGGTCCATTGATGATTACTTCGGTTGTGATTTGCCGCTAAGTACGTGATGAGAGAGTAAGTTGTTATTGTCTTCTCTGAGACTGTTCCAGGCGGCATTGGGTATACTTGCATTGTTCTCTTTGGCTTACATTGCAACATCAACACTTGAGGTGTTGTGTTAAATTGTAGGGATGAACTGGTTGTTTCACTCAAATCATTTTCGTTTTACGAAGTCACACCACTTATAAAGGAACATATTAAGTTCTGTTTCAGAATTAAAATATCTACAGATTGGGTTCCGAACAACAGAAATAGTTGACACGGTAGGCCCAGAAAGAGATGGCATAACGAGCTGAACTCCTTTAAGTAGGAGACAATAGCCAAATACGGAAGGGAGGCATTTGCCCTGTAGTAGCCCAAAACAGCCTCATTTAACAAGGTCCGGAAAACTTACAATGAATTGACAAAAGGAGAACCACTTCTTTTCGAAAAAACATGCAGCTAAGAAAACACTGATTCACTGATCCAAAGCAAAAACGTACTGAAGATTTACAAACAAGGCCAGAAACCTAAAAGTGACTATAGTTTTGTAATTTCGCTACTGTAAATGACGCCTACACATCTCGAGCCTACTCTAAAGGAATTAGAACAAATTAACAAAGAGCTACTTTTGATTGCATTGCAAACAAAGGTAATCGAAGTTTCAAGTGTAGGTGCTAGGTAGGCTGTGGGAGGTATCTATTCGGTCAAGTGGCTTCAAGTATTTTAAGTACAGAGAGTACTTAATTTCAAAGAATAACAAGCTTATAGTAAAAAACATATTTAAAACCTGGCTTTGAAACATAGGCCTGACGTAATTTTTTTTTTTCGTATTCTTCTCCTCAGCAAACCCTTTTAATTGATACCCAAATGATGGAGTTGCATAAAAAATAACTAATCCGCCTTATTTACTTAGAATGACGTCACTAAGCCATGCATAGTCCTTAGTCATACATACTAATAACGAGTATGAAAAATTTCAGCTCAATCGGTTGGGGATTACTGTTTTTAATTTAGATTGCCATCGATACGCTAAGTAAACTAAGGTTAGAATGTTAGATGATAAAGCGATCAGTCAACTTGTTCAGACCACAAGCTGTTCAAAGAGTTAGGGTGACATACCGTAAGCACTTCGTATCAGATAACGTGGTCTGCCTCCGTCAGATTCGGTAACATGCCTGGATGAACAACCAGGAAACTACAGGCATTTCCACGACTAGCTGTCCAGCGCAACTTCGTCTGCGTCACTTTTTCCCCGTTTTAGCAACATTTTTCATTGCTGCTCCGCTCCCATTGGTCGTAGCGTATTAATGATATATAGCCTTCCTCGATAAATGGGCTATCTAACACTGAAAGAATTTTTTAAATCGGACCAGAAGTTCCTTAGATTAGCGCGTTCAAGCAAACAAACAAACTCTCCAGCTTTATAAGTATAGATAAAATATTTATAAAAAAAATACCCTTGTCTGCAGTTGTACAATTATATTCTTCGTCCACTTTTCTAATATTACCGCCGTGGGTGAGGTAAGTAGAAAATATTTATTATTACTGCTGCCATTAACGGAGGACAAATCTAAATACTGAATTGGTACTGAGAAAGTCTTAATGGAAAATCTTAAGATTACTGTTATCACTGTTAGTTTATACAATACACAATTTCTTGTGCAATCTACGACAGTTTTTACGATTTCACAGAAATATATTCAAACCCTGGAATATACAGTCAAGTTTTTTTTTTTTATTTATTATTTATTTATTCAGTAGTACACATACATTTATTTCGTTTGAGATGGTGCCAACATAAACTCATTCGAGTTTTACCGTGCACCAAGATCATCGACTACATAATCTAGATAATTAGAACCTAAGTAGGTACTTATACAAAAATAAAAAAACAAAACTATAACGGGTATTCGTCAAAAATGTCTGATGCTAACGAGCGAACTTCGGTGACCAAACCGACCGTCCGTTCATAGTGACAGATACAGGTTGTTCCAAGAAGTATATCTTAAGTGTTTTTTTTTTTTGCTTTGTTTTATAATTGTACGTTTTCCTTCATTGTGTGTTAGGCTAATTTTATAATGAATAGAAATTTAATATTTTTTTTTCCTTCTTATTAATATTCAAACTATCTATCTTCGAAATTTAATATATTTAATAAAAAATGTTGCTTTAATTTGTATTTTATGTTTTTCTGAGTTAATTTATCCCTCAATGATATAGGTAGTTGATTAATAAGGTAAGGTATTATATACTTTAGCGATCTCTTGCCGTGCAGATTCGTGTACTTTGGAAGTAACAGCATAGCATTGTGGACGCTGCGGGTTTTTATCTCATTATTATTAATGGTTTTGGTTTTCTTTAAATTTTCATTGAAAAACTCTTCTTTTAACAGTACATATTTTGTTTTTTCATGTACAGGTAATATCTTACAAAATTCAAATAATTTATGGTAGTCATTTTTGAATTTCTTCTTAATGTTATGCGGGACAATTGCTTTTAATATACGTAGTTGCAGTGCGTAAATTTTATCAAGATGAGTCTTATATGTCCTACCATAGCTCGACAGACCATAAGATATCGATGATTCGGCCAGGGCTTTGTAAAGTATTAACAGAATTTGATATGAGTTAAAGTAATAACTTCAGCCTAAGTAACTATTAAGCCGTAAGCCGTGGGTTCGAACACAGACAGGCGCATTACTTTGTGTAAATTCTTTCATCACCGCTGCAAAAACGGTGAAGGATAACATCGTGAGGAAACCGTCGTGTCCTAGAACTTAAAATTCGAAGACATGTGACATCTACCAAACCGCACTGGGCCCGCGTGGTGGATTACAGCCCACTCCTCATAGAGAGGAGGCCTGTGTTCCAGCAGTGGGAACATTATAGGCTGGTGATGACGATGAACTAACTACTTATGCAATAGGCAAGAATTTAAACGAAGTAAGAACCGACAAAGAAAGTAAAGCTAAGAATTCTTACTTTCGCAGTTCCTACTTCAAGCAATTACGAAGCTACACAATAAAAATCGTATCTTAAATAATGACATTTACTCAAGTAAACACTTTTACTAGTTTATGGATACAGGCGTAAGTATTCTTGAAATTACGAGATCCAAATATACTCGTATGTTTAAGTGGGAAAGTCGCCATTTTCATCGTATTCTCATAAATAAGAGTTATCTAGTTGAATGAATCGATAAATATGTTCAGATTGATCATCATTCACTATTACAAGCGTACAATGTAAGATCATAGGAATTTCAGAAGAACTTGAATAGGTACTTTCAATAAAATCTACAACTTGTGTACTTTGAAGAGAATTAAGTAACTAATTGAGATCTTGTATAGATAAGGGATATTAATGTTAATAGACTATTTGAATGAGAAATAAATCTGCTGTTGAAATGTAATTAAAAACTTGTATTGGACTCTAGAGGTTGGCCCACCATTCATTAGTCCGGGGAATTTACGCCGAAAATTAGGCCAACTCTGCATTAATTAAAAACAGCGATTTTTTTCATTGAATGTGTAGGGTATGGACAGGAGAGTATGTTATACTGTATCCCGCGAAAAGTTCACCTCCGCGTATGTGTTTTTTTTAAGAAAACGTCTAATATGTTGTAACTTGGTGGAAAAAAATATAAACAGGTATGTTTATTTGGAGTATTGTAGAACAGATTGAGTGCTACGAGTAGGTCAGCAAATTAAACATTTTTCGTCCACGGAATAATCAGTTTTTTTTAAAAATCATATAATTTGACTTCGTACTTAAGGCAAAAATATTAACAGGACAAAAATAGTGCTAAAGTGATTGTTATCAACATATCTAACTATTATTATGAAAATTAAACAAATTGTGCTCCGGACTTCACAGAAAATCAAGAAAATCCAAAAATCTTGAATACTACTTACGGCAAAAATGTAACAGGACTGAAATTCATTTAATAATGGGATATATATCAATCCAAACCTTAATCTCCCAAAATTAAACAGATTAGAGCGTTATTTAATAAAGTAAAAGTAAAAAATAAATTACGATGAACGTGACGTCAGCGCTAAGCAGCGAGCAGCGTACAGCGTGTGCTAGTGCGCGTATCCAAGATAAGCGCTGCGTTCATTGTATGCGTATGACTGTGTTCTTTTTTAAGAGTCGGTGTGTTTTTATTGATAAATGATAAGTGATATTTTGCAAGTAGGTTTTATTGTGTTACTCTGTAATTGTAAAAGCATAGGAATAAAAACGGCAAGCCATCAGTCGGTCAGTGGCGACATACCTACTGTTTACAAACATGATCGTCATTAACGTTAAATCTTCATTTAGAAAACCGGCCAAGTGCGAGTCATACTCGCACACACCGAGTTCCGTAGCACCAAACAATATAATAAAAATATTTTTAACGCTAATTAATTTGTAAACATACACTCAACAGTAAAACTAAATTTGTTAAAGTGAAAGTTTTATTACATCGTCTCAAACTTTTTCGTCTGTGTGTTGCATGTCTCGTGACGGTCGGTTTTATGTACTCCGCGTTTTATACCCTTAATGCAATATTATTCCAATTTTTTTTAGATAAATGTCAAAAGTATGAAAAAAAGTTTCACTTTTACCGTGGTTTCATAAAACCACACAATCCTTTTTCTTTTATAGTATGTTAATGATGAACAAAGTTACTGCTGCAGTTTTGATAAAAAAGTTCCATATCTCGAAACCTAAATGATTATTTCAAGAGTGGATTATTTTCAGGGTGGTTGAAAAAATGTAGCACCCACCTCGTTTTCTTTGGCTAAAAATACAGAAATAGTGTTATTTTATAAAGGACGATAACAACACAGTTTCCCAACATGTTAAATGCAGGTGAGGTAATTATATTACTTATTTCACCATTACAGTGCAGATAGCTACTACATACTTAAGGTGGAAGTGGAAGGGTAGCCTGCGAAATTCAAATTGTTCTTTTGCAATTAGAGGGTCAACAAATGGCTTTACAAAGTTATATATATCTATATTATATAAATAAAAATAGAAGTCCTGACTGACTGATTGACTGACTCATCAACGCCAAGCCCAAACCTATGACCCAGGAAAGCTGAAATTTTGCACAGAGGTTTCCTTTATAATGTAGACAAGGAATAAGGAAGGATTCTTCGAAATTCAACCTCTAACGGACTTAAATAGGGGATGAAAGTTTGTATGGAAATTTGTCATTTTTTAAGTTAGAAGGCTGAAATTTCATATACAAGCTTCTGGTTAGAAATAAATAAATACGTATTTTAGAGTTTTTAAGAATTTACCCCCTAAGAGGGTGAGATAGGGGTTCAAAGTTTTTCACAGCTTGAAATTCACTATTTGTGTTTCTCGATTGAATTGACGTGAAACACGTATCTATTTTTTTGAAAATTCCACCCCTCAGACGAAAACAGGGATGGCATTTTTTTGTTATTGTTTTTTGTGTTAGCACGTTTGTGTGGACAAATACGCTTAAAAAAACTTCATTTAAGTACACACTTCTAGGGAATTTGGGTCATTTGTGGGAAGGACACTTGCGGTAACCCATTTACGCGAAAAGATATTTGCGCACATGGACACTTGCGTGACCGACACTCGAGGGCTGGACAATTGCGCGACTCAATGGCTTCACGGGTGTCGTTTTCGTGGTTTTAGCGGGTCGCTGGCAATAAAAAAAAATCGGAGATGGCCCCGAGGAAAATTTCCTGTTTTTTGTGCATGGGCGTCGTTTTCGTGGTTTTTGGGGTTGCTGACCAAATTGACGGCGAGGAAAACATTCGGTTTTTCTTTCACACATGTCGTTTTTGTGGACTTCAGGGTCGCCGATAACGAAAATGATGACCTCATTTTCTAGGTGCAAATAATAAAAATTAAAATACGCAATGTCTCAATATCCTCCCCTAGGCTATGGCTGGCATTGATTTAAGTGATAACTGTTTCTCACGTGTGCAGTTTTATGTTGCGTGCTCCGAAGTGAGCTCGGCGAGTATCTTAGTAATTTTAGCCCCAAAAGGAAACACCGCAAACGTCATTTACACAGAAGAGCTAGGATAATTCATTAGTATAAAATAGTTTTCCGGGAGTTAAAAAGATTGGTTTAATCTGAGTATTTTTTTATTTAAAATATTGAAAGTTAAGTAAGTTAGCTCATTTACAGCATAACCTATATCGCTAGGTGGATGGATGACCAGGGCATTTGAGCTACAGCATCGTCACTCGGAAGACATGTGATGAAATAAGAACAAGGGCGGTTTAAATAGTTGTACTATTTAATCTGAATATTTTAGAATTACAACGTAACTGACAGTACACAATTATATGGACGAGAGAGCGCCTAGACAGTTGATAGAAAAGACATGCACGTCACACGTTGCTATTAAACTTTAAGCAGGCGTCCATACTCTCAACATCCTCTCCTGGACGCAAACGCTTTAAAATTAAACCCATTGATGATGTGAAGCTTTCATGCAACGGTCGATGGAGTCCCTTTGTCAAAATATCGGCAACCATGTCTCTAGTGCATTTATATTGAACCATGACTTGCTTGGCAGCAATCTTCTCTCGTACGAAGTGGTAGCGGACGTCTATGTGTTTACTGCGTGCGTGGTAGACAGCATTTCCTGAAAGACTAATCGCACTCTGATTATCGCAGTAAAGGGTTATAGGTGTACCTTTAAGTTCTGGTTGAACTTCGTCTGCCAGCTGTTTCAACCAAAGAGCTTCCTGAATGGCAGATGCCAGAGCCATATATTCAGCTTCAGTTGTAGAAAGTGCTATGGTCTGCTGTTTCTTAGAATTCCAGCTTATTGCAGCACCCTGGAATAAAAATATGTATCCTGTGCAAGATCTTCTATCCTCAATATCATTTGCCCAGTCTGAATCGCAATAGCCTGAAATTTTTTCATCAACATTCCTTTTATAAACTAGTTTCATATGCATTGTAGCTCTCAGATACCTTAAGATTCTTTTCAGAGCCACCCAATGTTCATTAGTAGGTTGACTATTGTACCTACTCAGAGAATTTACTACATAAGTAATGTCTGGTCGAGTCCCTTGTGATAAGTACAATAAGCAGCCAATTAATTCTTGATATGGAATGTTGTGTAAAGTTTCTTCACCCTTCTTCAGTTTGACATTAGCATCAGCAGGTGTCCATATCGGCTTACAATTGTTCATTCCAAATCGAGTAAGTATCATTTTTATGTAAATAGATTGATCAATAGAAATCTCATCTAAATTTTCATCTTGTGAAATTCTAAAACCAATGCAATGTTTGGCTGTTCCTAAATCCTTCATATAGAATTTTTGTTTTAATTTACTTTTAATCAATTGTGAGGTTTCATCATTATTAAAGAAATACAATATATCGTCTACATATACTGCAATGAAAAGCATATCTTTTTCATTTAAAATTCGGTAGTAAACGCATGGATCTATGTTTGAACGAGTCATTCCAATTTCCAATAAAGCAGTATTTAATTTTTTGTTCCATTGTCTGCTGGCTTGTTTAAGTCCATATATTGACTTGTTTAGTCTACATACTTTATTTTCATCTTCATAGCCAGGTGGAAAAGACATGTAAATTTCTTCATCAATTTCACCCTGTAAGAATGCTGAAACAGCGTCCATTTGGTGTATTTTTAATCTATATTTAGCAGCAAGACCAATGAGATATCTAATGGATGTATAACGCACCACTGGAGCGTATACCTCATTGTAATCAATGCCCTTGACTTGTTTATAACCTTTAATTACCAGTCTAGCTTTATAGCGGGTAACAGATCCATTGCCATCCATCTTAGTTTTATAAACCCATTTGCTGGGAATTACTGATTTTCCTTCTGGTAATTTAACTGGTGTCCACGTATTATTCTTAATGAGCGACTGATATTCTTCATCCATAGCCCTCTTCCATTCATCAGCTTTTTTACTGTTTAGAGCTTCTTGAAGACTTTGTGGATCACTATTTAGTAAATTAATTGTTGTTTCAACATTAAGACACATTAGTGATGAAGGACTTTCATGCACATCATTATTGTGTCTTCCCATTCTATGCTGCAGCGGCCTCAAAGTCATGTTAGATTCCAATGGAGAATCAAGTGTCCTATCAGGAAAGTATGTCCCATCATAAACATCTTCAAATTGATCAGAATCATCTGAAATAGAAATACTTTGAGATTGATCCTGTGTTTCTGTTCTTTCATGAATCTCATTAACAATGTTCCTTTCCACAGACTCTTCAGGTCCATTATCAGGTAAGTACACAATTTCCTTTTCTTTTACTTCATTACAACTTGCCTTCATGTGTTTATTATTTTGTGTATTATTTTTATTTCCTTCTATTTCTATGTTATTTTTAATAATTTCCTTTCCTTTTTTAGGTACATCATCTACTTTATTTCTTTTAATTGAAGCTTCTAGAAATACAACATCCCTACTTATAATTCCTTTTTTTGTTTCAGGATCTATGAATCGATAGCCTTTTGTACTGTCACTGTAACCAACAAATATTAACTTACGTGACTTCACATCAAGCTTAGTTCTATTTTCTTTTGGAATAAGCACCATTGCAGGACATCCAAAAATTCTCATGTGACTCAGATTTGGCTTCTTTCCAGTCCATACTTCATAAGGCGTTGCATCAGATAAAGTGCAGGTGGGAGATCGGTTAACAATGTATGCAGCTGTAGCAACCGCTTCTGCCCAGTATGAGACCGGCAATTCAGCATTTAATATCATGCATTTAGCGCGCTCTATCAACGTTCTATTCATCCTCTCACTGAGACCGTTCTGCTCAGGAGTGTATGGATTAGATGTCTGGTGCAGTATTCCATGTTTCTTTAAGTAAGCCTCAAAATTATTATTTTTGTATTCGGTACCATTATCACTTCTTAGAATTTTTATTTTTGTACTCGACTCATTTTCTACTCTATTCATAAATTCCACAAATTTTTGAAATACTTCACTTTTATTTTTAATAAAATATACATGTACTCGTCGAGAAAAATCATCAATGAAAGTTACAAAATACCTTGCCCCTCCTATAGAAGTATTCTTCATCGGTCCACATACATCACTGTGAACAAGCTCTAGCAAGCTGGTTGCCCGGGAGCCTTCAGTGGGAAAAGGTTTTCTGGTTTGCTTACCTTCAAGACATGTTATACAAGTGGAATTTTCTTTTCTTTGTAACAGCTTTACGCCTTCTGTACAGTTAGGTAGTTTATTAAGACAGATAAAGTTTAAGTGCCCCATCCTTTGGTGCCACAGATAAGTATTATCATCAGTTGCCATCATGACTGGCATGTCTTGCTTTTCACAGGACGTATTTAACTGATATGTCTCATTGATTAAGTCAGCCCTTGCAACTAACTTGTTGCTGGGATTATAAATTTGACAACCTTGTTCATTGAATATTACATTACATCCACCTTTAATTATTTTGCTGACTGATAACAAATTTTCTTTTATTTCTGGTACATATAAAACATTCCTCACCTGTATTGAATCAGTGCTGCCATCTTTTGCCTTTACCTTGATGCAAACATTACCGCAGCATTCAACTTTTAATACTTTGTTATTAGCAATTCTTATGCTCGGTACAGATGAAGGAGTAACATCAGTAAGCCAGTCCCTGTGCCGTGTCATATGCATAGATGCCCCTGAGTCAATATACCAAAAATTGGAGTCATTTGCTATGGATGCTGAAAAAGCTGCGACATATCCTGTTTCTTTATCTGTTTTTTTACTATTATTTGTCTTCTTATGCCAACAATTCTTACTGAGATGTCCATACTTATTACAGTGAAAACACCTAGGACCTTTTTTATTTTTTAATTGGTCACTTTTGGGCTGATTTTTTGAGTTTGTATAAAGTGCGGTAGTGTCTGATGTTTTTACTTCCTGTAGTAATTTATTTTTCACTAAATCAGCACTAATCTTCATACCGGAACTTTCTAAGCCCATAATCATTGGCTTGTACATTTCTGGCAACCCAGCCAGCATAAGTGTGCCCAACCACTCATCGTCTACATTGAATTTTATATTCCTTAGCTTGTGCGCGGCTGTCATTACCTTGTTTACATACTCTTCAACAGATGAACTGTTATCCAGATTGGTATTAATGAGTTCTCTTAGTAAACCTACTTTACGAGATAATCCGCTGTCTTCAAATGCCCTTGTCAAATTTTCCCATACCTGTTTTGCATTTTGAGCTTCTTGAATATGTACGTATAAAATTGGGTCAACTAATAGTATTAACTTTGACTTGGCTTTGGTGTCTTGCTTAACTGAGTTAGAATCACTAGCCACTGGTTCTTTTAAAACGCAGTTATACAAATCTTCATGTTGTAAGTATGCCTTGACGGCAAAACTCCAACTTGCCCAATTCTCACGACCCTTAAGCTTCTCAATTGCCATCATTGAATTATTTGCAGCCATATTTATATTGTAAATGATTATACAATCCGTAAATAGCTGAAAAGAAAAAAATATCACTCGCGAGCACGGTAACCAAAGTGAGGTTATACTCGGTTTTCCATTTTTCTTTTACAAATACGGTTCAGACAACAAAGATAACTTTAAACGGTAGGCTGGGCTGGGCCCATAACCTGATGAAATAAGAACAAGGGCGGTTTAAATAGTTGTACTATTTAATCTGAATATTTTAGAATTACAACGTAACTGACAGTACACAATTATATGGACGAGAGAGCGCCTAGACAGTTGATAGAAAAGACATGCACGTCACACGTTGCTATTAAACTTTAAGCAGGCGTCCATACTCTCAACAACATGTATAAAATAAATTCTGGTTCAACCCATTTAGGTCCCTAACAACACAAAAAAAAATTAAAAAAAAAAACGCCGTAATATACATTTTTCTAACCAGAATGAATTATGTGGCGTCTTACTTCGAAAAGCGCAGATTTTTACACAACTATTAAAATGTGTCCTATACTTACACTTACGCGCGCGCGAAGCCGTGGCCAACAACTATTATCTATAACATTTAAATGACTATTTTCGACATTATTTTGGGGTGGTTAACGCATACGTGGGCAATTGCCGAACTTCACGCGGGCGAAGCCGCGGGCAAAAGCTAGTCATTAACATTATGAATGAAAAAAAAAAAAATCGCGCGCGACGAAAAATTTCATTTGGCCCGTGATGTTCAAATTTTCTTACGCTTTTTGCAATTTGCACAGCAGTGTCAGGTTTTATATTGATTAAAAACTGATTTAAACGGATCGTAAATACGTCGATTTCAAAATGGAAAATACTTGTATTACGTACAATATTTCATAATTTATTTCGTATATATGGATGACTCTGACGAACAACGTAACGTGAACATCGACATTTTACGTTTACACCATGCGCTCGTGCTAGGGAACCAGATATTTACTTGAAAGTATGACAACCGGGAACACATCAAAACATTTGTAAGTCTTAATAGTGTTTTGTTACGTATACGCGATTTTACACCTTATCTTTATTACGGAAAGATCAAATTCCTATGAAAGCGCTGCACCAAATACAAGAATGAAGCTTGCAAACGTATTTTACGTAAACATTATTTTAATTTTTTTTCAGTATTTGCTTTAAAGTGTTTAATTTTCGTGTAAATTGGTTAGAAATAGCCTTTAGATGAAAGTTAAACAAAATTAAACCCTGTTACATTTTTGCCCCGACCGCTATTGTAAAAAAACTGATATTAATAACTTCCGTGAGTCAAATTTGTTTAATTTTTTTAACGGAGGTTTAATATATTAATTTAAGTTATTTTATGTAAAAAAACCGCTGTTTATATTTTTGCCTCAAGTACAATCCAAAAATTACGTAAATGTTTTTTTATCGAAATTTCCGTGTACGAAAATGTTTAATTCTGAAAAAATATATTACTGTCACCAGTTCTTTACCTAAAATAATTAAATTCGTCCTGTTAATAATTTTGCCCACGTTTTTATTCACAAAAACGCGTTTTCGTCTTTTTGACCTTGATCCGGCCTTGGAAAATGTTTAATTTTTTTTTATTATTTGGTGAGCTAAGGTCAAGTACACGATTCAAGAAAAAAATCGCTGTTTATATTTAATGCAAGGTTCAAACCTAAAAGCCCCGTACTATCATAAGGTTCATAGTAAAAGTCGTAAATGTTCATATCTGAATAAGGGATTATAATTTAATTAAATGCTATTTAAGGTATTATACTTGGTTCATTCATAAAATCTGGTTAAAGATACGTTTAACGTCAAAAATGTTTAAACAGTCGTTAATAAAATCATCATAAAAAAATCATGAACACAAAACTTATTTACGATAGTATTTTCAGTCTGCCTCCTAACTATAGAAAGCTCACTATTTGAATTTTATTTCAATTCTTGAAAATACATTAAAATTAACACTAAAATCTATCTATTAGACGTTCCATGTTCCATGGCTTTTAGCCATAATTACAAATTATACTGCAGGTGGTAAATATGAAATGTTTACATAAACATCACGATACTAAATTAATAAAATTATTAAGACCCAAGCCGACGATCCATCAAGCTGCTCGTATGAAGTATCAATAGCGTAACTGTCATTTGATAGTTGAATGGATACTGTATGGTAGCTTGTACATTTTTCACCCATTATGCATACCTGTTTAACCGTATATCGGGGCTCTTTATTATAGCAGTGTTATGATATAGTAGCAATTTGGAACAGGCTGTTTCAGAGTTTGTACGGTTTAAAATTTATATTTAATTAAAATTGGGTTTGTTATACATTAAATTTAACACGTTCTTGGTAATTAAGTCTGGTAACTAAAGGAAAATGATTTCGTCAGTATAAAAATGTTACACGTTTGACGCTATACCAATAAATGAATGAATGGATGTCGTAAACGAAACGTCCCGTATTTTATATAAGTCCGGAACTACATCAAAAAATTAAAAGTGTGACAGATCATAGCGGAACATTTAAATATGATGGAAATTATAATAGAAATCCGGGCTGTCATCCTAATTAAGCCTACGGCATTAGCCGTTAAGATAACAAAACGGATAGCTATAAACGGTGAGTGAAGCCGCATGTACGGCTAGTGCGAGAGCAGAGATAACATCGTGACAGAAAGGAAAGCTTAGACTCACGAACAATTAGTGTCAATTCACACTTTACGGTACCACTCTCGGTGCGTTGTCGATGGTTTTTTAGAACTCAATTTGAAATGTTTTGATGTGTGTGCGGTGGCTACTGAATTAAATTTTGTTGGTTATTTTTAGCAATCAAAACAAACGGATCTCTTTTTTTAATAAGCTCGATAATACTGGATTTCGACTTGTATCTAAAAACTAGCTGTTGCCGGCAAAACCTTCGTCCGCGTGAAATTATTATTATAAACATATGACTACCCTATTTGAATCAGATTTTTAAAAAAAGTTAAAATTTTGCTTATTGTCAATCTAACATATTTATGGTCTATTTTAGAGTTTGCGTAAATAGGATGTCACTTGTCCAGGGACGCGTTTGTGTTAGCAGGCAAAATATGTATGATTCTTATGATAACTGTGAATTATCAAATCAAATAAGAAAAAAATATTATTTATTATTATATTTAAATTATATTATTTTTTAATAATAGTAATAATTATTAAATATTACTAAAGCAAGATAGAAAAATACTTTATATTAAAAAAAAAAAAATTGGTTGCCTGTAAAGTCGGTATACGGGCGAAAGTTTTACGTGACAACGACTTTGAGTGGTAAAATAATTTTAATGTGAATATTCATTCGTATAGTAGGAAGAAGGATGAAATAATAGTAACAATTTAAAACATTTATTTGCGCGTGCCTTTCACTTTTTATGTCTGTCTCTCTCGCTCTTAGGCGGGCTAACCATGCCCGAGTGGAAGGGACGCGTGCCTCTCACTCGCTCTCATTGTGAGCGCATAACGTGAGCGGAGCGTAACGCAGTTTCTTGAAGTGTCACCCGGCAAACCAATTTATAAGACGTTGTCACGTCAAAAAACGTGACAAAGAGTCATGCCTTGGATGTGAACCTCCAATCTCATGCACGTCAAGCGGTCTTGGATCCTCCGGACTATTTATACAGATGAGATAAATATATTCATTTATACATATGAGAATCTCTTTGTGAGTCTTAACCTTTTTATTGCTAGTCGTTATACTCAACAAAAGAAGTATTCCATTACTGTTTTATTGAAAAAAAAAAAAAAAAAAACAATATATAATTATAATAAAATGTTTATACAAAATACAAAAACCAACTAGACCCAACGTGGATTCGAAAGCACATGTCTTTGGGGATGGGGGGTAATCACTTAATGAAGCTGTGTTTACGTAGGTAAGTAATCCATCTCAAACTTATACGTAACGCTACATGCAGTGTGAAATGAGCCTAACGTGAAGGAAGAGCTTACGCTACTAGATGACTATCAAATGCTTAGTCATTACTTAAGTGTATAGCACCACATATTGTATTTTTTTATCGAGCTGTACCTACTTAGTTAAACAAACATATCAATCAATGTTTAAAAATGTTAATCTAGCTCTACATAAATTTAAAAACATTTCTTGTTTTTTTTTTTTAAATGGGGTAGTTTTGTAGGGTTGAAGTGGGTGGGACACTGAGTTCAGTGCTTCGGTACTTCATTCGTTTTTAAATCTGCTTTTCAATGTATTTTGACCGCGAAGGTATTGTACTTTTGTAGGAAATAGCTGCTTTTTAGGGTGACGTACCTAAAGGGTCAAACGGGACCTTATTACTGAGGCTTCGCGCCCGTCCGTCGTCCGTCCATCCGTCTGTCACCAGGCTGTATCTCATGAACCGTTATGTGAGCTGTTGAAATTTCTACAGATTATGTATTTCTGTTGCCGCTATAACAAGAAATAGTCGTTTTTATAAATAATGGCACAAAAGTTCGTGCGCGAGTCCCTTCGTGCGCGAGTCTGACTCGCACTTGGCCGGTTTTTATTATTTTTATTTCCTACGAGTTTTGTCTTTGGGGGGAGGGGTTTAGAATGATGTCCTGAAATCGTGGGAACCGTTTGTGCGTCTGTGTGCCTTCTGCCCTGTATATTATTTTACAAAGTTGTGCTTATGTACCAGGCAATTTAAATTGTATAAACGAAAACAAACTCCTGTCATCGAAATCCATACAGGTTATGACACGCAATTAAAGGGTGATATGAGAAGCCTGGGGCTATAGGAGAAGCCAGTTATAATGCTTTTCAAATGACACCTGCGATCTTTAAACCGCCAAACGTGGTTTCCATAACAATAATAATGGAATATTTACTGCAATGGCGTATAATAGTTTAGCACTTTTAGCAGTGATAGGTTTACAGTCACTAAAAATATGCTATTGGTTACTGCAAAGTGCCTGTCGTGCTACCTACTAAATAATTTTACTTGCCCGTCTACCCGGGACATAAAATTTTATTACATACCTTTGGAAAATGTACACCGTTTATACTGGAAATTTGATTTGCGTATTATTTATTTATTTATTTTTATTTATTTATTTATTTTCCACCAATTATAGCAACATTACAGTCAAGTCCAATGCGATGCTATAAGTCACAATACAACATAAGTACATATTATGTGTATACAACGACATAAAAGTAAAAATTAACATTACACCTAGTCTAAATATTATTACCTAATTAATTAAATATGACAACGTTTATAGTTGGACCCCTCTTTCAATTAATATTTGTGCCGCTTGAATAAATTTCGGCAGGTTTTGCCCAAATATATCTTCCGATACCGTTATAATATTAATAATACGTGCGGCTCGCGCCGTCTTATTGTCTTTTATTAACTAGTTTATTTGTTACTAATTTTTGCCTACGGTATTTTCCACGTGGGGGGTGAAAATTAAACCACGGGAGCCTTCTACCGGTATGAAAAGTATCCTATGGCCTAATCTAGGTTATGTTCTACCCGTGTGCTAAATTTTACCCAAATCGGTTCAGCGTTTGAGGAGTGAAAAGGTAGCAGAAATAAAGACCGAAGAGATCATAATTCGTTCATAATTTTAAGAATGAATTTTCCTTAACATCTTTTAAATCTGGTAAGCTCATACAAAAGGCGATAAATTAAAATGAATTATTAATAATTATGAAGGGTGACGTGTTTATGAGGCGTAATATTGCTCAGGTATGCCGACAATAGGCCATGAAGCGGCGTAGTTCACTGTCGATGCGAAGGTCGGGAGTTCAAATAATATCTCGTGAGTTATGGGCACCTCACTCCTAGTAAATAATCAAGCGGATACAGACGGTGTATTAACCTGTCAAGCTTTTGCATATGAAAAGAATCCTACTGAAGGATTGAAATCTCTACACATAACATTCAAGCTCCGTACTTCCCTACCAACGGTCTAGGAATGTGGAGTCAGAGTCACATCAATGCCACCTCACGTGTCCACACTAATGCGCTTGCCTCGACTCACTCGTGCGTACATCTTCAAAAAACCGGCTCCATATTACTTTCGTTAGTAAAACCTATGTGACAAGGTTCATTGTCGAAGTATACCAACCGTTAGCATTCCAAGATGAGGCGTCATACGTCCCGTATGATCTGCATATTCAACAGAATCCACGGATAGGCAAATTTTGTCACCGTTACCGATTCCGTCATTCTGATCACGCGTGTCTTACTCTTTGTTCGCTAGACTGCCTTATGTTTTATTCATGGGAGATGCAGTGCTTGCAATTGCAGGTCCTGCTGCATTAGATGCTTGTAAACTAGTAACCTCGTGGAGAAATTAGTTCTAGGATGCAGTTGAAGAAAGTTACAGTCACACTGCCAGGTCAATTTTGAATACAGTTTAGAAGAAAGTGTTTCTAAGTAATCATTTGTTCCTGGTTGATAGCAATAGGATGACCTCATTTTACTTTGGACTAGGGCATGTGGAACCTGATTTGAGTCCCATAGTAGAACCCAGGGAAATCCCGCGTTATTGCCATGAGGTCCCTGCCTTACTGCGGGCTTACTTGGGACATAAAAATAACTGGCGACGTATGGATCTACTGTTAGGTACACTTTTGTCTAATCATTCGGGGATTATGTTATGTTTAGATGAAACCTCGGCACTCCTATAATTAATAAAAAGTTCTCCGTTATCCTAATTATGTTTTACGACATCATAAAACGTCCTCCTTTTCCTAAACATGTTTATAAAGTTCGTCGTGGGCGATTCAAAATTACCTTTTTTTCATAGAAGCTACTGAATTTACTGCTATACCCATTTACCTACCTTAAAGTTCGCCAGATCTTGTCGAACACAGCAGTTCGCAAAAAGTCCAAACAACCGGTCTAATGAACTGATTTAGCAGAAGTCAATTAACACCTCAATAAAAATCAGCTATTAACTTGCCTACTGCATCCGATAGAAATTGTACTATAATTATCTCATTTCATAAAGAAGAAATTAATCGATCACGAGAATCAATTTGTATAAAGGAAAATTTTCGTATTGTATTTATTCATATCTGCCTAGCCTTTTCGCAACTATGTTGACTTCAGCTTCCAATACGAGGTGTTCTATTGCATCATCGTCAAAATTCAGGAGATTGTCACAAAATACATAAATAAACAATTTAAATTACGGTACCTACTTAATTATTAATAAACGCTGTTTTTTGTTGTTTAAGTTTGTTAGTATTTCAGAAAAACCCCCCTAAACGTGGTTTAGGGAATAAGAAATTATCGAATAAACGTTTGCGATTGTTTGTATGTGCGAAAACGTGGTCAGACGGGCCGCCTTTAAAACACGGGTGGTTGACACTTACCGATTTCCGTAAATAAAAAATTAAAAAAATACCTACCCATTTCATTATTGATTCAAGTCGAGAATTATTTGCATAGTTACCTCCTTGAATTTGACGAGGATGCAAAACAACAGCTTGTATTACAGCTTCCAGCCGGTTGCAAATGAATACTAGTATTGACATCTAGTGAGACTGATTGTCAGACTTTCGGCAAAGATCTACAAATTACAGTAACCGGGACCAATGGCGCTGTCCTAGGCACGGCGGGAACTCTGTCTGTAATAGATCATTCGAGTCAACCATCCACCGACCAGGCAGGCGTTGGTTACCTTAAATATAGCTAGTATAGCTACTAGCCACGAGCTGCTCTCCTATCTATGTAGTCGAGTAATTAGTGGTAGACTTGTAGATAATTGTGGTGATAGCATGTGAGGTACAATGGGTCACATATGGGGTTCTCACGGTTTTCTCAAACCATTACGTCGTAGGCAGGACGTGTAGTAACGGGCGTTTGACGTCGATGTGACGTGGGCGCAGGGCTGGGCTAAGGATGCAGTTTGGTGGGAATATTTTGTGCATCAATATTCTAGATATACTTATGCGAAATTGTTTGTAGTGTTTTTTGGGGAATGTGAGGAGCTTTTTAGTATTGTTTACATTTTTTTACTAGCCTACGTCGTGTCCCACTGCTGGGCAAAGACCTCGCCTTTCTTTGTGGGCAAATTAAGGTAGGAATTCACACATCAAGGAATTTCATTAAGATCTTGGGTGTGAACTACTTAAACGGTCCTATGGGTAATTAAATAAATGTATCCAACCAAAGACAGCACTGGTAGGTAACAACATTTGTGTCAATTGTTTAATTTAATCTTCTTATATTTTATTCTTACTTTTGTGTAGATTCTTTTTAACCGACTTCTAAAAAAGGAGGAGGTCCTCAATTCAGATGTTTGTATTTTTTTTTTATTTACCTATTTTTTGTGACATTATAGGCGTTGTAAATTCCCAGTTCTATTTTTGCTTTATGTTTTTCTACCTTTTGTAACATGGAGTTTTTTGCCGGTTCTTCTCCATAGGAAACGACTAACCGTTCACCTTTTATTGACTTTTTATAAGTGCTCATGTAGGCCCTATATTTTGATATAGATTTTGACTAAACTTTGAATTCCGAATGTGAAGATTTATATCCTTTTACTCGCCATCCCACATATCAACATCATTAAATCTATTATGTAAGTACGGGCTACAACTACTTATAAATAAAACAATAATTTTACAAAATTTCTTCCAATCATTCACCATCAAGCCATTTCTTAAAATGATGACGGTAATTTTTAACATACACTCACTTATCAATTATATTAATTTCTTAAACAACCATCAACGGCTTATTTGCGAAAGTCTTTGGTCATAAGTTTTATCATCAGTCAAAGTGTCGACGTTTCTTCGTATCTCCGGGTTTCGATCTCGAGATTCTCGACCGATCCTGACCTAAGTCACTTCATCTGTGCTTTGATATTAATTCAACAGCTTATCTGATCAATCAACGAATTTGTTATTAATTACTTTATACATTTTAGCCGGTGGATTAATCGTACATTTTTGACGTTCAAATTTTTTTTTGCATCCACTTTCTTGTTCGGAAATTTCGAGACTAGGGATGATGACTGGGTTAAGAAAATGAAATTCTATTTAGTCCGTCAGTCAGGTAATACAAAAATATTAGACACGTATTTTTTGTTTTATCAAAATATCAAAAAATTACTTATTTAAAACTCATTAAAGTTGGAGAGTGGGGGCTTACTACGTCACAAGTAGGTATAAAACTTACCTACATCTAACGTCATGCGCCATTTCAAGTCAATATATCTCCGTAATTTTATGACCACGTGAAAAATGAAAAAATACGTGTCCAATACTTTTCAATAAACTACCCGACGGACAAAGAAAAAAAAATTGGATTATCCCCTATTCTTTTTAATAATCTACCAGATAGATAAAGAAAAAAAAAATTGTCAACACCCCTATTGGGCTTTTGGATATGAGGAAAATAACTTCATAACATAACATCACGCCTGTAATCCCCGTAGGTTTAAGCAGAGGTGTACCCGTTGGTACTGGGTACATTTCGCCAGTAACGTTTAAGTCCCATGGAACATGGGGCGAGGCTGGGGAAGGGCGGGGAATGAAGAAAATGTAGAGAGGAAAGATTTGAGTAAGAATGAAACTCAAAGCATTTATTTCAATTGGACCATTACAGGCACTTTTGAAAGTCAGAAAACAAAAAATAAACGCTAAGCTACAGTCCCAGTCACAAGGCATAATAACATGTGAAAGTACTGTAGTTGCCCATTCCAAAGCGTAGATTTCTATGAAGAAGAATGGGCAAGCAACTCCATGTACACTCTTTTGAATCAAAATATGTTACAAAATCTTGGTTACATCATTCATGTTAAGAATAACAAATATGTGAGAACGATGCAGAAATACGGGCAAGTTAAGAACGTCCATAGCAAAAGATTAAATCTGTAATTCAAAAATAAAGTAATTAAAATAAAATGTAGCTGTATCAAAGAAACGATAGATGGACTGTGTAAAAGTTGATATCGCTAGTAAGGGGGTGACTAATGAAATAAAGTCTTTTAGATAAGTGAGGAAGAAGACATGCTCTTCGACCTCAAATAAAATGGAATAAGAGCAGGAGATGATGATGGTACTTTTTTCTTTTTTAAGTTTTTAATGATGCCAAATAAATTATCGCGAAAATAAAAAAAATATACATTAGCATTGATAAATTGAATTGTAAAATCGAACACGAAAAGCGGTATAGCCTGTCAACTTTAATACCTATAATGAATAGTTTCCATTTAAATATGATGAGGAAACATCGATAGTACATCGATAGGCAACGAATTTCTGAATAATAAGCTCTATAAAGCCCTTAATTTTTCCTGTCAAAAAGAATGTCATTCTAACTGTAACCAATGAGAAAGTGTTTAACAATTAACATCTACCCTACAGAAAGATCAATAATAATTGTAACTCATTCAGTCATTTAAATAGCTGCAATAACTCACGCCTACTTATTTAAATACATTATAATAAGTTTTATAAGCAGGTGTTAAAACTTCTTCGTGTAATGTCATATATTTGTGCTGGTAACATTATTTTTCGGCTGTCATCCCTAGCGGCTAACGAGACGGAAATATAATTATAATTAGTGTGAAACCACTAATTGATAGGGAAAACGTTTAGCATAAATTCCATGGGTTTAAAGGTGACCAAATTGCATTAACGGTGCATGCCACATAATTATTAATTAAATTATAAATCTTGTCATTGCAAGTCTTAAGCTTGGTTATTTCCAGGGAACCGAGATATTTAATTTAAAAGGGTGTACTTCACATTATAAAGTTTAGACATCTGCCTAGCCTTTTCCCAACTGTATCGGGGTCCGCTTCCAGTCTTACCGGATTCAGCTGAATACCAGAATTTTAAAAGCGACTACCTATCTGACCTCCATAACGCAGCTAGTACTGTGTAATACAGTACCCCTCGGTAAGACTGGTTGTCAGGCTTTCGGGCTACTGACTGCCTGAAACGACTGCCAAAGATCTATACATGGCAACCGGGACCAACTACTTAACAAAACAACCCAAATTCAAATTCACTACAGATACAAAGCTTCTTAGTCCCGCCTTTTTTGACTAAGAAATGCTTTTATGGCCAGCATTATTAACGTACCACACAAGTAAGGAGTAGCCCTACCAACCAGGCAGTATTGAGTTAAGTACCTTCCGTGTTATGGTTGCAATTCTGTGGTTGCAGCTGATACGCCCTCATTATACACCATTATGTCTTATCGCTGACGGCTATCCAGGCTCAAATTCTATTGTTTGGTTTAATTTTACAACAGAGAAGCGGTTTTTGTAGACTGAAAATGAAAGACGGATGAAAGGTGCTTGTCTTATTGGTGATATGGTATCTAAAGACAGCTGGTTTCAAGTAAATTATCTAATTCATCATCATCTTCATGCACTTGTCCTATTTTATTTGGGTTCGGTGCAACACGTCTCTTTGTCTCTTTCCTCTATTCTCCTCTATCATTCGTCATGCTATCATTTACCCCTTTTTCCTTCAGTAGTAAAGTAACTTTATAACACATTTGCTCGTAAAGGGTCTCTTTATTTCACCAAGTTCAGTATCGTAATGTATCTCACTACGCACTAGTGCGGTAATGTAAAGTAAAACGCACGGTTTATCAAAATGCTCCGTCTAAAACAAACGGTATTTTTTTAAATCTTAGCAAAGAGTTTTTACGTCAGAAAAGTGGTCAACATTTTATGAATAAAATTAACTTGGGAAATAAAATTTTATAAATAAACATTTAATTCTTTAATTTAATTAATTTTGACCATAAATAACAACCATTTATCTGTAACAAAACACAAAAATATTAATTTATTTTATTAGTAATACTGGCTGTTTTGTGCCTTAGCTTTAAAAAAAGCGCTGATGCGCGCGCATTGCTAATTTCATAATTTGTAAGACAAGTAAAAATTATTACGCGGGCTTTTTCCGTTCGCTGAATTGTTTTTATTTGAAAATGTCGTCCGAGTTTTATTTATTTCCTCGCAAATATGTTATAAAACGTCGTATGACATACGTGCGCTTTGATAATTACAGCCTCTGCTTTCTTGTAGCCCTCGCCTACGGCTCGGGCTGTCAATATCGCCTCGGCTGTAATTTTCAACTTACCGCACTTATATCATAATGTACTATTACTTAACAAGTTAAAATATTCTTTTTTTTTTGTACTCGATGGTACTTTTTAGCTCATGAAGCCCAAGATAAGCTTATGAGGAGCTCGTGGATAAATAATAACAGCCACTTGGATCGATATTTAGGTTAAATTGCGGTTGCATAGGTTTGTCCTTGGATGGGTGACCTTTATTACATACCGGGTTTCCTCCGTGCCTTGGAAAACCCGTTAAGCTGTGGGTCCCAGCTGTTATTTGTAGATCTTTGACCGACATGTTGTCAAGAGCCGAAAGTCTGACCAGTCTTAGGTCTTAGAGTATCGTATTACCTTATTACTGGGTTGTGGAGGTCAGATAGGCAGTCAATTCATGTAAAATACTGATATTCAACTGCATTTGGACTGGAAGCCCTCTACTCTTTAGCTCATTTGACCCCACAGTAGGTGGTCATTTTAATAGTAGCGCCAATTGCGTATATTGGGTCCAAAAATGACCGTTTAGGGTTATAGGCCATTTCAATAAATGGTTTATGTTCCCGACAGCGCCGCACCGCTCCCCGACCCTCGCTCGAGCCAGCCCGCGATGCTGTGCCAGTAGTTTTAAATCAGCTCCTAAATAATGATATCATTCAGATCCAACCGGCGGACGGCATGGGGACACCGTCCTCTTCTAGCGACGCCCTAAGCCGAGGCTCGTACCCTACGGGGGGTGCCGGTGCCCTTAGCGTGTACTCGCTTAGTTTGTTAGTTATTTTATACCCTGGCTGGAGGCCTTACACTGAAGGCACCCACAGGATAGTCAAAAATAAAAAAGAACAGCGCCTCACGCACATTGAGTGTCGGGCAAGCCAACAATACCTCATTTTGATACCTATATTTGTGTGAGCTACCTATGTACGCAAAGAGTTAATTATGAAAGCAGTGATAAAGAGGGAAATAATGTATCTTGAAGTAAAACTAATGTAAACTAGATAGAAACGGCTTTACTTATAATATCCAAGTGATATATAAGTATATATATATCCAGTTTTGTGGGGCTTAGTTTTTAAATGAAAGTTTGTATAAAAATTGTTTGATAAATAAATAAATAATAATAATAATTGTCCTCTGTCAGCCTATCGATGTCGATGCTAGTCACAGATTTCATCTAGTTAAATATATACTATCAACAATATAATTTATTAATTAAAATAAGGAATTATCAAGCTTTCATTTAAAAATAATGCCCTTAAAAAAACAGCAGCAAGTCTTCGGAGGATCATCATAAGATCATTATTATCGTTAATATTAATACTTATTCAATATCATTAAAATTCTTCAAGTTGTACTTATTTAAAGGTAACGCAAGAATTCTATGAATGGCTGGAATTCTGTGGTCAGAAGTAAGTAGTAATTATCAATTATCCATTTAGCGTTATTGCTCAGAATGTGGAACGTCTGGTACTGATAGAAAAGTAATTATTTTAAAATTCATTTGTTAATCATTAAACAACGCGTTTAGGGTGCTGTTGCGTCTGCCTCGGTTCTGTAGCGCGTCATCTATGTTCGCTGAGGCTCGTACCGACTGTTTCGATGCTGTGCGGCGTAAGAAAGCGGCCTCGCTGCTAAATAGACTTCGTGGCAGCCCCAACAGCATTCTGAGCGCCATAGTCGGGAGGTATGACAGTCCGTTGGTGAGGTCGCTAGTCACCTGTACACTGTCTGTGTTTTTAGTTAAGTACTAACATAGGTTAAGACTATTGTTACTAACCTAATGGATCTTGGTCATCTGAAATAAATGAATATTATTATTATATTATATATTATATTATATTAATCTGAAAACCAATGCAATGAAAGAAAATGCTACTGCGACGGCTGAATTGAAATCATGAACTTATTTGAATAAATATAAAAAATATTTTTGGTATAAAAAAAATTGGTTGTCTGTAAAGTCGGTTTACTGACGATAGTTGAACGTGACAACGCTATTCATTTTAATGATGAAAGCACGAATATTCGACAATATATCACTGAATATATAATTAATATCGAAAGAATCATTACCTTTATCACTGTAATTATCGTTGCTATAAACAATTGACACCACATTCACTTTTCACTGCACTTGATACTCGATCAAAACATGTAAATGTATAGCAGCTGTCCACGCAGACGCATCGCTCACTCAAGTAGGAGAGAGACGGATGTCGAACGCTGCCGAACGCAAAGGCCGATTGTGCTTCTTTGTCGCTCGTTCCGCGCTCTCGCTTGCACTTCAAGCCTTACATGGAACGCCTCAGAGCGAGGTAACGCCGCATGAGTCATGTTTTTTCGTGCGTGCAGCCGGCTCTATCGAATTATAAGACGTTGTCACGTCAATAATCAGCTTAAAATCCGTGTATGTTGTGTCATCGTCAGTAGTCACAACTGATTAATCAACATCGTCTACAAATCCTCCAAATTCCTGGTTTCCTCCAAGTTTGCCTTAAAATAACTAAACATAATCCTAACAATAACCCCAAACGCCCACCCCACAAACTAACAGAAACACAAACATCGAAAATTAATTGAGATCCGCGCTTCTATTTCTGCGAACAGTACCAACTCTATCCGTATGTTTTTACAAACTTGGTCTAGTTGGCGTGCGATATGTCTGCTATGTGTGTCGCCGGACGCGCATGCGACGACACGGCGTCAAATGGAGCGGACACTGAACACAGCTACCTGGCTAAGTGAGAAAGTCACCACCACGCTATATGTTGTATGTACTGGCAAGACAACGGAATTTAGCCGGGTAAGACCATCGACCTCGCCAAGGACGGCGTTTCGATTCTGCTTACTCAATGGTCTACTAAGTCGGGTTTTTGTTGTAAACGGAGCTTTGACGGGGCTTCTAAGATTTAAATTTGAATTTAGATTAACGTTTTCATTGAAGTAGAGTGAATTCAGTCATTGATATTTTAATAAAAATTGTATCAAGCTGCGCGATTGTGCTGATATGCACAATCATAACTAAAAAAAAAAACAATTTCGGAAACGAATAAAAACTTCGACGTTAAAATCTTGGTACAAAAAAGACGACTACTTTGAACTAGGGCAAGAATTTTACGTTTACACAAACAATTTCGAGGTTCTAAAGGGCAAACATGTAGTTCAAATTAAAACCGAAAAAAATTTAAGAGTATTTCGTAAGATTAACAGTAACTGTTCTCAATACATCATATTTTCTACGTATACAAATACTTAATGCGTCAATTAAACAGTCGTAAACCAATTTAGATACATACAGTAACGAGAGTTATATCCAATTGAACATCAATCAAGAACAATCTCCAATCAGAATCAAACACTATAAAATATAAATTATTTAGTTTTAATATCGACCACAATTTGTTCCAATCTTACTTTTTATTACGGCATTTTAAATTCAATAATTCTTTCTCACGCTTCAAAAAGAAATTGAAAGCGTGATATCAACCATGTACGTATTAATTCTTATCGATATTTTTAACTCGAATCGTACGAGTCATTTCGTTGCTTTTGCTGATTTCTGTACAAAATTGATCAGAAATCAGCAAAAGCAACGAAATGACTCGTACAATTGAAGATGATGTTGATGGACAAAAGAAGATTTCTAAATAATAATCTAGAGTCTAGACGGGTAAACTTGAAATAATAAGTCATTGTGAAATCAAGCGATTAGTCTTCGTCGTTAATGTTAATTTAATAAAAAAACCTGTTAGCTAGTGCTATTTTAAAAACCATTAGAAAGATTTTGAAAGCATCCAGCATGTGCTTTGTCATTTTGATGGAGCAATACTTCTCTGTTTACAACAAAACTTGTGCTTGCTGTATCATCCAGAGAACTTACAAGCAATTATGAGGTCAGATAACATGGCGGTCTTACTTTACTTAAAAACACAAAAACTTCATTACCAAAAATATTCGGTACAAAAAAGGTTTTACATTAGCCCCAAACTAGGCACGGCCTGTATCTTAAACATCAATACAAATCGAGGGTTTATCAATGAAAAACATTAAAATATATTCGGTGGCAAGAACATAAATTAAAATAATTCTCCTCTAAACTAAAAATAAAAGAATAGGGCATCGACGTTTAACAATGAAAATTAATTTAAATAAACGTAAAGAAGAATCTAACATTGTATTGTTCATAGTTGAGTTTCAAATTCTCCGTAAATCCCACCGCGTTGGATTTGTATCAAAAGCGGGATTACAAAGAATAGCCCTTGACATATGTCGTAAAATACAATTATAAGTGACTCCGGTGACTCTGAGTCTGTCTTAGTCCATTACAGTTTATGTGAGACAAGTACAAAGATCTGCTCTTAAACTGGTTCCTAGGGTCAAACGGAGTCAGGGAAATTCTTAAAACCCTTGTTTTTTTTTTCTGGATTTACTTTGTAATGGGTTTTGGGAGTGGTTCTTTATTCTATTAGAGTAAAAGGTTTAAGGTCAGCATTGCTGTAACATGTATGGTTGTATCTGATTCCATTCGCCCCAAGAATGAGACACATCTACGTTTTTGTTAAGGTACAAATAGGAATCGCATCCTTGTTTTTTAATAAAACTAAAATTACTCACATTCGTTAAGGCTAAAATTAGCCATAAAACTGTTGACTTTTTTATATGTGACGCAACATCTGATGCCATTTTGGACCTGAAAAGAGAGAGAGAAAGAATTATTAATATACCAATAAAGATAATGACATACATATTTACATTGGCAACCCAAATAAATAAAATGGAACCTGAATCCAATAACAAACATCAAATAACTGCCACTAATGACAAAGATACGATATCAGACAAAACCGTTAAACCTAACATCGCCATCGTCACAAAACAAGATTTAGCGCAAAAGCTAAATCTGACTTTTAATGAAAATGAATATGAGAACAAGATCATAAGTTACAAGACTAACGGTGAACTGAAAGAAATGGCTAACATAATCGTGGTATAAACGATCAACTAAACCAGTCACAGTAAGCACACGGTAATCGTATTTAAATCGAATTTATTTCGCCATTTAATCTCAACATTGCACCAATAATTGTAGGAGCAATCGGGAGTAGAACTCACGATCTTGTTGCAATCCTTTCTCTGAACTTTTGGTCTTTGCCATTACTTTCCTTGTCACTTGGGTAACCACAACCATTCTGCGATAAGTTTAAAGAAGCTTACAATTTTCTAATAGCTGAATTAGAAAATCTGAGTATAAGAGTCGTTTTGTATGTGTTTGTCGAATGGCCTCATAAAGGAAAATTGTGGATTAGCATATTTCTATGTTTTGACCATTTAGCCACCTCTAATTTGCCTACACTGTTTGGCCATTCAAATTTCAGATGCATAATAAAGCCATAAAGATCAGATACAAAATTAAGATGCGTGAGATATAATTATGCCTATATAAACGAAAAAAAACAAAACCGTTGCTTTGACCTTTAAAGAAAGAAAATCATAACCATTTGAGTGCTAATGCGTCTCCAACCGGACGAATAGTTCACAGGAGCAAGCAAGAGAATTTATATAATTTACATAAGTGAAAATATATGAATAAGCTAAGTGTCTTAAACTAGTTTTTAGTCGATGCCGCTTGTATTGACGACGGCACAATTTGCTTTCTCGAAGAAAACGATCGCGGTCAGTGCTAGCGACGGATAATCTGCTGCGTCTGTCGTCTTAGATCTTGGAGGAATATTGTTATTACATCTGATAATGGCAGGTTTAGACTTAACGCTATAACAGTCTTTAATGTAAAGGATGATAAGATTATTGTGTCTCTTTGAAATGGAAATGCGGTACTGTCGTATTAAAATTCTGGCTCACTTTTAGACGGAATATCGTTGAAATTAATCAATAAGATAAAAGATTATATTTTATGTACTATTAAGATTTATGTGATCTTTTCTGATAGTTCAAGCAGACGAATGCAATTAATAACTTTGTCTGCCAGTAGTTAAATATCGAGATGCTGGAAGCGGATCTGTTGTAATAACATAAAATAAAAGATAAGCTTTCTTTTTATGTAAAGAATCACGTTCGGTAAATGCCAGAGAAAGATCAAATTCTCGATATGTCTCATTTCTTGAATTTAACTCTGACTCTGTTTTTCTGGTTTTTAAGCTCATTGACTTTATTTTGGCTATACTTTTTCCTTAACCCTATCAAAAAGTAAGGAATGCAACTAAACAATAAAATCTTATCAGAAGTTATCTCCTGCCTAGCCTTTTCCCCAAATATGTTGGGGCGGCTTCCAGTTTTACCAGACTCAGCTGAAGACCGTTAGCCCGAAGAAGTATTTAGCTCAAATCATGATAAAAAGATTTTTCAAAAAAAGGTACTGTTCGTATTACGGTGAAGTCAAATGTATAAGAAATATAAATCTCACTTAAGAGCGTTTACGTCTTACGACATTTCATACAAACTTTCAAGTCCTTATTGCCGAAATGACTGAACCGATTTTAATGAAACTTCACATGCATAAGCAGGATACAACATTTTCGAAAAATAGTGTTACATCTAAATTAGGCCGACTATAAAAATAATGTATAGAATCAATTGTCTTTTTTTTTTAATGACTTTTCGTAAATGTTTTTTAGAAACTTTTTAGACCTATGCGTATGAAGTTTCATTAAAATCGGTTTAGTCATTTCGGAAAATAAAGGACTTGAAAGTTTGTATGAAATGCCAGAAGGTGTAAATGCTCTTAACAGCTAACAGGGTTAATAAAGTAAAGTGTCCAAAACACGTAATATAAAGTTTTATAAAAGACCTTCTTCAAACACAGATTTGTTTTAAAAATTAAAACGCAGTCTCGACAAGCGGATCTTAATAACCACATTATAAATTAATGTAACTTGTATTAACTTTCTTTTCTTCATTCACGGCCAATGTCAGTGTTGTATAATATCGTGTTCCGAGGTCGTTATACAAAATATACATATGTATAATTGTATATCTTATTGGTGTATTTGAATATCGAATGCGGTGTAACAAGCCAAGTATGAACTGTCGATGATTATCTTAAGAAGATTTACAATATCGACGGAGACTTTTTCTCTGGGAAGAGTTAATTAAAAGGTTATGGTGTAATTGGGAATATTTTCCATTTGAATGAACCTTTAGATTATGATTAGTACTAATTCCTACTAATATTATAAATGTGAATGTAAGTTTGTTTGTTACGCTTTCACGCGAAAACTACTCAACCGATCATCATGAAACTTTGTACACTTATTTTTGGAGGTATTAGAAGTAATATAGGCTAAACATCATCACGCTACGACCAATAGGAGCGGAGCAGCAATGAAAAATGTTGCGAAAACGGGGAAAATGTGACGCAGACGAAGTTGCGCGGGACAGCTAGTATCAAATACAGTAACTACCATTTAGGACATAGTGGACAAACTGTTGTCAACAACGGTAGGACATGTGGACAACCTTTTGATTATAAATCACTACTTTTCTACTAATTATCACTTGATACGACCGACGACCAGTATCTCTATCTTCAATCTCAAAGCGATTGATGTTGCGTTTATTCCGTGCGTTCGTTCTAAGCACAACGATTAACACCTTAAAGTGTAGGAAGTGTCCCTACCTACCCACCCACCTACTATAAATCACCAACAACACTTCGAAACGGCAATTAAAAAACTTTTTTTCATCAAAAGATAAAGCACAC
Organism: Cerastis leucographa; assembly: GCA_963082945.1. Taxonomy (NCBI): domain Eukaryota; kingdom Metazoa; phylum Arthropoda; class Insecta; order Lepidoptera; family Noctuidae; genus Cerastis; species Cerastis leucographa. The sequence goes on from OY720382.1 coordinate 6,436,096, forward strand.
ACATTCAATTAGAAACACATCTGTCGCTATTAATCGTAAATACCATTACATCAAGATAAATAGAGAAATTAAAACTATTCATTATTTCTCGCCCTGCGGAACCATGGCTGTCAATTACATGGATTTATTACAAGGAGATAATGCTTCAATAATTGGATGTCCCTGTAATTAATGGGACACTATTGTATATTGTTTTATTGCTAAGTTAGACTTTTTTTGTATGGTCACACTGTCGCACGAAATGTCAAGTGCGAGTTACGTAGAAGCGACTTTATTAACTCGACTAATGAGGTTATTTTGTAAAGCTAAAGGAGTTCCATAGGGATGTAAAGATCTTTTGGCGCTGTTAATAAACATTTGGCAACGCATCGCATTAGTTCCGAGTTCCAACTTCGGCCGTTTGCCAAAAAGTCTTTGAACACGTTCTACGGAATTTCCAAGTCTGCGAAAGTCGCAAAATTAAGGATGTTCATCCACAACAGTTTCAATCAATGCTAAAAGAAGTCATCAGACTAAGAATTGCCCAAGATCCTAATAAGGTAAACAGAACGACTTCAATAGATACAAATAATCACCAATCAAACGAAAACAAATCATAGTTACTCTGTTTATGGCCAAACAAACTTAAGTTAAACTTTAGGACTGACAGCACAAAGTAGAAGTTAGCATAATAAACGGGTGTCTATATAATAATGTCTTCATTGGTGCTCGTTATGGCAGAACTTCCGCAGTCAACCGCGAAGTTCGCTGCAGTACGAATTTCCACCTGTCACAATGTAGCGTAACGGTCACTTCGAACGTAGACAATTGAAAGATATATGTAATGAGCTCGTTGCTTTAAAATTTAATCGAACAGGTGGAGTAGAACCCAGAACTGGTTTAGGTAAGTTAGACTTGAGAAGAATGGTTAGCAATAAGATTTACGGTAGGTAAGCTTTGAATGAAAAAGAATTGTGAATAGAAATCAATTCCTAAAACCGGATTGGATCATAAAAAGCTTAAAAGGAATTATTTATTACCACCTCAACCTATTTGCCTACCATGTTCAGGTCTTAAAGTTATAGGCTATTGCAAATTATTATCGAACCCTAAGCACAAGAAACAAATTTAATTGACAGCTGCGTCACATAGACTGAAACGGGACAAAATTCGCAAGATCATAGGAATCGTAACCGGCCACTGTCCCCTAAACAAACACCTATTTACCATAGGTGTGACGGACAGCCCAATGTGTAGAGGATGTATGGAGGCGGAAGAAACACCACAGCTCGTGCTCATGGAGTGCAGAAGCGTGGCAGATCAACGGGCACGGACTCTTCAATCGCCAGCATCGCTCCCGGAAGCCTGCAGCAGCCTGAAAAGGCTGCTAGATTTCTGGTAGGACCTGGGATGGAGTAACAAGAGGATTTATCATACGTACAATGGCCCAATAAAGAGGCTAAGTGCGGAAACAGCCCGGCTAACAAAACCTAACAGCTGCATACTATGAAAAGACGACGGAAGCATCAAACAAATTTTCAACTTCATGTCCAAGGAAAATCTCATCCTCCTAATTAGTGCTAGTTACTGCGATCCGGATCCTAAAACTATATAAAATATGCATACGACAACGATAATAACTACTTTTTACACATACTAGACTGACATATAGAACATTCGTGACAAGTAATTACGAGACGGTGTAACAAGCGGCCACACAAACACTATGTGTGTCCCACTCGTTTCCGCGACATTATAATAAGTAAAGCCCGTTACTGTAAGTGATGGTTATATCAAATATCAGTGTTTTCTTGGCAAATAGATGGTGTGGTTGGCAAATAGTTGGTATACTTGGCAAATAGGCTTGGCCAACATGCGAGGCTAACGGTTAGAGTGCGTTTTGTCTATGAGATGTTCAAATATTTGTTTGTCTCCGTATTGGGTTTATCCTGTTCGCTTTTTAATGAATTAATGAGCAGATTATGAGATTATTTTTCTTAAGCCAGAGGAAAGTGGTATAACAGCTTTGTTTAACCTCTTGAGATGTAATGGAATGTCTCAATTTTCATCCTTGAGTGTAAGACTCTAGAAGTCCAGTAAGATTTTACTATTACAAAATGATGCAGAGACAACCTAATGACCAATAGCTGAGAGATGCGAGCCATTCCCCAGCATCCAATTTTAAAAATCACATCCTATACATTTTTTCTCGTTACGAAAGTGCGTCATCATACCACCGTACGCATGCGTGCCATGATCGAGTCCGAGTCGCACGCGCCGACTCGATTAGATCTCAATATCGAATACATCGATCCGATTTCCCCTAATAATGAGCACTGAAATGTACTAGTATGTTATTGCGCGTGACATCGATTTTAAAATCGTGGAATTTAAAATGACGCTTTACATAAATCGTGGCACATAAATTGTGTTGTTTTAGCGTGTGTACTAAATATTCAGTATTCGCGGGCAAGTTGATGTTTATGGACTAGAAATGAGAAAAGAAATTTTTTTCCAATACCCGAGCATCGTCAGTAAATTTTAAAAATATATTTAGCCTGCTATATCAAGTTTCTTTAAACAATTGGAAAGACAAAGCTATAAAAATACAAAATTAATGTCCACTAAGCTTCATAAAAATACTTATAGCAGGTTTTTTTTTTTTTTTTTTTTTTTCTGGCTTCGCTTTTAGCAGGTTATATATTGACACCGAAAAACGCCTCAATTTATTGACCAAAAAGGCCGAAAACGTTTTCAAAGAACTTAAACAATACTGGCCGAACACACCCCAAAATAATTTTTAATGTATTAAATATATACGGCGATAATTTATCCTCTGCCTGGTAATATGTAATATCCGGAGCCTTAATAACTGGGTTGTTCCACAATGTACAAGAGTAAAGACCGTACCGGGTTTTTGTATAAATTATTCTTTATACAGTTTTGGGGGCAGAGAGCCAACCTTATCGCGGTTGTGGTGCTTTTAAGAGCCGCGGTGATTTAGGGTTCATTGAACATTTTAAAAGTAAAATAAGAAAGGAGTTAACACCTCAATTAAAAAAAAAACTTTATAATAAGAATTTGTTTTGAATATTCCAAAAATGATATTTTTGAATAATGATTTAAATTCACATCACAGGACGAACTGTTGAGCTAACGAACATAACTGACCTACTAACCGACAACCCGTGCCATAAGACCTTAGACCTTGTATGCTTTTCTCGTGGTAAACATCGAGATACCATCGACAGCCGTATCGATGTAAAATATATCGGTTAATGGCATTTAAAAGGGAAAATTTTCTTCTGCATTGGTATACATGCAGCTTTACATTTCCAGTATATCAATCAATTAATCAAATCATTTAATTCGGATAACAAAGATCCATAGTACAAATAAAAAGTGAGATATAGAGTAATAAAAAGTGCCTGTAATGGTCTAATTGAAATAAATGCTTTGACTTTGAAATACCTTACGAACTATCATACATATTTATAAAAACTAGGAAATTATTATTAAACTACTAGTAGTAGTACTAGTATAACATTATGGCCTCGCTTTGTACAGACTTAAATTGAGAGATCCGCATACACTGGTTATGTATAGCTTGATTGGTTGCCGTGCATACCTAGTGTGTATTAGTCAGCTAATTGTCCACACAATTATTCATGTTCTGTAAGTACAATCAATTATTAAACTGTCAATAAGAAGCCGATCAGTGCAGACAGAAAAAAAGGCGATGATAACATTAAGAGAGTTTATGCCTTGCAAAATTTCATTAAAAAAAATTGAAACTGATTTTACTGAAACATAATACGCATAAAATAAGGACTTGAAAGTGTGAATGAACTGCCGTAAGGCGTAAACGCTCGTAAGTATATTTTATTTTAAAACTCAGGCCGTCAAAATATGGGCGTACAAAAATTCTTCATAAGAAAAACAGTAAAAAGCCCAAAATGCATAACGGAAAGTCCTGAATCTTGTTATAATTTCAATTACGATAAATCGAAAAAGAAACATATCATCAGTGGGAAAAACTACATAATATTATCATGAAATTATCAATTACGTACGGAACCCAGCCAAATTACCGTGTATACAGTCTCGCCCGTGTTTTTCGATTTCTTCCAGGAATTATTAAGTTCGGTCTGTGGAATGTGGGACGTTTTCATCAATCAAATTTACGTGAACGCCGAAACAATATAAGGTGGTTTTCACACAGTACTTTTATATTGTTTTCCTTCTTATTTTCCTTTTTATTTGTTTGTTTTTACAGTAGTACAACTTTGGAGCTATAGTATGTTTCAGTAATTCTATGTTTTTAAGTCAATTCATACTTTTGATATGCCTTTGTTTGAATTTCAAACAACTCAGGGTCAGTTCACACCGAGACGCGACGCGACGCGACGATACTTGAAGAGGCCAGTGATTTCGCGCTGCGTCGCTCTACGCCGCGAGGTGCCGCGCGGCGCAACGCGGCGCAGCGCTGCATGGCCCAATGTATTTTGATTTCTACAGAAATCTACCTCACGAGGCCGCTCGACGCAGCGCGACGCCGCGCTGTGTCGCTCTACGCCGCGAGGCGTCGCGCGGCGCAGCGCTGCGTGGCGCAACGTATTCTGAATTCTCACAACGAAATGTGTATCTTTTCGTGTAGAAAATAAAGTTATATTTTGAATCGCTCTTTAAAAGTGTGCGCGCAGCGTCACGTCGCGTCGCGTCTCGGTGTGAACTGACCCTTAATATTTACTACTTTCAATTCTAAATTTTAGCTTTTGACTTTTATTTTTGCAAAAAATAAATTGTTTATTTCTAAGCCCGAGAGGTGATCTGTACCTCAGGATCTTCCTATTTCAGACAACTTTCTCTATTTAAGATTGTACACATGTGAACCAGCCTTTAATTCTTGATGTTGTGATAAATAAGGATTATAATTATGATGCTTGATGAAACTTTATTTGTAGGGTAGTTTGTTATATTCAATTAACTTTTTTTCATAATTGTGGCTTGTTCACGGTTGATAAAGCTTACGAGGTAAAAATTGATTCATTGTTATTTGTACATCGGTGAGAATTTCATCATCATCATCTTCCTTCACTTTTCTGCATCATCCTGTCTCGTGTTATTTGGGGTCAGTCAGCGCAATGTTTTCTTCTATCTTTCTACCTGTCACCTATCCCTGTCCGTATATCCCTTTTATTATTTAAAATGGCAAGATTTAATTAAGCAAAGTGAGTTTGTTTCTATTTCCTTACATGAAATTAAACTAAGAAAAAAAAAATATTTTTAGTCGATTTCTGGTACGATAGATAGCGGTGTTGGCTGGCTTGGCGTTTATATTATTATGTGGCATACTTAAAAGTGAACCACGACCTTTCTATCAAGCTTTCCTTTTGACCCGTGCTGGTTAGATAATACAAGTACATAGATTAATAAGCCCTATCTTATGCTTTTGATATAATTTTAATAGAATATTGTTTAGCAATTTACACTGTTTTAAGCCTTCACGGTTTATTTATAACTCAACTTACATTTTCACGGGATATCCTCCGATACCCCGTAAGTGACTGTGTAAATTTAGACGACTTACAATCTAGAACTACTGGCCTACCATGACGCCTTAAGAGGGGACTCTACGGGGCCTTTCTCCATACAAACGTATTCCACTGTTTTCTTCGTGAATGCGTCTTGAGCAATGATTTTTTTCCAAAAAATCTAGGTCTTATTAATACATGCCCCTATCATTTCCTTTTTTTCAAAACTTAATCACAAAAAGAATTATGATAATCCAAAAACCCGAAAAAAAGCGCATTTTAAACAAAAAAGAAAATAATACAAGCATAGATATAATTTTCCTCTAAATTTTCATATTAAAATTATTTCGATCAGTTTAGATTTGAAGAAGAAAACAGCGGAATACAAAACGTCTTTAGGTCACGATTTTTGTAGGTAAAATCAGCGTGAGTTGCAGTTGTCCCGTTTGCACTTTACAGGGGCTTGCTCGGTCTCAGCGCGACGGCAATAGTTTCTTCAAATACCTATTTTTCAAATTCCTCGAGCCTGGAGTCCCCTCTTAAAGCAGTATTGTTTTATTCCAGTGTACGAAAGAGACAGAGCTATACAGGATGTCTAGCGCCATCTCTTTCCCACTCTGGAATAAGAATGAAACAATAATGTTTTAAGACGTCATAGTAGTCCCTGAGTATAGAAGTATGTTTGCATTTGTAAACAAAAGTTCCTTTTGAAAGCTTGTATGGCAGTTCGTAATTTTTACCGATGAGCTATCCTACGCGGCCTTAGAAAGTACTCCACCATATGTTTGAACTAATTTGTAATGGACATACAAGCATCATCGTATCCTGCGAGGATATGCAACCAAGTGTGTGAACGGCCTTACCACACAACCCCGATAGGGATTACCGCAAAACGTGGCAATACCATGTTAATGATACATTACATGAATAATGTTGCGATAATGTAGAATATCGCAAGTTATTTCAGCTTATCAAAGCCTATGTACATGAGGAGCTCGTGGCTAAGTAATAACAGCCGCACGTGTCTATCTTTAAGGTGAAGCCGTGCTTGTCGAGGTTGGTCCGTGGATGGGTGACCATAATTACATACCGAGTTTCCTCCATGCCTCGGAAAGTATGTTAAGCCGTTGGTCCGGGCTCTCATTTGTAGAATTTTAAACGTCGTTACGAGTAGTCAGGAGCCTAAAAGTCTGACATCCAGTCTTACCAAGGGGTGTCGTATTACCCAGTTACTGGGTTGTGGAGGACAGATAGGCAGTCGCTTCATTTTAAATACTGGTACTCAGCTGCATCCAGCTAGACTGGAAGCCGACCCCAAGATAGTTTGGGAAAAGGCTAGGCAGATGATGATGAAGCCTGTGTAGATGCGACTTGCGGTTAGGCAAGGTAAGAGAAAGATTTTAATCCCTGATGATAAAAAGACAAACTTATCAAAAATGTGTACAAAGAACTTCAAAATTCTAGTACCCGACTATGTGCAGACATACCTCACCCGTTTTATACCGTGCTAACAATCTTTTGAAAAACAAAAATAAATCGTATTCCTAAGAGATTGCTGTTTTTCAACGTCCACTACAAAATAAACGCTCCCATACCAATATGGTCAGGTTAGACAGCTTCAAACAACATTAAACACTTATTAACAACGCCATACCGTACCCGCTTTATTTCTAAAGACATTGACAATTTGCTAGGCCGTGGAACATAACTGTGAATCATTTTACTTAATAAAGCAGAGGTATAAAACTACTAGCTAAGCGCTTTAACCAAACTGACTACTGACTGGACACTGGACAGACTTAATAAAACGGTGGATCTAATAATAAAGCTTCACATTCGTTGGGTACAGTCGATAAAAGAGATGAGGGTGTGCAGAGCGATAAATAGAACCATGCTCTGTTCAATAAATTCAACATGCTGGTTTTTATATGAAAAGACATCTACGCGCTGGAAAATACGAAGATAAGACATTTTTCTATGAAGAAAAACACGTTTTTCGATCATCGTTATGCGTATATTAAGTAATCAGATATTTTTCAATGTTTCTCTATCTTTGCCGTATAGACACGTGTAACATGCAAGAATATAGATATGGCCTGCTTATAGAACAAATATTTCTCGCCAGCACCACGAAAACTTTTGTTGTATGTACTTACAATAAACATTGTCTGTCCAATATTAAATAGTAAAACATGCTTCTATAGACTAAAACCAGCGTGAAACATTCTGCTTCAAAACATCAAAGTTTCAAGTCAAGACACACCCCACAGCGAAATTATAAAGCGGGGTACATGACATCGTAAAATCACTAGAGAGTTAAAAACATTATTAACAAACGTAGGAAATTAGGAATTCTTGTTGTACGCAGGGATCGTGCCGACGGGCCTCCCGCAGTCGGATACGGCGCGTCGTATCATACGAGATTGCTAACTTAGGACGCCCTGTGGCGGTATTGTTAGGCCGGAGGTAGCATAGAGGTACTGTGGCTAAGTGGCATTGATATTGGAGGTATCTTGTTTTGAAATGTTTGATAGATGAACCAAATATGGACAGTAATGAGATTCGAAGTACTCTTATAAGTTTTAATGGGAATTTTCAATATTGGTAATTGATTTGAACTTACAAGTATACAACCCTATCTTTTAACTCATATTTAAAAAACACACCTTTCGCATGATTTTATTGTGAGAACCGTATTTAATAAAACAATAAACTCTTTTTACAAGACGCTTTAGTTTGCAAATGTCATACCATTCAAAAAACACGTTGCATTTGCAAATCCTAGGTCTGCGGGATGTCCCCATGATGTGTGTACTATACTTTATTTTCACTAAGGTGATAAACGTATCCGCACAAGCCAGGGGATTTAATTGAGTTATACTATTACCAATCATTTTGCAATTGAAAACTACATTTAGACGTGAAATAAATTAATCAAAATGTTGATGTTAAAGATATTGTGAAATTCCGGGAGCAATTTTGAAAATGTCGCATGGTAGATTAGAAATAGCGATTTATAGAGAACTTATTCTAAACTAATTAATCAGAGGCAATGGTTTGGAAATAAATCGATTTCTGTTTAATTATTGACAAGGTATATTACCTACCTATATCTCCATAAAGTCCTATCCATACTTCCATACTAATATTATAAATGCGAATGTATCTCTGTTTGTTTGTTTGTTACCTTTTCACGACTAAACCGCTGATCGGATCTTAAGGGAATTTGGTAAGAAGATAGATTTCAACCTGGGGAAGGACATAGGCTATATATCATTACGCTACGACCAATAGGAGCGGAGCAGCGATGAAAAATGTTGCGAAGCGGGGAAAATGAGACGCAGACGAAGTTGCGCGGGACAGCTAGTAATGTATAAACAATACATTTATGTCAACTCACATTTATCCTTTACTAACTGCTGCCCGCGACTTCGTTCGCGTGGAAATTTTGATGTTTTATTCAGGGATAAATAGTAGCCTATGTCCTTCACGAAAATATAATCTATCTTCTTGCCAAATTTCATAACGACCCAATAAGCCGTTTAGTCGTGATAAGGTAACAAACAAACTAACAAACAGAGTGACTTTCGCATTTACAATATTAGTACCTAAGGAAGTATGACTCTCTTTATCACCACTTCATTGTGATTTTGGTGGTTTATCATTATTACTTCCGTAAAGTATCTCTAAAACAAACATATCCTTGACAACTAAGAGGTTATTTGTCAAAGGCATGTGTCAATTAATGATAAAATAATGCTTAATAACAACAAAAGTACAAACAACTACGTTCCGTTTTGCAGTTACGAGTACAGCCGATCTAATTCCACTTAGTATCCATTTCAAACACGCTGTATTCACTAATAAGGCAGTGCAATGAAGATAAAGAAAACATTTACAATTAATCTAATTGATTCGCATTGAATGATTATTTTCAATTGGTTAATTACATTTATGTTTATACACTGAACCATGTCGGAATATATCCTAGTCAATTACAGCATCCTGTGGTTGGTTTATCAGCGGGTTTATTTTACTTGTTGGATTAGATAGCTATTGGGTTTAGTCTCGTTAGTTGGGGTTAGTTAATGAAAACCACAATTAAGATACTGTTTGTATTGGCGCAGTGGGATTTGCAGCTATGACAAACGGGTAATTGTCTTTGTGGTATCACGAACTTTTTGGCGACATTTCTCTCAGGGTTTTTTTTCGGGGTGAGCTTATGTTGATTCGGTTGGTAGATCCAAGGTTCGATTCCCAGATTGGGCAGTGTTGTTGGGGTTTACCATATGGAATTTCTCAGTAGCAGCCACGGAGCCTTGACTTGGACCCGGTTGATGGCAATAGGTTCACCCCCTATTACAGGGGACGTAAACATAACTGGCCAAATGTGGGTGTACTATTAGGTACCTGCCTAACTGTTCGGGGATTAGAGGCGTGATGTTATGTTCTGTTACTCTTTCTATCTATCATTCGCGTTTTTATTTTATGCGCCTTAATTTTTTTATTCTGCTTAGTTATTTCTTGGATCACATTTCATTCTAGTTCTGGTCAAACTTGAACATCCCGACTTCTAACATTGACTCTCTTGTACTTCCATTCCATCAATTACAGATACTCCTCTGTTCTCTGATTATTATAATCTGGATCGCTTCAAAGTTCGAGCGAAGCGTCCATTCCAGGCAGCATTATCGCTTCACATCAGGTGAGTTGCACCCAAACGCAAGCCAATTAATTATAAAAAAAAAAACTTAAATTTTCACTACACTCTTGCATTCTGCCAACACTATTACTACAAACATTATTCTCGCCCCACTGACCACCTGCGTTTGCAGATGTTTCTACTACACAGGTGCATGCTTTCACCCATCCTACCACTAATACCCTAGCGAGACGTTCGTGGGAAAGGATGGAGAGTTCCTATTCTACTGCTACTACTGAGAACCCCACGGCATACTTCAACGGCGGCAATTATTGTTGTAATTACGGGTAGGTAGTCTGTATCCGTTGTGTACTTGACTGTCACTGGTCTACGGTCAGCGCAGTATTTATCGTAGGTGGTTGTCGTAACGCCAGCATATCAGGCAATTATTTTTTGAGTGTCTTCTTGCAGTTCAACCTAGCAGGTTGTCGTCTGCTTAACCGGACTATCCTGTCAATGCCATGAGCGTAAGGCCTCCAGCCGTGGCATAAATGAACTTACAAAATCAGCGACTACACGCTAAGGGCACCCCTGTGAGGTACGAGCTTCGGCTTATGGCGTCGCTGGGGGAGGTCGGCATGGAGATAGGCTAAATCTGAATGATATTATTATTTAGGGGCTGTTTTTAAGCTACTGGAACAGCATCGCGGGCTGGCTCGAGCGAGAATCGTGGAGGACAACGACCGGGACGACGCGACGGACCTCGAAGGCAAGGTCGGAAAATATCAAGCTAAAACAATCTGTCACTTTGAAAGATTTTCAACACTATCGAAGAATAAGGTTCAAACTTGAATGGGAAGACAGTTTCGGGTAGCATGGTGTGCTGGAGTCTGGACTTAATGTCTATAAATGACACCGACGTAACAGGTAATAGAAAAGTCTAATAGACTTGAAGATAGCTCATGTTTTATCTTAGCTTGGAACATTTCACTGGAAGGATAGGAGAGACCTCTTTACTGTTTTATTTTATTTGAATCTGGTGACGTCTTTAGGTTTGGTTTCTCAAGAGCTAATTGTTTATCAATAGCACTTAGTAATGAAGAATAAATGGCTTTTCTCATCACGTTTGGCAGACAGGATATCGCAGTTGCTTTTTACACGACTGCCCAAAAAAGGAGTGTTATATATTGTCTTAGTTACAGCATAGTCATTGCATTTTAATTCATACACAGTAAAAGAAGGTTTCCCAAATCTTTTACTTCTCTAAATCTTGCTGGAGTTACTGTAAATAAACATTATGATTAATGAACTCTAACTAGACACTTACCAGCCCCCGTATTTCCGACGACTAGTATTCTTCGTTCGCCAAACGATCATTATCCACAACTCACTGACATGTATTCACTACACAAATGTCACCGTCTGTCCCTCGAGTCAAAGTATATAGCGTCACTGCACATAATATCTATGTACTCACTGCACAGTCCGGGATGGGATGGTTTACCTGTAATAAGAATTAATGTGTTGTTAGATATTATTTTGAATTTTATTCTGATGTAAAGCCTAGAAAATGGTGGAAAGGTCGTATACAGTTATGCCTTAATATATGGGTTTTGTATTTTTTTGGGCCAGCTCTAGCCAATCGAATGAATTCATTATAGTTTTGGTTAGTAAATATAAGGCTCCCGACTCGTGGAAATGGTAGTTACTGACATTAATCTTCCCAGAACGAGGGTTTCCCAAACTTTTTTGGGGTCGGCTTCCAGTCTAACCGGATGCAGCTGAGAACCAGTATTTTACATGAAGCGACTGCCTATCTGACCTGCACAACCCGTTAACTAGGTAATACGATACCCCTTCATGAGACTGGATGTCAGACTTTTGGCTTCTGACTACTCGTAACGACTGTCAAAGATCTACAAATGACATCTGCAACCATCGGCTTCACGTACTTTCCGAGGCACGGAGGATACTCGGTATGTAATTATGGTCACCCATCTACAGACCAACCTCGGCAAGCACGGCGTAACCTTAAAGATCGACCGGTGCGGCTGTTATAATTTAGCCACGAGCTCCTCACATAAAGCGCCATCTCATGCTGAAATATTGGTGATAACTTTACTTGGCGCCAACAAATGAAAAGCCTTGGTATAAATGAAAAGTAAGTAACTTTGTCATTCTTGAAGAAGATGGATGATCTATTGTTTGTGTCTGTTACCTGTGCTGAATACTTGCGCAAATGATACTCTAGGCTTTTGCGAAAAACAATACCGATGTGGGTAGGTATGTTAGACAGTTATAAAATTATACGATGGTGATGCTGCATACTTCTTGCAAATATCTCAAGAATATCTATCTTGTTTTATTGCAATGTTATGTTGTAATTTTATCATACTAGATATTGTATATGAATGAATGCTATGAAGAAGAAGTACTGTCGGTGTAACAATAGGGGTGCGGACTGGGTAAAGAAAACGACATTCTATTTTGCCCGTCAGACAGGTAATACAAAAATATTAGACACGTATTTTTTGTTTTATCAAAATATCAAAAAATTACTTAGTTAAAACTCAAAGTTGGAGAGTGGGGGCTTACAACGTCACAAGTAGGTATAAAACTTACCTACTTGTGACGTCATGCGCCATTTCAACTCAATATATCTCCGTAATTTTATGACCTCGTGAAAAAAGAAAAAATACGTGTCCAATACTTTTCAATAAACTACCCGACGGACAAAGAAAGAAAAAATAGATTATCCCCTATTGTCCTAATCGAGGTCGTAAGCACTTGTACGCCGACTCATCGAGTTCTAGCTATAGTGCGAAAAGTTAACAGACAAATAAATTACTTTCGCATTTGTAATAACATAACTTCACGCCTGTAATCCCGGAAGGGTTAGGGAGAAGTGTACTTTATAGAACACCCACATTTCACCAGTTATGTTTAAGTCCCATTGAACAGGAAGCGAGCCTATTGCCATCAATCGGGCACAAATCCAGATTCCGTGGCTATTACTGACAAACCCAATAACAATTTGTCCGACCTGGGAATCTAACCGCACAAGGTCCTGCCTTGTTCAGCTGTCCCACTTGCGTTGCTAGACCAAACAGCCAATCAACGAGGTATTTTGTAATATTACATAGTATTAGTTAATAGCAAATCACCGCTTACCACACTAAATCAAACAAAAAATAGCGCGGAAGAAGTGGAACTTCTTAATACTACACGCATGCGTTCGAATGCCACACATTCACTCTCGCTCTGTCTCTTTCTATTCCCCCTCCCCAGGAGCGTTGAACGTTGAACGCAACAGTGCTCTCATACCCCCTCCATGGTAGCGTTAAATGTTTAACGCAACCTTGTTGGAAGTCGCATAAGAAGTTTCACTTCAAAAATTATATATTTACGCTTCAAAATAATCGGCAATTCATCCTACAATTTCAAATATAACTTCTAAGATGAGAATCATAAACTTTTTAATAGCGGTACCATCTACAACTGTGTGTAATACAATAGTTTACGATACAACTTTCTAATTCTCAGGAAATCGATATAAGGTAAACAAAGATATATTGATACCGATTATCGATTGACCGAATTCGTGAGAGAATCTTGTTCTGTTGAAAGTTTGTCGATTATGGAACTCGATTATTAAAACATCGATTTGTTCGTTGGGTGCTCTGACATATTGTTGAGGTGATTAATTAGAATCAACACACGCGATCAAAGTTATTTAGCATACATAATTTAAATTATTTATTTTAGTACAAAAAAAGTTTTTATTAGATATTTATATTATTTAAACTTCAAGTATATTATTAAGTACACAAGAGAGAAAAGAGAGAGAGAGAGATCTACAAGAAGTAGGTATAGGATGCAGTTTAGATAAGCTTTTTTGGGAAATGACCTGGTGATGATTACCCGCAAACCTGGTGGTGATTGACCGATATCCCTGTTCAATTCCAATAAGTTACCCTAGTTATTTTAAGGTGCATCCGCACCGAAGTAACTTTTTGTTGAGCAACATTTTCCATACGATAATATCAAGTTAATGTCTGTAGTCCATTGTAAGTAGCTCAAATGCTCTACAAAAGGTTACTTCGCCGTGAATGCATTTTTACATAGCTCGTAACAAAAAAACCATTGCCAAAACGAGCGTCTCACTGCCCAGAATCTCAACAAACTTCCAGAAAATTCCCTTTTACCGACAACGGAAGGAATGCTGTAAGGGTTACGTACTCATTACCAGAGAATGTACGAACATTAGCACTAAACACGTTAATATGTTGTAAGTGGATAACAATGGACTATTCAGACATTTTTGTACAATGGTAGGAGGGAACGGTTAGTAACAAGGGCTTTAGGAACAGTGTGAAAAACTGCAGTTTTTGCCTCTGCACTTGCAGAGTTCCGGCTACACAACTAAGTAGTTGGAAGCTTTTGTGACCAAGAAGTAAAAGCCACAGCATTGGTAAGACTTGGTGAAAACAAATCGGATGTACTTACGCATACCCACAGAATAAAGGAACACTACATGTGTTAATGAATGTGATCATTTAGTCGAACTGATAGACGAAGAGGATGCAAAAGGAGTACAAGGATCATAGCAGGTCAGGTGGATTACCCCCGCGATGGAAAAAGGCTTGAGTTTACGTATGTCTTCATTCTCTTGCCCTTATCCACGTTTATTTGGGGTCGGCGCAGCATGTCTCCTTCTTCCATACTTCTCTATTACATGTCATCTCATGAGACACCTCCTTTCTTGCCATATCATCCTTCACATAGTCAATCCATCGTTTCTTTGGTCTTCCTCTACTCTTATAACCATCCACATTCATAATCAAAACTTTCCTCACGACATTTTCCTCATTCCTCCGCATCACATGCCCTTAACACGACTACCGATTACCACACATGTTTTCAGTGACCGGCGCCACTTTCAGACTTCCTTCCATTTATTATTTTATCCATTCGCGTAACACCACACATCTTCCTTAGCCTTCTCATCTCAGCCACATGCAAATGCCTTTCATTCATCCCTTGGTATCCATACAAGACAGCAGGTCTAACCATTGTTTTATAAATGCTTGAGTTTACGTATGTATGTAGTGCTAAAAATAATATCAACTGAGTGGCATGAATGGAGCTGCTTTCTTAACATCTACATAGCCTTTTCCAAACTATGTTGGAGACAGTTTCCAGTCTAACGCGATGCAGATGAGTAGGTACCAGTGTTTTACATGGGGTGACTGCCTATCTGACCTCCACAACTTTACCTACCTAACTTAACTTTTTCGACTGATCATAAGCCGTCTGGCATGATAGCCACTGTTGAAGATGTTTCTTTGAATATACTGAACTTTTTGAAGACTACATTAGGATACCCCTTGGTAAGACTGGTTGTCAGACTTTCGGGCTACTGACTAGGTACCTGTAACGACTGTCAAAGATCTGCAAAATAATGACAGCCGGAACCAACGGCTTGACGTGCTTTCCGAGGCACTGAGGAAACTCGGTATGTAATCGGCGGTCAGCCATCCACGGACCAACCTAAATAAGCACGGCTTTACCCAAAGAGCGACCTGCGCGGCTGTTATTATTTAGCCTCGAGCTTGAGAAGCTAAATAAGTAGAGAGTAGAGGTTCTTTCTATCAATCAGAAAAGTATCAATCATAGTCAGTAATACTATACCAATGTAATGCTGATTGGCTAATCAATAATGATATCAGGCAGCCATGTCAGTTGCGCATTACTCGTATTCCTATTTCCTGTTCACCAAGTATGAACGATATTGAACTTTTTTGAACGAAATAAGCTCAATAACTTGAATACGAGTTGCGCAAAATTTTAATTTAAAACAGTGTTGTTCTATCTATCATTGGGGAAATTTCCCCAAAAATTATTCCAAGGATTTAATTTCTTCTAGAACAATGTTTTTCCAAAAAAAATAGGAAAAAAAAAACCTACTCAAACTGTTGTTTTAATTATAAGCTTCCGTTACATAATCCCGTTGCGAAAAAAGCTTTAGATTTTCGGGCATTCCTGTAACTATTTTTTTTTAACTCAACCCTTCATAACCTTAGACAACACGAGTCTCTCATCTCTGCTGACACTACAAAAGTCGTGTTATCCCGTATGTAAGTCACTGCGTACCGTAGTGTTGTCGTCATACGAGTCCCGTTATCGTCCACATGGCACGGTCGCGTTCTTTCGCTCTGTAGACGGCTGCGAGATGACAACAGCATTTTTTTAATGTTCAATGTGAGGCTATCGATATGAAGTATCGATAGATGGTCACGTAAAGTGGAGATGGCGTATCCAAGATTGGGCTATGTGGACTGTCGTGTGAAAGGTCAGAAGATTAAACCCCTCACACGGCTTATGGATGGAAATCCAGTTTAGGCAATTTTGTACGTACAATAAACTCTATACAAGGTGTTGTTTGCCATCCTTGTCAAAATTCAAGAGGATGTCACAAAAGACATAAATAATCAATTAAAATTACGGTACCTAGTTAACTATTAATAAACGCTAATTTTTTTTGGTTGTTTAAGTTTGTCAGTATTTCAGATTAACCCCTTTAACGTGGTAAAAGAAATTAGGTACGTTTGAGATTGTTTGTATGTATGAAAGCGCGGTTATAGGGCGAGGATCTGACGGGCCGCGTTTAAAACACGGGTGGTTCACACTTACCAATTTTCGTAAATAAGAAAAAAAAAATTCTTACCCATTTTATTATTGATTCGGGACGAGAATCATTAGCATAGTTACCTCCTTGAATTTGACGAGATTGCAAAACAACAGCTTGTATATCGTAAAGAATAATAACTCTTGCTTATAACCTAACCTGGCTAAAACTTCGCTAAACTATTCCCAAGTTCTTAATAGAGACTTAAATTTACGACGAGTATTTACTTTGCGAAAACGAGACTTAAATTTACGACGAGTGTTTACTTTGCGATTTCAGGCAAAATGTCTCGTAAAAATTACTTTAGGAAGAACACTGCTCTTTTTCGACTGATAAGGCGCTTTTCATTCGACTGTAAAGTCCATCGAATTCATGATTAAATTTTGTACAAAAACCATTGAATCTGAACTGTTACATAAGAGGCGAATGCTTTCGATATCCTACCCATGATCATTACTCCTGGCAGGTGAATTCGTCATGCAAGTTAGTAACAGACAGGAAGAATGAACACTGCCTAAATAGTACATAACTAGCTGTCCCGCGCAACTTCGTCTGCGTCACATTTTTCCGTTTTCGCAATATTTTTCATTGCTGCACCACTCGAATTGGTCGTAGCGTGATGATATATCACCTATAGCCTTCCTCAATAAATGGTTTATCTAACCCTGAAAGATTTTTTCAAATTGGATCAGTAGTTCCTGAGATTAGCGCGTCAAGAAAACAAACAAACTCTTCAGCTATATTATTAGATTAGATTAGATTAGATGTTATAGATAGAAATCTACTGCGGAAATTGTATTACTACATTGTATTGTTGGGTTTTTCCATCATGTATTTGTCAGTTTGGATTTCGCCCCCTGTTACATGGGACTCACACCATAACTAATGAAATGTCAGTGTCATCTACGGTTTTTAAGACAGTCAATTTTTTACAGATTTCTTCTTCGTCAAGAACTCTTGGAACAAAAAAAAGACAAGCTTAATTTTTTTTTAGGCCTGTTCTTCCCACCAACCCTTATACTAGGTGAAACCTAGATATTTGCTTTAAAAAAAGCGCTTTTTCTAATTAACAAGGCCTGACTTATCCCTTATAGTTGAAATTCCAATAGTCTATGAACATTTGCGCATTTATTAAGATGTCGCATTCGTAAAGGACAGTTTATTATCTTACGGATGTCCTTCTCCTTACTTGGAACAAGAAAATGACAAAGCCCTTATTCGTTTTTATGCAAGATGAAAACTTATTCAAACTGTCCACTACCAAAACTCTACTGCGTCTACTCCACTCTGCAATATTTCTATTAAACGGTAGTGTCTATATTACAAAAAACAGTGAAATGCGATCACATAATTACTATAATATAATCGGCCTAATTTCAATTAGAAATGCCCGCAGCAAGAACATCGTACAAGAAAATTTTCCGGCACGTGAGTTCGCGAGAGAAAATGACGTTCACTACAAAATATTTTTATTATATTAACAAAAATAATGGTTACTGAGCATACAGTAATAAACGGTATACATCGCCCCAGTCCCCAATATCTTAGCGTGAAATATATTCATGCGTTCCACACAGATTCTTACAATCGGTCAATAATTAACACACCATTTTACACTCTATCTTCATGAGTATAAAGACTTTAATCCCACGTACGTTTTAAACATTTAATGTGTTACTAGAGTTTCTCCGTACAACTACGGTTACGAGACGGACTGGCGATTAATTCATGAAGAGATCTACGCTTGATTACCCGCATAATTAACGTATTTCTTAATCCAATAAATAGCGCAGTTTAATAAGCTTAAATATTTGTTTTTATATTTTATTTAATGAGGGAACACAAGCCATACGATGATTTCTCTGGCTGTCATAATAACGAATTCATGGACACAGGCTCAGCTTACGGATTCACCTCGTATCAAATTTCCTTGAGATATCATGGCTTCTCCGGAAAACGGTTGTAAAAATAATATTATGTATGACAGATAAAATATGTAAAAAAAACACTTTACAAGGCGGAAACACAGCGGACAGCGTCAGTTTACGAACGCCTTTAAATCGCCGAATACTAATAGAGATTTTAATTTAAATCGCTTAAAGACAGCTGCTTCATCACTTCAGCACTTGAGTTGCAAAAGTCGTATTGGCAAACTTTTGTCTAAAGATGATCGAATGTATTTCTGGCTTGACAAATATTATTATTTATGTCTAGCAGCAACCACCAAATACAAATTCAACTCAATTCTACATGCAATGCATGT
This sequence comes from Cerastis leucographa, assembly GCA_963082945.1. Classification (NCBI taxonomy): domain Eukaryota; kingdom Metazoa; phylum Arthropoda; class Insecta; order Lepidoptera; family Noctuidae; genus Cerastis; species Cerastis leucographa. Next base: position 6,455,202 of record OY720382.1, read on the forward strand.
AAGTACAGCAAAAGTATATAAATAAATAAACCATACCACAACAGCTCCTAAACTTGAACTCCCACTTCATACAGGCTGCTTTCACCTCTAGACCATTAGATGGAAGCCAGTCATTGTTTGAAATGATGTGGTTACACCAAGGATATAATAAAGAAAGCTGTGGTGCAGCCATGAAGTTTATATAGCAACATAAACTTGATAAATTCGCTTTAGACTGTAACTGTTGTGTACTCATGTTGAAAGGTGAACATTGTTTAAAGAGCAGCATCAAATTAGTGACAAAAAAGGAAACCAGAGAGAATCATACCATCGAGATGACAAAGAATCAAGCTTTGTGGCTTTGAAGCAGTCATCATCTGCGTAGCCTTTTAAGCATTATTGGACAGCAATAATAGGTGCAAAGTTTTCAGCTCTGTTATAGGTACAGGTATTATTACAGAAGAACTGTAAAGTCGACCAAGCTCTAATTTAAAAAATAATAAGATGACAGGCTAATATAGATGAATAATTTTCTCTTGCCCTTATCCCAATTCATTTGGGGTCCGCGCAGCATTCTTCTTCCATACTTCTCAATTAATTGTCATCTCATCAGACACCTCCTTTCCTGCCATATCATCCTTCACACAGTCCATCCATCATTTCTTTGGTCTTCTACTCCTATGAATATTTCAAGAAAACAATATGCCGTGCTGATTTGGAATAAGTTTGGGTGAGGGGCAAAAAGAAAACGCTACAAGTTAACAATAACAACAAGTACCTAGTAGGAGTTGGGAGTCTTTTGTAGTAGCATTTAATGCCATATCCAATGAATGCTTTTGACACCTAACTGTGAAAATAATCTTCTATATAACTGTACACATACAAGTATACAGTATTAAACTTCATACGCATATTTACGAAGCTAATACTATAAATTATCCACGATTAATATGTAAAATTTATTTTATGTTATAATATTGTGAAGAATCGTAAAACATTGCATTAAAATTCTTCATAGATCCAGTATTATGTTATAGGGGCTTTTTTAACCTTTTACATTTTATTTGGATCTTCACCTACCGTTTGATGGTTGGATTCTTGAATACGTTATCTTTACTGCTTCTGATAACAGTAAAGTCAGTCGGTTATTATTGTTTTTAGATTATTGGATCTGCACTTCGAGGAACCTGTCTGAAGACAGGTTCTTCAAAGCGCCACTGCTAATGCTGTGGATTTGGCAAAGTTCTAGTCAAATCTCATCTAACACAAATAGAAAACTTATCGACAGTTCTAAGAAGAAGATAGGGCGATGTGCTCTAGCTAGGGTATCCCAGAACCAAAGCAATGACCACAGAAGGTTATGTAAACTCCAAGATTTCTTTCCATAATTCGAACACACAAAAACGACATAAGCGTTTCCAAAATGGATGCCATGTTTCTTATACTTACCTTATTTCTCTCGCTAAGATTTTGAATTCACCTTCTTGAGACCACTTCAGACATAAACCTGCATGGTCATCTTACGATCTGACTATTACAATTTTATTGTATGGAATTAAAAGTCATCAGTTCATTTTTCCTGTGAGTTTTTAAACTGTTTCTTGTCAGAGTAGCCATGAATCCCAACCTCGACTAGATTAAATAATGTAACAATAAATGCTAATTGTTACTAAATTACTAAAAAAAAAACAGTCCCTTTGAACTCTTCTGTATGTTATTTTCATGTGTAAGTGCTTTGTGTCATCATCATCATCACCCTATAATGTTCCCACTGCTGGGACACAGGCCTCCTCTCTATGAGAGGGAGTGAGCTGTAATCCACCACGCGGGCCCAGTTCGGGTTGGTAGATGTCATATGTCTTCGATTTTTTAGTACTAGGACATGCCGGTTTCCTCATAATGTTGAGGAGGGCAGCGGTGATGAAGAAATTACACAAAGTAATGCGCCTGCCTGGGTTCGAACCCAAGGCTTACTGCTCGTAAGTCGGGGCTGCCACCACTGGGTCACCGCTGCTCAGTGTTTTGTGTGTACATAAATTAATTAATTAAACTTATCCACTGGTAACCTCTTCGAACTACCCTTTTTTACCGCTGGGAAATCATCAAATGACTTCTCCCGCTCTAGGCGGGAGCGGGAGGGAGTACTACCCTGACTCAGTAATTAATTTTTAATCATAATTTGGTATAGGAAACTTGTACTATTATGTGGAATAGGCTGGAAAAACGACGATTTCCAACTGACAATAATTAAAGAACTTTTACTTCAATTTCCCAGCACGGGCCACAAATGTGAGAACGACAAGCTATAACATACCACGAACATATAAAGTAAATGACGATCGGAAACGATACATCACTTCAGATAGACAAAACATAGAAACTTTGAGTGAGCAAACATTAGCCATTGGAACGTATGCATTTCTCACGCTGAACTTAACGGCTTACAACTTAGATATAACATGAGTTTCAAAATTTTAAATGGCAGGAAATATGGTCATAAAATAATTAAAACTATAACAAGCCTTGTTTCAAAAGTTACTTGCACCATAAACATGTAAAGTAGTATAAACTAAACCAAAGAGTTTTGGGAAACAATAGTCTTGTGTTGTCCAAAAGGCGGAGGGTCATTAGAACTGAGGGCCTAGCAAGAGCGTGCGGTGCGTAACGTAACGTCACTACGTCGATTTTTGAATTGAAAATACAATATTGATCACATTTTTTTTTCTTTGTCCGTCGGGTAGTTTATTGAAAAGTATTGGACACGTATTTTTTCTTTTTTGACGTGGTCATAAAATTACGGAGATATATTGAGTTGAAATGGCGCATGACGTCACATGTAGGTAAGTTTTATACCTACTTGTGACGTAGTGAGCCCCCACTCTCCAACTTTAATAAGTAATTTTTTGATATTTTGGTAAAACAAAAAATACGTGTCTAATATTTTTGTATTACCTGTCTGACGGACAAAATAGAATGTCGTTTGCTTTACCCAGTCATCATCACTATTCCAATCGAAAAAACGCCAATTTTTAAAGTCCTCGCCAGGGGGTGTGAAACCCCTATTATGCTATAGCATTTCGTTAAATTATTTGCAACAAGCACAATCAGTATCAGCCATGGTTATAAATAAATTCTTAAAATTATGAAAAAAATATTTATTACAAGTATTTTTTATTTAAAAATCGTCGTATTCGTCGGCTCGTGCTATGGCCTCTGGATCGAATGAATTGGAACCTCTACGGTTACGGTTGTCTGGTATATATGCTTTTTCAATATTTGACTATTATTTAAAACAAGGATAAGGAGAGTACATGCAGTAAAGAATCACGAAAACGTGATGTTAAAACTTATCAAATTCCTCAGCAAATTGCTACTTAGAATCTGCCTTTTATTTAAAATTAGTTACAAAAATCCTGACGCACTTCACCATCATTCTAATAATCACTTTCTTAAACCTTCTAAATTACAAAAACCACAAAGATCAATCTGAAATACCCATCATCTATACAATTATACCTAATTCGTAAATCACGAATCGCTTTCAAAGATATAAATTATAATAATGAAATTCTATTACGAACTGTATCAATAATCGTTTTGAATCACGATCTTCGGATCTTTGTAAGATATCCATTACCGGTTTTACACGATTACATTGTCTATTGTATTAACTAAAACAGTAACGTACGTGTAATTCGTTAAACAAACAGTATTGTGTTGAACTTAGAGCGGTTAGTTCGTTATATTCTTGTTCTATTTCATTTGATTGCGATCGTTTCTGCGGGCGTGTGACTTGCGAGCTAGAATTGTAACGCCCTGTACCTGACCTCAGGTGATGTGATTAGCGAAAGCAACACGCGCGTTTGTCACTTGTCCTTTGCGTCGGTACTTTCGCGTCGCGTCACGGTAGCTCGTGGCATCATCTTGAACTTCCAGCCTAAGGCCAAAGGCTGGTAGTTCAAGATGATGCCTCTCTCATTCCATCTATTAACATTTATATTCATCGCTCTTTTAGTAACACGCGTTTCATCCCTTCTCATCACATGACTATATAAAGACTACGACCCAATTTTATTTTTTCTGTACTAAGCACCACATTCAAACTTCTTCATGTAGTCATTCCTTACCTTTATTCTTAGCACACATCTATCTAAAAATTCATTATCAACTCGTGGTATGCACTTTTTTCATTTGTTTTGTCAGTTAGTCGCGTTAACAACACGCGTGTCGCTTGGACGTGCAATTCGTGGCCAAGCCTTTATGTGTTATTCGGAATACAAATGATATTTATAGTAACGATAAAGTAAGTATTGGTCTTAGAATTAATTAGTTTAGGCCCGCAGCGCGGCGCCAGTTGTGAATGACAATGAAAGGATATATTGCCATGTTCATTACTAGACTATCATAAGGTGCTGATAAACTTGAGCTTTCACTTGTAATTGGCATTCTTGTAATGTTACATTACAGAAAAATAAACTAGAGCGCTTTAGCGAGCATTCTATCGAGCGTTCTGGCGAGCATTCTAGCGAAAGGACAGTAAATTTGCTTCGAGCTTTTTGCCGAGCCAAGCTTCTGTCATTGTTCTTTTTTTAAATATAACTTATAAGTATAATTTTATTTAATTTTAATTGGCTCTATGCTTGTCTCTGTTCGTTGTTTAGTTCGACAAATTTAAAAACGGCGAATGCACGATTTTCTGTTACACCACTATCTGCACCTTTGGGACATCATCGTCGTGTCATCTTAGGACCACCATTTTAGTAAGTTTGGCAAAATTAGGAGCTATAGGTAAATGTCTTTGTCTGATTTCTACTTTAAGTTGGCTTATAAGAAGGAATCCTGGATGTTAATAAGTCAGTTACGATATGCTCCTGCCTTTTACGAGTAACAACAAATCTTGAAGTTACGAAGTAAATAAAAAAAACTTAGGACTATCTCAATAGGTCCAAGTTTTTTTTGAGCTGTACCGAATCTTTATATGAATGATATCACTGTCCAAAACAGCTACTTCTTTTGCACCAAAGAAATACTTAACTCGGTAATCAAATATCTAAAATCCGTTCCGAATGTCAATGGCACATACTCAAAGTTATATTCACCCCGTAACCGAAAACGGCTACAAAGATGCAAAAAATTATACCTAGTAAGCTAGCCTACTTATTTTTTGCCATCTGTACTGTCTATACACTTAATCTTTGGAGCACAAAACCGCGCATTGATTATGATTACTACACACGATAATTATGGAGTGAGGATATTTTACGAATCAATCGGGGCCAAGCTTTACATGTACAACAATAGTTTGTGGCCCGCCTAAGGGTAAGTAGATGAAACCATAGAAAAGATTGAACTGTGATTGTGAGTAACTACCCTAGGGGAACGGAAGTACGGGTATTTATTAGTCAGAAGATAATGGATGATCCGTTAATTACGACTGTTATGGCTTACGAACTTGGTAAATAGATTCGAATCTTTATGTTAATGTTCTTTTATGTGTTTATTGGAGACCACACTGGCAGTATCTGTGCTTACATCTGGCAAGATGATTAAATTTGAAATTTGTTCTGAATACTGCTGAAAAGTTTTACATTTGCTTTAATAGCAATAACTTAATTAAGATAAACTGAGAAAGAAAAGATTGATGAATTGGAGGATGATTTTATGACATAAAAATAAGTGCAAGTCCGACAGAAGCTGTAGATATTTCATGTCCGAGAGAAAATACACGAATTGAACTTTGATTGCGCAAAAGATGATAATAATTTAGGTATGGTAGGAAAAGAGTGATTGCTGAGTTGACAGCTAATGGAAATGTATTAAGGAGAAGACAAGCAGTCTCAGCACTGTCCACAAATAAATAAGGATAAGGCCAAGACGATGATCTAATCGCACAGTCAGAACGAAAGTGACCGAACACAAAGTTACGGTTTACTTCTTCTTGACTTGGCTCTAAATTACATGCCGTCCAGAATTTTCTCAAAAACAAAAAAAACACAAACAACAAATTATACTCTTAATGACATGGGCTACGGTCGAATCAAAAAGTCACGATATCGTGCTTGAAAAGGACAAACAAAAACATTTCATCACATGCCTTATTGGTAACTCCCTGAAACACGAAATACTATTTTGTTATTTCCCACAAAACGGAAATTTCGTGTTAGGTCTTGTTCTCAGGGTGCGAAAAAAGACCAGATAAAGCGAGACATCTTGTGACGTTTGCATGCGGTCGGACAGCTGCCATACCTGTTAAAGTATTAAAACACCATAGCTATATGTCTACTCGTCTACAAACCGCAGTAGACAACACGACCTACACGCAATGGGTTCATTTACCACAATACTGTAAGTAAAGCCATCGGCTAAATTTGTTGTATGTTACTCCATCTTCAAGGGGCCCTAGATGTGGGCAGTATAACACGATAGAAGTTCCGAGTAGTGGGTAACAACAATATTTATAGTGGACTAGCTGTCCCGCGCAACTTCGTCTGCGTCACATTTTCCCCGTTTTCGAAACATTTTTCATTGCTTCTCCGCTCCTATTGGTCGTAGCGTAATGATATGAGCCTATGTCCTTCCCCAGGTTGAAATCTATCTTCTTGCCAAAGTTCATTAAGATCCGATCAGCCGTTTAGTAGTGAAAAGGTAACAAACAAACATACAAACAAACAAACAAACAGAGTTTTCATCGCATTTATAATATTAGTATGGAAGTATGGATTAGTATGGATTAAATTTATTCTAATGCAGCCTAACTGCCAAGGTCCGTCTCCTCCTTGTATTTGACTAACGCGAAATTATGAAGACAGACAAGAAATAAAACACTTTTTTCTCAATCCACAAAAACATTACGGAAAAAAATTAAAACCCGTATTGTAGTTTTCAAACTCGGTCTAAATTTTCTTCGTAGAGTATCCTTACAATACGGTTACCAATATTCAGGTTCCAAGTCCTAAAAATAGATATGACACTAGCCAAAAAGTAGTCGAGAACCGCAAAAAAAACGCCGACTTTTATTAATACTTAATACTTTTTGTAATCAAATCAATGTTGGACCAATAGTGAAATTTATTACAAACGAACACCTAAACTAAGATTCCCACAACCCACGCGTTCAAAAACGTAATTTACTTACACATTATAGTAAAATTTCGTTCATAAAACTGTAGAAAAAAATATTTAATCATCATATCTCATTGTGTTTTTTTTTTCTCATCAAACACCTGGGCGTAGGTGTTGCCTGTCACTGTTAAACCTTACCCTTATAAAAATAGAGATTAATTTTGAATAACCAGAGCAAATACAGTTTCGTTACAAGAGCTTTGAGGCACAATCACGAACCATAACCGGTAATCATGACCTCTGAATCTACTCGAATTAAAGTTTCTTCTTACTTACTTTAAAGAGATCTAGAGGTCTACTTAAACCGGTCATGTTAAACACCTCGGGGTATTAATGGTAGTAACTTGTATGACATTGAACCTGTCTATTTAGGACGTAATGATTTGTAATAGGTTGGGTGACATGTTATTATTTTGTTTTAAATACATGTGTACTAACTGGGCCCGCGTGGTGTATTGTGGTTCACGTTCTCTCATATACAGAACTCCTGTATCCTAGCTACTACATGTGCCTGTTGCTTAAGAAGGGACTCTAGCCTCGAGGAATTTGAAGAAGAATAAGAGTCAGCTCACACCGAGACGCGACGCAACGCGACGCTGCGCGCAGTTGTGAGAATTCAGAAAACGTTGCGCATTCTCACGTTCTCGTATTCTGAATTCTCACAACGAAATGTGTATCTTTTCGTGTAGAAAATAAAGTTATATTTTGAATCGCTCTTTAAAAGTGTGCGCGCAGCGTCGCGTCGCGTCGCGTCTCGGTGTGATCTGACTCTTAGGTATTTGAAGAAACTGTTGCCGTCGCGCTGCGCCCGATCAAGCCCCCGTAAAGAGCGAAAGGGACAACTGCAGCTCATGCTGATTTTACCTACAAAAATCTTGTCCAAAAGACATTTTGAATTCCGGTGTTTTCTTCTTCAAAACTAAACTGTTCTAAATAATTCTTATATCAAAATTTAGAGGAAAAGTTTATCTATGCTTCTACTATTTTCTTTTTTGTTAAAAACTTATCTTATTTGTCTGATAGTCGTCTGAACATGGCGGTAAAAACGGGCTTTTTTGGGGTTTTTGGATTGTCATAATTCTTTTAGTGATTATGTTTGAAAAAAAGGAAATGATAGGGGCATGTATTAATAAGACCTAGATTTTTTGGAAAAATATCATTACTCTAGACGCATTATCCACGAAGAAAACAGCGGAATACGTTTGTATGGAGCAAGGCCCACTAGAGTCTCCTCTTAAGTGGCCGCAACGGGACTGCTGAGCATGAGGTCCTAGGTTGGATTCCCGGGTCGGGCAAAGTGTTATTAAGTTTTTCAATCTAGTGGGTCTGCCTAGCCATTCGGGATTTTAAGGCGTGATTTTGTCTTATATTAAGTGTGTTTTTTAGGGTTCCGTACCCAAAGGGTCAAACGGAACCCTATTATCACCAGGCTGTATCTCATGAACCGTGATAGGTAGACAGTTGAAATTTCTACAGATTATGTATTGATGTTGATGCTATAACAACAAATAATATAAACAAAATAACATAAATATTAAAGGGGGATCCCATACAAAAAAGTGATATTTTTGCTCGTTTTTATAAATAATGGTACGGAACTCTTCGTGCGCGAGTCCGACTCCCACTTGGCCGGTTTTTTATTTTAAATCAAGCTTTATAACTTGTGGTTTTGAAAGTCAAAAAGACTAATTTGCGATATAAATTAGACTGAGTTTGGCCTTGACCGAGACCGCTCTAACGATATAGCAACAATCAAGTCAGGCACATTCTCTTCAATTTTCGTTGAACGATTACGGTTTGGTAAAAGTTAGTTTGACAGCTTAATAATCGTCACAAAATGACACAACGTTTTTTTTTTTTTAGTTCTTCATTACTAGCGTACATAGGTAATTGAGATAAAATAAATATAAATCGAGAGAGAGCAGCGGTGACCCAGTGGTGACAGCCCCGTCTTACGAGCAGTATAGTAAGCCGTGGTTCGAACCCAGGCATTGGTGCATTTAGGTGGCTGCGGGTTGTTCGAAGCTGCGGGTTGTTCGAAAGAGATACCGCGGCCCTGGAACACAAAGGGCTAAGAAGGAACATGGGTGGGTATTAGTCAGTCAAGTCTGACACTCCCTCCCGCTCCTGAGAAGTCATTTGATGATTTCCCATCGGTAAAAAAAAAAGGCAAAACCAGCATGTCCTAAAACTAAAAAATCGAAGACATGTGACATCTACCAACCCGCACTGGGCCCGCGTGGTGGATTACAGCCCACTCCCTCTCATAGAGAGGAGGCTTGTTTCCTAGCAGTGGGAACATTAAAGGCTGATGATGATGATGATGAAATATAAATAGCAGAGAAGAAAAGTAATGTTGTTGAGCCAACCCCAAGTAATTAAATGTACCGTTTATGTTCGTTGGTTGTCCTCTTTTGCAAATCTCCCAATCGTCAAATTAGGTTTGATGTAAGAAAACCGAAATCTTAACCTAGGCATTGTACTGTATAAGCTATAAGTATTATTGAAATGTTTAAAGAATAGGAATAACTTTAAAGAAAAATTATGATACAAGTTATATAAAAAAACATCAGTTTATTTCATTTATTTATTTACCAGCAATTATAACAAAGTACAATTACATAAAATATTATAACAAGTAAAATTACACCCAGTAAAAATATATTTATTAAGTAATTAAATATGACATCATTTATAGTTGCACACCTCTTTCAATTATCATTTCTGCCGTTTGAATTAATCTAGGTTTGGTCAATTATATCTTCCGAATTAAATAATATCCTCATGAATTCTTTTAACTGAACAAAACGTTTGAATGCTAAATATGGGTTTCTTTTTCAGCAACTGTTCCATAATTTTCTGTAGAGTAAACAATACTTATAGTCAAGATCCAAAACGCAATGTCAATAATTTAACACAATAAATCTCTTAGATTAAAACTGTCACCAACAGCAAACTATAAATAATATCTGAAATTAATAATGTTATAACAAGGCATTACAAACCGATGAACCGTGAAGCGCATTCAAACGACAGTTAGAATTCGTCGCAGTCATTATATTTTTAAGAACACACAATAATTGTTGTTTACGATGGAATTTAATGTGAAATAAAATTTATATTAAAAATGTGTAATAATGTGTATGTGTATTAGTATCTATGTAAGTATTTGAATTTCCGTAGTAGTAATTTGTAAAAAATAAAATTGCATTGTATAGATTCAATCTCTTAGTATTATATAATTGCATAGCACATGTGTGAGTACTATTTACTGTAAAAATTTAATGAGTACCTACATCTTTCATTGACGCGAAATTACCCTGGTGGTTGAGTGAATGTCATGCTCACTTAAATGTCACGCTCCGCTGATTGGTGGCGGGTGTGTCGGGTCGTTTAGTTCCCTTCAAAATGGTTGAGTTGAATGATGGCTGATACATGCGTCATGTTTGTGAACGGGCGCTGTCAGTTGTGACTGGTCATCTCTTAGCTGCCACGGTTTATTTTAATTACTTTTTTTTTGAATTACTGATTTAATCTTTTACTCTGGACGCTCTTAACTTGCCCGTATTTCTACATTGTTCTCACATATTTGTAATTCTTAACATGAATGATGTAACCAAGATTTTGTAACATATTTTGATTTAAAAGAGTGTCCATGGAGTTTCTTGCCCATTCTTCTCCATAGAGATCTACGCTACGGAATGGGCAACTACAGTACTTTCATAAGTTATTATGCCTTGTGACTGGGACTGTAGCTTCGCATTAAATTTTGTTTTTTTTTACTTTCAAAACTGCTCCTGTAATGATCTAATTGAAATAAATGCTTTGACTTTGATTTGACTTGACTTAAATATTTTTATACCCTACCACAATGTTGTCGTATTTTACCCAAAGGATGACTGGTAGAGAAAGCCTTGTGGCATTAAGTCCGGTTTGTACATGAAGTTTAAATAAATCTAACTTCTTAGTAACACAAAATTACATGTATGCCTCGTTGGTCTAGTGATTAAGCATGAGGTCCTGGGTTCGATTACCAGGTAAGGCAGTGTTACTAAGGTTGACCGTCAGATTTTTTTTTAGTAGCTGTTCTGTAACAGGTACTGAAAAAGGCTGCAGTCTTTGTGCCTGAAAGATGGCAATAGGCTTGCCCTCTAATATATGGGACTTAAACTTAACTGGCAAAGTGCGGGTGTACCTACAGGTACCTAGACCTCTGTTTAACCCATCGAGTATGAAAGGCGTGATGTTATGTTATTAATCTAATACTAATAATAAAGCTGAAGAGTTTGTTGGTTTGCTTGAACGCGCTAATCTCAAAAACTACTGGTCCGATTTAAAAAAATCGAGCAGTGTTAAATAGCCCACTTATCGAGGAAGGCTATAGGCTATATATCATCACGCTACGTTCAATAAGAGCGGAGCAGCAATGAAAAATGTTGCGAAAACGAGAAAAATGCAGACGAAGTTGCGTGGAACAGCTAGTAGTGTTATAAAGAGCCATTACAAACCGATAGACCGTAAAGCACAATCAAAAGACAGCTAGAATTCGTCGCAGTAATTATTATGAACAGAACATAATAATTGTTGACTATTAAAAGTGTCACCGCCTGTTAAATGATTGTTTACGATTTAATTTAGTGTAAAATTAATAGTATAAAACTTCTGTAAATACAAACATAGCAGTGCAGCGATTTTATTTTTAAATTACCTATCCTTTTCTACATGTAAAAAATATATTCAGTTTTTGGTTGATATCACATTATCCTTTCTAGCAGGATATGTTTTTCTTTTTATTTAGGTTTTAAATCAATTAGGCCCAAGTACCTAGGTGGTCTCGTTAGGTATCAGTTTTTCCTGAAAACTTTTAATCTTACTAATGTTGCTTCTCATGCTTTTTTGGGAAGTCTGATAAGCATCATTGATCGAGTTCTTTTTGTCAGCCTAAACTGATACTCCTGAGTAAAAGTCCCCCCATTCCTTCCATTTTTTTCGATGTTGCGCCTCTTCTCGCCAATCAACGAGAAAGCCTTCAAACGCGTCCCGCTATCTTATTTAAGTTATAAGAAATTGTTACAAAGATTAGCCCGAAGCAGAGGCTCGTACCCCAAAGGTGGTGCCCTTAGCGTGTAGTCGTTTAGTTTGTAAGTAGTGCTATGCCCTGGCTGGAGGCCTTACACTCAAGGCACCCACAGGATATTCCAGGTAAGCAGAAGACAACCTCTTTAGTTGAAAAGCGAGAAGCCATTCAAAAAAATAAACAGCAAAGAGTAGTTCTATTTATAAAATAATCATCTACATTTACATACTGTCATCCATTGAAATATATATGAGTTTGACTTATTTTTAATTAAGAACAAAGATTACTTTTCCCACCACACTACATTTCTATGATTGATGTCCACGTCATTAAGAAGACAAAGTTTCAATTAAAATATTAATGATTTTCAATTTATTATTCTAAGCTTTGTTAATTTTGATTCATTTCTTAATTTAGATGCGCTGGAGAATCAAGCCTGGAGGCAAATGAATCAGGCTTTGGTCCCATAAATAGCGGAGGCGTAAATATTTCTGACTCTTTCTCATACAATTAATATTCAAAAACACATAGGTACCAACCGAGGTATGAACGCAAAAATAATCATTCATTATTTATTTTAGGATTTGTAGATATTTAAGTGCCTAATATCGAACATATTCTAGTTTTTAAACACACAACAAGCCTTCTTCCTTTATAAAAAAAAAACGTGCCTCGGAACTATCTTGTATCGTGGGTGACTTTACAACATACACAAACTAACTATATCTGTATAATAAGAACCCGTGACAACTGTCTGATACAATAGCCTGATAGAGAGCTTTAAAGAGTGAAATACCAAGGTCTATTTCTATAAAACTGAACAAGAGGACCATAGTGTATAGCTTTACTGAAAAGAAAAGGTGGCCTACCATGACGTCAAACTTATTGTTTTACTCCTTTTCCAGTGTGGGAAAGAGATGGCACTAGACATCCTGTATAACTCCGTCTCTTTCCGGTACTGGAATAAGAGTAAAACAATACTGCTTTAAGACGTCATGGTAGTCCAACTGATCGAAATCAGGGTTTTAGTAAAGCCGCTGTCTCTTCCGCTCTTCTTATAGCGTCACCCTTACCCGTCAAAACGAAACATCTAGGAAGAATAATGGCAGCACTAGTTAAGTCAGTAATGATACCGATAACAAAGCGAATAGGCCACCACAGTGATGAAGACATTAGATCAATATATTATCCGACCATAGTTGTAAAACAACATTCAAATTAATAAGTTGAGGTGACCATTGGGAACCGTATGTGCGATTTTGGAAGACAACCTAAATAATTTTGAAAAATATAAACTGACACTGTCACATATCTTCCGTGATTCTTATTTATTGCGAGTTCCCGATATTTCCGACGCTGTTGCAAGCGCCATGATCGCGGGATGACTGGAGAATGCGGGTCATCAGCGTCAGCTGCCTAGCCTTTTCCCAAACTATCTTGCTTCCATTCTAACCGGTCCAGCTGAGTACTAGTATTTTACATGAAGCGACTGCCTATCTGACCTCCACAACCCAGTAACTGGGTAATACGATACCCCTTCGTAAGACTGGATGTCAGAATTTTGGCTTCCGACTACTCATACCGACTGTCAAAGATCTACAAAAGACAGCTGGGACCAACGGCTTCACGTGTTTTCCGAGGCACGGAGGAAACTCGGTATGTATGGTCTGGTCACCCATCACCACCTCGGACCAACCTCGCCAAGCACGGCTTAACTTTAAAGATCGACCTGTGCGGCTGTTATTATTTAGCCACGAGCTCCTCGACTGGAGAATGCGGGTTGATGGTAAAAAATAATTAAGAGTAGACAAATCTGTCTGCCTGTGAAATATCTGCTTGTGGCTACTGTGTGTATCTACTCACAATAATTAAGAATCATGGAAGATATGCCGTAAGTGACTGTGTAAGTTTAGTTATGAACCGTGGGAGTTTAAAAAAGGGTTAGGAAAATATACCTATTGATTGTTATTCGGATTCCAAAAGAGATCTGAAATCTCTAAAGTGAGGAAGGTTGGCTAAGGTTCATTGTTCGGCATGTCCCTAGGTCCCAACCTGACTCACCAGTAAAGCTATTATGAAATTTAAAATGACATTGACATATTTTCAAAAACTGTCAATATTTTGGAACTAGCTATGCCAGAACGATTAGTACAACTACCTTCCACATTGCTTGGATTTCGGAGAAATTAAAACAACACGATTCTGTAATTTATTTCGTTTCAATTGGCAGACATGTTTTACTTTGCAGTATCCCTTCTAATTAAAACAGAATAGTAACACTGTTAAGACATTCTCACACTCTAAAAGGTCATTTACTTCCCTTGCATGACACTATTGATCCCAGCACAAGATTCTACCGTAACAAGACGAACGAAGTCACGACAAAACGCAATAGCGTTGGAAGTACGCGACATTTATACATACTAATATTATAAAGAGGTAAAATAAGTTTGTATGTTTGTACCTTCTGCACTACTGTTCCGATTCCGTAAATTCTTTCTCTAACGGGAACGGCTATATTTAAAACGTTCCCGTGGGTTAAATTCCTTACAAAACGGGAGCGAAGCCGGTACCAAAAGCTGAAGTTTGTTCGCTGTTTTGTTTAGAAGCACTAATACATGAACTTCGTCTTTGAAAAAATCTTCTTGTATTTGATAGTTCTATTCTTCAGATAGCAGGTTTATAGGCTATTTAAAATCACGCTACGATCCCTTAGGAGCCGCGAAAAAATAAAACGGCGGGTGAAACTGCGGCGCACAGCTAGTAGCGACATAAAGTCGTATTTATTTCACAACATGTCCCAATCGATCAATGCGGAGACATTCGAACTCACTCAAAGCATTGTTTTACAGTTATAAGACGAATGCATAATGCATGTGTTTCCAAAATATGGGCGGCTTTCTTGTGAATTGGACTCAGTATGTGATTGACTTATTTCGGCGGTTTTACAAAGCAGAGCGTATTTTGGAAAAATGACAATAAAATAATACGCTTGATTTTAAGTAGTTCTTTAATAACAGCATCGTGATTGTCGACGTAGGTAAAGGTGCTCCACTCAATTTATAAATCAACCAGCTGACCCGCACAAATTCGTCTGCGACACATTTTACCCGTTTCTGCAACGTGTGTTAGAAAAAACCCTGATAGGTAGGTATGTTAAAAAAAAAACCCTGTCCTAAAATCCATCACTAAAAGGAATTTTTGAATTCGAACCAGTAGTTCCTGAAACCATCGCGTTCAACCAAAAAAACAAACAAACCAACTCTTTTTTTTTTATTTGCGATGGGTTTGTTTCTATTGACTCTAGTCTAGGTCAGAGATTACAGCGAAAAAGTCGACGATGGTACGAGCTTACCCAGAAGCCTGTTCACTCTAACTTTGATTTAGGGTTGTAAGCGTCAAAGGGCGAAGAAGGAACATGGGTGGGTTTTAGTCAGTACAAGTCTGACACTCCCTCCCGCTCCGCCCAGAGCGGGAGAAGTCATTTGATGATTTCGCATCCGCAAAAAAAAAAAAAAAAAAAATGGTTGTAAGCGTTCGGAAACACAGAACGCAGGCAGAGAGTTCCACTCCTTTGCTGTGCGCATTATGAAAGACGTTTGAAAACTCTTAGTGCAAATTGGTGGAATATCAATAAAGTAGGGATGGTAACTTGCAGTGCGTCTGGATGAGTTTTTAGCATTATAATTTTTTTTTTATAGACATTACAGCCCTGAAATAGTCATTTCAGTTCAGTTTTACAACACACATAATGGGATAAAAACATGGCTTTTACTGTCTGCAGTCCAAAGAGTTTCTTTTCAAAAATGTAGGTCACCTTCAGTAATACAATTAGTTCCAACATTCATTTACCAAGTATTCACACAGATCTTTTTCCCAACCGTTTTCCATGCAATAGAAAACAAATGCTGTAAGTATACAAAATCATACCACAACAAAATGCGAGAAAGCACAATAATTGTATAGTAATCACAAAAAGTTCTCCATGGGATAATGAGAGCAATGTTGCATTAATGTCCGAAGAAAATCAAAACTATTGTTTATAAGATCACACTGCCGATGCCGTGCCGTTATATTTTTAATTTCCAAATGTCTTGGTCCGCTGGACCGATGGTTATATGTATAGACTTGAGTGGGCACGTGGAAGATTTTGTGATGTTAGAAGTAGCTTTAAAATGAGTTTGATAGGTTATTTAGCATAAGTTAAGATTTTACAACGCACATAAAATCACGCCTGTAATCGCAGAAGGGTTGGGCAGAGGTGTAAATTTCACCACATAAGTTTATGTCCAATGTAATAGGGGGCGAGCAACAGCCGCCCGGGTCGATCTTTAAGGTTAAGCCGTGCTTACCGAGGTTGGTCCGTGGATGGGTGACCATAATTACACACCGAGTTTCCTCCGTGCCTCGGAAAGCACGTTAAGCCGTTGGTCCCGGCTGTTATTTGTAGATCTTTGACAGTCGTTACGAGTAGTCAGAAGCCAAAAAGTCTGACATTCAGTCTTACCAAGCGGTATCGTATTACCCAGTTACTGGGTTGTGGAGGTCAGATAGGCAGTCGCTTCATGTAAGATACTGGTACTTAGCTGCATCCAGTTAGACTGGAAGCCGACCCCAGGATAGTTTGGGAAAAGGTTAGGCAGATGATGATGTAATAGGGGGCGAGCCTTTTGCTTATCAGCCAGGTACAAATCCAGACTCCGTGGCCACTACTGAGAAATTCCTGATGGAAAACCCAATAGCATTTTACCCGGCTTGGGAATCGAACCCAGGATCTCATGCTCAGCAGTCGCGCTTGTGATCACTAGACCAAAGCCAGTCGAGTAAGATTTTTCCATTATAAATTAAATAAGTTGGGGTGCGGACTGGGTAACGAAAACGACATTCTATTTTGTCCGTCAGACAGGTAATACAAAAATATTAGACACGTATTTTTTGTTTTATCAAAACATAAAAAAATACTTAGTTCAAACTCATTAAAGTTGGAGAGGGACTCACTACGTCACAAGTAGGTATAAAACTTACCTACATGTGACGTCATGCGCCATTTGAACTCAATATATCTCCGTAATTTTATGACCACGTGAAAAAAGAAAAAATACGTGTCCAATACTTTTCAATAAACTACCCGACGGACAAAGAAAAAAAAATTGATCACCCTATTATTATTACAAACTAGGGAAAATAAAAGCAATCATCATCTTCATGTGTCATTACAGAACAGTTATAGTAATTAAACCTTTAATAAGATATAATTTGTTGCTAAACTTAATGACAACAATTTATTATAGAGCAATTCACCTTTTTCATTTTGAAAATCGCGTGACGAAACTCTATAATGACATCACTAGACAGAAAAAACTTTGACAAAAAGACAATTCTTCTTCATCTAGATCAAGAAACGCAATTTATCGTCATTAACGATAAAGGTAGCTTTATTAACACGTTCACACAGAAAAACCTTTGAAATCGTAGGCAGTTTTTTCTAGGATTTCGTGTTTACGCCATCAATTCATTATCATTGTATTAACAAGAGACGTGTGTAAATTACTTACACTTTGATTGTTATTGGCCATTTGATTTTCTCTTCAAACATAAAATACAGTAGATGGGAATGTTTTTATGAAATAATCGTTATGAAATCTGACTCCGGGCATAAATTTAAAATGCTGGCAACAGTATTAGAATATCTTCCAAATAAATAACAGTCAATGCTTCCTTTCCAGCCAGTAACATTTCCATACATATGCTCATGTGGTTGATTGGAATGCTTGCACCACAGATAAATATACCAAGAAGGGTGTATGCAAATATATCCACAAACAGATAACAGATATCGTAATGCGTAGATTTGTTGTAAATTCCCTTATCAGATGATTTTGACGCAATAAAGCATGTGACATATTTGACCCGTGTCGGTTCTATGCGTTCTCTAGTTACAGAATCTTACGGTACATTTATGATGGTACACACGGCGACACATAAAGCTACACTTATCCAGTGTAACATGAGCTCGCTTAATATGAGCTTCCCGTTTATGAGAGCTCAATTTGGTTCAGCAGCTTAATTTGGTTTAGAATACCTTGATTGGTCGTCGTGCGTATACGACTAGCGTATCATACCGCGATTAGTCGTACGACACGTTTTATGCGACCGGTTCAAAAGATTTGACGATTTTTTTTGAGACATTTTCGTACAATTTGTCTTATTTATTGCTGGTAGATATGTAGTATTTTTTTTCTTTTGTGCCTCTTTGACTGTAAGTAGGTTTTCAATGCGGCTGTTATATTGAAATTCTATTCATTCAATGATTTTTTTTGTTAGTAGTGATACAGATTTTATTGGAGTAAATTAAATCTACATAGACGTGAGGTCTGCTTAGTAAGAACTTTGTAATTAAGTAGATTGCCTAAATTAGGCTCGTATTTGGGACAGTCAATAGCTCTGCAAGAAATGCATGGCACCTATAAAATAAATGGTGAACTTGGAGTAATCAAAGCCACCGTAAAAAAGCAAAGTTTACTAGCTACTTAACTTACACCAATAAAAAAGTAGTTGATGTTCCAGAATTTGAAAAATCAATGTGAAACTTCAATGAAAAATTAACACGATTTGTTCATGCATGAGTAAACGGGTGAAACTATGTAAATATAATTGCCCACGATTACATTAAACACAGTGAAAATGCATAAAATGACGATAGAAATCTATTATCTAGCCAATTCTGTACGTCTACCATGAGTTTTAACAATCTATATCTGTATGTCTGTAGTTAAAAAAATGTATGAAAACTTTTACAGCGCCTGTAGCGGATAGTTGGGTACTAAAATGCGCAGTATGAGTCACTATAGTTGTCTATCCTACGTCACCGTGCAGTAAACTAAACTACAGCGACTGCAAGTTTGTGCTTCATTTGCTTAGAATTTGGTAGCTGAACACTCACACTCACACACTAAATCAGAAAACTAAACTAAAGTAGGTACAGTACGTCTACCATGAGTTGTCATAGTTAGATCGCTTGACGTAACTGCAATAGTTCCGTCAATACGCAAATACTATAGTTAGCTTTTTCAATGGTTCCATGAGCTGTGTTGGTGCTTACTACCAAATTCTAAGCAAATGAAGCCCAAACTTGCAGTCGCTGTAGTATAGTTTACTACACGGTGACGTAGGATAGATAACTATAGTGACTCATACTGCGCATTTTAGTACCCAACTATCCGCTAGAGACGATGTAAAAGTTTTCATACATTTTTTTAACTACAGACGGTAGCGAGTATAGATTGTTAAAACTCATGGTAAACGTACTGGACACAAAAAAAAAAACTTTGCGTCCAATGTTTACATTGACTCACAACTCTGAAAGACCTCTACAAACCCCAACTTATCGGACATAGTTTTTTCAGTTGCAAATGAAATCGCCCCTATTCGCATCCACCATTGAAGGTAATTTTACTATCAGGGTATATTATTAACTATCAGCCAATTTCATCAAGGATATTCAGAAACCCCACTAACCTATTAATCAAAGAAACATACGACTCGTACAAAACAGATACACCACGTGTCATGTTCAAGTATAATGCCTACTAATTATTCCCGTGTACCGCTAGTTTCGGACCGAGTCGCACGTCTCGTACCGAACGGTAGCGGTTACCGTACGAGAAAATGATGTTGTGAAATGTTTGCTTGCTTGAACGTGCTTTACTTTACTGCGTTGTGTTTAGCGGTGTTTTGAATAGTTTCTTGGTTGTATTTGGAGCAACTCACTGATGTTTTAAAATACGTTTTGTCTTCAATTCTTCTTATTTTCATAAATTATGGATTCAATGGTGCATCCGGTTAGACTGGAAGTGCTAACTGGGTTGTGGAGGTCGCAAAGGCAGTCGCTCCATGTAGTGAAGAAGCACGATGTAGTAGAATACTGGTATTCAGCTACATCTAGTTAGACTGGAAGCCGACCCCAACATAGTCGGGAAAAGGTTAGGCAAATGATGATGATGAAGTGCTTTAGGATTCAGAGCTGCATCCGATTAGACTGGAAGCAGGTCTGATAGATGTCACATGTCTTTGAATTTTTAGTTCTAGGCCATGCCGGTTTCCTCACGATGTTTGACTTCACTGTTTTAAGAGCAGCGGTGATGCAATAAATTAACCAAAGTAATGCGCCTGCCTGGTTTCGAACCCATGACTTACTGCTCGTAAGTCGGGGCTGCCACTACTGAGCCACCACTGCTCTACATTGCTGTAACTGTTTCTGACGAGGATACCGCCGCTCCACCGAAACCTAATGCTTCGGTGGACCGGCGGTATCCTCGTTACGAATCCCCCATTAAGAGGAGAGAGCACACCCTATATGAGACAACTGGCCCAAATATAAAGGGCCCACGAGTCTTCGCATGCTGTACTCTGTATCCAGTTGGGTCCGATAAGATTAAAAACTTCCGGGTCCCAAAGCCAAAGTGTCAAACTGCAATAATCTTCTAAATAAGACTTATAAGTCTTATAACATACTTAGTAACTGTTTCTTACGAGGATACAGCCGGACCACCGAAGCGTAAGCCCCATTTAGAGGAGAGAGCGCGGCGATGAGCAGTATAACATTAATAAATTAATCATGATTTTATGGAATTCCGCTAGCTCGGAGCGGCACCGCAATATTTAGGGGCCCGTAGTTGGTTGTGAATTTATGATTTACACTTTTAGGTAATATTTTTATGTTGTGAATTGTGACATGTTTTCTTTAGAAAGTGAAGACGTTGATGTATTTATGGAAATTTGATATTGGGTTTGTCAATGTTTAATTTTCTTGATTCAGATTGCCAATGACAAGTTTTGGAGATTTATGCAACTGTTTTAATGAGATATCTAGCAAAAATAATGGGATGTGTATTTCATAAGAATACTGAAAATATTCGTTTTTTTTTTGTTATAAAAATCCAATTCAGGCCATAAGTTGCGGCTGTTAATAAATCTAGACTAAAACAAGTTCAAAGTCAACATTTCTCAATAAAATTCCGATTGTGTAAATACTACTTAATCTTGTAAACATAGGCTCAGTTATAAAGGCCTTACTAATAGCATAATAGCAGCTGTATCAAGTTGTAAATAAACCACACCATTAAAATCATGCAGAACCCATCGATTATTCCCGCTGACTAACATCGCTAGCGAGTGAGAGTTTGAAGACTAGCTAAATGTGTTCACAGCAATTCTGTGGCTGTAGATTACCTACGTTTTTATTATTGTTAACATTATATTTGTGGAACATCATTTTTGTATTCTAAACTTGACTTTGAGACTTTTATGAAAAAAGTTTGATTTACAGAAACCGCAGACAGAAACATATTTCGGCGTTTTTTTTGAGTTTGAGACAGTTTATTGTGATCACGCGAGGAGGTTGAAGGTGATCATATTAATATCATCTATTTATCCTTGGCAACTATTATCATTGGGGTCGGCTTCCAGTCCAACGGATGCAGCGGAATACCACCATTTTACATAAGGCGGTTACCTATCTAACCTAAACCAAGTTACTCGGTAACAACATAACCCTTTGTAAGACTGGTTGTCAGACTTTCGGGCTTCCGATTACCCGACTGACTGTGTCAGTGACATGACTGTCAAAAGAATAGCAAATGACAGTTGAGACCAACTGCATATCGTGCTTTCAGAGGCATTGGCACTAAGCATAGGAGAGGGCTTTTTTTTTTTTTGCGGATGGGAAATCATCAAATGACTTCTCCCGCTCTGGGCGGAGCGGGAGGGAGTGTCAGACTTGACTGACTAAAACCCACCCATGTTCCTTCTTAGCCCTTTGTGTTCCAGGACCGCGGTATCTCTTTCGAACAACCCGCAGCCCTGGCAGGCATCGTCCCTTTCGGACCCCTTCCGGTATAGGTGAGGGCTTAAATTAACGTTATCATTATAAATAACTAAGTAATAAAAAGACTATCTGCACCTGTAATAATATAAAAAAATAGATTGGGTACTTAAACTTAGCCAGAGTTGGTACCTACTAAAACTAACTCAAGTATCGATAAAATTAAGAAAGGGACATAAATCGGTTAAGTGATTCTCATATTATTATCGCTACTTAACGGGTAGATAGATATTATGTTATTTTATTATTGTAATGAAAGCTTTTTATTATGTCTAAAGTTATTACGAAGTGGCACGTCATTTCACTCGCGTCACATCAACTGCTGCATCGCCAGAAATTATATTAGATTTGAATGAGTCATCGTTTTAGCGAGGAGTCACCTGTTGTTGGTTATAGGCCTCCTCTTTCTTCCACCATGCTTCCTAGTTCCGTACACCCTGCATCTAGATCATGTATATGTTACTTTGAAGATAACGTCAAATTCAACTTTATATGACTACCTTATATTAACCGCACGTTTACCTTAATAGTCTGTACGCTCTTAACTTGCCCGTATTTCTACATTGTTCTCACATATTTGTAATTCTTAACATGAATGATGTAACCAAGATGTACCAAAGGAGATGTTTGATTTTGGGCTACCACTATGTACACTAGATAGATAAATAGGAAAAAAATTGGGGAATTTCATAAAAATACTAACATTTTAATTTGAAGAAGGGTACAGTCGTTTAATAGTTATCATTTAAAAAGTTTTTTACTATGAGAACCCTTTTTTAGGGCAGCCATGACAGTTGTTTGACGCTTGACGACTTTGACAGTTTCAAGAAGTGCCGTCTTTGACTCTTTCTTTGTTTTTAGTTTGGACACGTTAATCAAATGTCATTGTCAAAATGACATTTTTCGCCTGCTCGTAATCTGATCCACCATGTTTATTTTTATGTTGTGTTGCTCTCTTTGACCAAATTAATTTGACTGTACGTTTAAACGAAGTGAAATTAAAGAAAATTGACAATAAAAAACGGTTACAGTATTATCTAGCAATATTTACATATAGTGTACATTGTGCTGGCCCAGGCTCCATACATTTCTGGAACATCTCCTTTTGATTTAAAAGAGTGTCTATGGAGTTTCTTGCCCATTCTTGAAATGGACAACTACAGTAGTTTCACAAGTTATACCTTGTGTCTGGGATTGTAGCTTCGTGTTTTTTTTTGTTGTATTTTTACTTTCAATAGTGCCTGTAATGGTTTAATTGAAATAAATGCTTTGAGTTTGAGTGTGTTTAGGTATCTAATTAAAATCTACAATGCACTTTTAGCTTAGAAAATTATAAATTATTGCCCATTGTTTGTCAAATTATCAAAAACCAACAATTTAAGGCCATCTTTTTATTAAATACTAGCTAAACCGCGCAACTTCGTTTGCTCCCCACTTATTGGGCGTAGCGTGATGTTATATAGCCTATATATAGCCTTCCTCGATAAATTGACTATCCAACACTGAAAGAATAACATTCATGAGATTGGCGCATTCAACCAAGTAAACAAACTCCTCAGCTTTAGATTTTTAGTTAGATTATTTAGTACCTATTTATTCGAATAACATCGTTTTAGTGTTAAATCATAATTTATATGGACTACATGATGTTCTTATTATAATGAACTAGAAATATTTTACAGCATAATAAAAAACGCATAGCTTTTAATGGTACTGAGAATTCACTTTCAGTTAAAATGTTTATTACTTAAAGCAGAAGAAGTAATAAGTAGGGGACCGATTGGTGCAATCAACATTCTGAAGTAATAAATAACTATGCTTTACATAACATAGAATGATAAAAACCTATTTAAAAACTTGAGTGCGATCTGCACGCGTGCAGTGACAAATGCTCAATAGAAATCTGTCATTATGTCGATTCTTGTGTCGACGAAACCCGTTTCCACAGTGGTCATGCTACACGAGCTGCTAAAACAATCAAGATATATTTTTGATTTTTTTTTTTTGTATCCAAAACTCTCTTCTTCTATTTATTCTTACCCAATAATTTATTTTTATTCCAAAATCCTCTCTTCTTGGCTATTTTGAATATTATATGCCAAATTCTTCAGCTCTGCTATCCTATTAAAAATCAAAATGTACCTATACTTGCAAAAGTAACCAAACTGCTGTGGGCCGTAATCCACCACGCGACACCAGTGGGGATCGGTAGCGTAGTTAGAATACAGCCCACTCTCCGTCAAAGAGGAAGATTGCTGTGTCCCAGCAGTGGCAACATCAAAAACCCATTATGCTAAAAGGAACCAACCTAACTCTCATACCTGCTTATATTGATATCATTATACATAACACCAAGATAATATCATAGACGATTAACCGACACGACAAGATCAAAAGCTAGTTTCGCATAAAAATTTGAACCTTATTTCTTGTTTATAAATGTAATTATTCTTTACATCTTTATCTATGTTTTTATTTGCTTCTGAGAGAGCCGTAATATTAGGGCACTATTTACTAAGGAAAGACTAAGTATATACGCTACCCATTGGTAAGACTGGTTGTCAGACTTTCGGAAGGCTACAAAATATCAATCATAAATTAATTATTAAAAGAAGGGCCGAAAAGATTGTACTAAATCTTTTACAGCCATAATAAAGTGCAGAATTTGAATAATCCCAACATTCTTCGATGTGAAAACTTAAATCAATAAGTAATAGTTGATAGAAAGCCGAATATAAATAAGTATTTTTGACTAATCAATTCATTTTCACACATTTATAGTTTTCAATTTCACTGCATGGAATGTGAGAAAGATTTTATTGAAAATTCGCTATTTAATTATTTGGGTGGTAAACACTTGAAAATGGTAAATGATATCGGCACGGCTAACAGCATGGTTGGCTAACGCAGTTAAGCTAAGCGATTGAATGCTTCGATCCCCGTACGGAAATAATATTTGCAAGGCCTACAGATAGTTGTTCCGGGTCTGGCTGTTTGTGTTTTTGAGTTTAAATGTTTGTAAACGCACCCACGATACAGGAGAAACACCAAGTCTGGGGCAAGGTGTGCTAAAAAAATTGTTTAAAATCTGTCTAGCAATAACATACAAAATGTCTGCCAAACTGCAAAACAGTTTGGCGGCAGTTGGTCTCGTTTCACTAATTTCGCACTAAGGTTTATTGAAAATTCCCTTTCAGACGTTTCTTATGAGAGTAAATTTTCACTAATCGTGCGAAAAAGACAAAACTAATAACAACGACTTCTGTACCCTAGGTTATGCCATTTACGTCAAATGTTTTAGGTACAATCACTGCTCTTGTATATGTAGAAACCCTTCTTTCATCTTGCTTGTTAAACTAAACTTGTATAAAGCACAATAACCGTATATTCAAACATAATTGAGTTTATCTACTTTAAGCATAAAAAACAAGCCCATTTCACTTACTTCACTCTTTACACAGAAGATACTTATGCTGCGACGGAATAGCGGTGTATAAGTAACCGAAATCTAATTAAATAATTATGACTTTGAATAATTACAGGTTAGCTCATTAGATTCATATCTAATCTAATTTTTGAGCCGTTATTTGGGGCACCCGCTTAGATATTTTCAATGAGAATAAGTTAGGTTTAACTTACTTTTTGCATCAGACTTTCTTGTTAGACCAATCTTAACCCGCGATAAAAGTATGGATGAAATTATATCGGTGCATGATCAGACTAATATTAGAATGTTCTCTTCCCTCTGCAAGAACACAAGCCTCCTCTATATGAGGATAAGTGGGCCTTAATCCACCACGCAGGCCCGGTGTGGTTTGGTGGATGTCAAATGTTTTATTTAGTTTTTGGTTCCATGACATGCCGGTTTCTTAACGATAATTTCCTTCACCGTTTTTTAGTCATTCCTATTAATAAAAAAGAAAGATTTAAGCAAGCATAAAAATAAACACATTGTTTAAAGTTTTTGCCATCGGTACGCAAGAATATCAGTCTATTAAATGGTCTTGAACACAGTCATCCTTCATAGCCAGTTTGTTGACTTTCATAACGTTCAACACATTTCCTTTTTGAGCAGCTATACGACAAGTTCCCAAGAAATCTTCCAAAACTGCAATACCGGTATGTTCTTGTTAGGTGCACGATGTCCATACAGATAGGATCCACAACAAACTTGCACTGTTTAAACATTCAAGTTCACTACAGGTCAGTCGCAGCGCCTTCAGTTTTATTTAATCCACTAGAGGAACTCCCCTGGTGGGGTTGGTAGCCAAGTAATATTAGTAATTCTTTCTTTCTTTTTCGTGTAGTTATAATTCAACGATATGTCCTGTCGCACAAACGCGGGCTTGCGAGCACCCATTATACGTCGCCTTACCACCCAATACAATAAGATCTTTGAAGACATTGACTTCTTCTTTGTCTCTGCTCAAGAATTTAGAAAACTTACCAACAAAATAATATTAGAATATAATAGTTAGTTTAGTTATTTAGTTTAATATTTGCTCATTCTCTTTCTCTGTTGTTTGCATGCCTGTCTATGTGTAAGTAAACTTTTAATAACTTTTCTATTTGAATCTTAGAATAGCGCACTGTTTGATATAACTTTTAATATGTTGTGGAAAATGTCCTAGGATATACATTCATAAACCTTGTATATATCCGAATCGAAATCGTTCCGAGCGTTTGTTAATAAGGGAGTTGGTGTAAGAGTTTTATGCCCATGAACTTCTGTACCTCTTGGCATTACTTGTCATCGAGAAATATCTTTCAATATCTTACGATGTTTTCCTTCACCGAAGCTAGTGATAATTATACAATACTCATATGAATCCGAAGTCATAGAGGTGACTTATGAGTTGGTAGTCCGACGGTCACACCACAATGCCATCACTGCTTTAACAGTAATTACGAGAGGGATCGAGTTCAGTAGAAGAGTGATCATCTATTCATAGGTTCTTAGCTACCCAGACTTTTTGAGCATCGGAGAGCACATTAAGCCGTCGGTTCCAGCTTCATTCTGTGTTCTGCCAGTGATCTTCGAATGTCTGTACGGCTAATCAGAAGCCCGTATGAAAGGAGTATCGTGTTACCAAGTAACTGGGTTGTGGAGGTTAGATAAACGGTCATTTCTTCAAAAAAATTGGTAATCAGCTTCATACTAATCGGTTCGACTGGAAACCGACCCCAAGAATTTGTTCCATCACCTCCAAATGATAAAAATCTAGTAGACAGTGTACAGGTCTTAGTCAAACCTAGTTTTTAAGTCTCCCGCAAAATAACTTGCCAGTTAAGTAGTAGTTAAATCCCTATGCCACATATTTTACGTCAGAAGCTGAATCAAACAGCATTTAAAGTCTATTTTACGAACAAGTCATTAAAAGCGAGACTTTATTTACTAGATCCAGTGAAGAGTAAACAAACATAATACCTGACTGGTCTAGGCTAAACAAGTTTAACCGATATCTAATACCACCATCTTCGCTTTTCAATCGGTTGATTAATTCAATGAACAGTTCCATCGATTAACTGAATCAATTGAAACGTTTTCCGCCTTTCGATGTGCATTTTTAAAATTTGACAGGCTTTTGTGAATGTTCAAGGACTTGTGAAATTTAATACATGTAACGGTCCGGAATGCCACGTTTATGAAGCTGATATTTTTGATGATATAAAGCGTGTAAAACACCTCTTAACGTAGCCGAAAGGCACTGGTTCTCCCTGTCATTGCGATAATTTTTTTGTTCTACACCATACCTGGGAACCTTCTAGTAACGGAGATATTAGGGGTCAGTGTTCCAATTTTTTGACAAGTATTTTTTTTTAATACAAGTTTTTAATGTAAGATTTTTACTTTAAACACATCCACGACCCCCGTACTATTCAATCCGTCCATCAGCACAATGTTTTGAGTGCGTTACATTGAGTTCTACCACAAAACATGATTTTACACCCCCCAAAAAAAAAGTCGTTTCCCAGCAATAATTTTTGCGTAAAGATACTTAGTTTCATGTACAGAATGCTTGGTTGACGGCTTCGTGATGAGGTGATTTACACGGTGTATATGGTCTTTCCCAATCCATTGAGTAATAGAGACGTGTGGAAGAAGACAAGCTGCGCCACCACATAAATTGGGATAAGAGCAGGGGAATGTTGATAATGATGAGGATGATGGTCTATCCCAAACAGGTGCCAGTGTTGAGCTCATTCTAATGTTTTCCACCAGAAATGGACGGAGTAGACTATCTTGTCACCATGAATTCATTGATAACAGGACCAAGTAACTTAGAAGAATCCTCTTGCAGAAGGCTAGAAGTCTATTAGACTGAAATTGCCGTTGGTCCTGGGCCTGATCTCTCTCCGGTCGGATTGCCGTCCGATCAGACTTTGAGACTACGGGATGAGAGAGTGCACCTGTATCTGCACACAATAACACCCATATTCTAAGAGCCTTCCCGTGTTTTGCACTATAATATTTTCCACGTCGATGGCTATTCTCCGCTGAGATACGTCGCATAGAAGTAAAGAACTATTTCTCTATATGAGAGAAGGCTTTTGATATGCAGTGTAAAAGTTACAGGCGCATTATTTGCAATAATTGTTTGAAAATTAGCACGAATCTAAGAGTATCTGATCAATTAATGGATAATTAATAGTGATATAGTGAAGAACTGATTAAGATCGCATTAATTGGACTGTAAAACAACTTTATGTTAGCAGAGCTTTATGGTGGAACTTATTAAAAGCGTGTAAATAGAATTTAAATTGACTTGATTGATTAGTGCTTCCATTAGTGGGAGATTAACGTGTGCAGCTAGAATGACGGTTGCAAAAATGGTTAGCATAATTATCTGTTCCCAGGGATAAAAACTTCATTACTTGAGCTTTTACTGGCATTTACACACGTAAATCTTATCTAAGAATGATATCTACAAGATGAAAAAATAAATATTCTCGAGATCGTCTGTTTCGCAAGACAGTGAAACAATTAAACCGTTTCTCCCATTCCCAGATCAACAAATTATCGCGATTAACATGATCATAATTACGATCAGTAGCGCGTACATAACAACTAGTCCACATTGTATTTCCCATGTTCTAAACTTGTATACAAAACTACAGCTACCGCTGACACGGACCCGCGGCGCGTGCGTGGCGCGTTGATGTCTTTTGTAAGCAGCTTTTAAACAACTGTTTTCCAACCCGGCCTTATCTTTTATCATTTACAAAATGTAGCTTTCCGCCGCGAAATACAAACGTCTTAACGTTTGTATTTCGCGGCGGAAAGCTACATTTTGTACCATTCCGAATTCTTCACCCGTTCGTACATAAATTTTAACAACGCTTCGCGTGTTATGAGAATCGAGGAGTGAATGTAGAACAGGTTAATTGATTGTAATAACAAATGCATCGCAGATTTTAGCGGAATGGATGAAAGTTTAGCGGAATTAGTGTAACATTCTGATTTTTTTTTGCACCGAAGAAAATCCTAACACACTGACACACTTAAAAGCGAAGTGAAAAGCCGATTTTCACCATTGCGAACTTTCAAAACACGTTATTGTCCCAATTGGTAACGCATAACTGAATTATCACACTGAAACCAAAACATAACCCAAATACTGATCCCCGAAACTCAAAAATGTAAAAAAGTTCTTTTAAAAACTTACCTATAAGAATGTTCAGTTTATTCCGGTCGGTAAGGGGTTAACACAACACAGTTTTTTATATAGAACAACAGATTAGGGTTGCGCCACGCACGTGTCAATGGGATGTCGATAGTATGCGGTGTGATCGCGACGTGTGGTCGGAGCGAGGGCCGCGGGAGACTGGCGCGCCGCCGCGTCTGCGCGCACCTGCCGCTCGGCCCCCGCACTAGTGACAGGTGGAACGGCACATCGATATCGATACGACGGAACCGTGATGAGGATCGTGGCTTATAGGAGAGTTACAGGTCAAATGAGGTGAAACTACTGCTTATTGGGAGCTTTGTGATGCTACTGCTTTGTTATTGCTGTGCTTTGTTTGTTTTGCTTTGTTAGGACAGATCTTGCTTATTTGGGTCCGTTTCCACGAAGCGGTAAAATCCTTGCGCACTCTTTTGATGTAACTGAGTGATGGACTTTATCAGTATGGTCTTTTATAAAATTCGACACAGACAATGTCTCAAGCGCTCGAGAATGCACGAGCGGACATCAGAAAAGTGTGCGAGGATTTTTCCGCTTGGTGGAAACGGAACATTACACACACTTTTTGAACATGAGCATACCAACCCAATCAGTAATTCAATATAGGTATAATATCTACGTCTAGATCCGAAGATGCCCGATCACCGTTAGTGCTTTTAGAAAAGTTTTGTGGCCTTGTGGGCATACGCTTTTCATAACGTTACTAATGAAATTTACATTAAAATTGTTTATAGGCAGGTGATTATTCATCAACAGAACTTACTATGATCTAACAACGGATGCTTGCTGAAAAAATCTTGACTCGGAGATTAACCAAACCAATTCCAGCGGCATTGGGCATTTAGGGGAGACTTATGTCCAGCAGTGGACGCCTTTCAGCTGAAATAATGATGATGATGAATACCGGCGGCATAGCATCCTCGTTTAAATAAATAAAGTGTAATTTTGTGTCAAAACAATAACCATTTTATACAACTGTACAACACTGCAGATTGACGTGGGGACTTGGGGAGTCTATTTCCTTTGCAATTGTTTCGTTGACTGTACATGGCAGGACCAACAGCCATAAATAAAAGCGTGGGTGCCGAGATAGCTGTCAGTTCAGTAGAGGTTACAACGGGTGGACAGATTAAGTACAGTTACAAGTAAATACTTCAATAAATCTAAACTTATCTAGAGTGACTGGTCAACATACCAACCTTGTAGTCTGTTTATCGTTATTTTGGTCGCAAGGGAATCGAATTAGGAAAATATGAAACAATGAATTCGTAGGATAAATACAAAGTAACCTTTTAATTAAATAATCAGGAAGGTTAACTTCTTTCGGATCAACATATTCAATCTAGAAATAATAATAAGTGTATATTACAAATATTTACAGACACCTGTCTTTAGGCCATCAACTTCAGATATCGAAACAAAACATCGACTACGCCCATCACTATCCATACGTAAGCAACGTACTGATCAAATTAATTACCGTCTCATTTCGACTCCGCAACGCTCTCGATCAAATACTATCGCCTTTCTCTTTTACACTCACTCCGAATCATATACCCGTCTCCTTCATTATAAAAAAAATGCTTAGATTCTTCGCCGGCAGCGCGTGCTGAATGTGAAACTGTAAGTTTCACCTGTGGCTTGAATGAATCGGGTGATGTGGGTAATGAGTAGTGTTTAAGAAAATATGTAGGTCGACTTGCTAAGTGGTGGGATTAGCTAGCTAGCCGAGAGACTAGCGGCTCTAAAATGGAGGTTGGCTGGAGATTAGACGTGGATAGCAGGCGGAGTAGCCATAATCAGCCTCTTCCCACTGCTGGGGCAAGAATCTTCTCTATGTGAGGACTAATGCGGGCTGGTAGATCTTCTTCTTTGCGTGTACTCAAATGATACCCGATTAGTATATTAGGCCACCTGTACAGCTCAGTCGTTGGCTTCATTTAAATCCTAGAAGGTGTAGGTGGCTGTGCAGATTGGACAAGATAAGATATGAGGCATGTCTTGCAGAGGGGTCCACATTGTATTGATGTCACATATCTTCGAATTGTTGGTTCAAGGATTTGCCGGTTTCCTTCACCGTTTCGAAAGCACCGTTAGTGAAAAAAATAGGTATTTAGTCTGAACGGCCCAAACCGAATGGTACACAGGCCATTCGACCGTAATCAAAAATTGACTACGTTCCAAAAGACCAGTTATATCAACATAAACACATCAAGTACATTCACAGGTTTAAATAAACCTAGATCGGGCAGGTCGTTACCAAACATCTGAATTGAACTATCATTACTTACTTGCAATTTTTAAATATGTAGTCTTCTTCTTAGCATGTCGATGGCAATCTAAATTGTATCGGCCCAGAACTGAGCCACTAGTTTGGCGCTCTCTGCAGCGTCCATCAGTTCATGTAATGAACAAACAGCAGGACACGCAGGACACGATATTATATGCCGCATCGTTTGCGGGGCAGCACCACATTTACACTCCAGGGCAGAATCACTAATGAATCTCCACCTGAACAGGTTTTCCTTGCATATGTAGTTATAGTTTACTTATAAGTACTAATTATACCATAACAAAACTGCGCCTAAATTTACGTAATAATAAATGAATTTGAAATGTAAACTTTTTGTAATCCTTTTTCTATTATAATTATTATTCGAGTGCAAAAATTTATAAGTTGGAATAAAAGATTCTTTTTTCGATTTGTATTATCTCATATTATTCCTTTGGAGACCCTTGCTCTACCTGACGACCTGAGTCAAGTAATGAAGAAAAATATATAATCAATAGGATTTATTTTAACGCATTTTTTCCAGTAAATGCTTAAAGAAATCTCATTATTAATTAATTCCATTGGCGAAACTAATATAAAATGGTCTTTTTCACTGTTGCTCTTTGCGGCATTCAGTTGGCAGTGATGCATATAATACGACACATCATCATTCTCTTGCCCTTATCCCAATTTCATCTTCCAAAATTCTCTATTCCTTGTCAACTCATCAGATGGAACTGATGCCAGCAAGCTACTTTTTGGGGAACATATAAAATATGTTAAATAAAACCCTGTCCAATGTCATATAGGTATCCTTATCAAATAACTAAATAAAAAAAAAATATTCAAAGATATCATGATAGTGAATTTTAGATTTACAATTATCTTGCCTAAATTAGCACCATTACCCCAAAATGTAACAATTATTTTTAACGCGACAACAACAGCATAGGAGTAGTGAAAGAGGTCGTAATAAAAATCAAACAAAACTTCGCCGCCCTTCACCCTTGTATTGCTATGTAAGTTTCCTCGTTTTATTAAATTTTATTACATTTTTGTCGGGGTGTTTTTTGGAACGAAGTTCCTTATCGCGCGTTGTGAAAGGGGGCTAGACGGAAAAAATTCTTACGAAAAGTTGTCACGACACTTTTTGCTATAGTAAGCTATTGTAAGCTTTATTTCTTTAAAATAAAGTTGAAATTTCCTTAAATTACGTACAATTGGGGTGTGTATGTTAGTAAGGCTAGATATGATTATTATTTTGAGTGACCGAACTACAAAGTACAAATTTGGTTGTGCAGTTAAGTAAGAGCTCTTACACACGAGCGGCATGTTCCCAACGGCAGAGGTAACTGCAGCCGTCGACGCGCGTCGACGGCTTCCGTTGACGCGTCGACGGCAGCCGTCGACATTTCAACTTCGAAGATCAGCGGCAGCCGTCGTCTGCTCTCTTAGTATAGGAGTCAGTTGATTTATTATTAAAATCATTTACAACTTCTTCACAAACCGCCATCCATGCTCTGTTTTTTATTGTTTTATTACTATAATCTTTCAATTTATAATTCCAAATACAAGCATTTTTCTTTACTGCCATAATTAGCAATTCATTATCAATTTCGTCAGTAGAACTCATTTTACAAATTTGCGACGTGTGCGCACTCTTGAACTATTTGCAGTCGACTAACAAAATGGCGGACGCGGCACACTACAACTGCAAGTGTCGTTATAAGTCGACTGCTGCCGTCGACGCGTCGACGGTTGCCGCCGAAGCGCGTCGACGGCTGCAGTTACCTCTGCCGTTGAGAACATGCCGCTCGTGTGTTAGAGGCCTAAGACGTATTGCTTCGAATTAAGGATTAATCTTCCTTAAATTAAATATTTTATTTTTCGCACACTAACTTAAATCTAAAATGTATTGATATTATGTACGTGAAAGGAACTTCGTTCCATCCGGGTGTCCCTTGACACCTCTCAAGTTTTTTTTTTACTTGTAATCCTAAAAGGATCACATAAATAGAGTTTTAAATTGAACCTAACAATACCCTCACGGATCGGACAGGGTTTTTAACATATAATATTATCTATACTATAATAATATTATTAAGCTGAAGAGTTTGTTTGTTTGTTTGTTTGCTTGAACGCGCTAATCTCAGGAACTACTGGTCCAATTTGAAAAAATATTTTAGTGTCAGATAGCTAATTTATCGAGGAAGGCTATAGGCTATATATCATCACGCTACGACAAATAGGAGCGGAGCAGCAATGAAAAATGTTGCGAAAACGGGGAAAATGTGACGCAGACGAAGTTGCGCGGTACAGCTAGTTGTATACACGCATAATAAAATTATGTATGTTCCCCAAAATGTACCAGCCTGGCATGCTCATGCCAGCCTGGTAAGGTGGTATGTATTTGAATAATTATGGGTTGGTACGGTCTCCATCGGCCTTACGTTTATCTGCCCAGTCTTCCTGTACTGTAGTTAGTATTTTCCAGTTTCTTGCTTAAGTTTCAGGTTTCCTTTTTTTCGCCAGTCCTCTGACGTAACAGATAAGTGTTTCGAATTAGTGTGGCGGATTAACACCACAAAAAAGAAAAAAATATTCGCTACCTGAAACCATGCCAAACAGTAACGAAGATGTATTCGGTTTATTTAGATGATTTTTTCATGATAAGTAAATATTTTATTAGTTAAAATTCATAAACTATGTGGCTTAACAATCACAATGTTAGCAACTTAACTTTTAAATTAATTTTGAAATCATTCTATGACCGGTCATTTGGGAAGTAGACAATTTTTGATTATGGTCGAAAGGCCCGCGGTCTTTGGGCCGTTCAGACTAAATACCCAAAGTAAAGACCCTAACTGGGTTCGAACAACTAACAACAACTGGGCTGCCACAGCTCTCATAAAGGAGCTTAACTTTAACCAACTTTTTTTTTTTGGTTGGTGTGAGATGAAGGAAGTTGATGGTGATGATGGTGATGATGATCAGAGAGACAAAGTTGGGACTAAACAAATAATACAAAAAAATGGGACAGTGACAATGGGACCATCAAAATTATTGTCTACGTATGATATGAAAGCTATAAATGAGTACTACACTGCTTTAGAAACTACAGGGTTTTGGATGATTGATAATTTACAATAAGAAGATTGAAATATTAAAATAACAGTTTACTAATAGATTAGGTTCCTTACATGTAACATAAAAAATAAACTCTCTTCAGGAATTTTCTGTCTCCTTGTATCTGTAAATAAAATTTAATAAAATCATCAGAAATAATGTTTCCGTTTCATAAATATTATTAAACATAATATAATTATTGCAGTAAAGATTGATTTAGAGCTTCATCAATAGAATAAAAATAATGTTAATGTGTAAAAAATCAGAACTGGACTCAACATCAAAAAACCCAACAGTGCGCTTATATTTAGGTATTCATTTAGTTATTTTGTTTTTTTAGTAATTTTGTAATTTGTGGGAGATCTGAAGTCTTAAGCTAAGCCTAGGATCGTATTTTAGAACTCCAGATAATCAAAGCATACACTGTCACTTAC
This sequence comes from Cerastis leucographa, assembly GCA_963082945.1. Lineage (NCBI taxonomy): Eukaryota > Metazoa > Arthropoda > Insecta > Lepidoptera > Noctuidae > Cerastis > Cerastis leucographa. The sequence goes on from OY720382.1 coordinate 6,490,780, forward strand.
GTTATATCTTCCGTGATTATCAAAAACTAGCTACTGCCCGCAACTCATTTTTTTCCTGGTTATATTATACATGTTTTAAACTTCCTCTTGAATAATTCTGTCTATTGATGAAAACCGCATCAAAATCGTAGTTAGCTGTTGCAAGTTCCATGAACACTGAAGATTTCCCGTAAGGGACAGTGTATGTTTTGATATGAACTGTTCAAACTTTAAAGTAGATGATGATATTTCAAATGAATTAAAGTTTACTTACTTGCAAGATATACAGGTATAGAATACGGTCTGTCCTTCATCAGCAGACCTCAGCTGCAGTGTGGCATAAGACATTCTATCATTGCCACACTTAGGACATCTTCTCTCAACAACGGGACCTTCCGGACCATCAGTACTTAGCATATTTTCATGAGTTACCACGGAGACTGTGTTGAAGTGAATTGTGTAATTGAATTTTAAGTCGCTGAAATCTGAAAAAGAATTGTTTAAATGAAAAGGTTAGGTAAGTGAGTATTTACTGATAGGTCCGTGAGTGCTTCAGCATAATAATTATATAATAATTGTTAAGGGAAATTAGCATATTAAATCATTTCCTTTTTTTCATACATTTGGGCTTTCTCTTGACCTTCTTGAATCTTGCGCTGAGGGCAGAGATCATCATTAGCTTATAATATTCCCACTGCTGGGACACAGGCATCCTCTCTATGAGAGGGAATGGGCTGTAATCCACTACATGGGCCCATTGCCGGTAGGTAGATGTCACATGTCTTCAATTTTTTTTTCCTAGGACATGCCGGTTTCCTCACACTGTTTTCCTTCACCTTTTGAGAGCAGCGGTCATAGCGGGCAGAGGACAGAGATGATACCAGGGAATGTACTAATATTAGTAGACTGCTAACAACAAGATGGACTTATTTATAATCATAAGGTTTCTTAAAACACAATCAATATCTCAAGAAGACATAATAGTCTGTCTATCTAACATAAGATACATAGTAATACCATAAAAGTTCCATTTATTTATCAACTTACTGTCAGCGTCAAAAGAGGCTTTACAAGCATAGCACCTGACTGAGCCAAACTCTTGCAGCAGAGGCAGAATAGAGCCACACCGCGCACAAAACGCTGTACTACTTGAAAATGGTCCTGTGTCTGCCATGGCCTGAAAAATGGTGAGTATTTAAGATTTTGTTAATGTTTACCATCCACATTGTAGTATTTGTTGAAATTGGTTTTGTTTTTTTAGTTACCAATTTGTTTTAATAATAAAAATAGGTACACACAGCAACAAGCAAGCATCAAGGTATACTTTTCCAGTATAACAAGGCCTTGCTTTGTACAGATTTACCCTACAGGGAGAGATCCGCATATAATGGATTTCTATACCTTGATTGGTTCCCCTGTGCACATGTATCAAAAACAAAAAAGGTTGTTAGAGAATTTGGTCAGTGGGTCGTCTTAGGGGCGGACTTGTCTGCATTACGGTAACCAGGGAATATGTGTAGATTTCTGACTGAGCCAAACTCTTGCAGCAGCCGCCTTGCCATGTATTAAAGTAGATGTAAATGGGTATATAATGTATAGTAGTTGGGTAGCCATTAGAATTAAAAACAACTAATAGGTTTTAGACCAGTAGTCCTACTGCTGATTGATGGGAAACTAATGAAAAGGCTAAACCAGTCTTTCCTGCTGGGATGTCTACAAAAAGGTTCAATAATTAATTTTTAGAAGACTTTATATTTACGAGAGCTGTGTAAGAATATAACAAATGAGGAACAAAAAAATAAACCATGCAATATGCTTTGTTGTGTAAATATATATGCTACTCAAGAACACAACAAATAAATTACTTACTTACTAAGTTTTACAAACGCACTGCACTCACTCGAAACTAAATAAAATAAATGTGATACAAAACAAGGATTCTAGGTTATGTTATGATTTTTATATTGTGAAGTGACATTAGACACTAGTAAGTAAGCTACAGGGGGAGGACAGGACACTGCCATACTTGACATGGGCGTCCAATTTTACACAAAGATACTAGCACCATCTCTTACCAAATCCGCATAAACTTAAGATTTAGTACATTAAAATGACATAGATGGTGCTTACGCCAATTATCGCCAGTGTGATTAAATACCTTTTTGATTTGAATGAAAATTCAGTTAAAAATAATGAATTTAAACTCTAAACAAGATTAAACCATTTATTTATTTTAAAAGAATTTTGTAATTGCGAATATTTTTTTTTTAGGTTTTGCAACAATATCATACAGATTGTTTGTTTACAAAATGGCGACTATCGGCGTGTGCGCATGCTTGTAGATCTCTCCCATTTTGTGTAATTTATGTGGTTTCTCGGTTCTATCTTCTTTTACACTCAACTCGACCGCACTTTCTGGAGCTTTAGATGCAGGAAGTGCGGTTGAGTTGAGTGTAAAAAAATAAATAAAAACAGAAACCCATAAAAAACCTATTCAATAACAAAGATATAGATATAAGTATATGTACGCACCTATAGCTATTGGGATTAGTTCAACGGATTTAGTATCAGGTGGCGACACCGTTCAATGTAGGTGTCAAAAATTCGCTTGAGTGGGCTCTCTATTCCATCTATATTACTATACTCTTTAAAAAAAAAAAAAAATGAAAAACGTTTATTCAGTCTCAAAAGTTACATATTATACATGAGTTGAGACAGCCCCAGTAAGTAATTAAAAATACTTGTGTTGGGGTTGACTCGCTACTTCCCTTATTTAATACAGTATTGAGACTAAATTATAATAAAAAAGAAAAGAATACAAAATAAAACAAAACCCAGCCAAGATGCAAAGCTGGTAAAAATATTTAATTCTTATAGTCTCTGTGACCTTATTCTATGCATGCGTGTTTGTGTATGTGTGTGCGAGTGAGTGAGTGTGTGCGTGTTGTTGAGTGTAAAATTATGTATGTGTGTGTGAAATTAGCAAATTCGTACTAGAATGTGCTCAGTTTGTTCATACGTTAGAGTTTTTAGCCATTCAGTTATAACTTTCTTACATTCATACAATGCTTTAGGATGAAATTGTAGTTTAGCGTTTATTTTATTGTAAATATATGCAGATTGTGTTACGAACTGTCGTCTTGCAAAAATTGAGCGAACCATTTCGGAGTGGGCCACAATATCACTCCGTCTTCTATCCCGGCTGGCAGAATTAAATGGAATAGATTTATGTAGATATAGGGTCGTATTTAACAAGTATAATTGTCTCACCGATAACAATCCACTTGTTCTGTATAAGTTAACTGTGGGGTATTTATATGGTTTGAAGTACATCACTTTTATAAGAGCCCGCTGGGCTCTTTCAAGCTCAAGCAATTTTGTTTTTGTGGCACCACCCCAGACTGGAATGCAGTATGTAATAACTGATTGAGCTAATGCAATATAAACATTATTGAGTATCACAGGAGACAAAACATGGCGTAGTGTCTTGAAAATCCATATTAAATTTCTTACACGTGACATAATAGTGTCAATGTGTGAGTGCCATGATAGACATTCGTCAATAATTACGCCCAAATATCTTGTAGAGGGAACTTTTTTATAATTTTACAGTTACACTTTTGTATATAGCGGTTCTCACACTCATGTATCCCAATCTCAAAATCAGGACCTGGTTTAGATCTTTGACTTGGAGAAAAACAGATATAATTTGTTTTTGAAATGTTCAGGGTCAGCAAATTAGCGTTTAACCAGTCCAGTATAACGGTGAGACCACGTTCAGCATTTTGGCGTACGGCATCCCAGGTTTCTCCATGGTACACGACGGCTGTATCGTCCGCATAGGAGAAGATTTTCCCTCCGCTGCTCAGCAGGTTACACAGTTCATTAATGTACACCAGGAACAGCGTTGGGCCTAGCACGCTCCCCTGTGGCACACCAAAAACAACATTTTCTTCTTCACTATGTAGGGTTCCTATTTTAACTTGTTGAGTCCTACCGCGGAGATAGCTTTCAAAAAGACGTAGAGCTGTGCCTCTAATACCTATCGCCTCAAGCCTCTGCACAAGAATGGGGACCGAAACTGTGTCTCCTCTAACTCTTTGGTAAGCTAGTAACTTATTTTTTGACAATCTTCTACAATCTTCTTCTTCTACAACATCAACCAATGATTGATTTGAAATTAAACGCCATATGATTTGCCTGTGTTGCTCAGTAATTATTTCTAGAATTTTCAAAGAAGGCGCCAATAGAGCCTTTTGCATGCAGGTAAAATATAAAAACAGAACTATTTATAAGTCGATTTCACGATATTTTTTTGGCTTAGTCATTTTTGATTAATTATTACAAATAACTGTAACATGGCAATACCGCCGCCGCGCTGCCATGTGATTGTCAGACGGACGACGCGACAGTTCTCCAACAAATCAGTGTAGCCAGAATCTGCCAGATGCGGATGTGGCACGTTCCAAGTTTTCCAACTAGTTTGCCTAAAGTCGGCTAATGTTGTTTTCTACAAATGAGCCTCAAAGACAGTGCTGTATTACCCCTTCTCCCCTGGTACCACTCCCATTGCAAGGTAATGCACCGTTCTTGAGAAAAGCCGATTATTGTAACCAGGTTAGGTTACAATAATTATTGGTGGAAAACATTTTATATTCGCCTAAAAAGCATAGTCGACGTAGCCCCGCTACGCGGGGCTCCTATTTCTGTCTGCAGGGTTTGCAGTAACCTAACACGAAGGGGCGCTACCTAACGCGGACCTAACGCGAAAGCTTGTCGCGAGGTTTACTTGTGTAAATAAACTAGTACCTATTTAATTGAGTAACTTAATCTACTAAGTTTATTTTTTTTTAATTTCAGTTTGATTTCATTTCATTTGGTACTATAGGTACTTACGCAAACCTCGCGACAAGCTTTTATGATCATATAAATTGTGTTTAATGAGGTTATAAGTTGATAGATAAAATTTTGAAAGAAATTTTTATTTTCTTCTTTTTAGAGCATTTTTTTTTTAATGTTTTTAACTTAATTTTATTTTAACATTAATTTTAGTTTTGCCGTAATCTTTTCTGACCTCACATCATTATCACAATCTCAGGCAGGAATTTTGGGCATTTAATATTGTAAAATGTTTTGTTTTATTAAAACAATTATTTCACGATCGTTGTTTTGTTTTTTCGTCGTAGAAAAATAATAGAGCCACTGATGGCCATGTGTAATACTTTTTCAGAATCCCTATTAAATGCGCCAAAACTTGTAGTACAGGGTCACTTTTCGGTAGAGTATTTTTTTTTCACAGTGGGGTCCAAAGTAAATAAAAAGTTATGATTTGAGAAAAAATGTTTTCGTAAAACTTAATTTTATCTTCAACATACCCAATAAACAACCATAAATAGCATGTCTAACGAAAGGACTCATTAGTACCAATCTAGTGAAAATTATAAAAAAGATAGAAGATGTAGATTTTTTCGAATTTTAATAAGTATTAGTTAAAAAAAGTCTCTTTTCTCATAAAAACACAAAATAAATTTTAACTCTGCAGGGATTGACCTTAAGGGCCACCCGTAGAATATTTCTTTGCAGCTGATGATCCTATCTAACCCCTCGTTTCGTTCGATCCACGACTTTTTGGCCACCCTGTATATAAAATATAAAAGCTTTTAAAAAATATCTTGGCTTTCCCTCACCACCGCCATCGCCACAGCTCTTTGATAAACTGGCAACATTTGAAGACTGGTGCGTTCCAGAATTTTGACCAATAATAAGCATCAAACATTTTTTTCCTGGCAAAGAGAAACAGACCACAAATGCACAAACCGTGCGAAGCCAGAAAAAAAAAAATACAACACAAGTGTCAAGTTGTCAAAGTCCGATGTTAATATTGTCAATCAAGAGTTTGAAAAACATTGTATTCGGGTTTATTTCCACTAGTTTTACGGAAATATAATTATACAACAAACTTTCTCGAATTTCGGTATTTACATTAACTACAGCCTATTAAATAGTACTTTAAAAGGTCAGTAAAATACTACATTTCCCACCAATTGAAGCACAGCAAGCCGGTGTCGCAATGACAACAAACAACATGATGCTAAGCAAAAAAACTAACAAATACCTTACATTTTATTACTTAGCATGGAAATATTCTCTTATGTACACTCTATTCTGCTAGAATCAAGTCATATATTTCACCTTTGATGAAAAAAGGTTCTGTGTTGCGAAAAAAATAATGGCAAAACAAAAATTGTATTTCCAGAGTTTAAAATGGATGAATCTATGGAGTCATTGGCTCAACCCGACCTCGGCTACGTTCCATCGATACCACCAAGCCAGCCGATGGAGACTACACCAGCATTGAGCACTATGGCACCATCATCAGGCCCACAAAGTGGAAGACATGAGGAGTTCTCTGTGGAGAAGGTTCTGGATCGAAGAATCAAGAATGGCAAGGTTGAATTCTTGTTAAAATGGAAAGGCTATTCTGAGTAAGTGGTACTAAATATAATAACTAGCTCTGCTCTACTTCTGCCGGGACTTTAACTAAAATTATTTAGATAATAATTTAGTTTTTTTTTTAGTTTTTGCATCAACTCAATTTTATTCATTTGTATAAAAGATAATCTTAGAATTTTTATAAAATAGAAATAGCCTAAGTTACTACTTATTACATCAGCTATCTGCCAGTAAAAGTCCCGTCAAAACCAGTTCAGCTGTTCCAGAGATTAGTTGGAACATACAGACAGGCAGTTAAAAAAAAAGTTTGGTATATGTACCGTATATACATTCATATGCATGTAGTAAAAAGTTATTTTAATATTACTAACAGATGCTTGAATTTTATTTTTTTGTATAGATGTAGGAAAACTAGAAAGGTAAAACAGTTCTATTCTTAATCAATGTCAGAAACTCTTATTTGCCAAATGGTATAAATATCTTGGAGAAGCTTCAGACAAGGAGGTTGAATACACAAAGCACAAACTAACTTCTGGTATTGCGACTAGTTGGTTACTGCTTATAACATAACATACACTGATATTTTGCCAGTTATGTCTAAGTCCCATGTAATAGGGGGCTAGCCTATTGCCATCAACCGGTCACAAATCCAGAATCCGTTGCTGGTACTGATAAATTCCTGATTGTCAAACCCAATAGCAATATGGCTTCTGCTGAATGTCTCTATAATGCTTTTGATGATAGCTCTGCTGGCAATATGATGTGCTGTAAATTGAGCTACTTTTAAACTTCCTTTGAAAGTGTAAGTTTAATAACTTACACTGTCACTTACAGGATATCTTTCGTGATTCTTAATTAGAGTTCCCGATATTTTAATGCTTTTGCAAGCGCCATGATCGCGGGATGACTGGAGAATGTGGGTGGATAGAATGTAAATAATTAGGAGCAGACAGATCTGTCTGTCTTTTTTCCTTGTCTTTTGCTACGCGAACCACAAGCACTCGGTCACGGCAAAACACACTCACAATATCACTAGGTATTGTGGAGTCCTTATTATGACTCTGGCTATTTCTTTTGAGCTAACTCCATCCAGTGATTGGGCCCTGACTGCAGTATGCAGTTTCACTGGATGGAGTTTCACAAGCCACATATTCTGTCAACAGACAAGAGTACTACGTAGTCATTCCAAGGCTGACAAGAGAAGCAATTGAATTATCGAAATACAAAAATTTCAGTCCAGAGGATGGCTTCAAACTGTCAAATACGTTGAATCCAGTGATAGGCATGCTCACAATAAAGACTTCACAAAACCTAGTGATATTGTGAGTGTGTTTTGCCCTGACTTTGTATCTAGCCAGTAGTTTCTGTATCAAAAGTCAAAGAAAGAGGGGGACTGATTTGTCTGCTCCTAATTATTTATTTTCCATCCACCCGCTTTCTCCAGTCAACCCGCGATCATGGCACTTGCAACAGCATCGAAATGTCGGGAACAAAAAAAAAAATATGGAAGATATTACGGTGATAGTATAAGTTCAGATAAAAACTGTGAAAGTTAAAAACATTGTTCCTTTATTAAAATAAATTTTAATTAATTTCAGTGATGACAATACATGGGAGCCAGAAGATAATCTCGACTGTCCAGAACTTATATCAGCATATGAGGAAGCTCGAATGAAGCGGGAGAAGGAGGCCGCAGCTGCTGCGGCCGCCGCTGCTGCTGCCGCTGCCGCCGCTGCTGCTGCTGCAGCCGCTGCCACTGCAGCTGCTGCAACCCCTGATCCTATAGAGGAGACTTTGGCTAGCCGCAAGAGGAGCAGGAGAGGAGATAAGAAGAAGAAAAATAATACAGAAGTAAGTTTTTTTGAATTCAGCATGTGTGAATTACTCATCTGTCTTTAAAATGTCCTTGAGAGTAAGAGAGAGTCAATAATAACTGACATGCTCTCCTCAAAGGCATCAAATATAGTTGGGTCCAAAAAAAAAGTGACCAAAAGCTCATACAGTACAGATCCAGGTAGTGTGGTAGAAGAAAGGAGAAGCCCATAGCCAATTCTGGGCTGAAATGATGAACTATGACCTAATCATACCTGAATATTTTATCCTCATCTGGAGTTAAAGTATAGGCATTTTTATTGGAATAATAAACATAGACTATCATATACCTATGTAATTTTTCAGCAAGTCTTACAAGAGATTGAAAAGCCACGTGGTCTAGCACGGGGGTTATCGCCTGAGAAGATTCTAGCTGGCCAGCTGTTCCATGGATCATTGTACTTTTTGGTCAAATGGTAATAATTTCTGTTATTTCTACCAACCTAACCTTAGGCGTTGTACATATCCGCCCCCCGGTCAACAAAAAACCATACATTGACAGTCAATGTATGGTTTTTTCGTAGTTAGTGTACGAGAATATGGATCAGCGGGTCGGCCAGCTTGTAACCGACCCTTTTTGGTAATGGAAAAATGAAATTGATGCGAATGAAGTAGTATATATTTAAAAAGAAAAACAGAAAATTATTAATGCATATAATCAAATGAACCTTCTGTTGTTTTTTTACATCTTTCATGTTTTTTTTTTTCATTTATATATTACGGCTTTATTTCATGCAATAGGGGATCGGACTGGGTAAAGAAAACCACATTCTATTTTGTCCGTCAGACAGGTAATACAAAAATATTAGACATGTATTTTTTGTTTTATCAAAATATCAAAAAATTACTTAGTTAGAACTCATTAAAGTTGGACAGTGGGGGCTTACTACGTCACAAGTGGGTATAAAACTTACCTACATGTGACGTCATGCGCCATTTCAACTCAATATATCTCCGTAATTTTATGACCACGTGAAAAAAGAAAAAATACGTGTCCAATACTTTTCAATAAACTACCCGACGGACAAAGAAAAAAAAAATAGGATTGTCCCCTATTTTAGTCGTTTTATTTTCTTGAACCCTCCCCGACACTGAAACCTGGCTATGCCCGTGCATTGACTGGCAAATTGCAAAAAACGAATTTCGCGGGCCAACCTGTCGCTTCCACCAGAATGTCACACATTGTGTCACCTCATGTAAAACTGTCTCTGAATTGTGTCGTGTGTGGAGAATTCTATCTGTGAATGTATTATTATTGGAACGAAGTTCCTTATCGCGCGTTGTGAAAGGGGGCTAGACGGAAAAAATTCTTACGAAAAGTTGTCACGACACTTTTTGCTATAGTAAGCTATTGTAAGCTTTATTTCTTTAAAATAAAAATGAAATTTCCTTAAATTACGTACAATTGGGGTGTGTATGTGAGTAAGGATAGATATGATTATTATTTTGAGTGACCGAACTACAAATTACATTTACAATATACATTTTAGATTTAGGTTAGTGTGCGAAAAATTAAATATTTTATTTTTCGCACACTAACCTAAATCTAAAATGTATTGATATTATATACGTGAAAGGAACTTCGTTCCATCCGGGTGTCCCTTGACACCTCTCAAGTTTTTTTTTGTTTCTATAGATAATTTATAATCGGTCTAATTTAGCTTGACTTCGTTCGCGTGAAACTTTTAATGTGTTTTCAGGGATAAATTATACATACATGTAAACCTTTCTCTTAAATCTTGAGTCATGAATCATTCTGTGTATTGCTGAAAACGCATCAAAACCCGTTGCCTTGTTTAAAAGATCTAAGCATACAGACGGCGGGAAGTATTGAGTATTGGAAGCGACTTTGTTTTATACTATATGAAGATTGGCAGTTGAGACAACTCATAGCTGCCTGCTGGCCTACACTACTATGACCTCTTAAAGCAGTATTGTTTGACTTTTATTCCGGTGTGGGAAAGTGACGGAGCTATACAAGATGTCTAGCGCATCTCTTTCCCACACAGGAAAAGGAGTAAAAGAATAATGTTTTAAGACGCCGTTGTAGGCCACCTGAATCCTGCTGTTCCCCACTAGACTTTATTCTCGCAGCTTGATATACACGGTGTAAATCACCTCATCACGAAGCCGTCAACCAAGCATTCTGTACATGAAACTAAGTAACTTTACGCAAAAATTATTGCTGGGAAACGACTGTTTTTTGGGGGGTGTAAAATCATGTTTTGTGGTAGAACTCAATGTAACGCACTCAAAAAATTGTGCTGATGGACGGATTGAATAGTACGGGGGTCGTGGAGGTATTTAAAGTAAAAATCTTACATTAAAAACTTGTATTTAAAAAAATACTTGTCAAAAAGTTGGAACTTTGACCCCTAATATCTCCGTAACTATAAGGTTCCCAGGTATGGTGTAGAACAAAAAATTGATCGCAATGACAGGGAGAACCAGTGCCTTTCGGCTTCGTTAAGAGGTGTTTAACACCCTTTATGTTTGTCTAGTCGATATTTAAATTGTTTTAATTTTTGTGCTGAAACTTCACCTTCTGTGACCTTATTAGCGTATCTCTATCTAAATGCGTTTTCCAATTTCTTACAGGCACGGTTGCACAGACTTCGACGTGGTTCCAGGCCATGAGTTAGGGGAAGCCTTCCCCGACTTTGTGATCAACTACTATGAGTCCTGTGCTCCGTTTAGCGTCAGACACAAGATTGGAAAGATTATGAGGATTGCTCCAGAGGTAAGATCTGATAAAATCAACCAAGTTTAGATTTTATAAATCTACTAGCTGTCCCGCGCAACTTCGTCTGCGTCAAATTTTCCCCGTTTTCGCAACATTTTTCATTTCTGCTCCGCTCCTATTGGTCGTAGCGTGATGATATATAACCTATGTCCTTCCCCAGGTTGAAATCTATCTTCTTGTCAAATTTCATTAAGATCCGATTAGCCGTTTAGTCGTGAAAAGGTAACAAACAAACAAACAGAGTTACATTCGCATTTATAATATTAGTATGGATTCTGTGTTCGATAGTTTTTTTTTTTCGGATGGGAAATCATAAAATGACCCATCCTGCTCTGGGCGGAGCGGGAGGGAGTGTCAGACTTGTACTGACTAAAACCCATCCATGGTCCTTCTTAGCCCTTTGTGTTACAGGGCCACGGTATCTCATACTTAGATTCCAAAAATTATCACAAATATCAGTAAATTATGTACTTATTTACAAAAATAACTTGAATGCATCCAAATAACGGTCCATTTAAAAAAAAAATATGACTTTAGCATTAGACTAATAACATCTATTAGAAACAACGACTTGAATAGACCTTATTGTATTGTATAACGGGCTTCACGTCAAAAGCGCGTATTTTGCGTACGATTGATATAGATCTTACGTGTTCTTATCTATATTCTTCGTTTGATTTTGTACAGATGTATTTTTCTAGTGTTATTATTCTAATCTTATGAACTTTCCTTCAGCTACCATCAGCAGCACCGCCGCCGGTAGATGAGCCTATGGACGTTTCTGGAGACCTACCAGCTATCCCCACAGATCGTAAGTTAATTTAAGAAAAAAAAAATGTATTGTAAATAATTCCTTTCAGTAATGTGACAAACCGAATAATGAATGCAAATTTTTCTGTACCTTAATTTAAAAACTCTGTTAACACTTCTGTTGCTAAGTTCGAATAATTATGATATAAATGACTGCACGGTTGGCGCAGTGGTTAAGCGATCGGCTGCTGCGCTGCGTGTCGCGGGTTCGATTCCCGCACGGTACATATATTTGTATGACCTACAGATAGTTGTTCCGGGTCTGGCTGTTTGTGTATGTGAATTTAAATGTTTGTAAACGCAGCCACGATACAGGAGAAAATTCCTAGTGTGGGGCAATGCTTAAAAAAAAATTTACTCATGCTCAAAATTCACAAGTCATCTAACTAAAACTACGTTTAACGACGACTCGGTAGGCGGGTTGTGCACACAAATTATTGTTCGACCCATATGCTCAGTGCTTAGCACCAATACATTTATTATTTTGACGTTAAACACTTTCGTATTTAACGTCAAAATAATTAATGTTTTACAACTAGACAAGGTTGGTGTTTCCTGACTACTCTGTCGCAGATTCTTTTCAAGTTCAGACAAGTCATAATATTAGAGAATCATGCAGATTAGTGCCTGACTAATACCGTCTTTCTGATTTTCTTGTCTTCTAGCATTGTTTTTCATATATTTCTTTGTCAGTTGATGTTGTAATCTATTTGTTAAGCAAAATGCTTCCCATCAGCCTCTAGTCCCTTATTGATATGAACTATTTTCCTTTTAGCAGCAGCAGAGGTTCCACAGTTACAAGTGCCAACAGACGCCGAGTCGCAACCAGTCGAAGTTGCGGTCAATTGACCATCATTCTACAACGCTAGAAGTAGTGACTATAAGCCATCGAATTTAGTTGCTCTGGCTGAAATCGGCTACAGTCCTTTCAAAATTATTTTATCCCTGATTGGGCATCCATGTCGAAGTCAAAGTGAACCTTATTTTTATTCCTATAGTGTTGCTAGTGTCGTGCTGGCAGAGGTAAAATAACTATGAAAGGTCTGGATCGCATCATTGTCATCGGTAGGGACTAGTGATTATTAGGTGAAAGACTATTGAAGAAGTAAAGTAAAAGATGAGTGAAATAGAGAATGTTTTATATCGTGAGTCGTTCAAAGATCAACGCACATTTATAAGTTCTGGGGGCTTAATATGACGTCTTAATGCAGTATTGATTTAATGTTATTCCAGTGTGAGAAAGAGATGGAGTTATTGAGAACGTCTAGCGCCATTGCCATCTCTTTCCCACTCTAGAATAAGATTAAAACAATACTGTTTTAATAAGCCACAGGGTGGCCCGCGAAATTCAAATTTTCTTAAGTTTTTTTAGCAATTTGCTGGTCAGTGTCAGTTTTAATGTTTAATAAAATATGATACGTGGCCGTAACTAATATAGCTTTACTAAGTTATAATCATTAAAGGCATCAATACAACCCTTTTAAGTTCATTTAACCCCATAGAATGACTTTTTCATGAAATAGTTCATTGGGATTAAATGAACTTAAAGGGGTTGTATTGATGATTTTAATAACTACAATAGGGGTGCGGACTGGGTAAAGAAAACGACATTCTATTTTGTCCGTCAGACAGGTAATACAAAAATATTAGACACGTATTTTTAGTTTTATCAAAATATCAAAAAAATACTTAGTTAAAACTCATTAAATTTGAAGAGTGGGGGCTCACTACGTCACAAGTAGGTATAAAACTTACCTACATGTGACGTCATGCGCCATTTCAATTCAATATATTATCTCCGTAATTTTATGACCACGTGAAAAAATAAAAAATACGTGTCCAATACCTTTCAATAAACTACCCGACGGACAAAGAAAAAAAAATGTGATCATCCCCACTACAATTATGTAAATACGTACGTTTTACGACTGCGTGTCGTATTTTATTCAACATAGAACTTGACACTGACTAGCAAAATGCAATAAACGTAAGAAAATTTGAATTTCGCGGGCCACTCTGTCGCTTCTACGTTAAGACGTCATTGCACTCGCACTTGTACGAGATTAGCATAGCCTCATCTCGGATTATTTCTATTAAATTCAATACTGCAAGTATACAACGCACAATTATTAGCTGGGTAAATTAAGACATCGCCTTAAGTCGTAATCAATTAATAAAAGTAAGAAAGAAAAAATACATTGCGCTAAAGGTGACGGCACAACATTGAAAGCATAAAAAGAAATATAGGGGTTAAATATTGTGAATATAAAATGCACTAATTATAACTGCTATGAGCTTAAATTGTAGTACAGATTATCCGGAAATATAGCCCATAAGACTAATAAAATGTTTTTAAAGCTGTACACCATCTCCTTCATGATAAGTTGTCGCTTTAACTTAATGATGTTACTTGTGCTTGCTTGAAAACTGTTATACTATTTGTCTATAGTTCTGCTTACAATTATAAGAAAAATGCGTGAGTTTATGTAACTAGGTACGTTGTGTTGTGTGAAACAATTAATTTGTGAACATACTGCATAAGAATAGCGAAGAAAATCTGTAAAAATGGGAATGGCTTAGCAATAAATTGTGTTTTTGGTTAAGTGAACAATGAAATATTATTTGTGATACAGATAATTTATTTAAATAAGAATTGTGAGATTTAGGATCCGTTCACACAGACCGGCTCGGAGAGGAGAGCTAATTTTATTATTTTTTATTGAGGTTTTTTTTTACATGACACTTCTTTTTATTATTGAGAATGCTTGAGAGCAAACCTAGCGCGCTTAGTGTGAAATAATAAGAGGAGTCGACCGGCTGCCTCTGATGATGTACTCTTTCGCGCTCGCGCAGCCGAATGGCTCCTGTTGCATGCTCCTCGCGCGGCGGACTTGCTCCGATTGCGTCCATGACTCAAATCTAAAATCACACGTTATGCTTATACCGCATCGAAAACAAAACTTGGACTGCGCGGAACTGGAGGTATGCCGCCGTTGTAGAGCACCCGCTCGGCTCTGAGTGTTCAGAAACAGTGCTCTTCTAGCCGGTCTATGTGAAACGGCTGTCTGTTCCGGCCAGTTCCAGGCGTATAACTCGCGCCGGTCTGTGTGAAAAGGAGAGCGCCGGCCGATGCTCTCCGAGCAGGTCTGTGTGTACGAACCCTAAAATAAATTTTTATAGTTTTTATAACGACGCACGCCGTTGAAAATTATATGCTTATAAACTGATTTTGATCAATCATATTTCTTGTTCGTACGAAGCATGTGTCAAAAATTTACTACTGTTTCCTAACCGAAACAATCAGGTAGCATTTGTACGGGATAATTTATATCAAAGATCGCGTCAAATATCTGTTTCGGGTAGAACGTGACTTTAAAACGTTAGATTTGCCTTCATCAGGCTTAGGTCATGCGAAAAAGTGTCCATATTGGCAACTTGGCAGGAATGAGCTCACGGCTATGGAACAACAGATACGATTTTCAATACAAAAGAGCAAGACGATACTATTCAAAATATCATCGTCTAAGGTGTTCTAAGGCTCTATAATCTTTTGACACAGTCCGGCGAATCTAACGATTTAAACATTAATTGATTGGAACAAAAATTATGACATTCTGGATTCAGTAACATTTATTTAATAAAATGTATGATATGAATTGAAATGAAAATATAGGTTAAGCTATAAAATAAATCTGTAAATCAATTTTCAAAAGCGTTCATTTATTTTTCAATATAATCTTATATTAATCCCTGTAATATAAAACGAGTATTACACTTACAAACAAAAATCGACTTAGAGCTAACTACTATAGAGTATCAAATACTTTGGCATGTCGTCGGTTGGAATGTTAAACATTTCAAAGGTATGGAAATAATTTTGTGAGCCACGAATCCCAACAAAATAGATCTGTGAAAATAAATGCTTATAACAAGTTTACATAAACAGTAACTGGACTGGCAATACTTTGCTCTTCGGAGGCAAGTTGCCTGCATTCTGATTCATTTAATTACATCAGCTATGGTTTAGTTTGGAATTAAATAGATTCATCATCATAACATCACGCCTGTCATCCGCGTAGGGTAAGGCAGACAGAGATGCACCTAATAGTACACCCACAGTTCGCCCGGTATGTTTAAGTCCCATAAGTTTGGGGGACAGCCTATTGACATCAACCGGGCATAAATCCAGATTCCGTGGCTGCTACCAAGAAATTCCATATAGATTCATGTTAAAATAGAACTCAAAATCTGATGACTTTAGTATTCTTTCTAAGACTTTCTTGTTAAAGTCAAATCAACGTCCAAAATGACATTTCTTTTTTCAACTGGCAACAAAACTCCAAACAAATTTCAAAGCAAAACTTGGCTCAAAATCAATCCATACGTTTGTCAAAAAAAAAAACTTAAAGTTGGTTGATATTAAGGAAGGGCTTGATGGACGCGATGTTTTCACATTCCGGGATCAGCTTTCCCCTCAGTCTGATACAGGCATCTGCGCAGAAAGGGCCGTTGAACCAGTTCCCGAGCATTTCCTTGCATTGTGCGCAGTTCTCGATGCAAACTTGCATGGGGTCGTTCAGAGTCGCTAGGGGAAAATGATAAAAGATTTCCGTTAGTGTTTTGGAGACAATTAAGGCTACCTTTCCTTTCACCAGAGATTTCCGAGAATTTGCAGCGAGGGATGTGCGTAAAACTAACCTCATGCTTGGCTAAAAGGGGTAGCCCGCGAAATTAAAATTTTCTTAGGTTTTTTTTGCTATTTTTTGCTCAGTGCAGCTTTTAGGTCAGTGTCAGTCTATATTTTGAACAAAATGTGATTCGCGATAAAAGCAAATATGGCTTTACACTTTACAGAGTTATGATCGTTAAAATTATCAATACTACCCTCGTAAGTTTCATTTTGAGGGCAGGGTTGGCGCAGTGGTTGAGCAATCGACTGCTGCGCTGCGTGTTGCGTTTCGATCCCCGCACGGAACAAATACTTGTATGGCATACAGATCCGGGTCTGGCTGTTTGTGTATGTGAGTTTAAATGTTTGTAAACGCACCCACGATACAGGAGAAATTCCTAGTGTGGGGCAATGTTTAAAAAAAAACAATATGCCATTGAATGACTATTTCATATTCACGAAAGAGTCATTTAGTGGAATGAAAGCATGAATTTCGCGGGCTACATTAGCACATCCTCCATTAAAACATAAAAATAAGCTATATTATTGGTTAGTTTATAACAACTGTCTCTACGCATCCATGCATAATGTCTGCTGAAAATGCAGCCTATTGGATGGTTCGAACGATTTTTTTATTTTGCTTAGGGTTTTTGTTGCAATTGCACATATAGAGAGGAGACATCAAAAAGATAATGAAACCCAGCAACTTACAATGGGTCTCCGTGGTGGATTGCGGCCCACACCCAGAGAGGAGGTGGCCTGTCCCAACTTTGGAATCATTATAGACTGATTATGGACATCATAGTGAATTATATATATATCTTCAATCGTAATGTTCTACCGCTTATTTTTTTTAATACAGTCTTTGTCCAACGACATCGCTTCATCTAAATCCGTCTGATAAATTTTATAGGTTGGAGTTATACAATAAAACAGAAAATCAATTTTATATAGCATAAGTACATTTATTTTTTCAATACAATCTTAAATTAATCCCTGTATAAAACGAGTAGATATAAAACTTACGAACGAAAATGGATTTAAATCTAATTAATAAAGAGTATCGAATACTTTGGCATGTCATCGGTCGGGATGTTAAACATTTCAAATGTATGGATTTATTTTGGGCTACGAATCGTAACGAAATAATTTTGTGTTGAGTGTGTCACTCAATAAATGCTTAAAACATTTTGCAAAAACTCCATCATATCATAGATCTACGGGCTGACAATGCTTTGGCTTTCAGAGGCAAATAGGTCTTTGTTTGAATAATTTTATTACAAAAGATGGAGTTCCTATTGTTTTTATGCATTTGGTTCTAGGTTTTATTAATTTTATTAAACCATACTCTGTCAAATATTTTTCCTACTGGCAATTAAGTTGCAATTACATAAATTGCAATTACAAAAAACAAAACGACATATAGCCCATAAACAATCCATTCGTTTGTCAAAAAAATACTTAAAGCTTGTTAAGGAAAGGCGAGATTGACGCAATATTTTCACAGTCTGGAATCAGCTTTCCCTTGAAAGTGATGCAGGATTCTGCGCAGAGGGGGCCTTCGAACCAGGCACCGAGCATCTTCTTACATTGTGCGCAGTTCTCGATGCAAATCTGCATGGGATCGTAGATAGTGGCTAGGGAGAAATTGATAAAAGATTTGGGTTAGTATTAATTGGAGACCGGGTGGTTCATACAACTAATATTAAGTAGATGAGGTTGATGGATGTTTTAAATTGTTCCACGTAAAAAAATATACGGACGAGAGATATCGTATTACCCAGTACCTACTAACAGGGTTGTGTAGGTCAGATATATAGGCAGTCGGTCCATGTAAAACACTGGTATCCAGCTGCATCCGGTTAGACTGGAAGCCGACCTCAACGAAGTTGGGAAAAGGCGTATGATGATGCCTACGTAAAAAAACAAAAAACAGTGCGTGGAGTCCCTCCGCGCGGAAGAAATTAAACTTCGTAATACTACACGCATGCGTTCGAGTGCCACGCATTTACTCACGCTCTGTGTCTTTGTATACCCGCTCCATTGTAGCGTGAAACGTTTAACGCAAACGTGTTGGAAGTCACATAAGAAGTTTCACTTCAATTCGGAAAAGTTTAGATTGGTAGCCAATTAAAAAGGCTACGCAGATGATGATCTATTGAGGAGAAATAAATACCAATGAATGCGCCAAAAATACCCACTCCATTCCTTTTAAATGATTTCTCAACTAGCTGGCAGTTACAAAGTTGCTTTAGCAATTAATTAACTATGTTACATCAAGTGGATGAATGAATATGATGTATCTTGTCTCGTTAGTGTTTGTGTCTGCTAATAACACCCTTTGGAATCATGCATTCTGCTTAATTACTTAGATACAAAGGCTGTTGTTTGGCCGGTCTAATTAGGTACGTTTCAGATAGAGACATTATTACCAAGGAATGTAATAAATAACTTTTATACAAGGTGTTGTTTTGCATCCTCGGCAAAATCAAGGAGGTAACTATGCTAATGATTCTCGTCCCGAATCAATAATAAAATGGGTAGGTAATTTTATTATTTTTTCTTTTTTTTAACGAAATCGGTAAGTTTGATCCACCCGTGTTTTTAACGCGGCCTGTCTGATTCTCGCCCTATAACCACGCTTACACACATACAAACAATCTCAAACGTTTATTCGATTTTTTTTAAATTAACTAGGTACCTTTAACTGATTATTTATGTCTTTTGTGTCAACCTCCTGAATTTTGACGAGGATGCAAAACAACACCTTAATAGGGATGGTGACTCATTTTTTTTTATTTGTCTATCGGGTAGATTATTAAAAAGTATTTGACACGTATTTTTTCTTTTTTCACGTAATCGTAAAATTACAGAGATATTTTGAGTTGAAATGGCGCATGACGTCACGGCTTAGTACATTTTATACCTAGTTCTGACGTAGTTAGCCCCCACTCTCCAACTTTAATGCGTTTTAACTAAGTATTTTTTTGTTATCTTGATAAAACAAAAAATACGTATCTAATATTTTTGTATTACCTGATTGACGGACAAAATAGAATTTCATTTTCTTTACCCAGTCATCATCCCTATTGTATTATGAACGTGGACCAGGCGAAAGGAGTAATAATGATTGTAGCAGGTGGCGTTCTGTGGTTTCTGCCATCCCTCATGGGGAAAAAGACGTTAGTTTATCTATTAATGACGTGTTGGTATAAACCTGTAAAGACGATGCCTACATTTAATTAAGTACCTGTATCATCAAAACTTACCTGTACATTTAGTATTGTCCATGGGCAATGCGCGATGCTCAGACGACCGTGATATCGTGGAAGGACCTGGGGGTCTACTCTCTAAGTCCGTCAACGAAAATACGGGTCCGTCCGTAACTAGCTTTATACTCTGAAATGTATCCTACTCACTAATATTTTCGGATTCATGAGTTTTGAAAACACATCGGGAGTAAGGACAACTGTCCAATTGTGTTGTCATTCATTTTTAGTTCGAGCTTCTAACGAATCTTATGTCCGTAAGTGATACGGAGTAGGAAACGACCGTAACTTCGGCCGAAACTACGGATTTTGTGCTTAGAGAGTAGACCCCCAGCTTCCAAGCCTTACGGAACCTCCTAACGTATACCTATTGCCTACAACACATCGGTGACGTACCAACCATACAGTTATAGGTAAATGAGAAAGCGCCGCTTATAATCTCTGTGGGGATTTTTCCAATTCAAAATAACCTAAATTTCCTGCTAAAACAACGTCATTCACGGATCGTAGGCAGCCATATATACCTACGTAACTATTAATATTTTCCATATAGGTAGGTACAATATTTAAGTAATAACCTGCTGATTGGCTTGGTTAGAAACAGTGACGCACTTCACCTACCCAAGTACCTTAGCCGACGTCAAGCCAGCAGGAAGTTAAAATGCGCCTTATATTGCAGCTTAATTTTTAAAAGAATAAGAGCTAAAGTGCTTTAGCATTTTATATTAATCCAAACTCGGCACTTGGGACTCGTTAACGCATTTTAAACTTAGTAGTTGACTGCAGATGTGAGGAAATGAAACGCTGAAACGTCCCTGAGGTACGATGGGAACTTTTAAGATGGGGGTTTGAATTTGAAAGTTTGTTTGAATTGTAGGTACAGTCAGAATCAAAAGTCGAGTTTTGTGCTAGTCAGTGTGATCTGATGTTATATTGTTTTGCGAATTTGTGTAACGATTGATGAAAATATTGTTATGTCTTTTACTACAGTCTGTTAATAAAACTACTACAGTCTGTTAATGGATCGTTAATAAAACTAAGACCTTTTATAATTTTTGATATGTAAAGCGACTTTTGCTGCTGACCGTACATCGGGTTTTGTGTAGAAAAGCCACTGTTTGAAACTTGGAGGATCATCGTTTGTTAACTATGATTCTGGTTTTAATGTTAAACTGGAATGTGACTGTTGTGGAATCGACTGATACGGCGTCACTTCCGAGTAGTATTTCTTTCATTTGGATTAAAAAGGATTAGAGGGTCGTCTTAGAAGACTTATTTTCCTACAAATATATTAAACTACCTCTACTAATATCTAGATCAATTTGGCAGTTTAGCCGTGAAGACGTCCCAAAGACGTCCTAAAAAGATAGACATTTCGACTAGGTATATCAGATCAATATCAGCGTAGGTTTTCTTTCGCAAGTTTCTCACCATCTTAATAGGGGATAATCCTATTTTTTTTTCTTTGTCCGTCGGGTAGTTTATTGAAAAGTATTGGACACGTATTTTTTCTTTTTTCACGTGGTCATAAAATTACGGAGATATATTGAGTTGAAATGGCGCATGACGTCACATGTAGATAAGTTTTATACCTACTTGTGACGTAGTAAGCCCCCACTCTCCAACTTTAATGAGTTCTAAATAAGTAATTTTTTGATATTTTGATAAAACGAAAATACGTGTCTAATATTTTTGTATTACCTGTCTGACGGACAAAATAGAATGTCGTTTTCTTTACCCAGTCCGATCCCCTATTGACTCTAAAAAAATAATGTCCAAGAAATACGGTCTAATAGCACGATAGTTTGTTACGGGGTCAAGTGTAAGCGGCTAAGGTGAAATTGCGTAATTTTCGGCGAAAGTGAGGTGTCCAAATTTTGAATTGAGGTCATTGTCTCACTGCGATCGGACACTGAATATATCAGAATACATCTTTTGGCTTATGAGATGAGAATATAAACTAGATGTTTTATAAATAAGCCACAGACCTTGTTTTAACGAAGTGCGAAGTTTTTCATGAGCGTCGCAAAGATGATGATACAACTTCGGAAACTATGTTAAAACTTCTTTTTTAAGTGTCGTAATTTATTGCTGACAAGGTATGCCCGCGACTTCGTCCGCGTGGAATTTAAAAAGTAGCTCAAGTTACTCTTTATTACATCAGCTATCTGCCGGTGAAAGTCCTGTCAAAATCCGTCCAGCTGTTCTAGAGATTAGCCGGAACAAACAGACAGACAGACAAAAATTGTAAAAAAAATATTTTGGTAAATATGTACCGTATATACATTCATATGCATGTAGTAAAACCCTTATTTTAATATTACAAACGGACAATTCAATTTTATTTATTTGTATAGATATAGATAAAAAATGGTAGGTTATACCAGAAGAATAGAATAGCTTTATTTATGTCTAGCGAAAGAAGTGCGGCGAGAAAACTTTTTAATTAAATTAAATAGTAGGTACCACACCACCGTCATGTCACCGCGGTCTAGGTACCTCACGATCTGATCATGTTTGCGGGGCGAACATAGCCAGAGACTGCACAAGTAAAAGAGTTTAGGAAGGAGATGGCCTTTGCCCACCAGTGGGATGCCACCGGCTAACAGTAACCTAATCCTTCATCTAGCTTTAGAAAATCTTGCAAAGTACTAACCATCACTAAATATTTAAAAAAAATTAATTGATAGGCCCTAACTTTTATAAATTAAGTTTGTAACAAGCTTTAGCAAAAACGACTTTCTATGAAGGTAAAAAAATATGTCTTTGTCATTTCTAATTGAATAATTTCCATTATCAAAAGCTTTACGTGTAATTAGCTACCAAGTTTTAGCCTCGCTTCTAGACGGCCGTTGAACGTGAGACGGTGAGACGAAGAAGAGATAAAATAATATACAAAAACCGGCCTAGTGTGAGTTGGACTCGCGCACGAAGGGTTCCGTACCATTATTTATAAAAACGAGCAAAAAAATCACTTCACTTGACTTCACACAATTTTTTGTATGGGAGCCCCCTTTTTTTTATCATCAAATGACTTCTCCCGCTCTGGGCGGAGCGGGAGGGAGTGTCAGACTTGACTGACTAAAACCCACCCATGTTCCTTCTTAGCCCTTTGTGTTCCAGGGCCGCGGTATCTCTCTCTCTGGGAGCCCCCTTAAATGTTTATTTTATTCTGTTTTTCGTATTTGTTGTTATAGCGGCAACAGAAATACATAATCTGTAGAAATTTCAACTGGCTAAGTATCACGGTTCATGAGATACAGCCTGGTGACAGACGGACGGACCGCGAAGCTTCAGTAATAGGGTCCCGTTTGACCCTTTGGGTACGGACCCCTAAAAAGAAATACAGTTAATGATGATTAGTACCCAGTAGGTTAACGTTCTGTGAGTAATATTGAAACTACATATATTGAAAACGTCATACCTATTGACGTATGACGTTTGAAATGAGTGTGTGATGCTGATGCGCTATTAGCACATAATATAATATATGTACTACATAGGGTTTATTTTAATCATGGAAATGCCTTGAGGGTGCCGAGCGCATCGTCGTTTCCGCATGCAATGGATCGCACTCTCGCTCTGTTTAATTCATAAATACTTATATGTATGGGAAAACCTTGAATTTGGCACACAATTAGACTTCTAGGGTCTGTCTTAGCATGCCATGGCCTGAGATTTGATCAACGCGCTATTAACAGTAAAATTTTAATCAAGTTGATGTAATGTTTTCAATTTACGCCTTATTTTTTTACTGTTCATTGAGTCTCTAATATCTACAGGTATTTGGTTCAGTAAATTGGGTATTGTGAAAGCAAATGACGGTTCTGAGCGAAGAAAAAGAATAAGAGAATGGAAAATGCGCATCCCTGCTGCAAGAATGATGCGCAGCCCTTTTTTATCTATGGCTTCTATGTCTTCTTCTATGGCTTCTGACTTAATAAGGTAGGGGTGGGTTGCCTGTGTTCTGGACCACCTCTAGCTGGAATGCTCTACTTATGCCTAGGTCAATAGTGCTCAGTTTGTCCTTTGGAAAGTTGGACTGTTTGTATTCCGTTGTAAAGAGAAATTGACATTGATTATATGGTTTTTTGGAGAGCAGCGGTGGCCCAGTGGTGACAGCCCCGACTTACGAGCAGTAAGCCGATTAAGTTCGAAACCAGGCAGGCGCATTACTTTGTGTAATTTATTTCAACACTGCTGCTCTCAAAAACGGTGAAGGAAAACATCGTGACGAAATGTCCTGGAACTAAAAATTTGAAGACATGTGACATCTACTAACCCGCACTGGGACCGCGTGGTGGATTACAGTCCACTCCCTCTCATAGAGAGTAGGCCTGTGTCCCAGCAGTGGGAACATTATAGGCTGATGATGATGATATGGTTTCTATGCCAAATAATATTTGAAGGTATGTTTTCATTATTGCTGCGACCATGTTAGCCTAAATGCCCTCTCTACAGTACCTATCTGTGACCTATTGTTTTGGCCCCCAATGGCCCCAATAGCACAGTACCTAGCATGCTGAGTTCAGGACGTGCAAGCTGATAACCTTTTTGTTCCGTCCTATTGTATCTATAAATATTAGTAATGCGTTGCATGTTTGTTGTTATTTTTTGTTTGTCACTTTGTATGCACGACATGTCCCTGCGACAATTTTTTTTTTTTTGTTCTTTTTGTCTTTGTTTTTGTCTGAAGGCTTACAGGAGTTGGATAGATGTAGGAATATGCGGTGGGCCAAGTACCAAATTTTCACCGACTAGGAGACACGTAAGTGGGCAACTCTCTGCTTGCCTATTAACAGACACACCTCCTTTTGTCTTCGTCACAATTGAATCCAGTTGGCTAATGGTAATTTGAATTCTAGAACATTATGGTAATCTTAGATTCAATTAAGATTATTCAAACACAAAGACGGTGTATAAAACATGTTCTTCGACAGTCACGTTTAGTTTTTATTGTCGATGTCCTTTTGAATATAAAGTTATTATAGCACGTGTGTGGTGTTACGATAATTTAAGTGGTCTGTTTCGCAAGTTGTCATCTAGATGTGAAGTTCTGGATTGATTTGAAAAGGTTCACCCGCCTATCACCATCTCATAAGAATATTATTTTAATCTTACAAATGTTTGGGAAATCGATGGGAACTATACGCCCTCAAAAGCTAGATCTGGCTTTTCAGTAGCCACTGTAATTGAAGAGGACGTAGAGTTTACGACAGATAACCAACATTTTATGAGATTACTTACCTATACATCAAGATGTATCAGCTTCGGAGAGTGAATCTATTAACATAATCTATTAGTATCTAATCATTCAAGATAAGGTACATAATCTCTCTCATCTCTCTGCAATTATATAAGGCTAAGAAAATATGAGGCCAATACGCCCAAAATAAAGCAGAAGAATAGGAACTAGCCTATAATGTTCTCGCTGTGGTCTCTTCTCTGTGAGGGGTAGTAGTGAGCCGTATTCCACCACGCGGGCCTAGTGAGGATTGCTTTCATACATTAGACAAGGTGTAAAAGGATATTTCACGAAGCCGGCAACCAGGCACTCGGTACATTGAACTTAGTAACTCTACGCAAAAAATATTACTGGGAACCTTTGTTTTTGGGGTTAAAGAGCACGTTTTACCGAAGGACTCAATGTTACTCACTCAAAACATTGTGCTGATGGATGCATCGAATGGTAGACGTCATGGAGGTATTTAAAGTAAAGTTATGGTTGGGAAAAGTCTGAGCTGGTTGGGTTGTATCAGTCTTCATGACAACTGGTATAGGTTTGACGTGTCTTGTTTGGGAAAAATAGTAAAAATTGGAACTTTTACCTTCATTAGCTTCGAAACGAGAAGGTTCCTAGGTATAGTCCAGAACCAAGAAATGATCTCAATAACTGGGAGAACAAGTCACTTTCGGCTTCAAATTAAAAAATATACTTAGCCGTAGTATTGTAGGGGGAAAGTTTAAGCTTGTTGGGTTGTGTCAGTCTTTATTGAAACTGGTATGCGCTTGACGTGTGTTATTGGCGGTGTAAGTTCGGAATACTGTTCATTGGTCTGTGTGCTTATACAAAATGAAAAGATGTACAGTGATTTTCTGTGTTTTTCGAGTTATTTTCTGTATTTACAAAGTCGTAGCACTTGTTTTAATATGTGAAGGTGATAAGTGTGAAGTCAGTAGGCGATGTTTAACTATAATGCAGGAACCACATAGTTAGTCGACATCGAAGTTAGAGAAAAATGGTTCGTGGTTATCACATAACAGAAAAGTCCTGTAACAAAAAGTTTTGTTTTGTGGACATAGGGTACGCTTTCATGAAGTAACAGCAAAAGTGTGAGGAAATTTAACCATGAAAATTACCAAATCTGTTTGTTCTTTTAAACGTTAGCACGAAAACGAGACGTGCAAACGTTTTCGCGAGTCAAAAAATGTGTGTCTTGCGAAATGTTACGAGTGGTCGTATTTAGAATCGTGATCATACATCCTGAATACAAAGTATGAGGAAAAATAAATAATAAACTAGACGAGACAAAGTGGGAAGATTGACGTTTTATCGCGAAGATAAAAAGAGTAATGCACATAGATGTCGATGTACATATCTTCGGACAGGACTTTCTTTTTATACTTTATGTAACATGCTTGAGATCTGAAATTGCGATTATGCGTAGAGGTCAAATTTTAAAAATAGAATCTTGAAAGGGAATACGTATTATGCCTTCAGTCCAACTAGCGACGTACCCTTATATCACTCACAATTTAAGTTGAAAAGGTACTTACCTATCTTGGATAACTCTTTAAGAATGACGCCAAATGATAAGACCTATTTTAAGTAGGTAGTCGTGAAGTAAACAATTTGGGGTTGCAAGTGGAAGTAAAACTGCCACATGGCCTTTTAAACTAGGCTTGAGCGAAGAATACGTTAGTGTAACTTACCAATAGCAGGGTTGCTGGCTACATGACCGAAGTTGGCGAGAAACGCAATGATGACGAAGACGACGATAGCAGCGTTGATTTTGACGGCCATTTTGGGATCTGAAAGAACACCAACATCATACATTTTAACAGACCATTTTTTTTTACGTATGGGTATTCATCAAATGAAGGGGTCACGGATGGGAAATCATAAAATGACCCCTCCTGCTCTGGGCGGAGCGGAAGGGAGTGTCACACCTGTACTGACTAAAACCCATCCACGTTCCTTCTTAGCCCTTTGCGTTCTAGGGCCACGGTATCTCTTTCGAACAGACATTGTCTTCTCCCAAATTTTATAGACTAGCTTAGGCCCACCCGCTTCGCCCGCGTTTTGTTCGGCAATTGTCCACGGGATCGTACTATCGGGATAAAAAGTATCCTATCTGCTGTTCTAGACTATTATATTTATATAGCTGTCACAAATTCCAGGTACATCATGTAAACTAGTTAACTAAAATATAATAAAATTATATCTCTACAGTGTTTTCTTACTATCATAATTTTAATTAGTTATATACGCTAGAATTATAATGGAAAAATAATTAGAAAAGTTTTATGAAAGCTGACTAACGTTACGTGACTAAATTCGAATTGTGAAAGTTAATTAAAGTGGACAAATAAGACATTTAAAAAAAAACTGTTATTATATCAAAGCACAGAGGGGAATCTCGACCCGAAAAGCTTTCCCAACTCGAGTTTTTCCCATTTCACTGCAAAGTAATTAAATAACTACCACTTACTTCATTGGAAATAACAACCCTATTGTTCCCACACAAATAAACAACTGCACATCACGAAACTCACCTCTACAAATTACGGAAAAAGTTCGACTTTTGGGAAAACTCTCATACAAGGCACAACACAAACAAAGCTCATTTCGTCTTAACAACAATATCACAATGAAATGTAAACAAAAAACTTGCAAAGATCACGAGTAATGTATATTAACGGAAAATTCTGGCCAACGACCGCTTGGAAATGAAACTTGTTTAAATATGTAACCTCTTAACTATGGCTGCAAGTGGGGTGGGGCGAAGAGCGTATGCTTAAGGGATATCCCAGGAAACGGATCTGAGTTGTAGGTAAAACGAAAGACGAAAGTTCTAAGTAGGAAGTCGATGTCTCCACGATGATGTTAACGTGGATTTGAAATTTGGATAATCCGATTTGTGAAAGTATTTTTTAGTGTTGCAACATAATTTTTGGATGAGAGTGAAGGTGGAATATGTTTTTGCTAATCATCGATGCTTATTAATCACTTTATTCTTAGACATATTTATCAATCTGTTTATGTATTGATTTTAGTCTCTCTCTCATATTTGCTACTTTGCCGCCAGCAAAATGTCATTTGGCGATATTTGACTGTCTCTATATCAAAGATTTGTTGATTGCCTTGTAGTTTTTGTATTCGGTTCCAATCAGACAATCTTTATTTATTTTTAAAACTTCTAGATGATACGTTTCAAGTTTTGATCGCAAATAACATGTCTTTGATTCGTATTAAAAGATTTATGATAGATCCGTGACGCTAACTCAAGTTAGACTTTTAAACAGGTTCACTGTTTTAACAACAAAGAACAAAGTGACATTATTATCTCAACTATTTTCATAAATATGTATACGATCCAAACTGGTTGCATAATAAATGTATATGAGAATTTCTTCCGCATAAATACGAACAATAATTGTATTGAAATTTTATTAGAAGAAACGGCCAAGGTCATTGGAAATCCGCACATGGGTTTTATGTAACACTTTAAGTGGCCCAAGGTGTGATGTACGATTGACAGCAAAACCATTGCTAGATTTCTTTCAAGTATGATTCATTATTGCGTAAATTCGAGTGGTTACGTTTTTACTATTTGTAAGATTGTCTAGACATAACTATTTTCAGTTTATAAATTGGCACACAGCGGTTATAAGGATTTATTAAAAGATTTTTTTTTTTGCTTTAATTTTTTATGAAAAACAGCGTGGTATTTTCTTATTCATTTAAAAATATCTAAATCATATAAAAAAATACTACACTGCATTACTAATTAATAACTTATACGAACATGTTTTTATCGGGCGTCATGATTACTGATACAAAACTACGCAATGTAAATTTTCGGTGCATGTCCACGTTATGCTGTCGCGCCTGAACAAAGCTGCTTGCCTTCAGCGGTAGCCCGGGGCGCCAGAATGTTTGTTCGTGGATGATACTATTGGGGCTATTCAATAACCGTTTTCTGACATTACTGACTTAATTTCGTATATTGACCTAATTGAGGAATTAATTCGGGTTGTGAAATTATTTGCGGTTAAAAGACTGATTGTTTGCGGTCTTATGTGGAAAAGGTTTTGGTTAGGCTTGAAGGAATTAATTTTTGTGACGTAAGTTTATATAGACGGAGATTCGATAGAGAGACGTTTTAAAAGTGCAATGGTAGTTGACTTTTTTATTGAATCTTCTAAAATAAAAATGAACTTGAACAGGCCTTTTAGAAACAAGTATCTCACATGAGATGAAACGTGTCTGACGCAAACGTGTCGACTTTTTTCGGCACGTGTTACTACGTTGCAGAATAAACCAACATTTAAGACAAAAGCATTTTACTTCCGCGCCGACGAACAAAAGTCAAATGTAAATAACCTCTAGACACGGATCGTGTACTAAGTAGCTGATAAGCACCGATTATATCGTTACCAGATTTACATAGCTCCTTAAATGTGGCGAGAATTTAATACGTGCGCAATTACGAAGCAATGGAAATTGTCTAGATGAAAATAAACTTTGGTTTAACGCTGCGCCTTTTAGGAAGCGGATCTCGTTATCACACGATCGGTTTAAATCTCAATTATTGTTAATACAACTTCCTAAACTTAAAATTATGAATTCTCGAATCCTGCCGGATACTAGATTTCATGATTGATGCTCTAATGTTCGAAACTTCTAAAAAAATGTTTCCGCATATGAAATCATGCTGACAACAAGTTCGGTATGTAAAATGAATGACGTCTAAAACGGGATTAGGGTATGATAATTTTTAGTCTATTTTGCGGTTGTGTCTGCCTACACACCTCGAGCTTTAAAGCGTTTAACATAAGGATGTAAGAAAATATCCGCAGTGCAGATTCGTCGATGATGCTATATCATAAATACCTACCTATTAGGTATTTGGAGATGGAAAACTTTTGAAGTATGAGTCAGATATCGGCCTGAGGCACCAAAAGTGTTATTGGAAAGGCCCCATTTTTGGATTCGTTTTACTTTTATACATGTTTAAAGAAAAACCGACACGAATGACTGCAACTAAACGAAGTATTTTAAGCATAGTTAGGGAGTCCTGGATGCCTGAGCTAGTTTGGATCGCTTCCTGTTTTTTTTTTTAATCGGCCTGTTAGAATCTTGTTACAAGAAGCTAGCCATGCAACAGACACTGGAAGTACTGCAAGTCAGAAGTTTGGAAGATTGTTTGAAAGAAATTAAATTGGCATTACCAGCTAGTTCTTAGAAGCATTCAAGAAAGTATTTGGACAGGAGTAAACTGAAATGCAATTACTTCAGCAGTAAGAGAGTCAATAGAGGCAATAGGATAAAATTGATGTTCAGATTTACTTCGAAAAATTGAAAAAAATACATCATAAAGCATCCCTATTTATAAAGCATAAATAACAAGAATAATTTTCACAAAACAAATACTTACTTGGAGGATTTGCTGGAAGTGCAGATCAAGAGGAAGAAGAAGTGGACAGTTGAATGTGAAGACTGATCCTATTCCTCAAGCTTTTATACTAAATCTGAAGTATCCAGCTTAACGAACCAAGTCGGGAGACAACGGGACACTTCCATTATCTATATGGATCTGATAATTAAGTTTGGCTAATGTGTTCGATTTTGTTAGTCAGAAGTTTGGACAGGAGACGTTGGATTGTGGCTGGCGTATTTTTTTGGTTATAGTTGTTTTCACCGACTTGGGTGAAAATATATGCCTATAATACTTCGCTTGAATATATGTGGCTTTTGCTAGCGGTTTCGCCCGCGTGCAATACATAAATTATATCAACGGGTCCAGGAGCTCATAGCTAAATAATAACACCTGCTCGCGTCGATCTTTAGGATTAGCCGCGCTTAGCTAGATTGGTCCATGGATGGAAGACCACCCACTACATTTCGAGTTTCCTCCGTTAAGCCGTTTGTCTCGGCTGTCAATCAAGATCTTACAGGTAGTCAGTGGCCTGAAAGGAGTTCGTGTGGATTTAGTGCTCCTTTTTAAAAGTTAATTATAAATTGTTATGAAATCAAGGAAGAATTTAGGAAATAATTGTGAACACTTCATGATAAAGATAAAAAAAAAAATGACATCAATGGTGAGAAAGTCTTGGTCAATCAATACAAAAGACTTGTCTTCACTGAAAATTGGTAGCTTAGCTAACAATAAGGGGAAGTCTGTTTCGGTGTTTTGGGATCGCCCTATACCCTTTTCTATGGCCTCAACGTTCCCCAGACTTAACTCCGTTAGAATTTTCGTCTAGGGACGAGCCAAATAAATTGTCTATGCCACGGAAGACGAGACTAGGGATGATTTAGTCCAACGCATCGATGCGGCTTTCGTGACTATGAAAGAAATACGTTTACGCACAATTAAAGTCGAGATAAGACGAAGATGCCGCGCGTACATTGGCAACAGTGACAGACAATTCGAACAAGATTTGTGATTTCTTGAAAAAGTTTTTTTTTTGATTTCAATTTCTTGAAATGTTGTACCCTATTTAAGAAACAGATAGGACACTACGCAATACTGAGATAACAGTATCTATCTTCTTACTTGAGGCATGTTATTTATGTAAAAACGATTGTTCTTACTTTAATATCGAATATAAGCCTAGTGTGTGTCGATTACACATTTAGCTGTAAATTGAAAGGTATTAAACGTATTTTTTTGGCATATTGCATACCGTTAGAGTTATTAAAAAAGAAAATAAATGTTAATGGCAAGTAATTTTGAATTTGATAGAACCATACAAATCAAAATTAAACCGTAGTGTAAGAAAAATGTATAGTCTGCAACTATACTTTTTTTTTAAATTCTGAGTTTTTGAATTTAAAAAATTAAAAAAAAAAAACCGGTGTGGCAAGGAATGAGTTATTGGGCGTTAAGAGATAGCAAATAACCTCTCCTTTCGGCCCATTTTATTTGGCAAACGATGCACCAAACACCCTGTATAGAGATAGATGGATGGTAGATAGAAAACATAAATTGTCTAATGTTCCATTTTGTCTTACTGTAGCTCAAACCTCTCCGGAGCAACCACCTCCCCGTATACCACGTATGCTTACGATGCTCAACGCGCTCGTGGAGACCGACCCAGACACCCAGGATTGGACTTGTTTGCTGATGAATCGTTCTCTGAGAAGACCAAGTAAAACGATTACATAATTTAGTAAGCTGTAGAAAATATAATAAATAAATTAATGATAGGGTGATGGCATATGGGTTATTATAGGTGATGTTCTTAAAACAAAGGCAATTTGGATTTAATCGATCTTTCACAGATAAATTTTAAATTAAAATAATTAATATTTATTTATTTAATTTTAAATTCAAGAACTTAAATGAACTTTAGAAGATTATTTCCACCCCTTATTTTATAAATACTATTCAATACTCATTTTACTATTCTAATATAATCCAATTTTTTTTTCTTTGTTCGTCGGGTAGTTTATTGAAAAGTATTGGACAGGTATTTTTTATTTTTCACGTGGTCATAAAATTACGGAGATATATTGAGTTGAAATGGCGCATGACGTCACATGTAGGTAAGTTTTATTATAAAACTGGAGAGTGGGGGCTTACTACGTCACAAGTAGGTATAAAACTTTTATACCTACTTGTGACGTAGTAAGCCCCAACTCTCCATCTTTAATGAGTTTTAACTAAGTAATTTTTTGATATTTTGATAAAACAAAAAATACGTGTCTAATATTTTTGTATTACCTGTCTGACGGACAAAATAGAATGTCGTTTTCTTTACCCAGTCCGATCCCCTATTCTAAACATAGATTCAAAACCAGTCCCGAATATACGCGGAACCTCTAATGAAGTATTTTTCAGCGCACTCCACGAGCAAGGGATACTAACAAAATAGTGAAATTCAAGTGTAGCAGAATATTTTAGTGAAGCTGCTAACGTTTGGTTGCTTGAATGTTTTTGTTCTACATTTTATACGAGAAATGGTTGGTGTTTTCTTTTGTAATTACGCTGCTCTATTTTTGTGTAATTATATACCCATATATTCCACAAAAATAGAGCATTTAGCTCGAATAAATAAATTAAGACATAAGAATAGGGATGATGACTATATTTTTTGTTTGTCTGGCTGATTTTTAAAAAGTTTTGGATAGGTACGTATTTGGTTTTCTTTTTTTTACGTAAGTAAGCATAAAATTACGGAGATTATTAAGTTGAAATGGCACATGACGTCCCGGGTAAGAAAAATGTATACTTACCTACTTGTGACGTGGTGAGCCGAACTCTCCAACTTTAATGCGTTTGAACTATAAGTCATTATTTTTTAATTTGATAAAACAAAAAATACGTGTCTAATATTTTTTTAGGGGTATGAGGAACAGGGTGTAAAGTTCCTCAATACTCCATTGAAAAGGGAGGATCCTCCGGCCAGACAGGTGTTGTGTCTGGCGGGCAACTGCCCGATAGTTGTTTTTTTTTTTTATGTATGGCATCTCGCAATTCAGCCTCTGAGGCTGGCTACTGCTTAACCGGTCTAATCCTATGGATGCCTAGAATTTAAGGCCTCCAGCTAGGGCAGCAAAATTATCTGAGTTAAGCGACAGCTCGCTAAGGGCACCCCCTGCGGGGTTCGGGCCTCGGCTTAGGGTGTCGCTTGGGGAGGGCAGCAAAGGGACAAGCTGGATCTGAGTGATTTCATTATTTAGGGGCTGATTTAAAACTGAAGGCTCAGCATCGCGGGCTGGCTCGAGCAAGGGTCGGGGTGGGCCCGATAGTTGTTATCGGGTTTCTCTATATATACTAAAGTCGATGTAAACTTTACTTGCGACTTGTAGGAAATTGATGTTAGTTCCTCCGTCGCATCATAGATGGTGCTGTAGTACTTTTTGTAGTATGTTGCTTTTTGTGGTCGCTACATTTTTGTATTACCTGACTGACGGACAAAATAGAATTTCATTTTATTTAACCAGTCATCATCCCTATTAAGGGATACACTAGATGACCTGCATAAAGTGTTCGCCACATTTTTCATTGATGCTCCGCTATTGCCTTCCTCGATGAATGGGCCATCCTACACTTTCAATTGGAATCAGTACTTCAATTCAAATCAAATCAATCTTTATTTGTGAACACAGGTATTATTATAAAGTTCTTAAGTTACCATTTAGTCGAGCCTCTGGGTCCTACCAAAGGAATTGGTGTACTCGTAGGTACAAATATATTCGGTTTTATTATAATATAAAATTAAACAATTACAATTAATTTTTTTGATGCATGTCCCGATATTAGCGCGTTCAACCAAACAAAGAAACTCTCCAGGTTTATAATATTACGTAGGAATAGATTTCTACAGTTGCGCCGTTCTCCATTTTAGACTAAATATCCACCAGAGATCTGTGCAAGGATGCGTACTTTGGGACGTGTGGGAAACGTTTTAACAACTAATTGACCTAAGCTGGCTACGTGATTGATTAGTTTTACGCATATCTGTGGTGGAAACTCTCAGGGATACTTCCCCACAAACTTTCTAAGCCCAGTTCCTAAATCATATCAGCCCTTGATTGATCCGGGACTGATGCGTTTGTAGGATCAAGCAAGGTTTAATGGCGACGTTCCTTAGTGTGTTCCTGCTAGGGTTGTGGGAAAGCGTCGTCAGTTGCCTATCATGCGACAGCTGCCGTGAGTGGTGACCTGGGGTATTCATGGGGCATTGTGGCTTTAGGGTATTGGGCCAAAGTGTACGCTGGTTGCAAGTATTTGGTGGTTGTGATCATAAATTTAAGATAGGGTTGTGATCATGTTTGAATCCCGTGCAGTGGTGAACGAGAGAAAAGCATTCTAGAAACCCAAGTTCGTGGGATGAAAAAGATCCTTGTGTGCAGAAGATAGCTGTCACTTTACGCCTTGGTGTTTAACTTCAAATTATTTGTGTTGTCAATGCTTCTAAAACTCTTGAATAAAAGACGTCACTATAAAATTCCTCATCATTCCAAATTCTAACCATTACTGGCATCAAAGTTGGAACATGTTGGCAATCAGCCAAGATATTCGTATTCTCAAGACGGACTCTGACAATCCATCATCGTTTACTTACAATTTTGAGGCCAGTCACTTCCGAATCGCGACATAATGCCCTATCATGAACCTCATCGGAAGTAAATGTCGAGTCTAAAAATACGACGAGAAATAAACAGAAAGTAAGTTTTTTTTCAGTTAAAAATAAGGGCACGCTGTTGATAAAGGGTCTGGTATCCGGTAATTATCTGATGGATTACTAAAGTTTCCGATTTCAGATAAGTTTGGGGGGAGCTAATTTGGGTTTGTTCGCTGTTGTTTTTTTTTCGATAATCCTATCGAAATAATTGAGCTTTATAAAACTGTGACTTGAGCAAGTCTCTAAGGGCCTTTTCATTGTCATGCGTGTTTGCGCCCGCGTGCAGGCCAGGCGGCCAGGCGGCCATGCTTGTTGCGGGCCGCCCGCAGAGCAGATTATTTTTGCCACGCGCCGGCTTGGCAAAAATGTGTGCGCTTGTGGTGCGCATGACAATAAAAACATGTATGATACGATAGGTTGCGGGCAGCACGCATGCGTGCCTAGCCTGCACGCGGGCGCAAACAAGCATGACAGTGAAAAGGCCCTTAATTTTGTGGTTCCGACGGTTGTTTCTGATATTTATATACCTACCTCACGAATGGGTTCTTTAGAGATAGATACGCGAGTATCTGTGCATTAAGTCAAGGTGTATTTCAACAATTATTTTACCCAAAAAAGTTACTTAGCGCGTGGCATTGAATTTGTGTTACTTGTCCCGGCATATATATTTTATCCCAATGAGTAACAGTGTTAGTGTGACTGAACGGGAACAAGCCATAGTCAACAGTTGAAGAGAGGAGAAGAAGTCATGTAACGTGCTGTTAAGTGGTGGAAGATATTTTACTCCGTTCCATATATCTCTACTGGCGGGTTGCACGACATTGGTCAAATCAGATATTCGTCAAATCGGCAATTCGTCAAATTTGATATTGGTCAAAGCTGTAATTCGTCAAATCGTCTTTTTGTCCAATTACGTAATTTGCCAAATACGCTACTGGTCAAGTCCATGTACAGTCGATGAAAACATGCGTTTTGAATTCACATAACTAATTTGCAGGAACTTGCAAAAGGAAAAGGCACCTGCTGTAGGTTTCTATTTACATCATTAAAATGTATTAAATAGTAATTGAGTATTCTGAGGTTTAATTTGTTTCGATTGTTACTGACAATGACAAAAAACGATTTTTCAGGACATGTGGTGTTGTGCAAATGAACGCTATCGTATGATCACCTACGTAGTCGAGGCTCCATCTAACATCCTATCGATGTACTCTTATCAAAGCTGGAGGCCATAGGTTTCTCGTTCGAATTTGTTAGCTTCTTTTCCGACTACCTGCGAGCTCGCAAGCAATTTGTCAGACATGGTTGCTTTGAGTCTAAGCCTTACAACACCCGCTCGGGCGTGAGTCAGGGATCCGTGTTGGGGCCGCCTTTGTTCCTGATCATGATTAATGACCTGGTCACAAGGGTCAAGTTTGCCAAATGCCTGCTATACGCCGATGACCTTAAACTGGTTGCACAGATCAGAACGGACGAGGATTGCAAACTCCTCCAAAGCGATATCGATGCCATTTATGAGTGGAGCATTCTGAACAAGCTGCCTTTCAATACTAACAAGTGCTACGTTATGACGTTCGGTAGAGGGTTGCGACCGATCCATTACAAATACAGCCTGGGTGGTGACATAATTTCTCGAGTCACCAACGTCAAGGATTTGGGAGTGACTTTCGATCGCTGTCTGGCATTTAAAGACCACATTGTTACCCTTGCGAAGGAATCTTTCAGGCGCCTGGGCTTTGTCATGCGAAATGCTCGTGATTTCTGCAATCCTAATGTCATTCGATTGCTGTACACTACCCTGGTTCAAAGCAAACTCGAGTCTAGTGCCTGTGTCTGGCATCCCTACACTGCTGCTCAAACTTTAATGCTCGAAAAGGTGCAGAAAACCTTTCTGAGATGCTATTTCCAAAGGCTTTACTACTTTTTTCCCTTCATGTACCGTACGAACTACCTACTAGGTGAGAAGAGGCTCCGATCAGCTCACGGTAGCGTGTAAAATCCTACGGGGACTAATCGACTGCCCAGAACTCCACAGCCTTTTCTGCCGGCTGTTTGTGCCCGACAAATACATTGGACACCGTAGGAGCCGCCGGCACAATCTGTTTGCCCCACCGTCGTCGAAAACTGTCGCCAGAGCTGAATCCCCTGTGTGTCGTACTCTTATGACGCTCAACGCCCTTCTGACTGCCAACCCTGAGTGTGATGTGTTTGCGGATGAATGGAGTAAATTAATGCGTATATGTCTGGCGTTCTGTGAGAAAAAGTATGCAAGAGTGTCCACTGTTCCGTGTTAGTTTTAATTTAATTTAACTTAATTTCAACCATTGAATATTGTTAACTCGATGTATTACTCTTGTTTTCTGTTTCTATGTAAATTATTGTAATTGGTGTAATACCGTTTTAATTAACTATAATAATAAATAAATCATAAAAGATGCCAAAATAGAAAAAAAAATGAATGGAAATTAGATGCGTTAAAGTTTTTAAAACAGTTGTGTCGGGTATGATTTATATGTAAATAAATATGAATTGAATAAATTAGTTAATAAAATAAACATGAGGTACTTTTATTTTTCCAGTTGATTGTACTTAAATGACTTGACCAATGGCGTATTTGGCAAATTCCGTAATTGGACAAAAAGACTATTTGACGAATTACAGCTATGACCAATATCAAATTTGACGAATTGCCGATTTGACCAATGTCGTACAACCCCTACTGGCATATCCCCGATGGTGGGGATACTTGGATTTTTTGAAGATATTTTACTCCGTTCCATATATCTCTACTGGCATATCCCCGATGGTGGGGATACTTGGATTTTTTTTTCCATTTATCGCTACCTATAGTAGGAATAAATTTTCAAGGGTTTCTTTATAATGATTAATAAGGAGTTCCTGATGTTTTATAGACGCTGAAAAAAAAATGTCTTTATGACTGTGTCAATTTTCTTTGCGTAATAGGTAGGTACAAGGAAATATTATTTATAACACATTTGCTCGTAAAGAGTCTCTTATTTCACCAATTTCAGTATCGTAATGTACCTATCTCATTTACGCACTAGTGTGGTAATGTAATGTAAAACGCACGGTTTATCAAAATGCTCCGTCTAAATTTCTAAAACGAACGGTACTTTTTTAAATCTTAGCAAAGAGTTTTTATGTCAGAAAAGTAGTCAACATTTTATGAATAAAAATAACTTGGTAGATAGAATATAATAAATAAACATTTTATTCTTTAATTTAACTTATTTTTACCATAAATTACAACCATTTATCTGTAACAAAACACAAAAATATTAATTTACTTTACTAGTAATACTTACTGGCTGTTTTTGTGCCTTTGCCTTAAAAAAAGCGCTGATGCGCGCGCATCGCTAATTTCATAATTTGTGAAAAATTATTCCGCGCGCTTTTTCTTTTAGCTGTATTGTTTTTATTTGAAAGTGTCGTCCGAGTTTTATTTCCTCGCAAATATGTTATAAAACGTCGTATGACATACGTGCGCTTTGATAATTACAGCCTCTGCTTTCTTGTAGCCCTCGCCTACGGCTCGGGCTGTCAATATCGCCTCGGCTGTAATTTTCAACTTACCGCACTTATATCATAATGTACTATTATTTCCCGCTTCTATGTCACAACTCTGCAATAATGAGTGAACTAATATTTATAAAAAACAGGGTCCAGGTAATTGTTTACTTAACGATGGGTTTCAATATCATTAGAAATAAAAATTAAATTTAAAAACCACCGACCAAAAAAAAAACGCGTAAATGAAGTATGAATAGTAATAGTACACAAATGGTTGTAATTTATGGTCAACATTAATAAAATTCAAGAATGAAAAGTTTATTTATTATATTTTATCTCCCAAGTTAATTTAATTCATAAAATGTTGACCACTTTCCTGACATAAAAACTCTTTGCTAGATTTAAAAAAAGTACCGTTCGTTTTAGACGGAGCATGTTGATAAACCGTGCGTTTTACATTACATCATCGCACTAGTACGTAATGAGACACATTACGATATTGAAATTGGTGAAATAAGACACCCTTTACGAGCAAATGTGTTATAAATATAATTAATTATAATAAAGGTAATCATTATTTAGCTTTTAACGCAATAATTAAAACAAAAATATTACATTTTAATCATAATATATTTACAATTTCCGTTAGACAAATATAAAAAAAAATAACAACACTAAACATTGATTATTAATAAAACATGGACGTAATCATCGAAATAAAATACAACATTAATATTAAAATATCCAAATAAACTACTTTATTTAAACAGAGAAAACAATTATTTCGAATTATCGAAAAAAAAACCACGCAATTTGTCATTTTTCTGGAACAATTTAAATATTTATAAAGTCTAGTTCCTATTTCACTAGAGTAAACTAATAAATGCTCACTGTCAACCAATTAAAACAATTATGATGGTATTTCTTGTAACAATTTTATCGATTAAGGGTCTATTTCTTTTAAATCTTCAGAGAAAATATGTTGGTTAGAAATATGTTTAACGCAAAGACGTCAAATCCCAATTACCTTTCTTCAGGCAAAAGAGATAAAAAAGCAGCCTTATGCATTAAAGTTTAGACTTTGTCAAATATGGTTAATTATTTAACAAGCTGACAATAGTATCTGCCAGTTTACTCCAGTGGATTGAAAATTCGACCATACACATTTTTTATTATTCAAATTTAATTTAACAGACAACTTTTGGGACTTCATCAGCCATGCTAGTAAGAATTAAGTTTTTGTCGGTGCCACAAGCTTTCTTTGGTTCTAAAGCATTTCTCATTTCTAAGGCACGGGTATCCACCTCCAAGGATTGGTTCTTGTCGTTCAAATCAATGGCTATTTTGATGGAAGCTGCTTCTAGAGCGTTGTATGTTGCCCTGAAAATGGTTTAAGTTTAAGTTCTGACATATAAGCTCAAAAAGCCACTCAGCTACAGTGGAGTTGAGCTGGCCGCGTCTGTCGTATGCCTATTAACGCGAACTAGTTACTATCTAGAGCACTGCAGAAAACAGAAGCCGTTGCGCCAGACCTCGTAGAAGACGAGACGAGCTAAACAGAACCAACGACCAGTGGACACAAAACCCTTTGATCAAAAGAACTAGAAATCATGAGGTCTTTGCACAGCAGTGGAATGACAAAGTCGGCTCCAAGTATGTGATTTCTTATTAAAGTGGACGGGCTGGATAATACAGGGCTGAAAAAAAAGCATTTAATAAATTTATCTAAACTATCTAAACTAATATTATAAAGAGGAAAGATTTGATTGTTTGTTTTTTACAATTTAACTCAAAAATCACTCGACCGATTTTAAAATTCATTCACCAAAAAAAAGCTAGATCTTTACCGAGTAACATAGGCTATATTATGCCACAATTTTCGCGGACGAAGTCGCGGGCGAAGTGCTAGTGTTAAATATGTTTGTGGATAGATGAATTAAATTGACTAGGCAATTCTTAAGCGCTACGATCATGCTTACAACGTATCACATTTAAATACTTCAAGTCCTAGCTAGACATTTATCATGATGATCTTCTAAATTTTATCTCAATAAGCTCTATTTTTAGTCTCTCAGGAATTCAAAAGTACTCGTGAAGAACATAAAAAAAGTATATATAAAAACTAAAAAAACCGGCAGAAAAGCAAAAATATTTCTTGTTTTTTTTTTTCCCTTTTATATGATTTGTTATTTCGCTTAACCAACAATCGTTATAGATCTTAAATGATTCGAAATGAGAAAACTAAAGATAATTTTGAAATAATTGTTCAACGATACTAGCTCCCCCAGTTATAGTTCGTAGACATTTTTTTTTTTTTTACATTGTGGCGTCTCTTGTCGCCATTTTCAATATGAGTACTGTCATATCATGTGATAAACAGATTACCCTCCCTCAGTTGGGTAAAAAGTAGCCTGAAATCTGCCAATTTTCGTATTCAATCAACCTAACTTTCTTTTTCAAACCGTCAGTTTATTTTTCTATCGATAAGCTAAGGGCTAATAATAGTGTAACGGCTGACAGCGGATGATGAAAGAAAAAAACGTGTTGTACCGACCCCAAATACACGGTTATGATGAGTCTACGCCAGTTTTGCCATCTTATACTTATACATACTTGGCACAGTCCAATTTCTCCTGTAACTGACGAATAGTCTCTCTCAGACATCGGACCTCATCCTTCAGTCCTATATCAGCCTCATCAGCAGCCAGCTCGTATCCTGGTCGGTAACCTCGCGTCTCCAAGCGGGTTTCAGCCACTTTCAAAGCGTTCACCTTATCGGCAAACTGTTCGCCCATAGTTTTCAGTTCTGTTGCTAGTTTGTCCATGTTTTCTTCCATCTGAGAAAAAAATGTTTCATTTCTGTTAGATTTTCGACAAATGGTGAATTAGCAGTAAAATGTGAATGTCAAAGCAATTCCAATTTGGCCCTAAAGGCACTTTTGGCCGTCAAACGCGGCACGGTTGGCGCAGCAGTCAATCACTCAGCCACTGCGCCAACCGCTCGTCATTAAAAACTGTTGCTAAAACTACTTCGATTGAGTTTCATAATACATACAACAACATAATATCCTAAAGGAATAAGTAAGAAAATAGTAAATTTGAAGAATGATTGTGGTATTTTTTTTAAGTTTCAAAAATAAATTTGCTATTTTTTATGTTAATTATAGTGGTGTTTTGTTTTTTCTTATGTTTTTAACTTAAAATTGGATTTATTTATTTAGATTTAACTTACATTCTTAGAAGTATACAATTAATTAACATTACCGAATTTTAAAGTTCTTACCAAATAATTAGATTTTTTGGGTTACCTATGCCCTCATACTCAGCGCTGTGTGTGACTTCAGAGCGAGTCAGGGGGCGCATTACCTGTGCGGCATTTTGTAATTATGTTTTACAAACGTTTTTTTTTCCAAATTTGGTTTGCGCGTGTGTTTGACTGAGCGTACTCCATTCTCGGAAAGTTTTCACCCATTTTCAAATGATTTGACTTTGAATTTGCATTGAGTACTAGTTAGTACCTTCCAAAAGAAATACGACTGAATATGATTTTGGTCAAAGGTTGGGGTAACTCATGCCCAGTGCCCAGTGCCCAGTGACGTTTGTTTTGACCGTGTTAGCGACACTTTCTTTACATAGTTTTCTTATCGTTTTAAAATATTGGAATACATTGGTCACAAGTGTCAACGACTTTTATTTTTTTAGTCTTATTGTAACAGCGATCTGATACAGCGATTGGACTTTGACGTGCGGTTAGTGGTTACAATCGGCTGCAGAATTGTGCCTTATGTTGTTCTTCAAGAAAATAAACCAACAACAAAAGACGCTTTCGATAAAACTACAAAATCTTTAAGATATCTGGACTTTGTGACCAAAAATAGTTTCTGTTTGCCGACTGACCCTAATATCATGTAACAGGATTGAGAAACTTCCCACTTATTTCTTTTATTCTGGACCTAACTATATGAATAAAGTTTTTGGAAGCTAATATGGTAGGACGGCAATATCAAATTCCCAAGTTATCCAATTGTTTGCCGCGTAGGTAGGTAGATGGCGAAACGAGAGCGACTTTTTTTTAGAATTGGAACAATAAACCTTATTAATAATAACTCCTTTGATTCAAAACTTTATTTAGGGATTATTTTGCTGGTTAAAGACTGGCATTCATTATCTATGAATGACGAACCGGGAAGTGTGGCCAAAAATGGAGAGGCCTATTTATACTCAGCAGTGGGTGAATCCGGGCTGAGTATGATGGTAATGATTGATTTTATCTATCTAGGTATTATTATCAGTGGAATAAATTGTCGTCGTGCCCTTTTTTGTGGAAAACAATCCAAAATGGACAATTTATTGCCAGGATAAGACGTATACTCTGTCCCTCATTTGTAGCCAGTACTTAGGACTTTGCTCCTTTAAAACAAGTAAAAGAAAACAGTTTATGTATATTCTGACAAAAGGTATCCATGGATACATAGACCGAATATTATCCATTTTAGTCTTGCACAATATAGATCTTTTTAACAGATTTGGTGCAGTAAACAAAATTGTGTTTGCATTCCTTCAGTTTTTTTTTTTATTATTCGTAGCCGAATGGCAAAAAAACGTTATGGATTCGTCACGTCTGTCTGTCTGTCCGTTTATGTCACAGCTACTTTATACCGAAACTATTAAGACTACACAGTTGAAACCTGGTAGGTAGATGTATTATGTAACCCGCTTAACTTTATTTAAAAAAAAAAAGATTATGGGAACTACACACATACATGGACCTTTAACTAAATAAAAAATGTACGGGGTGTTCATAGATAGGTCTTTAAAAATGAAAGTCAAACTCAAAATTAAACATCAAATTTTATTCAAACCAATTGTCGTTGAAAGGTTTTTTTTTAATTAGTGGGGAGAGATCATACCACTTTGGAAGAGTCTATCTTTAAGAAAAAAAAAGGTTTTAGGTACCTCAAAGTCAATCGTTGAATGATGATAGATTTGTTTAATTTTCAGATATGGGACTTTTTCATCAAACTGCACCAATAACTTAGTTTTTCATTAACATACTAAGAAAATCAAATTTAGTTTTGCTGTTAAATGTAAAACGTAAATGTAATACAACATTGAATGAATGAAAGCCTTCAAAATAATATAGGTATAATAAAGGTAGTCTGCTAGATAAGCTAGTTGCTTCTATGAAAGTAACTTTGAGATTCACTGGACGTGGGTCTTTCAACCTTGAGTGGCGTGTTAATCTAAAGGTTTCCAGGAATTGCTACTTATTTCTTAACTGAGCATACCTTCATCTTCTGCCAATCCAGTTCGTTTCTAGCTCTCTGCGTATCATAGATGCGTCTCCTCAGCATATAGTTAGTGACATCAGTTTGAGCTCTCAAGGCATTTCTAGCGCGGCCTCGAGCAACAAAGAGTGACTCACGAAGTCGTAACGTGTCTTGAAGCTCGTTGATTGCCATTTGTTTCGTTGCTTCACACTTGTCTTGCCATTGCTGGTTGGTAATCATTCTAGAAGAAACAATTTTGGTAAAATGGACGTATTAAAATAATTAAAT
Source organism: Cerastis leucographa (assembly GCA_963082945.1). Lineage (NCBI taxonomy): Eukaryota > Metazoa > Arthropoda > Insecta > Lepidoptera > Noctuidae > Cerastis > Cerastis leucographa. The sequence goes on from OY720382.1 coordinate 6,535,024, forward strand.
GGTTAATTTCAATTATTTGGTTACCCTTTTAGCAGTATTAAAATGTTTCGATTGATCTCGAGCAAATGATTATAATTATGTTTATATTGTGTTTCTGATATTAAATACTAAATTGATGTTTGTTGGAACTTCAAAAAGTTGTTATCTTATAGCTTTAAATCTCTCGCATTTTCGCGCCCTTGATAACCATGAAAATGAGTTCCATGACGAAAAATTTGTTACTTTTCGCAGCCATCTTTTTTTTTTTTTACGTGTGGGAAATCATCAAATGACTTCTCCCGCTTTGGGCGAAACAGGAGGGGGTGTCAGACTTGTACTGACTAAAACCCATCCATGTTCCTTCTTCGCCCTTTGTGTTTCAGGGCCGCGGTATCTCTTTCGAACAATCCGCAGCCTTGGCAGGCATCGGCCCTCTCGGACCCCTTCCGGTTTGCTGACATCTCCTTGAGGCACGTGGAAGACGTACGCGCCGTCGACACGGCCTGTCGTCATGAGACGGACGGACGGTGAGCTAGCCCATTAATCACCGTCCACAGGCCCCCGCCTACGGTGGCCGGGGGCCACTGGTTGCCCCCCGACGCCCGGGGCGTCTCCCGCGGCGGCTGGGACGTGAGGTTCTCTCCCTCTCACGTTCCGCCACCTCCTTCGCTAGCATGACTGCTTCGCAGAAGTGTCCTCAGGCCAATCCTCGCAGTGGAGACACCCGGGTGTTTCCTCCCGCCCGATTCGGTGCAGGAACCTCCCGAAACAACCGTGTCCAGTGAGGGCGCCGTGGCGCCTCTCAAGCCACTCCTCAAAGAGAGGACTTATCGCCACTATTGTGGCGTGCCCTACACGTGGTTGCGACAGTCGCTGTCTCCATGTCGCCATGAGATCGCGCCGGAGGTCTGTCCGCTGAGCGACAATTTGCCGCGGCAGCGGAGTTTCCCCGGCTTAGTGCCTCCGCGCGCCATTCGTGCAGGCGCGCGAGTACTATCGCCACCAGATCCCAATCCGGCAAAGAGGCTCGCCGCCTCCCGGAGATCGTGCGGTACCCACGACTAGCCTTACGGCTACCAGCTTCTGGGGCGCGTTCAGGTAATGGGCGGCTCGCCGCCTCAAAGAACGCGCCCACACCGGGGCCCCGTAATGGGCCATGGACCGCACGACCCCCGCGTAGAGCCTCTGGCAGGAGGCGTTTGGACCCCCCAGGTTGGGCAAGAGCCGCTTGAACGCAGCCCGTCCAGTTTGGGGGCCAAACGTTGAAAGTGCTCCACGAAGTTCCACCGGCTGTCGAGGACAAGCCCTAGGTACTTCAGCGTCGACTCGACGCCGATGGGAACCCAGGAGGGGCGCCACCGTCAGTATGGATCCTGACGGTGGCGCATTCCGAGGCCCATGAAAGCACATGGCCTCGGACTTGTGCAATGCCACCTCGAGACCCAATTGCCGGATTCTCTTTACGACTATCGCAACCCCGCGTGTCATTAGTTTGGCCGCCGCCTCGTGCGACCTCCCTTGTGCCAGCACCAGCGTGTCGTCAGCGCAGCAAACTACGCTGATACCGGTAGGGAGGTCGGCGCGCAGCAACCAGTCGTAGCCGATGTTCCACAAGGGCGGCTCCAGAACCGATCCCTGTGGAACACCGCACGACATCTCTCGCCGGTTCCACTCTGCGTTGCGACCGGGGTAGATGACGGCCCTGTCCGTCAGGTAGTCCCCGACCACACGACGAAGGTATTTCGGCACCCGTTGATACCGGAGTGCCTCCCTAATGCAGGTCCAGGGCATGGTGTTGAAGGCCTTGGCGATGTCAAGAGTCACCGCCACGACGACCCCACTCCGGGACACCGCATCCCCCGTCGTGAGAGCCCTCAAGCGCATGATGGCGTCCACCGTCGAGCGCCCTTTGCGGAAACCAAACTGGTGTTCCGCAAGATCCGGCCCCATCCCCACAAGGTGCCCGGCGAGGCGGTTAGCAATGACTCTTTCAAAGAGCTTGCTCACCTCGTCGAGCAACACAAGCCATCGCAGCCATTGCATTCGCAGCATCTTTGATTTTGATTTCGATTAATTGTAAAGAATCTTATTGCAAGTATCCGTTCGTGTGTCTTTCGAGCTTGTGTAAAAAAAAGTTGGCAGCAGCCGTTACTCAATTTCCTATTTTAATAGGTTTTTTACCATATCGAGTCATTGCCCTTCCATAAAAATCATTCCATAAAATCGAATAATAACACAATATATTGATAGAAACTATGCATTTTGTATTTTGTGGAAAGCAAAAACCGCAAAATTTGACGATATTATTGTAATCAGATTTAGAAAATAAAAATTTATTTACGAAAACTAATGTGCCAATTTAAAAACAAGGATGTAAAGGTATTTCTTGACTCAATAAATTTCGCGATGTAGCCTCTATTGCCTAGGAAGGAGTGCTGAAATTGAACTCGGATTCGCATTGCGCGCGAGAGCGAATTTTTTGCACTTCGAATAAATACGAAGTGCTAAGGCATACTCGTATAACCAATATTATGTTGCACTAAAAATAATTGCAATTCATTAACAACTTTAGTCAAAAAACCTTTAAACCTGTGCGAATACTTCGAAGGGCTGTCGAGTTTACTAGACTGGGCGCTTAAAAACTAAATGTACATACATACATAAAAATATTTGCTCGAAAACGTACATAATCCTCAACTTAAACCATAAGTACCTAGTACTGAAAAGCATCTAGACTTTCACCAACTCGGTAGGTAAGTAAGCCGCTATCTAGAAACGTCTACGTAAGAAAAAACCATAATGAGAGGCAAAGTAGCTTCGTTTAGAGACTGCTCATATCTTGTGTTATTAATGAGACTAGAATGTCGTGGGAACCTTTTAACTCAGGCCCAGGTGCAACAAGACGCGAGGGAGTATCATAACTTCTAACAAATTTAATTGTTTAGAAGTACCAAGTTTAAAGTTCCTGCCTCTTAGGTTGTTTTCAAGGAGACTCTCGTCTTGTAAGTTGTCTTTGCTCTATGTTTAGACATAAACTTTATTAATGTGTTAAGGGATTATGGAGAAATACTAACTTAGGTAATGAGACTCTGTTTTCTCATTTGCAAGTAAATAAAAAGCATGTAGCCAGGATACATTTTTTTTATCCTCGTTCTAGGTCAGAGATCGCACAACATAGAGAGGTTTGGAAGGACAAAGGGGAGGCCTTTTGTCCCAGAAGTGGGACACTTGACAGGCTAGCAAAAGAATGAAAGTTCTACTTCGGAGTTGAATTAACAGATGGTGGTTTTATACTCAAAAGTTCGAAAGAAAAGAATACTTAAATAAATAAAAAACATCCAGAACAAAAAAATGGGTAAAATACAATACATTGTTAGATGCCTGTGCTAGATCACATCTGGATATAATATAATTTTCGTTTCCTTCTAGTTTAATCAGGGTTCAATTTAATCTTCAACCTACTAAACATATACAAGGTGTTGTTTGCATCCTCGTCAAAATTCAGGAGGTTTTCACAAAAGTTGATTTTGGTACCTAGTTGATTATTGATAAACGCTGATTTTTTTTGGTTGTTTAAGTTTGTCAGTATATCAGATTAACGTGGTTTAGGGAATAAGAAATTATCAAATAAACGTTTGAGATTGTTTGAATGTGTAAACGCTCGGTTATAAGGCGAGGACCAGACGGCCGCGTTTGAAACACGGGTGGCTCACACTTACCGATTTCCGTAAATAAGAAAAAAAACTAAAATTACCTACCCATTTTATTATTGATTCGGATCGAGAATCATTAGCATAGTTACCTCTTTGATTTTGACGAGGATGCAAAACAACACCTTGTATAGGTCCTAAGACTCATCACATTATACGTCATTTAATTCTTTTCAGTACACAATACAAATTCCTACCTCTTGGGGGTTTTCAAGGAATCGGTCTTGTAAGTGATATTAGCACAATCTTTGTCCAAATTCAACATGTCGGTATCAATCTGAAGTGCTTCGTTCTTATCGTTCAGGTCCAATTGGAGTTTGAACTTAACAACTTCCAACTTGTTGATTTTCTCCCAAGCGGACTGGCACCTGTCTATCAACATTTTCTTGTTGCTTTCTGTTACGCAGAGTTCCTGTAAATATTTTGTTATTATTGATTAACAAACAGTGCGTGTGTGTGTGGTTTATTTGGAAAAAATGGACGAAATTTCACACAAGCTTTTGTATCCCTGTAACTTTTTTGGGGGAGGACTTTGAAAAAATCTTCCTTTGCTGCTCTCCTTTGTCATACTTAATAATAATTATGACAAAAGTCGAACCCTGTTCCCAATGCTGCGGTGATACTACTTGTGTTTTAAGTTTTTTTTTTTTATTAAATTTTATTAATATAATGTATGCACAAAAATGAATAAAGTTTAACAAAATTCCATGTTTCTAGGCCCGGCTGTTTAGACTGCGCGTTGTCTGTTAGTAAGTAAATAAACTTCGATCAATAATTATTGATCGAAGTAAATAAATGAGTTATTAAAATATTTTTTATTAAGTTTACAGTTTGGAAAGCAGACTGATGGCTATTAGTAACCCAAAGAAAAACTTGCAATAGTGTTAGACCTATTGGTTGCCAATGCGAACCCAACTTTGCTTGTTATTTCACCGGATCTCCTCAAACTCAGCAAACTTGCGGTAAAAGTAAATATAACGGTAGTTTTTGAAGTGAAACCTCTTATGCGACTTCCAACAAGGTTGCGTTAAACGTTTAACGCCACCATAGAGGGGGAATAGAAAGAGACAGAGCGAGAATGAATGCGTGGCACTCAAACGCATGCGTTATTATGAAGTTTCACTTCTTCCGCGCGGTGGGACTCCACGTACTATTTTTTTTCCTGAATGAGTTCTATACAAGAAGCTTGCTAAGATACGTAAAAGTTATACTAGTCTTATATTTAATAATATTTTTAGCTAAGCTACATTTTAGCCCCATGCGACTCATGAGCAATGACTAAAAAAGAATGTATTACCTAAAGGGTGTAAATCAACCCTTAACGAAACCGAAGGAGACTTGTCGTCTCCGTCATTGCGATCATTTATTGTTATGGACCATACCTGGGAACCTTCTGGTTACTGAGATATTGGAGTCAAGCTATTTCACAAGTTGAAAAAAAAACTAGTTTTTAAGGTTAGAACTTTAAATCCCGCCATGACCTGTTTGTTTCCTAGTTATTACATCCATCAGTGCGTTACATTCGAGTTTTATCGTAAAACGTGATTTTTCACCCAAAAAAAAAGTCCCTTCCCAGCAATAATTTTTGGGTAGGGTTACTTGGTTTGATGTACATAATTCTTGGTTGCCGGTTTCGTGAAGGGTTTGTATAAATCTTGTATAATTACAATCGAAAAAACACCATTTTTTTTACATTCTCCCCATCTTTTGGAATCAGTCCAGAAAAAGTGTGAATGAAAATAATAATGACATGCAATGATGCAAAGTAAGAAAACGTGGTAAGCGATTGTGCGTCGGTGCCCTTTCACCCAGTAAAGCCTTTAAAATATAAAACACAAATGACAACGGAAATCCTGTTTGCCCGAATGCAATAGCACGTATTCTAACTAGTTAAGCCTAGCACACATCTGCCAGCTAATTGGGCTGACAAGTGGATTTAACAATCAGCAAATAGGGTAGAGAGGTACCTATTGTATTTAACAGAATTCTTGGTGAAAATCTCATGTTATTGGCCTTGCAACTTTTGTTTCATAAAGTTTGAAAAATAATGGTTGACATTCATATTGGGATAATATGTAGTTTTTAAGCCAACACGTTATGTTTGAAACATCAAACTGCGTTCTCATAACTTGGACGTTGGAAAAAAACAGCCAGGCTAAAGTGGGAGAGGGCTGCACGTAACACGAATTGCACCCGGTGAGATGGGCAAAGATCGTCACTCACTGGACGCGTGATGGAGGGAGGAATCGCTGTCGAGTTAGACCCCGGCGAAAGTGGTGACGATCTTATCTTGATTGCGGGGCAAAAATGCCCAGTAATCGCACAGAAAAGAGAGATTGGGATGAAAAAAAGAAGACCTTTGCCCAGCATTATTAATAAAATAAGACGTACTGAAAAAAAAATGAGTAATATTAGTTTTTACCTTTTTCAGCTCAGTATCAGCGAGATCATAAGTCAACTCCGCGCTTCTTCTTCCGTCTCTGTTAGACAGACATTCGGAGCAGACCAGCAGAGGGAGATTCAGCTGTTCCAACTCCCTTTCAGTGGACGCCTTCTCTTCCTTAAGGCTGGCCATCTCTCGGTCCAGAAGATCAAGGAGTTCTTGGAGAGTTGACCTCCATTGTTCGATCTCATAAACTCTGAGTTTTAATAAAAGTAATTAGCATTATCTTGTCGTTACATTGTTTGGAGCTTTCACGGTGTCTACAAGGTGTTGCGAGATTCGGTGTATACAATAAGTCAGCAAGACCTAAATGTATGAAAAGAAAAAAAATCAAAAAATCGGCAAACAGCGAAAGTCGGCAGAAAACGAATAGACCGTAAATGTAGCCTTATAAACAGATTATCCTTGCAAGTGCCGACTTCAAAGCCATCGGACATTCAATTACCCTCACCTGGCTCTAAGGCGGTTGTTGTTATGATAGCTGTCCCAGTCGGTCTTGATGCGGGTCTCGTTGCGAAGCTGGTGGGCGCTGTGGCGTAGATCGAACGCATCTGCTCGTCGGGTGTCGGACGTAACCTGTTGTAGGAAATTTTATTGAGAATTCGGTTTACGAGAGTGTGACGTCGTTTGATCTTTTATCCTTGCTTCTATTGTACGATCTTTGAGAGGTTTTCTGTGAATTTGGCTGACGCAAATATACCGTTTCTTTTCTATGAAATGTAGGAAGATACAGTTTTTTTTTTTAATTCCCGGTAGTGGGCCATTCTACATATATCTTTAGGCACTACCGGGAATTATAGTGACGATTATTGAAATTACTGCTCACATGGTGCAGTCACTAAGCGGAATCCTAAAATTAATATCAATAATTAGAAGCTACCAGAGACTCACAATTTGAAACGGAGGCAAACACTGAAAATCATATCAACAAACTAGTCAACATGCACAGGGTTTGAATCGAAACCCACGACGAGTTACAGTAAAGTATCGTGGGCCTAGTTGCTTTTTATATTTTGCAAAAACATTTTATTTTAATTAAGGTATTGTTTTAGTGCATAAATAAGTTTTAGTCAGTTTTTCTTTTTTAAAAGACTGTTTTAATATTGTTTTGTTATTTCAATAAAACGTTTATACTTTTATTACAACAATTTAACATTTACTAATAGTTACTAAATGTCTAAATAGACCGGAGGATTCAGGAGAGCTAGCCGAGCATAGGAATGGAAGTTCAGATCCTAGACTAAAAATTTGCTCTAGAACATGTTTTTTTTTTTAATATAAAGTAATTTATATTTAAAAAATATAAAGCATTAAAAAATCAAGAAAAATGAAATACTTTACTAATCATTTTAAAAATATTAATTATTGCTTATATTATTTAACAAAACTTTGAAATTATTTTACTACAAGGGTCTATTATACTATTTAGGTTCTCATAAAATTAGAAATCATTTAAAAGATAATGGTTAAATCGTAGTCGTTTAGTCTTCGCCATTTTAGGTGAATGTATACATCAAACGTTGTAGTTATAATTTGAGGGTAATTTTTATTTATTTTATTATAAAAAATAAGTACATAATAATGTACATTATTATGTGCTCAATAATTGTAGACCTACACCGTTTCTCTGTCATTAAAAGAGAGTTTAAGTGAGATAAAAAGATTATACTTATTCATCGCTTGTGCCGGGAATTTTTGGTTGGTAACGAATAGTTTGCTTTTGAAGCATATTAATTAAAACAACATGCAGATTTGAGTTATCACTTTTGCGTTTATAACAAAGTAGTTTGAGAACTGATTCAGTCTTTCCAAAGAATAACCAAATTCCAAACGCAAAGTTAAACAATGAAACACCAATTCGAACTACTCACAAGTATAACTAAACAGATTTTGAGGTATGGAACGACCTTTACAAGAGTCAAGTTATGGCCAGTAATAAATGTGTAGCCTCCGTGCCTCATCATGTAAAGCTGTCACATCTAAGCGTTATGCCCTCACCCCAAAACTTTGACAAAGGGAAATTGTGGAACTAAGGATGACATGGAAAAGTGATCGGTCATCAGTACTGCCCCCACGCCCCTCATTTCCTGATAAAAAGCACGTTGGACACTAGTGAACTAATAATATAAGTAAAACAAGAGTAAGACGCCTGTGATTTTTTTATAGCAATGTGTGATCGCGCGTTATGATGATTCTTGTTTTGAGTAGGAGGAAATATTCTGTAAAGTTGGGACTGGATTAATGAGGTATAGGTAGAGAGCAGCGGTGGCCCAGTGTTAGCAGCCCCGACTTACGAGCAGTAAGTCGTAGGTTCGAACCCAGGCAGGCGCATTACTTTGTGTAATTTATTTCATCACCGCTGCCCTCAAAAACGGTGAAAGAAAACATCGTGAGGAAACCGGCATGTTCTTGAACAAAAAATTCGAAGACATGTGACATCTACCAACCCGCACTGGGCCCGCGTGGTGGATTACAGCCCATTCCCTCTCATAGAGAGGAGGCCTGCATCCCAGCAGTGGGAACAATATAGGCTGGTGATGATGATGAATGAGGTATAGAAAATAAAGATTTCTGAATTGTTTGAAACTTATAAAAAATCATAGGGTTTTATATAAAACTTGGGATATATGACAAAAATAAACTAAGCGAATCGAATGCGAAACTCCGCTTTCACTAGTGTAAATCATATGAACAGTTAAGTACAGGTCGATACTTTGGATATATCAACCTACCGACCGACCTATTAACATACCTAATGAACAGAAGTTAATTGTGGGAGAGTCAAACTCCTCTCATTAGCCAATCCCAAAGGAAATACTTTATATAGGTTGGTTGTTTACTTGATTTATTTTAGTCCAAGATCCCAGGGCCACCAGACGTCACGTATTTTCTGATGAATGAAATGTGGACGATTGAGTAGTGTTGGTATGTACTAAGAACGCATGCGTACCTGCTAGCTTGCTTAGGCGGCCAATTTTCAGGTATCAGGTAATCAAGGTACATAAAAACATGACTTACCTCACGTAAATTCTGAAAGCTGATTTTTACGTATATTTTAGGCATTATCCTTAATAATACGTCGCCAATACTGCCAGACACTTTTCGTGGGCCGTTTTGCTTAACAGACGCTTTAAAGCTCCAAAAATTATGACTTAACTTCACGTAAATTCTGATGCTTCATTTTTATATATGTCCACCAGACAACTATTTTAAAACCTTTTACAAGAAGACAGACCGATCCAAGGGGCCAATCATCCCCAATTCAATTTTAAAGTCTCTGTGTGTAGGAGCGCGAGGGCATTATCTACGCGCGTGAGATTGAGTGAGATATGTTTTAGGATACAATGACTTCTCTCTCTCTCACTCTCTTACAGTTTTCTCATATCACTTAATTATTAATATAAAAATCAGGAAAATAATTAAAACTTAACTTGTAAAACAATGCTCATTTGACTACAATAATGATTGAATTTTATCCTGTAAGCTGTTTTGATAAATTCGAAAAACTTCAATTTTTTTTAAGAATATTATTGTCAAAAATTCGATAGTGTTAACAAATTAATTGAATAACAGCATCTCTTAAAAAAATACAAAAAAAGAAAAATATTAATCTCTCAACATTTCTGAGTAGTGCCTCTATTCTTCATTATCATCGTCATTGAAATTAGACAATTCATCAAAATCTTTTATTTTACATAGGCTTACAAAAGGTTTACGGTTCGGATTGGTCGTTTCCTATAGAGAAGAACCGGCAAGAAACTCCATGGTTACTCTTTTAAAAACATTTGTTTTTACAATATTTGAAGTTACAGCGTGAGTACTAAGTATAGGAGGACAGCGTAGGCCCGACAATAAGTCGTTGCTTACTACAGAAGGTAGAAAGAGATAAAAAAAAACAAAGCCTACAATGTCCACACATTCACAAAAAATAGGTAAATAAAAAGAATCTATAGAAAAGTAAAAATAAAAGAACACTGAATTAAACAATTGACACAGATGTTATCATCAGTGCTGGAACTATTCTGAACAATTAACGAATGTTGCAATGATTGGAAAACTATTAAAAAAAAATGAATAAAAAGAATAATATTGGGAATAGTTAGAGACATCTACACATTTGTGTCGTTAATGAGCTTCCAGGGAAGCCGCATGAGCAGAAGGAACTACAGCCAAACTTCTCTATCTTCAACGTAGTCCTTAATTTTGTAATATGCTTTTTTAAATAAGGACACGTTTGATGCAATTTTTAAACTTTCCATCGGTCAGGTGGCGTACCATGACGTCTTAAAACATTATTGTTCCATTCTCATTCCAGAGTGAAAAAGAGATGGAGCTATACAGGTCGTCTAGCTCCATCTCTTTCCCACTCTGGAATAAGAATGGAACAATAATGTTTTAAGACGTCATGGTACGCCACCTGGTCTTCATTGCCCATGACCCAGTTCTGTAACTGACTTTGGCAACTTATTAAAAAAGCGTATACTGTTTATAAGAAATGACTTGCTAGTTTTTGTTAATCCATATTTGGGTATTACAATTTTGTGTTTACTGCGCGTGTTTATATTATGGAAGTCGCTTCTAATTTTGAAAAGCCCTCAGTTTTTTGGGACATATATAATACATTCTAGGATATAAAGTGAAGGCAGAGTCCGTATATCGATCTCTTTAAATTTTTATCTGAGGGACTCGCGAGGACCCATTTTAAAGATGGCGCGGACTGCCCTCTTTTGCAAAATAAAAATTGAATCAACGTCTGCTGCCGATCCCCACAGCAGAATGCCATAAGACATAATACTGTGGAAATAAGCGTAGTATACTAACCTAGCTGTAGCTACATCAGTTAATTGCCTTATTTTCCTAACTGCATAGGCAGCTGAGCTTAACCTCCCCGAAAGATTTCCAATGTGCGCGCCCCACTGCAGTTTTGAGTCGATAGTAATCCCTAAAAATACAGTTTCTGCGATAACATCAAGTTTCTTACCGTCAAGATTTAAATTTAGGTCACATTACGTTTGGTAAAGAGAACTTTAGACATTTTGTTTTGTTCGCATTCAGTAAAAGATTGTTAGCTGTGAACCATTTCGAGAGAACAGTTAGACTTTCTTTGACATGTATGAGATCCGTATCTTTTCTATGAATTTCAAAAATGAGCGAAGTGTCATCATCAAATAGAATTATATCCGAAAATTTGGCCATCATATAAGGGAGATCATTAATATAAACAAGAAATAGGAAAGGCCCGAGAATTGAACCTTGTGGCACGCCCATCTTGACTATAGACCCGGAGGACGTCGCCCCATTTACATTTACTTTTTGCTGCCTGTTTGATAAATAGGAAAGAACAAGATCAGCAGCTAGACCATGAATTCTGAAATGACAGCTGCACTCGATGGACATAGAAGTTTTTTAATATTAGGTCAGCACGAAAAATCTGCCAAAAAATTATTTTGACCACATAAAATGTTTTTTTGGTCTAAAGTGGAAAGCGGAATCATTGTACCAAATTTTCCAAAAGGTGGGGTAAAAAGCGGAAAAGCGGTGTATCTGACAACACTACATGCGAGTGAATTTAGCTGTTAGTCCGAAGGGGGCCTTGACATTGCAATCTGTCTCACCTGAGTGAGACACACGCGCATGAGGCTGATCTCATGCGAGTAGATAATGCCCTCGCGCTCCTACACACAGAGACTTTAAAATTGAATTGGGGATGATTGGCCCCTTGGATCGGTCTGTCTTCTTGTAAAAGGTTTTAAAATAGTTGTCTGGTGGACATATATAAAAATGGAGCATCAGAATTTACGTGAAGTTAAGTCATAATTTTTGGAGCTTTAAAGCGTCTGTTAAGCAAAATGGCCCACGAAAAGTGTCTGGCAGTATTGGCGACATATTATTAAGGATAATGCCTAGAATATACGTAAAAATCAGCTTTCAGAATTTACGTGAGGTAAGTCATGTTTTTATGTACCTTGATTACCTGATACCTGAAAATTGGCCGCCTAAGCAAGCTAGCAGGTACGCATGCGTTCTTAGTACATACCAACACTACTCAATCGTCCACATTTCATTCATCAGAAAATACGTGACGTCTGGCGGCCCTGGGATCTTACTCTATTTGGTTGGCCTCACCCCTGTTACTGCAAACAACCAACAAAACTATTGGTCGGCTATGTAGTAGTTATGTTGGAGCGGAACACGGAAAACTTTCATCAAGTAAACTATTGACTGGATTGCAAACTATGAAAACCGACACTTACTACCCCGACCAAAAAAGAGAGGTGTTATAAGTTTCACGTGTGTATCTGTGTGTCTCATGTGTCTGTCTGTGGAATCGAAGCTCCAAACGAATGAACCGATTTTGATAAAATTGGTTTCGTCTCAAAGGTATTTTAATCGTGTGTTTCTTAGCTATGTTTGAAAAAAATCTGCTCAGCCGAAGATCAGCAAATCTTTTCTAGTTAATGAAGTTAATAAACAACTTCCACAAATGTGGTCGATTCGAAATTTGAAATCACCATGGGCATCGCCAAAGGGGGGAGGAGGGGTCTGCATCCCTCCAGCCTCAAAAGCTCGGGATTTTCATTTTCAGTTTCGGGGATTATCACTTAAGAGGTAATGAATAGGGGAGCGACCATCGTTGCCACAAGTGTGATTGCCGTGGACAGATTGGCTCCGTATCGGAACGTCCTATTACCAAATGGTTCTATTTCATTTTTTATACTACTCTGTCCCACTGCTGGGCAAAGGCCATGGCTTTCCAATTTTCCATGATTTTCGTTTGTCACGCCAGCGTTTCTTTGGCATGTCTTGGCTACGACGGCCATCTTCAGGCACCCACTATATGACTATCTTTGCCCATCTGTCCGGCTTCATTCTAGAAACGTGACGCGCTCAGTCCCATTTTAGCCCCGCAGATTTATCGCTATTAACAATACGGCCTAATATCAAAACGACACATTAGCAAAATGTCCTAGTAGCAAATCGTCTTATAATATGAGCCAATGGTCCCAAAAATAAAGGAATGGGAATTGTAGTCATACTAAACATATTATTAATATACATGTAAGTTTTTTTACAGGATTAGAAAATATATTTATGATTTGTTCGAGACAACAAACAAACCATATCTGTTACGATAAATCTGCCTCACTCCTACAACAAATTCATGATAGACTTAAAATGACAATCATCATACCCAAAAATGGAAACATGAGCCCCATCAAACCTTCATAAAAAAGTTAAGTACGTACTCATACTTTCCGGATAGATATTTGATTGTTCATGAACAGCGGTAGGTTTACCCAGACAGTTTCAGTACCGCAGAGACATAATAAAACTTTTCTAATTTAGGTTACCAACTGCCATGAAATATTACAGTATCGATGAGATTTTGTGTTTATAAAATGTTACTAGTAGGCCAATGGGAGTATCTGATTTGATTTTGATACAGGAACATATTCATTTCAGCAATGAAATTCAGCGTAAAAAAGAAGGCTGGCTAAGCTGCACGTATTTTGGGATCCACTCTTGGAGGTAGCATTTCCACTATAGCAACATTACATAGTTGTAAAACGACTAAAGAATAACAGATAATTAGATTAGCAGAAAAGTACCTAAAAGGAAAGTAAGGCGGAAAAGTTGGGAGAAAATAGATATACGTCTATATGGAAGATAACCTAGTTTTTAATTGTGAAATGTCTGCTTGTTTAAGAATGGAATTTGTAAGTGCCTAGAATAATAATGTGGAACTTATGATAACAAAATCCACAGTTCCATTTTTTTTCAGATTCTTTTAAAATGTAACTACCTACTGATTTGAAAAAACGACTACTCGTACTTGCATCATAGAACTGTTAATGGTACTAGTGGCAACGAAGGCAATCGATCACCATTGATAACGTTCCTTTATAAGATATACTACGAAATCACCAGTTTCATTTTTATTAGATGCTTTTGCCTTGTTAATTGGCGTTTTAATATCAAGTTTACATGATGTTTATTTTGATATTTGACTTTATATAATGAAAAACAACGATAAAGAGCCATTTAAAGTAAGAAAACCCTTGAGCAAAAACACATGTCATTGGATTGGAACGTTATCGGAAAAAAGTTGCGTTTTGTAATTGCACGATTACTTACTTAAATTTGAGTAAATTGAAAAAATTTATAACTTTTGAATACCGTGTCTTAAAAAAAAAAACTATATTTTTTAAATAAATATCTCATAATATTGTAGTTATTGTTATTTTATATTTACACTTGAACCGAGCTTCGTTAATTTTTAGATTCTTTGGCCTTCTTCAACAGCTGAGTGGATAGATTTCTTAAGATTTAGTCAAAGGCCTTATCATCATTTGCCTAGCCTTTTCCCAACCAAAGGCGGCTTCCATTTTAACCGGGTGCAGATGAATACCAGTATTTTGGAATGACCGCATATCTGACCTCCACAACCCTGTTAGTACGGGGTAATAAGATACCCCTTGATCAGACTTTCAGTTCACTGACTACCTGTAATGACTGTCAAAATTCTACAATAGGGATGGTGACTCATTTTTTTTTATTTGTCTATCGGGTAGATTGTTAAAAAGTATTTGACACGTATTTTTTATTTTTTCACGTAATCGTATAATTACGGAGATATTTTGAGTTGAAATGGCGCATGACGTCACGGATCAGTATATTTTATACCTAGTTGTGACTATAGATTCTAGCGGGAAAAATTCCGAATCATTCCCGTCGAATACTTCGGAAGTATTCCGAAATATTCCGAAACTTAGGGAATATTTCAACTGTCAAAAAAAAACCAGGAAAATCGACCTTACTACCTATTTCGCGCTTGGAAGTTGTAAATTATATTATCTTTAGTTGTGTTGTGAGCGGTAGGTATATTAACTGAACAATAATTAACTCACCTACCACACCACAAACAAACAAGTTTATTCCCATTGAATTATTCGGGCGAAATATTCGGCGGAAACATTCGATTGCGGGGTACGAATCTTTCTCGCGGGGGGGAAAACTTCTCCGGGGAGCATCTCCCCTCTTACCGCATCTCGCACTGCCATCGCCTGCACGCACGACTCGTGCGTGGCAGTCGGGCGCGCGCGGCGCGGCGGCAGCGGCGATACGAAATACGATTTTCAGCAAAAAAAAAAAACTTAATTAAATTCATTTTGAATAATTCCGATTTAAAGAAACTTTCCCAGAAGTATTTCGGAATTATTCCGAATATTTCAGAAGTTTTGCAACTATAGTTGTGACGTAGTGAGCCCCCACTCTCGAACTTTAATGCGTTTTAACTAAGTATTTTTTCGTTAACTTGATAAAACAAAAAATACGTATCTAATATTTTTGTATTACCTGATTGACGGACAAAATAGAATTTCGTTTTCTTTACCCAGTCATCATCCCTATTGACAGCGGGGACCTAGTGCTTTTCGAGGCACCGTGGAAACTTGGTATGTAATGATCAACCTAGACAAGCGCGGCTTAACCTCATGATAGACACGAGCCACGAGCTCCTCAGCAAACACTGACAAATAGCAATAGCGAATAGAAAGTATAATCAACATTAAAACTTAATAGCTGCTGTACTTCAATATCTTCGAAAACTTTTGCCTGTCGTTTTGGTTACGGTCCCCGTACGATGAGATAACAATCAATGTTGATGAAAAAACCGTTGTCAGTTTTGGCCCTTATTAAAAACTGAAAGTACCCTGCCCGAATCACTCCTGTCTGAAGTTTTTCATACTTAAGTGTTTAGTACTTTTTTCTTTTGTTATTGGTTTGCTCTTGACTCTAGTCTAGGTCACAGATGACAGACAAAGTCGACGATAGTACGAGCTTTCCCAGAAGAAGCCTGTTCAGTTTCTCTCATCACGCCCAACCTACTGAACTATCAAGTTT
Organism: Cerastis leucographa; assembly: GCA_963082945.1. Taxonomy (NCBI): domain Eukaryota; kingdom Metazoa; phylum Arthropoda; class Insecta; order Lepidoptera; family Noctuidae; genus Cerastis; species Cerastis leucographa. The sequence goes on from OY720382.1 coordinate 6,551,059, forward strand.
TCATGCAGAATATAAATAATGTAGTCTGGGAATAGAGATCACCGAATTAAATTAATGCGGCTTGGTTAGTGATACCCGACTATTGATTATTTATGGTTCTAGGAATCAGTTGAGTATACCTATCAGAATACTGATTATCTTCCTATAATTCGCATATTGCCAGTATTCAATAATGAACAGTTTCCATGTAAACGTGTATTAATTAATGTAGTAAGTTAGGAGTTACTAAGTAGGGGTTGATATCGCGGAATCTTAATGATTGATACAATTAATACCAAGTAAATGCTATTAGCTTCTATGTCTTACGGTTTAATCGAAACGGCCCCGAAATTAATGAGAAGTTTTCCATCTTCTCCAATATGCACGGCGACACGGAGCTTGGACAACTTTAAAATAACCTTATTACAAAAACTTTCTTCAGACTTCAGATCATCAGTTGATTTACAAAACACATACCTAAGGGGGGGGGGGGGGCAAGTTCATTTTTATCCCATGGAATGACTATTTCATGAAAAAGTAATTTAAAAGGATTAAATTAACTTACAGGGTTAAATTGATGGGATTTATTATTATCATTCTTTAAATACATATGGTACGGTCATGAATCATATTTTGTTCAATATACAGCCTGTCACAAATTACAAAAAAAAAAAACACGAGTGACCCTGGCACTCTCACTCCAAGTCAAACCTTCATCTGTTCACTCCTCTAGGTACTCATCCTCTCAAAATCTCATACTTAAATGTTATAACAAGTCATCGCTCAACAGTTTCGAATCAATCGATTCAATGTATCGAAAGCATAGTACTCTGTACATGCACGTCTAGATAATATAATTACAAGTTATAATACACAGGACGAGAGTAGCTGTTCGGGTCGATTTTTAGGTGGTATATACATAGGTTCCTCTGTGCCTCGGAAAGCATGTCCGCTGGTTCCAACATTCCTTTGTAGATCTTTGACAGTCGTTACAGATAGTCAATGGCCCGAAAGTCTGACAAGCAGTCTTTCCAAGGGGTAACGTATTTCCCAGTCCAGCAAGGGGTATCGTATTACCAACCAGTCTTTCCAAGGGGTATCGTATTTCCCAGTCTAGTAAGGGGTATCGCATTACCCAGTCTAGTAAGGGGTATCGTATTACCCTGTACTAACTGGGTTTTGGAGGTCAGATGGGTAGTCCATGTAAAATACTGGTTTTAAGCTACATCTAGTTAGACTGGAAGCCGTACCCAACATAGAATTGAGAAAAGGCAAGACTGATGATGAATAGACAAATAAGTATAGTAAAAATATTACCTGTAAGCCGTAGAGTCTCGCATCCCAATCGGCTAGACTAAGATGCGGTAAGGGTTTCTCAAACGTCACAACGGACTGCATATTTATTTGTTTATATTTTCAGTCAGTTGCAAATAGTTTAAAAATAATTTGTAGAATTTGTAAAGAAGCATCAGTGCGATGATAATGTCGTCTACGTCAAAACACGGCCATGCCAAATTGCGAATTCAATGCAGTATTCCAATTTAAAAAAATGTTGTTTATTTTTTTATTAGTGGCCATGTCCACAAGCGAATACAAATAGGTTTAACGTTACATACAAATGTATGATTGAAAACTTTTTTCACACAAATTCGTGTTTTATATTGGAAGTTCGTGTTGTTTTATTTTACTTATTAATTGAAATCAGAATAAAAAAACATTTTTTTTAAATATAACTTACAAAGTTTTATTTAAAAAATATGTTTTAATTCTACTAAACGCGATGATTTTTTGTAAATTTCCTTTCATCTAGGTACCTGAATAATTATAATTATTGTTAAGTGCTACATAAAGCAAGATACCTCAAATAGCCACAAGAGATTCTCTTAACAAACAATTATACTAAAAGCCACGGATCCCTTGGTAAAGCAACACATGCAGACTACGCAATCACATTATCGAGTTAACAACATTGTAATTTCAAAGGTAAACGCTTTAGTAATAACAATTTAGACAACCCCAATCCCCTATTCACGAGCCTAATGCCCAATGAACATCCTTTAAGAACCTTACAAAGAACTTGTTTGAGCGGTAAAGGGTGAAAAAAGAGTACAATGCGTAATACTGATTATGTTAGAAGTTGTATCTTGACTTTGAAGGAGTTTTTACATGTATGTTAGAAAAAAAAATACAAACAGTCGAACATAGAACCTCCTTATTTTTATGTCGATTTGGTAATACTAGAACAAAAGTCAACTTATGCTGAAAGGGATACACAACGTTTTTTTTTTGTGTTGTGCTATTAACCGTTGAAGAATTCCCCCTCGAGAAGACGATCGTGGTTTCAGGATGAGGTTATGATATAAATCATCTTTTTTCTATCAAAATTGAACGCGCATACCTACAAAGTTTCGTGTCCGCGCTAACAACCACTTTTTTTTTTGCTCCACACTATGAATTTCTCCTGTATTGTGGGTGCGTTTAGCAATATTTAAACTCACATACACAAACAACCAGACCGTTGAGGATTTCTCCCATGAGGACACAATCCTGGCTGAAGGGTTAAGTAACGTCTGTCATAAAAATGTATTGTCACCAGAACCAAATTTGAGCGCAAAATTTCAGCTCAATCGGTTAGGAGGAACTGGCTTGAAATTCAGTTGCAAGATTTGACCAATACAAACTAACTAACAAACAAGGCAAGTTAAATAAATCTTTTAATTATAATAACTCATTTCAATAAGAACTTGTTTGTAAGGAATACTTATGGCCGTATGTCTTATGAACTCGTTATTCAGTTATGTGTGTCAATTCAGTTTGTTCAACGTTTGTTTAATTAATTTATACTGAGATATACGGTTTACACACGCACTGGGAAGTTACCTCGTCGCGGTAGGCCAGCGGTTATATATTTATTTTTTGGCGGCTTTATAGATGATCGTGACTTGGGAAAATTATTGAAACAATTCTAATCTTCAGGCCATTTAACTTGGATGTTTATTGGAATACTGATATACTTACGAATCAACTAATCACCACTCCAAATTTGTTTATTGATGAACAACCTCTCCCTTTTCTATACCCAAAAGGAAACCTTACTTAAAGAATTCTGTGGGGTACCTACTAAGAGGTTCAAGAGAATAGGCCACCGTCTGCTAAGCTTATCGAAAATAGATGTTTCTCTTTTCATTATTTTATGGTTGTGCCGTATTTTGGAGTGAAATTCACAAGACAGTATTTCTATAAGTTTCAAACGTTATTTAACTAAGCAGTTTAGATAACCCGTGCGTCGATTCTGCTTGTAGTAACAACACGTACCCACTATAGAGAGAGATCACGTCCTATTTGATTAATAATAGTCTGAATCTACTTTCTCTATGACTTTAGTAAATTAAGTGGCGGTTAGAACCATACTATTTGTTCTGGCGGATAATTGTATTACTGTTGTAGTTAAAATTGCAGAATATTCTTAATTTATGTTAAGTTTATGTTGGTGTTTGTTTTGTTCGTGTTTGTTTTTCATTAGTATGTCAGTGTAACTAAAATTACTGTATAATGTCGTCAACTTAATTTGAGCGACGAATTTGTCATGCACATTTTAAAACACCGAAGGCCCTAGTCCCCTTCTACTTGGGTACGCTATATTTCCATTTTTCCCTGTCAGGCGATGACAAGGTATCATTTAATTCTTTCTCTTTCATATTATTCCTCACGCCAACATGAGTGCAGCTCCACACACCAGCAGTGGGAACATTATAGGCTGATGATGATGATGATGAACGTAAATTAGGTTATGGTTTGACTTAGTTCAGCCTTTACAAACCTGATCTATGATCAGGCTATCCACAGTTCTAAAAGTTGTTGTTTTGCATCCTCGTCAAGGCGGTAACTATGCTAATGACCCTCGTCCCGAATCAATAATAAAATGGGTGGATATTTTTTTTGTGTATAAGTGTGAACTACCCGTGTTTTAAACGCGCCCTGTCTGATCCTCGCCCTATAACCGCGCTTTTACGCATACAAACATCTCAAACGTTAATTCGATCATTTATTATTCCCTAAACCACGTTAAGGGGGCTATTCTAAAATACTGATAAGCTTAAACAACCAAAAAAAAATATTAATATTTAGCGTTTATTAATATTTAGCTAGTTACAGTAATTTTAATTTGATTATTAATGTCTTCTGTGACAACCTCCCGAATTTTGACAGGGATGCAAAACAACACCTTGTATACTACTACTTTATCCTGTATCCTAAACACAAGTAGGTACATTAAATTATAAAAAATGTTTTGTTTTGTAACTACGTCCAGAAGTTTGATACCTAAATGTCGACTACATTTTGTTAGGTATTGTAATTTAATTTTAAGTTTGCATGCTGAAACAAGTCGGCGACATATTTGAAAACTTTTTATTTATTAGACCATTATGTTTCATGCAAATAAAGAATCTTGAATCTACAAGGTGTTCTTTTGCATCCTCGTCAAGTTTAAGGAGGTTACTATGCTAATGATTCTCGTCCCGAATCAATAATAAAATGGGTAGGTAATTTTTATTATTTTTCTTATTTACTGAAATTGGTAAGTATGAACCACCCGTGTTTTAAACGCAGGGCGTCTGATTCTCGCCCTATAACCGCGCTTGCACAAATGCAAACAATCTCAAACGATTATTCGATCATTTCTTATTCCCTAAACCACGTTAAAGGAGTTATTCTGGAATAATGACAAACATAAACAACGAAAAAAGTCAGTGTTTATTAATAATCAACTAGGTACAGTAATTTTAATTGATTATTATGTCTTGTGTGACAACCTTCCGAATTTTGACGTGGATGCAAAACAACACCTTGTATATGATCAAAAATATTTCACATAATGTTTACCGTCTGTTCTTTCTCACGCAGTACTTCCACCTCGCCGTTCTTCACAGACTTATTAATATTTTAACTTTAAAACATCATACTCATGAAACAGGACCCCTTGTAAAGTTCTCTAATAACGCTGAAGGCTTCCCACCTACATTTGTGTGCTTTTCACACCTAGTGAGACTTTGTAAAGGCAGAGAGTGTTACGGCGAGCTATTCTTCGAACATCAGATGCTGAGATACTTACTCTTTAAAACTTAAATACCTTACCTATACTCACTAACATGAATTTGTTACATTACAATATTAAAGAAATCATCACGACTGTGTTTCTTCAAGAGGTAAGGCAGAGGCGTATCATGTGTATAGTACCATTAGTACCCTTGACACCCACATTTTGCCAGTTGTGTTTAAGTCCCATGTGGGTAATATCAAAAATAATTGTACATTCAGACATGCTGAAATGTCCTATCGAAATAATGCGTATATTTTATAAAACCAGTTATGATACGTAGACATTCAGAATTAGAGATGAATAATATGAATTTCAGAGCATAATAAAGCATATAGTTTTTAAAATACACATTATTGTTTGGGGGTATATCACATTTCTCCCATGTAAATAATGATGTCCTCGAAGACTTGTGCGTTACAAAAATGCCTCTAGTTTTTTTGCGTGCTACAATCTCATTAATTCAAGCTTAAAATGAACTTCAGTATTATAAAGGCTATCTAGATCCTGTTTTATTTTTTTTAAATTATAAATAAATAGATAATTACCTTAAATCAAATCCGCGTCCACAATTTTTGTCATTTTTGTTATTCTATTTTGTAACACCAATATTTGGTAGTTTTTAAAAAGTGGAATCGTCAACACGATGTTTTTTATTAGCAGCCAATCACGTAGCACTAACTAGTGACAATCGGCCATTTTGCAACGTGCGTTTTTCTGAGTGCAGTGTGCCTAAGTCAGTGGTGAATTTTTTCAACAATAGGTAATACTTTCCTTTTGTGTGCTGGTCTGTTCAGCACCTGGTAAGTTATTTATTTACTTTTAGACCATTTAAATATTGTATTACTCTCGTCTAAATAAAAAATAAACAACAATTTTATCTAAGCAGCTTTATTGATTTTTAATTCGTTCGAGGTTATATTCAACACGTGTTTTATATTCCTTTTTGTTACAATTTGTTACAAAGTTTTGTTACGTAACAAAAATGAGTTAACAAAAAGGAAGTAACGATGATTTTATACTGCTGAAAAATACGTCACACGTGTAGTTTATTACCAAAAAAAAAAGTCTAGCAATGCTTTCACCTTACCTACTAGGAATAGTAAATGAAAGGAAAGTATCAATTTACTAATGTTATTTTTATAGTTTTACTCGTGTTTACCGAACTTGTTTCAACCGGCCGTGCCATCACCGCTGTGTTTTGAGTTCATGACTAAGATCTGTTCGAGATTGAAACTAATACTTATGGCAAATAATTAATGAATACGTTAGTAAAATGTCTAATCCTACCTGACATCAAATTAATCATGTCTCACGAAATGTTCTTAATACGAAAATATGTGAAAATATTGCTATGTTTTTTCTAAAGTTCGCTTTTAATCCCAGATAGTAATCTAAGATTTGTTCTAGAAAAAATGCCCATGACACCTGCAGAACGACAACGCAATTACTGAGAACGACTGAAACAAAACGATCCCGAAAAATATGAAGAAATTCGTAAAAGAAACTTGGAAAGAATGTGTGTTTGTGATTTAATTTTTTTTATCAAAAGCTGTTTTTTTATTATTATTATGTTCAGATGAACCTATCCAAGTTGTATCTAACTAGTTGAGTTAGTGATTGATCATAAAAAATAAAAAAAAACGGAAACCTATTTTGTTTTGATCATAGTGTGAAATTGCCCGATTAGTTCCTTTTTGTTTCCTTTTTGTAACACTTTTCATTTTTGTAACGAAATTCATTTTTGTTTCTTTTTGGTGACTGTACAATTTATTTTGATATTACCCATGTACGAGGGGACCAGCCTATCACCAGGCTATCAAAGCCCAGTTGATGGCAATATGCTGGCTAATGTAAAAAACACCAAAAACATAAATATGAAAAAGTTCTCAAACATTTTTGGCACCAGACATTTATAAATCCTACAACATTCGTTGTAAACTCGTTAAACATAAAGAAGTTATCAAATAAAACAAAAGAAAAGCGAAGTTTCACGGTATTCTAAAAGTTTTACAACGTAACAAAACATTGTTCAATTTGCAATCGGATCTTCAGTCCACTTTTTATACAAAAATTCTGAAGTTCTTCAGTGATCGCATATTGCTCACATTGTTTAAGCTTCTAAAAGGTTTATATGAGTTTTATTTCAGTTTCAAATAAATGACTTGATTTGATTTGATATCATCTATACTAATATTATAAAGCTGAAGAGTTTATTTGTTTGTTTGCTTGAACGCGCTAATCTCAGGAACTGCTGATCCGATTTCAAAAATTCTTTCAGTGTAAGATAGCCCATTTATCGAGAAAAAAATATATATCTTCACGCTACGACCAATAGGAGCGGAGTAGCAATGAAAAATGTTGCGAAAACGGGGAAAATGTGACGCAGACGAAGTTGCGCTGGACAACTACTTATTACCTATCTATCTATTATTATTATTATATATATTTAAATAAAAAGAGAAGTCCTGACTGACTGATTGACTGACTCATCAACGCCCAGCCCAAACCTTTGAACCTAGAAAGCTGAAATTTTGCACAGAGGTTCCCTTTATAATGTAGACAAGGAATAAGGAAGGATTTTTTGAAATTCAACTAAACCTAATAGGCCTAAATAGGGGATGAAAGTTTGTATGGAAAATCGTCATTTTTAAAGTTAGAAGGGTGACATTTCATATACAAGCTTCTGGTTAGAAATAAATAAATACATATTTTAGCGTTTTCGAGAAATTACCCCCTAACAGGGTGAGATGGGGGTTCAAAGTTTTTATGCGGAATCCGTCATTTTTGAAGTAAGAAGAATGACATTAAATATTAAAGTGTCTGAGCAAAAATAAATGAACACGTATTTGGCCGTTTTTGGAAATTCGACCCCAAAAGGGAGAAAAGGGGTTGAAACATTAGTAAAACAAATATAGTCTGCACAGCTTGAAATTTACTATTTGTGTATCTCGATGGAATTGATAAACACGTATCAATGTTTTTGGAAAATCCACCCCTCAGACGATGACAAGGGGTGGCAATTTTTTTTTATTTTTGTTTTGTAATGTTAGCGCTTTTGTATGGACAAATACGCTAAAAAAACTTCAAATAAGTTCACACTTCTAGGGAATCTGGGTCATTTGTGCGAAGGACACTTGCGGGACGAAAATATATTGCGCATGGATACTTGCGCGAAAGACACTCACGTGACTGGACAGTGGACACTTGCGCGACTCAATGGCTTCATGGGTGTCGTTTTCGTGGTTTTAGCGGGTCGCTGGCAATGAAAATGAAAATCCGAGATGACGCCGCGGAAAATTTCCTGTTCTTCGTTCATTGGTGTCGTTTTCGTGGTTTTCGGGGTCGCTGACCAAATTGACGCCGAGGAAAACTTTCAGTTTTTCTTTCACGGGTGTCGTTTTTGTGGACTTCAGAGTCGCCGATAACGAAAATGATGACCTCATTTTCTAAGTGCAAATAATAAAATTTAAAATACGCATTGTCTGAATATCCTCCCCTAGGCTATGTCTGGCATTGATTTAAGTGAGAACTGCGAAGCCGCGGGCAACAACTATTATCTATAACATTTAAATGACTATTTTTGACATTATTTTGGGGGGTTAACGCATACGTGGGAAATTGCCGAACTCCACGCGAGCGAAGCCACGGGCAGAAGCTAGTTCTATATATAACCTCTATTTGAGCTGAAATCATACTAAGATCGTTAAATTTTAATGTCAAGGGTATAAAATTACTAATTAAGACGCCTAGACAATACATACCCTCTAAAGGACCTAACCTATAATTTCAAGAGTTAGGGCTATAATGAAGTTCATAACAATCCATTTTAATTAGAACTGTATCGAACCAATGAAAGCTCATTGGAGTTACAAAGTGACCAATCGGGGTTCAACAAAAACCGATTTCAAACAGCTATTTGCACGTTCCAAGTTAATCAATGGCTGCTTTTGAACTTTTGAAATGAAGCCTTAAAAGGGAGAGAGGAAATTGGTTTGGAAAAAAATGGACCTTGTATACTAACTTTTTAATATGATAAAAGATGAAATTCGGGTCGCTGTGCTGCTAATCAAGGTAGATTGTGTTTCAAAATATTATTGAACTGAAAATAATCCTTGTTTCCGAAGAGAAGCAATTTTTGTTAAGGCGTTTTTAAACGAAATGAAAAAAAAAACCTGAACATATTTTCACAAGTCTTTCGAAAAAGTAGTTACGGTAATAATAGAGGAAAAAGTGGCTACCTTTTTACCTATGTTATTAAACACACCCTTATTGTTCATAGTATATTAGTATTTAAACAAACACGAAAATAAATGTTGTTTTTCTAGCCATACAACCTGACAAAAAAACACGAAAGCAACAAATTTCAGTTACCTACAATCACAGTTGTTAGTAACCAAATAAACGCTAAAACTTACCAATTTATCTGAAAAACCATCATTACATTGCTACATTGACTGCATTCATGTTAACTTCGCTTCTTATCTACAAAAAACAAAAATAAAGTCTCAGCAATAGTTCGGATGCCAGTAACAGTTAACCATGTTTACAGGCGATACGGACACAAGTGTTATCACCCCGGCTTTAGGGTATGCATAGGGGAGATAAGCTGTAGAGCGCTGGATAACCAATGGCATACTTTTATCACACAGGAATGGATTGAAGAGCGTCTACGAATAACGACCTAGAGGGCCAAGCGTTTTCGGCATCTATGGTCGTTATTGCTGATATATATGTCGCAGATAATGGAATGTCAAGCGTTAATCATAGTTTTAATTTAGTTTAATTTAATTTAATTTTTGGTCTGGCAATGCTTGAGTGTGTTTAGTCGAATGAAGTTATCGTTCGTCATTTTTGATGTTAATAAAAAGGCGGTAGATTTGTAGAGTGGGAACATTCGAATTTAAATCGGGGTGACGAACGGTTGACTTGGCTAACCTCACTACATTCCATTTTTATTTGATTTAAATCTGAAAATAGATCTTGAATCCTTTATTCTTTTCGATTGTAAAGTGTTTTGGACAGTAAAGTTAAGTGTACCGAACAGTGCCTGTGTGTCATTTCACGTTGGACTCCACTTTCCATCATGACCGACCAACAAATTAACGACGACAGTTCTCCATTGTCGTCATCAGAAGTGAGACGCCCACGTGCTTCCCGACCCGAACCTGATGGAGACGAAAAATGGCGCATGATGTTTGAGCAACAGAACCAAAACTTTCTCGCGCTGTTGCAAGCTATGTCACCTGCTTCAAACAAAAAAGTGCAGCTACCTGAGTTCGATCCCGAAAAACCAAACGTCGATGCACGTGCATGGATCACCACCGCTGATATGTGCATGGCAGATTGTGAGCTGCAAGGTGCGTCACTCATGATTACTTTAAGCAGAGCGCTGAAGGGCCAAGCATCGTCATGGTTGTCACAGATTTCATTTCCTGGTATGACATGGAACGAATTCAAAGATGTATTTGTTGCTAGATATGATTGCCCTGAAACACCTGCCGCCTCGCTTATAAACCTAAGCAATAGTGCACCAAAAGAAGATGAATGTTTAGCTGCTTATTCTTCACGTGTGCTTACGTCATTAATGTCACGATGGAAGAACCTGACTGTGGAACAGATAGCTATTTCTACCGTGCTAGCACACATGTCACACCTTGATCATCGTGTTCAGCGGCTGGCATTCACCACCGACATTGACACAAGATCTAAGCTACAACAAGAACTCCGTGCGATGTCGTTCTTAAAACGCAAAAACCCGTTTAACCAGGGTGCTCCAAGTGTGGATAGCAAGCATTCCAAGCCTAACCCTACAACTAGTGCAGTTAAGTGTTACGTATGTGGCAAGGCAGGCCACAAGGCTTCCACGTGTTACCAGAGAAGGGACAGCAAGACTGACAGAAGACCTCACTCCTCATCTTCTCATGGGAGTGCATCATCTGTTCCCGCGAAGCCCAAGGACAACAGCTCCGTCACCTGCTTCCGGTGCAAGAACCGAGGCCACTACGCGAACCGTTGTCCAGCAGCAGCCCAGGGTTCCGGCAGCAGCGGCACTGGTGGTGGCGCTGGTGTAGCTCCTGAACAACGCCGAGTCGACTTGTGCGTGGTTAACGCGCCTACCGGTATTCTTCGTCACTCTGGTGAGTCTTTTAGTTTTTGTTATGATTCTGGAGCAGAGTGTTCATTAATGAGAGATAATATTTTGTGTAAATTTAATGGTGAGCGTAATTATAACGTCGTTACTATGACGGGTATAGGTCAAACTTCCGTGAATAGTAACCTGAACATTTTAGCTAATGTTTATATTGGTAACATTAGTTTGGATATTCTTTTTCATGTTTTACCTGATGAATATCTTCAACATGACATAGTGATTGGACGTGAAATTTTGATTAATGACTTGGTAATTAACATGACGTCTAGAACTTTAAACTTTTCGAAAAATTTACCTAATATGAATACCATAAATGTAGAGTCGAATGTAGAGTCGAATGTAGAGCCGAATGTAGAGTCGAATGTAGAGTCGAATGTAGAGCCGAATGTAGAGTCGAATGTAGAGTCGAATGTAGAGCCGAATGTAGAGTCGAATGTAGAGTCGAATGTAGAGCCGAATGTAGAGTCGAATGTAGAGCCGAATGTAGAGTCGAATGTAGAGTCGAATGTAGAGCCGAATGTAGAGTCGAATGTAGAGTCGAATGTAGAGTCGAATGTAGAGTCGAATGTAGAGTCGAATGTAGAGTCGAATGTAGAGTCGAATGTAGAGTCGAATGTAGAGTCGAATGTAGAGTCGAATGTAGAGTCGAATGTAGAGTCGAATGTAGAGTCGAATGTAGAGTCGAATGTAGAGTCGAATGTAGAGTCGAATGTAGAGTCGAATGTAGAGTCGAATGTAGAGTCGAATGTAGAGTCGAATGTAGAGTCGAATGTAGAGTCGAATGTAGAGTCGAATGTAGAGTCGAATGTAGAGTCGAATGTAGAGTCGAATGTAGAGTCGAATGTAGAGTCGAATGTAGAGTCGAATGTAGAGTCGAATGTAGAGTCGAATGTAGAGTCGAATGTAGAGTCGAATGTAGAGTCGAATGTAGAGTCGAATGTAGAGTCGAATGTAGAGTCGAATGTAGAGTCGAATGTAGAGTCGAATGTAGAGTCGAATGTAGAGTCGAATGTAGAGTCGAATGTAGAGTCGAATGTAGAGTCGAATGTAGAGTCGAATGTAGAGTCGAATGTAGAGTCGAATGTAGAGTCGAATGTAGAGTCGAATGTAGAGTCGAATGTAGAGTCGAATGTAGAGTCGAATGTAGAGTCGAATGTAGAGTCGAATGTAGAGTCGAATGTAGAGTCGAATGTAGAGTCGAATGTAGAGTCGAATGTAGAGTCGAATGTAGAGTCGAATGTAGAGTCGAATGTAGAGTCGAATGTAGAGTCGAATGTAGAGTCGAATGTAGAGTCGAATGTAGAGTCGAATGTAGAGTCGAATGTAGAGTCGAATGTAGAGTCGAATGTAGAGTCGAATGTAGAGTCGAATGTAGAGTCGAATGTAGAGTCGAATGTAGAGTCGAATGTAGAGTCGAATGTAGAGTCGAATGTAGAGTCGAATGTAGAGTCGAATGTAGAGTCGAATGTAGAGTCGAATGTAGAGTCGAATGTAGAGTCGAATGTAGAGTCGAATGTAGAGTCGAATGTAGAGTCGAATGTAGAGTCGAATGTAGAGTCGAATGTAGAGTCGAATGTAGAGTCGAATGTAGAGTCGAATGTAGAGTCGAATGTAGAGTCGAATGTAGAGTCGAATGTAGAGTCGAATGTAGAGTCGAATGTAGAGTCGAATGTAGAGTCGAATGTAGAGTCGAATGTCGAGTCGAATGTAGAGTCGAATGTAGAGTCGAATGTAGAGTCGAATGTCGAGTCGAGTGTCGAATTACGTACCATTTTAAATGTAGAGTCAGCTGCAGTTAAATTTAATGTCATTGATACCGACGTTTCTCCGGATGTCAAAGCAAGACTAATTTTAATTTTAAGTCAATTCTCAAATAACTTTATTATTGGAACACCCAACTCTCCTGCAAATACTGACCCTATGGAAATACGACTCAAAGATCCCAATAAAACGGTTTATCGTCGTCTTTATCGTTTGAGTTCCCAGGAAAGACAGGTAGTACGCAATAAAATTAAAGACCTGCTCTCCTCTAATGTGATCCGCCCGAGCTCGTCACCTTTCGCCAGTCCTATTCTTCTGGTGAAGAAGAAGGACGGCAGCGACCGCATGTGCGTTGATTATCGCGAATTGAACGATAATACTGTACCTGATAGATTTCCATTGCCAATAATTTCCGACCAAATTAACAGGCTTAATGGTACTCATTACTTCACGACTCTAGATATGGCTAGTGGATTTCATCAGATTCCAGTTCATCCGGATTCCATTGAACGTACCGCATTCGTTACGCCCGACGGGCAATACGAGTATTTAGCCATGCCATTCGGTTTACGCAATGCCCCTTCAGTTTTTCAATGTGCGGTGACAAAAGCCTTAGGAAAGCTTGCAAATACGTTTGTCGTGGTCTACATGGACGATTTAATGGTCGTAGCCTCAAATATCGATCAAGCCTTACATAGGTTGCAACTAGTTTTAGATGTTTTGACAAAGGCTGGATTCTCATTTAATTTAAAAAAATGTTCGTTCCTCAAACAAAAAGTTGAGTACCTAGGTTTCGAGGTTAGCTGTGGTGAAATAAGACCTAACCCTAGAAAGATAGAAGCTCTAGTTGCTCTTCTTCCCCCAAAGACTGTAACTCAATTACGACAATTTATTGGTCTGGCGTCGTACTTTCGCCAGTTCATTCCAAAGTTCTCGCAGATCATGGCACCTCTTTATGCTCTGACAAGTGTCTCTAAAGGTAACATCAAATGGGAACCTTCTAACGAGACTGTTAGGCAAACTATTATCTCTGCTTTAACCAACCACCCGGTTTTGACTATATTTGACCCAAACTGTCCCATTGAATTGCACACAGATGCAAGTTCGTTAGGGTATGGTGCAATTTTGATCCAGAAGAAAAATTCCAAACGTTGTGTGGTCGCCTACTACAGCAAACGCACCACGGCCGTAGAGTCTAAATACCACTCATATGAGTTAGAGACTCTCGCAGTTGTGAATGCGGTTAGGCATTTTAGGCACTACTTGTACGGCAACCATTTTACAGTCATGACCGATTGTCACGCTCTTGAATCCACTCGTAAAAAGCTGGATCTCACACCTAGGGTCCATAGGTGGTGGGCATTTTTGCAGTCGTTTGACTTTAACATTATTCATGTTGATGGCAAGCGGATGCAACATGCCGACTTCTTCTCTCGAAATCACGTACCTGACAAGACCCCATTCACAAAGGTAGAGCAGAAGCATGTCAATATCACAAATCTCTCTGCCAATTGGTTGCTGGCTGAGCAACAACGTGATAATGAAATTTCTGAGCTTATGATTAAACTTAAAGATGGGAATCTTGAAAATGATGTCGCGAAAACATACGAGATCAGATCTGGTGTTTTGCATCGTAAGGTACAGCGCAAAAATAGGAGTCTATGTCTACCTATAGTACCTAGAGCTTTGAGATGGTCTATCGTCAGCACCACTCACGAGTCCCTTATGCACCTAGGATGGGAGAAAACCCTTGAAAAAATGTTCGATTTGTATTGGTTTGAGCATATGGCTAAATTTGTTAGGAAATTTGTTGAGAGTTGTGTTGTTTGCAAAATTTCCAAATCGCACTCAGGCAAAGTTTCAGCGGAATTACATCCCATTCCTAAAATCGCGATACCTTGGCATACCCTTCATATTGATGCTACAGGCAAGTTAAGTGGCAAAAATGATAAGAAAGAGTATGTCTTTGTTCTAATTGACGCCTTCACAAAATATGTGCTGCTACATCACACCCTGAACATAAATAGTGCTAGTGCTATTCGTGCTTTAAAATATTGTGTGACTTTGTTTGGAGCGCCGACGCGAGTTATTGCAGATCAGGGACGTTGTTTTGCAAGTACCGACTTTCGCGAGTTTTGTTCCTCTCGTAATATTAGTTTGCATTTAAGTGCTACTGGTAGCTCCCGCGCGAATGGTCAGGTAGAGAGGGTTATGAGTACTCTTAAAAATATGCTCACAGCAGTTGAGACTAGCAAGGACCGTTCGTGGCAAGACTCTCTCCCGGATGTTCAGTTAGCCCTTAATTGCACTATGAATAGAGTTACCAAACGCAGTCCTCTAGAACTTCTCATAGGTAAAGTCGCACGTCCTTTAGATTTAATGTTTTCCGATGAGCCCGAAATTAGTATCGATGAAGTAAGATCTGACGCTGTCGCTAACATGGATAGGAGCGCACAGTATGAGAAAGCAAGATTTGATTCCAATAAAGCTAAGTTTGATCGATTTGTCGTAGGTGATTTTGTTCTCTTGAAAAATGAAGAGAGAAATCAAACAAAAATTGATCCTAAGTATAAAGGTCCATTTAAGGTCGTTGAAGTATTAGACGGCGACAGGTACAATTTAAAATCACTAACAAGTAATCGCCATTATAAATACGCTCACGATCGCCTTAGAAAAATGCCTAATTCTAATGTTCCAATGGAAATTAATGATGATGAGACTAATTAATGAACCTGTTTAATTATTGAAGTTGTAAATCTTTTATTTCTACTATAACCCTATTGCTGGTTAAGCGAGTTATGTTGAGCTTTCGCTGGTTAAGCGTTAGTATGTGGAATCGCTGGTTAAGCGGATTACGTTGAGCTTTCGCTGGTTAAGCGTAAGTAGTGTAATCGCTGGTTAAGCGGATTACGATGTACTTTCGCTGGTCAAGCGTTAGTAGTGTAATCGCTGGTTAAGCGGATTACGATGTGCTTTCGCTAGTTAAGCGTTAGTATTATCACTGGTTAAGTGATAGGATGTGTAACGCTGGTTAAGCGTTACAATGTTAAATACTGGTTAAGTACTTTAGTGAATTACACTACTGAGTAAGTAGTAATGCATGGTGCTGGTTAAGTGCTGTGGATTTATTTTGGTAAAGTAATAATACTTTCTTCATTTTCTTTATAATTCTTTCATATTAGTTTGTTGTGTTTGGTTCCCAAGCAATAAGGCATTAAACGCAATACTCACATGGTTTAATTTGCCCCAATTATTTTTTGTGATGATGTTCCCTGACGTGGGTCAGGATAGCCGAGTGAACTAGTTACTTTTTCTGGATTTTTGTCTTTTTAGGTACCTCATCCCACGAGGTCGTGTGAAGGTCAGAAATGGCCGTGTCGCAGATAATGGAATGTCAAGCGTTAATCATAGTTTTAATTTAGTTTAATTTAATTTAATTTTTGGTCTGGCAATGCTTGAGTGTGTTTAGTCGAATGAAGTTATCGTTCGTCATTTTTGATGTTAATAAAAAGGCGGTAGATTTGTAGAGTGGGAACATTCGAATTTAAATCGGGGTGACGAACGGTTGACTTGGCTAACCTCACTACATTCCATTTTTATTTGATTTAAATCTGAAAATAGATCTTGAATCCTTTATTCTTTTCGATTGTAAAGTGTTTTGGACAGTAAAGTTAAGTGTACCGAACAGTGCCTGTGTGTCATTTCACGTTGGACTCCACTTTCCATCATGACCGACCAACAAATTAACGACGACAGTTCTCCATTGTCGTCATATATTAGTAAAGTCAACATTTTTGCTTCAACTATAAAATTAATTATTAATATCCTAACAAAAGTGGATTGAAATAAAGTGAGACTATATTTGTAGCGACCTACAAAAAGCAACTTACTACAAAAAGTACTACAGCGCAATCTATGACACGACGGAAGAACTAACATCTATTTCCTACATCTCGCAAGCAAAATATACATCGACTGGGCAGTTGCCCACCAGACATAACACCCGTCTGGTCGGAGGATCTTCCCTTTTCTAAGGAGAAAGTATTACTTTTTAGTGTGGGTAACTAGAGAAAACTTAAGTAATTTAGTGGCATAAGTCTCCCCCACCATTGATTGAACTTGAAACATATTACTTGCAAATTAGATTAGATTACGCAGTAAGTTTTAATTAGTATTTTAATTTTAACAGATTGCAGCTTCGCAGGTAATGTCAAGGGCAATGTGGTGATCGTAGTAATAGGGATGATGACTGGGTAAAGAAAACGAAATTCTATTTTGTCCGTCAATCAGGTAATACAAAAATATTAGATACGTATTTTTTGTTTTATCAAGTTAGCAAATAAATACTTAGTTAAAACGCATTAAAGTTGGAGAGTGGGGGCTCACGACGTCACAACTAGGTATAAAATGTACTGAGCCGTGACGTCATGCGCCATTTCAACTCAAAATATCTCCGTAATTTTACGATTACGTGAAAAAAGAAAAAATACGTGTCAAATACTTTTTAATAATCTACCCGATAGACAAATAAAAAAAAATGAGTCACCATCCCTATTGTTGATTACACATTTTTTGCAGCCTTCTAGCATAGACATTTACCTTCCTATTTGGCTTAATCATCATCGGCCTACAGCAGTCCACTGCTGTACATAGGCCTCTACAATCGCACGCCACCTACTACGATTTTTGGTAACCCTCATCCAGTTGATATCAGCCATCCTGCGGAGATCGTCGTTCACCTGAGTGCGTCCCAACTTACGCTGGCCGATTCGATGTCACAAGAACAAACGGTCATCGGTTCTATGGCCTATTAAAGGTTTGTTTATTTTTTTTTTCTTTAGGTAATATTAGCCCATAAATTGCCGGTAACTTCATAGAACGTGTCAGCGTCAACTTTAACGATTGTTTAATTCATACTCCCACATTAGACCGACTTTTCCCTTTGAGGAAACTTTGCGGCCGGCTACTCATCGCTGAAACGCCTTCGGCATCGTGCGTAACTATAAATTTCCTCTCTGGTTCTTCGCTGACGCGTTTTGGCATCATGCCAACAGTTATATTGCTTATACTACATGTAGACGAAGCTTAACTATTAATATTGATCGGGCCTTGGGCTTTGTTTCGAGTTGCATCGGTCTTTGTGGCTTTTGCCTTTAGTCTGTTTTGTTTAAGTGTCTGTGGAGATAAAGTTTTGATTAAAGGGTCAATTACTTTTTTTTTTGAGGCCGTGCGTATTTCGTTACTCGCCTTAAAGCAGTCAGTTTGGCTGCCTATACTTGATATCAGGCCTGCATTTCCCAAAACACTAGATAGAGGGGTACCTACATTATCTTGCTTTGCCCATGGAATTTTATGCCTATACTAAATGTTTTATTTTGTTTTTTTACTAGCTTCTGCCCTCAGCTTCGCCCGCATTTTTTCGGTAATTGACCCGCGGGATCACACTACCGGAATAAAAAGTATCCTACGTGCTATTCTTCATCCAGATCCGTTCAGTAGTTTTTACGTCAAACAATATCAAACATCTATCCATCTATACTTACAAACTTTCGCGTTTATAATATTAGTTGGATTAAGATTTCGCCAGTATTGTATCATCTTCTTACCCTTGTAGCAAGTAACTTGGGTGGGTGATACGAGTTTTTTCTTTCTTTCTGACTGCCATTTTGCTATTTCTTTATGAACATTATTTTACAAACTCAAATAGATCGAAAATATTAATAAAACATGTACAAGTATCAAAATGGTAAAAGAATAACGTCAAAAAATTCGTCCACATCGCTGTATGTAGGAAAAGAGCTTAGAAGGCTGGCAGAATTGCCACGTTTGGATAGCAATTAGATTGGCATGTTGATTCTTCACTAAACAAGTTAACAGGGGTTAATATTTCTAAAACGATAAGGCATTATCCAGCATTATCTACCGAAGCAAAATTACTGTCTTTTACAAACGTACTGCGAAAAATATTTATCAGGGACATGACGTGCATAGTATAATACATTGTACACAATAAACATACAAAGAATAACAGATATTTGAAAGTACAATAAAATATACAGCAATAAGATTTAAAAAAATTGTGCCTGGAGTCCCTCCGCGCGGAAGAAGTGAAACTTCGTAATACCACACGCATGCGTTCGAGCCACGCATTCACTCTCGCTCTGTCTCTTTCTATTCCCCCTCCATGGTAGCGTTAAACGTTTAACGCAAACTTGTTGGATGTCGCATAAGAAGTTCACTTCAAAAATAACAAAAAAAAATAAGTAACAAAATTTGCAACAAAAAAGGTGTGTCTACAACGTTAACACATTCCAAAACGTTCCAACGGTTACAAAGGTAAATTCGATTTGTTCAGCCATGGTGACAGCTTGTACCAAAATCATGACAGTTCCCGCACCCGGTCGTTTCAAATTCCAAACACGTTCAGTGCTGAACTATTCGAAGTCAAAGGGTTTCTTATTAAGGGCATGGCAGTGAGGCATAACTTAGGCTGGTTCACGCTGAAACTATCAACAAGATAAATGATTGAAAGTCCGTTGAAAGCTCATTTAGAAATAGGTGTTAAACAAAATAATATTCATTTTATTTGCAATCCACAATGTTAAAAACCGGCCAAGTGCGAGTCGGACTCGCGCACGAAGCGTTCCGTACCATTATTTATAAAAACGAGCAAAAAAATAACTGTTTTTGTATGGAGCCCCCTTAAATATGTATTTTATTCTCTTTTAAGTATTTGTTGTTATAGCGGCAACAGAAATACATAATCTGTTGAAATTTCAACTGGCTAACTAACACGGCTCATGAGATACAGCCTGGTGACAGATGGACAGCGAAGTCTCAGTAATAGGGTCCCGATTGACCCCTTTGGGTACGGAACTCTAAAAAAGTGTTACGTAAACGTGCTAATGGTAGCTTAAGCCTTTTTTTATTGTTCTTATTGAAGAACAATATTATGACCGTGTTAGCGCACAGCAATATACATTACTATATCTGCTTAGCATTTTCCCAAAATTTGTTGAAGTCGGCTTTCAGTCTAACCGGATGCGGCTGAGTACCATTTTTTACATGAAGCGACTGCCTATTTGATCTTCACAACCCAGTAACTGGGTAATACGATAACCCTAGGTAAGACTGGATGTCAGACTTTTGGCTTCTGACTACGACGACTGTAACGACTGCCAAAAATCACCAGACAGCCGAGACCAACTGCTTAACGTGCTTTCAAGGGCTTTTTAATGGGCTGTCACCCATCCACGGACCAACCTAGGCAAGCGCAGCTTACATCTACAGATCGATCAGAGCGGCTGTTATTATTTAGCCACGAGCTCCTCATCTCCATACTATTATACACACTTATAAGAAACACAAAGGGACCGAAACGGATCTAGGAAAAAAATGATCAAGTGACGACGCGATGCATCGAAATTGGTAGCCAGTACAATAAACTTCACTTCAGAATTTATACTTTCGTCGTATATATTTCTCTCATAAAATAGTCAGCCATAGATTCAATATGAAACTTTAAACTTCACACTGCAGTAAGGATCGTAACAAAAGGCAAGAAGTATTATCATAAAATCAATATTCGATATCTACATTTGAATACAAAAGTCTACATACATAAAAGTTTATCATATGTTTCTATTTCACCTTTCATTTCTCTTCAAAGAAGAATAAACATATGGCGAGAATGGCATTTCATTATTACACCCAGCGAGTTCCATTTTGTATTTGTAATGTGAATGTTTTTTTTTCTATTATTTTCAATGTTCGTCTATCTTGTGATGTGTGTGGTTTCAATAGAATTGACACTTCAGAATAAAACTTGAAAGTGTTTTTTCTTTTCGCATCTGTGATAATCTATTCTCTCTTTGTCTGCGATGATAATTTAAATTGATTCATTCCAAAAGAGTAGGAGTTTGGCACTTTCAGTGGCGTCCATCCGCTCCTGTGACTTGCAAACAACCAGGACAGGCAGGACACGTGCCAAACTATAAAATAATGAATTATTTGAAAAATTATTAAAGTGAGCTGGTTTTTTTTACCTGAATGAAGTAAGTATTTTATTGTTTTTTCGTAACTTACAGGCAAAACTTAAAATAATCTTATCAATTTCAATGAAAATCATGGACTTAAACTGTGACCATTTTCGCTCAAGTCAGTACCGGATAATATAAGAGATAGTCCAAATTCTATTCTGTTGTACAGCTCTATTTTTCTCACAGAAAAACGATGATTCTAACACACGGTGGCTCTAATACGGTCCCTGTACTGATCATAAGTTTGATAATAATTCCCGAATAGGCTTTTCTTCCCCACCTAAGTATGACAAAGCCTGCCTATAACTTTCAAGACAAATCCATCTTACATGAGCTAAATGCCAATCGATACCAATAAGGTCTACTTTTATCTACGAAGTCCTAATCCTTTACTTACCTGTTTTATTCACTTTGTCCTTTATGGTACAGAGGACTTAGTACTTTGGGATCTAGTTAGAAACCCAGGACGGAGTTGCCGAAGTAATTAACCGGTGTGTGAAACCTACATAGTAGTTTTTGGAGATAAAAACTGTAATACATAGTAACATAGTCAGTTATATCTATTTTTAGCATGACGTACTTTGTATCCAGGTAGATGGGGTATATATACAAGTTGCTGTTTTGCATCCTCGTCAAAATTCAGGAGTTTGTCACAAAAGATATAAATAATTAATTAAAATTACGGTACCTAGTTAATTATTAATAACCGCTGTTCTTTTTTTTTATGTTTGACAGTATTTCAGAATAAACCCCTTAACGTGGTTTAGGGAGTAAGAAATTATCGAATAAACGTTTGATATTGTTTGTACGAGTACGATGTGTGAAAGCGCGGTTATATGGCGAGGATAAGACGGGCCGCGTTCAAAACACGGGTTCAGAACACGGTTCAAAGCACGGTTCACAATTACCGATTTCCGTAAATAAGAAAAAAAAAATACCTACCCATTTTAGTATTGATTCGGGACGAGTACCATTAGCATAGTTACCTCCTTGAATTTAACGAGGATGCAAAACCTACCCTAAACCACCTTGTATATGACTCGTTATTGACTTTTATTTTATCTGATTCTGGGCATACTCGTATTCGCAACTGGCGTGCATGTATGACCAGATGTATGAATGTGGATGACACGAAAGGAGCATTTTTAAGGATCGTAGCAGATGGCTTTCGGTTCTGCCTATCCTTATGGGAAAAAGGCTTGAGTTTATGTGTGTATGTAAAACCCAATTCCAACGCAAATAATCTTTTGGCACCATCGGCCTACGAGCGAGGGAATATTTTCAAAGAGGTGGCGATTGAAGACTTGAGATCTGTTAGGCCTACTCGTATTCCAGTGTGGGAAAGAGACGGTGCTATACAGGATGTCTAGCGCCATCTCTTTCCCACATTGGAAAAGGAGTAAAACAATAATGTTTTAAGACGTCATGGTAGGCCACCTGCAGGATGCAAGAAGCACAGGATCGGTCGATGTGGTAACGCCTACTGTCTTATATGCTGCAGTGGACATTTTGCAGCTGAAATAATGAAGATGGTAATGATTAACGAATGGCGCAGCGGCTGTGCGCTTGGCTGCTCCGCTGTGTGTCGCGTTTTCGATTCTAGCTTGGAACATATACTTGTATGGCCTACAGTTGTTCCGGGTCTAGGCTACGGGAGTTTAAATGTTTGTAAACGCACCCACGGTGCAGAAGAAATTTCTAGTGTGTGGTAAAGTTTATTAAAAAGGAAAGATTTTTTTTTATTTTATAGTTTTAATGATATTTATTTATGTTTTTGCACAATAATCAATGTTCTATTTCGCAGAGTTATTTACCATAATTACATACCGAGTTTCCGCCGTGCCTCGGAAAGCACGTTAAGCCGTTGGTCCCGGCTGTCATTTGTAGATCTTTGACAGTCATCACGAGTAGTCAGAAGCCAAAAGTCTGACATCCAGTCTTACCAAGGGGTATCGTATACCCAGTTACTGGGTTGTTGAGGTCAGATAGGCAGTCGCTTCATGTAAAATATTGGTAGTCAGCTGCATCCGGTTAGACTGGAAGCCGACCCGAAGATAGTTTGGGAAAAGGCTAGGCAGATTATGATTTCGCAGAGTTATCTACATATAGCTAACTCATCATCATCATCATTAGCCTATTATGTTCCCACTGCTGGGACACAGGCCTCCTCTCTATGAGAGGGAATGGGCTGTAATCCACCACGCGGGCCCAGTGCGGGTTGGTAGATGTCACATGTCTTCGAATTTTTAGTTCTAGGACATGCCGGTTTCCTCACGATGTTTTCCTTCACCGTTTTTTGAGGGCAGCGGTGATGAAATAAATTACACAAAGTAATGCGCCTGCCTGGGTTCGAACCCACGGCTTACTGCTCGTAAGTCGGGGCTGCCGCCACTGGGCCACCGCTGCTCTCACCGTATAGCTAACTATCGATTACTTAATAAAGCTTTATTGTAAAAATCTTGCTCTAAACTCCAGAAGATGTAATCACTGAAGATCAAAATCAATTGTAAAGCTTTTCACAACTTTCCACATAAATTGAATCGTTTACAAAAAGTTAATTACTTTGATTTTATCTTTAAGTGCTATTAAATTAAATTCGAATCTCTTCGGTAGATAACTGATTGACAAAGAGATTGAAGTGATCAAAGATGCACTTAAAAGACTGTAGAAATGTTATCTGACGAATTGCTTTTATGTCATGAAAATCATTGAATCTCAAATACATAGATATTTTAAGAGAAAATGTGATCAGCGTTTTATAAGCCGTAAATTCAATTTATGATAGGACGTTTCATGCATACTAAGTAAACTGTTTAGATTATGTTGGTTCCAGAAAAACAGACATCTGAATTAGAAAAAATATAGAATTGGGCTCCGATTTAACCGGAGTAAAATTGAAATTTATTTTTTACTTTCTGCTAATTAATCTTCAAATAGTTTTCATTATGAATTGTTTATTAAAACTGGACTGTTTTAAGGACTTTCAACTTTCCTAAGGTTTTATGGTTTGGAATAACAGTGTTAAAAATAAATTGTAAGTTTGACACACGTTGTGGACTTCTTAATTCCCTACAGAAATCGTTTTCTTTTTTATATTTATTAGCGAATGTTCCACTTAAGTACATAAGCAAACTAGTGAGTATTCGTGTACACTGATTATGCAAACTCTTTGACATTTCTCGAAATATAAACTGGTAAAACGTTCTATTTTTTTATCGAGCTACACGATCACTGAGAAATGCTTGCACTGACTGGACAGTTGTTCTCGAATCTGTGTGGTTGTTTCTTCAAAAGACCATCTCAGGCGCTAATCTGCATGGTCCGCATATATTATGACTTGAACAATGTCTGGACTTTAATAGAGACAATGACCACTGAGATTGTTTCGGCTATTTCTTCACAGTGTAGTCAGGTACGAAACAAACACCGACCTTATCTAGTTTTTAAAAAAAGATGAGGTTTAAAAGTGTTTGTTAAAATATATTTGCAACATAAACATAATTTATCATTTACTGCTATTCAGCAAACATACGTAGATACTTACAATGAGTTTTTTTGTGAGAGAAACACGAAGCAGTTACAATATACAATTTCTGTAAATTTTCTAATTCGCATCCCTTTAAAAGCACCGTCTTTGAGAGTAATAAAGAAATATAGAGTGCACTTGGCTCGTGTCTGCGACACTTGTGCCTTATTATATCTTCTGCTTACTTAGCTAGGTCAGATAGTAAGTCGCTCCATGTATAATACTAGTTTTTAGCTACATTCAGTTAGACTGAAAGCCAACGCCAATATACTTGGGTAAAAGGAATGAGGATGACTTGGCTAGGCTCCGTTGACAAGGCTGCGGGACTGTTCGAAAGAAATACCGTGGCTTTGAACACAAAGGGCTAAGAAAGAACATGGATGGGTTTTAGTCAGTACAAGTCTGACACTCCCTTCTGCTCCGCTCAGAGCGGGAGAAGTCATTTTAAGATTTACTATCCGTGAAAAGAGGCTCCATTGAAATTACCCGCTGACCGAAATTCTGTCAAGAGCACATTGTTATTGTCTTCTAAGCATTACGGAAATACATTCTACATGTTCTTTATTCAACCATTACCACCAATAGCCTTGTTTGCTGCCAAAACCAATAAAACTATGGACAAATCAGAGGTCTATATCCCATAACACAGAATTACCCAACATTGAAGCTTCCTTATCACAGCCGTTTTATGTGTTATCTTATCAAACAAAGTGATGGAACTTTTGTACTAATAATATTGTAATGATTTTATGGGAACCTCTATCTTCCGTTACACGGTGTTAACACAGTGACAAAAACTTATGCTTACAAAGAATTTGAGAATATATGATTCCTGAAACTCCTGCGTTGAGTTCTTCTTCGGTATGAAGACTTCTGCTGTGTCATATACAAGGAAAAAATGTTCATGAAGCTGTCAACCAAGCATTCTGTACATCAAATTAAAAAATCCTTCGAAAAAATGTGGCGTATAAAATCACGTTTTCCGAAAAAAACTTAATGTAACGCACTCAAAACATTGTGCTGATGAATGAATCGAATATTATGGAGGTAATAAAGGTATTTAAAGTAAAGAAAATATTTTTTAAATTTATGTTAAAAACTTTTAAAAATCTTGGGTATATGTTGAAACTTTGACCCCCAATATCTCCGTAACAAGAAGGGTTAACTTTGAGTTCTTCTTGATTCGATAATTCTTTTCACTTAATTTTTTGGATTCAAGATAGACTCTTTTAAGGTTATTTATGCTTTTGGGATTGGTATAACATATTCTAGATGATATATTAAATTCGGCTCGGTGATTCAAGTTCTGAAATATATGATAGTTTAAGTACTTAGATAGATAATATTTTCACATAATTTTCTTGTCTAAAGCCCTTTCACTAACGCGAAGTGACATTGAAATGAGTACTTAAATGAAAACAAAGTTGCAGTTCTCTTAGATTTTTGATAGTTGAGATACCAATAGTGCAATAGATACTCAGTATTTACTCACTATTTAGGCGTTCGTGGGTACACCTCAAGTATTTCCCAGAGTGCGTGAGTATTTTGTGATTTTATTTTCGTGATTATTTCACTACAATCTATCTATTCACTACCTTTATTAACTAACCTTGAAAAAACTAGCCAAGTGCGAGTCGCATCGAGGGTCTCATACAAACTGTTATTAAACTACATATAATTTATGATTTTCGGTGGTTGTGTGAAGGATGATATGACAAGTAATGGAAAGGAAAATGGAAATGAAAGTATGGAAGAAGAAGACATGTTGGCCAACCTCAACAAAATCGGGGTAAGAGCAAGAGAATGATGATGATGATGATTTACAGTTTTCAGATTGTTTCGTTTAAATGTGCTGTAAGTAGTTGGAGATAAAGTTGCTTTTTGCCAAATTTCATTACTAGGTAGGATGACTAGGTCAGGATTTTTTAGATTTTATAGTTGGAAAAGACCGTAGACCCGAGTATTTTATATAAATTTCAACTGGACACCTCTACTCGTTCCTGAGAAAAAGGGTCTACTCTTGATAAACCGACAGACGGACCACAAAGTGGTGTTATAAGGGTTCCTTTTTCCTTTTGAGGTGCGGGACCCCAAAAACATGTACCTGGATACGTTTAAAAATGACGGGGTATGCAACAAGGTAGAAGTAAACAGTCACGGTGTAAACCTCCTCTTTCTAGAGTCGGTCTAAAACGCTGGGAATACGGAGAAAGCTGACGGAAAAGGGGTGATAATTTTATAACCCTCAAGTCTCCGGCGACATAATTAAAGTCTTGTACTTTGTATTAAAACCATCCTGCCTGTGCAGTTGAATATTTTATCACGTTTCGTCATGGTTGGCTCTGTCTTAGATAATGTATTCTTCCTTGTAGATGGATGTAGTATTACTATGTACTTTATTATGGGTACAAAATACCCTTAACGAAGCTGAAAGGCACTTGTTCGCCGCGTTATTGGTTTTTTTTTTCTTTTCGGACCATACCTGTGAACCATCTTGTTACGGATATAGGGGTCAAAGTTCCAACTTTTAAATGTTATAACATTACTTTATAACACATTTGCTCGTAAAGGGGTCTCTTATTTCACCAATTTCAGTATCGTAATGTAGCTCATTACGCACTAGTGCGGTAATGTAAAGTAAAACGCATGGTTTATTAAAATGCCGTCTAAAACGAACGGTACTTTTTTAATTCTTAGCAAAGAGTTTTAATGTCAGAAAAATGGTCAACATTTTATGAATAAAATTAACTAGAAAGATAAAATATAATAAATAAACATTTAATTCTTTAATTAAATCAATTTTGACCATAAATTACAACCATTTATCGGTAACAAAACACAAAATATTAATTTACTTTATTAGTAATACTGGCTGATTTTGTGCCTTAGCCTTAAAAAAAAGCGCTGATGCGCGCGCATCGCTAATTTCATAATTTGTGAACAAGTAAAAATTATTCCGCGCGCTTTTTCTTTTCGCTGTATTGTTTTTATTTGAAAATGTCGTCCGAGTTTCATTTATTTCCTGGCAAATATTTTATAAAACGTCGTATGACATACGTGCGCTTTGATAATTACAGCCTATGCTTTCTTGTAGCCCTCGCCTACGGCTCGGGCTAGCAACATCGCCTCGGCTGTAATTTTCAACTAACCGCACTTATCTCATAATGTACTATTAAATACCTTCACGACTCCCTACTATTCAATAGATCCATCAGCACAATGTTTTAGTGCGTTTTGTTGAGTCCTACCGTAAAACGTGGTTTTTTACCGAGAAAAAAAAACGTTTTTCAGCAATCATTTTTGCGTAATGTTACTTAGATGATTTGATATACAGAATGTCTGAAATGAAAGCCTGTTTATACCTTGTACGAGTATATGTAAAGGGAAATGTCTTATGGAAAATATGTAAGCAACTTGGAATTCTTCAAATCTCTTTTTTACATAGAAGTAGGTAAATTCTGCAATAATAATCTGACCGTTCATCCTACAGATGAAAAAAAATCAAAATAACCTTTTGTAGCTCTGAGATTAAAAAAAAAAAACCAAACGAAAAAACACTGATCATATTCAACCACAAATTCAAAGAAAAAGAGTTCTTCTTCTTCTTCATAGCGTGTCGGTTGTAATCTGAAGAGAATCGGCCCAGAACTGAGCCACTAGTTTAGCACTTTCAGTGGCGTGGATTATGGTTAGTTGAATAAGGTCAAAACTTAAGCGAACTTAACTTAACTTTTTAGACCTATGTATCCTGCTTATGCGTATAAATTTTATTAAAATCGGTTCTGACATAGACTTAAAAAATGGAAGAGGTTCGATATTCAGCTGTATATTTTTTCTCCTATGTTTTTTTTTATTCTACGGTTATTAGGCTATAGTCAAGTATCGGGCATCTATCATAAAGATAATCAGTATACTAATAGTTTTGATCACAACACAGATAGCCTAAAACTGATTAATATAGAAGCATAGATAGCAATCTAGATTGACAGTGCAGTAATTAGTGAACGTAGATGACTAAAGTCAGTTAATATCTGCGCAATGGCAATGGCCGGCTCAATATACACGGTGTAAATCACCTCATCACGAAGCCGTCAACCAAGCATTCTGTACATGAAACTAAGTAGCTTTACGCAAAAAATATTGCTGGGAAACGACTTTTTTTTGGGGGATGTAAAATCATTTTTTGTGGTAGAACTCAATGTAACGAACTCAAAACATTGTGCTGATGGACGGATTGAATAGTACGGGGGCCGTGGAGGTGTTTAAAGTAAAAATGTTACATTAAAAACTTGTATTTAAAAAAATACTTGTCAAAAAGTTGGAACTTTGACCCCTAATATCTCTGTAACTAGAAGGTTCCCAGGTATGGTGTAGAACAAAAAAATTATCGCAATGACAGGGAGAACCAGTGCCTTTTGGCTTCGTTAAGAGGTGTTTTACACCCTTTATTTCAGCTAAGTTGAGTTATTAGTGGTTACTAAAGTCAGCAAATGATAAAAGGAGTAATTCGGCTTTTAGTCATTGACATAAGGTTCATATTGCAATAGCTATAAAACTCTAATATTCACCGCATGAAATAGAGCTGTTGGTATTTGTGCTTGAATTATCAGGACTTTCAGGCTTTGTTTTCATTATCAATGAAAAGATGATTGATTTTGTTTGTGAATAGTTGAATTTAGATAACAATGCTAAAACTAACAGTGTCACTTAAATAAGCAGTTTTTAAATAAGATTGATTACTTTATGAATAAAACGCTGACAGAGGCAATATTAGAAAATGGATAGAGGTCAGATGATCAGATAGCAGCCTTTGAATTGATTAAGTTGAGCTGAACCCAATTGAACCAATAAACGATGAGAAGACCCGCTGAAAAAAATACACTGTTAGATTTTTAAGGCTCGACTCAGCGCCGATAGTTTAAATTCAAACAGTGGAATAATCACATCAATGCATTAATAATTGTTGCCTTACATGCTTCTTGTTTAAAAAAACTTTGACCCCACTAGAAATCCCTCCTGTATCGTGGGTGCGTTTACAATAACAATTAAACTCACATACATAAACAGCCAGACCCGGACCAAAAATCTGTAGGTCATACAATTTGTTTTGTAAGGGAGTCGAACCGCGACACGTAGCGCAGTAGTCAATCGCTCAGCCTCTGCGCCAAACATGTATAAGTAACACATTATTTAGACGCCACGAGTGACACTTCAACAGTCAGCCTCGCAACCTTTTTAAAAAGATAAATCATTCTACCAGTATCATTCTTCTTATTATTCCGTACGCAAAATACGCGCTTAGACGTGGAGTTGCGGAAACCAGCCCGCTATACAATACAATACAATCATTCTTCTTTAGCAAACATTCCACTAGACCATGAGATGTTCTTTTCCCAAGCCAACGAAAAATCACCCTAATTCTAAACATAAACCCCATCACACAACAAATCCGTATGCAGCATCTTTCACAAGAATCAGTACACAGTCTGTCTCACAACGCCTTCCTTGGCCACAAGACTGACGGGATGCTTGATACGCCTTGTACCAAGAAATCGGTACAAGACACGGCTTAACTTGCTCGGGCATGAAATTCTTGAGAAGCGAGGGTATAAATAATGGTTTGCGATGTTTGTTTGTTTTGATGTAGGGAAGAACTGCGGACTGATACATAAATTAAGAATTAATTGTATCTAAACGGTGTAAGGAGGACTTCGTAATTAAAATTTAACCATGAATACAAAAGTAATGTACGTGATTCTAAACGCCTCAGAGTTTTTTCGGCATTTTGAATTATCAGCAGCTAATTGTTAGGAACCAACCCGCACTGGACCCGCGTGGTGGATTTCAGCCCACTCCCTCTTATAGAGAGGACTGTGTCCCAGCAGTGGAAACATTATAGGCTGATGATGATGATGAAATGTAAGGAAAAGCTAATTTATCAATACTGTAGCGACGTACAATAAAACAACTTTCTACAAAAAGTACTACAGCGCCATCTATGATACGACGGAAGAACTAACGTCAATTTCCTACTTCTCGCAAGCAGAGTTTACATCGAGTTAAGACTATATAGAAAAACCCGACAACTACTGTCGGGCAGTTGCCCACCAGACATAACACCTGTCTGGTCGGAGGATCCACTCTTTACTACTAGGGATGAGGAGCTTTACACCCTGTTCCTTATACCCCTAAAATACTAATTAATCAGATTTCTACACTACTTTGTCCGTTACACTGTGTATGATTAAGTACCTGAAGGGAGACCTCGAAACCACTTTTCACTTTTTAAACCCCGACCATAAAGAGGGGTGTTTAAGTTTGACGTATACATCTGTGAACCGGTGTGTCTATCTGTGGCATCGTTGCTTCTAAACTAATGAACCGATTTTGATAAAATTGGTTCCGTTTGAAAGGTGTTTTAATCGCTAAGTATACCGCTTATAGGACAAGCAGCAAACAAAGCGGACCCCCAACGCTACGACGCTTGGATTAATTAATTTTTGGTTTTTAGACGTTTTTTCTGTCGGGGTTTTGTTTTAAATTTTAAACTATAGTTTTTTGGTATTTTTTCTCAATCCCAACGTATCGCTATCTCCAAAGAACACCAAAGATTTTTTGCCAACGCGTCTCCCGCGTCAAATCCCAAACGCAATGCAGCTCCATAAATTAGAACAAGTACAATCGTACATAATTCCAAATGATTTCCTTCTTTTGTCTCTGAAGCAGTTACCTACGCACAGCACATAACTCACAACCTTATCAAAACATTTCTGTAACCAAGATTCGCATATCTTTAAAATAATGGTCGGAACATAGCTTTCTCTGCGTCCCGAAGGACAGAGCGGAAGATCCAATTTATAATGTAGGAGCATAACGTAAAATCTTCTACTATGTATATTTTGTAGGTCCCGGCGCACTCTAGGGAGAAAAATACATTCTACTGCTAATTGCTCGAATAAATTAGTACGCGGGGTGCATACTACTGTTGTGTTTCGCGGATGTTTCGTTTCGGTTGTTCGTTTTGTTTTCGGGTCGTTCTGGAGCTTTTATAGTTAATTGAATGCGATGTGATTAAATGATTTGGCTTCACTATTTCAACTGATGTATGTGTTGTTGAGGAGCTCGTTTCTAAATAATAATAGCCGCACGGGTCGATCTTTAAGGTTAACCCGTGCTTGCTGAGGTTGGTCCGTGGATGGGTGACAATAATTACATAACGAGTTTCCATTGTGCCTTGGAAAGCACGTTAAGCCATTGGTCCCGGCTGTGATTTGTAGATCTTTGACAGTCGTTTCAAAAGTCTGACATCCAGTCTTACCAAGACGTATCGTATTACCCAGTTGCTGGGTTGAGAAGGTCAGATAGGCAGTCACTTCATGTAAATTACTGGTACTCAGCTGCATCCGGTTAGCCTAGAAGCCGACCCCAAGAAAGCTTGGGAAAAGGCTAGGAAGATGTATGTAGGTTGTTTGTTTCATAATCATCTGCTTCGATTGATATTCACAACATTGAGAGCCTTTGGAGGCCCGACGGAGAAGAAAACATTATGAGAAAATCTTTGCCCGTACAAGGTCCAGCTTTATCTATTCGATTTTGTTTTGTCAGTTAAATATACAAGGTGTAAGGGACACCGTTCTGTATGGTGATGTTCTGTATGGTGTCGGACGTTAAGAATAGCACCATCCCATATCTTCCCATGGGTGTCGTAAGAGGCGACTGAGGGACTTGCCAGAGAATGGGCAGCAGCGTTCTCTGTGTTTTTTGCAACAACCGTACTGCGATCGCCAACCCGCCTGCCAAGCGTGGTGATTATGGCAAAACCCCCCTTTCGGGGGAGGCCTTTGTCCAGCAGTGGACGTCTTTCGGCTGAAATGATGAATGATGATGAGGGACACCGACGCGAAAACCCTTACCACATACTGAGTACGTCATTCTAAACCCCCATATAAAAAACTTCGGTTATTAAAAAAAAATTGCTGTTTCTTGCAAAAATGCAATTCCTAAACGGTCAAAATGTATGATAGGACATTTGTTTTGTTTAATAAAAACCTTTTAATCCGATTATTCGACCCCTGGTTAAGTACCATTTCCGTAACGCAATATTCATGCTCGTTACTCGATATTCTCTTTGAACAAATATTTGTAGTTGCCGCCAATCAAATTGTTATGAAGCTGGGACCGGTAACAATTTCCATATTTTATGCAAACAAAATATCTCTTTGATTGAAATTGCAAAGAGACTTTATTAAGTAAAAATTGTATTTTGCAATATCAGTTTCAACAACATAACATCAGAGCAGCGGTGGCCCAGTAGTGGCGGCACCGACTTACGAGCAGTAAGCCTTGTTTTTTTTTTTTAAACTTTGCCCCACACTAGGAATTTCTCCTGTATCGTGGGTGCGTTTACAAACATTTAAACTCACATACACAAACAGCCAGACACGGAACAACTATCTGTAGGCCATACCAATATTTGTTACGTGCGGGGATCGAACCCACGACACGCAGCGCAGCAGTGGATCGCTCAACCACTGCGCCAACCGTGCCGTCAAACCCAGGCAGGCGCATTACTTTGTGTATTTTATTTTATCACCGCTGCCCTCAAAAAAACATCGTAAGGAAACCGGTATGTCCTAGAACTAAAAATTCAAAGGCATGTGACATCTACCAACCCACACCTCTCCTCTCTTTGAGAGCACGCAAACCCACCGCGTGCTCTCAAAGAGAGGAGGCCTCTGTCCCAGCAGTGGGAAAACTTTTATGTTCATCATCATCATCATCATCAGTATTTTTTTTAAGTACTGATGATGATGATGATGAACATAACATCAGGCCTGTCATTTTCGAGGGTAGGCAGAGGTGTACCCAATTGTACGTAAACAATTACGTACAATCTAATACTAATATACTAATAATAATGCTGAAGAGTTTGTTTGTTTGCTTGAACGCGCTAATCTCAGGAACCACTGGTCCGATTTGAAAAAATATTTCAGTGGTAGATAGCCCATTTATCGAGGAAGGCTATAGTATCATCACGCTACGGCCAACAGGAGCGGAGCAGCAATGAAAAATGTTGCAAAAACGGGGAAAATGTGACGCAGAGGAAGTTGCGCACGACAGCTAGTTTACGATAAAGCAGCAACCTAAGATCTTCCTCATTTTTCTATCCTTGACCCATGTTTTTTGAAGTCGGCGCAACACATTTCCTTCTACCATACTCTCCTGTCTCGTTAGAAAAATAAACCGAACTGACTCAACACAAAATACATTGGAAAATAATAAAACAAAAAATATAATCAAACTAGCTCTGCCCGCGACTTCGTTCGCGTGGAAATTTTGATGTGTTTTAGAGGTATGAAAAATAGATGTTGGCCGATTCTCAGACCTACCCGATGTGCACACAAAATTTCATACAAATCGGTTCAGCCGTTTCGGAGGAGTTTGGTAACAAACACCGCGACACGAGAATTTTATTTATAAGACTAACCTTTATCCAATCGGGTTGTTATGTCCCACATCCCACTGACTTAGTTGTTGCCATGCATAAAAAGGAATTTAGCAAAATCTCAGTTTGTGTGCAATCGCCCGCCAGAGGATTCGTGCCAAAGTGCCACGTGCCAGATTTTACATACTTCAACTGGCAGATTTTCCCCAATTCCCACATCTAATCAGCTATTAGCGTACGTATTCCAACTCGTAAAGAACTCGAGAGCTGCTCGTATTAATACCGTATTTATTAGTGTTGCTACAATATGACGGGGTTGTGCTCGAAATTGGAGATTTAGATTTACGTTCTGAACGTAGTTTTTACTGAAATTAAATGAAGCAGGGGGAATGCTTTTGAATGAACGAGAATGATGTGTATAAGAGTTTACTGGGCACTATTTTTTTTAATAAAACCAATTTGGCTTTTTTACAATTGTTGGTTGCGGCAATTGATGAATAGCAATAGAGTTTAAATTGCTAGTTATTGGAATATTCAGACACATCATAATAATTTGCGGTTTAAAATGTTCATAAAACATAAATATTTAATTTTGATATGAATAGTATGAAAATTAAATATTTATATATTATTTTAATTTTAAACTTCTACTTTTTGCCAGTACAAGTCTTTTTAACTAATACTTGTTAAGTGTATCATACTATTCTTAAACCCCGACTAAAAAAGAGAAGTTTTATAAGTTTGAAGTCTGTATCTGTGTGTCTATCTGTGGCAGAACAGATTTTGTTAAAAAAAAAAACCGGCCAATTGCGAGTCGGACTCGCGCACCGAGGGTTCCATACTTTTAAATCCGTAATAATTATAAATATTTTTATTATATGTTGTTACTAAAAATTTACGGTTTTCGCAATTTTTCCTTTATTTGAGCTAAAAAACGTTGCTTCGAACTAAAGGAGATGTTTCATTTTTCTATGGGACTCCGGCCATGACCTGTACCTTTCAGGAAAGGTGGCAAACAATCCCCTGAATAGAAAAAAGTAACATTTTTTAAATAGTAATAGATGGTTTTTATGCACATAATAAAAATTAAAAATGTTTGACGTTTGTCGCGAGAGTTATGAAAGCCATGACAGGTTGTAGAGATGACGTTTACATAACCTAGAAATTGTTATTTGATAATAATTGTTTATCAGAACTGATTTTTTTCGATGCTTTCGTATTTGTTTTGTTCTCCGTTTTCATAAAACCTTAGAAAATACGAGACGAACGAGACTGACTGACTGACACTGATGGGTTTTATCACTTGTCAGAACAAAATGTAATTTTGAATTTTTCGTTCAGAAGTACACTCCATAAAAGTAGTACCTACCTATTGGTCCTATTATATAGTTTTTAACGATGAAATCACCACACTTGCTTATAATTAGTTGAAAATTATGTCTTAGAGACCAATAATAATAAAATTACAAAAACACATACTTTTCGTAATTAACGTCGATGTGATATTATGTTTTTGTGTGACATGATTTCAGAACGAAAGCAAACTGTAAACTGGAAGACGCCATGTTGAATAGAATGAGGCAATAATTGAAAAACTATTACTTTTTGTGCACAGCAAATTCAGCAGGCTTAAATTCACGAAAGAATATTTTTCCTAAGTTCGTGGTATTTTTTCCTCTTTTTCAATCAATGTACACCTTATGGCCGAAAATGAAACATCTCCTTTCAAGATTATAAGTTCACGGGAAGTACCCTGTAGGTTTTGATTCCTTTAATTGCGAGTGTCGAGCGGCAATTTGCGGCATATACGGCTGAATTTTTTTATTGCGTTGGCTTAGACGTTTGATTTTTTCACAATTTCAAGGGACAGTAGACCTGAGTATTTGATATGAATACCAGCTTGATACCTCCACGCGTTCCCGAGAAAAGGGTCTTGACAGACAGACAGACGGACGGACGACAAAGTGATCCTATTAGGGTTCCGTTTTTTCCTTTCGAGGTACGGAACCCTAAAAATGAAAAAATATATTAATTATTTTTATTCTTCTGGGCCCCAAGCAATTTTCGTGAAGTCTAGCCCAGAAAAAACTTCATCAGTCAGAAAGAACTTTTTTAATACAAATTATGAATAAGATATAACCCAGTTGATGAACAGCGTCCTTGGTTTTCCAGCCTCTCTGAAGTTGGCATGGCAAATTTAGCATGCAAATAAATAAAGTACTGGATAATAAGCCGTTAATTAACAGCAAATTAACCATGAAAATCAAAAAACTCCGCTCGCCGAAAAAACCGAAAATCGGTTTGTATGCCAACTTCAGTGAAAGTAAGCATGCAATTATTTGGATTATTTGGATTTTTCAAATCTTTGTGCTGAGTCAATTGTCAAAAATCCTACAGTGTGCTTTTATTTAGGCAATACATTTAGGCGTCATTTATAGTTTGTGAAAGCAGATATAACTGTGAATAAAGTAAGATTATTCCTTAGTATTATTTACACGTAGCTGCGAAACGACACATAAATCTAATTTACCTAATGCTAAAACTTGTGTACCTAAGTACTTTTTGACTGTCGCCCATAAAATGGAGAGGCCCATAAGTTAGGCTTCAAACTTTCTATGAAGGTACATTATTTATGGTTGTTCGGTGTAGGCCTAGAGGAGAATCAGGTCAATAAGACGGTCAAGCATAATATTTCATTTTGGAACGAAGTTCCTTATCGCGCGTTGTGAAAGGGGGCTAGACGGAAAAAATTCTTACGAAAAGTTGTCACGACACTTTTTGCTATAGTAAGCTATTGTAAGCTTTATTTCTTTAAAATAAAGTTGAAATTTCCTTAAATTACGTACAATTGGGGTGTGTAAGTGAGTAAGGATAGATATGATTATTTTGTTTTTTTGATTGATTTTGGTCCATCCAGGTGTCAGGAACACAGTAAATTTGCTTCTGAGATTATTATCTAAATATGATTTCATTTACAAGCTAGTTTTTGCTGTAGATATGTCATTTTAATATTCTTCTTCTTCGTCAAGTTGATGATTCTTATAACGGGTGTAAATGTACCCTTAACGAAGGCGAAATACACTTGTTATACGATACCTCCAAATTTTTTTTTTCTTTTTAGATCACTTTGCCCCACACTAGGGATTTCTCCTGTGTCGTGGGTGCGTTTAAAAACATTTAAACTCACATACACAAACAGCCAAACCCGGAACAACTATCTGTAGGCCATACAAATATTTGTTCCGTGCTCCAACCCGCGACTCACAGCGAGCGCAGCAGTCGATTGCTCAGCCACTGCGCAAACCGTGTCGTTAAAATAAATAGTTTTTTAGTTTGGTCTACCACGACCTCCGAACTAAATTAATTAATGCATCCATCAGCACAATGTCTTGAGTGCATAATATAGGGTTAGGACCCTATATTATGTATGTATGGGAAACAACGTTTTTTTGAATTAAATAATCAAGTTACACGGGACTCCATTACTGAGACTTCGTTGTCCGTCCGTCTGTCACCAGGCTGTATCTCATGAACCGTGATAGGTAGCCAGTTGAAATTTCTACAGATTATGTATTTATGTTGATGCTATGAGAACAAGTACTAAAAACTGAATAAAAATAATTTTTAAGGGGGGTCCCATACAAAAAAGTGATTTTATAAATAATGATACTGAACCCTTCGTGGGCAAGTCCGACTCGCACTTGGCCGGTTATTTAAGTTACTGAGCTTCAAGCAGGACTCTGCCACATTTACAGAAGCCTCAAAACGCAGGTGAAGTTGAACAGAGAGCAAAACCGAAGGTGGTACATAATTTGCTTTGTGGCTCAGTCGCGCTTTATTTCATCGGTATCCCACCACCGAACCATTGTCAGCCAACATTGATAAGGCACTAGGAATGGTAGTATTGAATAAAAAGACTTAATAAAAGTTAACTTGTCAGAAGTGGAGAGCATGCATTTTCTTTTAGTTCCAAGAGTCCAAGACATTCAAATAAAACTTCAAAATTAGTAAACTCTACTTCAATAAACAAGTATGGAAAATGTAACCCGAGGTCATCAAGGTGATAATGCTAACATTTTTCAAGTAGCTATTGCATTTTAGATTCTATGAAGAACTTCAGCTGCATCCGTAAAAAGTAAACTTAACCCTTGCAAATCCGTTTTTAGTTAGACCCTTATGCCCCCAATGTTTTTTTTTACGGATTGGAAGTCGTCAAATCCCGCTCTGGGTGGAGCAGGAGGGAGCGTTAGACTTGTACTGACTAAAACCCATCCATGTTCCTTCTCAGCCCTTTGTGTTCCAGTGCCATGGTATCTCAGTCGAACAGTCCCGCAGCCCTGGCAGGCATCGGCCCTTTCGGACCCCTTCCGGTTTGCTGACATCTCCTTGAGGCGCGCGTGGAACACGAACGCGCCGTCGACACGACCTGTCGTCATAAGACGGACGGACGGTGAGCTAGCCCATTACTCACCTTCCACAGGCCAGGCAGGAAGAACTTCAACTCATCCGTAAAAAGAAAACACCTTGCAAATCCGTTTTTAGTCGGACCTTTCTGCCCCCCCCTGGCTCAAAAGCTGGTGACTTTATGATGTTTTCTTGTTACTGTTTTGTTTCATTAAATTACACAAACTATGATTGCTTGAATAGGTTTGAACCATTACCGCTGGACCACCACTTGACTGTGTTCTGTTCCTGCAGCTTACAATAGTTGTTGATTTCCATTAATCCATCAATTGATATCGCCTTATCAATGTTACCCCATGCTACCCTGTAATAACTTACTCAATTTAGGCACTGAACTAGGCTAGCCTCAAGCTGACGGAGCAACTAAAGCAATATAACGCTAAATCAATATCCCATATGTGTACTACATACACCTGTCTCTAGAATGGCATATTGGCATCATATTTTTAGGGACAAAAAATACGATGTCGTGATTTGTGCCCGGTTGATGGCAATAGGCTCGCCCCCTTTTACATGGGCCTTAAAACATCTAGGCTGCCTAACCCTTCATGGATTACTGGCGCAATGTTATGTAAAATAATTGGATAGGCTTCATTATTATGTTCTGTGTATTTCTGTCTAAACAAAAACCTGATAATTTGCAATTCATTCTTATTCTTATTCTCTATGGCACACAAAATTAAAAAAAAAATCGTTACTTAAAAATTGCAATACAAAAACTTCTGTGCAACGGCGAGCTTAACCCATAGTGTACGAGTAGTTTGCATTTAATTAATAGAGTAAACTATCAAAATAAATTCCACTAAATGTATTTTAGCGTTCAATCACTGTTAGAGCCTCAAAGAACGCATCCATCAAAGCTGGAAATATTTTAAATGAAATAGAAAACGAAATTGGTTGTGTGACATGTTTCTAAAATCGTATTGGATTTCCATTTATTTAGGAAAGTAAACCTAGCGTGGAACTAACAATATAGGATAAAAAAAAACATACATCTGAAAGCTGCAAAGTTGGAAAAATGCTAGGTAGATATATGATGACATCAGAAAGCGGGGTTCTGTGTCCCAGCTGTGGAAACATTATAGGCTGATCTGATATATGTATTGAAAATATAAGTTTTTAAACTGACATGGTCACTAACACTATTAATTGATATTAATAATGTATTGAAAAGTTTTACATACTAATATCATAAAATCTAAACAAGTTAGCAATCACAGGAACAGTTATTAAATCACAGCCAATTTCATCATGATCATCAGCCTATAATATTCCCATTACTGGGTCACAGGCCTCCTCTCTATGAGAGGGAGTGGGCTGTAAATCCACCACACGGGCCTAGTGCGGGTTGGTAGACTGATGTCACATGTCTTCGAATTTCTAAGTTCTAGGATATGCTGGTTTCCACCAAATTACACAAAGTAATACGCCTGCGTGGGTTCGAACCCACGGCTTACTGATCGTAAGTCGGGGCTGCCACCACTGGGCCACCGCTGCTCTCCATGGAAGAACATATTTACAAACTTCTACATACTAATATCATAAAATCTAAACAAGTTAGTAATCACAGAAACAGTTATTAAAGCACAACTGTTTATTACTAGACAATTTCCTCGTATAATTAATTCTGTACTCAGTTCAATTTTACCCATGGGACGGGACTAGCAACTAATTGTGAACCGCACTGTAAACTAGCTCAGTAATTAAAACTTTTGTATTAAGTGTATATTTTTTAAATAAGTTAAGGATTGTGACAGATTTTGTAATTTTATAGACTTTTAAATAAAATAAGCAAAGAAGCAATTTTTTACTGGTTAAAATGTATAATGCAGTCAATGACCAAAGTCCATTAAAACTTTTGTTTTTAAATCAAAGCTGCAATCAATAAAGTGATCTAAATTAACCGCAATTATTATTATTATTAATAGTCATAAAGTAGGGTAAATGCCTCTCATAATTATAAGATAAAGAACGAACATTGATATGATAACCCTTCTTGCCCCTTTGCGTTTGAGGTATCTGTGATAGGTAGCTAGGCCCGCTTGCACCACACAAGTGACAATTAAACAAAATACGGTAAACATCACTAAGTTTACGTACATATTTTGAAACTAGCTGTCTAGCGCAACTTCGTCTGCGTCACATTTTCCCCGTTTTAGCAACATTTTTCATTGCTGCTCCGATCCTATTGGTCGTAGCGTGATGATATAGCCTATAGCCTTTCTCGATAAATGGGCTATCTAACACTGAAATATTTTTTCAAATCGGACCTGTCGTTCCTGACATTAGCGCGTTCAAGCGAACAAACAAACAAACTCTTCAGCTTTATAATATTAGTATAGATAGAGAAA
The DNA here is from genome assembly GCA_963082945.1 of Cerastis leucographa. Classification (NCBI taxonomy): domain Eukaryota; kingdom Metazoa; phylum Arthropoda; class Insecta; order Lepidoptera; family Noctuidae; genus Cerastis; species Cerastis leucographa. Next base: position 6,591,876 of record OY720382.1, read on the forward strand.
GATGTTTTCTAAAATGTGGTGCAAGTCGGCCTTCCATTCTTTACTGTGGTAGCCGACTATAAAATCAAGCTGTTATCCTCCAAACCAACTACTAATTACTCTATTAGTTTTACAAACAGAATTTAGCGGTAGTAAATTGACATAAGACAAAACCATTACCACTGCCGTGACTGCAAACTCAGTTCTAAATCATATTTAGTTTTACCCAAAGACTTAAATCGTTTTTGCACGGCCACGTTAAAAATTATCAAGGTCCTGTTTCGTTGACAACGACTGCACGTGCAGCAAGTATTTGTATTTATATAAATAAAGTACCTATTTGTATTTGTAATAAGGGGTGCGCCTATTACCATCAACTGTAATTCTAACGATTGTAATCTTTGCGTATGCCAATCAGTACATCTCAATTATACTGAATACTATTTATCGTAAACCAGTCGCAAAGGTCAAAGCAATACAGTATAGTTTCCAAACCAGTCAGACTTGTATTTGTTGATAAGATAATATTTTTTAGCGTCAACACTTCATTCGTTGTCTCCTTCAAAACATGATGCGTATCAAAAGGACAAAGGCCGGCAATGAATATTGATTCTTTGTCAACGTTGTTATTCATAAATTCAGTGCATACTTTGTAGTAAAAATATTTATAGTTTTTTATTTATACCAACGTGGTCAATACCACGTTATTAGGTACCTATATGATTTTTATTTTTAGCTGTTGGTCACGGCTGTCAATTGTAGATCTTTGGCAGTTGTTATACGTAGTCAGTGGGCCTAAAGTCTGACCAAGGGGTCTCGAATTGACACGCGGGGTTGCGATAGTTGACACGCGGGGTTGTGATAGTCGTGGAGAGAATCCGGCAACTAGGTCTCGAGGTGGCATTGCACAAGTCCGAGGCCATGTGCTTTCATGGGCCTCGGAATGCGCCACCGTCGGGATCCACACTGACGGACGGTAGGAGGGGTTCCCATCGGCGTCGAGTCGACGCTGAAGTACCTAGGGCTTGTCCTCGACAGCCGGTGGAACTTCGTGGAGCACTTCCGACGTTTGGCCCCCAAACTGGAACGGGCAGGGGCTGCGTTCAAGCGGCGGTTTACAAGGCCCCGTTGTGGGCGCGTTCTTTGAGGCGGCGAGCCAACCATTACCTGAACGCGCCCCAGAAGGTGGTAGCCGTAAGGCTGGTCCGGGGGTACCGCACGATCTCCGGCGAGGCGGCGAGCCTCTTAGCCGGATTGCCGCCATGGGATCTGGAGGCGATAGTACTCGCGCGCCTGCACAAATGGCGCGCGGAGGCACTACTCCGGAAACTCGGAAACTCCGCTGCCGCGGCAAATTGTCGCTCAGCGGACAGACCTCCGGCACGATCTCATGCCGACATGGAGACAGCAACCACGTGCAAGGCACGCCACAATAGTGGCGATAAGTCCCCTCTTTGAGGAGTGGCTTGAGAGGCGCCACGGCGCCCTTACCTTCCACCTGACGCAGGTCCTCACCGGACAGGGTTGTTTCGGGAGGTTCCTGCACCGAATCGGGCGGGAGGAAACGCCCGGGTGTTACCACTGCGAGGATCGGCCGGAGGACACGGAGCACACCGTGGAGCTCTGCCCCGCTTGGGCTGAGCACCACCGTGTCCTCGTAGCGGCGATTGGCGGCGGTGACCTCTCGCGTCCGGCCTTGGTTCAGTCCATGGTCCGGAGCGAGAGGGAATGGGAAGCCGTCGCCTCCTTCTGCGAAGCAGTCATGCTAGCGAAGGAGGTGGCGGAACGTGAGAGGGAGAGAACCTCACGTCCCAGCCGACGCGGGAGACGCCCCTGGCGTCGGGGGGCAACCAGTGGCCCCCGGCCATCGTAGGCGCGGCGCCAACGGCGCGTTTGTGTTCCACGCGCGCCTCAAGGAGATGTCGGCAAATCGGAAGAGGTCCGAGAGGGCCGATGCCTGCCAGGGCTGCGGGTTGTTCGAAAGAGATACCGTGGCCCTGGAACACAAAGGGCTAAGAAGGAACATGGATGGGTTTTAGTCAGTACAAGTCTGACACTCCCTCCCACTCCGCCCAGAGCGGGAGAAGTCATTTGATGATTTCCCATCCTTAAAAACAAAAAAAGGGGTCTCGAATTACCCAGTACTAGCTCGGTCAGACAGACAGCCATCACCTGCCTAGCCGTTTCCCAAAATATTTTGGGGTCAGCTTCCAGTCTAACCGGTGGCACCTGAGTACCAGTATTTTACATGAAGCGACGACCTCCACAACCCAGTAACTGGGTAATACGATACCGTTCAGTAAGACTGGTGTCAGACTTTTAGCTTCTGACTACTCGTAACGACTGTCAAAAATCTACAAATGACAGTCGGGACCAACGGCTTAACGTGCTTTCCGAGGCACAGAGGAAACTCAGCATGTAATTATGGTCACGCATCCACGCACCAACCTCGGCAAGCACGGCTTAACCTTACAGGTCGACCCGTGCGGCTGTTGTTATTTAACCACGAGGTCCTCCGCGGTCAGACAGACAGTCACTCCATGTAAAATACTGGTATTCAGCTGCATCCGGACTGGAAGCCGACCCCAACATAGTTTTAAAAAGGCAGGCAGATGATGATTTTTATTTATTTTAGTGTTTCGACGCGGAACTAAAAATCAAAAGAATTCGCTGTTTCAAACAAAAGTCCTAATATCATCCCCATAGTCAAAATGTATGGAACAGAAAAATTGATTTAATAACTGATGAAAAATTTCATTACTTTCTACAATTGAATTCTGGTGGTTGCACGTCTGCAAACAAGATACTCATGGCTAGATAATTTATTAATATGATACTAGCTGTCCCGCGAAACTTCGTTTGCGTCACATTTTCCCGTTTTCGCATCATTTTTCATTGCTGCTCCGCTCCTATTGGTCGTAGGGTAATGATATATAGCCTATGTCCTTCCCCAGGTTGAAATCTACCTTCTTGCCAAATTTCATTAAGATCCGATCAGCCGTTTAGTCGTGAAAAGGTAACAAACAAACAAACAAACAGAGTAACATTTGCATGTATAATATTAGTATGGATTACATACATAAAAGGACTTAATAACAGCCGCAAGGGTCGACCAAAGTTTAAGGGAAGTAAAAAAGCAGATGGTTGCCTATCAAATTCATAACGAGACCCGTCTGTTACAAAACAATTTCCTACCAATAGATTATTGAAAACTAAACGAAACCACTTGACAACCCTACAAGATTTTAATGATCCAGTACCTGCAAAAGCACCCACCTTATCTTGCCACCTAACAATATCGATAATTGCAAAAACAAATACCAATTTCGATAGAAATTGTACAATAGTTCACTATTTTGCCGGAGACCATTATACGTTGGTCATTGCATGTTGATTCATTTGAGTGTTCGTATAACGATTGGCAGGCAAGGTCGCATTGTGTTGGATACAAAGCGGGTCTTTGAATGCCCTGATGTCTGGTAAACATTAAACGCTGATCAAATGCCTCCTTACTATGGTTCTTTATTCCGTTTGGCCTTCCGAATATTCCTGTAATGTTAGTACTTAGCGGCATCATGTGTTTGTTTTGATTGGAGTGGAATAATTTATCACGTGAGCTCAGATTTCAGTTTAATTCACTTGTATGTGGTATTCTAATAAACGTAGCGGGAGCTTTAAGGTTACTGGTGGTGGCTGGCTGTCAAGGAGTCCACACTTAAAGTTGGATACAGACTTTGCGAGGCATGCGCCACGAACGGCGCACAACGAATGCCGCGGCCATATGTTGGCTCGCCCTCGCACGTGCGTAGCACATGCTTCTCCACGAATAAAAATGTACACACCTTGCGAGACATTCGCTGTGAGTTCTTCTCATGAGTGAGATCGTGAGATCTACTTATACTTACTGATAATTTGGTCGTTCTATTCTAAACCCTAACTAGTGTAACTAGTGAACACCGCACTGTAACAAATTAATTAAACTGAAATATGAGCTTACGTCTGAAACCAATAAAAAAAATCAAAGGAAAATATTCCTTTGAAATTAAACCGGTTGGTTTCAGGACCATGAACATCCATGTTGACTGCAGAAGCTGTTCTGAGAGGCTAGATTACATAAATGGACGGAACTGTCGTAGCTGAATTTTGGGCTAAACATATTTAAATCAATAGGCAAACGACAAGCTAAAAAGAAGTATGTAGCTTAAATCAGTCCATATTTTTATGGATTAAAGAATGTCACTTTGTTTTGGTCCCGATTCTAAATTCTAACCTCCTTGTGGTTACCTCGAGATAACGAGCTTAGTCATATAAGCTAGCAAATTACCAAAACTTTACGACTTTTTTCTTCCTAGGACTCTGCAAGTGAAAATTCACGATGATGACGTTGCATTTTTTGTTTCAAACGTTGCCCCACACTTGAATTTTTCCTGCATCGTGGGTGTTTTTGAAAGCATTAAACTTACATACAGAAACAGCCAGATCTGGAATAATTTTTCTGTGCGGGAATCGAACCAGCAACACGCAGCACAACAGTCATTCACCCAGCCAGTGCGCCAACCATGCCGTTAAATAATCGTGTTTATTTCAAGCATTTGCGTACTTGATTGGCTTTAAAGCAATGTAACACACATTTAATTAACTTAATATTCAACTACTAAGTGAACAATTCTGTTAGGCAGCTGCGGTTGCACTAATGGCTATTAAACGGTTTGGTGTGGGATACACTGTTTATTCACAGGGCTATACCAGCATACCTGCCTACTTGATACAAACAATTTATTACGTATTATTTGATAATGGTAATAGTATTGAACGTTAAGCCGTTGCTCCCGGCTGTCGTTTGTAAATCTTTGACAGTCGTTACGAGTAGTCAGAAGCCAAAACTCTGACATGCAGTCTTACTAAATGGTATCGTATTACCCAGTTACTGGGTTGTGGAGGTCAGATAGGCAGTCAGTTCATGTAAAATACCAAGCTGCATCCGGTTAGACTGGAAGCCGACTGCAAGATAGTTTGGGAAAAGGCTAGGCAGATGGTGATGCGTCTTTATGTCCGCCATCAAACATTAACACGGTCAGGCATTGGTAAAGTGATTAAATGGATGCCTGCTGAAACGTGCCGGGAGACCGAGGGAATGTAATTAATAAATCCAACATGCTGATAAGTATGCAGATCTGTTTTTTTTTTGTTTAATGGTTTAAAAAGCTTTTGTTTTCAAGTGTGGGTTTGGTTGATTTATTCCGTTCTGATACCAACAACTAATACCACTGGTATTTGTTTTTAACTCTTATGTATTTCCTTTTAAGGGATACCATTGTTTGATTTAGGTGAACAATTTAACTTCTTTCTTTCTTTTTCGAGTGGTTAGAATCTATCCTGCCTGCATTAACTTGCCTCTGACTTGGCCTATCATGCAGTCGAAAAATATCTCTCCATCATGCTGGTTTCCTCACGATGTTTTTGCTTCACCGAAGCAAGTGATAACTAAACAATACGCACATGAATCTGAAAAATCAGAGGTACGTGCCTTTTTTTTACGGATGAGAAATCATCAAATGACTCCTCCCGCTCTGGGCGAAGCGGAAGGGAGTGTCCGACTTGTACTGACTAAAACCCATCCATGTTCCTTCTTAGCCCTTTGTGTTCCAGGGCTACGGTTTCTCATTCGAATAGTCCCACAGCCCTGGCAGGCATCGGCCGTCTCGGTCCCCTTCCGATTTGCTGACATCTTGAGGCGCGCGTGGAACACGAACGTGCCGTCGACACGGCCTGTCGTCAGAGCGTGCCTTGGGTTTGAACTCAAGACCTATGACCTGGTAATCCGACAGTCTTATTACTAGGCTATCACTGTGTTCAACTTTTTAACTACATTTTGAAAGGACAGGCTAAGCTTCTCGTGTTTATTTAAATAGAAAAGAAATTATCTGGAAAAGAACGGGAGTAAGGTACTTATATAGCTTGCAGTGCAAGTAATCTCAAGTGGCAGTGGGCTGACCACGTTTGTCGAAGCAAATAAATCCTGGTATAGAGACCGCTCATCAGCAAGCATAGTGTGGGACGCCCCAAGTTAGATGCACCACCCTTACGTAAGAGGTGGCTGGGTCAAAATACGAGGAAGGTGGAAGACAGTCTCGTGGTAGCTTTGAAGAGGTTTATGTAAGAAGTAAAATATCGACATGTTCTAGAACCAAAAATTCTCATCATCAGAACAGCGGCTTTGGGGCTCAACTCGCCTTGGATATAATGAAAATAATACGAAACGACAAAAGTAACAAAACAACTGAAAATATTCAGACAGTCGTACCGAGTCAAGCCTCGGGGCTAACCTAATTTAGCTCAACATTATCTCTGAGGCGTTCTAGACCCTAAAGGCGTAACCACATGGGTCGTAAAGTTTGGGGTTAACGAACTTTACCTGTTGAATGTTGAATTACCTCAGCTGATGCTGTACGTCCTTCTAGAACAGTGGTTCTCAACCCTTTTTTTACCAGGGGCCATAAGGTTCTAGATAAATGAAGTCTGTCAACCCAAAAATCAACTCAGTTATAATCGTTCAATTCATGATCATGTTGAGTGTAAGTTTATTAATCTACTAGCGACCCGCCCCGGCTTCGCACGGGTGCAATGCTGATACTAAATACACTACAGAAAAACTGTGAACGTTGTATATAATAAAAACATAGCGGCCCGCTCTGGCTTCGCACGGGTATAAAATATATAGCCTATGATTAAAATCGATTCAGTAGTTTTGATTTATTCATTGCGGCCCGTGGCCCGCACGCGTTAAAATTGGAGTAAAACAATTCCCCTTTCCCTATACCATGAAGATTTCCTGCTATCTTTGAAATATCTAAATTCATGCACTACATTTTTACTTGTTTACTTTTTACATTTTTACCTATTTATTTTATTTTTACAACAATTTATTAATATATTACAGAATGTCTTTAAAAACAACGTTCACAGCTTTCTTGTCATTAGACAATACAAACATCCCGCCCCGGCCGGCCGGTACCGTCGCAAACTCTACGTCCCGCAATTTTGAAATCTGTAATATCTTTGAAAATATTCATTTAAATCATATGCTGTAAAGAGCCATATAGATCTATATTAAATCAACAATTTATTTAAGGTATTTAATTGGATAAGGATTCATGCTGTATTGGTCAAAATCGCTTCGAAAATTAGCCATTATTTGTCGTAAAAAGTAAATGACAAAAAAATGTTATTGTGGGATATCCATAAGAGATAGACATATACCATCGCGGAGTTTTCTGTAGACCTTTTCAATGTGTACAATACTTAGTACATTATTTTGATAAATCTCGTAGGGTTCAGCCTGCGTTTGCAATGTAAGCGGAAAAAATGAAATTATTTACGACATCACATTAGAAAACTCAAAAATAACAGTATTTCTCCACTATTCAATGGATGTTATTATACATAAAAACCTTCCTCTTTAAGCACTCTATCTATTAAACAGCATCAAAATCCGTTGCGTAGTTTTAAAGATTTAAGCATACATAGGGACATAGGGACATAGGGACAGAGAAAGCGACTTTGTTTTATACTATGTAGTGATTACAACAACAATCATTTTTAAAGAGAACTAGTTGAAGTGAAACTTCTAATTCGACTTCCAGCAACGTTGCGTTAAACGTTTAACGCTATCTTGGAGGGGTATGAAAGCACTGTTGCGTTAAACGTTCAACGCTCCTGGGGACGGGGAATAGAAAGAGACAAAGCGATCATTTCCACATTACGAAGTTTCACTTCTTCCGCGCGGAGGGACTCCACGCACTATTTTTTTTCTCGCTGTTTAACGGAAGGGGAACGTTTAAATTAACCTATGCCACTCGAGGATAATATAGTTTTCCATTATTGAAAGAATTTACAAAATTGGGTAAGTGGTTCCATAATTACAAACATACAAACTCTTCTCTTTAAAATATCTCTTCTCTTTAAATTTTGTTAGCATCAATGTGATTTTTCAGCTTGCATCTTTTTACGAAATAAAAAGTACGAATAAAACTTCGATATACAAGATGTTGTTTTGCATCCTCGTCAAATTCAAGGAGGTAACTATGCTAATGATTCTCGTTCCGAATCAATTATAAAATGAGAATGTATTTTTTATTTTTTTTCTGTTTTACGTAAATCGGTAAGTGTGAACCACCCGTGTTTTAAACGCGGGCCGTGTGATTCTCGCCCTATAACCGCGCTTCCACAAACACAAACAATCTCAAACGTTTATTCGATAATTTCTTATTTCCTAAACCATGTTAAGGGGGTTATTCTGAAATACTGACAAACATAAACAACCAAAAAAATCAGGGTTTATTAATAATTAACTAGATACTGTCATTTAAATTGATTATTTATGTCTTGTGTGACAACCTCCTGAATTTTGACGAGGTTGCAAAACAACACCTTGTATTAAACCTTTCGCGTACCATATTTTAACTCATTAAAGTTGGGAAACAAATCCCCATTGCTAGCTTATTAGGCGAAGCAAGAATAAATTAAGCCGCGAGTGATTAAATCTATTAAAAGATAGCTATTTGTGGCTCTTTGATTTATATGAAGTGTGGGCGATATTGATATTGGGATAGTGTTGATAACGGTGTTAATGGGTTTCGTAATTATTTGACGGGAGAAGGTAATTGGATTTTTGGAGTATGACAAACATTTTGTGGGAGGCTGAAATCTTCAGGAAGCAAATAGTTCTTGTAACACCATTTTTTTGTGGTCTGACTGTACTACCAGTTGGGTAGGTCTAACTTTGAGTAAGAGGTCAATCGTCGAATCCGACTCGGCTGGGCAGCGTTCAGTAAGTTGCGTGGTATCTTCTCGTCCAACTTACCGCAGTGTCTCAAGACGAAAGTCTATGACCTGTGTGTTACTAGTGATTAAATACGGGCCCGAAACGTGGTCGCTGTGGGCCTCATCAGAAGGCAAAGTGAAATGGACAGGCTCGGAGTTTCCTTGCGTGATCAAAACAGAAATGAGGACACCCCAAGAGAGAAAAAGGGTCCATAATTGTGACTTATATAATTACTTCCTTTCCATCAATGTATACATTTATACATTATGTTACGCAATAAAGAATTAAGAATAGGTGGACCGATTACCTGGTGAAGGTAGCAGGGATGTGCTGGACGCGAGTCGCACGGGACCAGTCTATGTCGACACATGGGGGAGGGAGGTCTATGTCCAGCAGTGAACGTCTTTCGGCTGAAATGATGATGATGATGATAATGACTCTACTGACCTAGTCGTCATAAGTGCTACTGCGGAACTGAATAGGTATGATTTCTAGGTTGGTTTTCCAACAAGAACTTCTCAACGTGGCAGTTTGGAGTTTGGATTTGGTGTATGGTATTTGGCATGCCCCATATAACATGGGACTTAAATAAAGGGTGTAAAACACCTCTTAACGAAGCCGAAAGGCACTGGTTCTCCCTGTCTTTGCGATATTTTTTTTGTTCTACACCATACCTGGGAACTTTCTAGTTACGGAGATATTAGGGGTCAAAGTTCCAACTTTTTGACGAGTGTTTTTTTTTTAAATACAAGGTTTTAATGTAAGATTTTTACTTTAAACACCTCCACGACCCCGTACTATTCATTCCGTCCATCAGCAAAATGTTTTGATTGCGTTACATTGAGTTCTACCACAAAACATGATTTTACACCCCCCAAAAAATAGTCGTTTCCCAGCAATAATTTTTGCGTAAAGTTACTTAGTTTCATGTACCTACAGAATGCTTGGTTGACGGCTTCGTGATGAGTTGATTTGCACGGTGTATAACTAGCGAAATAGGAATGTACTATTGGTATACCGCACTATTGGTGTGATGTTATGAGTGATAAAAAACGTTTTTTTTTCTTTCATCTTTAACAGTTTTTTTTAACACAACAGCCTAGTGTGGGATAACCCGGGTAACCCACACTAGTAATTTCTCCTGTATCGTGGAACAAACATTTAAACTCACATACACAAACAGCCAGCCTCGGAACAATTATCTGTAGGACATACAAATATTTGTTCCATACGCAGATCGAACCCGCGACACGCAGCGCAGCAGTCGATTGCTCGATCACTGCGCCAACCGTCAAAACAACCGTCAAAATGTTTATGTTAATGTTTTATTTACATTAAAACATCGACCTCATCATCATATTGATGACGATGAAGTCGATGTTTCCACTGTCACTGAACTATCACTGTCAAGATATTGCTGCTGCCTCTATCCCAATTAATTTTGTGCTTATCTAAATTAAATACCTACGTTGAGCATTAGCGACCTAAAAATATTAATTTACTAAGGTTTTGGACTAATTAAATTAGGTACTAAAAACCTTTAAGTAGAGGTTTAAGTTTCCATTAAGTTGTTTGGCTAAATAAAATTCACAAACCATCTAAAGGTCAGATCTTTAACTATACAAGTATACCTACATATAAGAAATTTAAGCCGTTTTTGTGTCTATTTGTGTGATCGCGTCCGTATTCTAAATAATAATAAAATCAATTTATATAAAATAATATTCCTTTATTTCAGGTCATTGACCCATAGAACAACATAAATATACTTTTTTTCAATATTACACTATTCATGGTATAAAAAGTAATAATTAATTGATTAATAAATAAATAAAGTTAGTTAAATGACGTAACATATATGAGATACAAATGAATTAAAGTCAAATCAAATCAATTAATGTCAAAGAGACAGAGCAAAATAAAAAAAAAATAAAAAAATTACAGTAATTTAAAAAGAATGAAGTTATGTCAGAAGCAAAAATTATGCTATCCATAAGAAATAAAATCTATATAAAATTGCAGATCAAGAACCAGGGGCAAGAAATAGGGGCAATCTAGACGCTGACCATCGCCAAGACAGTGTTGGAGCTAGCTCGTACCCTGCGCACCAAGGACGCAACGGATTTCATTGCGGTTTTAAGAAGTGGCTTGAATTATGGTGACATACGCATCAAAATTACTTGCCAGGCTGTCACTACAGCTCAGTGGTATAACCGTCGGACTGCCAACTAGGTCACGAGTTTGAACCCAAGGCAGTCAACTCTTTTCGGATTCATATGCGTATTGTATAATAAATTATCAAAAGCTTCGGTGAAGGAAAATCGTGACGAAACTAAGAGGTCCATGCGCAACATAAAACTTTGACACCAGGTTAGGTACTATTATTACAAATAGTAAAAAATATAGTTTTTTTTTTTTTTTTTTTAAATAAAATTTAAAAATAAAACTCGATGTTTAATCACATTGTAGCTCGTACAAACCGTGTCGTAAATACCGTGCAAACCAGGGCCAGGTCGCTAAGTAAAACTAAATAACATTAATTAATTTTCCATTTAAATCTTGTAGACGTTTAATTGAATAGACTGGCCCTAAATCTAGTAATATTATTCCTCCCACGTTGGACCTTTCCATTGAATACAGTTACTAAGGAATGCATAATGCCGAAGTTGAGCACAACCAGTTTCAAAGTCCAAAGTTGCGAACGTTTAAATCAAACTAATAATACTTTATGAATTTCGAACTTAGCTGTAATTTAATAAATATCTGACGTTGATGTAGAACCCGGTTACTATGACGTCATTATTATTTGATTCTTATTCCAGTGTGGGAAAGAGATGGAGCTAGACAACCTTTATAACTCCGTCTCTTTTCCACACTGGAATAAGACTAAAACAATACATCTTTAAGACGTCATGGTAGGCAAGCTGTAGACAGACAGTATTCGCCATCTTCCCAGAATTCCGATAAAAATTTCAAAATTACTAGGAACTGATAAATTCCTCTGTCGATAGAAATCTTAATTATTTCCAATCATCATCTGCCTAGCCTTTTCCCAAACTATATTGGGGTCGGCTTCCAGTCTAACCGGATGCAGCTGAGTACCAGTATTTTTCATGAAGCGACTGCCTATCTGACCTCCACAACCCAGTAACTGGGTAATACGATACTCCTTGGTAAGACTGGATGTCAGACTTTTTGCGTTTCTGAGATTAGCCGGAACATACAGACAGACAGTCCAAAATTAGGATTTTTTTAAAGTTCAAACTTTAATTCAGTAAAAAGCTTTTATTTTGAAATTACAAACTTACACTTCAATTTATTTATTTGTATAGATTAAAGTGACGTCACGCGTGGAATTCGTCTCGGTGTGGCCAGAACTGCTGGCCTACCATGACGTCTTAAAACATTATTGCTCTACTCCTTTTCCAGAGTGGGAAAGAGATGGCGTTAGACATCCTGTATAGCTCCGTCTCTTTCCAACACTAGAATAAGTGTAAAACAATACTGCTTTAAGACTTCATGGTAGGCCAGCTGAAAGGTGGTATGAGAATATGTTTTCTATACTCTGCAGTAATTGGAGGAGCTTGTGGCTTAATGATAACAGCCGCACGAGTCGATCATTAAGGTTAAGCCGTGCTTGCCAAAGTTGGTCCGTGGATGGGTGACCATAATTTCATACCGAGTTTCCTCCGTGCCTCTGAAAGCATGTTAGGCCGTTGGTCCCGGCTGTCATTTGTAGATCTTTGACAGTCGTAACGAGTAGTCAGAAGCCAAAAGTCTGACATCCAGTCTTACCAAGGGGTATCGTATTACCCAGTTACTGGGTTGTGGAGGTCAGATAGGCAGTCGCTTCATGTAAAATATTGGTACTCAGCTGCATCCGGTTAGACTGGAAGCCAACCCCAAGATAGTTTGGCCCAAAGGATCAGCGTGTACTTTAATTCAATTTTGAAAATTAAATTAATTAATTAAGAGATTAAATTTTCCAAACTATCTTGGGGTCGGCCCCCAAGATAGTTTGGGAAAAGGCTAGGCAGATGATGATGACTCTGCAGTAATTGTTTGTTCAAGCGCTCTGATGCCGACTACAAATTACTGTTTACGAAAATGAATAATGCACACTATGGCAAAGTTCTGACTGCACTGGTTTTTCAAATTCCACTTTAACTTTCCACAATAACTTAAAACGAGCCCCTTAGTTTTATTAAACTAAAATTCTACCATTCAACTTTTAGTGGACGCTTGCAACCATAAAGGTATGCGAAATGAAATTTTTACATGAGAATTAATCATCTTTTCATGTTTAAATTCAAGAAAAATGTACTTACTCGTCTCTTGTTATCATGTTTGCAAAAACACAATGTGTGGATGAAAATTTATAAAAAATACTTTCATAGTCGTTACATCCTGGTATCATATATAGGATTTTGTGAATAGGTTATTTAAGTCGATCCAATTGCTTTACCACGCTGAGGTTGAAAGTCACGTCATCAAAAAATAGGGCGTGGAGTCCCTCCGCGCGGAAGAAGTGAAACTTCGTAATATTACACGCATCCGTTCCAGTGCCACGCATTCACTCTCGCTGTTTCTTTCTATTCCCCCTTTCCAGGAGCGTTGAACGTTTAACGCAACAGTGCTTTCATACCCCCTCCATGGTAGCGTTAATCGTTTAACGCAATCTTGTTGGAAGTCGCATGAAGTTTCACTTCAATAAAATATTAGTGCTACTAACTAAACTAAACTACCCAAATAGCGCCGATCTCGCTCAGTGTCGCTCGGAAGTTACGTGGCAGGCAGCGCATTGTGGACCAACGTGATGGTGGACAATCGAGGGGATAAGCTGGAATCTTACATTCTTATCCTATGGAAACTCTGTACTATGCTAGACTAGCTTTAGATCTAAGTATTACCGTCTTTCTTTTTTTCTTTATCGTGTGCCTTACCTGATGTCGAGAGTTTTTATGCCGCCCATGGACTTGGCTTTACATGGTTTCCAAGAAATATCTCTCAGGCATGCTGGTTTCCTCACGATGTTTTCCTTCACCGAAGCAAGTAACGATTATTAAATACAATTGTATTTAAAAATCGAACGACCATAAAACCGAAAATTAAAATAACGAAAGTTTAAATTGTCGAGTGGTTCAATATATCTAAAATCTAAATATCTACAAAAGTAACATTGAAAGATGACCAAATACAGAGTATCGAATGTCCTAAACATCGAAGTACAGAGCATCAAATGTCCTAAATTTCGATATTTATTTATTGGGAATCCCCCTCTTGACATAAAAGCATAATATTGTGTGGCATAACGTTTTCATAAAACTTTTAGTAGCATAGTCATACTTTCAGGGCACAAGGAGCTTAGGGCTAACCAATTATGGATAGATTAAGATCGAATGGTATGCCGGGAGCTAGAGTTTGCGGGCGGAGCGAGCAAACTTGGCTTGTTCGATGTTTTAACTAGTAGGTATTTTAACGTAAATAATAAATAAAATAACACGTTAACATTACCACAAGACAGTAAGTATAAGTTATGAAAAGTCTTATAAGGTGTATTTAATGTCAACAAAAAAACACGTACATTCATTAATTAGGTATTAATAATGTTGACATTTTGAATTTGGGAATGACTATCGATATTTTAATCATTCGATATTTTGAAACACTCGGCATTTCGATCTTAGACATTTTAAGTTAAGGTACCTATAATATTATTCGATATTTTGTTACAATCGATATTTCAACTTTCGATGTTTTGTACATTGACATTTAAAGCGTAGGTATTCTAATTTTCGAAATTCAAATACGTATCCAACTCGAGACTTCGCAGTCTGATAGCCACTGACCAGTAGGCCATTATACTCGTAGCTTATACACTGCACCGTCGAGGTGAGGCTTACTGTAACTTAATAAGATGAATAAACTTAATCGCTTAAGTGTTCACTAAGATCTCGGATGTGTTAAAGAGTTCCTAATAGTTTACGTTGACTTCAAAGGATTAATTTAACTTAATACACATATTGCTAGTAAACACATGGGTATTAATGAATAGATTAAGGTAATCGATTACTGGCATTAATTGCTTTGGCAACGTTGATGCTTAGCCGTTAATGATTTGATATAGTAAATATTGGTTTAAGCCGAAGTTTACTTTCGTCGTTGTTGGTTAATCAGAATTTTGATTCCATTGAAGAATTAAGTTTTTAATTTATTTCAGGGTAATGGGCCTACCACACGCACAAGCTTCACCACAGTTTTGCTTGCGCAAACCGGTTTGTACATGGAACACTGCGCGTGCGGTTGGAAACGTGATACAGTTTAGCCAACCGCACGCGCAATGTTCCGTGCACAAACTGTGGTGAAGCTTGTGCGTGTGGTAGGCGTGTAACTCACGCGATTGCAGAGCATGAGGCCCTGAGTTCGATTCCCGAGTCGCGCAATGTGTATTGGGTTTTTTCTTCTGGAATTTCTAAGTAGCAGACGCGGAGTCTGGATTTATGTGCGGTTGACGACAAAAGGCTCGCTCCCCATTACATGGGACTTAAACATAACTGGCGAAATGTGGGTGTACTAATAGATAAGCCTCTGCCTATCCTTTCGGGCAGTACAGGCGCGATGTTTTGTGTCACGAAAGGAAAAACTCTCCTCTCAGCTTAGGAGTGGAACAATTCCATCAATGACGATGCTGGAATCTCGTAAGTAGGACTTTTGTCAGGAACGTGTGACAAGGATAGCTTCGTGAAAGTGGAGAAGAAGAAGAAGAAGCCTGCTAGTTGGAACCTGTGCGGGACTGCGCCGGCAGGACCCTATATGATGCTGCGTCCGGCATTACTAACGACGCAGCTGTGTCCCGGCTACATCACGCCACGAAGGTTGAGGAGATCGTGGAGTATGTAAGAATGAAGACCAGTTGGATTTTGAGGGTCGAGAAGTTGAAGTCGCGCCACAACACGAATTTCAAGTCGTTCGTGGTGCGAGTTCCGACTCACCAGATCGAGACCTTCCTCAAGGAGGAGTTTTGGTTAAAGGGTGTCATGTATCGGCGATTCCGCGGAAGGCTACGCGACACCACGCAGTGCAAGACGACGCTGTCACTTCGTCTTCGTCGTTTATAGTCATAGTTTAATTAAGGTTTTAGATATGTATTAGTTTATTATTGTTGTTTGATTATTTGTGTATTTTATCTATGGGCCTTAGTTGTTTGAAATAAAATGATAATTATTATTATTTACTAAAGCAATTGATTTACATAAGAAGGCGAAGCGAAATCCGGCCGATTTCACCAATAAAGAACCTGTACGTCTACCATGAGTTGTCATAGTTAGATCGCTTGACGTAACTGCAATACGCAAATACTATACTTAGCTTTTTCAATGGTACCATGAGCTGTGTTGGTGCTTATCACCAAATTCTAAGCAAATGAAGCCCAAACTTGCAGTCGCTGTAGTTTAGTTTACTACACGGTGACGTAGGATAGATAACTATAGTGACTCATACTGCGCATTTTAGTACCCAACTATCCGCTAGAGGCGCTGTAAAAGATTTCATATTTTTTTTTAACTACAGACGCTAGCGAGTATAGATTGTTAAAACTCATGGTAGACGTACTGGTAGCACCTTGTACTACGTTACGCACCATGTATAGAATCCACGTATCTACGGCTTCATAACTGGCATTAGTGCAAGCAATTAATAAGCAGAGTTTAACATGGTAAGCCCCGGCTTTTGTCGGTTGCCAGTCTTGCTGCCGCCGGCGCTATAAAGGCCTTTGTTATAGTAACGGGAATACGTTTTTTTTAGACATTCACCCAACTTTTTTTATGCCTTTACCCAACTATGTTGGAGTGACGGAACCCAACCAAATACTGGTATTCTGCTGCATCCAGTTAGACTGGAAAGTCTAACCCTATGTAACGTAAAAGAAAAAGCTGTTTAAAAAAAAACAGAAACAAGGAACGCCAAGGGCTTCATCAAAAAAACAAAAATAAAGTTCTTAAAGTCGGAACAAACTCCTCAAAAACAGACAGAAAGTACGAAAATATTATTAGCAGGAAAACATGAACTAATCAATGATAGAAAAGTTAAGAGAACTAATTTAAAAAGTTTTCGGAATATTAATCTTCCTTGTAAATCGCGTGTAATTAAGGTCGTCAGGCCATTCTTCAAAATTAAGTAAAGATTTTGAGATAATCTAACTCATCAAGCCACGGTTTCTAAGCTGAGCAGACCTGTATACTAAAAAACCCAGGGACGTTTTTACCCGACTACGCCTCGCAAAGGAGGGTTATGTGTTTACCAGCCTAGTATGTATGACTGTACACAGTCACGACCAATAATATGTATACACGCAGCCACTTTTGAAAGTTATTTTCTCCTACTGTATTAATTAAAGGTTTTAGGTTTTCACGAACATGGAATTTTGGAAGCCATACTATTACGAAATTGGTATTACCTGAACGTAGAAACCGTAATTTGAAGTGTAAATCACTTTTCAGTTTTGCTAAGTGTATAGATATTATTGTTCGTGACTGTACATATGTTGTACCTTTGTGGAGCTCTAGAAAACAAACGCGTAGGCCGATTTTGATGATTCTTATGTTAATCGATTAGTTTTTTTTTTTATAAAAAAAACTCAAACGAAGACCACATCTGATTATAGCTAGACAGCTGATCGCAGATAAATGAGAAGAAAAAAAAAAAAAAAAAAAAAAAAAAACGCTTAGTTTTAATCTGCAAGTGTCACTAAACACATGATAGTAGTAAAACATCAATGTGGCAACATCCAAACAAAAAAGAGACGAGAAAATTACATCTCACCAAACCACAGATTTACTGTGCTGAGCAGAGGTGTGTACCAAACTAACATCCAGGGACGTTTTTGACTTATAAAATGCTCTAGCTATGTATACATGGACAAAGTAGAAGTATTTTTAACATCCCTGCTTTGTAAGGATAGGTTTTTTTTACCATTCCTAAGAAAAAAGTAAATAGTTGGTCGGCTTATACAGAAAAGTTGCTATGTATTAAGGGTTCCATAACAAACCTTACCGTAAAAGCACATAAAGAAAGATGACAAAGTCTTAACGATTTATTTGGAAGTGACCTAGCTGACCTACTGGGTGACGTAAACATAGGTTTAACGAGCTAAAAGCCTATGTGAAAAATAACATGACCTTTCATCGTAAGCCTAGCTTTGACATTCATGCTGACATTGTGCGCCGATTTACGGATCAAAGCTGAAAAATTTGATCCGTGACGTTATTTATTTTTCTGCTGTGTCAATAATAACTGTAGCCTAGACACGTCTGGCAGAATAGTTATTTATCCAACAAGTGAGGAAAGTTCGTTTTTCCTATGAGTTTTGATTTTGAGTCTTGAGCGAACGAAGGATTGAAAAATAGAATCACGAGCGCAGCGAGTGATTATAAATTTCAATCCTGAGTAAGCGAAAGACTCAATAAAACGAATAGCAAATGAACTTGCTCACATGTTGCATACAAAACTTTTCACCACTCCCAGCAAGAAAGTATTCAGTCATCATAGGTAAATAAATTAAATAGTCACAAAGCAAATCAAAATAAATCTTTTTTTGAATTTTTGCTTCATTGTCCTTCTTTCACAGGCTTCTTTCTTTGAGTGCGTTCAAAAATTATAATCCTAAAAATGACGATGTCATTTTTTCAATATTTTATTAATTTTTTTTAATGTTTCTGAACTTACAATAATTTGATTAATTTTATAAAAAACATTAATCTTAACTTATAAATATTTCTATTCTAAGCATATTTTTTTTTTAATATCTTTAAAACTTAACATAAAAAAATCAGGCAAGGTTTATAGTTTCTGAACGGGATCATTACTTTCCTCACTGTTCAAACAGTGAGGAAAAACCAACTTTCCTCACTGTTTTCGTAGAGGAAAGACACTTCTTTCGTGCGGGAGTGGTGAAAAATAGATTTATTTTATAGGATCATAAAATCATGCAAAACAATTATAAATACCTAGCTCAAGACCATTGATTCGCCTGCATAGAATTTCGAAATTATACCTCGGGTAATTAAGCGCAACTGGTGCAAAAAAAAACGTATCTTATGTTTTAGCCTAGGTCATGTTCTATCTGTGTGTTGAATTTCATCAAAATTCGTCCAACTGTTAATACATGAAAGGTAACAGACAGACATAGTTACTTTCGCAATGATAAAAACAAAATTAATGTCACTTTTAACCATTTGGATACTTCCGATACACAGATCAAATAAGAAAATGCAAGATTAAACCAACTTATAGCGAAGTGGGATAAGAAGTCAAAACCTTCAAGAAAATGGGTCATATTTGCTCATAACCGAGCTAGCCCGTTATTATTTATTGAACAGTAATTTTATGCTTTTTGCATAACAAATGAGGTCTCACACTGAGGCGAAATGTCTTAGAAATTCAGTCTTGTAGAGGGAAATAAAGAAAATAAATATAAATGAAGGTTTTAAAATAATTTCTAGGAATAACATCACAGAGCAAGTAATAGAATAGAGTAGAATAGATCTTTTATTTCAGGAGGGGATAGACAGGTTGGTTCACGACGGCATCATCATCTGCCTTCCCCAGATGCAGCTGAATACCTGTCTTTGCGCCAGCCACTGTAAACACCAGGTATTTTTTTTTTAAACATTGCCTCACACTAGTTATATGTTCTGTATCGTGGGTGCGTTAACAAACATTTATACACAAACATCCAGACCCGGAAGAACAATCTGTAGGCCATACTCGTACAAATGTTTGTTCCGTGCAGGAATCGAACCCGCAACACGCAGTCCAGCAGTCGATTGTTCAACCACTGCGCCAACCGTGCCGTCAATACGATACCCCTTGGTTAAACTGGTTCATTTCAGACCTTGGGGCCACTGACCTGTATCTTACGACTGTCAAAGATCTGCAAATGGAAATATTATTGGCATTAAAAATATTGTCAATGTTATAAAAAAAAAACCTTAATTTAAAAAAAAAAACTGACCTGTATATCTTACTTTTCGAGTTAAGTATCTCATTTACTGTCGCAAACAAGCGATGTAGTAATGATTAGAATTTTTCTAATCTTATCTTATATCTCGGTTTTGAATTATGGAAGTTCACCAATGAACCATAACGAGCTAAGTTTGTGAAAACATCATTTAAATATTTTTTTACTCTATTTACACTTTACCCTTTGACCCGTCAAGTCAAGGCCTTTTCGAACATAGATGATAAAGAGAACGCCAAAGTCAGCATTAGTCCTACTATTATAATTAAAACATTATAAACGCGAAAGTTTGTAAGTATGGATAGATGTTTGTAACTCTTTCACGCGAAAACTACTGAACGGATTTGGATGAAATTTAGCACAGGGATAGATAATAGTTTGGAATAGCAAATAGGATACTTTTTATCCCGGTAGTGTGATCCAGCGGGACAGTTATCGAAAAAACGCGAGCGAAGCCGTGGGCAGAAGCTAGTAACATTATAAACGCGAAAGTTTGTAAGTATGGATGGATGTTTGTTACTCTTTCACGCGAAAACTTGGATGAAATTTGGCACAGGGGTAGTTTATAACCTGGATTAACACATAGGATAATTTTTATGCCGATAGTACAATCCCGTGGGACAGTGATCGAACTTCACGCATGCAAAGCCGCGGGCATAGGCTAGTACCTACTTTATAAGTGTTTGACGGGCAAACTGGGAGCTCATGGCTAAGTAATAACAGCCATTGGGGTCGATTAAGCCTTACATATGTTATTACGTGGATAGGTGACCACCCTATAGGTACATACCGATTTTCCTCCGTGCCTCGGAAAGCACGTTCGTTGGGCCCGGCTGTCATTTGTAGATCTTTGACAGTCGTTACAGGTAGTCAGTGGCCCGAAAGTCTGACAACCAGTCTTACCAAGGGGTATCGTATTACCCAGTTACTGGGTTGTGGAGGTCAGATAGGCAGTCGCTTCATGTAAAATACTGGTACTCAGCTGCATCCGGTTAGACTGGAAGCCGACCCCAAGATAGTTTGGGAAAAGGCTAGGCAGATGATGATTGGAAATAATTAAGATTTCTATCGACAGAGGAATTTATCAGTTCCTAGTAATTTTGAAATTTTTATCGAAAAACTAACCGGTTTGTGGAGGTCAGATAGGCAGTGGCTCTATGTAAAATACTGAAACTACATGCTCTCAGCTGCACCCGGTTAGACTGGAAGCCTAGGGAAAACTACTGGGTACTGGGAAAAGGCTAGGCAGATGATGACACAGATCAAATAAGAAAATGCAAGATTAAATCAACTTATAGCGAAGAGGGATAAGAACTCAAAACGTTCAAGAAAATGGGTCATATTTGCTCATAACCGAGCTAGCCTGTTATTATTTATTCAACAGTAATTTTTTGCTTTTTGCATAACAAATGAGGTCTCACACTGAAGCAAAATGTCTTGGAAAATCAGTCTTGTAGATGGAAATAAAGAAAAGAAATATAAATGAGGGTTGTAAAATAATTTGTAGGAATAACATCAGATAGGCTCTATGTAAAATACTGAAACTACATGCACTCAGCTGCACCCGGTAAGACTGGAACCGGGAAGACAACCTCAACATAGTTGGGAGTTGGGAAAGGCTAGGCAGATGATTGACGAGCAAACTGGATGATGGTTTCCAGTGTAATTGGTTCAGCGGGGTAATTCATCATCATCATTAGCCTATAATGATCCCACTGCCGGGACACAGCCCTCCTCTCTATGAGAGGGAGTGGGCTGTAATCCACCACGCGGGCCCAGTGCGTTTTGGTAGATGTCACATGTCTTCGAATTTTTGGTTCTAGGACATGCCGGTTTCCTCACGATGTTTTCCTTCACCGTTTTTAAGGGCAGCGATGATGAAATAAATTACACAAAGTAATGCGCTTGCCTGGGTTTGAACCCACGGGTTACTGTTCGTGAGTCGGGGCTGCCACCACTGGGCCACCAACGCTCTCAATTAGTGTTACATAATTAACAAACGTTGGTCTACTGGCCGCAAGACGACTGCTGAGCATGAGGTCCAAGGTTCGATTCCTAGGTCGGGCAAAAAGTTATTGAGTTTTTCCAACTGCGATTTCTCAGTATCAGCCACGGAGATCTGGATTTGTATCCACTCGCTCTCTACCATAGAACAAACAAAACAAAGTGAAGTGTTGGTTGACTATTGGTGGGCTTCCTAACCCTTGGTTGTTTACCTACAGGTGAAATGTTATGTTAATGAACAAAAGAATATAACCGACTTCCAAAAAAACGAAAGTCGGTGGTAAAAAAGTAAATGAAACAAACAAGTGTTATCAATAGTATATTTTATGATATTTTATCTAATAGCTTTGTTAAATTATAACTAATTCTAATATTAAAAGTATTATTTTGACTACTGTAATAACGGCTGAGTTCGTGGATTGCACGACTAGCCAATCATACCGCATTTATTGGAATGTGGGTTGAATGGTGGGGGAACGCCACTTTGGTTGTCGTGCCAATCCTGCGAGCTCAGACGTGGATCAGACGTGGAGAAGTCGACTACTATAACCCCTGTTGTTTATTGAAAATACCGAGTGTTGATTGTGACGAGTATTTGATTTTGTGTGCTGGAAAATATAAGTAAGTACATGAATAAGTGTCTATTATTTCTATAATTAAATTTTTAAATCTATGAACCTGAGTAACGGTTAATTCTCATATTTATACTAACATTAGATTCTGTGTAAGGGTACAGAGTCTACACAAGTCACCGACTGCCGCAAGTAAAATTATTTTAAACTTTTAAAAATAGTGTTTTTTTTGGTAGTCGGTTAAGTATATTTTTTTGTTAAAAAGTTTTTATTTTACCCTTTTCAGTTGTGGTATCTAACATAAATCCTAGTCAAGTATCATTTTTACATTGTGACTGACTGTGAGACACCAGCACATCGTCTGTATACGACAAAGGACAAAATTCATAATAAAGAGGATGCCCCAAAAACTACCTAAGCAAAGATAATACAGTTCATGTGGGCCCACTCTACTAAATGAATAAAGAATCATTTAAATCGGTCCAGTGATCACGGAGAAACAGATGTGACAAATGTCCAAAAAAAAATTTAAAAAATGTTCATAATATGAAAACTACTGGGCTAAACTATTTCAAGTTTTTATGGGAGCAAATGGCAACTATTTTGCATCAAATTTAAGAAGAAACACGTAAATCGAATCATAAATATCAGCGTAATCGGTGTACATACATAAAAAAAATACCAATCGAATTGAGAACCTCCTCCTTTTTGAAGTCGGTTAAAAATACAACTCAACCGACCACAACAAATCCGTTCAGTCCGTTGTGATGTGATTGTCTATCACATAAGCACATACTAAGTACATAAATATATGAACGGAAGTTTGTGCCGGTGCAATGCACTGATGTTAAACTGGGTTGGTGAAAGCTAGACTTTTAGAACGTCTAACATGTTACATACACACACATAATAATGCTATATCTAGATCGCTTTGTTGAAGCATATGGTTGGCTGGAGAGAAAACTGATCAGGAACTAGCTTATGGCGCGTGGAGTTCGATATTTGTCCCACGAGAACATACTATCGGGATAAAAAGTATCCTATGTGTTAATCCAGGTTAAAATCTACCCGTGTGCCAAATTTCATCCAAATCCATTCAGTAGTTTTTGCGTGAAAGAGTAACAAACATCCATCCATCCATCCATCCTCACTAACTTTCGCATTTATAATGTAGTAGGATGTTATTATTAGTGTAAATTTTGGTAGTATTCTGATTTTATTTTATATTGAAAATAAATCGTTATTATTATTATTATATTATAGTTTTTTTTAACTGTTATGAAAAAATGCTATAAAATTGCAGAAAAATAAATACCGCGGTCTGCAAAGTGGCTTTTGAACTTATTCGTCTAATACAACCGACACTCGCGAATATTTTACAATAACAGTTCCAGGAATGCATGGCTAAAATCACAAAAAAAAAAACAAAAGCTTTGCAATATTCACATGAAAATATGTGTAGTGTGGTATATATGTGGGCAGTAACTATTTATCGCCGAAAAAGGCTAGTAAAACTGTATTAGAACCAGTTCGTAAATAGACTACGTGACCGGTTTAACTCACTACATAATTGCAAAAGATAATAATAAAATAGAATTTTCTCATAATCCGAGAAAAAACGGCGAACTACGACCCTCTGAGGTGGTCCGATACTTTGATCCGGTTCGTCACGCATTTACGCGCTTTCTGTATCGAGTTCACACGCGACTCGTTCTCGTTTCGATCTCGACATTCGAATAGGTAGGTATTCGATTCATTCATTCAGTTAGCGTGCGATCGCCGCGTGGTGTCGACGTGTTGTGTGCGTCACTTTCCCGCGACTTTACCGCCATTTCGTTTTCGTAGTGTTGATAAAAACTTGAAAACAGTGATGTTTTGTGCAACAATGACGCCTTTCAGTGTCAACTTTTTGTGATAATCGTGACTGCAGTGTTAATAAAAGTGTTAGGGCAGTTGTGAAAAGTTATTTTACGTTACGGATTTGCCAAGTTGACCGGCGTTTTTGGTGAGTACTTCATTGTATTTTAACTAAGTTTTGTACTACTTTTATTGGCATTAGGAATGTTTATCGCTTTGAATTCTTTGTTTGTTGCGTTATCTTAATCTTGGAAGTATAAACTTATCGCAGTCTTTTCGGTTGACTAACACCACGTTTTATCGTGGATTCTAGACTCTGGTGGATGCCGGATGATATCGAAGACTAAAGTATATAGTATCTGCCTACTACAGACACTCTATACTCACACTTATCATCCATATTCATACTTTTATTGGTTTTACATTAGCATATTACCAATCATTTCGTTTTTATAAATATTTTCTTTATATCCTTTGTTGTGACATGTTTACTTCAAATTTGTCAGATGTCATTTACTTTTATTTTTGATTCTTACCAGCCAAACTCTCTATGAAGGTTTCATTTAGATTATATATTACTAAAATTATTATCATCAATTCGTTAGTTCAATTGTTGTATTTTATAATTAATTGCGAATATTTGCTGTGTAAAGATATTCTGAGTTATATTTATAAAAATATTATGCGCAAGGTTTTTGACCAATTGCTACTGGCTGCTTTGAATACTGGCAGGTTGCGTCTTACTAGAGCGCAGCAGTTTTGAATCTGAAAAAGAAAATTGGAAGAAAAGAAACGGAAGATCAGGGTATAAAAGGGATTTCTGACGGATGCCCTGGTTCTAGTCTGGAGTTAAGAGTCGGTTCAGTCTGGACACGAGAAATCAGTATAGTCTAAAATCAAGAAAACAGCTAAGTCTAGTTTGGAGTCAAGATCTGTCATATCTTGAGTTTTGAGCACAGCCTGGTGGAGTCAAAGAGCGGCCTTCGTTTAGTGCTGCCGTGGCTGTTGCTAACTGTCTGCTGGAAGCTGCTTTGCGAACTGACGAGCCTGGCACTGGGGCTCATTACCTGTCTGCTGGAAGCTGCTCTTCGAGCTGACGAGCCTGGCATTGGGCGGTACGTGTCTGCTGGTGGGTCCTACCAAATCGCCCTGCATCAAGTTCGTCGTGGTCAAGCTCATCTTAATCAAGCCAGCTTTCTACGACTGCAAGTTTGTCTTCAGTTACTATCACGCTCAGAGATTTGCGGAGATATTTAAAACGTTCTCGGTTAACCTGCCCTTCACTTTTGTACTAATTTATTGTATTTTTCATTTCATCATTTATTAAATTCATTTTCCCCTAATTACTTTTTTAATGTATAAATCTGTTTACTCCTTTCATCAAGGAATAAGCAAGTTTGTTACAAGTACACAGTCGTTCATTTTTAGTGCTAAAAAGATTATGTGCTTCAAATGAATAAGGAATCACGTGTTATCATTTTGCGATAAGATTGCGTGCTGGTAACATAGTTTATAGGTCAGCATTGCAGTTACTTGAGATTCATTAAGTACCTAGTTACCTACTAATGTGGGTAAGTTATCTTCGTACTTTGACATTACCCACATGATGATTTATAAGTTATTTATTATTATTTTTCGCTTATCGCAATTTATAGCTGTTGATAGTCAAAATAAAACGTGGGGAATTTACTTGCAAACGAAATAAACAATATTAAATTTAAACAATGAAAATCATTAACCTCGCACATCATACGTAAACACTCAAACGTTTGAAATCCTAATTACATAATTTAAAACTTCCATACCTACACAAAATTAGTATTCTTTTTAATTTTTTTCATATATAATTAAATAAATAAAAACTAAGTTTCACTAAGTCATTTTCGATTTACATTTAACTTTACTCTAAATAGATGCCAACCTACGTGGACGTGTCATTCCTACCTTCATTATTTTTCTTCCATACCTACGCCATCCTGATAAATAAAAAATCAAAATCATTTATTTAAAGTAGGCCAGTTACAGGCACTTTTGAATAGTCGAACAGCACAATAAAATGAAGCTACAGTCCCACTCACAAGTCATAATAAGCTGTGAAAGTACTGTAGTTGCCCATCAATCGCCAGAGCATATTTAAGTCAATAAAAGACGTAGTATTCCAGTAAATGATAGCTAGTACATAGTACTCACACAATATGGGCTATGCGATTATATAATACTAAATTAATTGAATTTAAACAATGCAAAGATAGTTGTACAATCTTCAGCAGCTCCAACAATACTATGTAATGCTATAAATTTATGCCTTGTGATGCTGGACTGGCATTGAGCCAAGCAATATAATCGTCCAGTTTAATGAATGTTTTAAATTTTGTCTCACTTAGTTACTAAGAATACTTTGTGGATTTTTAATATATATTATAAAACGAAAAAAAAATGAGTTTATTGTCATTATAATAAAAACACCTTAGTACGTAGATTTTTTCAAAAAGTTTCTAATGAAAAATACAACAGCAGGCAATTTATTTTTCGCAACTACTGCCCACCCCAAAGCCTGCTGCAATATACAAGTGCGTAAACATAAATATTTTGTCATTTGTTTGAATGTCAATCTTCGAAGATTCACACTAATTCAAATTACTTATACTTAACTACGTATCGAATTTAAAAGTACATCTATCCATGCAACATCTTGTAGTAGCAATTAGCATGCAATCAGAAACCTACCATTAGGGTTTCCATACGACTGAAATTTTCCAGACTTGTCCAGAATTTTAGTTTAATGTCCGGATTGCGGGGGGAGTGTTTAAACTTCCAGAATTTTCAAAAATAAAATATTTTTTTAAATAACGTAAGAGTTACTTGCCTATGTCGATAATAAATATAATAACTATATAAGTAGGTAAAAATTATATTTTTATATGTGTAAATTTATATTTTGACCATAACTTAAATTACATACCGAGTTTCCTCCTTGCCTCGGAAAGCCGTTGGTCCCGGCTGTCATTTGTAAATCTTTCATAGTCGTTACGAGTAGTCAGAAGCCAAAAGCCAAAAATCCAGTCTTACCAAGGGGTATCGTATTACCTAATTACTGTGTTGTCCAGGTCAGATAGGCAGTCGCTTCATGTATAATACTGGTACTCAGCTGCATCCGGTTAGACTAGAAGCCGACCCCAAGATAGTTTGGGAAAAGACTAGGCAAATGATGATAAGAAAATGTTCAGGAACAAATCTTTCTCTAATAATATGTTTTTCTAATAATGCTTCTATTCTAGGAATCGTACTGAATGATCCCTAAAAATGTTAAGTCCGGAATTTAATTCAAATGTCCGGAATTTTCTCCGAAAACTTTATTATAGATTTGGGGACCCTAACTACGATTGATAACCTAAGTACGTATCTTAAACACCATTTCCAGCTTGATTAGTGTCTCTCATTAGTAACAGCACATTGTGAACTAATGAAGCGAGTGAATTATTTATAATCATGGCAATCAGCTGTAGATTGATGCTCTATAACTTAGGTATCGATCCTTTGGTAAGTAATTATTTCATTGCGTACGTCTATAGAGCAAAACCCGATGGTTTTAAATCAAACAATATCTTCATCATTCTCTTTCCCATAGCCCAATTCATTTGGGGTCGGCGCATCATGTCTTCTTCATACTTTTCTATTATTCTTCATCAACAGACAAGTTCTAAAATCCAAATATTTTATTTAGATCTACATGGGCTTACACCTGCTTACACTTATAAAACGTCGACAAAAGGTCCTCGGTACGGGTTGGTCGTTTCCTCTGGAGAAGGACCGGCAACAAACTCCATGGTTACTCTTTTAAAATCATTTGGTTTTACAATATTTTAATGTTACAGCGTTAGTACTTAAGTATGGGAGGACAGCGTAGGCCCGACAAAAAGTCGTTGCTTACAACAAAAGGTAAAAAAAAAAACTTCTTTCATCATTCTTCACACAGTCCATACATCGTTGCTTCGTGCTTCCTCTACTCTGTGATTTATGGGCAAGTGTGAATCTGAAAAAGTAATATAGTTAATCAGGTACTAGAAACTAGTTGTATTGCGACTAATTGCGAGCAAACTCGCAAGATTTTATATAATTATTAACAACTTTTAATTTCAAATCACCACAGTAGGTACCGTTAAGTGAATCATGTTTAAAATTATTTTAACATTAAGAACATATTGCTTTTTATTCATGTAGTAAATAATTTCATATTTCATAAGAAAACCATAAAAACAACCACCAAAATACAACAAGGCAAGTTAATTTCTGCGCAGTACACAATTCCGATTCCCTTTTGCTAAAGCCCAACACACACCAAAAACATTAGATCAATAATCTTCAATCAGATCCTAAACAAGCATTTCACTCTTCGAAGGTTTTACGACGCAGTAAAAACCAAAAACCTGTGGCAGAAAAATACACCATAGAACTGTTATTGTTGATTGTGAGTCGAGATTGTGTAGGCTGACCTGAAAACCCGAAGTTTTGTCATACTTCCTCAATAACCGAGCACTTCAATGATTCAAGCAAAAAAAGGGATGAGTAAAATGGCCAGATTGCTCTACTCCAGCCTTTCAAAGTTCAAGAATGTTTGGTGCCGAGACCAATTTTCGAATCGACGATGTAAGTTTCGAGAGCCAACGCCAATTTTATTACTGACTTTTGTGAAAATGACCCGCTAACGTTTTTAGTACGCTTATTAGGCTAGAAAGATAAAATAGGCTAGAAAGATAAAGAGGAGATCGTGGCTAAATAATAACAGCCGCACGGGTCAATCTTTATGGTTAAGCCATGCTTGCTGAGGTTGGTCCGTGGATGGGTGACCATAATTTCAAACCGAGTTTCCTACGTGACTCGGAAAGCACATTAAACCGTTGGTCCCGGCTGTCATTTGTAGTTCTTCGACAGTCGTTACGAGTAATCAGAAGGCAGAAGTCTGACATACAGTCTTACCAAGGGGTATCGTATTACCCCGTTATTGGGTTCGTGAACGGGCGCTGTCAGTTGTGACTGGTCATCTCTTAGCTGCCACGGTTTATTTTAATTACTTTATTTTTAATTACTGATTTAATCTTTTACTCTGGACGCTCTTAAC
The DNA here is from genome assembly GCA_963082945.1 of Cerastis leucographa. Classification (NCBI taxonomy): domain Eukaryota; kingdom Metazoa; phylum Arthropoda; class Insecta; order Lepidoptera; family Noctuidae; genus Cerastis; species Cerastis leucographa. The sequence continues at coordinate 6,621,248 of OY720382.1, forward strand.
TTGCCCGTATTTCTACATTGTTCTCACATATTTGTAATTCTTAACATGAATGATGTAACCAAGATTTTGTAACATATTTTGAATTAAAAGAGTGTCCATGGGGTTTCTTGCCCATTCTTCTCCATAGAGATCTACGCTACGGAATGGGCAACTACAGTACTTTTTTAAGTTATTATGCCTTGTGACTGGGACTGTAGCTTCGCGTTTTTTTTTTGACTTTCAAAAGTGCCTGTAATGGTGTAATTTAAATAAATGCTTTGACTTTGACATGGATTTTAAAAGTCCACTATGAAGCCTAGAGTTGAAACTGGCTGCCTCGTTGGTCAAGTGGTTGCAAGCGCTGACTGCTGGGGAAAAGGTCATGAGTTCGTTTCCCGGGTAGGACAAAGTGATATTGGGTTTTTCCTTCAGTAATTTCTCAGTTGCAGCCACGGAGTCTGGAGTTGTGCCGGGTTGATGGTAATACGCTCGCTCCCTTGGGACTTAAGAGCGTTTACGCCTTACATTTCATACAAACTTTCAAGTCCTTATTTTCCGAAGTGACTGAACCGATCTTAATGAAACTTCATACGCGTAAGCAGGATACATAGGTCTATAAATTTACTAAAAAACATTTTCGAAAAATAGTGTTACAGCTAAATTAGACCGATTATAAATTTTCCATAGAAACAAAAATTTCCAATTATCTCTTTTTTTTAAAGCCTTTCGAAAATGTTTTTTTAGTACTTCTTTAGACCTATGTACCCCTGCTTATGCGTATGTAAGTTTCATTAAAATTATTTCAGTAATTTCGGAAATAAGGACTTGAAAGTTTTTATGAAATGACGTAAGGGGTAAACGCTCACAAAAACGTTTTAAGTTTTTTGTTTAAACGGGCGTCTTTTTTTAACAACTTAACTTAACTTTTTTTTATTTTATTCAGTTTTTTAGTTTGTTAAGTTAATTATTTTTCTCTTTATCTTCTGTAATTAGTTCAGTTAAAGCTAACATAGTACCCTTACTTGGGAAGAGACTGGACTCCACGACACAGGGTATCCTAGTGTGGAGTCCAGGGAATATGTAAAATCTAGCGTTTAAGGATCATTGTCTTTTGTTACTAGCTTTTAATTTTGTACTTGTTTTGCGAACTGAATAAATTTATTTTATTTTATTATCAATCAATCAAATCAAAATCATTTATTTCATGTAAGCCAATTACAGGCAATTTTGAATAGTCAAAAAACAATAAAAATGAAGCTACAGTCCCAGTCACAAGTCATAATAACTGGGAAAGTACTGTAGTTGCCCATTCCAAAGCGTAGATCTTTATGGAGAAGAATGGGCAAGAAACGATTATTTAACTACTATAGGTACACGTCTGCCGACCCCTTTGTGGATTACAGACGAGATGTTATGTTATGTTGAAACTGATTGTTTTCACGTATAACCAAAAACATACCTACTAAAAAACTACACTACTCTTATAGTTGTGCTGTTGTTGCCTGTTTGTGTATGTCAGTTTAAATGTTTGTAAACGCACCCACGATACAGGAGAAATCCTAGTGTGGGGCAACGCGTTTTTTTTTAAAAAATAAAAAAATAGTGGTCTTATTTTCCTGCATTCCTGTGTCGATAAAACACCATAGAGGTCATGTGATGTACCACGGAAAACCGCAAACTCTAGTTGCTAATTATACGGGCGGAATTTGGTGGATATTAATGTTTCCCATTAATTTGTTAGTCACACCACCATGGCCAAAGCTTGCGATAAGCAGGAAGGTCCACAAAAAAATAATTGCCGAGATCTTTTGCTTCAACAAAAAAGACGATTGTCTCGAGCGAAATTAAGTCTAGAATATTCCTTCCAGTTTTGAATTCCTCGCAAAATATTAGTAAAAAATTCCGCATAATTTATATAGCAATGGCAATTTTGAAGGCGTTGAACTTAAATTCTCCACAAGAAAAGACAACGTCTTTTAATAACTTTACTTATAACAGTAATTTTGTAGAAGATAAATGGAGGAAAAAGATGGAGGAATGAGATTATTTAGGATTAGTAGACGTTTTTAAAGGAGGAGCTCGTGGCTAAATAATAACAGCCGCCCGGGTCGATCTTAAAGGTTAAGCCGTGCTTGCCGAGGTTGGTCCGTGGATGGGTGACCATAATTACATACCGAGTTTCCTCCGTGCCTCGGAAAGCTCGTTAAGCCGTTGGTCCCGGCTGTCATTTGTAGATCTTTGACAGTCGTTACGAGTAGTCAGAAGCCAAAAAGTCTGACATCCAGTCTTACCAAGGGGTATCGTATTACCCAGTTACTGGGTTGTGGATGAGTAGACGTTTTTAATACCACCTGGTTGTTGGTAAAAAAAAGGACTTAAAGAACATTGGTGAGTTTAGTGTCGTTGAGGAAAATAAACCACAAATACAACATGTTTCCGCGATGCATTTAATGACCCTCAGGCCGGTTGTACACTAACGTTTTATTCACCGGACAACGGACCGATTTTTGCGGTGGTGTATGGTTTATAAAGAATGTGTATACTTGCATCGGGCACAGATACGGCAATGGCGCTTGAAAACGGACCGATGTCCGGTGAAAAAAACGGACGTATACAAGCGGTCTCACGCTTGGTGGAGCGACGATCTTCGCAGGGTAGCTGGTAGCAACTGGATGAGAGTTGCCGAGAATCGGGTTAAGTGGCGACCGATTGATGAGGCCTATGTCTAGCAGTGGACTGCGGTAGGCTGATGATGATGATGATTTAATGATACCTAATCATTGCCAAATTCTTATTACCTATTAATCATATTTGTTTCACTATACCTTAACCATTAACCGTATCTTATCAGTCTATAATCATCACGCTAAACAAGCGAATGGTTGAATGCTTATCGATACAATGCATAGTAATGGCATTTTTTCTCTGCTGGGCAAAAGCCTCTTCCCATGACTTCAATTTACCTCCACCAAAGGCCGTCGGCTTTGTTTTGTCCAGACATCTTTTAAGAACTGTCACGACGCGACGCCCTCTGGCTGTGTCACCACAAAGTTTATATTATTTTTTATTTCTGTGATCAAATATTTAAGCTGTCTTGGCTTCCGTACATTTTTTCACGGGTGACCACTGAAAACCAGCGCTGTGCTATGGTAACCTGCTTGTCGCAGTCACGACGTGCAAGCTTTCAACTTTTTTGTTCCGTCCTGTTGTATTTATAAGTATTTTTTATGCGTTGTATGTTTATTGTTTTTTGTCATTTTGCAAGCAAATTTCCTTGCAACGAATAAATATTTTTTTCTTTCTTCCTATTATATTTTGGCCCACAGCTCAGCCGTCACCGGCCCAGTCCCACTTCAGTCACTCACTTTTTTTTAAACAACATCGAGAGAGAGAGAGAATATCAAAATACTATTTTTAGGACTTCAAAATATTACATAATATTACTTTACGTAATATAATGACTGGCATTGCCGAGGTGTAAATTGTGAGGTAACAACAAGGTCAATGTCATTGGCCAGCCAATCACGGAACGTTTCTTCTTGATTTTTAAAACCACGTGTTACTTAACAGGTTTTATGTTTTAAATGACATCGTTAAACATGTAACTGGTTATTATATTTATGATTGATGAGTATGGAAGACTGAGAAATCCTTCCAAACTTAACTAACTTTTTTGGTCTAAAACAACCACGATACAAGTTTTTTTTTATAAAATAAAAGTAGCATAAGTTACTGCTTATAACATCAGCTATCTGCCAGTAAAGTCCCGTCAAAATTTCTCCAGTCGTTTCGGAGATTCGCCGAATCAAATAGACAGAGAGAAAAAAAATAGTTATTAGTACAATGTATTTCATATGCATTCAGTAAAAAGCTGATATTTTAAATTACAAGCAGACACAACTTCAACTTGATTTATTTGTTTAATTTAAGTATCGTTGTTATTAAAGACGCGCTAAGAATCTAATATCGACAAGAGACAAAAAAATAAAAATGAGAGATAATCTTAATCCAATAATGTTTTGTTCTCTGTAGCAGTTACCTTGACGGCAACAAAAAAAAATATTTTGTGAAGGCTAAGTTAAATATAGCTAGACTGTAGTTGACTACAATAGAAAAGCCTTAAGAAAATTGTAGCACCCACGAAAATAATTTTGCGAAAAAAAAATAAAGCTGTCACTCAAAAGAGAACAGAGTCGAAAGAGAGTTTAATTTAACCGTATTTTTAATAAAAGATTTTATACAATTCTTAATAGGGATGGTGACTCATTTTTTTTTATTTGTCTATCGAGTAGTTTATTAAAAAGTATGTGACACGTATTTTTCTTTTTTCACGTAAAATCGTAAAATTACGGAGATATTTTGAGTTGAAATAGCGCATGACGTCACGGCACGTACATTTTATACCTAGTTGTGACGTAGTGAGCCCCCACTCTCCAACTTTAATGCGTTTAATTAAATAAGTATTGTTTTGTAAACTTGATGAAACAAAAAAAAACGTATCTAATATTTTTGTATTATCTGATTGACGGATAAAATAGAATTTCGTTTTCTTTACCCAGTCATCATCCCTATTGTCAAAACAAAAAATAAAACCAACCTAAACTAAAAAAAAATTACAGGCGCTTTGATCTCAAGAAATGTTTGTCTTACATTTTAAATGCTTTTAGGAGACGAAGTTATTACAGGATGAGCACATCTTCAAAATTAATAAAGTCGAAATCACATCTAAATTGTATTTATAACTAGACATTAACTAAACAAAATATTTTATTTCACATAGGCCTTCATGGGCACTTATAAAACGCCGAGAACACCGCCGAGTACCGTGCACCTTGCACGGTACGGGTTAGTAGGTTTCCAATGGAGAAGAACCGTAAAAAAACTCCATGGTTACTCTCTTAAATTAAAATGATTTGGTTTTACAATATAGTCTTACAGCATAAGTGAATTCATAATTATAGTGAGACTGCGTAGGAACGAAAATAAGTTGATGCTTAGTAAATAAAAAGATGAGTTTACAAAAGTTTATTAAGGAATTCATAATTTATTAGCTGTGCCCGCAATTTCGTCCGCGTGGAATTAGAATTTTCTAAAATATAAGTAGCCTAATTTACTCCATATTACATCAGCTATTTGCCAGTGAAAGGCACGTCAAAATCGATCATTCATCGGTCATCGGCCGTTCCAGAGATTAGCCAGAACAAACAGACAGACAGACAAAAATTGTAAAAAATGTTATTTTGGTATATATACCTATATACATTCATATGCATGTAGTAAAAAGCGGTTATTTTAATATTACAAACAGTTCTATTTATTTGTATAGACTAGCAGACAGAGGTAACTGTCGTCAAAGACATTCATTACACTCTTTTTAGGGCAGTCGAGTAAAAACCTGGACGTTTTCAATACTCGAAGATCCTGTACACTTTAATACTTTATTGAAATACCAGTGAAGCAAGATATTTTATTTTCAATATTCTTGTTTGAAGTCAGTTAAGTAATGTCAATAATTATCTTCAATTATCATTAAGTATTTGGGTTTTCCAAAGATCAGAGAGCATTGGGTATTAAAATTTATTACTGCTTACTTATCTTGAGTAATTACGGTTGATGTTTGGAGGACATATTGTATGAAAACATTGTTTTTAATGAATTGTGGCTGGGATTTTTTCTTAATATTGCTGCAAATAATTCAACAGTTGCGAATGTCACAGTATGCGGGGTAATTCTGCAGCATACTTGCATTCTCAATGCTTTTAATCATTTTGGCATTTCAATCATATCATTGCATTTAAATAAAAGTCAAAATCCTTGGAAATGCTATAGAATAGTATGTCATGCAATTGAAGTTCTGTTTTACATCTATCTATTAAATATAATTCTTGTGTCGCGGTGTTTGTTACCAATCTCCTCCGAAACGGCTGAACCGATTTGTATGAAATGTTGTGTGCATATCGGGTAGGTCTGAGAATCGGCCAACATCTATTTTTCATACACCTAAAACCCATCAAAATGTCCACGGGAACGAAGTCGCGCGTATCAGCTAGTAGTCTCAATAAAAATCTCTTTCACTTCTGTTTACGAAATGCGCATGTAATAGTATCATTTATGTAACAGCTGTAGTACCAGGCCCTTCCCATTGAAAATAATAATAGATGTGAAATATAATTATGTCGTAGAGATTGAGGCAAATACGATAATCACTATAGATCTCATTCACCGCATAAATTCAGAACTCATTTGCATAAGTGAGCCAGCACCATTCGTTTCAAATTCACTCAGATCGTTGAAAAAAGATAAAACTTTAATAATTAGCAAAATTCTTTCTTTTGGTCTTTTATTCGCGATTAATCTCGATTTATCTTCCGTGTTCTGAATTATCAGCATAAGGATATTTACGCGGAAAGTCCTGAACTTTAAACTCTGTGATTTATTTAAAGGGGAAGGCAAAAAATCAAAATCAAAATATTTTATTTTACACTAGCGACCCGCCCCTGCTTCGCACGGGTGCAATGCTGAAAAACAAAATAAATGACAAAAAAATGTTATTGTGGGATATCCATAAGAGATAGACATATACCATGGCGGAGTTTTCTGTAGACCTTTTCAATGTGTACAATACTTAGTACATTATTTTGATAAATCTCGTAGGGTTCAGCCTGCGTTTGCAATGTAAGCGGAAAAATGTAATTAATAATGGATGTTATTATACATTTATAAACCTTCCTCTTCAATTAGTCTATCTATTAAAAAAAACCGCATCAAAATCCAAAAGACAAAAGGTGCACGGTTCGGGTTGGTCGTTTCCTATGGAGAAGAACCGGCAAGAAACTCCATGGTTATTTTTTTATCATTATTTTTACAATATTCTATATGTAAAATCAGTGCTGTAACTATTCTGAACAAAGAATGAACGATGCTATGATTTGAAAACTATTGTAAAACATCTGAATAAAAAGAATGGAAAAATATAAAATTGGGAATAGTTAGAGATCCACAAATTTATGTCGGCTTATGAGCTACCAGGGAAGCCGCATGAGCAAAAGGAACTAGAGCCAAACTTCTTTATCTTCAACGTAGTTCTTAGTGCTGGTTAGTCCATAATTACCTACTAACTCTGTCAGTATGTCTTGATTGAACTTTTCACGCCTAGCGACTGAGCGGATTTCGATTACTTTTAGCACACCGGCAATACATACTTTATTTTTATCAGGGTACGCTACATGGGATAATTTCGAGGTTGTAGGCAAAAGCTATTAAGTAGAAGGTAGGTTTTCTTTTAAGGGCAGAGGGCCCCGCGTGTTTTTGCCGGCCAGTGTCAGTCTGTCTGATGATTACAATCATCAATACAACCCTCGAAGTTTATTACGGGAAGTTCAGTACGTCCTCAAAAAACCTAAGATCATTTGAATTTCGCGGGCAACCTGACTCTTTCTTTATACCAACTTGACTTTAGCGTGACTTTTTCAAATCTGCTTGTTTTTAGCTGAACACAAAAATGTGTGTATACTAAAACGTAATCTTATTTGCTACATGCTCTGTTTCTTCAGGACTAGATAGCAGGCTTGCTTTTTCAGGTTTATAGACGTAACAGTATATTACTCCATAAAAAAGAAAAAGCTATGTACTCGTACTTACCCGATCTCGTGTTTAGTTCTGATGAAAGCTGTACCATCCAGTTTAATATTCCCGAGGCGTCTACTACATCAGCTTTTCGTATTTTCGCTCTTTTATGGTCTCTAAACGAAATGAAAATATATATCGCCCAAAATATTGCTTGATATTCTTTTCGTGGACTGAGGTATGTGAGAGCCGGTTGCACCAAGTGCAGTTAAACGCGTCTCTGAAACATGGTTCTGTTTCTGTCGATCTTTTGAAGATGACAGACACAGTATGATGTTTTAAACATATCCTAACACCATGCCATGCCAGTACGCTTACCATGAGTTTTAACAATCTATACTCGCTAGCGTCTGTAGTTAAAAAAATGTATGAAAACTTTTACAGCGCCTCTAGCGGATAGTTGGGTACTAAAATGCGCAGTATGAATCACTATAGTTATCTATCCTACGTCACCGTGTAGTAAACTAAACTACAGCGACTGCAAGTTTGGGCTTCATTTGGTTAGAATTTGGTAGTAAGCACCAACACAGCTCATGGTACCATTGAAAAAGCTAACTATAGTATTTGCTTATTGACGGAACTATTGCAGTTACGTCAAGCGATCTAACTATGACAACTCATGGTAGACTTACTGGAATACCCGAACGGTTAGGCAGAGGGGTAGGTACCTTATGGTACACCCTTAGTTGCCACGGCTTATTTCGAACTAATTATTTTAATGTGTAATTGTCTTTTTTTTTTATTTAACTATGGACACTTTTAACGTGCACGTCTTGCTACATGTTTCTCACATAATATACCATCTCTACATGAATAATGTAACCAAGGTTTTTGTAACAAGATTCTGATTTAAAAGAGTGTCCATGGAGTTTCTTGCCCTTTCTTCTCCATAGAGATCTACGCTTTGGAATGGGCAACTACAGTACTTTCACAGTTATTATGTCTTGTGACTGGGACTGTAGCTTCATTTTTATTGTTGTTTGACTATTCAAAAGTGCCTGTAATTGGCTTACTTGAAATAAATAATTTTGATTTGATTTGATTTGATTTGACCCACATATCGCCAGTTATGTTTGAAAGTCCCATGTAACAAGGGGCGAGTGTGTTGCCATCAACCGGGCACAGATATCGACTTCGTGGCTGCTACTGAGAAATTCCAACCCTAATTTGACTGAACCGGGAATCGAACCGAGGACCTCTTGCTCAGCGGTCGCGCTTCTGACCGAGGCAGAGGAGTTTTAAACAATGTTTAAACGCATTTTGTGTTTGGTGTGGTGCATGTGGTCCTAAAATGGTTACGGTCGAAGTGTTTAATCTCAGTTTGTCCAGAAAAATAATTACCTAGTTAGGTAGAGGATAAAAAAGTAAGTGTTCATTACAACGTGATCCCGCATAAAAGGAAGTGAAATTTTACTACTGGGTCCGTTTTTCTTATGGTAGTAAGTTTGAGGGACGTTAGATATAAAACTGTGTTGTGGCCGTTTTCCCCTCCATCACTTTACGTGTGTAAACAAAGACAACTACACTAGGCACATGCGATAAATAAAAAAAAATGATCTTCTCGTACTCCTCTGAAAGTTGCCTCAATGAATAAAGTTTTCTAGTGATGACCGTGACATTGGTATGTTGACTCAAATTGTTAGAAATCATGTTGGACAGATTTGCTATGGACCTTGTTTGATTCGACTTATTGTTAAATAAGAAAAAGCATTAGGGTTACGTACAAAAAAAACCCTTGAAATTGTTCACAAAATCCGATTAAAATATCGTTTAATTTTAATAATAATTTCACGCAGACGCGGATAACAGCTAGTATCGGGCATAATAATTATTGTTGCGAAGTATTTGACTTCGAAAACTGCTAACACTAAGATTTTACTTATCACCTCTTGTCTCCAATTAATCGTCAACAGTCGTCTTAAGTTTTCATGCAAACAACTTGATGAATTAGCAAAGTGAGGTCGTATTCTGATTAATTAACTGCATCTCTAATTACTCGGTTGAAAGAATCAAGGGTTAATAGTATCACGTGTTTAAAATTGGAACAAAACAATTAAAACGTGCACCACAAACAATTACGATTAAGATGAAGTATGACACCAAACTAATGAGGTCTTGACATAATAGTTCTGATTACACTTTGACATTAATAGATAATTGAAATGGTGACATTATTTCAAAGCATAGACTACGACTAGAACTCGATTACGTAATTTAATTGTTTTGTGTCTGGCTGAAAAGAAACAATTTCAGTTGGTTTCGAAACAGAAGTTTTATTCTGTGGCCTTCCTTTTGATGATTTGGCTTCTGGCACACTGGATTTGTATATTTTATGCGTATGAACTCTGAAGCTTTTTATGAAGTCGTTTTCGGACCGCCATTCTAGTTTAAAATATTCAACACCCGAAACAACAAAGCGAGACCTTACAAAAAGTATTTCAAAACACCTCTATCGAGATTCATGAAAAATTCTGAAGCGGAGATTTATAAATATTTAAAGAAGTTGATAACTGTAAAATCAGCGTCAACACTCTTACAAATGGAGATTTGGAGATTTCCCTTCGACTAACATTTGATTCGATGAATAAAACAATATTAAAACAGGAGAACAGCTGTAAGAAAAATTCAATACATTTTTTTTTGTATTCACAAAATCTTACTTCCTTTTTGGGTTATTTGTGATTCGGAATGATAAAACACGATTGAGGCGAATTTTTTGTCAGATAAAACGTTGAATGAAGATGGAAAAAATATAGATTTTAATGGCAGCCGCGATTGTTCAGGTAAATTGGAATATTCTCTCTTATTTTCCAAGAAAATATTACGTAAAACAGAAACGCTGAATAATCCTTGTAACTCGTGTACTCGTAAATGAGGTAATTTTGTTAGAACTTGGGGAGTGAATCCTCCTCTATATGTCAACTTGATGGAAGCATTTGAGCTGTTGACCTCTTTTTAGCCAGAGGGTCAGTCTGGTCTCGCACCTAAGTTTGTCGCATCGAAGTTAAATTGGATCTTTAATTCTAAAACTTGTATTTTCGCGAACGTAATTTCGTTTCGTCAATAGCTGGCTAGTTTTTACTTTTGGTTTAGAATTCCCGAAAAACCTCTACCGTTTTAGGTTCCGGTTGAATTCTCGCAGTCGGTTAAACGAATCTACCGGCTACCGCGAGCGACACGTTCTTTTTTTAAAACAAATTCAGCGCGTACTTTCTTTATTTAAAATATTTGTGTACGTCGATTGTGTAATACCAGTATTTTTAAATGTCCCATTTGATGTCTGGCTGTGTTCCAAACTGACCAAAAATTTGTGTTTTGTGGACATAAAACTGTCTTGAGTTTTGGACAGGCCGTCACAAGTGTTGGTAACTGAACTGACAGAGTTTGTTTAGGTGTTAACCCCAAAGGGCTAACTCTATTATGGAGTTACCAAGTTAGTATTGTTTCGTTACTTTTGTTTAATCAACGTGTTCATTTGTTTTGAGAGCTTTCGTGTTTCGTGGTTTTATGATAATAAAGATGACATTGTTGTTTGTAGTTTCTGATAAGTTATCTAACAACTCTAATTAACCTGCTATAGGTGTGATCTAGTTTTAAATGGACTTCATCTTTCGGCACGCCACACTATTCGATATAAAGGCGCTTGCACAAAATTAAAGGCTTACCAAAGAAAATGAAAATCATACTCGGAAAATTCGCGATAACATGCTTCCACGAATGATCGTGTATACGTGCCTTTAGAGGAAAAAAGGCGTCTCGTTTTTAGTTTTACTTATTCTGAATGAACAGAACAAAAGTCATAAATAATAATAAACACATTTGTAGCTCAGCTATTTGTTCATGTAAGCAGAAATTGACGCAATTCAGATAGCGGTCCATGCAAATGAAAACATGTTTATTTGCGGGTAGTTCGAAAAGATGACTTAGTTACAAGGTCTAACGGGAATTCGTATATATCAGAGAGTTATTTATAGCAAATTGTGACGCCATTTCATTCATTATAATATGCCTCTATATGATAGTATTGTATTTTTCCTTTGCCATTGATTGTAATTTTTCCTTTAAGAGTGACGTAGTAGTTTTAAAAGGTCAAGGTCAATGTCATTCGAGTTATAGCAAGCGTTTTTACTCACATTTCATATGAATTACTCGCAAGAAAGGCTTTAGTCATGATGATATTTTAAGGACACCAAGTATTGTTGTATGAAATAAGGAAAATTCAGGGGCCTAGTTTAAGCTTTTAGTCCCAGCTACCATTTGTAGATCTTTGACAGTCGTTACAGGTAGTCAGTGGCTTAAAAGTCTGACAACAAGTCTTACCAAGGGGTATCGTGTTACCAGTATTGACTGGGTTGTTGAGGTCAGATAAGCAGTCGGTCCACGTATAATACTGGGTACTCGGCTGCATCTGGTTAGACTGGAAGCCTAGGCAGAGGTTAGGCAGATGATGAGATGAATGGGGCCTATTTGAACCACGATAATTCAGAGTAGGTATTGTGGTTGCGGCGTTTGTAGTTATTTAGGAAGACTGGTAACTAGTGACCGATACTTAAACACGTGATTGTACTTATGATAATAAACAACTATGCCAACGAAACATTTTTTTTTAACTCAGTCACTTTTATCACAATAACACAACATACTATGAAATTCGGGGTTGCGAGCCCTGCGGGTGCTCTGCCTACCCAATGTGGCACGGCACGATAGCAATGAGACAGAACGCGGCTTAAAGCTGATAGGTCTCAAGCACACGCGCGCTCGAATTTCATATGGCTGTTATGTTATTGTTATCAGAAAGACAAAGTGAATGAGTATAAAAAACATAAATGGGTTGCACTCTGGGAGTGCCGGCAGAAGTGAAAACTTGAATATAAACGTTGTGCATTTTTGATATTTTGGAATGATTAGGGAATAATTTTGCACGGATTGCTTCAATTATCAGTATAAAAGTACTATAATTTATGTGTTAAAATACAATATTCATTTATTGCGCTGTCGTTCACAAACATGTTAAATTTATATTACATTAAAAATATAACACTTCAGAACTATTACAATCCGTCTTACGAATTTTACCTCTTTGGAGAAACCGAAGGTTTTGTTTGTGCGTAAGATAATTATCCAGTTTTAGAAACCCAAACTCAATAATAGATGTCATAGGTTCAAATTCCTTCGTAATGTAATGTAATCTGACAGTCACTAGTCCTGACGCGAGTTTAACATTTTTACCCATCACAAAATTGCACAACGCCACTAAAGAAGTTTTCACTTCAAGAAATTTTTCTGAGGGAAAGTTGTTTGTTATCAGGAATACAATCATATATGTGTTTAAGTATCAGTCACTAATTACCAACTCGTTCTAGCAGAAATCTTCATTTCTTACATGGTTTAGACAATCGGTTTCACTGAGCATTTGTAGTACACACGGCGACACATGAAGCTATAATGTTCCAGTATAACATGGCCTCGCTTTGTATGGATTTGCCCTACAGTGAGAGATCCGCATAAACTGGTTTTGTATAGCTTGATTGGTCGCCGATCGTACCTACCAGTATTTGCAGAATTCAAATCAAGATCCCTGTTACATATTCCAGATGAGAATTCAGACGCATCGACAGTCGAGATGTGTGCCCTAAATAAATTATTCAGCAGGCTGAACGTGACCCAAACCGTGCACTTGTTTGCACTTCCCACCAAAAGGGCACTTAAGCACATTCGCACAACCATCGTCCATTGCATTGCATTATACAAGGTGTTGTTTTGCATCCTCGTCAAAATTCAGGATGTTGTCACAAAATACATAAATAACCAATATTTAAATTACGCTACCTAGTTAATTATTAAAAAACACTGCTTTTTGTTTATTTAGGATTGTCAGTATATCAGAATAACCCTTTTAACGTGGTTTAGGGAATAAGAAATTATCGAATATGAGTTTGAGATTGTTTGTTTGAGTGAAAACACGGTAGGGCGAGGATCAGATGGGCCGTGTTTAAAACACGGGTGGTTCGCACTTACCGATTTCCGTAAATATGAAAAAAAAACCTCCCCTTTTATTATTGATTCGGGTCGAGAATCTTTAGCATAGTTAGTACCTCCTTGAATTTGACGAGCATGCAAAACAACAGCTTGTATTTTCTGAACCGTTTAATTCGAGCCATTTGAGTAATTCGGGTAAAGGTACCTCACTTCGTTGGTTCCCCTGTAATGTAATATTTCAGATTCGATTTTGAGCATTACGTTACAGTACTGTCTCCTTGACTTGACGAGCATTACATTAAATTTCTACCTCCCTGATTTGACGAGTATTCGTCTGTAAAGTAACATTCATTATTCGTGATTCATGATTAATTCATCAAACATTACGCATTGTATCATCAAGTTGCGCACTGTAATGCTCAGTTCTCTCCCCTCACCAATGTAATGCTCGACTCTGTAACGTTACATTACGGGCGACTGCTCCAAGTGAGGGAGTACCTTTACCCGAATTACTCAGATGGCTCGAAATAAACGGTTCAAAAATATATAAAAAAGTGAGCACCTTAACAATGTTTTACTGGATCCGATCCGCCATCTCATGTGACAACGCCCCTTAACGTATGTACATACGCCATCGGCCATCACCGCAGAAAAAATGTATCGTGAAATTAACGTACCGTAAAAATAACGAACTGTTTTCATGCGAACGGGCTGTTAAGTTTCAGTGGCGAGATATATGTTACGATCATTGTGGAGGATAGGCTTGTTACTTTTTACGCAAGTACATATAGGCAGGCATACATCGCACGTAGTTAGGTGTGCCTGATTTAGCCTTTGCGCCCTGTGAATCCAATACAGTGAAACTACGAAATACCGTTTTTGAGAGATTTCCAAAATTCTGTAGAAATTATTTCGTGTAATTTTCTTTAGTAAGTGTTTCTATCAATATATAGGTAATTCAACGAGTAAGTCAGTATGTTTATATATATATAGATATAAAATTATTTATTATTAAATAATTAGTGGCAAAATAAAATTATTTCCTAAAACTTAGTATTTACATAAACTAACTTAATATAAACTAACTTAAAAACCACAGCTCGCTTAGGCGTCAAAATACTCCTCCACATCGCTGTCATTCGGAAACGTTCCCAGAAAACTGGCAGCATTACCACGTTGAATGGCAATGCTAATTCTTTGCTTACACCTAGATGTAGCCGAGCCGGCCACATGCGGTTAAACTAACCTTCCTTCTTATCTTCGGTTAGAACTAGGTTTAGTCTTCACCATAGCGGCTGGAACTAGGTGCATCAGTACACCGGTGGTTAAATAATAACAGCCACACTGGACGATCTTTAAGGTTAAGCCGTGCTTGCCGAGGTTGGTCCGTGGATGGGTCACCATACTTACATACTGAGTTTCCTCCGTGCCTCGGAAAGCACGTGAAGCCGTTGGTCCCGGCTGTCATTTGTAAATCTATGACAGTCGTTACGAATAGTCAGAAGCCAAAAGTCTGACATCCACTCTTACCAAGGATTATCGTGTTCCCAGCAACGTGGCTTTGGATCCGACAAGCAGTAAGTTTCCATATAAAATACTACTGCATCCAGTTTAACTGGCATCCGACCCCAACATAGTTGGGAAATAATAATAATAAATGAAACAGGCAGGTTTCTTTGAAGTTCTAAAGATAACCTGACCGTAGAGTTAACGAAGTAACCCAAATGTTTCGCACTATTAACTCCAGACTTCTCACTGAGTCAAGGGCGATTGTACACAATATTCTGAATATATTATTATATTATATTGTGGCACAATATTCTGGAGCGTTCGTTGCATTTTCAATAATCTTTATTAAGTTTTCGTGCGTATGTCATTTTCAGCGGAGAATCGTGGTCACGCTAACCCGCAAAGCGCTTAATGTTTGGTGACAGTCTGTTTCAATAACCTGTTTGTGTCGTATGAATTCTGTTTAAATTTTAATTATTAATCATAATACTTTAATCGTCTCATACTTGACAGATAAAACGTTAGATTCAATAAGATTATTAATTTAAATTTTTCATTAGTTGAATTTGGAAAACATTTAAAACAGCCGTTCCACACATTTTGACCGACTTTTGAACTTTTATAGGAAACTGCAGTTTTTTATTAAAGCCGATGAAAAAATTATATGTGGTATGTTCATAATGATGTACTGAAAACGTGGAGAACCGTTTGTGCGGCCACCACGACACAATTTTGGCACAATTATACCCCAGAATCCGACTGATACCCTCTCTGAATTATGAACAAAGGCACGATTGTTCTGGGTCAAAGGAATACTAGTTTCTATACGAAAATGTACCAACGGCCCTGAATTCAGAGAGGCAGGCACTGCCAATGTATCATTAGGGCCGGGAAACGGGCGCGAACTCATAAATAATTCTTGCAGCTTGTCTCCGTTGTATATATGAATGGACTGAGAGAAATAGTTCAGGAATATACTTAGGACTGTTTTGTGTTACAATTTTATATTTTCTTGTTCCACCAAACCTTGATAAAACTAGGCTATAGCTATCAATCCTTGTTGTTATTTTGTATTTAGTTTCCATTGTTAGGCACCCTATTAACCTGTCCGATCTCGGGTAGGTAACACTCTGTATCAAATTACGAGGATTTTGATTGGATAGAACACCTTTTGATCTTAATGGCCTGTTAGCATAAAGATTGGTTAGAAGTATCTTCTTGAAAATTATACCAGACAATTAATTTGAGAGGATTTTTTGAATAGGACAACAGGAGCTTCAGCTTCGCTTTTGTTCAAAAAGTTAGTTCCTAAGTGAATTTATTTAAATCAACACTAAAATGTTTGACGTGTCATTAATTTTATGCGAGCATTGCACATTCAACCCAAAACTGGAGTTCAAAAGTGTCACTTGACACTGCCAAAATCCACTCGCAAATGGTTCACGTCATTTTACTAAATGTAAATCGTAAATTCTCGTCAGGCTTAAATAATAAACGCGGCACCATGAGGGTTGCGCTCCAAATGTGCAATTGTACTGCGAACGTCTTTTGATGAATAAATTCTGTTAATGGTAAGATGAGAACATGGGGCAGCGAAGTAAGGGTTAAGTGGAGTATGTGATGTTGAGCTTTTGATGTGATGTTTGCAATGAGTTAAATCTTGTCTCATTTAAAATAATTATTATTTTCAAAATTAAACCGTGTCAGGTACAGTTATTACAATGCAAATGCCGTTGCCTAATCAAGAAGCTGTTGTAGAAACCCGGTTCACATAATTATCAGTGATAATAGAATGTTTATCCTACATTAATTATAATTACGAAGTAATATAAAAATTACAACACAGAAAACCATTATTGACTTAGTATTAATAGCAGACTAATACTGTCCCACTGCTGGCCAAAAGATTCAAGCTTCTCATACAAAGAAGGTTCGAGCATTGATTACCACACTCATGTCGGATTGGCCATTCAGGTCTGTATCCTCACAATAATTTCCATCGGCGAAGTTAGTGATATTCAAGCTAAACTTAAAAAGTTGCGAAATATGAAAAATACGGAAAAATAGAAAACATAAACTTTTGTTTTGAAAATAAACTGTATAGAGTTACAGATGCTTTGTATCAAACTTTATGAAATATACAATACGTCCGAAACAATTACCTGTTCTTGTTATTTAATCCACAACTGCAACCCAATAATACGGGATCCAACTTTTGGGTAAGTGTATTTCCGCGTTATTTAATCCAGTGCTTTTCTGCTCGAATTCTGGGTAATTGATATGGATGCCGATAATTTATTGTTAACAACAGCAGAGTCTGAACGCATTACGATGGGTTCCGAATTATCAGTACTACACGTCTGAAATTTCTCGTTGTGTATTTGTTTTATTGATGAATTTTGATGCAGATTTCGCGGTTTCGTCCCATCTCATCCCCTTCCAATCTCATCAACCAGGTCGATTTGCGAAACAAATAACATCTGTTTACGCTTGAGCTGGAGGTGCGAAATACTTAACAACATTGGCAGAGACGATATAAAAGTATAAAATTGTAGTATAATCAACATAACATGAACGAACTAAAAGTTAAATCTCGCCTGTCGGCCATCTGCATGAAACGACTTCAACAGTACTTCGGACACGTGGCAAGGAAGGAAGTCGGCAAAGGAAATTCCCAGGTATTTGTCCTCATGTCCGAAAACCGGCCAGCATGGAGAGCGTTGGTGGAGATCCTCAGTCATGAGGAAACGAGCAAGAAGAGGAGAATCAACATAACATCGTAGTTACGTTCATAAGTTACCACGGAAACATATCAATATTACACAAACACACATACATGTTAGTTACAAGGTACCTTACTGTAAGCATACATAGAATACAACCATAATTTTAATTTACCACACGTATAAACGTACTTTGTACAAGGATATAAAGCGGTAATGAAGATTCAGGTAAAACCAAGATAATTTCATTAGATAAAAGGATAGGGGTTATATTCATAGACCCAGACTGAAATTGGCCTAGTTAGTCATAAAGATAAGATCTGGAATGAGTGCTAAGGGTCTAATTTAATTTTCTTACTGGGACTGGGAATTTTATTGTTCGTTGTTATCTGGGGTACTATGTTTCCCGGTATTTTTTGTAACAGGAAATTAAAGACTGTTTAGAAAAATCATCAGGTTTATAATGGATGGCTATAAAGAGTAGAGGAAGACCAAAGAAACTATGGATGGACTGTGTGAAGGATGATATGGCAAGAAAGGAGGTGTCTGAAGTGTTTGATGAGATGACGAGTAATAGAGAAGTTTGGAAGAAGAAGACATGCTGCGCCGATCCAAAATGAATTGGGATAAGAGCAAGAGAAAAATTTTGATACTTTTTTGTGGAAAAGACGATTGAAGTAGCAATTTTTTTTTTCACGATAATTTGATCAGAAGATCTCTTCCTCATGTTATACAGACGAATAAAGTAGACTGACCTTTCATGAGCATCGACTAGAAATCAATTACAGTTGTTGTTTTTCAGTTGTAAGAAAAGTTGAAAGGGAATCGTTTTGCTATCGTAGTAGACGTTTGCTTCGCTCCAATGACGGGGTATGAAACGGGATTAAAATAGTTATGAATATAGAATAGAATAAAACTTAATTGTAAAACAAAAATAAAATATTACGGGTTTACAAAACTGCTAATTTTATCGTTACAATCTGTCTCATCGCTGATAGTGATGTCTTCCAGACAACCTTTGGATGAACATTATGGAATTAAAATAAAAAAGGGGGTAGTCAGTGTTGTTAGTACTACACAAACAATTTAAATAACAAAATTAAAGTTATCTACTTCATACACCGTGTAAATCACCTCATCACGAAGCCGTCAACCAAGCATTCTGTACATGAAACTAAGTAACTTTACGCAAAAATTATTGCTGGGAAACTACTTTTCTTTGGGGGGTGTAAAATCATGTTTTGTGGTAGAACTCAATGTAACGCACTCAAAACATTGTGCTGATGGATGGATTGAATAGTACGGGGGTCGTGGAGGTGTTTAAAGTAAAAATCTTACATTAAAAACTTGTATTTAAAAAAATACTTGTCAAAAAGTTGGAACTTTGACCCCTAATATTTCCGTAACTAGAAGGTTACCAGGTATGGTGTAGAATAAAAAAATTATCGCAATGACAGGGAGAACCAGTGCCTTTCGGCTTCGTTAAGAGGTGTTTTACACCCTTTATATGTACATATAGGTACATGTAAAATATAATGCATAAATAAATATATATAAAGATATTTGTGTGTTTTATAACATTAAATAGCAAAAATAAAACTAGAATGGTGACAAATTTTGAGGGAATGAAATTACGAGTGAAAATCATTTGTAACTAAGCTTTTGAAAGAAAAAAGTGTCTGTGCTTGTCTTACCGACACCGGCAATTCGTTCCATAAATGAACATGAATGTATGTTAGAAGGAAGAGGACGACCAAAAAAATATTGAAGGAATGATAAAAAGACAAGGGTTTTAATTATAGTGTGACAGTTGACAAACCAGTATCGAAGGGGAAGATATGTTGCGACAAAGTTACTTGGGACAAGGTTGAAAGAACGCGGGAGACGCCCCGGGCGTTGGCCACCGTAGGCGTGGGCCTGTAGACGGTGAGTATTGGGCTAGCTCACTGTCCGTCCGTCTTGTATTGTATTGTATTGTATTGTATAGCGGGCTAGTTTCCGCAACTCCACGTCTAAAGCGCGTATTTTGCGTACGGGTGGGAACATTACTCCAACCACCCCAGCTCCCCGAGAAAGGCCAGCAGCCCCTTGGTGTTGCTGACGATCTCGCGGAGAGTACCTGGGTTACCTAAGTACTTTGCCCTGTATGTTGCAACCTCTGGGCAGTGTAGAAGCACGTGGGCTGCTGTCTCGTCCTCCTCCATGCAGGCTCTGCACAATGGGCTATCTGTGACACCTAGGACAAAGAGGTGTTTATTAAAAGAGCCGTGACCAGTGATGGCGGCTGTGACTATGCGGAGCTGTAATTTGGTCAGCCGAAGCACCCGTTTGGTGAGGCGGCCATCTATAGTAGGAAGTGCCTCCTTGGCCTGCCTACACTCACCATGGTCTAGCCACAGTTTGTGGTGTTGATCAGTGGTGCGTTTCCTTACCAGAGTCCGTATATATCCGAAGGGGAGTGGCACGATGGGTTCTGGTCCTACCGCTGCCATACTGGAACCCCTTCTAGCGAGTTCGTCCGCTGCATCGTTGCCCCGGGAATCGCTGTGGCCCTTAATCCATTGTATGGTTATGTTGTTGTGATTACCAACCTGGTTTAGGCGCTGGTGACACTCGTATATTAACCCGGAGTTGACCGTGTGGTTGTCTAGTGCTAACAGTACAGCCCTGCTGTCTGATAGTATGCGGATGGAGAGGTCCTTAGCCCTCCTGGCTAAGATGGCTGATGCGGCCAGGGAAACGCCCATGCATTCCGCCTGAAATACCGTGTTGTGGACCCCCAGTGGTACGGCTATATGGATGTTGAGATCCTCTGAGAAGACTCCGGCCCCAGTACCCGTACCTGTTTTAGATCCGTCCGTGAAGATCCGTAACTCTGCAGGATTTAACCCCTCGCAGCGGTGGTCCTCGTGGAGCTGGATCTTGTATTTTTTGTCGAATACAAATTGTTTTGGTACCCGATCGTTAATGGCTTTCGCCAGGGGGAACTCGTTGTAGAATCCCTCTAGTGCCGCAGTGTGTTGTGTGTTTGACTTACTCCACAGTTGAAGTGTTTTGAGGCGTGCTGCCGCCATTGTTGCTTCCTGTTGTATGTACAGATGGAGCGGCGGAAGCTCCAGCATGGCTTCGAGAGCCGCCGTCGGAGTGGTTCTCATGCAGCCTGTAATTGCCATGCAGGCAAGCCTTTGCATGCGTTGAAGTTTGTTCGAGGCTGTGACTAGTCTGGTGCGTGGCCACCAGACCACCGCCCCGTACGAGATCATGGGACGGATCACCGCGCAGTATAGCTAAAGAATTATTTTGGGGGATAGGCCCCACTTCTTACCTATCATCCTCCTGCACTGCCAGAAGGTGATGCACGCCTTGTTTATTTTGTTGTCTAAGTGACTGCTCCAGTTTAACTTACTGTCTAGGATGACTCCCAGGTACTTGACTTCAGTGGCTAACTGAAGTTCTGTATCAAATAGTTTAGGCAAGCGATAGGGTCCTAAAGTTCGTTTTTGGGTAAACATGACTAACTCAGTTTTCGTGGGATTGACTGAAAGGTCATATTCCCTGCACCATCGTTCCACGATACGTAGCGCCTGTTGGGTGAGGTTACAGATAGTTCCTGTCACTTTTCCCGAGATGAGAATAGCGAGGTCATCTGCATACCCAATTGTGTAAAAATGACTGGCGTTGAGTTTGGTGATGAGATCGTTTATCACCAGATTCCAGAAGAGGGGGGATATTACACCACCTTGGGGGCAACCTCTGGCTATCAGAGCCATCTGCTGCTGTCCTTCTAAGCGAACCGCTCGTTTGCTCAGCATGTTAGTGATCCAGTCAATCAGCACCTGTTCCGCCCCATGACGAGACAGGGCGGAGCTGATGCTGGAAAAGTTGGATTTATCGAAGGCTCCTTCGATGTCTATGAAGGTTCCAAGGCAGGTACCCTTCTGATGTATAGCATCTTCAATCCGACTGACTACCAGGTGGAGTGCCGATTCAGTGGACTTACCCGAGCTGTATGCATGTTGGTTGTTGTGTAGTGGTATAGTTTTCAACGCGCCCTCCCTCAGCTCTCTCTCGCAAATTCTCTCCATGGTTTTTAGAAGGAAGGAGGTTAGGCTGATTGGTCTGTGGGATTTGGCATTGGTGTAGTCACTCTTACCTGGCTTTGGAATGAATATGACTTTCACTTCCCTCCATCCTTTTGGAACGTATCTAAAGGCCAGGCACGCTCTCATTATGGGCACCAGTCTACCGGCAACGGAGATACCCCCCCACTGTAGTAAGGCGGGAAAGATCCCGTCCGGACCTGCCGCCTTAAAAGGATGGAAGCACTGGATCGCCCACTGGAGTTTCTCCAGCGTCACCACTTTATGTGCGTAGCGCCAGTCGTACTCTGTTGGTGTTTGGTTTGTCTCGGTCCACTCAATTACCTGAGCGAAAGCGCATCCTGGGAAGTGAGTTTCAATAAGGACGCGCATCGCTTCTTCTGTAGATGTGGTGAGTGTGCTGTCTGGTTTTCGGAGAACAACAGGCCCAGTCGTGTTTTGCTGAGCCAGTATTTTCCTTACCCTATTAGCTTGTTGGCATGATTCGATGTTGCCACAGTATTTGCGCCATCCAGTTTTGCTCCTGAACCTGATGCATTTTTTGTAGCAGGACTTGGCCTCTTTGTACGCATCCCAGTCCCTGTCAGCGCAGCTGTTCATGGCTCTATTCAGAGCTGTCCTTACCTTCCTGCGCTTGCGTTCCAGATCCGCTCCCCACCAAGGTTGCTTCCCCGGTGTAGAGGACGGAGTGGTTACAGGGCAGGCTAAGTGGTAGCTGTCTAGCATTGATTTTGTAAGGTGGTTGACTTGGTTGTCAATCTGCAAGATGTCCTCGAACGTCGACCGATAATCGGTCGGCGCAAAACGGGAAATCCGTCCGTCTTATGTCTACAGGCCGTGTCGACGACGCGTTCGTGTTCCACGCACGCCTCACGGAGATGTCAGCAAACGGGAAGGGGTCCGAGAGGGCCGATGCCTGCCAGGGCTGCGGGACTGTTCGAAAGAGATACCGTGGCCCTGGAACACAAAGGGTTAAGAAGGAACATGGATGGGTTTTAGTCAGTACAAGTCTGACACTCCCTTCCGCTCCGCCCAGAGCGATAGGAGTCATTTGTTGATAGCCCATCCGTAAAAAAAAGGGTTGAAAGATAATGATGACACTATGAATCTAGTATCAATTTAAACTTGTTATGAATCCAGGCAACAGCATAACCTCTTCTAGTACATATAATGTTTTATTCTACATAACATAAGTACCACATTTACGCTATCATTTTATTCAAGGTAGTAAATCGCTACTTCGTGATCTAAATGGCAGCCTAACCCTTTTTTTATCAACAATCTTTTGTTATATTCAACCGTAACAGACCAGATATTGTTGGCTTTTAGGATTCTTATTGTGAGTTTTAGTTATCTCTTGTATCATCATCAGCCTATAATGTTCCCACTGCTGGGACACAGGCCTCCTCACTATGAGTGGGCTGTAATCCAACACGCGGGCCCACACGCGGGCCCAGTGCGGGTTGGTAGATGTCACATATCTTCGAATTTTTAGTTCTAGGACATGCCGGTTTCCAGACGATGTTTTCCTTCACCGTTATTGAGGGCATCGGTAATGAAATAAATTAGACAAGGTAATGCGCCTGCCTAGGTTCAAACCCACGGCTTACTGCTCGTAAGTCGGGACTGCCACCACTGGGCCACCGCTGCTCTCAGTTAAACCAAAGTTGTTGCTAGAAACTTATTATAAATTCTATTTTATATCGTAGCTTATTTGTGGGTAGAATTATTCTAATATCTGTCTATATAATTGAAAAATAAAAGTTGCATGAACACATGGAAAGTAAACTGTTACTATCAGCTTATGTCATTCCACAGCTGAGCAAAAAACTCTCCCCATGTTTTCCAAATCTTTCGTTCTAGGGCTAATGTGGGCCAATGGTCGTTGGTTCTGTCCAGCTCATTCCAGTACACCTCACAGGAGATGGCGGTACGAAAAGTTAACGCGACACATACAACAAAATACATACTGGTCAAAATCATAACCCTCCATTTTGCTTCGCCGAAGTCGGGTAATAAGGCATACTTATGACTGGTCAATATTTTTAACCATCCACTTTCTGATTGAAAAACTTCTTTAATATAATACACAAATAAATAAAATGGAAGTGTGTTTGTAATATTAAAATAACCGCTTTTTACTACATGCATATGAATGTATATACGGTACATATATACCAAAATAACATTTTTTACAAATTTTGTCTGTCTGTCTGTCTGTTTGTTCCGGCTAATCTCTGGAACGGCTGGACCGATTTTGACGGGACTTTCACTGGCAGATACCTTATGTAATACGGAGTAACTTAGGCTACTTCTATTTCAGAAAATTCTAATTTCACTCTGACGAAGTCACAGGCACAGCAAGTGTTTTAATACATTTACCCTGAAAAAGATCCAATTAAATATTATAGCATTGATAGGTTAGATACAGTACGGACGAAACTTACATAATTATTTACTTATGTGTCTAAACCTATCTAATATCATCTCAAATGGCAAACTGAAAGCCAGCAAACTAACACATAGATATGGAAAGCAAGAATTCGCTAATGATACATCGCATCAGATTCCACTTAGCTAAGCCATTCTTTATACATACTAGTTTAGACCAAGCGTTCTCGTTATTGGAATTCAAATAAGTAGGTAGGTAGTTTACTCATCCATCTACCTAGCCTTTACTAAACTATATTGGAGTCGGATTCCAGTCTAACCAGCAGTCTAACTAGCTGAATACCAGTTTTTTACATGGAGCGACTCCCTATCTGAGCTCCACAACCCAGTTAGTGTTGAGTAATTATGACATCAATCGCAGGACCAACGGATTTCCGAAGCACGGGGGGTTGTATCATACCGCCAACTTCCAAACTCCTGGCTTTTACAGAGAAATCCGTAATGGAAAACCCCAATAACATCTTAGTGCCGTTAAATAAAGTTTATGTATCAGCATCAATAATAAAGCCGACCAAAATTTTTGTACTGAACTTTTCGCTTTCCCCACTGATGCCACTTTGGTGTGTCAAATAAAGGGTGTAAAACACCTCTTAACGAAGCCGAAAGGCACTGGTTCTCCCTATCATTGCGATCATTTTTTTGTTCTACACCATACCTGGGAACCTTCTAGTTACGGAGATATTAGGGGTCAAAGTTCCAACTTTTTGACAAGTATTTTTTTTAATACAAGTTTTTAATGTAAGATTTCTACTTTAAACACCTCCACGACCCCCGTACTATTCAATCCGTCTATCAGCACAATGTTTTGAGTGCGTTACATTGAGTTCTACCACAAATTATGATTTTACACCCCCCAAAAAAAAGTCGTTTCCCAGCAATAAGTTTTGCGTAAAGTTATTTAGTTTCATGTACAGAATGCTTGGTTGACGGCTTCGTGATGAGGTGATTTACACCGTGTATATCAATACCAATTCGGGTTATCGAAGTTCATTAATGAGGCTCATCTATTTCTTTGGAACACTAGTAACTGGTAACTCAATAAATTTCTGTTCCTAGAAAACAGGGTGTATGTGAAATATGTGAAAATAGATTCCTCTTATTCGTTATAAAATATGATGAATATGCATCATATTTATTTGAGAAAATACTTTTAGAATTACGACGTCAATGTACACACGGAACACATTAAGCTATACATATATTTCCATTATAATGTAGTCTCGCTTTGTATAGATTTCCCCTACAATGAGAGATCCGCATAATCTGGTTTTGCATAGCTTGATTGGTCACCGTGCGTACGCTCTAAAACCTCAACCAACTCAAATCTTGAGCCAAACGCCAACTGTAAATCATCCCCTGCAGTAAATCACCTAACCCTCTTACAAAAAAAACCCCTAAAGTCAGTAAACCAGGCCAACTCTTGACTGATAAGGACGCAAAGAAATTCGTCTCCTACGCATGAAATCGTAAAATTATTATTTACACGCAGGTGCACAAAACACGTGTAAGAGGCAACGAGGCAAGCTCTTACCATAATTATTTATGTGCCCTGATTTCTCTATAAAAAGACGCCGCCGTCTATAGACCACACTTATCTGTATTAACCCGAATTTTGTCCACACAAATGGCTGGTTTTTGTATGAAAACCCGTTTGCCTCTTGCCTTTTCGCTTCGCTATCGTTTCGACGTGCTTACGTTCCGCTCGATTAGCCGGTCATATCCTTTTACCACCTACCATAAAGACATGTTCACATTTGCTTAAGTGATTAATAAATAATAAAAAAAACAACAAAGATGCTCTGCCGCATAATTTAGTAGCATTTGAAACGGTCGATAGGACATAAATTACTGATTGCATCGTGCTTTGTTTCAAAAAGCTCGTAACGACGGACTTAGCAAGCTAATTCGGTCATTAGTTGGTGCAGTGTTAACTGTAATAAGGCCATCTTAATGTGCAGAGTAAGGCACCACTTTGTGCAAAAACATACCTTAACTCGTAAAAGAAACTTAGATGTTGACACATTGCCAAGAAGCTTTAGGTCTTATTTTTATTTTCGTAAAATGTAAAACCAAGCACTTTGTAACAACCAATGTATTTTTGTTGTTTGTTTCAATATTTTAATTTGAGGTTAATAATTTCGTTGAAATAAAATACAAACATTATTCGTTAAAAAATTATTCTACTGTTTAAAAAGTTTGTTAAATTAAAAAAAATGTGACTATAAACTTAATTAAATTGTGTTTCTGTAAAATATGTTTCATTTAAGTAAATAGTAGTTGAAAAAAAATATACGAAATAAAAATACAAGGACGAAATATTATGTGAAACATTTTCTGGGAAACGTAATCCTATGAAATTTCTGTCTGCGAAACAAGGGGACACACAAACTCATTCTTCAAATTTAGATATACTATTTTTCAGTCTCTCTCGACCGGAGTTGTGCTAAGAGACAAATACAATATATAATCCTAGGTATTCTTTCTGTAGACACGTAGAATCTAGAATTCTGGAGCATAATTGTCTTAGTTAGAACTGCTAGCACCGCTCTAGCGTGGCACAACCCTAGCATGTCCTCAAATTAAGATAGTTAGAGGCACTTGAATACCGAATTGTTGCATAGGTGTTAGAGAATTTCAATTGGAAACTGTACTGTAAATCTATGACTACTTACTAGTCATTGACTAGTAAATAAAGTCAATACGTAGAGTAGATTAGAAAACGTAAAACGTAAAACACACACAATATTCTCTCTACATAATATTCGATAATATAATAATATTTGAAATTACATAATATTCATAATACACAATATTCGTAGTATCAACGTTGTACAGCTTAATCATATATTTCCTTGAATTATTTGGCAATACGTGTTCACCTGTTCATTAATTTAATGACTGACAGTGGAATAAATTTTGGCCCTGAAAATCCTGAGATACGAGTACGACGGGCTTTTTTTAATGCTGATTTATATAATTCGAGAACATTGAGTACACGCTTTTAATACAAAATTTCATTAAAAAAAATTGATCTTTTAGGGAGCATTTGGAATGACCTCCTTGCAATTTTTTTTTTTTAATAATCTTAAGCTTTTTGATGTAAATATTCTTTTAACATCCAATGTTAAAAGAATATTTTTGTTTATCTGAAAAGTCGATGAAGATTGAGACCTTCATACTTTATTCGCAGCTTGTTAAATACGCCTTCTGTTCGTATGTAGGTAGGTATGTATGTCAAAGTTTCAATTTGGTTTCCCAAGATTTTAATTTCGCGCTAACATCGAAGGAGAATGAGACTGAGTTATGATGCTTTGTTTAGTGTTAGTATTAAGCGGTCTACTTAGCGGTCCCCCGACGCTACGACGCTTGGATTAATTTTATTTTTGGGTTTTTAGAGGTTTTTTCTGTCGGGGGTTTTTAAATTTTTTAATTTAATTTTTATTTCATGCTTTTTAAACTTATTTTTTTTTTGCCTTGACTGTACCACTCCTGGGCACAGGTCTCCTCCCATTCTTTCAACTTTTCTCGGTGTTGCGCCTCTTCTCGCTTACTTACGAAAACAACGAAACTTATAAATTTAAAAAATAACTGAGCTTTTAGGGGGCAGGGGGGGTATGCAGCCACGCCCCTTGCGATGCCCATGGTGACAAGTATTCAAATTTCGAATCAAACAGACCCGTAGAAGTTGTTTATATCCCTTCATCAACTAGAAAAGAGGTGATGAGCTTCGAACGGCTAAGCAGATTTTCTCAAAACATAGCTATGAACACTCTCGATTAAATTACCTTTCAAACGCCACCAATTTTATCAAAATCCGTTCATCCGTTTAGGAGCTACGATGCCACAGACAGACACACAGGTACACACGTCAAACTTATAACTCCCCTCTGTTTTGGTCGGTCGTTAAAAATACCGACTTTTAATTGTTTGGTCAAACGAACTATTAATTAGCATACTAGGAGACTATCACGTTGGTGTGGTGGTTGCAAGCGTGACTACTGAGCTTAAAAACTCCTGGTCCTGGGTTAAATTTCTACTTCGGGAAAATTGTTATTGGCTTTTTCCTCAGAAATTTCTGAGTAAAAGCTACGGAGTCTAGATTTGTGCCAGGTTAACGTCAAAATGACGACTCCATATGGGTGCAGATATTATACACACTACGATAGGTACACTTTTGCCTAACCCAGCGGGGTTTACAGGCATAAAGTTATGTAAATAGATGACCTTTTGTTCCTGATAAGAAAAAAAAACCAGCAAATGCGAGTCGGACTCGCGCACGAAGGATTCCGTACCATTATTTATAAAAACGATGGGATCCCCCTTAAATATTAATTTTATTCTGCTTTTAGTATTTGTTGTTATAGTTTCAACAGAAATACATAATCTGTACAAATTTCAACTGGCTATGACCAGCTATAACCAGGCTGTATATCACGGTTTATGAGGTACAGCCTGATGACAGACGGACAGCGAAGCCTCAGTAATAGGGTCCCGTTTGACCTTTTGGGTACGGAACCTTAATTAAAGAAGATAGGTCAACATAATTTCGTCGAAAACTGACAAAGTAATTCGCGCCACTGATATTCCGGCATGCAGAATAACGTCGCAATACATTTACCAACGCTCAAAGTGCAAACCTTGTCCCAGATTCTTTAAGCATTCTCTTTATTGCACTTATTATTGTCAATAGTCTCATTTGTCTGGGAGCGAAGGTCCTCTAAAATTGCCATCAGTTTGGATGCAGCTATTAAGTTTAATATCTACGTTGCTTGTCTTTTGTTTGATGTTGAAGCTGCTCCAATTTCTTCTCTCGCTCTGTTTAGATTTCTGGGTTGGAAATTCTTTGAAATGTTTGCGGAATTTGTACGTAAACTTTTGAAGGATTATATTTATAGTAGCTATTTACCTGACTTCTTGCCAAAAGCCCAGATTAGATTGGCTTATACATATTATTATAGCTAGCCTGTATCGACCCACTGCTGGGCAAAGGCTTCCCTCCATTCCTTCCAACGGTCACGATTCTGTGCTGTTTTTTTCCATATTCTCCATTTTATTATTTTCCATTTTATTTATTTTTATTTATTTTTATTCTCAAGGAAAACATTCAGTTCGTTTCGCCATCTCCTTCGTTGTCGGGCCCCCGTGTCACTGTTTCAGGGCACCAATCCTGAGCTTTACGGGCCCACAGCTCGTTCGGCATGCGACAGACATGTCTTGCCCAGTCCCATTTAAGTTGAGCAGCCTTTTGAGTCACGTCAATGATTTGCGTTTTGGAGCGCAGTGAGGTGTTTGGAACTTGATCTGTTAATTTTACACCTAAGATCCTAAAGCTCGTTGGCAAACCTTAAGTTTGGACTTTTGACTGAAAATTCTTGATCGAAGAAATTCAGACTTGAAACATCACCATAAACACTGAAACACCTCGTCATACTCCATACTCAGATGACTGGCTAAATTAACGTCAAAATCAGCACCAATAATGAGACGTATGGACTATTGTATGCAGTAACAGTGCGTTCTAATATCATGCGGCTAATAATTGGTCAGCTAAGCGCAATGCGCCTGCCAGTGCGTACTCCTCGACAAGCTACACATTCCAGTATAACATGGCCTCACTTTGTATGGATTTCCCGTGCAATGAGAGATCTGATTATACTGGTTTTTGTTGATCGTGCGTACTTCAGTGTAATGCTTGTCGTATACGATCGTTTTGGTCATTTCGTTTGAGTGGAGATGTCAAATTATTCTTATTTGAAGTCTCGGTAATTTCAAACTCACACTCAAAGCATTTATGTATTTCAATTATACAAATACAGGCACTTTTGAATGTCAAAAAAAAGCGAAGCCACAGTCCCGGCCACAAGGCATAGTAACTTGTGAAAGTACTTTATTTACCCATTCCGTAGCGTAGATCTCTATAGAGAAGAATGGGTAAGACATTCCATGGACCTCTTTTAAATCAAATTATTTTTACAAGGTCTTGGTTACATCATTCATGTTAAAAATTACAAATATGTAAGAACGATGTAGAAATACGGGCAAGTTAAGAGCGTCCAGAGTAAAATATTAAATCACTAAGGGTCAGCTCTCACCGAGACGCGACGCGACGCGACGCTGCACGCACACTTTTAAAGAGCGATTCAAAATATAACTTTATTTCTACACGAAAAGATACACATTTCGTTGTGAGAATTCAGAATACGTTGCGCAACGTATTCTGAATTCTCACAAGTGCGCGCAGCGTCGCGTCGCGTCTCGGTTTGAGCTGACTCTAATAAAAAAATAACGCTGTTGCAAGCGCCATGATCGCGAGATGACTGGAGAATGCGGGTGGATGGAAATGATGGAAAAAAATATTAGGAGCAAACAGAAATCTGTCTACCCTCTTCCCGCAATCATGGCGCTTGCAACAGCGTCGAAATATCGGAAACCCAAAACAATCAACAATCACGGGGGATATCCCTTAAGTGATAGTGTCAGTTCAGTTTTCATATTTCAAGAAACTAACAAAAATTGTGACTTAATAAAGAAAAATACTGAGTAGGAACGGAAAAGTTCATTTTAAAAATAGAACTTGTCAAGAAACACTTGCAGAAAAGGATCGCAAAAGGTCTCTTACAAAGTAACTCTACAACCTTTACAAGACCCCCGTAAAAGTAAGAAAACAAGATTTAAATAATTTCCCCATGTCAAACATCGACTTTCTTAAACAAACACGAAGTTACAAAATCTCCAACAACGTCAAAACAGACCTATTCCGTTAAAGTACCGTTAAGTAAGGTCCATTGTTACCCATTCTTTCGTAACTTTAAACAGCTGACTACACAAAGTCTTAAGTCAACGTGTTGTGGAGAAATTAGATCAGGTGGCCTACCATGACATCTTAAAACATTATTGTTTTACTCCTTTTTCAGTGTGGGAAAGAGATGGCGCTAGACATCCTGTATAACTCCGTCTCTTTCCCACACTGGAATAAGAGTAAAGCAATACTGCTTTAAGACGTCATGGTATGCCAACAGGTGTTTTTTAAAACCAAGGAATGTGTATATCAATGTCCGTCCTTGCTTTTGCCCTGGCTTCGCCCGCGTTGGTGTTGGAAACTATAATCGTTAATAGACCGTTTTCGGTCGAGGCGGAGATTGGCCATCGGCGCGGGAGATATTATAGTGCACTAGTGTGTGCGCAGGCACAGGTGCACTCTCTGTTTCTTTACTCTCTTAGTCCGATGAAATAGCAATCCGACGCGACCGGAGAGAGATCAGCAGCAGGACCAACAGCTTAACGTGCTTTAAGAGGCACGGGGGTATCATACCGCCAACTTCCGAAATCCGGGTTACTACTGGGAAATTACTAATGGAGAAACCCAATAACACTTTTTACCCGACCGGCGACCTGGAAATCGAACGTCAGCAGCCGCGCAGGCGACCACGATACCAACGGGGTAGTTAAAAACGGGAAAGTTGGAAACTATACCACAGGAAAGTAATAGTGCACGCGTAGCATGACCACTGTTGAAACGAGTTTTGTCTACGGAAGAATGGACATAATGACAATGTGTCAGTTTGTCGATTCTGCCGTCGACATAGCCAGTTTTTATGGCTGACCGCCACGCCGTGGTAACGGGATATGTCGACGGAAGAATGCTACGCGTGCTGGACTAAAAATTTCTTAACCGATGTCATTCATCATGCATCTACTACATAACAGTCTTACCTGTGCCTTTAATAAAATCCTGTTCAACTAAAGGCGCAAAAAGGTATCAGACAGGCAGACGGACAAAAAGAGTCACTTTCGCATTTACAATTTATTGTCAAATCAAAATCATTTATTTCAAGTAGGCCAGTTACAGGCACTTTTGAATAGTCGAAAAACAATAAAAATGAAGCTACAGTCCCAGTCACAAGACATAATAACTGTGAAAGTACTGTAGTTGCCCATTCCAAAGCGTAGATCTCTATGGAGAAGAATGGGCAAGAAACTCCATGGACACTCTTTTAAATCAGAATCTTGTTACAAAACCTTAGTTACATCATTCATTTAGAGATGGTACATTAGTTTAGTTTAGTTTAGTGACATTATGTGAGAACGATGTAGCAAGACGTGCACGTTAAAAGTGTCCATAGTAAAAACGAAAAGAACAATTAAAAGATGAAATAATTAGTTCGAAATAAGCCGTGGCAGCTAAGAGACGACCAGGCACAACTGACAGCGCCCGTCCACAAATATGACGCATGGAATTCAGCTTAGATATCCTTCTCGTACTTAATTAAGATACTTCTCGTTGAATGAATCAGCTTATTTTTCAGAGAATTCTCTTGTGGTTAAATAAAGTTATTTCTAATTTTAGGTCTGAAATTGGACCTAGTTATATATAGACCTAGTCTACCTTATTATAATAAGTCAGCTCTCCAACAAATTTATAACTAATAAAATTACACATGGGTATCTTTTTCAGAGAATTCTCAATATTGCGGTTTATTAAAGTTGCTTCATTTTTAGAACTGACAGGGCTAAGAGTTATCCTTTAAACGACCCACGTGCTGATAACTATTTTCATAAAATTCAGTATTAAAAGCATTTAATATTGAATTTTATGAAAAAGTAGGAATGTGGTATATAGCATCAACATGCTTATGAGGATATTTTATTTTATTCCACCCCAACGTCGCCTTAACACACCAGAGAATAAAGGCGGAAACACACTTACGTGTCGTGGCGTGTCGTGACGCGCCAGATGCAAATCGGTTTCATACATTTAACATGGTTAGGGACATATTTGCATGGCGTGTCGTGTCGCAACGATGTATAAAACTGTATGCTTCTGGCGCGTCACGACACGCCACGACATGTAAGTGTGTTTCCGCCTTTAGGATTTAAGAACAAAATATGCATATAAAATTTATTAAAAACAATCCTAGCCGAACCATAAGATACCGATACACATTATTTATAACCGCCAATTATAATTAATTTAATTAAACACAAAGAAGTGTCTCCTGAAAAGTAGCTATTATGCAGTTACGCCCCTATTCGTTGGATACGACGATATTGGTAGGATGTTTGAAACTTCAAATTTACGAATGACACTGGTGATTTAAAAAATAATTAATATCAGCAGGGTAATTGCCTCACAGACACACAATACCATTATTGTTAATTTTGATGATTCAACTGTATTTACGTGACCGTGAACAAGTTAAATTGCTTTATTTACACTGTCTGACGAACGAATATATTTTTCTGAAATATTTATTATGAGTCAACGGATTAATGGCTGGCCTTTTTTTGTCATAGAATCGGCATTGCCATCCAACGTGGCAATGCGGACAGCCTTTTGGGCACTTTTCCTGTTGACAGCGTTTTGGACGAGTTTTTTGACGCTCTGGAAAGTAATACTACTGGTACTCAGCTGCATCCGGTTAAACTGAAAGCCGACCCCAAGATAGTTTGGGAAAAGGCTAGACAGATGATGATGACCTTTGTAATCGGGCAAAAATTCGGTATCCCCAAGATTTCATTCAACAAGATTTCTATTACAGTGTCTTTGTTGCGAAGACCCCATTAATGAAGTTAACAAATGTGCGTCGTCATCCCCTTCAAACGAGTGTCTTAAAATAACCCTAGTTAAGAGTTCCGCTGGTTTCCCACATTTTGTCAAAATATTTCTGTCCCAATCCCCGTCTCTAATTGCTGGTGACGACATTTGTCAGGTCAACGGAGTAAAATTTATGTTTGTTTGTTTCTGACATGGTGTTGGTGATATGGGAATGAAAATAAACGATTACTGCATTGTAAAACTGTTTTTTTTTGTGAGAAAAAACAAAATAAAAATAGTCAGTCATGTTAATTAGCTATCAGAGGCTATTCGTCTTGAAGATACCCCGCTGGGAATCATTATACTTTTTACCTTTTGCCGATTTATTTGTAGTCGGCGCAGCATATCTACTTCCTCAATTCATCTCTGTCTGTTGTCATCTCAATACTATATTCTATGGAATAGATACTATTCCTTAACATATTCCTTTCTCATCATATCGTCCTAGATACCATTTGTCATTTCTTTAGATTTTACCTATGGTTTTCGCGTAGTTTTTATAAGATTTCTTAAATAAGCTTAATACTGTAAACTACTCATCATTTATTTCTTTTTGGCATTATGCTGAGCTGTGGCCCTTTTCGCATTATTAATCTTGTTTTTTATTTATTTTGTATAATTCTTTAGGTGTTATTAATGCCAAATAAAAACAATTTCTTTCTTTCTTTTCTTTTCCTGCCCTTTTCCCATTCTACTTGAGGCCTGCGCAACGGCATGGCATTATTTACTCCTTTCTCTTTCATAATATCATTGCTGACATAATCCATCTTTTGTTTGGCGTACCTCTCCCTCGCCATTCATCAACTTACTGTTTTCTATAATATGACTTGAAGTTATTGAGTGGTAATAATCTATTATGATTGCTTTCTCGAAAGATCGTTAAAATCTTTCTTCTTCAAGAAAAAAATCTTCACCTCCAACATCAAAAACAAAGCCACTCAGTGTCGCGTTCCCAATTACGTATGACGTCACGTCACTTGTCAGTTGACAGTAATTATATTTGTTTGGTTTCTGTAGGTGACTGAATACTTCGTTAGCTACCCACTTTGTGTCTGTACATATTTGACTTACTTAATTAATCAACAATGAAAATTTTCGACGGCTCCAATCTATGGTAATCTTGTTTGAATATGCCTCGTCTTGTTTAATGGTGGTTATTCGTTTCCGTCTTTTGACATTTCGTTTTAATCTTTCGCCATTTCATTACTTATTTACTCAACATGTATTAATTTGAGATGTCTTACTGGAATTGATGGTAATATTGTATTGTAAAACCAGCTGTTGTTTCATCGATAATGTTTCTTGAGCAGTATCATCCATAAGGCTCATTTCTGCTTCTGTGTTTTTCAGTCAGTTTTCATAACATTTCGAAAAGGTAATTATGATTTCCCAAAACTCATTCCCACAAGAAAAACGTTATTTCCAGAAAATGCTGGAGCAAACCTCTTAATAGAGTGAAACTTAACTTTAAAAACATTAGTGTCGTCATAAAAACTTTTGTTTTACCGAAGAAAATTGTCTAAGGAAGTTATCGCGGTGAATTCTCTCAAGTCTGAATTCACCCACTTTGGCGAGGCATTCAACTACAGTTTAAAAGGATTTTGTATACTGAGATGCGGTAGACTGCATAACTAAGTTGGTTGCGTTTAATATTAGCAATTGTTAAAGGATAATGGTCCTTCGAGACTTTGAAGTCTTTTGGCTGGATTGTGTTTTGGCTGTTTAGGTGGTACTGAAGTTTTTGGCAATTTTGACCCACCGCTCGTCCGCGGGGTGGGGCGGTGTCTGTGTGTTTGGCATCAACGGATTCCGTACAAGCCAATCCGACGTGAGTTCCGAATCACCGTTCGATACTGTTTTGTTTATATCGTGTCCAAGGTACTTATTATATGCTTCTTCTATATATTTTTTTAACTTTTGATTTCAGCGAAACAATTTATAAACCACACTTTCATTGCTTTTCCACGAAAAAACCGTCAAAACACAAGTATTTAATCATATTTTGCTCTTTGTTTCTATTAAAGGTTAAATAAAAAAGCCGTTAAAAGCTCTGTTTTAAGTAACAGCGAGTAACAAATTGGATAAAAAAATTGAGAAATGAATCTGTACAAGCTTCCCCAACCAAATTCTTTTAGTGATGCTTTTAATAAAATTATCTGTTTTACAAAAAGGAGGTGTGTTAGAATAGATCAACAGATGAAGAAGCCAATTTTACTGAGGGAATACTTAAAAGCCACTGATATTAGTCTTGGCTGAAATTAGAAATATTTTTATGAAAGAATATTAGATACACATTTTTAATATCTTCCTTCAGAATTTGGTAAATCTTTTCAGACAGTGAGTTTATTTGTATATTCTATGTGGGATTTTAATTCATCTTAATATTCGAAATGACAGAACCGATTTAAATGAAACTTCATACGCATAAACAGGAATCATTGTTCTAAAAAGTTACTAAAACATTTTTGAAAAATATAATAAAATTAGACCGATTATAAATTATGAAAAGAAACAGAACTTTTTAATTACCTTTTTTTTAAACATTTCGAAAATGTTTTTTTTTAGTAATTTTTTAGATTTATGTATCCGGCTTATGCGTTAAGTTATATTAAAATCGGTTCAGTCATTTCGGTAAATAAGGACTTGAAAGTATGTATGAAATGCCGAAAAGGTGTAAACGCTCATAAGATGTCACCGCTTGTTAGCAATATAGGTATCTATAATCCCTTGCCGTTAGTATAATTGGGTTTTTCCTTAAGGAATATCTCGTAGCAGCTACGGAATATGGATTTGTGCCCAGTTTATAGCAATAGGATTGCTCCCTATTACATGGAACTTAAACATAACTGGCGAAAGGTGGGAGTCCTGTTAGGTACACCTCTGCCTAACCTTTCAGGGACTACAGACTACGATGGTATGTTTTGTAGCCACAATGAAACGAACGCCCCGGTGGTGACACTTTCCCCTTAACCTGGACTAGCTTAGTATAGAGTTTTAATAGAATTAGAAGCCAGCCTATACTTGTTCTGTTGCCAGACTGTTTTTTTTTTAACTTTGCTCCACTCGAGGCATTTCTGCTGTATCGTGGGTGCGTTTACAAACATTTAAACTAACATTCACAAACAGCCAGATCCGGAACAACTATCTGTAGGCCATACAAATATTACGTCCATGTGGGGATCGAACTCGCGACACGCATCGCTGCAGTCGATCACTCAACCACTACGCCAACGATGCCGTCACTAAAAGTAGCTATTTCAAGTTTCTCATTTCCAGCCATAACCAAACTATATCCGTCAATGTCGCGAACTCAAAGAAATGTATATTCGAAAAAAATATTTCAGTTACAATAACATACAAAGGTTTTGTTTCTAAGAAGATAAGAATGTTCAAAAAGTTACGAGACGAATATGAAATAAGGTTTGTTTTATATTCTCCTTGCCTTTGACTAAGTATGTTTGAAAGTATTGTAGATATACACTGTATGTATTCAATGTTTCTGAATCCCCCTTTCCTAACATCATAATGGATTGGTATTTTATTTTTACAAATTGTTGCTGATAGTTGAGCAACTCGTGGCTAAATAATAACAGCCACACGGGTCAATCTTTAAGGTTAAGCCGTGCTTGGTCCGTGGATGGTTGAACATAATTACATACCGAGTTTCCTCCGTAGTTCGGAAAGCACGTTAAACCGTTGGTCCCGGGTGTTATTTGTAGATCTTTGACAGTCGTTACGAGTAGTCAGTAGCTAAAAGTCTAACATCCAGTCTTACAAAGGGGTATCGTATTACCCAGTTACTGGGTTGTGTAAGTCAGATAGGCAGTCGCTTCATGTAAAATACTGGTACTCAGCTGCATCTGGTTAAACTGGAAGCCGACCCCAAGATAGTTTTGGAAAAGGCTAGGCAGATGATGATGTTGATGAAAGTTGAGATTGCCGAAACTGTGTGATGCCAGTACTGTAGAATATTTTAACCTTTATGTGTCTTGTACATAAGTTACTTTATTGCTTGTATTGCCTAGCTGGAACATAATACATAAGATCACGCCTGCAATCCCCGAAGGGCATAAGATTGTACCTTATAGTAGGAACACCCACATTTCTTCAGTTATGTTTTAGTCCCATGTAATA
The DNA here is from genome assembly GCA_963082945.1 of Cerastis leucographa. Classification (NCBI taxonomy): domain Eukaryota; kingdom Metazoa; phylum Arthropoda; class Insecta; order Lepidoptera; family Noctuidae; genus Cerastis; species Cerastis leucographa. The sequence goes on from OY720382.1 coordinate 6,659,344, forward strand.
AGGGGCGACCCTATTGCCGTCAACCGGGCACAAATCCAGATTCCGTGGCTGCTACTGAGAAATTCCTGATAGAGAAACCCAATATCATTTTGCTCGACCCAGTAATCGAACCCAAATCAACAACATTTACCTTTATTTATTAACAGTATCTAAAAGTTTCCCGTTCTTCTATAGATAATGTCGAACTATAGTTCGTGTAGTCGCTAATACCTTTTATAGTAAAGTTCAAAGTAATTAGAATTCGAAAACTCGCGGTCTCGCAACCGCAATTAAAACGTGGATTCACGGCTTAATTTGAAGTTTAGTGAGAAATTTTAGCGTTAACTACTCTCGCAGTCTGATTCGCTGGAGACTCACTGTGGTTAAGGGAAGTTAGTGTTGCTGTTGCGTTGCTGTTGCATGTTGCAGGGGCAAACACATTTGTGAATTGCTGTATTAGAAATGGTTACTTACCATTTGATGATATTATTTTAATTTGTATATTGTTGTGCCCTAACAGGGTCTATAATATTGTACTTAGCTATAAGCACTTTTGTAACACCCTATAAACACTATAGACTGCAAATAAATTGACTACAAATATGAATATAAGCTAGAAGATTTTGTTTGCATAGTTTCGGCCTCTCAAAACCTTCAGATTTTATGACATTACAAAGTAACTATGTTACCAAGTCTGATATCCAGTCTGACCAAATAGTACCGTATTACCTAGTTACTGGGTTGTGGAGGTCAGATAAAGCAGTCGCATCATGTAAAATACTGGTACTCAGCTGCATCTGGTTAAACTGGAAGCTGACGTCAAGATAGTTTGGGAAAAGGCCTAGGCAGGTGTTGATAAAGTAACTAGGTTTGTAATCCGACAATTATTGTGAATTTTTAGATAAACGAATATTAAACTGCCGGTCTGTGGAATTCACTGCCGCCTTCTCTCCTCTGTTCCCCGATCATTATAATCCGGATCTCTTCAAAGTTAGAGTGCATAGGTTTCTTCTAGTCAAGCGTACTCCACACTAGTCCGTAGTTCATATCGGGTGAGTTGCGGACAAAGGCAAGTCTATAATAGTACCTTTGTGATAGCGTCAAGTAGATATTTCAACTGGCTACCTATCACGGTTCATGAGATACAGCCTGGTGACAGACGGACTCCGAAGTCTCAGTAATAGGGTCCCGTTTGACCCTTTGGGTACGTAACCCTAAAAAATAACTGAGAGATTTAGTATAAGGTTTGCCATATGAAAATTAAGGAGGAAATTATTGAAGTATGTTTTTATAATAGTTTTAACAGTATAGATCTTGTACTGTTCTATATTTGAACATAGCTTTCAATAGGGGATAATCCATTTTTTTTTCTTTGTACGTCGGGTAGTTTAATGAAAAGTATTGGACACGTATTTTTTCTTTTTTCACGTGGTTATAAAATTACGGAGATATATTGAGTTGAAATGGCGCATGACGTCACATGTGGGTAAGTTTTATACCCACTTGTGACGTAGTAAGCCCCCACTCTCCAACTTTAATGAGTTTTAACTAAGTAATTTTTTGATATTTTGATAAAACAAAAAATACGTGTCTAATATTTTTGTATTACCTGTCTGACGGACAAAATAGAATGTCGTTTTCTTTACCCAGTCCGGTCACCTATTGTTTCTCGCTTCCCAATACTTCAGGAAGTACTACCGGTATCATAAATCTACACGTATTGTTCTCTTATCAACTACTAGAACCAGTTACTACTACTTTTACTCCAAAACCATTACAATTTAAATAAATAACTCTTATCAGTATTACACTAAAGTTTCACGTTCTACTTAGTGATAACAAAACTGGGCTTCACTAAACATATTTACTTAGTTTGTCACTTATTTGCTAGACTTATGTGGAAACGTTGACAGATAATGTTCTGACATGTTTTGTAAGATAATCTGTTTTACTTAGACATTAGTTAAATAAAGATTTCACTGTGATGATAAATTGTTATAAATGAATTAGTTAATAAGTTTAAAAGGGTAATGCTGATGCATGCTGATGGTCCGGGCGAATCTACCCATGCGCATTTTAAAAAGTGGACAACTGGCCCGCGGACCAGTTTTTGTGTGGGCGAGATGTCCCATAACCCGTTTTATTCACATGTTGGGTTTTTTTTTAATTATTTAAGTAACTATAAATGAAATAAAACCGTTCATTTGAAGATTCCTTGGTGTAGCGCTGATTGAAATCATTGGAAGATCGCACAAACAACCCTGGCTAACTTCCGTCTATATGGAGAATAAGTAGAAAATACCGTAATATGGGGTTTATAAAAAATATATCCGTTCATTTCAAGATTCCTTGGCGTAGGGCTGATTGAACTCATTGGAAGATTTTTATTGAGCGAACAACCCTGACTAACTTCCGTCTATATGGAGAATAAATAGAAAATACCGTAATATGGGGTGAATAGGGACACGGGGTGAACCAGGACGAAACTTTTAAAGGCATTTTCACGTTATTTAAATATTATTGGTGGCCCAAAAATACTCTATTGTTTATTAAATGAAAACAGAAATGATCCCAATAGCTTTTTAGTGACGAATTAGGGTCAGCTCACACCGAGACGCGCCGCTGCGCGTACACTTTTAAAGAGCAATTCAAAATAAACTTTATTTCCTTCACGAAAAGATACACATTTCGTTGTGAGAATTCAGTATACGTTGCGCCATGCGCAGCGCTGCGCCGTGTGACGCCTGTAAAGAAATTTTTTTTTTTTTTAGTATAATAATTCATTTTTTTTTTCATTTATTTAATCGAAAATGGCACAGAGTTATATTTTAATTTAACACCTGCCAAACTGCAAAGCAATTTGTCGGCAGTAGGTTCTCGTGGATTTTGCACGAGTCTTTGCTAAAAATAAACACAATAATTCACTAGACTAACTCTAATTTATGACTAAGACTGTGGGTCTATAGGCGAAGACTCTGTATGTGAATACGGAGTAGTTACCCACACAACCACAGATTCCACAACCTCAGCTAATACACTCAGCGGCATCAGCCTACGAATGTCATGATACCATCCCATCGCGCCTATAATGTAAGGTAAGCAAACATAGACCCCACGAAACAAGTCGACCGCGGCCGCCGACCGACCACAGCAACTATTGACACATCGACAGGTAATGCTTCCTTCGTGTAGAAAATAAAGTTATATTTTGAATCGTGTGCGCGCAGCGTCGCGTCGCGTCTCGGTGTGAACTGACTCTTATTGGTATTCAACGATGAAATCCCATTCATTCACCATCCCTATTCTCCCTTGCATTCCTATTCACCACGTTTTACCGGTATTTATGATCCTGTTATTTCCTCGTTAATAATGACTATCACTATCATCATATCAACTCGGAAGCACCTACTGCTGGGTATAGGCTCCGTTTTTTATGACGCACTTCCCGGTTCTGTTCTGTCTCTTCCAGGCTTCCACCTTTCATCCAAGTGTTACCCGCGACTGTGCCAACATCACTCAAATCTTTTTTTTTTTTTTAAACTTGCCCCACACTAAGAATTTCTCCTGTATCGTGGGTGCGTTTACAAACATTTAAACTCACATACACAAACAGCCAGACCCGAAACAACTAGGTATATACCTTAAAAATATTTGTTCCGTGTGGGGATCCCGCGACACGCAGCGCAGCAGTCAATCGCTCAGCCACTGCGCCAACCGTGTCGTCAAAATATTGTATTCAAATCAAATTTGATGGAAAATATATTAGTAGTTTATATTAGTTTTTCGAATTTATTTGCCTAAAATTCACCAACATGCAATAAACAAATGAGCAAACACACAACAAACAATAAAAATTAAAGACGGCACATTCCCCATTTTTCCACGACATCGTTTCCAAGGCTGGAAATTCTCCAACGAACGTCAGCATTGCACAACCGTCTGTCGTGTTGTATAAATATTGCTACGCACAACCGTACGGACTGGTGACGTCATCATGGAAGAATGATTACACTCGTCCGCTAACTGTATGAGCAAATTGGTCACGATTTTACCTACCAGTCTGCATGGAAATTGTTCTGTGAATCTTGCAATTTATGTAATGTAAACTACTGTTTCTGATAGTTTAGTACGGTTTTATTCATGAACTAAAAATATTCGAATCGGATTTTGTTAACAATTTCAAGTTTTTTTTTTTATTCCAGAGAAACCGTCATGCTTCTTTAAAAATAAAAGTAAAGCCTAAGTTACTCCTTATGACATCAGTTATCTGCCCGGTAAAAGTCCCATCAAAATCGGTCCAGCCGTTTTGGAGATTAGCCGAAACAAATAAACTGACAGACAAAAATTAAACAATATATATTTTCGTTTTAACTACCGTTTAGTATACCTAATTATGCTTTCAAATGCATTCAGTGAAAAGCTGTTATTTTGAAATTACAAGCAGACAGACTCTTCAATTTTATTTATTTGTTTATGTGTATGGGACAACCACATGGGGAAGTCTTTCGGCAAAGCTGATAAAGAAGATGATTTATTTAAGATTTACGGTGGAAAATGGTAGAAGATGACCTGGTGACGGTAGGATTCATAGCAGATCCGGTCGTTTTGCCGATCAATGCTAGAACATGATGTCCAACTACTGGACACCTTTCGACTAAGCTGATAATGAAGATATGCTACTTGCATGATTTACGTTGGAAGACTGCCTATGCTGATTCGCGGTAGCAGTAAACCCTGACGAGTAATTAACTTACCATAATGCTCACCGTTTTGATACTAATCTAGTAGTGGAATCTCAAAACCTGCTCAATATAATTAAGTTCGCGGAAATAATGCGAATCCGGTCGACAAATCACCAAACTTTAATGAATGATCTAAAATGACTCGCCCAACCGTTCGGCGTCTACAAAAGTAAAAAAAAAGGTTTATTGCAGAAACTTCTAGAACTTTTACAGTAAATTACATAGGGACCTCCTTTTAAGTAAACCCCGTCTACAGTCGGTTTAAACAAGTGGGCGACACCACATCGTGGCAGATTAAACGGTTATCAATTTACTAATTCATACAAAGAGTGCAGCGGTGGCCCAGTGGTGGCAGCCCCGACTTACGAGTAGTAAGCCGTGGGTCCGAATTCGAACCCAGGCAAGCGCATTACTTTGTGTAATTTATTTCATCACCGCGGCCCTCAAAAACGGTGAAGCAAAATACCGTGTGGAAACCGGCATATCCTTATAACTACAAATTCGAAGACATGTGACATATACCAACCCGCACTGGGCCCGCGTGGTGGTTTACAGCCCCTCTCATAGAGAGGAGGCCTGTGTCCCAGCAGTGGGAACATTATAGGCTAATGATGATGACGTATTTTATTATGTCAATTATCAACATCATCTTCCTGCTCTTGTCCTATGTTACTTGGGGTTCGGCGCAACAAGTATTTTTTTCTTCCATTCTCCTCTGTTATCCGTCACACTTTCATTTATTCCTTCTTTCATATATCTAGCTGTCCAGCGCAACTTCATCTACGTCACATTTTTCCCGTTTTCGCAACATTTTTCATTGCTGCTCCGCTCCTATTGGTCGTAGCGTACCTAATGATAGCCTATAGCCTTCCTCGATAAATGGGGTATCTAACACAGAAATAATTTTTCAAATTGGATCAGCAGTTCCTGAGATTAGCGCGTTCAAACAAACGAACAAACAAACTTTTTAGATTTATAATATTAGTATAGATTCCTCGTAGATTCAATCCGTCGTTTCTTTAGTCTACCTCTCCATATTTTGATATGTCACTGCTAGCATTAAATCGCAATTTAATAAAAAAGAAATGTATCGTTTAAAACATCCTGCTGTTCTAATTAATTCCAGAATTTAGTTCACTCGATTGACCCCAATATCGCTTCGATATCGGTAAGAATTAAATACTAATCTAAGCGATTATTATCGCAATCTATGTACATAATATAGCGATTGATCTATGTATTAGGTCAGCATGTGTTAAGATTAATATATAGAGATCGTGGATATCACGCGATCATAATGTATTATGCAGCTGTATTAAAGGCTAAAAGGTCAATCGTGGCGGTCACCCATTCATGACAAGAATGTCATGAATGTGTGACCGCCACGTAATATAACATGATTATCATTACGCCTGCAATCCTAGAAGGGTTAGTACACCCATATTACACCAGTTATGTTCAAGTCCCATGTAATAGTGGGCGAGCTTATCCATCAACCAGGCACAAAGTCAGACTCCATGGCTGCTACTGAGAAATTCCTGATGGAAAAACCCGATAACACTATGGCCATCCCGGGAATCTAACCCAGGAGCTTATGCTCAGCAGTCGCGTTTGCGACCACTCGACCAACGAGGAAGTCACGCCACTTATTATGCAAATTTATTCTCTCTCTCTCCCTTTCTTTTCAAGTTCGAAACACGTTTGATGATGTACAGTCGTGTTCAAACACTATGAGCAATCACTCGTGCGGAAATAGTGCTATTAAGAACCTACAGATTCAAAGCCACAATCCATGATCCCCATCTACAGATTCAAAGCCACAATCCATGATCCCCATATGATTAGTGATAGCAGAATGGAATTATGACAGTGTCACCATAGGGTGACACCACAAAAAATCGTACCTAGGACTTACCTTGGTTTTAGCTTTTAGTAAACAACGATGTATACAAGGTGTTGTTTTGCATCCTCATCAAACTCAAGGAGGTGATTATGCTAATGATTCACGTCCCGAATCAATAATAAAATGAGTCGGTTTTTTTTTTTTTTCTTATTTACCGAAATCGGAAAGTGTGCACTACCCGTGATTTAAACGCGGCCCGTCTGATTCTCGCCTTATAGCCGCGCTTCCATACAAACAATCTCAAACGTTTAATTGATAATTTCTTATTCCCTAAACCACGTTAAGGGAGTTATTCTGAAAAACTTAAACAACCAAAAAATCTGCGTTTATTAATAAATAACTATGTAACGTAATTTTAATTGATTATAAGTCAAAATTCTGGAGGTTGTCACAGAAGTGACAACCTCCAGAATTTTATATAATGATATACATCGTTGTTATCTTTAAAAAAAAACCGTTATCTTTAAATGAAACTATTTTACTACGTAGGTAATCCCCTAATTGCCTTTTCTAAAAGCGGTCAAGTAGCTATCAGCCCATCAACTGATCCAATTTTCGGCTATCGCCCGAATTACAAAGCTTACTTTAATTCGACACCGTAGTAAATGCTTACCGCTTGAGGTATTACGTTACCCTAAATACTTGACAATTAACTTAACTTTTTACCGTTAAAGGGAATCCCATACGCGTGTGGAATTAATTACATTATCGTACTTGTGTGGGATTCCTGCATGTCTCCGAATTAAAATATAGTGCTATCTTCAAGTCGTGCTTGGATTGACAAAAGCTGGGGTTATTTTTAAGCCCCGGCCAAAAAAGAGGGGTGTTATAAGTTTGACGTGTGTATCTGTGAATCTGTGTGTCTGTCTGTCTGTCTGTGTCTATGTATAACTTTCCTAGTTTTCGCTAAGTAGCAAGGAGAAGTGCAACTTCGAGAAAAGTGGAACGAATGGGAGGAGACGTTCTATGCCCAGGAGTAGGACAGTCAAGGCTATGAAAAAATAATGTAAGTTTAAAAAAAAAACCCTAACAAAAAAAAAAACCAAGCGTCCTTGCGCCGGGGACCACTAAGTAGACCGCTTAGCACAAGCACAAAACAAACCCCTTGGTAAGACTAGTTGTCAGACTTTCGAGCCACTGACTACCTGTAACGGCTGTCAAAGATCTACAAATTACAACCGGGTCCAACGGCTTAACGTGATTTCCGAGACACGGAGGAAACTCGTTTTGTACTGGTTGGTCACATCCATGGACCAACCAGAGCGTCTATCCGACATCGACAATCTAGTTACTGAATAAAACGACACATCTGGAGCAAGCCTGGTAATAAGGCTCTCGGGCTTGTGATTATTTACCCGCAACGACTGACTGAGAAATCAAAAAAAGAAAAAGATTTTAAGATAAAGTACCCAGTGTCTTTCTCAAAATTAAATATTGTTCATTTTCGTCTACTAAATTTATTAATATTTTATAGAGAGAGTTCTCAAGATTTAGGGCACTGCGACATTTGTTTAATTTTTCCTCCGCAATATCTCGGATTCCAACCTTTATTAAATAACAAATTATTTATTCATCATTCCATGAAAGGAACTTTTATTTAAGTAGGCGTTCTTTCGCAATCTTACCAATTCAGTGATACCAGTTTTTCGAAAAGCGATTTAAGAATGATTCGGATAATTGGCTGTATTTTCGTCGTAATTGGGATTCATTAAAGAGAATGAAGTTGAATTCCTTGTCTCTGGGTCATTGTCGAAGGTCTTTACTTGTCTTTTCTTTACATCCATTGTTACTTACCGACCTTCTGTGCATGACGTGTCCACGTCACATAAATTTCATCTCCAAACGCATTAACGTTACGCTATGTCTTTGCATAATAATTAGCAGCCAATAATGTTCCCACTGCTGGGTCACAGGCTTCCTCTCTGTGAGAGGGAGGGTAGGCTGTATCCACCACGCAGGGCCACTGCGGGTTGGTAGATGTCACATGTCACATGTCTTCGACTTTTTAGTTCTAGGACATGCCGGTTTCCTCACGATGTTTTCCTTGACCGTTTTGAGAGCAGCGGTGATTAAATAAAAATTATACAAAGTATTGCGCCTGCCTGGGTTCGATCGAACCCACGGCTTACTACTCGTAAGTCGGGGCTGCCACCGCTTTGGGTCATCGCTGCTCTCATTGATACTTACCGACCTTCTATGTATGGGACATGTCACTCGAATTTCATCTCCACATACACACACAACACATTAACGTTACGCTACGCTGTTTGACGTGCTAACAAAATTAGTATTCAGGTCAATGTGTTTCACGTAATTTCTTACTGTGTAGTGTATATAATATGCGTAATCTTGAAGAAGTTCTCGCTTGTTTAGCCTTGGGGGGTTACTTAATCGGACATTGTTCTTTGCACTTGTTGTTTTAACTGTTGTTACACGTACAACTTGATACTCGTAATAAGTAATGTTGCTAAGTACATTTTCTGCTGGATTCATTTGTCTTTTCTTTGACATTTAGAGTTAAGATACTTCCAGGGTATTTTTAACAGCGGCTTGGGCTGGCATGGTTGCTTATGGCCTATTATCCATTCACAGAGGAGGCTAGGTGAGCCAGTATTGGGAACGTTATTTACAACCAGCATACTACTGTAAGCACGGCGATCAATCAAGCTATACCAAACCAGTTTATGCGGATCTGGCACTGAACGGGAAATATATACAAAGTGAGGCTAATGGTATACTGGAAATGTATAACGTGATGTGTCGCCGCGTGTCCTTAAGAGTTATGCAACGGTGGACTTAATAGTAAGCCTACATTTCGCCGGTCCGATTACCGTTAACGATATTTATAGGCTGATTATGCTAGAACTAGGATCTTGCAATAAAGCACTAAGGTTCCCAAGCCACAGATTACGAGTCACGTAGACTCAGACTCAATGAATAGACGCTCAATTTTGTGGAAATACTAAAATACCTCGTCGATCTATTTGGAAGCACCAACCAAACGTGATTCCTGTTTGGGCGATTTCTCTAGAAATTTCTCTGCAGCAGCCATCGGCAAATACATGGCCATTATGTTATCGTAACGTAACCTGAATGTGTTCTTCCCTCAGCCATTTTGTTATCGAATGAGATACATAAATGGTTGTTGTATTAATTTTACGGGTCTTTTGATTAAATTGTATCGGAAACACGTAGTTAACGTTGTTTGGATTGCTTTTTGATACGATCATTGATGGAAATGTTTTTTTTTTGGTGTTTGAGAGGATTTTTCTCATGTTGTTTATCCAGTAGTCTTTTACGCTATTACGTTAAACGATCATCCTATCGACAATTTTGGTGATTGAGCTGATTTAATGTCTTAGGTCCAAGGCTCGGGTTCTGGTATCTTTTTTAGGCTTCCGTAGCCGAATGGCGAAAAACGGAACCCTTATAGATTCGTCATGTCTGTCTGTCCGTCCGTATGTCACAGCCACTTTATTCCGAAACTATTAGGACTACACTACTGAAACTTGGTAGGTAAATGTATTCTGTGAACCGCTTTACCATTTTTGTACAAAAAAAAAAAATTAAAGATAATTATGAAAAATTCTGGAGGTTCTAGTCGGTTCGGTCGGTTCGTTGGGGTTCTTATTCTTATTCAATCAAGTCATTACTCAACTGGTATTCAGGTTTGATTTTTTGACTAAGAACATCAAAATCAATGACCGTAGCTAAATAATAACAGCTGCATGGGTCGATCATCACGGTTAAGCCGCGCTTGCTTAGGTCGGTCCGTGGATGGGTCCATCTATTGCATTCCGAGTTTCCTCCATGCCTCGGAAAGCATGTCAAGTCCCGGCTGTCATTTGTAGATCTTTCAGAGTCGTTTCACGAAGTCAGTAGCCTGAAGATCTGACAACCAGATTATCAAGAACTCTCGAATTTCCTTACCTTACTGAATAGTGGAGGTCAGATAGGCAGTCGCTCTATGTAAATTACTGGTATTCAGCTGCATCTGCTTAGACTGGAAGCGACTCTCAAAAAGACAAATCAATGACTTTATTTTTATCTTCGATTATATTATTCATAGGCAATCGAATCATCATCATCAGCCCATAATTTTCCCACTGCTGGGACACAGGCCTCCTCTCTATTAGAGGGAGTGGGCTGTAATCCACCACGCGGGCCCAGTGCGGGTTGATAGATGTCACATGTCTTCGATTTTTTTGTTCTAGGACATGTCGGTTTCCTCACGATATTTTCCTTCACCGTTTTTGAGGGCAGCGGTGATGAAATAAATTACACAAAGAAATGCGCCTACCGGTTCGAAGTGTTCGAACCCACGGCTTACTGCTCGTAAGTCGGGGCTGCCACAACTGGGCCACCGCTGCTCTCAAATATGCACGCAATCAAATAACAAAAAATATTACATACAAATCTTAGCAACACAGAACAGCTAAATCCAGTAGGTATTACATTACAGTCTTAACACCGAATGCAAACATATCTTACGGCGGCTTTGTCTTACTGAAATGGAGAATGCCCATACATCCGTAACTTCGTACTTCGCTACAACATACCCTGTTATCGTCATACCACACAGCTAGGTCTTGTGGTAAGCCTTTGAAACTAATATCTACACTCGGTCTACAGTTTCCTTGAAAACCGGTTTGACTTGTTAGCTTCATCTTATTTTCACATTATTTTGACTTATTTTTGTACTGGTTTGAGTATGTTGCTGCTGTGTCTGATAGTGTTATGCTTTTGTTTTGGATTTAATTTTAGAATTGAGTGAGGCTGGGTTGTAAATTCTTGGCTGTCTGTGAATTTTCAAGGTTCTTCCTATGATTGTAAATAATACTTAATTTTTATATTTATTTATTTAGCCTTTTTTTGCCTTAACATGACATTTATTTCAATACAATTTATTTAAGATTACATACCTGACATTTTATTTTTGTTTAAGGTTGTCCAGTAATAAGTACCTACAAATTATAGTTAGTATGTGTTAGAATACTAATCGACTACTGTAGAAACGAGTTTTGTCTACGGAAAAATCGATATAATGACAGATAGACAATGACAATGTGTCAGTTTGTCGATTCTTCCTAAACGGCGGTCATACTACGCGTGCTGCTGTTCAAAAAAAATATTGGAGAACCCATAACAGATGCTCGAACACCACTAGGTTTTTTTGGCGAAGTTTTTTACCACCTAAATTCACGTGAGTTCAGCGAACTCACAAACCAAACCAAACCTATTTTAAAATGCAAGACAATAACGCCAGTGATTTCACACGCGATTTTGGTAAAAGTTTAATGATGCCGTACGACTTTAAATGGCGGATTTCCGTTTCCATAAGTAATAAAACTATTTTGCACATACCTACACATTCTGTCCACGAATATGTAAATTTGCAATTGTGTCAAGTTCACTTTGTGTCTTCAAAGTTTTAGCGCTACTTGACGCCTAAGCCTGTGCACTGACGGGCTATTTATAAACGCGGTATTTAATCGCATACTTATTTGTTTTTTTTTTTTAATGTGTAATTTTTTTTTTTTTTAATTGGCTTACGTAAATATTTGTTATTTATTTCAATTCAATACGCATTTTGTAATAATTTTAAATTATTTTGACATGCCCTAAAAAAGCAAAATATGGTTTGTGCCTAAACCATTAATTTTAACAACTAGTAAAACCTATATTTTATGCAAATAAATTATTCATAACACTCGGTAATTACAGGTCATCGTGTATTATCTAATCTTAATTTGAAAATATTTACTTGATTTCTTTAATAAATATACTTGCTTCTTATTTTTATGACAGCTTGGTTTATTGTAAAATAATATTTAATTTATAGAATAATTCTTGTACGTAATAAAATTAATTTGTGTCAATGACGCGAGTATCAGAATTATTATTACCGATTTTAATTCAATGCGTTCCATGTTCTACTTGCAAAATATTTCAAATATGTAAGTTGTTATATGAGTAATGTAAATAAGACAAAAAAAAAATCATATACACGTGCAGGTGGGCAATTAAATCGAAGGTAACCTGCATGTTTTGTTTAAACATACATAAATAATAATATGTAATATTAGTGTAAATCTTGTCATTTATTAACAAGACAGCATTTATAAAAAATCAACTTTAAGTACGTTGGTGCACCTGCGAGCTATTTAAAGAATACTACCTGCACGCGTAGCATGACCACTGTAGAAACGAGTTTTGTCTACGGAAGAATAGCCCGCTAAAGTAGCCCGCTAAAGTAGCCCGCAAAATTCATTTTTTCATCTGTATCTGTAATGTAAAATAAATCGCGGGCTATCCTGGCGTTTCCCAACTGTACATTTCAAACAGACTGTTTTCTCAACCAGCAAAAGTCATGCGCCAAATTAAAATTGCTTAATCGACTACTAAATATTCTCTTTCTTAAACCGAGCACTTTATTTCTCAATTAAACAAAAACACCAAAACGAACGCGTCCATTCAACACACGAAAATGAAATATAATCCCCAAAAAAACGGTCAACACTGAACTGACCAGTCCGAACACGATATAATATTCATTTCGCTTGATTGATCCGTTCCCAATGGTTGCATTAGCATACAATGCCGGCTCTGTCCCGCCAAGCCGGTTCCGGTCGTGTTAACTGCCATCAATTTTCTCAATGGAATCGTGAGATGCGAAGATATCGTGTTTCTTATGCGATCATGCGTGTCCGTTGTCAATGGGTATTTAAATAAAGAAGGCATTGAATTGATTGTGACTCAAGTCGGCGTATCAAGTGTTAACTTTTTTTTTTTTATCTGTACAAATAAAATGTCTGTTAGTAATTTGAAAACAAAGGCTTTTTACTGAATGCATATGAAAGTGTATTAGGTACTTTTTTTTTTTTTTGACTCTGTCTATTTGTTTCGGCTAATCTCCGAAACGGTTGCACTGATTAGGGCGGAACTTTTCTGGCAGATAGTAGAAGACATAAGACTAATAATAACTTAAGGCGGAAACACACTAACGTGTCGTGGCGTGTCGTGACGCCCCAGAAGCATTGGGTTTCATACATCGTTGCGACACGACACGCCATGCAAATAATGTCCCTAACCATATTAAATGTATGAAACCGATTTGCTTCTGGCGCGTCACGACACGCCACGACACGTAAGTATATTTCCGCCTTTAGGCTACTTTTATTTTAGAAAAATAAATAGTTTCCGTGCAAAAAAAAACACTTGAAATTGTTAACGTTATTGGATTTTGTTAAAGTAATATTTTTTAAATAATTTCTCGCGGACGAAGGTCGCGGGCTACAGCTAGTGTATTGTAAGTTTAAATGGTGTTACTGTTTTCTCTGGAAGTGCGTGTAAAATACTACGTTTAAAAATACTACGTTTTACTTGTTGTACCTAGTCTTGTTTTTGTTCCGAAATAAACTTTTATTATTATAGTCTCATCTGAGTCTCTTGTGCTCGACTCTTCTGAAATTTGAATTAAAGGCAATATTTTTAATTCAGACTTTTTGTTTTTACTGTTACAACACTAAAGTGAAATATTTATTCACCGAGACCTTAAGTTGGAAGCGACAGCATCAATTCTACCATCAATCGATGGCATAGATCGACGATCGATCGTTTGGTGTATAGATTTTTCGGATAAAACTTATCAAACCAAAAATACTAATAGGATGGATAAATTTTATTTAAAATTTTCCCAAACAGACCTTGATATAACAGTTTCTAATTTATTAATATTCGACTACCCTATCGTTGTTTTCCTTCATCATGGAATTACTTCGGATTTAATTTTAAATTATGTTTAGATCCCTTTAGGGTTATGTACCCTTGACCCACGGGTCAAGTCAATGTATCGTATCCATATATTAGAGGGGTTGAAACAAAACACAACAATTCTTTTAGATTGATATTTGACCAGAACTACTTTATTTTGATGGTACGGTAGACAGCAAGTCAGTCTTACCAAAATCAGTATATGCTGGTCTTTCGTCTTTAGGGGTGTGATGGATAGGGAGCAAAGTTCATCATACTCTGTTGAAAAAGGAGGATCCTCCGGCCACCTCCTTTGTTTTTTTTTTTTTAAGGATGGGAAATCATCTTCAAATGACTTCTCCCGCTCTGGGCGGAGTGGGAGGGAGTGTCAGACTTGTACTGACTAAAACCCATCCATGATCCTTCCTAGCCCAGTGTTCCAGGGCCACGGTATCTCTTTCGAACAACCCGCAGCCCTGGCAGGCATCGGCCCTCTCGGACCCCTTCCGATTTGCTGACATCTCCTTGAGGCGCACGTGGAACACAAACGCGCCGTCGGCACGGCCTGTCGTCATAAGACGGACGGACGGTGAGCTATCCGGCCACCTCCTCAGCTCAGCTATTTGGGTTATATAAACGTTCTGATCCGTATTTATAATTTTTGGCACTACTTTCGTTATATCCTACTATATTAATTATTCATATCCATACTTATATTATTTAATGCGAAAGTCGCTCTGTTTGTTTGTTTGTTTGTTACCTTTTCACGACTAAACTGAGGGATCGGCTGATCGGATCCTAATGAAATTTGGCAAGAAGATTAGATTTAAACCTAGGAAAGGACATAGGCTATATATCATCACGCTACGACCAATAGGAGCGGAGCAGCAATGAAAAATGTTGCGAAAACGGGGAAAATGTGACGCAGCCGAACTTGCGCGGGACCGCTAGTAATATTATAAACGTGAAAGTTTGTAAGTATGGATGGATGGATGGATGTTTGTTACTCTGTCACGCAAAAACGACTGAATGGATTTGGATGAAATTTGGCACACGGGTAGTTTATAACCTGGATTAATACAAAGGATACTTTTTATCCCGGTAGTACAATCCCGTGGGACAGTGACCGAACTCTACGCGTGCGAAGCCGCGGGCATAGTTTAGTTTCCTAATTACAATAATCTTAGTCGGTCCTGGTGTCCTAAAATAGTGGCCTCGGCTTAGTTTAGCGGTCAGTCTCCCACAAATAAAATACTAAGTGGAAGTAAAATGTAAGTACTAATGGCCTTTATGTGTGGAAGAAAACAAATGTATAAATAAACAATAATAATTTTGTATTTTATTTATTTATTATACTATCAGACGGGAGTTGTTCTTTGTGATGGACTGGTTAAGGAATGATATGAAAGAAACAGGAGTATATGATAGCTTGACGTATAACAGAGGAGAAAGGAATGCATTAAAAAAATCGGCCAAGTGCGAGTCGGACTCGCGCACGAAGGGTCCCGTACCATTATTTATAAAAAAGAGCAAAAAAATCACTTTTATGTATGGGAACCCCCTTAAATATTTATTTTATTTTAGTTTTTAGTATTTGTTGTTATAGCGGCAACAGAAATACATAATCTGTAGAAATTCCAACTGGCTAATTATCACGGTTCATGAGATACAGCCTGGTGACAGACGGACCGACGGACGTACGGACAGCGAAGTCTCAGTAATAGGGTCCCGTTTGACCCTTTGGGTATGGAACCCTAAAAACGTGGACAAGGGCAGGAAGATTATTATGTGACTAAACGCACTAAAACTGCCTAACAGATTTTCATCACAAACTAACCTAAAACTTTGCTTGATCGAATAGCACTGTATACTTGTAGGTAACCTGTAACTCCGCCATCTTTTATCCTGAACTCCTTTTCCACCACTAAAATTCCGTTACATTTTCTGCTCGAATGTTACCCCTATCGCTTAAGGAACACGTATGATAAGCCCGAAAGAGACGTAACCAATCCCCCCGAGACAATTTTAATATCACGGCATTCAAGACGGGTGTCGGTCGGTACTGACATTGAGTTTTTTATTCTTTCCTTTTTTTTTGTTCGCAGACTCACGGTTCTTCGGAAGTAGGTATTATACCGTTGATAATAATATGACGTAACGATATGGCATTGACCTGATCCACGTGTATTGGCGGTTGGCGGTTATGTTAGTAAGAAGAGATATATTTATAGCGGTATAATATAATGTAATATATAATAGCTGTGGATAGGGACAAGTGGAAGGAGGGAAGCGAGGCGTTTTCCCTGCAGTGGGACACATATGGCTGATAATCTAACATATTAATAAAGCTGAAGAGTTTGTTTGCTTCAACGCACTAATCTCAAGAACTACTGATTGTTGGGGGGTGTAAAATCATGTTTGTGGTAGAACTCAATGTAACGCACTCAAAACATTGAATAGTACGGGGGTTAGTGGAGGTGTTTAAAGTAAAAATCTTACATTAAAAACTTCTATTTAAAAAAATAATTGTCAAGTAGTTTGAACTTTGACCCCTAATATCTTGGTAACTAGAAGGTTCCCAGGTATGGTGTAGAACAAAAAAATGATCGCAATGACAGGGAGAACCAGTGCCTTTCGGCTTCGTTAAGAGGTGTTTTACACCCTTTATAGCCCATTTATTGAGGAAAGTTATAGGCTATATATCATTACGCTACGACAAATAGGAGCGGAGCAGCAATAAAAAATGTTGCGAAAACGGGGAAAATGCGACGCAGACGAAGTTGCCCCAAGCAACTTCGTCGACAGCTAGTAAATAATAAGCAACGCAACTTGACTCAGTCATAAGTGCGTAGGTGTCAGAGCGTGCGGTGCTAGAAGGATTCCTTGAGAGTTGCACTGTCTTATTCAATAGGGCCTACATTCATTGAAATAATAAGGCATAAGCTCCCAAAGGGATTCTATCCTACTAATATTAGGCCCCCTCATGTTTCTAATTTATACAATGTCGCCCATGCGCATGTGACCGCCCGTAATATTCTGAATATTCATGAAAAAATATCGAAAATAAACTTCAAAAGGGGGGGTCTATCTGTAACATTTATCATGTTATTCAATTTTGAATTTTTTAAGTAGAGTTTGTAGACTTGCTTTCTATTTTTTGACACATCTCCGAAGTTTATGGGTCGATTTGTATTTTGTTTATTATTTCCAAAAGCTTATGAGTTATTTTAACAGGTTAATTAACATTTTACTAAAAATTATCGACTACGAAAAAAAAAAACGGAATCGAAGTAATTTTTTCGGTAAAAAATTGTGTATTTATTTTAAAAAAACTAGTGTAAGTCCATAAATTATCCCCATAGGACCACTTTTTTAATCATTATTTGTAATCTAATACATAACAGCTAAAAATTCACAGAACATTACTAATACCTATCTCTAAAAAAAAACCAGCAAACAACTTGTTGAACATTTGCAACTATTCAAATAAAAAGGGTCGCTCAGGTAGAAACAGGTTCCTAGAAACAGCTTTTTAACAATTGCGTCCCTACCACGTGCACACCCTTGTCGGCTAGCGTTACTTCATTCAGTCGCTTGATTACTGACCCCGTGACGCTACGTGTTTTGTGATTTGTGCACTACTTAATCTTGTGAGGAAAGTTTGTTAACTACTCGTATCATTGCAATGGTACGATTGCGTGATCTACCGCCGTCTCATGTGGCTGACATGCATTTCATTTACGGTGTTTGTAATGGAAATGCACGCGCTGCTGTCGAAGAGTACAGACGTCGATATTCAAGTAGACCAGTACTTGGGTACCGATCCTTCATTGCCGTACATCGTCTTTTTTGCGAAAGAGGATTATTTCCGCAACAAAATGAGCCCGGCGTGATTGTTGATGTAGACGTGGAAGAGGATGTGTTACGATTAGTGCGCGCTAACCCTATGCTAAGCATTCGTCTTCTATCGATAAGAGTAGGTATACCAAGAATAAGAGTTTGGAGAATTCTCAAAAAAGAAGGCCTGCATCCTTATCATTTCCGACGTGCACAACATTTGGGAAATGTCGATTACGGTGCGAGATCTGTTTTTTGTAATTGGATAATTGCACAGCAAAGAGCTAATCTCAATTTTATGAGGAAGATTTTGTGGACAGATGAAGCCACGTTTACAAGGGCGGGTATAACAAATCATCGCAATCTTCATGTGTGGGCCACTGAAAATCCACACGTCATTAGAGAAACAACTTTCCAGACTCAATTTTCCATAAATGTATGGGCTGCAATGATTGACGGTGAACTTATTGGCCCTTTCGTGTTACCAAACAGACTAGATCAACACGCATTTTTAGATTTTATAGTCAATACGTTGCCGTTGCTTTTGGAGGAAGTACCGCTGGAAACAAGAAGGCGGATGTATCTGCAATTAGATGGAGCTCCAGCACACTTCGCACGACTAGTTCGTGATTATTTAAATCAAAATTATCCGCGATGGATTGGCAGAGGAGGTCCTATTGCTTGGCCGCCGCGATCTCCCGACCTTACACCCTTAGATTTTTATCTTTGGGGCAACATGAAACAAAAAGTGTATGCCGTGCCCATTGAAAGCCGCGAGCAATTAACGGCTAGGATTTTTGCTGCTGCTGCGGAAATTAAAGAAAACCGTGAAGAATTACGTCGTACAATAAAAAGTGTTGCCATGAGAGCTTTAGTTTGTTTACAGGAGGGTGGGGACCATTTCGAAAATCTAATTAATTAAAATTCTTGTATTTTTTATTTTTTAAGTAAAAATCTGGCTATTGCTTGTTTGTTTTTATTTCCATTATCATCCTCCTTATTAGTTTAACCTTTTAGTACTCACTGCTAAAAGCGGGGAC
Source organism: Cerastis leucographa (assembly GCA_963082945.1). Classification (NCBI taxonomy): domain Eukaryota; kingdom Metazoa; phylum Arthropoda; class Insecta; order Lepidoptera; family Noctuidae; genus Cerastis; species Cerastis leucographa. The sequence continues at coordinate 6,678,597 of OY720382.1, forward strand.
ATTTAATTGACTTTCACATTTTCTTTTCCTAAATTTGACTCTTAGAGTTTTAGAGTTTTACTTTGGATTTAGTTACAGTTTGGTTTAATAATGTTCTGTAAATTTTTAGCTGTTATGTAGTAGATTACAAATAATGATTAAAAAAGTGGTCCTATGGGGATAATTTATGGACTTACACTAGTTTTTTTTAAATAAATACACAATTTTTTACCGAAAAAATTACTTCGATTCCGTTTTTTTTTTTCGTAGTCGATAATTTTTAGTAAAATGTTAATTAACCTGTTAAAATAACTCATAAGCTTTTGGAAATAATAAACAAAATACAAATCGACCCATAAACTTCGGAGATGTGTCAAAAAATAGAAAGCAAGTCTACAAACTCTACTTAAAAAATTCAAAATTGAATAACATGATAAATGTTACAGATAGACCCCCCCTTTTGAAGTTTATTTTCGATATTTTTTCATGAATATTCAGAATATTACGGGCGGTCACATGCGCATGGGCGACATTGTATTAACAGCATCAGTGAATTGGGTCTCAAAGGGGACATCTTTATGCAGACGATACAAGTCTCTTTTATTTTGGACATTCAAAGAAAGAAAGAAAGAAAGAAAAAATGTTTATTGGCGCAATTGCCACAAGTACACACAATATAAAAAGTCGAAATTCAGTCGAAGCTATAATAGCTAACGCTCAGAATCACCTTAATCTCTTAAATGAGTGGTTTCAGTCAAATCTTTTAACTATTAATATTACAAATTACATAATTTTTGCAGCAATCAATAAAAAAATTAATGATAATTTCGAACTTAAAATAGATGGTCAACTGCTTGAACGAAAACCTAAAGAAAAATATCTCGGACTTATTTTGGATAGTAGCCTAAATTGGAAACCACATCTAGTAGAAAAAAATAAACTTAAACTAAGACCACTCACAGGGGCTCTTCACAACATAACAAATTGTCTAGTCTCGAAAAGTGCGATATATTATTTATAATTCTCTGGTTAAGCCTCATATCGACTACCTCATTGAAATCTGTCTGATAGACAGCAGCAAGTACAGGTAAATGGTGTAAATTCAATGGCTCTGAAAGTAAAAATGGGTGTACCACAAGGTTCGATATTGGGTCCTTTCCTCTTTTTAGTATATATTAATGACCTTCCCCATTTATTTAATAACCAACCACAAATGGTGTTGTTTGCGGACGATACTTCGTTAATATTTAAGATAAACAGACGTGCCACAAACCTTGACGATGTAAATAACGCTCTAATGCAGGTCCATAAATGGTTTACCGCAAATAATTTAGTATTAAATGGGAAAAAAACTAAGTGCATAAGATTTTCTCTACCAAATGTCAAAAGCAGTGACTGTGACATAGTATTGAATCAAGAGAAACTTGAATTTGTCGATAAAACTGTTTTCTTGGGGATCACGCTCGACTCAAAGCTACAATGGGGTCCTCATTTAACATCTCTTGCAGGACGGCTAAGTTCAGCAGCATATGCTGTCAGAAAAATCCGTCAATTTACTGATGTAGATACCGCGAGGATAGTGTATTTTAGTTATTTTCATAGTATTATGTCATATGGTATTTTACTATGGGGACGGGCTGCAGACATCGAGTCTATATTTTTTCTGCAGAAAAGAGCTATCAGAGCCATATATAATCTACGTAGGCGCGATTCTCTAAGAGAACTGTTCAAGGAAATTAACATTATGACGGTACCTTGTCAATACATCTATGAAAACATCATGTACGTTAGAAAAAATCTGCATTTATTTAGTAAAAGAGGTGACCGGCACCACTATAATACTAGAAACAGAGACCAACTAGTTCAGCCAGGTTTCAGGTTAGCTAAAGTAGACTCATCTTTCATGGGGTACTGTTTAAAATGTTACAATAAAATACCTCCCCACATTCTACAACTGAATGAAACGAAATTTAAATCTTGCATAAAACGCACACTATGTAGGCAAGCATATTATAAGTTGGGGGATTATATTGATGATAAAAATGCTTGGCTCAATGCTGGTCCTGCTCCACAACCATAGGGGCAATCGGAATCATCAGAATTAGAAAGTGAAGTTATTGTGAAAGCTGCAGAAGATTGTAAAAATATATTTGCATTGTATAGATTCAATCTCTTAAAATTATATAATTTCATAGCACATGTGTGAGTACCATGTACTGTAAAGCCACTATTTAATGAGTACCTAAATCTTTCATTGACGCGAAATTACCCTGGTGGTTGAGTGAATGTCATGCTCACTTAAATGTCACGCTGATGGTGGCGGGTGTGTCGGGTCGTTTAGTTCCCTTCAAAATGGTTGAGTTGAATGATGGCCGATACATGCGTCATGTTCGTGAACGGGCGCTGTCAGTTGTGACTGGTCATCTCTAAGCTGCCACGGTTTATTTTAATTACTTTATTTTTTTATTACTGATTTAATCTTTTACTCTGGACGCTCTTAACTTGCCCGTATTTCTACATTGTTCTCACATATTTGTTATTCTTAACATGAATGATGTAACCAAGATTTTGTAACATATTTTGATTTAAAAGAGTGTCCATGGAGTTTCTTGCCCGTTCTTCTCCATAGAGATCTACGCTACGGAATGGGCAACTACAGTACTTTCACAAGTTATTATGCCTTGTGACTGGGACTGTAGCTTCGCGTTTTATTTTGTTTTGTTGACTTTCAAAAGTGCCTGTAATGGTCTAATTGAAATAAATGCTTTGACTTTGGCTTTGACTTTGATCTGGGGTACTGCAGCGAAAACTAATATAGATCCAATTCAACGAGTTCAAAATAGATTAATTAAAATTTTATTCAACTACCCATTTCGGACACCAACTACTAAGATATACGAGGAAACAAAAATAATGAATATAAAACAAACATACATATACTACACATGTATCAGCTATTTCAATATAAAATTTGTAACAAAACAACAAACACGAAATATTAACTTACGGCGTGCTAGTTACTTAGTGACCCGCCCTCCTAGAACTAACTATGGAAGAAGAAATTTGGAGTTTGAGGGTGTTACAATTTATAATAAATTACCATCAGTAATCAAAGGAGAACATAGTTATGCCCGGTTCAAAAACTTACTAAAAGCCCACACAATTAAAACATACAAATAAGTTAAAAAAAAAAGCCACTCAAAATATATTATAAATCATGTATGCACCAAAAATTTATATATAACAGAATTAACTGAAAGCAAAATGGTAACAAACCTGCTCATTACAGACTATGCCCTCAATGCCACATCTAGTAAAAATCAACCTATATCCATGTTGTTGTTTTGTTAAACATAAGATCGAGTTTATGTTATTATTTATCTGTGTACCCACATAATCTGTGCGCTCTAGTTATAAATCTTAATTTTAGTGTGTTTCTCAGTAAGTGAATTATCTATGTAATTCTTATGAGAAATAAAGTTGTTCTTAAACTTTAATAATTTTTGTAAATGCGAAAGTTTGTGAGGATGGGTGGATGGATGGATGTCTGAACAGATTTGGATGAAATTTGTCACACGGGTAGTTTATAACCTGGATAAACACATAGGAATAGATAGGAACCTTTTTATCCCGGTAGTATAATCCCGTGGGAGAATTACCGAACTCCACGCGTGCAAAGCCGCGGGCATAGGCTAGTATAGAATAATTTCAATATCTTAGTAGGCAAACCCTTAACTGTATTTAATTGTAACTCTACATTTAAATACAGTTAAGGGTTTGCCAACCGCGCAATGTACTAAAATTAAAGCATAATTTAAACGTTTCCCACTAGAACAGTTCAACACTGTTCATTCATTCTATTGTAAGTTAAATGTATGCGCATATTTACATCGGCGAATGACTTCGTAATTCGTATAATAATACTGGCGTTTTGTCGATTTTCTGTTGGTTTATTATACCTGGGTACATACTTAATTGGCTATAAAAAGTTTCCAAATTTTAAGTTGCTGGATCAGTCTATAAATAAAATATGCAACCAAGTCAAAAGAATTTGCAATACCTACTTAAAAGCCATTGTATGTCTAATAGGCCTAGTTAGTAGAATAGTTTGACAGAGCGACACGCACAGTCATGGGCCTACCACACGCACAAGCTTTTCCACAGTTCTGCCTGCGCAAGCCGGTTTGTACACGGAACACCATGACAGTTTTACCCACAGCACGCACGGTGTTCCGTGTACAAACCGGCTTGCGCAGGCAGAACTGTGGAAAAAATTGTGCGTGTGGTAGGCCCATGAGTGTGCGTGTCGCTCTGTCAAACTATTCTCGTATATATAAAAAGGGGATATTTACCATTTTACTAATTGTTTTGAGTTTATCCGTGATCATGGTGCTTGCAACAGTGCCGAATTATCTGGAACTCAAAACGAATACTTAGATAAAACGGTGAATATCCCGTTTTCAGTGTTAATGACCATGTTAGTTTAAAAAAATATATTACATATGAGAGTGAGAGAAACAATTTAATGTTAATATTTTGCCAGCGCGAACGCACACTAACAGTTCAAAAAATATAAACAGAAAACTAACATTTCATTCCACAAAATTCACTCACCAACAGAATTCAACCCACAAAAAATTCTACAGAATGATAAACCGCGCCGACAACCCGGTACTTCATATTCAACATAATATTCAACCCTAAAAAGACGTCGTAACTCAGCCTGAAACACTTCCGCACAAACCGGGCAACGGGGCAACCTATGTAAACTCCTTTAATATGTATGCAGTGACACGGCCCACTAAATTCATCCTTCGTTCGCATTTACAGGGTTAATTAATCAAGTAAAACTCCGTCTCTGGTCCTAGACGAACGTTGCACATGTTGGTGTAATTTATGTGTTGAAATAAGCTATTAACAAGTTGAAGCTTAGTAGGTGTTTGTAGGTTTGAAAACTAGTTGGGTAGCTCCATGGGTCGTGGTTTATGGTTTAATCTTCATACGCCTTTGCATAGTGGATTGCCCAAAGCGATATACACTGACATAAAATTTGTAAATAGAGAATGGCTAGTATCACAATTTGCCTAGCATTTTGCCCAACTATGTTAGGGTCGGCTTCCAGTCTAACCGTTTAAAGATGAATTGCAGTACTATACACGGAGCGCCTTCATAACTGACCTCCTCAACCCTGTAAGTACTGGTTAATACGGTATCCCTTGGAAAGGCTGGCTGGTCAAACTTTCCGTCCACTTCTACACTACTAATGACAACGGGCACCAAAGGCTTAACGTGCTTTTCGAGGCACGGAGGAAATCCGGTATTTTATGATGTTTAATGGTCACCCGACCATCATGGGTTAAAGTCAGTGGTTAGGTATCAAGTGACTAATGCAAGCGCGGCATGACCTTGAAGATCAACCTGTGCTGCTGTTATTATTTAGCCACGAGCTACTCGAGAGACATTTTCTTGATGATCTGCATGAGTGATCCGAATAATTTCAACTACCTATAAAGACCTTGGTGGATTATGTACTGCTGTACCTACTCTTATTTATAGAGGTACTCTTCAAGTTCAGACTTCAAGATTACGTCTTAGCATGACCTTTGTGCAGCAGCAGACTGATGAATAAGAAATTGTCGATCATAGTACTTTAATCTGCCTAGCCTTTTCCCAAACTAACTTGGGGTCGGCTTCCAGTCTAACCGGATGCAGCTGAGTACCAGTATTTTACATGAAGCGACTGCCTATCTGACCTCCACAACCCAGTAACTGGGTAATACGATATCCCTTGGTAAGACTGGATGTCAGACTTTTGGCTTCAGACTTCTCGTAACGACTGTCAAAAATCTACAAATGACAGCCGGGACCAACGGCTTAACGTGCTTTCCGAGGCATGGAGGAAACTCGGTATGTAATTATGGCCATCCATCCACGGACCAGCCTCGGCAAGCACGGCTTAACCTTAAAGATCGACCCGTGCGGCTGTTATTATTTAGCCACGAGCTCCTCCAGATCGATCGATCATAGTACTTTAATTATTATCTAAAACATCTTCATACGATATATTCAATTACTCATACCTTCGCAATCTTCCTTATAATAAAATAGAACCAGTAAAAAGGTTACATCACAGTAACGTGAAAGAGCTCGTTATTAATAACCGTACGGACTCTATTAACAGAGCTGGGAAAATACCGTAAGTTGATTAAAGATTTTCGTTAACTAAGTTACAAACATAGGTTTAAACAGGAATCAATTTGACAGCCCGATCGATCTCGGTTTTCTATCTACCTGGATCAAGCGTAAATTCACTAACGACATAACCGTATAGCCTGTTAATATTATATTTTGTTACAAGTAGGGAAACTTTGTCATTGCAGCCGAGCCAGAATTCACACCTGAGCCGCAGGCGAGGGTGTTATTATGGGGCCGAGAACTGCAGTGACAAATGCCCTCGGGAATAAAACAACGTTTTTCAATACATTTATGAAATAAAATAACGTAAAGTACTTTTGTCAGTAATTATCATTATGAAACTATGATTCAATTTGCCTTTTTCCCCGTGTCAGTTTTCAGTATTGAAAAATATTGAAAACCTATTGATTGCTGTAAAGAACCACAAAATTAATATAAACATATTATACAGACAACAACAGTTGCAACAAAACAACAAAATAATTAGAACCAGGACGAGTTAGCAAAGAGAGGAAAATGAGAAGCTATTGGAAATAGGAAATACTTACAAGGCCTACAGATCTTCAAGGCTAAGAATGCACTTCGGGAAACATCGTTCGAAATGCGTGATCACGAGGTTGAATTTTGGAACCATGGAAGTAACCGTCTATTTGTATTACTATGATTACAAAATTATACATCAACAACCTATGCAATTCCAAAAAAAATAATTGCAGATCTTGATCCTATTTGCGACCGCTATAGATAAAATGACAAAGAGAACACTTCATACAGACGCGCAATAATAGTGCACCACTAAAAATCACTACTTTTAAAGTTATGATCTCTGATGAAGTTATGAGCTTTGTGTGGGAATAATCTGCTGCTCGACGTCGACAGAAACACGAATATTACCGAAGCGCACACCTTTTCTAGTTTAGATGCATCGAGTTGAAGTGAAAACCTACTTTAAAGTGATAGCTAATGATAATTTCACTACAAAAGTAAACAGTGCCCCATAGGTAAGTGTAAATCGATGCAAACAAACCGCGTATTGTGTTAAAGTGAAAAGCTAATTAGCTCCAATTTCTATCCATAATAGTGTTTGTAAATACAGTTCATTATTATTACACGTTTTGCCAAACATTAGCTAATAACATTGTTCGAGTCTCTTTGGGCATCCTGTTTCATGGATTGGAAAACGGTGGGAATGTTTGGTTTATAAATGCTAGTGTTGTTTCTAAATAATTTATTGATGAAAAACGAGAATGTGTCAAACTTTCCTTTAAAAACATTTTCTTAGTATCGATAGCATTCTATATTGTGTCGGCCCAGAACTGAAGCACTTGTTTAGCGCTCTATATAGCGTCCATTATTTCCTGTAATAAAAAAATAAAAAAAATGCATGAATAAAATAATAGTATTACTTACTTATAACTACTTGCTTGTGTGCTGTTAATTACTTGTGTAAACCACCCAAAACACAGTAAAATAAAATAATTAATTAATTAAAATATTTAAAAACATAAAGCATCATTAGCCAATCATGATCCTACTTCTGGCACAGGTCTTCTCTCTGAGATTGAAAGTGCGGATTGGTTACTGTCACAGGTCTACAATTTTTGGGTTGTGTATTTGGTTCTAAGACATTCCTGTTTCTTCACAATGTTACCTTTATAACTCATTGCGAGAATGCACAAAGTAAGGTACTCGTACAATCCCATAACCTGCAACTCGTAAGTTTGACGGCATAGTTAGCGCAGTGGTTGAGCGAGTGGTTGTGGCTGCTGCGCTGTGTGTTGCGGATTAGATTCCCGCACCGAACAAATATTTTTATGGCCTGCAAGTAGTTGTTCCGAGTCTGGCTATTTGTGTTTGTGAGTTTAAATGATTGTGAACGGAGGGTACCCACGATACAGAAAAAAACCTAGTGTGGGGCAGTGAAAAGAACGAGAGAACATTTTTCATCACTTGACCGCAATTTATCATGAATGATAAAGCTTTAACTGCGTAAATACTCCTTGAAACGGCTGAGAAAAACTAGACGGCTCGATTAACACAACGGTAGACTATGTGTTCCATATCTGCCAATATTTATTCAGCCTACACAGAGTGGTTCCAGTACTGCGTGTTTGTACATGTGAGATTTGTGTCTGTATATACACGCACCAATAAATAGGATAGGTATATCATCAGGTGTGGCAATAATTTTATGTGTAGGAAGGTAGTGTATAAGCAATGGTCATGATACTATTTAACATGCATTTAAACCCGCTTGTACCACAAAACACATATGCAGCATCATTTTGTCATCATCATCTTTAAGCGATCGACATACACAGAACGATAATTAAAAATCGTTTAACTGTAAAAGTATATGTATGTGTCACTTTATCACTTTTGCCGCAAGCGGGCCTAAAAGTACACCAAGCTTAGACTGTGATACACAATCACTATGTACATTTATAGGTCAACAAGAAAAATAAACTTATTGTATGTGAGAGCTTAACACAAAAAAGGCTAATCCAATTAGCGAGAAACTTTCTCGTCCCCAAATAAGTATAGACTAAGTTGTGAGAAGTCACGAATTTCAAACATCACACTAGGAAATCCAACTCTATCGGCGGAGGTGCGTCCACAAACAAGAATCTCGTATGCACAAACATCGCAATCGAAGTAGTGCCGCATAAATGATGATGCTACTTGAAATTCTGTCTACCGAGCAAAAGGCTAAAGAAGCGAAGACATTCGACTTATTACCGTGTTCCATTTTTATTCGTTCAAAATGCACAATGAGACATCCATTAAATTTATTTCCCACAAAGGCGCTGTACGATTGTACGAATAATCTTAGATCAAATATTTGGACTTATCGGCGCGGTCTGTTGGCGCAGTTGCATACACAGATGGTTTTCTATGAAATACGGGTGTGTTTTGTTCGCTGTGTGGGCAGATAAGTGTCTGGTTTAACAGACGCTTGGTTAACAATAGTTTTGTAAAGAATGCATAGAAAAGAAGAGGACATGGATGGATTCTAATGCTAGCCTAGTTCTAGATTGTAGGAATCCTTAAGGAATATGAATTGGACATCACAGTTGGAACTCCTCTCTGAGTCAAGGCTGGACTCTGGACTACCTTTACTAAGAAATACGGATTCAAATAAATGTGGTATTGTTATAAAACTGCCTCACCAACAAAGTGCAGGCAGAACTTACTTAGCAGCTCTTTACCATAGGCATTTATTAACAGAAACTAAATAACATACTTTATTTGACACAAATAAACAGAGACTTCACAACATAACAAAGTCACTGGCTTACAAAGTAGTCTGCACTCCACAACTCAATCATAAACCAAATTCCCATTCATACACCACTCAAAGCCGAAAACACCAGCCATAGACAACAACTTTAGAATTTCGTTACACTAATTTCGCTTCCCAAAAATTCGAATCATGTTGCGTAAAATTCCAAATTCAAACCTGATTTCATCCTGCATGTCATTGAAAGTTGGATGAAGTGTGTAAGCTTCCAGGTTGATATGGGGTGATACATTCATTCCGTAATCGGATCCCCAAGTTCGGGCAGGCCCATCCGGAGTGCTGAAATAGGTAGAACGGATGTGTTATCATTATTAATGGTTTCCATACTACTCCCCGGTAGATAAGATGTGTGGATATTTTTCGCGCAGGTATTCCGAAGTTATTATGCGGAACTTTTTGAGTACGGCAGTGTAACAAAGGATTTATGTTTGTTATGTTCTGTTTTGTGAAGTTTTGGTGGTTTAGAATACAATTATGTTAATTTCTTTGCTTGTGGTTTTTGGTGGTGGAATATAGAAAGTTTTCCTCATTATAGAGTTAAATGGATGTATGTTATTTTACAAACATAAATTATCATAAAACCACATAATTTATAATGTTAATCAAGGACGCAAGCAAATGTCGTGACTCAGTCATATCTACTTATTGGTATACATCGTAAAATTGCACAGCAACTATCTTTTTAGATATCAATGTGACATTCAGATAAGGATAATAGGTACTTGCTAATGTCCGGAGTCCAAACTTATACTCTATCTGAAAATTGATACTGAATCATTTGCCCCTATCATCATTATCATTTTACTGTCCTTATCCCAATTTATTTGGGGTCGGATCAGAAAGTCTTCTTAGATTCCCCAATAATGCAAAGATTTTGTAAAGTAAATATTTAGCAGACCAGCTTTGGTTTAAGCTGCACGAAAGCAAGAAAAGTCAGAAAGGAGGTGACAATGTTACTTAAATCTTTTAAATAACCATCCAAGTCTTGCTGGTAACTGATAGACTCAACTAAAACAGCTCCAACATTTTCGCAACCAATCCGTCCAGGTTGATTTGATTCAGGGCTAGAGATGACCATTCTTGAACCAGCACCTCAATCGGGGAAAAGTTTTCTATCGCATTTCGAATGATTTAGAAGGAAATTCCGCGTCGCTTCATATACAAAATTGTAAAGTATAAGTTACACTGATAATATACATGATGTATATTATCAGTGTAACTTATACTTTTAGTTATAAACTGATAATCTAAGAGCTATCAGCTGTTATCGTGTCTATTAACATTAGTAGTTCCAACTAATAACTGTTGCTGTACTAGTAGATAGAATGTTTTATCTCATTACGGAACCTGATCCCGATGTAGATGATGAAGATAATTTAATACATAACCAGGTCATCCAAGGTCAGAGCGATTAACACGTGTTGACGGCACACGTGATAAAGTTAAGAAAACGGATATAGCTATACGACCTTTTAATACCAAGTAAATATAGGTATAATCCCTTATCTGCACATAGGATTAAATAATGTTTATAGGGAATTAGCCATTATGACGTTTATTGCTAACAAAGAATGCGATGACGAAACTGTCTTGTGTGAAGTGACTCGATGTTTTGGAAGCCATGATGGATTAGCTAATGTTTAGCAAACAAATGACGTCACTGAGGTATCTGAGGGCCAGGGCAAAGGATTGTTATTGATGTTTTGATTTATTATAGTGATAGAGTTAGATGCAAAACAGCCTGTTTATACTGAAATATCGAGGTACGATGATGGATATAGATATTAATGGATTGTGTTCGAATGATATGAAAGAAAATGGAGTAGATGATACTGTGAGGGCTGATGAAAGAAAAAAATGTGTTGCGCTCACCTCAAGTAACACGGGACATGGACAGGAATATGATGACGACCTAAGAATATTTTAAGAAAATTGGTAAATTTGATGTAGGGATATGGGCGTTGTTGAAATCGATTTGACAATATTCTAATGATCGGCGTACTTATTAACGATGTATAGGAAATTAGGAAGTAAACGATTGAATATTAGCGTAGCTTAATGTCAAAACCAATCAATTAAACTGGGTTATTAGGTGATCGACCTACTCAAGTTCTAATGACAAATTATGATTCCAATATCAAATCTTAGTAGGTAATCAATATTATCAATTTACAGATTAATTAATTTACCATGGAAAGACGTCAGTCATAAAACGGGTTTGCTATCAATCATCTACATAATGATCTTTGAAATGTTAATAGTGTAATTAAATTTACAAAATATAGACGACATTAAACTTCATTACAATTTGATAAATATCTGCTTGAAGAGGGACCATGTAATGATGGCAATCAATAGTAAGTAATAGATAACAAAACACCGAAAAAACGTTAGTTTACGAAGGTCAAACTAATGTTACTAATTAGGAAGATATCATGTTAAGAGATGGAACGTTTGGGTGTGTATTATTTTAACATTTTTCAAGCGTTAATGATGTTGAGTTGCAGAGCGTGCATTCGTACTCAGGCAGGCACTTTTTGTAAGCAATATATTTCAGCACCACTACTCAAACGGTGAAGAAAAAAATCCTGAGGAATACGGAAGGTCTTAGAAACAAAAAATCGAAGGAATGTAACATCCACCAACCTGTGTGGTGGATTATGTCCGCCGTCTCAGAGAGGAGACTCTTATACCGGCAATGGAAACGAAGTAGGCTGAAAGCTTTACTTTGCTAAGCTAACTCTAAGAACCATGAAATATATAGTTTGACTGGTAATTAGTGACCGATACTTAGACACGTGATTGTACTCATGATAACAAACAACTTTCCCAAACAGACTTTTTTTATACTCATTCACTTTTATCACAATAACGCAATAGCCATATGAAATTCTGGGTTGCAAGCCGTGTAGATGCTCTGCCTACCCACTGTAACACGGTACGATAGTAATGAGACAGAACGGCGTCATGCGGCTAACAGCTGATAGGTCACAGGCGCGCGCGCGCATGAATTTCATATGCTGTTGTGTTATGGTAATTAAAAGTGAATGAGTATAAAAAATGTTTATTCGGGAAAGTTGTTTCTTATCATGGGTGCAATCATGTTTTTAAGTAACGGCCACTAATTACCAGTCACCGTATATTAATAATGATATTGAGCCTCGTTACAATTAAAATTAAGAAGAGCAGATTAATTTTTAAATAAAAAAAATTACGTGGCGTACAGGAGGCCTACTCTCTTTCTCCGAAACGTAACTTCGGCAACGAACGAAAATTAAACGTAGTTACGTTTGTGACCCTACTCTATATCATTTGCGGACGCACACAATAACATTCAATACATATTCGTTCACATTAATCGTCTGTAATTTCGATCTCTTGTGTGCGTCCGCAAATGATATAGAGTAGGGTCACAAACGTAACTACGTTTAATTTTCGTTCGTTGCCGAAGTTACGTTTCGGAGAAAGAGAGTAGGTTTCCTGGTCCGTGAACAATCAACAATCCGTTAATTGTTTGCTAGTCCTATGTAATCGATCATTACAAATTTTGTTATCGTTATTATGTTACCTATTAAAAATTCTACAACACAATATTGTATCCACTCGAATACACAATTTTGTACATAAGAGACTAATAATAAATTCCTATTGACGTTATGTTTATGTTGACCTCGAAAACTAGATCACACGAAACAACATTATTACTTCACATATCATTGGATGTGAAATATCACAGTCATAAAAAAATGGTTCATCAGTAGTTTCGAGTCATAATGAAGTGGCAAGACTCAAATCGTTTACTAGTTTTGCAGATATTTCATCTTCTTCTTGTGCTTCTTCAATTATTCAAGGTTGAGTAACTCTGAATATTACTCCCTGACCCTTGCAAGGTAGATATTTATCATTATCAACTTCCTATCTACTTCCCAACTTAGTTGGAGTTGGCTTCCAGTCGAACCAGATGCCGCTGTAGTTGTATGATAGACATTCCTATTGTTTGTAATTAACGTAGTTTAATTTAGTATGTACTTGATTTATCTGCTGCTAATAGAATACTGGCCATTTCAATATTCATTCCTACCTGCACATCAAGAACAAATATCAAAAAGGAATCATTTAAAAGCAATAAAATTCTATGCATACCGACATCTGGTATTCAAATTTTTATTCTACCTCATGTTGACAATAGAATTCTCAGAACGATGATGTTTCTCTCAGAAAAATGTATGCTTATTCAATTTGATATCGCTCTCCACTCTAAAGATGTAAGCTTGACTTTTATTCGATTTAAGACTTTGGCGGGCTGACAATATTATTTGAGTCTATATTGCCGAGAGGTGCTCGTTGGCTAAATAATAACAGCTGCTCGGGTCGATATTTAGGTTAAACCGCGCTTGCCTAGGTTAATCCGTTGATGGGACTACCCTTTTCATAGATACCGAGTTTCTTCCGTGCCTAGGAAAGCATGTTAAGCCGTTGGTCCCAGAAGTCATTTTTAGAACTTTGGTACTCGTTACAGCTAGCTGGCTAGCTGTAACGAGTACCAAAGTTCTGATAGTCTGTCAACCGGTCTTACCAAGGGGTTTCGCGGTACCCAGAACAAACTGGGTTGTGGAGGTCAGATAAGCAGTCGCTCCATGTAAAATATTTGTATTGTGCTGCATTCGTCATTAGACTGGAAGCCGACCCCAACATAGTTGGAAAAAGGCTTGACTACTAATTCTTAAGGTTCAATGTACCTTAGGACCAATAACTGCTATTCAAGGTCTGCTTTTCGGGTGATGCTACCCGAATCGTTGGGTTATGTACCTAAAGACAATGTTCATAAATGTCATAATTCGTTGATGTTTATCAGAGCTCTGTTAAGTGAGCAGTTAAAATCATTTCAAGGAATTTATTTTGTTTCACATTTACTTTTTATATTAACAACATTATTGAGTATTTTTCCAATAGGTATTTACCGCAAGCAAGCTTGGTAATATATCAATCAGCATCGATCAATCACCTGAGTGTCGTCTTTATGAACGTCTTTGCTTCGCATTTTATAGTCTCGCACAGATATGCAACGATATCTCGGAATATTCCAGTTAAACACCTTTTGCAACTTAACCGATTAATTTTCCGGATTTTATTTGTTCGAATTTAATATTACCGAAATCTATTGACCGACGACGTTTTGCTATATGCGTTACTTAATATATTTTTACAGCATCGAAATGTCATGTATAATATGTTTTATTATACCAAACCTTATTTCGCTGATTTATAAAATAACTTTTTGCCACTGGCCGAAGCCCCTTTTGATCTTTTTTCATTTGTCAAATGACTTTTGCCATATTTCACCATACTGTAACACTAATTCAACAAGGAATATTATTTGTTCACAAATAAATAGCCGGTTACTTGGTAGCATTTTCAATATTAAATTAAAATAGTGTCATAAAAAGTCAATATATTGTGCTACAAAATTTAGTGACAGAAACGTAACGTGCACCTTTTTTGTTGATGTTTTACAAGTGCACATGTAGGATTATATGAAATAAAAATATTTTGATTTTTTTATTTTGATTTTGAATCGCTGCAAAACCGACTTCACGCAGTCTTGGGTTCCCTACCCCTAGAGTGTAATTCAAACCCGCGTAGACGCGGAGGGATGAGGCAGCCCTCAAACTGAGGAGCAGGTGGTTTGAAGGCTCGCCGTTAAAACCATTTGCGACGATAAGCTCGCGTGGGGCTGCCCAAACCCCACAGCGCCGGAGCCGTGACAGAAACAATGCTTGCTGCATGTTGCATGTGTTCTTGCACGCTGTATGCCTGCTTGCATGCTGCATGCCTGCTTGAAACAGTGGTTGAATTCTCGGAAACATGATACTTCAATGTAACTTCGGTAAGAAGTTTTTTGACCAAATGAAAAGTCTGAAGAATTGATTGAATAGTTCAACTGATAAAGTTGCAGACGTGACTTTGATGAAGTAAAAAGAAACGAAACGAAAACAGTTGAAAATTTAGGTGAAAAATTCGGTCAAACATTTTTCGAACTTATGATTACGACTGTACCTAGCAAAAGGGGCTACCTACCCCTTAGGTTCAGTCGTAATCGAAAATCGATTAAGAATTGTATGAGATATTGACAAAGATTGTGTTTTACGCTGTATTTTCTGTTTGCGCTAGTGGTGCTGTTTTGTCTAATTTTCTATCTACGATTTCTTAAATGATGTTTTTGACTCACTTGAGTATTCATTTTGTTGAAAATATAATTGACGATTGAACGAAGGACTTTCAATGATTTTTTTTCACTAAGTATTTCTTCATTTGCCCTTCCAAGAGCTAAATGAGTTCTCAAAAAACCGAGAAGAATATTCAAAAATGTGATCAAAATAAAATTACCCGCCGCTTTTCACATCAGAAAAAAATAACCCAGTTACCAAACTGCTACCAAGGAAAAAAATATGACTATGCGTCAAACGGAACCGCCTTACTTTTCGGTCTTACAAATTATACCACTAAGTTGTAATTTAGCTATTTCTGGTCCAGTGCCAAGAACATTAAGTGGAATACAGAATACGCATGTAGCTGGACAATAAATATGATTTAGGTTTCTCAATAGCGGTTAAATAAATCGCTATTGCAGTGGATTACCCTGTATTATGTCGAATAGAACTGAGTATGATAAAAGAATGAGAATTGTCTGACGTCAGACTTTTAACATAACTTCGGGACTTTATGGCCATAAAGTATCTTGAATGTTTCATTTTTTTTATTGCGAACGTGTTTTATTTTAGGGTTTCAAGGCTAAAAGTTAACGGACATAAACTGTTAAGAGTGGTTTCAACATGATAGATACCTACAACGACAAGAAGTAAGTTAAATTTTCCAAATCATAAAACTGTAAAGATACAGTACACGATCTATACGGTCCAATTCGCTCTTCAATATACCTAAGATTACAAGCCATAAGATTAAATGCGAGGTATCTACAACTAACGAAGAAAATAGTTCATAAGGTGTAATATATGAGGGTTCCTAAATGGAGGAGGCGAGAGACTCGGGTTAATTCGTCGGGTCTGTCCCTGCAATTATGAAAAAAATCGCTTGTCGATATTGCACATCTGGCCCTGGTTTCTATCCCAATTAACAAAATGACGTGCGTTAGCCATTTTGGTTTCGCTCACGTTCAGTATGCCATGCCGGGAGCTTTGCGGAAAATTAAATGAACATTGAATTGACTCTGTTCGGTTTCGTTTAAAAGGATTGGATATTCTCATTTGGTTTTTGATCGAATTCAGAGTTTGTTTTTAGTGCAAACGTATAACTAGAATGAACGATTGGTTTGGTTCATTCTTTACTTTCTTATCTGCTATTCAAGGCTGTAGGTTGTGTATGTGGAGCTCTATTGCAAATTCTGTTTGAACTTCTATTCTGCCGTTTATCTCCCAAAAGACGATGCCGTGGAAGTGACGAATATTAGAGTTATTTAAATTTGAAATACTGTATTATCAACGACACCAAAGAGAAGACTAAAGTGTCCTTCAAACAGGCGCGACGCGACGCAAGCGGCATGCCGCGCCAAAAGCTACGTAGAAAAACTTCTATGAAAACGCGCGCGACTGTTCTCACAGGCGCAACACGACGCGGCTCGACGCGACACGTTTCTGAGTTCTTTCCAGAGCGCGAAACATCGCGCGTGCTGCGCGGCACGCAGCCGAGCCTGCCGTGGTCTATTGCGCGGCGCTGCGCTGCACCTCGCCGCGGCATGAACTCGTTCATCGATTACTCGATCGAAAAGCAATCTAAATATTTCGAAATTTGTTTTGTGTATAATTACGTAATTTTACTTGTATGGATTTGATTCATTTTGATTTTATAAGAAGTCCGTAGGTCACCCAATTGAGATATCCTAATCTATCACTTTACGGTCGTTTTTCAATACGTTAGGATCGAGTAATCGATACGATACCGCGCGACGCGCGACGCCGCGTCGTTCTTGCGAGGCTTCGCGACCCGGCAAACACCGCTATGCCGCGTCGCGCTGTCGCGTCGCGTCGCGTCCCTTTTTGTCGGATCTTTAATTTTCTTTCACATTAATGCCACGCAGAATATTTTGAAATATCTACTCCCACCGACCACTCAATCCCATTTTACCATTTCAGTAAGTTCTAAAACAAATTAAATTCAAAGACCAAAAAAAAATGTGTTGTCGCAAGAACAAGTAACGAAATTCACCTAGAAACCCAGACTCAAATTGGCAGACGCAATCTCGGAAAAAATGTCTTGCACATTTCGAGAATAACATTTTCTAGTTTTCGTACCCGACTCCCGTACTCCGTTAGTTAGTGTTCTGATCGACACAGAATCGCAAAGAGTTCCTAACTGAATTCCTAAATGAAAGTTAATTAGCGAGAGAACAAAGCAATGACGAATCAGTTCAGTAAACAGAGCATACAGCCATATATTTTATTCAGAATCATTAGCCGTTAGTCTTTATAGACAATTAATTGACAAAAGTTTTCTTCAATATTAAAAGTTCAAAGTTCACAACAAAGAAAAACTTGGTCGAATTTAATTAGCTAGCGATAGGTACTCATCATTATTTAGAATGTCTGACAACCAGTCTTACCATTGAGTATCGTATTACCCAGTACTAACTGTATTGTGGAGGTCAGATTGGCACTATAGGCAGTCGCTCCATGTAAAATACTGGTATTCAGCTGCATTCAGTTAGACTGGAAACCGACACCAACATATTGTGACACAGATGCTAATCCCAGCACAACATAATGAGCTTAAAACAATTCCTCTATTGGGACACAGGCCTAATTTCTGAAAAGGAAAGAGTGAAGAAATAGCGCCCCAGTACGGATTTCGGATATCACAACCAATATTAGTCTTTATTTCCATTGACAGATGAATCCGATTCAAATTCAACATCATCATTAATCAAAATCAACTTTATCTTCTCTCTGTTCCTTCATATTTTTCTCTAACAAAAATTTACATTACGTTATAGCCAGACCTAAGTATTCGATTCACGATTTTATTTTTGTTAGAACTTCAAACAGCGTCGGGATTCCAGGATACCTATATTTGTGGAAAAATGTGTCGGTAGAGAAGCTTATAAAAAATCGTATGTTAGCATTCCTGGTAAAGTTGACGTATAAATATGACAGGAATAGCGAACGAGGGGCATTCGTTAAACAAAAGTCCTTTAATTTCGCGAAGACAAGTGTTTTTCCATACCCCAAAATCTCCTCATTACTCCTTATCATCATCGCTTTGAAAATTAGGAGTAATATCATTTGACAAAAGTCCTTTAATTAATTATTAATTTGTTTGTATTACTGGCTTCGACTAGAGAAATAGAACTTGATTAACTGTTTTTAATTAAATCAGATAAGTACTTAAATTTATTGCCAGTCGCTAATATTTTCATAACTCTCAAGATTAAATACTTTCAGAAAGATTACAAAAAAATATCAAACGGGAATGTACGAGAGAAATCTTTCTCATACCATTTCTACAGTATTTATTATACTAACATTTTACTCACGTCTCCATTTCTCGTATTTATCTTACACAAT
This sequence comes from Cerastis leucographa, assembly GCA_963082945.1. Taxonomy (NCBI): domain Eukaryota; kingdom Metazoa; phylum Arthropoda; class Insecta; order Lepidoptera; family Noctuidae; genus Cerastis; species Cerastis leucographa. Next base: position 6,697,650 of record OY720382.1, read on the forward strand.
ACTCGGCAAGTCCGTTTGAACTTAACGATTTTCATCGAGCACTGTCATAACTTTATATTCCATTACGAATAGCGTAGCGACATTGGAATCTCAATAAAAATTGCTCCAAGTAAGCGGGAGCACACGATGGTATGCGCCTAAGAGATCTAAATTCCAGTGAACTCTCGCCAGTAATCAGTTTCACCTTGAACTTGCTTGAGCAGTCGCTGGCTGTGTAAACGCTCCCTCAGAGAAAGAAAACGTCTGCAGTATTCCCGGTTGTGATTGGCAGGTTGCCAAGTAAAAATTAATTCTTGAGGGGGAGTGCGAAAAGTAGGCGCCTGAAATTGAAGCCTTATCGTTATTCCGCGGGTGACCTAATTGAAATCCTATTTGGATTTGTTTTCTTGTAACCTCAACTGATTCAGACTGTCTTTATTATGAAGGAGTTTTCATGAAGCTTATTGGTTAATTAGAGGGTTAATTCACTATTACCATGCATTGTGACATCGATATCACTGATTTGAGCTCATTTTATAAACTCATGCTACTATACATACATATTAGCATGAGTTTATAAAATCAGTTCTCTCCCAATTGGTAATATATTCTTGGTTATAATAGTCTTGATCTTAACCTCTGAAACAATAAGAACAGATTAAATACAAAGTGTATATATCCAAAGATTAAAACATACAATCTAAATGTACGAATACCGGCAACAAATTGATGAAGTCAGGAAGTACTGTCCACAAAATTACAAAGTCCTTGGCGAATTGCTTCAGCTACGCTAGTTGGTATTTAATCTCCTCTTCTCCAAACTAAATTATTTATTTATTAACCTTGCCAGTCGGCGTCTTTCAATTTTTAATCGGGTTTGTCACAGGCTCACAGCACTAATGGTCGAGGATTAAGCAATGTTTGTGATCGTAATTCCGAAAACGTTATTCATTTTTGGACTTTGCCTCAAACTTGTGACTTGTCGATTAATGCAGTTGTACTGCTGTCATTCGTAGACCGTTCTTTGACAGTCTTTACGGGTAGTTAGATGTCAGAAAGTCTGACATCCAATCTTGTCAAGGGTATTGCGTTGTCCAGTATTTGGGCTGTAGAGTTCAGATTGCATACGAAACCGATCCGAACAAAGTTGGGAAAAAGCTAGTCAGATAATGATGACTTGTCGATTGATGCAGACGTCCCGATCACTTGTAGATAAGCGTATTTTTGACTGAAAAGTGGTGTGAAAAATGGTTATCGTGGTATGAACATGCGACTGTATATCTCCCCTCCCCGTCCCCCTCCCTACCAAAAACTCGGGACTTTTAAAAATTTATAACTTTCATTGTTTTCGTTAATTAGCGAGAAGAGGCGTAACACCGAGAAAAGTGGGAGGAATGGGAGGATACCTATGCCCAGGAGTGGGACAGTCAAGGCTTAGAAAAAATAATTTAAGTTTAAAAAACATGAAATAAAAATTAAATAAAAAATTTAAAAAAAAACAACAGAAACACCTCTAAAAAACCTAAAATAAATTAATCCTAGCGTCGTAGCGTCGGGGGACCGCTGAGTAGACCGCTTAACAAAAGCACAAAATAAAGCGGACCACCGACGCTACGACGTTAGGATTAATTTATTTTAGGTTTTTTAGAGGTGTTTCTGTCGGAGGTTTTTAATTTTTTTAATTTATTGAATAAGTACTACACTTTTTGTATAATATGACAAGGTTCTAAGTATATTCAAGGTTTGTGTTATCCGACTGTGCAAAAGTCTCTTCAAACTAGTTATTCGTTTGTGTGTTCGTGCGAAATAGGTTTTTCACATCATTGGTTTCTGTAATGAGAATCGAGAGCCTTTTCTATTGCACCAACTATTGGACTGCTAGATTGTTACATAATTATCTAAATCCGATTAACAACTTCCAAATGGTTACTCATAGCTGTTCATTAGAAGGTCTATTTGTGTGGTTCGGCGGTGCTGTATTGCGGTCTCCTAGAGCGTGCGTAGTCAGTTAAAAAGAAATCAATGTCTTATGATATTGACAACAGACCCAGAATACCAGCGCTGTGTGCTGAGATAGGGACCTTTTGGCCTCGTACAAGACCAATTTAGTTTAATGTATGGCTTATTTCTTAATTTTGATTGTTTTATTTTTATTTAATGTTGCGTTATTGTTTTGTACTTTACCAGTCAAATTCATTAGTTTTCTTCTTTCTTTCAAAACACTAATTATATAATATTATTAGTGTTACAGTATACCGGTATAGACGCCGTCAGTAAACACAATCCATCAGACATATTATCTCTTTTTTAAGTTTTTTTTTTTTTTTTTCATCCAAATATTAACTTGCTTTATTTAGGCCATGTTATCTTAAAAGTCAACAACCTATAAGCTAATAGAAATCGATCTTAACAGCAACAATAAAAGGACGCGGAGTAATAATATAAATGACAATGAACAAGAGACATGTGACTATAATATAACCATGAACTGGATTGAATCAATCTCAATCAGAAACCCGTGACGCGGTACGCGTCGTGTGGTCACGCACCGTTTAGTTGAACTCCTTTGTGTTTCTGACACCCTGGTACCCTAAAGCTTATAATTTGGTCTCTAGATCCCAATTTATTTAGATTTTTCTTTAAAATCTTTACAATGTATTATGAACAAAGTTTCGGTCTCCAAATCACTGTTTTGGTAACTCTTTTTTGACTCTGCAATCCTGGCTATTTTCAAGAATTCTTCATCTTTTCTTCTGTATTTTGGTTTTGTCAGCACAGAATTGGTTATTTGCAGGAATTAATAGATGGCTAAAAGGAAAATATCTTGAAGTTTGGTATTTCGTAAATATTTAATATCTGTTTAATATCCGAGTCCTTTGCAGATTGATGATAGGATTCCTAGCAGTTATGTGAATAATTTCCTTCTGAAAATACCAAAACTCAGAATCAGAGGATGATCTTAGTTTTGTATATTTTTGAGTGACAAAAAATAATATATGCTTTTCTTTCTTTTCAGGGTGAGTAAACCTTCAAGCTGTTTCGAGACTTGGTGCAGTTAATGCAGCCTAATTTAGCAACTCGAGTACTGGTAAACAATACTATGAATATAGTATAGCTACTTAATAGGTCCTAGTTTCTAATAATAGATGCCATCTCAGTAGCCTATAACGTTCCCACTGCTGGGACAAGTCTCTGGGTCATTATCTTCCGCTCATTGGATGCTAGTCAGTGGTCTGCTAAACTTCTACTACACACAAATTAGTTTATTCAAATCCGGGAGACGTCAAAAGAAAAACGAAATCACCGGTAATTATTCAACCCTTTTAAGCCGAATAGTTGTAAAGGGAATTCCATTTGCGGACCGCTAACAACGCGACTGGACAAAAAGTATTCCGGACAAATCTGGTTTGTTTTGACGACTATTTGCAAAGGCGGATACGGGCAAAACGAATAGTTAGAGTAAAAAAATGCTAATAGGATTTTCATGGTTTGAATATGTCGGATCCGGTCATTAGTACGGGCAGTTAAATGAATCAGCAAGCGCGCCAAAGGTGTCATCACGCAACCTACTTACGAGTCTTCCCCCACCTAAGCGCGCTTCTACAGAGTCGTGATGTTTCTTGCTCGCTGCAAGGAAGACAGAGAGTGTCTGATTGCGGCGGAGTTAAGACGTCCCGGAACTGTACCCCGATTCATGGTGCTTAGTGTTATTGTGTTGGATTGTAATTTCAAGTGGTTTATTAGTTCGATAAAAGCAGTGTACCGTGTGTAGTGTGTGTTTTCATATCACAAAACCAATGTTCTGCCCACTTAATAACAGAGTCTAACGGAATAAATCACCTCACACTACGATAAAATAGAAGATGGTGTTTTGTTTTACGACTTGAAAACGTGAATGCAAGCAGAGAAGATGAAGAAAAGCTTATTTTTGGACAAGGACAGGGTTTTGGATATGAATATTGATATATGAAGAGGGAAAGGAAGGCCAAAGAAAAGATGGATAGGGATTGTGTGAGGAATTATATGAAAGAGAAAGGAGTAAATGATGGAGTTACGTCTGACAGGGGAGAATGGAAGAAGGAAACGTGTTTGTGTGATTCCACCGAATAACATAAATACTCACTTAAACATAAGGATTCAGCGAAGAGTTTCTTCCTTATGCCTAAAACCCAGGTTGCAAGAAGAGATCCAGAAAATAGCAAACATAAAATATTATATGGAAGTCGGCAAAAATACCTAAAGCTGAAAGCAGTAGGTATCCTAAAGGAAAGCATAAATCTAAAAGCGTACCTTAAATACTTTGAATGTCAGACATACATCAGTTTGATTGACACACGGTTTAATATCCCTTCTAGACCTAGAGGCTCATAGATAAATGGGGCACGAAGTCATATTTTCATGTCAATTTTCACAGATTCTACCAACTTTATTCAATACTAGCTGTGCCTGCGACTTCATTCGCATGGAATTAGTTTTTTTTTTTTTATAGACGTAGCCTAATTTACTCCTTATTACATCAGCTATCTGCCAGTGAAAGTCCCGTCAAAATCGGTCCAGCCGTTCCAGAGATTACCCGGAACAAACAGACAGACAGACGAAAATTGAAAAAAATGTTATTTTGGTATTGCACAGTATATATACACATTGATATGCATGTAGCAAAAAGTGTATAGATTCTGCCTTCTTGTATCGCAAATATCTTGGGGTCAATACATATACACACATATACAGCTGAATACCAGTTTTTTTTCATGGACCGACATGGTATCTGACCTTCACAACCCAGTCACAAGAATTTTCTTCAGGCTATCTCTGAATTAAAAATCAGTTCGTTAACGACAATCAATCGTTCTCTTTCATCTTTAATTTATACCAATCCAGTCAGTATCTTCACAAAGCCATTTATTTACATTAAGCTCTAGTGATAATATTTTATTCTGAACTTTTCTTCAGTTAAAGATCGAAACGTTTCAGAAATAATAAGAGTTCTTGAGATCGATAAGTCGAGACAAGTAAGACTTACAAGATAGTGATGGATTGAAGTTTATTGAGTAGTAATCAATTAGAGCCCTAATGAGGCATAGACATTTCATGAATCACTCATTCGCTCATGGCATAACAGATTGTACGTAAAAGGAATGAACAAACATGTAACAATGCTACTGACGAAATCACAGCCCAAAGGATAAACTCGGCTTTCGACGTAAGAATGAAGGTTTTGACGTGACAACGTCTTATAAATTGGTTTGCCGGGTGACACTTCAAGAAACTGCGTTACGCTCCGCTCACGTTATGCGCTCACAATGAGAGCGAGTGAGAGGCACGCGTGCCTTTCACTTTTTATGTCTGTCTCTCTCGCTCTTAGGCGGGCTAACCATGCCCGAGTGGAAGGGACGCGTGCCTCTATATATATATATTTGTATATAAATACGTATGTATGTGTAAAGGTAAAAATAAAATTTTGTTAATATGAAATTCAGTGCGAGATTCTTTGTATAAATTAATGTTTTAAATATAATTCTTTGTATAAATAAATGTTTTAAATTGTTACTATTATTTCATCCTTCTTCCTACTATACGAATGAATATTCACATTAAAATTATTTTACCACTCAAAGTCGTTGTCACGTAAAACTTTCGCCCATATACCGACTTTACAGGCAACCAATTTTTAAAGTTCAAAATTCATGCCCAGCTCATGTTCAGATCTACATAAATATTTTGAGGAATACGCCTCAGATCGTTCTTGAGGTCAACCATTTTCATGAACCGGTAGTCTTGGCTTCTTTCAGATTTACCGACATGGTGTTAGTCTGCGAAGTTGATACTAGTGATCCTCCTTGAGTGGATGTCTATCAAACAGTTTAGTGGCAAGTTATCTCTCCATTGATTATCTACTCCGTGTTGAGGCTGGGCATTTACGTGCCGAAATTGAGATTGATCGAAGTTGACTCCAGCGAAACGGTAGGGAGTCGAAAATGTGTTTGTTTTTCTGTGGTTAACTTCGTGAATTTTTTTAGGCAAGACATCATCAGTCAATGTCAGGTTTTATAGTGGAATAAATAAGATAGATTCTTTTCCCCTATTTTTGTCGAGTGTGGCAAAATTTAAGTTTATATTTGCAAAAAATACGCTAAGGTCATGTACCCAAAATTATAGGCTATAGAAATTGCGTCGAAGTAAAATTAACAGACAACGGCGACAACATATTCTCTATATTACTCCAGAAAAGATAACATAAGTTAGGAGGTAATTCTACGTTAGATACTTTATTCCCCACCCAGAATCTGCGTCAGCGATCTCAATTGCTGCTATCAAGTATCTATCACTTACCCCTCGGACATAAGTCTTGGTGTAAGTTATAAAAGGGCGGTTCGTTTTCAAAGTCTTGTGATATCTTGGAATTTACCCTTGATTTTTCAAAATTGACTGCTCATTCGTATTAACGTTTTTGTTCGCATTGAACAAAACATCTTTCGCTTTAAGTTCTCTTCTTTGGATTCTGTTGTCAGTTTTCCAATTTCTATTTAATCATTTGTTTATTTTAGTCATCAGCCAATTTTTATTCAGTTTAGATTTGATCCATAAACGTTATTTAGAACGTACTTTGGCTAAGCGTTATTCTTGTTACTTGAAACTGAATATCTACTAGTCTCTCTAGGCGCTCTAGATTGATTTAGCGGGGAACGTATAGAACGTTTTGAATACTGTAATTCAAAATACGTTCCCCGCTAAATCTTATACTTTAAACCAGCTCTTCATCTACGCATGCATGTCACGCGATATTATTTATATTGTCTGCATCTGTGGTGACAATTTCGTTCAATGAATTATTGATAGTGATGTTTGTAGGAGATTATTCATTCATATTGACAAGATTGGTTCGGGTCTTGTCTATTTTTGAGATATTTTGTTGAGGGAGAGAATTTTTATGAACGTTCCTATGTCTGATGTCTTTGTTCTGGTGATTCGGTTCATCAGGTAACCGGAAATGGCTACTTTTTTTATTCGACTTGTTAAATCTGTCTATAGCATCTACTTAGATATGTATAAAAATGTGGCCCTCACCGTTATTTACAATTTGCTTGAGGCGTTTTCTCTGCATTGCAACTGAAAGGACCGGTCGCAACTCATGCTCTATTACAACTAAGCGTGAGCGCAAGTGTCTCAGTTCACTCAAGAGCGTTGTGCCAACGTTTGTGAAGAGTTCTTATTGCTAATTCATGTGTGCGCTCACATGTAACTGCTTTTTTACGCTTGCATGAACTTTTAAAAGTGAGGTTTAGTTTGTTTTCTACTTTTTCTAGTACGAGACTTTTGGACGTGACCATACACGTTTGAAATAGTCCCATCAAAACTGTAGTAACGACACACCTAGGCACGGTTCTAATGCTGATATTATATGAATGCTGTAAAGATTAGATAGAACCATGTAATTTGGGACAAGCCCGCCACACTGTTACTCCTGAAAACCAGAATTAATAAAAAAAATGTGAATTGTTCTAAGGGCAAGAAAATAATGATATTGATGATAGTTCTAAGACCAATTCTAATGCTGACCTCCATAGCCTCCTCTTTGGTAGTTTTCCTTCCACCTTCTATAAGCGTTATGTCAAATATCCAAGAGCTATGATGGAAGCCTTAGCATTTCATGCAAAACTAATCTGTTCGATGTTGCTGAGTAATGCCATTATCTTTGATTGCCAGCTCATCGGCCAGTATACAGTTACTATTTCTCTGAGATTTTATGATATCCTCGTCTTGTGTAGCTACTAATATATTCTACGTCTTTAGTTTGCTCGAATACAGCAGATGACTATTTGCATAGTAATAAAATTGATCTTAAACAAGCTGACATCTGTCTGCTAGGTGATTAGACTTTATTAGCATAAATTATCTTTTAATTAAAAAGATAAGGTGCTTATTTTGAAAAAGGTTATTTGATAATAGTTTTACCGCTATCATTGTCATTGTAAAAACTGCGCTCAATATTTTTCAATTGTATCGAAGTGTATACGCGTGATCGAACGATTTTAAATGAAATTCTATGAACGGGTAATGAAGATATAATGATGTGCGTTATGGGAAAACACAGAAAGTCCCAAATCAAATGGCATCGAATAGGGGATAATCCAATTTTTTTTTCTTTGTCCGTCGGTTAGTTTTTTGAAAAGTATTGGACACGTATTTTTTCTTTTTTCACGTGGTCATAAAATTACGGAGATATATTGAGTTGAAATGGCGCATGACGTCACATGTAGGCAAGTTTTATACCTACTTGTGACGTAGTGAGCCCCCACTCTCCAACTTTAATGAGTTTTAATTAAGTAATTTTTTGATATTTTGATAAAACAAAAAATACGTGTAATATTTTTGTATTACCTGTCTGACGGACAAAATAGAATGTCGTTTTCTTTACCCAGTCCGATCCCCTATTGTATCAATCCAAAACTAAATTTTCTGGATGGATATTATTCCTCGTGAGTGTTCGAGTTGCTTCTTTTTGGACCAAAACAATGGTCACTATAAACAATCTAAGAAGAAGAAGACAATAAAATGACACATGGATATAAACGATCAGTTCCACGATCTAAAAAGAACATCAGAGAGAACCAAACAATCCATTTTAGAAATTCATGAACAAGGAACAAGAAATCCTCTATAAATTCTCAAACTTGTACTGTGGTGCGAAACAATTGTCGGTTAACAGGAAACGTTCACAGTGAGTGGTGGACGGTTATAGCAAGTCAAATAGCTTGGCTCGTTATGACAAATTGAGGGGGATTTAGTGGAATAGCTCGCTATGACTTTGGTGCGACGGGTAAGGATTTTGTGAAACGTTACGTAGACATGCTCGTGTATTTTGTTAGGAGAATTGAAACTTGTCTTGTAGATAAAGGATGGTTTTAGTTAACTCTTGGGCCAGTGTGCAACAACATTTTAATCGACTAATTTAAAAAGTATCGTAAAGAAGCACAGAGAGAAAAGTGGCAAGAGTGGAGTGCGGCTTAAGCCCAAAATTAGGACAATTCAAAAATGCCAAAAAAAGTACCGCTGCTAAAAAACCGTAATTTGAATATGGAACTGTTTATATTATGTTTTAAATATCTTTAGTTTCCATTTGGTAATGAGCTTAGCATTTAGTTTTAGGTCTACACGTGCCTCATATTAGCCGTAGGCTTAATACGATAAGACTTTACTAGACAGCGTGTCATGACCGTAACCTACGGTATTTTAGAAACCTAATAAGATACAACACCAATGAAGGTAATTGCTTGTTTAATAGTGTCTTTGTATACAGATATTATAAGATTCGAATTATTTTTTTCAAATAAACACAGCGTTTATGTTTCGTTATAGTTTAAATCTGCTGTCGAATGCTCTATCTAGTTGTGAACTTATGTCTATCTGTCATTATTTTCAGTCATCGAAATACATCATCTGCCTAGCTTTTTTCCCAAACTTTGTTGGGGCCGGCTTTCAGTCTAACCGGATACATCATTGAAATACAATAGATAAAAGTAGTTAGTAGATTCATTTAATCCTAAAACTGCCTACATATCGAAACTCCAGTGACTATTCTAAGCCGTGGAAATGGCGAAGTTTTGAGAAGAAGGAGATGCTTGGGTACATGACAGATTTGTTTCAGTTTTTTGTACCCTACATTTAAAGGAAGTACACAAAGTAATTAATTTTGAACCGTACTTAGAAGCTTCATAATTCTATTTACCCCTGAAGCCGAAGCGTGAACATACAGACTTACAGGCATACACAAAGTAAGCTCCCAGATGCCGTTGCTTGGACCTCTACAAACAACTTAGGAGTACACAAGGCAAAGTTTTGGGGCGTGCCGTAAGCCTTTAAGTTGTGTATGTGATGTATAGCTGAACATTAATAACTCTTGAAGGGTTTTCATATTAATTTGGGTATGGGATTCAGTAAATATTGCTAGAAGTTATTTATCATCATCATCAGCAGCCTACAGCAGTTTACTGCTGGACTTAGGCCTCCTCAATCGCTCGCGACTTCACTCGATTTTCGGCAACTCTCATCCAGTTGCTACTAGCCACCCTGCGATGATCGACGCTCCACCGAGCCTGAGGGCGTCCCACCTTACGCTTGCGGATTCGCGGTCTCGACTCAAGAACAAGTCTTCCCCAACAGTTATCGGTTCTACGGCTAATATGGCCGGCCCATTACCACAACAGCTTATTCTGTGAGCTAAGTCGACAACTCTGGTTCTATGTTCTCGTTGCGGAGGCGATCCCTCAGAGAGACTCCAAGCATAGCCCGCTCCATAGCACGCTGAGCAACCCTAAGTTCATGGACCAACCGTACCGTGAGAGTCCACGTTTCGGCCCCGTAAGTGTCAACGTTTCGGTTGCGTAAGTCATTACAGGCAGAACGCACTGATTGAAAACCATGGTCTTTAGGCTCTGTGGAATACGCGACGAGAAGACCCGACAAAGCTCCCCAAATACTGCACAGCCTAGCTGAATTCTTCTGTTAGCCTCCCTCTCAAAGTTGTCCTTACCAAACTGCAGAGTTTGCCCGAGGTAAACATATTCTCGAACAATCTTGAGAGGTCCGCCTTTGTCTACACTCGGTCCTTGGGTGAAGTGTACGTTGATCATAACCTGCGTTTTTTCCAAGTTCACCCTGAAACCAATGTGTAGTGAAGAATCAACTAGGACATCCAGCATCTGCTGCAAGTCATGCAGCGATTCAGCCAGTATGAGTGCATTCGACCTATAGTGAGTCGCATTACAGTTTTGTCGCACAAGCGTTAATCGCGCTTCCGTGTGTCGACCTCACGTTATACACTCGACGATGTCCAGAATCACCACTGCTGGTTATAGGCCTCCCTTTTCTTTTACCACACATCCCGGTTCTATGCGTCACTTATCTAGGTTGTAAATGGCACGTCATGAGTTATCCCAAAAGTAGCATTAGTTTGCTGCATGAATTTAATCACCGTTAACAATATTTTTGTGAAACAAAATCGTGGTCTTTACAACTTATAAACACTATTTTAGGAAAGGGTTTCTATTCGCAGCATGAGTAGCAGCCACGGAGTCTGGATTTGTGCCCAGTTGATAACAATAGCCTCGCCACATTACTGGCAAAATGTGAGTGGGTATTCTGTACTAATGGGTCTGCCCAACCCTTCGGGGATTACATTCGTGATGTTATGTTATGATTTTTGTTCACAGCTGCATATTTCCTTAATCCAAGAGCATCATCTTCTGCCTAGCCTTTTCCCAAACTATCTTGGGGTCGGCTTCCAGTCTAACCGGATGCAGCTGAGTACCAGTATTTTACATGAAGCGACTGCCTATCTGACCTCCACAACCCAGTAACTGGGTAATACGATACCCCTTGGTAAGACTGGATGTCAGACTTTTTGGCTTCTGTCTACTCGTAACGACTGTCAAAGATCTACAAATGACAGCTGAGACCAACGGCTTAACGTGCTTTCCGAGGCACGGAGGAAACTCGGTATGTAATTATGGTCACCCATCCACGGACCAACCTCGGCAAGCACGGCTTAACCTTAAAGATCGACCCACGCGGCTGTTATTATTAATCCAAGAGACAGACTATCGAAATAATTTCTCACCCCTTCACAAAAGAAAGCAGCAAAGCCACATTTCCTGCTCGCTCTAAACACGACGGTCTACAAGCTATTGTCAAGCTAAATGCAGAACACTCAGCTTGTATAGGCAAAGAGTCCTACACGTTTCGCTCGACTCCGCTCACATAGCTCTTCAGTAGAGAACGCTGTTTTGCAGGCTCTTATTCATTATACTGTTTAGAAATAGAAGAGTTTTTGAGGGCAAAAAAGAGCTTACGTTCGTGATGGAGTGTGGGAGGTAAAAGTTGTCGCCTTTTATTCCCGAAGGGTTTTGGTAGAAGGTCTCAATAATACACCCACATCATATAAGATTTTTTAAGTCTGGAGTGACTGGTGGTAGGCTCACCACCAGTCACTCCAGACTTAAAAAAATCTTATATTCATTGCCATCGATCGGAAACAAATCAAGACTATAGGTTGCCGTTAAGGATATCCTAATGTTGAAGACACTTTACCCGACCTAAAAATTGGATACAGTACTTTATGCTCAGCAGTACCGCTAGCGTTCTCTAGATCAACCAATAATGGAAGCATCCTAAAGCTCGAAAACAATATAGGGTGATTGGTAATTAATGACCGATTCTTAAACACGTGATAATACTCATATAACAAACAACTTTCCCAAAGAAACATTTTTATACCTACTCATTAACTTTTATCACAGCGCTCGCTCGCGAATTTCATACGGCTGTTGTATTATTGTGATAAAAGTGAATGAGTATAAAAAAAATGGAGGAGGATGATAAGCCGTGCTTGCCGAGGTTGGTCCGTGGATGGGTGACCATAATTACATACCGAGTTTCCTCCGTGCCTCGGAAAGCACGTTAAGCCGTTGTTCCCAGCTGTCATTTGTAGATCTTTGACAGTCGTTATGAGTAGTCAGAAACGAAAAGTCTGACATCCAGTCTTACCAAGGGGTATCGTATTACCCAGTTACTGGGTTGTGGAGGTCAGATAGGCAGTCGCTTCATGTAAAATACTGGTACTCAGCTGCATCCGGTTAGACTGGAAGCCGACCCCAAGTTAGTTTGGGAAAAGGCTAGGCAGTTGATGAGTATAAAAAAATGTTTTTTTGGGAAAGCTGTTAATTATTGTAAAATATGGTGGTAGGTGGATAGCAGGAACGAAATCAAACGACAATGACTTGGTGGCACAGCGTATAATCGCAGATTGACGCGCCTTGACCAACATGAACCATATTATATCTTGTGCTCCTATACTATAACCTAATTGTTAATACAATACATCACACTTATCATGAGTATGATTACGTGTTTAAGTATCAGTCATTAATTACCAGTCACCCTATATAAAGCCTGTACGTTATTCTCGGTGACTAATCGATTAACGGTTAACCGTTTGCCCGATTTGAAAATAGGCAAAAGTATTGAATCAAGACTGACTCGTTGGTTTAGTGGTCGCAAGTGCTGTGACTGCTCATAAGGCCCGAGGTTCGATTCCTGGGAAAAGCGTTAGTGGGTTTTATTTCTCAGTAGCAGGCATGGAGTCTGTATATGTGCATAGTTCATAGCAATAGGCTCCCCCCTAATACATGAAACTTAAACATAACTGGTGAAATGTGAGTGTACTCCACTGCCTTACCCTTCGAGGATAAAATGCGTGATGTTATGTGTAGTGAATTGAGTATATCTAACTTCAATTCATAGTAACAAAAATGCTTTTTAGAAGCTTACTAGCTGTCCCGCGCAACTTCTTCTGCGTCACATATTCCCCGTTTTTGCAACATTTTTCATTACTGCTCTATCACAATACCTTTTCATTGCTGCTCCGCTCCTGATGGTCGCAGCGTGATGATATATAGCCTATAACCTTCTTCGATAAATGGGCTATCTAACACTAAAAGTTTTTTCCAAATCGGACCATTACTTTCTGAGATTAGCGCGTTCAAGCAAATAAACAAACGCTTCCGCTTTATAATATATATAGTATAGATTTCTTACACTGAACTGAAGAAATGTGTAGTGGGATCTTGTGGTACTGATAATAGCAAAGTCTAAAAACCATAATAATCTAAGTGTTCATCACAATCTTATCATGCTCAAAAACTCATTCAAGAGTATCTCACAAGGGTGGAGAGCATATAAAAACAAAATAGCAACATCTTAACATAAAAGTCTTAAATAATATCCACCTACTCCAGTTACTTCATTCTTTTGTTTACCTATAAAGCTATGTTTACAAGCCCGAGATTGGGTAATTTTACAACTTCGCCCTACAGTAGGGCAGTTACACACTCACGGGTTACTCGTACGTTCAATGTTTGATAAAGCTGTAAAAATACCGGAACATTATTGCTTCATGCCTGAAATGGGGCAGATAAGATTGTTTAAGTTGATTGATAAGGGGTTGATGAAATTCCTAATTACAGGTCATGTTTACTTTTATGTAGACATTGTTTTCATGGAGATAGTGTATTAGATATGCGTGTAATATGCGGTGAGGTAATTTTGTTTCAGTTCGATGAACTAAGTTTTATATTGTTTGTTGTTTGCCTATTGGAATAAATCGATATAATTCGCGATTCGAGAAGCGACTTTATTTTATAAGTAGGTGTCACCCGCGGCCTTCGTTCGAGTGAATTTAATATCTGTATATTAAAATTTTACTTCCCTTTTTGAATTGGATTTCGATTTTTTTAACAATTGCATGAGTTTTATTTTTTTGCAAGACCGGGTTATTTCTTTTTTCTAAAACAAAAGTAGCTTAGTTACATCAGCTATCTGACAATAAAAGTTAGTCAAAATCGGTCCAACCGTTTCTGTGATTAGACGGAAAACACTGACAGAAAGACAAAACATAATAGTATAATCATTTAGTAAAAAGTTGTTATTTTGAAAATATAAACACACTTCAATTGTATTTATTTGTATAGATATACAGAAATATTAAGAACATAAACATTTCTACTCACATGACCACTCACCTCTCAGAGCATTAAATAATGTTAATTAGTGTTCCATTGCCATAAATTAATTTCTGCTGACGGTTTTAACCTAACGGTTTTAGCACTATGCCTCCAATAAGACAATCACTCATCTCAGCTGTGCTCAGCTGTTAATTGTATATGATAATATTTGCGAGACTGGAGTGTGTAACAGCGTCCTGGCTGCCCCCGCTTCAGAAGCAGCCAGGATGTTGTATAGGCTCGTAGCTTGTGGCATTAATCGCAGAAGTAGTTAAAGGTGATTTTGATTTTTTGTTTAGTATTGTAAGTTGATTTGTAACAATGAGGGTGGCATAATCTGTCTAGATTAAAACCCTCTCTAAATAAATAAAGAAAAAAAAAATAAAAAAAGACAATCACTCAGATATTGCCGCCGTGAATCTTTTACCGTAAGTCAGTATTTAAACTACTTATGATTCTGATTTGAACTAACTGGCTTGTGGAGGTCAGATAGGCAGTCGCTTCATGTAAAATACTGGTATTCAGCTGCGTCCGGTTAGACTGGAAGCCGACCCCAACATAGTTTGTGAAAGGCCTAGGCAGATGATGACACTGTTTATGATAAGCATATGGATTACGAAAACTTCGGATCTGTAGCGGAAAAAAATTCCGCACCACAAACAAAATGCCTAAAGGTACCAGACAGCATCAGTATGTGCTAACCCCTCTACAGTCCCGCCGAGTACGCCAGGGGGGTAACTACTTAAGAACGCTGTCTGTACAATATCTATTCGACTTTCTTGGTATTATATTAGTTCCTTCCTTGATATTGATGTCGTATAGCTACAGGGATCCAAACCCTTTCGCGAAATGTTATATTCAGGAACGCCTGTTCCCAAGAGCCGTCGATCATGGAGACAAGCCATAAAATAGTTCGGCCATAAAGGTAGTAGGGTAGTATAGCTTTGTTCAAGGTTACAGGGCTAAAAAACAAGGGGAAGTTTTGGTATCAAACTATCGAATGTGTTAACTTAGACTATATAGGATAAAAGGAACGATAGGATATCATTATTTACCTAAAAAGTTTGGATTAATTTCGATCTTTTCACGACGAAACCCGCGGTCTGTTTTATAACCAACTCATTTTTTTTTCTGTGGTATGTGGATGCATTATAATCATCACATTAGCAATACAGCGTTTGTAACAACTGTGATGGCCTAGTGGTCGGATCATCACGCCGGACTGCCTAGTCATAGCTCTCAAGTTCGAATCCAAGACACGCACCTCTGATTTTTCGAATTCATTTGCTTTTTGTATCACTAGCTTCGGTGAAGGAAAATGTCGTGAAGCAACCAAACATGCCTGAGTGATATTTCTCAACAGAATGTTCAGCCAAGTCAGAGCCCCATGGGCGCCATAAAAACTCTGACTCCAGCGCACTGAGCACACGAAAAGAGGAATATCACATTAGCCAGGTGCAGTATTTATTTATTTCGTACGTCGTCGCATCACAATCACCTTACCAGTTAGTGTGGTCACCGTATAAGTCACTAATGAATAAATAACGTTATACCCAGGTGTACAATGTTTCACTTATCAATACTAATATTATAAAGCTGAAAATCCTTAAAAGTGCTTAATGTTTTTAAAATATTAGCGGGGACAGGTTGGGGCATTCACCCAGCGAATTTGAGGCGCTTATACATATCTTGTATTCGTAGCAGACTAGATTATGCAAGTTTCCTTTATGGCAATAGTTGTAAGACACATACAAGTAAGTTAGACAAAATACAGAATCAGTGTATGCGGGTAATAGGTGGTTTTATTAAAACGACACCTATACATGTCATGGAGTGCGAACTACACCTACCGCCTTTAAGTGTACGAAGACATTACCTTGCCGGAAAATACTGGTTAAAGGCGAAATCCTTTTCTAACCATAAGATTATGACAATATTAGACGATTTAAATCTATCCAGCCAAAATTCTTATTGGAGGTGTAAAGAAAAGCCCATTTTAATCTTAGTTCATAGTTACCTTAAAGATTCTGCTATACATGTTAGTACACAATTAGATATGTTTTCACTCAATACCTGGGTCAGCAATGTGAATATTTCGAATATAATTAAGTTTAACATAGATGCCGTAAGTAATGCTAAAAGAAGTTATAATTCGTTGGACTTACAACAACTCTGTAATGGCTTTATTCAAAATACCTATTCAAGTTATTATCAATTTATACGGACGGCTCTAAGGAAAGTAACTGTGGTGGACTAGCTATTTATGACCCGCAAGTTAGTAGTTCAGTGAAAATACGAATTGATTCCAACATCTCAATAATGTCGATAGAATTGATAGCAATATCAGAAGCAATTTCGTATGTTCATTCTTTCCAACCGGGCAAATATGTTATTCTAACAGACTCCAAGAGTGCACTACATCACATTGCTCGATGCACCTCGAATAGTCGAGGCACACCGATAGCATATAGCATCTTGGAGTCACTTTCCACATTAGCCACTAAAAATTATACAATAGTATTGCAATGGATACCTTCACACATAGGTGTGGCAGGAAATGAAGAGGCAGACTATCTCGCTAGACAAGCCCTATCTGATGGTATCCCCATGTTTTGGTTACCGTATTATACCGACGTTTTTTATAAAATTAAGATTAAATGTAGAAACATGTGGAATGAATATTTTGACGAGCGTTCTCTAATAAAAGGAATTTGGTATAAAACTATCCAACACAAGTTGTCCCGTTCTACTTGGTTTGCTAATTCCGATTTATCTAGACACACCATAGTTACTGCGATGAGACTGCGTTCCGGACACATCCCACTGAATAGCTTTGCGTACCTAATGGGCAAAGTTAGTACCAAGAACTGCACGGAATGTGATTTGATTGAAGACGTGTATCATATTTTGGTGGAATGTGTCCGAAACGAGGCTGAGAGGATTTCTTTTGGGCTTGCTTACGGCATTAGCTTACATGACAGTGGTGTAAGTAATATTATTCTTGCTACCCCCTTATCAGAGGAAGCGAGATTCTTATATAAAATGGTTGATTGTGCTTTAAAACGTAGATAAGATTAGTATGTAAAATGTGAATATTTAAGTTAAGATGTCTGCACCTATGGGGATGGCATGATCATGCATGATCAAATCCCCTATCTATCAATAAAGATTAAAAAAAAAAAAAAAAAAAAGCTGACGAGTTTGTTTGTTTGCTTGAACGCGCTAATCTCAGGAGCTACTGGTCCGATTTGAAAAATTATTTCAGTGTTAGATAGCCCATTTATCGAGGAAGTCTATACATACACACGACCAATAAGAGCGGAGCAGCAATGAAAAATGTTGCGAAAACGGGAATAATGTGACGCAGACGAAGTTGCGCGGGACAGCTAGTGTATAAATAAAAGTAATTTATTGTGATGACATTTAGAGCTAAAAATGGCATTGACTCGTGCCAACGCAATCAGTTGGTTACTCTCCATTTTAAGTCAGAACAAACCAAGTTGTAAAGAAAGAAATCTTTATATACAGTGACTCACAACTCGACTCCGCAAGTCTGTTTATGCCGAGGTCATGATATTAGCAGTATGACGTCACAGGGTATCGTAAAAGTATTAAACCGTGGGAGGTTCCGTAGGTAGCAAGATTTAAAACCAGGCAATCTTGGCCCAGTACCAAGCTCGTAAAAATTTGAGTCCGCTTCCTACGCTCCTGTTTTTAGAATATTGAAAATTATGAGTAAATTCCGTTAGCACTTGACTGGGTGTATTTATTCCTTTGTTCCTATTAGGGCGTTCACTTATTGCGTATTTATTAAACCTGGCTTAAAGCCGTAGGACTGTTTTCTGGCGTAATCGATTACTTCATTTTACTGCTCAAGTTCAAGGACTTTAGAAAATTAAGAGGCAAATGCCTTTGCTGCTTATTCAACTTTGAATAATGACAGCTACAAATAGAAGATAATGTTACCATCAGTGGAATAATTGAGTAATACACTTACAATGGCAATGCCATTCATTTTGGCAGTTCACCACCATTCATTGCGTTGACTGTGTTGTTGAGCAGACGAATTATTTTACAAACTACATTAAAAAACTATGATCCAAATATGACTATTATATCAATAGCATCTTTGTCTTACTGCGAGGCAAGGCCTACCTTTTCTTGCTCCTTTTTTTTTTTCGGATGGGAAATCATCAAATGACTTCTCCCGCTCTGGGCGGAGCGGGAGGGAGTGTCAGACTTGTACTGACTAAAACCCACCCATGTTCCTTCTTCGCCCTTTGTGTTCCAGGGCCGCGGTATCTCTTTCGAACAACCCGCAGCCCTGGCAGGCATCGGCCCTCTCGGACCCCTTCCGGTTTGCTGACATCTCCTTGATGCGCGCGTGGAACACGTACGCGCCGTCGACACGGCTTGTCGTCATAAGACGGACGGACGGTGAGCTAGCCCATTACTCACCGTCCACAGACTCGCGCCTACGGTGGCCGGGGGCCACTGGTTGCCCCCCGACGCCCGGGGCGTCTCCCGCGGCGGCTGGGACGTGAGGTTCTCTCCCTCTCACGTTCCGCCACCTCCTTCGCTAGCATGACTGCTTCGCAGAAGGAGGCGACGGCATCCCATTCCCTCTCGCTCCGGACCATAGATTGAACCAGGGCCGGACGCAAGAGGTCGCCGCCGCCAATCGCCGCGACCTCTCGCGACTCTCACCTTTTCTTGCTCCTTTCGCTTTGTAATTAGGAAGCAATTAAGCATTTTCTTCAAAGTACTTTGGATTGTGGTTGAAATCTTGTTAAATTGCTGGTCATAATTATCTAAGAGCAAAGCCAGCTAGGTATTCGTTCCTATTTTTAACGATCAGAAAAAAGAGTCTTTAGAATTCAAACAAAATACAAATGTTTACAGACCGGTTTCATTCCAATTACACAGTTTTTTTTCACAAATAGTTAAACGAAAAACAGCCCATCTTGTTGAAAACAGAAACCTTACAATCTGCCGAACAATACCATAAAAGTATTGGAAAATAAAGATACAAAATGATAAAACTCATAATTTACTTTCCGTCTTAGTTTTTGTATATATATATACCTATATTTTTTCACAGAATTTAAGACAAGGTAAAGAATCATATAAATACAGGAAACCTTGGTCGAAGCCAAATGTTAAGTCTTTGGACTGGAAACTACCGCGTCTTTAATTAAAGAACATTTAAAGTTGTTTCATTATTTTTAAGATCAAAGAAAATAATTTTAGAAATGAACTTAGTCTACAGTGGTATTATACAAGGTGTTGTTTTGCGTCCTCGTCAAAACTCAGGAGGTTGTCAGAAAAGACATAAATAATCAACTTAAATTTCGGTATTAATAATCGCTGCTTTTTTTTTAGTTTATTAAATTTGTCAGTATTTCAGAATAACTCCCTAAACTTGATTTAGGGAATAGAAAATGATTGAATAAACGTTTGAGATTGTTTGTATGTGTGGAAGCTCGGTTACAGGGCGAGGATCGGACGGTCCGCGTTTGAAACACGGGTGGTTCACACTTATACCGATTTCTGTTGAATAAGAAAAAAAAAAACAGGTCGAGAATCATTAGCATACCTCCTTGAATTTGATGAGGTTGCAAAACAACAGCTTGTATACTCCTTGAATTCTTCATCTTCCTGCCCTTGTCTAATTCTACTTGGGGTCGGCGCAACTTGTTTTCTTCTTCCATTCTTCCCTGTCAGACGTCACGGCATCATGTACTCCTTTCTGTTTCATATCAATCCTCACACCATCCATCCATCTTTTCTTTGGCCTTCCTCTCCCTCTCAATCTATCAACATAATTAAATACTACTTGAATGAAGGTGTAATTTACTATTATTCACGTATTACTTCTGCCTTCTTACTGACATATATATACAAATCGTAAAGACTCAACGCACAGTGCGTTACAAGCAAAAGGCAACACCGTAGAATAAGAATGCATGGAAGCGACACTCCATCCCAAACTCATTACGAATGCACATTTTACATTCTACCCTGCAACGATTCTTAATTATCTACTTCATCAAGTCGCTTCATTAGTGTCCTTCCTAGTAAGATCATCTTAATATCACAACGTAGCCACGCCAAATGCGCTCTAATTATCTTAACGCTAGGTAAACATTTATACGTATAATCGGATTTGCAATCAGCCGTGTTCCATACACCAACACTCAAACGTCACCAGCAATATTAAGCAGTAATCGGAGTATTGTTAGATACCAATAGATTGTCAAATTGTCAGTTACAAGATTGTTTAGATGACGTGAAGCTAATGTTGAATTTGAGAAGCTTACAAATTATAGAAAGAGAAAGAAAGAAGAAAGAAAACATATTTATTTGGCACATGCCACAAGCGCACACAACAAAAAAAAAATGTTAAAACTTAAAACTAAACAGAAAGAAATAAATAATATTGTGTGTCTCACGGCTGCGCCAAAAAGGCCCAGTTCAGCAAACTGCCGAGCAGCTAGTGCCCGACGCTGATTTTCAACTGTTTATAATTATCTATACAGGATGGAAGGCATACCGATGCGAAAATGGTTACCACTACTCAGTAAGTAATTCTGAAACCTCCCAACGAAAATTTTACCATGGGTAATTTAAAAAAAAACAGCCGTTCCATACATTTTGACCGTGTAGGTATTTTGCTCTTTTGTTGGACAACAACAGATTTTTTTTTCCCTTCAGGCCAGTCAGATGAGTCAGATCAGTCATCATGAGATTTGGGTTTAAAGATATTTATTCTTCAAAAAGACACAAAGTCACTTACATGAGTGCAGAGGTTTTTTTTTTTTGTTATTTGCGACGGGATAGCTCTTGACTCTAGTCTAGGTCAGAGATGACAGAGACAAAGTTGACTATGGTACGGGCTTACCCAAAAGAAGCCTGTTCACTCAAACTTTGAAGTGATTAGAGTTGTAAGCGTTCGGAAACAGACGCACGCAGAGAGTTCCACTCCTTTGCTGTGCTTTGTACTCAATGGTGGTGCAGAAGTTGAGACTGGACGTCAACTCCATGCCTCAAGTCGATCAGTCACAGGATCAGATGTACCACGAAAAGTAGGGGTTTGGTCGAAACGACTCATTTTTGAGATAAAAAGACAAACCTGTCTTTTGGTGGCATTAAAAGAGACCAGATTGTCATCACTCCATTGGGAGACAAGGCTTAAGGTCATTTTTGTCTACTCTACCATAGCCTCCTAACCGCATGCTAAGGTTCCACATGATAGCAATGAAAATACTCGTATGTATTTGTAGAGACAACAAGTTACAAGTAATTAAGTTATTTTCAAAAGTTAGTCAAAAGCCTGTTAAATACTATTAGTGGTGTACTAAAGAGCAGGAGCAAAAGAAAGGGAGCCAATAAGATCCAACTCGTTTCTTCTGAGAAAAGTTCCTTATAAATCTGAAAATACCTGGTTCGAAAAAGCATCAAAATGTTACCGGAAAATTCTCTATTAGAAGATGTCTTCACTAAAGTTAGTTATATTTCATTTCTAGTGACTGGGATAATTTTATATTTCACTTCCGAGAATCAACGACAATTCGCTGACATAGCCTGCAGGTAGTTCAAAAGATATTGCTGTGATAAAAACGTTTTACAGTTTTCTAATTTGTTGTTTGTTTTCGTTTTTGTAGCTTTTGACCCACTTCCCAGTTTCTGAATAAGCTGAAATTTTGCAAACATGTTTCGTTTGCATGACAATACGTGGTGAGCTAAGTGACGTCATGCTAAATCTAAAATGTCGGACTAGTTATTTTTATGCATTCCCATGCATAAATGAGAACAGCGGTGGCCCAGTGATTTGAGAGCTGCGGTGACCCAGTGGTGGCAGCCCCGACTTACGAGCAGTAAGCCGTGGGTTCGAACCCAGGCAGGCGCATTACTTTGTGCAACGGCCTCAAAAACGGTGAAGGAAACCATTGTAGAACTAAAAATTAGAAGACATGTGACATCTACCAGCCTGCACTGGGCCCGCGTGGTGGATTACAGCTTACTCCCTCTCATTGAGAGGAGGCCTGAGTCCCAGCAGTGGGAACATTATAGGCTGATGATGATGATTCCCATGATATGGGTACCAAATGAAAAGGTTTGCTGAGAAGCATACGAGAAAAAAACGCGCGGTCGAGTGGTGCACGTGTGTTCGACATCAACGGATTTCATACAAACAAATGCAACGTGAGATCCGCTTACCGCCCGACCGCGCGGACGAGCGTTGTCGTGTGTGAATTGCCTTTGACAGTGATAGATCACACCTTTTTAGGGTTCTGTAGCTAAATCGCTAAAATAGAACCCTAATAATTTCGTCATGGCCGTCTATCTGGATGGCACACAACCATTTTTATCTTTGACTATTTGCAATTAAGTAGCGATGGAAATTGGAAATGTATTCCGGACAACAGTGGTGTAGTGAAATTATTTACCCTTGGTTTATTACAGAACATATTTATTCAATTTCCTGTTTGTGTAC
This sequence comes from Cerastis leucographa, assembly GCA_963082945.1. Lineage (NCBI taxonomy): Eukaryota > Metazoa > Arthropoda > Insecta > Lepidoptera > Noctuidae > Cerastis > Cerastis leucographa. Next base: position 6,720,687 of record OY720382.1, read on the forward strand.
GGCTTTAATCGTCGCCGAGGTAATTCTGTGTTTATTTACTTTTACTTATTTTTCATTGATGTCAAATTCGAAATTTGTAAGCATTGTCTTCCTATTCATTTCATGAATATTAGTATTGAAAAATAAAACCTCGATGAGGCTGGTGCAGGACCGTGGAGATTGGCACAAGAAAAGGGAGGCCGAAACTAGCAGTGAGTGAATTTAGGCTGTAAATCATGATGATAGAAAATAAAAATAAGTGTTATGGATTGTAGCAGCTTGCGAGGACCTAGTGGCTAAATATTATCAGCCGCACGGGTCGATCTTTAAGGTTAAGCCGTGCTTGGTGACGTTGGTCCGTGGGTGGTTTGACCTTGATTACATACCGAGTGTCCTCCGTGCCTCGGAAAGCATTATAAACCCCGTCCCGGCGGTTAACGTGCTTTTCGTTTAATCCCGGCTGTCATTTGCAAATCTTTGAAAATTGTTAAGAATAGTCAGAAGCCAAAAGTCTGACATCCAGTCTTACTAAATGGTATCGTATTTCCTAGTTACTAGGTTGTGGAGGTCAGATAGGCAGTCGCTTCATGTAAAATACTGGTACTCAGCTGCATCCGGTTAGACTGGAAGCCGACCCCAAGATACTTTTGGGAAAAGGCTAGGCAGATGATTATATGGATTGTAGCATTTTGTAATTTCTACCTTTCCTCCGTGGAAATAGATTTAATGTGTGTAAATACAGAAACTTCCTGTTTCTCTTTAATTAATAAGTTTGTAACTGTAACTAATTAATCTTAAACTCATTAATTTATTATTAATTACTTAACGATCTGAACGAGAGAAATTATTTTGTACAAGCTGGAGAATTTAAACAAGGTAATGTCTAATATCTGGTTACTTTGAATTGGCATTAATTAGAGATGTTATTTTGAGATGCTCACTCTTAATTACTTAATGTAATTGAATCGTGAAATAGGTGTTTTATTTCATTTTGGTAGGTAAAATTTTCAGTCAAGATATTTCTATTCAAACGAAGAGTTTCTTTTCAGAATAGAAAACTTTCTCAGTTAGGTACCATGTAATTGAAATAGCTGAAACCTCAAAGGGAGTTTTTTAGCACTCATCATTATCAACATCTGCCTAGCCCTAACTAAGTTGTGGTCAGCTTCCTGTATACAGGGTGTAACGGAAAGGGTATATACATCCTTCAGGGTGTGCTACAGACCATCAAACTGAACATGTTTCTCATCATAAAACATGTTTTTTGCAAAAAAAATATCTGCTGCCCCATAGAAAATTACAATACCTATTCGACCCAAATGTATAGGCAGCTGATATTTTTTTTTGCTGTAATTTTTTTTTATGTTGAGAAACATGTTCAGTTTGATGGTCTGTAGCACACCCTTAAGGATGTATATACCCTTTCCGTTACACCCTGTATACGGATGCAGCTGAATACTATTATTCTACATGGAGCTACTGCCGATCTGACCTCTACAACCCAGTTTTACCAAGAGGTATCGTATTACATTGTACTAATTGTGTAATACAATACCCCTGGCTGACTGGTTCTCACTTTTGGACCCTTGACTAGGTCACGACTGTCAAAGATCATACAATTAACAGCCGGACCCAACCGCTTAACGTGCTTTTCGAGGCATGAAAGAATTTCGGTATGTAATGGGTGGTCACACGTCCACGGGCCAACCTAAGCAAACGCGCCTTGAACTGAAGATTGACCCAGGCGGCTGTTATTATTTAGCCACGACTTCTTCAACCTGTTTTATTATACTGTAATTGTAGATTTAAGGCCAGTTCTGGCTGTTCTGATTTTGTTCTGTTAATATGAAGGACAAAATTCGAGTTAAATAAAAGGAAGTCTGAAAATGGCAGTGGACAGACGATCCCAATATAGTTAGGAAAAGGCTAGACGATGATGCTTGTCCTTCTTTCACAATCTTTTTGAGAACAGACCTTAAGAGGGGACTCTAGTGGGCCTTTCTCTGTATTCCGCTGTTTACGTCGTGGATAATGCGTCTAGAGCAATGATATTTTTCCAAAAAATCTAGGTCTTATTAATAGATGCCCCTATCATTTCCTTTTTTTCAAAACATAATCACTAAAAGAATTATGACAATCCAAAAACCCGAAAAAGCCATGTTCAGACGACTATCAGACAAATTAGATAAGGTTTTAACAAAAAAGAAAATAATAGAAGCATAGATATACTTTTCCTCTAAATTTTGATATAAGAATTATTTAGATCAGTTTAGTTTTGAAGAAGATAACAGCGGAATACAAAACGTCTTTTGGTCAAGATTTTTGTAGGTAAAATCAGCCTGAGCTGCAGTGGTCCCTTTCGCACTTTACGGGGGCTAGGTCGGGCACAGCGCGACGGCAATAGTTTCTTCAAGTACCTATTCTTCAAATTCCTCGGGGCTAGAGTCCCTTCTTAATTCTACAATTATCGGCTAATATAAGCCACCATAGGATTAACCCCGAAACTATAATCTCTGATGTTCACAAGCTGGAAGCAAAAAATACTTGAGACTTTAATGAGGTGCCTGAAACATACAAGCTCTCCTGTTAGCTGAAGTGCGTCAAGTTTATCGCTGCCTCGATCGTGGCTTTAGTTCGGTTATGTTTAGCTGCAGTTGAGTTTGACACAAAATGAGGTAAAAATTCTTCGTGGAACCAGTGGTCTGTTCATCATCATCATGATCTGCCTAGCCTTTTTCCAAACTAGCTTAGGGTCGGCTTCCTGTCTAACCGAATTCAGCTGAGTATCAGTATTTAACATGAAGCGACTGCCTATCTGACCTCCACAACCCAGTAACTGGGTAATACGAAACCCCTTGGTAAGACTGGATGTCAGACTTTCAGCTTCTGTCTACTTGTAACGACTGTCAAAGATCTACAAATGACAGTCGGGACCAACGGCGTAACGTGCTTTCCGAGGCACGGAGGAAACTGGGTATGTGTAATTATGGTCACCTATCCACGGACCAACCTCGGCAAGCAAGGCTTAAATTTAAAGATTGAATCGTGTGGCTGTTAGTATTTGGCCTTGAGCTCCTCTGAAAGTGATCTGTTCAAACGGCATAAACTTAATAATAAGAAGTAGTAAATTGCAATCACAGAACGTCTACTTAGACTTAGGAGCCTGTGGCTTAATAATAATGTCTACTCGGGGCAATTTTTAGGTTAAGCCGCGCTTTGCTAGGTTGGTCCACGGATAGGTGTCCACCCATTACACACCAAGTTTCCTCCGTGCCTCGGAAAGCACGTTTGAGCGTTGCCCTCGGCTGTCTGTCAACCTTTCTTTCCAAGGGGTATTGGAAAGACCCAGTACTAACTGGATTGTGGAGGACAGATAGGGGGTCGCTCCATAAAATAAAATACTGGTATTCAGCTGCATCTGGTAAGACTGGAAGCCGACCCCAACATATTTGGCAAAAGGCTTATGCTTGAGTGAATATAGGCTCGTTGAGTCTATAATATACATATAACTTTCCTATTTCGTTCCCTTCAAAATGGTTGAGTTGAATGATGGCTGATCCATTCGTCATGTTCGTGAACGGGCGCTATCAGTTGTGCCTGGTCATCTCTTAGTTGCCACGGCTTATTTCGAACTAATTATTTTATTTTTTAATTGTCTTTTTTTTTATTTTACTATGGACACTTTTAACGTGCGCGTCTTGCTGCATCGTTCTCACATAATGTAACATCTCAACATGAATGATGTAACCAAGGTTTTTGTAACAAGATTCTGATTTCAAAGAGTGTCCATGGAGTTTCTTGCCCATTCTTCTCCAAAGAGATCTACGCTTTGGAATGGGCAACTACAGTACTTTCACAGTTATTATGTCTTGGGACTGGGACTGTAGCTTCATTTTTATTGTTGTTTGACTATTCAAAAGTGCCTGTAATTGGCTTACTTGAAATAAATGATTTTGATTTGATTTGACTTTTTCAATTAAAATGTTTTTATCAATGAACGCGAGAACAAAGTGAATCTAAAAATAACAAACTAAGCGAATCAATCAAGGCATTAGTTAAATATTTTAGTCTCCATCGAAAAGCTCCAAAGTTGTTGATTGGCAAATATTTTTTAAAGCTGATTGATTACTCGAGCTGGTAGGCGGGAGTGTTTTATATTTTATTTTATGTACTGTGATACGATACCCTTTTTTAGTTACGGGTTTGTGTAATTTATTTTTGATAGTATCGTTTTCCGTTATTTATTTGAATTCTTTATGTACATTATTTACAAACTACATATAAATCTTAAATAATAATAAAATATGTACTAGGATGAAAATGGGAAAAAATACAGGGCGTCAAAAAATTCGTCCATGCCGTAAAATTCGATAAAAATGGAAAATGCCCAGAAGGCTGGTCGCAATGCCACGATAAATGGTAATTCTGATTCTTTGGCGAAAGGAACCAGCTGCCCCAGCGCAGCCCTCCGTGCCAGGAATCCACCTAGCGTTTGTATGGATTAGTTGTTTTGCTGGCTATTTCATAGGTATTCTGTCGGTAGCTATGACGTTTGCATGTTCTAGGATTCGTCTACAAGACATGATGTTCCAGTTATCTTTTTTTTACAGGATATTATAAATCTTGACGCAAAATTCGTATTTGGCCACAAAACCTTCCCTACCTCTATTTTTTATATGTAATCCACGGGAAAATCAGAAGGCTTCTAATAAACTAATTCGCCTTTAATAAGCTTTTAAACTGACATGGTCACTAACACTATCAATAACTTTTTCATCCCATCTATTCGAAAAGAACGACTTGTAGTGTTTTCTATAAGAAACTTTTAGCGGGCAGTAATGAGTTTTTAATACTCTTTATTTCAATAAGTGAAGTACTTTTTGAATTTGGAACATGTTAGTGTTCAGCGCCAAAGAAATCGAACGCAAATGTTGTTTGAATAAAGACTGGCTGGTACGACAGACCATAGCCGCGCCGCCAGCTGAATAATAAAAAAAATTCATAATTGTGAAAATGTCTCAAATGTTAATATAAGTTTTTAGTTGTTTTATTATTAGATACCATTTAATTTCAATTTAGTTGTATCTATGTTTTATTAAATAATAACATTACAATAGAATGCGAGGCGCCTGTTTTCTTATAGTGGGTGATGAAAAGCAGAGTGTATCACTCAGGCGAAAATATATTTTTGGCTCGGGCGACGTACTTTGAATCCCTTGCTACGTTCAGGATTCTATTAAAGAATCCCTCGCTACGCTCGGGATTCTACTCTAGAATCCCTCACTTCGCTCTGGATTAAAAAAAGCGGCCTCGCCGTAAAAATATTATTTTGCTCCCTTATGATACAATCTACTATTATAATTTACCATGTTTATTATTTGTTTTGTGATGTTATTGATAGCTCGTCTTTTTTACAACGCCAACAAAATATTATATATACCAAATGAAGAGCAGCCTGTAATTATTTTTACTTTAAAAAAAATATTTCAAGCATCAACTCGAAAACTCAAATAATATAACTAAGCATGTAAAATAATACAAATACATCGTATTATTTTAACATGAAAACAGCAGCTGCCACTGGCCGGTACCACAAATGAGAGAGCGCTATTCGATTCATGCGGGTACGAGTCGTTTCGTGCAGTCAATAAAATTATAGTCCACTATATTGTAGGTAGATCCTTTATTTAGTTAAAATAAGCACTAACACTCCTCAACAACGTAAAAAAAGCATTGTGGCAAGGAGAACATAGAATACGAAAGCGAGCTTGGGACTTGCGGCAACCAGAATCGGACAAGTTAGGTTCGAAGGGGATGGCGGAGTCTTGTGAGCGAGCGAAGTGGGCGAACTAAAAACCCGCCATCCAATTCATGTTAGGTTACTTTAAACCTTGCAGACAGAAATAGGCTCCTATTTTACAGAACTACGTCGACAAAGCCTGGGGATTGTGTTTTGAAAAAGGTATGATCCCGTAATATTCAATATATCCGAACACGTCTTTTAAATTCATAGCAAAACCTGAAACTACGATTACCTCAACCAATACGTTAAAGGAATTCTAATTCATATCTAGCAGGATTTTTGGCCCATACTATATCATTTTTATTGATACTTTGGTAAATAAGTTATTGCGGATACAATTCATAGTTCGAAGGGTAGCCGGGGCAGATAATCCCTAGAAAATATTAAAGCCTTAATATTTATTGGTTTCATGCTCAATAGCCCAGATATTCTTGATTATACCCATTCGTTAGGACGAATTCTTATAATAATAGATAGCTATGTTATTCCGAGGAGCTCGTGGCTAATTAATAACAGCCGCAAGGGTCAATCTTCAAGGTTAAGCCGTGCTTACCGAGGTTGATCTGTGGATGGGTGACCATGATTACATACCGAGTTTCCTCCGTGCCTCGGAAAGCACGTTAAGCCGCTGGTCCCGGCTGTAATTTGTGGATTTTTGGCAGTCGTAACGACTAGTCCGAAGCCGAAAATCTGATATCCAGTCTTACCCAGTATCGTATTACCCGGTTACTGGGTTATGGGGTCGCTTCATGTAAAATACTGCTACTCAGCTGCATCCTCTAAGACTGGAAGACTACGAAGTATGTATAGCGATGTTTAGCTCTGTGTACCAGGTACACACCATCGCATCGTCACAAGCATCATAGGTACATCGACCTGCACGCGTAGCATGGCAAATGTAGAAACGGCTTATGTTGACGGAAGAAACGTCATACTGACACATTTTCATCGTCTAGCTGTCATTATGTCGATTCTTCCGTTTGACAAAACTCGTTTCTACAGTGGCTATGCTACGCGTTTAGGCAAATGACGATAAAAATCTTTTCTCATATCCGAGTTTCCTTTTCATTTACTCGCAACGAATGTTTGAGATAAATATCAAATCGATTTCGGTTATTAATAAATGAACAGTGGATCACGTTTCGTCCTAATTGAATTTACTGGTTAGGATACCTACTGGGACTGGAAATCAGGCAGGTTTAGGGATACAACTAGATTGGTGTATTGGTGTATAAATGGATATATTATGTCATACTTTTATCTGATTTTATCTTTATGGTGGAGCTCGGGGCTAAACCATAACAGCCGCACGGGTCAATCTTTAAGGTTAAGCCGTGCTTGCCGAGGGTAGTCCGTGGATGGGTGACTATAATTACATACCGAGTTTCCTTCGTGCCTCGGAAAGCATGTTAAGCCGTGGGTAGCGGGTGTAATTTGTAGATCTTTGATCTTTGACAGTCGTTATAAGTAGTATCCAGTCTTACCAAGGGGTATCGTATTACCCAGTTACTGGGTTGTGGAGGTCAGAAAGTTAGTCGCTTCACGTAAAATACTGGCACTCAGCTGCATCTGGTTGGACTGGAAGCCGACCACAAGATAGTTTGGGCAAAGGCTAGGCAGATGATGATGGTAATATCTTTCTACTTATTTTTGGGAATATTAAGGCTTCTGTAATACCCTCGAGGAGTTAGGCCTTGATGCCATGTTATACTTAATTGTTTATTCCCGGTTTCACTAACACTAGGTAAACAAAACCTAAATGAATGCCTAATTATTATTGCAATGTCAGAAACTCAACACGGCGCTGAGTGGACGGCGGTGAAAATATAATGTGATAAAACAAAAACGTTCTACTAAGTAAATGATTTTGTTTATTCAATTAAAAACATTGAGGTACTAAAATCCAATTATTGTCTATGTTAATTATGTTTTTTTTTTTTTAGGTAAGTTCCAGACTTGTTCGAAACTTCAACTATTAAAGTCACAGTTATAACAGTCAAGTTCGGTGAGTTTTCTTTATTCTTTTCAAGATTATTTGATAATATTATTTGCTTCAAATTAATGACATAAGTTTCTGTCACTAATTACTTCAGCTGATATCGTTTTTAAATAGTTTTATTAGACGTTTATTTAACAACAATCTATTAATAGTCTCTTTAGTAAGGTTCCAGGTTTTACTCATAACATAGTACTTTATGTATGCAAAGTGAAATTGTAAAATCCACCGTTTTTTTTTTTTTTGCGGATGGGAAATCATCAAATGACTTCTCCCGCTCTGGGCGGAGCGGGGGGGGGAGTGTCAGACTTGACTGACTAAAACCCACCCTTGTTCCTTCTTAGCCCTTTGTGTTCCAGGGCCGCGGTATCTCTTTCGAACAACCCGCAGCCCTGGCAGGGAAAATCCACCGTCGACGTTCATTAAATAAATTAATTAATTCATTAATTTGCATTTAATGGAAACAAAAATAAAAAAAAACATTTTGAAAGTAATGAGAAAGAATTGAATTACATGCAAACAAATATATTTAAAATCATGTTTTGTATTCATCGTAGTACCTGAGCAACCGAGCTCCGTTCGGGTGAAAATCGACAAAACGAATTTACCCAGAAATGAGACCCAGCTAGGTCAATTTTTTACCCCGTGAACCCCCATATTGCAACTTTCATCGAAATCGACTGAGCCGCTTTCGAAAAAGTGATTACAAATTTAATAGAATGTATAACTAAATACGATTAAGGCTCATTTAATAAATATAACGGGTAATGGGGTAACTGGGTAAATAAAACGAAATTTTATTTTGTCCGTCAATCAGGTAATACAAAAATATTAAACACGTATTTTTTTGTTTTATCAAGTTAACAAAAAAATACTTAGTTAAAACGCATTAAAGTTGGAGAGTGGGGGCTCACTACGTCACAACTAGGTATAAAATTTACTTAAACGTGACGTCATGCGCCATTTCAACTCAAAATATCTCCGTAATTTTATGATTACGTGAAAAAAGACGTGTCAAATACTTTTTAATAATCTATCCGATAGACAAAGAAACAAAAATGAGTCATCCCTATTGCTGCAATGTAGCTGTATTTACTTAAGGATTAAATCCACTAGAACCACAGGTCAGGGTTTAGAATAAAACCAAAATGATCAGTAAGTACTTAAGTAGATGAATTAAGGGTACGTGTACTCGCAGCCCGGGATAAGTGATGACTAGTCAACAAGGAACCTTAAAAACTCACGCTCACGCCTTTGTTGATCAAACTGGTACTTGACAAATGGTACATAAATATACCTGCTAAAATTTATGTTTGTGACCATCTCCAGAGTAACGTCCGTAAATAGCACGTGCCTACAGTTTAAATATAATATACAGTATGTTAGGTTAAACGAGGGACATATTGAGGGAGGGTATTCAGTATTCGATTCTCGTCCCAAATATGTAAAAAACCTATAACGTATATAGAAGAATTTTTAATGTTTTGTTTAGTGCCTAGATATTTTGGACTGTCCTAAGCCAGGTAAGTTTAAAGTATGAAGGGAAAATGGATTATACCTAAGAGTCATTGACCCGCTCACATGTTCTGCGATAGTATTAAGTCGCTAGCGCAAGGGTGTATACACGTTGCGTGACATTTGCGAAATTTTGGTATGGTTCTGTCTGTTATTTATCAGTGTTTTTTTTTTTTGTCTATATTTTTATTAGTATCAAGTTAGCATGCACTATTATGGGTTTGAATATGTCCCTCGTTTAAACCAACATACTGTATATAGATCGATCCTTTAAAGACCAGTTTTCCCTTATAGGTTCGAATATAAATCAAAGAGAAAATCTGACTTTTAATTCAACTAGAAAGTCTTCAAAAGCTCCTATTGCCTGACCAGCTATACTATGACGACCAAAGCAAACGTTGCCTGTACTGTACGTGAAATTTGCCGTTAATGCTATATCGAGTGAATGGACAAAGGCGACTTGGCAATACCGTTTAATATGTAGTTTTACCTATTTGATTTAAACAGGCGTGTGTCGTGTGATGTCGTTATGGACTAGTTTTGCAAGATCACCCTTGACTTTGTCATCGATCTCCTACCCTTTTTATTTGGGGTTGGCGCAGCACGTCGTCTTTTTCCAAACTTCTCTATTACTTGTCATCTCATCAGACACCTCCTTTCTTGCTTCCATCCATCGTTTCTTTGGTCTTTCTTTACTCTTATCCCCATCCGCATTTATACTTAAAACTTTCCTGATGACACTTTCCTCATTCCTTCACATCACATGGTCTTGCCCCATACCACGACAACCGATTACCTCAAAACTTTTCAGTCACCGGCGTCACTTTTAGACTAAATATATGTACTCATTTCTTATTTTATCCATTCGCGTAACACATTTGTATTATATCAGAGTTATCTCTATAGTGCTATCTGATTTTTTTTGACCTTGAATGACTATGATTCTTGACTATGATGATTTGAGGGTCTTGGTTGGTTAGTGTTTCAGAAATTGTACTGAAAAAACCAGATGGCATCATTAGTTCTTATTTTTTCGGCTCGTAAAGATTCTTTACAACCACCACTTTTTCCAATAAGGCGAGAGTCAAATGATATCGTTTTCAACTTTTATACTATGTCAAATTGTGCGACTTGAATGACGTTTGGAGCCTATCTCCAGTAGTTAGTTCTTTGATCAGCACGTTACCATTTCGAATAGTTACTTCAAGTTACTGTGGCAAAATACGTCTGACATTAATTCAATATTCAAATAATTGTTAGAGTCAAATATTATTCAATTAAAGTTCGTTCATCTGTTACTAAGACAAAATTGACTGATACCTACTATCGAAGCAACCGTCGATTGATTTTAGAAGCTCTTATTTATTCGAAATCGTTTATCTTCTTCCAAGAAAACATCGTATTTCCAGCCGTTTATACGACCTACCTATTAATTTAGTGTGAATGCTTTTAACCACTGAACATTATATTAAAATAGTAAAAACGTTTTTATTGACTATCGTTTCACGAGTATTCTGCGGTGGTCCTCAATAAGAGTATTTACGAGCAATCTAATAGCACTAAACGCAACAAGTCCTATTTTTCGAACACTGACTCAGTGTGCAGATGTTCTTTCGAAAGTTGGATCAATGATATTTAGCTCAATAACCAAGTCAGTGCAACCTGCACTCCGATTGCGTATCTGAGTCACGACAATCTTCATGTTGACAATTAAATACAACATATTGTATTCAATGGCTTCAAATATTTAAAAATCGTCTACTCGAGAACGCCAATAACGTAACGTATGTCCGAAACGGCTGAACCGATTTGGTCGGGACTTATACTGGCAGATAACTGATGTTATATTACTTTAATTTTAGAAAAAGGATAAGGAAACCAATGAAATTGTTAACGAAAACCGATTCGATATTCAAATAGGGAAGTAATATTTTTATTATAATTTCACGCGGACGAAGGTCGCAGCCAACAGCTAGTGTATTGTGAAACTGTTAACAAAATCCGATTCAATTAGGGAAATAATATTTTTATTATAATTTCGCGCTGTCGAGGGTCGCGGCCAACAGCTAGTATAATGACTATTATTACTGTCAGATATTTCTCCCGCTAAACACGATCCGTTAAAGGGAAACGCCCAATCTTGGCCACGTTTTGCCCACCAATGTGGAAAGTACAAAAAAATAACCAATTTAGTAACTAAAATATTGTTATTACTTATTTGTAATGTAACCTCCGGAATTAAAAGCAGAATTAATTAAGAAATTCAATCGTTTATTGCCTCATCTGACACTTCCGGTCCTTAATAAATCCTCTCGAAGTAGAGATGCACCTTTTCCTGATAAAAATCGATAAAGTAAAAACGGTTACCAAAAATCGATTGTCGAAAAATATTTTTTTTCTTATGTAGTTGTTTCGCTTTTGTTATTTTCATTAAAGACAAAAAAAAAAAATATTTTAAATACGATATAATGAACTGATGCCTCGTTTCCAGTTTTATTTAATTAATAATCGATAATCAATTCTTCGATAAATCGATCTCATTTCGTCATCCCTACAATCGTAATTGACCGTTTGTTTTTGACAATTGATTGGTATTGACATTTCACATTTCTGTTTGGTTTGTTGTTCGCTTGCGACTCGTGGTTTTTATCACCTGCGTTTTTCTATTTGATTTTCCGACGACTTTGCTTACGATTATTATTAAAAATGACGAAACTGGAATAGAAGCAATATGGCAATATTGTTGCAATTGTATATCTGGTCGGAGGACAGTAGGTTGTTGTGCCCACGTGATGACAATTGTGTGGTTCTTGGGCTGGGCAAGGTTTCAATCAAATATAAACCCCCCAGCCCAATTCTTAGATGACGTGCTTGTTATTTATTTAAACGAGAACGAATAAAAAAAGTCAGTAAACTATAAGTATGTTTTTTCTCTAACCTCCAATTTTTATTTCTGATTTTTAATAGTCCAACCGAGTTCTATGTACAAAGTAGTGTTTTTTTCTTGATCTGTGATGTCAACCCTAATGTCTATAGTTGGTTTCTTTCATGGGCGTCACTTGGCCAAAACCTCTTCATCAAATGGGCATTTCCCTTTAAATGATGATATCTGTTTATTATTTTCGGATATATTAATCCATTTATCTCTTCACAACACTAATTCTTAGGTGGTCTTCATCCATAATGACTAATAAAAAAATACTTAAAATCCAACCAGAGCACACATTTTTCAGAGTACACACGGCGACATACCAAGCTATAAGTTCCAGTATATCGTGGCCACGTTTTTTATAGTTTTCCTGTACAATGAAAGATCCGCATAAACTGGTTTTAATAGCTTGACTGGTAATCGCGCGTACATGATACAAACATAGCAATCTGCGTCAGAATACATAATAAAACATTATTTATTTAGGTTAATGTATCTGCATGTGTGTTCTTTTAAATGGGTGGAAGGTATATGGGTCATCGCATAGGGCAATAGGGTCAGTTATCGACGGATTGAGGTTGCGAAATATCTTTTAGTGAAGTGTGAGTTTTGTTAAATGTAAATAGAACATATCATAACATCACGCCTGTAATCCCCGACAGGTTAGGCAGAGGTGTACCTAATAGAAAGAGTGAGAGCAGCGGTGGCCCAGTGGTGGCAGCCCCGACTTGCGAGCAGGAAGCCGCGAGTTCGAAACCAGGCAGGCGTATTAGTTTGTGTAATTTATTTCATCACCGCTGCCCTCAAAAACGGTGAAGGAAAACATCGTGAGGAAACCGGCATGTCCTAGAACTAAAAATTCGAAGACATGTGACATCTACCAACCTGCAATGAACCCGCGTGGTGGATTACAGCCCACTCCCTCTCATAGAGAGAAGGCCCGTGTCCCTGCAGTGGGAACATTATAGGGTGATGATGATGACAAACTTAATAGTACACCCACTTTTCGCCAGTTATGTTTAAGTCCCTTGTAATATAGGGCGAGCGTATTGCCATCAGTCGGGCACAAATCCAGACTCCGTGGCTGCCACTGAGGAATTGCAAGGATAAACCCAAACACACTTAGCCCGACTCGGAAATCGAACCCAGTACCTCATGCTCAGCAGTCATGCTTGTGACTACTGGATCAACGAGGCATAGAAATACAGTGCATCCATACTAATATTATAAATGCGAAAGTCACTCTTTTTGTTTGTTACCTTTTCACGACTAAACGGCTGATCAGATTTTAATGAAATTTGGCAAGAAGATAGGTTTCAACCTAGGGAAGGACATAGGCTATATATCATCACGCTACGATCAATAGGAGCGGAGCAGCAATGAAAAATGTTGCGAAAAAAAAGTGAAGTTGCGCGGTACAGCTAGTTATTAATAAAACTATGACCACTAATTTAACATTCATAATGTATCTGGTATTAAACGATTTGTGTTAAATGAATTGCATTGTTAAAATTGTAAGTATGCCATTTAATAGAATAAAAAACTTGAGAGGTGTCAAGGGACACCGGGATGGAACGAAGTACCTTTCACGTACATAATATCAATACATTTTAGATTTAAGTTAGTGTGCGAAAAATAAAATATTTAATTTAAAGAAGATTAATCCTTAATTCGAAGCAATACGTCTTACTTAACTGCACAACCGAATTTGTACTTTGTAGTTCGGTCACTCAAAATAATAATCATATCTATCCATAATCACATACACACCCCAATTGTACGTAATTTAAGGAAATGTAAACTTTATTTTAAAGAAATAAAGCTTACAATAGCTTACTATAGCAAAAAGTGTCGTGACAACTTTTCGTAAGAATTTTTTCCGTCTAGCCCCCTTTCACAACGCGCGATAAGGAACTTCGTTCCAATATGATTGCATTTATTTATTTTACTTATCAGAATCTTTTTTAATTATCAGATTTAATTAAATAACTACGTGCAAATTATTTCCAAAATTTTCTACGAATTTAGGATTGAATGTACCTAGTTACTGATATTGTGTATGGTTTTAATTTGATTCTGAACTTCATAATTTCTCTTTTATGAACGTTAATTACATTTACGTTTGAAACAAACGTTAATGTAATTTTAACACAATTTGATAACCGTCACATTTTCTATAATTAGAACTTTAATTAATTTTGTCTTATCTGTTAAAAGAAACTAATTACCTAGTCTAATCATAATATTAAATACCTCAATCCCTAACGTTTTCGCCTTATTAAAATCAAATATTAACTTAAGTAATTAACCGTTTGAACTTGATCAAATTCAATCAGAAATTCGTAGTTAAAGATCGTCAGTTACCCTTAGAAGGTGATGGGTAAATAGATTATTAAGTAACTATTCTTCTGTGATAGTCGTTGGTAAGTAAGTTAAAATTCTAGTGTAACTTATGAACTTCTTTTCGTATGGTTTGGTGTTGAGAGTTTTTAAGCCGCCCTGCCTCTGACTTGGCTTAACGTGCCGACGTGAAATCTCTCAGGCATGTTTGGTTTCTTCACGATGTTTTCCTTCACCGAAGCTAGTGATAATTATACAATACGCACATGAATCCGAAAAATCAGAAGTGTGTGTCGTGGGTTCGAACTCGTGACCCATGACTTGGCGGTCGGACGGTCATGCCACTAGGCAATCACTGCTGCTGTTGCTTGCTTTTGTCGTCGTATATAGCCTTCTGCTTCCCAATGCTTTCTTCTAGGATCTTCTAATCAACACGAGAGTTGGGAATGGCTATTTACTTTCCATCAAACTGGACATACTCATTTAGGAATCTACTAATTGCAAGTTTGCGCACTTTCAGTCATATATAGCCCCTGATACTTCTTTCGTAGTAGGCATGCCCCGATCATTTAAAGCTCTTTTTTGAAATACTTCTTTTAATAAGCAAACCCCTATAACTAAGCTAAACAACACCATGTAATTCATAACCATTAAAAAATGTGGAAAGTTTCCAAAACCGTTATCCATTAGGTGGGCCTTAAACTTCCCTGTCATCTGTTTTAAAACGTAGACCAAGTTTAAATTAAACCACTTTATGTAAAACGGCACATTACTCCTCCTCCATCGGTCACGGTTCAAGGTAAAAAAAAAAACCTTGAAACAAGCCACTTCATACTGCTTTTAAAACAAGAGTATAATACTATGGGATTATGCAAATTCGAAGGACCTTATTTTGTTTGGACGATTTTTTCTCGATTCAAATGAGCCTGGAAACCCTTGGTTGTTTACTTGATTCCATGGATCGAATAGAGCCCTTTTCTTATTTAAAAAGGTGAGATAGGTACCAGATTACTGATTGTAATTGGATGTCTCCTCATTAGGCTTAGGGCAGAACCTTATTAGCTCCTGTATGAATCTCGCATAGTTAGAAAGGGAATCGCCTACCTCCTTTATAACACTGATATGGGGTATTAATCCACAAGATTTGCGGTAATATTTTCTCACAAATTGACGTCTAAATATAGCCAGGATTTTGTTTTGTTGTGTCGTTAAAGAAGGTGATAGCTGAAGGTATTAACTACCAAGTTTGGACATCGTCAAGCGTTTCGAATTCACGCGACTAAGGGCTGGCCTATTTTAAAGTCTATGTATCAGCTTTTTTTAATGCTGACCAGACTTTTAGACACTTTTCCTGTTGAGAGATTCCTGATTTAAAACCTTAATGTATTTTACTCACCCTTTTTCTTTTAATAAATAAAATTCTCGTGTTGTTGTGTCTGTTACCAAACTCCTCCGGAACGGCTGAACCGATTTGTATTAAATTTTGTGTGCATATCGGGTAGGTCTGCGATTCAGCTAACATCTATTTTTCATACCCCTAAAACCCATCAAAATTTCCACGCGAACGAAGCCGCGGCCAGCAGCCAGTATTAGTATATAATTCTCGTTGGTCTAGTGGTAGCAAGCGCGACCGTTGTGCACGTGGTTCTACGTTCGAATCCTAGGTCGGGCAAAGTGTTATTGGGTTTTCCGATCAGGAATTTCTCAGTAGCAGCCATGGTGTCTGGATTTGTGCCCGGTTGATGGCAATAGGCTCGCTAGTACTATTACGTACACCTCTGCCTAACTCTTCGGAGATTAGAGACATGATGATAAGTAATTCTTTTAGTTTCAAACTTTTTAGTAAACACAAGGTATTGCTATATAGGCTTTTTAGTAAATAGTTTATTTTTATATCACCAACAACCTATTTGGTTTTCATAAAATACCATAATAAAATACCTACAAGGTGTTGTTTGCATCCTCGTCAAATTCAAGGAGGTAACTATGCTAACGATTCTCGTCCCGAATCAATAATAAAATGGGTATGTAACTTTTTATTATTATTTACGAAAATCAGTAAGTGTGAACCACCCGTGTTTTAAACGCGGCCCGTCTGATTATCGCCCTATAACCGCGCTTTCACACATACAAACAATCTCAAACGTTTATTCGATAATTTCCTATTCCCTAAACCACGTTAAGGGGGTTATTCTGATATACTGACAAACTTAAACAAACCAAAAAAATCAGCGTTTATTAATAATTATCTAGGTATCGAAATTTTTATTGATTATTTATGTCTTTTGTGACAACCTCCTGAATTTTGACGAGGATACAAAACAACAGCTTGTATAACCGACGATTCGAATAAATAAATTCCTACTATCTTCAGGAAAAAGAACAAAACATTTCAGTTATACCCGCCGTTCACTATATTCTATTTGTCCCCTAAGAATATTTAATCCATTGTCTTTTTTCTGCCTATAATTATCTCAAAATAACTAAAGGGAAAAATTAACTTTGTGCCGAAAATTCGCCTCACGGCCGTTCAAAGGGGTGATGAAGTAAGATAATCTTTAATTGGAAAGAGGAGGGGTTGCGACCAGATTTCTTCAATTAATCTGATTCCAAATTAACAGCTTACTTCGCCTAAATTCGAAAGGTCGCTTGTTTTCACTGTTTTATCATGGTTTGAGTGAAACAATTGATTGCAACCAAGTTTCATTTTGTTGTCATTATTGTTTTAGTAGTACCTACCTATTGTTAATTGGGACATTGTTATTTTTTGTGTATCTTTACTTTATCGTTTTTTTTTTTACACTACCTGGATAAATCAGATACTTATTTAAGATTTTAAGTAAGAAATGAAGAGCAAAAGGGTCAAATCAAATAACTTAACAAAACTTTCGCCGTTGCATGCTGTAGGTAGTCACTTGACCTTGAGAGTTTCGCTTTTTAGGGTTACCATACCCAACCCAAAGGGTCAAACGGGACCCTATTACTGAGACTTCACTGTCCGTCTGTCTGTCCGTCTCTCATCAGGCTGTATCCGTGATAGTAAGCCAATTGAAATTTCAACAGATTATGTATTTCTGTTGCCGCTAAAACAACAAATACTACAAACAGAATAAAATTAATATTTAAGGGGGCTCCCTTACAAAAAAGTGATGTTTTTGTTCATTTTTATAAATAATGGTACGGAACCCTTCGTGCGCGAGTCCGACTCGCAGTTGCCCGTTTTTTATGATAGGTTTACACTTGCGACTTCTAGGTATAATTTTTATTCAGTTTATCCAATTTCTATATAAAAAAAATGCGACCTATAAATATAATAAGCGCAAAATTAACTTTTTATCAGCCCTTTATTGCCATACAAATCCAGCTTACCAATTTTGCAATCATCTTAAACGCAAATACCTACGTCTGTGAGAAACCACTACACCCAATTAAAAATATTAGATTAACATAATATTCAAATATCTCAATTCCCATGAACACAGCACTTGCAATCCCAATAACAAAGCAATTTCTATTTGTACTAGATACTGATAGCCTTTGGCGCCGTCTCGTCGAAAGCTAGAGGCTTAAATGAAAACCGTAAAAGGAAAATATTTATATTTGCATCAACAAACCTTTCAATTATGTTGTACATTTAACAAATAAGATCTAAGCATTCGGATTTTAAAGAACTTGAAAACGATTTTTCGAGACGACTATCTTGTAGAAAAACATAAACATTGAAAAAAGTGAAAATAAACTCGTTGAAGTAAAATCATATATTATAAGTTGAATTAAAAGTATTTTATTTTTTTGTGTAAGAAATATGAATTTGAACGTATTCAGTAAAAGCTTTAATAAATGAAAGCCTACACTGCTTTATACTTTTGAAATATCAGTTATTTCAATTAACTTTAATAAATAAGAGAGCAACTTATTTAAAATTAGATTAGAGTTGATATTGGTATATTGTAATATAAAACAGGTTGAAGAGCTTGTGGCTAAATAATAACAGCTGCCCGGGTTTATATTCAGTAGCGTTTGCCTAGGTTGGCCCGTGGATGGGTGACCACCCTTACATACCGAGATCCCTTCATGCCTCGAAAAGCACGTTAAGCCGTTGGTTCTGGCTGTTTATTGTATGATCTTTGACAGTAGTGACGTAGTCAGGGGCCCAAAAGTCTGACAATCAGTCTTACCAAGGGATATCTCTTGGTAAAAGTGGGTTGTAGAGGTTAGATAGATAGTAGCTCCATATAAAATACTGGTATTCAGCTGCATACGGATATTTTGGAAACCGACTACTACGTAGTTGGGAAAAGGCTAGGCAGATGATACTAATTTTTACTAAACAACAAGTAACAAGACTCAAATTAAGTTAGTAACAATGTTTTTTATCAACTATGTTAGTACACCTAACCTACACTGCCTTATAAATATGAAAATCCTTGCTACAAGCTCAACAGCGATGTAGAAAGTTTGCAGCAACTATTCACACACAAACAGTCCAGTCTGCTCGCAATACACTGCAGTATAATGTTGGGGCTGGCCCGCACCTGGCGCACCAGGGAAGCGCATCTTTTTCGCATCGGTATAGAAACAATTGACACGAGCATCAGCAAACATCCCTGATGCGCTACAGAAGCGGAACAGCCCCATCAATACTATCTAATGATGAGGGCAAAAAACTCCCTTTGAAGTTTTCAGTTATTTCAATTACACGGTACCTAACTGAGAAAGTTTTCTATTCTGAAAAGATACTCTTCGTTCGAATAGAAATAACTTGTCTGAAAATTTTACCCACCAAAATGAAATAAAACACATATACGAACGATTCAATTACATTAAGCAATGAAGAGTGAGCATCTCAAAACAACATCTCTAATTAATGCCAACTCAAAGTAACCAGATATTAGACATTGCCCTTTAAAAATTCTCCAGCTTGTACAAAATAATTTCTCTCGTTCAGATCGTTAAGTAATTAATAATAAATTAATGCGTTTAAGATTTATTAGTTACAGTTACAAACTTATTAATTAACGAGAAACAGGGAGTTTCTGTATTTACATATATAAACTCACGCCTATTTCCACGGGGGGAAGGCAGAAATTACAAAATGCTACAGTCCAAAACACTTATTTTTATTTTTCTATCTTTATGATCCACAGCCCAAAGTCCCCCACTGCTGGGTATTGGCCTCCTTTTCTTGTGTCAATCTCCACGGTCCTGCACCAGCCACATCCAGGTTTTATTTTTCAAAACTGTTCATGAAATCAAAAGGAAAACAACGCTTATATGTTCCGAATTCGACATCCATGGAAAATAAGTAAACCCAGGAAAACCACGACGACTAAATGTGTATTGTTTGCAGACAAAAATCACAACCAAGGTTAGGATTGACATCCATGATTATTTTTTCCCGTTATACTATCTTTATTGAAGAAAGGACAAGAGTTTTTTTTTTGTGCTAAGTGCAACATTCAAAAACATACCATTTGAAATAAACCGGCCCATTGCGAGTCTCACTCACAAAAATAGGGTTCCGTAACACCCAGCGGTATAATAACAATATTTTGAACGGTTATTCATAAGTAAAATCAGCAAAACTTTTGTTTTTCATAGTTTGGTGAAAAAGTGCCTACCCATATCTCAAAAACTAAACATCAAATCTTATTCATACCCAATTTTCGTTGAAAGTTTTTTTTTTATGTTCTGCAATACATTCAACCTCTTTGGAAGTGTCTATCTTTCAAACTATTGACTTTGAGTAAAAACGGTTTTAAGAACCGCAATGTCATTTTTAAATACCTATCTTTATACACCCCGCACGTATAGGTAATT
This sequence comes from Cerastis leucographa, assembly GCA_963082945.1. Classification (NCBI taxonomy): domain Eukaryota; kingdom Metazoa; phylum Arthropoda; class Insecta; order Lepidoptera; family Noctuidae; genus Cerastis; species Cerastis leucographa. The sequence continues at coordinate 6,741,069 of OY720382.1, forward strand.
TTTTAGTTTTATATCTATAGTATTTTTAGCCATTCGGCTACGGAACCCTAAAAAAGCCCAAAAATAATAGGGAGCAAAATTATTCTCTTGACCGTGTAATTATTTACGTAGATAAAATAAATATCACGCCAACATTATCAGAAAATTACCAACAAATTATAAACCGAGGACCTTCGGCCCAAAGGTTCCGCAATATCTTTAAAATACCACCAGCGTCCCTTTAAGTCCCTTGTCATTAGGTTCTACGCTCAGGAATTTATCGGCACATGGGTCGGGAACCCGGGTTGTATTCCTAATACCAGTATGCTATTCTCATTAAGCGTTCCCTGTTTCCAATAAATGATTCCTTTGGTATTGCTGTACTGAGTTTCGTGAATAGTATTGTAATTGTACAAGTTCAACGGGTCTCGTCCAATTCAAATTATACGTGTTCTGCAAATGCAGGGTTAAATTAAATCAAGTGGCCACTTCGAATCAGATTCGAAGAGACGCGATTTAATAGGAATAAAAAAATCTTAATTATTAGAAAACTTAAAAAATCATAATTTGTTATTTTAAATAACGACCTTTCTACCTATAACTGATTACGGTGTGAACGGCCCTTGAAAAAGAATTTTCTTGAAAGTATTTGCGCAAATAAAATATTTTCTTTTTATCATTATCCAACCAATCACGACTGAAGTTTCGTTCAGTAATTTAATCTGAATTTGTGTTTAAAGAACTTGACGCGTGTAATTTGACCCAGTATACTCCTTGAGACGGTATATTTCTTCCACTCCAATTTAGTAATAAAGAAAACTAGTCAAACTGATAACACAATGGCTGTTGCACTGAATTGCACCAGCTTCATAATATCTAAAGTGCCAAAGTGGTTCTTCAAGCCACTCATCACAAGACGGAACCATCACAACCACTCATAAGGTCATTGGCTACTTTTCAGCGATCCTGGCAAATTACTGCCCCTCCCCACAGCTATTTTACACTGCAATCATTCGTCTGGAAAAACACTTTAATGGACTCTTTTTAACCCCCGACCAAAAAAGAGGGGTGTTATAAGTTTGACGTGTCTATCTGTCTGAGTGTCTATCAGTGACATCATAGCTCCTGAATGGATGAACCGATTTTGATAACATTGGTTTCGTTTGAAAGGTGTGTTAATCGAGAGTGTTGTTAGCTATGTTTAAAGAAAATCTGCTCAGCCGTTTGATGATCATTACCTCTTTTCTAGTTGATGAAACAACTTCCACCGTTCTGATCGATTCGAAATTTGAAAACTTGTCAGTTGTCACCATGGGCATCCCCAGAAGGGGTGGCTGTACTCCCCTCTAGTGGTCGCAAACGCGACTAAGCATAAGGTTCTCGGTTCGCTTTCTGGGTCGGACAAAGTGTTATTGGGTTTTTCCCTCATAAATTTCTCAGTAGCAGCCACGGAGCCTGGATTTGTGCCCGGTTGATGGCAATAGGCTCGCCCCATATTACATATAACTTAAACATACTGGTGAAATGTGGGTGTACTATTAGGTAAGTACAACTCTCCCTAACTCTTGAGGGATTACAGGCGTGATGTTATATAATTTTATGTATTCCCGAAATTCTTGTTCCGTTCAACCTCAACACGCACTTAGTGTTAAAGTGTGCATGGGATGCCATTAGGCAGATGCTTTTGCGGTTAGGCTCATATTTATGAGATTTCACGCGGTCGCTGGTTCGTGAATGATGAATTATCTTCCGTTTCATAATGTTTTATCACGATGATTCCCAATACATTAGCATAAAATTTGAAGACCAATTAAATACTAATATAACTTTGCAGACTTTTGTTTATTCTAATTATATTTTCGCCTAAAATTATTTACGCATAATTCTCAGCTTACGCATATTTTTTTAAGCATAATTTCTCTAGTCATAATACTTATAAAGCATAACATTCTTAAAAATAAATTTATAAATTGTATGCCTTAAAACAAAACATGTTCAAGTATTAGTATGGCAAAACAAATTATACCAAAATAGTAATACCAAAGTATTTTCGCCCTATAACAACGCTTTCACACATACAAACAATCGGAAACGTTTATTCGATAAATTCTTATTCCTTAAACCAATTTAAGGGGGTTATTCTGAAATGCTGACAGACAGAAACAACCCAAAAAATCTGCTTTTAATAATAATTAACTAGGTACCGTAATTTTAAGTGATTCTTTAGGTCTTTTGTGACAACCTCCTGAATTTTGACGAGGTTGCAAAACAGCACCTTGTATTAGAAAAAAAACATATTATGCGAAAACAAAAGAGATATCGGTCACGATCTCTCTGAACATTTCCTTATTTTCTCTGGGTTTATTTAAATTCTTTGTGTTGCAATGATGAAGTTATAGTGATAAAAATTGAAAGAGTATCCTAAGATGGTTTGGTCATGTTGAGAGGATGAGTGTCAGGCGACTAACAAAAAGTATTTTACAAACCAGACGTAGCTGGCAACTTCTGGACGGGGACGTCCAAGAATAACGTACATTTTTTTTTTCTTTTTTAAAAAACGTTGCCCCACACTAGGAATTTCTCCTGTATCGTGGGTGCGTTTACAAACATTTAAACTCACATACACAAACAGCCAGACCCGGAACAACTATCTGTAGGCCATACAAATATCTGTTCCGTGCGGGGATCGACCCGCGACACGCAGCGCAGCAGTCGATCGCTCAGCCACTGCGCCAACCGTGCCGTCATATACCCTGGCCTTATCAGTGATTTTTTTCAGAGCGCTCAGGTGCGAGAGATGTAAGGAGGAGATACCCTGACCTCAGTCGTAATCATACATCTAGTCAATCTGACTGTAACTGACTTAGTTAATAAATTATTTAGTACACATTTGCTTATACATACACAGTACCTACTGATGAATCGAAATGAATAACTTTCATGAAACAAATTCTCTCACACCTCAATATCACATTTGAATCCCCCAACTCAGACAAAGTATTATCATATTTTCAATCAGTTCCTATTATTTCACTTTCGAATGCACGACTAGATTTCTCAAATTCTAAAGTTACTTGAGAATTTTCAATATAATCCAAAATTCAGTTTCGTTTGTAATCAATGAGATTGTTTCTTTCCAACGTTTCAAAAACCTATTCAACTTTAAACTTTTCTTTAACTAAGTTGCTCATCATTATTGATTGTTGTACTTATTCATTTTCATTTAACCTCTCCGGCCCGCGCGAGCCCATCGGGGATCGCGCCAAACCCTCCGTTGAACCCCGGCGAACCCAAAAGGGACCGCCTCGTACAAGCAAACTTAAACCCTTATCGTACGTACAGTAAGGTTCTAATTCGTTTGTAAAAATTTACGTCTCTGGCCAACTAGAGTTCGATTAAAATGAAACCAAACATACCAACCTAACAACTGCACAAAATTATTAAAAAAATAAAGAAACGCGTCTTTGTCGACTGTCAAAATGAGTCATGGCGGCCAGTGTGGAACGGTGGTGTTTTGTTTTGGAATGCAGTGAAATTTTTGTGTTTTGTGTTGTTAAACTTTGGTAAGTAAATGTATAGTATGTTATAAGTGTATAATGTAACTTTTTAGATAGTCATTTGCTGGAAAAAATATCTAAAAATTATGTTTTTGACCCAAAAATTTCTCCAAAAATTCCTTTGTTTTGAAGTTCGTCAGTCGAAATTGAAAATACGAATTTGACTCTTTTACAATGAAATATGGTCTTGGAAACATTAGTAATAAGCGAAAAAATAGTGATAATACATAATTTCATGCATTCGAGGCATATTTATTCATATTTATTGATATTTCAAGTATTTTCATGCATTGAACTGCGCAGTTAGAAAATGGCCGATTCTAATAAGACGTTTGAATTGGAATCTTGCAAGAATAATTTATGTAGGACTCCTAAAAAACACTGTCATTAGATTACTTGTATATTTGTTATGTTAGATCTAAAGTTTCGTGTAAATTGATTCAGTAGTTTTACCAAAAAAAAACAAACTACGACAACAGTATGTTTGCGGCGAGCTCTCTGAATTCTATGCGATATTTATAATTCTCAAGTAGTTATAAAACAGTTGTTTATATTGTAATACATGGTCACGTTAATCATGAACCCGAAACTGTTTACCGCTTGAGATAAGAGCTAATAGAACTCGCGCGATAAGCTTTTTATGAGCGCAGGACACTTGACACGCTCGATGACGTCATTGTGAGGCCGGCTGGGTGTTTTACCGTTAGAGCCGGAAGGTCGGAGAGGTAGGCAGAAGCTTGTTTCAAATTTATCAAATGATGATTTACAGAAGTCTTTTCAGTAACTTTAGCTCATTTCTCACTGTCGTGTTGCGTTGGAAGTATTTTATTCAGCCTTGTATTCGTTCAATTATAGCGAAGTCCTGGCATCGCTCAAGTCTGGCTTAGGATTAGTATGACTAATTGATATTAGTTAATTCTCACGTTGTCTTAGTGTATACTGTCGTCACACTGGATTATTTTCGGTTATGAAATAATTACCGTGCCTGATTTTATTACGTGCCCAAGCATGTTCAAAGCAGTCACTTGCCTATCGCAGCATTATTCACTTTTGTATGATTCATATTGTCTGTTGTTCCTTATTTTTTATAGTCTTCTTTCTAACTATATGTAAGCTAGTACTATTAATTTTATTAAACAAGGTGTTGTTTTGCATCCTCGTAAAATTCAAGGAGGTAACTATGCTAATGATTCTCGTCCCGAATTAATAATAAAATAGGTAGGTAATATTTTTTCTTTTCTTATTTACGGAAATCGATAAGTGTAAACCACCCGTGTTTTAAACGCGGGCCGTCTGATTCTCGCCCTATAACTACGCTTCCACAAATACAAACAATCTCAAGCGGTTATTTGATAATTTTTATTCCCTAAACCACGTTAATGGGGTTATTCGGAAATATTGACAAATAAACAACCAAAAAAATCAGCATTTTTTAATAATTAACTGGGTGCCGTAATTTTAATTGATTATTTATGTTTTGTGTGACAACCTCCTGGATTTTGACGAGGATGCAAAACAACACCTTGTATTTAAGACCTCTTCTTAAAAACAAAACAAATCTAGTATCCACATGAAACAGATGACTCAATAATTCAGTCCTTGGTAAATCATACTTTTACCTTGTCAATCCCATTTACCGTCAAACCGTTTATATCTCTCAAAGTTTCAGACATAAAGTAAAACCATTATTTCTGATTAAGGGCCAAAATAACCCCAAATTGTGAAATTTGCACGGCTCTCGTTTTCATATTACTGCAACATTCGCTTTGTTAGTAATATATATCGAAGTTGTGGCCTAGTTTAAGCAGTATAGTTTTGAAAACACGATCTATTACTCACTTTTTTATTTACATATAACATAAATGAATTGATTGGCATTGCAATAAAATACTTATTTGTTCATTTAACCGATATGAAATGAGATCATAATATTTTGTCGGCTACAAATCCACTGTATTTCCGAAATGTTAATTAATATAGTTGAAACAAAAAGTTTTGTTCTGTTCTGTTCCACTGTTCCGGAATTAATGATATTTTGATTGGGTTACAGTTTGTGGTTAATAATGAGTTATGGTACTTACTATTATATTTTTTGACGAGGAACCGGGAAGTATGACTGAAAGTTAAAGAGGCCGTAAAAAGGAAACAAAATTATTAATTCTTAAAAGATCACATTTTGCCAAACTACTTGACAACGCCGCCAGTCTCTTGGGCATATAACCAGCTGACAGCGTTGAGGAGTGTTTTGATGCTCTTTTATGGTTCAGTGTTTTTTTTGCTTGATTCGTTTTTGATTGTAATAATGTATGTTTGACGAACAAAAAAACAAGTAGTTTCCCAGAAATCATTTTTGTGTAGTTAGCTTGATGTACAAAATGTTTGGTTGACGGCATCGTGTAGGGTTCGTTACACCTTTTTTTTTTTTTTTTTTTGCGGATTGGAAATCATCAAATGACTTCTCCCGCTCTGGGCGGAGCGGGAGGGAGTGTCAGACTTGTACTGACTAAAACCCACCCATGTTCCTTCTTCGCCCTTTGTGTTCCAGGGCCGCGGTATCTATTTCGAACAACCCGCAGCCCTGGCAGGCATCGGCCTTTTCGGACCCCTTCTGGTTTGCTGACATCTCTTTGACGCGCGCGTGGAACACGTACGCGCCGTCGACACGGCCTGAGGGTTCGTTACACCTTCAATGCATAGTTAGTAAAGACTTGAAATATTAAAATACAATCTTACCTGTATTTCAAAGAGACACACAGATTCTAGCTGTTGATCTGACCTTGTGTACACATACAAAAGTTTTTCTCAAATTAGATTCCGCTTACCCATGTTAATCACATATGCATTGTCTATGAGGATGTATTGTATTGTTGGGATAACCCTTTCAGAGAACCTTTTCAGTTTCCCTTACTGTCCTCCGTCTTTGTTTTGTCTAACCCGGAAACTTTGACTAGGAAACACTTTTGTACACTGAGTGGTTTTTGTCGATCTTCTATTTTTAAATTGACATTTCGTTCTTACAAAGACTTTCTTTCATGCATTCTATCTTCGTCGAATACAAACGTTCTATAAATAAGCTTCTCTTCACCTCTACCAAAAGTAGGCTTTTCCGGATGAGGAGCTTCAGTCCCTCAAACATCATGATTGTTAATTATCTCTTCTTTCACGTGTATTTTCTTTCATAACTTTCCAATAATAGGGTGAGCACAATGAATTTTCTGACAAAGGTATGCTGCCTGGATGCTCTTATTGTACATTGAGTGGTTTCCAATTACCGGTTGCCATGGAAATACCGATGCGTGAGTATTTTATCTATTGTCAGTATAGTATGTAAATCATTTTCATTCATTTCATTTCATTCAGCCCCATTGTTTATCATGTTTTATTACAGTTGGTTTGTTTTGTTAATTTAGTTGTGATTCGGTCATGTTGTTGATGTTAAGTATGTTCATGTACCATGAGAGAAATTAATGTAAATATCAAAATATTACTGGATGTACTGTGTGATGGATGATATGGCAAGAAATGAGGTGACAAGTAATTAACACGCTGCGCTGACCCCAAAAAAGTTGGGATAAGACCAGGAGAATGATCAAAATCACACTAAGTCCATTTGCAAAAGTATTCCTGTTTAAATTTCAACGGACAAAGGTTTTATTCTATTTGCTTATCAATTCATTTCATGAGTTTACCAGCTCAACTAAATGAAAGTTCTACTTGTCTTTTATACAACACAAAAGAGATACAAAAGAAAATTAGGCCATTCGAATCATGTTCCGGTACGGATTTACTCTACGCTTAGCGAATACCGATATCAGGAAGTATCGAAGTTTGTTGTCGATAAGCTATCCAAATAAAAAGCATTGAATTGATTGGCAGAAACTAAACGTCATATTAATAGTCCTGAAGGCAATGATATATAAAAAAAACCCAAGGTACATTCACAGCGTGTCAAAAACGTCGGTAAAAAAGTGTGCAAATTGAATTTGCATTCACAAGTTCCGATGAACTTGTGAATTTTTTGGTTGATTTTTTTGTATGATTTATCGGCGACATTTTCTGAAGTGACATGCAAAAAACTGTGCATTAAGTTATTTTATATTTAATAATAGCTGTACCGCGCAACTTCGTTAGCGTCACATTTTCCCTGTTCGTTTCGCAACATTTTTCAGTGCTGCACTGCTCCTATTGGTCGTAGCATGATGATATATAGCCTATAGCCTTCCTCAATAAATGGGCTATCTAACACTGAAATATGTATTTTTTTAATCGGACCAGTAGTGCCTGAGATTAGCGCGTTCAAGCAAACAGACATACAAAGTCTTCAGTTTTATTATTAGTTTTAGATATCAATGACTGAAGGGATATACGGAATGAAATTCTATCGACGATATCGTCAATGGAAAAATTTAAAATGTTTCGGATTGATTCCATACAGCTTGTATTAATACGATCCACTTTGAAAATGATTGTTAAGGTTTTCTGAACTAAGTTGCGTCACAAAATTCAGGCCAGCACCTTTCATGTTCGTATCCGATTTGTATAGGTACTATTAAAACAAGAATGCGCGGTATTTCCACGTCCTTTCCATTTAGGGAGTATCCTATATCCGTTTTCCAACAAATAACTAAATTAGAATTTGTTTATTCAATGTTTATAGTTTAGAATTTCGGGCTAAACGTGATAGCTTTAATTTGAATTCTTGCAGCGAATTCATCGTAAAGGGTTTGCAAGGTTCCCGAATTCCTATCGATTTGATGGATAAGAGAATATTGAAGAGTTTATTTACCATCCAAAACGTCCTTAAATAAAAGAAAACTATTTTTAGGGTTCCGTACCCAAAGGGTCAAAAGGGACCCTATTACTGAGACTCCGCTGTCCGTCCGTCCGTCGTTCCGTCCGTCTGTCACCAGGCTGTATCTCATGAACCATGATATTTAGCCAGTTGAAATTTCTACAGATTATGTACCTATTTCTTGTGCCGCTATAACAACAAATACAAAAAACAGAATAAAATAAATATTTAAGGGGGCTCCCATACCAAAAAGTGATTTTTTTGCTCGTTTTTATAAATACCTAATGGTAAGGAAGCTTTCGTGCGCGAGTCCGACTCGCTTTTGGCCGGTTTTTATTTACTGCCGGCAAGCTCTCCGTACAGATACATTTTTCCACAACAATTTTCGTGTACACCTCTGTTTGTGAGTGTGTGTGTGTATGTGTGTGTGTGTATGTGACTGCCTCGTTGGTCTAGTTTAATAGTTGCAATCGCGACTGCTGAGCATGAGGTCGCAAATCGTTATTGGTTTTTCCGGCAGGATTTTCTCAGTAGACAGCCACGGAGTCTGGATTTGAGCCCGTTTAATGGCAACAGGCTCAGCCCCTATTATAAAGGGTTATTTGTAAAACACCGGTAACCTCTCAGGACTATGTTACTAACATCATAATCAACAACTTTTGTTCTATGACTTTTAAAAATTCGTCATATTTTAGTTCAAAAGATTTTCATACAAAAAAAAAAAAATTGAACGCTCTAAATGTCAGTAAATGTTACGAAGTCTATGCGAAGTAAAAGAAAGCGATAGTACAATAGCGAGGGGAGTAAGTAAGAGATAGCGCTAGACACGCCGCGCCGCCCGACCCTCCGCGCGTCTTCGTAAATGAGCACTAAAGATTCGGTCAAACGTGTGCGAACAAATTATGGAGCAGCTGAGCATATTCGACATCAAAAAATATTTAACTGAAGTTTGTTTAGCGTCTGGTGGCTGGCGTTTGTTTAAGCAATTTGTCTATACATGCGATGACTCATCAAGCTATAAATTTCCAGTACAACATGGCCTTGCTCTGTATAGGTTTCCCGTACAATAAGAGATCCACACAAACTGGTTTTGTATAGGTTGATTGGTCTTCGTGCGTACTTACCAGTTTTTTCCTAAATAGTACGCACCTTAGGGTTATCAATATTAAGAGTAGAGACGACACCCTGATACACTAAAAGAATTTTTAAGCAAAGCCAACTGTCGACAGAATAAATATCCCACTTTAATTCGCCATAGTATATCCACGTACAAGTTATCCATCAAATGTCCGTACCAATTCAAGTATAAGTCGGAGTATCACGTATTTTTCTAAGTCGGTAAATAGGTCGGCACTACTTCTTTCAAAGACATTGACTGATCGAGTGGTCAAAAGTAGTTGCACTTAGTTTTAAAATGTTTTAAGTATCTATTCGTGGCGTGTAGGATGAAACGTGTAAGTCGAAAGATTTTATTTTAAACTTGGAATAAGTGGAAGGGACGACGGCAACAGTTATTCAGTACATCATTCTAATTCATTCCACAAATAAATTTATAATAAATTAATTAATTAATTTTATTATTATTAATTAATTTATAATAATTTTTGTTTAGTTTATAAAATAAGTTGATTTAAGTTTTTATAGTATTGTTCGTGCACAAAGCTCTATCCTCTTTGGCAAATTTTCCTTTTAAAATAAGGTTTGTGTAAGAAAACCTAATAGGGGATAATCCAATTTTTTTTCTTTGTCCGTCGGTTAGTTTATTGAAAAGTATTGGACACGTATTTTTTCTTTTTTCACGTGGTCATAAAATTACGGAGATATTATATTGAGTTGAAATGGCGCATGACGTCACATGTAGGTAAGTTTTATACCTACTTGTGACGTAGTAAGCCCCCACCCTCCAACTTTAATGAGTTTTAACTAAGTAATTTTTTGATATTTTGATAAAACAAAAAATACGTGTCTAATATTTTTGTATTACCTGTCTGACGGACAAAACAGAATGTCGTTTTCTTTACCCAGTCCGCACCCCTATTCTGGGTTAAGCTCGCCGTTGTACATAAGCTATATATTATTTGTTTGTATATCTTGTGATTTTATGTGCAATAAAGAATTAGAAAGAATAAATTTTTCGTCGATTATTAAAAAAAAACAGCTGTTTCTTACAGAACTGTAATACTTACACGTTCAAAATATATGGAACAGATGATTTTTATTTAAATAACCGAGGAAAAATTTCTATACTGCGTTTTAATGTCGGTGTTCCTTCCATCTTGTATACTACTATAATAATTATGACTGTTGTCACAGTTGTTACTTAGCTCTGGGCACATTTTAGCGAATCACGCGCGGATGCAGGGTCGTCAATGCGTGCTTCTTTAGTTTAAAATGATTAAAAAGTCACGCGGGGTACATCCCACTTGGTAACTTTCCCATTTCGACAACTACACAAAATACCAGTACAAAAGTGCCGATTCGTAACTATTTTGATCTTCATACATTGAGTCTCGTTTTTTTTTTTTTTATAATTTATTCCCGTCTGGTAACCTTTTTATTTGGGAAGTACAGTTAGGACTCCGAAGAACTACTAAAACATCCTACACGTTATATGCAGTGCCGTCTATAACCAATTGAAGACCCTGGGTACTTTAGAATAATGGAGCCCTTGTAGGAGGCAAGAGCGAGCAAAGCAAGCCTTAAATTTTTTGCACCCAGATTCTGACTGGTTAGAATTTGTTGTGACATGTTCATACGGAAATATAAGTAGCATGTTCAAGCTCATTATACATGTTTACTGAGGTTCCATATTTGAACAGGCATCTTAAATATATGCAAGTACTTTGATCATAAGTATAAGGTGCAGATTGAACTGACAGAATAAATAACTCATTGAATTCATGCAGGCCTTGTTCTTTTTGTAGTGTATTAAAATAAAAACGATTTTAGCGGCACTAACATCCTCTTCATGATTCTGCTCTCCTAGTATTTTCTGTTCAAATTCTAAATTGAGTTCTTTCGTAACTAAACTTAGTGAGAGATAAAAAATAACAACATCAATAAAAAGTTTTGTTGTAACTTTGGGAGCTGACTGTACCGTACAAAACCAGTTGAAAATTATGGGTTACGAAACGGGACTCAATGTATGAAGATTAAAATAGTTACGAAATGGCACTGTTTTTCACTTGTTTTGCATGTCTTTTATTAAGTTGTCCAAATGAGAAAGTTACAAAATGACATGTACCCTGATCAAGCATATTGATCAGGGTGCATGTCGATTGCTGCCCCCGCATTGAGCGCTTCATTTAGACCAGAGCCTTGCAAGTCTAAGTGAAACAAATTGGTTTATTGTAATGAGCGCAAAGTCAACATTCGTTTCTTCCACGTCTAGTCTATAGACCGACGGCAAGATAATGAGCTGAGACGTAAAAACTAAATTAGTACAAGTCGGATATATTGCAATTTATTTTGTTGACCTTAAATCTTTACAACCACGACTTTTTATGAAGATTTTTTTATTCAGTTCTCAGGAAGTCAGCATAAACAAGATTGCTAGGTCTCTCAACAGTAAAAAGTCAAGAGGTAAAAAGGAGTTTTAATAATTTTTTGAGAGGATTGAAATGATTACAGTTTAATCGTTTCTTCTGTTGTGAGAATCGTAACAATTTCCCTGAAACAGCTAAAGTGCTCTTGTAATAAACGTTCATTTAGATTTGTACTGGATTCTTTAAGTGGTGTTTTGACTTTAATGCCCGTTCTACCTAACAACAAGCGATACCTAAAATAGGTTTAAGAATTATTGCGCTTCAATTATTATTGCTGAGCAAAAAAACGGTGAAAAAAAACCTGTATTGAGTTTAAGAGTGTTTGCGTGAGTGTTTGTGTCTGTGTGTAACACACTCACACAGGCTTGTGTGTGCGTCCGAGTGTGAGTGTTACTTGAACTATCTGGTGGCCTACCATGACGTCTTAAAACATTATTGTTTCATTCTTATTCCAGAGTGTGAAAGAGACGGAGCTATACAGGTCGTTTAGCTCCATCTTTTTCCACTCTGGAATAAGAATGAAACAATTATGTTTTAAGACGTCATAGTAACCCCCCAGGAAGAGTTTTCAGCAATCGCGAGAAAGGTGTAAAATTTAGTACCAGTCATACGTTAGCATTAATGTCACGAAATAATTAAAGCGTCATACAGTTAACGCCGAATCAATGCCTACTAAAAACGCACTTTTCGCTTTGAACTAGGCATTGATTTTGGTGTTTCTTACTGTTACCGAAAACGGTCATCAAGCTTACCTTTAAGAGGAGACTTACACTATGGACTAAACAGACTTCTGTCGAACAGTTCGTAGTATTTTTTTGTAGATTTCTTCCCAGCTTTGACTTTCTTTATTATTTCAATTGAAGGTGTCTGAGTAAATCAAAATGAAAATATTTTTATTTCACATAGGCCTACATGGGCACATGTAAAACGTCGACAAGGTGCTCGGTTCGGGTTGGTCGTTTCCTATGGAGAAGAACCGGCAAGAAACTCCATGGTTACTCTTTTAAAATCATTTGGCTCTACAATGTTTCTATGTTACAGCGTTGGCACATAAGTATGAGAGGACAATGTAGGCCCGACAATAAGTCGTTGCTAGTAAGCAACTTAAAAAAAAACTTAAACTTCTCCATTACTTCGTCATTTACGTTTTGTAGTAACAAAACGTAAATGACGAAGTAATGGAGAAGTATGGAAGAAGAAGACATGCTGCGTAGACTCCAAATAGGATAAGGGCTGGAAGATGGTGCTAAATGCTAAATGGTGGTGGTGGAAGATGCTGATAGCGAGCACCAAAGAGTATAGTAATATAGATGGAATAGAGAGCCCACTCAAGCGAATTTTTGACACCTACATTGAACGGTGTCGCCACCTGATACTAAATCCGTTGAACTAATCCCAATAGCTATAGGTGCGTACATATACTTATATCTATATCTTTGTTATTGAATAGGTTTTCTATGGGTTTCTGTTTTTATTTCTTTTTTTACACTCAACTCAACCGCACTTTCTGCATCTAAAGCTCCAGAAAGTGCGATCGTGTTGAGTGTAAAAGAAAACAGAACCGAGAAACCACATAAATTACACAAAATGGGAGAGATCTACAAGCATGCGCACACGCCGATAGTCGCCATTTTGTAAACAATCTGTATGATATTGTTGCAAAACCTAAAAAAAAAATATTCGCAATTACAAAAGGCTTTTAAAATAAATAAATGGTTTAATCTTGTTTAGAGTTTAAATTCATTATTTTTAACTCAATTTTCATTCAAATCAAAAAGGTATTTAATCACACTGGCGATAATTGGCGTAAGCACCATCTATGTCATTTTAATGTACTAAATCTCAAGTTTATGCGGATTTGGTAAGAGATGGTGCTAGTATCTTTGTGTAAAATTGGACGCCTATGTCAAGTATGGCAGTGTCCTCCCCCTGGCAAGCACCCAGTTCTTCATTATAGTCTGGTTATAGTGCCTAACTTGCCCCCGTATTCACAAACGCTCGGATTTGATTTTGATTCGGAAAGACGTATGTCTATCTCGCTCGCTTTCGTAATGCCAAAAAAAGACAGACATACGACTTTCCGAATCGAAATCGAATCTGAGCGTTTGTGAATACGGGGGCTGGTGTCAGACAATCATAGGCCTCTGTCATGGCTTTACATTTTTCCACACTGTTTTCCTTCAATAATACTGATACTGTTAGCCTGCGTCATCCCACTGCTGGGCAAAGGCCTCTCCCCACGACTTCCAACTATCTCGATCCAAGGCCACTGGTCGCTGGTCTTGTCTAGCTCGTCCTGCCATCATCTACAAGGTCTACTGCGACGCCGAAACTAAGTGATAATTATACAATACGCTTATGACACCGAAAAATCAGAGCACCCTTCATTATGCTCCTCGTAGCGTCTCGCCTTTATCAATTTTAAGTCGGTCTTGGCTCAGGTCTGTGCTTGCTACGCTACTATAATTAATTTTGTTGAATGAAACCCACGCACGTACTCGTGCCGGTCACTATCGTTCTATTTATGTGATTCGAGATGAATGAACCGAGTTGTGAATGATTGTACGTCTGTAAGGAAGACATGTTTGTTTAATTGTTGGATGTCTATGTGATTTTGTGATGTGTTAGTTGTTATTGTGATTATAGTCAAATAGAATAAGGAGCAGCGGTGGCCCAGTGGTAGCAGCCCCGACTTACGAACAGTAAGTCGTAGGTTCGAACCCAGGCAGGCGCATTACTTTGTGTAATTTATTTCATCACCGCTGCTCTCAAAACGGTGAAGGAAAACATCGTGAGGAAACCGGCATGTCCTAGAACTAAAAATTCGAAGACTTGTGACATCTACCAACCGCACTGGGCCCGCGTGGAGGATTAAAGCCCATTCCCTCTCATTGAGGGGAGGCCTGTGTCCTAGCAGTGGGAACATTATAGGCTGATGATGATGATGATGATGAGACCTGTGTGACGTGAAAAATGTCAATCTACAATGTAGTGGCTATCCAGGCCTTGTTTTTTTTTAAAATAAGACTTATGCAGGAATTCTTTAATACACGATATACTCGTAAGTGACCTCGACGTGCAAACTTTTGCCTACGATTAGAATGATTTTACATAACCCATTATTATTATCATCTAATTAAAAATTCATTCTATTTAGAAGTCAGCTGTGTCATACAAAAATGAAAATGAATGTTTTTTCATACATTTAAGACACCTCTCAAAAAGTAAATTCCCTAATAAAAAATCCAAAAGCTAACATCTATTTCAAGCTAATAAAAACCAAGCAATTATCTAATCCTGTATTTACTCAAATGAATAAATGATTCGCTCGCTAGCACGTGGGTGCAAGTTAAACAAAAATAGCCACTACTGATTGGTTGAATGATTTATTATTATTGAGTGGGAACGAATGCAAATTATTAGGTATGAAGATATTATGCAGTTCCGCTTTTTAAAGTTTATTGCGTCTATCGTTGTTATTATATGAATCATAGTTGATGATGGGTTTAGTACAGTTGCTATTATTTCTGAAACAACGTGTATAATGCAATTAAAAGTAAACTAGGTTAGCAACAAGTTTAAACTATACAAGGTGCTGTTTTGCATCGTCGTCAAATTCAAGGAGGTAACTATGCTAATGATCCTCGTCCCGAGTCAATAATAAAATGGGTTGGTAATTATTATTTTTTCCTTATTTACGGATATCGTTAAGTGTGAACCACCCGTATTTTAAACGAGGCCGTCTGGTTCTTGCCCTTTAACCTCGCTTACGCACATACAAACAATCTCAACCACTACTATGCTAAAGATTGTCGACCCAAATCAATAATAAAATGAGAAGGTAACTTTTTTTTCTTTTTTTTTAAAAACCGTGTTTTAAACGTGGCTAGTCTGATTCTCGCCCTATTACAGCGGTTTAACACCTACAAACAATATCAAACGTTTATTCGATCATTTCTTATTCCCTAAACCACGTTAAGGGGGTTATTCTGTAATACTGACAAATTTAACTAACCAAAAAAATCTGCGTTTCTTATTAATTAACGTGGTACCGTAATTGAAATTGATTGTGTAAGTACCATGTCTTTTGTGTCAACCTCCTAAATTTTGACAAGAATGCAAAACAACACCTTGTATAACTGCAATAGACACTAAATCAAATCATTTAAAGTAAACAGAAATGGAATTTAAGAAATATGTTTTCAATTATAATAGTAATTTCTAATATTTTTATGGTAGGTATTATCTATTACTTATTCTATCGGTGAACAATTTGGTACACCTCTGCCTAACTCTTCGGGGATTACAGGCGTGATGTTGTGTTTATGTTTCTGCGATTTTGGAATTATTTGTTAACTACTAAACTAAATCTGCTGCAAATCAGAAAAAGCGAAAAAATAAGCCAAAGACGTTAACACTGCAAAAATAACGTTTGTCAAAGCTAACGAAGATAACATGTAAAAGCCATTTAAGTTACTACTTAAACTTTAAAAAAATAAAAAAATAAACATCCTTAGTTAAGTAATAAAATATAGTTATGTCTACATTATACACACACACAGCGTATAATAAATCCTCCTCACTTTATATCAATATCTAAAATACCCCATAAAAGTATTGAAGGGTATAACAACGTTGTCTTTTAAAATTATCACACATCAACGGAAGGGTTTATAAAAACGTTTGCGGTTCAGCCCTTTTGACCGAAGAGTCAAAGTTAACTTTCACATGGTCCTTAGTAGGGAAACTCAAACTCAAACTGAAAGCATTTATTTCAATTAGACCGTTACAGGCACTTTTGAAATAATTATTGTTTGGCTGAAAGTCGATTCTGGCCAAAAATTAAGGTTTAATAATCTAAAGAAATTCAGTTCAAAATGGCTAAAATACCGTCATATATTAACGCTTTTCAGCTTTTAAATAAAAAAGTTCATTTGTCAGGGTCTTGATGACAATGAGTCAATTTGACGATGAGTTTGGCACTTTTAGTAGCGCCCATCGGCTCTTGTGACGTGCAAGCAACAGTACAGGCAGGACACGATATCAAGTGCCACATCTTTTGTGGGACTCCAATACATGTACATACCAGGGATAAGCCTTTTATGAATCTCCACCTGAACAGATTTTCCTTGCTTCGGTCATACTGCGTCCAGAGTCTATTTAAAGACTTCCAGGTCAACCATGGCAACTCGTGGCCAGGTGTCGGATTGTTGACTGTACATAAACTACTTAACGAGATGTATAAAATTACCTTACGACTTGTCAAAAACAACACAAACAACATACGATTTCTGAGTAAGCTTTTCAATAACACTTGACATCAATTCTTTCAATTTCTCTCAAAATTAGGCCAATGTTGGCCGAAGCCGAAAATTAGGCCGAAGGTGGATTTTCCAGCCGAAAGTGGCCAAAGCCGAAGCCAAAGGTTCGGTCGGACACCAAAAATTATTCAAAAGCTTACGCAGAAGTCGTTGTATCTAGTTTCGTGTTTACTGACCGTAATTTATCTCCGGTACACGTGTTAAGGCATAGTACCTACTATCTATCCTATTTTCCTCAGAAGTTGTTTGTTCTGGTTGTACCTTCATCAGCTATTCTTGTTTGAAACTACTGAAGATTACTGGGAGCTTGTAAACTGTTGCGTTTGCTTATAAATGTGCGATGTACCTGACCTATCAAGCAATACAAAACCAGTTTATGAAGATCTCTCGTTGCGCGGGAAATCTGTACAAAGCGAGGCCATGTTTTGCTGGTGTATCGCTGTGTGTACATGTTTTGTTTTGAGTTGGTGATGCTTGGTAAGGTTTTGTACTGCGAGGTGTTAAGTTCTATTAGTTGTTATACTTACAACTACATATGTGCGTTAATTTTAGGAGTAGTAAATAGCTGTTGTGTTTTCTGATTTCTGTGTGTAACTGGTGTTTTCTTAATGCTCGGTATTGTAATTAGAAGTCTGGCTATTTTAGTTTCGTTCTTTGTTCTTTTGTGATGACTTTCAACTTAATATGTTTTTAGACCAAAAAGGAACAGAATAAAATAATGATATTCCGTTTTTTATTGGTTTGGTTTTTAACCGTTATACGACTAGGTACTATCAAGTTCACTGCCGGTCAACCACTTTTCACCCTTATGTCCAAAGTGATAAGGTTGAAAAGTGGAAGTACATTCGAAATAACCCACAATAAAATTATGACCTTTGAAATGTTTCCTCTTTTCACACATAATGCGTTCATTTCGCTATAGGTGGGTACCATTTGAAATAATTAATTGACACAATTATGTAAATCACTGAAAATAATCCGCTTAATAGTCGGCATTATACGAGCTTAACCGGAATACTCATAAACATTTACGGGAACCCAGGACTGTAAAATACATAAATTCATCTAAAATATAAAAATTCATCTAAAATATAAATTACTATCCCTTGCTCGCGGGTTTGCTTGTTTTAATTTTTATAAATTTTAGCTTGTATGTTATTCTGATATTTCTGTAAAGTTTCACTTAAATCTGTATATGTAAAACTTGATGATTGATGATATCTCCGAAACTATGCATTTTTGATTGGACCACCTATTCTTGGAGATTTAGTATTATTTTTACCTACAGAATATTACCCTAGAGTTATGGGATATAAAAAAAAAACAGGTTGTTTATAAATATATTTATTTATTTCTGTATTTTTATAAATGGAGGAGCTCGTCGCTAAATAATAACAACCGCACAGGTCGACCATAATTACATACCGAGTTTCCTCCGTGCCTCCGAAAGCACGTTAAGCCTTTGGTCCCGGCTGTCATTTGTAAATCATGTTGTCGTTACGAGTAGTCAGTAGCCAAAAGTCTGACATCCAGTCTTACCAAGGGGTATCGTATTACCCAGTTACTGGGTTGTGCAGGTCAGATAGGCAGTCGCTTCATGTAAATTACTGGTACTCAGCTGCATCCGGTGAGACTGGAAGCCGACCCCAAGATAGTTTGGGAAAAGGCTGGGCAGATGATCATTTATTCAAATAAGCAAGTAGTATGGTTTGTTTGAAAATAATCATAAAATGTCCCCCTATCTGGTCCTATGTGACTACTTAAATTAATCACGGGACTAGAAAGACCTCTAAAATGCTAAATGTTTGCAATAAAAAGTAATGTCGGGTCCCAACGGTGGGGAACTGAGGAACTTGTGTGTAAGAACGCTGCTTAGTTTCCGTGTACTTACGCTATCTGAATATATTCATGTTTATTACGAAATTTAATTAAAGTACACGCTGGTCCTTTGGGCTATTTACTAAAACTGTTTAGTTGATTGTTAGTCTAAAATACAGGAATGCATAGAACAAAAAACTTTTATGTAGAATAATGGAATATGATAAAAACTTTGAAAACCAAGAATTTTTTATCGAATTTTATAGAGGTTATGTATTCTACTAGCATCTTTTTTTATTATGTACATATGTTTACCGATATTTCCGTGATTACTGGTCCGTTTTAAGTTATTGTTTTTTTTTTTAATTTGGTACAGTCAGTGAGCAGCATTACCTGACCCATTTGCATCTCTTTTGCTTTATGAGATGGGTCAGGTAATGGTGCGGGGCACTGTACACGAAGCTCGGCTGGTGGTGATATTTGTTAACTTTGCTTTGATATTTTCCACTTTAAAGTGTTTTTGTTGGATGTCATAGTCAGAAGAAATAGCGTCGGTTCAATAATTGCTAGGTTTTTACAAAATAGGTCTCGTATATTATCCCCATAATTTCATAAATCCGCATCATCGTTATAAACCCAGATTCAATTGTTTCAATCAAGCGATAATAAGATCGAAACATTACAATTGGATCTTTCAAAAAGATTTGTAGCGCGAAGTCAACAAATAAATCGAGCGAAGATTCTCCGGCTTGACTGCTCTTCAGACTTTTATTTCTTACATTTTCACAATCGCTGACCTAGCATTTGTACGGAAACGTCGCGTGTCGACATCCTTATCCTATTTTAATGATCCGGATATTTCAAGATTCTGTGCACTTTTATTTAAACCTTTGACATTTGAAAATGGTTCGTTCCTCTATCGACAAGGTTTGACTTTGACATAATAATGAGAATTCAGTCTAGGTAGACGGAATTCTAATAATTATTATCATACAAAGAAAGCGTTCGATATCACTTAGAATGAGATAGATAGATAGATAAATCTTTTATTCAGTGCACACAAAAGACATAGCACAACACACAGAAGCACAATTAATGACACAGATTACATAAATATACCTGGTCTTCCAGTTTCATTTAATATTGGGTTTTACTAAATGAATGCCTTTAGAAAGACGTCACAGTAGAAGAAATTATGACTTCAGATCGATCATGGCTTTAATCCGGATCAGTTTATGGAACACAAGTGACTAAAACAGTGATGAATATAAATGTGGAAGGATGGAGAGGAAGGAGGAAGACCAAACAAAAGATGGATGGATTGTGTGAAAAAATATATGAAAGAAAAAAGAGTAAATGATAGCATGACGAATGACAGAGGAGTATGGAGGAACGGGACGTGTTGCGCCGACCCCAAATTAAATGGGACAAGGGTATGAAGATGATGGTTTATGGGATACATCGAACTCGTGATTCTCTGTAAACCCAACAGTTGTAAGTGTTTTACAAATTACGAATACCTTTGGACTATATAATTATCCAGTAACTGATTCATGCTCAGCTCGAATATCATTTCATAATTTAAAAAAATAAACCATGTCTTGGGTAAAATTTAGCTACAAACGGAGTTAAAAAGATAGACGGGGCGATTGAAAACCAAAATATCTATCTACGTAACATTAAAATAGTCTTCATATGTTGCGCATATAAATGGTAATAAGGCGTATCGTGATCTGTCGACCGCATACTCGTACTACCTTGCTAACTGGTTATTATTTAATGTTTTTACTACGCGATAACTCATTTATATTAGCTCGTACCAAAACAAGAGAAGACAAACATGAAGCAATTACGTTCTTGAATAAAAATATAAGACAAAATTCTACGGAACCCTTCGACTACACAACTAACTCTTCCATACTTTACCCCTACTGTACTCTCTCCGAAATAATTGAATCAAACAAAGAGCAACAGTAACTTACTACGCTCACTTTATGGATTATGGAGTCATGCCAGCCAGTGTGTATACGCGAAGAATCTTTATACTTCTCTCTTCTAAAGAAATAGCAATGAACTTTAGATGTTAACCGAATGTAACTTTAAGGCTGTATCTGTCGAAGTTTGTCTATTGTTTTGTTTATAGCTCAGACTATAAATGGATAAGTTATTGGAGAATTCCATCAACAAAGGTTGACAATAAAGGTTGTAGTAATGTTTTTTAAAAATTTTGATGTGTTGGTCATTTATTCCATGAAAGCCGTAAAGTTCTACTAGAGCTTGTATAATTATATAATTGCCATTTTGAGTCAGTATTTCATAACGATTGTAAATATTATATGCTTATATTATATTCAACTCTAAACTAAACATTTTTTTAGTTCTGCAGTACTTCCAATTACAACCCATCAAGTACAACGCCTTAATCGAATCTAGCAATTAAGAAATCTTTCCTTGTGAAGTACACAATCAAAAATATAAATATCCAGATTATATTCAATGTAAAGGATAAAAAGCGGCGTTTGATACTCTCGATAAGTACTATGCATTTAGATCCTATCGCTTTTCGGGAGGTTGTCAGACCTCTGCCGGCGGCAATTTCGATACAGAGTAATAGAATCATGAACTCGATTTTATCAGTTAATCATCTCGACGGAAGCATGCGGTCAATACCCTTGAATTTATAATAAAATAAAATTGTAAGCGAAGCCAAAAGGCTAGTTTTTGTTCTCTCCGTAATTACGATTTTATTTTTGTTGTGGACTGTACCTAGGAACCTTCTAGTTACTGAGATATTGGAGGTGAAAGTTGCAACTTTTCCATAAGATTTTTTAAACACATTTTTTCAATCTTATTAATATTTATTATGTTACTCAACTTAAGGGTGTTAAAGTAGTTACGAAGTCAACAACACAATAAAGTTTTACAAATGATACAAGATCTATATGCAAATTAAATGGTTTTTTTTTTCAATTTATATAAACATAATAGGTAGGAGTGTGTCCTATAGTGTCAATAGATTTGTCTGGACCAAAAATTCAAACACCTGCCGTTTTCAAAGAATTCTGGGTCTATAATTATTATCTACGCTCAAAACCCTAGTGCTTCAAACCGAAATAAGGTCTAATTCTACGTATTGTGTACTTCGAGTATAATAATATTATGTTGGATTCTCCGTACTATGTCAGTTAAAGTACCCTAAGACCCGAAAATTCTACGAATCACAAATAAGATATCCACTTTACTGTAATATGTCAATCTCAATGACTTTCTATTTGAATACAAAGCAATTTCTTATCACAACCGCTATCAGGTTCATCATTAAAATATCAGATTACAAGTCGGTATTTTCTAATAACGTGTCAGATGGCGACACTCAACGATTACTCTCCTTTGATAAGTGGGGATGATATTACAGACAATAAATTTGTACCGTCCAAATAAATAGTGGCTATAAAACACTTTATAGGTACAGTAAACAAAGCCAGTTTATTGGTCTCTAGTATTGGACCGAAGGAAACATCAAATTGATGAGGAGAAACGACAGCTTTGATCTAAATGCCTTTTAGGATTCACGTACCAGGGATACATGAAAACATAAGAGATAAGTCTTTAATGTTTTCGTTCGTTCGGCTAAAAGATACAGGGAAAGTTTTAATATAAATATTGAATGAGCCTGGTCTTTGTGGTCGGATAAATTAGGCTTACTCGCGAATGTTCGGGAATCAAAGTCAACAACAAAATACTTATTTTTCGAGAAGTCTGTGGTTCGATGCTTCGGCCCTAAAATGGCCGCTATAGCAGAATTAAAATAGGATAACAATCGTGTTAAAATGGTCACAGACGCAGTTAATATTATAAATTTTCACTTTGTCACTCCCAGATGTTGGCTTTTATACTTATACAAATTTATTTATAAAAATAAGATTTTTACTCGCGCTAAAAGTCTTCTTACATAATAAACTGATTTAAAATCTGACTTGATATCTCATTCCCACAAAATGCTATAAAATTCTGCAGCAGTAAATCAGCTACTAGATTTTACGGCAACTATTATTTGACTATTACCAGTGTTAAAACCACTACTATTACAAGTGGGCTATTTGCCAACCGAACCGATATCGCGAAGGACCATTATAGGCAAGGTATAACCTCTGAAATACTAGTAGCTAAGCCCCCTCCTAACTATGTGTTAGCAATAAGTGAGCGGTGTCTGTGGGGTAGTAGGTAATTGAAATCGAAACTGCTTTATTACGTTTCCACGTAATCAAGGGTGGTTGTTTTGTGGGTGATGTTCCATACTTGTCAGATGAAAATGTATTAGAAATATGGGGTAATTTTCCTTGACTTTTTTCTGTAAACCTAGATGTTGGTGGAGGTCAAAATGATCCCAAGAGAACGTCCTACCATAATAAAAATTGTCCTATGTCTTAATCCTGATCATGGTCAACCAAATCTCCAAATCTACTCAATCGATATAACGTGAAAAGGCTTGATACAGACAAAAACTTCTGTTTAAATACATATATTAGTAAGAATGAATTTGTGTGCAAATTTGAATGAATTATTTATAGTTATTAATCAACTAGGACTATGAACTTAAAATACTTTGATTTCACCCCTACGCTGGGTATATTCCAAAACTAGCGTAGGAGTAAGCCCAGGAAATTATTAGTCACGAACTAATAAACTGCTGAAGTTTGGCTCTGGCAAATGAAGGCTATTTGGGGAACAATCAGAAACTAGCTTAAAATCTTTGACAAAATGCCGATTTGCCCACTTCAAAAGCTCCCATCGGACGGATTCTAATGGGATTTTTACAACGGTCTGTCTACAATCCAAAACTACTTCTACGGTTTACAAAATAGAGTTCTTTCTCGTTTAAAATAGAATTGAATAGGTGAAGCGTAGTTCAAAACATAGTAAAGAAACTTTGTTGACTTAGGAGCACCTTCGTGAATGGGAAATAATTTATATACAAGTCAATGCAAATAAAAGTTTCAGGGCAATAATGTTGGGGCGTGAGGGAATGAACTGGTTGTAATAGTGGTTCGATATATCACTGTCTAGCAAATGGCCATTACTTTGCGAAATAAAAAAAGTATGGCGGTTGCCTTAGAAGCGAATTAATCAAGAATTGCTACTTTTTTTTTGGAGAAATTTAAGCATTTTTTAGTTTTTCTTACGTAAATTATGGTCGTGCTTTTTAATTCAGTAATCTCAGACTTTCAATGTTTTTCAACCGTTTATTTTTATTTTTATGAAAGCCAGCCCTCAAAGCCGACGAAAAGAGCATAATATTGTGTTAATGTTGCTCCTTTCAAGATATAAAATATAATTACAGTGTCATTCACACTGTATAAAACAAAACGACATTGACGCCCTACAGAATCGGCAACTAAAATAACTCTAAGCTAGCTCCTTGGTAAGCTATTTTTTTATTTTCATATTACATTGAAAGCTTTTATGCTTAAAGGCAAGTCAGCATATCCATATCTTAACCTATTCTTAACTAAACTACACATAACACTATAAATTATTATTATCCATCGACGTACGAAATATTTGTTATGATATGAAGAGAGAGTACAAAGATCCGATAAAGATCTAAAATCTAGATTGAACTATTAATTTATGATCCATGTCAAATGATGCTTCAGACCTTGACACTTGAACTTAGGGCTTAAAGTCGGGGTGATATTGATCCCTCGAAGGATTTCACCAAGTGATAAGCTCTTTTATTGAAATTAAATCAAGATGTCGACGATTGCGAATGATTTATTATTTGTTTCTTGGGCATCGTGAATAGATCTATAACTTTCGACTGCTTGTTTATTATTTGCCAATAAACAAATGGTAAAAAAAATCTGGTTAACAGTATCCCGTATTAAGTTAAGAGCTCAGTTAGGAAGTGGGCATACAGATTACTTTGGGAGCATTGGTGGACCTTTTGGGTGCTAAGTGACAAAAAACCCCAAGAATAATGATCTTCATCATCATCATCATCATCAGCTTATAATGTTCCCAATGCTGGGACATAGGTCTCCTCTCTATGAGAGGGAGTGGGCTGTAATCCACCACGCGGGCCAAGTCGAATTGCTAGATGTCACATGTCTTCGAATTTTTAGTTCTAGGACATGCCGGTTTCCTCACGATGTTTTCCTTCACCGTTTGAGAGCAGCAGTGTTTAAATAAATTACACAAAGTAATGCGCCTGCCTAGGTTCGAACCCACAGCTTACTGCTCGTAAGTCGGGGCTGCCACCACTGGGCCACTGCAGCTGCTCTCTATATAATAATGATCTTGTAACACATATTTTTGCAAAATAAATAAACTTCTGGCATTCCCTTATCGTTGAAGAAAAATAGCTTTGATTATTAATACATTAAAGGTCTATTTACGACGAAGGCTAAAAGAACAACTACGCTACAGAAGGAATTGTTTACTAACATGCCTGTAGTAAACTGATAGTAGGCGATCATATCACGTACTGTACCAGTATTGTGAGTTGCAAGGCATCTGGAATATGGTGTTAGAATGCTGCTATCTTGACGAGCGGAGCGGGTGTTTACTTTTTTTGGTATTTTCGTAAGCAATAGTATCAAACATGTTAAACATTGGGCTGCAGTAAGTGATTTTTATGCACTATCCTGCCTACACCGTTGCCACTGGTAGGACACAAACCTCTTCTCTGTGATCCTTAGTCACCACGCGGGTTGGAATATTATTCATTTACCTAATTGAATTGTGCGTTTTAAATAGCCTGCCTATATTACAATAAAACAAATATCTGCAACAAATAATTTAAATCTAATAAACACACCTAAAAAAAAGCTTCTAATAAAGCGTATTAATAATATTTAGCTAATCCTGCAAGGATTTCAATTTATCACGAAACTAAACACAAAGCAACACCTGCTTAGTGCTCCTTAATTGAATAACATTAAATTTTCAAATAGAATAATACGTCCTCACGTTATTAATGCCACTTAGCCTAGTATTCAACCCCGGAGCAAAATTATTTTAGCTAAACACTACGGTCTATGAAATTGAAACAATTTTAATTAAATCTCCATTTTCATTTGCTGTTATTCTGAAGCTGAATTTGGTATCTACCCAGTGCAAATATACGTATACGTACGCAAATCATGTATGAAGATCCCATATTGTCTTATTGTAAGTTGGAATGCTTTGAGCCGCGTTACGCGTCTGTTTAGTTTCTTCAAACAAACTGAGGCGTTGATATTTATTACACAGCATTCATTGACGAAAATGCTAAATAGTTATCTGAAAACTGTTATTTATTATCTGTTAATGATTTTGTTGTTCTGAGAGCATTATAGATTTAGATTTCAATTTTCTTTCTTTTTTCAATTTGTTTTCATGCAGTTCTATTTTTTTTTAACCTATCTGTAATTCATGTAATCTTATTAGACTGAAATATGTTTATAAGTGCTATTAGTGCAAATTCACTCTAGATTTAATGTTTAATTGTTACAGTTCCCCAAAGGTTGTATTTAAGTGAATAAGTCGTTGAAGTGCCATAATTAAATAAATAAATACGAAATGTAGTTTTATTGAGTTTTTATGCATGGGAATAAACGGACTTACGGATGATATTATAAACATTTACACACACAATTATTCCAAATCGCTTACCGCACCTTTCTGAACCCGCTTCGCTTATGACACCTAATCGCTACCTAACGTGGCATTCTATTGATGTACCTACACTTTTATTACGGAATGATTTGCAGATGTATAGACTTATTTGTTACACAACAAGATGGAATAAGCTTTTGGTAAGAAGGTTTGGTAGTAGAAAGGTATTTCTTTTGTTTTGACTTGTCTTTGAATAGAGTCTAATGACTAGCCCTTTTTGAAGTTTAAGTTGGAATCGAAAGTTCCGTGGGCTGTAATTTTTGTTGGTTTTTAGTTGAAAGGAACTTGTTTTATAGAAATTAATTGATATAAAGAGATTAAAAAAAAAAAAAAAAAACTCAGTGAAAGCGCGGAGTGTGCTCGGTTGATGGCAATAGGCTTGCTCCCTAATATAGACTTAAACATGACTGGTGAAACGAAGCGTACCATAGGTGCTCTGCCCAACCTTGCAAAACAGGCATGATGATGATGTAATAATATTAAAATATTATTTTTTTCATATTGGTGTAACCGGTAATAGATTTTCGCAATCCTCAACGCTAGCTCGCTATGTTTTTCTTTCATCATACTAAAGAAAGCAGACACCCGCGCAAATATTAAAACCTAGCTTAAGGCAGTGATAACCCGAGCATCGTGGGCATTCATCGCTTACCGCAGCTCCCGCAAGGCTATGCGACACGAAACAAATCAAAATCAAATCCCACAGACGAACCTTGAAAACGGTTTTGTGGGGCAAAGTTTTTAAATAAAGATTTGTTTACTACAAATCTTTATTTCCTTAATACTTGTTTTAAATAAATAATAATAATAATGCGAGTTCAGGGCCAGAATAACCCAGATTTTTTTACAAACAGTTTTTGGCTCAGCCGGTAACAGAACATTCCTCTATTCTGTTACTGGCTGAGCCAAATATTGTAGCACGAAAAAAATTACATACGTCCGACCTTCAACGTGTTCCGCTCGGGACTAATGAACGCGGTGCGGGTGCATAAAAAGCAGAAAACACTTTTTGGAATTAGTGGTATAGGTATTTATTCATATTTCACATAATGGTGGCCGTCACATTTTTTACGACCTTGGTATAAATTTTATTGTTCAGAGCCTAATATAACTAAAATGAAATGAAAATTAGTCAGAATTTGGACTTGTCTTTGCGATTTAATTAGATGCAGTAAAGTGCAAGTAATCGTGAATCGGTCGGCCGAAATATGTAGAGCAAACTGTGAAATATGTAACATGTTTTTTTTTCAGAATTTTAATTCGTGTCATCTACGAATAAAACAAAAAACGAAACGACGTAAATGCGGGTTGACCCGCCTTAAGAGGGAAGCGCCAGGGTAAACCGTAACTACGTATGTAGTAACAGAATGAATATGACTTTTAGTGTGACTCTTCCATGAAATAATCATTAAATGGTATTAAATGAACTTAAAGGGATAAAAGATTTTAACGATTATAACTCTGCGAAGCCATATTTGTTAAGGCCGCTAATCATATTATAATGTTTTTTTTTCAATGTGCAGCTTAACACTGACCGCCACATTGCAAAAAAGTAAGAAAATTTTAATTTCACCGGCTACTTTAGAGCTTCCCATTTAAAGATGAACCATAACCAAGTCAAAATTGGTTTTTCAAACGGACAGTCAAAATTGACATTCCTTTGTCTTTAATATAAAATGTTATAGGTTGATCCTAAACGTATTTCTTGTGGAATAATTTATTTTTCGTTTCTCTTCCACCACGACTTATATCCTTCACAATTTATTGCACAAATAGACTCGATTAATCTTTTGTCAGGTTTCTTCGTGTTTTCCCTCTATTCTGTTGTCTTGTATGTAATGTTATCATTATGGCGTTATTGTTTATTGATGGCTTATGTAAGTGTGTATTTATTAAGCAACTTACATGAGAGTGTCCTCTTTAATTGGCTTGCCCGAATTCGTAAATGATTCTATTTTAAAAGCTTTTATTTTTACCAATGTTACTACCGTTTTAGGAGCTCGTAAAAATAATAACAGCAGCACGGGTCGATCTTTAAGGTGAAGCCGTGCTTGCCGAGGTTGGTCCGTGGATAGGTGACCATAATTACATACCGAGTTTCCTCGGCGCCTCGGAAAGTACGTTAAGCCGTTGGTCTCAGCTGTCATTTGTAGATCTTTGACAGCCGTTAAGAGTAGTCAGAAGCAAAAAGTCTGACATCCAGTCTTACAGAGGGGTATAGTATTACCCAGTTACTGAGTTGTGGAAGTCAGATAGGCAGTAGCTTCATTTAAAATACTGGTACTCAACTGCATCCGGTTAGACTGGAAGCCGACTTCAAGATAGTTTGGGAAAAGGCTAGGCAGATGAATGTTACTATCGTTTATTATTAGGTAATTACTAACTGGTAACCATGAATTCAGTGTAAATTAAAAGTTGTTTTTTAAAAACCAACAAATAATTCTACGCTCGGGGTCTAGATTAATGTAACAATTTGCATATCGATTTCCTTAACACCGTGTATTTTTGATGTCATTTCGATCCTCATGGATGAAACTTTTTTTTATTTTTTAAACGTTTTTTTTTTAAACTTTATACCACCCATCTATCATTCATTCATGAGTATCGAAATGATAGTTGTAAAGAGTGGAAATAATTCATAAAATACTTTAATCATAAAAGTATTAATGATGAATTATCTCCAAATCGGATTTAAGCAATAATAAAACGGCGTGAGTCATTAGCAATCATCATCATCAGCCTATAATGTTCCCACTGCTGGGACACAGGCCTCCTCTCAATGAGAGGGAGCGGGCTTTAATCCACCACGCGGGCCCAGTGCGGGTTGGTAGATGTCACATGTCTTCGAATTTTTAGTTCTAAGACATGCCCGTTTCCTCACGATGTTTTCCTTCACCGTTTAGAAAACAGCGGTGATGCAATAAATAACACAAAGTAATACGCCTGCCTGGGTTTGAACCTACGACTAATTGCTCGTAAGTCAGGGCTGCCACCACTGGGCCACCGCTGCTCCCGAATAAAAATGCAAATTAGCAATAAAAATGCTATATATTCAAGATTTAATCACCATTAATATTAAGCACAAGTGTTTCTAAACCTAACAACACAATAACCTACTTCTGTTCAACAAATCACACAATCAGGCCTCAGTGAATTTATCTTGCATTTATCATCAAAGACTTAGGTCCAAAGGTCAACTAACGTATACCAGATGCGTACCAGTATGTACTGCGTACGCAATTATCGACAGACGCAGTCCACTTCAAAGTATATGTTTGATAAAGTTGATTGGTCTAGTGTCTGGCATATCTCAGACCTCTGGCATAGATTAAGAAATCAAAGCAAACTGATGTAATTTTGGGCACAATCGGGTCGATGGAATACTACTCATCTAAACCCATATAACCCTCTAATATTCGTGTTTGCTTAAGTCAAAACGTTAATGTGTTTTGTTAATGATTGGACTCGTTTATCAATTTTTGACGAAGATCAATCGCGGGCTCGATGATTCAGTTCCTCGTTGAGCGTTTCAATAACCTGATACTGTAAGCATTTAGACCTACTTGCATCACAAAAATCACTTACACTTACGATTGAGAGACAGTAATTTGTTATGAATTTGGTGAACGTTAAACGCACTTAGAAAGTTGTGGTACAAATGGGCCTCAGAATGCGTTCGGCGACTGTCGCTTCTTTACATTCTTATTATTTCTTATTCTTTGCCTCCGTTCTAAGGGCGCCAGAAATCCTACGGTTGCGTATTTGTAATCATAGTGTAATGTGCCAAATGTTTTTCTTAATTCGTTGGTATTTGATATTCTGAGAACGTTGAGGATGTGTAGTATTTTTGTTTAGGGCTAAGCTGATCGTAAAACCTAGATGTTATTGGAGTATTTCCGGATTTTACGAGGCTGGATGATGTTAGAATTCGAACGATCTGGTTCATAGATCAGGGGCTGAACAAAATGAAACAGACTGTGGGTATGTCAATGTCGGTTTGTAACTCAGTGATTAACTTTGTGTGTTATGCGTTCTATTCCTAAAATCAACCCAATCCCAAAAATTATGACTATGAAAACTTTTTAGCTCTCTAGTATTTTCAACTCAAAGCATTTCAATTTAAATATTTAGTAACAGGAACTTGAATTTGCAAGGAGTCATTCAGTTACTTAAAAAGTTGGAGTTATTTAAACCTTTCGAAACCGCCTAACTTATGTTATGTCTTCTAGCCTAATAAACCTTATTACTCATCCAAAAAAAGCTCCACACAAATCACGAACAACAACTCCGAAGTAATATCAAAAACAGTCATTCTATTTAGATAAGAAAGCGAGCATAGTGTCCAAGTAATGAGTTCGGTCGATCGTTAGCAATTAATTGGCGGACCATTGGCGAACCTACATGGACGATTGGACACGGTTGGCAACGAGATAGCGTTTATTCAATATCGGCGATAGCATCGCGAGTTCGCCACAGACTCGTGACTTGTAATTTTGTTGTCAGTGGGGTTCGCTTGTTGATTTGTTAATGATTTTTTAAATTGGTCTAGTTTATTGAACGTTACATTAGTAGGTATGGGTGAACTCTTTTTTTTATTTTTTACTAGCTGTCCCGCGCAACTTCGTCTGCGACACATTTTCCCCGTTTTCGCAACATTTTTCACTGCTGCTCCGCTCCTATTGGTTGTAGCGTGATGATAGTTTTTTTTTTAAACGTTTCCCCACACTAGGAATTTCGCCTGTATCGTGGGTGCGTTTTACAAACATTTAAACTCACATACACAAACAGCCAGACCCGGAACAAGTATCTGTAGGCCATACAAATATTAGTTCTGTGCGGGGATCGAACCCGCGACACGCAGGGCAGCAGGCGATCGCTCAACCACTGCGCCAACCATGCCGTTATATAAAGGGTGTAAAACACCTCTTAACGAAGCCGAAAGGCACTGGTTCTCTCTGTCATTGCGATCATTTTCTTGTTCTACACCATACCTGAGAACCTTCTAGTTACGGAGATATTAGGGGTCAAAGTTCCAACTTTTTGACAAGTATTTTTTTAAATACAAGTTTTTAATGTAAGATTTTTACTTTAAACACCTCCACGACCCCCGTACTATTCAATCCGTCCATCAGCACAATGTTTTGAGCGCGTTACATTGAGTTCTATCACAAAACATGATTTTACACCCTCCAAAAAAAAGTCGTTTCCCAGCAATAATTTTTGCGTAAAGTTACTTAGTTTCATGTACAGAATGCTTGGTTGACGGTTTCGTGATGAGGTGATTTACACGGTGTATAGCCTTTGTTACTTCTAATACCTCCAAAAATATGTGTACAAAGTTTCATGATGATCGGTTGAGTAGTTTTCGCGTGAAAGCGTAACAAACAGACTTTCGCATTTATAATATTAGTTAGTGTTATTATTCAGTAAATGACTTTTTAAATGATACAGACTTATCTTTTGAATAATATAATGTATAATATAAAGATTTCATTAATACTACTTAATTTTTTTGTCTTCATTTATTCTGATTTTACAAATTTTTTTTTTTTTTTTTTACAAATGTACCTAAATGATGTCTTTGTTTTAACTTAACCGATTTTGTATATTTTAATTAATATTAACATACTTATTGATGTCATTATTTAAATTTGTATGATTTTATTCCAAGTAGTAGATTTTAAAATTATGTTTTCTTTTATGTGGAATGGAATATTAACCGACTAGTACTTTAACTCGAAACCATTATTTCAATTAAGTTATAAATTTCTTTAATGTTTGCATGCCTAATTTATCACTCGCCGCCTGACCGCCGTCGCGTACGGACGTGCCGCTACCTGCTCGCATTCCCGCTCGCTATCAGTGTGTGTCATCGGTTCGTCGCTTCCCAGTGTCGTGACGTCATCAGTTGTCTTTCGACTACACCCCCGAACAATTGCTGTCTTTTTATTAAGACAGCACTTGCTCATTTGCTTCGGATATTATTCTGATTTAACTTCCTTTGCCCCATCAGGGAAAAACCCTCAATTTCGAGGTTCTTGGTGGGAAACCTAACGGTGCCAACGAAACCGAGATAGGGTGGTGACCCAATCCGCCCGCCTAACCCCTTCAGGGTCTAGGTGAAAAATTGGGCCCCGTCGCGTTCGCATGCGCCGCCGATATACTGTGCTAGTGTTTCCCGTTTGAACAAGTTCCTGAAAGCAAAGTTCCCTGGACTGGAGTTGGAGTTGCTACCAAGCCAGGACCCTCGGACTGTGCCTGCGGGAAGGTTGAAGCGGGTGAGTCACTGATACACAGTAAATTCCCTAAGTAATTGGTCAAGGAATTAGGTTGTTAGGCGCGCTGAGCTTCACTCAAATGTCCGCTAACTTTTAGCCGATAAAATGTCGTCCCTCGACGACACAGAAAAAGCGCTTTTGCGCTTTTTCTTGCGCGTCTTCACGACCGACCCATATTTACAAAAATATGGGTCAGAAATTGCTGCCATTCAGCAAACCACCGATACCGTCACTGACTTCAGTGACGCGCTCGAGAGCCCCTTATCACCGCCGCCTGCTGACAGAGGCTTACCGCCAGCCGTCGCCGCCGCGATTAAGGCTACTCCAAGACCCATTGTAGTGAAACCCATTGTTTCGCAAACAAAGGTCCAGCCCGCACCTGCGTCCATTGTTCCCGTTTCTGAGAACATGGACAAAGGCTCACCGCCAGCCGTCGCCGCCGCGATTCCGGCTAACCCCGGACCCATTGTTATGCAAACAATGGATCAGTCCGCACCTGCGTCCATTGTTCCCATTTCGGAGAAAATGGACACAACTGTGCCAGTCTCCGACTCGGAATCGGTTATAGATTCCTGCTCTGCTTCCTCGTCCTCTGAAGACGACTATCAAGTCGTCGGAAAGGGCAAGAGGAAAAAGGGCAAAAACTCTCAGGCCGCCATGGCCAAAAAATTAGTCGCGCTCCCTCTCATCCCCTCTCCCGAGCCCTCCCGCCCCACCTCCCCGGTGCCCGCACCAAAGTCCGCCGCTGCTCATACCAGCAGACCATCCAGCCCTAAGGCTAACTCTTCAGCCGCTTCTTCAAAGAAGCTGAAGCCCCCTCCCCCGTTGTTCATTCAGGACAAAGGGAAATGGACAGACGTGTCCAAAATGTGTGTTGAGCGCCGCATTCAATACACTAGCGCAAAAAGCACCCAGCAGGGTATCAAAGTGGTAGTCCCTACGACCACCGACTTCAGGGAACTAACCCGTCAGCTGATCGGAAGGCACATAGCCTTCCATACATACTCCCTTCCAGAGGAGAAGCCCACCCGCGTGGTGATCAGGCGGATCCCTAAAGAAATCCCCACGGAGGACATCCTCAATGACCTCCAAAATCAGGACATCCCAGTTTCGGCCGTCCACCGCCTTCATAAGGCGAGAGGCGGAGACCAGTACGATATGGTACTGGTCATCTGTGACCCAGTAGAAGGACACCACCCGATCTTCAAAGTGAAGTCGGTATGCTCCCTCACAGGCATCTCAATAGAGAAGCCTTACCGCTCAACCGTAGTAGGGCAGTGCCACCGCTGCCAGCTGTACGGACACAGCCAAGCCAACTGCCATGCGCCGCACAGATGCGTAAAGTGTCTAGGCGGCCACGGCACGGCCGACTGCCCCCGTCCCAAAGACAGATCTCTATGCTCGGAGCCACCGAGTTGTGTGCTCTGCGGCCAGTCGGGCCACCCGGCTAACTACCGCGGCTGCCCGAATGCCCCCAAAGGCTCCTCCTCTAAACTGGCGAAGCGTGCAAACGCCCGCCAGCAGAGAGAAAGCCCATCGGTGAGGCTACCAACTGCACAGATGCCGGAGAGACTCAGCCCTCAGAGGCCCTCTCCCTGGACCTCGCTGAACCACCAGAGAGCCTTCCCGGCACTCGGCAAAGCAAAGTCCAGCCCCATTCCCGGGCTATTAGATGCCCCTGTCCCCACTCCCGTGGCCCAAGCGAGCGCACCGGCGCCCGCTCGTCCCGCACCTCCCGGCCCCGCGGCCGCGGTCTCCTCTCCTAACGTAACTTTAGAAACGTTAGCAAAGTTAGTCACCCCCGAAGCAGACCGCATGGCGGCAGATCTCAGGGAGGCTAACACTGACGGTGATAAGCTTAAAATTATCATCAAGTCCCTAATCAAGTTAGGCGAAGCCTTCAGCGGCATTAATCTTTAATTCCAATGGATAATACGAGATTAACGTGTACCAAACCCCGATCCCTTAAATTAGGGTACTTTAATGCCAATGGCATCAAAGGCCAGCGTGATGAGATCGCCACTTTCCTCCGCGACCATCAAATTGATATCCTCCTCATACAGGAGACCTTCCTCAAGCCCAGTCACCGCGATCCGAGAATTGCCAACTATCGCATAGTTCGCAACGATCGGTCACGTTGCCACAAGGGCGGTACTCTAATCTATTATAGAAAGGAACTGCACTGCATCCCCTTAGATCCCCCTCCCATGGAGTCTCTGCTCGAGACTTCAGTTTGTCGACTAGGCATGACCGGTCATCAATCGATCACTATCGCCTCCGCGTACATCCCTCCCGGCGGCACGTCCGAGGAGCACACTCTGTTCACCAAAGACCTTGCCGTCCTCTTCGGCTTGAGTGACTCCGTTATCATAGCGGGCGACCTCAACGCCAAACACCCCGCCTGGAACAGCACGACGACCTCTGCCAGAGGACGTCACGTGTATAACCTGGGTGAGTCCCTCAACTTCGATCCCATCGCTCCTATGGAGCACACTCACTATCCCCACGACCCCGACCAACGTCCGGACGTTCTCGACATAGCGCTACTCAAGAATGTCAACCTTAAGTTGCATTCCATCGAGACTTTACATGAGCTTAACTCAGACCATCGACCAGTGCTCATGCACTTAGTTCCCCGCTCGGGTCCCTCTGACCCCAGCCAGCCCCCGCCGACCCAAGTGATAACCGACTGGAGGAAAGTCAGCGAAAAGCTGAAATCCACCACGTCGCCTCACCTGGAGGCCATCCCCGACCACATTGTCTCAGTCGCAGACACGACGGCCGCCATCAACTCTTTTACAGAACACGTGCAATCCGTACTAAAGGATTGCTCACGGGAAGTTCCAGCAATGAGCGATCAACGCTGGATTCTACCCGCTGACGTACGTGAACTGATAACCGAGAAGAACGCGGCCATCCGTGCCTACAGCAACTTTCCCTGCGACGCGAACAAAGCTCACATGCGTTATTTACAGCGTGCTGTAAAGAAGCGCACTAGTGAGCATCGTTCAGATCAATGGGACAAGACGCTTAGCGAGCTCGAGCCTACCCACCTAGCCTTCTGGCAGCTCCAACGCAAGTTGCGCTCCACCGAAGAGGCTTCGATGCCTCCCCTCACCCGACCCGATAAGAGCGTCGCATTCGACGACTCTGAGAAGGCCGAATGCCTAGCCGACAGCCTGGAGTCCCAGTGCTCCCCCAGCTCTCAACCAGTAGACAAGCGACATCTCGATGAGGTGAACGCATTCGTCGAACGTAAAGCCGCCCTCCCTCCCGTAGAAGACCCTGATGATCCTCTGCCTTCGGTCACAGCTGACGAAGTGCAAGACATCATTAATAAGCTTCAACCGCGGAAAGCACCCGGCTCCGACGGAATCACCAATAGGGTGTTAAAACTCCTCCCCGCTCAGCTCGTCGTGTTAATGGCGGCCATCTTCAATGGCGCCCTGAGCAACAACGCCTTTCCCCAAATATGGAAAGAGGCCACTGTCATCGGTTTCGCGAAGCCAGGCAAACCCAAGTCTGAGCCCTCGAGCTACAGACCTATCAGTCTCCTGAACGCACTCGGCAAAATCTACGAGAGACTTATTTATAAGCGACTCAAAGACTTCGCCGAGGCTAAGAGTCTCATCCCCAACGAGCAGTTCGGCTTCAGGACCGGACACTCCTGCATTCAACAGGCCCATCGCATCGTAGAACACTTGAGCGCTGGCTTCCAGCGTGGAGCGATGACGGGTGTGTTGTACTTCGACATAGCAAAGGCTTTCGACAAAGTCTGGCACAACGGCTTATTATATAAGCTGTACAAACTGGGAGTGCCGGACCGTCTCGTGCTCATCTTACGAGACTTTCTGTCGGATCGCACCTTCCGCTATCGCATCGGGAAGGCACTATCTTCCCCCCACCCCATTAGAGCCGGAGTCCCTCAGGGCTCCGTCGTCTCTCCCCTTATCTTTACTCTGTTCACCAGTGACATCCCCAAGAGCAAGAAGGCTCAGTTAGCCCTGTTCGCGGACGACACGGCCATTTATTACACTGGCCGCAGTCACGACGCTATCTATAGCACCCTCCAAACCTCAGCCAACGTCTTAGGCGCTTGGTTCCGGAAATGGAGAATCGAGGTGAACCCCGACAAGAGCCAGGCAGTTCTTTACTCTAAACAGCGTAAAATTAAGCCACCCGCGCTCAGCCCGATCACTATGTACGGTAAGCCTATCCCTTGGGAGAAGCAAGCCAAGTACTTAGGAGTCATACTTGACAACCACTTGTCTTTCGCGGCGCACATCAAAGCAGCTCGCGACCGAGCTGCGTTTGCTATGGGTAGGCTTCATTTCATGATTTCGGCAAAAAGCAAGTTGTCACTCAAGTGCAAGTTGCGCCTTTATACCGCGGTGATCCGCCCCATTATTACGTACGCTTGCGTCGTGTACGCTCACACCAAGCCTAAGTACATCCATAGGATGCAAGTTTTACAGAACCGGTTCTTACGCAGAGTCACGGGAGCCCCTTTTTATGTCCGTAATGACCGTCTACACGTAGACCTTAGAATGCCCACCGTCCTTCAGTTTATGAAACGTCTTTCGAAGCGTTTCTTCGATAACGCCATTAAACACCGTAATCCCCTGATCGCAGCGGCCGCCCGTTACGAACCCTCGCGCATTAGTACAGTACGCCGTCCTAGGCATACCCTTGTCACTCCAGATGATGCTATCACCCTCCTCCAGGAGAGTAGCAAAGAGACTAGCACTCTTAAAAAGTTCCGACTCAAACCGCCGTCTTTCCGACCTCGCCGTCGAGGTACGTCGCGACGTCCCGGTCCATGCCCTCCCCGACCCTCGCTCGAGCCAGCCCGCGATGCTGTGCCAGTAGTTTTAAATCAGCCCCTAAATAATGATACCATTCAGATCCAGCCTGTCCCCATGCAGTCTTCCCCCAGCGACGCCCTAAGCCGAGGTTCGTACCCCACAGGGGGTGCCCTTAGCGTGCAGTCGCTTAGTTTGTAAGTTTTTATGCCCTGGCTGGAGGCCTTACTCTAAAGGCACCCACAGGATAGTCCGGTTAAGCAGACGACAACCTCATAGGTTGAACTGCGAGATGCCATTCACAAAAAAAAAAAAAAAAACATGCCTAATTTATGGTAAATTGTACAAGGCTCACCAATTTTACTTTTTTACACCTTATTTTATGTACCTACAATTTATGCAAATAAATTTTACTTTACTTTACTTTAGGATTTCACTGCCTTTCAAGTGGTCGCAAGCAAGACTGCTGAGCATGAGGTCCTGGGTTCGATTCCCGAGTCAGGCAAAGTGTTGTTGGGTATTTATATCAGGAATTTCTCAGTAGCAGCCACGGAGTCGGGATTTGTGCCCAGTTGATGGAAATAAGCTCGCCCCTATTAAATAGGACTTCAACATAACTGGCGAAATGTGAGTGTAGGTAATATAAGGTACACCTCTGCCTAACTGATTGGGGATGACGGGCGTGATATTTTGTATGCATGTGCTTCTGTGCGATTTGCACTGATAGTGAAACGAAAAGTTGCTCTACATACTAAGTACGTAGAAATAAACGTACTACATACATTAGTATTCATCGGTTATCATTCGGCGGTTGCCAATCAAATAGGACCTTATTCAAGACCCATTAAAGTCCTACGGCCATCAGATATGTTGAACTAGAAACTGTTCCCCACTTTTGAACCCACATACGAGTACGTGGAGGATTGGACACGGTTGGGATTGAGATAGCGTTCATCCAGTATTGGTGATAGCATCGCAACAGAGTAGTGACTTGTAATTTGGTAGTCAGCGGGGTGTGCAATCTGCTTGCTGATTTGTTAGGGATTTTGGGACTTGGTCAAGAACAGTGAGTGTTGCGTGGTATTATCATGCCGTTTTTCACTGAATGCAGCTTATGTGTGCATATAACGGTAAATGAGAATTTTTTCGTGTCTTTTTATTTTGTAAGTGTAATGAAAGTAAAACATGTTTGTCAAAAAGTTTTCAGTAATACTTTCTGAATATTCAGGTGACTCCAAGGAATTAATTGAGAACTAATTAAAGGCAAATCTCTTACAGGCTAGGAAGGTCCTGGAAACCGTTTCTTCAAATGTATATTACGGTTACATTTAAGCGCGAAATAAAAGATTGTTTTTTTCCTCTTGATTCATTAGCTAATCTGAATAAAGCCTCATTTACACGATGCAAGAACTTACATGCAAGTTTCATTACATTGCAGACTATTGACGGGCAATGAATTCAGTTAATCAAACAAAAACAGCAATGTAGTGAAACTTGCATGCAAGTTCTTGCATCGTGTAAATGAGGCTTAAGACTACACTGTGCTACATTTTTCTATATCAACACATTTAGGGTAAGAAATAGTGGTATTCACCCAAGTTCCCAATTTATTCAGCCAGTTATTCAACAGCTAAATACAGCTAAAAAAATCTTTCCTTTCGCACTGGTCTTAGTTAGAAAAAAACTCTTTCACTAATCATAATAATCTTTAGTCTCGATCTCACTGACAAGTATTAGGTCAAGTAATATATTGTGTCCGTCCAAGAAGCCGAAAGCTTGGTCTAGACTATTAATTTAGGCCAATCCTGACTTCCACACAGTCTTGAAACTTTTGCAAATTAATGCGGGTAGTAGCCAATTTAGAATTTGAATTTGGAATTCTAGAACTCGGGATCTCTATTAAGGCTCAGTTAATAGTTGGGTGACCTATGTCAAATTTAATTATGTATGTGTTTGCTTCCGGCAGTACACAAGTGTC
The DNA here is from genome assembly GCA_963082945.1 of Cerastis leucographa. Taxonomy (NCBI): domain Eukaryota; kingdom Metazoa; phylum Arthropoda; class Insecta; order Lepidoptera; family Noctuidae; genus Cerastis; species Cerastis leucographa. Next base: position 6,780,798 of record OY720382.1, read on the forward strand.
TAAGTTGGAACTAGTTTTCAATTTGTTGTTGACAGCTTTGAGCGGATAATATGATTGACTGATCTTTTAGGTCAGACTGGATACTGAAAAGTGTTGAGCAGTAGTCAGATTCTTCATTAAAGATGAGATCTAAGTATATTTCAATATAGAACTTTTAGAATATTCGCGTTAGTCATGTCTAATCGGCCGTATTGCACAGATACATTGGAGACGTGTAAAAAAATTGAGATATCCATGCTATAATTTAAGTAAAATCGGAAACAATTTTTTTTTTTTCTTTACTATAAACATACGGATGGTTAAACCTATATTAAAATCCGTTGCGTCGTTAAGACACAGAATAGTACGTTACTTAGACAAGCACAGAAAGCTACATTATTCACAAAATTATGTTAAGATGCGAAACCAGAATCTAAAGGCACTAGAGTTCCTGCCGATGTGCTAATTACTCCTACATAAATTAGACTAAGCTAACTTAAACAGCAGATTAAAATCAATACGCCGATCTAGCCTTAACTCTCGTTAAAGCTAAGCCCGTATTTATAATCTCATAGATGTCGATGCAGGCGCCTTAAGGATTATCAAGAGCGTTGAGCGTAGGTGGCAGCTGTTTATAACGTAGCACTTAAAGACTTAAGAACGATCGTCGAAATTTTCTGCCAAAGACGCTTTGTTAAGGCGAATTGAGTGATGTGACTCAGCTTAGCACATACGACGTTTGACTTCCAGCTGGTAATGGAAAAAGAAAATTTTACTCTATAGGCCTGTTTTACCTCTCTCCTATTGAAAATTAACTTTGCTGTGCCCGACAGGGTCCATAATTGATTCGATGTTTTAACATACCAACTGTTACATGTACACATTATGGAATGCAATAAAGTATTGAGTATTGAGTACCTAGGAAAAAATTACAATCGCGTCTCCCGACTCGGACACCTTCGTACAAATCTATATATTTAAATTACCTACGCGTCACGTTGTTTGTCCGGGATGGACTCCTAAACTACTTAACCGATTTTAATCAAAAATTCACACCGTGTGCAGTTTGACCAACTTGAAAGATAAGATAGCTTACATCTGAATTTAGAGTCGCAATATTATTTGAATGCTTTAGGTTAGAAATAAATCTAATCTACTAATAATAAAGCTTAAGAGTTTTTTTGTTTGTCAATCAAACAAAAAACTAGTAGACGCGCTGATCTCAGGAACTACTGATCCGATTTGAAAAATTCTTTCAGTGTTAGGTAGCCTATTTATCGAAAAAGATTATGGGTTATAAAGGGTGTAAAACACCTCTTAACGAAGTCGAAAGGCACTGGTTCTTCCTGTCATTGCGATCATTTTTTTATTCTACACCATACCTGGTAACCTTCTAGTTACGGAGATATTAGGGGTCAAAGTTCCGACTTTTTGACAAGTATTTTTTTAAATACAAGTTTTTAATGTAAGATTTTTACATTAAACACCTCCAAGACCCGCGTACTATTCAATCCGTCCATCAGCACAATGTTTTGAGTGCGTTACATTGAGTTCTACCACAACACATGACACACCACACCACCACCCAAAAAAAAGTCGTTTCTCAGCAATATTTTTTGCATAAAGTTACTAAGTTTCATGTACAGAATGCTTGGTTGACGGCTTTGTGATGAGGTGATTTACACGGTGTATATCATCACGCTGCAATCAATAGGAGCGGAGCAGCAATGAAAAATATTGCGAAAACGGGGAAAATACGACGCAGACGAAGTTGCGCGGGACAGCTAGTGCTTACTACAATGTCCGTCGTGTAGTGTTCGATGTACGCAGCCAGTTGTCACAGAATCTGATGATTCAGTAGCGTTTATGAGATCCTGTGCCGGCGGGCTTACCCGAATTCTGAGTTTGACTTGACTGTGTTTAGACAATGCAAATAAAATCATAATTCAAGTAGCGAGTGATTGCTGTCGGTACAAGTGTAACGTGTCAAACTTGTCGATTTTTTCACTTTGTAAGGGCGTCGTCGATGGCAGTGTAGAGATCACTTCGTCGTGACATCACTGAGACATAAGATTACTGTATTTCCATGAAATCTCTTTGTCACTACCACAGTATTTAATTCACCCTTCAAATAATCCAGAATAACACACAATATCACAATTTACAAGCCCAAAGACCTCGCAGATTCCCATATACACGATTTTTGGCTGAAGCTCATAAAACCGTAACGTCGACACGAACGTTATTTATTAGCGAATTAACTTAATAAAACTGACTGTCTGTCAGTTGGTACTCCTTGATATCTAGACGTACAGTTCAACGATAAATAGGGAATTATGGGGTTGTATTTCATTCCATCACCTTCAGTGGCCATGGTTCAGTGGCTGAATTTTGGAGTGTATGACACGACTTATCGATAGAGATGTACAAAGGGGATCACCCCTTTGTACCCATATCATCTCTTACCATAATTATCTTAAGAGAAGTATGGATGGCATGCTGCGTCAACCCCAAATAAATTGTGATAAGAAAAGTAGTATGTAGTAGTATGATTTGGACAATGATTTGAGTGATAGTGTACGTTACAGTCTTACCAAGGGATATAATATTACCCAGTACTGAGTTGTGGAGGTCAGATAGGCAGTCGCTTCATGTAAAAACTGTTATTTAGCTGCATCCTGTTAGAATGCAAGCTGACCCTAGCATAGTTGGAAAAGGCAGATGATGACCTAGTGTTAGAAAAGTATAAGCGCTAACCCTGATCTTTAAAAGGAACACACTAAGTGTAAACTCTACTTAAATAACATAATTTATAAGACAGCATTACTTCTAGCAAAGGACCGGCCAAAGAGTGAAAAGAACCACGTTGCCAGTCAGCAATTACATTGTTCACAATAGTGTACGCAGTCGTATATTTCACTCTATTCACCAAAACCACTTAAGCCCAGTAATTTCCTTTTCATTCCATTAAAGCTTTTTAAATTAAATCACATCGGAATCTACCGCTTCTGTTTCACAGTACTAAAGCGGATTAAACACCTGCCAAATAAATGGAAAAAGCGAGAGAAACCACGATATTTACTAGTTTGTTGGCAGGTTGCCGAGCAGAGGTTACTGCGCCCCGCAAATATTTTATCGCTAGGACAATGATATATGTTAAGGAAGGCTTAGCCTCCATACGCCTTGGCAAACTTTTCTTCTTGTTTTAGAGTCGGTTAATAGAACTGGTGCGAATATGCGTAAACTTGTAAAAAAAAACTAAACTAATAAATAACAACTAACTAATAGTAGTGGAATATGATATTCCACTACTATTAGTTTTTTGACCTTGATTATATTATAAGATATATATATATATATATATATATATATATATATATATATATATATATATATATATTTGTGTATCATACACCGTGTAAATCACCTCATCACGAAGCCGTCAACCAAGCATTCTGTACATAAAACTAAGTAACTTAACGCAAAAATTATTGCTGGGAAACAACTTTTTTTTGGGGGGTGTAAAATCATGTTTTGTGGTAGAACTCAATGTAACGCACTCAAAACATTGTGCTGATGGACGGATTGAATAGTACGGGGGTCGTGGAGGTGTTAAAAGTAAAAATCTTACATTAAAAACTTGTATTTAAAAAAATACTTGTCAAAAAGTTGGAACTTTGACCCCCCAATATCTCCGTAACTAGAAGGTTCCCAGGTATGGTGTAGAACAAAAATATGATCGCAAGGACAGGGAGACCCAGTGCCTTTCGGCTTCGTTAAGAGGTGTTTTACACCCTTTATATATGTGTGTATCATATAATAATAGTGACTTAAGACCCGCTTGCACCGAATCACTAAATACATTTCACATTAAACGTATTTGAAGCAGTAAGATGAAAGTGACAGTAAGATGTGTTAAATAGGTTTAACGATAAACACATTTAGTGATTTGTGGTGCCAGCAGGCCTTAATATTGTGACATATTACTGGAAAAGACACTTAAGATTTGTTAAAATTCTCCACGTATTTCTTGCGGTAACTTTGTAACTATGTATTTTTACCTATGTAAGTGAACATAAGCTCTGAAACTATGAAGGATTAACGAAAAGTTATGAAAAGTTAACGTATCATTCTTCGAACTAAGTTGCCGAATATAAAAGTTAGTTATGGCGTATAGCCAGACGACCTAATGTGGTTATGTGGCAGACAATCCCTAGACACACCGGGCATGAGTAAAAATGACAAAATATTTTCAGACTGTGATATAAACGATTTGCCTCAGGAGGAGGGTTATTCTATGACGGTATGAAATGCGAAAACTTAATCGCAGAGCTTCTATAAGTTAAGTCCCGATACACACACGATTTGTTTTTGAAGTGTATTTTTTCAGTTTTGCACAACCAGACGTGTTTTTTAAAGTCATAAAAATACGAAAATTGCTTTTTTATTCATTGCTTTCCAAATCAGAGTATTTAAAAAAAAAAAATGCTTGCGTTCGGCCGCAACTCGGCTAATGTGAAGCGATGGATGCGGCCTAGAGTGGAGCACGCTAATTGCCTACACTAAGCTTGCCTCTGTTCAAAGATGGAATACAGATAAATAAGTGTTTTCTCGTAAAATATTCTTAACAGTGAATGTAGGGACAAACAGCTCTCATGGATTAGCTCGACGAACACAAAACTGCACCATCTAGTGGAACAGAGTTATTAGCACTACGTGCATGTATCAAAGATGTGACCTTTGCCTCTTCCACTTCCTACATTTAAACGTATATAAATCACGATACCTAACTAAGATGAGAATCGTTCTTATTAACAATGCAAATCTCACTTTAAGCGTGCTTGTTTAAGCTAAGCCAGGATTAATGGTGTCCAAGCATAATCGATACAAGATTTACGATTACTTATACTGTTAATTGTATAAATCCCTTAATGGTTAATACGAGAAAGTTGTTCGGAAAAGTTTAGCGTTTCACGTGAGGGTTTACGGAGAAGTATTAAATTGCGTTACGAGTTTTAAGTCGGTAAGAACATTTTAAAGTTGAAGGTATAGAATGTTAATGATTGTAAGACGTAAACGCTTTAATTTTCGTGTGTTTATTTATAACTTGGGCGAGATTTAATTTTCGGGATTGTTTTAAACAAATAAACTCTTCATCATATTGCTAACCTTTCCTAACTATGTTTAGGTCGGCTTCCAGTCTAACCGGATGCAGTTGAATACCAGTAATTGATATGGAGCGACTGCTTATACAAGGTGTTGTTTTGCATCCTCGTCAAATTCAAGGAGGTAACTATGCTAATGATTCTCGTCCCGAATCAATAATAAAATGGGTAGGTTATTTTTATTTATTTTACTTAATTACGGAAATCAGTAAGGGTGAACCACCCGTGTTTTAAACGCGGCCCGTATGGTTCATGGCCTATATCCTCGCTTACGCAAATACAATCAATCTCAAAAGTTTATTCGATAATTTCTTATTCCCTAAACCAAGTTAAGGGGATTATTCTGAAATATTGTCAAACTTAAACAACCAAAAAAATCAGCGTGTACTAATAATTAACTAGGTACCGTAATTTTAATTGATTATTTATGTGTTTTGTGACCACCTCCTGAAATTTGACGAGGATGCAAAACAACACCTTGTATACCTTCAACCCAGCTATCTATGAAAAAAATATTTAGCCATTCCCATCCCAATTCATACTAACAGTATCATTATGATCATTTCAGCCGAAAGACGTCCACTGCTGGACATAGGCCTCCCCCAAGTGACGCCACATTGACCGGTCCCATGCGCCTCGCATCCAGTGGATCCCCGCAACCTTCACCAGGTCATCGGTCCACCTAGTGGGAAGCCTTCCAACGCTTCGTCTTCCGGTTCGCGGTCGCCATTCCAGAACTTTTCGGCCCCATCGCCCATCCGTTCTGCGAGCAATGTGCCCTGCCCACTGCCACTTAAGTTTGGCAATTCTTTGGGCTACGTCGGTAATCTTGGTTCTCTTGCGGATGTCCTCATTTCTGATTCGAAAGGGAACTCCGAGCTTAGCCTGCTCCATTGCCCTTTGGGTGACTTTGAGCCTTCTGATGAGGCCCATTGTGAGCGACAGTATATGAAACATATGAAAGGAGCGGCCAGCCCGCTAGCAAAACCCAAACCCCTGCCTATAGGTAACTGCATGAACACCGTGTGGTAGTGTTGTTGCCTTTTTTTCTCGATGCGGAAATCCCCAATGAAAGTCCTCTGCCCTTGGGCGAAGCGGAGTGATCTGTCAGACTCGTACTGACTCAAACTACACTGGTGTTGCCTCGCACACTTACGTGGGGGGGAAGCGAGATCTAATGATCTAATGCAACTTTGCGGGCTTCGTCCGGGAGTCTGGTGTAAAACTTCCCCTGTTACATCTAAGAGAGGCGCGCGTGGAACACTACTACACTACTCCAGTATGATGAGGGGCGACAGATGTCCACAAATCCGTCGCCACTGGACCTGTTTAGTTGTTAACAGCCTGGCCTTTCCCAGACCAAGATTGCTAGTTTACAAATCCAATGAGGACACGTCATGAGGAAATGAAAAGATAGGGTGAGAAAAACAAGCAAAACCGTAGTTTTCTTATAGATATTGGTGAAGAACAGGTCTAATTTCCGACAGGAGTTTACAAGTCCACATCGTAAATTATCAAGTTCGTTTACTTAAGCCTGAAACTTTGAGTATTATTTGCTAGCAGTTTCCGAAACAAACAGTACGTAAACTATCTAGAATACCAATTAAGAAACACTGTCCAGCGAATAGGCATAATAAAGTGTCAAAGTGTACATACAGATGTTCCAGGAAGAGTATGCGCTTCGGTAACGATCGGATATCGCCTAAAATATATACGCTGTTAATATAGAGCTGGTAACACCATTGAACTACTAACCTATTTTGGGTCAGATAGCTTGACAGACGAAAAATTTCGTGCAGTCGCGCGAATAGTAGATGCACTACCACAAAGCGTAGTGGCTGCACAAATCTTAAAAGAATGACCTCTGTGGGTATTACTCTAAGCCGCGACGTTCGTGCTAATTTTGTAACGCGAAAATTACCGAAGCGCACACTTTTTCTGGATTAACTATACAAGCTTTAACTACGTGGTAAACTTATGTATACCTTAGTAGCAATTTCGAACATACCTGTAACTTCTTTAATAAATTCTAAAATGCTAACCTTCTTGAGTTTTTTAATGGTAAAAGTTTTAACTGCCCAAAACAGTTCCTTTTATGCACAAAACGATCCGATACTGGTATCGAAACAGTTTGATAACTAAACAAAGCTTAGTCGGATGAACCGTTCAAATTCTATAGTAGAACTATAACACCCTATACCAAGGATGCAACTAACTGCGATGGGTATCTAACTTCCTAATAAGTTTACCGTTCAGCTAGTCGGCAAATCGATTACATGGATAGGTGTGAAACACGGGAGCCATCTATCGGAACTTTAGTCTGTACTGACGGATAAGTTGGACCGAGAAGAGATTTAAACTAACGCCATTCAGGTATATAGTGTAAGTTTCGAGATTAATTCATGGTGTTTTGGGACTTGCTCAGCTGCCTTGAGTGTAATCGATACCTTAATATGCGCAGCAGAACATACCGAAAAAAATAAAAGTTAGAGGCCACATTAATTTGACTTGGTGGTCAAATACAAGGTGTTTTTTTGCATTCTCGTAAAATTTCAGAGGGTGGTCACAAAAGACATAAATAATCAATTAAAATTACGATACCTAGTTAATTATTAATAAACGCAGATTTTTTTGGTTGTTTAAGTTTGTCAATATTTCAGAATAACCCCCTTAACGTGGTTTAGGGAATAAGAAATTATCGCATAAACGTTTGAGATTGTTTGTATGTGATTAAGCGTGGTTATAGGGCGAGAACCATACGGTCCGCGTTTAAAACACGGGTGGTTCACACTTAAAGATTTCCGTAAACAAGAAAAAAAAAAAAAATTACCAACCCATTTTATTATTGATTCGGGACAAAAATCAGTAGCATAGTTACCTCCTTGAATTTGACGAAGATGCAAAACAACACCTTGTATAATCAGAGACCTTTTGCAAAGCCAATCTTCTTGTGGTTTAAAAATGAGGAGTCCCGACCTCGAATACTGGGAAAAAGAAAAGCAAAGAAGCAGATGAAATTCTTATATGTCATAAAACATTAGTGTTCTATTCTTCACTCTGCAATATGAATGAAACAATAATGTTTTAAGACGTCATGGTAGGGCACCTAGTCGCAACTTTACAGTTCCTGTTTCTGATTAGTAGCTGACCCACGCAACTTCGTCTGTTTCACATTTTTCATTGATGCTCCACTCCATTTGGTCGTAGCGCAATGTTATGTAGCCTTCCTCAATAATGGGTTATCTAACACTGAAAGAATTTTTCAAATCGGGCTAGTAGTTCCTGAGATTAGAGGGTTCAACCAAACAAACAAACTCTTCTGCTTTAAAATAACTATTAAGTATAGATATTGCTCCGTGCATCCTTAATTCTTTCATCTAGTTACTAAGTATGTGACAAGTAAAGACTATCTGTTCCTGAGTATTTACTCACAGTACCGAGAAGAACGCAACGTAATACCATGTAGACATTAATGAAACAAAATCCTAACTACCATCGAACAATTTTGAGGCACCACTACTATTAATTATTCAACCCAACCCCTGAACAACCCCTTTTGTCTTAAGACGGCTGTATCAAGAATCCAATCAAGGGTTTTAATAAATTTCCCCAGGACACCATTACTTTGATTAAAGTTGACCTCAGTTGAAGTTATTTATGTTTCTATGCTCATAAATATTGAAGATTAAGATCCCTTTAATCTTGATATTGTCTTATATTTTAGATATTAGGTAAGGAGAGAGTGAAAACTGCTTTGCGAAGCAGATCTCACAACGTTGCTAGAAAAAACAAAGGTTGAAGTGATAAAACATTGGAAAAGTTTTTTGCATTTTTTTTTTTAAGTTTAATAAGTAATGTGCATGTCTGTGCATGTGAGAGCAGCGGTGGCCCAGTGGTAGCAGCCCCGACTTACGAGCAGTAAGCCGTGGGTTCGAACCCAGGCAGGCGCATTACTTTGTGTAATTTATTTCATCACCGTTGCTCTCAAAACGGTGAAGGAAAACATCCTGAGGAAACCGGCATGTCCTAGAACTAAAAAATCGAAGACATGTGACATCTACCAACCCGCACTGGGCCCGCGTGGTGGATTACAGCCCATTCTCCCTCATAGAGAGGAGGCCTGCGTCCCAGCAGTGGGAACAATATAGGCTGATGATGATGTGCATGTTCTGATTGTTATATTTATTTCTTAATAGATTAATGACCACCCCTTACATACCGAGTTTCCTCCGTGCCTCGAAAAGGACGTTAAGCCGTTGGTCCCGGCTGTCTTTTGTAGATCTTTCACAGTCGAAACAGGTAGTCAGTATCCCGAAAGTTTGAAAACCAGTCTTATCAATTCAGTACTAAAGTACTAACTGGGTTGTGAAGGTCAGATGGGCAGTCGCTCCATGTAAAATACTGGTATTTAGCTGCATCCGGTTAGACTGGAAGCAGACCTCAACAAAGTTGGGAAATGGCTAGTCAGATGATGAGATTAAAGAAGATTAAAAAGAAAACATTGCATACAGAATAGAAAGTTGGAAGCACGACAACGTATAAAAAACTTCAATTTAAGATCTCGGTATTTTGATGTCCTTGTTTAGTTTTGGCAATTTCAACAGAAATAATATCAACGGTAGCGAAGCCTCATAAAAAAGCCCTTAAATAAACGAGCCATAACCATTAATACCTAAGAACTTTTTACGATTACGACTTGTTATATTTAAGGGGCCTTTTCCAATTTGCCGTCTGATGCCTTTGTTGACATTGACAATATACCTTTTTTTTTTTGGGACGACTTCACATTTTATTCCTAATCACTATAAATCCTGAAAGCCAGAATCAACTGGCATGGCGACCGCCAGAAAAGCACCGAGGCTAATGACCTGCTCCTTTTTTAGAAGTCGGTTAAAAAACACTGTTTTCACATTCTCCCGTGTCAAGCAGGAGACAGAACAGAGCAACACCAATATGCACAAAGGAACGATTACAACTAGATTAATTCCAGTCAAGGATTTTGGTTACAACGGCGGTCTTATCGCTAATAGCGATATCTTCCAGACAACCTTCGGATGGACATTATGGAATTAAAATAAAAAGGGGGTAGTCAGTGGCGTACTATACAATTTTTTTTAACAAAACAACAACATAACAATTAAACAAAATAACAAAAGTAAAGTTATCTACTTCATATACACACATCAAAAGTGTCTAGGGATCAACATATATTTTTGCAATAACTTTCCTCCTGATTGATATTAATTAAAATTTTCTTTAAGGATTCATCAAATAAAGTGTTTTCGTTTGTCACAGTAACGATAAACCAAGTCACCTTTGCATTAATAAAGAAATTTGCCATTTTCTAATAAAGGGATTTTTGACATTTGAACCACTAACATTAAAGTTCGAAAAAAAGACTGAAATAACAGTTTTCTTTAAAATTTTATTGGGTAACTTAAACAATTAATAATCCGTGTTTCTACCGCGAACACTAACAACACAAGAACATCGGTTTGGCATACTCAAAATGAGTTCATCCAAATCACGCTGTGGAATGGCCGCCCATGTTCGTTGCAACAACAAAAAAAGGTCTTCTTGCGACTGGATACCCTCCATATTCGGCAGAGCTCTTCTCTGTAGCATATCCCATGCATGCTCAATCGGGTTCAAGTCTGGCGACTGAGCAGGCCAGGGCAGGACATTGATGTTAGCTGCGGCGAGAGTCTGTCTTACAACTCTTGCGGTGTGCGGTCGTGCATTATCATGCATTAACTGAAATAAGGGACCGATTTGCACTTGTAGAGGAACGATGACGTCTGATACAATCGTCTCAGCATAAATTTGAGCGTTGAGGTTGCCTCTGATCCAAATCAACTCAGTTCTTCCGCCGATCCAAATACCCGCCCATACCATGATGGTTCCACCACTATAAGGATGGACTTCCTGGCAGGATTTTAATCGCTGTTGGCGTCCAGGGGTTCTCCAGTGTCGTATACGTCTTGTATCCGGTCTCATACCAAAACGAGACTCATCAGAAAAGCACACGAAACGCCATTGTTCTTCTGCCCAATTTCTGTGTTCAAGAGCCCATTGATATCGAATCCTACGATTGTGCATTGCTATAGGTGGTACCCGTAGCGGTCTTCGGGAATGAAGGTTCACTTCATGCAAGCGGTTTCTGACTGTTTGGTCGCTAATTAAGTTCCCTGAAGAGTGATGAAGCCTCACGGCTAACATCATGGCGGTTATTGTTGGAGCTCTTCGAGTTAAGATTTGAATGTATCGGTCTTGTCTCCGTGTGGTGCAGCGATACCGTCCTCCATGGCGCTCAGCCACGGTACCAGTGCTTCGGTAACGTGTCCAAAGTCGACTGATAACACTCTGACTTGTATTCAGAGCTAAAGCCACAGTACGTTGCCGGGAACCAGCTTCTATCATTCCCACGGCTCTGAGCATTTCTTCCCTGCTTAAATGACGTCGCCGCTCCATAATAACGTTAGTTTTAATCAGTAGTAGGGAAACAGTAGCACTAATAATGTCTTCAATGCGTTGTATGTTTTTATAAGGAAAATATTGACAGCTGATTTTCATCTTTTACTCGAATTTGATTCACAGTTCCTGATTCAAATTATGAAATGCACCAAAAAGGATCCATATAAATTTATAAAATCATAAATTTATTACAAAGCCACATCTCAATCTCAAGAAATCCGCATAAAAATGCTTGATCCCTAGACACTTTTGATGTGTGTATTTACATATTATACCTACAGGTATAATATAAATATAATACATAAATAAATATATATATATATAAATAGGTATTTGTGCTCTAGCATCTCGAATTAAAATTATCATGCATATTAATGGAATCCTACATTGTGACCACACATTAGATTCCAATCATATTTATCGCAAAAACGCTTGAACGCTAGGAAAGTTCTAGTTTCTACAAGTTCCGTATAGCAAATAACTCCAGATATAGTCTGTACATTATTCAACACAACATTGCGTTCATTTCGTAAATAGAATACCATCCCATAAGATGAATGTTGCTATAACTGCGTTTGAAGATAAGTTTGTAACTAATCATACTTTATCTGGGTCAAAACTCGGAAACAACTTACTCAATGACGAAAATTGGTCTTCCAGGGTTCAAAATTTGTTTGTATCAAAGCCTAGTATTCCGTAGAATTTTGCTTCCATATTGTACAGTTCAGTACCTACATAAGTTAATCTTAGTCTCCCGAGCCTTAGCCAAAGTCTTAATAATTCACCAAGTACATAATCGATCTGTTCCATTTCCAAGGTTCTTCAGTTTCTGTTAACGCTGTGTAATTAGTAAATGGTGAATCCACGATCGTACCTTGAACTGCATTAAGTCTTGTTTACAGACACGATAATAAGGCAGTTGTACTACTTCTGTTAATTACACGTAGCAACTGTCCTAATTAATGTTTTCTGTCTTTCAATGTACCTGTTGAGTAAATTCGTGTTACGGAACCATTGAACAAAATACTTTGACAGCTTCATAACTTGGCGCCTTTTAAAATTTAGTACCAGGAATCAGAAAGTTGGACGGTCCGTCCTCTTGAGTAAGTGTCTGTTCATACTTTGTTTATAGAATTTTCCGGAATCCAACGAAAGATACTGCTCAATTTCCAAGCCTTGAAAATAGAATAACACAATTCAACTCGAAGTATCAAGAAAAAAACAAAACACTAACGCAACCCAAGACATATGAATGACGTATTTTTATTGTTGCTCGTATTTTTGTTCGTGATTACGTAAATTCGTTTCGGGATCCGAGATGCTTGGGAGATTTACGCAAACAAGCGGCCAGATTCTTTCTGCAAGCCGGAACATGTTTATGGCTAAAACTTAAATTTTTTATGTGGTGGGAATTCTTAATAGCACTTTCAACTACGATGGTTTTGCATTTGCATTTTCACATATTTAGTACAAATATTGATTCTAGTTTTATTTGTTTCTGTTTCCTGATTTTAAAGACTTTTTTGCATGCCTTGAGTAATAGATTACAGCCACATTTCGCAGTTATATTAATTGATTTAAGTCACATGTATTAGGGGACGAGCGGAGGAATGAGGAAAATGTCGTGAGGAATGTTTTGGGAAGGAATGCTGATATAAGAGTATAAGAGTAGAGGAAGACCAAAGAAATTATGGATCGACTATTTGAAGGATGATAATGGCAAGAAAGGAGTTGTCTAATGAGATAACAAAGTAATAGAGTTGTATGGAAGTAGAAAGACATGCTGCGCTGAGCCCAAATAAATTGGCATAAAGGCAAGATGGTGATGAGGAATGATGATGTATTGGGTAGCGAACCGACTTTTCTCATCCAAATTTTCAGAGCACATGAAACTCAACGGATCGTTTAACAAGGTTAAGAGGGGACTCTAGTCGGTATTTCTCCATACAAACGTATTCCGCTGTTTTCTTCGTGGATATTGCGTCTAGAGCAATAATTTTTTTCCAAAAAATCTAGGTCTTATTAATACATGCCCCTGTCATTTCCTTTTTTTTTTAAACATAATCACTAAAAGAATTATGGCACTCTAAAAACCCGAAAAAAAACCCGTTTTTACCGTCATGTTCAGACGACTATCAGACAAATAAGATAAGTATTTAACAAAAAAGGAAAATAATGGAAGCATAGATATAACTTTCCTCTAAATTTTGATACAAGAGTTACTTAGATCAGTTTAGTTTTGAAGAAGAAAATAAAAAATACAAAACGTCTTTTGGTCAAGATTTTTGTAGGTAAAATCAGCCTGAGCTGCAGTTGTCCCTTTCGCACTTTACGGGGGCTTGGTCGGACGCAGCGCGACGGCAATAGTTTCTTCAAATCAAATCAAATACTTTCAATTACCGACTAGAGTCCCCTCTTAAGAGACACGGTTGTTGCAGACTTTACTAAAAATAACGTCAGTAACAGCAGCGACAATTTGTTTAGCGAATCGCGTGGCTATTTACATATTGAAATAGCACTACTGTTGTCAATCCCACGGTTGGAAACTCTGAGTTTCCAATCCAAAGCTTACTTCTAGTTCCGTTTTACTGGTTTGAAATTCATAAACTCGTTTCGGATGCTGATAGTTGAAAACTGCAGTAAAATTGTCGTTAACGTAATTTCTAGAATTCAAATGATCATATTTTCACTTTAACAAAAACACCTTTCAATGATTTTTGTTCCGTTGTCAAGTGAACATCAAATGAAACAAAAATGAGCAGTCTCCCGAGTGAAGCGCCGATAGAGGTTTAAGAAAAGTTAGCTCTCAATAACAATTCACTTACGAAAGCGAATCCTTTGCTGTCAAAAAACATCAGCCCCCCCCATCTTCTTTCAAACATCAAACGGTTAAGCGTCGATAAAAAAATCGTATAAGGACCCCACAAAAACGCATACATGACTGACTTGACTGAAAGTCGTTCACGTTTCACACATAACTAATAAAAACTGTTTTGTTCGCAGGACTGCGAGTGGCATACATCGGGCTGATTGTCCAAGTAAGTATACATACACCGTGTAAATCACCTCATCACGAAGCCGTGAACCAAGCATTCTGTACATGAAACTAAGTAACTTTACGCAAAAATTATTGCTGGGAAACGACTTTTTTTTGGGGGTGTAAAATCATGTTTTGTGGTAGAACTCAATGTAACGCACTCAAAACATTGTGCTGATGGACGGATTGAATAGTACGGGGGTTGTGGAGGTGTTTAAAGTAAAAATCTTACATTAAAAACTTGTAATAAAAAAAATACTTGTCAAAAAGTTGGAAGTTTGACCCCTAATATCTCCGTAACTAGAAGGTTCCCAGGTATGGTGTAAAACAAAAAAATGATCGCAATGACAGGGAAAATCAGTGCCTTTCGGCTTCGTTAAGAGGTGTTTTACACCCTTTATGCACGTAAACGGTACACACTACAAAATAGGTACATAGCACAGGTACACAATGTATAGAAGACTGGTTGTTTGCAACTCGTGATGTGATTCCCGGTTTTTGGTCGGTTCGACTGGAATCCCTGATGAGGTTTCCTAACTAAATTAAACATGATTGATTACGGGTTTCAACGGGAAATACAAGTAAATCGACGTGCCGGTGTATTGAACGAAGTATTTATTGATGTTCAATCACGAGCTTAAATTCTTGCTAATTAGGGACATTGTAAGATTCAAAGGATCTTTTCTTAAAGTTGCGAACGTTATTTTAAAGAGAAAATCGCTTTTGAGTTAAGATATTAATTATTAAGATAAAAATAAATTGCTGTTCATGTCGATACGAGACTCTATTAAATAAAGCTAAAGATTCTACTCAAGGATTGAACAGAATTATTAATGAGCATGATAGTAACTAAGCCAGTCTAATATTGTAGTAACAAATTCAACGTTTAGTTAATTTTAAACTCTTGGGAGTATGAGTAATTAAATCATTAAGTATTTATAGTGAAACACTGGTTTTTGTAAATTAATACGTATTTAATTAACACGTCAACTTTAAGCCGAGGTACGAGAATATTGAGAGCAGCGGTGGCCAAGTGGTGGCAGCCCCGACTTACGAGCAGTAAGCCGTGGGTTCGAACCCAGGCAGGCGCATTACTTTGTGTAATTTATTTCATCTCCGCTGCTCTCAAAAACGGTGAAGGAAAACATCGAGAGGAAACCGGCATGTTCTAGAACTAAAAATTCGTAGACATGTGACATCTACCAACCCGCACTGGGCCCGCGTGGTGGATTATAGCCCACTCCTTCTCATAGAGAGGAGGCCTGCATCCCAGCAGTGGGAACATTATAGGCCGATGATGATGATGACGAGAATGTTAACAAAAGACATAAATAATCAATATAAATTCGGAACCCAGTTTAATTAAATATTAAAAAACACAGCTTTTTAGGGTTCCGTACCCAAAGGGTCAAACGGGACCCTATTACTGAGACTTCGGTGTCCGTCTGTCACCAGGCTGTATTTCATGAACTGTGATAGTCAGCCAGTTGAAATTTCTACAAATTATGTATTTCTGTTGATGCTTAAACAACAAATACTAATAACACCCCTCTTTTTTGGTCGGGGGTTAAAAACAGAATAAAATAAATATTTAAGGGGGCTCCCATACAAAAAAGTGATTCTTTGCTCGTATTTATAAATAATGGTACAGAACCCTTCGTGCGCGAGTCCGACTCGCACGTGGCCGGTTTTTTTGTTAGGTAGAGGTGTGCCTATTAGTAATTTAGTACACCTACACTTCGCCGGTTACGTTTCAAGTCCTACGTAAAAAGGGGCGAGCCTTTTGCCATCGACCGGGCACAAATTCAGACTTTGTGGCTGCTCCAGAGAAATTCCTAATGGAAAACCCAATATAATTTTGCCCGATCTGGGACGTTAAGTTTTATAATTCGTTATGTATTTTATTGCCGTTTGTGCCTAAGCACAAGACACACACTTATAAGTCTCGATGAATATTCAGTTATCCAGTACTAAAGAATGACTTGCGTAACATATTATGCTGCCACATATTAGCCCCAAGTCAATTTCCAACTATATAGATTACCAATTTATTCCAAGCCAACATTTAGCCAATTTTACTCGAGCTAAACAAAATTATTGCAAAGTTAACATGACCTTTCAGAATATTTTCATTTCAAGAAGAAAGTTTTGCATTACAAAACGCTACTCTCTGTTGTTTTTTTCAACATCTATTTTATTCAACACTGTATAAAGATATTCAAAACGAGGATTCTTTTAGGAGAGGACAAAGAATATTTGAGTCAATTGATCCCATCTTCGGATGTCAAATACATTTTATGTATCGGGTCGGTGAACATTTGCCGGGTATAAAAGCTTTTAGTAAATACTCGTAAGTGTGAGAGTGTGGGCTGAAATGGGTGAAAAAATGCTTCCACACTTCCATTATTTGATGTCTATAAGGTTTGAAAGCCTAAATCGTTCGATCTGATCTTCAGTTTTGACCTCTTTTGTTAAAGGATCATTTTGTGATGTAGGTCGCACTGACAATGTCTATTTATCGACCCACATGTATTGTACAATTCTCTCACAAGTACTCGACGTTTTGCGTCTTTTCTATTGCATATGTGTACAGATTTTGAATCTGACTTCAACATAAACAAAAGCGTTTTTAATAAACTGCAATACTTGTAGTTTCTGTTATTAAATAATGAGTTGTATTATCATTTATTTGAGTGGCTATCTTTAAGGAAAATTTTGTAACCTCCTGTTATTTGTTAAACAATCCATTTATATTCCTAACTGCATTATAAAACTTTGTGCTGATTTGGAAGTGTAAGTCAGACAGCTGTTTATCACTCCTAAAGTCATAAACTTGAGAGAGAGATCGTCATTTGAGTTTTACATCTTTGTTATTTGTTGCAACCACAGATAAGAAATGAGCTGACATCTTGTCATTAACATTATTGTTGTCTTTAATACTTTATTTTAGTACTTGCTTAATTTTTGCATCAAACGTAATTTTATTTTTCCTTGATCTCATCTTTCATCATCATAACCAACATCCACAGCTCGACAACATTCTCTGCTGGATTGGCACAAATAAAACATATGCCTCCCTTTATTTGTGTCAATCAAAGTGGCAGTATTTTCATACAAGCTTATAAGCTTGGCTTGTCTTTATAACCTATTATTCGTCATGATGGCTTGGCCCCTAGGCCCGCCACTGGAAATCCTTATACTTACGTGCCAGCCTCATTCGGGTTATACTCGCGATGGAAACAATTTCGTCTGCCCATCTTGTCGCACCCTTCCCTTAGCTATTAGTTTTTAATCTATGAGTTCTTTAACTACATTATTACATTCCAAACTAACCTTATCTCTTTCTTCTTTCAAAACAATCGTCTTAAATCTGTTGAATTTTAAAACCGCTATAAAAATCCTGCCAAGAGAAATGTTAGTAGTTTCATTGTTTTGTTGCGTCATATATTTGAATATACACCGTCATATCTGGCACTAAAGTGTACTATTATGTACCGGTTTAGATTTTCTTTCAGTGGAATTGTTTCACATCTCTTTGCTGATACTTTCGTAGTGTTTTCTCTAAAAGGATTTGTTCCATTTGTCTCTGTATCGCTTTCTGTTAAATTAAAATGGTGTTCCATCAATGGAGTGGTCTGTTTGGGGCTTTCTGTAACTATATTGGAAAGTGGGCTTTTAAACAGACTTTTGTCTTTCATTTGTGGTTTTATTTATTGAAACATTAAAGTATTATCGTCTGTTTTTTTGTAAAATGCGTGTTTAAATTCTGCTTACTCTATTACTTACATGTAGTTATTTTTTATGGATATTACTGGAGGCATTGTCATTCCACGTATTAAAGAAAATGGCAGGAAGCGTAATGTATCTAAAATTTTGCATTCCAGTGTAATGTTCACAAAGCCCACTAAAACTATCGTAGATTTCACTGCATATTTTAAAAGATTTTGTATTACAACTACTAATAAAACCCTGACATAGTTACTAACACTATCACTAACACTGGAAACGGAATATTTACTATTTTTACTATTATAACAAATACAAAACAAACCACAAACACATATAAACACCATTTTTTTATTAATAGTAAATATGTTAAATATCCCGTTTCCAGTGTGAATGATAGTCCTCGTCAAGTATCTTAGGATTAAACAATGTCTAACAAGTAACTGAAGTTGAGTCCGTATCATTATCATGTAACGTTTCTATCTCAATGAAATCGTTCCTAAATTCAGTGTCTGTTTCACTACTATTCTTACATTGTACGTTAAATAAGCAAATGTATTCTGAGTCTTTTTCTCTCCATTCCCGATGGAATGGTAACGATTAACAGAGATGGGAACTCTTAATTTATTGCTTCTAATAAAATTGTGCGGTCAAGTTAATCGTCATAAATTATTGTTAACACCATATTTGCTGGATTATTTTTTTGGAAGTTGTACTATCGAAGAAGTTTGTAAACACATATACCTATAGTATTTGCTGATAGTACTAACGAAAAGTACCATATTTGAATCTACCGCGAATTGAACTTATTTTTGTCCCGTTTTGATGTCATTGAAAAGATGCCAAAATAATTATGATGATGCATAAAAAATCTTGTCTACAATTTTATTTAGATAAGTAGGCCAGACTTCGAAGTAAGAAATTCCAAAACATTTTTGTGGACACAGCTCCTGCTTGTTAGTAAAGTTATCGGTTGTGCGTTGTTTCATCGCTAATTGTTTAATCGAATTTTGTTTCACATAAATTGTTTCTCATATTATCATTTCATAGAATAATCAATACGCAGAATACTTACTTTGAAGAAATTTAAATCATCGATTTTTGTTTCAAATAAAGTTTAATGTTAGAATATTCATATCATAGAATAACAAATCAAATATTATTAATCCACATAATGTTTGTTTCACATAAAACTTATTACGAAGAATAACATTTTAATCGACTGACAGTTTCTAAAATTCAAACCTTTGAAAAATGCATACCCTCCTACAAAATTACAACACCGGGTTCACAAAAATAATGCGGGTAAATTATTGTCAAGCAGGAAAACAATCTTGTTATTCTCTCTCATGGTGTCCATGCCTGTTGCATGCAGCATGCATGCAAGCATGTAACATGCAACAGGCAAGGTTTCTGTCACGGCTCCGGCGCTGCGGGGCTCCGGCGGCCCCACGCAAGTTTATCGTCGCAGATGGTATTAACGCTCACCACCGCAGCTTCGGCTTGCTGGCCGGCAAGCCGGCCAGCCTCAGCCGCGGCGGCGATCTTTAGAAACCACCTGCTCCTCAACTCGCGGGCCGCCTCATCCCTCCGCGCCTACGCGGGCTTAAATTACACTCTAGGGGTAGGGCAAACAAGACTACGTGGATTCTGTTTTGCAGCCATTCGTTTCTGCCACTAACTTTAGTAGTATAACATATTGACTTTTAAAGACAATATTTTAATTTAAGGTTAATAATTTCGTTGAAATAAAATACCATGGAAACATACATCGAACAAACAATATTTGTTGAAAAATAATTCTGCTGTTTGATGAGTTGGTCAAATAAAAAAATGTCATTGTAAAATTCTTTGAATTGTGTTTCTGTAAAATATTTTTCATTCAAGTAAATAGTAGTCGAAACAAAAATATTCTAAATAAAAATACGGGGACTAAATATTATGTGAAACATTTTCTGGGAAACGAAATTCTGTCAAATTTCTGTCTGCGAAACAAGGTGACACCAAAGTTATCACAAGGTTATTTTGTTGACTTTCAGCCCGCCGTAAAAAACTAACTTAAGCGATAAACGTACACATTAAAACGCTTCACTGGTTTGCTAGATTTACACTCTAAGAAGAGTTTGTTATTGGAGTCTTTTGTGGAAGGATTGGATTCATGCAGGATGACTCACAGTTTATAAACAGTTGGTATCTTAAATACAAGATATTCCGTGCGTTGTCGGATTGCCTATTCATAATTATGGCACTATTAAAATCCTTGGGAAAAATCCAAATTGGAATACCCTATCAGATTTTTTCCGACCCAAGACGTGTAAGGAACCCAAGACGTCTTGCCGCCCGTTGGTCTTGTTAGCGCAACTGCTTATGACATTGTCACGTGACTAGTCATAACATGCTATTACTATTCGTATCTTCATCATAACTCAATCCTGTGAAAACTCTATTTCTTACACAACTCGACCACTGCAAAATTTTCTAGAAAACCGAACCTAAAGCTCGCTTCGTTCAAATAACTGGGACCACAAAGGCGTGCCGTTTACCACACGGTTGATGCTGCGTAAACACACAATATTTGTGGACTTGTGCGCGTTGACCAATCAGAATCGCTGAATGCTCAAAAGGAGTTGACAGAAGAGAACCTGAAGGGGTAACAAATAATAATAAATAATTTATTGTGGAGACAGACGGTAGACGAGTTGATACTCTGGAGCTTTATATTGTATCGGCACAATGCAAGCAATGTTTATAATGGAAATATGACTTTATTATTAGCTCGACTAGAAGGTAAATGATATGTAAATATTACACTATTTCCACACTGGCCATCGAAAAAACATTGATTCAAGCTTTTAATCATCTTTAGATACCTATCACGTTTTAGGAGCTCCGCTAGCTAATTTATCATTACCTCTAAAAAAAGTCATTATAACGCGAGACTTGGACGAAATATAAAGCAATTTGTCATTGATGATTATCAACGGAGTTCTCCGTGCTATCAACAAAGTTTATCCACAGTCCTGTTGGATTTACACGCAAATCCGGACAAGATGATTCCAGTAAAAGCCACGGATTTCCATCACGTGTAATACAACGTCACGTTAATATCATCCAGCTGTGACGTTTACAGTTCGGTGTTTCGTCAATACAGACCTGACGTTGTCGCAGTGAACAGTCCCGACAGAATGATTTCTGGCCGACACATATGGAATTGTGACGGATCGCTCACACTGTTTTGTTACGTGTGAGATTAATGCGGATTGTTGTTATATACCTAGGTATTTAATTTAAATAATTATCATGATAAATATATACGCCTGTAATCCCCGAAGAGTTAGGCAACGGTGTACCTAAAAGTAAACAATCATTTCTCCACTTATGTTTAGTCCCAAGTATTAAGTTTATTTTTTGGTAGTATAACAAGGAAATTAACACATAAAATATTAAAACATCCTTTCTAGACATGCATTTTCGTCGTAGTAGCTAATGACTTTTATTTAGAAACTAATTTAATTTAATTATTTATTTAGTTTTAAAGAAAGCTTACAGACTAATAACAATCATAAATAACATGTATAAGTAATGACATTTGATCAGCTGTTCCGTTAGTTCCATATAAAAGTGCAATACCAACATGGTCACTTGTTATTTTTTGTATAAGTAACTTATAGTTTCAATGCTTTATTGGCTCAATTTTTATAGTAAAAGTTTGTTCCTCGATAATCCTTGCACAGTGAATATAATTATTATGTGAAATCAGTGATTCTCACATAGTATAGGAAAATTTACATAACTATACCTAAATAATTATCCTAATCCTCCCATTACTAAATAGGTTTAGAATATCATATCAATTAAACCACGCAAATCGAGTAATCCCAATTCCCACAAAGGAAACTCGTGTGATAGCTTTGTAATTCAAATATCTCATATTTCTAACTAAGTTTATAATCATATTACTCTAAACATTGACAAATGACATACTCCGTAAGTACGAGGTTAATGCTCTAAAATTAGGTAACACCTAAACAAAGGCTGCTGATGGATTTCAGACTTTCGTCGCAAAACCGAGCGTTGAAAATCAGATACCATTCATACAGTATAGGTAGCGCCTTGTGTAAATGTAAATGGCGTCGTGCAAAAGTTTCAGTCGTTGTTAAGGTTACATAAACGTTGTGATTTTAGCGGCTTTGCTCCGATAGTTTCGTTAAGTGAATTCTATTATTAGAATAGGTCTTCCCACTACAAATTCGCTTTGTTTCACCTCTTGCTGTTGATACAAATTAATCACGTACTCACGGGCGTGTTTTCATCACGACGTTTTCTTTTACAGCGCCCTGGATTTTCAACTCTTTACAATGAGCTAAGGATTGAAAATTCAACAGTTCTCTTTCTTAATGCGGTAGCGATGCGCTCTGATAGATATTAAACATACGTCTTAACGCTTGAAAATCACGTCTTCTTCTTTTTGGTGTGGTTAGTGCTTAACCTGATGTCCAGGGTTTTATGCTGCCTATGTGCTTCGTACTTAGCTTTGCCTACATGCGGTCTAGAAATATTTCTCAGACTGGATTGGTTTCCCCACGATGTTTTTCTTCACCGAAGTAAGTGATCATTATACAATACACATGAATCTAAAACATCAAAGGTGACTTGGCAGTCCAGCGGTCATCAACGTCGTGAGCTAAGAGTATCTGTAGTACTTACTTTATGAATATCTCTTCTCCATTGTTTAAAGAGGTAACAAGTTTTTTTTTTTTTTTGCGTTGGGTTTGCTCTTGACTCTAGTATAGGTCAGAGATGACAGAGATAAAGTCAACGATGGTACGAGCTTACCCAGAAGAAGCCTGTTCACTCTAACTTTGAAAAGATTAGGGTTGTAAGCGTTCGAAAACACAGACGCAGGTAGAAAGTTCCACTCATTTGCTGTGCGCATTATGAAAGACGTTTGAAAACGCTTAGTGCGAATTGGTGGAATAGCAATGAAGTAATGATGATAGAGGTGAATGGGAAAGTTCAAACAACTCACAAATTCACAACTGAGAGTGCCTAAAGTCACCACTTTAAAGAGGAGCAGGCAAAATAATAAGGTCTTTAGCATTCAATGCAAATGACTCTCTTGCAAAATCTTGATTTAATAGCCACCCACATAAAACAGCTATGAAAATATTATCTAACTTTTCTGAAGTATAACTTTCTTCTGACTCAACAGAATTTAATATATCCATTAATTTTGCAGTTTATACTGCATTCTCTCGAGCTGTAATTAATGCACGCTTAACTTTCGTTTAACTTAAGTATAAAGATGAGCTTACACGGGCAACTAAAATAGCTTGATATAAGTTTTTAAACGGCCATAGTTACTTACCTACACTATCTTCATATAACACTGGAAACAGGATATTTACATTTTTTAACTATTTGTTTTGATTTGTCCCCGATCATCATCATCTGCCTTTTTACAACTATGTTGGGGTCGGCTTCCAGTCTTACCGCATTCAGCTGAATACCAGCATTTTACATAGAGTGACTGCCTTCTTTGGAGTTTCCGATATTCCCCCGTAATTATTCAGTTTCCACTGTTATTGTTAAAATATATGAATATAGTAATATGTGGTGTGATGTCACGTACATCAGCACGTCACGTACAGCACGTAGTATAATATGCTAAGGTAGATAGTATGTGAATACGTGATTGTAGATTATCGACATAACATCACGTCGTAACTATGTATATAATGTTGCTAATTAAAGGTGGAAGAGTAATCGACTCTTGGAGTAGTAACTAACATGTAGTTTACTTTGACCCCTCCATCTCCTCTCATCGCATGGCGACCCTGCCAGTCGGCTGGACGGCGTTATAGTTGTCCGACCAGGAGCTAGTCACGGTTCGTGGTTCGCGGTTTGATTGTCTTCGTTGAGTATCACGTCAGTCGCGTCGCGTCACAGGCCATGGGGAGCACGACGTCCAAGGAAGAGGTGATTATTGCCCAGGCGTCTACGAGTGGTGCAAATACCGCAACGGCTACGCAGGAGCAGCTGGCGGTTATCAAGACCGTGTTGCTGTTTGTGGCTGTGTGTATGGCAGTTGTCATCATAGGTTTGGCGGTTCGCATGTATCGGAGATGTCACCACAACTGGATTGAAGAAAAGATGAGACAGCGGGAAGTCCAGAAGGCTGTACAGATGGTTTGACCAGGAGCCGTCGGAGGAACGAAGTGAGTGTTTCTTATGTGAATGTGAATAAGTGTGTGTCGGTGCTTGCGGTCATCGTTAAATTTGGAGACATTGATTTAAATGGAAGTGGAGTTAACGTCGCTATTTGTACAACTTAAGTTATTAAGGGAATCTATTGTCAAGTTAGGCCCTAGTAGGCGAAAAGGCAGAAATTTTGATAGTAAGATCAGTGAGGTGAAAGCGCTCTATCGTAAATTTAAGTGTATAGTTTCAGAATCTAGCAAGTTCTCGGAAGAACTGGCTCAGTTGGTATGTAAGATAGAAGCGTTATACGTAGACACTGTTAAGTTTGAGAGCGGAACCGAAACGGAACAAAACATGGCGGCGGAAAAGTTTTCTTTGAGAACGGCAGTTGGCCTACTCCCGAAGATGAGTGGCGATGAACAAGTTACGCAAGACTTGATTGATGCCATAGGATTATATAGTTCTATGTTAGTGGAAGCAGATAATGCTCTTTTAATTAAATTTGTTTTGACAACACGACTTACCCAGGGTGCTAGGATTCGGTTGTCCTCTACTTACGCAACGGTAGATTGTCTGTTAGCTGATATGAAGAAGCATTTGTTAACAGTAGAGTCAGACGTAGCTGTGCAAGCGAAGCTTGCTCGCGCTAGGCAGAATGATAGGTCGGTCGCGGATTTTGGGGCTGAGATAGAGAAGTTAATGGTTAATTTGACTATTTCTCAAGCCGGGGAAAGTTCGGAAGCATATGAGATTTTGCGGCCGTTGAACGAAAAGTACGCGATCAGGAAGTTTTAGGGAACGGAAAACCCATCGCATATGCTAGTAGGTCGTTAGGGAAGAGTGAGTTAAATTATCCGATAATAGAGAAGGAGTTGTTGGCAATAGTTTGGTCAGTTAAATATTTTAGACCGTATTTGTACGGACGGAGGTTCGTTGTAAAGACGGATCACCGGCCATTACTGTATTTGTTTAACATGACAGATCCATCTAGTAGGTTGACTAAGTTTCGTTTGTGTTTAGAGGAGTATGATTTTGAGGTTGAATATATTAAGGGCAAAGAGAATGTACTAGCGGATGCACTTTCTAGAATAGTGATAACGAGTGAGGATTTGAAATTGATACGGGAAAAGACGATATCCGTAATGACGAGGGCGCAGTACAAGCAGTTGGGAAAGCCAAATGTTTGTGATACGGACTCCGTGGTATCTGGGACTGATCACCCTAGGATCGTGGAAGTACTTAAGAAGCAAGGAAATGACATTGAGATTTGTTTAGATGATTGGGAGAAAATGTTACGTAACAATAATAATAACAACAATAATAATAATGGTTGTAGGGAGATATTTTCAAAGTCGCGCAATTTAGTGTATATGCCAGAAAACTCGAGTATTTATGTAAACTATGAATCTTTATCGGGAATTTCGCGAGACGAGTTATCGAAAGACATAGTCAGTTTTTGTATTGAAGAAGGCATTAAAGAAGTAATTATTATGAAGAATCGTTATAACGTTGATTTTATTACAAGAATGGCAAAATATTTAAAGGAAAATAGAAGTTCGATTTGTGGGGATTTTAAACTGTGTGTAGTGAAGGATTTACGGAGAATAGAAGGGAAAGATGAGAAGAAGGTTATTTTGAATGATTTCCATATTTTACCCACGAGTGGTCATGCAGGAATACGTAGGATGGTGAATAATATAAAGAAGTATTATTATTGCCCTTCTATAGAGAAAGACGTAGTGGAGTACGTTGGTAAATGTGATAAGTGTTGTAAGCAAAAGTATTCTAGGAATACTAGGGAACCCATGACGATTACGACTACTGCATCAACATCGTTTGAGAAGATTTATTTAGACATAGTAGGACCCCTTGATAGAGACGAAAGAGGCAATGTTTACATATTAACTCTTCAATGTGAACTTACGAAGTTTGTAGAGGCTTATCCGTTAAAGAATAAATCCACAAATGAGGTAGCAAAAGCTTTGGCAGAGAATTTTGTTTTGAGATATGGAATACCGAAAACAATAGCTACGGATAGGGGTAGTGAATTCGTTTCGAAAGTAATGATAGAGCTATGTGATATCTTGAACATCAATAAAGTCATGTCGACGTCATATCATCATGAGAGTATAGGTTCTTTGGAGAATGTACATAAAACATTAGGTGCATATTTGAGGATACAGACGGATAATAACCCATCATCATGGAGTTCTTGGATTCCATTTTGGTGTTTTTCTTATAATACGACAGTTAATACTGTTACCAAATATACACCTTATGAGCTAGTGTTTGGAAGAAAATGCAGATTACCAAGTAGTCTTCAAGGAGAAAGTGTTGAACCATTGTATAATTTTGATGATTATCCTTTAGAATTTAAGTACAGATTGCAAAGGGCACAAAATGATGCAAGGGAGAATTTAATAGCGAGTAAATTAGCTAGGAAACATTGTTATGATAAGAATCTTAATTCTGTAACCTATAAGGAAGGTGATTTAGTTTTGATTAAGAATGAAACTGGCAATAAATTGGAATGTATTTATAATGGACCTTTTGAAGTTGTAAAAGACGAGTCACCAAATGTTGTGATTAAGTATAAAAATAAAATAGATATAGTACATAAGAATAGAACAAAATTGTATTGTAAGAGTTAGAGTAATAGTTTGTAATGTGGAAAAAAAAAAAAACCTTGTAAAAAATTTTTTTTTTTTAAATTTAAGGGGGTGATGTGGTGTGATGTCACGTACATCAGCACGTCACGTACAGCACGTAGTATAATATGCTAAGGTAGATAGTATGTGAATACGTGATTGTAGATTATCGACATAACATCACGTCGTAACTATGTATATAATGTTGCTAATTAAAGGTGGAAGAGTAATCGACTCTTGGAGTAGTAACTAACATGTAGTTTACTTTGACCCCTCCATCTCCTCTCATCGCAAATATATAAATGGCTGTTGAACTGTGATGTAACGGTAATTCTAATACTGTAGCAAATTTTTGTCTGAAATTGTTTTATGGAAAACTTACCAAATTATGCAATGCATTGAGTATTCATGAATTCGAACTAGCAGTACAAAATATAATGCTACAAATAGAGACAATATTGCCGTAACAATTCTTGAAAATTGTAAATGATGGGCAATGTTTTCCAGATTCCTGATTTCTCTACTATCTCCAACTCAAAATGTCGTCCGTGTGAGCGGAGCTTAAGAGAAGATTGTTAATTAGCAACACATCAAGTGGATGCATCTTGAACATTAGCTTTTGCAGCCAACGTTGTGTAGGATATGTTGTCTCCCGTCGCTTAGTCAACATGGATAAGTTTATCATCTGGGTACACAAGTATTAATTTATAGAATCAGGCGTTGTTTTGCGGAAATACACAACATTAAATGTTATGCAAGATATTTAGGATGCATCACAACCTATTCCTTGTGCAGACAGTCCTAACAGGGCGCTTCTTAAGAACAGATTCTTCTTCACAAGACATATACCTACGAAAAAGAAGAACAGGTCTAAACCCGTGAATTTGCTGTCGCTGCGTGTTTATATGAATTGGCCTACACATACACATTCGGTGATTCCATTATAAAAAAGTTAGTAAAAGTAAATTGAAAACGAAAGTTTGTCAAAGATTTTGTGATTTCCGTCAAGGACTAATTCGTCCGTCATCGGTTTACATTAAAAGCATTGTCCATAGAAAATAGGTCCAAAATGATCCTAATTTCGTAAAATCTGTTCTATAAACGCTGTTCTTGATGTACATTTAGAAAATAATTCAGCAAAACAATCGTTTAATTTGTGATGCTTCCAGGAACAAAGAGCTAGTGATTTAGAATCGTAAGAAATTATCTGCAGCGTTTATTTATTAGTTAAATTATTCGAATAATTTAATGTCTACTTATTAAATTTTAAACTGGGAATGATAATGATGAATAACGAGGCACTTATAAACATTTAACCGTTATCAACGGCAGTAGAATACTGTGCCTTTTGTTGCCAAAGCTATAAAATTAAATAATTTATCACTTCATGCTGAAATCTCGCAAAATCTAAAGATAGAAGGCAGTCATTTTAATAGTCCATTTTTAATTCAATGTTTTTGTCAAGTTTCTTGGAAAGTTTTTACTGTGTTCGGGACATCGTCCAATCTTTTAGTACTTTGCTTTCTCGATATTATCTCGATAAAAAGCTATGGGTTCGACCTAAAATGGTTCATTACATACTAGAGTTCCTTGCCCGCTCCAATTCAAATAGAGTTTATTCTTAAGGTTAATAAAAACGTTCATAACTCCCATTTATGGTTGCGTACGCGGTGATTAAGTAACCAATAAAGACGCTATAAATTTATTTGTATAGGTAAGTTACTGCTTTTGTACTCTGTGGTCCAGTAGTGTGGATGTAGGAGGAATTTCTTGAGATTATTCAGTAATTTTAAAGCTATACGGTTTATGTTTTTTAATTTGTTAAATGCTGCTAAGAGCTTGAATCCTCCGGGAATTTTGCTGATTAGGTAGGTATAAGATAATCCATCAAAAAACCAACGTCAGAAAAAAACATTGTGTATGAAATTGATATGTGAATAAATGTATTAACATCACAAAATCAGTTCATCCTTTGTACACAAAAAGAATTGATTACCACACGGCTGTATTCCAAACAGGATTTCTGAAATAATATTTGAACAAAGCAAAATAAATATTGGATTCGCCAAGTTAAAGCGTGCATTTTGCATGATTCGACAACATTTTACGTAGAAAATTGTGAGAAAATAAAATATGCAAATATATTTTATTTATGGACCCTGATCGAATCAGGTGTTTGTCGGCAACTGGTTTCGATTGCCGCTAAATTGACAAGCTTTAATGAAAAAACTTTCCGGTGCCAAAGTTCTAAGACGTTTACACTTTGCTTTTTGTTAAGACTTTGTCGCAGTTCCGATTTTGAATTGAACATGTTTATCATGTTGGAGAGTTTATCAATCGAGGTTTTTAAAATAAGTATATATTAAGTGTAATAAGTTTTTTTTACTATTTTCTGTCTATTCAGTAACTGTAAATCAACTACTTGGAAAACCTCCGTTTCCTGTAAATACCCAAAGTCCACCATTTATCATTCTTAAGATAGGCACGTACGAAACGTTACGTAATTAAAACGTTTCCTAATTATAAGAGGCCGTCCTCTCCTTTACTACTAAAGGATCGCAGGATCGCAGCAGTTATATTTTTAGTAGAAATCTATCTACCAATTTGCTGGAGGCCCTACTCTCAAGGCATCCACAGGATAGTCCGGTTCAACCTATAAGGTGGTCGTCTGCTTAGACGACCACCTCATAGGTTGAATTGAGAGATGTCACTCATGAAAAAAAAAACTACATTCCAATAAATATACCTACTGCGATCATTGTTTATTTGAGAATGACGAGTGGGGTTTCTCGATATTTTAAAGAGATTTTGATTTCGAATGCCTCGTTGGTCTAGTGGTCGCAATCACTGAGCATGAGGTCCTTTGTTCGATTCCCGGTCCGGGCAAATTGTTATTGGGCTTTTCCATTGAATTTCTCAATAGCAGCCACGGAGTCTGGATTTATGACATGGGACATAACTGATGAAATGCTCGTGTACTATTAGATAGTGTTTTATTGTTATGTGGACGTCTTTCAGCTGAAATTATGATGATGATGATCATAATTTCAGCTGAAAGACGTCCACATAACAATAAAACACTTGAAAATAAGTCGAGCTACACGATAACTGACAAATGCTTGCACTGACTGGACAGGTCCACTCAAATCTGTGTGGTTCTTTCTTCAAAAGACCATTTCAGACACTAATCTGCATAGTCCTCATGTAAATTGAGCAATGTCAGGACTTTAAAAGAGTAACAAGTTAACAGAGAACTTCAGAGTTTGTTTCGGCTGTTTCTTCTCAGAGTAGTCAGGTATGAAACACCGGCCCCATCTAGTTAAAAAAAAATGATTTGTAAAAGTTTTTGTGAAAACCTACTTGCAAAATAAACATCATTTATCACTGCTGGACATAGGCCTCCCCCAAGTGTCACCGCATTCACCGGTCCCATGCGACTCGCATCCAGCGGATTCCCGCAACCTTCACCAGATCATCGGTCCACTATTAGGGACACCTCTGCCTAACCCGTGCGGGATTACAAGCTGCCTAACCCGTGCGGGATTACGAGTGTGCTCTTTGCCTACATGTATTAAATGGTTTTCTGCATAATTTTGTCTGTGTGCAGACTTCACAAATGTCGACCTCCTTTTTTCTAAAATCTTTATCCGTTTTTTAAACATTTATAGCATATTTTTGTTATAATTTCGACGGAAGAAATTATGACACAGCCCTATTTTGCCCTACACTAATTTAATAAATAAGCTTGTTTGGGGAAGAACACACTGCCAAAACAGTTGATGACTTGTATACAAATAAAAAACAACAAAACATATACATAGTATGTAGTAGGTAGGTACTCAAGAGCATGATACATCAAGACGAATTCCCGTATGATCTCAGTTGTCGATATGTATTTGCCGACAGTTTTATAGGAGCAGCCTTTATACTTTATTGGTTTACTAGCTGTCCCGCGCAACTTCGTCTGCGTCACATTTTCCCCGTTTTTACAACATTTTTCATTGCTGCTCCGCTCCTATTGGTCGTAGCGTGATGATATATAGCCTATGTCCTTCTCTAGGTTGAAATCTATCTTCTTGCTAAATTTCATTAAGATCCGATCAGCCGTTTAGTCGTGAAAAGGTAACAAACAAACAAACATACAAACAAACAAACAGAGTGACATTCGCATTTATAATATTAGTATGGATCTAGAGAAATGTTAACGTTTCACGTTTAAGTTTCCTTTCGTGTATAAATGGTGAGTTGTATGAGAGAATGTTTATTAATGTATATTGTTTTAGATGAATGGTCTTTGATGGCCCAAATTCCGCTTTGGTGACCTTCTGTGTGTTTGATTTATATTTCACTTACATGGACTACTGATGTTGCTCTGATGATTATTCTTAGGC
Source organism: Cerastis leucographa (assembly GCA_963082945.1). Lineage (NCBI taxonomy): Eukaryota > Metazoa > Arthropoda > Insecta > Lepidoptera > Noctuidae > Cerastis > Cerastis leucographa. The sequence goes on from OY720382.1 coordinate 6,812,419, forward strand.
AAGATAATTAGCAACCTAACAAATTTAAAAAAAATACAGTTTTTTTTTATAAAGTTACTTACACTTAAATAAAAAAAAAATATTTAGCCGTTGTATAACTATAACTTTATCACGTATGAAAGCTCCCTTTATGAAAGCTATAAATTTCATACAACAAACAATTACCTGCGACTACTTGTTGACTTCTAGAACATCGTTCATTCAAAATGAAAGCGTCACTTGTTAATAAAATGAAAAAAACATCTGTTAAAACATCATCATCATCCGCCAAGCTTTTCCCCAACTATTATGGCTTTGAGTCTAACTAGGGGCAGCTGAATATCTTACATGGAGCGATTGCCTATCTGACCTACACGACCCAGAAACAATACTTTTTGAAGTGAAACTTCATGCGACTTCCAATAAGTTTAACGCTACCATGGAGGGGGAATATTTTCAAAACTCACTAAGAGATAGGTACACACACTAAGACTAGGTAAGCAAGATGGCGTGCAAACAGTCATGCATTCGATTCTTCGGTGTGACCAGCCTTCGCTCAATTTCCATGAGAAGAAAAACCTCAATAGACTTATGTAATAAAAATAATACAACAAAATATTATTTAGAAGCTCAATAAAATAACGAGAGTTAATGCATGCCACTCGAACGCATGCGTGTAGTATTACTTACAAAGTTTCACTTCTTCCACGCACAATTTTTTTTTTCTGTTGTCATAACCACTAGAAACAATAATGCTAAAACTATAAAATTCTAAGATTTATTGATTGTTAGTTTCAACTTTAATTTTAGTATATTAACATTATTTTTAAAATATCGTTCCGTTCCCACAGACAAACTGTGAAAACCGTTTTGTGGGGCTTAGTTTTTAAATAAAAGTTTGTTTTAAAATTGTTTAATAAATAAATATAAATAAAATAAAAATACTTCTTAATCCCTCACTCATCGTTTTTTTTTTTTTTTTTTAATTTATGGTCTACAATTATAAAATATAAAATATTTTATGGCACATTGATAATATGGCTTCGTATAGGGACCGCAATTTTCAGTTTACTTCCAATCGTAAAATAGATTTTATACCCTGTTGAGGTATAAAATTCTCATAATGTTACGATTTACTAACAAAGGTTGTAAAACATAAAACGGAAAGTGAACCGATTTATTGAACATGATAGTTTGATGTTCGAGTGTTCAGGAAGATAAAAACTTTCCTGCTTCAGTCCCTTCTCAGGTATTATACCTTGTGGCATAAACCTTGTGTCAACAGGAAAAAGGGTCACTATACTGCAAAACCAGAAGTAAAATAACAATGAAAGGTATCTAGAGTACTTGTAGAGAGGTACTAAATATTATTTGATTGTAGAGTACTTACTTTTTTTTTACTTAAATAAACTGTACACTCAAATCAATACCTTCCTTTCTTTCAAGATACAGTAAACTCACAAAATCACATCGTCCTTGACGGCAAGGCTGTCTACCACCAAAATATCTCCAACGCACAATCATCCACCGTCTGTACCTTTCCATGAAATATAAACATTATCATCACCTTTAAAATCTCATTTACGACTCCTTTATTAAATTCTCTAAACGACTCATTACCGTTTTCTGATAGCTTGAAAATCGGACCCAGTAAAGTATTTGATGATAATGTCAGAAAATGTATCTGTGGACCAATTTTTAATGTCACTTTCAAACTTAGAACTTTTATTGGATATTAGAATACCTAAATCTGATTCTTTAATTTGAATTCAGTTGATTTTTTTTAATTATCGCGTCGACGATTGTTCAGTTACAATTTAATATTGCTTTGATTAACATACAATATATTTGTCGGAAATAATACAAAGTTAAAACCTTCCAAATACCTACAGATGAAAGTTTTTCCAATTCTCTGCAAGAATTTAACTTGAACAGGTTTTGTTTACACTTTCATCAAAAAGTTTTGAAACAGATTTTAGGAGAAAATTGATGTTTCCAACCGCTTGGCCAACAACGTGCCCAAGTTTTATAAGAACGTCGTTACTTTAACATTTTGGTGAAGCCTTAAAAAGACAAATGGGTATCTCATTACTATCGCCACTGCTTTCTCCTTGGTTATATGAAATTCTTGGCGGGACGCCTTACGATGCCATACTTTCAATCTACCGAAGGATTACCGAAGGACGGTTTCGATGCAACGTTGCGGTTGGGGGGAAATTAATACGAAAGTCTTAGTGCAATCTGGCGTACCCTGTGGTAAGGTAATACTGTAAGCGAAGAACATTACCCAAGACGCTAGAATATTGTCTGAACTTTTGTTCAGATATTTCAATGAAGAATGTTATGAACATAGATTAATTTGTAGCTTAGTTAACACATTAATTAAAACAATATTACAAAAAGTTCAATTCACAAAGGCTTCCATCAAATGGACTGTCTAATACATAAAAGGCTAGATCAGGCTTTATTTTTTTAAATCACTCCGATTTGGATTGGAGGGACATTTTGCTGTTCACGATATCGCCCTAAAAATTTTATGTTCTTGCAAAACTGTTTGACGGCCTACATTTATGTACAGCACAATAAGAAACCAGCAAAACCTGAAAAACCAGGCACCTGTTGAAAATGTTCACTGAAAAATAAATACTTTTTATTCATCTGCCTTCAAAATGTTATATGTACCATTGTTTTGTTAAATAAGTCGTAAAATGTGGGATATGAATAATTAGCGTGAGTCTAAACAAAACGTTGTGACACTTCCATTTGAATTTTTAATCTTTATTCAAACCAGACTTTAATGGCAGTATAAAAACTAAGGTCCTACATTTTCATTTAAAACAGCGACGTGCCAGTCTTTTTAAAACTGACCCACTTTGCTATTGTGTGGAAACTTTTGTTATGCGTGCTTGATTAAATAAGATTTTTTATAATATTAAACTTGCACTATAATTTTAGAAGCAGAAATGGAGTAAGTTTCAGACCGAATGGCAGTCAAAGTTGCGTCAAAGATACCATCCAAATAAAAACGTTTTTTATCATTAAAAAAATCTGTTGGATTGACGATGCTGTCAAAGTTGCACCAAACCGTCAAGTTGTAGTTTTTTTTTTTAAACTATCTTTTATTAATGTGAAAAAAAGAAATTGGTTCATTCTTTAACATTAAACAAAGTTTCGTGTCTGTACTTTCAACCGTTGCGGTGTCTAAGAATAGAGATTTCTATTAATTTTGCTTTCTGTATGTAGCGGTATCGTACAAGCGTGTTTCTATCTTAGGTTCCACACTCGGTCTCTAGTGAGGAGACCATCCTGGCTGCAGGATCAAGTCATAACTGTTGTAATAAAATATTATGTATTGTCACCGAAACCAAAGGTGTGTGCAAAATTTTTGTTCAATCGGTTGGATCACCTGGTTTGAAATTCAGTTGCAACATTTGACTAGACTACTACATAGTAGACATACATAACCACTACTAACAAGCTAATTTAAATATAAAAGCTTATAACAAAGCACAGTTCATAAAATAAAATGTGTCTTTCACAAACCTTAATGTAGAATGACTAAGTTTTATAGTCAAAGTTATATTTCAGTAGTGAAACAGGAGACACAACTTTCAAAAGTAAGTGCAGAAAACACCTCTATCTCGTTTCCTCACGAAATCGCATTGACATTTAAAGCCCCTAACAGATATTTCGTTAACCTTAAAAATATGACTCCTCCAGTTGAGTTTTGTCAAGCTTGTTTTCATCCAAAAATAGAGGTGTACCAAATAGAACATTTTGTGACAGATTACGCGTTCACATTATCGCTTTTGACAAATGGTTTCACTGTGGGTCGCGTTTGATATTATCAATGGCTTTTATGAGTTTTTAGACGGAGAATTTTTGGCTTGAAAGGCCATGTTACATGCTTTAACCATTCATTACGTTTGGAAAACATAAAATTGTTTGAGCTATGTCTCTGTTCTCGTTGCCAAGCCCTCTAAAATGAAAAACCATAACAATTTGAATGATCGGTTACAAACATTCCTGTATTATTTTATTTAATAAATACGTTGATAGTTATAATCTAAGTTAAGTTACCTAGAAACTAGGTTGTAGAGCACAGATAGGCATTTCCTGCATTTCAAAATACTGGTATTCAGCTATATCGGCTAAGACTGGAAAGCAATCCTAACATAATTGGGAAAATGCTAGGCAAATGATGGAATACCCAATGAATAGTAGGCATATCTGGGTTAATAAATAAATATTATTTTAAAATATTTCTGCAAAATCACCACGTTGTCCCGTGTCAAAGAGATTTATTTTCATTGCGGGTAGCATAATTTATTTTTGTATATAATATTATTGTCCTCATTATCACTCGTCATATTCAGAGCACGACTTTAATATACGGCCAGTGATGACGTCATATTTCTCTGGTGATTCTAGAAATATAGGTTTTATTTTGTTGTATTTTATTGTATTCAAAACAGTATTTGAAAAAAAGAGTAATGCTAGGGACTGCAATAGGATAAGTTGTATTTTCTGTTAATACATAAAGCAGCGGTATTTTCTTCGCTAGGACTTTGAGTTTATACAGTCAGTATACAGTTGAAGTTTGGCTACAGTTATTATTTGTAATCACTGCATGTGATAAGAGCAACAGAATGAATATAATGCCTGTGTTGTTAGCGATTTTACTTAGTCGGTTTTTTAACACTTAGTTTTTCTTAGATTTTTAGAGCTTAAGCAAATCTCAGAATTTTGATAAGGTCAAGTTTGTTTTAAAAACAAAATAAGTGGATAGGTCTAGATTCTCTAGTGTAGATAGCTGAAAATGCTAAGACCGTTGACCTTTAACGTAAGACTTTCCAGACTGATAAACAACGGATAAAACAAGACACGTGTAACGAAAGAAAAACGATTACTACACGGCCACGACCTACACGCTCAAGCGACTAGCGTGTTTGCTCAGAGCATACCACAAGCCACGGCGACGCGACTTGTGACGTGAACGTATAGCACGCCATAGACGATAGGTTATGCATGTGCAGTTTTGCCTGTACAGTCAAACTGTGCAGATAGGTATGTATGAACGTGTGCAGGAGGAAACTGTACAGTTTTTGTGGCCGGTACAGTCACGACCACCAATATTGTAAACGAACGCTAAAAAACTTAAAAAAAATATTATTTTAGAAAACATTATCATTAAATTTATGAAAAAAAAGATTGACGCTATTTGCATCTTGACGCTAACTTGACGCTAGTTGCATCTTCTGGGGTCGTGAAGGAGGAATTAGAACTTCTACGACAAAAGCTTCTAATATTTAACTTCTAAACCAAACCAGCTTACAAAACATTATTTTTATTACAAACATAAATACATGGGGTAGCTTCTTCGCCGAATATTCAAGGCACGGTTTTAATAAAACCCGGTATTCTCACTATTTGTACTGTGTGGACTTATTGAGATATTCCATGTACATTTCCCGCTCAAGTTGCAAGAGCGAAGTTTCGCTTCTTACAAAAGAATGTATGGAATATGCAAAATCTTGCAGACGTGCATTCACATGTTTTCCTGGTAACATTCGTTGAAAAGTAATGCAGTGTTTTAGTGGAGTGCCTTGAAGTAAACTAATAAAACCAATATTTGCTCCAATAACATGTATAATTTATGGATGGACTGTGTGAAGGATGATATGGCAAGAAAGGAGGTGTCTGATGAGATGTCGAGTAATAGAGTAGTATGGAAGAAGAAGATGCAGGCTGTGCTGACTCCAAATAAATTTAAATAAGGGCAGGTGAATGATGATGATAACATGTAACATGACTTTTTTGTTGTTGTAATTTTAAGTACTTTTTTTTATTATGTTTATCATATTTTATTCTAAATATGTTTCTTTTTACTGTACATTTAATATTAATTCATTAATTAGGAGGATGACTGAAAGATGTTTTTTTTGTTGTTGTTGTAATTTTAAGTATATACTGTTAGCACTTCCCCTACCGCGTACCTTACTTGAAGCCGCCAGAGTATAAAAACAGGCGTCCAACCGATGGACAGCCCTTTTGCTCGCCAGCCTTCGAGGAGTCAAGACCTGACAAAAGTGTACATTGCGTTTCTTTGTGAACACGTGAGCCGTTTTTGTTTTATTGATAATTTTAAATTGTTGATTTGTCATAAGTTTGGTTCGTTAATTAGTTTTTGAATAATTATTTTGTAGAAAGTGTTAATAAAAGTTAGGTTTGTTTTAATTGTCTTTTTTTTAATTCTAATTTAGTTTTAATGCTAAAATCAGAAGTGGGATAATTGGACCAATTGTCTCAGTTTTGATCAGTTCAGAACCAAACTTTGGCAAATCTACCCTCGTGTTTTTATTTTTTTTTATTTATTTTTTTGTTCTGTTTTTGTTGAACTGTGACCGTTATGACGGGTAATAAAACGCGAAGTGTATCAAAACATCGTTCCCGAAGCGGCTCGCGTGTTCAGACAGGAGACCACTCGCGCTGCAATTCTGTTCACGATTCTCGAAACGAATCTCGTAATAGGGATAGACGTCGATCGCATAAATCGACTTCGGGACATAATTCGCGTGATACTACTACACCCCCTAGGAACGTCTCGCGTAAATACCGATCTCGGTCTAGGGACATTTCGCGTAGAAACCTGCACCGAGCTAACGACAACTCAAAGTACAACCGTCGTACACGTAAGGTGCGTTCGCGTGATAGATCCCGTTCCATTTCTTCAAATACGAATAGTCGAGCAACGGTACGTTCGCGTCATGGGACTCGAAGTAGATCACCAGTTGAAATAGTTAGCTGTCGTCACCGGTCAATGAATCGTTCCCATGCTGAATCAAGGAGCAATGTTGTTCCAAATACCCCCGATTTGAACTCTCAACATTCTGAGGCAACTACCCTCACCCAAGCTTTGATACACGCTTTGAAATCAGTACAGCCAAGTAGATCTTTAAACTATTTCGTTTCAAATTTCGACCCTACTATTCATAATATTGAAGCCTGGTGTGAAGAGGTTGATCGTGCCAAAGAAGCAAACTCCTGGAGTGATTATGAGTGTTTGTCTCGCGTTGCCTCATGTCTCAAGGGCGATTCAAAAGTGTGGCTATCGGAATGGGTCACTAATGATCGAACCTGGACAAATTTTAAGCTGGAATTTAAGCCCCTTTGCCCAACTAAGTTGGATTACGCAAACATTTTGTTTGAAGCAATGAAGTCCACGTCCGATAATTATCCCACGTATTCCGAGTACGCACGTCGAACTCTTCTACGACTAAGAATAATTCCGGGTCTAAGCGATGAACTTAGGACACTCATTGTCATTCGAGGTATTGACAGCCCGCAAGTGCGAGCAGCCACGGCAAATGCCGACGTAACCCCTCAGAACTTAGTATCTTTTCTTTCTATATACACAAAACCTAATAGTAAGGCTAACTATAATAATAATAGGTCCGGGTCTCAAACAACTTCTAAGAAACACTTTCCTCCGAACACTAAACCTCGTAGTGAAGCCAGAGCATGTTTCAACTGCGGAGAAAAAGGTCATATTAGTCGTAACTGTTCTAAGCCAAAATCTGGTAATCAGGCAAAATCTTCACCAGCCGGTTCGGGCACAGGTACCGTGACCTGCTCATTTTGTAAAAAGCCTGGCCACTTGGAAGCCAAATGTTTTGCTAAAGCGCGCTCAGATTCTAACAACGGCCAACGTAAAGTTAACCTTTGTTCGGAACTTTCTTCCTACCCTAAGAATAATGACGTTACCATTGCCGTAATAAACAGTGTTCCGATAGATGTTCTCATAGATACTGGTGCTTTAAACGTATCTTTGATTTCTTCTGCCGTGTTAAAATACGTTTCTACTCAACCGAAAGAAAGACGATGTGTTCTGAAAGGCATTAGTGATAAGGAAATAATTTCAACATCTTATGTCACAGTCACATTAGAATTCCAGAATATTTCGATTGAGGTGGATCTGGTTGTTGTACCGTCAAACTGCATGAATGCGCCGATCATATTAGGAACAGACGTACTTAACCGCGAGGGTGTGACGTATATTAGGACGAAAGACCAACAATATTTAACTCATTCATCAAACGTCTCGCTGAAGGTTAATTCAGTCAAAGTAGTTAATGACTCTGATGTAAATTCACCATTATTAGGAAACGAACGAAAGGGGTTGATGAATGTCATCAATGAGTTTTCCGAATTTCTCATATCGGGTACGGCCGCGACCACGGTTAAGACGGGTCAGATGGAGATAAAGCTGACAAGTTCTGCTCCTGTAGTGTATAGACCGTACAAACTTTCTTATCAAGAAAAGCTTAAAGTACGCGAAATAACCAGAGACCTTCTAGCCAAAGACATTATAAGACGATCACAGTCGGAGTATGCGAGCCCTATAATATTAGTGAAGAAACGCGATGGCTCCGACAGGCTCTGTGTAGATTTTAGGGCGCTCAATAGGATAACGGTAAAGGACCGATACCCTCTTCCTTTAATCGATGATCATATCGACCGTTTAGGTAATCATAAGTACTTTTCTAGCCTTGACATGGCTACTGGCTTTCACCAAATACCGATTAAGGAAGAGTGTATTCATTTAACGGGATTCGTCACTCCAGAGGAGCATTTTGAGTATCTCAAAATGCCCTATGGTTTGGCAAATTCTCCAATCGTCTATCAGCGAATAATCAATGATACTCTGCGCAAACTAATCGATGAAGGTAATGTCTTAGTCTACGTTGACGATGTTCTATTACTGAGTAACTCGGTACCCGACGGCATAGATTTGTTGCGCAAGGTATTATTTACTTTGACTCAGGCAGGGTTCTCTGTGAACTTAAAGAAGTGTACCTTCCTTGCCACTGAACTCGAATATCTGGGTAGAGTAGTGAGTGCTGGCAAAGTCAAACCAAGCCCCCGTAAAGTAGAGGCACTAGTTAACACTTCTCCCCCAGAAAACGTTAGACAGGTGCGCCAATTTCTGGGTTTGGCAGGGTACTTTCGCCGTTACATTAAAGGTTACGCTGTGAGGACTGCATGTATCGCTCGACTCACTAGACAGGGGGTTGAGTTCTCCTGGGGACCTGAGCAAGAACAGGTTCGTCGGGAAATAATTCATCACCTAATCAGTGAACCGATACTTGCAGTCTTCAACCCACACTACCCCACCGAAGTCCATACGGACGCAAGTAGCATAGGTTACGGGGCAGTCCTCCTTCAAAGCCATCCCGATGAAAAAAAACGCGTAGTAGCTTATTTTAGTCGAGTGACCCAGGGGGCTGAAAGCAGGTATCACTCGTACGAGCTTGAAACACTAGCCGTGGTGAGGGCCCTGCAACAGTTTCGACACTATCTTGTGGGGGTGAGATTTGTGGTTGTCACTGACTGTAATGCCTTGAAGGCAACACAGCAGAAAAAGGATCTTATCCCTCGCGTAGCTCGGTGGTGGATCTATCTACAAGATTTTGATTTTGCAATCGAGTACCGCAAGGGCATTATGATACCACACGCCGATTATCTTAGCCGAAATCCTCAAGTTTCTGTAAATCAAATATCGAAACCTCGCAACTGGGCACAGATAGCCCAAGGTGCCGACGATGAAACACGCGGTTTGTTACAGAAGCTTCAGGAGGGTGCTCTCGACCCCACACGGTATGTGGTGAATAATGACTTGCTTTGTTATCGTTACACTCCAGTTGGGGAGGAACCAAGATTACTCTGTTTCATACCTAGGGGACACCGTTTAAGTCTTCTTAGAGTGTTCCATGACGAGCATGAGCACATTGGCGTTGACAAGACGGTGGATCTTATCTTGAAACATTTCTGGTTTCCTAGTTTAAGGCAATTTGTTCTAAAGTACGTTAAGCATTGTTTAGTTTGTATATCAAAAAAACGTGTACCACGAGCTCCTTTACAAAACATTACTTCTTGGCAAAAGCCTGATAATCCGTTTCACACTATACACATGGACGCTTTAGGTCCATTGTCGGTCTCTGAGGGCTTTAAGTTTGTTATTATCATGGTGGACGCATTCACCAAGTACTGTTTACTTTACCCAATTTGTCGACAAGACGCGACAGAACTCAAACGCGTCGTTACGCAAGCTATATCACTATTCGGTACCCCAAAATTAGTAGTCACTGATAAGGGTCGCATGTTTGAGTCAAGAGAGTTTGCATCTTGGATCAAAGACTTAGGCTGTGATCTCCACTCGATAACACCAGAGATGCACCACGCTAATGGACAGGTTGAAAGATACGTGCGAACTGTTCTCAATATGATTCGTATCGAAGTCAATCACAGAGGCTCATCCTGGTCAAAGGTGCTGTGGAAACTACAGCTTGTTATTAATATTACTAAACAGAAATCCACTCGCGCTTCTCCATTGAATCTTCTTATTGGTGTTGACGCAACGACACCGGTCATACGGTCACTAATTCGCGATGTCGCGATGCCGGACTCTACCGTCAACAGAGAGGCTACTCGAGAATTAACCAGGACTAGAGCTCAACAGCTCCTTAAGGAGAATCAATCCAGCCAAGATGAACGCGTCAATCAAAATAGAAGCGCACCGCGGCAGTTTAATGTCAATGATTTAGTCTTTGTCATCAAGTACTCACAGGTAACAGGAAAATTGGACCCTGGAATGCGGGGCCCGTACAAGGTGACCAAGGTCCTGCCGAGCGGACGCTACGAGTTGAAACTGCTTGCCGGAGGCTATGGAAAAACAACGCAGGCCGCTGCACAGTTTATGGTCTCTTGGCAAGGCGAATGGTGTCCGGAAACATGCGCTGCGTTTTTCGAAAGTGAGTACTTTTCATTTCAATTCAGTTACAGCTTCATATACGACGTTGCTTTCTTTCCAATTAGCCATAACTTAGTTAGCCAAATCGATAGACAGTTGGGATTAGGCGGCGTCGTGTGAGGTGCTGGATGAAATGAATGTGTGGTGCTGGTGCGTGTCACCACATCGTTGGGCATTGGCCACCATGTTGTTTCCCTTTCTGCACAAGTTGCATAGTGGGAATACCCGTGTCTGCACAGGATGCATAGTCGGGTGGGTGTTAATCACCACGTTGTTACCCTTTCTGCACAAGTTGCATAGTGGGAATACCCGTGTCTGCACAGGATGCATAGTCGGGTGGGTGTTAATCACCACGTTGTTACCCTTTCTGCACAAGATGCATAGTGGGTATGGTCCGTGTCTGCACAGGATGCACAGTCGGACGGGCGCACGTGATGCGTCATGTTACAGGTGCGCTTGGCGGTCGCGGTGTTACGGCGACAGCAGCAACAGCCAGTAGTTACAAACGATCGGATGGCGTACCTACCTACTAGGGAAAAGTGTAGACAGGAACTAAGGCCTATTTTGTTTTCTTTGCTTGTGATGATGTTTGTTAAATCGAGTATGAGAGAATGGATCATAAAATAAGACGACGTATGAATTAAATGAAAGGTTTATTGCAGATAGAATGACTGGAAGCATGACGTGCTTTATTTTAACACATGCGTTTTGACATAATTTCTCATTTCAGACGACCCTGAAAATAATGACTCTGAGGCAGAATTCTCCACTAGGTCAATAGATCCTGCCCCTGGACCATCCATGCCCCTTCTTGATGCGGATGCAGAGTGTTCGTCAGGAACCGCCGAGCCTCCCAACGTCGAGGACGACTTCCGTCAGGAGAGGCCGTGTTAGCACTTCCCCTACCGCGTACCTTACTTGAAGCCGCCAGAGTATAAAAACAGGCGTCCAACCGATGGACAGCCCTTTTGCTCGCCAGCCTTCGAGGAGTCAAGACCTGACAAAAGTGTACATTGCGTTTCTTTGTGAACACGTGAGCCGTTTTTGTTTTATTGATAATTTTAAATTGTTGATTTGTCATAAGTTTGGTTCGTTAATTAGTTTTTGAATAATTATTTTGTAGAAAGTGTTAATAAAAGTTAGGTTTGTTTTAATTGTCTTTTTTTTAATTCTAATTTAGTTTTAATGCTAAAAATACTTTATTTTAAATGTTTTATCATAGGTTATTCTAAATATGTTTCTTTTCACTGTACAATTACTTGGATTTTCTGTTATATTGTACATGTCTTTTCAAATAAATAAATAAATAAATGTATCATTTATTTTTTTACATATCTGTATTATACCTTCTCATGATTGTATTACTCAAAATTATACAAGGTGTTGTTTTGCATCCTCGTCAAATTCAAGGAGGTTGCTATTCTCGTTCCAAAACAATAATAAAATGGATATGTAATTTTTTTTCTTCTCATTTACCGAAATCGGTAAGTGTGAACCACCCGTGTTCTAAACGCGGGCCGTCTGATTCTCGCCCTATAGCCGCGCTTCCACATATACAAACAATCTCAAACGTTTATTAGATATTTTTTTATTTCCTAATCCATGTTAAGGGGGTTATTCTGAAATATGACAAACATAAACCACCAAGAAAATCAACCAATCACCAATGTTGTGTTTGCCCGTAATTGGCATATATATTAGAATATTACCATAAGACTCAATGTAATTATGTCCATATATGTGCTGTGGGTGAACCTTAAATAAATAAATAAATAAGAAAATCAGGGTTTATTAATAATCAACTAGGTACCGTAATTTTAATTGATTATTTATGTCTTGTGTGACAACTTCCTGATTGACGAGGATGCAAAACAACACCTTGTATAGCTAGACTAAATGCTTTGTAAATTAAAGGATAAGTTAGACAATACAAATTCCTCGTCTCTTGTCTGTCCAGCAATGCAAAATTTTAACGATAAATAAAGAATAAACGCCTTTAAGTGATGAAAAATGCTGCCTTCTTGGCTGTTGACGTTAACGTTAGAAGCGGAAATAGGACCGGGTGTTCCATTTCCGGGATGCCTAAAAGTTTGATCTTCCAGATATTTTTTACGACGCACTTTTCTTGTCGCGTGGCTTTACTTACTGGAGATAAAGATAAGACCCCATTTGTAGATTGTAGCACAGTTTTGGTCTTTTTGTACGAGTTTAGTTTATGTTGCTTAGGACCAGTTCGTTATTTGTAGTTTTTCTTTTACTTAATGTTTAATTCGGTGGACATTGTGACACAAAGTGTAACCATTCAGTAGGAAGGTAGGATTTGAACGCACATGTCTTTTAAGAACGGTAAAAACTTTATGAAGCTGTGTGTACTTACATGATTTGATGTAATATGATGATGATCATTCAGTAAGTACCTATCTACATTATTTTAGACCCTCATCTGCCTAGCCTTTTCCCAAACTATCTTGGGGTCGGCTTCCAGTCTAACCGGATGCAGCTGAGTACCAGCATTTTACATGAAGCGACTGCCACAACCCAGTAACTGGGTAATACGACACCCCTTGGTAAGACTGGATGTCAGGGTTTTGGCTTCTGACTACTCGTAACGACTGTCAAAGATCTACAAATGACAGCCGGGACCAACGGCTAACGTGCTTTCCGAGGCATGAAGAAAACTCGTTATGTACTCAATACTCAATTCTTTATTGCATTCCACAATGTAGGCTTGGGTGGTAAACATTTAATAAAGAAACAATCGTGGACCCTGTCGGGCACAGCAAGAGATGATTGGAACACAAGTTGGAGATGCGGACTTATCATTTAAGTATCTTATAATCTAACTTAATTTTTACAACAAAAAAGAATAAGTAATATTTATTTATTTTGTAATTATGGTCACCCATCCACTGACCAATCTCGGCAAGCACGGCTTAACCTTAAAGATCGACCCGTGAGGCTGTAATTACTCCGGCTCCTCAGATGATTTTAGACCCTAAACACAGAAAATAGTCTTCAATAGTTTTTTTTGTTGGTTGAACGTTAAGTTCAGCGTTAAACTTTAAAAAGTTTAGTAAAAAAATGTAGTACGATGGGGTTATGGTAAAAGGCACTACCATGATATTTTTTTATTTCTGACCTCATAGTTCACAGTCGTGACAGATATCACTATTTAAATTGTGCTTAAAAAAATCCTTTATTTCGCGAGCAACGAATGAAATCGTCCAAAATGTATGCTTTTCCGATTCGCCAATGTACACAATACTGAATGATAATTTATTTATGTATTCTGACCAAACGATTGCATACTGAGCTGCTTGTTTGTTTCGAGAAAACCATATTACTGACGGCACGGTTAGCGCAGTGGTTGAGCGATCGACTGCTCTGCTGCGTGTCGCGGGTTCGATCCCCGCACGGAACAAATATTTGTTAGCCTACAGATAGTTGTTCCGGCTGTTTGTGTATGTGACTTTAAATGTTTGTAAACGCACCCACGATACAGGAGAAATTCGTAGGGAACATCGAAACCAGACAGTGACGAAGAAAATAAAATAGAAATAATTCACCTACCTTTTCTCAAGTATTTAAGTAGGTAACTATTGTGGGCTCAGTTGCCATAACTCATGAATTGCATCAAAACCAGCACAATTCATGAATTACGAATGTACTCGGTGCTGAATAGTACGCAGAACAACCGAAGGCTTTACTATCGACAACACTATCGGCTTATGTACTGAACGACGACGGCCAGTAATAGCTGCATAAAATAATCTTTTTTCAAATATTTGAAAGTAAAACTTTATAATGTTAAATGTTAAGAAACATTTTCGGTAAAGTTTTTTTTTTTCTTTTTCAGTCTCCACCGGAAAAAAAAAACGTTCGAGGAATTGGTAAGATACAATTGAAACTATTTACGGGTTTATTGAGGATCAAAATATTTACAATGATAAAATATTCTTCATTCGACTATTTTAAGAAACGACAATTATTCTGAACTTCTTTTTTGCTCTAGATTGCCATATTTCTTTTACAAAAATAACTTTATTTTTATTCTTGATAATTTTTCGTCCTATATTGGGTTTGCTTGTATCATATCGCTGTTTACGTTTGTATCTGAATCTATTTTTGGAATAAAAAGTTAGAAATTGTTTTGAAGAAAGATTTCAAAGGAACAAGGACAGTCTCAAAACGATTTATTTTTATATTTGACTCAAAAATTGTTTTTTTTTTATTAGTTAATGGTTATTCAAAAGTTAGCTATAGAGTTTTAAATGAAAAGAAACATAATTGAGGAAAAATAACGTTGAATGGTTTTTAAAACTTTTCAAACGATGAAGTGGACATATCAATTTAAGACCAGGAAATCTTAAGAACTGCTTAAAATTAAGGTCACGTTAGGGAAAACGTCGTACAGAATGCCCCTAGTCAAGTGGAATGACAATCTAAAGATACCCCTACGACGGTTAATGTGAAAGGCGGAGAAGTATTTAATGCATGTCACGTACTTATTAATCAGTTTATTTTATCAGCTCGTATACTTGGTTCCGTAAGTATCAAATCCTCGAATCACACTGTTCCTGAAAAAAAATGTTCTATGTTCCGAGATAATTTAGATGAGATACATCTAAATTATCTCGGAACATAGAACATTTTTTTTCACTCTACAAAAGCAGACTTGCCATGGCATTTTATACCAGTCTACCTTAGGTGATGCAGAGGCAATACAAATTACGTGCAATAACAGAAATACTAGATAATATTGATCACTAAAAAATATAGGAATAAATACATACATCATTATCATCTGCATAGCCTTTTCCCAAAGTATCTTGGGGTCGGCTTCCAGTCTAACCGGTTGCCGCTGAGTACCAGTATTTTACATGAAGCGACTGCCTCTCTGACCTCCACAACCCAGTAACTGAGTAATACGATACCCTTTGGTAAGACTGGATGTCAGATTTTTGGCTTCTAACTACTCGTAACGACTGTTAAAGATCTACAAATGACAGCCGCGACTACGCGACGGCTTAACGTGCTTTCCGAGGCACGGAGCTCACTCGGTACGTAATTATGGTCACCCGTCTACGGGCCGACTTCGGCAAGCACGGCTTAACCTTAAAGATCGACCCGTGCGGCTGTTATTATTTAGCCACGAGCCTCGAGAATAAATACTTACATAAAACAAAATACATAAAATTTAGTGAGATGACCAGAAAAACTACTGCAACTTAATTCTGAGACGAATATTATTGATAGGTACAGATATTTTTAGAACACATCCTTTGACATTGGACTCAAACACAACTGGTGAAATCTAGGCCTTCTGTAGGCTACCGAAGACAGAGGTTTGTGGCGTGGAAGGGGGAGGGAGAGGGTTGAATTTTAACCAGGGATTACCTGCGTAATATTATGTTTTGTTGTTATCCGAAGAAGAAAATGCTTCAACTAACTAGTATACGATGTGATACAGCAGAAGTATGAACAAGATAAAAAACACCAAGAAAAATAACGTTTCTTGTTCACGTCGGAAAAACGTAAAAAATAATGATTGTTCATAACACCGCCACTTGGAGTTTTGTCTAAGCAATTACATCGTAAATTGCAAAATTTTTTGCTTGAGCTACACGGATAAATACACCGCTTTGGTACGCAGTAAGTAATTTTGGCGAATTTAAATAAAACGAAGAAAATGCCTTGAGGATCATCTTAAGTATCATACTTGTGAGATATAGTTTTAATTTTTTGGGAACTAGGTTTTACCTGCGACATCGCTCGCGTGGTGGTCAGAAAGTATCCTAAGGCAATGTCCTACAGGGAACCCAGGTCATGATCTATCCGTGCGTCCAATTTCATAAAAATCCGTTCAGCCGTTGACGCTTGAAGGTGTGACAAACTAACAAAGTCAGAATATTAGTGAGAATTTTTTGATTTTTTTTTGCTTGGGTAACATTTGCGAATATGTGCTTGTATTAATAGGAATCTGTTCGTAAAGATCTCGTGAAATTCTTGGCGGTTTTGTAATATTGTTATCTAATGAAAATGAATCTAGGTTTGTTTCGGGGCCTGTTGTTACCTCAATACTAAATACGAGTAGATAAATCTTCTCTTTACGAGTAGTACCTAACATTTAATCATTATCTTAAAGAAAATTCAGGGCTATTAATAATCCTTTGCTAAATATATTTCCAACATAATTCACTTTGACTTTTGTATCAAATAGAAAATCATCATGACTATCATTTCATCCCGGAACCACACACTGCTAGGGATAGGCCTTCCCTATCTTCTGCCATACTTCCCGGTTCCCTGCGTCCCTCATCCAGGAGTTTCCTGGAATTTTAACGATATCATCAATTCAATGCGTTTTTGTACGGCTCCGGTTTTTGGTCACCTGTGTCCGCTCATAGCTGAAATGAATCTTTCTGCCTAGCCCTTTCCCAACTTTTATTTTGGGGTCGGGTGCCAGTCTTAACAGATGCAGCTAAATACCAGTATTTTACATGGAGCCTATCTGACCTCCACAGCCCAGTCAGTACCTACTGGGTAGTACGATACCCTTTGATAAGGCTGGTTGTCAGACTTTCATAGCGGAAATGTACTACGATAAACTGACGTTATTACTACTTGTCAATTGGTTGAACAATTAATTTTATTGATGGTACAATAACGAAGTATTTCAATTGTTAGTTCTTATTTCAATACTTAAATCACTTTTTATAAATTCTATACATACAGGGTGTAACGGAAAGGGTATATACATCCTTAAGGGTGTGCTACAGACCATCAAACTGCACATGTTTCTCATCATAAAAAAATTTTTGCAGCAAAAAAAATATCTGCTGCCTCATAGAAAATTGCAATACCTATTCGATATTTTTTTTGCTGCAATTTTTTTTTATGATGAGAAACATGTTTAGTTTGATGGTCTGTAGAACACCCTTAAGGATGTATATACCCTCTCCGTTACACCCTGTATATATACGAAAAATGAAATAGATCAACAAAACATTAACTCCACTAGTTACCCCTGAGTGTGATGATAAATTGTTTCACACTTCATTTATCAAGCGTTCATTATAACTAAAGAATACAGCTAAAACAACCGATGACTCTAACAAGTTGGGAAACACTTCGGGTTTAATCAAATATGAAACGCGATCTAACGTGAAATTAATCTTTTCTACTATATTCAGTGAAGTGAAATAAATATGAAAAACTGTATTAGTAGCGAGTGAGCAATGCCAATTATATTATAGTTACAAGAGGTTAATTACCTTTTGTTGTTTTTGGTGGTTAGGTAGGAGCTCGTGGGTAAATAATAACAGCCGCTCGGGTCGAGTTTCAGGCTATGCTGCGCTTGCCTAGGTTGGTCTGTGGATGGGTGACCACCCATTACATACAGAGTTTCCTCCGTGCCTCGGAAAGCACGTTAAGCCGTTGGTCCCGGCTGTCATTTGAAGATCATTGACAGTCGTTACAGTAGTGAATCCAAAGTCTGACAACCTGTCTTGCCAAGAGGTATCGTTTTTCCAGTACTAACTGGTTTGTAAAGGTTAGGCAGTCGCTCCATGTAAAATAGCGGTATTCAGCTGCATACGATGAGACTAGAAGAATAATGCAACGCAGATGATGATTTAGAAACAGGGAATTTGACTGCTGATATATGACGACTAGAAAACATGTTGCGGCGACCCTAAATACAAGGTGTTGTTTTGCATCCTCGTCAAATTCAAGGAGGTAACTATGCTAATCATTCTCGTCCCGAATCAAGGTAGATAATTTTTTTTTTCTTATTTACGAAAGTCGGTAAGTGTGAACCACACGTGTTTTAAACGCGGGCTGTCTGATTCTCGCCCTATAACCGCGCTTCCACACATACAAACAATTTCAAACGTTTGTTTGATAATTTCATATTTCCTAAACCACTAAACCACGGGTTCCGGTTGGTCTGAAATACTGACAAACATAAACAACCAAAAAAATGAGCGTTTATTAATAATTAACCAGGTACCGTAATTTTAATTGATTATATGTCTTTTGTGAGATCCTCCTGAATTTTGACGAGGATGCAAAACAACACCTTGTAGATTAAGCACGGGCCAGTGAATAATGATCTCTAATCATTTAATATTAGGTTTGTTTTCTTAAACATAACCGGTTGCCCTACGCAACCCATAAAAGAAAACACAAGATATAATTGGACGATACAGTTAAAGTACTTAATAATAGACGATGCCATTGTCCGACTTCTCGTCGACTTCGGTAATTGAAGTATCATTCCATAACTCTCAATTCCGCTAACAATGATGAATGGGAATCATTTTTGAAACGCATAAAAAAGGATACGACCTCATTGTCAACAATATCGCTTTGAGTAAAATCCAAATTGTTTGTCATTTCCCTTTGTGACGAAACATCCAATTTATCTTTCGTCCTTAACAAAATAAAGAGAAAGCTTATTTCTTTTGCTTTTATATTAAATGGCGGATTGTAATACAATCATAAATCATCTTTAATCCAATTTTTGATAGTATCCGTTGCCTCCTACGCTTTTGTTTTGGCCTTGATCTCTAGTCTGCATTGTTTATTTATAGTTTGCTGTTCGCGAAGTAAATCTCGTAATTTAGTGCACATACATACACACATACTGTTGGTAATCTATAGTTTCTTTGATTCATTATGAACGTCTATGACTCCCGTGATTTCCTAACAAAATTCTTATTAGTTTGTAGAAAATTATGATGAATTTTAATATTGTGCAGCGTCACCTTTTCCAGCTTTTAAAAATTCTTGGTAAAAAGTAATTCTCGAAGCAACTATATTACATCCCATACTTTCTTATTAACAATTTCCCGAAGCCATACAATATGAAATTCTCAACTCTCACCATATTTCCTACAGGAGTACTTGTGAAACATTTCTCCTTAATACTGATATTTCCTTTTAAGCATTTTTCCATAAAATTCCGGTTGCCTCTCATGACAGTGACATAATCTCTTCGCTCCGCCTCCGACGTCCGGGTTAGATATGACATCGTTGTGGGAAACGGTAAAACCGACGCTTAGTTCGTCGTGCTTTGCAATATCAGTAAGGGATTGGATTGGTCCATTTTTTACCGGCTTCAAAAATAAAAGTAAAAGTTTGTTTTGGGTTTTGCATGCCTGGTTCATAAATGGGAAACGTTACAAAGATAGTTTGATTGTCGACATAAAATTGAAAGCTTGTGGTGATTTTATTTGCATGGGTAAAATTTGCAGCTTTTACAGTTTACAAATACATGAATACGTACCTGGGTAATAAATACTCTATGTCTAACACAAACCATTGAGTTGTATCGATAAGAAATGAAGAAGAAGAATTATTATTCTCAACGAATTATAATATGTTGAAATGAGCCTTTTACTATAATGGATTAGGCTTGCACACCAGGCCTTGCCTTTTCCCAAACTATCTTGTGGTCGGATTCCAGTTTAACCGGATGCAGCTGAGTACCAGTATTTTACATGAAGCGACTGCCTTTCTGATCTCCACAACCCAGTAACTGAGTAATACGATACCCCTTACTAAGACTGGATGTCAGACTTTTGGCTTCCGACTACTCGTAACGACTGTCAAAGACAAATGACAGCTGGGATCAACGGCTTAACGTGCTTTCCGAGGCACGGAGTAAACTCGGTATGTAATTATGGTCACTCATCCACGGACCTACCTCAGCAAGCACGGCTTAACCTTAAAGATCGACCCGTGCGGCTGTTATTATTTAGCCACGAGCTCCTCTTGCATAATCAGGTATAAGTTTCTTGTTTAATATAAATATGATTCAGTAAAACCACTTAGATCTTATGTCGAAAGATTCATAAGTGATTATTTATTATATTGGTATTGGTTCTTGAGTTATTAGCCCTTATAGTGAACAAGATTTTTATTTAACCACAGTTATTGTACCTAAAAAGACGAACAATCGAAAGATCGAAAAGAACCTAGACATAAAATCAGGCATAGTGACAAAAACCTCGATCAAAAATTCATGAGGCGACCGAACTCATCCGAAAAACTAGGACCTTTCGTCCGAAAGGCGCTAGAATACAAAATTACATACAAATGTACAATCGAAAAAATAAAAGGGGGATCGGACAAAAATGCGAATAGTTAATCCGATATATTCACAAGTTTTTTTGTCGGCTATGCCATTGACCCGTTTGGCAAATGTTCAAAACACTAAAATGTTACGCGTGTTCTAGTTAGACAAAATATATAGAAAAAATGTTTGCGTCGAACTGCGTTGTTGTCAATTAAATACGAAATTAAATTAAAGCGAGGTTAACATTTTTTTTTTTTTTTTATATGTTTTCAATGGTAATATTTCAACAATAGTGATGAAACAATAATACAGACCTAAAACTAATGGGTTCTGTATTATTGTTTAATCTCGATTTCTTTCCTGACAGGCTGTTGCATCCCACTAATAACTGCTTAAATATAACTGCTGCACATTACTGCTTCGTTGGTCTAGTAGTCGCTACCACAAACTTCTGAGCATGGCGTCCTGGGTTCGTTTCTCGGGTCGTTATTACGCAAAGTGTTATTGGGTTTTTCTATCAGGAATTTCTCAGTTACAGTCACGAAGTCTGAATTTGTGCCCGGTTGATGGCAATAGGCTCGCGTAGCGTTGCCAGGCGTCCGGATAAAGCCGGACACAGTCTGGCTTTTTGTTGTGTGTCCGGCCAAATCAGATGGTGTCCACCCTGTCTGGTTTTTGTTAGGCCTTTTAAATTTGGCCAGTTTTGTTATATTTGTCACGTTTTTACATTTGATTAATAATAAAAAAGACTGATTCCTTGAATGTTATTGTTGTTTCATTTGAATTTAACAAGAATTTATGTTAAAAGATTTAAAAACTTTGTATTAATTTAAAAATAAAAATGTGTTGTGTACTGACTTATAAATTAAGGATGTTCGGCTTTTTACCCAAATGTCAGGCTAAACTAGCTGCTGCGGGTTGTTCGAAAGAGATACCGCGGCCCTGGAACACAAAGGGCGAAGAAGGAACATGGGTGGGTTTTAGTCAGTACAAGGCTGACTCTCCCTCCCGCTCCGCCCAGAGCGGGAGAAGTCATTTGATGATTTCCCATCCGAAAAAAAAAAAAGCGTGGGTTTTAGTCAGTACAAGTCTGACTCTCCCTCCCGCTCCGCCCAGAGCGGGAGAAGTCATTTGATGATTTCCCATCCGAAAAAAAAAAAGCGTGGGTTTTAGTCAGTACAAGTCTGACTCTCCCTCCCGCTCCGCCCAGAGCGGGAGAAGTCATTTGATGATTTCCCATCCGAAAAAAAAAAGGCTAAACTAGCTGAACGGTCCGGCTTTTCGATTACAAGACCTGGCAAACCTAGGCTCGCTCCCTTTTGCATGGGATTTAAACATAGTTGGCGAAATGTGGGTGTATATCTGCACGTCTGCTTAACCCTCCGAGGATTACAGCTGTAATTTTATGGTATGTTCAAATTTCAACTCTCAACACTAAACTGAACGTTGAAAATCAAATTTATGTGTACCCGGTGATCCTGAAAACGGACACAAGCGTTTGCATACGTAATGGACCGGTAGCTTGTTTGGAGCATTCGAGAAGTCGTAGTTCTCAGAGAGTATCGCTCTATAGAACACATAGATTAGTAAATGGGACGTTGGCTGCAACTCTCCTGACCTTAATTTCGCTAAGTGACGGGACCATTGGTTTATATTTGTATTCTTTTTATAATTTTTAAATTTATTGGCATTTTATTATTTTATTGACATTTCGTTTTTGTGATTTTACTATTTTTTTTTTTTAATTTCATTTTATTTTTAAATTATTTTATTTTTAGTTTTAATTGACATTTAGTTTCTGTGATTTTTTAATTTTATTTTTAATTGAATTTTATATTTGTAATCTTATATTTTAGTTGACTTTTTATTTGTAATCTCAATTCATTTTTTTTTCTCTGTTCAAATTTGTATGTCTACAACGACAAAACATAGCAAGAGCTTTTACTATCTATAAGATCCTTAATGTTTATACCTATGTTTAACAAATAAATGATTCTGATTCTGATTCTGATTGTGGGGTCCACTGCGATTTCCTAGTTTTTTCATGTAAGGTGGTGGAATCTTAAGAGCGTTTACGGCTCATGACATTTCTTACAAACTTTCAAGTCCTTATTTTCCGAAATCACTGAACCGATTTTAATGAAACTTCATACGCATAAGCAGGATACATACCTATGTCTAAATAGTTACTAAAACACATTTTCGAAAAATAGTGTTACAGCTAAATTAGACCGTTTATAAATTGTCTATAGAAACAGAAATTTCCAATTATCTTTTGTTTCAAAAGACATTTCGAAAATATTTTTTAGTGACTTTTTAGAACTTTGTATCTTGCTTATGCGTATTAAATTTCATCAAAAACTGTTCAAACATTAAACATTTCGGAAAATAAGGACTTCAATGTTTGTATGAAATGCCGTAAGGTATAATCGCTCTTAAGTTTGCAATTTGCCGGTCAGTGTTACATTGTTTGTTTGTTATCATGAGTACAACCACGTGTTTAAGTATCAGTCACGAATTACTAGTCACCCTATAGAGTTCAATCTGTGCACACAATGAACTCAATTCAACTAAACTGTCGGAACTTAGAATTTTATTTGAGCCATGTTGTTTTCGAATAGCAAGGACAAGCTCGTTGGTCTGGTAGTTGCAAAGTCAAAGTCAAAGCATTTATTTCAATTAGTCCATTACAGGCACTGTTGAAAGTCAAAAAAAAAATATCAAAATAAAACGCGAAGCTACAGTCCCAGTCACAAGGCATAATAACTTATGAAAGTACTGTAGTTGCCCATTCCGTAGCGTAGATCTCTATGGAGAAGAACGGGCAAGAAACTCCATGGACACTCTTTTAAATCAAAATATGTTACAAAATCTTGGTTACATCATTCATGTTAAGAATTACAAATATGAAGTGAGAACAATGTAGAAATACGGGCAAGTTAAGAGCGTCCAGAGTAAAAGATATAATCAGTAATTAAAAATAAAATAATTAAAATAAACCGTGGCAGCTAAGAGATGACCAGTCACCAGTCACCACAACTGACAGCACCCATTCATGCATGTGCGTCCGTGCATGCGCGATTGCTGAGCATGAAGTTCTATTCCGAAGGCAGGCAAAGTTTTATTGGGGTTTTCTAGGAGCCTGGAATTGTGCCCGATTGATGGCAATAGGCTCGGTCCCAAATGGAACTTGAACATAACTGGTGAAATGTGGTACACCTGGGCCTAACTCTTCAGGGATTACACATGTTGTGTTTCCGAATGATCCTTTGGCACGAAAGATTTAATATAGTTTCCGCTTGCGAAGTGGCGATGATAGCGAAACGGCTGAACTCTCCAGAGTAGACTTCGAATAGCACAAGCCTCGAAAAAGGGCTCACATGCAAAATTAACTAGGACTATAGAAACGACAATAGAATATGTATTTACTGTCTATTCAACAGATGCACAGAACAATTATGCAAGAGTCAAAAGTGTATTGTAAGTTACCAGTGCTGTAGAAAATATTTTAGAAATTCCGTAAATTAGGTTAAGCGGTTTAAAAGCGATTGCTATTTCTTTGCAATAGGTATGGCCCGGATTGCAAAATTTGCTTTGTATGTTCAAATTATTCTGAGGTACATCAGTTACTCCAGCATTATAGAGAACTCTCGATACAGCGAGCATAATTATGTTACTTCGCATGAAACCATAATCTATGCATAAAACCTTCATGCTTGCTTTTTAATGACGGCACAAAATACTTTCAAAAATGTCTTTTAAATCACTTTGGTTTGAATCAACCCAAAATAACAAGTATATGTCAGGTCCTGATAATAGTATCGCAGTCGCGGGTTGGTAGATAATCAAATCATTATATTCAAAATTATATTTTCTCGAACTGACCGCCAAAAGGCCAAGAAAAAATAATAATTTCAAGTCACTAGCTTCCGCGGTTGATGTTGAACGACCGAATTATAATCTAAGCAAAACGTTTGCACTTATACAACAGCGTAATGTCTTGTAATCTTGTACAAACGCCTCCGTGTAATTCCAGAGAGACAAGCGTGGGTTTCTTTATCTTACGCCCCGTTCTCAACCTTAGGGACTCAACACAACAAAGTTGCCGACCCTCCGACACGTGTCAGCGATTTTGTTGCGGGCGGGCTAGATGGCGGATTCAAATCATTGTAACTTTATAACGTTTTTATACTACAGCTTGAGTGTTACTGGCCAACCGAGCGCGTACGCAAGTCGGCGGCTCTGGTATGTAGGGACCATTAGGCTATGCGACTAGTGATTTTCTATGTGACTTGCGTAAAGACACACGTCAGAGCGTCACCCGTATTTTTCATGTGAGAGTGAGTCAAAATTATCATATTTTTCGGCGCGTATAAGCTCGCATCGCGCGCATTCCGGCGAGTTCGCTCGAACCGATCAGTTCTGTCAGTATCTCTCGCGGCTCGCATTTATACGATCTAATAAGCGCGTCAACGCTCGTATGGGTGTCACGTGTGGCAAAAAGCGCGAACATACCACCCAACAGGTTAAAACATAACGAGCTTATACGCACCGAAAATAAGCTTAATCTGAAACCGCCCTGAGTATCGTCGCTGAGCAAGACGCGTCGCGGTCACTAGTCGTATCATCTAAGCAATTTCTTTTATTTGTTTTCTCCATAGCCGCTCTCGCAGCTAACATATAACTTAAATTAGAGAGTGTAGCTGGGGGGGTAAGTGCAAGTTCTAGCAGAAAACTGTGGGACTTTTTATCTTAGAAGAAAGTGTAATATACAAAATGGGCTCAGGTTATTTAGATCAAGATTCTGCTTGTACTATGGCTTCAGTGTTACCGCTAATGTTTTCGCTTTGAGTGTGTGGAAGTAATGGCTTGAAGTGGATTTAACGGCCCGATGTGAAAAAGTTTATCGTTCTTCTGTAATCTATAGTTTCAACTTCAAGGAAAATTATCAAATACTTGGATAGGTGTTTGTTAAATTTACTGCTGACTTGGTGTTACGTTTGAATTCATCACTTACAACTATCATTTAAACATTTTTTTTAAGTTTTATTTCTACAGTCTTAGCCAGTCAGTTACCTATTCAGACAGTGTTTTATTTTTAATTTCTATGCTTCATAAACCAGCCTTGTTAGTCCGTCGAACTCACTAATCGTCCTGTCTATCAAAGGTAGCCCTGTTCATGACGGTACTCACAAATTTCTATGACGTAATATATTTTGGATTTGTGCCAAAACTATAATGTGTATCGTTACTTCCTTTCATATTCTAATCTGGTCAAATGTACTTACGTTTGTTAATTGTAACAGAGTCTTTTTTTTATGGGTGGGTAATCATCAAATGACTTCTCCCGCTCTGGGCGGAGCAAGAGGGGGTGTCAGACTTGTACTGACTAAAACCCATCCATGTTCCTTCTTCGCCCTTTGTGTTCCAGGGCCACGGTATCTCTTTCGAACAGTCCCGCAAGCCTGGCAGGCATCGGCCCTCTCGGACCCCTTCCGGTTTGCTGACATCTCCTTGAGGCGCGCGTGGAACACGTACGCGCTGTCGACACGGCCCGTCGTCATGAGACGGACGGACGGTGAGCTAGCCCATTACTCACCGTCCACAGGCCCGCGCCTACGGTGGCCGGGGGCCACTGGTTGCCCCACGACGCCCGGGGCATCCCCCGTGGCGGCTGGGACGTGAGGTTCTCTCCCTCTCACGTTCCGCCACCTCCTTTGCTAGCCTGGCTGCTTCGCAGAAGGAGGCGACGGCTTGCCATTCCCTCTCGCTCCGGACCGTGGATTGAACCAGGGCCGGACGCGAGAGGTCGCCGCCGCCAATCGCCGCTACGAGGACACGGCGGTGCTCAGCCCATGCGGAGCAGACCTCCACGGTGTGCTCCACCGTGTCCTCAGGCCGATCCTCGCAGTGGTGACACCCAGGCGTTTCCACCCGCCCGATTCGGTGCAGGAACCTCCCGAAACAACCGTGTCCGGTGAGAACCTGCGTCAGGCGGAAGGTGAGGGCGCCGTGGCACCTCTCAAGCCACCCCTCAAAGAGGGGACTTATCGCCACTATTGTGGCGTGCCCTGCACGTGGTTGCTGCTGTCTCCATGTCGCCATGATATCGCGCCGGAGGTCTGTCCGCTGAGCGACAATTTGCCGCGGCAGAGGAGTTTCCCCCCGGCGTAGTACCTCCGCGCGCCATTCGTGCAGGCGCGCAAGTACTATCGCCTCCAGATCCCATGGCGGCAATCCGGCCAATAACAGAGTCTTCGGCATGCATTTACTTCAATTTCTTGTTAGTGTATAGCTATAGATGATTTCCATTTCTAAACGAAACATCTCAAGTATCATTTTCTTCTAAGGATTTCTGCGACAATGTTGTCGACGAAAGAGAGGTATAAATATACGCACAATATAAAGGCTATGTCAATGTATACTTAATGGCTTTCAATGCAGTTTAGATGTTCATATAACAACTGAACGGCAATACTTTTTTCTTCGTGAAAAGAACCCTCTTTCCTTATCAAATATCAAAGCAGCAATACAATTCAATATTCTTCGAGGAACTTGCAAAGCTTGTTGCATTTAGCCGACATTTTTACTCTTTACTCAAACAAGACTTTCACAAACGAGGTCTTTGTTGAAAAAGTCAGAACCCGGAAATCCGATAACGCGGAACACTTCAAATAAATAGAAGTTATTGAGTCATTCAATCTTGTAGTTTCTTTTGTCGCTTCGCTGATTTTCTTAAGAGTTTACACAAAGCTCCTTACATGGTGTCCAATCTGGAAAGTGCTGAGATTTTAGTTTGTGAGAACCTATAAAGTGTTGAGTTTACGGACAAATCTAGAAGAGGATAAATTCTTTATTGGGCCTCGTTGGAGGGTCAATTTTAGGCCGAAGTGTTTCGGGTTTCCTGTAACGGGCTAAAGCTTAGAGAAGTCCTACAATTTTTACAGTTCCGGGCAGGTACACGTATAAAAAACTTTTATGGCAGCACTGGTATATCTGTTGGTTTATTTCCTGTTGTTTTTTATTTACCAGTACTGTGTCTGAATATAAAATTATTTTGGTTGAACATTACAGACCAACATGGGACACAAATATTATTTTAAAAGGTTACTTTTGCCTATCCCCTTATCTAACACTCTGAAATGATTCGAATAAGACTGTTGTTGCATGTTAACAATATTTATAAATCCAAGCGAAAAAAGAAATACTGAATAGGCTTGCGTTTGCTTGTGAACCTATAATGCGGCCTAGAAGGAACTGATCACTAGTAATTGGATTTTAATTTCCTATACAGTTATTTATTATACTCAGCCTTTGTTTGTCGCTTCCGCTTTTGCCTTAAAAACCCATCATATTCACGGAGCACACACAATTTTATACTATTAGGTCTAACGAACACGCAACACGCGTTCATTAGTTCCTGTGAAACAGGTAGATACGTTGAACCCAATGCGCCATTATGTGTACTTTATACTATTAACGAGATGTGTATCCATTATTTTAACGCTGTATATTTTAATTTGCAGGCTCTCTCTTTATTGTTTAAGTTCATATGACCACTTACTTTTTTATCTTCTACTAGCTGTCCCGCGCAACCTCGTCTGCGTCACATTTTCCCCGTTTTCGCAACTTTTTTCATTGCTACTCCGCTCCTATTCGTCGTAGCGTGATGATATATAGCCTATAGCGTTTGTCGAGAAATGGGCTATCTAACACTGAAAGAATTTTTCAAACCGAACCAGTAACTCCTGAGATTAGCGCGTTCAAGCAAACAAACAAACTCTTCAGCTTTATAATATTAGTATAGATATTTTACTGTTAGATTAACCCCAAGCTAACATTCTTCGATTTCAAAGAATTGTCTCAATCTTTCGTAATTCATATTTATTTCTGTACATTCAATTGTGTTTTAAAGCGAGATGAAGCTGATGTTTTTTACCTGACTTCTTTGAGCAGAAACAGCCTAAACAAACCCCCTGGGTTTTCTTAGGCTGATCATTATCTGAAAGATTAACAGTAAATTAAAAATCACCGTGTACATAAATTAATATTTTAATATTATATCAGTTATGCACTCGAATCCAACTTTGCTCACATAATATTAACTTAAGTACAAACAAAAACCCTTCACATGACGAAATGTCATGTCTGTTCGAAGATTAGCCCAAGCTTCATACAAAAGTGGCCATAGTCCTTTTATTTTGCTGCCTTTCGGAGCTGTTGTATCTCTTTATTAATATTACAATCTAGTTATTTGTAAATATCCCTGATACCTTTGTTACCTTTAATCGTTTTATTCAAAGTTAAACCATGCGGTTTTGGACACGATTGCTTCATTTCGGAGATTAGGTTTTACAAATCCACGTTTTTCATTTTCAGTTTTTAAATGCGTTTAACTATGGTTTTATTATATCTATCATCTCAACTCCACAGAGAACGTACAAATCGAAAGATTGTTTGCTTTTCTTTATCGATTTTACTTGACCGTCTATTGAATCGAAGCAAAGTTTTAATTGGTGATTGTCTTACTTGCTGAACTCACTTCCATAATTTGATTTTCACTCTGAAAATATTTTTTTCTAACTTCTTTGATTGCAAAGTTATTCGTTTCCATTTTGTTTTATTTCATTTGCAGTTTTCAAAGCCATTGCTTTGTTCAATGAGCCACAGTATTCATTGTCCCTGAAACAATTTGTGGTATTGGTATTGTATTTATTTGCAGGTATTTACAATCTGGTCACTCTGGTCTGGTGGTCTGGTCCCTTCTGGGATTACAGGCGTGCTGTAATGTGTTACACTCTGATCTACTCGTATTTTGTACACTTATATTTAATAGTCTCTCTTCGTACCTATGCCTGAGAGTATGAAGAGCTAGCTTTAATGCCAACACATAAATCATATTCATGAGAGTTACCCTAATGTTGCGTAAGTCAGTTTTATCACGGCCGCCAGTTGCTGTAGCTTTGGCTTTTACTACTGGCATTGCCAAAATCTGATCTGTAGTACCTATAGTTTTGTCAGTAACATCTCCTAGACCATTATTTTGTATATTTGATGTTACAGATCTTATCGTCAAGTCACGTAAAAACTGTGTACAGTTCCTGAAAATTATTTGAACCAAAAATATACAAAGTTTTTTCTAAAAATCTTCGGTGACAGCTACTTGATATTCCACACAATTTTCCTATGCCACACTTCCTTCCGTATCAATAGGAGAAAATTTTATACATACAATATCAGATATCAATCCAATACATACATAGTGAAACCCTGTACTCCCAGAAGACTGGTAGAGCAGCAACCAACTTATGGCTAGGGAAACCCAAAAATTTCAAACTGATAAAAATAATGCAATGAAGCTTGTACACTTAGGTATAAGGAACAGATTACTTTGCTTGATTTCTATACTGTGATGAGATTTGGTGTTGTCTTATCAGACTTGTCTATCGTTGTTGTCTTTACTACGTAAACCTATTATATCCAGGTTTCATTCTTTAGCCATAAATACTCAAACCTAAAAAAAAAATAAGGACTCAAGTCCTTATTTTCCGAAATGACCGAGCCGATTAAATGAAACTTAATACGCATAAGCAGAATACATAGGTCTAAAAAGTTACTAGAAAACATTTTTGAAAAATAGTATTACAGCTTAATTAGACCGATTATAAATTATTCATAGAAAAAGAAATTTCCATCTATGGTTTTTTTAAAAGACATTTCGAAAATGATGTTCAGTAACTTTTTAGACCTACGTATCCCGCGTATGCAGTTTCATTAAAATCGGTTCTGTCACTTCGGAAAATTAGGACTTGAAAGTTTGTATGAAATGCCGTAAGGCGTAAACGCTCTTAAACATAACAAGTGATATGTAAATATAATAATATTGTGTTTTAGTTATTGTTTTTCTTTGGGTTACTTAGACGAAACATTATATTTACATTCGTATATATGGTTTTATGTACAGTCAAAACTGTAAAGTGATTTTCTCGTAACATTATGGTTCATACGTTGAGATAAAACCTATTATTTTAAATTTGCTGCGTGTATACATATTATTGCTCGTGACTATATCTCTACAGCCTTGACAACTGTACACCTCTAAGCCTAAATAAACTTTATTACACTTCTGGCAGAACATGGGACCGAATACTAGGATCCCAAAATCAATAGGAGCTTGCCATGTTTACCAGCAAACGCTATAATGCGAAATCGATACCAAACATCCAAATAATGTTATTTCAGCACGGATTAGTTTAACCGAAGTTACATTATCAAACAGTAATACAATCTTGCTTCTATTTTCTGAAATCACATTAAAAGGATTACTGAATTGGTATCTAATATTTGTAGTCTGAGTGAATCATGCTTCTTTTATTCTTTGAAGTTTTGTGCACTGCAATAAATGCCCTTCTTTTGAAGGTATCACCTGTATGAACTTGTGAACCTTGTAGGTAAAAGTAATTTTGTTTGTTTTAAAGTGGTTTTGCAAAGTCTTTGGCATTTAAAATTGTCTGTCTAAAATTTCTTAGAACTTGTAGTAAAAGTGGTTTTTTAAAAGCTTTTATTTTTTGGGTTTATTTTAAGACACGAGCTAGGTGTAAAACAACGTAAGCATGTACGTTGTTTTAAACTTAGCTCGTGTCGAGATCAAATAGTTTAGACAAATAGCAATTGCGTTCAAGTTTTTCGGGTTTCTGTAGCCAGTAACGAATTTCGATAGGACAAAAGTTTTCGGTAGCATAAGTTCAATCCAATCAGTCAATTCCATATAAGAAGAGCACGCGGCTTAATAATAACAGCCGCCCGGGTCGATCGGTCGGTTAAGCCAGACTTGCCTAGGTTAGGCGTGGATGGGTGACCATCCATTACACACCGAGTTTTCTCTGTACCTCGGAAACCACGTCAAACCATTGGTCCCAGTTGTGTGTGGCGCGAAAATGTGACAACTAGTCATCGCTTGGCATATCGTATTACACAGTACTAACGGGGTTGTGGAGGGCAAATAGGCAGTCGCTTCTGGCTAGATTGGAAGTCGACCCTAACAGTTGCGATAATGCTAAGCAGATGATGCAAGTCACTTTGACCCCAGAACTAAACTAGCTCAAGACTTGCGAGTTTATAAATTGTTTAGAAACGATTTCTTTTTCCACGTCATCGAAAATATTATTTAAAAATAAATAAATTTATAAGTATTGTATTCACTTTCATTATCATATTATGTATGGAACTTTTAATGAGGTGTATCCTTGCAGATATTTTTGCCGAAACGTAATTCTGTAACAATCAAAACTAACTTTTACACATTTGTACCTTATTTTTTCCAACACATCTCTTTGAGTTTCCTAACGAGCTGCGAGCGTTATAAAAACTCTCTGTCAAATTGATGTTTTCTAAGAACTTCTTTTGTATCAGAGAAAAATGTAACGTACTTTTTTACCTGTCTCTTCACATGTCTTGAAAATTTATTTTATTAATAAGCTGAATAACTACAATTACACCTTTATAGGAAACAATTATACAATACAATACAACACGATCCTTTATTTCAGGCAACTAAGCCCATAAAACACAATACATATACATGTAGGCATAAAAAACACTAACTATAAACTAACACATACTTTATAAAACTAAAAAACTACTGCACATAAAGTGACGGCGTCGTGTTACGTTGCGAGGTATCGCGTAGACGGCCGCAGAAACGATACAGCACATCTTTCGGCTAAAACTCTTACTTGAGGAAGGTCACCAGACGAGTGAGTCGGAACGCGCACCACGAATGACTTGAAATTGTTGTTATGGTGCGCCTCCAGCTTCTCCACCCTCAAGGTCCAGTTGGTCTTCGCCTGAATGAAGCCACTATACGATGTCCTTAGTCTTCGTAGAGTGGTGCAAGCGGGACACGTGTAGCTGCGTCGTCGGTACTGCAGGACGTAGCATTCATTCACTGATCTTATTGGTGACGTTCTTCATAGATGCAAAAGCATAATTTACGTTTGGATCGTAGTAGGTGACAATGATGCTTTGATCAATGATTATAATTCACACTGTCCTGCAAATTGCATAAAACTAAAGAAAATTTTAATTTCACGAGCTAACCTGGCTCTTCCACCTTAAACACCCAAGGCTTACTAGATGCGGCTCGTTCATTCGTCAGCCGTTCGTACTCGTACACCAAAAGCCGCATACTGCCGTCAGATTCCTACCGCTCGAACGGCTAACGCAATTGACTCATCAAGTATCCGAGCCTAATCGTCGTTCCGTTTAACAGTATTATGCGTCTACGGTTTGAAATTCTCTGTCGAAAACGGGACGTGTAATAGACACAGTGACGTCGATCTATTTGACGTTTCATCACCAGTATTAGCTGGGATTCTGCGATTTAATTAATGGTGAGTTCATATCATAACGACTGATAGCAGATGTTAAGCTTATTTCATTGTCTAATAGTTTTTTCTGGTCTTGGTCGCTGAGACATAGACGCTGAAAGCTGCTGACCGAAAACGCGTTGACGGTATGTGGTGCTGGAGAAAGATGCTGCGTATTCCCTGGACAGCATATCGGACAAACGTCTCCATAATGCGAGAGCTCAAAATCTCCTCACGGATGTCATCCGAGTGCCTGCGCAGAGTCTTGGAATACTTCCGTCACATTGCGAGGAAAGAAGATGGCAACGTTAAAAGCTAATTGTGACCGGCAAGGTGGATGGGAAAATACCTCGTGGACACAGCCCAATACACACACACACTTCACACAGCCAGAGACAGAAACAGTTGGAGAAAGATCATCCGACAGAAGATGATAGATGATATAGATGTCGTAAATTGTCGCTCAGGGGACAGACCTCCGGCGCGATCTCATGGCGACATGGAGACTAGTGGCCACCAGTGGCCCCCGGCCAGCGTAGGCGCGAGCCTGTGGACGGTGAGTAATGGGCTAGCTCACCGTCCGTCCGTCTCAGGACGACAAGCCGTGTCGACGGCGCGTACGTGTTCCACGCGCGCCTCAAGGAGATGTCAGCAAACCGGAAGGGGTCTGAAAGGGCCGATGCCTGCCAGGGTTGCGGGACTGTTCGAAAGAGATACCGTGGCCCTGGACCACAAAGGGCGAAGAAGCAACATGGATGGGTTTTAGTCAGTACAAGTCTGACACTCCCTCCCGCTCCGCCCAGAGCGGGAGAAGTCATTTGATGATTTATCGGAAATCACAAAAATAAAAAAAATGCAGGAATATTTTTTTAAGTGCAGTTATTATCTCATCTGCCTTTTCTAACTATGTTGTGTTCCAAACTTTTCGAAGCGGTATACAACCACTCTACAATACTATGGCTTGGTAACACGATACCACTTGGTTGGAATGGCTGTCTGACTTGAGCTTCTGTGGACCTTGTACAAAGCTTGTACTCGACATCGACGCACAAACGGTTATAGACAAGACTGGCTGTTATATCTTGGATCGATTAAGTTTAAAAAGTTAATATATTCATCCGATAAAACGTTTATAGGTGAAACTGTAAATATTATGTTGAACAGAATCAGCTGTATGTTTTCTAAATTCGAAGTTTAGAGAGTTTCGAAATTCAAAGAGAAATATAAAACTGCGGTGAAACTGCGAAAGACTGTGTCGCAGCCACTAGCAATATAGCCAAATTATACTCCTAATCAATGTAAATGAAACCTCTCACAAAATTCAAATAGCTTTCATTGAAAAAGTACCCAAGATCTACAACTTAAAAAAGGATGCGAATTGCAGCCAAATGAGAATAAGTAGCTGCCTTTATCTTCAAACATCTGGTCACAAGACATTGATTTTAATTGAAAAGACAATAGCTGTGTACCGTGTTAATTATTTTACACTTTGAACTTTGTTGTTATGGATTTTAACGAGCGTCGATGTTTGCTCTGTAATAACCGTTTTATGAAAGCGTATGTTTTTATGCGGTTGCTGAAATTGCTTCGCACAATAGGCACTTAAAATTATTAAGCTGGGTAATAAAGTTTAAATAGTCATAATATTTGGCTTAATGGCTACACTTACGTGTTATGTGTAGGAGGATGAAAATCTGTTCCATAAAACTCCGATAAAAATCACTGATCGATATCATATTAGGACAGGTAGGTACAGTCAAAAAGAAAACGGAGAAACGCTAGCTTCGTAAGTGTAAAAATATCAGAGCCACTACAAAATGTATATTCTTTACTAACACTTTGCATAGGCACTAGGCAAAGTGACTTTCCATCAGCAAAAGGCTATTGGGAAATCCAAACACGTTTGGCACTGACATAAGCTAACTAAACGTTTTGTCCTAAAATAAACCTAATCCTACATATAAAAAGAGTTTTGGAAGCGGTTACCGCTAGTCTAGTCAGGAACCGCCTACGTAAATACGATTACTGTCCGTAGATAGAAACCAAAAAAACCCGGTGAAGTGCAAGTCGGACTCGCACGTAAAAGGTTCCCTAGCATCATACATCCTTATAGCAATCCAACAATTAAACAGTTTTGGACGTAAGCCCCAAAAACTGAGTCTCTCAAATGCACGTTCAAAACAGACAATTGTTTTCCAACCTTGGTTTATTGTTCACGGCGGAAAAAACTGGGGTATTGTGTCTGAAAACGGAATAAAAAATGGCGGAATTTGCTTGCTTGTCCAACAACAATGGTTACCTGAAGGCGCACTTCTATTGTGAATGCATGGAAGATGCAAGGCCAAAGATGGACAATGGTTGGAGCTATCCATGCAGCGTCGAAGCAATATTTTAAAGCCTCCAGGCTTATGTAAACTGTATTTTTTAGAGGATGTATGGAAAAATGGGTTTTACAAAGGAGTGTGTTAATATTAGTAACACCTTTCTAAGGGTGCTTTTCCACCAGAGATGTGCTATGCAGCTATGCTGCCAGGATGTGAAAGCTAAGCTACGAAACTATATGACCGTTTCTACTGATGCTAAGCTATGTAGCGGGCTAGTAGGATGCGCTTTGAAGATGCGCCGCCGCGAGGTAACTGTGCGAGGAAGATGCGCAGCTCGAGCTATGCGATGTATCGATAGTAGGGAAGCGACCCATAGCAGGCATCCATAGCACGCATCCATAGCACGCATCCATAGCGCGTATCCATAGCACGCATACATAGCACGCATCCATAGCACGCATCCAAAGCACACATCCATAGCACGCATCCTTCCATATAAAAAACATATCTTAGTTGAATCCGTTTCCACCAGTGCTAAGCTATGTGCAACAATGAATATTATTGGTGGATATCAAACGCATTCATAGCAACGTAGCATAGCACATCTCTGGTAGAAAAGCAGCCTAAGAGTAGTGTTGATCAAACTGTAGAAACAGAAGTATCACTTAGGTCTAAAATTTGCCGGCCCAAGAATTTTTCTCAAGTTACAAGCAGTAAAAAAAAAAGCTGTGCGTGGAGTCCCTCCGCGCGGAAGAAGTGAAACTTCGTAATACTACACGCATGCGTTCGAGTGGCACGCATTTACTCTCGTTATTTTATTGAGCTTCTAAATAATATTTTGTTGTTTTCTTGTTGTATTATTTTTATAACATAAGTATTTCGAGGTTATTCTACTCATGGATATTGAGCGAAGGCTGGTCACACCGAAGAGTCGAATGCATGACTGATGTTTGCACGCCATCTTGCGTACCTAGTAGAACTACGTAGTCACAAATCTTGTAATACTGCCATCTCTTAGTGAGTAATAGAAAATATTCCCCCTCCATGGTAGCGTTAAACTTGTTGGAAGTCGCATAAGAAGTTTCACTTCAAAAAGTTTGTTCAATATAGTCTCCCTTTATTCCAATCCATTTTTATTTGGAATATTAATCCATCGTTTTTTAGTTTAAGCCAGAAACTTTTGGACCTTACCATGTTGCTGGTTCCGTTGTTGCGTAATATTTTTCTTCTACAAATGGAACGAACGCTACTAAACTTATTGTTAACATTTTGAACGCCAGAGCATAAACGCATGCGCGTGCCCTCCACGACAAGCCACAAATTCACCGCAACAACTCACCAATAAAAAAAATGGGATTTCAAAAGTATTATTAACTTATTTCTTGATAAGACATTTAATATTTAAGATATAAAGATCAAATTTTAAAGATTCTAAGTAAAAACACAAACAAAAGTAATGATTTATTGCTTATTTCGCGTTATAGTGTACCAAATTTTTTGTCACTTATTTGTGTCGTTGGCGTACAGGGCTCGCGCTTGCTTGTCACGTATATGTGACAATGGCGTTTAAAAGGTTAAAATCTTGCTATTATGATTTGTGATCTTTGGGTTCATATTTCAAATAAGATATATTGTCATATTGGTAGTAAACTTCTAATCCTAACGCAATGTATGTTAATTTAATTCATTCAAACAACACCAGTTACTAATACAACATTAAAATTAATGTGTTTACTTATTTCTCACCACGATCTCGTTTTAATAAATCTAATTTTCAAATCTATGCTACTGAAATATTCATTAACTAAACTGACATGAGTTTATTTAGCATTTAACGTAAACATCCCGTCATATGCCTCTGCCAAAAACGGTAAAAACAAATAACACACGTTTCAGTTAAATATTTGGAACCACTAATAATATTGTATGAACAAGAAAATGCCTTTATTAAAACCGAACTCGTGTCTACTGCTCTCTTGAATTAAACGCAGAAAATTAAATAATCCAACGGAGTCATTACGTGATTTTATATTCATAATTTCGTCCCTTTATTGGTAAAACCGTAGTTTTCGGTAGATAATCGGTTTTACCAATAAAGGGACGATTTATTAAGAAAATGGCGATTCCGAGATCAGTTAGTAGACATACTGAGAACATTGATTAATGCAAAAGCAGTCAACTAACGCAGTCATCAAAACAATAAAAAAAACAGTTGAGGAAAATCTAAATTAACATAACATAACATTACGCTTGTACTCCTCGAAGGGTTAGGCAGAGGCAAACCTATTAGTACATCCACCCCTGTTAGGTTTTTCAGTCCCATATAGTAGGTGGCGAGCCTACTCCCATGAACCTGGCTTAAATCCAGGCTCCGAGGCTACTACTGATAGATTCTTGATGAAAGACCCAATTTCACTTTGAAACACTTGACTTCACTAAAAAAACAATTTAGAAAAATCTAAATAATGTTCTTAAAAAACGCTGTATCACTTAACTCAGGTTCAAAAAACGAACCAAGTAGTTGAACTTAAAAGTTTAGTATCTCGTCCCTTTCAAACTGTCAAGCAAGTCTAACTAACTGCTGACCATCTGATTATATTGAGCGTTATGAATGACACAGCACATGACAAATCACTATAATTTACTGTCGACTAAACTATTTAGTACATCATCTTCTTGCCCTTGTCCCATTTTATTTGGGGTCGGCGCAACACTTCTTTTTCCTCCATTCTCCTCTGTCTTTCGTCATGCTATCATTTACTCCTTTTTCCTTCATATAATTTTTCACACAATCGACTTTAATTGGCAAAAAATTGGAAGACCGGGAGGTCTTCCAAGGTGGACCTAGTGGCGACGCTTGAGGGCGTCCTATGTCCAGCAGAGGACGTCTTTCGGTTGAAATACTGATGAATAATAACTCTTTTTAAGCTTATGGCCTACTCCGAATTAGCTACCAAGAAAACTTCAAATACCTTGTATACCAAGTAACTTGTTCAATTGTACATAGAATAATAGAAGTGTGCTCTAGGCCTGCCCCTTGTGTTAAGTGTCAAAACTCGATCTATTAGTCACTTCTATGACTTGCAGTTATGTTGACCTTTTGCTTCAAGTTGCACTACTGTGCCGTCATGCTCCTTTTTGTGCTATAAATTCGGTTACAAATGTTTCGGAACTAGGACAGGGGTTAAATATTTGTCTTTTAGATTTTTTTGAATGGGTGCGCCAAATCAAAATGAAGGGGTCTTCATGAATGGGTTTTTTAGTGTGGTAAAACAATGCAAATTCATCATCGTCATCATCTGCTTAGCTTTTCCCCAACTATGCTGGGGTCGGCTTCCAGTCGGCTTCCAACTGATCCAGCTGAATACCAGTATTTTACATGGAGCAACTGCCTATCTGACCTCCACAACCCAGTTAGTACAGTCGGCATCAGAAGTCGGTCAACACTTATCAATATTACACCAAGTTTTGTGCTAATCAGTGTGATCTGATGTAATATTGTTTTGCGAATTCGTGTAACTTTTGATGAAAATATTTTTATGTCTCCAGTCTGTTAATGTGGATCGTTCTAAGACTAAGATGCCTTATAATTTTGGATATGTAGAGAGACTTTCAGCAAAAATCCTAAATATATCTTTATTTCATACCTAAATATGGTCCTAGGAACTAGAAACTATTATATATTACTACAACTCTTTATTCGTGGCTTTTAAACAATGATGGACATAAAACTTAAAATTACGTGAAACGCTGGCTCCCAAAAAGGCGAGACACTTTAGATAAACAATCTCGTGTTTGGCACAGTTCTGGTGGTGGCTGCTAGTACGGAAATTAATTTTAGCTCCAAGAAATGTTTTAAAAATGATACACTGTGTAAATAATAATGCGGTAAGGCTGTAAGTCATCATCTGCCTAGCCTTTTCCCAAACTATCTTGGGGTCGGCTTCCAGTCTAACCGGATGCAGCTGAGTACCAGTATTTTACATGAAGTGACTGCCTATCTGACCTCCACAACCCAGTAACTGGGTAATACGATACCCCTTGGTAAGACTGGATGTCAGACTTTTTGGCTTCTGACTACTCGTAACGACTGTCAAAGATCTACAAATGACAGCCGGGACCAACGGCTTAACGTGCTTTCCGAGGCACGGAGGAAACTCGGTATATAATTATGATCACCCATCCACGGACCAACCTGGGCAAGCACAGCTTAACCTATAAGATCGACCTGGGCGGCTGTTATTATTTAGCCATGAGCTCCTCGGTCGCGGTTAGGCTGTAAGTATTTGCATTAAATAAAATATGTCATTTACTAGCAAGATTATATTGAATGCTTGAATGTTTTGAATGAAAAAAATTATTTGATCACTGTAAGTTGTACTACATACAAAATAAAATAAATTAATATTGTAATTTTGTAAAAGAGCTGTACTAGAGTTTGGTCAAAAAAACTAGATAGATGAAATATTATTTAAAGTTTTTTTTTTTTTTGTAAGTTAACAAATCTTGGCTACACCTCTCTTCTAAAGCAAAGAAAAGTAATCTAGAACGCATGTAACAATTATTTCTTAAACAAAACGACAATACTATCACGCTTGAACGTGCACTACGAAATACTTCATTCACGACATCTTATTCATACTAACAAGTAAAGGCTGGGTATGCTGTAATCATTTCTCTGACTGCATTGATAACCCAGCTCTGAAATGCTGTCAGATCTGAGAGACCGAATGCATACAAACAAATCAAGCTATCTTCGAAACTATTAATAGCATAACTCGTTAGACCATTCATTAATGTGATGTGAACCTGAAATTTTTGTTCGTGTGTTATTGAGTGAGGAACATTGTGAGGTTTCGCCGCATGTACTACAAGAACAAAAAAAATCGAAGCCACGTGACATTCACAACCCAACAGGACCCATTTATTTATTTAACAATGCAAACACAAAGTACAGAGTCGAACTTAATGACATAAGCATTTTCTATCAGTCAACCTTTGGTTAATGCAGTGGTAGGTGTAAGTATCAGAAAATAAGATATAACACTACAAAAATATTTCAAATACTGTTTATAATAATATTTATCAAAATACTATACTACTCATGTGTTGGATTGACCGTGTATCCCTTGTGTTCTCTTAGCGTGGCATTGGGTCAAATCAAAGTCAATCATCCTTTCTTATAACTTAATGCATCTTTAAAATTTGTAATTAATAATAATACTTGGCTTTGTTTCGACATTGTTGTAATGAAAGGTTGCATGGTCTGTGGCACACGTCACGTCAGTTTCTTTGAAGAGCTATGCTTTATAAAAGAACCTCTGTTGTTCTGCTTGATGAAAAACAACAAAGCCAAAGGGAAAGATACATTCATTAATTTCTTTCATAATACCGAGAAATCTTTTGATGAGAAAAACAAAAAAAACATTATAATTTTACTCAAAGAGTTATTAAAAGACTATTGAATAATTGCGTTGAAAACGCGAAACACATTAATATTATTTTCAGCAACAGCTAACGTCAGAATTAATGAAAAAATATTAGCTGCCATTAAAAATTAAAGGACTTGTAATGTATTTTCATAAATGTGACATTTAAAAGTCCTTTTTTATTTCATCAATCATTTTCGCTTTTTTGCGTGGAATAATGTAAACGCTTTTGGCACTTTTTTTAAGAATATAATGTATCTAGACACTGCGAATGAACCGTAGTTCTTAACAGCAAAAACGGCGAGATGCGACTCTAATTTTGGATTCACAAAGGCTTATTCATTAAATTATGTACATACAAAACACATATATTAAGGTCGAACAAAATGCAACTAAAAATAAACACATTTTTATCTTTATTTTATTATTTGTTGTAATACCGGCCTTTATAATACACTCTGATAATTACATGTATATATCTATATCGGATCAAAAGATAAGAGCTGTGAGACAGACAGACGGATGGATGTACGTCTGTACATCCGTCAAAATCCTATTACATTATTGGTTTCAATGTCTATTGAAACCAATAATGTAATAGGATTTTTTTGGAACCGTTTGGACGCAGAACACTAAAAACGTGTCTTTACACCAGGCCTAAATATTTCTGTTCTTTTCCAGTAAAATTAAACACACCTGCTTGTTATTTCATCCGAATGAATACACGAATGGTGTAATGTCTCGGAGAAAAAGGGCGCATTTCTTTACGTCTCTTTATTTAAATGGAATTTAGCACACTAGTTATGGCGACGTTTTACACCCTTTTTGAGTTAACAACATTATTTTATATTAGAAACAAAATGCAAGACCTTTTCATAGTGATCTTTGTTTTTGCAATAATTGGTAATTGTGTTTGAATACATTTGAATAATTTGCAATCATGACGTATTGGCAGTATTACTGAAACACTCTTTGTGAGATTTTTTTACTGATTTCTTTGCGTATATTTTTTTTTAGTTAAAAATCATACTCAATAGTTTCATTATTTATGGTAACCATAGACTGACTCAATGTGTCTTTGATTAAACAAGCACTTTCCTAGGGGTTTGCCCGTATAGAGGTCGGAGATCATCCCCTAGGAATGAAAATGAAAATCAAATACACTGGGATACATATCCCAACATTGATCATGCTATACTTACGGGTGTGCCAAATTAAATCTACAATCCGAAATTGGTTAAGCCAAATTACTTTCGCATTAAAATCTTATCTAATACTAATAATAAAGCTGAAGAGTTTGTTTGTTTGCTTGAACGCGCTAATCTCAGGAACTACTGGTCCGATTTGAAAAAATCTAGCCCATTTATCGAGTAAGGTTATATATCACGCTCGGACGCATGCGCACGCACGCTACGACCAATAGGAGCGGAGCAATAGTGAAAAATGTTTCGAAAATAGGGGAAATGTGACACAGACGTAGTTACGAGGGACAGCTAGTATTAGTATAAAAGTATGGATAGCATACTTCTTTGTTTTTATCAACATGTCCTGCCCTTGACCTTGGACTCCCAGAGTTTCGTATTCACTTAACTTTTACCACTCACATAAGCATATTTTTATCACCACAATCTTTATCACAAGATTTTCTCTTTAAGGAAGTAGATACTTGGTCGTAACAATCTCCGGTCAACGGTAGAACAAAGGGAATCTGTCAGAAAGTAATTCCGATTCAGCATGATGCCTTGTTGCCCTCGTTGTTCATGAAAACAAGGCTCTCTTGGCAAGTATCCAATCTTCTCAGCTATCCCTTGAGCGTAAACAGGCTTCTTTAGATGTAAACCGCACCTTGTATCTTTAATTTCCGATCGGTTGTGTTGTTTTGTTTCTTGTGAGGCGTCATTGGGGATGACACTGTTATTAAAGAAGGCGGGTTTGTGAGGCATTGTTGGGTTTTAATCTCTCTTAAGACGGGTGTTATTAGTTGGAAGTGTGTATCTGTATGTTTGTCAGTGGCATAATAGCTCCTGAACGGATGAACTGATTTTGATAAACTTTTTATGAATGGATTTCGGCGAAGAAGATTGAAGAATTTTGAAGGTTAATGTAACGTCAATGGTATCAGAGGCAAACCGGTGCGGACAATAAGCTGACGTGCTTGTAGACAACTCACCGGACAGACAATGTCCTCAAATATCTGTCATTGGTGTCGATTGACCGAACCCTAACCCTAAATCGTTCACAAGCTTTCTGGAACAATAGAGTACACTGCAGTTCAAATTACGTTTGAATAAAAAAATTTGAATAGACAAAAGAAAATGTATTTAGTATGTACTTACTGCATCAAAATGATATACGTATATTAAAGTCATCGCCAACCGTCCGAAATATCAACACAA
The DNA here is from genome assembly GCA_963082945.1 of Cerastis leucographa. Classification (NCBI taxonomy): domain Eukaryota; kingdom Metazoa; phylum Arthropoda; class Insecta; order Lepidoptera; family Noctuidae; genus Cerastis; species Cerastis leucographa. Next base: position 6,855,806 of record OY720382.1, read on the forward strand.
TCCCTGATTTATTCTGGACGAGCTATTTTGTTAACAAACAACTCAATGGACTGCGTTGATCATGTAGAATCACAATTGAGGCAAACCTTCCAAAATTAACGCGAATATTTCGTGTCGCGTAAATTCTAGCCTTGCTGTGAATTGTGGCGTTCCGTCATTTGTTTCAATGGTGTCATAACCGTCGAACGTAACGGGAATCACATCCATGAAGTCGGGTGCTTGTATTTTTAAGTGTGTGCGTTTGTATTTTGCTATATTTTCTAGGTATTTCGTTTTTATCGTAATCATATTGATATGAAAATGTTTCTTTCATTGACAAGTTGGAGGATTTAGATGAAGGGTTAATTGCTTACAGTATCATTTATTTTAAAACTTTATTTTTACGTTGAAAAAAAGCTTGTTGTGCCGACCCCAACTGACATAGGACAAGAGCAATGTGAAAAGGCAAAGGCAAAGGTGATGAGGAAGCTTTTTTCATTTAACGTACAATATTTAAAACATTAGTGATTATTCTTCGACATACTTTATTTGCATATTTCCTGAAATATACATATATTCCGGATTTTCACATCAGCATTATTAATTAAATTTAATTTCAGGGAAAATATAGATGGCATTCGTGATAGTAAAATGCCGTTGAATATAGTGACATGAAACTAATATTTCGATGACCTTTATTGGGCTTAATTCAACACATCAAAAAATTTTTTTTTTATAATTTGTTGATCGTATTTTGGTATTTTTTTCCGTATTTGGATTCTTCTATTTCTTTTTTCTATAATGCTATTTTATGAGGAGCTCGTGGCTGAATAATAACAGCCGCACAGGTCGATCTTCAAGGTTAAGCCGTACTTTCCGAGGTTTGTCCGTGGATGGGTGACCATCTTTACGTACCGAGTTTCCTCCGTGCCTCGAAAAGCACGTTAAGCTGATGGTCCCGGCTGTCATTTGTAGATCTTTGGCAGTCGTTACGAGCCGAAAGTCTGACATCCAGTCCTTACCAAGGGGTATCGTATTACCCAGTTACTGTATTGTGGTAGTCAGGTAGGCAGTCGCTTCATGTAAAATACTGATACTCAGCTGCATCCGGTTGGACTGGAAGCCGACCCCAACAAAGTTTTGGAAAAGGCTACGCAGATGATGATGATGCTATTTTATACAGGGTGTAACGGAAAGGGTATATACATCCTTAAGGGTGTGCTACAGACCATCAAACTGAACATGTTTATCAACAAGTATGTATATACCAGGCCCGAAGGCACCTAACAAGCCGATTCCTGCCGGCTTCCCTTCAGGAACAAGGCACTTTATGAAGTGTCTACTGATAATTAAATTGTATATACATCTGTAGGTATCACATGAGAGTACATACATTGAATATATCCTAGGATTCAAAACATTACAAAAATTCCAACATTTTTTATGTCAACCAAGAAACCTACAGGTGCGCCAAATAACCCGATGCTGGAGTGTCAGAATTCAGAACTAAATTCGTATAGACGCGGTCACGTGGCTTCGCGGCTCGCAGCACCGTTTTGTAGGAACTAGGTAAGCCGAATATTTTCGAGTTACGACAGGGAACTTTCAATGTTTGTATGTATAGGAAGCTAAATTAGAACCACTTCCCGGTGCCCGATTGAGCTGAAATTTAGCGCACACCTTTGGTTTTAAGAACAACACATTCTTATGACAGACATAACTTAATCCTGCAGCCAGGATCGTCTCCTCACAAGGGAACTCCTCAACGTTTAATAGCACAGACACGAAAATTTGTATACCAGTTCATATTTGATGGATACATATGAATTCTATCATGATCTTATCCTGCAGCCAGGATTGTCTTCTCACGAGGGAACTCCTCAACGGTTAATAGCGTGGACACGAAACTTTGCATACGAGTTCATATTTAATGGATAATCACAATTTGTATCATGAACTCATCCTGCAGCCAGGATCGTCTTCTCACGAGGGAACTCCTCAATGGTAAATAGCACGGACACGAATCTTTGCATACGAGTTATGTGTTTGATGGATGATCACGATTTGTATTACGAACTCATCCTGCAGCCAGGATCGTCTTCTCACGAGGGAACTCCTCAACGGTAAATAACACGGACACGAATCTTTGCATACGAGTTATGTGTTTGATGGATGATCACGATTTGTATTACGAACTCATCCTTCAGCCAGGATAGTCTTCTCACGAGAAAACTCTACAACGGGTAATAGCACGAATATGAAAAAAATATGAGATAATAATGTGTGGTCAGAAACGATTACTACAAAACTAAAAATATTAAAGTAAAATTATAAGTTATTAAACAGGCTTTTATAAAGATACACCGATTTCGTGGTTTTAGGGGGAGGTGATAACAAAAGTGAGGCCAAAATTGAAAATGGCCCCGGCGTAAATTTCTGGTTACTTTGTCATGGGTGTCGTTTTCGGGGTTTTCGGGTTCGCAGATAATCAAAACGAAAATTAAAAAATGCGAAGACTGAAAACAAAATTAAAATTCTCATTTTTATCTTCGGCTTCCCCTTACAAAAATTTGACCCCTCGCCACTGGTATATACCCTTTCCGTTACACCCTGTATAGATGCAAAACAAAACACATAACACGCCATCACGCCGATACTTTCCAGTAGCGTAAGGCAGAGGTGTACCTGTCACATGTAGTACCTTATAAACCCACATTTCTTCAAGTATGTTTGTTTTTGTTGTGTACAGCTTCAAAAATATCCATTTTTCAGTTGTAAATAAGCAGTTACAGCCTAGTGGTGTGACAGTCGAACTGCCAAGTCATAGCCCTAAAGTTCGAACCCAAGACACATACCTCTGATTTTCCGGATTCATGTGCTTATTGTATATTTATCACTTGTTTCGGTGAAGGAAAACATCGTGAGGAAACCAGTATGCTTGAGAGATATTTGACTACATGTAAAGCCAAGTCAGATGTCCATGGGAGGCATAACAACGCACTGTTTCTCATAAAACTTTGTATTATGACGTTCCTCTTATTGTGTTAGAAGATACGCAAATCCAATTCGGAAACTATAACCTTATGTATACACAGCCTAATATAACTTTCATGCACGTATTGCATCTGCATATCCCCTTATTTCGCGGCCGTGTTCCAAGATTTGCAATATCATCCATCGTTGCTTATCTTTCTGCATATAACATAGATTTGGATGCCGAATATTCAATGTAAAACTTCCTTTATTTATTGGTCGTGTGGACCCAAATCTTCTTTGGTTCGTGTTCGGTCTCCTTTTAGATTTCCGTGTGGATATAAAGTTTTGTTCTAATGTGAATCTTGGATGCGGCGGGGAAAATCAGAATTTGAATTTAATTTTAAAGTTTTCAGGGTTCATATTGCTTTCGTAGAGGAACTTGGTTATCATTTGACTTTATGTTTTGTATATTTAATATTACCCGATATATTTTGCATATTACTTTAATTACAGTACTTGCTTTAAATATTTTAAAACTAAATAACTAAAAAGAGTAAGTAATACCACCGTCATTCATAATTTGATTTCACTCAAGTAATCTCAAGACTTTTTAGTCAAGCAATTTTCTATTTCATCAAAGAAAATATCAGCTTTATCCAGAAATTTCTTCATACATTTACGTGAGCCATTACTTAGTACCTAAGTGGATCCATTCATTCATAAAAGGTTTTTCCAATTCATATCACCCAAACGGATTCGACCTATGACATCAAAATTCCGCCAATGCAGTATTTCCATGAACAACATTTATAAATAGAAATTCTGGTACAACATTTCTACGGATATAACCTAAGTTTTTTTATCATGAATCAAGCCCCTAAAGTTTTTAAATAGCAATAGGTGCGTTGCGAAATGGAAATGGCTGCCAAAATGTTTGTACGAATTTTTTGGGGCAAAGAATTGTCGAATGAATCCTGGATTTGTGGTGAAAAGATAGCTCGGTTGTTCTAATAAACAATAGACATTAAAATGGATTGTTGCAAATGTAGCTGTCTGTGTTATCGAATTCTAAATTCGAAAATTTCAACGCTGTCACACGGACGGTAACTTCTGTAGGGTACTAGTAGCGCATAAGTCACTAGCTTTATTACCCTAAAGTTGAAAGTCACTTGAACATTTTAAAACAGCCGCGACAGACAGAGAGGTCCATCCTTAGTAAAGTATCTATGGAAGTAGAAGTCAAGTATTATAAAGTCATTACAAGGACGAGTGTACAAGCACTGAAATGACAGCTACCAACAGCAGTTCTTTCTTTTAAAGAAGGGTTTCAACTCGAAAACACGGATTCCAATCTAAATAATTAAAATGCTAGGGACATCCCGGTTTCCTAGACGGCCTGGCAACTTTGTTTGAGACTCGAGAGGTATGGTTCGTTGATAACCTCAATTGAGTTCACACCGGCCGCGTCGGAAAAAGTCCAGAAATTCACAGGTGTTAATCGAATCTCGTTCTCGTCGGACTAAGTTGGAATTTGTTTGCGTTATCATACTTCCTTCCAATTTTTTAGTGTTCGAAAATATTTGTGGCTAGCTATATTAAACAGGTGGTGTGTAAAGTCGTTTTTATAAAAAAAAAAACAACAATAAATTATTCAATCAGGAACATTACGTTCATACGGTCAAGGAACATTTTAGGAATCTATCGCTATTTGATGTTAATTTATTTCGGGAACAAACGCATATCGCACAGCGTCGTTTACAACCACCGTTTTACTCGGCAACTATGATTTAGCAACGCAACAATGAATTTTATTATCCTCAACATGTCCAACTATTCTGGAGCACTTAATCTCACAGAATATGCAAACAGCTTTACATGAAATCATATCAACAAACGTCGCACAAAACACAAGATCTTATTCAGAAACTAAATATTGAGCGTAAAAGCAAACAAATGTTTGTTAAAACAACTATCAACTTGCTTCTGAATCAAGAAACTGTTAAAACAGAAAACGCAGCTGAAGTAAAGGAGAAGTTTATTGTGAAAATTCAGATGTGGGTTCTGACTTTGTATCTCGTATCGTCGTATCTCGTGTGGAGTAAGTACGACTTCAAGAAGTAACACGAGATAGTCAGAACTTTAAAAGTCGGAAGGTAAAAGCGAAACAGTAATAGCCATGCAGTTTAAAGTTTATTTTGTGCAAACATTGGAAAAGTTGTTTCTTTTACTAGATCCTATGGATCTAGACCCTTAGTTCCATTTAGTTTACGTAACCTAGTGTCAGAGTGTTTATGCCTCAGACTTGGATTTATAATGCCGTCGAGAAATATCCCTCAGGCATGCTGGGTTCCTCACGATGCTTTCCTTCATCGGAGCAAGTGTTAATTATACAACACATGAATCCGAAAAATCGGAGACCGTGTCTTGGGTGGTCTATGACTCAGCAGTCCGACGGTCACTTCACTCGGCTGTCACTGCTTATAAGAATAGGTTAGACTTACCAAAAGACGATTGAGTTGGACTCCAGGTTACATGCTTAAATAATCGACTCATTTTTAAAACAATTCTTTGTATAATCCATAATAGTTTTAGTTGAAAGCAGATTCCTTTCAAATCTACAAAGTGAAATAGCAGCCGAGATAAATCGAACATTTCCTTTACTCAAAAGTGCAGTTAAAATAATCCAAAAGAGAAGAACGCACCGACCAATAGATTTTCACACAAAGAGCTTTTTAAAAAGTTTCCAAACACATACATTTGCCGTCACACTCTGAGCAAAGTAGCTCGATAGGTTGCAAACTTCCAACTTCGCCAGTTTTCGGACCGAGAAAAATCCGGGGTAATCTCCCCAGATAGAAGCTTTGCCTTGGGGACGGAATCGAAGGATACGTACAAACTGTGTCTACCTACAAATATTTCACGGTACCTTTGGAACTCTTTACGCGTTATTGTTGTGTTTGAATTTATTAATATTTTACTCCCAACGGAAATTGATTGGTTGCCTTTGCGGATAGGGATATAAATGACTGATTTTCTATCCTTTTTGGGTCTGAGTAATTGGTAATCAAGATGAATATCTCTTTTCGATCGTTTCGGGCGAAATAATCAATGATAATCGTAGCAATATTAAAGGCATTATTAAAGGCCGCTAGAAGTTAGTCTGGAGTTGTTACAAAAGGAATATTTTCATTAACATTCTGAGTACGCCCATCTCAATCAGATAAGGTTCCCTTGATAACTAGATACGGGCAAAATTGTACGTCTTTATTTGCAATACGATCTGTATCAGTACTTTTATGATTGAGTTCATTGAGTGTTTAGTGTTTATGATTGGAAGATCAATTAGTTTGAACTCTATGGAAATTCCTAGCGTGTGACCTTGTACTGGTTGTTGGACTGATTGTATAATTTTAGTTTTAATGTCTTGACCTGCGATTCATTTATTATTTCTTACATCTTGATCATGACACTCATGATCTCTCAAGGGGCAAGCAAGTTTTCTTATGACTCAATCAAGCAACTCAGAACTTGAAAATCTATGTCCAGTATCTTCTCTTCAAATTCCACTACAACACCCTACTCTCCGTCTTCCTCATCTAGCTTATCTTTGTAACCGAAAGTCGGTAGTCAATCTAGCAGGATATTAAATTCAATCTGTTTGGCAACTTGTTCCTTACGTTGAAATCCATCTACGAATTGGCTAACTTCTGGATCGATATTAATTGCACTGCCAGATTGAACGAATAGTTTCAGCCAAAGCGGTCCGATGTCATCGCGCGTTTTACTTTAATCCATTTTAGGGCTATTTTAGTTTGCAGATGTGTGAAATGGTGAAGGTTCTCTTTCATTGGATATTGCATTGTGTGAATCATGTTATTTTTTTTCAATAGATTCTATTGAATTCAACAACATTAGTAGTAGGTTTTTCAAGTATCGATTTTAACATTCCTTCTCGCATTTATCTTTGCAGAAATTGCTGAGAGCATCCGTTTAGGAACAAAAGACAGTAGGAAATCTCTTCAGTTTTACTGCTGCGTATGTATGTATGGAGTTTCGTTTAAATTATGTATGTACGATATGTGCTAACGTTCAAACTTTTGTTTGACGTTCACTGTGTAAATGTTGAAATCTGTTTCTGAAGCAATATTCAGGAAATTTTCTGGGGATTGTACAAAGACGTCATAAGCTTTTATTCGCAAATACGGTCTTATTCAAATTTAAAGATGTTAACAGTGGTACTGACTTGGCAAATTTACACTGCGGTTCAATAGAGTTTTTTACGTAGTCTAACCCTGGTATCTATAGTCTTGTTAAAGTAATTGCTTGAGTTCATGCAACCATTGTATGCTATAGACAAGAATTTGAACGAACTAAGAACCGTCTAAGAAAGCAAAGCAAAGAATTCTAACTTTTGACAGTTCTAATTTCAAGCGTAGCTATTCTAACTTCAAGCTAAGCATAAGTTTTTATTTTTAATCAAGATATCACTGTGACTTATTTATAGATACGAGTGTTGAAATAAACTGTACACCAAACGACACTTGGTTGTTTTAATTTCGGAAGAAGACGAATTGGGCTTTATTTGAAACGTTTTGTTTTAATCATTTTAAAACGTTACGGTTCCATTAAACCCAATAGAATTAAAAACAAACACACCCTATTAATGATTTCAAAGTAAAGCTCTAGTTGGAAAATTGTTGCGAGGCGGTCAAAGAGCCACTATTAGTGCGGAGAAAAGGAACAAGCGAAAATAATGTGGGGTTGTGGCTCTCAACGGAACTTTAGAAAATCAATTCAGAGGTAATTGGTAACGGGTACCACAATAGCGGTGCTATGGGCTATCAAAGAAGGTTAAGTAACCATGTAGCGAGTTTAAACCCTAAATAATGAAGCTTATGAGTCTAATTCGCATAAACGCACCGTTATAGCGGTGTAGTGTTGTTGGTTCCTACAATGGTTTTGGATGTATTGCTATTTGCTGGGATTTAATTTGGATTTTAGGATGTTTGTTACTATAATGTACCTTTATGATGAATCGTCTTTTTAGTACATAACAAGGCGTGTGTTCGATGGGATTTCTTTTTCGTTCGCCATGCGACCATTCATGCGCTAATCCCGTTTAGAGGGTTTCATATTGGCTAAATAAGGTACTCTTTTATAAAAAAAGACATACTTCTAAATCCAAGCAACACGTATTTGTGAGTCATAATCATTAATATTTGTATAGGTTATTGAGTCCATCTCACTGGACCATATTAACATCAATGTCGCTGGAATACTAAACATTTATTATTTATTTTAGCAATAACTGTAAATTGTTTGCAGGTAGGTACCTAATTTGTTAGCAAGAGTTTTAATTATTTCGGTTGACAAACCTCAAACTTTCTCTCACGTCCCCAGAGAAAAAGGGTATGAGATTAAACGAGTAAACTGAGTACATTTTATATAGAGTCCTTCACAGTTTGTCAGTCCACAAACTTAGTTCGTTTATTTAGGTCGCGTCTCCTCTGGGCTAAAATTTTAGCTCTAACCTGCTTTAAGTAGGCTTAACGAAGGACTCTAATTCAGGCTAGTAAAGTATCCTCAGGCTGAAAGTTCAGGAGAAATAGCTATCCTTCTGTCGTAAGTTAAACACGGCTACTAAAATGTTTTAACGGAAAATATTTTCACAACGCTCCACTCCAGTAAATCCTCTTCTTTGACACTATTGACAGTCAAATAATTTAGCTCGCTTTAGGCACTGCGCAAACGTGTGTCTTGTATTGGATACAAGCTACCAATGAATATTTGATTTCTATATAACCAGTATGCAATCAGTCATCACTCCCTGCTCAGACGTAAACTGTGTCCAGTTGCCGCTACAAGACACAGCAACTACGGTTTCCTGTGACGGTGTGCCGTGTCGGTAACAAAAAGTGTCTACGTTTGGGCAGCCCCTTACTCAAATATTAGGTATTTATCACGTTTCCTTTGAGTCCAACTTGGTTAAAAATACTATCTACATTCAGAAAATGTTAAAAACACATCTAAAATCTTTTACAAAAACGAAACAAGAGCTTCTAAAATATTATTTAGCTTAAAATCTACGCAAAGAAAAATGGAATTAGATTTTTTTCATTTCCAAAGATGTATAAAATAATGAAACACTTCATAGGGAAAAGTGTCTCCAATAAGCGCTATGAATATCGAGAGAGCGTCCAGTTCTTCAAAATTTAATTTATTCCTTTCATCCAATAAGACCTCTTAGATTCGATGGAAAATAATTACTGTAGCGATGAAATTTTCTCTCTCGGACTGTAATGAAGAATAATGAATCGGGACAATTATAAGCTTCGCAGAAAATGTACTTAAAGATTTTTTGGTAAAAATAAACTGCTTACCAATGTCCTTATTTCGACTGATTTGGGTCGCTTTAAGCTGTCACTGAAAGAGGAAGAAGCATGTTACTTTGCAATTAGCGAAATTAACTTGAATTTCCTTCTCGAATTTCCTAAAATTAATAAAACGACACTACGAATTTGCTGTTTCAAGAATATAAGCAATTAATGTGTCCAGAGCTAAAACTTGGCTAGAATGTACGGAGACATAATGTGAAACCGTTCTTTGCGGTGGAAAATTGCGTCAAAACCTTATATAATATTGGATCTAATATCTTTTACGTAATTGTAATAGAATCTGAGACCTTCCTTGTCACTTTGCGGTTTTTATATAAAATTGCTCAGACTTATGAGTAGATATTTTATTTTACTTCTTACACTTTTTGGCCAATAAGTTTAGAATTTAACATCACGCCTGAAATCTCCGAAGAATTAGGCAGTAGTGTCCCCATTAGTACACTCACATTCCACCAGTTATAAAAAAATGTCAGCAACTCATACATTTGGGTCGAATAGGTTTTGAAATTTTGTATGGGGCAGCCAATATTTTTGAGAGACATGTTCAGTTTGATGGTCGGTAGCACACCCTTAAGTATGTATATATCCTTTCCGTTACACCCTGTATATACTATTAGAACAACGGCGTAAGTTTATGTTTGTGTAATAAACTATGTGACATAATTATGTAAGATATGTTTCGAGAATAGATGTACGTGTTCTACCAACATTCACTTACGAAATATTGAATGACAAGCTCTAAATGAATCTTCGATTTCTACGTAATAAATATACCAATAGCGAAAAAAAAACTTACAAAGAAATACACAAGCAAGAACACTATTTATGGAAAATTTTTATAGATTTTTCTGACGGCAAACAAACAAATAAAGTTCTTTGCTTCGTCAAAAAAATATCTCGTTAGCCGACGCAAATTGTTCGAAATTAGCATTCAAGTAAATTACGTTCCTTTTGCCGCCTGCAGATTTTACCTCAAGCAAACGAGGAATTACATTTTTATTAAGTATCTAAAATGCAAGCGTGTTCGTTTGAAAATGTAACAGATTTAAAATGTAAGTAAATTGGGTGGTCGGGTGTGACCTCCGTTGTTTATTTGTCTTATTTATGGAAATCGGTAAGTGTGATCCACCCGTGCTTTAACCGCGACCTGGTGGCTAAATATAAACAGCCGCATGGTTGGATCTTCAAGGTTAAGCCGTGCTTGTCGAGTTTGGTCGTGGATGGGTGACCATCATTACATACCGAGTTTCCTCCGTGCCTCGAAAAGCACGATAATCCTTTGATCCCGGCTGTCATTTGTAGATCTTTGACAGTCGTTACGAGTAGTCAGAAGCCGAAAGTCTGACATCCAGTCTTACCAAGTGGTATCGTATTACCCATTAACTGGGTTATGGAGCTCAGATAGGCAGTCGCTTCATGTAAAATACTGGTACTCAGCTGCATCTGGTTAGACTAGAAGCCGCCCCAAGGTAGTTTGGGAAAAAGGCTAGGCAGATGATGATCATACACGCCTGGAATCCCAGGAGGTTTAGGCAGAGCTGTATCTAATAGTACACCCACATTTCGAGAGTTATGTTTTAAGTCCCATGACGCGATGACGTAATGGGGGGCAGAAAACTAACCAGGCACAAATTTAAACCCCGTTACTGCTACTGAGAGATTCCTGATGGAAAAACCCAATAACACTTTGCCCGACCCGGGAATCGAACCCAGAACCTCATGCTCAGCAGTCGCGCTTGAGACCACTAAGACCAGCGTCACGTTTCTTACATCAATGTTCGTGAATCTGTTCGCTGTCAGTTGTGACTGGTCATCTCTTAGCTGCCACGGTTTATTTAAATTACTTTATTTTTTAATTACTGATTAAATATTTAACTCTGGACGCTCTTAACTTGCCCGTATTTCTACATCGTTCTCACATATTTAAAATTTTAAACATGAATGATGTAACCAAGATTTTGTAACATGTCATATTTTGATTTAAAAGAGTGTCCATAGAGTTTCTTGCCCATTCTTCTCCATAGAGATCTACGCTTTGGAATGGGCAACTGCGGTACTTTCACAACTTATTATGCCTTGTGACTAGGACTGTAGCTTCGCGTAGTAGCGTTTTTATTTTTGTATTTGGACTTTCAAAAGTGCCTGTAATGGTCTAATTGAAATAAATGCTTTGAGTTTGAGTTCAACTGTTGTAATAAAGGCGCCACCTTAGAAATCTCTAAGAAACCACCATCTATTATACCAACATTCACTTTGAATCTTCTCGCCTAAGAATACTTTGAGTTTTGATTCAAACTCTAAGTCAGCACTCTGAATAGCTGGCTACTGATCCTAAGCCATGCACAGAGAAGAGATTTCATAACAATGGCGTCGAAACCGGGATCCTCAGCATAGATTTCCGAGAGTATTTCTCAAGAGATCAAGTGCTTTTTGATTGTTAACACCGATGAAGCCTAGTTGGTTCTTTGAGTATTTTGAGGTTATTTTATCAATTGCAATGGGGTAAGTTTGAAACATGAGATTTGAGGAGCGAAAAGGATGTTATTGTTTGCCTATTTAAGGTAATTATGAATTGTTAATGAAGATCAATTTTGGATTAACGTAAATAAACGAGGTTCTATGTTTCTTCAAAATATGTAACAGGTAATGGCATTGTCATAAAAATTATGTTACTATCTTATGTAAAATCCATACTTCCTAATTTATAAATGCCGAAGTCATTTCATTTGTCTTTTGTCTATTAAGATTTCGATGTAGACACGAATAAAACTGTTTTATACATACTTATTATTCTGGAAGGTGTAATTTTGGGCAAAACTAGTAACTTGACTGCTTAAACTGAAGGTTTGCTGTTATTATTTAACCACGAACTCCTCTTAATATCTATACAAATAAATAAAATTGAAGTGTCTTTTTGTAACATGAAAATAACTTTTTACTACACGCATATGAATGTATAATGTATACGGTACATATCCCAAAATAACATTTTTTACAATTTTTGCCTGTCTGTTTGTTACGGCTAATCTCTGGAACGGCTGGACCGATTTTGACGATATTTTTGTTAAATTCCACGCGGAAGAAGTCGCGGGCACAGCTAGTATATTATAAAATTAACCAATCAAACCCATTTTAATCCGAATAAACACACATGGCTTTAGAACTAAAAGCAATAATTTGAAAGCATATACCACCAAATCGAATAATCCAAATTCACGCCGTCAGTAAGTCTGTGCGACAATTTAAGCTCGATTGATTGGTTTACGAATCAATAGAGTCAGTTGACGCCCGCTGATTGGCTAAAATAACATGTTGTTCATTATTTGGATTAGCTCCGAACTGCTAATTGGATGATAGATTGTAGTCTACTCTTGAACAGGATTATGTGTGGATCGCATTGTAAGGACTGTAGGTATTTGTTCCACTGTCGACGATTAGCGAAAATCGAGTTGAGCTAGAAACGAGTACCTAGGCGATGAACGAACAGCGAATGTGTAGTTTTAATAGTTTCGTTGCTGGCCTATGAGCGAGACTGCGAGTATTACGGGTGAATTCTCGCACTACTTACACTCAGGCATTTCTAATGCATGTGTGCCAATTGATAGTCTTTCAGCGAGTTTACTGCTCGACAAGCGAGTATCGCTGAACGAGTTTTGTCACTGTGACAAACTAATTCTCGCCCACAGAATGGGATAAACTATTAACATCATTATTTATAAAAGTCGTTTCCCAGCAATATTTTTTGCGTAGCGTTAGTTTGATGCACCGGATACTTTGTGAAGGGTGTGTTTACACCGTATAATATATTTTACTGACGTTTATTTATTATTTATTTATTTAAAAACACATACACTATCATTACAGGCTTACCTAATACAATAGTGCAACCATGACATGGAACCTTTATCTATCTCTCGATTCTCAATCGTCATCTGTGTGACGGGTGCCTTAGTTCTCGCTTAGGTACTTGTGACAACGAAGTAATTATTTCAAGAGAGGACTAGGCACGTTTCTGAGAACTTTTTGCAAGCTAAAAGAAGTTCAATTCCTAAGAGTATTTACTCAAATTAATTCTTTGTCCATGTGCTTAAAGTGTCTTATGTGTAACTAATTTAAACTTTTTCTTCTTTGCAGAATATAAAACCCGGTATGTGGAGTAAACAGTATGTATATTTTAGAATATGAGTATATCTAGCTACATAAGGTGTTTCAAGATTACTTGGTGTTCTACTTGCACAACTAAAGTATGGAAGAAAATATAACAAAAGATGAATACAACTTTGTACGTGCCTGTATTGTTGTAGAATTTTACTTCAATGCTCTATTTTACGACTACGCGGGAACAATCTGCATAATAGAGAAAAACTAGAATAACAAATTAATAAAACACTTCTACTCTCAAGGGCGAAAAATAGTTCCATTTGCAATGAGAACATCAAGAACGAAAGCATTTGTGGTAATGGTCTGTTTTTTTTTAAATAATTTATTACTGCCCAATACAGATCTCTCCGAAAAAGTATGCGCTTCGGTAAACATCGTCTATAATCGGCAGTACAAACACGCGTTGATGAGATCTTATATAAGAAGGACACCGACGCGAAAACCATTACCACGTACTCAGTACATCATTCTGAACTACATCAAAATGTTCATCGGTAATTAATAAAAAATGTACTCGGAAAATCTGCGTCGGTGTCCGTTGTATCCCGTATAGAAATACTAGCTTGTGCCCTCGTCTGCACATGTTTTGTTCGGTAATTGTCCCACGGGATCGTACTACCAGGATAGAAAACATCATATTTAAGTGCTATTTGAAACTGTTATCTATCCCTGTGCCAAATTTCATCCAGATCCATTCAGTCTTTATGGAGTGAAAGAGACAAAGATCCATACATCCTCAGAAACTTTCGCGTAATCGCGTTTATAATATTAAGCAGGATTATCTTTATAAAAGTACCGATTTAAATTTTGTATCACATAATTTAAAAAAAAAAGCTCTATGTAAATTCATCCAGTACACACTCAACGAACAACTTGTAAAACGAGAACCTTTAAATGTTGCCGTAAATAATAAAATCGTGTCATAAAAACTTAAATCAACCTTCTAAAGGATCCGCCAAACTTTGTACTAGATTTATACAGCCTTTTCACAGCCCTTTCAACAAAACTGAACTGCGTCATTCCGACATTGCTAGAGTCTAGTCATGAATCATTTATATCGAAGGGCGCCGGTAAAGTGGGGCTTCTGTAAAACATTCAAAGAGATCATGTGAGTGAACCGTTCACAGGTACGAAGCGTTAAAATTCAATAAGTTGAAAATTATCGTCTATTACTTCACAGTTTTCTGTGTTGTTAACTTTGACCTTTGTTAAGTGTCCGAGTCTGGCGAAAAGTAAAGTAGGTTTTTGTGAACATCAACCTTGATGACAATCTTTTTGTGCCATTCAGGGGGCTTAGAATGGCCGCTTTAGCAGAATCATAAATTCATTATTAGGATTATAATGTAAATCACATTAAAATTCTTAAAAAGGTCGAGGTTTTTTTTTTAAACGTTTCCCCACACGAAGATTTTCTCTTGTGTCGTGGGTGCGTTTACAAAAACTTTAACTCACATACACCCAGACCCGGTACCAACTGTCTGTAGGCCTTACAAATATTTGATCCGTGCGGGGATCGAACCCGCGACACGATGCGCAGCAGTCAATCGCTTAGCCACTGCGCCAACTGTGCCGTCAAATGCAGTTAATATTATGAATTGTGTATTATTATCCCCTGCTAAAGCGGCCATTTTAGGCCCCCAGATCTCCGCCGTAACTCCATTAGACTTAAATAAAGAAAGAGTTTTTTTGTTTAAACGTTTTTTTTTGTAATATTTTTATTAAAATAAAGAAAATTAATTAAACTTTCAAAATCACGTATGTTATTATCATGAACACCAATTTAGTTATTTTTATGTCCTTTCCTGTAAACACCAATGTTGTTCGAATTCATTCCAAACTTTCTGCTTACGTGGTAATGTTTTACGAATGATTAATCATAATTATTCAAGATAGGAACTTCGTCAACACAAATGTGTTTATGTAAGCACCTCCGCATATTCTCCTAATCCTTCTTCAACAATATATGACTGTGTATATCTAGGCAGTGAGTACACCAGATGAAACAATTTTAGCAGTCGAAAAGTGAAAGTTTTGTCTTGCAGTCAACACAATTAATTATTTAAGTAAATTTTTGTCAAGAATGTATTAAAACGAAGAGAGCCATTTAGACTAACAAAAACCCTTGAGCAAAAATACACTTCACTGAATTGGAACGTAATCGCAAAAAAGTTGCGTTTTGTAATTGCACGAATACTTAATTTTGAGTAAATTGAAAACATTTATTACTTTTGATTCCTGTGTCCTAAATTCAATATTTCATTAATAAATCTCTCAATATTATAGTTATAATTATTTTTAATTTTACACTTGAACGGAGCTTCGTTAATTTTTAGATTTTTTGGGTCCAGTTATTACGTACGATGTAAGGCACGGATAGATAATGTTGTCTAGAATAGCACATAGGATACTTTTTATTCTAGTGCGACAAATACCGAAACACAGGCGAAGCCGTGGCTAGTAACGTAATATTTTTCTTAGCATGTCGTAGTGAATACTGTTGAATTTCGTAAATTCGTTTTGGGATTATTTGTCATCATAAATCATATCATAAATCTTTATTTTATCTCCACATCAAAACTCTAAGGTGCTGGTTCACATTTGTACATCTTATATAAAGAAAGGTGTCTGAGATAGGAAGATCCTGAGGTACAGATCACCTCTCGGGCTTATAAAGTAAAGATAAAAAAGAAGAAAATAGTAAAATTAAAATTTTAAACAAAAGTAAATCAAAATAAAATTGACGTAAAACATAAAATTACTGAACATACAATAGTTCCAAAGTTGTACTACAGTAAGAACAAACATATAAAAGAAGGAATTATTATAAATTATGCTAGCAAGCATAATAAAAAAATATAGATTGAACAACAAAGTGGGTTAGATGTTTATAAGACTACATTTCTAAACAAAAGGATGAATGAAAGTGAATTTGTCTTACGCTATAGCTCCGCAAGTCTGTATACAAGGTGTTATTTTGCATCCTCGTCAAATTCAAGAAGGTAACTATGCTAATGATTCCCGACCCGAATCAATAATAATATGGGTAGGTAATTTTTCATTTTTTTTCATTTTTACGGAAATCGGTAAGTGTGAACCACACGTGTTTTAAACGCGGCCCGTCCGATTCTCGCCCTATAACCGCGCTTTCACACATACAAACAATCTCAAACGTTTATTCGATAATTTCTTATTCCCTTAACCACGTTAAGGCGGTTATTCTGATGTACTGACGAACTTAAACAACGAAAAAAAAACAGCGTTTATTAATAACTAGGTACCGTAATTTAAACTTATTATTTATGTCTTTTGTGACAACCTTCTGAATTTTGACGAGGATGCAAAACAACACCTTGTATACAGCTTTATTTACACTCATGATTACGACTAGGTATCACATTCCTCTTTTGTTTTGAAAACGACTGTAACTTATTTACCTTTGTTTATCTTCGGTGAGGGAACTTAAGTTAGATATAAAGGATTATTTTGGTACTTGAAGACGAGTCGCGGAAATTGCTTTTTGGTATCAGTTGGAGGTCTGTATTGTTAATTATTTCGAAATTCGAACTTCTTTGCTTTTGTTGTGTTCGTTTTAAGGGGAATTAGTATCGGATAAAATGTCATAACTTTTCATCTGATTTTGAAGTTGATTAATGTTTGGCAGAAACAATTACACACCGTGCGGTATGAGTATGTATTACGAGATATCTTGCGTTGAAATAAAATCTGCGGATTTCATAAAGTAAAACTAAAAAAAAATCTTAGAAAATATAAAGGGTGTAAAACACCTCTTAATGAAGCCGAAAGGCACTGGTTCTCCCTGTCATTGCGATCATTTTTTTTCTTCTACACCATACCTGGGAACCTTCTAGTTACGGAGATATTAGGGGTCAAAGTTCCAACTTTCTGACAAGTATGTTTTTAAATACAAGTTTTTAATGTAAGATTTTTACTTTAAACACCTCCACGACCCCCGTACTATTCAATCCGTACATCAGTACAATGTTTTGAGTGCGTTACATTGAGTTCTACCACAAAACATGATTTTACACTCGTTTCCCAGCAATAATTTTTGCGTAAAGTTACTTAGTTTCATGTACAGAATGCTTGGTTGACGGCTTCGTGATGAGGTGATTTACACCGTGTATACGAGTAATACATAATGCAGTAATTTAAAAAAGAAAGGCAAATTTTTAAGGTTTACAGATGTCTATATTTACATTTGAATTTCAACATTCAATGTATCGATATAAGTTTTTGCAATGTACGAGTATGGTCAGTATTTTAGTACACCATTTCATCATTGCATTTTAGTCTTAGCTTTAATCAAAACTGCAAAATATTTTGCAGCTATTTTAAAAAAACGTCATTATCAACCTACACCCCTTAGATTAGGATATGATGAGGCTGACGTACCTTTGTAAGGTAAAAGCCTCTAAATAAATAAAGATTAAAAAAAAAAAAACCTACACCCCTACAGACAGTATGAATGAAGAAAATGTCGTGAGGAAAGCTAAAGTACGAATGTGGATAGGTATAACAGTTGCGGAGAAACAAAAAAAAACGGGCCAAGTGCGAGTCGGACTCGCGCACGAAGGGTTCCGTGCCATTATTTATATAAACGACACACTTTTTTTGTATGGGAGCCCCCTTAAATGTTAAATTTATTATGTTTTTAGGTTTTTAGTATTTGTTGTTATAGCGGCAACAGAAATACATAATCTGTAGAAATTTCAACAGGCTTACTATCACGGTTCATGAGATACAGCCTGGTGACAGACGGACAGCGAAGTCTCAGTAATAGGGTCCCGTTTGAAACTTTGGATACGGAACCCTAAAAACGATGGATGAACAATGTGAAGGATGATATGGCAAAAAAGTAAGTGTTAGATGAGATGACGAGTAATAGTCAAATATGGAAGAAGAGTGACGACGTCAAATAAATAGGGATAAAGGCAGGAGAATGTTGGAGACTTGGGTACGTTCTAAAGCTCGGGACATTATCTACTGTTAATAAAATAATAAATAAAATAAAAAGCCTTTAATTTCTACCATAAATACTTAAAGCATAAATAAACTTAAGTGTAATAGATCTTGTTGACAATTTTTTTTTACCATTTCATTGTTAAAATTAATTTCTAGCATTACAATATCAACATAACATTAAATTTATTTCATAACATTACTCTATAATTATCAAAAATAAAATCAATATTACATTATCAACATTGCATTAGATTTCATCAGATTCACATTGCTAACATTATATTCATTGCATCCATTACATTAATTACATTCATTGTATCCATTACATTAATTACATTAATTGCATTCATTACATTCATTTCATTACACTAATTAAATTCATTCATTCATTTATGGAAGTCGCCTCTGCGGCGTAGGCCTCCCCAAATTTACTCCATTTTTGCCTATCTCTTGCTTGTCTCCTCCAGTCAGGTCCACATCTTTTGAGGGGTTAGCACATGCTGCTTCATCTCATCTTTCTACTGTTAATACCTAAATGTTATTCTCAAACTAGAAACAATACCAATAAGTAATCAACAAAGCTTTCTAAAAAAAAAAGGTTATTTTAAGTCACAATAACCACAAATCTGCTTTGTTCGAATATTTTCTTAAGAATTTTCTTGTATTGTGTTATGGATTATGATTTAGAATGAAAAGAACTTTCTTCACAATAGAGAATATGATTGAACGATTCTAGAAGAACGGACAAGGACCGAAATTAGCTGATCCCAACTATTTTATAGATAATTGGATTATTATTGAGAAAATACACAATAAGAAGACGGTTGCTTTGTGCTTAATTTTATAAAAGGTGTATTTAATAACAAGGGGTACTAGTTTTATTAATGGTTTTTTGTACTAAACTACCCAGCGATGCTTGAGCGTATAATCTTTTTCTAATAAGAACGGTATCGGCGAGTGGGCTCGCGGGATTGGAGAGCTCGGTGGTTAAGAGATTTTTTATTTAATTAATTTATTTATTGTATTTATGTAGATAAAAAAGATAAATTAGTTTTATTTTGTCTTTTTCTACCTTTTGTAGTAAGCAACGACTTATTGTCGGGCCTACGCTGTCCTCCCATACTTCAGTACTAACGCTGCAACATTAAAATATTGAGTTTTTTGCCGGTTCTACTGCATAGGAAACGACCAACCCGAACCGTGCACATTTTGTCGACGTTTTATATGTGCCCATGTAGGCCTATGTAAATATATTAATATTTTGATTTTGATTTAAAAAAATTGAAATAAAGGCAATTTTTTATTTATTTTAATAATGGGTTTGTTAAAATATTTGAAAAAAGATTGGCTATTGTTTCGAATTTATCATCAGAAAAGTTGGTTGCAAGCGCGGCTTATGAGCATGAGGTCCTAGTTTCGATTCGCAGGTCGGGCAAAGTGTTTCTGGATTTTTCAAACAGGAATTTCTCAATAGTAATCAGAGTCTAGATTTGAAACCGGTTAAAGGCAAAGGACTCGCCCCCTATTACATGAGATTTAAATATGACCGGCGGAACGTGGTGTATTATTAGATACGCTTCCACGCAACCCTTGGGGATTACTAACTTAATGTCATGTTATGCTAGAGAAGCATACGGTTTGTCTATGATAGCATTTCTCATCAGGAATAATGATGAATTTCCAAAACAAGCAATTTTCCAATCTCATGTTTCAAGCTGCGGCGCTCCTTGAGCACCACAGCTTGAACCTGTACTTACTTTCGTTAAGAACCTTGTGCACACTTCTAAAGCCAGTGGTTTAGACTAAAAGTTTCCTTATCAGTGAATTTTATATTTAATTTTGCAAAATTTTCATTACTGAGAAAAAGGTGGTATAGTTCCATGCAAAGCTTTTTAGTTTCTTTTCAATACGGTGAAGAATACCAAAGAAACGACAGATGGACTGTTTTGTGGATGGACTGTTTGAGGGATGATAATTATGGCTAGAAAGGAGGTTTCTGATACGCTGACGAGTATTGGAGACGTATGGAAGAAAAAAAAAACTGCACTGACCCCAATTAAATTGGGTTAAGGGCAAGAAATTCATGATGATAATGACGGTATCAAATTAATCATATTGAAGAATACCGAAACAAAGAAGTGGTGTTTACTAGAAGTAAAAACAAAATTTTACCTAAATAAGTATAAAAATACAATATTATCTCATATTCTTCTGCTTGCCAGACTATTACGCGAACCCGAGATTTTTATAAAATATTTTGCTTACAAATAACGAGATGTCTGTCTTTGATGCTGTACTGAAATGTGAATATTTATAGGATAAAAGTATTTTCTTCTAAAGTTTTTGTTTTGAAGTAGAGATGAAAATCAGATGATTGTTAAATTGAAATCCTCACTAAAGCTTCGGCTGAGCCGTTGGCTTTCATAATGTGAAAATTGTTTAGCCTTTAAGAATTCACTTAAAAATTAATATTTTGAAACTAGTTTGAGATTACACTCACCAATGGTTTTTATTGGTGCTCCTTAGGTATGGTACTACACTGACGTCCGACTGACCACTTTTCACCCTTATGAAAAGTGGTCGACCGTCAGTAGGGTGGGACGGACGTAAAACAGTTTACCCACCCTGGTAAACTGTTTTACGTCCGTCTCGTCACTATCTCTCAGGTATAGTTGAAAACCAGCGTCGGCCATTAGCTGCTCGGCAGTTTGCTGAACTGGGCCTATTTGGCGCAGCCGTGAGACATATTTCTTTTTATTTTCTGTTTAGATTATTTACTTTATTTTTTGTGTGCACTTGTGGCATGTGTCAAATAAATATTTTCTTTCTTTAAATGAGAGTAAGTAATATACGTAGTAGAGTATATAATAGATTTTTATTAACTGCTCTGATTTTCATCAAAATCACATGACCAATGCTATGACGGGTTAACTGTGTTTGAACGTCAAACCCAATAATAAATAAACCACATTAATTCCCATTTAATTGTTATGTTATACAGAATATAACTATGAGTAACATTCTAGCAGCACCAGATTTCAATTTATTTTGAAGATTTTGCACCGTCAATTATCAAACTAATTCAAGTTTTTTCTTACCAGAAAAACCAGAATAAGCGGATCTCTTATTGTATAGGAAACATATACAAAACGAGGCAATGTTATACTGGAAATTGATAGACCAATGTGTCGCCGAATGTACAAGTAACAATATTGCGTCTTTGGGGTTGTTGGCACCGTTGCCTCTTTGTTCAGAGTTGTTTGTTATTTTGACACCTGTCCAGAAGGTGCTATTCAATTACAACAATATGTTCTTACGCAGTTAGTGGTATTTACTTTGTGGCGTTTTTTTCTGGGCTTCATCTTTTGAGATTACCTTAATAAATACCAAAAGAAAAATACATTTAGTTTTCAAGTAGTTTTTGCTTTATTACATCAGTATTACTTTGTGAGCATATATTTTGCCAAACGAAACACGAGTATTTTATTATTAATTGACGAGTAACTACTGGGCAAATGCCCCCATTTTCCCTTCCAATCCTTTTTTTTTTTCTTTCGATATCTGGCAATGTTTCCCTACTCCGCAAACAAGATCAGATCTTCACACCACCTTCGCCGCGGTCTAAAATGACGGAAAATTGCATTAAATTAACATGGACCAAAGTCCACGCGGGCTTACACTCTAGGAGCAGGTTTTGTAGCGATTCGTTTCTGTCTCCAACTTTTGTGGCACAATATTATATTGAATTTATTAAATTTAATTTTCAACTCAATTTTGTTTCTGTTATTTCTTTTAATTGTATGCCTAAATATTATTATGCTTATAGGCACCTAGTAACGAATTAAATTTATGCCAAAACAAATAAGCCTTCAAGGTAAAAAAAAAATGTGTATGTGGTAAAGCTAAAATGTATGACAAAAAAAAATGCAAAGTATTATAATGTCAAAACAAATTTTGCCAAAATAGTAATGCCAAAGTATATTAGGAAAAATACATTATGCAAAAAGCAGAGATCTCTAGCGAATAATGTAAGTCACTGTTTAATTTGATGGATAGCATGAGCACTAATTAGCCTTTTGCTAAAAGTGATAATATTTTCTAAATATTTTATAGGTCCTATTACATTGGATTTAAAACATTACTGGCGAAATTTGGTTGTCCTATTAAGTACACCTCTACCAAACTCTTCAGGGATTTCAGGCGTGATGATATGTGATTTTCATTTTCTACATGCCCACATGTAGTCAGTAGTGTAGTAAATCATATAATAAGTACTGGGGTACTTCAACAAAACTGATTTGTCATGAACATTTACAAGTACCTAACGTAATTGATACACAATATTATGTTTGTACTTTCTAACCAAGACAATGTCCTAATCATGAGGGAAACGGTTGTTAGCACACAAAAGAGTTGGAAGCAAAGAATTCCCCTACAAAATAACAAAGTAAAAGTTTCAAGAAAAGTTTTCTTTGAAAGAATGTCCGCTATGAAAGGAAAGCGTTTCTTGCCTTACCGAAGTTCAACGTGTATGAAAATATATGGTGGTTTCATTAACTACTATGAGGTTCATCACTATACCAAGTTTTGTTATCTGCACTTCTCTTTATTTAAAACAAAAGTCTAACTTCGAAAGTTGAAGTAGTAATTTTGAATTTTCAAAAACCGTACGTACCCATATAATTTGAAACTTCCATAAAATGGTTAACATATACATGGTTCTCTGCCTTTGTTACGTGATTATCATATTAGTTTGTATAAGCTTTATGTATGTATGTATTGATATCAAATTGGTACACCACAGACTACAGTATGCAGTACTCTCTCTCCCTCTTCCTGTAATCCATCCAAAGGTTGTCTTGAAAATATCGCTTTTAAGTATAAGACCGTTCAAATTGGAAGGGGTCCGAGAGGGCCGATGCCTGCCAGGATAACGGGACTGTTCGAAAGAGATACCGTGGCCCTGGAACACAAAGGGCTGAGAAGGAACATGGATGGGTTTTAGTCAGTACAAGTCTGACACTTGATGTCATTTGGTGAATTCCCATCCGTAAAAAAAAAGACCGCACATCGTGTCACCTTTGGTGGAATATTTTCATGTATGAATGTTACTTGTATCGTGTATTATAACGAAGAATTCTAATTTGGAATCCAAGGTGAAGTTCTGTACTTTCTATATTGACCCCTATGGGTAAAAGTCGTGCATCTAAGATTTTCTAAATCTAACATTTCTAAACCACCACGTTGTCATAAATATACAGTGGTAAAGGGGTATCAAAAGTACCTTCAATACATTGATACAAAATCAAAGTCATATTTTCAAATTAGGTTGAAATCAGCACTTGTTGAACGTCACAGTTTACAAGAGGCAGTCGCCCAAAACGCCCGCACCTCGCCCTTTCCTAGTGTCTTAGCTGGGATGAAAAAGTGGCGGAACAAACTCCCCAGCAAATACGATAAAAAGATTCCAAAAATATTAACAATATTTACCACCTCGGCAAATGACGTCATCGTGTACAGAGATGATAAGCATTATGGAGAAAACTCACACAAGTATTCCCATTTCAAATTCAGAACGTGTGTTGGCTACAAAAGGGTGACGGTTTAACCCAATGATGCGTGAACTGACAACCCCAACAGATTGAGTGCAAGGGATTTAAGGCCCAATAACTTCACAGTACATGAAAAATGTACTGTCACAATTGAGTTTCCGTTATCCAGAATGTTTCAACGGAGTTAGAACAAAGATTAAATCGTTTAGGAACACAGTGTCAATAGCGCGAAATGACAAATGGGTTGCAAATTGTCAAAAGAGCAGAATGTCAAAAGCGTAGAAAGCTGAATTTATTTATTTATTTATTAGGTACACCAACAGCAATACATACAATTTATTACAGAAAACCATAAAATAAAAATAAAAGTGCTGGTATGTACGCCTATATAGGTATACGCAGCATTCATCATAGTGACAACAACATTAAATTCTA
Organism: Cerastis leucographa; assembly: GCA_963082945.1. NCBI lineage: Eukaryota > Metazoa > Arthropoda > Insecta > Lepidoptera > Noctuidae > Cerastis > Cerastis leucographa. The sequence goes on from OY720382.1 coordinate 6,880,287, forward strand.
GAATATCTATATATTATATATAAAAATCAATTGGTGTTCGTTAGTCTCGCTAAAACTCGAGAACGGCTGAGCCGATTTAGCTGATTTTGGTTTTAAAATGTTTGTCGTAGTCCAGGGAAGGTTTAAAAGGTAAGAAAGGTAGGGTAGGTAGGTAGGGTAGGGTAGGTAGGTAGGGTATGTAGTGTAGGTAGGTAGGTAGAGTAGGGTAGGTAGATAGGGTAGGTAAAAAGTGCATTGCAACGCATGCCGGGGACAGCTAGTTAATAATAAATCATACAATCTGAATGACAAAAGCGCATAAAGTCAAAAGTTCAGGAAATCAAAATATATAGGTACCTAAACGAAATAAATCGAGTTTGTTCAGTCTTTTGTTTTTTTTGTTTGCGTTTAGTCGCAATTTCCTCGATGTGGAGCAATGATGCGGCCTAGGGTGGAGCACGCTTTCGTAGAGAGAAACCAATTAACTCGAGCTTTGAATAGATTCAGATTATAATGATCAGGGAACAGAAGTTAATCAAAGTTTTGTTCAGACCATAATCAGCTTATAATTTTCTCACTGGTTAGACTCAGGACTGCTGTCTGTGAAAATAACTGAGCTGTAATCCACCACGCGGTCAGTGTGGGTTGGTAGATATCTTTGAATTTGTGGTTCTAGGGCATGCCAGTATCTTCACGATGTTAACGTACCTCTTTGAATCTCTAGTAAGGTATTTCTAACACATTTTTAACACTTATCAAGTTACTTACAATCTTTAAATAAGCTTAAGTTATTTCACAAACTCGTGCTTTTCTTGTTAATATGTTAAGATGGAATTTTGCAAGTTTTAAAGTGCACTCCAGACCACTGAAGTTTAATACTGAAATAAATACACTGAAAACCATAAAACGCTTACAAGTAGGATTTATTTATTTAATTTGGTTATACTTACCAATACTAAAACTATGTGTATGTGCTACTACTGACCCAAAACTGTATCCACTATAGCAAGAAAACAAACATAAAAAACTTAGAACCAATGAATTGCTTTTAAAAATGACTATTTGTTTAAAATTATGTTAGAATTAATCAAATCAAAAACATTTTATTTTACAAAGGCCTACATGGGCACTTATTAAACGCCGAAAAAAGGTGCACGGTTCCGGTTGGTAATTTTTTATGGAGAAGAACCGGCAAGAACCTCCATGATAACTCTTTTAAAATCATTTGGTTTTACATTATTTGAATGTTACAGCGTTAGTACTGAAGTAGGCCCGACAATAAGTCGTTGCTTACTGCAAAAGGTAGAACAAGATAAGCAAAAAAAAAAAGAAATTTACAACGCCTACAATATTCACACATTCATAAAAATGGTACTTAAATAAAAAATAATCTATGCAAAAGTAAAAATAAAATATTATAAGAAGACTAAATTAAACAATTGACACAAATGTTGTCGTCAGTCCTGTAACTATTCTGAACAAATGGCATTTTGCAAGTATTCGACTCCACTTAATTTGTGCTTCAGATCCAGTTTGATGCTGCATGAGACAGCATTCTCGTACCATTTTAAATCCAAATATAGATCATCATTAGCCTATATTGTTCCCACTGCTGGGACGCAGGCCTCCTCTCTATGAGAGGGAATGGGCTGTAATCCACCACGCGGGCCCAGTGCGGGTTGGTAGATGTCACATGTCTTCGAATTTTTAGTTCTAGGACATGCCGGTTTCCTCACGATGTTTTCCTTCACCGTTTTGAGAGCAGCAGTGATGAAATAAATTACACAAAGTAATGCGCCTGCCTGGGTTCGAACCTACGACTTACTGCTCGTAAGTCGGGGCTGCTACCACTGGGCCACCGCTGCTCAAATAAAATAAAATAATAAAATATAGTATCTAATGCAACAAATATTGATCTCATCATTTGATTAGTATCACATTCATGCAGTGCTTACGCTCCAAAAATGTCAAGACACAAAACTTGGCAGGATCTCAAATCTGATCCGGGTCAGTGAATGAAACGAGGTTTTATTTCAAACCAGTATTGTAGGAGTATAATTTTAACAAAGTTTATAATGGTTTCTTCTATATTTTATGAGCAAGAGAGCTTTCCGGCTACAAGAGACTTGCTATAAAAGTCTTTAGTTGAAGATTTTTAAATTATTAATGACTGTATCCTTATTAAGCTGCTATCAGACTGTTCGTGTTGTTAATTTTTTTTATTTTACTTTCCCACTACATTGGCAAAATGACATGGGAATGAACCTTGCTGGTCACCTGCTTATTGTATTTATTTTTTCAATCATTTGAGAGAGGAGCTCGTGGCTTAATAATAACAGCCGCACGGGTCGATTTTTAAGGTTAAGCCGTGCTTGCCGAGGTTGGCCGTGGATGGGTGACCATAATTACCGAGTTTCCTCCGTGCCTCGGAAAGCACGTTAAGCCGTTGGTCCCGGCTGTCATTTGTAGATCTTTGACAGTCGTTACGAGTAGTCAGAAGCCAAAAGTCTGACATCCAGTCTTACCAAGGGGTATCGTATTACCCAGTTACTGGGTTGTGGAGGTCAGATAGGCAGTCGCTTCATGTAAAATACTGGTACTCAGCTGTATCCGGTTAGACTGGAAGCCGACCCCAAGTTAGTTTGGGAAAAGGCTAGGCAGATGATGAATCATTTGAGAGACGAGTGAAAAATGCCAATCGCCGAACTCCAATATTGTTTGATCGATTAAAATATTGAATTACTAGCTTATACCCGCGGCTTCGCCCGCGTTTTGTTCGGTAATTGTCCCACAGGATCATACTACCGGAATAAAAAGTATCCTATGTGCTATTGCAGACTATTATCTATCCCTGTGCCAAACTTCATCCAGATCCATTCGGTAGTTTTACTTTTGAGTTTAGAAATTTCACTCGTTTGCGACAAGTATGAAATAATTAAAAAAAAAAAAAAATTCGTTTGTAGTTAAATATAAAATTAACGACAGTAAGCATTGAATAAAGTTACGAAATACAATCAACCTTTCATCTTTTGATAAAAAGTTTCAATGCAAAATAATATTGGCAATATAATGAAAATATTTCGAGTCTAACTTAACAAATTGCTGTCATTTATTTCTTATTTTACGAGTTTTGTCTTTATTGCGGTTTCATTTTCAGTGTTAAATGGTGAATGAAAAACAAAAAGTGAACCGTAGATTTTCGATATACTTTGGTTGAGGTTTCGAAACATCATAATTTTTATATAGGTACTTCTTCAAATATTATTTGTAACATGTGAATGTAGGAACGTTCTCAGAAATGTTGACGTTAATCGTTACTTCCTAATAATCACACTAATTTTATAAGGTGAGCAGGTAATAAGCAGCCAGGCTTGTTATATCTCTAATTGATAAATAGCCCACGCAATAACAGGAAACCATAATAAGGAAATAACGTTTCCCGATAAATTGTTGAGGCGGAGGCCCAATAATTTTGTGCTGTGGCTGTTTATATGTTGTGTTTTTCTATAAGTTTCCCAACCTCACTATAGCCTGTCGTCGTCCTTACTTAATTTTCTATGATCACATAAAAATCTGCGGAATGACATGGTGTAAACAAACCTTATACAAGCCGAGTACCTATACAGATCCGAGCGGCTCTTATTATTTAACCATGAGATCCTCTTCGTTCTGAAATGATGATTACACTATACTTACATAAGAAAGCCCACTGCCGCGTTTAGTCACATAGTTTTTTTTTGTATCATTAGGCTTGCGCTTGACCACTATCTCACTTGATGGTAAGCGATGATGTGGTCGACGGTGAAGCACGCTTGCCTAGAAGAAACCTATTCACTCTTGACTTAAAGACCCCTAGAATGTAGCTATCGGGAAACACATACTCCGGCGGGGAATTCCACTCCTTAGTGGTACGCATAATAAAAGTATTCCCAAAACGCTTAGTGCGTATAGGTGGAATGTCTACCATGTACCAATGGCGCATCGCCGTACGCCTGGTAGTCCGATGATTTCATTAAAATTCCTCACTTGGGAGTGAGGAATTCTCAGATTTAAAAAAATATTCTTAAGCTGCTTATTCTAAAGGTGGGTGTTGTCGCTGAAAAGTAATATTAATAACTACACACAGTCATAAACTATGTCCCTACGGGTACATTAAACACTGTTGTAAAAATATATCGACGATAAGGGCACGCAATGTTTGGAAAAGGGTACCAACATAAAATAAAACCAACAAGTCTTTTATATTTTAATGTAAGCAAACGAATAAGTGCCAAGTAAAATTGCTAAACCCCAAGGTCAGATAAAACGAAACAACTGTGATTATCAAGGAAGGTGAATGAACCAATTTATTTTTGCCGAAATTTAGGGTGCGATTTTATCAAATATGTGCGAGAAGGCAAAGCGCAGTTGTGTTACCGTGTGACTGTTTCCACCAAAGTTTTACGAGGAAACTGAGTAGTAGAATCCTTTGGCAGCGTTTCCACCATAATGTCCAAGGTGGTCATCATTCTTTTGGCCTTATTTCAATGCATTTTTGGATCGGCACAGCATGTCTTTTTCTTCCATGCTTCTCTACAAGCTGTTGTTTTGCATCCTCGTCAAATTCAAGGAGTTAGCTGTGCTAAAGATTCTCTACTCGAATCAATAATAAAATGTTTTTTTTTTTTTATATTCTATTATTTACCGAAATCGGTAAGTGTGAACCACCCTTGTTTTAAACGCGGCACGTCTTATCATCGCCCTATAACCGCGCTTTCACACATACAAACAATCCAAACGTTTGTTTGATAATTTCTTATTCCCAAACCACGTTTAGGGGGTTATTCTGAAATACTGACAAAAAAACAGCGTTTAAAATACACTGACAAATTTAAACAACAAAAAAAATTATAAATTTATTAATCGTTAACTAGGTACCGTAATTAAAATTGATTATTTATGTATTTTGTGACAACCTAATAAATTTTGACGAGGATGCAAAACAACACCTTGTATTACTCGTCATCTTATCAACTCCTCCTTTTTTGCCATATCATCCTTCACACAGTCCATACATCGTTTCTTTGGTCTTCCTCTACCTTTATAGTATAATTTGGAGTTATACCCACACTTTTGATCCGTAATCATAAAAAAAATGTCATAAATACAATTCAAGCTGTTATTTTGAAATAACAAACACACAGTTCTATTTTCTTTATTTGTATAGATATTGTACACATTCCTCTTTACACATCCTAGCACAGCCGTTTTCTATTTTTATTCACAACGTTATGCGTAAAAAAATTACGGTGTCGCTTAAAATAACATCGGACAAAGATCCTATCAGCTAAGACAATATTTTTGGGTCTTTGGCGAAATTGTGAAGATAGTTTAGTTCGAACTGCCCAAGACAACTTTTTCTTTTTCTACGGATCAAGATTGGCTCAAATAATTCTACAACGACAGAGAAATGAGTCAGATTTACATTGGATATGGTCGAAAACTTCGTTTTTCGTTCAATAAATATAGGAAAAATTGGAATCCTTTAATCTTTTACAGGATGCCAGTTTTTCCCATATTTGTTGGAGGCATTTTTATCCAATCGTTGCAAAGGCGCGTTCTTTCCTAGGTGCTCTTGAGTTCGTTGCACCGTTTCATTCGAGAGCACCGCTAACTGCTAGTCTGAGAGCGAATACAGTTTCATTTTATTCTATAATTTGTGTTTGTTTTTATGCTTGAAGTTAGTTATTTTTTGACATGTTTACTGAACAACATAATTGAATTCTAACATTATGTAAATAAAAATGAAATTTCCTTTATCGGAACAAGCTGGGATTTTATACAAATTAGCAGCTTTTGCTTTGAAATTGTTTATTGTTAGTGCAGTGTTCGTTTAAGTCTTACTGTTGATCTTATAGTGTGACGTTATCGCTCAGCGATAAAGCCCTTTAAATAAAGAAAACAAAAAATGTTTGTGAAATGAACACCTTCGCTCTAAAGCTGAAATATAAAGTAGGGTATAACTCGTCATACTCTTACCCTTATCCCAATTTATTTGCAGCAAATTGTCTTCTTCTACCATACTTCTCTATTGCTTGTCATCTCATGAGACACCTACTTTCTTGCCATATCATTCTTCACACAGTCCATCCATCGTTTCTTTGGTCTTCCCCTACTCTTATACCCATCCACAATCATACTCAAAACTTTCCTCACGACATTTTCCTTATTCCTCCGCATCACATGCACATACCACGACAACCGATTACCACACATCTCTTTTAGTCACCGGCGTCACTTTCAGACTTCTTCTTATGTACCTAATCATTTCCTATTTTATCCATTCGCTTAACACCACACAACCCCGTTAGCATTCTCCTCTCAGCCACATGCAAATTCTTTTTATTCATTCCTTTTGTGGCCCAACGTTCTGATCCATACAAGACAGCAGGTCTATCCATTGTTTTATAAATCTTTAAGGAGGATGCGGGAGTCGCATATAGTGTGTGTGATCTGCCGCCATGTTTATTCTGTGCGAGCGATGCACTACGATCTATTTCGCCATAGCTTTGCACGAATGAACCGAGATACCGAAAGTCGGAGCGGACAGGAAGAAACGCACCATCTAGCGCTATGACTCCAGGACTGGAGAGACAGCCAAAATCGCAGAACATATATACATTTGATATAATGTCATAAGTTCTAGTACTCAGTATAAATCAGGATCGTGCCTAAACATAATTAGAATAAAGCAGAAGGCTTTAAAGGCATTAGGTAGGCGTAACTTGATTATGAAGACTTGCAAGTACTAGATTACTGGAGGCTTAATGCTCGCTCGCCCACGTCAACGGATTTTGATCTAAGTGTTTATCAAATTAATGCCCAACCAAATGGCATTGAGGAAATACGTTAAACTAGCTAGATAATCAACCTATAAGCTGATTCGGATTAAATGTAGAAGACTCAAATGAATGTATTACTAACATAGTTTGTAAGTCTTGTTGCTCGAATTAAATCTCTATATATATATATATATTGTATATATAAAAATGGACAAATGAAATGTCGTTTGTTAGTCTCACTAAAACTCGAGAACGACTGGACCGATTTGGCTAAATTTGGTTTTGAAATATTTGTACAAGCCCAAGGAAGGTTTAAAAGGTAACTAGGGCAGAGTAGGGTAGTTAGGTAGGCTAGGTAGGTAGGGTAGGTAGGGTAGGAGATGGTAGGAAAAAGTAATTCGTGTGTGTTGTAACCAATACACACCCTTGTATTCTTAAATCTTCTAATGTTGTTTGTTTTAAATATCTAACTTTGTTTTTCTCATCTGCTTTCCACACAGGGATTAATTACCAGCAAGCTTTTTACCTAACTTCTTTTGTTTTAGAAAACAACACTGTCACCTCGGTAAATTAATTACTTAGACACATAGTCCTGTGTCTATTCTTTCTTAGAACTTAGATGTCACGAGTGTATCATTAAAGGTGACTTGTGAAGACGGTTTAATTAAAGTCTGTACCTAGATAAAATTTGACTTCGATTGAAGATTTTTCACTTCATTTTCTAAAAGAATGGATGACAGAAAAGCAATCAATCTTTTACTGAAGACGATTTCATTCTTTCCAAACGTTCGTGAGTAGTTTAAAAATAGTCAAATGGATTTGTTCTCAAGTGTCAATTTACGAGTTTGAGTGAGATCTTGTTCAAAAGTTTTAGAAGATTTATATTTAAGTGTCTCTTGTTAACGTCAGTCATGGATTTCAAATAATTTGAAGAATAAAATTATCAACTCATTCTAATATTTTCTCGAATATTTTCTGTTTTGAGCATTTGAAATTAGAACTTATGGTTGAATATCAATGTTCTTACATTGATCTTACAAGTACTACTTACTGCTTTATTTGTAAGAACGGATTGGAACAACGGGTTAACATGTTGTCCTAGGCACGAAGGAAACTATTTAATGGGTGGTCACCCATCCTCGGGCCACCCTAGGCAAGCGCGGCTTAACCTAGCTATCGACCCGAGCGACTGACTGAAGCAAACGAAAACACAAATTAAACACAATCATAATTATTATCCTTAAAATCCAAAACATTGCAAATGGACTTGTAAACCAAGATCAGATCATCACTGTAGACTAAACTTCGCAACTCTGAGACCACAGGTAAGTTCTTAACTCATTACTGCGAATGACTGCCGACCGATAACTCGCTTCGAATTTACGTTCGCTCCGTCGGAAGTTTGAAAGTTTCTTTACGAATTCCGACGCTTGTTTGTGCGAAGTTTATTCGTTTACACGTATTTATCGTGATACTATTAGGTTACTGAGCAAGTTGATGGCTTTGGGTTCTTGGACACGTATTGGAGTTTTTTATGAATGTGCTTCGAGGTAGGATTACGTTTGTCGTATCAACAAGAAAGTTTTTGGCCACCGTGGGCCTCGTACGATCTTGCGTGAATTATAATGATATTTAGGAATAGAAAGCAAAGGTTGTGGCTGTTTATTTTTTAATCACAGATGAAAAATTTCTATGTGGGAGTTCGGAGTGATGTACTGAATAATGGTAATCGTTTGTACATCGATGTTTATTAAGCATTACCTTGTCAAAGACTTTGCTGAAAACCGGCAACACGAATGCGGGTCTATAGTCATTGCTTTTGAAAAGTGTACGACCCGGTATAACTACCGAAAGCATTTTGTTCTTTTGAATAGGAAATGTCAAAAAAATAACAGGGCCGAAACTAGTATTCTCCATCCTACTAATATTATAAATGCGAAAGTTTGTGAGGATGGATGGATGGATGTTTGTTAATCTTTCACGCAAAAACTACTGAATGGATTTGGATGAAATTTGGGACACGAGTAGTTTATTACCTGGATTAACACATAGGAGACTTTTTATCCCGATAGTATGTTCCCGTGGGACAATTATCGAACACCACGTGGGCGACGCCGCGGGCATAAGCTAGTTTAAAAATAGTTCAAATATACGCTAAGTAGGTAGGTACGTTTACTCCGCACGGCCATGCTAGTCCCTCGGGAGTGCGTGAGTAACCTTTCTTCTGTGTGTATCTTGTGTCAATATTTATTCGTCTTAATCTAATCGATTGTTTCTTTCTTTCTCTTTCTTGTTTGTTATTTTTACTCCAGCTTTGTGTTACACAGTTATAGTGTCGTTGGCTAATACTTCTCCAATATTATTTATTATTGTGAACGACTCGGGATGTCATAAATTATCACTGTTGGTAAGCGGATTAGGAATTCCGGAATTATTTTGTTTGTTATACTGATGTATATCGCTTTCCTTTTTCTTTGATAGAATCTCTTAGTTAGCTTCTTCGAAAATATTATCGAGATGAACTTGGTGCAACTCTTTCTTTCATTCTGTTTGGGTAGCCACATAATAAGGCTGAGCGCAGATTTGAGTCACGACAGTTTTAAGACAGACTATTGTATTACAAAACATGTGAAAATGCGCAAACTTCAAACTATCTAAGTAAGTTTAATACCTACAAGAACTGCACTGCGAAAAGTCTGACTAACGAATGTCGTCTTCTCTTTAGTAGGTACTACCTACGTATGCGGGCGCGCACATCTACGACAAAACAGTCTAGCGACGCGACGTACAGTCGCCAGGGTCAAGCTACCCCAAACTGACAAGTTTTCCCAATCAACCTTGAACCGTATACTTTAAAGAAAAGGTTGAAAATCTATTGAAGATAAGATAATATATTGCGCCACGGCGTCGTAGTAGACAAAACTGTTTCGTTTTAGGTGACCGACGTGTCGTTGACAAAACAGTTTTTTTAGTTTTAAAGGCAGACTTGTCTATGTGAGGAAAATCTGTCTTAAAACTGTCGTGACTCAAGTCTGCGCTCAGCCTTATTGAATAAGGTAGGCACATAAAGGGTTTAAAAGACCCTTAACGAAACCGAAAGACACTTATTCTTCCCGTCATTGCGATAATTTTTTTGTTCTGGACTTTACCTGAGAACCTTCTAGTTACGGAGATATTGGAGGTAAGGTACAACTTTTTCACAACTTGTTTTTTAAATACTAGTTTTGAAGGTTGCAAATTTACTTGGAATACCTTCATAACTTGTTCACTATTCAATGCATCTATCAGCACAATATTTTGAGTGCGTTACATTGAGATAAAAGATTTTTTACCAAAAAAAAAGTCGTTTCCCAGCAATAATGTTTTGCGTGGGGTTACATAGTTTGATGTTACAGAATGCTTGGTTCACGGCTTCTTGGAGGGTCTGTATACATCTTTTATTATGGCTCTTGAGTTTATATTTTCATATTTTTTTAAAATTATATATTTGTTTCGATAGGTACGTTTATTTAATAACAATTAGTTCAATGAATGAGTTTTTATCCTAGTTCGAATTGCAATATTTAAGTATTTCCTGGCTTGCTGATTTACAAACTGACTGTGAGATTTATTACAATATCGATTGATGTCTATTAAAAACAATCATAAAATCTCTATGAAAAATACGCTAAAATATATCTCAAATTTCTAAAATGAAAGAAAATACCTTAATTTTGTAGTCAAAAGTTGCCGTGACGAGACGTGCGCGTTCTTTGTTTGCTGGTTACGAATAAATTACATAAATAATTTCCTATTTTATATCGCATTAGATATTAACGGTCTCATAACGTGAGCGCTTCAAAAACATCAATTTTCCCTCCCCAACAAAATATATACACGAGTATTTCATAAACTATTAACGCTACAGCAATGGCCACTTACCACCCGGACAGCAAAAAGGGTCATAAAACACTTTAAAAGTTTTAAATTTTTAGTTAGTAACTCTTTGGTACACGATACCAAAGAGTTTCACAAACGACGAGTTATGAATAGTATTTCATATTTAGTACAAGTGTCTAGCATCTACATTATATGCAATCGCAAATGGAAATAGGTTCGCATCGAACGAGCATCGGTATGCATATTTCATGGCAGTAACCCACTGCGAAGGATTGCGACCGACTTATCAATATATGCATTTTCTCACACGAATTTGTGGCTGTGTTAGCGAAAATTATTGGTTTTTGAAATATTTTTTGTTGAATTATTTAGAGGAAAAATGGGGAAGTACCGAACGTGGTGAAATGTATTCGATAGTTTTAAATATAATGTTAAAAGGAAAGTCAAGTAAAGAGGAGTCATTTAGCAATTTAGCGAATCTATTTACCAGTCGGTTACATGCCAGAATCACATTCTTCCTAAAAGTACATACATAGGTACGGTGCAAATGTATAAAAATGTACGGAACGATTTAGTGAATACAAGGTATTCGTTTGTGCGTCGATGCCCCACCCACAGCGCATCACCAATGAAACTAATTAATATTTCTCTTTGAATAAAAAAAAATCGAATGACTGACAACATTCACAGATATTTTTCATAAAAGGCTGACAAATTGCAAATACAAACACTCACAAAATATTTCACGTTTCAGATTATTGTTTAAAATAAAAATCGCAATTACACAGTACAACGAAATTCCGTTCAATTAGTCCCTGCCAAACAGAATGAAAGCATTCTTTCATTGAGTCTCAAATTCAACGGAATCCTATTGAGGAAACAAAACTTGCATGCTGAAATAATTAGATGATACTTCAGTTGCTATTAGCGACCCGACTAACCATAGAACATGCTCTTAACATAAGGACCAGTTCAGACTAACAATGCGAACCGCCCCGTTTGCTGCGTTTAGGCGCACTCGAATGCGTTTGTGGTTCTGCATGCATAATGTACAGTCAAACAAGTTATATGCTAGACTAGTGCCAAGAAACCGACGGTAGTGGAGTCCGCGTATCGACAAGAGAGTGGGTCTCGCGGGCCTCCCCTCCAGCTAGATGGAGCGAAGACATTAAAAAGGTGGCTGGATGAGAAAAGCAGAGGATAGGGTGCTGTGGCGCAGCTTGGGAGGCAGCTTGGGAGAGGCCTTTGTCCAGCAGTGGCCTGCACTAGGCTGAGTTGGTTGATTTGTTATACAGCTGATGAAGACGATAACAGGTAATTGACACAATGCTTTTCGACAAAGTTAGTTTGCTGTATGTTTACAATTCATTTACATCGCTGAGTATGACTAAGGTTTAAAAAAAAATACGCATACAATACGTTTATGGTACAGATCTGCCCAACGTGTGTAAATATTGGTGTAATAAAAAGATAAATACTTTTGCCTGTAAACTAAATAGTTTGTTCGACTGTACATTTTGAACGAGCCGGTTGCGGGGTAGACTTGACAAACGCATGGGCGGTCTTAGTGACACAGCAAAGCGTAAAGCAAATTTGAAGTAAATTTCATTTGGGTTGACTTAACGCTATGCTTACTGTGAAGATTTGACGAATGGTTAAGTAGTCATAATAAATCCCCTAAGAGGATCTTTATATTATATTATGGAAACTTGGACTCTTTGGTATTCGTAATTAGAATGAAGTTATGTTAAAATAAATAGTTTGTTTTTTTTTTTCGAGTTCGGATTTTTAAGTAAATTGCTATCTGGAGATTTTACCATCTTCAGCAATCGGCGTGTAATATATTTTATAATATTAAATTGGGCCTCTGTTTTTCTGAGGGGTGAATCAGAGGTGTACCATTGGTGCATCCATATTCCGCTGTTATATCGTTCCAATCAAAACTCGATGCTGTGACTAAGAAATTAAAGTTTTATATATATTTTTCATCTAACCAGGAACTCAAAAACACAAAGAAACACTAAGTTCTAAAAAACAAGAAACTGCTGAGCAGTAGCTCTAGAATTTATTATACACAAGCAACCTGTAATATTTCCAATACTTACAAGTCAATGACCTCCTATACATAGAAGGAAATGAGAGCATTATATAGTTACTTGAGGAAAATTAGATAACTATACGGAATAGGTCGGTACTTATCTTATTTTTCGTTTAGTCTCTGGTGGCTTTTACTTGCTTCCTTGAGCAATACTGAGCACAGATGGCTCTACGCCGGAAAATAAAGGATAACTTGCAGGCTTTTAGGTAATACAATAATATGTTATGTGCTTTGCTCAGTGCTCTTCTAACTTTATTATTTTGCTTAGCTGCTGGATTCCGTACTTAGATTAGATTCTGTACTTAGATGACTACAATTGAATGCACTAAATTAATCTTTCAGTGCTAAGCTAAGAGTTGAAAATGCAACACGCTTATTGTGTCTCCAAAGCCAATTAACTACACACATCAAAAGTGTCTAGGGATCAACATATATTTTTGCAATAACTTTTCTCCTGATTGATATTAATTAAAATTTTCTTTAAGGATTCATCAAATAAAGTGTTTTCGTTTGTCACAGTAACGATAAACCAAGTCACCTTTGCATTAATAAAGAAATTTGCCATTTTCTAATAAAGGGATTTTTGACATTTGAACCACTAACATTAAAGTTCGAAAAAAAGACTGAAATAACAGTTTTCTTTAAAATTTTATTGGGTAACTTAAACAATTAATAATCCGTGTTTCTACCGCGAACACTAACAACACAAGAACATCGGTTTGGCATACTCAAAATGAGTTCATCCAAATCACGCTGTGGAATGGCCGCCCATGTTCGTTGCAACAACAAAAAAAGGTCTTCTTGCGACTGGATACCCTCCATATTCGGCAGAGCTCTTCTCTGTAGCATATCCCATGCATGCTCAATCGGGTTCAAGTCTGGCGACTGAGCAGGCCAGGGCAGGACATTGATGTTAACTGCGGCGAGAGTCTGTCTTACAACTCTTGCGGTGTGCGGTCGTGCATTATCATGCATTAACTGAAATAAGGGACCGATTTGCACTTGTAGAGGAACGATGACGTCTGATACAATCGTCTCAGCATAAATTTGAGCGTTGAGGTTGCCTCTGATCCAAATCAACTCAGTTCTTCCGCCGATCCAAATACCCGCCCATACCATGATGGTTCCACCACTATAAGGATGGACTTCCTGGCAGGATTTTAATCGCTGTTGGCGTCCAGGGGTTCTCCAGTGTCGTATACGTCTTGTATCCGGTCTCATACCAAAACGAGACTCATCAGAAAAGCACACGAAACGCCATTGTTCTTCTGCCCAATTTCTGTGTTCAAGAGCCCATTGATATCGAATCCTACGATTGTGCATTGCTATAGGTGGTACCCGTAGCGGTCTTCGGGAATGAAGGTTCACTTCATGCAAGCGGTTTCTGACTGTTTGGTCGCTAATTAAGTTCCCTGAAGAGTGATGAAGCCTCACGGCTAACATCATGGCGGTTATTGTTGGAGCTCTTCGAGTTAAGATTTGAATGTATCGGTCTTGTCTCCGTGTGGTGCAGCGATACCGTCCTCCATGGCGCTCAGCCACGGTACCAGTGCTTCGGTAACGTGTCCAAAGTCGACTGATAACACTCTGACTTGTATTCAGAGCTAAAGCCACAGTACGTTGCCGGGAACCAGCTTCTATCATTCCCACGGCTCTGAGCATTTCTTCCCTGCTTAAATGACGTCGCCGCTCCATAATAACGTTGGTTTTAATCAGTAGTAGGGAAACAGTAGCACTAATAATGTCTTCAATGCGTTGTATGTTTTTATAGGGAAAATATTGACAGCTGATTTTCATCTTTTACTCGAATTTGATTCACAGTTCCTGATTCAAATTATGAAATGCACCAAAAAGGATCCATATAAATTTATAAAATCATAAATTTATTACAAAGCCACATCTCAATCTCAAGAAATCCGCATAAAAATGCTTGATCCCTAGACACTTTTGATGTGTGTATAATAACGACTCTTCCACGCGTGTTATAAAAGTTAAGAATAATATAGGTTTAATATTCTTTATTCTCAAAAAGACAAAAGATATAATCTCCAAAAATTATTGTGAAGTTTTGGAAGGCCTCCCACAAGATGGATCGAAAATCTTTTGAAGGCTGCAGGAATAGGCTAGATGCAAGAAGCCCAGAACAGAAGCTCACACTAGCGTTATTAGCTCCGCGGTGAAACGTCGTTCGTCACTGAAAACTTATCTGGGTGCTCTTTTAGCTTAGAATGAAAATGTATGAAATATTCCACAAGATAATTTGCATTGAGTATAGGACGTACACAGTATCTCCTTTTCTTATCTCTTTTGAAATTTCTATAAAGCAAAGCACAAACTAGAACTTTCTTGCTAACGGACATTGTGAATCGCAGTTGCGAAAACGGCCGGAGGGGTATGTAGCACCTTATCTTGAACGTTGCTGAAAGAAGACTGGTCGGTTTGTTTAGGAGATAAGAAAAATCGACGATCGACATATCAAATAGCAGTTTAGTCGATGTAGAAGATGTATGTTTGTGCTAGGCCTAACTGGCCTTTCTTCTGGATAAACCAAAATATCTTCTAAATGTCGATCGTCGATTTTTCTTATCTCCTAAACAAACCGACCAGTCTTCTTTCAGCAACGTTCAAGATAAGGTGCTACATACCCCTCCGGCCGTTTTCGCAACTGCGATTCACAATGTCCGTTAGCAAGAAAGTTCTAGTTTGTGCTTTGCTTTATAGAAATTTCAAAAGAGATAAGAAAAGGAGATACTGTGTACGTCCTATACTCAATGCAAATTATCTAAGCTCACACTAGCGTTATTAGCTCCGCGGTGAAACGTCGTTCGTCACTGAAAACTTATCTGGGTGCTCTTTTAGCTTAGAATGAAAATGTATGAAATATTCCACAAGATAATTTGCATTGAGTATAGGACGTACACAGTATCTCCTTTTCTTATCTCTTTTGAAATTTCTATAAAGCAAAGCACAAACTAGAACTTTCTTGCTAACGGACATTGTGAATCGCAGTTGCGAAAACGGCCGGAGGGGTATGTAGCACCTTATCTTGAACGTTGCTGAAAGAAGACTGGTCGGTTTGTTTAGGAGATAAGAAAAATCGACGATCGACATATCAAATAGCAGTTTAGTCGATGTAGAAGATGTATGTTTGTGCTAGGCCTAACTGGCCTTTCTTCTGGATAAACCAAAATATCTTCTAAAAAGAAATAATCCCCGATTCACAACCCCGAAGATAAGCCCCTTGAAAGAATAGAACATAGTTTGAGGAAACAATAATAATTGTTCCACCGCTAGCCAGCTTAGAACAATACCCTTCCAAATTAAATTTCCTGTACCGATAGACAGGCCATTATTACTTGAAGTGAACGTTAAGCCAGCCGGTTTATATTTATATATGGGAGGATTTGAGCGCTGTTCAATACATCCTCTCAAAGGCCTTCATTTAGTGCCCGCTAAGGATCGTTTATCGTAGTATATTTTGTGTGGAGTTTGTAGCTCTAATCTCGTAATAAAATCTAGGCGTAGTGCTAGATTTAATGTGTCGCACGGCTATAATTTGGAACTGTTTAGAGAGCTGTTAGACTGCTATTTTGCGGAAGACTTAAGCATGCTTAGCTTTGAAATGATCCTAGCATAAAATGTTCCCACTTGTGGGATACTTGTCAAGGCGGGGGAGGGGCAGGGGAGGAGGCCTACATACGAATACAATCTCGTTTTCTTTGTTATACACTGAAAAGAGGATAATAGTCCTTTAGGGGTATGAGGAACAGGGTGTAAAGTTCCTCGATACTCCATAGAAAAGGGAGGATCCTCCGGCCAGACAGGTGTTATGTCTGGCGGGCAACTGCCCGATAGTTGTTTTTTTTTTTTTTTTTTTTTTGAATGGCATCTCGCAGTTCAACCTATGAGGTTGTCGTCTGCTTAACCGGACTATCCTGTGGGTGCCTTTAGAGTAAGGCCTCCAGCCAGGGCATAAAAACTTACAAACTAAGCGACTGCACGCTAAGGGCACCCCCTGTGGGGTACGAACCTCGGCTTAGGGCGTCGCTGGGGGAGGACTGCATGGGGACAGGCTGGATCTGAATTGTATCATTATTTAGGGGCTGATTTAAAACTACTGGCACAGCATCGCGGGCTGGCTCGAGCG
This sequence comes from Cerastis leucographa, assembly GCA_963082945.1. NCBI lineage: Eukaryota > Metazoa > Arthropoda > Insecta > Lepidoptera > Noctuidae > Cerastis > Cerastis leucographa. Next base: position 6,897,211 of record OY720382.1, read on the forward strand.
AGGGTCGGGGAGGGCATGGACCGGGACGTCGCGACGGACCTCGACGGCGAGGTCGGAAAGACGGCGGTTTGAGGCGGAACTTTTTAAGAGTGCTAGTCTCTTTGCTACTCTCCTGGAGGAGGGTGATAGCATCATCTGGAGTGACAAGGGTATGCCTAGGACGGCGTACTGTACTAATGCGCGAGGGTTCGTAACGGGCGGCCGCTGCGATCAGGGGATTACGGTGTTTAATGGCGTTATCGAAGAAACGCTTCGAAAGGCGTTTCATAAACTGAAGGACGGTGGGCATTCTAAGGTCTACGTGTAGACGGTCATTACGGACATAAAAAGGGGCTCCCGTGACTCTACGTAAGAACCGGTTCTGTAAAATTTGCATCCTATGGATGTACTTAGGCTTGGTGTGAGCGTACACGACGCAAGCGTACGTCATAATGGGGCGGATCACCGCGGTATAAAGGCGCAATTTGCACTTGAGTGACAACTTGCTTTTTGCCGAAATCATGAAATGAAGCCTACCCATAGCAAACGCAGCTCGGTCGCGAGCTGCTTTGATGTGCGCCGCGAAAGACAAGTGGTTGTCAAGTATGACTCCTAAGTACTTGGCTTGCTTCTCCCAAGGGATAGGCTTACCGTACATAGTGATCGGGCTGAGCGCGGGTGGCTTAATTTTACGCTGTTTAGAGTAAAGAACTGCCTGGCTCTTGTCGGGGTTCACCTCGATTCTCCATTTCCGGAACCAAGCGCCTAAGACGTTGGCTGAGGTTTGGAGGGTGCTATAGATAGCGTCGTGACTGCGGCCAGTGTAATAAATGGCCGTGTCGTCCGCGAACAGGGCTAACTGAGCCTTCTTGCTCTTGGGGATGTCACTGGTGAACAGAGTAAAGATAAGGGGAGAGACGACGGAGCCCTGAGGGACTCCTGCTCTAATGGGGTGGGGAGAAGACAGTGCCTTCCCGATGCGATAGCGGAAGGTGCGATCCGACAGAAAGTCTCGTAAGATGAGCACGAGACGGTCCGGCACTCCCAGTTTGTACAGCTTATATAATAAGCCGTTGTGCCAGACTTTGTCGAAAGCCTTTGCTATGTCGAAGTACAACACACCCGTCATCGCTCCACGCTGGAAGCCAGCGCTCAAGTGCTCTACGATGCGATGGGCCTGTTGAATGCAAGAGTGTCCGGTTCTGAAGCCGAACTGCTCGTTGGGGATGAGACTCTTAGCCTCGGCGAAGTCTCTGAGTCGCTTATAAATGAGTCTCTCGTAGATTTTGCCGAGTGCGTTCAGGAGACTGATAGGTCTGTAGCTCGAGGGCTCAGACTTGGGTTTGCCTGGCTTGGCGAAACCGATGACAGTGGCCTCTTTCCATATTTGGGGAAAAGCGTTGTTGCTCAGGGCGCCATTGAAGATGGCCGCCATTAACACGACGAGCTGAGCGGGGAGGAGTTTAAACACCCTATTGGTGATTCCGTCGGAGCCGGGTGCTTTGCGCTGTTGAAGCTTATTAATGATGTCTTGCACTTCGTCAGCTGTGACCGGAGGCAGAGGATCATCTGGGTCTTCTACAGGGGGTAGGGCGGCTCTACGTTCGACGAATGCGTTCACCTCATCGAGATGTCGCTTGTCTACTGGTTGAGAGCTGGGGGAGCACTGGGACTCTAGGCTGTCTGCTAGGCATTCGGCCTTCTCAGAGTCGTCGAATGCAACGCTCTTATCGGGTCGCGTGAGGGGAGGCATCGAAGCCTCTTCGGTGGAGCGCAACTTGCGTTGCAGCTGCCAGAAGGCTAGGTGGGTAGGCTCAAGCTCGCTAAGCGTCTTGTCCCATTGATCTGAACGATGCTCACTAGTGCGCTTCTTTACAGCACGCTGTAAATGACGCATGTGAGCTTTGTTCGCGTCGCAGGGAAAGTTGCTGTAGGCACGGATGGCCGCGTTCTTCTCGGTTATCAGTTCACGTACGTCAGCGGGTAGTATCCAGCGTTGATCGCTCAATGCTGGAACTTCTCGTGAGCAATCCTTCAGTACGGATTGCACGTGTTCTGTAAACGAGTTGATGGCGGCCGTCGTGTCTGCGACTGAGACTATGTGGCCGGGGATGGACTCCAGGTGAGACGACGTGGTGGATTTCAGCTTTTTGCTGACTTTCCTCCAGTCGGTTATCACTTGGGTTGGCGGGGGCTGGCTGGGGTCAGAGGGACCCAAGCGGGGAACTAAGTGCATGAGCACTGGTCGATGGTCTGAGTTAAGCTCATGTAAAGTCTCGATGGAATGCAACTTAAGGTTGACATTCTTGAGTAGCGCAATGTCGAGAACGTCCGGACGTTGGTCGGGGTCGTGGGGATAGTGAGTGTGCTCCATAGGAGCGATGGGATCGAAGTTGAGGGACTCACCCAGGTTATACACGTGACGTCCTCTGGCAGAGGTCGTCGTGCTGTTCCAGGCGGGGTGTTTGGCGTTGAGGTCGCCCGCTATGATAACGGAGTCACTCAAGCCGAAGAGGACGGCAAGGTCTTTGGTGAACAGAGTGTGCTCCTCGGACGTGCCGCCGGGAGGGATGTACGCGGAGGCGATAGTGATCGGTTGATGACCGGTCATGCCTAGTCGACACACTGAAGTCTCGAGTAGAGACTCCATGGGAGGGGGATCTAAGGGGATGCAGTGCAGTTCTTTTCTATAATAGATTAGAGTACCGCCCTTGTGGCAACGTGACCGATCGTTGCGAACTATGCGATAGTTGGCAATTCTCGGATCGCGGTGACTGGGCTTGAGGAAGGTCTCCTGTATGAGGAGGATATCAATTTGATGGTCACGGAGGAAGGTGGCGATTTCATCACGCTGGCCTCTAATGCCATTGGCATTAAAGTACCCTAATTTAAGGGATCGGGGTTTGGTACACGTTAATCTCGTATTATCCATTGAAATTAAAGATTAATGCCGCTGAAGGCTTCGCCTAACTTGATTAGGGACTTGAGGATAATTTTAAGCTTATCACCGTCAGTGTTAGCCTCCCTGAGATCTGCCGCCATGCGGTCTGCTTCGGGGGTGACTAACTTTGCTAACGTTTCTAAAGTTACGTTAGGAGAGGAGACCGCGGCCGCGGGGCCGGGAGGCGCGGGACGAGCGGGCGCCGGTGCGCTCGCTTGGGCCACGGGAGTGGGGACAGGGGCATCTAATAGCCCGGGAATGGGGCTGGACTTTGCTTTGCCGAGTGCCGGGAAGGCTCTCTGGTGGTTCAGCGAGGTCCAGGGAGAGGGCCTCTGAGGGCTGAGTCTCTCCGGCATCTGTGCAGTTGGTAGCCTCACCGATGGGCTTTCTCTCTGCTGGCGGGCGTTTGCACGCTTCGCCAGTTTAGAGGAGGAGCCTTTGGGGGCTTTCGGGCAGCCGCGGTAGTTAGCCGGGTGGCCCGACTGGCCGCAAAGCACACAGCTCGGTGGCTCCGTGCATAGCGATTTGTCTTTGGGACGGGGGCAGTCTGCCGTACCATGGTCGCCTAGACACTTTACGCATCTGTGCGGCGCATGGCAGTTGGCTTGGCTGTGTCCGTACAGCTGGCAGCGGTGGCACTGCCCTACTACGGCTGAGCGGTAAGGCTTCTCTATTGAGATGCCTGTGAGGGAGCATACCGACTTCACTTTGATGATCGGGTGGTGTCCTTCTACTGGGTCACAGATGACCAGTACCATATCGTACTGGGCTCCGCCTCTCGCCTTATGAAGGCGGTGGACGGCTGCGACCGGGATGTCCTGGCCTTGGAGGTCATTTAGGATGTCCTCCGTGGATATCTCCTTCGGGATCCGCCTGATCACCACGCGGGTGGGCTTCTCCTCTGGAAGGGAGTAAGTATGGAAGGCTATGTGCCTTCCGATCAGCTGACGGGTTAGTTCCCTGAAGTCAGCGGTCGTAGGGACCACCACTTTTATGCCCTGTTGTGTGCTTTTTGCGCTTGTATATTGTATGCGGCGCTCAACACACATTTTGGACACGTCTGTCCATTTCCCTTTGTCCTGAATGAACAGCGGGGGAGGGGGCTTCAGCTTCTTTGAAGAAGCTGCTGAAGGGTGAGCCTTAGGGCTGGCTGGCCTGCTGGTATGAGCAGCGGCGGACGTTGGTACGGGGACCGGGGAGGTGGGACGGGAGGCCGCGGGAGAGGGGACAGAAGGGAGCGCGACGATCTTTTTAGCCATGGCGGCCTGGGAGTTTTTGCCCTTCTTCCTCTTGCCCTTTCCGACGACTTGATAGTCGTCTTCAGAGGACGAGGCGGCAGAACACGAGTCTAAAATTGACTCTGAGTCGGAGACTGGCTCAGTTGTGTCCATGTTCTCGGAAACGGGAACAATGGACGCAGGTTCGGACTGATCCTTTGTTTGCGAAACAAAAGGTTTCGAAACAATGGGACTCGGTTTAGCCGGAATCGCGGCGGCGACGGCTGGCGGTAAGCCTTTGTCCATGTTCTCGGAAACGGGAACAATGGACGCAGGTGCGGGCTGGGCCTTTGTTTGTGAAACAGTGGGTTTCACAACAATGGGTCTTGGTGTAGCCTTAATCGCGGCGGCGACGGCTGGTGGTAAGCCTCTGTCGGCAGGCGGCGGAGACAAAGGGCTTTCAAGTGCGTCACTGAAGTCAGTGACGTTATCACTGGTTTGCCGGATAGCATTAATTTCAGACCCATATTTTTTAAAATTTGGGTCTGTCGCAACGATGCGCAAGAAAAAGCGCAAAAGGGCTTTTTCTGTCTCGTCGAGGGACGACATTTCATCGGCTAAAAGTTAGCGGACATTTGAGTGAAGCTCAGCGCGCTTATCAACCTAATTCCTTGAACAATTATGTAGGGAATTTACTGGGTCAGCGACTCACCCGTTTCAACCTTCCCGCAGCCACAGTCCGAAGGTCCTGGCTTGGTAGCAACTCCAACCCCAGTCTTAGGAACTTGCTTTCAGGAACTTGTTAAAACGGGAAACACTAGCACAGTATATCGGCGGCACATGTGTTCGCGACGGAGTCCAATTTTTCACCTAGACACTGAAGGGGTTAGGCGGGCGGATTGGGTCACCACCCTCTCTCGGTTTCGTTGGCACCGTTAGGTTTCCCACCAAGAGCCTCGAAACTGAGGACTTTTCCCTGATGGGGCAAAGGAAGTTAAATCGGAATAATATCCGAAGCAAATGAGCAAGTGCTGTCTTAATAAAAAGACAGCAATTGTTCGGGGGTGTAGTCGAGGGACTACTGATGACGTCACGACACTGGGAAGCGACGAACCGATGACACACACTGATAGCGAGCGGGAATGCGAGCAGGTAGCGGCACGTCCGTACGCGACGGCGGTCAGGCGGCGAGTGCCGATAGTTCGAACCAGTGGCTGTCGCAACGTCCCCGACATGGGGGGCGTGGCGGGCGGGATGTGGGCAAGCCCTTGCCCCGCGGTATCAACACAGTGCCCGTTACGACGGGCACCTCAATTAGATTGCCATATAGGCGAAGGAAGTTGCGAGCGCGTGTAAAAGGCGCGACTCGCAATGTGTGGTTGGCATTTTGTCCGGTAGGAGGCGCCAGCGGCGCTAGCGCTGCGCGCTTAGCTACGGTACAACGTTACCGTAGCGAGCGCCGCTTTCTTCACGCCACCTCGGCGGTCTGTCACCGCCAGGTGAGACCTCCGGTTGCCCGGAGGAGGCCCAGCGGGTGACGACCTGCGACAGAGGTGACTTTGTTGGCGCATCCTACCGCTAAGGATGTTGGCCCCCGTCTGCAGACGCTCTCAGAGCTAGCCGATTACGCTCCAGACTAAGGGGCCGTAATGAGTGTGTTAGAGCGGCATTGTACTGTGTAACGCCGCTCTTGTAAGCGAGTGAAGTAGCGAGCCCGCGCCGCACATTCATCGCGTGAGTTTAGATGCGTGTTGAGTGGTGGATGTGTGTTCGATGCGCGTCATGTCTATATTAACCTAGAACACGACGCGCTTCGAGTGTATGTCGTGTATGTGGAGTCTTATTGATTGGGTAGGTCGCGTGTAGACTGGGACGACCTACCCGGGGAAGTCAATCCGAGAGTGGGGATGGCTATACCACGTCCGCCGGCACAAGGTCGCGCGGGAGGCGACGTGTGCGCCTAGCGCGCCCCGCGTCAGGCGGGCGCGTGTGCCACGGCGCTATCTGCGCCAGGTGGGGCCATGCAGAGGCGTCGGCGCGCGCGAACATGTTGGACGCGAGGCGGCTACAAAAGTCGTCCAGGCTCTCAATCCCCATGTCGCGCTGTATGGTGGTGTTCCTCACGCAGCGAGGGGCGGCAGCTATTGTCCGCAGCGCAAGGTTTTGTTGCGCGCGGAGGGACTTCTTGTTGGTCTCGCTCGTGAGGGCGAACCAAGCTGGGGCAGCGTATGTCAACACTGAGCGAATGTACGTCTTGTACACGCCCAGCTTGACACGCAGCGGGAGGCGGGACGAGAGCACTGGGCGAAGTAGGAAGCGGGCCGACCTACTTTTAGCGACAGTGCGGCGGACGTGATAACCCATCGAGAGCTGGCGGTCGATGGTGACCCCTAGGTACTTGACCTGGGGCGACCACGCGACGTCGGCTCCTAGTAGTCTGAGGGGTGGTGGGAGTTTAGTGCCGCCGGTGGCAAGCGCCTGCGTCTTACCCACGTTCACCGACAACCTCCATTTTGACAGCCAGTCAGGTAGCAAATCGAGCGCGCGCTGTAGCTTGACGGCCGCGTGCCGCGTATTTAGTGACGTAGCTATGTACGCGGTGTCGTCAGCGTACAGCGCGAGCGTGGTGTCAGGTGTTGAGGGGATGTCGTCGGTGTAACATGAGTAGCAATAGGGCGAGACGCAGCTGCCCTGTGGCACTCCCGCAGCGATCGGGCGGGTGCCCGATAGCGCGCCGTCGACCACCACCCGGAAAGTCCTGTTGGAGAGAAATGGGGAAACCACCCTTACCAAGCGACGAGGCGTGCCAGCCTGTGCCATCTTGTACAACAGGCCGGCGTGCCAGACCCGGTCAAAGGCCTTTTCCATGTCGAGGAATACTGCTACTGCTTGCTCCTTCTTATTGAGTGCCGCGGTGAGCAGATGCAGTATCCTCGACAACTGGAGCGTCGTAGAGTGTTCGGCCCTGAACCCAAACTGCTCTGCTCGCGGTGAGAAGTGTTGCCTTAGGTGTCGCAGCAGGAGTTGCTCGAACACCTTGGAGGTAGTAGAGAGAAGTGTGATCGGCCGATAGCTCTCCGGCCTCAACACATTCTTGTTCGCCTTGGGCAGCATGATGACGCGCCCTTCCTTCCACGAGGCCGGGAAGGCGCCCGTGCGCAGTATGCCCGTGAACAGGCGCGCCAGTGCCGCTACCGTGCGGTAGGGCAAGTGGCGCAGCGCTGTGTTGGTCACACCGTCAGCACCGGGGGCCTTCCTTGGCCTAGTGTTTAGGATGGCGCGTCTGACTGCACAAGGCGAGAAAGATATTGGGTCTTCGTCAGAGGCTATCGGCGTGGCAAAGAGCTCTCCAAGGTGTTGCTCGACTGCTGCGATGTGCTCGACGTTGGCAGTCGGGTTCGGGACGAATTGACGCTCCAGGTGCTCGGCGAAGATCTCCGCGCGGTCTGGCGCGGAGTACCTAGGCGCCACGTCGCTGTGGAGTAACGGACGTACCGGAGCTGGGGTATTCGTGAGTTGCCTGCACAATTTGTGCAGGGAACTCCGGTCCCCTTCTGCGGTATCTATTTGTTCCTCCCAGCTCTCGGTATTTAGCTCCTGAAGCTTGGCCCTCACTTTCTCAGCGAGGCGGTTTAAGTCGGCCTTGTCTCTGGGACATCTGGATGCTTGCCACCGCTTGCGAAGGCGCCTCCTTTGGGCGATCATCCGCTTGAGGTGGGTGGGCAGAGGCTTGTAAAGGAGCCCCTGCGGTTGCGAGTTGGTCTCTGTCGCCTCTTCATAGGCGCGCTGGATGCAAGCGGTGACCTCAGCCGCTAACCCGTCGACGTCCGCGGCGGTGGTGACGGGCCAAGTAGGAGTGGTGGTTTCCATCACTTTTGTGAATCTCTCCCAGTCCGTCTTGCGACGTGGCGCTGGAGGAGAGAGTCTCGTCGGCATCCCTGACAGGACGACGAGTACAGGTTGATGGTCCGACTGTAACTCGTCGTCTATCACTTGCTGGGCGATCTGGCATCCCAGGCCCCTGTGGATAATGATGTCCAGCACGTCCGGTGAATGTGCCTGGATATCTGGGTAGTGGGTTGGTGTTTCAGGGCCGGACACCATGTACCCACGGGCCTCTGCGTCAGCGAAGAGTCGCCTTCCTTCGGCGTCTGTAGAATGGCTATTCCACGCCGGGTGCTTCAGGTTGAAGTCGCCAGCGAGGAGAGTTGGGTGCGGAGAGCTGTAAAGCAGCGCCCGCAGCTCCGCCACGATCGGCGGGGCGCTGGGCGGGCGGTAGCAGGCGTAGACATCTAGGTCCTCGCCGGCGACATGCACCTGGACACCTAGCGCGTAAAAAGCACCGGCTGGTTTCGGTGGGAGAGGTTGGTGGACGACTCTTCGGCTAATCAGGACCGCCAGACCGCGGTAAGCTGTGCCGTGTGGAGACTTCTCATCCTGTCTGTACAAGACGTATCCTGGGAATTTGACTCTGTCAGCAGGCCCTAGGAACGTCTCGCTGATGAGCGCCACGTCTATCCTTTGTTCCCTGAGGAGGAGGCGGAGAGGGGCGACCTTTTTCTTAAGGCCGCGGGCATTCCAATGTATTATCCTTAACGGGCTAGCCATAGTAGAGTTCTAATAGCTTGGCCAGCCCGTCAAGGATGACCGATCCCGGGTCCTGTCCCTGCCTTATGGCCCTTATAAGGTCCAATAGCAGATGGATGGCGCAGGCTGTGATCTCCTTTGAAGGAGGGGAGTGGCGCTGTTGAGCTCGGGCGCCGACTAGCGGCTGGGCAGTGCTAGGCGCCGCTACAGACTGTGCGGCGGCTACGATGGTGTCTATGGGTGGGGGGGGTTTCCCCGCCCGCTTCCCCTTCCTCTTGCCGGCGCCAGTAGCGGCGTCGGTAGGTTTCTCCGTGTTGGTGGTGGTGGCTTTTGAGGTGGAGGGCGCCTGAGCTGTTGCCTGCGCCGGGACGGGACCGGGGTCCTGCCTTGCTTGCGGCGCGGGAGGCTGGGGTTTCTTCCCCTTTTTTGCCCTCTTCCCGCGCGGCCTCTTTCTCCGCCTCGAGGTGGGAGCATCTTCCTTGGTTGGGGGCCCGTTTGCTGTCGCCATTAGCGACGTGCTTGGGGCCTCATGGTCCTCGGCTTGGGTGACTGTGGCCGTCGTTTCTCGGCGCTGCCGAGTGATGGCGACAGTGCCCGCTCGCTTGTTCCGGAGTTCTCTCCGGAACACAGGGCACCCGCTGCTGGACGCTGGATGGTCGCCTGCGCAATTGGCGCAGGTGGGCGTCTCTGTCCGTGGGCGTGGGCAGTCTCGGGCTGCGTGGTTTTGTCCGCAACGCACGCATGCGAGCGGGCGGTGGCACATGTGCGAGCTATGGCGGAATTGCTGGCACCTGTGACACTGGGCGGGCCCTTTCTTGCTCCGCCAGGCCTCAATACGTACACCCCGCATGTTCAATAACACGGTGGTGTCGTATATTCTATGGAATTCAGGTTGCCTCCTGATGACAACGTAGAATAGGCAGCCCGGACGTCCGCCGCGCGCTTTGATATTGCGGACGTATTCGGGCTCGTATCCCAGTTGCCTCAGCTCCTCTTCAATTTCTGTTGGGTCCGTGTCAGCCGGTAGCCCCCTGATGGAGACCTTGAGGCTGCGTTCCGCCGGCAGAGAGTAGGAGAACCAACTAAGGCCCTCCGACTTCTCTAGGTCCGTGAGGTATCTCTGGACCGCCCTATACTCGTCCTCCGATTCTGGGTTGAATCGGATTCCGCCCTGGTACGGACGAGCATTGGGTGGGTGGCCCAGAATATTCCTCACCGCCCTGAAGTGGAACGCCCAGTTGGGCATCCTCTCTACTACCAGCGGGGGGTAGCGAGGCTTGTCTCGCTCCTTTTTCTTCGCAGCTGCCTCTGCGCTCGTGCTTGGAGTAGGGGCTACGGCGGCGGCAGGCATGGGTTGGGTGGCGTCGTTTCCAGTAGGTGAACGGCGGGCCGCCTCGGCGAATGACGGCGACCCGACTCCGGCTCTACCGCGCGGGTCGCGCTGCGGGAGCGGGGAGTCGGGGCAGATGCGCTTCGCCTCTTCAGCGGCCTCATCATCAGAGCTGCGTGGGCGGCGCTGTGCACGGGTCTCGAGTGAGACGTCGCGCTCAAGCGTCGCTGGGTTTTTGGTTGTTTTAGAGGTAGTTTCACCTACCTCAGTATCTTCGTGTTCCATGTCACTGTACTCTTCACTGGAGAAGTACGGTGACATGGGCGCCGGTGAGTCCTGGGCTGCACTGCGTGGCGGGGGCGGCGACATCGGTCCCGCACTGGGCGGCGCTGCGGCGGCTGGGCCTGCCAGCAAGCGGCCGGGTGCGGGTGATGCTGCGCGCTCGGCTCTCGGAGCGGCGGCGGAGGCGGGGCGTGCGTGCGTAGATGGGCACACAACGGGGCGCGACGCGGCGGACGCGGCCTGGTTGGCAACGGCAGCGGATGGCGGGCGCACGGGGCGCGGGCTTGCGGCGCGGGGCGCATGTGTCGCGGTCGCCCGGTCCCCCTGCGCAGTGGCGCGTAGGGCGGAGGCGACAGCGCGAACAGCGGCCGCGCGGCTGGACCCAGGAGGGCCCGGGACCATTGTCGGCACTGGACGGAACGCGGGTGGACGCACAGGTACCGCCGGTGCACGCACGGATGGCGGCGTCGTGCTTGGTGGTCTTCTTGGCGGGGACGGTGAAGCAGGCGATAGCGGGAACGGTCTCCTTCCCCTCTCTTCTTGGTTGGCCTCTTCATCTTCCTCGTCAGAGCTCGAGACATCACTGAGCGTCGGACTCCGAATAGTCGGAATCGACGACGCTCGGTCCCCCTTGGGATTGAATGGTGGCGGCGACTTCCTCGGCATCTTGTAGGTGTAGCCTAACCGCAGCCGCTACGGTGCACCTGCACCGGGCAGCACGGGGGCACCCGCTGTGAACCCACAGGCACTAGGTACCCATGGGTACTCAACGGATACCTCTTCCGCAAAGTTTTTAAAATAATACGGCTCGGGCGGTATGCGCAAAAACTTATTTTACCCGCCTACCCTCGACCAAAATAATAAAAATTGGGAGGTCGACCAATCACGGCCCGCGCCAAAGGTGGCGCAGGGGACTTCGGTGGCGGCCAGCGGAGGCCTGCACACTCGACGGTTGTGATTTGGTCGGTTGGACTCGCGGACAAAAGAACGTATTAGCGCGTGGAAGGCCACAGGCCAATCCTGCCGATAGTTGTTATCGGGTTTCTGTATATATACTGAAGTCGATGTAAATTTTGCTTGTGACTTGTAGGAATTTGATGTTAGTTGCTCCGTCGTATCATAGATGGCGCTGTAGTCTTTTTGTATTATGTTGCTTTTTGTGGCCGCTACATCACTCCCCCCCGGAGACCGGAGGTCGATAGTTGAATGAGTCTACTCTTTTTAGTATTTAGCCGTGCCAGTTGAAAGCTCGTTGCCGCATTGTTCGCGGTGAGTCGGAACAGTCTGCGGTGGTGATGCGAACCCCAGTGAGTCGGGGCCGGCGCTGCGTTTGCTCCGGTGTGTCGGACGTGGTACAGCGCCGCGATGTGGCAGACAGCTAGAGAGGTGTCGACCGGGAGGTAGAAGCTCTCGACCGGCCGAAAGTGCAGTATGCTGTGCCATGGTCGCTTGATGAGAGGCTGAGGGTGCTGACCAGGAATGCGCTTCCGCTGCATGCTGGTGGTCAGGTTTACCCAGTTGAAGCTGGCTGGCTGTGAGACTCGCTGCTCGAAAGCTGGAGGAAGTGATGCTGATGTTGATGACGTCATGTTGCTCGAAGGCTGCGCTGACGTCCATTTCGGGGTCACCAGTTTAGGGGTATGAGGAACAGGGTGTAAAGTTCCTCGATACTCCATAGAAAAGGGAGGATCCTCCGGCCAGACAGGTGTTATGTCTGCCGGGCAACTGCCCGATAGTTGTTATCGGGTTTCTGTATATATACTGAAGTCGATGTAAATTTTGCTTGTGACTTGTAGGAATTTGATGTTAGTTGCTCCGTCGTATCATAGATGGCGCTGTAGTCTTTTTGTATTATGTTGCTTTTTGTGGCCGCTACAGTCCTACCATTCTAAATGTGCCTCTTTGGATTAGTGGTCACAAGTTCGACTTCTGAGCATGAGGTCCTGAATTCGATACCCAGGTCGGTAAAAGTGTTATTGGGTCTTTCTATCAGGAATTTCTCAGTAACAGCCGAGGATTCTACATTTGTGCCCGGTTGTTGGCAATAGGCTCGCTCCCATTACATGAGAGTTAAACATAACTGGCGAAATGTGGATGTACTAATGATTACACCTCAGTCTAACCCTTCGCGGATTACAGGCGTGATGTTTCGATATTATGCATTCTAAATTTCGACAAAACAGAATCCTAATCGGTCGTTTCTCCTCCTACCAGACAAACCGGTACGGGCAAATGGTAAACTGACTGCGGACAACAAATACTAGCAGATATTTCATTGAAGTATCACACAGTGTCCGGTATTCCGCGTCCGCATTTTGTCCGTACTAGTTTGAACAAACGTCAATGTACCATAAGCGTGATCAAAAACAAATCGATCGATTAATTTGCATACAGGATATTGGCTTGCCAGGCACTACGACACCAATCTGGCGGATATTGGTAATGTAATTTTATAGTTATCAGGTGTTTGTGATTGCCCAATTGAATTATGCAATATTCCCCTGTCCCTGCATAATAGGTACAAGCGGCAGTAATCTAATTGGTAAGGGTTGACAGTGAAATAAGATATCGCGTGCTGGTGGCCTACCATCATCATCATCTGCCTAGCCTTTTCCCTAACTATCTTGGGATGGATGCAGCTGAGTACCAGTATTTTACATGTAGTGACTGCCTATCTGACCTCCACAACCCAGTAACTGGGTAATACGATACCCCTTGGTAAGACTGGATGTCAGACTTTTTTTGGATTTTGACTACTCGTAACGACTGTCAAAGATCTACAAACGACAGCCGGGACCAACGGCTTAACGTGCTTTCCGAGGCACGGAGGAAACTCGGTAGGTAATGATGGTCACCCATCCACGGACCAACCTCGGCAAGCACGGCTTAACCTTAAAGATCGAACCGGGCGGCTGTTATTATTTAGCCACGAGCTCCTCTTAGTCGGTGGCCTACCATGACGTCTTAAAACATTATTGTTTTTTTCCTTTTCCAGTGTGGTTGGGAGAGAGATGGCGCTAGACGTCCTCTATAGCTCCGTCTCTTTCTCACACTGGAATAAGAGTAAAACAATACTGCTTTAAGACGCCATAGTAACCCTGCTGAAATTCCATTTGTTTAGCAAAGAGGTTTTTCTTTTACTTATTGACACGAAGTATGTAGGAAGAAAATAGCTTCAAAACTCAAAACCAGCCCGTCACTAAGATACAGTCCCAAGCTGTGAATAAAGTACGCGACTTTTAAAAATGATTTTCTTCTACTTTATTGATGGCCATCTGATAGGTGCAATCGTTATTCCATGAAAAAATGTTTTGAGTAAGTAAAGCTCGTGTGTACAAATAACCATCGTTCGTGGAACCTCTTTGAATCTACCTGAAGATTCAGATTCATGTCACCTAGCAGTGACTGGCAATATGATGCACAGGGCACATTTTCATTAAAATCATGACATAAATGTTTAGGAAATCATAGTCAGAACCATCATATGCATATTATCGATTCAATGAGAATCCTTTTTGGAAGTCTGGGTTTTTGAATTATATACCCTTGGTAGTCATAACGCAGAATATTACAGAAGACCGACTCCGTACAAGAAAGGATACACGCAAACATAGACACACTTCGCGTACAGCGACTGTAAGCGTGCGCACACATAGTTATGCTTCACGTACAGCGATTGCAAGCGCACGCACGCATAGACAACTTCGCTTACAGCGAGTGCAGAGCAAGCGCACTCGTGACTGGAATCCGTGCCAGTTTGTCTATTTGTGCGTGCGCCTGTTTTTAACCCCCGACCAAATAAGAGGGGTGTTATAAGCTTGACGTGTGTATCTGTGTATGGGTGTGTCTGTCTGTGGCATTGTAGCTCCTAAACGGATGATTTGTTTTTGATAAAATTGATTCCGTTTGAAAGGTGTTTTAATCGAGAGTGTTCTTAGCTATGTTTCGAGTAAATCTGCACGGCCGTTTGAACGTCATCAGCTCTTTTCTAGTTGATGAAGGGATATGTACAACTTCTACGGGTCTGGTTGATTCGAAATTCGAAATCTAGTCACTTGTCATCATGCGCATTGCAAGGGTCGGCTGCACACCCCGTCGTCCCCCTAAAAGATAGGGCTTTTTAAAAATTTATAACTTTCCTTCGTTTCGTTAATTAGCGAGAAGAAGCCCAACACCGAGAAAACTGGAAGGCAGGAGACCTATGCCCAGGAGTGGGACAGTCAAGGCTAAGAAAAAATACTTAATGTTTAAAAAACATAAAATGGAAAATAAATAAAAAAATTAAAAATCCCCCGACATAAAAAAACCTGGTTTTTTCTGTCGGGTTTGTAATTTTTTTAATTGTTAAAACTTACTTTTTCTTCTACGAGCTTCGAATTCTTTGTTGCTGTTATTTTTTAGAAGGTAACTTTAAATTTTACTTAAATGACTCTTTAGTTATTCAATTAGTACAACCCTTTACCTGTGTAAAGAAAAGTTTACCGTGTTTTTAAATTCAATATCATCTAATTAACTTTTAAAAATCCACTTCACGTCCGACCGCTCTCAACACTCTCTTCAACCAGCTGTAGTCAGCCACCCTGTAAAGATCTTCTTAATATTAATTTTCACTGTCAGATAAATAATTAGCTCTTCACAAACCATTAGCACTAAAGTCACTGCACAATGAATTCTAAATTAACCTGACAACCGCAAGAAACAACACCTTTTAACAATATTCTGACTTCATTTACATGGTTCTAAAAAAGTTAATACGTGGGTAGTACCTTAAAATACTGTAACCTTTTATACGTTGTAAACGTTAATAGGATTCGGTGGGTTCAGTACACTCAGAATTTCTAGACGTGTTCCAGACAAAAGCTTACTTGCCTCCATAATGTGTGGAGCTAAGAACAGGGTGTATGCAAATTGTAATATAATCTCTTTACATTTGTGCAGTCGGTGTAATAGCAGTTATTTAGGACTCTGGGGATTTTTCTCATGCATATGAATTTTTGTTTCTTATTTTATGGTAATGAGTTTAGTGATGCAACAATTGTAGCGAGTTTTATGACTGTGTGCATTGCACACATTAGAGGCTATTAAGAGCATTTACGCCGTATGGCATTTCATGTTATGATCAATATTATCTCATAATTATTACCATTTGCACAAATAACGCGAAATATCGTTATGGTAAAAGAAGTATTATTGACGTAATCCTTTTGTGTTTGACCCAGTTCAGTTATTACAGACAGACCACAGAATTTACGTATTCAAACTAATGACTTATATCCTCCTAGCATCTTCAAAACCATCGATACAAAATATTTCCTCTTTATCCCCACTAGAGGGTAACAAACCAATTTATTTTCCAATTTTACCTCCACACTTTACACAAGACTTTACAATTTTCAATTGCAAAAAAATCTTACTTTATCCCTTCTAAATAGGTTTTTTGTTGGTATACTAATGACTGTTTTCCCCTTTCCTTAATAAGCCACAACAAAGCCGGGGATCACTAGACCGTGAAGAAAGTAATTGAAGATCATACGTGATTGGAATATCTTAGGGAGGGGTAAGAAGGGATCAGTTGCGAAGAAACCCTATGAGTCCGCTTAGAAAGTTACAACCCTTTGAAAAATTAATAGGACGAGGGAAAGTATGCAGATTATGTAGTGCAGGGGATTTGAGGGATTAAAGGGGGAAGTTAATATAAGATTAATAGAGGGGAACCTTGAAGATATTTTTTGTTTTAATATTTTTTCTGAAAATTTTGTGTTGGCTTGGTGGAATTTGTTAGTTTATTAAAGGTAGAAAAGAAATCATTAAAATACAAACATAGATTGGAGTCGACCACACAAAATTAGCCTTATATTGCAAATTAAATTCAGGCTGTTGTTTTACATCCTCGTCAAATTCAAGGAGGTAACTATCCTAATGATTCTGGACCCGAATCAATATCGGTATAAGGTATCGTAATTCAAGTTGATTATTTATGTCTTTTGTGGCAGCTTCCTGAATTTGGACGAGGATGCAAAACAACACTACAACAACAAACACTACAACAACAACACAACAAACACTACTGTATGTATAGATATTTAAAAAATATCAGCTCACGTTACCTTGGAGGCTGTCAAAAGAAAAAACAACACAACTTTACACTGAACTTAAACCTTTTAAGCATTTAATAATGTTCTTAACTCTGAACACGTCACTGCCATCTAAACTTGTAACTATATTCATATAATATCTGAACTAAGAGTAAGTACTCAAAAAGCACTACTTTTCATTAAAGATAATGCTTTGCTATCTTCATCAGCTGTTAGCTAATTTTCAACTAAAACTTCTAAAGTATCAGTATGCACATGCAGACTAACCTAATGTTCCCCCGTCAGAGATTGTTCTTCTTGGAAACTTTCAAATATCTTAACTTTTGCCACAAGTTTGTAAATGTGACAATAATTTTGGGTGATCGTCTAAGATTCATCACCGCCCTAGCCTTATTCCCAAGTATGTTGGGGTCGGCTTCCAATCTAACCGGACGCAGCTGAACATCATCTGTAGCCTTTCCCAAGTATGTTTGAGTCGGCTTCCAATCTAACCGGATGCAGCTGAATACCAGTATTTTACATTCATTAATTGCCTATCTGACCCCTACAACGCAGTTAGTACTGGGTACGATACCCCTTGGTAAGACTTTTGGGCCACTGACTACCTGCAACGGCTGTCAAAGATAATAAAAGATGACTAACAAAGATGTGAATGACAATCTTGTATTTTTTTAAAGTTTATGTAAAACCTTCTTCATCCTATACATACACATCATAACAGTAAGTAATTTTGATAAAATTTAACCCAAACAAGGTTTATATCACTTTCGTCAGATAGTTTTTTAGTTACATCTTGACCTTTTGAAGCCAAACCAAATAGAGCACGTCTTCTGAAATCATGTTAGTGTTCCCCATATCAGACTGACCATTATCTGAAACGCGGTCAAGTATAGCGCCTTACCAAAAAGAAAAGCTCATCTCAGAACAAGCAAAACCAAGTCTTATGTTGAGGGAGTTAAACTTGGTTATCTGAAACCGGTCAGGTCATTACCAGCGTTGATAGGAACAGTCGCATCGATAGGAAGGCCGGCTTCCGTACTCCCGTTGCGCTCAATTGAGCTCTGCCTTTCGTTGGAAACTTGACGTGGCGTATAATACGCAAATGTTGAAATAGGTCACACAACTTGACACCGGTATTCAACCGGAACGAGTCCGGGAAATTGAGTTATTATACCCGAAATGTTTGTCAAAGAAAGTTAAGGAACATTTGCATTAATGAGAAAGAAACTGCCGCTGCTTTTCTAAAATAAGGAGTCACGAAGTCGTGGGTCGTGAGGAGTAACGTAGGACTGAATAGACGTAAATCACTGGTTTCTGACTCTTGTGCCATGAATGAAGCTTAAATCAGGTATACACACACATCAACACACTGTAAACTGCACACAGCAGAAAACAGCAAACTTTTAGTTTGTAGAGGCTCCCATTTGACTCAGTGCCGTAAGATAGTAATAATTTACAGTACCTAGACCAGTAATGCACTTGTACTATACTATCCTATTCTAATGTCCGTTTTTTTTTCTATAAATTGTTATTACTCTCCAAGTGTTGCCAGAACAGAAGGAATTTTTCATCTCATACGTACTAAAAGTCCAAATTTTAAAAGTAATCACGACGCTTGTCCTATTTGCGCAGCCGCTAAATCGCTTTTTGTCTTCTTTCCATGTGAAACAAATGATTTAATTTCAAAATCTCTAAAGCTCGCATTCTCTTCGGGATTTGCGGTAATAACTCCGGATGTAATTTGCATAAAAAATATTTTGCATTTCCCCTCTTCTTGTTGTAGTTTTAATATCTCGTTTGAAAGAAGTTGAATGAAAGCAACAATCGCTTTATGAATGCCTGGTCTTTAATTTTCTTTTTATCAACGTGACCCTTTGAGAAGAATAAAGGATGAATAGCCCCGTTTCTAATGGTTGAACGTAAAAAAAGCTTTAATTTGGCGGTTTCCTCATTAATTCGCGTTTTTGAAGCTTCCCCCTTATTGCCAAGATAATTGATACTGCGCAGGTTTTTTAAATGAGGTTTGGGTTTCATGATAATGAGTTAAGGTAAGATTTAAGGTTCTAAAATGAGTGTGTGTCTTAGTCATTGTTTTGTCAATTCCAGGATTACGGTTTGATATACATTCCTGTAGTAACTTAACGGGAAGGAGTTACTGTTATTCTGAAATTGTTGTTGAATTAGTTTGTTTTCCTATTTAAAGAAAACCTTAATACATAAATGACCATTTTATTAGATACCCTAATCCTGTCACCGACGAACGTCAAATTTACGAAAAATGAAAAATAAAATTCGTGACAGCGAAATGATTTGGATTCCATCCTTCCTGAGATTGACTCGCAAAAATGAATAAATTCACAAAACTTTTTCGTTTACGGAATTTGTATGTATGACGTGGTGACTCTGAAATGCCATGAAAAAGGATATCAAATTGGACAATCACGGTAAAGTTTCTAGTCAGAAGTAATCATGATACGTGTTGTTTTATGTGTCATAAGTTAGGGATACCTGTTAACTTTACATTTTATGGCAACTATAAAACAGGATATGGGAAAATTCCCTTTTACAAAATGCTACTGTTCTACTTACTTCGCATTTTGTTTGATGGTCTGTATACTGTAATAAAGGAAGGATTTCCTCAATGAGAAGAGATTTCACTAAATCCGTGCGAATCCAATATAGATTAGTGGGCCTTTCATCAAATCTCCTTCTAATGGGCCGGCAAGAAGGTGCGATCTGATAATTTGAACGTGGCGTACGTGTTCAAGAAAATAATGATTAAAGAAACAAGTTGTTTGGGGATCTAAAGGAGGAGCTTAAATGTAGTTTATTTCTGTAGAAATAGACATGTTTAATGAATTTTCGTGTACTTATATTAAACGATCCCTTGGGACGTAACTGCAAGCATATGTTAGTTATGCCCGCGGTTGCGTCCCACGGGATCGTACTTCTGAGATAAAAATTATCCTACGTGTTAACCCAGGGTACCAAATATCTGTTTGCCAAACTTCATCCAAAGCCGTTTAGTATTTTGGCGTGAAAGAATAACAAACATCCATCCATCCTCACAAACATTCACATGTATAATAGTATAAGAGTTGCACCCATCGAATGGGTGATGAGTTCCTATTCATACTAATTCCTCTCTTTTTTCGCGCAGATCAACAATGAGGCCTCCAATCCCTTTCTTCTTCATCTGTTTCTACGCGCTCCTGTCTCCTCTGCAATGCGGCACCTCATCCAGTGCAGCTGATGACAGAAGATGGCTGGTGTCTCTCGTGGACCTGGTGGAGCTGGACTATGTAGACCATTGTGAACAGAGAGCTAATGCTGCGTGGAATGAACTCGCTGGGAATAGTAAAGGATTGGCGGCAAAGGTTGGTAGTGATTTTTTATCATTGATTGTCAGAATTTAAATTTTAGACTAGCCGTTTCTGTATGTTGACACTGGCATTTGAAGAGAAATCGCTCGCTTATATCGAAAATCATATTATAGTTCCATGGCAGATGTGTCACTTTGCGATGCAGTCATATCTGCCGATTAGTTAAGGTAATGTAAGTCAGTTGCATAAATGACAGTTTTGAGTAAGGGAGCGCTTAGGTCTTAAGTGCTCCTGACCATTTTCGGTTATGGCGGAACATTTTCGGTCATGGCATTTTCGGTGTTGAAGTGCACATGTGTGTGCGCTAACATTGGTGCACTCTCTCTTTTAACAGTCCGATAGGACTGCAACACAAGTACCTAATCAATATTATTATGATTTTTCTTCCCTATTTCCTATTATTGGGTGGTTTATTTCCATATGAACGAATGCGTAGGTAGCACCATATCAAAAATTATTCGTATTTTGCGTGTCAGCCAACTAATTCTGGCTTCCCTAAAATAGCCTAGCCTACGCAAGCTCAGCATTCCAATTCTTTGAGATCTTTCCTTTCGCAGAATTGCCGTTACGCCCGTATAAATAAAGTATCAAGTAGCTACTTTTGTATGCGAATAAAATTAATTCGACTGTTCGAAAATAACACAATGCCATTTAATTAGGTACTGTTGCCTACCTAAATCTCGTATTTAATTATTTTTAGTTACAAAATTAATTATTTGTCAAATTTTTAATCCAATTCGGGAGTTAAACTTAGCTTCCGCTTTATTTAAATGCTTAAACATGGCGTTAAATTCAACAACAATCGGTACATATGACATTTGAAACAAAGATTTTAATATTATTTTGTTTGTTTGGATGATGTTATTTGAGATAGATATGTATTTATTGCTGGAATTGAATGGCTTATATTAATCAACTGGTTTTAATTTTTGTGTTCGTATTTTTCATGAGATAGAACTATCTCACACATCTGTATATTTGATTCTATATTCTTATTCATTACGGTACGATTCCCAAAAAAGTATCGTTGTATCAATTTCTACATGAATCTTACTTTTTCGACACTTTTACTATACATCTCATATAAATTGTAATGTACGTATTGACATCCTTCAGCATCCAATTTGACCCAGTCACCAAAACGATGTGTCCAACAATGACTTGACGAGTACTTTAACTGCCCATTTCACTAAAATAATATTTTTCTTTAACAGTTGGAGCGCGACAAAACGTTCGGCATGTTCGTCACTCAGCAAACGACTGACGTAAAGAGCGCACTCACCGCGCATGCGCTCGC
Organism: Cerastis leucographa; assembly: GCA_963082945.1. Taxonomy (NCBI): domain Eukaryota; kingdom Metazoa; phylum Arthropoda; class Insecta; order Lepidoptera; family Noctuidae; genus Cerastis; species Cerastis leucographa. The sequence continues at coordinate 6,918,322 of OY720382.1, forward strand.
TGCCGATGACGACGTGCTCCGGCGCAAAGTAAAGCTGTTGCTGCAACCTGGAGACACTTTGCTTGACACTGAGCAGTGGATTAAGGTAAGAATATCACGCCTGTAATCCCCGAAAGAAGAGTTAGGCAGCGATGTATCTAATTGTTAAGCTACATTTCGCCAGTTATATTTAAGTCCCTTGTAATAGGGGGCGAGCTTTTTGCCATCAATCAGGCACACATCCAGACTTCGCGGCTGCTTCTGAGAATTTCCTGTCAGGTTTCATGTATACTAGTCTAGTCTAGAGGCCGTACCTCAAGTACGGTTACTCTGTATCGGTCTCTACATTGAATCATTCTCAATGACAACATAAAAACAATAAATATACAAGGTGTTGTTTTGCATCTTCGTCAAAATTCAGGTTGTCACAAAAGACATAAATAATCTATTTAAATTACGGTACCTAGCCAATTATTAATAAACGCTGCTTTTTTTTGTTTTTTAAATTTGTCAGTATTTCAGAATAACCCTTATCGTGGTTTAGGGAATAAGAAATTATCGAATAAGCGTTTTTGGTTGTTTGTATGTGTGAAAGCGAGGTTATAAGGCGAGGATCGGACGGCCCGCATTTACAACAAGTGCTATTCACACTTACCGATTTCCGTAAACAAGAAAAATAAAATAAAAATGACCTATCCATTTTATTATCCATTTGGTTGGAGAATCATTAGAATAGTTACCTCCTTGAATTTGACGAGGATGCAAATTATCAGCCTTATCAACAAAGCAGATGTCTATCGTAAATATTCAACTAGCTAATGCCCGCGGCTTCGCCCGTTTGGAGTTCGGTAACTGTCACTCGGGATCCCTAGTAGCAGCATGAATAGTATCCTTTGTGTTAATCCAGGTTATAGTATGTCTGTGTGCCTTTTATCAGAATTCTTTCAGTAGTTTTTGCGTGAAACAGCAAACGTCGTAGATAGATGGACTATGTGTGTCCATCCATGTTGTAAGATAGCTAAGTAAGTGTAATATAAAACTACCCTTTTTACCTTACAAAATAATTCATGATAGTTCACGAGGCTAACAATAATAGTTCAGAGAATGAAAACTCCTCAGTTCCGCACAAAATATACCTGAGAGATATAATAAATTCATTTAGTTATTTTTATTACGATAGATAGTGGAAAGTAATTGGATATAAATCTTTGCTTTTATTTATGATGTCCGCTGTGGAGTGTTATCCGTGAAATATGTTTCTAACCGATGTTTTAGACTTGGTGCCTGGTGTTACCTTTCTGAGAACTATTACTACGATAAAGTATCGTTCTCGTTACTGTATAAAATTTATTGATTAAATAAAATACACGGAGCTTTTTTCAAAAGATTTGGCAAATAATGTCAGTCTCTAATAGGGGCGAGCTTATTGCCACGATCCGGGCCAAAATTAAAAAACTGCAGGCTGCTACTTCGAAATTCCTGTTTGATAAACCCGATAACACTGCTCAATTTGGCAATCGAATCCTTATTATTAAATAAGGATTCGATTGCCAAATTGAGCAGTGTATACAGAAAGTAGAGTATTTTAAGAAACTAATTTGAATATTTTTGAAGTTCATTGACTAATTTAATTCATTTAACTTATTAAAGTTAAGACCTCAATTTGAATAATGTAACAAATGGGGATTGCGCATTTTTTTTTAAATTGCTAATAAATATTTTTTTTAAATTGCTATTAAATGAATTAAATTAGTCAATGAGCTTCAAAAATATTCAAATTAGTTTCTCATAAATATGTTAGATTTTTTTGGACAATGCCCATTGTTAGAGCGTTTTAATATCGTTCCAAAACATTTTGTAATAGCAACAAATACTTAAAAGTAAGTAGATAGTCAAACTTCGTGCGAGTGTTGAGTTTAGCTCCTATAACTGTCTTATACCAGTAGTTAGGTACACGTTCTAAACCACAAGCTTTGGAATAAGTAGGTACCTGCTATTCGGAACAGTTGCTGTTATGTTATAACTTACTGAATTGTTAACCTATAACGATTAAAGTAGCTTATTATTCAACTACGTTATGATGCAGTGTTCACCTCGTTTAGATACTTTATTTCGGAAGGTAACTAAAACGGCGGTTTCAGATTGGCGTATTTTTTTACGTGTGTTTTTCTGTTTGTTGTAACGAAAATATGAGCGTATACGCGTGTCTTCTACCACACGCGCAACTCGTAATACGCCACCGTAGTGAACGCGTGTTTGCGTGTAAAATTTTATGAAGAGTAAAATACGGCGTACTTTTTCGTGCGTCTGTCGATACGAGCTTATACGCGCTGAAAAATACGCTAGCACAAACCGCTACAATTTTATGTGAATTACTTGATGTTAAAACAATAACATACTATAGTAAATAATTTCATAAGTAAGTATAGTAATAACATGACTAGAACGCCAGTAACCAAATTCCAATAATTCATTTCCCCTCATTAATTTTTACAACCAAAAAGATTTGTTCCCCCTTTTCCTTTTGTTTTTCCCTACTATGACGTCCTATAAAGTTGCTAGTGTTCCTCTTTTGCTACAGCAATACAAAGGTTTTTTGGCGCGTGGCAAAACTATGATCATGCCGAGATTATTCAGTTTTTAAAAACAACAGCGACCTTCTGACAGCATCATTCAAGCCTTCAAAAATCGTCTTATTTCATAGCATAAAATCACGCCTGTAATCCACGAAAGGTTAAGCAGAGGTGTACCTAATAGTACACTCATGTGATAGGGGGCGAGCCTATTGACAACCGGGCACAAATATAGGCTCTGTGGCTGCTATTACTACGCTTTGCCTAACCTGGGAATTGACCCCAGGACTTTATGCCTCACCTTGTATTTCTAGAATATTACAGTCGCTGAATATATTCTCGTATCGAGCAAAAAGTTGACTTAGGTTATATTTCTAATGTGTCCGTATTTTTCAGCTCGTCACATTCGGCGATAATGCTCAGAACAAGATAAGATTCGCAACCAACTACGATTGCGGGACCGCCACTAACTGCACGCTAAAAGGTAAGATTAATGTAGGTAATAATTTTTATGGTGTACATAATAAAGAATATTCTATCTATCTTATTATGCTGGTATAGCTGTTAACTTAGTGCGTATTTTAGTTTAAAACTAGTAAATAGCGTGATGACCCCACTTAGAGCACACGTTAGACGATGCCCTTAGCGTGTAGTCGCTTAGTTTGTAAGTTTTTATGCCCCGGTTGGAGGCCTTACACTCAAGGCTCCCACAGGATAGTCCGGTTAAGCAGATGACAACCTCCCAGGTTGAACTGCGACGGGCCATTCATAAAAAAATAAAATATAAAAAGATGACTTAGAGGCGTTTGTGAGAGATTGGCCGGAGAAAATTGCAAGGAGAGAAGGGTGAAAAGCTATGGGCTATGCCTTTGCCCAGCTGGCCTAGCATGACCGCCGTAGAAACGGGCTATGTATAAGGAAGAATCGACAATTTGACAGATATTTCTATCGTCCCAAGCATGGCGGTATTAATAATGTGGAAAAGAAATGTTTCTTTTCTTCAGTCGACACAAGTCTACAACGTCGAGCATGACGACCATATTTTCTCTTCTTTTGACATTTGGGGGTAGAAACATTACTTCTGACAAATGTCAAACTAGTCTTATTAAAAACTAAATACGAGAAATACGTTTCGTGGTTGCGTTGAGTTACGTTCAAAAGGTTGAAATGTTATGTAAAATATTTAGGTTTAATTTCGCGAAAAAGATCCAGGCCTGCATCCAGGATGCAGCAACACCATCCCGCCCACGAAAAATGAAAAACTCGTGCAATTGGTAACTTTTTTTTGTTAACTAAACGTAATAATATTCAGGGAATATAAATCAGGTGATAAGTCCTCGTTGCTATGGAAAGAATTTCTGTCTATGTCTTCGTAGAAACGCGAGTCGATGGGGCGCGCCATGCTCGGGCAGAAGAAATGTCAAGTTGTATAGAAAAGATTTCTTGTCGTTTCTTGGTAGAATAGAGATAGAACGGTCATGCTAGGGGGCAGTAGTGGGACAATATACAATATAGATTTAAGGCTAGTCAACAAATATTCATATATAGCAATGCCTTTGTTTGGGTACTATTCATTCTCATTGGTCATGTATATGGTCATACACGTCTTCGATTTTTGTGGTTCTCTCTCATGATTCTCCTTCATTCACCTTGGTTCTCTCAAAATCATCACCATATGCAATATCATTTTAGCATCAAGTCTAACCGGATGATGCCGAAAAAAGTATTTTTATACATAGAGCGACTGCCTATTCTGCGTATTAAATAAAATGTAGAGCGAAATTGGGTACTTTGAATAATTTAGATTGAATTATTGGCCGCCAAATGTAAATAAGGAAGTTTAAAAATAAATCCTGTAAGTTAATTTCAACCTGGAAACCATTTCTGTAAAAAACCTTAATTGACATTGGACTTAAAACAATTCTAACAGGAAAAAAATCTATTTAAGATAACAAAAATATTGGATACCCAATTTAAAAATAAATTGAGGGTTTCAAAAGTCCGGAAGAAGGGCAGAAGTCGAATGACAAATACGGACAAGACGACCACTGTTCACGAAATAAAATTTCCAAGTCATTATGAATTTTATAAAGTAAAAAGGAACTTTTAATAACACGGGCACAAGAGACGAATGTTTGTAAAAAGTTAATTCCTCATCTTTCGTGAGAGCACTTTGTAATTTTTATGAGGAAAAAAAATACATCGGTGAAGATTTTACGCTCACATAAAAAGACGAGTGGGGTAAGCACACAAAGTAGCTCTTAAATTAAATGCATTGAAATAATTAACTCCTCAGGGGCTCCTTTAGAGAGTTTTCCCGTATGTTTACATGCGAAAGAATATAAATGGAGTCAAATTTAAACAAATGGTGCACCATGTAATATTTCTGGGATGGTTAGTTTAATTAACCAAACAAAGCTACGTTGTGAAATAAGACGAGGAATACTCAACAATGCAACCAAAAGGATTTGCTTTTGTTATTTTCACAACTGTAGAATTTTGAAAAGACTAACAAATATGAAAGGAAGTATAATATGAGATAATTATCCTTTAAAAATTCAAATATAATATACTTAGCTCCGAGTACAAAATTCCACATTAGTATGGAAAGAATTCCTATTGTACATAACATTTTGTTAGTACTCATTCACTTTTATTACAATAACACAACAGCCGAATGAAATTCGCGCGCGCGCGCCAGTGACCTTTCAGCTGCGTGACTCGGTTCTGTCTCATTACTATTGTACCGTGCAACAGTGGGTAGGCAGAGCACCCGCACGGCTCACAACCCCGAATTTTATATGGCTGTTATAAAAATAGATCAGTATTAAAAAAAAAATGTTTTTATTGGGAAATTTGTTTGTTTTCATGAGTACAATCACGTGTTTAAGTATCGGTCACTAATTATACCAGTCACCCTATACTATCGTATTGCTCCTAAGGAACAATATACTTTCTATATTTTATTTTAGCAGTTTTTGTTGTGCAGTTTACTAAGAATTTACTGCTGGCTGCATGCGTGCGTAAAAACCACATATTAGTTAGATGTGTATTGTGATGTGCAGTGTGAATAATGGGAAAATCTAACCAATCCCATAGCAGGCTTATCTCGAAAAACGCGATATGATTGGTTAGTTTTAAACATTTCAATCGAACCTATGACTGGTGAAAACGAAGCCCCAGTTTAAAAAGAAAAAAAAAAGAAACCAACCAAGTGGGAGTCGTACTCGCGCACAAAGGATTCCGTAACACTAAACAATATACCTAATGACAATATTTTAACGCTCATTAATAAAATAGGTCCTGTTGATGAATTAATTACAACTATGTGATGCCAACCGTCGCGGAGTAAAATGGCTGTGGCATACGGACGGACAGGACGAATCTATAAGTATTACTTTTTTGGCGTTTGGCAACGGAACCCTAATAAATGGATTTTATATTAAAAACAGCAATATACAGCGCACCCGCCATTTTTAAGCTGGTTAACAATAAAATGGCAGTTAACTTTAGCTGTAGTTGCTTACGATCCGATGTCAAGTGCTAGTTAAATGCTTGACTCGACTGCAGCGGAAATAAGATTTTTTTATGACCAGCTCAATATTTTTATTTTATTTTTTATTATAGTGGCTTTTAGCGTTAGCCGTGTTTCGAAAACGTGGTAGTTCAAAATAACAACAAATTTGATGCTGTATGCATCTTTTGCTTTAGTCGTTAAGCTATTTCAAAATAATTAATAAGAAAAATAGGAAATAATAAAGTTTTTATAACTAATTATTCTTTTATAAAGGGACTCTTATTATTTTACTGAGAGAAACGGTAAAACTGGAATTAATTGTTATACCTAATGTATAACCGAATTATTTTACGTTTTCGAATTATGCATATTTAACTAAAAGATTCTGTTGTAACCACCATTTAATTAAAATTAATTAGTCTATAAATAAATTATACTAATGCTCAGAAATCTGTAGATAATCACGTGATTGACTCAGCTCATGTTTAGAAACTCAATGCCTCAAAACTCGAAGTGAATGCGTAAGTAATAGTCTGCTGTTGAATTTTCAATGCTCCCCTTAGCGTCTAAGGTCGAAAATTCAGTTTTCTTTACGTATTAATTTCTTTGTTTTCTAGGTTTAGTAAAAGTGGGTACACCCGTTTCAAATTCAGAAGTCTTAGATCAACAAGACCTATCTCTTAGTACAAATTCTGTCCAACATCGTCAGTATTTGTCTTTACAATTTTAGGTTCGTGAAGGCGGCTTGTGGCTAATTACCAATTATACGGGTCGATTGACTTAAGAGGTTACTCCGTCGATGAATGCCTTTTACATTTCGGTATTCTCTGTGTTAAATCGTGAGAAAACCGGCATGTCCTAGATCTAAAATTCGAAGAACTGTGGCATCCACAAACGCGTTTTGGGCCTGCTGCCACACGGCCTGTTATTTCTCATAATCTGATTACGCTGAGTTAAATCATCCATCATCACGGAGAGCAGCCGTGGCCCAGTAGTGGCAGCCCATTAGGCAGGCAGGCAGGCGCATTACTTTGTGTAATTTATTTCAACTTCGCTGATCTCAAAAATGGTGAAGGAAAACATCGTGAGGAAACCGGCCTGTCCTAGAACTAAAAGTTCGAAGACATGTGACATCTACCAACCCGCACTGGGCCCGCGTTAAAATGGATGACAGCCCACTGCCTCTCATAGAAAGGAGGCCTGTGTCCTAGCAGTGGGAACATTATAGGCTGATGATGATGAAATCATCCGTGCCTGTCACACGTAACTATCTAAATAAATTTAAAGGGGTATGAAGAACAGGTTGTAAAGTTCTTCCACCTCTCATAGAAAAGGCAGGATCCTCCGACTAGACGGGGGTTGTAACTGGTGGGTTACTGCCCGAGAGTTGTTGTCGCATTCTTATATAATTATACTCGTAAGTCGCGGATAACTTTAATAGTGCGATTAAGAATGTTGATGGTGTCATAGATGGAGCTGTAGTACTTTTTTTAGTGCCGTACAGATTTAAAATAGATATAGTAGTTATGAGTTCTGATATTCCAAATGACTAACAACTTGTAGAATTTGCCCAGTTATTTGCAGTTACACTGTCTAATACCTGTATTGTTTGGTATTTTTTATTGAGTCGCATATTCTGATTAAACCCTATTCCTGTTAGGAAAATTCTACTTATTATATCCTTACATTTTAATTCATCACTTGCTTTTTCTTTGACAGAGTTCCAGTACAACTTAGCGCGGCAACAAGATGAAGAGACCCTGCATCGGATGAAACAGTCTTGGGAAAAAAATCTACCCGATCTTAAAGACTATTTGGAGCACATACTTCCTTTACTACGGAACGCCTCAAAACAAAACAGTAAGTACATTTATAAATAGTACCAATTTTAGTCTTTCATTTTCACTAACGTATTATGTTTTTAGTTTTTGAAATTGTACAAATAAAGGCGTCACAGATACACGTTTATGTTACGTTCAGACCATTTCAATGCTCGTGGCTGCACCTAAAACGTACCTAAATGTGAATTTTCTCATTCCCATTCCAATTACAAAGGGAAATAAAATATTGGAATCCATGCATAGAACCAAATGAATCGTGATGAAAAGTCTTACAAGGATCAAAAGGCGCGTGGGCAAAATAGAAACTAACACCGCCATCTAATTAATTCATAATACAAGTAATTTCATGAACTTTTACAAATAGCGTCCTTAATGTCTACATCATAAACGAGCCAAAAGCACTCCTAGAACTACGTGTATTCTGAAAGATTTAAAAAGAAAATCTTCTTTTAAAAAATAGAAAACATTTTCACACAAAAGCAAAAAAGCCCCTCAAGTGTAGTCTACACAGTTTACAGTGTACTCCTAAATTCATTACAACCGAACAAAATTCTTTAAAGCATTGTAAAAATACTAGTTTATTTTGTTTGTTTAAAAGGACAAAGGAGTTGGTGGTACAGACAAGTTTTTCCTTCTAAACTATGACGAGAGGTTTTAAGTTACACATAGTTAGGTGTATTGTTCAGGGTGTTGTACAATAGAATAAAAATACTGAAGTAACATGTAGTTTTTGCGCTGCTTTGTTTTAAGTTACCTTTGTAACTTTTGATACTTCTTTAATGAACTGAAAACTTCTGAGGTGGTTTTTCAGCACGAAGGTGTAATTCCGAATGGCAAAGGCGACTATGTCATCAATCATCACATACAAATTTTTCACAGCTAATGTATTTTACTTCTGCCAGTATCTTGGCACATTAGACCTTTTATAGTTTATTGTTATTTAGTTTGTTAATCGTTGTAATGTATATAGTTAGGTCCTTTTTATGAAATCATATATTCTATATTCTCATCCATGTATGAATGAATAAATGTATATAGACTACTTTACTTCTAGCTATAGAAATACAGAAGAAACATCCAACCTAAGGGAGATTTTTTAGAAGGCCTACCTTATTTGGTCTTGTCCCAAACGCAGCCACAGAGTCTGGATTTGTGCCCAGTTGATGGTCTAGCCAGTACCCACCATAGACTAGCCACTTATTCCTAGGAGTTGAATGTAACTGGCGAAATGTAGTGATGGTACTTTCATACAAGCACAAAAGCTTGGCTTGTCCTTCTAACCTATTTTTCATGATGTTATGTTTTCTGATCAGTCTGCTCGTCTTAAAGGTTTGCCGTATTGTTGTCCACGCCACTGGAAATGTGGGTATAGTTTAAGGTCCTCTGTCTATCCCTTCCGGGATAACAGGCGTTATATCTACAGGAGCTATCGTTGCTATCTGTCATTGTGATTGGAGGCTTTGCGCGGTCTGTGGTTGTGGTTAGCTTTAGGCCGCAAATTCGGAACGGCGGGGCGGGCAGCGTCGCGTTCAGCGTGCACGCAACTATTTTTCGCTAGAGCGTGCGTGCGAGCGGGGCCGAATCGGAGGCCGCCATTCAAGGGGAAGTGTGACATGATGTGTCAAAGGAACGATATTACGAGACATTCGTGTATAATAGGGGATAATTTTTTCTTTGTCCTTCGGGTAGTTTACTGAAAAGTATTGGACAAGTATTTTTTCTTTTTTCACGTGGTCATAAAATTACGGAGATATATTGAGTTGAAATGGCGCATGACGTCACATGTAGGCAAGTTGTATACCTACTTGTGACGTAGTAAGCCCCCACTCTCCAACTTTAATGAGTTTTAACTAAGTAATTTTTTTGATATTTTGATAAAACAAAAAATACGTGTCTAATATTTTTGTATTACCTGTCTGACGGACAAAATAGAATGTCGTTTTCTTTACCCAGTTCGATCCCCTATTGTTGTTGTTTGTTTTGTTTACATTGCACTTTGAAGACAATCAAAAAAATCCGATTCAGATTGTTGTAATGTTTCATATATTGTAGCAAATTCTCCTAAAGAATTTCTTTGTTAAATTGTTTTACTTTTAGTTTTTCTTTCAATAAATAATTCACATGTTAAAAATGAATTTTCTTCTAATAATACGTCAATATCTTCCCATTTCATATTTTGTTTATGAACACACAACTTCTTTTACTGGCAAATCTTGACACACTTAATAAAATATCACTTGTAAACGCTCGTTAAAACGCCAAAACACTGATCACGCCGCTTGACTACACGCTAAAAACGCTGCTACGAATACACCAACAGAGATTTCTCTGTTGGTGTATACCATACGTATCAGTAGTCGTAGTCGAGCGTGCACGCTCAAAACAACGCGCCGCTGCACGCGCCGCCGTTCCGAATTTGCGGCCTTAGAGGTGAACCTACCGTGTCGACGGCGCGTAGGTACGTGTTCCACGCGCGCCTCAAGGAGATGTCAGCAAACCGGAAGGGGTCCGAAAGTGCCGATGCCTGCCAGGGCTGCGGGTTGTTCGAAAGAGATACCGCGGCCCTGGAACACAAAGGGCTAAGAAGGAACATGGGTGGGTTTTAGTCAGTCAAGTCTGACACTCCCTCCCGCTCCGCCCAGAGCGGGAGAAGTCATTTGATGATTTCCCATCAGCAAAAAAAAGAGGTGAACCTACCTGGATTGCGACATTTAATATTATTTATTATCATATCTCAATTATGAATGTTACTTGCAAATGTTAATAAATGGCTTCACACACGAAGCCACCAATTAGCCGACAACCAAGTCACCATATCTCAGCGGGTCAGCTGGCGTTGGTCTATAGAGAACATTGAAAATCTTCTGAGTAGGTATTTTTAACTTGGGTGCAAAGCGATAATTATACCTTGATAATTTATCCAAGTGTCAACTGAAAATAAAACCGGCCAAAAACACTATGACACACTACACTACATCATACTACACTATCTTGTTTTTTTTTTTTTTTTTTAATCAGCAAACAGATTTAAACGTCAATTTTTTTGTTAATTGTTTATCTCAAAAAAATCATAAAATACTAAAAAAAAAGACAATTACCAAATTGTCTTTCTTTTTTAGTAATGAAATTGTAAGTCAAAAGATCAAATAATGAATCAGATTGTTAATTAGCCGAAAGTTATCAAAAAAAATATATCTTAATAATTTCCAACCCAGACTTATAATTTGATATATTCATATCATATCGTGTAAAATAAGAGGGTCAGAATCAAAGAGTTTATATGAAAGAATATGTTATTTTATCACCCAACATATTAAACTATAAGCACCCACACGACACACAAATAAGTTCTCCCATAAATAATAATTAATCAAAAGAAATATAAGGGAGAGCGGCGGTGGCCCAGTGGTGGCAGTCCCGACTTACGAGCAGTAAGCCGTGGGTTCGAACCCAGGCAGGCGCATTACTTTGTGTAATTTATTTCATCATAGCTGCTCTCAAAAACGGTGAAAGAAAACATCGTGAGGAAACCGGCATGTCCTAGAACCAAAAATTCGAAGACATGTGACATCTACCAACCCGCACTGGGCCCGCGTGGCGGATTACAGCCCACTCCCTCTCACAGTACAGGAGGCCTGTGTCCCAGCAGTGGGAACTTTATAGGCTAATGATGATGATGATGATGATGATGATGATAACGGACCACTGTACAACTAATAAAAAAATATCAACTGATTTATTAATAATGGCTGTAATGGTACATAATTGAATTATTATATTTCGGACAAACATTACGTTTAATTAATATTAATTTATCCATAACCAATAATGATTACTAAACAGACCAATTATAATATAATACCGATAATGTAATTGTATATATAATTGAATACATAGCCATTGGTGTGAAATATCTATTTGTTTAGTTGGAAACTACTAGCAAATTACTGTAATAATAGTGAAATATTATGCTGGAGATACAAAAACATTAACTATCGCTTTAAAATGCGAATTTAAGTATCTGATAATCTGATTATTTTTGATGAATAGTATAAAACTGATGCTTCAATACAAAATATTTGAGATATATACAAACTTTGAAGCAGATAATTTCATAGTATGATATAATGTGCCGCACTGCTAACAATTATATCTTAAATAAACACACACACACACAAATATTTATGATATCGTAAAGATAGATTATAATTTTCAGAGAAACCATAGGGTTACTTAAACACAAGATACTAAATAATATTAAGTGTACCACTCCTATTTGTTGTTTTAAAGAAATTTGCGTTTCTAAATTATAATTATGTAAGCGGATTTTCTAAAACACCTAAATCTTAATTTGGTAATTAATATTAAACTAAGAATCAGGACCGCGCGGCCTTCTGGGAATTTTCCCTTGAAACCCATTTAGGATTTGTCAATAAGTACATAACGAGGCAAAATTTGAAACTTTCGGCGGCCATGAAGCTGCGAGAAAATGGTATTTTCTTGAGAAGCTTAATTTCGAAGTTAAAGACAAACTCGGGAAAGAGAATTAATATGTGTTAATTGCTAACTTATTTATAACGTAGAGTTGAGGTTGGAACTTACTCTTGGCGGTTTTAAAAAGTGGGTGAATGTATCATATTTGAAAGTCATGATTCTTGACTTTCATTAAGAATTTCATCCAAATCCTTAAATATAAATTTCATATAGATGTTTTAAGAATATCCAATACGATTTAATGAAACACTGCTGTTATGTTTTCTTTTTTCACAAAGGCTCTGTGTGCTCATATTTTCGAGATTTTAACGTGCGGTTAGTATTTAACCTGGTGTCAGAGATTTAATTCCACCCAAGACTTGTTTTAACACGACGTCGAGAATGATCTCTGAGACACATTTGGTTTCCTCTTGATATTTTCCTTCACCAAGGCTACTGATACTTACATAATACGTACTTGAATCCGAAAAATCAGAGGTGCGTACCTTGAGTTGGAACTCGTGACTTAGGACTATTGTATCAGGACATTTGCGCGCATGGACTTTTGCGTGAACTGACACTTGCGTTCGCGGAAATTGGGTTCGCGCCAGTGTCTTTCGCGCAAATGCCCCAGATCCATGACTATGCTCTCCGACTGTCACACCACTAGGCTACTATTAAACAATAACAATACCTCTCTTTTGCAGACTACAACTCCGTAGAAGAATATTGGGATGCGCTCGGCGAGTACGAAGGTGCCATACTAAAGGCCCGAGAATTGTGGGAAAATGTGAAACCTCTTTACGTCAAGCTACACAAATACATTGCACTTAGACTCAAGGGTTCTGATGCCGTCGGCAAGCCCCTCCCAGTACATTTACTGAGTAAGTACCCCATAGACTTAACTTTCCATACTAGAAAATAAGAAAAATGTGAGGCAATTAAAAATTGTCGGTACATTTTCGAGTTATTAGTGTTTCGACCTCGAAAAAATATTGTTCAGTAATTGTCGATGTTTTACCTGAATATTTAAGGTTATAAAATTGAAAAGGAAAATAACGAATTTCAACGATGATTTAATAAAAAAATATTTCACAAGGCTCCTCGTGATAAAGTAAAAACAACGCCTCTTTATATAAAACACACATGCTGAATACGCCACAGTATATACCACAGCAAACGTTCTATAGGAGTTGAAATTAAAACCGGTAAAGTTGCTGCCGGTAAACAGAATAAATAGTTTCAATGCTCGGGTAAAAACTTATTCGTACTTATGCAATTTCAGTTATTTGTAGCTAGGACCTAACGAGAGTAGCTAGTAAAGGTATAAACCGACCACAACGTAAAACAACGCAGGGGAATTAAATTAAAAAGCGGGAGGCAAAGACAATTTTTATCATAAAAGAATAATTAATAAAATTCATTTGTTTGCTTTTGACGTAAAATAATAACATAATTGAGTGTACAATTCAATTTTAACAAAAATTCTTTGGGTTTTTCTTGCTACTGATAAATCATGTCTAGACCACATTCTGAAAACTTTAAATTGTTTGGCATGTGGTTCCCCTGAGAACGATACAACCCATTGTCAAGTGTTCTCGAAAGTTTTATTCTAAGGTTAGCTAAGAATTTCTAAGAAAATAGAAATACGCCTCTTTAGAGTTATAGTCCCTTGCGATGTTTCAACATAACAGATCATAAGTGTACTCTTGGGCCAAAAACTCTATCTATCTAAAAGTCAACCTCTTTTCTATAAAGGTCTTTCCAAAAACGTAAGTGCCCGACTAACAACAAAACTAAATGCAATGAACTTAGTACAAATGTAAGCTTTAATAAAAAACTGTCTTCCAGGATCTTTAACAGGAGATGATTGGTCAAATCTAATTGAAATTTTACTGCCAAAACATGCTGGAATATACCAGAAAGTACACGTCAATCTTCAGTTAAAGGTGAGTTTACTTTCATGTACATTTACAATATTGCTAATCTTGACGTCATAATGTTGAAATCACTTTGAAGTAACACATAAGGTCGACTTTCCTTATTGCTGAAAAGGGGTTGCCCTTTTTGTGAATAACGATAAAAACGACCTTTCAATTACATCGCTTTTAATATTACAGAGGAAAACAAGGATAAAATGTTTATTAATAAAATATATTTCACAGAACTTGGGCGGAGCAGTAGCTTTCAAACAAGCAGCGAAACTCATCAAAGCACTAAACTTAGGAGACGCAGACCCAGATATTTGGACTGAATCGGTGTTCAATAGTACTTGTCCGCCAACCTTAGTCGACTGGTGCAAGCCCAACAAAGTTAGAGCAGTAACTTGTAAAGATGTCAGCATAGCCAACTTTGTAGAAGCTCACGAAGCGGTCATGAAGATTGTCTACAAGCAGACCATCAATCTACATAGCAACAACACTTATATTCTAAGAGAGGCTTCCCGCTATTCCGGTAAGAATCCGTTCCAGTTCTGAAGTGGTTTCTTTGCGAAGTTCGCAACTCATCGCGTTGTTTGTTACAGCTGTGTATGAAGCTATTCCTGGGTTCGTGTCGCTACTTTCCTTGGACCCACATGCACTCAGCAAAGCTGGGCTGTTCCCGATTGAAACTTTTAAATACAATCCGAATCATCATCGTCTCGTCTTACAGTTGATTATGGCTCTGAGAGATTTACCAAAGTAAGTTTTGGCTATTTCGGCATTTAATTTTGTCTTATGCTAGCTTCTCGAAGCTTTATCAAAATATTTTCCTTGCAGACTAAACTTCTATTTGGCAGCCGACGAATGGAGAATTAAAGTTTTAATGGGAGCTATACCGTACGCGAAAATACCAAGTAGTTGGAGCGACTTCCGTAAGAATTTCTCCAACATAGAAACGGGTGATAGTGATTTCCTTGGAGATCCATATATGATTTTCAACAAACCTTATATTGGGTAAGTTACAAAAAAAAAAAAGGTTCTCAAAATAATGCAATTGAGGTTAAGGATCATACTTACATTTTATTTTGTTGCAGAAAATTCATGGGCTTAATACTAAAATACCAAATCTATCAGTCTTTTGCTGAAGAACTTGTGTTAGATGAATCGGATTTAATACAACATATAGCTGAAAATAATGATCGATTGATGTAAGTATAGAAACTTTTATAAGGTCTTGCAAACTAAGCCTTCATTGGTGTGCAATTTTATATTATTAAATGTTTTTACAGGAATGCAATGATGCAAGGTTACGGAACCATCTGGCCTGAGATGGTTAGCGATCTACTAGCAAAGCGAGAATACGGCCTAGAATACACGGGATTAACAGACTACTACAAGTTCTTAGATGAATACCTAGACAATCAGTTAGATCCCTCAACAGACAGCTTTAGTACTGACGATTATGTTGAAGCTGCCGAACCGGTTCCAGAAGAGATCCCAGAGGTCCCATCTTCATCAGAAACCCCAAAAGTTGTCGAAGAAGAAAAAGAAACCCACAACGTTGTAGATAACGAAATCGATACAGGTGAAGGATCAAATTCTAAGTATAGCGTCGAAACCTCTACAGTAGGAGTATTGGAAATAAAGAATCCTGTAGGACCTGCGGACCAAAACGAAGGAAATACGAAAGAGGCGTCATATAATACTTACTGGTGGATAGGAATAGCGGTAGCTTTGGCAGTCGTTGTGATATTAATAGCAATAATAGCGAGAAAACGTCACAGTCATAGGAAACAGCTAGAGAGGCAGCGAAAAGCCAACTCGCAAGCCTGATTCGAGGAATATCGGTTCTAGGAGTGGAACCGATACTTATTGACACTGAGACTAAATATAGTGAAATTGTGCCAATAATTGAGTGGAGTTCAAAAGACGTATTTCTGTTCAGTGTATCGTTTTGTGTAATCTGCTTTTTGTTCGGGAAGTTTATTTGTGTTTAGCTGTGTTGGTTTATAATTTTGGTATTATTTATTACTTTCATCACACACCAATGCATTTAATTATGTATACAATGTATACTCAGATTGTTTTAATTTCATTTTTTATAATAATAACGCTAGATTATAAAGATGGAAATATTTTTGTACATATCACAATTTGCGACATAGAATAAAGATTGTTACCAAGAGTGTCTATAATAGTTGTATATTCTAGTTAGACGTAATTTTGCTGTGCCTTAAGCGTCTCAATTTCTAATAAGTAAGATGCATAAAATATGTTAGGAATTATCAAATTTGTAAAAAAATAACTGTAATTTTATAAAAGCCTCTATTTACTACTGTAACCTGCGAAAAATTTCCGACCAAAACTTGATGAATTTGTTTCTTGTTCATTGTTTGTAAATTCTATATTTTAGTTATAACAACATTTGAATATTATATATCTCTTTACCTGTCATAACCAAATATATTTTAATTTGATGTTGCTCGTAATTTATGTGTTACTAAAGCTTTACTGCGGTAAAGTGGGTATTAGTAAAGTTGTGTCAACATTGAAAGCAGAGAATAATAAATGTTTTGAACATAAAATGTGTGTATTTATTCACTCATCTCTTGTAAGTCTAGTCTAATAAGTAAAGAAGTCGCTACTTTAAATGAGGACCTTATAACGCTTGGAAAATATTCTAAATTCGTTTAACATGATAAAAGCCTGTAGTGTTAATATTGTTTCTAAGAGACTACTTTTCATTTTAAGCTGTTTTTAACCCCCGACCAAAAAGAGGGGTGTTATAAGTTTGACGTGTGTATCTGTGTGTCTGTCTGTGGCATCGTAACTCCCAAACGGATGAAGCGATTTTGATAAAATTGGTGTCATTTGAAAGGTATTTTAATTGAGAGTGTTCTTAGCTATGTTTCGAGAAAATCTGCTCAGCCGTTTGAAGCTCATCACCTCTTTTCTAGTTGATGAAGGGATTTAAACAACTTCTACGGGTCTAGTTGATTGGAAATTTGAATTCTTGTCACTTTCTCACCATGGGCATCGCCAGGGGAGTAGGCTGCACACCCCCCTCCCCCCTATAAGCTCAAGTTTTTTTTTTAATTCATATCTTTCCTTGTTTTCGTTAATAAGCGAGAAGAGGCGCAACAACAAGAAAAGTTGAAGGAATAGGAGTAGACCTATGCCCAGGAGTGGGACAGTCAAGGCTAAGAAAAAATAATTTAAGTTCTAAAGCATGAAATAAAAATTAAATTAAAAATTTAAAAAACCCCCGACGGACAAAACCTCTAAAAAACCAAAAATAAAATTAATCCAAGCGTCGTAGCGTCGGGGGACCGCTAAGTAGACCGCTTAGTACATAAAAATATATATACAAACAAAGCGGATCCCCGATGCTACGACGCTTGGATTAATTTTATTTTTGGTTTTTTAGAGGTTTTGTCCGTGTCGGGGGTTTTTTTCCTGTACAATGAGTTGTTGGTTTAGTGGTTGGAAAACTACTGCTGGGAACGAGTTTTTGGGTACGATTTCCAGGTTTAGCAAAGAGGCACAAGGATTCAACTAGGATTTTTTCAGTGCCCGCCCAAAGATTGGAATTTTGACCAGTCGTTATGGGGTCGTTACTTTATACGGAGTGTAAGAGACACCGACGCGAAAACAAAATCTATTGGTCTATACATTTTGTTGGGGAGCCTGCCGTTTTGCCGAAAAGATTTTGACAAAATTTCACTACCCAAACAAATTTCAGCAACCTTTTTTTATACCAATGCAATATTTGGAATGATTTTAGTACGCACTTTTTCATTTGGTAAAATTTTTACTTGACAGAATATTACCAAAGATAATGTCATTAAGGCATTAAGTATGTAATCAAATGATTCATTACAGCAAACAATCTTCAAACAACAAACGTTTGCTCAAATGATTTGCTGTGACAAAAAAAAATTTGTCCACAAATTCAGAAATTTTATGGTTACAACGGCGGCCTTATCGCTTATAGCTATATCTTCCAGACAATTTTTGGATGGACATTATGGAATTAAAATAACAAAAGGGGGTAGTCAGTGGTGTACTACACAAATATTTTAAATAACATAAGTGGAGTTATCTATTTCATATCATAATTATGTTATTAAAATAGAAAAAAAAAAAACTAGAATAGTGACAAATTTTGACTGAATTAAATTACAGAGACAGAAAATGATAAGTAACCAAGCTTTTAAAAGCTACGAGTGACTGTGATTGTCTTACCGACACCGGGAATTCGTTCCATAAACGGACAGCCTGGACCGTGTAGGACTGGTCATAAAATTTGGTGGAATGTGCCGACATCAAAAGTCTCAAATTCTCGTGTGATGTTATGTAAGGTTTTTTCCTAGATCCTTCTAAAGTTTGCAGTAAATAACAAGACCGATCCTTTATCGTATAATAAGAAGTTAACTCAATAGTATCATATCGACAAGAAGAAATCCAGTGTTAATGGAGTCGATGACAGATATAACCAGGGGTTAAGCTGCAATTTGATATGGACCGACGATTTTACTAATAGAGACGTAAGTAATCAAAGTTTGTAACTATGTAGAACTGTGGAGTTATCTGTTTGTAGTATTACTGAGTTCATTTAACTTCCTGGGTGGTTTAGTGGTCGCACGCGCAGCTGCAAGAGGTTCTGGGTTCGATTCCCGGTTCGGGCAAATTGTTATTGGGTATTTTCATTAAGAATTTTTCAGTAGGAGCCACGGAGTATGGATTCGTGTCCGGTTGATAGCAATAGTCTCGCCCCTATTACGTGGGACTCCAAAAAAAAACACAACGGGCTAAAATTAGGTGTACTTTTAGATACACGTATAGCCTTTCGCCCTAAGTAACTGTATAGATACTGGTTGCAGGTTAGGTAGTTATGAAAGAGGAAGCAGATTATCATCATCAGCCTATAATGTTCCCACTGCTGGGACACAGGTCTCCTCTTTATGAGAGGGAGTGGGCTGTAATCCAACACGCGGGCCCAGTGCGAGTAGGTAGATGTCAAATGTCTTCGAATTTTTAGTTCTAGAACATTTTTAGTTTCCTCACGATGTTTTCCTTTACCATTTTAGAGGACAGCGGTGGTGAAATAAGTTACACGAAGTAATGCGCCTGCCTAAGTTCGAACCCACGGCTTACTGATCGTAAGTTGGGACTGCCACCACTGGGCCACCGCTGCTCTCAGAGCGTAGCAGATTGTATTGATAATATATTTCAAAACGATGATAAAATGGTAAAAAAAAAAAACTTCAAATGATAGTAATTATTCCTAAAATAAAATTTCACCTGAATTATCCGAAGGGTTGAGCAGAGGTGAACCCTTGTAATACTTTCACTCACAGTTCACCACTTACGTTTAAGTCTCACGTCAAAAAGGGCGAGCCTATTGCCATCAGCTGGGCATGAATACTGACATCGACATTATTGTCATTTCATTTCTTCTAAAAATTACGAATTTAATCCCATTCTCATCTTAAATAATTTGTCTTGCCGTAAATGTTATATTTTTCTTGAATACTAGATGAAACTGCATTATAACTTTTTTTACGTTTCCTAAACATCCCTATCTCAACGTGCGGGTAAGTAACCTAATGCAAGACGAAGCAAGAAAACAGAAATCGTTGCTGACACAATAACTGTCTGTATCCGTTACCCTTAGCTTGGCCGCCTGCCAAAAGTACCAAGATATGAAAAGGAAATGAGCACAAAGGAAATTCTATTGTATATTTCCTAAATTTCTAATGCTTCCAAACAATTTTTATTTTGAAGGTAGTTTGGGAAAAACACCTTTTTTGAAGTGAAAACTTCTTTAGCGGCGTTGTGCACTTTTGTGATGGGTAAAAAATCGCGTCAGGTCTCGCGTCTGGACACGTGGGTTTCGAAGGAATTTTAACTTTATGTCATCTGTCTTTTTGAGTTTGGGTTTCCAAAACTTGATAATTATATTATGCACAAACAAAACCTTCGGTTTCTCCAAAGAGGTTAAATTCGAAAGACGGGTTGTATGTTCTGAAGTGTTAATTTTTTAATGTAATATAAATAGTCATGTTTGTGTACGATAGCGCAATAAATAAATATTGTATTTTACCACATAAATTATAGTACTTTTATACTGATAATTAAAGCAATTCGTGCTAAATTATTCCCTGATCATTCCAAAATATCAAAAATGCACAACGTTAATATTCAAATTTTTGACTTCTGCCCGCACTCCCAGAACCCGTTTTTTTTTGGAATTTTGATGGATTTTACTATTCCATTTGACATGTGCACGGAAATAATTATACTTCATATTTCCGTGAACATGTCAAATGGAATATTTTGGTGATTTTCGGCTTCAAGAAGGAAATTGAATTTTACTTTTGAAATTCCTCTCACAAATAACTTTAAACAGATGTGTCGCTACATAGGAACTAAAACCTTGCATCGCATACTTAAAGTTATCCGCGAAATAAGGATATATACAGGAACTTTACAACAACAACTGTCGGGCAAACGGCACACTTATCCTGGAGCGAGCGTCAACAGAACTTCTGCAGACGCAAGTCAATATCTTCAGCACTGCCTGAGCCCCCTGTTGTTCAGCATCCCCAGCCGGACCATCTCCGGGCCATCGGTCTCACCTGGCGGTGCCAGACCACCAGGGTTGAGTGAAGAAATCGGTGCTTAAACTTAAAAGCCGAGAGCGCTGTGTCCCAGCAAGCGCGAAACCACACTTCTTGCCTATGTATGGACATAGGCAAGATGTCTAGCGGTTGCTGGGACAGCAATATGCCACTGAACTGTTGGACCAGTAGCCCACCAGAAACTAACAACACCCGTCTGGTCACAGGATCCTCCATTTTCAATGGATAATGAGAAATTAACACCCTGTATCTCATATCTCTAAAGACAAAATAAAACAGATCAATGACGAACAGTATGAGGTAAATAAATTGCGTAGGTGGGAACTAGAATGCTGAATTCACTTTTCTTTGACCTTTATCCTGAATAAAAACTATGGATAGTAAAAACATAATATCTAAGTAGGTAGCATAAAGCCACCTACGGGCACTTTTCTTCATGTGGTAATAATTCTGTTTGCATATTTATACCTTTGTTTTGATCTAGCAAAAACGCCAGTCAAGGTATAAAATTGGTTGATCTAGCTGCTATTGTTGTAAATCTGAGAGAAAACTGTTAGGTAAGAAAATATTACTTTCTTAACACAGTAGTAACCGAAAACACACACAATTAGGTTAATATCTAGGCGAATTGAAAATATTGCTTAAATTTTACAGAGGAGAATCCCATTACAGGAAGAAAAAAATACCCTGAAATTATTTCAATAAAACTGGCATGCGACAAAAATGTAATAACTCCAACAGCGAATAAAGGTGACGTCACAACACGCGTCATTCAAATTCTGTCCCACATTCTATGTTTAAATACGGTCAGTCGTTCTAAAAACAGTCACTAGTTCAGTACCTAATATCTATACAGCGTGTATCAGAAAAATGTCATATTCTGTACCGCATCTTTGTATTTAGATGAATTATCGATCAACTAGACAACTTTTTGTACCAATATCGCTGTTTTTATGCTCATTCCCTTATCCCAACTTTTTAGGGGTCAGCGCAGCATGTTTCCTTCTTCTGTGATTCTTTCTTTATTACTCGTCATTTCAGCAGTCACATCATTTCTAGCAATATCATCAAAATACAAAATTTTTATTACCAAACAGATCCTTGTACAGTTGCCGAGCTCAGCCAGAGGTAAGTTCCAAATTATTGCGGCAGTTTATATACCACCTAAGACAACCGAGAGTGTTTATGTTGAATATTTTGACTCATTACAAATACTTCTTGATGACACCAAAGTCAAAAAAAATTATTTGTTAGGAGACTATAATGTGCCGGAGGTCGACTGGGTTGCTAGCACAGACAATATTTCAATTTTTGCGCAGATATGTAGAGGAAACTCTCCCATATGTAGTCACTTGAGTATATTTATGTCCTTCTTAAATGCTTACCAATTTAATACAATAAAAAACATTAACGGGAAGATTTTAGACTTAGTCATAAGTAATGATGATTGCTCAATTTCTACACCTTCAAATTACTTACTGCAACTTGACAACCACCACCCCCCGTTTTGTGTATTCATATCACTATGTTTACCTCACAACACAATGGAACGCAAAACTATAAAAAAATATAATTACTACAGGACAAGTTATGACGAAATTAATGACGACTTAAAGCAAATAAATTGGAAAGATGTCTTAAACAACCAATCCGTTGACGAATCTGTAAACACATTCTATAACATTATCTTTGGTATTATTAAAAAGTATGTACCATTGACTATTTGTAGAACCTCTAAGTTTCCCGTGTGGTTCTCAAAACCTCTTATACACATTTATAAAAATAAGTCCAAGGCCTGGATTAAATGGAAAATGTACCAAAACGTATCGGATTACGAGCAGTTTGCACTTTACCGATCTAGATTCCAAGACGAATGCACGAACTGTTACAATAAGTATATCAATTCTGTTGAGGATGGGATTCGGAACAATGTTAAGCATTTCTGGACGTTCATTGCTAATAGGAAAAAATCTGCAACTGGCATTCCATCCACTATGAATTATAACAATCAGTCAACTAGCGACCCAGAAAACATTTGTAATCTTTTCTCAGACTTTTTTAAATCCGTTTATGAACCATCCACCTCTGCTAATATTCAATCCACGTATGACGATGACGCCTGTTCTGAAAGTTGCGCTCTGCTTAGTGATATTCAGTTTACTACTGATGAAGTACTTAGTGCGCTCAAAGCATTGGATCCTGCTAAAGGGCCTGGGCCGGACGGTCTACCAGTATTTTTTATAAAACATACTGCTGCTAACCTATGTGTACCCCTGCACATTATATTCAATCAATCTATCTCTCAAGGATGCTTTCCTCAAACTTGGAAACTTGCAAACATAACACCTGTTTATAAGTCGGGACCTAAGGAGGATGTACAGAATTACCGTCCTATATAAATACTGTCCGCGTTGTCAAAGGTTTTCGAGAGATTAGTTCACGATAAAATATACCCTCTGTTGCACAACATAATAATTCAACAACAACACGGATTCGTCAAAAGAAGGTCAACTACAACCAACTTGGTGACTTTTGTGGACTATTTGTTCAACAACATGGACTCCCGTATTCAAGTTGACACTATATACACAGATTTCCGCAAAGCTTTTGACAAGGTGGACCATCAGCTGCTAATGAGTAAAATTGCATTCAATGGTATACGTGGAGACCTTCTGAGATGGTTCTCTTCTTACGTGTCTAATAGGACTCAGAGGGTTGTGATAAATGGCTTCATTTCCAGTACTCTGAGTGTTACTTCTGGTGTGCCTCAAGGTTCCATCTTGGGACCTCTTTTATTCGTCATATTTATTAATGATATAAACAAATGCTTTCTAAATTCTAAAATATTACTATATGCAGACGATCTCAAAATTTTTAGGCCAGTTAGGAATTTGCAAGATTGTTTACTTCTACTGCCGGCCTAGCATGACCGCCGAAGAAACGGGCTTTGTCTACGGAAGAATCGACAATTTGACAGATATTTCTATCGTCCCAAGCATGGCGATATTAAGAATGTAGAAAAGAAATGTTTCTTTTCTTCAGTCGACACAAGTCTACAACGTCGAGCATGACGACCATATTTTCTCTTCTTTTGACATTTGGGGGTAGAAACATTACTTCTGACAAATGTCAAACTAGTCTTAATAAATACTAAATACGAGAAATACGTTTCGTGGTTGCGTTGAGTTACGTTCAAAAGGTTGAAATGGTATGTAAAATATTTAGGTTTAATTTGGCGAAAAAGATCCAGGCCTGGATCCAGGATGCAGCAACACCATCCCGCCCACGAAAAATGAAAAACTCGTGCAATTGGCAACTTTTTTTTGTTAACTAAACGTAACCTTTTAACTTTCCATAGCAACGTCCCCGTTGCTATGGAAAGAATTTCTGTCTATGTCTTCGTAGAAACGCGAGTCGACGCGCGACGGTGCGCGCCATGCTCGGCCAGAAGAAATGACAAGTTGTAAAGAAAAGATTTCTTGTCGTTTCTTGGTAGAATAGAGATAGAACGGTCATGCTAGGGGGGCAGGAAGACCTAGACAGATTCTCTGCATATTGTTCAAATAATAAACTACAGCTTAGCATATCAGCAGCTGGAGTCGTGTGTGCACCGCGCTCTAGGGCGGACGTAGTTGATACGCGTCATAATATTATTATTATAGTATAGCGCGGCGTAAGCCGACGCTCGAAACTTTTGTTGCCATGTGTGACACACTTGTGGCAAACGAACTGCTGGCGTTCCTGCAACAGAAACTGGACGTGATGGACGAGGTGTCCGCCATTCAGATCTGTGCAACGAATTTCAGCGAGGCTGACATTGCTGCTGCGAAGCTGCTGTTGTTTCGGTCGCTCAATAAAAGCGACCAGATGGTGTCTCGTAGGCGTGACGGGACAAGGAAAAGTTTGGAGGATATCATCACGCTGCTGAAAGCGACCGACCCTGACGACGTGCCGACGTTTGTGGCGAGGGATTTAAACAAATTACCTCCAGTCACTTTCGACCACGTCGATGTGACAAGCCTGCTGAAGGACATCGTCTTCCTAAAGGCTAGTTTGGCTGATGTGCAGAGAAATCTGGCTACATCCCAGAGCACTGTTGCAGACTTGCGCTCACAACTAGATGAGTTGCGCAACTCTGTGGCATTAACTGGGTCACCGGCACATGTAAGTAATGTAAACACGCGCCGAGGAGCCGGCTGCCTCAATGCATCGGCTACGAGTTTCGCGTCAGCAGTTTTGTCGCCGGCGCTGATTGCTGAGTCTGCGTTGCACGTCGCAAGCGCGCCGCCGCGCAGCCCCGCTCCCGTCCCCGCAGCTCCTCCCCGCAGCGCTGCCCGACCGACGCGACCAGCTGGGCCTGGGGTTATATCGAGCACCCCCGCTACTCTCCCTGCACAGCCCGTGCCTACAAAGGCAACAGATCGTGCTGATGATGACGGTTTCGTGACGGTGCAAAGGAGGAAACGCCGTCAGCGAAGCTGTAAGAACCGCTGCGGCAAGGCTCCTGTGGAGCCCGACGTAAAACTGCGTGCCGCGAAGCCGAACACCCTGGTGTACATCTCTCGTCTACACTACACTACTGAGGCAGAGAACATCGAGGAGTACGTGCGCCAGAGACTGAAGTACACGCCAAGAGTGCAGCTGCTGGAGTCGCGCCGCAACGTCAATTTCAAGGCGTTTGTGGTGCGCATTCCAACGTGTTATCTCCATTTGGTGTTGGAAGAAAGTTTATGGCCGCAGGATGTGGTGTTCCGTCGCTTCCGCGGACAAATTCCACATGAGCGCACACAATCATCGTGCAAGTGAAGTGTTACTAACATAATTTTAAGTATCTTATACTAACACAATTGTATAGTATGTATAATTAGGTTAAGGTATTTATCTCTGGGTCGTTGTTACCTGAAAATAAATGGATTATTATTATTATTATTATATCGAAATGTTGCTGTATAAGTTTTACTAAAAACAAAAATACTACCATGCATTCATACACCCTAAATAATGTAATTTTAACGAGAGAAGCATTAGTGCGCGATCTTGGTGTTCTATTAGACGAAAAACTACACCTTGACGTCCATATTAGCAAAATCGTGAATAACGCTTTCCGTATGTACGGTTTTGTTATGAGATCTGCCACTGAATTTGTCCGCCCATTTACATATTTGTACCTTTACAAATCGTTGATCAGGTCCCAGTTAGAGTATGCCGTTGCGGTATGGAATCCCTTCTATAAGAAGTACTCAGATGCTATCGAAAAAGTCCAAAGCAAGTTCTTAAAAGCCATGCGTTTCCGTTGTTTTCGCTCTTACGCTTCTTATAGTGACCTTTTGTGTAAGTATAAGCTAGATAATCTTAAAACCAGACGTATTATTTTAGAGACAATGTTTTTGTATGACATATGTAATAACGCATGTGATTGTATGGATATCACTAATAAAATATGTTACGTTGTACCTAGAACAACCATAAGCCGAGGGGTGCGCGCACGACCCGTATTTGCTGTATCTTCTAGTCGTACGAACGCGGGCTTACGAGCACCCCTACGCCGCATAACTGGTCAATATAATAATCTTTTTGAAAGTATTGACATCTTTGCTGTACCAATAGGAAAATTTAAAGGCCTTGTTCGCAGAATCATTTAGGATTGAACATTGATCATTTTATGTTTTCTTTCATCTCTATTACTGAAATATTTGTATCTACTGTCCTTACTTGTGCTTTTTTTTCATTTTTAATTTGCATGCCTGTTTAGTTGAATAAATAAACACATTATGTAATTTTATAGTACGCATTGAATTGTAAGCTAACATCGCATTGTTCTTATAACTAATTGTTTTTATAATACGTGGAAAATGTCGTTGGTTATACATTTACTCAAACTACCTGTAATTCTGTGTAATACTGTAATGTGTAACCGTTTGTTTTCCCAAATAAATACAATAAAATAAAAAAATAAAAAATCGAATACCCAACCAAATGTATGGGACAGAATATTTTTTCGCGATTACGAATTTGGTCCCACGGAGAAAGTTATTGGATGGTCCATACTACATCCTTCAATATGGCCAAAACCCTTAGAAGGGTTTACACGCAGTTTAAACTGCAACTGTGTCCAATCACAAATCACTGCACAGTGTGTCAGCATTAGCATAATCTAAAATCAAACAGTTCGATCGCAATGTGGTTCCAAAAAGGTTTGGGTTTATGTTCGTAAACATTTACCCAGTGTGCTGTGTGTTTTCGTAATAGACCTTATTTAATGCTTTCTTTTGTTCTTAGGTTGGTAAATCTTTAGTGGATTTTTATTGATAGTTTCCTCTTCCCTATCCCTTACCTTCCTTATTTTAAGGTTCAACCGTGTACGGAAAAAAAGCGAACGCGGCTGAAGACACCGGCAGAGTAGGTACCTGTCTGACAGCGAATGTTTCTGAAGTTTCAGAACATTCTCTGTCAGTTAAAACATTACCTACACCTACATCGATACTTCATAAAGGTTTTTAAAACTTTGTTTATCACAAAGATAACAAACAACTCTAAATATTAACTACGTAACGACTGAAAGAAACATTAATTTCGTCAAGCAGCTGTCAAAACTAGTGACAGGAACTTGACGAAATTCAAATTCTATATTCCGTAACAATAATGACACGGACAGTCTTGAACGTGGTTTAGACGTCTTACTGATCGCGTTCACTATCAATAGCGATATCGGCCAATAAACTAATAAAAGAGCAATATCGATAAACACTAGCCCCAAAGTAATAAAATAATTCCGGTAACCCTGAAAATAGAACTAAGACTTCCGTAATTTATTTCAGTGCCAGTAAAAAATCATTGAATGTTGCCATCAAGGAATAACTGTTTGTTATTCTAGGATGTGTTTGTGTATAGAGATTTATCTCGCTATCCTTATGCGTGATCGTTAAGGGCGCTCGTTTTTTTGATTGTATGATGTTTTGTTATGAAAGGAAAGGGTTATAAAGAACTGTCATTTGTGTGACGCTTAGATTAGGGCTGTATGAAAATAACTGTAGTAGAAATAAAACCCGTTTTATTTTTTTTATTTTCAAACGAAAAATTAACACCGATGTTATAAGATAACTGTTTATTTTTTATTACTTTCTTTTCCGACAGGATTTATAAACATTAAGAAAAATATTTTTAAATTAATTTTAGCCTTCGTTCAGAATTATTAAAATAACAATATTATTAAGTAATATAACTCAACGTTATTTACTAAAAATAATCATAGACTAGTATTTTTTTTTTTGCTTTAATTAAATATTTTAGAAAGTTTCAGGTTTTATTTGAATATTTTAAGTATTTTCAATAAAAAATGAAATTATGCAATGCTACTCTACGAAATAGACACAATACTTAACATTGTAACGTAATTAAACAGGCAATATTAACAAAAAATATTTATTAAATATTATTATTAAATTATTTAAATATTGGATTCCACAAGTCCCAAACTTTAACAATTTCTATATCGTGTCGCAATCAACGATTCTCGTTGTTAACAAAAAAGGGATGGTGTTACAACGAAAAATAACTTTTCGGCCCTATATCCCAGATTGTGTCAGCAAAAACATTTGTGGACCTTTATACACGGGGTACTCACTAATGAGCTTTAATCCGATCTGGACTTCCTTTTGCATACAGATTTATGTGAACTTAGTTTTAAATTAGGCCCGCTTGCACCACGCTTTATAAACGCTCGTTAAACCCGATTGGAATGATCATTTCAATATCACCATCATCCTCATCATTGACAGTCTTGTTCCACTCCCCGATTATTATAATCTACCTCTTCTGATGATGCTCTTCTGACGATGCGACTTTAGCGTCTTTGTTTCACATCAGGTAGTTGCGGCCAAACGCAAGCCTACCTGGTGTAAAAAAAAATAAGATAGGACCTCCTCCCTTTTGTTAGATTCATCCCTGTTCTGCTGTTTTTAGACTACGCTATACTATAGTGCCATATAGTATAGCAAAGAAGGACCTAATGCTATACTATATAGCATGGCGTTCACATTACGCGATATTATCGCAAGCATTTATAGTATATAGCAAGCTCAGTTGACCGCTGTTGAGGAAGAGGGGGGCGCGTGATATAGCACAGCATGAACTCAGCGCATCGCACCAATTTTATAGCGTATAGTAAACCAATAATATATAGTACAGTACAGTGTGGACGTGTCCATAACAAGGTATGGTGCGCGATATTATTGTGCTATGAGCTATATATTATATGCTATTATATTAAAATTATAGCGTATTCTGAAAGCAGCTTTACTCTTAACCAAGTTTTACACGGTAAAAATTCTACTCCATTAAATAAAAACAAAAGAATTTCGGTTAAAAGTGTAAGGAGAGAATTAAAAACCGAACGTTCTATTTTTTGTCGTTACGGTTTATTTTGTATAACCGTTTTATTGTAAACCAAACCTCTTTTGTTTTCCATGTTTAGGTCTCGAAAGTTCATTTCAATATGTTTTTGTAAGTATCAGCTCAGTGTTTTTTCAAAAACATACGTGTAGTTACAAAGAGTTTCTATCCTATCCCACCCACACGTGTTTCATTGGTTTTATTACAACATTACAGAAACATCAATCTGCTTTTATTCGAAAACTAATAGCTATGTTAAAAGTATTTCTTTTGATGACTATATCCATCGGAAAAAAGCTTTTAAATCATGTATATCTTATTGAACAAGTATTTCAACAATGTGTCAGATAAATAGTTACCGAAAAGTCTATTTAAAAGTATCTGATGGAAGTGTAGTTCAGGTTCAAATAGTAGTATAGTCTCTTTAAACTAACGTGATTTTTATAACAAATTAATTTGTTTTAAGAAGGTTTTAAGTTTTATCTCGTCACTTTTTCCAACAACTATTATTTGAATAAAATGATAAAATTTTAGTTGCAGAAAGTCGACGACGAACACGCGAACGTTGTTCAAAAGTTAAAATAAAGGTGATAAAAGATTACTAGAAGATTAATTTTTTTGATTGAGACTAGTAGATTTACGGGTTCGAGTACTTTAATTATTATTCAAATCAATTTGTAATCATTAATAATTCAAATTCACTTTATAAGCTTTTAATTAACTTACCTTGTTAGTTAGTTCGTATTAGTCAAATCTTGCAAACAAATAAGCTGAAATTATGCACACACCTTTGGTTTTGGTGACAATATTTTTTTATGACAGATATGACGTGATCTTGCATCCAAGATTGCCTGCTGACGAGAGAACTCCTCAACGGTTAATAGCACGACATCAAATCTTTGTGCATGCGTAGAACTAATTTTCTGCTTTTCATTTTACTAAAAAACCTGGTTTAAAAAAAAACTGTTTGTCTATAAGCAGATACTTTTTGAAGAAAAAAAACGGTAGGTACCATAACCATTTATTCACTCCGGGGTAGCTTAGTTCTCCGTCATTTGGCACTAACGACGTGTAAATATGTAGGTAGATATAGACGGGCTTAAGCAAAGTAGTGGGGTCCTCTTGCATTGAGATGTTCAGAGATAGTCTTCTGTAAAGTATCCTGCCTACCTGCATATATTTTTTTTCTGGCTATATTTTAATCAAGTTACAGATGACTTTAAACGGCAATACTTTTTAGTTCGGTCATTGCCTAGAGTAGCCATGTAAAAAAATGTCCTATTTAGTTTTATTTTCCTGAAAAGCTTACCTTATTTTTTAAGAT
This sequence comes from Cerastis leucographa, assembly GCA_963082945.1. Lineage (NCBI taxonomy): Eukaryota > Metazoa > Arthropoda > Insecta > Lepidoptera > Noctuidae > Cerastis > Cerastis leucographa. The sequence goes on from OY720382.1 coordinate 6,948,986, forward strand.
TGTCTTTACACTAATCATATAATACTATTTTTATAATATGTACATATAATTTAGACATCCCCCTAAGCGAGTGCTAAGGGAGATGTGTGTGTGTTTCTATAGACCCTCAACTCAGTCACATGAATTCTCATGCAGGGGGTTGTGTGATAATCTGTATTAGTAGTATGGATATGTGGTGCGAAGGAATGAGGAAAACGTCGTGAGGAATGTCTTGAGCATGAATGTGGATGGCTATAAGAGTACAGGAAGACCAAAGAAACTATGGATGGACTGTGTGAAGGATGATATATGGCTAGAAATGAGGTGATGGTTATGGAAGGAGAAGACATGCTGCGCCGACCCCAAGTAAAATTGGGATAAAGGCAGGACAATGATGACGTACATATAATCTACAAACTACAAAAAGACTATCGTAACTACAAAAAAAATATCGAAATACAAGGTGTTGTTTTGCATCCTAGTCAAAATTCAGGAGGTTGTCACACAAGACATAAATAAACATTTAAAATTATGGTACCTAGTAAATTATAAATAAACGCTGATTTTTTTGGTTGTTTATGTTTGTCAGTATTTCAGAATAACGCCCTTAACGTGGTTTAGGGATTAAGAAATTATCGAAAAAAGTTTGTATCTGTGGAAGTGCGGTTATAGGACGAGAAACAGACGGCTTGCGTTTAAAACACGCGTGGTTCACACTTACCGATTTTCGTAAATAAGAAAAAACTCATTTTATAATTGATTCGGGATGAGAATGAGAGCATAGTTACCTCCTTGAATTTGACGAGGATGCAAAACAACACCTTGTATAAATATGTAGGTACACGTATCAAAATAAAATTCCTCCGCAGCACTGTCAACGGTAAAAGTGCCCAGAGAGATGGCCACGTTACATGGCAATGCTGATTCTATTTGTACAAACTAATTGGTTCTGTTTGTTTCCAACAAACTGTTGTACCGCAAAACTGTCTAAACATTTATCTAGTGAATGAAAAAGTTTGTATTAGGAAATAAACTTGGGAAAACTGCGTCTGCAACTTGGTACCATCAATTTTGCGGATAGTGTGGTAGTTATTCGTTGATGGATTATTTGCAGGAGCTGAAGGTTCCGTAGAAAACACCGAGTTGATATCATATTAGAATAAATTAAAAACAAGAAACTCTTAGTTTGCAAAATTAGTGTAAGTTAAATGTTTTTTTTTTTTAAATTATATTGAACTAGCTGTCCCACGCAACTTCGTCCACGTCACATTTTCCCCGTTTTCACAACATTTTTCATTGCTGCTCCGCTCCTATTAGTCGTAGCGTGATGATATATAGCCTATGTCCTTCCTCAGGTTGAAATCTATCTTCTTGCCAAATTTCATTAAGATCCGATCAGCCGTTTACTTGTGAAAAGGTAACAAACAAACAAACAGAGTGACTTTCGCATTTATAATATTAGTATGGATTAGTATGGATTAATTGACCTATTAAGAGAATAGGTGCCATAAATAAAGGGAAAAATAGCTAGATCTTCATGATCAATGTGAGGTGAAAGTGCACTGTTTATCCTGTTCCTGCTCCATTTTCTACAATTCTTCTAACAATCTCTATACAGGGTGGTGCAAGAGCTCGTTTTTGTTTTTGGTGTTTATTCTACCATGACACGCAATGGTTACTCGAAGAAAAACACGTCTACTAGAACAGAAACAGATCCAGAATCCAAGAGTATATTCAAAACAAAAACCTTGCAGCGGTGAAAAGAAAAAACTAATGACATTATTAATTTAAATAAGCACCTCACTCATGAATAGTAATTAGCCTGTCATCTTTTATTAATGAATACCAAAAATACTTCTTAAAAAAATATGAATGCTAAAGAAGTTATTTCTGAACACCACGTGATACAGCATCCCCATTCATTTGTAAGTGATATTAAACTGGAAACATTTGTTAAGGAAACAATTAATCAAAGTATAATAACTATGCAACATCTGGCGCAGTCGGCAACTCCACTGTTTCACTTTAATACTTCATCTTTAACGATGTCACAGGTTTTATTTTAGTTTTATATGTTTTAATTGAGAAATGCAACTTGAGGATTGTAAATAAAGGCGCTGTTAGTGTAAAAATGTACTGCCAGAAATCTAGCGCGATAGAGTAACAGACTGAAAGACTGCGAAGAACCATACTTTAAACACGTGAAGTTTTTTCACGGATTTTATAGTCCCTGTCCCCGTTGGTGATAATTTATGAGGTTTTAGCCTACCATTCCCAGCTTCATGTGTATTTTTTTAGTATTGAAAAGATCACATCGAGATTTTGAACACATTAGAATCTGTTTCAATAAAATATAAAAAATCGCTTGCTCGCTTTTTGAATTGATTATTGGTGAATATATTTTATACGTCACACACTAAATTTATTTTCCTCGACCAACAAAAAAACACGTGATTGTCACATCCCCCCCCCCCATCGTTATGAATCGTGATCCCCTCCTGTTCAAACCTCATGTGATTGAAAGATTATTTGTGATAAGCCTGGATTCGTTTTGGTTCTATAAGAATCTTGGGATTAATGGATTCTAGTACTTTGAATTCCGTTTTCAATTTTTATTTCTAGTCATTAATTCTAGTCATTTTCATTGTTCATTATAACATGAATGCTTCTGCCTTACACACATGAGACGGTTGTGGTGGCACTCAATGTTTTTACAGACTCGAGGTCATTCAAGGGGGTGAGCATATTGGGCCCAAATCCAGAATCCATGGCTGCTACTGAGAACCCAGGACCTCAGCAGTCGCGCTTGTATCCAGTCGACCAATGACGCAGTCAGGTTTATTGAAATACAACTAAAATCACCTGACGACTGTGTCTAAGCGCGTGCTCGTCGCAATCCGGATAAGAACCTCTCTCCGTGTAAATGGGCCTTAGCTGAGTAGGTCTGCCTTTCCGTGTTTTACTTCATTAGATAATCTTATTTGCAGGTGTCATTTCATTTGCCTTTTTAATGAAGGTATGCTTAATTATGATAAAGGTTATTTCGGGTTTCAATTTTATGCTCGTATTAAAACCATAAAGTCTGTAATTAATTTCAGCAGAAATGTAAAAGGTTGTCGCGGATTATATTTTAATAAAAACGAGTTTTTACGCGCCCCGGAATTTTAAAGTGGGTGGGTACCTAATACTGAAAAGGCTGTAAAAATACAGGTAATGTTTAGAATTTTTACGCTTGGATAGGTATTAAAATATTTCCGTTTATGTACTTAACCTTTTCATTAACCCTGGACTGAAGAGGTAATCAATGTTTACAGACAAAAAAATAGGCTTCGGAGTATAAAAATGAGCTACCATACCTCATCATTCTCGGCGCAGCATTTCTTCTACCATACTTCCATACCTACTTCTCTATTAGTCACTCAAAGAGTTACTTGTAATATTACATTTACACCGTGGCAGTAGGTACTTCAAAATTCTGTTATTCAGCTGCATTTAAGCCTAGAGCACATCTGAATCCAATACATTTTTTACTTTTCCTGCATTTTGACCCCCTCGCCCCAAGGAATCAACTATCATCTAGAGCAATAATATCTATGAATCTTGAAGTCGTAAATAAACAGGTTGAACAAACATTCATTTGGCAAATGCTTCTTCTGTGTACAAATTCACATAAAGTTCGAAGTAAATATGATTATTTTGTAACAAGGTGCACTCAACGTAGCCGGGGCTCCTATTTCTGTGTGAAGGGTTTAAAGTTACCTAACATAACCGGTCCGAGTCGAATCGAGAGAAGAGTGGGATGCAACAAGACAGGAGTTCGCTTTGCTCGCTCTTGCATGCCAAGTTTTTGTGGTTTTATCTATTTTATGACGTATAAACGATGTTTTTTTCCAATAAATGAAAATGAGTAAAATGATTTTTGATGAAATGGTAGGACACCAAATAGGTTACTTGTCGGCAAGCAAGCGTGACCCATTGTCGAGCTCATCATCGCAGAACAGGTGACGTAGTAGTAGGAATGCAAGTAACCATACCATATCGATTATGCGTGTGATAGACCAAGAATACCTATACAAGGATATGTTGGCGCGTGTCCAAAGCTGGAACTAACAACACCCTGTTTTGATAATCGTAAAAACAACAGCCAATCAAATAACTTGACTTGTATGGATAACTAATTACAAAGTCTTTTAAAAATCGGTAATGAGGCTTGCAAGGATATCACGAAATAGCTCTAAAAGAGCGATAACTGAATTACGAGACGTTGATCTTTAAAATGGCAATTTCAATTAAGTTTCAGATTATATTACATAACACCACGCCTGTATTTCCTGAAAGGTTAGGCAGTGTACTTAATAATACACCCACATTTCAGTAATGTTTAAGTCTCATGTAAAAGAGGGCGCATGACTTTATAATTCTGACCATAATTACATACCGAGTTTCCTCCGCCTCGGAAAGTAAGTTAAGCCGTTAGTCCCGGCTGTCATTTGTAGATCTTTGACAGTCATTACGAGTAGTCAGAAGCCAAAAGTCTGACATCCAATCTTAGTAAGGGGTATCGTATTACCCAGTTACTGGGTTGTGGAGGTCAGATAGGCAGTCGCTTCATCTAAGATACTAGTACGCAGCTGCATCCTATTAGACTGGAAGCCGACCCCAAGATAGTTTGGGAAAAGGCTAGGCAGATGATGGTGTAAAAGAGGGCGAGCATATCCACAACAACTGGATACAAATTTAAACACCGTGGCTGCTACTGAGGAATCCTTATTGGAAAAACTTAATAACACTTCGCCTGTCCTGGGAATCGAACCTGGGAATCGACTTCATGTTCTACAGCAGCGTTTGCAACCACTAGACGAGACAGTGTTTATGTTGACCGCTAGGTATACGCATTTTGTAGTTTCTGGTGCAAAGTTTCAGTTTCAGGACAACAATTTATATTTCTTACAGGAAAATAATTTTAAATATTCAAAAATATATTATAAAACCGGCCAAGGGTGAGTCAGACGTCAGCCTGGTGACAGACGGGCGGATGGACGGACAGTGAAGTCTCAGTTATAGGGTCCCGTTGGACACTTTGGGTACGGAACCCTAAAAAAGAGCATGACATAGCATATCAATTCAATTAATATTACAAAAAGAAGAATAAAATAAAATGCCCATGACACCGTTTGGGGATTAAAATGAATACTGGGGCTTAAAAAGGTTTTTTATCGATGGTATTTTTAGATCATGTTTTGTTTCCGTAAAATTGTAATTTCCTTTGTTTGAGTGAATTGGACGATAAGTGCATATTTGAATTAGTATATTTTTTAAAGAGATGGAGGGAGAGTCAAAAAAGTATGCTATAGGACTAGCTGTCCCGCGCAACTTCGTCTGCGTCACGTTTTCCCCGTTTTCGCAACATTTTTCATTGCTGCTCCGCTCCTATTGGTCGTGATGATATGTAATATATATATGTATACCCCCATAAATGGGCTATTTAACACTGAAAGAATTTTTGAAATCGGATCAGTAGTTCCTGAGATTAGCGCGTTCAAGCAAACAAACTCTTCAGCTTTATTATTAGTATTAGATTAGATAACTAGTAAAGTACCGATGCAAAGTTATTTAAATTATATGAGATCACCGCGCAACCTTTCTCTACCAAATGAAAAAAAAACTCTTCATCAGGCCAGTAATCACGGAAAAACCATGAAAAAAAAACGTGAGCAGACATGAAAAAAAAGATGATGGTGGAATACATAACCTAATCCGTTTTTAGAAGTCGGTCAAAAAGGTGACAGACACACAGAGTCACTTTTGCATTTATAAGATCCGGATCTACATCATGGTGACCGCTTGGAAATTGAATTCAAACACGAATGCACTAAATCTCAACTAACGATCCACAACTCCGAAAACTCAGACCAGAACTGTTATCAATTTCACATAAACATTGGTTTGTTTATGTAAAATTGATATGCTTCAAGACATATTTATTGCTCTTCACCATTCGGTACGACCTCTCTTTCTAACTCTTGACAATTACATAAGAGTGAGAGAGACCGAGCTGACCTTTAATAACAGTAGTGAAAGTGACAACACATTAATTAAAGTTTGTCAGAGTGTTAGAACTTTTAATTGGTACTGTCAGTTACTCCGGTTGTTCTATAATCTAGTTAATTTGTAAATTGATGGAGTTAATTAAGAAATTGCTAATGTACAAGACTGTGGTAGGGTCCTCCTAACTCTAATGGAAATGTTCTTCATTGTAAATGAATATAAAAAAAATTGGTTGCCTGTAAAGTCGGTATACGGGCGAAAGTTTTACGTGACAACGACTTTGAGTGGTAAAATAATTTTAATGTGAATATTCATTCGTATAGTAGGAAGAAGGATGAAATAATGGTAACAATTTAAAACATTTATTTGCGCGTGCCTTTTACTTTTTATGTCTGTCTCTCTCGCTCTTAGGCGGGCTAACCATGCCCGAGTGGAAGGGACGCGTGCCTCTCACTCGCTCTCATTGTGAGCGCATAACGTGAGCGGAGCGTAACGCAGTTTCTTGAAGTGTCACCCGGCAAACCAATTTATAAGACGTTGTGACGTCAAAATAAAAAAACTGGCCAAGTGAGAGTCGGACTCGCGCACAAAGGGTTCCGTACCATTATTTATTTAAAAAAAAAAACACTTTTTTGTACGGGGGCCAGCTTACATATTAATTTTATTCTGTTTTTAGTATTTGTTGTTATAGAGGCAACAGAAATACATACACTGTTCATGAGATACAGCCTGGTGACAGACGTCTTCACCGTTTTGAGAGCAGTGGAGACGAAACAAGAATTTGATACTATCTAAAAAATATTACTAACACATAATTGAGTAAATTATATTTGTTAAATAACTCTTATAAAATCCAACTATTTGGTCCATGTTCCATGAACCACAGGGTTAAAAAAAAAAACAGTTTTATAGTACAGTTTTCAAAAATAAAAACAGTTTTATAGTAGCTATTGCATTTACGACGCATGTTTTGTTGCCCGTTCTGTCCCAGGGCCCCTGGGACAGTGGCCTCCCCCAATTCCTTCCATGAGCTCTGTTCGCGGGCCTGCTCGAACGACTACAATTATAGTTACGACTCATACAGTTCTCTATCAATTTAACACTTTTCTCATGAACACTACGTGCAAGTTATTGTCTTCCATAATTCATCTGGAACCGTCTTCTCAACGATTTATGGTGTCTCGTAGGTGAATTATTGGCGACCTCTATTGTTTCGTCATTAATGGAGTTTTTATTGGTGCTGGAACTTACGGGTAAAATAATAATATTGAATTTCTTACCCTCAGGCTTGTGATTCCCGAAAGGCCCTCCTTTGAGGTGAACACACGGCGACGAATTCAGCAACACATATATTCTACTGGATATTTTCTGTTTTTTGAATGGCATCTCGCAGTTCAACCTAGGAGGTGGTCGTCTGCTTAACCGGACTATCCTGTGGGTGCCTTGAGTGTAAGGCCTCCAGCCATAAAAACTTACAAACGGGTTGCGAGCCTCGGCTTAGGGCTTCGCTGGAGGAGGTCAGCATGGGGACAGGCTGGATCTGAGTGATATTATCATTACGGGGTTGATTTAAAACTACTGGCACGACTTCACGGGCTGGCTCGTGCGAGGGCAAGGACCGGGTTGTCGCAAAGGACCGCGACGGCGAGGTCGGAAAGACGGTGGTTAGCGTCTGAAATTTTTTAAGAGTGCTAGTCACTTTGCTACTCTCCTGGAGGATGATAGCATCATCAGGAGTGACGAGGGTATGCCTTGGACGTACTGAACCAATGCGCGAGGGTTCGTAACGGGTGGCCTTTACGATCAGGGGATTGTACTGGATATGACATGTATCGCTAGATATATTGCCGTACCATGGTCTCGATTTGTTTAGATTTCTAATACAAAGAGAGATCCGCACAAACTGGTTTTGTATACCTTAATTGGTCGCCGTGGGTACCATGCATGCTAACGAATCGTTTTTATAAATTAGACACCTTGGTCTGTCTGAGAGGTCAAATCTTGAACGGCGTGATCTTCCAGAGAACCAAAACTGTCGATAAAGCTCGCAGAATAAATGAGTTGAAGTGGCAATGGGCCCGCCAAATTAGTCGTAGATGCGATGAACGTTGAGATAGACCCGTTTTTGAGTGGAGACTGTGAAACGGCAAGCGTAAGTTGGGACGCACTCGGGCTGGCTAGAGCGATGATCTGCGCAGCGTGCCTGGTTGCAACTTTTTGAGAGTTGCCGAGAATCGAGGTAAGTGGCGTGCGACTGAAGAGGCCTATGTCCAGCAGTGGACTACTGTAGGCTCATGATAATGATGATGACATACAAACCAGTCGTGTAGGTGCAGTCTGCCGTAGTAATTTTTCGTTTAAATCGATTTTTAGTACTTACAAACGCCCCATTTAAATAATCCTAAGGTTAAGTGCCTTACCTGGTGTCACCTGGTGTAACTTGGTTTTAAATGCCATGAATCCGAAAAATTGGAGGTGTGTGTTTTGGATTCGAACTCGAGACCTATGCTTGGCTGTTCGACAGTCACACCACTGGGCTATCACTGCTATAAACAAACATACGTATTTCGCAACATTGTGATAACTCACGTAGCAACAGGGAAATTAAAAAAAAATAGTGCAACGCTTTTTGAATGCAAATTTCTCAATTCGAATAATTCCACAAAAAAGCTTTCGTCTTTGTTTGCTTCGTATTTCTGTAAAAAGAGAATAATGAGGGATTTTAAAAACAAAAGTTGGGAAGCTATCGAGTTCATTCAAGTGTGGTATTATTAATCAAACACGGGCCTACTACTGTTTTTCGTAACATTTACGAATCAAAATAAACATTGGAAAAAACTGGCCAAGTGCGAGTCGAACTCGCGCACGAAGAGTTCCGTACCGATATTTATCATATAGTATGAAGGAAAACATGAACGGTGAAGGAAAACATCGTGAGGAAACCGGCATGTCCTAGAACTAAAATTCGAAGACATGTGACATCTACCAACCCGCACTGGGCCCGCGTGGTGGATTATAGCCCACTCTCTCTCATAGAGAGGAGGCCTGTTTCCCAGCTATGGGAACATTAAAGGCTGATGATGATGATGATGATGATTTATCATATCAAATAACCTATAAAAAGTCACTTTTTTGTATGGGAGCCGTCTTAAATATTTATTTTATTCTGTTTTTAGTGTTTGTTGTTATAGCGGCAACAGAAATACATAATCTGAAGACATTTCAACTGGCTATAACTATCACGGTTCATGAGATACAGCTTGGTGACAGACGGACGGACCCTTTAGGCACAGAAACCTAATAATATAACAGATTACGAATAGCGTTACATGACGATAATATGCAAAAGTATACCCACATATGAAGCCAAAATTTATAATTCATTGTATTATCAAATAAGTCATCATCTGCCTAGCCTTTTTCCCAAACTATGTTGGGGTCGGCTTCCAGTCTAACCGAATGCAGCTTAGTACCAACCTCCACAACCCAGTAACTGGGTAATACGATATCCCTTGGTAAGACTGGATGTCAGACTTTTGGCTTCTGACTACTCGTAACGACTGTCAAAGATCTACAAATGACAGCCGAGACCAACGGCTTAACGTGCTTTCCGAGGCACGGAGGAAACTTGGTATGTAATTATGGTCACCCATCCACGGACCAACCTCGGCAAACACGGCTTAACCTTAACGATAGACCCAAGCGGCTGCTATTATTTAGCCACGAACTCCTCCAATAGTCTCAATCCATACAAAATATTTAAAAAAAAACTATTTAAGTTCCCTGATTAGACTAATCATGCCTCTTTTTCTCCTTCTGCAAATAAAACTTTATAATTCAATTTTCTATCAAATTAATTAAAATCCTTATCAAAACAAACTATCTAACAAAAATACTCTCGACCAAAACTAAATCGGTACAGTAGTTTTGTCCAAAAAACGAAAAAGTTATAAAAGTACGAGAGTGGTCTGATATGGAATCGAAAGTGATACCAAACTCGCATAATGCCGCGTTATTAAAAAAGTTGGTGTTGCCAGCGCGAAAACATGGTAGTAACTCTTGTTCCAATTTTTCCTACCCTCGTTCGAATCCTTTTTTACACGTTTTTTTTTTATCGAAATAAGAAAACATTGAGCAAGTATAGCAGAACATTTGGGTTAATGAGAAAGCTGATTGGAAAGGCTGGGTACTTTTTAAGTTGTTGAAAGCAATGGTGGTTATACATATAAATTTATAGGGTGACTGGTAATTAATGACCGATACTTAATGTCATTAATGTCTCATTGTTGACTGAATGCGTAAAATTCAGATTCATTTACATAAGAAGATAACGTTTTTTTGTTAGATTTTCCGTATATGACGAGTAGTGTAAATAGTTTTAAAAATAGTTCGGTTTATTGATGTCACAGAAATAATATGGCATGAAACTTGCATACATAGGTACACAAACTACTACTTATTCCTATGGGGTACACAAAAACTAAAGGATACGTACTACCTGCTACGGTTAATAGTCAAAAGACATAACTTTAATTAATTGTAACTTAATAAAAGTTTAATTTGATTTTCGGTTTTTGCTCGGCCCCAAAAAGGTCTGCTATGTCTCTAAGTAAACTAATTAAACAATTTGATTTTATTTAGCTTATTACAATGCAAGCAATAGAGCATCAATTATACACGTGACAACATACAACTTCTCATTATTTTTTTCTCTTTCACTTTTATCTCAATAATACAACAGCCGTATGAAATCCCCGCACGCGCTCCTGTGACCTATCAGCTTGTTATAAAAATGAAGGAATATAAAAAAAAAAAATGTTTCTTTGGAAAAGTTGTTTTTTATCATGAGTATTATCACGTGTTTAAGTATTAGTCACTAATTACCAGTCACCCTATATTGGTTACTGACAGATTACGGTCTCCTGACGATAATGTATGTACAAATCCTGACAAATATTTCATTTCGATTCATACTCACCTTTGTCAGTCTGCAAATTGTAACATACTCTTTTGGCTTCATCCATATTCACACACGGCGCGGCGGGCGGCGGTTGTATTGAATCTTTATGAAGAAAATCACCAATTATGTAAGTGTCCTTCTAGGGCGTTCAGGTCAGACTTTTCACGTACACCTGATTTGTTTTCTTCCTTTCACAACAACGTTTCAATCTACTTCTCCATTCTTTTTTATTCCTAAAAAATGACGTTTGTGACTACCCGTATACAGCTTTATTTTTGTGCCGTGCGTAGACTCGTCTACATGAAGCATTTAATCCACACTGTTGATCAAATAGTACAGCTGCATTTTCAACAGTAATTCTAACTGACGGAATTCAGGAAGTGTGCGTCAGCGTGCAATAATTAGCGCTGAATGGTGCCCGAGTTAGCATATGAAGGGCGTGAACGCTGCTTAGGGTTGAGACTATTTTTTTTTAAATTCATGCCTGGCCTGTTCCTTGCTACATATAGATTGGCTTCTATTATTACCGGATGCATCTGAATACCAGTATTTAAATGGAGCGACTGCGTATCTGACCTCCAAAACCCAGTTAGTACTGGATAATACGACACCCCTTGCTACAACTGATTGTAAAACTATCTGGCCACTGACTATCTGCAATAACTGACCAAGAGACATTAATGACAACTTTACGTGCTTTTTGAGGCATAGTGGAAACTTGGTATGTAATGGGTGATTACCTATCCACGGACCAACCTAGGCAACCGCGGTTTAACCTGAAGGTCGAACCGAATGGCTGTTATTATTTACCTACAAGCTCCTCCATATAACTACTCCTCATCCTCTTTATTCCAGAACTAATAATAGAACAAATAAATCGTCACCAATGGGGACCAAGGAAACGCTAGCGTGATTACTAGGATTAGAAACTTTTACGGGAGCAGTCCTGAGAAGTCAACGTTCAAGAATAGTGCGTGGAGTCTCTCCGCGCGGAAGAAGTGAAACTTCGTAATACTACACGCATGCGTTCGAGTGCCATGCATTCACTCTCGTTATTTTATTGAGCTTCTAAATAATATTTTGTTGTTTTCTTGTTGTATTATTTTTATTACATTAGTTTATCGAGGTTATTCTACTCATGGAAATTGAGCGAAGGCTGGTCACACCGAAGAGTCGAATGCATGACTGTTTGCACGCCATCTTGCGTACCTAGTAGAACTACGTAGTCACAAATCTTGTAATACTGCCATCTCTTAGTGAGTTTAAGAAAATATGCCCCCTCCATGGTAGCGTTAAACTGGTTGGAAGTCGCATAAGAAGTTTCACTTCAAACTTGTGAAGCCATGGGGGAGACCTTTGCAGCCCAGCTGTAAGAAATAAGTAAGTACATGTTGAATAAAAGAGGCATATTTTGGGATCAAGTGTCTTTTTAATTTTAAAGGTGATCAACTTTCAAGCGTATATTTAATTTAACAAGTGACGGCCTAAATAAAATCAGTTCTCGAAATTAGCCCGCGCCTGCCCAGAATTTCCTTTTTTACTTTCAAAGCCGCGTACAAGGAGGCCGTACATAATAACAAGTCACAACAATGCTATTTAAAAAAGGAAAAAAAACACATCTTCGCCTGAATTTTCTCATTGGAAAGCTTACCAGTGCCAATGAAGGGCGTTGGAAGGAATTTCTATTTAAGGCCAGACTAAATACGAGTCATCTTCGGATTTGTACTTAATTTTTCTGTGAGCCTGAAAGTAGCTGTATCAGTTCACGTCTTGAACGAATCTCTAGCTTCTAAGCAAATTAATGTCCCGTTTGCTTGCCAGGTAGGAATCTAGTTTATTTGAAGATAGCAAAATACGGCGTTCAGTGCTACCATGGATTTATTTACTAGAAAGAACATTTAAGCTAATGGAGTTTTGTAGAGTACGTTGATTCTTAACTTCGATCTTTACAGTAAGAGAAAAGCATTCACGGATTCTGTTCTGATGAATGCTTTCGAGAGCGAGTCGGAAAAAGGTTTTTTTTAGATGAGGAGTGCAATGAAAAGACGACGGCATGCCACAGGTGGAAGCCTTCAAGGATGAGTAGTTTAAACAGACAGAGGCACAACTTTAGGTGGATCATCTCATCTACTACTACTTTATGGAGTTTCTTGCCGGTTCTTCTCCATAAGAAACGACCAACCCGAACCGTGCACCTTTTGTTGACGTTTTATAAGTGCCCATGTAGGCCTATGTAAAATAAAATATTATGATTTTGATTTTGACTGTAGTTATTTTACTTACGTAAAGTTTTAGCATCAGGAATGTTTTACTAATAGCCATGGAGGCTGGATTTGTTCCCAGTTGATGGAAATAGGCTTGCCCCATAATACGTAGGACTTAAACTTAATTAATGTGTTAATGTGTGTGGTACTATAATGTACCCTTTCCCTAACCTTTCGGGCGTTTTTTTTTTCATTTCTAACAGTTTGACATACATGTTTGCAAGCATAAAAAACGGGTAATGATAATTTAAACCTGAAAAAGAAACGTAAGCGAGCATAAAAAGATTATTTGTGTCATAAAAAGATCGGCGTTCTTCACTGAATAAATTTATTGAAATATAACTGTCTCTTTACAATATGGCGGACCCGTTACGCTTGTAAAGGCTTAACTCGAGGAAAAAAAAACAAACACGGCGGTATTTTTACCGGAGGAATTTACAGTTAGATACCTCGTTTTGTTGTGAGCAATGTTTAAAAATGTTTCGTTACATTTTTGTTTTGTGGTGATGTTTTGACATGCCGGTTTCCTCACGATGTTTTCCTTCACCGTTTTTGAGGGCAGCAGTGATGAAATAAATTACACAAAGTAATGCGCCTGCCTGGATTCGAACCCACGGTTTACTGCTCGTAAGTCGGGGCTGCCACCACTGGGCCACCGCAGCTCTCACTGGGCCACCGCTGCTCTCCATATATCCTCAATAATATGATGCGCCAGTCTAATTAAGGGATATCGTTTTAGCCAGTTGATGAGGTCAGATAGGCAGTCGCTTCATGTAAAATAAGCTAAGCTGAATACGAGTATTCAGGCAGTCGTTCCACGTTGTTATAAACATGTAAACTATGTGTTAGGAATATGTAAAGTATGCCTATAATTATCTATGTTTGTTGATTAATTACAATTATTTCTGTGAGCAGTTTATGTGATTGGTTGAGACTTGACAGTTATCGTAGACCAATCGTAAGCAAGTCAAACGGTGGAGATATAAAAAAATACTCACCGGGCACTCAAGGGATATACCCGGCAGGCTCATGGCATTCCAGCTTCGACATCGGTGCTAGTCACTTGTAAAACGTAACTGTGTTACTGTACTACTGTTACTAGAGAAATAAATCTATCTTTAATTACTAAAGTTAATCTTTTCATTGTCAAAGTCCTTACTTCTGAGTATTGACGATTCACAACGTATTGAACGGTATCTAGTTATACTGGATACAGACCCTAACATAAAGGGTGTAAATCAACCACTAACGAAGCCGAAAGTCACTTGTTCTCCCCGTCATGGCAATATTTTTTTTGTTCTGGACCATACCTAGGAACCTTCTAGTTACGGAGATATTTGAGGTCAAGGTTCCAACTTTTTCACATTTTTTTTTTGTTTATATACCAGCTTTCAGGTTGAAACTTTACTTTAAATGCCGTCATGAAATGTTTACTAGTTATTGGATCCATCAGCACAAAGTTTTGAATTTGTTACATTGAGTTTTACCGTAAAACTTGATTTATAACCACAAAAAAGTCGTTTCCCAGAAATAATTTTTGCGTAGGGATACTTAGTTTGATGTTTGACAGAATGCTAAGTTGCTAGCTTCGTTAAGGGTCTATTTAAACATTGTATTTTAAAAATTATAAATATTTTGGACTTTTGTTTTCGACTTTTTTTTTGTGCATTGTGTTTCTCCTGGCAACCTAGGAGGTTGTCTTCTGCTTAATCAAACTATCCTGTAGGCGCCTTAAGTAGAACGCCTCCAGCCAGGGGCAAAAAACATAAAAAATACTAAGCGACTGCACTCTTACGTGGGGTACGAGCCTCTGTTTAAGGCGTGGATGAACGAAGACAGCAAAGGGACGTGCTGCATCAGAACAAGTTCATTATTTAGCGACATGCTAAGCTGTTGACAACTAAACCATGGGTTTTCTTGTCTCTTGACAATAATAAAAAGCAATCGCGCAATCCGCCAGTATTATTATTACCAATAGATTACGCTCTTTTCTTTTTTCAAATGGTTGATGTTAGGAACGTTTCAAATGTAGGTAGTATCTTTTTAATTTGCCTCAATAAAAAAAACATAACGTCACGCCTGTAATCCCCGAAAGGTTAGGCAGAGGTGGAATTAGCTTAGTACACCCACATTTCGCCTTTACGTTGAAGTCCCATGTAATAGGGGTCGAGCCTATTGCCATCAACCGGCCACAAATTCAGACTCCGTGACTGCTACTGAGAAATCCCTTATGGAAAACCCCAACCACATTTTTCCCAACCCGGGAATCAAACCCAAAACCTCATGCTCAGCAGTCACGCTTTCGACACTCGATCTATGAGTCAGTCGGTATAAAAAAAAGGAAGCATATGTTACTACTATTATGAGTTTAAGCGCGAAAGTTTGTGAGGATGGATGTATGTTTGTTACTCTTTCACGCAAAAACGTCCCTACGATTTAAGATGGAATTTGGCACACAGATAGTTTAGCATCCATAGGATGCAAATTTTACAGAACCGGTTCTTACGTAGAGTCACGGGAGCCCCCTTTTATGTCCGTAATGACCGTCTACACGTAGACCTTAGAATGCCCACTGTCCTTCAGTTTATGAAACGTCTTTCGAAGCGTTTCTTCGATAACGCCATTAAGCACCGTAATCCCCTGATCACAGCGGCCGCCCGTTACGAACCCTCGCGCATTAGTACAGTACGCCGTCCTAGGCATACCCTCGTCACTCCAGATGATGCTATCACCCTCCTCCAAGAGAGTAGCAAAGAGACTAGCACTCTTAAAAAGTTCCGACTCAAACCGCCGTCTTTCCGACCTCGCCGTCGAGGTCAGTCGCGACGTCCCGGTCCATGCCCTCCCCGACCCTCGCTCGAGCCAGCCCGCGATGCTGTGCCAGTAGTTTTAAATCAGCCCCTAAATAATGATACCATTCAGATCCAGCCTGTCCCCATGCAGTCCTCCTCCAGCGACGCCCTAAGCCGAAGTTCGTACCCCACAGGGGGTGCCCTTAGGGTGCAGTCGCTTAGTTTGTAAGTTTTTATGCCCTGGCTGGAGGCCTTATTCTTAAGGCACCCACAGGATAGTCCGGTTAAGCAGACGATAACCTCATAGGTTGAACTGCGAGATGATACTCACAAAAAAAAAAAAAACAGATAGTTTATACCCTGGATTAGTATAGGTACTTTTTATTCCGGTAATATAATCTCATGAGTCAGATAAACGAACTCAACGTGGATGACGCCGCGGGCATAAGCTAGTCCTGTATAATTAAACACCGCAGTACAAAGACATAGTGATACAGATCATGAAATAATACGCTTTGCATATTACACGAAGTCTATGCAATTATATCACATGAAAGACACCGCAATATTTGCGAAACACATTAGTTTGTTCCACTTTGCTCATCTAGGTGATATCACCCAGGTAAATAAAGTTGATATTTTGGTGTCCTCATTTCACCTCGGAAGAATTTCACCTAGATGATATCTCCCAGGTGAATTAATTCGACTTAGAGCGTTTACGCCAAACGGCATTTTATACAAACTTTCAAGTCCTTATTTTCCGAAACGACTGAACCAATTTTTGTGAAACTTCATACGCATAAGCAAGATACATAGGTCGAAAAATGTGTTACAGCTAAATTAGACAGATTATAAATTTTCTATAGAAACAGAAATGTCTAATTATCTTTATTACTTAAAAGCATTTCGAAAATGTCTTTTAGACCTATATGTCTTGCTTATGCGTATGCAGTTTCATTAAACGTGGTTCAGTCGCTTCGAGAAATAAGGACTTGAAATATTGTATGTAATGCCGTAAGGTGTAAACGCTCTTAAGAGCGTTTATTCCTTACCGCTTTTCATACAAACTTTCAAGTAGTTTTTTTCCGAAATGACTGAACCGATTTAAATGAAACTTTATGCGCATAAGCAGGATACATAGGTCTAAAAAGTTACTAAAAAATATTTTCAAAATGTGTTTTAAAACAAGAGATAATTGGAATTTTCTGGTCTAATTTAACTGTAACACTATTTTTCGAAAATGTTTTTTAGTAACTTTTTAGATCTGTGTATCCTGCTTATGTGTACGAAGTTTCATCAAAATCAGTTCAGTCATTTCGGAAAATAACGACTTGAAAGTTTGTATGAAATGTCGTAAGGCGTAAACGCTCTTAAGCCTTTTTTTCATTCGAAAATTCATTCACCCAAGTGAACAAACGCGACTTTTAGTATTCATGTGGTGGTCTTTTATCTTTTAGGACATTTTAGAATAAACCAACACAATACGACCCTATATCTGCAAAACCACAGGCTTGATATCCCTATTATGTTTAGTAATTACGTAATTTCTACAGCCATTGTCGTACACGAGGTAATTAAAGTTCCTGTAATAATATAAATTTAAATTTTCGGTGTCGGAAGTGGGGACACTCCGAATATACAGAATCGTGCGATGCAATCTTACAGAATTTATAGGCAATTATGGCAACATTCACAGGTTATTTTTTTAAATATTGGGCTAAGAACTTAAGCTAAGGGATGAATTAAAGGCATTTGCATGTGCCTGAGATGAGAAGAAGAATGTGTGCAGAGTTTTGAGAGCAGCGGTGGGCTACACGTGGTGGTAGCCCCGACTTACGAGCAGTAAGCCGTTGGTTCAACCCAGGCAGGCGCAGTACATTTTGTAATTTATTTCATCACCGTTAACCTCAAAAACGGTGATCGAAAACAAAATCAAAATCAAAAGTCATTTATTCAAACTAGGCTGATAATCAGCACTTTTTGAACGTCAAAATTACAAGAGACAGTCCCCCAAAACGCCCGCCCTTCGCATCGTGAGGAAACCGGCATGTCCTAGAACTAAAAATTCAAAAACATGTGACATTTACCAACCCGCACGGTGGGTCCGCGTGGTGGATTACAGCCCATTCCCTCTCATAGAGAGGAGGTCTGTGTCCCAGCAATGGGAACATTATAGGATGATGATGATGAGATGTGAATAAAGGAGATGTTTTGTGTTACGTGAATGGATTACATAAGAAATGAGAAGTTTAAAAGTGGCACCGGTGATTGAAAAGTTGTGTAGTAATCGGGTGGCTTGGTATGAGCATATGATCATGTATCTCGCATCTTCGACTACATTTTTGCTATGTACAGTCAGCATCAAAAGTCGGTTAACACTTATAAATATTACACCAAGTTTTGTGCTGGTCAGTGTGATCTGATGTTATATTGTTTTGCGAATTTGTGTAACCATTGATGAAAATATTGTTATGTCTTTTACTCCAGTCTGTTTATATGGCTCGTTCTAAAACTAAGACGTCTTATAATTTTGGTTATGTAAAGCGACTTTTGCTGCTGACCGTACTATCGTCGGTTCAAACAATATTAAAATTGAGGTAACAAAGTTAATCTGTGTGTCCTAACTTAGCTTTAAGCGTGTTTGTTCTATGCTTACTAATAAAACTTAAACTAGGTATATTGAAAAAGCTTGTGTTAAACTAAACTTAAGAGGATTAGCAGTTATTTGTATAAAATGTAAGTAAAAATTAATAACATCGGTCGGTTTTAAAATGAAATAAGAATTTCGATATAAATAATATATAAATAATAATCACAATATTTATGTTTTTTTTTTCGATTCATTTATTGAAGTTATATCTTTTTCTGGTGAGACTGGAAGCCAACCCCCACAAAGTTTGAAAAAAGGATAGGCAAATAGATGATGATTAAGTTTTAATTTAAAAAAATATATAATAGACTAGCTTATGCCCACGGCTTCGCTCGCATTTTTTCTTTTTCCTTAATTGTCCCGCGGGATCACAATACCGGGATAAAAAGTATCCTATGTGCTATTACAGACTATTATCTATCCCTGTGCCAAATTTCATCCAGATCCATTTGGTAGTTTTTACGTGAAAGAGTAACAAACATCCATCCATACTTACAAACTTTCGCGTTTATAATATTAGTAGGATTGTGTTAAAACTTTTAATAATCCGTAGTCACTTTTCATTTAATATAAGCTTTTCAGACTTAGACAGATAATGTACTGAATTATATGAAAAAAAAACCGTATCCGCGGTCAATCTGGCGTCCAGTCCAATCGCTTTGACTGCATCTTTTGTTTCACAAACGGTAAAAATCCGCATAGTTCCTACATTTTGCTACGCGCTTCACTGCGGAGCTACGGCGTAGTTCATGCGTAGCACCCAGTGTTCGTATACAGCGGTTTATTGTTTGGTTACTCTAATAAAAAAACTGATTCAATGCATTCAAGTCGTTTTTAGTGAAAATGTTCTTTTATGTCTTCCGACTTCCAAACTGTTTCTCACTTCTTTAAGCTTTCGCAAAGACTATGTCCCTAGTATTAAAGAATAGACAAGAGAGTAAGCCTGAATAAAACTTGCTTAGACTAAATAAAATCTAAATGATTTTATTATAAGTAGATAGTTTAGTAGTGTTTAACGATCTTTAAGCTATCTTGATTAATTTTGAACTCTCAGTAAAAGCCGGAACAAACAGATAGACAAAATTAGGAAAAAAAAAATTTTTTGCAAGTACCGTATTTTCTTTACTATTAATTATACAAGGTGTTGTTTTGCATCCTCGTCAAATTCAAGGAGGTAACTATGCTAATGATTCTTGTCCCGAATCAATAATAAAATTAGTAGGTAATTTTTCGTTTTTTTCTTTTTTGCGGAAATCGGTAAGTGTGAACCACCCGTGTTTTAAACATAGCTCGTCTGATCCTCGCTTTATAACCTTGCTTACACACAAACAAAAAATCTGAAACGTTTACTCGATCATTTTTCATTCCATAAACCACGTTAAGGGGGTTATTCTGAAATACTGACAAACTTAAACAACCAAAAAAATCAGCGTTTATTAATTATTAACTAAGTACCATAATTTTAATTGATTATTTATGTCTTTTGTGACAACCTCCTGAATTTTGACGAGGATGCAAAACAACACCTAGTATACATCATTAACATTGATTAAAGTGAGATATGACATCTTTAGATTGATTGAAGCAGAATGCAACTATGGGTTCGACAAAGATAGGTAGCTGGAGGAGGTACCTCATTCGAAGATCCGCCAATTGCGGCCAAGAAATTCTAGGAATCGTTTTGGTGCGTGTTTTCAACTGTTGTCATGGCAACCGCTTTGACCTAATCCAGAATATAAGTGTAAGTCAAAATGATATAGGTGTGAGGAGCGGTCCCCAACCCCATAAGTTTGGCCGCCCGCTGTGACATTGTAACGACGTCCCGACCTAAATGTCGGTCATTCAAACAGGAAAGTTCTGGAATCTTTGGCAGTTGGAAGTCGGTCAGTGTGAAATCACATCTCGCTTCGGTGAACAACAATCAAGGGAGAATTTTCATAATCCGATAAGTTTTACCTGGAATCCTGGGAATAGCAGTAGGGATCAGTAAGAAACATAGATTCAGAAGGCTGGGTTTACACAACAAGCAAAAACCGCGTAAAACACATAGGTACATAGACGTGAATCTACGTATGTACGATTGACGAAGATTACGTGACTTTTTTTAATGTTGGGTTAGCACCGTGCTGAGTTAGGGGTTTTTTGGTCTCGTACAGGACTTATTTAAATTGATGTGTGTCGTATTTTTTTCTTCTACATCATTTTGTCCTTTGCGACACCAAAAATACTTTTTATAGCTTTCTTTTTTACGATAATCTCAGATTATGCTGACCTTCTGTATTTTTGTTTTATTTTGTTATATCGATATCAGTATTAGAATAATTTTGGGTCTATTTGGATCCAGTGAGGCGAAACAGAGTTGAGACTGTTTGGCTAGTAATCGGGGTGGATCAAAATTTGTTTTGGCTCCAACATTGGATTCAAACTTTTGGTTCTTGTATTTGGAAAGTTTTGAGGTCATTAATTTGATAAACACTTATATATAATATCTTGAAATTAATCATTGTACGATGTGGTTTTTAATCTTTCGAGTTTGGCAGGTAGGTACAATATAAACCAGTATTTCAGATAAATATCTTCACGCTTATCCTTATGACTTTGTTTGAGTATCACAAATAAAACCTATCATGTAAATGCTTACAAACCGAAAAATGTATCATTAAAATATTACATAATATAAAATATTATATAAAAAAATACTCAATTATCTCATATACGAGGTGTAGTTTTGCTTCCTCGTCAAAATTCAGGAGGCTGTCACAAAAGGCATAAATAAATAATCAATTTAAATTACGGTTCCCAGTTTATAATTAATAAACGCTGCTTTTTTTGTTGTTTTGGGAGTATTTCAGAATAACCCCCTTAACGTGGTAAAAAGTAATAAGAAATTAACGAAAAAACGTTGAGATTGTTTGTATCTGTGAAAGCACGGTTACAGGCCGAGTATCGGACGGAAAAAATAAAAATCGATCCGAATCAATAATAAAATGAGTAGGTACATTTTATTATTGATTCGGGTCGAGCATCATTAGCATAGTTACATCCTTGAATTTGATGAGGTTGCAAAACAACAGCCAGTATATCGATAAAATAAAATACAAAAGTGTTACTAAACCACATTAAAAACATTTCAACCCTGTAAATAACCCTCTCAAGTTTGTTGCGGACCAAAGTAAGTCAACCCAGTTTGACTTTTCCATCAGGGGTCCGTAGTACCTTTGAACTATAGACGCTTATTAATATTTAATGATCGAGAGGATAATGTCCGGAAAGTTCGTGGCCCTTGGACGAAGACAATCAAATTAGTTAGGGGACTTTGGAAACATGATGAAGCAAAATGATGATAAGAACAACTGTATGGATGGTGTATGCCATGACGTATAACCTACACAATGGGGGATTTTGTTTAAACACTGTCACAAACTTAAGTGGTAGTGCGCAAGGCACATTGCTCGCAGAACGGATGGGCGATGGGGCTGAAAAGTTCTGGAATCGCGACCGCGAACCAGAAGACGATGCGTTGGAAGGCGTCCCACTAGGTGGACCGATGACCTGGTGAAGTTGCGGGGATCCGCTGGATGCGAGGCGCACGGGACCGGTCAATGTGGCGTCACTTGGGGGAGGCCTATGTCCAGCAGTGGACGTCTTTCGGCTGAAATAATGATGATGAATGATGATATCAACTTTTAGGACATTATAATTATAAACATGTTGTGTCCCTCTGCAAGGCAACATGGGGACAAAACATTACAAAAATTATGAGAACAGGATGGTTATTGTAGTTGCTATGGTTTTGTGCTAAATGTTCAGAATTTGTTTCCGCGTGTGAATTAGATGGTTGATGTTTAAACGGTTGCTTACCGTTTCGCAGAGAAAAAATATTTGTTATTTAGATTTGAGAGGCCTTTGCCCAGCATGCCGGAATGACTGTAGTACAAACTTGATAACTTGTAACACTCGTATCTATAACTAAAGATTACTTGAGAAACAGTTAGTTTAAGGGACGATTTTCATTCTGTAGTTAAGTAATTGTCTTGTTAAGTCAGAACTATCAAAAATTAGAATTCATAGCTTTACTTTCTTTGATGGTTTTTACTTCACGGTTTAGATTATTTGTGTACTTTAACTTGACCATAGATCAATCCAGTCTACATTTTTTAATTAATAAAAAGTTACGAAAGATAACTTCTAACAACAAAAACATTTAGGAAAACAAAAAAAGCAGTGCTAATAGAGACCTATTGTCATCCCACAGCGAATAACTTAAACTCAATGGGGCGAAGCGGATTGAATTAACTTTTCCGAAGATTTAACTAGTTACAATTAAGAAAACGGATTTAACGGGACATTAAATTACTAATGAATTCGATTTTCCATTCTTCTTGCAGGTTTTTGTCACTTTCATATTTTTATCAGAGATCGCTTCAACTCACTTGACCGTTTTGCCATTTTGGTGTGACCTAGTATAAATGAAATGTTAAACACGTTAAAAATGAATAAATCATTATTACGAAAAGTGCATCAAATACTTGTACATCTGGAACACTGCCACAAAACGGTTACTATGGGATAAGCCCAAGATTCTAGACGCTCCAACGTCAACACATTTGGTCGGTTATTCCCTCCTCCTAGCGTCGTATTCCTCAATGCTGAGGGTCGTGACCTCCCTTCAGAATCACCTTCTCGCGGATGATCTTTCTCCAGCTGTTTCTGTCTCTGGCTGTGTGAAGGGCGCTGTGAACTGTGGAGTCAAGGGCGGTACGGATCTGGTCAGACCATCGAATTGGGCTGCGTCCACGAGGTCTTTTCCCATCCACCTTGCCGGTCACCATTAGTTTTTCCAGGTTACCGTCGTCCTTCCTCGCAATGTGACCGAAGTATTCCAGGACTCTGCGCAGGCATTCGGATGACAGCCGTGAGGAGATTTTGAGCTCTCGCAGTATGGAGACGTTTGTCCGATATGCTGTCCAGGGGATACGCAGCATCTTTCTCCAGCACCACATCTCAAACGCGTCAACGCGTTTTCGGTCAGCAGCTTTCAGCGTCCAAGTCTCAGCGCCGTACGAGAAGATCGAGAAGACCAGGGTCCGTACTAGCTTGGTTTTTGTCGGTTATTAAAAAAAAAGCTAATGCTGTCTGTATAGTACTACAACGAAGCTATAACACAAATGAAGAACTAAACCAAAAAAAAAGAACTGAATCGCGCTATTAATGACTTGAGTCAGCAAATCCATGACTTAAGACCGTATACAAAAATCCGATTCAACACCCGTCTGGTTAGATCCTCCGTTTTCTATGGGAGATGAAGAACTTTACACTTTTTTTCCTGTTCTTCTACCACAATAGCTCTTCAAACAATATCGACATGGTCAAAATGTTCGGAAAAGCTGTTGTAAACGGACCTAAATTTTGACGCTAACGAGTCCAGAATCATGTGCTAAATTTATGGTATGCATTTATGCGGCGATGTTTCTTACACTGTGTACTCATAATTGGTTATTGAAGTGTAACTTTTTATGCGACTTCCAACACGGTTGCGGTAAACGTTTAACGCTACCATAGAGGGGGAATAGAAAGAGACAGAGCGAGAGTGTGCGTGGCACTCGAACGCATGCGTGTTACTAACAAAGTTTCACTTCTACCGCGCTGAGGGACTCCACACACTATTTTTTTTTCATCAGCGGTTGGTAGAGTACTGGGATACTTAAGTGTGCACCTAATAATTTTTCACAAATAATGTCAGATTTCTTATAATAATAAATTTACCCTTGTGGCTTAAAGATCTCAAACTGGTACAAGATACGCGGTAAAAACATTAGAAGATGTAATTCGTCATCATTATCTCTAACATCCGGGAAGCTCTAAATATCGCTCCCCTACAGACCGCCATAATTAATGTTTTAAGAGGTAATCATATTTTCATGCGTTGCCATGGTTACGTGGAAGGTAAAATACTGGGTGAAGTAAACTGGAAGTAATAATAATAACTGGCAAAACGTGGGAAATAATTTGGGAATAATAAAATATACCGTATAATGCCAAAAAGTTGTAAGAAAATTCAGTAAATTTTACTGACATCTTGAATATCTTTCGCATCAGATAGAGTAATCAGAGTATTCGTATCATTCTTGAAACAGTAACAAAACACCGTCAGAGAAGTAATAAGCATATTATGTCATAAATCTGGTGTTTTGTCATTTGCCAAAAAACGAATCACATCGTTTTAAAAATAACGTTAAGTATCAATGATTATTGAAGTTATTACTTTACTCACAAGTATTTCTGTAAATCAATCATTTAAAAAATAATTGAAAGAGAATATTTCGTATCATCAAAACATCATTTGACAAACTAATCTTGAATTTGAAATATCAATAGGTTATGTAGTATTGTAGTAGTAGGGTGTGTATGTATGTATATAGATACATACACACCCAAGAAAAACTCAATTTTTAGACTCAATCTAGTCCCAATAGTTACCTGTTTACTAAAATAGCCAGCCAAAGGATATTTATTAAAACCACACGGGGATAAATAATTTTATTGACTAAATGTGGGCGTACCTTCAATCATGTCGTCCAGTGTTACGGCTCATTTACGCAGACGCGGCGCGACGCGCGGCGCGTCGGGCGTCGCGGCCCGTTTTAAATTCAAACATATGGTGTATGAGAGATAGCGTTTACGGAGAAGCGCTTTGACGCGCGTTTTCTTGCGATTGATGCGTTGCCCGTGGCGTTATATCTAGGACAAATTAAACACAAGCATAGGCTACTGCCCGGTTCGACCCCCACACAGAACGAATTTACAATTTTGTAGTTTTATCCTAAAATAATCATTTTGTTTTCATTTTTAAAATGTTTGAGTTTTTTTTTTAGTATATTATTTTTTATTCGTAACCACCCGTGTAGCACTTTACAAGATTTTTTTAGGTAAAGAAAATTTTATTTAAAATTATTATATTGTTTTTTGTTTTGGAACCACCAGGAATAAAAGTTTGGAGTGCCTGGGAATAAGCCTTTTTCAGTGTTCATATTGTTTCTTAAGTTTCTTTATTTGGTATTTTTCCTTAACAAACCAGGCTTGTTAGGAAAACACACTGTAGGTGTATGTGTATATTTTCTCAGCTTTTACTTTTATCTGTATGAGGTCAAAGAAAACGTGCCAAAGGCTATACTCTAACTAATTTGTTGTATTTCATTAATGTAAATGGATATTTTCATCTACCAGTACAGCAATGTATAGAATCGAGATACCGAACCATGACTGCCCACGTATATTGACAGTACATACAAGGTTTCACCACCAACACTACGATATAAATAGTTTTTGAAGATTTCAGTGAAACACATGTGAATGCCCTGGGTTGAATGAGGTGGGAGAATCGAGATACCGAACCATGACTGCCCACGTATATTGACAGTACATACAAGGTTTCACCACCAACACTTCGATATAAATAGTTTTTGAAGATTTCAGTGAAACACATGTGAATGCCCTGGGTTGAATGAGGTGGGAGACGCGCTGTAAAAGATGTTGTGATGATATGGAAACCTGTCCAAATGTATCCAACACGTATTTTCTTCCATTCTCCTGTGTCAAACGTCACGCTATTATTTACTCCTTTTTCTGTCATTATCATGTAACATAAAACAGCAGTGCGTAAATGCACATAAATGAAGAGTCAAGAGGGGACTCTAGCCCGAGGAATTTAAAGAAACTATTGCCATCGCGTTGCGCCCGACCAAGCCCCCGCAAAGTGCAAAAGGAACAACTGCAGCTCAGGCTGATTTTACCTACAAAAGTCTTGACCAAAAGACGTTTTGTCTTCCGCTGTTTTCTTCTTCGAAACTAAACTGATCTAAATAATTCTTATATCAAAATTTAGAGGAAAAGTATACCTATGCTTCTAGTATTTTTTTTTGTTAATAACTTATCTAATTTGTCTGATAGTCGTCTGAACGTAAAAACGGGCTTTTTATTGGGGTTTTTGGATTGTCATAATTCTTTAAGTGATTATGTTTTGAAAAAAAAAAGGAAATAATTGGGGCATATATTAGACCTAGTATAAGACCTAGATTTTTTGGAAAAAATCATTGCTCTAGACGCATTATCCACGAAGAAAACAGAGGAATACGTTTGTATGGAGAAAGGCCCCACTTAATAAACTCATCGTTTATTTTCTTCAACAAAAGTTTTACTCTGGAAAAGTCAAAGGCAAATAAACCTGAAGAAACAATAAGAGCTGCATTTTATTAGCAACATTTACATTTCTATTTATTTGCGTGCAAACGTTTTGGGAAAATTTGTGTCTTGGCATAGAAGCCTCTACAAAGGAGTCTTGTCACGAACCACGCGTAAAGCCTCCTCAGTTAGTTTATACCACTTTCATTTGGCTCTTGGCATCAACCTTAGTGTTTTATGATTCCCCCTTTAGTGATGCTTAGACCTTTGTCTTGAGTGAGGTTTAATATACAATGTAGAAGGGACACAGACGCTTAAATGGTTCAGTACATCGTTCTAAATCCCCACATAGAAATTACGCATTAGTAATTTAAAAAAAAAAGAAATCTGTTGTTCCATATATTTTGCCTTTGTACCTATTTATGGCAGTTTTGTTATTTATTTATTGCAAAATGTACACATTTACAGATACAAGCTTTGGGCTTAAAACTAGACAGTACATGACCCTGTTAGGGCGCAGCAAAATAACTTAAAACTTTTGTAGAAACAGCTGTTTATATTTTTAATATTCGGAAAAAAATGTGAATACGAACTGAATACAAAATGAAGACTAGTATATTCTACGCCGCTTCCACCCTGTATTTATAGAAATTGGAGCACCGCCTTTAAAAAAAAAAACTTGAAACAAAATGTAATGATAAAACTGGAACCATAAATGTACCTCTGTAAGTCCAACTTGAACATAAAATTTATATAACTTAATCTGCGAAACACCCATTAGGAATTCGGTCTCTAATTACAGGAACCTTGGCATCTTAATTGCCGGAGTATTAGTTAATAGTTCCAAGAGTAACATTTAGATAATTATACTAAATCGTACTAGAATACTTTAGCAAAAGTATTAGAATGTAAATTGATCTTTATGAATTCAGCTTTCGTTTGCCATTTGTATTTCAGGAAATTATGTTAAAATATTGGTATGTCCAAGTCCACAGATAAATGCCATCATTTTCATTATAATATATTTTTTTATTTTTTTAATTTTCCACAAGACACAAGCGATGCTTAGTTTGTGGCTCACCGATTTGTATGCCACAACTGTTATGTTTCTTTTATGAACAATAAACCTATTAACTTATTAATTATTTTATGAAAATGAAAACGATCAGCTTGGACTCTTCATTGTTCTTCTTCTCATGATATTATGTAGGCTGAATTTTTCAGGTTGGCGTGGATGGCCAAATCCGAATCTATGAGTAATAGCAAAAAATACTCAAAGGAGCCATATATTGATGAAAACTAAAGCTGCATCACTGGATTTAAAAAAAAAAACAATATTCCCAGCCAGCAATCGAACCCGTTGATTTTTAAAAAAAAAACAAACACTGTATTATTACACCATTCGATAGCGCCCATATTAAGGATCAGATTCTAGGAAGTAAGAATGACATTCGGAAAACTTAAGAAAAATGTAAAATAGGTTTTGTCTGTAAATTAGGAAAAATGTAAAATTTTAGGTTTTGTCATTTTCTAAATGAATCCTTCATTGATGACACCAGATAGTTTTAGTAAATAAAAAAAAACAAACAAAATTATGAAAGAGAATTTTTCCGCCACAATATGTAGCAGCATAAGTAATCCGCCTAAAACGAAATATGTTGGCCATTTACCCGACTACTAATGTCGTAAAATGAAAGAAACCATTTCCGTAAGCTATTCAATGGGCCTTTAATGGTTTTGACCTTGGCGTATGGATAAAATAAGCTGTCGAAAGCCTCTTTACTAACTTTTTTTTTATCAATAGCACCTATCATAACAATAGGTTCAAGTGTACCGATTTTGGCAGTGTAACCCTCTTTTACAATTTTTTGCCTTGCCTTGCTGCCTATTTTAACTGACTGGGATTTTTTTAAATAAGAAAAGTTTGTCATTATTGACGTGACAACGTCTTATAAATTGGTTTGCCGGGTGACACTTCAAGAAACTGCGTTACGCTCCGCTCACGTTATGCGCTCACAATGAGAGCGAGTGAGAGGCACGCGTGCCTTTCACTTTATATGTCTGTCTCTCTCGCTCTTAGGCGGGCTAACCATGCCCGAGTGGAAGGGACGCGTGCCTCTATATATGTATATTTGTATATAAATACGTATGTATGTGTAAAGGTAAAAATAAAATTTTGTTAATATGAAATTCAGTGCGAGATTCTTTGTATAAATTAATGTTTTAAATATAATTCTTTGTATAAATAAATATTTTAAATTGTTACTATTATTTCATCCTTCTTCCTACTATACGAATGAATATTCACATTAAAATTATTTTACCACTCAAAGTCGTTGTCACGTAAAACTTTCGCCCGTATACCGACTTTACAGGCAACCAATTTTTTTTTGTTTTTACGTGATCATCATCATCTGCCTAGCTTTTTCCCAATTAACCTAACCTAATGCAGCTGTATATCAGTATTTTACATGGACTTGTTTTTACGTGCTAAAGTTACTTAAATCTCTACAGGGTGTAACGGAAAGGGTATATACATCCTTAAGGGTGTACTACAGACCATCAAACTGAACATTTTCCTCACCATAAATTTTTTTTTTGCAGCAAAAAAAAATATCTGCTCCCTATACATTTGGGTCAAATAGGTATTGTAATTTTCTATGGGGCAGCAGATATTTTTGTTGAAAAATATGTTTTATGATGAGAAACATGTTCAGTTTGTTGGTCTGTAGCACACCCTTAAGGATGTATATACCCTTTCCGTTACACCCTGTATAGCATAATCAAGTTACTAATGTTCTAGTTGCTTCTTTATATGTGAGAGCGCAGTAATGTTCCACCTGCCCAGTGCGTGTTGGTAAATATCACGGGTCTTATAATTGTTTGGTTAAAGAACATGCCAGTTTCCTCACAATGTTTCCTTTCACTGTTTTGAGAGCAGTGGTCATGAAATACGCAACACGAAGTACCGCGCGTGTCTGGGTTCGAAATTCGAACCTAAGAAACGCTCTATACCTTGTCTTATTCATACTGTTGATCCCATTTAATGGTCTACACACAAGTAACTAGCAGTTAATGTACGATAACGTTCTGTTCATAGGTTCAGTTATGTACCCCTTGGCTTGTTGGTTGGCAGTTCAGTTTACACATTATATGATGCTATTTATGACCAACAAACATGGTTGACGGGACATTGTGTCGATTATTTAGTTGGTAGGTATAGCTGTAATTTTGCCAGGTTTTTAGGGTTTCATACCCAAAGGGTCAAACGGAACCCTATTACTGAGACTTCGCTGTCCTTCTGTCCGTCCGTCCGTCCGACCGTCCGTCTGTCACCAGGCTGTATCTCATGAACTGTGTGTGCAATTTCTACAGATTATGTATTTCTGTTGCCGCTATAACAAAAAATACTAAAAACAATAAAATAAATATTTAAGGGGGCATAAAAAAAGTGATTTTTTTGCTCGTTTTTATAAATCATGGTACGGCACCCTTCATGCGCGAATCCGGCTCGCACTTGCCCGGTTTTTTACTACTTACTACAGAAATTGATAAGTTTTTCGGGAACCGTGGTAAACGTGAACAGTTAAAAAAATATCAGCATAAAAGAAATTGACACGAAGGCAAAGCGTGCAATTAAAAAAAAAAACAAAATTTAGTTGCAGTCCTATCTCAGCGACAAACAGATCTAGTGACTGAATTTAAATTGATAGACCGGTTACAGTTTCTCTTTTAAATTTTTAGAAGGCTCTAGAAAAAAAACCGGTCAAGTGCGAGTTAGACTCACGCACAAAGGGTTCCGTACCATTATTTATAAAAACGAGAGAAAAATCACTTTTTTGTATGGGAGCCCCCTTAAATATTTACTTTATTCTGTTTTTAGTATTTGTTGTTAAAGCATCAACAGAAATACATAATCTGTAGAAATTTCAACTGGCTACCTATCACGGTTCATGAGATACAGCCTGGTGACAGACGGACGGACGGACGGATGGACGGACGGACAGCTAAGTCTCAGTAATAGGGTCCCGATTGACCTTTTGGGTACGGAACCCTAAAAATTTGGTGTTCTTAAATCATCATTTGTCTAGCCAACTATGTTGGGGTCAGCTTCCAGTCTAATCGGATGCAGCTGAATACAAGTATTTTATAAGGAGCGACTGTCTACCTGATTTCCACGACCCAGTTAGTACTGGGAAGTACGATATCCCTTAGTAAGACTGTTTGTCAGACTTTCATTTACTTAGTTTATAATGTTGTAAATGAATGACCAAACTCCCTTAAAGTCTTTGCCTTGTCTTGGCGGTCAGGTCTACAAAAACAGTAATGATTACGTGATAAGTGTAAGGTACACCAACGCGAAAACGCTTACCATAGAAATTTTTCGTCTAGCAAAAGGTAAAGGTAAGGTATTGCACTATTGTAGCTTAGCTACAATAGTGCAAAATGTATGAAAAAGCTGTTTTTTAGGGTTCCGTACCCAAAGGGTCAAACGGGACTCTGACTTCGCTGTCCATCCGTTTGTCTGTCACCAGGCTGTTTCTCATAAACCGTGATAGGTAGCTAGTTGAAATTTCGACAAATTATGTATTTCTGTTGCCGCTATCAACAAATCCTAAAAACAGAATAAAATAAATATTTTAGGGGGCTCCCATACAAAAACCGGCCAAGTGCGAGTCGGACTCGCGCACCGAGGGTTCCTTACAAACAATTACTGAAAAAAAATACTGAAGAGTATAAATAAAAATATGTGATGTAACTAAAAATTTAAGGTTTTCGGAATTTTTCCTTTATATGTGCTATAAAACATTGCTTCATGCCAAATTTCAAGATTCTAGGTCGACTGGAAGTACCTTTTAGGTTTTGATTCCCTTGCGAGTAGTTGCGAGTTTGCAAATATGCGGCTTAAATTGCTGTTTCTTTTGATTGCGTTGACGTAGAAGTTTGATTTTGTTACAGCTTAGAAAATCAAAAAATCAAAAGTCATTTATTCAAACTAGGCTGATAATCAGCACTTTTTGAACGTCAAAATTACAAGAGACAGTCCCCCAAAACGCCCGCCCTTCGCGGTAGAGGTATTATAGACTTGAGTATTTGATATGAATTTCAATTTAATACCTCTACGCGTTCATGAGGAAAAGGGTAGTAGGTTTAAAATTATTAAAAATATTTTTATTATATGATGTAACTAAAAATTTACGGTTTTCGCAATTTTTCCTTTATCTGTGCTATAAGATGTTGCTTTGTACCAAATTTCAAGATTCTGAGTTTACGGGAAGTACCCCGTAGGTTTTGATGCCCTTGCGAGTGTCGAAAACTTGCGAAAATTTGCGGCATAAACGGCTGTATCTTTTGATTACGTTGGCTTAGAAGATTAATTTTTTCACAGCTTGAAGGGACAGTATACTTGTAGTTTTTGATATAAATTCCAGCTTGATACCTCGCGCGTTTCTGAGAAAAAGGGTCTTGACAGATAGACAGACGGACAACAAAGTGATCCTATAAGGGTTCCGTTTTTTCCTTTCGAGGTACGGAACCCTAAAAAAGCAAGTATTTTTTATCGTTTTTATAAATAATGGTACGGAACCTTTCGTGCGCGAGTCCAACTCGCACTTGGCCGGTTTTTTTTTAATTACCGATGAAAATCCATGTGAGGGTTCAGAATTATGTACTGTGGTAAGCGCTTTGACGTCGGTGTCAAACAAACCCCGCATTTGACGAAAGGTTCACATTACGTCAGATTTCCATTCAAAGATATAGCCATAATGATAATTCCAGATTCCAAGACAAATATTTCCGATAAACTCAGTTATATTATGAACTAGCAATATTCCGAAATCCTCTCTCGTTCACGAAAAGGGTTCGTCAGCGGAATCCAGTCGAGTAAATAAAACATACGATATTATTTGTATGATACGGGACATGAATATCAATACATTTCATTGGGGGCACAAATCGAAAGGGGAATACTAGTCAAGGAAATAGAAAAGATTGTGTTATGAATTTGATTTTGTAAACAATTTTGCGTATGGTTATTTTCGGATGAGTTTTTTTGGTACACATAATCATATGTTTAAGCTTTTTCCAACTATGTGGGGGTCGGTTTCCAGTCTAACCGGCTGCAGCTGAGTAAATATAATTAGTTATCTAATGAATATTGTAAAAAAAAGTTACTTACATAATTATGTCGTTATAGGTAGTCAGTCTGACAACCAGTATTACCAAGGGGTATCGTATTACCCAGTACTAACTGGGTTGGGGAGGTCAGATAGGCAGTCACTCCATGTAAAATAGTATACAAGATGCCCCTTCACGAAGCCGTCAACCAAGTATTTTGTACGTCAAACTAAATAACTTTACGCTTTTTGGGGTGAAAAATCACGTTTTACGGTAAAACTCAATGAAACCCACTCAAAACATTACGCTGGATTGAATGGTATGCGAGTCATGGAGTTAGTTAAAGTGAAGTGATAACATTATAAACTTGTATTAAAAAACAACTGAAAAAATGTTAGAAGCGTGACCCCCAATAACTCCGAAACTAGAAGGTTCTCCTGGTATAATCCAGAAAAAAAAATCGCAAGGACGAAAAGAATAATATGTGCCTTTCAACTTCAGTAAGGATGTTTTTTTACCCCTTTTGTCTTTTCACTTCTTCATCAAACGCAAGGTGTGGAGATAGAAAAAAAATACTTTCTTTATAATGCGTGAACGCAACTGCGAAGCATGAGGACCTAGGTTACATACCCAGGTCTGAAAAACTGTTTATTGGGCTTTTCCATCAGGAATTTTTCCGTAGCAGTCACGAAAAAGAGCCCAGTTGATAGCAATGGGCTCGTCCCCAATTTCATATAACTTAAACATAACATGTGAAATGTGGCTTACAATTAGGCACGCCGCTGTCAACCGTTGGGAACTTCAGTTGTGGTTTTGTTATGTTTTTTTTTTAATACTTTTAATTCATGACTCGAGCAGAAGCTTCTTTAACATAAAAACCATACAGCCAACGACCATCTGATAAGATTCCAAAACCGTGGCAACGTCGATATTTTTTTCCTACCGCCAATGTCTATCTCATTATGAGATGGACTTTGGCGGTAGGTGGATTCGGGACGAGTATGATACTCGTCCCGAATCCACCATATCGAAAACGAAATATCAAAAAAGGCAGCCTATTCCCTGCCAGACGTGTAAATTAGCTTTCGAGAACCTGCCAAACCGATTCTTACCTCACAAAGAAAACCTTGATAGCAAACTACAGAGTAATGCCCACACATTCAAATAAAATCGTGTCACAAACATAACGGTAGTGCTTTTAACCCGTCAACCCGAATTGTGTAGTGGTACACTTGAGACCAAGGAAATAGAACCACACATCGTTGTAGGTACTATATGGAACTATTACTTTTTACAGGGTTACTAGTACCTCGACGTATTCCTTGCAGGGTGTCATAGAAGAGTTAAAATGCAACAAATTAAGCTTAAGCTTAAAGGTTAATCTTCCTCACTGTCGCGAGTACTCCTGGTTTTTTAATACTGACTAGTCTGTTTCTATGTTTTACTACCTACAGCAGCGTGTAAGAAATAATTTTAAACGCAGACATCCGGGTCCTTATAATAAGGAAAAATCTACAGACATCGTTGGTAACAGCCACCGCATTTTTCTTTTGAGAGCTCGACACTTAGATGGAATGGCTCTATTACTGTTCCTGAAGTAGTACGTTTTTTGTGTTTATAAACTTGTACCTTATGTCTAGGGCAAGAAAACTGCGATCATCAAAATGGTTTTAGCAATTCGTTCAATGGCTGTTCATTGGAATCATTCCTGCTATGTCAATTCCCTCTACGTCGATTTTTCTTGGTTTTGATGCATTGTCTTTTGTTTTCCCGACGTTCTGTTGATTCTATGGATTATTCACCTCGGCCAACCAATGCGAGAATAAGGTAACATAATAAACATACCGTAATAACACGAAATGTATTTCCCCAAAAGGTTAAGAGAGGAACCAAGGAACACCTATATTTGGACAGTTACATTTAAGTCATATGTAATAGAGGACGTGCCTATTGCCATCAACCAGGCCTAGATCCAAACATCACACTGCTAATTAGAAATCGTGATGGAACATTACACTTTGAACGACCTGAAAACAAAACCCAGTATCTCAGCAGTATAACATGGACTATTTGACCAATTAGGTAGTTGAATGACCAAGTTCACTGTCGGTCGACCAGTTTCCACCCTTATGCCCAGAGTTATAAGGTTGAAAAGTGGTCAAGCGTCAATGAGCGCGATAGTACCTACTTTAAGAATATTTACTAACTAAGTCGCAGCATAGAAAAAGACGGATATTTTCCCGTTGACCTGTATTACAGTAAACCAATAATATTCGAAACGCGTTCATAATATATTTAGATCAAGAAAGAAGTCTGTTATTTAATGTTGTACCTAGATAAGCCATCTTTTGTTGAAAAACTACTGTAGATTATAAAATTGCTTCGCAAAAATCCAGCTACTTCTTATACTAACGGAAGTTATTTACTGTAGAAAATAAGTGTTTTCTCAAGGCATTATAACTGGGAAAGAGAAATTTTAATGAAGGCACTAGTGCAATTACTACGGCGACGACCTATCGAGTTACTAACAGAAGGTGTTAAAACAACAGTCTTTTGTGCTCGTAAATTAGCTCTTAGACGTACCATCATTTCATTTGTGAGTTTTGATATAAAAACAGAAGCATTTTGCGTTTTGTTACTGACAATTTGATTTATGACTG
The DNA here is from genome assembly GCA_963082945.1 of Cerastis leucographa. Taxonomy (NCBI): domain Eukaryota; kingdom Metazoa; phylum Arthropoda; class Insecta; order Lepidoptera; family Noctuidae; genus Cerastis; species Cerastis leucographa. The sequence continues at coordinate 6,984,637 of OY720382.1, forward strand.
GCCCATAAGAGGTACGGTTTGTAGTCAAGCAACGGTGCGCTTTGAGTGCGGTAACCATTTGAAAATGTCTGACAACATGCCGCACAGTTCACTTTTTATTCTTATTTTTGCTTCGATCAATAATACTATTATTGATCGAAGTATTTTTGAGATAAATAGCCGGACTAATGACAACCTCGGCTTTGAGCAAATAAACACAACAAAGACGAAAACCATTCAAACCAATCCCCATATCCACTATCCTTTAAATAGAAGTACATTATATTTAATACAAAAAAAAAATAGAAAAATACCCAGAGGCAGACATAAGGACTTTCGACAGAAATGAAAACTCAAAACAATGGAATTAGGCCGCTATATTACGCGTCGCTATTCTGGTGCAATATACGTCACGAGCATGTCGAGATCATCGGTGACGCTAAATCGTAGATTTTTCCCCTACCAAGAACGCTCTACGAGGCTAAAGAAATTTTACTTAAAAAAAAACCAGTCTCACGAAAAAGATCACATTCTATACGATTATTTATTTCACTATAGGAGCGAACCAAGTGATGTTCTTTAAAAGGGGACTTTAAAGGCGATTCGCCGCTATAATGTAACACTATTTTCTGGAAACTTCCAAGTTTCGGATACCCTTTAAACGTTCATCTATCGGCATAATTTTCTAGTTACGGTATTGACAATGTTGAGAACGATCAATTTTCCAATAATAGACCGTACTTACATTGTTGTTAGGTCGATCAAGCCCTGTTCTAACATCTTTTATGCCAAGCCACGGGCGTAAACTAGGACTGGATCCTAGTTTACGCCCGTGGCTTGGCCTGTGTGGAGTTCGGTGACTGTCCCATGTAATACTACTGGAATAAAAAGTATCCTTTGTTTGAATCCAGATGATAAACTATCATGTGTGACAAATTTTATCCAAATCCGTTGAGAACTTTTTGTGGGAAAGAGATGGAGCTATACATGATGTCTAGCCGGCAGTATGAGCTCAGCTTGTGAGGCTTTTTGTTCCTCCCGTGACCAACTAAGATCACGTGGACATAGATTGTTGGATGTTCCTTCTGCACGCACAGTTTCACATTCGAACTCTCCCTTGGTTTCCGCCCTGTCAATGCTGAAAGCTCTTCTGCCCTCAACACCGGAGTGTGATTTATTTGCGGATATGGGTAGACGTATGTCGTGGATGTTTGAGTTTCTATGAGAGGAAGAACGAATGATTTTGCTTGTTATTTTGAAGTACTTTATTTAATGTTTTTATCATTCTTTATTTTAAATATTTTTTTATTTGCATTGTGCAATTCTTTAGATGTATCTGTAAGATGGTATTTGTATTCTCAAATAAATAAATAAATCCCTTGCCCTCACTGAAGTAGTGATGGTTGGCCCCCTGAACCCTTTTGTACTTGGTTTATTTGATCAAAGAAACATAGATCACCACATTTGTGTGTAAATTGTTACGTAGCTACTCACAACATTCGGTTAATGTTCAATCAATGAGCCGCCAATTAGGTCCTTGGGTGACGTACGGTTAGGGTTGCAATTTTATTAGCAGAGGAATATTTTTTTGATTTCATAGATTATCAAGAGTATACTCGTATATTTAAAAAAAAAGTTTGAAGCAGTGAATCTTGTACTTTTTTTTCCATATCAGTTGTTTTTTTTTACTGTTCTTGCGTGTTTGAAATCCGAAAAGCAAAGAAGCTAAGTTTTTATCAATCTTTATTAGGGTTCCGTTACCAAATGGCAAAATAATGGAACCTATATTTTTTATTTACCACACAATCATGACAAAAAAAACTCTCAGTAAATGCCGAAGTAGTAAATTAATCCAATTCAATTCAAAGTCTAAGGCTTTTGCAGATTTTAAAGTAAACCTACTCGAAATAGAGTACAACACACGATACCTACTCGAATAGTCTATGTTAGAGTAATTTGGCAACCCTACAAACACAACCAACTGTTTGCGACCCCACGCTTAGTTGGCGTCCAATATGAACGTAATGATGTTCGAGATCGTGTTTTGTTTCTGTATAACTCAAAGGTCGACTGGTAATAACGGTAGTCACTAACAGGACTAAAATCCATATTTATAAGAGGTAAAGTTTGTGTGCATCGGAACTACTGATTCGATTCCAAAAATCTCTACCTTTTTTATTATACTATACTGTTAGCCTGTGTCATACCACTGCTGGGCAAAAGCCTCTCCCCGTGAGAGATGGGAGGAACAACGACCAGTTGCCAAAGTGGACCACTAGTCGTTGGTTCTGTCCAGCTCCTCCCTATTTTATTATAAAGTATTTATAAAAACTTTACAATATGTCGCACAAATGGGATTATTCCCCAGTGTCAGTGTCTTCAAATCTTCCTATCAAATCCCGCCCTAGAAGACTGACCCCATTGGTGATGTTCTTTATAAAGTTCAAATGCGTAGCACTCGCAACGGGCATGCGTGACTGATTTATTCTTTCTTTGTTCGTCCTAAAGTTTTGTCCCACATTCCACAGAATTCTTCGTTTTTCCCATAACACTATTGAATTCCTGCTTCGTCCTAAATTACAAGTACTTTAAAAGTATAGCCAACAAAAAAAGGAATACAAAAAAACGGGTTCCACTCCGGGAGTGCCGGCAGAAGTGAAAACTTGAATATTAAACGTTGTGCATTTTTAATATTTTGGAATGGTTAGGGAATAATTTTGCACGAATCCCTTTACTTATCAGTATAAAAGTACTTTCATTTATGTGGTAAAATACAATATCCATTTATTGCGCTATCGTACACAAACATTACAATTTATATTACATTAAAAATTTAACACTTCAGAACTATTAGAATCCGTCTTACGAATTTTACCTCTTTGGAGAAACCGAAGGTTTTGTTTGTGCATAAAATAATTATCCAGTTTTGGAAACCCAAACTCAATGACTTGATTTTTGACTTGATTTTTTAAAATTCCTTCGCAACCTACGTGAGCTGACGGTCACGTGTCCTGACGCGAGACCTGATGCGAGTTTAACATTTTTTACCCATCACAAAAGTGCACAACGCCGCTAAAGAAGTTTTCACTTCAAAAAGACTAGATGCACGAACGAGGACGAGGCAAATGGAATTTGTAAGGATCGTAGCAGGCGTGCTGTAGTTTCTGTCTGTCCTCATAGGAAAAAGGCATAAGATTTTTTATGTATTATGCGCACTCTACCAGAGAAAATATAACTTCTAAACAAAATGATTCACACTCCCAAAATGTTAGCTCTCAGCTACTAAAAACTTCACTAAGCAACGAGACAGCCAAGCACTATATTCTAAAGCACTATTTGAAGCCAAGTGTTCTAAAAATATCTCACGCTGGACAAAACTTCATATCCGCAACGCGACTGTTGGTCATATCCGTGGCGTGTTACTAACATTCAGAACGTTGAATGAAAAGATCCAGAAAATCCAGGTACGTTCACCTGGGAATCAAATAGTAACAAAATATCATGACTGTAAGCCCCGAAGGATTAAGCAGACCCCAGCTCACCCAATTCGCTAGTTATGTTTAAATCCCATGTAATTGGGAGCGAGCCTATTGCTATCAACTGGGCACACTTACCTCATATACAATTGAATTATCAATACTACACCGAAGAACTAACAAACGTGTGAGACCTAGTATTTAGTTCGATAACTAACACTAATATTCCAAGATCCCGATTGCTCAGCTCAGCTAGACTCAGTCGTCATGACAACTGTTAAAAACGCCCACCAAATTATAATATTAACTGCAATTTGCGATTCTTCGAATAAGGTACCTTCTCGGTAGGTAGACGGTGTCTACTATACAAGCCGTCCTTATCAAACTAATAGTTGCATTCCGCTTAAAAATAAAATATCATTCCATCGAATGATTTTTTGGTTGTCAATTGGAGCAACCGCAAACTGAAGCTACAAAAAAATTAGGTACAATTATATGTTACTGAATAAAATCAGTTCCGTATATCTAAAATTGTCACCAGTGGTCATTCCAGTTCTGTTTCCTCCTTGTTTCGGAAAGCACGTGAAGCAGTTAGTCTAGGCTGTAGATCTTTGAAAGTCGTTGCACGTTGTCAGTGGCTCAAAGGTCTGACAACCAGTCTTACCAAGGCGTATCGTATTACCCAGTACCAATTGTGTTGTTGAGGTTAGATAGGCAGTTACTTCATATAAAATACTCGTTTTCAGCTGCAACGTGATAGACTGGAAGCCGATCCCAAAAAGATGGGAAAATGCTATGCTTTGCTGAGAGAGTGGGTCTGCGTTCGGTCTTAGTGATTAGTGCATTTATGACATCGTTATATTTGCAAAGTTAACCTTCTGTACCAATATATTTTAGATTCTACACAAACTGAGTGTTCACGAGCGACCGCATAAAAAGCTTAAAGCTCAACTTTTCTTGATACTATTTTATTTTCGTCCTCTCAGTAAGTAAACGAAACCACTGTGCACGTTGAAACTAAAATGGAATTCTAAATGTTAGGGTACAAAGATTTTAGTGAATGTAGTACCGTAGATTCTAAACTTTTGCATTTACAAGAAACTTAGACAAGGGATAATCACAATTTTTTTTCTGTCGGGTAGATTATTGAAAAGTATTGGACACGTATTTTTTTCTTTTTTCACGTGGTCTTAAAATTACGGAGATATATTGAGTTAAAATGGCGCATGACGTCGTGACGTGTAGGTAATTTTTATACCTACTTGTGACGTAATGAGCCCCCATTCTCTAACTTTAATGAGTTTTATCTAAGTAATTTTTGATATTTTAACAAGACAAAAAATACGTGTCTAATATTTTTGTATTGCCTGTCTGACGGACAAAATAGAATTTCGTTTTCTTTACCCAGTCTTCACCCCTATTGTAAACTTGATTCATAGATGGTTGCCTGATGTAATAAATAGCTCGTTTGCATCAGTAGGTCATAGAACAAGCCGTTAGACTTTATGACTTTGTTAATGCCCTATCTACTTATTTATTATTTTACCTTAATTTTCTGTATCCTTATCTGTCTGTTTGTCTGTCTAAGCTTCCACATTCAGGCCTATGTAACCGGAAAAACCTCTACCCTGTCATACAGTCCTAATCGAGACCACATTGATGAAATGCCAATTGAAGTTTTAGAAATAAATCTACTAATTACGTTTAATAATAATTTAAATTCTAGTAACAGTACCTTCTTTGGTTTATTGGAATCGACTGGCGTACCGAGATATAACAAGAATTTAAAATTATGTTTTGTCTACACTGACTGATGATATGTTACAAGCTTCATTGCTTGTAACATATCATCAGTCATTAAATTCACCTTTAAATAACGAAACACTAATCTCAAACAAAAAGTCTATCATATCAATAAACCGTCTTCAACAAACATTCTCCAGAGAACATTTCGTGATTACAACCGTATGACGGATTGGTATTTGAAATGCGCTATTAGAAAAGTATGCGTAGGTATAAATATTATCCTTGTTTAATCCCACAGTCATGTATACGACAGTTATGGGAATTAATGGGGTTCTATGCACAATCGGGATACGGCTTTTCAGTTACGATTTTGTATTAGCTGCATTTGTTGCCTATGGTTTATTTGTATCTTTTCACGTAGCATGTCATCCCCCATAACCCCCTTAGAGTTAGGCAGAGGTGTTCCCTGAAATCAAACATACATAGAAACAGACATTATCTTGAAAGTAAAACATGACTTGTGAAATTATTTCATTCTGAATTCTGAACAAAATAACATTTAGTGAAATAATTAATAGTTAATTTCCGTTAAATAGAGAGCCCGGAACGTAACATAGAGATTTACGCACGAATAAATATCTCTGCTTATTCAACATGAGATTGTTGGCGAAAGCATTGGTAGAATAACTATTAGGTTCATGCTTTGCGGTTTCTACAAACAAGGAAGTGTATTACATTCATAAACTCTCTTTTTTTCCATTAGAGATGGCAGAATGCACAGAACGCCACAGAAGTCAGGACGAAAATTAAGAAAAAGACATATCTCAATCCATACTTCTTAACTAATATTATAAATGCGAAAGTAAGTTTGTTTGTTACCTTTTCACGACTAAACGGCTGATCGGATCATAATGAAATTTGGCAAGAAGATAGATTTCAACCTGGGGAAGGACATAGACTATTATATATCATCGCGCTACGACCAATAGGAGCGGAGCAGCAATGAAAAATTTTGCGAAAACGGGGAAAATGTGACGCAGACGAAGTTGCGCGGGACAGCTAGTACTTTATAAATAATTCTAATATTAATGTTCATTTAAATGCTACTAAACAATACGTCTACCAAATGTAGGTTATAAACTAAAAACGTGTTATGTGCTAAAAAAAGAGAAAAATCTAGTAATCTAGATGAAAGTATAAGTTTACATCATAACTTTCTTCTCTCGTATTTTATTTTTTGTAGAAATATGAGATTGGAGAGCTATTTCATCATAGTTAGCTCATACATGACGAGAATGAGATTAAAAGATTCCCGTTTATGTCGTTTGATATGCTACCGTATGACATCAGATCAGTTGTTAAATAAATAAAATAAAAATCAGAAAGTAATTTGGTGACACTTACTAGAAGTATCTTGCTTTTATCGTATCTAAGTAGTACTTATCAATTTTACTAAAACAATTATAAGTTGCTTTCGTATAATTATTATAGTGTAGCTTACCCTTTTTTTTTTAAGTTTGATTTTTTTTAATACCTTTATTATCGTCTTTTGGATATAACTGATTAATAAGTTTACCATCATAAACCTTTTAACAGTTAAGTTATAGCTCTAATAGCTCTATTGTTTAAAATCAGGTTTGACGTACTTAACTGACAGATTGTTTTCTACTGAGTTTGTCGCCAATTATTTTCCCTTCTTCTCCACTTAAAACACGAAGAACTCGTGAAGGGTGGATTCAGCCTAATGGGAATAAATGGCATTATAATGTCAAAGTTATCTACATTGACAATATAAGGTTCAAATGAAGAAAGTACGTTGAAAGCACTAACAATAACGAGAGAACTAGCTAGTATTATTATAAATTCAGTACACGTTATTCAGGTAAGCAACCGTCCACCTTCGAAATGCCCATTAATAAACTTTTCGGATTCATTTATGTCTTATGCGATTGGAATAAATTATATTTCGAATACATAAATTACGAGTTCTAAGCTACAATTTCGCCGTTTTTGGATAGAAATTGCTTTATTATAACTTCCGTTCGCATCGGGTTGTCTGGTTAAGTAGATTTGAGACCTTGTCTCTTAATACCCAGGCTTAGAACTCCAATTAATGTTGGGCAATGTGGCCTTAACTCAACAAGTTTTGAACGTTGCGTGAAATCTCTATTTAAATTAACAGGACGTCTGTGTCTGGAAATAAATTAGGAAATTGGATGCAGAAATAATTTGAAGTGAGGTATTTTAGATTTAGAAAGCCAGAGAGTTTAATAATACGCTATATATCTGTTTTATTGACTTTAGTAAAGCATTTGACACTGTCATCTGGTCCAAATTGTGGGAAATACTACTGGAGATGGGTGTGCCTCACCATCTGGTACATCTTATCAGAAAACTTTATGAGGACGGAACAGCCGGTGTACGCTTGGATGGTGTTGATTCAGAATCCTTCAAAACACAAGCTGGGGTCAGACAAGGATGTATAATATCACCCTTGCTGTTCAACATATACACCGAATACATCATGCGGATTATCTTGGATGGCTGGCATAAAGGTGTGTCAGTCGGTGGTAGGATCATATCCAACTTGAGGTATGCTGATGATACAACTCTCCTGGCGTCATCTAAAGAGGATATCAGTAAATTGCTGCGGATGCTCGAAACCACTGGCCTAAAGTTTGGACTCGCCCTGAACCGCGAAAAAACTAAGATGATGATAGTGGATAGAGCTCACGAAAATCACCCAGATATCACCTCGATTGCCAACTGTGACGTCGTCAGTGGCTACATCTACCTGGGCTCTACCATCACCAATAACGGGAGCTGTGACATTGAGATTAGACGACGTTGCGCCATAACTCGATCAGCTGTACAAAAGTTGGACAAAATCTGGAAAGACCGTCGCATAACTAAAAATACCAAAATACGCCTTATGAATGCCCTTGTTTTCCCGATCTTCCTCTATGGTGCGGAGACATGGACATTGCGAATGCAGGATCGACGCAAGATTGACGCCCTGGAGATGTGGTGTTGGAGACGCATGCTCAGGATAGGCTGGACCGCTCGTCGGACTAACGTGTCAATACTCAAAGAACTCAACATTAAACAGAGACTGTCGTCGCTTGTGCAATTACGAATCCTCAGTTTCTTTGGACACGTTACCCGCAACAAAGACTCCATGGAGCGTTTGGTGATTCAGGGTAGAGTTGAAGGCACGAGACCGCGTGGTCGATCACCAACCCGATGGACAGACTCCATCAAATCTGTCACCACATTCCCTGTAGCAGAATGTGCTCGCCATGCGGCCAATAGAGAGCGGTGGAAAAGGATCGCGAAGGCAGCGACCGCAGTTGTGGGCGACCCTCCATGACCACGACCACTCTGTCAAGAGTGAACGACTAAGAAGAAGGAGATTTTAGATTTTCCTTGATGTTTGTTGTTTGGTTTGACGGGAAAAGTGATATTGGGTTCTTCCATCAGCCATTTCTATTAGAGTTGGTGGTAATAAGTTCATCCCTAACTACATAGTGCAAAAACTTCTGGCGGCATGTATTTGGACTAGAACACCTCACTTTTCGGGATTCCAGACGTGTTTCCTATTATTTTATTGTTTTGTGAATTTAGTTGGACACTACTTTTTATTACGGTTTGTAAATCATCAATGACCCCTCCCGCTGAGGGTGGAGCGGAAGGGAGTGTCAGTCTTGTACTAACAAACCCATCCATGTTCCTTCTTAGCCCTTTGTGTTCCAGGGCCACGGTATCTCTTTCGAACAGTCCCGCAGCCCCGGCAGGCATCGGCTCTCTCGGACCCCTTCCAAGTTGCTGACATCTCGTTGAAGCGCGCGTGGAACACGGACGCGCCGTCGACACGGCCTGTCGTCATAAGACGGACGGACGGTGAGCTAGCCCATTACTCACCGTCCACAGGCCCGAGTTGGACACTACTAATAACCGAAAAATTAAAGCACTGATCAATTACAAGTACCTACCTAACAGAATTAGAATTATGAACTAAGAAGAAGAAGAAGTGGTCTATATGAAACATTTCTGCTAAAAAACCTTTATTTTAATCTAAAAAATTATACCTACCACCTAACCTACTTACCTAAATCATAATTAATTTAAAACTAAAACTCGCCCATAATTAAAGATTTTTATTTTTCTTACAAAGTTTTGTAAGTCTAATAATTGCTTCGTGACCTTCGTGTGTTAATTTTTGACTTAATTTAACAAAGAGTTAAACTTGAACTTAATTAAATTATTAGGCACTCTTTATAAGTAGTTCGATTGATTTAAAGATTTTACGAAACGAAATCTATTTGAAAAAACGAAGGTCATTTTCGCCCATTAACAAATAGTTAAATACTTAAAAACCTCAAAGAACAAAATTTAATTTTACTACGAACTTAAGGATTAAAAAAAATCGATCTCCTGTTTTGATCAGTCAGTCGCCTTTTTAAACTGATTGATGCTTTTGAACAAAGTACACATTATCGAACGAGCAGCAGTGGCAGCTCCGACTTACAAGCAGTAAGTCGTAAATTCGAACCCAGGCAGGCGCATTACTTTGTGTAATTTATTTCATCACCGCTGCTCCCAAAACGGTGAAGGAAAACATCGTGAGGAAACCGGCATGACCTAGAACTAAAAATTCGAAGACATGTGACATCTACCAACCCGCACTGGGCTCGCGTGGTGGATTAAAGCCCACTCCCTCTCATTGAGAGGAGGCCTGTGTCCCAGCAGTGGGTACATTATAGGCTGATGATGATGATGACACATTATACGTTTTTAATAATATAACACAACATCACGCTTCTAATTCCCGAAGGGAGGCAGAATTGTACATATACACCAAGTATAAGTCGTCCTACCGTTTCGCCAGATAAGTTTAAGACCAATCTATTACCAATAACAACTGGGAATGATCCAGACTCCGGGCTTAAAAATATAACTTTTCCTTGCTTGTACATCGAACCTAGGACACGGTTAGCAGAAGCGCTTGTCACCAACGAGACAGAATAAGCAGAATTCCAACATACAAGCTGCTGTTTTGCATCCTTGTCTCGTCTATCAAGGAGGTAAATATGCTAATGATTCTCGACCCGAATCAATAATAAAATGGTTAGGTTTGTTTTTTTTGTCTTATTTACGGAAATCGGTAAATGTGAAGCACCGCGTGTTTAAAACACGACACGTCTGATCCTTGCCTTATAACCGCTCTTTCACACATACAAACAATCATAAATCTTTATTTTATCTCCACATCAAAACTTTAAGGTGCTGGTTCACATTTGTACATCTTATATAGAGAAAGGTGTCTGTGATAGGAAGATCCTGAGGTACAGATCACCTCTCGGGCTTATAATTAAATATTTTAATGTTTGCAAAAATAGAAGTAAAGATAAAAAAGAAGAAAATAGTAAAATTAAAATTTTAAACAAAAGTAAATCAAAATAAAATTGACATAAAACATAAAATTACTGAACATACAATAGTTCCAAAGTTGTACTACAGTAAGAACAAACATATAAAAGAGGGAATTATTATAAATTATGCTAGCAAGCATAATAAAAAAATATAGATTGAACAACAAAGTGGGTTAGATGTTCATAAGACTACATTTCTAAACAAAAGGATGAATGAAAGTGAAAATGGTATGTGGGATGAACGTGCATTGGTCCAATGTGTTAGTTGATGTGTGTGAAAATGAGTGTGCGAATGTGAGTGTGTAAGTGTATATGTGTGAATGTTAAGACACAGGTTTAAGTAAATTTTCTGTGGAAGCGTAGTCAAGACTTAAGAGCGTTTATTCCTTACCGCTTTTCATACAAACTTTCAAGTAGTTTTTTTCGGAAATGACTGAACCGATTTAAATGAAACTTTATACGCATAAGCAGGATACATAGGTCTAAAAAGTTACTAAAAAATATTTTCAAAATGTGTTTTAAAACAAGAGATAATTGGAATTTTCTGTTTCTATAGAAAATTTAAATTTGGTCTAATTTAACTGTAACACTATTTTTCGAAAATGTTTTTTAGTAACTTTTTAGATCTGTGTATCCTGCTTATGTGTACGAAGTTTCATCAAAATCAGTTCAGTCATTTCGGAAAATAACGACTTGAAAGTTTGTATGAAATGTCGTAAGGCGTAAACGCTCTTAATAGCCAGGTGCGCAATTTTCTTTTACAAATAGCTTTAGTATGTGTGTAGATAGATATTTTGTTATTAATTAAATTATAAAGAAAAGTGCCAAGAAAACCAAAAATTTTTGGTAAAAACTGGTGTTAAAACGTATGATTGGACAAACATTTGCTGATCTTCTATTTTGAGTCAGCAAATCGTGATCTATGGGAAGTTCAGAGTGTTTTTTTAATACCGTCATGAGTATGAACAACTGCCGGACCGTTAGAACTTTGCAGTGTTGGTAAAGATCAAATGTCGGATAGCGAATCTCAAACGTTTATTCGATAATTTCTTATTCCCTAAACCACGTTAAGGGGGTTATTCTAGAAAAAAAACAGCGTGTTTTAATCATTAACTAGGTAGCGTAGGTAAATTGATTATTAATGTCTTTTGTGACAATCTTCTGAATTTTGACGAGGATGCAAAACAACACCTTGTATTTGGTAGATTCTTGAAACAAGTCTTTATACACAAACCAAAACAAACTGCCTTGCAACTATAGTAAAGGAGCGAACCATAAAACTTAAATCACAATAGATAACAGTCATGCTAAATGTAATTTACGGGGCGGTAGATAACATAACGCATTTCGGTAACATTATGCCCTACGCTGAGTTTAACATCACAATAATGAGTTGCCCGAGCCCGGGAAGAGACATTGACTACTGTAGCTATATGTTACCGTTGTATTGTGAATTATTTGCCGGAATATACATATAATACTATGCCCGTAATCCTCAATGGGTTAGGCAGAGATGTGCATTATAGTAGCTAAACACACATTTTGCCAGTTGTGTTTCAAGTCTCATGTATTAAGGGGCGAGTCTATTGCCATCAACCGGGCACAGATCTAGACTGCTACTGAGAAATTCCTGATGGATAAACACAATAACACTTTGCTCGACTCGGGAATTGAACCCAGGACCGCTTGCTCATCAGTCACGCATGCGACCACTAGACCCTTTTCATAGCTGTAATATCTTAATTTTCCCTATCATCGATTATGGTGATGTGTGCTACTTCGACCTGAATGCAGATCTTTTCGACAAACTTGACCGCCTTCTGAATAACTGCATTCGATTCGTTTTCAATTTGCGTAAATACGATCATGTCTCTGAGCAGCGGTCTCTTCTTAAGTGGTTGCCCATACGTCAGCGAAGGGAGCTAAGGGCGCTAACCACCTTGTTTTCTTTTCTTGTTTCTGTTGCGGTTTAAAACACTGCTGGTTCCTAAACCGCAGAGACCCTGTTCCTCATATTTAAATACGATACCTTTAAATTGGGACCCTTCTTTCTTTTTACATTATATAAAACTCAGATCACTGTATACACTTTAATTTACTTTAAATTACATCTTTATATAAAATATTCCCAAAAGCACCATATCAAAACGAGCCACACTTTCAGACTGCACTCTAACATTAGTTTTGTTTTCTATCCTTCAAACTACAAAACATTCTTATTCTAAAGACCATAAACAATTCAACCTGCCGGTAAATCAAATACATTAAATTACTATTTCCATAACAGTTTCACTTTCAATACATTTGTGCCAACCATAGTAGGAGTCTGCGCTCTTCGCATAATCGTGTGCTTCAATGTCCCTCTCACCGCACTGACTTCATTCACCGATCATTCTTCGTCCAATCTATCGCTAAGAATTTGGAATTTTTGTTTCATCTCTGTGGAACGCGATTCCCCAGAAAATCAGGATGGCTACGAATCGCCTATCTTTTAAAACTGTCTCTGCATCACCCAAAGGTTGACTGGTAGAAAATGCCTATGGCATTAAATCCGCCTATGTACTATGTGCTTGAAGTGTTAAATAAATAAATATCAGTGCCTACCAATTTATGCCATGTCAGATCGTGGTAAAGGGCGCGTGTGTTTCTGTAAGCAAATAGTATTCCTCTTTGTCAGCAAATCTCTATTACATGGTTTTATGTGGCAGTGGGGTGGAATGGTAGGGATTTTCCTGGTAGGTATGGGGCCTATCGAAAAACCCGTACATTGTAATAATTTGCTGAGACGAAAGAATTAAGACGTCTTAGATATCCGTATTTTATGGGGATTCGAAATATGTATAGAAGTTTACCTATTTTTTACGTTTTCAGAGCATAACATAACATCACGAATCATAGGCTGATAATAGCACTTTTCGAATGTTAAAATAACAAGAGACAGTCCCCAAAAACCGTTCGCAACATCCTAGTTTTGGCTGGGAAGAAAACGTGGCGGAACATACTCCCCAGTAACACATTTGTTTGTTAGGTTAACGAATCAGATTCTATACAATAGTATTCAAGTTAATATTAACAAAAAATAATTTACATTAAATTAAAGTCACATGTCAGCTAGCACACACCAATAATAAAATAAACATTAAAAAATATACTCAAGAATAAATAAAGCTTCCAGGCATAAAGGGCGTGCCCGCTTGCACGTGCACTGTTGGTTTAAATACATATAGCTAGCAGTAATTTGAAGCAACACATGATAAACTAGGATCACAGAGCAAGAAAAGAAACAAAAATAAAAGCGAATTACTAGCCAGGATGTCGGTTAAGCAGACGACAACCTCATAGGTTGAACTGCGAGATGCCATTCACAAAAAAAAAAGAATGTCAAACTCAGCAGCTGCGCTGTCAACACTAGACCGACGAGGCAGTCAAAAATGTTCTATTATGCATTAAACCTTTAAAATTAAGAAACCTGATTAACATTAAAGTAAAAGCGCCAGAGTAGCTCGCAAAATTCAAACTTTCTTACTATTTCATGAAAAAGTCATTCAATGGTATTAAATGAACATAAAGGGTTGTATTGCTGAAGTTTACTTTTATAATTATACACGGTGTAAATCACCTCATCACGAAGCCGTCAACCAAGCATCCTGTACATGAAACTAAGTAACTTTACGCAAAAATTATTGCTGGGAAACGACTTTTTTTTTGGGGGTGTAAAATCATGTTTTGTGGTAGAACTCAATGTAACACACTCAAAACATTGTGCTGATGGACGGATTGAATAGTACGGGGGTCGTGGAGGTGTTTAAAGTAAAAATCTTACATTAAAAACTTTTATTAAAAACAATACTTGTCAAAAAGTTGGAACTTTGACCCCTAATATTTCCGTAACTAGAAGGTTCCCAGGTATGGCGTAGAACAAAAAAAATATCGCAATGACAGGGAGAACCAGTGCCTTTCGGCTTCGTTAAGAGGTGTTTATTTTATGTTTATGTTTTACATACGTGTTTACCTCCCCACATTCTACTACTAAATGAGACAAAATTTTAATCTTGCATAACAGGATAGTCCGGTTAAGCAGACGACAACCTCATAGGTTGAACTGCGAGATGCCATTCAAAAAAAAAAAAAACTTGCATAAAACGCACGCTATGTAGGGAAGCATATTATAAGTTGGGGGATTACATCCATCTAATATTATAAATGCGAAAGTCACTCTGTTTGTTTGTTTGTTACCTTTTCACCACTAAACGGCTAATCGGATCTTAATGAAATTTAGCAAGAAGATAGATTTCAACCTGGGGAAGGTCATAGGCTATATATCATCACGCTACGACCAATAGGAGCGGAGCAGAAGTGAAAAATGTTGCGAAAACGGGGAAAATGTGACGCAGACGAAGTTGCGCGGGACAGCTAGTTGATGATAAAAATGCTTGGCTGAACTAGTCCTGCTCCACAACCATAGGGGCAATCTGAATCATCTGAATTACCATGTGAAGTTTTTGTGAAAGCTGCAGAAGATTGTATCTTTGCATTGTATAGATTCAATCTCTTAGTATTATATAATTGCATAGCACATATGTGGGTACTATAAAGCCACCATTCACTGAGTGCCTAAATCTTTCACTGACGCGGATTTACCCTGGTGGTTGAGTGAATGTCATGCTCACTTAAATGTCACACTGAATGACACACTGGCTGGTGTATCGGGTCATTTAGTTTCCTTCAATATGGTTGAGTTGAATGATGGGTGATACATGCGACATGATCGTGAACGGCACTGTCAGTTGTGACGGGTCATCTCTTAGCTTCCACGTTTAATTACTTTATTTTTGAATTATTCATTTAATATTTTACTCTTTACCAAGATTTTGTAACATATTTTGATTTAAAAAAAATGTCCATGGAGTTTTTTGCCCATTCTTCTCCGTAGAGATCTACGCTTTGAAATTGATTGATTAGAATGGGCAACTACAGTACTTTCATAAGTTATTATGCCTTGTGACTAAGACTGTAGCTATTATTATATATATTGGATTTTGCGGGCTACTCTGTCGCTTGTCCCTTATAGATTAAAATAAAAATCTTATTAATTGTAGACACCACATAAAGATTACTACAAACCATACCATAAATATTGAAAGCTACCAAACATTACGCAGCTTTGAATATTAAAGAGCGCATTGCCTAAGAATAGCGTATTATCCCTTGGATTTTTCTTCCATTTACAATCTCCATTACGGCTCAGATCAAACAAAGATGGGGGAATTAAAGGGACATTGTGAAAACGGAACGAATATTACTTTTGATAAAAGCTAAACGAAAAATATTATTCGAAGTTAAATTGAATCGACGGCTTTGAGGAAACAGAAGTTTTTCTTTTTACGTCCTCGTCGCCACTCCAGGTATGTTATTTGTTCTAATAATAAGAATCAATTAGAAGCTTTATTAAATTTTAAAGGTTTCCGCCTTTTGGCTTTGTTTGAAGAGGCGTGCTTTTTTAACTTTGTCATTGAATTGTTCGAAAATGGAGCATTCGACCTCAATTTTATGGTGCTTTTAGTTACAAATGTCATAAGGTCAGTAAATCACTGTATACAAGGTATTGTTTTGCATCCTCGTCAAATTCAAATTCAATAATAAAATAGGTAGGTAAACTTTTATTTTTTTCTCTATTTACAAAAATCGATAAGTGTGAATCACCCGTGTTTTCTACGCGGCCCGTCTGATCCTCGCCCTATAACCGCGCTTTCACACAAACAATCTCAAACGTTAATTCGATTATTTCTTATTCCCTAAACCACGTTACGGGGGTTTATTTTGATATACTGATAAATTTAAACAACACAAAAAACCAGCGTTTACTAATAAATAATCAAGTACCTTACTTTTCCCACCTATGTTTGGCGCCAGTCTAACTAGATGCAGCTAAGTACTAGTATTTTATATGGAGCGACTGCCTGTCTAACCTCCACAGCACTCCAGTTTCAGAGACGATACCCCTTGGTATGACTGGTTGATCAATGAACGATCGATAGAAATGGTATATTAAAATATGGTTGATGGAAGTTTCACAGACGATCTATAAGCACTTTAGATAGATATTAAGTAATAAGTTTAATATTCATAAAAGCAATATAACAGTTATGTCATAAAAATCGGTGAACCACAAACTAAGCATCGTTTGTATCTTAAGGCACGGGAGTGCGCATAAAAAAAAAAAGGACAACTTTCTAGTAAAACATTAGCATGGGATGAAATAATTCATTAGAAAGCTTCTTTAATGTGCTCTGAACACAATGTGATAAAATATAAATAAAACAATGATTTTGTGTGTTGTGGTTGTTATGTTGAAAACCAGCGTCGGACACTAGTTGCTGAGCTGGGCCCTGTGTTTTTGTTTAAGTTTTTTTTTTTTTTAATGCTGTGTGCACTTGTGGCATGTTCCATACTTTCTTTCTTTCTTTTCTTTCAGATGCTATATCAAGGTTTCAGTTGTTGTATAAATAATAATATTTTTATTGTGTAATATATACATAATTATGTGAGAGCCGAAGGAATTTTGGCAGTATGAAGTTAAGAGTCAGCTCACACCGAGACGTGACGCGACGCGACGCTGCGCGCACTTGTGAGAATTCAGAATACGTTGCGCAACGTATTCTGAATTCTCACAACGAAATGTGTATCTTTTTGTGTAGAAAATAAAGTCATATTTTGAATCGCTCTTTAGAAGTGTGCGCGCAGCGTCGCGTAGAGGGGGGGGATACGTTTTACCACTTTGGAAGTGTCTACAAAAATCATAAAGCGGTTCACAGAATACATCTAACTACCAAGTTTCAGCTGTGTAGTCCTAATAGTTTCGGAATAAAGTGGCTGTGACATACGGACGGACAGACAGACAGACATGATGAATCTATAAGGGTTCCGTTTTTTGCCATTAGGCTACGGAACCCTAAAAAGGAAAACCGTAAATATGTAGTTTAATTGCAAAATACCTAAGTTTGTTCGATTAACCCTCGGTGCGAAAGTCCAACTCGCACTTGGACGGTTTTTAGTTTAAGCAAAATCAAACTCATTCAATTCGATTCTGTGATCGGGCAAAGTAGTTTAACTGCCACGGAATCTGGATTTGTGCCCCGGTCGATGGCAATAAGCTCACCCCCTTTGAAATAAAATGATGATGATGAAATGAACAGCTAAACTTCTAACTTCTGCTGTAGTAGTTGTGACTTTTTCGTTATAATTAAAACCAAAATAATATAAACTGATATTCAGCTGCATCCGATCAGACTGGATGATGATGATAGATGATGATAACTGATGGACGACACGGTTGGCGCAGTGGCTGAGCGATCGACTGCTGCGCTGCGTGTCGCGGGTTCGATCCGCGTACAAAACAATTATTTTTATGGCCTACAGATAGTTGTTCCGGTTCTGGCTGTTTGTGTATGTGAGTTTAAATGTTTGTAAACGCACCCACTATACAGGAGAAATTCCTAGTGTGGGGCAACGTTTTTTAAAAGAAAGAAAAAAATACTTGACATGAATTTAAGTGTACCTAGGTATATTAATTAACATATTTTATGTAATAGAAAAGTATGGAAGAAGAAGACGTGCTGTGCCACCCCAAATGAATTGGAATAAGGGCAAGAGAATGATGATGATTAATTAGTCAATTTTATATTTTATTCTTTAGAGGGGACTCTAGCCCCGAGGAATTTGATGAATAGGTATTTGAAGAAACTATTGCCGTCGCGCTGCGCCCGACTAAGCCACACCGTTAAGAGCGAAAGGGACAGCTGCAGCTCAGGCTGATTTTACCTACAAAAATCTTGACCAAAAGACGTTTTGTATTCCGCTGCTTTCTTCTTCAAAACTAAACTGATCTAAATAATTCTTAAATCAAAATTTAGAGGAAAAGTTAGCTATGCTTCTATTATTTTCTTTTTTGTTAAAAACTTATCTTATTTGTCTGATAGTCGTCTGAACATAGCGTTAAAAACGGGCTTTTTTTTGGGGTTTTTGGATTGTCATAATTCTTTTAGGGATTATGTATATGTCGTAGGGAGGTGATTTTTATTTCGTTAGACACGGTCTTCATGTGGGCAGAACATGGGTTTCGTGCTATGAAAACACACACTACAAAATCAAAAGTCATTTATTCAAACTAGGCTGATAATCAGCACCTTTTGAATGTCAAAATTACAAGAGACAGTCCCCCAAAACGCCCGCCCTTCGCCACTCCCTAGTGTTTTAGCTGGGAAGAAGAAGTGGCGGAACAAAATCCTCAGCAATACATCTGTCTGTTAGGTTAGAAGAACCAGATTCTATAGAATCTGGTTCTTCTAACCTAACAGACACAAAGTACACAAAGTACACTGCTTTTATCGAACTATCAAATAACTTGAAATTACAATCCAACACAGTAACACTAGGCACAATGAATCGGGTTACAGTTTCGGGACGTCTTGACTCCGCCGTGATCAGACACTGACTGTCCTCCTCGCCGCGAGCTCGAAACAACACGACTCTGTAGTAAGCGCGCTTGGGTGTGGGCAGACTGGTAAGTAGGTCGCCTTTGGCGCGCTTTCGATTCATGTCTGTACTAATGACTGTCTCCGACATATATATGTTAAAGGACCTAGATTTTTTTGAAAAAAAAATCATCGCTCTAGACGCATTATCCACGAAGAAAACAGCGGAATACGTTTGTATGGAGAGAAGCCCACTAGAGTCCCCTCTTAAGAGCGTTTACTACGCCTTACGACGTTTCATACAAACTTTCAAGTCCTTATTTTCCGAAATGACTGAAAAGATTTTAATGAAACTTCATACGCGTAAGCAGGATACATAGGTCTTAAGTAAGTATCTTGACCATCATTGACATCTAGATGAAGAAAAACATCGTGAAGAAGAAAAACATTGCGAAGAAACCTGGACTTAAATAAATAGGTAATCTGATAAACGCCAATCCGTTTTGAAGCGTGGTGATCAATGCTCGTGCCTTTTCGTTACGGGAAGAGGAATTTTCTCAGCATTGGGATTGTAAAAGACTGGAGTAAATTAATGAAGCGATGTTTAGTGGCAGACTGGACAGCCAGTAAACAAGATAATCTTTGGACCTTCTTATTTATATTTTTATTAATATTTTGAATAAATTTTATGAACGTTACTATTTATGATTGTACCTACCAATAATGTGTAACATGTGACATCTGAATTAAATAAATGTATTCATTTATAACTATTATAACGGACTAAACGGCTTATGCAAGGCACCAGTCATTGCTAGACCATTTACAGAGAGAGTACCCAAATACTATTAACTTTCTTAAAAAACCTTTCTTCCAACTGACCACATTACACGCTATGGTAGCCATGAAAGTTAAAGTACCACTTTTACTCCAGCATTTTCACCCTCATTTTATGCAACATTACAATTTTGAACGTCCCCTTAATGGCTTTTTACATGGTGTTTGGAGCTGTTTTACTTATTGACATCGTATTACATATAACCACTTCCATTGTATTGTGTGGACTGTAGTCACATGGAAAAGTGCTCAAAAGTACGGAAAATATAAAAAGTTAAATGCAACGATGTAAACTACTAGAAAGTATACCTCTGCGGGGCTCTGCCTAACCCTTGGGATGAAATAAGCGTGATGTTATGTGTTTCATTCTGAAGAGAATGTTTGGGTATCTATATTTATTTAATTTTAGTGGGATAACTGTTTTATACATCTTACGAGTACATAATAATATTGGTGGCTACTATTTTTAAATATCTTTTTATAGATTTTTAAAAAAAAATAACAATATGTAAAGAAAATAAATAAATAATTTTTAATGAAAGCTTAATATAAATAAAGACACTGTTCCAGATACCGGTGGCTTACAATTTTTTTTCGATTATTTTATACACGTTATTTACCTTTCTAGGTAAATAACGTGTAAGGAGGAGGATAAATAATGAAAATAATTGAACAAAAGAAACGGTCTGAAAAGTTCAAAGGTCACACATTAATATCGCTCTAACTCAAGTATGTTTGGAAGCGAATACGAAGAAGTTATTTAATTTTAGAAAAAAAATATATCCAAGAATATATCGGTGATAACTTGTTGAGTCACAAAGCAAAATTATTCAAGATTAAAAAAAAAAGAGTTTTTTTTTTTTATTTGCATTCGGTTGCTCTTGACTCTAGTCTAGATCAGAGATGACATAAACAAAATCGACGATGGTACGTTCTTACCCAGAAGAAGCCTGTTCACTCTAACTTTGAAGAGATTAGGGTTGTAAGCGTTCAGAAACACAGACGCAGAAAGAGAGTTCTACTCTTATTATGGTAAGAGAACATCTAAGTATTTGGTACCTAAAGTGTTTAACAAAATAGATTTATTAAGATAAAAAGTAAAAATTAGTAAAGGATCACTCAAGGCAAAATTAAAAAACATTATACAGGATTGCAGCCAGAAATAGATACATTATAATTATAAGATTTAGCCATAACAGAATATAGTAAGTAAGTTCAATATATAATTAGTTAGTAGTACATATTTAAGGTGGTTCATTGTTATAGAAAAGAGCGCCTCTCGCCATCAAACGTAAAAGTTTGGCGAGTTTAGTCTTAAGTAACACCTCTTTAATGTAATTACTTTAAATAAATAAATAAAAAAAAAAAAAACTCCTTTGCTGTGCGCATTAAGAAAGACGTTTTACAACGCTTAGTGCTTATTGGTGGAATACCAATAAGGTAGATAGCGTAACTTGCAGTGCGTGAATAAGAAGAGTCCAAAAAGAAAAAAAGAGAAAGAATAGAGTTACATTCATGACAAGAATAAAACACTGTGACTACAAAGTTTCAAGCAAATGAGCGAATGAACATTGCAATTGTACGGTGACACATCAAGGTATACATATCCGGTATAACGTGACCTTGCTTTGTATGAGCTTTCCGTGCAAGACGAGATCAGCGTATTCGGGTTTTGCAAAGCTAGATTGGTCGAGGTGCTTACGCCAATATCGTACCTATTGAACCCAAAGTTCGCTTGTTCTAACTTTCGTTAAGACATGCCTTCATGGAGTCTCTTTTATTGTGATAATTATTTTTCTATGTGTTTATACATAGGAAGAAAAAAACACAACTAACGGAATTACTTCAATTACCGAGTTCTTTGGATCGACAGACTAGAGTATGTCCAATGTCCAAGAGTTATAATTATAACATTCAATGCCAAATTAAAGTCAAAAAGCACCACTAAGCAAAACAATCTACCGTACTTGTTTGAAATTTCCCTAAGCCTGCGAAAAGAAAATTCCAGTCGACAACACTTAAGCACTAAGGCACAACAATTATTCCCAGGCCATTCCCACTTACTAACAAAACAAGCTTTCAAGTTCACACGCTTGATTTTGTTCAAAGAAATAAGTGCAAAAAATACAATATCGCAAACGCGCAATTCCTATTCGGTTCACATTTGTCGTATTCTTATATTACTATTTCCAGCTATTATTCTAAGTTGAGCCACTAAAATGTTAGTTCTTAGGCTGTGTGCAGACTTGAATGACAATTCAAGGATTTCAAGACATTGTCTTTTCATTGCTATATGATCTTCTTAGCGTGTCGCTGACCATTTAATTTGAGTCAGCCCAAAATTTAGCAACCAGTTTTGCATTTTCAGTAGCTCCTGTGATTTGCAAGCAAGAGGCTGATAGGCAGGACATATCAAGTATCTCATCGTTTGTAGGGCAACACCACATTTACACTCCTGGGTAGAGTCATCTGTGAATCTCCACCTGAATAGGTTTTCCTTGCTTCGACTTACCTGTGCCCGGAGTCTATTCAAAGATTGCCAGGCCAACCATGGCAATCCGTGTCCTGGACGTTTTCAGCAAGTGGCACAAATGGGTAGGGGTGGTATTTCAGAAAAACTTTCGTAACGTGGTATGTGTGAAAGCGTGGTTATAGGGCGAGGATGATACGGGCCGCGTTTAAAACACGGAGGTTTCAAACTTACCGATTTCCGTAAAAAGTAAAAAGAAACATGCGTTCCCATTTTATTCAAAATTCGGGTCCAGAATCATTATCATAAAGTAAAAGTCAAAGCATTTATTTCAATTTGACCATTAATTGGGCCTAAGACGATTGTGACCAAGTTTGTGAACCGCCTAACGAAAAATTACCCCAGACACATTCAAATAAACAGTCTTGTGCCAAAAAAAAATTCAAGATCAAATACTCCATTACATGTGTGGTTTTGACCGGAGCAGAAACTTTTTACAATTTGCAATTACAATTTTGTGTTGAAGAGAATATTCTAATATTTCACCTTATAATACAAGCTCGTTTAGGAAACGAGTTTTTGTTTTTATTTAATGCACGAGAAACAAGAAACAGCTACAATATATGGTATAAAAAAGAGGTACACATAGAATTTGAACAATATTGAAGCCGTGGGCTTAAATATTGTTAAAGCAAAGCGTTAAATTTTATTTTAGACCGAAAGAAAGAAACTATTTCATTAACTACCTACAAATACTTCATTTTAAAGATCAGTTTCAGTAAGAAAAAATCTTAGCCTGAAAATAGTGCCGCATTATGTAGTGACCAGTCTAAGTCTTATCGACGTAGAATCGGCTTAAGCCGGCCAGAAAGATCTTTACATCCTTGTAATAGAAGCAAATAATATGTCATTGTTTCGGTTCATACCCGACACCCCCCGAACGAAATGGGACAAATTTTTGGTTCGAACCGGATCACGGAGATAAGTGTGGTCACTCCTTTATCGTGTCTATACGATACCTACACCCGTCATATATGTTGCCACATACTGCTCCTAATTGATCTGAGTTTCACGTACAGCGAGGAATACAAGATAATGGGATCTATGTACAGTAGTAGTTATGTCCGGAATATGCCATTTCACGCCATATGGAATCCAGAGACTGCTTCTAACTGAAATTACCACAATTCTGAACAAATGCTACTATCTCCTTGAGATATAAATGGCAAATGAAGGCATTACTGGGAAATAAAAAAAGCCCTGACCACATCACTTACCTAAGTCAGTTGTAGATAACATGACTACTATTGGTAAAAATTAGTGCAGCATGGTTATTTAGGTGCTTTGCCTTAACTTAAACTAACCGCACTATCTTATTATTTCTTACTATTACTATTATCAGTACATTTCATCTATATATCTTTACAAATTAATAAAATTCAAGTGTCTGTTTGTAATGTTAAAATAACCGCAAAAAAAAAAAATAACTTGCATATTAATGTATAAACGGTACATAATATACCAAACTTACATATTTAAAAAAAATTGTCTGTCTATTTGTTCCGGCTAATCTCTGGAATGGTAGGACCGATTTCGACGGGTCTTTCACTGGCTGAGATAGCTGATGTAATAAGGAGTAACTTATGCTACTTGTAATTTAGAAACATTAATAGTAATTGAAACAAAAATACAAAAACGAAAAAAAAATCTAAATACCTAAACTAAATAACTTTTTTGTTAAATTCCACGCGGACGAAGTTGCGGGCACAGCTAGTCAATTATATATTTAGCTGGGCCTATTTGGTGCAGCCGTGAGTCACACAATATTTATTGTTTACTTTTAAGTTTTTTTTAAATATTTATTTACTTTTTTATATTGTGTGTACTTGAGGCATGCACCAAGAAACGTTTTTTCTTTCTTATTTTTTCAATACAATTCCAACAGATATAATTCCACAATGTTAATGTGCCTTGTACCAATAGCGCTCCTCTTTCAAGCGCCAAAACAACCATGAATCACTGAACGTTTACTTTATAGTTTTAATTGTTGAAAAAAAATTACTTGTTTTGACAACCAAAATAAAATTCGGAACCAAGCCAAGTTCTGGACTTTTAAATATTAAATCCTTGAAAAGCACATTTAATTGAAATAATGTTGTAGTAATGCAATAATGTTTACAGTGTAAACATTATTTTTTAGTTGGCCCAATTATAACAATACCAGCCCAGTGTTCCCCTTTTAACTTTAGACTTCGTTACAATCGCGCTTTGAGCTGGCTTAAGACAGATGCTTGAGCACGCGCGGTCACTCCCCAATGCCAGCTCCCTTAGCTTAGGACTTTCGCCCACGGCGTCTTTTTGTCCCGATGCTGTCGCACGATTGTATTATTTAGTATTTTGCGCGTATAAGCTCGTTTATGGTTGCGCGTGTATGCGCTTATATGCTCGTTCAAGCGCGAGTCGCGATTAAAGTTGTCGTTTTTGCTATCATTTTAATCAACCTAATATTTAAATTATTTGGAGCGCGTAATGTGGCGCACGTAAACGGTGCTGGTGTGAGCTTGTGCGCTACAAAATAAGCTAGTTTGAAACCGCTCGAAGCATTACTTCTACCGCGCGTTACTTGCATTTGCAACGCGTAACAGAATCGATGCAAACGAGTGACTCTTGTCTCAAAGGCGTCCATCTTGCAACTGAATCGTTCACAGGCAAGTACCTATGTGATGCTAAATCATGACTGAAGCGCAACAGCATCGTGGAACTAGCCAGCTACAGCATCACGATTTTACTGCGGCCATTAAGCGCTTGTATCGCTGCAAAAAGTCACGTTGAGCGACGGTCCTTAGTTGAAAGCCTTGTATTGGTCGTTGTTAAACTTTCTGCTATGTCTGCGAATCATAGTTCGGCTTTTGTGGGACGTAGACATGACCCTGGTTTGAATAGAGGGCGGTTTTGTTAAAGGTTTTTAGTCAGCGAACGGACTTGATTGATGTGTTGGCAGCCTTTGATATTCAATGGTCTTTATGGCTTTTTGACTGAAAACTAGTCCAATGATAGGGCCTTTGATATTTTTTGACTGAAAATGGGTCCAAGATACTTATCATTTAAAATACGCGCTGTAGAATCAATTGAATATGTATTGTTAACAGTGTATTGGCATAATTATATCGTCAACATTTAAAGGCAGTCATGGAACGGTATTAAAGTATGAACTATTTAATTAAATCATACCTAAAGATAAAGCGAGGGAGGAGCTTGTAGCTAAATAATAGCAGCCCCTCGGGTCCATCTTACCTTAGTTTAAGCCGCGCTTGTCTTCGTTGGTCCGTGGATGGGTGACCCACCCATTACATATCGAGTTCTCTCCGTGAATCGGAAAGCGCGTTAAACCGTTGGTCCCGGCTGTCAAAGGTAGCTCTTTTAAAATCGGTATAACAGTGTCGTCGCAGTCTCAGTCCTCAGTCGAAAAGTCTGACAACTATAGTCTTATTCGTATTACCCAGTAAATACTGGGTTATGGAGATCAGATAGGAAGTCGCTTCATGAAAAATTGAGGTATTCATCTGCATTCGGTGAGCCTGACTTAGTTGGGAAAAGGCTAGGCATTTCATGATGACACCTAGAGATTAAGATAATTGAGATACACAAGTAACATACCACGTGCCAACACAAGGAAGATTGATCAATCATATGTAACAGGGAAGACGGATGTAAGAACACGCCCAGTGACTCATTACCCGAATGTCCGGAGTCCCGTTTGGACTCCATTTCCCGTTATTACCTTTGTATAATGGGAATTTGTTTGTGATCGAAGATGGCTATATTCTTTTGTATATAATTATTTTAATATTATGTAGTTATTGTAATTTTCATAACGTGATTGGAGTTACAAGAATGAAGGAGTAGGCAGTGCTGTATTTATGTTTTTAAATTTATGCACATACCTAAATACAAGTTTTGTTTTGCATCCTCGTCAAAATTCAGGATGTTGTCAAAAAAGACATAAATAATCAATATAAACTACGGTACCCAGTTAATTACTAAAAAACACTGCTTTTTGTTGATTTAATTTGTCAGTATTTCAGAATAACCCCTTTAACGTGCCTTAGGGAATAAAAAAATATCGAATAAACGTTTGAGATTTTTTGTATGTGTGAAAGCGAGGTCATAAGGCGAGGATCAGAAGCGTTTATTACCTTTGTAACCAAGTTTTTACCGCGTTTAAAACATGGGTGGTTCATACTTACCGATTTCAGTAAACATGAAAAAAAGAATACCGACCCATTTTATTATTGATTCGGGTCGAAAATCATTAGCACAGTTACCTCCGCGAATTTGTCGAGGATGCAAAACAACACCTTGTATATCCTCTTTTGCAAATCTCGTAATCGAAGGAAGGGTTGCTGTAAAAAAAACCGATTCTGGGTTAAGCTCGCCGTAGTAAATAAGCTAAATATTGCCATTTGCGTGTATTAATATTTTATGATTCATTTGCATGACTAGGTACCTAGGTATTTTTAGAGATTTACAAAGTTTGATGCTTGGCAAATTACAGCTAGAGCAAATTATTTTCTTGCGAGTTTATATCCTGCGTTGTAATGAACTGTATTTTGATGATACGCCCAATTTCCACAGAGGACAATGAACACAGACAGACATCAGTCAATTGCTTGCCCCTTTCATAGAATCTCACAAATGGTACGCGCATGATTTGCACAAACAAAACAACATCGGCACAGACGTCTTTGATGGCGGATGACTGTCAAAACAGACTGAATTGTTTTGGAGGCTTCTGATCCGCAATATTCGATTATTTACGACTAGCTCATGTCCACGGCTTCGCCCGCATTTTATTCGGTAATTGTCCCACGGGATCGTACTACTTTTTATCCTGGTAGTATCCTTTGTGCTATTCCAAACTATTATCTATCCCTATGCCAAATTTCATCTAGATCCATTCAGTAGTTTTTGCGTAAAAAATTAAAAAACATCCATACTTCCCCACAAACTTTCGCATTTAATAATTAAAAAATGATAATGTAATAATCATCATATGTTTTAAAATGGATAAGAAGTTTCAGAATTCGTAACTCTTCATTATTTAATGTTTGTGAGCTTTGTGAAAAATTAACTATTGTGTAGATTTTTATTGAAAAACGGCTGCTAATAATCCGATCACAGAGCATTAAAATAAGCAACCCTTCCATCTCCAAACATTTCCACAAAAACATCCGAAAAAAAAATACAATTCACGAATGATGAAATCCCGTAACCAATGAAGAAATATAGCGGTAAACGCAGCGGAACGAGTAACTGGGGTACACAACATTTTATGTGACGGAACAATCGTGAGTATCGTGAATTCGTGACCGACTTTATGTAGCCGCGACTTTGGCCCGATTCAGTTCGTTCACGTCACTTTTGGGATTTGGGAAAAAAATGTTTCCAGTCTCTGCTTTGTTATGACGTTGGTTCATAATGTGTCTTGTATTTTTTTTGAGACTTTCAGTAGTCATGCAGTTTGAACGTCGCAATGGGGTGAAATGTGAACATGGAAAAAACATCGAAATGGATTTTTATTTACTTTTGAGAGAATTATATGCTGTGAATGTTCTATAAGAGAAAAATAATGTGGCCTTTTGGGGAGACCTTTGCTCATTAATAAGACAATACAGACTAAGGGTAACACAAACACAAAAACTTTTTTATAATTAAATAATAAGCATTAAAAAACCATCAGGCTGAGTGTAGACCTGACTCATCATCTGCCTAGACTTTTTCCATCTATGTTGAAGTCCGCTTCAAGTCTTAAGAGATGTAGTTGAATACCAGAATTTTAGATGGAGCGGGTGCCTATCGCACCAGTAAAGTGCAGTACTGGGTAATATTGGTTGTCAAACTTTCGGGCGTCTGACCACCCCTAACCACTATCAAAGATCTACAAATGGCAGCCGGGACCAACGGCTAAACGTGCGTCTAAGGCGTGGAGGAAACCCAGTGGGACACCCATCCATGAACCGACCTCGTACAGTGTAGCTTAGCTTTGAAAATAAACCCTTGAGTCTGTTATAAAACTAACGAGACATGAAAAGATAAAGTTAAGATGACAGTCCTTAATTAAAGTCTTTAAACCAAATCAAAACGATTAATACAAGAAACTCCACAAACTTTAATCTATAAACTTTCAAACACGAATACTATTTGATTACACAGAATCAAGAAACTTGTCTTTTCTGATAATAACATCAACATCGGGCCTATGTAATTTAATACACCTCCGAACTCCAATAAATACTTCAAGGTTCTATTAATCAATGTACCATTACGGATTCAGAGCCGAAACATCAATCAAATCACTTCTAATGGCGGCTCGCAACGGGTGTCATGGCTTCTCGTGACGTATGGAAATGGGCGATGTAGGTGGAACGACTAATCTATCCATTAACGAAGTTCGTATAGCTATTTCGAAGACTAGGATATCGTGATTTGATTGTTAGTTCTGATATTGATAAGTTTTGTCAGGGAAATGTTATTAGTTTTAATCATTATCATCATCTTCAAAGTCTTTTCCCAATTATTTTGAGGTCGTAGCGGATAGTAAGTACCTGTCACATTCATTGTATGGATCGGAAAGCTGGACTGTGAAGTAGATGGATGAAAAAAGATTGCATGAGTGGAGATGAGAATGTTGAGGTGGTTGTGTGGTGTTACAAAAATGGATAAAGTAAAGAATGAGTATAACAGAGAAATTTTGAAAGTTGT
This sequence comes from Cerastis leucographa, assembly GCA_963082945.1. Classification (NCBI taxonomy): domain Eukaryota; kingdom Metazoa; phylum Arthropoda; class Insecta; order Lepidoptera; family Noctuidae; genus Cerastis; species Cerastis leucographa. The sequence continues at coordinate 7,013,813 of OY720382.1, forward strand.
GCCAGTTATAGAAAAGGAAAAAAAAGGAATTTTTGTATAGGGATGTGATGAAGGACAAATCGTTTGTGACTAAAAAACTGATGAATCTAAATGTAGTTGGATAGTGAGGGAGAGGAAGACTAAGGAAACAATGGATGGATTGTGTAAGCAATGATTTGAAAGAAAAAGGAGTAAATGAAAGCGTGAAGAATGACCGATGAGAGTTGACGAAAAAAAGGTGTTGCTCTGACCCCAAGTAACATAGGAAAAGGGCAGGAAGATACATCAACTAAGTACAAAAAGTACTAGACAAACGGTATTGTGAAAATCAATTTAATTTCCCTGACGCTACATTAAAGTAAGCTTTCCAGAATATTTGATTCATCAGAAAGCTCAGTAATATTCATCACGTACAAAGTTCGTCGCAACGCATTTAGTAATAAGATTTTAACTAGGTCAACAATGTTGCCAAGTTAAAATAAGTTATATAAAATTAATTAATTTAATATTCAACTTTTCCTTAATTTTATTCATAAAAGTTTAGAACTGAATTAAAAAAGAAATAGACTAAGACAATTATGACTAAAAACCTGATTAGATTTGTTGAGTTCTTGGATATTTTAAATCTAAAATCCAATCTTAAGTAATTAGTTCGTCCTTAACGTTACTAAATTTTTTTACTAGTGGAAACACACTTTCGATGGCCATTCCTTACATTTTATCAAATCAATGACATACCTTGTTGTCTTGTTTTATGATTACAATTTAAAACGACCAAATTGATTAGTGCTCTTTGTCTGCAAGAGTATTTTTTGCTTGCATGCAGTTAAACTGGCATTGGCCTCAAGCTGATCAGTAATCTGTTCCCTGCCTTGTGGTGCATTACAGAAAACCCTCAATTTTTAACTCACTCAGCAACAACACCGATTGATCCAATTAGCTTTAAATATAAAACAATAAAACCCTTCAAATATCAAACGAACAACTTGTACAGTTCAAAATGCAGCTCTCAATATTTTCTTCCACCGTTTTCAATTGTGACTAAGCAAAAGCTTTTCACAGTTCAGTTCAGAAGTCAACAAGGGTCATTATTCAGTAAATTGCACCAGACCTCGTTACGTTAAAGAGAGCCTGCGCAATTTTTAAACTCGGTTATTCATGCACTACTTTCAGCATAACTGCGAAATGTTTTCGGAAAATTATAAACCGAGCTCATAAATAATGTATGGGCGACTGTAAATGAGATACTTGAATACTAAACCGAGTGGAGTTAAATCATATTTGCAAAAAAAATAACTTAACTAGCGATAAATTATGAATCCTAAAATGAGCTATTAGCAGAAACAGTTAATCTAAGCTAGCAGCTAAAATTCTAAATGGCTGAATTAAAAACTATATTACTAGTGAGTGGACTATAAAACTGATTTGAGTTAATATGAAAGTACTTAAAAAAATACCGTTGATGTGTTCGTGAGCTGCGGTATAATCTTTAAATACTGTAATACTATCTAAGTTATTATTTCTATTTATTCTAGCATATTATTCTTCTGAAAAAAGCACACAGGATTCGTTCGGCCTGTACAAATTTAGGGGGTGGAGCGACGAAGAAACAACTGCACTCGGGCGCGTTTGTATGACGTCGTGACTTGTGGTCGCGGACTCGAGAGGAAGAACATAGGATGCAAGAGCGAGCGAAGTAAGCTTGGGACCTGCGGCACCTCGATTCGGATAGGTTAGGTTCGAAGGGGATGGTGGGGTCTAGCGAGCGAGCGAAGTGAGCGAACTGATTAGTGAGAAAAAGTGATTTAATTAGTAGTCAGAAAAAGTGATTTTGATTTGCAAAATTATTTTGCAAATCAAGAGTATTTTCAGTACATTTGTTTTTAATAAAATCTTTTTTTTTAACTATGTGGATTGACAATTATTGACAATAATTGTCAATCCACATGTTAAAAAAAGTGATTTTCATGAGCGGAGAGGGGGGGCTGGGCAAAAAAGATACCAGCTCAAAATAAAACCAAGATGAACATTGACGAAGGTCTTCCCACTCCCAATGTTGTATAAATAAGTTTGTGCTACACTGTAAGTGCCATTTGTTGCCCAATTTTCTAGAAAACGGTCCATTTAATTGTGTGCATGAATGTAGTGGAAGAGAAGGCATTTGTCCTTTTTTGGGACTACAGTGTCCTTTGACCTATTTAATTTAATTCTTCGTTTCGTTGAAGTATAAGTCTTGCTCTGCTATTATTTATGCCTCTAATAGAGGGGTTTTTTGATAAGGTCTTTCCTAATTGCTTCGCAGAAATCAAATAATTTAAATGCCATTGCATTACAATAATAATATTAAGAATTCTGTTTGTTTTGTTCCTGAGGAAAGTCAGGTGCGTAGTACTTACTTGCAACCGCCGTGCGTGATGAATTGATGATAAATTGATTGCCTTTGAATGCAGACGAAGAAAAAGGAGTATGTTAGATCGTAGCAGATTTTTTTTCTTTTTTATTATTATCTTTTTTTTTTACTTTTTTATTTCTGCATTTTCCGAGAAAACGCATTCTGGGAATGACTTAACGTATGTGTGTATGTACATATGTACCTAAAAACTTATGTAAATATCATCATATAATTAATCACTAATATTTTTAACATCCGCCCCACAATTTTACCTTCAGTTAGTTACTAAATCTGTATAAGCCAGCACCTAACATTAAAATTAACGACATTATTTTCCTCCTTTGTATTTCTCTCATCCAAATTTTTATATGAAAACTTTAACTGTCTATTGTTACCTTCATACCTGAGGCAACTGTCTCACAGACAGCGGTCAGTGACAAGCGATTGAAACTAGTTAGCAACTTAAGTTGGAAGCGCTAGGGTAGCCTCTCTTTAACTGTCACGGGGCCTACAATCTTTTGTACCGTTTCTTAATAAAAGCAGAATGGAACAATAGCCCCTACATACACGGTGGCAGTCCAACCACACGCCGATAACCTAATTTGCGTTTCAATATAATGTGAACGTGTTATGATTAATAGTAGTGGATCTTTAATAAGTTATCTATAAGTGAGGTTCAAATAGTGCCTACACACATTACATTAACCAGAGATACAAAACTATCATGTCACTAAATTACTGAAACTATCTCTATTTATCCACGGTAAAAAAAAAATGTGCTATATAGTCTTCCTTTATTATAATCCCTTTTTGTTTGGATACTAATCCTTATTTTTTTTTTGATGAAGCCGATAACTTTATGTCCTTACCCTGATTTACCGAAATCGGCAAGTGTGAACCACCCGTGTTTTAAACGCAGCCCTTCTAAATCTCGCCGTATAACCACGCTTCCACACATACAAACAATCTGAAACGTTTATTCGATAATATCTTATCCCTTAAACCACATTAAGGGGGTTATTCTGAAATACTAAAAAACGCAAACCATCAAAAAAATCAACGTTTATTAATAATTAACTAGGTACCGTAATTTTAATTGATTATTCATGTCTTTTGTCACAACCTCCTGAATGTTGACGAGGATGCAAAACAACACCTTGTATTTGGGCCCTAAAGATTTTATTCCATTTTAATAAGCGAAAGCTAGTCATTTCCTCGTCGGCGGTGGGACCGATGCCTAAAGTTGACTGTCTCGTTAGCTAAGAGTCCTAAGTACCTTTGAAAGTCGGCTTATTTGGAACTTTATAAGTCGGCTGGCTATGTAAACGACGAAATTACGCCTATTACATTTTCTAGAGACACTCAGGACTTCTGCCTTTTAACTCAGTTATTTAGCTGGAAATAGTACTCAAACGTTTTTTCCAAAGCACTTTAATTTGTTTAGGATTAAAGAAAATTTTGAGAGTACTTGGAGCTATCATATCGCAATAGGAGCTTTTAACTAATGGATTAAGAATTTACATGTACAGAATTTCTATACAACAGAATATTTTACTTACGAAAGAAGTTGTAAAATGTACCTACTTTTCTATAAATAAAAAAAACGCAAAACGCAAAATGTGCCGTATGCTGAAATGCATAAAAACACTATTCCGTCTACGAGTAAATTACCAAACTATGATCCATCGTACGTCAACAAAATCTTACGTCACACAAGCACGGGAATCTGAGGGTATAAAATAACCGATACCAATAACATTTTATCTTATTATTAATTTTAATTTTCATTTATTTAATATCTATAATAAAGTGTTTTTAATTTTTAAATTTAATTCTCTTATACTATTTCAATATAATATTTCAAAGGTATTATAAATTTGTTAGCTTAGATGTAAGTGAAATTAAGCATGCTGTGGTCTCTTGTAAGTGAAGGAGTTCACCTTCGTGATACTTTTGAAGTTTAGTTTATTTCACATGATCTGTGTGCATCCTTTGTTGGAGATCCTAAATAAATAAGCCGTCGGTCAGTGTCCCTGTAGACACAACACCCTACGGTTTTAAGATTTTTTTCTTTTCAATGAAGGAGGAATTTTCCCTGTATTACTCCACATTCATCATCATCATCATCAGCCTATATTGTTCCCACTGCTGGGACGCAGGCCTCCTCTCTATGAGAGGGAATGGGCTGTAATCCACCTCGCGGGCCCAGTGCGGGTTGGTAGATGTCACATGTCTTCGAATTTTTAGTTCTAGGACATGCCGGTTTCCTCACGATGTTTTCCTTCACCGTTTTGAGAGCAGCGGTGATGAAATAAATTACACAAAGTAATGCGCCTGCCTGGGTTCGAACCTACGACTTACTGCTCGTAAGTCGGCGCTGCTACCACTGGGCCACCGCTGCTCCACATTATTATTAAGCAACTATACTTTAAAGCGGAGAGCAGCGGTGGCCCAGTGGTGGCAGCCCCGACTTACGAGCATTAAGCCCCACGGCTTCGAACCCACGTTCGAACTCAGGCAGGTGCGTTACTTTGTGTAATTTATTTCATCACCGCTGCTGTCAAAAACGGTGAAGGAAAATATCGTGAGAAAACTGACATGTCCTAGAACTTAAAATTCGAAGACTAACTGAAGAATATCTACCAAACTGCACTGGGCCCGCGTGGTTAGTAGATTTCAGCCCACTCCCTCTCAATATCGTGAGGAAACCAGCATGCCCGAGAGATATTTCTCGACGGCATGTACAGCCAAGTCAGAGGCCCATGGGCGTCATAAAAATTGTAACACCAGGTTCGGCATTAACCACACGTTAAACAAGGAAAGGTCTTTTATTTCTATAAAAACATTATAAAAAAAAAACCAACAACTATCTTCAGATCCTACCCAACAAAAGGTTAAAAATGTGTTTCGTTATTTTATTCAAACACCATTTTGGCTGCAATATCTGAATATAATAAATCCCTCTCTTGGCGACAATAGCACCTTCCTGAGCACTCTATTCAAGTTGACAGGTGAATTCATAACTGATTCCTTTCATTGTGTTGAAGATTCTTTCGCATAAACGTATCTAAGTTGATTTATAAAACGTTTTGGAAATCATTTCCCCGAAATATAGTTCTTTATGGAAAGTTTCGTCGAATGGTTCGGATCATATTGATTTTGAAAATGTTGTTGTCCATTGATTGTCTGGATGGTTGGTATCCATATAGTGTATACAAGGTGTTGTTTTGCATCCTCGTCAAATTTTAGGAGGTGGTCACAAAAGACATAAATAATCAATTAAAATTACGGAATCAAGTTAATTATTAATAAACGATGATTTTTTTGGTTGTTTAAGTTTATCAATATTTCAGAATAACCCCCTTAACGTGGTTTAGGGAATAGGAAATTATCAATTAAACGTTTCAGATTGTTTGTATCTATGTAAGCGAGGTTATAGAGCAAGAACCAGACGGGCCGCGTTGAAAACACGGGTGGTTCACACTTACCGATTTCCGGAAATAAGAAAAAAAAAAAAATTACCTACCCATAATTATTATTATTGATTCGGGATGAGAATCATTAGCATAGTTACCTCCTTGAATTTGACGAGGATGCAAAACAACACCTTGTATGTGGATGGATAGTACTCAATCGTGACCAGTATGAGGTCCTAGGTTCAATTCCAGAGTCGGGTAAAATGTTATTGGGTTTTTCCATTAAGAAAATCTCAGTAGCAGCCATGGAGTCTGAGCGGGTGTCTGAAGTTTGTGTGTACTATTAGGTTTACCTCTACCTAACCCTTCGGGGTTCACAGGGTTGATGTCATCGTATGTTGTGTTGTCTATTGCCTGGCAGTTTATTTATGACGATAAAATAACAACTTAAGCATTAACATCACGCTGTCAATAAGTAATTAATGCAAACATTTGCGTGACAAATTACAAATCCGTAAGATATAAAACTCTTCAAAGCTTTGTATCTTAAAGCTTTTTTTTTTTTTTTAACGGATGGGGAATCATCAAATGACTTCTCCCGCTCTGGGCGGAGCGGGAGGGAGTGTCAGTATCTTAAAAAACCGTTATTTATTCATATCTTACGCAGTAAAAAATATTATGTTACGGTTGCATAATAATTTGAAGCGTAGGCGTAACGTGTTAACAAAAACCAAAACTTCATTTTATTCGACCACATAGATAAATTTCAGCAGAAATTCGCGAAACGGACCAGTATTGGCCGGTTATTTGACCGCTGTAACCATGAGTCGATAAAATTGTCGAATCATTGCAAAATACCGAGAAGGCAAATATTTTCTGTTTGTTACAATAAAACAAACTATAATTAATAACAAAACATCTTCGTCCTACCCTTGTACCATGTTAATTCTAGTCGGTGCTACACTTTCTTTGGGTTCCGTACCCAAAGGGTCAAACGGGACCCTGTTACTGAGACTTCGCTGTCCGTCCGTCCGTCTGTCACCAGACTGTATCTCATGAACCGTGATAGGTAGCCAGTTGAAATTTCTACAGATTATGTATTTCTGTTGATGCTATAACAAAAAATACTAAAAACAAAATAAAACAAATATTTAAGGGGGCTGCCATACAAAAAATGTTAAATTATATTGAATTTTTATGTTCGTTTTTATAAATAATGGTACGGAACCTTTCGTGCGCGAATCCGACTCGCACTTGACCGGTTCTTTTCCTCCTCTGAAAGTCATAGCTGTCACTCCTTTTTCTTTCATAATCATTCTTCATTCAATTTTCATCCATCTATTTAATGGCCATACTCTCCGTTTCCATCCATCAACATTCATATCCAAAACTCATTTAGTCACATACGTTTCACCCCTCCTTATCACATGCCCATACTAAGACAATATTTTATCTTTCAACTGTCTTGCCATGCTATTTCAAAATCATCATAATCTTCATCTGTTCTTGCCTTTGTCCCGTTTCACGTAATTAATGAGCATCATATTTCAGCACGTTTCATTAGATCAGCGCAACACTTTTTTATTAAACGGTTTTATTTAGCTCACCCCGTTTGTTTTATTTATTATTCTTGGGTCAAATTTAGTAATTCAAATTTCACCCTCAAATCAAATCAAATCAAATCAAATAATCTTTATTTGTGAACACAGGTATTAAAATAAAGGTCTTATTCATACATTTTAGTTGAACTCCATGTCCTACCAATGAAATTGGTGTACAAATATTTTTTTTTTTTTCTTTGTAATGTGTCTAGTTTTATACAATTCAAAGTCAGTTTCATGATAACGAGAATTCAATGTATTATTAATCATTAATGAATCAATTATAATTTATTTTCCATGCATGTCAACGATAAATTATATAAAAGGCTAATTTTGTAATGTTGTAAATAATGTCAATTAAATAATCAATTAATTAAAAATAAATTATAATAAAGGGCTAGTAATGTCATATTTTATCATTTAAAAATTCTTCAATAGAGTAGTACGTCTTATCTACTAGAAATGAATGTAATTTACTTTTGAATTTGCGGACATTATCTTCACTCCTTATACATTTTGGTAATTTATTATAGACCTTTGGAGCCATTACAAAAATACTGTTTCTGTATAGTGCAGTACTAGATCCGACTGTTTGTAACCGATCACAACGGCGCTGACTATTTACTCGATCAAATTTATGTAAATTATTTTTTACGAACATAGACGTTTCATAGATGTACAACGACGGCATAGTTAATATTTTCGTATTTTTAAAAAACGGTTTGCAGCTGTCTGTTGTCTGCAAATTATAAATAGCTCTTATGCACCTTTTTTGGCACTTAAATACCATATCTTTACCCGTGGCATTACCCCAAAATATAATTCCATATCTCAATGTTGAAGCTACTAGACCATGATACGCCGTTAACACTGTTGCTCGATTGGCCGTTTTACTTAACATGTGCAAAGCATAGGAATGTTGGTTTAGCTTACTGCATACTTTGTCTATATGGGAATTCCATTTTAAATTGTTTTCTATGTTCAGGCCAAGGAATTTAGTCACTTTTGCTTCATTAATAGTTTTGTCCTTGTATTTAATATTTAAGTCCAGATTATAATTTATTCTTTGTTGAAATGTCATTAATACTGTTTTATCAAAATTTATAATCAAATTATTATTCTGCAGCCAATTCACAGCTGATAGTATAGTATTATTAATCTCAGCTTCCAATGTACTTACCTCGTCACTATTAAAAAGTAAAGTGCTGTCATCTGCAAACATTGTCATAGGATATGATGATGCTGTCGGAAAGTCATTAATATAAATAATAAATAGCGGCGGTCCGAGTACACTACCTTGTGGCACTCCATAATTTACCGCTCTCTGACTGGATTTATATGTCAATTCGTTTTTTTTGGAAATTCTACTAATGGACGTTATTTGTTGCCTATTAGACAGATAAGATTCTATTAGTTTTGATATATTTCCTCTTATTCCGTATGCGTTAAGTTTATTTATAAGTAATTTATGGTCTACGCGATCAAAAGCTTTTGACATGTCCATATAAAGCGCTAGAGTTGGTAGCCTTTTATCCACTCTACTGGTAACCATATGTAAGAAATCGTAGATGGCCATGTCAATAGATCTGTTTTTCCTAAAACCTTTCTGGTTATCAACGAAAAGACAATTTTTCTCAAAGTATAAAGTAAGTTGATTATATATTGCTTTCTCGAATATTTTTGAAAAAATCGGTACTAACGCTATAGGTCTGTAGCAGGACATATCTTCTCTGTTGTCTTTCTTGAAGAGAGGTTTTATAATTGTAAGTTTTAATTCTTCTGGGAAGTAGCCATGGTATATGCACATATTGATAAGATGACTCAACACAGGAGCAATTATTGTGGATACCCGTTTAACAATATTTGTACTTATATCGTCATACCCAGTGCTAAACGTATTTTTTAGTGACATAATAATTTGGTGAATGTCTTGTGGTATTGTAGGCGACATAAACATGGAAGTAATGCTACTGCTTATTTTATGTTTATTATTATTAATGTCTAAATTAGTAACTGGTTTCACTTGATCTACAAAGTAATCGTTAAAAGCTTGTGCTATTTCAAGAGGATTTTTTAAGATTTTGTCATTTGTTTTGATTTTTGTTATGGTTTCGCCTGGCAGATTATGCTTACTATTATTTTTATTTATTACTTTCCATGTTACTTTACATAGATTCTGAGCTGATTGTATATAACGATTATTATGGGCTCTCTGTGTGAGGTTTATTACTTTCTTCAGCCGATTTGAAAGCTTTTTAAAGTTTATTTTATTTTGTTTATTTGGTAGTAACCGGTATTTCCATAGCAATTCTCTTTTTCTTTTACTGCAAATCCTAATACCACGACTAATCCATTTTGCTTTTTGTTTAGTCGATATCCGTATTTTTATATTTGGGAAGCATAAATCATACAGCAACTTAAACAGGTCATAGAATAATTTGAATGACTTAGCGGGATCCGTTTCCTCGTATACGTCAGCAAAAGTGATAGCTTTGATGTTGTCTATGAATTTCTGAATATTTTCTATTGAGTAATCTCGTTTAGTTGAAAACCAGTAATTTAAGATACATGTTCGTCTAACTGGACATCGTAACAGTTGTGCCGTATGATCGGATACCGCCAGCTCTAAGACTTCTCCTTTTGATCCTCTTACATTGTGAATTATGTTATCTATGCAAGTCCCACTGCTTAATCTTGTTGGAACCTTTATTTCAAATTTGAGATTGTAACCCGTAATAAGATATTTGAATTGGTCCAAACATGTGGTCTTTTTTAAAAGATCAATATTGAAATCGCCGCATAGAATAAGTTTTTTGTTAGTGTGTAATGATAAAGACTTTAAGAGAATATTCAGGTTATTGAAAAATAAATCAAGTTTACTTTTTATGTCTCTATTATGTGGACTCCTATAGACACACATCACAATGATGTTGTGGTCAGTAAGTTCTACTGCGCAACATTCAATTATATAAACACAGTACTTTTCTACCGACTCCAAAGCTCTATACTTGATTCCTTTTCGGATCATTATACATGTACCTCCATGTCGGGATTTCCGAGTAAAATGAGTAGCAAGTGTAAAATTAGGAATATGCAACAAGTTAACATCAGATAATATCATATTATGCTCCGAAAAACACAGCACATCAATTATTTTTTCTGAATTTAATAGTTCATTAAGTGCGACAGTAAACATGTGAGATTTGTTCAAGAGACCATTTATATTTTGATGCAGAATATTAATATGTTTATACACGAAAAAAGTTTTCTTGTTCACAAGATTTTTCATCTGCAGAAGATTCACATTTGGTCGATGATATCTCTGTTGTGGTTAAAAATAAATTGTGAAAGATATTACGCATACCGCAGTCATTAATTTTTCTATTGAATTTAGAGAACATAGTAAAGTCATATAAAAGATTTAAATTGGAATCAAATGCAGTTGCGTAGTTATATGTTTGTAAGTCTAGATGTAATAAATTATTAAATGTCTCTATACGCCAATTAAACATTGTCGAGTAGTCACTTAATTTAAAAGTAGGAGCACATAAGATTATATTCGTATTCTGTACTGTCATCAATGTCTCCCTTAGTTTCATAATGATATTAACATAATTTTCAGTATGTAAAAAGTCTTCTTCTCCAATTAAAACAACACAATAGTCATAAATAGAATAATCAATTAGTTTTTTATGTAAGTCTTTAATAAGTCTAAGTATGCCACAATTCGGCGTGATGTAATGACACACTTGAAAGTTTTTAAAAGTCTCTTGAGCTGTGGACAAGACTTTGTTATTTTTATTCGTACTAACAATGCACAGTTTTCTTTTTATGGGGATTGAAGAATGGTCATCACTTTCTTCCTTCTGTGTTGTTCTATTATCTAGTCCTACCGTTGAAGCATTAACCGTATCTTGTTTTTGCAAAAATTGTTGTGTATTTCTTGTCTTCTTCTGTGACTTTTTTTGAGACTTTGGGCGTGGAGTAGATGTAAGTGAGCTTGTATTAGGAGTTTCCACTTCAGTCGTTAATTTTTTTGTAGCCTTTTTTAACACATCATTTTTACTTGTTAATTCAGTCACGGATTTTTTAAGCTGAGCATTTTCTATGTTTAAGTTCTCTATCTCTTTGTGTGCCGAGTTAAGTTGTGAAGTAAGTTGTGTAATTTGGTTTTGCAGTTCCTGTACTTGTATATTGTTTTCGTCACTTGATAGGTTAGGTAAGCTACTAGTGCTGCCATCTAACTTCGAACTGTCAAGGCTATTTTCTTCGGACATTTGTAAAGATCGTGTCTTTGTTTTTCTGAACGTAATGTTGTCAAAGAAGTTCATTGTCTATTGAAATTGGATATTTTTAAATTCTGATAAAAATGGAAAAAGATATGCTGGATCTGAGATTCGAACTCGCGCTTTCTAGCGTAATATCTTATACTTCAACCTCTATAGCCACTAAGCCATTTGATCGCTATGATCGTTATCGAAATTGGTTCTCTGTTAGTAAGTATATGTTCCGTTACTTTTTATTTGAATATCGGAGGTGAATTGAAAATAATTTGTTGCTTTGTATGTATCGTTAAAAGTTTTTGTTGTAACTCACTGTTTTAGCTTGACTGCTTGACTTTGAGTAGTTTTATAGTGTTGTCCAGCGTGATTATTGTTCACTGGTGTAATTATTGTCACTTCCAACGATAATTCACTTAGAATGACAGTCTTCTTTTAACATTTCCATTTGAGCATTGTAGTCCACTTTCACTAATTAAACACTTCAGAGCACTTAAATTGTACAGAAACTATTTTTAATTATTATTTGATACGGAGCTGTTGTTAACGAAGCGACAGTGGCGCCACCCACTCCTGTCAACCGATTAATCTGAAATTTTGTATACACTTTGGATTTTGGTGACAATACAATTATGTTTATTCATTATCATTATACATTCAAGATGGCCGCCGCTACAAAATGGCGGATAATTTATGTTTTATCAATCCCATCAACATGGGTATCAAATGAAAGGTCTCAACAAGTTGAATACAATTAACTATGCAAAATTGAAATCTAAGATGGCCGCCGCTACCAAATGGCTGATAACAATTTTTTATCAATCCCACCAATATGGGTATCAAATAAAAGGGCTTGACAAGAAGAATACAGTGCACTATACAACCTCAATATTTAAGATGGGCGCAGCCACCAAATGGCGTATAATAATAAGATTTAAATTTAGAAATTGAATCTGTAATTTAGGTATCTGATTCATCCAGCCTGAATCCACCACCCAAGTCAAGATTTTGTATCGTGTTGAGGACTGTGTGGCGTTAGGGTGGCTAAAAATGATACGTCGTTAGCGGTACACCACCCAAGTTAAGGTGAAAGGTTAAAACGCGCCGAGAACTGTATGGCATTAGGGTGGATAAAAATGATATGTCGTTAGCGTTTTCCCCTCAAGACTCAGGCGCATCTTGTTGTACATATTCCGTCCGAATTGATTTCGCAAGAGACGGAGTAAATCTTATACACCCGAAAGCCATACAGTTTCCAGCTAAGTACAATTACGGGACGGCTGAAAGAAGAATGTTGCCTTTAATACTATCATGGGCTTCTACAATACATAAAATGCAGGGCAGCACTGTGGATCACGCAGTCGTATACTTAGGTGCAAAACTGTTTGAAGAAGGTCAAGCCTACGTGGCTCTTAGTAGCGTAAGATCTTTGCAGGGACTACGTATAGAGGAGTTGGACTGCAATAAACTAACGGGCAAGAAACCTTGCAATAATGAAGCACTAAATGAATTAAACAGAATGCGAAATAAAAACTAAAAACTAGAAAATAAAAATAGGTAAAAAAACTTTTTAAGTTAAACGGTTTTATGTTAAACATACATTGCAAAGTTTAAGATAAATGTACTAAAAACCAAAAAATAATAAAATAGATACAGTCGTGGGAATTATAAACATATGCATAGACTAGACTAAAATAAAACCGTGGGGCACGTCAATTATCTACAAATTATCGACTTAATGTGCGATAGTAGAATCGTTTAATTCGTCGTTAAAATAGGCAGTTGGCCCGCAGACGGTGAGGAAATTACTTACTATTTTCTTGCTCATGGAAATTCCAATAGTTATACACTCCATGTAAATAAAAGAGATGTTTCAACTAGTTTATCTTTGGACATTCACACTGCTGGTTGGCGAGGAATCGTTTCACTGCTCGTAGTTTGTCTTTAATCGACAAAACATATGATAAAAGTACTACTCGCTCACCACTATGAAACCCTAAAACTCGCTTATAATCGAGCTTGCTAGCTTCTTTCCACATTCTAGCCCTACTTATCACACGTCCATCGTTGTCGTTTGAACAACTGCCTAATTATAGTGTAACATTACAAAACAAACATTTTAATCAACGATTGTAGACAATTGACGTGCCCCACGGTTTTATTTTAGTCTAGTCTAAGCATATGTTTATAATTCCCACGACTGTATCTATTTTATTATTTTTTGGTTTCTAGTACATTTATCTTAAACTTTGCAATGTATGTTTAACATAAAACCGTTTAACTTAAAAAGTTTTTTTACCTATTTTTATTTTTTTTCTATCATTCTTCCCCCACTTATTCAAACTCAAACTCAAAGCATTTATTTCAATTCGACCATTACAGGCACTTTTCAGAAAGTCAAAAAACACTAAGCTACAGTCTACAGTCAAAATTCTTTTTTCGTATCTATAATTCTTGAAATATCATAATTTTAAGTTGTAACTTAAAGGTATGATATTTCAGATGAACTTCAGGTGCACCTGAAGTCTAATAACAAAAACTTAAAAAAAAGCAAGCGCACCTTTTACAAATCTTATCTGAACAAATACTCGACTTGTGAAAAGAGCAGTTCCACACGTTCTGTTGTTATTTTAGTTCCAATTTCCACACCGTTCAAATATGAACAGGCCTCGAGGGAATTGTGAGGACGCAATCAATCCATTGATAGATGTTTTTTTTTTGTTCCGAAAAGGAACTGTGACAGTGTGATATTATATTCGACTGTTTGAAGTTCTATAGGTAGAGCTGTAAGGTTTAAAATTGATCTTATTTAGGCTGAAGCGTGTGTATGGTGTGTTTGAATAAAACAGCGTCACTTTAAACCTTAAAATACCTTGTAAGGAACGTATATACACTGTCTTAAGTTTAAAAACCAAATTCATGTTTAATATAATACTTTTTAATGGGATATATTAATTCTAATACATGTGAAATTATTTACAAATTACAAATAGATCTTAGATAATTATGAAATATGTACAAGTATAAAAATTACAGAGCGTCAAAAAATTCGTCTGGACATCGCTGTCAACAGGAAAAGTGCCCAGAACGCTGGCTGCATTGCCGCGGTGGATGGCAATTCTTATTTTTGGGACAAAAAAAAAAGCCAGCCCTCTGGTCATGTGGAGAGGAGACCAACCGCTAGGCGATGTCTCGCAACCTTTTTGATTGTTAAATTAATCAAAATAGCTTCATTAATTTGTTTTACAGACTCCATTTCAGATGTTTTTAATTGGTTACCTACCACATATCGGAAATATGTTGCTACTACTCAGTTAATTAATAAAAGTTCGTACACGTTCATAATTAATGTAATTATTCGTTCATCCTGTCTATTAAAAATATTTATTGAAATGTTGAAGGACCAATATTGACCTCAAAGCTTTTTGGGCACGAAATAATTTTCTTTTGTTTTCCATAATTAGATCCCATGTGTTCACAATATAGAGGATTTCAACATTTTCAAGTTAGTAGTTTTCACAAAAATATATCTGACTAACTTTTGAACTCGAAAAAATCCCAGGACTACGTACTATCGGGGAGGAGGAGGAGCTTGTGGCTTAGAAATGATATTAGCCACATGATTCGATGGCTAAGCAGCTCTTCCGAGGTTGGTCTGTGGATGGGTGACTATTTATTATACACCGAGTTTGAGAAATCTCGTTAAGACGTTGGTCCCGGCTGTCATTTGTAGATTTTTGGCAGTCGTTACAAGTAGTCAGTGGCTTGAAAGTCTGACAACCAGTGAAGAGGTATTGTATTACCCAGCCGCTTCATGTCAAATACCGGTATTCGGCTTCATCCGCTTGGATTGGAAGCCGACACCAATATAGTGAGGAAAATATTAGGCAGTTGATGAGTAACTATCTATACTTAATATTATAAAACTGAAGAGTGTGTTTGTTTGGTTGGTTGAAAACACTAATCTCATGAACTACTGATACGAATTTAAAAAATATTTAAGAGCCCTAGCCTAGATTTATTGAGAAAGCCTGTAGGCTGTATAACATTACGCTACAACCAAACGGAGTCGGCGTCAATGAAAAATGTGCAAGAACGGTGAAAATGTATTCGTTTTGAGAGCTTCCGTTGCGTACGTTGCGCGGGTCTGCTAGTTATTAAAAATATATAAGTTTCATTATTTTCCAACCCAGGTCATGGTCTAACTGTGTGCCAAACATCGAAATCCGTTCAGCCGTTAGGGCGTCAAAAGATAACAAACAGACGGAGTTACTTTCGCATGTAAAATATTAGCGAGGGTTATGTCGGTGCTAAATGAAAACATTGTCTCGAAAACTGTCATTAATGCTAATTAAAATGTGAAAATGGATATGTTAGTACTACAATATACATGTATCACGGTTACTAAAAGCATGGTAAATGTAACATGATGCTCATTCTTTACGTTAAAAAGGGGTGCAAAATTAATTTTGCGTATCTAATCTACAGCTGTTTTTACAAAAATGCTAGAGATTTATACAAATTCGACTTTTTTTTTATGTTTTGACACTCCTACGAGTGTTTGTTTTTTTCATCCCAATATTGATGTCTCTCCGAAATTAAATTTAAATTTTATTTCGCGATTATTTGGTCGCAAATCATATTTAAATCATCATACAGTTGGAAATGACCGGCAAATTGAAGAAAATTTAAATTTCACGGGCTACTCTGGCTTCGAAAGACCTAAATAGACAATGAAACCGATTTAAACACAATGTTATTCCCCAAAACTGAAAATACTCTGTTCACACATGCACTATTCACCATGGTTTACCTACCATAGCGTACGATTCAGAGAAACCTCTACTCTCAAAGGAACCTCATCCTACAAAGTTCATAGCACAAAGACCAACGTTCCATGTTCCCAATGAAATTACAGGATTGAGTTCCAAATACCTGAATGTGGCTGGCTGGAAGTTGACGACGGAAATAGGGCAATGGGATTGTTACTGAGTTGGGCATTATTTTTTTTAATATGGAGGAGACACGCGAAACTGAATTCTGAGGAGATGAAGAATGTAGATTAAATGCATATAATATTTAGCGGAGCTTAGTAGTAAGAATGTTGCGAAATTGAACAATCGTGTCTTGATTTCCGTACGTTTCTTCACGGGTGACCACTGAAAACCTGCTATGTTTTGTGGGGCTGTGGGCCCCCCAAAGCATAGCATCATGCTGAGTTGCTTGTCGCAGTCACGACGTGCAAGCTTACAACATTTTTAACTTATTTTTATTTATCTTATTGTAGTAAGTATATTTTATCTTATTGTACTTACAAATGTTTGTTATGGTTTGTATGTTCATTGTTTTGATTGTTATTTTGAATGCACGTCATGTTCCTGCGACGATTTTTTTTTTTCTTTTCTTTACAAAGAAGTTCTACTTTGAATAAAGTAATTCTGTGGAATTCACTGCCGGCTTCCCTGTTCCCTGAGCTTTATAATCTGGATCTCTTGAAAGTTGAAGTGAATCGGTTTCTTCTAGGCAAGAGTGACACGATTAATGTTAGAAAAATAATTTTCTTTATCATTTTAATGAGGTATTTAAAGTTTTAGATTTTGAACTGAGAGGTTTAACAAGAAAATATGCAATAAATACATGAATGATCAAAAATAAAAATTCAATTTTGTAAACACTTCTTCTTCTTAAAAGAAACGAAGGTAATCAGTAGGTATCTTGATTAATTACATAAGAGTTCTTAATAATTATCTTGGCGAAACACTTGATAAACGCTTTCATTAAAATTTTCCTGAAATATTTCTCAGGAAAATTTTAAAAACGCATTCCGGGAATGACTTAACGGATGTGTGTATGTACATATGTACCTAAAAACTTATGTAAATATCATCATATAATTAATCACTAATATTTTTAACATCCGCCCCACAATTTTACCTTCAGTTAGTTACTAAATCTGTATAAGCCAGCACCTAACATTAAAATTAACGACATTATTTTCCTCCTTTGTATTTCTCTCATCCAAATTTTTTATATGAAAACTTTATATTGGAATTGGACGATATTTCAGTAAAACTGAATAAGATTTCTTACGATATTTATTGAAGAAAAATATATATTATTACTTTTACAACAAGGGTTTTCTGACACATTACTCTGACAGAGAAAAAACGAAACATAAAATTATGAAGACATCTTCAATTAACCTTTTTGGTGTAGTCACAAGGACATCTTAAAATTTATTATATTCAACACTCCCACTTAAATTTGTAAGATGTCACTTCTATTTATCTTAACAACTTCAATACTTACTTATAATCTATTGTTAAAAACAAACTTAACTCTTGACTATTTGAGCCACACACAATATACCCATATGCCTTTTATTAATATTACCTTTATAAACAATAAACATATCTTTCGAATTAATTATCATAAGATTCTTTTAACAGCGGTAACATGCGAAGAACCTGGATCATAAACATACCTACTTACAACATTCACAGCATATGTTATGTCAGGTCTAGATAAAGATGATAACAATAACAAAGCTCCCACTGCTTCTTTTTTTTTTTTTTTTTTTTTGAATGGCATCTCGCAGTTCAACCTATGAGGTTGTCGTCTGCTTAACCGGACTATCCTGTGGGTGCCTTTAGAGTAAGGCCTCCAGCCAGGGCATAAAAACTTACAAACTAAGCGACTGCACGCTAAGGGCACCCCCTGTGGGGTACGAACCTCGGCTTAGGGCGTCGCTGGGGGAAGACTGCATGGGGACAGGCTGGATTTGAATGGTATCATTATTTAGGGGCTGATTTAAAACTACTGGCACAGCATCGCGGGCTGGCTCGAGCGAGGGTCGGGGAGGGCATGGACCGGGACGTCGCGACGGACCTCGACGGCGAGGTCGGAAAGACGGCGGTTTGAGTCGGAACTTTTTAAGAGTGCTAGTCTCTTTGCTACTCTCCTGGAGGAGGGTGATAGCATCATCTGGAGTGACAAGGGTATGCCTAGGACGGCGTACTGTACTAATGCGCGAGGGTTCGTAACGGGCGGCCGCTGCGATCAGGGGATTACGGTGTTTAATGGCGTTATCGAAGAAACGCTTCGAAAGACGTTTCATAAACTGAAGGACGGTGGGCATTCTAAGGTCTACGTGTAGACGGTCATTACGGACATAAAAAGGGGCTCCCGTGACTCTACGTAAGAACCGGTTCTGTAAAACTTGCATCCTATGGATGTACTTAGGCTTGGTGTGAGCGTACACGACGCAAGCGTACGTCATAATGGGGCGGATCACCGCGGTATAAAGGCGCAACTTGCACTTGAGTGACAACTTGCTTTTTGCCGAAATCATGAAATGAAGCCTACCCATAGCAAACGCAGCTCGGTCGCGAGCTGCTTTGATGTGCGCCGCGAAAGACAAGTGGTTGTCAAGTATGACTCCTAAGTACTTGGCTTGCTTCTCCCAAGGGATAGGCTTACCGTACATAGTGATCGGGCTGAGCGCGGGTGGCTTAATTTTACGCGGTTTAGAGTAAAGAACTGCCTGGCTCTTGTCGGGGTTCACCTCGATTCTCCATTTCCGGAACCAAGCGCCTAAGACGTTGGCTGAGGTTTGGAGGGTGCTATAGATAGCGTCGTGACTGCGGCCAGTGTAATAAATGGCCGTGTCGTCCGCGAACAGGGCTAACTGAGCCTTCTTGCTCTTGGGGATGTCACTGGTGAACAGAGTAAAGATAAGGGGAGAGACGACGGAGCCCTGAGGAACTCCGGCTCTAATGGGGTGGGGGGAAGACAGTGCCTTCCCGATGCGATAGCGGAAGGTGCGATCCGACAGAAAGTCTCGTAAGATGAGCACGAGACGGTCCGACACTCCCAGTTTGTACAGCTTATATAATAAGCCGTTGTGCCAGACTTTGTCGAAAGCCTTTGCTATGTCGAAGTACAACACACCCGTCATCGCTCCACGCTGGAAGCCCACTGCTTCTCTATATGGTCCATATTATATAGATTTAATTAGATTACATACTTTTAAAGGCTGAGCTTCCACTCCCTCTGGCACCTCCATATACATCTCCTCAGAGAGCTCACCATACAAGAAGGCTGTTTTCACATCAAATTGCTCCATCTGTAGACCATCTCTCGCAGCAATGCTAAGTAATAGTCTAATGGAATCATACCTGCTAGTGGGGGAAAAAGTCTCATTATAGTCCAAGCCTTTTACTTGAGTAAAACCTCGAGCACATAGTCGTGCTTTGTATCGAACAATTTCTCGAGCTTTATTCTTCTTTATGCTGAACACCCATTTACACGAATCAAGCTTTTTCTCAGTTCGATTAGTAATAATCCAGGTTTTATTGTCTTCGTGTGTCTGATGCTCTTCAGTCACTGCTTTCTTCCACTGATTAATGTTTGGACTTTTCATCACCTCTTCAAAAGTATTAGGTATTTCCAACTCGGTTAAATTAAATTCCACTTTATTATTTCGTCGAGGACGTAATATCATGTTTCTCTGTTCTTCCTGTTCTATATTAATACCTTTTGGAGGATGATAGGTTTCATCTGCATCTTCTGCACTCTTCATACTATCTTCATCAGAAGAAATTTCTTGAGGTATATTACATTGATCTTGAAACACACTCAGTGGGGATGTCGTTGATGGTTCTTTTTCTTCTTCATCTAATCTAATTTCGAAAACATTTTGTTTTTCTTCTGGTGTACTGTATTCATCAAATTTTACATCCCGTGACACTGTAATCTTTCTGCTATTTTGATTATACATTCTGTAATTATCATGTTCATATCCAACTAACAACATTTTCACACTTTTCTTATCAAGCTTCCTTCGTTTCTCTTTTGGTACATGTACATATCCAATAGAACCAAATATTCGTACATGTTGTAGGTTAGGTTTAGCTCCATACCAGAGTTCAAATGCTGTAACATTTCCCGTCTGACTTGATGTATTTCTATTTAGCAAATATACTGCACAGTTGACAGCTTCTGCCCACATGTACAAAGGAATGTCCTTTGCATATAACATTGTTCTTGCAGTTTCCATGATAGAACGCATTTCTCTCTCTGCCCTCCCGTTCTGCTGCGGAGTGTACGGGGCAGTCCGCTCATGTGTTATTTCTTTATCCTCAAGGAATAATGCAAATTCTTTGTTCACATACTCAGAACCATTATCTGTGTGTAGAATGTGCACATCACGTTGAAATTTATTTTTCACAATTGCATTGTACTTCAAAAAACAATGAAATACTTCACTCTTTAGTTTAATGAAGTAAACATGACGATAACTTGTAGCTCCATCTTTGAACAAAACAAAATACTTCATACCTGATACAGAAGGTTCTTCAATAGGGCCACATACATCACTGTAAACAACTTCACCAGGCTGTAATGGACCTCTGGTTGATTTTAAAAAGGGACGTCTTGCTTGCTTGCCATATTGGCATGCTTCACAAACAAAATTCTCATTTCCACTTAGAGTAACTGGAATCACACCATTCTTGCACATATTTTGAAGTTCCTTAACGTTCAAATGCCCCAATCTTTCATGCCAAACTTTAATATCTGTTTGTATGATATTACAATTTTCTTGTTTGATAGTTTTGATATCCAATTCATATAAGTTGTTTACTGTTAATTGTGCACTCATAACAATTATGTTATTCTTCATTATCATTGCTTTTTCACTATTTTTGAGTATGACATATCCTTTTCTAGTGGCAGCATCCTTCAGAAAACAGATTTCTCCGTAAGTCAGGTACATAGAGAACATTCTCAAGTTTACATTGTTCCCATTTACCTTTCACTCGTTTATTCATCAATATAGTACCTTCGCCACATACCTTAATATTTTGTTTATTCCCTAGTTTAACATTGTTCATGCATTGAGACTCATTCAATTCACAAAAATAGTCACGTCTGAAGGTCATGTGCATTGATGCTCCACTATCTAATATCCAAACTTCTTCATCATGTCGAGATGAAGAACATCCTTCCGCACTGAATGCTAACATATTGTCAGGTTTCTGGTTATTATTGTGGTATTTCTTTGGCATTCTGCACTCTCTTGCAAAATGACCTCTTTTATTGCAATTGTAGCATATAAATCTATGATTTGAATTTCTGTGACTATTCGAGTTATTCTGATTATTTCCAATTCTTGTTTTGGAATTTCTTTTTGTAACTACTAATGCAGACTCACTACTAGTTGTTTCATTAGCAAGGCTAGCTTCTTCATCTACTAAGCGTGATGTGAGGTTTTGTATTGTTTGACTCTCTTCAGCGAGTGACAACCATGCTTGTCTAAGCGAACGGTATGTTGATGGTAATGTGCTTAGTATCTTTGTTATCACTGCTGTGTCACTGATCTTCTCACCAGTTTCCCGAAGCTGCTTTGCTAAACTCTCCACCTTGGAGACATGTTGTGCCATCGTATCACTGCCACTATATGAATACTGGTAAAATTTCTCGTGAATTAACATTTTGTTATATTCCGATTTCTGTTCATATATGGCTTCTAATTTCCTCATAACCTCTTTCGCAGTCTCGCAGTTTTCTATTAATGATATCTGATTCAGATCCATCGACGATGTCAAGATAAACATAGCCATGCCATCATCTTTATCCCATTGCACTTGCGAACTGGCTTCCATAGGTCTTTCCCTATCTATATTTAACCCTTTTGCTCTTAAGGCACACTTCACTTGAAATTTCCATTGTTTAAAATTTCTGCCATCGAATTTTTCTATTTTCATGGCCTCCATTTTTACACCAGTAAATATCTTGCTCTTTACTCAACTTTACACTGAAATATACTAATTATCGCGTTCTGGGCCCATAACCTATTGGAATTGGACGATATTTCAGTAAAACTGAATAAGATTTCTTACGATATTTATTGAAGAAAAATATATATTATTACTTTTACAACAAGGGTTTTCTGACACATTACTCTGACAGAGAAAAAACGAAACATAAAATTATGAAGACATCTTCAATTAACCTTTTTGGTGTAGTCACAAGGACATCTTAAAATTTATTATATTCAACACTTTAACTGTCTATTGTTACCTTCATACCTAAGGCAACTGTCTCACAGTCAGCGGTCAGTGACAAGCGATTGGAACTAGTTAGCAACTTCAGTTGGAAGTGCCAAGGTAGACTCTCTTTAACTGTCACGTGGCCTACAATCTTTTGTACCGTTTCTTAAGCAGAATGGAACAACAGCCCCTACATATACGGTGGCAGTTCTACCACACGCCGATAACCTAATTTGCGTTTGTATGTAATGTTAACGTGATATAATTAATAGTAGTGTGTGTTTAATAAGTTATCTATCGGTAAGTCCCAAAATGGCTACACACATTACATTAATCAGAGATACAAACTATTATGTCACTAAATTACTGAAACTATCTCTATTTATCGACGGTAAAAAAAAATTGTGCAATGTAGTCTTCCTTTATTACAATCCTTTTTTGTTTGGATACTAATCCTTATTTTTTTTTTTTGTTGAAGCCGAAAACTTTATGTCCTTACCCTGTATGTGTGTATTTATGTAAAGTTGTATGTGGATTTATACACGGTGTTGTTTGCAATCTCATCAATTCCAAGGAGTTAACTATGCTAATGTTTCTCGACCCGAATCAATAATAAAATGGGTAGGTATTTTTTTTTTCTTATTTACCGAAATCGGCAAGTGTGAACTACCCGTGTTTTAAACGCAGCCCTTCTAAATCTCACCCTATAACCACGCTTCCACACATACAAACAATCTGAAACGTTTATTCGATAATTTCTTATCCCCTAAACCACATTTAGGGGGTTATTCTGAAATACTAACAAACGCAAACCACCAAAAAAATCAACGTTTATTAATAATTACCTAACTAGGTACCGTAATTTTAATTGATTGTTTATGTCTTTTGTCACAACCTCCTGAATTTTGACGAGGATGCAAAACAACACCTTGTATTTGGGCACTAAAGATTTTATTCCATTTTAATAAGCGAAAGCTAGTCATTTCCTCGTCGGCGGTGGGACCGATGCCTAAAGTTGACTGTCTCGTTAGCTAAGAGTCCTAAGTACCATTGAAAGTCGGCTTATTTGGAACTTTATAAGTCGGCTGGCTATGTAAACGACGTAATTACGCCTATTACAATTTCTAGAGACACTCAGGACTTCTGCCTTTTAACTCAGTTATTTAGCTGAAAATAGTACTCAAACGTTTTTGCAAAAGTACTTTAATTTGTTTAGGATTAAAGAAAATTTTGAGAGTACTTGGTGCTATCATATCGTAATAGGAGCTTTTAACGAATGGATTTAGAATTTAGATGTACAGAATTTCTGTACAACAGAATAATTTATTTATTTAACAATTTATGTACACACTTAATACAGAGAAGAAGAAAGGAACAGAAAATTGGTACAAAGGTGATGCTTATTTCTAAAGAAATCTCTTCCAGCATACCTGCGAGAGGAGATATTAAAAAAAGAGATGCAGACATAGTGTGTAAAAGAAGAGAGAATTGAATACATAAAACTTAAAGCAAATAACTATTTTAAATTACAATATAAAAATACACTAACTTACGAAAAAATACAAAGAAAAATATATACCAATAAAATAAATACCTATGCAACTATGACGGAATGGAAAGATAATGTTCTTTTACTCTTCTCTTGAAAACTGCAACAGTTTGGCAGTCTCTAATTTCAGGTAGAAGTGAATTCCACAACCGCACAGCGTGTACGGTGAAGGAGTAGGAGTAGAAGTCGGTAGAGTGAGGAGGGGATTTAAGGAGTTTCCTAAGATGCGACCTGCAAGGTGCATCAGAAGGACGGGAGTAGGAAAGCGTTCCCGCAGATAAGAAGGCGTTTTAGGGTTATGAAGGATGTTAAATAGCAGACACAATATGCGAGAGTTTCGGCGAAGTAGAATTGGGAGCCACTTGAGTATGTTGCGAAAGTTAGAAACATGGTCAAACTTTTTAAGGTTAAAAACAAAAATAATATTTTACTTACAAAAGAAGTAGTAAAATTTACCTACTTTTCTATAAATAAAAAATCGCAAAACGCAAAATGTGCCGAATGCTCAAATGCATAAAAACACTACTCCGTCTACGAGTACAATACCAAACTATGATCCATCGTACGTCAACAAAATCTTACGTCACACAAGCACAGGAATCTGAGGGTATAAAATAACCGATACCAATAATATTTTATCTTATTATTAATTTTAATTTATTTAATATCTATAATAATGTGTTTTTAATTTTTAAATTTAATTCTCTTAAACTATTTCAATATAATATTTCAAAGGTATTATAAATTTGTTAGCTTAGATGTTAAGTAAATTATGCATGCTGTGGTCTCCTGTAAGTGAAGGAGTTCACCTACGTGATACTTTTGAAGTGCAGTTTCTTTCACATGATTTGTGTACATCCTTTGTTGGAGATCCAAAATAAATAAATAAACCGTCGGTCAGTGTCCCTGTAGACTCAACACCCGACTGGTTGTATGATCTTTTTATTTTCAATGATGGAGGAATTTTCCCTGTATTACTCCAAATTATTATCAAGCAACTATACTTCAAAGCGGAGAGCAGTGGTGGCCCAGTCGTGGCAGCCCCGACTTACGAGCATTAAGCCCCACGGCTTCGAACCCACGTTCGAACTCAGGCAGGCGCATTACTTTGTGTAATTTATTTCATCACCGCTGCTGTCAAAAACGGTGAAGGAAAATATCGTGAGAAAACTGGCATGTCCTAGAACTTAAAATTCGAAGACTAACTGAAGAATATCTACCAAACCGCACTGGGCCCGCGTGTTTAGTAGATTTCAGCCCACTCCATCTCATAGAGAGGAGGCCCGTTTCCCAGCAGTGCGAACATTATTGGTGATGATGGTGATGATACTTAAAAGTGAAAATGAAAGTATTTTCCAAATTCATCCCTTAAAGGGTACAGACAATGCCCGTTTTACGCATGGGTAGTCCCAGTCGGTGTTTTGTTGAAGGAAATATCGTGAGGAAACCAGCATGCCCGAGAGATATTTCTCGACGGCATGTACAGCCAAGTCAGAGGCCCATGGGCGTCATAAAAATTCTAACACCAGGTTAGGCATTAACCACACGTTAAACGAGGAAAGGCCTTTTATTTCTATAAAAACATTATAAAAAATAACCAACAACTATCTTCAGATCCTACCCAACAAAAGGTTAAAAATGTGTTTCGTTATTTTATTCAAACACAATTTTGGCTGCAATATCTGAATATAATAAATCCCTCTCTTGGCGACAATAGCACCTTCCTGAGCACTCTATTCAAGTTGACAGGTGAATTCATAACTGATTCCTTTCATTGTGTTGAAGATTCTTTCGCATAAACGTATCTAAGTTGATTTATAAAACGTTTTGGAAATCATTTCCCCGAAATATAGTTCTTTATGGAAAGTTTCGTCGAATGGTTCGGATCATATTGATTTTGAAAATGTCGTTGTCCATTGACTGTCTCGATGGTTGGTATATATACATGGTGTAAATCACCTCATCACGAAGCCGTCAACCAAGCATTCTGTACATGAAACCAAGTAAGTTTACGCAAAAATTATTGCTGGGAAACGACTTTTTTTTGGGGGGTGTAAAATCATGTTTTGTGGTAGAACTCAATGTAACGCACTCAAAACATTGTGCTGATGGACGGATTGAATAGTACGGGGGTCGTGGAGGTGTTTAAAGTAAAAATCTTACACTAAAAACTTGTATTTTTAAAATACTTGTCAAAAAGTTGGAACTTTGACCCCTAATATCTCCGTAACTGGAAGATTCCCAGGTATGGTGTAGAACAAAAAAATGATCGCAATGACAGGGAGAACCAGGTGTCTTTCGGCTTCGTTAAGAGGTGTTTTACACCCTTTATAGTGTATACAAGGTGTTGTTTTGCATCCTCGTCAAATTTTAGGAGGTGGTCACAAAAAACATAAATAATCAATTAAAATTACGGTATTTAGTTAATTATTAATAAACGATGATTTTTTTGGTTGTTTAAGTTTGTCAAAATTTCAGAATAACCCCCTTAACGTAGTTTAGGGAATAGGAAATTATCAATTAAACGTTTCAGATTGTTTGTATCTATGTAAGCGAGGTTATAGAGCAAGAACCAGACGGGCCGCGTTGAAAACACGGGTGGTTCACACTTACCGATTTCCGGAAATAAGAAAAAAAAAAAATTACCTACCCATAATTATTATTATTGATTCGGGATGAGAATCATTAGCATAGTTACCTCCTTGAATTTGACGAGGATGCAAAACAACACCTTGTATGTGGATGGATAGTACTCAATCGTGACCAGTATATGGTCCTAGGTTCAATTCCAGAGTCGGGTAAAATGTTATTGGGTTTTTCCATTAAGAAAATCTCAGTAGCAGCCATGGAGTCTGAGTGGGTGTCTGAAGTTTGTGTGTACTATTAGGTACACCTCTACCTAACCCTTCGGGGTTCACAGGGTTGATGTCATCGTATGTTGTGTTGTCTATTGCCTGGCAGTTTATTTATGACGATAAAATAACAACTTAAGCATTAACATCATGCTGTCAATAAGTAATTAATGCAAAAATTTGCGTGACAAATTACAAATCCGTAAGATATAAAACCCTTCAAAGCTATGTACAGAATGAAGCTTTCTAAAACCTTGCTATCTTAGAAAAAACGTTAAGCATTAATAACTTGTGCAATAAAATATATTATGATACGGTTTCATAATAATTTAAAGCGTCGGTAGGCGTGTTAACAAAAACCAAAACTTCATTTGATTCGACCACATAGTAACATTTCAGAAGAATTTCACGAAACGAGCCAGTTTTGGCTGGCTCACTGTAACCATGAGTCGAAAAAATTCTCAAATCATTGCAAAATACCGAGAAAGAAAAATGAAAGAAATATTTTCTGTTTTTTTAGAATAAAACAAACTATTATAATAATGCAGCATCTGCCGTGTAAGATGTGGTCGGTTGTTTTTCTACCGTTCTCCTCTGCCAGTCATAACTGTCACTTCTTTTTTTTTAATAATCATACTTCATACAATTTTCATCTAGGTATCTATTTTTTGGCCATTATCTCCCTTTCTATCCATCAACATTCATATCCAAAACTCATATAATCACATACGTTTCACCCCTCCTTATCACATGCCCATACTAAGACAATCTTATAACTTTCAACTGTCTTGCCATGCTATTTCAAAATCATAAAATCATCATAATCTTCATCTGTTCTTGCCTTAGTCCCGTTTCACATAATTAATGAGCATCATATTTCAGCACGTTTCATTAGGTCAGCGCAACACTTTTTTTTTTCTATCATTCTGCCCCCACTTATTCAAACTCAAACTCAAAGCATTTATTTCAATTAGACCATTACAGGCACTTTTCAGAAAGTCAAAAAACACTAAGCTACAGTCTACAGTCAAAATTCTTTTTTCGTATCTATA
Organism: Cerastis leucographa; assembly: GCA_963082945.1. NCBI lineage: Eukaryota > Metazoa > Arthropoda > Insecta > Lepidoptera > Noctuidae > Cerastis > Cerastis leucographa. The sequence continues at coordinate 7,041,985 of OY720382.1, forward strand.
ATTCGTGAAATATCATAATTTTAAGTTGTAACTTAAAGTTATGATATTTCAGATGAACTTCAGGTGTACCTGAAGTCTAATAACAAAAACTAAAACAAAAAAAAAGCGCACCTTTTACAAATCTTATCTGAACAAATACTCGACTTGTGAAAAGAGCAGTTCCACACGTTCTGTTGTTATTTTAGTTCCAATTTCCACACCGTTCAAATATGAACAGGCCTCGAGGGAATTGTGAGGACGCAATCAATCCATTGATAAATGTTTTTTTTTTTGTTCCGAAAAGGAACTGTGACAGTGTGATATTATATTCGACTGTTTGAAGTTCTATAGGTAGAGCTGTAAGGTTTAAAATTGATCTTATTTAGGCTGAGGCGTGTGTATGAATAAAACAGCGTGACTTTAAACCTTAAAATACCTTGTAAGGAACGTATATATACTGTCTTAAATTTAAAAACCAAATTCATGTTTAATATAATACTTTTTAATGGGATATATTAATTCTAATACATGTGTAAATTATTTACAAATTACAAATAGATCTTAGATAATTATGAAATATGTACAAGTATCAAAATTACAGTGCGTCAAAAAATTCGTCTGGACATCGCTGTCAACAGGAAAAGTGCCCCGAACGCTGGCTGCATTGCCGCGTTGGATGGCAATTCTTATTTTTTGGACACAAAAAAAAGACCAGCCCTCTGGTCATGTGTAGAGGAGACCAACCGCTAGGCGATGTCTCGCAACCTTTTCGATTGTTAAATTAATCAAAATAGCTTCATTAATTTGTTTTACAGACTCCATTTCAGATGTTTTTAATTGGTTAGCTACCACATATCGGAAATATGTTGCTACTACTCAGTTATAATAAAAGTTCGTGCACGTTCATAATTAATGTAATTATTCGTTCATCCTGTCTATTAAAAATCTATTGAAATGTTGAAGGACCAATATTGACCTCAAAACTTTTTGGGCACGAAATAATTTTCTTTTGTTTTCCATAATTAGATCCCATGTGTTCACAATATGGAGAATTTCAACATTTTCAAGTTAGTAGTTTTCACAAAAATATACCTGACTAACTTTTGAACTCGAAAAAATCCCACGACTACGTTCTATTGGGGAGGAGGAGGAGCTTGTGGCTTATAAATGATATTAGCCACATGATTCGATGGCTAAGCAGCTCTTCCAAGGTTGGTCTGTGGATGGGTGGCCATTTATTATACACCGAGTTTGAGAAATCACGTTAAGACGTTGGTCCCGGCTGTCATTTGTAGATTTTTGGCAGTCGTTACAAGTTGTCAGTGGCCTGAAAGTCTGACAACCAGTGAAGATGTATTGTATTACCCAGTCGCTTTATGTAAATACTAGTATTCGGCTTCATCCGCTTAGATTAGAAGCCAACAACAATATAGTGGGGAGGTTAGGTAGATGATGAGTAACTATCTATACTTAATATTATAAAACTGAAGAGTTTGTTTGTTTGGTTGAAAGCACTAATCTCAAGAACTTCTGGTTCGAATTGAAAAAATATTTAAGAGCCCTAGCTTAGATTTATTGAGAAAGGCTGTAGGCTGTATAACATTACGCTCCAACCAAACGGAGTCGGCGTCAATGAAAAGTGTGCAAGAACGGTGAAAATGTATTCCTTTTGAGAGCTTCCGTTGCGTACGTTGCGCGGGTCTGCTAGTTATTAAAAGAAAAAATATATAAGTTTCATTATTTTCCAACCCAGGTCATGGTCTAACTGTGTGCCAAACATCGAAATCCGTTCAGCCGTTAGGGCGTCAAAAGATAACAAACAGACGGAGTTACTTTCGCATGTAAAATATTAGCGAGGGTTATGTCGGTGCTAAATGAAAACATTAGCACGAAAACTGTCATTAATGCTAATTAAAATGTGAAAATGTATATGTTAGTACTACAACATACATGTATCACGGTTATTTTAGTAACCGTGATACATGGTAAATGTAACATGATGCTCATTCTTTACGTTAAAAAGGGGTGCAAAATTAATTTTGCGTATCTAATCTACAGCTGTTTTTACAAAAATGCTAGAGATTTATACAAATTCGACTTTTTTTTTATGTTTTGACACTCCTACGAGTGTTTGTTTTTTTCATCCCAATATTGATGTCTCTCCGAAATTAAATTTAAATTTTATTTCGCGATTATTTGGTCGCAAATCATATTTAAATCATCATACAGTTGGAAATGACCGGCAAATTGAAGAAAATTTAAATTTCACGGGCTACTCTGGCTTCGAAAGACCTAAATAGACAATGAAACCGATTTAAACACAATGTTATTCCCCAAAACTGAAAATACTCTGTTCACACATGCACTATTCACCATGGTTTACCTACCATAGCGTACGATTCAGAGAAACCTCTACTCTCAAATGAACTTCATCCTACAAAGTTCATAGCACAAAGACCAACGTTCCATGTTCCCAATGAAATTACAGGATTGAGTTCCAAATACCTGAATGTGGCTGGCTGGAAGTTGACGACGGAAATAGGGCAATGGGATTGTTACTGAGTTGGGCATTATTTTTTTTAATATAGAGGAGACACGCGAAACTGAATTCTGAGGAGATGAAGAATGTAGATTAAATGCATATAATATTTAGCGGAGCTTAGTAGTAAGAATGTTGCGAAATTGAACAATCGTGTCTTGATTTCCGTACGTTTCTTCACGGGTGACCACTGAAAACCTGCTATGCTTTGTGGGGCTGTGGGCCCCCCAAAGCATAGCATCATGCTGAGTTGCTTGTCGCAGTCACGACGTGCAAGCTTACAACATTTTTAACTTATTTTTATTTATCTTATTGTAGTAAGTATATTTTATCTTATTGTACTTACAAATGTTTGTTATGGTTTGTATGTTCATTGTTTTGATTGTTATTTTGAATGCACGTCATGTTCCTGCGACGATTTTTTTTTTCTTTTCTTTACAAAGAAGTTCTACTTTGAATAAAGTAATTCTGTGGAATTCACTGCCGGCTTCCCTGTTCCCTGAGCTTTATAATCTGGATCTCTTGAAAGTTGAAGTGAATCGGTTTTTTCTAGGCAAGAGTGACACGATTAATGTTAGAAAAATAATTTTCTTTATCATTTTAATGAGGTATTTAAAGTTTTAGATTTTGAACTGAGAGGTTTAACAAGAAAATATGCAATAAATACATGAATGATCAAAAATAAAAATTCAATTTTGTAAACACTACTTCTTCTTAAAAGAAACGAAGGTAATCAGTAGGTATCTTGATTAATTACATAAGAGTTCTTAATAATTATCTTGGCGAAACACTTGATAAACGCTTTCATTAAAATTTTCCTGAGAAATATACCTTCCTAAGTAATACTTACTTTATGGAAAACTCCGAATTTTTCTATCTTCATTTTGTAAGATATCGAAAATGAATTTGACTAAGAAAAATTTTATTAAGTAATTTATTCCGGAGACTCCAGATTTAATTTTCGCAGTGTATATATTCTATTAAGACGCTCGTGTCCAAGTGATAACAGCCACTTGGGTCAATCTTCAGGTTAAGCAGCGCTTGCCTAGGTTGGTCCGTGGATGGGTGACCACCCATCACTTACAAAGTTTACTTCGTGCCTCGGAAACCACGTTAAGCCGTTGGTCCCGGCTGTCGTTTGTAGATCTTTGACAGTCGTTACAGGGGGTTTACTCTCTAAGCACGAAATCCGTAGTTTCGGCCGAAGTCACGGTATTTTCCTACTCCTTATCACTTACGGACATAAGATTCGTTAGGGGCCCGAACTAAAAATGAATGATAATACGATTGGACAGTAGTCCTTACTCCCGATGTGTTTTCAAAACTCAGGAATCTCAAGTTATTAGGGAGAAGGGATCATTTCGAAGTATAAAGCTAGATACGGACGGATCCGTATTTTCGTGGACGGACTTAGAGAGTAGGCCCCCTGGTTGTCAGTGGCCCGAAAGTCTGACAATCTGTCTGACCAAGGGGTATCGTATTACCTAGTACTAACTGAGTTGTAGAGGTCAGATAGGTAATCACTCCATGTAAAATACGGGTATTCAGCTGCATCCGGTTAGATTGGAAGCCGACCCCAACATAGTTGGGAAAAGGCTAGGCAGATTATCAATATGTGTTAAAAACTAATTGCTTTTAGTTAAAGCCGAAATTAAATGTGTGCCAGGTTAGTTGCTAAAATGAAATGATAATAGCAGAGCTTCCTAATATGTACAATCGAATTGGGTATATTAACATCGTAAACATCGTTAAAACTGTACATTTTTGTACAAATAAAATAATTTAATCCTTTGTGTTTATTCGCTTGCTAATATTGAAGTAGAACATATTCATTTTGTTTACTTAAAATCTGTAGCTACTATTTTATTAAAATATTTTTTAATTGCGCCGATTGGTTCCATAAAATAAAAATAAAAAATCTACTAATTGCAGAATGAATCAAATTGAGTTCATCTGTCATTCATTTAGGAATTCTTTTGTTCATAAAAAAAATGTGACACGTAAAAACACAATTAAAACAAAACCACAAAAAGTAGTGAAATAAAGACTAGCGGTTTTATATGCTGACACTGAACGGCTGTGCTCGTTGGCCATTTGCAAAAAAAGAACTCGTGAAGTAGAAAACTGCGACGACGTTTTAAAAGCCAACCTCTGACCATAGAATGGGTTGCAAATTAATAATGAACTTTATATTACCTGTGCAAAGGCTATAGTAAAACTTTGCCTTCCACGATAATGTTAGAATACAATGTAAGGCATACACTGGGCGATACGTTTAAAGATAGACGTTCATAAGGCAGTGTAATGCTCATAAATATGAACAACTTTTAGTATAGGACTAACTCAGAAATATAAAGAAAAAAACTGCCGTTTATGATTGTATGGAGCAGCTGATATTTTTTCGCAATTTCATGGTCGTCCCCATAACAAAGGTTATTAATTGCATTAGTGGTAATTTTTACTAGTCTGAAACACCTTGTCGATTATGATGCTTAGTAAAACCGAGATTTAGGTTTTAACTATGTTTCTGATTATCGCCTTTGGGCCTACTTAAAAAGTACTAAATACAAGGTGTTGTTTTGCATCCTCGTCAAAATTCAGGAGGTTGTCACAGAAGCCATATATAATTAATCAATTAAAATAAAGGTTCCTAGTTAATTATTAATAAACGCTGACTTTTTGGTTGTTTAAGTTTGTCAGTATTTCAGAATACCCCCTTAACGTGGTTTAGGAATTAAGAAATTATCGAATAATATATTTATTTATTTGTGCGGAAGCGCGGATGTAGGACGAGAATTAGGGTCAGTTCACACCGAGACGCGACGCGACGCGACGATACTTGAAGAGGCCGGTGATTTCGCGCTGCGTCGCTCTACGCCGCGAGGCGCAGCGCGGCGCAGCGCTGCATAGCGCAACGTATTCTGAATTCTCACAACGAAATGTGTATCTTTTCGTGTAGAAAATAAAGTTATATTTTGAATCGCTCTTTATAAGTGTGCGCGCAGCGTCACGTCGCGTCGCGTCTCGGTGTGAACTGACCCTTAGACGGGCCGCGTTTAGATCACGGGTGGTTCAGAACAGTGGTAGTAGTATAGGTATTTTTTTTCTTATTTACTGAAATCGGAATTTCAGTAATTAAGAAAAAAGAAATACCTATCCATTTTATTTTTGATTCGGGACGAGAATCATTATCATAGTAACCTCCTTGAATTTGACGAGGTTACAAAACAACACCTTATATACCTTACACTTAACGAATGTAAAACATCATGTTATTGTAGTCAGATCCTGGCTAAATAATACCAGCCACTAGGATGGACCTTCACGTTAAGTCGTGCTTGCTTACTATCTAGGCATCCGTCGATGGCTGACCACCATTTATGTACCAAGTTTCCTCCGTGCCTCGGAGAGCACGTTTAGGCCTTGGTCCCGGCAGTCATTTAAACATAGATCAGATATTTTTTATAGATCTGTGACAGTCTTCACAGGTAGTCAGTGGCCCAAAATTGTGACAACCGGTCTTACCAAAATGTATTAAACCAATAACCAGTAACCCAGTACAAACCGGCTTGTGGAGGTCAGATCGTTCGGATCCTTCGTGTGAAATACTGGTATTCAGCTGCATCTGATTGAACTGGAAGCGGACTAAGGCTAGGCAGATGATGATTTTAATTGAAGCTGACAGAAACATGTTTGGAATACGTTTAACGCAAAACGCATTCAGGTGATTCCAAGTATAAAAAATAACAAATAATAAAAAACCCCCGATACGAAAAACCTCGACGCTTGGATTATTTTATTTTAGGTTTTTTTAGAGGTTTTTCGTATCGGGGGTTTTTTAAATTTTTAATTTAATTATAATTTCATGCTTTTTAAACTTAACTAAAACAAGAAAGTTATAAATTAAAAAAAACGACGAGTTTTTAGGGCGGAGCGGGAGGGTACAGCCCCCCCCCCCAGCAATGCCCAAAGTAACAAGTAACATGATTTCAAATTTCGAATCGACCAGACCTGGGAAAGTTCTTTATTTCCCTTCAGCTAGAAAAGTGGTGATCACCTTCAAACGGCTGAGCACATTTTCTCGAAACATAGCTAAGAACACTCTCGATTAAAACACCTTTCAAACGAAACCAATTTTATCAAAATTGGTTCATCCGTTTAGGAGCTACGATGCCACAGACAGACACACAGATACAGATACACAGATACACAGACACACAGACACACAGATACTCACGTCAAACTTATAACACCCCTCTTTTTTGGTCGGGGGTTACAAATCAAAGACAACGCTGCCGCCAATTCCGTTTTTTCTTTGAAGTTTTACCTAATGATAGACTCCTTTGAGCACATCCAATAACTACAATGTAAAAGTTTAAAATCCTGTAGATAAATTCGTCTTTCGCATGTTAAAATAATACTGGTTGAATAGACTCCAATTTTACATTTGACTATTCAGTTCGTGAGCGAGAAAAAGTGCGGTTATCAGCGCCTAAAAGAAAAAATCTGCTGAAAAGAATAGACATTTGGCGAGTTTCCCAGTTCTTCAATAATTAGCCGTTAGTTGTACTTGGCTCATTTTGTCTAATGTATTCCAGCTGTAATATTATCGTTTACGGTATTGTTGAGAAACCGAACGATGAAAAAAAAAACTTTTGACAATAGGGGATCGGACTGGGTAAAGAAAACGACATTCTATTTTGTCCGTCAGACAGGTAATACAAAAATATTAGACACGTATTTTTTGTTTTATCAAAATATCAAAAAGTTACTTAGTTAAAACTCATTAAAGTTGGAGAGTGGGAGTGACGTCACAAGTAGGTATAAAACTTACCTACATGTGACGTCATGCGCCATTCCAACTCAATATATCTCCGTAATTTTATGACCACGTGAAAAAAGAAAAAATACGTGTCCAATACTTTTCAATAAACTACCCGACGGACAAAGAAAAAAAAATTGGATTATCCCCTATTATTTTAAGAAAAAACAAACTTAATTATAATGGTAGTGAAAGTCGTTTCGTACGAAAATTTTATTCTAATGAATAAATAGTAGGGTACTTAGATTTTATTTTTCAGACTCATAACTGTTAATTTGAGTACCATAATAATAGAGTATCTAAATAACATTTTTATAGACCCATTAAATAAAGTAGTCACACCTCGTTTCGTTTACATAATTTAAAAAATAAAAGTCATCTAAAAAGATACTAAAAATAAGGTCATTTGTTTTTTGAAATATATTGTCTAGTTTAACGGCCAACTGCGTTACTTAAAATTATGTTTTAGGATACTTCTATTTTATTTTAAACTTTTCAAATAAAAATTTATTAAAAATAAATTAGACATCGCATTACTGTCTCTCCTACTTTTTATTTGCGTAGGTATAAAGTTTCAGTAAAATATTTTTTTTTACTGAAAAAATCTAACATCAAATATTTTCATGGCTCTGAAACAATTTATCTTATCAAAAAGAAAACTTGAAAGCTTTCAATCCGTTCAAATATTTAAATCAGTTTTCTTGTTAGATAAGAAGACATGTACAGACTGTTACTTTATAAATATCTTCTTAAAGCTTTACATAAGATATAAATGTACGAGATTTTAGAAATACTGTTAATAACAAGCCACTCTAAATTATTTTTATTGCATTAGTATACAAAGTTTTACCCTCTGCTCACATCTCGGAAACGTGACGCTTTAGAGGATTGTGTCTCATAAAAAAGTAGTACATACTGTTTTTTTTTTTTTCATTTATTATAAGGACTTTTACACATAGTGCATACCAGTCCCATTATACCCTAACCACATCTGACTGTCAATAGCTTATACTAATAATATAAATATAAAATTTACTTCGATGCTACTAATTCAAACATACACTTTGCTACCTTAGAATTGGGTTGACTAAGAATCACATTGAATGTGCCAACATCCAGTCTGTTTAATTCAAAGGCATTTGCTAAGCATGTTCTCCCAGACTCAAATCGGACACATTCCAGCAATAAATGATATACATCCTCACAGACGCCACAATCTTCACAGTTTGGTGAGTCAGTCTTCCTCATCATAAAATTAAATTTATTGCATGGTATGTGTCCAGATCTGTGTCTGTGAGCTGTAACAATCAGTTTCCTATTTAATTTAGTGTTTGCGCACCAGGGGATTTGAACATACTGTATTGATTACTAGCTTTGTATTAATACAAGTCATATGAGTGGCCGCAACTTTGAAAAAAAAAAATGGCGGAAGCTAGGCAGGCCATTTAATTCAAACCCCTTTGTAAAAGTCGTTTCGTTGAATGAAACTTGTTACTTATTTTTTTTCCTTATTATTTTGATATGAATTTTACTATAGGTACTCACGGCGGAACATAAACCTTTTCATTACCAGTATAACATGGCCCCACTTTGTATAGATTTCCCGTAAAATAAGAGATCCGCTTAAATTGGTATAGCTTGATTGGTCTTTGTGGGTACAAGGTGATACAAGGTACTGGAATAAGCTAGTGGGTACCTAAGATCAGCCCCCTCATTACAAGGGTACTAAGGTATAACCAGCGAAATGTAGGTGTACTTTTAGTGGGTACACCTTATCCTTAGACTTAAGGTTTTGCTGGCGTGGTGATTATTAACAATTTATAAACGTTACACACAATAAATTACATTGTGATCCTATCGTTATTTATTGCCACAGTAATTCATAATTCCCGGCGAAACCTAACAGAGAGCCAATCAAAGTTTGAATGACTTGAAAATCAAACATTGCAACTAATCAGCCAGAAGGCCATAGCCAATTTGAAACTAACACAAAACTCAACCTTATTTATTGGTTAATATCCAATGGAACGCACGGCTCAGGCGCAAAATGTCTCTTTCGCAAAATGTCTACTGGTAGTAAAATGTCTCTTTCTCATAATGTCGCTTTCTCATAATGTCTCTTTCGCAGAATGACTCCTTCTCAAAAGGTCGCTTTCTCACAATGCCTCTTTCGCAGAATGTCTCTTTCGCAAAATGTCACATGTGAAGGCTATAAAATCTAATTTTAAACACTTTGATAAAACAAAGAAATTATTGATTCCTTTTGTTTCTTCACTCTGGAACTCTCTCGGTATCGAAACTTCAATAGGACTATATTTCCAACCACAGATTTTTTGTACGATTTTTCAAGCAGGTTGCACGCATCTAGAAAAGAAATGCAAAATTTTTGAATCAGTAGTGCGCAATAAGACCTCTGTTAAAAAAAAAGAAAATAAATGCATTCTCTTTTCGTAGTAATTTTATAACTCAAGAACGGCTGGGCCGATTTAGCTGATTTTGGTTTTGAAATGTTTGTCGTAGTCCAGGAAAGGTTTAAGGTTTTTTTTTTAGAAAGGTAGGATAGGTAGGGTAGGGTAGGGTAGGTAGGGTAGGTAGGTAGGTAGGTAGGTAGGTAGGTAGGGTAGGTTAGGTTATGGTAGGTGGGTAGGTAGGGTAGGGTAGGGTAGGGTAGGTAGGGTAGGGTAGGGTAGGTAGGGTAGGGTAGGGTAGGTAGGTAGGGTAGGGTAGGGTTTGGTAGGAAGGTAGGTAGGGTAGGGTAGTGTTTGGTAGGAAGGTAGATACAGACATAGGCTGTAAAAATCATGAATTCCTAACCTATCCTGTTAGTATTTTATAATTTTTACAGCCTATGTCTTGCTCGAACTATGTCAATATATATTTTCTCATGAAATCCTTACGAAGTTAATATGAGACAGGCAAAGGAATCTCTCTAAGCCCTAAGCCGTAAAGGTAACATGATCATCATGTGCCTAGCATGCTCGCAAATGGGATACATCTGAATACCAATCAGTATTGTACACTTAGCAACTGGATAAGATGATACCTAACCTAGCAAAAGCTAGCAAGCTTAAGCTTATTCTGATTCAAAAGATCGTCCATGGAGATTCTTGCCCGTTCTTCTCCATGGAGATCTATGCTTTGGAATGGGCAACGTAGAACTTTCACAGTTAATATGCCTTGAGACTGGGACTGTAGCTTTATTTTATTGTTCTTTGTTTCGAGAGTTCAAAAGTGCCTGTAACTGGCCTACTTGGAATAAATTATTCTGATTTGATTTACCTGGTTTCTGGAAATCCCTGACGACTGTGAGCCATAGACCTGAGACATAGAGGGGTTATTAGCATAGACGTTGCGCAGTATCCAACCAAGAAGTGGCAACGCCGCCAGTCTCTAGGGCACATTACAAGAGGAGTTTTTGATGCCCTTTTATAGTTTTTTGTTAGTTTATTTAATAGTTTTTTATTGTTATTATGTAGTTAGTTAACGAAAATAAAGGTAACCTAGCACAATTCAGGGGAGACAAGTCAATCTTAAATAATATTCATTACTTTTTCCTGCAGAAACGGGGAAGGAAAACATCGTGAGGAAACCGGTATGTTCCTAAAACTAAAAATTCGGTGACATCTACCAACCCGCACTGGGCCCGCGTGGTGGATTACAGCCCACTACCTCTCATAGAGAGGAGGCCTGTGGCCCAGCAGTGGGAACATTATACGCTGATGATGAAGATGATTTTTTTCTGTTGCGGAAAAACCACCAAAATTCCTTGACACATTTTTAGCCAAGACCAAAAGGTCGTCATCTCTAACAATTAAAACCAGCCCCAGTAGACTCATTAGCAACAGAAATTCATAGTACCTAATTAAAGAAAGTATTAACTGTAATACTCCCACTGTCTGAATTCTAGTCACTTAGCGTAATTCTTTAGAGGAACGCAAAATTTTGTGACACTATCATTTGTTACTTTAGTTGTCTGTTGTGAATAAAATACTTAAGAATAAATGTATTCATAAATACTAACTGTCTGTTGAAATAGAAAATGTACTTAAATACAGTGCCTCTCATAAATCTTCTGCTTAACTGACAGACTGGTAATGCTATTATAAATATGAGTTATTCAAACTAGTATGGATTATCTTGAAAGGTTCCAAGAAGTGCCTAAATATTGTATTTATTTAACAGCGCTACCGTGCCGTTAATCCGTTCCCCAAAACAAGAAAAAATATTTTGGTTTATCAAAAGCTGCTAATTTTGTATAAATATGAAATCCTACTACAAATAAGTTCCTAAGTTTAAGAGAATCTCAGTTAGGCGGCATTTTTGAATGCGATTGGTTGGTGAAATTAAAGTACAATAAAATAGTACTAATCTTTTTAATGTAACAATCATATTTTGATATATGAGTGCAAAAGAATAAATAAAAGGCGTTTAGCTGTTTAAACTGTGTTAATTATTTAAATAGAGTTATATATATTTTTACGTGTCACCGCTTTGACGGACGCCATGCGTCTAACGCCGTTCTTCTAAATTCAAAGTCATTGTTTATCTCTTTCTTATTTATTTTGTGCCAGACATACTTCTTAAATGACCGCAGAGGTGAACGTCTTTATAGAAGCTTCTAATTTTAGATTGGATATCACTGACGTTGTTCATGAAAAACTGCGTGAGAAAGCTTAGGCTTTGACCGTACTATATTAATATAACCGTATTATATTAGTACGTATTGCCCAGTTTAGACTTATAATCTTACAGGCAGATTTGCCTTGAGCAATCATGGTGATCGATGTTGATGCCTCCTTTGTAGGAGAATAAATGTTTCCAGAAACAATAAAAGGCTGGTATCATTAATCCGCTAAACACAGAAATATCAAACAAATCACAACATAATCGTTTCAAATCCTTGTTTTATGGCAGGGATTAAAGGAGGAGTTGTCCCTGTAACACGTTTATTCTTATACAATACGTGTAGCGGTTACTTTGTCAGTTAAACCCAGGACATTATCGCTGTACGTGACTTTGAGCGATAAACGCATGGATAGAAGCGATAGACGCCAGCACATCAAGCTACCCGAAACTGTAAAATTTTCCCAATCAACCTTGAACCTAATTCATAAACCATAAGGTTGGAAATATATTAAAGAAATTTGACAGATTGTTGTAGCTTTGATGTTCTGCGAACGCGACTGTGTTAGTGACTCTGTGTTGTGTAAAAGAATGAATGTATACCAGTACAAATTATTTTGTTTATAGCTGCGGTTGATTGAATCAAAATGAATGAGGTTTTGTCATCTCTGACATCGTTTACGGAAACCGTCACCGCGTCGTGAGGAAGACTTAGACTTTGTTAGTAGCTTTAGAAAAGCAAGAGACTTAAAGCAAAAATAGACAGGTATTTAGACTTTGTTAGTACCTACAGAAAAGCAAGAGACTTAAAACAAATATAGACAGGTATTTTTTTTTTTTTATATCACAAAAGATTATCACTTTTAATATCTTAAAAGGAAACGAAGGAAAAAATGATCACCGTGTACAAAATATAACAGACTTTACTTTAGAAGAGGTTCCTACTTTCTGGTTAACGTATAAAACTGATGAAAACTTACCCTAGAATAACTTTGAACAAAGTGAGTAGATCCTCACAAAATATTGTGATAGGATGCATCGTGTGCCAGCAACGCTAAATATTCATAAGAACTGAAGTATGGAAGATGCAAGATGCTGTCTGAAGTTTTATTAACGAGTCGATACTTTATTATAGACAAAAGAATAATTTGCATGCAAATCCTTCTTATTATTTGTGTCGAAATTGAGTAAAACTACATTAAAGAAGTTGAAAAAAACATTATAACAGAACGCCTGTGATCCCTAGAGTATTAAGCAGAGGTGGCTCACCCATGTTTCATCTTTGATTTCTAATGTTATAGGGGCGAGCTTATTACCATCAATTTTTTATTTTGTGTTTGATATATTCCAGAAAAAAAAACCCATTTAAGTTTACGAATTGTATGCATTACAGAATTGTTGTTTGTTACAGAATTTCATAATTTTCCAAATGTTATTTTGAAACCTTTTGTATTCTATGTTTATACGTTATTATTGTTTATTATTTGTGTTTACTAACTCTGTTTATGTTGCACAAGGTTTATGCAGGTAAACCTAATTACTTGAGTAACTTCAACTCAACAGTCACGTAGTATTTTGATGACCTTTTAGTATCTTCCATTAAATTATTAAGTAACATAAAGAAAATGAATGAAATATTGCAGTGTTGAGTGAACCCACTGACTTTCAGAGAACGAACGTGTTTTGGAATGTTTTATTTTTATTAGATTTGCTCCTCGACTAAAAACATGATTTATTCATTACTTGATTATAATTTACAACTTGCAGCTGTAGGTTAATTTATTCCCACTCTACTCTGTCTTTTTTCAAAATTATGAAAATTTTTTTTTAAACAGATTTATGTTTTTTTTGTTATTGCAGAGTCTAAGGTTAGATATGATTATGCACTAAATCTCGTTGGTGATTTGATGGAATTTGAGGAATTTCATCTTGATTAACATATTTTTATTTAGCTTTTAGTGTTAGTTGTGGACAGTTTACATTTTATTCGACATAAAAATCTAATCATCTGCCTACCCTTTTCCCAATGTATGTTGGGATCGGCTTCCAGTCGTACCGGTTGCAGCCAAATACCAGTATTTTATATGGAGCGACTGCCTATCTGACCTCCACATCCCAGTTAGTACTGGGTAATCTAATTCAATTCATTTATTTTCAAACATATCAATCCATAATTTTGTTAGTAGGTACACTTAAAAATAATGTTAGTAATTCTAAATTAGAGACAAATAAATACACACCACACAATACTATTTTATAAATTTGTCTTCAAACTAATGTTTAAAAAGTAAATTAACACAATAGTTTTTAAGGTTTTTAAGGTTAAGTCGTGCTTGCCGAGGTTGGTCCGTGGATGGGTGACCATAATTACATTTCTTCGTGCCCCGGAAAGGGGTATCGTATTGTGGAGGTCAGAAAGGCAACCGCTTCATGGAAAATACTGGTTCACAGCTGCATCCGGTTAGACTGGAAGCCGACCCCAAGATAGTTTGGGAAAAGGCTAGGCAGATGATGAGTTTTTCATGTCGAATAAAATGTAAACCACAACTAACACTAAAAGTTAAATAAAAATATGTGAATTAAGATTAAATCATTCAAATTCAATACAATTACTAATTTTAAAAAATAATTTAGAAATAAAAATTAATACAAAATCCTTGGTAAGACTGGATGTCAGACTTTTAGGCCACTGACTACCTCTAACGACTGTGAAAGATCTACAAATGGCTATGGTTAATCGTGCTTTCCGAGGCATTACACGGAGTTTCCTACTCCGTATGTAATGGCGGTCACCCATCCACGGACTGTCCTAGGCAAGCGCGACTTAGCCTAAAGATCGACCCGAGCTGTTATTATTTAGCTACAAGCTCCTTAAATCCATAAATGCCTATACTCTTAATAATACGAGTAATTAATGTGACGCGGCATGTAAGTAATTGAATGTATAATAACGAAGTGAATATCTCGAATCTCAGGCCTAATCCCAAGTAGTCCCTAAACGTTAAAGATTAAATTACAGCCCAGTGTGTGTCTACAGTCGTAAAATATAATTTACGTTCCTTAGACTTAAAGCACTTTGCAACCTTGATTAAGAATAGTGTTCATTTAGTTTACATTGTGTTGAGATTTTATTTAAATTTAAGTGGAACAAAGGGCAAAAAAAAACTTTTGCTATTTATTTGCTACTTATTCTGTTTTATTATAATGGAAAGTGTAGCGGGGAAGCCTTTGCCCACGAGTGGTAAGGTCAGCAACGAAAGTCGCTATACATTTCCAAAATTATAAGACGTATTATTTTTAGAACGATCCATATTAACAGACTGAAGTAAAAGATATAACAATATTTACATCAATGGTTACACTAATTCGCAAAACAATAAATAAACATCAGATCACACTGATCGGCACAAAACTTGGTGTAATATTGATAAATGTTAACTGATTTCTGATGCCGACTGCAGTACACACAACGATACATCAAGCTATGCATTTCTAGCATAACATGGCCTCGAGATTTCGCATGGCAGTGAGAGATCAGCTTAAATTAGTTTTGTATAATATTATCTTGATTGGTCGCCGTGCAAAACAAAACAAGAAAATAATAAGAACCTGTTATGCACTGTGAAGTTAGTAACGCTATGGTAAGAAATTATCCCCATTCAAACCCCAAAACCAAAAAGGTTTTTAGGGTTCCGTACCCAAAGGGTCAAACGGGATCCTATTACTGAGACTTCGCTGTCTGTCCGTCCTTCCGTCGGTCCTGTCACCAGGCTATATCTCATGATTAAGGGGGCTCAACAACATACAAAAAAGTGTTAAAGCTAGTTTTTAAAAATAATTGTACAGAACCCTTCGTGCGCGAGTCCGACTCGCACTTGGCTGGTTTTTTTGTTTGTAGTTTCAAATGTGCTTCATTTAAAAGTATTATCTTATATTTTACTGAAACTTTACTACGAAACAGAAAACGTCGTATCAAGCGTGCTTTATTTGCTGTAACTGGCTATTAATCAGCCTAGACTGGGAACAGACCATTACAAATAAAACAGGGAGTTAGAATTCAGACTTATTGATCAGCCCGATCACTATGTACGGTAAGCCTATTCCTTGGGAGAAGCAAGCCAAGTACTTAGGAGTCATACTTGACAACCACTTGTCTTTCGCGGCGCACATCAAAGCAGCTCGCGACCGAGCTGCGTTTGCTATGGGTAGGCTTCATTTCATGATTTCGGCAAAAAGCAAGTTGTCACTCAAGTGCAAGTTGCGCCTTTATACCGCGGTGATCCGCCCCATTATGACGTACGCTTGCGTCGTGTACGCTCACACCAAGCCTAAGTACATCCATAGGATGCAAGTTTTACAGAACCGGTTCTTACGTAGAGTCACGGGAGCCCCTTTTTATGTCCGTAATGACCGTCTACACGTAGACCTTAGAATGCCCACCGTCCTTCAGTTTATGAAACGTCTTTCGAAGCGTTTCTTCGATAACGCCATTAAACACCGTAATCCCCTGATCGCAGCGGCCGCCCGTTACGAACCCTCGCGCATTAGTACAGTACGCCGTCCTAGGCATACCCTTGTCACTCCAGATGATGCTATCACCCTCCTCCAGGAGAGTAGCAAAGAGACTAGCACTCTTAAAAAGTTCCGACTCAAACCGCCGTCTTTCCGACCTCGCCGTCGAGGTCCGTCGCGACGTCCCGGTCCATGCCCTCCCCGACCCTCGCTCGAGCCAGCCCGCGATGCTGTGCCAGTAGTTTTAAATCAGCCCCTAAATAATGATACCATTCAGATCCAGCCTGTCCCCATGCAGTCTTCCCCCAGCGACGCCCTAAGCCGAGGTTCGTACCCCACAGGGGGTGCCCTTAGCGTGCAGTCGCTTAGTTTGTAAGTTTTTATGCCCTGGCTGGAGGCCTTACTCTAAAGGCACCCACAGGATAGTCCGGTTAAGCAGACGACAACCTCATAGGTTGAACTGCGAGATGCCATTCAAAAAAAAAAAAAAAAAAAATCTGACTTATTGACTACGGAATAAGAAATCATTTATATTGAATCAACTTAATATTGCATACAGTACTATTTATGTTTCTGTCACATGTAAAGATTCAGTGAACCAGCGCAGCCAAATTGCGGCCACGGCTCCGGACACCGTCCTCTGACAGATATTATACTAAAATGTCTTTAATTGAAGTATCTGTTAGTACTAGTTTCACTGATCTTTCATAGCATACTGGTTTGATCCGGGCAAAAATCCAAACTGACACTGAAACATTTCTGATGGAGAAAACCTGGGGATCGAGCTCAGCACTACTTGCTCAAAATTCACTCAAATTCCGCTCAATACTGTCCAAAGAGTACCCATTACAAATTGGAACAGCGAGTCAGATTACACTCCCAATTTACAAAATACGGATGAGAGTCAAAAGCATTTCGTAAATCCTCTTTTCCGTAATGAGCAACTCTAATCAACGTAATGTAATCTATGACAAATCCATTTGGTAATTACGTAACCGTCGCATCAGAGAGCGACCTAAATATTCCATCCTTTTAATAAGGCAGTACCAGGCTTTCATGAGAATCTAGGAGTAGCTATAAAGATTCAGAATTCATGAGCGTGACAATGCCGCGGTCAACGAACTCTGAACTTGTAGTGTCTGACAAAACGATTCTGGAGAATTGGTGTGAAATATGCAAGACGCAAGATAATGAAGTTTTAGTGGCGTCGCCGTCTATATGTGCATTGATATTGATCAAAGATAGCGCTAGACTGAACCATTCCTTTATTTCAATACATTTTTTTTTTTTTTTTTTAAATATCATACAATTTTGTTTTCGTTTTGATTGAGTGGAACACACATGGAAAAAAGGTTCAATTTGGCAAACGATGCACCGAACACCTTGTATAGTTAGTTACACATCACCTAGTGATGAGTGATGTCCTTACAGATTTTTGAACTGTACGGGCACAAAAGCACGCATCAGACGCAAGCTTAATTTTAATTTTGGAGTTGAATTTAAAATTTAATTTTCACGACTGTACAAAAAACCGTCGTGGGAGCTACTTAAGTCCCGTATCCGGACGTCCGTACGTATAAAAAGACCATAGATTTAGAATTTATGCTAGAACTGTAGTTTTTTTATCAATGTGTATTACTAAACACAAATAAAATGGGTGTATATAGGGAAAAATGTTTGTGAATAGTTTTGAATATTAATGTGGATGGGTATAAGAGTAAAGGTATACCTAAGAAACGAAAGCTGGACTGTGTGAAGTTAATATGGCTAGAAAAAAAGGTGAATCCTGAGATGACGAATAAGAATGAAGAATGGTAGAAGAAGACATGCTGCGCTGAGCCCAGATATATTTTGATAGGGCCAGCAGAATGAGCGTGATATATTATATACTTACAGAGACTTTAATGAGTCTAAAAAAAACAAACCTTGTAAATTCCATAACATCATTCAATCATTTTAATGACTGCGACTGATATGTACCTATATCATAAAGTTTAATAAGCTTTATAAAACTATGAAACTCAAATTGGGTTATCGCTTCTGATTCCTTTACAATCGATTTTTTACTTTTTTTTTACAGTAAAGACATGTCATGTTCTGTTAAAAAAAAAAAAAAACATTTTGCAGAAACTCGTTTGCTTTAAATTATGTATCATTCAAAAATAGAATTCAAAGGACCTATCCTACCGTTTTCTAATACTTACAAAAAAAGTCGAATGATGGGGATAAGTGGCGAATATAAATTTTCTTCTCTGTTCGCAAGATTAAATGTTGCGTGTAATATAACGACTTCGCCATGGGGGACAACATTTTCTTTAAGGGCAACTTTTATAAACACAATATTTTATAGATTACTTGGTACACTTATGGAAGGTATTTTACCAAATTTCTTTGGTATTTACCAAGGTACTTTAAAGATGGTTTATTGTTTATATTTGTGGATCGACTTCCTAAAATACTCATGTTTCAGAGTTGCAAGATCGAGTAAATATTGATTTATTCGATCTTTGGGTTATCTGTGAACTTCATCAATATTTTTGAACAATGAAATCCAGACAATAGTAGAGTTACCCCTATTCTTTTTACTAGGGAATAGTTTGAAGAGATTTAAGGATGATAGCACCATTACTCAAGGTGTTACCTAAACGAGTGACAGGCAAATGTATTATTATTTATTATTAAGGTGGTGAAAGACCAGACCAGAAAAAAAAATAGTATACCCGGCTAATTTAAAAACATGAAACATACATAGAAGATTTAATTTTTTTTTAATGAAGAAATTCGTTTATTGTGTGTTTTTCTCTTCTTACATACTTTTTATAAAATTTAGTTTAAGTTAATTTTAAACATTAAATTTTGTCCTGCTCGAGACAAATAAATACTTTTTCTTTCTTTAAGAATCAATCTACAGCACGGAAAATCAATTCGTATACTGTTCCAATAAAATATTTCTATGATAAGTCTACTTGACAAATGTGTAAATCGTGTTGCAGAATATATTTTAAAAAGCACAGAAAATGTCTGGCTGTCAACACATTTCATTTCCTTCCTTCTAGACGTCAAAACAGTGTTAAGGCGCAGTCAACTTGGCACCGATTCGCAGTCAGCAAAAATACGCAAGAATTCTTTTGATTGGTCAACACAAATATAAATTGAGGGGGCCGGGATATAACAATAGGAACCGATGTGTTTGTATGGAAACGCATTCACAATACGTCAGTCGTTAGAGGGGAAAATATCTGTACGGAAGATTATCATTGTGCTTCAAATCAATTTATTATACTCGAGTCAGAGAGGGTGATGATTATGTTTGTGAAGATATTGATGGTTATTCATTTCACTCCACTCCACTTGAGATGTTGATTTTTATAAGAAATCTTGGATTTTATTTTTAAAATAATATTAACAAAAAAACGACTTAAAATCGTTTGTACAACATGTTAGGTTGTTCCTTTGTGTGTGCATTGTATACAAATTGAAATCTCCAAAAGAAAATGATGCAGAAAAACTTGTGGATAAACCTTTATATTAATTTCAAATTTTAGTCAAAACCCCGTCTATTGGAACAAAAGATGAAAAAACCATTTTAAATAAAATATATTATTCCAAAGCGGTCGCCACATTAAAAAGGTTCCGTAGTTCGCCAATTAAAACTCCTTGCACATAACAAAGTAATGGCCAGTTTATATTCAGGTCACTTCGTAAATATTTAGGCCGAGGGATCAAAAACAAGCAATGTTTGTATTTTCTGTTCGTGACTTGTCCGTTACACAGGGAAGTAAACAAAATAAGGAACAATAGTTCTTTGATTCACTTTTCCTAAACAATGGTTAAGCCAACAAGAAATATTTTCTTTATTCAGAAATAGCCTTGAGAGCCGTGTGTTAAATTGGTAAAATAACAATTTCTTTTAAGGAGTTGCTATGTATTTTATGAGGAAAATATGGAAACAAAAATTGTGTGTGAACGTCAGAAATGAACACGTCAAGTTTGGATGTAAAAATTTGGTGCTTACTTCTAAGTCAAGGCAACCCTAAAAGATCTATAAACGATCAAAATCGCCAAACTCATGTTTAGTTGGTACGGAGTTTCATTATAATATGAGGTCAGCCTAAACTGGTATTGTTACTACTGACGCGGGGTCTATCGTACCTACTAGATTCTGTTACGAATGATAAACGAGAATTATATGCAACGAAAAGGAGAATGGGCTTCAAAGTATAGGCAACTGCCCGATGTCCAATAGCCATAATATATATACATAATTAAAAGAGCTTTTCAAGGAGAACCTTTGCTACTAAAACGACTTTTGGCAATATACAGTTCGCTCGGAGTTTATCATCATCTGCCTAGCCTTTTCCCAAACTATCTTGGGGTCGGCATCCTGTCTAACCGGAAGCAGCAGAGTACCATTATTTTACATGAAGCGACTGCCTATCTGACCTCCACAACCCAGTAACTGGGTAATACGATACTCCTTGATAAGACTGGATATCAGACTTGGCTGATGACTACTCTGACTGTTAAAGATCTTCAAATTACATCAGGGACCAACGGCTTAATATTTTTTCCGAGGCACGGAGGAATCTCGGTATGTAATTACCCATCCACAGACCAACTTCGGCAAGCACGGCTTAACCTTAAAGATCGACCCGAGCGGCTGCTATTATTTAGCCACGAGCTTCGAGCTCGGAGTTATTGACCTAAATAAGTGAATATTTGAGGACTGATATGATATGTCTTAACGCTATTGGACGCCAGAGCAATTCTGTCCATTCTCCAAATGGATAGATATTTTCGATTGATATTTGTTAACGGAATATCGGATTCAATACGTTACGATCCGTGTTAGATTACTCAGATGAAATCCTCATCCTATGTTTGTGTATCCTATGTCCGTTTCTTTACCTGATAACGTATATTACAAAATTTTGGGATCTTTGGTTCAGTGGTTTAGTTGTGAAAAGGAAACAAACCTTAGGTTACCTCCTTGAATTTGACGAAGAAGCAAAACAACACCTTGTAGAATTAGTAATCCGAAATTTTGAACTTTTTCTGTCTCTAAGAAGACAGAAAATCTTTTCATAAATAAGATTGTTACTTAAAAGTCTTGTTCAGACAATGTTAGCTAAATCCAAACAAAATTGTAGCTTTTGGTTCAAGGTCCTCTATTATTAAAGATTTACATAATCAAAGTACAAAAAAAAAACAAATGTAGCAGAAAACGGTTCTATTTGTTTTGACCCTAAAACGAATATATAACAACAGTGGGGTAGACGTAACTTACGTCAGAAATTGGTGCCGACCACAATTTCAAATGCGGTTATTTAGTATTGGCTACGTCTAAGAGAGGTTATTCAACCGGTTTTGGTTTCTCTACACCAATTCCCTGTTTAATTGGGAAGGGACCTATGAAAATAATAAGGTCTTTACTGTAAATACAATTAATACTATAGAATTTTGTGATTATTAGAGTCACTTTCGCCACGTGGGGTGATTGGATAATGAGGTGACATATGAGCGTCATTATATACAGGATGGCGCCGAAAATACGCCCTCCTGTATATATCTTTGTCTACGTCAGAATTGAAAAAGAATTCTCAGATGCTCTCAGATGCTGTCTTATCATTTTCAAGCTAGCTGTTAAGAACAAAGAGTTTCACGTACTCGTACATGCTCTGTTTGGATAACTCATAGTCGAGCAAACTAACCATTTATTTATCTGGGACTCAAGGAAGACGCATTTATTCAGAGTCAGAGTTATGCTCCTGCACATGTGATTTACGTGTAGTATGTCCCTACATACCATATAAATAAAGATGAATATTGTTTGGGATTATTTGCTTCATAATGAAAATAAGATTATTTATTTGCGTAAAACATGGTTTACAGAGGTGTCATTATAGCATACGAGATCATACATGTTTTGCTTAAAATTAAAGCATGCAAACTTACACGAATAAACAAATGTGAATTGATAAACATTATAATTTATGTTCAGAACAATTCTTTATACTATAAAAATTATTTTCATTCAGCCATTTATATAGTTTAATTTTGAATAACCTATATGGCCTAATATGGCATGAAAGTTGTTATATTTTTTTTTTTGCAAACTTGGCAAACTTTTTGTTTTTCACAAAAATAACTGCGGTATTTTCACATGATTTCGAACATTTTCCTTGTCATCATAACTTCCGTCTCATTTTTAAGGCACTCTTCAATTAATTATTTGTTCAAACAAAATATTGCATTTTGTGACTGGTTATTGTACTTATTATAAATTGTTTTTCATTCTCATTACCTGTATTAAGATTAGTTTCAATTTTGATTATGTCGTTATCTAAATTTACTCACACTTACACACAACCTTCCGTTACACACAAACAACTTACACCTAATACACGCGCATTTTACACAACCCACGATTTGAGTCAAGATTTGGTAAATGGAGCTGTTAATAATAAAGGCTTGTTTAAATATCCCATTCCACTTATCATTTCACATCTTATAATTATAGTGCCTACAGCCGCTGACGTACCAGACACGAGTGACAACCAAGTCCATAATTTATTTTACGGGAAACGTTATAAACGTGACCCGCATCTTTCAACAATAATAGTTTTCACATGATGCAAAACATTGAAGCTATTCACTCGGATCTGGATTCGTTTTCGGTAGCGCGAGTTGTAGGATGTGATATAGATGATATAAAAACCCACGTTAATCATAATAATCGCCATCTCAACATTCTCTTGCAAAACATACGTAGTATTTCATGCAATATGCCAAATTTCATTACTCTTCTGAATAGGTCCAAAGTAGCATGGGACGTGTTGGTTCTTACCGAATGCTGGCTACGCTCAGCCAAGGATATACCTATCGTTGACAATTATAACTATGCATCAACCACCTTGCATAGGACACAAAATGAAGGAGTCGTTATTTTTTTCAAAAAACATCTAAAAGTGTCATTTGAAGAACCACCTATTAGTGACGCAAACTGTCTATTACTCAAATTAAACTCAGATACTTGTATTCTTGGAATCTACCGCCCTCCCGGCCAACATAACACTAGCAATTTTACTGACGCCCTCGATGCACTCCTCAGTTCTTTAAGCAGCTACAAAAACATTATACTTTGCGGTGACATTAACATAGATATAGTCATGAATAGCCCAGATAAACGCTCTCACGAATACCTTAACGTCCTAGCTAGTCACCGCATGTTGCCAGGTCATGTATTACCCACCCATGGAAAAACCTGCCTGGATCACATCATGGTTAAAACTAGATTGAAGGCTACCTGCCTTGTAGTCGAATCATCAATTACTGATCACGAGAGTGTGGCCATTAGCCTTGACCTTGATCGCAAGTCTCAGCTAGAATATTCAAATAAAATTAGTCACCGTATTGATTATGATAACCTAGACTCAGCACTACGTAAGTCAGATTTTCAAATCATCCTAAATTGCAGCGATGTAAATATAGCGACTGATCTGCTAGTAGGTTATCTGTCAAGGGCTATAAAAGATAACTCCAAAGTAGTAAAAACACCTAGAAGGAAACTTGTCAGTAAGCCGTGGATTACAAAAGGGCTTTTGAAATGCATGCGCAACAGGGATAATCTGTATAAAAAGTTAAAGAGGGACCCAAATAACGAAATTCTTCACACAACATACAAGCGATACAGAAACTTCTGCACCTCACTACTGAAAAAAGTTAAAAGAAACTACGAAAAACAAGAGATTGAGAACGCAAGTGGCAACAAGAAGAAGCTATGGGATGTTATAAAACAGATTAGCGGCTCCAACAGAGCAACAGATCACTCCTCATGTCTCATATCAAGCGACAACCCGGACAAGAGTATAAACGAGGTCAATAGTTTCTTTGCAAACGTTGGACGCAACCTAGCAGAGCAAATCACTCCTCATTCATTCCCTCTCAGAAACAAGGCTCATGATCTCGCGGAAATTGCACCTCTCCATTCCTTGGTCATGCTCCCTACGGACGAATTTGAGATCCTGCAACTCCTTCAAGGACTAAGGGATAATTGTGCTGTCGGAATAGACCAGATCCCGGGCCGGTTACTGAAAAGATATGCACACCTTCTGTCCCCCGCTATTACTCATATCTGCAACCTCGCCATATCTACAGGGACTTTTCCTCATGCTTTCAAATCTGCAATTTTAAAACCCGTTCACAAAGGTGGTGACAGGGACTGTGTCAACAACTTTAGACCCATCTCTATTCTTCCAACGCTCTCAAAAATTCTGGAGCGCCTTATGAATGACCGGCTGATCAGGTTCCTCGAGGTTAACAACCTTATTTCGTCTTCTCAGTTTGGGTTCCGGCGTGGTAAATCTACCAATGAGGCGGTACATGAACTGGTTAGCTCGGTCATAACGAGCTTGGATAAGAAAAGAAATTGCCTGGCGGTGTTTCTGGACTTAGCAAAAGCCTTCGACACAGTTTCTGTCCCGCACTTACTGCACAAAATGGAAAATATGGGAGTACGAGGTCTTCCCCTGAAATTATTCAAAGACTACCTATCAAACCGGAAACAGCAAGTTAAAATTGATGATATGGTGAGTAACGATGAGCCAGTGACATTTGGAGTGCCTCAGGGCAGTATACTCGGGCCGACCCTCTTCTTGATCTACATCAACGACCTATGTCAGCTGCACCTTAATAATGGTCAAATTTTTACGTTCGCCGATGACACTGCTCTCTTCTTTAGTGGTGACAGCTGGGATGGGGTCTTTGGTGTGGCTCAGGAGGGGCTTAACAAGGTTGTTGTTTGGTTACGAAGTAATGTTCTGACTCTCAATGTCTCAAAAACCAAATACGTGGCATTTGCACATCGATCTAACATGCTACCCCCACGTTCATTGACAATAACGGCCCACACGTGTTGGTTAAACCACCAGCCTTGCCAATGTCCTTCCCTTCAAAGGACAGAAAACATTAAATACCTTGGAGTTACATTGGACCAATCCCTCAGCTTCAAACCACATATAGACGTGCTGGTAACGAGGTTGCGCAAACTCATTTACATATTTAAGAGTCTAAGACATGTAGCCGACCTTCGCACCATCAAGATGGTCTACTATGCACTGTGTCAGTCGCTTATTGACTACTGCATCATCTCCTGGGGAGGTGCTGCTAAAACGCACTTGTTGGAGGCGGAAAGAGCTCAACGTGCCATCCTTAAGGTTGCTGCGGGTCTTCCCTTCAGATTTCCTACAGTCGACTTATACAAAAAGTGGGATGTACTGTCTATAAGACAAACTTTCGTTCTGCATACAGTCCTTAAAAAGCACTCGCAGTTAGTCTATAATCCGGAACTATTAAAAGATAAGCGAAGAAAGGGTACTGTAAGCAATACAACATTTTTCCGTTTACGTCAGTCACACAAGTTTTTCTGTTACCTAGGGGATTATCTATATAATGTCATCAACAAGGGTCAAAATATATACCCATTAGACAAACCTAGTTGTAAGAAAAAAGTAATTGCCTTTTTGAAAACTCTTTCCTATGAGGACACAGAAAAGTTGCTCCACCCAATTACATAATACTTGTACTCAAATAATTACCTACACATTCACCGCCATTCAAAATCACACGCACCACCATTCACCTGCATATAAACCATCATCCACCTACACATTCACACACACCCTGTGAGTCCTGTTACTCCTTTTTTGTTATTTGATTTCTTCCCTTACTTTTATTCTTTTTTTTTTACTTTATTTACTTTTTTATTAGTTTGGTAGAAAACATGTTACCTGCCTGTTTATTTATGATGCCACTAAGTGGGGTCTGGTGACCTGTAATACAGGTTTTTTTCTAAAAACCTACTTCAGGCACCAGCTCTCACAATGTGAATTTATATAGTTCAAAACTGTTAAGTGCTACTAAACCATTGTGAGAGAAAATAAATTAAATTATTATTATTATTATTATTATTGCAAATGTCAGATTATTTATAGACTTTTTTTTCTTTCTTAGACTATATTGTCCCGCTGCTGTGCAAAGGCCTCCACCGCATCTGCTATTCCAGTTTTAGAGAGTATGGTATTGGAAATTCTGTCGTTGAGCTTAATACCCAATACGCTACGCTCTATCGCCCTATGGCAAACCTTGAGTTTGGACTTTTGTGACTCTGTCAGGGACCAAGCTTAATTTATAGACTTATTTCTTGATAACTCTAAGGTGTTTTTTGGAAAAATGATGTCGTTCGAATTTGGATATTATTTTAATTCCTTATTTGCTTAATTTTAACATGATTTTAACATATTATAATGGAAGACATATTGCATCATATTTTATTCACATAATATGCAACACAAAACAATATGTATTATTAGGGCACAATTATGCGACGAGCTTAATAAAATAGGCTGTCAGTTACGATTAACCGAGACAATTTTCTTTCAAGCCGATTTTTTTGTAAAACTCAAAGAGCTTATAGTGCAAGCAATGGCTTACATTCGGGTACTGTTATATTGCTATTCATCCAACATGATTATGCACGCCCTCAAAAGACGGATAAGGTCCATTCTGCAAACATAAACAGATTTACCAACTCAAAATTCACAAAGCCATGGACACCGTAGTGAAACGACATTGTCGTAAGGTTAGACAACACTTCCTGTATTTCAGAATATTTCAGTCGTCCATTATGTAACGGATATTTTTGCGAAAACCATTAAACAATGCGTTTTCTAAAATATCCCTGTTACGTCGGTCTTGTAGATAAATTTGAGAACCGGGAAGTACGGCGGTTGCAACATAGTGTTGCTATTACTTTGTACATAATTTATATTTGTTGCAGATTTCTAGTATCGACTTGCAAGTTTAGTTTATTCGCCAGTTTAGGTTATTTTATTATAGTATGTCGGATTGTCAGGATTTATTTCATTAGGCTTGGACATCATGTGGGACGGAAACTCATTTTTGTACGAAACCCATCTTCGGCCACTGGTTTTATTGAACTAAGAACTTACTTGAAATCACACTTTAAAACAATAACACTAGGCACAATGAATCGGGTACAGTTCCGGGACGTCTTATTCCGCTGCGATCAGACACTGCATGTCGTCCTTGCAGCGAGCTCAAAACATGATAACTCTGTAAAAGCTGTAGGTGCGGTGTGGATAGCCTGGAAAGTAATTTTATGTCATGGGTTTTCAGTGGAAAAAATTGTTTGGTTCACCCGTTTTTTTTCGTTGATATTTGTTATTTGAATAGTAAGTAGACACAGCCTCGCTCAAGCATACTAAAACCTGGATAAATCTGTAATGTGGATGCGTAAACTAACTTTTCTCGGGTTATTTATGAATTAAAAATAAAAATGTTCAATGTGTTTCATTTCTGTACGGTGTCCTATAAACGGCACATCTAACAATTTAAATCTTTGGTTAAAAAAAGTATTACTAAACTAAAAAACCCGACTACGGTAAGAAAACTTAAGTTAAAAACTATCCACTGAAAAACTAAGTGGATAATTTTAACTTAAGTTTTTTTACCGTTACTTTTCTTTATTTTCAGTCATTTAGTAAAAAAAAATTGGAAAGTTATCTTTTATACAATTTAAACATATAAGTTGTATATATTAGTAATCACCCTTTAAAACCCTTCAGTTCGATACCCCACTTATGCCATTGGAAGCAAAAAAATATTCGAACTTCACGATATGGCACCCGAAATCCATATAGCCAGTTATACTCGCGCCATTAAGACGAACCTAACGACGTATTCTTTATCGAAATCCGTTCATCCGTTTAGGAGTTACGAGACAACATAGACGCGGACATTCATACCCCCATGCATACATACAGGGCAAACACATTACCCTCTTTTTGGGCTTCGCCGCAGTCGGGTAAAAAGACAAGTCACTCGATTTCTTTGAGGTGAGAGAAACTGCTACTTCCATTTACGTTCATATTTTATTTATACATGAAGTGTGAAAGTGTGAAGTGTTAAAATGTTTTATACGTGTTTCAGGTAAAATGGTGTATGTGTAAGGCCCTGACACTTGTTTTGTTTAGGTTTGATATACCGGAAAAGACTGGATAAAATGCTGAGTGAAACCCAGTACACACATAATCTCACATAATCTACCTATCAGTACCTTAGACCCTCCTTTATCCTTACCTTTATCTATCAGTACCTTACATAATCTCTGCTTTTTTATCTCCTTTTGTAATAAATAGCAGCATATTAAGATTATCTTTGTCTGGTTGCTTAGCCAGCATGGTTATGCCATGAAGGGTTTTAAAGAAAAAAATGCACTCATCACTTTTTCTCTACCAAGCCGCTTGAGGAATAATAAAGGTTAAATGTTTTCACTGTAAGGACACAAACCTCCTGCGAGATAAAGTGGGCCATGATACACCACACGGACCCAGTGCTGGTTGGCCTCCTCCAGGAAAGTAGCAAAGAGACTAGTACTCTTAAAATTTTAGACACAAACCGCCGTCTTTCCGACCTCGCCGTCGAGGCCCGTCGCGACGTCCCGGTCTTTGCCCTCCCCGACCCTCGCTCGAGCCAGCCCGCGATGCTGTGCCAGTAGTTTTAAATCAGTCCCAAAATAATGATATCATTCAGATCCAGCCTGTCCCCATGCAGTCCTCTCCCAGCGACGCCCTAAGCCAAGGCTCGTACCCCACAGGGGGTGCCCTTAGCGTGTAGTCGCTTAGTTTGTAAGTTTATATGCCCTGGCTGGAGGCCTTACTCTTAAGGCATCCACAGGATAGTCCGGTTAAGCAGAAGACAACCTCATAGGTTGAACTGCGAGATGCCATTCACAAAAAAAAAAGTGCTGGTTGGTATAATTCTGTCTAATGATTTAGAATTTGAGGTTCTAGGACATTATGGTTTTCCTTCACCGTTTCTAAAGTAGTGGGTATGAAGTAAAGAACACAAATTAAAGTGCATGCCTGACGATGTACTTATACTAGCGTGACGGTGTGTTATAAGATAAGATGAGCTACCAACCTTTTAAGGGAGGCG
This sequence comes from Cerastis leucographa, assembly GCA_963082945.1. Classification (NCBI taxonomy): domain Eukaryota; kingdom Metazoa; phylum Arthropoda; class Insecta; order Lepidoptera; family Noctuidae; genus Cerastis; species Cerastis leucographa. Next base: position 7,071,477 of record OY720382.1, read on the forward strand.
CCGCTGACGCGTGATTCGAAACTCCACACGCTCAACCTCATAGCGTGTGAGACGGACTTATTTTATTGTTCTCTGAGTGAATTCACAAGGATTGCATTGTTTGTCATTAGTTATAGATATTAGTTATAAGTATAAATTAAATTAATATTAATTAAGGCGCATTTATCGCATTGGGTTAGCCTGTAATGGTAGGTGTAAGTAGATAAATAAATTAGTATTTTAGCACACAATACAAATTACAATAGAAGTTGGCAGAAAAACAATTTGTTGTTAGTGTTTCTATATCTATCTTTTTACCTCTTTTTACTTTGTATAGTTTATTTGTAAGTACGTATGTAAATATACATATAAGGTATTTATCATAACATTTTATTGTTGATATTTTTCTGTTACAATGCACCTACTATGTTTTGTCCCTGCATCAGCGTCAGGTAGACTGGTAGAAAATTCCCGCCTATTATTATTTGCAAAAAGTTTTTATAAATAAATACAACTAATAGAATAATGGAAACATTACTGGTAATGTTTCCATTATTATTGCTTGGGCATAATAAGAATATAGTCTAGAATATCCAATTACCCCATTTTCCTACCCCGAAATACAGGTATCTCGCTACAATTGCTGTCAAAGGAATTGGGCAGCCTCAAACAGAAAAAAAAGTCATAAAGTAGATTTTACTTCATCCGACCTGTATTAATAGTATCATAAATTTTATATTTACAGCGTATATTTTTGTTATCTTTTCGTAAATGAAACTTGTATCTCTGTTCCCTTGGCGATCGTTACTGTTATGTTAGTCCTGAAATGCTGAAATGTTTCGGGTATTATTCATGTTATTATTGACTGTCTCATTGGTCGAGTGGTAAGCGCGACTTCTGATCCCGATCCTGGGTTCAGAATCAAGATTTCTCAGTAGCGGCCATGGGGTCTAGATTTGTGCCCGGTTGATGGCAATAGGCTCGCCCCCTATTACATGGGACTTAAAAACATAACGTTACACCACTGCCAAACCCTTCGGGGATCACAGGGGTGATGTTATGATATTGACTAGTAACCCACACCTGCTTCGCACGGGTGCAATCTGACTACCGATGTGGCGATATAATTATCAAACATGGAGAATTTTGAATTTAGATTTCTGTAACTTAAACTTCTAAATCTAAATTCAAATCGGACATCGGTTACATTTCGGAGAGTAGTGTGCTTTGGCATTACACAATCTAATTCCCCCATCCCCATTCAGTCATCGACGACTCTAGTCTGCTCGTCTATACAAGGTGTTGTTTTGCATCCTCGTCAAATTCAAGGGGGTAACTATGCTAATGATTCTCGTCCCGAATCAATAATAAAATGGGTAGGTAATTTTTCTTTTTTTTCTTTTTTACGGAAATCGGCAAGTGTGAAACACCCGTGTTTTAAATGCGGCCCGTCTGGTTCTTGCCTTATAACCTCGCTTACACACATACAAACAATCTCAAACGTTTATTCGACAATTTCCTAGTGCTTAAACCACGTTAAGGGGGTTATTCTGAAATACTGACAAACTTAAATAACCAAAAAAATCAGCGTTAATTAATAATTAACTAGGTACCGTAATTTTAATTGATTATTTATGTCGTTCTTGACCACCTCTTGAAATTTGACGAGGTTGCATAACAACAGCTTGTATATACGGTAAAGCTTCACCTTTATATGGTTGAAGTTCCACGAGCCCAAACAAAGTGCTATGCTATAACATTTACTGACTTGGCTTCTCTGTTTCCCAATCATTATAATCTGAATCTCTTCAAAGTTCGAGTGAATCGATTTCTTCGGTGTTAGGGAAGTGTGTTCCACCCTAGGCCGCATCATCGCTTCTCATCAGGCGAGTTGCAGCCAAAAGCAAGCATATTTTGTAATATTTAAAGAAAAACCCACACAGAAACGTTACGGAATCAATTTTCCAGGAAAATAATGCTGAATACAACATCAAAATTAATTGTTAGGTTTAGAAGAACTTTAACACAGATTGACATGAAAAGCGATTTATTTTATGTTGTATTATCGATAAAATATATACCTAACCTCACACCTTTCTAGAGATGGGAAATCATCAAATGAAATATTGCGTCGATAATTAAAAAAAAAAAACAGCTCTTTCCTACAAAAGTGCAATACCTACCTACACGGTAAAAATGTATGGAACAGCTGATTTTTTAAAATTACCACTTGATATTTCTACGTGGGGTGGTTCTGTATGATGCACTGAGTATGTGGTAAGTGTTTTCGCGTCGGTGTCCCTTACACCCCCTATAATTGTTGTGGGAACCAAATCTAATTTTACAAATAAAACCTACCCAATTTAATGGCACGCTTATCTAATAGCGTATCTAATTTATCGGTGAACTAAAATTACATCGTATTTAACTAACGCTTTCAAATAGCTAATTGCATTCGACATAGAGGAAATGGCTGAAAACTATGTTGCTAGTACTCTAGCTAATAGACGAAACCAATTTAATTAGTTAGGAGAACGAAAATGACTTTATCGGCTGATTGCAGTGTTGAGCATGCTACGACTTGTAAAATTGGTTAAGCCTGATGGTTTTCCTCCAGTTGGCAAGACTTTGTCTCCACAGAAATCCAAATTCAATCACATTAGGTGGCCACATAATCACCGATACCTGCCTTCCTCAATTCTATCCTTTTCCCCAATTACAACCTTCCCCAAAACAATTGAAAAAAAAGGTTTCTGTAAGGTAAGTAGAAAAGGTAAGAAACACATTCCAATACCATACCTTGGTACCGAAGAAGACGGAGCAAATGAATTACTGTTCAATCATAATTTTCTTGCTAAGGAAGAAATTATTTATTTCAATCAATGGTAGCGAAAATATTTTCCGTATTTTCTTAGCTGGGTAGTAAAACCGAGATCGTTCTGCAGAAAAAAATGAACATCAAAATATTTGGGCCAAGGTTGGTCCAAGGTTGATGAACGACAAAATGTGAATTGGTTGTAAACATTGGTCGATATGGCCAAATGTTAGGATCGTGGATACTCGTTTAATAATATATTTGCATGTGCATCAATAGAATTTAATGCTGGGACACGTATAATGCCTAGCAATTCTGTGTTTTATGTATTCTGATATAATCTATGAAGCATGAAAGACGTTATGTTACAAGATTATATTATTCTAAATATACCGTAGACTCTTTTTGTATGAGATTTTGTTCGTTTTTTCCTTAATCCATTCTTTTGTTTTGACTTTCGCATTTTAAGAATCTGATTGCAATCTTAGCCTTTATGCCTACGGCAATTAAGATCATCATCATCATCTGCCTAGCCTTTTCCCAAACTATGTTGGGGTCGGCTTCCAGTCTAACTGGATGCATACGAGTACCAGTATTTTACATGAAGTGACTGGCTATCTGACCTCCACATCCCAGTAATTGGGTAATACAATAGCCCTTGGTAATACTGGATCTCAGACTTTCGGCTTCTGACTACTCTTAACGACTGTCAAAGATCTACCGATGACAGCCGGGACCAACGGCTGAACGTGCTTTCCGAGGCACAGAGGAAGAAGAAAGTTGGCATGTAATTATGGTAACCCATCAATGGCCAGAACTAGGCAAACACGGCTTTACCTTTAAGATCGACCCGTGCGGCTGTTATTATTTAGCCACGAGGTCCTCACGGCAATTAAGATCATCATAAGTACGTCGATTCTGTAAAATTCAGACGACAACTCACATCTCACATCGCTATCCACTGTCACTTCGCGTAAGGTTCAAAATGACCTTGGTTTTGTAGCGTCGAAGTGAAGGGGGAATTACCTTACAGAATGCCACTTCTTACGTCATCTCATACTTTATCTGTCAAAATCTCCCTGTTAATTTAGTTCAACTCGCTGACACGCTCGTAGTGGTGGCGCTAGAGTAAATTCGAATTATCAACCGGGTTTTTAGAATGCCAATCAAGAAACTCACAGCGTATTCAGATTCGAAGTTCTAAGTGAGGTCTTACAGAATCACACCGAAGATTATATAGCGAAAAAATGGCTGGTTCTGAAAGAAAACATTATTAGGTATTATGCTTGTTTTGTCCAACTGATATAATACGAGGGATTTTGTTATTATAGTCTGTATTGTGTGGAAACTAGCAATTGGTTCGTTTCGAGATATTTATCGGATTCGATTAGTCAGTGCCAATTGTTGTCTGCTCGTATTCGGATGTTTGTTAATCAAACTGATATATTACAATATATACATATATGAGCAGTATGTAACTAGGTAGAAGGTAGACGTTACTTGTACGAGTATACATATAGGTAGGTAGGAGTTCTGAGTTTACGTGGTGAAGTTATAAGCTAATATCAAAGGGGTCTTCACCATCAATAAAACTACGAAGTTACAAAAAAAACGATGCAAGCATAATTATTATAAGTTTACTAGCTGCTGCCCGCGACTCCGTTCGCTTGAAAATTTTGATGTGTTTAAGGGGTATGAAAAAAAACAAGTTGGCCGATTCTCAGACCTACCCGATATATATGCACACAAAATTTCATACAGCCGTTTCGGAGGAGTTTGGTAACAAAAACCGCGACACGAAAATTTTATATATAAGAAAGATTATTTGGGGTTTTTTTGTAACTTCAATTTTATACATTGATAAAATGAAGAGAAGAGTACAGTCCTTTCACAGACATTTTACCTCTGACATCAACAATCTAACAGCGGTCGTACTGTAACAAGAATACTGGTCAATGTTATTTGGATAAACTTGTCAATGTCAGTAACTATAAGCATATTAAATGTAACAAAAAAAAAGAAATTCGATTCAAATTTAAAAAAAAAGTTCCTTTAGTAGGTATTGTTACGTATGATTTTCGTCAATTTGATATAGTGTGTAATCTTAGCTCACTTCCTATCGAATCTGTATTGAAACTCTCGTGATTTCCCTCAGGACCATGTCTTATAAGATAAGACGTCAAAAGTTAGCGTATAAAACTAAACCTATAAGTTATAGTTATCCGTTGGTAGTTCCTAAAATACTGAGATATTTCGTAACTATCTTGAGTTAAGACTGATATGTCAAATTTACCAAAAACAGTGCCCATACACAATCAGCCTATTATGTCCCAACTGCTGGGACGTTGGCCGTGATGTACCACGCGAGCTTTTTTCAAATTGTTGGAGGTATCTGTCTTCAAAGTTTTGGTTCAGGGACATGTCAGTTTCCTCACGATATTTTCCTTCACAATTCTGCCAATGCATGCAGTGCATGATGGATAAAGATAAATACGGGCATCTTCTAGATTCTGGCTGAACCAGAATAATTCTACCTAAACTGGGTTGAAACTGCGTTCTCGCGTATTGCGGTGGAAAGTGCTTGTGTAATGAAGTGGTTGATTAAGTTAAATGTCATTAAACCTTGTGAAGGAATAAACTTATTAAAAAGCTCTGCCACTCAGTACTCTTCACCAAATCATAGGAAGAGGCGACCTTTTAAGGGCTAAAACAAATACACAAGATACGTTCCGACCTCGCCGTCGAGGTCCGTCGCGACGTCCCGGTCCATGCCCTCCCCGACCCTCGCTCGAGCCAGCCCGCGATGCTGTGCCAGTAGTTTTCAATCAGCCCCTAAATAATGATACCATTCAGATCCAGCCTGTCCCCATGCAGTCCTCCCCCAGCGACGCCCTAAGCCGAGGTTCGTATCCCACAGGGGGTGCCCTTAGCGTGCAGTCGCATAGTTTGTAAGTTTTTATGCCCTGGCTGGAGGCCTTACTCTTAAGGCACCCACAGGATAGTCCGGTTAAGCAGACGACAACCTCATAGGTTGAACTGTGAGATGCCATTCACAAAAAAAAAAAAACACAAGATACGTGACGACGTCACACGTCGTATCGTGGTACGCAGGACAACCAAACCTTTAAAGTAAGCGAAATCTATTCTAAGCGAGACCTTGCTATACTGGAAATTAATTGCTTTATGTGTCACCTCGTGTACGATGCACGGCATCACAGAAAATACTGGGTCTCATACATTTCTTTGCATCATTCGCACAGGATTCAGAATCGAGTCGAGTTTTGTTACGATTCACTTCGTCGATTTCAAACATTAGAATAGAATAGTATATTTATTTATTTGCTCAGCATATAGGTATGTACAACAAGGTGGTTACAATGATATTAAAGAATCCTTGTACATTCTACCATTTTGGCAAAAAAACATTGATGCAGTTCATCATCAAGCAAACAAACATTGACACACAACTAAAATGTATCAGCTAGCAAGTCCGATACAGAGTAGTAACATTTATTTAATAGAAGTTCAGTTAATTTATTTTTGAACGTTGTCACTGAGTCCTCTTTAATGGCTTTGAGAATTTTCATTTAGAAGGAGAAAATTTAAGAAATATATGAAACTGACATGTACCATTTCGGCTAAGTAATATTTTTTCTCCACACAAAACATTATCCCCTTTGTCTCAACCAAGACCCTTACTAATCCGAGAACAAAAGAAAAACACGTTACTGACAAGTTACACTATCTAGTAGCTACAGAATCTAGATTTTCTTCGGGTAAAAGTCGTAAAAGTGGACCGAGGAAAATGGACTATAGCTTTAAGCGCTTAGAGCTGAAGAGCTGACATGAAATAGCCGCTTATCAGCGTATTAGGTACATTTTTCTAACCATGTTATAGTTGGTAGGTCTGCGCTCACTGACCATGACGGTCGACAACTTTTCAACCTTATTACTTTAGGTTTAAAGTCGACCATCAGTAAAACTTACTGTCATAGAAGTTTTCGAATGCTGTTTGGTGTCAAGATTAGCTTAGAAAATAGTATTTAGTACATATAACTCTTTGTGATAGTACTGAGGGCCAAAAAAGTAATAATCGATTTGAAAATGTTTCATACTTTCTGAAACATCTTACAAAATGAAAAAATACAAATTCGTTACTTGGTTTGGAATCTTTACTAGTAGTCCTTTCGCCGTACGATGGTGCGGGTGACATTAGGTGCACTTCATCCTAATGCATGTAAAAAGACTCTAAACGAAACTAAAAGTCACTTCTTCTCACACCCGCAGAACCACATACCTAAGAACCTAGTAGTTACGGAGTTGAAGATCATTCTCATCATCATTATTTCAGCCGAAAGACGTCCACTGCTGGGCATAGGGCTCCCCCAAGTGTCGCCATATTGACCGGTCCCGTGCGACTCGCGTCCAGCGGATCCCCGTAACCTTTACCAGGCCATCGGACCACCTAGTGGGAGGCCTTCCAACGCATCGTCTTCCGGTTCGCGGCCGCCATTCCAGAACTTTTCGGCCCATCGCTAATCCGTTCTGCGAGCAATGTGCCCTGCCCACTGCCACTTAAGTTTGAGACCTTGGTTCTCTTGCGGCTGTCCTCATTTCTGATTTGATCACGCAAGGTAACTCCTAGCATAGTCCTCTCCATTGCCCTTTGGGTGACTTTAAGCCTTCTGATTAGGCCCATTGTGAGCGACCACGTTTCGGTCCCGTATGTAATCACTGGCAACACGCACTGGTCATAGACTTTCGTCTTGAGACACTGCGGTAAGTTGGACGAGAAGATACCACGCAACTTCCCGAACGCTGCCCAGCCGAGTCGGATTCGACGATTGACCTCTTTCTCGAAGTTAGACCTACCTAACCGGGCCGTTTGTCCCAGGTAGACATATTCGTCTACAACTTCGAGTGTAGAGTCTCCGATCTTGATATAAGTGGGTGTTACATGGGCATTCATCATGACTTTGGTTTTGTCCATGTTTATTTTAAGACCCACTGCTACAACTTTTTTTATATTATAACTTAATTTTAGGCTGAGCATCTGGCTTCTCTGAAAAATACCCAATGACTGTATACTGGATGTTTTCATTTTTACTTCAATAAGGTCTGTAAAAAATGTTATCCTTTCTATAAGTCACTTTATTTTATATTGTCCATAATTTTAAGTTACAACAACAATTTATTTAAAAACATATACATAACAAACCACACAAGTACACAATCACCATTACACACACACAAATCAGAAAATAGTCAATCAAATCCAAACATACTCGTACACATTATAAAAATTATGATCTCTGGCCCGCGTAGTCTCTGGCGCATAATTGTTATAGTAAATTATAGGAACGTTGGTTTACAGCATAAAACTACATTAGAAATAATAAAAATAATATTTAACCTTGTGTTACATTTCATGACACTAATTAATCGAACTTTAATTACTATAACCGCTCAAAAATGACGTGTACACAGCAAATAAATAACGAACTAGATAACTACAAAGTATCCAACTCAATTACGTGTGAAACAAGCAGTGCCGCTCAATATATAAATAAATCAGATAAAAACTTAACTATGATCACACAAAACATTCGAAGTATAGGGCGAAACATGTCACAGTTCGAGGTCTTCCTAGCAAATATCGGTTTGGAATTCGACATAATTATTATGACAGAGTGTTGGACGAATAAAAATGTTCTACCACCATCCCTGCATGACTACACCCACTATGCGACTAAAAACTGTGCGACGCAAAACGAGGGTGTCGTAACCTACGTGCATTCATCACTGATGCACGAAGTATACGAACCACAATTTACAGATGCGAACTGCGTAGTCATAAAACTGGGAACTAAAGTAGCCATAATAGCAATATATAGATCTCCCTCAATTCAAAATATCGATACTTTCCTTTGCTCTTGTGATAACGTTTTAAAGTCTCTTTCGAATTTTAACACTATAATTTTAACTGGGGACATAAACCTAAACATTAACCCTGACAATATGGATGCACGCTCGCACATGTATCTCAATATGCTTGCCACGCACGGTCTTTTGCCTGGACACAGCCATCCCACCCGGGATAAAACCTGCTTGGACCATATAAACATAAAAACTGAATGTAGTTCAAATATTGTAATAATAAAGTCTTCTGTCACCGATCACTTTCCAGTGTGTCTCACACTAGAATCACGTATTACCCGTAAAGTTTTAAATAAAACTCGGGAAAGGATAAATTATGTAGCAGTAACAGACGAAATACGACACCACCTATCAAACAATAAGATATTTTACAAAATTAACAACGTTAACTCTGCGGTCCAATATCTTATAGATATAATAAACAGCGCAATCAAAGCGAACAAAACCACTACCGAAGTGCCTCATCGTAAAAGAGTATTCAAGCCGTGGATTACTCCAGGCCTACTTCGATGCATAAGGCATAGGGACAAACTACATTTGCACCACAAAAAGCACCCAAATAATAACACCCTAAAAACGACCTACTTTAGATACCGTAACCATTGCAACGAAATTTTAAACAAAGTGAGAGACACTCATGAAAAATCGGAACTAAGGAAACATACAAAAAACCCAAAGGAAACCTGGAAGTTAATCAAAGAAATAGCAAACATAAATTCGACACGTGAACCTAACTTAGACTTACTCAAACTAGGAGAAACCCCGGAGGAGGCTGTAAACAGTGTTAACAAGTATTTTGTCAAAATTGGTGAAACCCTAGCAAGCAAGATAAACGCAACTAACGACATCCCAACTAACAGTAATGACCACCAAGTGTGTAACTCATTCGTTTTGCTTGAAACGGATGAGCAGGAAGTTGAGCACATTATTGTAAACCTAAGAGAAGACTGTGCTAGAGGTTGGGACAATATACCCGTCAAGATAATTAAATTGGCTAGAGATGTTCTGGTCCCCGCTCTTGTTCATGTTGCCAACTTAAGCTTTAACTCGGGTACATTCCCCACACTATTTAAACTCTCGGTTGTCCATCCAATTTACAAGTCTGGTGACAGGGCCGGTGTCGGAAACTACAGGCCAATTTCTGTGCTCCCTATACTCTCCAAAATAATAGAAAAACTCATGAATAGCAGACTCATAAATTATCTAAATAAAAATAAATTAATTTCTCCAAACCAATACGGATTCTTGTCAGGAAAATCTACAGAGGACGCGGTAATAAAACTTACAGAACATATTGCAGGTAAACTAGACAAAAAAAATAAATGTATAGGAGTCTTTCTAGACCTAGCAAAAGCTTTTGACACCGTCTCTGTCCCTAGGCTGGTGGAGAAGATGGAGAATATAGGGATTCGAGGAACCCCTCTTAAATTATTCACGGACTATGTTACTAATAGAACTCAAATACTTAAAATTGACAAATACATAAGTACTAGCGCAAATATAGATTTTGGTGTTCCACAGGGGAGTGTTCTGGGTCCTAGTTTATTTCTAATCTATATAAATGAGATATGTAATTTAAATCTACAAAATGGTCTAATAATAACTTATGCAGACGACACGGCAATCCTCTTCCACGGAAAGACTTGGTCAGAAGTTGCCGCACTTACCAACACCGGGATGAGAACAGTTCTTAGATACCTTAACCAAAACCTACTTACCCTTAACGTGGAAAAAACCAAATACCTCATGTTCTCGATAAAGAGGACTCCGCCATCTGCTAACGAATTGGTTGAAGTTCGAGCTCACACTTGTAACCAAAATAATGTCAGTGAATGCAGATGTCTCCCTATCGAAAAAACAAACTGCATAAAATACCTAGGAATACAGGTAGACGATCACTTAAACTTCCACCACCACGTAAAAACACTAAGCTCTAGGGTCAGAAAGTTAATAACAGTTTTTAAGAAGTTACGCAGGGTGTGCGACCCGAACCTGATGAAAACAATCTATCTATCCCTTTGCCAGTCGGTACTGGAATACTGTATCTCTATCTGGGGGAGTACACACAAAACTCATATACTAAATCTAGAAAGAGCCCAGCGTGCAGTTCTCAAAGTAATACACAAAAAAAACTTTCGGTATCCAACAGAGCAGCTATATAAGGATTCTGCGGTTTTAACAGTTCGTCAACTTTATATCAGGCGGGTTCTGATTATAGCCCACAAAGGCTCAACTTACGACCCGGAAAAACTGAAAAACAAACGTAGGAAAGACCTTGTTTTTGACCTGAAACCGTGTAAAACAGACTTCTTCAGGAGACAACCGTGCTACATGGGCCCATACCTTTATAATAAGATAAGTAAAAAAATACAGTTACATAGCTTACCTATAAAAACACTAAAACTTACCATAGACAACTTCCTTCTCTCTCAAAGTTATGAAGACACTGAAAATATAATAAAAAATATAAAATAAAGACTCTCAAGCCTATGACCACACGCAAAAGAAACATATAAACACACCACACATACACAAACATACACACAAACATATATTCATACACACATGTACACTCACGCACGCATGCATGCACACAGAGATTGATTAAATAAAATAAAAATTCCATAATTACCTTGCACCGTACCATATATTGTAAATTGGCTGCTTGAACACGGTGGTGACGAAAGCAACTGGAGCTTATAGCACAGGAATCTTCCTAGTTTAAGCCCAGTCGCACACGTTTTGTATCTTGCCTCTTACTTGTCTTAATCCAATTTAAGGTTAAAACTTATTATTGTAAAAAAGGTTTAAGTCTTGAACGAATAAATATTGTTTATTGTTTATTATTGTAATACCTCCAAGACTCGTTTACTACTCAGTGCATCCATCAGCACAATATTTTCTTTATATTTGAAGTGCCTCATGCATAGAGTTCTACCGTAAACCGCGATCTTTCACAAAAATAAAGTCGTTTGCCAGCAATATTTTTGGAGTAGACTTTGATAAACAGACTGCTTAGCTGACGGCTTCGTGAGGGGTCTCTTTACACCTATTAGTGTGTTTATATCTGTTGTGAGGGGGGTTACTTTGACGCTTAAAACATTATTGTTACATTCCTATTCCAGAGTGGGAAAAAGATGGAGCTAGACGACCTGTATAGCTCCGTCTCTTTTTCACTCTGGAATAAGAATGGAACAATAATGTTTTAAGACGTCATGGTACGCCAGCAGTTCCTGGGTTTATGCTTAGCGGGAACTGTGCAGACTGATAAGTAGGTACTAGAATAAACATTCTGATTTAATAATGGAATAATACGCGCAAGTGGCAGTGGCGTAAAGTTTTAATAGACCATTTAAATTGTGGCGGTTTTATGGTTTCAGACTAATAGCTTTAGCAGCGTAGTTGGCTTTTTACCTGGGAAATAATGCAGTGAATTGATTAAAGATAAAACAAATAAGGTTTTAAAACATAACATGACGTTTTTAATCGCTGAAGGTTAAAGCAAAGGTGTACCTAATAGGTACACCTCTGCTTTAACCCCTCATTTCGCTAGTTATGTTTAAGTCCCGTGTAATAAGTGGCGAGCCTATTGCCATCAAACCGGGCACAAATCCAGGCTGCTACTGAGAAATTTATGACGGAAAAACCCTGGAACACCTTGTCCAACCTTGGAATCGGATCTAGGAGCTCATGCTCAGCAGTCGCGCGTGACCGCTAGATCAACGAGGCTATCCAGCTTTTATTTGAAGTAATATTATACAGGATGGCAAGCTATCCCAAAAACATGGAATTTTTAAAATTTAAAGTACCTAGAGGTACAGCTGAGTTTTTTTTTAAATCATCATCTGCCTAGCCTTTTTCCCAAACTATCTTGGGGTCGGCTTCCAGTCTAACCGGATGCAGCTGAGTACCAGTATTTTACATGAAGCGACTGCCTATCTGACCTCCACAACCCAATAACTGGGTAATACGATACCCCTTGGTAAGACTGGATGTCAGACTTTTGGCTTCTGACTACTCGTAACGACTGTCAAAGATCTACAAATGACAGCCGGGACCAACGGCTTCACGTGCTTTCCGAGGCATGGAGGAAACTCGGTATGTAATTATGGTCACCCATCCACGGACCAACCTCGGTAAGCACGGCTTAACCTTAAAGATCGACCCGCGCGGCTGTTATTATTTAGCCACGAGCTCTCCTACTTACTTAATAATATATTTATTTTAATATCATTCAACTACTTAGTTCGGATAAAAAAACATAACATTTAATAATTGTCGAATTTTCACGCGGCTACTTCACTTGCCAAATGTATCTTCATTAAAACTTATGGATTACTTCTGCATTACCACTTTAATGAATCCATCTCTCATATTGAGAATTAATTTAATAATATATAGTATTTCAACAAGAGGAATAAGATATTATATCTCAGTAGAATATACAAATGTATAGCATGATAACTTTTTTTTGTACGGGTTGGAAATTTTCAATAAACCCCACCCCCACGCTCGGGAGGAGTGTCAGACTGACTGTACAACCATCCATGTTCCTTCTTAGCCCTTTGTGTTCCAGGGCCACGGTATCTCTTTACCTTTTTTTTTTTCCGGATTGGAAATCATCAAATGACTTCTCCCGCTTGGGAGTGTCAGACTTGTACTGACTAAAATCCACCCATGTTCCTTCTTCGCCCTTTGTGTTCCAGTGCCGCGGTATCTCTTTCCTCCCTCTCGGACCCCTTCCGGTTTGCTGACATCTCTTTGAGGCGCGCTTGAAACACGTACGCGCCGTCGACACGGCCTGTCGTCATAAGACGGACGGACGTTGAGCTAGCCCATTACTCACCGTCCACAGGCCCGCGCCTACGGTGGCCGGGGCCACTGGTTGCCCCCCGACGCCCGGGGCGTCTCCCGCGGCGGCTGGGACGTGAGGTTCTCTCCCTCTCACGTTCCGCCACCTCCTTCGCTAGCATGACTGCTTCGCAGAAGGAGGCGACGGCAACCCATTCCCTCTCGCTCCGGACCATGGATTGAACCAGGGCCGGACGCGAGAGGTCGCCGCCGCCAATCGCCGCTACGAGGACACGGCGGTGCTCAGCCCAAGCGGGGCAGAGCTCCACGGAGTGCTCCACCGTGTCCTCCGGCCGATCCTTGCAGTGGTAACAACCGGGCGTTTCCTCCCGCCCGATTCGGTGCAGGAACCTCCCGAAACAATAGTATGATACCTTACATTACCTTATATTTCTTGTAACTAATAAAACATAACATAAGTAAAAACAATATTAGTAAGTAACTGAAGTTTTTTTTTATAATACCACACCTGTAATTGCCACACTCAACCTCGTGGTTGCTACTGAAAAATTCATGATAGAAAATCTTAACACCGCTTTGCCCGACGCGGAAATCGAACCCATAACCTCATGTTCACACACACACTTGCGGCCACTGGACAATCTAGGCAGGCAGGGTTGTATTTTTATCATCATCATCAGCCTATAATGTTCCCACTACTGTGACACAGGTCTCCTCTCTATAAGAGGGAGTGGGCTGTAATCCACCACGCGAGCCCAGTGCGGGTTGGTAGAAGTCACATGTCTTCGATTTTTTAGTTCTAGGACATGCCGGTTTCCTCACGATGTTTTCCTTCACCGTTTTTGAGAGAAGCGGTGATGACACAAATTACACAAAGTAATGCGACTGCCTAGGTTCAAACCCACGGCTTACTGATCGCAAGTCGGGGCTGCCACCAATCAAATGGGCCACTGCTGCGCTGTGTATTTTTATGAGGAATATAAGTATCATTTCTCAGTAATTAACGTACAATCGATTTACATTTACAAAAACTAAATAATACCACGGTAAAGCGTAATTCGACAGGAGTTACGGCTCAAGGGACCAATTTATCTCTATTCGTCAGACCACCGGCGTTAAACAAAGCTGACCGTTGCGAGTAATTGCTAGATGGTCGAACAGTTAGTGCCTTACGGAGAAGCCTTTCGGCGTAAATTACTGGTTCCGAATCTGTGAGTGATTTTATTGATAGTCTGTGACTGTACTGTTGAATAGAAATTGTTGTTAATGATGCAATTTGAAGTTGTTATTGTGTACATACGTCTAAAAATTCACGCGTGGTCCACCCACATTTCGCATATGTTTAAGATCAACGTCATAGGAGGCGAGTCTATTGTCATCAAATGAGAACAAATTCAATCTCCATGGCTGCTAATGGGAAAACCTAAGACACTACACACAACACAACAATCTACAATCTGGGGGTCTTTAAGTCAAGAGTGAATAGGATTCTTCTAGGCAAGCGTACTTCACCGTCGACCACATCGCTTACCTATCAGGTGAGATAATAGGGGATAATCCTATTTTTTTTTTCTTTGTCCGTCGGGTAGTTTATTGAAAAGAATTGGACACGTATTTTTTCTTTTTTCACGTGGTCATAAAATTACGGAGATATATTGAGTTGAAATGGCGCATGACGTCACATGTAGGTAAGTTTTATACCCACTTGTGACGTAGTAAGCCCCCACTCTCCAACTTTACTGAGTTCTAATTAAGAATTTTTTTGATATTTTGATAAAACAAAAAATACGTGTCTAATATTTTTGTATTACCTGTCTGACGGACAAAATAGAATGTCGTTTTCTTTACCCAGTCCGATCCCCTATCGTCAAGTGTGAGCCTATTGATAATAAAAAAATAAAAATAAAAAACCCAAGAACATTTTGCCCAACCTGGGAATCTTAACTCAAAATAAATCCGCAACTTATTTTTTACTTACATAAATAATATAATTCAGTAACATGGAATTCTATCACGGACTCAAATAAATATAGTCCAATAATTTAGTACAAATCTTCAGACAAATTCAAAATCTGATCAACATCTAAACGATCTAAGCAATTTGTTTTTTTATTATCAAGTTGTTCAACTCCACAAATACTTTTTGTAAGTAAATTTTCTTCAGTCGAATGTCTGATTTGGATTCAAAGTCACGTGACAAGTCTTGGCGTCCCATTACGCGAACGTCGGTTACAGGGACATTCCGAGGCCTAAGGCTGCCTTTCCATTGACACGATGTGAAGAAGCGGAACGGAGTAAGGAAGTGAATTGGAGCGAGGAACTGGAGCGGAGCGAGGGAATAGTACGTAGCAGTGTTGCGAACTATGCTTTTCCATTGAAGTGAAGCAGGACTTGGCCAAGAGCACGTGACGACTTATTTAAAGTGAGTGGTGGTAGGCAATCAGTTTCATTATACGTGAAATGTTACGCGGAGTTTTTTTATGAGATTTTATACAATAAGGGATTTTCTTTGTCTGTCGGGTAGATCATAAAAAATTTTGGACACGTATTTTTTCTTTTTTCACATGGTCATAAAATTACGGAGATATATTGAGTTGAAATGGCGCATGACGTCACGTGTAGGTAATTTTTATACCTACTTGTGACGTAGTGAGCCCCCACTCTCTAACTTTAATAATTGTTTGATATTTTGATAAAAACAAAAATACGTGTCTAATATTTTTGTATTACCTGTCTGACGGACTAAATAGAATTTCTTTTTCTTCACCCAGTCTTCATCCCTATTCTCATTATCATCTTCCTGCCCTTGCCCCATTCTACTTAGGGTCGGCGCAACACGTTTTCTTCTATATTTGTACAAATATAGAAGAAAACGTGTTGCGCCGACCCGCCTCTTGGCATAACATAGCGACCTATGATCTTTAATATGAACTGTATTCACTACCTATGTTACACAAATAAAATTGATTTTGATTTTGATTCTTCCATTATCCCCTGTCAGACGTCACAGCATCATTTCCTCTTTTTTCTTTCATATCATTCCTCACACCGTCCATCCATGTTTTCTTTGGCCTTCCTCTACCTCTCCATCCATAAATATTCATATCCATCACTCTTTTAGTCTCATGCGTTTCATCCGTCCTGATTACATGTCCATGCCAAGACAGACAACTTCCTTTCAATTGTTTTTTTTCCAATTCTATCTAATTAAGCAGTAGCCGAAGTTACTCCTTAACACATCAGCTATTTGCCAGTGAAAGTCCTGTCGAAGCCGGTGCAGCCGTTCCAGAGATTAGCCGGAACAAACAGACAGACAGACAAAAACGTTAAAAAATATATTTTGGTAAATGTACCTATATACATTCATATGCATGTAGTAAAAAGCGGTTATTTTAATATTACAAACAGACACTTCAATTTTATTTATTTTTATTCATGTATAGATGATATATATGTCGTAGGGAGGTGATTTTATTTCGTTAGACACGGTCTTCATGTGGGCAGAACATGGGTTTCGTGCTATGAAAACACACACTACAAAATCAAAAGTCATTTATTCAAACTAGGCTGATAATCAGCACCTTTTGAATGTCAAAATTACAAGAGACAGTCCCCCAAAACGCCCGCCCTTCGCCACTTCCTAGTGTTTTAGCTGGGAAGAAGAAGTGGCGGAACAAACTACCCAGCAACACATCTGTCTGTTAGGTTAGAAGAACCAGATTCTATACACAAAGTACACTGCTTTTATCGAACTAACAAATTACTTGAAATTACAATCCAACACAGTAACACTAGGCACAATGAATCGGGTTACAGTTTCAGGACGTCTTGACTCCGCCGCGATCAGACACTGACTGTCCTCCTCACCGCAAGCTCGAAACATCACGACTCTGTAGTAAGCGCGCTTAGGTGTGGGTAGACTGGTAAGTAGGTCGCTTTTGGCGCGCTTTCGATTCATGTCCTTACTAATGACCGGCTCCGACATATATATTTTTTGTTACATTATTCAAATCAATTTTATGCAATTCTATTGGTCAAAATTTGCTCAGCTCTAGTCATCTCTTCTCTTTTCCGCTCCTGTGGACATATAGCCTAAGTAAGGGGTTGGTGGCTTTAACAGTACTCGATTGAAATTTTGTGGTCCTTTTGGTGTAATATTCCTAGTTCTAGTAACTGAAATGTCAAGTCCGAGACGTAAAGGTTAAGTACAACCGTAATGTCAAATGGTGATAAATTTAGAATTGATTTGAAATATTATTTTCTAGTATTTTTGGTAAGAAACTTTTCGGTTTGATCTCGCACGGGTTGATCTTAAGCCGTGCTTGGGTGTTCCGTGGATGGGTGACCATAATTACATAATGAGTTTCCCTTCCACGTCCGTACCTCAGAAAGCACGTTAAGCCGTTGGTCCTGGCTGTCATTTACAGATCTTTGACAGTCGTTACGAGTAGTCAGAAGCCAAAAGTCTGTCATCCAGTCTTACCAAGGAGTATCGTATTACCTAGTTACTGGGTTGTGGAGGTCAGATAGGCAATTGCTTCTTGTAAAATACTGGTACTCAGCTGCATCCGATTAGACTGGAAGCCGACCTCAAGATAGTTTGGGAAAAGGCTATGCAGGTGGTAGTTTAAATAATGTTTAGTGAATAACGCATTTAATATCACTCGTGGCGCAACCTTTGGGTGTGGCCTTTAGCCTATAAGAATAAGAGGTACGACTATACAAATTTTCTTCAAGATTAATTTGTAAAACAAAAAAATACGGAAAATATAAACATCAGCAGCTATTAAAGGTAGGTGAGTGAGCTGTAACATGATAACATATTTCGAGAACGCGATACAGTCTCCCCTTAAATACGGAAAGCCGATCTCTAAAGTAGATTGTTAAACATTTTTACAAGCTTGTTAACGGAACGCTCTTTTTTTCCGGTTACCCTGGTACGGATATTTTAATGTAGACGCAATTTAAAATCGCAATCGGGTCAGAATTGCAAAGTTTAGTTACGAATTACAAAGCAAATAAAGGGTAAAGATTAGATTATTATTTGTTACCTACTTTTACAAAAATTGACGTATTTTTTTTTTCTGCCTACCCTTTCTGTTATTATAGTCGTGATGTTATATTATTTAGTACTTCGAATGTTATATAATACTTCGAATGAAACCAGTTAGCTTTCAACGAGCCCGTACCTATCCGTATGAAATTAGCACAGTATTGAGTTACTGAGCGGTTTTATGGCAAAAAATGATGGATAGTAGAATCTGACTTGTGTCAACAAGTTTTGTTTTGAAATCTATAGACGTTTAATAGATTTAGTCAGCAACGTACTGATTGAAGTTTGTGTTAGGGATTTTATTTTTCATAAACTACTTGTGATTTTTTTTCTCTGTGTCTGTGTTCCAAATAACTGTAGCAAAACAAATTGGTCCTTTGTGATTAATGGATTATCAATTCTTTGTTTATCTCTACGTAGATATTATTTATTTCTAACTAGCTGTCCCTTGCAACTTCGTCTGCGACAAATTTTCACCGTTTTCGCAATATTTTTCATTGCTGCTTCGCTCCTATTGGTCGTATCGTGATGATATATAGCCTATGTCCTTCCGAAGGTGGAAATCTATCTTCTTGCCAAATTTCATTAAGATCCGATCAGCCGTTTAGTCGTGAAAAGGTAACAAACAAACAGAGTGACTTTCGCATTTATAATACTACTACTAGCTGTCCCGCGCAACTTCGTCTGCGACAAATTTTCACCGTTTTCGCAATATTTTTCATTGCTGCTTCGCTCCTATTGGTCGTATCGTGATGATATATAGCCTATGTCCTTCCGAAGGTGGAAATCTATCTTCTTGCCAAATTTCATTAAGATCCGATCAGCCGTTTAGTCGTGAAAAGGTAACAAACAAACAGAGTGACTTTCGCATTTATAATACTACTACTAGCTGTCCCGCGCAACTTCGTCTGCGACAAATTTTCACCGTTTTCGCAATATTTTTCATTGCTGCTTCGCTCCTATTGGTCGTATCGTGATGATATATAGCCTATGTCCTTCCGAAGGTGGAAATCTATCTTCTTGCCAAATTTCATTAAGATCCGATCAGCCGTTTAGTCGTGAAAAGGTAACAAACAAACAAACAAACAGAGTGACTTTCGCATTTATAATATTAGTTTGGATTAGTATGGAAGTATGGATATATAAAATTCTCGTGTAAAAGTCCCACCGAAACAGCTGAACCGATTTGTATGAAATTTTGTGTGCAAATCGGGTAAGTCTTAGAATCAGCCAACATCTATTTTTTATACCCCTAAAACGTATAAAAATTTCCACGCGAACGAAGTCGCAGTCTCCCTATGATATCTAAAAAGTCCTGCACAAGAAAATCTCCACTATACATCACAAAAGAGGCTTTAAACCTAAGGACTTCTTTCTATTAAAACAATCTCTGGATAGAACGAACGCCAGACATGTCTGCTTTATTTAAAAAACCTCATTTGCTTGTCAACGTTGTATGTTCGGAGTGAAATTACGGCCTGAACCACATACAGGCAGCAATATCACTAACAAATTACTTTAGTCTTCATGAATATTTCATCGTGTAAGGCCTGGGCGATATTTATCTGAAAATTAAACGATACTGCGACCTTTTGTCATTAATATTCTTAGTTTATGCTTAAGAGCAAGTATGGGATAAGTATTCATGTTGTTTTTCGTGTGTATCTGTGTGACTGTGTTGTTTCTTCTTAACTTCGCAACGGATTTCGATGTGGCTTAACACTATTATAGAACTAATCCTGAAAAAGTTTACTTCTTACACTATTGTAGTTATTCTAATGTATTATGAATTTATGACGAAGTCTCTATGTATCGTCGTGGCATAAAAATGTAGAGGAGTACAGTCACGGACTTTAATTGATAAGCCACTTTTAAACTTTCCAATTTTGCAGTTTTATCCCTTCACGAAATTACACGATTAAACCCGAACTCAAACCGTATGCTCGTAAACAAGATGACATATTACTAATAATCGGAAATACTCTTATCAATAGAGGTTGAAGAAAGACTAACAAGTTGTCAATGAAAAATCCATAAAATGTTACATACGTTTATCCAATCTATTTTTTACTGACCTCCTTTGAATTAGAGCTCATTAAATACTCTTTATTTCTGAAAACCTTGGATTGGTTTTCAGACAGTTGAAATGTCGACGTCAGAGACGATTATTTTGAATTTTGGTGAATCGAATAATTGTCGTGAACGTCACCTTGGACGCCACGCGTTCGGATAAAATCGTGGGTGCGAGTTTTTCCGATGTCAAAATTACTAATCATAATTTTCTCCGTACGATAAGCGTTACTATGGCAACGCTAAATTAAATTGTCACTAGGTAACGGTTGCTACACTTGCAATTGGTTGACTTTGGGTAGTCACTCTGTACTATGTACGAATATAGCCGACGAAACCCGATTTGCATTACGCGGCTAAAATACGAACAGTGACAAGTGGCTGATCAATGAAAGTCCGTGACTGTACATGGATTGCTAATTTAAAAAAAAAAAAGATCCCCCTTTTTTTTATAAAATTGTTTAAGGTTTCAACAGAATTAGTATGCTGAGGTTTCTCTTCGTTAGTGTAAAATAAACTTTAAATTAAATTGAAAATCAAATCTTCGTAATAAATTGAATTTTAGATCTAGGTCGTCTGTTACGAAAAAGCTTTTGAAAAAAAAAACAATTAAGTGCATTATTATGTTTTAAAGGTGATTAACTTGAACGCTTCCATCACGCATACGCTTCCATAAAAGTGATGTTTAATAAAAAGAGTGTCTATGGAGTTTCTTGCCTTCTTTTTGGGTTATGTTTAAGTCTCATGTAATAGCAGGTGAGCCTATTGCCATCAACCGGGCTGCTACTGAGAATTTCTTGATGGAATAACCGAGTAATTCTTTACCCGACTCGGGAATCGAACCCAGGACTACATGGTCAGCAGTCGAGGTAGTGACCACTGGACCAACGAGGCAGGCCATGTACAGATGTATCATCATCAGCCTATAATGATCCCACTGCCGGGACACAAGCCTCCTCTCTATCAGAGGGAGTGGGCTGTAATCCATCACGCGGGCCCAGTGCGGGATGATAGATGTCACATGTCTTCGAATTTTTAGTTCTAGGACATGCCGGTTTTCTCACGATGTTTTCCTTCACCATTTTTAAAGCGATATATGTGATGTTAGTATGTTCCATTCATAAGAAAAGCTGTCTTTCATTCCTTGTTCACGCAAATCCATTACCTCCCGATATGTTCACTCAGAGACATACAAAAGTCATTAGCCCTTACCTATGGGAACCTACTTCGTTCGCAGATGTAGGGCACCTCAGCATCGCAGCACCAAACGTTCCAGACAAGATTATACTGATGTAGTGCCAACCTGATTAATGCGCTTTGAATCGTGCCAAAGAGCCGTGATAATTGCTGGGTTTTGGTTTAGCAATTTGCTTGGTTACATTTGGACTGGTTGTGATTTCGAGAAGATGATATTAAAAGCTGTTGGAGAAGTGCGTTCAAAATGGTGCAAGCATGTTACGTATGTCGTAATTAGGAGGAATGCAACAATTTTGTTTTTTTTTTTTTTGAGATAGCAGAGCGCGAATAGTTCCTTGCAGTACTGTACTTCCGACTGAAGCCTCTGACATTATGAAAAAACCGGACAAGTGACTCGCGCATCGAGGGTTCCGTACAAGCTTTTACGTTCATCGTTTGTCTATCACGGAAATCAGGGCTCAGAGAATCAATCAAAAATCTTGATACCACAAAGCGTTTTTGATAAAAACCGGCCAAGTGCGAGTCGGGTTCCGTAACATTATTTATAAAAACGAGCTAAAAAATCACTTTTTTGTATGGGAGCCCACTTAAATATATATTTTATTCTGTTTTTAGTATTTGTTGTTATATCATCAACAGAAATACATAATCTGTAGAAGTTTCAACTGGCTACCTATCACGGTTCATGAGATACAGCCTGGTGACAGACGGACGGACGGACAAACGGACGGATAGCGAAGTCTCAGTAATAGGATCCCGTTAGACCCTTTGGGTACGGAACCCTAAAAAGGGCCTTGACAGACAGACAACGAAGTTTTTTTTTTTTATTATTATAAATAGGCTCGCGTTTGACCACTATCTCACCTGATGGTAAGCGATGATGTGGTCGACGGTGAAGCACGCTTGCCTAGAAGAAACCTATTCACTCTTGACTTGAAGACCCCCAGATTGTAGCTATCGGGAAACACAGACTCCGGCAGGGAATTCCACTCCTTAGCGGTACGCATAATAAAAGTATTCCCAAAGCGCTTAGTGCGTATAGGTGGGATGTCCACCATGTACCGATGGCGCATCGCCGTACGTCTTGTAGTCCGATGATGAAACGGGCTAGCTGGAATTAGGTCATGCAATTCCATCGCACACTCCCCGAAATGTAACCGGTAAAAAACCGATAGGCTGGCAACTCGGCGACGATGTTCAAGGCTCTGGAGCTTAGATTTGACCAGTGCCTCATTGCCAATGAGCCTCTTGGCCCGCTTTTCAACCGACTCAAGTGCATCAAGCTGGTATTTGGCAGATCCGTCCCAGAGATGAGAACAGTACTCCATGCACGAACGAACTTGTGCTTGATACAAGCTGAGCAGCTGTTCTGGCGTAAAGTACCTTCTCACCTTTGCAAGGACCCCCAACTTTTTGGCAGCCAGCTGTGCCTTTGCCTCAATATATGAGCCAAAATTGAGGGTTGATGTTAAAGTTATGCCAAGAAGCTCAAGATGGTCTGCTATTGGCACGGTGACATCTCGGAAAGTTGGAGCAGGGTAAAATTGGTTCTTTTTTGCGGAAAAAAGACACGCCTGGGTTTTGGTAGCATTAAACCTGACCAGATTGGCATCGCCCCATTCAGAGACTGCTTGCAAGGACAGGTTCAAACGCTCCACCATAGCCTCACGAAGTGATCTTATACGGGTTCCTTTTTGCCTTTTGGTGTACGGAACTCTAAAAATACATTTAAGGCGCATGCTTATCGCATTGTTTGAGAGCAATTTTACTTTTAATTTATTATTTTGTAAAATTATGTTAATTTTCAGACTATTTATTAGTAACTGGAAAGGGCGTAAAATAATATGCGTTCAAAAAAGACAAATCTCTATTTTCAATATTTTGTATCGAGTTAAGTGGCTTGCGATTGGCGAGGCCTATGTCCACCAGTGGGCTGTTGTACTTATAAGCTGATGATGATGACAAAATAGCTACCGGAAATATTATAAAGGGTGTAAAACACCTCTTAACGAAGCCGAAAGGCACTGGTTCTCCCTGTCATTGCGATCATTTTTTTGTTCTACACCATACCTGGGAACCTTCTAGTTACGGAGATATTAGGGGTCAAAGTTCCAACTTTTTGACAAGTATTTTTTTAAATACAAGTTTTTAATGTTAGATTTTTACTTTAAACACCTCCACGACCCCCGTACAATTCAATCCGTCCATCAGCACAATGTTTTGAGAGCGTTACATTGAGTTGTACCACAAAACATGATTTTACACCCCCCAAAAAAAAGTCGTTTCCCAGCAATAATTTTTGCGTAAAGTTACTTAGTTTCATGTACAGAATGCTTGGTTGACGGCTTCGTGATGAAGTGATTTACACCGTGTATGTATACAAGGTGTTGTTTTGCAACCTCGTCAAATTTCAGGAGGTGGTCACGAAAGACATAAATAATCAATTAAAATTACGGTACCTAGTTAATTATTAATAAACGCTAGTTTTTTTGGTTGTTTAAGTTTGTAAGTATTTCAGAATAACCCCCTTAACGTGGTTTAGGGACTAAGAAATTATCGAATAAACGTTTGAGATTGTTTGTACGTGTGTAAGCGAGGTTATAAGGCAAGAACCAGACGTGCCGCGTTTAAAACACGGGTTGTTCACACTTACCGATTTCCGTAAATATGAAAAAAATAAAATACCTACCCATTTTATTATTGATTCGGGACGAGAATCATTAGCATAGTTACCTCCTTGAATTTGACGAGAATGCAAAACAACACCTTGTATACAGGGTGTAACGGAAAGGGTATATACATCCTTAAGGGTGTACTACAGACCATCAAACAGAACATGTTGCTCAACATAAAAAAAAATCTGCTGCCTATACATGTGGGTCGAATAGGTATTGTAATTTTCTATGGGGCAGCAGATATTTTTTTTGCTGAAAAAACTCGTTTTATGATGAGAAACATGTTCAGTTTGATGGTCTGTAGCACACCCTTAAGGATGTATATACCCTTTCCGTTACACCTTGTATAAATACATCATAATACCATTCACATTACAGTAAAACTTATAACCGTCCGTATTACTACTGGTTATATCAAAGCGAGCCGTCAACGGTTATGGGTATCACTTTATTATTGTACCTAAGGAAATAACACATTCATATCCATACTACATCGCATGTATTTGCCATAAGGAAAAATGTGCTAAGCCGACATGCCTATATTTCTACTATTATTAGACAGATAATGTTTTTCGTACAGTCAGCATCAAAAGTCGGTTAACACTTATAAATATTACTCCAAGTTTTGTGCTGGTCAGTGTGATCTGATGTTATATTGTTTTGCGAATTTGTGTAACCATTTATGAAAATATTGTTATGTATTTTACTCCAGCCTGTTAATATGGATCGTTCTAAAGCTAAGACGTCTTATAATTTTGGTTATGTTACAAAAATCGGGTTATAAAGAAAAACTTTGTAAAAGTGAGATTTATACGATGCGTGGTGATTACGGCACCATTGTTTTACTAGTAATTTTGCAAGATTGACAATCTTAGTATAAAGTCATCATCATCGGCCTAGTCTTTTCCCAAACTATCTTGGGGTCGGCTTCCAGTCTAACCGGATGCAGCTGAGTACCAGTATTTTACATGAAGCGACTGCCCATCTAAACTCCACAACCCAGTAACTGGGTAATACAACACCCCTTAGACTGGATGTCAGACTTTTGGCTTCTGATTTCTCGTAACGACTGTCAAAGATTTACATGTGGCAGTCGGGACCAACGGCTTAACGTGCTTTCCGACGCACGGAGGAAACTCGATATGTAATTATGGTCACCCATCCACTGACCTACATCGGCAAGCCCGGCTTAACCTTAAAGATTGACCCGTGCGGCTGCTATTATTTAGCAACGATCTCCTTAGTATAAAGTATGCATCAAAAAACTCCTCCTCAACGCTTTCAGCTGATAATGTGCCCTAGACACTGCACAACGTGGCAAAAAATGTTTTACGTTGTAAAACTTAACTTACTTAGCAATATGTGGATTGAAGGGATCATCATCATCATTAGCCTATAATGTTCCCACTGCTGGGACACAGGCCTCCTCTCCTAAGAGAGGGAGTGGGCTGTAATCCACCACGCGGGCTCAGTGCGGGTTGGTAGATGTCACATGTCTTCGAATTTTTGGTTCTAGGACATGTCGGTTTCCTCACGATGTTTTCCTTCACCGTTTTTGAGAGCAGCGATGATGAAATAAATTACACAAAGTAATGCGCCTGCCTGAGTTCGAACTCACGGCTTACTGCTCGTAAGTCGGGGCTGCCACCACTGGGCCACCGCCGGTCTCGCTGGGCCACCGCCGCTCTCGCTGGGCCACCGCCGCTCTCGATTGAAGGGATACTTGTCCAGAAAATGTTTGTTAACATGCTTGCAAAATAAGTCGCAAACGCAGTATTGGTAAGTGATTTTTTATATTGTATTATTGGTTACATACAACTAGCTATGGCTGATGTTTCAAACAAGATCTTTGAAGTTTAGGTACAAGGCAACATTTCATTAGCGTTCTCTTTGAAATACATATTAAAAATGTTACATTGTCGTGTCAATTTGGTGTTCTCGTTAAGTTTTGCAGCATTAACTTGTATTAACAGTTTGTTACATAATATTTTGTCACATCTAGTAAACCTTACTTAGTAGTACTGTGGGATCAGAGATAAAGGTTTTTATAAAAAGATTATGATTTAAAAGAGTTTCTTGCCCATTCTTCTCCGTAGAGATCTACGTTTTGGAATGGGCAACTACAGTACTTTCACAGTTATTAAGTTTTGTGACTGGGACTGTAGCTTCATTTTGATTGTTGTTTGACTATTCAAAAGTGCCTGTAACTGGCCCACTTATAATAAATGATTTTGATTTGATTTGAAAGAATATATTAATATGTTGTAGTTTTATCCATCCACAGAGATGAAAGATAAATAAAAAATAAAATGGAACGATGTCTTGTAATATTGCTTTTCCCATTGCGATAGCAGAACAATAAATAATGATTCGTATGATTTGATTTAATTCAGAAGTTTTACGAGATGGATGCTCGGTCGATTTCGACAAAATTTCAATGTATGGTAAAATCAAGTAAAGGTTAGATGTACCACGAAGATTATAACCAGACTTAATGTATCGGTCCCTACTTGCTTCTCGGTTTCATCTCGTTCCAGTGTCGGGACATATAAAGGATTACTTATCTCGCCATGGAAGGATTGGTTAAGATCGGGTAATTTCCATGACTAACTGAAAGCTGTGTTACAGCTAATGGTTTCATTCTGGTAATGATATGATGAACAAGGTGAAAAGTTCATCATCCTTCACTTCAAAGGGGGATACTCCGATCGCGATCTGCTGGCATACCATGACGTCTGAAAGCAATATTGTTTTACTCTTATTCCAGTGTAGGAAAGAGACAGAGCTATACAGGATGTCTAGCGCCATCTCTTTCCCATACTGGAAAAGGAGTAAAACAATAATGTTTTAAGACGTCATGGCAGGCGACCTGCGTCGCATAACAATATTGTACAGTATTTTCACCGTGCAATTCTTTGGATTTATCTGTTATATTGTACACGTCGTCTCAAGTAAAAAAAACCGGCCAACTGCGAGTCGGGCTCGCGCACGAAGGTTTCCGTACCATCCATACTTCCATACTAATATTAATATTATAATTGCGAAAGTCACTCTGTTTGTTTGTTTGTTACCTTTTCACGACTAAACGGCTGATCGGATCTTAATGAAATTTGGCAAGAAGATAGGTTTCAACCTGAGGAAGGACATAGGCTATATATATTCACGCTACTACCAATAGCAGCGGAGTAGCAATAAAAATGTTGCAAAAACGGGTAAAATGTGACACAGACGAAGTTGCGCGGGACAGCTAGTTATTTATAAAAACGAGCAAAAAAACTTTTTTGTATCGGAGCCCCTTTAAATATTTATTTTATTCTGTTTTTAGTATTTGTTGTTATAGCACAACAGAAATACATAATCTGTAGAAATTTCAACCGGCTAACTATCACGGTTAATGAGCCTGGCACACGGACGGTCGGACGGACGGACGGATGGACAGCAAAGTCTCAGTTCTATTACTGAGACTCAAACGTCAAACGGGACCAGACTATTAGGGTGTATGGGTGAATGTGAGTGCTGCTGCTGCC
Organism: Cerastis leucographa; assembly: GCA_963082945.1. Classification (NCBI taxonomy): domain Eukaryota; kingdom Metazoa; phylum Arthropoda; class Insecta; order Lepidoptera; family Noctuidae; genus Cerastis; species Cerastis leucographa. Next base: position 7,099,542 of record OY720382.1, read on the forward strand.
GCTGGATGTGGTCGAGCTGTTATATCCTAATCTCCTGGACCTTCCTTGAGCTATGTAGTATTTTGCGTGACGTCAGTCATGATACGTAGTTTGTACACACGGTGACACATCACACTATAAATTCCAGTATTACGTGGCCTCGCTCTGTATAGATTTCCCGTACAATGAGAGATCCGCATGAACTGGTTTTGTACAGCTTGATTGATTGTGCGTACATATGGCGTTGTAGGTGCTGAAAAATAACGTAAGAAAATAAAAAAATAAACCATCCATCCAGCCCTTTCAGTACTAAAGACTTCTCAGAAACTAAATCACAATAGTAGCATCAGTAAGACAAGTTGCTGTTTTGACAGGCTACATTGTGTCAGGGCATTGTTCATAAGCCGTATGCATGGCGCGCACGTATAGTTGGCATTTACAAGTTGGTTCTATTGCGTGCTGTGGTGGAACTTGGAACTGCATTATCTTATTAGGATTGTGTAGGCATAGATCGAAATTTACTGTTGTGTTGAGGTTGGGCTGTTTTTCTGTTTTGCCAAGGAATTTAATTTTAATTAAATTTAAATAAAAAACAAAATTATTTAAATAACGCTCCCACTGCTAAATTACCAGCCTTCACTGCGAGGAGGAGTGAAATCCACCATTTGGGTCCGGTGCTGGTTGGTAAACTTGAATGATAGAAATCTTATTGTGAAGAATGTGAAGTAAAATTGCAAAATCTTAGCAGCAATATTAACGTGATGATAGACTAGTTTAGGAATACGCCAGGATCAAGGAATTAACATACAATATTGAATTATAAGTATCTGTATTGTATCTGTATGTTCAAAAGGCTAAACAATTCGTGGGTAGCTAAATAAAAGCTATAGTGAGTACATAATTATGCAAGTATTGTACTAACTAATCAAATAAGTTCTACCAGAACTTTTACCGGTTGATTCCAGGGTTCTAAATATGCTCACTAGCTAATTCAATTATTAGTCCTCATCACCATCTGACTAGTCTTTTCCTAACTCCGTTGGGGTCGGCTTGTGTTGTATTTTATAACGGGCTGGTGTATCTACGCAACTCCACGTCCACAGCTCGTATTTTTCGTCGTTGGGGTCGGCTTCCAGTCTCACTGGATGCAGCTGAATACCAGTATTTTACATGGAACGACTGCCTATCTGACTCCCACAATCCAGTTAACCCGTCAGAAGGCGCGCCTCAGTTAGTTACACGGAGAGGCGCGCGCGAGCAAATTACTCACACTACTTTAAATGCTTATATTTCTACTTTTATATGTATTTATTGGATTATAATGGAATTATATAAATAAGACAAGGTTTAAAGAGTAAGATAATGAATATTTTAATTAAAACTACGAAACATAAATGCTACTTCAAAAGCAAATTTGTGCTTGACGTCGATCATTTTACAAGATGTTCTGGGTAAAAACAAAAAATATTATTATTCAAATATTACTGCAGTGTTTACATAATAATTAACCAATATAATATAAATAAATAAAATAATATATTCTAGAAAATACAATAATGCTTTTTTTATATGATGGGCGCGTGATGAGCAAATTGCCGCACGATGCTACGCGGCCTCACAAACACTTCGCTGATGCGCGGTCACAACCGAACTGACCGGTATGAGAGTTGCGTCAGTAGGGAGGGGATGAATAGTTAGGAAGCTACCTAGGCGCTTGAGACGTTAGGGCATCAGTATCACCAAAAGTTTTAGCTTTTAATTTTTGTGTGAGCAAATTGCTCATAGCGCGTTCTCACAAGTTAATACTGGGTAATACGATACCCCTTAGTAAGACTGGTTGTCAGACTTTCGGGCCACTGACTACCTGTAATGAGTATCAAAGACCTACAAATATCAAATGTTATTTATTTATTATTTCAATTAATATTAGTCCTCAAAATTTGTTTATTTAATTCAAATAATATTATCAAAAAAAAAAAAAAGTTGACATTACAAAACCAAAAGTCGACAACGCAATTATATTTTCGAGTAATCATAAAAAAAAAACATACATAGTAATTTATATTTAATGCTCAAACGTTGATTCCCTGGAGTTATTCTTATACACTTTTGGTCTACATTTGCGTTCCATCTCATTACTTAGTCTGACGTCGTTCGTAATTCATCTCAGTCTGTTTTCTCTTCCTAAAATTAATGCTCAAGGGCCCCTCATGAGATTTTCTTTTATTAAAGAATACCTTTTGAATTTTTGATGGTTTTGCGGTTAATGTTAAAATTATATGATAGCAAGAAATGACGTGGACTAGATGGAAAGCTGAAAATTTTGCTGTAATTACATAACGTCAACGTCGTCGTCGTCGCCTCTTTTCCGGAAATGTTAGGCATAGGTGTACCTAATAGTACTAGTACACTCACATTTCACGAGTTATGTTTAAAGTCTCATGTAATAGGGAAGAGCCTATTGCCATCAGCCGAGCACAATTCCTGATGGAAAATCCCAATACGACTTTGCCCGACAAGGAAATCGAACTCAGAATTTCATGCTCAGCAATCACGAGAGCGACCACTAAACCAACGAAGTAGTCGACATGATCGTCGTATTTAACAAAGACGAGGACTCTGTTCAGCTGAAAAAAAAAACATGTTTGTGATACTGGTGTGATAATCTGGTGTGACTACGAGTCGGTAAGGTTAAATTCCCACAAAAGTATTTCTAACATAAAATGCTCGCCAACCAATACCAAGTTTCTGCGTCGAGGAAGTAGTATGTGCCATCAACTGACCAACTAAATAGTTCTCTAATTTAAACTTTATAAAACTCCACCGTCTTCAACTTAACGTTGTTTACCACCATTAAGAACTAACATTTTATCTGCCCCATGTTTTCAAGACTGGCTATAAATCTCTTCGCACGAACACATGCTTTATTTTAGACTAGGTACCTAGAGTTTAGACAAACGAGCACTACCAGATAAGAATGGTGGAGTTCTGAATGTCTGTTAATTGTAGACTCTTCCGACTCTATACTTTTTATTTTATCATCATACAGTCGAGGAGCTGACAAGTGAACACTTTTTATTTTATCATCATCAAGGAGCTGACAAGTGAACAACCGGTACTGGTCCTACGTGGCCCACTCGCCCCTCTCTCTCGTAACGTGGCAACGTTTAAGGTTTTAATATGCTTATGAAGAGCTGAACCAAAAAACCACTACCAATCGTTGAAAGGTATGAAATTTTAAAAAAAATCCGACACAAAAAACCTCTAAAAAAACAAAAATAAATTAATTCAAGCGTCGTTGCGTCGGGGGTCCGCTTTGTTTTGTGCTTGTGCTAAGCGGTCTACTTAGCGGTCCCCCGACGCTACGACGCTTGGATTAATTTATTTTTGTTTTTTTAGAGGTTTCTGTATTACTTGCTGATTTTTGGTTCAGCTCTTCATAAGCTTTTTAGAGGTTTTTTTGTGTTGTTGTGGGGTTTTTTATTTTTTTTATTTTATTTCATGCTTTTTAAACTACTAGCCTTGACTGTCCCACTCCTGTTCTCGGTGTTGCGCCTCTTCTTCCTAATTAACGAAAACAAGGAAAGTTATAAATTTAAAAAAAAAGACCCGAGATTTTAGGGCGGTCGTGCCCGGCGATGCCTATGCTGAAAAGTGACAAGATTTCAAATTTCGAATCGACCACAGCTGTGGAAGTTGTTTATATCCCTTCATCAACTCGAAAAGAGGTGATGATCTTGAAACGGCTGAGCAGATTTTCTAAAAACAAAACTAAAAACACTCGATTAAAACACCTTTGAAACGAAACCATTTTTATCAAAATCGGTTCATCCGTTTAGGAGCTACAATGCCACAAACAGACACACAGATACACACGTCAAACTTATAACAACCCTGTTTTTTTGTCGAATGTTAAAAAAAACTGAACATCGCATTACATAGTGGTTATTCGGACGTTGTGAAATAGACCCTAAATAACACAAATATTTATCAAATTTTTTTGAGCTGTCATATCAAATTAGATAAAAGGTGGTTTTTTTTTTATGGAAAACATGATTTTGGACACAAGCCAGATAGGCTAACGACCTCAAAAAGTAGCTAGGGTCAATGTCCAGCGCACGACTTGAGTATCAAGTATGTTATACCACAAAACCTTGTACCTGAAACCATTAGGAAGATTTATTTTTGGTCGTTTGAGGAATGCAATTGAAAAGGATTGATTTATTATTGAAGTTCAAACCCCAATGGTTTGAACTTTAATAATAAATCAATTCTTTTACATTTTTAAATTAAATAATTAGGTACACTTTTCCAAAGATGAGGGTTTTCAACCAACCCTAGAAAGATTTATCTGATTTTGATTTATGAGCCATGCTTTGAGCTTTGTGCTCATCGCTTTAATCCGTCCAATATTTCAGAAAAGAGCTATCTACAAAAAAAAAGAGTGCCACGCATTCACTCTCGCTCTGTCTCTTTCTATTCCCCCTCTCCAGGAGCGTTGAACGTTTAACGCAACAGTGCTTTCATACCCCCTACATGGTAGCGTTAAACGTTTAACGCAACCTTGATGGAAGTTGCATTAGAGGTTTCACTTTAAAAATGAGAATTGGTTTGATAAATTATAACTATTACCATCATAAAGAATGTTTAGACAGAGGTGTTATTACAGTACAACCACATTTGGCCAGTTTTGTTCACGTTGTTGTTATTAACAAATCTGGATTGCCACTTAAAAATTCCTGATGGAAAACCCAAATATTACTTAGCTAGGCTTGTGAATCGAACCTAAAACCTCGTACTCGACAGTAAGACTGGCCCACTGGACAGACTGTCCCACTGGACACACTCTGTCCCACTGGACAGACTCTGTCCCACTGCTAGACAAAGGCCTCCTCCAAGGTTTTTCAAAGCTCTTGTCCCACACTCGCAGATAAATTATATGATCAAACTAGCTCTGCCCGCGACTTCGTTCGCGTGAAATTAAACATAAAAGTGATTTAGATTTTTTTTTGTAATAATTTTTTGATTTTTTTCTATAATAGAAATAGCCTAAGTTACTCCATAATGCATCAGCTATCTGCCAGTGAAAGTCCAGTTCCAGAGATTAGCCGGAACAAACAGACAGAAATTGTAAAAAATGTTATTTTGGTATATTATTATGCACCGTATACACGGTGTAAATCACCTCATCACGAAGCCGTCAACCAAGCATTCTGTACATGAAACTAAGTAACTTTACGCAAAAATTATTGCTGGGAAACGACTTTTTTTTGGGGGGTGTAAAATCATGTTTTGTGGTAGAACTCAATGTAACGCACTCAAAACATTGTGCTGATGGACGGATTGAATAGTACGGGGGTCGTGGAGGTGTTTAAAGTAAAAATCTTACATTAAAAACTTGTATTTAAAAAAATACTTGTCAAAAAGTTGGAACTTTGACCCCTAATATCTCCGTAACAAGAAGGTTCCCAGGTATGGAGTGGAACAAAAAAATGATCGCAATGACAGGGAGAACCAGTGCCTTTCGGCTTCGTTAAGAGGTGTTTTACACCCTACATTCATATACTTTTAGTAAAAATCGGTTATTTTAATATTACAAAAGACACTTCAATTTTATTTATTTGTATAGATAAATAAATTTGGATACTCCGCTTGTCCTTATTCCATGGAACCTAAATATAACTGGCGAAATGTAGGTGTAATATTATTATTAGGTATACCTCTGCCTAACCCTTCGGGGATTAGGGGCGTGATTTTATATTATGTTAGTTTCAGATGACTATACAAAGTTAATCTCCAGCTTTCCTCCTATAAGGCTTAGTTCCACGTTGTGGTATCAGTGACGACTGTATTACTACAGAAGTTAATTAAAGGGTCGTACATTGCTAATGTTATTATCTGCTCGGGAAAACTTGTTGTAATAAAGTTTGGCGTTTACGTTGATATATGTTTGTCCGTATTTTGGAAGTCTGGTTAAATGCTACATACGAAAATAAATCTAAATCGCTCCGTAAAAATGAATGCAATGAAGATTACACTGAAGAAGAATATAACTTATCTAAAGTTCTATACATCATTTTGAATAAATACAAGTTATCTACAGTTACTATTTAACACACAACTAGCCCGCGACCGGGGTTAGGGCGTTGGATGCTATTTATTCCAGTAATTTACGCGTGAGATAATGTCTAAGCGAGCAATAGCAAATCAAGCCGTTCAATCATGGAACAAAATGCAACAGTAGGTACGAATCATATTGTAACTCACTGAATGCGTCGCGTTCGTGTGGGTCATACCGAACCAGCAGATAACACCAAGTAAACTTTAGTATTTACTAAATAAACATTGTTAATCAGCAATTATTTTTTTGTTACTGTTATGTTCATTTTTGTTTAACGTATTTTCCCGTGACCTCGGATTGTTTATATTACTTACTAATATATAAACCGGGAGCTCAATTATTGAAATCAGTCGCAAAAATAAATTCAAGTATTGCTGCGCTTGTTGCGTATACAACAATGAAGTTTCAGAATCTTGTTGGGTTAACGTTCATATTCGTATTACAATTATATCACAGTGAGTGCCAGTTACGTTTCACAATTTTACCCAACACATTCAACGTCACCTTCGAAATTGGACTACGCCGTAACTCATTTGCCAGCAGCCTCAAAAAAATATTGGATGAGGATGGAACTGGATCATCTGCAGGGAAAATTTTTGATTCAACATCACGACATGAAGAACAGAGTCCCAACGTATTTGTCGACACCATGAAAGAAATCTTAAACGAACATGAAGTTGACTCAATGATAGATGAAATATTTAAATCCACAACAAGGCCAGAGGAAGTAACTCAAATAAACTCCGACTTATTCAACGACAGAAACAATGAAATTTCCTATGAGAATGGAACTGAGACTAGAAGGGATAAGATTTTTGATTCTACATCACAGGCCGAGAGACAGAGCCCACTTATACCCGAAGTAAACAACGACGACCTCAACGAAATCATTTTTAATCCAGAGAGAGATGATTCTATTGAACCAGAGGAACAGGTAGAGTACAAGCCTTCGGACGAAAACCTCATTATTCACATGTGCAGTATGACCTCACCACAGCTGATCGCTATGCACGGCTACCCGGCGGAGTCTCACACAATTGTTACTGACGACGGATATATATTGACAATCCATAGGATACCATATTCTAAATACAACGAAAATAAAGTAGGTCCTAAAAAAACAGTGCTATTACATCACGGTCTTCTCGGGAGCTCTTCCCATTGGCTAATACCAGGACCAATGAAAGGCCTTGGATATATCTTATCAGACGGTGGTTACGATGTGTGGATGGCCAACGTGCGCGGAAACACTTACTCCCGAGCTCACATTTCAAGAGATGTTAAATCGTTTGAATTTTGGAACTTCACGTTTCACGAAGTGAGCCAACACGATCTCCCAGCAGTCATAGATTACATAATGGAGGTTAAAGGAGAGGACGTCAAAATAAATTACATCGGTCATTCTATGGGAACTACGGTACTGTTCGCAATGCTGTCCACGAAAACTGAATACAATAAGGTGTTAAGAGCAGGATTTGCTTTAGCTCCAGTTGCCTACATGACTAATATAAAGAGCCCGATAAAAAAGTTAGCTAAGCATAGTAATAAGATACACTTTCTCATGGGACTATTCGGCGGAGCTAATGAGTTTCTTCCTCAAAATCCGGTGCTCAACTGGTTATCAGAACATTCTCTTGAGCTGATGCGTCATGAAAATGCAGATAAATTTGAAGACGCGATGTCTATTTTGTTTGGGCATGATGCTGGACAATTTAATAAGACATTGTTGCCATTATTACTTCGTCAAAGTGCGGGTGCTTCCACCAAAACGTTAATACACTACGCTCAAGAAATCTAGCAGAGGGGAAAGTTCCAAATGTTTGACAACGGGCCTGCGGGTAACATCAAGGCATATGGTACCAGATCTCCTCCTGAATATCCGTTACACAAGATCACATTGCCTATTGCTCTGTTCAGCGGTGAGAACGATTGGTTATCCAGTGTTGATGATGCAAGAAACTTGTATAAACAGCTTGTGAATCCAATAGAGCATTACATTGTGCCGTTGAGGGAATTTAATCATGCAGACTTTTTGTGGGCAATTGATGCACCCACTCTACTATATGCAAGGTTGTTACAATTGTTAGAAGAAGATGTTAATCAGCTCGACTCTCCTGTTTTAGATAACAATAATATCTGAGATGAAGCAGATGTCACCGAAGAATTTAATAAATTTTTATTCTTTGTTTACTAACATAACAAACTCCACCTCATGCACGCAACCTTCTACGATCCTTACATAGGTACTCCTTTTGCCTCGTCCTCGTTCATACATCAGAAGGCGAAAGGCACGAGTTTGTGTCATGTTATGTTGTTTTGTGTTTATTTTGATCTTGACTCACACGTTAAAATGTGTTGTATATAATTTTGTTACTTCACCTATTGCAATTTATTCTACGGTGTTATCATTTATGTGTATATAAAGATTGTTTTGGATCGTGTTTATTTAATCGCGATTATTTATTACGTGTCCTATGCCTACGTTTATAGTTTGTTAAATATGTAAATCATTTTGTATGTGGTCAATAAATAATTGTTTTGGCTTTCACTTTGATGTTTACATTTTTCAGTGCACAGTAGTTAAGAAAATTATTGATTTCTTGAGAATGTGTATTGCTGTGTCCTATATTTGAATTCAAAACACCGGCTATGACAAGTCTTATCCAAATCTCAAAAAAAAAAAACTTTCCGTGCAAAATTGTCGGATCAGGTGAGGATTTGTATTGGAAGTCAAATTTGGTAGGTAGTCATGTTTGGCTTTTAGTTACCTAGAGCATGGTACGAAACTATCAGTCAGCGAATACGATCTGCACTTGGCTGTTATAAATAAAACTACGGAACCCAACACTGCGCGTGGCCCAACATGCACTTGACCTTTTTTTTTTATTAAATCGAAGACCCGACACAGCTCGGTAACCGACCAGTTTTGACGCGTAGTAAACTGGACTTAATTTCTTGCTAATGATCTCTAGTGTTACCCCTTTCAAGGAATAGGTCGACTTAGCCTTTAACCCTGTATAATTGTTTAGCCCCCAGATAGGCCCCAAGATCGAGGAGCCCCCTGCATTTTCTGAAGTAGGTAAGTACACTAAGTACTTACAGTCATTCAGTATAAGTCATCCATCATTTATTTGGAGTGGGTGTAGCATGTCTTCTCCCTAATACTTGACGTATCACGGTCCGATTCCCACACGGAACAAATATTTGTATGGCCTACCTGCCTACAACTGCCTGTAGGTAGTCGTTGTAAGTTTAAAAACGCTTAAAAAATATTTATTTATTGCAAAATGTACACAATCACAGTTACAAGCTATGGGCTTAAAACTAGACAGTACATGACCCTGTTAGGGCGCAGCAAAATAACTTAAAACTAACTTAATAGTATAGTAGCGAGTCTTTTATTACTTAATTTAGGAACATTCACAATAAAAATATATATATATATAAAAAACATATCTAGCAACTCCTCATACATAAAAGAAAATATATTATAATTAACACAAACACATACATATAATTTGAGCTCTATTTTAGCTTCCCATCGTCCATAAATTCCTGTACACTATAATACTATATACTTTGACAATTATTCAAAAGTCCAAACTCAAGGTCTGCCAACGTGCCATGGAGCGCAGCATTCTAGGCGTCACACTAACCGGTACGCAATACGACACTGCGCTCCAAAACACAAATTACTGATGTTGCTCAAAAAGCCGCTAAGCTGAAGTGGGACTGGACAGGCCACGTCTGCCGCATGCCCAATGATCTGTGGGCCAAAATAACCACTTTCTGGAGCTGACACAGCCAGAAGGCGTCGCGGTAGACCTCGTAAAAGATGGCGGGACGAGTTGGACAGGACCAGCAGCCAGTGGTCCACATTGGCCCTGGATCGAGATAATTGGAAGTCATGGGGAGAGGCCTTTGCCCAGCAGTGGGATGACGCAGGCTAGCAGTATCAGTATCAGTATAATAACATTTTTGTAAAAGCAATGTTTTCAGCCTTGCTTTAAATACACATAGTGTCTTCGTGGACCGGATATTTTTAGGTAATTTATTATATATCTATATGCTTCGGTATTCTGGACTAGTTTAATTATTATTTCATCTCAGCATGCAGTCACTTTCTTTCTAGCTATCAGTTAAAAGCCCATCCATCATTTGTTTTGGTCTTCTTCTACTCCACATAAAGGGTGTAAAACACCTCTTAACGAAGCCGAAAGGCACTGGTTCTCCCTGTCATTGCGATCATTTTTTTGTTCTACACCATATCTGTGAACCTTCTAGTTACGGAGATATTAGGGGTCAAAGTTCCAACTTTTGGACAAGTATTTTTTTAAATACAAGTTTTTAATGTAAGATTTTTACTTTAAATACCTCCACGACCCGCGTATTATTCAATCCGTCCATCAGCACAATGTTTTGAGTGCGTTACATTGAGTGCTACCACAAAACATGATTTTACACCCCCCAAAAAGAAGTCGTTTCCCAGCAATAATTTTTGCGTAAAGTTACTTAGTTTCATGTACAGAATGCTTGGTTGACGGCTTCGTGATGAGGTGATTTACACGGTGTATATGTTTAAAATTTGCCAGACTATTTCTTCAAAACTTTTTCATCGTTCCTCCGTATAACATGGGAAATAATTACCACAGAGCTTTTCAGTCATCAGCACCACGTTTAAACTTTAGTATCAGTACTGACTGACCTACTGATAACTAAATCGGAAAGTATTTATTTTTATCGTTTACCTTCAGCGTGTGAATGCTATATTGTTGCTGATAACAACATCGGAATTCCCTAAAACAATACTTATTTTTGTTTTATTTGGTTTTTTCGGAATTAAAAAAAAAATATGATAGTAGCATGCATTAAGATAACAAAGTGCAAGGATCAGACAAATGTTTTAAAAGTGAGTGTTTTTAAAACTTAACAAAAACCCCGCCTCGTGTAAACAATAATAATACATATTTATCTACCTTTGCATATTTAAATGCGTTGTGCGACCGACGATTTTATCTAAAATACCCAAACCATTTAATATTTTTATTATAATTTTAAGTCATAATATGAGAACCCATGCAGCTTAGCGTCTGAGATGGTCTTTTGAAAAAAGAACCACACAGATTTTAGAGCATCTGTCCAGTCAGTGCAAGCAGTTGTCAGTGATCGTGTAGCTCGCCTAATAAACTAAGGAGCTCAATGACACGACGAACAACACCAAAAAAAAGACATTTGGGTAGGCCGCATCAAGTACTCAAACTGCCAACTAAACTAAATCGAAATAAAAAAAAAAAATGACCAAAATAGTTCTCATATTCACAGTAATAAACAATAATAATACCTAATACAAAAATTGAAAAAGTAAATAATGTCAACTAAATCTAGAATAATAATAATAAAAAATAAAAGTAAATAATGTCATTGTGTATTTAAATTAAGTACGGCAACCGCATCAAAGATTACGTCTACACAACATCACGCCTGTACGTCTACCATGAGTTGTCATAGTTAGATCGCTTGACGTAACTGCAATAGTTCCGTCAATAAGCAAATACTATAGTTAGCTTTTTCAATGGTACCATGAGCTGTGTTAGTGCTTACTACCAAATTCTAAGCAAATGAAGCCCAAACTTGCAGTCGCTGTAGTTTAGTTTACTACACGGTGACGTAGGATAGATTACTATAGTGACTCATACTGCGCATTTTAGAACCCAACTATCCGCTAGAGGCGCTGTAAAAGTTTTCATACATTTTTTTAACTACAGACGCTAGCGAGTATAGATTGTTAAAACTCATGGTAGACGTACTGTAATACAACATTCTGTATTTTCACTTTTATTTTTATATCGCCTGTTACACATAACGATAATGTAGCTTCCTAATAATGAAAGAATTTTAGGAATCAGATCATTAGCCCTTTTTTTCGGATGGGAAATCATCAAATGACTCCTCCCGCTCTGGGTGGAGCGGAAGGGAGTGTCAGACGTGTACTAACTAAAACTCATCCATGTTCCTTCTTAGTCCTTTGTGCTTCAGGGTCACAGTATTTCTTTCGAACAGTCCCGCAGCCCTGGCAGGAGATAATCATCCCTTAAATTCAGACTCACTACCTCTTTATCATATAAGGATGATATTCCTATGCCCCTTCCCTAATATTAGAATTCGTGTCTAAGAACGAAAGCGCTGTGACCTGCGACATACACTCGTGAACGTATTTCATGAAATTATTAATAAACTGAGTCTGTTTGGTGAAACCGCAGTATGACCCCGCCGCATCTGTGACCTCTGTGAACCGGCCTATACATGGTGTATTTTAAACGTGAACTACTTATCTTACTTTTTTTTCTTTACTTTTTGACTACACGAAAAGCAAAAGAAAAAAGAAGCGTTTATTTAGTTTTTTTAACCGAAGTACTGCAAGTGGGGTCTGTTACAGAAGAGATAAAAAGGACGAAAGAGAGTCATCTGTCTTAGTACAGACATGTGATAAAGAAGGATGGAAAACATTTGACTAAAAAGAGTGAAGAATATAAATAGTGATGGATGGAGAGGCAGAGAGAGACCAAAGAAAAAATAAATCCATCCATACATCTTTTCTTTGGTGTATGAAGGATATAGTAGAAAATGATAACGTGACGAATGACAGGGGAGAATTGAAAAAAATACCTGTTGTACCGACCTCAAGTAATAGTGGACAAGGGCAGAAAGATGATGATGATAAGCGAAAGACTGAAGGACCTCGTACCTAAATAATGACAGCAGCACTGCTTGCTCTTTAAGCATTAGAAACACTTGCCAAACGCGGTCTGTGAGTGGGTGACCATTAATTACAAAGCAAAACCTCACAGTGTTTTAGAAAGCCCGTTTAGCCTTTGTATCGGCTGTCATTCGTAGAACTTTGACTGCTCTTAGGTATGGGTGGTAGTCAGAAGTCTGAATGTCTGACAACTTTTCTAACTAAGGTGTATCGAGTTATCCAGTAATTGTGGACTTTAGATGCCTGTCGGCCGTTAAAGTGCAATCCGACCTCAAGTTAGTTGGGAGAAGTCTTAGCACACTCAACGACTTCATCGCTTCATACGACTTCATCGCTTATGCGATGAAGTCGTATGAATTTAAAACCTAGCAAGTACCATTAACAATACCTGAACCCTGTTGATTTTTCGTACGAAAAAAAACCTCCACCTTATATTTATTTTCATTGGTGTTGCAAGAATACGGAAAACAAAGCTTTTGGCGTGAGGTAATCTCGTGAACATTGTTTGTTCGTGGACAAGTGTGTGTGGCAACATGAAACTAGATAGATTGAGGTGATAGGGGCTTTGGGAATAACATGCTATGTTGCCTTTTGTGCCGTTGGTTCCTAGAAGTCACGAAACTTTTCAGGAAGATAATTATTGGCTCAGTCTGTATTCTGTATTAGCGTACTATATTCTGTATTATATGGGGAGGGTCAGCAAAAACTAAAATCATAGAAGTAGAGCGGGCACAACGTGCGTGATAAAAACCATGTACTTCAAGATAATAAGATATCCCACAGATAGTCTTTATAACCTCAGCGATTTAATCTCAGGTAGAAAATTATATTTTAATAACTCAAACTATGTATTTTGAAAAAACATAGGACCCTACTTTACGATTCATCTAAACTAACAAAACGAAGAAAGCATGCTATTGTAGAAGTCCCCCATTCAAAAACATTGGTTGCCTCCATGCAATATAATACACGGTCTGCTCGGTTATATACTAGGATAAATAAAGAAATATATATAATTATATAAAAACCAATATTATGATTGTAAAAAAAATATACTGAAATGGATTAAACCACTCACTTATGAAGAAACGGAAGAACTTTTAAAATCAACGTCATAATCTATACTCTCACACAGGAAACACCTACGCAAGCACACAACACCCCCGCACACACACACACACAAACTATACTTATGCTATTCTTGTCTGTGTTGATTTGTTTACTTGCCCTTGTTAAAAATGTTATATCTTTCTTTTGTTATGGAAGAGCGGAGTCTTCTAATACAGGCATTGTTTGCTTAAAAGAAGGCTCCAATCACCAACTAATTGTTGTAATCCTGTAGAAGAAATAAACAATATATTTTTTTTATTTTTATTTTTTGAATTATTCGCTCGCGGCTACTGTAGCCGTGCGAATATATTTTTTTAACAATATATTTATAAATTATAGCTTATGTGTTAATTTGAGGTATGCGCTATATGACGGTTACAGTTTCATCAAAATCCGTTTAGTAGTTATTGCGTAAAGGGGTAACAAACAGCCATTTATTTTTTCTCAAAAAGTTTAAGATTTTCTGTTACAGAATTAGCTATTCGTTTGTTTCCCAAAGCAGGGCAAAAGCCTTTTTTGCCTTGTTCTACTTATCCCCATCCAAAGTTGTTAATGGGCATCAGTCAATCCTTGCGAAATGTGTCAATTTCAGTCATCTCTGTGCCTGCCGCGTTGCTGTTTGCTGCTGTTTGGGACACACTGTATGATTATGCTTTAGCCCATAGCTCCTCCAGCATCTGGCCAGTTATGGATTGAAATTTTATTTGTTGTTGCATAACATAATAGTTTTCGTCAGGAACATAAAAAGTACTATTTAATAAACTAAAATTATTATAGCAAGATGATAAGACATCTTGCTATAATAATTTTAGTTCAAAGGGGCAAATAATTTTTGTTAAAATTTTTATTGTTAAAATACGCATAACCGGTCAAAAGTAGTTTAGACTGTGACACATACCATTTAAATTTACAAGCTGATGTTTTGCATCCTTATCAAATTCAAGGTCGATAATCATTAGCATAGTTACCTATGCTAATGATTCTCGACCCAAATCTAATAAAATGGGTAGGTAATTTATTAATTTACGGAAATCGGTAAGTGTGAACCACCCGTGTTTTAAACACAGCCTGTCTGATCCTCGCCCTATAATCACGCTTTCACACATTCAAACAATCGCGATCGCAAACGTTTATTTGATAATTTCTAATTCCCTAAACCACGTTAAGGGGGTGTTTCTGAAATACCGACAAAATTAAACAAAAAAAAACGCTAATTAACTAGGTGCCTTAATTTAAATTCATTATTTATGTCTTTTGTGATAACCTCCTGAATTTTAACGAGGATGCAAAACAACACCTTGTATGCACATTGTACGTGAGGCTACCACACACAGAACTTATCGTATGAAATATTCTCCGGTCTCTCACAGATATGAATAATTGATAGGAGCTCCAGAAAGATTTATGCGTCTAGTCTTCGGTCAACCGGCAAAGAATCGCATTACGATAACATATCATAATAACTACGTAAATATAATCCGGGGAAAAACTGTAATATAATTCTCTGAGTAGTTATGTGCTGTAGTTATCGGTAAAGTTGGCAGACGGTCTTTAGTTTTAAACCAGTACCGTTTTAATTTGTTATTTCGGTATTTTTTTCTTGGCAGAGGTGTACCTAAAATTACACACATATACCGCCTGTTACGTTTAATTCCCTTGTAATAGGGTCGACCCTATTGCCGTCAACCGGGCACAAATCCAGACTCCGTGGCTGCTACTGAACTCTGCACGACGCCGATATCAAACCCAAGACCTCATGCAGTTGCGTTTGCAACCACTCGACCAACGAGGCAGTAACAAAAAATATAAGACTAATAATATGATGTTTAGTAAATAATTGTATAACAGCATCTCCATATTACATTTTCCCTCAAATCTTGTTGATAGACATAACGTACTAACGTCCAGAGGTCTACAAACATTTCATCTGACGAGGTAAGTCAAGTGGGGTATTGCATCCTCTTTGTGGACTTAGTCTGTCTCAAGCACCATGTGAATCTCGAAAGTGTATTAGTTTTCTACGACTTTTTAGTGCAAATACGTCGTTTTCTCTCGTTTTCTTTAGAATTGTTACTACATGGTTAGGAGTTACATTGGAGAAGGGAGAAGTTACATTCTAGAAAGGGTTAGTTGTTGTCGGCATTACATTATTATTTCCTTTATTCATTTAAATATACAAATTTGATACATTTTTAAATATTCCTAACAAAAAAATTTTAAAAAATGTTCGAAAATATTAAAAAAAAACATTATTTGCTTTTAGTGGTATGAAGAACAGGGTGTAAAGTTCTCCATACCCTGTAGAAAAGGGACGATCCTCCGACCAGACAGGTGTTATGTCTGGTGGGCAATTGCCCGACAGTTGATGTCGGGTTTCTCTATATAGTCTTAAGTCGATGTGCTTGCGAGATGTATGATATTGATTTTAGTTCTTATATCGTGTCATAGATGGCGCTGTAGTACTTTTTGTAGCAAGTTGCTTTGTTTTTGTAAGTCGCTACAAGTTTAGCGGAGATTAATTTATTGTAAGTTTACTGGATTTAAATCAATTATATACGTCCTAACACACCAATTTTACATCTTTAAGTATTGTGACTAAATCTAATTTTCTTAATTAATCATAATCCACGAAGGGTTAGGCAGAAATGTACTTAGTAGTACACTCATAGTTCTCCAGTTACGTTTTTAGGTCTCATGTAATAGGGGGCGAGTGTATTGCCATCAACCGGCCACAAATCAGGACTCCCTTGCTGCTAATAAGAAAATCTTGATGAAAAAACCAACAAAAATTTGCCTGTTCTGGGAATCGAACCCGAACCCGCGCTTAATCGTTAAACAACAACATAATAAAGCTTATCTTTTTCACATATAGTTATTTCTTTTTAGGGTTCCGTAGCCGAATGGCAAAAAACGCAACCTTTATAGATTCGTCATGTCTGTCTGTCTGACTGTCCGTCCGTATGACACAGCCACTTTATTCCGAAACTATTAGGAGTACACAGCTGTAACTTGGTAGGTAGATGTATTATGTGAACCGCTTTATAATTATTGTACAAAAATAAAAAAATATAGATAAGGAAATCCCTCCCCCCAACACGGAACTGAAACATAAAAATAAAAAAAACATCAAACCTATAAGTGTGGGGTGTCTATAGATAGGTCTTTAAAAATGACATTGAGGTTCCTAAAACCATTTTTGTTCAAAGTCGATCTTTTGAAACATAGACACTTCCAAAGTGGTAAAACGAGTGTCCCCCCCCCTCTAATTTCTAAAGTAAAAGGAAAAAAAACTGAAAAAATATGGGGATGTAGAACGTAAAAAAAACTTTCAACGATAAATGTGCTGCCATAATTTATTATATGTTACTACAATATTTCGGGCAGACAGCGGTGGCCCAGTGGTTGCAGCCCCGATTTACGAGCAGTAAGCCGTGGGTTCGAACCCAGGCAGGCGTATTACTTTGTGTAATTTATTTCATCACCGCTGCTCTCAAAAACGGTGAAGGAAAACATCGTGAGGAAACCGGCATGTCATAGAACTAAAAATTTGAAGACATGTGACACCTACCCACCCGCACTGGGCCCGCGAGGTGGATTACAGCCCACTCCCTCTAATAGAGAGGAGGCCTGTGTCTCAGCAGTGGGAACATTATAGGCTGATGATGATGATGATGACTACAATATTTCACACAAACTTTCTTCAGAACCATTCTCACCATTGTCCTGCAACATAATCTTGCGACAGACAGTCCTATCATTTTCTCCGAAGCTTCAATAAAGTAAACTCGATACGACAATAATTATATCTTTGTCTGGAGAGCTCGGAAGCGTTGTCACGCCCATTAAGAGACTGCCAACTTGTTATAGAACAATGATCGTAGAAATATTGGACAGGTGTTGCGCTGTTATTTAGCGTTTCATTTTCATTAATAATATTTATATCTGCATACACCAGGTGTTGTAAGTATGCAGAAAACTCTTCACCTAGTTCCGCGTTCGGCCAGTATTCAAACAAAGAAAAATGTCAAATACAGCACAAACAAATGGTTGAATTAACGAAATAAATTTTAATAAATAAAAAGTAAAAATGAGATAAATTAAACTGGTCCTGTATGAGGCCAATGGTGCTACAACATATTAAAAAAAATAGTGCGTGGAGTCCCTCCGCGCGGAAGAAGTGAAACTTCGTAATACACACATCAAAAGTGTCTAGGGATCAACATATATTTTTGCAATAACTTTTCTCCTGATTGATATTAATTAAAATTTTCTTTAAGGATTCATCAAATAAAGTGTTTTCGTTTGTCACAGTAACGATAAACCAAGTCACCTTTGCATTAATAAAGAAATTTGCCATTTTCTAATAAAGGGATTTTTGACATTTGAACCACTAACATTAAAGTTCGAAAAAAAGACTGAAATAACAGTTTTCTTTAAAATTTTATTGGGTAGCTTAAACAATTAATAATCCGTGTTTCTACCGCGAACACTAACAACACAAGAACATCGGTTTGGCATACTCAAAATGAGTTCATCCAAATCACGCTGTGGAATGGCCGCCCATGTTCGTTGCAACAACAAAAAAAGGTCTTCTTGCGACTGGATACCCTCCATATTCGGCAGAGCTCTTCTCTGTAGCATATCCCATGCATGCTCAATCGGGTTCAAGTCTGGCGACTGAGCAGGCCAGGGCAGGACATTGATGTTAGCTGCGGCGAGAGTCTGTCTTACAACTCTTGCGGTGTGCGGTCGTGCATTATCATGCATTAACTGAAATAAGGGACCGATTTGCACTTGTAGAGGAACGATGACGTCTGATACAATCGTCTCAGCATAAATTTAAGCGTTGAGGTTGCCTCTGATCCAAATCAACTCAGTTCTTCCGCCGATCCAAATACCCGCCCATACCATGATGGTTTCACCACTATAAGGATGGACTTCCTGGCAGGATTTTAATCGCTGTTGGCGTCCAGGGGTTCTCCAGTGTCGTATACGTCTTGTATCCGGTCTCATACCAAAACGAGACTCATCAGAAAAGCACACGAAACGCCATTGTTCTTCTGCCCAATTTCTGTGTTCAAGAGCCCATTGATATCGAATCCTACGATTGTGCATTGCTATAGGTGGTACCCGTAGCGGTCTTCGGGAATGAAGGTTCACTTCATGCAAGCGGTTTCTGACTGTTTGGTCGCTAATTAAGTTCCCTGAAGAGTGATGAAGCCTCACGGCTAACATCATGGCGGTTATTGTTGGAGCTCTTCGAGTTAAGATTTGAATGTATCGGTCTTGTCTCCGTGTGGTGCAGCGATACCGTCCTCCATGGCGCTCAGCCACGGTACCAGTGCTTCGGTAACGTGTCCAAAGTCGACTGATAACACTCTGACTTGTATTCAGAGCTAAAGCCACAGTACGTTGCCGGGAACCAGCTTCTATCATTCCCACGGCTCTGAGCATTTCTTCCCTGCTTAAATGACGTCGCCGCTCCATAATAACGTTGGTTTTAATCAGTAGTAGGGAAACAGTAGCACTAATAATGTCTTCAATGCGTTGTATGTTTTTATAGGGAAAATATTGACAGCTGATTTTCATCTTTTACTCGAATTTGATTCACAGTTCCTGATTCAAATTATGAAATGCACCAAAAAGGATCCATATAAATTTATAAAATCATAAATTTATTACAAAGCCACATCTCAATCTCAAGAAATCCGCATAAAAATGCTTGATCCCTAGACACTTTTGATGTGTGTACTACACGCATGGGTTCGAGTGTCATGCATTCACTCTCGTTATTTTATTGAGCTTCTGAATAATATTTTATTGTTTTATTGTTGTACACTTTTTATTATATAAGTTTATCGAGGTTATTCTACTCATGGAAATTGAGCGAAGGCTGGTCACACTGAAGAGTCGAATGCATGACCGTTTGCACCTAGTAGAACTACGTAGTCACAAATCTTGTAATAGCGCCATCTCTTAGTGGGTAATAGAAAATATTCCCCCTCCATTAGAACGTTAAACTTGTTGGAAGTCGCATAAGAAGTTTCACTTCAAAAGTCACAGCGCTGGTATTCTGATAGGGCCTAAAGCACCTTTAAGTGATGACACGGTCGGTATACGTGTGTTAGGTTTCAACGGATTTCATACATGCCAATGCGATGTGAGATTCGTTTTACAGTTCAACCGCGCGGAGGAGCAAAGCGGTGTCCTGTGGGAATCGCCTTATGTATACAGGGTGCAATAGAAGTTATGGGCATTATTTTAATCTAAGGGATTACTCACAATACTGATTGCATTAGGGATGCTAATTCGCAAATCAAATCAAAAATCAAAATCAAAATCATTTATTTGCAAAAATAAGGTACAGAAGGTTGGTAAAATTGTACAAAATAGTTCTCTTATTCTGCCGTTAATTTCGGCGTGCAAATATAAAATACAGTTACATATTTTATTTAAATTAATTATTGATCAAAGTCATGCAGTTATTAAACAGATAATCCCATTAAAATTGTATCATTGAAGTAAGTAAATGTCAATATAATAATTAACAAAGAAAAAAAAAAAAAAAAAAAAAAAACGTAAATGGCAATAATAACAATCATGTCAATAAATGGGAGAGATTCACACACAATAACAACATTAATTTAAAATGACCGAGCAATTTACAAAACTTACTATTTATAATATAGAAACTCAAGATGAATGTCAATAATAATAATCATGTCAATAATGGGAGAGATTACCACACAATAACAATATTAATTTAAAATGACTAAGCAATTTACAAAACTTACAATTTATAATCTAGAAACTTAAAATAAATGCCAATAATAATAATCATGTCAATAATGGGAGAGATTCGTCACATAATAACAATATTAAAATGACCGAGCAATTTACAAAACTTACAATTTATAGTCTAGAAACTCATGTACACTATAAAAGCATTTTTCAATTAAAAACCGCGTCAAATTATTTTTAAATCTCGAAAATGGGAGAGTTTTTATAGAATTTGGTATTTTGTTATACAATTTTATGCACATAATATAACTGTTGTTACCTGTAAATGTTAGATTCGTCCTCGGTTGAAATAGCTTATTAGTATACATAGATCGTGGGGCATAGTAGCTTGTCGCTTGCTGAAAAAGTCTCTTATGTTTGAAAACAAATATGCACGATTCTAATATATAAATACATGGTAGTGTTAGTATTTTATATTTCCTTAAGAATGGACGACATGATTCTATTTGCTTCAACCCAAATATAGCTCTTAGACATTTTTTTTGCATTACGAATGCTTGATCGATCTCCACACAACGACCCCACAGGATAATACCATACCTTAGAGTGGAGGTTATATAGCCGTGGAAAGCCATTATTGCGGCATTTCTCGATACCTCGCAGCTAATACGCCTCAAAGGGTATATAAAATTATTTATTTTAACACAAATGTCATTTATATGATTCTTCCATGAGCAAAATTTATCTAAATGTATTCCAAGGAATTTAACAGAGTCAGTTTCTGCCAGGGCGACCCCTTTATAAGTTATATTTAGGGCCAGCGGTTTTGATCGATAAGTATGGAATTGAATAAATTTTGTCTTATTAATATTAACTTTTAAATTATTAGCCTCAAGCCACTCTATGGTTCTTTGAAGAGTAATGTATATTTCATGTTCGTACGAACTTTTATCTTCTCCTTTGATTATAATTGTAGTATCGTCGGCAAACAATACGCATTTATGATTTATCACTTCCGGGAAATCGTTTATGTATAGCAAAAACATTGGTGGCCCCAATATACTGCCCTGTGGCACGCCACATCTATTAAACATTAACGAAGATTGGAATGTTTCCAACGTTTTAGTTTGGTCATTATAGTTCGTCACCTCCACTGATTGTACTCGGTCGGACAAATAAGATTTCAGCCAGTTATATGCCGTTCCTCTGATTCCATATCTAGAAACCTTTTCCAATAATCGTTCATGAGAAACGCGATCAAATGCTTTACTCATATCCATGAATAAGACTGTAACTGGTATTTTCTTATCAATACATTCTGTTATTTCTTTTATTAATTGAAAGGATGCTAGCGATGTACTTCTACTTTTCCGAAACCCATTTTGTTCGTCCTTAATAATATTATGCTTTTCAATGAAGTTTATTAATTTACTATGAAACGCTTTTTCAAAGATTTTAGAAAATATGGGTATCAATGTCACGGGTCTGTAGTTGTCCATTTGAGTGATATCCCCCTTTTTAAATATTGGTTTCACTACTGATCTCTTTAATACATCGGGAAATATTCCTTGCTCTAGAGAGAGGTTAACAATATGTAGAAGCGGCTCTAGAATTATATTGACTGCCTGTTTTATGATGTCAGTGCAAATATTATCAAAGCCACACGCTTTGGAATCATTAAGAGACATCACAATTTTTTTAAGGTCACTACCATCTAGTGGGTACAAAAATATTGAATTACTGATTGATTCAATATGATCCATTTGTTTTAATCTTAGATCTTCTTTACTATCAAGGCTATTATTGGTAACTGAGTTAATGAAAAAATCATTGAAATGATTTGCTATGGAATCAGGATTTATACAGTCACTGTTATCCACAGTAATTTTTGAAATACAGGAGCTCCTTAAATCTGTGCCGGTATGTTTTTTTATTACATCAAAAATATTAATAATGCAAGTATGGAAAATAGTAGTATGTATCGCATCGCGATAGAGAATGCTGCAGTAGGTACCTACTACCTACTGAGCGTGAACTCTTTGGCTCTTTACTTGGAGTAATTTATTACGTTACCAATGTTATCAAAACGCTGAACAAAGACATTGGAAAGTAACCGGTACATTCTAGAAAATTTAAGCGATATTGTATACGAGCATTGGAAACGTTTTAAGCAGATTATGCTCAGGCTATCACAAAGCGATCCAACAAAATCTATGGAAGGAATAGTCTTCACAAACGGAAGTGTAGTAGAAGTATGAAACCGAAACTAGTCCCTAAAAAAGAAAAGAAAGGGTTACTAGAATCATGTCTAGAAACTTTTTTTTTTTTTACTTATTTAGATTTTGAGAGTATGAAAATCATCATTTTCAGATCTTATCCTATCCTACTAATATTATAAATGTGAAAGTTTGTGAGAATGGATGTGTGGATGTTTGTTACTCTTTCACGCATAAACGGCTGGACCGATTTGGTTGAAATTTGGTATGTAGATAGGTTATACCCTGGATTAACACATAGGCTTTTTATCCGAAAAAAAAAAAACTGCGGGGCGCAGTTTGATATAAGGTCTCTTGGCAAGCGCGTCTGGGGCGGCGTGTTCGGGATTGAGGTACTAGGAGAACATAGCTTACAAGGAGATAGTTGAGCGTGGAGTTGATGATTGATGCCCTGGCGCGTTATGTTCTTGGCGAGCGTGTCTGGGGTGGCGTGGTCGGGATTGAGGTACTAGGAGAACATAGTTTACCGGGAGATAGTTGAGCGTGGTAACCTTACCTACCTACATTATAATATCAGAAAAATTAAGGAATAGGGTAGGGTAGGGGGAGGTAGGGTTGGGTAGGGTAGTTAGGTATGTTGGGTAGGGTAGGTAGGTAGGGTTGGGTAGGTTAGGGTAGGTAGGTAGGGTTGGGGGACCACCCCACAGTGCTTGCGTCCACGTCGCGTCCCCTGGAAACGACCCTGTTTGACCACCGTAACGGAGTGGCAGACTGGGTTGGCCAAAGTGCACTGTGCTTTCGCTGCTTATTATTATCCTGACTTGTTGAGTGTGCGAACCTGCGGAGGCTATGCCAAACCCTACGCGGGACGCCTGCGGGCGGTTTTTAAAACAAAAAGGCCCTTCTCAGGGCCAATCCAAAGGCCCTTCTCAGGGCCAACCCAAAGACCCTTCTCAGGGCCAACCTAAAGGCCCTTCTCAGGGCCACTCTGACGCGCCGGCGTCAGAAACTAGCCGCGTGCCGTCTGCGGCTAACTTCTTCGGAGGGGTGGACGAGTCGTCTGAGTACGACTCGTCTATTAGTGTGTCGGACGCGGACGACTCTCGGTCGCGGAAACGGGGCCGGGGGTCCGAGGGCTCCTCGGCCTCGGGGTCGACGAGGCTGTCAAAGGCTAAAAAGCCGACGGCAGCCGCGTATACTCATGACGTTGGGCTCGCGGACGCCCAACGCCAGCTGGATCTGGCTCGGCGGACGCAGCTCCAGCAAGAGCTGGAAGAGAGGGTGGCTGCAAAAGAGCAACGGGCGCACGTCGCCAAGGCCGGGTACGGTGCGTCCCGTGTCATGTACGCGGACCATTCTCTGGCAGAGCTGGAGAGAATGGCGGAGGAGGACGAGGAGGAAATTTTGGAAGTTGCCTCAAAGTCCTCAAACTTGAAGGGGACCTTCCAAAAGGCCCTCAAATGTCGGGCCGCGAGCTTGCGCGGTGTGGTCACGGAGCTGGTCCAACGGAAGGCCACTGACGAGACACGGCAACTGCAGGCGAGGGTGGATCGCCTGCAGGTGGAAGTCAGTGAGCTTCATCGCAAGCTGGCTGAAGCCACGGCCCGGCCGCAGCAGGCCCCCGCCGAGACGACGAAGACGTCATCGACGCCTTCGTCGTCGACGTCTAAGAAGACGAGTCCTGCGGCAGAGGGTCCTCCTCCAACTCCAACCTTGAGGACATAATCCGCAAGGTGGTAATGGAGGAGCGGGCCTTCACGCGAGCCTGCCTTGCAGGAATAGAGGACCGGCTCCTGCCGGAAAAGCGCCTCCGACCGCCGCTTGCGGCGGATAAGGGGCGCTCCGAGCCGGGGCCGTCCTCCTCATCCCAGGTCCAGGAGGACGCCCTTCTCCCCTCGACCACCCCGTCCAATGAGTGGAAGGAAGTGGTCCGCAAGGGGAGGGGCAAAAAGTCGGCGTCAGCCGTCCCTGCCGTCCCCGCCACCACCGCTCCCAGCCAGTCGCAGACAACCGGCAAGGGAAAGGCGAAGGGAAGAGGGAAAAGGAGGCAGCTGGTCTCCCCAAAAACGCGGCCGTCGGGGTGACGCTCACCGCGTAGGCAGCGGAGCGAGGGGAGACTTACATGTCCATTTTGGTGCGGGCGCGTGCCAATGCCGATCCCACCCAACTGGGGATCGGCAGTGTGTCCTGCCGAAGAACCCAAGCCGGGGCTCGAATTTTCGAGTTCCCGGGGGCAGAGGGGAGCGCCCATGCGGACCTCTTCGCGGCGAAGCTGCAAGAGGTCATCGCAGATTCGGCCAAGGTGGCCCGACCGGTCAAGTCGGCGGCCATAGAGGTGACGGACCTCGATGACTCCGTCACCAAAGAGGAGGTGGTGGCGGCGGTCGCAGCGATAGCGGGCTGTGGCGTCGCAGCGGTCCAAGGCCGGGACATAAGGCCCGGCCGCGGCGGCATGGGCACTATTCGCCTCGAGTGCCCAATCGCTGCTGCCAAAGCCGTCCTTGCCAAGGGACGTCTTTTGGTCGGGTTCAGCTCGGGTGTAGTCCGGGCACTCGAGGACCAGCCTCTACGGTGTTTCCGGTGCTTCGGCATCGGACACACCCGGCCCTTGTGTCCGTCCACGGTGGACAGGACGGACACGTGCTACCGCTGCGGCAAGGAGGGCCATAAGGCCGCCTCCTGCGAGGCCACCACGCCACACTGTGCGGTGTGTGCCGCGAGTGGCTGCTCGGCAGGCCACGTTATGAAGGGGTGGAACTGCAATCCTCCCCCTAAGCGGGGCAAAGCACAGGTGCCGTCCGGGCCTGCTGCTGTCGATAACACCGTCGCTCCTGCGGCAGCTGCGGAGAAGAATGCGATGTCCGACTGATGGATAGGGTCGAACATCGTATCCCTGAGGCGAACACCAGCCACTGCAGTGCAGCCCAGGATCTGCTGATGCAGACCATGGCTCAGTGGTTGGTGGACTTGGTGGTGGTCGCCGAGCCTTACACGGTCGGGACGGCTTGGTGTTTCTTGGTTTCGCGGTCTTCCACGGACTCCCCTCCCCTCTCGCTCTGGAGAGGGGACCGGGATACGTGGCCGCCGCGCGAAGACGAAGAAGGGGTCGGAGAAGGCGCCGTCCTCTCCCTCCTCATGGTGGCGACGGGCGGGCGACAGGCGCGGGGGTGCCTTTGCCCGCATTGCACCCGTCACTACCTTCGTTGGTCATTCCCGGGCCCTTCCCCCTCCCCACGGGGAGGGCATGAGGGGTCCACATGAAGGGCAATCGTCGGCAGAGGACTGGTCGTTAAGGCTGTGCCGGTTTCCCAGTCCCCCGCCACTAGGACGAAGCGGGAATGCCGCTGGGTCGTTTTAGTGGGTATACCGGTCTCAGACCGGGGAGTCCCACACTACCCTTCCATCCCCCGATGGGAGGGTGTGCGTTATGCATTTTTTCCCCCAGCAGGGTAAGTTGGTAGGGTAGGAGGTGGTAGGTAGGTTGGATAGGGTGGGGTAGGTAGGCTAGGGCAGGGTAGATAGTTAGGTAGGGTTGGGTAGGGTAGGGTAGGTAGGTAGGGTTGGGTAGTGTAGGTAGGTAGGGTTGGATAGGGTAGTTAGGGTTGGGTAGAGTAGGTAGGTAGGTAGGGTAAGTTGGTAGAATAGGAGGTAGTTAGTAAAAATAGAAAATAGTCTGGAATAGCATATAGGATACTTTTATCCCGGTACTGTGATCCCGCGGGACAATTACCGAAAAAAGGCGGGCGAAGCCGCGGGCAGAAGCTAGTTAATATATAAATGCGAAAGTTTGTGAGGATGGATGGATGTTTGTTACTCTTTCACGCAAAAACTACTGAACGGATTTGAATGAAATTTGGAACACAGATAGTTTACAACCAGAATTAACACATAGGATGCTTTAAATCTCGGTAGTAAGATCCCATGGGACAATTATCAAACTACATGCGGGTAAAGCCGCGGGCACCAGCTATATAGTAGTAGCTAGAAGTAATAAGTTATAATTTGTGTAAAAAATATGTATTTGTGCGTTTCACTTTTTTTTTAAGTGTACTTGACCAACTTCTCAAGGTTGGTCAAGGAAAAAACAGATGTAATTTGTTTCGCGAATAGACATTGGGGGAGTGAGCTACTCGAACCGGGAAATTCACGTTTAGTCCAGGTGAACATTGAAGAAATGAATGCCAATAAATTGACAAATCAACTTTTCTTCTACACTCCGTGTTACTGAAGTTAATCAATCGTGACCATTAATTCTGTGAAAGCATTCGGACTTGCCAGTTCGAATTCGTGAACACGTCACTTTGTGTTTAGAGTCCCTTGTGTTTCGCTTGATAGATTCGTTTATTAGAGGTAGATATATCACTGAAAGGTGGATAGTATACCTTTGTCCTGTTAGAGAGCGATTCACCTTTGGTGTACTCGTTGCTTGTCAACAAACAGCACGTGGTTTTTGACTCTTTTGCCATTGGAATAGTGTTTAAACTGCAGTGAATGAAAACAAACTTTAAACTTGGACTCGTATTTGAACTTTTAAGTTAGTCGTTGTTCTTGGAAGTGGGTAACATGCCAAATGCACTCATTTTTTTGTGGCGACTAGCATTTATGAGTGTTGTTTTTTGTTTTGATTAACGCGCGTAACAAATGTGAAAATGTACGGAATCCTCGGTGGGCGAGTCCGACTCGCACTTCTCCGGTATTTTTTTTCTATTTGATAATACAAGGTGGATGGGACACAGACGCTAAAAAAACTACTGTTTCCTACAAAACTGCAAAACCTACTCGGTTGTACTGAATAAGTGGTAAGCGTTTAGCGTCGGTATCCCTTTTACCCTGCATGATATTTCAATGCTTATAGTTTATACCACCACTAGCTGTGCCCGCGACTTCGTCCGCGTTGAATAAGATTTTTTCTAAAATATAGAAGTATCCTTAGTTACTACTTATTACATCAGCTATCTGCCAGTGAAACTCCCGTCAAAATCGGTCAAGCCGTTCCAGAAATTAGCCGGAACAAACAGATAGACACACAAAAATTGTAAAAAATGTTATTTTGGTTTATGTACCGTATACACAGGGTGTAACGGAAAGGGTATATACATACTTAAGGGTGTGCTACAAACGATCAAACTGAACATGTTTTTCCATCGGACAAACATCGTAATAGCGAAAAAAATTGGGTCAAATAGGTATTGCAATTTTGCATGGGGCAGCAGATAATTTTTTCGCTGAAAAACATGTTTTGTGATGAGAAACATGTTCTTTTTGATGGTCTGTAGCACACTCTTAAATATGTATATACCCTTTTTTTTTCTTTTTTTTTTTTTTTTTTTTTTTTTTTTTGCGGATGGGAAATCATCAAATGACTTCTCCCGCTCTGGGCGGAGCGGGAGGGAGTTCTAAGCCCTTTGTGTTCCAGGGCCGCGGTATCTCTTTCGAACAACCCGCAGCCCTGGCAGGCATCGGCCCTCTCGGGCCCCTTCCTGTTTGCTGACATCTTCTTGAGGCGCGCGTGGAACACGTACGCGCCGTTGACACGGCCTGTCATCATGAGACGGACGGACGCACGGTGGGTTGATTTATATACGTAGTGGACTTAGGACATTAAAAAAAAAGTCATCTTATTTTTACTGATTAATGATGCAAATTTGTTCTACTATCTAATACAGTAAATTATTGTTCTATGACTTTTTATTTTACGCATTATTTTTAGTACTACAATTTTTTAAATATTTTTTTGTATAGAAAAAATCATAAAATCTAAAGAATCTCAAAAATCTGAAAACATCTCCAACTGCGATGTATATATTAAAATAGTACTATTTATTAGCTTATTTTTACAACTAGTCAGCTACTGCGCTTTGCTGCGATTTAGGAGAATTTTTTTTTTAATTTTTTTTCTTATTAAAATCGCATTTAAGTCTACAAAATCTCAAATTTCTTCCAATTGTTGGATAAGTATTTTAATAGTACAATTTATTTGCATCTAATCGTCTACTGTAGTTTACTGTGACTTAGTAGGTAGTTAGACTTTTTTAGATTTTTTTGAACGAAAATATCTTAAAAGTCACCTAAATCTTAGAATACTTAGCAGTGATAATTATTGTATTCTCTATTCCACACCACCCCAGAGGTAGAGAACTAGGCGCGTTTTTTTTATCAGTGGTCTCCCCAATAGACCTAATCCACGACTACAAATCTGTGTTCTGTATGTGTGAGACTTACAAAGACAAATTCAAAATTCAAATCATTTACCAATATTTTTAGGAGGGGCCTGCACCATGCTCAACACCATGCTCTGACAATAACGGGTCTTCAGTTAAAACCCCTAAATTTTCTTGATCATCATCGTCAACAAATGTATCCTTAACGATCAACAAAGCTGTTGCTTCTTCTGAAAAGGCTTTGTGTTTTCGCACCAGTTTGTGTCGTATCTTTGAAATATGTGGATCAGAGCTGATTAACAAATTGTTCAAAATATCTTCATTAGTAGCTTTTCTACAGAATTTCCTCGAATTATGAGCACGATATCTCCGAAAATCTTTGTTGCGTGCTTCAGCTGCTTCTTCGGATAATTTTCCAATGGGCACTATACCCAAGCTTTCAATAATAGCTGCTCCGTGAGCTAAAACTTTGTGAACACTTGCAGGCATGTAAAACCAATTATATAATTCAATGTATAGTTCCATGGTGGTTTCGGTATAATCTTTAAACTTCAATATATCAATACGGTGACCCGACGAAATTGCTTCTAATATAGTTTTAAATCTTTTTATTAATTCTTCATTTACTCCTGTGATCGAAGCTGCAATATCGGGGTTTTCGAAAAATCTCCTCGCAGTATTCCCATCATTTGTTGTACCATGACCCTGTTTCACAACATCAATTAAAAGTCCTGTTTCGGATTTAAATGCTTCCTGAATATTTCTCTTTTTGCTCTCCATAATAGCTTTACTGTCACCTTTCACCATCCATGTCTTCAAATCTAATCTGTACGCTATATGAAGAATGCATTCCATGAATCGTATCCAGATGTGTAACGACGATAAACCATATTTATATAAATCGACATCAATTTCTTTTGCCAAAACCAAGGACAAATCATTCATTTCCTTTGGAGTAGCTTTACATATGTCACATCTTTGTGTTGATGTATCGCAAAGAACTGCAGTCGCTTTACCATCTATCATGGTTAGTATTAGGTTGTGCGAGATGGTCAAATCATCAACCACTGTCTTAACTAAATTGTTAATCTCTGCCTCAATCGCATTTTTTTCTTGCAAAATGCTGAATTTGTTTTCCTTCATGAATTTAAAAAACAGCGGACGACACCATAATGAGGAATTTGGGGAATCATTTTCCCATATAACTCTGTCACCAGACACTAATTTGATAGGAATCAAACTACCCATAAATACGCTAGAATCGTCAAAGTCCTCATCTTCTTCATTTTCTCTTCCAACTTTCTGCTTATAATTGGCTTGATTCGAAGCTCCGTCAAATCCCCATTTACTAATCAGTGTCAAATCTTTACAAGTTTCACTAATTTCGTTTGACATTATAATTCTCTTCACAGTAATATCCAATAGTGCCTGCAATTCTATCATAGCCGTTTTATCTGTTACTACAATAGCAGTTTTAGGTGGATAACATTTAATTTTTTCATTTTGCAGTGCGTAGTAAGAGGGATATACGTTGGTACCAGTTACTTCTGCGATACTTTTTCGTAGCGTATTATATTGCCATTTTGACAATTTCAAAGACAAAAACAAGCCTAAAGCTTCATCTGGAGAGAATACTGATTTCTTTTTATTTCCAAAAAGACAATCTTTTACTTTTTGCACGTCCTGTGGATGCTTGAGCAGATGCTGTAATATGTCAGCAACATCTTCCTTTCCTTCTGCTTTTAAGTTAAAAACATGGGCATGTGACAACTCCTCTGAAGCAATAGTTTGCGTAGTAAGTTCCGTACGTCTCTTTTTTGGTTTTGGACCTAATTCTGTAAATGGTTTTCTCGGACTTACTTGAGTTGATGTACCAACAGACACCTTTTCATGAGATGTAGTTGATGTGCTAGGAACTGGTTCGTCGTCGTTTTTTGCAAAATCTTTCATAAACTCAGGCCAAACTATCTCCGATGCCAACCAATCACTGTATTTACTTCTAAATGTATGTTCTTTTCGTTTAGCATTTTCCCATTTTTTATAAGTATTATAACAATACTTTGCGCAGAATTCCTTTAGCAAATTATCATTATCTTGATTTAAATCACACAATTTTGACTTGATAGCACTGTATAAAAAGTTATGATCCTTAATACTACCACTTGATTTCAATTTCACAAACATATCAACATTAGTAACTAAATCACTAAACATTTTCACAAAATTCTCGAAAATCAACTTTTAACAAAAATCAAGTAACGAGCGGGTAGTCCGTATGTAAAGGGTGGTTACAACGAACTGATATCATTGTTTTCAACTTGCTACCCCAAATATTTTTTACCTGCAAATTTACTGCCCTCTGATTGGCGCACGTCACTAATGACGACTCGTCTACTGATAAGAAAACCGGTTTTGGTGTTGTGGAAAGAGTGGTGTGGAATGCAGTTGCACAAAATATTTACAACAAACTAATAATAATAATCCTAATAATATGCACCATGCATCGAATTCTTTGTTTTATTCATACAAATTAAATCTCTGAAATTTTAGGGTAATAACCTACTTTAAAAAAAAGTTCCAAAACATAAAAGTATGGTATAAGTATATACAATGCAAATATATATTTAAAAATCCTTAAGTCCCAACTTCGCGATTTCAGCCCACCGTGGGACGGTGAGCTAGCCCATTACTCACCGTCCACAGGCTCGCGCCTACGGTGGCCGGGGGCCACTGGTTGCCCCCCGACGCCCGGGGCGTCTCCCGCGACGGCTGGGACGTGAGGTTCTCTCCCTCTCACGTTCCGCCACCTCCTTCGCTAGCATGACTGCTTCGCAGAAGGAGGCGACGGCTTCCCATTCCCTCTCGCTCCGGACCATGGATTGAACCAGGGCCGGACGCGAGAGGTCACCGCCGCCAATCGCCGCTACGAGGACACGGCGGTGCTCAGCCCAAGCGGGGCAGAGCTCCACGGTGTGCTCCACCGTGTCCTCCGGCCGATCCTCGCAATGGTAACACCCAGGCGTTTCCTCCCGCCCGATTCGGTGCAGGAACCTCCGGAAACAACCGTGTCCGGTGAGGACCTGCGTCAGGCGGAAGGTGAGGGCGCCGTGCCGCCTCTCTAGCCACTCCTCAAAGAGGGGACTTATCGCCACTATTGTGGCGTGCCCTATGTATATACCCTTTCCGTTACACTTTGTATATTCATGTGCATGTGGTAAAAAGCCATTATTTTAATATTAAAAACAGACACTCCAATTTTCTTTATTTGTATAGATGTATGTATGTATAGATTAGAATGGAACAATCACAGTCGGTTAAAAATTAACTGCGAGCAATAACGACTTGAAGCGGGTTGTTTGCGGTAGGTACGTGCGCAGTTAAAGTTTAGAAAACTAATTCACCTCACCACCGTGGATACTTCATACATAATCTACATTGAGTTTTGTTTTCCACCGCAGTTTCCCATATTAGCTCTACTTGCAGAACTTTCTTATGTTTATTTTATATCACGCTCAATTTCCTATGGAAATATTCAGACGTTAGAGATTTAATCTAACCAACAATGAACACCATTTCGTGCGGAAGGCAGTTAAAATTCATGATGTTTTGGCGTCCCCATAACTTGTGGTTTCGACAGGATTACGGTCCTTGGCTTTCAAAAATATTTGCAAGCAGTCCAAATGACTGGATAATTATTCTTGTACATATTTTCTTTTGGCACCATGCTCTGTGGGGACAAACGGATATTTCGTTTAAAGATGTTTTTGTCGTAATTCATCTTTTACATCATCATTCTTTTGCTTGTATCCATTATATTTGAGGCCAGCGCAACATAAGCCTCGTCTTATTCTATACGTCCTGTCAGTAGTAATAAATACTAAGACATACTCAAAACTATGACGTTATTAAACTTATCGAAAGATAATTGAAAATTTCCCTGATTTGGGGGGTATTAATCAACTAATACTTTGCATCAAATACATACAATAATTAAGTTGGGAAAGCTCGTTCATAATCTTTCTGCTTTTTAGTTCCTTCTACCACAAAAATGATAAACCCCATATATTCGAGACTACAAATGAACCGTCATAAAACTAAAACCTCGCTTGACCTGGTTAGAAAAACTTATTTTTTTTCACAAGCCAATTGCTTTTCAAGATCTAAAGTTTGTTAAAATTTTCAGGACACGTGTCTCCAATTTGCTCAAATGACTTGGTGATCGGGGCCTGCTGGTTTCATAGCACTGTTTTCTTAAGAAATTAGGTTTTGGAGGAAAATGTCCCAAACTTGAAATGGGTGCTGAGACTGGAATGGTTTTTAATTTTAGTCTTGAAGTTTAAAAACATATAATGCGTCGGGTATCAAAAATAGAAAGAAAAAATAGAGAGGGAGAGCAGCGGTGGCCCAGTGGCGGCAGCCCCGACTTACGAACAGTAGGCTGTGGGTACAAACCCAGGCAGGCGCATTACTTTGTGTAATTTATTTCATCACCGCTGCTCTCAAAAACGTTGAAGGAAAACATCGTGAGGAAACCGGCATGTCCTAGAACTAAAAATTCGAAGACATGTGACATCTACCAACCCGCACTGGGCCCGCGTTGTGGACTACAGCCCACTCCCTCTCATAGATAGGAGGCCTGTGTCCCAGCATTGGGAACATTATAGGCTGATGATGATGATGTATCAAAAATCGTCAAAGCAAGTCACTTTGTTTTTAAATATTTTATCTATCCATAAATGTATGTAAAGTTGATTAAGTCTTGGAAAAAAACCTCCAAAAATACATACCATTGATGGACGCTGACAGGTCAGCGTCCATCAATGTTGAGTTAAATCGACTAGGGTTCAGTTAAAGAGAAATTCACCCTAAGCATTGATTAAACGAAGGCCTGTTAACAGGAATGAGAGAACCGGATAATAAAGACCGGGTATACTCGACTTTCGGCCTCGGTTGAGGAGACGCTGGGAGTTGCCGACCCGTGAAATTAAGCCACCTGCTGTTATTCAATACTGTTTTAACATTACACGCACCTACTTTAGAAAGTAGTCAGGTATAGAATTATATACGAGGTGTTGTTTTGCATCCTCGTCAAATTTAAGGAGGTAACTATGCTTATGATTCTCGTCCCGAATCAATAATTAAATAGGTAGGTAATTTTTATTTTTTTTCTTATTTACGGAAATCGGGAATTGTGAAGCATCCGTGTTTTAAACGAGGCCCGTCTAATTCTCGCCCTATAACCGCGCTTCCACACATACAAACAATCTTAAACGTTTATCTGATAATTTTTTATTCCCTAAACCACGTTAAGGATGTTATTCTGAAATACTGACAAACTTAAACAACAAAAAATCAGAGTTTATTAATAATTAACTAGGTACCGTAATTTTAATTGATTATTTATATCTTTTGTGACATCCTCTTGAATTTTGACGAGGATGCAAAACAACATCTTGTATAGACAGAACAGCAGAATATTTAACAGGCACATTCCAATGAAAAAAGAAAAAAGAAAAACATTTTTTACCGAATAACAATTAAACAGAATGTACAGTAAATAGGAAAAAATTGTAAAATACCTAATCATTTTCGATTGCACCATATTTGTATTCGATTATTTAGGTAAAAAAACGTAAAGCGCAAAGTTTGAAAATATTGCTATTTTCTTAAAACATTGTCTTTCGTAAGACTTCATCTCTGTCTTTTATTTTCCAATTTAAACATGAAAAGTCTGTTTTCTCGACGCGTTAACCTAAGCAGAAAAATAATCTGTTATCCTTTTGTCTTTAGCGTGAAGCCTGCCTTAAGAGGCAAACTAAGAGTGACGGCTAACCACTCAAATTGAATTGATGGTACATGTGGCAGATGGGATTTTGCGCCAACGCGTCTTGAGAAGTTTTTAAATTCAGAAAAAAAGTTTGTCTACTTTTTTGTTATCTCATGGGACGAAACTGAGTCATGACAATAAAAAATTTGAAATGGTGAGGAGTTTTTGCCTAAATAATAACAGCCGCATTAGGCTATCTCCAAGGTTAAGCCGTGCTTGCCTAGGTTGGTCCGTTGAGGGGTGATCTTTGACTATCGTTGCCAGAAGTAGTCAGAAGCCAAAAGTCAGATATTCAGCCTTATCAAGGGGTATCGTATTACCCAGTCACTGGGCTGTGGAGGTCAGATAGGCAGTCGCTTCATGTAAAATACTGGTACAAAGCTGCATCCGGTTAGACTGAAAACTAACCCCAAGATAGCTTGGGAAAAGGCTAGGCAGATGATGGAGTCTTGGTGAATGAATGAATGTCAGAAATGACATTCTAACAAGCCCAAATAGTCTGTCACAACCTTTTAGTTGTCAAACACCATGAGAGTCTTCTTTCAAGCATTCTACCATATTTGCAAATGGGATTAAATATAATGAGCACCAAAAAATACTTTGAGATCCTAAGCTACGTTACCCAAAAAAAAATACTAAACACCAAAAAAATTGTATTCAAAGACCAAATATAGTAAATGATCACCAAATATAGTAAATGATCACCAAATTTTGTGGCAAGAAGAACTTAGGAAGCAAGTGCGAGCAAAGCGAGCTCGGGATATTGGGCACCCCGATTCGGACAGGTTAGGTTCGAAGGGGATGGCGGGGTCTAGTGAGCGAGCGGAGCGAGCGAACTAAGACCCCGACATCCCCTTCGTGTTAGGTTACTTTAAACCCTGCAGAGAGAAATAGGAGCCCCGCCTAGCGGGGCTCCGTCGACTACGCCTTAGTTCGGAGCTGTGATTTTCAGGTTTTTAATTCTGGTGATCATTTACTATTTTAGGCAGTATAAAAATGTTTTTTAAGGTTATATTTACTTTATCTGGTGTTATATTAAACATAAGCCTTTGCAAATAATGTTTAAAGATAACAGATACATCTAACGAGAGGTCTTCGCAAATGGGAGGCTTGCATGATAAATATTATTAATGTAGGCCGCGGAAGTAATTAAACATTGACACGCAAGGAACAGATTAACTTGGTTTGGGTATCACTTGGAACAAGTACGGTCAAGACAACTAATATTTCTATGAGGTAGTAAGTAACCTAATACATCTTGTTAGGACAACGTAATAAAAACTTTTTAAATGGTTTCAGATAATAATTCTAAATGTTTTTTTTTTAAACCAACGATGATTGATTGATAATGATTTTGATGAATGAGGTGGGTGTCAATTGATTTTATCCAGTCCATAAAAATAATACAACATTAAAATAGAACCAAAATCCTCTCTCCGGTAAAACCTGCTACCCATAAATCAATTAAAAAAAATACTAAGATATCTTTTTAAACACTTCGATTTACTCGTAGTCGAGTTTTAGTTATCAACTTTACTTTTATGCCATAATTATATTAATAGCCGGGGAGTAAAACAATTGAGGCGAATATTTATGTTATGATTATTTGCCACAATTGTTTTTTCATGATCATCAATCATCATCTGCCTAGCCTTTTCCTAACTATGTTGCGGTCACTTCCAGTCTAACCGTTCTCTCATGATCACACTGTGATTGGTTTAGATTTTTTTTAAACTAAATCAGGAGTATTACTATGACGCTTAAAACATTATTGTTTCATTCCCATTCCAGAGTGGGAAAGAGATGGAGCTAGACGACCTGTATTGCTCCGTCTCTTTTTCACTCTGGAATGAGAATGGAACAATAATGTTTTAAGACGTCATAGTACGCCACCAGGTTTATCGTGATTTTGTGAGATGAAACATTTTGTAAAGAGAAAGAAGCATTTGCCAAAGGAAGGTTTGTAAAGTGAGTGTTTATAAAATAACATATTTTCAGAATAAGTTGTTTGTGAAATAAATAGTAAGTACATGAAACGTTGGTTTTAAACTGAAAATTTGTCAAAGGAATTTTGGTGAAACACTAGTGAATCCATCTACTCTGACTGTTCTCTGGACATTTTCATTTTAAACGTGCGTTACCATAGCGGGTAAGTAAATATTAATATACACCGATTTCGTGCGAGATTTCTGTTTAACATTCATATTACTGAACCAATATGGAGTAGATTTAACCCCTCGTGCATACAACTGTTATGTGTTTCAGTGTTATTTAAAATCAATCTTCATTTGATTCGATCTTTTGGCGATTTTATTTTATACACCTGTTGATTTTTGGCACCCACAATTTTTATAACATTGTTTGATAGACTTCGGCTAATCCATCTTCTATATTTTAATCGGCGTCGACGAGCCGATTAAAAAAATCCCAATAGTTTCCGACCTTCACATTTGATTAATCAGAGATCCAAAACTATCATCACACTAAATTACTCAAGTTTTCTCTGTAAATGTAATATTTTTGTTTATTGTTCAATATAGTCTCCTATTATTTCGATCCATTTATGATTAGATATAAATCCTTGATTTTATAGTTGAAGCCGGAAACTTGTGGATCTTACCACGTGAATCCTAATAACTCGGCTCGATAAAATTGTATCTCTAAAGCACTATAACTTCCATTGAGAAAACCCACTATCAGTCACTTAAAAGCCAATTGCAACTGCAACAACAGATGAACGTCGGTTGTTCAAAGGACTCTTTTCTACATAAATAAATTTAAGTATGAGTTTATAGTCTTATGCTGCAAGAACATTTTAATATCCAACCGTTTCCTACCGTAAACAGAATAGTGCTCAAAACTACCGAAGAATTTAAAAGCCAGAAATAAAGTGGGAATGATAGTGTGCATAAACCGAGTTCCGTTCTAACATATTCAGCTTTTAATCGACCCTCCGCAACTTGTTTACTCTACTTGCATCTATCAAACATGCCAGCGTCCGATGCGTTACAACGGCACTTAAAGTGGCTAGTGTTCTCATGAAATACGAAAGTACAGAAGAATCACTAACACACAAACCACGCAGCTAGTTACGGTTTAAAGAGTGGCATAGTTTTTTAAGTGTTTCATGACGGTTATATTTATTTATCTTGTAAGACGAAGAAAAATAGTATCCACGATACAGGAATCCGTCTCATATTGTAGCAAATTTATCCTTCTTTAAAAACGTCCTAATAAGGTAATATCAAAAAACCAGTCCTTTAGGGTTATTATCGCTTTTTCGTTTTTTTTCTATTTTTGAAAAAGTTGCGTTCGGCGCTCAAGTTCATAAACTTGGATTATTTTACTAGGCCAACATCATAAACAAGTCTGCAAAAAATCAGAACTACCGGATTTGACGCAAGCACTGATTTATAAAATTACTGGACTACAGTGCAGTGGTTGAAAATTAAAAAGTATTTTGTGGCAAATAATATGTTTACGAGAATGTGTAGGTACAGCTAAAACTGCGTGTCTCTTCTGATATATTTTACTCTATGCAATAGTCAAGAAGCATTGTTTTATCGAGGTTTTACGGTTGCTTTTTATTACCTCTGTCTATTATAGTCCGTTGGGTAAAACATAAAATCTTTGTATTGTCCTAGTTATAACTTATCATGGTCACTGTAAATCGCAATAACTGTATGTATAGTTTAGAAGCTTTGTGTTGAGTAAGTTAGTGTAGTACTTACTGGTACGGTTTGTAGTTTGTGGAGCACAGATTGTTCAAGTAGATAGATGAATTATTCTTCATTGCAGGCTTTGTGGCTTTTGGGCCAAATCTCAGGCCAAGATCTCTATCGTGGTTCCTGGTTATACATGACAGTGCAAGAAAGAGACGGAACTTGTTTATGTCAACGTGTTTATGTGTATGTGTATTACCGAAGAAGAATATCTGTGTCAATACTTGTTCACATCGATACTGTAAACAACAGCGTTATATCGTGACCTTGGCTCTAAAATCCTATTTGAAGTTATCGTCATTGAACTAAAAATAGAAAAACCGATAAAACAAAATACCTAAGAAGCTTATGGCCATAAAAGTGTAAAAAATATCGAGTAGGCCTTTTATTAAAAAGACACAGACACTCTGAATACTAAACTATTGTAATTTTTATTGAACAGCTGTCGCAAAACTTTGCCATGCGGGCTGAAATTAGATTTCAAACAAAGAAAATATAAACCGAATTGCGAAAGTCTTGGAATTAGAATAATAATATTCAAACGGGCCTATGTTCGTGCTAATTTCTCAGTGGTTTGGAAATAACGAATCTTCAAAAGCTTTTGAACAATACTGCTAATTTTTGTTGCCCTATAAACAAAGACCTTGAATGAACTTGTGATATTTACGTTCTTAATCTTTTAAATAATAATTATGAAATCGCGGTTAAATTTTCAAAAGCAGTTCTTAGATAATTACGATAAACAGACATCTTGATAAGCCTAAGTTTGAGAACTAAAACCCGACTACGTAAAAATCATGCTTTGAAACTATCTTTGTGTCTTCTTCAGGGTGCCGTATTTTGTCAGTGAATCAATAAGGCTATTTGTCATCACACTATTTTTTTTTTATATCCAGCAAAGGATCAAGAGGCTTCGAACGACATTTAATATTGTCAAATTATGATGTGATATTAATATGGTAGGAATACCAGTGAATAGACATAAGTACTTACGAACAAACAGGCTGAATCTTAATCTTCCACCATAGACAGGTAAAAATTACATGAAAATTGTACTCCTTAGCAGAAGAAGACTTTATTGCCATTATTTTTTCTCAGCCTGTACTGTCACACTACTGGGTAAAGGCCTCCCCCAGTTCCTTCCACGAGCTCTTTATTAAGTGCTTCCTCGAACCAGCTCTTGCGGTACGTCCGTTATTTGTCGTCCATTATTGCCATTAATCTAACATATATTCGGACCCCAGAAAGGAACCAAAAATTTACAGAAATGGAGAATCCAGTCGACTTTGCCCAACCTAGTTAATAATGTTACTCCATAATCTATATAAAAGGTGTAAAACACCTCTTAACGAAGCCGAAAGGCACTGGTTCTCCCTGTCCTTGCGATATTTTTTTGTTCTACACCATACCTGGGAACCTTCTAGTTACGGAGATATTTGGGATCAAAGTTCCAACTATTTGACAAGTATTTTTTGAAATAAAAGTTTTTAATGTAAGATTTTTACTTTAAACACCTCCACGACCCCCGTACTATTCAATCCGTCCATCAGCACAATGTTTTGAGTGCGTTACATTGAGTTCTACCACAAAACATGATTTTACACCCCCCAAAAAAAGTCGTTTCCCAGCAATAATTTTTGCGTAAAGTTACTTAGTTTCATGTACAGAATGATTGGTTGAAGGCTTCGTGATGAGGTGATTTACACGGTGTATATTAATACTTTCGTTCTTTAAATCACTAATTAAGGCCTTGTTCCTTCAAAATTAAGGTTAATGACTAAAAACATTTGAATTTCCCAGAAATAGAAACTATGTCGAAAACATACGGTATTTTTAATTTGGCTTTTCCGAGATCAACCTCCTTGTTATTAATCTCACGGGAAGAAATTGCATTCGCTTAATTGCTGTGACTTTAATTTTCATTAGTGGTCCAAGAATTTAGCTTTGACTACGGAATAAAATTGTAATAATGAAAATGAGAAAGTTTTCCTAGAATTGCCCAATAGCCTGTTTACAATTTATTTCTAAATATGAGAATGATGAATGCTTAAAAAATACTAATATAGGCTTCAGTTTAAATTCTGCGTCTTTTACTGTTTTTACTTAATTCATAATCACTTATCAAAGTTGAGTCAATAAAAACCCTGCGACTACAGTATGTAACCTGTCCTTGTTACGAGTACATATAATTTTAGTCTTCTTCAAGTTTTTAAACAAACTAATAGTCGCTATAATTTATTTAGCCGATGATACTTAAACGATAAACGAAATTAGTAGACATGGCATGTAGAATACATGTTTTATTTTATATTGTAAACATGGAATTAGAAGACCCGAATATTTTCATACCAAATCATAACAAAGCATAACTAGATGTCCTCAGTGACAACAACAATCAAAACAAATGCACAATGAATCTTGTACAATTTACAACGGGGACATAAACGAAATGAAGACTTGCAGAGATTTTACAGCTGTGTGCCACAACCTTAAACGAAAGTTCTTATTAACTCTAAAATGGGGGTAAACGGGGTTGTCGAGTTCTACACAAAAACTTCAGCCGTTAAGTAAACCAGTAAATGCGTTTATGTACTGATGAAATTGTTTTTGTTGTCTCCCATGTGTTCCTTGGGGTATACTTAAAGATCTGCCTTACGTTGTGACGGGGTGAAGGAATTGTGACATGTACGAATGCTCCAGAAATACAATAGAAAACATCTACAGTGTGAAATGTAGTTCGTGAAGCATGATGTCTAACCCGGAGATAGCCCCCTAAGGTACAACAGAATTAAAGATGTCAAGCAAAACTGCTAGATTTACAATTTGATGATGATTTTTATCTATAATTTGTTTGTTTGTTATTGGGGATTTTAGCAACTACAGAGATTGGATTTGTGTCCGGTTGATGGCAATAGGCTCGCCCCCTATTACTTGGGATTCAAACATAACTGGCTCAATGTGAGTGTACTATTAGGCTTCGGGGTTCACAAGCGTGCTGTGCTACAATTTGTTCTGTCATTCACAATTACTTTTCATAACACATTAAACAGACTTTCTACATTTGCTACATTTAGCATTCTGTTTTCTAAACCACTGAAAAATATACAAGGTGTTGTTTTGCATCCTCGTCTAAATTCAAAAAGATGTCACAAAAAACATAAATAATTAGTTAAAATTAAGTTACCTAGTTATTTATTATTAATAAACACTGTTTTTTTTGGTTCTTTATGTTTGTCAGTATTTCTGAATAACTTCCTTAACGTGGTTTAGGGGATAAGAAATGATCGAATAAACGTTTGAGATTGTTTGTATGTATAAAAGCGCGGTTATAGGGCAAGGATCAGACACGACGCATTTAAAACTCGGGTCGTTAACACATAAAGATTTTCATAAATAAGAAAAATAATAAAAAATACCTACCCATTTTATCATTGATTCGGGACGAGAATCATTAGCTTATTTATCTCCTTGATTTTGACGAAGATGCAAAACAACACCTTGTATTTGTGACACATTTGATAAATAAATTTTTTGCCTTCTAAATTCAAATTAATTACCATTTTG
This sequence comes from Cerastis leucographa, assembly GCA_963082945.1. Classification (NCBI taxonomy): domain Eukaryota; kingdom Metazoa; phylum Arthropoda; class Insecta; order Lepidoptera; family Noctuidae; genus Cerastis; species Cerastis leucographa. Next base: position 7,141,740 of record OY720382.1, read on the forward strand.
AAGATACTTAGCTGAAACCCTTAAGATATCTTCTTGTCAATGTGCCAGTAGTCAGTATTTCAGTTACGACATACTTATGTCGAATATTTCCAAGAAATCATATTAAACCCATTGGCTTGAATATATTCTACTAGAATTTCTGAGCAGCGTTATGTTCAGCCACGGCGGCGTTCTTGTCGTCACTTTGTCATGCAATATTTCTTTGAACCCCTTTTGACAGTTGACACATTGGTAAAAAAACCGCGTAGTCTGAAGTAGGTAAAATAGTTTCATCGTCAAAACCGTGTTCGTGGAGACACCTTGGGTGCCACTGCTTGTGGCGGCATTATTTAAACTTCATGTACAATAGTGGTACATAGGCGGACTTAATGCCACAAAGCATTCTCTACCAGTCAACCATTATCAACACTTTCTTCACAAATTAAGCGTGTGTCGAATCACATCGTAAGTAGAAGTACAATACAGATGACGTGTAAAACTGACGGCTTATTAGTACTACCGTATCTAAATGCTGTTGGCTCCTACGACAACGCGTGACGATTTCTTGCTCTCTGCTTTAATTTCCATTACTATTATAGCATAATTATATTATACACGGTGTAAATCACCTCATCACGAAGCCGTCAACCAAGCATTCTGTACATGAAACTAACTAACTTTACGCAAAAATAATTGCTGGGAAACGACTTTTTTTGGGGGGGTGTAAAATCATGTTTTCTGGTAGAACTCAATTTAACGCACCGACGGATTGAATAGTACGGGGGTCGTGGAGGTGTATAAAGTAAAAATCTTACATTAAAAACTTGTATTTAAAAAAATACCTGTCAAAAAGTTGGAACTTTGACCCCTAATATCTCCGTAACTAGAAGGTTCCCAGGTATGGTGTAGAACAAAAAAAATGATCGCAATGACAGGGAGAACCAGTGCCTTTCGGCTTCGTTAAGAGGTGTTTTACACCCTTTATAGTATATATTACAGGCCTAGGTTAATGGTTTTTTGAAGAAATAACCGAATAGATTTGAGTGTATGGTTTCCCACCTTAAAGTTTGTACCAAATTTCGACACATGAATGTACCTGGCCACTTACAGCAAAAACGTGTCAGATTTAAAAGGGCATTAGATTCCGAATAGCAATAGCTTAAGCCTTTTTATTGCCCACTTGTTCACCTGTTATGTGAATAATAAACATCTTATAACCGCAATATTCTTTTATAATGTAGGATTTCTTTACTTTATTTTTCGTGTTGCAGTTTTTCTGAATGGATAGTGGAAAATATATGCGCAGCACTGGGATAAAGAAAAAAAAAATTAAACACACTGCGAAGGGGTAAAGGACACGGGCGAGACTACATGTATTTTGGGACCCACTCTTAGAGGTAGCGTTCACTATAGCAACTTATACATAGTTATAAAACGACTAAAGACTATCAGAAAAGTAAATGGAAAGTAAGACTGAAAAGTTGGGAGAAAAGAGATATACGTCTATTTACAAGATAACCTAAAAATCTTACGACTAAGGTTTTTAACAGTGGAATGTCTCCGTAATTAAGATTAATCAAAATATAATAATACATAAGACGACTCATAAAGGAAGATTCGAACTACTGTATTTCCCTCGCAGTTTTAGTTCTGACTTCACGTGTTTTGCTTCTTGTCATAAGCCAAAACCAGAATTTTTACTTTCCTGTACCTAATTGATGAATCATAAAACTGCTAGACTGCAGCTAGAGACTAAACTGATTACCAACCCTGTAATTAGTTCAATCACTACTAAAACTATGTCGTTACGATTTTGATCTATAAGCGAATTATAGTCAAGTAAAACGATTCTTATTACGCTGAGACAAGATAATATTGTTTTACATAAATTATAACAGCCAGAGCTGACTAGCTATGTACAGCTATTGAAAAGCAGGGTTTGTTGAATAAAAAAAGTATGAGTAATAAATCTTATTTTTTGGTATTTTTACATAGTTTTTATTTTATGAAACACAGACGTTACGATGGCCAAGTTGCTGTCGGGTTTCATTTTCAGGGTCGCAGCTTATCAGCCCCCAGCATGAGTGACAAAGGCAGTCGTCTCCTGTTATCTGGAATTAATTAATTATGGTAAAATAAATAAATTCACCTATAATGTAATAAACATAAAGAGTTCCATAAGTAACAAAAGAAAAACAGAAATGTCTAAAGATAATATAGAGGTCGAAGACCTCTGATACCTGTGGAGGGGTATATAAATATTAGGTATAAATATTTCATGACAAAATGCGTCAGCCACCCATCTTCTATTTTGATGACTGAAAGATCTCAGTAAAATACACTACTGCTACCTCGGCCAGTCTTTTACTGCATACTGTTTTAGTCCGATAAAGTATAGGGCAACAGTAAGAATGAGCCTAATATAAGATTACAACAGTATGTATTTATACATATAAAAGCTAAACGAATCTCAGTTTGTTGTTCAGATAGATATCCTAAATAAGTTCTTTACTCATGATATAAATACATGTTCTTTTACGAATATACTTACATCACGTGGATACACCCATCTCTGAACTTTTTCAAAGCCCTGAGCACCTCCATCAAAGAGACGACACCTTTGTAAGAGCGTAAGTCGTAAGAGAAGAAGAAATTAACGCAACGCATGTTTGTGGTTAAAATCAAAGTCCAAATCAAAAACAACTCATTGTCCAATATCCAGAGAAGAATGCGGTAGGTAGTCTATGACAGGGTGCATTATCTTCAGTTCAAGATGTAAAGGCCAAGTCGTCGAGAATCTACAAAATCGCAATGATAAACATAAAATCCCAGACAAAAATACAAACATAACGATGGACTAGATCATCACAGATCTGACAATGACAGTAGTGACGGGACTCAATCGATCATCATTGATACCGTTCCTTTATAAGAAATACTATAAAATCGCCATTGTTCCATTTTTATTAAATGCTTTTGCATTGTTAATTGGCGTTTTAATATCAGGTTTGCATGTTATTTTTTATGAATTTTTGACATAATAGAATGTATAAAAACTAAGAGAAAGAGCCATTTGTAGTAAGAAAACCCTTGAGCAAAAACACATGTCATTGGATTGGAACGTAATCGGAAAACAGTTGCGTTTTGTAATTGCACGATTACTTAATTTTAGTAAATTGAAAATATTTATAACTTTTGATTCCCGAGTCCTAAAAATTCAATATTTAAAAAATAAATATCTCATAAAACTGTAGTTATAATTATTTTATATTTACACTGGAACGGAGTAGAGTTAATTTTTAGATTCTTTGGGTCCATTTTCGCCAGCCTCCTTTACCTACTCTAGTGTTTTGAGGACTTGACTTGCTACTTCTATTCTAATAAAATAATGATATGATTCTGTGTACATAATATTGATGTATAAATAAGTCAAGTAAAAAAATTGACAGTTGTTAGAATAAAAAAAAAACACCAACAAAAACAGGAACAATTTCTATGGAACCTAAAATGAAAAATTGTTACTGGAAAAACATGAACTGATTTACTATTGAAGGTCGCATATATGTAGGTACTAGCTTCTGCCCGCGGCTTCGCCCGCGTGGAGTTCGGAAATGAAATGAAAATGCCTACATATGCGTTACCCCCGCAAAATAATGTCGAAAATAGTCAATTAAAGTTATATTTACTTAATATTTGTTGTCCGCTGGTTCGCTCGCACTTTTTACTAACTACCTCCTACCCTACCAACTTACCCTACCTACCTACTCTACCCAACCCTACCTACCTACACTACCCAACCCTACCTACCTACCTTACCCTACCCAACCCTACCTAACTATCTACCCTGCCCTATCCTACCTACCCCACCCTATCCTACCTACCTACATTTTCATTGATAATTCCTACGTCAAACTTAGAAGGAAAATAGGTTATTAAATACTCTGAAAATAATTAATAATAATATCAGTTTTTAATTTAAACGGGGTGTCTTCTTAAATTCTTTTGGAATTTGGGAAAACCAATCAGTTATTAATTTACACTGTAAAATGTTTTCCTTTTCGATTGAAACTTACATCTGAATGAAACACGTGTAAGCATTGCTGGATATCATGGATTTAAAGATTTTTATGAAATACATATGCCCGCGGCTTCGCACGCGTGGACTTCGATCACTGTCCGACGGGATGGCACTATCGGGATAAAAATTATCCTATGTTTTTTTTTTTTTTTTTTTCGCGTTATAATATTAGTAGCATTTATTATTACTTACCATGTTTCAGTTTTAGCAGTTTTATGAATAGTAGTGATGTTTTGCATCAAAACAGGCGAATGAAATAGTTTGAAAGGAGAAAACAAAAATTAGCGAGAGGTTAGAAAGTGGTATCGAAATTTCTACAAGATAAAACAAAAAAACCGGTGGTTGGCGTATGGTTTTGCTAGCTACAAGTATACATATACGATCGAGTATTTGTAGATCACTTTGAAAACATAAAGAAATTTCCACAGTTTTTGCATTAAAAAGCAAAGCTTTTATTATTAAAGAAAATATTTCCAGTGAAAAGGTCTCATCTCTTTGACTTGATTCCTTGCCAATATAGGTGAAAGAACTAATTATGTCGGGGAACACATAAAAGTGACTTTTATGCCTCTTACTTTGACGTTATTTTCTTTTTGGAGCTCCCCAGTACTCGCTCACAAGATTTATTGGTTTCTTCATAAAGCTTTAATATATCTAAAAAGAAAGAGAATGCGTTTATTGACATAATATCAGCCTACTTATATAAGAAATAATTAGTTCTGAGGACTTAAAGGAATCCTTAGTGATATAATTAGTATTTTTGGGCTCAATTTGCTATCACCGATACGACGACTGCCTACCTTGCCGACCCTGCTTACCTTGCCTACCTTACTTACCCTGCTTACCCTGCCTACCTTCCGTACCGTACCTGCCTACTACTACTTACCATAATTAGGTACACCTCTGTCTATTGTATTTTGTTGTGTTGCTATTGATGTATTGGTTTGCGTAGGAAGCTAATATTTGAAAACAGATTTCCAATCGTTGTCCGTTACAAAACTTGAATAAAATACCACAACTCATGTATATGAGAACGAAAATAGCCTCAAAAAGCCACATTACTGAGTAAACTAGGAGATAAACTAATAAATGGATGTCCTTTATCATTGAATATTAACTTTCCTATTTAAATTGGCTCCTGTTTTCATCACAATTCAAGGGAATTTTGTCATCTAATCTGTAGGCTGTCTGACCGTCCACATTGGAATTGGAATACAGCCAATATCTTATGCTTACACTAGAGAGAATGATCTAGTGAAAATACAGAATTCTCATGAGCTTTTTTTTATCAAAGAAAAATAATAAGGAACTGAAATAAATCCAAAAGTTTTAAGATAACGGGAGGCAGTCACGCGGTTTGGGTGTGAAAACTCAAGTGTATTGTAACTTATGGATAAGATTAAGGGGAATGCATACTGATACTGTTATTCTGCGTCATCCTACTGCTGAGCAAAGGCCTAACTCCAAGACTTCCAATTGTTTCGATCCAGGGCTTGTGTGGGTTACTGGTCGCTGCCCAGCTCGTCCCGCCATCTTCTACGAGGGGAATGCATGTCTCTTCTTAAATAAGTGGTTTTATTTCGTGAAAAACATGCAAGTAAAGAGACTAACTATTTTTGTGGTCTCATCATTTGCATTCTTCATGTTTGCAATCGAAGAAAGAATATATGTATTTTGGTATTGTATCTTGTCTGTGTGAAGGATGATAAGGCAAGTCAGGAGGTGTCTGATGAGATGTCAAGTTATAGTGAAGTATGTAAGAAAAAGACAATGCTGCGCCGACCCTAAATCAATTGATGATGATGAGAGCAGTGGTGGCCCAGTGGTGGCAGCTCCGACTTACGAGCAGTAAGCCACGGTTTCGAACCTAGGCAGGCGCATTACTTTGCGTAATTTATTTCATCACCGCTGCCCTAAAAACGGTGAAAGAAAACATCGTGAGGAAACCGGCATGTCCTAGAACTAAAAATTCTCATGTGACTTCTACCAACCCGCACTGTGCCCGCGTGGTGGATTACAGCCAAGCTCCCTCTCATAGATAGCAGGCCTATGTCCCAGCAGTGGGAACAATATAGGCTGATGGTGATGTGATGATGATGATTGTATCTTGCCAGTATTTTTATTGACCTTACTCAATTTTAATAAATATTTAAGAAGTCAAGATTTTTTCTTTTGTACTTTGACCAGCACTAAAAAAGGTTTTCAATGTTTTATGTAAATATCTAACGAAATTAAACTAGAACTTTTAAGTTTTCGTTTTCATTTCACATTCTGACATTTCAAAAAGCCCGACACAATTCTTTTCTTGAAGGAATAATTTTCCTAGAATTAATTATGTGCCTCCTTTGAAATAAGAATAACCATTTAATATTTTTCGTGGCTGTTGTAGTAGAAGTTGAAACTGACACGTGAAAGCTTTGTACAGTGTGAAAACTTCTTTACAATAGTATTTCTTGCCTTGAATTGCCCTCAGGAGGGCTTCGTCCGTTTGGGTCGAGCTACAACTCGAGCAATTTATTCTAGTAGCCCATGATGTCTCAACTTTAGAGCGGGGTGTGGGTATATTTGTTAATACACGGAATCAGAAAGTAAATAGTTAAAACTCGACATCGAGTTCATTTAGCGAAGGTTAAAGTTTAGACTATTTATTATACTTGATTTGTAGTTGCTCATTTATCTACATTCTATTTTATATAAGTTAGTAAATAGACGTGGATACATACATGATGGCACAGTAACTTTGATATTATAAAAAATATGGAAAATACCTAATATATCTACAGGCTAATCTTGTTTTTCTATAGTTATAATTTAAAGTACAGTTACGGGATAATGTGTCTACTCGTCCCACTTGCCTACGGCCCATTTGGGACGTCTTGCAGAAAGTCATTTTTATTTTTTTTTGCAACTCGTCCCAGTTTTTTTTTGTCTGGAACTTTTGTCTTTATAAACGTTTGGTACAGTTAGTAAGACAAGTTATAACAATATTTTATTTAAGTTTTTTTTTGTCGTTTTGTTAATAGATTACAAGTTAAATCCGATAAGAAAAGTTTTATCCGAAATTATTATGAATGGTAGACATGTTTGACTTTCGATAATTATCAGCACGCGTAGCGTGACCACTGTAGAAACGAGTTTTGTCTACGGAAAAATCGACATAATGACAGAAAGACAATGACAATGTGTCAATTAGGCGATTCTTCCGTCGACATATCCCGCTTCTACGGCGGTCATGCTACGCGTGCAGGTAAATAAACAATGGTTGATACTTCTGAAGTAGGACAGACCTATGAAAAGAATGAAGATGCTATAAAATTTTACTATTCATTATTTAAGCACGTTAAGCCGTTGGTCCCGGCTGTCATCTGTAGATCTTTGACAGTCGTTACGAGTAGTCAGAAGCCAAAAAGTCTGACATCCAGTCTTACCAAGGGGTCGTATCGTATTACCTAGTTACTGGGTTGTGGAGGTCAGATAGGCAGTCGCTTCATGTAAAATACTGGTAATCAGCTGCATCCGGTTAGACTGGAAACCGACCCCAAGATAGTTTGGGAAAAGGCTAGGCAGATGATGATTATTTAAGAACTCTTATGATCTTCACACAGTTCATCGTTTCTTTTATCTTTCTCTACTCTTATACCCATCCACATTCATACTCAAAATATGGCTGTTCGGAAAAAAGAGGTGAAATGAAGTCTAGCAAATTAGGCCAAATAAGCGTGTGACATGCCGATTTTTCAAGAAGTGTATGAACGGAAATGGACATTACAAACACATACAAAATTACCTAACATACCATACGGTAGGTACTATAAAGGGTGTAAAACAACTCTTAACGAAGCCGAAAGGCACTGGTTCTCCCAGTCATTGCGATCATTTTTTTGTTCTACACCATACCTGGGAACCTTCTAGTTACGGAGATATTAGGGGTCAAAGTTCCAACTTTTTGACAAGTATTTTTTTAAATACAAGTTTTTAATGTAAGATTTTTACTTTAAACACCTCCACGACCCTCGTACTATTCAATCCGTCCATCAGCACAGTGTTTTGAGTGCGTTCCATTGAGTTCTACCACAAAACATGATTTTACACCCCCAAAAAAAAAGTCGTTTCCCAGCAATAATTTTTGCGTAAAGTTACTTAGTTTCATGTACAGAATGCTTGGTTGACGGCTTCGTGATGAGGTGATTTACACCGTGTATGTGAGTTTTCACTTACATTACATAACATAACATTACGTCTGTAATCCCCGAAGGGTTAGGCAGAGGTGTACCAAATAGTTGGCCTACATTTCGCCAGTTATATTTTAAGTCACATGTAATAGAGGGCGAGCCTATTGCCATCAACCGGGCACAAATCCAGACTCCGTGGCTGCTACAGAGGGGAACAGGGTGTAAAGTTCCTCGATACTCTTTAGAAATGGGAGGATCCTCCGACCGGACAGGAGTTATGTCTGGTAGGCAACTGCCCGACAGTTGTTGTCGGGTTGCTCTATACAAGGTGTTGTTTTGCATCCTCGTCAAATTCAAGGAGGTAACTATGCTAATGATTCTCGTCCCGAATCAATAATAAAATAAGTAGGTATTTTTTTTTTCTTATCTACGAAATTTGGTAAGTGTGAACCACCCTTGTTTTAAACGCGGCCCGTCTGATCCTCGCCCTATAACCTTGCTTGCATACATACAAACAATCTCAAACGATTGTTCGATAATTTCTTATTCCCTAAACCACGTTAAGGGGGTTATTCTGAAATACTGACAAACTTAAGCAACCAAAAAAATTAGCGTTTATTAATAATTAACTAGGTACCGTAATTTTAATTGATTATTTATGTCTTTTGTGAAAACCCCTTGAATTTTGACGAGGATGCAAAACAACACCTTGTATAGTCTTAAGTCGATGTAAACTCTGCTTGCGCGATTTAGGAAATTGATTGATTGCTTTTCAACGTCGCTACAAATCCTTTGCCCGGAACCAGGACCTCATGCTCAGCAATTACCTACAGTACGTCGCGCCCAAATACATGCCTAAATAAAATAGCGTTCTAGAAGTGTCAACGCTTGACTAGGATTGAAAATCTAACCGTTGGTTGCCTCCCCATTGGTGAAACAAACCTTTTTCTTTAAAAAATATCGTTTTCTTTTTTAAAAATAGAATGGAGAAAAAACTAACAAAACAAAAATTAATGGCGAAATTCAGAAACTTGATCTGGCAACCCTGCATTTGGCCATTTTATACACCTCTACGCTTTCGTTTCCCGTACTCGTAGTAAATTCCCCATGCAACAGGAAGTCAGTGAGCGAAACAGGAATATTATAAAGCCATAAAAGAAAATCTGACATTAAAAGCGGTAATGACGACTTAGAATACGGATGTTTGAAATGAGTTATAAAGATAAGTGAGCCATTTAAAAGCATTGCATGTTAAATAATGAAAGCTGTTGAGTTTTGATCTATCTTTTGTGTAATACAAGAAACTGAGTTTTTATTAGATATTCAAAACAAACAAACAATATTCGTTAAAATAATTCTACTGTTTAATAAGTTTGTAAAATAAAAAATATGATTATAAAATTCATTGAATTGTATTTCTGTAAAATAAGTTTCATTTAAGTAAATAGTAATTGAAACAAAAATAATAATAAACTTCGAAATAAAAATACGAGGACGAAATATTATGTGTAACATTTTCTATGAAATTAAATTCTATGAAAATTCTGTCTGCGAAACAAGGAGACACCGTATTTTTATTATATGAACTCAAATCTTTTACTGACAAAATACAATAAAAAAAACACTAAACTGGCTGTCCTTACAGTAAACTGAAAAATTGTGACGAAAAACTCCTTTTCAAAGCTATCAAGTGATAATGTGCCCTGGCGAGACTGGCGGCGTGGCGATGTTATAATATAGCAAGGTTTTTTATTGGCTTAATGCTTTACTAAAGAAGTTGCTATTGTTGTATAGTAACACAACAATAGCCACTTCTTGTATAGTAATAGCCACTTATTTATTAAAGCGTTTTTAAGTGATTAGTAAATCATGAGTGAGCAGAACAATAAGGCCAATCGATTTCAAAGCATTTGGTACTCTAATAACTAGGTACATTTTTAGTTGTCTATTATCGGTATAGCAGATAATTATAAAGTCAATTTGTCTAGTCTCTAAGACATCGTATAATTTTAAAATATGTTTTTTTGAAACAAGAATATTTTAACTTCAAAGATCGTGTAACAGTAAATATTATCTGAACAGAACAATTGTACCGAGCGTTTAAGATTATGCCGTACTATATTTAACCAGAACTTTCGACTAGAAGGTACACAACACAACGCTTTTAGGTTTATCAAACTGAATTACTTCTTCAATACGTATTGAATAAACGCTACGTTTTGCTTCACGCAACCCAATCGGTCAATATCCTAAATCAATCGCCACTTTCCGTTTCTCTATCCCATTTTCAATACAAAATTATAAAAGCCCACAACCCGTCCCTTTTATTGTTAGACAGCGTTTTCCATAAATGGAATAGGGAGCCCACTAAAGTGGTCTAAATGACCAAAATTTGTCAAGAAGTTAAGATGTAAGTTATGGTATCCATTGTTATAAAACTCTAGGGGCGTAAGGCGCACTTATCAAGGCCTAACGAAGATTTATATTGTGACGTCCCGTATTTTTATCCCTATGATACCCGTGTTTTTTATGGAGACAAAAATGTTGAAAATATTCTTTTTTTATTCTCCGGAAATGTGTGGTTGGATGAGTAATAGGCATGTTTGTTTTGCTTGCAGTTTTGGGACGAGAGAGATTTCCATAATATGATTGTTGGGGGGGAGGGGAGTTAAAATATGTGTCGCTGAGTTTGTAAGTTAAGACCAAAGAAAGCCAAAAAAAGGACAGTTACGGTTAAGTTGATAGTAACCAAAATAGTTTATTTACACAATCAAAACCTACATCATTATTAAACTAAACGATATTTACATAAAACATTAAAAAAAAAAAACGAAAAATACAACTTAACTGACGAAAATTTAAATGGCAAGACCATCAAGTTTCGAAAACTTTCAAGGACATCGTAATCATTCACAGAATCAAACACAAAAATCCACTAAAATTCCTAACAAAGCGTAATTAGATTACCAAGACACTTGAAACTTAACCAAAAGAAATTTTAAAGGAAATTAGTGGTGTCTTATAAACTTTCTACTTGACATAATTAAGTTTGTGTTTTCTGTAGTGTCAGCATGAACTTTTAATGGGAAGCCTTGCGTTCGTAACTTGTGACATTATTCTTAGCTGGCTAAGTCATTGGGATAATAGGCGACGCTTGGAAAGTGTAAAACTTGTGTTGTTATACAGAATAACTTGTGTTAGTCGTGTTGCCTTGCCATTGTTGAAGGCTGAAATTGTCCTTCATGATATTCTGAGTGATTTTTTTACGCTCTGGAAATTCTAATTTAGTAGTTTGAAGTAATAAATACGTAAGTAGAACAGACTGGTTGTCTTTTTGTGCTAAAAATAATCTGTTTATATTTAGGTACCTCTCGATGGATGGATTATGTGAGGAATGATATAAAAAAATCGGGAGTAAACGATGCCACGACGGTTATCACAGAAGAATGGAAGAAAAAAACGTGTTGCGTCGACTCGCAAGTAACATGGGACAAGGGCAGGAAGATTATTTTCATCCCATCTATTCGAAAAGGACGAATTGGTTCGCCTTTAAGAGCACCCAAAGGTGGTGTTTTCTTTAAGAAACTTTTAGCGAGCAGTAATGAGTTTTTAATCCTCTTTATTTCAAAAAGTGCGCCGCAATTAACTTTGCCGCGCACTTTTTGAATCTGGAACATCTTAGCGTTCAGCGCAAAAGAAATCGAAATTGTTTGAATAAAGACTGGCAGGTACGACGGCCCATAGTCGCGCCGCCAGCTGAATAACAATAAATTTTCATAATTGCGAAAATGTCTCAAATGTTAATATAAGTTTTTAGGTGTTTCATTATTAGATACCATTTAATTTCAATTTAGTTTATCTATGTTTTATTAAATAATAATATTACAATAGAATACGTGGCGCCTGTTTTCTCATAGTGGGTGATGAAAAGCAGAGTGTATCTCTCTCTCGGGCGAAAATATATTTTTGGCTCGGGCGACGTACTTTAAATCCCTCGCTACGTTCAGGATTCTACTAAAGAATCCCTCGCACTTCGCTCTGGATTCAAAAAAGCGCCCTCGCCGTAAAAATATTATTTTGCTCCCTTATGATACAATCTACTATTAGTTACCTCTCAGCTCCTGATAATAGTTTCCACATGATTCATCGATGTATGCGGTCACAACAATTGCTCAAGATCGAATTCTATGACGCCTTTATTTGTTGTTCAGTACAAAGCATAAAGTTCTTAAAAAAACAACTTGCTTCTAAAACAATCTAAAATGTAGAAAATAATAACTTTTCTTATAATTAGAATATTATTTTGATATTTAAGCATATATTTTTTTTTAAACAATACGTTTCGGAAGCCGATGACTTATTTTTGTTTGAATCAGCTTTTAATGGGTAGCGTTCGTAATTTGTGAAACTATTCTTAGATAAGTGATTAGGATTATAGGCAACGACGCTTGGAAAGAGTAATACTTGTGTTGTTATTCAGAATACCTTGTGTTAGTCTTGTTAGGTGGCCTTTGTTGATAGCTTGAGAAGTTGTGATTTTCCATATTCTGAGTGTTATATAGGAAACCAAAATCTTGATGATACGCGTAATTGTTTGTGTGATGATAATAAATAGAACAGCTTTCCCAATGTCAATTTGGTCAATTCAACAACATTCTTTATGTTTTTTACGTTACGACCTGGCAGTTTAAAAAAAAATACAAAGTTCCATTCAAAAACATTCGGAATACAACAAAAAGGTGAATTTTACACAAAGAGATTAAAAATACCTGTAGAGCGGGCATTGGGAATTATTTTCATACAAAATGTTGTTCCTCAACATTTTCGATTTTGACAAACAAATACCTTACAACCGGTTTACTAGACCAAACGAAGTAATACTAGGTAGTGACAAGTATTGGATTACGATTTTCTTCGTCTTGACCCTTGTATTGTTCGTAAACATTTGAATGTCTTTAGTTACACAAATAATTCGCCAAGATATGAAATACTTGTCATAAAATTAATATGTATTATTGGATTACCACTTCTTATTAAATAAAATTCAATTAAACTCATTTAAAAACGAAAACAAGACATTGGCTCAGCAGATATCACACAAAACTTCAACCAATATCTTGAAGTAATAATTAATTGCATATTTAAGTTAGCTAAATCACCGATACTGTGAAACTTCGAAGGTTTACTTACAAAAACACAATTTATACAGTTAATTAACTACAATTTAATGTTAATTTTGGTGGGAAAAGCAAAGATAAACGCTGGGGGAGAGATTCAGTGGTTAATAAATGACGAAGTTTATAAAACTGTTTGTAATAATAAAGACTTTTTGCGTTCATTTGTGGTTTAACAGTATAGACACGTGCCTAGTTTCCATTAAGTTTTCTCCACAAAGGTACAGTAATAGTCAGTTATATTTCTCAGATATATAGTAATGAGTAACTTTTCACACATTCGTAGCAAATCGTAGCGAGCTACGCCGTAGCTGCTACATCGTAGCAGCTAGACGCACGTCAAGCTACGCCAAGTAAAGCTAAAGTATTCTTTTGTTATGAAACCGGTACTTGAGGCCGACTTGCTTTTGGGGATAAAAGCCTCCGATAAAATATAAGAATACAAAAAAAAACTGGTACTTAAAAATTACGAACCGGCTGTGTTAGAACATCGACAGATACTTTAGGTAGTATTTTTATGGAGGTGTCCGTGTCCCGAGCCGCGTCCGCAAGGTACGTAATAGTTTGACAGAACTTAAAAATACATAATTCAATGATTCATAGTACAATATGTCAGCAGCGCCACCTAGTGTAATAAAAAATAAACTTAATCAAATATTGCGGCGCTAAAGATCTTGCTTCGTGAACTTAAATGGGTAATTCGTTTCCACGTTGAATCGCCGTACGCCTTTTAAAAATTCAAGCAACCTAGCCGTTGATGCAGACCGGCTTAACACTTCTACTTACGGATTTAAAGTTCAGCAAACAAATGAAATTTCTCTATTGTAATCATTTATGTTGGGTTATAGTAATCAGATTTTCGTCAATAAAGAGGATTATTGAATTTTATTTAGCTGCATTGTGATTTGTACTAGTTCAATTCTATAGGTAACTTCATTCCTAGATTTCCATGGCATATGAATATCGTTGATTACTTTTAGTTGAGTTTTTATAGAGATTAGGTTTTTTTTAATTATTTACAATTATACAAAAAATAATTAAGATTATGATACAATACAATCTACAATTTTATTATGATTGTGTAAAGCATTTTTACCAAGTGAATACTGCGCGATATTAGTCTAGCGTAGTCATGGGAAACGCACTTTGCCCGCATAGAAGATTATTAATAATTTGGTGATCCTTGGTAAACATTTGGAGATGGATCCTTTTGAGTGCAAATAAATCCATAACAGCGGGTTAATATTGCGTAACTCACTCGCATCCCCAATGCTATTCAGATAGATAAAACAACAACATACATTGCCTTTTTACAACACCCTCGGGCAATGGTTATCGTTTTCGAGCAAACGAGATTTTCAAAAACCTTCGGAATGTTATAAAAAAATCGGTATAATAAAGCAGTGACAATATTTGCTGGTGCTTCCTCGGTTTTGCAGAACATCAGGCGTGCTTGCTGTAGCGAGACTGGACGACTTTTCTACCTTCATGCGCAAGCGATGTGCACCTATGCTGCGGCGATTCAGGGGCAGCCCTAACATTTTTTAGCTACACTTGCGGACAAAATTGATGAGCCATTTATCAGGCATTGGGTAGGTAGACTTGCGCACATTGACATTCACGACCCCAATTAAATGTATTGCCCATTCTTCTCCATAGAGATCTACAGTACTTTACAAGTTATTATGTCTTTGTAAGTGGGAGTGTATTCGTAGCTTCGATTTTTTTTTGTGTCATGCAAACGTATCTGTAGTGGTGTAATCGACATAAATGCTTTGAATTTGAGTTTATTTATATTTTTTTACTTACTAATAAAACATTAAACTTACTTACTTTTAAAGTTTATTGACATAGTCTGAATTAAAGAAATAAAGGAATAAAATAACAGAGCATATTCCAAATTAAATTATATTCAATAATAGCTTTAATTAAAACACCAACAAAGTTCACATAACTAGCTAACTGTAAGTACCGAAGTCATTTGAATATTTCTCCATCGCCGGAAATAAGAGTCGGAATTTCACGTTAAGTAAATCTTTAATGTCAACATAAAATGTAAGTAACTAAGACCTTAGGTTAAGGTTAAGAGAGACATGGACAACTTAATATTGGAGCTTTTCATTATTTAAACCCTCGATTCGTGGTCTAAGTGAAAGCCCAAGTTTAAAAAAAAATTGACAATGGTGGATTCTAACAATGATAGTCATATCCACGGCTCCCGTACTATAGGTAGCCTCCTAAGAAGGTTTACGCTTGACAGCTACGCCGGTGACACTTAGCTCAATCTGCGCTCGCGCATCACCTTGAGAAACGGACGGGTGATTCTGCGCAGGGCTCTAAAGGACCCGCGCAAGGCGTCAGTAAAGTTTTTGGTGGTTTTCTGTAATACCATTTATATTATTGTTACCATTTATATCACTAGCTCTTGGAGGATATCGTGGCTGAATAATAATAGCCGCGCGGGTCGATCTTTAAGGTTAAGTCGTACTTGCCGAGGATGGTCCGTGGATGGGTGACCATAATTACATACTGAGTTTCCTCCGTACCTCGGTAAGCACGTTAAGCCGTTGGTCCCGGCTGTCATTTGTCGATCTTTGACAGTCGTTACGAGTGGTCAGAAGCCAAATTCTGACATCCAGTAGTTGTGAAGGTCAGATAGGCAGTTGCTCCATGTCAAATACGGGTACTCAGCTGCAACTGATCCTAAGCCAACATCGTTGGGAAAAGGCTAGGCAGATGATGAGGTATGGGAGAAAAACTTCTATATAGCTTTACTTCTAGCAAAATCTAATACTTTGTAATCACTAATGAGATAGAAGTATTACCACATATTTTAATAAGAGCTTAATGTTACACACCACTCAGGATTTATAATTTCATTTATTTATTAAGTGACAAGGATTTATTTATTTATTTTATTTATTTTTTTGTATTAATGCTATTAAAAAAGTTACAGAACATTGTTACGCTCGCTGTACAGCTTTGTTGCCTCATAAAATATAAATACACGCTTAATTATTAAAATAAAGGTTTAATTTTATCTAATAGTAATTAAGGTCGACAATGTCCGTTCCGTTTCTACTTGAAATCCCTTCACCTAAAAAGTAAAAAAAAAAATATGTTAGGTATAGGTAGAACTGTTTGATGGCACGATCGGCGCAGTGGCTGATCGATTGGCTGCTGCGCTGCGTGTCGCGGGTTCGATTCCTATACGGAACAAATATTTTAATGGCCTACAGGTAGTTTTTCCTGGTCTGGCTGTTTGTGTATGTGAGTTTAAATGTTTGTAAAATCACGACACAAGTCAAAAAGTCGTCCTTTTTCTCGAAAGAAAAAAAAACTAATCATTTAGCAAATGTCAAATTATGGAAAAATAGTAGATTGTTGCATCGAGCGCAAAGTGAGTTATCAATGCACGAGTGTTATGTTGGTGCCCGAGCGCAGGCGAGGGCACTAAATTAACACGAGTGCATTAATAACTCACTTTAGCGAGTTGCGTAATCTACTTTTCTTTCAACTACCGTCATACCGTGACAAAATATATTACCTACCTACCTACCACCACCTGCACGACTTGCCTTCCACCTGCCTACCAATTGACTACCGCCTGCCTACGAACTACCACACCCTGCCTAACACCTGCCTATCACCGGCCTACGACCTACCACCGCCTGCCTACCACCTGCCTACCACTTGCCTACCGCCTGCCTACGACCTAACACAACCTGCCTACCACCTGCCTACGACCTTACACCACCCGCCTACGACCTGCCATCCACCTGCCTACCACCTGCCTACCAACTGCCTACCACCTGCCTAACACCTGCCTACCAACTGCTTACCACCTGCCTATCAACTGCCTACCAATTGCCTACGTCCTGCGTACAACCTGCCTACCGCCTGCCTATCACCTGCCTACGACCTACCTACGACCTGCCTACGACCTACAACCACTTGCCTACGATCTGCCTACGACCTGCCTACAACCTGCCTACCACCTGCCTGCCACCTGCCTTCCGCCTGCCTACGAGCTACCACCACCTGCCTAAGACCTGCCTACGAACTGCATACGATCTGTCTTCGACCTGCCTACGACCTGCCTACTAACCACCCACTACCTACCTAAGAACCTTCTCCTGACAATAACAAACACAACAAAAAAAAAATTAGCGAAATCCGTCCGATTCATTTTTATATAATATATAGAAGATAGATAAAACATAAAAAACAGTGCAGTAATGAAAACAGTGCAGTAATGACAACATTTCTGCACTGTTTTGGTTCTAAGCAAAAAAGACATTCTTTGTTATCGGTTTTGTAGTGATTAATGATACCATTACTGCGTAGTTGGAAGAAAATATCTTTATAAAGTACTGATATTTGGCCGTTTCTAGTTGACTGAACGCCGACCTCAACGTAAAGGCCTAGGTAGCTTACTTTTTAAACCCTTTTCCACCAATAAATAATTGCTAAAATATCTCACTTGTCAAATATCTTTAGTCACAATGAATGAGTAGTATCAACGAATAATGGGGTGAAAAGTAATGAAAGAAAATGTGCTTTATTTCTTAAAAAAAATATCTTTTTGTTTAATCATCTTGCTCTTTATAATTTCTTTGTTGGAATATTAATTGATAGGGTTGGATTTTTTCTTTGTTCTGGGTATAAACGCTACTTTTATTGTGAAAATATGTATAATTAAGTCATTTTCTTTCAATGTCTAAGTTGCTTTTAAAGTTTACTTTTGCGTATATATCTATTCGATCTTTAACTGTAGTTCACGATCGAATAGATGTGTGATGGCAATAAGCTAGTCCCCAATTCCATGAAATTTAAACATAACTGGCGCAAAGTGGGTTTAATATTAAGTGGGTATACCCCAGTCTAGTACTCCACTGGTAAGGGTAAATTATCAGACCAGTCCTAAAAATATCACTTTGAAATTGGTTTTTTATATTGCTTTTGTAAATTAATTTCTTGGTAATAGAGACAAGCCAATTTGTAATATCAACGAACAATAAAATAATTTTTCGCTATTATTTTCGTATCTATTATCGGCTTACTGATATTAAACAGAAATTGTAGTAGGTCAGTGGAGTCAAAGTTTATTGCCTACCGATCCAATCAACTGGCGCGTCTTTTTTAGGTAGAAAATATTATAGGATGATGCGAAGATTCTTTTTTAATTAAAACTAGCTGTGCCCGCGACTTCATCCGCGTTTTTTCTAAAATAGTAGTAGCCTAAGTTACTCCTTATTACATCAGCTATCTGCTAGTGAAAGTCCCGTCAAAATCGGTCTAGCCGTTCCAGAGATTAGCCGGAACAGTACAGACAAAACTTGTAAAAAATATATTTTTGTTTATGTACCTTATATTCATATGCATGTAGTAAAAAGCGGCTAATTTTATCCTATTACAAACAGACACTTGATTTTTTTTATTTGTATGTATGTATAGATCAGTGTTTCGTAGTACAAATCAATGGTGGCTTCGAAGGATAGTGATACTCGACCACTTTTCCAGTCAGACATTCCCAATTTTGTCACTCTTTCAGATTTAGAATGATAATGATGGTTTTAATATCGTTTTGGTAAATGGTTTTTGTAAGACTAAACCTTAATGATAAATAATTATAAGCTTATTTTTTTTTCATCAAATGAGATAATGAATTGATAATTGTCGATTGGATAATCGAATATGTGAGGAAAGATGTGAAAGAGTAAATGATGCCATGACGTATGACAGGGGAGAATGGAAGAATAAAACGGGTTGCGCCGACCCCAAGTAGAATGGACAAGGGCAGGAAGCTCATGATGATGAAACGAGATAATCGATTCAGCCTTTTGCAGTTCTCTACTGGACATAGGCCTTTTTTTTTTCGTCGGATGGGAAATCATCAAATGACTCCTCCTGCTCTGAGCAGAGCGGAAGCGAGTGTCAGACTTGTACTGATTAAAACCCATCCATGTTCCTTCTTAGCCCTTTGTGTTCCAGGGCCACGGTATCTCATTCGACAGTCCCGCAGCCCTGGCAGGCATCGGCCCCTCGGACCCCTTCCGATTAGCAGACATCTCCTTGAGGCGTGCGTGGAACATGTACCCGCCGTCGACACGGCCTGTCGTCATAAGACGGACGGACGGTGAGCTAGTCCATTACTCACCGTTCACAGCCCCGCGTCACTGGACATAGGTCTTACCCTAGCTTCCAACTTCCGCACCCAGTCTAGCCCAGCTACCTATTTAAAGTCGGCGATCCACGAAGCTGGACAAAATTCCACGCTACGCTTTACAATAAACTACTCTCAGACTCGTTCGGTCCATTGGCCATCTGTTTTTATTCATAATTATATAGATATTATAAACTATTAAAACAGGAAATAAACAATAAATAAATATTTTCTTCATAAAATTACATAATTGTTTGCGAGAAAGTTGGATGCATTCAGTAGTTACTTTATGATATTTTCCAAAGTGGATCAGCCACTTACATTGGAAGTTTGTAAATAAGTCAATTGTTAAGACAAGTTCGGAAGTAGGTTAATAGATAAAGTTAGTTTTTATTATTTGTTTTTATTAAGCTAAATGTGCTGTGGTTTTGGTATATAGTTGGTATGGTTTTTGCCCGCGGCGTCACTCGTCCGGATATCAGAAATCATCACATACGAACACCGGGATGAACCAACCCTGTGTTCGCATTATTCGCGTGAATATTTATTTGATTGTGCATTTTTTAATAAAACAATTTTAGGAAAGTTACTTAGTAGTAAAATCCAATAAAACTTTGAAAAATCTTCTCGTAATTATAACTGAAACTTATCTACAATAAAACTCTAATCATCCATTACAAACTCTGACATCTAGTGACACTTCAAACTTTTAATTAAAATATATTAAATATTCATCTTGAAACGTTAACCAAGTAATTAATAATTTTATTTAATTATAATACAAGTTTTAAAATTTGTAATCACTTTGCATTAAATAATAATAAATGCGTCTATTCAGGCATACTTAATCTCTATAAATGTTCCGACCATGAGCCTATTTTAAAATACAGTGTGTTTTAATTTGACGTATCTCTTCTTAGTCGTTCACTCTTGACAGAGTGGTCGTGGTCATGGGGCCCACAACTGCGGTCGCTGCCTTTGCGTGGAAAACCACCGCTCTCTATTGGCTGCATGGCGAGCACATTCAGGCACAGGGAACTTGGTGACAGATTTGATGGAGTCTGTCTATTGGGTTGGTAATCGACCACGTGGTCTCGTGCGTTCGCCTCCACTTTGAATCACCAAACGCTCTACACCACCTTCGTCGCGGTCGACCTTGACGGCGCTGTCTTTCCTAAGGCGTCCAGTTTCTTACAATCTTTGCCCATCTCTCCAGGTGCATCCGTGCAGCGTGGCCTGCCCGCTCACATATCAGCCACTTGAATTATGCGCGCATGTTGCAGGAATGCAGGAAAGCAGCCAGGCTGAAGTTATGACTATGATTATTTATTTATTGACGTAATTAAAGCCTTCAAAAACTAAACCACAAACAGGCTTCCCTTACTCATTTCTGAAATAATTATTTTACAAACGGGTTTTTAGCGCATGGTAATTAATTATGGTCTCTTTAGTTTTAGCATCGTTTACGAACCCTGAAACCCATTAACGCCAAGAAACTTTCTTCTAATTTAAATATGAATTATTTGAAAAGTTCGTAAATAGTTATGTTAGTAATTTTGGATAATTAATATTAGTTATCTTGGCTACTTTTGACCCATTTGTAATAACTACATGACAAAAAATTGGACAGTAAAAATAATCTAGAGGTTGAGATATTTTTATCAAATTATGGATTTAATCTATAATAAGTTCTTCTAGAAAAACAAAAATATTTAAAAGCCTTTAAGAGCTAATGAAGGTTTTTATGACTAAGCATGTGAAAGTTGTATTGTAATACGGTAAACGGCTTCTTAGCGTTCTTTTCACACGGACGAAAATATCTGCGGTAGGTTAAGTGAAAAAAAAGGATAACCACGCCACCTTTACCTAGAAGTTGGTAATAATATGATGCAAAACAAACACTCATGTAAAAATAAATCAGCCCACAGTGATCTCAGAGACGAGAATAAAACGAATGAAACAGTCAAGCTGACATTTGATAAATTGCAAGAAATAAATATTTTCCCTGCAGTTTTTCTCAAAAGCCCGTGTATAATCGTGAACGTGCAATTCTAGCAACACCATACATTTTCCTAGCAATGCTGCATTTCTCTCAGGCGACATTTTTTTTCAACTTTTGAAATGAACACCACTGTGGACCGTATTACATGACACGAAACTTACTTGCTACATCCTGTATACACTTACCAAGCTTAATTTTGTTAACAGAAAAACATTTTGTTAAGACTTTATTCTTTCAATAATAAAGTTTAAAATAGCTTGTGAATTTTTAAGAGTAGCTTTATTTTGCAAATCCTCTTTTCTGAAGCTATTTACAGCTTGGACTACTTTTTACCGGTTTACTTAACAACATGACTGCGTTATAAGAAAACATTTTTTTAAACCTGGATACTGGAGCGCTATCTTTGTGACCGTATTACAGGAGAAGGGCTGGTGTTTACGGAAATATTCCGTGTTCCTTCGTTATAAACGTCCATGTAGTGAATTTAAATTTGCGTTTAAAGCATCGCATTTAAATTCTTTAGCAAAACTTTTGGGGTTTCTGTGGAATTATCTTCGTGAACTTGTTTTTTATGTCTGGTTTTGTGATTCTGGCTGTAGTTGTATATTGTGATACGCAATGTTAAGTATCAAAGCTTGAAAAAATAAAACTAGATGAGATTATTTTTAATCCTCTTTTGTAGGTGCTGAGTGAGTTAATTCCAGAACAAAAAGGATAAAAGCGCTAGAAAAAAAATACAACTACGCTAACAAGACTCAGACTTTTTTGGTAAAGACCTAGGTTCAAATAATATTTAACTAAAAACTGGGGCGATTAAAAAAACATCAAGCTTTTTTCAAAAATATTTTTGAGTATTTTCATTATGATTCCTTTAACGAAACCTCTCATTTTGTATTCAAAGTACTTTACATTTTTAAAAGGTACGGTTTTGGCTCGTTATTTTCTACAAACGATAATAATTATGCTGAAAGTATACTAAGGTGAATTTGAGACGCTTAACCGCTAGATGTTTGGTTTTTACTTTAGCTTCGTTATTTTGAAACAATTATTTTTTTTTCTTGCATAGCGGAGAAATTATGAAAATGTCGTGTGGAAAGTTAGCATAAGAATATCGATGTCTAATATATGTAGATGCAGACCAAAGCAACGTCGCGCGTCGGATGGACTGTGTAAAATATTATGCTATAATGCAGTGTTCCGCAAACTTTTTGTGTTCACACATCGTAATAGCGAAAAAATATCAGTTGCCCTATATATTTGGGTCAAATAGGTATTGAAATTTTGTATGGGGGCAGCAGATATTTTTTTCGCTATTACGATGTTTTTCCGATGAAGAGACATGTACAGTTTGATGGTCTGTAGCACACCCTACCTTAAGTATGTATATACCCTTTCTGTTACAGCCCGTATAGGAAATCGGAAAATTTTGAAAGTACACCATAAAACGAAAAATGTGTCGCTTGTTTAGCGGCTGTTTAAGTAGGTATTTTTCTCCCGTCTGTCATTTAACTTTATAGATAAGTTTTTTTTCCCTAGGCACACCAACTAATGACCACGGTACACCCGTGTGCTTCGGCACAGACTTTGCGGAACACTGATATAATGCAAAGGAGGTGACTACCTAACTGAGATGACAAATAATAGAGAAATATGGAAGAAGTGATGCTGCGGGCACTTCGATTAAATTGGTATTTAATCATAGTGAATTAACGTTATGTATTTTACTAGAATATTACGTAACGAGATTTGGAAACCTTTGTAACCAAAAACCAATAATTTATCAAGTAAGGGTTTTGCAGGGGTTACTCTATCCCATTGATTTAATCCCTAAGACAGTTTTATGTCACTTATGGAATGACATGGGGTGTCTTAAACTTAGCAGGAGATGAAATAGTTGTAATGGGATGTATACCAACATTTAGCCATACAAGGAACATGGATTTAGTTGATGTTATAGGAATTTTGAGATTACCTACTAATACGTCAGTAATTATTGTGGTAAGGGTTTTAAAATTATGTATCTTTTAAATAACTGACACAGCCAGAAGGCGTCGCCGCAGAGTTTCGGGAGGTTCCTGCACCGAATCGGGCTGGAGGAAACACCCGGTTGTCACCACTGCGAGGATCGTCCGGAGGACACGGTGGAGCACACCGTGGAGGTCTGCTCCGCCTGGTTCCAGGCCAATCGCCGCTACGACAAAGGACACGGTGGTGCCTGATCACCGCCGTGTCCTCTTAGCGGTGATTAGCGGCCGCGACCTCTCGCGTCCGGCTGTGGTTTAATCCATGGTTCGGAGTGAGAGGGAATGGGAGGCCGTCGCCTCCTTCTGCGAAGCAGTCATGCAAGCAAAGGAGGTGTCGGATCGTGAAAGGGAGAGAGCTTCACGTCCCAGCCGCCGCGGGAGACTCCCCGGGCGTCAGTGGCTACCCAGTGGCCACCGGACACCGTAGGCGCGGGCCTGTGGACGGTGAGTAATGGGCTAGCTCACAGTCCGTCCGTCTCATGACGACAGGCTGTGTCGACGGCGCGTTTGTGTTCCACGCGCGTCTCAAGCAGATGTCAGTAAATTAGAAAGAGTCCGAGAGGGCCGATCCTGCCAGGGAATAATCAAATAAATCATAATAAATGCAATAAAAACTACTTTTGCGTATATGAATACGAATCGGAATAATTATTTTACCATTCGACGAATACGAATACCTACCTAGCTAATTATTGTTGTAAATTAATAGTTTAGAAAATAAAACACAAAAATACATTATTAGTTACTACTTCACTAAAAACTTATCGTACATTTTTGAATTTAAAATCATAACACTTAAATTGCAAACGATACTATTACCAACTGGAAATCACCAAATAAACAGATCATCAACAAAATGAGGTCCCGGGTTCGATTCCCGAGTCGGAAGTGTTATTTGGT
The DNA here is from genome assembly GCA_963082945.1 of Cerastis leucographa. Taxonomy (NCBI): domain Eukaryota; kingdom Metazoa; phylum Arthropoda; class Insecta; order Lepidoptera; family Noctuidae; genus Cerastis; species Cerastis leucographa. Next base: position 7,166,235 of record OY720382.1, read on the forward strand.
TTTCCTATCATGGATTTCTCAGTAGCAGCCAGTCTGGATTTGTGCCCGGTTGATGGCAATAGGCTCACTCCCATCTCCTACACTTGTACATTTGCACATGGGACTTACACATGACTGGCGAATGAAGTACGAGGTATACCTCTGCCTAAACCTGTGAGGATTACAGGCGTGATGTTATGTTATGTCTTTGATTAGGATGCCGTTTCTTTAATTAAGCGGATTTCTGGTCCCCTCGATATGGGATAGGTACGGAAATACCGATCAGTGAGAACGGGAAATAATCCAATGAAAAAGAAACGTAGTTATCGGTAAGTTAATATGATTAAAGGCGCGGGCCCAGCGCGGCGCACGGAGAGGCTATGCACGTGTATTAAGCTTCGCTTTGTAAGAAAATGTATGTGGTTGTGTCCACTGCAACCCACGGAGAGGCTATGCATGAATTGACGTCATTGATACATGCGTGGCTTGCTCGAATAGGCGGTTACACAGCTCAACGCTGTCGACGTGGGTCTACGTTTCCACTGAAGTGCACGAATGAGCCAAGACTATGTACAGCTTGGTTATCGAAGCGCAGTTTTCAGTCATACACCTTGTGGAACGGACGCGTTTCATGTTTTGGATTGCTGTGGCACGTGCGTAGACTCTCCGTGCGCCGTCCCACTCTATACATAGTCGTGGGTCTTTGTGCTCCAGTGGAAACGCAGACCCACGTTGTCAAACAAATGAATACACGCAGTTAAAATGCGCCGCGTGCCTGTGCACAGCATGCGCCGTGGTGGGCCCGCGCCTTAATGCTCGATCTTGGTAAGTGTGAAACGTGTTGATGCCGTGCGTCATTTGATATGGGATTGTTTTGGCAAACTGCAATCAAGGGCTTCGTTATGAATATACCGAAATTTTCTTTTGAAAATACTGTTAGCACTTTTCATATCGTTAGAAAAATAGCTCACTTACTTAGTCAATGTTTAAATTTTCAAAAGCCTGCGATGCAAATGCCTTTAGGGACTTAAAAGTCTAGAAAGTAGAACTTAGTACTTTTTCTGTACAAACACCTGGGCTTCGAATATGGGCTTTACAAATGGATCGCAAAAAACTTGGATCTGAAAATGTGTGTTTAACGTTTTAAGTATACTTTGGTACTTTTATATTGATCCTGGAATATCATCGCCGGTTTTTACACAAAGTCATGTCATGTCTTTACCGATCTATAGAAAATTGGGTACGGTACCTACCCACTTACAATTTTTTACATTCTAAGACTCATAATCGTTCCTATAAACAAGTCAAGGTTTTTTTTACTTGAGGATGATGATTTAGCTTAGTAATTCTAAGCTTTGCTTTCTTTGTCGGTTCTTACTTCGTTTAAATTATTGTCTCTTAAATAAAAAAATGCATAATGATTACTGAAGTGATAATTTTAACTTGACTGTAGATAGGGTTACGGTGGGTCTATAAGGAAATCTGCAACTTAAGTTCGTTATTCCGCACCATGTAATTAAATCGGTATTAAAAATTGTATTTTCAAGTCAAATGAAAACAAATTAAATGAGCTGGTAAATTTTAACGATTCTTTTTATGTCTGTATTATTATGTTTAAATTTTGATACACATAACGTTTGCGGAGTTCTGCTAGCTAATCATACTTTACCTTGAATATAGTATAGTCTTTGTTTCGATTGCAGGCAGATTGAAAAAGATAAAACTCCCTAGCTATAATTTCAGCAGAAGTTTCAGCAAATGAAATGTACATCTGACGATTCATAAATATTTTATCATGTTTGAGCGCTAACGTTTTGATGATTGAAAAAGTTTTTTTTTCCACTTCGTGACTTTTTAATGGAGTTTCTTTTTTTATATCCGGGGTCGTAAGTATATCGAAATGGCGGCGACCATGTATTTTTGAGTTATGAAGAAGAAGTGTGAGGAACAAAAAGTTAAGAAGTTAGCAGTTTGTACGTATATAAATTAGCATTTAACTTTTTGTTTCCTCGTTCCTTGTATTTCGATATCTCATTTTGTTGGCAAAATTATTTACAAGGTGTTGTTTTGCATCAGCGTTAAAATTCAACAGGTTGACATAAAATACATAAATGATCAATTTAAATTACGGCACCTAGTTAATTATTAGTAAACGCAGATTTTTTTGGTTGTTTAAGATTGTCAGTATATCAGAATAACTCCCGTACCGTGGTTTAGGGAAAAAGAAATTATCGAATAAACGTTTGAGATTGTTTGCATGTGTGAAAACCTGGTTATATGGCGAGACGGGCTGCGTTTAAAACACGGGTGGTTCACACATACTGAATTCCGTAAATAAGAAAAAGATTGAAAATTACCTACCCATTTTATTATTGATTCGAGTCGAGAATCATTGGCATAGTTACCTCCTTGAATTTGACAAGGGTGCAAAACAACACCTTTTATTTAATGACTAGAAAATGTCATGAGAAAAGACTTGAATATGAAAATGGAATGTCGAATGGAGGATGCTTAACATAGAGAGTAGGAGAAAAACAAGTAAACGATGAATGGCCTGTAGAAAAAATATACTATACCTACAACGGGGTGACTTCTACGACGACGACTAACTAACCTATAAGTATAGAAAAAAAAGAAGACATGCTGACAAACCCAAATCATCAATAAAAAAATAAACAATGCAGCATGAACAATGTATAAGGGAACAGGTAAAACAGCGACAAAAAAAAACTAACAAAATCTTCATCACGTGTGAGTTCATAGATTCTCTTCCAATTTTAATTACAACCATAAATGTAAAGCAGATTTCAATACAGAGCTTCGTATACCACAACTTCAATTTATGTGTTCCCGTTTCTCATTACCGTCCAAAACCTATTTTAAGCGTCTAATTTTACATCAAATGCCTGTCGAACATGTCATTTCCAAATGACATAGGTCGAAGCAGAAACTACAGTAAATTAATTACACTGGATTGCCACATCACAGGGTTGAATCCAATATACGGTACACACGGCAACACATCAAGCAATACATTTCTAGTATAAAATGACCTCGCGTTGTATAGATTTCCCGTACAATGAGAGATCCGCATAAACTGGTTTTGGCAGCTTGATTGGTCGTTGTGCGTATAGCTAACTTGTAGTGCCTCAAATATTTGATCAGGAGAATAGATTTCTAAGTAAACTGTTGCGCAAATAAACTGGCACAGATACATGTGTATGAAGGACGTGTTATTTTTACACATGGTAATGATCATAAATGTATATACTTAGATTATAACTGAGAAGATAAGTTATTCCATTGACTTACGGCGTTATTTACAAAAAACTAGAGGAAAATAATCATATATAGGTAAGATAAGGTTACAAGTTAGGTTAGCAACCAATTGGTTACCTATTTGTAATCCTCAAGAATGATTACTTTAAAAATTCAAACTAACTTTTATAAAATTAAATTAAAAGCAAAGCTGTTTTAGAACAGCGAAGGTCTACTGTCTACTGTCACTCACTTACTCCAAAATATAAACTTGATCACAACAATATCAATTTGGAACTTAATCCCATTATCATATTAATGATATTGATCATAAAATATACTTAAAGCATTAGCAAAGCTTCTTTCTTTTGTGACAATAACTTAACTTTTAATAGTTAAGTACAAGATTTAACAAATATATAAATAGGTACTTTTCAAGAAAACGTCGCAAAACAAAGTGCTTGAAAAAAAAATACTCGTATTTTCTCTTAGATAAAAGCTCTATAAATATAAAATATCTCTACAGTAATCCTAGGACAGAGATGTTAATGTGATAAAGTATTTGAAGGTGCCTCTGCAAGGAGGTTGGTTTAGTTCCCTTCAAAATGGTTGAGTTGAATGACGGCTGATACATGCGTCATGTTCGTGAACGGGTGCTGTCAGTTGTGACTGGTCATCTCTTAGCTGCCAAGCACGGTTTATTTTAATTACTTTATTTTTAATTACTGATTTAATCTTTTACTCTGGACGCTCTTAACTTGTCCGTATTTCTACATTGTTCTCACATATTTGTAATTCTTAACATGAATGATGTAACCAAGATTTTGTAACATATTTTGATTTAAAAGAGTGTCCATGGAGTTTCTTGCCCGTTCTTCTCCATAGAGATCTACGCTACGGAATGGGCAACTACAGTACTTTCATAAGTTATTATGCCTTGTGACTGGGACTGTAGCGCGTGTGTCGCGTTTTATTTTGTTTTTTTTTTTTTTTTTTTACTTTCAAAAGTGCCTGTAATGGTCTAGTTGAAATAAATGCTTTGACTTTGACTTTCAAATGTTCACGTTGCAAACTAAGCTGTGACCATAGACGAGAGCGAAGCGGTCTTCAATTCTCTGGTGGAACGAATCGTTGCGGGCAGCCATATTGACTTGTGTGGTTATCAAGGAAGGTGATGCGTAACGAGGCGTTGACGGATCGCCAACGTCTGTTTTCTTTATCTAATTAAATCTGGTACCACATATCATAATTATGTGATTCCGATAGGGCGGGTAGGAGCCTTTATATTTATAGAGTTGGTATAAATATTTTGTGCGAAGTTGTTGGTAAAACTAAATTATTGTTTTTTCTTGTGTTCAGTTTTTACATAACTTGGTTTAATTGTTAATTTAATTGTTTTGGTTTTTGCGGGACAAACAAATACATGTTTTTTTTCTTTATCGCGTTCACTTACGGTCGACCACTTTTCACCCATATGCCCTTAGTAATAAGGTTGAAAAGTGGTCGATCGCCAGTTATCGCGGTAGTAACTCATTCCATTTATACAGGCTGAAGTTTAAATAGCTAGGCAAACGCCGCATACGTAACGGGTATCGGTGTCATTGTCCCCAAATTTAATAATTTTTTGTTTTGACTTGATTCGATTTTACATGTAGTTTGACCTTATATCTATTTATAAAAACAGTTCAAGAGATTTTTTTAATAAAAACTTGGTTACACGAGGAGCGGCTTGACCTTTTGGTACTTTTTAATGACGGTTTAATTTTTCTTTTCAAACAAAAACTATTGTTATTAATGACATAATCAGAAAGCTAAACCATACCATACCACGTCAAATTTTATAGAAGTACAGATAACAACAAAGTTATAACTATAACATAAATCAAGTTTCGCGAGTGATCGTACGATAAATCGTTCTATGACGCTAAAGCGAAGACGTGAGGACAAACTAGATACAACACATCGCCGACATAAAATGATTGATTGAGAGCAAAGCCAAAGGATTACCTGTGATAAAAGATTTTCTAGAAAGCTTTAAGAGTCGTGAGTTATAGGGCAGCTAGAAAATGAAGACAAAACATGATTCCTGTTTAGGAAATTCCTTTTTTGCCAACCGTCTTTTTGATAGAAATAGTTGCCTTTCACACCAACCTTTTCATAAAGTAATCCTTTATTAAATAGTTACCTTACTTACTTACTACAGACACTTTATACTCACACTTATCATCCATATTCATACTTTTATTGGTTTTACATGAGCATTTAACGAGTTGTTCCATTTTTATAAATATTTTCTTAGTATCCTGTGTTGTGACATTTTTTAATCAAACTTGTCAGCTGTCATTTACTTTTATTTTTAATTGTTACCAGCCAAATTCTCTATTAAGGTTTCATTTAGATTATATATTACTAAAATGATTATCATCAATACGTGAGCTCAATTGTTGTATTTGATAGATAATTACGAATATTTGATGTGTAAAGTTATTCTAAGTTATATTTATAAAAATAAAACGATTCGTAAAATGCTAATGTAAAACCAATTAAAGTATGAATATGGAGGATAATTGTAAGTATAAAGTGTCTGTAGTAGGCAGATAGGTACTATACCTTTTACAAAATTATCTAGATCTCATTTTCTATTAAAGCCAAACTACGAAAGGAAAATCGATATCTGTAACTATGTACAATTTAAGATTCTGGCTGCCTCTGAACCACAGCATGGTGGGTAATAGTAGATTGTTGCATCGAGCGCAAAGTGAGTTATTAATGCACGAGTATTATGTTGGTGCCCGAGCGCATGCGAGGGCACTAAATTAACACGAGTGCATTAATAACTCACTTTAGCGAGGTGCGTAATTTACTTTTCTTTCAACTACCGTCATACCGTGACAAAATATACTACCTACCTACCACCACCTGCCTACGACCTGCCTTCCACCTGCTTACCAATTGCCTACGACGTGCCTTCCACCTGCCTAACACCTGCCTACCAAATACCTACCGCCTGCCTATGACCTATCCCAGCCTGCCTAACACCTGCGTATCACCTGCCTACGACCTACCACCACCTGCCTACGATCTACCACCACATGCCTACGACCTGCATACGTCCTGCCTACGACCTGCCTAATACCTGCCTACCACCTGCCTAGCACCTGCCTACGACCTACAACCACCTGCCTACGATCTGCCTACGACCTGCCTACAACTTGCCTGCGAACTGCCTACAACCAGCCTACCACCTGCATTTCACCTGCTTAACACCTGCCTACCACCTGCCTAAAAGCTGCCTGCCACCTACCTACCTACCGCCTGCCTACGACCAACCACCACCTGCCTACGATCTGCCTAAGACCTGTCTACGACCTGCTTAAGACCTGCCTACCACCTGCTTACGACCTGCCTAAGACCTGCTTACGACCTGCCTACTACCCACCCACTACCTACCTAAGAACCTTCTTCTGACAATAACAAACACAACAAAAAAAATATAGCGAAATCCGTCCAGCCGTTCACGCGTGATGCGACCAAAGGAAATAGGGATTCATTTTTATATATATAGATAAAACATAAAATACAGTGCAGTAATGAAAACAGTGCAGCAATAACTTTTTCATCACACTTGCACGTAAACAGTGTCATTACATACAGGTTAACTTGGCTGTAATGCCCCATATAAAACCCTAGGGCGGTAAGTATTTTTTTTTTAATTTACCGCACAGCATGACAGCACACAGGTCATGCAAGTTCAAGCAAGGAGTTTACACGCAATTGAAAAATTGTCTTAAAATGTTATCTGAACAGGAATTTCATTCAATCTCGCTACATGTTATTTAATTACTCAACTAATGTTCTAAAATCTAAATAATCGATAGTTTTTTGTATCAAAACGTCGTATTTTTTTTTTTTATGCTCCGTCATGGCTGTATACCTAGGTAAGTATTTTCCTTTAACGTTTCTGAACAAAACATTTGTATAATCTGTGGTGTGGGCAAACAGCCCGCCATCCGCAAATCAGTTCACGTCTTTCGTAATAATATGTGCTTACTTGTGTATATTCATAATTATTAACTCACAAATGTGATGAAAAACATTGTATGTTTCACGGGCGGTACGGGAATTACGAACCTCGACTCAGAAAGCCCTCAGTCTTCGACTTCGGGCTTCTACTAGAGCCTCGGTCGTAATTCCTTACTTACCGCCCTTAATACACAATAAACTATTCTGCACTGTTTTGGTTCTAAGCAAAACACATCCTTTGTGATCGGTTTTGTAGTGATTAATGATACCATTACTGCGTAGTTGGAAGAAAAAAATGTTAAACACGCGTCAGGTCACGTGACCTAATCGAAAATTCGTAAGACGGATTGACATTAGGTTGCTAAGGTATTTTAACTTTATAATATCTGCCATTGAGTTTGGGTATCCAAAACTGGATACTTATCTTATTCAAAAACAAAACCTTCGGTTTCTCCAAAGAGGTAAAATTCGTAAGACGGATTGTAATAGTTCTGAAGTGTTTAATTTTTAATGTTATATAAATTGTCATGTTTTTGTACGATAGCGCAATAAATTAATATTGTATTTTACCACATAAATGTTAGTACTTTTGTACTGATAATTAAACCAATTCGTGCAAAATTATTCCCTAACCATTCCAAAATATGAAAAATGCACAACGTTAATATTCAAGTTTGCACTTCTGCCGGCACTCCCGGAGTGCAACCCGTTTTTTTTTCTTAGTTGAGGATTACTTTATACCTCTGACTGCTTCGTTGGTCGAGTGGCCGCAAGCGCGATTGCTGAGCATGAGATCCTGAATACGATTCCCTGGTCGGGCAAATTGTGTTATGTTTATTATAGAAAATCCATGATCCATGAATCAGCACAATTTTCGACTGCTTCAAAAACCTCACGAATTTCAAAATTAAAACCGAACTTGTTCATGAGCTGTCAGGACCAATGATGTCACCGTCAGCTCGTGAACAGTTCCGAGGCACGAACGTGAGGTGTTAATACTAAAATACAAACAATTATTCTATTCCATAACATCACGCCTGTAATCCTCAAAGGGTTTAGCAGAGGTGTACTTAATAGTACACCCACATTTCGCCAGTTATGTTTAAGTCCCATGTAAGAGGGCAAGCCTACAAAAATCCAACAAAACTTTGCCCCAGGACCGCATCCTCATTTTGCTGCGTTTCAATAAGTAAGTATCACCCAATGTAGATATGGACAACATCAACAGCCTAGCCTTTTTCCAAACTTTTGTTGGGGTCGACTCCAGTCTAACCGAATGCAGCTGAGTATTAGTATTTTACATGCAGCGACTGCCTATCTGACCTCCACAACCCAGTGACTGGGTAATACGATACCCTTTGGTAAGACTGGATGTCAGACTTTCGGCTTCTGACTACTCGTAACGACTGTCAAATATTTACAAATGACAGCCGGGACCAACGGCTTAACGTGCTTTCCGAGGCACGGAGGAAACTGGGTATGTAATGATGGTCACCCATCCACGACCAACCGCGGCAAGCACGGCTTAACCTTGAAGATCGACCCATGCGGCTGTTAATATTTAGCCATGAGCTCCTCAATGTAGATATGATCAACTATAATTAAGTAAAAATTATAATAAGACACGGACATAACTTAACATCATACCTATATTGCCTCCAAGGGATAAACAGAGGCGCACCTGCCCATACAGACATTTGGCATGTCCAAAACATTTTACAAGCCAACTGCCAACACGATACCACACTCCAGGCTACTGCTGAAAAAGCCAATAACACTTTGCCCAACCTGGAAGTCAAACCACATGATTTAGCAGTAGCGCTTGTGACCACTACACCAACATACTTTCATAGGTAAAAAATCGAGATATACTGTATGCTATTTGATTATGTTACCTCTCTTTCGGCATCAGGCCAGATATTATCATCAGAGGCGCTAGCACGAGCACCGAGTATTTTTAACTTATACAATATTTTCTGAAGTTTATTACACATTCTATAATCTCTAGCTGTCACTTTCACATGCCACGAAACAAATTAAAGTTATACGTTTTACTAAATTTATTTTCTAAAACTAAATATTTACATAAACTAACTAAATATAAAACTTAATTAAAAAAAACAGGACGCCTAGGCGTCAAAATACTCCTCCACATCGCTGTCATCTGGAAACGTGCCCAGAAGACTGGCAGCATTGCCTCGTTGAATGGCAATTTCATGGATAGGTACTGATTGTGTTTGTTGCAAACAATTTGACTTTAAAATGCTATAGGATGACTTCCGATTCAAAAATCGACGTTACGTTTTTACCGCACGCTCGCGCTAGGGTCTCAGGTGGCATTTATGAAAATAGTTCGTATTTATGAAACATTTACACCGTGCACTCGTACTAATCACCTTGAATCAGGTTGAGCACGTTCAGTTTCATTGCCAACATTTACTCAATTAGAGTAAAGTAAGTTACTACAAAACAGGATTCTTAACAAATTACGTCCACGTCTGTACGCGCGAGTTCAGTTCACTGCCGTCGCCCGCCTCCGGGCCACAAGTCCGCAACAATGGCTAGAATAGTTCCTATTGTATAACTTTGACCACCAAGTTTGTGTACTACTTGTGTTTACATGGAATGCTAACAAATTGACTTGTAAGTTTACGCCTATGTTGTGTTCTGGTTGATTTTCTTGTAATTGCAACCAATTGATTAGGGTAGGTTAGGTTACGAGTCACGAGGAGTCACGAGCAATAATATGTATACACGCAGCAACTTTTAAAAGTGATTTTCTCCTACATGGAATTTTAGAAGCCATACTATTGCGAAATAGGTCTTACCTGAACGTAGAAATTACTTTTCAGTTTTGCTTAGTGTATACATATTATTGTTCGTGACTGTACTGTACATAGGTCGTGTGGGTCAGTTCGTTTGATTTATTTATACAAAGTGTTGTTTTGCATCCTCCTCAAAATACAGGTTGTTGTAAAAAAAAACAATGTAAATTACGGTACCTACCTAGTTAATTATTAAAAAACAATGCTTTTTTTGTTGTTTAAATTTGTCAGTATTTCAGAATAACCCCCTTAACGTAGTTTAGGGAATAAGAATTTTTCGAATAAACGTTTGAGATTTTTGTATGCGTGTAAGCGAGGTTATAAGGCGAGGATCAGACGGGCCGCGTTTAAAACACGGGTGGTTCACGTAAATAAGTAACCGATATACGATATCGATTTACATAAATAAGTAAAAAAAACCTACCCATTTTAATATTGATTCGGGTCGAGAATCATTAGCATATTTACCTCCTTGAATTTGACAAGGATGTAAAACAACATATTGTTTAAATTATATTATTAAGTTTCGATGAGTAGAGGAAGACCAAAGAAGCAATGGATAGACTGTGGAAAGGAGGTGTCTGATGAGATGACAAGTAACATAAAAGTATGGAAGAAGAAGACATGCTGTCGGCGCCGGCGCAGCGTGTCATGTACAGACAGGAGAATGATATTATTAAGTTTCGATTACTTAAAGGAGTAAATATTTCACTAAACAATTATTTTTTAAAGGATTTCTAAGTCTAACTGTGACTCAACTTTTAAACTACAACTATGCTTTCAGTCAGATGATTTACTTCTAATCTGTAATCACTTACACAAACGTTACATAGGTTAACACATTAACGCCCGGGTGTTACCACTGCGAGGATCGGCCTGAGCACACCGTGGAGGTCTGCTCCGCTTGGGCTGAGCACCGCCATGTCCTCGTAGCGGCGATTGGTGGCGGCGACCTCTCACGTCCGGCCCTGGTTCAATCCATGGTCCGGAGCGAAAGGGAATGGGAAGCCGTCGCCTCCTTCTGCGAAGCAGTCATGCTAGCGAAGGAAGTGGTGGAACGTGAGAGGGAGAGAACCCCACGTCCCAGCCGCCGCGGGAGACGCTCCGGGCGTCGGGGGGCAACCAGTGGCCCCCGGCCACCGTAGGCGCGAGCCTGTGGACGGTGAATGGCTGTGTAATGGGCTAGCTCACCGTCCGTCTCATGACGACAGGCCGTGTCGACGGCGCGTACGTGTTCCACGCGCGCCTCAAGGAGATGTCAGCAAACCGGAAGGGGCCCGAGAGGGCCGATGCCTGCCAGGGTTGTGGGACTCTTCGAAAGAGATACCGCGGCCCTGGAACACAAAGGGTGAAGAAGGAACATGGATGGGTTTTAGTCAGTACAAGTCTGACACTCCCTCCCGCTACGCCCAGAGCGGGAGAAGACATTTGATGATTTCCCATCGGTAAAAAAAAGGTTAACACTTTAAACATCACACATATTTTATCATATTTCGCATTAACTGTTCAAAACAAACAGAAAAAGCAAGCTTGTGCAAAAACGAACTGTAACAGGAAATCACAAAGCATATTTCAGCACAAAAAAATGCACGAAAAATTATTTTTACACCTGCTGCTCCCATTACAATGGGACTCGTAACGCAAAGAACTGAAAACAGAAAACATTAAAATGAAAAATAGTTTAGCTTATCTGGATATACTGGACCTCCTGATGAGAGAGCAATGCAAATGAATTACCTTGCTCAGATTTTACCACTTTGTCACTGAGAAAAAAGAACATTTCGTTTTTTCACACCTTTTTTTGTATCAAGTGTCAGTTAGATAAAAGAGCTGAGTCAGGAAAAAACGTAGACAGAGTATAGAAATAGACAAGTCACTAAGGGTGAATTTAACCATGAAATTGAACGCAATCAACACATCTAATCCACATTCAAGAGCTGTCAGTGTCATTATTCATAATCTGCTGAGCCTTTTCCCAAAACCCCAGGATACTAACTGGGTTGTGGAAATCAGATAGGCAGTCACCCCCAGCCAACTGGAAGCCAACCAAAAAAACAAAAAAAAAGAGACGGAGCTATACAGGTCATTTAGCTCCATCTCTTTCCCGCTCTGGAATAGGAATGGAACAATATATAACAAAATTATATTCTTGCATAAAACGCACTATACCCCTTGGGTTTCGGGCCACCAAATGACAGCTGATACCAACGGCTACGTAGGAAATTCGGTATTAATGGGTGGTCACCTAGCTACGGACCAACCTAGACACGCGCGGCTTAGCCTAAAGATCGACCCGAGCTGCTGTTAACCACGAGCTCCTCAGTCAATACTATAGTGAGTTATGGAATATTGTCATTGACGGCGCGGCGATGCTTGAACGGTTTAGATCGTTTTATCAGCACATTACTGTTCCATTGGTGAAATCCGACTTAAATAAGTATAAGACAAGTTATACTGATGCAGACAATATATTTCTGTCTCATGTACTCTTACAGTAGTAAAAGATTACATGAGACAGAAATATATTATTATCTGCATCTTTTCATGTATGTAAACCTTTTGCCTGGCCCAGTTGTTAGAGAACTGAGTTTAACCTACTAGAAATAGCAATACATTAGATCGTACCAGTTTACAAGAACTGTCAAAGACTATCGCTGTCTTATAAGACTTACGCTGGTGGCTAATCTATACAGTACTCTATCTACAGGAAAAGTAGGTAAGTGAAGTAAAAAACAGGAGTGATGGATGTCGCTTACGAAACTAAAAAGGTAAAGGTTTTTACTTTGTTTTAGTTTAGCTACGGCGTTGGCGATCTTGTAAACTACATACGTTCTAGTTTTCAGACATTGTTTAATGGACAGTCTAAAGTACAGTGTATCAAGGTACAATTTTGTAAGAAAAAAGCTTTTTTGTTGTAAAATAAAACTGGTTTTATTTTCATCCGAATGAAATGTTGGTAGAAGGGAATTATTTGATCAATGATATTTGCTTAGACTTAGTTTGACGCAAAATTAAACAAGTCTAGGCATTTGATTCCTTTGCCAACATAGAAATCAAAGTAATAAACTATGAACAAATATTTTTAAATCTTAACCCAGAAAGCGATTTTCTAAGCGTGGAAATAGAGGCCAAGTCACGGGGCCCATACCCAAGCCATAGAGTAGTGAGTAAACAGAGTGTCATTTTACCATGTAAATATTTGGTTTTGACATAAATTAGAAGAAACGTATTCACTATTAAAAAAATTGCATTTGCTGTAGCCCTCTGGGTCATGTTTTCATATGGTAAACTTAACTTTGGCGGCATTGAACTATCCAACGCAAATCAAAAACATGTGCCTTACATTTCGGGGTTTACAGGCTGGCTTACTACTTTTTTACGAACTACGCATATTTTCATATAGTTGGTGTCTAATCCCAGAGAAGAAAACCTTAGCCATTTTGTGAGACGAATTGAAAAGTATAAGATCAACGCACTGATAACACTTTCCGGAATCAGTCGCGCCACAGCTCGAACCGCTTGGGGTTTTACTATGAAACATAATGCAACGCGCACCTTCAAGAAAAATCATTGCACCTCCTCGTATCGGGATGAGCTCGTAAAATGAGGAGACGTGATGCCAAGCTTGCCATGAGCAGTATTCTTTTACAAAATTGCGGTGAGCATTTCATTTGCTTTGTATTCCATGCCCCGATGCGCTGAGCCAACGCCAAGATCTTGTCCTAACAAACTTGTTGACAATACATAGTCCCCAAGATATTTTAGCTCTCTAGTTGTTTTATTTACTTTGAGCTGCATATTGGAATTGGAAAAGAAAATACGGGAAATTTTGTCCCTTGTTTATGATTTTAACTATTTCAGTACTAGCGCTTCATCGTTGATAATAATGTTACCCTACTGTTGTTCATCTTATTCTTCTTTTTCGTGGTCATTCATAATTTGCCTTGCCTTTTCCCATTTTTGTTGGGTTCGTCTTCCAGTGTTAGTTTGTACTTTACATGGAGCGATTGCCTAGCTGACCTCCACACCCCAGTAGGGTAAAACGGTACTCCTTGGTTAGAATGGTTTTCAGACTTACACACCACTATAGTATTTTATAGTTTGCTGGCCCAAACCTTCGCCACATTCACAGCGTCGTCGGTAAAAGGTCACTGTGGCTGCAAGTTTTGGGGCTCAGAGGGCAGGATAGGAGGTGGAGGTGGCATCCTAGGAGGTTACACGAATTTAGTATGTCCAATTAAGTATTCATACATGCTTTAGGCTGTTGAAACCTCGATAGCTTGGAGCTTCAAACCTTGACTCAAATAAAAAGTGGAGAAAGGGTGCTTATTTTAATATTTTCGTAAATTCTAAAGGAAAACGTCTGATAAATTAAGTTGCTAGTGTAACCAAAACAGTGAATGGGTGTTTAATCCTAAAGGAATTCTTCGAACAGAGCAAGGATTAAGACGAGAAGCTGCGAGCGTAAGATTCCGATCAGACGTTGATTGATGAATCGCGTGTTTTTGTTGATAAACTCTCAGAGTCAATGCCTTCGATTATATGGAAAATTCCTTACTTTTTATTTTTAGTATTATTTACTGGAGGTGGAAATATTTCGTAACCAGTCACCTAAAGAACTGATTTAGTTAGTTCTCAAGTTCACATTTAGTGCTTGGATCACATTTGCTGCCATTGCGTGTATTGTTCTAGAATTATTAACATTCTAATACTTTATAGAATGTTTGTATTTGCAACATTCTGACCTCAGCCTTAATCTGGCTTAAATATTTTTTATTTGTTTAAATCTGCAAGTGGATTTTCAATCCATACTAATATTATAAATGCGAAAGTCACTCTGTTTGTTTATGTTACCTTTTCACGGCTAAACGGCTGATCGTATCATAATGAAATTTGGCAAGAAGATAGATTTCAACCTGGGGAAGGACATAGGCTATATATCATCACGCTACGACCAATAGGAGCGGAGCAGCAATAAAAAATGTGCGAAAACGGGGAAAATGTGTCGCAGATGAAGTTGCGCGAGACAGCTAGTATTTTATATACGGGAAAACCATTTACAATGATTGAATATTTTATTAATACTTTCGCAATTTTGTGTTCAATCATATTATTTGCTGGTAGCCAGACCTAATTTCCTAGCTAAAACTCCTCTCACGTGAGCAATTCGCAAAGTAAATGTCTTTCATGATCGAATTTATATATATTTTCGTGCAATTTGAAATAAAATAATAATAAATGTGTGGTAGTGGGCTGGCTATATGTATATAACGTAAAGTGGATGTAAGATGGGGGAAGAAAATTCTGGAGGCCAAGCACAGGACGGAGGGATGTGGAAAGATAACCGACTAGGTGGACAGACGATCTCATTAAAGTGGCCAGAAGAAACTGGATATTCATGACATAAAACCGCCAAAAGTCTCTGTAACGTTTGGCGGTTTCCAAAAGTCTGTGGTTTGAGATCTACACTCAGCATTGGGAGGCCACCCAATGCTGCAAAGGTTGAAGAAGAGGAATAATAAATGTAGGTACATTGACATTGAATATCATCCCAAAATACCTTAGTATTTACCAACCACTATCCGAGCAGCTACTTCGAATTCCCCTCAACAAATAAACCCAAACTGATCTAAATATAGTATGGGCCATACACGATCTCCAAAATGTTATTAGATATCGAGATATCTAATTACATTTTGGAGATCGTGTATAACAATCTAATAACTGTGGTAAACAACTGTATTATTGCGAGCAATAATACAGTTTCTAGTAGATTGTTTCCCAAAAACACCTTTTATTTTTTACGCATGGGAAATCATCACATGACCCCTTCCGCTCTGGGCGCAGCGGGAGGGAGTGTCAGACTTGTACCTACTGTCAAAAACCCATCCAAGTTCCTTCTTAGCTCTTTGTGTTCCAGGGCTACGATATCTCTTTCGAACAGTCCCGCAGCCCTGGCAGGCATCGGCCCCCTTCCAATTTGCTGACATCTCCTTGAGGCGCGCGTGGAACACGAAAGCGCCGCCGACACGGCCTGTCATCATAAGATGGACAGACGGTGAGCCAGCCAATCACTCATCGTCCACAGGACCGCGCCTGAAAAAAACAATTATAGAATTCCATTTCTTATGTAATTCGAATTCTATAATCGTTTTTTTTTTCATTGTTTTATTGTAAGTGGTCAGATCCGGAAACTTTTAGTTTGCCTTTTTTTACGTATGGAAAATCATCATTAATGACTTCCCCCACTCACGTATAACTCGTGCTTGTTCCAAATTCAAAATGTTTTTGAAGTGAAACTTCTTATGCGACTTCCAACAATTTTAACGCTACCATAGAGGGGGAATATTTTCTAAAACTCACTAAGAAATGGCAGTACTACAAGATTTAATACTTTTAGATGGCGTGCAAAAAGTCATGCATTCGACTCTTCTGTGTGACCAGCCTTCGCTCAATTTCCATGAGTAGAATAACCTCGATAAACTTATGTAATAATTATACGACTAAAAATTTTGTGTATGAATGTGGAGGGTATAAGAGTAAAGGACCACCAAAGCAACAATGGATAGACTGTGTGAAAGGTATAATATGGTAAGAGAGTATAGTAAGAGAGAAGGAGACATGCTGCGCCAACCCCAATTAAATAAGGGAAGGAGTGTATGAACGTCGACGAGGCAAAATGAGTATGTAGGGGTCGTAGCAGGTGGAGTTTTGTTGTTCCTAAAAAACGCGTGTGTTCACTCAGGTTTTTTTTTCAGGCAGGAGTGTAAATACGAATAAGTCTACTGCAGGGAAACTTATTGCAGTATGTAAAATTCCCGACGACTTCTACCGAGAATTTTCAAACGGAAATTCCCAATAATACTACATATATTAACGTTAAAATATAAGAATAACCTCGGAAAGCACGGTAAGCCGTTGGTCTCGACTATCATTTATAGATCTTTGACTAGTAGTAAGAAACCAAGTCTGACATCTAGTCTTACCAAGGGGTATCGTAAATTAAATTAGTAGTTTTGTAAACTCGTTATGTTTTATTTTTGGTGTACAATAAAGTTCTATTCTAGTCTATTCTATGCTATACTATCATCCTATCCTATTCTATTCTATCCTATTATATTCTGTTCAATTCTATTCTATACTGTTCTGTTTTTTTCTATTCTATTTTATTCTATTCTAATAGTATAGAAATTCAGAGAGGTCACAAAGGCAGTCGCTTCATTTAAGATACTGGTACCCAGCTGCATCCTGTTAGACTGGAAGCCCACCCCAAGATATTTCTTCGGGAAATGCCAAGCAGATGATAATGATAAGATAAACTTCGACAGTAAAAGCATGAAGCTTTCAATGCTAATTTGTGCACATTGTAAAAATTTTTGCCAAATTAAAGTTGTTCGGGAACTGTGAACACCGGATACGAAGCTAATAATTTATCCTACATTAATTTTAAGTTTTTGAAACTGTCGTAATTTCTACCATAGAAATATGGTATTGTACAGTGCCCCGCACAATTACCTGACCCATCTCACAAAGCAAAAAAGAGGCAAATGGGTCAGGTAATGCTGCTCACTGACTGTACGTATTTTTTACGTTTACTCTTTTTTCCTTTTAACGATGTATATAACCACCAATTACATACATACCGTGTTTGCTCCGTGCCTCGGAAAGCACGTTAAACCGTTGGTCCCGGCTGTCAATTGTAGGTCTTTGACGGTCGTTACAGGTAGTCAGTGGCCCGTAAGTCTAACAACCGGTCTTACCAAGGATTATCGTACTATCCAGTACTAACTGGATTGCGAAAGTCGACAGGCGGTCGTTCCATGTAAAATACTGGTATTCAGCTGCATCCAGTTAGACTGAAAACCGATCCCAACATATTTGGGAAAAGTCTAGGCAGATGATGATGGAGCGTTTGTAATGTGAATGAGTTATATTTATGTTAGTGTATGTTTGTTACGTTACTAGCTGCGCCTCGCGGTTTCACCCGTGCAGACCGGGACAAAAAGCCTATGTTAACACATAGACTTTTTGTCCTGGTCTGGGTATAAGCTATCTACATACCAAAGTTCATCAAAATCCATTCAGTAGTTTTTGCGTGAAGGAGTAACAAACATACATTCTTACAAACTTTTGCGTTTATAATATTAGTAGGATCTATGTGTGTATTTATTGAAAGTTGTAGATATTTGGATGTATACCTTAACAAAAAAAAAAACATTATCATTTCAATAAGTACCATAGTTGGGTAAAGGCTAGGCAGTTGATAATTCCTTTTAACGGTATTAGAGTAATATAAAGCCATCAAAATAATTAGGTGTATTTTCTTCGAGTTTCATCGCAGTACATTTATTTCTGATACGTATAGTAAGCCTGAATAACATTTTCTCACATATAAACAGCTTAATTTTAAACTAACCTTGAGATAATATAGATTTCAGTAGATATTAGTTTTGACTGCATCTGTTAACGTACCTAGTCTTTAATACATAATAGATAACTGCCTAGAGTCACATAATAATATGACTCATCAATATTATGTGGTCCAACTTAAAAGCAAATATTTTACTCATACTTGTGAAAAAACAGCCATTTTCAACCTTAGTCGAATTTAATTCGATTGCGAGAGAGACCAAAAAGGGGTGTACTTAGTTTTTTTTTGACACAAATTAAGGTTATTTTTTTTTTGTCAGATCTGTGTGTTTTTTGCATGACCATGATTTTATAACTATTTTAAATTTTTATTTTTTAATGGCCCTTGTACGTACGATGGCCACTTTGTTTTGGTGATAATATTTTTATTGGAAAAATTATAAATAGCACATAGTAAAGAGGCGGACTTAATGCCATTAGTATTTTCTACCAGTCAACCTTTGGGTGGCAAACAGTGGTAGGTGTATATCTATAAAATATTATACATTGAATACTAAACCAAACTACAAAGGATACATATAATACTGTAAAAATATATCAAAATACTATAAATATATATCAAAATATAAATCCATACTAATATTATAAATGCGAAAGTCACTCTGTTTGTTTGTTTGTTTGTTACCTTTTCACGACTAAACGGCTGATCGGATCTTAATGAAATTTGGCAAGAAGATAGGTTTCAATCTGGGGAAGGACATAGGCTATATATCATCACGCTACGACCAATAGGAGCGGAGCAGTAATGAAAAATGATGCGAAAACGAGGAAAATGTGGCGCAGACGAAGTTGCGCGGGACAGCTAGTACTTATATAACAGGAAAAACTATTGGGAAAATATTAACGTTGTGACGATACTGCTGGTTTTTTCCGAATATACTCGTGTACTTTACAGTCAATCGTCATTTACAGTCAGAAGTAGGAGTGGGGTTACGACGCACGAATATATATGCCCCCGGAGAGATAGGCAACGTTCGTCACTCACTGGACGCCTAATGGAGGAAATCGCTGTCGAGGTACACCACGGTGAAGGTGGTGTGAATATCTGATTGTGTTTCCGGGCGGAACATTACCAGAGATCGCGCAAGATATATGATGCTTTGGAGGAACAAAGGTTTTGCCCGGGAGTGGGACAATTAATTGACAAACAAAAACTTAACTTTGACACTGTGATAATCGCTAGCGCTTATGAATTACACCAGTACATAAGCACGCAGTCGCATAGGTGATTTGGCAGAATGCCCGAGTGTTCACAACTTATCGTCGGAAATATAGTCCTCGAGTGGTCTAGGTCTAAGCTACTGTTTTACTGCGGAACTTGAATTTTTTAGTCTTTTATTAGAGACGTATTTTTTCTTCAAAATTGAGATAGAAGCTGCTGAGAAGACGAGGACTATTTTTAATAAACTTGTTACCTTTAATTCTGTGTGTTTTTATTAAAATTTGATCAACTGGTCTTATGAGTACCACCAAACTAAAGGATCAGTTTAAATGAGTCATTAAAAAAATACAACTAAAGATACTAAGAACTCCCTTTACCGTAAAAACTAAAGGGGTTGCTTTAACCTTATTAACTAAAACTAGACCTATATTAATCTCGGTTCACACTCATTCATAACGCTCCTGAGATTCCTACCACCCTCATAATTCATCCTTTTAAAAGCAATCTCAAACAATATCTGCCAATAGCTCCTAGTCTATAAAGGCCCGAACCCCGAAACACATTTTTACACTTCATTTATCTTTATAAAAGTGAGTTCAACCTCCTTCTACCAAACTTAACCTGCCATTAAAGCCAACCGAATGACACGTAAAAAAGCGCGGAAAATATGGTGTAAAACAAATGTGACGAAGTTAACGCTGAATAAAAACCCCATAGCAAAGAAGGGTTATAAATTCCTCCCCATAAAAATAAGTACAACAAAGATAGATACAGAGGGCTAGGATATAAAATGTCAATATAAACGAGACTGTATTACGTGTATGGAATCAGGCGTTACTTTGTCAAGTGTGAAAATAAGGTGAGATATTTGGACATACGGATCTATAGTTTGTACGCAGTCTCAAAGATTTTATAACTATGGAAACAGTTGTAGATTCTTTTCTTAAACAACCAATTTGAGTTATTTATGAAACCCAGACTTTATTGCTTTAATTTGTTTTAACAGGTAACAATTTAGGAGTACAAAACCGACTTTCCCAAAAAGTCTGAAATACTGCAAAAAGTAAAATAAAAAAAATAAAAATCTAACACATTCAGTGAAAATTAACTGTCCTAAAACTACAACGGTCAATTGACGATTGAAACAGATGTTCGGCGTTATATCTGTAGCAAGAAATGTTATTGTTTTAGTTTTTTTTTGGATAAAATTCTGTTGGATAAACGATTTTCAATCGCAATAATATTATTCTTGTTTTGTTCGAGTCAAATATCTGGATATATCGGTTCCATTTCTTCTTTTACCTTAATATAATACAATTCAAAACTGAAACTGTACGTTTTTGCTGGAGTATTTTAGAAGTTTAAATGCGTTGATCTGCCCATTGCCGTTGGGTCAGTTAGAGATATTGTAGCTGACCCTTGGGCCAATCAATTTTTATTGTTTGTCGAGATTTTTGTTTAAACGCATTGCCAAGAAGACGACGACGACGATTTTTAGGGTTCCGTAGCCGAATGGCAAAAAACAGAACCCTTATAGATTCGTCATGTCTGTCTGTCTGTCCGTCCGTATGTCACAGCCACTTTATTCCAAAACTGTAAGAACTATACTGTTGAAACTTGGTAAGTAGATGTATTCTGTGAACCGCATTAAGATTTTTACACAAAAATAGAAAAAAAACAATAAATTTTGGGGTTTCCCCATACTTAGAACTCAATTTTTTTTTTTTTTTCTAACCCATACGTATCTATGGATAGGTCTTTAAAAATGATATTGAGGTTTCTAATATCATTTTTTTCTAAAGTGAATAGTTTGCGTGAGAGACACTTCCAAAGTGGTAAAATGTGTGTCCCCCCCCTCTAATTTCTAAAGTAAGAGTATGAAAATTCTGAAAATATTTAGGATTATAGAACGTAAAAAAAACTTTCAACGAAAATTGGTTTGAATAATATATGATGTTTCGTTTTTGAGATATAGGACTTTTTCATCAAACTGCAGCAGTAACTTTGTTTTTCATTAACATACTATGAAAAACAAATTTAGTTTTGCTGTTACATATGAAAATAATTAAATAATATTAAAAATATTTTTTATTTTATTGTTTGGCGGTACGGAACCCTGTGTGCGTGTGAGTACGACACGCACTTGGCCGGTTTTTTATTTATAAGAGTAAATATTGTGTTTCTAAGAAACTCAATGATTACTCTTATTAAAGAAGCAAGACTTGCTTATTTTCCAGAGGGAACAACCGTCCCAACCCTGCTACTATCTTCTGACGTTTCATAAGTTCCCATATAGGTTTTTGTGAAATTAGCCACATGATATAAATATTATTGTAACGAACTTTTACAATCACAATAAGCAAGTAGCCAATAAAAATGTCACCAAGCTAATGGAGCTTTGACTTCACCAACATCAACCCTACAATATTTTGAATTAGCTTTCAACTAATTGATTCCTAAACAAAGCGTGCCCGGTGCCCACTAAAGACCGTGTGTTTTCAAAACAAAGGATATTTTCTAGCAGCGCCTCTAGGTGTATCCGTGACCGCATTGCCAACGTGTGCTCATATGTTGCCCATTCTCTTTCGGTACGTGAGTAAAATAAACTTTTACACAACTTTTACTTAAGAATTCTCTCGCAGACATCTTCGTGGTTTACAAAACGAATAGATTGGTAACGGATTTGCGGCAATTGAAAATTTAATATTTTTGTTAAATATTTTTGTTGTATTGTTTTAAGTTTAAATGCGTTGTGGTTGGTGTAGATTTTGTGAGGCTAATGTAACCGTGCTGGTCTGAAATTTCGCAACCTTGTGGCCAGCGGTGCGATATCATAAGCTAACATACAAAATGAAAACATAAACATTACAAATCGACGGTATGCTATTGAAATAAACTGACTCTGAGCTCCCGATATTTAGAGCGTCGATGAGCAAGCGTCACGACCGCAGGATGACTGAAGAATGCGGATGGATGGTAAATAAATAAAAAAATAATATAATCACGTTAAAATATCCTGTAAGTGACAATGTAAGTTTAGTAATAATATAGCTTAAAACAGTGTTCGATAATCAAATTATTCGCAAACTTTAAACAAACCTTTGACTTCTAATAAAATACTTTGCTTTCAAAGAACCCCTAGACGACCGTAAATATTTTATTTCGTGCAAGTAACTACATGCTAACCGGCTCGTTCCAAGCACGTGAAAACTTGCTGGCTAAGGGAAAACTTGCAACTTTTAACGATGCATCTGACGTGCGTCTAGCCCAACCGACTTTTACCGTATTTTGCAATATCGAGTAAAAAGTTTCGATATTAGGTTGGTAGAAGTTTTGGCTATTAATTTTAGTAAGCAAAATATCACGTCTATATGCTTTAAGACTATAAAAAAACTTTTACTTGTACTAAGTTAATTTGTTTGCTTGAACTTTCCCACTCTTCGGGTCTTTTCTCTCTCAATGTTTTTTCTCGCCAATAAATCCAAGATGCCCCACCCTTTTTTTGGGTCTACTACCACTCAGTCCCGCTTCCTCTTGTGTTCCTTATATCTTCCTGTATATCTTGTATGCAGTAAAGAGTCAGATAAAATTCATTCATTATCCTTGACAACAGAACCCCTTGTAAAAGGAAATAATACCTTCGAGTTTTATACACCACACCACACCAACACACATTTAAAGACATCAATAAAGGTCACATTCCCCTAACACAAGCCTTTTAAATTTAAATTGCCAACCGCCCACAGTTCAGTCGTATCACGTACCAAAGTAACTGCCCAAACAACAGGTGTCTTAATCTCTTTATTAACACGGGTCTTATTGTTAAATTTTATTTCTATTGTCCAACTTTCCTCAACGTCATGTGACGTAAGAATTCGAAAGTGACGTCGTTGCGAGGAAAATGGAGAGTTTAACCCCTTTTATGATGTCAAACGTCTTTGTGATAGAGATAATCTTGTTTCTATTGTCTTGGTAAAGGTACATTTGGTGAAAAGTTGGATGACGAAATGAAACCGAGTTTAGTAGAGTGAGGATTACACTTTGTCCCTACCTCAAGTAGGTACAACTAAAAAGTGCGCGGTAGCTCTATAAACAGGCTGGTGGCTATTGTGGCCGACAGGATGGACAGTCCAATAATGTGGCATTGGATGACCACTCATCGTGCGTCTTTCATATATTTAAGTTCTTAAAATATGTGTAGTTTTCTAAAATTATTATTTTTTTTTAATATGGACTTACTTGGTCTGAAATAATTTATTATTATTATAAAAAGGTATCAGTGTTAAATACCCATTAAAAATTTTGAACCAATGCTTTTTCAGCTACACATAAACTCACATAAACTCTCGCCGCCCCGAACATATTTGGGAAAAGGCTAGACAGATGTCATCATCTGCCTAGACATCTTTCAAAGAAAAAACGTTTATTGGCGCAATTGCTACAAGTACACACAATATTAAAAAAAAAGAAAAACAAATATGAAAACTTAAAACTAAACAAGAAATACTGTGTGACTCACGGCTGCGCAAACTAGTGCCCGACGCTGGTTTTCAACTGAACCTAAATGGTTAATGCACGGATGTCAGTAAATACAGTATAATAGTACATTATGATATAAGTGCGGTAAGTTGAAAATTACAGCCGAGGCGATATTGCTAGCCCGAGCCGTAGGCGAGGGCTACAAGAAAGCAGAGGCTGTAATTATCAAAGCGCACGCATGTCATACGACGTTTTATAACACATTTGCGAGGAAATAAATAAAATTCGGATGACATTTTCAAATAAAAACAATACAGCGTAAAGAGAAAGCGCGCGGAATAATTTTTACACTTTTTTTAAGGCAAAGGCACAAAAACAGCCAGTATTACTAATAAAGTAAATTAATATTTTTGTGTTTTGTTACAGATAAATGGTTGTAATTTATGGTCAAAATTGATTAAATTAAAGAATTAAATGTTTATTTATTATATTTTATCTCCCAACTTAATTTTATTAATAAAATGTTGACTACTTTTCTGACATAAAAACTCTTTGCTAAGATTTAAAAAAGTACCGTTCGTTTTAGACGGAGCATTATGATAAGCCGTGCGTTTTACTTTACATTACCGCACTAGTGCGTAATGTAATACATTACGATACTGAACTTGGTGCAATAAAAGACCCTTTACGAGCAAATGTGTTATAAATATAAATATTACATGACATACATAAACTAACGTCTCATCCCTATTAGTTTAAAAAAGATTGAATATCACCTTTTACAATCTCCATACTTCTTTTGCTTCTGAAAATTCAGGCACGCAACATCACCAAAAAGGACAGCATGTACTTCTATAGCGGCCCGTGTAGGCACACGTTCCAAGCACGCCATTACCAGCTACTTACTGTTTGAAAAAGATGACACTGCTTGGCGTTCTTCCAGATAAATTCCCCTTTATCCAATTAGTCAATACCTATTAATATAATTTAAACAGAAATAACGAGTAAGCACATTAATTAAAATTCACAGATTATATCTCGGTTATTGTTTATTTTATTTTGTCTATCTCAGCCCTTTTCAGCCCCTTTTACAAGCCCTGCGGTCAAGGGTAGGTAGGCCGAATGAATAATGTTTGCATAAATACTACACAGTTATAAACCCTGCCTATGTAATATATATACCTATATGTTTATCTTTACTAGTTAACATTTAAAGTATCCCAACCCAACCATAAATTTGTGGTTTTTTGTACCTGTTGAAAACTGTAAAAGTAGGTTCTCGACCGTAGGACCTCGTTATTTTTTATCTCCTACGCTTTCCATGTAAAATACTTTTACGTTCCTGCTTTTATTATTTTATCGGTACAATTTAATTACTTATCGTAATTAAAAAAAAACGATAAGCAATTTTTTTGCAGTGTGAGACCTAGTCTTTTCTCATTCAAGGGTTAAGTCTGGATTCCGTAACTGCTCAACTGCACGCGTATCATGACCACTGTAGAAACGAGTTTTGTCTACGGAAGAATCTACAAATTGACACATTTTCATCTCTATCTATCGTCTATCTGTCATTATCTCTCTTCCGTAGACAATACTCGTTTCTACAGCGTTCATACTACGCGTACTGATTTCAAAAATTCTTTCACTGACTGAGCTGCAATTTCCGAATACCATATAATATATTTCATATACAGTAAAAAATAAACTTCACGTTGGCAAAGTTACGGGCAAATGCTAGTCTAGAATAAAGATAAGAACTAAGACCATGTCGCACCCGACCACATGAAAAGGTAAAAGAATTTCTTTCTTGCCAATTTTTAAGTCGACTCGCAAGTGCGATTTGTCCAAACGTCCTAAGGTTATGAACAAATGGCCCACGTTTTATCTCTAGAACCAGGTTTTTCGCAATATTGAGTACCACAATCAGTCAAAACTTTCCGAGCCGAATTAGTTGTCTTTATAAATTACGTCATAACTGAGCTCAGGATCGTCGTATCGACCAATTGGTCTTGCGAATGATCGCATGTATTTAGTCTCAATGTAGGATCTAATAATTTATTCAATTTGTTTGCTTGCTTCTTCTGTACGCTGTACGCTGCAGAAACGTGGACGTTGCGGGAGGTGGAAAGGAAAAAGATAGACGCTCTAGAGATGTGGTGCTGGAGAAGAATGCTCGGCGTATCGTGGACCGAGTCCCGCACAAATGTCTCGATACTCCAAGAACTTCACATCAGTCAGCGTCTCTCCACAATAGTACAGTCCCGAATACTCACTTTCTTCGGACACGTTTCAAGGCGAGACAGTCAGTCCATAGAGCGGTTAGTCGTCCAAGGAAAAGTGGAAGGCACTAGACCGCGTGGAAGGTCTCCCATGCGTTGGACCGACCAGATCAAGTCTGCTGTGGGCGGTCCCGTGCACGAATGTACCCGGATGACTTCTGATCGGGCGAGGTGGCGGGACATCGTGAGGCGTATTACATCTGCCGCAAGTAGTAGCAACACTTCATGACGACAACGACAGCTCTGTCAAGAGCGTAACGACTAATAAGAAGAAGAGTTTGCTTGCTTCAAATTTTTTTTCTGTGCGAACCGCCATTCTGTAAAATTCTCGGCCAGCTTTTCTGTTTATTGATCATTATAATCTAGATTTTTTCAAAGTTCGAGTGATTGGTTTCTTCTAGGCAAGCGTGCTCAACCCTAGGCCGCGTCATTTTTTTTAATTATCCGAAGGCTCACGCTTGACCACTATCTCGCTTGATAGCATTGCTTCATATTTTAGTGCAATCGCTTATCAAATTGATGGATCTTATAAACATTTAATTAGCCATGCACAAACACCCAATATTTGTAGTAAACCAAAATTTAAGCATTTAATATGTGGTCTCAAAAAACAACCATTGCATGTGGAATTATTAACTAGCTAAAAGCAAGGTAAGTTAATAATACAACTTTCAACCCCTTAACCTATTTACAGCAAACTCCAGCCGAGTCTCCGTTTCCTTTTTTTTCTTAAAAAAAAAAGAAACAGGTTTTCATCGACAACCATCAGTCTCGTCGCTTCGTCTCGGTAATAGCAGATTTCTTTTTTGCCGATTGTCTTATTACGGGCAATTTCCTTAAGTGGGAACCATCTAAGATCTTTGTGTTCATATTTTCTCGCCTGGCGATTCAAAGAAAATGGTATCGTCTGGTCCAAATGGATTAGGACCCTCGTACATTAATTAACAATGTTTGTTTTTCATTGTTTTTCGTTTATCAAAATGCATGTTCTGTTTGTTAGAGGTTTTTTTGTGATTTATGTCCTTGGAGGATTTTGTTTGCCCTTAAGTGCTGTTAGGATTGATTTATTGTTGTTTATGAGTATGAAATACCTTGGTTGTATTTTTTTTTATTTTATTTTTATTTTATATCCATTTGTTTTTTCTTTCTTAAGTGTAAGCTCAGCGTCAAACAATATGTTAAAAAACATTGTCCGATTCGCGAGGGTGTTATTAGGTTTCGAGATTAGATTCTATTTATGTAGTCCTTGTTGGATAACAAGTGAAAAAAAAATACACCGACAAAATCTTCATAAAATGAGGAAACTGACATGGCAGCACAGGACAACACTCCGGTTGCTTCTCAGGTAGTGAGTGTAGCGACGACGTGAACTAAAAACTGACGATCGATCATACTAATGCCGAAGATGGTGTGTGTATTTTTAAAGTTTGTTAAATTTAAGGAAAATGGTGGTTTTGCACGAAAATCGGGTTTAAATTAATTATTATGTTCACTTTCATAAATATTTTATGTATCCTATTTTTTTTTTAATTGGTAATGTTATTGATAATATCAATATAATATCCATGTCCAATCTGAGCTGGGCATTTAGATATATTATATCTAAATTACCAGCTCAGATTGGACATGGATTTTTTTAACATATCGTATACATGGTGTTTATGAACGTGTTACAAAAAGTTAGCCGCCGTTTTAAAACAGGTAAGGTTTGATAGTTGAACTTCACACCTTAATAAACCGTGACAACAGTATACAGTAAGTTTAGACGAACCGAAGTATCTCCAAAGACAAACATCCTCCGCAAACCAATCTCGTAGCTAGTATTTAAACTGTCGTTTTCTTCTGAAAAATATACGATATCTAGCGAGACTTGAAGTTTCAAGTCATAAAAGAAGTGCACTTAATGCTTTCTGGCGTCCCAGATAAAGTGTTTCCTAGACTTGTTTTTAACGCTCCCCTTAAATGAACTGTGAGTAACGACGGGCTATTGGCTGAGGGTCTATTAGGGATTAAGTTTTACGGACCGATAAAATGGAGTATTAACTGACGTTGAAAGATTATAATGAAAAAAAAAAACTAAATATCAAAACACACTCTTCAAAGTTATAAGAAAATTGGTTGGACTTCTTTCAAGATGAAGCTGCAGACACACTTGGACACTCTAGCATTAAACAAAGATATCCTTTGGTAATAGCATAAAGCAGTAAAAATATTTTAGCTAAACGTTACTATGTAGGTACTCCAATTTTTATACAAAGCAAGAACTCAATTTATTTAAAAAAAAACTCGGAAGAAAGGAAAAAACATTTTTAAACTTTTGACGATTCATTTTCAAAATTTTTGGCAGGTCCGAAACTGACGTACGTGTGTAACGTTCACCCATGTTTCAGTAATGTCAGTTGACATGATTTTGTATTCATGCGTCCTATTCCCAACATCATGTAGGTAGGGTACAAAGGATTTCCTACAGTTCCATCCACATTAATATTTATAACGTGAGCTTACCTTTGTAAATGTTTTGTTCACTTACAGCTACAGACAAATTTAATAAAGAGGCTATCTTGCACTTTGATTCTAAAATTAAATTTCTTTTTTTTTGGGTAGTCGTGTTAAGGTCAACATGGGCATTATTCTTTTTTTTAATGAATCGTTCCGTGCGTTGTAATTTCATTAGTAATAATCATCTTTTTGTTTTACAAATTAGAGAGGTATACACGTGCAGCTTTGCAGCTTTTATGATAATAGGTGAAATGGTTATTTGCGTTGTCTATTTATTATTTATAATGTGTTTGTTTTGTTATTCTGATACTTCAACGCCATAATAGGGACTGGAGATTTGGATAAAGACCATATCCTGGTCTCTTTTTTAGAGAGTGAAGAGGAGCCACCCTGTGCTGACACCGACAGTGAAATTAAAGATCACGAGAGTGAAGATGACCTCCAGAGCGATGAGGAAGAAGGTGTTGTATCTGAAGTGAGGGAAGGAGGCAGCAACTCTCTGTGAAATTGACCCCACAGAGGAATAAAGCTCTGAACAAGCGGCTTGCTCAACGGCTTCTCATCGAATACTAGCCTAAACTGTATTGACGGTTTTTTTTTACTACAATTTTTATATTATTTATCAATTTTTATTACTTGGAATATTTGTCATATTCCAAGTAATAAAAATTTATTTAAAAAAATAAATTTTAAGTAAAAATTTTATTTTTGTAATAACAAGCTTTTATCAAAACAAAAAGATACAATTTGGTATGTATTATAAATTTCAACTCAATCGGATAAAGAGTATAAGGGCTTTTGTTCACCGGTTTTTACCTAGTCCGTCCGATAATTGTGTACGGACCACTAAGAGGCAACCATGAGAGGCAAAATTGGACTTGGATTGAATGTCATCGCAATAGCATCTTTTTCCAGCCAGTAACCGGGTTCCTGTGCAAAGGGCATTGGGTAAAATAATTGGCGAAAATTATATCGGAGCTAAATATCTTAGGTCAAAGTTGTGTGGAGTTGTTCCTACTAGCAGTTTGCATACTGTTATGACTTTTATCAAAAATTAACTATTTCCTATCGTTTGCCGTATGCCATTACTTCCCAGAATTTGATCCTTAGCAGCGACACTATCGAATGGTGTAATAATATAGGGTGTTATTTTTCCCCCCTTTAATCCTCGGTCCTGAAAAAAGACCTAAGAGTTCATAACCATGACGATTTGAATCTCAGACAATCACCTAAGTTGTCTGTACAACCGTGGCCCAACCCTATTTAACTCTATTGTTATCGAACTTTGAGCTATTAATCTTGCAAAACTTGTGTTGAGCTCAAGGTTGTCACAAAACCCATTATTGACGCTTAAATAGTTATTACCATTTTCGGGGAAACGCTTTTTGAATTTCGCACTAAGGGGCCTATGTTGTAGCTGTCTGCCGATCGGACTTTCTTAGTTAAATCATCATCTGCTTATCCCTCTTCCCAAACTATGTTAGGATCGGCTTCCAGTCAAACCAGATGCAGTTGAATACCAGTATTTAACATGGAGTGACTGCACATCTGTCCTCCGCAACCTAGTAACTGGTAAACGCGCCTTGGTAAGACTGTTTGTCAGACTTTTGAGTCACTGAGTTTACTACTGAGAAATTTATACGTAATAACACTTTACCCGACCTGGGAATCCAATCAAGGACCTCATGCTTAGCAGTCGCGCTTGCAACCACTACACTAGACCTGTGAGGCAGTTATACCAAACACAATAAACCGCGGCAACAACAATAAATATAGGGACTGTTTCTAATCTACTTAGGCACGTTACAAAAGAGCACTAACCAGATTACAATGTATTTTCGTTTTATCAGCTAAGTGAGGGTGGAAAGACGATATCAACCTGTTAATACCATTTAAAGATAGTAACAACCCGTAACGCAGGTCTTAAAAACGAATGATCAGGAAAACTAAGACTAAGTTAGGATCAAATGTTCAGAATGGACTTTAGTAACTTGATTCCCTTGGTAGGAATTCCCGTAATATTGCAAATTGCACTTACAGTCTCCGTAAGCGGATGTGTGCATTCTAACGCTCTAGTAATATTAGGACGTCCCCAGTGGTTCTTGGTCCATTTGGTAATAATATTCTGTGAATTTGAATTTGTATGCGTTCATTTCAGTTTCTGTAAACGTAATT
The DNA here is from genome assembly GCA_963082945.1 of Cerastis leucographa. Taxonomy (NCBI): domain Eukaryota; kingdom Metazoa; phylum Arthropoda; class Insecta; order Lepidoptera; family Noctuidae; genus Cerastis; species Cerastis leucographa. The sequence continues at coordinate 7,197,344 of OY720382.1, forward strand.
TGTACAATTTCAAATATAGTGTTGGAAGTTGTGTCGTTTAAGTTGCTAGTCAGGTATTTTACTTTTCTAGTCAGGTAGATAGGTGGTAGAAAATACAATACGTAGTTCTGTAGTATCTTTTACCATTTTATTTTATTTAAAGCCGTGTTTGCATGTTTAAACAGAAAATAAACTGCTGTAATAAACTACACTGCTGGGTCTTTGCGTCCTGATCTAGGTGTTAAAAAAATGTGAGCACTAATATTTTAAAAGTTAGGAATTATTCAGCTGAGGAGCTCGTGGCTAAATAATAACAGCCGCACAGGTCAATCTTCAAGGTTAAGCCGTGCTTGTCTAGGTTGATCCATGGATGGGTAACCAATTTACATACCGAGTTTCCTCCGTGCCTCGGAAAGCACGTTAAGACGTTGGTCCCGGCTGTCATTTGTAGATCTTTGACAGTCGTTACGAGTAGTCAGAAGCCGAAAGTCTAACATCCAGTCTTACCAAGGGGTATTGTATTACCCAGTTACTGGGTTGTTAGGCAGTCGCTTCTTGTAAAATACTGTTACTCAGCTGAATCCGTTTAGACTGGAAGCTGACCCCAACAAAGTTTGGGAAAAAACTAAGCAGATGATGATGAGGAACTATTCAGCTGAGATAGTTCATCATCTGCCTGAATTTACCCACTGTTGGGTATAGCCGTCTCTTTTATTTGCTATAATAAACGTGAGTTATACCAACAGTTGATATAATTTCTTTAGATATAACATATAAAAACTCTGAAACTTATCTCGTATAACGTTATTGGATATAAAGTTTATTTAATCGAAAATCATTTGGCTTATCGTTTAAAATATATTCTTAATATTGATACAATCTTTATTATTAATACCCCAATTCAAAGCAATCCGACTCGGATGGGTTATAATAGAAGGTTCAGGCGGGAGCAGAGCGGAGTGACAGAAACGAATCGCTCCAAAACCGACTTCACGTAGTCTTGTTTGCCCTACCCCTAGAGTGTAATTTAAAATCGCGTAGGCGCGGAGGGGCGAGGCGGCCCGCGAGCTGAGGAGCAGGTGGTGTTAACACTCGCCGCCGCGGCTGAGGCTGGGTGGCGAAGCCGGCCAGCAAGCCGAAGCCGCGGTGGTGAGCGTAAAACACATCTGCGACGATGAGCTCGCATGGGACCGCCGGAGCCTGGCAGCGCCGAAGCCGTGACAGAAACCATGCCTGCTGCATGTTGCATGCTAGCTGCATGCTTGTTGCATGCTTGCTTGCATGCTGCATGCTTGCGTATACCTATAATACCGCATAAAGGCGTTTTATCATATTAGACTTAATAGGTCTTATGTCATTTGAGTGGTATTTCAAACGATTTTATATTAAATGTATGTTATGCTTATAAAAATTAGTTATTTTAAAATAATATCAATCGTTTATTATATTAACTGATCGTTATATCAAATAAAATTATAGATTCAGTTGTTATATCTTGTAAATATTAGAGGTTTTGTAATTATATCATATATTACTTACCCCTTGGCGCTTTGAAGCACATGAACTTACAGAACCAAGAGAACTTTATGATCCAACCAGCAGTCCCAATCCTATGTATATTAAAATCTATCTATATGTATAAAAATGAATTGCTGTTCGTTAGTCTCGCTAAAACTCGAAAAAGGCTGGGCCGAATTATCTGATTTTGGTTTTAGAATTTTTGTCGTAGTCCAGGGAAGGTTTGAAAGGTGAGAAAGGTAGGGAAAGATAAGGTAAGTAGGTAGGGTAGGTACGGTAGGGTTGGGTAGGGTAGGGTAGGATAGGGTAGGTAGATAGGTAGGGTAGGGTAGGTAGGTAGGGTAGGTAAAAAGTGCATTGCAACGCATGCCGGGGACAGCTAGTGTTTAATAAAAGTTTACATAAATGCCAACAAAAGGGGCCAATGCACGCAACGTCTATTATAGGCGTGTTTCAAGTAGTGCGCTTAGTTTCCTACCTTGAGAAAGAAAGTTGGAGCCCCATCGTGTGTAAGCGCATTAGTGCCACGCAAAAACGCCATGTGAACAGACCCTAAGAAACAAAGCAGCATTTTTATTCGAAAGTTAGAGAAAAACAAACAAAAAAATCTTTAGCGTAATAACTCTCCACTCCAAAAATTTAACTTTTTAATAGATTTTATAATAGCGTCTCTCAATTTGATTGTTGTTTTAAAAATTAAGATGGTTTATTCGAAGCACGGAGTTAAAACCTTTTAAGAAGTCACTGTCTTTCCATGTTTAAAGAACTCTTTCTTTAATTATTTAAGTGTTTTATAAACTTATTATAACTACCTACTTCACATTTTGTTATTTTCAACAACAAAATCAAAATTTGAACATGAAATATAAAAATAAAAAAATTGATCGTGCTCTTGTCCGAAACTGGGCATGGGTACCATGGTATTTTTTTCTTAATAACGGTGAAAGTGCAATTTTCCACATGAAATGTCGGCAACAATGGCATAATCCTTGGTATTCTTCCCGAAGGGAAGTCGACGGTGGAAGGAGTTATATATATATCTTTCTCTTTTAGCTATATTTTCCTGCGTAATGATTTTTCCAGTTCGCTTACTGGACTAACATAACATAACGCTTTTAATCTCCGAATCGTTAGGCAGAGGTGTACCCTAAATATGTAGTACACCATCGCGTTTTAAATTCCATTGTATAAGGGGCGAGCTTATTGCCATCAAACGCAGTGCCGGAGCCGTGACAGAAACCATGCCTGCTGCATTGATCATGCTAGCTGCATGCTAGCATGAATGCTGCATGCTTGGGTATACCTATAATACCTGCTATTTTGGTTTATGTTTTTATATCTTTTGAGTGGTATTTCAAACGATTTTATATTAAATGTATGATATGCTTATAAAAATTAGTTATTTTAAAATTATATCAACTGTTTATTGCATTAACTGATCGTTATATCGAATAAAATTATAGATTCAGTTGTTATATCTTGTATATATTAGAGATTTTGTAATTATATCATATATTACTTAACCCTTCGAAATATTTAGAGCGTTAAATTTAAATATTAAAGTGAAACTTTTATTACAACGTCTCAAACTTTTTCGTCTGTGTGTTGCATGTCGCGTGATGGTCGGCTGCGGAGTAAGGATAAAGTGAAAGGCGCTCGTCAGAGCAGCCAAGGCCAATATGGCGGCGCCTATAGTTCGCAGCAGCTGACCGTGTATTGTATAGACTATTACTCATTTGTGCCAGTGCTTCACGCTATTTTGTTTGTTTTTGTCAGTGTTTAATGTAAATGTTGTTAAATTTTTAGTTAAATGTCTATAGTGTGAAAAAAAGTTTCACTTTTACCGTGGTTTCATAAAACCACACAATCCTTTTTTTATTTTTTTATGAAAAGCTGATGAACTAAGATATGATGATTTTTTAAAAGTCATTGAACAAAAGTTGTTGATTATGATGTAAGTAACATAGTCCTGAGAGGTTGTCGGTGTTTTACAAATAAAACATAGGTACACACGACGAAACATCAAACAATACAGGGTTTGTTTGATGTTTCGTCGTGTGTACCTATGTTTACTCAAGTTTTTGTTTGTTGTCAACTAACTAGCTCGATTATAAAATTGTGGTCTTGTTTTAAATCTAATTTGTATGTACTTGATAATTTGAATTTAAATACAACTGCATTGTGGTGTAATTAAGTAATACAGTTTTATTGAAACCGCAATTTCTATGTAATTGTTACACTGATTAGTGATTTAATTAGGTGAATATTTTTCTGGTTAGCCTTTTTCTTATTTTGACCATGTCTCCGTTTAAATTACTGTTGCTTCAAGCTGCAAAATTCAATATACCATAGTTTGAAAAAGCTAAGCAGATGATGAGATTGTAAAACAGTATGTTTATAATTTATTTCTGAATAAATAAATAAATTATGTTGAGATACCTTTGGCCTCGTCCAGGACCAATTTATTTATTTAAACTTCATGTACAATACTGGTACATAGGCCGACTTAATGCCACAAGGCATTCTCTACCAGTCAACCTTTGGGAAAATCTTGTATTATATGTTGTTTTATCGTTTTTGCTCAAACCCACTGAAATGTGCTTTCATATACTTTTTTTTAATGACATTTTGTGAAACGGATAGTTACCTCGAATGAATATTGCTTGTTGCTGTATTCACGCTAAAACCACGCGTGGCTGTGACAGTTTTAGTTTCCCGGGACCAGTTACAATGTTGCATTTGTGAAATGTATTGCAGAATTTAAATATAGATGTTTTTCATTCTAGGATCGTTCCTGACAACAGCTATTTTAATAAAAGCTGATATAATCTTAAACAATTTCGGTATGCCATACTGGTAGTTTTTCCTTGTTTAGCTGTATGTTTGTGTGGGTTTAAATGTTTGTTAACGCACCCACCAGACAGGAGAAATTCTTAGTGATGCCCCACACAAGGAATGTCTCCGGTCTCGTGGGTGCGTTTACAAACATTAAAAAAAAAAATATAAAAAAACCGTAGTCATTATCAGACAAGGAGAAGAATGACCAACAGTAAAATAAACATGATTTAATGTTGAGCTGTGCGTTGTTAGTCAATGAGAACAAACGATTTGTAAGAAATAGAAAAGATAATATTAAGTAAAGACTGTTGGCATAAAATATATTTTAAACATCATCAACATCATCTACTGCCCTAAAAATGTACTTACTAGCAATTCAGCTTACAAACGGAAGCAAGTTTTGATACTCGTAACACTGCTCCTCTACAAAACAAGCTGAAGACAAAATAGTTACTATACACAGTAACAGATGGCGTTGTTACAACTATTCAATGACTTGGCGATGGAGTCACTAAAGAATGGTGTTATTCATCTTGACTAATATTACGATAAAGAAAACGATTACTAATTTTTGTTTTGTGCTGAAAAATTTGATTATTTGCCATCGGAAGACTGGATAATGTGTTATACAACTATGTCCTGGATGCATTTAATTAGAAGTGCACCAGTGGTGAAAGCCCATCTAGATTCGATCGGTGATGTATGCGCGTAATTATTTTAATTTACAATCTTATCTTCGTAATTACTAGTTACACGTTATTTTTGACTACCCCACGGTTCGTTCGAAATTACCCCACGCGTGTCGGGTAACTCCGAACACCAAAGGTTTTGTTTTTGTCCTAAATATTAATTTTATAATTAGATTTTATTAAAATTGTTAATGTGAGTGAAATGGATAGTAAAAATGGATAAACAATGAATATGATTCGGTTCTTATACTAGTTCTATTTAATTCACATTCCCGCTTAGGTATTTGTAGTAACTCAACTCTGCCCTAACTCTACGCAAAAAATATATCTGGAAGGTTATAATTTTTATATAATTTTTTTGTATATATTATATACGTCAGAAATACAAAGATATCACAACGAAAACTTGAATTTCTAAAAGAAAATTGTGAAAAAGTTGGAACTTTGACCTCCAATATTTTAATTTGTAAGTTTCTAGGTAAGGTCCAGAACAAAAAGATGATCGCAACGGCGAGGAGAACAAATAATTTTCGGCTCCGTTAAGGTTCTTTTTATACCCATTAGCTTGTTAATAAAATATTACAAAAAGGGCTTATACCCGAGACTCAGCTTTTAAAGTTTTTAGAATTTTTGAAAAAAGATAAGGCGTTTCAGAGATTTTCTTACATCCCAACTAACAAACTTTACAATAATATTGTACTTATATGCATTCGTTTAAATAAACTGAAGTTTGATTGAAATAAACAGACATTCATTTAATAGACATAGTGGATAAAAAATATTAAATCCTTTTTTAAACCTACCAGAAACTTTCGGATTGTACTGATTTTAGAAATTCATATCTGTTCTTTAAAACATGGCTCATCTAAAACACAACTCAAACAAATCGTTGTCGACACATTCTACGAAGTCTTCAATATCTTGGAGCCACATATCAGTCACTGGTAGCCTGTTAACCTTAGTAGTCTTCAGCTCTATAAATGAAGTATAATACCCATCTAGATCAAAAACGTCAAAAAGAATAGCAACATTTGACCTTTTAACCTGTAACAATAACAAAAAAATATTTATTTATAACCAACTTACACGAACAGTTACACCACACGTACAAGTTATTGGTTGAATATTACAAACTAGTAAAACTACACGAAATCAGTCAGAGTAAGAATAGAATAAAATAACAATATTAAAAAGTAAACAATATGGTAGATATTGGAATTAAATAACAATAAAAAAATCCCAGCATTAAAATGAAAAGAAATACAAAACACATTTCCCATTTAGTAAAAAAAATATACAATTGAAATAAAAAAAAATAACATAAAATTCCTACTCCATGGAGTACTGGGAGTGAAACATATTTTAATCTTATTGTGTTATTAATTAATCCTATTCCTGAATTGGTACATAAAGGTTTAGAACTTTTCTTTTTCTTTTATCCTGTACTTCTTCTTGGCGTTTTGATGAAATTTTAAATTGAGTCAGCCCAATATTTGGCGATGTGTTTATCCTGTAGGTACGACAGTTCAGGTTAAACTCGACCACTGCTTGCCAAAGGCCTCTATCAATTCAATTTCAATTTTAAGTAATTCAAATAAAAAAATGAGGCTTGAAAACGTTTCTTACCAAACATTCATCAGAAAAATGTGGTACTTACAGAATAAGAAAACGGATAATCGCTAGTTCGATTTGGTCCAATAACCATATCATTCCAAGTCAACAACAACAATGCTGACGACAAGTCGAAATCTTTGTCGTAAACCTCGACGTTTTTGCATTTATAACTGAGTCTTTGACGAGCAGTTGTTGATCTCTTTTGCAGCCACGTGATTTGTTTTGTTGATAACTGAAAAAAATAAAATTTTTTTTTAGTTAAAATGCTAATTAAACTGTGCTGGAGATAAGTCTTATTTATGTGCTGTAACAAACTTGCTTGTTCCAATAGATAGAAAATAAGCAGACTTGTATACATTAAAAAAGTTAGAAGGGGAAAATGAATTTAATAAATGATGATATGAAAAATACAATAAATTATTAAAAAAAGTGAAGGGCAGGTTAACCGAGAACGTTTTGAATGTCTCCGCAAATCTCTGAGCGTGATAGTAACTGAAGACAAACATCCAGATGTAGAAAGCTGGCTTGATCAAGATGAGCTTGACCACGACGAACTTGATGCAGGGCGGCTTGGCAGGACCCACCAGCAGACACGTACCGCCCCAGTGCCAGGCTCGTCAGCTCGCAGAGCAGCTTCCAGCAGACACGTACCGAGCCCCAGTGCCAGGCTCGTCAGTTCACAGAGTAGCTTCCAGCAGACACGTACCGAGCCCCAGTGCTAGGCTCGTCAATTCGCACAGCAACTTCCTCACAGCAGCTAGCAGCAGCCACGGCAGCACCAAACGAAGACCGCTCCTTGACTCCACTAGGCTGTGCTCAAAACTCAAGATCTTGACTTCAAACTCTAGACTTAGCTGATTTCTTAACTTCAGACTAAACTGATTTCTTGTCTCCAGACTGAACCAGAGCATCCGTCAGAAATCCCTTTTATACCCTGATCCTCCGTTTCTTTCTTCAAATTTCTTTCTCAGATTCAAAACTGCTGCGCTCTAGTAAGACGCAACCTGCCAGTATTCAAAGCAGGCAGTACACAAGACAATTGGTCAAAAACCTTGCGCATAATATTTTTATAAATATAACTCAGAATATCTTTACACAGCAAATATTCGCAATTAACTATAAAATACAACAATTGAACTCACGAATTGATGATAATAATTTTTAGTATATATAATCTAAATGAAACCTTCATAGAGAGTTTGGCTGGTAACAATTAAAAATAAAAGTAAATGACAGCTGACAAGTTCGATGTAAACAATGTCACAACAAAGAAAACTAAGAAAATATTTATAAAAATGAAACAATTCGTAATATGCTAATGTAAAACCAATAAAAGTATGACTATGGATGATAAGTGTGAGTATAAAGTATCTGTAGTAAGCAGATACTATAGTGCCTAGGCTTGTTTGTTATTTACATACATACACAAACTCAAGCTTTTTTCCTGGGAGTAGGCAAAAACCGCAAAATGCCGAGTGTATAACGTGAGGTCGACACACGGAAGCGCGATTAACGCTTGTGCGACAAAACTGTACTGCGACTCACTTTAGGTCGAATGCACGCTTGTGCGACAAACTGAAGCTCGACATCGCCCTAGTGCGACAAACTGAAGAACGACATCACGGTGGTGCGACATGAATCTAGTGATAACTAAATCAAAGTTAGCTTACTTAAGAGTGGACGTAATAACAAGTTCTCACTGAAAATTTAGTGAGATTTGGCAATCAAGGAATCGACTTATAAGGAATATAGTAAAAGGAAAAGGAATTAAAGAAAACGAAATATTGTCGCTTTTAAGGGTTCCGTAGCCGTATCAAAAACTGAAGTCAGGATTGCACACAGCCGGTATATTCGGTAAGAACTGGCACCACATCTATGAAAATTGGAGAGAAGGAGTATTCTGTGCACCGTGCAACCGGAATTACAAAAAAAAAAAAATGCTGTGATTAAATTAATGCAGTGCATGCGGAAATATTCATTCCGACTATGGAACCCTGCATTGTACGAGGTGCGACACGCGCTTGGACATTTTTTTGACCTGTCTGTCATTTTTCAGTGGATAAAATAATCATGGAAGTAAAAAGTACTAAGAAATAATTTAAAGGAACTTGATTCGCAACGTTAAATCGATTGATGATTGATTATTTTCTTTATAAAAATAAAAGCTTTTAATCATGTTTCTTTTCGCGCGTTCTAGATTGTAATATGTATTTTGGGATTACCTTGAGGAAAAATAATATATACATTTAATTTATAAAATATTACATAATTTCCATGGAGCTACTACCTATCTGACCTCCACAGCAAAGTAAGCCTTGAGTAATACGATACCCCTTAGTAAGACTGGCTTTCAGGCTACTGACTACCTGTAGCAACTGTTAAAAATCTACAAATGATAGCCGGGACCAACGGCTTAATGTGCTATCTGAGACATGGAGGAAACTTGGTATGTAATGATTGGTCACCCATCCATGATTTGTTGGCATGTTTAAACTTATATTTGATTATTGTAAAGTTTTTTGCATGTCAGTTAGAATGTAGCGCAGCATTGTTACATCGATTAAAATTACTTAACATTTGTTGAGTGATGCTACCTTTTACACCCTGTTTAGGCGATAGTGTCGCAAAAGCGTTTGTCGCACTTGAGTAATGTCGCACTTGAGTAGTGTCGAACAAATGTCGCACAAGCGTTTGTCGCACTACCGTGATGTCGATCTTCAGTTTGTAGCACTAGGGTGATGTCGAGCTAAAGTTTGTCGCACAAGCGTGCATTCGGCCTACAGTGAGTTGCAGTACAGTTTTGTCGCACAAGCGTTAATCGCGCTTCCGTGTGTCGACCTCAGTGTCGGGCTCCAAAATGCCACCTACCAATATTAGATAGATTCAAGATACAGATAAATAGTTACTTTTATTGAAATTGTTAGAGCCGTTTTCGAAAACAGTACTACTTTAATAAAGTCGTTATAGTTGTTATTCATTGTTACGGCTACGAAGCAGTTTGAATAAATTTAGCTCACGTTATTGTAGAAAAATGTATTCTTCGATACATCGTTTATCTTGCTACTCAGCCATGCGTTTTCTTGCATAACCGAAAAGAGAGTTTCATGTGTGTCGGTCGTATCTCTCCTAATACAAGTCTCTTTGGTTTCCATATTGCAAAATACTTTAAACGGTTGCGCAGGCGGTCCCAGATAATATGTACCTGAACAATAAAAAATTACCAATTTAATTGTATTTTTTTTTATCTCTGAAATATTGTTTCTGAGGCACAAACGCGTGATAAAAACGCAACATAAATTCAAACAGTTTTTGATTTGAAAACACATTGACATTTTTTTTTGGTTAAAAACGGGTCAAGTACAATACTTTCACCTTAGACTTAAAAATAAAGCCCTTAAACTAAGAAAAATGTAATGTGGGAAGTGAAATAAATGTTTTACTTTCAAATCGTTTGAAGTTGTTACATTTTTGGTTTAATTGGATAAATCAAAACGCTCTGGGCGTTTGGATTCAAAACGCTCTGGGCGTTTGGATTCAAAACGCTCTGGGCGTTTGGATTCAAAACGCTCTGGGCGTTTGGATTCAAAACGCTCTGGGCGTTTGGATTTAACCCAACAATGGATTTTTTGTTGCTAATTATAATGCTTAAAGTAAAAAAAGAAAACATTTTCCTTACCGCTCAGAACACCTTGCGGTGCTGATTTACAAGTAACTGTTGCTGGTGACTCTTTTGTCCCAAACTTTAGAGGATCTTCAGCAGTACCTGTTAAAGATTCACAACTATTATATGTCGAGTATAAGCTATTCCACGTCACGCAAAAAGGAAAACGGCGGGTGAAACCGCGGGGCACAGGGCTTCTTTTATCGCCTGAATGTCATTGTCACGAGAGTGTTATCAGTAAATACTTATGAAATTATTTATGGAAATTGTATTGAAAACACAAGACGAAAGAAAATACTTAGTTATAAAAATAAACAAATAAATAATAGTAATAGTCCCCCTGACCGCACACCGGAAAATCTCAGCGAAGATCAGCCACAAGCGTGGGTCGTATTATAGTGCACAAACGTTTGCACTGACACAGATGCACTCCCTCTTCCCTCACTCTAATAGTCCGGTGGGTCGGCAAACCAATACGACAGATTGCCGTCAAATCCGACTAGAAACATGTCTCCGAGTTCTCAACTTCTCAGACACGAGATCCCTAAAAGATCAAGTACAGAACCAATGATTTTACGACGTTGTTTAACTAAAGTTTAGCCGCAACCCCTTGGCTGAAAATAAAGATTTTTTACGGTGCCTTGAAAATATTATTATTACTAGCGATGCAACCAACTTAGACGTAGCTCTAGTAATCGCGGTACCGCTTGCTTCATCTATCTACGGTCTGCTTGTACACTTTGTCACTGTTTGAACTCTTTTGGTTGGGGTCTCCTGGTTTACTTTTTGCGTCCAACTCGGCTCGCACATGGTATATTCTAACCTACCCAATAGGGGATAATCCAATTTTTTTTTTCTTTGTCCGTCGGGTAGTTTATTGAAAAGTATTGGACACGTATTTTTTCTTTTTTCACGTGGTCATAAAATTACGGAGATATATTGAGTTGAAATGGCGCATGACGTCACATGTAGGTAAGTTTTATACCTACTTGTGACGTTGTAAGCCCCCACTCTCCAACTTTAATGAGTTTTAACTAAGTAATTTTTTGATATTTTGATAAAACAAAAAATAAGTGTCTAATATTTTTGTATTACCTGTCTGACGGACAAAATAGAATGTCGTTTTCTTTACCCAGTCCGATCCTCTATTCTAATAAAAATACTTCAGATTAAATTATATTTAAAAGAAAATCGTATCGAAATCTTTTTAGTTAATGGGTTGACTAAGTTTCAGCCATCTTAAGCCGTAGGTAACAGTTATAAATAGATACTAATAAATTAATGTGGAACTACGGTGGCCCAGTGGTCGCAGCCCCGACTTACGAACAGTAAGTCGTAGGTTCGAACCCAGGCAGGCGCATTACTTTGTGTAATTTATTTCGTCACCGCTCCTCTCAAAACGGTGAAGGCAAACATCGTGAGGAAACCGGCATGTCTATGAACTAAAAATTCAAAGACTTGTGACATCTACTACCCCGCACTGGGTCCGCGTGGTGGATTAAAGCCCACTCTCTCTCATTGAGAGAAGGCCTGTGTCATAGCAGTGGGAACATTATAGGCTGATGATGATGAAATGAATATAAACTCACAACCACAAAGTCCCTTATCACCAGTTCTTCCTTTATGCCCTGGAGATCCCTGAAAAAATGAAAAAAAGGCACTGCATTAATCTTTACACAGTGATATTGCAACACAGTGTAACCTGCTCTTCTAAGACAACCGTAATTATGTGAGGATTATGATTGGAGTAGCGTTGGCCTTGTTTAGGGGGACATATGTGTCATATACCGTGTGCTAACAACGCTAAGCATTGCTAAATAAGCCATTTGTAAAGTTACACATATATACATAAAGGGGTTTGGTTAAAAGTGGCATAATTTTCTAAGTCTGCGGCCACTAATGAAAAATATTTCATTAGTAAAAACACAATAAGACATTCATTGGTTTTTTGATCAATCAGTATGCCAGGAATCGAACCCGTTAATTTTGAAAAAAGCACCCTATATTATTACACCATGCGATAGTGTCGGTGCTAAGGAATAAATTCTGGGAAGTAATGACATACTGCAAACGATAGGATTTTTTTTATTTTTATAAAATACATAACTGTATGCAAACTGTTAGTAGGAACAACACATCTTTGACATCAGATATTTCAGCTCCGATATAATTTGGGCAAAAGTCTTTGAGGAGTCATTATTATCATATAATCCAAGTCATTCTCCTTTGGCACAGGGATAGATAATAGTCTGGAATAGCACAGAGTATACTTTTTTTACCGAAAAAAAGCGGGCGAAGTCGTGGGCAGAAGCTAGCCAAAAATAAATAAAAAACCAGCCAAGTGCGAGTTGCACTCGCGCACGAAGGGCTAGGTTCCGTATTTAGTACGTCATGAATTTGTACGGTAGAATCATTATTTGAAAAACGAGCAAAAAAATCTCTTTTTTGTATGGGAGCCCCCTTTAAATATTTATTTTATTCTGTTTTTAGTATTTGTTGTAATAGCATCAACAGAAATACATAATCTGTAGAAATTTCAACGGGCTACCTATCACGGTTCATGAGATACAGCCTGGGGACAGACGGACGGACGGACAGCGAAGTCTCAGTAATAGGGTCCCGTATGACCCTTTGGGTACGGAACCCTAAAAATGACTCACGATTATTCCGGGTTCACCAATCATATTCTGTGGAAGAAAAAGTATCATTTAATTGATATGATGATTGAAATGATAATATAGGCTGCTGTTTTCGAAATATGCGTATGAATTTAAATACTGTATACATGTATAGATACAGTTATACAGACTGTTGTTTTCCATCCCCGTCAAATTCAAGATAACTGTGCTAATGATTCTGGACCCGAATCAATACTAAAATGGGTAGGTTTTTTTTTCTTTCTTTACGGAAATCAGTAAGTGCGAACCACCCTTGTTTTAAATGCGGCTAGTCTAATCCTCGCTATATAACCGCGCGTTCACACATACAAGCAAGCTCAAACGTTTGTTCGACGTTAAGGTAGTTATTGTGAAATACTGACAAATCTAAACAACAACAAAAAAGCAGCCTTTATTGCCTTTATTTTAATTTTATTATCTATATCCTTTGTGACAACCTCCTGAATTTTGACGAGGATGCAAAACGACACTTTGTATAAAACTATCCAAAAATATGACTATGCTTAGAAATCAAATAAAGCTCACTCTCATGTATCCGCTGCCTGGAAGCCCATCTTGACCCTAAAATTTTCAAAATCTTTTTAAAAGAAACCACTTTCCAATATAACAAAAATTTTACCAGTAATTTTATCCGAAAAATGCTATACGTTTGGTTAAGCCTGAATATAAAAATACTAACCAGGAATCCTTTTTCTCCTGGGATTCCATCCAAACCCTGAAATTTTCAAATAAATCAGTTGTGTCACCAGGTCAAATTTATGTGGTTTGGTAAATTGTGAACCATGAATATTTCTATAACCGTTGCGAAAATCGGCACATCCTAGAACGAAACATTCGAAGATCTGTGATGTCCACCAAACCGCACAGAACCTCCGTGGTGGTTATGGCCCACTCTCACAAAGAGAAAACCTATGTGTCTTTAATATTTTTATCCGAAAACGTTAAGGTGCGATTCCACCGGTGTGCGGCACAAATGTTTTTTTCGGTGAACCAGCTCAAGTAAACATGAACAAAAATAATGTGCTCGCTGTTCGATCAAAAATTGTGCTGCACGGCGCGAACAAAAGTTACACACAGCTTTGTCGGTGAAAACAGATTTGTGCTGCACAAAATGTTCGCAAACAAAAACTTTTTACAATAAAATATAGTCGACTTCCAAAAAAGACACTAAAAAGTGGAAAATAATTTAACTTTCGGCAGTCAGTGACTTGTTCGTTTCATTTACTATTTTGTTACCGATTTCCGAACGTAAAATTATTTTCCACATTTTAGTGTCTTTTTTGGAAGTCGGTTATATATTTTTTTGTAAAAAGTTTTTATTTTACCCTTTTCAGTTGTGGTATCTCACATAATTCCTAGTCAAGTATTATTTTTACATTGTAACTAGACACCAACACATCGTCCATACATACGACAAGGGACAAAATACATAATAAAGAGGATGACTCAAAAAGTACCTAAGTAAAGATAATAAAATTCATATGGGCTCACCGGGCAAGCATTGTCTAGTCTACCAAATGAATGAAGAATCATCTAAATCGGTCTAGTAATCACGAAGAAATAGGTGTACATACTTGAAATATGTTCATAAATAAATAAATGTTCATAAAATGAAAACCACTGGGCCAAACTATGTAAAATTTTAATGGGACCAAATGTCAACTATTTCGCATCAAACTAAAGAAGAACTACGTAAACCGGATCATAAATCTCAGCGTAATCGGTGCACATACATTTTAATAAAAAAAACGGTCCAAGTGCGAGTCTTACTCGCACACAGGGTTCCATAGCCCCAAACAATATAGTAACAATATTTTGAACGGTCTTTCATTTGTAAATTTCCACTCAACCGCAAAATTAAATTTGTTTTTCATAGTAGGTTAATGAAAAACATAGTTACTGCTGCATTTTCGAGAAAAAGTTCGATATTTGAAAAACTAAATATCAAATCCTATTCAAACCAATTTTCGTTGAAAGTTTTTTTTAGGTTCTACATCCCAATATTTTTTTCTTAATTTTCTCCTCATTCTTTAGAAATTAGAGGGGGAGGGAGGAGAGACATTGTAATTTTTATGTTTGATGGTTTATTTTAGGTTTGATGGTTTTTTTTTAGTTTCAGTTCGGTGAACGGGGGGGTATCCTTAATCAATCTTTTTTTTTAGTTTTGTACAAAAATCGTAAAGCAGTTCACAGAATACATCTACCTACCAAGTTTCAGCTGTGTAGTCCTAATAGTTTTGGAATAAAGTGGCTGTGACATACGGACGGACAGACAAACAGACATGACGAATCTATAAGGGTTCCGTTTTCGTCGGTCATTCGGCTACGGAACCCTAAAAATACCAATCGAATTGAGAACCTCCTCCTTTTTGATGTCGGTTAAAACTGCACGGCACTAATTTTTGCGCACAGTTTTTATTGGAATCGTACCTTCAACAGTTGTTTAAATTTAAGTGTACAATAAAGTATATTCTTTTCTATTTATTACATTTTGTTTATATTTATAATAATACTAACCGGTAATCCGACATCTCCCCTCTCTCCTGGAAGTCCATCCAAACCCTGGAATTTTCAAATATATTTTAAAATATTACATAAAGCTGTGTCAAGGGTCTCATTGCTTTAGCAAATAGTCGTCTCTTATTTTATTAAATGCTGGTTGGCCAGTTATTAGAGACTGTTCAAGTCCAAGACTAGTTCAGAAGCTGTCTGTGAACCTTTCTTAATAAAAAGAAAATAGTGAACCATGAATATTTATATTTTCCTGCCATCTTTAACCATTGCGGTAGACGGCATATCCCAGAACCAAACAATAAGAGACATGAGATTTATTTCACCAAATACACGGTGTAAATCACCTCATCACGAAGCCGGCGTCAACCAAGCATTCTGTACATGAAACTAAGTAACTTTACGCAAAAATTATTGCTGGGAAACGAATTTTTTTTGGGGGTGTAAAATCATGTTTTGTGGTAGAACTCAATGTAACGCACTCAACATATTGTGCTGATGGACGGGTTGAATAGTACTGGGGTCGTGGAGGTGTTTAAAGTAAAAATCTTACATTAAAAACTTGTATTTAAAAAAATACTTGTCAAAAAGTTGGAACTTTGACCCCTAATATCTCCGTAACTAGAAGGTTCCCAGGTATGGTGTAGAACAAAAAAATGATCGCAATGACAGGGAGAACCAGTGCCTTTCGGCTTCGTTAAGAGGTGTTTTACACCCTTTATATCGTATCCATAGATCCTGCGTGGGGGTTATAAGTATCAAACACTCTCACAAAAAATTCATGCCTTGGCCATTTAGATACAGCTAAAAATCTGTATGCCAAGGCACGGATTTGAAAAGAAATGAAATATTTTGTTTTTTAATTAATTTATCGATATTTAAGTATACTATTGCAACGGTATCCTAAATTAAGAATTGTAATAATTTGAGTTATTGCTGAAGCTGACATAGGCGAATGATACAAATTCGGCTGTTGTTGTGTCTTAACTATTTTTAAACAAACCTTTTGAATTATGACCATCTGCCTAGCTATTTCCCAACTATGTTAGGATTGGCTTCCAGTCTAACCGGGTGCATATGATAAATGAATACCAGTATTTTACATGGAGCGACTGCCTTTCTAACCTCCGAAACCCAGTTATAAATGGGTAATATGATACCCTTTTTACAAGACTGCCCAAAAAAGGAATGTTATGTTTTAAACTGGTTGTCACACAAACAAAAGGATACTTTGTCTGTCTACCCTTTCATGTATTCGGGCAATTTAGGCTGATAAATAAACTATTATATCATAAAAAAAAGCTTTTCCAATTGTTTTTAGCGAATATTACTTTAACAAACAACAGATATATATTGTTTATCTTAACACCAGATAAATTAAAAAAAAAATTGAAAACTGCCAAACATAGTAAATAATCACCAATATTAAAACCAATTAAAACTATTTTTGGTTATAATTTTACATTAAAATGGTTAATGTAAAATTATAACCAAAAATTGAAAAATATGCTCTCCTAGAAAAAGTAAACTCCATGCCGCGTGGTTGGCGTAGTCGACGTAGCCCCGCCAAGCGGGGCTCCTATTTCTGTCTGCAGCATTTAGGAATCACTCACGCTACGACACGTGATTTTTGATGCATCGTCTTTTGTTTCACGGCGTGTCTGTCACAGAGTTACAAAAAGGGAATGGCGTTCTAGACACTAACCTGTCTGAGTCGGGGTGCCTAATGCCTCGCTTCGCTCGTTTTAGCATCCTAAGTTCTCCTTGCCACATTGCCTTTTTTATGTCGGCCCAAGCTCGCTTCGCTCGTTTTAGCACCCTAAGGTCTCCTTGCCACATTGCGTTTTTTATGTCGGCTCAAGCTCGCTTCGCTCGGTTTAGCATCCTAAGTTCTCCTTGCCACATTGCCTTTTTTATGTCGGTGTGGTGTGAAGAGTATCAAGGTAACATATTTCCATGTGGAAACGTCAAACGTTAGCGTCGCTTACATCCAAGATTTACAGCTAAGATTTGGTCTTTGAATACAATTTTTTTGGGGTTCAGTTTTTTTTTTGGTAATGTAGCTATGAATCTCAAAGAATGTTTTTGGTGGTCATTATAATTAATCGGACCAAAAAAGGAAAAGCGAGACAGGTGCTTACATAAGAAATGGTCGCCTAAGTTTGTTAAAACTGACTGCTGCAGGCAGGTATTGCTGCGATCAGTCGTGATGGTTCCTAATAGCAATAACGGGCGTTCTTTCTTGCTTGCGAATACTGACAGAGCCAAATAAAATAATAATTATTATATTGTTATTTATAAGCTGGACTACATTTACCAATGGTTTATTTCAGGCGATAGATCAGCCCGGTCCCTCATGAGCAATTTCTTTCGAAAATGCATTTCACAGTTACCAAATACCAGGAAAATACTTACGGGAAGGCCTAGAATACCTGAGTTGTCACCACGTGTCTTAGTAGAAGTATCAACATCATCCTAGAAAAAGAAATAATTAAGTTTGAACACAACATATTGTAGCGTGTAAAAAGTACTACAGCGCCATCTATGACAAAAACTAAAGAACTAACATGGCCTACATCTCGCAACCAAAGTTATCTTCGACTTAAGTCTATACATATGCAACAACTGTCGGCCAGTAGCCCACCGGACATAACACCGGTCTGGGCCCGTACCATGACCGTTAACAAAACAATCTTGTTGCAGGAACGTTTTGTTTCAAGCTTATAATAATATTACTTTGTTTCGTACCATGACCTCAACAAAACAATCTTGTTTTACTCCTGCTAAAAGAATGAACGAGTCTATTCCCTGCTATAACATAAAAGACACAACTAGCAATATAAACTGTATAGCGCTGTCTCTTTCATAAAACGCTAAATGTTGAAGCAGTGCTGCCAGCCTAGTGGATTTTCCACTAAAACTGGTAGTTTTGATACCCCTTTTAGAGACGAAATATTTTATACTGGTTTAGAATAATTCAGTTTCAATGACTGAAAATGTGATCACTCAACCGCTAAGCCACGTTTCGGTATGCTATACGGGGTGTATGGGACACCGACGCGAAAACGCTTACGACATACTCAGTAGGTACCTACATCATTCAGAATCCCCCCATATAGAAAATTTTCCTGCTGGGCCCTACTAGACCACATAAAGCAGTCTTATTTTAACCTTACTTTGCGTTTTCGCACCATCACGTCCTTAAAACAAGCTTGTTATATTCCTGCTAAAATTAGCGGTTTTGATCAAATAGTTCATTCAATTGGTACCACTACGTGCCTTTTGACAACCAGCAATAATGTTTTTACGTCAAATTGCGGGAATGTTTGACAGTTAAAAAAAGTTGATCCGAGACGACTTATATATTATCGTTGTACAAATTATACTTAAAAAATAAAATATCGTGATATATATTGCATTAAAAACGTATTTATTTACGTGTGAGGGGTGTACTAAACACCTTTGCACAATCATTCGAGAGGTACAGGCGTGATGTTATGGTGTCGTAAACTAGTCGATCGGATAGTATTTCTAGCAATATCAGTGCATCATTATCATTATAATATCAGCCAAAAAACTTCTGCTGCTGGACGTAGACATCTCCCAAGCATCGCTACATCGACTGATTTTGTGAATCTCGCATTCAGTGAATTCCCGCCAAGTTTGCCAGGTCGCGGTTTTTCGAAGCGATGCAGACGGCAATGGTAACAACGCAGATGGCAATGGTACGCGAAAGTGGCGTCACTTGAGGCTTATAAAATGAATGTAGCCACTTCAATTAAGATGAAATGTACGCAACGGAGAGATATTCAAAGTAAGAGCACAAAGTAGCTCATAGCGACATCTCGATGAGGTGACCCTGATGATTCTCTGCCTCCAGTCACAGCTGACGAAGTGCAAGATATCATTGGACTGCCAAATTTTGTGTGATGCCTACTAACAGTTTGTATCTAAGTCCTAAACAATGTTGTGTAAATTGTACTGTTGCTATAGATTACCTATAACTTGTATTGCTGGAGAATCAATAAACCTTTACCATTATACCTGTTTGTTTGCATGCTTGTAAGTACATAACGGTGCTGAATACTATGATATAATGATAACTAATCAAACCATTAGCATCCATAAGAATAATGTGTGTCTATATAACAACATAAAGAAGTCATGTATTGTTGCTATAGATTATAACCAGTGTTACTGAGAATCAATATAGTTATACCATTTAGGGCGTCCACTCCACTAAAACTCGCGCAAACTCGTTTGAACATTCTCAAGTCATCTACAAACTCTTACACACAGTCATCCATTCTACTAGACCAACAAATGCCTAGATCCTAACATTAAATAAAACTAATAAAGCTACAATGAGTTTATAATCAGATTTTTTTATTATACAATTTAAAACAGATTAATGGCTCGAAGACCAGTCCATAATCAATTTTCCTGGAATTATTTCAACGAGCTCATGCTTCCTCCATGGTGTGGTTTCTAAGACTCATCGATGCAGCTTTAATGGTGCCACATTGGTTGTTCTTTCCCTCTAAAAGGAACATAAACGTTCGTAGTAGTCCACGTTCACGTTAAGGTTTTTATTCCAAGCCAACTTCGCAAGCAAGTAAGGCTAATACCAATACAAATTTTGGATAAGACCGCATCTTCTTATGGCGCAGTAGGTAGTAGCATATTGAAGTCCAACATTATAACAGAACAGAATCAAATTTTCGAAAAAGTGTTCATAATTTTACAATCACAGCACACAAGTAAAGTAAACACTTTTATTTAATTTAGGATTTAAAAATATGCAGACATTTTATCAGATTTTTGTTGATACCCACTGAAGTATAAATGACATAATTAACTGACATGGATGTCACTTTATACACAAAAAAATAATAATACCAGCCAGTGTTAAAATCTCTGGTCCGATTCCGGTCATTTTATAATTAAGGCCACCACTTAATTTGAAACATTTTTGTACTTTCTAAATAAAAATCTTCAAAGATTTTTATAGGTTTTATGATTTTTATTCAATGTTTATCATAAAAATGAAATTTTGATGCAATTTTTTTTTTTTAATATTAATTAAAGTTATTTTTGGCTTCAGAACCATGACTTCGACGTACGATTCGGACCGCTTATTTGTGAAAGAGACAGCGCTATGCAGTTTATATTGCTAGTTGTGTCTTCCATGTTATAGCAGGGAATAGACAAATCTTATAAATCGTTCATTCTTTAGCGGGAGTAAAACAATATTGTTTTGTTGAGGTCATGGTATGAAACAAAGTAATATTATTATAAGCTTGAAACAAAACGTTCCTGCAATAAGATTGTTTGGCCCATAGAAGACACAACTAGCAATATAAACTGCATAGCGCCGTCTCTTTCACAAAAAAGCGGTCCGAACCTTAGGAGTGGAGTCATTGTTTCGAAGCAGAATATAATTTTAAATAACATTAAAAATACTGTATTACATTCATAAACATCTACGAAAAGACAACGTTTTAATTAATTTAAATCTTTACTTCGATGTAATTCCCAATAAACTGAAAGTTAAATTACTACTATATATCATTACTTAAAAATATGTGAGGTATAAATAGCATAATCAATCTCAATTTTCTTTTCTGCTCCAGGATTTTAAATGCAGCCTTTCCTGCACAAGCTAAACGAGAGTAGCCTATTTACAGATTTTATTAAAGTTACACCTACAATTGCGTTTTTTATTCCGTACTTTTCCATATAAATCTAGATGAGGCATAAACATGTTTGCTGTGTTCGCCATCTATAATACAAGATCTTACAAGATATTATTAATAAAATCGATGACTTTGGGAACTTTGCGAGTATCTGCTGGACGCGAGAAACACTAGACCGTTCGATGTGGTGATGCTTAGGGGGAGGCCTCCGTCCAGTAGTACTCGTCTTCTGCTGATATTATGTTGATGATAATACACTGAAATCGGATTACAAATTCAGTCGACTAGTTTACGAGACCATAACATGACGCCTGTATCCTTCGAAAGACTGTGCAGAGATGTTTATTACACCCCTCACACGATAATTAATCCGTTTTCCTGACCTTTTTTGACACGGCAGTACAGTTTTTAATTATAATTTGTATAACAATAAATTGTAAGTCGTGCCGGAGCAACTTTTTTAGGGTTCCGTAGCCGAATTGCAAAAAACGGAACCCTTATAGATTCGTCATGTCTGTCTGTCTGTCCGTCCGTATGTCACAGCCACTTTTATTCCGAAATTATTAGGACTACACACCTGAAACTTGGTAGGTAGATGTATTCTGGGAACCGGTTTACGATTTTTTGTTCAAAAATTTAATAAAATATATAGATTCAGGATACCCTCGGGATCCCCACACGGAACTGCAGCTAAAAAAAACCATCAAACCTATACGTGCTGGGTATCTATGGCTAGGTCTTTAAAAATGACATTGAGGTTTCTAAAACCACTTTTTTTCAAAGTCAATCGTTTGAAAGATAGACACTTCCAAAGTGGTAAAACGTGTGTCCCCCCCCCCCCCCCCTCTAATTTATAAAGTAAGAGGAGAAAAACTCTTTAAAAATATTGGAATGTAGAACATAAAAAATAACTTTCAACGAAAATTGGTTTGAATAAGATTTGATATTTAGTTTTTGAGTTATGAGACTTTTTCACCAAACTGCAGCAGTAACTTTGTTTTTCATAAACTTACTATTATTATTATTATAATGTTTGGGGCTACCGGGCTATGGAACCCTGTGTGCGAGTAAGACTCGCACTTGGCCTGTTTTTAAACTGTCAAACATTCTCGTATTTTGACGTAAATATATTCTTGCTGGTTGTCAAAAGGCACGTCGTGGTACCTACTAATTGAATGAACTATTTGAGGTGACGTCATCAAAACCGCTAATTCTAGCGGGAATAAAACAAGCTTGTTTTAAGGACGTCATGGTACGAAAACGCAAAGTAAGGTTGAAATAAGACTGCTTTAAGAGGTCATAGTAGGGCCCCAGGGGCCCTACTATGACCTCTTAAAGCATGAGGATCCTCCCTTTTCTATGGAGTATCGAGGAATTTTACGCCCTGTTCCTCATACCTCTGAGATATCATGATTTCGATCCTTTTGAACAAGTTTGTCCTCGGCCAGAAGCAGTTTAGCTTTATTAATTAAGATTTTGTATGCGGAGGTATCAGTGTAAACAGTTACTGGTTGACAAATAAAATAATAGATGAAAATATGGTGGTGGCGGTATAGTTTGGTTTTTTAGGTTAAGGTTTGGTATTAATTGTACTTTATCGTGGGCAGTGCTGTTGTTCACACTCTTTTGCCAATTGTTTTTGTGAACACTTCTGATTTTAGTTTGTTTTGTTCAGCTGTGATTCTTTCAAAGATAGAAAATAAACAAGTTATTGTTAAATTTCCACAGTATCCAGTAACATACATTTATGTTTATTTTGATCTTACTCTTTTTTCGTTGTTGGTTGGCTATAAGCAGGCCAACCTAACTCTGCTATATCTAGTACCTACTAAAACCATGCTTTGCCAACCTTTATCCACAGATAAAACTGAATCGTCTCATGTGTACCAGGACCCAAACCTTTTAAACCAAAATATTATTTTGAGTACCATCATCATCATTTTCCTGTCCTTATCTCTATATTTGGGGTCGGCGCAGCATTTCTACTCCTTCCTAACTTCTCTATACTCGTTATCTCGTTAGACACCATTTTCTAGACATCATCATTCACACAGTCCATCCATCGTTTCTTTGGTCTTCGTCTACTTTTATAGCCTACCAACAAAACTTCCCTTACGACGTTTTTTTTTCTTTCTTTATTTCTCCGCATCACATACACGTACTAAGAAAATCGACTAACACACAACGTTTCAGTCACCAACGCCACTTTCATATTTAATTATTCATTTCTTACTTTATCCTTTCGCATAACAAAACATCACTCATTAGCATTCTTATCTGAGAAACATGAAAGTGCCTATCATTCATCCTTTTTGTGGCCCAACATCTAGATAGATAGAATGTCTGACCATTGTTTTTATAAATCTTTTCCTTAGGCATAAGAAGAATGTTAAGAGTCGCAGATTGTTCCCGTGACCTGCCGCCACTTCATTGATCCGGCTTGGCGTAAGGGAGAGCATTTTTTTCTTATTAAAACCAGTTCGTTTCTTAATGACTTACCATTTTCAAAGTACAGGTAGCTGAAACAAACAGGATAAAATATCAATTAATATAAACCAAAGGAAGACAAACAAAAAAGGTGGTGGAATAAAAAAAATAATGTGGCGAAAGCCACAAATGGAGAAAAAATAAATACTGTTTGTTTTTTTATTTCTTAACTCTATACCCAGCCTGAAAAGCCACAAACAAGCACATTTGGAAGGAGACCCATTTTATATTTTAATAATTATAAAAATCAAATGGGTTCCGCCTGCTTCCACATTTGCTTGTTTCTTTGTTATCTGTCGCGTTTTTTTAATTAGGTACTTTTTTAACCATACTGACTTAACAACCATAATAAAATATTGAATTAACAACAAAACACTTTCGTATTCTCCATATCCTTTCTCTCGTTCTTCATCAGCGTACACCGATATTAAACGTTATAACTATACTCTTTTTGATAGTTTAATACGTACCTACACACTATTAAATTAAACCGTTTAAAAACAAAGTCAAGGTAATTTTACCTTATCGTCTTTTATTATTTAATTAATATATTTTTTTATTTACCAGTGCAGGTTAACCAGTCCCTAATGAAATTGGGATTTCCTGTTTACATTTATAGAATTTGTTATTTTCATTATTTTACTCACGGCGGTTGATTTCCTTAAAACTTATAGGTAAAATATTAACAATGTATAAAAAGAACAATTTCAACGAAGTCGTCAGTGCAAAAACCATGAGGCGGGTCCACATGAGCTCACGTGCAGGCACAGTACGATACATGTTAACGACACACATAGATTTCATACATGAACTCAAGCCGTTTCCCATGGGGGTAGACAGAAACAAAATTCAATTATTATATTCTATTAAAACTCAGTTTTTAGGGTTCCGTACCTCAAAAGGAAAAAACGAAACCCATAAAGGATCACGTTGTTGTCCGTCTCTGTATGTCTATATATCTGTCGAGACCCTTTATCTCAAACGCGTGGAGGTATCGATTTGAATTAAAACCTTATACTCAGGCCTACAGTACCTTGAAGCTGTGCAAAAATCAAATTTCTTGAAGCTGTGCAAAAATAAAAGATACGGCCGTTTATGCCGAAAAAACTGTTTATTTCGACACTCTCAAGGGAATCAAAAGGGGTCGGAAGATTTTTTTATGAAGCGTGGACTGTCTAACTTCCGCCATTTTAATATTTTCTCAAAGATGCGACCACGCATTATGACCTCTATTAATCAATAGCTGGTATCATAGCTGGTATCAATATAAACTAGTTTTGTCACGGTAATACGCGTGGCCGCATCTATGAAAAATATTTAAACTGGCAGAAGTTAGGCAGGTCATAATAAAATCATAAAAATAGTCTTTACAAAATACAAATTTGTACAGAACCCTTGGTGGGCGATCCCAACTTGCACTTGTTACTATTTAACTCCTTATTCTTACCTGTTTTTTTATTGTTTCGATTTCCATCATCAGTAATGCTCTGAAAATAAATTAATTATATTTTTATCGTGTCTAAAATACTGTAAGGGGTATTGAAAAGCTCCCGATATTAATAATAATGAATCAGTATTATACAGTTTGAAACATAGGCAATCGCTTCATGTAAATACTCGTACTCAGTTGCATCTGGTTTGACTGGAAGCCGACCCAAATATAGTTAGGAAAAGGCTAGGCACATGATGATGCAGTTTTAAACTGGTAAATCAAAATCCGTTAAGTAGGTTGGGAGAAAAACGAGGATCAAGGAATAAATCAGTAATAGTACCTATTAGTCCTAGAAAGAAGGTTCCAGCTCCTCAATTCCTCGGCCTTGAAGGCAGAGGTGACCTGTATAGTATCTGCCTACTACAGACACTCTATACTCACACTTATCATCCATATTCATACTTTTATTGGTTTTACATTAGCATTTTACGAATCGTTTAGTTTTTATAAATATTTTCTTAGTATTCTTTGTTGTGACATAACTTGTCAGTTGTCATTTACTTTTATTTTTAATTGTTACCAGCCAAATTCTTTATGAAGGTTTCATTTAGATTATATATTACTAAAAATTATTATGATCAATTCGTGAGTTCAATTGTTGTATTTTATAGTTAATTGCGAATATTTGCTGTGTAAAGATATTCTGAGTTATATTTATAAAAATATTATGCGCAAGGTTTTTGACCAATTGTTACTGGCTGCTTTGAATACTGGCAGGTTGCGTCTTTCTAGAGCGCAGCAGTTTTGAATCTGAAAAAGAAATTGAAGAAAAGAAACGGAAGATCAGGGTATAAAAGGGATTTCTGACAGATGCCCTGGTTCTAGTCTGGACACGAGAAATCAGTATAGTCTAAAATCAAGAAAACAGCTAAGTCTAGTTTGGAGTCAAGATCTGTCATATCTTGAGTTTTGAGCACAGCCTGGTGGAGTCAAAGAGCGGCCTTCGTTTAGTGCTGCCGTGGCTGTTGCTAACTGTCTGCTGGAAGCTGCTTTGCGAACTGACGAGCCTGGCACTGGGGCTCATTACCTGTCTGCTGGAAGCTGCTCTTCGAGCTGACGAGCCTGGCATTGGGCGGTACGTGTCTGCTGGTGGGTCCTACCAAATCGCCCTGCATCAAGTTCGTCGTGGTCAAGCTCATCTTAATCAAGCCAGCTTTCTACGACTGCAAGTTTGTCTTCAGTTACTATCACGCTCAGAGATTTGCGGAGATATTTAAAACGTTCTCGGTTAACCTGCCCTTCACTTTTGTACTAATTTATTGTATTTTTCATTTCATCATTTATTAAATTCATTTTCCCCTAATTACTTTTTTAATGTATAAATCTGTTTACTCCTTTCATCAAGGAATAAGCAAGTTTGTTACACCTGATGACCTACTATGACGTCATAAAGCATTATTTATTATTTGTATTCATTGTTTTAATGCCATTCCAGTGTCTTCATTTTGTACAATCTTTAAATGATTCATAAAAAAAAAATATTTCAGAGCTTCAGGAGTGTTGTTTTTAAGCTAATTTTAAAGTTAGCATCCAAACCATATAAAAATATATATGACCAGAACTAACTGTATTCAGTTCTTTGTCTGTAGGGTCTATATTTCCAGAGCTGTGCAGGTAAAATGATCTATGGCGTCGGCAAATCAGAGGTTCAAGGAAGCCTCTTATTGCCAACTTCGATTGCCCTTGCCGTTATAAGGCTGCTAATGAAATATTCTATTTTAAATCTTGTTTTTTTTTATTAATATTAATATAAAAATATTTCTCACCAGTATAATTCCAGGAATTGTTGCTGTAACAAATATAAAAATTAATATTATGTTTTTCAGTTTTTGATAGACATAATTAAGGTGGAAGTTTAATCGCACTTTCCCATACATTTTTGTTTCTTCAAAATCTCGATACTTATATGCTTTTTGTAGAAGTAATGAAACAATATGATGTTATTACGAATTAGTGTTGTCGCAAAACCCTTCAAACATAAAGAAATAACAAGGTTTATAGGATTTCCAGGGCCGAAAAAAAAACGAAAAATCTTTGCTAGTGTGCGTGCTTGGAGTCACACCATCTACCGGATATCTAAAGAACTTCTAAAGAACAATCGAGCCCCTTGCATAACAAAACTCGAAATAATTATCTGTTGATACTAGATGGCGTGGCGTTGTCATTGTAAGTTGGTGCCAGTAATAAGTGCGTGGACTCGCGAATATTTCACATTTCATTCGTCAAACAAGTAGGTAGGTAGGTACTGGCTGCGACGTTTTTGTTTGGGTGAATTAGATTTATCATTTTTTAAGAATGAAGTTAAACATTCTTAAATTATGTCATGATGTTCAAACCAAAGTTTGAAAGTACCTATTAGGGATGAAATGTGTAATTCGGAGTTGGTTCTAATTTTACTGTGTGATAGGTAAAACTTATTAGTTATTAACAAGTAGGTATTCAGACATAATTCGTTATGAAGCCACAGCCTGCAGCACAAAGCTTATCTTACTAAACTTTAATTTTGTACGTGCACTTTTCGTGGTATATGTAATAAACTAATAATGTACTTACATTTTATAACACTAGCTTATGCCCGCGGCGTCGCCCGCGTGGATTTCGATAATTGTCCCACGGGAACATATTATCGGGATAAATAGTATCCTATGTGTTAATCCAGGTTACAAACTACCCGTGTGCCAAATTTCATCCAAATCCATTCAGTAGTTTTTGCGTGAAAGAGTAACAGACATCCATCCATCCATCCATCCTCACAAACTTTCGCATTTATAATATTAGTAGGATTACATTCATTCATCACACTATTTACATTCATGAATGTAGGTACTACCTAATAAAACATACACGACGCGGTCAAGGTCACGTTGAAACGCCGTAGTTCTATCTATCTATCTATATAAATAAAAATCAATTGCTGTTCGTTAGTCTCGCTAAAACTCGAGAACGGCTGGGCCGATTTAGCTGAATTTGGTTTTAAAATGTTTGTCGTAGTCCAGGGAAGGTTTAAAAGGAAAGATAGGGTAGGTAGGTAGGTAGGTAGCGTAGGGTAGGTAGGTAGGTAGGGTAGTAGGGTATGGTAGGTAGGGTAGGGTAGGGTATGGTGGGTAGGTAGATAGGGTAGGTAAAAAGTGCATTGCAACGCATGCCGGGGACAGCTAGTCGATCTATATATCCATACTAATATTATAAATGCGAAAGTCACTCTGTTTGTTTGTATGTCTGTTTGTTACTTTTTCACGATAAAACGGCTAATCTGATCCTAATGAAATCTGGCAAGAAGATAGATTTCAACCTGGGGAAGGACGTATGCTATATATCATCACGCTACGATCAATCGGAGCGGAGCAGTAATGAAAAATGTTGCGAAAACGGGGAACATATGTGACGCAGATGAAGTTACGCGGGACAGCTAGTCTATATATATATATATATATCTAAAAATGAATCCCTATTTCGTGAACGGCTGGATAGATTTCGATAATTGTTTTTTTGTTTTGTATGTTACTGACAGGAGAAGGTTCTCTTAGGTAGGTAGTAGGTAGGTAGTAGGTAGGTGGTAGGTAGGTAGTAGGTAGGTGGTAGGTAGGTAGTAGGTAGGTGGTAGGTAGGTAGTAGGTAGGTAGTAGGTAGGTGGTAGGTAGGTAGTAGGTAGGTGGTAGGTAGGTAGTAGGTAGGTGGTAGATAGGTAGTAGGTAGGTAGTAGGTAGGTAGTAGGTAGGTAGTAGGTAGGTAGTAGGTAGGTAGTAGGTAGGTAGTAGGTAGGTAGTAGGTAGGTAGTAGGTAGGTAGTAGGTAGGTAGTAGGTAGGTAGTAGGTAGATAGTAGGTAGATAGTAGGTAGGTAGTAGGTAGGTAGTAGGTAGGTGGTAGGTAGGTAGTAGGTAGGTAGTAGGTAGGTAGTAGGTAGGTAGTAGGTAGGTAGTAGGTAGGTAGTAGGTAGGTAGTAGGTAGGTGGAAGGTAGGTGGTAGGTAGGTAGTAGGTAGGTAGTAGGTAGGTGGTAGGTAGGTGGTAGGTAGGTGGTAGGTAGGTGGTAGGTAGGTAGTAGGTAGGTAGTAGGTAGGTAGTAGGTAGGTAGTAGGTAGGTAGTAGGTAGGTAGTAGGTAGGTAGTAGGTAGGTAGTAGGTAGGTAGTAGGTAGATAGTAGGTAGATAGTAGGTAGATAGTAGGTAGGTAGTAGGTAGGTAGTAGGTAGGTAGTAGGTAGGTAGTAGGTAGATAGTAGGTAGATAGTAGGTAGGTAGTAGGTAGGTAGTAGGTAGGTAGTAGGTAGGTAGTAGGTAGGTAGTAGGTAGGTAGTAGGTAGGTAGTAGGTAGGTAGTAGGTAGGTAGTAGGTAGGTAGTAGGTAGGTAGTAGGTAGGTAGTAGGTAGGTAGAAGGTAGGTAGAAGGTAGGTAGTAGGTAGGTAGTAGGTAGGTAGTAGGTAGGTAGTAGGTAGGTAGTAGGTAGGTAGTAGGTAGGTAGTAGGTAGGTAGTAGGTAGGTAGTAGGTAGGTAGTAGGTAGGTAGTAGGTAGGTAGTAGGTAGGTAGTAGGTAGGTAGTAGGTAGGTAGTAGGTAGGTAGTAGGTAGGTAGTAGGTAGGTAGTAGGTAGGTAGTAGGTAGGTAGTAGGTAGGTAGTAGGTAGGTAGTAGGTAGGTAGTAGGTAGGTAGTAGGTAGGTAGTAGGTAGGTAGTAGGTAGGTAGTAGGTAGGTGGTAGGTAGGTGGTAGGTAGTAGGTAGGTAGTAGGTAGGTAGTAGGTAGGTAGTAGGTAGGTAGTAGGTAGGTAGTAGGTAGGTAGTAGGTAGGTAGTAGGTAGGTAGTAGGTAGGTAGTAGGTAGGTAGTAGGTAGGTAGTAGGTAGGTAGTAGGTAGGTAGTAGGTAGGTAGTAGGTAGGTAGTAGGTAGGTAGTAGGTAGGTAGTAGGTAGGTAGTAGGTAGGTAGTAGGTAGGTAGTAGGTAGGTAGAAGGTAGGTAGTAGGTAGGTAGTAGGTAGGTAGTAGGTAGGTAGTAGGTAGGTAGTAGGTAGGTAGTAGGTAGGTAGTAGGTAGGTAGTAGGTAGGTAGTAGGTAGGTAGTAGGTAGGTAGTAGGTAGGTAGTAGGTAGGTAGTAGGTAGGTAGTAGGTAGGTGGTAGGTAGTAGGTAGGTAGTAGGTAGGTAGTAGGTAGGTAGTAGGTAGGTAGTAGGTAGGTAGTAGGTAGGTAGTAGGTAGGTAGTAGGTAGGTAGTAGGTAGGTAGTAGGTAGGTAGTAGGTAGGTAGTAGGTAGGTAGTAGGTAGGTAGTAGGTAGGTAGTAGGTAGGTAGTAGGTAGGTAGTAGGTAGGTAGAAGGTAGGTAGTAGGTAGGTAGTAGGTAGGTAGTAGGTAGGTAGTAGGTAGGTAGTAGGTAGGTAGTAGGTAGGTAGTAGGTAGGTAGTAGGTAGGTAGTAGGTAGGTAGTAGGTAGGTAGTAGGTAGGTAGTAGGTAGGTAGTAGGTAGGTAGTAGGTAGGTAGTAGGTAGGTAGTAGGTAGGTAGTAGGTAGGTAGTAGGTAGGTAGTAGGTAGGTAGTAGGTAGGTAGTAGGTAGGTAGTAGGTAGGTAGTAGGTAGGTAGTAGGTAGGTAGTAGGTAGGTAGTAGGTAGGTAGTAGGTAGGTAGTAGGTAGGTGGTAGGTAGTAGGTAGGTGGTAGGTAGTAGGTAGGTAGTAGGTAGGTAGTAGGTAGGTAGTAGGTAGGTAGTAGGTAGGTAGTAGGTAGGTAGTAGGTAGGTAGTAGGTAGGTAGTAGGTAGGTAGTAGGTAGGTAGTAGGTAGGTAGTAGGTAGGTAGTAGGTAGGTAGTAGGTAGGTAGTAGGTAGGTAGTAGGTAGGTAGTAGGTAGGTAGTAGGTAGGTAGTAGGTAGGTAGTAGGTAGGTAGTAGGTAGGTAGTAGGTAGGTAGTAGGTAGGTAGTAGGTAGGTAGTAGGTAGGTAGTAGGTAGGTAGTAGGTAGGTAGTAGGTAGGTAGTAGGTAGGTAGTAGGTAGGTAGTAGGTAGGTAGTAGGTAGGTAGTAGGTAGGTAGTAGGTAGGTAGTAGGTAGGTAGTAGGTAGGTAGTAGGTAGGTAGTAGGTAGGTAGTAGGTAGGTAGTAGGTAGGTAGTAGGTAGGTAGTAGGTAGGTAGTAGGTAGGTAGTAGGTAGGTAGTAGGTAGGTAGTAGGTAGGTAGTAGGTAGGTAGTAGGTAGGTAGTAGGTAGGTAGTAGGTAGGTAGTAGGTAGGTAGTAGGTAGGTAGTAGGTAGGTAGTAGGTAGGTAGTAGGTAGGTAGTAGGTAGGTAGTAGGTAGGTAGTAGGTAGGTAGTAGGTAGGTAGTAGGTAGGTAGTAGGTAGGTAGTAGGTAGGTAGTAGGTAGGTAGTAGGTAGGTAGTAGGTAGGTAGTAGGTAGGTAGTAGGTAGGTAGTAGGTAGGTAGTAGGTAGGTAGTAGGTAGGTAGTAGGTAGGTAGTAGGTAGGTAGTAGGTAGGTAGTAGGTAGGTAGTAGGTAGGTAGTAGGTAGGTAGTAGGTAGGTAGTAGGTAGGTAGTAGGTAGGTAGTAGGTAGGTAGTAGGTAGGTAGTAGGTAGGTAGTAGGTAGGTAGTAGGTAGGTAGTAAATTTAGGGATTTCTGAAAGAATTGTAGATTTTGGCACAATCTCTTAAAACCTATGTCAGTAGTACTGACCCTAACAGGTAGGTGTAGGTGTTCTGACTCAGTACACACCGAGACGCGACGCTGCGCGCACACTTATAAAGAGAAGATACACATTTCATTGTGAGAAAACGTTGCACCACGCAGCGCTGCGCCACGTGACGCCTGTAAAGAAATGTGTATCCTTTCGTGTAGAAAATAAAGTTAAATTTTGAATCGCTTTTTAAAATGTGCGCGCAGTGTCGCGTCTCGGTGTGAGCTGACCCTTAGTGTTCCAAGGCTTTGTGTATAAAGTGAAGATTAGAACTAAAAAGCTTTCAAGCTAGTGGAAGTTTATCTTTGAAATCTTGGTGATTTGTTGGTCAGTGGGTCGTCTAAGGGGCGGATTTTTAGGAATTGAACGTATAGTATACGCTTAGTATATATAAGTATACGCTTAGGGGCACTATGCGCAGCAAAGAAAACAAAAAAATAAAATTTTCGGCAAAAAAATTTTTTGGGACAGTGGATTTTCCAAAAAAAAAAAATTGGAAATTTGAAAAAAAATGGCAGTTTCGGGTTAACCTTGGCCATAAAAACCATTTAGGTTCTGCGAAGTATGGACCCAAGAGGCACCGTTTCCGAATTATGGGCCTCCGAATTTTATTTAATTTTTATAAAACTATCTACATTTCCAAAATGGTAGCTCAAAAGAAAATATTTTCTGGAAAGAAACTGTTGCTCTAGTAGAAAACTATGAGATGGTGTAAAAAAATCCGAGAAATATTGAGAAAAAAGAAAAAATTGAAAAAAATATTCTGTGTCGGTCGATCTTTCAACTTGAGTATCGTTAGGGGCAAAGACACAAATTTTCGGAAAAAAAAAACTAACAGATTTCGTCCGTTTTTCTTGCAGAACCCTATTACCCTTGTCCATAGAAACTATTTAGGTTCAGAGAGGCATGGCCCTCCGACGCACCGTTTCCGAGTTAGGAGTTTTTTAATTTTTTTCTTGTTTTTACAAAACGCTCTATATTTCCAAAATGGTAGCTCAGATGAAAATCTTTTCTGGAAAGAAACTGTTGCTGTAGTAGAAAACTATGAGATGGTGTACGAAAAACCAAAAAAAAATGCATTTTTTTTTATAAGTCCTCGCGCCATAGCGCCCACACTCCAACCGATTTTGTTCTTTGATCTTGAATCAGTTTGTAAATATCTATCACATAATTTATTTATTTATTTATTATTTATTAAAACTTTATGCACAAGTATAAAAACACTGTACAAAGGCGGACTTAATGCCTTAGGCATTTTTTACCAGTCTACCTTAGGGTGATGCAGAGAGAAAACATAGTAGGTGCAGCATAACAAATGGTAAGAGAACATTTACAAATAAAATATAACGATACATACATAAATACATACATATATATGTACAATAAGTAAAGAGAGAGACAAACTAACAACAATTTAATTAAGAGATGAATCTGCCAGCTTCTTAAGTAAGTGTTCGCGAGCTTTAACTTTAAATGTGAACCGACTGTTGGCCAACCTGATGTTCAGAGGGAGCGCATTCCAAAGGAAGACAGCCTGGACAAAGAAAGACGACTTGAGAAAAGAGAGCGGTGAGAAGGACAACGTAGAAGACGATTATTGGAGGAACGAAGATTCTTACTGTGCGCAGAGCATAAATATTGAAAATAAGTAGTCACATAAGAAGGAGAAGTAGGCTTATTAAGAAGAGAAAATAGGGTAGTCAAAGCTCTCAACGCTCTGCGTTGTCGGATGGGCAACCATTTTAAAAGTGACCGATGTGCGGAGACGTGATCATACTTACGAAGATTAAATACGAATCGAATGCAGTTATTAAGAAGTCGGTAGCACACATCACCATAGTCAATTATGGGGAAGATTAGGGACTGTACAAGCATTACCTATAGGTGTGATGGGAGAATATTTTTTAGCCGATAGAGCGACCGCAATGTTCCGGTGACTTTCTTGCTCACAATCGCGACCTGCTTACGCCAGTCAACGCAAGTGTCAACATGCAAACCCAGATCTTTGACGTCAGAGCTAAACGGAATAACCGTGCCGTCAAAGGTAACCGGTGGCACCGTTAAGCCATTCAGCCTTCTCAGGCTATGGGGACTCCCTATAATAATAGCCTGGCACTTGGTTGGGTTAACCGCCACCCCGAAACGATCAGACCAGTTTTTGACAAAACGTAAATCCCGGTTTAGCTCCTCGATCGCACTGGACAAGCTGTCAACACTAGCCTGACAGTAAAGCTGTAAGTCGAAAGCGTAAAGATGATACACACACTGAAGCTCGGTAGTTATGAGATCTATAAAAATAGAGAATAAAATACCGCCTTGAGGGACGCCAGCATCAAGATCACACCAGCTGGAGCTAGAGTCACCAGCAAGAACTGATTGCTGGCACCCCCGAAGATAGGAAGAAAACCATTCCAATACCTCCGGAGAGACCATCAGATAGGAGAGGATGGATAAAAGGACTTCGTGACTGACGGTATTGAAAGCATTGGAAAAATCAATTAAGACCAAAACCGAAACTTTAGTGTCTTGCATTCCCCGCCTTATATCGTCAGTCACTTTAAGGAGGGCTGATACGGTACTATGGCCGGGCCTGAACCCGGATTGCAATGGACTGATAAGGGAGTTGTGGTAGATGAAGTGGGAAAATTGCTTGTGAACACAGGCCTCGAGTACTTTAGATAAAAAGGGAAGGATGGAAATTGGTCGAAAATGGCTGAGAAGAGTAGGGTTAGGAATTTTAGGGAGTGGCCGAACATGGGCTTTCCGCCATAGAGAAGGGAAAACACCGGAGTAAAGGGAGAAGTTAACGATATGGGAGATTGCAGGAAGGAGCTGATCAAGAGCTTTCACAATCATGTGACGACTGATGTTATCATAGCCCACGGCTTTGGACTTAATGGACAGGATTATCTTCTTGATCTCTCCGGGATCGACTGGGGTGAAGACAAAGGGAGAAATATTGGGTCGCGTCAGACCAGCAAGATAGTCAATGGTTTGACATTTGGTTAGACTATCAAGAGTAGGGACAGTGGAGAAATGGCGATTTAGATCGTCCAAACCAAATGCCTTAGGAAGGTCTGAATGCCGCGCTCTGCCGATACCTAGAATTCCAAGGAATTTCCAAATATCAGCAGGAGAAGCAGAAGTGATATTATCAAAAATGTGGCTGCGTTTAGCGTTGCGTACCATCTGATTACAACGATTGCGAGCAGTTTTGAAAAGGGGCGTGAACGCGCGATCCCTTCGTCGCATTGCCATTAGAACTCCATTGTTCATCCATGGGGCAGGTGAGCGCTTCAACTTGACTTTCCTGACAGGAGCGTGGGTGTCATACAACTTGACTACAACCGCATTAAAAGTATTCACTTTATCATCGACTGATGTGGCTTCCTCCAGGGGCGTCCAGTCAATATTGGAAGCATGCTCGATGAGTTTTTCTGCATTCATCCGCGCAAAGGCACGCCTGTACTGGAAGGTAGGTTTGGGTTTAGGAGGTTTAAGGACATAAGACAGGAAAATAAGGTTGTTATGGGAAAAGCCAGGAGCGTCCTGTTGACCATGTGAGGCGACTAGGGAAGGATTAGATGCGAGAATCAAGTCGAGCCAAGTATCATCCCCGACAGTGTTATGATGCGTTGGTTGGAGAGGCAAGACATGCAGACTAACTGACTCGACCAGATGTAGGAGTTTACAGGATCGAGGGAGTTGTGGGCAAGGAGATTGGTGTTGAAATCCCCCATGACGCTGTGATGTGCACACTCCGAACCTAATGATTCTAGGACCGATTCTAATTCGATGAAGTAATCAAGGGACGGGGGACAATACACAACTCCAAGAACAGTTTTAGCTCCTATAACACAAACTTCTAAAAAAAGAAATTCAGCCAAATTAGTAGTAGAGGAAGAAGTAGCAATAATTTTAAAAGAAAAATCGGCATGAAGGTAAATTGCAACATCACCCCCTCTCTTACCGATT
This sequence comes from Cerastis leucographa, assembly GCA_963082945.1. Classification (NCBI taxonomy): domain Eukaryota; kingdom Metazoa; phylum Arthropoda; class Insecta; order Lepidoptera; family Noctuidae; genus Cerastis; species Cerastis leucographa. The sequence goes on from OY720382.1 coordinate 7,233,121, forward strand.
CGATCATTCCGTAGGAGAACGAATCCTGGTAGAAAGTAAGTGGTAGACGCAAGCTCAGGTTATAGCCAGGTCTCTGAAATGAGGACGGTATGGACGTTATTGTTCGTAAAAGTATCGTAAAGCTCATTGTAGTGGCTGGGAATGCTCTGGGCATTGATGTGACAAACATTAAACAGTCGGTCAAGACTATGGTTAAAGTTTTGACGTAAAGTATCACCAAGGGTGTCTGTAATGGAACAAAAACTATCTTCAAGAGTGGCAGTAGATTTGTTAGCTGAGAAAAACGATTCATTATCGAAAATAGTGGTCATAAATACGAATAAAATATTTAAAAAAAAAATATAGTTGTAAAATTAAAATAACTATAAAAAAATAAAAAATAAACTACATGCTAAACAAGTACGACGGTTGCATATCTGCACCACCCGCCAGCTAACATCATCATTTTAAAACACAGTGAACCAACCAAGGAATGAAAATAAGTTACAATGAAATAGAAAAAAAAACAAACCCAAAATAAATACAAAAGTACAGAAAAATAAAATTGTGGCATTCGGAACGCACCTTACGCCCTCAACAAACATAAAATTATCGTGAGCCGTAGACAGAGAAAACTATGATCCGATCCTTGAAAACCCGATGTCAATGTCAAAGACAGTCATGTCATAATGGCATTAGCAATATGTTTTCAAAAAAGAAAAATAATGACAAAAACATCCTTGTTGAGGGTAAACTATTGTATGAATGTACGCAAGACATGTAACAATCCATCTCATGGTCGTGTGAGGAAGAAAGATAAAAAAAAAACAAAGTCAAGCAAAACAATGATTACGAGCCAAAACTAATCAAAGGTTATCATTACCAAACAGCAAAAGATAGCATATTAAAAGGTAAGTAAATCCTACGCAACGTAGGTATCTAATGCGTGAATTTTGTAAGATAATATTTAAGAGTTTTGTTACCAAAAATTAACGATTATTTTTACTTGTTTTTCAGGCTATCTCCAGAAGTTTGCACTTTGGGATAGGTACTTCAGCAGCAACGGACTCAATTCTTCAAACGATGAGATTTTATGTTTACTTCCTGTCCTGTCGTCATAGTTGAAGAATCTTACTAAAATCGCTGCGTGAGCGAGCGTGATCCACCATATGCTGGAGCTGCCGCTGCCGGCCCGCGGCCTTTCGAATGATGATGGAAGATCAACAGCTATAATATGTTTAGTTATTATTGTGCTTCATTGGTGTAATTGCTAAGTGTGGCGTTCCAGTGTAACATATTAAAATAAATAAATAAATAGGACTGTGGTGATGCTTCTTGGCTGCACCTAGTCTGTGGCAGACCTTTATGGAGGATGTGGTTACTGATTAAAGGCCCAGCTTCTTGTTAATTAGATCCAGGATCACTGTGCTACTGACCTCTCCTTCAACCTTTGCTATGCCCTGAAAGATCAGTGCCTTCCGACGATGCCAGGTCTCCAATTGGTCGACCTGTCTGGCACACTCGCTGATCTGTCTCCTAAGCAGACTTAGCATGCTAAAGTGCTAAAGATTAGCTCCCTGAAGGTCCGAAACTCCTCAGCTACCCTCGCCACATTATCTTTGGCTGGTCCTGCGCACTGAATTTGTGCCTCCAGTTCGCTCATCTTCCGGACAAATCTATGCTCAAGGCTTTTCTGTACCAATGCAATCTCATCAAGCTGTGACATGGTGTCCTTGTGACCGGTCACAGTGAAAAAAACAGTGAAAGTGAAGTGATGTGCTGGCAGGTGGTGGAAAGTTATAGCTTTAGTCACATGTGTGAGCTGCAAACGTGAGTACTCACTATGCAGAAGTTATACACTGATATTTTATAAAGAATAAGTAAATAAACTGAGTATTTCTAATTAAAATATCAAATCAATATTGGAGATACATTCTTTTTTTTACACCTACCCGCGCTATTATCTATTTATACATATTTATATATCTATACCTATTTATCTGTCAATGCTTCATTTTTTATTCCTTTTACCTATTTTTAACCAACTTCTAAAAGAAAGAGGTTATCAATTGGAAAGTTTTTTTTTGTATACTAATTTCATTGTAAATAAGCACCATGTGGCTATTTAGTATATTTTTAACCGACTTCCTAAAGAAGGAGGTTATCCATTCGACTGTGTTTTTTTTATCTTTGGAGATATCCAATAGAACTCTTCAATAATAGACAGCAAATCTGTTGTGACAACATCATAACGTTACATCCCGCTGTAACGTTATGATGTTGTCACAACAGATTTATTTGGATATCTCCAAAGATAAAAAAAAAACACAGTCGAATGGATAACCTCCTTCTTTAGGAAGTCGTGTATTGTATGCTCTTGGGGCCAAAATGTAATATTCTATAAATTGATTTTCATCATATTATTACATTTTGATTTTTCATTTTGGTATGCAGATGTGTACAGTAAAACCAGATTTCGACAGTTAGTTATACATAGTATGTTAGTTTCCATTTGATTGGTGATAAGCATATTACCATGATAATGTAACAATACATGTATTGTATTTACATTCATAGCAAAAATTTTAATAGGATAATACAACTAAATGGATACATAAAAAACTTTTTTCAAAGAACATAACAACTTCAAAAAAGTGTAATATAACTTTAGCTTCAGAAGTTGGTGGCAAAAAAACTGAATCAAACAAACAAGTAACCAACTTCTGAAGCTAAAGTTATTTTTCACTTCATTGTTTTTTGAAGTCAGTTTTAATTTTTTTGCAAATAGTTTTTGCAAAAAGAGTATCCATGGAGTTTCTTGCACGTTCTTGTCCATAGAGATCTACCTCCCTTTTGGAACGTGCAACTAGAGACCTGAGTCCTTGACACTTTGAAACACCTTGAAATGTGTGGACATTGATATTGTGGGCTTTATAGATTCCTAGATCCTTGGTAACTTTTTATCTTGGTCTATGTTTTGTAGTAAGCAAGAACTTATTGTCGGGCCTACGATATCCTCCCATACTTACGTATTAACGCTGTACCAAAAAAATATTGTAAAACCAAATGATTTTAAAAGAGTAACCATGGAGTTTCTTGCCGGTTCTTTTCCATAGGAAACGACCAACACGAACCGTGCACCTTTCTTGTTGACGTTTTACAAGTGCCCTTGTAGGCCTATGTGAAATAAAAATATTTTGATTTTGATTCAAAACTGCCTGTAAATGGTATTTAAATAAATGCGTTGAGTTTGTATCAATTGTATTTTTTTGCCTTATAAGTGCCTATATGACTTGACTTAGATTGTTTTTTTATAAACAATTTATTGTATTATGTAGTTGAAAGGTGGGCAGTGATATCCTCTTAGTAGAAATGGCCTTGACTTATGAATTGTAGGTTGTATGTTCGAACCCTGACAGGCTCTTTACTTTGGGTAAATGAATACTAATACTACTTGAATAAAAAGCATGACTTACAATAGTTAATTATATAATTAGAGTAAAACACAACATAACCAAACAAATTGTGTAAAACACAACATAAGGAGTCTCTTTGAAGGATCGCATCCGGAACGAGGTGATCTGAAGTGGCAATGGACCGGCCATATTAACCGTAGAACCGATGACCGTTGGGGTAGACGTGTTGTTGAGTGGAGACCGCGAATCGACAAGCGTAAGATGGGACGCCCTCAGGCTCGGTGGAGCGACGATCTTTGCAGGGTAGCTGGTAGCAACTGGATGAGAGTTGCCGAGAATTGGGTTAAGTGGCGAGCGATTGAAGAGGCCTATGTCCAGCAGTGGACTGCGGTAGGCTGCTGATGATGACGATGATGACACTTACACAACACATTTATCACAACTAATTTAAGATTCCAGAACCAGAACATAAGATTCCCTTGTAGAAAGAACTGTTCAGAACAGAATAGATTTTCGCACTTGAATGTTTATGTCACTGACATTTAAATATGTAAATCGCGACAAGCGACGTTCCGTTTCATGTTAGGTACTATTGATGGGTAGTTATTGTAAAAAAAAAATAACTAAAATAAAAACGTTGCAGTGGCCCATCTCGTATTATTTTTTTTAAACATTTTAGTCATAAAATAATGATAATCTAAGCTATCTGCATCTTTCCTAATTAAACGTTTTTGATGAGAACGCCATCTAGCGGTTCAGAAAGTAACCGTTTACGTGTGCATGTGTATGTGTGCATGGTGTGTACATATATGAAGTGGAGACGACTTGGGGAATCTTGAAAATCTCCGTTTGAGAAGAGTTAACAAGTAAACTGTATATGTGGAAAAATCAAGACAAAAGGCTAGTTTACGCAAATAGAATATTGTCCATCAAAGATATTTGCGAGACCAAATATCTTTCATATTTCCCAAATGCGACTACAACGCCATCTATTGAAAAAACGGCGGCGGGATCGTCAGCGGAACCACCTTAACTTAAAAATATAGAAAAATATTAAAAAATATTTTTTTTATACCGAAGAGTTTTCAAATCTACGCTCTAGGTTTATTAGTTCAGTAAAAACTTTTTTTTTTAAGTAAGTATACAGATTTAATTACGACGATCCTATTTTTCACCTACGACTTACCTTCAGTTTTTTGAAGTTTAAGATTAAGGAAAACTAATAAACTGATAAAAAATACTTTGACATTCATTTTTTCAAGTGTCCATACAGAATGAAGTACGGAGGATAAATATTTATTTTATATATTTAAGCACGGATTTCCTTGTAATATACAGAGTGGGCAAAAACTGTTAAATATCTAACTTTTCATAACATAATCCTGAAAACAACACCACGAATTCTATAGTTAAAATATTAGACACGTTTAACAAAGGAGCCAACAATACACATACATAAACAATAATAAATTAAAAGTGGTTAAAAGATGCCTGGATTGAGTTTCATGTGTGTGCTTGTCTTCGTAGTTTCATAGTTTCGGAATGTTCTTTTGTCTATCTGTCTGGCTAAACTCAGAGACTCTTAGTACCTACTAGTAAGTTGTTTTTTGGCATCGGTCATTTTAATTACACCAATAATGCATCAATAGGTAGCACGAAAACTGTGTTTTTTTTCTCGTATATCCTATGCCATTTTTCGATTCTGGGATCCGTTTGCGAAGCGAAGCTTTAAATTGTTATTTTTTATTAGGGTCGTTCAAAATCAAAATTCATTTATTCAAATTAGGCTGATAAACAGCACTTTTTGAACGTCAAAATTACGAGAGACAGTCATCCAAAACGCCCACCCTTCGCCATTTCCTAGTGTTTTAGCTGGGAAGAAAAAGTGGCGGAACAAACTCCCCAGCAACACATCTGTCTGTTAGGTTAGAAGAACCAGATTCTATACAATAGTGTTCAAGTGGTTAAGCTTGGTTTGCCTGGGTTGGACCGTGGATGGGTGATCACCCATTACATATACCGAGTTTCCTCCGCGCCTCGGAAAACACGTTGAGCCGTTGATCTCGGCTGTCAATTTTAGATCTTTAACAGTCGTTGCAGCCTGAAAGTTTGACAACCAGCCTTACCATGGAGTATCGTATTACCTATCACGTTTACCAATACGGAATGTATGTGAGAACATGTTTTTCAAGTGAAAATAGATTGGCAATTTGTACTTGGGACTAAAAAAATAATTATTCAACCTGACTATGGAACCCTTCATTGTGCGTCTTCCGACATGCACTTGGCCAGTGCTTTTATATTTTTCGAACACACGATCTGAGCTTGCTCACTTGCGGCCACTGGACCAACGAGGCGGGTTCAAATATATTTGACTCGAAAGCGAACTTCATTAGTTACATCCATCCTGTATATTGTATTGTTGTTGGTTGTATATCTACAAGGAAAACACATAAAAATAGGCATCCTGAAATTAATTAAAATAATTAATTTTCAAGTCTTCCAGTTTACCTTTAGACGACTGAAAAAATGGACGTCAAAACATTTTCATATATTTTGTTCATTTACGCTACTCTTGAACTTCATAAAACGACAGGTAAGGTCTTAAATACTTTCAAATGCTGTTTAAAATTAAAAATAACATAAATCATATCGTATTTCGTCCATCAAAACAATAACAATAAACTAAAAATTATTCCACTGTTTTTCTTGCAGCAACAATCCCGGGCATTACACTGGTGAGCGAAAACTAGTTTTTTATTATTATTAAATAAATTAACGTACGGACCATAAAACTTTCGCTGTCCCGAAAACGATGCTTACACGAAACAGAGTCGTAAGGCATGAAATAAAAATTTGGTCACTTTCACTCATTTTTATGGAAAACTCACCCTTGACCAAAAAATTAAGTAGTAGTTTTTAAATCAAACAAATCAACAAAATTAAATCAAAATAGCTGAACACGAACTTGAATATTTTTCACATGTATGTTCATCAATTTAAAAGGATATCTTAAATTACAAGAGAAAATAAAAAATGCAAAAAAACCGACTTCCGAAAACCACTAAAAAAGTAAAAAATAACTTTACTTTCGGAAGTCGGTTTGTTTGATTGACTTTATTGCCACCGACTTCCGCTAGTAATTGTTATACGCTAAGTCACCACTTCCCGTGACCCAAGGTCTGGCTTAGTCAACCCTGGGTAGAATTTAAGCATTGCCATACAACGTGGAAACGCTGTCAGTCTCTTGACCACGTCTTTATCAGTTGGTAGTGCAGTTTTGAGAAGTAGTCAGTCAAAAAGAAGTTGGTACCATTTTTAACAGACTTCAAAAAAAGGAGGAGGTTCTCAATTCGATGTATTTTTTCATGTTTGTTGCCTCATGACTCCGTCATTTATGAACCGATTTTATTTTTGAAAATTATTTTTTTACATAATGAAAGGAACTACTATACTATACTTTCCGATTGGTCCCAAAGAAATTTCAACCAAATCAGTAACGTAGTTTGGTTTTTAAAACAAAATATCTGGAAAAAAATGTCATCCAAGTAAACGAAATTGCGTGTTTTACTTACATGTGACTTTTGCGACACAGAGTTTTTTTTTTTAATATCTTACTACCAAGAAGTCGGTGGCAATAAAGTCAATAAAACAAATAAAATCACCAACCATCGAAAGTAAAGTAATTTTTTACTTTTTAGGGTTCCGTAGTCAACAAGGAACCCTTATAGTTTCGGTATGTACGTCTGTCTATCCGCGGTTTAGCTCAAAAACTGTTTGTACTAGAAAGTTGTAATTTGGCATGAGTATACACGTTAATTTAATGACGCTGGAAAACTGGTAAAATAAAATTTAAAAAAAAAAAATTATTTAGGGTACCTCCCCTACATGTAAAGTAGGGATGATAATTTTTTTTTTCGTCCTTCCCATAGTGTTGGATATCGTTGAATAGGTATTTGAAAAAAAAAAATATTAGGGGTTTGGGAAGACTGTTTTTTGATTAAGTAAACTGTTTGTGACTTATCAAGCTTTAAAGTACCAATTTTCGTTAGAGTCAAGTGTCCCCCCCATCTACCAAATAAACGGTTGAAGTTAGAAATTCAAATGTCACGTCAGTATTACCTATATATAACGAAGTTTAAAGGTAAACTATCACACTTAAGTGGGCTTTACAAGTTTACGAGTAATAGTCGATCAATTGTATTTGACTCGAAAATTTCGAACAACTCCATAGAAATTTCGATAGATGCGCTAAGCGTCAGTTGAACTTAAAACGAGTCTCATTTGCAGATCATATATGGCGGTTTTTATAAATATTGGTACGGAACCCTTCGTGCGCGAGTCCGACTCGCACTTGGCCGGTTTTTTAGTGTAGTTTTGGTAGTTGATTGTTTTTTTATTTGCATTTTTTTTTTAGAATTGTTTTCTTATGTTGATCGTTTTTCTTTGTTAATATATTTAAAATCCTTAACGAAAAATTTTATATATTGAAAAATAATGTATTTTCAGAGCATCACAGATGGCGCAAATCAAGGAGAAAAAGTCGGTAAGAAGAAGAAAAAAAAAGAATATTTTTGTTTCACCTAGGAATAAATAAAGAAAACAGTTCTTTTGACCGACTGGAATGAGGAGGTTCAAATATTTTTAATCTCGGTTTTGTGATTTCGGCAGTTTCTCCAGTTCTAGAGCCATGGCGCCTTATAGGCGGCCCTTTCGCAAACTTCACTTGATGAAAAACCAAACGCGATGATTCTGTATTATCCTAAATGAAGCTTTGACAAAGTTTTTTTAATAGGTGTTACGTGTTTAAGATGGTTTTATTTTTGAAGTGAAAACTTCTTTAACGGCGTTGTGCACTTTTGTGATGGGTAAAAAATGTTAAACTCACGTCAGGACACGTGACCGTCAGATTATTATTATTACGAAGGAATTTAAACTTTATGACATCTGTCATTAAGTTTGGGTTTCTAAAACTGGATAATTATCTTATGCATAAACAAAACCTTCGGTTTCTCCAAAGAGGTAACATTCGTAAGACAGATTGTAATAGTTCTGAACTGTTAAATTTTTTATGTAATATAAATTGCCAAGTTTGTGTACGATAGCGCAATAAATGAATATTGTATTTTACCACATAAATGATAGTTCATTAATACTGATAATTAAAGCAATTCGTGCAAAATTATTCCCTAACCATTCCAAAATAACAAAAATACACAACGTTAATATTCAAGTTTTCACTTCTGCGGGCACTCCCGGGCAACTCATTTTTTTAGCTTATCACATGCTTTCTGTTTCAGCGACTTGCACTTTGAAAACGGTAAGTGATTAAATCGCAGATTCATTTTTCATAAAAAAAATCATTTTGCTGTTTTTGGAGTGTAAACTATTAGGTATGCCAATTTTTTTGTCTATGGAAAGAGACTGGCATCGCATCTGGTATAAGACCGGTTGTCAGAATTATGGGCTTGTGACCCCATGGGCTAACCTGGACAACCGTTATTTGACCTTGAAGATCAACCCGTGAATCGGTTACTTATTACTTAACCACAAACAACCCGGCACAGGTTTCTTTTGATGTTTTTAGATGGTAAATCATTGACATCCATCGACATAAAAAAAAAATGATTGAAAGACGAGAATGTTTGCTTTCCTTTCTTTTTTCAAATATAAAAAGCCATCACCAGTCCTATCCATTACTTTCACGAAGTTCTTGCGTGAGCCCAAATTTTTGTATGTAAAGGTGGTCGAAATACATCCTCGGGTTGTGGTGAACTCATGTTTTGTCTTGTTATCTGTTGGCAAGGCCAATGTTCATATAATTTGGTTACTAATGGTAACTTTGGTTCCAAATGTCTCAACAAATGTAACAAAATCTTTTCAGGGTAATTTTTACACTTTCTTGACATTTATTTATAAATCACTCAATCAGGAACATTAAATTGAACAACGCCGTTTAGAAATGAAAAAGTAGCTGTAACACAAAATCTTAAACAAGTGGCCTTCCATGACGTCTTAAAACATTATCGTTTCATTCTTATTCCAGAGTGAGAGAGAAAAGGAACTATACAGGTCGTCTTGCTCCATCGCTTTCCCATTCTAAAATAAGAACGAAACAATATTTTTTTAAGACGTCATAGTAACCCCCCCTGATCCAATCCAAACGGAGATAGTCTTGTATTGAGCGTAGGGAGTTCATTCTAAATTAGTAATCTCCTTTCTTGTTACAAAATTTTGTTGATCAGTGTTATCTTGACAAAAGCTTTAAAAACTGATTCAAGGATGATGCGGCATCTGCTGCTTCCACGAGTGACAACAATGCCTGCCTCCCTGTGAGTATTTTATAAGTATTTTTTTTAACTTTGCTTGTTATTTGGTTAATATTTGTCAAATCTTGCAACTAAATGTCAAACCAGTTCCCCCTATGGATTGAGCTGAAATTTTGCACATATCTTTGTATTTTAATGGTAGACACAACTTGATACTGTAGCCAGGATTGCTTCCTCACGTGAGAACGTAGCACGGTCACGAAACTTTGTATACGCCTTACGTCTAGTAATGATAGATAAACCAAATTTTCTTCTTTTAATTCTTATAAAACTTTGTTTTTCTTGTTGCGACTAAAACCCGCTTGTACCATAACTCACTCAATTAATTAAGCGCAAAAAAATAATATAAAACAACATTCTGTCTCCGTAATTTACAAACGATTGACTAAAACCGAACGTATTCTAAACCTGTTGTGATACCTTACTTAGTTGAATGCAGAAGATTTTGTGGTTTGTGGTGCAAGTGGACCCTAACAGTAAGGTACAGTACATTTATATTTTTTTTATGAAATTTATTTTAGCTTAAAAATTTTATTCCACAACATTTTTGGAAATAACAGGGTTTGGATGGAATGCCAGGCGCAAAAGGTTCGAAAGGGGAAACTGGGTACCAGGTGAATATTTTTTTTTTTTATAATTAGGAAAAATACAGAAGTCTTTTCATAGACTTAGCCCGTCCGTCCACATGTCACAGCCATTTTACTCTGAGATTGTTGGAACCACACAGTCGAAATTTGGAGAGACGGTTCCTCTATGAACCGCTACACAACTGGAACTAAATAGGGGTGGCCCTCCATACTGACATGCAACTGAAGGTTGAAGCAAAACTACGTATGTATAAAAGAAAATGATATTGAGGGTATTGCAATATTTTTGTTTTGCTATTGAGTGTAAAATCACCGATGAATGAGCGTTAAAAATATTGTTATTAAATATTGTTTGCTGTTACAGAATCCTTTGTGTGCTAGTCCGACTTACAATTAGCCTATTTTTATAATATTTTTGAAATTTTCAGGGTCGTCCAGGGCTTCCAGGTCTACCAGGTATCAAAGGCGACCGTGGAATGTCGGTAAGCTTTTTTTTCTACTATTAATCACTTGCTCGCCATCGTACGTATGTGACCTCCACAAATCTCATACCCCGGTGAAACGGTTGTCAGACGCTCGGACACTGACTACCTTTAACGACTGTCAGAGATCTACAAGTAAAAACTGGCACCAACGGCTTAACGTGCTTTTCGAGGCACAGATGAAACCGAAACTAGAAAGAAAGAAAATACTTTTATTTGGCTCACGCCACAAGTGCACACAATTTAAAACAAAAATGCAAAAAAAAAAAACAAAAAAAAAAAACTAAATCATAAAAAAATAACACATTGTGTGCCTCACGGCTGTGCCAAATAGGCCCAGTTCAGCAAAATGCTGGAAGTTGAAAACCAGAGTCGAGCTTACTAAAGCTCGACTCTAATTTTCAACTGGACCTGGATTAGAATCGGAATCTCGTTAAGTAATGGGTGGTCATCCATCCACAGATCGACCTTGTTAAGTGCAGCTTAACCTTGAAAAATGACCCAAGCGGCTGTTATTATTTAGCCATACGCTCTTAGATTGAATAATTCTGAATCCACATGATTATAAAGAAAATCTATTATTTTATACACTAATATGTCACATGTTTTGTTGGGGTACATTTATTAAATAACATTAATAATAAATTTGATGTAAGTTTTCAAAAATGTATCAATTACACAGAAATTAGCTGATAAATATTGCTTTATTCTTGGCAGTTATAGTTAAATATATGACGTCTTGGCAACACTGGGCAATCAACAACCATGCCTAGCTCGTAAAGAAATTAAACTATTATTGCTCTGTTTCATTAAAAATGTAACAATCTCAATATGAATATGTTGGCACTTACATTTTTCCCAGAGGTTTTATATCATCGCTAATTCAATATAGACCAAGACTAAATAACAAAGTAGTTAGAATGGAAAAACGATTTGACTAGAATATAAATATTTGCAAGAAAAATTATTGATTCAAACTAATAAATACAATCACTTATGTTATTTTCTCACTCATAGGGGGAATCGATCATTGGTCCACCTGGATATCAGGTAAGAAAAACCATTAAGCAGTTTATTCTAACTTTCGCTACTATAAAAATAATGTCTCATCAGTTTGCGATAGCTGAATTTACCAATAAAAATGTATGTGCAATGTTTCAGTTATTCGCTTAGTCTATAATAAAAATTTTCCTCAGGGCCCTGTGGGGCTTCCAGGACTCAAAGGAGATCCTGGCGCTATGGGAACTTGTAGTTGGGAGCAGAACCAGGCGAACTGTATCAATAGTTTGGGTAAAATTTTAGCACTATTAAAGTATTGAAAACAAAATAATATTTTTTTTGCGTTCACAAAATAGCCACATGCAGACCACGAAGGAGATGGCGAGACGAACTGGATGTTTTCCTTGAGAATTGGAAAGAAGCAGCACAGAATCGTGACCGATGGAAGGAATGGAGGGAGGCCTTTGCCCAGCAGTGGGACGATACAGGCTAGCTATAATAATAATAATAAAATAGCCATTATCAAGTAAAGAAACGTAAATGCATGTTACAAAAATCTTTAGTTTTGTTACATGACAATTTCATGTTACAAAAAATCTTAGAAAACCTAAAGAAAAAGGTGAACAAAAGGGTGATCACAGCTCTAGGTCGCTTTGAAAGTCTGTTAAAGCTCCTGTTGTTTTGCTTACGCGCACTCCATCTAGAGAATACCGTACATTCAACTAATTGCGAGAATACAGTAAAGAATGAACAAAATACTATTCGCATACTACTATTTACTACTGCTGCCGTCAATCGGACGCAAATTCGGGCCCCTGACAAATTCCTTATTAGTGGCAGTTAGGTATCAGCAGCAGTAGTAGTTTATTTGCAGTGTTAGCTGTTGCAATTGCCATTGATTTTTCACCTCATTTTCAAAGAAACCTTAAGATAGTTTAAAGTTAAAGTAATACCTTTTATTAATACTTTGACAGATGCCACTACGGAAGTAAATGCTGAAGAGTTCGGAACAAAGGAGTCGCCAGCAAAAGTCACTTGCAAAGAAGCACCGTCAGGTGTTGACAGCGGTAAGTAAAAAATTCGTTCATACAATGCAAGATTCAAATTTTAACAGTGACTAAATCTTTGGCAGTTTTGTGTCATGGCTATCCGGTTTTTTCGTTTTTTTTTTTAGTAAGATCGTTTCGTCCACCTAGTCGGATATCTTCCCACATTCCTTCATCCTGCTAGTGGTTTCCACTCCATCACTTTACTCTTTCAACTTCCATCCATGCAACATTTCAAAGAGGACATGCTGCCCGAACATGCGACGCTTCAGATTCATAGGCAGCCGCATAATATCTGCAGCCGATAATGATTGGTTGGTTTGTGGTAAAGGGTAAATAATAATAACTTTTCCCAATTAAATTGTTTTTGCAGGTTACTATTTTATGGGACCACCATTGCAAAGCTTTGAAGTATTCTGCAATATGTCGACCAAAGAGACATGTTTAAAAATACCGGATCGTACGCCTTCTGTTATAGATTTTGAAGTCGAGGAAGTTTGGTTAAGCGACTTTATTCCAACTATTGATTTAAACAAACAATCATATGATGTAAGTTATATTTATCAAATCTGCTTTAAGTTTTGTGGAAGCTCTGTTTTTTTTTTTAATTTGCAGAATGTGAACTTGGTGGTAGCTAGGGAATCTCTGCAAATGTCAATCTAGTGGATCTCGAAGCTGGCGAATAGCCGTTGTTTGAGACTTATCTAACCTGCCGGTCACAGAAAAGTGAGCGAGAGGAAAGATTCTTTAATTTTTATTTCATTAGTTACATAACCTAACTGATGCGGTTATGACGATACCTTTCAAGATTCCCGTTTTGTTCCGCGGAACATTTGTGTTCTCACCGTCTTGTTATATGCTTCGATTTTAAACTTTTCTTCCTTTACTTAACCGTTTAGATTACAATCAACATTATCGTCATTTTTTTTTATCGATATATTCGTTACAGTTAACTACACGTCAAATATCGTGGCTGCAAGAACGTTCAGCTTTCGTTCGTCAAACGCTATTATACAGAGACACTTTTCAAAATCACCACAACGTGTCTTCAGTATTGCAGTTGTTGACCTGGAATGACATTTTGATTGGACCAAATCCAACAAGAAACTCTCCGTTCTTTTATTCTGTGTCATCTGATACCGGTGGATGTGTGGTAAGCTAATTATTTACCAGCACTCAGTCTTTCTTTATTCGGTGATAAAAAATAATCACTGAAGTACCAAATTTTCTTTTTCATTGCTTTTTTATATTTTCGGCACTGAGAAGAGTGGTGGAACTGTGAAGCGCGCTTTTTTTATTTTTTATTTAATGTTATTTATTTAAATGTATTTGTTTGCAGATAAAAGAATATATTTGCAAAAAAAAAAAACATTATTAAAAAAAAAAATACTTGATCAAAATGAGAGCTCTTACGATGTCGCATAATTAAACCGATATTTTTTAGACAAAGTTTTCACAGTTTAATTTAATTAACCCTAAATGAGCACCCATAATTATTTACATAATAGCGTAACATACTGACAGCATACTCGTAAAATATGTAAATGTAATTATTTAAATATGTATATGTACATATCTTAATCACTGACATTAAAATACAGTCCAATAGTAATTTTATAGAACTAGTAGCAATCTTTATCTAACCCCGGATTTTGTTTTCAAAATAACTTTAGTAGTAATACAGAAATTAATAAATTTGTCAATAACCTCATTATAGAATATGATAATTTGCAAAAGGAAAAAAAACAATAACTATCCAAATATCTCCCAGCTAACTGAAAACCTTTGACCAGAAGTCGCGGTCAAAAACACACACGCGACAAGGTCTCCTAAATGAGACTCAGTGTGAGAATCAGTGTTTTTAAAAATGGAGTCTTGTGTAACTATGAAACGACCTTAATAGCCTGCCCCAAAGTTCGACGTGCCTACTGCCCGTGCAATCATATTAAAAATAAAAATTGTTATTTCAGGAAAACGGCTTCTGTGAGACGTACATAGAGCTCAAAAGTTCCAAAGTAGACAGGTTACCAATTACTGATGCGAGGATCAGAAAAATTAATAAAATTGCACATGTTTTCTATCTGGAAACCAAGGAATTGTGTTTTGGATGAATGAGAAGCATTTTAATCAATCTAATAAATTGTTTGTTTTTGTTATTAGTTTGATGTAACTTTAGGATATTTTGTTGTTTTTATTCCTTATGTTTGTTATTTACAGAAATAAATATCATACCAGCGTAAGCTAACAATTTTTTTTTGTATAATTTTAAATATTTGCTTTCTGAATTTGTTTTCATTTGAATCGAATTTCTTATTAAAAGTAATCAAAACTTAAATGGCTATATTCATTTGGACAATCTTCATCATTTTTATGCACTGAGTCATATCGATCACAGTGGCAAGACAGAGCAGAATGGCCAATGACCAAGTGCACCTCTCAAGCACGTACTGACCGACTTCTCTGTCTTTGCATTGACTCGCCACTGCACTCGAGAAGTGAGTGTAAACAAGGCATTATGCCCGGCACACATGTCACACTCACTCTTACTTGTTCACGATACCACAGTATTACAATCCATACAATAGCGCAACGATGGGGATGTCGCGGGGAGTTACGAGGTGCGGGCCCTGAACACGCTCAGTAACGCTTAAAACATCACGAGCGTACCTACTTTTCTAGAATCTTTACACACATCATCACCGTTGTACAACTTTGTCGTGTTGTACAACTTTTTCTGTGCTACCGCATTAGCTGTCATGAATCGCATATATCAGTGGCGAAGCGAACCAAAAAGTTAAACGCCATAGTTTTAAGTGCGGAGTCCACCACTCAAAAACTTTTAATTGGAGTCTATACACCAAAATGCACGTTGGCGGCACGTCAACTAAACGCGCACGAAATTTGCCGACAAAAGTTGCGACAAGATGTACATCAGACTTAGACACAATTATAATGTGTTGAAATATCAGACATAAGCAGTCCAATATCCAAAGCAAGTTCACAGCCCAATCAAAATAAAAACTTTATAAAAATGTTTTTGTTCAGAACTAAAAACTGACTGCTCTGAAATCCATACTAATATTATAATTATATGCGAAAGTCACTCAGTTTGTTTGTATGTTTGTTTGTTACCTTTTCACGACTAAACGGCTGATCGGATCTTAATGAAATTTGTCAAGAAGATAGATTTCAACCTGGGAAGGACATAGGCTATATATCATCACGCTACGACCAAAAGGAGCGGAGCAGAGATGAAAAATGTTGGGAAAACGGGGAAAATGTGACGCAGACGAAGTTGCGCGGGACAGCTAGTTACAAATAAATTTTCTGATTTCCATTCAGCATTATTTATAATTTACTAGCTGTTACCCGCGACTTCGTACGCGTTAGGTTCGCGATTTGCCTAGAATAAGTTTTTTAGTGAGGAGGTTCTTAATTCCAAATTTTTGTTTTGAATTCGTTACCTGATGTCTTCAGTATTAATACACCATCATCTGGCTAGTCTTTTTCCATCTATGTTGGGGTCGGCATTAAGTCCAACCGGATGCAGCTGAATACTTGGATTTTATATGGAAACGACTGCTTATCTGACTTCCACAACCCAGTTAGTACTGGGCTAAACGACTGTCATCATCCTCTTCCTGCCCTTGTCCCATGTTACTTGGGGTCGGCGCAACACTTTTCGTTCTTCCATGCTCCTCTGTCATTCGTCAAGCTATCATTTACTCCTTTTTCTTTCATATTATTTCTCACACAATCCATTCATCGTGTTCTAGGTCTTCCTCTCCGTCTCCATCCATCAATATTTATGTTCATCACTTTTTTGTTTACATTATAATCATCTCTGATACACGCAATCGTTTTTCCTTCTGCTTCACAGCCCTGCATTTTGATCCCCTCCTTCCCTTTTACACTACTAAACCGCACCACTGGTGGTGTCGTGATCCATACAATACGACAGGTCTAATCACAGACTTGTATATTTTACCCTTTAACTTGAAGGGCATCCGTGGGTCGCAAGTTATACGACTGTCAAAGATCTACAAATGACAGCCGGTACCAACGAATTAGCGTGCTTTCCGTGGCACAATGGAAGCTCGGTACGTGATCGGTGGTCTCCATCCATGGACCAACCTAGGCAAACGCAACTTAACCTCAAGATCGACATTAGCGATCTAAATTGATTTTATATGATTATTTTTCATTTGAAAGAACTTCTTTCATGTGTAATCTCCATCTCAATGTTTACAAACCCCTTTTCATTCAGATGGAAAATCATCAAATGACCCCTCTCGCTCTGGGCGGAGCGGAAGGGAGTGTCAGACGACTTGTACTGACTAAAACCCTTCCATGTTCCTTCTTAGACATTTGTGTTCCAGGGCCACGGTATCTCTATCGAACAATCCCGCAGCCCCGGCAGGCATCGGCCCTTAGCTTGCTTTGACCTCTTCCGATTTGCTGACATCTCTTTTAGGCGCGCGTGGAACACGAACGTCCCGTCGCCACGGCCTGTCGTCGTAAGACGGACGGATTATGAGCAAGCCCTTACTCACCATCTACAGACCCGCGTCTACAATGGCCGACGCCCGGGGCGTCTCCCGTGGCGAAGCAAGGCTCTCTCCCTCTCACGTTTCGCCACCGCAGAATGAGGTAACGGCTTCCCATTGCCTCTCGCTCCGCACCTTGGATTGAACCAGGGCCGGATGCGAGAGGTCGCCGCCGCCAATCGCCGCTAAGAGAACACGGCCGCGCTCGGTCCAAGCAGAGGAGTCCTCTACGTTTTGCTCCACCGTGTCCTCTGGGCGATCCTCGCAGTGGTAACACCCGGGCGTTTCCTCCCGCCCAGTTCGGTGCAGGAACTTCCCGAAACAACCGGGCCCGGTGAGGACCTGTGGCAGGTGGAACGTGAGGGCACCGTGGCGCCTCTCCAGCCACTTCTTAAAGAGGGGACTTATTACCACTATTATGGCGTGCCCTGACCCCAACAAAAATAAGGGTAGAATTTTCAAAGATAGTAAACATTCATGTGAAAATTACAAATAGTCCACTAAACTCAACATTAAACCCATTTGGGGGTGGAATTTCCAAAAATACCTTTCTACCGTACTAAGCACTGGCGAGATTTAAAGTTAAATAGTTCAAAAGTAGAAGTAGTTCCTGAGTGATTAATCAGTGAGTAAATAGTATTGCGGTGTCATGTATAAATGAAACTAATATTATGTCCTAATCCAGATCATGACCTGTCTCTCTTGTGGCTTTGATACAAATCCGTTTAGCTGTGTATGCGTGAAAAGTTAAAACAGACTGATATAATATAGAGACCGTTTATACTGTATCGTTGGTCTAGTGGTCGGAAACGCTACTACTGTGTGTAAGGTCCTTGGTTCGATACACAACGCCGGGCGGTGTTTTATTTGTTTTTTATTTTTCGTTTGATTACAATAAGCTCGGCCGTTATTACATGGCACTTAAACATAACTGGCGAAATGTGGGTGTACTAAATGGACACACCTCTGCCAAACCCTTAAGCGATTACAGGCGTGATCTTACGTGACTGCCGTTATTATCTGGTGCTTGCATGGCACCTGTATCTTTGCCAGTTTTCAGCAGAGCTGTCGCACGGGTCGCACCATTGACCAAGTAATACCTACTTATTTACATGTTAGCGAAGTCATTCTAAGATTGTATTTCTGTGATTTAAAATTTAACGCTGGCGCGACGATATTTATAGGCGTTTGTGAGAGATTGGCTGGTCAAAACATGCGGGGAACCTCAAGCAGCGTTAATAAAGTTTTAGGGGTATGAGGAACAGGGTGTAAAGTTCCTCGATACTCCTTAGAAAAGGGAGGATCCTCCGACCAGGCAGGTGTTATGTCGGGTGGGCAACTGCCCGATAGTTGTTATCGGGTTTCTCTATATATACTGAAGTCGATGTAAACTTTGCTTGTAGGAAATTGATGTTAGTTCCTCCGTAGTGTCATAGATGACGCTGTAGTACTTTTTGTGGTATGTTGCTTTTTGTGGTCGCTACAAAGTAAACTTATCGGTAACCATATGTTCGAGTCGTTTGCAATGGGATTGAAACTTTGGGACCGTGGGGTCCGAGTACTCATTGCTCACAGCCTTTTTAACGAAATTGCTACACTCATAGCTTATGATTTCTGAGAACCAAGATCTGGCTTTTACATTGGCCAGAGGCTAAGTATTACTATACATCACCCAGGTAATGTGCCAGCCCATGTTCACTCTTGGGCACATTAGGTACCAGTTTTTTTATAAGTTTGTAAATTTACATTTATAGTTTAATTTGGAATGAAATAGATGATTGTTTAACAATTGTTTACATGGGTCAAAATAACTAAAAGGATGTATTCAACTATTTGGTAATGATTAGAAAATATTAAAGCATTTAAAAAAAAAATACAAAATACTTTACGAATTTACGTTACAAAAAAAAACCAGTTGGGGCTCGAACCATGGTCATTTTTGGAAATCATACAGTATTAAAAAACAAAATAAAATACAAAAAGTGAATTTCATACTGGCTCAGGTTTGATCCTGGAACATGCGATTCGAGCGGCCGCTAAACCGTCGGGCTACTTACTTCGGTGACAATTGGTTTAAAATAGCCGTTCTATTCTAATGCTTGTCATGACAATTGTCAGTTGTCAAACAGTTAAGGAGTGCGGACATAATGCAATATTGCTCACCTCCTAAAGTTATTAGCGTGATAATATATAGCCTATGTCCTTCCCCAGGTTTAAATCTATCTCCTTGCCAAATTCCATTAAGATCCTATCAGCCGTTTAGTCGTGAAAAGGTAACAAACAAACAAACAAACAAACTAACAAACAAACAAACAGAGTGACTTTCGCATTTATAATATTAGTATGGATTTTTAAGGTAGGCGATTGTTTTTTAAACAAGATTAGACAGAGGTGTAGGTATAACTGACTAAATGAGTAAGCATCCTTAAAGGCAGACGTATCAAGGGCAGAACTGCTATCACCGGGATCATTAACCTGTAATGGAACAGTTCAGATTCGAGGATTAGTTATTAGCACCGAACATTACAGTGAACCACCCGCAACGATACAATTTGTAGCAATAACTTGTTACAAAATCTAACTTTGGCTTGTTACATCCGAATGCTCCGTTGAGGAAACGCCTTATACTAACAGAAAGGTGCCCACAAAAACGGTGAAGGAGAACATCGTGAGGAAACCGGCATATCCTAGAACTAAAAATTCGAAGATATGACTGTGACATCTACCAACCCGCACTGAGCCCGCGTGGTGGATTACAGCCCACTCCCTCTTATTGAGAGGAAGCCTCTGTGTCCCAGCAGTGGGAACATTATAGGCTGATGATGATGATCATCATAAGTCAAGCCTTTTCCCAAGTAGGTTTATTAGCTTCTAACCTAAATGTATGAAGCTGAATATTAGTAACAGCTTTATAGAACCTAATAAGTACTATTAATATTAGTTGTAGTAGTAAATCTAGGACGAGCTCTTGGCTAAATAATAACAGCCGCTTGGATCAATCTTCAGGTTAAGCCACGCTTGCTTAAGTTGGTCAGTGGATGGGTGACCACCCATTACGTACCGAGTTTCCTCCGTGCCTCAAAGGTACTTGATTCCGTAAAGAATTGTAAAGTGCTACTGTTTTATAACTGACTGGGGATACTATAGGACTACTTCGTACTACATAACTATTTTACTTCTGAGTTAAACATATACGAACGAGAATAAACGTCATTTTGATGCAAAAGAGGTAAAGGGTAAGGGTGTAAAGGTCAGAGGTTAAAAAAGGAATAAAAAAACTAGAAAACCCGACCGGAAAAATGGAATGGGTCACGCCTGCTTTCAACTTTTATTAAAAGTGGAATGAATGGGAGGAGACCTATGTTTAAAAAGAATGAAATAAAAGTTATATTAAAAATTTACAGACGGGAGGTCTTTAAATTTTTAATATAACTTTTACAAGAAAACTTTTCATTATTTTACACAAAATACCTCTAAAAAACCAAAAATAAATTAATCCAAGCGTCGTCGTAGCGTAATATATATAAATGACCTACCAAAGGCCATAGAAGAGCCATGAGGCCATGTGTCTTATTCGCACAATACCAAAATAGAAGAAACTCTTAATTCCATTCTTACTAAAACAAGCAACTGGATGAACGAACATAACCTCGAGATAAACTACTCCAAAACAAGCCTTTTCACCCTTACCAAAAAACCCCTTTAACTTTGAATTTTATTTTCAACAACACAAAATTAGAAACTGTTAACGAATTTACATTACTCGGACTAGTTATTGACACACACATAAACTGGAAATCACACATACAGAAAACTCACGCAAAAATTTCTAAATTCTCCTATGCCCTTCGTGAAATAAAAAAAACCACCAATTTACAAACAGCTCTCACCACCTATTATGCTTATGCATATGCATGGCTTAGCTATGGTGTCACCCTTTGGGGAAATAGTACAGGTGCACAAACACTTTTCACCCTGCAAAAGAAATTGGTCAGAATCCTGGCAAACATTGAGCAAACAGATAGTTGCAAACCTTACTTTCAGAAACATAACATTTTAACCCTTCCTTGTATTTACATTTTAGAAACATGCAAATTTGTGTGGAAACATCAAGAATTTTATTCCAAACGCGGAGACATCCAGACACGCTATCTACTCAGACACCGAACTAGGCTGAATTTATCAAGCTCTAAATTAAAAATGCACTCTAAAAGTCCGTATGTAATGTCCATTATATTATCTGTATAATATAATGCTACAACTACAGTCGAGATAAGACGAAGATGCCGTGCGTGCATTCGCAACAGTGGCGGACAACTCGAACAAGATTTGTGATTTCTGAATTAATGTTTTTTTTTTTAGTTTCAAATTTTAAAAAAGTTGGTACCCTGTTTAAGAAAGATAGGTAACTACGCACTAGTGACATAACAGTATCTGTCTACTTACTTGAGGCATGTTATTTATGCTAAAACTACTGTTCTTAATGTAATTTCGAATGTCAGCCTAGTGTCTCGATTACGCATTTAGTTTAAAATGAAAGGTATTAAACGTTTTTTTGGGCATATTGCATACCGTTGGAAAGGGGATAGACTAGAGAACTTTTTAAAGGTATTCGAAGATCCCGATCGCTTTTAGTATTTTTTGTAGCCATTTAAAGTTGAGTTTTAAGATTATTTTTCTTTTACAAAAACTTTACCAGCTATTAAACAAGAAAGTAATTGTTACTAACAAGTAATTTTGAATTTGATAGAATCATACAACAGTACACATCATAATTAAATCGTTATTTTAAGTCTAAACAATTTTTTATTTTTATTTATTTGACCTAAAATGTTGAACTTTGGATTTTTTCAAAATTTAAATTAAAAGTTGTTATAAAAAAACCGGTGTGGCAAGAAATGAGTTATAGGGCGTGAAGAGATAGCAAATGACCTCTCCTTTCGGCTTATTCGATTTGGCAAACAATGCACCAAACACCCTTGTATAATAAATTGCCCGCAATAATTAAGAAAGAAGAAAAAATTAACATATTCCTAAAAAAACTTAAAATGTTCTTGATCAATAAAAGCTACTACTCGGTAAACGAATATCTAAGTGATAGACTTATAAAGTCATAAACTTAAGTACCTACTCGAGACTATTTATAAATCCTTAGGAACATTTGTCTAAATATATGCCTATCTATATTTTGCTTTTAAGCTATTAGTTTACCTCAGAAAGTACCTACACCATGTATTTTAGTATAGTAGTTTGTTTTTGTTTTTTAGTAGTTAGTAGTTTTAATGTTATTTATTTTATGAAAATGCTTCCTCTCTCCAACTTCACTTATTTGCTATGCCCGACAGGGTCCATATGATATAATTATAAGTTTACCATCTAAGAATAACATGTGGAATGCAATAAAGTATTGAGTATTGTCGGGGGTCCGCTTTGGTTTATGCTTGTGCTAAGTGGTCTACTTAGCGGTCCCCCGACGCTACGACGACGCGACGCTTGGATTAATTTCTTATTGGTTTTTTTTTTGAAGTATTTTCTGTTGGGGTTTGTTTTTTTTTTTTTTTGTTTTACACCATACCTGGGAACCTTTTAGTTACGAAGACATAGGAAGTCAAGCTTCCGACTTTTTCACAAGTTTTTTAAAATACTAGGTTATTTTTTTATGAATGGCATCTCGCAGTTCAACCTATGAGGTTGTCGTCTGCTTAACCGGACTATCCTGTGGGTGCCTTAAGAGTAAGGCCTCCAGCCAGGGCATAAAAACTTACAAACTAAGCGACTGCACGCTAAGGGCACCCCCTGTGGGGTACGAACCTCGGCTTAGGGCGTCGCTGGGGGAGGACTGCATGGGGACAGGCTGGATCTGAATGGTATCATTATTTAGGGGCTGATTTAAAACTACTGGCACAGCATCGCGGGCTGGCTCGAGCAAGGGTCGGGGAGGGCATGGACCGGGACGTCGCGACGGACTTCGACGGCGAGGTCGGAAAGACGGCGGTTTGAGTCGGAACTTTTTAAGAGTGCTAGTCTCTTTGCTACTCTCCTGGAGGAGGGTGATAGCATCATCTGGAGTGACGAGGGTATGCCTAGGACGCCGTACTGTACTAATGCGCGAGGGTTCGTAACGGGCGGCCGCTGCGATCAGGAGATTACGGTGCTTAATGGCGTCATCGAAGAAACGCTTCGATAGACGTTTCATAAACTGAAGGACGGTGGGCATTCTAAGGTCTACGTGTAGACGGTCATTACGGACATAAAAAGGGGCTACCGTGACTCTATGTAAGAACCGGTTCTGCAACTAGGATTTTATGTTATAACTTTGATTTAAATACCTCCACGGCCCGTTAACTATTGTATGCATCCATCAGCACAATGTTTTGAGTGCGTTACATTTAGTTTTACCGTAAAACGTGATTTTTCACCCAAAAAACAAAGTCGTTTCCCAGCAATAATTTTTGCATAGTGTTTTTAAGTTTAAAAAAAATAAAATATCCATCCTGTATATAACAAGGAAAACCGTGTTTATCCTATAGTAAAAAAGCAATCTTACGTATTTCAGTCTGCCTGTCGACGATCGAAAAAATGGACGTCAAAGTATTGTCATGCTTTTTATTCCTTTTCATTATTCTAGAACATCAAGCAACGTCAGGTATGTCTTATTTTTTTATACTTTTTACAGTACTCTTACGGATATAGTTTAACTTCTGACAGTGGCAAGTTAAAATCAACCTTATGATTACTTGAACAAAGATCATACAGCGTGTTAGAAAATGTCAATACTAAAAAAAAATTAGGACAACATTAAAAAAAAAAACAGCAATGGACGGAGCATGAGGAAGGTATTTCATTAAGGTTCTGTGTCAATTTACTGCAATGTGATGATTATTGTTTAAGATGTGGGAAACAATCATGCTGATTGGTAGCTTTTATTATTACAGTCTTGTTCCTAGTAAAAACCTGTAGTAACGCTATTATATATGTCTTAACTGTGCATATGCTCTGCTACCCGTGTGTAGCCGGTAGGGGTTGCTAGAAGTTATTTATCTATATTGCTACATATCAACTACACTGACATACATAGTTGCACTGACCGACAACAGCCTGCCAGACACTTTACGCCTAATGAGGCATTTTACACCTTTATGCCCATCGCAAAACCTATAAATAGTTTTAAATGGGAAATAATAACCCGAGCGAACAAAAAATATATGGGCGACTGTTAATGAGAAACGTGAATACTAAACCGAGCGGCGTTAAATTATGACTGCGAAAAACTAACTTAACTAGCGATAAATTATGAATGATTAAAATGCCTAAAATGAGCAACTACCAGTGGGAAACTGTTAATCTAAGCTAGCACCTAAACTTCAAAAAAAAGACACAATAAAAAAAAAAAAAACGAGTGAAAATAATACTAAGTGAGTAAATAAAAATACCTATTCGGAATGTGTGAGCTGTGGTTATAATATCTTTAAGTACTGTAATACTATTTTTACGGTTTGCGTTTTAATATCCATTAAAAAATCAACAGACAATTGACTATTGTATGTATATCCCAAATCCGTTTGTGACAATGACGGTTTTCGCTCTGTACTGTGAAGTTTAATGTGCTGTCGACTGTATACACCAATCAGTTTTCTTATACAAGGTGTTAGGTGGGGTATTATAAGATAGTTTTAGGTTTGTTGTTTGTGTGAGTTTTTGGTTCACTGCTTTACATAATATTTAAAACACCTAGGTTAGGTTATAGCGCAGCATTTTTGCAATAAAATATATGACAAAATGTTGAATATAATGTGATTTGCTGAATTGTCACTGAAATAGAAATTAGTTTGCGTAAGAAGTATTGTGCTAATCGTTTTGAATAACTTATGCCTCAAATTCGTATTTTTAAGTGGCTGCTTTCAATATTTGTGTTCGCTCTCAGCCTTTGCCTCAGTATTTCAGTACGCCTTCAGTATTTTTGACAGCCTAATTATTTGGAATTTATAGTCGATTGTTTAAATACTACCTTTATAATTTAGGCTGGGGCTCCACAAAATCCTTTTGATATTGCAAAGAAACACTAAGACTCGCTTTTTTGCCTTTTCCCAACTATATGTTGGAATCGGCGGCCAGTCTAACTGGATGAAGTTGAATATCGGTTTTGTGGAGCACCTGCCTATCTGACCTCCACAACCCAGTTATGTAGTACTGGGTAGTAAGATACCCCTAGGGCCCTTTGGTTACTTTCCGGCTTCTGACTAACGTCATAACGACTGTCAGAGATCTAAATCTCCCCCCAGGGCAGGGAGGAAACTCAGCATGTGATAGATGGTCACCCTATCCACAGACAGACCATGGCTAGTGCTGCTTAACCTAAAAAATCGACTCATACCGCTGTTACTATGTAGACACGAGCTCAAAACAAAATCGACAACGATGTAAATATTTTTGACCGAACCGGAAAAGCTTTGAGCTAATTAATTATTAAAATAAAAGGTACATAATGTACATTGAAAACAGGAAATTCTAATGCCATTAATTTAGAACCTGAAAAACAAACACTTATAAATAATTATAATTGGGTACCATAATTTAAAAAAAATTCAAAACACTTGATAACGTATGTGCATAATTATTTGTTGAATTGTAATAAGAAAGAGGATAATAATAATTTAATACTCTAAGATTTTTTAATAGTATTAATTATGAATTAAACAAGTAATTACTTGTTTAATTTATTAATAACATCAAAATGATGAATTCATCATTTTGATGTTATTAATAAATTGGCGAAAATGTATAAATGAATGATGTAAATCTGAAAAAAAATATTTTACAAAGCCTGATTTATGTAACCTATAAACTGACCTGTGAATTCATGAACAGAGACAAGACGCAGAATCTTCTTTCCAAAGACTATCTAATCCACAAGCATGCAGCCATTATCAGACTAGGGATTTGTGTGATATACCAAAAGTAAAAAAAAAATACACCCATATTGTGAACCTCTTCCTTTTTTGAAGTTAGTTAAAAAGGGTGTAACAGTCAGTGGCAAACAAAGTTAATGAAAGAAACAAAAGTCACCGACTTCCGAAAGTAAAGTTATTTTACAATTCTTATTTTTTTTGGAAGTCCGTTATATATTTGCAATATTTTTTTTAGACTTTTAAGTGTACCCAGTCCTCAAAATGTAATAAGTATAAAACAGGGCTCTATTTAACCTGTGAATTCAGCTTTTCTTATTTCCTAAGATGGCTCACCAGGATGGAACAGTTTGTACAATCACTTGTTTCTGTCCTAAATCGAATCTTGGATTGGTAATAAAGAATTATAGGCGAATGCTCCGGTGAGCAAGCAAGATTTTGAGAGGTGATGCGGATGGAGGGGCGGAACACGGGGATGGTATCAGTCGGGTGTGCAAGGGTGAGCCCTCTAGGTCCAAAACAAATTCAAGGTTTTTTTTGTGACATTAAACATTCAAAATTATACCAAAATATCAACGGAAACTCAACAAAATTGCAAAAGATACGGACTCGTGGTGGATTTGAACCACCGACTACCCAAGACATGAGTCCTGAAGGCTGTTCTGACCGCTAAACTAACGAGTCTTATGAACTGAAGCTGAAATAGTCCACCCCTTTCGAATCTGTGACGTCACGGATCGATACCCTGGAAAGGGGCGGCTGCGATTGGCTAGAATGCAGTTTATATGTGTTGGTGTTTCGTCCGTACACACTTGTTACGTAGTAGCGTTTCCATTCTAGACTTTACCACTGCTACATATAGGGTGTAAAACTACCCATCACATAGCCAACCAAGGATTTTGTACATCAAACCTAGTAGCTTGAGCAAAAAATATTGCAGGGCTACGACTTTGATTTTTGGTGTGAAAAATCACGGTTTACGGTAACGTTTAATGAAAGGCACTCAAAACATTGTGCTGATAGATGCATTGAATACCAGCACAGGGGTCTTGCGGGTATTTTAAGTTCTCTATTTTAAAAATATTTTCTGGCACGACCAAGGCAAGGCATTGTATTACAAAATCACAACCCAAAAACTTTCTAAAGTTTTGTTGCGTGTGTTTGGCTGCGTGCTGTTTTGCGTTTTTTCTGAGAGTCGCAGGTTGAACATGTGTTGCTTTTGTAATTTTTTTCAGAATTTTTAGACATTATAAACCAATGAAAACAGAAAATATACAGTATAATCAGACTAACGTAAATAACTGCCGTTGGTCTCACAGACCGCACACGAATAAATAAATTACCTATAATTTTTAATGCGCGCAAGTCTGGATTACCGTGCGCCATACGCCCCGTGCGCTCGGCAGCTCGGCGTGCCCACCTTACGTGGGGGGAGGGGAAAAAGTACATGGACACACAAATGTCTAATTTTACTCGAATTCGTTCAGTGGTTTGGCGAGAAATAGTAACAAGCATCCTTCCCCACAGGCTCTTGTGTTTATACTATATTACTATCTTCCGCCAGCGGTCTCGCCCACGTTACAAGTAACATAATTATTTGAGCAAAGGCTAGGGAGATGATGAATAGTTGTTTGACATTTTAATATTATATCACCATTATTCTGTAGCCAAATGGCAAAAACACAATAGGAATATGACTATGACTGTATGAGTGCTTTTAATTTAAAAATACTAAAGCTAAGTATGAGTACTGACACTTTTCTTTTTGTTTCAGCATCAGGAATCGAAATCGTAAGTAAAAGCATAATCAGCCAGAAAAAAAAACAGCAAATTAAAAAACTACTGCATCTGCTCCAAGCGTTCCTATAAGAGCCATATTGTAATGTATTTCTGAATTCAGTTACCAACAAAGCATGCTGAAGTCAAAAGGCGGAGGCTCGTAATTGTGCCGCGAAATTTTCCGCCTAAGGGCGACATTTTACCAATGCAACTGTACACGTTCAACTAAACTGCGTTAAAAAGCTGCCAGCATCATATTTTCCACAGAAAATGAACATTGACAGGTTTTCAGTTTCATTAGGCAAATCCTTACTGAGATAAATATGTATATTATTATTTTTATGTTTTAGGATGGTAAACGAATTCCGAATCTTCAAAAAGGTGACCGTGGATTGCCTGTAAGTAATTTTGAATTTTGTCTTTATTTTTCTTGCCTAATGCATTATTCTCTCTTTCTCATAGTAAGGAGGTTCCTTACTATGCGTATGAGGATTACCCGCAGCTGGACCTTGTTCCAGCACGCGTAGCATGATCACTGTAGAAACGAGTTTTGTCTACGGAAGAATCGACATAATGACAGATAATGACAATGTGTCAGTTTGTCGATTCTTCCGTTGACATAGCCCGTTTCGTCATGCTACGCGTGCAGATGACGATGGGCTACAATCTATTATTCGTTTGATTTTTTTTGGACTACTGCACAAATAACCTAAATATTTTAGGGTTTAGATGGACCTCCAGGGCTGCCTGGTAAAAAGGGAATGCGAGGAATAGAAGTAAGTCTTTTTTTTATTTTGTCTTTTTTTATTGTTATAGAATATTTACCTAAAATCCCCGACTTTACTCACACACAGGTCGGAAATTATCCCAAAAAGAATGTACTCACCATCTGCCCGGCCTTTTTCAACTATAAGGTTGAGTTTGGCCACTAATCCAAATAGCTGAATACCAGTAAATATGTAAGACAAGATTAAAGCTCAGAACACAAAACGACGACGTCACACAAAAAGCAGCCAAGCTCAACTGAGGCTAAAGCCAGACACGTTTGCTGCATGTCGAATACATTGTGGGCTAAGGACAACCACGGCATGGGTTCTTGAAAACACTCAACGGCATCATAGAACACCTAGGCGTAGATGGTGGGACGAACTTGTCGAATACGGGCGGGATTGGTCCATGTAGAAGTAAAGCCTCTCTGTCTTTTTCCACTCAACCTGAGCCATCAAGTTGAGTGATAAAGGAAGGGAGGCTTTTTCTCTGCAGTGGGACAAAACAGGCTTTTAATGAACTAGTACTTATATGTTTACTTATGGCTGTTTATCATTTGTATACTTTCTTTAGGGACGTCCGGGGTGGCCGGGGTTTCCGGGTCTAATGGGACCTCCTGGGATGCCTGGGGAAACAGTATTTTGCCACGATATTTTGCCTAAAGAATGTAAGTTATAATATTTCATGTAGTTCTGCATGGTTGTTCTTTTGACGTCTGGCCTTAGAACGTTTCAGACAAGCATTTTTTGTACCGCACCACATTCATCTGCCTAGCCTTTTCCCATACTTTGTTGGGGTAGGCTTCCAGTCTAACTGGATGCAGCTGATTATCAGTATTTTACATGAAACGACTGCATATCTGACCTCCACAACCCAGTAACTGGGTAATACGAATACCCCTTGGTAAGACTGATAATCAGACTTTCGGCTTCTGAATACTCGTAACGACTGCAAAGATCTACGAATGACAGCCGGGACCAACGGTTTAACGTGCTTTCCAAGGCATGGAGAAAACTCGGTATGTAAAGATGCACCCATCCACGGACCAACCTCGGCAAGCACGGCTTAACCTTCAAGATCGACCTGTGCGGCTGTTATTATCTAGGGATGAGCTCATCTAATTATCTAGCTATGAGCTCCTCAACCGTACCGCGCCACATTATAGCTTCGAGAATCGAAAGCGCGTCCACGCGCTTATTCCGATGGGTTCGCTTGATTAAAATGACAGCTGTCAGCAAAAGTCCGACGACTCGCACTTTACGCCCAGAAATGATCGTACGGTAGGTATTCCGTGTGTGACAAAAGATGAAAGTACGCTAATCTCTAACCGTCCTAAATCGGAAATTGCATGACGTTCGCGACCCCTCAGTAGAGGCATACGCCTCATTCTTCTTAGTGATGGCCAGGACCGATGTCACATTACTCGACTCACATGAGCCCGTCCAAAGCAGACGGTTGTTTCCAATGTCTATATCCCTGTGGTAGTTTAATCCAGGTTCTACGGGCAACAATGTTGTCTACCCATAATCTCACTTTCCTCACAGCTTCTGGAGAAACGGTGACAAACAGTGAATTTGGGACGAAGGATTCACCAGGAATAGTCCACTGCAAACATGCACCAGCAGGCGTTAAAAGCGGTGAGAATTATATTTTTGTATATAAGTCAACATTACAAGTTGCGTCAGTTTAAAAAAAAATTAAAACTATATTTTTAAGCTTAGTCACTTGATTTAGTTTGATTTTTAAACATTTCGTTTTCTTTAAGAAATCACTGTCAATGGAAAACTTTAATCTTTAAATGATGGGAAAGACTTACTAATACTTCATTAATATTGATCGATTTACTAATGTCATACCGTTACTAGGGGTTTGCCGTGACCCAGTGTGGGACAGACGTGTCTCTTCCCACAGTTAACTTATATTAAAATAATAATACTTGATGACGTCATGGTTGGTTGAAAAAAATATGTGTTAATTTTTGCAGGCACCTATTATTTGGGACCTAAAAACCAGCCACTTCAATTGTACTGCAACATGACAACCCGTGAGACATGTTTAAGGGGTGGAAAAACTCCTGAGCGTAATCATATTACTGGGAAAGAAGGATTCTGGCTCACAGAAACGGGAGTTCATATGAAAAAAGTATTGTATAATGTAAGTTACAGCTAAGCGTAGTTCTGCCAAAACGGACCTATTCACATCATAATTTCTCCCATTTTCCGAACTAATTATAATTAACTTTTAATCAGTGCTGAGAATACGTTCTCGCTGTGGGTATAATCATTATACACACAACGAGAACGTATATTTTACGATTAAAAATTAATTGTATAATGTGTACAAAAAGCTCTTAACGAAGCCGAAAAACACTTTTGTTCTCCACGTCACACACTGGTCCCGAATGATAAAAAAGTGGACATTAAGAAATTTTTGACAGAAGGTCAACGGATTCGGCTGTTTTTTTTTTTGTAGACAGCTGATGCAATTACAAATCACTTTTATAGATTGAGTTTTTGCCAAAAGAGCCGTATTTTCAGAGAAAAAAAATATTGAAATATTTTTTGTATGAAAGAAATCCTAATTTTGTCTTTATCTTCCAAGATTCAAACGTATTCAAAATAAAACTTAGCGCAGCTTGTAGAGGTGCTAATTGCTCACCACTTTGTTATAGACACTCTTCTGCGATTTTGTGCTCCTTTTGAGTTACAGGCACTTTAAATATTTTTTGTATAAAAAAATTCTAATTTTGTCTTTATCTTCCAAGATTCAAACGTATTCAAAATAAAACTTAGCGCAGCTTGTAGAGGGGCTAATTGCTCACCACTTTGTCATAGACACTCTTCTGCGATTTTGTGCTCCTTTTGAGTTACATGCACTTTAAATATTTTTTGTATGAAAAAATCCTAATTTTGTCTTTATCTTCCAAGATTCAAACGTATTCAAAATAAAACTTAGCGCAGCTTGTAGAGGGGCTAATTGCTCACCACTTTGTCATAGACACTCTTCTGCGATTTTGTGCTCCTTTTGAGTTACAGGCACTTTAAATATTTTTTGTATAAAAAAATTCTAATTTTGTCTTTATCTTCCAAGATTCAAACGTATTCAAAATAAAACTTAGCGCAGCTTGTAGAGGGGCTAATTTCTCACTACTTTGTCATAGACACTCAACTGCGATTTTGTGCTCCTTTTGAGTTACATGCACTTTAAATATTTTTTGTATGAAAAAATCCTAATTTTGTCTTTATCTTCCAAGATTCAAACGTATTCAAAATAAAACTTAGCGCAGCTTGTAGAGGGGTTAATTGTTCATCACTTTGCCATAGACACTCAATTGCGATTTTGTGCTCCTTTTCAGTTACAGGCACTTTAAATTTTTCGTTGTCGGATGAGCTTTACTAGTTTTTTGTAGACAGCTGATACAATTACAAGTAACTTTTAAAGATGTATTTTTTGTTAAATAAGCCGTATTTTCAGAGTTAAAAAATTAATTCAGGCGGATTAGAAATAATCTTGTTAAAGATAGACTAAGATGTAATAACATTTTCTTCATTAATAAGTAACTCTTATAAATGTCTTTCTATTAAAAAAAGTCTTATTTTAAATATATCAAATAAACAACTTGGATATATCAAAACGTGTACAGACATGTTCAGGTACAGGTAATTTATTGTGTGACTCATATTCAGATTATAAGCATTTTTTGGTAATGAGTCATTGCTTAATTAGCCGATTACTTACAATTTGGGCTATATTTGGTCATCTAACGCTAGTGAATGCGTCGGAAACGCTGAATGATAAAAAGGTATAAATTGCAATTAAAACTTTTCCTTCGTACTTTAACGGGCTTAGGACCGTCAAAATACAAACCTATATAATAATATAGGTATTGTATTAAGGCGTACTTAAAAAATTTGAACTACCTGTAACCCTAACGCTTAATTTTTTTTAATAGAAAGACATTTATAAGAGTTACTTATTAATGAAGAAAATGTTATTACATCTTAGTCTATCTTTAACAAGATTATTTCTAATCCGCCTGAATTAATTTTTTTACTCTGAAAATACGGCTTATTTAACAAAAAATACATCTTTAAAAGTTACTTGTAATTGTATCAGCTGTCTACAAAAAACTAGTAAAGCTCATCCGACAACGAAAAATTTAAAGTGCCTGTAACTGAAAAGGAGCACAAAATCGCAATTGAGTGTCTATGGCAAGGTGATGAACAATTAACCCCTCTACAAGCTGCGCTAAGTTTTATTTTGAATACGTTTGAATCTTGGAAGATAAAGACAAAATTAGGATTTTTTCATACAAAAAATATTTAAAGTGCATGTAACTCAAAAGGAGCACAAAATCGCAGTTGAGTGTCTATGACAAAGTAGTGAGAAATTAGCCCCTCTACAAGCTGCGCTAAGTTTTATTTTGAATACGTTTGAATCTTGGAAGATAAAGACAAAATTAGGATTTTTTCATACAAAAAATATTTAAAGTGCATGTAACTCAAAAGGAGCACAAAATCGCAGAAGAGTGTCTATGACAAAGTAGTGAGCAATTAGCATCTCTACAAGCTGCTTTAAGTTTTATTTTGAATACGTTTGAATCTTGGAAGATAAAGACAAAATTAGAATTTTTTTATACAAAAAATATTTAAAGTGCCTGTAACTCAAAAGGAGCACAAAATCGCAGAAGAGTGTCTATGACAAAGTGGTGAGCAATTAGCACCTCTACAAGCTGCGCTAAGTTTTATTTTGAATACGTTTGAATCTTGGAAGATAAAGACAAAATTAGGATTTCTTTCATACAAAAAATATTTCAATATTTTTTTTCTCTGAAAATACGGCTTATTTGGCAAAAACTCAATCTATAAAAGTGATTTGTAATTGCATCAGCTGTCTACAAAAAAAAAATCAGCCGAATCCGTTGACCTTCTGTCAAAAATTTCTTAATGTCCACTTTTTTATCATTCGGGACCAGTGTGCGTCATTACGATCATTTTTTTGTTTTCAATCACACCTGGAAATCTTCCAATTACTCGTATGAAAATATTGGAATTATAGTTGTTAATGTTATAACTTTACTGCTACTACCTCCATGCCCGTTTACTATTCAATGCATACATAAGCACAATGTCTTGAGAGCGTTACATTGAGTCCTTTCCATTGGTACCTTAAAGCGAGATTTTCACTTTAAAAAAAAAAATCTCGATTTACATCAGTATTTTTTGCGTAGAGTTACTTAGTTTGATGTTCAAAATGGTTAGTTGACAGCCTCGGGTATGGTCCATTGACATCTCGTATGAGACTGATTTTGCTCAATCCATACTTCCATACTTCCATACTTAATATTATAAATGAGAATGTCACTCTGTTTGTTTGTTTGTATGTTTGTTACCATTTCACGACTAAACGGCTGATCGGATCTTAATGAAATTTGGCAAGAAGATAGACTTTAACCTGGGGAAGGACATAGGCTATATATCATCACGCTACGACCAATAGCGAAGAGCGGAGCAGCAATGAAAAATGTTGCGAAAACGGGGAAAATTTGTCGCAGACGAAGTTGCGCGGGACAGCTAGTAGTAATATAAAGTAAACGAGGTCAGTAAGTAAGTAATAGAAAGTGTTGGATTACTTTAACGTATTTAACTAAAATATGTGATTGTGGATTGGCTCACTAAGGCAGAACTACGTGGTCAGAATTATAACCAATCGGTTATTATAATCAGGTTCAAAGTGTTTGACATATTAATTGGGAACATATTTGCATTTTTTGTATCCTTCCTTGGGATTTTTTTCTACACATTTTGCTCGTTCTTCCCCACTGCAAAGAATTTTGATCTTACGCAGTTTTGAAGTACGAAAAAAAATATTAATCTGTTTGTATTTTACAGTTAACAACACCACAAGTAATGTGGCTGCGATCCGGATCAGTATCCGTCCGCCAAACGCTTAAATACAACTGCCTTGACTCCGTTCCTTACGTTAAAGACAACTTGTCTTCATCAGTAAGACTGTTGAGTTGGTATGATATAGTAATTGGACCGCAGGCAACAAGGAAATCTCCTCATTCTTATTCCGTATCCGTGGCTACAGATGAATGCAAGGTAAGAAAAAGTTTGTTCGTGCGGTGGTTGTTGGTGCGTAAACCCTGAAATAAAAATGGCTGACGGACTTGAAACTAACAAGATTACGTAACGACTAACTATTTCATCATCCATAAGAAACTGCTCGAAAGACAAAAACAAATTCATATTATGATTTTATAACATTTCAGAAAGGAAGTACAGAATGGAAGAGTACTATCATAGAATTCCAAAGTTCCAGCGTATACAGGATACCAATATCTGATTTATGGATTGGAGATATCCGTAATGCTGATCAAAAGATGAGCATCGAAAATGTTGAAATTTGCTTTAAGTAAAGCAATTTACTCATAATGTCTACTCTAATGTAAAAGCGTATTAAATGTTTGAATAATGTTTTTGTTTTTTTTTTACACTACGAAAAGCATCCAAAACCCTTTTAAGTACATATCAAAGTGATCGATACAAGTTTTGTAAAAGAAAAACTTGGCCCAGTAAACCTGAACCATAGAGCATAACAATGGACTTATTGACATAACAGAGGAAAAAAAGAAGTAAGTCATCATCTACCTAGCCTTTTCCTAAACTATCTTGGGGTCGGCTTCCAGTCTAACCGGATGCAGCTGAGTACTAGTATTTTACATGAAGCGACAGCCTATCGGACCTCCACAACCCAGTAATTGGGTAATACGATACCCCTTAGACAGACTGGATGTCAAACATTTTTTCCTCAAAGCCATACGTTCATGTACGGATGTGTATAAATGGGTCTTAAAAATGGCATTGATGTTCCTAAAACACTTTTAGGGTTCCGTACCCAAAGGGTCAAACGGGACGCTATTACTGAGACTTCGCTGTCCGTCTGTCACCAGGGTGTAGCTCATGAACCGTGATAGTTAGCCAGTTGAAATTTCTACAGATTATGTATTTCTTTAGCCGCTATTACAACAAATACCAAAAACAGAAAAAAAAAAAATAAGGGGGCTCCCAAACAAAAAAGTGATTTTTTTGCTCGTTTTGATAAATATGGAACCCTTCGTGCGCGAGTCTGACTCGCACTATGCCGGTTTTTTAACCGACTTCTAAAAAAGGAGGAGGTTCTCAATTCGGGTGTTTGTATTTTTTTTTTTATGTTTGTTCGCGCATTACTCCGTCGCTTGCAAACCGATTTGGAAAATTCTTTTTTTATTGGAAAGGGTATACTTCCCAAATGGTCCCATAGTCACCAAGTCGGGATCTGATGATGGAATCTTGGCGAAATCGAGGGAACTCTTCAGATTTTATAGGAAAACGTACAGTGATTTTGGTATTTTCTACAATAAGTGAAGCATTTGCGTCCAATAAGAACCATTCTACCATCAGATCCGATGATGAATCCAAGAGACAGGCTTCGGAACTCCATAACAAGGCAATGAATTTTAGCTGTGTTTGGGCTTGTTGGAATTGTAACTGTATGCACTTTCCAGGTGTATACACCGATTACGCTGAGATTTATGATCCGATTTGCGTGATTCTTCTTTAATTTGATGTGGAATACCTGCCATTTGGTCCCATAAAAAAATAATATAAGTTTGGCCATATAGTTTTCATTTTATTTAAATTTTTGTTATATGTAAATTTTTCACGTATGTACACCGATTTCTCCGTGATTACTGGACCGATTTAGATGATTTTTCATTCATTTGGTAGAGAAGCTTGCCCGGTGGAGCCATATGA
The DNA here is from genome assembly GCA_963082945.1 of Cerastis leucographa. Taxonomy (NCBI): domain Eukaryota; kingdom Metazoa; phylum Arthropoda; class Insecta; order Lepidoptera; family Noctuidae; genus Cerastis; species Cerastis leucographa. The sequence goes on from OY720382.1 coordinate 7,269,758, forward strand.
AGTTAATTATCTTTGCTTAGGTACTTTTTGAGTCATCCTCTTTATTATGCATTTTGTCCTTTGTCGTATGTATGGACGATGTGCTGGTGTCTAGTTACAATGTAAAAATTATACTTGACTAGGATTAAAGTGAGATAACACAACTGAAAAGGCTAAAATAAAAACTTTTTTACAAAAAAAAAACCGACTTCCATAAAACACTAAAAAGTGGCAAATAATTTTAGTTTCGGAAGTCGGTGGCAAAAAAGTAAATGAAACAAACAAGTCACCGACTGCCGAAACTAAAATTATTTGCCACTTTTTAGTGTTTTATGGAAGTCGGTTTTTTTTTTGTAAAAAAGTTTTTTTCTCAAAATCAATCGTTTGCAGATAGACAGACACTTCTAAGGTAGGAAAATATGTGTCCCTTCCCCCCCTCTAATTTCTAAAGATGTAAGAGGAGGAAAACTCTGAAAAAAATTGGGTCAGAAAACAAATTTCCCAAATTGTTTTCTAACCCAATTTTTTTCAGAGTTTTTTTTTACGTTCTACTCCCGTAGAATGTAAAAAAAAAACTTTCAACGAAAATTAGATTTGATGTTAAGCTTTTGTGATATGGGACTTTTTCATTAAACTGCAGCAGTAACTTTGTTTTTCATTAACTACTATGATAAACAAATTTAGTTTGCTTTATTGAATGTAATACAATACAACATACAGGGTGTTGTTTTGCATCCTCGTCAAAATTCAAGAGGATGTCACGAAAGACATAAATAATCAGTTAAAATTACGGTACCTAGTTAATTATTAATAAACTCTGATTTTTTTGGTTGTTTAAGTTTGTCAGTATTTTAGAATTTACCCCTTAACGTGGTTCAGGGAATAAGAAACTATCGAATAAACGTTTGAAATTGTTTGTATGTATGATGCGTGGTTATAGGGCCAGGATCAGACGAGCCGCGTTTAAAACACGGGTGTTTTACACTTACCGATATTGGTAAAAAAGAAAAAAAAAATTACCTACCCATTTTATGAGTGATTTGGGACGAAAATCATTAGCATAGTTACCTCTTTGAATATGACGAGGATGCAAAACAACACCTTGAATATAATTGAGCCTTCAAAATATTTTTATTACATTGTTTGGTGCACGGAACCCTGTGTGTGTGACTACGAATTGCACTTGGCGGGTTTTTTCATGTATGTTGGGGTCGGCTTCAATTCTAGCCGTATGCAGCTGAATATCCGTCATTGACATAGAGCGACTGCCTATCTGACCTCCACAACCCAGTCAGTACTGGGTAATACGAAACCCCTTGGTAAGGCCGGTTGTAGGACGCCACTGACTACCTGTAACGGCTGTCAAAGATCTACAAATGACAGCCGGGATCAACGGCTTGACGTGCTTTCCGAGGCATGGACGAAATTCGGTATGTATTGGGTAGTCATCCATCCACGGACCAACCTAGGCAAGCACGGCTTAACCAAAACGGCTGTTATTTTTAAGCACTGCAACAGACAACTCAAATAAGAACGTCATAAACATCTTGCAATTATTCATTATGAGAACAGTACTAATACTGTCACATTGTCTTACAAGCAAATATAGATCTTATTGTTTTATAATAAGCAACTTTCAACCTTAGGGTGGTGAAGTAATTTAATAATGATTACCAAAATACACAAAACGATAACAGGGTTCTAACCGATTAAATACAAAATACACAAAAAGATTTCTGTTTTTTTTTTACAAGGTGGTTTATTAATAATTATAGTTTATAATCATCATCATCCACACCACACAGTCCACAGCTAGACATAGGCCTATTCAATCGCTCGCTACTCAACTCGATCCTCGGCAACTCTAATCCAGTTGCTACCAGCCATCCTGCGAAGATCGTCGCTCCACCTAGCCTGAGGGCGTCCCACCTTACGCTTGCCGATTCGCGTTCTCCACTCAATAACACGTCTACCTCAATGGTCATCGGTTCTACGGCTAATATGGTCGACCCATTGCCACTTGAGCTTACTTATTCTGTGGGTTATGTCGACAACTCTGGTTCTCTGTCAGATCACCTCGTTCCGGATGCGATAATATGAATATAATTTTCTTTCAACTACGCAGTAATGTTATTAATCACTACAAAACCGATAACAAAGGATGTCTTTTTCGTATATTTTGACACGGTAGTTGTAAGAAAAATAGATTACGCAACTTGCTAAAGTGAGTAATTAATGCACTCGTGTTAATTTAGTGCCCTCGCGTGCGCTCGGGCACCAACATAACACTCGTGCATTAATAACTCACTTTGCGCTCGATGCAACAATCTACTGCTGTGATGATAGTTGGACCACACATTGTTAAAAATCACTTGACATTTTAGACACCTTTTTGGGGTAAAAACGGAACCCTTCTTATTTCGTCATGCCTGTCCTAACAGATGTCATGCACACGGCGACACATCAAGCAATACATTTCCAGTATAACATGGCTTCGCTTTGTATAAATTTTCCTTACAATGAGAGATCCGAACAAACTGGTTTTGTATAACTTGATTGCTCGTGGGGTTTACAACCATTTTATTTGGAGATTTACTGCATTCATCGGTACGTATTGGAAAAAAAGTTTATTCTGTACACACCATACAATGATATAGTGACATTGTATGACATTACAAAAAACCGGCCAAGTGCGAGTCAGACTCGCGCACCGAGGGTTCCTTACAAACCAAAATTACTGAAAATAATAAATAAAAATATGTGATGTAACTACAAATTTAAGGTTTTCGGAATTTTTCCTTTATATGTGCTATAAAACATTGCTTCATGCCAAATTTCAAGATTATAAGTCGACTGCTCCGCTTTAATTTTGTGTATTTTTATTGTAAATGGCCTGTATTAGGCCCAAATTTGATGTAAACAAACTCAGATTAGTCCTATGAAGAAGTGTGAGTGTTATCTTCTAAAAAAACTAAAGAATCAGCAAAAAAACAAAAAATATACTTGGTTTAGTGTCCGAGAAAAATAACGATTGCTCAAGGATATTGTGTTATAGTGCAATATAACTAAACCAAGTGCTAGTGATAAGTGGACTTAATACAAGGTGGTGCAATAATAAAGAGAAGAACAATATTTTCTTAAATCGTCTAACGACTTTATTAGTTAAAAATATCTGTACATGTAGAAAGGAACGCGTAATTTCAGCACCTACCCAAACGATCTAAATGGTCGAGAGACCATAACGTGAACCCTTATAATCTATCGGTCGCGAGTTCGAGCCCAGCATTCAGCAAAATTTTTGGAATTTAAATTTCCGAATATTTTGACTACATTATTATGGAGAACGAGCGAAGTGAAATTAATAATATAACATTCAGAAAACCACAACGTTCTAGTTCGCTTTGTGATTTATCATCAAACCAATCCCTCTTTGACGCAACAATGTTAAGTTTACCAAATACGTCAATCAACGAATCACAAACCAATAAAGAGCTTTACGATAAAATTAATCTATTACAAGAAGAGTTACTCATCGCAAACCAAGAAGTTACTAACTTGAACTTAGAAAACACTACCCTAAAACGAGAATTAGAAAAATGTAAACATGTGGTAGATAATTATAAAAAAGTCTGTACGGCAGAAAAAACCATTAGGACACCTAAGCCAAAATCGGCCAAGAAGAAAGGTGTTTCAAGAAGTCAGATTGGATTTAATACACCTCTAATACTACCGCCTGTTATCAGTGAACATATACTGGAGGAACCGAAAACTTCACAAGAAACGGTAAGTCAAGGAGATCCTTACCTTGTCTTAAGCTGTGACGAACTAAAACCAGATCAGAAATTTAGATCTCAACGTAAAATATGTTTACTTAGTAGTGATAATAAAAACGACGTACTGTCAATAGCTGAAAATACATTCCAAAGTAACTGCAATCTATGTCATTATTTAATATCACATGGAAATACAAAACAGCTTCTAAGCGGTCTGGAGACAAAGTTATTATCCTACAATATGAATGACTTCTGCGTTATATTTCTTGGGGAAGAAGACTTCAAGAGGACTAACGACTATTATGACATGATTTTCCATATACGTGAAGTACTTCAAACAGTCCAACACACTAATATAATTATATGTATGCCAACTTATAAGTATCCATTTGACACCAGCTTATTCAATTGTCGAGTGGAGACATTTAATAATCTTTTATACTTAGACATACTGACGCATAAGCACGCATTTCTTATGGATAGTAACCTGAATCTGGACTATGACAGCAGCATGTTTAACAAATACTCTGGCAAAATAAATAAACTTGGACTACGCACTATATTTAAGGATTTACTGGACTTAGTTACGGACATTATGCAAAACGTTGACATTCATCACAATTTAAATGACATTGACACAACAGAAGACCACTTTTTTCTTGACTAATCATCTATACATAATGCACCAAAACATTGCAGGCTTGCTAGCTAAATGCGATACTCTTGCAGTCTGTCTCAATGATTTAATTGATATAAACATAGGTGTGGATGTCTTATGCATTACGGAACACTTTATGATGGAGACCTATGACAAACACCTGAATTTAAATAACTACTGTTTAGCGGCCTGTTATAGTCGAAAAGAAACTAAAAGAGGTGGAGCGTGCATATTAGTGAGGTCTGGTCATAAATGGAGTGAGCTGCCAAATATAGCAAAAATATCTACGAGTGGTGTCTTTGAATGTTGCGCCATTGAGCTAATTACCCATAAAATGATATGTGTCTGTATTTATAGAGTACCAAATTCCAATAATTTTAATGAATGTATTAGTAAACTAGAACGAATTTTGCACATTTTAATGAAAAAGGATTGTAAAAATATTGTTTTGGCAGGAGACTTTAATATAGATATACTTAAACGGAATAAGCAATCAATAGAATTCGAAAATATGTTATTAAGCTTTAACTTGAAACTAGCACTTCATCAACCAACTCGCCTCAAGAGCAAAACTTGCATTGACAATTTTGCGCATAACTTTAATAGTCTCTGTAAGGCTTCAGTATTAGAGTTAGCATTGTCGGATCACACAGCCCAGCTGCTGAAATGCCCAATTAGCAAAGTATGTGCTATTAATCGGTGGAGTAGGACAAGACGTGACTATAATAATGATAATATTAAGAAATTTAAGGGCCATCTGCGAAATCTCACGTTTTCGGAAGTATATGAATCAAGTGACCCAAATGAGGCATTCAACACGTTTGCAGATATTTTTTTACTACTATACAGACAGTGCTTTCCTGAAACTATCGTTTCGGTAAATGCTCATAAAAAGCAAAAATGGGTATCTCGTGGCATTAAAAAATGCAGCGAAAAAAAACGACAATTACTGTGGACGTTCCGTTTAAAACCGAATCAAAATAATAAAAAGCAATTCAAAAATTACTCTAAACTGTTTAAAAAGATAATAAATTTGACTCAACGAGCTCAAAATAACCATAAAATAAATATATCTAATAATAAATCCAAAACAACATGGCAAATAATAAGCCAAGTTAAGCTAAATTTGCCAAAGAATAAAAATCAAAAGAATCAAAATGGTTGAGTTGAATGATGGCTGATACATGCGTCATGTTCGTGAACGGGCGCTGTCAGTTGTGACTGGTCATCTCTTAGCTGCCACGGTTTATTTTAATTACTTTATTTTTTAAATACTGATTTAATCTTTTACTCTGGACGCTCTTAACTTGCCCGTATTTCTACATTGTTCTCACATATTTTTAATTCTTAACATGAATGATGTAACCAAGATTTTGTAACATATTTTGATTTAAAAGAGTGTCCATGGAGTTTCTTGCCCGTTCTTCTCCATAGAGATCTACGCTACGGAATGGGCAACTACAGTACTTTCACAAGTTATTATGCCTTGTGACTGGGACTGTAGCTTCGCGTTTTATTTTGTTTTTTTTGACTTTCAAAAGTGCCTGTAATGGTCTAATTGAAATAAATGCTTTGACTTTGACTTTAACTTTATAATATTCCATATATAGATCCAAAATGTATTTCTAATTTATTTAATAATTATTTTATTGATAAAATTAAGCCAATTAGTAACTCGGGAGACAGAGTCACAAAACATATTTCCAACAGAAAAGATTCGATGTTCATGGCACCAAGTTTGCCAAGCGACGTATTAAAAATAATTTTAGCCCTTAAGAATACAAACAGTGTAGGTTATGATGGAATTTGTACTAAAATACTGAAAGCAGTAGTTGAGGAAATTTGTTGTCCGTTAAGTTACATTATAAATTTGTGTATAAGCGAAGGTATTTTTCCAGGTGCCCTAAAAAAATCAGTAATTAAGCCGTTGTTCAAAAAACAAGATAGAGAGGTAATGGAAAACTATAGACCGATTTCATTGATACCAATGTTCTCGAAGATAATTGAAAAATATATTTATAAAGAACTCAATTTATATCTAGAAGCAAAAAATATTCTTTGCAAAGAACAAAAAGGATTTAGGAAAAACAAATCAATTAATATCGTCGTTGCGCGTGCAAAACCGCGGAAGAGTAATTTGTAAATACCGCGTATCTGTGTTTCCACGATTTTACAGGAGGAAGAAAAAACTTAATAACTTAGCCATTTATTTATATTTTACTGACTGAACTTTGTGGACATGTCTTAACTACTTACTTTATTGGAAAATGAAGTAATTTTACCTAAAACTTGATCGGATTCCGAGTAAAATCACTTACGCGGTTTTGTTGCAATAAGTTGCAAAAATTTTAATTGTACTTTTAGTAGGTACGCGGATTTGAAATGAAATATGCTTATTATTTATGAATGAATTTATTATTAAAATGAAATAACAAAAAACGCTTCTTAAACGTAAACATAAAAAAACTATTCTTAATAATCTCAGCAATATTTCTTGCTATTAACTAATTATAAATAATAAAAATAATCAGTCCAATAAGTTGTACTTTAGTACCAAGTAGTAGTTGCACTTTGAATATTGGCCACAAATGTGTAGGTACCTACCTAATAAAAGTAAAGGTAATTTTACTATAACAGCAAAGTATTTAGCTGGTATAGTAAAAGTACCTTTTATCAATGATGCTAATAATTATTCATTGAATTCAAATATAATCAGCTTTTCTGCTCCTCAATTAGCACTTCTTTTTCTTTTTAAATCTTAATTAGTAAAACATTCTTATTAAATTAACATTCCAAACAATAATCTGTGTGGTACAAACTTCTAAAAAATAATTATACTTAATCAGGTAATCACAGTCTTTAAAATCTCAGTAAAATTAACATTAAACATTACTATTTTATGTATAAGGTAAATTATCATAAAAACTATGACAGTCTCTAGGTATGACACTCTTCAGCTCCTGTAGGTGGTCATACTTTGTTTTAGTTATTGGTTGTCTAGATTCATAAAGTGACGGCACACTGTCAATCAGACATGTTATTTTCTTTGGTCTTCTAGGCAAAGGAATAAAGTCATCAGCAAAATGGAGCTTATAGTCGATTGTTCCACTTGGATTATACCTCAGAGCCCTTATATCTACGACACAGTGATCACCCGCCCCACGACCAGGTCTTATTGATTCATAAATCAGGTAATTCTTAAGACTGAAGTCATTAAAAAACGTATAATCAGGTGTTATAACTTCGTAAGGACTTGGTACTTTTCTGGCTTCCTTTGTAATAGTTGCATATTGTGACGGTAAAAAAATTTCCCGGTTCTTCAGCTTCCTCTCAATCACGGAGTGAACCGAGTCCACTTCCATTTGTGTGTGTCCTTTCTCTAAATATTTTTGTGTTATGACAATGTTCTTGGCCATAGCCAAACGCAACAACGCATTTGACACTACATTATTCCTATTCTGAGCGGTACAGCCATCTGTAAATATTACAACATCTTTGGGATCGTTTTCAAGTAATAAGTAATTTTGTCAAATAATTTACAAAAAACGATGCGTATGTAGTGGCTTTCAAATCGCATACCGTCTCGTCAAACCAGTAGCATGTGACTTCATTATTGCCTAGATTGTATACTGAAAAATTGTGAACAGCGAGTTTTGTTTTAAAATAAAGTGCACTGGCATTAAGGAACGGACACAGCTTTACAGCCTGAAGGTCTGCTGTTATTGCATGTATGATTCCTTTCTGTGCTGCCTCTTTGTCAGAGTTTTTTTCAGCTCTAGCTAAATCTTTAAGTTCAATGTGTTTGGTATACAGCTCGTCTGATAGATTTCCTACTTTGTGAGCACAGCACTGGTCGCAAGCATCTTTTTTAGGTTGAAAAAGTCCGATATTTTCTTCAAACAAAACACCTTCAAATATCTTTCTAGAAGCTATGGGTTCGTTTCTCAAACTTGAATAGTCTACGTATAGACGATATAACTGTGATTTTGATTGTATTATTGGTTCTAAGTATAGTTTTGATGTTGACTGTCTACAATAATGGGATGGTAGTTTGGGTAGCGCAGTCAAATATTTTCTAGCCAGTTCTTTTTTGGGTTCTTTGACTACTTCATCTCCTGGTTCAGATTCATTACTATTACTCGTCTTCTCTCCAAGCCATTATCGAACTGTCCATTCTTTAATACCCAGTGTTTCCAAAAATGTTTTTAAACAAACTCTTTCTTTTTTATCATTTACTTTTAAATAGTAAATTTTGGTATCACTCCTTCTTGAATTAGAGCTTTTAGTTTTTCTAGTTGTAGGTATCTTATCTACCATTGATGATACGTACATTTTCTTTTCTTGCCAACTCATTTTCCAATAGGTTTTAAAAATTTGTGATCGAACTTCTTCTGTTAATTTTGAACAATACATAGCTTTACCACTAAAACATCGCGTTGACATACATAACGGCCCCATTACTCTTGCTGGTTTTGGATCATTTTGAACAAATTTAGTGCCCTCTTTTTTAAATCCAACATACTCTTCTCCCATCATTCTCTGCCGCTTATTTTTTATTCTTTTCCAATTATTTGGATCCCCTTTGTGCTTTTTTTTATTTCTATTCGATGTTTCTTCTATTTCCCTTTCGAGAAACCACTCCATATTATCTGGCGATAATGGTTTTAAATTTGTAATGTCTGAAATTGCGACAAAAGAAGGATCAGCGACTGAATCGTCGGATGAAAAATCATTATCGTTCAACACAGTAGAAGTAGCAATATAATCATCTTCATTTTGTAAAACTGGATCAAAAACTGTTGTAAGTGTAGTAAACTCAGATGTTACATTTTCATTCCGGCATTCTTGCTCTTGCTCTATTTCCTCCGACACAGGGATAGTAACTATTTGCAATGCTGGTTGATTTTTATAATTAAGTTTATTTAATATTTCCTTCTTTTTTTCTAGCAATGCGTTTCGCCTTTCACATAGGTCTTTGAGAGTTACCACTTCATCGTCAATACAAGCATTTTCTAAAAAACAGTCAACATTTTCTTGGTCCTCCATCATTATTTGGTTAGGTACTGGATTTTAAGCTTCAACGTATTTACCTAAAATAACAAAATAATTTTAGTTTAATGCAATACCGCGTAAATAACCAACACAATGAAATGATGTAAATATCAATACCGCGTAATTACGTATTATAGGATTAACTCGTCAGAATTATTAAATTATTAAATAAATAGATGTATCTACACCATGCATGCATAAACATATTGGTAAAGACACATTTTAAACAATTAAAACGTACTTACATAGTTGTTTTTAGCGGCAAAGTAATATATTTCAGAAGCACGCATAGATTGTGTGACACTTGTTCGCCGATTTGGTAAATACGCGGACTTGCAGCCAACTTCAAGCTTAATACTGTTCCGCTGTATTGTTTTAATGCTAAAAATGACGTTTCCTATTGGCTAATTCGAAACGCGTGAGGTCTAATATAAGCGAATCCGCGTTGAGAATCTGTTGGCGCGATATTTCAATTTTGCACCTTTTGTTGTTACGCGGTATTAACAAACTGCTGTTACGCGGCTTCGCACGCGCACCGACGATATGGCCATTTATGACTTTTTAAATATTGTAATGACAAATATGGATAAAAACACTCCAATGTGCGCAATATTCTGTGACTTGACCCAGGCATTTGATTATGTACAACATAATATTTTAATTAAAAAACTGCATGCTTACGGTATAAGAGGTAATGTCCTTGAACTCTTAAATTCGTACCTACATGAAATAAAACAAATAACGGAGATCCATAGAATAAATGTAAGAACCAAAAAAGAAGAAATCTTTCTTTCGGAGGAACGTAACGTTATCTATGGAGTTCCACAAGGAAGTATACTAGGACCACCGCTTTTTACATTGTATATCAATGACTTTCCAAGGGCAATCAGTTATCCTACGACACTGTTCGCGGATGACAGTACGATAACTATTCCTTGTAATCAGAAAGATTTTTATAAAAAAGACATAAATAATACATTAGAAAAAACTGTAGAATGGTTGGATAATAATAACTTAAAAATAAATTTAAATAAAACTGTTATTATGCATTTTTGCCAGCGCGCATTGACTCTTCCCAATCTTGACGTAACATACAAGAATATAAAAATTGACACAGTGATTACAACCAAGTTCTTAGGAGTAACGATCGATCGAAATTTAAATTGGAAGGCACATGTAGAGATCCTGACTAAAAGAATAAGCAGTAGTGCATATGCCTTATACAGTTTGTCACGAAAGGTTAGCATAGATGCTTTATTAACTGCTTACTACGGGCTTACGGAATCTGTTCTCAGATATGGGATTATCTTTTGGGTAACTCAACTGACATCGAAGCCGCATTTAAAGCACAAAAGAGATGTCTCAGAGCCATGTTCAAGTTGAAAACCACCGATAGCTGTAAACCCTATTTCTTACGTTATAAAATTTTGACACTGACATCCCTTTATATTCTAGAAACAGTCATGTTTATTAGAAATAATAAAACTTTATTTTCGCGAATGGCAGATAAATTTCCCAGAACCAGGCGTGATCAAAACCAGCTGTGTCCGCATAGGAGTAGGATTGCACTTATGCGCAAAAGTGTTTTTTGCGTGGCTCCCATTATTTATAATAAGTTACCCAAAAGTTGGAGAGAGCTAAATAACGTACAATTGAAGAAACAACTAAAATCATTTCTAAAGGACAAAGCATACTATAATATTAATGAATTTCTGACAGAACCATTTACTGTAACACAGATTTATTCATGATTTGATTAATTATTACTTTTGACATTATGTAGACGTTGACATTTACTATTACATGCTAAATTCACAGACATTGATTAAATTATGATTTTATTCTTATAATTTTGACATGTATAATTTTACTTGTATAATTTTGATATTTATTATTTTTATATTCGATTGAAATGATTAACTAAAAACAATACAAATTTAATTTTCAAAACATTTGCACGCCATAGTATGTGGCAAACATGTCTGAGCCGTTTTTTATTATTTTATGTTACCTTGCATGCACTTTTATTATTGTATGTAAACATAATTATGTTTGGGCAAATAAATATATCTTATCTTATCTTATCTTATGACTGGAAGTACCCTTTAGGTTTTGATTCCCTTGCGAGTAGTTGCGAGTTTGAAAATATGCGGCATAAACGGCTGTTTTTTTTTTGATTACGTTGACATAGAAGTTTGATTTGGTTACAGCTTGAAAGTATTATATACTTGAGTATTTGATATGAATTTCAATTTAATACCTCTACGCGTTCATGAGGAAAGGGGTCTTGACAGGCACAGACAGACGGACGGACAACAAAGTGATCCTATAAGGGTTCCGTTTTTTCCTTTCGAGGTACGGAAACCTTATAAATGACGGAAAACTATCAATGCTCATTAGCATGTGTACATTGTATACCCTTGGATCTCATACCCTTGTAATGTGATCTTGGATCTCATACCATGTATACCCTTGGAATTCAAAATGTTATGATACTTTTAAGGGATTTTGCTATAAAAGGTAACTGGTAACTAGTCGTTTTGAGTTCTCGATATTTCGGCACTTTTGTAAACACCATAATAACGGATAACCGCAGATTATCAGTTTAACATAACATAAAATCACGCCTTTTGCCCATGGGTGTAAACAGTAACCACAGAACGTTTTAAGTCACTTATAAAACTTTCCTTAGAATATTTTCAGTTAAATCCACGGAAATAACTTCGTTTTTATTTATTTATTTAACACTTCAAGTACAATGTACAGGGGCGGACTTAATACCATAGGCATTTTCTACCAGTCGACCTTTGGGTGATGCAGAGACAAACAGTGGTAGGTTCGTTTTTCATAAGTATTTCAACATTAGGTACTTACTAACGTATTTTTCGGTCTATAAAATTATCATAACTATGGAACCCTTCAATATACGTAGTCTGACACGAAGTAAGTCATGTTTTGTCAAATAATAATCTGTTTTTATGAGCATGGTGGCAAAAATAAGAAAAATATTGTGAGGAAAATTTTGAGTACCTATTAATGTGCATGGGTAAGTATAAGAGTAGAGGAAGACCAAAGAAACGATAGTTGGACTGTGTGAAGGATGATATAGCAAGAAAGGAGGTATCTGATGTGATGACAAGTAATAGAGAAGTATGGAAGAAAACCGATACTGCGCCGACCCCAGATAAATTTGACGGCACGGTTGGCGCAGTGGCTGAGCGATCGACTGCTGCGCTGCGTGTCACGGGTTCGATCCCCGCACGGAACAAATATTTGTATGGCCTACAGATAGTTGTTCCGGGTCTAGCTGTTTGTGTATGTGAGTCTAATTGATTGTAAACGCACCCACGATACAGAAAAAAATCCTAGTGTGGGGCAAAGTAAAAAAAAAAATGGGATAAGGAAAAAATAATGATTTTATGAGGATGGTAACCAAACATGCAATTTCTAATTACAGTCTTTAGTCGAGTAACAAAGTGAATAATAAGAATTTTAGATAACAATGTTTGTTCAAACGTTAATTAACATAATCGAAATTCAGGACAGGAAGTAGATTATTTGAACATAAAATATTATTATGTTTTAATTAATAGCAAACATTTAAAGCTATAAATATAATATACAGGATGGAAAATTTGTATTGAATGCACAAATTGAGGATAGAATATGAAACAGTAACTAAACAGTTTGATACTGAAAATACTTATCAAATGTAGTTATTGTAATTATCCTAACTTCTTAACTAATATTATAAATGCGAAAGTAAGTTTGTTTGTTACCTTTTCACGACTAAACGGCTGATCGGATCTTAATGAAATTTGGCAAGAAGATAGATTTCAATTCAACCTGAGGACGGACATAGGCTACATATCATCACGCTACAACCAATAGGAGCGGAAAATGTGAAGCAGACAAAGTTGCGCGGGACAGCTAGTTCATCATATGTTATTGTTCTAGGCCACACTACCGTTTTGATAGATAGAATATACTTTATTGCACACCAACCTTTGTTGTTTATTGCAGCTGTATTATTGTTACCATATTTTTTTTTGTTACAAAATTATTTGTTGAGTTGTTGTGAAAGTTTTTAAATTGAAGCTGTATAACTGTTTGGTATAATTTTTTGCATGCCAAATGGTAGAATGTACCAGGAATAAATAATTACCAAATGTAACAACTCATATTGTACTTACATTCAATGCAAATCAATTATTTCAACATTTATAACGGTAAAAGCAGTGATATGATGATGTTATGCAAATGTTACGGGAAAAATGGCGGCCTGTTTTAGCGAAATCTATATGACTGACTTGACCACTGATCTTACCACTGATCTTGGTTAGCTTTTTATTTTTAGTTGTTGCGTAAGATGTTTACATAGCATCACGCCCGTAATCCTCGAAGGGATAGGCAGTGTACTTAACAGCACACCACGTAACTCGCAATGTACTTATAATTCCCATATAATGGAAGGGGGGGCCTTTGCCATCAACTGGGCACGAATCCAGACTCCGTGGCTACTACTGAAAAGTCCTGATGAAAAAAGCCAATAACATTATGCCCAACCAAAGAATCTAACCCAAAAGGAACACAAAGGGCGAAGAAGGAACATGGATGGGTTTTAGTCAGTACAAGTCAAAAAAAAAAAAACGCTAGAGCGCTATTAAATTCTCACTTAAGTGGCAAGCGCCAAGGTACCCCGGAAAATTTAATTTTTCTTACGTTATTTGCAATGCAGTTCAGTGACAGACTGTATCATCATCTGCCTAGCCTTTTCCCAACTATGTTAGGGTCAAGACCCAGTCTGACTGGATGCTGCTGAATACTTTATCATAGAGCTACTTCCTATTTGACCTCCAAAACCCAGTTAGTACCGGGTAATACGACGATACCATTTGGTAAGACCGGTTGTAAGACGCAACTGACTGTAAGCTGTAACGGCTGTCAAAGATTTACAAATGACAGCCGGGACCAATGGCTTAACGTGCTTTCCGAGGCATGGAGGAAACTGGTAAGACTGGCTGTCAGAATTGTTCACTGAACTGAACTGACGGCTATGTTGAAAATAAAATGGCGGACAGAAAGGCTAGTTAAGCTCCATCCATGCTAAAATATTCAAACTTTGATTTTAAGTAGTGTTTACTGCGTTTGTTCGTGCTGGATAAGTCAGTTTAATTAGCTGTTTTTCATTATCCGGCACGGATGTTTTGCCAAGTTCTTATCTGGTTTGAAGTCTAGTATACCGATAACTGCGAGAACGTTGAGACCTAAAGTTAACCTAATTGGTAGGTATTTTAATTACAAAAACAGGAAATTGAAATATTATAACAAAACTGAATTTTTAATTAACTAAAATTTCGAATTAAGATAAGAAATATAGCATTAACATTGAAGACCCGCGTGGAATTTAAATATTACTATATCCAAATCAACTTATTGACTGAACAGTTTGAATACTTCCTGGCAATAACATTAAGCAGTTTTCACAAACTGTATAATAGTAGTTGGTATAACTGAAAAAAAAAAACTACTACTTTTAGTGCAGTCGGATAAAATATTTGTGTTAGCCCTCAAGCCATAAGTAAAATGTTCTAAATACTAAGTTTGTAATAGTACTGTCACTCTTGAGTAACAGTACTATTACAATCATGATTGATGATCGTTATAAAGATCCTCGGATGTTTGTAACGATTATCAGTTTGTTTAATAATTAATTATTAAACAATGGTTTTGAAGTATCTGAAACGTCCGTATGAATGATATAAGTATGAAATAATTAAAGAAAATTATAAAAGAAAATTAGTAAGTATATAATAATATTACATAACATTACGCATGTAACCCGCGAAGGGTAATATCGAAATGTACCTTATATTACAATATAGTATCGTCAGTTATGTTTAGGTCCCCGTGTAAGGGGACGAGCCTATTGCCATCAACCGGGCACAGAACCAGGTTCTGCTACTAAGAAATTCCTGATTAAAAATCCCATTATAAGTTTGCCTGACCCGATAATCGAACCAAGAATATTTTGCAGGAGTGATGCTTGCGACTACCAGACCATAGATGCGATAAAAATTTGTATATAAATTTGTTTTTATATAAGTTTTATACTTTATTAATAACACTTGCAACGGGATAATTACCATGTGTATTATTTGTTTCGAGTTCCCGATATTTCGGCGCTGTTGCAAACGCCATGATCACGGATAAACGGTTATACGGATAATAGGTGGTAAATATCCCGTTGCAAGTGTTATTAATAGTGTTAGTGACCATGTCAGTTTAAAAACTTATAGTTTTATACTTACTTACTAGGCATAAAAGATACATTATTATGTTTATTCAAATGAGAATTAAGTCCAAATCTAATAATTTCTGACCGGAAACTGTTAACAGTATACAGGATGGTAATCCGTGACTGCTTACTAAAGAGATTAACTATAAACATTGTTCCAGTAGAGGCATGCGCCGAAAGAAAAATTAAAAGGGGTGAAATGTAACTGAAAACTGAAACATAAAAGAGAATCATGAATATTCAAATAAATAATTACGGTTTTATGGCAGTTTTCACAGAAACCAATGATAAAAAAAAAATAGCATGGGAGAATAAGTAGCGGGCACCCCATTCACGTATATAGCCATTCACGTTTATGGTCAGCACAATGCTTGCACAACGATCAGCGAAATTGTCCCTTGATCTAATGATGTAACCTAATAACTAATGAAAACTCAAAAACTCAAAGCATTTATTTCAATAAGACCATTACAGGCACTTTTGAAAGACAAAAAACAAAAAAAAAACAAAATGCGAAGTTACAGTCCCAGTCAAAAGGCATAAAAACTTGTGAAAGTACTGCTGTTGCCCATTCCAAAGCGATCTACGCTTTGGAATGCTCTATGGAGAAGATAGATTTTTTAATAATATAATATGAATAAAAATACTAGGCGACATCTAAACGTCACCTAAAAACGGCGCAACGTATAGAAAGGTGCGCCGTTTAGGTGACAGAGCACAAAAAAAAAATAAGAGATAAAATTTAAGTTCAACCTAGTGTTCATAAAAACCGTCTTGAATTAACGTTAAGCATTCGTTTGCTTAGGTTTGGTTAGAAGTGAACCCGAGCATAGTTAGGAAAAAGCTAGGCAGAAGATGGTTTCGTAGGCAATTCTGATATTAAAAAAAAAAACAAGCTTTTATAATGATGCACTGAAAAGCAGAAAATAAATCTTGGAGCAAATGTGTCTGTTGAAGAGTTTTGAGAAGACAATCCTGGCTGTAGGATCAGGTAACACAGAGAATTATGTTTATTCATAAAAAATTAACGCGTATCGACACAAAGTTTCATGTCTGTGCTATTAACCGTTGAAGAGTTCCCTCGTTAGGAGACGATCCTGGCTATAGGATCAGTTTATTATACAAATCGTGATTATCCATCAAATATAAACTCGTATGCAAAGTTTCGTGTCCACGCTATTAACCGTTGAGGAGTTCCGTCGTGAGAAGACGATTCTGGTTGCAGGATGATATCATGATAAAATTCATGTTAACCCAACAAATATAAACGTGAATACTAATGTTCGTGCCTGTGCTATTAACCGTTGAGGAGTTCTCTCGTTAGGAGACGATCTTGGCTGCAGAATTAAGTTAAGTCTGTCCTAAAAATGTATTGTCACAAGAACCAAAGGTGTGTGCAAAATTTTAGCTCAATCGGACATCGGAAAGTGGTTCTAATTTAGCTTCCAAGATTCCACCCGAACAAACATATACAGGGTGTAACGGAAAGGGTATATACATACTTAAGGGTCTGCTACAGACTATCAAACTGAACATGTTTCTCATGATAAAACATGTTTTTCAGCAAAAAAAAAATCTGCTTCCCCATAGAAAATTGTAATACCTATTCGACCCAAATGTATAGGCAGCTGATATATTTTTTTGCTGCAAAAATTTTTTTATGATGAGAAAAATGTTCAGTTTGATGGTCTGTAGCACACCCTTAAGGATGTATATACCCTTTCCGTTACACCCCGTATACATACATTGCTAGTTAAATAAAAGCTTGTAAAAATATTGTTTTCAATAACTGTCACAAATCCTCGCCAAAAAGAATCCCCTGTATATTAGAAGGAAAACTGTTCCGTTTCAGGAAAAAATAAGGTACTATAATCTTAGTTTCAGTCTGCCTTTAGACGGATTTAAAAATGGACTTAAAAGTGTTTTCATACATTTTATTAGTTTTTAGTTCTTTAGAACTTCAAAATACGTCAGGTATGTCCTAAAATCTAATCTTATCTAATAATAACTATCATTTAATTAACTATCTTATCTTACTAATATTATAAATTTGTGAGCATATATGGATGGATCGATGTTTGTTACTCTTTCATGCAAAAACTTCTAAACGGATTTGAATGAAACTTGCTACGCACGTAGTTTGAATTATAAACTATTATGTGTGTTAAAACAGGATATCTGTTTTAACACACATAATTATAGTTTATAATTCAGTAAATGAGTGAGTTCCCGTAAATTCCTGACAGTCAGCACGCTGTGGTGGAGAGGTGGAAAACTTCAAAAATGCACCCAATTACCAATCCCCCTGTTTTTAAATTATGCTGAGAATCAGCACTATTTAAACGTCAACACTCATGTTATAACGTCACCTTTTGCTACTTGCTAGTGTTTTACCTAGTGAGAAAAAGTATCGGAACGAAATCCCCGGCATAACATCTCTCTTTTAAGTTAGATGTCAAACTTTTATCACTAGCATTCTAATGGTTGACACTTCACGAGACCAGACGGCTGGCTATTTCTTTGGGCAAAGAATTAGCATTGCCATTCAACGTGGCAATGCTGCCAGCCTTCTGGGCACGTTTCCGGATGACAGCGATGTGGAGGAGTATTTTGACGCCTTAACGTCCTGTTGTTTTTAATTTAGTTTATATTTAGTTAGTTATTTTATGTAAATACTGTTATTTTTATTTTCTTTTGACTAATATAACTTACAATATTATTCCTGTTTCAGCAAAAATATCAGGAGAAATATTAGTAAGTAAAAAATATAACAATCAATGTAACCAATGAGAGCAAATTAAAAGCATATTTTGACAAACGATTTTTTTTTCTTTTTGCATGCAGCGTGGTGAAAAAGGTGATATGGGATTTCCCGTGAGTACTTTATGAAATAAAATTAGTTATAAGGCTTTGAAAATGCTCTGTGATGCAAACATTTTTTACCTGTGCGCTATTTTTTCTGTACTGTTCAGTATCAGTAATCGCTCCAGTTGCTCCATTCAAATTATTGGTATTCAGCTGCATCTGGATAAACTGGAAGCCGTCCCCAAAATAGTTGGTAAAAGGCTAGGCAGATGGTGATGGAGTATTAGTAATAGAACACAAAATTTCCATGTATGGTTCAATACTTTTTTTTTGATCCGACTTCAAATCAGCAAAATATGGACAGTTACTATTCTTAATAATATTAAGGAGCACGAGTGGCGGGTTTGCATGTCAGATTTTAGTCTCGAACCAAAATATTCATGCACAGACAAACCCAGTATAAGTACCATTTTGTTAATGGTTGTTAATTTTATTTTAGGGTCACCCTGGACGACCTGGACTGCCCGGCCCAATTGGAGACCCGGGATATCCAGTAAGTAATCAGCTCGTATATCGCAGTCAAATGCGTCTTCCAAGCTTCTTTCTATTCTTCTCTTCGAACGCGGCCACCTTTGTAAATGTAGTGGGTCCATCTTACAGGGGACCATCTAACGCCTCCACTCCAGGACTCGTTTGCTCCATAGGCCATCGACCCTTCGATAGCCACTCCAGCATTGTCACTTCATTGGTTGAGCGATAACAGTACGGTGGCATATTATCTTTCTTATCACGTCCTGCCAGTAATGCCAAATTATTTTGGCGCTTACATTTGTACACTCTATCATCTATAGCATTGATGATTGGTTTCCGCTGGGTTTGGCCGCCAAAATCGAAAGTCAGAAGAAAAATTTTCTGGGGGTGTTTGAGAATGATGTACAGAACACGAGGTAACCATTAAGAGGCCTCGCCCACGGCGGCTTTTTATCGATACAGCCGCGATGCTGTCGCTGGCTGTGTACCTTCGCCCAGATTCTGTATCGCTACTATCGCGATGCTTTCCGATTCCGTCACGTTGCAAACGCGATTCAGCATCGATACAGAAATGTGAAAGCGCCACCTGTGAACGCTACCGTTGCAAGATGGACTCAGTCGAGATAACATTGCTTACGTTGTGTTTGGTGCTGCTTTTATGTAAAAGTAACCAGCCGAAGTGTGCGCGAAGTAAACAGCATAAAATATATTGGATGGCGCGTTTGCATCGATACAGTCGCGATGCTGTCGCGCAAGTGTATCGATACAAACGCACGTTTGCATCGTTTCTGTCGCATGTTGCGCGCGACAGTGGCGATGCTGTCGATGTTGTATTGCATCGGTACAAAAAGCCGTGGGCGAGGGGCCTAAAGCGTCGATGTCCCTTACAAACCACCCTGTACAAATTAACTGCATACTTTTTCATGACCTATTTGTGTACTTTCTGTAGGGATATACGGGATTTCCGGGGATGCCGGGTCTAATGGGACCTCCTGGACTTGATGGGCATTGCGCTTGCAGATGGCCTCCTAAACGTAAGTTTTGGTTACTTAGTTAATCGTGGGCTTTGAAGTAATAATTAAACTCAGAAGTTATTCAAACTACATTCATAAACTGAAATATTTCTATCTTAATTCATAAATAGCCTTCTTTATTAGTCATTTTCTATTTTACAGCTTCACATGTTAGTGAACCAGAAAAAGAATTCGGGACGAAAGATTCACCAGCAGAAGTTTTTTGCAAGCATGCACCGGCCGGCGTCAAAACTGGTAATTAGGAACCTCGGAAGATTGCATTTTACCGATTACCTACCAATTTCAAAGAAAAAATTGTCAAAAATATGTATTGACAAGCTTTATGAAAGCTTGAGGTTATGTAATGCGATGGTTAAGGCCAGGTAGGGTGTTGATGCCCGTCAGTGAGCGAAAAATAACTCTTGCGGACATATTATTAACTACATCTTCGCAACGCGCAGTTACCGCGAGCACCATTTGAATTAGGGTTGCGCCTCATCTATATACGGAATCGCATTTTTTCATGCGCCTATCCTTTTCCGTCGCTCAGAACCGTCTTATGCTAGAGCGAGAAAAACAGCCTGCTAACGCTAGTCATATAGCATTCCCGCTAGATAGTAGATCACGCTTGCCTAGAAGAAACCGATTCACTCAAACTTTTAAGTGATCTGGATCATAATGATCGGGAGCATGATGGTATTTTTTCAGGTACTTATTTCATGGGACCAAAAAACAACGCAATTGAAGTTTTCTGCAATATGACTAGCCGAGAGACGTGCATCAGAAGAGATAAAAAAACCCCTGTTATAAATTACAATTATGATATCAAAAAGGGAGGTTTCTGGTTGAGCGATGTAGGGGTTGATATGAAAGGAATATTTTATGATGACGTAAGTTGAACTTCAAATGTTTGAAATAATATTTTAAAGGTTTTTTAAATCTTTATTTATTCCACCCACATTAAGATAACTAACAGATGATGATGAAATATGTGTCACTATCTTCCATGCCTCAAGTTCTAAAATACAAAATGTATGGGACATCGTGATAAAACTGTTCACAAGTTTTAAGTACAAAATTGGCAATCAAAATTATGTGTGTTTTTTTGTCAATATATTACCAAAAAACGACAACGCTCGTTGTTCTAGAATCATTTGTACAGGGTGTAACGGAAAGGGTAAATACATGCTTAAGGGTTTACTACAGACCATCAAACTGAAAATGTTTCTCTATTGGACGAACATCGTAATAGTGAAAAAAATATCAGCTGCCCCATTCGAATGGGGTCGAATAGGTATTGAGATTTTGTACGGGGCAGCAGGTACGGGGTGCTTTCACGATGTTTGTCCGATGGAGAAAAATGTTCACTTTGATGGTCTGTAGCACACCCTTAAGTATTTAAATATACCCTTTCCGTTACACCCTGTGTACTGAATCTTCAATGTGACGTTACTCAAGCCGTGAAAAGTCTAAAAAATAACATTGATTTGTTTTATTACAGATATTAGACCAAATAATGTGGCTGAGACTACAATCAGTGACCATGCGGCAAACTCTTAAGTACAACTGTCTAAATTCAGTTTCATACCCTACACTCAATCTGACCACATCAGTAAAATTGATGAACTTTCATGATCTACTGATTGCATCATATCCTACTGCCGATTCTCCTTTCTTTTATACTATACCAGCTGAATCTGACGGCTGTAAGGTAAGATACGTGTTGTGATCTTTACATACCTATGTTTTTTAGGCCACGTGGCCTACCATGCCGTATTGTTTTAATCTTATTCTATAATAGGAAAGAGATGGCGCTAGACGTATTCTATAGCTCTGTCTCTTTCCTGCACTGCCTTAAGACGTCATGGTTAACCCCCTGAGATACTAAGCAAGTGTCATACGTTTTCAAAGCGTTTCATTTACTACGATCACTTTTAATAGAATGAACATAACATCACGCCTCTAATACTCAAAGGTGTTGGGCAGAGGTGTATCTCGGATAGGAGATATAAGAGAATAACCCACATTTTGCCATTTTTGTATAAGTCCCATGTAAACGGAGGTCAGCCTATAGCCATCAACTGAGCGCAAATCAAGACTAAGTTGCTTCTACTGAGTTATTCCTGATGGAAAAATCAATAACTCTTTTACCGACCCGCGAATCGAACCCAGGATGACATGCTTAGCATTCGTGCTAATTGACCAATTGACCAATAAGGCGACTTTAACAGGATTAAAGTAAGATTATTTCGGAAGCTTAATTGGCTTTCCATCATCTTTGTCGCTGATAGTATTTTGCAGTATCTCTAGACCTACTCTTGAAATTCGTAGTGTTTAGACTTAGTGAAAAACATCCGTTTCTGCGTCAATATATTATGACTAGTGGTCTAGTTGCCAGCGCGACTATTGGGGGGTATTATTAGTTCGATCCCCAGGTTAGTTAATGTTATTGGATTTTTTTCTATTAGAAATTTGGTAGCAGTGGACGGAGGCCTTTGCCCAGGAGTGGGTCAGCACAGGCTAAGGGAAAAAAATGTTAGAAAAACCTCTATATCTTCTTCTGAGCGTGTCTATGGCAATCTAAATTGTTTCGGCCCAGGACAGAGCCACGAGTTTGGCGCCTACAGTAGCGTCGATCAATTCCTGTTATCAAAAAACATTAGGTGGCTTACCATGACGTCTTAAAGCATTATTGTTTTACTCCTTTTCTAGTGTGGGAAAGAGATGGCGCTAAACATCCTGTATAGCTCCGTCTTTTTCCCACACTGGTATAGGAGTAAAACAATACTGCTTTAAGACGTCACGGTAGGCCAGCAGGACACACAAACCTTTAATGTAACCTCTTTTATCAATATTTCAGGAACCAAGTACTGAATGGAAAAGTACTATAGTAAAACTAGAAACTAACAACGTATTCAGACTACCGATATATAATGTGTTTATTGAAGGTATCCGTAATGCAGAACAAAAGATGAGCATCGAAAGTGTTGAATTGTGTTTCGCATGATTTTTTTATATTAAAGTAGAGATATTTTCTTTCATTAAAGTATTCATATGTATGAAAAAGATTTTCATTTCAACTCTCCTTTCGCAGGTCCGAAGCAGTTACTTTTGTTTTCCTCACTTTTTACTCTTCGATCAAAATTATTAATTTATTATTAGGGTGTTATTCATAATAATTGTACGTAACGGATATGAACAAGATATGAAAATAAATTTAATGTAACAGACAAGATAACAGATAGGAATTGTAAGGACTAGTACATAATACTACTACAAGTGTATAAAAATAAATATTAGTGTTATTTAATGGGTCTTTGGGCCATTCATTTTATCCAGGAGGTAAATAAAAAGCTTTTATTTTGATTGACTTATAATATTGCTTTATTAAGTACGATTATTTTAGGAAAGTAATTTTTAGGAATCACATATTAATAATTAATATAGCATCCCAGCTTAGGATTTTATGGTGACATCGATATTTATCAATGTCAACAGTGTAGGAACATAACATCCTTATTATTAATCAACTCCTTAAATTTCTTTAGGTAGTTTTTATAACACCTTATACACGCAGCTTTACCTTTTCATATCTGTTACGTATCAGAAAAAAGTAACGGAGAAATATCATATATGAACAATTAGCACGTGTCTAACCTACAAAATATTTTGTACAGCCGTCATCAATTAGTTTAAACAAATTACTTCTACTGATTTCACTTCTACAACCACGATTCTTTTCTCATAATTATATAAAAACCTGGAAAGTATTACCGAATTCAAATACACCACGAAAACAAATGTCACAAATAAATGTCGAATTATAACGTTACGCACAAAATTGATCGCACTGAGTGAAACAACAAAATGGCGAATCCACAGTCACGCCATCTGTTAACAATGTTTGTTGCGTAATGTTGCCAGTAGATAATTTTATTTCCATGTTGGAAATAATGTTGTAAAACACTGTAACCGAGATGAAAAACAGAGATGAGTATAATATTGGACTGCCATTTAAATATGTAAATTATGTATTAATTACTGTTTGTTTTATTTATTTTAAAGAATAATCTATTGTTATGGATATAAGCATACTAAAAAAACACTAAGTTTTAGACTAACACAATTCGATTATTTTTAAAGTATTTTTAATGTTGCTTTAAGTAAAAATGGACATGATTTTTATTATGAAATTCCTGTGAATACAATTTTAAAATTTGAAATATTATAATATCTTGCTTTCTCTTACTTACTGAGTATTATAAATTGTAGTTCTGGATAGTTTTAGAATTAGGGTGAATAAAATTGAGCTATTATTGAAGTGGAAAATAAAAAATAATCGAGCTGGACGCGGAGAGGGAAGCAAATGTACAATTTTCGTGAATATCACCCATTAATTAGTATTGATCAAAGTTTTTACTACATCCATACAAATAAATACAATTGAAGTGTCTTTTTGTAAATTCAAAATAACAGCTTTTTTACTAAATAAGTATGCGTAATAAATACGATATTTATACCAAAAAAATATATATTTTTTGTCTCTTTGTCTTTTTGTTCTCCGAAACGGCTGAACTGATTATACAGGCAGATAGCCGATGTTTTAAAAGGATTAGGGTTCCGTGCAAAAGAAATGAAACCCTGGAAATTATTAACAAAAACCCATTCAAATAGGGAAGTAATATTTTTGTAATAATTTCACGGAGGCAAGCGACGTTTGCCTCGAATTAGATATTGCCCTTGTTTGGGCAATAGCTAATTCTGTCATAGTTTAGCTTTTTGAAAATTATATGTTTAATTTGTTAATAGCAATATTGTAATACATTTTGAACTTTAACCAAATTTAGTTTGAATTCATTTTAGCATTGCTTTCCAATGATTTGTTGGTTAAACCTTGTTACATAGAACTATTTGAATTCTTCAAACCGGTAATTCTTAATTATTCACATTCTTATCACTTCTGGTGAGTACACCAATGGTTAAGACTTTATCAAGTGAATTTCAACTGTAAACAGTTTAACATAGAGCTTCTTACAGTTTTATCTGGTGGTACGCTCGTGTACCAGGGCTGTTGGAGAATTTTATGTATTGCTTTACAGTCCAATGATAGTTTGTGTTGCGTTGGATATTAGATACACAACATCAAGCCCACAATCCTCGGAGGATCCTAACCCTGGCTAAAGAGGTGTACTTACCTATAAGTAAAACTATATTTTTCTAGTTTTGTCTTGGTCCCATATAATAGGCGGTGAGCCTAATGCTTTCAACTGGGCATAAAGCCAGACACCGTTTCTGCTACCGAGAAATTTCCAGATGAAAAAGACCCAGTACCGTTTTGGCTGACCTGGGAATCGAACCTAAGACTTCTTCTTTATTTTTGTTGTTATTACCTAGGAATTCCAGATGGAGAACCCCAATAGCATATTGCCCGACCCGGGAATCGAACACAGGACCACATGCTCAGCAGCCGCGCTTTGCTACCACTAGACCAACGAAGCAGTCAATCTTTGTGGGCCGTAATCCGATTTGCTTATGTCTCCCTCAAGGCAGTCTGCATATGAGACTCATCTTTGACAAAGGATCCAACCGGAAAGGATACATATCCTCTATTATATTTATCTTTCACACAGCATACTGTATAAAGGGTGTAAAACACCTCTTAACGAAGCCGAAAGGCACTGGTTCTCCCTGTCATTGCGATCATTTTTTTGTTGTACACCATACCTGGGAACGTTCTAGTTACGGAGATATTAGGGGTCAAAGTTCCAACATTTTGACAAGTATTTTTTTGAATACAAGTTTTGAATGTAAGATTTTTACTTTAAACACCTCCACGGCCCCCGTACTATTCAATCCGTCCATCAGCACAATGTTTTGAGTGCGTTATATTGAGTTCTACCACAAAACATGATTTTACACCCCCCAAAAAAAAGTCGTTTCCCAGCAATAACTTTTGCGTAAAGTTACTTAGTTTCATGTACAGAATGCTTGGTTGACGGCTTCGTGATGAGGTGATTTACACCGTGTATAAGAGTCAATAATACTCAAAACTATTTAAGTTGCTGAATTATTAGAACAGTATGGTTTGGTTTAGGACACACTTAGTTCTTGGTAGCACCTGCTCCAGCGCGTCTCAACCATAGCGATCGGTCGAGAGAAGCTACCGTAGCGTTCGTATTCGTATTTATCTCTTGTTTTGGTGACTACGCGTTCCGGAGTCCCTAGCACGAGCGCGATCTGTAAACGTAACGCAAACACATTGATTTTAACAAAAAATACCTGTTTTACCATAAATATTTTCATGATTTTAAAAATGTATTCATAAGAGAGCAGCAGTGGCCCAGTGGTGACAGCCCCGACTTACGAACGGCTTCGAACCCAGGCAGGTTATTTCATCACCGCTACTCTCAAAACGGTGAAGGAAAACATCGTGAGGAAACCGGCATGTCCTAGAACAAAAAAATCGAAGACATCTACCAAACCGCACAGGGCCCGCGTGGTGGATTACAACCATTCCCTCTCATAGAGAGGAGACCTGTGTCTCAGCAGTGGGAACATTATAGGCTGATGACGATGATGATTCATAACTATGTTTGTTACTGAATACTGAAATGCTGTATGAAAAAATCAAACCGACAAAAATCGACCTATTTATGTCACGTTCATACCCCGCGCTCGTGCTAGGGCCTCAGAGTCACCGAACAAAATGAACGTCATGCTGTGACTGTTCCTAAATTAACCTAGGCCGATAATATTTTCGTTTATCCTAAATCATATTAAAATCAGTATTAAGGTCGGTTTCCCCCGTAGTGGAAAGGGACGGACTCCACCATTTCCGCACGGTCCTGTAAGGTTCGTCGCTGATTGGTCGCCTTCCCGCCGACAAAGAGGACTGAATTCCCAATTTAAGGCAGCCCTGTCCCGACTTTGAAAGCTAGGGGACAGGGAGGGTACCTATACAAAGTGAAGTTAATATTGTCGACCGGCAATTGTCCATAGTTTGTTTCCCATTATATAAATAATTTATGCCTTTCCAAGTGTTCAAATATTGTTTTACAATAGGGGTGAAGACTGGGTAAAGAAAACGAAATTCTATTTGGTCCGACAGACAGGTAATACAAAAATATTAGACACGTATTTTTTGTTTTATCAAAATATCAAAAAATTACTTAGTTAAAACTCATTAAAGTTGGAGAGTGGGGGCTCATTACGTCACAAGTAGGTATAATAATTACCTACACGTGACGTCATACGCCATTTCAACTCAATATTCTCCGTAATTTTATGACCACGTGAAAAAAGAAAACATACGTGTCCAATACTTTTCAATAATCTACCCGACAGACAAAGAAAAAAAAAAGTGATCAAAGGAAGATATTCCCTATTCAAAGGAAGATAGAACGTTTCGTTATTAATTCTGGTTTACTTGTCAGCTTGTCTAAGCTTTAAGTAAGTAGGCTGAGCACCGCCGCGTCTTCGTAGCGGCGACTGCGAAGCAGTCATGCTAGCGAAGGAGGTGGCGGAACGTGAGAGGGAGAGAACCTCACGTCCAAGCCGCCGCGGGAGACGCCCCGGGCGTCGGGGGGCAACTAGTGACCCCCGGCCACCGTAGGCGCGAGCCTGTGGACGGTGAGTAATGGGCTAGCTCACCGTCCGTCCGTCTCATGACGACAGGCCGAGTCGACGGCGCGTACGTGTTCCACGCGTGCCTCAAGGAGATGTCAGCAAACCGGAAGGGGTCCGAGAGGGCCGATGCCTGCCAGGGGTGGGGGACTGTTCGAAAGAGATACCGTGGCCCTGGAACACAAAGGGTGAAGAAGGAACATGGATGGGTTTTAGTCAGTACAAGTCAGACACTCCCTCCCGCTCCGCCCAGAACGGTAGAAGTCATTTGTTGATTTTCCAACCGTAAAAAAAAAGCTTTAAGTAAGAGGCCCGATACCATGTGATGATTTTGAAACAAAAATCAAGACTATTACTCGTACTACTATATTTGTTCAGTATTTAGGAGTACGTGACAGACAGTCACAATGCGTTCGCGATCACGATCGTTTCGGTTAGGACGCGGCCCAATAGCTTTAACAGCTGCCATACTTGCTGCAAATTAACGTATCCACCCTGTATATAACAAGGAAAACCGTTGTTACCTAATCTATAAAATATATTTTTTTTTTAACGTATTTCAGTCTGCCTATAGACGACTGAAAAAATGGACGTCAAAGTATTGTCATTCTTTTTATTAGTTTTTATAACTCTTGAACTTCAAAATGCGTCAGGTATGTCTTGAAAATTGTTTAATTTTATACTACGTCTGCCTGTTTTACTCTTGCCTTCAGGCTGTCTTTTTATTTTTGGACTATTATAATTTAAGACGTTCATTGCCAAGCCAAAATGATGAACGTACCTAGATGGCCAAACTAAAAATTTCTTTATGTTCGTTCCCTGGGGAAAACCAACCAAAACACACATCAGAACGCAATACGCCACGACCGCTATTTTTTTCTTACAAAAATTCTTACAAATTTTATATCACTATTTGATACAAGGTGTTGTTTTGCATCCTCGTCAAAATTCAGGAGGTTGTCGCAAAAGACATAATTAATCAATTTAAATTACGGTACCTAGTTAATAATTAATAAACGCTGCTTTTTGGGTTGTTTAAGTTTGTCAGTATTTCAGAAAAAAACCTCTTTACGTGGTTGGAGGATTAATAAATTATCGAATAAACGTTTGCGATTGTTTGTTTGTTTGATACCGTGGTAAAAGGGCGAGGATCAGACAGACGGGCAGCGTTTAAAACACGGATGGTTCAAACTTACCGATTTCCGTAAATAAATAATAAAAAAAATACTTACCCATTTTATTATTGATTCGGGTCGAGAATCATTAGCATAGTTACCTCCTTGAATTTGACGAGGATGCAAAACAACAGCTTGTATATGTATAATAAAAAATTTGGAACTGCATTTCGGCATATTTTTATCTAATAACTCATACGAGGATATTATGTTCTCTGGGAATATTCTTCGAAAATATCGTAAGAATGATAATTTATCGATAATTTACTGAGTAATAGAAAAATAAATTTTTGTAAGAGGTTGTAAAATGATAGCAAACATGATTTTTAACCGACTTCTAAAAAAAGAGGTGGTTATGTATTCAACAAGCATCTTTTTTACACGCTTTTTATTAGCTTCACCTGTATGTATGTTTGTTTGTAACCGACTCCTTTGGGCGCGATTTTGACCCCCTTTTTAGGGTACCGTACCCAAAGGGTCAAACGGGACCCTATTACGATACGAATAATATATTCGCGTGTCGCGCGGCTTTAGCCGCTGCCCGGTTAACGTCGCTATGAGTTCACAACCGCTCATAGCCAACGAGGTCTTGGCATTTATCAACCATGCCATTGACTACATGGACGAAGTCAGCATCTTACAGATCTGCAAGTCCAATTTCAAGGAGGAGGAGATCAGCAGTGCCAAGTTGCTGCTGTTCCAGTCGCTCGGCAAAGTCGAGCAGATGCAGTCCCGCCGGAGGGATGGTGGCCAGAAGTGTGTTCAAGACATCATCACGTTGTTGAAGAGCACCGACCCAGACGACGTGCCCGCTTTTGTGGCGAAGGAGCTTCATAAGTTGCCCCCAGTCACGTTTGACCACGTCGACGTCACCAGGTTGCTGAAGGATATTACAACTCTCAAGGCAAGCCTGGCTGAGGTTCAGTCCACATTGGAGGTGTCAAATAACACCATTGGTGAATTACGTGCCGAAGTAGAGTTGTTGCGCAACTCTGTTAAGGTAAATAGGTCGCCTGATGTCTACAGTGTGAGCGCACGTTGCGGAGCGAGAGACGCTAGCGTCGGCAGTTTTGAGTCGGCGAGCTCCACTGCGTCACCCGCTGCTCATATTGCACCCGTTGCAACTTGCGCCGTCGCGGCTTCAAGGCCAGCCGAGGTAGTGACTCGTGTAGGTACGTCGACCCCTAAACGTGCCTACGCTGCTATTGTCGCCACGCACAAACCTGTGTCGCAGACCAAGAAGGGGGATAAGATGAGCTGCTGTGAATCTGCCAACAGAGCTTCGAAACAGCTAGGCCCAGCGTCAGGAACGTGTGACAAGGATGGCTTCGTGAAGGTGGAGAGGAAGAAGAGGAAGAAGCTTTCTAGTCGGAACCTGTGCGGGACTGCGCGGGTAGGACCCAATATGATGCTGCGTCCGGCATTACCAACGACGCAGCTCTATGTGTCCCGTCTACATGACACCACGAGTGTTGAGGAGATCGTGGAGTATTTACGAATGAAGACCAACTGGATTTTGAGGGTCGAGAAGTTGGAGTCGCGCCACAACATGAATTTCAAGTCGTTCGTGGTGCGAGTTCCGACTCACCAGATCGAGACCTTCCTCAAGGAAGAGTTTTGGCCGACGGGTGTCATGTATCGTCGATTCCGCGGAAGGCTACGTGACACCACGCAGTGCAACACGACGCCGTCACTTCGTGTAAATAGTTTACAGTCATAGTTCAATTAAGTTTTTAGATATGTATTAGTTTATTATTATTGTTTTATTACTTGTGTATTTTATCTATGGGCCTTAGTTGCCTGAAATAAAATGATTATTATTATTATTATTGTGACTTTGCTGTCCGTCCGTCCGTTCGTCCGTCCGTCCGTCTGTCACCAGGCTGTATCTCATGAACCGTGATAGCTAGCCAGTTGAAATTTCCACAGATTATGTATCTCTGATGATGATATAACAACAAATACCAAAAACAGAATAAAATAAATATTTAAGGGGGCACCCATACAAAAGAGTAAAATTGGGTAAAACCTTGTAAACAGCGCCATCTAGGAGTTATAAAGAGAACTTGCTTCTGATAAAAAACAATTAGCATGTCGATGTGGCCGTATGGCAACAAACGCCATTTAATTATTATTATATTAAATTAAATTACCCTACGTGTATGAGGACTATATTATTTTTTCAAGTGATAAGATTTATAATAAACATTTCGTGCAGAGCGGCAGTTTTGATGAAAGCGCTATCTGTGCTTACATAGTTGTACTAATAACGACTAAACCAACTCAGTGTGTAACAGTTGACAAAGTTCTGCTGCTGATTTTTTGCTCGTTTTTATAAATAACGAACCGGTATAAGGTACAGATCCCTTCGAGCGCGAGTCTGACTCGTACTTGGCCAGTTTTTTTCTTTTACAAATCCTTTAACTAAACTTACAAACCTCAAATATCCCTTATGAACTAGTCTTTGTTTTTTGTAATTTTGTACTGAAATTTAAATTATGAAACTTATAACAAAAATGATTTGTGTTTACTACCTACATAATTAATTTAACCGATAAACCGATGAAACTAATAATACCAATCGTTAAAATAGTACGTTCCATGTAAACAGGAACTCCCAATCTTGTTATTTTCCCACCTGCTCAATAAAAACTGATAACTTAATTAATTAACTTTAGTTAAAAGCTAATTTTGATAAGAATGAAACAACAACTGCCTCGCCACATTATCAACAAAAGGAAAATAGGTACTATATATTTCAATAGGGAAATTAAACTCGATAATATTATAGTATTAAGTACCTAACAAATAAATTAAATATCAATAATAAAATAAAACAGCATAAAATAAGAACAACAGTTTTCAACCCATTTTTTTTCAAGCTGTCGACTATTTCTTGTAGTTTGATTTTTATTTTCTATCTTGTCCCAAAAAAAATGTTTTATGCTATCCGCAATAGAATATATCCATATAAATATCAGTTGCGAGAACAACATAGTCACACAGAATATTAATATATTATACACATAGGCCTTCCGGGATAAAATATCTCTAAATAAATATCAGTGGCGAGAGCAACATTGTCTCACACAGATAAAGACAAAATAATATACTTCAATTTAATTTTATAATCGTACACAGGCGTAGAAGTTAAGAATAAAAAACATCTTTAGATGTGGAGCCAAAATGTGATTAATTATTTTCTTTGTTACAGCCGTCTCACCTTCCGAGTTGCCAACGGTAAGAAAAAAAAAGCATTGAATTCATTTAGTCGTTATAATAATGAACACCAAACAATAATGTTTGAATTTAGTATTGTTTTTTTTTTTTAATAGAACGCCTTTTTGTCCTTTAGGCGACATACCCGAAACTCAGCTGGCAACCAGTCTTGCCAAGGGGGTTAACCCAGAAACTGGGATACGAGAGGCTTTGACAGGACTTCATTTGAAGTACCTACTGATCCCCATTCTATAAAGAAGCCATTCCCAAAAGAGTAGGAGCTCAAAGCTAAACAATAACAGCCAATCGGGGCGTTCTTGCATACGTTGGTCCGTAGGTGGGTGACCACCCTTTGCAAACCGAGTTTCCTCTGTGCCTCGGAAAGCACGTTAAACATTTGGTCCCGGCTGTCATTTGTAGATCTTTGACAGTCGTTACAGGTAGTCCGTGGCCTGAAAGTCTGGCAACCAGTCTCCCTCAATGTAAAATTCTAGTATTCAGCTGCATCTGGTTAGCCTGGAAGCCAACGCCAACGGTGTTGGGAAAAGGCGAGGCAGATGATGATGAGGCTAGTCAGATTTAGAAAAGATCTCTTACGAGTAGTAGTCTCGTAACCAGTTAAATACAAACGATTGCATATACTTGGAAGTTAATACTTATGCTGATTTCAGAATGAAAATACAGTCAGAGGTGAAAAAGGTGAACCTGGAGACCCTGTGAGTACATAATATTTTAAATTTATGATTCAAGAAAGCGGCCAATAATAAAAGACAGACTTGATTATTATTTACATAGATGGGGATCTTTATTCTAAAACAATTTTATTTAATGTACAACATACTGAAAACTATTTAATATTTAATTTCAGGGTTATCCTGGACCTGCAGGAATTCCAGGTCGGAAGGGACCCATGGGAAGGCCAGTGAGTATTTTGTTTTTTAGATTGACAATCTGGGACGCTATCATTTTACACTTTCAATTTAACATAAAAAATGAACAGCCTCGTTGATGTAGTCGAAAATACGACTGCTAAGCAAATTTAAAGAATTAGGTTCCAATTTCATCAATACAATTAGACGCAATCAGCACATTTCAACCGTATTCAAGACCAAGTAGGAGTATCATCCGTGTGGTGAAATGTTGAACTCAACTTAGGTATTGAATTCAGTCTGTTTATGTTTGTGCTGATAACGTCTAATATCATTGGTAAAATTCGCCCTAAAGGGCCATCCATTAATCACGTGATGTTTTTTTTTTGCATTTTTTAACCCCCCCTCCCCCTTGGTGATGCGTGGTGAGGTCTAAGACGAACCCCCCGCCCTCACCCAAAATCACGTGTATTTTTAGTACCTTCACAGAATCTTAATTTTTTTTTAATATAAACTTTAAATACGGGTAGTACTTCGTTCGTTGCCTGGCAACGGCGAGTCAAGGTCTCACTACAAGCCGCTTTTCGGTTTAGAATCGCGCGTTTGACGAAAAAATTAATATACGTGATATCTTACCACACCCCCCTCCCCCCTTGTGATATTTCGTGATTTTCGCTAGACCCCCTCCCCCCCTTTCAAGCCTCACGTGATTAATGGACGGTCCCTAAGGCATTTTTCTGAATATTATTTTTCTAAACATAATTAGTTCCTGTTTTAATAATGAGCCATTTGTTGTACCTTTTTAAGGGACCAGAAGGGTTTAGTGGGTTTCCGGGTCTAATGGGACCTCCAGGACGACCTGGAAGACATGGGCTTTGCCCCTTAAGTATATCTAAAAATAGTGAGTATTGTTTTAGATAAGGTCAAAACTACTTCTTGTCAATATTTTTCTAGCTTCGGATGTGATAAAAAAAATAACAATAAAACTGCAGGCTATCTTAGAAATACGGCATTATTGAAAAAAAATTGTTCTCAGCGCCATCTAGTATTTTGAACTCAAATAAATTGAGCTAGCCTGTTGCCAACCTGGGCTGACTGAAGTGGAGTAGGAAAGTTGTTGTTTTGGAAAAACTGCCATCTGTCTTTGGGTCTTCAAACTTTTGCCTTGAAGGCATAGCTGTCCCGCGCAACTTCGTCTGCGTCACATTTTCCCCGTTTTCGCAACATTTAAGCTGTTTAAACATCTTATGGTGCGTGAATGAAAATGCCAGAGGGCGTTTTAAGTAAACATTTGAAAAAAAAAAAAAACGGAGTTGGTTCCGATTTGATCCATGACTTGTGTCACTAAAATTACATCATAGTATTTTTTTTTTGTTATTACAGCCTTGAATAATGCTGAAGCCCACAAAGAATTCGGGACGAAGGAATCGCCAGCAGAAGTTGCTTGTAAATTGGCACCAGAAGGTGTTACGAGTGGTAAGATATTTTCAATTACCAACTTTAAAGTATCAAAAGAAACTGTAATTACCAGGTAAAACGGGGTGAATGAAACGAAGAAGAACGAAGAAGAAGGATTTTATTGTGAATTCATATTTGTGAAATCACCGAACCGATTTTGATGAAACTTTATATGCATAAAAAGCGTACATAGGTCTAAAAAGTTACTAAGTATAAAGTTTTGTTAAAATCGTTTGTCATTTCGGAAAATACGGACTTGAAATTTTGTATGAAATGCCGTAAGGCCTAAACGCTCTTAAAGATAGATACACCGAAGTACCGTTATTTATTGTAGCCTAATATTATTTTTTGTATTTTATTTATCAATTAATTTGATATCCAATAGGTCTTTTTTACCCAAACCCTTGGTATAAATTTAATAATAACTGTTGTATATCGCGGTTGCAAATCCAGACAGCCAGGTTATTTTGTGGGATTTCTTTTCAACTGCTCTCAAAACGGCGAAGGAATACATGGCGAAAAATTGAAAGACATGACTGTGATGCCAACCAAACCATACCGGTCCTCGTTGTGGATTTACACCCCTCTCCATTCTTCATTACAGAGAGAAATCTAATGAGAACGTCTCAAAAATTCCCTTAATTGCGAACATCAGATGCTGATGTTAAAATAATGTTTTTAAACGACTTACAAAAAGAGGAGGTACTATGTTCGTGTATATATTCATTTATAAAGGGTGTAAAACACCTCTTAACGAAGCCGAAAGGCACTGGTTCTCCCTGTCATTGCTACACCATACCTGGGAACCTTCTAGTCACGGAGATATTAGGGGTCAAAGTTCCAACTTTTTTACAAGTATTTTTTTAAATACAAGTTTTTAATGTAAATTTACTATAAATACCTCTCCACGACCCCCGTACTATTCAATCTGTACATCAGCACAATGTTTTGAGTGCGTTACATTGAGTTCTACCACAAAACATGATTTTACACCCCCCAAAAAAAAGTCGTTTCCCAGCAATAATTTTTGCGTTAAGTTACTTAGTTTCATGTACAGAATGCTTGGTTGACGTTTTCGTGATGAGGTGATTTATACCGTGTATTTTGAATGGATGTGGGTACACCAATTTTTCCGTGATTACTGAGCTGATTTACGTGATTCTTTGATCATTTGATGAGGTAACCCGCGCGGTGATGCTGTTTTATTCACTATGCTTAAGCAGTTTACGAGTTATGTATTTATTTTTGTTGCAGGTTATTACTACTTAGGACCAAAAGGCTTGCCATATGAAGTTTATTGTAATATGACTACCAAAGAAACGTGTATTAGGAGAAATGCAAAAACTCCAGCGGTTGATCATAAACCTGAAAATGGAGTATACTGGTTGAGCGCAAAGGGAGTTGATATGAAAGAATTATACAATGTATGTTAGTCTTTAAATACTACTTTACAGTGAGTTCTAACCAAAATGATTAGTCGCGCGGATACGCGTCAATCGCTTTGTATAAGACGTGACCTTTAAGAAGGGACTCTAGGTTCGAGGAATTTGACGAATAGGTATTTGAAGAAACTATTGCCGTCGCGCTGCGACCGACCAAGCCCCCGTAAAGTGCAAAAGGGACAACTGCAACTCACGCTGATTTTACTTACAAAAATCTTGACCAAAAGACGTTTTGTATTCCGCTGTTTTCTTCTTCAAATCTAAACTGATCTAAATAATTCTTATATCTTATTTTTGAGGAAAAGTATATCTATGCTTCTATT
Organism: Cerastis leucographa; assembly: GCA_963082945.1. Classification (NCBI taxonomy): domain Eukaryota; kingdom Metazoa; phylum Arthropoda; class Insecta; order Lepidoptera; family Noctuidae; genus Cerastis; species Cerastis leucographa. Next base: position 7,305,976 of record OY720382.1, read on the forward strand.
ATTTTCTTTTTTGTTAAAAACTTATCTAATTTGTCTGATAGTTAGAACATAGCGTTAAAAACGGGTTTTTTTTCGGGTTTTTGGATTTTCATAATTATTTTAGTGATTATGTTTTGAAAAAAAAAAAAAGGAAATGATAGGCCATGTATTAATAAGACCTAGATTTTTTGGAAAAAATCATTGCTCTAGACGCATTATCCACGAAGAAAATAGCGGAATATCTTTGTATGGAGAAAGGCCCACAGCTTGTTGAACATGTTAGGTAGGTAATTTAAGAGGAGACTCTAGAGTCTCCTCTTAACTTACCTACCTAACATAAAATGGCGTATTGATGTATGTATCACTTTAAAAGTTTAATAATCTACAAAGAAAGGGATGAAAACAAAATATTGCAAAAAATCAGCAAAAAGGTGGACACTATGAGTTCTTTGTAGGGAGTGATTGATGGCGTTAAAAAGTCTTCTTCTTTTCATGTGGTTAGTGCCTTGCCTGGTGTTAGAGTTTTTATGCCGCCCATGGGACTCTGACTTGGCTTAACATGGCGTCGAGAAATACCTCTCAGGCAGGTTTGGTGTCCTCACGATGTTTCTTTTCACCGAAGCAACGGAATGAAAGAGACAAAGCACCAAGCGCGGGCTAATTTTGACACTTTCTTGAATATTTGTTAAGTTCATATGAATCTGAAGTGCAGGAACCGGTTATTATAGACTAACCCCACGATACGGTTTAACCTTTACCTAAGGATTTTTTACCTAATCCTTAAAAAGAACCCTACTAATATGTTACCCTACACGGGTAACCTATTCGGTTTGGGGTTCTTTGAAAAGGGATGCAGAAGGTTACTGCATCTGGACGGTGGTGGGCAATTGTACAAATGAATGTCAATCAAACAAATAACTCTGATATCTTGATGTTGCCATATGCATTGTTTAATTATATTTAGGTAGTTGAATAATTATAATGACAAATGGCAAGTGAACAGTAATATGACAGTGAGCTCTGAGTAAAATGGCTTCAGGAAATTATTAATTAACATAATAATTTGTGTCGTGGTTGCAAGCACTACTTCTAAGCAGTAGATCCTGGGTTCGATTCTCAGGTCAAGCAAAGTGTAACAAGGTTTTTGCTATAAGAATTTCTCAGTGGCAGCCACGGAGTATGGATTTGTGCTCGGTTTATGGCAAGCTCGTCCCTTATTACGAGTACATAGGACTTAAATATAACTGGCGAATTGTGGTGGTACCATCATAAAGATGTTGTTTTTTTATAATTGTAAAAAAAAAAACAACATCTTTACTTTCCTAAATAACAACATTGCACAGTTCATTAACTAACATATATAATGTACAGACGTGGCTGCAATATTTGTTTGCTATGTGTCTGTACTTATTTAAGTCCTTAACAGAATTGATTCACCCTTTCCCCGTACTAGTATAAACTGTATTACGGCGGAGCGGAAGGGAATGTCAGACTTGTACTGACTGAAAACCCATCCATGTTCCTTCTTCGCCCTTTGTGTTCCAGGGCCACGGTATCTCTTTCGAACAGTCCCGCAACCCTGGCAGGCATCGGCCCTCTCGGACCCCTTCCCTTCATTTGAACTTTATATTGTCAATGTAGGTAACATTGAGATTAAAATCAAATGACCAGTTTTCCTTGGTTTTCCTCGTTCTCTGTGATTGTACTTATAGTGGCGTACTTATGACAAAATAATCATTTTAATAGGTTAAAGAGTTTTAGGTAAACAAAACAAAGGAGTATGATATTTCACTAAATTTGATCGTATTTTTTTTCAGGTTACACCGTGGCAAATAATTTGGCTGCGAATACAATCAACACACGTCCGTCAAACGTTGAAATACCACTGTCTGGACTCAGTTCCTTTCTCCAAACACTTGTCTTCATCAGTTCGATTGTTAACTTGGTATGACTCCGTGGTAGGACCATACCCGACTACCAAATCACCTTTCTTTTACTCGATACCTGTTGAAACCAATGAATGTAAGGTAAGATTCGTTTGATCATGCGTTAGTCCTTCTAACCGTGTTTCGTGCATGGATATTAGCTATCGGCAGCACTATAATATTATAGTGCACAATTGTGTGCGCAGATAAGATAAGATTTCTTTATTTGTTTAAACGTTGTATACATACAAGAGCATGCAAGATACGCAGACATACAGGTGTACACTCTCTTCTCTCACTTTCATAGTCCGATTGACTGGCAATCCAACACCGCTGGATAGAGATCAAGCGCAGGACCTACGCCTTTTAAGAGGGGACTCTAGTGGGCCTTTCTCCATACAAACGTATTCCACTGTTTTCTTCGTGGATAATAAGTCTAGAGCAATGATATTTTTCCAAAAAATTTAGGTCTTATTAATACAATGCCCCTATCATTTCCTTGTTTTTTCAAAACATAATCACTAAAATAATTATGACAATCCAAATACCCGAAAAAAAACTGTTTTTACCGCCATGTTCAGACGACCATCAGACAAATTAGATAAGTTTTTAACAAAAAAAAGAAAAGCATAGATATACTTTTCCTCTAAATTTTGATGTAATAATTATTTAGATCAGTTTAGGTTTGAAGAAGAAATAAGCGGAATTCGTAGTCCAGCCCTACACTAGGAATTTCTCCGTTTCATAAAGAAAAGAAAAACTAACTTATGCATGAATAAATTTTATTCCAATGTGCTTAACCCCATTAAATTATTAACGTACAAATGATTTAAATGCAGCTAAAAGCTACTCAAAATCAACAGTGTTTTTTTACAAATAAGGCTAAGGAACAGGACTTTTTGAACGCCAAAACGAACCCTTTAGTAATTTAATAGTGATGTTTCAGGAAGGAAGTACTGAATGGAAAAGTGCTATTATAGAACTGCAAAGTTCTGACGTATTCAGACTACCAATAGCTGACATATGGATCGGAGATATTCGTAATGACGACCAAAGGATGAGCATCGAAAGTGTTGAAGTGTGTTTTGGATGAACGAAGCCTTATTATAATACTAATTAGGATGTTTGGTTACTTTTTTTATAAATTTAACTTTTAAATTAAACTTACACGAATATTGGAATATTTTTATTTTCATTCTCCTATACCTACTAAACAAGGTTTCATCATCATCTGCCTAGCCTTTTCCCAAACTACTGACAGTGGTTACCCAGACATGATCTGTCATCAGAAGACAGCCGCAACGCAACCGTCGATGCGACGCTCCGCTATAGTGACAGCCATTAGCTTTGCACGCGTAGAATGTCCAGTTCTATCTCCATTCTACCAAGCATGACAAAGTTAGGCATTTCTATACAATTCGACATCTCTCCAGCACGCGTAACATGAACACTGTAGAAATGAGCTGTGTCGACGAAGATTCGACAATCTGGCACATTGTCATTGCCTATCTGTCATTATGTCGATTCTGCGTAGACAAAACTCGTTTCTACAGTGTTCATGCTACGCGTGCTGCGCGAGCATTTGATTTTCTACGAAGAAAAAGACAAAGAAATTCTTTCCATAGCAATGGGGAAGTAGCTAGTATGTAGATATTCCATAGACTAGAATACATATACCAAACGGAAAAAAGGGCCAAGTCGCATAATAATTTGATTGCTAAAATTGAATGGTGGCGCCATCTATTATTCGGTATCAACAACACTACGTTCTACAAGGATATCCAATTATTACCAGCAACGTTTACGTAGGAATGTATTTTAATGTAGTAATATGGTATCAATTAGACTTGGTTAGTTTGGACTGGTGTCAAATTTATCCTTCCTCTTTGATAGTTCCAAATAACTTCGTAACAAAATTAGATGACGCCACTCTCTACGCCGTCGAACAGATTTAATAAGGAAAATCAAATTTAATGAGTAAGGAAATAAGGATGCGTTTTTCCCTATTCCTGTCAGTCCGTCTGTGGTGATTGCAAAACTGGACGCTATGTTGTCCTCATATATTTTATTTTTTGTGTGTGTAACTGTTGGACTTCAAAATGCATCCGGTAATTACTTTTTATTTATTTAAGTATAGACTTACTTACTTATTATCTTTCTTTTAAATACTGAAATTCAGTGACAGTGTTCCTAAGTCAGTAGGTTAATTTTTTTGGAAATCTTGCTATTTAAATAAGGTATGCTGTAAGAAAACCCAATTCTGGGTTAAGCTCGGCGTAGTACAGATCAGCACATCAAGCTACAACAATCTGTCTCTTTAAAAGACCTTAGTGTTAAAGAATACGGTTCAAGGTTTATTGGGAAAATTTGACAGTTTCGGGTAGCTTGACTTGCTGGCGTCTCTACGTAAGCTATGTATATGTCGCAGGCAATTTGTATGATTCGGCGTTTTACAAACGGCGTCGTTCGTTTAAAAACGCTCGCTGTTTTAAAATATGCCTAAGGCAAATTGGCCACTCGTTCAATTGTTAAAATTTCAACATTCATTGTTATAGTAGGGTGACCATTATAAAAAAACACAGGTAGTTTTACTTTTGCTACCAGGTGAATTTGGATGCAAGAGCGAGCGAAGCGAGCTCTGGACTTGGGGCACCCCGACTCGGACAGGTTAGGTTCGAAGGGGATGGCGGGGTCTAGTGAGTGAGCGGAGCGAGCGAACTAAGACCCCGACATCCCCTTCGTGTTAGGTTACTGTAAACCCTTCAGACAGAAATAGGAGCCAAGAATATAGGAGAGATAGGCTACGTCGTCGACTACGCTTTTTAGGCGAATATAGAACCTATAATATTCCGCAGGAGTCCTCCGAGCACCAGATTCCATGAACACCTTAGCGTTTTTTACGTGCCGGATAAACTCAAAGACTTAAATAGTTCAATTTGCCGCAGCATTTTGTAAACGGCGATTGAATTGTCTATCAAATGTTGTGGCATCTTACAAAGCGACAAGGCAATTTACATTTTGCCTTCGGCATATTTTAAAACAGCGAGCGTTTTTAAACGGACGACGTCGTTTGTAAAACGCCGAATCATCCAAATTGCCTGCGACATATATATTGCAATTTGTGTGTATATCTTTTAACTTTTTCCGATTTTGTTTCAGCGCAAGTTGACACAATGAAACTTGTAAGTACACATAATAATATTTAGGTACCTTCTATTAAGTCGAGATTTTCAAATCTTCACCACCTACTCTAGAATTTTACTTTTCTTTTTTCTTTCAGTCAACGGATGATCCCATGAAGCAATGTACGACAGAATACAGTAAGTATCTTACTAAAATTATAAACGTGAAAGTTTGTGAGTTAAGTTTATGGTGATCTATCTATCTCAGCTGTGGTCGCTAAACAACAAAGCCTTTTAATCAAATTAAAAAAAAAAACTCCCCATCCACACATACCGTTGTTACTCTTCTTGTTCTATAGTCTATACGCAGCAGTTTTGGGTTGTGCAATTGTGAATTGTCTGTCAGCGAAATAAAGATGCTTTTTACAAGCTTTTATTTAAATTATAAAACAGACTTTTGTACGGGTCCACCATCGTAATTGCGAAACAATTATCGGCTGTCCCAAACATTTTTGTCGACTAAGTAATTCAATTTTGTATCCGACACCTGATTATTTTTTTAGAAACGATGTTGGATCCAGACAAAAAGTTCTTTAGTTTGATAGTCTGTACCACACCCTAAATATACTTGGTTATTACTTGTAACTTATTTAAAAATGTATGTAAATTAACAAAATACATCACGCCTTAACAGAAAAAACGTTAGGCACAGGTATACTTGATAATACACACACACATTTCACTAGCACGGTTTACGAGCGTTTAAGCCTTACGATATTTCATACAAACTTTCAAGTCCTTATTTTGCGAAACGACTGAATTAATTTTATTGAAATTTTAATTCGCTTAAGGAGGATACATAGGTCTAAAAAGTTACTAAAAACATTTTCGAAAAACAGCGTTATTACAGCTAAATTAGACCATTTTACTTCATTTCGAAAATGTGTTTTTGTAACTTTTTGGACCTATTTATCCTGCTTATGCGTATAAAGTTTCATTAAAATTAATTCAGATTCAATTATTTCAGAAAATAAGAACTTGAAAATCTGTATGAAATGCCTTAAACTGTAAACGCTCTTAAATCCCAGGTTATAGGGAACGAGAAATGAGCATATCGCTATCATCTGGGTAAAAATCCAGACTCCTAGCTAGCCTAGCTATTGTTATATGCTTTCACGGTTTATAACTAAACTTACACTGTCACTTGCGGGATTTCTTGATTCAAATAATTGTGAGCTCTTTAGTGGGGTCATCCCACGATCATGTGAACAGCGTCGAAATATCGGGAGCTTACAATAATTGATTATCATATAAAATATCTCGTAGGTGACAGTCTAAGTTTCGAAGCAATTATTAAGCCACTGCTCCGTATTATAACGAGGAGCTCGTCGCTAAATAATAACAGCCGCACGGGTCGATCTTTAAGGTTAAGCCGTGCTTGCCGACGTTGGTCCGTGGATGGGTGACCATAATTACATACCGAGTTTTCTCCGTGCCCGTTAAGCCGTTGGTCCCGGCTGTCATTTGTAGATCTTTGACAGTCGTCACGAGTAGTCAGAAGCCAAAAGTCCGACATCCAGCCTTACCAAAGGGTATCGTATTACCCAGTCACTGGACCCAGTTTGTGGAGGTCAGATAGACAGTCGCTTCATGTAAAATATTGGTACTCAGTTGCATCCGGCTAGACTAGACGCCGACCCCAAGATAGTTTGGGGAAAAGCAAGACGGATGATGATGATGCTCCGTATTATTATGAATCTATAAAATGTTAGTAGCCACAGTACTACCTACTTAAATCTGGTATTAGGATTAAAATAAAACAAATTTCCAATGAGTAACTATTTATCCCCGTTATTTATTTTTGGGATTATTCCATCATTTATTTTCAAGCCACCAAATCGGTATTTGTATAGCCACAACCACTTAAATGTTTACCCGGAGACACTTTTAAAAGTGATTTGTCCCTACCGTTTTCAGAATAATTTTATGTTGTTACGAACACATTATTTTGAAACTCATACTCTTATGATATTTATCGTGGCAAATAATAACAGCCGCCCGGATCAATCTTGAGGTTCAGCCCTTACAGGACAGACGTTACAGGTAGTGAGTGGCCCAAAATTTTCACAGCCAATCTTGACAACGGGTATTATTTTACCCGTGAGTACTAACTGTATTAAGGGAATCATGCCCGCTATGATGATTTCCCGATAAGTCGATTCGCGAAACAAATGACATCTGTTTTCATTTGGGGTCGTCAGTTAGGCACTCATCATCATCATCAGCCTATAATGTTCCATCTGCTGGGACACAGGCCTCCTCTCTATGAGAGGGAGTGGTCTGCAATCCACCACGCGGGCCCAGTGCGGGTTAGTCACATGTGTTCGAATTTTCAGTTCTAGGACATGCCGGTTTCCTCACGATGTTTTCCTTCACCGTTTCTGAAGGCAGTAACTCCATGTGAAATACTGGTATTCAGCTGCATCCGGTTAGACTGGAAATCGGCCTCGTTATAGTTGGGAAAAGGCTAGGCAGATGATGATGACTCTTATGAAAAATTATCAAATTATTTTTTATCTAAAAGTTGAAATCGAGAAAATCAACAGAAATTTTTATAATCATACCATGAACAGCGATTTTGATATTTATATCAGTCACCTAGTGGCCTACCATGACGTCTTAAAACAGTATTGTTTTAGTATTATTCCAGAGTGGGAAGGAGATGGCGCTAGACGTGCTCTATAGCTCCGTCTCTTTCTCACACTGAAATAAGGTTAAAACAATACTACTTTAAAACGTCACAGTAAGGGTCCCTGGTTACCACATTGGTGGCAATACCTAACATGGACGCTATAAGGATACTAGAGATTACAGGATATTTACAATTCACAGAAAGTTGGTATAATGGAAACCCAAAATGTTATAATTATACCACACGAGTAATTCTCGTTTCCCCAGTAATTATACCACACGAGTAATAATAATTCTCGTTTACCCACCAGGAGAGTTATTTGAAATATTTTCCTCCTTCCTATAAATTATAGACATTACGTCAGATCATAAAATCAGAACTTATTTCCATGTAAAACCTAGATTCTATTTTTAGCTGAGTTATACTTTATAGGAATGTTTTTATCCTATCATTCATGGAGCGCGAGGGTGTGAGTTGCGTGTTTTTCCATGGTTATGATTATTCATTGACTTTATTATTTATTTTATTGTTTCAGCTACCTGCAGTTTAAAATTTGTAAGTAAAGGATTAATTAGGTTTTTTTATACCGAATACGTCGTGTAGTAAGTAATTGCTCAGCTGATTTAGTTTTTCAGAAGAATAAATATATTTCAAAGAATTTTGGGAAAAAATCCCCTCTTCCCCTCGTTTTGTCTTATGAGGATCTATGGAGCACATTATTCCCACTCGCATTCGCAACTTGGCCGGTTTACATCATTCCCACTCGCACTTGGCCGGTTTTTTTTTTATTACTGATGAAAAATTTCAATATGATAGGATGTGCAGACGCCAGTACATCAACTTACAATAGATTTTCAATTTTATCGTTAAATAATTAGGTTCAATGTTGATTAGAATTTTGCAAATTTGACAGTTTCGGGTAGTTTGATGTGCTTGGCGTCTGTACTGAATACCTACGTGATAACCGTTTGTGCGTCGGCTTCCCTTCTACCTTGTATACTGGACTAACTCTACTCTAAACCTCAATCTGCTGTAACATGAAGACAATACACACAAATGCAACACACAGACACACACAGACACATGTGACACATATTTTTAATTCTCAGCATGAATGATGTAACCAAGATTTTGTAACATAATTTTGATTCAAAAGAGTGCCCATGATGTTTTTGCCCATCCTTCTCCATAGAGATCAATGCATTGGAATGGGCAACTACAGTACTTTCACAAGTTATTATGCTTTGTGACTGGGACTGTAGCTTCGCGTTTCTTTTTGGGTTTTTACTTTCAAAAGTGCGTGTAATGGTCTAATTGAAATAAATGCTTTGAGTTTGAGTTGAGTTGACATATACAACTGCAATGAGTGATATACATTTTATGATGAATGACAATATTTTTTCTAGGAAGATAAACTATTTCTGCAGCGTGGTGAGAAAGGTGAAGCTGGATTGCATGTGAGTACTATTTCTAATAGAGCCCTGTATATATTTTATATACGGCGAAACATCAAGGTATAAGTTTAACAGGGCCTCGCTTTGTTTATACAAGATGTTGTTTTGCATCCTCGTCAAAATTCAGGAGGTTGACTCAAAAGACATACATAATCAATTAAAATTACGGTACCTAGTTAATCTATATATACACGGTGTAAATCACCTCATCACGAAGCCGTCAACCAAGCATTCTGTACATGAAACTAAGTAACTTTACGCAAAAATTATTGCTGGGAAACGACTTTTTTTTGGGGGGTGTAAAATCATGTTTTGTGGTAGAACTCAATGTAACGCACTCAAAACATTGTGCTGATGGACGGATTGAATAGTACGGGGGTCGTGGAGGTGTTTAAAGTGAAAATCTTACATTAAAAACTTGTATTTAAAAAAATACTTGTCAAAAATTTGGAACTTTGACCCCTAATATCTCCGTAACTAGAAGGTTCCCAGGTATGGTGTAGAACAAAAAAATGATCGCAATAACAGGGAGAACCAGTGCCTTTCGGCTTCGTTAAGAGGTGTTTTACACCCTTTATAAAAGAAAGTCGTGTTAGTACACTATTTATAACTCAAGATCGGCTGAACCGATTTGGCTGAAAATTGGTGGGAGGTAGCTTAGAACCAGCAGACGGACATAGGATACGGTAGGTCAGGTAGGTAGGGTAGGGTAGATAGGTAGGGTAGGTAGGTAGGGTAGGGTAGGTAAGTGGGGTAGGTAGGTGGGGTAGGTAGATAGGATAAGGTAGGGTAGGTAGGTAGGTAGGTAGGTAGGGTAGGTAGGTAGGATAGGGTAGGTAGGTAGGTAGCAAAAACTGTATTGCAACGCATGCCGGGTACAGCTAGTTATTATTAAACACTGATTGTTTTGGTTGTTTATGTTTGTCAGTATTTCAGAACGCCCTTAACGTGGTTTAGGGAATTAGAAATGATTGAAGAAACGTTTGAGATTGTTTGTACTTGTGGAAACGAGGTTATAGGTCGACAATCAGACAGCCGGCGTTTAAAACATTGGTGGTTCACACTTACCGATTTCCGTAAATAAGGAAAAATATAAAAATTACTTACCCGTTTAATTATCGATTCGGGACGAGAATCATAGCGTGGTTACCTCCTTGAATTTGACGAGAATGCAAAACAACACCTTGAATAGATTTGCCGTACAATGAGAGATTTGCTTAAACTGATTTTGTTTAGCGTACCCCTTGTAATTATTTGATATTTTGTAATTCTTACCTTGTCAACATCTCTATCTGCCCCAATGTTAGTTAGAGTTAGCGTTTTATTTGTCATCCTGTCCTTCTAACTGGCACAGTACTATTAACGCCTGTTTTTGAAGGTATTCATACTAATATATTATTTATAAAAAGGGACAGTTTGTAATTTTGGATGCAGAGATATTGGCTGTTATTTTTTTCGCAACGACCTCCATTGCTTAAATGTTATTAGAGAAATTAATGTATTTTATTTATTTACAATTTTAGGGTTTCGATGGAATTCCAGGAAAAGCCGGTACAAAGGGGGAACAGGGAATAACAGTAAGTCATATCACTTCGAATTCTATTGCAAATTCATGATAGAAATATCAATATATATTTCATTAAAACTAACACAGTAGGTTTAGGAGCTCGTGGCTAAATATTAACAGCCGCGCGGGTCGATCTATAAGGTTAAGCCGTGCTTGCCGAGGTTGGTCCGTGGATGGGTGACCATAATTACATAACGAGTTTCCTCCGTGCCTCGGAAAGCACGTCAAGCCGTTGGTCCCGGCTGTCATTTGTAGATCTTTGACAGTAGTTACGAGTAGTCAGAAGCCAAAAGTCTGACATCCAGTCTTACCAAGGGGTATCGTATTACCCAGTTACTGGGTTGTGGAGGTCAGATTCGCTTCACGTAAAATACTGGTACTCAGCTGCATCCGGTTAGACTGGAAGCCGACCTCAAGATAGTTTACTAAAAGGCTAGGCAGATGATGATGAACACAGTAGGTTAATAACTCCTTCCTCCAGACGCATTCCGCATCTTGTTTGTTGAATGTAAAAAAATATATACAGTATGTTAGGTTAAACGAGGGACATATTGAGGGAGGATATTCAGTATTCGATTCTCGTCCCAAATATGTAAAAAACCTATAACGTATATAGAAGAATTTTTAATGTTTTATTTAGTGCCTAGATATTTTGGACTGTCCTAAGCAGGTAAGTTTAAAATATGAAGGGAAAATGGATTATACCTAAGAGTCATTGATCCGCTCACATGTTCTGCGATAGTATTAAGTCGCTAGCGCAAGGGGGTATACACGTTGCGTGACATTTGCGAAAATTTTGGTATGGCTCTGTTTGTTATTTATCAGTGTTTTTTTTTGTTTATATTTTATTAGTATCTTATTAGCATGTACTATTATGGGTTTGAATATGTCCCTCGTTTAAACTAACATACTGTATATTATTTTATACATTTTCTATTCTATTTCTCGTCCATGAAAATATTTTCTATTACGCATATTATAAAGCTATTGGCATCAGAGTTGCTGCAACAGTAGCGATACTTTCACACAAGCCTAAAAGCTTGACTTGCCCTTATAACCTACTGCTCATGATGTTGGGTTTTCTGAACAGTCTGCTTGCCATAGAGGTTTGAAGTATTGTTGGCCTCTAAGCAATTACTGTTGCACCATCACCAAACTGCATTGTACCTACGCGGTGGATCATTACACTGTTTATCACAATGAAGACCTAGGCCTCTTCTCAAAAATAATAAGATGTTTCAGCAGTGTAAATGTCATAGAATATTATAATTATGCTAATCTTGATCTTATTGCTTGTATGCTTACCTCATCAAGTCATCATTCTCTTGCTCTTATCCCAATTCATTTTGGGTTGGGGTCGGCGCAGCATACCCGTAGTATACAAGGTGTAAATCACCTCATCACGAAGCCGTCAAACCAAGCATTCTGTACATGAAACTGAGTAACTTTACGCAAAAATTATTGCTGGGAAACGACTTTTTTTGGGGGGTGTAAAATCATGTTTTGTGGTAGAACTCAACGTAACGCACTCAAAACTTTGTGCTGATGGACGGATTGAGTAGTACGGGGGTCGTGGAGGTGTTTAAAGTAAAATCTTACATTAAAAACTTGTATTTAAAAAAATACTTGTCAAAAAGTTGGAACTTTGACCCCTAATATCTCCGTAACTAGAAGGTTCCCAGGTATGGTGTAGAACAAAAAAATTATCGCAATGACAGGGAGAACCAGTGCCCTTCGGCTTCGTTAAGAGGTGTTTTACACCCTTTATGTATATGAATCATGCCCGCTATCTCCATTCTATAAGTCGATTCGCGAAACAAATGAAATTTGTTTTAAAAAGTTTACGCTTGACCCCGAAGTTGGTCGAGTACACTTAAAACAAAAAGTGAAATGCTTTTAGTTACTATATACAATCCCACTTATTTAACACAAATTATATTTACCATTAATTAATAAATTGATTGCAATTTTCAGGGACCGCCAGGCCTACCCGGTATTCAAGGAGAAAAAGGAGATCAGGGTTCTGTAGTAAGTTTTGAACAGAAACACTTAGAAATTCGTGTCGTAAGACAACCTCGACAAATTAATAATGTATAAATCGACAAAATTACATTAAAAAAAATATGATCCGAACGTCGTTGGATTTTTTAACCGTTCAACGAAATTAAAGAAAATAAGTTTATTTGGCAAATGCACACAACATACCACAAACAACATAAATCTATACACAGAATAAAATGTAAATTATTTTTATAGGGTCTGCCTGGAGTGCCAGGTTCCCAGGGAGATTCTGGTAAAAATGGAAACGAGGTAAGATATTTATTAATAGGTGTCTAAAAAATATATTTAGAAATGAATGCGCCAATCTCTAGAAGGGAGCAAAGACGAGGTGGTTCATGTATTTTAGTAAAGACTTATCTCGAATGCAAGGAATTAAGCGATTTAATGAGTTTTTCTATCACAGGTGTTTTTGAATGTTGTGCGATAGAACTGCCAAAACATAAGTTAATAGTAGTGTGTATTTATAGGCCTCCCTACATGTCTAACATCAATCTTTTTTTCGAAACTTTAGATGCTTTATTAAAAAAGTTGTCCAATAAGACTAATGTAAAGGCAGTACTATGCGGAGACTTCAACATAGACATTTTAAAACGTAACAGATGCACTTTGGACTTTGAATATTTGCTCCTAAATTACAACCTCAAATTGATCATAAGGCAGGCCACAAGACCAAGAAGCCTTTCTTGTTTAGATAATTTTGCTGTTAATGCGAACCTAAAGTGCACTAGTGATGTTATTGATTTTGCGATATCGGATCACTCAGCTCAAATCCTCAAAATTCAAGTTAGTCGAATTTGCAAATTAAAATATTGGCGCACCCAGAAAAGGGATTTTTCTAAAGAGAATTTGGTTAAGTTTAAAGGATTTTTGCAGTGTTTATCTTTTTCAAATGTATACGGTGAGAGTAACCCTAATGATGCATATGACAAATTTATGGAAATCTTTCAACTCCTTTATGATCAGTGTTTTCCAATTAAGTGGATTAGAATTCAAGCAGAACATAAAACTAAATGGATTTCTAAAGGCATTAAACTTTGTAGCAGGAAACAAAGAATCTTGTTATGGAAATGCAGGTTGAATTCATCAAGTGAAAATAAAAATAAATTTAAGTCATAGTCACAAAGGTTTAAAAAAGTCATCAGACTCACTCAAAGAGCACAAAATGACAACTTTATAAATAATGCATATAATAAATCAAAGGCTTCATGGCAAATAATTAACAATAAAAACTATATTAAAGAACCTGTTTCAAAAATTATTAACCAAAATAGGACAATTGATGATCCCAAAGAGATAGCAACATCATTTAACGACTTTTTTATCGACCAAGTACAAAGTGTAAGTAACAAAACAAACGTTAGAACTATTGACCTGAATTACAACTCGAATTCAATATTTATGTCACCAATTTATTGTCCCTGACTTAGGTAGGGTGATCAAAAACCTGAAAAATACACAAAGTCATGGTTATGACGTTATTACTACCAAGGTTGTGCGGTTGTACCAAGGTTAGTCATGATGTCCTTTTATATAAACTTTACTGCTATGGCATTAGGGGAAATGTCCTGGACCTTATAACTTCTTACCTTAGTGGTCGAAATCAGGTAACAGAAATATCTAGAACATCTCTGGAAACGAAACGCGAACTTAAATATGCATCAGACGGTAGAGTAGTCAAATTTGGTGTTCCACAAGGTAGTGTTCTGGGGCCACCACTATTTTGTCTCTATATAAATGATTTGCCACGAAAAACGCAACATCCTATGGTGTTATTTGCGGATGATAGTACTGTGATCGTAAAATGTAATGACATTAAAAATTATGAAGATGATATTAATACAGCATTGGAAAACATTATTGATTGGCTTGACATAAATAATTTAATAATCAATCTTAAAAAAAAACAAAAGTTATGCATTTTTACCAAAGGACATACCCTCTTAATGTTAATATTAATTATAGTGGTCAAAATATTGAAACAACAAATATTGCTAAATTCCTAGGTATTTTAATTGACAGCAATCTTACTTGGAAACCTCACGCCGAAGACGTTTGTAAAAAACTTAGCGAGTCAGCCTATGTGCTGCATAATCTATCGCATAAAGTAAGTAATAATATACTCGTAGTAGCTTACCACGCTCTAGTTGCGTCAATTTTAAGATTCGGAGTTATATTCTGGGGCAATTGTAGTGAGAGGGAACAGATTTTTAGAGCCCAAAAACGTTGCATAAGATCTATGTTAAATCTGAAAACTACAGATAGCTGTGTACCTGTGTTTAAGTCGCTGAAAGTAGTGACCTTCCCGTCTTTGTACATTTTAGAGGTTGCAATTTTTGTTAAAACTAATACTTTAGATCTTACTTTAGATTTATTTCCATCACTGGCCGATATAAGAATGCGGCCAGGTCCAATGAGACTACAATATAAAAACTTATTACATACAGGCAATTACAAAACAGCACTACTAAGGAAAAATATTATGTCAATGGGACCTATTATATACAATAAAATTCCGCACAGTTTCAAAGAACACCCTATTCGAATATTTAAATCTAAGCTTACTGCATTATTATTAGATAAGTGTTATTATTGTATTAATGACTTTTTAAATGATAAAACAATTTGACAATATTATTTCTAAATGACATATGTTTGTAAAGTAATCTTTCACATAATTAATGCCATTCATTTTATTGACAAGTTTTTTTTTTTTTTGCAATTTTATATATTTTTTTTAATGTTTATTGGTGTTAATTAGAATGACATGTTAGTTGTTGATTATAATAATATTGTATCTAATCTATTACTTTCTATGAACTTGCATGCCGTAAGGTATAATGTAGCGGAATCAATCAGCTATTGTACCATCTTAAACTTGTACCTACATTGTTGGCAAATAAATCTGAATCTGAATCTTGAAGAAGTTTATACGGATGCCCTTTTTTTCCTTACAAATTTGTCAGTAAATAGAATCTTAAAAAATATACCTGTTGGTAGTACTTTACTTGTGTACTACGTTACATTGGAGAGCAGCGGTGGCCCATGGTGGCAGCCCCGACTTACCAGCAGTAAGCCGTGGGTTCCAACTCAGGCAGGCGCATTACTTTGTGTAATTTATTTCATCACCACTGCCTTTAAAAACGGTGAAGGAAAACATCGTGACGAAACCGGGGCATGTCCTAGAACAAAAAAATCGAAGACATGTGACATCTACCAAACCGCACTGGACCCGCGTGGTAGATTACAGCCCACTCCCTCTCATAAAGAGGAGTCCTGTGTCCCAGCAGTGGGAACATTATAGGCTGATGATGATGTTACATTGCGTTCATGTGGTACTTGCCCTTGGAAGCGACAGAACATCACACACTGCGGCAAAAATTTCCCTTAGAAGAAGAGGTGCAGAAAACGCTTTGGTATTCGCACCACAAAGCTTTAAAGTTGATATTGAGGAGTGACTTTGGCAGCTGCACTCTCGCCAAGTACTTAGTCTTTTGGCGCACGCACTCTACGATGTCCTCCTCTTAGGCATAGTTTATTCTATTCTAATTAATATCGACTATTCATTTTCAGGGACCTCAAGGCCCACCCGGTGCTAAAGGAGAAATAGGACCGTCAGGTGTGAACGTAAGTCTTGCACAAAAGTAATGAATTATAAATACGGCTTTAAAAAAAAACATCTGCATTATCATAACAGGCTTTAAAAAAATAGTGCGTGGAGTCCCTCCGCACGGAAGAAGTGAAACTTCGTAATACTACACGCATGCGTTCGAGTGCCACCTATTCACTTTCGCTCTGTCTCTTTCTATTCACCCTCCATGGTAGCGTTAAACGTTTAACGCCACCTTGTTGTAAGTCGCTTAAGAAGTTTCACTTCAGAAACCTGATTTGCAGTTTTGATAATATTACTAACAGACATAATTACAATCACATTTTTATAACATAACTAGCAACCCACTCTGCTTCGCACGGCGTCACATATTGAGTCTAAAACGATATGATAATTCTATCTTTCAAGTTGGAACTAACCGTACACTTTTACAAAATTTCATTGAAATCGGTTGGGTGGTTTCGGAGATTAGCGTGTACGAACATGGTGACACGTGACTATTATAATATTCAGAAGATATACGCATGTGTAGATATATCTGTATTTAATATTGAAATTTTAAGTTGTCTGTTGGCCGTCTAGAAAGATCTTCTTCTTCTTCCTCGTTTCCTCATGACTGAGGGTCGTGACCACATGAAGTCGTCGCCTTTTCCACCAAAGCTCTCCATGCTGGACGGTTTTCGGCCATGCGGACAGATGCCTGGAAATTCCCTTTGCAGACTTCCTTCACCGCATGTGTCCATCGGGTTGGTGATCTTCCACGGCCCCTTTTTCCTTCCACGTTACCAGCGACAATAAGCTTCTCCAAGCTATCAGGCTCCTTCCTTGCCACGTGTCCGAAGTACTGTAGGGGTCGTTTCATGCAGATAGTGGATAGGTGAGATTTAACTTTCCTGTTCTTAGAATCACCAAACTTTGTGTGTATTTTGAGTCAATCGTTTATTTCAACTTTAAAGGCATATAATAAGGCTGTTTTTATTGTGTGTGTACATAAATAAATAAATAAATGAGCAGTCTTAATTGAAGGAGATTGCAAAACGCCCAAAACAAGACAGGATTAGTTAAGGTTTTAATTTAATCAAATCAATGCTAAAATAACATAAGGAACGATGATTTACATTTTTTTTAAAACTTTGCCCCACACTACGACTTTTTCCTGTATCGTAGGTGCGTTTACAAACATTTAAATTAACATACACAAACAGTCAGACCCGGAAAAACTAGCTGTAGGCCTTACAAATATTGGTTCCGTGCGGGCATCGAACCCGCGACACGCTGCGCTGCAATTTGTCGCTTAGCCACTGCGCCAACCGTGCCAGCAATATTTTTTATGGAAACAAAAAGATAATCATATGTCATCATCTGCCTAGCCTTTTCCCAAACTACCTTGGGGTCGGCTTCCAGTCTAACCGGATGCAGCTGAGTACCAGTATTTTACATGAAGTGACTGCCTATCTGACCTCCACAACCCAGTAACTGGGTAATACGATACCGCTTGGTAAGACTGGATGTCAGACTTTTTGGCTTCTGACTACTCGTAACGACTGTCAAAGATCTACAAATGACAGCCGGGACCAACGGCTTAACGTGCTTTCCGAGGCACGGAGGAAACTCGGTATGTAATTATGGTCACCCATCCACGGACCAACCTCGGCAAGCACGGCTTAACCTTAAAGATCGACCCGGGCGGCTGTAAAGAATAAAAATGTTTTGGTTATTTAGAGGACATAGTACATAAACTTACCTGGCCCGCGGCTTCCCGCATGCGTGGAGTTCGGCAATTATCCGATCCTAAGGGATCGTAGGTACTTCCAGAAAAAAAATATCACATTGTACTGCTATTTGAACTACTGCGTGTGGTCGGGTCCTTAAGCAAGTATTACGGCACGGTTGGCGCAGTCAATCTTTGGTAACTTTTTATTGTTCAACGTTTTGTAGTAAGCAACGACTTATTGTCGGGCCTACTTAAGTACTTACGCTGTAACATAAAAATATTGTAAAACCAAATAATTTTAAAAGAGTAACCATGGAGTTTCTTGCCGGTTCTTCTGCATAGGGAATGACCAACCCGAACTGTGCACGTTTTTATCGACGTTTTACAAGTGCTAATGTAGGCCTATGTGAAATAAAATATTTTGATTTTGAATCGACTGCTGCGCTTCGTGTCGCATGTTCGATCCCCGCACGGAACAAATATTTCTATGGCCTACAGATAGTTTTTCCGGGCCTGGCTGTTTGTGTATGTGAGTTTAAATGTCTGTAAACGCACCCAAGATATAGGAGAAATTCAAGGGTTCACGGCAATGTTGTTTAAAAAAAAGTCAAGATTTATGTCCATCAAGTCCGGATTTATTAGGCTGTTGGGGTACCTGTAAATATTATACCTCTGCCTAGACTTTTGACAGAAAATTATGAGATGTTATTGTATCTTCTAACTTTGTATTATTGAATTAATATATTATTTTTTTGTCACTATAGGGCATCCCTGGAGTTGCTGGCATGAAAGGAGAGCGTGGTGAAGATGGGAAAACGGTAAGAAATAATTTAACCAACAAGAACTCCTAGTTAATAAATATTAGTCGTAACTCCAAAGAATATACAAGGTGTTGCTTTGCATTCTCGTCAAATTTAAGGAGGTTACAACGCTAATGATTCTCGAACCGAATCAATAATAAAACGGGTAGGTAATTTTTATTTTTTTTCTTATTTACGAAAATCGATAAGTGCTCATGTTTTAAACGTGGCGGGTCTGATCCTCGCCCTATAACCGCGCTTTCACAAACACAAACAATCTCAAACGTTGATTCGATAATTTGTTATTCCCTTAACCACATTAAACGGGTTTTTCTGAAATACTAACAAACTTAAACAACCAAAAAAATCAGCGTTTATTAATAATTAAAACTAGGTACCGTAATTTAAATTGATTATTTATGTCTTTTGTGACAACCTCGTGAATTTTGACCTTTCGGCCGCCATGGCAACTGAGTTTCGCAACCAGTTGTGAAAAAGGAATTTTTATTCTTTCTTGGCAACTAGTTGCGATGGAAGAATTTTTTTTCTTAATACGCAACCAGTTGCCAACAAAGAATTTTTCAAAAACGCTAGTTTCAATAGAAGAATTTATTTTCTTCTTACGCTACCATATGGTAGTGTATTCTTCATATTATTTTTAGTGCAAACACTGATCCATTGACGAGGATGCAAAACAACACCTTGTATATACTATGTGTACTGATCATACAAGTTGGTCAAATTTTAAAATCCCAGACCTGTATCATATATCTATTAAGCTATAACCTATTTATTGAGACCATTCCAATGAGGCCAAACACAATATGCAGTAAGTTGGTGAGGAACCTTTCTTTGTCTCTGGGGTTTGATAAAATCAAGAACTATAATTAGAAAAAAATCAGTTCATCATCTTCGCGTGCCAAGCAAAAACGCCAAGTCACTTCACTGGAGTGCCTGTTCATTTTTGTTTCATATGACAGTCGCACGACTTCATCAAAACAAAATAAACGTTAATTTGTGCCGTACGCGTAGGCGAGTTAAAGAGGGCAAGTGCCGATATCCAACATCCTTGCATCAGTTCACTAATGAATTCATTTTTCCTTTTATTCATTTCGTGTCCAGACAAAATGAAAGACAAAAATGAACAGAAAGTGAAACATCTCTTAATATTATATTTAATGTAAGACACTAAAATGAGCCGTTCTGTAACTTCTATAGGGACCTCCAGGGCCGGAGGGGAACCCTGGTCCAGTAGGACCTCCGGGAGCTCCCGGAAGACATGGAGTTTGCCCTTGCTTAAATACTCCAAATAGTAAGTATTCATACTTGTAGTTATCCGCCGTGAAGGGCGAGTGTTGTAGGCGATGCTGTTAATGTTGTAGCGAAATAAAGCTCAAAATAACAATGCGGGAAGTCTCCGCGCGGAAGAAGTGAAACTTCGTAATACTACACGCATGCGTTCAAGTGCCACACATTCACTTTCGTTATTTTATTGAGCTTCTAAATAATATTTTGTTGTTTTCTTGTTGTATTATTTTTATTACATAATTATTACATACGTTTATCAAGGTTATTCTACTCATGGAAATTGAGCGAAGGCTGGTCACACCGAAGAGTCGAATGCATGACTGTTTGCACGCCATCTTGCGTACCTAGTAGTAGAAATACGTAGTCACACATCTTGTAATACTGCCATCTCTTAGTGAGTTTTAGAAAATATTCCCCCTCCATGGTAGCGTTAAACTTGTTGAAAGTCGCATAAGAAGTTTCACTTAAAAAAAAAGTTAACAAACTTAACCAACTTAAACATAACTATGCCTGTTGGAGACGCAATTTGATGCCAATTTTGGCGGCGTATTGGGTTCTTTTACCGTGATGAATAACGGTGAAGCGGACTTCTTCTATATGTCTCGCGCTTCCTAGACAGTAAACCCTGCTACAAACTTATTTGAATCATATCTGGACCAAGTAATTATAATTATTATATTGCAGCTGCGCCAGGGATAGAAAGCGACGAAGAATTTGGGACAAAGGATTGGCCGTCAGAAGATCCTTGTAAATCCGCACCACCTGCATTAAAAAGCGGTGAGTATAATACCTATTTTATAGCATTGTATTTGATTGGTTTTAATTTCTGGGTTGGGCAATCACTTCTTATTTTTGGATTTTTAAGAAGATTATCGGCATATGACGGCATTTCATGACTCGCGATCGACTGCTTCGCTGCGTATCGCGGGTTCGATCCCCGCACGGAACAAATATTTGTACTGGCCTACTGATAGTTGTTCCGAGTCAGGCTGTTTGTGTATGTTAGTGTTTGTATACACACCCACGATACAGGAGAAAATCTTAGAGCGGAGAAAAGTAAAAAAAAATGCGGTATTAGTTTGCCATAGGCATTTGCTATCAGTCAACTTTTGGGTTTTGGGTACAAAGACAAACAGTAATGATTTGCAAAATGGGTCCGGTGGTGTTTCAACATTTCGATACTGAAATATATGAAATAACATAAGGGACAAAACTAAGGTTTTTAGAAAAGCAAAAATAAGATAATTTTCTCTGACTATAATTTTTTAACTATATGTTTCATGTAAAAAGTGTCTAGGACAATTTTTCTTAGATTTTTTCATTCTTTGAAGCTAAAATAGCAAAAATCAATATAGCCTATAGTTTAAAAGATAGCACGTCCCTTACATTAAATAATAATATATACGGGTGATATACGTTAGCAAAATTTTAGATGTAAATGAACTGCATTGATGTATGGGATTTTAAAGGAGATAAACATTTAGAGTTTTTCAAAATAAAGGTCTCTTAATGCTCTCATTCTTTATTGCATAAACTGTTAAAAAAAAAAAAAAATAGAATTTTATACATTCATGCCTATGCCATATAACTTTAAAACTACTTGCTGACATAAAAGGATATAAAATAAACGAATAAAATAGATCAAAATTGTAAACCCGCTGTAAATCTAGCGAATGACCCAAGAGCAAGACTGACCCGATACTATACTTAAAACATCCCGGAAATCAGCCAATTCGAGATTAAGATGGCTCTGAAACAGCTTAAAAACAACAAGGCACCGGGTGATGATGGAATTATGGCCGAATTCCTGGAGGCGAGTGGAAACTTAAGGCCGTTTAAAAGCCTTCAGAAGTTTGATTACCACCACACCATTGCACCATGCCTGTGGAGTTTTCCCCTCGAGTATGCCATCATACTCGAGGGGAAAACTCCACAGGCATGGTGCAATGGTGTGGTGGTACTCTTCTTTGGTTTTATAAATATGTATGATAGTCTGTAAGGTCTTTAAGAGCTATGGGTCTTTGTTATCCGAATTAAATGATTTGATTTGAAAGGGCAATGGAGAGGGCTAGGCTCGGAGTTTCCTTGCGTGATCAAATAAAAAATGAGGGCATCCGCAAGAGAACCAAGGTTACCGATGTAGCCCGAAGAATTGCCAAACTAGCAGAACGGTTGGCCAATAGGACCGAAAACTTCTGGAATGGCAACCTGGAACCGGAAGACGTAGCGTTGGAAGGCCTCCCAGTAGATGGACCAATGACCTGGTGAAGGTGGCCGGGATCCGCTGGATGCGAGTCACACGCGTCGACCGGTAAATGTACCGACACTTGGGGGAGGCCTATGTCGAGCAGTGGAAGCTTTTTGCCTGCGGGCTAGAATTGAAGATAACTTTTCATCCCATTCATGTTTGGAATCCAGATAAAACTTTCACTACTTGTAGTTAGATCAATGAAAACGATGATTTTTTCCTTAATAGAATATTTTTTCTGTCGCGAACCATGTCATTATTACTTGTGGTGCAAGATTGCCGGCAAAATACAAAGTGTCACGACTACGCAAGCGAAATCGTTTTAAGATTTTTTAATACATTTTTTCATTTAATTATGAATACCAAAAATACGTTCAGCACATGATTCATAGATTTATTCAATTTAAAAATTTTGTTATAGGCACCTATTATATGGGACCAACAGGAAAACCAATTACAGTGTACTGCAATATGACAACCCTGGAGACATGTATTAGGACAAATGAAACAACCGCAGAGTTTAATCATGATCCTAGTAAAGGAGCCTTCTGGTTGCACGAAAAGAACGTTCATTTGATGGATCTATTTAATGTAAGTTATATTAAGAAATGTAAAATTCTTGTTTAATTAATAAATTATTTTAGTTAGGAATTCCGAAGTAGCAACTCAGAGTCTGGATTTGTGGCCGACTGATATACAAGATGTTGTTTTGCATCCTCGTCAAAATTCAGGAGGTTGTCACAGAAGCTATAAATAATCAATTAAAATTACGGCACCTAGTTAATTATTAATAAACGCTGACTTTTTAGCTGTTTAAGTTTGTCAGTATTTCAGAATAACCCCCTTAACGTGGTTAAGAAATTAAGAAATTATCGAATAAACGTTTGAGATTGTTTATTTGTGGGGAAGCACGGTTATAGGGCGAGAATTAGAAGGGCCGCGTTTAAATCACGGGTGGTTCACAATTTCCGATTTCCGTAAATAAGAAAAAAATAAAAATTACGTATCCATTTTATTATTGATTCGGGACGAGAATCATTAGCAAAGTCACCTCCTTAAATTTGACGAGGTTGCAAAACAACACCTTGTATAGGCCGCCCCTTATATTAAATCGGGCGAAATGTGTTACTCAATAGTTACACCCACATTTCGCCATTTATACTGTAAAATCTGGCTGTCTATACAACCCTGCCCAACCCTTAGGGGAAAAACAGGTATGATGTTATCATCATCAGCTTATAATGTTCCCACAGTTAGGATACAGTTCTCCTCTCTATAAGAGGGAGTGGGCTGTAATCCGCCACGTGGGCCCAGTGTGGGTTGGTAGATGTCACATGTCTTCGAATTTTTAGTTCTAGGACATGCCTGTTTCCTCACGATGTTTTCCTTCACCGGTTTTGAGGGCAGCGGTGTTGAAATAAATTACATAAAGTAATGGGTTTGAACCCACGGTTTACTGCTCGTAAGTCGGGGCTGCCACCACTGGGCCACCGCTGCTCTCTACTCCGCTATCTCTCTATGATGTTATAATGCTAAATGTTCTCTTTATTTTCTCATATCGTAGGAGTGTTTGAGGATTAAGTAACATTTCATTGGCCGTGGTTTGGACGGGATGAGGCAAAACTGTAGTAAAATAACACTACCCAATGCACATAGTTGTCTACCAACGCTGGTACCTACAGTCGTGGACCAGGACCTATGATTTTTGTGTCGCAGGTCGCGTGTAGATTAACTGCCGATGTCTTAGCATCACCACATACTAGAATGTCGTAGAACCAAGCAATCAATTACCGAGCTCTACGCAGACAAAGCTGCGGGCAAAATCCATTATAAACATAAAGCTACAATTCTGCCATTATTAGCCTATAACGTTCTTACTTGGGCTTTGTGTGGTGGTGTAGGCCATATTGGTGGTTTACACATGTCATCTGATGGATGTCAAAATGTGATTTGTTCGCTGACGTAATTTCGCGTAAATGAATATGTCTGCGCAATGGCAACAACTGACAAAGGGACGCGGAAGAAATCACATTGTGATATCCATCAGTAAATTAATTCTCTGTCTTCAATTAAATTCACATAGTCTTTTCTCTAAAACTGATCGGTACATTTGTTTCAGATTTCAGTGGAACAGTTAACATGGTTGCGTGATCGTGCAGAATCTGTTCGTCAAACGATAAAATACAACTGCCTGGACTCGGTTCCATTCTTCAGATACAACATGTCTTCATCCGTCAAGTTGTGGGCTTGGAATGATGTAATGATTGGACCATACCCGTCTGACCAAACTCCCATCTTTTATTCCGTACCAGAAGCTACCGACAAATGTGTGGTAAGATACTTTTGAATAATTTGATCTTCAATTTACGTCGCCTTCTCTACTGGTATACTATAATGTACATTTCACAAAAAATATTAGTGTCTGTGTATGTATGTATGAACATTATTCACAAACTATGAATAGTAATATACAGATCTCTCATTGTACGAGAAATCTAAACAAAACGAGGCCACGTTATACTGGAAATGTACTGTCTGATGTGTAGCAGTGTGTACAAGTATCAAAAAGAAAAGAGTAAGGTAAAAAATAGTGCCTGGAGTCCCTCCGCGCGGAAGAAGTGAAACTTCGTAATACTATACGCATGCGTTCGAGTGCCACCTATTCACTCTCACTCTGTCTCTTTCTATTCCCCCTCCATGGTAGATTTAAACGTTTACCGCAAACATGTTGGACGTCGCATAAGAAGTTTCACTTCAAAAGAACTTGAGGTAAAGAGTTTTACAATTTATTGGTCACATCAAAATTCACAAATTCACTCATCGCTGGACTCAAAACTCCACGACGCTTTTCACAATGCCTAGTAAAGGCATAGATGGTTTATCATCGTCAAACAAAACTTTACTTCACGTCAGGGGAATTACAACCCACAGTACTGAGAAACACGATAGGAAATAGAGGAGAAATAAAAGGAAAAAAATCATATTTCATCACCATTAATCTCTTATGGGCCAACTACTACACACAGATCCCTCTACGTCACGCTATTCAATTCGATCCTTGGGAACTCTCACTGAGTTGTTACCAAAACCAACCATCCGATCCTTCTTTAAGTTTGTCTATTTGCAGTCTTTGCTCGTACTCAAGAAACGTAACACGATCGTCGTCTTTCTCTCTTTGACTCTGTCTTCTTCTGCTTAAGTTTGCACGCCACTCTACCCTTAGGTCTCCCGCATTCAACTCGTGCCAGCTACTATTACCTGGTGGCCTACCATGACGTCTTAAAACATTATTGTTTGGCTCCTTTTCCAGTGTAGGAAAGAGATGGTGCTAGACATCCTGTATGGTTCCTTCTCTTTCGCACACTGGAATAAGAGTAAAACAATACTGCTTTAAGACGTCATGGTAGGCCAGCAGGTCGTCGTCGGTCCATCTGATCCACGATCTGCGTACGCAATAGGGATGATGACTGGGTAAAGAAAACGAAATTCTATTTTGTCCGTCAATCAGGTAATACAAAAATATTAGATACGTATTATTTTTTGTTTTATCAAGTTAACGAAAAAATACTTAGTTAAAACGCATTAAAGTTGGAGAGTGGGGGCTCACTACGTCACAACTAGGTATAAAATGTACTGAGCCGTGACGTCATGCGCCATTTCAACTCAAAATATCTCCGAAATTTTACGATTACGTGAAAAAATAAAAAATACGTGTCAAATACTTTTTAATAATCTACCCGATAGAGAAATAAAAAAAAATGAGTCACCATCCCTATTATAGTCGATGTTTACCATATATGTCTTAAAGTACCTGAATTTGTACCAAATTAGGTTGCAAATCCTACAAAAATACTGAAATCTTTCAACATTGTTTAGAATAATGTTTTATCAAAAATTATGTATGTTTCAGGAAGGAAGTACGGAATGGAAAAGTACAATTATAGAACTGCAAAGTTACAACGTATTTAGACTACCGATTGTTAATATGTGGATCAGAGATATCCGTCATGCAGGTCAAAAGATGACCATCGAAAGTGTCGAATTGTGTTTTGGATGAATTTTGAACCGATCATCATTTATGCTTATTTAAAGTAAAAAAAAATATTGCCTTGTGTAGTAATTTTAAGATTAAAAAGCTCCAAATTGTTTGGGTTACGCGTTTTATTTCATTCTACCGATAAAACTACATTAAAGGTACTAAACTACGCAGGTGCAGAGCTATCCACAAGTTGCTGATGTCATAGAAACCCGAGTAGTACCATAGCGCCCGTTACATTTTGTTTGTAGCTTCGAGATATATTCACAAAATTATTTTTGTTACATAAAATAAAAACGCATTTTTCACTGCGCAGTCTGTGAATTAAGAATTTTACTATGAAAATTGGTCAAACTCTCCTTTAGAATGACCTCAGGTTAGTTTACTTTGAAATAAAAACAAACTCAACCTAAAAATGTACGTTTTTTTTTAATCACTCGTAGAAAAACGATGACAATTTCGTTTTTCTACGAGTGTCTGACCTTTTCAAATCAAAAACCGGGTGTTTGTATTCAAATTCTGGAGAATATATTTCAGCTCGCGAGTGCATAAAGTTATACTAAAAATAGCATCAGATATTCTAGTGGTGCGTAAACGAACGAAAAAAGGCAACAATTTTCTCCCGTCTAGATCCATAATTATTCATCTTGGTTAAAATTTATTAGTACAAAAGAATGCCTCATGAAAGTAGGGATGAGCGTACGATATTCATTTGTTTTCATTAGCTGACTCGCGGTGCTACCGCAAAAATCATTATGAGACCTCACCGATTACTGGATTTACGGGATTTTGCGTTATAGGTCTATTTATTTTATGCACATTATAATTCTCTTCATTTTTCAAAAATATTAATCATTAATTATTTTTTTGTTAATATAAAAAAAGATAACCCACCTGCATCGGGAACAGCGCCCAAGCTAACTAAAGAGACTTCACATAATTTGGAACCATTTTCTTGTGTACTTAAGATGTTTGATTAGTGACCAAACAAGCTTTCGAGGTTTTAAGCTTGGAGCTGAGGCTTTTGGCTATTAAGCAATTAGTTGAAACGACTATCGGCAACTCGCGAGCCAGATCAAGCTATTTGAATTTATATATATGATTATTTATATGGAGCCAGGTACCCTCCAACAGAAGAAAAAAATTTCAACGTGTCAACGTGGAGTGACACTGTTTCTGCGGAAAATGTAAAATTGGATTGGTCGATAATTTACCAAGAAGCTATTCAATTCTGTTTTTTTTTTTTTATGAATGGCATCTCGCAATTCAACCTATGAGGTTGTCATCTGCTTAACCAGACTATGATATACATATGATGCTTGAGAGTAAGGCATCCAGCCAGGGCATAATAACTTACAAACTAAGCGACTACACGCTAAGGGCACCCCCTGTGGGGTACGAGCCTCGGCTTAGGGCGTCGCTGAGGGAGGACTGCATGGGGACAGGCTGGATCTGAATGGTATCATTATTTAGGGGCTGATTTAAAACTACTGGCACAGCATCGCGGGTTGGCTCGAGCGAGGGTCGGGGAGGGCATGGACCGGGACGTCGCGACGGACCTCGACGGCGAGGTCAGAAAGACGGCGGTTTGAGTCGGAACTTTTTAACAGTGCTAGTCTCTTTGCTACTCTCCTGGAGGAGGATTTATCAATTCTGATGAAAATTATTATAGAAATACAAAACTTACAACACAAATGTCACCTGTCTAGGTAAAGGTTTTAAACTCATATCATCAAGAAAGAAAAAAACTCTATTTGGCATTCGTCCTCCGCTGTTTCCCTTTAGACTCGGTGAAAACATGTTTCGTGGTTCCACTGAGCTGTTGTGCAGGCAAGATTAATAGCTTATTACTCCTTTGTTTACTTGTAGTCATTATTCAATTAAGTATCACGCCCAACCGTAAACCATTGTGTTTACCCGCCAATATCATAACCGTTTTACGCCAACCGTTTATTATAAAATTGAAAGTTTAATTCAACGGTAGAGAAAGTGAAGTATATTGTTTATGAATTTATTTTGTAGAATTTATATAACAAGTTTAAGTAAGGACAAATACTTTTTACTCAAGGCACCCACAGGATAGTTCGGTTAAGCAGACGACAACCTCCTTGGTTGAATTGCGAGATGACATTCTCAACAAAAAAAAAAAGCAATATTTCTTATATTTAAAAAAAATATTAACTCATTTGTGTTCATGATTGAAGTTATAAGAATTCAAGTTTTTACGTTCATGTAATGATAGCCGCTCAAGATATTTTTAATTCTATGAGAGAAGAAGAAGACGCTGGTTGATCATATTTGTGGTCAAGAACATTCTCAAAGGTGACTGCGGAAAAAAAATATACTTTCCAACCAAAAAGCACACCTAGTTTAAAAACACAATTATAACATTTTCGCTTCAGACTGTGTGATGTTTTTCATGCAAATAATAACGACGTCAAAATAGTACGTATTTTAAAAAAATCGTTCAAACATTATATTGCATTTCTTTTTGGATACCTCTAGATACAAGGTCTCCGAACCAAGATTAAAAACACGCAATAAAGTCAGACAAATGTCTATAAGAGAACGTAATAGTCAACTGCAGCCCCAAAACGATCCCTCGGGCACAAAGAATAACAAATTGTATAATTCATCCCCAACACAGCCCGTCCCTTCTTTAACTAAAGAAATATTGCAACCATTTGTCACTGGCCGCAAACCTTTATTATTCATATTTTTACCGCAACAAATAAATAAGTATACAAGTTGTTTTTAAGTTTTGTAGCAAGAAAGGGAAATTATGGTGTAGCATTCTTCTTCTTTCTTTTCATCTGGTTAGGGCTTGTACACAAAACTGCGATGCGATGCGAATTGGCGCGATGCGAATTCGCAACACAGAAGAAACTGTAACTAATTGTACTGTTTGAGCTCGTAGATTTTTACGATGCGACGTCGCATCGCAGTTTTGTGTACAAGCCCATAGTGCTTAATCTGTTGTCAGAGTTTTTTTATGCCGCCCATGGCCCTCTGACTTGGCTTTACACTTTGAGAAATATATTCTCTTAGGCATGCTTGTTTACTGACGATGTTTTCCTTCACCGAATCAAGTAAATAATATGATCTGAAAGATCAGAGATGAGGCGTCTTGGGGTTTAAGCATTGAGCTGGTGATAATTGTACAAAAAGATGACTAGTGGGAAAGATTTATTTAACTGAACCGAAAGTCGCGCTATTTGATGCAACATCTTTGCAGGTCAAAAGAAACTAAATTTTATATTAATACCTTGATTGGACCACGGCAGCTCTCCCATTACGTGTTGTAAGACGGCTATGAATAATTTTGGTGAGATCGGGTCTCCTTGCCGGACACCTCTCTTTATGTTGATTACTTCGCCTACTCTATCTAGCTTGACTCTACTTGTACTGTTAGAATAAATATTTTTTAGGATATTGATATATTTTTCATTTGTGTTTAGTGCTTTCAGTGATTCCCAGATGCTCTCATGTGAAATTAAGTCAAAAGCTTTTTTGTAGTCGATGAAAGCTAAATACAGGGGTTTATTAAATTCTGAATATTTTTCTATCACCTGGTCCACCACTTGGATATGGTCCATTGTGCTGAAACCGTTTCTGAAACCAGCTTGTTCGATCGGTTGGTGAGCATCGATGGCTGGGGCTATCCTTTCAAGTAGACAGGAGGCAAAAAGTTTATAAAAACAAGGCATTAGGCTTATAGGACGGTAGTTGCCTATATCAGCTGGGTCGCTTTTTTTATACAGTAGTATAATTTCCGATGTCATCCATTGATGTGGTACAGTTTCTTCGTCAAGTATTTTATTCCATAGGATAGTGATTGGCGTCAGTAGTAGAGTCTTCGCAACCTTGATACATTCGTTGGTGATTCCATCCGGTCCTGGGCTTTTTTCTGGCTTAAGTCTCATAATTTGTTTTAATATTTCATTTTCTGTAAACTGGAGTATTGGAGAAGTATCTATGTAGCTATAGGAAACCATGTTTTGATTTTGTGTGTCTGATTGTTTGTATAGATTAGCGTAGAAGTCAGTAGCAGCATTTATGATTTCTGTGCGAGATTTGCATTTGTTTTCGCCAGACTTGAGAAAAGGAACCCATGTTTTGGTTTGATTTAACTCTTTATAAGCTCTTTTGGCAGATCTAGTATTGTTGAGGTGTCTTTGTATAGTTGTTTTTCTGTAGGTAACGTAGCACCTTTTTATTTCTTTATTGGTAAGTTTATACAAAGTTTTTAGTTTTTCTTTGTCAGCTACGCTTAATTTGGGCTTATTTTGTTAAATTGTATTACATATAGGGAAATAGACTGACTGCGTCAATTTGCCTTATCACAGCCTGTCCTTGAGTAAAAACTCTTTTCTGACTTTTTTTTAGCAACATATAATTTGTGTATACGCAATTAAAATACACGGTGTATGCTGTACATCGCTAAAGAATAAATTTCCTTGACTTTGCGTACAGTTCTAAAATTTTAATTCCTACTCAAAATCTAGATGCTTAGCAGAATAACGCATGTTACCCGCAACAGAATTTAGTTGGGCCACAAACAGCCTCCATTAGAGGAGACATCACGACAACATGTTGCTACCTGTCCAGCGTGATATATCGCGACCCGCGCCTAATTGCTTGTCTTTTTGTAGTACATTGTGTATTCTGCCATCTTCATCATGTTGGATGAAATTAGAGACTTTTACTGAAGAAAATAAGTCACATAGTTCAGCGTTTTCTAATTGTTGGACAGATCATCATAATATCAAGTTTAGTAAAACAGAAAACTTTCATTTAAATAAACACGTCTATCTTATTAATATAAAAAAGATTTTTAAAAAACCGGCCAAGTACGAGTCGTACTTTTAAAACCGTAATTATTAAAAATATTTTTATTATTGAAGTAATTAAAAATTTACGGTATCCGCAAGTTTTCCTTTATTTGTGCTATAAGACGTTGCTTCGTACCAAATTTCAAGATTCTGAGTTCACGGAAAGTACCCTGTAGGTTTTGATTCTCTTGCGAGTGTCGAAAAGGGAATTGCTCACTTTGTTAGGGTAATTTGGCTTAACGTGAACATTAGCTATAATATTTAATGACAGGGATTTTTAATAGTTTATACCTTTAAGAAACTAATTATAGTAATAAGGTTGCTGGAGAGTGTAAACATAGTTCATATTTAGCATGTAAGGCTTGTCGCTGAAAAAAAGTTAGTTATGAGTATTTCATTTCCAAAAAAACATGATTGGTACCTTTCCTATAATGATATTCTCTTCCCTTTAATTCGGTAGTAACACATCCTGAGGTCATTTAAATGGAAAAAAATAAAAATAATATAATAACTTTTATTCTGAATCATAAATTAATAAAATATTTTCTAAAAACTGGGCAGGCAGTCTAATATTATTTTGCCTGCCTGTTGTTGTGCCTTGCCCAGCTTAAGTACCATATTATGGTCATAACATGAGCACAGCAACCCACCGTTCTTAGCTGTACAAGGCAATTGCAACAATATTGAGTTATTGCTTCTCTGCCATGCAGATCATTATTAATTATGATATATTTTATACAAAATATATTTTTCGGTATGTATACATATGTGCCCGCTTTGTATTTTTCCTCTTAACAAAGCGCAATTGCCAGTTAAAGGTAAGGCTTCAAGGAGGTTGTTGGCTCTCTCACCCGTAGCAATGTTGGGATTGATCGCTGATTCGCTGCGATGAGTCACAAAAGGGACAAAAACAAAAAGCCTGTGTATCAGGTGCTCTGATTTCTATTGTATTGGAAAATATAAATGAAATTATGCTCTGATGATGTAATGTTTATTTATTTTTCACTGTACGTCATTATTGACAGCTGGTGTTGCCATAAATAAAACGATTGTATATTAATCGATTTATTATTAAATCGAATGGAAAATGATTTGCAGGTCAAAAACGATTAGTGTTTAGTTCGTTTTTAAAGTAATGAAAGAAAAATAAACACAGATGCGTTTGAAAATCAGTTGATTTGATAAAACATTCTCAAGAAAATACATATTTTTGACTCGGATTTAGAAATCGATTATCTTATTAAAAGCGACAACTCACTATTATTATCAATGTGGCAACACAAAATCAGCCTAAA
The DNA here is from genome assembly GCA_963082945.1 of Cerastis leucographa. NCBI lineage: Eukaryota > Metazoa > Arthropoda > Insecta > Lepidoptera > Noctuidae > Cerastis > Cerastis leucographa. Next base: position 7,338,616 of record OY720382.1, read on the forward strand.
ACCAAAAAGATGGCGACTCTTTTGTAACTCAATCGGATTAAATACTTTTTAAACGACAAGTTTTTACATTTACTTTCCAACTACGAGTATACAAAAAATATTCATTTTAGATTTAATTATATTTAATCGTAAAAATACTTTTAACTGAACAACTTGTCCACCTTAAAGCCAAGAATGAACAATACCCTTTGCGGGCGGCATAAACGGCTGTATCTTTTGATTCGTTGGATTATAAGTTTGATTTTTTCACAGCTTCAAGGGACAGTAGACCTGAGTATTTGATAAAATTCCAGCTTGATTCCTCCGCTCTTTCCTGAGAAAAAGGGTCTTGACAGAGAGACAGACGGACGGACAACAAAGTGATCCTATAAGGGTTCCGTTTTTTCCGTCTTTTGAGGTACGGAACCCTAAAAACTGTAGAAACAGTACTATGATTTCTAAAACAATTAAGCAAACTGTTTAGCTGTTATTTTAATATGACCAACAAACACTTCTCTTAAAACTTTGCATATACTGCAACAACACCCCATATTTAGGGTTGCCCCGTGTGGAATTGAATCAGACCACACTGGGTCGTTAGCACAGCGGTTTAATGACTCAAATGGTCCGGTGACGTAATGACCTTTGCTACTGATTTGGTCCAGTCCGATTCAAGTGCAGGTGAACGTAACATAGGTATGAAGATTCCAAGTGATTAAAATCGAATCATATTAGTTTTGAATACAAATTATTGGTTGAAACTTTAGACTCAAGGACACATTTTTATGCACCTATAATATAATGAAATATAATATTAAAAAAAAACCGGCAAAGTGCGAGTCGGACTCGCCCACGAAGGGTTCCGTACCATAATTTATATTTATATAAAAACGAACAAAAAAAAAACACTTTTTTGTATGGGAGCGCCCTTAAATATTTATTTTATTCTGTTTTTAGTATTTGTTGTTATTTCATCAACAGAAATACATAAACTGTAGAAATTTCAACTGGCTACCTATCACGGTTCATGAGATACAGCCTGGTGACAGACGGACGGACGGCTGGACAGACGGGCGGACAGCGAAGTCTCAGTAATAGGGTCCCGTTTGACCCTTTGGATACGAAACCCCAAAAATATAAGGTATAACTTTAAATACATAAAGGGTGTAAATCAAACCTTAACGGAGCCAAAGGGCACTGTTCTCCCTTTTAATTGCGATCATATTTTTGTTCTACACTATACCTGGGAACCTTCTAGTTACGGAGATCAGATATTGAAGGTAAAGGTTACATATTCTGACATGGTGTCAATGGGACCACCACACGGAGTATAGGTATCGAATAAAAAAAGTAATTTTGAAAATCGATCCACAATTGGAGGAGATATCGGTAATTATAGGTACAGTCAGTGAGCAGCATTACCTTACCCATTTGCCTCTTTTTTGCTTTGTGAGATGGGTTAGGTAATGGTGCAGGGCACTGCACTAAATAAATAAAGTACAAACAGTATTTGAGAACCTCCTCCTTATTGGAAGTCGGTTAAAAAAACGGGATATATCTTCAAGAAAGTACACACATTTCGCCAATTACGGTTCAATCAAATCAAAATATTTTTATTCACATGGGCCTACATAGGCACTTATGAAACGTCGACAAATGGTGCACGGTTCAGGTTGGTCGTTTCCTATGGAGAAGAACCGGCAAGAAACTTTCAATATCATTATTTTTACAATATTTGTATGTTAAAGCGTTAGAACCATGGAGTTTCTTTCCGGTTCTTCTCAATAGGAAACGACCAACCCGAACCGTGCACCTTTTGTCGACGTTTTATAAGTGCCCATGTAGGCCTATGTAAAATAAAATATTTTGATTCTTGATTCTTGTGAACTTGATTTATTCTTCGTTCGTCCTGAAGTTTTGTCCCACTTTCCAAAAGTTCTTAGTTTGTCCCAAATATTATCCTTCCTTCGTCCCAAAATATAATTTTAACTATTTTATTCCCGCTTTTTCCTTTTTATATTCCTTCTACGGCCCATACTTACATAATTATTTTTTTGTACAATCGGCAAAAAGGTTTACGTAATATTTAATTTTTAACATCAATCAACTATTAAAAATCAAATAAAAAAACCGCTCCTTTCTCTGTTCGCCTTGAGAGAAAGATTAGGGATTCCCCTTCCTCATAATTTGTTGTACTCATAATTATATGTGTTTTAAGGCATAATATTTATTCGTTTAATAAATCACGAGCAATAAATATAAAAAGTTATCCTACCTGCTTCTGTTACCCTGATAGGTGATGATCAAGTCGTATGCCAATTTACATAAGCAAAATACGCGCGCTTCGGACGTTGAGTTGCGGACACCAGCCCAATATACAACACGAACGATATCCTGTCATATCACCGAAAATAAATTTTCTAAATTTCATTTGACAAGCAACGATTGGCAAAAACATGATTGGTCATTTAATTATTACACTAACACTCGAGTGAAGAACCCGCCATCCCTTTCGTGTTAGGTTACTTTAAACCCTACTAACCAAAAAAGGAACCCCGCTACGTCGACTATGCCCTTAAAAAGTATCGAAATTACGCAAAAAAAGTGATACTACATCGTCAGGAGTTATTTATTAATATGGTTTATTTCGTTATTCCAAAGAACTCTAGGTTTAAATATATGCATTTACTATGGAATTATTGTTCCAAAAATTTTTAAATAAGTATAATATTGTTTCGTTGACTGTACTTTTGAAATACTTGTAATTTGGAACGAAGCAGAACTTCAATATGATATGAGACAAACGAAGAATTTTTTGGAATGTGGGACAAATCTTCTGGACGAACGAAAAATAAATCGACTTAAGTATGGGACGACATCGTAGGCTCGACAATAAGTCGTTCCTTTTTTACAAAACGTAGAACAAGATAAAAAGATAACTAGCATCTAGGAATCTATAAGGCCTAAGTAGGTACTTACAGGAGGTCCAGGATCCCCTTTCTCGAAAGAGTCAAGAATTATTTTACCAGTCTAAAATTAAAAATACTTACATAAAAAAAAAAAAAACATAATTATGTATAATACTTGATCTTGATCTTGAATTGATTGATATTCATCGACGTGGAAGATACAGTAAACAAGTGTGTGCGCAGGCACAGATGCACGCTCTCTTCCTTCACTCTCATAGCCCGATGGGACGGCAAACCGGCACGACCGGAGAGAGACCAGGCGCAAACCAACGGCTTACCGTGCTTTCCAAGGCACTGGGGTATTGTACGCCAACTTCCAAACTTCAAACTGCTACTGACAAATTCCTAATGCAAAAACCCAATACCACTTTTTGCCCGGGAATCGAATCCAGGACGAGGCCAACGGAGCAGTTAGGTTTGTAAATAAGCGGCCAGTGGGTCGTCATAAGGGCAGAGTTTAGAATTTAGACATGCCAATTTACTTTATTAGGTTAAGTTTGTGAACAAGATTTAATTAATTAAAAGGCTGATTTAGCTTTTCATGTACAGGGTTGTTTTTAGTATGGAACGATTTCTAGGAGGTTACTTACCAAATTTAATTCTGAAGATGATGCTGAAACAAAATCAAAAGCTGTTGTATTTGGGTGTAAGTTTCAGTGTCTGATGAAGACTTATATACGTTTTGACTTATACTAGGCAATATTTACAAAAAGCATGCGTTGGTGTTTTTTGAGAAGTTCGGTACTTCTCACACAATACCAACGCACGCTCTCAATCATATCTAACCTAACCCAACACGTGCATAAAAGAACTGGCACGTGGTGTTCATTGATCTAGAGAAACCGTAAGATAGAGAACCATATTTTCAACATGACACCATGCCTGTAATCCCCGAAGGGTACGGCAAAGAATCCAGACTCTGTGGCTGTTTCTGAGAAATCCCTGATGGGATATCCAATAGTTGCGCTTGCGGCCACTACACAAACAAGGCAGTCAGAATATTATTGACACAAATGGATAATATTTATTAGTACGATGATTTAATTTAACAGAACAAAAACACATAATATATATAAAAGTATTAAAAGGTAATTGTAAAAGACATACCTGATGTTTTTTGAAGTTCAAGTGTTGCGAACACTAAGAAAATGTATGTCAATACTTTGACGCCCATCTTGTCGCTCGTCCACAGTAGCAATGAAATTTTTTATGAAAAAAAATATTTTTATTCTGCCCTTAATTATCTGGAAGCATATAGTAGGTAACTAATACATTAATATTAGATGTTTAAATAATTATGGCAGTTCTAAAAAACAATGTCTATCTAGTTTTTTTTTACGTTTCACCACACTCTTAAAACAATATTAGGTTCTTTACCTCGTAACAAACGATATTTAATTCAATTTTTGAAATCACTTTTAAACTACTTGTAATGGTCGTTTCGAAATGAATTTTTTGTAGGTACGAGTATATGTAGTTCGAATGACAATACTATAATTTGGTATCTTAGAGCTGATCTGATGATTGAGTCAGTATCTTCAGTGACTGCTAGTAAACCCCGCGAATTAGATTGTATTTGATTCGTTTTGATCAGTCCAATATAAAGGATATAAAAGACCCTTAACGAGGCAGAAAGACAATTGTTCTCCACGTCATTGCATTTTTTTTCTAGTCCATACCTGGAAACCGTCGAGTTACGGAGATATTGGAGGTCAAAGTTTCATCTTTTTCACAGTAGTTTTTAAGGTGAATGACCCGTTTGCTGTTCAATGCATCCATCTGCACAACGTTTTGAATGCGTTACATTGAATTTAACCGTAAAACGTGATTTTTCACTCGAGAAAATGATAATATTTCAGTATCACAGTAATATTTTTTTCGTAGGATTACATAGTATGATTTTCAGCATGTTTGGTTGGCGGCTTCGTGCAGGGTCTGTTTAAACTTTGTTTTTAACTTGGTGTCGAGGGTCTGAGTCAAATATTGACGGATGGAGAGGGAGAGAAAGACTTAGGAAACGATGGATGGATGGTGTGAGGAATTACATGAAAGAAAAAGAAGTAAATGATAGCGTGATGGTTGATATAGGAGTATGGAGAAAGGAAACGTGTTGCGCCGACCTAAGGTATTATGGGACAAGGGCAGCAATATTATGACTTCTCGTATTCGTCATCTCTCGAGTCACTTTCTTTCAATGTCATCTCTGTAAATCCTCTACACAGCCATACAAACTCAAAAGAATAAACGACGAGGGACAAATTTTGGTATCGTCATAGCAACAAGTTTTTCAACTAGTAATTTAGTACAGCTATTTCTGTAGGGGCTCGTCTAGAGTATTCAGCTCATCCTATCTCTAGAAGGGTGTTCCAGTATAAATGGTGTGGGTGGAGCCTGGTGTTCAGTTATAGGCACAAGAGACATTTCGGCATTGTCGCTATGTCTCTGTAAATGGCCGATGACTTACGTGTTAAGCATTCAATAACCTAAAAAGTATCATCACTTTAATTTTTAACTGACATTATACATATTAAAAAATTGAATTGTAAGATATCTCCATAAAATTCGACAGTATTTTTGTCTTCGTCCTGAGATAGACCTTGATACTAATTTAATCAAAAATATCAGCAACAATATAATTTATTGTAGAAAGTTGACCACCTACTTCGATAGATGGTGTTGTTAGTTTTCCTGAATCGCGCTATGGTTTCGTTACACCGCGTAGTATAAGAGGTTTCTACGGTCAAACTCTTACATCAACCTCTCACGAAAAACGTGAAGGAAAACATCATATTTTTGAAAATTCTCGCGGTGTAACACCCGTGAGATTGATTATAGTAGTCATTGGTGCACAATGTGTGTAATAAATTTTAAAGTATTGTTAATAACTAACAAAAAAAAACGATTACAATAATTTATGACTGATTTGTTCTAAATGTTCTATATAATCAATGCTAATACAATAACTAAAAAAAATGTCTTTAGGGTCGTGTGTATTATTTTGTAAACACGATTTCCGGGGTTCCCGTCGTTCACTCGAATCGGCTGATAACTCCGTTGCCCCACAAATCTTATCAGCCAATCATACATTATCTACTTCTCGGCTGTACAATAATCTCTGTCACGTACACATTACAGCTGAACATAATACATAATTTAAGTACCATACACAGGGGAATACTAAAGTTGAGTGCGACAGGACGGTCGGCACTGCCCCGTGCGATGAATAATTTAGACGAGCCGAGCTATGTACTTACGTGAAATATTGTAAGGCAAGTGTCTCCCAGGATAGGAGGCTTTTGAACGAACACCCTATTGATGCTGGAGAATGTTGAACATATTTCGGTGTAATCAATCTTTAGTTTTACAATGGACAGGAGCGATTATTATCGTGGCTTGTAGATGGTGCCTGTAATCTGGTATCGTTTTGCACCGTGCAATGTGAAACCAGAGATGCGGGATAGGTATTCATCAACTCAGTCGATGATTTATTTATAAATTTTATCATTTATGAACACACAAGAGAGAACAGAAGGAAACATTAGATGTCATGTTAAAGCCTGCAAAATAAATTGTGTCAACATGCAGTATGTGTGTCTAGTTGCTATTCTATGCGGCCAGGCGCCGAGCTGTTTTTTGAGCCGTATGTACTATCCATGTACCGCACCGCACTTAAACTTAAATTTTAATTTGTAGCATACTTGTACGCTCCAAAATTTTAATTTTGAAAGCTAGTAGGTATTTGGGGTATTAAACTACCTAACGATACTGGAGTTTTTTTTAATATTTTTTATGGTTAGTCACTCAAAAGCGTACCCCAGGTGTATGCTTTTTTCCTTTATTACTGGAGCTGGTTTATTTTAGGGGCGATAATAAAACTGTTTAGTCTGCTTTGCATTTTCACGGCTAAGGTCGGGGTATTTTATAAGCAGTGATAGGCCTAGTGGTGAGACCATCGGACTGCCAAGTCATTTTTCGAACCCAAAAATACTCTGATTTTTCGGATTAATGTGCTTATGTATAATTATCACTTGCTTCGGTGAAGAAAATCGTGAAAAATCCAAACTAGCAAGGAACGGCTTCCACCATCTAGTTATTGGGTAGCCAATCTTCTCACAACTACCCTTACGTCACAACAGACAGAAGTCTACAAATGACAGCCGAGACCTACGGCTTAGCGATATGCAATAGATGGTCTGTATTCATCCATTCACGATAGACCCTTGACAACCGTTGCTTTACCTTGAAGATCGAGCCGCATACAGCTGTTATTATAAAACCACGAGCTCCTCATATAAAACCGTATATTACTACAGTATTAACAATAGAAATTTTGGTGGTTCGTATCGCAATATTCAAGAAAGAATTCTGGTGTAGTATCATTAAAGTCTACAATATGTCGATCAATAAGCAATGCCACGTACTAATATAACAGTTATCGTTTACATGAACGCGTACGAAAATGTCATGCTATAGTAATAACTTAGAAATAATCACGATCATATTCGTGCCAAGTTTCGTTTCTTGCATCCTGATAGCCTGCTCTAGAACTGGTGTTTTTGGAGAAGGAACTTAATGTTTTCCTTGGGTATAAAGTGTAGGTCAAAATACTGAACGGAAGTTTTGGGAGAACGAAATATATACATCGCAGGCGCAACTGAATCATGATCATCATTGTCTAGCTTTACAATTGGGGCCGGTTCCCAGCAGCTACAACTTAATCCTAACAAAAATGTTTCCGTAAAAATAGTTCTACAACTTTAGCAGTCTATAAATACGTACAAAAGGCTGTAATTATTATTAATAATAAAACCTACGCCAAAGGTATGCTGCTCGATATGACCAAAGCCTATGACAAGGTGCAATTTAAAATACTGTAAGACAAGTTACATGGGATAGGAATACGAGGAAAGCTCATGAATGGTTTGCATCATACCTAAAGGATAGAGTAGGTACAATTAGTAGAAATTGAATATTATGATAACAATACAAATGATATAATTAAAATGAGATCTGACAGTAAAGCAATAAACGCGTCATTTCCCCAAATGAATGTAACAGGCTGCCTTTTGTTCCTTATTTATACAGTATGTTAGGTTAAACGAGGGACATATTGAGGGAGGGTATTCAGTATTCGATTCTCGTCCCAAATATGTAAAAAACCTATAACGTATTTAGAAGAATTTTTAATGTTTTGTTTAGTGCCTAGATATTTTGGACTGTCCTAAGCCAGGTAAGTTTAAAGTATGAAGGGAAAATGGATTATACCTAAGAGTCATTGACCCGCTCACATGTTCTGCGATAGTATTAAGTCGCTAGCGCAAGGGTGTATACACGTTGCGTGACATTTGCGAAAATTTTGGTGTGGTTCTGTCTGTTATTTATCAGTGTTTTTTTTTTGTTTATATTTTTATTAGTATCATGTTAGCATGTACTATTATGGGTTTGAATATGTCCCTCGTTTAAACTAACATACTGTATAATGACTTTCCTAAAATTCTAAACGGACTATGTGTTCTATTTGCGGACGGTATTTCTCTAGTCACCAAATGCCAGAAGGATGACGATATAAACAGTCTCTTCAGAATCAGATATCTTCCACGAAAACCCAGCCAGAAAAACGAAACAAATCAATTTCACGTGAACATTCACTGAACATGGAAACCACTAGCTGCAAATCTATTCGCACAAAGCGAGGAGAATGAAACTAAATCCAATGACTAACAAAGACAAACGCTGGAGCAAGTCCCAGGAAATTAAACTTTACGTGTGAACGGGTCTTAATGTTCAAGTCGCTATAGATTTTAATTCTAACACTGTTTTTAGCTTTTACGGTTTACAATTAAACTTACACTGTGACATACGGGATGTCTTTGGGGATCATGGCGCTTGCAGCAGCTTCGAAATATGCGGGACCTCACAATAAAAATCAATCAAAAATCAAAATATTTTATTTTACATAGGCCTACATGGGTACTTATAAAACGTCGAAAAAAGGTGCACGGTTCGGGGTGGTCGTTTCCTATGGAGAAGAACCGGGAAGAAACTCCATGGTTACTCTTTTAAAATTATCACGGAAGAGATCCCGTATGTGGCAGTGTAAGTTTGATTTTAATTCTGTTTAAATAGTTCATTTTATTTGGAACACATATTGACTGTCAAGCACGAAATCATATTTACAGACTAACATAACATGACGCCTGTTATCCCCGAAGGGGTAAGCAGAAGTGTACCTAATGGTATACCCATATTTCGCCAGTTATGTTTAAGTAACATGTAACAGGAGGCCAGCTTATTACCATAAACCGGACACCAATCCCGACTCCGTGGCTGTTATTGACAAATTCCTGAATGAAAAACCCAATAACACCTTGCCCGACCTGGGAATCAAACCCAGGACCTCACGTCAGCAGTCGCGCTTGCTATCACTCCACCAATAAGACAGTCTGACTTAAACTGACTCTTCTTCTTAGTCGTCTTCTTACTTGTCGATGGCAATCTAAATTGTGTCGGCCCAGAACTGAGCCAATAGTTTTTTCTCTGTACCGCCCATCAGTTTCTGTAATGAACAAACAGCAGGACACGCAGGACACGATATTGTGACCCATCGTTTGTGGAACAGCACCACATTTACACTCCAGGGCAGAGTCATTATGCCTGCCATCGTTGCGGGACTGTTTGAAAGAGATACCGTGGCCCTGGAACACTAAGGGCTAAGAAGGAACATGGATGGGTTTTAGTCAGTACAAGTCTGACACATCCCGCTCCACTGAGAGCGGGGGGAGTCATTTAATGATTTCCCAAACGTAAAAAAAGGGCTGAATCATTAACGAATCTCCACCTGAGCAAGTTTTCCTTGCGGCGACCAACCTAGAACAGCTTAAACTGAATGAGACTGGCACATAGTACCTGTGAATTAAATTCGAGCAGGATACGTGTGGAAATATCGACTGTCAGGCACCTACAATCATGCATGATTGACAGCAACCTGAATGAACGCTAGACTTGCCTCACACCCTCTTTTGACTGTTGTTTGATTGTTGTCTGTAGTTCTGATGTGTGACCAGCGTATTTAGTCTGAACGGCCCAGAACGGCCGGAAACGAATGGACCGTGTGACATTAGACCGTAATCAAAAATTTTCTACGTTCGAAAGGGTGTAACGGAAAGGGTATATACATTCTTAAGGGTGTGCTACAGACCATCAAACTGAACATGTTTCTCATCATAAAAAATGTTTCGCAGCAAAAAAAATATCTGCTGCCCCATAGAAAATTGCAATACTTATTCGACCCAAATGTATAGGCAGCTGATATTTTTTTTTGCTGCAAAAATTTTTTTATGATGAGAAACATGTTCAGTTTGATGGTCTGTAGCAAACCCTTAAGGATGTATATACCCTTTCCGTTACACCCTGTATAATGCTGAAAAAAATTTATTCAGCATTTTTATATCTTCTATTTATTAGCCTTTATAGAGTTACCTACCTGAAAGTTAACCCATAGCCACTCAACAAAAAAAAAATTCCTTTATCTCCCCAAAAAAAGGCAAAACATTCTGTTTTTAGAACGAATTCATTACAATTGACCTTTTTTAAGAGGAATCGGGGATTTGAGGTATCTTCACACCGTTAGAGAAGATTTAGTAGGATTATGTTAAAGCATTTTTTTCCGAGGATAATACCTTCGTGACAGGAAGAAGGCTCATTTTTTTGCGTACTCTGGAAATGTTTTAATTTTTACAATATTTTCTTTTTTTTTCCTAATCTTCGCACTCGGTTTTGTTGGCAGTGAATTTCAAATACTTACCTGATTTATTTTTAGAAGCTTTGTTGCTACACTATAATTGGAACAACATAATTGTTTATTTTTCCAGAGAGAAGCTCGTGGCTAAATAATAATTCCACTCGGTTCGATCTTCAGGTTAAGCTACGATTGCAAAGGTTGGTCCGTGGATGGGTGACCGCCCATTACATATCGGTTTTCCTGCTCAGGTCCTCCACCAAGTCTTCCCTGGGCAGGACGACGTTAATCAACCACTGCGCCATGCTCCGGAGCTACAGATCCTGAGCGCAGCAGCAGTGGTTGATGTTCGATTAAAAAAACTAGAAACCGTAATGGGGCCATATTGGCACTTGATTTCAACCTGCTCCCGGGCCCCCTGTGAGGGCCCCGCTGCCGATGTTGCAGCGTCGGCGGTGGCGGCGGCAGCGGAAGCGACAGTGGTGGCGGCTGCAGCAGTGGCGACGGTGGAGGCGGTGGCGAACGGCCTTCTCTTGCTTCTTGTCCTGGCGGGTGGAGCGCAGGGCTTGCCCCTGCCCGGTGATCGCTTGGTTTGCCAGCTGCCGCACATGCAGCGCAATGCGGTGGGCTGACCGCAGCGAAAGTAGGGGCCGCTACGGCCCCCCTTCGAGGTACACTGGACTCCCACGTGCCCCACATGGCAGCGAAAACACCTTAGAGGTCTGGGTTCTAGCAGCTTCACCTACGCTGACACCCAGCCCCCCAGGAGCCTTCCACCCTCCACAATTTATCTCGCCGCTGTCACAGGGCAACTTATCATAACGGTTCGCATGCCCTTGAGGTCTGGACGTAGGTTGCCTGCCTTGACCTGCTCGGAAAGGTATCCACCGGCCCTAGTGACGGTGGCCACCACCTCCTCCTAGGTCACCGAGTCGTTCAGACCCAGTATTCGCAGGTCTTCGCATCTGACGGGCCTGGACAGTCGAGCTTCGTCCGCATCTAGCAGACGTCAGCGTCAGCGAATGTGTGGATGTCTCTAACTATTCTCAATCTTATTTTTTTTTTAATTTTTATGTTTTATTTTATTTACTTCTTTTTTCATTATTTTTAATCAGATGTTTTACAATATTTTCTTAATCATTACACCATTTTGTTTAGAATAGTTACAGCACGGATGACAACATTTGTGTCACTTGTTTAATCTAGTCTTTTTGCAATATCTTCTTTTTTTTTCTCTTGTATAGACTCATTTTCTTATTTACCGATTGTTTGTAAATGTGTGGACATTGTTGGCCTTATAGATTCCTAGATCCTTGGTAACTTTTTATCTTGTTCTACGTTTTGTAGTAAGCAACGACTTATTGTCGGGCCTACGATGTCCACTCATACTTAAGTGCCAACGCTGTAACATAGAAAAATTGTAAAGCTAAATGATTTTAAAAGAGTATCCATGGAGTTTCTTGCCGGTTCTTCTCCATAGGAAACGACCAACCCGAACCGAGCATTTTGTCGACGTTTTACAAGTGCCCATGTAGGCCTATGTGAAATAAAAATATTTTGATTTTGATTGAGCGAACGAGCCACTATTTTCACCGGGGTTCCCCAGCGCTGAAGCCACTGTCACGGTGACTTTAAGCTGTAAGCTTCCGGTGATCCCGAGCTCTCCGAGATCCACTGTTGCCTTCGCCTTTGAAAGCACGTCGCGGGAGGACACGCCCCTCTTTTCTACGCCGTACTACGTAATGTGAATATGCTTTATACACCTAGGTATATGCTATAAGTATCTAAGAATGTGTTATTGATTTATACATCAGGAATTTCTCAATAGTAGTCACGGAGTCTAGATTTGTGCCCGATCGATGGCAGTAGGCTCGCGCCTACATGAGACTTAAACATAACTGTCAAATTTTGGGTTTCCATATTTCACCATCATCATCGCCTGTAAAGGCGTGATGTTATGTTATGTATATGTTTTTGACAAGTATTTTAAAATCCTTTTTTATTAAAAGTTTCACAACTTGTATATGGGTGAAAGCGGGATAAGACATCCATAATACCATACCTACAGCCATTATGCTAGAGGTAAGTGCTCATAAAACAGAATAGACAAGATGTCAGTTGAACCAGAAACTCGTAATTTTATCTCATAACTTCCTTGATGGCCATATAATAAACGTGACATTGATTAACTGGCTACAATAGTTATGCTGTGGTCCCTCTGAACAAATGGCCTTTGCAATAAAATGTACCTATATATTATTTGTAGCTGCAAGTTTTATAAAGACAAATAGATTAACAAGTATGGACTATTTTATTTACATTCAGTTTTATTTGCATCGTCATTTCAGCTGAAAGACTACCTGCTGGATATCTCCATCAAGAACGTAACCACGTCGGCCGGTCTTAAGCTTTGATTTGAACAGCAAACTAAAAATTTATTAAAACCGGCCAAGTGCGAGTCGGACAAAAGTACGAAAGGTTCCGTAGTATTTATATTTTTATTTCTCCATCCGTAAGAAGTTGTATTTTTAGGACCTTTCAAATGCTGTAGCAATAGCAAATTATTTATTTGATTACAGGAATGTAATAGTAAATGTCCACGCGCGATAAAACATAGTATTTGCTCGGCAATTTACAATATTGTCGGCATTAATTATAATCGGGAAGGAAACAGAAAATAAGGTTGCTGCGTTCATAGAATTACGTTGTAATATTCGTGTTTCTTTTCCCTGTTTGTGACCTTTCATGAATGCTAATAACTATGAAACTTTTCTTTTCTTTTGTTGCTACAGGTTGAAGTTCCAATCAGCTAGATTCAATAGATTCTGCTGTACAATCTTCTAGTTCGTGAATTTAGTTTCCTGTAACTGTAAGCCTTAGTCATCCCACTGCTGGGCAAAGTCCTCCCCTATGACTCCCAAAACCTTCGATCCTGTGGTCTTTGGTTCTGTCCAGTTCGTAATTTTATTTACGGGGTGTTATTTATGTCTTCAGCCACATCATGATTCAATATTTGATCATCCGAACTAATATTATAAATGCGAAAGTAAGTTTGTTTGTTACGCTTTCACGCGAAAACTACTCAACTGATCATCATGAAACTTTGTACACATATTTTTGGAGGTATTAGAAGTAACATAAGCTATATAACATCACGCTACGACCAATAGGAGCGGAGCAGCAATGAAAAATGTTGCGAAAACGAGGAAAATGTGACGAAGACGAAGTTGCGCGGGACAGCTAGTTGTTTTATATAAACATTTAAATTGTCGTATTTAATTTTCAAAACTTCTATATTTTATATTCCGAAATTATCATACTTGAACTAAACAAAATTGCATAAATGTTTTACTTTAGCTGAAACGCTAAAGAGATACCATAAACAGGCTGGAAAGTACTGCATTTCTACATTAGCAGGATTGGTTTAATTTACAAAATGTTCCTGACATATTTCCGCGCAAAGTACAAAATACAATGAACGTAGCACAGAATGCGACACGCTCCGAGCATTATTTTATGCTCTTCTGCCTATAGTTTTACATTCGTTTTTCATTAGGAGGAAACTAGAACTCATCGCCAGATGGCGCCACTTAAACGCAAGAGCCACGAGCAGCTTATGGGGACAGTAAATTAATGATGATACTGCGATTTTTCTGAACTTAACATAAATTTACTGTACGTTGTTGCCGACTTGCTTTGGATAATACTAGTTACTATAAACGCTGTTTTGAACTTTCAAGGTTTTTATCTGATCTTATAGACTTATGGGATATCGTCCATGATTATTTATTGTTATGAGTTCCCAATATTTCGACGCTGTTGCAAGCGCCATGATCGCGGGATGACTAGAGAATGCGGGTGGACGGAAAATAAATAATAAGGAGCACAAATCTGTCTACCGATTTTTTTTTGTTTTTTCCTACGCGAACCACTGGCACTCGATACAAAGTTACGGCAAAACACACATACAATATCACTAGTTACTATATTTATGAATATTCTAAAAAAAATAGTCACATTTTCGTCTCATCAACAATGAATTAGAGACATTTCTCATGATCGTTTAGAAAATATCTTATTATTTTACATTTACATTTAACTTCACAAATTTTTGACTTATCATGGAAACATTTAAACATTGATCAGTGGATTAAATTCCAAAAAGTACACCCGCCTATAGTTTATTTTATTCCTGTCACAATTAAAAAAAACCGCACTACTTACTTGCATCAATTTATTATACTTGGGAACATACAATTTACCGTTTTAATTCTCCAAATAAAACATAATTTTATACTTATCTTTTGTAGCTAAAACCTCCGAATAACTCCAATTAAAAATGAATAAACTTGCCTATTTTATAAAGTCTGACCCTTTTTTCAGCAATCCAGAAGTTGACAACATTTTATACGACCTTTTGAACTCTCCATCGACAACCCTACAGGTGCAGTTCAGTTGACCAACAATCACTATTGTGAAACCCTGAGCTGTCGCTCGCTTGGTGGCTTGAAAGGTTATCAATCAATCTATTGAAACGACGTTTACTATCGCAAAAATGTTGTTTTTCCCTTCCTGTTTGGCCCTTTATTATTTTGTCGCCCGTAACATTTACGCTTAAATGTTTTTTTAGAAAAACTATGTCTTTATCGTGTTTGTTGCTTTGTTAGACTTTCCTTAGTTTTTTAGTCCAAGAGACAGACCACTGCTTTGTTGTGTGTGTTTTTTTAAACCGGTGTGTATTACAGAAAACAGTGTGTAGATCTAAAGTTGGGTGACGGTACTGCTCTTAGGTCAACGTGTACTCAGATAGTAAGGGGCGTTCCACAAGGGTCTATATTAGGGCCAATTCTTTTTATTTTATACTGTGCGGATATTATAAATTGCCTCCAGAAATGTAAATACCATATCTACGCTGACGACGTCCAGCTTTATTTATCTTTTAGGCCGGATGAATATGATAGTGCTATCAGGGATCTCAATGAAGACCTTCATAGAATCGCCGTCTGGTCTGAGGAAAATTGTTTATCGCTAAACCCAACCAAGACTAAGTATCTAGTATTTGGCACCAGACAGCAATTATCCAAATTACCCGCAAAGTTTGGCCTGGAACTGATGGGTGATCCAATTGACAGAGTCTTTGAAGCGCGGAACCTTGGTCTCATTATGGACAAAGACCTTCGTTTCGAAAAACATGTAGCTGATTCGGTGCGAAACTGTTTTTACCGCCTAAAGGTTCTGTACAAGATGAGGCCTTACTTGTCTGAAACGCTACGGGAGCAGCTTGTGGAGACTCTGGTGCTGTCTAGGCTAAACTATGCAGATACAGTATACGGTCCGCGCCTGTTGGCCCGCACAGATCGGCTCATCCAAAGGGTACAAAACGCTTGTGCCCGGTTTTGTTATAAAATTCCCCCCAGAAGCCATATAACCCCGGTCTTAAATAAGCACTACACACTTAAAATGAAATCGAGACGCAAGTTGCACTTGGCGTGCCTTCTGTTCGGTATCATAAAATGTCAAAAACCAGACTATCTGTACAATAAGTTGAGTTGGATAGCTAGTACACGAGAATGCGATAGAAGGCAATGTTCGCAACAACTTGCGTCTCGTTCTCATCGTACGGCAGCTTTCAGAGGCAGTTTTCGATATGCGGCATCAAAGATTTGGAATAATCTGCCACCACCAATTCGATCATCAAACTCGACTGATATTTTCAGAAAACGCTTACGGCAGTACTTGATTGATGCACAACGGAAATTGGACATGGTCAATATGAATGTCTCGCTTATATAATTGTCAATTTCAGTGGAATGTAGTGTATGGGTTAGTGTAGTGCGAACAAGTGTAGAACAATATAATTAGATCAGCCTGACACAACAAACAAAATACTCGCTTTATTCGATATTTTCTTAAACACTTACCTTGTTTTGTCTTATCTCGCTTTTTTATTATCATTAGTTCACTACTATTTTAAATCTCTCTGAGCGGTCTAAATTAACTTATGTAACATGTTCGTTTCTAGCTCACAAAAATATCTTTCATCATTTTCATATATTTATTATTATACCCGCAGCTACAAAAAAAATTACAAAAAAAAAATGTGCAATTTAAGTCAACGCCATCGGTGGTTCGTGCATCACACTCGACCGCGTGCGGCGCAGTGTGTTGCGCCGGACTAAAATGGTATGTTATGAAATACCTGTTCCCAGTTTTAAAATAGTTTTATTTTTACCATTATTTTAGTTTATTTTCATAAAACACTACATAATATTATTATATCACAATATTTATTTATTTACTGTATTTACTGACATCCGTACACTCACCATTTAGGTTCAGTTGAAAACCAGCGTCGGGCACTAGTTGTCCGGCTATTTGCTGAACTGGGCCTATTTGGCGCTGCCGTGAGTCACACAGTATTTCTTGTTTAGTTTTTATTTTTATATTGTTTTTCTTTTTTTTTTTATATTGTGTGTACTTGTGGCAATTGCGCCAATAAACATTTTTTCTTTCTTTCTTTTCTTCTTTCTATTTATCATAGCTTTCGTATTTGTACCCGAAATTGCTGGGGAAATTGCTGTAGTTCGTACCAATTGTTTTTTTTTTGTTAATTTTATTTTCTAAGCCCTTTATCCTGCCTTTGATCAACCTTGAATAAACCTTCAGACCTTGCAAGACATCTTACGAGGCCTCTACATAATAGGAAGGTGAAAAGGCTTTATGTTAACGCCCATCTGGCCTCTTTGAAAACAAAAGGTCCATCACAGCTCACTTACCCATGAATAAACGTTTCAGTGTGGCTGCAAGGAACATTATACGTACTTGTACTGCTAGAAGGGGTTAACAGAGATCAACTTTAGTTAACACTCTAGGTTATGGAGTTAATTTGTATGTATATATTTTGCCAGTAACGTTGAAGTCCCACCCAAGGAACTACCATTTTCTGGGTGAAAAACTCAGTTTCCATTATTTGCATCGTATTTTTAAGGTACTGGTGGTAATTCCGAGCAATTCTTTAGTTTATTTTGTTCCAAAATATTTAGTCGACATCAAAGTCGTAGTTGTGGGCCGATTCGATTTAGATTTCCATCGAAACGCAAAGAAGAAAAAAATATGGTGAAGATGCGCCAAGTTGTCAAGATGACTCATACTGAAAATCGTGTCTATTATTCCATGCAGATCACGTGACCTCATATTTTTTTGTATACAGGGTGAAAAAGACACCCGACGTTAAAATGGATCCAGAATAATCTTTTGAATTTGTGGTAACCGTGCTCTCCACATGGTATACTCTTTTCATTCAAACAATTACGGAGAGAGCACATCCACACATTTAAATCTTTGACTTGATCAACAATAAATCGACCAACAATAGCCAGTAGTGATTTCAGGTTAAATCCACGAAGCCACAATGCAGGGGTGGTCAAGACAGGTATTGATGTATCGCATGCATAACCGCCTCTTGACCGCCAATGAATCATAAAATAATGATGCATTGCTCGACGACGCGTTCATAATTTAGTAGCAAATATCAAAGCCAGTTGCAGGTTAACTGTATGTTGTTTGTCTATTCAATTATGAAGATGCAATTGAAGATAGATTTTGACATATTGGGGTGAAATCATAAAAGACTTTTATTTATAAAAGAAAGATTGATTGAGTGAGGAACGATATGAAGAAAAAGGAGTAAATGATAGCGTGACGGTTGACAGAGGAGATGGAAGGAAGAAACGGGTTTCGCCGACCAGAAGTAACATGGGACCAGGGCAGGAAGACGATGATGGCTTAGATGTGGTTTGCGATAGACTCGATAATAAAACCTAATAACCGTTTAGAACAGTTTTACAGATAACAAGAATCAACTAGAAACGAGAAGCAAAAGACGATAGACGTAGCGATTCTTGTGGGTGGCCCAAGTTCATCAGTTGCTGTGTTTTGGTGGAATGATGATGATGATATGGAGAAAGAACTGTCAGGTTCCTAAGCATAGAAATAATAGGTAAGTACTTGTTAAGTAGAATGTGTGTCTTCTTCTTGTTGGTATAGTCGACTGCTGTGCATGAGGTTCTGGGTTCGATTCGCGGGTCGGACAAATTTATATTGGATTTACATCAGGAATTTCACAGTAGCAGCCACGGAGTCTAGGTTTTTGCCCTGGACTTAAACATAACAACACAACAAGTGTACTATTAAGTACACCTCCTCTCCTCCCTCTCTAAGCCTTCGCGGATTACAGGCGTGATGTTATGTTTTGTGTCATCAAAAGGCTGTTTATTTTTAAATTAGCTGTCCAGCGCAACTTTGTCTGCGTCACATTTTCCCCGTTTTAGCAACATTTTTCATTGCTGCTCCGCTCCTAATGGTCGCAGCGTGATGATATATAGCCTATAACCTTCCTCGATAAATGGGCTATCAAACACTGAAAGAATTTTCAAATCGGATCTGTAGTTCCTGAGATTAGCGCGTTCAAGCAAACCAACAAACAAACTCTTCTGCTTTATAATATTAGTATAGTATAGACGAACAAATTCCAGTTCGTCAAAACATACTTAACCACAAACACGAAACTCATCACACATGTTATGTTTGACGATTTAATGATATAATACACCCATTATACTCAAATTTGACGCTAAATAATCTGATAAAGCACGTTTCATTTATTATGGGATAAAACACTATTTACGGTGTGGTAATGCCCTAGTAAATTATTCTCGTATGTATTTCAGAGTATATGGCTACAAAATTTCATTATAATTACCCGTTTTAAGGATTAATGTGCTTTTGGTGTACTTATACTGTTCGTCGTTGTGTTTAATGGGTCTGAAGGTAAGAAGGTTGAAAATTAGGGTACATTGTTTTAAGAGGAGCTTGTGGGTCAATAATACCAGCCTTTTGAGTAGAACTTCTGGTAAAGTATCGCTTGCCTGGGTAGACGGGACCAACGGTATAACGAGCTTTCCGAGGCGCGGAAGAAACTTGGTATGTATTTTTTTAAAGCTTTTATTTAACTTGCAATGTATGTTTATTTTTTACGTTGCCCCACACTAGGAATTTCTCCTGTATCGTGGG
This sequence comes from Cerastis leucographa, assembly GCA_963082945.1. Taxonomy (NCBI): domain Eukaryota; kingdom Metazoa; phylum Arthropoda; class Insecta; order Lepidoptera; family Noctuidae; genus Cerastis; species Cerastis leucographa. The sequence goes on from OY720382.1 coordinate 7,358,374, forward strand.
TTTACAAACATTTAAACTCACATACACAAACAGCCAGACCCAGAACAACTATCTGTAGGCCATACAAATATTTGTTCCGTGCGGGGATCGAACCCGCGACACGCAGCGCAGCAGTCAATTGCTCAACCACTGCGCCAACCGTGCCGTCAAAAAATTGGTGTTCACCCATCCACGGACCAAGCCAGATAGCTAAATAAAATAAAAATAAATAACAACACATGCGATAAATAAAATCACGATAAAAAAAAAAAAACTAAAATAAAGATAAAAATTTCTAAAATATTATTAAATACAGTTAACAAATCATAAAATAATGTCAATAAAATCAAAGATAAGCACGGGTTAATCTACAGATTGACCCGAGCGCGAGCGGCTGTTATTATTTAGCCACGAGCCCCTTAGCCTGAAAATTCATCATCATTAGCCTATAATGTTCCCACTGCTGGGACACAGGCCTCCTCTCCTATGAGAGGGAGTGGGCTGTAATCCACCACGCGGGCCCAGTGTGGGTTGATTTTATCAAAATTTTCACAGGTCCAAAAAACCTCATCAAGGACTTTCTGACGCAGCCTAGCTTGTCATATTCACACAACAAACTCCCTGAGGCTCCATACCGAATAATTACTAAGCCGACAAAATTAAAACACGGCCGTACAATGTACGCATCGCGCTATCTCAAGGAACAAGCATTCTCCATCTAAAAGTATTTGGAACAAAAGCAGTGTGAACACGTTTAAGGCTATCGCACACATATCAACACTGGACTGGATCGGTGGCATGTAACCTCATCCGCTCGTCGCCAACCTTATCAGCCACGTAACCTGATCAGTTCAGCACTTCCGAATTTAAGTAGTCGTGCTTACGGCTGGGTAACAGGTAACTACTTTTTTTTTAATGTTAAATATATTACTGTTTACCTAGCCTATCTCAATCAAATGCAATGTTGTTACGGTGCTCATGAGTCTAGTGTGTTGCAGAATGAAGTTTCACAGAACACTAAAAAGGTAATATTTTGTGTGCGTTAACCTTTAACGCGGCTCCCGCATATCAAACTTTTTCTCTCCATATCACACTGGGGACTTGATGTTCAGTAAAGTTAATATAGGCGAGTTAGTATGTTCTACCAAATTAATATATGTATGTTAAAACAGGACTAAAGCTACGGGTTCACTCACGCAGATTTAAGATAAAGCTGCGACTAGAAAGTTGGCGTCTTAGTTATGAATGGGGGACCTTCCCTTTCTGTGTTTGTCTTGAAGGCATTGTTTTCAATAGTCTTACTTGAAGATTTAATGGAAAATAAGATTCTTTTTTGGAAAAATCTTTGCTGGTAACACGGAAACGTATAAAATGTTGAATTCTTCATTATCGACGTGGTTAGTGCTAAACCTGACCCCTATTCACAAACGCTCGGATTCGATTTCGATTCGATAAGTCATAATATGTATATCTTGTTTTGGCATTACGCAAGCGAGCGAGATAGACATACGACTTTCCGAATCGACATCGAATCGGAGCGCTTCTGAATACGGGGGCTGGTGTCAGAAAGTTTATGCTGCCTCTGACTTAGCTTTTATATGCGATCGAGAATTATCTCTCAGGCACTGTGGCCCCCGGCCACCGTAGGCGCGAGCCTGTGGACGGTGAGTAATGGGCTAGCTCACCGTCCATCCGTCTCATGACGACAGGCCGTGTCGACGGCGCGTACGTGTTCCACGCGCGCCTCAAGGAGATGTCAGCAAACCGGAAGGTGTCCGAAAGGGCCGATGCCTGCCAGGGCTGCGGGTTGTTCGAAAGAGATATCGCGGCCCTGGAACACAAAGGGCGAAGAAGGAACATGGGTGGGTTTTAGTCAGTACAAGTCTGACACTCCCTCCCGCTCCGCCCAGAGTGGGAGAAGTCATTTGATGATTTCCCATCCGCAAAAAAAAAAAAAAAAGCATGCTGGTTTCCTCACAATGTTTTCCTTAACCGAAGCGAGTGATAATTATACAATACACACCGCACCACAACTCTGATTTTTCGGAATCATGTGTGAATTAGAAAAATCAGAAGTGGCAGTCCAGGATTCCAAATCGAGACCTGACTTTGCGGTCCGAAGCTCAGACCACTAGGCTAAACATTGCTTTTGAAAGGATATTGATCAGTTGTAGAAATTATTGTGCGAAAACCATTAAGCAGCTCATCCAACCATCTTCGTTAAACAAATCACAAGCGATTAAAAAGATTTCAAGATTTCTCGAGTGCGCTTCAATCTAAATTGGATCCGCTAAACTTCACCCTGATATTACGAGTCTCATCTCTCTCATTATAGTTTGCTTTTTAGTACTTAATCAAGGGACACTTTAGTAGACAGTTTAAGTGAGACTCCAGTAAATTGCTGCTTCGAAAGTGATACTACAAACTTACCTCGTACAAACTGGTTGTTCTCTTTGAGATCCGTTTAAATGAGGTTACTCTATTAACAGTATAAGATGAATAGCGCAGTAATACCTTTCAGGTTTCTTACCGTTTTATGTTTTCCAATGAATAGGAATGTCAATAGTAGTAAACTGAACCTCTCCTCTGTAGAATCCAATTTACTAAGGCTTTGTAAAAAGAGCTGAGGGCTATGAGAAAAGTCGAAGTCTATTTTGGCTACTCTGATAAATAAGTTTGTTAAAGGGGCTTTTTGTTAAATACCTTTTTATGAAGAATACAATGATACCTTATATATAAGACCAAAATAACTTAGTTGGTCTGTCTTTTACTTTCATGCCTTATCGTCTTATTGGATCTCGATGAAATGGTACACATTATCCACATGTGTTAATTTTTGCTAGTTGTGTGTTACCCTAGGATAGTTTCCGAAAATCACTAAGACAATTAAAGCTTTAGATAATGGAACGATTATCTATCATACTAAACATAACACTGTCAGTCAGTCAGTTTTATGTGATTTTAGAACTTTGTAGTTCTGTGTGAGTTTGTAACCAAATAGTTGGTCGAATTCAAACCATAACTTAATCAAACATGAAATAACTACTCCTGATACGTGCTAAGTGTGCTTATTGTGTAAAACTCATAATTTCGATTAGAAAGCATGAGTATAATTTTAGTTAAATACACAAGAGAGACAATGGACAACGATTTCAAAATTAGAACCTAATCTAGGTACTCAATTTCATGGAAAAATATCTGTCCATTGACATTCATAGGAAACAGTTCTGGAATTAATTCACCCGGAAAATTAGAATCGGTTACCTACCATTCCAGCTATTGTATTTCATTTTCGAGTTTCGCCCTCACCTTTGTTAAATGAACCAAATAAAATTCTGACGAGGAAGTTATTTTTTTCTTGTTTACCTTTTCCAGCCAATGTCTTTGACTGTGTCGCTATAAAAAAGGTTTTATTTGATTTTGACGTTCTTTCAATTTATGTGTTTCGAAGGTGTTTATTCCGGGAATGAGTTATTAAATATACGGTTTTACTTGTGACATTTTTCTGAACGAATGTTAGTGAATGGTGAAGATAAATAGTTCCTTCTTTTTACTCCTTCTAAGAACCGAAGGACATAAATATTACTTTTATTTTTGTGTCCTTTGTTGGTTCCACATTAGTCGAAAGGCTGATAACCAGTCTTACCAAGGGGTATGGGGTTACCAGGTATTAACTGGATTGATGTTGAAGAGATCGGCTAGGCAGGCGCTCCATGTAAAATACTGGTACCAGCTAGTATTCAGCTGCATCCGGTTAAAATGAGGGCTGATCCCGATATAATTGTACAATAGAGATGATGTTGTAGTATCCATTGACACAAAAACAAAGAGGCGAAAAATAATTATCTCTTCTACTTACAAAATCTACGCAATTACGTAAAATTTATGTACTAACACTTTCCCAAGCAATATACTTGCCCTAAGATGTATCAAAGCACCTTATGCTTATCTCAGTTGGTTAACACGTTCCTACCTACATAGATGACGTCACAATATCAGATTAAACCCTAACAACGGGAATAATAAACTTATAAATAAAACAAACATAAACTAAAATTTGTCCTGTACGAGGCCAAAAGACCCTATCTCAGCATGGTGCTGTATAGCATTAAAAAAAAAACTACAGCCATTTTAGTAGAAAACTAGTTACCAATAAGTTTAGAAGCTTATTTAGAGCTTTAGCATTTATTGGTTACACATATTTTTAGTTCTTATTGTTCGAGTACACAGTAACAAATTTTTTGTTACTAAAAATATGTTATAAGTTTATTGAAACTCCCTGAATAACTTAGTAAAACTGCTAAAAGTTATGCAGTATTAAGCTTTCCACAAAAGGATTAAAATTTCTTGAAACACGTCCGCAACATAGAATATGACATCATAACATTAGATTGAACCCTCACAGCGCGAATAATGTCAATGACGTATTAATTCTACATAATAGAGAATCGTATGCGAAACGGATTGAAACACGATATGAGGACGGGACTGTAAGCTCTCGAACGATGATCGAGTATGGAGTAGTGAGCACACAACTAATACTGTAATCGATTTATATTGAGTGGTATGCAAAGCTGAGATTATTGTTAGTTAGTTGTATCTATGCTAATGTTATCCCTAAACGGTGGCTGGGTGATTGAAATTGGTTTGTATTTCGGTGTAGTAAAGTTGAATTCCAGTGGCACTGGTTGGGAAATAAAGTTATACATTTATTAAGCACAGAAAACAGAAAAGCATGAAACAAAACTGCGCCAAAATTGAGAGTAGTTGTAACAATATTGGGTGTAACAAAAGAAAAAAATAGAGAGACATGCCACCTCACTAGGCACCGATGGCTAAGCACTATTTCATTTAAGGCGCAGATATACGACTTTTAATGATTTTAAAGTGAACATCACGTCTAAACTTCTAGTTTTATTTCTTTGAAAAAAAAATATATGTTACACTAGACAATTTTTTTTATAAATTGATATGTGAAAATGTGAAATTATATTTTTATAACACAGTGTAATTAATTTGTAAATTCATGTCTATGCGGACAAAAAAACGATAATAACGCAAAAACTGTCAGACGTATTTGCATGAAACTTTGACCATCTAAAAGACAATTTAACAACCCATATTTTAGTATACGGCTTTAATTTGTATTGTGTTTGATAAATCAACGTGGGTTGTTTTTCCGAATAATCCTGGTGCGCGTTGAAGCGTTACGCATGCATTTTTACTCGCTCAAGGTCGAGGGCACATATTGTCACCTTAAGGAACCAATGTTCAAGTCCAAATCAAAAGAGTTTGGTAATAAAGGCCTATTAATATAATGTATATATACTTTTTTCGTTAATACTACTGTTGTTAAAGTCAGGTGGTTCCCTAAAAGGAGACTGCAAGAAAGCAAAACTCAACAACGTCAACGAACTAAAATTTCTTGATAAAGTAAAATAATTAATTATAAAACATTTAACTCAAGCTTATGTAATAAGCATTGAAAGCAAAAGAAAAACATTGTAACCATTAATAAATTCATGAAAAAACGCCTTCAAACATTTAACTCTAGCATCATCTGCCTAGCCTTTTTCCCAAACTAACTTGGGGTCGGCTTCCAGTCTAACCGGATGCAGCTGAGTACCAGTATTTTACATGAAGCGACTGCCTATCTGACCTCCACAACCCAGTAACTGGGTAATACGATACCCCTTGGTAAGACTGGATGTCAGACTTTTCGCTTCTGACTACTCGTAACGACTGTCAACGATCTACAAATGACAGCCGGGACCAACGGCTTAACGTGCTTTCCGAGGCACGGAGGAAACTCGGTATGTAATTATGGTCACCCATCCACGGACCAACCTCGGCAAGCACGGCTTAACCTTAAACATCGACCCGTGCGGCTGTTATTTTTTAGCCACAAGCTCCTCAAACATTTAACTCAAGCATATGTAATAAACATTGAAAGCAAAAGAAAAACATCGTAACCATTTATAAATTCATGAAAAAAACGCCTTAAAACATTTTTGTCCTAACTTATCACCCTTTTACATTTATTTTTAGACGCGAAAGAAGGGAGCATATAATTCATTTTGCCAGCTAACGAACAAATTAATTTATACTCATCCTTTTAAATCTCCTATTTGTCAAGTTAATTCTTACTAAAGGGATGTATTTAAAACAGGCAATCTGCCGTTTATTTCTGGAGTTAAAGTGGGAGACGGACGTTTTTGAAAGATGCTTATTTAAAAGAATTGGTTTGCTTTACATGCTTTTGTTATTACTTATTATTTCGAAGATGCCTTTAATTACAAATAGATATTTAATCCGGAGCAGCCGTCTTCGCAGTCTTGAATCGGACCAAGATGATAATATTGAAGAAAGAAAGCCTTCGATCTGATAAACACAAACTTTAGTAACGACAATACTCTTGAAAACAACATGTTAATATTTAGTTAGTCATCAATACAACGTGTACCGTTAAATGCGCAAAACCTCAGACACCCCAATTGATTTTTAATTCAATTAACCTAATTCTGAGAGCAGCGGTGGCCCAGTGTTAGCAGCCCCGACTTACGAGCAGTAAGTCGTAGGTTCGAACCCAGGCAGGCGCATTACTTTGTGTAATTTATTTCATCACCGCTGCCCTCAAAAACGGTGAAGGAAAACATCGTGAGGAAACCGGCATGTTCTTGAACTAAAAATTCGAAGACATGTGACATCTACCAACAGTACCAACCCGCACTGGGCCCGCGTGGTGGATTACAGCCCATTCCCTCTCACAGAGAGGAGGCCTGCATCCCAGCAGTGGGAACAATATAGGCTGGTGATGATGATGAACCTAATTCTGAGAGAAAAAAATCATTAAAAAAAACGTAAAGGTTTTATGTGCTGTTTTAGTTTTACTGGAAATTCTGATTGTTTCTTTCTTTCTTGCTTTTTTTGCCGCGTATGAGAAAATTTAAATTGGACGACAAACATTTGTGTTTGTTTACCTATTTTGGCGGGTTTGCGCACGTTATGGCTTGACCTATGAACAAATAGACAGGGCAACATTTTTAATCAAGATTTTTTTAAACAATGTGACCTATATTAAAAAGTGGTTCAATTGATTCTGCTCGTTATTCTGATCAAACTATTTTCAGGTTTTGCGCATTTAACGTTACACGTTGTATACCGTGAAGTCATTAGTCTTTTACTTTTAGAATTGAATGTACCTAAATCCAATTTATTTTGGACATTAATCTCACAATATTCTCTATGTATCCTCTATAATCAAATTTCTATGTAAGTTTTTAACTAGTATGACCGTGTGTGATGTAGCCCGTGTGATTCAAGCCCTTATTTCCCGAAATGACAGAACCTATTTTAATGAAACTTCATATGCATAAGAAGGCTACATAGGTCTAAAAAGTTCATAAAAAACATTTTCGAAAAATAGTGTAACAGCTAAATTAGACCGATTTTAAATTATCTATAGAAACAGAAATTTCCAATTATCTTTTTTTTTAAAGACGTTTCGAAAATGTTTTTAGTAATTTGTTAGACTTATGCTAATGTGCTTATGCGTATTATTTTTTATTGAAATGGCGTCAGTAATGTCGGAAAATAAGGAGTCGAAAGTTTTTTATGAAAAGCCGTAAGGTGTAAACGCTCTTAATCATCGTTTATACTCGCCCTCACAAAACAGATTACTCATCAAACGTAACGTCTCGCTCGCTATACGTACTATTGGGGTTCGACTTGGCGTTCTATAATGTTTGGTGTCTCAATGTGCAATAATGCCGTTCCTGCTGCAGTTTTGAACAGTAGCAAGCAAAGCCAACTATAACTGCTTAGCACATGTGTGAGTACTATGAACTGTAAAGCCACTATTTAATGAGTACCTACATCTTTTATTGACGCGAAATACCCTGATGGTTGAGTGAATGTCATGCTCACTTAAATGTCACGCTGATAGTGGCGGGTGTGTCGGGTCGTTTAGTTCCCTTCAAAATGGTTGAGTTGAATGATGGCTGATACATGCGTCATGTTCGTGAACGGGCGCTGTCAGTTGTGACTGGTCATCTCTTAGCTGCCACGGTTTATTTTAATTAAGTACTTAATAATTTTTTTTTATTACTGATTTAATCTTTTAATACTCTGGACGCTCTTAACCTGCCCATATTTCTACATCGTTCTCACATATTTGTAATTCTTAACATGAATGATGTAACCAAGATTTTGTAACATATTTTGATTTAAAAGAGTGTCCATGGAGTTTCTTGCCCATTCTTCTCCATAGAGATCTACGCCACGGAATGGGCAACTACAGTACTTTCACAAGTTATTATGCCTTGTGACTGGGACTGTAGCTTCGCGTTTTATTTTGTTTTTCGACTTTCAAAAGTGCCTGTAATGGTCTAATTGAAATAAATGCTTTGACTTTGACTTTGACTTTGACAACACCTAGTTCTATATCATCTATAAATACTAGAAATGAAGGGAAATTCGAGGGTTTTTGTCGTATTAAAACTAAGGCTAGAATATCCTTAAAAATACGGAAATTTATATGATTTAAACTAAGGTTTGTATGGCCCTGGAATAAGTAGGGGCTAAGAAGGAACATGGATGGGTTTTAGTTAGTACAAGTCTGACACTCCCTTCCGCTCCGCCCAGAGCGGGAAGAGTCATTTGATGATTTCCCATCAGTAAAAAAAAGGTTAGTTCGTGAACGTTCTTAGTTATACGCTTTACAAAGTAAACGTAACCGGTTATCATCAGCAAAAGCTCGATCACTCTTTTTCTCTGTAGCACCTTAAAAATATCCATACATTAAACATCGTTCTCCATTCTCTTCAAGATCACTTATGTATGTATGCACGTAAAGTATCTAACCACCTCCTGGACGAGCTAGCTGAAACAGATACTAAGTGTTAACAGAATGCACTCGCGGTACCCGTCAACTAACGACTCTTGTAATGCAGGTATATACTCACTTGAACCTCGTCCATTAGACACGTACATGTAGGGAGACCAGGATTTCAGTAGTACAAAAAAATACAAGCATTTATCTTTTTGGTATAATCAGCCCCCAGTACTACCCGGGTTGTCAGATAGGCTGTCCCTTCATGTAATATCAATTTTGTTTCGGTAACAAATCTATGTTTGGATTTTTTTAAGATATAAAAAAAAACCTAAACATAATTTTGGAGGAATGTCTATTAGGACAAGAAAAAAAATCGTAGATATTCATTTCAAGTTTTTTTTTAAATATTTATAGTGTTGCATGCATTAGATTTACAGACATAAAACAACAAATACAAGCTACTAAGCATACTAAACACACTCGTAGTGTGCTCTTTGCTTATTATTACTTAATTTTAAATAAGTTTTAAAGTATGTTGGCTAATAAATTATAGTTACTCATGGTTTAAAAAATGACATATCATTCGTTCCGCAAATTAGAATATCAACACGTCCAAATACCCGAAATGCAATTTTATTTTAAAGTATGTTCCACAGTCTAATCACATTTTTATTAAACCACACAATTAAAACTCCAGCTTTCCTTTCAGATTTGTTGATGCAAAAGTATGAAACTCACTCACGTCAACAATGATGTTTAAAGCTTTCAAAATATCTATCAATATGTAAATGGCGCATAATTATGAGCTGCGGGCAGTGTTTTGCATTTAAAATTATGATTGGCTTACGAAACGTCGCGAATCATACGCTGTTCTGAGTGCTGTAATGTGCGATGGAAATTACATTTTACCATAATTGTATGCGATACAAAACCCTTTTCATTAAATTATTTATGTTTTATTAATAACAATAAGTAGTAGTAATAGCAGATACCGGGGATAGCTATATTCATCATTAACATCAGCTTTTGGTACCAATCTTAGCGCCAACTATACCTCCTCATCATCTGCTTAGTCTTTCCCCAAATATGTTGGGGTCGGTTTACAGTACAACCAGATGCAGCTGGCATCTGGGGCGTCGGCCTAACTGATCCACAACCCAGTCAGTACTGGGTAATACCATACCCCTTTGTCCATCGTGGATGCGTTTAAAATACAGTATGTTAGTTTAAACGAGGGACATATTCAAACCCATAATAGTACATGCTTACAATGATACTAATAAAATATAAACAAAAAAAAAACACTGATAAATAACAGACAGAACCATACCAAAATTTTCGCAAATAACACGCAACGTATATACACCCTTTCGCTAGCGACTTAATACTATCGCAGAACATATGAGCGGGGCAATGACTCTTATGTATAATCCATTTTCCCCTCATACTTTAACCTTACCTGGCTTAGGACAGTCCAAAATATCTAGGCACTAAACAAAACATTAAAAATTCTTCTATATACGTTATAGGTTTTTTACATATTTGGGACGAGAATCGAATACTGAATACCCTCCCTCAATATGTCTCTCGTTTAACCTAACATACTGTATAACAACTCACATACAGTAATAGTCCAGTCAATTTAGACATAAAAATAGTGATCAAATATCAATAATTCCCGGAGAGCCAAATTTTGGTGGAGAGCTGGGGTTTACCATTACAAATAAAGTTTTAAAAATCCCCATCGATCCTATGTGTGCTACAAAAGTTATTCAGGGTCAAAAGTCAAATTTGAGGTTTTTTGGATTTTTCTCAAAAACGGTAAGTTTTATCAAAAAAACCTCAAGTTAAAGTTTTAGATCTTAAAATTTTCTACAAAAATGGTGTTTTTAATTTTTTTCTAAGTGTTACCATTCCTGAGATATCGAGATTCTAAGAGTCACATTATACTTGATATGCACACATTTCCACGCCAACTGTGAGGTAGTGCAATCGGCGTGTTTTTTTACCGTGGTTTCCCATGTAGGCCTACAGGCCTACTCCACTAACTGTCATTAATTTTTGGTTAATTTAAGGGAACAATACCCGTCAAGTTCTAGATATTCCCTTATTATTGATATTGCTGTTGATTATTGGGTTAACTATTGTTCTGATTTCTTTAGATATTTTAATCAGATTCATACTCTTGAAAGTCTACTTCAAAAGTCATGTCTTCTTTGATTTCTTCTTCTTCTTCTTCCTCTTGCTGGGTGTTCATAAATTGTTCAAATGTGGCTGAGTAATTGGTGTCTTCATTAAAATCACAGGAATCTTCTTCTATTGTACATGACAGGAATCTTCTTCTATTGGACATTTGAGCAAGACTGACCTTAGCAATTGATACACGCTGGAGAACACAGCAACCCGAAACCCAGCAAACCCTTTTTTACAGCCACATTTGGCACTACAACCTTTTTGCAATTACAAAAAATAGTGTTGAGGAGTTTTTCTGGAGCAGGTGGAAGTAAAGTTTGAATCGGTTCCAGAGTATTATCAATCAATTTCCAACCCCAGTCTTGTCTTCAGATGGATTTTTTAAACTTTATTTGTAATGGTAAACCCCAGCTCTCCACCAAAATTGGCTTTCCGGGAATTATTGTTATTTGAAATGTCTATATTGACTGGACTATAAGAGCAGACCTGGAACAACTACCTGTAAGTCAAACAAATATTCGTTCCGTACCGGGGAACCAGCGACACGCAGCAGCCAATCGCTCAGCCACTGTTCAAACCATGCCGTCAAAGTCTAGTTGCTAGCTCTATTTGATTCGCTAATTGGCAGCATCGGGAATGGATAGTGTATTACTGAATATTCTTAAACACGGCCCCTAAAAAAATCTTTGGCCTCACTAATCCATCAATTACCACTTCAATACGCGCGTAACTTTGACAGGCCTAACATTGTTACATTTTTTTTTGTTTTCGTTTTGACGTGACAACGTCTAATAAATCGATGAACGCCGGCTGCATGCACGAAAAAGGATGACTCATTGTCCCGTTACGCTCATTGTCCCGTTACGCCCATTGTACGCTTGCGCCGCATCAATGTTTTGTTATGACGTTGTCACATTAAACTATCGTCCGTAAACCAACTTTACAGACAACTAATTTTTCAAACATGTTTGGCTGCCAGTACGATTGTTGCTTGTAAATTGAAGATTATCATAATTTATGCAATAAGGAATGTCCTGAAATCTCTCGAAACGTGGTGAGCGTTTATAATGTAATACTAGACAATAAAGCCCTAGGTAAGTGTTGTAGAAAAGTAAGAAGCACTCAAAGCTCTTAAGTAAAACGCTGTTTTCACTAGTTTGAATTGTTTTTAAGTTTTTGTTAATTACGTTTCTTTACGTCTACGACTTAGTATTTGAGTTTTCTTTGTACATTGTTGTTCTTAGTATTGAATAGTTTTTGTCTCATTTATAGTCGAATCTTTAATTACTGTTCTTTTATATACGAAAAATCAAAGTATCTGCCTTCGGAAACTTAGTTGGCAGTTCTGATGTTGAATAGAACACCTTCTTAGTGAAATACCTCAAACATTAATTTTATCGCTTCACAAAGAAAGTAGATGAGTATGAAAATAATTATGTATTTTTGTAATGACTCTTTTTACGATCAACAGAATTAAATTACTATTACAGAAAAAACTTATTTTAATGCTAAAATATGTAAAATACCAATATTCAAGCATCGGATTAGACTGGAAGCCGACCCCAATGTAGTGAGAAGACTAGGCAGATGATGATGAAATGCTCAAATAAAAACGAAAAATTACGACTGAGTCCCAAAAATATATTTTAAATTTATTAACACGTCAATGATAAAATAGGGCCATCATGAAAGTCTTTTAAAAACTCAAAATCATAATATTTTATTTCACATAGGCCTACACGTGCACTTGTAAAACGTCGACAAAAAAGGTACACGGTTCGGGCTGGTCGTTTCCTATGGAGAAGAACCGCCAAGAACCTCCATGGTCACTCTTTTAAAACAATTTGGTTTTACAATATTTTTATCTTTTAAAACAATTTTGGTTTTACAATATTTTTATCTTTTAAAACAATTTGGTTTTACAATATTTTTATCTTTTAAAACAATTTGGTTTTACAATATTTTTATGTTACAGCGTTAGTACTTAAGTATGGGAGGACAACATAGAGCCGACAATAAGTCGTTGCTTACTACAAAACGTAGAACAAGAAATAGTGCGTGGAGTCCCTCCGCGCGGAAGAAGTGAAACTTCGTAATGCGTTTGAGTGCCACGCATTCACTCTCGTTATTTTATTGAGCTTATAAATAATATTTTCTTGTTGTATTATTTTTATAACATAAGTTTATCGAGGTTATTCTACTCATGGAAATTGAGTGAAGGCACAAGGTCACACCGAAGAGTCGAATGCATGACTGATGTTTGCACGCCATCTTGCGTACCTAGTAGAACTACGTAGTCACAAATCTTGTAATAGCGGTTGTTTCCCAATCTATAGAGTTTTTCATATCTCGACTCACTCGAATAACAATCTAACGGTCTAGCGGTCACAATCAAATATATAATAGCAAATAACAAGATTAATAGATGTGTTATTTGCTAAGAAATTCATGACAGGCGCATTCCGATAAAACATTTACATTCCACTAAAAACCGATAAGTTAATATTTATCTAAAATTGTAGATGTTATCTTGATATACAATAAATATACATTTGTTTATATTATGACCTGTGTATAATCAGCGTGAAATAACCGTTATTTTAAAGTGGTTTTGCTGGAGAGTATGCTCTGTAGCATGACCACTTTGAATTGATATTTTCCAAGAAACTAACAATATACAATTTTTGATATTAAGCTACAAAAATATAAACATTATCTACATTTTATCCTGTAATTTTTACATAATATAGTCAAAGTGGTTCTGCTGCGGAGCATGACATAACCGCACGTCATGCTCCCTGGCGGAACCACCTTTGCTGTAACAAGTATAAGTTACATGAACAATTCTATGAAATGTCTATAAAATTCTAGTCCTATTAAAAAAAAGTCTATATCTCTAGTTTCGACGTAAACTTTAATTTAAAGTGGTTGCGCTGCGGAGTATCCTTCCCGGCGAAACCACCATGATATTTCTATTACTATAAATATTACAAGCTAATATGTAGTATCAAATAATTCTATAACAATTCTATATTGAACTAGTTCCCCTAAATCCTCAGTCTACTTTAAATATACGAACAAAACGGTGCCTCAAACTTTGTTTTCGAAATAGTAGCTAAGTGCCTAGATTAAAGTTCTTAGCAAATAAAGGTTACGTCAAATATCAAACACGTCAAGTCCTCTAGGCGTTTAGTTTATAAGCATACAGATAAATTATTTTCTTGTTTCAATAGATTATTGTAATAAAAAATGATATTAGGTGAAACATCTGTGCATCCATCACTTACTAATACTGGCCACTGATAATAATTAAGTGATAAACGAATATTGTCATTTACTATTGTCAGTAAAGTTCATAATTAGAATTTTATTTTATTATAGAATAATAATAGAATGGTTATTTTCTTTTACGTTTTCGCGTAATGGCTTATTGTGTATTTTTAACCAACTTTACAAAAAGGAGGAGGTTCTCAACTCGGTTGTGTTTTTTTTTAATGTTTCTTACCTCAGTTCTCCGTCATTTATGAACTGATTCGGTTTTTTTTTTTATTTGAATTTTGTGTAAATGAATAAGACGTTGTTTTAGTTCAGGCGTAACTACTTAAATAGACTATTTCATCGAGTTAAATATTAAATATTAAAACACAAGTTACACACCAAACAAAAAAGAAAATCATGCTTCTTGTACATCATTTCAAATGTTAAAAAAAAAAAAAAAAAACTAATCGGTTCATAAATGACAGAGAACTGAAGTAAGAAATATTAAAAAAAAAACACAACCGAGTTGAGAACCTCCTCCTTTTTGTAAAGTCGGTTAAAAATAGACAAGCCATTACACGAAAGTGTAAAAGGAAATAACCATTATATTATTACTATATTATTAAAATAAAATTCCAATGATGAACTTTACTGACAATAGTAAAGGATAATGACAATATTTGTTTATCGCTTAATTATTATCAGTGGCCAGTATTAGTAAGTGATGGATGCACAGATGTTTCACCTAATATCATTTTTTATTACAATAATCTATTTAAACAAGAAAATAATTTATCTGTATGCTTATAAACTAAACGCCTAGAGGACTTGACGTGTTTGATATTTGACGTAACCTTTATTTGCTAAGAACTTTAATCTAGGCACTTAGCTACTATTTCGAAAACAAAGTTTGAGGCACCGTTTTGTTCGTATATTTAAAGTAGACTGAGGATTTAGGGGAACTAGTTCAATATAGAATTGTTATAGAATTATTTGATACTACATATTAGCTTGTAATATTTATAGTAATAGAAATATCATGGTGGTTTCGCCGGGAAGGATACTCCGCAGCGCAACCACTTTAAATTAAAGTTTACGTCGAAACTAGAGATATAGACTTTTTTTTAATAGGACTAGAATTTTAAAGACATTTCATAGAATTGTTCATGTAACTTATACTTGTTACAGCAAAGGTGGTTCCGTCAGGGAGCATGACGTTAAACCGCAGTCCTGAAAAATAAAAATAATAATAAATTTCACGTGTATTTTAAATTTTACAATGCGGAAGAAAGAGACAAGGCGTAAAAGGAGTCATAACATTTCAAGCATTGCATAATTTACCGTGAAACGCACTTAAAAGTTCCACCGCTACCCCTTCATTCATAAATAATATACTACAGAAGTTTTCCCTGCTTACCCTTCAGTGTCCAGGGTGTGGTGCCATCTATACCGCGGCATATGAACTAAATTGACAAATCCAACATCGCGTTAAATTAGACTTTTACGTGCGATTAACATAATGTACAGTAACCCGACTACCGACTGTCGGGAAGTAGCCTAACAGACACAATACTTTGTCTGATCGGAGGATCTTCCCTTTTCCCGTGGAATATGAGGAACTTTCATCCTTAAGAAACTTATACTTACCTCTAAAAGGGCCAATCCAAAAGGGCACACTGTGGTAAATACTTAGTTTGGACACTCAATGTTCAAAACTTCATTAATCTTAGACATGCAGTTTGTATAGGTCCTCTTTGAAGATCCGAGTTTTGGACATTAACATCATGCCATAGAATTGGAATGTGTAGAAACGACATTACATCTAAACGATTTCTAAATGGTCACACAGCTTCGAGTAAGTTAAAACTCGACTATACAAGATTTGTTTTTGCATCCTCGTCAAATTCAAGGAGGTTACTTTGCTAATGATTCTCGACCCGAATCAATAATAAAAAGGGTACCTGCGTATTTTTTTTTCTTATTTATGGAAATCGATAAGTATGAACCACCCGTGTTTTTTAGGCGGCCCATCTGATCCTCGCCTTATAACCTCGCTTACACACAAACAAACACCACAAATACAGACGAATTTTAACAACAAAAAAAGAAGTGTTTTAATAATTATCTGGGTACCGTAATTTATATTGATTATTTATGTCTTTAGTGACAACATCCTGAATTTTGACGAGGATGCAAAAAAACACCTTGTATTTCGTGCCTCTGTGCATTCACAACACCTAAATTCAATCAAAGTTATTTCATTTTCCCCTTCCTTGTTTTTATCATAGATTGGAAAATCCAAGTGTCTTTTTCGGGTCCATATTGGCTCACCTAAAGTTCTTTCTCCGAAATTGTTCTTCCTAATGATTTGTAATCCGAATGATCACTCTTCCTAAAACTTTTCATCCTATAGTTTTCAATTCATACTATTTGTAGTGCTACCGGCGATGTTCATAACACTCATATTTCCAAAAATTGTAATCAATAATATCATTAATGTAAATAAATTTAAACTCCTACTGATCTTTATCATACCGCTTTTATCCCTAAACATAATTACCTACCATAATATTTTCACTCATACTCAGAAAGAAACATTTACCAAGTGTAATAAAAAATATATGTGGGTAGAAGATGATAGTTATAGTGCCCCCACTATGAAGAAAATACATGGAAAAATTTCGCGACCAATTTCGAGGTAGCGCTCGCCGGCCGCTCGCGCTGCCGCGGCACCGCTCGCTACGCTCGCTCTGCTCGCGCGTAGTTGGTCACAGTTCTAACCTAACCTAACCTATGGATATCTTTGCAGGTACACACCGCTATAAATAAAATTAAAGAAGACGCTTTAATTCATACAAAAGAAATCTAAACAAAAAAGATATGACTTTGAATAATAGTGTAAAAGATGGTTATGTTGAGAAAATATAGAAAAACAAATAAAAGTATAATAGATGTTTATTGCAACTGACATTATGAAGTTTAATGCTTCGGAATTATGAACATTAGAGACAGAGTAGTTAGGAATTGTGATTGTTAGGATGAAAAATGTTAGGAAGAACATTTTCGGATTTCCAATTATCGGAGTTGAAAATTTAGGTGAACTTTGGCGCACCCGTCTTTTTCATTGGTTTGCCTCATTTCTTAAAACCATCTATCATCACTTAATACTTATTATTAATATATTACATGCTTCAGAGTCCTCCGCAACGCATGTCAACACCCACAACCATCAGTTCGACAACAATGCAATCAGCCCTAGGATCATTTTCTTGTTCTTTTTTAAAAAAAAAAAAAACGTTGCCCCACACTAGGAATTTCTCCTGTATCGTGGGTGCGTTTACAAACATTTAAACTAACATACACAAACAGCCAGATCCGGAACAACTATCTGTAGGCCATACAAATATTTGTTCTGTGCGGGGATCGAACCCGCGACACGCAGCGCAGCAGTCGATCGCTCAGCCACTGCGCCAACCATGTCGTCAAATTCATTGCTTGATTATCAAAAATATTAAAAGAAAGATGTGACATTTTTGTCCCTTCTCGATGATCTCCATTTTTTTATTCTATGACCACGGTCAGACAAAAGCGTTTTCTTGTACGCCACAATTTGCGGTCGCAGTCGGCGACTGTTCGGAACTAAACCGCTTAGACGTCAGTTTCACCCACATCACGGCAGTGTAAACAATTCGGAAAGTGAATCCTTCAGTCCTTTTGCACGGTCCGATAGACACGGTCCGCCGCCTTCATAAATTATTATCGTTTGGTACAATTCTTGAGCGGTTGGTGTAAGTTTTTTATTGAATGGTGTATTAATGAGAGTAAAATGTAGAGTAGAACTTTTGGCTACTGCCAAGCGAAGCCAAGCCCAGCGGCCGTAGCTGATTTTTGCCAGGGAGGGACCGTAAGCACGGCTAGTGTTTGTAAACTTTAGTAAGTTTTGGTGCGCGAGTCGATGGGCTGAAAGGTGGCGTATGCGTAAAAGAAGCACAGGACCGCTCGGTCCCTCGGCTAAGCAGCTGATGACTAAGGAATTCTCAGCTTATCATAAGATAACAAAACAAAATAATTAGAATTTAAGGCGCTTATGACTTACAGTGCTGAGTTTCAACGAATTTCATGCTCCAAATTCGATAATGGACAAAAGGACGATTTTTTAAATTAAATTCTGTTGTCCAACCAAAGGTTCTCACGTCCGTCATCGCACTGAATATTATTTCATTTTTAACTGATTTCTAAAGTGGAGTTTATCAATTCGATTGGCATTTTTTAATGTATGTACACTGATTACGCTGAGATTTATGATCCGATTTACGTGATTCTTCTTTAGTTTGATGGTGAATAGTTGCCATTTGGTCCCATAAAACTTTAAATAGTTTGGCCCAGTAGTTTACATTTTATGATCATTTTTAAATTTATTTATGGACATTTTTCACGTATGTACACCTATTTCACCGTGATTACTGGACCGATTTAGATGATTCTTCATTCATTTGGCAGAGAAAGCTTGCCCGGTGGGCTCATATGAATTTTATTATCTTTGCTTAGGTACTTTTTGAGTCATCCTCTTTATAATGCATTTTGTCCTTTGTCGTATGTATGGACGATGTGCTGGTGTCTAGTTACAATGTAAAAATAATATGATATGATGTCAGATTTTTGGCTTCTGACTACTCGTAACGACTGTCAAAGATCTACAAATGACAGCCGGGACCAACGGCTTAACATGCTTTCCGAAGAACGGAGGAAACTCGGTATGGAATTATGGCCACCCATCCACGGACCAACCTCGACAAGCACGGCTTAACGTTAAAGATCGATCCGTGCGGCTCTTATTATTTAGCTACGAGCTCCTCGATGGATAGGATTTACATACAGTTCAAAAAACAGCACGGTGCCTGGCCGCTTAAAATAGCAATTTGACACACACTACATGTCGTCACAATTTATTTTGCAGGCGTTAACAAGATAACTACTACTTTGATGTTTCCTTCTGTTCTCTCTTGTGTGTACATAAATGATAAAATTTATAAATAAATCATCGAACAAGTTGATGAATACCTATCCCGCATCTCAGGTTTCACAATAGCGGTGCAAAACAATACCAGATTTAGGGACCATTTACAAGCCACGATAATGATCAATCCTGTCCATTGTAAAACTAAAGATTGATTATACCGAAATATGTTCAACATTCTCCAGCATCAATAGGGTGTTCGTTCAAAAGCCTCCTATCCTGGGAGACACTTGCCTTACAATATTTCACGTACATAGCTCGGCTCGTCTAAATTATTCATCGCACGGGGCAGTGCCGACCGTCCTGTCGCACTCAACTTTAGTATTCCCCTGTGTATGGTACTTACAGAATTATGTATTATGATCAGCCGTAATGTGTACGTGGACAGAGATTATTGTAAAGCTGAGAAGTAGGTAATGTATGTTTGGCTGATAAGATTTGTGGGGCAACGGAGTTATCAGCCGATTCAAGTGTACGAGGGGAACCCCGGGTTTAATCGTGTTTACAAAAAAATACACGTCATGACCCTAAAGACATTTTTATTAGTTAGTAGCATTGATTAGAACATTTTGAACAAACAAGTCATAAATTATTATTGTCATCGTTATTTTGGTTAGTAATTAGCAATGCATACATCAAAATTTAAAATACATGTGCTAACAACGACGATTATAATTTACACTTTACTTCAATAACAATAAATTAAACAATCTCACGGGTGCTATCCCGCGAGATCCCTCAAAAATACGATGTTTTCCTTCACGTTTTTCGTGTGTGGGTTAGTGTTGCCCAAATGCAAGACCAAGACGAGACTTGGTCCAGTCTTGGTCTTGGTCTTGCGTCAGTACACCTGGTCTTGGTCTTGGTCTTGGTAATGCGCTCTCAGTCTTGGTCTTGGTCTTGGTCTTGCAGCAAGAGTCTCGCAAGTCTTGCAAATACCTTTTAACCTATAATTACCTACGTAATTATAAAATGTTTCTAAGTTAATTCTACACAAATCATTACACACCCAGCGGTACAGCGTGTTTTAATGGTTGTTTTCCCGCGGCAGAACGATTTGCCATAAGGAGTACTTTCGAATCATAGAGTAAAAGTAAAAAACATTTTTTTTTTCTTTTTTTTAATAATTAAAAAAAATTCATCAACTCGAAAAATTGAGAAACAATACTACATTAGATGTAACTTGTAGGTACTATTCGCGTCGCTCACGTCACCACTGACAAAGAAAAGCAATGCATAAATGTTCAAACCAAAATAAGCTCTCGCACGTATTCATAATTTCAGCCGAAAGACGTCCACTGCTGGACATAGGCCTCCCCCAAGTGTCGCCACATTGACCGGTCCCGTGCGACGCGCATCCAGCGGATCCCCGCAACCTTCACCAGGTCATCGGTCCACCTAGTGGGAGGCCTTCCAACGCATCGTCTCCCGGTTCGCGGTCGCCATTCCAGAACTTTTTGGCCCCATCGGCCATCTGTTCTGCGAGCAATGTGCCCTGCCCACTGCCACTTAAGTTTGGCAATTCTTCGGGCTACGTCGGTAACCTTGGTTCTCTTGCGGATGTCCTCATTTCTGATTTGATCACGCAAGGATACTCCGAGCATAGCTCTCTCCATTGCCCTTTGGGTGACTTTGAGCCTTCTGATGAGGCCCATTGTGAGCGACCACGTTTCGGTCCCGTATGTAATCACTGGCAGCACACACTGGTCATAGACTTTCGTCTTGAGGCACTGCGGTAAGTTGGACGAGAAGATACCATGCAGCTTTCCGAACGCTGCCCAGCCGAGTCGGATTCAACGATTGACCTCTTTCTCGAAGTTAGACCTACCCAACTGGACCGTTTGTCCCAGGTAGACATAATCGTCTACAACTTCGATAGTAGAGTCTCCGATCTTGATAGGAGTGGGTGTTACATGGGCATTCAACATGACCTTGGTTTTGTCCATGTTTATTTTAAGACCCACTCTTTCGGAAACTCGACTGAGGTCATCGAGCATTGTACTGAGGTCCTCCATGGTCTCAGCCATGACCACTATATCGTCGGCAAATCGAAGGTGAGAGATGTACTCGCCATTAACGTTGATGCCTAGCCCTCTCCAGTCCAGAACCTTGAAGACATCTTCCAGTGCAGCGGTGAACAGTTTCGGAGATATGACGCACGTATTGATATGGCATAAAATAGTTAGCACGAAAAAATACAAAAAATCACTGCTAAGCCGCCAAAGGAAAGACCTATTTATAAATATTCAAAGTAAAATTAGCTCTCGCGTGTAGTGATACGGCATAAACTAGCCTGCGCGCAAAAATAACAAACGGAGCCGCCGGCGCCTAAAATTTTTCCGTGCGGCGGTGACCGTCAGGGTCTAGGTACATTATATACTTAGTTTTCCCGCGATTCCCGCGAATGTCGTACGCGCAGCACGCGTCATCACTGCAAAGGATTAACATTTGTGTTAGGGTCTGTATGTTTATCCCGGGCCAGTGCCTTCGCCACCAAGAAGCCCTGACCTAAACTCCGTTAGACTTTTACTATTGTCAATTGTAATGTTAATGGTAATAGGTATATTTTTTTGACAATTTAAAAAAAACTGCGAGACGCAAGAGTCTCGCAGGCTTAGTCTTGTCTTGCTCATATCTTGCAGGGTTCAGTCTTGCTCTTGGTCTTGCTACAATAAGTTGGTCTTGGTCTTGGTCTTGCAAAAATGCAAGAACAAGACCAAGACTGCAAGACCAAGACCAATTTTGGGCAACACTAGTGAGCGGGGTATGGACTATGTCCATACCCCGCTCACTAGTACCCGCGGAAGTATGGTGTGCCCGTCAATACGGTTTTTTTTTTTTTCACTATGTACGATTGTCAGTTAAAAATAAAAGTGATGATACTTTTTAGGTTATTGAATGCTTAACAGGTAAGCCATCGGCCATTTACAGAGACATAGCGACAATGCCGAAATGTCTCTTGTACCCATAACTGAACACCAGGCTCCACCCACACCATTTATACTGGAACACCCTTCTAGAAATATGATGAGCTGAATACTCTAGACGAGTCCCTACAGAAATAGCTGTACTAAATGACTAGTTGAAAAACTTGTTCCTATGACGAAACCAAAATTTAAATTGTCCCTCGTCGTTTATTCGCTTTGCATTTGAGTTTGTATGGCTGCAAGAGGATTGACAGAGATGACATTGAAAAAAAGTGACTCGAGAGAAGACGAATACGAGAAGTCATCATATTCCTTCCCTTGTCCCATATTACCCTAGGTCGGCGCAACACGTTTCCTTCCTCCATACTTCTATGTCTACCATCACGCTATCATTTACTTCTTTTTCTTTCATGTAATTCCTCACACCATCCATCCATCGTTTCCTAAGTCTTTCTCTCCCTCTCCATCCGTCAACATTTGACTCAGACCCTCGACACCAAGTGAAAAAGGTGCAAACAGACCCTGCGCGATGCCTTCAACTATGCATTCTATATATCAAACTATGTAACCCTATGAAAAAATTATTACTTGGAAACATATTTTTGTGTTCGGGTGAAAAATCACAATTTTACGTTTAAACTCAATGTAACGCATTCATAACATTACGTTACTAGCAGATGGATGCATTGAACAGCAAAGTCATGGAGGTATTTAAAGTAAAGTTAGAACCTTAAAAACTACTGTGAAAAAGATGAAACATTGACCTCGAATATCTCCATAACTCGACGGTTTCCAGGTATGGTCTAGAAAAAAAATGCAATGACGAGGAGAACTAGTGTCTTTCCGTCTCGTTAAGAGTCTATATAATTTTTTTATATTGGGCTGATCAAAACGAATCAAATAACACTCTAATTCTAGGGGTTTACTAGTAGTCACTGAAGATACTGGCTCAATCATCAAATCAGCTCTAAGATACCAAATTATAGTATTGTCATTCGAACTACATATACCTACAAAAATTTCATTTCGAAACTACCGTTACAAGTTTAAAAGTGATTTCAAAAATTGAACGCAATATAGTTTGTTACGAGGTAAAGAACCTAATATTGTTTTAAGAGTGTGATAAAAAGAAAAAAAAACAAGATAAGACATTGTTTTTTAAAACTGCCATTTTTAAACAAGGCAAAGTTCATCTAATATTTTTGTTTTAGTTACCTACTTATATGCTTCCAGATAATTAAGTCCAGTATAAAAAAAAAATTCAATCAAAATTTCATTGCTACTGTGGACGAGCGACAAGATGGGCGTCAAAGTATTAACATACATTTTCTTAGTGTTGGCAACACTTGAACTTCAAAAAACATCAGGTATGTCTTTTACAATTATTTTTCAATTCTTTCTTATGTATTATGTGTTTTTATTCTGTTAAATTAAATCATCGTACTAATAAATAGTATCCATTTATGTAAGTTAAAAATATTTTAACTGCCTTGTTTGTGTAGTGGTCGCAAGCGCGACTACTGAGCATGAGGTACAGGGTTCGATTCCCAGGTTAGGCAAAGTGTTATTGGATCCATCAGGGATTTCTCAGAAACAGTCACGGAGTCTGGATTCTCTGCCGTACCCTTCGGGGATTACAGGCATGGTGTCATGTTGAAAATATGGTTCTCTATCTTACGGTTTCTCTAGATCAATAAACACCACGTGCTAGTTCTTTTATGCACGTGTTGGGTTAGGTTAGATATGATTGAGAGCGTGCGTTGGTATTGTGTGAGAAGTACCGAACTTCTCAAAAAACACCAACGCATGCTTTTTGTAAATATTGCCTAGTATAAGTCAAAACGTATATAAGTCTTCATCAGACACTGAAACTTACACCCAAATACAACAGCTTTTGATTTTGTTTCAGCATCAGCTTCAGAATTACTTCTGGTAAGTAACCTTTTATAAATCACTCCATACTAAAAAACAACCCTGTACCATGAAAAGCTCAATCAGCCTTTTAATTGATTATATCTTGTTCACAAACTTTACATAATAAAGTAAATTGGCATCTCTAAATTCTAAACTTTGCTCTTATGACGACCCACTGGCCACTTATTTACAAATATAACTGCTCCGTTGGCCTCGTCCTGGATTCAATTCCCGGGCAAAGAGTGTTATTGGGTTTTTCCATTAGGAATTTCTCAGTAGCAGTTCGAAGTTTGGAAGTTGGCGGTAAAATACCCGGGGGTATTTGCCTTGGAAAACACGGTAAGCCGTTGGTCTTGCGCCTGGTCTCTCTGCCTGCGCACACACTTGCGTAATATATCTTCCACGACGACGACTATTGTAACTATTATTAAAAATGGCTTGGGATCAAGTATTATATTCCTGTCGCAGCAAACACATTGTTTTTTTTTTTTAATATAATTTTAATTTCAGACTGGTAAAATAAATCTTGAGTCTTGCGAGAAAGGCGATGTTGGACCTGAAGGACCTCCTGTAAGTACCTACTTATGCTTTGTAGATTCCTAGCTGCTTGTTATCTTTATATCTTGTAGTGTGTGTGGTATCTTATTGTCGAACCTACGCTGTCCTAACCGAAAGAAAAGAAAATAAAAAAAAAAGAAATCCCATGGGATTTCTTTCCGGCTCTTCTCCATAGGAAACGATCAACCCGAACTGTGCACCTTTTGTCGAGATTTTAGAAGTGCCTATGTAGGTCTATGTGAAATAAAATATTTTGATTTTGATTGAATTTAAAAACCCAGCTGATTTTTATAAAATTTACTCTCTTCTTGGTCTGAAGTTTGCAAGCGCTACTGCTAATCATGCAGTCCTGGGTTCCATTTCCATGTAGCACTAGTGTTATTTTTCGATCAAGAATTTCTCAGCACAAAACTTAGATTTGTGCCCGGTTGATTGCAATAGGCTCGCCCCTTATTAAACAATGGACTTAACCGTAATTGGCGAAATATGTGGAAGGTGGTGAAAGCGCAATGCAGGGGTACCTGCATTACCCTTTGGGCCGGCATTACAGCCTGCTTGGTAGTACTTGGTACTGAATTTTTAATTTAATTTATTTTTTTAATAAGTTATTGTTTTTCTTGGTTTGTACTTAGAACTGCTGCAAAACATGGCGGCATTAGGATGAGAAACGTTTATTCAAAATTAAAATATTTTTATTTCACATAGGCCTACATGGGCACTTATAAAACGGCGACAAAAAGGTGCTCGGTTCGGGTTGGTCGTTTCCTATGGAGCTACGGTGGAATACGGTGAACCGTATTCTTACGCTCAAGTAATACCACGAGGAGAAGAATTTATTGTTCACTTTCGATTCATTTTCTGTTCAGACTGATTACTACGAGTGAAAGATGCATAAGGGTGAAGCGTCATAACGAGTTTTAATGTTTGACACTAACAAGCAACAACTAAGCCATTGTGTAACCTATATAGGGACCACCGGGGCCGGAGGGGAAGCCTGGTCTAGTGGGACCTCCGGGAATTCCTGGAAGACATGGAGTTTGCCCTTGCATAGATATTCCAAATAGTAAGTATTCATTATTGCACTAGTATCTGACTCGACGGACCACCGTTGTAGGCGATTAGTTTAGTGTTGTAGCGAAAGTAAGCTCAAAATAAAAATTATGGTAACATATCAGTCTCCTGCCCTTATCGTTAAAGTCCAGGGGGGTTACTATGACGGAGGAATGGAACAATAATGTTTTCATCCCATCTATTCGAAAAGGACGAATTGGTTCGCCTTTAAGTGCACCCAAAGGTGGTGTTTTCTATTAGAAACTTGAAACTTTTAGCGGGCAGTAATGAGTTTTTACTCCTTTTTATTTCAATAAGTGCGCCGCAATTAACTTTGCCGCGCACTTTTTGAATCTGGAACATCTTAGTGTTCAGCGCCAATGAAATCGAAATTGTTTGAATAAAGACTGGCTGGTACGACGGCCCATAGTCGCGCCGCCAGCTGAATAATAAATTTTCATAATGGCGAAAATGTCTCAAATGTAAATATAAGTTTTTAGTCGTTCTATTGTTAGTTACTATTTAATTTCATTTTAGTTGTTACTCTTATGTTTTATAAAATCATAATATTTCAATAAAATACGAGGGGCCTTTTGTTTTCTCATAGTGCGTGATGAAAAGTAGAGTGTATCACTCGGGCGCAAAATTGATTTTTGGCTCGGGCGACGTACTTTGAATCCCTCTCTACGTTCAGGATTCTACTAAAGAAAAGGCAACGCTCGGGATTCTACTCTAGAATCCCTCACTTCGCTCTGGATTCAAAAAAGGGCCCTCGCCGTAAAAATATTATTTTGCTCCCTTATGATACAGTCTACTATTTCATCCCATCTATTCGAAAAGGACGAATTGGTTCGCCTTTAAGAGCACCCAAAGGTGGTGTTTTCTAAAAGAAACTTTTAGCGGGCAGTAATGAGTTTTTAATCCACTTTATTTCAAAAAGTGCGCCGCAATTTACTTTGCCGCGCTCTTTTTAAATCTGGAACATGTTAGTGTTCAGCGCCAAAGAAATCGAACGCAAATATTGTTTGAATAAAAACTGGCTGGTACGACGGCCCATAGTCGCGCCGCCAGCTGAAGAATAAATTTTCATAATTGCGAAAATGTATCGAATGTAAATATAAGTTTTTAGTCGTTTTATTATTAGATACTATTTAATTTCAATTTAGTTGTTACTCTATGTTTTAATAATAATGTTTCAATAAAATATGAGGGGCCTTTTATGTTCTCATAGTGGGTGATGAAAAGTAGAGTGTATCACTCGGGCGCAAAATTGATTTTTGGCTCGGGCGACGTACTTTGAATCCCTCGCTACGTTCAGGATTCTACTAAAGAATCCCTCGCTACGCTCGGGATTCTACTCTAGAATCCCTCACTTCGCTCTGGATTCAAAAAAGCGCCCTCGCCGTAAAAATATTATTTTGCTCTCGTATGATACAATCTACTATTTAAACATTATTGTTCCATTCCTATTCCAGAGTGAGAAAGAGGTGGAGCTAGAAGACCTGTATAGCTCCATCTCTTTCCCACTCTGGAATAGCAATGGAACAACAATGTTGTAAGCATCATAGTAACCCCCCAGTTGACTAAAGAGTTCTTACTTCATACACGTTTGGGCTTTTAACTAACTTTGCCTGAAAGAGACGTAATTTGATGCCATTTTCGGCATATTGGGTTCTTCTACAATGATCAGAAACTGTCAGGGGGCTACTTCTACATGATATACGTCCCGCGCTTCCTAGACAGTGAACCCTGCTGCAAACTTACTTGAACTATGTAAGGACTAAGGTGATTATAATATTTATATTTTAGCTATGATGGGGACAGAAGCAGTCGATGAATTCGGGACAATTGATTGGCCAGCAGAAGATCCTTGTAAATCTGCACCACGTGTCACCGAAAGCGGTGAGAAGAATACTTATTTTTTTTTTGTTCTTAAGCAAAACATAATCTTTATTCATTCATGAATATGACACAACCAAATGACAAATACTGAGTAACTAAATAATAAACACAAGAGAGACAAAAATCGTTTTAAGTTATTTTGACAAAGAAATTTTGGCAGGTCAACAGTTAGAGAATGTGAATTCGTGATCTGTTAGATTGTAAATAAAATATGGTAAGGTTGTCTGTGGACTGATTCGCCCTATCTCCTCGTACTAGTATAAAACTGTATCACGAGCGGATTTTGAATATAGCATTTGATTGGTTGTAAATTTCGTGTAAGGCAGTACTTATTTAAGTGTTAAAACAGGACACAATAAGTACCACAGCGGTGGTTTTAGCTTGCCATAGGCATTTTCTATCAGTCACCTTTGGGTAGTACAAAGACAAACTTACAGTGCTGCTACACTAGACACTTGTAGCACTGTAGGTAATTTATAGATGTTTTCAATGTAAATGATATTTTGTTGCAGGCATCTATTATCTGGGACCACCAGGAAAACCAATTAAAGTGTACTGCAATATGACAACCCTGGAGACATGTATTAGGACAAATAAAACAACCCCAGAGTTTAATCATGACCCCAGAAAAGGAGCCTTCTGGTTGCACGAAAAGAACGTTCACTTGGCGGATCTATTTCCAGATGTAAGTTACATTCAGAAATGTATAGTTCTTTTTTAATAATTTTAGCTAATAGAATTTTATAGCAGCAGCCTATGAACTATGGACTTATACCCGATTGATTCCAATAGACTAGCCGCTTATTACATTAGTGGCTGAATGGCGGCTTAACTGGAGATACATTTCCGGCAAACCGTCACGGGAAACACAGGCATAACTTCAGGTACCTTTATGTTCTCATATCGCGGGGCTTTGTTTGAGAATTTGGTCCGTAAAGAATCGTGCGCCATGTTTTAGAAGTGACCTTGTTGTCAAGTGACGCTAGCTAGTCGCACTCTTGAGTAGTGGTGAAAAAGTGATGACAATCCTGAATTATTTGTGGTCATTTATTTCTTCAGCACTGCCCTTAACACGCTGAAATAAAACATCAAGATTTAAGAAGTTATATCCTAGAACCAAAACACCATCATGCTCCTGCTCTTGTCCCAATTTATTTGGGGTCGGCGCAGCATATCTTCTTCTTCCATACTTCCTAGAACCAAAACATAGAAGGCAATATGCGAGATTCATCATCCTGCTCTGAGCCCGTCTGTTTTTATATTTCTGTGGAGTCCGTGTTCCCAGGGACACTTGCCTCCGCTCTGTGAATGGTGTCATGGTTGATGTCACAGATGTGTTCGAGTTTTGTGTTTACAGATGTGCCAATAAGTGTCTGCCCCATGCAGAACCCAAGATCTACAAATTGCTGTGACTCCCATAGAGTCACCACTTCTTCCAACTTGACTTTTGCTGGGGACTTGGTTCCGGCACTTCTTCTTCTCAGATAATACACTGGAAAGTGACGAAGGGTGGGCGTTTTGAGGGACTGTCTTGTAAACTTTGACGTTCAAAAAGTGTTGATTATCAGTTTAATTTGAATAAATGACTTTTGATTTTGACACAATCATTCCTAATATTCTGTGGTTACTTGGTTTCAGATTTCAGTGGAACAGTTGACATGGTTACGTGATCGTGCAGAATCTGTTCGTCAAACGATAAAATACAACTGCCTGGACTCGGTGCCATACTCTAAATACAACATGTCTTCATCCGTGAAGTTGTGGGCTTCGAATGATGTAGCTATTGGACCATACCCGACTGAGCAGGCTCCTTTATTTTATTCCGTACCAGAAGCTACCGACAAATGTAGGGTAAGACACTTTTGATACATTTGTTCATTTTGAATGTTTTGGCCTTTTTGTTAAGATCTGCACTTGTTACGTTTGTGTCCTCTGATATTTAAAACTTATAAGAAGACCTAATTGAATAAGTGGACATCTCTTACATCATTTCCAAGGAAAATATTTAATCAAAAATAATTTGTATTCCAGGAAGGAAGTACTGAATGGAAGAGTACTCTCATAGAACTACAAAGTTCTAACGTAAACAGACTTCCCATAGTTGATATTTGGATCGGAGATATTCGTCATGAAAAGCAGAAGCTGACCATCGAAAGTGTTGAACTGTGTTTTGGATGATTTTGCCTATCAGGTTTTTGTCTACAATATCATCTAGAAAACTTAATAATTTCACATACATAAGTAACAATGTACGAGTATACATACCTAGTTTTAGTAGTTATTTGGTGATTTGTGGAAATCACGTTGTTTTGTTTAAGTTCATAATATATTCCTAGTTTACATGCCATTTAAATAATGCAGATACCTAATTGCTTACAGAAATATATCCATTATGTGTGTACCCATATTTAGAAATAAATAGAATTTTAAAATACTTTTAGTTTTACTCAAAAATGATAAGCTTAGGCCGTGTCCTAAAGTAGCGTGCACTTCATACAGCAAACTCGAACACGTGATCGAGTCGCCAGGGTACTTACACAAACACAAACGAGTGATATACGAGTATGAACGCGATCATCGCGTTAGGTTAGTTTTAGGTTAGCTGGGTTGTTCTGATTCTGTTCTGAGCTGCAATGCATAAAGTGCCTAGGCGACCCCGGCACGGCTGACTGCCCCCATCCCAAAGACATCGCCCAGTGCTCGGAGCCAGCTGCGGCCGGTCGGGTCAGATCGTTAACTACCGCGGCTGCCTGAAAGCCCCCAAAGCTTCCTCCTCAAAACTGGCGAAGCGTGCAAACGCTCGCCAGCAGAGAGAACGCCCATCTGTGAGGTTATCCTCTGCACAGATGCACGAGAGACCCTGATTATGGTCAGGGTTAAGGTACAGGGCCTTTAAAAATCCTTAAAACTATTCTGTAAATCGATTAGATGGTCGGTCGAACAGTGATGTTTCAAGATAATATGGCTTCGCGCTGCCGATGATTCGAGCAAAAATCTATCGAGTTAACGTTTTCGAGCAAATGTTACTCGATCTCACGTAATTTGATTTCAAGGAGGGGGGAACCCACAATTATGATACTTGTTTAAAATTATCATAATGGTTTTTGATGATTTTTATTTTCCTTGACGCAGTCCCTGTAAGTATTTCTTTAAGTTTACGGAGACAATTCGTTTAGGAGTCTTTTTAGTTAAGTTGTACTAAGATTTTGCTTCTGATGTTCTATCTTTAAACTATACTGCATTTCATACCTTTAAATAATTCAGCAGAAACTCAATCTAGATCGAAACGTTTCATATCTTACAAATCAAAGTTTCGGGTCGTTCAGAATATTCATTACCATAATAACTTGCGGCAGCAGATTTAGTATTGAATTAATGGAAACTTTAAGTACATTGAGACGGGTGTTAACGCAGATCTTTGAAGGTTTATCCCTCTATTGTCTTGCGAATTAGGTTCTATTTGTGTATAGTATATTCATGGGTTGTTTTCGTATGAGACTGCTATTATTATCGTAGAGCCTACGTTTGTATTAAGACCCGGAAAGTCAGGGATGTTGTTTATGGTTACAAATCTACCCTTCAAACAAAGTTATGATCCTGCTTTAATTACAAGTTATATAATACTAGCTGTCCCGCGCAACTTCGTCTGCGACACATTTTCCCCGTTTTCGCAACATTTTTCATTGCTGCTTCGCTCCTTTTGGTCGTAGCGTGATGATATATAGCCTGTGTCCTTCCCCAGGATGAAATCTATCTTCTTGCCAAATTTCATTAAGATCCGATCAGCCGTTTAGTCGTGAAAAGGTAACAAACAAACAAACATACAAACAAACAGAGTGACATTCGCATTTATAATATTAGTATGGATAGTATGGATGAAGAGCAGGGTGTAAAGTTCTTCAATCCCCATGGAAAAAGGAGGACCCTCGGACCAGTCGAGTGTTATGTCCAGTTGAGTGGGCGGTTCGGGTACTTTTATTTATGTTCTTAATTACAATTTCAATGACGTAGCCTAGCCTGAGATTCAAACCCAGGAGGTTGTTTAATGTAATTACATTTCTCTTCTTCACTCTCTTGTAAATACTTATAAGCATAACCAATTAGTCTTTGCCCTGCCATGGCTACGAAACATCAGCCTATATTAATCCACCGCAGAAGACAGGCTCCTTCAATGCTACTGCCAACTCGATTCTTCGCTATTTTCATCGTACATACATAAAATTTACCGATTAACTAGCATGCAGAACTATTCGGTATGTCACCAAGATCAAAGTGGCAGAATGAGCTTGTGAAGGCAGCGACCGCACTTGTGGGTGACACCCCATGTCCACGACCACTTATCCAAGGGTGAACGACAAAGAAAAAGAATACTGGTGGAATAACGACTCACTCATGGGACAAAGGCTTCCTCTCTGTCTACTTTCTAAACGCGAGCCAAGTGCGGTTTGTTAGATATATCATGTCTTCAAATTTTCGGCCCCAGACGTATTCCTCACTATATTTTCCTTGACCATTTGAAGTGTTTCAAATAAAAGTTTAAAGTTAGTTGTTTTTATGAGCCATTTATCAGCTCATTACTAAGGAATTTTGCCTACTTTAAGTAAGTTTAAGTTTATGACACCGAGTACTTCGCTGATATTATCTCTAGATAGATGACTTGGACTACTTGCATACGTTTCAGAATTAAATTAAAGTTGATAGATATTTAGAAGTTTCAATATCTTTGGAATTCACAGCTTCTGCTCAGATGAGAAAATTCAGTAAATCTTTTAAGATATTCGTAACAGTTCGTCTACCTCCATTGCACCAACAAATAAATGGAACCACTCCCTTGTTCCACCGGTTCAATTATGCATAAACTCTCAGTCCGTAGTTCCTCAAAATGTTGCACGAATGTCCGGTATAATTATATGCAAACTTGGAAGTCTATGTACTGGCCAAAGGTTCTGTTAGCCCCCAGCGTTTTGTTATAAAGCCCGTTCATAGTTGGATGAACACTAACTTAGGTTTACTTGGTTAAAAGTCCGTTTTGGGAATAGTGTTTAACGCAAAGGCTAAATTATTTAGGCCTAAAGAATGATTTACTGTTAATACTTAACCAAATACTCTACAGCTGAATGAATTGTTTACTACTTGTGTTTGAATTTGGATAAACTTAGAACTATTGTAGAAGAAAAGTCGTATCTTCAAACAATTTCAAGCTTTAATATTGCCGATTGCCTTAATTAGCATATCCTAACTTAAAGCGTAATAATTATGATGATTGGTACTGAATCTGTTTTCTTTTTGCTACACTAATAGGCTTGCGACAGCAGCGGTGGCCTAGTGGTGGCAGCCCCGACTTACGAGCAGTTAGCCGAGGGTTCGAACCCAGGCAGGCACATTACTTTGTGTAATTTATTTCATCACCGCTGCCCTCAAAAATGGTGAAGGAAAACATCGCGAGGAAACCGGCATGTCCTAGAACTAAAAAATCGAAGACATGTGACATCTACCAACGCGCACTGGGCCCGCGTGGTGGATTATAGCCCACTCCCTCTCATAGAGAGGAGGCCTGTGTCCCAGCAGTGAGGACACTATAGGCTGATGATGATGATAGACTTTGCCTGGAACTCACTTGATTTCAAGCGATGTTGCGGCTTAGGCTTGAACACACTTGCTTAGATGAAAATAATGCACCCGAACTTTGAAGCTTTGAAGAGATCCAGATAAAAAATGATCGAAAAACAGAGGAGTTCGCAGTGAATTCTGCAGACTGGCGGTTCGCACAATAAATATTGATGCTGCACCAAAACTACTTACATACAAGCTGCTGGTTTCAATAACTGCTACTACATGGTCATACTTACTGTTAAATTAAAATCCACTGGAACTTAAGAAGATATACAGTATAATAGCTGTGAATGGAAATAATATTCTTGTAGAACTCGGTTGGCCTTTACAATTCCTATAAAGTTCAAATTTCTTGAACAAAAGCTGCTACCGTCAGTTTACTGCCAAAACTGTTATTTGAATTTTCAGTAGGTTCTAGGAACCGGCTTATTCATTTCATCCTTAGCGTTTGTTATGCAAAACCAATAACTCACAAATGTTTCGTAGAATTCTGGAGTATTATGTGGCTTATCGCCTTCACGATTTCACGACGTCAATAAGAAAGGCGAAGCTCTAAATATATTCTACTCAGAAACTTATACATTTTAGCTCTTGGAAGACTTGAGTCTCCCCGGGACCGTGGTGGTTTATGACCACCAAAATCCCGGGATACTCGAATCAAACTTCGATATCCTTGCTATTTAAGTTTAATATTTAGTACATCGAGAACTTTTATATTAAAATACCACCACCGAACAACACCGATATTTTAAATTCGAATAGAGTCATCTGCCTAGCCTTTTCCCAAACTATCTTGAGGTCGGCTTCCAGTCTAACCGAATGCAGCTGAGTACCAGTATTTTACATGGAGCGGCTGTCTATCTGACTTCCACAACCCAGTTAGTACTGGGTAATACGGTAGTACCCCTTGGTGAGACTGGATGTCAGACTTTCGGCTTCTAACTACTCGTAACGACTGTCAAAGATCTACTAATGACAGCCGGGACCAACGGTTTAACGTGCTTTCCGAGGCACGGAGGAAACTCGGTATGTAATATGGTCACCCATCCATGGACCAACCTTGGCAAGCACGTCTTAACCTTGTAGGTCGACCCGTGCGGCATGTATTATTTAGCCACGAGCTGCTCCTACTTGTGTGTGTGATTTTAAAATAACCCTTTGTTTTAGAGCAACACAATTGTCTAATTGCAATCCCTAAAATTACCATAAATTTTCTTATATGTATAGGTATAAAATTCTTACTCTACCCAAATATGTTTTTTTTCAGAACTTCTAGAAATAACTCTAAAAACTTTATAAACCCACAAACTTGACCCGTTTCACTTTCTTATCTAACAGTTTATCTAGGTCCAAAACTCTCAGAGAAAATATTCAATTAGATTTTTGTTGAGAGGGATCTTAAAATCGTGAAGTTAAACTTCGATCTCTCGATTTCTACGTGACTTGAAAGCTAATGATGTTCGTTTTTTTGACCTTACTTTATGTTTGTATGTCACTCTTTGGGTTGCACGTCCGTCACCCCTAGAAACCCTTGGAGAAATCCTTTGAAGAGTTACCCAGGGGTATTTGGCTTTCATGTTTCAATAATGTGTATGGTAGATTGTATGTGATGTTTGTGCCTACTAGAATTGCACACAGCAAAAATTTAACTGAAACTCCTTTTTTAATATAAGCTTGTTTTTTTTTTCCAGAATCTCGAGTACATTTTCTTGGATATTTTTTATTACTCGTTCCGTTTGATTAACAAAAGACTCGTCAGGTTAGCAGACCAAGTAATTATTCATTGAACTAAATGATGCCGCTAGGCTCCTTAAATTATTTGGAAATAAAAATGATTACATAAGAATTTCGACAATTTTGTCTCGTCTCGAGTCTCGACCCCAAAGTCCCAGGACTCGAGAAAGCAAAAATTGCGAAAGTCCCGGGACTTCGAGACACGAGACGTCCCGGGACTTCGAGACACGAGACGTCCTGGGACCCACACCCTACTTGTGTAGTTCCTACTTGAATGCCTTCACTGCATTGTTAGGTAGACAATAAAGAACGCAATCCGCTAAGATCCCCTATACAAGGTGGTAAGGACGTCGACGCATAAACGGGTAAATCACATATTTGATACATCATAACCCGCCACATAGACATATTTCGTAGGTAATTAAAAAAAAATAGCTGTACCATAAATTTTGACCGTGTAGGTATTGCACTTTTGTAGGAATGAGCAGATTTTAATTCGGGGGGTTCCGAATGATGTTCTGAATACATTTGTGCGTCGGTGTCCCTTCCACTTAGTGTAATCTTTTTGCGTTGTCCAGGTTTATACGTTTCATTGTACATGGTTACCTTTTGCGAGTAATGCTACTAATTTCACTACATTTTGAATTCATTCATTTCATTGAAAAATCACCCTTTTCCTCATCAGAGTCATAACGTGTCTTTCTCTAAGATTAAGAATAGGGCTTTGATAAAATTAAAACACTTCACAATAACATTGATATTTTTATTCCATAATTTCTCTCCGATAGTACAAAGTTCATGTTATCCTTATCACTAACTGATATTCCAAATGACTTTGCACAAACATACAAATATTAGGAATTTTGACGTGCAGCATGTGGCACCTGAAACAATAGAAGAATTAATTAGAAATTATTGTTCATAGCTTTACTATGTATATATTTGGAATATAGTCAGTGACGTAAATGTAATGACAATGGTTGTCGATGTAGGAATTACTTAATTGAAATTGTTAATGTAATCGAAATTGATTTCACACAATACAATATTACTAATACTTTGGCAGAGACATCAGCGGCCTTTAACACCTAATTCTATGAGAAATCCGGTGATATGCCTTGTTTACATAATTAAGAAAATCTCTGTTCAAAATTTCTAAGTTTTAGGTGGGCGAAAAAGAAGGGACCTTTCTTACACAGACGCAAAACTATAAAGACGTGTTCGGTATTGATATGTTAACAAAATGAAATAAAAACGATGGGATTAGATCATCATAATTCTGTAGCCCTTATCCAAATGCATTTGGGGTCGCCGCAGCATGTCTTTTTCTACCATATTTCTCTATTACTCGTCATCTTATCAGACAGCTACTTTCTTGCCATATCATTCTTTACACAGTCCATCCATCTTTTCTTTGGTCTTCCTCTACTTTTATACTCATCCATATTAATATTAAAAATTTCTTCGCGGCATTCCCCTCATATTGCGTTTAACATTACAAAGACAAACCAAATTTTTTTTGCATTGAAATTGATCATCTTTCTCTTAATACCGATGCCATTTCTAATTTAATCAGTTTTGTTGCAGGGTTGTCCCCAATTCATTTTGCAATCATTACCCTATATCCCTTTAATCCCATCCCATTTACCCGTAACTAAGAGGATTTGCCTAAGCGTTGGGATTGTGACGAGTGCTTAGTTCTGGCTGTATTAATTAATAAGTTTACCTATCCCTAATACACATACAGTATATTAGTCGATTTTCCTGACGTTACTTTTACCAGCAATTTGGATATCGGCAGTAACGAAGTTTGTTGAAAAATATTATACACATTTCATCATCATCATCTGCCTAGCCTTTTCCCAAACTATCTTGGGGTCGGCTTCCAGTGTAACCGGATGCAGCTGAGTACCAGTATTTTACATACAGCGACTGCCTATCTGACTTCCACAACCCAGTAATTGGGTAATACGATACCCCTTAGTAAGACTGGATGTCAGAATTTCGGCTTCTGACTACTCGTAACGACTGTCAATGATCTACAAATGACAACCAGGACCAGCCACTTAACGTGCTTTCCGAGGCACGGAGGAAACTCGGTATGTAATTACGGTCACCCATCCACGGAACAACCTCGGCAATCACCCGTGTGGCTGTTGTTATTTAGCCACGAACGTCTCATCTCTCAATTATTATACACATTTATTTGGTATTAAACCGGATGTGTGAAGATGCCGAACTCAGACCAAGCTTAATTGGTTGAATGGCGTAGATAAATATTTTAGAACTGTTAGGGTAAGAGATTGGAGAGAAAAAGTTGGAAATAGATCACAATAGTAAAATATATTCGACAAAACTTAAAGCCGACCCGTAGCCACACGATGCCCGTTTCCTCACGATGTGTTCCGTCACCGAAGCGAGTGATAATTATACAATACGCACATGATTCTGAAAATCAGAGGTGCGTGTCTTCGCTTCGAACTCGAGACTTATGACTTGGTCACACCACTAGGCAAAGTAGAGAACCTGAAACCGATCAAGAAACAAATCCAAACTACTGTAATTTGGAAGCTTAATTTTGTGTTTAAAATTCTCTTGTTGGTCTGCAAAATGAATTCACACGTCGTTTTTGTTAGAGTTGAACACAATGGACAGATGAACACATGAAGCTATACCGCTCGGGAGACGGATTACATGCAGTGGCCGAACGTCATCAGATGAGGTGTTTTAGAGAAGTAGGCTTGACTGTTAACGAAATTCGGTGGGAACGGTGACGTCATTTTAATTTGCATGTGTTGTGGTTATTGTCCCTATTACTTAAATAGCGCAGTTTTTGGACACGGCTAAATAATACCTCCCAGCAGAGACTTATCAAGAGTTTGGTTACAATATAAACCTAATTGTAATTATGGACAGAAACAAAATGTTTCAATTGGATGGAACGTCAACTTAGTTTCAAAAATGTAAAACACTAACTGATTTCAGACCGAGTATAAACAGTCCCTCAAACAACAGATAAAAAGTTGTTAAAAGTATCCTAAATTATTTCTTACCCCGGACACTTTACTGCTGTTAACTAATTTCAAGGACGTAATTCAACAGACATTAAATTTTCCCTTCCAAAAATTATTTATTAAGCAAAAGATGAAGTACTTACTACCGAAACAGAATTTGCATATACCGACAATGTAGAATTAGATATAAGTACTCATCCACACGAGCGTAACTAAACTTTGCAAGTAAATCCAAAACTCGAAACAACAAAAACACCTAGCAATGACGTTTCGTATTCTAAAGGAAACCGAAGTGTCTTCAAGTTGGAGTCCAAACTCGCAAACTAACTTAATCATAAGTAAACACTGAGAAACTGTACAAGGAGTTGATGGATTAATACGCGCACTGAATTCGTGAGGTGTGCAAGGAAATGAAACGACTGTTATTGGACAATTGATAGCGTCGCGTCATGGAGCTCGTTTGTGATTGGCTACTGCTCCCTCGCTTGAAGACATGGTGCCTTTATAGGCACATTATCTCTCTATTGCTTCCTTTGTATTATCCTCATTCTCCTGTCCTTATCACAATTTATTTTACAAATGCACTATGTCCTTTTCTTGTATACATATATTTTATAACAAGCTGCTGCCCGCGACTTCGTTCGCGTTGACATTTTTTTATGGTTATGAAAATAGATGTTGGCCTATTCTCAGACCTGCCCGATATGCACACAAAATTTCATACAAATCAGCATCATCAAATAAGTATTAGTAGTAATATGTAGGTAGTCTTTATTAGGTATAAGGCAAAGATCTTGTAGCCGCAACAGCCAAATAGTATACGATACTTTTGTTCTAAACTTGTTCCATTTTTAAAAACATCATTTACATTGTCTCGATTTTGAAGTAATACTATAGGTTCCTGGCTGTATGTTCAGAATGCCTTTGCTTGTGTTTTAGAATTTATGACGATTCGCATAATGCAACCCGATGTCGTTATGGGTATCATAATGAAACCGCTGTCAATTTTGTAATTCGAATATAACGAAACCGAAGTAGATAAAATATATGAAGATAACTAGCTGTCCCGCGAAACTTCGTCTGCGTCACATTTTCCCCGTTTTCGCAACATTTTTCATTGCTGCTCCGCTCTTATTGGTCGTAGCGTGATGATGCGTGACCTATGTTATACATCCAAGGATATGTGTACTAAAGTTTCATGATAATTGGTTGAGTAGTTTTCGCGTGAAAGCGTAACAAACAAACTTACTTTCGAATTTATTAGTTAGGATAAGACGTCATAATTACAGTTCACCCTACTTTTAAACGTTTATCTTCCACACAATTTTACTACCAATAGTTTCTTAGATTCTTAAATCCAAACTAGCAGTGCCCGCGATCTTCGTTCGCGTTATATTATAATAAAAATACTTCATCCCTATCTGAATAGGATTTTGTAAACAATTTCATAGGCATGGCGGTACTCTAATCCTTTTTGAGTAAAGATAAAGATGCATTGCATTTATTAGTAGCCTTAATTACTCCTTATTACATCAGCTATCGGCAGTAAAAGTCCAATCTAAATCGGCTTAGCCGTTTCGACGATTAGCCGGAATAAACAGAAGGGAATTTTTGTTTTGTCATAAGTGCCGTATATACTTTTACATTATGCATGCATTCAGTAAAAAGCTGTTGGTTTGAAATTACAAACAGACACTTCAATTGCATATATTTGTATAGAGTATGATGTAAATTAGAATACAAACCTTTATCTATAATGTAAATTAGAATACAAACCTTTATCTATAGAATTCGGCATAGTTATACTATGCATCTCGGAGTCTCTTAGAAATAAGTAGTTAGCTTTAAATCCTGTAGCATCTAGTCTGTCATTGGATTTGAAGGTTATTCTTAGAAAATTCTTCTCTGAAGTCACTTGGAGCTCTTTCAGTTGTCCGCAGTGCCTGTGGCTTTGTGATTCGATCATTTGACTGTAAAACTGGACGTAATCGCTGGCTGATACTGCTTCACACCTGTAAAAAACATTTTATTAAAATCTTTATTTATTTTTAAACTTTATATTGAGGACTGCCTCGTTGGTCTCGTAGTTACAAGCGCGACAGCTAAGCGTGAGGTCCTGGGTTCGATTTCCAGGTCGCGCAAAGTGTTATTAAGTTTTTCCACCTAGAAATTCTCAGTAGCAGCTACGGAGTCTGAATTCGTGCCGTTGGAAGTCAATAGGGTCACTCCCTATTACAGGGGACTTAAACATAACGGTGAAATGTGCTAGTACTATTAGGTACACCTATGCCTTACCGTTCGGGGATTAAAAGAGTAATGTAATGCTAAATATTTAAAATAAAAACATTTACATAGGCCTACATGGGCACTTATAAAACGACGAAAAAAGGTGCATGGTTCGGGTTGATCGTTTTCTATAGAGAAGAACCGGCAAGAAACTCCATGGTTACTCTTTTAGAATCATTTGGTTTTACAATGTTTTTATGTTACAGCGTTAGTACTTACTTAAGTATGGGAGGACATCGTAGGCCCGGCAATAAGTCGTTGCTTACTACAAGACGTAGAACAAGATAAAAAGTTACCAAGGATCTAGGAATCTATTAGGCCTACAATGTCCACACATACACAGCAGAGAGAGTTTTTTTTTTTATTCAGAGCTATTTTAGTTTTCACTTTATCAAGTTTTGAAGTACTATACGAATACATCTACGTCTATTGCAATGATTATTCGGTCTCACACAGTTTTAGTTTCAATTTTTAAGACACTTGAAGATACATTCAAACTTTGAGACCAAGTTGATGAAGATCGACACTTCACTAAAGTCCACGTTACGTCCAACCTAGATCAAGACGGATTAGGCATATTTTATCACTAAGCCCTAACCAACACGAAGCCAATCCTAACTTGAATCACCCTTATCAAGTACCCACTCACCTACCGCACTCAGATAGTGTTAAAAGCTTCCTCACGAAGGATCTTTTTTTAAATCTAATAGTATTCAAATGAATTACTTACGGGACCACACCTTCCACGTCGAAATAAGTGAAATGTAAATGTACTCTCTCGTTTTCGTTGCCGTAGAAGAAGTAATTGCACTCTGTGTCCCTTGGATAGAGGCCAGGGTGGTTTGGTGACGTCACCACCCCCCTCCCCCTCTCGCTGCTATTAAATACGAAGGCACATGGAAATTCTAAAAGTTGGCTCCCCGTAGCGATCCCGTAATCTGAAAGTCAAAACTTTTTACTTTTGTTTTTTGGTCTCCGTAGATTTTGGCGTAATTGAGGCTTTCCGGAATGGCGATACTTTTAGATATTAATTTACGATTCATTTCTTTACTTGAAAGTGCCGCATCGTTTGCAGCTTTCATTTTAAAATTAATTCGATAATTTGCACTTTGAGGTTAGTACGAGTAAGTTACCTATGTTTTTGTATATTCTAAATCCTACATCATTTACATACGAAGACTCTCTTCAAAAACTCATATTTTAAACTTCCTAGTTCCTATTGTAAAAAAAAAAACAAAAACTAAACGTCACCATGTTTGAAATGCGAACATTCAGAAAAATGTGAGGAATTACGCGCGGCCGACATCAAGAATGATGAGGCAGGAATACGTGGTGCTTTGAATTCCAATGTGGAAATGACAAAAGGCTTTCAAACATGCTGAGAATGTAGTTAAACGTAATGTGTGCTATAGGAATAATAAGGAAGAAAGCCATGGTTCTGGTGATAATGGACAATTTAGTCAAACTGCTGTTCAAATGTGGATACAATATATTGCTATGCATGTGTCGATGCGTTCGTTAACACTATCAATTTAAAAACTTATTAATCTTCTGTGTTAAGAATGTTTACTCAGTCATGGAGACGTCCTTCACTACAAAAAATACAAAATACAAAAATATTTATTTCTGCTCAAACATTGTGTCTTACATAAACTGAAGCAGCCCCAGTAAATTACAATAGTTTTCGTGTTGGGGCTGTCTCGCTCTTCCCTTTAATGGTGCTTAACAATGATGACAGTGACGTCAAAGAACGGAATGAAAATAACACTTATTCATATTTTCTAAATACATATAAGGGAACTACCACAGACAGGAAAACGCCAGTCCAAAGAAATACAAATTGATTTCTATCAATCTCAATAAACCAAAGCCATGACCACACATACGAAATTAAGATAAAACAAAATAAGTACGTACCTTCAACAAAAGAGTATGATAACTTAAACCCCCTGCTATGTCGCGATGAGTATATTCCACGAAACTCGATAGATAACTTGGGTCCATTCGACATTATTGGCTTCGGTATATCGTTGCCGCAAAATGATGCCATCTTTTCAAGACGACCGTCTACATACAAAAATACGTCGAGAGAATCCATACTTTCGCAACTGTAACAAAGTAAATTTGCTTATTCGATATCGCTTCTAGTGCTTTGTTTTCGTTCTTTATACTTGTCCATTTTGTTTTGTCAAAGTAATATTTGTTAAATTGTGTTGTTGTCGTCACTTCAAAAACAGCCTTTTTTTTCAGTAACTTGTTATGGTGCATGATCATCTGAATG
The DNA here is from genome assembly GCA_963082945.1 of Cerastis leucographa. Classification (NCBI taxonomy): domain Eukaryota; kingdom Metazoa; phylum Arthropoda; class Insecta; order Lepidoptera; family Noctuidae; genus Cerastis; species Cerastis leucographa. The sequence continues at coordinate 7,400,933 of OY720382.1, forward strand.
ATAAGTAGTTCACTGCTTTGCTTTTATTTTTTTTTGGTAGATCGATATTATGTTTTTCTTATCAAGAATATGGACTACCGCGTTGGTCTGTTGCACGCAATTACGACTTTGAACATGAGGTTTTGGGCTCGATACCCGGGTCGGGTAAATAGTAATTGGGTGCTTCCTTCAAGAATAGTAGCAGCCACGGAGCTTAGATTTGTGTCCAGTTGAGGGCAATAGGCTTGTCCACTATTACATGGGACTTAAACATAACTAGGGAGATGTTGGTGTCTATTAGGTACACCTCTGCATAACCCTTCGGGGTTTACAGGCATGTTATATTAATACTAGCTTATGCCCGCGGCGCCGCCCGCGTAGGGTTCGATAATTGTCCCGCGGAAACATACTATCGAGATAAAAAGTATCCTTTGTATTAATCCAGGTTATAATCTACCCGTGTGCCAAATTTCATCCAAATCCATTCAGTAGTTTTTGCGTGAAAGAGTCACAAACATCCATCCATCCTCACAAACTTTCGCATAATTATAATATTAGTAGAATGGCCTGATAAAAACAGTGACCTGCAGTGACTGTTTAAAGTCCTTTTTGTACAGGACATACTAAAATATCATCACTTCTAAAAGGTCTGCTTACATTCGAGGCCTTCATAGTCAGAGCAGGCAGAGGAAAAGTCATTTTCGTAAACCCAAGATAAGCTCGACCTGATGAAAAGATTGTACCATGAAAAAATATGTAAATTCTCGTTAAAACTTACTCTATAATATTCTCTGTTATTCGCTGCAAGCTGAAGTCTTCAAATACCAGCCTGACTCTTTCCCTCCCTCGGGCTAGAAAGTCGTAATGACATTGCGTTTTCTGAGGATACGGGGACGGGTAGTGAAGCGAAGTCAATTTACCGGTCTTGCTCTTATCACTGCTGAATACTTGATGGCAGGATGAAGCTGAAATGGAGGTGTCACATCACTAATGGAATGCGTACATTAATTCATAATAATATTTGAATTAGGAGAGATTTTGGAGCTACATTTGTGAAATATAATGCGTGAGATGCTTCGTACATTTTGAGCAGATTTTTTTAGTAATAAATTATTTATGCTGTTAAATGTGATTAGGATTTTGCTTTGGAACATTAGTTATTTTAATTCTTTAAAATACTTATCTTATTGAATTTTAAAATTTATGATTAAACTGATAGAAAACCATTACCAAAATAAATACCCAGTTCTATTTGTTTCATCTAACACTTTGACTTCAAAGTCGTCTTCACATAAAGACACTATTTTTAAAGAAATAGCCACTGCACTGGTGAGAAAATAAAGTTCAATTCCAAAATACTATTCTAACGTCTGTCTGTTAAATTCCGTTTCTCTCTAAAACCACGTGAAATTCTTATCCTCTTGTCTGCTACATAAAGTAAGTCTTATGCTTCCGCCTTTCCATTAATAAATTCTCAAGCAATTTGGCACGATTCTATGAACCAAACATATTTGAGATAAGCTCAATAGAAAATTTAAACTTTACCTTTTGAAAGTCATTGGAACGTGTTGAACTGTAGAAGTCGTTACGTCATTAGTTAAAAGCAATTGAACTGTGTTATGTTCTGTTGCTAGTAAATTGCTCGACTTATTTTAAAGTTGTGGGCAGTGGTATCAAAACAATAAGTTTATCTTTAACGGTTAAATGCATTTGTGAAACGTTATTTTTTTTTAAATAAATTGAAGCATACGTCAAGAAGCCAGTTCCGCGCATAATAAAGGAAGAAAGTAACTTATATGGGGTCGTTTAAATTGGCACAAATAGTCGCAAGACTTCCTAATCATAAAAAAATATAAGGTTATAACAATCGACGCGCGGAGACACGCGCCATTCACATTCGGTACTAAACTGTTCGTTTTTAAACCGAAATATATTTGTAAAGATCCTACAAGATTTTTCAGATCGTTGCATCAATGGGGATGGCAAAGACTGTGAAACAAATTGCACTAATATAGCCAAGCATCGCCATTAGTTGAAAATCTCGTAACGTAATTTATATTTCAAAATAGCTTGACCTCATTGGTCAGTTTTAGACCTAGCTTAGTCGCGCCATATAGAATTAGCTTTTAACGGTCTTCTCCATTAATTATTCAACTCAACCTATCGAAGTCCAATGTTGGATATATGCTGGATATATAATGCCTAAGCTGCGGGACGACACCCTGGTCTGAGCCTTCCGCATCCACAATTCAGACACCTTTTTAAGCTAGTCGGCCCGATCTAGTTGGACCATCAAAAGCTTCGACCGTCGCATAGTTCTTATTAAAATTTGCTGCAAGCTGAGACACCAAAAGAACCGTCTGCAAAGCATCTTACACAAAGATGGCACTCCAAATAATATATGAGGTGATTTTGTTTACAAAAACGCAAACGCTCTGTTTTTAAAACGGCGACCTTATTCCAAGTACTTACTGGCGGCGCTTACAGCCGGTCCTAAGCCGGATATTGCCTCGGTTGTACTTGATTTCTTATTAATATCCCCATCTGAAAAAAGACAAGATCATTGTGGTTCACTTCTATAAAATTTTATCAAGTTTAAAATGAAATAGCAGGGCTATTCATCGACAGCTGTTGCTTTCGGAAATTAAAGGAGAAATGATTATTCTATAAATAAACATGAAGGAAAAGGATTCATATTTTTACTTGATCATTTTCGGTTATTGACATTGAAAAATTACGTCTGTTAACACAAAAAGGCCTACCTACGTATATTTTTGTGTTCGGTAAAAAATTGTTAATACAAGGTGGCCCAACAACTTACAGTCGTCCGAAAAAGGGTTAGGGTTTTGGAAAGCCATTAGATATAGGTTACTTAAATCTACTAACACACTATTCAAGGTTGTAATTATTTCAAATCGAATCAGAACGTTTACTCAAAAAAAGTAAACTTTCTTAACTCGTGAGTAAAGGAAATTCTAGTAACACTTTTTTTAAATGGAATCCATTTTGAGCCATATTTACATATTCTGATGATACAATTTATTATGACATGCTTACTAAACCTGCGTTAGGGTCGTCTTCCATTTGGAATTGGTATCTCGCCTTGAATCCTTGGCCAGGAATGTTGGAGTTAGCCGTGAATTGTACCAACAAGTCTGGTCCCGTTGATAGTATCTCGTAACCTGAAGAAAAAATGGAAACTATAGAGCTCTTTAACGACTTAGCCTAAAAACCAAATTTTTGAACTAATGTTTCATTTCGTAGAAGACGCAAAATGTATAAGTTCAAATTAAAACTCTAGAAACCAAATTGTTAAACTATTGTTACATTTTTAAAGATGATGATTAAAATGTATAAGTCCCAAATTAAATAAATTGGCAGTCAGTATCTCAAAAACATACATTTCTCTTTCAACCCACACGTCATCAAGAAACTAAAAACACATTCAAAGAAATCAAGATCCTTTCACAGAAAACCAATGTGATTCGTACCTACGACTTCGTTACAAAGCATCGCTAGGACCGGCGCCGCCGAAGTCCGTCCATCGAACACTTTTATTATGTCAGCTCGATTGAGGCAACTGAAAAGTGGGAAAGTTATAACACCAAAGGCAAAGGACGTATTACTGACCATAGAATAGATAGGGTACAGAAAGTCGGCTAAATTCAATGACTGAAAACGCATGCAGACATAAGAAACGCATCACGTACAGCAAATCCGAACGTATTCGCGGCAGGCATTTTTTGATATTGCCGTAGCGTGAGCAAAAAGCAATCATTGTTTTATTTTTTCACTGCTCTCTGAAAGTAAGTGGGTCTTAACCACCACGCAGGCATAATGTGGGTTGATAGATGTCAGATGACTGTCTTCGATTGTTTGGTTCCAGGTATAGAGGTTTTCTGACTACGTTTTCCCTTACCGTTGGGTTTGAAACTCGTGGATAACCTTTACCAATAGGCCACCACTGCTCTCATGATCGCCAGTGCACGCGTTCACGTGGGTGAAGCTTCTGTACCTATTTATTCTGTGGTAATACTAGAGAAATGAACTTCTAAATACCTCTCGTCGCCTTTCTGAAGGAACGACTCTTCGAAAACTAACTTGATCCGCTCGTTGTGCCTAAAACAGTAAGAATGCCGAATTATTCTCGTTTTCAGTAACGATAGGCCACACCTAAGTGAATATACCTAAATAAAAGCGTGGTTTCGGATTTTAAACTTTCCCCGCTGAGCAGAGTGTTTAAAATCCGACAGTTGATTTTTAGTTAGGGGTCGCCCATTGTAAGTGAAAACGGGTATTGAAGTATTTAGAAATGTTAGAGAATTAGATTTTTGAAAGCACTTGACTTGTGACTTAATAATTCCGACTTTGAAGAGAAGTTTTGTAAAGTGTTCATTGTAAATGGCGAAGTTTATTTGAGCAGTTTATTTTAAGAAGATAAGATTTTATTGATTTGACTTTTCATGCCTGAGTTAAAATACGATCCATGAAGTATTTACTATTGTAATTAAAATGCTTTAGTTTGGGTCACATGGGTAAGCAATAAGGAATGAAACAAATGTGAATAAAAGTGTGATAGATAATGTTGATGGCTGGCGATCGATAGGGATACAAAAACAAAAGGTGGATAAAATGATACCGTAGCTGTTGACAAGGGAGAAACAAGGGAGTAAAAAAAACGTGTTGCGCCGATCCGAAGTAACACGCGAGATGGGCGAGAAGATAGATCTGTTCTCATCATCCTTCAGCTCTCACGCATGTTACTTGGATCAATCGTCCTTCCAAACTCACCACGACCTTCACAAAACTATGAAGAACCAAAATATTCATGAGTATGAGAACAATATTCAACTTCCAACTGCATTAACATCACACTCACCTCACGCTAAAGTGATAAGTACACCTCACATTGCTAGGGTAACTTGACGGATATCTGGGGCTATAGAGCCTTCCATGAGCGGGCCTATTCAGCTGCGAATGGAAGACATAATCACACCACGTCTCAGCCACTTGTACACCGTCTGTCTCGAAATTTCCTAGGAAAGGATACAAGTTTTATAAATTGGAAAACTTTAGAAATCGATGAATGGAAGTCGATCTGTTACGTGAGCGAAATGTTTGTTTGTTTCGCGTTTTGTGTTGGGTTAAGTCTTTTGTACGTATTATCTGAGAGATTTACATTGTTTACGAATAGAGTGGGACTGTTTTGTCTCTAGAAATGGTTTACTATTTACAATATTCATCTGCCTAGCCTGTTTCTGAATATTTTGAGGTTGATCTCCAGTCTAATCGTATGCATCTGGATGCTAGTATTTTACATGGGCGATTCCATAACCCCATTATGGGTGATGTCCCTTGATAGGACTGTCCACTCGCTGCCTATCTGTCTGATATATTTTTAGTGAACCACAGTGGATTATTTCACAAAGACCTAAGACCTTTTATCTTCTTTTTCATGGGGTAAGGTATCTTGGAGCCTAGAATTTATGCCACCCAGGGGCTTCTGACTTGGCTTTACATGCCGCCAAGAAATATCACTATCTGGCTTGCTGGTTTGGTTTCCTCACACTGTCTTCTTTCACTCCGAAGCAAGTGATAATTTTACAATACGCACATGATTGGAAAAAAAAGAGTTGCGTGTTTTGGGTTCCAACTGATACACAACAATATATATACAATACTAATACATACAACGTGTTGTTTTGCATCCTCGTCAAATTCTAGGAGGTGACTTTGCTAATGATTCTCGTCCCGAATCAGTAATAAAATGAGTAGGCAATTTTTATATCTTTTCTTATTTACCAAAATCGGTAAATGTGAAACACCCGTGTTTTAAACGCGGCCCGTTTGATTCCCGCCCTATAACCGCGCTTTCATACATACAAACAATCTCAAACGTTTATTCGATCATTTCTTATTCCCTAAACCACGTTATGGGGGTTATTCTGAAATAGTGACAAACATAAACAACCAAAAAAATCTGGGTACCGTAATTTTAATTGATTATTTAGGTCTTTTGTGGCATGCTCTCGAATTTTGACGAGGATGCAAAACAACACCTTGTTAAACTAATACTATAATTTGGCAGTCAACCGGTCACACGACTAAGCTATCACTGTTTATGCACCTTTAATGCAATGTGAAATCGAAAAGCCTATGAAACATATTCATCGGCATCTAATTCTACAGTATTATAGCCACAGATATTTTTCATGAAATTCATAGCTCTTCAATCTTCTTTCATTCATTTCCAAAATACCAACATCACTCAAGCTATTGTAGGTTTAACAAAATTAATTGATATATTTAAGGTAACCAAACGAGACACTGATTTGATCAGACAAAGATGGACAGCCAAGGACAAAAGAGATTGACTATAATAAGAATTAATGACCACAAAGTTAAAACTTTATGGGTGGAGTAAACGAAGTTAGGGACAAAATTAGACGTTTATTAACGAATATTTTTGTTCCATGGAACAGTGGAAAGTTTTAAGTGATTTAATTGTTTGATTCTTTATTGATTAGAGTGTTTTCTGACTTTGTTTTTACTTACCATTTTGTTTGAGAGAAGCTATTTATTTAATGGAACACGAGAAGTGTATTTTTACTTTTATTATTAAATTTTCATTTATGTTACGACTAGCTAAATAAATAATTGACAAATGTAACAGGGTCCATCTAAATGACATAGAAACAATCTAATTACTCCTTTAGTTGTTTCATCAAATAGTCTTTCAACTCTAACTTCAAATTCTAATTGATTTTATATAAAACATTAAAGCACAGTACTTACTTCTATCTATAAACCTATAGTTCCCAACGAATCCAGTAGCATTAGTTGCTTTGGCTCCTGTATGCAGTTCCAGGACTAGTAGAGGTCCATGGGAGTATAAAGCTGGTGGTGCATCAGCTCGACTGCCACAGAGAACCCTGGACCAGGCAGAGTACTCGTTGACACCAGGCGGCCCTGGGCCGTGGACGCCACCTTCGGAGTATACCTTCAGGTAGTCACCTCGGATGCATCTGTGTAAAGAAAATTGGTGGTATAAACTAATATTTTTCAGGTTCTCATGGTGTAGCATAGTATAGAAACTTTATAATACTGTTCAATCTCAGTAAAGTTTGTCTGTCAAAGTCTTCTTCGAATTTTAATTTCATTTCTGTTTCCTCACAGCATTCTCCTTTACCAGTTCTCCTGTCATCGGTCAGGTATTTTACATAATGAGGAAATTTGTTTTGACAGGTACATTTCAAAACAACTTTATTTGATTCTGTCTTGTAAAATATAAATTATAGCACGAGATACATAAATAAACACTCATCACGACACTCTAAATAGAATTATTTCAAGTTCCCTCATATTTCTCATTAAGACATTTAACACGCATAAATACTCTCAACCTTAATAGAACATCAAACAAAACGAGTAACGTAAAGAAAAGTAGGAATTTCGTAATAATTCTATTTAAATTTCTCCCACAGTAGAAATCAAGTTCTCAAACTAATTGTTCAAAGAGAATTCATACATTATGAAACAGTAATAAAGAGATCCATTAATTAAATCCCTTGGGCGAATGCAGGTCACGTGGAAAACTACAGACAAATGATACACATTAGCAGGAATGCCTCCAGCAGTAATGTTGAGGTATATACTGGAGGATAAACAACTAGTTTTGGCTTATTACCCCAGTTAGTTTCGGCTATACTTAAACTTTGGCCTACTAATTGTGTGCTATTTGTTGAAATACGGAACTACAGCAATTCTAATAAGTTGTGTTACTGGTAGCTAAGCTATTGTTTGTACATCAATGAGATTGTTTTTTTTTAAACTTTGCTCCACACTAGGAATTTCTCTTGTATCGTGAGTGTGTTTACAAACATTTAAACTTACATACACAAACAGCCAGACCCAGAACAACTACCTGTAGGTCATACAAATACTTGTTCCGTGCGGGGATCAAACCCGCAACACGCACCGCAGCAGCCAATCGCTTAGCCACTGCGCCAACCTTTTATATCTTTTATATCGAAAAGGACTGGCTAAAAATCTTTTACTATACTAATATTATAAAGAGGTAAAAGTTTGAATGTTGAGCTGAGCTTCGGAACTCATGATCTGTTACGAAAATTCTTTGACTAACAGGAAGCTACATTATCCTCGACTGACATAGGCTAGATTTAAAACTTCCCGAGGGTTGATTTCCGTACAAAACAGGAACGAATCCGCGAGCAAATGCTAGTGTATTTTGCATGATTAAGCAAATAGGTTGAGATTTAGTATCGAAATATCCTGGTTTGAAAATATCTAATTTATCTAACAATTCAACATCGTCAACCAAACCACAATTTATCAAAATCCGATAAGTGCTAAGTTTATATGTCAAAGTGTCAGAAAATCGACTCGCCCCAAACCCTTTTAAGTTGGGTAGACAGCTGTGGACACTGTGGCCATAAGCCTAATATAATCCCTGAGTACCTACTCTCACTACACTTAGGTAGGGTGTCCTATTTTTAGCTCAGGTTCACACGGGTAAAGCTCACAAATTGCGTTAGGTACATATCCACTAGATTTTGCAGTCACTAAGTGCGGCCAAAATGTTATTAGTTCCTGAGAGGACGTGCAACTTTTAACATAAAACTTACACTAATACACTATGACCAGACTCTTTTAGCCAGTAAAGCGTTTAGTGCTTGGTAAAACATGGTTAACTCCGCTAAAATCCTGTACATTGTATGGAGTTGGCTACTTTTGCTCGTGAGTGCGAGTTCTTATGGCCGTTTGGCTGGTTGTACACGACTTTCATAGACATTGTTGGGAAGTAAAAGTACCTGCATGTGTTAACAAGTTACAAGGCTTTGCTGAGAGTCACTATACAAGTGCCTTGGAATTTCAATACTTTTATATGACAGCTTCATCCTTCATCTTATAAGGACATTGGCATTAAAAGGATTTTTTTTTTCAAAAAAAATTATGTGATAGCATAAGTTAATGTAGTAACGATTGGTACACTAGTTAATATTGTCAAATTGTAAATATTAGTTCTAATAGTTATAGTATCTGCCTACTACAGACACTTTATACTCACACTTATCATCCATATTCATACTTTTATTGGTTTTCCATTAGCATATTACGATTTGTTTCATTTTTATAAATATTTTCTTAGTTTTCTTTGTTGTGACATTGTTTACATCGAACTTGTCAGCTGTCATTTACTTTTATTTTTAATTGTAACCAACCAAACTCTCTATGAAGGTTTCATTTAGATTATATATTACTAAAAATTATTATCATCAATTCGTCAGTTCAAATTGTTGTATTTTATAGTTAATTGCGAATATTTGCTGTGTAAAGATATTCTGAGTTATATTTCTAAAAATATTATGTGCAGGGTTTTTGACCATTGTTACTGGCTGTTTTTTAATACTGGCAGGTTGCGTCTTACTAGAGCGCAGCAGTTTTGAATCTAAAAAAATGATTGGAAGAAAAGAAACGGAAGATCAGGGTATAAAAGGGATTTCTGACAGATGCCCTGGTTCTAGTCTGGAGTTAAGAGTCGGTTCAGTCTGGACACGAGAAATCAGTATAGTCTAAAATCAAGAAAACAGCTAAGTCTAGTTTGGAGTCAAGATCTGTCATATCTTGAGTTTTGAGCACAGCCTGGTGGAGTCAAAGAGCGACCTTCGTTTAGTGCTGCCGTGGCTGTTGCTAACTGTCTGCTGGAAGCTGCTTTGCGAACTGACGAGCCTGGCACTGGGGCTCATTACCTGTCTGCTGGAAGCTGCTCTTCGAGCTGACGAGCCTGGCATTGGGCGGTACGTGTCTGCTGGTGGGTCCTACCAAATCGCCCTGCATCAAGTTCGTCGTGGTCAAGCTCATCTTAATCAAGCCAGCTTTCTACGACTGCAAGTTTGTCTTCAGTTACTATCACGCTCAGAGATTTGCGGAGATATTTAAAACGTTCTCGGTTAACCTGCCCTTCACTTTTGTACTAATTTATTGTATTTTTCATTTCATCATTTATTAAATTCATTTTCCCCTAATTACTTTTTTAATGTATAAATCTGTTTACTCCTCTCATCAAGGAATAAGCAAGTTTGTTACATTTTGGCGCCTAACGCAAAATCAAGTCTTGATCTTAACCATATTCTCTAAATTCTAAAACAACTTCCACAAGAGATTATATTTGGTAACTATTTTCATCATATTTTCATCATATTACATCACTTAATCTACTTATACTCTTAAACACTTAAATCATATATTTATCTATATCATCTATGAATCTCATCAAAAGAGGTTTAGTGTCGTGGGCTCGAACTATTATCGGCGCTGGTTCAGCGTAAAAGTATAGACTGCCACACATGTCAGTCCTTCAACGCTCTTGAATATTTCAAATAGGTTATTTGTTTTAGAATCCTTCTTAATAATAACTCGGACTCTTGACTCTCTCTCCCTTTTAATTTATCTACTTTATCTTTAACTTTTTAATCATGGATAGAATTATTTTCTTCGAACTCCTAAACAAAGCTGAGCTAGAATATGAAATCAAAATAAGATTAGAAGAACCAAAAGATACTATAATACAGCTTAAAAAACAAATTCTTCAACTCGCATCTCATACTTCTTCTGAAGATATCTTTGACTCGGTATTGGAAGTTAAGACTGATTTGAATCAACTTACCACTACCTTAAATTATATAGAAACAAAAATCCTTTTGTTAGAACAGGGCAACCTTAGACTCAACAAAAAAATTAAAACGTTTATTAATCATTTACACTTTCGACTAGAAAGAATTGATATAGACTCAGATCCCTCAGAAGAAAATCATCTATCTCAAACTAAAGAAAGATTTCTCAACTTGGAATCAAAATTTTATTCTTTAATAACCACTGTTTCCAACGACATCAACTCTCAACCTATAACAGTCAATCGTCCTTCTTCAACTCCTAATAGTCCCAATGAGACTATGTACCATACTTTACTTCCCGACACTCAGTCTCAACCTCTTAATTCTATTCCCAATAATTCTTTAAATGAATTAAAACGCATGAAATATGACGGAAACACTTGTCCGCGTTCATTTATTCAGAAGATTCAGGAATTCAGTATTTCTAGGAATATTTCATCAAACAAATTATTGGATCATGCGTTCGAGTTACTTACTGATAACGCCCTACATTGGTACCGATTTAAACGGGATTCTTTGTTATCTTGGGACGAACTTTGCGAAGCTTTAATTTCGGACTTTAGTGGTTTTGACTATGACCATAAATTACTAGAAGCTATTAATAATCGAACACAAGGCAAAGATGAACCTATAGTCATTTTTGTTTCGATACTGACTGGCATGTTTTCCAGACTTTCTGAAAAATTAATGGATACTAAAAAATTACAAATCATTATTCGTAACATCCGGCCTTGCTACTCACCTTATATCGCGAATAATAATATTAATTCAATCTATGCACTTATCTCCTGTTGTCAAAAATATGAAGAATTTCTGGACAAAGAGAAACGTTTCTGTGAACCTCAAACTACTAATAATCCTTTAACTGTTGAATTTAATTATAAATCTACTAAGCCCTCAACCTCTAACACTTTCCCTTCTAGAACAAATTTTAATCGTTTTAACAATAAATATCAAGTTAATTCAATTAATAAATTTAATAATAATGCCTTTTGTGTGCGCTGTCGTACTAACGGTCATTCTTTAATTAATTGCTCTCAACCTCGTACATTAATTATTTGTTTTAAATGTGGTTTAAAAGATGTTAAATCTACTAATTGTCCTAACTGTAATAAGACTAATAATTCAAAAAACTAAACAACGACTTGGGTAATAAAAACTTTAATCAATCAGACTGGCATGATTGGTTACAAACTTTAAAAAAATTCTTTCATTGTTACAAAATAACATCACTATATGATAATGAAAAAGATTTTAATCGTCCTTTTATTGATATTTCAATCAATAACCAAATATTTTCGGGTTTATTAGACAGTGGTAGTTCTATTACAATACTTGGTAATAACTCTCACTTAGAAATTTTAAAATTAGGCTTCACGTTATCCAAGTCTTTTTCAACGACGATTACTACTGCCAGTAAACATAAAAGTAAATCCCTTGGCTCAATTGACATTCCGATTAGATACAATAATCAAACTCATCTAATCCAAGCCTTTGTATTCCCAGATATATCTCCTTCAATTATTTTAGGAGTCGACTTTTGGAAAAAGTTTAACCTTATTCCTCATATACTTTCTTCGGCTTTTAAAACTAGTAATAAATGTTCAGTGGTTACTGAAACTACTAAACAATTACTCCCTTATAATAATCTCACTTTAGAGCAAAAAACTATCGCTGATGACATGATTAAACGTTTTAAAGCTATATCCTTCGAAAGTAGAGGAGTACTGGGACGCACTCATCTTATTAGTCACCATATCGATACTGGTGATATTCCTCCAATTAAACAACGTTGTTACCGTCTTTCTCCTGAAAAACAAAAAGCTCTCATTATAGAAGTCGATAAAATGTTGGAATGGGGTGTTATTGAAAAATGCGAAAGCCCTTGGCTTTCTCCGGTTATCATCACACCTAAAAAGAATGGCGAATGGCGATTCTGTGTTGATAGTCGTAAATTAAATTCAGTTACTCGTAGAGATGCATACAGCCTTCCATATGTTAACGAAATTTTAGACAACCTCAAAAATGCTAAATTTCTCTCAAGCATCGATATTGCTAAAGCATTTTGGGAGATTCCTTTGAAAGAAGAAACAGATAAAGATAAAACAGCTTTTTATGTCCCTGGTCGAGCAATGTATCGCTTTGTTATCATGCCTTTTGGTTTAACTAATGCTCCAGCGACTCAGCAAAGACTTATGGACATGCTCTTCACTCCTGAATTCGATAATAAAGTCTTTTGTTATCTTGATGATATAATAATCATTTCAGAATCATTTGAAGAGCATATCTCTTATTTAGTTAAAGTTCTTGAGAAACTAACGTTTGCTAAATTAACTATTAACTTTGATAAAAGTCAATTCTTTAAAAATGAACTTAAATACTTAGGATATATTGTAGATGAAAATGGTTTACGCTCAGATCCGACTAAAATTAATGCAATACTCGAATTTCCTACTCCCACTACTCGTAAAGAAGTGAGAAAATTTATTGGAACTTGTAGCTGGTTTCGTCGTTTTATTCCCAACTTCAGCACAATTGCAACTCCACTTAATAAACTAACTTCTTCCGGTAAAAACGCTCCTAAATTCATTTGGGATAAAGACGCTACTTTAGCTTTTAATAAACTTAAAGAAGCTCTCGTTACTACTCCTATACTAGCTTGTCCTGATTACGATCTCCCTTTCTCTGTACATTGCGATGCTTCTAACTTTGGCATCGGTGGTATGTTAACACAAATAAAAGACGACAAAGAAGTAGTTATAGCCTATATGAGCAAATCTCTTAATAAAAATGAGCGCAATTACTCAACTACAGAAAGAGAAACTCTTGCGGTAATTTCAGCTTTAGAGCATTGGCGTTGTTATATCGATAATGGTAAACAATTCACTGTTTATACAGACCACGCAGCACTTAAATGGTTTCTGAAATTATCCAACCCATCCGGTAGACTCGCGCGGTGGGCTCTTAGGTTGTCATCTTTTAATTTTATTCTAAAACACAAAAGAGGTAAAGACAATTTAGTCCCAGATTTACTCTCCCGTACATCATGTCCACTTGGTGTAAATCCTGTCTCACTCGCTCCTCAATCTATATCTCCAGCATTGGAACACTATAACAAACTACTTTTGGAATGTCGTAACAATCCTGACCTATATCCTAATTATACTATTCGCGAAAATAAATTATTCCGTTATACTCAATCTCCCTACGCATTAACTGAAGATTTCATGTGGAAAGAAGTCCCTCATCCTGATATTCGGGAAACCCTTGTCAAAGATAATCATGGTTCTCCAGACCAGCCTCATCTAGGAATCTTTAAAACTTATAAAAAATTATCACTTCTATATTACTGGCCAGCTATGTTTAAAGATATCGCTAAAATAATTTCTATCTGTGATAATTGCTTAACTTACAAACACGCAAATCACTCTCCTTTTGGCCTTATGGGTAGACCAAAAATTTGTTCCAGGCCTTTTCAAACAATTTCTCTGGATCTAATGGGTCCTTTACCTATGACTCGACGTAGAAATCAATTTATTCTAGTGGTTAATTGTTGTTTTACTAAATATTCCCTGATTTTTCCACTAAAACGGGCTACTAGTGCTAACATCATTTCTAACTTAGAAAATTTTGTTTTTCTAGTTCATGGAGTACCTCAGACCATTATTATGGATAACGGATCTCAATTCCAATCTCATGAATTTCGTAATTTTCTGGGCAGATATAACATACCATACATATTTTTCTCTCCTCACTATTGTCCTCAAGTTAATCCGACTGAAAGATACAACCGTACTATAATCACAGCTTTGTCATCTTTGGTTGGCGATGACCATAGATCTTGGGATACCCACCTTCCTAAAGTCCAATATGCTATGAACAGCACAACCAATGTTACTACTGGTTTCTCTCCTAACTTTTTACTCTTTGGACGAGAAACAGTTACTTCGGGCTCACTTTATACGCCAACTAATAATATTGATGAAATCGTTTTTCTACCTAGGGATATCTATGCTACTAACATAGGTTTATTGTCTGCAACTTTCGATAAAGTTCAGACAGCCCTTCATATTGCTCATGTTCGTAACTCTTCTCGATATAATGAAAGTCATACCTTTAAAGAATATAATGTAGGAGACACAGTCTGGCGAAGAAACTATATAAATAGCCAGGCTGGGACTTATTTCAGCGCAAAACTAGCACCGAAATATGTGAAGTCCACTGTGTTGCAAAAATTATCTCCATTAGTCTATATACTAGAGGATCCTAATGGCAACCAAGCTAAATGGCATATTAAGGATTTTAAAATATGATGTCTATAGTTATGTAAATAAATTCACCATTCTTATACTTACTCATGACTCATCTCTATCCTCTTCCTTTCTTCTAACTGTAGAGTTTTATTCGGTCTATTTAAACTCTATAATTTTTATTTTCTTTTGTTCTTTCATTGGTTTTTAAACCATTATTTTTAATCGTCTTCTATATCTGTTCTTATCAGATAACTCTTAGAAGTGCTTTTAGGTACAAGTTACCTAACCTTCTATTATACTAACTGTACTATAAGTTGGTATAACTATTTTCTTATCAACTCTAAAAGTTGACTGAAGCAGGTTGCGACTTCCTTAAAATAAGTCTTCGCTAATCTTCAACTCTAAAGGTTGATTGAAGCGGGTTGCGACTTCCTTAAAATAAGCCTTCGCTAATATTCAACTCTAAAGGTTGATTGAAGCGGGTTGCGACTTCCTTAAAATAAGCCTTCGCTAATCTTCAACTCAAAAATTTGATTGGGGTGGATCCCTTATTAATTTCATCTTATTATGGGTTTTAGACGCGAGCGGATTACAACTCCTAAAATAAGCCTACTGTTATTGATTTATCAGGTCGAGTAGTGATCATTGAATGTGAATCCTACCTGACCTAACTTTGTAAGATGTCGGTGTGTTTGAATGAGTTATGAAAGTTTTGTGAATGCTGTAATACTTTAACCTTACCAAAATTTTTGTTCTAGGCCAAAAATTTTCTCGGGGTCGTTGGGGAAATATAGTATCTGCCTACTACAGACACTTTATACTCACACTTATCATCCATATTCATACTTTTATTGGTTTTCCATTAGCATATTACGATTTGTTTCATTTTTATAAATATTTTCTTAGTTTTCTTTGTTGTGACATTGTTTACATCGAACTTGTCAGCTGTCATTTACTTTTATTTTTAATTGTAACCAACCAAACTCTCTATGAAGGTTTCATTTAGATTATATATTACTAAAAATTATTATCATCAATTCGTCAGTTCAAATTGTTGTATTTTATAGTTAATTGCGAATATTTGCTGTGTAAAGATATTCTGAGTTATATTTCTAAAAATATTATGTGCAGGGTTTTTGACCATTGTTACTGGCTGTTTTTTAATACTGGCAGGTTGCGTCTTACTAGAGCGCAGCAGTTTTGAATCTAAAAAAATGATTGGAAGAAAAGAAACGGAAGATCAGGGTATAAAAGGGATTTCTGACAGATGCCCTGGTTCTAGTCTGGAGTTAAGAGTCGGTTCAGTCTGGACACGAGAAATCAGTATAGTCTAAAATCAAGAAAACAGCTAAGTCTAGTTTGGAGTCAAGATCTGTCATATCTTGAGTTTTGAGCACAGCCTGGTGGAGTCAAAGAGCGACCTTCGTTTAGTGCTGCCGTGGCTGTTGCTAACTGTCTGCTGGAAGCTGCTTTGCGAACTGACGAGCCTGGCACTGGGGCTCATTACCTGTCTGCTGGAAGCTGCTCTTCGAGCTGACGAGCCTGGCATTGGGCGGTACGTGTCTGCTGGTGGGTCCTACCAAATCGCCCTGCATCAAGTTCGTCGTGGTCAAGCTCATCTTAATCAAGCCAGCTTTCTACGACTGCAAGTTTGTCTTCAGTTACTATCACGCTCAGAGATTTGCGGAGATATTTAAAACGTTCTCGGTTAACCTGCCCTTCACTTTTGTACTAATTTATTGTATTTTTCATTTCATCATTTATTAAATTCATTTTCCCCTAATTACTTTTTTAATGTATAAATCTGTTTACTCCTCTCATCAAGGAATAAGCAAGTTTGTTACATAGTACCAAATAAAGTCGTCATTTATGGCAACATTTAACAAGCTCATCGGTATTAAAATGTCATTGAAGCTCGATTTTCGAGTTAAAACATTTTGTTCGAAGCCATAGTTTTAATGAATTTAGTTTTCGATATCCCGTTCAAAATTTGTATTTCATATTTTGTGCTACATTTTACTGTATTTGTTCCTATTCTGAAGAGACCTTCTAATTGTTTCGTAATTAAATGTGTACCGTTGTTTGTTGTTGATTGGGGTAAGTGGCAAACATGGGGTCTCTCTAGGGAGAAACGAAATTAGTTACCTCGTCTTAGTTACAGTTTATTTGTTCTGAAGGGTTTAAAGAGTTTACACTTATCGTTACAAAATAACTACATAATTATTGGTAGGAAATATCTATCTAATACTATACTAATAATAAAGCTGAAGAGTTTGTTTGTTTGCTTGAACGCGCTAATCTCAGGAACAACTGGTCCGATTTGAAAAATTCTTTCAGTGTTAGATAGCTCTTTTATCGAGGAAGGCTATAGGCTATATCATATATCATCATGCTACGTCTAATAGGAGCGGAGCAGCAATGAAAAATGTTGCGAAAACCGTTCTTTTTCCAGCTACTCGGGATATCAAAAGAAGATAACTGTTGTAAAACTTATCTAATAGGTTAGATACATATAAGCATTACACTGCGTAATATTTTATAGGCCATCATCATACATATACAGGATGGAATGGATTTCGATGCACAAACAGTTACCACATAGAAGTTTTTCATTGGTAATTAAACTCAAAATCAGCTTTTTCAGCAGTTCCGTACATTTTGACCGTGTATGTATTGCACTTTTGTAGGAAAAAATACTGATAAATAAGTTTAACAGTTTGTGCGTCGTCGTGTGCCTGCCACCCAGTATAGAGGTCCTTTTAAACCTACTAAGTAAAGATTATTTGAAGCTGTTCTAAATCGTGGTGTTTTGTTTTACACATTCCTTATATTCACAATCAATGAAATCTTTACAAACAGTGGTCTTTATAGTCATACGATCATTGTATCAATAAGGAATAGTCACATATTATGTATACAATTTTATTGGCAAAATTTTATTAATAGTTATGACAAGAAAATCCCTTTGAATTTTGGTAAGTGTTCATATTTCATTGCATTTGCACGCGGACAGTATTTGGCTTTTATTTTTTTTAAGAGCACCAGTCAACTAAATACGGTTCACGAGACTTTCAACAAAAAACAATCTCATAATATAAATTATAACATAACAGGCCTGATATTATAAAAAACAAAGCCGACACCCGAAACGAAGCGCTTCCGCGCCGCCTTTTTTGTTAATTAACGAAAAAATTCAAATCGAAAATTCAATTTGCGGTTTTGTTCCGTATCTGTTTACAATACTTTTTTATTTATCGTTGAATAAATCAACATGTCACGGTCTAAAAAGCGAACATCGCTGAATTAAGGTGGATGCGTTTATTTGTGAACTAGCTGTCCCGCGCAACTTCGTCTGTTTCCCCGTTTTCGCAACATTTTTCATTGCTGCTCCGGTCCTATTGGTCGTATCGTGATAATATATAGCCTATGTCCTTCCTCAGGTTGAAATCTATCTTCTTGCCAAATTTTTTTAAGATCCGATCAGCCGTTTAGTCGTGAAAAGGCAACAAACAAACTTACTTTCGCATTTATAATATTAGATAGGATATTTGGTCAAAAAGTCATGACAGGTTTTTTTCTTCCTAGTTATTTAGTATTGCCCGTCAAACGTCATATTAGACTGTACCTATGTCATTTAATAGTAGCAGTAATGCTTACCATAAGCGACTTTAACTTAGGGACAAAAAATCCACTATACCGAAGAGTTGATTATTATAATTAACCAGCTGTTTTTCTTAGAAATAAAATTGTCAAAACTTAAGATATTTCATCATCTGCCTAGCCAACTAAATTGGGGTTGGCTTCCAGTCTAACTGGATGCAGCTGAATACCATTATTTAACACTAGCTGACCCGCGCAGCTTCGTCTGCGTCACATTTTCCCCGTTTTCGCAACATTTTTCATTGCTGCTTCGCTCCTATTGATCTTAGCGTGATGATATATAACCTATCGCCTTCCTCGATAAATAGGCTATCTAACACTGAAATAATTTTTCAAATCGGACAAGTTAGTTATGCTGCGGAAAACCTAGAAAAAAACATCTCAAATGAATCTCCTACCTTTATTAAAAAGAGTTAAATATTTCAGTTAAGCCTGACGTTAACTTACTTAATATTTAGACTAATCTAATTTCTCGCTTAAATATACACATTTCCCGTTACCAGTCAAAGTTCGAAATAATTCACCTTTATCAAAACATCTGCGATCAAAAACACCGACCAAGTTGAAGTTAATTTGAGGCCCGCATTCGGACGAAAAACATCGAAACGGTACCACGTTGTTGTATGCAGTACACAGAGTTTAATCTCATAACATGGCGGGCACATATGAGTTTCTTTTTGTCCCCTTTCGGTTCAGTATTTAATTATAACTGTTGGTGTGATGCTGTATGACATAATTTAGGTACTTGTTTGTATGGTTTTACACTGGATTTTGATGTTGAAATGTGTACTTATTTAGCATAGGTGGCTTTAAGTGGAGGTTTTCTTATAACCTCACAAAATATATGAAGACGTGTGGGAACACCACTTCATTAATTTCAGGGCAGCATCTTGGGTCCTCTCCTACTTTTTTATTTTACGGGTAGAAGCCGATCAATAACCATTTCAGAAGGAATTCTTAACTAAGTGTAGTTCAAGTGTCAATATTCCATAGCAAAGATGATACAGACAGTTTTTGAACCCAGTTTAGACGTGCTGATCACGTTCAGTTTTGTTGGTAAAATTGGCCTGTAAGCCTTAGTTAATGTTGGTTTCCAATATTAAACGTGAGTTTCTAATGAAAACTAATGTAATGAACTTTTGACCACATTTGTGCCAAAGTGATAAATAATTTTACGGTTTTAGACTAGGTACTGGAATTCTAGTACCTATCTATTACATTTCCATGTTGTAAATCAGTACTGCAATTGAAATACTTCATAATATTTTGGATGCTCTGTTTCAGTCACGGTTTCTACTAACTATTTCTTAATCATAAGACAAGCGCAAATTACAATTCAGAAATACTATGAAAATTATACTTTTCTTAAATATTTCTTTTTTTTTTTAATATTTAAACCCCATCACCACCTAAAAAAATAAGTCTTGTCCTAATAAAAAAAAACTTACATTGTAACTTTTCAACTATCTTTACTCTTTCATCCTTTAGCAGAGAACCTGCAAAGTGGCTACTAACCTGTATGAAAATCAAGGGGCAAACTTTTATACAGCGCTACTTGTCATATAAACCTGACAGTGACAAAGTTACTGGGAACAAATCATTATTCTTTATGACTGAAATTTACATTGAGAACGCTCGCGGGAGCTAGTAATCTGAACTGTGATTGTCGGGTTTCATGACTCCGACATACGGATGCACAGGTATAAAAATGTTTACAGTCACGATCAAGTTGGAAGAGTTTCTGAAAGAAAATACTGCTTTAGGAGTATGTAGATCACTGCAGAATTTTATGGATTATAATTTAGAACAGAAGGTTCTTGTTCATAAGAATGTAGCGTAATTTACTCTTTGTCAAATTGCACAATGTCAGAGAACATGCACAGACCAAACCAGACCAGAACAGACCCATGGCCAGATAATAATCTTGTACCCGATGTTCTAAACTGAAGAAGATTAATTTAATTAAGTAAAAAACAACATTTCACTGGCATAAAAATTCAAGGGAAGACTTTCACTTACTTGGTGACATAAAAAATCAAATTAACACAACATCAAGTCTGTAATCCTGCTAAGGTGTACGTAAAAGTACACTCAAATTTCGCCAGTTATGTTATAAGTCCCATGTAATGGGGGGCGAGCCTATTGCCATCAACCGGGCACAAATCCAAACCCCATGGCTGTTTCTTAGAAATTCCTGATGGGAAACCCAACCCAACACTTTGCTTGACCTGGCAATCGAATCTAAGACCTCATTCTCAGTAGTCGCGCTTTCGACCATTCGGCCAAAAACTTTGAACAATTACTTCCGCTTGTAAGGAAAAGGATACTACTAATACAAGGAGGATACAAAGGATACTAGTATTGTTGTTTTTCATCCTTGTCAAATTCAAGGAGATTCTCGACCCGAATCAATAACAAAATGGGTAGGTATTTTTTTTTTATCTTATTTACGTAAATCGGTAAGTGTGAACCACCCGTGTTTTAAACGCGGCCCATCTGATCCTCGCCCTATAACCGCGCTTTCATTCATCCAAACAATTACGCAATAATTTCTAATTCCCTTAACCACATTAAGGGAGTTATTCTGAAATACTGACAAACTTAAACAACCAAAAAAATCTGCGTTTATTAATAACTAGCTGTACCCAGCATGCGTTGCAATGCACATTTTACTACCCACCTACCCTATCCGACCTACCTACCCTATCCTACCTACCCTATCCTACCTACCCTACCCGACGCTACCTACCTACCTACTCTACCCTACCCTACCTACCTACTCTACCCTACCCTACCCTACCCTTACTACCTACCTACCCTACCTACCTACCCTACCCTACCTACCTACCCTACCCTACCCTACCTACCTACCCTACCCTACCTACCTACCCTATCCTACCTACCTACCCTACCCTACCCTACCGTCAATTTTCAGCTAAATCGGTTCAGCCGTTCTTGAGTTATAAGTGAAGTAACTAACACGACTTTCTTTTATATATATAGATTAACTAGGTACCGTAATTTTAATTGATTATTTATGTCTTTTGTGATATCCTCTTGAATATTGACGAGGATGCAAAACAACACCTTGTACAACTCAACTCAAAAATACTGTCAAATGAACGACAGTTATCCTTCCCTCGGACTCTGTCGAGTCTGACGAGTTCTTACCGACTAAAATGATCCATGAAAACATTAGGGTAGAAAAAGGAATTGGAAGGTGATATGATGAGCTTAATGGCCTAAGGATTTCTTTGTTCAGCCTTGGCCAAATTCCACTTTCGAGGGTGAGAGGGCGGAAACGTAATCATTTTCCGTCAGATTATATCCTAATACCCCGCAAGATATAAAATGGGAAAATTAAAAGGAGGTAAGAAAGAAAATTCGAGGTTTATAAGCGCAAACATTATTTTAATGTAGAATAAAAAGGGAGAAAATCACATCTCGTTTGGTTTACAGAGGAGGCGACGACGGTGGGATATATTTGATGGGAATAATAACCATTGATAAATGATAAATGATGTTTATTTTGCAAGTAGGTGTTTACAAACACTTTTACACGTCATTTTTTTTAAGCTAGATTGGGCCGGGCCGGGGAGGAGCTCGTGGCTAAATAATAACAGCCGCCCGGGTCGATCTTTAAGGTTAAGCCGTGCTTGCCGAGGTTGGTCCGTGGATGGGTGACCATCATTACATACCGAGTTTCCTCCGTGCCTCGGAAAGCACGTTAAGCCGTTGGTCCCGGCTGTCATTTGTAGATCTTTGACAGTCGTTACGAGTAATCAGAAGCCAAAAAAAGTCTGACATCCAGTCTTACCAAGAGGTATCGTATTACCCAGTTACTGGGTTGTGGAGGTCAGATAGGCAGTCGCTTCATGTAAAATACTGGTACTCAGCTGCATCCGGTTAGACTGGAAGCCGACCCCAAGAGAGTTTGGGAAAAGGCTAGGCAGATGATGAAGCTAGATGGGGCCGGTGTTTCGTACCTGACTACTCTGAGAAGAAACAGCCGAAACAAACTCAGAGGTTCTCTGTTAACTTGTTACTCTTTTAAAGTCCAGACATTGCTCAATTTACATGAAGACTATGCAGATTAGTATCTGAAATGGTCTTTTGAAGAAAGAACCACACAGATTTGAGTGGACCTGTCCAGTCAGTGTATTGATGCATAACGCTTCCCTTGAGTTATTGGTGAATGAACGTTCATAAAGTTGTGTAATGTTTGTCTTCACTTACGTATTGTTTGTTTTTATTACGGATTGGAAATCATCATATGACCCCTCCTGCTCTGGGCGGAGCGGGAGGGAGTGTCAGACTTGTACTGACAAAAACCCATCCATGTACCTTTTTAGCTCTATGTGTTCCAGGGCCACGCATCTCATTCGATTTCAATTAGTATCATGAGTCTTCTGTCCCAATTTATGTAGGGTTGGCGCAGCTTGTCTTCTTCTTCCACACTGCTCCATTACAAGTCATCTCATCAGTCACCACCTTTTTTGCCGTATCATCCTTCACACAGTTCATCCATCGCTTCTTAGGTATTCTTCTACTCATATAATATCCACATTAATAGTCAAAACTAGAACTATATTCCAGTAGTTAGTAGATAATAATGATAATACCTAATGATTTCATCTTGACTAGAGACTATGTCCCTGCCCTCTTGCAAAGCAATTTAATAACATTAATTTCACAAACGTTTGTCAAACTTATAAGAAATGTGTCTCGTAAATTAACACATTACACGTCTACGGGGGGTGGGAGCAGCGGTGGCAGCACTGACTTACCAACAGTAAGTCGTAGGTTCGAACCCAGGCAGGCGCATTCTTTTTGTAATTTATTTCATCACCGCTGCTCTTAAAACAGTGAAGGATAACATCGGCATGTCCTTGAACTACATATTCGAAGACATGTGACATCTACCAACTCGTACTGGACCCGTGTGGTGGATTATAGCCCACTCCCTCTCATTGAGAGGAGGCCTGTGTCCCAGCAATGGGAACATAATAGGCTGATGATGATGACACGTCTACGTCAACACGTTTCATAGGAATAATTTCTTAGGTATTGCCAAGTCTAGCACTTCCAAATACAAGTCATTCTACAGCCAAATATCAAGGATTAACGCTGAATGCCTTCAAAAATTAAAATTATGACGTGAAAATTTACAGAAATAAGTACGTATCACCAATGCTTTAATTAATTACCAATATTTAAATTTTACCTCATTACCATCCGGTTTCGGTAATGAAAACTCACATCCCAAGAGACGAACCGAAGCATTGATGTGAAAATGGAATCAGCAAAAATGTGTTAATTTACAATAATATTATTTTGGCAACACCATCGTCTCTTAACTTGTTGGCTACGATAATTTTATTCTCGATATATTGAAGAACTTGCATGTTGATTAGATGGAGAATCAATACGAACAGTCCGCATTTTAAATTAGCTCTTTATAATTTGTTGTCAAGTAACGCAGTACCGAATAAAAGTTTATTATTCGCTAGCTTTTACGCGTTGCTTTGCTCGAGTGGAATAGATCCCACTGAAGAGTACCTACGGAATAAAAAGTAATCTACACCAAAGCCATAATATGTTCCTTCCAATCACATGTATGCCCACCAATTCACCAAAATCTGTTCAGCCATTAAAAGGTGGAAGACATGCAAAGTGACAGATTTACTACCTGATTTGTCATATAAAAGCATAGATATTACTTTGATTAAACGGACAACCAATCATGTAGTAGTGTACAATTTAAATTGGCTCATATTTGCTGTCAAACAACACAGTATAAAGCATTATTATTAATTTTTGCTGTCCCACAAATTACACAGCCAACAGCTTAACATGCCTACATGGCGTTCAACATAACCATTTTCTGGCATTGAAGCGGTCGAATAAGCATTGTTTGAGAATTCATACGCACAACTGTTCTGTTCTATTCAGCACATTATGCACTAGGTCCGTTATTTTATGTCATTGCACAATGAAAGATACAATGCTCATTGTTCGTGCTCCCTTTTGAGAGTAATTTATGGGACGAACCTCGTAGCGGCTACGTTATCAGAACTTTAAATACTTCATACGATCGTCGGGGAAACTTTTCTATCAATCTTTATTCTGAGATCAGGGTCAATCAGGGTCAATAATTGTCTCTCTAACTCTGAAATGGAAGTAGTTTGAAAAGGTGAATTTCATGGCTTTCAATTCCTACAAGATTCTTGTAATCAAACAATACATAATCGCCAGGAATCTTATTCAGTTGTATTTACCAAAGATGAAAAACATACAAGATTTTGTTTTGCATACTCGTCAAAATTCAGGAGGTTGTCACAAAAGACATAAATAAATCAAATAAAATTACGGTACCTTGGTAATTATTAATAAACGCTGTTTTTTTTTGGTTGTTTGTGTTTGTCAGTATTCCAGAATAACCCTCTTAACGCGGGTTAGGGTACAAGAAATTGTAGAATTAACGTTTGAGATTGTTTGTACGTGTGGAAGCGCGGTTACAGAAAGAAAGTCAGACGGCCCGCGTTTAAAACACAGGTGGTTCACACTTACCAATTTCCGTAAATAAGGAAAAAAAATACCTTATTTTATTATTGATTCGGGACGAAAACCTTGTATACAAGGTGTTGTTTTGAAAAGGAGGTAACTAAAAGGAGGTCTCAAGGAGGTAACTATGCTAATGATTCTCGTCCCGAATCAATAATAAAATGAGTAGGTATTTTTTTTTCTTATTTACTGAAATCGGTAAGTGTGAACCAATCGTGTTTTAAACGCGGCCCGTCTGGTTCTTGTCCTATTACCTCGCTTACGCACATACAAACAATCTGAAACGTTTATTCGATAATTTCTTATTCCCTAAACCACGTTAAGGGGGTTATTCTGAAATATTATCAAACTTAAAAAAAAAAAAAACAAAAAAAACTGCGTTTATTAATAATTAACTTGGTATCGTAATTTTAATTGATTATTTATGTCTTTTGTGACCACCTCCTGAAATTTGACGAGGATGCAAAACAACACCTTGTATTGACTTGAGTTTAAAAAACAAGGATGAGCACAAATTGTTGTATAAACAATGTCGAGTGGACAATGCCATTATTACACAAGTCTTGCAAACAGCCCAAACTCGACTGTCCAAGCATCATGATTTGTAGTTACCCATATCAGGACCTACAAATACGAAACCCGTCTAACATATAAAGCATTCATTGTTACCCCAACACATGGTTCCACCATCATCGCATAACTTCATCGTCAGTGCCAATAAAGCTAGCTACCGGATTTTATGAAGGTAAACACTGATACCCGTCTTGTCCAGTTGCAGCTTCCTGCAAATTTACGAGATCATACGTCATTTCGATACTCGGTTCCGGGTTCAGTATTCCAAAGCCCCCGATACATATTCATGGAGTATTTTACTACCATAGTTGTTATATTGTTTACAGGTAGGAGTAAGTAATTGGGGTTCAGATTACTACACATGCGTTGTTGCGTCATACATTGTTGCTTCGTTGATTGGAAGGCGGGATAATATATTGGTGATTATGTTTCTGAACAAGCCGCGAAGGTTGGGTGGGTATGTTGCGTAGATGTTTATGTACTCCCCATCATTCATCTTTAATGGTAATGATGATTTTCAAATCAAATCAAATCAAAATATTTTTATTTTACATAGGCCTACATGGGCACTTATAAAACGTCAACAAAAGGTGCACGGTTCGGGTTGGTCGTTTCCTATGGAGAAGAAAACAAACATAGGCCTACCTATGTGAAATAAAAATATATTGAATTGATTGATTAAAAAAAAAAATGAAAAATGTTTATTCAGTCTCAAAAGTTACATATTATACATGTTTTGTCGTTACAGACGTACAAATTTGAATAAAGAAAAGATCAGAAAGAGATCTCTCCGTTTCTGACTTATTTGTTACAGATAGAGTGCGAGACAGAGAGTAGATGGCTTTTCCATGAATTAGCGGGAAGAGGCACAATTTCAACAACGTGAAAAATAGGGTAAGACATTTGCCTAGGATTGAAACGGTTCAGGATAAAATGGAAACAAACAAACAAAAAACAGTAAGGAATTATTTTCGCTTGAACAGACATCCAACTTCCCAAGCAAAAAGGATGTAATCACAACACATCAAACCAGAACGAAGATGAATAGTTTCCGTACTTATTTGTGACTTCAGAAGCAAGTTTTCTAATACAACCCATATTATTGATTTCTTTTGCTCGTTTCTGGGTATTTGCTGAACTCAGAAGTGACAAAACTAGTTGAAGGAATCAAACAAGAAACTACATTAGGGGTTGACAGGCTGCTGTTGACGGTAATGACGTTAAATCCATAGTGGAGAGCGACATAAAGCAAAATGATCGGCCAACGAGGAATTCTGATACTGAAGCAGTAACAATACTAGACATATTATATTGCCAAGATTGTATGCGAATATTTGTTCTAAATCCAAAAACATAAAACGTTAAATTTAATGTGAAGAATTTTGATTCTACCGTTAAAATGAAAGGCATTCCCATGATAAATATGATACATAACTATCCGCCAGGTCTTAAAAGAATACAAACCCTTTTTTTATGAGGTAACCCACTTCCTGTATAGTAATGTATTATTTACCTTTCCAATTTATGCTTTTCTAACAATTATATCCTAAAACATTGAAGTAGAAACTTAATGCAATAAAAGAGTACCCCATAAGAGGTCCACTTAAACCCGCACTACTTTTGTTTACCTTCTCTTCATTCCAACTACAGTTCCTCACTCAGGCAATTCCTTAAGAGTTTAGAGAGGGAGATAAAAACTTGGTCGTTGTGTACGTACGCAATTATCAGATCTCCGGGTCCATTGTCAAGTCTGTCACATAAGAGCCCTCTAGGAGTCTAATAATACAAAAGTTTCCCCGGAAGATTTTTTCAAGGGTACCTTTGTTTATTCTATCAATATTTATAAACGAGACTCTTCGTTCTCGTGTTTTCCAGTTTTATTTTTGTCGGTTTGTTTTGCAGTTAGTTGGATTTTGTTAATAAAGTTGAAAGCAGCTTGGGTAAGTGCTGAATATAATGTGCACGATTGCATGTAATGCATCTGCCTAGTCTTTTCACAACTATTTTACGGTCGGTTCGTTATATAACCAGATGCCACAAAATCCCAGTATTTCTTATACTGCCTCAATATCATCCGCTCCGCTAATTATTTTCTGATTAATTTTGTTGCGGGATCGTAGACAGTTTAATTGTTTCTCTGGGTATTTGTCGAGCTTCATTGTCTCGGTGCTTTTCCCACTATTCATTCTAGCTTTCAGCAGTTTCAGTGGTTTGGGAATAGTATGGCCGTAAAAAAGCCGTAGCTTTATAACCAAAGAGGTAGTCTGATAATTTAATTATTATTTATTATAATTCTTCTTTTGGTGTACAATAAAGTACATTCTACATTCTATTCTCTACAGAAAGTATTTAAAGAACATGAATAAATGAAAAAGTCAATATAGAAGGCTTCATGAATAAATAAATAATAAATAAACTTGGAGATTGCTTGTGCCATACAATCAGAAAAAAAAGAAAATGTATTGCCATTGGTCAGAACACATTGATCACAGAATGCATAGCCGACATTATGAAAGGAAAATTGACTGAAGCTGTTTGAATTTGGGGTAATACCTTTGGCCTAAATATCAATTAGCAAGCTTAATTGCTGTTTGATAATTACACACAGTTGATTGTATCATACTAAAGGTAATAATAAAATAAAATAAATAATATTTGTAATTTTAACTCGCGGTCAATAGTAAGTGTAATAATTAGATGCTGGAATATTAGTCTCCATACATAATAATGTCATATTCACTGCTACGTTGGTCTAGTGGTCACAAGCGCGACTGACAAGCATGAGATCCGATGGGTTCTATTCCCCGGTCGGGCTTAGTGTATTTGGGTTTTTTTTATCTGAAATTTCTCAGTCCCTCCTACGGAGTATAGATTTGTGCCCGGTTGATGCCAATTTGCTTGCTCCCTGTATCATGTGACTAAATAACTGGTGAAATGTGGGAGCAAGGAAGCTATAACTTGCCGTGTCGTCGGCGCGTTTGTGCCGTGTCGACGACGCGTTCGTGTTCCACGCGCGCCTCAAGGAGATGTCAGCAAATTGGAAGGGGTCCGAGAGAGCCGATGCCTGCCAGGGCTGCGGGACTGTTCGAAAGAGATACCGTGGCCCTGGAACACAAAGGGCTAAGAAGGAACATGGATGGGTTTTAGTCAGTACAAGTCTGACAGTCCCTTCCGCTCCGCCCAGAGCAGGAGGCCCCCGACATTTGATGATTTCTCAACCATAAAGAAAAAGGTATCCATACCAATACATTATCCTAACTAATATTACAAATGCGAAAGTAAGATAATGTTTGTTTGTTACCTCTTCACTCCTAAATCACTAAACCGATCATCCTGAAATTTTGCTTATACGTTGTCAGGTGTACAGAAACGGACATAGGTTACCTTTCATCCCGAAAAATATACTAATCCCGAGGAAAACAACAATAATGTTCTTGTCATCATGGATGGCGCCACGTGTCCGAGACGGTTATTATCAAATTCTTAATTTAGTAATTTAATAAATCTAGTCATATAAAGGTCAATAATGAAATAAACGTGAAAGAAGCTTTGTCTGTGTCTCTTTAGTACCTTGTCAAGATATCACACATTAATGACAGAACGGATTTTGAAGAACTTGAGAACATGATGTTAAACTTCGTATTTTTAATTATTATTCATCATTATCATGACTGACGGCATGGTTGGCGCAGTGGTTGAGCGATCGACTGCTGTGCTGCGTGTCGCGGGTTCGATCCCCGCACGGAACAAATATTTGTATGGCCTACAGATAGTTGTTCCGGGTCTGGCTGTTTGTGTATGTGATTATAAGTGTTTGTAAACGCACCCACGATACAGGAGAAAGTCCTAGTGTGGGGCAACGTTTCTTAACAAAAAAAAAAAAAACAATTAACTGCTGGGACCCAGGCCACCTCTCTATGAGAGGGAGTGGGCTGTAATCCACCACGCGGGCCCAGTGCGGGTTGGTAGATGTCACATATCTTCGAATTTTTTTTCCTTCTAGGACGTGCCGGTTTCCTCACGATGTTTTTCTTCACCGTTTTTGAGAGCAGCGGTGATGAAATAAATTACACAAAGTAATGCGCCTGGCTGGGTTCGAAGTCACGGCTTACTGCTCGTAAGTCGGGGCTGATACCACTGGGCCACCGCTGCTCTATTTTTAATAGTTCTCCCAATTGCGTAAATTTAACTTACAAAATAATTTTTGAATAAAATCTAAATTTTAAAATCCAATTTATTTCCACGTGTTTCTAATCAAAGTCAGTGTAATTAATTGTACATTTAATTGATGTTTATGTATATCCCTAGATTTGTAATAGCATGAATTCCGAGAGGGTAATAAAGACAAGGGTTTTCAATTAAACATATTTCAACCTTTTGTACGTATTATTATTTTAGGTGCTTTATATTGTTTGCTTTGATCCTTCCATTTTATATTAATTTTAGTCAAAATTCATTAGATTTTCCTAAAACATTTGCACCAGTATTTTCATGGTGATAAGAGCCGAAGCCGTAGAAACGGGCTATGTTGACCAAGAATCGACGACACACTTTGACACTTTGTCATTATATCTGTCATTATGTTGATTCTTCGTCGTTTCTACAGTCAGTGGTCATGCTACGCGTGCTGGTGGAATACCGTTAAAGAAGGATGTTCGTGAAAAAAAAACTTTTAAAACTTTTGGTTGCTCCAAAAATCGAATATATTTCAAAATTAAAACAAACATCATAAACTGTTACAAAACAAATGAAAAGCAAAAATAAGCTCGCGTTTATTATAAAACTAGCTGTACCCAGCATGCGTTGCAATGCACTTTTTACTACCCACCTACCCTATCCGACCTACCTACCCTATCCTACCTACCCTACCCTACGCTACCTACCTACCTACTCTACCCTACCCTACCTACCTACTCTACCCTACCCTACCCTACCCTTACTACCTACCTACCCTACCTACCTACCCTACCCTACCTACCTACCCACCCTACCCTACCTACCTACCCTACCCTACCTACCTACCCTACCCTACCCTACCTACCTACCCTACCCTACCTACCTACCCTACCCTACCTACCTACCCTACCCTACCTACCTACCTACCCTACCCTACCTACCTACCCTACACTACCTACCTACCCTACCCTACCTACCTACCCTACCCTACCTACCTACCTACCCTACCCTACCTACCTACCCTACACTACCTACCTACCCTACCCTACCTACCTACCCTACCCTACCTACCTACCCTACCTACCTACCCTACCTACCTACCCTACCCTACCTACCTACCCTACCCTACCCTACCTACCTACCCTACCCTATCGTATCCTATGTCCGTCTCCTGGTTCTAAGCTACCTCCCCACCAATTTTCAGTCAAATCGGTTCAGCCGTTCTTGAGTTATAAGTGAAGTAACTAACACGACTTTCTTTTATATATATAGATTAATAGGAGCAATTTAACTACGACCAATTGGCAATGTATGGCCAATTTAATCCGAATATAACACTAAATTAAATGCAGATAAAGAAGGAAGTTTTTATATCATTGCCAGGAACATTTCTAGGGATTTGCAAAACAATAAAATAGAAGGATCTGAAATGCTTGCCGCATTCCGCCTAGAATTTGTTGCAATGGCCATTTTGCGAAACATTGGAGACTTATTCGAAGATGTAGAAGGCGAAGAAATAGTTTGACATTGTCACAGAAACAAATGGCGAGAGGTTCTGATAAAAAAATGG
Organism: Cerastis leucographa; assembly: GCA_963082945.1. NCBI lineage: Eukaryota > Metazoa > Arthropoda > Insecta > Lepidoptera > Noctuidae > Cerastis > Cerastis leucographa. Next base: position 7,432,402 of record OY720382.1, read on the forward strand.
GGACAACCAGTTACGAATAACCATAGAAACTTGAAACATTACAGGCTGATGATGATGATAGAAACTTGAAAGAATATCAACACTAGTGGTTTAAACAATCTCAGGAACGTAATAAGGCATTGCAAAAAAAAAATGTCTATACAGGGTGAAAGAGACATGGAGTCGAAAATAGAATCTATGTGGGGGAGGGGCTTGGGAATGATGTACAGAATACGTAGAAAACGTTTGTGCGTCGATTTGTTTTGAAGTCGTACCGACGACTGTCGTTCGTCCGCACCGACATTCGGCAGAACTCAAACTCAAACTCAAAGCAATAATTTCAATTAGACCATTACAAGCACTTTTGAAAGTAAAAAATAGAACAAAACGCAAAGCTACAGTCCCAGACACAAGGCATACTAACTTGTGAAAGTACTAAGTGCATCTACGCTTTGGAATGCCAAAGCGTAGATGGAGCATCTCTATGGAGAAGAATGGGCAAGAAACTCCATGGACACTCTTTTAAATCAAAATATTTTTACAAAATCTTGATCATTCATGTTGAGAATTACAAATGTGAGAACGATGTATAAATACGTGCAACTTAAGAGCGTCCAGGGTAAAAGATTAAATCACTAATTCAAAACGGAACGACTCTTGAAATCGTATTTTGGACGGATTTTACTGTTTTTGTCACTGACATCACGACTGTGTGTGATAAGGCAAGATAATGAAATAAGTACAATTTATCGAGTACCAATCCGAGACAATCTCGATCGAATTTCCCAAGCTTATGAACTTTTCGCTTAACATTTATCTGTTTCAGATAACAATACTCGTTAATGAACTGAATGATATCAAGACTCAATGGGAAAACAAAAAATCGAATTATAGTCCATTCAGAGAGCGAAGCGACTGTAAATACCTATTCAAAAGACGTTAAACCAACAAAAATAAAAGTTAATGGTAAACCTAAATAGCTTCCTTATAAGCAGTTAAAAGTAAGAGATCAGTGAATGAAAGTTATTTGTTTTGTTTTATACGTAGGATTAGATTCACAAAATGAGAAAACAAATTAACGTTTTAAATAAGAAAGATTATCAAAATCATAACCCCATTTCAAAGATAATTAGTTTCTTGATGCCATTAGAAAGAAAAATAAAATTGCGAAAAAAGAAAAGGTCCAGTTACGGTACTTGATGTTATTAACTTAAATTTTTTTTTTTTTTTTTTTTTTCTTAAAAAAAACGTTGCCCCACACTAGGAATTTCTCCTGTATCGTGGGTGCGTTTACAAACATTTAAACTCACATACACAAACAGCCAGACCCGGAACAACTATCTGTAGGCCATACAAATATTTGTTCCGTGCGGGGATCGAACCCGCGACACGCAGCGTAGCAGTCGATCGCTCAACCACTGCGCCAACCGTGCCGTCATTGTCAAAATTGTCAAAATTGTCGTGCCAGCAACGCAAAGAAAGAAGAAGCACATGATGGATGTTTTGGAGCTTGATCGACATTATCAGAAGGGCTTGCTGCCTTAGTTCCGATTAAGGCCATGCTCCAAAAACATGCACTGTAGCTGCATCCGAAATGATCATTTTTTTTTTAAATAATATGCAATTTAAATGAAAAGAAGGAAATTAGGTTTATTTATCAGAATTGCATGCGAACACAAATTTTCGTGTCCATACTATTAACTGTTGAGGATTTCATATTTGCAGCCCGGATCACCTGATCCTGCCTTCAAGATCCAGTCATATCTCATAAAAAAATATTCCAAAAACAAAGGTGTGTGCAAAATTTCAGCTCAATCGGTTGGAGGGAACTAGATTGAAATTCAGTTGCAAGAATTAATAAATACATACTAACTAACAAGTTGTTTTTACATGCTTTTATTTAACTAGTCTTGTTAGCTAGATAAATGAAAGCATATAAAAACAATTACCTAACTTATTGCACATCTACAAAACTTATATAAACAAATGACAATCAAAACCCAACAATATAGAAGGCATAATAGTTTCTACGTAAATCAGTTTATAACAAAGCCATTAAAAGCAGCCTCGAACAAAACTATTCCGAACAACATTAGTAGGTACGCTAACTTTAATTCATCTCCCTTACACAATCATGTCCTGAAATATGACGGTATGTTAGTCAAATTACAGCCGCAGGTGTATTCTGTTACCGACGATGATTGATGATATTCGCATGACGGATGACGCGTATCGCTTACAAATTATTCACGTTAACTGTACGCCCCCGTGTTTTGTGGAAAGAATGACGTGATATTAAATAAATTGGCAGAATAATGATGCTGGAGTTCGTTGGAAAGGATTATCTTTATGATGTGTCTTAAATTAATTATTTATGATAAAGAGAAATGAGAAACATTATCTTAATAAACATCATACTTTCGGTAAAAAATGGTAAGAGCATTTTTTTTATCTTCACATACATAGTAGGTACGGTGGCATCGGTGACTGAAAACTTATGTCAGTCAGTTGTCAATCAGTTGTCATGGCATGGGAATGTGATATAGAGGAAAAATATAGCCATGAAGAATGAAAGTTTTGAGTATGAATGTGGATGACTATAAGATTAGAGATAGAAGGGTGGAAGCACTGCTATTCTCTAAGGATACAGCCTTGAGCGCAGGGCTGTGCCAGCGGCGAAACTACAGTTTGGTATTCGCTAAGCCGCAAATAGCGACACTAGCGCTCTAAGCTATGACGGCCGTGAGTTAGAACTACTCAACGTCGAGCAAATTGACAGTTCTTCATACATTTTGGTATTCCGTAAGAAAACACAGCGTCGAACTGCCTCACTCACAGCCACGATTTTGTCTGTCAAATCCAAAAGCCACTATTTTACTATTTTAGCGCGTAAATTCTTGAATTAATACCTAAATAATATTGAAAATTCTTTTTTTTTTTTTTTTTGAATGGCATCTCGCAGTTCAACCTATGAGGTTGTCGTCTGCTTAACCGGACTATCCTGTGGGTGCCTTTAGAGTAAGGCCTCCAGCCAGGGCATAAAAACTTACAAACTAAGCGACTGCACGCTAAGGGCACCCCCTGTGGGGTACGAACCTCGGCTTAGGGCGTCGCTGGGGGAGGACTGCATGGGGACAGGCTGGATCTGAATTGTATCATTATTTAGGGGCTGATTTAAAACTACTGGCACAGCATCGCGGGCTGGCTCGAGCGAGGGTCGGGGAGGGCATGGACCGGGACGTCGCGACGGACCTCGACGGCGAGGTCGGAAAGACGGCGGTTTGAGGAGGAACTTTTTAAGAGTGCTAGTCTCTTTGCTACTCTCCTGGAGGAGGGTGATAGCATCATCTGGAGTGACAAGGGTATGCCTAGGACGGCGTACTGTACTAATGCGCGAGGGTTCGTAACGGGCGGCCGCTGCGATCAGGGGATTACGGTTTTTAATGGCGTTATCGAAGAAACGCTTCGAAAGGCGTTTCATAAACTGAAGGACGGTGGGCATTCTAAGGTCTACGTGTAGACGGTCATTACGGACATAAAAAGGGGCTCCCGTGACTCTACGTAAGAACCGGTTCTGTAAAATTTGCATCCTATGGATGTACTTAGGCTTGGTGTGAGCGTACACGACGCAAGCGTACGTCATAATGGGGCGGATCACCGCGGTATAAAGGCGCAACTTGCACTTGAGTGACAACTTGCTTTTTGCCGAAATCATGAAATGAAGCTTACCCATAGCAAACGCAGCTCGGTCGCGAGCTGCTTTGATGTGCGCCGCGAAAGACAAGTGGTTGTCAAGTATGACTCCTAAGTACTTGGCTTGCTTCTCCCAAGGGATAGGCTTACCGTACATAGTGATCGGGCTGAGCGCGGGTGGCTTAATTTTACGCTGTTTAGAGAAAAGAACTGCCTGGCTCTTGTCGGGGTTCACCTCGATTCTCCATTTCCGGAACCAAGCGCCTAAGACGTTGGCTGAGGTTTGGAGGGTGCTATAGATAGCGTCGTGACTGCGGCCAGTGTAATAAATGGCCGTGTCGTCCGCGAACAGGGCTAACTGAGCCTTCTTGCTCTTGGGGATGTCACTGGTGAACAGAGTAAAGATAAGGGGAGAGACGACGGAGCCCTGAGGGACTCCTGCTCTAATGGGGTGGGGAGAAGACAGTGCCTTCCCGATGCGATAGCGGAAGGTGCGATCCGACAGAAAGTCTCGTAAGATGAGCACGAGACGGTCCGGCACTCCCAGTTTGTACAGCTTATATAATAAGCCGTTGTGCCAGACTTTGTCGAAAGCCTTTGCTATGTCGAAGTACAACACACCCGTCATCGCTCCACGCTGGAAGCCAGCGCTCAAGTGCTCTACGATGCGATGGGCCTGTTGAATGCAAGAGTGTCCGGTTCTGAAGCCGAACTGCTCGTTGGGGATGAGACTCTTAGCCTCGGCGAAGTCTTTGAGTCGCTTATAAATGAGTCTCTCGTAGATTTTGCCGAGTGCGTTCAGGAGACTGATAGGTCTGTAGCTCGAGGGCTCAGACTTGGGTTTGCCTGGCTTGGCGAAACCGATGACAGTGGCCTCTTTCCATATTTGGGGAAAAGCGTTGTTGGTCAGGGCGCCATTGAAGATGGCCGCCATTAACACGACGAGCTGAGCGGGGAGGAGTTTAAACACCCTATTGGTGATTCCGTCGGAGCCGGGTGCTTTGCGCGGTTGAAGCTTATTAATGATGTCTTGCACTTCGTCAGCTGTGACCGGAGGCAGAGGATCATCTGGGTCTTCTACAGGGGGTAGGGCGGCTCTACGTTCGACGAATGCGTTCACCTCATCGAGATGTCGTTTGTCTACACTGGTTGAGAGCTGGGGGAGCACTGGGACTCTAGGCTGTCTGCTAGGCATTCGGCCTTCTCAGAGTCGTCGAATGCAACGCTCTTATCGGGTCGCGTGAGGGGAGGCATCGAAGCCTCTTCGGTGGAGCGCAACTTGCGTTGCAGCTGCCAGAAGGCTAGGTGGGTAGGCTCAAGCTCGCTAAGCGTCTTGTCCCATTGATCTGAACGATGCTCACTAGTGCGCTTCTTTACAGCACGCTGTAAATGACGCATGTGAGCTTTGTTCGCGTCGCAGGGAAAGTTGCTGTAGGCACGGATGGCCGCGTTCTTCTCGGTTATCAGTTCACGTACGTCAGCGGGTAGTATCCAGCGTTGATCGCTCAATGCTGGAACTTCTCGTGAGCAATCCTTCAGTACGGATTGCACGTGTTCTGTAAACGAGTTTATGGCGGCCGTCGTGTCTGCGACTGAGACTATGTGGCCGGGGATGGACTCCAGGTGAGACGACGTGGTGGATTTCAGCTTTTCGCTGACTTTCCTCCAGTCGGTTATCACTTGGGTTGGCGGGGGCTGGCTGGGGTCAGAGGGACCCGAGCGGGGAACTAAGTGCATGAGCACTGGTCGATGGTCTGAGTTAAGCTCATGTAAAGTCTCGATGGAATGCAACTTAAGGTTGACATTCTTGAGTAGCGCTATGTCGAGAACGTCCGGACGTTGGTCGGGGTCGTGGGGATAGTGAGTGTGCTCCATAGGAGCGATGGGATCGAAGTTGAGGGACTCACCCAGGTTATACACGTGACGTCCTCTGGCAGAGGTCGTCGTGCTGTTCCAGGCGGGGTGTTTGGCGTTGAGGTCGCCCGCTATGATAACGGAGTCACTCAAGCCGAAGAGGACGGCAAGGTCTTTGGTGAACAGAGTGTGCTCCTCGGACGTGCCGCCGGGAGGGATGTACGCGGAGGCGATAGTGATCGGTTGATGACCGGTCATGCCTAGTCGACACACTGAAGTCTCGAGTAGAGACTCCATGGGAGGGGGATCTAAGGGGATGCAGTGCAGTTCTTTTCTATAATAGATTAGAGTACCGCCCTTGTGGCAACGTGACCGATCGTTGCGAACTATGCGATAGTTGGCAATTCTCGGATCGCGGTGACTGGGCTTGAGGAAGGTCTCCTGTATGAGGAGGATATCAATTTGATGGTCACGGAGGAAGGTGGCGATTTCATCACGCTGGCCTCTAATGCCATTGGCATTAAAGTACCCTAATTTAAGGGATCGGGGTTTGGTACACGTTAATCTCGTATTATCCATTGAAATTAAAGATTAATGCCGCTGAAGGCTTCGCCTAACTTGATTAGGGACTTGAGGATAATTTTAAGCTTATCACCGTCAGTGTTAGCCTCCCTGAGATCTGCCGCCATGCGGTCTGCTTCGGGGGTGACTAACTTTGCTAACGTTTCTAAAGTTACTTTAGGAGAGGAGACCGCGGCCGCGGGGCCGGGAGGCGCGGGACGAGCGGGCGCCGGTGCGCTCGCTTGGGCCACGGGAGTGGGGACAGGGGCATCTAATAGCCCGGGAATGGGGCTGGACTTTGCTTTGCCGAGTGCCGGGAAGGCTCTCTGGTGGTTAAGCGAGGTCCAGGGAGAGGGCCTCTGAGGGCTGAGTCTCTCCGGCATCTGTGCAGTTGGTAGCCTCACCGATGGGCTTTCTCTCTGCTGGCGGGCGTTTGCACGCTTCGCCAGTTTAGAGGAGGAGCCTTTGGGGGCTTTCGGGCAGCCGCGGTAGTTAGCCGGGTGGCCCGACTGGCCGCAAAGCACACAGCTCGGTGGCTCCGTGCATAGCGATTTGTCTTTGGGACGGGGGCAGTCTGCCGTACCATGGTCGCCTAGACACTTTACGCATCTGTGCGGCGCATGGCAGTTGGCTTGGCTGTGTCCGTACAGCTGGCAGCGGTGGCACTGCCCTACTACGGCTGAGCGGTAAGGCTTCTCTATTGAGATGCCTGTGAGGGAGCATACCGACCTCACTTTGAAGATCGGGTGGTGTCCTTCTACTGGGTCACAGATGACCAGTACCATATCGTACTGGGCTCCGCCTCTCGCCTTATGAAGGCGGTGGACGGCTGCGACCGGGATGTCCTGGCCTTGGAGGTCATTTAGGATGTCCTCCGTGGATATCTCCTTCGGGATCCGCCTGATCACCACGCGGGTGGGCTTCTCCTCTGGAAGGGAGTAAGTATGGAAGGCTATGTGCCTTCCGATCAGCTGACGGGTTAGTTCCCTGAAGTCAGCGGTCGTAGGGACCACCACTTTTATGCCCTGTTGTGTGCTTTTTGCGCTTGTATATTGTATGCGGCGCTCAACACACATTTTGGACACGTCTGTCCATTTCCCTTTGTCCTGAATGAACAGCGGGGGAGGGGGCTTCAGCTTCTTTGAAGAAGCGGCTGAAGGGTGAGCCTTAGGGCTGGCTGGCCTGCTGGTATGAGCAGCGGCGGACGTTGGTACGGGGACCGGGGAGGTGGGACGGGAGGCCGCGGGAGAGGGGTCAGAAGGGAGCGCGACGATCTTTTTAGCCATGGCGGCCTGGGAGTTTTTGCCTTTCTTCCTCTTGCCCTTTCCGACGACTTGATAGTCGTCTTCAGAGGACGAGGCGGCAGAACACGAGTCTAAAATTGACTCTGAGTCGGAGACTGGCTCAGTTGTGTCCATGTTCTCGGAAACGGGAACAATGGACGCAGGTTCAGACTGATCCTTTGTTTGCGAAACAAAAGGTTTCGAAACAATGGGACTCGGTTTAGCCGGAATCGCGGCGGCGACGGCTGGCGGTAAGCCTTTGTCCATGTTCTCGGAAACGGGAACAATGGACGCAGGTGCGGGCTGGGCCTTTGTTTGTGAAACAGTGGGTTTCACAACAATGGGTCGTGGTGTAGCCTTAATCGCGGCGGCGACGGCTGGTGGTAAGCCTCTGTCGGCAGGCGGCGGAGACAAAGGGCTTTCAAGTGCGTCACTGAAGTCAGTGACGTTATCACTGGTTTGCCGGATAGCATTAATTTCAGGCCCATATTTTTTAAAATTTGGGTCTGTCGCAACGATGCGCAAGAAAAAGCGCAAAAGGGCTTTTTCTGTCTCGTCGAGGGACGACATTTCATCGGCTAAAAGTTAGCGGACATTTGAGTGAAGCTCAGCGCGCTTAGCAACCTAATTCCTTGAACAATTATGTAGGGAATTTACTGGGTCAGCGACTCACCCGTTTCAACCTTCCCGCAGCCACAGTCCGAAGGTCCTGGCTTGGTAGCAACTCCAACCCCGGTCTTAGGAACTTGCTTTCAGGAACTTGTTAAAACGGGAAACACTAGCACAGTATATCGGCGGCACATGTGTTCGCGACGGAGTCCAATTTTTCACCTAGACCCTGAAGGGGTTAGGCGGGCGGATTGGGTCACCACCCTCTCTCGGTTTCGTTGGCACCGTTAGGTTTCCCACCAAGAACCTCGAAACTGAGGGCTTTTCCCTGATGGGGCAAAGGAAGTTAAATCGGAATAATATCCGAAGCAAATGAGCAAGTGCTGTCTTAATAAAAAGACAGCAATTGTTCGGGGGTGTAGTCGAGGGACTACTGATGACGTCACGACACTGGGAAGCGACGAACCGATGACACACACTGATAGCGAGCGGGAATGCGAGCAGGTAGCGGCACGTCCGTACGCGACGGCGGTCAGGCGGCGAGTGATATTGAAAATTGCTGCTCGGTTAATTATAAAGATAAATTTATTAGAAGAAGCTAAGCAAAGTGATACTCGTCGTAATTTAAAAAAGCGCGACAGGCGAGATAATTAAGAAAGCTAAATACACAATCCCGGGATAGAGATTTTATTCACATTTACAGGCTTTCTTTCTGAGGATCTAATTAATATAAATATATTGTTAAAAAAAAAAAAAAAAACCTAAATATTTCATGGACAACAATAATATTGTGTCATGAGGCAGCAGTGAAGTAAATATATAATACTTACTTTTCACATAGCCACAGATTTAAGTTTAAAACAAGTTATTGCTTTGCAAGCACATAGATGTTTTTAAACTTTTAAATAGATTAAATTAACAGATAGAATACCATGGCATTTATTTATTTTTAGGCTACATTGGCCCATAGATATATACCTTACAGCCTAACATACATAATTATGATAAAATACAATTTGTGTTAGTAAATAAAATCTTAAAACAACATATTATGTTAGTAAAACTTCACTTGCTTGCACACTACGTAACTGTGCGTTCATGTGGCACTTGCCCGCTTAAGCAACGGAACACCACTCCCTGCGGCCAAAAGTCCTCTTTCAAGACGAGGAGCATATAACAAGTTGGTATTCGCACCACAAACGCCTCAAAGTTGACGTTGCGGCGCGAGTCAAGCAGCTGCACTCTCGCTACGTACTTGATCTTCTGGCGCACGTACTCCACGATGTTCTCCGCCGTAGTGGTGTAGTGTAGGCCGGAGATGTACACCGGAGTGTTCGGCTTCTCGGTACTAATAGGCACGTTGGGCTCCGAAGGAGCCTTGCCGCAGCGGTTCTTGTTGGTTCGTTGACGGCGCTTCCTCCTCAACACCGTCACGAAACCATAATCAGCCCGAATCGGTGCCTTTGGGATGCATCTAACTTCTTCTGCACATCAGACTAGTTACATCGACGTGGTCGAATGTGACGGGAGGGAGCTTGTGCAAGTCCTTCGCCACGAACGTCGGCATGTCGTCAGGGTCAGTCACGTTTAGCAGCGTGATGATGTCCTGTATGCTGTTCTTAGTCCTATCACGCCAGCGGTACACCATCTGGTCACTTTTCATGAGCGACCGGTACAGCAGCAGTTTCGCAGCAGCAATGTCGTCTTCACTGAAGTTCGTAGTGCAGATTTGGACTGCGGACACCTCGTCCATCACATCCAACTTCTGCTGCAGGAACGCCAGTAGTTAATTCGCCACAAGTGGTTGTTCAATGGCGATTAAAATAGATAAAAAACAACAGATAAAAAAGCGCGAGTATTGTGTATGTGACAGTCAGTGACAGGACAGCCTGTTGCTTAGGTTGCTTAGTTACAAAATCATATAATCATAAAAATGCATTATTTAAACTCTTGTAATTATGAAAATCGTTAGTAGTTTCACTCAAATCCTTAAAATACTTAAAACTATACTATAAATTATTTACTATGAATTATTATTACTATATTATAAATTTTAAGCCCATAAAACTCTCAGTCGAGATTTATTGATTATAATTTAAAGAATTTGTTTCAAGCCCTAATTCGTCGTAGAAATGGTGACAGGAGATGTCAGGCCAAGAGTTCGTCGACGACCATAACCGCGCTAGAGAATACCGTTTGAATCAGCGCTGCACGATCGGTCGATCTCGAGGCTGCCTCGCTGACGAGTTCGTCGACGAGCACAGCCAAGAAACTGTCTCTTAGGGAATAGCATGGCAGATATGATGGCTAGTGCCTAAGCGATGACAACTTAGATGACAACTAATAGAGAAGTATCGAAGAGGACAAAATGCTACACCGACCCCAAAAACATATCATCATCATCATTTCAGCCGAAAGACGTCCACTGCTGTACATAGACCTCCACCAAGTGTCGCCACATTGACCGGTCCCGTGCGACTCACAGCCAGCGGATCCCCGCAACCTTCACCAGGTCATCAGTCTACCTAGTGGGAGGCATTCCAACGCATAGTCTTCCGGTTCGCGGTCGCCATTTCATAAGTTTTTAGCCCCATTGGCCATCCGTTCTGCGAGCAATGTGCCCTGCCTACTGCCACTTAAGTTTGGAAATTTTTCGGGCTACGTCGGTAACCTTGGTTCTATTGCGGATGGCCTGATTTCTGATTCCCCTTCCATTGCCCTTTAGGTGACTTTAAGTCTTCTGATGAGGCCCAATGGAGCGAACATATACAAGTATTATAATAAAGACCGGATAATCATAGTGATGACCTACATCATATTATGACGGCTTAATTAAGAGTTTTATTATTAAAACTCATTTCACACATCCATATTACTAAAACGAAGACGGAATGAAATAAAAGTTTATCACTTCCACAGCTGCATACTGGATATCGACGTGAGTCACGGGCATTCCGCCAGATTACGTGCGCAATATGCACGAGTGGAAACACTTGTGTTTTCTTGTTGAAAATATTTGTATTATCTGTTGTTCCTCTTCTTTACGCAACACATAACAGAGTTCTTGGAGGTGTTCTTATAGTAAACACTTTTAGCTAATTATGTATAAGTCCACGAAATTGACCACAAAATCACATAACATTTTTCACACAAAGTTTTATTGATTTTGTGGTCAATATCGCGGGTTCTGGGTTCGATTCACTGATGTTGGATCCTCATACTCAGTAGTAGCTCTTGCGACTATGAGACCAACGAGGCACTGTCCTTCATTTCTCCTCGATATTTTGTCTAACCAGTACGTAGAGCTCTGCCATTTGCCTCATTTAAGTCTTTGCGGGTCTGGTTTTGCGTGACGGGCAGGAAGTAACAACAACGACCGTCATCACAATATCAGCATCATGAAACAAAACCGAGAAAGTACAGAAACAAGTTCGCGAGCAGACACAGTGAGTTTCGTGTGTCGGGAACAGAATCGAGTTGGGAGTGAAAATGGTAGCGGTACCGAGCGCAAAAATCGAACAAGAAAGAGGATAGACCCATTTGTCTGCTCATAAACACCCGGCCGCAATAACTTCAGTTTATACGTGATCATGGTACTTGCAACAACGGCAAAATAACAGGAACTCAAAACAAATAGTAAATAATTATGGCAAATATTCCGTTTTCATTGTCAATGATAGTGTTAGTGACGATCAGTTTAAAAACTTATAACATCATGTTCAACACAATATTCACAGAATCACACAGTAGAGGCAACATACTTTCACATAAAAGGTTCTACATCTGAACAAGCTCATAACAACTTCAACAGTACAGAGATCGCGTTAAAACCACAAAAAAAACGCATTCCATTCACGCTTTAATTATTCATTTAATACTCAGCAGAACCCGCAATAAAACGCAGCGTAAAATAAAACGCGCTTTCGGCTCGCGTATCGTTTTAAAACTACGAAATTATTGTTCGGAATACGGACTTTGACCACGGTTCCGCTTGCTTCCCTGGCCCGTAACGTGTTGTCTTTTATTTTCTTTTCCGACTAGATAAAAGCCGTTCCCCCGATGTTATAGCATTAGGTAAAGCTTCTTTTAAAGTCCAAATTGGCACAGAAATGTGTTCGCGTGAAGTTTCGAATTTGTGTATGTAAGAAATTGGCTTGCTTGTGTGTGGGTTTCGTGATAACTTTTGGCTGGATTTTGTAGGGGATGCAATGGCCCTTCTTGAAAATAAAGAAACTTCTTGAAAATAGGAGTAATGATTGCAATGGATCAAGACTATCTCTTACTTATTTACTGATTTTATTTTCTTTCTACTACCGAGGAAGCCGTGAGAGGAGCTTACGTGAATTGTAAGGCAATTATTGTACACGGTACTAAACTAGCCGTACTTAACCAACTATTACAGCAAGATGAACCAAACTGAACGTGGCAAACGTAGGTTTAAAGCTCTTAATTGAAGGTTTCTAAAACTCTGTGCAATTTTACTGCGCGTGCATTCATAAGTTAGAAGAAATCCTGTTCTTCAAACTGCGGAAATTCGAGTTAAATTTCAAAATCTGCTGCAAACCAAGAAACAGGATCAATAGTGTTTCTGATTGAAATGACACCATACCTACGGTAAAAATTATGATTCACAGATGTTGTGCAACTTATACATAAATATATCTTTATTAAGGCAATACCTGCGGTTATTTACCATAGTGGCCATATTTTTTATGGCATACTGCGCAGAAATAACGTCTGAAAATGTTTTTATGTTTTCCAGCTGATGCATTTCTGAGCAGTGGGGGGGGCCAGTTGTAACGTCCCTGATATCTGTATATTTTTATTAAAGCTGTAATGTTTCATATAATTTTTGCATGCCTTACAGAACCGGAAAGTGTGGCAGAAAAAAGGGGCCTATACTCAGCAGCGGGTGATTCCGGGCTGATAAAGTGATGATATAAAAAAAAAATGGTATGATATGATTATGGCAGTCCCCCAAAATGCTCGCCCTTCGCCACTTCCTAGTGTTTTAGCTGTTAAGAAGAAGTGGCGGAACAAACTCCCCAGCAAGACATCTGTCCATTAGGTTAGAAGAAACAGATTCTACGTTGACGATGAAAGGTAGAGTATACGCACGACGACCAATCAAGCTATGAAAAACCAGTATGGGCAGATCTGTCATTGTACGGGAAATCTATGCAAAGTGAGGTCATGAATTACTGGAAATGTACAGCTTGACATGTGGCCGTGTATGCAAGGGGTCTGTCTAAGCATTTTTGTAACATTTGAGTTGTAAAATCTACATGATTTGTAAGTTCAACATTCTACTTACTTCTATTCGTACTGGGCTCGCGTAATGGCCTGGCACACTAAAGTATCCCTAAAAACCAAAGACAGTCTACCAGCTTCGATATTCAAAAATGCAATCACTCCGATCAAACCTTTTTGCCCAACACTATTGAACAGTGCCGAACAATGTACGAAACTCAAAGAAAAAAAAAGTATGTATGGTGTAAATCAGAATTCGCAGCTGACAGCAGAATGGGTCTGCACTTTCGCTTTATGGAACGGGCTTTTGACAGCATGCACTAGCGTTTGTGGCTTCGCCTTTGAAACCGTGGTTTTTGTTTTACACGTTTATAGGTCGTTCATTGGGGGGTATTTTTGTAGGATAAATAAAGGATTTTGTTACGTTAGGCGTCATTAACAAAAGAAAGGTCAATTTCGAGTTTGTTGAGAACTAAATTATTTCAAATCGCCCTTATAAAGCTCAAAATTAACCTTCTATGTTTTTACTTAAATGACTCGAGGGTAATGACTGCTTATAAATTCATTAATCTTAATTTTAACTGATTTTATTATTACTTCATCTCATCTATCACTATCAAACGTTTAACAGTAGTTAATTGAATATCTAGTCTATTTTTTCCACATGCAATTAAGATCAATCAATCAATCGAGTACATTTTTTTGAGAAGTAATTTTTTTAAATATTTGATAAGCGTCTGGAATTATGAAAACTTTACTTAATTGAAAGACCTTTCATCCTCATCAGCCTGCAGTACCACTGTTAGACATAGGCCCCTCCAGTCGCACGCCATTCAGCTGGCTTCACGGCTACTTTCATCCAGCTGTGTCAACAAAAACTTAATTCTAAGAACTTACATAGATATAATCCTCTAATCACCCACCTACGACTAAGGAACTACTCCACCTAATAAATTCCCTTCAACAACTCTCTCACATCAATATATCAAACAGCAAATAAAGACATACTCACAAAAGCGTCAAACGTACCTATTCTACACAGAACCGTTTGTTAGTTCCACGCGATTAGTCGCACGACGTAACGACAGTCGCGTCACGGACGTCACGTGATCTATGAACGCACAGTCGCACACTTTGATGTGGTAATATATGGACGGAATAATTTAGAAGCGAGGCATTTGTCTTAAGTAATGTCAGTGGAATAGGTAACGAGGATTTGTTCTTGCAAGGTGCTGCCAAAACTGCGGAATATATTTACTTAAGCGAAGTTTCTGTTAACTTATAAATAAGGGGGGATCAAGTTTAGGTTCTATTGCACTACAAATCGGTCATACGTTTAGGTACCATTATCTGGCCCCTTATTCATAGACGCTTCAATTCGATTTCGATTTGGAAAGTCGTATGTTTAACTCGCTCATTCTCGTAATGCCAAAACAAGATAGGCATATGACTTGTCGAATCGAAATTGAATCAAAGCGTTTGTGAATAAGGGGGCTGTCTAGCCTTTTCCCAAACCAAGACAGCGTCGGCTTCCAATCTAACCAGATGCAGCTAAATATCAGTATTTTACATGGAGCGACTGCCTATGACCGATAGGTTTAGGTACTGATATTACTTGTAACGACTGTCAAAGATATACTAGATAGACTTCTAACCTAACTGACAGATGTGTTGCTGGGGAGTTTGTTCCGCCACTTCTTCTTCCCAGCTAAAACACTAGGAAGTGGCAAAGGGCGGGCGTTTTGGGGGACTGTCTCTTGTAATTTTGACGTTCAAAAAGTGCTGATTATCAGCCTAGTTTGAATAAATGACTTTTGATTTTGATAAAAATGACAGCCCGGACCAACAGCTTAGCGTGATTTCCGAGGCACAGAGGACACTTGGTATGTAATGAGTGGTCAGCCGTTCACGGACCAACCTAGGCAAGCACGCCTAAACTTGAAGGTCGAGCCGAGCGGCTGCTATTATTTAGCCATGAGCTCCTTAGTATAAAGTATGCATCAAAAAACTTCTCCTCAACGCTGTCAGCTGATAATGTGCCCAAGAGACTGCACAACGTGGCAAAACAATTTTTTAATTAATTAGTTATGTGTGGATTTTAGGGTTACTTTTCCAAATATTTGTTAAAATGCTTGCAAAATAAATCGCAACCGCGGTATTAGTATGTATGCTTTTTTGGTTACAACTAGTTATTCCTGTTGTTTCTGTGTTTTCTGTATACGAGATCTTTAACTTTTTTATGGACAAAGAACGTGCTCGATAAATGACAATATGCTCTCGGCCTTTGACTGAAACTCAAACATAAATGGCGAAAAGTGGTAGCATTAGCGTTCTCTTTGAAATACATATTAAAAGTGTTACATTGTCGTGTCAATTCGGTGTTCTCGTTAAGTTTAGCAGCATCAACTTGTATTAACAGTTTGTTACTTAATATT
This sequence comes from Cerastis leucographa, assembly GCA_963082945.1. Lineage (NCBI taxonomy): Eukaryota > Metazoa > Arthropoda > Insecta > Lepidoptera > Noctuidae > Cerastis > Cerastis leucographa. The sequence goes on from OY720382.1 coordinate 7,448,066, forward strand.
TTATCACATCTAGTAAACCTTTCTTTGTAATAAACAAACAAAATTTATAGTAAACCTTTCTGTGGGATCGGAGATAAAGGTTTTTGTAACAAGATTCTGATTTAAAAGAGTTTCTTGCCCATTCTTCTCCATAGGGAACTACGTTTTGGAATGGGCAACTGCAGTACTTTCACAGCTGTTATTATGTCTTGTGACTGGGACTGTAGCTTCATTTTGATTGTTGTTTGACTATTCAAAAGTACCTGTAACTGACCTACTTAGGACAAATAAATACCCACGGTACCACAGAGTACCACTGGACCAGTAGAGTTGAAGGGAAAACAAGATAACCACGACATCACCAGTAGCGCGGTTTAGTAGTGAAGAAGGGAAGGAGGGAAAATAAATGATTTTGACTTGATTTGAAAGAATATATTAATATATTGTATATTATTTATCCACGAGCTCCTCTGATATTAGCTATAAAGGTTCTTTATGATATTTTCGTGAATTTTCCTCTTGTGTAAAGATGTCTTGTAGGCTTTAGATATGGGACTTGTATTAGTGATGTAGCCTTAACTGGTGTTGGCAAGTTTAACTACACACTCTACGAGGCCCGAAGGAGTTGGCTAGTCATAATTCTTAATTGAATTACTATGGAAGTAGATTCTAGTGCAAGTAGTCATGTTTTATTAGATTATGTAACACAAACAAGATAAGTATATTTTCTGTCGTCGCTATAATCTGTGATAGGTACCGAATTGTGGTCTTTTTATATAGGAGGGGTAACATTCAATTTTGTATCCATACACGCTTAATGCATGTATGTAGATAGGTGTGTGTGTTTTAGAAGATTATGTTAATAGATTCTTGTCTTGCTGGAAGCGACTAACGGGACTAACTAGGGGCTTATAGTAAAATGAAAATGATCGTTGACAGTTTTTAGGAGAGAGATTATATCAATAAAATTCCTTCATATTGCTTGCATCTTTGTAAATGACATGTAAGAATTGAGTTGTTGAGGTAAACATATTTTAAATCATTCTTAAAAAAAAATATTTAATTTCTCAGGCAAATTATGTTTGTATAACAACAAACACACTTATCACAAATGTAAGGACTTCAGACGTGAAATAGATGTATCGCCTACCCTAAAAAATCATCAATAATGATTTCAAATAGATTGGATATTTTTGGACACTTCCCAAGGGATTATGGGTTCGAAGACATTTTTCACATAAAATTGTTGGCCCTTAGTAGCGCGCAATGGGACCAACTCTCGATCGTAACATCATTTGTGCAAGTAATTGATTATTTTTTATATATTTTTTTCTTTCGACTTAAAAATTGTGTGGCACAGATTTTTTAACCAGATATTTCACTAGTAAAATAGGTCAAGTATACCAGAATATAATATATATGTTACTGTTGACTACGGTTTTCATATTTTGTAGAAAAGCCTAGACAGCCCCCTTATTCACAAACGCTTTGATTCAATTTCGATTCGACAAGTCATATGCCTATCTTGTTTTGGCATTACGAGAATGAGCGAGTTAAACATACGACTTTCCGAATCGAAATTGAATCAAAGCGTTTGTGAATAAGGGGGCTGTCTAGGCTTTTCCCAAACCAAGACAGCGTCGGCTTCCAATCTAACCAGATGCAGCTAAATATCAGTATTTTACATGGAGCGACTGCCTATGACCGATAGGTTTAGGAACTGATATTCTTATTAAAAATGTCCGTTTATTTCCGACACTAAAGTGAATAATACAGATACTATCTATTTTGAATACATTAACCTTTTAATAATTAGTATACGTCTAAGGTAAAAAAGAGTCACAAATCAAATGAGGAGGGAGGATGAATAAAATTTTGTTAGGCTAGCAACAAGTCAGAAATTTTCTACAAAATATGAAAACCGTAGTCAACAGTAACATATATATTATATTCTGGTATACTTGACCTATTTTACTAGTGAAATATCTGGTTAAAAAATCTGTGCCACACAATTTTTAAGTCGAAAGAAAAAAATATATAAAAAATAATCAATTACTTGCACAAATGATGTTACGATCGAGAGTTGGTCCCATTGCGCGCTACTAAGGGCCAACAATTTTATGTGAAAAATGTCTTCGAACCCATAATCCCTTGGGAAGTGTCCAAAAATATCCAATCTATTTGAAATCATTATTGATGATTTTTTAGGGTAGGCGATACATCTATTTCACGTCTGAAGTCCTTACATTTGTGATAAGTGTGTTTGTTGTTATACAAACATAATTTGCCTGAGAAATTAAATATTTTTTTTTAAGAATGATTTAAAATATGTTTACCTCAACAACTCAATTCTTACATGTCATTTACAAAGATGCAAGCAATATGAAGGAATTTTATTGATATAATCTCTCTCCTAAAAACTGTCAACGATCATTTTCATTTTACTATAAGCCCCTAGTTAGTCCCGTTAGTCGCTTCCAGCAAGACAAGAATCTATTAACATAATCTTCTAAAACACACACACCTATCTACATACATGCATTAAGCGTGTATGGATACAAAATTGAATGTTACCCCTCCTATATAAAAAGACCACAATTCGGTACCTATCACAGATTATAGCGACGACAGAAAATATACTTATCTTGTTTGTGTTACATAATCTAATAAAACATGACTACTTGCACTAGAATCTACTTCCATAGTAATTCAATTAAGAATTATGACTAGCCAACTCCTTCGGGCCTCGTAGAGTGTGTAGTTAAACTTGCCAACACCAGTTAAGGCTACATCACTAATACAAGTCCCATATCTAAAGCCTACAAGACATCTTTACACAAGAGGAAAATTCACGAAAATATCATAAAGAACCTTTATAGCTAATATCAGAGGAGCTCGTGGATAAATAATATACAATATATTAATATATTCTTTCAAATCAAGTCAAAATCATTTATTTTCCCTCCTTCCCTTCTTCACTACTAAACCGCGCTACTGGTGGTGTCGTGGGTATCTTTTTTTCCCTTCTACTCTACTGGTCCAGTGGTCCGTGGGTATTTATTTGTCCTAAGTAAGTCAGTTACAGGCACTATTGAATAGTCAAACAACAATCAAAATTAAGCTACAGTCCCAGTCACAAGACATAATAACTGTGAAAGTACTGCAGTTACCCATTCCAAAACGTAGGTCTCTATGGAGAAGAATCGGCAAGAAACTCTTTTAAATCAGAATCTTGTTACAAAAACCTTTATCTCCGATCCCACAGAAAGGTTTACTATAAATTTTGTTTGTTTATTACAAAGAAAGGTTTACTAGATGTGATAAAATATTAAGTAACAAACTGTTAATACAAGTTGATGCTGCTAAACTTAACGAGAACACCGAATTGACACGACAATGTAACACTTTTAATATGTATTTCAAAGAGAACGCTAATGCTACCACTTTTTGCCATTTATGTTTGAGTTTCAGTCAAAGGCCGAGAGCATATTGTCATTTATCGATCACGTTCTTTGTCCATAAAAAAGTACAAAGATCTCGTTTACAGAAAACACAGAAACAACAGGAATAACTAGTTGTAACCAATAAAGCATACATACTAATACCGTGGTTTCGATTTATTTTGCAAGCATTTTAACAAATATTTGGAAAAGTAACCCTAAAATCCACACATAGCTAAGTAAGTTAAGTTTTACAGCGTAAAATTTTTTTGCCACGTTGTGCAGTCTCTTGGGCACATTATCAGCTGACAGCGTTGAGGAGAAGTTTTTTGATGCTCGTGGCTCGTGGCTAAATAATAGCAGCCACTCGGCTCGACCTTTAAGTTTAGGCGTGCTTGCCTAGGTTGGTCCGTGAATGGCTGACCACTCATTACATACCAAGTGTCCTCTGTGCCTCGGAAATCACGCTAAGCTGTTGGTCCGGGCTGTCATTTGTAAATCTTTGACATTCGTTCCAAGTAGTCAGTGGTCTGAAAGACTGCCACCAGTCTTACCAAGGGGTATTATATTACCCAGTTGTGGAGGTCAGATAATTTAGATTGGTTAGACTGGAAGCCAACTCCAACATAGTCGCTATATTTAAGATACTAGTTTTTAAGGTCTAAGAAGGAACATGGATGGGTTTTAGTCAGACACTCCCTTCCGCTCCACCCAGAGCTGGAGGGGTCATTTGATGATTTCCCATACGTAAAAAAACGGACCAAGTGAGAGTCTTACGCGCACACAGGGTTCCATAACCCCAACCAATATAATAACAATATTTTGAACGGTCATTCATTAGTAAACTTCCACTCAACCGCAAAACTAAATTTGTTTTTCATAGTAAGTTAATGAAAAACAAAGTTACTGCTGCAGTTTGGTGAAAAAGACGCATATCTCAAAAACTAAAAATCAAATCTTATTCAAACAATTTTTGTTGAAAGTGTTTTTTACGCTCTACATCCCAATATTTTATCAGAATTTTTTTCCTCTTACTTTAGAAATTAGAGGGGGGGACAGAAGTTTTACCACTTTGGAAGTGTCTATCTTTCAAACGATTGACTTTGAAAAAAAATGGTTTTAGAAACCTCCATGTCATTTTTAAGGACCTATCTATAGACACCCCACACGTATAGGTTTGATGTTTTTTTTTTGTTTCTGTTCCATGTGGGGAGGGGATATCCATAACCTATATTTTTTAATACTGGTATTCAGCTGCATCCGGTTAGACTGGAAGCCGACTCCAACATAGTTGAAAAAAGGCTAGGCAGATGATAATCATATAGAACCTCTATAGCTAATGAAGAGCTTGAGAAAGAAATTGGTCAGGAATAATGTTCTAAAGATAACATTCTACAGATAAAAGCAATTTAAATCCTTAATGGCCGGGTCCTAAGCGAATTCGTCAAAATTATTCAAAAAGAAAGAGGGTTGGATTTGGCAATCCCGGTATTATTCGCTTAAGCAGGGCTGGAACGGCACCGATCTTACTGAGAATCCATCTTTTCAGAAATATGTATGAATTTACAGCCCCGTATATTTCGGAACGGAGGTGTTAAAGCTTTAAAGGCTAGCCGCTTTGAGATTTGAAATATCGTAATAGTATATTGACATTCTGCAAATCTATTCCTCGCTTCGATGATTTAAGGTTTATCCAAAGGTAATTCAGAATTTTTAAATAAATGGAGAATGCAAAGCTATTTTGGAGTTTATCACTTTGCGAACAAAAAAGAGAAAGCTCTAGAAAACTGTTTTCTTTCAAAGATCAATAAGGCAACAAAGTTATAAGTAACAATTGTTGCTTAACAAATCATCCCTCCATACTTTATCACAAACGAATAAAACAAAAGAACGGTAAATCTTTCAACAGATGACAGACAAAGTCGTGAAAATACTTTTTTCTCGAGAAAAAAACTACGCAAGACAGAAGCACCGATAGTTTATTAAAGTAAAAAGTTTCTGCAAAAATACGGCAAACTTCGCGAGAAAGCGAAACAATTTCGCTTGGCTGTTTGTTTTTTATTCGTCCGTCCGTCCAGTTTCGACGACTCATACACGTTGTTCTTTTTTTTGGACGGTTAGAAAAATGAATTGTTTTGATATCAATATTGTTACTGCTTAGTTATAAGTGACGAGAGACAACAAAAAATGCAGTTTTAAGCTTTTAATAATAATAATAATAATAATATCCATTTATTATCAGGTTACAAAGACCCATAGATAAATACCTTAACCTAAATATACATACTACTATAACAACAATTCTGTTAGTATATGAAACTTAAAACTACGTTAGTATCGCTTCACTTGCACGATGTTTTGTGCGTTCGTGTGGAATTTGTCCGCGGAAGCGACGGAACACCACATCCTGCGGCCAAAAACTTTCTTCCAACACCAAATGCAGATAACACGTTGGTATGCGCACCACAAACGCCTTGAAATTCACGTTGCGGCGCGACTCCAACAGCTGCACCCTTGGCGTGTACTTCAATTTTTGGCGCACGTACTCCTCGATGTTCTCTGCCTCGGTGGTGTAGTGTAGGCGAGAGATGTACACCGGGGTGTTCGGCTTCGCGGCACGCAGTTTAACGTTGGGCTCTACGGGAGCCTTACCGCAGCGGTTCTTACAGCTTCGCTGACGGCGTTTCCTCCTTTGCACCGTCACGAAACCGTCATCATCAGCTCGGTCTGTTGCCCTTGTAGCTTTTTTTGAAGCTTTTACGGTTCATTACTATATACTATCTATACTTAATATTATAAATGCTGAAGAGTTTGTTCGTTTGTTTGTTTGCTTGAACGCGCTAATCTCAGGAACTATAGATCCGATTTGAAAACATATTTCAGTGTTAGCTATTTATCGAGGAAGTCTATAGGCTAAGTTTAAAAAAATACATTTTAATTCTTAATTTGAATTGAAAACCCTTACTATCATAAGTTGTGCAATTAAGTACACAAATAACATTTACAAAAAATATTTAAACTCCAAGCAAAATGTTTGCTAACTATGCGCCTTTTATAAACAGTCAAGAATTCTTTTCAAGACCACCGAACAGTCTCGAACTAAAAAAAACACAAATTCTTGTAGAGTTGCTACCATAAACGTTGAATCTGTTAAAAATGCCATACTTCAGCCGAAAAATATCTTCCTGTCGCCTGCACATTGAACATTTTCCACTTACTTCCACGTGAGAGCATTGTATTTATGGCTAACAATAGTGCTGCAGAGACAGGGACAAACGATGGCCAAACAAAAGGTAGTTTCTGAGTACCACAGGGATAATCTGCGATCATACTTTTTAAACTCCTCGATTTAGTCAAGTTGTACACTAATGGAAGGTAAATTTAGAAGAGGACCCGTTTAAAAGTCTTGAATATTCACAGTAGTCCTTCGATTGATAACGATTTGCAGACAATAATTTAAAAAAAAACTACATCTGATAAACTAATTCTAAGCGAGCCATGTTAATCTGAATTAACTAACTAGGATTAAAAAAAAAAACGCTGAAGACACATTTTATAATAAAACACTATACGTGTGCTGGTAAAAGAATACTATTATCAAAGAGAAAACTGCAATAAAAATATGTTTTTGAAACGATACTACATTGAAAAAACATTTTTATTTTCCGGTCAATTGGCAGGACGCCATAAACTCGGTAGAGAAAAAAATACTTTTTGTACCAAAGTGAACATTTTTTGCTCATAAACCTTATGAATTAAACGTGAGAAATATAGGTACTTCAAGCGAGTTATGTGCGAGAAACGCTAGTAAAAACTCATCCAACGCTGTATATGTAGGGTACATTAATTTCGTCGTAATTGGTTCAGGATACGAAGTGAATAGAGCAATTTCGAGATGAGATTTTTTGTTCTCGATGTATCTATTGTGAGATGAGATTAAAATAACGCCAACAGAAGTATTTAACCGTACGATTTTTTCTTCCTCCATTTCTCCGTTCGCAATTACATTGATTGCCTTACTTTTAGATATTGGTTCATTATCGGAATTAGGAGTTGGATTCAGAATTCATTTACGGAAATGGAAATTTGTAGCCATTTTTATTTACCGTGATGGGGTTTGTTAGGGATAAGTGATTACTTACTCGTTTATTAATGTTTCGTACTTGAATGCTCAGGAATTTTCTAGAATGTACTTTGATGTGCACTGTTTTGGAGTAGCATTATATTAGGTTAGGGAACTACTAACTTCAAAAGCTTGGCCTGAACATTTAGCTTCATTTTATCTGCACTTTTTACATCGCATCAAGATCAATAAATAATTCGTTAAAATATTATACTTTGCTCATAAAATCACAAGAGACTCTTCATGCAACAAATCGATATGCAACATTCTTCTTTAGACTGTTTATCTCTTGAGAGATCGACGTAAAAACACGAACAATAATAAACCCGGTCGTATAATTTGAAAGTCGCGTATTCAGGGATTCCTTACACTTAAATGAGCATTATTGCGCTCCCAAACTGCTGTCTTCAAACGTTTACATCGGCAACTTTATCGCTACAAATGTGACGAAAATGTTAATGTGTCCTAACGTTCATTTCTTAGGACTCGTCAGCTGGTTATTGTCAAGTTAAAGTTTAAAGGCAGTATTCCACGTTTGCGCCCTTTTCATTTTGTTAATGAGATAGGCCATTTTCGTGATGATCTGGGAATGTAAAACAAGCGTCGAGTGTCTTTAGTTTCGTGACGTTGAAGACGTTGAAGAGTCTTCTGAAATAATTAATTACTAAGATATGTAATCTTCTTAATCGTGTGGTTAGTGATTAACCCTTTTTTTTTTTTTTTTTGCGCATGGGAAATCATCAAATGACTTCTCCCGCTCTGGGCGGAGCGGGAGGGAGTGTCAGACTTGACTGACTAAAACCCACCCATGTTCCTTCTTAGATAGAAAGAGAAAGAGAAAGAGATACCGCGGCCCTGGAACACAAAGGGTTGTGTTCCAGGGCCGCGGTATCTCTTTCGAACAACCCGCAGCCCTGGCAGTTAGTGAGTAACCTGGGGTCAGAGTTTTAAGCCGCCCATGGGCTTAAATTCTGACTTGGGTTTACATACCGTCGAGAAATATCTCTCAGACATGCTGGTTTCCTCTCGATGTTTTCTTTACAAAGCAAGTGATAATAATACAATACTCACTTGAATCCGAAAAATCCAGTTTCGAACTTGAGACCTTTGATTAGGCAGTCAGATGTATAATGACATGATTGTTTTTATCTTCTTTGAAATGTTTGCACACGATCAGGAACAATTGTGAAAATATTATTTTGGGTACACAACTTCCGAATTAGAATGAGTTTTATTAAACTCATTCTAATTCGGAAGTATTCAGTATTCTGAATGTATTATTACAATGTTCATAGTTATTACAATGTCTGTGTAGTTACTAGAAGTCATCAACTGTTTTGTTACTGACCAAAGAAAGGGAATTCAAATATAATTGGTATACTACAGTTCTAGATTTCAATTTATACTGGTCTCTCCTAAGGCTACCCACAAATTGGTTTCGGTAGCCAGCCTTAATACGGGCTTTAGATTACCACAAAATGGAAAATTTAAAATTCAACGTTCATTTATTCGCAAATTGAAGCGAAATATTGTGTGCAAAACATTGTTGAAGTTGTAATATTTGACCGACGGAAATGTGTGACTGTAACGGCCTTTAGAGCCATTTCAACAATTGATTCGTTGTTTGGTATGAATTTGCCTTTTTTATTAGATGGATGCAAACAAAACCATAACTGCCCCATAAATATATTAAGTTATCTGCTTCGTATCGCTAACGGCAATTTTGTTTGCAGTATCACATCACAAACTGAAACCAGCTTTTACGGAGTTTTTTTATTCACCATTGTTTGTCGATTGAACTGAACCATAAATAATATCGCTTTTTCATCTGCATCAATTCGATAGTATTTTAAAACGCCGTTCGAAAATAAGTTTGGAGCTTTATAAGTTGTAGAGTACCTTAACATTTTCTGTCATTGTGTTTCATATAGGTAGTACTTAAGGGTGTTGACATTAATAAAGTAAAGTTATTCAATTTAAATGCGAGGGGCATGGGACCGGTCAATGTGGCGACACTTGTGAGAGGTTTATGTCCAGCAGTGGACGTCTTTCGGCTGAAATGATGATAATGATGATTTAATTTTAGTGCTTATTTGAATTATTATCTATATTTATTTCATCTTTATCGTACCTGTGTTCTATAGCTCTGATTTGCCATACTTTACTTGTCTGTGCGAGTCTCATAAAGATTAATTTAAATTATATTTTATAAAACCAGAGTAATAGAGCATTAAAACATAAGAGTTATAGAGCAGCAAACATTTTAAATTTTGACACACTAATGCTACCTGACAACCGAGCGTATGAAACTAGTCGGACCGACTTGCAACAAAGTAGTAACCATTGAATGTCTTTGAAATAAAAAAAAAGTTCAAGACTTACTCAAGATGTCCTTTAAAGATGTCGAAGTCAGTGAAGACGACTTCAACAATCTCGTGGGGTGCTGCGACGAATGTGTAGAGGAGGCAGTCGATCCGCGGCGGGTAAGGGCGCGGGTAGTCGGGACTGCTGAACGTGCCACGCTCCTTGCCGTACGTGGACGTGTAGCGGATACATGAACAACCTAAGAAATGAAATAAATTATCTAAGACATACAAAGAATTGAAAGATAAATGTTTTGTTGTTTTTTTTTTGCTAAAGTATAAAAGTTTTAGGAGACATTCAGAGTTATAAACTTACATCACAGATTATATTTATCTTCACTACAAAAAAACTTATTGAATATAAACCCAGTTGTTTGAATCTTAAGTAAAACTTTTCAACGACAATGTTGTACATTGACTTAAAACCATAAATTTGACGACCAATCTATATATATGCATATAATAAATCTGTTGAAAAGTCGTTTTTGTACATTGAAAATATTTCCAAAAAAAATATCGAGGGTGTTAGAGGACAACCAACAGAACCCATTTCCAGCATTTTTGGAATTTTTGTCTGTTTGTCTGTTTATTTGTTCGGGCATCACGTAAAATGTACTAAAGCAATGTAGATAACTTTTATACATAACAATTGTGCGTAACTTGAAGCAACATTTATTTTTTGTTTCATTGCAATCGGTTCACTCTATCAAAATATATTTGAATTTAAAGTGTTTCAGAAGTAAAAGACTGCACGCAGTTGATCTCTTTATTCGATAGATGGCGTTGTGCGTTTGGCGTATTTTAAGTTTCCCAATACATGAACGACATCCACCAGTAATCCATCTTGATGTGCACCTTGAAGGCGGGCAACGAGTGTATTTTCAGTCTGAAAATCGTTACTGATATTAAAAATGCGAAAGTCACTTTTTGTTTGTTAGCTTTTCACGACTAAACGGCTGATCGGATATTGGCAAGAAGATAGATTTAAACTTGGGGAAGGACGCAGGCTATATATTATCACTCTTCTAACATTGGGAGGTAAGCAATATTGCATTATGTCCATATTCCTTAACCGTTTGACAACTGACAACTGTGTGATTTCCAAAAATGATCATGGTTCGATCCCCTCCCGGTTTTTAAAAAAAAAAGGTATTTTGTTATTTTTTTCATGCTTTAAGATTTCCTAATCATTACCAAATAGTTTTATACATCCTTTTAGTTATTTTGAAACATTCAAACAATAGGTTAAACAATAATTTATTTCAATCCAAATAAAGCTATATGAATTCACGAATAAAAACGATACAATAAAATAAGTACGTAAAAAACTTAAAAAAAGACTGGTAATGTGAGAGAGCGAGTGAACATGGGCTGAATTCCATAATAGTGGCGATAAGTCCCATCTTTAAGAAATGGCTTGAGTGGCACCACGGCACCCTCACCTTCCGCCTGATGCAGGTCCTCACTGGACACTGTTGTTTCGGGAGGTTCCTGCACCGAATCGGGTGTGAGGAAACGCCGGGTGTTACCACTGCGAGGATCGCCCAGACGACACGATGGACCACAACGTAGAGGTCTGTTCCGCATGGGTGGAGCGCGGCCATGTCTTCGTAGCGGCGATTGGCGGCGGCGACCTCTCGCGACCAACCCTGGTTCAATCCATGGTCTCCGGACCATGATCCGGAGAGGGAGTGGGAAGCAGTCACCTCCTTCTGCGAAGCAGTCATGCTAGCGAAGTGGGGGGCGGAACGTAAGAGGGAGAGACCCTCGCTTCCCAGCCGCACGTGGGAGACGCCCCGGGCGTCGGGCGTCACGTGGTGACCACCGGCCACCGTCTGTGGTTGTGCGTTATGGTCTTGCTCACAGTCCGTCGATCTTATGACGACAGGTCGTTAAGCCGTTTGTCCCATGGCTGTCATTCATAGATCTTTGACAGTCGTATAACCCAGTACTACTGGGTTGTGGAGGTCAGATAGGCAGTCACTCTATGTATCTCTCACTAAATGAAATTGAAGTATCTGTTTGTAATATAAAAATAACCGCTTTTTACTACATGTATATAAATGTTTATACGGTACTTTTGTCTACTACTGGTATTTTTGTCTGTGTCTGTCTGTTGGTCTGTCTGTTTCTTCCGGCTAATCTCTGGAAAGGCTGGACCGATTTTGACGGGCCTTTCACTGGCAGATAGCTTATGTAATAAGGAGTAACTTAGGTTACTTCTATTTTAGAAAGAATCTGATTCCACGCGGACGAAGTCGCGGGCACAGCTAGTAATAAATACTGCTATTACTTTTATATTGAAAACCAATAAGGATAACATACATTTTATAACCTTCAACTTGTTTTTGTCACCTCTCTGTTTTATATAGTCTTTCTGAAATTTATGTTGAATCGCAAAATAAGAGTACGAGTATGTTCAATGACCTTATTTCCCTCAAATACGAACTTATTTGCCGTCTGGGCGGCTTTACGAGGTAATCTATTTTCTTGATCATTCCAATAACTTTGCCCATCAAAGTCAGGGTATAGAAGATATTCATTATAATAAAGCTTCAAATTTGCCGCAAGTCCTGCTTGAAATATGTTTTCGCGCTTTTGAAGATAAAAATTTAAATTGAAAATTCGGGGGTTTTTAAATTTTAATTTCATGCTTTTTAAACTTATCCCCCTATTATTTGCACTTTTCTTGGTATTGCGCCCCTCCCCTCGCTAATCAAAGAAAACAAAGAAAGTTATACATTTAAAAAAAAACCGAGCTTTTAGTGGGGAGGGGGGATACAATCGTCCCCCCGGTGATGCCCCTGGGTGACAAGTGACAAGATTTCAAATTTCGAATCGACCAGACCTGTGGATGTTGTTTATTTTCCTTCATCAACTAGAAAAGTTGTGGTGATCTTCAAATGGCTGCGCAGGTTTTCTCAAAACATAGCTAAGAACACTTTCTATAAAAACACACCTTTCAAACGTAACCAATTTTATCAAAATTGATTTATCCGTTTAGGAGCTACCATGCCACAAACAGATAAACATCCACAGATACACAGATCCACAGATACACACGTCAGATTTATAACACCCCTTTGTTTTGGTCGGTGGTTAAAAATCATCATATTATTATGATTGAGGGAAGGTCCATAAGTAGCATATTAAAAACATTAACCCCGTTTATTTAGGGAAAATCGCGCACAATGGGGACCAACAAAAAGGTGATTTCAAAAAAGAAAAAATAAACTCACATACCCCAAAAATATATGCCATTGTCCTAAACATGTGATATTTGCCACCTCGAAATAAAATAACAAAAAACACAAAAGCCCTCATTGTACAGCATAATTACCTTTCAACGATATAATAAAAGCTATAACGACAATGCTTAATGAAACAGAGGGAACAAAATAAAGCGTCAGAAAAGAGGTGACGAATATAGCACGCGATTCGGGGCTTTAGCAATGATGAATATTTTATGTAAAAATTCTCTGGCGCTGACTTACGAGTTCACGGTAATCTTCCACGGTGTCAAATGAGATATTCAAGACGTTATTTTGAGTAAAATTGAAGATAAACTTGCGTTACACCGAATTTATTTGCGGTATAATTTTTGGCGAAAACATCTCCGCGGTTTTCTGACGTCCTACCTAGCATAATAGTCTGGGGCCAAATGCTAATTCTGAATATTATATCGGAATGATCCGGTGCTTGAGATTTTTCTTCGATGTTTTTTCTCGGAGCACATTTAGCAAAGAGGTTGTTTATTGCTAACGATAAAGTGGCAAGTGTTTTAGATGACAGGGGTTATTATCTACAGTACCTACCTACACTAATACTGCTTAATGTTGATGTTTAAGCTCAAACACATTACATAATCCGTAAACGAACCCATTTCGATTACCAATAATTACAGCTAATTCTAATTATATTTCAATTATCAAACGCGGGATTAATATACAGAAAACAAAGATGGCCGCCGAGTACACGTAATCATTTTAACAGGAACACGTTGACACTGTGACGTGCTTACATACACCCCCTTGCCGTGGGCAAGAGCTATTAACATAAAGCTTTTACGAGTGTTTTCCTTTAACTACGAATGATATGAATACAGTGGTAGTTACAGCTGGAATTACAGGTCTCACACGAATGGAATTTATAACTGATATTTTTTTATCATCCTACCTGGTTTTGCTGTCTGTTAAAGGAAGCAAAACAATTTAGGGTTGGTTTGAAATATTGACGGTCTGTCATGAAATTTGAAGCGTCGGGTAATTCTTGTTGAATCCATTTTGGGATCAGTACTTTGTTCAAAAGAAGTGAAACTTCTGCAATATTGAAGCAAGTCTAGTTTTTGCTGTATAATATTACTTTGTCGCCTCTGCTCATTCATGTGCCACTTTGGACTTTGAGTGGCCTACATATTCGCTAATAGATCATCATCATCAGCTAATAGATCAGTGGGCATAAATTCAAACTGTGTTAATTTACAACTATAATTCAAACAAACGTTAGTTAATACTTGTGGTAGGTAAATACAGTTCATAATAATGTACATTTTGTACGTTGTTGATTGCAACTAAATCTTTTATTGTATTATCCCGTTAAATTGTATCGCGTTTATGTTGGATGGAGCTATTGGTGCGTGTTTATTTTATTTGCATTTCAACTTCATTTCATTTGTATAGTGGGGGAACAAAGTGGAAATACATAAAATTATAACATCCATTAGGATTTTGGATTTGACCTAAATTAAAACTAGGTGAATAAATTTTACCAAAAGACTAATTCAGAAATCACATAAAAATGCGCTTCATACTTTTACCCATTGGTAAGGAAAGAAAAAGAAAATTTTGTCGAGATATACATCTATATCTCGACAATTTTTTTTATTAATAAACCCATGTTCAAATTTTCAGTTATTTCAACTACACTTTGTATGATACTTTAATTTAATAGCATTCAGTGAGTTATTCATATCCTACATTTACGTATTCCTTTCATATCTTACTCGTACAATGAATCTGACATCTCTAGTTCCTGTCATATTTGCGATACATCGTATTGAAAGATTCCTACGAGACTTTTATGTCAGCAATAAAAGAGTTCACATTGATGTGAGTATAATCCAGACAAAATTGGATCGTAAAATTTTGCTTGACATCACAAAATTTATTGAAGAAGTGCAGTTTGAAATAATGAATGTTTGATGTTTCACTAAGATTATGTTCTTTGAAGTTAATTTTTGTAAACACTGATACGAAATTTGTTGATATTTGTATTGTATCAAAATGTTGATTTCTATCAATTTCAGAATTATTTTCTTACTTTTGTATAGCTTGATTTGCTATAAAATTGATATCACAAGGGAAAAGTCAGAACCAAGAGCTGCTCAATAGAAAATCGATAAACGTAAATCCGGTTCGTTACCGCTCTCGGTCTGCCGGGACGCGTATAAACCTCGAAATAAATACTTTTTGGGACATCTAATTGTGAGGCAGAATTTAGTCACGGGAAACTAGGAACTGAGAACAAATCCCGTTGTGAAATGTGACTTTCTTTAACGAACCTGGTTAACCTAATATCACCTTTTTAGATCCTCTGTATTATGTACTTATGCTGCGTGTGCATTAGAAGCAAGTATTAAAGAAAGAGTAATAGGAAAAAAAACCTATAACATGTGTTGGAGATTTTAATTAATTAAATTGCAACACCAACATTAAATCTAAAATACTGTACAACTGTGGCAACACTCCCCCCTTGCATCTGCGACACTGGTCCAATACAGACGTGATAATTTTGCCTGCCGTATTTTATTTAATCTTCCTCTGCAACAACATACCAGCACCTCATCAGCTACCTACCATCTTATACAAAGCTACACAACATGAGACTTAAACATAACTGGCGAAATGTGGGTGTACTGTTAAGTATACCTCTGCCTAACCCTTCAGGGATAACAGGCGTGATGTTATGCTATATGTACATACATTTATTTGAGCTAAACATGACGTTAGCAAAGTCAACATAAAAAGAAGGAAAAAATATGTTACATCCACGCTAATCGACCATCAAATTCAAATTCATTTTATTGTTTGGTACAGGTGAAATATAGGTTCTTATAGTTATTACATAAAGGCTCGCTGTAACATACCCATGAAGTGTACAATATTTAATGCTGGTTCATATCTGTTTAACGTTAATCGGTATTCATCCTAAGTCAATGTCCACCAATTATCATGCATTAATATAAGTTTCATTTACATAGTCAGCTTTAAACAAATTAAATAATACACTGATTTCATACAACTTAAATTATTAATTGATTACATTCAGATTAAATTATTCATTGGTGTCATACAAATTAAATTATTTACTGATGTCATACAAATCAGATACAGATGTCATCGTTCAGCATAATGCTGTACACGATGCGAGACAATGGCACAGCGCTGGTTTTCAACGACGCATATCTTGGAGGGAAAAATAAAGGGTTTAACTTTTAGATGATGATCCTCAATACTCTGGCAGTTGGGCAACGAGATTGATAATCAGTTTATGTCAATCAACACAGCTTTGTTAGTTTGTAGGGGCATAAAAGCTAAAGTTTACGCCAAAATAGCCATTTTTGTTCGATAATACTTTCGTACAAAAACTGAGTAATACTTTTTGCTGAATATTCCTTAGTCACCTAGACCAATAAAGCTCTATCCAGTGTTGGCAAAAAAGAAATTAACTGATACTTCCAATAAAATAGTAATTTACATACAAAAGCCAATATTGCTCGGCAAAAATATAATGAAGTCGACGTTGTTTTATTCAAATTGTAATAGATATTTAATGCCTCTAGCTGAAATAATGTTGGTGGTGTAATACACAAATCTTTTTGTATTTAAAAAAAAAGCTTATAATATATTGATGGTAAATTGAGTATTTGGGACCATAACTCAATCAATTTTACCATACATTGTTTGCGTTTTCATTTATTTCAGGAGCTTGTGGCTAAATAATAACAGCCGCACGGGTGGATCTTTCAGGTTAAGCCGTGCTTGCCGAGGTTGGTCCGTGGATGGGTGACCATAATTACATACTGAGTTTCCCCCGTGCCTCGGAAAGAACGTTAAGCCATTGGTCCTGAAGTCCTGAAGGAAGGATTTTGCATGAAATTTATAAAAGTTGGTAATACAACCTTTTTCGACTAATTTAACTACATCATCAACCTCGACAAATACCAAACTAATAACGTTTTTTAAAAATAAAACTTAATCCAGCGCCAATGGACGGACATTTCAAAGGCACCTAGATTAAGGTTTATGACATTCATAGAACCGAAAATCCCCTTTATTATGCCACAAAAGTTACAAATTACGGTCGCAGTAAACAAAATGATAATAAGCTAACAAAGTAAGAGAGTACTTTTATACTTACTTGGATTTATGGCGTGCCCTTCGTCGACTGTGTGAAGAGATAAGTGGAGAAGAAGGATAAGCGCCGTTGACGTCTGAAATATAAAATACTGGGTTTGAAAAGGATCAAGATGTTTTTGTGATACAGGGTTGAAATTAATTAGTTCGTAGACGTGTTGGATTTCGAATAGAATAATACGAAAAATAAATCTTATAGACATGGAATAAACGCTCTCGTTTCTTGGGTCAGTAAACACAATAAGCCTAAAAAGTTCCTACAACTGGGACACATGTATGTATCCTTTTTGTGATCAGGGATGGACTTTAACTCACCGCGCGTATGTTTCTTTCTTAAGCATGATTTTTTTTAATATTTTTATTTTCTTTATTACTGCTGTTAGTAAGGTGGCAATTTTTATAACGTCTGTGGTATCACTAAATAATTTTCAAATGCCCTGTATACAAGGTGTTGTTTTGCATCCTCGTCAAATTCAAGGAGGTAACAGTGCTAATGATTCTCGTCCCGAATCAATAATAAAATAGGTAGGTAATTTTTTTTTTCTTATTTACTGAAATCGGTAACCACCCGTGTTTTAAACGTGGGCCGTCTGATTCTTGCCCTGTAACCGCGCTTCCACACATACAAACACTCTCAAACGTTTATTCGCTAATTTCTTATTCCCTAAACCACGTTAAGGGGGTTAGTCTAAAGTACTGTCAAACATAAACAACCAAAAAATCAGCGTTTATTAATAAATAACTAGGTACCGTAATTTTAATTGATTATTTATGTCATAAGTGACAACCTCCTGAATTTTGACTAGGATGCAAAACAACACCTTGTATAATACGTAATAATACTAGAAACACAAAAGCGGGAGCTAATCGTTATTTGAGCGGTGAGCTCAAATAACGATCAGACGGTTCATTGTGGTTAGGTACTAGGTTCAGTAATTACTAATTGAAGTGTAAAGCCTAACAATATTCAAACTCCAACCCCATTTGATCCCTTCAGGGCAAGAATTTCAAATAATCATTTCTTAACGAGACCTAGAGCTAGTCACGAGAAACAAATATGCAAATTTTGATGTAGCCTCCAAATTTGTGGAAAGTTGGTTGTTAGGGGTTTCACTCCATTAAAATGTATGCTCGAAATATAATAATATCAGTTTTGATGGTCATCGTCTGCCTAGCCTTTTCCCAACTATTTTGTGGTCAGCTTCCAGTCTAACTATATATATACCCGTGTGAAAATTGTAGGCCTTGTAGATTCCTAGATGCGTGTTAATTACTTTTGTTAACTTTAATCTTGTTCTACGTTTTTGTAGTAAACAACGACTTCTGGTCGGGCCTACGATTTCCTGCCATATTTACTAGTAAGTACCAACGCTGTAACATAAAAATATTACAAATCCAAATGATTTTAAAAGAGTAACCATGGATTTTCGTGCCGGTTCTTCCCCATATGAAACGACCAACCCGAACCGTGCACCTTTTCTCGACGTTTTATAAGTCCCATGCAGGCCTATGCGAAGTAAAATATTTCGATTTTGATTTTGACGGTAAATAAGCTCAAAAACAAGAAAACAACACCAAAACATACGCGAAAGTGGCACTAAAGTAAATAAAAGATATCTTCAGATCAACACATCAGTAAACGCTTGACACCATAATCAAATTCATTCGAATGCAAACACGAAAATCCTTCTAAACAAGTTGACACACGCAACCAACCGTCCAAGGGTACTTCAGGACAAAAGGACCCTTTAAAATCGAAAACGTATTCCTCTCAAACTCTTGTGTTAGCATTCACATTTTCTGCGTACGTTTCAACCTGGAAAGCCGAAGTGGACCCGAACGCATCCGAAGGCATACGAACGGCTTCATTTTGAATGCGTTGCTTATCGCCTCCTTCGGCACCCTCCATCTGCATTTAAACGATTCTTTTGAGAAATCTCGGATACCAGGGATACCTCGAACTGTATTATTGCATTGATGCATACTTTTTGCTTACTTTAGCTTTTCTGCGGTTTTTCTGTTATGGAGAGCTTGGATATGCTTTAAAAATACGTTAAAAAGGGTATTTTTTTTAGTGAAACGTCTTATGCTCCTTCCAACAAGGTTGCGTTAAACGTTTAACGCTACCATGGAGGGGGAATAGAAAGAGACAGAGCGAGAGTGAATGCGTGGCACTCGAACGCATGCGTGAAGTATTACGAAGTTTCACTTCTTCCGCGCGGAGGGAGTCTACGCACAATTTTTTTTAAGTAAGTAACATAACATCTCACCTGTTATGCCTGAAGGGTTAGGCAGAGATGTGCCTAATAGTGTACCCACATTTCGCCAGTTATGTTTAAATTCCATGTAATAGGGGGCGAACCTATTGTCATAAACCGGGCATAAATCCAGACTCCGTGGCTGCTACTGAGGGATTCCTGAAGAGAAAACTCAATAACACTTTGCTCGGCTTGGGAATCGAAGCCAGGAACTCATGGTCAGATCAACTAGACCAAAGAGGCAGTTAAAATATGTTAAATAGGTCCTTTTTTAATTAAGATCTTGAGACTAATATAGAACTATGGAAGAGAAAGGATTGCTAAGCTGACCCCAAATGAATTGTTAGAATTAGAATCTGATAAAGACAGGAGGATGATATTCTTCAAGAAGAATAATTTTTCTTTCTTTCCTTTCTTTAAAAAAAAATCATTATTTAACAAAAACGCCAACACATAGTAGATAATCTTCCAAGATAGCAACGATATTTTCCTTAAAAAAAAAAACACATTTCCTTGTCGGTGGGCACCGTAGGGACAACCAGATTGTGTTCCAAGTTTTCCACGGTGGGGAAATTATAGAAGAAGAAAACATTTGCTTGTCGCAAAGAAATGACCTGCATACAAAAATGCAAGGAATGTTGTGTGATTTCAAAATGTTTCAAGTTCGATTCAGACAAAACAGTGCAGTCAATTTTTAGGAACAGATATTCAAAATGACGTTCTAGCAGCAAAAACGAAGATAACAAAAATATTAAAGACTGACTTAAACTACCGTACACCTACAGTTATTTTTTTGTTTTGATTCGTTAAACCAATATGAAACTTTTTAAACCGACTGCCACTTGCCAGTGCCCTCTGGTCTAGCGAGGGAGAATCTTCTGCCAAAGATACATCTATACATCAAAGATACATCTATTCTATTACATCGTCAACATACAATACATAATATCATTTTGTTACAAGGAATGTCGGCAAACACTTATTAAAATTATCATAACGAGAAATAAAAAAACCCAAACAATATAACAAACACAGAGACACATTATTTTCCGCTTCCATAACGCCATTCTAAAATAAAACACTCCAAGATTTGCACGTAATAAATATTATGAGAAGAAATGTAATTTTGACAATATTATTTTGTTATAATTATGTGATTCGGTGAAAAGCGTGCGAGCAAGTGTAATGGTGTATTCACACGGCGCGGCGGCGTATTATTCGCGTACGCGCGCGAGAACCACCATCACATCAGGTCTGCGTCACCATAACTGCGCGTACACAAGGTGTATTATTTTATAGAGCAGATGACGCGCGATTCACAAACGCGCGTTTACGGCTCCACTGAATTTTTGCACGTGTGCTAAGGTTTACTGGCTGCGAAGTGCGTTAAATGCGCGTCGTCGACGCGTATAATATACGCCGTGTGAATAGGTTTTAAGGCATGGTTCAAGGCTTAGGGCTATACGACTTGTATCAAACGACAAACGCGTGCTTCAATTGTGTCTTTCGTGTTACGAATAAACGAGGCGTGAACTAAACGGCCTATGCTCACTTTATCCTATTCGCACTTCGACCCGCGTTCAATAATATTGTCGCTTTCGTAGTTGGTCCCATTCGCGTTGGTCCCGTTCGCAGTTTGTCCTGTTCGCAGTTCGTCCCATTCACCGCTTCTTTCATTTGTTTTCTCTGCAGTTGCTGTCGCAGGACGCGCTGGTTTAGCTCATGGCTTGTCTTTCCTTTACTTTGCCTTGATTCATAAACGAAATGTAAGCGAAAAGCTGTGTAATCTAATATTTACAGTAGGAAACCACAGCCCGTCGTAATTATGATGTACCTACGTACGGAATTAAATTATTAACGCAACGAAGGTAGAGTTGCGTTTATGTATTTTTTTAATAAGGCCGATTAAGGTTTATGTTTTTAAACAAACCCAGTCAAAATTCGTCTCCAGCCAGGTTTCTATGAAATGAGAAACAAAACCTGAATTAATAGTTATAATATAAAAACTTTTGCCTTTGGAGATCGAAATTAAAGAACGGTAACCTACAAGATCAAATAATTAGGGACATATTCTTTTCCTATGTCCACTTTTACACATCTGGTCATAGTGAATGACAAACTATAGTTTTGTTCCTCCCAAACTATATTTTTATTTTATAACTTCCTTGTTTTCGTTATTAAGCGAAAAGAAGCGCAACACCGAGAAGATTGGAAGGAATGGGGGGAAGCCTATGCCCAGGAGTGGGACAGTCGAGGCTAAGAAAAAATAATGTAAGTTTTAAAAACATTAAATAAAAGTTAATTAAAAATTGAAGAAACCCCCGACACAAAAAACCTTGAATAAATGAATCCAAGCGTCGTAGCGTCGTCGGGGGACTGCTAAGTAGACCACTTAGCACAAGCACAAAACAAAGCGGACCCCCGACGCTACATTAATAACACTTGGTTATTTTTTTAAAGTTTAGAGGTTTTTGTTCGGGGTTTCTTATTACTTTTTCGTACAAGTTGTTTTTGAAAATGTCAATCTTCAATATCTGCAGACGTTTGCTTATGACGTCACTAGGTTAACCACGGACGTACTTTACATACCTACCTACATAGTATATAGTTCGTAGAAATATTTACTGGCTAGCGTTAGCTCTCTAGTACGCGATCCACTAAAATGATTGACGTTTTACCGCACCTAGTTCCATGAACCGTGTAGTTCATAACTTGAATTGGAAGTGTATCAATCAATCAATTCGGCTTTACGGATAGCTGGATTGAAGTCTTGGGTGTGTGTGTGATCGATAAAAAAGTAGTTCACTGATCTAAAACTGTTTTACACGTATTTAAGCCTTGAACCCTATGTATGGGATTTAATATCGGCAAAAGTTGCCACAATAGGGATGGTGACTCATTTTTTTTTATTTGTCTATCGGGTAGATTATTAAAAAGTATTTGACACGTATTTTTTATTTTTTCACGTAATCGTAAAATTACGGAGATATTTTGAGTTGAAATGGCGCATGACGTCACGGCTCAGTACATTTTATACCTAGTTGGGACGTAGTGAGCCCCCACTCTCCAACTTTAATGCGTTTTAACTAAGTATTTTATGATTAACTTGATAAAACAAAAAATACGTATCAAATATTTTTGTATTACCTGATTGACGGACAAAATAGAATTTTATTTTCTTAACCCAGTCATCATCCCTATTCATTTGAATATTAATCCCCTGATGAACGGCTTAAAGGTATGAATTTTCAAAATCTTGCCATACATGGAACTCTTCTATTCTTATATTTCTAAAATTACATGCTTCTTAACCTGGTTTTGTCTGTTTGATATAATGTCAATGAATGAATGTTCAGAAACATTTTCGAAAAATTGTGTTACAGCTAAATTAGAGCGATTATAAATTATCTATAGAAACCGAAATTTCCAAAAATCTTTTTTTTTTTTTTGAAAGTAATTTTTAAAATGTTTTTTTTAGTAACTTTTTAGACCTAGGTACGTATCCTGCTTATGTGTATTGTTTCATTATCATGAATCGGTTCAGTCATTTCGAAAAATAAGGACTTGAAAGTTTTTACGAAATGCCGTAAAGTGTAAACGCTCTTAAAACCATTAAGTTACTAGGTATATTAATGTAACATCACGCCTGTACTCCCTGAACGGTAAAGCAGAGGTGTACTTGTTACCACATTTTTGCAAATATGCAAGAGAAGTATGCAAGATGAAGACTTGCTACTTCGACCCTAAATAAATTGGGATAAGCACAAGAGAGTAATGATGATTTTGTCAGTTTTGTTTAAGGCCGATATAATAGGGGGCGAGCCTATTGCCATAAACCGGGCACAAATTCCATCTCCGTGGATGCTACTGAGAAATTCCTGATAGAAAATCCCAATTAAAAAATTCCCGGCCCGGGATCGAACTCAGCAACAAAGCCAACCAACCAAAACAACCAAGTAATAAATACACACATCAAAAGTGTCTAGGGATCAAGCAAAGCCACATCTCAATCTCAAGAAATCCGCATAAAAATTTATGCGGATTTCTTGAGATTGAGATGTGGCTTTGTAATAAATTTATGATTTTATAAATTTATATGGTGCATTTCATAATTTGAATCAGGAACTGTGAATCAAATTCGAGTAAAAGATGAAAATCAGCTGTCAATATTTTCCCTAATGATTAATGTTAGTGGTTCAAATGTCAAAAATCCCTTTATTAGAAAATGGCAAATTTCTTTATTAATGCAAAGGTGACTTGGTTTATCGTTACTGTGACAAACGAAAACACTTTATTTGATGAAACCTTAAAGAAAATTTTAATTAATATCAATCAGGAGAAAAGTTATTGCAAAAATATATGTTGATCCCTAGACACTTTTGATGTGTGTATATGTGTCATAGGGAGGTGATTTTATTTTGTTAGACACGGTCTTCATGTGGGCAGAACATGGGTTTCGTGCTATGAAAACACACACTACAAAATCAAAAGTCATTTATTCAAACTAGGCTGATAATCAGCACCTTTTGAATGTCAAAATTACAAGAGACAGTCCCCCAAAACGCCCTCCCTTCGCCACTTCCTAGTGTTTTAGCTGGGAAGAAGAAGTGGCGGAACAAACTCCCCGGCAACACATCTGTCTGTAAGGTTAGAAGAACCAGATTCTATACACAAAGTACACTGCTTTTATCGAACTAACAAATTACTTGAAATTACAATCCAACACAGAACACTAGGCACAATGAATCGGGTTACAGTTTCGGGACGTCTTGACTCCACCGCGATCAGACACTGACTGTCCTCCTCGCCGCGAGCTCGAAACATCACGACTCTGTAGTAAGAGCGCTTAGGTGTGGGTAGACTGGTAAGTAGGTCGCTTTTGGCGCGCTTTCGATTCATGTCCGTACTAATGACCATCTCCGACATATGCAAATTAATATAATGCAAGGTATTTACATAACATTCTCTTAACTTAATACGATTAGACACGTTTGAAGGCTTCACGCCAAATGGAAGGCTTTGTACCTAACAGAGAGTTTAGATTACAACGCCTTTAATCTTATGAAACCTAATCCTTGAGCACATTCTATTATGTGTCTAAGTTACGTTAATTAAGTGTTTTAATTAACTATTTTATAGTCAGATTTTCACGTCGTTTAATGTGTCTTATAAAGGGTGTAAAACACCTCTTAACGAAGCCGTAAGGCACTGGTTCTCCCTGTCATTGCGATCATTTTTTTGTTCTACACCATACCTGGGAACCTTCTAGTTACTGAGATATTAGGGGTCAAAGTTCGCTAGTTTGACAAGTATTTAAAAAAAAAAGTTTTTAATGCAAGAATTTTATTTTAAACACTTCCACGACCCCCGTTCTATTCAATCCGTCCATCAGTACAATGTTTTGAGTGCGTTACATTGAGTTCTACCACAAAACATGATTTTACACCCCCCAAAAAAAATTCGTTTCCCAGCAATAATTTTTGCGTAAAGTTAATTAGTTTCATGTACAGAATGCTTGGTTGACGGCTTCGTGATGAGGTGATTTACACGGTGTATTTAAGAATTTATATTGAGGAGGTGACTGCTGCGATGACGAGTAATAGGGAAGTATGGAAGATTAAAGGCGGAAACATTCTTACGTGTCGTGGCGTGTCGTGTCGCAACGATGTATGAAACCGAATGCTTCTGGCGCGTCACGACACGTCATAACACGTAAGTGTGTTTCCGCCTTAAGACATGCTGCGCCGACCCCAAACAAATTGGGAAAAGGGCAGAATGATGATGATTCGAATAAAAATCTATTGTAACAATAGCTTTAGCGAACTGTTTGAAATACTTCAATTAATCTGGAGTTTACTGTGAATCACACAGTAATGGCGATCTCAAGATCGGTAGTCCTACTCGCCTCAGATTTGTTCTTAATTTTGCCATGTTATTCAAGTTAGTAAGAACTGATATAATTATTGTAAGCCTGTTTCATCCCGCTACTGGAAAAAGCTTTTCCTCACGATTTCAATTTTTTCGGTATAGGGCTAACGTGGATCTCAGAGATCCTAGCACGAGTGCAAACGGAAATAAGTCGTTTTGAAATCGAAAATACAATTATCCTATAGCATTTAAGTGAAGGAACGGTGAAGGAAAACATCGTGAGGAAACTGGCATATCCTAGTATTACAGCCCACTCCCTCTCATAGAGAGGAGGCCTGTGTCCCAGCAGTGGGAACATTATAGGCTGATGATGATGATGATAGCATTTAAGTTAAACTGTCTGCAACAAGCACATTCAGTGTCATAGATATGAATACATTCTTAAAATTAACAAAAAAATGTGAAACGAGTATTATTAATTTTAAAATTTACGTTTCGTTTACACTGCGCGCTAGTGAAAGAGCCTCGGGTCATTGGTTTTGTCCAGCTAGTCTCACCGATTCTCCGAGGTCGGCTTTGATACCTTCAGGCTGTGTCAAGGCTAAAGATGGTGGCTATTTTTAACCGACTTCTAAAAAAGGAGGAGGTTCTCAATTCGGATGTTTGTATTTTTTTTTTTGCCAACGTGTCATTGTACATACCATAGTAATAACAACTTAATACAATACTCTTTTCGTATAGCTCAATATAAATTAAATCACATGAACCTTGGTAGTCGCTGAAAAATGGTTACAAATAAATGGATCTAAACACCTGTTACAGAAGAATCGTATTTCAATATACCAAACGATAGTTTAAAACGTATGTTGGTACGTACTGATGGCTAAGTTACAATTAGTTCCATTAGTACTTGAAACCGCGTTTGGCAAATAGGTTGCGAGTTCACCGCCTATATATTAACTAGTACAATGGCGACCCTTTTAATCAGTAGCTTTTCAATACATTAGCCTATATATTTCGCATTCAAACGCTTGTTCATTAATTTGGTCAAGTAGACTTATCAGGCTACATACCTACGTGTGAATGTATGTACATTAATTTGAATCGTCTTGCGATTGTTTTTTATTCTATTTTTGAACTAGCTTTTGTGAAGCATTCTGAACTCGGTATTCGGAATACTGCCGGGATTAAAAAGAGTCCTATGTTTTGCTCCAGATATCACGTAAAATTTCATAGAAATCCGATCGCAAAGATGACCAATGGCGTGACAGACAGAATTATAAAATTGTAATCGGGTCCACTAATTTATCACTTCAGCCAATTGTAGTTCTCTGCTGGACTCTATGTATTGAGGCCACAGACTTCAACATAGCCGGGTGTCGGTAGCAGAGAAGGAGGGGTGCGGGACAGCAGCGTCGCACGGACCACAGCTAAGAGCGGGCCCCGCTCCGACCAGTCAGCTATGTTCCGCCTTTAAGGACGGCTGAAAATTACTGTATACAATAAAAAGTAAATATGAAAATATGGAGATTTAAAATGCCTAAATTTTAAATCTCCATATTTTCATATTTACTTTTTATCGTATTCAGTCCACTCGCTTTCGTTTACTTCACCAAGACCTATCGTCGCGATCATTATGATGTTTCTACATTTATTGTGCGAACCGCCAGTCTGTGGAATTCACTGCCGGCTTCTCTGTTCCCTGATCATTATAATCTAGATCTTTTCAAAGTTCGAGTGAATCCGTAAGGGTACTCCAGCCTAGGCCACAGAATGGCTTCACATCAGGTCAGTTGTAACCAAACGCAAGCCTATTTAGTATTAAAACTCTCTTAAGTTGCACCCTGAAACCTGTTCGTCCGATTCTTGTACCCATTCTGTATTACAAACTATTTTAGGTTACTTTATTTAATCCACATTTGTGTTGAAGCTTCTCAAGTGACATTTACGCCAATTGACATTAACAAACGATACACAGGTTTTTTTTTTTTTTTTTCGTAAATGCCAAAACGACATGACATGCCTTGGCATTTTCATGGTCATGAAAACAAGTGACTATTATGATTGTAATTTTTGTTATAAATGGAGAGCCAAACAATGCCAAAATGATAACCAAACTCTAAGAATAGGACTTTCTCCCATAGATATTTATTACTTTTACTTGTTTCATATTTATGTAGGTACCTTATCATAAAAGCACCTCGTTTATCACACTGGACCTTCCGCAAGGACACATAGGTACTTATTTTTACTTTCTTATTCGCATATTTACTCAAAGCAAGCGTTAAATATTTATGAATGAATAAATAAGATGTAAATAAAGATGATAAGAATTTATGAGATGTTTGGGTACCTTTTCAGGGTTCCTTGCCGAAAAGGCGCTGATGAAACCCTATTATTAGTAATAGGGTCCCGTTAGCGCCTTTTACGTCGTTCATCGTACTTATTCATCGCTATCTTATTTATTCTGTTTGATTGGTAATCAATTTTAGACGAAGAAGAAATACTTTTTTGGTGCAGAAGCTAGCCTAGAGAAGTATTTACATCGTACACATAACAGTTATGTAAGACGTTTTCTGTGGTTTTGCAGACGTTTACTAAAACCATCATGCAAGCAGCTTCCATGATTGGCATCCAAAACCCAAAAGAATATTGAAGCTTATTGCCATCATAATTTCTTGCCCTTATCCACATTAATTTAGCCAATTACGTTAGCTGCAAGCGGAGGATTTAAAAGAAACCAAAGATGATTTTACTTGGTTTAATTAAAATAAAAGAATTACATTAATTATATCCTAACCTCGTCTAAGTGTGAATACACATATTCGAAGTATGAATATTAATATTTCCCTCTCATACAGAGGAGGCCTGCGTCCCAGCAGTGGGAACAATATAGGCTGTTGATGATGATGATGTTGATCCACATTAATTTGGAGTCGGTGTCGCATGTCTTCTTCATCCATACTGCTCTCTTACTCGTCAACAGACAAATCCTTTCTTGCCATAATTATATCATCATATAAAATAGTAAAATTGCATTTTGTTTCTAAAACATGGCCATGGTTTTGAGCTCGAAGTTGGGCAAAAATAAGTTTGCGAACAGAACCACGAGATCAAACTAGTTCATCACATAATTTTTTCTCCTTTTCCGCAGATTAGCGACAAAACGACCAAGATAGATCGTTAGAAATATACAGTAATTATAACAAACGACCTTCATTTCTCTTTAGAAATAATCCTATTACAGATTACTCGTACTAATGTAGGTATAAACACCTAGAACATGACTGTACTAGTACGGCTTCGTCGGGCGAAGTACCTAATGCATTAGTCGTGTAGCTACACTCCTATAGTATAACGGTATTATGTTATCGGACCATATTGATGTACAGCTTAAGCGAAATGTAGCATATTCGGAACATTTCGAAATTAAACTTGTAAGATCAATGCAGTACCACAATATGTAGAATACTAGCAACCTCCGTGCCTCGGAAAGCACGTTAAGCCGTCGGTCTGTCATTTGTAGATCATTGACAGTCGTAAAAGATAATCAGTAGCTCCAAAGTCTGACTACCAGTCTTACCAAGGGCTATCGTATTACCTAGACAGTAATAACTGGGTTCATCATTAGCCTATTATTTTCCCACTGCTGGGACACAGGCCTCCTCTCTATGAGAGTGAGTGGGCTGTAATCCACCACGCGGGCCCAGTGCGGGTTGGTAGATGTCACGTCTTCGAATTTTTAGTTCTAGGACATGCCGGTTTCCTCACGATGTTTTCCTTCACAGTTTTTGAGAGCAGCGGCGATGAAATAAATTACACAAAGTAATGCGCCTGCCTGGGTTCGAACCTACGGCTTACTGCTCGTAAGTCGGGGCTGCCATCACTGGGCCACCGCTGCTCTCTGCGTTCTGTATATTAATATTAAATCACCAATAATAACTGGGTTATGGAGGTCAAATAGGCTATCGCACCATGTAAAATACTGGTATTTAGCCGCACCTGGTTACATTGGAAGCCGACATAGTTAGGAAAAGGCTAGACAGATGATGATTAGACTACTGCCACTGGCTTATACGACTTAGCGTTCGCTTTTCGGTATAACATCATCATCATTAGCCTATAATGTTCCCACTGCTGGGACACAGGCCTCCTCTCCGGGGAGTGGGCTTTAATCCACTACGCGGGCCCAGTGCGCGTTGGTAGATGTCACATGTCTTCGAATTTTTGGTTCTAGGACATGCCGGTTTCTTCACGATGTTTTCCTTCACCGTTTTTGAGAGCAGCGATGATGAAATAAATTACACAAAGTAATGAGCCTGCCTGGGTTCGAACCGCCGGCTTACTGCTCGTAAGTCGGGGCTGCCACCACTGGGCCACCACCGCTCTTCGGTATAACGCGAATGGATAAAATAAGGAAAGAGTACATAAGGGGAAGACTGATAGTGGCGCTGGTGACTGAAAAGTTGTGTGATAATTGGTTTGTGGTATGGACATGTGTTGCGGAGGAATGAGGTAAATGTCGTGAGAAAAGTTTTGAGTATGAATGTGGATGGCTATAAGAGTACGGGAAAACTGTGTGACGGATGAAATGGTTAGAAAAGAGGTGCTGACATGACGAGTAATAGAGAAGTATGGAAGAAGACGAAGTGCGGCACCGACCTCAAATAAATTGGTATAAGGGTAGGACTATGATGACAATGTAATTTAAATATAAAAGCATAGAAATTCCGGAATAAATTCCTCAAGTTATGGTAGAAACTGCATTAAATGAACTAAGCTTTACGGACTTTGAGCGAGCCTTTTGCCATAAACCGGGCACAAATATAGACTCCGTGGCTACTATTGAGAAATTCCTGAAGGAAAAACCCATTAACACCTTGCCCGACCTGGGAATTAAACCCAGGACCTCGTGCTCAGCAGTCGCCCTTGCGACCACTAGACCAACGAGGTTAATTAATATTTATTTATTGTTAACTAGCTGCTGTCCGCGACTTCGTTCGCGTGGAAATTTTGATGTTTTATTCAGGGATAAAAAGTAGCTTATGTCCTTTCCCACGATATAATCTACCTCCTTGCCAACTTTCATAACGATCCAATCAGCCGTTTAGTCATGAAAAGGTAACAAACAAACAGAACTTCCGCACTTATAATATTAGTATGGTTACTGAACACTTCTGCATTTATAATATTAGTATGGATTATTCTAATACAGTTTTAAATTGAGTTTATATATCCATAATTATCAATGTTTTGACTGTCTGTTTTCAGACCTACACCACTGAACCGGTCGTTATGAAATTTGACAAATAGATAGCCTGACACCAGGAGAAAGAAGTGCATAGGTTTATTTTCATTCTAAATCGCAGATGAAGACGCGGTCAACAACTAGTTTTAAAATAAGGTTCCGTTGCACGTTGGTACGTAAGTTTATTACCTAGAGAACCTAAATTAGAGGTCGGTAATGTGTTAGGTTCTATGTGTAAGCTTCGAGCTGGCAATACATCACGCCGAGCGCATTTATACCCAACGCTGTTCACTGTAATTCTGTTCTAGCAATGCCAATTTGGTGCATTGCATTGGTGTCGGATTTCGATCTGAATTAATTATTTGATCAGGAACGTAGTTCGGTGAGCGGTGGCAAGCTCCATTGATAGAGCCAAAATGGTTTTCGATACACGCATCCTTTACATAACAACATCTTTTTACTGCAGAAGGAGCTCGTGGCTAAATAATAACAGCCGCGTGGATTAATCTTTAAGGTTAAGCCGTGCTTGCCTAGGGTTGGTCAGGTTATTAAAATTTTGGTAGGTACATAAAAAGTGGACTATGCTGTCTTTATATAACCTTCCCGTAAAGGGTTATTTTCGAAAAACCCTTGGACACGTAATTCTTCGTTTTTTATCAATTATGTTATTACCTAGTTTCGAGTTGATTAGATCACGAAGTAATATTTTACCATACTAACTTCAACCGTGAACTTCTTTTTTCACCTCTTTACGGGTTCTTTTTGAAAAACCTACGATGTAAAATCCATACTAATATTATAAATGCGAATGTCACTCTGTTTGTTTGTTTGTTTGTTACCTTTTCACGACTAAACGGATGATCGGATCTTAATGAAATTTGGCAAGAAGATAGATTTCAACCTGGGGAAGGACATAGGCTATATATCATTACGCTACGACCAATAGGAGCGGAGCAGCAATGAAAAATGTTGCGAAAACGGGGAAAATGTGACGCATACGAATTTGCGCGGGACGGCTAGTATTGATATATTCCTAAATAAGAATTCTTGCTAAGTTACAAGAGATTTGGATCCCGAATTTAGATTTTTCATACAAACTTTAAAATCCTGTAGCTGCCGTCATGCATGGAATTGAGGGTTGTAACTTGGCCAGGTTTATTCCTTTTATTACAAATTCAATTCTATTGGTATGTAGTTTGTTTGTTTCGATTATTGGGTTTAAAATTCCACCATCTCATTTGTTGAGTAGTATTATTAGTGAACGAATAAGTCTAAATACTAATGTTGCACATTTTTGTAATCTACTGTTTAAGTTCTAGAAGATCTTTATATAATTATTTGGTTTTTATTCCTAAAACATAGCCACCTTATTCTATTTTTTTTTTCATTAGACTATGATAACGCAAGGATTCTAACGATACCACATACATCGAAATCGGTTAAGTCGTTTTAAAGTTATGGTGGAATAAAGAAACTTACAAACACACATACACGCAAGAACCCTGACAACACAACACTGTTTTTTTTGGCCAGACATCCCAAAGAAATCATCTTATACAAAAGTCAGTAAAAGAAACATCTCTACCACAAACCCACACAATTTTTCACAGTTATAACACGCGAGACAGCGGTCGATATCCGAATCCCTCATAGGCCAAAGGGTCTAACTAACGCATTGTTGGTTTTCGAGGCCAATATGATGTGAATAAGACCTTCGATTCGTCTTCTTACGCGGTCGGGTTTTTCAATTTAGTCTGTTTGGGGTTTAAGAAAGTTTGGTATTGACAATTTGTATTGAATTGGCTGACATTGTGGAAGGCTCACCCATATACAGTATGTTAGTTTAAACGAGGGACATATTCAAACCCATAATAGTACATGCTAACGATACTAATAAAAATATAAACAAAAAAAAACACTGATAAATAACAGACAGAACCATACCAAAATTTTCGCAAATGTCACGCAACGTGTATACACCCTTGCGCTAGCGACTTAATACTATCGCAGAACATGTGAGCGGGTCAATGACTCTTAGGTATAATCCATTTTCCCTTCATACTTTAAACTTACCTGGCTTAGGACAGTCCAAAATATCTAGGCACTAAACAAATCATTAAAAATTCTTCTATATACGTTATAGGTTTTTTACATATTTGAGACGAGAATCGAATACTGAATACCCTCCCTCAATATGTCCCTCGTTTAACCTAACATACTGTATATGTTAGCTACTGGATGCTAGATTAAATGTGTTTAACAGGCCTGAAGGCTAATTTCCGTCTTTAAATGGCCAAATCATTCCATATATACAAGGTCGTTTTGCATCCTCGTCAAAATTCAGGAGGTTGTCACAAAAGACGTAAATAATCAATTTATATTACGTTACGGCACCCAGTCAATTATTAATAAAAGCTGTTTTTTTATTGTTTAAATTTGTCAGTATTTCAGAATAACCCCCTTGGCGTGATTTAGGGAATAAGAAATTATCGAATAAACGTTTCAGATTGTTTGTATGTGTGCAAGCACGGTTATAGGGCAAGAATCAGACGGGCCGCATTTAAATCACGGGTGGTACGACATTACCGATTTCGGTATGTAAGAAAAACAATACCTTTTCATTTTATTATTGATTCAGGTCGAGAATCATTAGCATAGTTACCTCCTTGAATTTGACGAGGATGCAAACCAACAGCCTGTATATATGTTTGCTACTGGATGCTAGACTCAATGTGTTAAATTAAAAAGCCTGAAGGATAATTTCCGTTTTTAAATGACCAAATCCTTCCATATAAAGGGTGTAAAACACCTCTTAACGAAGCCGAAAGGCACTGGTTTTCCATGTCATTGCGATCATTTTTTTGTTCTACACCATACCTGGGAACCTTCTAGTTACCGAGATATTAGGGTTCAAAGTTCCAACTTTTTGACAAGTATTCTTTTAATACAAGTTTTTAATGTGAGATTTTTACTTTAAAAACCTCCACGACCCCCGTACTATTCAATCCGTCCATCAGCACAATGTTTTGACTGCGTTACATTGAGTTCTACCAAAAAACATCATTTTACACCCCCAAAAAAAAAGTCGTTTCCCAGCAATAATTTTTGCGTAAAGTTACTTAGTTTCATGTACAGAATGCTTGGTTGACGGCTTCGTGATGAGGTGATTTACACCGTGTATACATAAACTCATGCAGTTTTTCCATTCTATTTTGTGTTGTATCGATTGATATATGTATTATAGAAATAGAAAATTGTTTATCATCCAGGCAATACATAGGTACACAGTGTACAATGCAGGTACATCATCATAATCAGGCCAGCCTTTGCCCAAACTATCTTGGGGTCGCCTTTCAGTCTAACTGGATGCAGCTGTGTACCAGTATTTTACATGAAGCGACTGCCTATCCTATATATCTCCACAACCCAGTAACTGGGTAATACTTATACCCTTTGGTAAGATTGAATGTCAGACTTTTGGCTTCTGACTACTCGTAACGACTATCAAAGATCTACAAATGACAGCCGGGACCAACGGCTTAACGTGCTTTGCGAAGCACGGAGGAAACTCGGTATGTAATTATGGTCACCCATCCACAGACCAACCTCGATAAGCACGGTTTAACCTTAAAAATCGACCCGTGCGGCTGTTTTTATTTAGCCGCGAGCTCCTCTCACAATGCAGGTAACAATTACAAAAAGAGATTTTACAAGTGGCTTAAAATATTCCTTAAGGCGCTGGTTCCACGAGCGAGACAATCGCGACGAGTCCGCCCTTATATCGTCGGATAATCTCCACGAACGAGCGATAATTCCGCCGCGTATCGTCACGAGTCGTAACGGAATCGCAGCGTTTCCGCGGTGACTCGTAACGGTATCGCCGCGTTTCCTTGACGACGCGTTGCGTTTAATGCTCGACGGCTGAAATGACGCTGCGTTTGACAGCGCGCCCGCTGCGCGCTCCTCGCGAGCGCGCGGCGGGCTAGCGACGATGTAATGACGTTTCGCGCGCTCATTGCCACTCGTCGCATCGCGGCGATAATATCGCCGTGTGGAGACGGTTCCATAGAGAGTGTATAGAAATACGTGGCACGACGATAATATCGCCGCGATTCTCTCGCTCGTGGAGCCGGCGCCTTAGACTAGTTAAAATAGTGTTGTTGCTGTGTGAGCCCCAAACTAGACGGTCAGTCTGTATCTTAGGGCTCGAAATATGATACGTAGTTACGTCGGTGGATTGGAGTTTTCTGAAACGTCTGTGCGTGTCGATTTACCAATGAGATTCAATTAAGCCTTTTTGATACCAAACATTCTAGGGCACTCTGGGCCAGCATCATAGAATGACCCTCTACCTTTTACTGCGAGGAGCCCTAGGTTCCAGCTGTGGGCACATTACTCATTCAAAATAAATTTTCAAAAAATCAAAATAAATCCCAAATTAATAGAATTTTTTTATACATGTGGTAAGTATCATGTGACAAAAGAAGCTCCTATCGATTCAATACAAAATTGGACATTTTGAATTACAAAAAGATATAGGGTCAAAGGGTTTCATTACAATCGTGTAAACATAATTGGCAATTTGTAAGATCAAGAGGACCGTTACGAACGGTGGACCGAGTCAGATCAATGTAGACAATTTCACCATTAACTGACAAAGTGGTGGACTCATTTTCTTTCTCTAACATATTGCCATACAATCTGTCTGTCTGACAGGACGTTCTATTATTGTATTTTTGTCAAAGTTTGTTAATTTTTGTTACTGGATAAACATTTACCCAATAAAAATTTGGAGTAAAGAAATGAAAGTTAAATCTCAAAAAATGTAGTGAATTTGAACTTTATAATTATGGTTGTATTTAACATTTTTTAAATAACTTAACGAGAACAAAGCGCTGTTGCTGGCAACAGCTATTTAATTAATGATTTGACGTTATTTATTTTCTCAAGGACAATGAACCTCATACAAAATAATTCAATTCTCATTTATGCGCGATAACGCGTACCGTCAAACGCAGAGTTCACTAATCTATTCAGCTGTTTCCCTGAATACCAAAGGTAAACGCTCTTTGGCCTCGAAAATCTAATAATAAATCTAAATATCGCTCCGATAATCATTCAATAATCCTTCAAGCATTTGATCCAGTTCAATTTATCATGCTTCACACCGAAGAAACCGTAACAAAATCCACTCAAGTAATAAATCTTAAACTTAAGTAATATCGTACGACGATAGATAGCGCCACCTGCGAAGTGCAAGAACTAACCGGAAAGTGAATAGATCGAGCGTTGAGAAATTATTTCTATCGAAGACTGGGATCTCGGTGTTAAATGCTGAATGAACTACGTCGGTATACCTGTGTCTGAATTTAAACTTTATCGTAGTAGTTAAAAAAATCAGAATAGCTTAGGAAAGGATTGTAGTGTTTGACTGTTAGACAAAGCTTTTCATAAATGACGAAAGAATATTAACTAGAAAAAAAAAAAAACACCCGACTGAAAAAAACTGGAATGCAAAATCAAGCACGTTTTAAATTACACATAACTCGGAAGTAGGCGGTAGGTGCCAATTCTTGCACAAAGGAAAATGTACCTTGTTTTGTAGTAAGCAACGACTTTTGTCGGGCCTACGATATCCTTCCATACTTATGTACCTACTAACGCTGTAACATAAAAATATTGTAAAACCAAATGATTTTAAAAGAGTAACCATGGAGTTTCTTGCTGGTTCTTCTCCATGGGAAACGACCAACCCGAACCGTGCACCTTTTTTGTTGACGTTTTACAAGTGCCCATGTAGGCCTATGTGAAATAAAAATATTTTGATTTTGATTTTGATCGTAGAAAACTAAGGAAATACTGTATACATACTTACTTTGGAAACAGCCTGTGAAGTAGCAAGCGTGACCGCTTTTTTCTCTACAAGACGAAGTGTAATCTCTTTGTATACTAGTAATATTTACTTTGTATACAAAGTAACTATTACTAGTATACAAAGAGATTTTAAAAGAGTAACCATGGAGTTTCTTGCCGGTTCTTCTCCATGGGAAACGACCAACCCGAACCGTGAACCTTTTTTGCTGACGTTTTACAAGTGCCCATGTAGGCCTATGTGAAATAAAATTATTTTGATTTTGATTTTGATCGTAGAAAACTAAGGAAATACTGTATACATACTTACTTTGGAAACAGCCTGTGAAGTAGCAAGCGTGACCGCTTCTTTCACTACAAGACGGAGCGTAATCTCTTTGTATACTAGTAATAGTTACTTTGTATACAAAGTAACTATTACTTAGTATTATTATTACTAAAAACTACTACTACAAAAAAAAGTTATAATAACTTTGTATACAAAGAGATTATGCTATTCTTCGTCGGAATAAAATAATCTTTCATAAGAGGTACTAATGTAATAATAATCAGTTCCTACTTCGAACGTTGTCACCATTATGGTTTCGTTCCTGAATATTCTTCTACTATGAAAATGCTACCCCTGTAGGTTAGACGAAAGGCTAGTTTCCGTGTCAAAACTGAATAGGTAACTAATACACACAATATACTTTAATATTAATGACTCACAGAAAACAGATTGATGATTAGTATGATCACAGTATTTCGTAATTAGCGTGTATGTCACATGCTCCTGTTTGTCGGTACCCGCGACAAACAACCAAACTACTGGTTACCGGTTTACCAGTGTTATCTATTCGTTATTGAAGAGACTATACAATCAATGTTACTATATGTACCAACGTATATTGCAAACTAACGCGTTCGGAATATTGTGAGCACAACCGATATTGAGGGGAAAAAAACGCTTAAAAAACTAGCCAGCTATTCGGTTCAACTTTTTTGCAAATTGGTTTCTAGTTTTGAAAAAAATCTAGGGTTAAAATTGACAAATTCTTTACCCATTTACATTACGCCAAAGCAAATTCAATTTTGTAACTACGTAAGCAACGACAAGCTCGCATAATAACCCTTTTTCGGGAAAATCTTCATAAGGCCTGGCTTAAAGCTGTGCTGGAGCAAAATACAACTGTTTATACTTGATGGATCACAGAACACCAACGTACACCGCGCACTAATATACCGTATATTGTACGTCATATATCTTCTTATATAAAAAGGCTTCCTCCATCCCATATTAGGATAAGAGGATTACTTTTGGTGTCGAGTTACGTTCCATACTACCGACTTGATTCGGGCCCCGGCTTTGCTCCCGTATATTCCTTTTTTATTAACACTGACACGTCTCAGCAAGACTTAGGAGAATACTGGCACTCTCAAATATGAACACTACACGTTATTGAGAAAAATTGTATCGTAGAAAGTGATTTATCAAAAAAAGGTCCGAACGCTTTTGGAAATAGAAAAAGTTTGGGACATTCTTTACGCTGTAAACAAAAGAAAGGTGTTTCGTGAAATAATAAAGAATGTTTTGTGAAAAGTTCTCGTTGTTTTCAAAGGTAGCAACTGCTTTTGAAAATCGTAAAACAACAAGAGGCAATTGCAGGATAGAACCACCTGATCTCGAGGTCGTGAAGTTTTATTGAACTAAAGTAAAAGCTATTATCTATTTGGAAACGAAATACTTACCACATCTTTGCCGGTTTCAATTAAAAAAGTCACTGAGAAAACAGAAACTAAATTCACAAGTAAATAAACTAAATTTTTGGTAATGCTGAAAGTTAATCTCCCTCAGAAATGACCTTTGCTTAGGCATTCTAAGAAGACAGCCGTCGTATATTATTCTTCGAGGACCCTGAATGGGGAATGGGATTCGGAGCATGGCTTTTCCTCGCCTCTTCGCCAACTTAACGTCAACTAACGTCAAGGATTAGAAGATTATCCCCCACGCATGAAAACAACATAATATTTTGCGATTTACTCCGTACTTGAACAGAATAAGATATTTTTGTTCTCAAATCGAATTTTTGTAGTAAATAACATTGTTTATTATTTGTAAACTATTTATAGGATGAATTTGTGCGTCTAAAACATTCAAGAACTGAGAATGTCGATATTCAACGGTAATGGTGACACTGACAGTTGTTCTTGAACGCGGTTTAAATGTGTAGATCGCGTTCAGTTTCATCGGTTAAATTCACCTGGAGTAAAATAAACATTTACATTTTTTTTTTTCATCTCACTAATATCATAAAGGCGATAGTTTGTGAGTGAGTGAGTGTGTGTGTGTTTGTATGTTTGTCACTCCTTCACGCCTCAATGGCTGAATGGTTTTGAACGACATTTGGTATGAAGATAGCTTATACCCTGGTTTAACACATAGGCTTTTTTCCCGGTCTGCGCGCACCGCGGGGCGCAGCTAGTAGCTAGCCCAATAAATGGATAATGATATAAATTATCATTTGTTAGATAATTTATTCAATGATATTGAATAAATTATCTAACAAATTAATATAAATGACAAACCACGTAAAATAAGGTGTTGGACGTTATTTCTAATAGTTTCTAATTTTGAGTACCTTCACCAAACAGTCCTTATTTACTTTTAATTCTAATAATGATACCCAAAATCTAGACTTCAAAACACTCATATCCATAAAAAGTATCTAAAACATATATGAGAAAAATAAGGTAAATGAATCCGAGCAAAAGAAACAAATTGGCTACATTTTAAGGGCACTTTGATCAGCCGAAAATTCCCATTACACGTTGATTTACTGCCGGAGTTTCTTTACGAATGTTTTCAAATCAAAGAGGAGACGAAACAGTATATTATAATGCCAGTGTAAAATTTTTATTAACTAGGAGAATATTAATGTTCAGTGACAGTGAAAATACGTTCCCCAACTTAATATATTTTTTGTTTACAAAAAGATACAAATTAACCACTTATTCAGATATTTAACCGGTCCGGTCCGTCAATATCACATTTATTTTATACGAAAATAAATGTAAACTAGATTCATCTGTTACTCAGTCCATTAAAAACCGAAAAGTTTCTGTTGATTTAATCTTTTTTTTAGTTTGTTTTTTGAGCGATCAAATATAGTTTTTAAACCCTGAACAAAAGACAGGTGTTATAAGTTTGGAGCGTGTGTCTGTACGTCTGTATTTCTATGTGTCTCTCGGTGGTATCATAGCTCCTGGATTGATGAACAGATTTTGATTATGTTTTTTTTATTCAGAAGTCTGCTATAGAAGCAAAAGATATCATGTATCTTAACTTCTCAAAAGCAATAATCTGAAAACTGACGAGGGTTTAAACAAGTCAACTGTAGTACATTCTTTAATAGAGGATCGGACTGGGTAAAGAAAACGACATTCTATTTTGTCCGTCAGACAGGTAATACAAAAATATTAGACACGTATTTTTTGTTTTATCAAAATATCAAAAAAATACTTAGTTAGAACTCATTAAAGTTGGAGAGTGGGGGCTTACTACGTCACAAGTGGGTATAAAACTTACCTACATGTGACGTCATGCGCCATTTCAACTCAATATAACTCCGTAATTTTATGACCACGTGAAAAAATAAAAAATACGTGTCCAATACTTTTCAATAAACTACCCGACGGACAAAGAAAAAAAAAATAGGATTATTCCCTATTGTCTCGCTTGGAATGAAATTTGTTTTTTTTTTTTTAATAGTTATTGGCAATTCTTTGTTTTAAATTTTTAGATACTAGTAACTTAAAACTAGGTTAGTTTAATTTATTTTTTATTTTCTTGTACAATTTCATTATGCATACGGGGTTTACCTTTGAGTGAGTGAGTTGCACTGATGTATAGGTATTAATTTTTGCAAAAATCCAGCGTTGACAATAATTGTTGGTGGACCAATAAATAAATAAATCAAATTGTAACTTATTAGAAGCTCCTTTTATGAGCCCTTAGGCAAACAATATGAACTGTAGTTAATTACTATGTAACATTCCCTTATTGAGTAGTTACTCCTAAACATCATTAGTAACTTATTTGCTCATTATTTCATAACAAGTACATAACATAACATTACATCTGTTTTCTCAGAAACATTAGGGGTGTGCCGTACACGTACATTTCACCAATAATAGTGAAAATATAAAGTAACTAATATACTCAAAAAGTTCAGACGCAAACCGCCGTTTTTCTGACCTCGCCGTCGAGGTCCATCGCGACGTCCCGGTCCATGCCCTCCCCGACCCTCGCTCGAGCCAGCCCGCGATGCTGTGCCAGTAGATTTAAATCAGCCCCAAAATAATAATATCATTCAGATTCAGCCTGTCCCCATGCTGTCCTCCCCCAGCGACCTAAGCCTAGCCCTAAGCCGAGGCTCGTACCCCACAGGGGGTGCCCTTAGCGTGTAGTCGCTTAGTTTGTAAGTTATTATCACCTGGCTGAAGGCCTTACTAAGAGCCAATGCACCTACAGGATAGTCCGGTTAAGCAGACGATAACATAAAAAAAACTGAGAATTCCTTTTGGGGGAAAGGACAATATCGAAGTTGAGATCAATGAGGCAGTTACGACAACATAATACTTTGTCGCCAAATTACTTTTGATTCGATTTTGGGTAGGCAGTTCATTCACTGCATTAGAAGTTAAAAGTCAACAATTTTTTATACTAAATAGGTTTGCGTTTGACTGCAAATCGCCTGATGTGACGTGATAATGTGACCTAGGACCACGCGTGTCTAGAAGAAACCAATTCACTCGAACTTTGAAGGTGTAGCGACCTACAAAAAGCAACTTACTACAAAAAGTACTACAGCGC
Source organism: Cerastis leucographa (assembly GCA_963082945.1). Classification (NCBI taxonomy): domain Eukaryota; kingdom Metazoa; phylum Arthropoda; class Insecta; order Lepidoptera; family Noctuidae; genus Cerastis; species Cerastis leucographa. The sequence continues at coordinate 7,489,483 of OY720382.1, forward strand.
CATCTATGACACGACGGAAGAACTAATATCAATTTCCTACATCTCGCAAGCAAAGTTTACATCGACTTAAGACTATATAGAAAAACCCGACAACAACTGTCAGGCAGCTGCCCACCAGACGTAACTCCTGTCTGGCCGGAGGATCCTCCCTTTTCTATGGAGTATCGAGGAACTTTACACCCTGTTCCTCATACCCCTAAAAAGGTATCCAGATTATAATGACCAGGGAACAGAGAAGCCGGTAGTTAATTCCACAGACTGGCGGTTCCCACAATAAATCTGGAGCAATTTACACAATTCCAAGATGACCTATCACAACAGCACTCACAGGATTTTAGATAATAAAAATATCTTGAAGTGAACGGACGGTACTCAGAATACACAAGCAGCTGTTTTTATTTAATTTTCAGAATCAGCATAGCAGAAATAGTCAGGCGTTTTCCTTTTTGACATTCACTTTTTATTAATTGCCTGATTGGGTAAAAAATAAAAACTGATTTAATTCATAACAACGCTAACTTAATTAAGATGCATGGTTTTGATACTGTGATTTTATTAAGATTATCCCTTAAATAGAGGAGCTCGTGGCTAAATAATAACAGCCGCACGGATCAACTTTTAAGGTTAAGCCGTGCTTGCCGAGGTTGGTCCGTGGATGGGTGACCATAATTACATACCGAGTTTCCTCCGTGCCTCGGAAAGTACGTTAAGCCGTTGTTCCCGGCTGCCATTTGTAGATCTTTCACAGTCGTTATGAGTAGTCAGAAGCCAAAAGTCTGACATCCAGTCATACCAAGGGGTATCGTATTACCCAGTCACAGGGTTGTGGAGGTCAGATAGGCAGTCGCTTCATGTAAAATACTGATATTCAGCTGCATCCGGTTAGACTGGAAGCCGACTCCAAGTTTATTTTTTATTTTTGGAAGTTCCTTATCGTGCGTTGTGAAAGGGGGCTAGACGGAAAAAAATCTTCTTTAAAATAAAGTTGAAATTTCCTTAAATTACGTACAATTGGGGTGTGTATGTGAGTAAGGATAGATATGATTATTATTTTGAGTGACCGAACTACAAAGTACAAATTCGGTTGTGCAGTTAAGTAAGACGTATTGCTTCGAATTAATGATTAATCTTCCTTAAATTAAATATTTTATTTATCGCACACTAACTTAAATCTAAAATGTATTTTATTATAAATATGCTCGCGCTTGACTATTATCTCACCTGATGGTAAGCGATGATTTGGTCGACGGTGAAGCACGCTTGCCTAGAAGAAACCTATTCACTCTTGACTTGAAGACCCCCAGATTGTAGCTATCGGGAAACACAGACTCCGGCAGGGAATTCCACTCCTTAGTTAGATAGAAGATAGTTTGGGAAAAGGCTAGGCAGATGATATCCCTTGAATGGAATATTACTACGATTTTCAGACTGTGATCAGTGTTACTTCTTCTAAGCGTGTCGATGACAATTTAAAATGCGCCAGCTCAAAATTTGACGACGAGTTTGGCACTTTCAGTAGCGTCGATCAGCTCCTATGACGTGCAAACAACAGGACAGGTAGGGCACGATATCAAGTGTCCCATCGTTTTTGGGTCAGCACCACATTTACAAGGCAGAGCAGAGTCATCTATAAATCTCCACCGGTGTCCGGAGTCTATTCAAAGACTGAAAGAAAAGAAGAAAGAATTAAAAAAAAAACCGGCCAAGTGCGAGTCGGACTCGCGCACCGAGGGTTCCGTACTTTTAAAACCGTTATTATTTAAAATATTTTTATTAAATTATGTAACTAAAAATTTACGGTTTTCGCAATTTTCCCTTTATCTGTGTTATAAGACATTGCTTCGTAGCAAATTTCAAGATTCTGAGTTCACGGGAAGTACCCTGTAGGTTTTGATTCCCTTGCGAGTGTCGAAAATTTGCGGAAATTTGCAACATAAACGTATGTATCTTTTGATAGCGTTGGCTTAGAAGTTTGAGAAGACAGACAGACAGACGGACAACAAAGTGATCCTATAAGGGTTCCGTTTTTTCCTTTAGAGGTACGAAACCCTAAAAATATATGTTGGGCCCATGCCACAAGTACACACAATACAATGTAAAAACTTAAAAATATACCGAAAAAGGGAAAAAATATAATTGTGTGTCTCACGTATTCGCCAAAAAGGCCCAGTTCAGCAAATTGCCGAGCAGCTAGTGCCCGACGCTGATTTTCAGTTGGACCTGAGATAGTGATGTGACGGACGTAAAACAGTTTAAGTTTAATTGTGTTAATAATTATGTAGTGTGGTGTAGTGTATGAATAGGTACTTAAATATATAATAAATTTATCACTAAACTACTACTACTACCAGACTACCAGGTCAGCCATGGCAACTCATGTCCAGTCTATCAGAAACGTATAAACAGTTTCAGAAATAAGTCAAATATAATTCGATACACCCGTTAATACCCGTTCATGATGTGTTAAAATGATTCATTTAACAAAACACCAACAGGTATAACACATTATTTTTATAGGTATAACTTTAGCTGTGTAATACTGCCTTAGCACCTTTTGTGTTTAAGTGCCAATAAAGGAGTTTTTAACTAATAATAACAAAGCCTATGTTACAAACTTCGCCTACCCTTACGCAGTAATACTCTCCAAAGAGTAATTCAACTCTCTCCAGCAGTTTCAAGTGTTCATAATTCCGTTTGAGTCCACAACTAAGCGGGCCTCCATTCAGCGATACTGCGATATACATGATAGCCGCAATGCAAAGGGACGTAAAAGCTATTATTCTTAAATAAGCAATCTTCTCCAGTATTAAATTATATTCACGTCGGGTTTCCCTGGATATTATAGTTTTAACAAGACCCCTTTGTTACAAAGACGCTTTTGTCCTTAGAAATGAACAGGGTCACGGCAAATGACAGTGATACCTTCCTTAGATTATTCTGTTCTCCTTTGTAAATCAGCGTTTGGCCGTAAAACTTGCCTGGATTAAAATTCATTAGTGTTTCCGGAGGACCAATAGAAGATTGGAGACTAGCTTCGGAAAGCTTTTAATGAATATTGAATAAAAGGCCTTTCATAATCACACTGGATGTAACTTGAAAATGTGGACAGATTTGGGACAACGATAGATTGGGGTTCGCACTTGTCTAAAAAGTAGTTCGTCTGAAACAAATTGCTTTTTATCTCGAAAAGAAACGTTCCAGAAGTGGAACGGCCTTGTATTTTTTAGCTATTTTAGTTGTTCTTCAGTATAACACTCTCTTAGATACTTTTCCATAGATACAAGTACTTGCTAAAACGTCTGACACATACTTGTCATAACTCAACTATTCCTCCGCTACCTGTTTAAAAGTCGACACCAGCTCCACATCTCAATCTTACTAAAAGATGACGACGCTTACTGACATTTGTCAGGATCGAGAGCTTAAGACGTTCCTTACATAAAATACAATTACTGACTGGCAGTCTACACGTGTTTTGCATCAACACAAAAGCCTTAAACACAGTAAAAGAAATATATTGAGGATACTGTCCTTGGGTGATCCCTTGGGAAGATGAAGGCGCTTCTAAGATATAGATAGGAAGTTTTTATTCGGGCACAACTGCTGACTACATCCGTCACGGCCCGGTCCGACGGGTTTTTCATAGAATGCATCACAATTTGTCATCTCCCGAGGCCAAATATTAGCATAACAAGAGATCCGAGAACCCCCGTTTCCCCGCCATTTAATTCCGTCTGATGCCCATTTGTTAGACTCAACTCTGCCCAACTACCTTTGTTACACCAACTGAACAGTCGAAGTACTTTAAAAGTTCGCAGAACTAAAGTTCGGCAGAATAAATACCCCAAGTTCGGTTGCTTGGAGATACTAAAGATGTTAGTAAGTACATTGGTCGGCATTAGTGGTTAGTTTATGTAAAATTGGGGGAAATATTTAGTGGGTCTGTTGAGTAACAAGTTTAACTGAAGTTTGACCATAACTCATAAATCTTGTAATGTGTTAAGTCCTTCAATGCTTCCTAAGAGGATGGACGAGGGTACATAATAATTATGTTATGTTGGTTATGGCACCCTTTACGGTTGTTCATTTTACGGAGGTCTACGTTATAATCAATTAATGTGACGTTACCAACACTTCACGTTTCGTGTGTTTCATCTTATTGTGTTTATCCAGTTTTTTACATACTGTTTTGCAGGTACCTATTGAAGATTTAAACAATTCCATGTTTTTATAAAGTTACAGTAACATAAAATGTAGATATATTTAAGACTAGCTATACCGCGAAACTTCGTCTGCGTCACATTTCCCCTGTTTTCGCAACATTTTTTCATTGCTGCTCCGCTCCTATTGGTCGTAGCGTAAGACGATAAATGGCTCTATCCAACACTGAAAGAATTTTTCAAATCGGACCAGTAGTTCCTGACATTAGTGCGTTCAAGCAAACAGACAAACAAGCAAACTCTTCAGATTTATTATTAGTACTAGCTTCTGCCCGCGGCTTCGCCCGCGTGGAGTTCGGCAATTGCCCACGTATGCGTTAACCCCCCAAAATAATGTCGAAAATAGTCATTTAAATGTTATAGATAACAGTTGTTGCCCGCGGCTTCGCAGTTCTCACTTAAATCAATGCCAGACATAGCCTAGGGGAGGATATTCAGACAATGCGAATGCGTATTTTAAATTTTATTATTTGCACTTAGAAAATGAAGTCGTCATTTTCGTTATCGGCGACCCTGAAGTCCACAAAAACGACACCCGTGAAAGTAAAACCGTAAGTTGTCCTCGGCTTCAATTTGGTCAGCGACCCCGAAAACCACGAAAACGACACCAATGAACGAAAAACAGGAAATTTTCCTCGGCGCCATCTCGGATTTTCATTTTCATTGCCAGCGACCCGATAAAACCACGAAAACGACACCCATGAAGCCATAGAGTCGCGTGAGTGTCTTTCGCGCAAGTATCCATGCGCAATATATTTTCGTCCCGCAAGTGTCCTTCGCACAAATGACCCAGATTGCCTAGAAGTGTGAACTTATATGAAGTTTTTTTTAGCGTATTTGTCCATACAAAAGTGCTAACACTACAAAACAAAAATAAAAAAATTGCCGCCCCTGTTATCGTCTGAGGGGTGGATTTTCCAAAAACATTGATACGTGTTTATCAATTCCATCGAGAAATACAAATAGTAAATTTCAAGCTGTGCAGACTATATTTGTTTTACTAATGTTCCAACCCCTTTTCTCCCTTTTGGGGTCGAATTTCCAAAAACGGCCAAATACGTGTTCATTTATTTTTGCTCAGAAACTTCAATATTTAATGTCATTCTTCTTACTTCAAAAATGACGGATTCCGCATAAAAACTTTGAACCCCCATCTCACCCTGTTAGGGGGTAATTTCTCGAAAACGCTAAAATATCTATTTATTTATTTCTAACCAGAAGCTTGTATATGAAATTTCAGCCTTCTAACTTTAAAAATGACGATTTTCCATACAAACTTTCATCCCCTATTTAGGTTCCTTGTCTACATTATAAAGGGAACCTCTGTGCTAAATTTCAGCTTTCTAGGTTCAAAGGTTTGGGCTGGGAGTTCATTAGTCAGTCAATCAGTCAGTCAGGACTTCTCTTTTTATTTATATATATATAATAATAATAATAATAGATAGATAGGTAATAAGTAGCTGTCCAGCGCAACTTCGTCTGCGTCACATTTTCCCCGTTTTCGCAACATTTTTCATTTCTACTCCGCACCTATTGGTTGTAGCGTGAAGATATATAGCCTATAGCCTTCCTCGATAAATGGGCTATCTAACACTGAAATAATTTTTCAAATCGGATCAGTAGTTCCTGTGATTAGCGCGTTCAAGCAAACAAACAAACAAACTCTTCAGCTTTATAACATTAGTATAGATAATAATAAAGTATAGATTAGATATTAGATTGGTGGCCCAGCTTTAAATCCAAATAAACAGTATTCAAATAAATAATTAAATGATATGAACGACATCAATTAAATATAAACTATAATTATTAACAGTCTCTAAATGTCATTAATTTCATCAAAGTAAAGTAGAAATGTTGTCTAATTAATTTCTATTATTGAAACATAATTTCTGGTTCTTTAATTAAAGTTTTATAAATAAAAACTTCAAAAGAGAAAATTGGAGTATTCTGCTTTTATAATTGTTTTTTAATTACAAAAGGTAGTTGTCCTCATGTAAATGGAAAAATTATTTTGAAAAATGGTGGGATTCTGAGAGGCATTTTATACCGTATTTTATACGTTTTATATATTCTTACTCCAAATTGGCGGTGATAGCATAATGGTGTGATCCTCGGACTGCTAAGTTAAAGGTTTTAAGTTCAAACCCAAAACACGCACATCAGATTTTTCAAATTCATGTACATATTTTATAATTATCACTTGCTTGTTTGTGATAAAAACCTGAGTAATATTTAATGCCTGAGTGATATTTCTGGACGACATGTAAAGCTAATTCAGAGGCTCATAGACGGCATTAAATTCTGAAATCAAGTTAGGCACTTTTTACACAATAAAGAAAGAAATCCCATGTCTAGAGGGCGCGGATTAAGTCGGAAACCGCGCCCTCTAGACATTATCTACATCGGCGGTCAAGCAAAAGGTCTCTTTATGCCTAGGTACCTACTGCTATTTATTTAGGTCCCAGGTCAGACTTTCTCAAACATAGTTCGAAAATCTAGTTCTAAAAAACAAGGGCTTATGTTTGACATAACACCAGATAAAGTAAATATAACCTTAAAAAACATTTTTATACTGCCTAAAATAGTAAATGATCACCAGAATTAAAAACCTGAAAATCACAGCTCCGAACTAAGGCGTAGTCGACGGAGCCCCGCTACGCGGGGCTCCTATTTCTCTCTGCAGGGTTTAAAGTAACCTAACACGAAGGGGATGTCGGGGTCTTAGTTCAATCGCTCCGCTCGCTCACTAGACCCCGCCATCCCCTTCGAACCTCACCTGTCCGAGTCGGGGTGCCCAATATCCCGAGCTCGCTTTGCTCGCACTTGCTTCCTAAGTTCTTCTTGCCACAAAATTTGGTGATCATTTACTATATTTGGTCTTTGAATACAATTTTTTTGGTGTTTAGTTTTTTTTTTTGGGTAACGTAGCTTAGGATCTCAAAGTATTTTTTGGTGCTCATTATATTTAATCCCAAAAACAAGAGACAATAAAAATAAAACATATCCTCTCCAGCCCCGTGGTTCCCATATGGGAACGCCGAACAATTCGGTTGAACCCCGAGGTTCCCATATGGGAACGCCTCGTACAAGCAAACTTAAACCCTTATCGTACGTACAGTAAGGGTCTAATTCGTTTGTAAAAATTTACGTCTCTGGCCAACTAGAGTTCGATTAAAATGAAACCAAACATACCAACCTAACAACTGCACAAAATTATTAAAAAAATAAAGAAACGCGTCTTTGTCGACTGTCAAAATGAGTCATGGCGGCCAGTGTGGAACGGTGGTGTTTTGTTTTGGAATGCAGTGAAATTTTTGTGTTTTGTGTTGTTAAACTTTGGTAAGTAAATGTATAGTATGTTATAAGTGTATAATGTAACTTTTTAGATAGTCATTTGCTGGAAAAAATATCTAAAAATTATGTTTTTGACCCAAAAATTTCTCCAAAAATTCCTTTGTTGTGAAGTTCGTCAGTCGAAATTGAAAATATGATTTTGACTCTTTTACAATGAAATATGGTCTTGGAAACATTAGTAATAAGCGAAAAAATAGTGATAATTCATAATTTCATGCATTCGAGGCATATTTATTCATATTTATTGATATTTCAAGTATTTTCATGCATTGAACTGCGTAGTTAGAAAATGGCCGATTCTAATAAGACGTTTGAATTGGAATCTTGCAAGAATAATTTATGTAGGACTCCTAAAAAACACTGTCATTAGATTATTTGTATATTTGTTATGTTAGATCTAAAGTTTCGTGTAAATTGATTCAGTAGTTTTACCAAAAAAAAACAAACTACGACAACAGTATGTTTGCGGCGAGCTCTCTGAATTCTATGCGATGTTTATAATTCTCAAGTAGTTATAAAACAGTTGTTTATATTGTAATACATGGTCTCGTTAATCAAGAACCCGAAACTGTTTACCGCTTGAGATAAGAGCTAATAGAACTCGCGCGATAAGCTTTTTATGAGCGCAGGACACTTGACACGCTCGATGACGTCATTGTGAGGCCGGCTGGGTGTTTTACCGTTTAGCCGCAAGGTTGGAGAGGATAAGACGCTCCTACAATTGTGAGATAGAACAAATAACAGTAAAAGTAGTTTACAAATTAGACGTCGTAAGTTTGAAACTTCACAAGTCCAGGAGAATTGTGAAGGAAATGATTGGAGTAGGTATAAAGAGGGTGGAAGACTTGAATCTTCTTTTGTTACTGTTGGAAACTTTACATTTTGTTTGCAGTCCTGTAGATGGTACTTACCTACTGGTTAATAGGATTTTGAATTGATCAAATCTAGATAGTTATTTCGTTTCGTTTTTTTTTGGAAGAAGAGTTTGTAGTACCTTTGCAGTGGGTAGGATCAATCTCGAATTCAACATAGAAAAAGCGTAAGAGACAGTAGTACATATTAATGCAAGTGTGTAAAGTTACTCATTGCTTTCAAGGCGAGATTGGGCGTTATTGAGCCATTAATCACTTGTATTAAAAAGCACGAGTGTTTTTTACACTTCTTTTGAACCTAAGGGCTGTGCATTACGTCTGCCAGGGCTGCGGGTTGTTCGAAAGAGATACCGTGGCCCTGGAACACAAAGGGCTAAGAAGGAACATGGATGGGTTTTAGTCAGTACAAGTCTGACACTACCTTCCGCTCCGCCCAGAGTGGGGTGGGGTCATTTGATGATTTCCGATCATTAAAAAAAAAAATATTGCTGTGTTTTACCTGTCAGGTTGCGGGACTGTTCCTAAGAGATACCGTGGTCCTGGAACACAAAAGGCTAAGAAGGAACATGGATGGGTTTTATCCAGTACAAGTCTGACACTCGCTCCCGCTCCGCCCAGAGCGGGAGAAGTCATTTGATGATTTCCCATCCGTAAAAAAAAGGGCTGGGCATTAGGAGCTTTTGAACTAGTGTATTTTAAAATAAATGATAACACAAGTTCTATTCCCAATACTTGTCCAAAGTTTTCAATAATATCAAAATATTCATTACAATATTCTCAAACTCATCCACAACTAACTTTTTGGCGCTTTAATAATATTTTACAACTTTTTCGTCTGACTGACCAAAGTTACCGTCGCAATGAATAGCAGAATTTAGACTGACTTGGAAAAGCGATTCCGGATTCGAAAACTTCAAAAGGATTTGATATTTTGAAAGAGAAATAATATGATCGAATCTTCAAACACGTTTTTTTTCTTTCATTCTCCGGTGTCAGCCGTCATGCTATATTTTACTTCTTTTCATCACACACAAACTGTCCATCTTCCGTGGTCTTCTTTTCCCTCTCCATCCATCAAAATTTATATTCTTCTCTCTTAAAGTCAAATGCAATCATCCAACCTCATCACATGTCCATACCCTTTCATTTGCGATTCCGTTTTAACTTTTTTATTACTATAATAACTTTCTAACGTCCTCTAATACAGCGTGTATCAGTAAGTTGTGATCATATTTTACAGTATGGTACTCACCATCAAACCGAACAACTTTATGTATGCGTTCAACATCGAAATCCCGAAAAATAATCGCTGCCCCATACATAATTTTAATACCTACTCGACCCACTCGACCCACATTTATTCATTATTCTTTCAGTCTCATGCAATTCATCTCTCCTCATCACAAATGTCCATACCAAGAATACTTCTCTTTCAACTTTTCTAAAACTGGTGCATCTTCCAAACATCCTCTAATATACTCGGTTCTTACTTTTCATCAGCATCCAGAATAAATCCCTCAACAAAATTTTGATGAGGGCTCAAAGTAAATACTTGGTGGGAATGAGCCTCATTAATCGGACTGCTGGAGCGGATTTTAACTTTGTGTGGTGTCGTATCGCTAGAACAATGGATTTCTGTTTCACGACCCGCAGTTGTGGAATCCGCCATCTTGCTTTGTGGTTGTGCTTGCAAAAACAATGAGCGATTGTTTATTGATTATGTGCGGTGACTGTTTTTGAGCTCTTCAGTTCAAGTTTTCAGTGGAATAATTTTAATTTGTTTTTGACGGACGATGTTTAAGATAGAGTTATCGAAAAAGTCCTGACAAGGCAATGAGAGCCTATTATTTGACGAACTTATTATTGTAGTTTAATTTTCGCATAAAACATGTATAACTACGTTGTACTATGTTTTATGCGAAAATTTATAAATTAAACTCGAAACAAATATGTATGTAACAACCGATAATAAAAAACGGGACATTTTATATGAAGTGGACTAAATACGTAAATATAAGGTATTTTTGTGGAAAAATTGTTTAAGCAAATATAATTTACTTTATATAAATAACTACAACATCAAATATTTGCATGATAAGCACACTCGTGCGATAAAAATAAATATGTCACGGCTTTACTTGAAATAGTAAGTCATATTCATATTTCAGGTACTTTAAATAAATGCTACATATTTAGATAAGGTAGGAAAATTACGGATAATTTTTTAATAGAAATGAAGGGAAAATTGTATCTATTCTTACACAAATAACACCTTTATTCATATCAAAGTAAAGTTAATTTTATCCTGCGGTCTCGAGACAAAAATAGTCCATCCACTTCACCTGTGGGTGTCGTTTGTGAGAACTAAATGGTTTCTTGAAGATATTAGTCAGTTAATTAAGGATTCACATTGTTAAAAGACAGGCCATAATAAAAAAAATGGTAACAAATGCTTGTTGGTATTTTGATATCACCACCTTCTCTATCTTATGCCCAACAATATTTAATAGTACTACTCTTAGTAATAATATAATTTCATTACTCAAGGGCGGTAAGTAGATTAAATAAATCAACCATTGACTGTAAAACATATTTTTTAGCACATCGCCCACTGAATATAAAAGGGACACAAATCAAAACGCAGATATTTTATACGACGACGATTATTGTAATTATTTTATCATTCATTTTTATTTTCCAAATTGAATTATCTCAATTCAAACTAACCTTCTAATCGCGAAGTTTTTTATAATAATAATAATTCATTTATTTATCAGACACAATGATCCATAATTTTGTTAGTAGGTACACTTCAAAATATTGTTAGTAATTCAAAAATCAGAGACAATAAATACACACAACACAATGTTTTTATGTCGGTCCATCCATTACTGATATTATAAAGAACTTTTTTCTTTTTTTCATAACCTTTACGCTGCGGGCAAAGTTAATCGGTCATATTTTAGACAAACAACGCTCTTAGTTACTCTTGCCAATTAAATTACGTAAATGATTGATTATAATAATTTTTAGTGACGCCCCACAGTATTCCTATTTATAATGAACAGATGTAACTTTCGAAAGAACCACTGAAGGAATTGATTGACGAGTTTGGTAGACAGGTGTAAATCCAAAGTTTTGAAGTAGAGGCTTCAAACTCGGCGACCGAAAGATTGATTACCGATGTTCGGGCAAACGAAGTAAGAAAGGATTGTATGCAGAAAACCCGAACCCAAGGTTCTCCATTTCGAATTTAATGTTAGTTTAAAATAAATTTTTAGGAAATAGTTATTTTACCCGAAAATAAAGTGATCTTATGTGGGTTAAAAAAAACGAAAAAGTATTTATTTGACTCGCACAGGACAAAACAATAAAACAAAGTTAAAAAAAAAAACAACCAAAAATTATAATTAAAGAATAAGGCATACTTAAACTTAACTAGTCCTGTACGAGGCCAAAAGGCCTTATCTCAGCATGGTGCTGCAACATTAAAAAAAAAATCGGCTTTGTATTATACAAGGTGTTGTTTTGCGTCCTCGTCAAAATTCAGGAGGCTGTCACAAAAGACATACATAATCAATTTAAATTACAGTGCCCAGTTAATTATTAATGAAGGCTCAATTTTTGTTGTTTGAATTGGTCTGTATTTCAGAATAAGCCCCTTAACGCAGTTTAGGGTATAAGAATTGATCGAATAAACGTTTGAGATTGTTTGTATGTGTGAAAGCACGGTTATAGGGGAAGTATCACACGGGCCGCGTTTAAAACACGGGTGGTTCACACTTACTGATTTCCGTAAATAAGAAAACAAAAAAAAAATACCCATCCATTTTATTATTGATTCGGGCCGAGAATCATTAGCATAGTTAACTCCTTGAATTAGAGTAGGATGCAACACAACACCTTGTGTATTCGAGCTTTCCTCCGATTCATAATACCGTTTAATTTATCTTTTTTTTATACCACGACGACCTTTAATTGAACTTTTATAACTTATTTAAAGTTGATGTCATTGGTAATAAATAGTGTAGTGAACTACTCCCAAAAATACCGTGTAGGAGAAATTTATTCAGCCGAAGCAATATTGTTTCAAAACCTAACTTTCTAACAGTCCAGCTTTTAGCACCCAACAAAGTTGATAAAAGCAAACTTGAAAGGTGATTACAACAGCGAAACAACTTTACTATGGAGCATTCTAACTTCATAAACGATGCCACTTTATGCAGCATCATCCATCCTTAATATTCTAATGCGAAGCAAAGTTGTTCGTCTGTCTGTCGGTATGTTATTGTTTCAGGTGAATTCCGAAGAAATCTATTTGTTCTTCCAGTAGTAGGTTTACATAAGGTGTATGAAAGGAATCTCCCCAAGCGGCCTAAAAAAAATCCCCTCCGGAGCAACTGGACCAATTCGCAACTGGACAGATTCTCAGCTGGACAGTTTTCACAATGCGCGCCCCGGACAGCTAACACTCGGTAACGCTGAATCTAGCTCACTTATCATTCCACCACGATACAACCGTTGGGTTGGGCCATCATCCGCCAGCTCTGGTATGTCAATTATTGAATCGCCACGTAAAGAAGAAGAAGTAGTAAGATAGTTAGGGCGAAGCTGCGGAGCATAACTAGTGTCCAATGTCTATGTATTGTTCTGTTTTCTTACATGTAAAGAGGAGTTGACATGTAGGCGTTTTTCCTTTTACCAAAGTACACTGACCAAATGTTTAAGTAATGTTTTGATTACCTTGAGTGGGCTAGAGTAGGACCTGTTTTTGTGGTGCTTACAAGGTTATTTTTGGTGTAGAAATAGTAAAACCTTCGCTGTCGTAGATAAATACATATGTCTTAATATAAATTGGTTAGATAAAGCCAGATTCACCTAATATGAAATAAAAAAAAATGATGAATATAAATGTTGACGGATGGAAAGGGAAAACAAGACCCAGGAAGCGATGGATGGATTCTGTGAGAAATGATGGGAAAGAAAAAGTAAATAATAGCATGACGGATGACAGAAGAGAATAGAAGAAAAAAAAACGGGTTGCAACCTCTAGTAACATGGAACAAGGGCAGGAAGATTATGAAAATCAGGTATACAAAAAAAATACAAAATTTGGAATACTGACGAAATTTCTGAAAATGATACCAAGCATTGAAATTAGAGAGAACAGTGGTGATGCACAACAATTCTATAGACTTTCGACGAAACACATCAACTAAACCATCAATCAACGATACTCTCGAAAATTTAATATAGGTGAAAATAGACACCTACAATAAAACAATGAAGATGAAACTGTGGAAAGCTCAAATTTCTGTCAGATGGCTATAATGATATTCTCTAAAGTGTAGTCCCAATACCCTCTCAACTATTAAATACTTCATGCAAAAGGGTTCGATCACAAAGTTGGTAAAACCAAAGTTTACCTACCCGTCATTTTATCAGGGCAGCTGTCGTAACTAGCGAACAACTTTATAGTATACTAGTCTTTGCCAACAGCTTCGCACGCGTGGTGCTCGTTAATTGTCCCATGCGATTGTACTACCGTTATAAAAAGTATCCTATGTATTAATCCTAGTCATATACAACCAAAACAAACAAAAACGATGAAGGAAAACATCGTGAGGAAACCGGCATGTCCTAGAACCAAAAATTCGAAGACATGTGACATCTACCAACCCGCACTGGGCCCGCGTGGTGGATTACAGCCCACTCCCTCTTATAGGAGAGGAGGCCTGTGTCCCAGCAGTGGGAACATTATAGGCTAATGATGATGATGATGATGATATACCACCCGTGTGCCAAATTTCATCCAAATCCGTTCAGTACTTTTTGCGTAAAAGAGTAACAAACATCCCTCATCCATTCTCACAAACTTTAGCATTTTTAATATAAGTAGAACTAGGAACCCGCCTTCGTTTTACACGGGTATGATCTACTTAATGTATATCATCTTATTTTAAATGTGGAAACATGACAAAACATTGACATTTCTGGACAATCTCCGAGATAAATATGAATGTATCATACACATTAACTTTTAGGAATAAAATCTCTGAAAGATACTGAAAAAGACATAAAAATCTATTGTGTTTTTATAAAGTACAACATGAGCACACAGCCACACACGAAAATATTTAAATTAAATATTCCAAATAAACATTGAAAGTAGAAAATCATTCTGGATCATTTTCTACATGAATAGTAAATTTTCAAGAAACCGTTTCAGACGACGTGAAGGCGTGACAGACAAACAAACTCACTATCTCCTTTAAAATAGTAGTTAGGATTATATAGTTATGTACTTGCTTAACATGCAACAAGTAGTAACTTCCCTTGCTTCCGCGTTAAGTCATGTTTACTGCTGCTTATTTCCTATGGGAAATCAGGAGTTAAATATTGAACAAAGTAAAGCTGAATGCAGGTTATGAGTGGACCAGGTAATTTCTTACTGAGTGATAAAGCGGTTCTGTCAGGGTGTGGATTTCATTAAAGAACAGGTACAAGAACATCGGGGTGGTTTTTAGTCAGAGTCTGACAAACCCCTCCACTCACCCCGGAGCGCAGGACATACTGGAGGATTTTCCACGCCGGGACAAAAAAAGGATGCAACAACTTGGTGGTCTGAAATATGACAATGTGAAATTTGGGGAAGTTGAAGGGGACTGTCGCGGCAAGTCGTCGTGACATTGCAAAACTTTTGCCTCGTTGATTGTCTCGTTGGTCTATTGATTGCAAGTGCGACTTCTGATCTTGACATCCTGAATACGATTCACAGTTCAGACCAACTGCTATTAGGTTATATATTCCTTTAAGAATTTCTCAGTAGTAGCTACCTGTTTGTGCCCGGTTGCTGGCAAAAGGCTCGCCAGCCAGTCCTATACAATAGGCAGCGCTCAATTATAGGGACTTAAATATATCTGGCGAAATGTATGTTTTTTAAAGAGTACACCTCTGCCTAACCTTTCGGGGATAAAAGGCGTGATGTTTTGTAAGCTTTGCTTTGTCTCATGACCAAAGCCGACGAATAAAATCAAACTTGTACCATTAAGCTGCACGCGTAGCATGACCGCCATAGAAACGGGCTAATTCGAGGGAACAATCGACAAACTGACACTTTGTCATTATCTATCTGTATCTGTGTATCGATTTTTCCGAGGACAAAACTTGCTCCTACAGTGGTCATGCTACGCGTGCTGGTTGATATCGACTAGAAGGTTGGAATTTTCATCATTCAATAATGCTTTCGAATCTATATTTCACATAAACCTACATGGGTACTTATGACACGTTAGAAGCTAGGTGCAAGGTTTGAATTTCTACCTCAATTAAAACAGTGACCCTAGATTATCTTATCTTCTATATAGACAGTTGCCTATTGAGAAGAACAGGGAAGATAATCTACCCTAGATTATCTTGGCTGTTCTTTCTAGTGTTTCAACTCCAAAGTTACTATTAAATAGATGAACGGACTCTAATTATAGAATTAGAGTACGACAGTCACTACACCGGGCAAACTAATCATATTATCTTATTTTAACGTCAAAGTTTAATTTCTTAACTGAATTACAAAATTGATGTCAACATTTTCTTTTCTAATTTAAGCAATAAAGAAAGTTGAACTTTTTGGTGCGTGGAAACAAAATAAACATCCTGTTTACACCAGGCGCCTAATTAGTAAAATTTAAAGCAAAGTTAATTTGGACAAACATCAATCGCCACCAAAATAACGTACTAGGGGATCGAAGTCTGGATTTGTGTATGGTTGGTGGGAATTAGCTCGCTCCTATTTGACATGGGACTAGAGTACACTGCCTAGAGTACACTGCGTAGAGTACAATGCCTAGAGTACACTGCCTAGAGTACACAGCCTAGAGTACACTGCCTGAGTACACTGCCAAGAGTACATTGCCTGGAGAACACTGCCTAGAGTACACTGTATTCTAGGCAGCGTTAGCAATTAATTCTATTATTCAAAACTATGCCTCACTAAAAAGTGCTGAAAATAACATTTTGAGCGAAGAAATCTATTTTACGATTTTAAGGAATGCAATCATATTCAAAACACCTTCATGTTATCATAACCTTGAAACTGCTACATTCCTAGTCTGAAACAACGATCAAAAAAATGTAGTGGGTAATATTGTTGAGTGTGAAATCACCTCACTGAAAAAACGTCTTCAACAACCTTACAATAAGGTTTAGTGTGGAATGCCCCATATAAATTGCACTGCAGACACACATTATTATTTCATTAAAATACGGCTGAGTTTCTAGGTCAATAACAACTGAATTATAAATGAATTTTCGTCTACCTACATTTGCGGTATCTCAATGCTAATAGCAAGTAAGTGCCTTCGTGTATTTAAAATGCATAGTTTAGGCTTTCAGAAGTTATGCATACTTGTTTACTACTTATCGGTTTGGTACCGTTTTCACGTCTTGACGTCTCAAAGAATTTTTACGAAAAGGCACAAAAATAGGCAATGACCTTGGTTAGGACAAAACAATACTTTTTATCCAGATATGTTGCCATCAAATATTTTTTGACCGACGACGGGAAAAAGAATTTAGTTTTCCACAATTTTCTCCAAAATATTTGCTGGCCCAAAACTTCAAATCTGCCTCGAAATAAGCCTACGCCTTTCACATTTAGCACAAAGCCGTACAAACCTAAAACAATTACGACTAAGTCTGAGAAAATTAACCTAAGTGCGTATAAGGCCTGTTTCACTCTAAACCCTTGGCCACGAGTTACGCGCTCAAGCGGCAAGCTTATTGCAACAACGACTGCGGATAAAACAAATGAATGAAGTGATTTGACTATACCACGAGTTACCGTAAATCGATTAGCGGTGAGCGATGGTACTCACGAAAAGGAAAATGTCATTGAGAACTGTGATACCATGTCTAAGTAATTATTTTGCTAGGTATTATATCATATCTGGGACAATTCGTTTTCTGTATTTTCACCCGAGCAGTGCTCAGTCGCCCAGGTACCTATAGTCTTATAATTATAATGCAAAAGTTTGGATGGATGTTTGTTACTCTTACACGCCATAACTACAGAACGAGTTTGGATGTTTAATGGACAGATGGTTTATTACTTGGATTAACACATAGGACAGTGTCTATGTCAGTTTTACAATCATAATAGGGATGGTGACTCATTTTTTTTTATTTGTCTATCGGGTAGATTATTAAAAAGTATATGACACGTATTTTTTCTTTTTTCACGTAATCGTAAAATTACGGAGATATTTTGAGTTGAAATGGCGCATGACGTCACGGCTCAGTACATTTTATACGTAGTTGTGACGTAAAGAGCCCCCACTCTCCAACTTTAATGCGTTTTAACTAAGTATTTTTTTGTTAACTTGATAAAACAAAAAATACGTATCTAATATTTTTGTATTACCTGATTGACGGACAAAATAGAATTTCGTTTTTTTTACCCAGTCATCATCCCTATTACCTAAATTCGCGCGAGCCAAGCCACGAACGTAGCATAGTCATAAAAATGTTTACAAGTTAGACACGATACGTTTGTTCAGAACAGCAGGCAGTTCTTGCAAGTAGATTACGATTTTGTTCATAAATGTCTTTAGATAGTAAGAGACGTGCACTTGTGTCGCTAGCAAATCGCTTCACACGTAGCTTCGCCCGAGGCCGTGAACAAGGCCTAAGGCGTGTTTCAGTCCAACTATTTATAAAGGCACAGAGATTTAAGTGTGAACCCTTCTTAATCGTAGAGGCCTTCTCATTAATCGAGCCTTTGACCAAGTAGTAAGTTTTGGATGGAGGTCAGACGTTATCTAATGTCTTGAATTAATCTTAAATGTAATGGATGTTGTTGAGTACCTAGTGAGGTTAGCGGTAACAGGATAATTTTTTAAGAGCGTTTACGCCTTACGACATTTCATACAAACTTTCAAGTCGTTATTTTCCGAAATGACTGAACTGATTTTGATGAAACTTCGTACACATAAGCAGGATACACAGATCTAAAAAGTTACTAAAAAACATTTTCGAAAAATAGTGTTACAGTTAAATTAGACCAAATTTAAATTTTCTATAGAAACAGAAAATTCCAATTATCTCTTGTTTTAAAACACATTTTGAAAATATTTTTTAGTAACTTTTTAGACCTATGTATCCTGCTTATGCGTATAAAGTTTCATTTAAATCGGTTCAGTCATTTCGGAAAAAAACTACTTGAAAGTTTGTATGAAAAGCGGTAAGGAATAAACGCTCTTAAGACTAGCAATTGTAAAAGGGAACCGATCGCTTTCCCAATTTTGTTAGATCGAATTTCATTTTACCGAAAACTATTGACCGACGTATCTTTTGCTATAATAATATGCGTTATTTAACATTTTTTAGATCATCGAAGTATCATGTATCATTTATGTATTATTTTACCGATTTACAAAATAACTTTTTGCTATTGGCCGAAGCCTCTCTACAACATTTTTCGGAAATATTATTCGGTCACAATTATATAGCGGGTGACTTGGTAGCTAAAATGCTACCAAGTCACCCGCTATATAATTGTGACCTAATAATATTTGATGTTTGAGGAACTTTACACCCTGCTCCACATACCCATGTGGAGCAGGGTGTAGTTCCTCAAAACTCCATTGAAAATGGAGGATCCTCCAACTAGACAGGTGTTATGTCTGGTGGGCAACTGCCCGACAGTTGATGTCGGGTTTCTACGCGTTTCCTTCTGCCCTACCCCTAGAGTGTAATTTTAAGCCCGCGTAGGTGTGGAGGACTGGGGTGGCCCGCGAGCTAAGGAGCAGTGGGTTTTAAGTGCCGAAGGGCAAGCCAAAGCAGCGGTGGTAAGCGTTAAAACCATCTGCGACGATAAGCTAGCGTGGGGCCGCCAAAACCCCGCAGTGCCGAAGCCGTTACAGAAACAATGCTTGCAGCATGTTATATGCTTGCTTGCATGTTGCATGCCTGCTTGAAACAGTAGTTTAATGAATGTTCGAAAACATAATACTCCGAACAAAATGTTATTTCGGCTAACTGTAACTTCGGTAAAAAGTTTTTCGACCAAATGAAACGTCGGAAAAACGAAAAAAATTGAATTGATAATAGGTCAACTAATACAGTGGCAGAAAAAGAAATGAAACTAAAATAGTTGTAAAGTTTTAGGTGAATTGAAATTCGGTCAAACATTTTTCGAACTTATGATAGGTAACCGTTGTAAAAGCTCGACTGTGTTAATTATTGATTGCTTGTTTTTAACTGCGGCTTCATTCGCGTTGAGGTCAGACGTTACTCACGGGTGCGCACTAAAACAACACCGTGTATATCTTATGTTACTATCTTACTGCTATTATAAATGCGAAAGTTTTGTGAAAGAATGATGGATCGATGAATGGTTGATTTAAATGAAATTTGCCACACAGATAGTTTATAACCGGGATTAATACACTATTTATTTATTTATCTTGCCTTGTTTCTTTTTAAATATGATTAGAGTGCCTACCTACCATAGTGTATACTTACCATATTACAAGTATTTCGTTCATATAAGGCTTGACAATACGTTATCTTGTAAGTTAAGATATGAAGGTTCCAAGGGACATATTATTAATCCTTGTCAGTGATGACATAGTTATATATTTGGTCCTTCGAGACGGGACCGACTAACTTTCTGGGCCTATTGCCCACATGATGTATTGTTTTCCGAATTGTCGGGTAGAGGTACCTATAAATAGAACATATTTTGTAACTTGTGATCTGTGTATTTAACTTTTCATACTGAGATCAAAAAAAAATCAGTTATAATATATTGACCTTTCAATGGAAGGAATTAAATGTAAATACATGATTATAATTTACTAAATAAATGATTGAATAGTACATCATTGTTTTTGCAGTCCAGTCATTCCTTTTTTCTTTCAAATAAATATTCCATTAAATACAAGATAAATTATTAATTTAAACTACCGCATTCAATAAAATACCACGCCGAAGTGCTTTATTCTCTCATTCACACGTAAAGTCTATAAAAACTGAATGTCCAATAAAGTCTATGAAATAAGACTACGAGCTCAAATCCTGTTCCAAGTCATCGTGGACATTTTCATATTTTGAAGATATCATTATAACATCACGCCTGCAATTCCAGAGAGGATAGGCAAAGGTGTACCTAGTTGACATGTATTTTTAAGTTCAACACAATAGGGGGCGAACCTATCGCCATGAACCGGGCACCTACTAAGAAATACCTGACAATAAAAACCCAATAACACTTTGCCCTACCCGAGAACTGAACCCAGGACCTTGCACTCAGCAGTCCACCAGCGACCACTAGACAAAGAAGGCAGTCATATTTTTAACGTCACACGTCACGCACGTTACCTCGTGGAACGCAATCCTTAAAAAAAAAGCTTAAGACAAAAGAATTACATAATTAATGAAGCACATTTATTTGGAAAGGGGTCAAACGATAGACATAACAGGAGATACGATGACACGCAACATTGATACCAGTTGAGTCTAACAGAAATCTATTAGAGCCTATAAAACGGGTAGATATTTGATGAGCCGAAAAGGAACGGATGGCCGAGAGATGGCAAAAGGCTTCAAATAAGGCTGACGGCTTCTAGGTCAGTCAGACTAAGTTTCAAATACCTAGTGGGAGGTTCAAGGGTTTTCAAAAAATATTTGTTTGATGTAAACCTAATGAGTTTGTATATAGAAAGCAGTGAATAATCGCAACTGAAAGTGCCAAACTCGTCCCAGAAATTTGGGCTTTATCGATTTGGATTACCATTGACTCGCTAAGAAGAAGAATTTATTACTTTGCTTTGCTATGGCTGTTTGTGTATGTGCGTATAAATGTTTGTAAACGCATCCACGATACAGAGGTGAGAAACGCTTTAAAAAAAAAATTGGTTCACAACTCAGTTCTAAATACATAGTTTCGATGCATCTAAGTGTTGATAAAAGAGGTTTTGCGAGGGTATTAAACTACCTATTAGGGTTATGTAGAAAAGCAACGCAGTGCATTACCAAATCCAAGTACTACATCAGTTTCGTACACTTTTTTTATTGAATTGCGGTGTGCCCGTTGTGGCTGCTATGTGCGCTCAGACTTGGGCATTAATCAAATAAATTGTTATTTGGATTTATTATTCGAATACAATTTTATTCGCAAATAATAATTTATTCACGAATATATAATTTTTAGATAAATTATTTACGAATAAGTTATTCGTAATTTTATTCGTTATTTTAAGTAATTTTTGAAAACTCATTTATATCACATAAACAGTTATTTGGACTCTACGGATGACAAATGTGTTGCCGACACTGCTCACTCTTTTTTCCCATTGTATTTTTCCTTGTTTTATTTTTATTCAGTAACCGACTAACGAATAAAATTATTTTATTAGTCATTCGAATAATTTTTCTTTAAATAATTGTAATTATTATTCGTGAATAACGAAAGAAACAATTTATTCATTCGTTATTCGTTTCGAATAAACTTTGCCCAACTCTGGGTGCGCTTAGCTTTACAATGAAAAGATCGACTATAAAACAAATAATTCTTCACCACAACCCCGAGAGAAGTGCAAGGAATACAGATCAGGTTAACAACAACAAACAATAAAAAATCAATCTTTGCTCTAAAGTGCCTAAGTATCATTTTTTTTTTTATCAAACATTATACGTATCCTTTATATATTTAGTTTAACACTCATTACATTTCTAGTATTTCTTAAAGAATATTCCAAATAGTGGACCATCGGTGTCGGCGGCAGGGTCAAAGCTACCAGTGGTTAGGCCTCTAGAGACAGAAATCTCCTCGCAATGCGAGCCCTAATGAGGAATACTGCCTTCTGAATCAGGCCCTTGATACAGTTTCTTGAGGCTCTTGTTTCTTGAGGTTAGGTCATTGGCCGTAACGACAGTCGGTACACTGTTTTCCGAGTTCACCAACATCAAACATCATTGTTACTGAAATTCTTCCAAAACACTTCATATTGTAGGTACCCATAAAATACCTCCAAGCGCAAATATCGTGCAGCGTACCCACGTCTTATCCGATCCACATAAATAAAGCTCAAAAAGTAAATCCCATTCCTAAATTAAGTCACCTTCCGACCACAGCACGGGAAATATTGAAAAAGCTGATAATAAAAAAAAGAGGTCGATTTCAAAAATTTAGGGTAGGTTATTAAATTCAGAAGTGAGCGGGGCAATATCGGAAACTCATTAATAATGTTACAGGGTGTGCCTAATTTGACCGTGACTTAGCCATATTTACGTAAATGGATAAATTTTTGTGGTTACCACAGTGTATTAAAGAAAAAAAGATTTTGATTATGATCTAGCATATTTCAGCCACGCTTACTGATAGAAATATTTTATCCTGTCTTATCACCTTCGTGGAATCTCGAAGGTTAAAAGGTGTTGCTCTTTATGTAGTATGTAGATGATACTATCAAGGTAAAATTTTTGAAATGGAATATTTGGTGGTCTAGTGCTAGCAAGCGCCACTGCTGAGCAGGAGGTCTTAGTTTCGATTCACAGGTTGGGCAAAAGTATTACAGTGTTTGTCCATCAGTAGTTTCTCAGTAGATGTCTGGATTTGTGCCCGGCTGATGGCAATAGGTTCGCCTCCTATTACAAGAGACTTAAACATAACTGGCGTAATTAGGGAGTACCTATCACTCCCACATTTCGCCAGTTATGATCAAGTCCCTTATTAAAAAAATCCTTGAAAATTCTACCATTGCATGCAAACATTGATGCAGTTCATCATCAAGCATACAATCGACACACAACTAAAATGTATCAGCTAGAACGTCCGATGCGGAGTAGTAACATTAGTTCGTGTTGAGTACAGAAACAGACGTGATATTATGTTATGATGCTATTATAGTTTTTGTTACACTAAGGTCGAGATTTATAACCGTTACTTAGCGCTTGTTTTGGTCACGAGAAGTTTTCTAGCCTCTGTCGACACTAGTAGTCACGGTGACAAATTAAGTTATAGATTATATATTTCTCGTACAATAAGAAATCCGCATAAACTGGTTTTGCATACTTTTATTGGTCACCGCGTACAGTGGTATGATACAATAAGATAAGATATATTTATTAGCTCAAAAATGTGTTTATATACAATAATAAAAGTGCATGTAAGATAACAAAATAAAATGGTTCAGTCATGTTTGCCACATACTATGACGTGCAAATGTTTTAAATAATAAAATTGAGTTTTTAAATTAATAATTTCAAACCAATTTATAATAATAAATGTCAAAATAAAAACATGTCAAAAGTAGAAAAATCATAATTAAATCAATGTCTGTGAATTTAACAAAGAATAATACTGTCAAATTTATAAATGTCAACGTTTATAAATGTCAAAAGTAATTATTAAAATCATGAATAAATCTATGTTACAGTAAATGGTTCTGCCAGGAATTCATTAATATTATAATATGCTTTGTCAGTTAGAAATGATTTTAGTTGTTTCTTCAATAGGGGTGCGGACTGGGTAACGAAAACGACATTCTACAGGAAGAATTTTTAGTCACCGTCCAAATTTTTTCTAGGCATTATGTATCATACACTAACTCCATTTTTGAAAAAAAAACGTTACGTAAAATTTTCATATTAAATCATTTTCTCGAAATAATTATCCGCTCTGCCTGGTCACTAAGTTAAACGTTAAAATACTACACTTGCCGCGCAAACATTCAATGAAAAATGCAGCGCGCACCCCGCTTGCCCCCCGCCCCGCTACAACTGCGCGACACATAATTATCTATCGTCATCCCAAGTCGGCATCAACTTTTTATAGATAACTTTGTGATGTGATATCTCAATATTTTTGTATTGAGTGATACTAAAAGAAAAAACACGTATTCAATGGTTTTCGCCAAAGATTAATATAACAGAATTTGGATGGTGACTAAAAATTCTTCCTGTATTTAGTCCGTCAGACAGGTAATACAACAATATTACACACGTATTTTTTGTTTTATCAAAATATCAAAAAATTACTTAGTTAAAACTCATTAAAGTTGGAGAGTGGGGGCTTACTACGTCACAAGTAGGTATAAAACTTACCTACGTGTGACGTCATGCGCCATTTCAACTCAATATATCTCCGTAATTTTATGACCACGTGAAAAAAGAAAAAATACGTGTCCAATACTTTTCAATAAACTACCCGGATTGGATTATCCCCTATTGTACATTATTAAACTCTCTCCAACTTTTTGGTAACTTAGTATAAATAATGGGAGCCATGCAGAAAACACTTTTGCGCATAAGTGCAGTCCTACTCCTATGCAGACTGGTTTTGATCACGGTACAGGTCTAGGGAATCTTTACAATTTAACTTTAACAGAGTCAAAAATAACGCTTACCGCTAAATAAAGGCTTAAGTTCAAAGCCAAAGTCCAACAAAACAACAATAAATTAAACTTAAACCTAGAAACAGGTAATTGAAGTAGGTATCCCACAAAATAATAACTTATTCAAGTACCTAATTTACACCGTCTAACATCTTAGTTCGTGTTGAGTACACAAAGTGTCTACCCTTTTCATTGCGATGAGGCTCTGGTTGAACAAGTAAGATTACACGCTGAAGTTCAACATTACAGTTTAATAACTAGTTTTGACAGCTAAAAGCTGTCTGTCTCTTTCTGGCTCAGCCTGCCAAATATGGCAGTAGGTTGGTTTACTGTACGTAGTTAGTCACTGTATGAGTGCCTATGTCGTTATCAAAAGGAGTTCATGAGTCATCATCATCTGCCTGACCTTTTTGCATCTGTATTGAGGTTGGCTTTCAGTATTTTACATGGAGCAACTGCCAATTTGACCTCCACAATCTAGTTACTTAGTAATACGATTCACCTTGGCTTGGGATTGGTTGTCAGACTTTCGGGCCACTGACTAACTGTAACGACTGTCAAAAATCTACAAATAATAGCCTGTACCAACGGCTTAACCTACTTTCCGAGGCACGGAGGAAACTCGGTAGGTGGTCACCCATCCACGGACCAACCTGGACAAGCGCGGTCTTACCTGAAGATTGACCCGAGCGGCTGTTATTATTTAGCCACGAGCTCTGCAAGAGCTTCATAACTGTTGAATCTTTCATAAATGCGATAGGTTGTGGATATATTTTTGATTTGAGTGACTAGAACATACGACTGTCAAAACGAATTTGAATGGGCATACAAAAAAAGCAATGCTATATGGAATATTTATTTATTCACGTCCATGAACAATTTCTCCAAGGACACAAGTGACACCACGGGAAACATGTAGTTAATAATATAACTTTCAATCACTTAATAGAAACAAGGGCCTTCACGATAAACTATCCCACAATAACTGTTGGTACAACATGAGAAAACAATCACAGATTTTCATTGATTTATTCAGGTTTTCTAAAAGTTTGGCATTGTTCGTTGACCCATATCAACTGACAGATAACTGATGAAGACCGACAGAACATGGCGACCTTTTAAATAATCAACTACTTTATAAAGCAATAAATATAAAAACACTTTTCAAAATGTTTTATTCCCTCATGACTATAAATCACTCGGTCGTTGTACAAATTTGTATTTGATTAAATGCAAGCAGCTGGACAGCAGGAGTTACCAAGTGACATCGGCCACGTCTAAAGAGTTGTAGGTTAGGTTTGAATCCAGCCAGGCATTTTACTTTGTATAATTTACTCCATCACTGCTAAGGCCCTAGCACCAGAGCGCTATGTAAACGTAACGTAAGACGTCGATTTTCAAATCGAAAATACAATTTTTCTTATAGCATTTGACGTTTGCAACAAGACCAATCAGTATCATCCATATCTAAATTAAAATTTTGAAAATGTTTTGTGTGAAACGAATATTTTTAATTGTAAAATTTATTTTACTTTTAAACCGCGTTATCGTCGCGTAATCATGTTAGGCAGCCTGCTCTAAACAAAAACGACGTAAATTAAACGGCTCGTCGCAGAATCTGTAATTCGTAGCCCGTGGGTCTGCGTGGCCATTGTAACTCCACTCCCTCCAGCAGAGAGGAGGTTTGTGTCCCAGCAGTTGGAACATCATAGGATGATTACGACAAGCTGGATAACATGAGAAGAAGAAGCTCGAAAAAGCTGGAAGAAGCCGTGGATCACAATAAGCTGCATAAGATTGGAGAGGTCGTATCCCGCAGAGGACTGTTATAGCCTGAAAACTAGGATTATGAAGAAGTTTTCATTCATATTTTGCTTCCTTTGAAATGGAGCATTTTTTTTGGTCCTCATTATCTGCCTAGCCTTTTTCCAACTATGTTGAGGTCGGTTTGCAGTCTAACCGGATGCAGCTCAATACCAGTATTTTACATGGACTGCCTATCCGACCTCCACCACCTATATATTGCTGGATAATACCTACGATACCCCTTGGTAAGACTGATTGTCAGACTTTCGGCACACGAGTGTCAAAGATCTACAAATGACAGCTGGCGCCAACGGCTTAACATCACGGAGGTAATTCGGTGTATAATGGGTGGTCACCCATCTACAGACCAACCTAGACAAGCGCACTTAACCTGAAGATTTTTCCTTTTGATACCATTATCTAAATATGTAGTTGTCGTTAAGTTATTTTCAATCGACATTAACTTGAAATACTGCCTATAATCACATACCAGATTACATTTTCTTGTTCCCAAGACTCGTATAAAATTACTTCGTATTACCATTTGAGTAACATGAGTCAGCAATGTTCCTACTCGGGTTGTATTAAATTAATGACATTACTCCGGAATTCCGTGTTAAGACGTCATGAGTGGGATTAGGTTAGGACCTCATGGAGCGATCTAAAGAGGTCTTTATACTTGATTTAATTGAAATTCATGTATGGTGGTTAAATGGGCATTTATTGAAATCAAATTAAGTTAAAGTTTTGTGATCGTGTCGTTCTTTTAAACGACGCGATGCATCGATTTTTTATACGATTTTAAACACAAAATAGATCATTTATTTCGGAAGGTTTGTAATAAATTAATAAAACCACTTACAGATAAAAAGTAAATCATGATTTTCGACACAAAACCGTACGAAGCGGGTCGCTAGTTCAACACAACTAATGAACTTAGTATACTGTCGTAATTTAATTATAGGAAATAAAACATGCTATTTCAAAATAAGAAAAATGCAATTTAATTTATTCATGATTAGCATGTTTTAAACGCTAAAATGTAAGAAACACTAACAATACAAAACTATTGGCATTTAACTGTTATTTTTTCCATGTCGTTTCCATGAACTAGATATTTCCCACAGCTTCGCTCGAAAACCCCATTTATGGGTCGGCGCAACACGTCTCTTTCCTCCATACTCCTCTGTCATTCGTCATGCTATCATTTACTCTTTTTTCCTTCATATCATTTTTCACACAATCCATCCATATTTTCTTTGGTCTTCCTCTCCCTCTCCATCCACATTTATATTCATCACTCTTTTAGTCTCATGAGTTCCATCACTCCTCATCACATGTCCATACCAAGACAGACGACTCCCTTTCATCTTTTCTGTAACAGGCGTCACTTTCAAGCTTCCTCTTATATGCTCATTTCTAACTTTATCCATTTTAGTCACTCCACACATCCATCTCAACATTCTCATCTCTGCTGCATGCAATATTTTTTCATCCGTCTTCTTCACTGCCCAGCATTCCGATCCACACAGTACGACAGGACGTATCACGGACTTGTAAATTTTACCCTTTAACTTGAGGGGCATCCGTGGGTCAAAAGCAACCATTATAAAAAACCTAAAAGCTTTCGGTCATTCAGTCCGTCATTGAGTCAAGCCGAAAATCAGTCACTAAACATTTTATATTTATTATATGTATCATTATAGGTATAGTTTTTGATTATGTACACATAAAGTTATCCCTTAACGGATTGAACATAGAATTCAATTTACAATAGATAAGACAATGCTTGAACCAAGTATTGAAGAAAATGTAATCCATCAGCGTTAGACGGCAATAATTCATCAAGAAATTGTTTCGAGGTTAGTCGTCGACACTTCGGGAAGCCAGATGGCTTGCTCGTCCATTGGCCAAACAATTAGCATGGCCATTCGACATGGCAATGCTGCCAGTGTTTTAAGATATTAACAGATGGCTTGGTATTGTATAATCATCACTTGCTACGGTGAAGGAAAACATCGTGAGGAAACCAAACCAGAATGCCTGAGTGATGTTTCTCGACGGCATTTAAAGCCATGTCAAAAACATGTAAAAACTCTAACACCAGGTTAAACACTAACTACACGAAAAAACAATCGTTTATTATGTTTCGCAAATAAATGCAACCACGTACATGAATAAATAATTCTACATAGAACTTAATATGAACAATCTACACAAAGAATTCTAAAGAAAAATGTTTTTTCTTAACACAGAAAATACTATAAATTATAAATAAACGTCTATGCTTAAGAAAAACAAAATGATTTAGCACCTTTGCAAAAAGTTCGGTCTCTAAAACAAATAATAAAACGACTTCGCGTCACCATAACAAACAGAACTTCAAGCAATAAAAACTTGAGACAAACTCATTAGATACTTACTTTCATTGAGAAGTCTCGAAACAAATCAACACAACACGATTTAAAGAACACTTAGAAAGAACAAAATAACTAAGAACTTGTTGAAATATTTTTGAATCAAACTGTCACTTTGGAGTGCGATTCGTAGCGCGATCTACGGTGCTACGAGCTACGCGGCTACGGCGTAGACGTCCGTTCACAATCGCGATAACGCTACACTGACTGCAAAGCTACGAGACCGTACACGGGGTATATTACAGGCTAAACCGGTATGTTAGGTGTAAATTTTACATTTTGTTACTTACACGGCCACATTTTTTGTACCAACTCACGAATATGAGAATACATATAGAGTAAAAAATATTTAGTCATTAAATTATTTTTATCGGGGTCGAATTTTAAGCGGACTTTTATTTTATTTTTGCTAAATAAAAAGTTGAGTTTATTGTTCGTGGTTGTGTGAATACTGGTAAGTAAGAAAGTTTATGAGTACATTTGGTTGGTTTTATACAGCGTTAGTGGGAATTTCTCGTTGTTCACACGGCTTAGCTTCGCACTAAGACCTGGGTATTATATGAGTTTTCTAATCATATTTTACAGAAGTCTTGTGTGGTGTGAGAAAGGACGTATTGTTCCTTTATAATATTGGATTTGCTGGTCTTTTTCTGTGAGCGTTACAATACAAAACTTAAATAGTGTAAAAAGATTAATCTATTTATATTACAAAAGGTGTATACGTATTTTGACGAAAAACAAATAGTTGTCAAAGCTTTGAGTCAAAATACAATATTTCAAAAGGTATTAAGCCTATTTGAGTACGAATTTTATTTACGTATGTTGTATTTATAAACTTCAAAATGAAGGCTGGATTAAATAGAGCATGAACCGATCAAATATGGGATTGATAAACATGCTGATATTTCAGACAGTCCTTAAATTTTTCGCAGAGTAATAAATACATACATTAATAAATGTCAAAATAAGCCTGTATTGATGTGTAGGCCGAAATAGCCACTTTCTAGAGCCCTGACACAGCCAGAAGGCTACGGCAGACCTTGTAGAAAGAAACCGGGACGACCTGCTGGCCTACTCTTATTCCAGTATGGGAAAGAGACAGAGCTATACAGGATTTCTAGCGCCTTCTCTTTCCCACACTTGAAAAGAAGTAAAACAATAATGTTTTAAAGACGTCAAGGTAGGCCACCTGAAAAAACTGTCGAACAGTGCTCCGCATTAGCCCTAGACTGAAAAACTGGAACTCATGGGGAGACCCATTGCCCAGCATTGGGATGATGCAGACCAACGGTATAAACCTAAAACATAGGTTCTTAGTAGAAGATTAACTGTTGTCTGAGAAAAGATTAAGATGTTTGATACAGTAAGTAAGAACATTATCCCGCCGTACAATATCACATTCATCATCATCATCATCAGCCTAAAATGTTCCCACTGCTGGGACACAGGCCTCCTCTCTATGAGAGAGAATGGGCTGTAATCCACCACGCGGACCCAGTGCGGTTTGGTAGATGTCACATGTCTTCGAATTTTTAGTTCTAGGACATGCCGGTTTCCTCACGATGTTTTCCTTCACCGTTTTTTAAATCAGCAGTGATGAAATAAATTACACAAACTAATGCGCCTACCAGGGTTCGAACTCACGGCTCGAAAGTCGGGGCTGCCACCACTGGGCCACCACTGCTCTTGGGTCACCACTGCTCTTGGGCCACCACTGCTCTATCATAATTATCATAATATCACATGATTTAGAGTCTGTATCGTTTCAAATATTAGAATACGTGTGTCGTCTCTGTGTTTAGGACAATCAAATTAACATGTTTTATACATTTTTGCGCGTGGCTATATTCAACTGACAGCGCAATCTTGTTTTTTTTTAAATTTCCACAGACAATTAAACAAATGACTACCAAACCAATAAACGCGCGCCGCCATGACAATGTCAATCAAGCACGAAAAGAACCATGCTGAATTATACTTGATACACTACATACTCAACCGTCATAAAAAAAAAAAAAACAAAAAAGCTTCTTTGCAAGAAAAACTGTATCTAATATGTGTAATACATATTGTATTAAGAAAAAAAAAAACTGTACTTACATCCATTATTACGGTTCCACACAATACAGACAAAAGAAGAATATATTCTTCGCCTGTGTTATTACTGAGGCCTAATATGGGCTTGTGGACTCTATTACCCAGGTCCATTCAAATGTTTATTTGGCCAGTGATGTTATCTGCCGCGGTCCATCTTTGGCTCCTGTGCTACTGCCAGCGATAAGCGAGAAGCGAATTACATAGCATAAGCATAATCAATCTAAGATGTTTTATAATATTCCCACTGCTGGGAGACAGGCCAGGAGGCCTATGCGAGAGAATGTATGTATTCCACCACGCAGGCCCAGTTCGTCTTCGATTTTTTGGTCATAGGACGTGCCGGTTTCCTCACGATGTTTTCATTTCAACGAGTGAGGGAGTAAAGGTAGGTAGCTACTAAAAATAAAGTTGTTTTATTTGACAGAGCTCTCGTGGGTGGTATGAACAAACAGTGAGCGATCAACTATCAAAATAAAGCATCTTTTTTACTGAGGTCGCAACTAATAATCTTTTGTACATTAGATATTATAAAAATATTTAGTTTCCATTAGCATGCTTATTTTCGCATTTCCTACATGTGCATATTTTTTGCGGGCGCAAGAGAGCGGTTGATGCATCCTCCATCCAAGCCTAGATTTTTTTCACGGAATGAAAACATTTAATGTTATGGATTTTCGAATAGAAACCCTTGAATCCATAACTAATCTTTTGTACGTTTCTTGAGCGATAAATAGCCGACAGTTAGTCGCTTCTCGCCATCGGTAAGGCATGTGCCTTATTAGGTCAATCTGCCCGCTCATTGGTCAATAGTTTACTGTATGATTTGATATTTGCTTATTCATATTTGTGTACCCTGTTCAGATTGGTGTGGATGTTTATCAGCCGGGAATAGTATAATCTTATTAGCCTGTTATTGTCCCACTGTGGGAAAATTCCTTCTCTTATAAGCGGGAAGATCTTGTTTAGAAGATTACTAGCTATACAGGGGTCCTACATATACAGTATGTATGTTCGGTCGGCATGACTTGGCACAGAACTGCAGGATACAGGTTCCGAAAAAAGCCGCTTGGCTCATCTCGAATGGTGTCGAGCCGCTGCAAATAAGATTCAGCGGTGGGAAATGACAAATAGAGTTTGCCGATCGGCACGAACCTAATGAACACAGAAACTACACACACTACACACATACACTCTTTGACTATGTACATAAATATGTAATTGTTTATGTCGAATATTCAACAGTGCCAGCACATACTGACCCGAACTTGTGTGCTTCCAAACATGCTAAAGTCTGCTACATGAATATAGCAACCCTGACATTTTACTGACACGCTTCCTTATTGTACGTTGACAGTTTCAGATCGTTAAGTCCATTTTATGTTGCCCTATTTCCATTACCCGTTAAAAGAACAGGAAAAACATACTTAAGATATATTAAAAGACGAGACACGTGCGAAGATAATGTGTTTAGAAATAGAATGATAGCTTTTAATAGAAGGTGCTGTTGATGTGTATTTAACTGTTGAGCATAATTTGCTGATACTGTAAAAACTGCTAAGACTCAGGCCTCTCTGTGAGAATTAGACTACTTTTCTGCCAGATATGTGCTAAGCTAAGGCTTTAAGGTCGTTTGATTGACACAACTTAGCTTACTTAATCAACTACGTAGTTCGCATTTCACTACTGGAGGACATAGGCAAACTGCAAACGAAACTGCGCCACATCGCCCTGTCCTTCACCTTCCGCAACCAGTGTCTGTGCCAACCACCACCTTTTTAGGGACATTGACCCATCGAACAGAAGGGCATCTCAGGCTACGGTTCACCGGTGCGCGATCTCCACTTCAGCTTGGTTGCCGGTCGTCGGTCTTTTATCAAACATGGCGAGCCAACTGCTACTTCAGCTTCTTGCTTTTAAAACCAGGGGGGTTACTATAACGTCTTATAGCAGTATTGTTATTGCTTATTCCAATGTAGGAAAGAGACGGAACTTAAGAGGACGTCTAGCGCCATCTCTTTCCCACTCTGGAATAAGATTAAAAGAATACTGTTTTATCAGTCATTGTAGGCCACCTGGTATTTTCAATTATTTAGCAGATATTTTATGTAGGATCTTATTCTTCAAAAAGATCGGAGGAATATAACCCACTCCATAGAGCGCTGAGTCACCTCCAGTTTGCACTTGCCTTAGCTCAGCACGCCTAGCATGACCACTGTAGAAATGAGTTATGTCTACGGAAGAATCGACATTATGACAGATTGACAATGACAATGTGTCAGTTCGTCGATTCCTCCGTTGACATAGCCCGTTCCTACGGCGGTCATGCTACGCGTGCTGGTAGAAATAGACGAAAACTAATTTGTAGTTTAGCTTCACCCATTAGCTACCTAGCACATTTCAATGAACGGGCAGTTTGACTTCTCAGTTTCAGTAGACAGTAAAACGATATTTTTTTTCAAATAACCTCGCAACGAAAATAGAGTCTTAGCTCAATACTTTTAATATCATATTTTAACGACCCCGGTTTTTGCAAACGTTTATATTTCCTCTATAAATCACATGCACTTTAAAATTTCCTTTTCTGAATCACAAGTTCTAACACACAGCCTTTCCTTCGTTTTACGAGCAGTTTCGATGAAACTTTATGAACATACGGTTTTTCCGTGCGAAAGATTGGCATTAAGGGGGACTCCTGCCATTATGAATAATTTTTTTTGATGTTTTGAATCTACTTCCATGTTTTTCGTTTCCAAGAATTGTTTTCGGCTATGGCAAATTCTTTTGGTCCTCATCTGCCTCTTTTCGGCTTCCAGTCTAACCTAATGCAGCTGAATACCAGTATTTTACATGGAGCGACTGCCTATCTGACCTCTATAACCCAGTTAGTACTGGATAATACGATAACCCTGGGTAAGATTTGTTGTTAGACTGTCGGGCCACTGACTACCAGTAACAACTGTGAAAGATCTACAGTGACAGCAGGGAACGACGGCTTGGCGTGCTTTCCAAGGCATGGGGAAAACTCGGTATGTTATGGGTGGTCATCCATCCACAGACCAACCTTGGTAAGAGTGGCTTAACCTGACTGAACCGAGTGGCTGTTATAATTTATCCACGAGCAGAAGAAACCTGTTTAATAATGAATTTCGGTACCAAATACCGAATAAAGAGATGTAGCTACACGTCCTTCAAACTCCTACTCCTTCCAACACTGAAGGATCAAAATTATACTGTTTTAAGAGGTGGTGGCAGGTCCCCAGATTGGTGGTGGCGCCAAAAACATTTTTTTTTTGTAGTTTCAATTCGATTTGCCAGAATCCCTGAATGATCAAAGTTATACACAGAAAAATAACTGACATCGATAAATTTTGCATTTAAACAACAAAATCACGACTGACTACATAATTCATTAACACCACATCAAAATCGACTCCGCAAAGATAAAACGGCGAACACGCAATAAATTTAACAGCACCAATTTAATAGTTTCGCCCGCTTTACATATACATGTATATCTATATACTTTTACATGTATTTCCCAAGGGGAAATTAAACCGCCAACTCTTAGCCACAAATCCCTGTTAATAGCCATTTATCTCACGTTCGATCCTCTTTTTGCAGTAAAAAGCGTACGTGTGAACCGATCTCATAATTGTATTAAGTATAACATTTAGATGTGTACAAAGAGAGGGTTAGATTGAAAAAGTCAATCTTCTGAAGATGTTTGGGGACGAATTTGGGCCTAAATCTTGAATTGCTGCGATTACAAAGGAAAATAAATTGTCAATCCATCTTAATATTATCAATTTTATATTTATTGAAGGCTTAACCCTTCACTGCTTTGGTCGGTGCCCACGTTTATTGCGAACATTTAGAAGGGCACGGTCTAATTTCCTTTTTTCGCCGCATTTTTTTTTCCATGCTCAAGGATGCTTCGGCCTTTCAGATACCCTGCTCAGCCTAGGTCGAACAGTGTATAAGACAAGGCCATTGGCTAGTGGTCTAATTTATTTTCTCGAACTCGCAATACACAAACTCCGAAATACCTCTCAAGACCCAATAATACTTGAGAATTGAACAAATAACTGGACTGGACTATACCGTGATGGCTTGTTTACAAGCCACCAATTGACCAATTACAAGGCACCATGATTTTTATCATGTTTTTGTTACATCCATTTTGTCATCGCTTAAATTCATAACAAAACCACAGACAATTTGATATCTTTCGTCAAAACAGTAATAAAAACTCCTTGTCGTTGTCACTCAAGAAAAACAAAACAACAACGCTCAATGGGTCAAGAATGTTGATCCTCAATTATTACAGAATCCTTTCGAATAAGGACGTAGTGGGTCTAGCACAAACGTAATATTTAAAAGTATTCTTAAAGGTATATATATGAACAGTGATAATATAATCAGCACGTACTAAGGTCTCACTCAGATGACACACAGGCTTCCTGTATATGGTGACTGGTAATTAGTGACCGATACTTAAACACGTAATTGTAGACATGATAACAACCAACTTTCCCAAAGAAACTTTTTTTTATACTCTTTTAGTTTTATCAAAATAACACAACAGCTGTATGAAATTTGCGCGCGCGCGTCTGTGAGCTATCTGCTGTTAGCCGAGGAACGCCATTCTGTCTCATTACTATGATATCGTTTCGTGCTACAGTGGGTAGGCAGAGCAACGGCGCGGCTCGCACCCCGAATTTTATACGGCTGTTGTGTTATTGTGATAAAAGTTAATGAGTATTTATACTCATTAACTTTTATTTTTAAATAAGTGTTTCTTCGGGAAAGTTTTTTGCTATCATAAGTACTATCACGTGTTTAAGTATCGGTCACTAATTACCAGTCACCCTATATGTGGGTCTCATTATGAGAGGCACTGAGCTGTAATCCATCACAAGGGCTCGAACAGATTGGTTGATGTCCATGTTTTCGAGTTCTGATTCTAGGACATGCGGGAGGGAACCACCCTCACAGTATTTTCCTCCACCAATTTTGAGAGTATATTATAATATAACATGTCATCATCATTCTCCTGTCCTTATCCAAATTTATTTGGGGTCGGCGCACATGTCTTCTTTTTTCATACTTCTCTATTTATACTCTCCATCTCATCAGACACCGCCTTCCTTGCCATATCATCCTTCACACAGTCCATCCACTGTTTTGTTGGTCTTCTTCTACTCTTATACCCATCCACATTTAACCAAGGCAACCAATTTTCGCACAACGTTTCAGTCACCGGCACCTCTTTCAGACCTTATTAACATAATTCATCATCATTAGCCTATAATGTTCCCACTGCTGGGACACAGGCATCCTCTCTATGAGAGGGAGTGGGGTGTAATCCACCACGTGGGCCCAGTGCGTGTTGGTAGATGTCACATGTCTTCGAATTTTTAGTTCTAGGACATGCCATTGATGGACATGACATTAACATAATTATAACATGTTTATTCGAATAAAATCTTAAAACTTAGTATGTGCGAAATGAGTTCTTATTTCCAATGTTATTAGTGTCTGAATTCATGTTACAGTTACTCTGCACATTTGTCCTAGCCCCACACTCCGTACAAAATACCGTTAACTGAATACCTTTTCCAACATTCTCCCACTTTTATGTTTTCTCCTTGAATTTATGTGCCGGTTTGGTACAATCACAGATTCTAGATGAGACAGGCAAATGAAAACGAATCGCCCTGCCGGGGAATACTATGTATTCCAACTCCAACTTTATCAATTGATTTCCTTCCTCTCCACAGGGATCTTGCGATATACGGTACATTTTTATTTACTATAAATATTTATTTTGTCACCTGTGCTAGGATGCGTTGCGGAATTTTTGATCTTGTACTCCAAATCTTGTTTCCGTGATTTGATTGTAGGGTTCTCAAATAAATTGGGGTGAGGTGTGATTATATTGTTAAGTATTTATTAAATGATGCATTTTTAATAATAATATTTTGTTTGGACAAGATAAGTCTATGTATGACCTATAACTGGTGCCTGGAAGGTTTTAGTTAAGTCGTTTATCTGAAAAAAAAAAACAGCATATTTGTATGACCTACAAGTAGTAGTTCTGGGTGTAGCTGTTTCTGTATGTGAGTTTAAATGATTGTAAATGCACCCAAGATACAAGAGAATACCTAGTGAGGGGAAGGTTAAAAAAAACCGGCCAAGTGGGAGTCGGACTCGCGCACGTAGGGTTCCGTACCATTATTTATAAAAACGAGCAAAAAAAACACTGTTTTGTATGGGAGCCCCTTAAATATTTATTTTATTCTGTTTTTGGATTTTATAGTTATAGCAGCAACAAAAATACATTATCTGTAGAAATTTAACAGGCTAACTATCACGGTTCATGAGATACAGCCTGGTGGCAGACGAACTGACGGACGGACGGACAGCGAAGTCTCAGTAATAGGGTCCCGTTTGACCTTTTGGGTACGGAACCCTAAAAACCTATGATTTTACTCTTAAACGGTAAAGTTCTAATCTATACACGTATTTTCATTGAAATTCGAGCACACTATAGTGCCACTTTTAGCAGACAAGATGTGCCCAAATTCGTGTTATTACTTCGAACCTCGGGATATCAGTATAATACAATGCGTTTCAAGTTCTGGTCCGTTCCGTTTCAGTTTCCGTTTCAAGAGTAAACAAACCGTAA
Source organism: Cerastis leucographa (assembly GCA_963082945.1). Lineage (NCBI taxonomy): Eukaryota > Metazoa > Arthropoda > Insecta > Lepidoptera > Noctuidae > Cerastis > Cerastis leucographa. Next base: position 7,527,334 of record OY720382.1, read on the forward strand.
CATTGTGACATTCTCTTCGATCCGGTGACCAGATAAGATATCTACTTCAAATAGAAATGTATCCTTGATTAACATAGAATATCTGACAACAACAACATGCTGATGGTCCATGGGGCATGGGATTCTTTTACATAAGTAATATAAGAGAACAATTAATTAGACCTTTTTGGAGTGTAGGAAAGAAACCTTTGAAATAAGTCGGCGGTGGAGGTATGTAGTGAAGTCCACAGAGGAATAAAGGTAGACGTGAAACCTAGCAATAATCTTTACTAATATTATAAAGCTGAAGAGTTTGTTTGTTTGTTTGTTTGCTTGAACGCGCTAATCTCAGGAACTACTTATCCGATTTGAAAAATTCTTTCAGTATTAGATATTTATCGAGGAAGGCTATAGGTTATATCATCATCTTGTATCATCACGCTACGAACAATGGGAGCTGAGCGGACGTGAGGCTCTCTCCCTCTCACGTTCCGCCACCTGAAAGGGTCTTAAGTAGTTTTAAGAAAAAAGAAGTAAGAAGCTTGATATTTGTATTTCGTTTCATAATAGCCAAATAGATGGCTCTCTCGTTAATTTCCGAGAAGAAGCGCAGCATCGACAAAAGTGGAAGGAATGGTGGACGCCTTTGCCAGGAGTCAGTTTAGGCTTAGAAATAAAAATGCTCAAAGATGTCTCAAGGAAAAATCTTGCGATCAACACACACTCCCTTCATCAGCTCGACTTCAACCAGGCATCAACCTAAACTAAGCACGAAACCAGATCGGCTCAGCTGATCTGACATGTCACCGTAGCGCCGTGCCGCTTACGGCAAGCCAATCACCGGCTATGAGCGTCTGCTAAAACAAGTGCGGACGGTAGTACATGGTCACGTGTCTGTATTCAAAAATAGTATGAGCTGCTCTGGGAACTCACACCGTGCACACACGTGATTTTTAGCGGACGCCCTTTAATTGTGTGTGAAAGTCACATTCGCCATACGTAAAAGAGGGGACGGGTTGCCGAGAGCACGTGGTCGTCGTAGGCCCGGTAACAGCCTATTCATTCAAATTATTAATAGTCGTTATCGAATCTGTTTCTTCCCGAGCCCAGGTGTCATTACGATGCTAGTAAGTGTGCGAAGCAGTATGAAGTTTAATGGAAAGAAACGTAGACGGCTGGGTTTGGGCGAAGAACGTCAGAAACACAAAATGACAGATTACTGCGAATTGACGATTTGAATCACGTGAAGTTCTTATAAATGTACATACACACGGCCACACATAAAGCTATAAGTACATTTCCAGTAAAAATTGACCTCTTTTTGTATGAGCTTCCCGTACAATGAAAGATCAGCTAAATTTGGTTTTGCATAGCTCGATAGGTCACCCTGCGTACGTGTGCGTTGTCCTTTACACGTAATCTTTACCAGCCGTATCAGTAAATCACTAAACGGTAGTTACGTCAGCACCACCAGACGTAACATCCAGCAATAAATAAAGTAAGGGTTTCAATATCTTACGGATAGTGACAAGTTACTAACCCTTTTCTTTAAAATGATTCTTGCTCGTAAATTTTGGCTATTATAGATATAATGCTCTAGTCTGTTTGCCTCAAAGTACCTTGGGGGATTGTCTACTAGTACCTACGTATAATGCCCGCTCTCACTTAAACCTAAGTGTTATGCCTAACTATAATTGCACGTTGGTTTTTCAAGTCTCGGATAAGCGCCGCGCCGCCGTGGACTTAGTCCAAGAGAGCTTGTTCTTTGCCTATAATAAGTGACTTATGACATTATAAAATAATAACATCGTTGAGCAAATGTTTTTGTTCATTATGACTTTGAGCTGTCTGCCTAAATATAAAGGTCCTACCATTTTTTTTAAATTATTATTTGCAATGGGTTTGCTTTTGACTCTAGTCTAGGTCAGAGATGACAGAGACAAAGTCGACGATGATACGAGCTTACACAGAAGAAGCCTGTTCACTCTAACTTTGACGAGATTAGGGTTGTAAGCGTTCGGAAACACAGAAGCAGGCAGAGAGTGCCACTGCTTAGCCAGTGCACGCTTAGTGCGAATAAGTGGAATAGCAATAGGGTACTTATGTCTAGAATTTAATTTTATTATAAAGCGTTATTTTAGATGCTTTTATCCTGAAACGTACATAATTATAATGTAAATACATATACTAGGCACCATTGTTTGCTCAATTCCCGTCATTTGTTCAAACGTTTCACTCAGTCTAAAGGCAACTAAAAATTTAATTTAACGTTTAGAGAACTGACGGACAACTTTTCAACAGGACTATGAACAGTGAGCAGTAGTTAAAAACTTTTCGACTTTAAACTCTGACAGTGACAGTAGAAACTCTTTTAATTTAAACAAAGCCGAATACTTTCAACGGGTTTTAAAAAAACTGAGTGGATGAATTTGTCGGCTGCCTATTTATCTAAAGGGATTGCTTTTTTAGGGTTCCGTAGCCGAATGGCAAAAAACGGAACCCTTATACATTCGTCATGTCTGTCTGTCTGTCCGTCCGTATGTCACAGCCACTTTATTCCGAAACTATTAGGACTACACAGCTGAAACTTGGTAGGTAGATGTATTCTATAAACCGCTTTACGATTTTTGTACAAAAACAAAAAGAAAAAATAAATTAAGGATACCCCTCCTACACGGACCTGAAACTAAAAAAAAAAAACCATCAAACCTATACGTGCGGGGTGTCTATAGATAGGTATCTAAAAATGACATTGAGGTTCCTAAAACCATATTTTTCAAAGTCAATCGTTTGAAAGATAGACACTTCCAAAGTTGTAAAACGTGTGCCCCCCCCCCTCTAATTTCTAAAGTAAGAGGAGAAAAATTTTGAACGTAAAAAAAACTTTCAACGAAAATTGTTTTGAATAAGATTTGATATTTAGTTTCTGAGATATGGGACTTTTTCACTAAACTGCAGCAGTAACTTTGTTTTACATTAACTTACTATGAAAAACAAATTTAATTTTGTGGTTGAGTGGAAGTTTACTAATGAATGATCGTTCAATATATTGTTATTATATTGTTTGGGGCTATGGAACCCTGTGTGCGAGTAAGACTCGCACTTGGCCCATTTTTTTTTCCAAAAACTTATTTTAGACTTGTTATTCGTCTGAATAACAAGTCTGAAATGATGTAGGCATCTGTTTTTTAGGTCTCCATAATAAGAAGTTTTTAAATTGTTACAAGGAAATGGTTATACTTCAGATTTTTAGTCGTGTGTAATAAGGTCCAGTATCATAAACCATTCTCATTAATTATCAAATTCAAAAAGATAGAAAATATAAGTTTTTAAACTGACGTGGTCACTAACACTATCGAAAACACTTGTAACGGGATATTTAACAAGATTATTATTTGTTTTGAGTTCCCGATATTTCGGCGCTGTTGCTAACGCCATGGTCCCGGATAAACTGAAGTAAACAAACAAATAAACATGGTACATATCCCGTTACAAATGTTATTAATAAGATAAAAAATGTTGATGTAATATTATTAATATTAAAACTTGATACAAAAGATTGAAACTGCTGACCAACCATCCGTCAGCATCGATTGTTCATGTTTTATTCCGGTAATCAATTGCAACAGCTTTATATCTACACAATAAAGAAGCAGAATGACAGCCAATTTAAAAACAACAGATTTACTATCAAAGCTACAGGTGTAACTTGAAGTATAGTCATCATCTACCTAGCCTTTTCGCAATTATGTTGGTGTCGGCTTCTGGTCTAACCGAATACCAGTATTTTACATGGAGCGACTGCCCATCTAACCTCCACAGCCCAGTTAGTACTGGGTAATACGATATCCCCAGGCCAGACTGGTCGTCAGACTTTCGGGCCATTGGCTACCTGTAACAACTCTCATAAGTCTACAAATTACAGCCGGGACCAACGGCTTAACGTGCTTACCGAGGCACGGATGAAATGAAATTCGGTATGTAATGGACCCATCCAAAGACCAACTTAGGGAAACGAAACTTAACCTGAGATTGATCCGAGCAGCTGTTATTATTAAGCAATTAGCTCCTGTCATATTGGGTGACTGGTAATTAGTGATCGATACTTACACACATGATTTTACTCATGATTACAAAACAACTTTCCCAAAGAAACATTTTTTTTAAACTCATGCAAGTTTATCATAATAACACAACAGCCATATGAAATTCAGGGTTGCGAGACGTGTGGGTGCTCTGCCAACCCACTGTGGCATAGCACGATAGTAATGAGACAGAACGGCGTCACGCGGCTAACAGCTGACAGGTCACAGGGGCGCGCGCGCGAATTTCATATGGCTGTTGTGTTATTGTGATAAAAGTGAATGAGTATAAAAATTTGTTTCTTTGGGAAAATTGTTTGTTATCATGAGTACAATGATGTGACGTAAAGTATGACAATCGTAAAAAGTTTTAGATCTTCCTAAAATGAACTGAAAGCCAGATGTCATCCTCATTGCCACGTCACCTGAAAATCACATAAAAACTTGCCAGGTTCTCTAGTATCAGTTTCCGAAAAGTAGGTTTCACATTGGACTCGTAAAAAATGCTATCAAATATGAAAAATGACGTCAAACGAACGAAATTGAGGCTGCAACACTGTAACTAAGTTATGATGTCGAACGGAGACAGGTATACCAACTTTTTCACCTGGAACTTTTTATTTTATGAAAGCGCGAACTGTGATGTAAACTACACTTTTTGGAGTCACGAGTAATTTTAATTAAATTACATGTTTAACATCACAGTCGCAAGCGGGACTGCTGAGTATGTGGTCCTTTCTTTTTTTTCTGATTTGAAATCATTAGTCCCGCAGCCCTGGCAGGCATCAGCCCTCTCTGACCCCTTTCGATTTGCTGACATCTCCTTGAGGCGCGCGTGGAACACGAACGCGCCGTCGACACGGCCTGTCTTCATAAGACGGACGGACGGTGAGCTAGCCCAATACTCACCGTCCACAGGCCCGCGCTTATAACGGTGGCCGGGGGCCAGTGGGTGGCCCCTGTCGCCCAGGGCGTCTCCCGCGGGTGCTCGGGCGTGAGGTTCACTCCCTCCTTCGCTAGCATGACTGGTTCCCAGAAGGAAGCGACGGTTTCCCATTCCCTCTCACTCCGGACCATGGATTGAACCAGGGCCGGACGCGAGAGGTCGCCGCCGCCAATCGCTGCTACGAGGACACGGCGGTCGAGCATGAGGTCCTGAGTTTGAATCCCAGGTCGAGCAATGTGTTATTTGGTTTTTCAATAGAGAATTTCTCAGTAGCAGCCACGAGTCCGAATATGTGTCCCGTTGATAGCTATTGGCTCGCTCCCTATTACATAGGACTTAAACACAACAGCACACAAACAACTAAGCACACTAACATATATTTTTATTATTTTTTGTTATTGTTTAAGTTATTGTTGTTAATGATGACCTATTTTTTATTTATTACCTAAATTTTTATTTTATTATATTTTACAAATTAATATTATTTTGTTGTTATTTAAGTAATAAATTTAAAATATTGAGGAATGCCATGCGAGGCCTCCGTTCAGCAGTGGTCAGGCCGTTTTGAAACAGAAAAACTACGGAGTTACGTATCGCTTATTTATTAGTAAAAGATTGATAAGAAAAGATATTGGTAAGCACACACCAATATTTGCTTACCAACTGTGCAAATATCGGTTTCCAATATTTGGCAATGTGCATTACGTCTTGGTCTATTTACTCTTCTAAGGTTCTTCAAGGTGTATCGAATGTGTAGGCTCATACATATAGTTACTGAATGCAATAACCCCATGTACCATGATTACCTCGTTCTCTCGATTGGCTACCAAGTTAGGCGGCAAAGCGAGGCAACTGTCCTTATGTTTAATGTTTCATTCAAAGACCGCTGACATCGGCGAAATTAATCTTGGAAAAAATACATACATGTTTTTTTTTCGAACCATTTGCAACAACAGAGTAGGTAATCGAAAGAATTGTATTTTGTTTTTAATAAAAAGTTGTGTACCTAAACGGCATCGTCCCAAACATATTCACATTACGTCGAGAATCGAAAAAGGCTTCGCATTAAATATTTATTCAGATACCTTTATTCAGCAAAAACACTTATCATACACCACGCGAAGATATTATAATAAAATAGTTTATTTATACGTATAAAACCATACCGAAAAGTGTGTCATAAATTCTGATTGTACCGCAGATAGTGAATAATAAATGACAGTCGTAAATCTTGTATGAAAACCCTATAAATCTAAACGGGTTGTTCTGTACAGGTTAACCGCAGACGAAACCGGGTTGGATCTGGCTGAAATTAACCCTAATTACGATTTCATTAGTTTATTTTTGCGGTACAACGGTCGGTTGCTCGCGGCAGCAGATTAACGTATTCATGGGCGCGTTTTATGTTTACGCTCTCGTTTTGGTTTGGTAGGAATCGAATTAAGAGTCTTAATTATTCGGTAAAATATTACTATTATACTCTCCTTTTCATTGGGAAGTTTTGTCAAAAGAACATTGTCTTTATTTTGACAGCGTAGTTACTACCCAGTTCACTGACGGTCGACCACTTTTCACCATTAGTACCAGAGCAATAAGGTTGAAAAGTGATCAACCCTCGGTGAGCGCGATAGTATCTTAATGCACCCAAAAATTTGATTGATTGTTGCATGATTATTTTCTGTAGGTTACAGTCAAAATATGACTACCGAAAAACTCTAGTTTAAAAGAAATATATAATTTAAACTCTAAATAACACATCGAAGTTTTTTAATCACAGAGACACTCACAGGGACTTCCTCGTTAAAAACTAAAAGACATCTATTACTTTAGCTATGTCATAACAACTGCTTACAAAACTCAAATTAAAGTTCTCTTTTGACCCGAAAAAGCTTTGACCCAATAACTCTGAAAAATGCAGCCAATTACGTTTCAATTCACGGACCCATGCGTGTGTAAACTAAAAAACATTTTAATTGAAAATACGCATTGCTACCGTTATATGTACGCTAATTAAAAAGAGCCGTTTGCACGCTAATTAGTGCCAGTGATTAGTGAAACTTTACACCGGATTTTATGGGGCAATAACTTTCAGGTGAAAAGTTTTATTCAGTTAACTAGAAAAAATATATGGTGTTTTTTAAAACCGTGGAGATTATTAATTAACCGACTTCTAAAAGGAGGAGGTTAGTATGTTCCAGAGATACATTTTTGGTTTTCAATAAGGTTTTATTTTATTCTATACATTTCTAATATAATTGTATTTTGTATAAACAGCTGTAGTTAAAAAAAATGTATTTTATGTTTTTATAATAATGTCCCGTCTATTAATTTACTTTGTAATCGGTTAAATGTAATTTTTAAAGAGATTAATAAATCATAAAACATTCACCGAATTATTTCAGTAGACCAGCGTATTTCTAACCATATCAATTGCAAGAAGGTATAGTCCAGACTTAATATTACAAAAAAAAAAAAACTTTGCTAAGGTAACACTGTAATAGCAGCTGAACCTTTATTTAATAGAAAACTAATCAAAACGTTTCAAATAACTTACTCACTGAAAAAAACTAAACTATTCCAATCTTATTTTCGTTACATCGCTACTTTAAAAATCTTCATTAAGAGCGTTCTCGCAAAATTCTTAACTCAAAAAACAACGCCGACTGACGTTGAGTGCGCTTGTGTGCGTGGTGCACGCTTCTTGATACACACACGTGCAGAGGCAGGGGTGCGTAACACGGTTCACTGCGGTTTACTTATAATTTGATTGAGAAAAAAATACAAGATATGGAACGTATTATTATGATAAAGAAATACAAATAGTATAAGAGTAGCCTACAAAAGTAAAATAATTATTGGTGAGTTCGTTTGTTTGTTATGCTTTTACACTAAAACAACTAGACAGATTTGGATAAATGTTGGCACGTAGGTATACTCATGGTCTACCTACGTGCCAAATTTTATCCAAATTCTAATCCTGGCAACGGACATAGGATACTTTTTATCCCGATATTCCCACGAGATCATTATTTATGCGGGTGAAACCACGGGGTGCTGCTATTCTATACTAATATATATTATGAAGAGAAAATATTTGTTCACCACTAAAAAGCTACATCTTTACCGAGTAACAAGGCTATATTATATCACAATTTTTGCGGACGAAATCACGGGCGTAATGATAGTATTTTATAAAAACGTAACATAGTAATAATTTTATAATACAATTTCCCTCAAGGGCATCGATCTGCTCCTCCTGGAAGCCTCGATAGTGCAGGCCTGGGTGACATCACCGAACAGGCCTGCCGACGTCAACAACGAGGCAGGGTGGTTCCAGGAGGTCATGTCCGACATCTGCGACGTGGCAATGCCCCGAGTTCAGCCAGGAAGCGCCCGGCGTCAGGTGTACTGGTGGTCGCGAGAGCTGACGTCTCTGCGCGAGGCGTGCGTCGCCGCGCGGCACCCGTACGCCAGGCATCGCAGGCTCCGCATCCGCCCTCCGGATGCGGCAGCCATTGAAGCGGAGCTGTACGAGGGATACAGAGCAGCGAAAACCGCCCTCCAAGAGGCTGTCTAGCGGGCCAAAGACCTGGGCCGCGAGGAGATGCTGGAGACTCTCGACAGAGATCCGTGGGGGCGCCCTTACAAGATGGTGCGGGACAAACTCCGCACCTGGGCCCCCCCGCTGACGCAGAGTCTCCGCCCTCAGCTCGTGGAGGACGTGGTGAGCGCTCTGTTCCCTCTGTGAGGGGAACATCCTCCCCCGCCTATGGCTATGGCACATCGAGGACGATGCCGACATTCCGGAAGTGACTGGGGTAGACCTGAGAGTGGCGGTAGGCAGGCTTAAAGCCAAAAATACCGCCCCGGGACCCGATGGCTTGCCTGGCAAAGCCTGGGTCCTGGCCTCGGAGGCTCTCGGGCCCCGACTGGAAGGTCTCTTAAGCGCATGCTTGAGGAGAGGCCAGTTCCCGCTTCGTTGGAAGACGGGGAAGCTGGTCCTCATCCGGAAGCCGGGGCGCCCTGCGGACTCTCCGTCCGCATACGGGCCCATTGTGTTGCTCGACGAGGTGGGCAAGCTCTTTGAAAGAGTCATTGCTAACCGCCTCGGGCACCTTGTGGGGATGGGGCCGGATCTTGCGGATCACCAGTTTGGTTTCCGCAGGGGGCGCTCGACGGTGGACGCCATCATGCGCGTGAGGGCTCTCACGACGGGGGATGCGGTGTCCCTGGGTGGGGTCGTCGTGGCGGTGTCTCTTGACATCGCCAACGCCTTCAACATCATGCCCTGGACCTGCATTAGGGAGGTACTCCGGTATCACCGGGTGCCGACCTACCTTCGTCGTGTGGTCGGGGACTACCTGACGGACAGAGCCGTCATCTACCCCGGTCGCAACGGAGAGTGGAACCGGCGAGAGATGTCGTGCGGTGTTCCACAGGGATCGGTTCTAGGGCCACCCTTGTGGAACATCGGCTACGACTGGGTGCTGCGCGCTGATCTACCTAGCGGTGTCAGCGTAGTTTGCTACGCTGACGACACGCTGGTGCTGGCACAGGGGAGGTCGCACGAGGCGGCGGCCGAACTTATGACACGCGGGGTTGCGATAGTCGTGGAAAGAATCCGGCAACTGGGTCTCGAGGTGGAATTGCACAAGTCCGAGGCCATGTGCTTTCATGGGCCTCGGAATGCGCCACCGTCGGGATCCATACTGACGGTAGGAGGGGTTCCCATCGGCGTCGAGTCGACGCTAAAGTACCTAGGGCTTGTCCTCGACAGCCGGTGGAACTTCGTTGAGCACTTCCGACGTTTGGCCCCAAAACTGGAACGGGCAGGGGCTGCATTCAAGCGGCTCTTGCCCAACTTGGGGGATCCAAACGCCTCCTGCCGGAGGCTCTATGCGGGGATCGTGCGGTCCATGGCCCTTTACGGGGCCCCGGTGTGGGCACGTTCTTTGAAGCGGCGAGCCGCCCATTACCTGAACGCGCCCCAGAAGGTGGTAGCCGTAAGGCTGGTCCGGGGGCACCGCACGATCTCCGGCGAGGCGGCGAGCCTCTTGGCCGGATTGCCACCATGGGATCTGGAGGCGATAGTGCTCGCGCGCCTGCACGAATGGCGCGCGGAGGCACTACGCCGGGGGGAAACTCCGCTGCCGCGGCAAATTGTCACTCAGCGGACAGACCTCCGGCGCGATCTCATGGCGGCATGGAGACAGCGACTATCGCAACCACGTGCAGGGCACGCCACAATAGTGGCGATAAGTCCCCTCTTTGAGGAGTGGCTAGAGCTTTATCAATAAAGATCATTGTTATCTAGTAATAATATCAAATAAATAATAATAATAAAAATTAATAATAATTCCTCTGGAGGAACTAAAAGGATCTAGCGGTTAATATAATTATAATTAATAACACCTCAGAGGTCGGGGTTCCAGCAGCTTCATCTGCGCTGACACCCAGCCCACCAGAAGCCTTCCAGCCTCCACGATTGTTTTCGCCGCCGTCACAGGGCAGCTTACCATAATGGTTCGCATGCCCGAGTGGTCCGAACGTAGGGTGCCTGCCCTGACCTGCTCAGCAGGGCACCCACCGGTCCTGGTGACGGTGGCGACCGCCTCCTCTTGGGTCACAGAGTCGTCCAGGCCCAGGATGCGCAGGTCTGCGCATCTGACGGGCCTGGACACTCGGGCCTCATCCGCATCTAGGGACGCTCTTAGCTTTTCAGCCAGAGCGTCAGCGGACGGGCCACTATTTACACCGGGGATCTCCAGCGCTCGAGCCCCTGTCGCGGTGAATTTAAGCAGGAAGCCCCCGGTGATCCCGAGCTCTGCGAGATCCACCGTCGCTTTCGCCTTCGAGAGCATGTCGCGGTAGGACACGCCCCTCTTTTCCGCTTCCGGCTGTAGCGTGATCACTACAGTTGCGGTCTTCGGGGCGCGGAGTCTAGCCGCGACGCTTCGCGCCTTGTGCCGCCACCTTCGCTCCTCGTTGAGGGCCTTTTTGGCCACCTTTCACCCCTTCCTCCTTTCCCCGACCACCTGCCACTCGGTTTCGGCCGCGGCAGGCGTGGGGGGTGGTGGCGGTGGCTGCGGCCGGCTTGCTGCTGGCGCAGACACCGCCACCACCTGAGGAGCCACCTTGCCCTTTTTCTGGGCCGCTGCCTGTTTTGGCGGAGCCGACTTTCCGGGGCCCGGCCTAGTCCTGCCAGAACGCTGGCCAGAGTGCCCCGGCCCGGAATTGGCAGCCGTAGCAGCCGCATATGAGACTGCCTTCGGGCCCGGGACCAACCTCGGGCCCGGGGTCGCATTCGGGCCCGAGCCCGCCCTCGGGCCCGCGGTCGCCTTGTTTGCCGCCAGAGAGGGGCGCAGTACAATGGCCTCCAGGACAGAGGTAACTTTACCTTGTATCAACATTTTGAGAAAGCGATGATGATAATCCATCAATGTGCTGATTAATAACAGGGTCCTTTAATCCGCTGTAAACATAAAATATAACTTAATTAATGACCGCATACACTACTCAGATCAACTAGGTATTTTTTACATTTACCGTAGAACTGCTCTTGCCTTTTGTAGGTATTCTTTTTTACTAGCTTTCCTCTTCTTCTTGGTAGGAACCGTATGTATTTATTTCTAAAAGAAAGATTTCTGTTACCCGTAATTTATTGACGATTAATCTTTATAATGATCTTCTTTTTGATTATCATCTTGATGATGATGATGATGAATCTTTATAATTAGATTGTACAAAGTGTATCTTTCAATCATAAAACATGACTACAATGAATCATAAGTACAAAGAATACTAACATTTAAACTGCTGACGACCCCTGGGTTTTCTGTCAAAATTACCTCACGCACACTAAGGCGCGCGGGAGCGCGAGCGACACAGGTCCGTTCTCCACAAGCCCTCAGGCGACACTGACACTACTGACAGTACACGCGTCGTACATCAACTAATAAGGCATTATTTTAGAATATTGTAATAAATAAATGTGAAGGTAAAAAGTAAAAATAAAAATATTTAGAGGAAAGGTAAAGTCTTATATTATAGTATGGTGAACTTTCTTTTTGTTAATTTTGTCATTATCTTATGTTTAAACAATATTTAAAATGCATACATTTTAGATCAGTATTGCTTTTGAATATCGTTTTTTTTTGCGTGGATTCAATTTTTATCTCAATTCTAATCAATCTACGAACTTGAAGACTATATGACCTGTAAATATATATTTTTTTCAGATCTTTTCGTGCTGCCAGTTTGACACAAATAGCAGGGAAAACCCTGATGTTTTACGATTGCTTGAAAATGGGTGTCGGGAAATTGCTGTTTCTCGAAATATTTACGTATATAACAAAATTCTAATCAATCTACAAACTAAATCAAAGTTAGATTTATGAGTTTTCATTGAAATATTATGCCATTATCTTTAAATAACAAATATCGAGAACTTGAAAAAGTACGTATTTTTGGTCAAACGCTTAAAATATGTGAGCGCGCTCTTAATTATTTAATTTCAAATACTTATCAAATCCATTATTTGAGAGCGGCTTTTCTAAGAAAAATAAAGTTGTTTCAATAAAAGCGCTTTCATATCTGACGACATAAAGGCGAAATCCTCTCGAATTAATTTCTACAGTCAAAGGAGCCGGTCATAAAGTAAGCGTAAAGCGATAAGTAAATTTTTGGGGGTATGCATTTTGATGCCGTTTTCCAATTTATTCCAGAAATCCCCACAAGTGTCCCTATTTGTCGGCGGAGATTTCTGGAATAAACCCGTTTGCTAGAAAATCTGAAGACGCGTTTTTTCATTCAACAAGCAACACCTCTATCTATTTTGCAGTGAACCCAAACTAAAAATGGTTTTATGCTGTTATCTAGGTAGGATCATGCAGTTTTTTCACTCTTCAGCTACCCTACCATGATGTCTTAAAACATTATTGTTTTACTCCTTTTCCAGTGTGGGAAAGAGATGGTGCTAGACATACTGTATAGCTCCGTCTCTTTCCCACACTGGAATAAGACTAAAACAATACTGCTTTATGACGTCATAGTAGGCCAGCTGTTAAGTTGCTATTTTTGACTAACGTTGTGAACTTCAGTGACGAATTGCACATGCTTAGTGTGAAGTCTGAAAGTGTGGCTCATTTTTTGACATGGTGCTTTTGGGAATATTTTATATGAAGATGTAATTTGTTAAGTGATTTGAAGTAAATTGAATTTTATACAGTGATCGGAGTTTTTTATGATATAGAAAGAAAGAAGGGTCCCAATTTAAAGGAATCGTATTCAAATATGAGTAACAGGGTCTCTGCGGTTTAGGAACCAGCAGATATCACACTTGTTAATCAGAATATTACATAAATGCCTAAACTCACGCCTTTTTCATACAAAGGGAAACAGAAATTAAAGAACCTGTTATAATCCGGTCATACGTGTTCTTAGCTCACACCATTCCTTTGTCGTGGTTGCGGTTAAAAAACTTTCGAAATTCAAGACCTTCATATTTTTGTAGAGGTTACTAGGGAAAATCACCCTTCCAATTAAATTGAACATAATAAAGAGCTGTCATAGAAAAGGTGACAAGCATAACCTCTTCACCTTTGCCCAAATAAAATATCTATTCTGTCCCTTGTGAAACAAAAAAAATCCTAAACTTTTCCTTACGGGACGGGAGCAACATTTTGTTCGGGCGATTTACAATTCCGCTAACTGTCAGACATAACCTTATTGAAAATTACAAAGTATCATCGAAAAACTTATAAGAAAATTGATTGTGATGTCGTGTAAAAAGCAAATCTATGGAGTCGCCAATTAGTCTAAGTGAAAAGTATACTTTTCAAATCTCTCTTTTTCTTTTTCTCTCTTCTGAAAATACTCCAAAGTGACGCGGGCACTTTATTTAAATTAGCTTTTACGCCGCCACGATGTTATTTGGATAATTGGATACTCATTTTGCGACGAAAAAATTAAAACTGGCTCTCTGAAGGTTTCTTCTATTTAAAAAACATACACTGAGCTCAAACGATATTTTTCATTTAAATATTTTTTAACCTAAAATTCTTAAATGTAGCTAAAAGCACTCTGTATCACTTTCATTCCTATGAATATTCTACTTACATAAATATTATACCATCAATTACATTTCAATAAAAATTAAAAACTTTTAACAAAAACCATTTTCGGAACGGCATAAATTGATCAGTTTTGAAACAAACAACAGATCCTTATTCCGAACGGAATTCACGTAAAAATAATAACAGTTTGTAAACAATATCGGGCAGATGACGAATTGGTACCAATAAACATTGATTTTGGAGTACGTGACTGTTGGACAAAGGATAATTTTGTAGAACACTGCGGAACGATGTTACAGTTTTAACAGTTTTTAGGTCATAATCTGATACTTCGTTCAGCCTTGGATGGATATTTACATTTTTGAAGTGAAACTTCTTATGCGACTTCCAACAAGGTTGCGTTAAACGTTTAACGCTACCATGGAGGGGGAATAGAAAGAGACAGAGCGAGAGTGAATGCGTGGCACTCGAACCCATGCGTAGTATTACGAAGTTTCACTTCTTCCGCGCGGAGGGACTCCACGCGCTATTTTATCACATCACGCCTAATCATCAAAGGATTAGGTTAGGTCAGGTTGGGTTAGAATGTCATGCGTAGCAGTTCTCGTGGCCCATCCAACAAGGCGTCAGTAGGCTCACGGTGGTGTTTTTTAGTGGGTGCAAGCCCCACATAACCAAACCGTCTCCACGGACGGACGGCGCGGTATACGTTAAGCATTTTTCACCACTTAATAAAAAACAAAAAGGTTATACACAGGTGCACCTCATACATAGTACACCCAAATTCCGCCAGTTATGTTTAAGTCCCATGTAATAGGGAGCCTTTTTTTTTACGGATGGGAAATCATCAAATGACTTCTCCCGCTCTGCGCGGAGCGGGAGGGAGTGTCAGACTTGTACTGACTAAAACCCATCCATGTTCCTTCTTCGCCCTTTGTGTTCCAGGGCCGCGGTATCTCTTTCGAACAACCCGCAGCCCTGGCAGGCATCGGCCCTCTCGGACCCCTTCCGATTTGCTGACATCTCCTTGAGGCGCGCGTGGAACACAAACGCGCCGTCGGCACGGCCTGTCGTCATTAATAATACTAATAATAATGTGTGTGTAATAGGGAGCCTAATGCGGTTATCCCTCAAATCATAACTCCGTGGCTGCTACTAAGTAATTCAAGATGGAAAAACCCAACAACACTTTACCCGACCTGGGACTCGAACCTACGACCTCATGCAGCCTGCTCAGTAGTCGCGCTTGCAACTACTAGACCAACAAAGCAGTCAGATGTGTTCATAATGGTTACGCGTTTAATGGAATAAATAGAATTTTGGAGAAAAACTAAGAATGGACCGAGATTGTGTTATTTAATTACAAAAGTTTTGATTCTGAAACAGTCTCATAATTTCATCAAGAACAGATTAAAACTATATTTCAGTGGCGTGTGAATCGAGTCCTTATAAAAAAATTGTTTTTATGTTTTGGTAACCGTCATCTACATTTTCATTTTCCATTCCGATTTCTTTGAAAAGAGTATTTATTCCATTCAAGCCTGCGCGGTGGATTATGTTTATATTTTAGTTTAGATTAGAAACTAATATTATAAACATTGTCCACCGCGAAGGCTTGAATGAATACTCTGAAAATAGTCGTTCTAATGATTATGATTGTAGATCTTGTATATTCAGTTGCTAGCACTTCGCCCGCGACTTCGTCCGCGAAAATTGTGATAGCTTGAAAATAAAACATTATATGCTATGTTACTCGGTAAATATGTAGCTTTGTATTGGTGAAAGAATTTTTAAAATCGGTCCAGTCGTTTTTGAGTCGTAAAATACAAACAAACAATCAAATCATTCCTCTTTGTAATATTAGTTTAGATAAAATTTTATGTATAAAATAATTGTGTGTTTGAGTGTGGGTAGTGTGTGTACGTGTGTGTGTGGGAAATAAGTGTAAACCTTGAACGAAGCTCGACTAAACCAATCTTGAATAAGTTATACACAACTAAATGTCAACTCTTGTATGATGAACAACACAAATATGGCAAAACTATGTGATTGAGTGTGTTGCCACCAAAGTCGTAGCTTATTGTTGAAACGTATGCTACATTTGGTCTGTTCTAAAATTATACGAAGAAAATGTAAAAAAATCGATCAGACAACTTGTGTTGTCAATTGTAGTGATTATCATCATCTTAAGAGTGTTTACACCTTACGGAATTTCAAACAAACTTTCAAGTCCTTACTTTCCGAAATAACTAGACCGATTTTAATGAAACTTTATACGCATAAGCAGGATTACATAGGTCTAAAAAGTTACTAAAAAAGAATTTCGAAATATAAAGACATTTCAAAAATGTTTTTTAAAGTGAAACTTTTATTACATTGTCTCAAACTTTTTCGTCTGTGTGTTGCATGTCGCGTGACGCTCGGCCGCGGAGTAGGGATAAAGAGGGTGAAAGGCGCTCGTCAGAGCGCCTTTCACTTTATCCCTACTCTGCGTTTTATACGCTTTATACCCTTAATGGAATATTATTCCAAAAAAAAATTAGTTAAATGTCTAGTGTGAAAAAAAGTTTCAGTATTACCGTGGTTTCATAAAAAACACACAATCGGTCCTTTTTTTTATACTTAAAAAAAAAAGATAATTGGAAATTTCTATTTCTATGGATAATTTATAATCGTTCTAATTGAGCTGTATCACTATTTTTCGAAAATGTTTTTAATCACTTTTTAGACCTGTGTATCCTTTATGCTTATGCGTATGCGTAAATTCATTAAAATCGGTTCAGTCATTTCGGAAAATAAGAACTTGAAAGTTTGTATGAAATGCCGTAAGTCGTAAACGCTCTTAAAGATGCTTTTCATTTGGCAATAGTTGAAGTTAACTAAATAATCTATTTATTTATTTTTTGAGGACTTTTCATGGTTAAAAATGGAATTCCATTTCTTATAAAAAAACAATTATTGAATAAATTAGTGAATTTTAAATTGAATCGTTAAAGTAAGTTCTTTTAGTTAGTGATTGAATTATAACCTGAAAATTCTTAGTCTTCACTTCACTTTCATCAAATACTTTAGGAACAATGCACACTGTGTGATATCTTTCTGAGTCTCTTCCAAGTTTCAAGCCCTGAGGTAATTGACCAAACTTTCTCGGTAGCGCAAAAGTATGTGAGCTTCACTACTTTGATGCAATTTGCAAGTTAATGCATCCATATTGTTTCCCAAGAGGCGTGGGAGTCAGAAACGGGAAATATAGTGGGTGTGAAATGTATAGCAATGTACTATCGTTATGTTTATTTAAGTTTGTTATGAAGTCTCTTCGAGCATAGTAATGTAACAGGGAGAAGTTGCGTGGAAGTTACACGAGACACTTCACGAAATTATAGAAACGTTCATAATACAAAGAACATATGGATCTTTGTTTGTTTTAAAGATATTATTCAACGCTTTACTTATTAAACACTGATTCCACATCAATGACTTTTTACCTAACTGACGGGAACTGACGGGGACTGATGGGAATGTGTTTAAAATTCCCATTTGTTAGCCTATATTTATGTATGTTTGTTCCTTTAGCAATCTAGACCCCAATCACGAGGGCCGATTTGTTGAATGCCTGCATTGGTCTTTTTGGTTGCAAGCAATATTGCTGAGTATGAGATCCTGGGCTTCCAAAATGGGAAGAGTGCTGTTGAATTTTACAATAAAGAATTTCTTAATTGTTTGTAGTAAGTGGACGTTTGGATTTGTTCCCGGTTGCTTATTTGTTGTAAGAGTAGGTACTCACACATTTCTCAACACCCACGAAACTCAATTCAAATGTTAACCACACAAACGCCTCTGTTTCGGTTGATATTATTAACGTGGTAACAGGAATAAACGTAAGTAAATACAACAGAAGGAAACGCTAGCAATAATGTTATTGAAATAAACAATCGTTAAAGCGTAAGAGATCATTTACACGGAGAGAGTTTCTCGCCTCTGATAAACAATAAGGAACAAGGAAAATAAAGTTGACTCGTGTAAATGATAGTTGACTATCGAGAGGCGAGAGTAGATTAAAATTTCTAAACTAAAAACAACTGAAAAACAAACTAGTATTTTCCATTATTCTCAGTCTAATTTCATCAACGTCTGCCAAGCCTTCTCCCGACTATCTTGGTGTCAGCTTCCAGTCTAACCAAATGCAGCTGAATACCAGTATTTGACATGGAGCGACTATCTATCTGACCTCCACAACCAAGTTGGTACTGGGTAATACGATACCCCTTGGTGAGACTGTTGTCAGTTTTCGGGCCACTGACTATCTGTAACAACTCTCGATAATTTGATAATATACAACTGTAGCAGGTGGTCACCCATGCACAAAACAACCTATAGGCAAGTGCGGCTTATCCGGAGGATTGATACGACCGGCTGTGCATTTAGCCACTAGCTAAATGATTATGGCAAATCATATTTGGGACAGAATATTTGTTTTTGCTCGATAAACACCAGCACGCGTAGCATGACCACTGTAGAAACAAGTTTTGTTTACAGAAGAATTGACATAATGACAGATAGGCAATGACAATGTGTCAGTTAGTCGATTCTTTCGTCGACATTGCCCGTTTCTACGGCGGTCATGTTACGCGTGCTGGCAGGACTTTCTAGTCTCTTCTCGGGCGAGAAACTCACCTCATGTAAATGATCCTTAACACCCAAAGATTTGGCGCAGAAATTTACTTCCTGAAACATTAACTAAGTTTATCCACGTCTAATTATTAAGTTTGTTTGAAATATCGTTTTCATCGCAACAAAAACTTTTGTTAATGAATGTTGGCGAAGAGAGATATAATACACACATCAAAAGTGTCTAGGGATCAAGCATTTTTATGCGGATTTCTTGAGATTCAGATGTGGCTTTGTAATAAATTTATGATTTTATAAATTTATATGGATCCTTTTTGGTGCATTTCATAATTTGAATCAGGAACTGTGAATCAAATTCGAGTAAAAGATGAAAATCAGCTGTCAATATTTTCCCTATAAAAACATACAACGCATTGAAGACATTATTAGTGCTACTGTTTCCCTACTACTGATTAAAACCAACGTTATTATGGAGCGGCGACGTCATTTAAGCAGGGAAGAAATGCTCAGAGCCGTGGGAATGATAGAAGCTGGTTCCCGGCAACGTACTGTGGCTTTAGCTCTGAATACAAGTCAGAGTGTTATCAGTCGACTTTGGACACGTTACCGAAGCACTGGTACCGTGGCTGAGCGCCATGGAGGACGGTATCGCTGCACCACACGGAGACAAGACCGATACATTCAAATCTTAACTCGAAGAGCTCCAACAATAACCGCCATGATGTTAGCCGTGAGGCTTCATCACTCTTCAGGGAACTTAATTAGCGACCAAACAGTCAGAAACCGCTTGCATGAAGTGAACCTTCATTCCCGAAGACCGCTACGGGTACCACCTATAGCAATGCACAATCGTAGGATTCGATATCAATGGGCTCTTGAACACAGAAATTGGGCAGAAGAACAATGGCGTTTCGTGTGCTTTTCTGATGAGTCTCGTTTTGGTATGAGACCGGATACAAGACGTATACGACACTGGAGAACCCCTGGACGCCAACAGCGATTAAAATCCTGCCAGGAAGTCCATCCTTATAGTGGTGGAACCATCATGGTATGGGCGGGTATTTGGATCGGCGGAAGAACTGAGTTGATTTGGATCAGAGGCAACCTCAACGCTCAAATTTATACTGAGACGATTGTATCAGACTTCATCGTTCCTCTACAAGTGCAAATCGGTCCCTTATTTCAGTTAATGCATGATAATGCACGACCGCACACCGCAAGAGTTGTAAGACAGACTCTCGCCGCAGCTAACATCAATGTCCTGCCCTGGCCTGCTCAGTCGCCAGACTTGAACCCGATTGAGCATGCATGGGATATGCTACAGAGAAGAGCTCTGCCGAATATGGAGGGTATCCAGTCGCAAGAAGACCTTTTTTTGTTGTTGCAACGAACATGGGCGGCCATTCCACAGCGTGATTTGGATGAACTCATTTTGAGTATGCCAAACCGATGTTCTTGTGTTGTTAGTGTTCGCGGTAGAAACACGGATTATATTGTTTAAGTTACCCAATAAAATTTTAAAGAAAACTGTTATTTCAGTCTTTTTTTCGAACTTTAATGTTAGTGGTTCAAATGTCAAAAATCCCTTTATTAGAAAATGGCAAATTTCTTTATTAATGCAAAGGTGACTTGGTTTATCGTTACTGTGACAAACGAAAACACTTTATTTGATGAATCCTTAAAGAAAATTTTAATTAATATCAATCAGGAGAAAAGTTATTGCAAAAATATATGTTGATCCCTAGACACTTTTGATGTGTGTAATTATACTACCGAATGTTGAACTTTTGGAATTGTTCTGTATACTTTGGTTTTCGTACGAAGATTAGTATAAATCTTCTGTCTCTCAACTGTGGAAATGTAGACAGGAACGCAGTGAGGGTTTAATTATTATTTGATTTTGTTTTGGTTTTGAGGGAATGAGGAAAATGTCGTGAGGAATATTTTTAGTTTTAATATGGATGGCCATCGGAGTATGTGAAGACCAAAAAAAACGTACGGCAAATATAAACGGATTGATTGACTGTGATTAAGATGATATGGCTTGCAGTGATTATTTAGATGGCGACTCATTGGAAACCTTTACTTACCTACCTGTAAATGGATATGAATAAAGAAAAGTAAAGACATGCTGCGTTGATATAAGGGCAAAGGAACAGATTTCCTACTTCTTCTTTATATAGTACAAAACAAAGTCGCTTCCCGCTGTCTATACGCCTATTGATGCGGCTTTCATCAATAGGCAGAATGGTCAAGAGGAAGGTTTAATGTATAATTTATCTCTGAAAAACACGTCAAAATTGCCACGCGTACGATCGTGGGCAGCAGCAAAATTTTATATAATTGGGTATTTAAAATGCAGGGACGAAAAGGGATATGATGTGGGATTACTTTTTCTAGGTTACGTACCTGTGTGTTTTGCACTAAGTTAGCTGACTTGACGTCATAGGACGCTCCATCGTCTGTGAGTATGTAGGTATGTCGTAAAGGGGCTAAAAGGATTAGAACTTAAGTGCCAATAACATTTTTGTAATCCCGAACAACCTGCGTCATTCTTTTTAGATTTATTAATATGCGAAAAGCAATATAATGAAGCAGTAAAAATTTTTACGAAGCTGTTCATGCCAAAAGTACAAAAATAAATGATAACTAGATAAGTAGTCCTTTAAGACTGACTACGTTAAATACAGAATTTAGTAGAGCTAAAGAAATTAATAACGTTTCGCCAAATCAGTTTATTTGTACTGTACAATATACATGTCGCCGCAAGAGCGACTATCTCTAAGACTATTCATTAATCTAATTAAGAACCAACTCATAATATTAATGAACCTGCCATGCCATCTGTGAGTAGAATCTAGAAATGAATGGATCTATTAGGAAGAGACCAAGCGCCATCTATTGGCGTGTGTGTTAACTACTGCTTAGATAGTTAATCTTAGTGACAACTGAAAGAGTAATTTATTAAACAAAAGCCACTAGCTAGAACTATAGTTAAAATTAAGATTAGCAACTCTTTTATGACAACTGGGATTTTAACAATGGCAATTTGACAATCTTTATGAGGCGACATCCCACTGTGTGGACAATGGCGCCGAATAATCAATTATTCAATTTATAATTTGTAACATCAACTAAATCAGTTTCTAGAACTAATTACAAACTAAAAATTAATAAAATTATTTTACAGAGTAGTTAATTAGTGCAAAACCTGTTCTTTGTATTAAATCTCTTGATCTGCCGAAAATGGTTTCAAGCATGCAATTGTTGTAAAAAGTAATGAAGCTACCAAATTACAATTAACTTAATAACGCCTTTGCATTTGTGAATATTAGTATTGTTTAATTACTAAAGTAATTAATAGTGAATTATTAGTATTGTTTTACTGAACTTACTATGTAATGAATAACTGTACTGAACTATTGAGTGTGTGTGTAGAACTTCCGAGTTCCGCACTTCCGCCCACTCAGAACCGCAGGCGCAGCGAGATGTCTCGTTCGAGTGAGCTCGCGATTAGAGAATTGAAATATTAATTAAATGAAAGTAGTTTTTGAAGTGAGCAATATTAAGTTGTGTTAATAAGAACTGTAACAATTGAAAGACAGATCCATAAGAGTGTGTGAGGAGTTTCTTGGCCCATTCTTCTTCTTACATCAACCATGTTTGCGAATGGGTGGCTCAACTTATGGAAAGTTTCTAAGTGCCTGTAACTGGTTTATTAGAAATAAATTATGGAGTTTGAGTCAAGTGTTGTGTGTGATTTCAACTACCCATCTACCTATCTACCAACAATGAAGAATAATGTCACACAGTTATCGACTGAAAGGCAATATGGCGTCGATATTCAGTTATGGGTTCCACCTCGTGGAATCCCCGCCGTGTTATACACAATATAATGGTACTTCTATAGTTTTTACCCGTCGTCCCTGTCAAAAATGGCGTGCGTATAATATTGTGTCTGTATTTATGTATTATAATGATCAAATTGTTTATCACAAACGATCTGTTTATTCCTAATTACGAAGAATTTAAGCTGCCCTACAAATATTTAAGTAAGTGCGTAAAGTTCAAACAATTTTATAAAATTGTTAACAAAACTCTTTAATTAGCACAAAGTCTGGTCCTCCGTAAACATAAATTATTTAAATCCTGAATTTTTAAAGTCCACTGCTATTCAAATTTATTCCTTAGGGAAAGAGAAAAAGTAGGGTTTTATTAAAAAAGTTCTAGCGCGTCGGCAAAACGGTCACCTCGAATGTCCTCAGTTGTGAGGGTTCAACGGCTTATCCATACTATTTATACAAATAAATAAAATTGAAGTGTCTGTTTGTAATTTCAAAATAACAGCTCTTTACTGAATTAATATGAAAGGACACATAGTGTTTATAACACTTTATTTTATTATTGTTGTCTGTCTTTTTGTTCCAGCAAATCTTCGAAACAGCTGGTCGAGAACTTTTACTGGCAGATAGCTGATGTTTTGACATGAATTGTCTTGTCTGTCCTTGGCCAATTTTATGTTAGAATAAGAATTAGGATTCCGTGTCGAAAAAAATAAACTCATGAAATTGTTAGCAAAATCTGATTCAAATAGAGAAGTAGATGGATTATATGCTAAACCAAACGGTTAGCTAAGATGAACATATATTTTATTAAAATCATGTATGATAACAAGAACACTGGTCGCCATAGAGACCGTCATAAACAATTTGACATATTGTTTTGTGTTTGGGAATCCAACAAAAGTAATATTTTATAATAATTTCACGCAGACGAAGGTTGCCAGCAACAGCCAGTAATAATAATAATCGTGTGTTTACTCAGTCTGTCTGTTACCATACCACGCGTTAACGGCTGAAGGGTACAACATGACCTGGGTCCGGGCATAGGATACTTTTTATAACAGCAATACTTATTTTGCCAACATCCATGCCAGCAAAACCACGGGCAAAGCTCGTAGTCAAGATGGCCCTATGTTAATTTATATTCACAAAAACCTAATCATATTAACTTTAATGGTTATTGAAAACTGTTCAATATGACGTTTTTATTGTTTCAGATATTAATGGAGTTGGTTCCGATTACCATTGGCGAAGTCATAAGTCTGGGTCGTAATTTTAAACTGAGAGCCGATAACACGTTATTGAACCCATTAATTTGTTGAACTGAAATTGTCTGTGAAACTTATAAACGTCTGCAATTTTGACGCAGTTTTGAAAAAAAAACTCAATAATGTAGTACCTAGAAGCTAAAATTGAACCGCAGGGAAAGAAAACAAATCATGCCATCAAAGTAGGTAAGTACATCATCATCATCGTGTATTTAACTTTTTCCAACTAAACATCTTGGGGTCGGCTTCCAGTCTAATAAGATGTACCTGATTACCAGAAGAGAGCAGCGGTGGCCCAGTGGTGGCAGCCCCGACTTACGAGCAGTAAGCCGTGAGTTCGAACCTAGGTAGGCACATTACTTTGTTCAATTTATTTCATCACCGCTGCCCTCAAAAACGGTGAAGGAAAACATCGTGAGGAAACCGCCATGGGCTAGAACTAAAAATTCGAAGACATGTGACATCTACCAACCCGCACTGGCCTGGCGTGGTATCCACCACGCCGGGCCAGTGCGGGTACAGCCGACTCTCATAGAGAGGAGGCCTGTGTCTTAGCAGTGGGACCATTATAGGCTGATGATGATGATAATTATGAATACCAGAAGTAGCAGTATTTAACATGGAGCGACTGTCTATTTGACCTTCACAACTGAGTTATAGGGTAACACGATACTTTTGTAAGACTGGCTGTGTGACTTTCTTCAATGGGGTTGGATCTGCAATCGTGCGGTCATAGTTGGGTGGTAAAAGGGGTTAAAGCTAGTAGGGCTTGGGTTCCCGATGATAACGCTACTACTCTTATTACAAGGTAATGCATATTTTTCGAGATATTAATGAAACATGTTTCTATCCTCAAATCGGATAAAAAGCGAAAACGGAACGTTAAAATGGGCGATTGACAATCAAATCTGTTGCACATATTGTCTATGGTTCAAAATGACGTGAAAAAATTGCAAAAAGGAACGTAAAAAAAAAGTATGCTAAGTGTCACTGTCATTCGTTTGTTTTTCAATCCGTTTCTCCTCGAGTTGCGTGAATGTGTTTCCTGTGTGTCGTAGTGTTTTTCTTGTGGCTTTATTCCTAAAAATCCCCAATGTTGCCCCACTGATTGTATGTGTGTACAGAAGGCAAAGTTACTATGGCTACCATGAGAATTAGGATGCAAGAGCGAGCGAAGCGAGCTCTGGACTTGGGGCACCCCGACCCGGACAGGTTAGGTTCGGAGGGGATGGCGGGGTCTAGTGAGCGAGCGGAGCGAGCGAACTAAGACCCCGACATCCCCTTCGTGTTAGGTTACTGTAAACCCTGTAGGCAGAAATAGGAGCCCCACCCCCCCCCCACCCCCCCCCCCCTACCACTCCCCTCCGCCGACCGCAGATTTCTAAATTTTTACCTTTAAACTAGATGGCGCCGGTGTTTCGGTTTGGTGTTATGATTTCACTTTACCAATTATTTCATTATTGTATTTGATTTTCTTTTTTCTTTAGCGTGTGGTAACTGCCTAACCGGGTGTCAGAGTTTTTATGCCGCCCATAGGCCTCTGACTTGGCTTTACATGACAAAATCAATATCTCTCAAGCATGCTGGTTTCCTCACGATGTTTTCCTTCACCAAAACAAATGATAATTACACGATAAGCACATGAATCCAAAAAAAAACCCCGACACAAAACACCAAAAATAAATAAAATCCAAGCGTCGCAGCGTCGGGGGTCCGCTTTGGTTTGTGCTTGTGCTAAGCGGCCTAGTTAGCGGTCCCGGTCCCAAGATGTCAAATTTCGAATCGACCAGACCTGTGGATGTTGTTTTTATCCCTTCATCAACTAGAAAAGAGGTGATGATCTTCAAACGGCTGAGCAGATATTTACAAAACATAGCTAAATACACCCTCGATTAAAACACCTTTCAAACGAAACCAATTTTATCAAAATCGGTTCATCCGTTTAGGAGCTACGATGCCACAGACAGACACACAGACACACACGTCAAACTTGTAACCCGTCTTTATTGTTCAGGGGTTAAAAATCAGAGGTGCGTGTCTTGGATTTGAACTCGCGATCTATGACTTGGCAGTCCGACGGTCACACAACTAAACTATCACTGACATGGTGACTGACACTATTAATAACACTTACAACGGGATATTTACCATGTGTATTATTTGTTTCGAGTTCCCGATATTTCGGCGCTGTTGCAAACGCCATGATCACGGATAAACTGAAACGAAACAAATAATACACATGGTAAATATCCCGTTGTAAGTGTTATTAATAGGATTATATTTTTTGTTAATATAGCACTTATACCAAAGAACTTTATAGACAAACGAACCATAAGAAATAAATTTAAGATATCCCAGCTCTCCAATCAACTAATACTTAGACAACATTGATATTGAATAACCGTTGCCGATAAGGCACCAGCTCAATATTCAATCCCTAACGATTGAAACACTGAAATTGAAATCAACAGAATTCTTTTGATGCAATTTGCTGTGTGAAACGACGCAGCGGATTTTAACGAACGTGATCATGCTTCAGACACCAGCAACACCAACCTTCAACAATATGTCAAGTTTCTTTAATCGATTTTCAACTTTATCGTTAAAACATTAGGTTCAAAGTTGATTGGGAAAATTTTACAGTTTCGGGTAGCTTGATATGCTGGCAACGACGATACTAAGGCTGGTCAATGAACCCTAATGGTCTGCGTGAACCCTTGATTTGCCTCATCCGTATAATATTGGTCCTTTTTTTCAAGAAATCTTTTCCACGATTTTTAGAAGTAATCTTAAGTTTATCGGTCGGAATAAACAGAGCTCGAAATTAGATTGCGGTGGTAGGTAAGTATCTAGATTTTAATTAGATTTTGTAGAATATTGTATTCCAAATGACGTGGTATGGACATGTGATGCGGAGGAATGGGGAAAACGTAGTCAAGAAAAATTTGAGTATGAATGTGGATGGCTAAAAGAGTGGAGGAAGACCATAAAAACAATGGATGGACGAATTAAAAGACGACATAAATGAGGTTACTGCTGAGATACCTACTACTACCGAGTACTAGAGAAGTATCGAAAAAGAAAACACGCTGCGCATGCAGAACTATTTTTCTTGATTAAGTTTCTACGCAGTGAAAAATGGTTTTATATTTTTTGGATGACTTGATAAATACAAAATTATTTCTAGTATCAAGTTTATGGCACTAACACTACACACACACACACTTACATTTTGAGAAACTATTTTTCAATAGCGAAAAGTTCTCCCAACGACAACCAATGTTCATAGTCCTATAAAAACGGACGCCACAAAAAGCTAGTTATAATCGAAACGCGAATCATAAACGAAAAGACGCTCCTCCTTAATCTTGGACCCCATTAACAGACCGAACCAAACCGCACGTAAAATTAAACATCTTCTTTATGTCAAAATTATTTCCAACGACCCTTCATTTTAAAGAAAACTGTGACAAAAAGAGAGAAAGAAAATGAGCCCTTATAATAACGCCATTACTAGAGGTCCTTGATCCAGCTATTGTATTAAAATGGTCACACCTCGAAGAAAATTAACATTTTATACGAAATTTGCGTGAACGACGTGTAATTTTACAAAATGACGTATAAAATTTGCAGTATGACGTCATTTTATGTATATTTTTCGTATGTAAATTCCGACTTGGCCGTATACGTTTAACATAAATTTTAATGGTATGGCGCTTGTGAACCTACGTGTTGCTTGTAATGTCTATACTAACATGAATCTCGGAAGATCCTGTGAATGCATGTTGGTAATAACAATATTTTAGCATGCCATCAAAATGTAATAGGGAAATCAGGTGTTATGTGCTTGGAAAATACCCCTTACTTCCCGTGGGGGTAGTAAAAGATGGCTAAAGGATTATCTACGTTCACAATAGGGATATGAACAACGATCCCTATTGGATACTATAAACATCAAACCTAATTCTTGGCAATGAGTTACGCTAACAAGCAACACGCGTCTTGTGGGAGCGATTTCGGAAAAAACAATTGAAGAAAGTTGTTTTGAGCGTGCCACGAATTATCGTGGCACGGCTTGCAAAGACACGCCGACGACGGTACTTAAGCCGGCCATAGACGATAGGTTATACATGACAGTTTAAAATGTACAAGCTAAACCTTCATGCAAAACGGATTTACATAGCGGACACATACGTAACTGTCAGCCTGTCGGTTGCCTTATTTTCAAGCTTAGCATTACCGGCAAGACACGAGGATATAGTTGCTTTACTTGGTTAGCGTGAACGGAGTCACGACCATATACCATACACCAACGTTTTCGATTAACTTGGCCTCGTTTATAAACAACCTATGTCTGAGAAAATACTACCGACTGAGATAATAATGATTTATACTTTTTAAAATAAAAATCAAACATCATAATTATTGTCAAAGGTAAGTAACCATCAAACTCTTGTTGAGTTTTTCAATTTAATGTCATAAAATAATTGAAGAAACTTCAATAAAATTACAAGACACCAATTAAATTGTTTCCAGTCGAAGACACACTGCGATCTTTTCTACAACCTCCTTGAGTTGAAGATCAAAACAACAATAATTTAAGTAAGAATAATCGAGATACAGGTTGTATTGTTATACGAATATACAGTAATTGCGATGTCTACAACCAATGTTGAGACGGAAATGGTTTCAATATAGTTATGGTTTTCTATTTCCGTACACAAACAATCGTAAAAGGCTATGGAATAGGGGTTCGGATGGAACAGCATGATATTGGAACTATTTCATTGAATGTATAGGTAATCTCGAAATGCAATAAGTATTTAATAAAGCATAATGCGCAGATGCAATACACACATGTACAAAAATAGCATAATCACCTTACTCCTATAGGTAAAAAACCTATCCCACTACTGGATTGTATACCTAGCTACAATTTTTTTTCAGGTAACTATTGTATTCCAGTACAACTACATTATTATAGAACTACATTATTTGTACTTACTATGGTATACATACCTACATAGTTTTTTTTTCAGGTAACTCATGAATTTCAATACTAGGTACTTAGGTAAATAACTTATACTTATGTATTATTATGGAACTCAACACACATGACAAGACAGAAAAACATAAATGACATCAATCTTGTTTTGTTTTTCATCAATGTTGAGCTAAAATATGGAAATGTCCCAGCAGTATGGTTAAGACAGATTCCCGATAGTTGGACCGATACTCTCCTAAAAAGGTCTTTGTTAGTAATGGGATGAAGCCGGTAATAGGATTATGCCTGTTATCACGAAGACTAGACGACACCTAAATGTGATGCATAAACATAAATAATAACTTCTTTGTGTTTACTTAGCGGTAGTATCTTAGATGGTACTTAGTGCAAAAAAAAAATCAGCAACCACCAATTTAAATTGTCATCGACACGCTACGAAGACTCTGTATGTCTTAAGTTATATACCTATGAGTTATGTTAGTTTCGCCGATAATGCTTTTTTTAATTATAATTATGGGTTGGTTTCCCGTCCTGCTCTGGGCGGAGCGGCAAGGAGTGTCAGACTTGTACTGACTAAAACCCATCCATGTTCCTTCTTAGACCCTTGTATTCCAGGGCCACGATATTTCTTTCGAACAGTCTCGCAGCTTTGGCAGGCATCGGCCCTCTCGGACCCCTTCCGATTTGCTAACATCTCCTTAAAGCGTGCGTGGAACGCGATCGCGCTGTCGACACGGCCTGTCGCCATAAGACGGACGTACGGTGAGGTAGCCCATAACTCACCGTTCACGACCACTAGGTGCTCCCGACGCCCGAGGCGTCTCCCGCGGCTTTATGGGTTGCCTAGCATCAGATTTCTAACAATTTTGATAGACCCCAAATCAGCCCTAAAGAACCATAGACGTGTGTCAAAATTAATGTACTTCTTCAATTGCCTATTGTGAAACGAATTATGAAACTGGAGGGATTTTTCACGAATCTGTTTTCGTTAGGCATTACCTAACAAGACGTTAGATCAATTGACCTTGAATTGCAGAAACATATTATCTACGTTAAAATCAATCTTCAGAATGTTTGAGGCTTAAATCTGAACTTTGCTTAATACTGTCATTTAATTGTCTTATCTCCGAGTGACTTATGATTCTGTCGTAGAGTCTTAAAAGTTTAATAACTTTGTTTGCTGAAGTGAATAAATTTCTTTAGATATTTGGAACGTTTAGGTACTAGGTTTTTTTAAAGTATTTTTGTGATTCATTTTTTGTTCAAGCTTGAAATAATATTGGGACCACATTTGATAAAAACTCACGACTATTTCCTATCTATTTTTTGCAACGCACATAGAAATAGCTATTCATATGGATCAGTTGATATTATCTTTTCACGACAGACTTTTAGACGACTCGTCACAACAATATATATTTGGTAATCTACTGTATATTGGGGAATTTCATTCCACTACTCTTTTTGAATCAGACGAACTTTTGCCTACATACAATCGAACAATGCACCTTAGATACTTTACATCATGCAAAAAAGAGGTGTTTCAGCAACAGGTCATACTGTTATGAGCTGGATATGGGATAGATTGAAGCAGACTTTTGTTGACTGACCATTCCAGAAAGTTCCACAACTTTCTGGAAACTTCTTCGGTCTTCACAGCACCATAGTGGAACATTCTATGATTATTCTTGAATTTCTACTAAGTTCCATACTGGAACATTCTATGATTATTCTTGAATCTTCTACACAGTTCCATACTGGAATATTCTAGACTCAAACTTTATATAGAATGTTCTCGTAACACAGCCAACGTATACCGATACCGATCTACTTTTAATAAGTACGTTTCCAGATTCTCGGTCCGATGCGTTTTTACCGAATTGAAATTCAATCGGTATCGGAATCGAGTGTTAATACTTCCATTGTTCCTCTTTCGACGGTATTTATTGGAGAACACTCGGGTCCGAGTATTGTACGAATTGTACTTGAATTCATTATAAACTGTATGGAGTCTTTGTCCTTTTGCGTCTCTTTTTGGAAAAGGATCGGAGTGCATTTAAAATAAGCTTTACGAGTGTTTGTCCGGTGAATCCGTGGCAGTTATTGATCCTGCTGATTGTTTTTTTCAGCATGGAGCTATTTAATGTCTTACAGCTAAATCGTGCCGTTGTGAGAGAAAAAGGTGATGAAGTTGAGTTGCTGATTTTTATTTTAGTTTTGGCAATTGAAGGAGCTGATCATAGCATCGAAGTATTTGTCGACTACCCGGTATAATTATTTTGTTTAATCCCGAGATATCTTTACAAGAACTAATGACGATTCATTCATAAGGGACGAATGTATTTTTTTTTAAATATGACCTTTTTGAAGTTAAAAAAGAAATTTTTCATCACACGCCACAGCTGAAAGTATACTACCCCCTCCACCTTTTGCATCCATCCAGCCTGGCCCAGCCATCGTTTTAAGTCCGTCGGTTCACCTAGCTGTCATCTGTATTCAATAATAACTACAAGACAAGTACCCCACTTCAATCGAAACATCCACACCCCTGCAGATAAGGGTTCACCCACATTAAGTGTCTAAACACACACTCGATCACAGCAAGACAATAAAAATTGCAGCTTACCAACAGAACCCAGCCTATGTTCGTGAATGTTTTATGGTCCACCCTTATTGGCCAAGAAATGGCTTTATTGCGCTTTTGATATGGATCTTAGGGCGTATTCTGATCAGCGAAACTCGCGGCAGGGAACTTTTTGAATAGATACAGACGAATATAAGTGATTTTGAGGTCGCCTGCTTTGCTAAATTCGGTAGTGAAATGTAGGTACATTTAGATTTAAAAAAAACTCCGTTTAGGTACTGTTACCTAAAAAAGAGAAAATAATACTGTTCGTTCATGTCTAAATATGCCTTTTCCCAACTATGGTCGGCTTCCAGTCTCACCGGATGCAGCTGAATACCATACATATACATATACATGGAGCAACTGCCTATCTGACCTCCGCAACCGTTAAGACTGGTTGTCAGACTTTCGGGCCATTGACTCCTTGTAACCACTGTCAAAGATCTACAATTGACAGCCGGGACCAAGGAAGGAAGGAAACTCAGTATGTAATTGGCGGTCGTCCATCCACGGACCAATCCAGGCAAGTCCCGAACGGCTGTTATTATTAAGTCACGAGCTCCTTGTCCATGTCATCAGATACACATGGAAATAATATGGGCCATCCCTTTAAAAAGATATTGTCATATGACTTTTTAGACATTTTTCGAAGATCGACCTTCGACCGACCTTCACTTATTCGAACGTTGACCGTGTGAAAAATAAAAGCAATCTTATTAAACATGAACAAACATATATTACGAATGGGTTGCCGAATGAAATTTAATTCAAGTGAGTGAAATGATAAATAATTTATATTTTGCAAAAAGGTTTATAAACACTCTTACACGTATTTTTTTTTTAACTTGTTGAGGCTGGTGGTTCGTACCTGGCTACTCTGGCAAGATACAGCCGAAACAAACTCAGAAACACAAACTCAACTGAAAGCATTCATTTCAATTAGACCATTACAGGCACTTTTGAAAGTCAAAAAACAGAACAAAACGCAAAGCTACATTGCCAGACACAAAGCATAATAACTTGTGAAAGTACTGTATTTGCCCATTCAAAAGCGTAGATCTCTATATGGAGAAGAATGTGCAAGAAACTCCATGGACACTCTTTTAAACCAAAATATTGTTTCAAAATCTTGGTGACATCATTAATGTTGAGAATTAAAAATATGTGAGAACAATGTAGAAATACGTGCAAGTTAAGAGCGTCCAGAGTAAAATACTAAATCAATAATTCAAAAATAAAGTAATTACAATAAACCGTGGCAACTGAGAGATGACCAGTCACAACTGACAGCGCAGTAGCTTAGAAGTCATTAAAGGTCGGTCTTAGGTGAAATCTTAGACTATAGACTTCTAAGAAAACTAGAATATATCAAATGGGGATTAAGCAATGATCACACACAATTTTACAGTTAACTAGTTAACCCGCGCAACTTCATCTGCGTCACATAAGCCAAGTGGGAGTTTTCCTCGTTTTTGCAACATTTTTCATTGCTGCTCCGCTCTTATTGGCCGAAGCGTGATGTAATATATAGCCTTCCTTGATAAATAGGCTATTCAACACTAAAATTATTTTTTAATTTAAACCAGAAGTTCTTCAGATTAGCGCGTTCAACCAAACAAACAAACTCTTATAGTATATACAAGATTTTAAAACCCAGAATAAGATCCCCTATAAATAACCCTGTACTTCTGTTCGATAAGAAAACCACGTTGAAACGTTGGCATTTGCCAAACACTGACCAATACAAACCAATGTTATCCGAGCTTGTTATTTTATTCATGCCAGCAAAATTACTATAAACTAGTTATGTCCCGCGACCTTCCTCCGCAAGAAATTATTACAAGAAATATGAATTCTATTTTTCAATCGGATTTTGTTAACAATTTCAAGGGTTTTAATTTTTCCACGTAGCCCTTATCTTTTTTATAATATAAACTATTTAAGTACCCAAGGTACTCCTTATGACATCAGCTATCTACCTTTGAAAGTGCCGTCAGAAACGGTATCGCCCTTTCGGAGATTGGCCGGAATAAACAAACACACCGACACATACGGAGACAAAAAAATATAAGGAATGTACTCGTACTTTCATATGCATTGCGTAAAAAATCTGTTAGTTTAAAAATTACAAACAGACACTTCAATTTTATTTATTTGTTTTGTATAGTTACCTTTCCTGAAATCTCTTCAATTCCTTCTCTATTACCCTTTGCGAATAACCAGCGCTTGGTTCCGGCACTTTGGGCTGACAAATTGTTTATTAAGATTTGAATTTATAATCAAATTAATCTTAAGTCCGGTCAACACTCTGAAGCAGATTATATTTAGATAATATCTATCTTCCAAAATTAATGGATAGGTGTGATGTCCGTTTTCATTAGTTAGTTTTTTTTTTGTGTATGTCATCTCGCAGTTCAACCTAAGAGGTTGTCGTCTGCTTAACTGGACTACCCTGTGGGTGTCTTAAGACTAAGGCCTCCAGCCAGGGCATAATAACTACTTACAAACTAAGCGACTACACGCTAAGGGCACCCCCTGTGGGATACGAAACTCGGCTTAGGGCGTCGCTGGGGGAGGACTGCATGGGGACAGGCTGGTACTGAATGAATTACAGTTATTAAAGACTTAATCGTGTACAAACAGTCTACGGCAATAGGAATCGATGGTGCAATATCTATATTAACAATCTATTATTTATTCAGGAAAATGAACCATTATACAAATTAGTTGATAAACAAACAGTAATAGTAGAATATTAGGTAGGTATTTAATACGAAATTTCATTTAATAGTTTAATAAATAATAAAACGTTTTCTATTCTTCAGATGTAAGTTTCTCTTTGGTGGCATTAGCTTGAAAGTATTTATTCCATAAAAATCCTTTGGTATCCTTTTTTTCTATAAAAATATCCCGAAACATCACGCCTATAATCCCCTAAGAGTTAGGCAGAGGGGTACCTAATAGAACACCCACATTTCACCAGTTACGTTTAAGTCCAATATCATAGGCGGCGAGCATTTTTCCATCAACCGGGACCAAATCCAGACTCCGTAGCTGTCTACTGAGAAATTCATCATGGAAAAACCCGAAAAACCTTGGAATTGAATCCAGGACCTCAAGCTCTGCAGTCGCGCTTGCGATCACAAGATTAACCAACACCAAAGACCTTTTTGTCTTCCTACCTACACAAATAAGGTCCCTAATGCCCTCACTATAGGGGCAGAAGACCAAAGAGCAAGCACGCCATTCTAAAAATAAACTCAACTATAATGTTCTAAGCTGAAGCCGGCTGACGCTAACAAGTATTAAGTTAGTAATTTGTTTGAAACTCTCACTTTCACCGCGTTCTAGTTAACACTGGTACGTTTAAATGTGGTTTAGAACAGCGAGTGAATAATTAACTTTATTCCACCCTGAGTGGCGTCGGTTGCATGTTTTTGGAGCCGTGATTCCAGGAATTCTAATCTGTTTACGAAGAGGAAAATGAGTGGTATATTTAAAAAAAAACCTACTTCGTTTGGCAAGTGATTATGAGATTCTGGCTTTGGGAGTCGGGCAGTAGTATTTTGGTTTTTCCATCAGAAATTCTTTAGTAGCAGCCCGAAGTCTGGTTTTGTGGTAAGTTAACAAACAGTGTGAGTTTCTTGCCCATTCTTCTCCATAGAGATCTACGCTTTGGAATGGGAAACTACAGTATTTTTACAAGTTATAATGCCTTGTGACTGGGACTGTAGCTTCGCGTTTTTTTTGGTTTTTTACTTTTAAAAGTGCCTGAGCTGGTCTAATTGAAATAAATGCTTTGAGTTTGAGTTTTCTCGACACCTATTACATTGGACTTAAACATACAGACCTTATATCGATCAGCCAATTCTTTGGTGACCGCGTTACGAGAATGGAACCGCAGTCCCTACATATATCAGGTCAGAGGTGGTAGACCTACCACATACGGGTTACCTAATTCACCTAATTCTGTATTTGGGGACCGTGTGTGTGTGTGTAATGTCTTGGTGTTTTATTTATTTTACTGTTTGTGTGTGAATGTAGTATGTGGATTTATGTCTTGAAAATTAAGATTTCATATCAGGCAAAATGTGGGTGGTAGGTTTGTACTCCTCTGCTTAACCCTTTTCGGAATAAATGCGTAATATTACGATGATGATAGTGCTAAAACACACAAGATTAAAAGACAAAGAAAAAGAAAAATGGGTCTCAACGGCCGCTTTACAAGTCTAAAAGTAATGCCTTGATCGATGAAGCGATTAATAATATTTACTTTCTGGCTTTGCTGCATTATTTTAAGCAACAATCATAAGAATATACTACCCTAATATTTATATGAAAAGGTGCTTTCCACACCCTGCAGACATCGGGTATCCGAAGTTACCCATATCACCGCTTGACAGCTGGATTTGTTCAGATGATGAAAACCTCAAAATACAAGGTACTGTCCCAACAACGGTATTCAAACCAACAGACCAAAAATAATTTGATACTGTTGTCCCTGTGTAAATAAATTTTATCATCCGAATAACATTTAAAATGAAACGTTAAGCGACCTTTGAATTCCGACCGGGAACGCAAAACAATGTTATCAAATGAAACGAACGCCTAATTGTGAGGCACTTAAATATTTTCATAGGACACAGAACCTGGGGAAAGGTAATGAAAAAATAACACTGATGGTATCGATTTTTTACTCTATAGAAAATTTTCACTGAAGGTGAATTGCT
Source organism: Cerastis leucographa (assembly GCA_963082945.1). Lineage (NCBI taxonomy): Eukaryota > Metazoa > Arthropoda > Insecta > Lepidoptera > Noctuidae > Cerastis > Cerastis leucographa. The sequence continues at coordinate 7,563,515 of OY720382.1, forward strand.
ATGTCGCTTTTTTATCTTCTAGTGCGGCGTAGTTTAGTGCAAAAGCTTAAATTATTAACGACTAGCTTGAATGATGATGATGATGATGCCATCTAGCCGATTTCGGCCTCAGCGAATACATTCGATGGCTTTCTAGGGTAGTTTTCAAGAGCTTTGGTGTGCAGCTCTTTCTTGTGCTCTCAAGTGGCTTGTTTATCTAGCTTTGCCCGAAAAACTCCGATCACAAAGCGGACATGTCAGAACACCATTGACGACATTACTATGCCCAAAGTACTGCAGGCCACTGCAGGCCAAGCGGGGCGGGCGCAAAATATCAAACATGTGAAACCGCGTGGCCACACTGAAGTGACTCAGGCGGGCGCGACGCGCGACAGGCATGAGCGACATAGAGAGCGTAATTTTCAAACGTTCCTATCCGCGCGTTATGGCCAGATTGCGGGCCTAGTCCGCAAGCCATTTAATGCGTGGGTGGCAGGGGTATCAAACCATTTCGGTCTTATCACTCGGCATATGCGCGTCTGTTTTTTTTTTAAGTGAAAACTTCTTTTGCCGCTATGAGCAATTTTAGGTAGGGTAAAAAGCTATGGGTTCGCGTAAATATAATATTTATTTCCATCCGATGTCAATACATTGGATGGAAAGAAATATTACCTGTTAAATATTATACTTTTTTTTTATTCTTTCCTCAGAGTTATGAACATTTTTTCTTTTGGACTAATACTTTTGCAAAAATTTGTACGCAAATGTGTAGTAGGTACCTAAGTGGTATCTTCTCTGGTGATTTTAGATGATATTTTATTGACGATTTAGTCAAATGCTGACACGGACATTTGAGTGTAGGTACTCAACGAATTTTGTAGGGTCTTCTCAATCTCAGTTTTCATATAAATTAAAAAAAAAAATACCATTAACTTGTCTGCTTTTATTTGTTTCGTGCACTCCATCTCTTGTGTTCAACGATTCCCATCTCAGGATCGGACTATCTAATAAAATAACAAGTCCTCGTCCATGGTTTGCAACACCTGAAATACGCCTAACCGCTACAACGCTACTCGCTCGTCACTGTGGCCACCGCACGCCTCCGTCGCGCCCGCCACAGGTCTTCGCCACCGCGCGTTCAGTGTGGATGCACACATGGGACTTAAACATAACTGGTGAAAAGTGCGTGTGCTAATAGGTATGTGTATTATTTGTTTCGAGTTCCCGATATTTCGGCGCTGTTACAAACGAGTTATCCACGAGTTGAGTTTATCCGTGATCATGGCGTTTGTAACAGCGCCGAAATATCGGGAACTCGAAACAAATAATACACATGGTAAATATCCCGTTGCAAGTGTTATTAATAGTGTTAGTGACCATGTCAGTTTGAAAACTTAGGTATACGTCTGTCTTAACTTTCGGGGATTACAAGATGTTATGTTACCAAAAGAAGAAGAAGATTGCATTAAGTTACACGCTGAAATTAGCACTTATTCTACACCATCCCTTGATACTTATCACAACAACACACAACTATTACTGGATATTTTCCCTCTCCTGACAATATCAAAGCAGTAGAACATTTATTAATGCCAACACTGACGAAGCCTTTTCGATGGATGTCGTTACAAAATTTAATAATATCAATTAACAACGGGAAAACGAATCATATCTCACAGCGGAGCGGAAAATAAATTGGAAATATTTTTTTACAAGTTCATGTTTCATAGCAGTGAGAGGTATTTTATTTTGTTTCTTTGTTCATTTCGAATTGGACCTCCGTGACGTTATGACACGGGTTACTAACGAGTTACTGGAAATATGTATCGTTTCTCATTTTTTGACCAAGAAAGAAAAAGGGCAGTTTCAGATTAGCGTATTTTAGCTACATGTGCCCGGCTACCGTGGGCGCGGTCCTGTGAACGGTGAGTAATAGACTAGCTCACCGTCCGTCCGTCTTATGACGACAGGCCGTGTCGACGGCGCGTTCGGGTTCCACGCGCACCTCAAGGAGATGTCAGCAAATCGGAAGGGGTTCTAGAGGGCCGATGCCTGCCAGGGCTGCGGGTTGTTCGAAAGAGATACCGTGGCCTTGGAACACAAAGGGCTAAGAAGGAACATGGATGGGTTTTAGTCAGTACAAGTCTGACACTCCCTTCCAATCCGCCCAGAGCTGGAGGAGTCATTTGATGATTTCCTATCCGAACTAAAAACGACGTAACGAATTTGTTTGTATTTTGTATTGTAATGTTTCCTATTATAAAATGTTTTAATAGGTTTTATATTTGTTTGTTTGGCCCTCAAAACGGTTATATAAATATCAATTATAAACTAAGGTAGAATGGTACTACCGTAATTTTCTCAAAAAAGCTTATAACTTATACTTTACTAGCGTTTTCCCGCGGGTTCTCTCGCGTAAATTTAGAATTTGACAATAACCGTTTCAGACACGTGGCGCCATCTATTGTGATAAAAATAAAATTATGATTGTTTTCCACGGAATCAGGACTTTTTTCGGCATGATACGCAACCCTATGTCCGTTTCTGTACACCTGACAACGTATATGCAAAATTTCAGGATGATCGGTTCAGTGGTTAGGCGTCAGAGGTAACAAACAAACATACTTTACATTTATAATATTAGTTGGAAGGAAGTGTATTTGATAAAATAACGAAAATAACGTACGTGTGAACACGTACGTAATTTTTGCGGATTTCATTAAATAGCACCTATTTATAACATTTTAAACCAGGAGGGAATCCAAAAAGCTGCTAAAGTAAGCTAAAATAATTTATTTTAATCCTGAATAAATATAAACCGGAAACCCTGGCAAATTATACTAAAATACACAACAGTGTAGGTACAGAACCTACAATATTTCTGTAAACATTTGTAATAGCTATACAAATATTCCCTTTTACCTACATTATGTAAAAGGGCCGTATCCGACAAAACGAGAAAACCAGAACGTGATTTGAATGGAGACTACCAAATATCATTGAATTAACCAATTACGTTAATTGAATTAATTGAAATAGCACATAAAATAATCTTAATACCTACCAATTAAAAAGCTCTATCCTCTTTGGCAAATATTCCTTTTAAAATAAGGTTGCTGTAAGAAAACCCAATTCTGGGTTAAGCTCGCCGTTGTACATAAGCTATATATTATTTGTGCGTATATTTTTTAATTTTATGTGCAATAAAGAATACGAATATAATGCTATAAATTTTATTAAACTGTTTCGTAAAAGTCTTCTACCGTATCACGACCACGTACTAGGAAAGCTTATTGCAATCCCTATAAAAAAAAGAAAGCTTATTGGTTGAAAGGTTTAGACGTGGAAACCACCGAGGTGGAGACGAGGAGAGAGATGAGGAGATGTGTTGTAAACCACCATTAGAACTTCGTTATTTACTCTTCTCGTCTCCTCTTATCTTTAGTGGAAATAGTTGGTCAGAGGGGCGAGGAGTTTTCTCATATTTGTTGAGGTCAGCCACCGCACTCGGGGGCCAAGCAAGCATCAGCTTACAGTGGAGACGAGAAGATCCCTGACATGCGGTGAGCAACGAACTGTGAGCGACGTCATCGTCTCCATCTCGTCCCATCTCTCTTCAAGTCAATGGAACTTACTGAAAAAACATTCATTTTGATTAACCTACTTTCTCTGTAACGCAGTTATAATTTATATAATATTGCAATTACATAAATACTTTCAGTTACCGGAATTTGCAATACGTAAACCCGTATTTTTACTGTTTGTATCACTAATAAAGTTACAATATCATACTCAACTGTAAGGATTGGCCACCAATAATATTACAGTAAGTTTATTTATTTATAAGAAGGTCAGATTCGTTTCATTCGTTCTCCTAAAGAACCCACAATCAGTACTTACCTACATAAGTTGTAGATATTATTTTTATCTTACAGAAACGGCGGTGATTTTGTATTGAAGGAAATGGGCCTGTAGGTACCCCAGGCACTCACCGAAAGCGACTGTCAAGCGAATACGTGTTCGATTTGAACTATATTGATTAATTTATCTCCGTTCCATTTCGTGGCTATGTAATGTCAGCCTCATAGGATTTCTACAAAGAAAGATGAACAGAGACGTTTGTTTTTTTTTAACAGTTTTTTTTTAGAAACAGAGATTTTTCGTTAAATAACAGTCAAACAGCTCGAAGAGCTCGTGGCTTAATAATCGTGCCTTTCGGGTAAATATTCAGGTGAGTCACGTCTGCCTGGGTTGGTCCGTGGATGGGAGACTACCCATTACCTGCCTTGGAAATGGTAAGCTATCCCGGCTCTCAATAATTATAGATGTTTGACATTCGTAATAGGTTGTCAGTGGCTCGAAAGTCTGACAACCAGTCTTACCAAGGGGTATCGAATTACCAAGTACTAACTGGTTTGTGGAGGCCAGATAAGCAGTCGTTCCATAAAATATAAAATACTGGTATTCACCTGCATCTGCACGCGTACCATGACCACTGTAGAAACGAGTTTTGTGTACGTAAGAATCGACATAATGACAGATAGGCAATGACAATGTGTCAGTTTGTTGATTCTTCCGCCAACATAGCCCGTTTCTACGGCGGTCATGCTACGCATGCTGGTTAGACTAGAAGATAACCCCAACTTAGGAAAATGCTAGGCCCTACGGTGTGTGACTGTTCATCAACATCTACCCTTGCATCACGTCATGGTGTTTACGTGCTCGATCTACGTTTCATGTTCAAGACATAATGACAATCGACAAAGAAAGATCTTGATCCCTTTTTTGTTTTTACGGATGGGAAATCATCAAATGACTTCTCCCACTCTGGGCGGAGCGGGAGAAGTCATTTGATGATTTCCCATCTAATTTTAATCATGTGTTGGTTTCCCGTCCTGCTCTGGGCGGAGCGGGAGGGAGTGTCAGACTTGACTGACTGAAACCCACCCATGTTCCTTCTAAGCCCTTTGTGTTCCAGGGCCGCGGTATCTCTTTCGAACAACCCGCAGCCCTGGCAGAAGATCTTGATCCCTTGATAATATATTTTTAAAGTTTTCAACTTTATCTATGTACTTTATGCTCGTAACTATAATAAACGAGACAATTTTTCATCAAATAAAATAAGTAAGATTAATAAACTCATTTTATCTCTTACTTATTAAAAGTGTTCTAAAAATAAATCACAGGGCTGTAAATAACTTTGACGTTCTTACTTTCTCTGAATTGACATTAAAGAATACAAAAGAGCATTGAACTCTGTGTGGCGGTCACATAATATGAAATGGCTCGAAGTCAATAAAAATAAGTTACGTTGGTATGTCTAAGTAAGTTAGTTATCCTTGAGAGAACTTGCATTATGAGTGTACATTAAATATTTAGCCTTGAGGAGCGTTTACATCTTACGGCATTTCATACAAACTTACAAGTCCTTATTTTCCGAAATGATAGAACCGATTTTAATGAAACTTAATACGCATAAGCAGTGTACATAGATCTAATCATTAGCATAGTTACCTCCTTGAATTTGACGAGGATGCGAAACAACACCTTGTATAAACCGAAATTCCAATTATCTTTTTTTAAAGACGAATTTCGAAAATATTTTAGTAACTTTTTAGACCTGTGTTTTCTGCTTATGCGTATGAAGTTAAGTTTAATTAAAATCGGTTTAGTCATTTCGGAAAATAAGAACTTGAAAGTTTGAATGAAATATCGTAAGGCGTAAATGCTCTTAAGTACTGAATAACACAACATAACATCACGGCTGTCCCCGTTTAGGGTTAAGGAGAGGTGTATTTAATAGAACACACACATTATGTTTAACTCCCATGTAATAGGGGGGCGAGCCTATTGCCATCCAACGGGCGCAAACCCAGACGTCGAGTCTGCTACTGAGTAATTCCTGATCGAAAAATCCAATACCACTTTGCCCGACCTGCGATTCGAACTTAGCTTTTTTCGACCTCATGTTGAGCAGTCGAGCTTGCGACCAACGAAGCAGTCAGTTAGTAGTGGTAATGTGGTGGTGAAACATAATAAAAGGCAATTTCAACCTAATAAAACGTCCTAAGGAAGAACACAAGTATATAACACTTTGATCTGGAGGTTCAAGAGATTGCGAAGCCAGCATTTAGTTTATGTGCCTCTGACGTACAGTTAACTGTGCCCTATAGTAACGCTTATAACCTTTTCCCAACTATAACGGGGTCAGATTCCAGTCTAACCGGATGCAGCTGAATACCAGTATTTTAAATGGAGCGACTGCCTATCTGACTTCCACACCCAGTCAGTGCTGGGTAATACGACAGGGTGATTTGTATTTACTACATAATAGTACCCATTAAGAGGGGACTCTAGTCCCGAGGAATTTGAAGAATAGTTATTTGAAGAAACTATTGCCGTCGCGCTGCGCCCGACCAAGCCCCCGTAAAGAGCGAAAGGAACAACTGCAGCTCTGGCTGATTTTACCCACGAAAATATTGACCAAAAGACGTTTTGCATTCCGCTGTTTTCTTCTTCAAAACTAAACTGATCTAAGTAATTCTTATATCAAAATGAGGAAAAGTATATCTATGCTTCTATTATTTTCTTTTTTGTTAAAAACTTATCTAATTTGTCTGATAGTCGTCGGTTTTTTTTGGGGTTTTGGATTATCATAATTCTTTTTGTGACTATGTTTTGAAAAAAAAAAGGAAATGATAGAGGCATGTAATAATAAGACCTAGATTTTTTGGAAAAAAATCATTGCTCTACAAGGTGTTGTTTTGCAACCTCGTCAAAATTCAGGAGGTGGTCAGAAAAAACATAAATAACCAATATAAAATACAGTTCCTAGTTAATTATTAATAAACGATGTTTTTTTTGGTTATTTAAGTTTGTCAGTATTTCAGAATAACCCCCTTAACATGGTTTAGAGAATAAAAAAAGATTGAAAAAACGTTTGAGATTGTTTGTATGAATGGGAGCGAGGTTATAGGGCGAGAATCAGACGGGCCGCGTTTAAAACACGGGTGGTTCACACTTACCGATTTCCGTAAATAAGAAAAAAAAAAATTACCTAACCATTTTATTATTGATTCGAGTCGAGAATCATTAGCATAGTTACCTCCTTGAATTTGACGAGGATGCAAAACAACACCTTGTGTATGCATTATCCACGAAGAAAACAGCGAACAATACGTTTGTATGGAGAAAGGCCCACTAGAGTCCCTTCTTAATAAATCATAATGGTAGCAGGAGCATTACGAAAGCTCCGATTTTTGTTTCATTATTATCCAATTTTATAATTTTTCTTCAATATCTCCAAGAAAAAAGAATATAACTAAACGAATATAAACTCTCAAGAACATAAAGTTTCACAGTTATATCTCAATAAAATACGATACGAGTAACTTTCGACCAGACGGTTTATCGCCTCTTTTCACGTGCTTAAATATTACAGCACTAATTTTAAAAGAAAACCTCTTCGCAGTAAAGGAGAAACTTATAACGACTCTGTAATAAAGATGGCCACCCGTACTGTCTTTCATATTGAAACTGCAATGATACAACCTCTTTTATCATCCATTGCCTTCTCTTAACAAGAGTTTGATTGAAAACTGTCTGCAAATGCAGACAGGGATACTGTTCTTTGAAAAATGTTCCAAATAGTTTTCCGATACTATGGTACGGGTAAAAGAGGTCCCCTTTCAAAAGGTATCTTTATTAGGCATGAGTATTGGTGTAAATCGCCAACTGTATTTTATTGTTTCAATTGTTTTTGACAAAATTACTATCCTCGCACTATTATTCGTGAAATATGGAGGGATAAAATAAGAATCATGGGGGTTATATTTTCCGCATATTAAAGGGGTAAATAAAACTGGGTATTTTTGCTACGCTAGACAAATGAGGGAAAATACTACGATGTTATTTATTAGCGGGTAATTTTATTCTAGTTCTAACTAACTAGGCTACGTGGTGTGACGATTTTCGTAGGGTAGCTAGCAGGTAGTAGCTGGATATTAGCAGGCGTGAATCGAGTTGACTGCCGGTTTATCAGAATCAGCGCTGTGACAAGAGGGGACTCTAGTGGGCCTTTCTCCATACAAACGTATTCCGCTGTTTTCTTCGTGGATGTCTAGAGATGTGAAAGTCTAGAGCAATGTTTTTTTTTTTTCAAAAAATCTATATCTTGTTAATACATGCTACTATCATTTCCTTTTTTTTCAAAACATAATCACTAAAAGAATTATGACAATACCGCCATGTTCAGACGACTATCAGACAAATTAGATAAGTTTTAAACAAAAAAGAAAAGAGGAGGAGAGCGGCGGTGGCCCAGTGGTGGCAGCCCCGACTTACGAGCAGTAAGCCGTGGGTTCGAACCCAGGCAGGCGCATTACTTTGTGTAATTTATTTCACCATCGCTGCTCTCAAAAACGGTGAAGGAAAACATCGTGAGGAAACCGGCATGTCCTAGAACCAAAAATTCGAAGACATGTGACATCTACCAACCCGCACTGGGCCCACGTGGTGGATTACAGCCCACTCCCTCTCATAGGAGAGGAGGCCTGTGTCCCAGCAGTGGGAACATGATAGGCTAATGATGATGATGATGATAGTTTTGAAGAAGAAAACAGCGGAATACAAAACGTCTTTTGGTCAAGATTTAGTAGGTAAAATCAGCCTGAGCTGCAGTTGTCCCTTTCGCACTTTACGGGGGCTTGGTCGGGCGCAGCGCGACGGCAATAGTTTCTTCAAATACCTATTCTTCAAATTCCCCGGGGCTAGAGTCCCCTTTTAAATGTTACAGCATCATGCTTACGTTTGTCTTAAATAAGTTTTTTTTTTTTTTATATTATGGTTTTGGTTGCTCTCTTTTTATTTAATTTCGTTTCTAGTTTTGTCGAGTCCAACAAATACTTTTATTTTTCTTTCTTTTGCTTATTCTAGTGAATTAAAAAATTCCCTTTGTAAAAATCACAACCTTAAACACACAAAACATAATCCGTTTTAACATAACCCACAACAACAAAAACAGCATCCTAAAAATAAAGCAAATTGAAGGACGACAAAAGGAAACCGCCTTTTATCACTTCAAACAAACTTGATAAACCTATCTTCGTCGACAAACAGAATTATGTACACACATTGTTTGTTCGACCGTGTAAGGAAAAGCGGAAAAACGGAACGGATCCGAACCGGCTCCAGAGGATCGGTAAACAATACCTGAAGATGGCGCCATGTTCACAATAAGCATATTAATAAAATCATATAGTAGGTATATCAGCTAGGAGGAAATATGTTTGCCCGTTGTTAAGATGCAAGAAATGTACATGAGGGATAGTTCAGGAGGGCTACTCTCTTTCTCCCAAACGTAACTTCGGCAACGAACGAAAATTATACGTAGTTACGTTTTTGACCCTACTGTATATAATTTGCGGACGCACACAATAACATTCAATATATTCGTTGTCTGTAAATTCGAACTTCTTGTGTGCGTCCGCAAATTATATAGAGTGCGGTCACAAACATAACTACCGTTAATTTTCGTTCGTTGCCGAAGTTACGTTTCGGAGAAAGAGAGTAGCCCTCCTGTAACTGTCAGGGTCGTTGTTAGTCAACAAAGAGAGTCACATATAATAAAAAAAAATTAAGAGATTGCAAGACCATTCATCTGCCTAGCCTTTTCCCAAAAATGTTTGGTGTCGGATTCTAGTCTTTCTGTATTCAGCTGAATACCAGTATTTTACATTGAGCGACTGCTTATCGGTGCAGCGGTGGTCCAGTCGTGGCAGCCCCGACTTACGAGCAGCAAGCCGTGAGTTCAAACCCAGGTAGGCGCATTACTTTGTGTAATTGATTTCATCACCGCTGCTCTCAAAAACGGTGAAGGAAAACATCGTGAGGAAACCGGCATGTCCTAGAACTAAAAATTGGAAGACATGTGATATCTACCAAACCGCACTGGGCCCGCGTGGTGGATTACAGCCCACTCCCTCTCATAGCGAGGAGGCCTGTGTCCTAGCAGTGGGAACATTATAGGATGATGATGATGACTGCCTATCTAACCTCCTTAACCCAGTTAGTACTGGGTTAATACGATACCCTTTGCTAAGACTAATAGTCAGTAGTCGATCGTCGATGTACAAGTGACAGCCGGGACCAACGCGGCAACGACTTAACGTGCTTTCCGAAGCACCGAGGAAACTTGGTATGTAATGGGTGGTTACCCTCGCACGGGCCAACCTTGGCCCGTGCGAGGGTAACCACCCTTAACCTGGAAATCGTCCCAATCGGCTGTTATTAAATAGCCACGAGCTTCTCAAAGAGGAGATGAGGAGATTATTAAATTAAGAATACACCGCGTAAATCACCTCATCACGAAGCCGTCAACCAAGCATTTCGTACATGAAACTAAGTAACTTTACGCAATTAAAAAAAAAAATACTAAAAAAATACTTGTCAAAAAGTTGGAACTTTGACCCTTAATATCTCCGTAACTAGAAGGTTCTCAGGTATGGTGTAGAACAAAAAAAATATCGAAATGACAGGGAGAACCAGTGCCTTTCGGCTTCGTTAAGAGGTGTTTTACACCCTTTATATCATTCGATATTAAGCACCAAAGATAAAATAACAAGGCTTAATCTACCACTTAATTCATTACAAACTTAACATTAATGTAGCCATACCAACGGACTACGACCTTAGTTTATTTATTATGAAAAGTAAACATGTGTGAATAAGAAGAAACTTAATACTTAATAACCAAGTTTGCGTGCACTTATTGTAAGTGCCTTTAAGATGTTTGCAGTTCAAGTTTGTTTAAGTGAAGTGCCACTTAATATTGTGCTAATAATGTGGTTACATTTTAATATTACTTATTTGCTCAGTTATATTAAATCTGGGATTTTATAGTTTAAGTTACGTACCTAAACTAGTCGCATAAAGTAAAGTAACTTTTGTGAATAACTGGCAGACTGTTTGGTTATTTAAAAGTGCTAAAGTGTGGTTTGACTTTCTTTTGACTTTTGCCATAAAAAGACGAATGTTCAGTTATTGATGAGTGGCCAGTGTCCCGAAAGTTTGGCAACCAGTCTTACCAAGGGGTTTCGTATTTCTCAGTACTAACTGGGTTGTGGAGGTCAGATAGGCAGTCGCTCCTTGTAAAATACTGTTATTCAGCTGCATTTGGTTAAACGGGAAGCTGACCCTAACATAGTTGGGTAAAGCATAGGCAGATGATGGTGGAAAGATTTCTTTGGCAATAACACTTAAATACTACTGATTTTCCCCTTACTGATACAGAATATCATACCCGTGGGCACCAACCACATAATGAAATAGACAGAAACTATCGCAAAGAGTTTAACATACACTTACGATAGCCGGAATAAAGTGGGCAACATTGTAATCTACTTGTAATAAACAACTGGATACAGAAGGCTAAGGTGCAACATTTTTATTAGACGTTTCTTCTGGTATCGTTTATTTTTTCCGACAATGAGTATATAGAGTGACTGGTAATTAGTGACCGATAGGTACTGAAACACTTGATTATACTCATGATAACAAAAAACAATCCCAAAGAATCATATTTTTTAAACTCTCACTTTTATTACATTAACACAACAGCCGTATGAATTTTGCACACGAGTGCGCCTGTGACCTATCAGCTGTTAGCCACTTGATGCCATTCTGTATCACTATTATCGTGGCCACAGTGGGTAGGCAGAGCACCCGTACGGCTCGCAACCCCGAATTTCATACGGCTGTAATTGTATTTTAGTGATAAATGAATAAGTATTTAAAAAATGTTTCTTTGGGAAAGTTTTTTGTTATCATGAGTACAATCACGTGTTTAAGTATCGGTCACTAATAACCAGGCACCCTGTATTATTATCCACTAAAAAAATATTTAAATAACTACGTTGGTACATTCCTAGACAAAAGCAATCAAGATACTATTCGTTAATTATTTCCTCATATCTTCCGGCAAGCCGGCTGTTTGTTCAGGAAAATGAGAAGCGTCGCATTCTTGTCGCGACGCTCAGCGTTATGCATTTGTTTGCGTCAACAGCAAGACGACGGGATTTACAACCGAGCGTCGTCTGTGTATTACGTTTCTTACAAAAATAGTTTTACTACTGTTTATAGGATTAGGGAATCAACGAATGGCATAACCATTCTTTGATTCCCTATTCCTACAAAACTGTTTACAGGAATATTTTTTGAGTCAGAAATTTAGTTTTTCTTATCCAACTCTAGCATGTTAAATATTGGTCATTGGAGAGATTTCAGGAGCTCGTGTCTATCATAGTAAAGGAGCTCGTGGTTTAATAATAACAGCCGCACGGGTTGATAAGTCGCGCTTGCGCAGGTTGGTTCGTGGATGGTTGACCACCCATTACTAACCGAGATGGGACTTGGCTTTAAATGCCGTCGAGAAATATCTCTCAGGCATGTTTGGTTCCCTCATAATCTTTACTTTCACCGAAGCCAATTACAATTCGCACATGAATCCCAAAAATCAGAGGTGTTCTAGGTTCCAACTTGAGAAGTGAACAGGCTTTTTCTGGGTAAGCTCGTACCATCGTCGTCTTTGTCTCTGTCATCTCTGACCTAGACTAGAGTCAAGAGCAAACACAAAACAGAAAAAAAAACTATGACTACGATCTATGCCATATCTATGAATCGCCCTACAAAAATAAACTACAGGCTTCATTTTAATAATGAATGCTATAAACTCTAATAACAACCCAGCTCGATAAAATCAACCCAGAACAATTCAAATTAATACCAAATAACTCGATCAAATATTTATACAAGTAATCGCGTGCGGCCATATAATTTTGAGGTACGACTTTCATAATTATACATTTTTCGAATGTTATAAGGCTATTAAAATAAAACAAAGCACGAATTACGTGCAATAAAGCATGAAACGCCATCATGGCTTGTACTGGCACTTACAACCGGATAATGCAGGGCATTGTTCCTTAAATTTCAACTTTGCTTATGCAAATTACGTGGTTCCATTGAGGCTTAACTATAGAAACTTGCGAGTCCATATTCCGTACGAATATTCGAACGTGAACAATTTAAATAGGCTGGATGGTGACGTTTCAGAACTGTCAGCTTTTGGCGCGGAATGGAGCGTTTGACAGCTGTCATTTCGGTAGCATAATGGCTTCATCCGTGATAATGGTCTCAGCACACTGTCCAGCTTCGATGGAATTTTTAAATTGGGGTTTTATTGTGCAAATACATCGTACACAGAGCGAAAAATTTAATAGCTATGTTAGTGTTTCTTAGTCTCTAGGAATAAACAGCGAGAATACTTGAAAGAGCAAACTCGGGTACTTTTTCATCTCAAACACCTGCAAACAACATTTAGGAAGCAAAGCGACCGGTGCTCGGAAGTAAACGTAATTCCGGAGCACAAACTTCCCTTTTCTATTCATGAAGCAATTTAAAATATCTCGACCATTACAACTGACTGTTTATAAATATCGTAAAATATTTAAACGACTCACTCACGAATGTACACAAAAATTCCCGTTCCTGTTGAAATTCCGACAGAAATACTGTTAATGTTGTAACGGGCAATGGTTTTACAAAAAAAAAAAGAAGTTTTTTCTGCGGTTAGGTCATGAAATGTAAAATGCGGATATGGTTTAAATGAGTTTTTTTGATCCAGATATGTGTACGGAATTTGTAATTTGAAAAATATGCGAAACAGCAATCTTATCAAGGATGACAGGAAAACTAATTGAGAAGCTGTAAAAAATATATTTTATAAAACACGCATCGTATAATCCTTTACATATAAAATAAACCAAAAAAAAAGTTTTAATCATAATAAATTATTTATACAATGCGATAAGTCGTCGTGTGTGGAATTAGGAACTGTCAGATACATTTACCACAGCATAGCGCAGATAAGAGGGTAGTTTTTCTTTTGTTCCAGTATACAGTATAGCAACGAGTAATTTAGTTATTTTCTGAAAAAAATAACGTAATGTTTGTACACTCACGTTCAAAAACATTGTCTTATAAAATTCAGCCAACCTATTGGTTTAATTAAATAAGTAATATCTATAGTATGTTTTCTTCTCACATATTTCCATAACTGAGGTACCTTCAGGAAATGAACCGAAAGTTTACCATGAAAACACGTTTGAATTATGTTAAGTGAGTATTGTTTTTATCTTGATAAAATTCAGCACTCATTTACATCTAAAGTACCTACCTATCGATTGAAATTGTATGCTGTTTTCATATTTTCATAAAACAGCATTGTCATTTTTAAGAAATGAATCGAAAGTCTATGTTAAAATGGCTTTTGTATTTTACTAAGTGAATGCTATTTTTTGCCCGTAATAGTGTATTCTTACTCGAAAAAAAACTCCTTGCTTTCTATTTCCTCTTAAAGTACCTACTGATTGTAATCATATGGTGTTTTTCATATCACCATAATACAGACCATATGAATATAATTTTAAAATTTTAATAAGTGAATACATATTTTTGCACGCAACTGTAACCATATTCCTGGCTTGAAAAAAACACTCGTTGCTATTCTCTTTTGTAGCCAGTTTTTGTTTGACGGGCAGTGTAATTAACTTTAATTTGGGCTATGTACATGCACTAGTCAGCTTAGAATTACTACGGGCAAAATGTTAGTTTCCATGTTGAACACGGTCGCAATCTACTTGTGAAGGCTGCATTATATTTTGTTATTTATGAGATCCACAGAGGAAATGGCTGCGTTTAATTAATAGAGTTCGCAAACTGTGTTGCCATGTTCTGTTTGAACAAAGAAACAGTGTTGCCGTTTGACGTGGCAAAAAATGTTGTTTTTTTTTTTGAAAAAAAGTCGTCAACAATTTATAACATTTGTAATGTATTTCAATTGTCGCTTATAATATTACTATTGTTGTGACACAGGCCTCCTCTCTGCGAATAGGGTGGGCCATAAACCATAACGTGGTTCCAGTGTGGGTTGGTCTTACTATAGATAAGTTAGTTAAAATAAAATCGTGTAATAAGCTACCATCAATACTCCTTAAACTAACTAATTAACCATTCATCAACTAGGTAATAGGTAATTCGCAAATCTAAACCGCGTTCAAGAGCTGTCAGTCTATGTGTTTCATATTCCATAGCAATGATTGAAATTGACGGTTTTAAACTCAGTTTAAATTCAACTGAAGGCGTTCCGTTTCATTGGTGAAATTCGCCCTTAACCTTTTGCACGTGGATCCGTACTTCGAGGTTTATGCTCGTGACCCGAATTCTACAGGATGCTTCCTTAAACATAGTGAAAGGGTGCGTCAATTATTCAGCAAGCGGTCTTAAAGTCCACTGGGCTTCGCGTTACTGAGACTTTTGAACAAGACTGAAAGCAGCAAATAAAAAATGAAGTAACATATTGCTGGGCCAAATATATCTATTACTAGCTTATGCCCGCGGCGTCGCCCGCGTGGAGTTCGATAATTGTCCCACAGGAACATACTATCGGGATAAAAAGTATCCTATGTGTTAATCCAGGTTATAAACTACCCGTGTGCCAAATTTCATCCAAATCCATTCAGTAGTTTTTGCGTGAAAGAGTAACAAACATCCATCCATCCATCCTCACAAACATTCGCATTTATAATATTAGTAGGATGTAAATTTGGTCACTAAACGCCCCTTTAAAGGTGGTGTATTAGTAAAGCTTGACACTTTATTATTACACCCATCACATATGAAACATCTACATCATATATGAAACATCTACAAAGTCCAGTAATCACACCATCTACAAACTAATAAGTACCTATTAAATATTGAATTTTAACATTTTTAAAAGAAGGAACTCGTTCTTCTGGAGCATAAACCAATAAAATCATTGTTAACAATAGAACAATGATGGGACGAAATCAAAAATTTAAATTTCTCAGGAATAGCCCAAAGTCTGGGATCAAAATGTTACTAGCAAACTGTGTAGTGTGGTTGTGCTATACGTAGGTGTACATCTGCTTAGTACTTCAGGGTAACAAGCTTAATGTTATGTGTGTACGAGTAGGAACATCAACGTAAAACACGTTTAACTACGATCATTAATCAGGCAAAATTGGCCAACTTGTTTAATATAAACGATTTATTGCTGTGAATTCCGTAACATATAAAAACATTGCTGATGTTGATGGCGATATATATAAATATTTACGTGCTTATTAGGTATGGTAAGGCTTTAAAGAGCGTTTTATTAATAATAATTGTGACGATTGCAAAAAATCCGTCATAAATCCAATGCATCTGGTTATATTGCATAGGTATATTTTCCAAAAACTGAATTCCCCGTTCATTTTGTGCTATAAAACTTCCTTTTTTTCAGATATTAGTTTTTTTGTCACTAAAAGATTACTTACTCTTTGAAAGAACGCAACGTCAACGAAATTTTATTTAAATAAATTGATCACAAAATCAGATATAATTAGCCGATCATAAAGGTTGGTCTTTGGTCAACTTGACCCCTCGAAATAGACCCGCGGGATCACTCGACCGAGTCACATTTTAAATCCGTCGACTGGATCCACTGCCCAATTTCATAATTAGTACAGTAGTAGTAGTTTAGTTAGTTTAATTTTATTTAGAATTTGAACAGAAAGTACTAGGAGACGAATAGGAGTTGAATTGCGTTTTAATATATTTTAACTAATGTTTTTTTTTATTTCTAATGTGGGTCCAGTTAACCAATAAAATTAAGGAAATCCATCATGTAGTCAAGTGGACCCGCGCGTCCCCTGGACCAAAGACTCGTTGCTGATAATTGTTCTGGGACAAAACAAAACATTAATTAACTGTCATTTTGTACGTCAAATCCTTTTTCAGTACATGTAACTCTGTTAAATCCCGTTACTGACCCATGGAACACCAAAGTGGTACACCTAGGTGTTCCACGGTAAACTTTCTGTACCCCTGGTTCACCTAGGTGTTCGACGGTGTTCCACGGTTAATTTTCTGTACCCCTGGTTCACCAAGGTGTTTCACGGTTAACTATCTGTACCCCGTGCTTCTGAATATTAGTCTATTGTATTACTCACAGGTAGCCCTGGCTGTAAAATTTATTTTTATCTAATATATAAAATTGCGTGTCGCGGTGTTTGTTACCAATCTCCTCCGAAACGACTGAACTGAACTGAACTGAATTTATTTTAGATGGCTGGAAATATATAGTTTCTGAATGTGACCAGTACAATGCTTCGATGTCAAAATTTATAAATTATATAAATCGTTTTTGGTTTCAAAATGATTGTATCAAAACATTAAGGGTCAGCTCCGACCGAGACGCGACGCGGCGCGACGCTGTGCGGCGTGCGCACACTTTTAAAGAGCGATTCAAAATACAACCTTATTTTCTACACGAAAAGATACACATTTCGTTGTGAGAATTCAGAATACGTTGCGCAACGTATTCTGAATTCTCACAAGTGCGCGCAGCGTCGCGTCGCGTGGCGCCTCGGTGTGAGCTGACTCTAAGTGTATTTGGACAAAACCACCGCACAAATAATGTCTCGGAGGGATTCAATGCCAAATTAAACCGTGCATTATACAAAAATACGGTGACGTTATTACGACTGTTATTTTTTTTTAAACTCTATTTCAGTTGCACATGTTGATAAAATTCCATGTAAAAAAAGAAAAATATTAATCGAAAACGATAACTAAGTATATCCTCAATGTACAAACGCAATTAGTAAGGAAATCACTATAGAGAGTGCATTAGAAAAGCTACGTAGTTTTTTTATTATTTTTTTTATTTTATAAAACATTGCCCCACACTAGGAATTTCTCCTGTAACGCACCCACGTTTACAAACATTTAAACTCACATACACAAACAGCCAGACTCGGAACAACTATGTGTAGGTCATACAAATATTTGTTCCGTGCGGGGAACGAACCCGCGACACGCAGCGCAACAGTCGTTTGCTCAACCACTGTGCCAACAGTGCCGTCGCTGTTAATTAAGCGAATTAAGCGTTTGAGCCAGTTTTAAGTATTTTTTTTCTTTTTTAAGTTTTTTCTCATTAGTTTAATATTGTTTTGAAGTCTAATTCAGTTTTTCGCTATATTTAATCTAAGAGCTTTATCTACACTAATATAATAAAGAGGAAAGGTTTGTATTTTTGGAATGAGCGGGCGAAGCCGCTAGCAAAAGCTAGTAATATGTATTATAGTGGTAATAATTTCCACAAAGATGTTTAATTTGTAATTAAATTGATATATTAATAAAGCATTTTTTTTGTATAGCATTATTTCCGAAGGTTTCCCAGTTAGGTGAACCATGGGTACATTATTTAATATAATCATTCTTAGTTCACCAATTAGGTGAACCAAGGGTACGGAAAGTTAACCGTGGAACACCTAGGTGAACCACTTTGGTGTTCCACGGGTCAGTAACCTTAAATCCCACTATCACTCAGCGCTATAATCCCATAAAAATTAAATTAATGTTGTTACTGAAAAATACAACAACAAACAAACAATTTTCGAGTGACAAATCTGCGTGTAGAGATTATGAAAATCTGTGTGTCGAGGCTGCTACAAATATAATAATAATTTAAGAATTAGCATAATTAATAATTGAAAAATCAGACTTTTTATTTCCTTGAACAATACGTGAGAATAAAACATAAATGTTTTGGTATTTTTTTAATGAAAACAAAGTAAATAGTTGCTAGTTCACGTCATCACATTTCTATTGTAGATCAAACGAGACAGAAAAAAAGAACCTGCAAGCAGCAACTATCGATTTTCTGAAAACAAAAAAAATATACGTTAAATGTTTGATCAATCGGGGGGCACGGCAGTGCCCGCGCCAAGTCGAGCGCGATATTGATTACCGAAATAATTATAAATTCTGTTAAATCCCACTATCACCCAACGCTATTCATCATCATCATCATCATCAGCCTATATTGTTCCCACTGCTGGGACGCAGGCCTCCTCTCTATGAGAGGGAATGGGCTGTAATCCACCACGCGGGCCCAGTGCGGGTTGGTAGATGTCACATGTCTTCGAAGTTTTAGTTCTAGGACATGCCGGTTTCCTCACGATGTTTTCCTTCACCGTTTTGAGAGCAGCGGTGATGAAATAAATTACACAAAGTAATGCGCCTGCCTGGGTTCGAACCTACGACTTACTGCTCGTAAGTCGGGGCTGCTACCACTGGGCCACCGCTGCTCACACAACGCTATTATTCCATGTTAATTAAAATTATAATTAGTTACGTTACGTTGTTTATTACGTTGCATGTGTGAATTTTGTTTACCGCAAGTTATCCTTGCCTTTATAAAAGTGACAAAGTTTCAGCGATTGACGGTTTGGAATTTCACTGGCATCTGCTACCATGACGTCTTAAAGCAGTATTGTTTTACTCTTATTCTAGTGTGAGAAAGAGACGAAGCTATACATGATGGCCATCTCTTTCCCACACTGGAAAAGGAGTACAACAATAAGACGTCATTGTAGGCCACCTCATCTATTCTATACCTACTGCTATACCTATACACCTGGGTTAGGTAGTGCATCCTTACCTAACCCATTCGTTCCACCTGCTAAAAGTCTCCCTGGACATGAATGGCCATGGCTGACCTGGAAGTCTTTAAACAGACTCCGGAGCCAGGTCGATAGCAACAATGAAAACTGGCTCAGGTGGAGATTCATTAATGACCCTGCCCTGGAGTGTAAATGTGGTGCCGTTCTAAAAACAATGGGGCACTTAATATCATGTCCTGCGTGTCTTGTTGTTTGTTCATTATAGGAACTGATGGACGCTACAGAGGGTGCCAAATTAGTGACGCAGTTCTGGGCTGACACATTATTGATGACATATGACACACGATTGCTATCGACACGCTAAAAAGATGAACCTACTGCTAGGTGGAGAAAATTTGCAAGGTAAAAATACTATCTGGACGAAGACTTTCACGTCAAGCTGAACTTCAACAGAACTAAATTAAATTATTTCAAGTAATAATATAACTTACAGCACTTATCCTCCGGTACACATTTGTTCTCAGAATTTCTGAGGTAACCATAATTACAAAGACAGGCTGGATCATAGCAACTAGGATCAATCGAAGGACATGACGGTGTATTCTTCAAATCATTGCAGGTTTTAAAGCACATCTCGGTCTGACATTTGTAGTACAACTCATCTACAGGGCAATCTGTAATGCAAAAGAAGAATATTATATAACAAAAAGCTAAAACTTTGAAAGTTAAAAAAACGACTGTTAACGATGACTGTTCTGCTAATTTAGAACATATTATTGCTTTAAATTAATAACAAGATACCTCTTTTGTTATTTCTTTATTTATTCAAACTTAATGTACTATACTGGTACCTACTTAGGCGGACTTTATGCCACAAGGCAATATTTTCTACTAGTCAACCTGTCGATATTCTCTATTTAAACAAATTCAGAAAAATGCAATTATTAAGGTGGGCAGGCCTAAGCGACAACACTGTCAAAGGCAACTCTTGTAAACAAAGCTACCGAAATTCTTGCGTACACTTCAGCCAACTTATCTGCGCAAGCGGGAAAACACAGAACGAAAATAAATGTACCAAGTTTGACACAACGATGCCTTTTTATTTACAAGCAGCGCCACCTTAAACAGCACACCTTTAGTGGTCATACTGTAACGTAATGTTTTAAAAGCGATTGCCCTTGTCTTGGCTCTCTACAGAGGGCCAAGACAACTACTTTTTAACTACTTAGATTTTTATAGATAAAAAGTTTTTGAAATAAATTAAAATAAACTTACTCCATGAATTCTCATCAGCAGGTGCAGCCAAAACAATACTTAGAACCGCAACAAACGAACAAATAGATAAAATGTATGAAGCCATTGTTATAACAGCGTTAGTCAAAGGTGATGCCGACACTTGTAATGATGTAGTAAGTGGTATCCGTCATGGTATTTATATCATCATTATGTTCGGCAAAGTATGAGTATAATTAAAATTTACACATTTATGAACCGACGGAATGAGGATGCTTAAAAGACAATGAGCCGGCCATATTAACCGTAGAAATGAATAACCCAAAAGCTATCGTTTCGACGACTACTACCGCAAAATACGTGCTTTGACCGTGCAGTTGCGCACATCAGCCCGATACAATACAATGCCATTGGAGTAGACGTGTTATTGAATGGAAACCATGTATCAACAGACGTCTAGTACGACGCTCTTAGGCTATAGTATAGTAATTGAAGGCATGACACAATCAGCTGGCCATAATTGACGTAGAAAGTATGACCGTTGGGGTACTCGTTTTCGTGAATGAAAAAGATCTATCCATAAAAGCTGCAGAAAGATTTCCGCTGTAGTAGATGTTTCTTGATTGGAGACCAGGAATTGGCAAGCGTAGGATGCGACGCCCTCAGGCTTGAATAAAAGATTGAAACGGCTTATATCTGACTTTTGATTTTGATTCATACGCTCTCAATAACGCAATTTGATTTTGTATAGGTGAGCATAGAAAAATAAAACAAATTGCTATAAAAAGGTTTATATTTTAAAAGGCTTTCTTTATGAAATGCTTTTGTTTAATATGGGACGTGCGCTGAATCAACTCCTGAAACAAGCAACAAAACACTGTTAATTAATTTATAAACGAAAATACTTAGCACCAACAGCAGGTACCTGATTAAAACTAAGTATAAGTAGTAGATTAATTCATATCATGGTGGAGCTCCTGGCTAAATAATAACAGCCGCACTGGTGGTTCTTTCCGGTTAAACAGGGCTTGCCAACGTCGATCAGGGGATGGGTGTCCATCAAATGCATACTGAGTTTCCTCCTTGTCTCGGAAAGCACGTTATACTGTTGTTCCCGGCTGTCATTTGTAGATCTTTGACAGTCGTTGCACGAAGTCAGTGGCCCGAAAGTCTGACAACCAGTCTTACCAAGTGGTATCAGTACTAACTGGATTGTGGAAGTCGGATAGTCAGTCGCTCCATGTAATATACTGCAACTTCATCTAGTTAGACTGGAAGCCGACCCCAACATAGTTTGAAAAAGGCTGGGCAGATGCTGGTTCTCTTTTACTTGAAAACTTATGAAAGTTTGAACGAACTCCTTATTTTTAGGTTATTTCTGTCACTTGTAATTTGTTAAAGGCGTGGCCGGTCTTAAAGGCAAAGTTGCAATACCATTTCTAAAATGACTTTCTGGCTAAAGTTAGCAACTATGCTCAAGTACTGCTAAAATCTTTTGAAATTGTTGTTTTCTTTTGATGCTATTTCCAATCAAAAGATTGACATCTTTTGTAAATTAAACTCAGAACAATTAGTGTTACTAAAACTGATTGAAGCAAACTGATCTTTATGAGTGGGTTTTCAAGTTGTTTTTGCAAAATCAAACCTATATTTTGTTCATGTTTGAAAACTTAATATCGAATACTTTTTGTATGTGGACTGACATGACATATGTTTTAATCTTATTTCAGACTGGGAAAGAGATAGTGCTAGACGACCTCTATAGCTTCGTCTCTTTTGGAGTAATATTTAAACATTACTGCTTTAAGACGTCATTGTAACCCACCAGTTTATTATTACCAAGTAAATAACTTACCACACTGGTTATAAGGCACACATTTGCCCTCGGAATTTCTCAGATGCTCATTTTCACATTGACATGAAGGCTTAAAGCAGCCAGCAGCGATGGAGGGGCAAGGTGGTGATTTTGCCAAATGCTCACAGGTCTTATAGCACTTTTCCAGGTCACATTTGTAATACTTCTCATTGGGGGGGCAATCTGGAACATTTTAAAATGGAAATTATTGCTTGGGACAGTATTATAGTTTTTTTTTTTTGTAACTGACTGAACAGAAATTATTGCAAATATGTACTAAAATGTTTATACAGATTATAACCAAAGTAATGGTACTATAATAACCGTTTAATCAAGTATTTATTATTCTCCTCTTTTTATTTCCATACATATTTTATTGTTATATATTTTAATAATATAAAAACCCGTGTGGAGAACAGGGTCTAAGCTACCGGCGGTCAAGGCTCTAGACAGGAACCCCCTAACAATACGAGCCATGTCCAGGAGTGCCGTATAATGAATCAAGCCATGATCCAGCTGCATAACGAGGGCCTTCTCAGGTATATTGTTCGAGGCTCTAGGCAACTAGAAATTGGCTAAAACGACTATTATCAGGCTTAGTACTCTAGCCCAAAATAGTTGGGAAAGGGCTAGGCAGATGATGAAAATGATGATTGCCTGCTTTAGTGGAGTATCAAGTATTTTATTATTCTGATTATAGGACGACATTATCAATAAAACTTAATACAAAAACGCAGTCATTATTTTCAAAACAAGACTTTTGTAACCTTGACAAACCTCAATGATATGATGTTGGTATGCTAACAAATAAAAATATGCAAATAAAAGATACTTAATGATTTTAGTGGAACCAGAACGATTGTGAAATAAATAAACAATACAAACTCAAACACAGATGTTAAAATACCAAGCAACAGACAAAGTAAAAAATTCTACAAGGAATGCTATTATTGCCAAACTACTGGTGCTAAGTACCGCTAAAGAATGACATAAAAATACTTTGAACAGAAGATAATAATCAATGTGTGAAGTCGAGGCTAGAAGCGGTCAGTTAAACAGCTGATGCATTATTGCCAGATGAACTATGATGGCCAACTTTTTTTTATTAAACTTCAGATAATCTAAACCCAAACCAAAATTTTTGGACCCTAATAAAGTCAAAAAAATACTAGAGACTTACCAAAAGGTTTCTCATCAGCTGGTGCAGCAAAAACTATGGTTAAAACTGCAACGCACAAATAAATAGGTATCATATAGGACGCCATTGCTGTAAATGTACTGATCAAATGAGGCGTCCGTCTTTTATTTATATATCTCGTTGTTTGGCTAGTTATGACGTTGTCTAGTGAAGTGTGAGTCGTGTCAATATAACCAGTTTATTATTGACAACTGATTATTTTTCCACATAACATGAGATCACGACTGTAATCCATGAAGGGTTATGCAGCAGTATAACTACTATAAGCGCTCACATTTCGATAATTACGTTCAAAATCCCATCAAAAGGGAACAAATCCAAACTCCAGCCTGTTACTGATCTATTTTTAGTAAGGAAATCCAGTTATACTTTGACGGATTAGGGAATCGAATACAAATCCGAATACTTAGCTGCAGCGCTTGAAACCACTAGACCGAGGAAGCAGTCAATTACTTGAAATAATCATTGCTTTTGTATATATGCTTATCATCATCATCTTCCTGTTCTTGTTCCATGTTATTTGCCTTGTCATTCACCATGTTATCATTTACTCCTTTTGCCTTTAAATTCCTCTCCCTCTCTATTCACCAACATTCAATACTCGTTTAGTCACATGTGTTCATCCATATATGTAAATGTACTTATGTGAATCATAATAAGAATAAAATATCGCAATTCTAAAAGTTGAAGGAGTTATTCTATTTTTAACATAATTTCCCTGGTAGGCCTACTCCACGATCGATGACGGAGTTTAATGAGAAAATACTCTATTTACTCCATGATGATTATTAAAAAATTGAGATACATGTCGAGTGTCGTCATCATGATTTCAGCCCAGAATCACACCCTGCTGGGTATAATTTTCTGCCATAATTTTCGATTCCGTGCGTCCCTCATCCAGGTTTTTCCCACATTTTTTACGATATCGTCAACCCAACGAGTGTCATAGGTCGAGTGTCTTAGAAAAGACATGGCGATCCCGTGGCATAATTTCCGAACATAATGCGAGCGAAGCCGCGAGCAAGACCTAGTACTAATTAAAATGCAATAATCAAGCATATCATTACGAGTACGTCATACTAAGCCATTGCCATTGACCCATTGTGTCACTCAACGACTTAATTACGATAAATACGATTTGCTGAACTGCTGGCCTACCATGTCGTCTTAAAGCAGTATTGTTTTACTCTTATTCCAGTGTGGGAAAGAGACGGAGCTATACAGGATGTCTAGTAGATGGCACTACTAGACATCCTGTATACTTTCCCACACTGGAAAAGGATGATAAAAAATAACACTGGAAAACAATAATGTTTTAAGACGTCATGGTAGGCCACCCTGGCTTATTTGG
Organism: Cerastis leucographa; assembly: GCA_963082945.1. Lineage (NCBI taxonomy): Eukaryota > Metazoa > Arthropoda > Insecta > Lepidoptera > Noctuidae > Cerastis > Cerastis leucographa. Next base: position 7,588,663 of record OY720382.1, read on the forward strand.
GTCAACCGTGAGACACAATATTATCTTTTTGTTTAGGTTTCCTATTTATTTATCACAAACACTATTGACATTACAGGGAATTTCTAATGCGTTAGTGTGGTCCTTAATAAAACTATAATAAATAACTATCTTAAATAACATAACACATACAATATTGTTTTTGTGAATTCGTTCAAAGGGCACTTGCTTCATATTGTGTGCACTTGTGTGTGGATGGCTATAAGAGTAGAGGAAGACAAGGACAGGAAGGACAAAAAAACTATGGATTGACTGTGTGAAGGATGATATGGTACGAAAGGAGGTATCTCATGAGATGCCAATTAATAGGGAAGTATGGAAGAAGAAGAAATAAATTGGGATAAGGGTAAGAGAATTTTGATTTGCACTTGTGGCATGTGCCAAATAAATATTTTTTTCTTTCTTTCTTTCTTCTTATTAAATCTATACGAGTACATATTTTTTGTTGTTTGCAGAGTAGGTACGTGAGCTGACGGCTCAGGAAAAAGTATTTTATTTTGTGTGTAGTACACAAAACAAAATACTTCGGACTTTGGAATAAAAGAAACACAATCCCATTAAAACTGATTGTTTTTATTAAATCAGATATACATTTATACGCTCGGTTCCGTGAAGCTGAAGCAGTTACTCTAGTGCTAGTTCTTCTGGTACGGGTTGACCATTTACTATTGCGGTTTCTGAAACAAAAAAAATATAATGAGATAACATAAAATTTCGTAAAGTCTAGCTCTGAAAGTAGAAGTAGAATGCGTGATTGAAGGTAAACCAAGTGAAATAACAAAATCACTAGACAAATTATTATTGTTCAAGAGTAGTCATCTAAGAGACAAACGCCCATATTCTAAGAGCCACACCAAATCCATTTTTGGTTCTAGCCGAACCGTATTGCCATGATAACAGTTGAAAACACGCACCAAATCGTATTCCTAGAATTTTTTGGCCGTAATTGGCGGATCTTCGAATAAGGTACCTCCTCCACATACCTATCTTTGTCAAACCCATATTTGCATCTTGCTTCAATCAACGTTAAATCATCTCACTTTTATCAATGTTAAAAATGTATAATAATTAATAGTTTTCCGGTACTTCAATTTTGACTTATGAAAAGTAGGGGTTATATGTCAATGTATAAACAAATATGGCAGAATGTAGGCGTGGTTAGTCTGACTTAAGTTCAGTTCATGACTAAGAATACCAGTGTGTTTCTATCAGAAATTTGCGTAAAATGACATTCAACGGCCGAAGCTTTTTAGTTTAGTCATTAGACTACATTTTTTTGTCGGCTTCCCTTGCATTCTAGTCGGCAATTATCCCACGGGGGCGTTTATCAGTTTTTGTGTATGTTCGTATGACTCTCGGGGATTATATCGTTTCCATTTGTGAAATAATTTTTGGGATTGGGTCAGTAGTTCCAAAGATTTCGTCCTACATACAGACTTATAAACTACTGGTCTTTATTCACGAAGATAAATACAGGCAGCAGACAAATAACTTACCACACTGATCGAAAGGCACACAACGGCCTTCAGAATTCCTCAGAGTATCTTTATCACATAGACAGGTCGGTTTGAAGCATTTGGGATCAACCGAGCGGCAAGCCGGATGGCGTTTTAGATGTTCACAAGTTTTGTAACACACCTCATCCTCGCATTTGTGGTATATTTCATTGAGAGGGCAATCTGAAAGCATAAAGAAAAAATGTTTACTTTGAATAAGGAATGAATTGTAAAGGATCGACGACGATAATTTAGGTTATGTATATCATTTACAAATAATATGAACAGCAGAGGACCAAGAATGGATCCCTGCGGTACGCCGTGGGTTAAAGTTTCGCAATCACTTTGCACATTACCAATCCGAAAAGTTTGTTGTCTATTAGAGAGATAACACCGAAACATGTCGTGGGCAGTATTCCTGATGCCGATTTCGTGCAGTTTCTTGAGAAGGAGATTATGGCTAATTGTATCAAATGCCTTTTTCAGGTCAATGAATAAACCGAGTGCTGCGCATTTTCCATCGATATTATTTTTTTGATTGGTCACTAGGTCTATTGTATTGTTGCAGTTAGAGAATTGGAATTTGCGCGACAACCATATCGTTTTTTTAGAAAAGAAGTTTATAGTTTTGAGGTAATCATCTAAATGCTTACACAGTATTTTTAGTAAATCCTCTAAAACACAGGTGTACGACACTTTGAACATTCCAGCAAGTCAGCCATGATTTGGTCGGGAGCCCCGTATTCTCATTGAGTTGCTACAACCATGGAAGTACATGTCTATTATGTACAGTCAGGGTCACTATGTCCTAACCCCTCAAGTTTTAAAATGTTACACTGCTACAACATTGAATTCGTTTCGAATAATCAAAAGAACTTACTTTCAAAAAGAGCTCAATCTTTCCACCCGGGATCGAACCATTGCTTGACCGAGCTGCGTCTTACTAATACCGGCGGTTTAACAAATAAGCCAGCGAGCACTTGACTATTGCGATGAAATTAGTCACCAGTATCGTCCGAGTCAATTTATCTTTCGGTCTCTGCCTAACCGATAGATGTTAAAATTTGAGAGTATCCATTAATTTTACTTACTTACGTTTTCGTTATAAAATTAATCATTTACCCTCGAGTTATAACGTTAGCTTAGCCAATCTAAAATATTTATAGCGCTTCCTATTTTATGGTTTGCGTGATAGCATGTCACTTGTCTAGGGACCCGTTTGTGTCAGGTAAAATATGAATATTATGATAACTGTAAATTATCAAAACAAATTGTAAAATATAATATAAATCTTTGTAGTAAAATTAGATCTAAGTTTGTATTAAATAATAGCAATAATAAACATTTTTTTTTATTTATATTATTAAATACATTATTAAAGTATTTTATTTTTCTTAAATGACAAAAAAAAACTTACTTTAAAATTAAAAAATATAATTCATGACAAAAAGCGAACTTCACACCTAGGATTTGATCCTCCAGTCTCATGTACGTCAAGCGGTCTTGAAACCTCCGGACTATTTACAAATTAATTACTGTTGCGTAAATGTTAAACGTATTATTGCTAGTTGTTATACCCAATAATAGAAGTATTAACGTTTTATTGAAAACATCATTATTAAAAACAGAGTTTTAAAGAAAAATACATACTTAAACTTATTTATTCACTAAAACAATAAATTCATTATAATAAAATGTTTTTGCAAAATACAAAAACCAACTAGGCCCGACACGGATTTGAATGCACATGTCTTTTAGGGGGGTAAGAACTTAATGACGCTGTGTGTATCACCATGGTTAGAACATTACTGAAGTGGAAATTGTGTAGTGTATTAATATTAAATTGGAAAGACTTGAAAAGTGCGCTTTGTATGCAATGAAAACAATACGTTGAAAAACCAATTTAGAACCTTTGCATCTGTGGGCGGTCAAACTGCGGCGCGACTTTCGTGTTATTTCGAAAATATGAAGAATACCGAAGCGTATGTTTTCTGCATATTATTCTCACTTTTGTTTTCCATCGGCTTATTAAGCTCTTAGCTGAAATATATTTTTTAATGTTTGAGTATATATTATACACTTACAGATTTAAGTTTATGAATGTGTGTTATTTGTAGAGGATGTTAGGAACATACTACGATTTCACTTTCGCATGAATTTACCCTGACATTGCCAAAACAACACGCGTTCACGTCAGCGAAGCCGCCTGCACTACTAGTTTTGATATAAGAATAGACAAAACAAAAAAATCTAACAATTATTATTCACTAGCTTTAATTTTAACTTAACCGTTAATGTTACTCACTAAAGATAATTCCACTACATGCTTTGTTAGTTCTTGTCAAACGCGTAGTCCTTTTTAACCGACTTTTAAATAAGGAAGAGTTTATGCATTCCACCAACATCATTAAAATTTCAGAAATTATATAGGCCTCCTCTTTCTTATGCCATACTTTTCGGTTCTGTACCTCTGTGTTCCTTGCGTCTTTAATGATATATGTACATTATCAGTAATAATAGAACAAGATACATCATAATTATTTCAGCCAAAGAACCCACGATGACCAATCAAGCTATACAAAACCAGTTTATACCAGTTTGTGCAATCTCTCATTGAACGGAAAATCTACACAAAGTGAGGCCACGATATAGTGGAAATGTATTGCTTTGTTTGTCGCCGTGTGTATGTCAGCTGCGTGGCATGTTAGCTTCCACCTTGGCTACAATGGCATCGATCATTTGCTTCTCCCATCCAGCAGATTCCGACGGCCTGGACAAGGTCAATGAAGAAGACTTTTCATGGGCCTTCCGGTAGATATGGGCAGTCACCATTCCAGAACCATTCGACCTCATCAGCCCTAAGTTGCCAATTCTTCTGATTTTTCTTTTTCTTCCGTATTGATGGCGTTACTTATTAACTTACTTAGGCCCAGTAGGTGACCATGTTAATCGCGACGTCCGTTTTAAGTCTCTTACTATGCAGGTGTAAGGACACATTAGACACTTAAACATTCGTCTAATATCATCTTCTTGCCCTTGTTCTATTCTACTTTGTGGTCAGCGCAACACGTTTTCTTCTTCCATGATCCTCCCCTGTCAGCCGGCATCATTTACTCCTTTCAAAATGTTCAAATGTTCGACAAAACCAAAACAAATAATCAAAAACTTACCAAAAGGTTCGTCTGCAGGTTCCAATGTAGTAGAAGCAATCGTAAAAATTGCAACAAACAAACAAATAGGTACGACGCACTTCAAAGAGGATGACATAGCTATATTAGTGTTAGGTCAAGCTGATCCCGACAAAGAAACTGATCTAATGAACTTCAGCGAGACATCCGTCTTTTATTTTAATTCTTGCATATTGTTTAGCTAGGTAATGCATTGTCTAGCTAAGTGTGTGACATTTTAATATAACAAGTTCATTATAAAAGAGACGATGACTATTCATAATAATGTAATCGATCAAGAGGGAACTGTAATACAATGTTGCAATCTGTGTCTGTCTGTATATCCGCTTAGTATGTACTTATTTTTACTACACAAACTATTTTGAGAATTTATTCCGGAAGGTTTTTTTAACGTTTTGATGCCGCTACATCAGTAGATGGCACGAAACAGGTGTCGCAATTTGGCTATGGTCGCTTTATGAAAAATACTTAGAAAACTACAAATCGAATTTCACTATACTCATCATCATCGTCTGCCTAGCCTTTCCCAACTATATTAGAGTCGGCTTCCAGTCTAACCAGATGCAACTGAATACCTGTATTTTAGATGGAGCGACTGCTTATCTGACCTCCACAACCCAGTAAGTACTGGGTGACACGATCTCCCTTGGATCCCTGGATGACTAAATTTCGCTATACTATGAGGAGATAAGTTTAATTAAGAAGTATTTAAATTATGAAAAGAAAGATATTATTCCACTAAACAGAATGATACAATTTTTCAAGATTAATATTTCGGTTGTCAGTCATAGAAGCAGCTGCAGACTTTGTTCCTGAAAAAGGAAATAAAAACAATGCGTTATACAAACATTTAACAGAAAATAAGGCGAATTGTTTGAAGTGTTACATTTTCGTACTACTCAAATTTAGAAACTATTTTTCAGTGCTACAAAAAAACAATGCTGAATTTACACAATAATCATCAGATGACTATAAATATTTACAACAAGAAGACGGATGAAAAAAGATTGCATGTAGCAGAGATGAGAATGTGAAGATAGATGTGTGGAGTGACCAAAAGTTAGAAATGAGCACAATAGAAGAAGAAATTTGACGGTGGCGTCTGTTACAGAAAATATGAAATGGAGTCGTCTGTGTTTGGACATGTGATGAGGAGGGATGTAACACATGTGACTAAAATAATGATGAATATAAATGTTGATGGATGGAGAGGTAAAGGAAGACAAAAGAAAAAATGCATGGATTGTGTGAAAAATGATATGAAGGAAAAAGGTGTAGATAACAGTGTGCCCGTGATAAGGGAAAATGGAAGAACAAACCGTGATGCGCCAACCCTAAATAACATGGGACAGGGACAGGAAGACGATGATTATAAATACTTACAACATTCACTTTCAGGAACACAAGTGCCTTCCGAATTCCTGTAGTATCCGCCAATACAGTTACAACCAGGCATATAGCAGTTACGATCGTAGGGAAGGCATGGCTCCTGTTCTTTAAACTGGACACAGGTCCTTTGGCAACGATACACGTAGCAGAAGTAATACTCTTCATTTTTCGGGCAATCTGTAATGTATAAGAGAAAAATATTAAACTAACCGCTTCGCACCGTCAGCATCACTGCCCTTACGCCATGAAAAAAACCTGCCAAGTGCGAGTCGGACTCGCGCACCGAGGGTTCCGTACAAACCTGTTAGTTAAAGGTAAAATTATTTTTTCGGAGAAAATTTTTCATTAAAATGCCGTAAATTTACGGTTTTCGCAATTTTTCCTATATCTGTGCTATAAGACGTTGCTACGTACCAAATTTTAAGATTCTGAGTTCACGGAAAGTACCCTGTAGGTTTTGATTCCCTTGCGAGTGTCGAAAATTTTCGGAAATTTGCGGCATAAACAGCTGTATTTTTTTGATTACGTTTAACGCTTAGAAGTTTGTTTTTTTCACAACTCCAAGGGACAGTAACTTGATTATTTGATATAAATTCCAGGTTGACCCCTGCACGCGTTCCTGAGAAAAAGTGTCTTGACAGACAGACAGACGGACGGACAACAAAGTGATCCTATAAGGGTTCCGTTTTTTCCTTTCGAGGTACGGAACCCTAAAAAAAAGTAAAGGTACTTAATAAAAAAGAAAATAAAACATTAAAATGTGAAGACCAAAAAGTTGCATAGAACTATTGCGACAGGTAAAGTAAATTAAATCAAACATCAAGTTAATCTAAACGACTCAAAATATCAAATGGTTTGAATCATCATCATCATCATTTCAGCCGAAAGACGTACACTGCTGGACATAGGCCTCCCCCAAGTGTTGCCACATTGACCGGTCCCGTGCAACACGCATCCGACGGATCCCCGTAACCTTCACTTGGTCATCGGTCCGCCTAGTGGGAGACCTTTCAACACAAAGTCTTCCGGTTCGCAGTCGCCACTCCAGAACTTTTCGGCCCCATTGCCCATAAATAGTTTGAATATGTAATAAAAATTAATGAACCCATCGTCGTCATTATATCCCGGAATCACCAACTGCTGGGTATAGGGCTTCCTTTTTTTCTGCCACCAGCCTGGTTCTTTGCATCCCTAGTCAAAATTGCCATCGACAATGCTCCGTGTCAATGAAGCCATAACAAAATTAAATGAAATTTACAAAATCTTACCTAGTGGCTTATCATTAGGTGGTCCTTCACGAGCTGCCGAAGTAATGGAAAAAACTGCCGCAAACAAACATAATACAGGTAGTATGAGAGAAGCCATTGCTGTTATGTTACTCAGAGACGAAATTAATAAGGATAAAAATCTAGCCGAGCGTCCATCTTTTATACGATGAAGGTTTTTGCAGAGTACTCGTCATGAGTGTGTTATAGACGCGCAAATGTTAGCATTACCCAAAGTTACTCAACCAGTTAATAAGTGTATTCTGTTGACTAGTTAATGTGTACTGTGAGTCAACAATAAGCTGTAAAAGACGAATGTTCCAGAAGGTTTTGTCGACATTTTGGTTTGTAGCCATATCACATCTATATGAAATAGGGGTGGGTTATATGGCTCTTGACCCATAGTAAACATTCTTAAAACAAAAAAATAACTGAGAATGAGAATCAAGTAATCACTGCTGAGAGCAGCGGTGGCCCAGTGGTGGCAGCCCCGACTTACGAGCAGTAAGCCGTGGGTTCAAACCCAGGCAGGCGCATTACTTTGTGTAATTTATTTCATCACCGCTGCCCTCAAAAACGGTGAAGGAAAACATCGTGAGGAAACCGGCATGTCCTAGAACTAAAAATTCGAAGACATGTGACATCTACCATCCCGCACTGGGCCCGCGTGGTGGATTACAGCCCACTCCCTCTCATACAGAGGAGGCCTGTGTCCCAGCAGTGGGAACATAATAGGCTAATGATGATGATGATGAATCACTGCTTCATTCTCAGTAGCTCATAGCCCTAACTGGGCAAAGCCAAATTTTTGTTCCAGCTTTTTCGTTCTTGTTTCCTCACGATGTTTTCTTTCACTGATTTGGGGAGCAGTGATAATGAAATGGACGAATGAAGCCACAGACAAATTAAATTAAAAGAATTAATTCTTACCCAATGGTTTATCGTCAGGTGGAGGATCAGCAGAACCTAGAGTTAATACTGCAACAAACAAAAATAAAACAGATAGTATTTGTAAAGCCATTATTTGTATGTCACTCAAGGACAAAGTCGAGAATATTCAAAATCCAGGTGACCATCTAACTTTTATAATATAAACTCGTTCGCCGAAAACCAGTTTTGTGTTAACTAACAGACATACAGTCACGAACAATAATATGTATACACTTAGCAAAACTGAAAAGTGATTTACACTTCAAATTACGGTTTCTTCGTTCAGGTAAGACCTATTTGGTAATAGTATGGCTTCCAAAATTCCAAGTTCGTGAAAAAGTAAAACCTTTGATCAATACAGTAGCAGAAAATCACTTTTAAAGTTGCTGCGTGTATATAATATTGTCGTGATTGTGCATATGTTGAAATTACCATAATTGTAACTCAATCAGTTTTTTTTATATTTTTTACACGTACTTACCCAAAATTACAACAATTAACTAGCAATAGAAAAATACTACCGGTTATTACCTCATTGACAAAACTGAAACTCAGTAACAATCGCGAATATGGTAATGACGATATTTCGCACATCAGTACCACTGCATACTGAATGAGCTCAAGAGATGTTTTTGTGCAAACATTTTACACCTACATACGTATACCAACGGTCCATTAGTGAAATGATATTCCTCTTAATGTGTCCATGAGGCGACAAATTGTAGCATATGGGACTTAGATGTGTAGCAAAACTAGATGAGACTTCAATTATTATTAAGATACACTACTGCTGTACCTACCTGGTACAGCCACAAATTGTTATTTAACGATTTATGACCTACAGCTGCTTGAACTGTTGATCTGAAAGAATAAGCTAAAGCAGGCTGGCAAACCTATGTACACCAAAATATTTCGTATATCCGTTTGCACGTCGATGTCTCTTCTTCTTTTTCTTTATGACAGCCTTAGCAGATTTGTCGTGGTCATTACGTAGTAATTATGCGCCATTTCTTCCTGTTGACCGAAATCCGGTTGCACCCGTGCAAGAACGCCCTTGACTAAATTGGTCTCTTACATCGTTTACTTATGAAGGGGTGGCCCAGACAAGAAAATGGGAGCAAGGAATTTTGCCATGTATTTTGGTAAATTATTTATCGATACACAAATAGAAATCACAAATAGTTTAACGGATCGTCAATCGTCACTTATGGAGCGCACATCACACAGAGAGTAATTACTTAATGATAATATTATGATCCATAGAATGACATATAAGATACCAAAACAGAGTTTAAATCATTAAATGAAAATAAACAGATAATCAAAAATAGGATGGATACACTTAGTTATTTAAAGCTATCTAAAGATTGAAAATACTTCAAGAATATGAGTAATGCCATTTCGTCAATTTAAAAAAATAGAATATGAACCGACCGAATAAAAAAAAAGAAAATAAATTCCAAAGGCACATCGGTGACCTCGAGAAATTCCCATTTTAGTACCCGAGACGAAAATATCATAATAAAAGTTACAGACAGGAATATTGCTGATATTAGTTTGATGTAACAACATCCACCGGAAATTATGAAGTAAACGATTCGTAAGTATTTATTCTTGCCAAGATTGGTGAGCAAAGAGGAAAATAAACGTCAATATATTTATTTATTACTTGTATGCCTTGTTTTCGTTTTGTCTCGGGTTAATGTTACCTATTTTTTTATTTATTTGGAGTCCTTGATTTTTGGTTGGCAAAAAAACGCTTTTACGCTTACACGGTGTAAAGGACATCGTGACAATCTATAACTATGGAAACAGTTCCAAATAAACAAATAAATATGTTTATGATACGCAGGGCCACCAATTAAGCTACAATAAACCAGTTTTTGCGGATCTCTCATTGTACGACAAATCTATACAAAGCGAGGCCACGTTATGCTGGAAATGTATAGGTTGATGTGTCGCCGTATGTTATCTAGCGGTTTTTTTCTTAATAACTGACGGAAAAATTATCTCTGGTAGTTTTAAAATCATGTTAAGAATACATAATAAACGTCGGTGTCACGGAGTCTCTTACGCGTTTAATAAAAATACTCAAGCGACTTGTTACATTCACTTGTTTTTTGCAATTATTATTGTTTATGCTTCAGTCGGCAAATAAAAGACACATTCCCAAGAGGCCCATCCAGCACATTTCATTTGTAACATTAAATCATAACACTAATGGATTCGAAGAAATTGCAAAGTGATATCTAAGAACTTCGACATTACTGGGTCATCTCTTGACGAGATTGCAACTTTTTCTCAAAGACGTGGTTGTCATTTTATTACATGCCCATAAAGACGAAACATAAAACTCCCCCCAAAATATCATAATCTTGTGTGTTTATGACTTGAACGACATCTGTGAGTTCGATTTGCGAAAAGTTCTTGGTTTACCAAATTTTGTAAGTCGAGATCACGGGGTAAAGGTAGACGAAAGGAAGAAGACCGTTTGTGATAAGAGGAATAAATGAGGAGCTCGTGGCTAAATAATAACAGCCGCCCGGGTCTTTAAGGTTAAGCCTCGGAAAGCACGTTAAACCGTTGGTCCCGGCTGTCATTTGTAGATCTTTGACAGTCGTTACGAGTAGTCAGAAGCCAAAAGTCTGACATCCAGTCTTACCAAGGGGTATCGTATTACCCATGGCAGTTACTGGGTTGTGGAGGTCAGATAGGCAGCCGCTTCATATAAAATACAGGTACTCAGCTGCATCCGGTTAGACTGGAAGCCGACCCCAAGATAGTTTGGGAAAAGGCTAGGCAGATGATGATGAAGAGGGAAGAATGCCATATATGTGTGGGGTAGTATCCTCTTTTAGGCTATCATCAAGGTTCTGGACCACTTCTTCTGTATTTCCAACGCCATTTATCTTGATTCCTCCATGCCTTAAACTGCTGGGGTTTATGAAGAGTTATGTCCAACAGTGTAGACAGACCGACAGAAGAAATAATTAATTTTGGATATTTTAAAACTACAGCTGACACGTATCATATTTTCAACGATACAAATCCAAACCCCCATATTCACAAACGCTCGGATTCGATTTCGATTCGGAAAGTCGTATGTCTATTTCACTCGCTTTCGTAATGCCAAAACAAGATATACAAGAAGACATACGACTTATCGAATCCAAATCGAATCCGAAAGTTTGTGAATAGGGGGCCAGAAGTCACTGGACCCGCGTTGTTGATTACCGTCCCTGACAGATAGGAGATCCATGTCCCAGGTGTAGAATCGTTACAGACTAATTAGCTTACATGCTCCATCAATGAAATCGTTAAAACTAATCAGCATAAACCCTTAAACCCTTTCAGCGTCCATCCTATTAAACAAATCAGTCACAATATAAAATAGAATACATGATCCTATTTTGCATTTTTTACACATAAAGCTTTTGCAAATGTTGCGTTTTTCGATAGATAGTGGCAGCAATTTTAAAGGTGTAGTTTTTTAGATTGCACTGCAATACTCAATACTCAATACTCAATTTTTTATTCCATTCCATATGTACATATTAGAAAGATGGTATTATCATATAAGTGATCAATATGGACCCTGTCGGGCACAGCAACGTTGGGAGAGAGGATAGCCCTCTTTCTCTCAGTACAATAATGTTATTATAAATTAGTAGAGCAATTTATCATACTGACATTATTAAAATTATTATACATTTATCAAATTATAATACTTATATTTATAAAATTATCATACATTTATCAAATTATATTACATATAATACATACGAAAATACAATACTGGTCTAGTTTTACTTTTTAACAAGATAAAAGAGATCATCAAAGACACCACCTAATAGCGTCAGTCCTTCTTGCTTTATTGTTTCAACGAGAAATCAAAAAGATAAGAATTTGAGCTGTAGTCTTAATTAACTGAGTTATAGTTGGTTTGATTGTGAATAAAAACTCAAATTACAGTATCTTCACAATTTACTATGGTTCATCATAACATTAATAACATACGAAAATACCTACCTATATTTGTTTGTTTAAAAGGCGACACGTTAGAGTTGCTAAGCAAAACCCAATGTTTGTAGGACTCGGAACAAGTCACGATTGTTTTTATAAACAATATAAAATACATATTATTTATCTACCCACTATACCAATATTTATTGATGATTGAACATAAGTCGCGCATAGGTATCACTAAACTAGCTTTGGCCGCGGATTCGCCCACATGTATATCGGAAATTATCCCGAGGGAAGGAATAGGAATACGAGTTATGATAAAACTTGGTAGGGCCGCGAACCGCGACTTTGCACGAACGGATTTTCTTGAAAAACAAAACAAGCCGTGTCAACCTAAACTATTCCTTATAGGCAAAAATTATAAACTTCCCTACCACTTTCTATCCTCCTATGAGGGATTAGTTTTCTAAAATAATATTCTTACGACTCATTTTCGTACGTAAATTTTAATTCATGACCTAGGGTTAAGGTCAGGTCAGGGTCAGGGTCAGTATGTTGTCTGTCAGTAAGAAGAAGTTCTGAAATGTGTCTTAATGAGATGTATGTTAGTTTAATACTCATTTAAACCTTATAGAATAAACCTTAATTATGTTAAAAACTGCTTTAAAAAACGTTGCGCAGTCTAGAACCACAACACAGTCGGTCTGTGTAACACAGTTACACAGACCAATACAGTCGGTCTGTGTAGCTCTGTTACACAGACCGACTGGAAAAGTGACTCTAATTATTTTAATCTACTCCTGTTTTATAAAAAAAAATGGAGGACAAAACAAATTTTATTTATTAAGATTATTGTCAAACGATAAATTATAAGTATTTAGATCATCGTCAAACTACTTCGATCTACAATATAGTCTGTATTTTTGACGGATTCTCGGGAACCCCAACGAAGAATCGTGTTTTTAGATATTATTAGTATAAAAAGTTGTACGTTACAACTGCTATAGACGTAAGCAACTGCTATAGACGTAAGTGGAATTCCCCGCATGACCGATAATGACTATGTTCAAACAAGATTTAACACTGATAAGAGGATTATAATCTTCACAAGATAGAATTCCAATGTAACACGACGAAAATGGATCAGGTAATTACTATTAGATAAACCACAGTATTATAATTATGGAGGATAGAGGCACGTCCTTTTTTTTTTTTGATGTATGGCATCTCGCAATTCAGCCTCTGAGGCTGGCTACTACTTAACCGGTCTAATCCTGTGGATGCCTAGAATTTAAGGCCTCCAGCCAGGGCAGCAAAATTAACTGAGTTAAGCGACAGCTCGCTAAGGGCACCCCCTGCAGGGTTTGGGCCTCGGCTTAGGGTGTCGCTTGGAGAGGGCAGCAAAGGGACAGGCTGGATCTGAGTGAAAACGTCCTTTTTTGTAGGCATCCGGGTTTACAAATGTTATCGTTCTGTGAAGGTAGGTATATACGGCAAACCACGCTTTAGTGGTAACAAAAACAGTAAAACCTAGTCATCATAATTTGCCTAGCTGTTTCTCAGCTATGTTGGGGTCCGCTTCCAGTCTAACTGGATGCAGCTGAATACCTGTATTTTCAAAGGAGCGACTGCCTATCTGCCTGAACCCGCGACACGCAGCGCACCAATCGATCGCTTAACCTCTGCGCCAACCGTGCTGTCAAGTAAGTTGAAAGTCGTAGGTTCAAACCCAGGCAGGCGTATTTCTTTATGTTTTTATTTCATCACCGCTGCTCTTAAAACGGTGAAGGAATACATAGGCCGCAAACAAAACCTAACAAAAAAAAAATCGAAGACATGGTGACATCTACAAACTCGGACTAGCGCTGGTTTTTTGGTTTTTTTTTTTTGTGGATGGCATCTCGTAGTTGAACCTAGGAGGTAGTCGTCTGCTTAGCCGGACTATCCTGTGGGTGCCTTGAGTGTAAGGTCTCCAACGTGGTGGAATACAGCCCATCCCTTATCATGTAGAGGAGGCCTGTGTCCCGGCAGTGCGTACATTATAGGCCGATTGTACTTCCGACTACTTTCCGACTGATAGCCAACTTAAGGACAAACCCTACGATTTTTATTACATTCAATTCTATTACTTGATTATATCACCACAACACCGCATTCCATTTAAAAAAGTAACATTAACCACTCTGATAGTCAGGTTTTTAAATAAATAGGCTCTACATTTTGTGTTTTTGAATTTCACGTTCAATATAAAAGTAATAAAACCCTCCAAAGGGTCTGTCCCGTAAGGGTGTGACCGCGGCCTACAGTTATCAATCTATTGGCAGTCGTCATAAAATACTTTTCGCCGAAATCAAGCGTTTAGGTACGGATGTCGCCACAAACATGTTGAACACAAAAACGTACTTTGAACTCAGTTTCCACACGTCTAAAGTTGAGTTTTCTTTAGACGTCCCAGCAAATCCCAACCATTTCATAGTCGACAAAGCGTCGATCTTTACAAACAATGGGAAGAGGAAATCGACAGAACGCAAGATAAAGATGATTTATAATTTTGATAATAGGTCCAAATGTATTTCAGTAGAACTCTTGGCTCGTATTTTATATAAAAGATAGATGGAATAATTATTGATGAAACTTGCGGGCTTTCTTTATCTCGCGTCAGGGGAGTTAAAGGTGCTGGGTGGAACCGAAACCAATTTCTATTCCGTTAAGATTTCAGGACAGGCAGCAGTCGTTTTGTGATGATTGGATCAATGCAATCATCATCTGCCTAGCCTTTTCCTAAACTATCTTGGGGTTGGCTTCCAGTCTAACCGGGTGCAGCTGAGTATTAGAACCATTTTACATTAAGCGATTGCTTATCTGTTCGCCACAACCCAGTAACTGGGTAATACGATAACCCTTAGTAAGACTGGATGTCAGACTTTTGGCTTCTGACTACTCGTAACGACTGTCAAAGATCTACAAATGAAAGTCGAGACCAACGGCTTAACGTGCTTTCCGGGGCACGAAGAAATGTAATTATGGTCACCCATCCACGGACCAACCTCGGCAAGCACGGCTTGTACTTAAAGATCGACCCGTGCGGCTTTTATTATTTAGCCACGAGCTCCTCACGAGATTGTATCAATGCGATACAGATCACAAAAACAACGCAAAAAAGTACTTAGTTACAAGTCCTTCAGTAAAAATGTTGGTTTATCAAATTACATATAAGTTTAGAGACATATCAGACAAAATCGGAGACCAACAATATTTTGGGCAGTTACACGAATGAAATACTAATTTTTGAAATTCGTCATAGTCAGAGGCTGTGTCGTCATTTTAAAACTATAGTAAGCACGCCCATCAAAATTTTCGTTGTTTCCAGTGCTATGCCAAACATTGCCTTATTCTTGCTTATAATCTATAAAAATCCCACTACCAATATTTATTCCCATAAATCATCAATCATCATGAAAGTTGTGTATGAACAGATGATTGTGACGATGATATTGTCATCATTTTTAAGCCATTTTGTTCCATCAAAATGTTTGTTGTGTCCAGCCCCCTTTCTATATTGAACTCTACAAACAGCGTCTGATATTCCCCAAAACCATCTGCTCGCAAACAATGCTGGGACCCTTCGAAATGATACGATAACAACTTTCTTCAAGACAATAAAAATGGTCTAACCACTTACTGAACATTATTTTCCTATCTCTTCCACCATATATTCCGTATATCTAGGATGAAATCAACCACAACATTCCCCTCTTTATTTTTCCCTCCCACTTTATCAAAATAAAACAATACCTCCAGAATTAAGTCACCCCACGCAATTCCCGTTCTTGTCTCCAAAGCCATAAATCTCAATTTACCTCCCCGCAATATTGGAAGTAAATAAGAAACTGTTTACCCTGAAATTGAGGACTGGATTTTTTATGAGCTCAGTGACAAAACCGTTTGATTAAAAATAAAGTTGGATTTAACTTTGTGTAAGAAGATACAAAGAAACACGGAGTATTTTGTTTTTATAGTCCTTTAAGTTAGGGTCGACAATTACTTGAGCGCCCCGCTTGCTCACTGCTTTGTCATTTTCTCTTCAGTTTTATGAGAAAGTTTAAATCAAAAATTAAACTTGAATTGATCCTTGGCTGGCTCAGAGCGAACTGAGAGAACCGTGTCGTCGATGTTTCGACGACACGGTTGGCGCAGTGGCTGAGCGATCGACTGCTGCGCTGCGTGTCGCGGGTTCGATCCCCGCACGGAACAAATATTTGTATGCCCCACAGATAGTTGTTCCGGGTCTGGCTGTGTGTGTATGTGAGTTTAAATGTTTGTAAACGCACCCACGATACAGGAGAAATTCCTAGTGTGGGGCAACGTTTAAAAAAAAAAAACATAAACCACAATTTTATTGTGAACATATTATTTGTATACCACCAAGAAAAAAAATCATTTTTAACACGCTTTTGATTAAGTTCATCGGTAACTATGTAAAAAAATCGTAAAAGTTAAAAACCCCTTCCCGGTTTTCAATTGACCAGAATTTTTGCATACATGTTAAGTTTGAATGACAATGTATGGTTAGCTAAGTGTCATCATTCTAAATCTAATATGACAGACACCCAAAGATGGTGAACTAGTTATTTTTTATGCATCTACTAGCTGTCCCCGGCATGCGTTGCAATGCACTTTTTACCTACCCTATCTACATACCTACCATACCCTACCCTACCCTACCAACCCTACCCTACCCTACCCTACCTACCTTATGATTTCATATAGATCTATCTGTTTCGTACGAGAAATAAAATGACGTTACTCTAAAGCGTAATTTTTCGTTTTTTTGCTATAATATTTTATACTACCACTCCATACTGGACGTTACCTGCTTTGAAAACTCCAACTTCCACTGAGGTTTGTCCACTTGACAAACCAACAACCTCTTTCAAAGTCCTCTGCAAAACTGGCAGCTTATTTTCATCCCAGAGTTATACCCGAAATATTCAAAAAAATAAATATCGCAATTCAAAATGTTATTCAACAATGAAGGAATTATATTTTTAAGTGTAATGAGGCAATTTACCGAGCGCCTGTAGTATTCTGTGGACCCGTAGAGTTATTACGGACCACTCGTTTTGTTCCCTCATTATTGTGGGTAATGCGTAGTTTAAAATGCAAGAGATTTCCTCGCTTTTCCCTATTTTTAGCACTGTAGTTTTGGTTAACCAACGAAATAATCTATTCAGGTAGAATGTAATTTTCGTTGAAAAAAATTCCATTGCAGTGGCTTATTAAATTTCCGTGTAGATTAGTAAAACACAGTTACCTACGTTGATGCTGATATTTAGGATTTGGAAGTCGAGTAAAAATGTGCGAATAACCGGATTTTTCCCATTACGGATAGTCCGGATTGCATTTCCTAGTCGTGGCTCAATAATAACAGCCGGACTGGTCGATTTTTGAGGTTAAGTTTTGCTTGCCAAGGTCTGTCCATAGAAGTCCACACCGAGTGCCCACCATGTTTAGAAAAGAATTTTAAGGTAATTTATAGGTCTTTGACCGTTACGAGTAATCAGAAGCCTGTTAGTCTGACAACCTGAATCACCATGTATTACTAACTGCGTTATGGAAATCAGATAGGCAGTAGCTCGATGTAAAATACATTCAGCTGCATCCGGTTAGACTGGAAACCGGACCCAACCTAATATGTGGGATAAAGGATAGGCAGAAGATGAGACATTGCCCCTGTAGTAACGTAAAATCGTAACGCACAGATAAGTATAGTTGCTATGAAATTTCCCAATATAAAAGGTATGTACTTCCATTATTTTTGTACCTAAATATCTAGATTCACATACCAAGCCCAAATCTGTTCCTAAAAATCTGAAAAAGAAACCTTTGTTTAACCAATCGTAGCCTTTCTACCTAACCTAAACCCTGTAAAGAACCTCACCTAAAGGTAATCTCACCTTTGAGCAAAGTCTGTGAAGATGAAAGGGTTTCTATTACAGATAATCACAGTCCTTAACGGTAGAAATACAAGAGTCTTAAACTATTCTACCTTGGAAGTAATAACGGTCAATGCTCTACAAATTTATTTGTTCTAGTACGTACGAGTAAAACACAACTAAAAAGTTCCATTGGTGTTTCACGGCAAACGTAATAGCAACCGTTCGGCTACTTACAAATTTGCTTGCTTACAATGAGATTTGTCTGTTGCTAACACATCCACAAGACTTTGTTTCATGCAAATGCAAAAACGGAGAAGCAAATATTTAGCAGTTCTTCAGAGTACTTTCCTAGGCATTTTGCGGTAAAAAGATGGTATCACGCGTCAATATTACAATACGCTGTTTAGATTTTTTGGTTAAAAAAATGCAGTATGAAACTGCCATGTGATTTTCGTTGTGTATGGGGCCTAAATTTGCCATATTTGATACATCGATGGAGCATTTGAGTTGTTTTACACTCGTTCTAAATACCAACCAGCAAACCAGCATTCACCAGAAATAATCTGTCCATAATGTAATAATTTCCTTACATAATTGGTGAACAGGCGATGTCGGGGTCGATTAAGGCAGAACAAGCTGATAAAAAAAGTAAATGAGGGTCCATGGAGTTTCTTGGCCATTCTTCTCCATAGAGATCTAAGCTTTGGAATGGGCAACTACAGTACTGACACATGTTATTATGACTCGTGACTGGGAAAGTGCTTGTAAGGGTCTAATTTTAAAGCCCAACCCGGGGGGTCCAAACGCCTCCTGCCGGAGGCTCTACGCGGGGGTCGTGCGGTCCATGGCCCTTTACGGGGCCCCGGTGTGGGCGCGTTCTTTGAGGCGGCGAGCCGCCCATTACCTGAACGCGCCCCAGAAGGTGGTAGCCGTAAGGCTGGTCCGGGGGTACCGCACGAACTCCGGCGAGGCGGCGAGCCTCTTAGCCGGATTGCTGCCATGAGATCTGGATGCGATAGTCCTCGCGCGCCTGCATGAATGGCGCGCGGAGGCACTACGCCGGGAGGAAACTCCGCTGCCGCGGCAAATTGTCGCTCAGAGGACAGACCTCCGGCGCGCTCTCATGGCGACATGGAGACAGCGACTGTCGCAACCACGTGCAGGGCACGCCACAATAGTAGCGATAAGTCCCCTCTTTGAGGAGTGGCTAGAGAGGCGCCACGGCGCCCTCACCTTCCACACCCCTCGCCTTACGCCTTACGCAGGTCCTCACCAGACACGGTTGTTTCGGGAGGTTCCTGCACCGAATCGGGCGGGAGGAAACACCGTGTAGCTCTCTCAGCCACCGTAGGCGCGGGCCTGTGGACGGTGAGTAGTGGGCTAGCTCACCGTCCGTCCGTCTTATGACGACAGGCCGTGCCGACGGGGTATTTGTGTTCCACGTGAACCTCAAGGAGATGTCAGCAAATCGGAAGGGGTCCGAAAGGGCCGATGCCTGCCAGGGCTGTGCGGGTTGTTCGAAAGAGATACCGTGGCCCTGGAACACAAAGGGCTAAGAAGGAACATGGATGGGTTTTAGTCAGTCAAGTCTGACACTCCCTCCCGCTCCGCCCGGAGTGGGGGGGACATTTGCTGATTTCCAAAACTTAAAAAGAAAAAAGAAAAAAGGTCTCATTGAAATAAAATTGCTTTGAGTAATTGTTAATTGAAAAAATGTATTTTATAAGTACCATAAGTTGAAGTAAAAAAATATGGCCTAAATGTATGTTCATTTATTTTTGAGAGTCGCTCAAGTTTGATTCTCACTATCATCCGCTGGCACCTCTAAATCGTGTCCCACTATAATACGATTACATTCCATTGTTCAAAGAATATTTCGTTCGCCACACTCTCTTAAACATTTTCTCGTGGGCAAGCAGTATCATAATAGCGCCCTAAGCCTGCTTAGTGCCGGTCACACAAGTGTTCATAAATATAAAGTCCGGGACAGCGCACGTCGTGTGTTTCGCTTTATTACGTTGTTACGTCATTATATTTAACTCTTGTGTATTCTCGTAGGTACTGTCCTATCTGTGCGATAGAAGCTTTGCAATTATATTGTTCTCGTGGCTCAATAACTTCCGGACGGGTAGATCCTCAAGGTCGAAAATTGGTTGCCGAAATCGGTCCGCGAATGGTTGACCATCCATGTCATCCATACTTCCATACTAATATTATAAATGCGATGCGAAAAGTCACTCTGTTTGTTTGTTTGTATGTTTGTTTGTTTGTTACCTTTTCACGACTAAACGGCTGATCTGATCTTAATGAAATTTGGCAAGAAGATAGATTTCAACCTGGGGAAGG
This sequence comes from Cerastis leucographa, assembly GCA_963082945.1. Taxonomy (NCBI): domain Eukaryota; kingdom Metazoa; phylum Arthropoda; class Insecta; order Lepidoptera; family Noctuidae; genus Cerastis; species Cerastis leucographa. Next base: position 7,609,200 of record OY720382.1, read on the forward strand.
ACATAGGCTATATCTTCACGCTACGACCATTAGAAGCGGAGCAGCAATGAAAAATGTTGCGAAAACGGGGAAAATGTGACGCAGACGAAGTTGCGCGGGACAGCTAGTTTGTAGATATTTGACAGTCGTTACAAATAGTCAGAATCCCGGCAGTCTGATAATAACCAGTCTTACCAAAAGGTAAGTACTATAAGACCCAGTGAGTTGATTGTGGAGGTCAGATGGCAGTCGTTCTATGTAAAATACTAGTATTCAGGTGCATGCGGTATAAACTGGAAACCGACCTGAACAATGTTGGAAATAGGCTAGGCAGATAATAAATATTGGACAAGCAAGTAATGGTTTTAAACAGACTGAGACTCAGATTAGCATACGAACATTTTTAAAAATACCGGAATGTGCCTCTGTTACTGACGACCAAGACGGTAGTAGTGAGGACGTGATTAATAATATTTTTATTTCATGAAATAATCAAGCAGTTTAAAGTAAAAAGTTAATCATTGGGATTCACATGATTGGTCGTAACTTTTAAATTTCTGTTGTTATTTTATTTTATAATTCGCATATTTTGAGGTGATGTATTTAATTTACTTGTCATTTTATTCCGAGTATAGTTTTAACTTTAATAGTATTCATCCATACATGTGCCGATTTTTTTTTTTTATATAGTTACGTTTACAATTTTATCGACATCAGCACGTATGTCTGCAAACACAATGTAATTTTCAGGCATTTTAGTCAGAACGTCACATTGCAGATTCTTCGTTACAATATAAAAAAAAAAATCATAATGTCATACTTAGTTTATCTAGATTTGATCCTTTTTAACCAAAATGTGAGATGATTGGTTTTTTCAGTGAAGTACGTAATTCAATTTTTCAAGTTAGCAAAATATAATTATCTACCTGCTCTACATAAATCACACCAATAATTTGTATTGATTGAAACAGTAATTTATTCAATTATGCAAACAAATAATTGTATTAAGCTAACAGCTCAAGATGTCGGTCGACAGATTAGGGAAGATTTATGTGAAGAGGGCCAAACCCTTAGTACGGAAATGAATCGTCGGTTGTTATTTACGAAGATGACTAAAATGGAAGTAAACGAACCGCTGCCGTTGTCTTCACACTTGACTCCTGAGTTTGTTTCGCCATTTCTTCTGACAGGTCAGAAAGAAATGCTTTTTAAAAATCTTTTAATATTTTCATTTAATTGCATACAACATCAATGGCCATATTGAGAATACGAGGGATTACGAAGCTTTTGCTCGGTGTAGAACCAACGTTAAAAATAAGTTACTAGTGGTCCAGCAACACTATCGGAAACGTGTTCAAGGTCAAATACCGAGTGATCCTAAATCTTTTTGGAATTATGACAAATCAGAAGAGGTAGGAGAAGCCCGCAAGCGATCTCGTAATGCGGGGTGGCATTATCTGGTCAGCGGTCTGTGGAAGAGTTTTCTAAGAATTTCTATTCGGTACATAGGATAGAGCGATCGGAGTTGGATGTAGACGCGGTTATAGCTGTAAAGACGCAGGTAGCCAAAAGAGAGCGGCACGAGTGCACTTGGACCAATTACAGTTAGTAGATGTGTGTCGTGCGCTTCAAGATCTTAAGCCGAGACAGTCCGCAGGGCCTGACGGCATTCCGCCTTACATTCTTATGGATTGTCGATTAGCGATAGCTAAGACGCTGCTTCATATATTTAACCAATGCCTCAAAGCAGCCATGTTTCGGGAGAGACGGAAAGTGACCCGCGTTGTTCCGGTTCCAAAAGCAGGGTCAGCAGAATCGGTGAATGGGTACAGGCCAGTTGCAGTATTCTCCACGCCTGCGAAGCTATTAGAAACTGCTATATAAGAGCATATACCTTCAGGTTAGCGCACAGCTATCAGATGCTCAGCATGGGTTTCAGCCGAGAAGAAGTACCACCAGTAATCTTCTCTGCATCTGGTGCCGATATTGGATACAAACTGATGCTGCTTACTTTGATTTCAGAAAACCATTTGATTTAGTCGAAAATGGCATGTTGATTAAAAAGTTAGCAGGTTTTGGTTTCACTCCACACACTCTCCGCTTATTTGCTAGTTATTTGAGGAATAGGCAGCTATATGTGAAATATGCGGGTCACGTGTCAGATCCATATTCACGAGGTCCATGGTAGGTCAAGGTAGTAATATTGGCCCTTAGGGCTTTCTTCTGGTGATAAACGATCTCTCCGAAGTAGTCTAAGACGCAGATTGCTCGTTGTTTGCCGATGACCTCAAATTTCGAACTAACGACAAAAAAAACACACCTTTTCGTTCTTCGGCAAAGTAGACAAGACGCAGAAATTATATGGTCGAAGCGAATGCTTTCTCAAAAACATGAAAAAAACATCAAACATTGTAAACATGAATAATTTCAAAAAAGGAACTGCCCGTCTTCTCAATTAATACACAAGCAATCTCTCGACAACGCAATCACTGGCTGTTTAGAAAAAGAAAAAAAACTTCGAGACAAGTTGCTGTGAAAAGTTTTAAGAATGGCGACGAACGAGCGTAATGTCATTTGCTACTTCAGTGAAAGTCCGTGGCGGCGGCGCTAGTTAATGTTATTAACAGAACAACGCTAGGTCCATCATGCTTACGAACTTTGTGAGAGAGAAGTTCATTGATAGTTGGGAGATTAAAAAGTTAGTAAAATAAACCTTTTTTTTACGACAAGTTTTACCGGCTTTTGATTATCACATTTCTATTCAAGAATATTCAAGCGACACGTGAGTAAGTCAAAGACGAAAAACAATCTCAACAATTCCTTACCACGCCAGCACCGTGGAGGACTACAGTCATTGTGACATTTTCTACAGATAGACCGTAAGACAACTTCCATTATTTATTTTTCAGACGCTGAAAACCTACTTACATTAAAACAAAACGCAACTAAAATTCAACCGCCTTATAATCTGGTTTGGTGCAAAATAAATGACCTCATTAATAATAAACTTACTTATCACCTTAAAAATGAATGAGTAGGATCCAGCCGGTGTGAAATGAGGTTACACCATCTCGATTCGGACGTCCTCGCCACAGAATAGATAGGTAACAGAAGTTTAGACTGTCACCTCTTTGTTCATTTTCGTTAATCAACGCACACCGCACTCGCTACGTGTGCGTTTTGGTTTCGTTGTCTTAAGCACGACATATTTTTGGCTTTTTAGTTGGCGGTATGATACCCCCGTGTGTTGAATGCACGTATTGTTGGTCCTTCGCCTGACCTCTCTACAGTCGTATCGGATTGCCGTCCATCCGCACTATAGTGCATCTGTGTCTGCACACATACTTGTGCAATATAACGAGGGCTAATCTGCTCTGAGATTATGAACATGTATTTTTTTAACGTGTGCGTTGTGTTTGCCTGATTTTGCTTGTTGTATAGAACTGAACTTCTGTGCCTATTTACTCAGTGTCCCAGCCGCTTGTCGCTTGGGATTATTAAAACTTTCCATCCTTCATAATAAAGTTTTATATTGAAAGAGCTGAGGCGGATTTTTTAAAAGCGAGTCATCTTTAATTGCATCAAGTTATGCAATTTTGTAACTAGCGCACAATTTTAAAATGGAACTTGAAAGTTTGATCGGTTTATTAAATTATGCTGTGGCTGGTTTCAATTTGATTGAATAGTGATTTTTTCGAGGAGCTTGTGGCTAAATAATAACAGCCGCACGGGTCGATCTTTAAGGTAAAACCGTGCTTGCCGAGGTTGGTCCGTGGATGGGTGACCATAATTACATACCGAGTTTCCTTCGTGCCTCGGAGAGCATGTTAAGCCGTTTGTCCGTCGTATTGTACATCTTTTGCTTCGGTTAAGCTAATACAGCGACACGGGGATGCGGTAGACTAAGAAAGATATTGCGTTACAGTGTGGATGTCTTCCTAGAAAATTGGTAAAGAGTAGCACGGAATCGTGGCCCATGGAAGGATTGGTAGGACGCCTTTGAACACCAGTAGGACACTACGAGCTTTCATTGAGCGAACATTTCATTTACATGTTTTGGTGTAAAATCACCATAATAATATGCTGAGCTGACGAGAGTATAAAAAAATATTTATTTTTGCAATACCATAGTTCATGAATGCTATGAAGCCGAATAGGTATTAATATGAAATATTATCACAAAAGTTTAAAAAGTACCTAAGTACGTAAAGTGGTAAATATGTACTGTTTATATTTTCTTTGTTATTTTTAATTGTTTGCGTAGCTAGAATTTCCTTCGGGTACTTTTCATTTTGTTTTCGTCCACGAAAAAGGTTTTTTCTACTAAAAGATTCTTTTAAATATTTTCCTTTGAAACTCTTTTTTGACCTCATGACCGTCTACGTGGATTCCTTGTACTAAGAAACCCTTGGTCTTTTCCTTCAGAAATCAAATTAATATTAGTTGAGAGTTATTTTTATTACACCGTGTTTTTTTTTAACAAATATCATTTTAAATGTATATTAGATGTAAAAAGACACTAACATTGTGCTGATGCATTGGGTGGATAGCGCAGTGGCTGAGCGATTGGCTGCTGCACTGCGTGTCGCATGTCTGATTCATGGAACAAATATTTGTATGGCCTATAGTTAGTGGTTCCGGGTCTGACTGTTTGTGTATGTAAGTTTAAATGTTTGTAAACGCACCCACGATACCTGTATCGCGGGTGCGTTAACTTTGCCCCACACTAGGAATTTCTCCTGGGAAATTCCTAGTATGGGGCAAAGTTAAAAAAAGGCTTCCTTATATTAATCTTCATCCCAGCACTCATCATTCACAATGATTCATTGTAGATATGCAACAATAATAAACAAACTTAACAGTACACAATTTTAACCAAAGAAACAACGTTATAAAACTAAGGTACGTAATACACGAAATAATTACCTCAAAAAGCCAACAATGTAATGGTAGAAGGAATTAAAACGAAAACTATGACGCATATAATTTGCATACAACTTGAATGCTAAGTTTTAGTAATTGCATGGCGCAATTCAATTAAGACAAGGAAACTACGACACTCGTTCCAAGTGTTTTACTAATTGGAAATAAATTTAGTGGAATAACAAGAGAACAGGTAATGGTATGGAGAACGGACTGAGTATTGGTTGTGGGGTATTCCGGTTGTAATTTAAAGCAGGAAGTACTGTTACTGAACGATATAGTTTAAACGTATTTTTTTAGGGTATGCGATAGTCATGTATACACAGCCCAAAACGTTCCCATTACACCACTGAGCCATCGGTGTATAGGTTTTTTTTTGCGATTGTTTTTGTCTTGACTCTAGTCTAGGTCAGAGATGACAGAGACAAAGTCGACGATGGTACGAACTTATCCAGAAGAAGCCTGTTCACTCTAACTTTGAAGAGATTAGGGTTGTAAGCGTTCGGAAACACAGAAGCAGGCAGAGAGTTCCACTCCTTTGCTGTGCGCATTATGATAGCCGTTTGAAAACGCTTAGTGCGAATCGGTGGAAGAGCAATAAGGTAGGGATGGTAACTTGCAATGCGTCTAGATGTCCGATGGTAGACCCCTTCTACCATCGGACATCTCGGTGGGATGAGGTCGTCGGGCACACTCATCGAAGTACGCCTGTAAAAGACCGACAAGCAGGCAACCTTGCGGCAATGAGCCAAGCTGTAAGCTTGGCGTTCACCAATTTTACGTCGTCAATCACCCTCTTTGTTCTGCGTTCTACCGAGTCAAGCGCGGCAAGCTGGGCATTTAGCTGAGCCATCCCAAAGGTGGCTGCATTACTCCTTGCAAGATCGGACTTGTGCAATGGACAATCGAAAGTGTTAGCAAATACGAGTTTTGGATCATCATCATCTATCTAGCCTTTTCCAAACTATGTTAGGGTCGGCTTCCAGTCTAATTGGGTGCTGTTGAATGCCAGTATATTACATGGGGTGACTGCCTATCTGACCTCCACGATCCAGTTAGTACGGGGTAATACGACAACCCTTGGCAAGACTAGTTGTCAGACTTTCGGGCCACTGACTACCTGTAACCACTGTCAAAAATCCTTAAATCACAGCCGGGACTAACAGCTTAACGTGTTTTCCGAGGAATGGAGGAAACTCCGTATGTAATGGTGGTCACCCATCCACAGATCAACCTAGGCAAGCGCGACTTAACCTGCAGGTTGATATTATTTAGCGTCTTAAATAAGAGACCTTTCAAATATTACTTGAACTTAACGTAACATCACGTCTGTTAACGCAAAAGGGTAAAGCAGATATGTAATTAGGAGGCAAGGAACAAAAAGACATGGCAGTAAGTAGTTATATTCTTGGAACACAAAATCCACAACATAGAAACGCTGTATTGTAACGCCTAGCCTAACTTACGAGCAATACGGTAAACCCACAAACAGAATCACACTAATAAATATTCATGCAATAAACAGCCATTCAACACAAAGTTGATCAAACTTCCCATATTAGCAACGCATCGCTCACTCACACAGCGAAGTTTTAAACAAGTTCACAAATGTTTTAAACATACACAAAACTGGTTCGAAAAGCTCCTTACACACGGAATGACTGTACCTGTTTTCACTAAACGAACATTCTAGTACATTTCAAACTACTTCCGCGAACAACTTTGAAGCTCCCAGAACAACTCTTATTCGACGATATTTATTTTCCTTGAAGTTTCCTGACTACGCTTAGCTCCTTCATACGGCTAAAATAGATTACACCGACATAAAAAGTTAAGTAGTTTCCAACAGCTTCGGCCTTTACCAGCGTTATTTATATTCTTCTAAGTTCTGAATGGTTGTTTTCTATCAAAATTGTTTAGTCAGATTCTTTTGCGTTAGTATTTGTAGGAAGAGTTTGACGTTGTTTATTCTTTAGCACGGTATCCCCAAAAAAGTCACTGCAGTTTCGGCAATAGCTAAGCGTGCTGATAAAATATTAATGACAATTGATACTCGATTCTGTAATTATTTTAGAATATTTTTCGTTGGATTTTTCAGCATGTTTTTCTTAAGATTCATACTTCAAATATAATGCAGGAAAAAACAAAACAATTGAAAAGAGTTTTTAATCGGCATACAAAGTTTCTAATTATTTTACGACGATTCCGTGTTTCGAATTGTCGTTTCATTTTTCAGTGCCAATTATCAATAAACAATCCAACGAAGTATTCCATAATTACGCTTCTGCGAGTCTCTCTTCTAAAAATGTGACGATAAAGATAAAGATTCATTTATTTGTAAAAACATGTGTAGATTTGGCTCAACATGTTGACCATGGTTGGTGTACAAATTAAGTCGAAAGACAACAAGATTACAAAAAAATAAAAATACAAAGAATAATATAAATAAATCATCAATAAATGTTTAAATTTTAAAAAAAGTTGGCTAGTAGTCGTGCAATTCAAATTAAATAGAATAGATTCAGTCAGTATTTTTAGAGCGATCTGTCAGTTAAAAACTCATTCACATTATAATAAGCTTATTCTGTCAGTATTTTTTGTAATGTTTTCTCAAACTGGTCTGTATGTAGTTTTTTACACAGTTAGGAATATTATTATTAATTATTGGCGCTCTGCATATAACGCTTTTATGCAGCTTACGCTTTTATACGATGTCGATTGAATGCACGAAGAAACATCTGTGCATCCCTGAATGTACTAATGTTTCAAGAGAAATTCCTTGATGAACACTCATTCAATTGTTTACTTACGTACGAACCAACGAGGGCAAACTTGATATTATGTTGAATAATTATAATTAAATGCAAGTAAATCAATTTATTTCTATAAATGGTAGTCAATAGAGAATAGTAATAGAAATATGGAAGAAGAAAAAATGCTGCGCCGACCCCAAATAATTTGAATTTGAAAATTGGAATAAGGGCAGGTAGCGTACCATGACGTCTTAAAACATTATTGTTCCATTCTTATTCCAGAGTGAAAAAGAGACGGAGCTATACAGGTCGTCTAGCTCCATCTCTTTCCCACTCTGGAATAGGAATGGACCAATAATGTTTTAAGCGTCATAACCCCCCAGGAGAATGATGATAATGATATGGTAGTCAAATAAAATCTAAAATCATTCTCAAAGCAACGGCCTGAAAATAAATGAATAATATTACAAATAAATGAAATGAAAATGTGTTTCTTTTTAGTATCTCATATTTGTTTAAGATCAAATGCTACCGCAAATGTAAAGAATGATTCGTTATAAGCACTCAAACATTCACTTTGCCAGCAAAAACTATAAACGCGAAGGAAACGGGATAAGAGGCTTTTGAAAAGAAATCCGATAGACGCCAAGAGTGTATTGAGACAAATAGAGAGAATTGAGCGGGAAACTGTCTTTGCCCGGAGATATTTTGTCAGCGGGCCATTCTTAAGAATTTCATATTTTGTTACAGGCGGATTTTTATATCCGAATTTGGAACAGTGTTTGCATGTTTTGCTATTCGATTTTTGAAGCCACTAATGACATAGTGTCAACTTTATTTGAATTTGAATTCTCTTACCAACTTTTAGGGCTTTAGGCCATTATAGTCCTCTAAAGAGACACTTACAGAAAAAAAATACATTATAATATATACAAGGTGTTGTTACGCATCCTCGTCAAATTCAAGGAGGTAACTATGCTAATAAATGATTCTCGTCCCGAATCAATAATAAAATGGGTAGGTAATTTTTTGTTTTTCCTTATTTACGGAAATCGGTAAGTTTGAACCACCCGTGTTTTTAACGCGGCCCGTCTGGTTCTTGCCCTATAACCTCGCTTACACACATACAAAAAATCTCAAACGTTTAAATGATAATTTCTTGTTCCCTAAACCACGTTAAGGGGGTTATTCATTAATATTGACAAACTCAAACAACCAAAAAAATCAGAGTTTATTAATAATTAACTAGGTATCGTAATTTTTATTGATTGTTTATGTCTTTTGTGACCACCTCCTGAAATTTGACGAGGTGTTGTTTTGCATCTATATAGTTATTTCATATTTTCTATTTAACTGCCTTGTTTGTCTAGCTAGCGTACTGCAGAGCACGACTTCCTGGACTCGATTCCCAGGTCAAGCAAATTGTCATAGAGTTTCCCATCAGTTATTTCTTTGCAGCAGCCTCAGACTTAAACATAACTGGCGAAACATGACTATAAGAACTAAAAAGTATACCTCTACCTAACAATTTGCGTTATAAAATCGTGATATTATATTTATTTTTAGCATCGTGCTAATAACAAGTTAAGGGGGAAAATTCTATCTAGCCACTATTCCATGAATTCCAAACTATCAACATACGCAGATGTACTCGAATTACGTGCTCATACTCCTAAGATAATCCAAGAAATACCGCATTCTTGTGTGGCCACAGCAGAAGACATTTACCCTACATCACGAGGAAAAAAGCCAGCAAAAACACGAGATGAGCAAAAATCACGTGATTTAAACAGAATTTTCCTTTAAAACAAAACAATGACCGAGTCAAATTATACGGTGTCGATTTCATTCACAATAAATAATTAACAAATTAATTGCAATTGCATTTGAACTTGGAACGTCAAGATCTAAAGGGAAAATGTCATCGGAGGCCCTAGCACGAACGCGCGGTATAAACGCAGCGTAGCGTAAGTAATTCGATTTGTGAATCGAAAATACAATATTATATTATATTTTAGTTATATATTATATTATATTCTAATTCTTTAACAAGCATATCATCCATAGATATGAATGAATTATGAAAATACTAGCTTTGGCCCGCGGCTTCGCTCGCGTTAATTTAGTATTTGACAATAACCGGCTTGGACACGTGGCGCCATCTATTATCATGAGAACGTTATTGTTGTTTTCCACGGGATCAGTCCTTTTTTTTCGGGATGAAAGGTACCCTATGTCCATTTCTGTATACCTGGGAACTGGGAACGCTGTGATTTCAGGATGATCGGTTCAGTGGTGGTAATTAACCAACTTACTTTCGCATTTATAATATTAGTTTGGATTATAAATTTATAAGTATTTATTTTAAATTCGACGTATTAACGTGACTTTTACACCGCGCGCTCGTGCTAGGCTCTGGTTGTGTAATGTTATAAATTAGTCATTCAAAAGGAAAAAGATTGGATGTAAAGAGTCTGGAGTTGAATTAAAATTATAGTTGTTTGGAAATATCACTTTTGTTGTGTTCGTTGATGTAAGTAGACGTTTATGAATATGTCTAAGTTGCTTGTGATAGTTCTTGTTACCACTTATTGGGTTTATTTCATACATAGTGAAGGTATGTATGTTTGCTATTTATTTGTTCTATTTCTACTTGTATATGCGTTAAGTGAGCAGGAGTGTGAATCAAACTTTGCAGTGTATCAAATAGGTGCATTGACTCATCGAAGTCATTGAATATTGTGTGACTTAACTTTACAAAGAAGTTGACTTTTATAAGTTGGAAACCAGGTTTGCAACACCGGTTTTATTTGTAGATACACAGTAATCCCGGTATTAATGAACACGGAATGAAGTTATATTCAGCAGATCAGATTAACCATACATTTGTCGAGTTTAAGAATAAGTTTCGCATATCTTTACTCTACGGGGTAAAATACGCCACTTGCAGTTTCTAAGTGAGATAAGGTTTTTCATTCTGACAAACGAACCATTCCATGGCAACAACCTAAATAAACCGAAGCCGTCAAAATCCGTTCAGCCGCAACAGGCGTGAAGGTGTGACAAACAAACTCACTTTGATATTTGGGTCTTGTATTAGTAAATTTTTGGATAGCATGTAATATAATATTTCTGGCAAAAGCATACAAGGTATTTACGATATCTTGCCACAAATTTTCCCGTTGCATTTTTATGAGGAGCACGTATGTTACCGGTATGCACGATTTCCGAATCAAATATTATATATTGAGATACTTATGAGAATCTGACCGTCAATGTGCCAAGAAATATTCGAGAAAACTCTGTTGAAAATCGATGCCAAGTATTGGGAAGAAAAATATGTATACAAGGTGTCGTTTTGCATCCTCGTCAAAATTCAGGAGGTTGTCACGCAAGACATAAATAGTCAAAATCATAATAGTCGGTATCTAGTTAATAATTAATAAATGCTGATTTTTTGGTTGTTTATGTTTGTAAGTATTTCAGAAAACACCCTTAACGTGGTTTAGGGAATAAGAAATTATCCAATAAACTTTTGAGATTGTTTGTATTACTGGACGACGCGTTTAAAACATGGGTTGTTCACACTTTCCGATTACCGTAAAGAAGAAAAGAAAAATACCTACCCATTTTATTATTGATTCGGGACGAGAATCATTAGCATAGTTACGTCCTTGAATTTGACAAGGATGCAAAACAACATCTTGTTTAAGAAAAAGAAGATTTATGATTTTAGGGTTAAACATGATTGAAAAATACAAACGGCGGTACATATACTTACCTACTGATAATAACATAACATCACGACTTTAATTCCCGAAGGAAGAGGTGTACCTAACTGCACCCTCATTTCGCAAATTATGTTTAAATCCCACGTAATAGGCGGCGAGCCTATTGCCATCAACCGGACACAAATACCGATTCCGTGGCTAATACTTAGAAAATCCCAATGAAAAGAACTCAGTATGCTTGGGACTTAGAAATCGTACTCAGGACCTCATGCTAGTGTTGTAAGAAACTCGAGTCTTTTAGTCTTGATTTCGAGACTTGAGTAGATTTTCAAGACTAGGACTCGTTAGTCACATGAGTCCGAGACCTTTGAGTCTTCTAAGTCCTTTCGAGTCCGTTCGAGTCTTTTAATTCTTTGAGCTAGTAGTAGTAGTTATGAATTTGAGTTGGTGTATTATAATAGGTAATATTGGGTGATTTTATATCGTCATCCATATTTATTTACTGAGAAAATAAATCGCACAATAAAAAAATGTAACAATTAAATTGCATTAAACGCAAATAACCTAATCAAAAGTATAATAGTACCTGAAGACTGACGATTTGCTGAATCAAAATGTGAGTTAAAACGCTTATATAAAATAATAAACACACATAATCGTCTACTTAAAATAAATACCGATTGGGTAATAAAACTATAAGGGCTTCAATATGCCTGTATTCGTGGCTCAATATACTAAAATAATATACCTAATATTTAAATATATAATATACAAATTATTAGTTACGTACCTACCTCATAAACCAATAATTTGTTCATTGTTATTTTATTTACTTCAAACTACAGCTATGGATTTAGAAGACTCAGTCATGAGTTCTTTTAAAAAGACTCAGTCTTTGAGTTCTTTTTGTCACGACTTAAGTATTTTTATAAGACTCTAAATTCTGAAGGACCTGAGCTCTAAGTTTTATTTATAAGACTCGAGTCTTCAAAAGTAGCTCAAGTTTTATTAAATAAGACTCGAGTTTCTTACGACACTACCTCATGCTCAGCAACCACGTTTGTGACCACCAGAAAAAAATTGGCGAAGTTTGGTTGTACGATTAGTAACACCTATGCCTAACCCTTCGGAGGTTACAGGCGTTATATTATGCTATTTTATCTTTTAACTATATTTTGTCGCAGCTGAGTAGAAAAAATAGTGCAGTTGTACGAAAAGAAAACTTCTAAGGGTCAGCTCACACCGAGACGCGACGCTTCGCGCACATTTTAAAGAGCGATTCAAAATTTAACTTTATTTTCTACACGAAAAGATACACACTTCGTTGTGAGAATACGTTGCGCCACGCAGCGCTGCGCCGCGTGACGCCTGTAAAGAAATGTGTATCTTTTCATGTAGAAAATAAAGTTATATTTTGAATCGCTCTTTAAAAGTATGCGTGCAGCGTCGCGTCGCGTCGCGTCTCGGTGTGAGCTGACGCTAAGAGCTATCGGATCACTGGTTCCGACAATGCCAGTGGAGAATGCATTCGTGCATAACTTAATCAATTGGATTCGTACCGTGTAAACGCAGTCTTACATTCAACTTCAACTTTTTACTTACCAATGTGCCGCCAGGGAGGAGGTTAGAAAAAAAAAAAAAGGAGGAGGTTAGAGGAGCTCTTGGCTAACTAATAAAAGCCAATCGGGTCGATCTTTAGGTTAAGCCGTGCTTACCTAGGTTGGTCTGTGGATGGGTGACCACCCGTTACATACAGAGTTTCAACCGGGACTCGGAAAGCACGTTAAACCGGTGGCCCCGACTGTCATTTGTGGATCTTTGACAGTCGTTACAGGTAGTCAGTGGCTCGAAAGTCTGACAACCGGTCTTACCAAGGGGTATCGTATTACCCAGTCCTCCTTGTATTACTGGTATTCAGCTGTTACGGGTTAGACTGCAAGCTAGGTAGATGATTATTATTTCGTTTATTAATTTTTCTAACTTACTTTTTTACATTTAATATTCCTAAATAAAAAATCAATAAAAAACATTTAAAGATATAAAAAATAGTACCCCACCGGCATTGGGAACAGGGTCTGAGCTACCGGTGGTCAAGGCTGTTGAGACAGGAACCTCCTAACAATACGCGCCGTGTCCAGAGGTACTGCTTTCTGAATCAAGCCCTAGATTCAACTGCCTAGCGAAAGTCTCCTCAGATGTTGGTCGGCTATAAAGCCATTGGCCGGCACAATGACTGTTGTACTCACGTCCCACATGTCGACAACCTCGCGAGCCAGATCTAGATATTTGAATTGCTTATCTTTCTTAAATACTAGTATTATTGTTAGCATACTTAATTTGTAGGATTAGTATAAAAGTATTACAGTTTTACCAAGGGGTATCGTATTACCCAGTTACTGGGTTGTGGAGGTCAGGTAGGCAGTCGCTTCATGTAAAATATTGGTACTCAGCTGCATCCGGTTAGACTGGAAACCGACCCCAAGATAGTTTGGGAAAAGGCTAGGCAGATGATGATGAGTATTACAGTAACTGTTGTTATTTGTTTATACGAAATATTTCGGTTGATTCTCAAGGTTCATTAGTAGACCCCTACTTTACATTGAGTAATAAACGAGGTTAGTTCCAGGACTTGTTAAATTCACATTTTCCTGAATCTCTTATATGAATATTGAAGTTTATTATCTAAAGAGAACTGCGCCCGTTCAAATTATACGAAGTAATAAAACACTAGCTACAGTATACGCGTACAAAGACGTGCTATTTAATATCGTCAGGTACAGACACATCAAGTTACCCGAAACTGTGAATTTTTCCCAATCAACATTGGACCTAATTCTTTAACCTTAAAGTTGAAAATATATTAAAGAAATTTGACAGATTGTTGTTGGTTGATGTGCTGGCTTCTGTACAAGAGTATTGTCGTTTAGTTCCAAAAACGAGTCCTTTTATTAACTTTTCGAGGAAGAATTCATTCTTCCAGACAACTCCTTAAAGTATCACTCGTAACGTCTTATTACAAAACGAGAGCTCACTTTAGCCCGAGCTTAAAAACCTCTGAAGCATTAAAGTATTTTAGATTTTTTTTTCCGAACATTGTAATGTTCTTAATAGAAAATTGTCGAGCTACTCGGGATTGACTTCAGTTTTTGCTATTATAACATTTTTCTTTTTCGAATGAATAAAGTTCGAAATTCAAGAATACATAGTTTGACGCTTCGAAGATAAACCTTGCTTTGTATTAGGTATTAAAATTTAGAAATCATCCTTAGTAAGTTTTTCGATGAATAATTAAACAACATCACAGCACCACGTTCCCTTGCCACCCATCATATATTTTAGCAGACGTTATGAGCTAGGGTTGCAACCCACGAAGGCACTTCATTTTCTGTTATTTATTCTATCGCGGTGATGAAATACATCACAGAAAGTGCTCTCAAAACGATGAAGAAACCATTGTCAGGAAATTGGGCATGAAGGATGAATGCAGGAAAGGAGGCATGTCCTAGCCCCAAAAATTTAAACCAACATCCCGAAACTAATGTCCCAGCAGTGGGAGTGGGTGGGCTAAATCAGGCTTTTGCAAGACAATTGTGGTGCTATAGAGGTATAAAATTATGAAACACATTGAGTTTTCGTCCTATTGACAACATGCTTGAACAAAAAATAAATTAAAAAATGTGTGTGAAACTTCGTAGTACTCGCATGCGTTCAAGTGCCACGCATTCTCTCTCGCTCTGTCTCTTTCTATTCCCCCTCCATGGTAGCGTTAAACGTTTAACGCAAACTTGTTGGAAGTCGCATAATAAGTTTCACTTCAAAAAGAAACTGTAGCTCATTATATTTCCAAAAACATAGTTGAAATCCAATATCAAAATTTTATTTCAGTCGTGAAACGGGAAGTATGCAAAGAAAACGAAGTAAACGTGGAGTGTTCACACTGCGGGCCGAAAACGTGTGACGAACTGGGACACCCGATCCGTTGCGGAGGGGCCACTTCTCTGTGCAAACCGGAATGTGTGTGCATAGATGGCATGGTTCGTGACGTTAATGAAACCTGCATACCGAAGACGGAATGCCGTAAGTTGGATGTTTTAGATTGAATAGATAGTTGAACGCTGAGGAGCTCGTGGCTAAATAATAACAACAGCACGCGTCGATCTTTAAGGTTAAGCCGTGCTTGCCGAGATTGGTCCGTGGATGGGTGACCATAATTACATATCGAGTTTCCTCCGTGCCTCGGAAAGCACGTTACGCCGTTGGTCCCGGTTGTCATTTTGTAGATCTTTGACAGTCGTTACGAGTAGTCAGAAGCCAAAAATCTGACATCCAGTCTTACCTAGGGGTATCGTATTACCCAGTTACTGGGTTGTGGAGGTCAGATAGGGAGTCGCTTCATGTAAAATACTGGTAGTCAGCTGCATCCGGTTAGACTGGAAGCCGACCCCAAGATAGTTTGGGAAAAGGCTAGGCAGATGATGAGATAGTTGAACTTTTTCGCTTTAGTAGAGGTGCGGACTGGGTAAAGAAAACGACATTCTATTTTGTCCGTCAGACAGGTAATACAAAAATATTAGACACGTATTTTTTGTTTTATCAAAATATCAAAAAATTACTTAGTTAAAACTCATTAAAGGTGAAGAGAGGGAGCTTACTACGTCACAAGTAGGTATAAAACTTACCTACATGTGACTTCATGCGCCATTTCAACTCAATATATCTCCGTAATTTTATGACCACGTGAAAAAAGAAAAAATACGTGTCCAATACTTTTCAATAAACTACCCGACGGAAAAGAAAAAAAAAATGATTATCCCCTATTGTATTGACATAAAGTTTTTTTCTGACTGGATGAAGGTCTATCTACATCTGTGCTGTGGTTAGTACCTAGCCTGGTGACAGAGTTTTTATGCCACCCATGGGCCTCTGACTTGGCTGTACATGCTGTCGAGAAATATCTTTCAGGGATGCTGGTTTCCTCACGATGTTTCCCTTCACCAAAGCAAGTGATAATTGTATAATACGAAAATGAATACAAAAAATCAGAAGTGGGGGCGTCTTGGATTCGAAATTGAGACGTCAATTCAAATTTTAATCCTATTCAATGACTATTCCATGAAAAAGTCATTCAATGAGATTAAATGAACTGAGAAGGTTTTATTGATCAATTTTATAAATTAAACTCTGTAAAGCCCTATTCGTTACGGTCGCAAATGACCTGCAAATTGCTAAAAAACGAGTGAAATTTGAATTCCCTGGCCCTGGTCCTTCTACCTTAAGGGACTCTGTGACTTTTCAGAAATCATGAGGACTTATAGTCATTTATGCAATCTGGGCAGTCCTATCGTTAATTCATATCTTTCTGGGGATACCCTATATGCTGTCGCGAAGCCACTTACCGGAACCGGAAAGTGTGCACTTATGACCATGCATAGCTAAAGGCAAAGGATCGCAAGTTGAATGCTGATGTTGTCCATACGTAGGTAGGATCGACGAATCCTGCAGATACTTAAAAAAAACGGGCCAAGTGCGAGTCTTACTCGCACGCAGGGTTCCATAGCCCCAAACAATATAATGACAATGTTTTGAACGGTCATTCATTAGTAAACCTTCACTCAACCGCAAAACTAAACTTGTTTTTCATAGTAAGTTAATGAAAAACAAAGTTACTGCTGCAGTTTGGTGAAAAAGTCCCATATCTCAAAAAATACATATTAAATCTTATTCAAACCAATTTTCGTTGAAAGTTTTTTTTACGGTCTACATCCCCATATTTTTTTCAGATTTTTTCTCTTATTACTTTAGAAATTAGAGGGGGGGACACACTCGTTTTACCACTTTGGAAGTGTCTATATTTCAAACAATTGACTTTGAAAAAAAATTGTTTCAGGAACCTCAGTGTCATTTTTAAAGACCTATCTATAGACACCCCACACGTATAGGTTTGATAGTTTTTTTTTTAGTTTCAATTTCATGTATGGGGGGATATCCATATCTCTATTTTTTTTTTTTTTCATTTTGTACAAAAATCATAATGCGGTTCACAGAATACATCTACCTACCAAGTTTCAGCTGTGTAGTCCTAATAGTTTCGGAATAAAGTGGCTGTGATACGGACGGACAGACAGACAGACATGACGAATCTATAAGGGTTCCGTTTTTTGCCATTCGGCTACGGAACCCTAAAAATGAGGTTTTTTAGCCAACGCACCTTTTCCTGAGTACCTACTTAAAAGTACTTTTAGGTAATACGAAATACCTAGTTACATACGCAAAGGAAAACACAGCCCATTTACCTTGTCATGTAAATGATATTAATCTCTCCACAACACTGGCCAAGCACACACAAACCAGCCAGTTAAGCTCCTTTCCATCATCACCGTCGCCATTGGCAGTCTTCTTCCACCTGCTGTGTCTTCCTTCCTTATAAGCCGCGAAAACTTGCGATCGGTGTTTTTTTTTAGCTTCTCCACACCTCTAGAAACTCAATACACTGGGATGTGGAGGTCAGATAGGCAGTCGCTCCATGTAAAATACTGGTATTCAGCTGTATCTGGTTAGACTTGAAGCTGACCCTAACATAGTTGGCAAAAGGCAAGGCATATGACCTTGAAATACTAATTACTTCAGTGACAGGAATCATTAATAATTCATACTTCTTTTCTAAAGACTAGCCTTTTCCCTCTAGAAACTCAACAAAAAAAAGTCCCATGAAAATCCGATCACTAGGCTACTATATCTCCTCCAAACTCCAAGACAACAGGAATCGATTGGTACAAATTAAACGGGCTGTAGGTGGAATAAGTTTGTTATTTGGAGTCGCCCAAAGTTGGTAGAAACTAAGAAGTGAGTCATGTTTGTGGTCTGTAGCTGCGGGTACGTACTTATGTTAAGTTTCTTAAGTAAGTGGGTAGAGAGAAAGATAGATAAGTAGTAAGTATACAAGGTTTAGAATGACCATTCACAAAGACGTTTAAACCAAGCATTCTTCTGTTTATCAAACTAAGAAACTGACGCAAAAATTATTGCTGGAAAATGACGACATTTTTTGGGTTAAAAAAATCACGGTTTACAGTAGCGCTCAATGTTACGCATTCAAAACATTGTGCTGATGAGTACAGGAGGTGCAGAAATTTCTACATGCTTCTTGTACAAAGCAAAAGGTAACGAAAAAAAAAAAAGATCTTGGTCACCGTCCGTCTGTCTTATCACGACAGGCCGTGTGTTTTGTTCCACGTGCCTCAAGAAGATGTCCGCAAATCGGAAGGGGCCCGATGCTTACCAGGACTGCGGGACTGTTCGAAAGAGATACCGTGGCCCTGGAACACAAAGGGCTAAGAAGGAATTTGGATGGGTTTTAGTCAGTACAAGTCTGACACTCCCTTCCGCTCCGGCCAGAGCGGGAGTAGTCATTTGATGATTTTCCACCCGTAAGAAAAAAAAAAGACTTGTAATACAAATTTAAAAAAAAACGTTTCATTCAATATTTCCGTATCTAGAATGTTCCACATCCATTCGTCATTCCAAAATGGCAATAGAACAAGTACCTTTCGGTGTCTAATAGCAAAGGTTTAGATGAATTTTGGTATTTTTTTTCCATGGGCAATCCAGATGGCACGCATTTACTGTAACACATTGCCCACCAGACAAATAAAAACATATATAAACAAGACTAGAACTAATCCGAAACCGGCCGAACCAGCACTAAAATCCTTGACATAAATTGCAAGAATAACAATCATTAAAATAGCCAACTTTGATACGAACATGACAAACAAAGGAATAGGTGCAATAGTCGTTATAAATACCGCAATACAGGTAAGAATTACTTAATGAAATTGTTATGATGTCATTTAGGTAATACCTATTATAAACCCAGCCGCAGACGTAATTAGTAACCCACATTCAACGTAAACAATAGTTTATCAAAGCTCACGTAGGCGTTATGTATGATACATCGAAGTGACTCTAACAGAAACAGAAGGTATTCGGTTAGATCAAGTGCTTGATTCAGAAGGCAGTACTCCTCGCATTTGTAAGGAGGTTCCTGTCTCTGGAGCCCTAACCCACGTAGCTAGGATCTTGCTGCCGACTGTTTTATTTTTTAATACTCTTTAAATATGTTTTTTAAGAGATAGATAAAACTACAAAAAAATAGCATAAAAATAAATAAACGAAGATAAAGACTAGCTTCTGCCCGCGGTTTCACCCGCGTTGAGTTCGCCAATTACCCACATGTGCGTTATCCCAGCAAAATAATGTCGAAAATAGTTATTCAAATGTTATAGATAATAATAAAAAAACTACTACTAATGATACTAAAATAAAGCCACGCCTACAGTTACTGGTGTAAATGAGCACTATATCGAAAGGCGTGGATGGATGACCGGAGAATTTATAGCTACGGCACCCTAACTTGGAAGACATGTATACAATAATTTTTGGTTCAACCCATTTAGGCCACTAACAATCTAAAAAAAAAAATACATCGTAATATACTTTTTTTCTAACTATAATGAATTCTCTGGCTTTTTTACTTTGAAAATCACAGGCTTTTACACAACTATTTATCCTATACTTACACTTACGCGCGAGCGAAGCAACAGTTATTATCTAAATCATCGATATTATTATGCAGGGGTTACGCACACGTGGGCAATTGTCGAACTCCACGCAGGCGAAACCGCGGGCAGAAGCTAGTTGTAGATATTTTAGGCTGTTTGTCATTTTTCTGTGAAGAATGATACGTTTTGTTTAAGAATAAATACCTAACTGACTTCCCATTTGATCTCCAAATGAATATTTCCTGATGCTCTATCAATATTGTAGACGTTTGGGCTTCCTTTATGATTATAATATTAACTCAGTCTATAACAAACCACTGGTAGACATAGGCTTTTCCAGAGCTGAGCCCCAAGACCCAGTTTCAAGCCGTGGGTATATCCAGCAGCATAATTTTTTAACGTCATTCTCACCATCCACAGTCTGAATACATGTTGGGAATATGCCTATTTTTTGAGCCTTTCTCAACGTATCTGTTCTAGCCGCATCTAGGTTTTTCAGTAAGGGACACCTACCTCTACTTTACCTACACCTCCTTCTACCTACCTACTACTTATTTTGTCTTTTTCTAAGGTAATAATAACCACCTTATTATTACAGCCAGCTGTGACGGTGACTACAACGCGACCTCTGGCTGCGGCAACCGCTGCGGCAACTCTTGCTCCGACTACAAGGAAGTTAACAAGACTTGCTTGAGCGGCTGTCGTTACAACAGTTGTGATTGCAAAACTGGTTATGTGTTCCATGAAGGGTTGAGCGTCTGCGTTCTGCCTATTGATTGTTGTGAGTATATTATTATCTTTTTCAATTTTTTCACATGGTCGCTCACAATGGGCCTCATCAGAAGGCTTAAAGTCACTCAAAGGACAATGGAGAAGGCTATGCTCGGAGATTCCTTGCGTGATCAAATCAGAAATGAGCACATCCGCAAGAGAATCAAGGTTACCAACGTAGCCCGAAGAATTGCCAAACTTAAGTGGCAGTGGGCAGGGCACATTGCTCTCAGAATGGATGGGCGATGGGGCCGAAAAGTTCACGAATGGCGACCGCGAACCGGAAGACGATGCGTTGGAAGGCCTCTCACTAGGTGGACTGTTGACCTAGTGAAGGTTGCGGGGATCCGCTGAATGCGAGTCGCACGGGACCAGTCAATGTGGCGACACTTGGGGAGGTCTATGTCCAGCAGTGGACGTCTTTCGGCTGAAATGATGATGATATTTTTTTTTTTCATTGTATTATAAGACCCAGGCAACATCAAAAAAAGCTTTTCGAAAATACTGATTTTTTTGCAAGATCCCAGTTTGTTTTGTATCATTGGAAGCTGAATTGCTAATTGGCTTATCTAAGAGTGAAATCATAATATTACTAAATACATATTTTTATTTTTGTTGGTCAAATTTTGACTCGGGAGAAACGGTTGACTAATCAACGCACCAAGTGGATATATATGACTAATACTTACCTATATCACTAGACCTATGCAATAAAACACAACAGACTGAAAATTGGAAAATTCCGAAATTCCATTAGATAACCGTTATTGTTATAACCGTTAATTAAAATTTAAGTATTCGAAAGAATTTTTATAGCCGTTTGAAGCAACATTCTCTCAAAAATGTTTCACAGATTTTTGCTTTATAATTCTTTTGAAATATTCACTTTCCGGTAAAGATAGACAATTGTGTAAGCGGCCTTGTTGTAGAAATGTCGGGAAATATTATGAGAGGCGACCTTTGTAATTTGTATTGTAGAAGCAACAATTATAATTGTGGCTAAGTGTGAACTTGCCTTTATAGTTGAAATTTCAACATCCGTGTCTTCTTCCTCAGCAGATTTTTTTTAAAACTTTCTAGATCCAGTGTTATTCTTTTTACTAACCTTTTGTTAATTTGAATTTGAATTTGAATTTGAATTTTGAAGAAAAATGTTAACATAACCAGTTATGAACCAAATATTTCATTATTCAATTAGTACACAAGGAAACCTCCTAACCAATTCGTTTGGCAAAATTGAATGCGTGAAAAAATAGCAACATATGAACGCGCCAACGATGACGTATTCGTGATACCATTCACTTTTAAACATGTAGGTCTCACTTCAAATAAATTCATTCAAAAAATCTCACTCTCCGATGAACCTTTTGTTTACAGAACCTTAAAAATAAAAACGAGGATTGCTCTCATAACGGGACCTTTTATTTAATTTACAGGAAAATTTTCGTTGAGAACTCCGACAGAGGAATTCGAGGAACTTGGGAATTTCAAGAGAAAAATTTGAAAAAGCAAGTTTTAACCGTCGGATATAATTACGAGGGATTCTGAAGACTGACCAGCTAACTAAGCATTGTATAAAATAATCTTAAGTCATCATAATATATTATTTAGACAAAACTTTGAGGAAAATAAAAGCCAAAATATTTCGAGTTATTTTTTCTTGTTATAATTATAACATCCGTGTGTGACATTCCTGTTTACAAGCTAGTTTTTCTAAATAAACCTCTTTTTCTGTTAAAACCAACAGTGTTAAAAAAATACTACAGTTGTACGTGGATCTTCTGGCGCGTGGCCTTAATCGGAACTGGTGCCGCCATCTTTTTAAACCAACTGAGGCGAAGCCCAATAGCAGGGTTATGCCAATAGCGGCGAATGAACCCTTTTGCACTTTAGTTCTCCCTTTTTGATTATTTTTTTTCAAATATGCGATTTTATTAATGTAAGACACTCATTTCGGAGAAAAAAATATCAGCAAAGTGTGAGTCTCGAGAGCTCAGTTAAAAAAAAAAAATATCCTGTCTGCCTAATGATTTGGCTTCGTACTGTAAAACTTCCTTGTAGAGGTAGGTAAATACTTACAAAACCTAGTCTAGTATATCATCGTTTATAGTGAAAATCTTACTTTCTGTATAACCTACTTTTATAAAAATATTTTAACAAGAAGTTCTGCATTGTAGTTCTTACAAGGAGCATATTTTAATGACAGCACGTATTTCCAACTACGCAATATTAAAATGGAATTTTATATACTATCCCAAAGGAGAGCAGAAAGCAAGTTACTCGCAAGTGCAATTGAAAAATATGCGAAAGTAAGTTTGTTTATTTCCTTTTCACGACTAAACGGCTGATTGGATCTTATTGAAATTTATCAAGAAGATAGATTTCAACCTGAGGAAGGACATAGGCATATATATATCATATATATATCAATACGCTACGACCAATAGAAGCAGAGCAGCAATGAAAAATGTTGCGAAAACGGGGAAAATTTGACGCAGACGAAGTTGCGCGGGACAGCTAGTTGAAAAATAAAGTTAAATACCTAGCTCATGGCAAAATGAAAATAGCTGCAAGGTTCGATTTTCAGTCGTCGGTACGTGGAGGGGAGACCACCCATTTCCTACCGAGGGTCTTCCGTGCCTCGGAAAGCACGTTGGTCTCAGCTGTCTATTTGTAGATCTTTGTTGTTTTACGTAGTCAGTGGCCCGAAAGTGTGACAACCAGTCTTATATGTAACGCCCTGCGCGTACAGTATAACAATGCCTTTAGGATGCTGATGCGGCTGCCGAGGCATTGCAGTGCTTCGGGCATGTTTGCAAACGCTCATATTGATGGCTTCCATGCCATCCTTAGAAAAAGAGCAGCATCTTTGCTTAGTCGTGTCCGTGACAGTAGCAACAGCATTCTTAGTGTTGTGGCTGGCCGATTCGACTGCCCAATATTGTGGCATTGCGTACAGTTGCATGTCAAAAAAAATGTAATTTTTTAGAATAACGCGCACTGCACTTCAATTTTGTTATTCCGTGTTCGCCTCACAATATACATATATATTTCATTCATTTTTTTTTTTTAAATTAATTTATAATGTAGATTTTCAATTATTTATTATTAAAAATGATTACTTTATTATTTAATTAAATTTATTTTTCATTTAATTTTTAAATTTAATTGTAGACATTTCATTTGACATAAATGTTTGTATTAATTTAATTTTCATATTTTTATTTTTATATTTTTTAGTCGTAATGTGGCGTGTTTCTGTCTCTGATTTGATTAACTATTACTAACATTATTTTTAAGTGTACTAAAACTAAGACTTAAGTGTACTAACCAAATGTTATGGATAAAAAAAATCTGAAATAAATGAATTGAATTGAATTATAAAAGGGTATGGTATTACCCAGTACTAACTGAGTTGTGGAGGTCTGATAGACAGTCGCTTCATGTAAAATACAGTTATTGAGCTGTATCTGGTTAGATTGGAAGCTGACCCCAATATAGTTCAGAAAAGGCTAGCCCTAGGCCAAAATATATTACGAAAATGAAAAAAAAAAATAACATAAATAAAAAACTTTTAGGAAAGTTAAAAGAAGAAAATTTTGCTTATCTATCAAATTTAAATGCGTTTAAAAGTTTCGAACTGTTAACCGTTGAGGAGTTCTTTCGTGAGGAGACGACCCTGGTTGCAGAATTATGTCATGTCTGTCATAAAAACGCATTTTCACCAGAACCAAAGGTGTGTGAAATTTCGGCTCCATCGGTCTCGGGGAACTAATTTGAAATTCAGTTGCAAGATCGGACCAATACCTACATACTAACTAACAAGGCAAGATCTATAAAAATATGTGTTCCTATTAGTCTCATCTCAGACTTCTGTAATCACAAAGTTATTTCTGAATCCGTAATAATCTACAAATGAAGGATATTTCTAATAACAAAAGCGTAATTGCAATCCTCACATTCTTTATTGCTGTCTTATAAATAATTATTAGGTACCTACTTACTCATAATTAATCTATAACATCTATTTGCTAAGAATAAGAGTTAAGAGTAAAAAGTTGTTTGTTGTTGTTTCTATAGGTATATATTAAGCTATAACATTTTTTTCGAAAATGTTTTTAGTAACTTTTTAGACCTTTGTATCCTGCTTATGCGTATGAAGTTTCATTAAGATCGGTTCAGTTATTTCGGAGAATAAGGACTTGAAAGTTTGTATGAAATGCCGTAAGATGTAAACGCTCTTAACAGAACGGTAGGTATTAAATTCTCCTTGTAAGCAAAAATAATTGAAATACAATTGGATTCTCGTGTCGTTGAACTGTCTCGTTGAACTGAATACTGAACATGTAGTCTTGGGTTCAACTCCCGGGTCGAGCAAAGTGTTATTGGGTTTTTCCATCAAGAATTTCTCAGTAGCAGCCTCGGAGTTTAGATTTGTGCCCGGTTGACGGCAATAGGCTCGCCCCCTATTAAATGGGACTTCAACATAACTGACGAATTGTGGTTGTACTATTGGTACACCTCTGCCTAATAGTATAATATCAAAACAGGCAACCGTAAAATGATACTAATATTAATAATGTCAGTTACTGGGTTGTGGAGGTCAGATAAGGCAGTCGCTTCATGTAAAATACTGGGACTCAGCTGCATCCGGTTAGACTGAAAGCCGACCCCAAGATAGTTTGGGAAAAGGCTAGGCAGATGATGATGATAAAGATGTCAAATTAATTAATCTTATTTATAGTCAAATTGAATTAGAGAGAAAATCATAATATTTGCTCTCCTATTTTCCTGAGTTAGATTTAGCAAAAAAAACGTGCTTTTGACAGATTCAATGTAAAAGGTCTTCTAGCCACAAATATTATTCCCAAAAAAATATAACTTAGTCTCAACCACAGAATAAGCCTCTCAAAAATCAAATTAAGACCTCAGACAATTTCTCCGGCCATGGACGCTCTATAAATCACAAATCGGACCCACACAAACAAAAATACCGCTCACACAGAAATAATCAAACAAAGAAATAAAAGAAAAATCAACGGCGAACAAACAAATAAGACGAAAACCAATTACAGTTCGCAGAATAACATTTATCGTAACCAATTATTTAGTTAGAGTTTCTAGAGGAACTAATAAGACTTGATTAATCGAACGTTACATGGTTGACGGCCGGCCTGGTCTGAGTACAGACAAAGTGGACTCAAATCAGGCTTTCCTTTAATGAGTTTCTGCGGGGACAATCTTTGACCCATTTTTTCTTATACGAATTTTGCGGTATATGTAAATCTAGCTTGTTCGGCTTCAACCGCGTTTTCTTCGATAATTGTCCCACCGGATCGTACTTTCGGTATAAAAAGTAGGCGCTATTCGAGACCTGTCCCTATGCCAAATTTCATCGAGATCTATTCAGTAGTTTTAGTGTGAAAGAGTAACAAACATCCGGACATCGTTAAATCCTCATAATTAACATTCATAATATTAGTAAGATACCTTTAATATGATACCTTTGTGAAACTAAAGTTTTCATAAAAATAGAATTTTTCGCAGAGAGAAAAGAATCCCTCTTTGAATTCCGTTACTATTTTATTGAATTACATAACATGCCTTCGGGCCTCAGTCTGCTTACATATAAATGTATATTAAACATATATGTTTAAAATACCGAGATCCACAAAACAAGGCCTATTCTACATGATCTCCAGATTTCTGCGAAATCGCTTGTTGTTAGACTTTTCAGCAGGCAACTCAACCCAGCTCCTTGTAAAATATGATTACAGAACTCTGTTTCAAATTAGAATATTCTTATACATACCTGCCAGTATTTTAATATTTTTTTCTACTTCAGTTTCGTTATATTCGAATTACAAAATTGACAGCGGTTACATTATGATACCGATAACAACATCGGGTTGCATTATGCAAATCGTCATAAATTCTAAAACACAAGCAAAGACATTCTGAACATACAGCCAGGTACCTATAATATTACTTCGAAATCGAGACAATGTAAATGTTTTTAAAAATGGAACAAGTTTAGAACAAAAGTATCGTATACTATTTGGCTGTTGCGGCTAAAAGATCTTTGCCTTATACCTAATAAAGACTAAATAAAAAAAAAGTGAACGCGGAAAAAAATATAGTTAAAAAATAAAAAAAAAATAAAGACCGTCCATAACGTAACAGTTGCATAAATAGCTATTGAGATACATTGTTTTTATTATGATATTGTTTTTATGTTTCTTTTCGTACCTTAGTACCTGTTTTTTTTTTTTAACAGAACATGTAAATAACTTTTTCTGCTACGTAATCTTCTATCAGTTATAATCAGAGAATTTGTGTCATATTCTTCATCAACTTTCAGCTGTGTACCACTGTTCATAAGCCTCTCCAATCGCCGAAGGGTAGGTCAGTAATCTACCTAACAGTTCACGCACATATAATTTCACGAGTTATGTTTAAGTCCCAGAGGACGAACCTATCGCCAACAACCGGGCCGAAGTCTAGACTCCATCGCTGCTACTGAGAAATTCTTGAAGGAAAAAACCCAAAACCACTGCCCGTTCTGGGAGTGGAACCCAGGACCTTAAGCTCAGCAGTCGCGCTTCCAACCACTAGACCACTGAGGTGTCTTGTATTGTATTGTATTTATTTCTTTCTTATTATATGGTACATTGAGATCTTACATTAAAGTTTGTTTCACACATACTACCATTGCTGGTGTAGAAATATTAAATAATAAGCTAGGTACATGCAAATCAAAACTAGGTTCATTTCAAGAATATATAAAGATATGAAATTTGAATTTATAATTTTAGACTGTTGAAGATACATTAAAAATGCATTATTTATAATAACAAAAAATCAATGATTAGTGTTAATATCATAATGTAAATAAATACAAATAAATAACTATGTCAAAAATATAGATCATAATGTCAAAAATAAAAATTATAATGTCAAAAATGTTGATCATAATGTCAAAATAAAAATTACAATGTCAAAAATATATATATAATGTCAAAATAAAAATTACAATGTCAAAAAGTTCACAATAATGTCACAGTACTAATGTCATTATTGAGATCTTTATTACAATATCAAAATGTATAATTTAAAAATTCATTGACGGAGTAAAAACACATGTCAAGGGGCCTAGCAAAAATTTTACATTTAAACTTATTAATTGGTAACATTCTCAGGGATGGTGGTAATTTATTATAAATTTTAATTGTGATGAGAACTGGTGTTATGATTATAAAGTATTACAAAAATACAGTAATATATTCTCATTTAAAAATCTCGCTTTCCATATCTGTACATGGATAGTAGCAAAAAGTTTAGGGGGAGTCTTTTCGCCGCGGATTGATTTATGACTGCCACAAAAACTTCCATTCACAATGCAGAGATTGTTCGCTTATAAACGAGACGTAGACATTGTGCAATTTTTCTTCTTCTATTTTGATACCTGTTGACGTAAGTAAATGTAGTTTTTGCTTTAGAAAGTAAAGAAAATATATTATATTCTATGTAGCAGCAATAAATGTTTTCTTTTTGGGTTTCTTAGTGGTCGACGTTTTCCTGAGATTTCCTGAGGTAAAAAGTTGGAAATTTTGAACGACAAAAATCGACACTAAATACTAAAAAAATAAAGAGATTCGTTCAATCCATGATGTCTGCGGTTGAGATTAGTCGTGAAGAACATAAGGCCTTAGCCGTTCTAGGTTACCATGAGAAAACCTAATCCTGGGTAGTAAGAAAACCAAAAAACTTATAAGTTAACTACGTGACAAAACTTAAGTCTAAGGTCTTAGTCTTAGCCCATAACTGATGCTGATATCAAACAATCATCACGAGTTGTGTTTTTTAAACCTGAATACAACCGTTATAGTTTGGCATTTTGATGAAGAAAGCATATTCTCCCAATAGTGAAACATATGGAACGGTTGAAGATGTTCACCATCACTTGTAGAGTCTACAAAGAACAAGAAGGAAAGAGAAGCCCTGTTGAGCACATTCAAATTAAATGAATATGATACCGGTCCATATGTTCAAGTTTTAACACCACCTTCACTGAAGATAGCAATAGGGGTGAAGACTGGGTAATGAAAACGACATTCTATTTTATCCGCCAGACAGGTAATACAAACATATTAGACACGTATTTTTTGTTTTATCAAAATATCAAAAAATTACTTAGTTAAAACTCATTAAAGTTGGAGAGTGGGGGCTCACTACGTCACTAGCAGGTATAAAAATTACCTACATGTGACGTCATGCGCCATTTCAACACAATATATCTCCGTTATTTTATGACCACGTGAATAAAGAAAAAATACGTGTCCAATACTTTTCAATAATCTACCCGACGGACCAAGAAAAAAAAAATGTGATCTTCCCCTATTCTCCGTGCTGCAAATCAGCAAGATTTTTTTTAATATTATATTTCATATTGTATCATTAGTTTAGTTTAGAATAGGTTAAGTAGCTGAGGACTAACTTGCCTTTTGGGATAAAATCCTCCAATAAAAGATAAGAATTAAAAAAATACAACCAATATGTCCTATTTGCCGACCAAAAACAACAAGAACAAACCCAAGTTCAAGGTTTCTGTTTGGCTTTTATTACATACCGGAGGCGAGAAGGCAGTCGTTCCATGTAAAATATTCAGCCACAACTGGTTAGACTGGAAGCCTTCACTATCGAAAACAAGGCAATGTTAAGGGACTTAGGGAATACCCTGTTTAGGTAATCTACACTACTTTGTCTTAAAACTTAAGTTTCTAATTAAATATTGTTGAACTAGTAGCTGTTAGTGACTGTGTTTCTTATAAACTTCAATCGAAGTTTGATCTGTACTAGGTTGGATTTTCAAAAATTTCCTTTGAATGTATAATGGTCTTTGTTACAGCAACCTAAGACCGAATTTGTGACCGGTAAATGATAATTGGCTTACTCCGTTTGGTATGCCTTTTTTTTACGGATGGGATATCATCAAATGATCCTCCTGCTCTGGGCGGAGCGGAAGGGAATGTAAAACTTGCACTGACTAAACCCCATTCATGTTCCTTTTTAGCCCTTTGCGTTCCAGGGCCATGGTATCTCTTTCGAACAGTCCCGCAGCCCTGGCAGGCATCGGCTCTCTCGTACCCGTTCCGATTTGCTGACATCTCCTTGAGGTGCGCGTGGAACATAAACACAAACCTTGCCGTCGAGATGGCCTGTCGTCATAAGACGGACGGACGTTGAGCTAGCTCATTACTCACCGTCCACAGGCCTGCGCCAACCGTTTTGTTTGCCTCGTGGATCAGCGCAATCCCGTTATACTACCGGAACGCGGATACACTACAAAAGGACACCACGGGTTTTTTATTTAGATAACTTTAGTTTAGTTTCTCGGATTCCAGTTGGTTACACACGGATTCACGTCCAAAAGTTGATCCAGCTATACATTACCGATTGTAATGAAACTTCATACGCATAATCAGGATACATAGGTCTTAAAAGTTACTAAAACATTTTCGAAAACTATTGTGCAGCTAAATTAGACCGATTATAAATTATCTATGGAAACAGAAATTTCCAACTATTTTGTTTTTTAAAGACATTTTGAAAATGTTATTTAGTTACTTTTTAGACCTATGCATCCGGCTTATGCGTATGAAGTTTCATAAAAATTGCTTCAGTCATTTCGGAAAATAAGAACTTTGAAAGTTTGTATGAAATGCCGTAAGGTGTGAACGCTCTTAAGCTGAATCCGGTTAGACTTGAAACCGACCTAAACATAGTTTGGAAAAAGCTAAGCAGATGTTGATAATCTACTACAGAATTTAATTCAACAACGAAATCTCTCATCGTGACTTTCGTAATTTAAAAACATGTTTGGTAAGCTTTATTAATAGCCCAGTGTATGTATCTATAAAATCAGCGGAAATCCATTAAAGGCTATAAAATATTTAATGGCCGCCACGGGAAAGAGTAACCCACTTTACTGTAATATGTTAGAGTATTCTGAAATCGACACAGCCTTCTGTAAACTGAATACATTGACTTATTATTAGTGATACGGAAATAATACGTCATGCTCCCTGGCGGTACCACCTTTGCTGTAACAAGTATAAGTTACATGAACAATTCTATGAAATGTCTATAAAATTCTAGTCCTATTAAAAAAAAGTCTATATCTCTAGTTTCGACGTAAACTTTAATTTAAAGTGGTTGCGCTGCGGAGTATCCTTCCCGGCGAAACCACCATGATATTTCTATTACTATAAATATTACAAGCTAATATGTAGTATCAAATAATTCTATAACAATTCTATATTGAACTAGTACCCCTAAATCCTCAGTATACTTTAAATATACGAACAAAACGGTGCCTCAAACTTTGTTTTCGAAATAATAGCTAAGTGCCTAGATTAAATTTCTTAGCAAATAAAGGTTACGTCAAATATCAAACACGTCAAGTCCTCTAGGCGTTTACTTTATAAGCATACAGATAAATTATTTTCTTGTTTCAATTTCAATAGATTATTGTAATAAAAAATGATATTAGGTGAAATATCTGTGCATCCATCACTGACTAATACTGGCCACTGATAATAATTAAGTGATAAACGAATATTGTCATTTACTATTGTCAGGAAAGTTCATAATTACTTAGAATTTTATTTTATTATAGAATAATAATAGAATGGTTATTTCCTTTTACATTTTCGCGTAATGGCTTATTGTGTATTTTTAACCAACTTTACAAAAAGGAGGAGGTTCTCAACTCGGTTGTGTTTTTTTTTTAAATGTTTCTTACCTCAGTTCTCCGTCATTTATGAACCGATTCGGTTTTTTTTTTATTTGAATTTTTTGTAAATGAATAAGACGTTGTTTTAGTTCAGGCGTAACTACTTAAATAGACTATTTCATCGAGTTAAATATTAAATATTAAAACACAAGTTACACACCAAACAAAAAAGAAAATCATACTTCTTGTTACAATCTGGAAGTACATTATTTCAAATGTTAAAAAAAAAAAAAACAAATCGGTTCATAAATGACAGAGAACTGAAGTAAGAAATATTAAAAAAAAAATACAACCGAGTTGAGAACCTCCTCCTTTTTGTAAAGTAGGTTAAAAACAGACAAGCCATTACACGAAAGTGTAAAAGGAAATAACCATTCTATTATTACTATATTATTAAAATAAAATTCCAATGATGAACTTTACTGACAATAGTAAAGGATAATGACAATATTTGTTTATCGCTTAATTATTATCAGTGGCCAGTATTAGTCAGTGATGGATGCACAGATGTTTCACCTTATATCATTTTTTATTACAATAATCTATTGAAACAAGAAAATAATTTATCTGTATGCTTATAAAGTAAACGCCTAGAGGACATTGTTTGATATTTGACGTAACCTTTATTTGCTAAGAACTTTAATCTAGGCACTTAGCTACTATTTCGAAAACAAAGTTTGAGGTACCGTTTTGTTCGTATATTTAAAGTATACTGAGGATTTAGGGGTACTAGTTCAATATAGAATTGTTATAGAATTATTTGATACTACATATTAGCTTGTAATATTTATAGTAATAGAAATATCATGGTGGTTTCGCCGGGAAGGATACTCCGCAGCGCAACCACTTTAAATTAAAGTTTACGTCGAAACTAGAGATATAGACTTTTTTTTAATAGGACTAGAATTTTATAGACATTTCATAGAATTGTTCATGTAACTTATACTTGTTACAGCAAAGGTGGTTCCGCCAGGGAGCATGACGTGAAATAATGGATATCGTATCTCGAATGTCATCTGTGGTGTGGTACTTAAGTCTCGAAAAAGTAAGAACCCCAAATGGGCACAAATACAAGGTGTTGTTTTTGATCCTCGTCAAAATTCAAGAGGTTATCACAAAAGACATAAATAATTAATTTATGTTACGGGACCTAGTTAATTATTAATAAACGCTGTTTTTTTTTTGTTTAACTTTGTCAGTAGGTATATCCGAATAACCCCGTTAACGTGGTTGGAATAAGAAATTATCGAATAAACGTTTGAGATTGTTTGTATGTTTGTATGTGTGAAAGCGCGGTTATATGGCGAGAATCAGACGGGCCGTGTTTAAAACAGGGTGTTTCACACTTACCGATATCCGTTATTAAGAAAAAAAAAACCTACCCATTTTAATATTGATTCGGGTCGAGAATCATTAGCATAGTTACCTCCTTGAATTAGACGAGGATGCAAAAGAACACCTTGTATAAAATTTCATTCTTCTAACTTTAAAAATGACTAATTTCGATACAATCTTTCATCCCTTTTTTTGCCCCTTGAGGGGTAGAATTTCGAAAAACCACTTCTTAGTAGTCCTTACTCTTCACAAAGAACACACACTCCAAATTTCAGGTCTCCAGGACCAGCGGTTTAGCCTGTGCGTTGAAATCTCAGTCAGTCAGGACTTTGAATTTTATATATGTGTCGTAGGGAGGTGATTTTATTTCGTTAGACACGGTCTTCATGTGGGCAGAACATGGGTTTCGTGCTATGAAAACACACACTACAAAATCAAAAGTCATTTATTCGAACTAGGCTGATAATCAGCACCTTTTGAATGTCAAAATTACAAGAGACAGTCCCCCAAAACGCCCGCCCTTCGCCACTTCCTAGTGTTTTAGCTGGGAAGAAGAAGTGGCGGAACAAACTCCCCAGCAACACGTCTGTCTGTTAGGTTAGAAGAACCAGATTCTATACACAAAGTACACTGCTTTTATCGAACTAACAAATTACTTGAAATTACAATCCAAGACAGTAACACTAGGCACAATGAATCGGAGTACAGTTTCGGGACGTCTTGACTCCACCGCGATCAGACACTGACTGTCCTCCTCGCCGCGAGCTCGAAACATCACGACTCTGTAGTAAGCGCGCTTAGGTGTGGGTAGACTGGTAAGTAGGTCGTTTTTGGCGCGCTTTCGATTCATGTCCGTACTAATGACTGTCTCCGACATATGTATATAGATTTCATGTCCCTTAGTCGAGATTCACAGGATCTACTCAATTAATTCTAGAACAAATAGCACAAACATGCACGACATGCAAATAGATAAATACCGGAGAAAATATCATCATCATCTGCCGAGCCTTTTCCCAACTTTTTTTTTTCTTTTTTTTTTTTTGACGGCACGGTTGGCGCAACGGCTGAGCGATCGACTGCTGCGCTGCGTGTCTCGGGTTCGATCCCCGCACGGAACAAATATTTGTATGGCCTACATATAGTTGTTCCGGGTCTGGCTGTTTGTGTATGTGAGTTTAAATGTTTGTAAACGCACCCACGATACAGGAGAAATTCCTAGTGTGGGGCAATGTTTCTAAAAAAAGAAAGAAAGAAAGAACTATATTGGGGTCGGCTTCCAGTCTAACCGGCTGCAGTTGAATACGAGTATTTTACATGGAGCGATTGCCTATAGGACCTCCACAACTCAGTTAGTACTGGGTAATACCCTGTAAGTAATACATTTAGTAAGACCCCTTGCCTTTAGCCCCTATACCTTTGGTAAGACATGGTTTTCAGACTTTCGGGCCACTGACTACCTGTAACGACAGTCGAGACCAACGGTTTAACGTGCTATCCGATTCATAGAGCAAATTCGGTTGGTAATGGGTGGTCACCCATCCACAGGCCAACCTAAGCAAACGCGGCTTAACTTATAGATTGATACGAGTGGCTCTTATTATTTAGCCACAAGCTCCTCTAAAAAATATATATTCAACGATCTTATTTTTTTTAAAGCCTCCAAAATGTTTAAGAAGCAATTTCAAATTAATATACATGCCTAATTTCTTGACAAACACCGTCTTAAAAACTTTTATAAACACAACAGAGGATACTTAATAACTGTACACTCAAGTACATAACTTAAAGAACACGAAGATTACTTTAAAATTTGATTCAAACAGACAACAAGGGGATATTAAAATATCAATTTGACGCCTTAATGTCCGACGAAGTTGGTTCACTTCGTCATACTAAAACTTTTATAACTTGAGAAAATTTGAGAGGAATTTTGTTCAAGAATAGAGGTGTCATCGAGAAATTTTGAAACTTAATATCCAGCTGGTACCAGAATTTGAATTTTGGAGTCAACTACGCAAAATGATATAAGCATGGTATTGTGGAACTCTTGAAGTTTATTTTAAAGAGTTATTTCTGAGAAGTAAATCATAAAAATTAAGTTTCTGGATAAAGACTATTTGGTTGAAGAAGTAATATTACTTCAACACATTGAAAGTTAAGGAAAACGTGTGTGTGTCTGAGTGTGGTTATAAAATCTACACACTCTATAGGGTCAATTCACACGTACCACAACCACACCACGTCGCAGCGACAAAATGTGGTCAAGCTGTGGTTACGTGTGAATAGTGTCGCAGCGGCTTTTTGCAGTTGCGTTGTGGTACCGACAAAATGTCGATGTGGTTGCGTTGTCGCTGTCGTTGCGATGTGGGAACCACGTGGTCACGCAGAATGAAAGGGGGGAGCGCAGGCGCCAGCTAGGCGCGCGCTGTTGATGACGTCATGTCGTGGCGATGTGGCCGCGGTGCCGCCGCCGGTGGTGGCGTTGCCGTCGCGATGTGGTTGCGATGTGGTCGCATTACACAGGTGGTCGATAGCAACGGCAAAATGTGGTACGTGTAAATTGTAATATTAATTTTCAATACAAAATATACGCCCGGCCACATGGCGTCGTTGTGGTGTGGTTGTGGTACGTGTGAATTGACCCTTAGTGACTGCCTTGTTGGTCGAGTGGCCCTAAGTACACTGAACTAAGACTACTGAACATGAGATCCTGGGTTTGATTCTCGGGTCGGGCTAAGTGTTATTGGGTTTTCCCATCAAGAATTTCTCAACAGCATCCACGGAGTCTGAAATTGTGCCCGGTTGATGGCAATAGGGATACACTCACCTCCATTACATGGGACTTAAAAGATAACTGGGGAAATTTGGGTGTACTATTAGGTACACCTCTGCGAAACCGTTTTTTTTAACGACGTGTAATCATCAAATGACCCCCCCCCCCCCCGCTCTGGGCAGAGCGGGAGGGAGTGTCAGACTTGTACTGACTAAAACTAAACCATGTTACTTCTAAGCCCTTTGTGTTCCAGGGCCACGGTATCTCTTTCGAACAGTCCCGCAGCCTGCTTGGACCCTTTCCGGTTTGCTAACTGCTGACATCTCCTTGAGGCGCGCGATCCCTCGTGTTCCTCTGCCAAACCCTTCGATTCGATCCATTACAGGCGTGATGTTATATTCAATGAAATAACAGTAAGTCAGGTGTATTGTCGTAGATAGCAATTACTGTGATGTCATCGTGAATAGTCATCCTCTTTTAGGGGTATGAGGAACAGGTTGTAAAGTTCCTCATCCCCTATTGAAAAGGGAGAATCCTCTGACAAGACGGGTGTTATGTCTGGTGGGCAACTGCCCGACAGTTGTTGTCGGGTTTTTCAAAATACTCTTAAGTCGATGTAAACTTTGCCTGCGTCTTGTAGGAAATTGATGTTAGTTCTTCTGTCTAGTCATAGATGGCGCTGTAGTACTTTTTGTAGATCGCTACACCCTCTTATTCTGGGTAGAATAATAGGAATCAGATATCACTGTATATTTTTGGGCAAAGTGGGTACTTTCTTAGCCACAAAACGCCGAAGAAGAAGCGAAGCATTGAGCAAACATTCTTTAAAATACTAGGGGTAAGATACGCGAGACGAAGATTCCTAATCATCATTATCCTACGCCCTTAAAATATATTTCCAAAGCTAGGTAAAGTCATTACAAAATCAGGTAAATTTCCTCCTAAAATAATATGAATTAAACCAAGGTAAGGTTTTGGGAGACACTGTATTTGTTCATATAGTTTTCCAGAAGCTAAAAGCTTATGCAGCAAAAGTTTTGTTTACTCTTGAGTATTTTTAAATTAAAAAAATATATATAAGCCAGCTCATTTACACAATTAACTATATCGAAAGGCGTGGGTGGATGACCGGGGCATTTGAGCTACGGCAACGTAGCTCGGAAGACATGTATATTTAATACATTCTGGTTCAACCCATTTAAGTCACTAATAATCTAAATTAAAAAAATATTACTTTTTGCTAAACAGAATTAATTTTCTGGCTTCTTACTTTAAAAATCACAGACCATTACACAACTATTTATCCTTACACTTACGCCGCAGCCAACAACTATTATCAATAACATTTAAATGACTATTTTCGACATTATTTTTCAAGCGAACACACACGTGGGCAATTGCCGTACTCCACGCGGGCGAAGCCGCGGGCAGAAGCTAGTTCACCATACAATAATTATCTACGTCACACACACCTAATACACAAATTCATCCATCAACCACACAAAGCACAACTTCCACACGAAGAGGAAGAAGAAGGAGATAGAGATAAAAAGAGGAGGATAGGTTATCATTTATTTTTATTAAACCGACGCCAAGTCAAGTACTTATCGGAAAACCGTAAAATAATTAATTCAATCATAATAAACCAGTTCAACCATTTAATTGACCAAAACTACACCTTTCGTAACCAAACCCGACGTAAATTTTCATCAATGAAAGTATGAAACATGGGTAACGCAATGCTTTTAAACAATCAGCGCAAAAGGCAATAACTTAGCACTTTACAGTCGCTCTGAAGAAATTGAAGTGCCCGTTGGCTTGGAGTAACAGCTACTGTTACATTTTTAAAACAATCGGGATATTAAATTCTAAGTTTGCTTTGAGCAATTTTGTTATGCACCTTGGCTTTCATTACATAATATTGAGTGCAAGACGAATAAATTGTTTTAAATAATAACAGTCAACAACAGTCACACACCAATCAGATAGAGTCAGACAAAAGTCTTATGAGCGTTGTTGCTAGTAAGACCGAGGGCCGTCTTATGAGGCACCTGTGCGCAGTGCACGCACTATTGCCAGGTGTCACCGTGAGGTGGCGTAATAAGTATTATTAGTTATTTTCGTCGTTTGTTTTGGTCTATTATACTAACATAGGTAAGGAACACTAACAATAATGAATTTTATAACACATTTGCTCGTAAAGGGTCTCTTATTGCACCAAGTTCAGTATCGTAATGTATCACATTACGCACTAGTGCGGTAATGTAAAGTAGAACGCACGGCTTATCATAATGCTCCGTCTAAAACGAACGGTACTTTTTTAAATCTTAGCAAAGAGTTTTTATGTCAGAAAAGTAGTCAACATTTTATTAATAAAATTAAGTTGGGAGATAAAATATAATAAATAAACATTTAATTCTTTAATTTAATCAATTTTGACCATAAATTACAACCATTTATCTGTAACAAAACACAAAAATATTAATTTACTTTATTAGTAATACTGGCTGTTTTTGTGCCTTTGCCTTAAAAAAAGCGTAAAAATTATTCCGCGCGCTTTCTCTTTACGCTGTATTGTTTTTGTTTGAAAATGTCATCCGAATTTTATTTATTTCCTCGCAAATGTGTTATAAAACGTCGTATGACATACGTGCGCTTTGATGATTACAGCCTCTGCTTTCTTGTAGCAATATCGCCTAGGCTGTAATTTTCAACTTACCGCACTTATATCATAATGTACTATTATCGTTGCATTATTTGTAAGACTGTCACTATCATCATCTCATGCATGCAGCTGAATACCAGTCACATGGAGCGACTGCCCATCTGACCTCCACAACCTAGGTAGTACTGGATAATACTACACCTCTGGGTAAGACTATTTGTCAGACTTTCAGGTCACTGAGTGCTTGTAACGACAGTCTGAGATCTAAAAATGACAGCCGGTACCAACGACTTAACTTGCTCGCCCAGGCACGGAGGAAACTCGATATGTTATGGACGGTCAGTGTTCACCCGTGACGACATGGTTGGCGCAGTGGCTAAGCGATTGACTGCTGCGCAGCGTGTCACAGGTTCGATCCCCGCAAGGAACAAATATTTGTAAGGCCTACAGATAGTTATTACGGGTCTGGCTGTTTATTTATGTGAGTTTAATTGTTTGTAAACGCACCCACAATACGGGAGAAATTCCTAGAGTGGGGCAAGATTTAAAAAAAAAATATTGTAACCATTCAGAATAACCAGCACAAGAACTTGTTCTTAGCGTGGCGACGGCAACTTTTCTTTAAATATGTGTGGCCCAAAATTCAGCTATGCGAACTCCGCTCAGTGATGCAGTCATAAGATCGTCAAGTGCTTAGGTGACAGGGCAAGCAGCGCAAGATGGAAGGTTGGCCATTGACTGTGGAGACACGCCGCAAACACACTAATTTAATACCACAGTAAAGGCCTGTAGCGACCACAAAAAGCAACATACTACAAAAAGTCTACAGCGCCATCTATGATACGACTTAGTAACTAACATCAATTCCTACAAGTCGCAAGCAAAGTTTACATCGACTTCAGTATATATAGAGAAACCCGATAACAACTATCGGGTAAGCCTAAGTACATCCATAGGATGCAAGTTTTACAGAACCGGTTCTTACGCAGAGTCACGGGAGCCCCTTTTTATGTCCGTAATGACCGTCTACACGTAGACCTTAGAATGCCCACCGTCCTTCAGTTTATGAAACGTCTTTCGAAGCGTTTCTTCGATAACGCCATTAAACACCGTAATCCCCTGATCGCAGCGGCCGCCCGTTACGAACCCTCGCGCATTAGTACAGTACGCCGTCCTAGGCATACCCTTGTCACTCCAGATGATGCTATCACCCTCCTCCAGGAGAGTAGCAAAGAGACTAGCACTCTTAAAAAGTTCCGACTCAAACCGCCGTCTTTCCGACCTCGCCGTCGAGGTACGTCGCGACGTCCCGGTCCATGCCCTCCCCGACCCTCGCTCGAGCCAGCCCGCGATGCTGTGCCAGTAGTTTTAAATCAGCCCCTAAATAATGATACCATTCAGATCCAGCCTGTCCCCATGCAGTCTTCCCCCAGCGACGCCCTAAGCCGAGGTTCGTACCCCACAGGGGGTGCCCTTAGCGTGCAGTCGCTTAGTTTGTAAGTTTTTATGCCCTGGCTGGAGGCCTTACTCTAAAGGCACCCACAGGATAGTCCGGTTAAGCAGACGACAACCTCATAGGTTGAACTGCGAGATGCCATTCACAAAAAAAAAAAAAAAAAAAAAACAACTATCGGGCAGTTGCCCGCCAGACATAACACCTGTCTGGCCGGAGGATCCTCCCTTTTCAATGGAGTATCGAGGAACTTTACACCCTGTTCCTCATACCCCTAAAGGCCTCCCACGAGGTGGACCGGGTCCCCTACGGGACCGATGATCCGGCGAAGACTGCAGGAATTCGCTGGACCCAAGAAGCACACGCCCAATCCAGGTTTGACGACGTTTGGGGGAGGCCTATGTCTAATTTGATGACGATCGTAGATTCTAGTTTTGCAGGTCATTATCATTACCTTATTGTGAAGCTGTACTGTTTACCTCTTTGATCTATTGCTACAAGCGCTACGGCTGCGCATCGGGTTCTGGGTTCTA
Organism: Cerastis leucographa; assembly: GCA_963082945.1. NCBI lineage: Eukaryota > Metazoa > Arthropoda > Insecta > Lepidoptera > Noctuidae > Cerastis > Cerastis leucographa. The sequence continues at coordinate 7,649,475 of OY720382.1, forward strand.
TTGATAGGTATATATTGATATCCAGAAACATTCGATTCCGAAATATTTGTTTAAAAAAATGTAAAAAAAATGTGTGCATGTTTATATTATTATTTTATTATGTACTTACTTAACTTTTTTTTCTTATTTGCTTTGTAATTTTTGGATGCCATTAATAATTTTAAATTGTATCATTGTAATAAAGGGAAAACACTAGCTCCTGTAATACAGTGTACACTAGCACAGGAGCTAGGGAATTTCATAAAAATGTTTGTATAATTAATGCCAATAAAGAATTATTATTATTATTATTATTATTTATTATAGGTCACGCAAAGTTTAAACATAAACGAAACGTGGGTGTGGTACACCTTAGCTCTATTCTTTGGTGATTTCAATGTTATATCATATAGCATTGAAATCACCAAAGAATAGATCTTTGGTGATTTCAATGCTATATCATGGAACTTTATTAGTCTGGACTAACACGCTCTATTCACGTTTTAGGAAACCAGAGAGCGAGTGAATTTATTTTTTTATTATTATTTATTTATTAAACAATTTTTATACAAACTTTCATTTAAAAACTAAGCCCCACAAAACTGTTTTCACAGTTTGTCTGTGGGAACGGAATGGTTTGATCAAGGGCAGTCAACCTTTCCTCAATGTTTTGATGCTGCATTTTAATCTTCATAATATGCTCCTTACCAAATTACAGGAACCCACTCTATAACATACTCGCCATAAACGATTTTTTTCGAAACAAACCTGCGTAAGATGGATGGACCGATTCGTCTTCCCACGCAAAACTTTTGCGAAGAACAAATTAGTAGTATTTATTTGATTCACGAGGCTTTCCTTTTATTGTACTTTGTGGGTAAACAAGGATATTACTTGGCGTAATAAAAATATCTTCAATTCATCCGATAATAGTTTATTCATCAAGACTAAAATTAGATTTTCTTTGAACAAAACAGAAATAGTATTTGCTAAGTTTTATCAGTTTCGAACAACGACAAAGAAGCAAAAAAATAAATGATTTTCCCAAGCAATATTAATTACAAAAATAGACCGGTCTTGAGAAGTGATTAGCGCTCAGCAGGCTGAAAAACAAAACAAATTAATGCGAACAGTAGGTACTACATATCTAACTGCAATACTTACCAATAACAGCCGCAGGGGTCGATCTTTAAGGTTAAGCCGTGCTTGGCGAGGTTGATCCGTGGATGGGTGACCATAATGACATACCGAGTTTCCTCCGTGCCTCGGAAAGCACGTTAAGCCGTTGATCTTGGCTGTCATTAGTAGAACTTTGATAGACGTTACGAGTAATCAGAAGCCAAAAGACTGACATCCAGTCCTACCAAGGGGTATCGTAATACCCAGTTACTGGGTTGTGGATGTAAGATAGGCTGTCGCTTCATGTAAAATACTGGTACGCAGCTGCATCCGGTTAGACTGGAAGCTGACCCCAGTTCCCAGTTCCCAGTTTGGGAAAAGGCTAGGCAGATGATGATGTATTACTAGATTGTGGTCGTTATACAAGGTGTTGTTTTGTATCCTGGTCAAATTCAAGGAGGAAACTATGCTAATGATTCTCGTTCCGAATCAATAATAAAATCGGTATGTAATTTTTTTATTATTATTATTTACGGAAATCGGTAAATGTGAACCACCCGTGTTTTAAACGCAGGCCGTCTGATTCGCACCCTATAACCCCGAATTCATACGTACAAATAATTTCAAACGTTTATTCGATTATTTCTTATTCCTTAAACCACGTTATGGGGGTTATTCTGAAATACTGACAAACTTAAACAACCATAAAATCAGCGTTTACTAATAATTAACCAGGTACCGTATTTTTTATTGATTATTTAGGTCTTTTGTGACAACCTCCTGAATTTTGACGAGAATGCAAAACAACACCTTGTATATCAAAAATACTTTTTTCTTGACTATACAAATCACAAAATTAGTCAGCGGGATCTGTTGACCAATTCAAAAATGCACTTGGTCAATTGAGTAACGACTCTAACTACGCGTCGACAACAAATAAATGGGATAAGGCCAGGAAAATGGTTACATAATATATGTATATTAAAAATTTACCTGGTCACGGACAGTGCTCCGGTTTGACACATTTTCCATTTTTTTTATTAAAAACAAATCCTTTCTTGCACACACAACGGGGTGGCTTGCATTCATCTGTGCACACTTGGTAAGGACCCGGGTTAGCACAAGTTGGTTCACAAGCACTCGGGCACGTATCGTATACTGCGTTTTCGTCTTCACATTCTGGCACTGGTAAGTAAAGAAAAGGGCACAGTAAAAACAAATGAGCAAAAAAAAAACATTGTGGTGATATGAAGGGTGTGCACTTATGTTCAGGTGGGTCAGTATGATTCGGCACATCAGGGCGGCATATCTTATGTTACTCTTACTTATCCATACTAATACTAATATAGTAATATACTAATCCATACTATATATCCATACTTCCATACTAATATTATAAATGCGAATGTCACTCTGTTTGTTTGTTTGTTACCTTTTCACGACTAAACGGCTGATCGGATCTTAATAAAATTTGGCAAGAAGATAGATTTCAACCTGGGGAAGGACATAGGCTATATATAATCACGCTACGACCAATAGGAGCGGAGCAGCAATAAAAAATGTTGCGAAAACGAGGAAAATGTGACGCAGACGAAGTTGCGTGGGACAGCTAGTATACTAATATCCATACTTCCTTACTAATATTATAAATGCGAATGTCACTCTGTTTGTTTGTTTGTTACCTTTTCACGACTAAACGGCTGATCGGATCTTAATGAAATTTGGCAAGAAGATGGATTTCAACCTGGGGAAGGACATAGGCTATATATAATTACGCTACGACCAAAAGGAGCGGAACAGCAATAAAACATGTTGCGAAAACGGGGATAATGTGACGCGGACGAAGTTGCGTGGGACAGCTAGTAATATTATAAACGCAAAGGTTTATGAGGATCGCTAGATGGATAGATGGGTTTTTGTTACTCTTTCACGCAAAAACTACCTACAACAAGAAAGTGGTTACAACTTTGTGAAGTCCCTGAATCCTGGGCTAGATGATGTAACTGTGTTACAAGAGATAGTTCATAACTTGAATAACCACTTAAGATCTTTTTTTATGTACCGACCTCCACACGGGCGCGGCCGCCGGCATAAGCTGGTTAAGATATAATTATGTGCAGTTGTTGCACCTTAATTAATAAATATAGAAAAAGCCGCTCGCCATAGTCCGAATTGTGCAGAACCAACCAGAACATGATACGGGAATGCTAGTCGCCAAACATAGAATGTACTGTACCGTACCGGATGATGTAACCATGTTAACATTGAAAAAAACTATTACCTGGACAGTTCTCTGGTTCGGTACATTTGCCATCCACTTCATTTATAACAAATCCTGGTTTGCACACACAGCCGGGATCCATGCACTGGTCACTGCAGGAGTCATATTGCTGGTTGGTACAAGTCGGTTCACAAGCACTTGGACACACGCTAAACACCGCGTTTAGATCCCCATCGCAACCTTTTGCTGTTGAAAATGTCACATCTATTTAGGAAACAAAATCACAGCAAATATTCAACTGAACATGAATTTTAATGAGCTGAAGGAAAAAAAATAAAGGAAGTGTTTTTGGGTTTTTTACATCATAAATTTCTCAGTAGCAGTAACGAAGTTTGTATTTGTGCCCGGTTGCTGGCAATAGACTCGACCCCTATTACGTGGTACTTAAACATAATGTTGGTGCACTCAAACTCAAACTCAAGGCATTTATTTCAATAGGGGATAATCCTCTTTTTTTTTTCTTTGTCCGTCGGGTAGTTTATTGGAAAGTATTGGACACGTATTTTTTCTTTTTTCACGTGGTCATAAAATTACGGAGATATATTGAGTTGAAATGGCGCTTGACGTCACATGTAAGTAAGTTTTATACCTACTTGTGACGTAGTAAGCCCCCACTCTCCAACTTTAATGAGTTCTAACTAAGTATTTTTTTGATATTTTGATAAAACAAAAAATACGTGTCTAATATTTTTGTATTACCTGTCTGACGGACAAAATAGAATGTCGTTTTCTTTACCCAGTCCGATCCCCTATTAGAACATTACAGGCAATTTGTATGTAAAAAAAAAACTTGCGATAATCATTAAATATGTCACCACTATTGAAATAAATAAATTGAAATAAAAAACGTAACCAAAAAAAAAATTGTGCGTGGAGTCCCTCCGTGCGGAAGAAGTGAAACGTCGTAATACTACACGCATGCTTTCGAGTGCCACGCATTCACTCTCGTTATTTTATTGAGCTTCTAAATAATATGTTGTTGTTTTCTTGTTGTATTACATACATAATTATTACATTAGTTTATCGAGGTTATTCTACTCATGGAAATTGAGCGAAGGCTGGTCACACCGAAGAGTCGAATGCATGACTGTTTGCACGCCATCTTGCTTACCTAGTAGAACTACGTAGTCACAAATCTTGTAATACTGCCATCTCATAATGCCATGAGTTTTAGGAAATATTCCCCCTCCATGGTAGCGTTAAACTTGTTGGAAGTCGCTTAAGAAGTTTCAGTCGCCTAGTGTATGTGAAAACGGGCAAATAATAAATTGTAAAAGTAAAGTTCAACTTACGACAATCCTTAGCTGGAATACAAATTCCATCGGAATTCCTCAAATGATTCTTCTTACATATGCATCTAGGCTGACAGTTCAATAACAAGGTATTGCACACGGATGGTTGATTGTTGACATCTTCACAGTTTTCAGCTAAACATGCGGATGGGCAGCTATTCCATTCTTCATTAGGTCTTGTGCAATTAACTGGACCTGTAGCGTTAAAACAAGGCTATTGAAACCTTGTAATTCAATCCAAATACGAAGTATATTTGGATTGAATTCTACTTGAACTGCTTCGCTTTGAGTTCATTTTTGCTTGCTTATAGTGATCGGCTATTAAAGATAGCCGATTACTACACAAACGAATATGTAAAGAAAAGAGTCCATAATTTGTAATCCGATAAATATTAAATCACTTCTTCTTTATATGCAATATCCTGTTACTGACAAACAGCACACGTAATATATCTTTCCCTCCTCTCACCAACCATTTAACTTCAAATATGCGCGCTTTTCTTACGATTAATATTAAATTCACTATCAATAAGTACTTCTTAAAAATCACAATCCTAGTAAACATTACAAATCAAAATTGCTTTTTATAGGAAACGATACGATCGATCAATTATTTCCTATTCCAACTTCTGTTTTTGTTGTCGCCTCCCTCCCTCGCAAATGGAAAATGCAATTAACATTAAAAATCACTTACGGCACTTGGATGACGTGATACATTTGGGATTTTTACGGCTTTTCTTTTTATTGTTTATATTACAAATACAGCCTGACAGACAATCGCCTTCCGGAGGATCACAAAATACTAATTCTCGACTGTCATTTACTGGGCAATAGTCATCTGGGCAATCCCTCCTGCAATCGACGAAGCGTCCTTTCTTACCACATGGGTTTCCACCTAAGAACATTGTTAACAATAATTTTGTCAGTCACCTATGATACGTAATAAAAAAACTTTATTGTACACCAAAATCTAAACACAACTGTTTTACAATATTTTTAATTCTATGGTAAAACTGGCGGTCTAATCGCTGATAGCAATATCTTCCAGACAATCTTTGGATAGACTGTCATCATCTGCCTAGCCTTATCCCTACTTTGTCGGGGTCGGCTTCCAGTCTTACTGGATTCAGCTGAATACCAGCAAAAGCGACTGCCTGTCTGACCTCTAAAACCAAGTTAGTACGAACATAAAACAAAAAAAACTAAGATTGCGTTTTAACTTTTGGAGATTTAGAGCCAATTTTGTGATAAAACCTAGAAGATATTCAATTCATGCATGAAATCGAAAAAATATCAACGTTGATAGAATTATAAGTGGTAAACTTCCCATATATTGTTGACTTTTCTACTAGAAATAATGTTTATCTAGGGCTCCAGGATCTCTATTGGATTGAATTCTAGGTTTAAAAAAACGATTTTTTTTATCAGAAAAGGTCAGAAATGTCTTAAGAATAAAGAAGTAAATATGTTTATTAGGTACATGCCACAAGTGCACACAACATGAAACAAAAATAACTAGAAAACTTAAATGAAACACAAAAAAAAAGTTAAAAATTGTATGTCTCATGGCTACGCCAAATAGGCCCAGTTTAGCAAAATACCGGCCAGTTGGGCTGCCCGACGCGACGCTGGTTTTCAACTGGACCTAAGATAGTGATGTGACGGACGTAAAATTGTTTCATAGTTGTGTCAAAGTGTAAATGTGATCAGGTACTTAAATAAAATAAGATTGTGTACAGCAATAAGAACAACAAATTAACTACGTAACATTGTTTCCAGAAAATTGTTTCCAGATTCGTAACTCTTAAAACCAATCAATATTTTACTTACCAGGACATTTGTCAGGTAAGATGCATAGACCAGTTGAATTTGACAGCAAATGTCCAGGTTTGCATTGACATGCAATTGGATAGCACGCTCTCTTGCACTGAATTTGGTTCGGTGCGTCGCAAGTAGACGGGCATGCCTTGGGACAACGTTTGGGTACTGCGTTGGGGTCACCGTGGCAGGGTATTTCAGCTGAAATATTATGAACGAGAGTGTTATATGGATATAAAAACTTGGCGTTATAAAGTTTGTCAGCACTGTTGGGGCAGTGGCTGAGCGATTGGCTGCAGGGATGCATGTCGCGCGTTCGATCCCATATCACCTACAGGTAGTTGTTCCAGGTCTAGCTGTTTGAGTATGTGAGATTAGACGTTTGTAAACGCACCCACGATACAGGAGAAATTCCATGTAGGAGGGTAAATTAAAAAATAAAAACGATATCTTATTTTCGTGTGAGATTGATCCGCTGTGATATAACATATTCTAAACAAATCGAGTTATTTTATTTAATGTACAAGGTGTCATTTTTACATTTTTACCGCTCATTCAGTTATTGGACTGCGCAATTAGTTTTAGAATTGACATTGTATGATAAAATAACTGACTAATTGATTTTTTATTACTGTCCATGTTTTACTGTCGCAATAATTAATCAACCACCATTAAATTAAAAAAAACTGCTCAATATGTTTTCCAACTGATCATAATAACATCTCGAATATTTAAACAACAGCTCAAAAAATTAGTTCCCATAAGAAATTATCGAATAAACTTTTGAGATTGTTCGTATGTGTGGAACCGATTGTGTGTATGTGGGTGTGTGTATGGTACCGATTTCCTGCCTACACATTTTGTTATTGATTCGGGACGAGAATCATAAGCATAGTTACCTCCTTGAATTAGACGAGGATGCAAAACAACACCTTGTATGTACAGGAAAATGTACCGGTTGACAGTAGACGTCCTCTGGCTGATAAATGATGTGGGGGAACCCCCTACTACCGGCTAATGCAAATATTTAATAAAAAAAATATTTTTGCCTATTCCATAATCAGCAAAAACTTACTTCTATTATAAATGCGGAATTTTGTGAGGGTAAATGGATAAGCAATGGAAGAATGAATAATCTTCCACGCAAAAACTACTGAATAGATTTGGATGAAATATGTCACATAGACATTTTATGAAAAAACAGAAAAAATACTTTTTATCCCGGAAGTACGATCCCGTGGGACAGTTATCGAACACCACGTGGACGAAGCCGCTTGCATAAGCTATACAGGGTTTAACGGAAAGGGTAAAAAAATATCTGCTGCCCCGTACAAAATTTCAATACCTACTCGCATTGAGGTGTTACAAAGTCCTAACAGTAGTAGCAAAAATTTTTGGACAAGTCGGACCGTATGCGATTCGCGTATACCTTATACGTACAATGGCCCAATAAAGAGGCTAAGTTTGGAAACAGCCCAGCTAGCCTAAACCTATTCGACCCAAATGTAGGGTGCAGCTGATATTTTTTTCGCTATCACGATGTTTATCCGATGGAGAAAAATGTTCAGTTTGATGATCTGTAGCATACCCTTAAGTATGTAAATACCGTCACACCTTGTATAGTCTTTTATAAGAAGCTGCATTAGAAAACCTTAAGAACAAGATATAAAACAAAAAAGGTTACTTACGTGGGCAGTCTTGAATAGGAATGCAATTTCCTCTTTTTTCTGACAGAATATAACCTTCTTTACAATCGCAGCCGTCTTGATTTTCTTTTGGTGGATTATACCCACAGTTTAGAGGGTTTGGTGATGCACAAGTTCGCTGGCACTCATCAGGAATTTGACAGGCTGTAATAGAGATTCAGGACTTAATAATTACTCTTGGCACAGCCATGATTAAAACCTTTACAGTGAATGTCAACCGTAAACAGTTGTATATAGGGTTTTAAACAGGTGGTGTTATAAATGTAAACGAATAGAATTTCAACATTCATGAAAAAGTGTTTCAAGATTTTGACTTCTGCTTAAAACCAATATCGGCTAATAGCATGCGGCAACGGCAACAACCGCTTGTATTATAATATCTATTAGCTTAAGAATAATCGGCCTGTAATATAACTGTTGGACCAAAGGCTTTTTCTATGTCTACGCTTTTTCTATACATATATTTTTGTATATCTCTCTCTGTGAACCACCATCAACCACGCAGGTCCAGTATGGGTTCGTAAATGATAAAGTTTACATTTAATTTTTGTATATGTTTATCAGTATTAATAAAACAACGTTTTTCTCCTCGCGCTTAGCAAAAATTCGTACGGTAATATTTACAAACAACATTTTAACAATATGGTTCACAACGAGTTTGAAAGTTATGTTCTTAAGTCACATACAAAATAGTGTATAACACAAGTTTATGATACCGCTTAATTATGCTGTTTAATGAAAGTAAAATTCTGCTAAAATGCCACATTTTTTGCATGGTATGATAACAGATGGACTCTGAGTTTTTTACCAAATACAAATGCCATCGATCAGGGAAACTACATTAGGTTATATTGTGCAAAACGTAGAACATATCAATGTGAAACGAATTATGAATACCTAATTAAATAAAATTAATAGTCCTAAGCTGTGGTATGTATTCTAATAGTATCTATCCTCATAAGTGATAACATATGTATTTATTTATTAAATCTTTATGCACAACTATAAAAAAAAAACACTGTACAAAGGCGGACTTAATGCCTCAGTCATTTTCTACCAGTCTACCTTAGGGTGATGCAGATAGAAAACATAGTAGGTGCAGCATAACAAATGGTAAGAAAACATTTTAAAAATAAAGAATATAACGATACATACATAAATACATACATTTTTAAAACAATAAGTAAAGAGAGACACAAACTAACAACAATTTAATTATGAGATGAATCTGCCACCTTCTTAAGTAAATGATCGCGAGATTTACCTGCAGCATACCTTAAACCAACTTAAAACAAACAAAGAATTAAAAAATAAGTTTTTGTGTATGTTAGTTTCGCACCCACGATACAGAAGTAATTCCTGCTGTTGGTCCAATTCGTTTTTTTTTTTATTAAAAAAAGTGGAACACAAAGTCAGTAAGAAACGACAGTCAACGAGACAAATCTTTCATCAAGTTCAGCTATAATTAAAAGACTCAGATGAATTTCGAAAAACAACAAGATGTCGCTAGGCACTAGTTCAAACTCTAAAGAGGACATTGGGATCGCAATAAAAGCCATAGGGAAAAAGAAGAGAAGAAAAAAGGCAGGCTAAGAAGAAGAAGAGGAAAAAAAAAGTCAGAAACAAAAGACAGTGAACATAAAAAAACTTACGTCCAGGACACTGGTCATTCGGTATACAAATCCCGCTCCCATTCCTTAGGTGGTCAGGAAGACAGTCACACCCAGGTTCACAGATTTTCGATTCATTCGTGCAAGCGTAGTCAGTGTATGCTATATCACAGTTTTGGGGTGGGCAGATCTGTCTGCAAGGTACTGAGACTTCGTTGTAACCACATGTTGGTTCAGGTTCCACTACAAAATAATAAAGACAAATAAACTGGATACTATGAGCAGTCATTTGAAGATAATATGTCTGTTTTAAACAAAGTATAACGATTTTTCGTTAAGCTAGTGCACCTTTACTGACAAATTCATGAGACAGAAAATCTAAGGTAGATTCTATTATCTGGTCATCGTTCATATATATATTATAAGCGATACGCTTGAGTCCAAACTTAAAACAGATTTAGGAACAACATAAGGATTGAATAAGATACTTCAGGCAAAGAAAAGAAGATGAAATCAGGTCGCTACGAGGAAATCAGAAAGCATAGACGGTCCACATGAAAAATATCTTACGCGGAGGGCACTTTTCACTCGGTATACATATTCCTTTATCGTTTCTCAGATAATTCTGAACACAGTCGCAACCTGGCTCACAGGGTAGATCTTGAATACAACTGTAGAAAATGTATTTGCTTTGGCACGATTGTGGCGGGCAGATCTGTCTGCAGTCTCTAGCTATTTCGTTAATCCCACATACGGGAGTTGATGGATCTTAAAACGATAAACAATATCGGTGTATAAGTCAAAATAGAGGATTGGATCAAAAGGGAGGGACTGTTTGGTTACAAGAATGTTTGATAGCAATTTTGGTGTTTTTCAATAAGCTTGAATGGAAATTGTATGTTTATAACATAAAATTTGCAGCTAGATGAAAGTTTGAGAAAATAATCCAGATTAAATAGTTATGTTCTCTGTTTTTATTCTATTTATTCTATTCATTACATTAAAACCGATGAAACACCCACATTAGCCAGCGGTCCAAGCATTTATTTGGTGCAAAAGAAAAGGCAGCAATCAATTCCTGATCCATGGATTATAACCTGAGATCGGAATAAGTAGAGTATTTTTGCCTAAACTTCGAGCAGTAAAGTAACATGTCGATAATACCTCCGCGAAAAATCACGCAATGATTTTTAAGTGCCGAAATAAAGCTGATAAATCAGAGGGAGGTAATATTCACAAGTTACTTCTGTTAATTACCTCCTCGAAGTTTAGGCAAATATACTCTACCTATTCCGATCCCTGATTATGACATAATCATAGATTCGCATTTTTTCTAAATAAATGTGCGTGATATTGATATTCAATTAAAGCTGCTTACAAGGACACTGGTCATTTGGTATACATATACCGCTTCCATTTCTAAGGTGATCGGGTAGACAGTCACATCCAGGTTCACAAGTTTTTGTTTCTTCGGTGCAAGCGTACTCAGTGTATGCTATTTCACAATTTTGCGGTGGGCATATTTGTCTGCAGGCTACTGAGATTTCGTTGTAACCACATATTGGTTCAAGTTTAACTATAATATAATAGAGCTCATAAGTACTATTGGTAACAGCCATTTTAAAGATGAAATATACTATCTTGTAATCGCTCATACATTTCATCAGCGATTCTATAAACATGAACATGATGGACGAATCGCATGTGACTAAAAGAATGTTGATGGCTGGAGAAAGAGAGAGAAAGAAAGGATGATGATGAGAAGATTGTGTGACGAATGATATGAAAGAAAAAATAATGGACGGCTGACAGAGGAGAATGGAAGAATTAAACGTCTTGCGGCAACCCTAAGTAATATGGGATAAGAGCAGAAAGATAAAACTCTAAAAAGGATATTGGGATCATAATAAAATTAAAAACAAGAGGACGAAAGGTCAGGTGGAGTAGTAAAGAAGGGAAAGATAAAGCTAAAAATCAGAGACAAACAACAGGAAACATATCTTACGTGGAGGGCACTTTTCACTCGGTATACATATTCCTTTTTCGTTCCTCAGATAGCCGGGAACACAGTCGCAACCTGGCTCACAAGGTATGTCTTGAATACAATCATACTCAATGTATTTGCTTTGGCAGGATTGTGGTGGGCAGATCTGCTTGCAGTCCCTGGCTATTTCGTTATCTCCACATACTGGAGTTGTTGGATCTAAAAATGATGTAGAGTACCAGTAGGTGGACAACGTTACGGCAGCAGCAATTTTGGTGTTTTGTGTAAAGCTTGGATGGGAATCGTACAGTTTATGTTGCAGCTAGATGAAAGTGTCAAACAGTGTGCATAATGTTTTTTTTTTCTTTTATTATGTCTTCAATGCAAATTTAAGCAAAGGTAAACCATTGGTTTTAATTAGGTCACTAAAGGGCACTTTTGAACGTCAATCTTTAAAACAAAGAGAATAGAATTGATTCTTTTGCCCGAGTGAAGGCACATTAGGCAACATGCTTTAATTTGGTGCAAAAGACTAGCAGTAACTTCAGTCTCTGCATTGTTCGTAGGTATCAAATCCTGATTCATGAATGGTTCCTGTTTCAACATAGTTGATAATTCTTATTCTTAATAAAGCAACGGGATTTTGATGTTCAAGTAATGATGCTTACAAGTACACTCCTCATTAGGTATACAAATCCCGCTGCCATTCCTGAGGTGGTCAGGAAGACAGTCACACCCAGGTTCACATACTTTCGATTCTTTAGTACAAGCGTAGTCAGTGTATGCTATATCACAGTTTTGGGGTGGGCAGATCTGTCTGCAGGGTACTGAGACTTCGTTGTAACCACATGTTGTTTCAGGTTCAACTATAAAATAAATACGAGTAAAGTCAAATGAACTTCTTGGGATTGGGATATCGTGATACTGTGCCGATAGTCAGATGAGCTGAGGTTGTCGACATGTGGGATGTGGACTCAGCAATCATTATGCCGATAGTCGTATCAGCCAATGGCTTAATTGCCAAGAGTCTCGACCAATATCTGATGAGGCTCTCGTTAGGCAGCTGGATCAAGGGCTTGATTCTGGAAGCGGTACTCTTGGACACGGCTTTTATTGTTAGGAGGTTCCTTTCTCTGGAGCCGTGACCGACCGCCAGTAGCATGCACCCTGTTCCCGATTCCGGTGGGCTACAATTTTTTTATTAATAAATGTTTTTTTTTTTTTTTATAGGAATGTTTAAAAATTTAAAAAGTAAGTTAGAAAAATGAATAAACGAAATAATAAAGAATACGATGAAAAAGTAAGATCATAAAGAAGAAGGAAAACTCAGGAAGCAAAGACAGTCAACATGAAACATATCTTACGCGGAGGACACTCTTCGCTTGGTATGCATATTCCCTTATCGTTCCTCAGATAATTTGGAACGCAGTCGCATCCTGGCTCACAGGGTAAGTCTTCAATACAAAGGAATAACGCGTACTTGCTCAAGCAAGTCTGAGGTGGGCAGATTCTTCTGCAGTCTCTGGCAATTTCGTTTATCCCACAAACAGGAGTTGATGGATCTAGAAATGATGAGTGTCGAGTGTGAAATCGAAGAAGGCATTGAAATGGTTGATAGCAATTTTGATATAACTCGAATTTTCGTGTGTCAAGCAATGTTCATGGATGTGTAAGAATTCGTAAATAAATGATTTTTTCAAAAAAGAAAAAGAAATAATACTTGTTGGAAACTAAAATTTTAGGAGCACTTACTTACATACAATCTCAAAAAAGGCATTGAAAGGCATGCAAATATTGAAACACATTTTAACACTCAAACAGAACACTCTTTGTTCGAGTACTTAATTTGTTTGAGAGTTACAATGTTAGACAAAAAGTTTTAAAGTGATTTCACTTTCAAGTGATACGAACGATAGGAGACGGTCTTTAGGGAGTCAATACCATTCTTAAACAAAAGTTATATGACTAGGCAAACTAAAATTGTATCAAATTCAAACTCAAACTCGCATTTATTTCAATAGGACCATTACAGGCACTTTTGAAAGTCAAAAAACAAATCGCTAAGCTACAGTCCCAGTCATAAGGCATAACAACTAGTGAAAGTACTGTAGTGGCCCATTCCAAAGCTCTATGGAGAAGAATGGGCAAGAAACTCCATGAACAACAATGATGAAAAAGTCAAAATGTAATATACGCCCCTGCATACTTTTAGAGCAAATCGTGACAATGTGTTTTAAGTCTACAGCAATTTATTTTTTATTATATTCACTATTTTTAAGGTTGGAGGTTGACTAGAAAATTCTATACTCATTATTTCGGCACCGCACAAGAAAATAATAAATTAATCAATATTATTCAAGTTTCAAGTTCTATAAGTTTTTCTTAAAGTTTTAATATTGTGCGTAAAAAGTTTTGCATTGACCGACCAAGTGCGAGTCGGAAACGAGCAAAAAATCACTTTTTTGTATTGGAATTATTTTATTCTGTTTTTAGTATTTGTTGTTATAGCATCAACAGAAAGACAGCGAAGTCGGAGTAATAGGGTCCCGTTTGACCCTTTGGGTACGAAACACTAAAGAAAAAGTTTATTTAGGAACAAAAACAAAAGACGCAAAAAAAATGCAAAAGAAGTATAAACTGTAGCGCTGTATAAGCCATATTAAGGCTTATATCGGTTCTATTATATTGTAGATCTTTGACAGTCGATACGAGTAGTTAGAAGCCAAACTCTGTCTCTGTCTTGTAGAAATCCCAAAATGTTTAATTTCATTTATAACAAGAGAACGCAGAAATCCCAACTTCAATGTTCATTTTTCCAAGAGAGCCTGTAGTTGCAATAGTCATTATTGCTGGATTCCAAACAACATTAGTTTCCAAACCAAGCTTAAAATCAATTCTGAAGATGGTTATAATATACCAAATCCCGACTTGAAAAGGCCGTTAAGCCCTCTGTACCCGACTATCATCTTCAGAGGCTGTCATTAAGGCATTTGGAGTCCTATAAAGCCCCTTATAACGACCAAAATAATAGAAGGCCAGATTTCAGTTTGTACTGATACGATTTTGACGTTGATGGGCCGTTGTGGCTTTGCTTGAATAATTTGTGTTGGAATATAGAATGTAATAAGTAGGTACTTAGTGTTAGATTGTATTGCTCGTTTTCACAAACACTGAGTGATATATAAATGATGATGATATATTTATTTATATTTATACAGGGTGTAACGGAAAGGGTATATACATCCTTAAAGGTGTGCTACAGACCATCAAACTGAACATGTTTCTCATCATAAAAAAATTTTAGCAGCAAAAAAAATATCTGCTGCCCCATAGAAAATTGCAATACCTATTCGACCCAAATGTATAGGCAGCTGATATTTTTTTTTGCTGCAAAAATTTTTTTATGACGAGAAACATGTTCAGTTTGATGGTCTGTAGCATACCTTTAAGGATGTATATACCCTTTCCGTTACACCCTGTATATGCGTAAATAATTGAGTACCTACTGTTGGATTTATAAAGGAGAGTTTGGAGAATTGAATTATCGGAGTATTCCCGTTTGAGCACCTATTTTTAGAGCACCTATACATTGAGCACCAAAGGTATTCCCATTTGAGCACCAACCGTTTTAATAGCTTGGTGCTCAATCGGGAACAATAAAAAATATTCAACTTTATTTCCATTTGAGCACCTACTATGCGGTAGCTTATAGTGATGGGGTGGATAATAAAACATATCGATAAAATTGGCAGTACTTTTATTATCATATTAATTTTAGGAAACCAAGTAATTCTTATTAATATCACAATCAGCCTTATGTTATTTTCTAGGTACCTCACCTACATAAGACAAATAAAATAAATCACATTCCTCGTTACAACAGTAAAGAGTTTTTATGGTTCTTGTTTTTAATTAAACAATATTTCTTAACAATACTCACAAATATTACACAAGTTTTTTTTGTTTTAGTTTTAGCAACGAAAAGTATGAACTCTATATCAGTTATATAAACTTTTGTTAATAGGTAGTTTTTAGCACGATTAATAACTGATCTTGTATGGTTTCTATTATAAATTATTAGTATGATAATATCAGTCAATCAATCAGTCTTTTTAACGTCAGAGTCGGTTCTATTTGAAGTTGTTAATAAAAAAAGCCACACTAATAAAAACACCAGTTGTATAATTATATTCATTAAATTTTGTAATTTTATCATCTTGTGGACTCTCACTCATTATGTATAGCCATGCATCATCTATAGCTCCGAGTGGCAGATAGGGTTGCACGGTACATAATGCAACGTGCTTTTGATAGATACAGCTTTCATTCAGCCCTAATTCTTTTCCCTTCTTTTTCAAGGCTTTTTTGAAAGTAGCATCCATATACTATAACATTAGGGAAGACAGCCTGGACGCCCTTGACTGCAGCTTCTTCAAAGTCACTAGTGAAAATGTCCAGACAAATGTCTGGTACTGTTGACTTTTATAATTGGTATAATGTAATACAAGATGTTGTTTTGCATCCTCGTCAAAATTCAGGAGGTTGTCACAAAAGACATTAATAATCAATTTAAATTACGGTAATTAATCATTGATAAACGCAGATTTATTTGGATGTTTATGATGGTCAGTATTTCAGAATAACCCCCATAACGCACTTTAGGGAATAAGAAAATATCGAATAAACGTTTGAGATTGTTTGTATGTGTGGATGATTGGTTATAGGGCGAGAATCAGACGACCCGCGTTTAAAACACGAGTGTTCTCACATACCGATTTCCGTATTTAGGAAAAAAAAAATACCTACCCATTTTATCATTGATTCGGGACGAGAATCATTAGCATAGTTACTTCCTTGAATTTGACGAGGATGCAAAACAAAACCTTGTATATATATAGTATTTTTTTTGTATAAGAACAAAGCACATATAATGGCTTTATGACACCATTAATCTCAACATGCGTGCTGTAAATTTGGAGAACCTGCAAGTATTTTTAAGAAATATTGTTTAATTAAAAACAAGAAGCATAAAGACTCTATACTGTTGTAACGACGAATGTGATTTCTTTTATTTGTTAATGTAGGCGAGTACCTATGTAATACCATAAGGCTCATTGTAATATAAATAAAAAATATACAAAGTTCATATTTTTCCAAAACGACTTAAAACTTTACTTGTATATTAAACGAGTATGTAATTATTAATAAGAAATTTTAATTATTAAAAACAAGGTATAAAGACTATACTGTTGTAACGAGGAATGTGATTTTTTTTATTTGTCTTATGCAGGTGAGGTACCTAGAAAATAACATAAGGCTGATTGTGATATTAATAAGAATTACTTGGTTTCCTAAAATTAATATGATAATAAAAGTACTGCCAAATTTATCGATATGTTTTATTATCCACCCCATCACTATAAGCTACCGCACCGTAGGTGCTCAAATGGGAATAAAGTTGAATATTTTTTATTGTTCCCGATTGAGCACAAAGCTATTAAAACGGTTGGTGCTCAAATGGGAATACCTTTGGTGCTCAATGTATAGGTGCTCTAAAAATAGGTGCTGAAACGGGAATACTCCGAATTATCCACAGAGCAATAATACTGAAGCACTAATTTGAGTTTATTTTATTTATATTCGTATGTGTATCTTTAATAATAAACAAGCAGGTGTTTTTATAAATATTTTTTTTTGTACTATTTTCCCAAAGGATGACTGTTAGAGAATATCTTAAATTATTGAATTAAGTCCGCCTATGTACATGAAGTTAAAATAAATTAATTATATAAGTGGTTAATAAGTGCCACGACATTTGATTCTATCATTCACCCAGACTTTTTTGACACTGAAATCGAGGCACTGTCTTCATTAAGCAAATTAAAATTGATCTCCAAATACAACCACAGAAGAAGATTTTTTTTTATGGGAATAAATTTGCTTTTTATACATGGTGAAATATCTTTTACATACATGGCAAACGAATATTGCTGAATTTAGTGGAACCAAAAGTTTTTTGAATAGAAGTTCAACAAAACCCACCCATGGCTCGCGAAAATAGTTTTTTTTTCATTTGACCCGGATGAAAACTGCGACGGACGAGTTTCAGGATACTATTCGACTTACAATTCTGTCAGTATAACAAAGTCAGTAAGTATCACTTTTTTTATTTAAATTAGAATACCTAACCGAAGTTTAAAAATGTAGAAAAGCACCACAACATCTGGATTCAATAGGGATGATGACTGGGTAAAGGAAACGAAATTCTATTTTGTCCATCAATCAGGTAACAAAAAATATTAGAAACGTATTTTTTGTTTTATCAAGTTAACAATAAAATACTTAGTTAAAACGCATTAAAGTTGGAGAGTAGAGGCTCACTACGTCACAACTAGGTATAAAATGTACTGAGCCGTGACGTCATGCACCATTTCAACTCAAAATATCTCCGTAATTTTACGATTACGTGAAAAAAGAAAAAATATGTGTCAAATACTTTTTAATAATCTACCCGACAGACAAATAAAAAAAAATGAGTCACCATCCCTATTACCATAAGGAACATTGCTCCCGGAAGCCTGCAGCAGTCTGAAAAGGCTGCTAGCTTTCTGGGATGATCTGGGATGGTTAGAGTAACCAGAGATTTTTTATACGTACAATGGCCCAATAATAGAGGTGAAGTGCAGAAACAGCCCGGCTAACCTAACCTAACCTAAGCAACAGTAAATTTAGACCTCGAAAAATTCAATTCGACATGTAAACACTTTGTAAACAGTTGAAGTTCTCAAAAATACTTGATAGTACCTACACACGACGGCGGGCGCCACATTAAGCTAAACATTCCCAGTATAACATGGCCTAGCTTCGTACAGATTCCCTAACAATGAGAGATCCGCATAAACTGGTTTTGTATAACTTGATTGGTGGCCGTGTACCTACGTCTGGCGCTAACGTAATTATGCTGTTTGCATTTAGACATCTGTTATTAAATATTCAAGGATTATAATAGCAATAGGTACTCGTATTTTTATGAAAGGCTGTTCTAAGTTACCAAACAGGTTGGTGACTCATGTACAAACAAGGTAAATGGTTGCCAAGGTTACCGCTTGTAGACAAATAAAACTAACAAATAGGAGATCGCTGATTCGATACCAAGTATTAAGATTCCAAATTCACAAGGCTAGTAATGTCACATCTAATTAATTAATCAACATATACAATTTTAAAAAATTAAGCTATGTTTAATGCTAGTTTCAAAGACTAAAACTGTTAATATTGTAAATGTCTTTATATTTCCATAATATTCTAGAAACGAAAAAAAAAAAAAAATTAAAGATCTAATTATGAATCAACATGGATAAAGAAAGATAAAACAAAAATATCTTATCTTGATAATTTCAAACCCTGTTTATTGTATAAACTGGTCCTAGTCAATCTAAAGGTCAAGTCAATCTAGGACTAGTTTAACAAAAATAAAAATATATTTTCACCTACCTTTTTCCTCCACATATTTTGTCACACCACTATGAACTAAAGAAAGAACACAAATAGAAAGATACACGAACAACATTGTCAGACACTATTCCTCTCAATAAAATACCACTTATATTACGAACTCTGGCAAAACAAAGTGTATGAGGATATAAAAACACTAAACTCGACGGGGTCATAGTGTAAAGATAACCAGTGAACCAAGTCGACCATTTTTGCGAAATCAAACGCCATTCTCATGTGATAGGGTACTTCTCACGAGTCGCCATGAAGTTAAAAAGCAGTATTCTTTTTCTAAAGTGGAAAAGGGATGGAGCTGTACAGGACGTCTAGCCCCGTCCCTTACCCACTCTGGAATAAGATTAAATGACCAGGGCCTATTTCACCACGCGATCGGTACAATTAAACTGCGTTCAAGAACAAAAACTGTCGTAATATCGCTTCCAGTTTCATTACTTATTTATTTTTATTTTAATCTCTGTTGACAGTCATTTAGATTGACTAGGACCAGTTTATAAAATAAAAAGAGTTTGAAATTATTTATTATTTATTTTTTTCATTTTTAAAATATTAAATAAATACAGGGTGTAACGGAAAGGGTATATCCTTAAGCACCCTTAAGGATGTATATACCCTTTCCGTTACACCCTACTACAGACCATCAAACTGAACATGTTTCTCAAAATAAAATAAAAATTGCAGCAAAAAAAAATATCAGCTGCCTATACATTTGGGTCGAATAGGTATTGTAATTTTCTATGGGGCAGCAGATATTTTTTTTTGCTGAAAAACATGTTTTATGATGAGAAACATGTTCAGTTTGATGGTCTGTAGCACACCCTTAAGGATGTATATACCCTTTCCGTTACACCCTGTATAAAGACATTTACAATTACTCATAGTTTTATTCTCTGAAACTAGCATTAAACAAAGCTTATTTTTTTTTTTTTTTCAAATCCGCTCTTAAAATTCATGTGAGCCTATTCCAGCCATTTTTTCTCTAGTTGAAATACTGTATGTTGGTACCAATAATTATTTCTACTGTGGGAGGAAATATGACTCAGATGATGCAAGATCGTACTATCATGTTCGTGACGTAGATCACACGGGGACTTTTTTACTCCAACGTACAAATTCTTTATTTCCATAATAGCTGAGGTTTTGTTATTTTTGTTTCAAGTTATAATAATTGTATACAGGTTGGGTTTGTATGATAGAATTATTATAATATATAGTAAACTGACGATTTTGTCTTACTTATTGTAATGGGTAATGCCTGTGATAATATTTTGACTGTATGCTATTTGTGGTATGCACTGAATTGACCAATTGTTCCTAATAGGTTACTCTACCTACGTAATAAATTGAAGTTGAATCCAGTTAAGGATGACAGGGTAACAAAAAATATAACGTCATATTCCCCAGGAAATTGAATCGAAACTCATAAGTAGATATTATCATAATGAGCATACACGATATGGTCAAACAAAAAACATGTTTACTAAACCACGCGCCAGCATATGAATTGTTCCTGGCAACAAAACCAATAAGAACAATAGGGAAAAAAAACAAAACATGGTTCAAAACACTTCGAAAGAAGAACAAATAAAACAAAAGACAGACGAACAGAATCGAGTGTAACTTAGTAACAACAGACAGTCCATTATGTCGGAAGCAGAAACGCTAGATATGCAATATCGTGCATATAAAGTTACTTTGTCGGATATCGTACGCTTTACTTGATATCCTTTTGAAGATATTACTATCTTCATAATTGCAGCTATTAGTTTTAGATGTTACTACAAAGTAGCAGAATTGTTGTCTACAATATAATGTAACATTTACAGAGCTTGCACCCCCGATCAGTCTATACGCTTAGCATAATTTGAAAAATTCTATCTCTGTCCTATTGAACCGATTTACAGAAAAAAAATATCGATTTCCAGAAAAACACAAGAAAAGTGACAAAAAATTACTTAAAATCAGTGACTTTGCTTGTTTCATTGACTTTATCACTCATCTGAATACAAAACCCCAATAATGTACAATATAATTATGGTGTAAACTGGGCCTTAGATAAGGCCTATTATAACATTTCTTTATATTAATTAGCATAAGTAAAAACAAAGGAACGTTATGTTTAATTAACGTTTCTATAATTAACTTATCGGGGAATAAATTAACTGTGGCCAACAGCGCTCTTTACAATAAATTAATATCACAATTTTCAATTTGCACGTTTTACTGCACTTCGATTAAGACTGTTCAATACGATATTTAGTATACAACATGGAATTACATGTATTTAATGTCAAAGATACATAACACACAAACCCACGCCTTCTTCTGATGGGAATAGGCAGAGCCTACGGAACGTCAGCTGCTATGATCATCATCTGCCTAGCCTTGTCCCAACTATATTGGGGTCGGTTTCCAGTCTAACCGGATGCAGCTAAATACCAGTATTTCACAAAGAGCGACTGCTTATCTGACCTCAACAACCCAGTTAGTACTGGGTAATACGATACAACTTGGTAAGACTAGTTAGACTTTGGGGCCACTGACTACCTGTAACGACTGTCAAAGATCTACAAATGACAATTGGATTAATTTAGGCAAGCGCGGTTTAATCTGAAGATCGACGATCGATGAGCAGCTGTTTTTATTTAGACATGAGGTACGATCCTAACAATAAAAAATAAACCGGGTTGCACTCCCGGAGTGCTGGCAGAAGTGAAAACTTGAATATTAACGTTGTGCATTTTTGATATTTTGGAATGGTTAGGGAATAATTTTGCACGAATTGCTTTAATTATCAGTATAAAAGTACTATCATTTATGTTGTAAAATACAATATTAATTTATTGCGCTAACGTACACAAACATGACAATTTATATAACATAAAAAATGTATCACTTTAGAACTATTACAATCCGTCTTACGAATTTACCTCTTTGGAGAAACCGAAGGTTTTGTTTGTGCAAAAGATAATTATCCAGTTTTTGAAACCCAAACTCAATGACAGATGTCATAAAGTTCAAATTCCTTCGTACTCGTCAATCCGTCTTAAGTAAGACGGATTGACGGGATTATTATTGATGGTCACGTGTCCTGACGCGAGTTTAACATTTTTTACCCATCACAAAAAGTGCACAACGCCGCTAAAGACGTTTTCACTTCAAAAATATCAAAAAAAAGCATAAAAAATACTTGCAGATACATCAATGCTATCCAAATTGAACCCCTAAATAGTATTTCACGGTTAAAAGAAAGTCATCTATAACAGAAAAATGGCGATAAAGCGTAATCCAACTTCGAAATATTTTCTATTACATTTACTTAAATCGAACGAACCTGTTTCACTTGGGTTTCCAACTAAGCCATCGACTTTCGTCCCAAAAAGCCGGGATTTATTTCCACTTTTCAGTTACGTGTTATTCGCTCAAAGGCATCTGAACAAAGCGATTCAATAAACAAAGGTACCTATACGGATTCTGAATTGTCCAAGCAATAGTTAAAGTAAACGCATTTGTCATTTAAACCTTTTGACCTGTAGCAACGAGATTGTTTTAACACAAATCATCAATTTATCCTAACAGTTTAATTAAAATTATTTTGATCCTGGCCATCCTACATTTATTACGGTGATAAATGGAATTGAAGACGATTTATCAGCATTAGAAGGAAAATCTTTTATTAGTCTAGCTGGAGACATCACTAGACATAAAAGAGAATTTATGGAAGTGACTATGAAAGAAGACCACAAACGTTTAAACACGCATACATTCTTCTTGCAACAATAGAATCCTAAAAAAATCTTCCTCTTTTTGTTAGAACAGATTTATGCTCAAAATCTCTCTGAATCCTCACAAAATTCAAATGAAATATATGGTAATAAGGTTCAGTGTCCAACCGTCGCGGTTATTCTATTGCAATATCTTTGAAATGCAAGCGACAATAAATCCTTTTCAGCTCCCCGTGGATGGAACTGAATTTTCTTATTCTGAACATTTTCTTCTCCAGGTGAAAAGCAGATAATTTAGTACCAAGATTTTGTTGCTACTGGAAGGAGGTACTGCTCCTTCTAGTTGCTAGTTTAATTCGGAAAATGGCTTCTATGCATCAAGAAAAGAGAGCAAACATAACGAACTAGTAAACGTGGGTAAGGTAAGAGCCGCGTTGTCCAAACATAAACTATACGAATGAAGTTTTATTTTTCTTTAGCTATTATTGCATTCACGCCTTTCTGATTTCACGTAGATATATATGATTACTTCTTTAGGCAATCTATAAATGTAGACAACTTAGAACTCTTCAGCTGTTAGACCAAACAAAATAATTATACGGGTTTCTTCTGTGTCTATTCCCGTGATTTGTAGACAACGTGTATTTTTTTCGTACCTCGGAAATCACGTTAAACCGTTGTTCCCGGCAGTCATTTGTAGATATTTGACAGTCGTTACAAGTTCAGTACTAGTCAGTGGCCCGAAAGTCAGCCTTACCAAAGCGTATCTTATTATACAGTACTTACTGAATCGTGGAGGTCAGATAGGCAGTCGTTCCGTGTAAAATACTGGTTTTTAGCTGCATCCTGTTAGACTGAAAGCCGACCCCAACATAGTTGAGAACAGGCTGGTGATGTGGTGTTGCATTTATGGTCAGTTACTTAACTTGACACCTAGAATTCTACGATCCATTGCACGTAGGCAAACCTTGAATTTGGAAGTAATAACTTTAAAAGTGTTGAATTCCTTACCACAGTCTTCGCGTCTAATACAGACACCACCCGGTTCAGACCGAACGTATCCATCATTGCAGACGCAGCCGGGTTCTGCACAGCCAGTCGTGCATATCTGGTCAGGGGAGTCACCGCAGGTTGCAGGACATTGACTCGGACATTCCGAGAATGTTGCGTTCAAATCACCGTTACATCCTGGTTTTGCTGCAATTTTTATAGATAATTTATGTAAGCATATTTTTTCTACTCGTCAGTAGGACACATAAAACTAGTATTTCACATACGAGGATTCATTGCAAGGTTTCTTGTTTTGAAGATTTTACAATTTTTTTGTTATTTTTATATGTATCAGAAATATTTCTGGACTCTTGATTTCCCTGAACCTTTGAAACCCATGCTAGGAGGTGACATGGTCCGTTAATCACTTGAAATGGACGTAAGGACATCCTCAATTTGGTGTAAGGTTTATGCTGGCGTTTGTTTTTACTATTGTTTTCCCCCTCAAAAAGCAGCCTAATTATTACTGTAATTTGAACTTCATTTGGAGGGTACTCGTCAGAAAATTTTGCTGACAAAACCACCTGTAATCAGACACATGGGAGGCTCTTGAAAAAAATGTTGATACTCACGACATTTGCGTTCCGGTACACAGATATTATTTTTGTTTCTGTAGTACCCTGCAATACATCTGCATCTTGGTGGACCGGGATATTGGAAATCACAAGGTATGTTCCTGTCGTCACATCTTTCGTGTAAGCAGCCTGGGGCATAAGGGTCCCAAAACTCGTTCGGTCTGCTACATTTAAGTCGCGCTAAAAACACATAGGTTTCAGTTAGAATTACAAGCCGTGTAACGGAAATGGTATATACAAATACTTAAGGGTGTGCTACAAACCATCAAACTTAATATGTTTCTTCATCGGACAAACATCGTAATAGCGAAAAAAAATTCTGCTGCCCTATACAAAATTTCAATACCTATTCGAGACAAATGTATGGGGCAGCTGATATTTTCTTCACTTCACTCACTTTCACACTTCATCTCCCATAGAAAAAGGAGGATCCTACGACCTGACCTGGGTATTGTGTCAATTGTTGTCGGGTGTTCCTGTATAGTCTTAGGTCGCTTATAATGTTTGTAACCCATCTCGTCGACATTTTTGCTCAATTCTGATATGATATACGGAAGTTAAAGCAAAATTTCCATTTTTGATTTATTACTATGAAATTTATTCGCAATTTTTTTCTTATTGTACTTACGACATTCTGAAGACAAGATGCATCTATCTTCATCTTCACTGACTTTCAAATAGCCTCCTTTGCAAGCACAGCCTCCGGGGCACGGATATGGAGGATCGCAAGCGATAATATCGAGACTATCATCCACGGGACAGTAGTCAGTTGGGCAGCCTGCATTGCAGTAGACATAGGTTTCATTCGCTCTGCATTGCGGCCATCCACCTGAGAGAAAACATTAACAAACCAATAAATTAATGAAAATACAATTAGAAACTTGTTTGCAAAAAAATTAGACTTCCATACAAGTATCGTTCCGTATTGCATCTAATTAAGCATCCTTTCTTAATAATAATATACTTCCGAACGCATTTCGGCCATAGTGGCTATCTCAACGGAGATCAACCAAGTAGCAGGATATATTATATTGCACAAGTGTGAGCAAATTCACAGACTATGCACTCTATGTTCCTTGACTCTCATAGTCCGATAGGACGGCAATCCTACACGACCGGAGAGAAGTCAATTGCAGGGCCTCCTCCAAACCAATAAAAGCAACAACAGCAGCAATTATTTAAAGATTGGAGCAAGAAAACGTGATTTCAGACAATAACCGCTACCATTAGATAAGCAGCCACTCCATGACACTCCAAAACATTAGTATTCAGCTGCAACCGGTTGGACTGTCTTATATGATGCCCTATGATGACTCTGATACAGACAGCGTCAGTATGTGCTAACCCTTCTACAGTACCGCCGAGTACGCCAGGGGCGTAACTCCTTGAAAACGCTGTCTATACATGGTCGATATTTCGTAAAAAATATAATATTACTTTTTCCTTACCTGAACAGTCTTCGAGCTTGATACAGAATCCTCGTTTTTTCTTCAAAATATACCCTTGTTTGCATACACAAGCTGGTGGCATACTTATGTCCATACATTCTCCTTCCGGATTCTTACAAGTAGGCTGACAGTGATTTGAGTTTTCCGTGTATGTTGCATTGCGATCTCCGTTACATTGAGGTTCAGCTGAAATAAGAATATTTTACGTTTAAAAAAAAAGTCTGAATTCTGAAATCGCACACCAATAAATCGATGGTGTATTCTAGACGTATGTTTATACAAAAATAACAGCCATGTTTATAAAATATAAAAAAAAACAGAACAACTGACTGCACGGGACATGATAAGACAAGTAAATTAACCGTGAAGCAAAATAACCAATAGAAATGATTCTTTCATCAACAAACTGAAAACTGTATTCGAATTAAGTGCGAATGCTTCCTTTGAATACAATCAATAATCATACCTGGACAGGTTTCGGGCTTGACACATTTTCCAGTTTTTTCATTCTGAACATATCCAGGCTTGCACACACAACCACTTGGCTTGCATTGCAATGTGCATATTTGAGGGTCCTGGTTGGTACAGGTCGGTTCACAAGCACTCGGACAGTCTGCGTACACTGCATAGGGGTCTCCTCCACAACCTATCACTTTTAAAGCAGAATAATGCAATTAATAAAAACTCAGAGAAAATTTAAATGAAAATGTGACGATACTTCAATATCCAAGGTTGATTTTTCTATATTAATATTAATTGGAGTAACTATTACCTGGACAGCTTTCGAGCTTGACACATTCTCCAGTTTTTTCATTAAGAACGAAATCTGGTTTGCAAACACAGCCAGGCGGCAGGCACTGATCTGTGCATATTTGAGGGTTCGGGTTTAAACAAGACGGTTCACAAGCACTCGGACAATCTTTGTACGTTGCATTGGGGTCTCCTCCACAACCTTTATCTGTAAAAAATATAAAAAAAAAAAAAAAATAAGTTAAAAGTGATATTGGAATGAAGATATTTCAATATCCAAAGCCGATAATACGAGTACCATTTTAAAAAGAATTAAGAAAACTGTTAGCCAGACAGGTCTCGGGCTTGACATATTTTCCAGTTTTATTTCGTTTGGAACAACATCTTGCTGCAATACTTCGATAACCAATGCCGTCAACCTTGCACTGTATTTGCAAGAAAAAATCAAATCTATGTCTAGCACTACTTGGGCTGATCAATGGTTCTTCATACCCCTAAAAGTTTATATTTACCTGGACAATCTTTAGGTTTGATGCATTTGCCGTCTTTATTCAGTACATATCCTGAGTTGCACTGACAGCCACCGGGTCCGCACAGGGCTATACATGACTTTGGTTCCTGACCGATGTCATCACAAGATGGAGGACAATAACTGGTGCAGTCAGTGTATGTTGCGTTGCGATCACCGTTGCATCCCACTACTAAATAAAGAAGACAGCTCGTTACGTTTACTGAATTTTATATCAATTATCAACTGACTGCCTCGTTTGTCTATTGGTAGCAATCGCAATTGCGGAGAATGAGGTCCTAGGTTCTTGAAACCTTGACTCCCACCAAAAGGACTAACCCACAGTTGCGAAAAAATGAAAAAAATGATGTTGTGAAAAAAGAAGAAGAGGCCTTTATTCTGTAGTGAGACGAGACAGGCTATGTCAATTAAAATTGTATTTAACACGAGTTTTTCAATACTTTTCCCATCTTGAACCCCTTTATATAACTTTGTGTATGCCTCATGTACTACAATCTCCTTTTTATGAAATAAAATTTACTATTACAATTTATAGTTTTCCTTGAACAATTTTGGAGTTATTATTACCTGTACAGGTCTCAACCTTGACACATTTTCCAGTTTTTTCATTTTTAACATATCCTTTCTTGCACACACAACCGCTTGGCTTGCATTCCAAGGTGCATATTTGAGGGTCCGGGTTGGTGCAGGTCGGTTCACAAGCACTCGGACAGTCTCTGTACACTGCATAGGGGTCTCCTCCACAACCTATCACTGTTATAGCAGAATAATTCAATCATTCATTCATTAATAAAAACTCATAGAAAATTTAAATGAAAATGTGACAATAGTTCAATATCCCAGGTTGATATTTCTATATTAAAATAAATTGGAGTAACTTTTACCTGGACAGCTTTCGAGCTTGACACATTTTCCAGTTTTTCCATTAAGAACAAAACTTGGTTTGCAAACACAGCCAGGCGGCAGGCACTGTGCCGTGCATATTTGAGGGTTCGGGTTTAAACAAGACGGTTCACAAGCACTCGGACATTCTTTGTGCATTGCATTGGGGTCTCCTCCACAACCTTTTACTGTTTCAGTATAAAGAAAGTAAAAAAAAAAAACATTTGTTAAAAGTGATATCAGAATGTGAACGTATTTCAATACCCAATTTCTTTCTTAAAATGAGTAAGAACTTTTACCTGGACAGCTTTCGAGCTTGACACATTTTCCAGTTTTTTCATTTAGAACAAAATCCGGTTTACACACACAACCGGGAGGCATGCATTGCTTGGTGCATTTTTGGGGTTTCGGGATAGTACAGTTCGGCTCACATGCACTCGGACAGTCGCTGAATACTGCATTAGAATCTCCTTTGCATCCGGGCACTGTTTTTGCAATTAAAATAAAATAAAAAAAAACAGTTCAAAGTGGAATGTATACACCGTGTAAATCACCTCATCACGAAGCCGTCAACCAAGCATTCTGTACATGAAACTAAGTAACTTTACGCAAAAATTATTGCTGGGAAACGACTTTTTTTTTGGGGTGTAAAATCATGGTTTGTGGTAGAACTCAATGTAACGCACTGAAAACATTGTGCTGATGGGCGGATTGAATAGTACGGGGGTCGTGGAGGAGTTTAAAGTAAAAATCTTACATTCAAAACTTGTATTTAAAAAAATACTTGTCAAAAAGTTGGAACTTTGACCCCTAATATCTCCGTAACCAGAAGGTTCCCAGGTATGGTGTAGAACAAAAAAATGATCGCAATGACAGGGAAAACCAGTGCCTTTCGGCTTCGTTAAGAGGTGTTTTACACCCTTTATTAGACATACTTCGATACTCAAGGTCGGTCTATATTAGAGTGCTATTATAGATTTTATATCTAGCCACAGCATTGGGGGTCTTCTTTGCAACCCAGATAAGTGAATTTATTATTGGAGAAAAAAAAGCATGAGCGAAAAGTTGTTCTCGCATGTCGACAGAATAGGAGTAGGAAAAGCTACAATCGCAGATGTTAGTTTAGATTTACTTTACCTGGACAGTCTTCCGGCTTGACACATTTTCCACCCTTCGTAATCAAAATGTACCCTTTCTTGCATACACATTTGCTCGGATCACACAGAGCAATACACACAGTTTTTTCTTTACTATAGCGGTTAGCACAAGTAGGTGGACAGCTACTTGGGCAGTCGGCGTATGTTGCATTTAGATCTCCACCACAGCCTTTGTCTACAACTGTAATATTAGGATCATAATTATTTGGGAAACAATACAACTATTCATTGATCAAAAGAACCACCATAACTTGGTTAGTTTGTAGCGGTTATAGTCAAGTTGACAAAAAGTACGCTAGTGACATCTATGACGCAAATAAAGAACTGTAATCTGAATCCGGCATCGCGTGTTTAGAGGTCGGCTAGTTAAGAACAAACAAAGTGTAAACGGACCCTCGACGTCAACCAACCATCCTTAACATAAGACTAAGAAACTCTACGCAAAAATTATTTAGTAAGTGGTCATGTAGTATGTCAGTGGTCATGTAGTATGTCAGTGGTCAGTGTAAACGGACCCTCGACGTCAACCAACCATCCTTAACATAAGACTAAGAAACTCTACGCAAAAATTATTTAGTAAGTGGTCATGTAGTATGTCAGTGGTCATGTAGTATGTCAGTGGTCAGTGTAAACGGACCCTCGACGTCAACCAACCATCCTTAACATAAGACTAAGAAACTCTACGCAAAAAATTATTTAGTAAAGTGGTCATGAATGTATTTAAAGTGAAGTTACAACACTAAACGCTTGTATAAAAAAAAAACTTGGAAAAAGTTGAAACCTTGATCGAAAACACCTCCTTAACTAGAAGGTTCC
The DNA here is from genome assembly GCA_963082945.1 of Cerastis leucographa. Lineage (NCBI taxonomy): Eukaryota > Metazoa > Arthropoda > Insecta > Lepidoptera > Noctuidae > Cerastis > Cerastis leucographa. Next base: position 7,679,708 of record OY720382.1, read on the forward strand.
CAGGAACAAGTGCCTTTCGGCATCGTTAATGGTCTTTTTACACCCATTATAGAGAATAAAAAATAGTGCGTGGAGTCCCTCCGCGCGGAAGAAGTGAAACTTCGTAATACTACACGCATGCGTTCGAGTGCCACGCATTCACTCTCACTCTGTCTCTTTCTATTCCCTCTCCATGGTAACGTTAAACGTTTAACGCAACCTTGTCGGAAGTCGCATAAGAAGTTTCACTTCAAAAACGGCTACAACCGTCAAGCAGTTGCCCACCAAAAAAAAAAAAAGGCTTCTGAGAGGTTTCTCGCTTTTAAATTGGAGATGACTAACTATTCCCTATTCCTCATACCTCCCTAAAAGTTTATATTTACCTGGACAATCTTTAGGTTTGATGCATTTTCCGTCTTTATTCAGTACATATCCTGACTTGCACTGACAGCCACCGGGTCCGCACAGGGCTATACATGACTTTGGTTCCTGACCGATGTCATCACAAGACGGAGGACAATAACTGGTGCAGTCAGTGTATGTTGCGTTACGATCACCGTTGCATCCCACAACTATGTAGAGAAGACAGCTCGTTAAGATTACTGAATTTTATTTATCACATATCTACTGACTGCCTCGTTGGTCTATTGGTCCAGGGATCGATTCCTGGGTCCGGCAAATTGTTATTGCGTTTGTCCATCAAGCCATTCTCAGTAGCAGCCGCGGAGTCTGAATTTGTACCCGGATGGTGACAAAAGGCTCGCCCCTTTACGTGGGACTTAAACATAACTGACGAAGGGGGTGTACTATTGAATACACCGCTTACTAACTCTTTGGGGATTACAGGCGTGATGATATGTTGATGATATCTAAAAAATTGATAACTTAAATGTTTCTCCTATAATTTCATCGTTTCTCTCTCAAACAAATGTGTAAAGTTCCTAAATTAAGTAATAAAATACTCGCTGCAATACTGTTAAGTTATTTTTAAGTTATTTTGCTGCGCCCTATCAGGGTCATGTACTGTCTAGTTTTAAGCCCATAGCTTGAAAATGTGATTGTGTACATTTTGCATTAAATAAATAAATAAATATATTACCTGGACACTTCTCGGCCTTGATACATTTACCACCATCTTTAGACTTGACATATCCAGGTTTGCAAACACAGCCGGGAGGCAGGCACTGTTCCGTGCATACTTGGGGATTCGGATTAGCACAAGACGGTTCACAAGCACTCGGACAGTCTTTGTGTATCGCATTGGGATCTCCTCCGCAACCTTTTACTGTTAGTAGAAACATACAAATAAAAAACTAACTAGCCAAGTGCGAGTAGGCCTCTCGCACGAAAGTTTCCCTGCCATTATTTATAAAAACGAGCAAAAAAATCATTATTGTATGGGATGATAATCTTTTTTGTATGGGAGCCCCCTTAAATATTTATGTTATTCTGTTTTTATTATGTTATAGCGGCAACAGAAATAGGTACATAATCTGTAGAAATTTCAACTGGCTAACTATCATGGTTCATGAGATACAGCCTGATGACGGACCGACGGACGGACGGACACCGAAGTCTCAGTAATAGGGTCCCGTTTGACCCTTTGGGTACGGAACTCTAAAAACATCAATTACATGTGAAATCAGAATGTGCAGACATTTCGACATCTAACGCCGATATTTGTTTATTAAAATGAATTAGGACTTTTACCTGGACAGTTTTCGAGCTTGACACATTTTCCAGTTTTTTCATTTAGAACAAAATCTGGTTTGCACACACAACCGGGAGGCATGCACTGCTTGGTGCATGCTTGGTTACGATCAGGTTTTGCGCAAGTCGGTTCACAAGCACTTGGACAGTCCTTGAACACTGCATTGGAGTCTCCTTTGCAATCTGAGTGATTGAATAAATGGAAAGAAAAATGCATGAATGAAAAGTTGAACCATAATGTCGACAGAAAAGGAGTGACAGCAGAATCGTAGATGATCCTTCATCATCTGCCTAGCCTTTTCCCAAACTATCTTGGGGTCGGCTTCCAGTCTAACTGACCTCCACAACCCAGTAACTGGGTAATACGATACCCCTTGGTAAGACTGGATCTCAGACTTTTCGCTTTCTGACTACTCGTAACGACTGTCAAAGATCTACAAATGACTGCCGGGACCAACGGCGTAACGTGCTTTCCGAGGCACGGAGGAAACTCGGTATGTAATTATGGTCACCCATCCACGGACCAACCTCGGCAAGCACGGCCTAACCTTAAAGATCGACCCAGGCGGCTGTTATTATTTAGCCACGAGCTCCTCCATCCTCCATTCTTAAGATTTATATTATAGTCCAAACGCTTGTGCACAGTCAGTAATTGGACATTAAGAATGGATTTTTGAAAATATATTCGTCTTAAACTGCCTCGTTGGTCTAGTGGTCGCAGACGTGACTTCTGAGCATGAGAAACTGGGTTCAATTCCCGAGTCGGGCAAATTCGCTAACGGGCTTTTCCATCAGGAATTTATCAGTAGCAGCCACGAAGTCTCGTTTCGTGCACGGTTGATGGCAATAGGCTCGCCCCCTGTTACATGGACTTAAACATAACTGGCGAAATGTAAGGCTACTATTAGGTATACCTACCTAGCCTATTCCGATCACAGGCGTTATGTAATGTATTCGTCTAAAAAAAATATAATAGGTAAGTTCATATTTTTTGCCAATAAGTACCTTATCGGGCAGTGGCTGGTAAATAAATTACATGAAAAATTTATGAATGCACATCTAATTCTAATAATAAAGCTGAAGAGTTTGTTTGTTTGCTTGAACGCGGTAATCTCTAGAACTGCTGATCCGATTTGATAAATTCTTTCAGTGTTAGATAGCCCATTTATTGAGAAAGGCTATAGGCTATATATCATCGCTCACGCTACAACTAATAGGAGCGTAGCAGCAATGAAAAATGTTGCGAAAATGGGGAAAATACGACGCAGACGAAGTTGCGCGGGCCAGCTAGTTTTATCATAAGAAAACATCCAAAAGTCATATTCAAGTGTACAATTACCTGGACAATCTGCAGGGTTGATACATTTTCCATCTTTATTCAGTACATATGCTGGGTTGCATGCACAGCCTGGCGGTGCACACGCGGCTATACATGACTTCGGTTCCTGACCAAGATCATCACAAGTCAGAGGACAATAACTGGGGCATTCGGTGTATGTTGCGTTAAGATCGTCGTTACAAGCAAGTGGTGCTGTATCGATAGAAAAAAAAAAAAGTTTTTGAATTAGGGAAAGAAAAATAAAAGAACCACTGTCGCAAATTCGCATTAATAGATATTTTAAACAGCGTCTGCATAAATATCAAAGTAACCTTACATGTATTGATTTTGATAAACTACTCGTAGGACTTAATTAAATTTTCATGTATGACACCACTTGTATAATTTTTATTTTTCAATTAATTTTATTTTTGTGATATCAAGATGTGAGGCATTATTTGACGTTGTTATAAAGGCGCTCCCTCGCCGGGAGCATTCACATGTAATGTAACATTACAAAGTCGAGCATTACATCAGTGAGTGAGGAGAACTGAGCATTACAGTGCCCAAACTGTTATGATACAAAACGAGTTTACATCAGTGAAGGAGGAGAACCGAGCATTACAATGCGCACCTTGTAATGATAGAATGTGTAATATTTTGATACAACTTGTATCATCAATGCGCTTTTTGACCGCTTCGCCTGACATTACGGAAACAACTAAATCAGAATGCTCGCAAGTTCCAATCTGTACTAAATGTTACATTATTGTTAGCATTCAAATATTTTTGTGAAAAACTGTAAACTTAGTGTGGATTTCTAAATAAATACAATTTATTTCTAAGTAATTCTTCTAATCACCGTCATCATTGTGATAAACAGTTTAACGTTAATACACTGGTAGATCACGGTCTCCCAATGACGGCTTGCCTTGAACAGATCAATGAAATTATCAAGTTGCTTAAAAGAGCAAGTCATCATCATCAGCCTATAATGTTCCCACTGCTGGGACACAAGCGTCCTCTCAATGACACGGAGTGGGCTATAATCCACCACGCGGGCCCAGTGCGGTTTGGTAGGTAGATGTCACATGTTTCACTTCGAATTTTTAGCTCTAGAACATGCCGGTTTCCTCACGATGTATTCCTTCACCGTTTTTGAGAGTAGCGGTGATGAAATAAATTACACAAAGTAATGCGCCTGCCTGGATTCGAACCCTCGGCTTACTGCTCGTAAGTCGGGGCCGCCACCACTCGGCCACCGCTGCTCTAAAGAGCAAGTAATTAGCTTTTTTTCATTCTTATTTTCTTTGTGTATTCTACTGCAAAGGCCTCCCCCATATCCTTCCAGGTACTCTTCTCCAGCGCCACCTTTAATGGGTGCCTAAGGAGGGACGGCAAGGCTGAGGCTGGCTTAGAAACAAGTGGCGAGAACATCTGGACGCGCAACACGAAGGCTGGTTCGAGTTGGCCGAATATCTATTTAAAAAAAAACACTTACGGCATTCTGAAGCAGGAATACAAATATCGCTTTCATTTCTGTAGTAACCATCTTCACAGACACATCTTGGTCCAGGTGGGTAAGGCGAACATTCGATGCCTCTATCCTCACATCTTTCTGAGAAACATCTTGAAGGATTGCGATCCAAAACTTCATTTGGTCTCGTGCATTTAACATCAGCTGAAATCAAAGGTTTGTTTTAGAATCCGATAACTGCTTTGGTCACTAGGTATTCAATTATCTGTAGAAGGAGATTAGTACTTGAGTCACTGTCATCGAATAATATAATCGTATGTGTCATGCTGCTATAGAAAACTAATTCATGTTACAATAACAATAATAGTACATTATGATATAAGTGCGGTAAGTTGAAAATTACAGCCGAAGCGATATTGCTAGCCCGAGCCGTAGGCGAGGGCTACAAGAAAGCAGAGGCTGTAATTATCAAAGCGCACGTATGTCATACGACGTTTTATAACACATTTGCGAGGAAATAATTCGGATGACATTTTCAAACAAAAACAATATAGCGTAAAGAGAAAGCGCGCGGAATAATTTTTACGCTTTTTTTGAGGCAAAGGCACAAAAACAGCCAGTATTACTAATAAAGTAAATTAATATTTTTGTGTTTTGTTACAGATAAATGGTTGAATTTATGGTCAAAATTGATTAAATTAAAGAATTAAATGTTTATTTATTATATTTTATCTCCCAACTTAATTTTATTCATAAAATGTTGACTACTTTTCTGACATAAAAACTCTTTGCTAAGATTTAAAAAAGTACCGTTCATTTAAACGGAGCATTATGATAAGCCTTGCGTTTTACTTTACATTACCGCACTAGTGCGTAATGTGATACATTACGATACTGAACTTGGTGCAATAAGAGACCCTTTACGAGCAAATGTGTTATAATAGTATATTGTGTATTAAGGGCGGTAAGTAAGGAATTACGATCGAGGCTCTAGTAGAAGCCCGAAGTCGAAGACTGAGGGCTTTCTGAGTCGAGGTTCGTAATTCCCGTACCGCCCGTGAAACATACAATGTTTTTCATCACACTTGCGAGTTAATAATTATGAATATACACAAGTCAGCACACATATTATTACGAAATACGTGAACTGATTTGCGGATGGCGGGCTGTTTGCCCACACCACAGATTATACAAATGTTTTGTTCAGAAACTTTAAAGGCAAAATACTTACCTAGGTATATACAGCCATGACGGAGTGTAAAAAAATAAAAATTTCGACGTTTGGATACAAAAAAACTATCGATTATTTAGATTTTAGAACATTAGTTGAGTAGTTAAATAACATGTAGCGAGATTGAATGAAATTCCTGTTTAGATAACATTTTAAGACAATTTTTCAATTGCGTGTAAACTCCTTGCTTGATGAACTTGCATGACCTGTGTGCTGTCAAGCGGTGCTGTAAATTAAAAAAAAATACTTACCGCCCTAGGGTTTTATATGGGGCATTACAGCCAAGTTCACCTGTATGTTATGACACTGTTTACGTGCAAGTGTGATGAAAATTAAAAAAAAAAATACTTACCGCCCTAGGGTTTTATATGGGGCATTACAGCCAAGTTAACCTGTATGTTATGACACTGTTTACGTGCAAGTGTGATGAAAAATATATTTTTACTTACGACAATCTGAAGCCAGGACGCACCGTGGGTCATCGCGACTCACTATCAGATGGCCTCCTATGCAAGCACAACCGCCCTGACAAGGATATGGCGGGGAACAAGCAACCTGGGCCCGACTATCATCAACTGGGCAGTAGTTGGTTGGGCAACCAAATGTGCAACCGACGTATGTTCGATTTTTTCCACAATTAGGTGATCCACCTATAAAGACCAATGATAGAAGCAAATTAAAAAATCTTATTCTTTATTCATAATATTAATGTTTGGGCCCAGTAAGTGGTTACATTTATTGCGGCGCCAGAGGCGTTAAATTTTGAACAAATTTATTATGTTTTACCTAATTCAGTTACATGTATGGATATAAATACATAGATTAAGTTACATGGATATTAGCGATTCCTTGAAAAGTAAGACAGTTCAAATTAGATTAACATTAGACTTTCCATGGTCCATCTCTCGCACCATCATCATCACCTCATCATCTTCATCATCATCATGGTCATCGAGTCTATGACCAAAAAAGTACAATCCGAAAGAATATAAAATTCACTCACCAGGACAATCTTTTGATTCAATGCATTTCCCGTCTTTGCAAGTCTTAATGTATCCCGGTTTGCATTCACATCCGTTAAGTTGACAAACATTAGACCTCACTTTAGGATTAGGGTTTTCGCAGGTCGGTGGATACGGACTACTGCATCCACGCGAGCGAGTAGCGTTGACGTCTCCGCCGCAACCTGCTGGATCTATGTGATGATAAACAGACTAAAATTTAGTAGTGGTCCGAAGATGGAACCTTGTGGGACACCACTGGGCGTATCAATGGCGAAACATTCACATACAACATGTTGAAATCTTTGTTCTCGTTTTCTCTTTTTATTTGTTGAAAACTTTTATATCTTAAGACACTTATGTTTATATTTCACCAGAGGATCGCATAGTTACAAAAACACTGTAGCTTGTCAGTGTCAAAAGTAAACCTTTGACACAGACAAGCTACAGCTACTTTAGGGAGATATGTAAAGCATTAGCATAATCACCGTATAATTTATAATCGAAGGTGCCAGGGTACCCCACGAAATTTAAATTTTCTTACGTTTTTTGCAATTTGTTGGTCAGTGTCAGGTCTATTCATGAAAAAGGCCTTCAATAGGATTAAATCAACGTAAAGAGTTGTATTAATGATTTTAATGATAATAGCTCTGTAAAGCCATTTTGTAACGATCGCGTATCATATTTTAATCATCAAAATCAAAATATTTTATTTTACATAGGCCTACATGGGCACTTATAAAACGTCAACAAAAGGTGCACGGTTCGGGTTGGTCGTTTCCTATGGAGAAGAACCGGCAAGAAACTCCATGGTTACTCTTTTAAAATCATTTGGTTTTACAATATTTGAAGTTACTGCGTTAGTACTTAAGTATGGGAGGACAGCGTGGGCCCGACAATAAGTCGATTGCTTACTACAGACGGTAGTAATAGAGAAAAAAAAAAAACAAAGCCTACAATGTCCACACATTCACAAAAAATAGGTAAATAAAAAGAATCTATACAAAAGTAAAAATAAAACAATAAAAGAACACTAACTTAAACAATAGACACAGATGTTATCATCAGTGCTGTAACTATTCTGAACAATGAACGACACACCATTGTAAAAAAAACGAAATACTATTGTAAAAAAAAAATGAATAAAAAGAATGGAAAAATCAAATAAAAAACAAAAACAAATGTGTGGATGTCTCTAACTATTCCCAATATTAGGGAATAGTTAGAGACATCCACACATTTGTGTCGTTTATGAGCTACCAGGGAAGCCGCATGAGCAGAAGGAACTACAGCCAAACTTCTTTATCTTCAACGTAGTCCTTAATTTTGTAATATGCTTTTTTAATAAGGACACGTTTGATGCAATTTTTAAACTTTTCATCGGTCAGTTCTGTAACTGACTTTGGCAGCTTATTATAAAAGCGTATACTGTTTATAAGAAATGACTTGCTAGTTTTTTTTAATCTAAATTTGGGTATTACAATTTCGTGTTTTCTGCGCGTGTTTATATTATGGAAGTCGCTTCTAATTTTGAAAAGCCCTCGGTTTTTGCGGACATATAAAATACAATCTAGGATATAAAGTGCAGGCAGTGTCAGTATATCGATCTCTTTAAATTTATTTATTTAATCAACAAACAACCTGACATTGACCTGCCAATTGTAAAAAACATAAGATTTGAACTTCGTGGGGTACCCTGGCGCTTCCACCTTAATTAAGAGATATGTATGAAGTTTTAATTGGACGATGTTAATGTGGTAAACAAAAATGTTGCAAAGAACCAGTTTCATTCAATGCAGAATTGCGCTAAAGTAAGTAAGTTAAGTAAAACACGCACCGTTATAACATTCTTCGATCGGTACGCATACCCTGAGACTGTTCCTAAGATAACCGTCAAGACAATTACATCCAGGAGCACAACTCGGTTCAGAACACAAATAAGTTGTAAACAGACTTTCACAAGACTGAGGGGGACATGTAATTGCACAGTCAGACAGTACTTCATTTTCTCCACATTCTATAGCTGAAAACAAAGACACATTTATTATTACTATCCTAGCTGTACCTCCAAAAATATTGTCAATATTTCAGGGAACTTCTGTTTTATCGTGTGGTTAGAGCCTAATCAGGTGTCAGAATTTTGTATGCCGCCCATGGGCCTCAGACTTGGCTTAACATGGCGTCCAGAAATATCTCTCAGGCGTGCTAGTTTCCTCACGATTTTTTCCTTCACCGAAACAAGTGATAATTACGCAATAAGCACATGAATCCGAAAAATCTAAAATGAAATAAAAAACAAGAACATCGATATTTACGATCAGGTTTAAAACAATCATCAGAAGGAATGCAAATTCCATCCTTATTCCTCAGGTAGCCGTTCTTACAGTCGCATCCTGGCTCGCATTCAGTCGGCACGCAATTGTATGAAGTGAAGATACTATCACAAGTTTGAGGAGGACAAATTATTCTGCAGCTAGTCGCTGCTTCATTTTCACCACATTGAGTTGGGATTGGTGCTAGAAAATCAAACGTATCACAATTGATTTAGAGTTAATTTTCATGTTCGGAAGCTTTTCCATTAAAAGTTTTATACATACGGCATTTCCTTTCAGGTATACAAGGTCCAGTGGCGTTATCATACAACCTGACATATCCAGATTTACAAGCACATCCTGTGAAAGGGACGCAGGCACTGACCACGTCACTATTAGACACCAACCGATTTCCACAAGTCTTTTGGCATTGGTTATCGTCTATAACATAATGGGAATGTTTTGGGCAACATATAGGTGCTGGAAAAAACATAAGAAAGACAATATTAAAATCTATCAAACTGAAAGGAAGAAGCTTTGTGTCGATAGTCAAGCCAACAAAAAAAAATATAGAAAAGAAAAGTTCAGTAGATACCCGGACAATCCTTAGGTCTGATACATTTCCCAAGCTTATTGTCGAAGTCCAGAATAAATCCTGAGGCACACTGGCAACCTCTTTTAATGCAAGCCTTTTTACAAACCCTTGGGAACGGTCGATGACATGACAACGGACATGGGTTGGGACAATCTACGATAACTGCATTTGGATCTTTGCATTTTTTTCCTAATAATTAGGAAGAAAGAAAAGAAAGAAGAATTAGGAAACAGAAAGAAGAAAAGATTAGTAACATAGCGTGCACTGTAACTTGAATATCGTCCTTGAAATTCTAACATCATGTACTAAAATTTTTGGTGGTTTCGACATTTTCATTCTTTATGCTGTTAGGTAGAAAATCGAAAGACGCGTTGTTTAAGCCAATCAGAAACAAGCAAAAAATCAAAACATTTTTATTTCACATAGGCCTACATGGGCACTTATAATACGTCGACAAAAAGGTGGTCGTTTCCTATGGAGCAGAACCGGCAAGGAACTCCATGGTTACTATTTTAAAATTATTTGGTTTTAAAATATTTTTATGGTACAGCGGTAGTACTTAACTATCATCGTAAGGGAGGACATCGTAGGCCCGATAATAAGTCGTTGCTTACTACAAAACGTAGAACAAGATAAAAATTACCAAGGATCTATAAATCTATAAGGCCTACAATTCCACACATTCCCAAACAATCGGTAAATAAAACAGGAGTCTATACAACAACAAAAAAAGAAAATCTCATAAAAACACTAAATTAAACAAGTGACACAAATATTGTATATCAGTGATGTAACTATTCTAAACAAAAGGTGTTATGATTTGAAAACTATTGTGAAAACATCTGATTTAAAATAATGGAGAATAAAAGCACCGTATGTAACTCTATTTGAAGTGAACACAAATTATAAAATGGTATTGTACCATTACTTTGGTATGATTATGCAGTATTTGCACCCTCCTGTAAAGTTTTCTGTTTTTGACTTATGAGGTGTTAGATCTTCACTGACGACAATCATAGCACTTTAGTAGTTTGAGCAAGAAAAAGTATAAAAGCCTGTTAATTCAATAAAACACCAAGCCAACCAAAAAATACAATAGTTAAAATGAGTACCAGGACAGTCCTTTGGCTTAACACATCTTCCATTAGCTTCATTGAGGACATAATCTGGGGCACATTCGCAACCCCCTTTATTGTTGGCCACATATGGACATGGCCTTGGTTTTGGATGAGCACATGTCAAGGGACAAGAGTTTAGAGGTTTTTTGTATACTGCATTACGATCTTTGCATTTGTTTGCTGAAATTGACAGAAAAATGGTGACAAATGAAACAATACAATAGGAAACTATATCACTTTTGGCAGTGCTCAGGACAATGTAGGTACTGTTACTGAAAGCCTGTGTGCAGGCCACTGCTGGGCAAAGGCTTCCCCCTAGGACGTCCAAATGCTTTGATCCAGTGCCTAAGTCTAGCTATGTCAGCCGTGGGCCAAAATAACCACAATGCGGAGCTTTGACATAGCCAGAAAGCTACGCGAGACCTAACGTAACTATTGGCGTCACCAAAATAAATGTCCTGACAAATGCGCACTGTCAGAATTCTAACTATTGTTGTGGAGCCACAAGTGCGCTTTTATTGATAAGATTTTCAGTCTACTTAATAAATAAGAATTGCTGTAAGTAAGAGAACTCTATAAACATTCAAGCTTTCCTTTACAACGTAACATGGCCAATAATGAAGAATGATGAAGACGCGGGAAGTAGAAATAATTAATAATAATGTTACATGGAAAATATAAAATAAACAGAATAAATAAAAAAAGATAAAAAATAAATAAAAAGAAAGAAAAGAAGAATCACCTTTACAGCCACGAGATAGAACAGATACAAAAGAAGATAATGATTTAGAACGAGATGAAGAGTACGAACGAGAATGACTAAATGATTTTCCATCGGATTTCGTCTTTTCTTTAGTAAGTATTGCGAAAGCCTCAGCTTCCACATGGGCTGAATAAACTCGACACCGTGTTTTTTTCGGATTGTCTTTATGAGCTGAAACAGTTAATAATGAAAAGCATGTCTCACGAAATGTCGTGAAATTATGTAGATGAATGTTAAAGATACATTAAGTTTAATTGGTCACGACGCGACGCTAGTAAAAGAGATATACATAATTAAGGTGATTAATATGCATTAAAAGCAACACAAATAACACAACTTCAGTATATTTACAGATAAACGTATTTTTCTCGTGTGTATTTTAAACATGGAAAGTCAGTCACCCGCTAATAATCTGATGTTCTACTATCAATCACTTTTAAACCTTAAAAAACGTTTCGCGTATGTTGGTTCATACATTTTTGACGTTTGCATCATCAGTAGTCATCATTACAGTTTTATGATTTTTATTTTAAGTGTAGTAGTGTTTTGTTCTTTCTCTATTAAAATTAGACGATTCATAGGAAAGAATTACTCTTCAAATTTCCAGGAATTTCTTCCGGAAACCTTTTTCAGTAGAAATAGTAACCGTACACTGCGTGAACAGTAAATTGCTAATAAACACTACCAAAGTAAAATCAAAGACTATCAAAACAAGGTTTTATGTAGTCGAAACACGTATGGTTTTAAAAAATTATAATGGTGACGCACGATACTGTTAATCCAATATCAAAAAACTTTTTAAAATATTTATGGGCTATTCTTTAAAATTAAAATAATTAATTAGCTGTCATGGAAACCAGCTGTGTAATTTTTAAAACACACCTGCGCTTGATGTATTTGTGTAAGTCTTGCAAACATGTTAAAATGACTAATAATTTAATAATATTTCCATTATTCTAACTATTACTAAGTATTCCATATTTTCTAGAACTACGAAAGGCTTTAGGCCAAATTAAATTCCATAATACACTATATGCATCTGCGTAGCTTTTTCCCAAACTATCTTGGGGTCAGCTTCCAGTCTAACCGGATGTAGCTGAGTGTCTGACCTCCACAACCCCAGTAACTGGGTAATACGATACCCCTTGGTAAGACTGGATGTCAGACTTTTGGCTTCTGACTTCTCGTAACGGCTGTCAAAGATTTTCAAATGACAGCCGGGACCAACGGCTTAACGTGCTTTCCGAGGCACGGAGGAAACTCGGTATGTAATTATCGTCACCCATCCACGGACCACCCTCAGCAAGCACGGCTTAACCTTAAAGATCGACCCGTGCGACTGTTATTACTTGGCCACAAGCTCCTCTCAATACACTATATGTATGATAAAATTAATTAAAATTGTGAGAATAGATAGATGGATGTTTGGACTCTTTCACGTAAAAACTACTGAACCTATTTAGGTGAAATTTGGTACAGGCATAATTTATAACCTGGATGATACGTAGGATACTTTTTATCTCGGTAGTACAATCCCGTGGGACAATTACCGAACTCCGCGCGTGCGAAGCTGCGTTCATAGGCTAGGTAATAATAATACATTTATTGACATGTAAAACAATAAAATACGCACATGAATTCGTAAAATCAGAGAGGCGAACTTGAGAGACCTATGTCATATTATTAACTCAACAGGAATCACCTGCACTGTTTTGGTGAAGCATAGCATCGCACAGTCAGCGTATCATATTCCCACTGCTGGGTCACAGACCTCCTCTCTGTGAGGCGCCACGCGAGCTAAACCTGGATTCATTAAGAGTAGCCCTATCTATAACATCCACAGACAAGTTGCGATGTCGTGAAAACATAACGTGTTATATCCATGAATTGACGCTGTTTCAGATATAACTTCTTAACTAGGTTGTTAACCTGTTTGACGAGTTTCCTACAAGTAGTCTTTAATGCTTACTGTAGTGTTAAAATTGTTATAATTTAGAAGATCTTATTGTAAACGCGGGGTAACAACTTTAGCTGCTATTTAAGTATTAATTGATTTCATGCTTTTTAAACTTATATTATTTTTTCTATGGGTTGTCTGTCCCACTCCTTGGCATGGGCCTCGCCCCATTCCTTCCACTTTTCTCGGTGTTGCGCCTCTTCTCGTTAATAAACAAAAAACAAGGAAAGTTATAAATTTTAAAAAAAAACTGGACCTTTTAGAGGGGGGAGGGGATGGTGTGCAGAAGCCGAAGACTCCCCTTGCAATGCCCATGGTGGTAAGTGACAAGATTTCAGATTTCAAATCGACTAGACCTGTGGAAGTTGTTTATATCCCATCATCAACTAAAAAATAGGTGATGATCTTCAAACAGATCGCGCAGATTTTTTCGAAACCAATTTTATCAAAATCGGTTATTCCGTTTAGGAGCTACGATGCCACAGACAGACACACAGATACCCACGTCAAACTTATAACACCCCTCTTTTTTATTGGGGGTTAAAAATGATTGATAAGATAGTTGAAATCACGTTAACCCACTCACATTATTACTTACAGAATGTTGACTATAGTAGACAAATTTTGATAAGAAACCGACTAAAAACGGAATAGTATATGGGCTTTACAATAGGGGATCGGACTGGGTAAAGAAAACGACATTCTATTTTGTCCGTCAGACAGGTAATACAAAAATATTAGACACGTATTTTTTGTTTTATCAAAATATCAAAAAATTACTTAGTTAGAACTCATTAAAGTTGGAGAGTGGGGGCTTACTACGTCACAAGTAGGTATAAAACTTACCTACATGTGACGTCATGCGCCATTTCAACTCAATATATCTCCGTAATTTTATGACCACGTGAAAAAAGAAAAAATACGTGACCAATACTTTTCAATAAACTACTCGACGGACAAAGAAAAAAAAATAGGATTATCCCCTATATCTTCAGATAAAATTCCTCTGAAACCATGTATGTGTACTTACGGCATTTGCATTCCGCAACGCATTTTCCGCTGCCGTCATCGTTGAGTCTTACCAGGCCATCATTACAGACGCATCCAGTGAAGGGTTTGCAGTCATCTGAAGTTGGGACCCACGTGTTAGCGCAGGTTCTTATGCATCGTGGGTTATCTCGTGTGTAGTGCTCATTTTTTGGGCATGAGGGTTCTGAAACCGTTAAAATGGTTTATTTCACATAGGCCTACATGGACATTTATGTCGAGTAAAGGTACACGGTTTGGGTTGATCGTTTCCTATGGAGATGAACCGGCAAGAAACTCCATAGTTACGCTTTTGAAATTATTTGGTTTTGCAATATTTTTTATTCTGAGATAATATCCCATGTTGAATATTGAAGGCTGCAGACATGTCTAATCTAGGCTTTTTCATTTAGGCTTTTTCTGAATATAAATCATTATGCCGATAGCTCGATTTCTATGTTACACGATGTTTATCCGTGATCATGGCGTTTGCAACAGCGCTCGCGTATCGGGAACTCGAAACAAATAATACACATGGTAAATATCCCGTTGTAAGTGTTATTAATAGAGATAATAAATTATTCCGTAAAAAGACAAGTTTTTTTTTAATTCTTTATTTATTAAACGGGGTTTTTATCCAAACGCATATGCCAACCCCATCGTACCTTATAAACTATTATTTTACACTTCTACTTTCTATGCATTAGAACGACGATAATTGATTAGGCCTCTTCACCAAGCCTCTTTGCAATAAAGGCAAGTTGAATTTGGTTTTTTATGTGCTGCATTAATGGTGAAAATTCAATTTTACTTAAGTTTTTTGCAATTCACAGGTCAGTGTCAGCTGTATGTTAAACAAAATATGAATCGCGACCATTTTTTTTTTTCAATTAAGAATATTATATTCTATTCAAAATTTCTATATTTCTATATACAAATACCTGAATTACGACGCGGTCTATTCCTGTGACCGTTAACACCACTTCCTACCAAACTCAAAATAAGGAAACCAACGCACAGCAACATTACAACTGAGCTAATGTCTGTACTCAATACTACAGCTGTAGTATTTATTATCTTCGTTAAACAAACATAAATTGTCCACTATCTATTGAAAAGGTTTCAAACAATAAAAAAAAAACATGCAATATTACAGTTGAACAAATTCGATAAAATAATTGAACGTTCAACAATATAAATAAAATGAGCACGATAAATCAATAAAATATATAATATTTTGGCTTGTTGGGGTATAATGCCCAACAGTGAAGATGTTATGTAGACTGGTCAGTTCTTGTTTCAAAACCGGTACAGATAGGTTGATTATCCGATTGATTGGAGGAATTTCTATCATCTACCTGGGCATGAATTTTATTGTATCCATAAATTTCCTTCAGGAATTATCAAAATATCAACCACTTTAGACAAACTAATTTAACATCAAAATCATCTCAGACAGTGCATCAGTGCTTTACGCGCTACAAAACAATATTTTAACTTCTTCTTATTGGAATGTCACAACACACTCCACACATTGCAAAGAATCTATTGCAAACACAAACAAAGTAACACTGCAATGCATAAAAGGGCAGAGTAACTCGCTGGATAGCGCCGCAGCACATGAACTGGCTAAAGGGGTAATGGAGACTATAGTATACGGTCTGGAACGACTGCTGCCCATACCCCAAGCCCAAATAAAATCATGGCTGCGTAAGAAAACCGAGGAAACACACCACCAAATGGAACGGAGAAACAGTGTAACCTGCAGGCAAACAAAGAAAGCAGTTCAGCATCAAAGGGACCTGCCCGCAGCAGCAATAGACTGAAACGGGACAAAATTCGCAAGATTATAGGTATCATAACCGGCCACTGTCCCCTAACCAAACACCTATTTACCGTAGGTGTGACAGACATTCCTCTGTGCAGAGGATGCATGGAGGCGGATAAAACACCACAGCACGTGCTCATGGAGTGCAGAAGCGTGGCAGATCAACGGGCATTGACTCTTCAATCGCCAGCATGGCTCCCGGAAGCCTGGAGCAGCCTGAAAAGGCTGCTTTCTGGGAGGACCTGGGATGTTTGGGGTAAAAAGAGGATTTTCAGACGTACAAGGGCTCAATAAAGAGGCTAAGTGCGGAAACAGTCCAGCTAACCTATCCTAACCTGTCCGTTTCAAAAAACTTTGGTTGGGTCTGTTTTACAATTGCCTTAGTTGCACTATTTAATTAATGCTTCGTAAGATAACTTGATGATTGACGATGTTTCGAGTCCAATGTTCCAAGTTTTAAGTTCAATGCTCTTTGTATCCATGCGACTATTCGAATGACATGATTAATAGAGCTATTTTTTTGTAATCATTGTTCGATAATGTTGGTTGTTTCTGTGTCGATTTGGGCAGCGTTGACTTGCTTCTTTGCCGTTGTTTTTACATCTTGATCTGTCCCTTTTGAGAGTTGATTTTAAGAGTTTATTTTTTGGACTCGATTCTCTACGTATGTTTTCCATCATTCCGGCTCACCTTGTATCCAACCCAGGACCACCATAGAATCAGTCCAGCCATAGACTTGAATATCATTTTGATGTAAGGATTCATTTACCTTTTGCATTAATTCGGATAGTAGATTTTCTCCATTTAGTTCCAGTCTAGGCAATTTAGTTACTTTTCTCTGTGGTACATTATTAGATTTTGCAGCGACAAGTGTGACGATTGTTGATGGGTGAACTCGTGCGTAAATAACATACGCATAGGCATCCATGGGAGCGTCACGGAAGCCATGCAGTTCTATTGCTTGTTTCCCATCAAACCTGAGCCATCTTGGTTAACACATAAATTTATCGCTATTATATCTGCTTGTACTTTTCTCCACTCCCTGTGTATGCTACCCGTCACTTCGTCATCCCATGGTAGTTTGACTTCCCACAGTTTTTGAAATAACAATTTCAATATTGTGGATACGGGAGCCTGCCAGCCAAATGGGAAAAAAGTTTTGATATTTCAGCTAATAATCTGCGTTTTGTAAGTTTTGTTGATGCCTGAAATCGCACATTGGAAAGTAAAGTCCTCTGTCGGATTCCAGCATAGGCCCAATGTTTTTGATGTTTGATCTGTTTTGAAATTAAAAACAATGTTTTCATTGTCATGTTGTATTGCATTTTTCAAGAATACAGGGTCAGGTTACAGCACCAAGGTAGCGCGCCTTGGTGCCATAAGTTACTGTAGCGAGTTGAAAGAAAAGTAGAGGTTGTTCCTGCGATTCTCTCCATACAATCTGTTGTAGGTTTTGGTCACAGTGGGCCACTAAAATTTGTCTATACATTTTTTCAATATTAGCTATGTATGCGTATTTATATTTGTTGTGCGTTGTTTCATCGCTAATTTTTTCATCGAATTTCTATTATTTTATCATATTATCATTTCATAGAATAATCAATACGCAGAATACTTACTTTGAAGAAATTTAAATCATCGATTTTTGTTTCAAATAAAGTTTAATGTTACAATATTTATATCATAGAATAACAAATGAAATTTTCTTTATCCACATATTGTTTGTTTCACATAAAACTTGTCGGATCCGGTCATTAGTACGGACAGAAAGTGAATGGAAAGCGCGCCAAAGGTGTCGTCACGCGACCTACTTACCAGTCTACCCCCACCTAAGCGCGCTTTTACAGAGTCGAGATGTTTCTTGTGCTCGCTGCAGCACAGTGAGTGACAGCGGCGGAGTCAAGACGTCCTGAAACTGTACTCCGATTCATGGTGCCTAGTTTTATTGTGTTGGATAGTGATTTCAAGTAATGTTAGTTCGATAAAAGCAGTGTACCGTGTGTAGTGTGTGTTCTCATAGAACGAAACACATGTTCTGCCCACATGGTGACCGAGTCTAACGGAATAAAATCATCACTCAACTACGACAAACTTATTACAAAGAATAACATTTTATCGAGTGACAGCTTATAAAATTCATACCTTTCAAAAATGGTGTCACCTTGTTTCGCAGACAAAAATTTCACAGAATTTTATTTTTATATTTTATTTGGTCGTCGTATTTTTCTATCGAATATTTTTGTTTCAAGTATTTTTTACACTGAAACATATTTTATAGAAACACAATTCAATGAATTTCATAATAACATTTTTTTTATTTAACACACTTTTCAAACAGTAGAATTCTTTTTTAACGAATATTGTTTGTTCGATGTATGATTCCATGGTATTTTATTTCAACGAAATTATTAACCTTAAATTAAAATATTTATGTTGTACATACAAAAGTTAGTGACAGAAACGAATGGCTGCAAACCAGACTCCACGTAGTCTTGTCTGCCCCACCCCTAGCTAGAGTGTAATTTAAGCCCACGTAGGCGCGGAGGGATGAGGCGGCCCGCGAGCTGAGGAGCAGGTGGTGAGCGTTAATACCATCTGCGACGTTAAACTCGCGTGGGGCCGCCGGAGCCGTGACAGAAACCATGCCTGTTGCATGCTGCATGCTTGCTTGCACGCTGCATGTTTGCTTGCATACTGCATGCTTGCTTGCACGCTGCATGTTTGCTTGCATACTGCATGCTTGCTTGCCTGTTTGCATGCCACATGCTTGCTTGTATGCTGCATGCAACAGGCATGGACACCATTAGGAAGAATAACAAGATTTTTTTAGAAACTGTCACTCGATAAAATGTTATTCTTCGTAGTAAGTTTTATGTTAAACAAATAATACGTGGATAAAGAATATTTGATTTGTTATTCTATGATATGAATATTCTAACATTAAACTTTATTCGAAACAAAAATCGATGATTTAAATTTCTTGAAAGTAAGTATTCTTCGTATCGATTATTCTATGAAATTATAATATGAGAACAATTTATGTGAAACAAAATTCGATTAAACAGTTAGCTATGAAGAACGCAAAACCATAGTACTGTTTTGTCGTGAAATAAAATAACAGGTCGCATCATTAGCTAGGCTTTATAAACGAATTTTAACAAAGCATGTATGTGTTTTTATCAGGACACTGCTCGTTTTGTTCACAATGAATTGTTTTCATTCAATTAGTTCAACGGGAATATTAATTGAATCAATCGTTTGTTTTTTTAGGTATATGGAAATAATGTAACTAATTATAAAACCGGCTTAGTAATAGTTTGTTATCATTATTGCGTACTGTAATTAAATTACACACAAACGGGGAACTATAATAATTTAGGGCTACCAAAAAAAAAACTCATTATCATCAACTCAGAAGTCATTTTCAATTTACATTAAACATTTCATAAGAAAACTTGGAAAGTTGAACCCAGATAGATATTCTGGAACAAATCTAAGAAAGAACGCCAACTCACTTAGGGTAAATTTAGTTTTCATTAAATTTTCTTGTTTGAATTTTTTCCTACCTACATTTAATTTTTATTAAAATAATATTCTATTTCTGCGCTTCTTGTGTTAATTTGGTATCGGAAAAGTTATTTTCATCTGGGCATAATAAATTATACAAAAATATTTCGACGAATTCCGATTTTATATTCAATATAGAATAAACTTACAATATGATATTATTTCTTAAAAAAAAACCTCTAATAAACCATAAATAAAATAATCCAAGCGTCTTAGCGTCGGGGGTCCGCTTTGTTATGAGCTTGTACTAAGCGGTCTACTTAGCGGTCCCCCGACGCTAAGACGCTTGGATTATTTTATTTATGGTTTTTTAGAGGTTTTTTGTGTCGGGGGTTTTTTAAAATTTTTAATTTAATTTTTATTTCATGCTTTTTAAACTTATATTGTTTTTTCTTAGCCTTGACTGTCCCACTCCTGGGCATAGGTCTCCTCCCATTCCTTCCACTTTTCTTGGTGTTGCGCCTCTTCTCGCTTATTAACGAAAACAAGGAAAGATATGAATTAAAAAAAAAACTTGAGCTTATAGGGGGGAGGGGGGTGTGCAGCCTACTCCCCTGGCGATGCCCATGGTGAGAAAGTGACAAGAATTCAAATTTCCAATCAACTAGACCCGTAGAAGTTGTTTAAATCCCTTCATCAACTAGAAAAGAGGTGATGAGCTCCAAACGGCGGAGCAGATTTTTTCGAAACATAGTTAAGAACACTCTCGATTAAAAAACCTTTCAAATGACACCAATTTTATCAAAATCGCTTCATCCGTTTGGGAGCTACGATGCCACAGACAGACACACAGATACACACGTCAAACTTATAACACCCCTCTTTTTTGGTCGGGGGTTAAAAATACAATGGGTATTACGATATACGTGAAAACCATCTAACGTACCGAAACGAATTTGTATTAATCAAAGAGAGGAGAGGAAATGTGTAAAATGGTGTGTCTGCTGAAGCCGTGCGCACATAGCTCACAACACTTCGCTCGCAGCACCCCGCTCACCGCACACCGGTCACCGTACACCGCTCACCGCACACCGTCTTTACAGGTAGTCAGTGGCACGAAAGACTGACCAGTCTTACCAAGTATCGTATTACCCAGTACTAACTGGGAGTGCCTATCTGACGATAGGCAGTCGCTCTATGTAAAATATTGGTACTCAGCTGCATCTGGTCAGACTGGGAGCCGACCTCAACATAGTTGGGAAAAGGCTAGGCAGATGACCTTGAAATAATAATAATTACTTCAGTGACAGGAATCATTAATAACTCATACTTCTTTTCTAAAGCAAGTTCTCGGGAATTTCATCATCATCATCATCATTTCAGCCGAAAGACGTCCACTGCTGGACATAGACCTCCCCCAAGTGTCGCCACATTGACCGGTCCCGTGCGACGCGCATCCAGCGGATCCCCGCAACCTTCACCAGGTCATCGGTCCACCTAGTGGGAGGCCTTCCAACGCATCGTCTCCCGGTTCGCGGTCGCCATTCCAGAACTTTTCGGCACCATCGGCCATCCGTTCTGCGAGCAATGTGCCCTGCCCGCTGCCACTTAAGTTTGGCAATTCTTCGGGCTACGTCGGTAACCTTGGTTCTCTTGCGGATGTCCTCATTTCTGATTTGATCACGCAAGGAAACTCCGAGCATAGCTCTCTCCATTGCTCCATTGTCCTCGGGAATTTAGTAACATTTTATTACGTATTAAACAATGACACCCGTACGCAGAAGATTTCGAACATCACTTTAGTACATTTAAAAAAGAAATCAAGCCTTTACTCACGATTATATTTGAGTCCTGGAAACAAGAGCAAGAATGTGTCATGTCAAGAATATTGCGCGAGATTTCTGAGGTTAAAAATCAACACGAAACAATTAAGAAAGACATTCAGAACATAAAATGCGAAATTAAAAACAGAAATAGAGAACTGGAAAAGTCTGTTGACTTAATTAGTAATAGATGCACTGATCTAGACACAAAAGTCGGAAACATGAAACAGATTGCACCAGGACTACAAATTCCATATCTCCTCCTGGGTTCCTTCGAAAAAATAAAATACCTACCTCATGTTCTCGATAAAGAAGACTCCACCATCTGCTGACAAATTAGTTGCAAGTCCGAGCTCACACTTGTAATTAGTAGACTTGTAGTCAGTACGTGCAGATGTCTCCTTATTGAAAAAATTAAACTGTTTAAAATATGCACGCCTATGACCACATGCAAAAGTAACATATAAACACACCACACACACACACACACCTTCCTGGTCGCCACTCCAGAACTTTTCTGCCCCATCGGCCATCCGTTCTACGAACAATGTGCTCTTTCCACTGCCACTTAAGTTTAGCAATTCTTCGGGCTACGTCGGTAACCTTGGTTCTCTTGCGGATGTACTCATTTCCGATTTGATCGCGCATGGAAATTTCCGAGCATAGCCCTCTCAATTGCCAAGAAGATAATCCCCGAAGGGTTATTTATTATACTCTTATTATTAGCTCCCATTTATTAGCACACAGTCATAATGTAGGTAGAGAGACGGGCCCAAAGGCATTCTCTATAAGACAACCTTTGGGTGATGCAGAGACTAACTGTACTAGGTGCGAAAGTGCGATTGAGAAAATTGAGTCCCAAGTATGTAATAGTAGGCGAGCCCTTTGCCATCAACCACGCGGGCACAATCTCTCTATATCTATGGGCCTACAGGATCATACTTAAAATTCCCTCATCGAAAGGGAAAAACCCAATTACACAGCGCTGAGGAAGAATTTATTGGTACCATTTCTTAATGCATTGTTGGTTTAGTATACAAGCTGTTGTTTTGCATCCTCGTCAAAATTCAGGAGGTTGTCACGAAAGATATAAATAATCAATTAAAATTACAGTACCTAGTTTATTATTAATAAAGGCGGATTTTTTTGGTTGTTTCTGTTTGTCAACATTTCAGAATAACCCCCTTAACATGGTTTAGAGAAAAAGAAATTATCGAAAAAACGTTTGAGATTGTTTGTATGTTTGTAAGCGCGGCTATAGGGCGAGAATCAGACGGGCCGCGTTTAAAACATGGGTGGTTCACACTTACCGATTTCCGTAAATAAATGAAAAAATAAAACTTACACTTACGAGACGAGAATCATTAGCATATTAACCTCCTTGAATTTGACGAGAATGCAAAACAACACCTTGTATTTATGTTTTTTATTTGTTAATGTTTTCTCCAAGGCTGAATAAAAATGACACTTTGCCTGACCAGTGAATCGAACCCAAAATATCATGCTCAGCCGTAGTGGTTTGCATTCATATTTTTGTTTATTGTATGAAACCAGTTGTTAAACCTGCTAATACAAAAACAAAACAGGGACTAAGGCAAAGGCTTAAGTTTTAAGAGTGTTTGATAATGTAAGCTCGCGAACCTTTTAGGCGTTGCATGAAATTTCTGAGAGGTAGGTATATCCGGCAGCTTTTGAACAATATGCCGATGAGATAATTTTGGGTCAGTTCATATTATGATTATCTTCTTTATTCATTTTATCACCTTGTTTAATACATTTTTAAATATTTCTTTAATTTTTTAAAAAAAAAACAGGTTTCCGTTGGTGTCGGGAGCAGGGGCCAAGATACTGGTGGTTAGGGCTGCAGAGACAGGAATCTCCTGCCAATGCGGGCCGTACCGAGGAGTACTGCCTTCTAAATCTGGCCCTTGATCAAACCGCCAAGTGAGAGCTTCGACAGATGTTCGTCGAGGGTCTTGGCCGTAAGGCCATTGTCCGTTACGACAATTGGCACAATGATAGCCAAGTTCATCATCTGCCTAGCCTTTTCCCAAACTCTCTTGGGGTCGGCTTCCAGTCTAACCGGATGCAGCTGAGTACCAGTATTTTACATGAAGCGACTGCCTATCTGACCTCCACAACCCAGTAACTGGGTAATACGATACCCCTTGGTAAGACTGGATGTCAGACTTTTTTTGGCTTCTGACTACTCGTAACGACTGTCAAAGATCTACAAATGACAGCCGGGACCAACGGCTTGACGTGCTTTCCGAGGCACGGAGGAAACTCGGTATGTAATGATGGTCACCCATCCACGGACCAACCTCGGCAAGCACGGCTTGACCTTAAAGATCGACCCGGGCGGCTGTTATTATTTAGCCACGAGCTCCTCAATGATAGCCAAGTTCACAGTCCATATATCGACAACCTTGTGATTATTAAGATAAGGTAAACATGGCAATCCTAGTTCTTAAAAGGCGACATTCTGACCTTGATATGGCTTAAGGATCGATTTTGTAAAAAAACTCTATCGTATTTCGTATTCGAGTTCATGTTAATTGAGAATTTAATAATTCAAGGCAGTCGCTTTTTAGGTAAAACTGGAAACCGATTCAAAAACATTTAAACCCTTGTATTAGTTTCGGCAGCTCTAGAGATGATATTCAGGAATCTGCAATGGGATCACGAAGGCCTGAACATAAACGGTGAAAAACTTAACCACTTACGTACATTTGCAGGCGACCTGATCTTATTTGCAGAATATCCAATAAAATTAGAGCAAATGTTACAGCAACTGTCAAATCAAAGCGCGAAAGCTGGACTTACAATGAACACGGCAAAGACAAAGATTAAAAGTCAAAGTCAAAGCATTTATTTCAATTAGACTATTACAGGCACTTTTGAAAGTCAACAAAACAAAATAAAACGCGAAGCTACAGTCCCAGTCACAAGGCATAATAACTTGTGATAGTACTGTAGTTGCCCATTCCGTAGCGTAGATCTCTATGGAGAAGAACGGCCAAGAAACTCTATGCACACTCTTTTAAATCAAAATATGTTACATTTATTTCAATTAGACCATTACAGGCACTTTTGAAAGTCAACAAAACAAAATAAAACGCGAAGCTACAGTCCCAGTCACAAGGCATAATAACTTGTGATAGTACTGTAGTTGCCCATTCCGTAGCGTAGATCTCTATGGAGAAGAACGGGCAAGAAACTCCATGCACACTCTTTTAAATCAAAATATGTTACAAAATCTTGGTTACATCATTCATGTTAAGAATTAAAAATATGTGAGAACAATGTAGAAATACGGGCAAGTTAAGAGCGTCCAGAGTAAAAGATTAAATCAGTAATTAAAAAAATAAAGTAATTAAAATAAACCGTGGCAGCTAAGAGATGACCAGTCACAACTGACAGATTTGATGATGATTATGACTAACTCTTCACAGACGCATACCATCATAGTCAATTCAAAGATGATAGAATATGTCGAAGAATACGTATACTTAGGGCAACTCATAGCCGCTGAAGACACCATGCAGAAGAGAGATTGAAAGACGTATAGCCAATACATGGAAGAGATATTGGTCACTCAGCGAAGTCATGAAAAACAAGGACATGCCTTTCAAAGAGAAAAGAAAAGTGTATAATATGTGCATTTTACCATGCTTAACATAAGGGTGCCAAACATGGCCATTGACAGATACCTTAATAAACAAAATACAGGTATGTCAAAACGGCACTGAGGGAAGCGTAATGGGTGTGAAGAGGAAAGATAGAATAAGATTAGAAAAAATTAAAAATACAACTAAATTTAAGGATGCAAAGAGAACATGTAAAACTTTTAAATGGCGATGGACTGGACATATGCTTAGAGATACTAATGGAAAATGGACAAAACCATAACGGAGTGGTATCCCAGGAATGGAAAAAGAAGTAAAGGGCGTCAAACAAAAAAGTTTAAAACACCCCCGACCAATAAAACCTCCAAAAAACCAAAAAT
Organism: Cerastis leucographa; assembly: GCA_963082945.1. NCBI lineage: Eukaryota > Metazoa > Arthropoda > Insecta > Lepidoptera > Noctuidae > Cerastis > Cerastis leucographa. The sequence continues at coordinate 7,705,362 of OY720382.1, forward strand.
AAAATTAATCCAAGCGTCGTAGCTTCGGGGGTCCGCTTTGTTTATTTTATGTACTAAGCGGTCTACTTAGCGGTCCCCCGACGCTACGACGATGGATTAATTTAATTTTTGGTTTTTTAGAGGTTTTGTTGGTCGGGGGTTTTTTAAATTTTTAATTTAATTTTTATTTCATGCTTTTTAAACTAAAATAATTTTTTCTTAGCCTTGACTGTCCCACTCCTGGGCATAGGTCTCCTCCCATTCCTTCCACTTTTCTTGGTGTTGCGCCTCTTCTCGCTTATTAACGAAAACAAGGAAAGATATGAATTTAAAAAAAAACTTGAGTTTTTAGGGGGGATGGGGGGGGTGCAGCCTACCCCCCTGGTTATGCCCATGGTGACAAGTGACAAGAATTCAAATTTCCAATCAACTAGACCCGTAGAAGTTGTTTAAATCCCTTCATCAACTAGAAAAGAGGTGATGAGCTTCAAACGGCTGAGCAGATTTTCTCGAAACATAGCTAAGAACACTCTCGATTAAAATACCTTTCAAATGACACATATTTTATCAAAATCGGTTCATCCGTTTGGGTGCTACGATGCCACAGACAGACACACAGATACACAGATACACACGTCAAACTTATAACACCCCTCTTTTTTGGTGGGGGTTAAAAGATGGGAAGATGACCTCAAAAAGGCAGCGGGTCCAGAGTGGACGAGAATAGCGAGACATAGGCAGAAATGGAAAGCTTTAGAGGAGGCCTTTGTCGAAAGACAAGCTGGGAAGTGAAACCGATCGTGTAGTAGATCTGTTAATAAATTATTAGTAAGAAATTGTGCTAAAGGCTTTTTTTTTTTTTTGTTTTTTTTTTGTTTTAATATTACGATCAACTAGTTCCACCTGCTGAGAGTCTCCCACCTGGACATGAGTGGCCATGGCTGACCTGGAAGTCTTTAAATAGACTTCGGACCCAGGTTGGTTGCAGCAAGGAAAAGCTGTTCAGGTGGAGATTCATTAGTGATTCTGCCCTGGAGTGTAAATGTGGTGCTGTCCCGCAAACGATGCGGCACTTAATATCGTGTCCTGCGTGTCCTGCTGTTTGTTCATTACAGGAACTGATGGACGCTGCAGAGAGCGCCAAACTAGTGGCTCAGTTCTGGGCCGATACAATTTAGATTGCCATCGACACGCTAAGAAGCAGAAGAAGTACGATAAAATATAAAGGGTGTAAAACACCTCTCAACGAAGCCGAAAGGCACCGGTTCTCCCTGTCATTGCGATCATTTTTTTGTTCTACACCTTACCTGGGAACCTTCTAGTTACGGAGATATTAGTGGTCAAAGTTCCAACTTTTTGACAAATAAGATAAGTTTTCACGACTAAACGGCTGATCGGATCTTAATGACATTTTGCAAGAAGATATATTTCAACCTGAGGAAGGACATAGGCTATATATCATCACGCTACGACCAATAGGAGCAGAGCAGCAATGATAAATGTTGCGAAAACGGGGAAAATGTGACGCAGACGAAGTTGCGCTGGACAGCTAGTATCAAATAATTTCTTGCGCCAGGTTAACTTTTACATGTAATACTAGCTGTGCCCGCGACTTTATCCGCGTGGAATAAGATTTTTTCTAAAATAGTAGTGGCCTAAGTTACATCTTATTACATCAGCTATATCTACCAGTGAAAGTCCCGTCAAAATCGGTCCAGCCGTTCCAGAGATTAGCCGGAACAAACAGACAGACCGACAGACAGACAAATATTTAAAAAATGTTATTTTGGTATATGCATCGTATATAGTATAACCGCTTTTTACGACATGCATATGTATGTATGTGTCGTTAAACAACATCATTTTTAATTTATAACTGTACAAAATTAGAACCTTCTGTTATATGTATACCTTGTGCAAAAAATATTTATTTATTTAGTTGTTCACATGACTCATGAGATATACATAGACTATATATAGACTATACATAAAGCAACAACACCAATTCAATAGGTTCCTACAATACAAGCTAATTTAACGTAGCAGGTGCTAACTTGGTAGGTACGGGTGTATAATAACATTAATAACTATTAAAATGCAACGTTTTATGTCTGCAAACAACCTATAGTCTAACTTTAACAAATGCGTCTTGCACCTGAAATAGGTATGCATATTCTTTAAAAAAAAAACGTTGCCCCACACTAGGAATTTCTCCTGTATCGTGGGTGCGTTTACAAACATTTAAACTGACATACACAAATTGCCAGACCCGGAACAACTATCTGCAGGCCATACAAATATTTGTTCCGTGCGGGCATCGAACTGCGCCAACCGTGCCGTCAATGTCAATGCCGTCAATGCAAATGGGCGTATGCCAATTAATCTCTAATAGATAAGTCACAAGTCCCTCATCACTTGCACAGCAAATCTGACCTCCACTCCACAACCCAGTTAGTACTGGGCAATACGATACCCCTTGGTAAAACTGGTTGTCAGACTTTCAAGCTACGGCAAAATCTACAAGATGTTGTTTTGCATCCTCGTCAAAATTCAGGAGGCACTCCGCTACTGAATGTCGAAGTTTGAAATGTCGACGTATGCTAGTTCTAAAGTACAGGATCTCGATGTACGCAAGTTCGAAAGTTCACTGGACCGAAGTATGCAAGGCCGGCGTATCGTTAGTTAGAAAGCATAATTGTTAAAGAACGAGCGAAGCGAGCTCTGGACTTGGGGCACCCCGATTCGGACAGGTTAGGTTCGAAGGGGATGGCGAGGTCTAGTGAGCGAGCAGAGCGAACGAACTAAGACCCCGACATCCCCTTCGTGTTAGGTTACTGTAAACCCTGTAGACAGAAATAGGAGCCCCGCGGAGCGGGGCTACGTCGACTATGCTTTTAGGGTTTCTAACTACCGATACGTCGGCCTTGCATACTTCGCTCCCGTGAACTTTCGAACTGGCGTACATCGAGATCCTGTACTTTAGAACTAACATACGTCGACATTTCAAACTTCGACATTCAGTAGCGGAGTCCGTAATTTTAATTGATTATTTATGTATTTTGTGACCACCTCCTGAAGACTCCGTCACAAAATACATAAATAATCAATTAAAATTACGCTACCTAGTTAATTATTAGCTGATTTTTTTGGTTGTTTAAGTTTGTCAGTATTTCAGAATAACCCCCTTAACGTGGTTTAGGTAATAAGAAATTATCGAATAAACGTTTGAGATTGTTTGTATGTGTGTAAGCGAGGTTATAGGGCGCTTTTAAAACACGGGTGGTTCACACATACCGATTATCGTAAAAAAGAAAAAAAAAAAAAAACGTACCCATTTTATTATTGATTCGGGACGAGAATCATTAGCATAGTACCTCCTTGAATTTGACGAGAATGCAAAACAACACCTTTTATAAATGGCAGCCGAGCTCAACGGCTTAACGTGCTTACCGATGCATGGTGGAAACTCGGTATGTAATGGGTGGTCACCCATCCACGGACCAACCTAGGCAAGCGCGGCTTAACCTGAAGATGCAAGCTGACCCCAACGCAGTTGGAAAAAGGCTAGGCAGATGATGACATCAATTTTTAGATATACCAATTCGCAAAGGTTTTTTGTATGACTTCATCATCATCATCATCAGCCTGTACTCGTCCACTGCTGGACATAGGCCTCTCCCATGACATGCTACTGAGCACGATCCTCGGCCACTCTCATCCAGCTCTTGCCAGCCGCCTTGCGAAGATCATTGCTCCACCGAGTCTGAGGACGTCCTACGCTACGTTTACCGATCCGTGGTCTCCACTCAAGAACTCGTTTACCCCAACGGTTACCGGTTCTTCGGGTTATATGGGTGGCCCATTGCCACTTCAGCGTGCTTATTCGGTGGGCTATGTCGATAACCTAACCAAGGTTACTAAACCTCTGTCGGACACCTCGTTACGAACTCGATATTTCAGAGAAACCCCGTAACGAAACCCCGTTTTTTTGTATGACATATCTACCTACCTATCACTTGGGTAGACATGGACTTAACAGTAACAAACCATAAATTCAATGTAATAAGACGTTTCACCTACATAATTGAAATAAGACATGATGATTTACCTCCACATCGTGCCATAACTCATCTCACATTAGTATTCAGGCAACGATGGTCCGGACATTAGACATTAACAGACTGTTAAGGACTTAGGGCTCAGTTACACTGTGGCAACGTGTTGTTTTTAAACCCCGACCAAAAAAGTGGGGTGTTATAAGTTTGACGTGTGTATCTGTGTGTCTGTCTGTGGTATCGTAGCACCTAAAGGGATAGACCTATTTTGATGAAATTGGTTTCGTTTGAAAGGTGTTTTAATCGAGAGTGTTCTTAGCTATGTTACAAGAAAATCTGCTCAGACGTTTGAAGGCCATCACCTCTTTTCTTAGTTGAAGGGAAATTATCAATTTCCACAGTTCTGGTCGATTCGAAATTTGAAATCTTGTCACTTGTCACCATGGGCGTCGCCAGGGGCGAGGCTGCACCCCCCCCCTCCCCTCAGAAACTAGTTTATTTTTATTATGCTGTTTTCGTTAATTGGCGAGAAGACACGCAACACCGTGAAAAATGGAAGCAATGGGGGAGGCCTATGCCCAGTATTGGGACAGTCAAGGCTAAGATAAAACAATTTAAGTTTAAAAGGCATTAAACAAAAATGAAACTAAAAAATTAAAAAAAACCCCGACCGCTAAGTAGACCGCTTAGTACAAGCACAAAACAAAGTGGACACCCTACGCTAAGACGCTTGAATTATTTTATATTGGTTTTTCAGAGGTTTTTTGTGTCGGGGGTTTTTTAAATTTTTAATTTAATTTTTATAAAGCATGTGATTCATGCATTACTTAGTTTGAAATTGTTGGCTAGGCAGTAGTAAGCAGGTAGTATATGATTTGTGTTAAATATTATCTACATTTGGAGTAATAGGAGTGAAAGATGGCTATTTTTTTTAGCTAGAGCGGCAACGGTATCTGATTTTTTGTAAATAGGTTCAAGAAACCGTTATACTCTATGACGTATATTAATGGTTTCTGGAACCAATTTACAAAAATTACAAAATGTGATCGATGATCGTATTAAATAGGTACTCCACTGCCAAACCCTTCAGGGATTAAAAATTTGATGATTTACTTTATGTATTGTGCCACTGTATTACGAATTTGTCTATTTTTAGCTACTTTTCACTCAAAAAATAAACACCGCGGTGGTCTGTGATGAGGCGGTATTCCAAACTTAAGTTGGCCAGTTGGTACTGGGTAATACGATACCCTTTGGTTATACCGGTTGTCAGACTTTCAGGCCACTGACTACCTGTAACAATTAGTGTCAAAGATCTACAAGTCACTACCGGGGCCAATGGCTTAGCGTGCTTTCTGAGGCACGGAGGAAATTCGATATGTAATGGGTGGGTGACCACACACCAACATAGGCCGTAGGCATAACCTGGTGGCATACCATGACGTCTTAAAGCAGTATTGTTTTACTCTGATTCCAGTGTGGGAAAGAGACGGAGCTATACAGGATGTGTAGCGCCATCTCTTTCCCACACTGGAAAAGGAGTTTGTTTGTCTCTGAGTTTGTTTCGGCTGTTTCTTCTCAGAGTAGTCAGGTACGAAACACCGATCCCATCTAGCTTAAAAAAAAAATGACGTGTAAAAGTGTTTGTAAAAACCTACTTGCAAATTAGACATCATTTATCATTCACCTGGAGATTGATCAGAGCGGCTGGTATTATTTAGCTACGAGCTCCTCGCCACTACAATACAGTATACCAAACTTTAGTGTAAGTAACAAAAAAACCTATACCTACGATATGATTAATATTGTTTCCTCGTAAAGGCCATTGCAATACAAAGAAGGACAACATCTCCCATGCCAGCAGTTACTGAGAAACATCAAAGTGGAACTAATTTCACTAACATTAATTTGTGAGTGATGTCCGTTTGGGAGCAAGCGAGTTGTTCCAGATATTTTATGGGTCAAGTTCAGAGGAAGATGTAGGTTGGTAATTTGGTAATTGCAGTTGGAAATTGTATTGTAAATTATTGTGTATCGTGGTCCCACAACTCCAAATGCCAGGAGCGGATAGAACTTAATATAACAAATACCCATAAACACAAATAATTGGTACATTTACATCATGCTGGCTGTCAATTGTAGATCTTTGACAGTCGTTACAGATAGTCAGTGGCCCAAAAGACTGACAACCAGCCTTTCCTAGAGGTATCCTTTCCAGGTATTATCTGGAAGATAGTACTAGGGACCAAGGGGTGTACCAGGGTACTAACTAGGTTGTGGAGGTTAGATAGGCAGTCGCATCATGTAAAATATTCAGCTGCATCCGGTTAGATTGGAAGCCGACCCGAACATAGTTGGGAACAGGTTGGGCAGATGATGACTTTCACATCATCATGAGGATCCTAAAGTTTGCTGTATTTATAATGTACATAAGTAATATCTTAGGTCATAAGGATAACTGACTTGATTCAACTTACAGGTTTTTTTTTTTTTTACATTTATTCATTACACATCCAGAAGACGCTAGACACGTGGCTCATTTCTTTACCGACATAATTAATATTGCCATAGTCACGCTTAGAAAAAGAACGAGCGTATTCACAAACGCTTCGATTCGATTTCGATTCTGAAAGTCGTATGTCTATGTCGCTCGCTCTCGTAATGCCAAAACAAGATAGACATTATTATGACTTGTCGAATCGACGCTTAACCCACTGAACTGATCAACCTGAAATTTTGCATATACGTTGTCAGATGTACAGAAACGGACATAGGGTACCTTTTATCCCGAAAATAAGTATTGTCCCCGAGGAGAACAACATAACGTCCTTATGATAATATGTAGATGGCGGTTATTGTCAAATTTAAATTAACGTGAGCGAAGCTGCGGGCTAAGCTAAGCTATAGTGTTGTTAAATTGTCGAAATGAATAGCAAAGGTTATGTGAGTGTAATACAAAAGCTTAAAAGCGCACACCTTTTCGTATTTAACTGTAGTAGGTAAGGAACAAGTAGAGCAAAACATCTTTCAAATGTATGGGTCGGCAACAGAACAAGCCATTAAGTAGGGCAACATAGAATTTTATATCATTCGACGTTTCTGTAATTCCGTACGACGTTATACTCGCTGGGGACTAGGCTACAAAGAGATATTAAATTTAAAAATGTACGCAGACAAGATTGCTTGGCACGGGCGGGTTGCTCAGGAAATATTTGGGCTTATGCCGTGAAGGGTTGAAAACGTGAGATTGGGTAATTTTATTTCATGCACCATTTAGTGGTGGATTTTTAATTTAAATTGCGGATGCAGAAACTTTGTTCTTGTAAATAGGTATGATTTGTGACATGAAAAAATAGGTTTAGGGAGCAAGCCGTCAAAAGTTTGCAAAGCCATTGCGTTAAGACTTACGTAGATATTTTAAAGTTATTTATTTACCCAAGTTCCTTTAGCCAGGTTTAAACTTACACAACGCACCAAACTACGCAAAAATTAACACATAACTATGTTCATTTTTGCACAAGGCATGTATCCCAATTCAACTTTCGTTCCTTAGCTCCAGACCCAGTTTTAATACATGATAATTGTGTATTTTGCAGTTTGGCCAAGAGTGTCATGACCCGCGTGCCAAATCTTAAAATACGCCAAGTCACTACACTATAGTACTGATACCTACAGTTTTGCAAAAATATGAAAAAAAACCTTGTTTTTTATTTTTTAGGGATACCTAAAGGCTCAAACGAGACCCTATTACTGAGACTTTGCTGTCCGTCCGTCTGTTACCACGCTGTATCTCATGAACCGTAATAGGGACCCAGTTGAAATGTCTACAGATTATGTAATTTTGTTGCTGTTAAAAAAAAAACAAATACCTATTCATACAAAAAAAGTGATTTTTTGCTCGTTTTGAGGGTTCCGTAGCCTAATGGCAAAAAACGGAAATGATTCGTCATGTCTGTCTGTCTGTCCGTCCGTATGTCACAGCCACTTTATTCCGAAACTATAAGAACTGTACTGTTGAAACTTGGTAAGTAGATGTATAGAAAAAAAAAAAACAATAAATTTTGGGGGTTCTCCATACATAGAACTGAAACTCAAATTTTTTTTTCAAACCCATACTTGTGGAGTGTCTATGGATAGGTCTTCAAAAATGATATTGAGGTTTCTAATATAATTTTTTTCTAAAGTGAATAGTTTGCGCGAGAGACACTTCAAAAGTGGTAAAATTTGTGTCCCCCCCCTCTAATTTCTAAAGTAAGAAGATGAAAATTCTGAAATTATAGAACGTAAAAAAACTTTCAACGAAAATTGGTTTGATAGATATGATGTTTAGTTTTTGAGATATAGGACTTTTTCATCAAACTGCAGCAGTAACTTTGTTTTTCATTAACATACTATGAAAAACAAATTTAGTTTTGTTGTTACATATAAAAATAATTTAATAATATAAAAAATATTTTTTATTTTATTGTTTGGTGGTACGGAACCCTGTGTGCGTGTGAGTACGACACGCACTTGGCCGGTTTTTTTTTTATAAATAATGGTACGGAACCCTTCGTGCGCGAGTCCGACTCGCACTTTGCCGGTTTTTTTCATTGTGTTTTCTAATTCACTAAATTACTATTAATATTATTAAACCTTTTTAAAAGTACCTATTTTTTTTATTTTTACCAACCTATTGAAAGAAACACACACAGACTTTGGGTACACAGTTTATTTTGTACAAACAGAATATTACTACACAGAATAACAATTTATATGTACTGTACAGCTCGACGGTTACAAGAAGACTGTCTCAGCCATCCCTCCCGATTTACTCGACAGCTCAGTGTAAAGAGGGGGAAAAGCGCGCCATTTTCAGCCAATGGGTGGACGTTAAATGGTTATTCGAAAATACTTGCAAAACATACTTTTATGGTTTTATATTGAACTTTACTTAATTTTGTAAGTATTTATTTTATCGTAACATAACATTAAGCAATTTATTAAGTTTAATTGAACTCTATTACTTACCAATTAATTAATTTGTTACTAGTCAAATTGCGTACTTATAACATTTTCATTACTTTTATTCACTTTTATAATCTTAATTGCTTACACTATAACTTGTTTGTATGGTTTCTAATTATTGTAAATTCAAATTGGTTACCTACTAATAAATAAATAATCTTTAAGTAAGCAATTTATGGTCTTCTTCCTCCACATTTTCATGTTCAAGTAGGTAATCCTTCTTCTCAAAGCAATGAAACAAGTGCCTCTCGACATCTCCGCATTTCACGATCCATCAAACGGTGACGCTCGCGGTTTGTCAATGAGCACCCTTATTTTTATGTAGGTAGGTTTGTTATACCTACGTAAAAATTTAAGGCTGCGGAGTGGGTTCAATTTCGTAATGATGAAACAACCTTGGCACTTGGTTATATTAAGGTAGATAGACTAGCGTCTGCCTGGGGCTTTGCTCTTATATCAAATCTCACGAGAATTTGGGTACCTACTTTATTTTAATTTAATTGCTTATTATTTTAATTTTATTTTTAGTCCCTATTGTCTCACTATAACTGGGCAAACCCTCCCACCATTTTTACCAAAACGGTCACGATTCTGCGCTACTTCTTGTGTTTTATGAAGCATAAAAAACTACATAAATTATGAACAATTCACAATGATTACTTTGTCTCACCTTAAACCCGAGAAATTACTTTAAGTTTCGACAGCTTTAGACCGATTTTACTTAATACATCATATAGGGTTCAGCGAAAAGGATTCGGGTTTGAACATTAAAATTCAATTTGACACGGCCATTCAGAATAGTTTAAAGGGGTTTTAGGGCCTTACCTGTATAACCCTTTAAATGTATTTTACGTTGCTATTAGGGTACACTATTTTACTTTACTGTAACTTAAGATATATAATATTGAAAGGTAGGCTATGTGGACTAATTTTGTTGAGCGTTAATTTAAGTTCCATGAATTTATGTTGTTTGAATCGGAGAATTTGGATGATGTTGTTAATAAAGGGTGTAAAACACCTCTTAACGAAGCCGAGAGGCACTGGTTCTCCCTGTCTTTGCGATCATTTTTTTGTTCTACACCATACCTGGGAACCTTCTAGTTACGGAGATATTAGGGGTCAAAGTTCCAACTTTTTGACAAGTATTTTTTTAAATACAAGTTTTTAAGTAGTAAGTAGTTTGTAAGATATTTACTTTAAACACCTCCACGACCCCCGTACTATTCAATCCGTCCATCAGCACAATGTTTTGAATGCGTTACATTGAGTTCTACCACAAAACATGATTTTACACCCCCCAAAAAAAAGTCGTTTACCAACAATAATTTTTTCGTAAAGTTACTTAGTTTCATGTACAGAATGCTTGGTTGACGGCTTCGTGATGAGGTGATTTACACGGTGTATATTTAGATTCTCTTGCTAGTTCTGGGAATTCTGTTTTGAGTGTTATTTAAATTAATTTAACAAAGGGACGTGGGAAGTTTCTAATAATAAACTATCGAGAAGGTTGGTTACTTGGATTTGTTGCAATATAACAAACGAATTTCCGTGGGAGCTTAGATTTAAAATGGGGTCAGGAATGTGAGAGTTTTGAATTTTGAGTATTGAATAGGTGGGTGTCGTACAATTTAATCAAACGCAAGTTTATAATAAAAATTAATTTATTACAAAAATTATATTAACAATTTTACCACAAAATTATGATACAATTTATTCTTCACAAACAAAATAAACATTTTATTATTTTACAAGATATACAATGAAATTACATTAGGTAACATTTTACTCTCCAATACGTAAATAAATTATTTAAAAAAAAACGTTATTATCGGTTTGGCACAAATCACATTCTGAAGCCAGATTCAAAAATAAAAATTCTATAAAAAAACCTGAGCATTTTATTTATTATGCTAATTATGTTTTATTATTTTATAAATCTACGCACACGTATTGTTATGATGGTATAAAAAATGTTTCCTTTCTTATAAAAATCATAGGGGAAGGTTCGCTTTACCTGCGACGCAAGTAAAAACGTAGTAAAAACCTTATAATACATTTTAACAGTAACTGGCACAAAATTCGTAAAGAATATGTAAATAAAGAAAGAAAAAGTTTTATTTTAAGAATGAAAATTTAGATAAAAAGCTACGTCTAATCGTAAGGTAAAATCACCTTTATCGCCATTACATTAGGTCCAAAGTTTGATCTCAGGTGATCTCCTACCTTAAAAAGCTTGAATGTCACGTCAGTGTTGGAAAGAGATGGGGCTATACAGGACGTCTAGCTACCTTTTCCACACTGAAGAAAAATTTAACAATTGTGCTTTATAATAATAGGTCAAGGCAGACCACCAGAAGGCATTCAAGCATCCGTTTCTTTACAAAAGCTTTAGAACAAACCTTGGAACCAATATAAACGATGTCAAATTACGTATAAAATTTAAAAAAAAAAGTTGACAGATGGCACTTTGCCAGAGACGCGTAAAAAATAGAGATTTACAAAAATAGTAAAGAAGTCTTTGTACCTGTATTTACAATTCAGGTACCTTAAAAATATACATCACCATGTAATGCCATATTTACATCAGTTATTATGCACATTTGTTCATAAAAACAGGGACTAGCCTTGGCTAAGAAATTACGTTACAATTAAGTACAAAAAATATAATTCTATCTAAAAATTCGTTATTCACATGTTTTAACTTTAATTATTCGAAAGTTCAGTCGTATTCTTACACGAAGAGAATTATTATATTCGTTGAACACAAACATTATAAAATATGTTGTTTAAAATTAATTAATGATTTTCGGACGGAATCCACTTTCTTTTATTCACTTTAGGGTTTAAGTCACTTTAAGTCTTTTATTAACACTTTAAAACATTAAGTCTTGTTATTCACTATTCTTGTTATACATAGTTATGGTTTATAACTCTGTTGTGGTCTCCACTGGTGATTGGTCGTAATTGTAACCTGAGAAGTTCCTCTTGCCGAACGTTACATTATCGTTGTCTGATGCCCTGGAATTAAAGAAACTATTTTAACGATTAGCAGTCCAATTATGGTAGTTGTTGTGTACTAAATACAGCAGATTAACAGTACAGCGCTCTACGCTTCCAGTACAACAACACGTTCGGCTGGTCTACCATGACATCTTAAAGCAGTATTTTAAATTTGTATTTAATTGTAAAATTTGGGTATTTTTTAAATAAAACAATAGAAAGTCGATGAAAAAATATCTACAGGGCATGAGAAGTGTTTAGGGGTCTGAAAGGATAGCAGATGACCCGCCCAGTCGACCGTTTCAATTTGGCAAACGATGCACCAAACACCCTGTATATCTATGGGCCAAAGTTGCCTGAAAATAAATGTATGTTGTTGTTATTATTTTCTTTATTTATTCCTTATATAAAAAATGGGAAAAAATATTTTCACTAGTTCTACCGTAGAACTGTTTTGTAGAACTAGTGGGAACGAACCGTATCGGGAACAGGGTAAGTTGCCCACACGTATCAGGAGCAGGGGTAAGTTGATCAAAAACTAACCTCTGTAATCCAGGTATCTCATCATACGCCATAATAGGCTGCGTAGCTTTCTTCTTATGATTGTTCCCGCCATTGATTTTCCTTCCCAGCGTCGTGGCCAACAAGCCGCCCCCAACTCCATTATTGTTGACACGAGGAAGCGTCCCTATCGCATTGTTGAGCGGATGAGCGTTCGGTACTCGACGGTTGAGCGTTTGAGTGTTGCGTATGAGTGTCGAGTTGTTGGCGATAGGCTCGAATAGTTGACTGTTGTGCATGTTGTTGAGTGTACCGCCGTTTTCGTTGACGCTTGAGGCGCGCGCTGTGGTTGCTGTTTCTGAGAGGGTTGGGCTGCGTTCGCCTGGAAATAATTGTTGTGTTATAAAAATATTTTCATTTAAAGAGTGTCCATGAAAGTTCTTGCCCATTCTTCTACATAGGCATCTACGCTTTTGAATGGGCAACTATAGTAGTTTTACAAGTTATTATGCCTTGACTGGGATTATAGCTTCATCCTTTTGTTTTTGACCTTCAAAATGCCTATAACGGTTTAATTGAAATAAATGCTTTGAGTTTCAGTTTATAGTCATGTCATATTTTCTATATCTTAGAAATTCAGAAAGGGCAAAGCTGCTAATTTTTGGGCTTCAACAGACTCGTCAGATTGGCGAGTTTGCAACTTCGAAACCTCGCGTACGGAAAAGAAACTGAGAAATTAATTCCAAGCAAATAGCCATAAGTGTTTGTTACTTTCATGCAACTACCACGGAGTTCCTTCCTGGTGGCGTACCATGACGTCTTAAAACATTATTGTTCCATTCTTATTCCAGAGTATTAAAGAGACAGAGCTATACAGGTCGTCTAGCTCCATCTCTTTCCCACCCCCCATACACCCCATCTTTATTCACTCTCGAATAGGAATGGAACAATAATGTTTTAAGCGTCATAGTAACCCCCCTGAAAACTTTACCGCGAGAATCCGCTAGGTCTTTAGTCTCGTCAATTGATCGCATTTTATTCAAAATGACTTTAATATGAAATGATATTGGTACATTTAGCGATCTCCACGCGGCAAACCTTCCAACAAACCACCCCAATGGTTATCTGCATTCAGTTGGGGGTATCAATGCAACATTTTATTTATCTCATATTGCATCGAGCTTCTGAAAAGTGTCGCCATTTTTCATGAATATAATAATTCCACATCATCATCTTCCTGCCCTTGTCCCATTTTATTTGAGGTCGGCGCAACACGTCTCTTTCCTCCATACTCCTCTGTCATTCGTCATGCTATCATTTACTCCTTTTTCCTTCATATCATTTTTCACACAATCCATCCATCTTTTCTTTGGTCTTCCTCTCCCTCTCCATCCATCCACATTTATATTCATCGCTCTTTTAGTCACATGTGTTCCATCCCTCCTCATTACATGCCCATACCAAGACAGACGACTCCCTTTTATCTTTTCTGTAACAGGCGCCACTTTCAAACTTCCTCTTATATGCTCATTTCTAACTTAATCCATTTTAGTCACTCCACACATCCATCTCAACATTCTCATCTCTGCTGCATGCAATCTTTTTTCATCCGTCAACTTCACTACCCAGCATTCCGATCCATACGTACTGTATGGATCGGAATGCTCAATGCTTGTGCTCAATGTTTTTAGCAATGGTCGTATCACGGACTTGTATATTTTCCCCTTTAACTTGAGGGGCATCCGTGGGTCGCAACTTGTTCCAGTGACCTGTCGCTATTTCATACATCCTGAGTTGATCTGGTACCATCTCCCTGATAATTCGACAATGCCACAAATATTACTCACCATTATCTTTCGACATGTACTGCACGCTGTGTATGTTAAACGCGTGGTTGTTTGGACTGAAGTCTAGCTGTAAATCTGCGTCATCCACCGCCATGTTTAGGACCTAAAACAATATCGAGATTTATTTAACACTTAAGCATGTAATACAAAAACAATTTTAATGAATGTGCGATTTAAAGTAGCATTGAAAGGACATATATACACTATGGTATGTTACACACACATACAGCATTGTTCAGAAAGGTAGCATTCATTCATATCATTTATAGCTGAAGGTCTTATGTAGAAAGTTCTTCAGTCTGATGGTCTGTACCATCATCTGCCTAGCCTTTTCCCAAATATGTTGGGGACGCTTCCAGTCCAACTGGATGAAGCTGAATGCCAGTATTTTACATAGAGCGACTGCCTATCGGCCCTCCACAACCCAGTTAATACTGGGTAATACGACCCCTTGGTAAGACAGGTTGTCTTTCGGGCCACTGGCTACCTGTAAGGACTATCAAAGATCTACGAATGACAGCCGGGACCAACAGCTTAATGTGCTTTCCGAGGCACGAAGGAAACTCGGTATGGAATGAGTGGTCACCAATCCACAGGCCAACCTAGGCAAAGGCGGCTTAATCTAAAGATCCCAGCGGCTGTTATCAACCACGAGCTCCTCCGACGATTTTGATGGTCTGTACCAAGCATTAAATATTTCCACACCTGTCTTATACACGCTGCATAAGCTTTTTCTATTGCTTTTAACTCCTAAGTCATAATTTATAAGTATGCTACATGTTTAAGTCGGTCTGATTTGGCACAGCCTAGTGACAAAACATAAGTTTTGGTTTGGTCGACCAGCCTGGTATCGAATCAGACCAACCCAAACGGGTGTGGTGCAACCCTAAAACATGCTTACATGCTTTCAAGCCGTGAGAAGTTAAAAAACAACCAGCTAGCTGATGATTTTCTCATCTAGGTCGTTGACAGCTTTAGACAATTCTACTTTTCATGCATTATTCTTTATTTAACAGCGTATACACCTTACGACATGTCTACTCAACCCTCCGGAGATTACAGGCGTAATTTTATGTTGTGTTGGAATTTCAACTCTTAACACTGAACCGAATGTTGAAAATCAAATTATTTATGTGTCCCTGGTGTTCCTGAAAACGGACACAAGCATTTGCATACGTGCAGGACCGGTAGCTTGTTTGGAACATTCGAGAAGTCGTAGTTCTCGGAGAGTATCGCTCGATAGGATACATAGATAAGTAAATAGGACATCGACTTCAACTGTGACAACCTTAATTTCGCTAAGTGACGGGACTATTGTGGGGGTCTACTGCGATATCCTAGCTTTTTCATGTAAGGTGGTGGAATCTTAAGAGCGTTTACGCCTTTCAACATTTTTACAAACTTTCAAGTTCTTATTTTCCGAAATGACTGAACCGATAATGAAACTTCAGACGCATAAGCAAGATAAATAGGCCTGAAAAGTTACTTAAAAACATTGTCGAAAAATAGTGTTACAGCTAAATTGGACCGATTATAAATTATCTATTGAAACAGAGATTTCCAACGGTCTTTATTTTTTAAAGACATTTCGAAAACGTTTTTAGACCTTGCTTATGCGTATTAAGTTTTATAAGAATCGGGTCAGCCATTTCGAACAATAAGGACTTGAAAGTTTGTATGACATGTCGTAAGGCGTTAACGCTTAAATAATTGAAATCAATACGTTTTTTACCTTTAATATTTTTTTGGCAGTTTAAGACCGATTCAATAAAAAAGACGTAAGTCGTCTTCAAACCCGCACTAAGCCTACGTGGTACATTATAGTCCTCTCCCTTTTACACAAAGAAGGCTTGTATCCCAGCAGTGGGAACACTACTTCCGCTGCAATGGGCTGATTATGTAATACAGAAAATGCAGAACTTACTTGCTCCATGACATTTTCCATCTCGCATGCAAAGCCGCTAGTAATACCATGCTAATGAATGACAAAAGTAGTACATACTCGTCTATTTACCTGTGTTTCGTACCGCGGCGCGGGCTCATCCTCGCTGGATTCGTAGCCCGACGCCGGCCGCGGTGTTGGCATGCTCATACTTAGCGTGCCGTACTGTTGGATGGCTTGTTCTTTGTGTTTCTTGTATCTGTAAATTTAAATTTAATTTTTGTAGATAGGTTAATAAAGTGGTCAACAGGCTTAGATCGGAAACCGTGACTCACCAGTGAGGGAACTTTAAAAGAGCTTTAGAAGAAGACTATTATAATTATTAGCCGTCTTTAAATCATGGATCGTGAAGCCGATTGTCTGCTAGACAGCGTCAGTATGTGCTAACCCCTCTACAGTCCCGCCAAGTACGCCAGGGGGGTAACTACTTAACACGTTTTCTGTACATAGGAAGTGCACTAATAGGTTCGTCACGTTAGCTGCGCAGTTTATTTGTTCGCCAGATACGCATTTGTGCTTATAGTCCTTTTTAGTTATTTTGTCGTTTGCGGGCCCAGGTTGGCTGCTGTAGAAATAATCTAGACAAATGGAGTATCATCAATCCGTCCCAAATACAATGCCAGACCCCTCTGCGGAATATGCCCCACCTCCCTTCCTGCCTATTCTGCACAGAAGCCAACGAAAGAGCTGTGCAGTAGGCTATATACTGGTCGATTATTACTCAAGTCCATCGAAACGCAAGAAGAAGAATTAATTTTGCCTCTGATTTCACATCACCATCAAAATCTGTGGTTTTTAAGTTCTTTACAACATGGTTTCTGCTGTCAGAGGTTAAATAACATGATGGACTGTGATATAGGCTGCTGTGGAGCAAACCCTTTTTTCTACTACTTCGCTGTGGCAACACTACAGTTACACTCCAGCATTTCAAACGATGGAACAATTGATGTCAGGCATTAAGTTCGCCTTTGTACAGTGTTTTTATACTTGTGCATAAAGTTTTAATAAATAAATATCATGTCCTGCCTGTCATGTTGTTTGCAAATCAAAAGAGTTGCTGGACTCTACTGAAAGTGCGAAACACGTCGCGAAATTTTGGACTGACACAATTTGAATTGTCATTGACACGCTAAGAAGACCTACATAGCTACTGGCTAAATAATAACAGTCGCACGGGTCGATCTTTAAGCTTAAGCCATGCTTGCCTAGGTTGGTTCGGGGATAATTCAATTATTTTTTTCTTTGTCCGTCGGGTAGTTAATTGAAAAGTATTGGACACGTATTTTTTCTTTTTTCACGTGGTCATAAAATGACGGAGATATATTGAGTTGAAATGGCGCATGACGTCACATGTAGTTAAGTTTTATACCTACTTGTGACGTAGTGAGCCCCCACTCTCCAACTTTAATGAGTTTTAACTAAGTATTTTTTTGATATTTTGATAAAACAAAAAATACGTGTCTAATATTTTTGTATTACCTGTCTGACGGACAAAATAGAATGTCGTTTTCTTTACCCAGTCCGGTCCCCTATTACATACAGAGTTTTATCCGTGCCTCGGAAGAAACTCGGTATGTAATTAGCACGTTAAGCCGTTGGTGCCGGCTGTCATTTGTAGATTTTTGAAAGTCGTTACGAGTAGTCAGAAGCCGAAAGTCTGACATCCTGTCTTACCAAGGGGTATCATATTACCCAGTTACTGGGTTGTCGAGGTCCGATAGGCAGTCGCTTCATGTAAAATACTGGTACTCAGCTGCATCCGGTTAGAAGCCGACGCCAGCATGGTTTGGGAAAAGGCTGGGCAGATGATGGAGCTACAAACAATAATTATAATATAATCTCACCTGTTCCAAGAAGCACAGATATAAATAGTAGCGGCGACGGCAGCCACTAACACGACAGCAGCTAAAGCGATGAGCGCGGCGGGCAGTGCCGTCGCCAGCGGCGCCGCGGCCGCGTGCGGGCGGCGCGCCGGCTGCGTCGGCGACAGCGGCGCGCGCACCGCCGACACGGGGGCCTGCAGGCGCGCTGCCACGGCCTTGTGCACGCCCGCGTCTATGGCTCTGCAACGTGACAAACTTGCTGTGACGTATGCGAAGGATGTCGACTGTTTAGATATCTTAACACGATAAAAAACATACTTCAAACGACTTGATTAACAGAGTATGTATGTATGTGTGTGTGTTTGTGTTGTATGTATGTATTTCAATTTTTTTTTTTATATATTTATAATCATTGTAAAGCGGTTCACGGAATACCAACCAAGTTTCAATTGTGTAGTCTTAATAGTTTCGTAATAAAGCGGCTTTGACATACGGACGGACAGACAGGGTTCCGTTTTTTGCCATTCGGCTACGGAACCCTAAAAACCAGCTGACTCAAATTTCCTATAAGAGGCACATGAAGCGATTACTTTTTCATAAAACTTCTGTTAACTTTTCTTTAGTAATAGCAGTAGCAACAGTCTAGTGTCAAAGATTAGTGCCATCTTATTTTGACGGCACGGTTGGCGCAATGGTTGAGCGATATAATTTAAATGTTGGTAAAAAATATATGATATAATAATAATGTTTGTAAACATATAGATAAATGTAGTTTCAATGTTTGTAAATGCACCCACGATACAGGAGAAATTACTAGGTGACAGCCAAGTAATTTTTTTTTTTATATCAAATCCTTTTTTTCTAACCAAATACAACATAAAATAACAACTTACCTCTTAACAGGCTTCGATTCCCTGCTCAAAATCTCCCCACTATTCGGATCAACAAGATACAACCACACATCGGTTCCCTTGGTATCGCTCTCAAGCGTCCCATTCTCTCCCAAGTAATGTCTTGAAGTGAGTTTCTCTAGACCGGCGTATAAACCGGTTTTCTCTTCGATGGCGGTGAGTAAACTTCGCGACCGGCGACGCATTGTGTCCGCGTTTAGGTCTGATACTTCTAAGACTAGTTGGTTGTCTTTTTGGAGGAGGTTGATCTGGAAAAGGATTGATTAACATTTAGGGGGTATGAGGAGCAGGGTGTTCCTCAATACTCCATTGAAAAGGGAAGATCCTCCGACCAGACAGGTGTTAAGTCTGGTGGGCAACTGCCCAACAGTCGTCGTCGGGTTTCTCTATATAGTCTTAAGAGGGCTATTACAATTTTTTATTGTATTTGCATCATAGCTGAACCGTAAAAACACATAAAAACTCCCTAGTTTTGGTGTCTTATTAAGGTTTAGGTAAGGCCACAAAATTAAAAAAAAATGCTCAAGAAAGTTTGATTATTCCTCTAGGGAGCCTTCTAAATAAATATTTCTATTTGTGTACATACATTAGTAAAAACCTTAACACGATCAAAAACAAGAAAAATTTTAATAGCCCTCTTAAGTCGATGTAAACTTTTGCTTGCGAGATGTAGGAAATTGATATTAGTTCTTCCGTCGTGTCATAGATGGCTCTGTAGTACTTTTTGTAGTAAGTAGCTTTTTGTAGAACGCTACAAACACTTGGAATAACCAGGATTTTAATAGAGTAAAATAACACAGAGGTATCACTGTAAACAATTGACTTAACTATGATCAAATCCATGCTACGTAATGTTTTTTTTTTCAGTCTAGAACGTTTTTGTGATCTTAGAAGGTGTTATGAGTAACAAAATATTGCGCAATATTTGAAAGAAATATATTTTCTTGCAACTGAACTTAAAACTAAACTTTTAAAATTATGAAGGAATACATCGGGAAAATATAATAAACTCATGCCTAATTCGTATGACAGAAACTAAAAACAAAACTAATATGATTAATTTTCTTGCGGCCTCGATAATTTCCAAAATATATTTCCTTCGCCTTGACTCTAAGATCAAAAATTGCTAAAGAAAATCAAAATAGCTAACAATCAAATCGTGCAATTACTTACAATAACCGAAGCCCTCGCAATATTATAATCCTGCGCAGAATTAGGATTATCCCTTGCCGTCACACTGAACTTAAACGGTAGAACTTCTTCAGGCACGTTTTCAAACGTCTTTATATTACTGATCACTCCCGTATCGGCATCTAAAGTGAAGTATTCCTCGGCTGCCTTCGTCCAAGAGTTCTTGTGGTACTCTAGCTTGCCGAAGTCACCACTGTCTTTGTCTTTCGCCTGGAGTGAATGAATGAATGGTTGGTTAATAGTTCACGATCACAAATGTTTCATTAGGAACAGGTAATGATATAAGTAATTATACAATGTATTGTTAATTAGTTCTATCATTAGATGATTAATTATGCTATTAAGTTATCAAGTAGAATTTTACTACGTAGTGCGTAAGGTGGGTAATTTGTTTAAGATGTACCACAGCGATTATAATTTACGCGGTAATTAATCATTTTTCACACCACCTGCTCGATAATGTCAAATTATATGTCATGCAAACCTAACCTAAAGTAAGTCATTAACGACCTGAGGTCTAGCAGGGCAATAATATTGTACTGAATTTCATTATGACCCGCTGGTCAATAATGTGATTTGAATTTGGAACATAAATCGCATACGAATATTCACGCATTCACCATTATTATCTGCACAAAAAAATTAATTGTTCAAAAATCGAACTGGCCACCACGAGATAGAATATAATTAAAAGAAAAATAGAACACAAATTGAAAAGAGGCTCGAATACTGGAAATTGCTTTGCTTTGTTTATTGTTATACAACAAATTACTTAAAATATTGCAAATTCTCACAAAAATGTTGAGTGACGATAGTGATTTGACTCCGGAGTACTTGATTCTAGTACTACTGCTTTTATTCTCTTAGATGGTGTGAAAAGTAGAGTATTCACCTCGGGGATAAAGGTGCCTTCGTCTTGGGCGAACTTGATTCCCACGCTGCACTCAGGATTCTTGTCTTAACTCACTCCCTCGCTCCGCTCGGGAGTTAACGCTAGAATCCTTCGTTTTGCTCGGGATTCAATACGGCGCCCGCTACATAAGACACTACTTTATCCCCTTGGTGCATAATCTACTATTTCATCACACTTGCACGTAAACAGTGTCATAACATACAGGTTAAGTTGGCTGTAAATCCCCATATAAAACCCTAGGGCGGTAAGTATTTTTTTTTTATTTACAGCACAGCATGACAGCACACAGGTCATGCAAGTTCAAGCAAGGAGTTTACACGCAATTGAAAAATTGTCTTAAAATGTTATTTAAACAGGAATTTCATTCAATCTCGCTACATGTTATTTAATTACTCAACTAATGTTCTAAAATCTAAATAATCGATGGTTTTTTGTATCAAAACGTCGATTTTTTTTTTATACTCCGTCATGGCTGTAGACCTAGGTGTATGTATTTGCCTTTAACGTTTCTGAACAAAACATTTGTATAATCTGTGGTGTGGGCAAACAGCCCGCCATCCGAAAATCAGTTCACGTATTTCGTAATAATATGTGCTGACTTGTGTATATTCATAATTATTAACTCGCAAGTGTGATGAAAAACATTGTATGTTTCACGGGCGGTACGGGAATTACGAACCTCGCCTCAGAAAGCCCTCAGTCTTCGACTTCGGGCTTCTACTAGAGCCTCAATCGTAATTCCTTACTTACCGCCCTTAATACACAATATACTATTAAAGATATTTGAAAAGTTACTATACAGGGTTATTTGTAAAACACCGACAACCTCTCAGGACTATGTTACTAACATTATAATCAACAACTTTTGTTCTAAGACTTTTAAAAATTCGACATATTTTAGTTCATCAGATTTTCATACAAAAATAAAAATATTTTTAATTGAACGCTCTAAACGTGTTTTACAAATAACCCTGTATAACAGGTAGGCCGCGTCCGAACCAAAGGGGGCGTGGTGTGATCACGTGACCGTCGCGTTCATTTTAATTGTCAAAAGCTGAAAGTATCGTCATCTTCGGGTCTTCCAAACAGATGAGTGACAAAGGAACGGTATGATCACGTATTGGAGACGTCGATCGCCTTGGTTAGGACGCGGGATAGTCTAGCGAAGCTTGCTATAATGCTATTAGACCATATTCCGACATTCGAGCGTTTTGATTTTCATTTTTGACCACATATTCTTTTTCAAGATATAATATAAATTAATGATGATTCGGTGGTCTAGCGGTTGCAAGCGTGATTGCTGAGCATTAGGCCTTTGGTTCGATTCTCGGGTCGGCCAAAGTGTTATTGGGTTTTTCCATCAGGAATTTCACAGTAGTACCCACGGAGTCTGGAATTGAGTCTTGTTGATGGCAATAGGCTCGCCCCTTATTACATGGGACTTAAACATAACTGGCAGTGTGGGTGTAATGTTACGCCAGGGGGGTAACTATTTAATGAAGCTGTCTGTACATCTGTGCCTTACCTATCGAGGATTATAGGGTACGAAAATAACACAGTGCTGGAAAACTCACCTTAACTTGCAAAACATTGGTCCCCAACAGCATATCTTTGGTCACAATCGCGAAATATTTTCCCTTCGCTACCGAAATACTGCTTTGGTCAGGGAAGACAAACACTGGGGCATTATCATTCGCATCGGTTACATGCACTTTGATCGTTGCTTTACTGCTCTCAGGGTTTATCAACCCCTGGATGGATTCCAGTTGGACTTCTAGAAAGTATTCTCCAAGGGTTTCGTAGTCTAAGGAACTTGTATTCAGGTAGATGGCGCAGTCTCTTTCTTCTGTTAGTTTCACGTAGAATACTCCTGTAGAAGATTATGATTTTTTTAAACAACCGGTTACACATTGCAAGAGTACACAGAATTACAGCTAGACTTTGACATTTCATCCACATATTATAATAAACAATTCGATGTTGTAGATGTTTTGTGTTATTTGTGAGAATAGCAGAGTTGACTTTATATTAAAATAGGACTTTTTACACACAAATACTAAAGCTGGCTATGTCAAGAAGACTAGAATCATGCTCAAAATACATTTAAAACTTTGTGTAGCGATGTCGATTTCACCGTGTATATTTATTTAGTCATATTTTAATTATACCATAGATACTGCTTTTCTAGCCACGGAAGTAAGCCGGCCTGTTATCCAGTATTTTAAATTCATACATCATTATCATCATCGTCAGCCTATAATGGTCCCACTGCTGGGACACAGGCCTCCTTTCTATGAGAGGGAGTCGGCTGAAATTCACTTCGCGGGCCCAGTACGGGTTGGTAGATGTCACTTGTCTTCAAATTTTTAGTTCTAGGACATGCCGGTTTCCTCATGATGTTTTTCTTCAACGTTTTTGAGAGCAGCGGTGATGTAATAAATTACACAAAGTAATGCGCTTGTCTGGGTTCGTTCCACGGCTTACTGCTCGTAAGTCGGGGCTGCCACCACTGGGCCACCGCTGATCTCCAAATTCATACATGTTTGTTTAAAATTACAAATACATATAGGGACCAATGGTCCACATTGGCCCTGGATCGAAACATTTGGAAGTCATGGGGAGAGTAGGCCTTTGCCCAGCAAAGAGATGACCCAGGCTTACAGTATTATATCAGTATGCATGTTGGGAAATAAAGGATAGGAACACAAATTCATTTGTTTTACTAAAGACTGTT
The DNA here is from genome assembly GCA_963082945.1 of Cerastis leucographa. NCBI lineage: Eukaryota > Metazoa > Arthropoda > Insecta > Lepidoptera > Noctuidae > Cerastis > Cerastis leucographa. The sequence goes on from OY720382.1 coordinate 7,729,265, forward strand.
AGCAATGGGGAAATGAAGATATTATTACAATTAATAAAAAAATAAGTAGGTACACACAACAGACAAAATAGTAACAACAAACACAATGATAATAATAATAATATCTTCATTTAGCCACTTACCTTGCATCTTACCTTTCTGCGACGACTCAGTGAGTTTACACTTGAGCGGCGTGTCGGGAGAATGTTCGCGTTTGTTTAGCAGAGGGAGGATCCTCACTAGTGTGCCGTTCGGGGAGTTCTCTGCCACGTGCTCTGTGTACAGCGTGTCTGCGAAGCCGAGGCCCACCTGCAAGAGAGAGTGAGATGGATATAGGACGATGGAGAGAGTTAGAGAAAGACAATGACTGCCTTGTTGCTCTGTTATAAGCTTGAGCTGCGTAGAAGACAAACCTGCACAGTTTTGCAACATACATGCTCCAGTTTACCAGTACAGTTCAACTGCACAGGCCAACCGGCTAGTTACACCCTAGCGTGGTACTATTGGTTACTGTTCTTTGGGCAAAATGACTATCTCGACCACACGGTCATAGTGAGAAGACTAAAAAGAACAAAACCGTTCGAGTTAGTGTTAAGTGTTCGTGATAGTGAATAGTGTAATGTAGCATAAGTGTTACCAAATAAATACAAGAACGAAGTGTATTCGCCTTAATAGAGACAATAGGAAAAGTGTCATTGGACACATTCTTAGTAAAGACAATATAGCAGTTTAGGTTTTAATTAAATTACTTATTAGTCTACATACAAGGCTAGATTGTAATAATGATAAGGGTTCATCTTTTTGATTAACAATAGGATAAGTGAAAAAATACTGCTGCCGTCGAAGCTTTGACGCGGCGATCGGAATTAAAACTGAAGTGATACTATTGGTCACTAGGAAAACTATGAGAAGCGCCAATGTTATTTACGGAAGCGTTTTCAAAGAGTTATATGGATATGTCTTGGTGTGCTTGTCTATCATTACGTTTGGGCGAATTTACCACTTGCCTCTGTGGTGTATATTTTGCGTTGAAATAATTTAAAAATTTCGTTGTTTTATCATCCACAGGACTAATGTATCTTTTGACGCTTGCTTCAGATATAGCATGGTTCACTTGCCAGTCTACCAGTTCAAAGTATCTTGCTTAACGTTTCAATAAGTACTTACATCTGGCGGCACAGTAGCAGAGTGGCTGACGTACACAGTAAGACTAGACACTGATGACATCATGGGCTCGCCTTGGTCGTAAGCTTGGACATCCACCTGGAAAATGGAATAAACCATATTTATCTGATAACAAACGTGGCCAGGTTTTAAGAAACTGTGGGTTATGGAAAAGGTAACTTTATAACTTAGAATATGGTAAAGCATAATTTATTATTATGTTTGCTAATACTGATAGCTATATTTATAAACCATCATTGCATTGCATTGTGTAAGCGGCCTGTTAGCACGTTCTTTATGCCTCGAGGCTTTATTTATTTTTGAGTTTATTTTTAATGTTTTATTTTATTATTCATGTGTGTGTAAAGAATCTGGTTCTTCTAACCTAACAGACAGATGTGTTGCTGAGGAGTTTGTTCCGCCACTTCTTCTTCCCAGCTAAAACACTAGGGGTTGTAGAAGGCGGGCGTTTAAGAGGACTGTCTCTTGTACATTTTGACGTTCAAAAAGTGCTGATAATCAGCCTAATTTGAATAAAGAACTTGTGATTTAGAGCTTTGAATACTAACCATTTTGCTTTGCGTGATTACTATTACGAATCATAAGTAAACTGCTATTACAGAGAGAGATTATCTCCACTTTTTTTTTTATAACGAAGGTGAGCACTAAGGAAGGTTTAATTATTTATTTTTTATTTATTTATTTTTAAGTCTCTCTTTAAGGAGTGCAACGGACACCGGTGCGAAAATGCTTACCATGTACATACTCAGTACATCATTCTGAACGCCTGAAATTTTTAATCCATAATTTAAATTAAAATGCAAAAAAAAAAAAAAAAATGCATTGAACATCTGTTTTTTTTTAAATGAGCGATGAAAAATTTATATGAGGAAATAAATGAATGAGTACTTGGTAAGCGCTTTCGCGTCCGTACCCCTTCCACCCCGTTTCATCATCATCTGCCTAGCCTTTTCCCAAACTATCTTGGGGTCGGCTCTCAGTTAATACCTATATAGATCTCAGACTTTTCGGCTTCTGACTACTCGTAACGACTGTCAAAGATCTACAAATGACAGCCGGGACCAACGGCTTAACATGCTTTCTGAAGCACGGAGGAAACTCAGGTATGTAATTATAGTCTCCCATCCACGGACCAACCTCGGCAAGCACGGCTTACCTTAAAGATCGACCCGTGCGGCTTAATAAGCCACGAGCTCCTCCCTTTCACTAAGTCTACTCACAGTATATTCACTATCGGTCTCCTTCCTCAGATCGTCCCGGACCCTCACGGCGCCAGTATCGGGCTCCACGTGGAAGTATATCGAGGCCTTCCCCCTCCCCACCAGCTTGTACCGCACGCGGTTGTTAGGGGGCGTGGCGTCGGCGTCCATAGCAACCACGGTCTGGACTAAACTGCCGATTGAAGAGGAATCCTCTATGGTTACCGGACGGACCACGGAGGTGAAGATTGGCGAGTTGTCGTTTTTGTCCTGGAATTAATACAAAATGGTGTTATTTTTTGACAATTTATTTATTTAAATAAATAAAATAGTATGGTAGTAAGTAGTGTTGACTATCTAAGACTGATCTAAGATCAGACTTATTTAAGCGATTTCTGAAAATCGCTTGATAGCTATTTTTGCCGAAGTGCCACCATTCGTATTACTTGACATTAATATGATAGACATCAAGGTAATATGAGATTTAAAATAGACCTTCGCGTATAAACACAGAAGCTCTCGCAATTCCCAATAAATAGACATGGTCAACTGAACTTCAGTAGTAACACTTGAACTGAAAACCACCCATATTGCGGTGCTGTCAATGACAAATTGTCACCATGTGGTTGGGCGATTAACTAAACATTGTACAATCAAGCTTATTTTCTAAGCTTACTAATAAATCTCTCTCTAGGTAACCCGCCTCTGAACAAAAGATGATGAGGTCTTTACAACATTTAGATATACAGGGTGTAACGTAAAGGGTATATACATCCTTAAGGGTGTGATACAGACCATCAAACTGAACATGTTTCTCAACATAGACAAAATTTTAGCAGCAAAAAAAAAAAAATGAGCTGCCTATACATTTGGGTCGAATAGGTATTGTAATTTTCTATGGGGCAGCAGATATTTTTTTTGCTGAAAAACATGTTTTACGATGAGAAAAATGTTCAGTTTGATGGTCTGTAGCACACCCTTAAGGATGTATATACCCTTTCCGTTACATCCTGTATAGCTAATGTTTTGGTAGACATAAACCTTCCAAAATAAAGTCTCTAAACGACGATAAACATGCCACCAAAATCCGTTGCGTAGTTTAGATGAACAATGTGGTCACCATACAGACACGATTAAGAGATTTTGACGGCACGGTTGGCGCAGTGGTTGAGCGATCGACTAGCGCAGCAGTCGATCGCTCAACCACTGCGTGACGCGGGTTCGATCCCCGCACGGAACAAATATTTGTACGGCCTACAGATAGTTGTTTCGGGTCTGGCTGTTTGTGTATGTGAGTTTAAATGTTTGTAAACGTACCCACGATACAGGAGAAATTCCTAGTGTGGGGCAAAGATTAAAAAAATAAGAAAAAAAAGACAGAAACGGAAAGCATCTTAAATCACGTAAATATACTCACATCAACAAACACTTCAACAGTAGTAGTAACGCCGGGTCCCTCGTCCATATTCTCCTCCGTCCCCACAATGATCTCATGCCTCGCCGCGGTCTCCCGGTCCAATTGCTTCAGCGTCCGTATCATACCCGACTTGCGATCTATTGAGAACAGCTCGGTGTCTCCCTTCAGGATAATGTAGGTTATTTCTGGCATCGTATCTGGGTCGTCGGCCTGAAAATTTATTCATTTATTATTTACTAGCTGTCCTGCGCAACTTCGTCTGCGTCACATTTTCCCCGTTTTCGGAACATTTTTCATTGCTGCTCCGCTCCTATTGGTCGTATCGTGATGATATATAGCCTATGTCCTTCCCTAGGTAGAAATCTATCTTTTCGACAAATTTCATTAAGATCCGATCAGCCGTTTATTCGTGAAAAGGTAACAAACAAACAAACATACAAACAGAGTGAATTTCGCATTTATAATACTAACTGTCCCGCGCAACTTCGTCTGAGTCACATTTTCCCCGTTTTCGCAACATTATTCATTGCTGCTCCGCTCCTATTGGTCGTAGCGTGATGATATATAGCCTATATCCTTCCCTAGGTTGAAATCTATCTTCTCGCCAAATTTCATTAAGATCCGATAAGCCGTTTATTCGTGAAAAGGTAACAGACAAACAAACATACAAACAGAGTGACTTTCGCATTTATAATATTAGTATGGAAGTATGGATTAAAAATAATAAATAAAATTTATTAATTTAGTGTTTGAAAGTTAGTTTAATTTCCAATAGATCATTGTCTACTACGAGTATGCTCCAACTCCTATTCTGCCCTCTTAGCCAAGAAACATGCAGCCGAAGTTGCCTTTGCGCTGCTAATGACGACGCAGTGGAAGTGGCGAAGTACAGGGAGGTTACTATGACGTCTTAAAGCAGTATTATTTTTATCTTATGCCAGTGTAAGAAAGAGACGGAGCTATATAGTACGTCTAGCGCCATCTCTTTCCCACTCTGGAATAAGATTAAAACAATACTGCTTCAAGACGTATGGTAGGCCACCTGAACTAACAAGATTGTCGTGCCAGCGACACGAAAAAGAATAGATTGATGATTCAGATTTTTTAATGGTTTTGGAAACTTCAATAAAAATATGCAGGGTTAATTATGCGGGCCCAGTGCTGGTTGGTAGATGTCACATGTTTTCGAATTTTTATTTCTAGGATATACCGATTTCCGATGTTTTCCTTAACCGTTTTTAAGAGCTGCGGTAATGAAATAAATTACACAAAGTAATGTGCCTGCCTGCGAACCCACGGCTTACTGCTCGTAAGTCGGGGCTGCCACCACTGGCTGCACTGCTGCACTCAACATTGTACAAAAATAGTATTTAACCATAATTACAACAAGAACATGATAAAATAAACCACCGTTCCTTTTCTGAAATGAATGAAAAACTTGCGCAAATATTATAATTATATATTTTTAGGAGACCAAGTTCCATGTTCATAAGATTTATGTGTTGTACCAGCTTTCAGCAGACATTTAGTAGTCACTTTATAAATGGCCACATGCTTGCTATACTAACCTGAACCTTAACAACAGGGTAATTAGCCGCATTTTCGGGCACGCGCACCGAGTAGACTGGTTTGTTGAAGACAGGCGCTTCATCGGGTATGTCCGTCACTTGTACTGTCACACTCGCCGTGCCCAGTCGCTTGTCGATAGCTCCATCCATTGCCGTTACTACGAACGCATAATCCTGGAAAGTGGTAAGTAATATATTATTATCTGAAGAATTTCTATGAATAAAACCTGCAAATCTAATGCAACACGTAGATTTTGTAGTATGTAAAACAAATAAAAAAGTGTCGATGCCCAAGCTTGTTTAATTCCTGGTTTAGACAGAAGATATATGACTAAAAACAAAAAAAAAATTTTTAATTGTTCTCCTTTTTAAATGAGATTGGGCGGGCCCCATGTCTGTAGAATGCATCAGGACCGACGGGCCAAAGGCGTCGCGCAGTGGGTGCCAGAATACTTGGGTCTTCGTCGAGGGAGACCTAGAAAACTCCGCGCATCTTATAGGCGCTTGTGAGAGATTGCCCGGAGCAAAATGGACGGAGGAAAGAGTGGAAATCTATGGGAGCTCTTTACTCCGCAGTGGGACAATATAGGCTAAGGGGAAAAAGTGGCCGCCAGAAAATAAAAAGACACAGTTGTTCCTCATATTTTGGTCCTTGAATTTTAAGATAATAAGCTTTTTCTTCTCTATCAATAATGCCTTACCTTAGTAGTCTCATAATCCAGTTTGGTGTTGGTAGTGATCAAGCCAGTAACGTTGTCTATACTGAAGGGCAGGTGCGTCGGGATGCTGTAGCTGACCATCGCATTCACACCTTCGTCTATATCTGTTGCGTGCACCTCGCCTACGACCTCGTTAGCGGCGCCTGGAAAATGACAAATTTTCTCATTAGTATGGGGCGGCTTCGTTTGTTGCGGGGTCGAAAGCGTACTCAAAATCAAAAATCAAAAGTCATTTATTCAAATTCTGATAGTCAGCACTTTTTGAACGAAAATCACAAGAGACAGTCCCCCAAAACCGCGCTTCGCAACTTCCTAGTGTTTTAGCTGGGAAGAAGAAGTGGCGGAACAAACTCCCCAGCAACTAGCATGAGGACTGAGGTTCGATTCCCAGGTCAAGCAGGGGTTATTGTGTTTTTTAACAAGGCATTGCTCAGTAGCAACCACGGAGTCTGGCTTTATCCGCAGTTGATGGCAATGAGCTCGCTTGCATGTGTTCTTCTTCCATACTTCTCTGTTACTCGCCACCTCATCAGACTCCTCCTTTCTTGCCATAACATCCTTTACACAGTTTATCCATAGTTTATTTGGTCTTCCTCTACTCTTATACCCATCCACATTCATACTCACCCCCTATAACATCGGACTTGAACAGAACTGGCGAAATCCGGGAGCACTATTAGATACACCTCTGCCTTAAGAGGTGACTCTAGTCGGTAATTGAAAGCATTTGATTTGATTTGAAGAAACTATTGCCGTCGCGCTGCTCCCAACCTAGCCCCCGTAAAGTGCGAAAGGGACAACTGCAGCTCAGGCTGAATTTAACTACAAAAATCTTGACCAAAAGACGTTTGTATTCCGCTGTTTTCTTCTTCAAAACTAAACTGATCTAAATAATTCTTATATCAAAATTTAGAGGAAAGGTATATCTATGCTTCCATTATTTTCTTTTTTGTTAAAAATTTATCTAATTTGTCTGATAGTCGTCTGAATATGGCGGTAAAAACGGGCTTTTGTTCGGGTTTTTAGATTGTCATAATTCTTTTAATGATAATGTTTAAAAAAAAAAGGAAATGATAGGGGCATTTATTAATAAGACCTAGATTTTTTGGAAAAAAAAAACATTGCTCTAGACACATTGTCCACGAAGAAAACAGCGGAATACGTTTGTATGGAGAAATACCAACTAAAGACCCCTCTTAACCATTAAACATTACAGGCGTAATATTATATGTGTATTTTTACCTTCTTTAACATGGAATAAGTATGAATCTTCATCGAACTTGGGGTTATTATCGTTGATGTCGGTGACTTTGATGTTGACTGTTGCTGTACTCGATAACCGCCCTGGGTCTTCAGCTCTTACCATCTGAAATGTTGTGAGGGTTTTGGTAATGAATGCAATAGTACAGCATGACGTCACCAACGCACGTTCACCAGCTCAAGCGATGACACATGTGCGTTTGTTCACTGGTTTCTTTTCGCTTTTGTTTTTTTTCGCACTAGCTGTCACAATGCGCGTGTTGCTTGCGCGTATTTACTTTGACTTATTTTCAATTTTTTCTTATGTTTAATTTTGTTTTTTAGGGTTCCATACCCAAAGGGTCAAACGGGACCCTATTACTGAGACTTCGCTGTCCGTCTGTCACCAGGCTGTATGTAATAGTTAGTTGTCAACCGTGATAGTTAGCCAGTCGTAATTTCTAAAGATTATGTATTTCTGTTGATGCTATAACAACAAATACTTAAAATAAAATAAATATTTAAAGGGCTCCCATACAAAAAAATGTGCTTGTTTTTTATAAATAATGGTACGGGACCCTTCATGCGCGAGTCCGACTCGCACTGGGCCTTTTTTTTTTAATTTTACCCATTTTGTTTTGTCCTGTCCGATACAAATATATAATTTTTATATCTTTGTAGCACGTCGATAAGCTCAAACTACTTGGCATTTTAAAATCATACGGTTCTACTTCTTGTACAGAGCATCAAGACACCAGATGACATGCTGGATTAAAGTTACCTTTAGAAACAATTCGTTACAGGTCTTGCAAGCTGAACATATTACAAAAAGTCTTTCAGGATCGGTATCAAGATCACACTTGCATTACCCACCGTTTGAGTCCACCTGTGGGTGTGCTTTAGTCCAGCTGTGGGGTTCCTACATTGTGGGATTGCAGATATTCTCAAAGCAATGACTTACCAGTTGATATCTTGTCAGCACTTCTCGGTCTAAGCTCCTGATAACTGTAATGATGCCAGTGTTGGAACCAATCGCGAATTGACGGAGGTCGTTACCCGATGCTATGGAGTAGGTCACTGGCTCGTTTTCTGGGTCTTTGGCCTGGAAATAATCATTTTTTTTTGTGAGTGATATTAATAATGCGGTTGGACCTGGCGGCCTACCATGACTTCTTATGGCAGTGTTGTTTTAACATTGATTGAGTGTAGAAAAGAGATGGATACGTCCTGTTTATCCCCATCTCTTTCCCTTACTGATACGAAATTAAAGCACTACTGCTGTATGAGGCGATGTTACGGACCCTGGAATCCGGATACGGATTTTTTTCTGCAGCCTAGCATATTTACTGTTACAAAATTAAAACTTTAAGAAACCCCCGACACAAAAAAAAACTAAAAAACCATTTATATATTAATCCAAGTGTCGGGGGTCTGCTTTGTTTTGTGCTTGTGCTAAGCGGTCTACTTAGTTTCTTATATTTTTAATTTAATTATTATACTTCATGATTTTTTTACTTATATTTATTTTTTTCTGAGCCTTCACTGTCCCACTCCCGGGCATAGGCTTCCCCCCATTCCTTCCAATTTTCTCGGTGTTGAGCTTCTTCTCGTTAAAATAAATAAATTTAAAAAAAGATATTTTAGGGAAGAGGGAGGGAGGGGTTGCAGCCCTTACCCCACGGCAATGCTCATGGTGACAAGTGACTAGATTTCAAATCGACTAGAACTGTGGAAGTTATTTATATCCCTTCATCAACTAGAAAAGAGGTGATGATCTTCAAACGGCTGAGCGTATTTTCCCGAAACATAGCTAAGAACACTCTCGATTAAAATACCTTTCAAACGAAACCAATTTTATCAAAATCAGTTTATCCGTTTAGGAGCTACGATGCCACAGACAGACACACAGATACACACGTCAAACTTATAACACCCCACTTTTTTGGTCGGGAGTTAAAAATAAAGTCCGAAATGCAACTTACGGTAACAGTAGTAACTACCGAGTATTGATAGCAGCGCCTTCAGAGACGGGCGCATAATAATCCCGTGAAGAGAACTGTATAACTGATGCCTAGTATTAGGTCCAGCTTCTACTGATAGTTCCTCGATGCCTTGTTAATGAAACCTTAACTTGTAGAAAATGAAGTCCAAAATTCAACTTACAGTAACAGTAGTAACAGTAGAATTGATAGCAGCGCCTTCGGACACAGGTGCATAATAATCCCGTGAAGAGAATTGTGGAGGCCTTGTATTAGGTCCTGGCGCCACTGACAGTTCTACGATGCCTTGAGAACTGAGGCCTTTAGCGTCTGTTGCCCGAATTGTGACGCTATACTGTTCGCCTGCTTGTAAACGGCCTGTGCTTGCTGTGAAATGGAGAGAAGATTTGTGTAATTGATTGCTGGAGATATCGGTAGGTTCTATGCAATAGTTTTGCAGTGAATATTAAAACAAAGATGGTGATTGCTACAGTTGCAAAACAAACGGTGATTTATTACTATTAACTACATTCGTTGCATGATATAAGTGGTGTGGATAAAAATGCATAATGAAGGTCAGAAAACAAATAAAAAGTGAATCTAGAAGAAAGTAACCAATCGTGAGGTCGTGCTAACACAGTGGTCCAAGTCAGATAAGGCTGTACGGTCACGCACAAGTAATTTGAATTTGTACAGTTGCACTACAGACCCCTTTTTCTTTTTAAGAAACAACTTGCTGCTTTATAGGCTTAAAAACATCTTAAAGAGAAAAAATAAACAAGTATTTTTAACTTTGGCTCGTCGTATGTTTGCAAATCCATGAATGAATAAATAAATCACTAATTAGTATAGTAGTAATTAGTATAGTAGTAATTAGCATAGTTATTATTAGTTTATATAACTTAATGTATAATATCGTGTGCCTTTTCAACCGCACGGAACTTTGTTTTTTTTTTTTTAATACGGTGAAATTGAAAATGTACAAAAATACTGGCTAGCATTAGGTCGCGAATTTGAATCCTAACTATACTTCAATTGATTTTATTCGGATATTTTATTGATTCTTCTGCCATTGGAAAACTGTTGCTACTGTTTATAGGCTGTTGGCAGACTGTTTTAAAACAAAATCACTCGTACGCACGACAACCAAATATGGTATACAAAACCATTTTCTAAGGATCTCTCATTGTACGGGAAATCTACAAAGCGAGGTCATGTCATACTGGAAAAGCACAGTTGATGTGTCGCCGTGTGTACACATTTGACCATAATAAAACACACACACACAAATATTTCTCTAGACACAGCTACATTTAGGGCCTGTTTCACCACTTAATAGCAATTAATTTCCCTTTAACTTACTTGGCAGATAATTTCATACAAAATCTGTTCCATATTTGAATTTATTCGGTAAGTAGTGGTTATTCGGACATCGTGAAATAGCCCCTAGTCTTACAAACGAGTGCATAAAAGTGCAACTTACATATAACTCCTGTGTTAGGGTGTATTGTGAACTTGTTGCCGCCATTGTTAGATACGTGATAAATGCTGTACGTTATGCGTGCGTTCTCACCCTCATCGATGTCAATCGCCTCTACCTGAAGATTTAAAGATAAAGGATTACATAAAGATCCTGAGTCTGTGTTTCCGGACGCTTACAACCATAATCTCTTCAAAGTTAGAATGAACAGGGGGTTACTACGACGTCTTAAAGCAGTATTGTTTTATTATTATTCCAGAGTGGGAAAGAGATGGAGCTAGACGATCTGTATAGCTCTATCTCTTTCCCACTCTGGAATAAGAATAAAACAATACTCCGTCATGGTAGGCCTCCAGGCTATTTATGGATAAGCTCGTACCATCGTCGACTTTGTCTCTGTCATACAGAGATGAGTCTAGGTCAGAACCTAGACTAGAATAAAGAGCAAACCCATCGCAAATATAAAAAGACATTTATTTTAAAGGTGTGAGTAGTCACTTCATGTAAAATGCTGGTCCAAAAACACTGGAAAGCCGACTCCTTCCTAAAAAAAGCCACCAGGTTTACACATTTGACAATATTTTCTCCTCTTTTCTTACGTTGGTCTAGTGGTCGCAATCGGGACTGCTGAGAATGACAAGCTAAATTCGATTCCCGGCTCAGGCAAATTGTGATTGGGTTTTCCCCATCTGGAATTTCTCAGTAGCAGCCACGGAGTCTGGTTATGTGAGCGGTTGATGGCAATAGGCTCGTCCACTATTACGTGGAACTTAAAGATAACTGGCGAAATGTGGGTGTATACTATTAAGTACACCTCTGCCTAACAGTTCGGAGATCACAGGCGTGATTTTATGATCGTTTTTATTTCCAAAAAAAAAGTACTTTGCCTCTCAAACCCCAAACAAATCTTCTTTTTTATATACTTTAATGCAATTTTTTTCAATGAAAGATAACAAAAACAAAACGACAAAACAAAAAAAAAAGGATTGTGTGGTTTTATGAAACCACGGTAAAAGTGAAACTTTTTTTCACACTATAGACATTTAAATAAAAAAATTTGGAATAATATTCCATTAAGGGTATAAAACGTATAAAACGCGGAGTAGGGATAAAGTGAAAGGCACTCTAACGAGCGTCTTTCACTTTATCCCTACTCCGCGGCCGAGCGTCACGCGACATGCAACATACAGACGAAAAAGTTTGAGACGATGTAATAAGTTTCACTTTAAAAAAAAACTCGTATTAAAAGTTAATTTCCCGTTATCTTATGATTCAGACTAGACCATCCATCCCTACATTGACATTCGATTGATTCGTCAACAATTTCTTTCACTTATAATTTCAAAGCAAAATAATCACCAGTACTTACTTTATGAACTTCAGCAGGCTCTAAACTGGCTGGTACAATGATCGGTTGAGTCTTAGGTATGACGGGAGCGTTATCGTTCTGGTCGAGCAACTGGACTGCCAACGAGTATGGCGCTGATGCTGCTCCGCCGTTTGCTTCACGAGCGACGACCTGAAAGAAGAGAATGAGGAACATTTTAGTGATAATTAAGTACTAACGCTGTAACAGAAATATTGTAGAACCAACTGATTTTAAAAGAGTAACCATGGAGTTTCTTGCCGGTTCTTCTCCGTAGGAAACGACCAACCCGAACCGAGCGCCTTTTATCGACGTTTTATAAGTGCCCATGTAGGCCTATCCATACTTCATAATATTATAAATGCGAATGTCACTCTGTTTGTTTGTATGTTTGTTTGTTACCTTTTCACGACTAAACGGCTGATCGGATCTTAATGAAATTTGGCAAGAAGATAGATTTCAACCTAGGGAAGGACATAGGCTATATATCATTACGCTACGACCAATAGGAGCGGAGCAGCAATGAAAAATGTTGCGAAAACGGGGAAAACGTGACGCTGACGAAGTTGCGCGGGACAGCTAGTGTGAAATAAATACATTTTGATTTAATTAGATGAAAAGGTGTTTGGACTTTAATGATTGGTTTTATGGTCTATTATGGTTTGGTAAAATAAAATATTTCACGACTGTTACGAGTTCTTGAAAAAGTAGATATTATTGGAACAGTGAAACAGTAGCTGTGAAAGTTAATAACCCCTACGAATGAACATCAAGTCATAGTATGAAACAGCAAGCCAGATGCGTGAATCCTTATGGATCATCGTCGTCAGGTTAGGACTAGTGATGGTAAATTCCCGAGAATATTCTCCTTGCGAGAACTTTGCTGTTAAGTTCTCGAGAATATTCTTTTGGGAGGGAATTTACGAGAATTTAAAAATTGAATAACTCTTTTGTGTCGATCTAGTTTTAGAGTAATAGTTTTTAGTGCATTAGAAAGTTTTACGAAGTTTAAGTTAAAGTAATCTACTCCACAACTTAAATTCTCAATAAATTCTCTTGAGCAAGAACATTCCCGAGAATATTTCCGAGAAAATTTTTATAAATTCTCTTAAAGTTCGTAAGGTAATAATGTTAAATTAGGATTTATGTATTAAAATAAACTTTGCGAGTTATACAAATCATCAGCTTTAATAAATTTAGAAAAAGTAACATCATAAAAACGGTGTATGGTGTGGATAATTAAAAACAAAGTAAAAATCACAATCTTAACAATTGTTTAAATCAAATCAAATTGCTAATGCAGTAATGCTATTCGTCCATTGATAACGATTGATCCATGCCATCTAAGTTGATGTAGTCTGTTTCCACCAAGATTACTGGCTCATCCTCTACCTCTTCTTCAGATGTGCTCTCTTTAGATTCGTTGTCTAAATTCATTGTAAGCTCTTCTCCTTCGCTTGCGTGAGGCAGAGGCAGTTGGATTTGGTTCTTCAGACTCTTTGTTTAAACGTTGTGGTTAGTTCATAATTTTCCAATTGTGAGCAATCAGATAAATTTTGCCTGCGCTTTCAGTGTTGAATTTATTATTGTTTTGGTATGAATGTTTGAAAATGAGGAAAAAGAGCGTTCCACATAAACCAGTGCCACATTTATATTCAGACGTTTCTTCGAACAATTGTTGAACTGAAATACTTTGTCTTTCAGCCAAGCTATGAACGAACTCCCATCCATGTTTTCACTTGATGTCATTGTTGTACCACGATTTTGCGGGTTTAATAATACCACAGCTAGTACATTGGCTTAAGCGCTGTAACTGTTCTATTGCTGAATTTCTGTTTTAAATGATGGTGTGCTTCTTCGCCTAAAATTACAGCTACGATAGGCTTCTCTACCAGTTTTTTCAATTCGCCGAATTCCGTTTGTTTCAAATGGATAGAATAGTAATCTCCTTCAAAGTTTGTTACCCAACCTACGATTTCTTTTAGTAAAACTAATATTTTCAAATTTCATCCACTTGTTTTCATTTAAAAGTAATTTTTTACATTTCTGTACACCTGGTGAGTTTAACGGCATATTTTGAAGAACAGATTTGCATTCCAATAGACTACTACTACTAACGCAGTTCCCCATCTTATTGTCTCTGGTAACTCTAATGATTTCGTAACTCCCTTTTCCCGTTCAATTGATTTAAAATCTTCTGACAGAATATGAGAACGCTGAATACACTACGGTTACTTGTTGGTTTTTTTAATATATCGCCGATTATTAGATGCAACGTGTGAGCTAAGCAGCCAGCCCACTTCACATGGGGATATTTTCTTTCCAGCATTTTACCACATTTTACCATGTTGGTAGCATTATCTGCTCTATTCAGCATAATTTTATTGTGGCACACATGGTGTGCTTTCAGCCGAACGTCAGGTACAGCAGTCAGTTAATCCTATTTTAAATTCTCGTAAATTCTCCGTCGAAAAGAATATTTCAGAATATTGCAGAATATTCTCGAACCGAGAACATTCTCCGTGGGAGAATATTCTCTCGACCCATCACTAGTTAGGACATTTGATCGGTGCATTCAAAAGTATAGTCAATCTTATTATTCCTTTATCATCCTAAGGCCGAATGTTACTTGCATTTCATACAAAGACTAGGTCTATTTGTCCATGTGACAGTCCCATTTCCATTTACTGGTATGCCAAAAGAGGTAAAGCAAATACGAGGTCTACTAATGTATTGCTTTACCGTTGACGTAACTGTAGCAGCTATATCAGTTCTTACCTGAAATCTGAATTTGCCAGGATTCGGTGGGTCTCGGTCGAGTTTTTCGTCGCTGACAACCAGGAAACCATCTTTGTCGATGTCGAAGAAGTTCGTTGTCAGTTCAAACGTATATTTTGGCACTGGGTCTCCGGGTCCCTAGAAAATTAAACATTTGGTCAGTAAGAGAAATCTTCCTTAATTTCAATAGCTTCGCATACAAGGTACTTCAATCATTTTTGTTCGTATTATTACGTTATTTTCTATCTCATATACACCTCACAAATAAAGAGGAATAAAAAACATATTGTCTCTTTCTATAAAGTTGGTCATAAACCTTTAAAACGTTAATGGTCTTGCATTATATCATTATCATATCCTATAATGTTCCCACTGCTGGAAAACAGGCCTTCTCTATGAAAGAGAGTGGGCTTTAATCAACCACGAGGGCCCAGTGCGGTTTGGTAGATGACACATGTGTTCGAATTTTTAGTTCTAGGACATGCCGCTTTCCTCCATGTTTTCTTTCACTGTTTTGAGAGCAGTGATGAAATAAATTACAAAAAGTAATTAAGTTAATGTAAATAAGATGCATTATATATATATAAAAATTAAATAAAAATTGTTTATTGGTAAAACAAGTAACCCTAAACAAATATTATGATTGGATCCTCCGTATGGGCAAATAGTTCCAGTATTAGGAGAGGCTGGTTTTTTGGGATAATGTAGTTATATTTTATTGATTTAATTATATAGAGCAGCAGATCGTGTACTATGTGGCATACAGATAAGCAAAGTCCTTGTCCTAGGGATATTTAATATTATATTTTTCCTTCTTTTAGTCAGTATATCAGCATCACAGGAAAGAGACTTATGTTTTTGCCTTCATCGTGTTGGAATACGTTGCGCTTTCCAAAAACTTGTGTCAAGGGTTCAGCAAAAAAAGTAAAAATTTGTAAAGTATCACTCAAGACAAAATAAAAAAAAAACATTATACAGGATTGCAACCAGAAATAAATGCATTGTATAAGATTTATCCATAATATAATAAGTAAGAACATAAGGTGGTTCATTGTTATTTAAAAGAGCGCCTCTCACCATTAAACGTAAAAGTTTGGCGAGTTTAGTCATAAGTTCTCTGTATTGTAATTTCATTAAGCAAAAAAATTAAAAAAAGGTCCAGGTTTTTATTCAGCTTTGGGTTACCGTACCAGACCAAAATGCTATAGTATTCAATACTTACCAAGTCAGGATCCGAAACAGTCAATTTAATAGGGTTTCCATCATAATCCAGTACGTTGGTGCCTTTAGCGGAGTTCTCTTCCACCACTCCTTCATCGGAAGACGCGTCCACCACGGGTGGGCTCGCGTCTACCGGACGTACTGTTATTGTTAGTTTCGCTGTTGTGAAGCGACGAGCTTCCGTTACTTCTTCGGCCTGGAAAGGTAAATTGAATAAGCATGATTATTGCTTATTTTTAGTTTTAACGCTTAACAAGCTATAAATGAATATAACTTTTTTCAAAAGACTGAAATTAAACAATGATTTTTAGGATTCCGTAGCCGAATGGCAAAAAACGGAACCCTTATAGATTCGTCATGTCTGTCTGTCTGTCCGTCCGTGTCACAGCCAATTTATTCCGAAACTATTAGGACTACACAGCTGAAACTTGGTAGGTAGATGTATTCTGTGAACCGCATTATGATTTTTGTACAAAATTTAAAAAAATATATAGATAAGGATATCCTCCCATACTACTAGGAACTAAACTAAAAAAAAAAACGATCAAACCTATACGTGTGGGGTTTAAAAATGACATTGAGGTTCCTAAAACCATTTTTATTCAAAGTCAATCTTTTGAAAGATAGACACTTCCAAAGTAGTAAAAAGTGTCCCCCCCCCTCTAATTTCTAAAGTAAGAGGATGAAAATTCTGAAAAAAATATGGGGATGTAGAACGTAAAAAAAACTTTCAACGAAAATTGGTTTGAATAAGATTTGATATGTAGTTTTTGAGATATGGGACTTTTTCACCAAACTGCAGCAGTAACTTTGTTTTTCATTAACTTACTATGAAAAACAAATTTAGTTTTGCGGTTGAGTGAAGGTTGACTAATGAATGACCGTTCAAAACATTGTTATTATATTGTTTGGGGCTATGGAACCCTGTGTGCGAGTAAGACTCGCACTTGGCCCGTTTTTCTTACTCTCTTTTTAGAAATCTATATTGTGAGGTTGTTACCAAATAAAGATAAATCTTACATGCAGAACTAAATAACCACATCGTAGTACTGTTTTAAACTTTCACGGTTTTTATCATGTTCCTGCGATCATGGCGCTTGCAACAGCGTCGAAATAGGGAACTCAAAACAATAAATAATCATGGAAGATGTCCCGTAAGTGATAGTATAAGTTCTTATCGTAGTATTAGTGTGGTTGATATTTTCCGTTTAGTCCACTCTCGGCCCCTCGACCTCCAATAAATAATGTGCCTACTGGACCCCTAACTATAGTTTCTGGAGCCTGGGGGTCGAGAGTGGATTTTATTTTCCGGACAAGTTTTAGTTTTCCCTCGACCCCCAAAGTACAGTTACATACTTAAATGACTGAACGATTTGTCCACCACAAAAGGAAATAGCGCACCCGCACACAAGAACCCTTTACTCAGCTGCCTCAGCACTCCAAAGGATCTTCCAGTGATCGTTATGTATACATTTTACCTATTGCCCTTATTCTATTTACTGCTGTAGAATAGAACACTTTTTGTCATGTACCCCATATGAATAACAGACATAAATATCGAAATTTTACAAAGGGTGACAACATGGGCGGTCTGCTGGCCAACCATGACGTCTTAAAACATTATTGTTTAACTCCTTTTTCCAGTGTGGGAAAGAGATGGCGCTAGACATCTTGTATAGCTCCGTGTCTTTCCCACACTAGAATAAGAGTAAAACAATACTGCTTTAAGACGTCATGGTAAGCCAGCTGATCTATAAAAGTGATCTATACTAGAACAATTTCCTCCAAAAGTCGATTCCACTTACCCTTATAACCAACTGAAACTTCTTAGCAATGGAAGTATCAACTGGCACAAGTTGCCTCACTCCTCCAGTGTTCGGATCTATGGCGAAGTAGGTAGCCCAGGAGTCGGGTTCTCCGCTATCGATGGTATACTTGATCCGGGCGTCTAATGTATCCATGTCTACTGCTTGAATCTTCTCTGGCTCGATTGTTAGGATGCCTGCTAGGACGCCGCTGTTTACCTGAGGGTTGGAAAGTGGATTTTAGTGAAATTGTTTAGCGTATGACGACGAGTAATTTCTAGGGATAAAGGCAACGTAATACTTTGTAAGTCATTTCTTTACTTGTTTAGTTAGAGCCACAAGGAAAGGGTAAAGAATAAATTATTTTAAGGCTCTAAATATGGACTTTATTTTGTGGAATTACACGTTGAGAGCAAGCGTTCTGATGAAAACCAAAGATGTGTGGATAAGGTCAACCGACAGTAAAACAATAAATAAGGGTTGAGTATTAACTTATACGTACAGTTAAATAAGGTGTAATATAGCTTGTCATTGAAAAGATACGACACGAGTAAGAAAAATATATATTTATTTAACCTTTCGATTCTTTTTGTTCCTCCAGAGGAACATCACTTTTTTGCTTATCGGCCCGCTGTTCCACTGGTGGAACAACCTCGTCCGAGCAAATTTAAACCCTTATCGTACGTACAATAAGGTTCTAATTCGTTTGTAAAAATTTACGTCTCTGGCCAACTAGAGTTCGATTAAAATGAAACCAAACATACCAACCTAACAACTGCACAAAATTATTAAAAAAATAAAGAAACGCGTGTTTGTCGACTGTCAAAATGCGTCATGGCGGCCAGTGTGGAACGGTGTTGTTTTGTTTTGGAATGCAGTGAAATTTTTGTGTTTTGTGTTGTTAAATCACCAATAATACTTACAAAACTAGTATACTCCGGATTGAAGCAAGCTCCCTCATGTAGTGTGCATCCTTTGTATATGAACGACGGATCCTGATCATCATCGTCTTGCACGTGCACTGTCAACGTCGTGGTGCTGGATAGACGTCTCTTTGTGTCGCGGGCACGGTCCTGAAATTATTGTGAAGAGATTTTATTTAATTTAACGTTTTCGCATTCGGATCAAACTTTTTTTTTTTGAATCGATGATCTTGTAGAAGCGATGATATTGATCTTAAATGTTCTTCCTACGTTGTAAAAGAAAAAAACAAGAGAAGAATTACTATAAACATCTTCCTTTGTATGTAGTTGGAGGTCGCTTACTGGGATTAAACATCAGCAGTTAAACCGTTCTAACTTGAGCTTCTAATTCAAGCTCCTATTGACTTGTCCCTAACATTGCGAAGCTTCCTAAGCCAGCTACTGCGTTCACCTTTTCTTAATTCTTATCTCCTAGTACCAATAAAATGTCAGAGATATTTACTGAAGCAAGGATCGAAGTACTCTCAAGGATGAAGTACTCTAGGTATTGATGAGTTAGTGGTGTCTCAAAGCTTGAATAGCCGTATACCTCCTCTAAAATCTAATGTCCTGGTACCACAAACTCATACATAAATATGTGGTTACAGAAGCAAGGATAGTAACTAGATAATTTTGTGTACGCTCTTAGTCCAAGCTCCGGTTGACTGTGACCTGCCCCTGATGAGGCAGTGGTGTCGCGAAGCTTCAATATCCTTATACCTTCTATACAATACCTCCTCTAAAATCTAATGTCCTGGTACCGCAAACCCATTCATAAATTTGTACTTACAGAAGCAAGGATAGTGACTAAATACTTTTGCGTGCGCTCGTAATACAAGCTCCTGTTGACTGTAACCTTCCCTTGATGAGGCAGTGGTGTCGCGAAGCTTCAATAGCGGTATACCTCCTCTAAAATCTAATGTCCTGGTACCCCAAAACTCATACATAAATATGTACTTACAGAAGCAAGGATAGTGACTAGATACTTCTGCGTGCGCTCGTAATCCAAGCTCCGGTTGACTGTGACCTGCCCCTGATGAGGCAGTGGTATGGCGAAGCTTCCAAAGCCGTCTACTGCATTCGCTTCCTCTATCGTTGCATTATCTCCTGGTATTATGAAGTATTCTGCTAGACCGTTGACGCCTGCATCGAGGTCTAGTGCTTTGATACCGTCGAATATTGTGGTGCCGATCGGTACCAGCTGAAATAAAATAAGGCTTATTTGTATTCAAGTAGGAGAAACTATTATTAGAACTGTATTGTGGAAAGTTATGTTTAACAAACACAATTCAACTGAAAAGCGACTTTATTTCAATACAAGTAGTGAAGTTTCAATCTTACCTCAGAAACAGAAGATTCATACGGCGTCCCTTGGAAAACCGGCGCATTGTCGTTGATATCCGACACTCTAACTATCACTGGTATCGTTCGCCGCTTCTTCGTCGCTTTCACCTGGCAAACCAGCTGCAAACACATCCATTAATTATAACACAAATTACTTCTAACACATATTAATAGCTACCATATTAGCTTTAGGCGATATATTAATAGACTTAATTCTTTTAAGGCGAAATATATCGGTCCATATTTGTATCTACAAACCAATCAATTCTGAACTTTAATTCTCAAACGTAAAGTTCGATATTGATTGCTCAAAAATGTTAAGTGGCTACCAATGAAGTGTCTAGCAGTTGCATCTACGACACAATCAATTCCGAACTTTAATTCAGAAGAATAAAGTTAGAAATCGATTGTTAAAAAATGTTAAATGGCTACCTATGAAGTGTCTAGAGATCGTTATAAATTATATGACAAATTATCATAAGATGATTATGATAGATAGTTTACTTTAACAATGATTAATAATGGCTTATAAAGAGTATATGCGGACGGAAGATTTGACAATAAGTTTTTGATCGTGGGAACTGTATAAGAAATAGTGTCATATTTGTTGTGTAACAGTTACTTAATCGTTGACCTACAGTCACAGATGTGTATTTAAATTATTCAATCGTCCGTCCACACGTTTTATTGAGTTATCTAACTAGATTGCGTGCATCTTCTACTTAGTATGCAGTGCTATATGATTTGATTTGCATACATTTAAAAGCATCAAAAGCCGACATACTATTGCTTGGTTGGTGGCAATAGACTCGACCCCTATGTCTTGGGACTTAAACATAAATGATGAAATCGGAGTGAACTAGGTACACCTCTGCCGAACCCTTTAGGGATTACAGGCGTGATGTAATGTTGAAAGCCGACATGTGGCTTCTTGACCTTTGAAAATTTTAGTATTCTGACAAAAGGGATGATGACTGGGTAAAGAAAACGAAATTCTATTTTGTCCGTCAATCAGGTAATACAAAAATATTAGATACGTATTTTTTGTTTTATCAAGTTAACTAAAAAATACTTAGTTAAAACGCATTAAAGTTGGAGAGTGGGGGGGCTCACTACGTCACAACTAGGTATAAAATTTACTTAAACGTGACGTCATGCACCATTTCAACTCAAAATATCTCCGTAATTTTACGATTACGTGAAAAAAAAAAAATAAGTGTCAAATACTTTTTAATAATCTACCCGAGAGACAAAGAAAAAAAATGAGTCACCATCCCTATTGGATAGGTTAATAGGTTGTCAAATTAAAATTACACTGCCACAATTGATATTGTAAAGTCATAAATGTATTTGATAAAGTGAAATTAGCTTTTGCCTCTGATTACTGTGAGAATAATATGAGTAAGTTACAAAAAATAAGTAGGCCTCATTTTGTTCGTAACCTGTCGTACTTGCCTCTATATAAATTGCCAAAAGTTAACAATGAATACGGTAAAAGGGTCTGGACGTATGCTCTTCCAAGCATTCTAAACAACTTGCCTAAGGAAAAAGCCAAAAAGTTAGAAAACAAAAATCTCGACAAAACATCCTAAAACTCTACTTTACCACTGAAAAGTTTGGAATGGGGGAAGGGCCTGCGTGTGGGTCTACTAACGGACAAATACCTGTGAGCGAGTAACACCTAAACCCAAACCGATAGCGCACATAATCTTATCTCAAAAAGATTGAGCGTTATTCTAATATAATTAACTAATGAATGCATGCTGAAATAAATAGATTGAAATTTAATTTTTTATTCCATAAACTATGTAAAAAGAGTCAAAAGGATGAAAAACAAAATCACACGATTGTCTCTCGAGCTGTTAATTTCAACCTGAAGGTAACTGTCATTGATCAATTATTTTCAATAGAAACCTGCCCACCATGTTCAATAAAGTACACGTTTGCTTAAACCAGCAATACTTTAGAAGTGTCTACTTTAGTTAGTTTTCCAGTATAACAATCATGGCCTTGCTTTGTAAAGATTTCCTGTACAGTGAGAGATCCGCTTAAACTGGCTAAGTATTGCTCGATTAATCGCGGTACATACAAAAATAGTGCGTGGAATACCTCCGCGCGGAAGAAGTGAAACTACGTAATACTACACGCATGCGTTCAAGTGCCACGCATTCACTCTCACTCTGTCTCTTTCTATTCCCCCTCCATGGTAGCGTTATACGTAAAATTTGTTGGAAGTCGCATAAGAAATTTAATTTAAAAAATAATTAACAATACCTGAAACACCATATGCGACAAGTTATCGGCGTCTC
Organism: Cerastis leucographa; assembly: GCA_963082945.1. Taxonomy (NCBI): domain Eukaryota; kingdom Metazoa; phylum Arthropoda; class Insecta; order Lepidoptera; family Noctuidae; genus Cerastis; species Cerastis leucographa. The sequence goes on from OY720382.1 coordinate 7,751,815, forward strand.
TGTCGAGAGGCTGTAGGAGCTGCAATCGTTTTCCTTCGAGCTGGAACAACGTGGGGCCCTTGGGAAAGACTGTGGACAGTATGATATCGTCACCTGGCTCCCCCACTATTGGCAGCTGGGCTGGCACTGTGCTTTGGTTCACCTCTGAAATGGGATAAAATGGAAATAAATAAACAAAACCGGCCACCTGCGAGTCGAACTCGCGCACGAAGGGTTCCGTACCATTATTTATAAAAACGAGCAAATAAATCACTTTTTTGTATGTGAGCCCCCTATATATTTATTGTATTCTGTTTTTAGTATTTGTTGATATAGCGGCAACGGAAATACATAATCTGTAGAAATTTCAACTGGCTAACTATCACGGTTCATGAGTGATATTATACAGGGTGTTTGGTGCATCGTTTGCCAAATCGAATAGGCCGAAAGGAGAGGTCATTTGCTAACTCTTCACGCCCTATAACTCATTCCTTGCCTCACCGGGTTTTTTATAATAACTTTTTAATTTAAATTTTGGTATTTTTCAAAATTTAAATTTTAGGTCAAATAAAAAAATAAAAATATTGTTTAGACTTAAAACTTCGATTTAATTTTGATGTGTACTCTTGTATGATTCTATCAAATTCAAAGTTACTTGCTAGTTACAATTAGTTTTTGTAAAAGAAAATTAAACTTAAAACTCAACTTTAAATAGCTATAAAAAAAACTAAAAGCGATCGGGATCTAGGGGGGGCTTTCGTGACTATCAAAGCAGAAATACGTTTACGCTCAACTACAGTGGAGATAAGATAAATGCCGCGCGTGCATTCGCAACAGTGGCGGACAACTCGAACAAGATTTGTGATTTCTGTATTTTTTTTTTAATTTCAAGTTCTTAAAATTAAAAAACCCCCGACAGAAAAACCTCAAAAAAATAAAAAAAATAAATATCCGAATATAGTCCCTTTACGTTTAATATACCTTACTAAATTATTTTATTCCAAGCGTCGCTGCGTCGGAGGACCGCTTTGTTAGTCACTTTCTGTGCGTAGCTCATCTGCTTGTACTAAGCGGTCTACTTAGCGGCCCCCCGACGCTATGACGCTTGGAATAAAATAATTTAGTAAGGTATATTAAACGTAAAGGGACAATATTCGGATATTTTTTTTTTTTTTTTAGAGGTTTTTCTGTCGGGGGTTTTTTAAATTTTTAATTTAATTTTTATTTTATGCTTTTTAAACTTAAAACAACCGGTACCCTGCATAATCCAGATGATGCCTGTGCACCTGGTTATGGTTATTTTACTTTCGTAAGCCGAAGTCCTGGTTGGAGGACACAGGACACAGGAGTTTGATGTTCTGTAGCACACCCTCAAGTATGTATATACCCTTTCCGTTATACTCTGTTTACAAAGTTTTATGTCTGTGCTATTAACCGTTAAGGAGTTCCCTCGTGAGGAGATGATCAAGGCAGTAGGATGAGTTCATGATACAAATCGTGATTATCCATCAAATATGAACTCGTATGCAAAGTTTCGTGTCTGTGCTATTAAACGTTGAAGAGTTCCCTCGTGAGAAGACGATCCTGGCTGCAGGATGAGATCATGATAGAATTCATGTCTATGCATCAAATATGAACGTGCATAATTTCGAATCGACCAGACCTGTGGAAATATTTCATTTCTCTTCTTTAGAAAAGAGGATCTTCAAACGGCTGAGCAGATTTTCATGAAACATAGCTAAGAACACTCTCGATTAACACACCTTTCAAACGAAACCAAATTTATCAAAATCGGTTCATCCGTTCAGGAGCTATGATGCCACAGACAGACACACAGATACACAGATACACACGTCAAACTTATAACACCCCTCTTTTTTGGTCGGGGGTTAAAAACGTTGGTTTCTGTTTAAGAAAGAGATAGGACACTACGCACTAGTGACATAACAGTATCTATCTACTTACTTGAGGCATGTTATTTATGCTAAAACTACTGTTCTTACTGTAATTTCGAATATCAGCCTAGTGTCTCGATTACACATTTAGTTAAAAATTAAAAGATATTAAACGTTTCTTTGGGCATATTGCATACCGTTGGAAAGGGGACAGACTAGAGAACTATTTAGCCATTTAAAGTTGAGTTTTAAGTTCATTTTTCTTTTACAAAAACTTTACGAGCTATTAAAAAAGAAAGTAATTGTTCCTAGCAAGTAATTTTGTATTTGATAGAATCATACAACACTAGACATCAAAATTAAATCGAAATTTTAAGTTTAAACAATATTTTTTTTTTTTTCACCTAAAATGTTGAATTCTGGATTTTTTAAAAATTTAAATTAAAAAGTTCTTATAAAAAAACCGGTGTGGCAAGGAATGAGTTAAAGGGCGTAAAGAGATAGCAAATGACCTCTCCTTTCGGCCTATTCGATTTGGCAAACGATGCACCAAACACCCTGTATATTATATATGATATTATACAGGGTGTAACGGAAAGGGTATATACATACTTAAGGGTGTGCCATTACACCATTGTGGACCATTAAACTGAACATGTTTCTCATCATAAAAAATGTTTTTCAGCGAAAAAATTATCCGATGCCCCATACAAAATTGCAATACCTATTCGACGCAAATGTATGGGGCAGCTGATATTTTTTTTCGCTATTACGATGTTTGTCCGATGGAGAAACATGTTCAGTTTGATGGTCTGTAGCATACCCTTAAGTATGTTTATACCCTTTCCGTTACACCCTGTATATTAGTTTATTTGCCTGGTGAGAGACGGATGGACGGACGGACGGACGGACGGACTGCGAAGTCTCAGTAATATGGTCCCGTTTGACCCATTTGGGTACGGAAGCCTAAAAATATGGCATTTATCCTAATTCTATGTAAATCACGTGCATGTGATTTTAAACACTCAAAGACCACAAATAAAAAACGTCTGGCGCTACACCAATTCAATATTGTTCTTTTTCTGGCACTCGTTTGAAGATACACACAGAAAGAATAATGGTTTAAATGATTGCGACAAAAAAAAATTGTTACTTACGATCTCCTCTGCTCTCTTCAATATCAACTATAATGCTAGACTGGCCCGTTTCCACTTCACATGGACCTGTAAAAAAACAAAAATAAGTATACTCATTAAATCATTAACATATTGCTAATCGTGGCACATCACTACGTTCCTGCAAAATCAATTTTGAGCATCGCAACGTTCCTTAAGCAAGCAAGTTCCATAAAACATTACAACACTTTTTGACGACAAACACACTTCAATCAGCATAAAACAATTTTCAAACACAACTTTTTGCTAAATTCCCAGTCTTCCCAGCACATCGTAAAACAAATCTGTGGACCATTAATCCCACATTTATCACCGTGGAAACGAAACACAATGCATTAAGATAAGGGTTACAACAAAGCCCGCAGTTCCAGAGATAGAATAAGCAAATACTCTCACATGAAACAAACAGCAATAAATAAGAAAATCGACAGGTGCACGAGACCTTAGCTTCGTTAAGCCATTGAACAATTAATTAAGGTTTTGCAAACTGTGCCTTTGCTTTTCGCATTAAATTGTTTACCGATAATGTTAACTGTATTTCGAGGTGCAGTTCCAGAGATATCGGAATAGATAGACGTGCCGAAGTAGTTCGGTTGTGTATTTCAGCGCTCATCATTATTCCTTAGGTATTATGCCAGATACGTAATATGCAACAAATTATCTAGTGCGCCTGCTTTGTTATGCCCTGGCTGGAGGCATCCACAAGATAGTCCGGTTAAGCAGAAGCCAGCCTCATCGGTAGACCAGCGAGATGCCATTCAAAAGAAAATAAACAATCTGCTTTGAAGGGTTGAATTCATTAAAATGGGTCAATCGAATCACTTGATCGTTTAGTTGCATAGCTACATCGTGGAAAATCCAGACGTTTCTATTGAACGATTAGATTCTAAAGGAACGCATAGATTTATTTTAAAACAAACTGGCTGTCACGGGACGCCGATCGACGATAGATGTGAAATATCGATGTTAATGTTAGAATTCATAATTAATGAATAAAAACTTAATACGTAATAAAAATAAAGAAGTAAGGGTATACCGGGTACACGCATGTGGTCATACAAGGGAGTCGAGAGTGGTGGCGTAGAGCATCACAACATGACAGCATGATGTGATATGCCTTCACGACATTCTATACGAGTCGGTATTGATAGCTGTTTCACATAAAAAACAGCGCTTTAAGCCCATTTTCTGAGGATTTCCTGACTGAGGTTTATCGTAAGTCGTGAAACCAGGTTTCCATATCCCGTTATTGATAAAGGCTATCAAAAGTTTATGGACGCCCATTTACTCATTAATCGAAAGACGCTAATCACATGGAAATCCTTGAGAACTATTAAATTGGTCAATAAAATTCGAACCTATAAAATATACGCATATTTTAGCGAAAATTAATAAATAACTTACTGGTAAGGGATAGTTTAAGATTGGTCGTAAAGTTAGTAAATTTAATAATAAATAGCCACAAGAATCCTGATTTAACTACGTGGTTATTACACGGTCTATGAGCTACGTAACTGTAGTTATTTATTAAATTTAGAAATTTTCATAAATTACAGTTTAGGTAGTACTAAAACTAGTTGTTGCAAGCTGTTTTACTCACACTTTTGGCCTGATAACAATGTTTTATATACATATGTTAATTGGAGACCCATGGGTTTATCTATACGGCAATTAAATCATTTTAATTAGTTATCTGTTATTATAACAATTCTGTATTACATTACATTCTGTAGAGTGTCCATGGAGTTTCTTGCCCATTCTTCTCCATAAAGATCTACGCTTTGGAATGAGCAACAACAGTACTTTCACAAGTTATTATGGGGTGCGCCAAAGTTCACCTAAATTTTCAACTCCGATAATTGGAAATCCGAAAATGTTCTTCCTAACATTTTTCATCCTAACAATCGCAATTCCTAACTACTCTGTCTCTAATGTTCTAATTCCGAAGCATTCAACTTCATAATGTCAGTAGCAATAAACATCTATTACACTTTTATTTGTTTTCCTATATTTTCTCAACATAACCATCTTTTACACTATTATTCAAAGTCATATCTTTTTTGTTTAGATTTATTTATTATTAATTAAAGCGTCTTCATTAATTTTATTTAAAACGGTGTGTAGTGCAAAGATATCCATAGGTTAGGTTAGGTTAGAACTGTGACCAACTACGCGCGAGCCGAGCGAGCGAAGCGAGCGGTGCCGCGGCAGCGGCCGGCGAGCGCTACCTCGAAATTGGTCGCGAAATTTTTCTAAGTATTTTTTTCATTGTGGGGGCACTATAAATGTCATCTTCTACTCACATATATTATTTATTACACTTGGTAAATGTTTCTTTCTGAGTATGAGTGAAAATATTATGGTAATTATGTTTAGCGTTATGATAAAAAACAGTAGGAGTTGAAATATATTTACAATAATGATATTAATAGTTACAATTTTCGGAAACATGAGTGTTATGAACATCGCCGGTAGCACTACAAATAGTATGAATGAAAACTTTAGGATGAAAAATTTTAGGAAGAGTGATCATTCGGATTACAAATCATTAGGAATAACAATTTCGGGTAAAGAACTTTAGGTGAGCCAATATGGACCCGTTATTATGCCTTGTGAATGGGACTGTAGCTTCGCGTTTTTTTTTTTTACTTTCAAAACTGCCTGTAATGGTCAGCCTGTAATAGGGGATGATCACATTCTTTTTTCTTTGTCTGTCGGGTAGATTATTGAAAAGTATTGGACACATTTTTTTCCTTTTTTCACGAGGTCGTAAAATTACGGAGATATATTAAGTTGAAATGGTGCATGACGTCACATGTAGGTATTTTTTATACCTACTTGTAACGTAGTGAGCCCCACTCTCCAACTTTAATGAGTTTTAATTAGGTAATTTTTGATATTTTTATAAAACAAAAAATACGTGTCTATTGTTTTTGTATTGCCTGTCTGACGGACAAAATAAGTGGACTTTGGATTAAAACTAATTTCGGCGACTAATTTCTTCGAAGTGGGGTGCTTCGCCTCATGTCTTGCGGACTACTGCGCTGGCGCTTTCTTTTTCAGCTGGCGAATTTGCATGCCCCGTATGGAGCCGTTCAGCTCATGCAAAGTTAGTGGATACAGCTCTAAATGAAACGTGCCGGATCATCACTGGTTGCCTTAAACCGACACCGGTACAGATGCTGTACCCACTGGCAGGGATAGCGCCACCAGAGGTTCGCCGAACAGTGGCAAGCTCTATTGAAAGAGCCAAAATGGCTTCAGACACACGACACCCTATGCACCTAAATACCCTCGTGTCGCAAAGGCAGAAAACCGAAACAGTTTTTTGAAGTGTGTCACCCCTCTCACTGGCGAGCGGTCTTCGGAGCGACTAGCGCTGTGGCGTGGTGGTGCATATTTACCTAACCCATTCGTTCCACCTGCTGGGAGTCTCCCACTTGGACATGAGTGGCCATTGCTGACCTGGAAGTCTTTAAATAGACTTCGGACCCAGGTTGGTTGCAGCAAGGAAAACCTGTTCAGGTGGAGATTCATTAGTGATTCTGCCCTGGAGTGTAAATATGGTGCTGCCCCACAAATGATGCGGCACTTAATATCGTGTCCTGCTGTTTGTTCATTACAGGAACTGATGGACGCTGCAGAGAGCGCCAAACTAGTGGCTCAGTTCTGGGCCGATACAATTTAGATTGCCATCGACACGCTAAGAAGAAGACGGACAAAATAGAATGTCGTTTTCTTTACCCAGTCTTCACCCCTATTGAAATAAATGCTTTGAGTTTGAGTTTTACACGGGGTGGAAGGGACACAGACGCAAAAATGGCTTTTGACTGTGACGGTATTACACTTTTGTAGAATTTTTTTTTCGATGTTTAAAATTATGTACTGAGTACGTGATAACTGTTTCCACGTCGGAAATATGTGCATAGATCAGTATCTACTTCCTACAAATTTCTTATTTAGATAGATTCAATACATGATCTTGTCATGAAATTCGGTAAATTTAACAAAATGCCACAAATTAATCAATACTCATAAAAAAATTGTTACATTATATGTAAGCCTGAGGAACAAACAATTAATTTTATTATCATATCATAACATTGTATGAATGTGGATGGCTATAAGAGTAGAGGAAAACCAGAACAGAAACAATAGATGGACTGTGTGAAGAATAATATGGCAAGAAAGGAGGTGTCTGATGAGATGACAAGCAATAGAGAAGTATCTGAGAAGAAGACACGCTGCGCCGACCCCAAATGGATTGGGATACGGCCAAAGAACAAGCATGCCTCGAAGTAATACACCTAAATAGCGACCATAAAAGACAGTATTAATTAGTACGTACACATGATCTTAATAAGCACATATATTTTACTCCCTCCAAAGGAAACCAGGACCATCCATATAAGTATTTGTTCCAATTAGAAAATACTGTTAGTACCGTTTTCGAAGTACGTAGGATTCTTGTAAATCGTTCGTTCAGGCATTTAGGCAATTAATACTGTTTGTTGTAAATAAATTGGTTGGAACGTGCTGCGGTTATGTTACAGGAAAAGTTGTAGCGCCATTTTGTTGGAAGCACGGTTTTGTTGACTGTATTTAGGCATGGGCAGACTGTCTATGGTAATTTTAAGCATTACGACGATTAACCGATTTACAGCTGCATTATTTAGTGACTGAAGGTAACATCTACCTACTATTTTATGGTTTCAAAGATCGCTTTTTAATTTTTAATTACTACCTATGCAAAGTTAGTTACGGGTAGCCATAAGCCCGACAACCAGTCTTACCAAAGGATATTACCCAGTATCTGGGTTGTGGAGGTCAGATAGACAGTCCCTCCACCTCAATACAAGTATTCAGTTGCATTTGATTAGACTGGAAGGCGCCAATAAAGACGGAAAAAGGCTAAACAGATGAGGATGATGTTAGTAATAAAAAAAAAAACAACTTTAAAATCTACTCAAATAACGCAAAAATCCTTTATTTGAGTTAAAAAAGGACGTTGATCACAATACTTATCCTGCTAACCGATTATTACTTTTCCGATTCAATGACATTCTATAAAAGCGATTTTTACAAGCTTCATTGGATACATTAAGTTACAATGAATGGAGCGGTGACGTTATTTTATTATACAGCCCATTCATCAGACATTATTTGTAAATACACTACAATGGAGTATTGATCTGTTTGTTAACAAACATGGTTAACGATTTGATCTTGTTAGTTAGTCTGTGTTTATTTGGATTCTAAAACATTTCTCCGACACTCGTTTCGCCGTTGAACGTTCACCGACAGAACGATTCACTTTTCATTTTTTCACCGATATAACGTTTCAACGGCGAACGATTCGCCGACAGAACGATTCACTATTGAATGTTTCATTGATGGAACCTTTCCTCGGCAAACGATTCGCCGACACAACTGTTCATCTGCCCCTGGGGTATAAAACATAGGTATTCGACATGGTTGAACGGTTCACCGACAGAACGATTCACTTTTCATTTTTTCACCGATATAACGTTTCAACGGCGAACGATTCGCCGACAGAACGACTCACTATTGAATATTTCATCGATGGAACCTTTCCTCGGCAAACGATTCGCCGACACAACTGTTCATCTTGTGTACCTAAGTATCTCAAGGGCGACGAAAAAACACTAATAAGTGAGTTCATTTTGACGTGTGTGGGCTTTCTAAGGATTTACAGCCCTTTGTAATTAGGCCAATTAAAACACGACTGATTGAATGAACAATAGTATATTACCTTGGCTTTTCTCACCTACGGCCTATACAAGGTGTTGTTTTGCAACCTCATCAAAATTCAGGAGGTTGTCAGAAAAGACATACATAATCAAAATGAATTACGGTTCCTAGTTAATTATTAATAAATGCTGTTTTTTTTTGTTTGTTTTTAGTTTGTCAGTATCTCAGAATAACCCCCTTAGCATAGTTTAGAGAATAAGAAACTATTGAAAAACCGTGTAAGATTGTTTGTATTTGTGGAAGCGCGGTTATAGGGCGAGAATCAGACGGGCCGCGTTTAAAACCGGGGTGGTTCACAATTACCGATTTCCGTAAATAAGAAAATAAATAAAAATTACCTACACATTTCATTATTGATTCGGGACGAGAATCATTAGCATAGTTACCTCCTTGAATTTGACGAGAATGCAAAACAACACCTTGTATAGGGTGATCGGTAATTAGTGACCGATACTTAAACGCACGATTGTAACCATGATAACAAATAACTTTCCCCATCAAATTTTTTTTTTATACTGATTCACTTTTATCACAATAACACAACAGCCATATGAAATTCGGTGACGCGTGCGCCTGTTACCTATTAGCAGCGTGACGCCGCGCCGTTTTATCTCATTACTAAAGTACCGTGCCACATGACAGTGGGTAGGCAGAGCACCCGCACGGCTCGCAGCCCCGAATTTCTTATGGCTGTTGATAAAATCGAATGAGTATAAAAATGTTTCTTTAGGAAAGTTTTTTGGTATCATGAGTAAAATCACGTGGTTAAGTATCAGTCACTAATTACCAGCCAATTTATGTGGAAAATAATCGTTCACTTTTTCTTTTGCCGTAGATTCATAAGTGGACACTTCTCGAACTAATAGCATTCAGGCACTTATGAATTGTTGTTGCTGATTGTCGACTGCCGTTGGCCTAGTGGCCGTAAGCCCGACTGTTGAGTCTGAGGTCTCGGGTTCGATTCTCGGGTCGGGCAAATTGTTCACCAGGAATTTGTGAGTAGCAGCCACGGAGTCTACATTTGTGCCCGGTTGATGGCTATAAGCTCGCCCCCTATTACTCGTAAATGGAACTTCAAACATAACGGGCAAAATGTGGGTGTACTATAAATAAGGTACAACTCTGTCTAACCCTTCCGGAATTACATGCGTGATGTTATGTTTCCAATTGTCCAGTTTGCTCCAGTCACAAGGTATAACATATAACTGTGAAAGGCCTGCAGTTGCCCATTCCAAAGCGTAGATCTCTACGGAGAAGAATGGCCCAGAAGAATGGTTGGCCATTCTTCTTTGAAAGCCCATTTACTCACTTTTAATTCAAAATTATTGGGTTCTTATTTTTCAGGTGTCATAAAAAGCTACTAACCCTAGTCTAGACGGGTAAGAAAACTGAAATTGCATTTGTCCATTAACCCTCAGCCATTTGTTTTAACGGTCTATAACAGAAGCCTGCGTCTAGTACTTATAAACACTTCGATGGGATACTATTTTTGTTTTCTTTACTGCTACATAAACCACTAAGTGTTTTAGTGTAAAGGAACAGTAAGTACAGGTTTCGGTACAGTGTAGCTGTACTAACAGTTAATCAATGGGAGCAGAGGGCGTTAGGAAAGAAATATTTTGAGAACAAAAGTCATCTTAATTTTTTCAGACGATTTCTTGATATTTCCGAATGAACACTTCACTCATGAATATAGTTTTCTTGAACATTTTTTACGTCCAGTTAACTGTTATAGAGTATTAGTTACCAATTTCAAAAGAAAGCTTAGTCTAAAAATCCAGTAATGTAGAAATAATCGAAAATAAAAAATAAAAGGAAATTTTCAAAAAAAATATTGAAATATTCATTTCATCGACCACAATGAACAAGGAAACTGACCCAACTTGAGTTTAATGAACGCCAACAGGTCACACTATTCCGCCACAACATAAATTCGGATAATTTCAAGTTATTCATCAATGAAAAAAAAATCCAAACGAACCTCAAAACCAAAAAAAAAGCTTGGCGAGCAGCGAAATTTTTTTTTTAACTTTCTTCTCCATATCTCTACGAACTCAATAAAAAAATCCCATGAAAATCCGGCCGCTATAAAATTCGTTCCACTTTATTGTCTAATTGCACTCGACTACTAGCCTTGACTCAACTATGTTGGGATCGGCTTCCAGTCTAACCAGAACCACCTGGATTTTACATGGAGCGCCTATCTGACCCTCACAACCCAGGTAGTACGATTGGTAGGACTGGTTGTCAGACTTTCGGGTCACTGACTACTTGTAACGACTGTCAAAGATTTGCAATTGACAGCCGGGACCATCGGCTTAACGTGCTCTCCGAGGCACCGAGGAAACTCGGTATGTGATGGGTGGTCACTCATCCACGGGCCAACCTACGCAAAAGCGGCTTAACCTGAGGATCGATCCAAGCGGGTGTTAAGCGACGATCTTCTCGCAAGAAGTTACGTACACTACACCGGTTTTATTTAGTATAGGATGGTACTTACCAGGCGTTGTCCTCGCCACTTGCAGTAGGCAGAAGAGAAAAAGGCAAGCCGTTGATCGTCCATGCTGGAGCGCACTCCACCGCGTCATCTCACTGTAACAAGATAGAATAATCTAAGTTAGTCTAATATATTCGCATATACATGGTCAACTTAAAATAGCAAGCGGTATCGGAAAGATAATCAATAATTCATTTCTTTATGTTGCACTAACAAGTTTTATTTAATAAGTGCAAAATGATACGAGTATTGTCGCAGCTTAACGACCCAAAACTGCAATAAAGTCGAAGTCTGTTTAAAAATATAACATAACGCGCATATTTAAAACATATTATGCAAAAGGGGAGATTATGGATTACGTCTACAAATAAGCCGAGTCAGCATGCCGTCTCATCATGCATCGCCCACGACCACGACTATGAAAATGTTAATTTTAATACAATATCATGTAAAGCTCTTAATTCTGCAGTTTATATTCTTATCTTACAAAGATGAGTATTTTCAAGAATCACTTGCACTTTATATCTTACGCACACATTAAACAATAATCTTGGAATGATAATCGACAATGTCGTAACAATGGAAGTTACAACATTGTCACGAACCATTAATATTTTTTTTTAACTATTTTTGCAATATCACCCGGCCGCAGCACAAGCTTTAATATTATATATCCTATCAAAAATAATAAAGAATCCAATATCTTAAACCACAATAGAAAATCCGACAACACTTAAATCCACATGCGATATAGACGAACAATACATACACGTGTTTTCACTCACACTGTTATAGACAAATAAAATAACAACTGTTTAAAGATGCACAAACAATAGAAGTGTAATAGAACAACACAATAATAACAAATGAGATAATAAATCTGCAACACAGTGTAATACGAATCAAAGTTTATCTTCAACTGAGTTCCCAAGGGATAGCTGACACTAAACCGACAGGCGAGATTGCGATAAAAATGCATCAAGTTTATTACAAATTAACACTTATATCTATGATCTTATTGGTGGTAATGGGAAAGCTTGTAATCGATGGATTTAAATTATAATAAACTAGCTTTAGACTGCAATAAGCCAAGTTAATGATGATGATGAAACTTTTGTCCGAGGATTTGCTCACGAAGATTAGGTTTCTTGAAATAGGCGAGATGGTATTGGAATTACTGAGACAGTTTATTGAATTTTGATGCTGTAACACGGACTATATTAATGCAAAAGTAATAGATCGATTCCGTTTATCAGCCGACCAACAAGTGGTACAAAGTCATACTCACATTCATAATAACAGCTAAGATAAACTCAAATAGTTCTAACCTTATTGATGGTAATGCGAATATTTGCCATCAAGGGATTTAAATAAGATATAAATAAGATATTCGTAAGGCTTGGGTTCGAAGCCCCTAGAAATATCAGAAATGCATTAAAGGCTGCTAGTTATCGCAGCAAAGCAATAACAGAAAAACTTTGGAAGAATCGGCCACAGATAAATTGTGAAGAGCAGATGCTGACTGTGATATCTTCACAGTAGTCAATTTAACAGAAGAATCCTTTTAAGCGCTACATGTTGTATTCTGATATTGAAAAATGACTATTCTTACAAAATAACTTAAAAGGTTTTTTTGGAGTATTTCAAGCACAGTAAATACTTTATGTTAAGATAGAAATCGTTACTTGATCTGTGAACCTTGGAGGTTGAAGGGTGCCCGTGCAATGATTAAGAACTTTACGTCACTCGATAACTTATCAAGTCAAAATTTAAGGTATAACAGCTGTCTCTGTTCGAACAATATTTTACAAGTGAACTTGACAGGCTACCAGCAAATCCAAGTGGTAAACTTTCTGGTACCGAAGTAAATAACATTAATCGGATTACAAACTATACAGTTATCGCACAACCAATTCTCACGAATAAGCAAACGCACAGCCTTGATAACCCTTTACAAATCCATTGTATCTTAATGCAATTTATAATCATTGAAATCCCGCAAGGCAAGGCAGAAAAATAAATGGTGTCGCATAAATTATGTGTATTGATACCCCGGTCAATATATCGTTTCGAAGCTTAAGACCTCAAAGCCTTGGGGTCTACATTATATTGGAATTTATAGGCAGATAGTTTGTATGTGATATTCAGCAAATGTATGGATCCATGTTGCTTGCTTTTGCAGCAATGTGAATATCGGACATTATAAACAAAGACGAACTTAACGAATTTATGATCTTTATTGTTTCTTCACTTCGTTGTTTCTATTTCTTTAGGTCTTGTCTCTAAGGTTTAGTTTTCATTAAGAAACAGGTAAAGCGTTCATTAGCGGTTTCATGTCGCAATACTTCATCCGCAGTATTGTATAATTCTGGTTTTACGCGTGAATGCGTATTTTCAATTTCTAGTACTTGCACACAATGTAGAGACATTTGCACGACATTTCATAATTTAACTTCAGGCTACATTTAATCAAAATTAGGGCACGCATAAACTATCTTATTATTATGTCCAAAGTTTCGAAAGCACACTTCCTAAATCCTATATCACAAGATTCAGAAAACATAACAAAGGACAATACTCCTTTGCTTGTCAGAACTGTAAATTCTCATTACGATTAAGGTCAAGCGCATATATTGTAAGTCAATGAAACAAAGTTAAAAGTAAATAGTCACCGTAGACACCTGAACGTGTAATACCTTTTGGAATATATTCAGTTCAGAACAAACTTCGGGATAGTGTAATTATGTTCCAAGATTTATTCCATGTCTAATGCACGCTTATACTTATCTTATACTCTGTCTCATTTGACTTAATGCTATGCTTACGCATCTAATGTGCATACAACTCCTCGCAGTACAAAAAGAAAAACATGCAAGACAGCATATTCCTAGCGGAAGACATCTATCTCCTGGACAAATTACGAAATTTCACAATTGCTACGATACCAGCTTACCGATTAACGTTCCCACATAAATAAATTCTTATTAACACAATATCGTAGTGTTTATTTTTAATACAGATGCGACGGGCTTGCTCTATGCAGATCTGCAAATGAATGCATCACCTGCTCATACTCCCACGCGGTTCGACACAAACAAAGAAGCGAAACTTTTCATATATTAAATGGAGCTATTTGATTTCATACAAAAAGTCTTAAGGCGTTGTCTGTAATGCGCGCTTGTTTTAAGTGAAATTATTTATAGTGCTTTATAGGTGCAATAAAACAAGCCAAGCGGTCCTGACCGGTTGCAAGTCAGTACAAAAAGTAAACCCAGTATTAACAGGCTATTCAGCAGACAGGGTAAATCATGAGAAATCGTTAAAACTCTAACGCAACATCTAAGTTTGTGGGCGGAGACGACAATAAATAAGATAATGCAATGATACGGCTAACGGATGAACTTACTTTTATAAGTGCTAATCTTTTGTATAGAGGAATTGTTACAAAGAAAGGAGAAGCTCTAATGGTTGCAGTTGTAAAGTGTAGCCCAGATTAGAATCGTAATTTGTGTTCTGGATGAAACTAAACTTTAACAACTTCAGCGTCTTAAAACGTAAGAAATGCATGGCAAATTGTTGGAACCTATTTTATAGAAAAACAATTCCACAACAACCTAAATGAGTCTAGATTCCACCTGTCCTCCCATAACCATTCTCTACGAAATTATTCTCCCGATAGTATAAAGGACCGCAGAATTGCACATTCTTTCTTCATTCTCATAAATCATTTCACAATTAGCATTATTGCTAGGAACGTTTGCATGCACGTAGCTTTAATTTGTCACGCGTTGTATTTGCATGCTAAAGGGATGTCTCGAGCAGGCCCCCTGGCGAAGAGACATAAAGTTTGACGGGACTACGAATTACTGTTTTTTGGACACGCTATGAATGTACACTGAATTCTGATAAGGTTTTGATTAACTGTTTAAAATGAAAGATTCATTGTTTTAAAAGAATGTCAAATCACGGTAAGTGTTAGCAAGTAAGACTAAAGACGAAGAGTAAGGAAAGATCAAAGAGACGATGGCGTATGTGTGAAAGACGTTATAGCTTTAAGGAGGCTGACTTATGAGATGATGATTAATAGAGAAATATGGAAGAGGAAGTCAAATAATTCAATCAAATTATAGTAAGACCCAAATAATTCAAGTAAGTATAGTAAAATAGACAAGCTAATCATAGATGAAAGAGAAGTTACTGCTTTACTCGTATTAAATCAAAAAACTGATCAAAAGGCTATCGTGTAAGTGACAAACTGGAGGAGTATCGTATGATGGATCGTCCATGTTCGTAAACGTAGATAAGTATATAGCATCAGCTTGAACTCGGACTAGCGGTATTCTTAGTAAGATGTTGTGAATAGAAATGAACCTAACGGTGATATTAAAAGTAATTAAATAATGTGTGAGAAATGATATGATGTCGGAAGAAGGAGTAAATGATAACGTGACGAATTACAGGGAAGAATGGAAGAAAAAACATGTTGCGCCTTCCCCAAATGAAATATGGGACCACAGCAGCAAGATGATGGTGATGTTAAAACGAAAAAAAAAAACTGAAAGAGTTGTAACAGACAAAATAGAACGAAGTCAATGAACCTAAAGGAGTTATAAGAATCAAAATATTCAAACCAGATCACAAATCAGATCAATAAACAGGTCACAATAAAAACAATCTAAATGGAAACCTTATTAAAAACAGAATAAATCAACGCCTTTTATCCAGATATGCGATTACAGCTAGCCTTGATTACGGAGCGTATAATCCGTTAACAGTATTACGATGAATTACGAACAGTAGGGCACATTGACGTTTCTCATAATCCTGTTAGTACCGTCTTGGAATCTTGTCACGAACATTAATGTTTGGGAAATTATTGGTCTTTATTGCTACAGGAATTTTGGGGTGTTACAAAATATTGATTAATGTAATGACGGTTTTTTCGACTAATGCCAAGATATGGTGCTTAGATGGCTGTGTTTATCGAAACTGGACGTCATAAAATTATGTCGCATTCCTTATTTTTGAAATTGGTGTTTTTCGTCATGGTGGATTTGGATTTGACTATTTTAATAATGAAACTGAAATTCTTCATAAATTAAAAAAAAAAATGAAATGTTTTCTTTTTTCAACATTGTCTTCCCGAAAACTTCTGCAAATCTATTCTATAAAAATGAATTTCA
Source organism: Cerastis leucographa (assembly GCA_963082945.1). NCBI lineage: Eukaryota > Metazoa > Arthropoda > Insecta > Lepidoptera > Noctuidae > Cerastis > Cerastis leucographa. The sequence continues at coordinate 7,768,316 of OY720382.1, forward strand.
ACTGAAATATTGCCTTTAGAAATTGCAAAAATATCTCTTAAGCTAACGATGCAACGTTTATGATGTTGATAATAATTATAATTGATCGATAAATCTGATAATAAAGTAGATCAATAAATTATTATCATACTGTAGTTGTATTACCCAACTCGCTAATTCCTCCCTGAAGAGCTAGATGAGAGCCTAAACATGACTTAGACCACACAGGTTTAAAAACATTAATGATCATTAACTATTCATAACCGACATAAAACATGGTGGTTATGAAATATAATAATTAAGGAGAGGACTATTAAAAGACGTACTTCAAAATAATTAAAGGTAGTTTAAGTGTTATCTAGTCATCAGCAGGAAGTTTTTGCTCAATCTGAGCTTTACATAGAATAAAATAAGAAGTTATTAGTGATTTTATGATGATAGAGTACCGATGAGTATTATCTACCTTATATTTCCGTACACTGCCACAGTATCATCAGCTTGTGCGGAACTGTTCAACTTCACCAGTACAAAAACTCTTTATTATCGTATTCTAACACCTGTACAAGCAAATACATAGTTTATTTCTACCATAGGCTGAACAAATATTAATTAATCAGCTAAACTCAGCATATCGCATTCACTGCTAGACCCAAGCTGCGGTACAATCTACAGCAATATTAGCCAAACAGACGCGAAAATTGAAAACGTCATACGCATGAAATATAGGATAGCTCTAACTGAAATCGTTTACAAACCTATCGGCAATTTGCACACGGAACAATGAAAAACGTCTGAGAGGCGGCTACGGAAACCTGCACACATGTAATTTGTGTTAGGAATTTGTATTGTAAAACAACAGTAAACCATCGCCATTGTCTTAACGGATTGTGGTGCACTCCTGCGCACGTTCGGGGCAGACTAACACCGATGAATGTTGATAGGTTCCTTTGGAGCATTCTGCAGATAATGTTTTCGATTTATTTGTAAGGTAGTTTGGAATGAGCTGAGCAATGTACAGTTAGAACGGGTAGGGAAGACGGGATTACTTGGAAACGCACTCAGCAAAATGTTTACGAAATCAAAATGTTCCTGAATGAGCAGCAAAAAGAGGAAACGAAACGATCTGAAGACAAGAAAGAAAAAAGAACAGCTTCTTCCAACTGACTAATTACTAGACAACCACTTAATAAAAACTAGTGCCAAAGATTAACGAATAAAATATCCAACGTCAAAGATAACAGTCGATAAATTCAATCACTATAAACATTTTGACACACGATGATGGATCGTTTGTCGACTTACTTTATACTTTCAATAAATTAATAGCCATTTTTTATTTCTGCCGATCACTTGTTAGTTAACATATCGATGTGGCTGCTAAAGACACTTAATTGCGGCCTGTCGAACGTGATAAAAGAGTGGTGATTACTAAATTAAGAAATCAATCTATTTGAACGATAACTTGCCAATAATGCCATTTTCCCACAGATCCAAAAGATACTGATGATGCCCTTCAACTTTACGAAGAATAAAATACGATAAAATAATGAGGAGTTATAGTTAAAGCTAGCCCATATTGTCCTCCTGCTGGACACTGACCTCCCTCCATTTCTTCCAAACGGTCACGATTATGTTCTACTTCTTCCTTTTCTCAAGGAAGACATCCAGTGAAAAGTCATCGATGAGGAGTTACTACATAAATAATCTGGACACAACGCGCATTTAACCGTGGGTGAGGCAACATCTTACGGGGCCGAAACATGGACACTCACGGTACGGTTGGTCCATAATAAACTCACGGTCGCTCAGCGAGCTATCAAGCGGGCCATGCTTGGAGTCTCTCTGAGGGATCGCATCCGCAACGAAGTGATCCGACAAAGAACCAGAGTAGTCGACATAGCTTACAGATTAAGTAAGCTGAAGTGGCAATGGGCCGGCCATATAAGCCGTAGAACCGATGACCGTTGGGGTAGACGTGCTCTTGAGTGGATACCGCGAATCGGCAAGCGTAGGGTGGAACGCCCTAAGGCTCGGTGGAGCGACGATCTTCGCAGGGTGGCTGGTAGCAACTGGATGAGAGTTGCCGAGAACCGAGTCCAGCAGTGGACTGCGGAAGGCTGACGATGATGATGAGCAGCTGTAAAGTAATCTTTCCTGCAAGAATCAGAAAAATTATAGTTATGAATAATACTATATTAAAATTATAGTATTATTCATAAGCCTTTTTAGTTTCATACTTATTAACTAGGCTGCTTAAGAGTTTTCTCAACGAGTATGGGTTCATAATACCAACATACTAATTTCTTAGAAAGCTCCTAAAGCTTCACTTTAAAATCCATAACCCGGGGTTTAACCTTTCGTTCTTACTCCTTTAAAACTAAAGGCTCTTCCAATAACCGGACCGTTACATCTGCAATATCACGGATCATTCCATCTGTTTCCGCATCCACCCCTCGATTTACTTTGCTAACGGCTGCGATTGTGCGCCGGCGCAACCAAATGATCGATGCTTTATTGTAATGGCCCACACGCGGGTGAATCTATTAACGTTCACAATAAGCGGCGTGATTGGGAATATATTGCTTTGACGTAATACAGCAGTGAAGATGCATTGGAAGTTAAAAGTGGCTTTCATTGGATAAAGTATTTAAATACATACAAGGTGTAAACAGACCCTTCACGAAGCCGTCAACCAAGCATTCTGTACATCAAATAAGTACCTAACCCTAAGTAACACTACGCAAAAAATATTGCTGGGAAACGACTTTATATTTTTGGTGAAAAATCTTGTTTTATGGTAAAACTCAACGTAACGCACTCAAAACATTGTACTGATGAATGCATTAAATAGGAAACGGATCGTGGAGGTACTTCAAGTAAATTAGCAAACTTCAAAACTAGTAGTTGGAGCTTTGACCTACTCTCGTAACTGTAACTAGAAAGTTCCCAGGTAGTGGTATTCCAGAACAAAAAAAGATCGCAATGAGAGGGAGAATAAGTGCCTTTCGGCATCGTAAAGGGACTATTTACACCCTTTATTTTTGTTACAGTAATAAATTGCGACAACAATCAGATGGATGCGTGAATGGCATTCAGAAAATCGCATGTAAGACTCGCTCAGATCAGAGTAGCATGACCCAAATGGGAAAAGGCCTATACTAATTCCTCAACAGCCGTGGACCAGGAAACAGGGCCTAAAATTATGATGATGATCAATATACGGCTGCGAACAGTACAAGCTTTTACCTAAGCCGAATGAACTAAAGACGAACGAAAGAATTAAAGAAAGCTTAAAGTCTTAATAAAAAAAGTTTTCGAGCCAAGATTGCTCATTACAATCTACAATTAAACGTTAACCATCATGAGGCTAAAGCAAGATTGAAGGAAATTACAGATGTATTACAAGTGCCTACGCTTCCTTAGAGCTTTAACTGAACGGATATCGGATTCCTCCCACACGAACCCCTATAGTGTTACAGGTAATCTTAGAAACGTTAGACGTCTGCAACGCATTTGATAGCAACAGGGATTAGGATAAAAGATTACCGATAGTAAAAGATAAAAGCTAAAAGATATTATTGACACGGTGCAAGGTGCTTCTCGCTATCGCCCTGATGAAGATAATCCTGAATTTGTTGCTATGACAACGGCTGAGAAAAATAATTGTAGAATCGCAATGCTATCTACTGGCTGCAATCGCAATCGTTAAATTGAAATAAATAAGCTCTTAAAAGTCAAAACTAGTTTCGAAATAACTTCATCGATAAAATAATAAAAACGCTTAAAAATCTGGTTTAATAAACCTGTATTAATATCAAGTAAACTTCAAAGCTTAAAGTAAAATAAAAACACTTGTAGAACTAAAGGTTGAACTTAAATTATAATAAAATCGTGATATTGGAAGTTGAAGTGTCGAACGTAGAAACAAGTCTCATATAACGTGGCATTTACTTTTATCTCAATGATCTAATTAAACAACAAGAACAACGCCGTAAGTAGACTCACTTTTAAAGCAACATACGCCGTTTTTGAACTGAGCAGTAATGAGCTAGATTAAAGTTTCTTGATCCTTCGCAAGACAGGTGTAGAACACGCTTGCGGTATTGCGGTGGAAATCGTGCTTTAACCCGTGTGAAAAAGGTTGATATTAAACTGATATTGTTTGACATGATTTAAGTTCCCTTTTATTAAGCAAACTCCCGTGAGATTTCGACAGCAGCTTACTTTAAGACTCGAATGCTGGTTCCTAATAGAAACCCAAAAATGTTTTTTGCTTAGAATTTTTAGATGGTAAGAGAAAACAAGACGAAGTAGATTCAAAAAGATGATAACACCAGAAATAATAAAGCTATAGCAAACTGTAACCAACCTTTCAACACAGATAAAGTGCAGGTGAACAATAAAGAAAAGAATAAAGCAAAAGTAGCGTACATAGAGGCCCACACAATAAGAAAAGACACCAATAAATACAGGGTCTGCTACGGGTCGGATTATTTGAACTTGTTGGTGCTATCTCCTATCGCTGATACTATCTCCACATACGACAAACAACATAAATTCCTACACGTATATACAGAAGGAATTTTTAGTCACCGCCCAAATTTTTTCTAGGCATTATGTATCATACACTAACTCCATTTTTGAAAAAAAAACGTTACGTAAAATTTTCATATTAAATCATTTTCTCGAAATAATTATCCGCTCACTAAGTTAAACGTTAAAATACTACACTTGCCGCGCAAACATTCAATGAAAAATGCAGCGCGCACCCCGCTTGCCCCCCGCCCCGCTACACCTGCGCGACACATAATTATCTATCGTCATCCCAAGTCGGCATCAACTTTTTATAGATAACTTTGTGATGTGATATCTCAATATTTTTGTATTGAGTGATACTAAAAGAAAAAACACGTATTCAATGGTTTTCGCCAAAGATTAATATAACAAAATTTGGATGGTGACTAAAAATTCTTCCTGTATATGCAGTAAAAGAGCCGTTTAGGGCTAAAGGCGAAATTTCACTGTTGTTAGACTGAATTGTCGTACAGACATGGAATGTTAGGAGCAAAAGTAAACAGATCATAGTGCTGTATTTACAGAACAATACTGAGAAGAGAATTCACTTAAAGACGTGTTTTGCGAATTGAATCCGAAGTAGATAGAGGTGATAGCAAACATTTCTATGATAATGGAGTTTTATCTGAAACCCTAAAAGACAATTTTAAAATTATTGTAGTTTGAAAGCTTTTGGACGTTAAATTCTAGAAGCGGAAAAAGACAAATTAGAGGCGGTTCGGCAGTCCTTAACCAAAAAAGGCACATAGAAACGCCGTTACGAGAAGCACTTAACATACAATGTGAATTTTATTACATAATAAAACCCTTAACAGCGGCAACAAAGATGGAGAAGATAAAGCAACAAATCAAAACCCTCACGATTCATTCCCTTATATTACCTTAGCATTACGTACAGAACCTCTATTAGTTCGTGAAAGTGTTTACATAAAGCCTGTGTTTGGTGCATCCTCATGATTTGCATAGGCTTACGTAACATCTTCATCTAAAGTTCATTGGGTCGTAGCTTAGTGCTCGTGACTGATGTAAATTAACAGCGCTGCAGCGTCTTCGTGTCAGCGGATTCTGATGTATTAGTGTGATAGGGTTAGCGGTGAAGCATTTCTTAATCTAAGCTTATGAATATTTTCTTTATTTCTTTTATTGTACACCCTTATGGTATGTTGTAGATGATTTTTGCTTTATTTGTTGCACACTTACATACAACACCCCGTTGGTCTCGTGGTCGCAAGCGCGACTGCTGAGCGTGGGGCAAAAAGAGTTATTAGGTTTTTCTATTAGAAATTTCGCAGTAGTAGCCCGGAGTTTGGAAGTTGGCGTTAAGCCGTTGGTCCTGCGTCTGATCTCTCGCCGGTCGTGTTGGATTGTCGTTCCATCAGACTATGAGAGTAAAGGAACAGAAATTGCACCTGTGCCTGACTTGTGCACTATAATATCTCACGCGCCGATGGCTAATCTCCGCCAAGATTGGCCAGGAGGACTATACATACAACAATAAATTGATATGATATTCTACTCTAGAATTTCAGTCCCGATGATGCTATCACCCACCGCTAGGAGAGTAGCAAAGAGACTAGCACTCTTAAAAAAAAAACAGGCGCCGCCGCCCTCTTGCCGACCTCGCCGTCATGGTCCTCCCCGACTCTCGTTCGAGCCAGCCCGCGATGCTGTGCCAGTAGTTTTGTAGCCCCTAAATAATACTATCATTCAGATCTAGCCTATCCCCATGCTGTCCTCCCCCAGCGACGCTTAAGCCGAAGCTCGTACCCCACAGAGGGTGCCCTTAGCGTGTAGTCGCTTAGTTTGTAAGTTTATTTATGCCCTGGCTGGTAGCCTTACACTCAAGGCACCCACAAGATAGTCCGGTTAAGCAGACGACAACCTCCTAGGTTGAACTGAGAGCAGCCACTCACTAAAAAAAACTCTAGAATTATGAATGATAACAAAATAGTACAAAAAAATATTATAAGAAAGAAAACAGGTCGATCAAAATATTTGTTTTGGTAAGTGAAAGAGTCAAATAAAACACCATTTCACAGATGAATCGGTCATCTTGTAAATGGATGTTATTTGGCTTAAAACAGTAATTCTCAGAACTCTAACCGTGAAGAGTCGTCCATTGGAAATTAGAATTTCACTTTACCTAAATACTACTGAAACTGGTCTGCTACACAAGTAAGATTTATTCCCAACGAAAAAATTATTTCGTTTCATGCAAAGTCCTGACGAATGATAACCCTAAGCAGATTGCATAGCAGAGCAGTAAAATTATAACCGATTTGTGAAATAGAGATGTAACGTATGATCAATTGCTCGCCGACTTAATGACCGAGTTGCTAATGAACAAAATATAACAAAGTGCAAAAGGCCAACACTAGCCTGAAGTGAAGTAATTAGTACATTGATCATTGCTGGGTACTCTTAATTCATTATTTTAATATTTTACTAGAGCATATGTCTATGGTTAGGCTAAGGAAGTCAGTTGCCATGCTAACAAGCACAGATACTGTTATAACTGCCTCTCTTGCAAATGTTGATACTGAGAATGTTATTGTTATGGCTCCCTTACACCCACTTTGGCCCACTTCAACGCCCACAGCGCTGGTCGTACAAAAGAGGTATATTATAGAAGCAATTAAATCAGCAATGGTTGTTAAAGTATAGCCAAGACCAGGAGCCACAAAGGAACGCGCTAACGTAATTTTATTGGCTATAAAAACAAAGTTGATTAAATTTTACTTCCCTGAAATAAATTTTGAGCAATAAATCATCTGTTCTGAGAATAGCTAAACGACTAACCTCCTGATTACTAAGACAGATGTCACTCCAACTTTGCCGAAATGAAGAGATATAATATAACAACTGAGACATTGACATCTGCTTACAATATACAAAACTAAAAAATACTAATTTAAACAAAATGAATTCTTAATTTATCTCCAATGAAGAAAACTACTTTAGTAACATCACATATTGTTACAAAATTTCTGAATTCACACAAAGAGATTCAGAGAAACATCGACAAGATCTTGCATGTTTAATACCTCATTTGAATAATATTTCATTATGCGACCGTTAGATAAGATGTAGACGTGATTAACATAACTAGATAGATATTACAATGATTATAACGCCGGACGTGATAAAGAATATAAGGAAACGCTGCATTTCGTTGAGTCAACCACTATCTAATCTAAATTAATTTGTCAGTGCAATATGTCTTGCCCAATAAAGGATTCGATTGCAACTTTTTATTATTGTCAATGTTGCCTAATACATTAAGGTGGTGCTTGATTGGTGAAGGTGGTGATGCTTTCTCTTGTAAAGTGACCAATTAAACTTACGGCAAAATAGAGTAGGTAGTCGCTTTTAACAGTTGTTAAGAGTATGTTGCAGAAGTCCTTGGTCATCATTATCATTTTACTGCCCTTCATCATCACCGTTTCAGCCGAAAGACGTTCACTGCTGGACATAGCCCTCCCTCAAGTGTCGCCACATTGACCGGTCCCGTGCGAATCGCATCCAGCGGATCCCCGCAACCTTCACCAGGTCATCGGTCCACCTAGCGGGAGGTCTTCCAACGCATCTTCTTCCGGTTCGCGGCCGCCATTCTAGAACTTTTCGGGCCCATCGGCAATCCGTTCTGTGTGCAATGTGCCCTGCCCACTGCCACTTAAGTTTGGTAATTCTTCGGGCAACGTCGGTAACCTTGGTTCTCTTGAGGATGTCCTCATTTCTGGTTACTGCCCTTATTCCAATTTAATTGGGGATCGCCGCAGCATGTCTTCTTCTTCCATATATTACTTGTCATCTCAGCAGTCAGCCTCCTTTCTAGCGATATTATCCTGCACAAAGTACTTCCATTGTTTCTTTGGTCTTCCTCTACTCTTAAAACCATCCACACAGAACTTCTTGATATTCTATTCAAATCTTACAATGTATAATCTTATAACGTATGTTAAAGATCTGTGTTCAGCCAGTAAGCCAATTATTCATCAAATCACAATTATAATTAAAATTCAAGCGAAAAGCGTTACAATTCAAATAAGAACATAAATCTTTGTCAAGGCTGTCTGAAAGATTGAGCACTAAAATAATTGATCGGAATGATTAAGCAAATATTGCCAAACGACAATAAAAACTAATTTCATGGATTGATTTGAGTTTATAAAATAGAGTTTTTACTACATTGAGAGATTCAGTCTTAGACTTGGCATCAATATCCTCAACGAATATCTACCGTCCATTGCTGAACATAGACTTGTAGATTAAATAACTAATCCTGCTGTATATGTTAACTAGGTATAACCACCATTGACAAGCAGCTTCGTCATTCCTGTATAATGCTTCTAAGAAGTCAAAAACATGGCTAAAGTCACATTCTTGAAACACTCAGAAGGCAGTGATTGTTTCAGGACGTAAAGATGTTTGGAGGACCTAACGTCTTTACAACAGTTGATTATTTACTTTTTATTACCTTTCCGTTATTCGAAAGCCAACGGACAAATCAGAAAATAACGATCCAGGAAACACAATTCTAAACAAAGATAAAGTGATGCTGATGTATGTGCATAATAAGCACACTATTACATAAGTGCCGTCGTATGTATGATAAAAATGGTCAATTTTCTAGCCACTCCCACGAGACTGAATCACCAGGGCTCATTAAAGCAGGAGCTTGAAGATCGGATCGGCACGCAAGGAGATCCGATCTAGATGTTATCATCGCGACATCGCCACCGAAACCTCTAAGAATAAATCCTGTGCTGACTGTACTTTTGTTGCTAACTTTTTCATTTGAATAGGCGTGCAGCGTGGCTTAAAATGCACCTGCGTGAATTTATTTGGCAATAATAATGCAAGGTGGCCAATGATAATTTTTGAATACTTAATGTTTCAACTGTGGAATTAAATGTAAAGGAAATATTGTATGCAGCTCTTTGCTATTCAGTAACAAGATTAATTAATAATTATTCTAATTATGGCATACTGATGAGAAACAAAATCTTCTGCATTATTGCTTTAAATAAAAATTATCACCAAAACAACAGCGCTTTAATGCATATTCATTGTTATTGAGCAATCACGACTAGCGACTAACAGTCATGTCATAAAGGTAACAGTAAAAGCATATAATAGTATACCCATCCTATACACTGAATAACACATCTGACCATCAACGGCGATTTAGCATACCATCTTATGGATATCGGATAAACATCAGTCAGACGACGCGTCTCTGCGGACTTCCAAACATACGATGAACATGAAACTGGTGAAACCCTATTACAAAGACCAAAGGTTCATTTTAGAACAGTGTTGTTCATTTAACATCATAATGTTTAGTTTGCAGCAATATCCTAAACGACACCAAATGTCAAAGGGGAAGTAATGACCGAACATCGTAAACTGGTAATAAGCTCCTTTTATCCGACCATGGTAATCCACAGATTTATGAAATAGGAAGCAAGTTGACATAAAATGTGAGAAATTTATCGCTGTCGCGTTTAGCTTTAAGCAAGTTTACTGACAGTTTCAACAGCAGGCAATCAACGGGTTATGCTAAATAAGTGCGTAGTAAAATTAACGTAGAAGCGATTATACTGTTTTATGAGTATTGAGCTTTTGCGGTGTTAATAAAGAAAAGCGCGTGTGCGCAAAAAGTACTGTCTTGTTATTACGGTGGCTAAAAACAGCTCACCTGTTCTTTACATCTCGTGGGTATCGTTTAAGGCGCTTAAGCTTTTTCTTTACGTGTCAAGAAAATTACAGTCGCATCTCACTATAAATTGTTATCAACATACTGCGAAAGCCTAGTCATTAAAGTGAACTACACTGAATTGAATTCAGAAGTTAATTGTTTTTCAATAAAAAATGAAAATAAAGGATCGGATGCAGTTCGTTGGAAGCTCAGTTGTCTAAAGAATTATAGAGCCATTTGATGTGTAGGTTATTATAGGCCATAAATCCAGCACATTCCAGGTCCTTACACAAGTTCACGTTTCGTCACATTTAAAACTGATTAATTCCACAGTTAAAGGCTCCAAAGTCAATTTTCAAGCTACGTAATTATACACAAAACTAATTTTCAATCGCTTTTCGATACGTGGGGATCGAGTAATCGATTAACGAGTTGATGCCGCGGCGCTGCGCGACAGACCGCGGCAGGCTCGGCTGCATACAAAATATTCTACGAATCTTTTGTTTCTTGTCGCGGTGTGCAGAATATAAACCCAGAAATGCGTTGCGTCGCTTGTGTGAACAAACGCGCCCGTTTTTATAGAAATTGTTCCACGTAGGTTTTGTCTAGTCGTGCCGCGTCGCGTTGCGTCGCGCCTTTTTGAATGAACCTTATCATCCAATAACCTGTAATATAGATAGCGATACACTGAACCGTTGAGAAAATAATTGACAGATCCCATGAATATTAACTGAACCCAATTGTTCTGTCAAACAGATTCTGATACGGCTGCTCCGTTTTCCCAGGATACAAGCGAACCACGACTGTAAAGTTTCCTCTTAAGGTAACAATCCATTAACATTTTGCCTCTAACTACATTTCACAGGGAGAATGTAAAGCGGCAATGTACATGCAATTAAGAGTTTAATTCGTGGCCGATGTATCGTTGGGTGCGGCTCAGGTATTTTCTAGTCGCCAGGATTAGTGTTATTACGTGAAGATAGAAACGGGATTTGCGCTGAGGTGTAAGCTGTGTTTATAATACCTAAGTATACATAGATAAAGCTGAAGTATTTTGTTTCGCTTAGAGAAATTGCTGGAGTAAGGAAATTGACGGTGTCTATGAAATTGGACGTGGTGGTGTTTTATTTCTTTAAGACAACGGTAAATGATGTAACTATATTTTTTAAGGGATACGTATAATTTGAATAGCTGTTATTTCACGGCATTCAGTTTCAGAAACCATATTTGACAAACATTATGGTGAGCTAAGGTTTCATGTTCAGCTTTCGTAAAATATATCTTAAATTAGTGTCTTGAACAACACTTTACAGAAACAAAGTTGCGTATTTGTTGAAGTTTATAGCCAATAAACAAGTCTCAGCTACAAGGCCTTCGTATTTACAACAGAAAGAAAAGTTTAAAGTGACTCGAAACAAAACAACGCAACGAAACTAATCAATTACGATTGGATCACAACTTAGAACGTTACAAGAAGCCATTCGCGCCAAGTGCATAGTGCAGAGAATTCCTGAACATTCCTTAACACAAAGCTCCAGTTAAGCTAGTCATTATGCTATGAAACAGGTAGCCTGTGGTACGGATACGCCATTACTGAACCGTCTTGTAATTTTGCTGCAAAGAATGCAGGCTTTGAGAGTTAGACAGCAAATCTTTACTGCACCAATAATAATTAAAGGTGCTATATCTTTACGTTTTATAGACTCGGGACTTAAGACTTTTTTTGTGATAGATTTATGAGAAAAAGTTTGTTTGTTAGAAAGTTTATAGTGGGATTGAATCAGTGGCGTGCCTCCGATGAAACGGGGGCAAAGCCCAACTATACGAAATTAGGGTGCAAACAGTGGTGTCATTGCATATTTTACATCCCGTAAAAAAATAACAACTATTTTAATATCAAGTATGAAGTAAATTATATAAGAGCCATCTATTAACTTAAATGTAACAACTGAACTCTGAGTCTATTAGTTTACTTCGATCGGTGTAGTCGCTATGGGTCAAATATTCAAATGACCGCTAGATGGCGCACAAACAAAAGATTGGTTTCTAACTACACATTGTTGAAAATATTTGTAATTACTCACAATGTAAACAGCCATAACTCTTCATTCTTCTCTTCTTTACCACGGACAGATGACACACAACAAAGCACACAGAAGGCATGGTATTACTAGATAGATTTACAGATACATATCAGCAATGATATACCTCCGGTGGCTTTGATAAAAGCCGTTTGTTGTCAAATTTGTTTTAGTAAATGATTTTGGAGCATGCTTTTATTGTAACACTTGAATGAATAACAAAATCACTTTAATTACTTTCTGTATTCTAAATCAAAAACTCTATCTTTCTGTAAAAATGATTTTATTACATCAGCATAAAATGTTGGTGAACGTTTTAATTCTACCAACAGCTGTTTTTATAAGGCAATCGTTGATAATTCGGAAAGCCGCTCTTGTCCTTGTGTATTTCTTAAATATGTGTGAATACGTTTCAAAGATGAAAAAGCGCGTTCCGCGGAACAACTTGTCGCGGGAATTATTACAATTAAATGTGCTAACTTTAAAAGTTCCTGAAAAGCATCCTGAAGGGAATTTTCATGTAGGAAATCAATTAAATTAAAAATATTGAGATCCTTTAGTTCAGGTGATGAATACAAACTAATCAACTGACTCTTTAAAGTTTCCCTATCAAAATAGTTTGCTTAAATGCTGAATATCGAATCTTACATATTTTTCCGTAAAACTCAAACTATTTACCTTGCCCAGTAACGATTTCACACACTTCAATCCATCACATTTCCGAATTCATTTTAGTTTAAACAAACTTTAATCACTTCAAAACAAAGTTAATTCCGAGAACTAATCACAAGAAATAGAAAAAATAATATCACAACAAAGAGATGCAGCAGTAATCGCTCAAAACAAATATGAACTAATTTGAAATCGTTTTACTTTCTATGGAAATTCGCGCTACGCGCAGGTCTTTGCGCTGCTTGCCCATTCATTCTTGGCGCGCAAACACACATCATTCACTCTCTCAAACTTACACTGACATACACGCACACATTCAAAGAAAAGCCCAGCTTTTAACTCCATACAAATTTCCAAAATAAATACCTAATAATCTTATCGGAACAGAGTCATTTTACTAGCAAAGACAAAGAGGTCCGACAAGCCAAATACAGAAGCCAGTGAGTGCGACTGAGAAAGTATGACTCGCACTAGGCTTGAACTCCTCTTTTGTATAGTGTTAGAGCGAGCCAGAGTCGCGCCGCTGCTCGCGCAGCTATCGGAGATAGGTATTAGAACATTTTGGCAACGTCGCGATAATAATGCGAGCGAATAGAGATAGTTCAGTGAGTATGTAAATCAGGCAACCTCGCATCGTTTGGCGCGTGGCGCGCGGAATTTAATGTTATCATTATTTTGACACATTTTTTTGTTTTGTAAGGAATGTTTTTTTTTTTTAGTTCGACTTGTGTGTTAGGCAAGCCGGGCTTTTCAGGTTGTATGACAGATCCGCCACTGGATTGAATACATGTTTATGGCTCACTTTTGTAGAGTTAATAGGACATTTAATAGCCTATTTGGTTACGCACAAAGTTTCGTTACGACTGATAAATCATTGAAGAAGAGGTTTCTTAGTTCAGGAAGATTATCTTCGTCTTAAAATAAGCTAAATAAAAGGTAAGTGATACAGGTCTCCGAACAAGTCCAATATCGATATTTTATAAATTAAATGTGTGAATTAATAATTTATTTTCAATTAGTCAACTAACAGGTTAAGTGAAAAGTGGAAACTCTTATCAATGTTATAAATTACTACCAAAATATTAAAATTAATGTAAACGGTCAATTAAAGTCGGACCATAAAAAAAGAAAACAGATTTTAAAGCAGACCAATTACATCGAAAAACGTTGTAATTAAAATTTAATTAATTAAATATGCACATATACCTAAATAACTGACGTAACCTGTTACGTCAGTTACGTCAATCTGACATAGAAATGTTTGTGAGTCAAACGGTTCAGACGTCAAATTGATTTGCACTTCGCAAATCAATTTGACGTCTGAAATCTATTAAAACACTTTTATTTAAGTAACTTTAATCTTGAAAGCTTTCAAATAGTTCCATAACAGTGATATAGATAGTATGCAAATCTCGTCTTTAGCATAATGCATTATGTAAATTAGTTCTAAAATTAATGCTAATGATAATGTTGCACTAATAAAATTAAATTACTCAATATTTGTAATTAAGGAAATACTAATGTCATAATAATGCCATTATACATAAGCTATATATTAGTTGTGTGTATATCTTTTAATTTTATGTGCAATAAAGAATAAGAATGTCACTTCGAAATATAGAGCAAAATTCAAGGCACAACGCCAAAAACACAAGAAATAATTATACTTATATTGTAAAACTGCATTTTTTTTTTACCGGCTGCATTATAAGCCACTTTAGTCTTTTGAGAAAAGCTCATATAACGCCTTTTTTATTAAACAGGCTCTTTTATTAGCTGCCTCATTGGTCTAGTAGCCGCACGCGAGACAGCTGAGCATGAGTTCCTGAGTTCGAATACCGGGTGAAGCAAAATGCTATTAGGTCAGGAATTTCTCAGTTGCAGCCTCGGAGTCTGGATTTCACCCGGTTTTTGCAATAGGCTCGTCCCCTATTAAATGGGACTTAAACATAACTGGCGAAATGTGTATACACCTTTGCCAAAAGCTTCGGGAATTCCAGGCCTGATTTTATCATATTTTCATTACTAGCCACTTTTGTCTTTTGAGAAAAGCTCATAAAATTTCTCTTTTATTCAACCGGCTGTTGTTGAGGGGTTGTCTATCTGGGAAAATATTTTGTGATGCTTCACAATATTTTTTATCAGCGACATTCTTTCTTTACAGATTCAAAATTATTGTCGTCGTGTAGTCGTGCTTTGCTACTTTGAGAGATATGAGGCCACTGACATTTACCAAACATTTTTACACCTTTATGCTTAGTACACATCACACGCACAATCTCACACGTACTTCGGCACTTCACTGCAGACTCACACTAGACATGTTAAAAAAACGCTTAAAATAAAATATTACAAGTGTAAAAAAAAAAGATTTTAGGTATGAGATTAAACTAGCGATAAAAAGCTTGTGCGGACTACTTTTTATTGCTAAAATAGTAGCTTGTCAGTAGCCTCCGGCTTTACCAAGAATTAGTTTTATGACGACTGTGCGTTTTCTTTTTTTAAAGTTGCGTACTATGCAATTATATATCTTCGGCCATCTTGAAATTAAGTGGTTAGTACCTGATTTATAGTTTCTCTTATCGTCACCGTAAGTCTTATGGTTTAAGCGATTACTTAAATGATTTATTTGACGGCTTCTTGTTATTTCTTCCGGTTTTCCAAGGCTTAAGGTAATCTAATTCTGTTGAAAAGAGTTAACAATAAATGTTTTTAAAAATCTTTACGACCAACATGAAATTGAATAAAAATCTATTAAAGAACAGTGGTCCAACATAACTTCCTAAAATATTGTAATAAACTTCCAAGTCTCGTTTCTGAACGCAGCAAACGCTTTTTATTCCATCCAATTTACGATAGCATCCAACAAATAAAATCACAATGTAGCTCTTTAAAATTTATAAAGAAACATCCAGCTTGCCAGCGGTGAATTAAAACATGTAAGCGTCTACCGAGCTAACCGTAGGGTTTAGAAAGCAGATGCTATAAATTATAGCGAAGAAGAGGCACCGGATACAAAGAGACATGTATAATTTGCTAGAACCAGTTCCTACACAGTCCGAGCATCGAACCAGTAAAATATAGTGTTACTATCCAGTTACAAAATATCACATAAGAATTTATTTATGAGTCTTTAGTATAGAATTCTAGGTGGCCAGGTGTTTCGCGAACATAAATATTAAAAAGTTTCCAATTTCTTTTTATTTCGTAAAACGAAAATCTATCTGGTATTTATAAAAAAAAACAAGAATCTAAGCTTCGGCGGGCTAGTGTTGCACGTCAAAATTATCGATAATCTTGTCTCGTCGTCGTTGCTATTCCACAGACGATTTATTGTTCCAGTGTTGCGAGGCGTTCACCTACGCGTTGCAAGTGTTTTAAATAACTCTAACGATGTTATCGATCGAACATCAAGAAAGACAAACTATTAGATTTATTTCACAGCACAGTTTATCGATTGTCGTTTGTAGTTACTCAGCCAATGGATGCCGACTGAGCATTCATGATACGAATAAAACTTTAATTAAGTCGTTGTTAGCATTTAAATAACGACTGTAATGCACACACTGGGCTTAATAAAGAACTAAAGCAACTAGACATGTTAACGAGAAATGTTAATTACACAGCGGATGGCATAACTATAACGTAATAGCTTTTTTATTATAGCACAGAACAATAAATGATCCCATTTTACAACACATAATAAATTTGCTAACACATTGTTATTAACACTTTTACCACGGCATAATCGAAATTGCGGAGCAATTATGACGTAACCGAATTGAACTTATGTGTGTTAAATCAGACCAAACTTTCTGAACCGTGTAATATTAACTGTACGATTTTAATTAACTCTGCAAATATCCTTTACCGGGAATAGCAAACATAATGGAAACGAATTGAACTTCATTATCTTAATCATTTAATGCAATCGCAATCTTTAATTATTTCTCCTGTGGTCAGTTGGCCATGCACCTTATTTGCGTAATAGTTTCGATAAAATGCAAATAACGCCAACACTTTTTTCAAATTGACAGCTGATTGGAAGATCGGTATCTTTAAACTAGTGTCAGGTGAAATGTTTCGTTATTTTCTGTTAATTGTTTTCCGTGTTTACTTTATGATTTATGTCAGTTGAGAATAGGTATTACTGCGTGCATGTCGAGCTATCTAAGAGAGTCGATAGCCCCTCATCATAGCGTCTAATAACTTACGTGATGCAATCTAAACGTCGCTCCCTTTTCAAAAGCCCGTCTGTTTGTTTGCAAAGTAGCAGCTTTGATGTTCGCGCAGTCATGTTCTTTCCGCTGTGCGCGTGAAAGGAACTCCAATCAGTGTCAACAAGAAGTACGTTCCTGGTTAGAACGGCTGCAATAATGTGTTGGGGATTAATGATTGCAATAGTACAGGAGTAGTGACAAATTGCTGTGCCGTCGGCCACGGAAACATTAACCAGTTTCCAGTTGATTTCCAGCTACTTTAACGCGGCGATAAACAGCTAATATACTTTAATGCGCTGTTTTCATTTGGTTCATGGATAAAGGCGACAGAGTAATCACTACATGTTGTAAAATGAGGCACCTATGTAACGATGTCCAAGTCCATCAGTCTCTGTTTGCGCCTAATCTGAAGATCTATAAAAGTAGTGGGTGGGTCTTGGAACTTCGTCAGTACATTTTTTTTAAATGTTTAGTTACCTAGTCAGACCTAGTGGAAAGTTTTGCATTAATATTTTGTCCACGATCGTGGTTAAGATCCTTTATTAGTCATTAGGAGTCTGAAGTATTTTTTTTAGTAGTTTTTATATATACTTCATTAAATCGTTTTTCAAACCTCAACACACAAAACTAGATTAGTTTTATCAACAAAACTTTTTTTTTAATTTATTGAGCTACAAAAACGTCGATTATAACCTGTTCTTATATTATGATGCTCGTAAACGTATCATTAATTGTGAATAGCTTCATTAGACGCTTCCCTTTCTTGTATTTGTTTAAGCTTTCTATAGGAAGTTGGGTGGGCGTGTAAGAGTATGTCAATAATAAGTGCTAATACTTCTGACCTCGATATCGATAGACGGGTTGGGCCACACTATTAGCACTTTGAGCGTAGGAAATGGAACATAGTAAAGTGTCATACAGCGACTGTTATTTTTTACGATTTTATGTTTGTTTTCTCATATATTATTTTAACAGTATCTATCTTGCCATTTTGTGAAGAATTTTGTCTTATTTCAAAATTGAATTATCTAAGTCATTGGAAATATAGGTACCTGTTTGCCATAAACAATCAACTAATTATAATTTTAAGTATTTTAAACTGGTAGTACTTGGGAATGCTGTCCTATCCTAACCTCAAAATCAGTCAATATATTTTATTGTCTATAGTATCAGCAAAGACAAGGCGTTTGTTTATACAGCCTGAAACGTGAGAACGGTATTTTAATGGCTATTTATTACATTACAATCGTTACTAAGTTTAAATAGAATATTTAACTTAGAAGTAAAGGTTAATTTTAAGATAAAGTCTAACGACTTTATCTTAAAATTAAATAATATCATCGACACTTAAAAAGTCTAGCTTAACTATTTAAACGCATATCAATATGCTAATTAGATGGACATGGAAAATTTCTTTGGATTTTTTTAAGTGGCAGACACGGAGTCTGGATCTGTGCCCTATTGATGGCCATAGGCACGCATTCTATTACGTGGAACTTAAACATAACCCGTTGAAATGTGGGTGTGCCGTGGGGTGTACTATTCAGCGAGTATTATAAAGGTGCGGTCGTATTTAAAGACTAGCTGTGTCCCGCGATATTCCGCCCTCGTCAAATTATTATAAACATATTACTTCCCTATTTGATTCGGTGTTTTTTTTTTTGCACGGTACCCTCATTCTTTTTGTAAAATAAAAGTAGCCTAAGTTACTCCATTAAAACATAAGCTATCTGCCAGTGGGCTGCGGGTTGTTCGAAAGAGATACCGTGGCCCTGGAACACAAAGGGCTGAGAAGGAACATGGATGGGTTTTAGTCAGTACAAGTCTGACACTCCCTCCCGCTCCGCCTAGAGCGGAAGAGGTCATTTCATGATGTCCCATCCGTAAAAACTTTTTTTTCGGGATAAAATGTACCCTGTGTCCGTTTCTGGACACCTGACAACTTATACAAAATTTCAGGATGATCAGTTCAGTGGATTAGACGTTAAAAGGTAACAAACAAACAAACATACTTTCGCATTTATAATATTAAAAAGTTAGGATTGCCTCGTGTTCTACGGCTAATGTGTCAAGATTGCTAAGTCGTGATTGGGTCATTGTTTATTTATTTATTTATTTATTTATTTAACACTTCAAGCACATAGTACAGAGGCGGACTTAATGCCATAGGCATTTTCTACCAGTCAACCTTTGGGTGATGCAGAGACAAACAGTGGTAGGTGTATATCTATAAAATATTATACATTGAATACTAAACCAAACTACAAAGGATACATAAAATACTATAAAAATATATAAAAATACTATAAATATATATCAAAATATAAATACTAATATAACAGGAAAAACTATGGGGAAAATATTAACGTTGTGACGATACTGCTAGCTTTTTCCGAATATACTCGCGTACTTTAATTTTGAAAGATAGGCGATTCGTAGCCATCCTGATTTCCTGGGGTATCGCGTTCCACAGAGAAATTGATTGGACGAAGAATGATCGGTGAATGAAGTCAGTGCGGTGAGAGGGACATTGGAGAACACGGTTATGCGAAGAGCGAAGACTCCTATTATGGTTGGCACAAATGTATTGAAAGTGGGGAGCGAGGTAACTAGGGGAAGTGGGAGAAACAAGAAAAGAGAACAAGGTGGTTAGCGCCCTTAGCTCCCTGCGCTGACGTATGGGCAACCACTTAAGAAGAGACCGCTGCTCAGAGACATGATCGTATTTACGCAGATTGAAAACGAATCGAATGCAGTTATTCAGAAGGCGGTCAAGTTTGTCGAGAAGATCTGCATTCAGGTCGAAGTAGCACACATCACCATAATCGATGATAGGGAAAATTAAGGACTGTACAAGCATTGTTTTCGTATTCGATGGTAAAAAGTTTCTCAAACGGTACAGAGCTCGTAACGTACCAGTAACCTTCTGGCTGACACGAGCGACTTGAATATGCCATTTCATAGTGTTGTCAATGTGCAAGCCTAGATCCTTTACATCCGCGCTAAAAGGAACGACCGTACCGTCGAAAAGAATTGGTGGCAAGGTTGTACCATCTAACTTATTTAGACTGCGAGAGCTCCCAATGATGATCGCTTGACATTTGTTAGGGTTAACTGCCACACCAAATTTAGCGGACCAGGTTTTAATTGCCAACAAGTCCCTATTTAAACTGTCGATCAGATCTGGTATTTCGTCAACCCTTCCCTGACAGTACAACTGCAAGTCATCGGCATACAGATGATACGCACACTGAAGCTCAGAGGTAAGGAGATTAATAAAAATAGAAAATAGAAGAGGAGAAAGAATACCGCCTTGAGGAACACCAGTTTCCAGATCACACCAACATGATGAGGAATCCCCAACATGAACTGACTGCTGACGTTCCTGAAGGTAAGACGAGAACCATTCCAGTGCTCTGGGAGAGACCATAAGATGGGATAAAATGGCTAAAAGGATATCGTGACTAACGGTATTGAAGGCATTCGAGAAATCGACCAGCACTAGTACGGTAACCTTGGTGTCTTCCAGCCCCGCCCTAATATCACCAGTCACTTTAAGAAGGGCGGAAACTGTGCTGTGCCCAGGCCTAAATCCAGATTGAAGAGGGCTGATAAGCGAGTTCCGATGGACAAAACTAGAGAATTGTTTGTGCACACAGGCTTCCAGCACTTTGGATAGAAAGGGAAGGATTGAAATGGGACGGAAATGGGTAGGAAGAGAGGGATTGGGGACCTTGGGTAGTGGACAGACATAGGCCTTGCGCCACAAGGAAGGAAATACTCCGGAAAACAAGGAAAAATTGACAATGTGGGATATCGCGGGTAGGAGATCATCAAGAAGAGTAGTGATCATACCACGGGTGATATTATCACAACCCACTGCTTTTGACTTAATTGAGAGAATGATCTTTTTGATCTCTCCCGGCTCAACTGGAACGAAGCAGAAGTGGTTAATAGATGGACGTGTTAGACCAGAAATCAAGGACAAAGTATGTTGCTTGGTTAAACGATCCATTATGACAGCAGTAGAAAAATGACGGTTCAGCTCGTCCAGGTCAATAGAGTTTGGAAGGTCTAAATGTCGCGGTTTGCCGATACCTAGAGTACCAAGAAATTTCCAGATATCGGCAGAAGAGGAAGAAGTAATATTATCCAGGATGTGGCGGCGTTTACCGTTGCGTATCATCTGATTGCATCTATTCCTTGCAACCTTATAGAATGACCAGTTCTCATCAGTACGATCCCTCTTAAATTTTCGGAATGCTCGGTCCCTGCGTCGCATTGCCATCCGTATCCCTCTTGTCATCCATGGAGCAGGAGGACGTTTTAGCTTTACTTTTTTTATTGGAGCATGGATATTATAAAGGTTAACCACAACATCATTAAAAATTGTAACCTTGTCGTCAACTAAAGAGGCTTCCAACATGGGCTCCCAATCAATCACAGATGCGTCCTTCCTAAGCTCCTCAACATTCATCCGCGCAAAACAACGCCTGTACAGAACCTTGGGTTTAGGTTTGGGAGGTTTTAGGATATACGAAAGGAAAATCATGTCGTGATGAGAAAAGCCAGGAGCGTCATGTTGACCATGACAGGATACGAGAGAAGGATTTGAGGTGAGGATCAGATCGAGCCAGGTGTTATCACCGACAGTGTTATAATGAGTAGGTTGGAGCGGCAACACGTGCAGACTAACTGACTCGATAAGATGAAGGAGTTTACGGGATCGAGGGGCGTTGCGGTCAAGGAGATTTGTGTTGAAGTCACCCATTATGATGTGATGTGCATACTCCGAACCCAAAGATTCAAGTACTGTTTCAAATTCAGTGAAGTAATCAACCGTGGGAGGACAGTAAACAACACCAATAACGGTTTTGGCTCCTTTGACACAGACTTCAAGGAAAATAAACTCCGCAGAAGCTGAATAGGGTGATGAGGAAGTGGCAAGTATTTTAAACGGAAAGTCACTGCGGAGGTATATGGCAACACCACCCCCACCCTTACCAATCCTATCATTCCTTACAAGAACGAAACCAGTAAGAGGGTAAGTAGTGGACAGGAGGTGCGGTTTGAGCCAAGTTTCGGAGATCAGGACGGCGTGGACGTTGCTGTTATTGAAGGCATCGTACAGCTCATTATAGTGGCTCGGAATACTTTGAGCATTAATATGACACACGTTCAATAACCGGTTAGATGTGTCATTAAATTTTTGTTGTAAGAAATCACTAAGAGAATCGCTGAAAGAACGAAAGCTTCCATCGCTTGAAGAAGCAGCAGATTCATCTGCGGATAAAAAAATTTCATCGTCTGACATAAATAAACGTAATAAATGAATATATATATAAACAATATAATTAAAATAAAATATACCTAAAGCTATTTCTAAAAACTAAACAATTACTAACAGATGCACAACTCTGCACCACCCGCCAGCTCACACCAAAAATAAGCAACAGAACAAGAGAAGAATATAGCACATAACACAGCAAACTACAGTGAAAATGAAAGCCGTAGTTCCCAAACATAAATGAAGAAAAAGAAATAGATTATAAGTTAAGTAAAGAAAAAGAAGAAAACACCCAACCGAAAAATATGTGAATGCAGCACATGGAACGAAACGTTATTAATTATAATAATCTGTGTTTGACCCATTACATAAAAAATTTCAAAACGTAAAACTAGAATGTCACTGTCACTTTTACTAAACGTCAATTTGACAAACTAAAGCTGACATTCACAAAATCACAATATTAGAAAAGTAAACACAGCTGAGGGTATCTAAATATCAGTAAGCCTATTAATAACAGAGGAGCAAAAATAAACTGTTGCGGTAAAACATAAGCAAGATAACTATAAGACAGGGCAACTACAAGCTGGTAAGTAAAGAAATGGAATCTAAAAACTACTAAACAAGCAACAAAACATCAAACACTCTAACCTATCATTTCCGTGTTATGTTTTTCAGATTCCCGGCAGTATCACCACCTCTTCCACTCGCAGAAGGAGTCGCATCCGGTGCCTTGGGGTACTGGGCTGTTAAGGGCTTCAGCTCATCAATGGAAGTAACCTTGTGCCGGCTTCCGTCTGGAGTTTTTATGAAGATAACTCCATCTTGGGTCCAACACGACCGCATACTAAAATGTTCCCGTGCCTTACCGAAGACTGATTGCCTGGTTCTCGTCAAGAACTCCTTCACTGATATTTTGGTGCCCTTCAGCCCTGTCTTGGCCTTCCAGACCGACGATTTCAAGTCCACACTGGCAAACCTAACCAGGATAGGCCTATGATGCTCCTTGCTGATGGCCCCCAGCCTGTGACAAGCTTTAATTGAAGAAGCTGAGATGTTACTAAGTGCCAGCTTGGTATGCAAAACATCTAAGATGACGGCTGTGCAATCTTCATTGTTTGACTCAGCAAATCCTTGGAAAACCAAGGCTTTCCTCCGGTGCCTTGTCTCTAAGCCATCAATTTGCTTAGCACACTCGTTGATTTGGCTTCGCAACAGACCAAGCATGGAGAATACAAGCTCCCGAAAGGCACGGAACTCTTCTGCTATCTTTGCCACTGTATCCTTGGCAGGCCCGGCACACTGTATTTGAGCCTCCAGCTCTCCCATCTTCTTCACAAAGTTTTCCTCCAGGGTCTTCTGTGCAGCAAGGACTTCAGCAAATTGTGACATTATGTGTTGTTAAGTGCTTATAAAACTTGTGCTATGGTGTAGTTGAACAGCTGGCAGGTGGTGTATATAATAACCTCTCTAAGTCACATAAATGTGTCACAAACGTGAGTACTAGTAATTTAACTGTTCCAAAGTAATTTCTGATGTAAACTTTACTAGTTAATTAATTAATTATATTTAAATAAAATTCGGGATTTCTAAAAACGTCTTTACTTTATCACACCTACCCCCGAAAAAAATTGTTGTCCTCAAGTATTTTTTTTTTATTAATTTTAGTTCACTGAAACTCCTCTCACATTAAGCTGCGGACACGCAAACCGTCATAAACAATTTAAGTGCAATCATAAGATTTGGAAGAGATTCAGTAAAAACCCATTCTACAACAAACTTTAAAAACCAATCAGAAACTGTAACATTAGCGGTTTGCGAAAAAGACAGCTGTGCTAGCCACTTTTATTTCTAAAAGATTTGTATTTTGTTTTGGATAATATGGTCACCGGGTGTTATCCAAAAAAGGGAGACCCCCGGTGCAGCTCTCCCCCGCCGCCCCACCCTTGCTACGCCACTGCACAAATACTCGTCTATATAGTTATGTTGAAGCGGCAGGAAGATATTTGCATGTTCTGCTTACGTCATAAGAGAAAATCACCGTAATCATTTAACTTAAGAATGTTATAATGCCTGTAACTTCAATCCTGGTATTGGAATCCTGTATTTGTGTAATAGGCGACTTCCGATTTGTACAATACGTGGTAGGATATTGCTAATTTGATGGTAAATAGGTACTTTTATATTATTTGATGGCTGATGTTGGCACCACCTTTACAGGAAAATGAGTTTGGAAATAACCAATTTTGATGACAGAGAGCGTAACTTGGTAAAAGCAAAAGTAGGTGGGCGCTTGAGCAAGAAAACGCATTATCCTGAGCTCACTTATCACCACCCTGCTTCTCTTATCCAATACTTTGGGGTTTTGGACCCACCCCCGTATACTCTTTCAGCTCACAGCCACAGCCGTCATCTTGTATCTTGTGATAGAACTTCTAATAGAATGTTAATACGGTTTCAACCATCGCACTCAATCAGGAGATATTGAGGTCAAGAATAGACAATAAAGAAAACCTCTATACGTATTCCATACTTTTTTTCTAGCCAGGTACATATTTCACACAATACACCCAACATGTTCTTTATTTTCTTGCTTATAAAGGCCTTATTACATTAACAAGTTTAATTCTTATGAACAGTTTATTCCAAGCTCACCTGAAATGATAATTCAAGCTCTTTCCGGCCAGGTCTATGAGAAAGCGGCGATTGTATGACCTCGCATTCACACGCAACGCATAGCTGGACTATGCCTTTATCTCACATTTGCTATATGCGAAATTATAATTATTTTCTATAATATTGTCTTTGTTACGTAACCATGCGTGACTAAGGAAGATGGTAGGCAAAATTATGTGCATGAGCCAGTCTGAGATAAGTTGTGAAATTACTTTAGGAGAGTTTTTGTGCTTCACGTAGCCTGAAGGTGTTTTACACGCTTATAAAATGTATTTAGACTGTTACGGTATTGGTCGCTTTCTAGGGAAATTCCACTTGTATTGGGATTAAAAATGTTGTATATTGTAACCGAGGTAATGCATAACTAACCATATTTGCTTCACCATACTACGCTAAAAAACACAAGTTACTGACGCTGTTCAAAAAGCGGCTGATCTGACGTTAGAACGAAGCTGATCACATCCGCCACATGCACAAGGATCTGTGGGTCAAATTAGTCACTTTGTGGAGCCCTGACACAGCTCACGCTGACACGCAGCTGAAGGTGTCGCGTCAGACCTCTTAAGAGATGGAGGTACGAGCTGGATAAAACCGACGACTAGTGGTCCGCATTAGCCCTGAACCGATGAAATGGGAAGAACCCATTGCCCAGCAGGTAACAGTCCACCTGTGTGATCAATTCACCTAAATCCGTTCAAGCATTTAAGTGTGATTGAGTAACGTAAATTTTTATACGGCAGCTAGGTCCAATTGAGGGAATAAAATAGGTACCCTTATTCTAGTCACCTACCTTACACTACTCGATACGCTATTTTATAAATCGATGATCTAAATCGACAAATTTGTAAAATACTCGGTATCCAGATAATTATGCGTAACTAAAGCTTACTCGACTACTAACCATTAACCACTCTTAAGTCGTAAACGAGTGAACAGATTAGCGTAAAATTTCATAGACGATAGATCAGGCTCTCGATTACAATTAGTGTTACATTGTGTACTGCTAATAATGTAAGTAATGCTGATGGAACGATACATAAATAAGGAGATAGATTCTAAGGTTTGCAACTGGTTCTGCCTATAATCGCTGAGGTAGTTGAAGGTTTCGTAAAAAATACATATTAACTATTACTTAACGAGTTCCCACTTTGGGTTCTTCTATAAATATTTTAAGGAATATACCATATATTTGAAAAAAATGCAGTTTCTTTAATTGTCTTCATCGAATTCATAATGCAAAATTCATAGTCTTATTATGACCTAAGAGGTTGTACAAGTTTTCCACAAACCATAGAAAGTTGTATACAAGGCGACACATCAACTTATACACATCCAGTATAATCTGACCTCGCGTCGTATGAGCTTCGCGTACAATCAAGACGAAGATTTCTCAATTTAGTTAGGTTAATTGGTCGTCGTGCTCTTGTTATATATATTGTTATATTATTGTTTGCAAACAAATATGATAGAAACAACGACACATATTTCACAAATAAACATTAACAAATGAGTCAACAAACCAATTAATAATAATCAGAATGCAATTTGCTCAACATCACTTACATCACACAACAAGAAACAATAGGGGATAATCCAACTTTTTTTTCTTTGTCCGTCTGGTAGTTTATTGAAAAGTATTGGACACGTATTTTTTCTTTTTTCACGTGGTCATAAAATTACGGAGATATATTGAGTTGAAATGGCGCATGACGTCACATGTGGGTAAGTTTTATACCCACTTGTGACGTAGTAAGCCCCCACTCTCCAACTTTAATGAGTTTTAACTAAGTAATTTTTTGATATTTTGATAAAACAAAAAATACGTGTCTAATATTTTTGTATTACCTGTCTGACGGACAAAATAGAATGTCGTTTTTTTTACCCACTCCGGTCCCCTATTGAAAGTGGTCAGATTGACAATCGAAGACACAATTTTACAGTTCCCATTGTTTTGTTTAAACTATTTCTGAGCAGTCTATTGTTTTTTAAGCTAGTATCTAACAATCGACAATCGAATTAGTAAGAACAATCGAATTTAATTGAATTTGTTTTGCATTTTACAACCGGCCATCGTTAATTCATTTAAGCTCACGTTACTGCTGCAAGCAATACCAAATCTAGAGCCGCCTACATTCAAATTCGTTGATTAATAATTTAATTTAATTGAAACTTACTAAAACAATAAATCAAAAATTGTTCTTGGTATTTGTTTATTGAATCGGCAAGATATTTAGAAAGGGTCGAGCCGAAACTTTAATGTAATTCTATCGCGTCAAGTATAAGCTAAATAGGATTAGAACTAGATTCCTACACAATCCTAAGGTTTGACGAATACAATTTAGCTAAACGAAATATATTACGAATGTATCTTAAAATTTAAATATTTCTCAGGTACTGTAGGAATATGAAAACGATTACAAGCTGCAGAAAACAGAATAATAAATTAATCAAAACAAATTGACAAACACGAAAACAATTTCTCCTGTCGATTTACTTGACCTGTTATTTAACCAACGAAAAAAAAGAAGGAGGTTCTCAATTCGACCTCTTTTGTTTAAAAACGACTGCTCATAAATATTCAATCACAAATATTAACTTTTGATTACAAGTCGTGTTTTACAATTTTTTTATGGACAAATATTAATTGTTGTAGTTTCAAAAGCTATTTAATTCAATCGTTGTATTTATCAATTTGATTTCGTTTGTTTAAATTATTTTGTAACATGTAGGCAGATATTGTATTTTTTTTATATTATATTGGAGGCTTTTATCCTCAAAGGCAAGTCAGCCTCATCATAACTTAAACTAAGATATTGAATTAATCTCCTTTTTTGTACCTACACATGGTATTTTGTTACAGCTTGCTGGGGTATGACAAGAAAATGCAATTATGGATTGTCTATCAGAAGGAAAATGGTTCTCTAATCTCTATAAGCCAGCATCTTACTGTAAAATGCCTAGACAAGTCAGAGGCCCGTGGGTGGCATAAAAACTTTGACCACTATTAGGTACTAACCACGTAACAAAGAGTAGTCTGTAAAAGGTTGATCATTATCAGAAATAAGTCACTTTCCATCCCATACAGAATCAATAAATGAATAAAAATTAAGCGAGTGTCAAATCAATCCTCGAGTAATATGGAGAGTGATGATAAAGAAACATGTCGTTCGTTTCGCAAGTCACCTCAAATAAGATAATCGATCAACATCGACAAAAACAATTTAAAAATAACTTGTGGCCATTTCTCAACAGACAAAAACATCTGTATTTTGGTCAAGAGGTTAATACTCTAAGACAAGGGCTGTCAAACAAAATTTAACTATATAGACGGTGTAAATCACCTCATCACGAAGCCGACAACCAAGCATTCTGTACATGAAACTAAGTAACTTTACGCAAAAATTATTGCTGGGAAACGACTTTTTTTTTGGGGGTGTAAAATCATGTTTTGTGGTAGAACTCAATGTAACGCACTCAAAACATTGTGCTGATGGAAGGATAAAAATCTTACACAAACTTGTATTTAAAAAAATACTTGTCAAAAAGTTGGAACTGACCCCTAATATCTCCGTAATTAGAAGGTTCCCAGGTATGGTGTAGAGAGAAATTATCGCAATGACAGGGAGAACCAGTGCCTTTCGGCTTCGTTTTGAGGTGTTTTACACCCTTTAGTATTCGTGTTCTCCAATTACTAAACATGGGTGTAAGACAATAGTAGAATTAGTAAAGTTCATTATGCTAATCGTAAGGCCAGTAAATTAGCAGCAATTAACGCAGTAAGGTTCGTTAATTGTTGTAATTTTAGAGGTAAAGCTTTTGTAGAGAATAAGTTTACAAATAGGTGTGTATTGTATTTTCACCTGTGTATCAAAACCAGCCAAAGGTAAGAAATTGGCCATAGGGCCATCGACAGCAAATATTTCTTTGCCTTAACTTTGATTTTCATATTGTTAGATAGTAAAAACTTGAAATAATATCAATTGTATTGGAAAAAAAGGTAATAAAATCACCTTGGCAAGAAAACAGACAAAAGGCTGACTTAAAGTCGCAGAACATAAAAATATTCCTTTAGGGGCGGTCCCGGTAGCATTTTCATATTATTTATTTTTAATAATATTTAAACGACTTAATTCCATAATTGACCAATTTAGCCCCGTTACGTTCTAAAGGAAATGAATAAATCATAAAATATTAATGTCATAACATAATTACGTTTAGCGGTAGACGAGATTACCTTTCACGACCACGAAACCCAATCTAGTAATTCCTATTTCCTATGTAGTCTGATTCTGATAGAAACCTTATTTATGTCACATTCAGATGTCGAGTGTGGTTCTCAGAAAAGAGGCCGCCTTCATTCTGTGGACTTCTTTAGTTCTTTACTTGGGTGTCAGCTTCAGAATTATTGATAGGATGCGTAGTAACATAATTCTTATACTTCCTTTGAATTAACGCCGAGTTAAATATCGCATTAAACTGCGGGCCTCTCACAAGCTTTGCCGCAAGACTGTTTGCCGCATCCAGTCTGACCTAGCCACCTTCTTAAGGTTGGCGGTCTATCTGGCGAGCGGTAGTCTCACTCTACGCTTGGCGATATGCGTTCTCCCTTAAGACTCCTTGCCTTCCTTTGTTATTGCCCATTAGTTGTACGTCATAAGGTGTCAAAAAAAACTGCAATTCGCCACCGTCAGCCACTGAATCCTGTTATCATTCACTACCTTTTTATCCATGTCATCCCTCATGAAATAGCTAATAGATGTCGGCGATTACACCGAACCGATTGTGACCAAGAGCTTTTATTTTGGCCATGTAAGTACTCGTATAAAATGACAACCCTTTATCAATCTCAATCATCTTTTCCCAAACTATCTTGGTATCTGCTTCCAGTCTTCCACTCTTCCAGTATTTTACATGAAGCGACTGCCTATCAGACCTCCATAATAGTAAAGTATTATTGGGGTTTTCTATTAGGAAGTTCACAGTAGCAGCCACGAGTTTTTGTCCGTTTGATTGCAATAGGCTCGTCGTGTATTATATGAGACTGAAAAGTAACTGGCTAAATATGGCTGTACTATTAGGCACACCTCTGTTTAATAGTACAGTACCCATCATCATCATCTGCCTAGACTTTTCCCAAACTATGTTGAGGTCGGCTTCCAGTCTAAAAAGATGCAGCTGAGTACCAGTATTTTACATGAAGTGACTACCTATCTGACCTCCACAATCCAGTAACTGGGTAATATGATACCCCTTAGTAAGACTGGATGTCAGACTTTTGCCTTCTGACTACTCGTAACGACTGTCAAAGATCTACCAATGACAGCCGGTACCAACGGCTTAACGCACTTTCCGAGGCACGGAAGAAACTCGGTATGTAATTATGGTCACCCATCCACGGACCAACCTCAGCAAGCACGACTTAACCTTAAAGATCGACCCCGGCTGTTATTATTTAGCCACGAGCTCCTCAAGTGACAATCCTTCAAAGTGGCAACCCTACAATCACTTAGAATTTCGCTTTCGTTCCATTTCGGACGAAATTCACATGAAACAGAGCGAACCGACTTCGATGCACTACTTTTTGTATGCAAAAAGTGACCGTAACTGCTCGTTGTTATATTTTTTACTGATATTGTGGTAATGGCTAATGATAGTCTCGTTTTCCTATTTAGAACAGTTTTGAAGAAATATAAAAGTTAACAGGACATAACATAACGACTATATTTCCCGAAGAGTACTGTACTACTCGTATTAAGAGGAGCTCGTGGCTAAACAGTAACAGCCGCACGGGTCGATCTTTAAGGTTAAGCCGTGCTTGCCGAGGTTGGTCCGTGAATGGGTGATCATAATTACATACCAAGTTACCTCCGTGTCCGCTGTCATTTGTGGATCTTTGACAGTCGTTACGAGTAGTCAGAAGCCAAAACTCTGACATCCAGTCCAAGGGGTATCGTATTACCCAGTAACTGGATTGTGGAGGTCAGATAGGTAGTCACTTCATGTAAAATACTGGTACTCAGCTGCATCTTTTTAGACTGGAAGCCGACCTCAACATAGTTTGGGAAAAGGCTAGGCAGATGATGATGATGGGTACTGTACTATTAAACAGAGGTGTGCCTAATAGTACAGCCATATTTAGTCAGTTACTTTTCAGTCTCA
The DNA here is from genome assembly GCA_963082945.1 of Cerastis leucographa. Lineage (NCBI taxonomy): Eukaryota > Metazoa > Arthropoda > Insecta > Lepidoptera > Noctuidae > Cerastis > Cerastis leucographa. The sequence goes on from OY720382.1 coordinate 7,799,666, forward strand.
TATAATACACGACGAGCCTATTGCAATCAAACGGACAAAAACTCCATGGCTGCTCCTGGGAACTTCCTTATAGAAAACCCCAATAATACTTTGTCCGATGTAGAAATCGAACTCAGGCAAATATGCTCAGCAGTAACGATTAGACCAACAAGCCAGTAATAAAAGAAGTTATTACTCCTTTCTTTCTGCAATGGCTTAGGTCAGTGGGTTAATTAGACCAGCTGTCAGCAAATTTGCAAAGTTCATACGTCAAAGCATAGTGAATGACTCACTTCCTAATTAAACGACCTGTAGGTCGTGGGTGTGAAATTAACTGACGTTGGTACTTTATAGCTTGGACAGCAGGTTCTCCTGTTTGAGAAAGGTCCATAAATATGTTCTTAGTTTGTGAACTAGAATTTTAAGGATACGAAACGGAACATAAAATAAACAATCGTGCATGATAGTCCAGAAACAGAAGCGATGAAAAATCAAATTTAGATGTCTCTCGAAATTCTGTGAGAGATATAGACAGTAATAAATGATAATGAGGTAGGACTAAATCGTTGGATCTTCTTAATAGTTCCCCCAAACATGCTCTTATAAAGTGATATATCAATCACCCCGCATACCCCATCGACCATAACAGCCAACCGTTTTATTTACCGTCTAAGCGCACCTTAAATCTTTTGTACTAATTCGTCTTACTTTAATTGGAAGTTCCCAAAACTAGAATAACACGCCACATAAATCAACATGTTTCTCGGCATGCTGAGACAACTCGACGCTGGATTAGGGTTGGCCCACGTGTATAATATATTGTATAATCGTCTTGCCAGAATTTGACCTCACTGTCACTTCCTGTTTGTGTCGCAAGTGGTGGTTAGAGGATTAAACGTGGAAGACACTCGGTATAACTGCAGAAAGTCACTTGCAGCATTGCAAAGGAGATAAATGGAAACAGAAGGTATCTTGTCCCATCGGTGACAGCTGTCACTACTGTCATCAGTGACTTTACCATACCAATTTTACTTGTTAAGTAGAGGGTTCTTTTGAAGACCAAAGAGGGATTTTCAATTACTCAACTTGACGAGTTTTTAGTTGTTAGTCTTCAGATCATTGTCTTTCAGTAGCTAATAGCCAAAATATAGGTTTGGAAATCCAGAATTTTACGATTAACTCAATTTACAATCACAGGTTCCCTTACTTGCATGTTGACGCCCAACTCCTTGATGTCCCTTGATTTATGGCTATTATTCACCCACATTGTTTAGCTTTTCAAAGCCATTTCAACATTGAAATGGACATTTTCCTAGATTACTTGTCAGCCCTACACTAGATCGGAGACCCAGGAATGTGGCTGTGACGAAACGCAAAGGCCGTGTTGGGTGCGAGCGATACTTGCTTATTTGAAGTACCTACTATGAAATTAAAGGCAATAATGTGCACCGTGCACCTATATCGTAATCTGTTCGGAAATGATTTAGCTTCAGAAGGTATATTAAAGTTATTAAACTGATTCGATTTGATATCAAAAGGTAATGTCGTAAGGTAGCGTATGGAAAATTTCTGAAAGAAGGCTTTTGGTTGTATAACATTTTTAATAGTTCCTGAAACGGGACGAATTTGACCGAACCAACGACCACATTAGCCCTTGATCAAAAGAACTAGAAGTCTGAGCGGGTTTTTTCGAACAGCAGGATGACAGGCTAACAGTAAAACACTGAAAACCAGCGCTGTCCTGTGGCCCCTCCATAGCACAGCATTATGGTGAGTGGTAACCTACTTGTCGCAGTCACGACACGACGTGCAAAATTACAACTTTTTTACTTATTATTTTTTATGTTATTTTTTTAATCTTATTGTTCTATATTTTATCATATTGTACTTACAAATGTTTGTCATGCTTTGTATGTTTATTCTTATTTTGTATGCACGTCTTGTCCCTGCGACAAATTAATATTTTTTTCTTTCTTTCTTAAATGTTGTCCCTAAAACTGACCATTATCACATTCCCTGAGCTAATTTAGGATAAAATAGGAGGTACTGGTAAAGCTTACTAAATACAGTCAATTGGTTATCAAAATGTATGGGCAAACGGCTTCATTATACCAGGTATTTGATTATAAATGAGTGGGAGGTAAGTTAAAGATCAAAGCTTATGGAAATATAACGAGCAAACAGTTATTATGAAATGAAAACAGACTAAAGGCTTGTCCCATACTAAGATACAAATCCTGTTGAATGTTGCGTGATTTGTGACAATATTTCTAAGATAAGATCACGCCTGATTTCCCCGAAGAGTAATGCAGAGGTGACCTTTTTTTTACGGATGGGAAGCCATCAAATGACTTCTCCCGCTCTGGGCGGAGCGGGAGGGAGTGTCAGACTTGACTGACTAAAACCCACCCATGTTCCTTCTTAGCGCTTTGTGTTCCAGGGCCGCGGTATCTCTTTCGAACAGTCTCGCAGCAGAGGTGACCTTATAGTACACCCACATTTCAACAGTTATGTTCAAATAACTATGTACTATTGTAATAGGGGGCGTTCCAATTGTCATAGACCGTGCACAACCCTAAACTAGTGTCATTACGAGTACTTTTATACAAGCTTAAAAGCTTGACTTGCTCTTGTAACTTACTATTCCTCATGATGTTAGGGTTTCTAAATAGTCTGCTTGCCTTACGGGCTTGCTGTATTGTTGGCTCCTAGGCACGCCAATGCTCAAGACACTGGTCTGCTACTGACAAATTCTTGATGCTTAATCCCAATTACACATTACTCAACCCGTTAATCGAACCAGTCCGTCGCGACGTCCCGGTCCACGCCCTGCCCGACCCTCGCTCGAGCCAGCAAGCGATGCTGTGCCAGTAGTTTTAAATCAGTCCCTAAATAATGATATCATTCAGATCCAGGCTGTCCCTTTGCTGTCCTGCCCCAGCTCGACGGTGCCCTTAGAGTGTAGTCGCTTAGTTTCTATGTTTAGTTATACCCTGGCTGGAGACCTTACTCTCAAGGCACCCACAGGATAGACCGGTTAAGCAAACGACTACCTCATAAGTTGAACTGCGAGATGCCATACAAAAAAATACCGAACCCAGGACCTCTTCCTCAGTGGTAACGCTTGCGTTAATTAGACAAAGGAGGCATTCAACAATATTTCTATGAGATATCACTTTTGGCCATGTTGAATTGTGAAACTCCGGTAAGAAGAAACGGCACAAATTATCAAGTAAGGAAAAGCCTTGATGTATTTAAAAGGTTTCTAAAAGAACAAAACAGTTTGCAACTCCATAAAAAGTCCAATAAAATTATCTACGGAACTTACAACAACTTCATCTCAGAACTTAATCGGCTTGATCGTCGTAAAATATATTTTTTACGGTAACCCTTCTATTTTTTACGCTGGCAATCAAACAGCTGGACTGCGCGGACGCACCGCGTACGGAAGACAGGTGCGCCCGCTTCCTTTGTTTATAACTAACCATAAAATTATATAAAATGAGCAGTTTAAGTTTATTACTATTCGAAGATATTGGAAACTGGTATCGGATGCTGTAGTTTTCTTTTGTGTTACCCTATCCCGTCTACTACGACTTTTCTTTTTGGGAACCTCTCATAATTGGTTTGAACAACTCATTAGGACAACAAAAACATAATTTTCAAACTAACTATTGAATGAAAATAGCTCTTATAGGACCTTTTTCATTTGCATCATATCGTAGAGTATTTGTTCGTACTTCGGCAATAAGTTAAGACAATACTAAAATATAAGTTTCTACACTCCGTAGCTTTACAGCACTCTAATACATACATTACGCCTCCAGTAAACTTGCAATCGTTTAAAATTTTAATTAAATACATTGCGACACATAAGCAAACGTTAAAACTAAGCACAAGACTTAACACAACGCTTCTTAACTTAAACCATTACGAAATCAATTGCGAAAATAATTCATTAGGTAAACCACCTATCAATCTAATTTATTTAATTGAGCCTTCACAGAACTTAATATAAAAGGTCATAGTTTGTATGTCTGTTGATCAATCATTTGAATTAGCAGACGCGATGCGAACTGTAGGTCAGGGATTAAAGCTTCAGCATTGATGGAAGTGAATGTTTTACGTCATTTGGATTTTGATAAGTAAATAGGTGTTAAGTTTAGTCGGTATCTCAAATATAAGGTGTAAACCGATTCTTCACGAAGCCGTGAACCAAGCATTCTGAACTTCAAACAACATAATTATGTAACCACGCACAAGTTGTTGTTGAGAAACGACTTTTTTTTTGGGAAAAACACGTTTTACGGTAGGCAGGACTCAATGTAACGGAACATTGTGCTGATGGGTTCATTAAATAGTACAGGGGTCATGGGGGTTTTTAAAGTAAAGCTATATACAAGGTGTTGTTTTGCATCCTCGTCAAGGTTGTCACAAAAGACAAAAATAATCAATTCAAATTACGGTACCATGTTATATTAAATTACACTGTTTTTTTGGATGTTAAATTTTGTCAGTATACGTATCAGAATAACCCGTTAAAGTGGTTTAGGGACTGAGAAATTATCGAATAAATGTTTGAGATTGTTTGTACTTGTGAAAGCGCGGTTATAGGGCGAGCATCAGACGGGCCGTGTGTAAAACACGGGTGGTTCACACTTCCCGAATTCCGTAATAAATAAGAAAAAAAAAATACTTAGGTACCAATTTTATTATTGATTCGGGTCGAGAATCATTAGCATAGTTACCTCCTTAAATTTGACGAGGATGCAAAACAACACCTTATATGAGTTTTGGATCAGGACGTAAAACGTTCTTATAAATATTGGGTGATTTAGGAAACAGTTTAAATCATGGGAGAGTTAAAGAACAGAATTAGCCGTTTACGTATATCTAAAATGATTTTGACTTTACTTACTTAGTTTACGGCTCCTATCTTAAAAAATCTTAAAAAACTTAAACAACCAAAAAAATCAGCGGTAATTTATAATTAACTAGGTATGTACCGTAATTTAAATTGATTATTTATGTATTTTATGACAACCTCTTGAATTTTGACGAGGATGCAAAACAACACCTTGTATAAACTATGGTCATCATAATGAATCCCTTTGTAAAGTCATGCCGACTCTTATCAAGAGTGTCAAGAAGCTTCATCAAGTAGCTTCTTAACAGCTAGACAATTGCTAACATCCGTTCTGCAATCATAATATTATGATAGTTGATTGCTTCACTCAAGAGGAATAACCTCTGCTGAATTGTTTAATTATAAAGTCCAAAAATACTTGGAAAGCTGAATATTATTGCAAAATACGCTGACCATTAAATTAAGGTATTTACAACACGCTAAAGAAAATTGAGCTATAGTTTTAGTTCCACGAGTTGTACAATTAAATATTAACCTCGGGAAACATTAGCAAATTAAACGGCATAAAATTATAAAGGTTTAATCGCAGCCCATTTGCCAAATAATAATAAATTCTCCATTCATGGCCACGCTAAGAGCTCTAAGTATTATCTAAATTGATGCAAAATATGGTTTACTTAACAAATTGTTACCGTAATTACGATATTACAACATTTACAATACAACAACCGATTTTCGATCGACGTAGGTGGGCGTCGTTCTAATGAATCGATTTCGTTATGCGATTGCATTTGAATCGAATTACGATAAAGTTGTAATAAAATTGTTGAATAAAGTGCAGCTGATATTATTTTCGCGAAGTACTCTAATATAGTTGATATTTCAATGTTAGATCTCTATCGGTTTTAGTCTTGTAAGTCAAGTTAAGAAAGCGTAATCTGGAGGTACTCGTATACTATTGCTAAGATACCAAGTTGATTTTGAAAGTGCCATATAAAAATGCTAAGAGAAACATGCTTGACGCAACCTGGTACTTTGGGTTACTGCAGTTTGTAAATGATAGGACTAATGTCCTGCTGCTGTTTGACAGACTATCCAAATTGAAAAACAAATACACAAATAAAAAATAATATATTTTGTCTTTGTATTTATACGTAAGTTAGTATATTTTATATTGTATTTTATATTTTAAATAATTATTTGCTTTATGTTTTATGTTTTCAATTCTCACTTCTTTTTTTACACACTATGTCTGCGTCTCTTTTTTATATCTCTTTTCGCATGTATGCTGGAAGAGATTTCTTTAGAAATAAGAATCACCTTTGTACCTATTTTCTGTTCCTTTCTTCTTCTCTGTATTACGTGTGTACATAAATTGTTAAATAAATAAATAAACTTCAAGATTGCCGATTTGAAGAAGACGGAGAATTCAATAGAAGTATCAACGACATACTATGAAACATCGAAGAACGTACAGATTCACAACAACACCAATCAAACCCGTAAGTATGTAATAGCTAGTCTCCAAAGCAGACAAAACTTCATAAACTCAAACATATCGTCGTACAAGACAAGTTGTTTAAGTGCCCTGATAATGGTTTCACTTGCACAAACCAACTTATCAATAAAACCAGCAGTTTTATAGCCAAAGATTAATCTTAAACTGGAGCGGAATTTGTTGTTAAACAAGTTTTGCAAACAATTCTTGCTTCACAGTACTTCTGTTGCATTTTATATTGCATAAAAGAATTGTAATCGCGTATGGTTGTATTTGTATCTGATTTCGAAGAAGTTGACGCGCCGATAAGGTATTTGATAGTGCGTTAGCCAATGCAAAGATTGCAGTGGCAACCGTGCTTACTTTGCTAATCAAAAGTTCCTGCGTAATGGTCTTGCATGGCGGAGTTTGGCTACCTAACATACCTAGTCTAATCAACATGTCAAACAGCAAAAAAGGGAGTACGCGGAGTGGTTGGTACTTTGGTAGTATCAACACTTTGACTTGAAGATTGAGCAAACATAAATAGGAATATTCCTAGAAAAGAAAAAAAATGCAGATACAGGCCTATACCCAGCATTGGATGAAGTTGGGTTATCGATGATAATGATAACTTGTTCTCTATTTTCCTAGCGAGGAATTGTACTATACCTTATTATAGACCTCCTCAAATGGGCCTACATTTATTGCAACATAAATTGTACCAATTACCAATAAGATATACCCTACGAGCATACCTAGCTAGTAGGAACGTTTGAAATATCACAGCAATATATCATGGAACAATTTATCTATACGATTACGAGATCGTCACGATAATCGTGACATTATATTAGAAGGTATGGACCAACTAAACAATAACTTACTTGGATATTAACGATCAAAACTAATTATTTATGTGGAGATAATATTGGGTTTACAGGAGCCATTAAATTAATGAGCGGATGGAGGCAATTAAATGAAATTATTTAAGAATATTTATAGCTCATAAAGACAAACTAATAATGCTTTAATTATGTAGACGCATATTTACTTAATTTTTTATTTGAACTTGTATAATACAGTGCGGCACTTGTTTATTTAAATTACATACTCATTTATTTGTTCTGGCACAAGCACAATATTATACAAAAGTTGAATTAAAATACAACTATGACAAAAGCCGCCTTGAAGCTACGCGACCCGTAAAGGCGATTATATCTATAAAATTAAACATTAACATAAAAGTCAAAATCAATGTCGTTCCTTTTCCTTCTCATCTTAATACTCAATCCCGAATAATCTTTATAGATCTGACTTTATCGAATTTCATGGTCATAACCAGAACGGTTCCATGACTTGATTTCAAAAAGAAATTGCCGTAAAATATTGTATCAAACCGTCATCAGACGATTGTATTAAAACATGACTATTAGAATTAATAAAAAGTCTAAGGTTTCAATAAGCGAAGCCATTTACTTTTATTTCTATACGACAAATATTGCCCCATGTATATGTATCAGATTCCCTAATCGGTCAATGTATGAGCATATTATATTTCAACATCACTTTCTGACACCTCAACGTTTCACAATACTATTTTGGTTTTACCAGAGTTGGTTTACATGATAGCCTCGATCAAATTCTTTACATGAAAAGGAGATTCTATAAGCTACGTTTCTTTTCATTTTGTTTTCCAGGCACTTAGATAATAATGACACATCAATCACATAACGAACCACATCTAATTGAGTCATACACTTACTGATTAGAGAAAAAAGCAGTCTCATGAAAATGTACGCGCAAACATTTTTCATACAACTTCAAGTTCTAAACCAGCTTATCTTTTTTTGCTACCATCAACATAGATCAAGCAGTAACCACCAGTTTCAAGCCCGTTAACTACGCGTGTCGAATTGAAAACGAATCGACAACCGCACATAATGGATGTTACATAAAATTGTACTTACGCAGAAATTATGACACCGAAGTGTTCGCATTACTCAAATTATGCTTCCTCCTCGCACATCTGAAACAAGAAATTAAATGCGTTAGATGGAACGATAAAATGATCATTAAAAGTAAAACAAGGTGAGAAATCAGTGACTCGTTTAGTCAATGATAGTTTAACACATAACATTTTTTTTATTGCTGATGAAGATAGTTGTACCAATAAAGAAGATTTCGATGTTGCGCCATGTTTCGTTCCTGAACTTACGAAATCGTTTAATGAAATCACATGAACAAGCGAAGCTACAGATGACAATCACAAAATCTTACACGGTAAAAGATTCTTCCTAATAAGATACGACAGTGTTCCCAATAATCAGAACCTAAATCGAAAGGCACCGTTCTAAGAACCCATCGCTTCCTACAGCAACAAAAACTCGTTGCATCATGATCCTTAAGGTCAGCTCCCAACATTGTTTAGCCACAATGGCAATTGTCAGAAAGAATCGCCAAGGGAACAATAGAAACGAGTCAGCAATTAGCAGTACCAATTAAATATTTGTTTAGATAGCATATTGTTGTGGTCGATCTGTCGGACTCTAAACAAAGATGGACGGTGAAATTGAAAACAATTGACTGTGAATTCAATTTTAATAAAACAATACTTTCTTGCAAATTGAATTCTGTGATTGGTGTTGGTTTCATGGTCCTAAAACAATGGAAGTTTGCATTTAATGCAGCTTTGGGATCCATACATTATTATGTGCAGATCATTGCAACAATATTCGCAAACAATACAAACATACATACACACACACACATAAAGTCATATGAGATAGCAACAAAGATCTTATGAATATCTGCACGTATACAAAATCCCTCCAAATAAATAATCTCGTCTAGATAGTAAACTACATGACATTTCAAATAATAAGATAAACTGAGTTAATAAGTAAGAATAATAAGAACCATACGTGGATGACAGCCCATGAGCCAATTGTTTCTTTATAATGGAGCAAATAAAAAAGCCTGGAATAAAATTATAGTATACGCAAAATCACATTAACCGTAGTATAGGCCTATAGGGCACATGTCGAGACAGACCAAGGAATGTAACCATAGGTTGTCATTAATTGATTACATAGAAACAGAATGCAGAATAAAAGGATAGCCTCATTGTTCTCCAGTGAGTAATATCTTTGATTTGGTTCTGATAGATATCTAGCGTTATAACTAAGTTTTCCTGCAGTCAAATGTAATTCAAACTATTAGAGATAATTTTTAGTGGTTGTAAAAGAACTGAGCTTCCTATCATAAAAATATATAAACAAAGAAGTAACAATAAAAAATTAAAAAAGGAAAACTAAACGTATTAAATATTCTCCAACACATATAAATCAAAAAGCAAATTTAATATTAATGGATTCAAAGAAACAAAGATAAAAGAACAAGTGTAACACAACAACCCTTGCATAAGTGATGTCAACTTTTCGGTGCGCTGCGTAGGCGCAGTGTGGGTGTGGGAACCGGTCCAGGTGACTCACTTATTGGACAATAATTTTGGTGGTAAGACGTTACGTCATTAATTTAAAAGGAATTAATAGGGTTGAAATGTTGAGGAAGACGGTCGTAAAGACGAAGTTGATGTCAGAGCAGTGAAATCTGGTGAGCGTGCGAAAAGTTGTATAGAGGAAGCGGATTCAGGGCTGGTGGGAAGCAGTATTTTAATTTGATTTCTTTTTCTTCACGCCAGAGTAGCAGGGCATAAGAGGTATTCGATTTGTTGTTATAAGTGTTGATTTGTAGGTCAAGCACGAAAAGACAAATGTTCCATATTTTAATTCAACCTGGTTGTATCTACCCCACCCCGATTATTTTAATAGTTAATCTGAGAGTTCAGATTGTTCAGTATTATAGGCTCGAAGATAGAATATTGTATCTTCTATTTCATCTCTATCTTCAGCATGTTTCATTTCTACGTCAATTTATTCTAAACCATGAATATCGTTTTTCTTGTGTGCAATATTTATCTGAAACGGTGTTTTTGTTTTCACACCAGAGCTATGCCATGTGTTATAAATGGAATTAAGTACCACTTAAATCATACCAGGTGGCAGGCAGTCTAGGAGTACGATTATAACTTAATTCGATTGGCTCACATTAGTTGCAAGTTTTACTAGTCGCCCTTTCCCTTCATCAAATTGGGTAATGTTTCTTTCATATATTAATACAGTTTATGGACTAGTAGCAAGTTCCCATTTACATAATCCAGAATTTGTGGGAAATGTTAGGAATTTCTTGATTGGTATAATTTATTTTGATAGTCAACATGCATGTCCCCCTTAGTTAAAACTTGACGTTGATTAAAAGTAATAAGGACTTGGCAAAATGTGGAGCATTTTATTAGTTCCGTTAATTGTAGTGTATAGGTATATTTATTTTAATTGGATATCATTTTTTTAACGCCAAAAAAGATCTAATCAATTACAATTTTATGGATCAAAGTGACGATTTTATGACTTTCTTTGATCATCGATGAACGATTAACGATATCAATCATCTTAATCTTTAACAGTCCAGTTTCCGTGTGTTACACCACATCTCTATAAACTTGTTGGCGACTGGTTTGACTAGGCATCAAACCTGATCGATCATTAATATATTTACGAGAAACAAGTATTGTATCGGGTTATCGTTATGCTCTTTTTGCTTGATATCTAAAGTTCAAAGGATTGTATTTTGTGAAAGTTTTTAAACCATGCTGTGTTTGGGTAGCATTAACAGTATCTTAGTGTACATTTATATAAAGCCCTTATTTCTTAATTAATTTTGATAAAGATTTTAAAGCTCTGCTTTAACTCGTTAAAGTACCTATAAGTATAGATTGATGAACACGAACTTTTGGATCTACATCACTTAAACGATGGTAGTTTAACTGTAGATCTTCATAACATGAAACGATTCTCACACATTTCACGATAATACAGAATAATCGTGCAGATGCATACTCGTACATTGTAACATATCCAAGCCATTTACAATTTCAATTTACTGTCATAGTGTTCACTCTCAAATCAAATGCACCATTCATAAAAATTGCCTTTACGTGTTGTTACCCAAAACAATAGCAATTTATCACGCTAAACACATACCTAGTTACCCACTTACTGGAAATTGGACCACCCGAATATCTCTGAATCGCAACTCGATCTTTCGTAATCGATGTAACTGTATACTAAATCGATTTGTGTGTCCATCGATTGGTGTTGTGTAGGGGGTCGAATAACAAGCAAACAAAAAAAAGAATAGCAGTTTCTTTTTCGGCTTTCGCTGCGTGGGCTGTTGGGAGTACCACCGAATGAAATCATTCATACAAACATGAACAGGTTGAATAAGTAAGCATTGAATATAATGGGACATTCTGATCACAAAACAAGATTTATTTGTGCCACTGGTAGTCTGTGCTAACGATATATTTAGTAAGACCCCGCTAAGATCTCAATACTGGTCAAAAGTTTATCTATAGATTCAAATAAATAGCGTGACATATCTTACGTCTCTATTCAGTAAAGGAAATTGTAATTTGATTTACGTGTATTGTGAAGATAACGTCTTGATGCAATTTGACGTTTTCCTAGATACCACTAACAATATTAATTCATCAAAAGCTCGGACTTGGGTCAAGATACGAATCGTGCATAAAATAGAGATGATTGAGATAAACTGTTTCATGGTCGAGAACTATACGGTAACATTGCTTAATATGTAATTTAAGACAAACTCACAAAAGTACTGAAAATATTGCTGGACCAATGCCATGTGCAACATTGCTTGTGAAAGTGAAACGATACAGACACCAAAATCGGTAGAAGACTGTCTGTTACACATACAAAATGCACCATTCAAAATTTAACAAAAACACAAAATACCGTTATTATATGGCTAGTCGTAATTATGGTTGATATTCTCATCATTGTCTCCAAAAACCATTGTGAGATTGCCAAACGGCCTACTTAAGATATAGCACGTTTGGGCATAAACAAAGCAGCTTATTCGGAATGCAGTGTCCATGAGTTTTAAATTTTTACTCAAAAGGTCGTAAGCATGCCGTTATGAAAGTCAATTAACATACACAGACTATAGAAGAAAGCCGGTGCTAGCTTCTTATGTAGATAAACAAAAATGAGGTGTTAAGTAAATGAAGGCGATTATAGGAAGTTTTACTTGTGAGGGACTTGCTTGGAAGTTGTGACAGTATAATAATTGGAAAATTTCTGCTAGTCGCTTTCTAGTTTCGAACCAATGTTTGAACCTTCTTAATTTAATTGAAATCTGGTGATTATGTCACGAGATCCTTTAAACTAATCTATTTATTAAGTACCAAAATTAGCCTCGCTTATAAATCACAGAGCTTTTCCAAACCTATATCAAATAACATTATAAAACGAAAACAGCAAAATAAGAACCTGTCTCTTATTTTGGCAAGTCAAGTAACAAGAGCCAAGCATATAATTTTAAAGTCCCTGATTTGACCTTACAGTAAAATTGGTGGTACTTTTATCTTTAGCACGCGTAGCATGACCACTGTAGAAACGAGTTTTATCTAAGGAATCGACATAATGACAGAGAGACAATGACAATGTGTCAGTTTGTCGATTCTTCCGTCGACATGGCCCGTTTCTACAGCGGTCATGCTACGCGTGCTGGAAGGTAGGTAATGAATTAAAGGCAGCCTGTATAGCACCCAAGCCAGGTCGATGTATCGATAGGTCTACGAGCAACACTTACTAGTAACCGATTACAAGAGCACGATTCAATTTAGGCTGCCGATAGTAAAACTGCACTCATAGCTACTCATAAAGTGTTCACGTCTCATGTCAAAGCTTAAGGCTTGTTTTAAATGCATTTGAGATATCTTTACGATGTATGGAGCCTATCGTTATGAATGACGTTTATCAAGATTTTATTACACGAGACGCGTTATAAAAGATATATTAGTGTGATAAACTAATAAATGATGTGAATGACAATGAGAAAAAATGTTTCACCGCATATAGCTACTCATCAGTGATAGCATAATGGTTTGACGGTTGAACTGCCAATTCTCAAGTTCGAACCCAAGATACGCACCCCTGATTTTTCGGAATCATGTCCATTGTGTATAGTCTAATTATCACTGACGTGAAGAAACCAGTATGCCTGAGATATATTTCTCCACGGCATGTAAAGCCAAGTCAGAAGCTCATAGGCGGAATAAAAACTGACACCAGTTTAGGCACCAACCACACAATACAGAAAGAATACCTACTGAGGAGCTCCACCGCTAGTGCATTTTGTTAACCTTTCCTTTTGCAGAATACTACTATCGATAGTGGAGAACAAATGAAAACAGTCGTACAACAAAATCAAATAAGGCAATAACTTATAACGAAGAACGAATAAAAAAATATCCTTCCACGAATCCTTTTAAAATTTCCTAATCCGGTACAGCTTTGAAATACCGGCAAATCATGCATGAGCAAATAAAATTCTAGAACAATAATGGAAAAAAAAAGTTATGTCGGCAAACTGAATACAAGCAAGTGGCCAATTGACATTTCCTTCAAATGGAATTTTATCGAGCCATTCTCTTGTCCTTTAGTTGGTCTTACATGGCTAGCAGTTTTTTAACAAGCAGAGACAATACTGAGACATACGGCTGGCAAGGCATGTCAACATGAAAAAATATAAGGCGATGCGTCTACGTCTTGTCTTGTAACTCCGTAACATGGAACATGGTCAATGTTTTCTTCGAGACTTGGCACAAATAAAAATTTCACTTCGGTTTTACTAAACACTTAGGTAGACGTGCTCTCCTCTGATTTCGCAATCTCAAAATTAAGATAAGCAATGATTTGGTCTAAAGTTGCAATCCACCTAATATCTTTCATCACGCTCATTCAAACGCTATTACTTCTAATCAATCAACTCAACAAATTAAAATTACGACAACTTCCACTTCACCGAAAAAAATACAAACACGCAGTTCACATTTTATACGACTTAATTGACGAGTCGCAACGCCCCTATGTCATACATCGTTAAAAGTACGTAACACTATCCAGTTTGAATTGCGTAAAGACCTACGTAGCGAGTTGATAAAGACAAAAAATATCCGAATACGAATACATATCGGTATAAACTCGATCAACCGTCAAGACCGGCAACGCTCACTTTTTGCACGCATGTCCACTAACTTGGAGCACCGCCCTTCATTGATTTTGTTAAACGAAGTTAGAAAAGCGATACTGATTTTGAAGCTAAAGGTGAATTTGGAATTAGGAGTTATGAGAAGATACTTTTGAATAATGTGACGAGTGTAGCAATAAGTAAAACCGCACCTACGGCATAGGTAGCTTGACTAAGAAATAGAACAATTACAATTCATGTATTCCAGTGGATTCTCTAAACGTGTTGACATTGACAGAAAGAGTAATTATAGGAATAAATTATGAATTTAAAGATAAAGAATATTCAAATATGGTAAATCACATCCAATCATGATGATGATAAAAAATATCGCCTTTAACCTACCGTTGATTTAGCACTGCATATTCATAAACTTTCGAAACTCTCTTTATGAATATTAATTACTATCAATCAAGTTTGTAGACTGAACGAAGCTAATTGGCACCACCTAACATAACTAGATTATTTTATCGTCGGAAACTGGAATAAAGGTGGGTACTGAGTGGACTGCAAAAAGCTACCGTGGCTCGAAGTTGGTTTAATCTATCAGTCGGTGAATAATGTAGACTCGCGTCGATCAGTCTAGTGAGCTAATTTCAGTGGATTCGGAGGGACGACATATTGGTAGGCGAATTTTAATTGTGGATATAATACGTCAGGGGAAACATGAGGATGGATGGATTTATAAAAGACCTCAAAGACCAGAACCCACGAACACAGTCATTAGTGGCTCCAACTTTATAACTCCAAAAAGCTGTGTGTCAACTGACAAGAGACCGTTACTTTAACTTAAGTATTGGGTTTCAACAAAGAGACAAAGTAAATGAGGCGCAGTTTTTTACAGTTAAAGGTAAGATGAGCTTGTCTCTTTAGTTAGTCTAATATTGACCTCTAAAGCTGACGACGCATTAAACAGACGACGTTGAGCAAGCAATGAGTGGCAAGATGCGGTAAGTAGGAGTAGAATGTATCACTGACAATCCTTAATAGATCAAGGAAGGTGACGATTATTTTATATAAGGTAACGAACAGCTAGTTATAATAATATTCGCTATGGATAGCAATGATGTAACAGCCCAGTTAGCACCCTAAGTAGCGATTAAAATCAGGCGTCAGAATAAGTGCAAGCCACAAGCAGCAATAAATAAAACAAGAAATAGTCTTTTACAATAGAAATCACGTTAAACATGAAACGTGATTTGCTGGTAAAATGTGAATCTCCCACGTTCGAAGCTCCGCAATGACATTTGAAACTTGAAGACAAATGTCTTTACACAACAAGTAGGAACACCACTATTTTCGCTTTTTAATAGCATGTGGTAAAAAAACTTACACCTTCCAATATACAGTTAGTGTAATAGTAATTCGCTAAAGTGGAGACAGAAAATAATTAAAAAGAGTTATCGTAATTAAAAAAACTGCAGAACTGAGCTGGCGTAACCCCAGATGGCAAATCATATTTCCAATAAAGAATCTTAAATAATGCCGGACATTTACTAGAAAAAATGGCACAAATTATTTGCTTAATTCAACATAAACAAGCATTAAGTGACTTTCATACTAAATAGAGGTAGACGATCAAATATCTCTCATTAAATACAAATTCTTAGAAAACCCAATCCCGTAGCCAGTTAAACCGTGGCAAATGATCGTCAGGTCTATAAAAGTTCAAGCTTCGACCAGTCAAGGTCCCGATGATGCCGTTATCGGAACACCACCGTCACGAGACGAGCGGTGCTTTCTGCAAATACTTCGGATGCACGCCCAACGAGTTTCCATTGTAAGGTCGGGACTTGATTTAGGATGTCGTCTGTGAAAGCACGGTAATTGCTTTCTCTTCGATTGTCGGGCCATGATCGCCGTTCGATTAAGCTTGCCTTTACATCGAAGGGAATATCTTCGCAGTTATATAAAGGTCTATGGAATGCAGGAGTTCTATTTGTGCTCAGATACAGTAACGTGAACTTATACTATCACTTACGGGATATCTTCCATGATTATTTATGGTTTTGAGTTCCCGATATTTCGACTTTGTTCCAAGTGTCATGATGGTGGGATGATTGGTCATGATCATGGCGGAGTTCAGATAAAAACCGTGGATGTTTAAAACGTGAACTTTTGTTAGTCCCCTGAAACTGATAAACAAAAATATTTGACTGTGTGACTTTCTCCCCAAAAATGCTGATTAACAACAGTACACAAGGGCAACTACATAACTTCGGTCCAAAAAACGAATTGATATCTGTACGTTTTTTTATAACACGTCAATGTTCGTGCATAAATGGAAACAGGTATCGGCAACGTCACGACCGCCATTTACTTACTATCAAGAACCGAGCTAAGGAGTCCGTTGATTGTCTAGACTCTAGCCAATGGAGTGGCACTGCTGTAAATTGGGATCGCAATGATCGGATAGCTGAATAATCGAGCACCGAATAAGGTAGACGAAATTAAAAGCGTAGTAATTATAGAGGTAGATAAAACAAAAAACTTTATAGTTGACATATCATGGATGAAGGAACTGGTAGCTAATGAGTGTACTTCACTACACGTTATTTTAAGTCTCGCTAACAGTAGCAGTTAGGAGGGAAGGTTTAGGATGTGAAAGACGATGAGAAAATTATTACAGAAACCGAAAACGTAGTCAGTACAATCTCCGACGAGAAAATGGTCTCAAAACGTGTAAAAAGCCAAAAAGCGTCGTTAAACTCGTTGTTTGACAAACATAAAAACATTTAAACTATCCCAAGCATCTCAAAACCTCGGTCCACCTAGTTAATTTCGATTTTACTAGCCAAATAAAGCCAACATAGATCGGATAGCCTTTCACGTACGTATACAGACGATAATGGCCAAAGATTAAGATCTTTTACGAATGAAATCGTAAGTAATAGACAGACTGGTCGTTTCCATATCGGGCTGTGACGATTAGACACTGGCAGTTGTTCCGAACATTTTATTATATTATCTACGGCGTGATATCATTTCCATTGGTTGTATAGCGTGTAAATGATCGTGGAGAAACAAATAGATGGGCGGAATTGCCTTTAGTAACAAGAAGTTATTGTTGCTAGAGAATGTTAGACCGCCCATGAAAACAACATAAATTCTATACAGTTGAAATAGACCTAAACAGTTTCGTGTTTTCTATCGCAAATTTTATTTAAGTCAGCCTTTTCTTGTCCTATTAGAGTTTGCTTTAGTTAGCAAATCTGATTGAATGCAATATAATTTCGAAAACATTACGTTGAACATTACGGACCTGAGCGGCGCTAACGCTTTTAGTTGATCGCCATTTAGGGAAAGTGAATTTAAGAGATTGGAATAAACAATGGTTTACTGTATTTTGAAGTCGTATAAATTGAGCTACTTTATTATAATTGGAAAATGTTCAAGGATAAAGGCTGCAACATTATACAGAAATCGGTCTATCTGCATTAGCCAACTCGGTTTCTTTTCCACAAAAACTATCTAGTTTGTCGGGTAGCCAAAACCGTGAGGTCAGTTGGGCGTTTAACTTTTGGCCAGACACGACACGATAATGTCACCGATTGCGAAAGTCACGCGCAAACACTGCCACACTAGCGAGCAAAGCCGACCGAAACCTGGCGGATAATTCGATTCGTAACAATTACTCGATGGTGAAATTCGGAAACTCCATTTTTTGCTACAATTTCGCTGTTACGCTGCATTGGGGTCAGAGTGCGTACGAAACTGTGTTTGCAAGTGGCTATTGAAAGCGAAAAGGGACCTTGGTCCTTATGAGACGCACGATTCGGCAATTCTTTTTTAACAAAGATTTAATTGATTAATCAGACGAACTTACCTTAAGAGAAGTCCGATTACAGTTTCATGAAGGATGAACTGAAATATAATTGATTACAGAGTAGTTCCCAATTCGCTAGTATTTGCCATCGCAGTTTTAGAGAAAATAAAACTTTTTTCTATGGATTGGCAACACTGATTTGTCACTTCTATTTCGTGCGTTTGCCGGCATCGCTTGCAAAATGGTTTCGGAAGAGAAATTAATCCGAAAAATACAGAAATACAAAGAAAAATTGGAGCGTTGGCGTCAAAAATTACGTAGGAGAGAGTATTTTAGTAGGAGTCGCAGTAGTGAACGCGGGCGCAGCCCCAGATTAAAATTTGGACTCCGGTACCAAGTAGACCCAGTAACTTTTACAGTACCGGATCGCATGAATACCAAAGCATAGAATATACAAAGGTGCAAAAAAAGGTCACAGACCGACGAACCAGGAAATGATACTGACCACATAAGGCTGCCATTCATATCATACGCCTATGACTCGCTTCTTCGCACACACATCCATATATGGGCACTTTTCCAACAGTCACATTTTCTCGGTAGATTGACTCCGTATCAAGAAAGTTGATATTAGTAGTGGATGTCACTGGAACTAATTAATGATTTCATAATGGCTTTGCTTTCGCCTTCACGCTTTCACAGATTGTGATACAAAGTAACGTGTGGTTTTATTGTTGGTTCAAATATTTTGTCAGGTGTTTGATTTGGTCAAGTGTAAAATTACCATGTCACTAACTATGTACCCATATCATTGATTTTAATTATAATTTTAATGCAATTATGGTTTCAAAAACATTTGTGTGCGAAAAGTCTTTTAATTATCTTGAACTTTCAGAATGTCATAATTTTCATTTATGAATTAATCAAACCGATGATGTTATTACTTTGATGTCCGATTAATAGAAGATGATGCCAATTTATCTTAACACCCTAATAGATGTTTCAATGGATTTCGAAACAGCAAACCCCTATAATTATACTAAGTGAAACATAATTACAATCCATATAAAACAAGGTCAGTGTATTCATAACGTTTATTGATATTTCCAAAATGATGCGTTTGCGCCTACAACTGGCATATCAAGGTGAAATGAACCTGTAGTTACATTTAATGACTATAATAATATAATTTGCTTTATATGTTATTGAAATAAAGACGAAACATTAATAAGGCTACATACTGAGATATTTAAGCAATCAAGTAACTAAGAAAAGAGGTCAAGTTAAATTATTCTACTTGAGAACAATAGAATAAATGAGATTGCTAAATTACTTCTGATTCGAATGAATAGTTAACTTTAAAGTGCTTTGAATTGAGATGTCTACACGAAATAGTCTGATCTACATCTTTAATTTGAATGAAAAAACACTAAAGCTAGGGTTACACACTGTAATTTTAGAAGAGTCACATTTCCGACTATACAACCGCGTTTAAACTTTTTCTTTTCAATCTTCCCAGACAGGAAAGCCAGCAATAATGCTACTTCCTCAGAATGCAAAGTTTCGAACAGTCGACAGCTTTCGGATTCAGCTGTCTGCGACTGCCTGAGAGATTGATGTGTGGATCATTAACAGCCTCGGTCGTCCGTGTACACTCCCCTCTGGAGTCCAAACAGTCAGTGTGTTGCCAGCCTTAGCTGTCTAACAAGAGAAAGATGTGAGCCGATAAATTGAATTTAAATTAGGTCTACGAACATGTTTTATTTAAACTGTTCGGAGTTACATGTACAACAAAAGATAAAGACAAACGTTTTTTAATGCATTATCATTGTTGGTGCCACTCGTACTCGTAGCTTTGTTCTATAAATTCTTATGAACTCCTTAAGAGTCAAAATGTGTTTACACTCGCGGCTTGAATTTCCCGAGATTTGATCTCTAGTCCCATTATTCTGAAGTATAGGGTCAATAATTTTGAAAGCTCAGGAACAACAATCTCAAACAATATTTGCAACAGTAGCAGATACTGCAGAACGCAAACATAAAGCGACAATTGGTTATAACTATCCGTTATCAAAAGCAGTTTTCATAGCCCCCGTTTCGCCCCAAGCCTTTAAATCGATAGCTATAATTAGCACCCGAAACGAAGTCTTACGATATCTAGTATCTAATCGATACAAGAGATCCATTTTACAATTGTGAAAGAAACCTTACTGGAGGCAATTTCAGACAGCCTCCCGCTGCGTTAACCGAATAGGACTGTGACTCCACCGGAATTTTAAGAATGCGAAAAAAGTTAAGCGAATGTTTGTACTGCCGTGAACGTCAACTAGGCATGCCATTTCGGCATGCCTAGTTGACGTTCCTAACAAGGAACTACTGTATTATATTAACCTGGAACTGAGAACCTTGTTATGTTTATGGCTGATGTCTTACTTTTCAGTACACTTATTATTACTATTCTCCTGCCTTTATCGCCAATTTATTTGAGGTCGGCGCAGCACATTATCTTCTTCCATACTTCTCTATTACTCGTCATCTAAGCAGTATTTTTTTTTTCGGGATGAAATGTCTGATAATAACAATAACGTTTTTATGATAATAGATGGCGCCACTTGCAACGGCCAAACAACAAGCACAGTTCAACCCAAATTGATTGCCAAATTTTAAATTAACCTGAGCGAAGCCGCGAGCAAAAGCTAGTTCGAACAAAATGAATGTGTACTAGAATGATTTTATATTAGCATCTACCTTATAATGGGTATCATTTAAGCTATCACCAATTTAATTAGTTTTGTGTTTCTTAAATAATAGGGTTTGTCCTCAAAATAGTAGATCTGTCACCAAAATGGAATCATCAAATAATATCAAAACGCTTACCTAAATATTAATTAAGAATTACTTGGAAATAATATCAATCATCAAGTAATTTTATTAGGTTACAAAATAATAGAAGTGTCACGAAAATTGAATCATCAAACAATGTAAAAATGTTTACATAAAACTCCAAACCACAGGTCCAAACTAAGGCGTAGTCGACGGAGCCCCGCTACGCGGGGCTCCTATTTCTCTCTGTAGGGTTTAAAGTAACCTAACACGAAGGGGATGGCGGGGTCTAGTGAGCGAGCGGAGCGAGCGAACTAAGACCCCGACGAACCTAACCTGTCCGAGTTGATGTGCCCTATGTCTCTAAGGAACTGATCTATTTATTTGGTGACAGATCTACCATTCTGAGCACAGAGCTATTATTTAAGTAACAAAACTGTTATTATAAGAACGAAGTTTATATTCATGTAATGCAATATAATTTTATTGGTTATCGATCTCTTATTTTACACATATATTAACATTAATTTGATAATTCATACCTGGGAACAATTTTTGTTTATCTGAGAACGAAAATATTTCGTGGCGATAGATCTATTTATTAGGTGATACAACTTGATGACAAATATAAATTTTGGTGATAGAAAATATAGTTCCCCCTTATAATTACTATGTACAATACAACACTATAATCGGAACCTGTCAGCAAATTTCACTACTGATCTTTTACACCATAAAATCAAATGGGAAATAATGAAATAACTAATCCAGTACAGCAGATTTTACGATGTCTTAATGAATAGTATTGCAAAACCTGGCACGTTTACAATTATTTACCAAGAGGTAGTCTGGTTCTTAAGTTTTATAACTATTTATAAACTCGCCTCTAAGTGATCCCATTTAAGTTAACGATGAAATATCTAAATGGTCTCGTAAACAAGGCGAGGAATGGGCCACCCGCTATCTTCCTGAAGGTGTAGTACAGGGTAACTAAGGAATTATATTAACAGAATGACATCACCGTCTTCCTTTCTGCTAATAAAGAATAATAAACGTTAGACGTCAATCCTTAAGTTAAATTACGATGTTTGGAAGACTTACTAGCGGTAGATTTTGCATGCTGCAATTTGATCCCGTGCAAGAGTTAACAAAGATTGAATCGCATCAAGAACCCACAAGGAATCTGTATTAAGAAGAAGACAAAGAGAGAGAGAATCAAAATCAAAAGTAATTCATTCAAATAAGGTTCAAGATCAGCACTTTTTGAATGTCAATCACAAAAGACAGTCACCAGAAACACCCGAACTTCGTCAGAAGAAGAAGTAAAATAGACCTCAAGGTAAACGACGAACAGCAAATATGTATAAACAAAGTGTCAACGACCGTTGTTATAATGACGACCTGCCTCAATATATAACGTTACAAGCTAAACGAAAACTAACCTCAGAAAACATAAACTCCGTAGACCAAAATAACGTTTGAACGGTACTGCAAACCACAAACTGTAAAATCAGTCAATTCGTAATGACTCCAGTACAACAATTGATAAAAACTACAATGCCTAAAGCAAGAATTCTAAGTCTAATTTAATCTTATGAAATTCAACAAAAAAGTTGTTTACCGATTATTTCGTAACTTTGCCTTTCAAAACCTATTAAGAAAATAATAGAAGCCACAATGAGACGTATAGTTTATTCTGGTAATACTACACAATACACTTTCGAAATTATTGGCGATTAGCTATAGTGGAACACAAAAACTGATGTGTTTGTAACTGGAGCATTACGTACTGTTTTTAGAACGCAAGGTATATTTATATTTTTTGCCCCATGTCTTCAAATAATAAACAGTCGATATAAGGAAGTTGTTATCATAATTTCAATGTCTCAACTAAATAACAAGAAGAAATAACTAGAAAAGCAAGACGGGAACTTCAAAGAAACAGAAGCTGATGGTACATAAAAGGTGAGTAAAGATAGCAACCTACTAAACAGAGAAGCTATAGAAGAAGATAACAACATTACAAAACAAACTCATAGCATCGTTGATATGGAATAAGAGGACGGTGTAAAAGCGTGCCTTGATAAAGGTCCGAAAGATGGTATTTAATTTAAGAGCGTAGCCAATATTATATAATTAGGTATACGTGATCGATGAGACTATTTATCAAACCAATTCATAAATCGTAACTCTCAATGCATTATCCAAGTATTTGAATAAGCATTCCAAGTAATATCGAGAGTATTAAATTAGATTTATTACTATCAAAGCAAATCTCACATATTTTACATTGAACGCTTATACTAGTAGTAATTTCTGCCGTATTAAGTACTTCAGTAAATCAAGTTTCAATTGGTGTTATGGTATCAAGTCAAAATAAAACTTCGGCAATACAGCCAGAGATGATTATCGTTTGGCCAATGCTCAGAGATGGCTAGAGCATACCAAAGATACATTTAAGCAAAGAAACGCACACGCATCACCGTTCCATGGCATTGTTCAAGAAGAGGCTATGGTAATAAGCCAGGTGTAGCACAATGGTACTGAATCAGTTGATTTAGTATCGAGAAGGATAGCCAAACATGGTAACTTGGGCGTTATAAATCATAATACGAAAACTGGAAGCGACTTGCAGAAATGAATACTCAATTATAAACTAGCGCTTATGTAAAAATGACAGCTGTGATACTGTGATCCGCTTGTTGTGTATGATTCTTGGACGGTGTTGCGAAGGCCTTGTAAGGGTGTGTCTTTGGCGCAGAAAATTTAGCACGAAAATTTCTAATCATGAAATTATCATATTTCTAAAGCTATTTGGGTGCAGGAAGCAGAAGCATTGGAACGGTATTTGTAAGTTTTGAACTCTTTCTATACAAGTGTTGATCCCAGTATTGATAGTCCATGTGCATTCTTTAAATATCTTCGTAAATCATAAATAATCGTTCTTTGAAACGGTTTAAACAGTATTAAATTCCAAAAGATCATTTCAACCGTTTCATGGTAGTTTTATTAACTTCATGCTTGTCTATAAATCCACATTTAATGTTACATTCCTCTTATATTTACGACTCGAACTTCCTGCATCACTGAGCAAGAAAAACAAATGGAATCGGTTAAATCAAGCTTTATTATTTAAATCTTTAAGAGCATCACAAAACATGTGCAAACAATAATCGCAATTCCACATGCTCTGTGAGAATTAATTATAAACCGCAAATAAACAAGGAAATATATAATAAATTGCGTATATGTATTACTTAGCCCTGGTCCATTGTGCGTTTACCGATGCGAACCGAACCACTGTCATGGGATAAACAGGTCTATAAAACATACTGATTGCTTGAGTAACATCGATAAATACAGCTCTAGTGAAAAACGTTAGTTGACAATTTTAATAGACCATTCTGTAAGTTAACCGTTCCTCGGCAAGGATTTATATCTTCTCTTTTAATTGTTCCGGGAGATATTTTCCAAGTTTCTTAAGGAATGCTAGGCTTGAAAATATGGAAAGCATTAATTTAAAAGTAGAAAAATATATTAGCTTGTTAAGAACGTTAATCGTCTATTTAGTTGCAAGTGCTGTTGTTTTATTGAAATTCTTGGACTAATTTCGCACAACGATCAATCAAGCACATAACCAGTTTATGCGGATTTCTCATTGTACGGGAAATGTATACAAAGCGAGGCCATATTATCATCATCATTTCAGCCGAAAAACTCGCATCCAGCAGATCCCCGCAACTTTCAGCAAGTCATCGGTCCACCTAGTGGCAGGCTTCCCAACGCATCGTCTTCCGGTTCGCGGTCGCCATTCCAGAACTTTCCGGCCCTATCGGCCATCCGTTCTGCGAGCAATATGCTCTGCCCACTGCCACTTAAGTTTGGCAATTCTTCGGGCTTCGCCGGTAAGTTCGCCTTGTTGGTTATCCTCATTTCTGATTTGATCACGCAAGGAAACTCCGAGCATAGCCCTCTCCATTACCCTTTGGTTGACTTTAAGCCTTCTGATGAGGCCCATTGTGAGCGACCACGTTTCGGTCCCGTATGTAATCACTCGTAACACACTTTGGTAATAAACTTTCGTCATGAGACACTGCAGAGGCCATTTTATACTCGAAATGTATAGATAGATGTGTCGTCGTATGTACTAGCTGTATTAAAGTAATTACTAAGCGTCTTACGAATAACAGTATGGATACTTAGGACATAAATCGTGCGAAAAATATGCAAGTTAAGACTATAATGCTTTAATCGAATGCATGGGCGTAGCATACACAAAACGGTTAACAGTTTCTGTCGTCTAAACTGCAAGAGAAAACAAATGTCAGGAAATAATTGGATATAAATGAAAACGGCATTTCAAAATGTTGTTTCTAACAGAATGTATGGAATTAATAAATACTGTTGCTAAATTCTATCTTCAAGGAGTTTTCGTTTCGTGTCATCAAGAAGATGATATTTCTGTGCCCTAACCTGTTTGGTCGATAATTATGTTCTTAGCCTTTTTTAAGCCTTTTCCTTCTTGTTTGCGCCTTTTGTAATACCTTTTTAACATTGAGGAACGCAAATAATATGAACATGAAAGATGATCTATGTGAAGTTTTTCATTATAGCCACATCCAACATCACACCTGCACATCAAACAACACCCATCACGCCTGTAATCCCCGAAAGATTAGGCAGAGTTGTACCCATGAGTTCACCCACATTTCGCCAGTTATGTTTAAGTCCCATGTAATAGGAGCCGAGCCTATTGCCGTCAACCGTGCATAAATCCAGATTCCGTGGCTGCTACTGAGAAATTCTTGATCAATAATTAAACCCTACATCACATTGCCCGACCTGGGAATCGAACCCAGAACCTCATGCTCAGTATTCGTGGTGCAAAATGTTTTAAAATTTTCTATAATTATTTCATTATAGAAAATTAATAATTTAATTTATATTATAATTTCATTAATTCATTGGGAGTTGTGTTCTACCCTCTGTTGTACATAGGCTTCCTCCCTGATCCGTGCGAGTCTTATCCAGATCTTTCTGATGATTTTTTCTAGATCGTTGACCGTACTGCGTATCCGCCTACACTCCTTTCCTATGATTATCACTGATCAAAACGGTTCTTTCTCCCATCATTCACTGACTCCCAAGCCAACGCAACACGCATCCATTCATCACCGTTCACAAGTAAACAGGCAGACCACCTGCCTATCGGTTTAGCATAACGAAGTGCAATTTATAGAACGGCCTAACTAACTACGTAGGCGGCGTTTAGCTCACTACAAGTTGACTATAAGTTCGCTATAAAGGCTTTTCTGGACTGGCCACGGACTTTAAAGGGAAAAGTATGGTTTTATTGCAAGTTGTACTTGAAGTACGGTTATGGAAAGATGTTGCCGGCTGATCTTTATTAGGTTTTTATTTGAACTAATTGTGGGGGCTTTTTATGGCGTTGGACAAGTACTTGTTACCTGTAACAAGATGGTGTGAGTTTCTATGTATAAGTTTTTATTTCTTATTTTGTATTAGTTTTCTTAGCCTAAGGAAATACTGTTGAATGTTGTATTCAGAACGTTTAAGTATCTACACTTTTCTGAGCTCTGTGGCAAATCGACTACAGATAATTTAGAAATCTCGATAACAAGAAAAACACTAACACAAAACAACACACACAAACTTAGTACCGTAACATCACAATTCGACAGTTTACTCCATTTTCCATACAATTTACACCGACAAGCGTCAACACAAAAATAAAATATAGTTTCAAAGGACAAGACTTCCTACGTATAAATAAACCATTGTGCAACCACTGTCATAATCCCGTGAATCGCGAATATTATGTATTGCCATGAAGAAATGGAAGGCCTATGTGTATTTATGGCATGACTAGCTTCTACCCGTGGCTGCTCTCGTTCCGATGTCGGAAATTGGGGAACGCATTACAGTGATGAAAAGTCCTAACCCAGGTACCTGTAACTCGGCTTTGCGTGTGCCAATAATCATTCAACATCATTCTCCTTTTTCCTATTTTAATTGGGGTCGGCGCATCAAATCTTCTTCCTCCATACTTCTATTCTCTACTTCTATATTCTTATCATTTCTTATTCTATACTTCTATATTACTCGCCATTTCAGCAGTCACCTCCTTTATAATAACCATATCACCCTTCACACAGTCCATCCATCATTACTTTGGTCTTTCCCTACTCGTATAACCATCCACATTCATCCGCAAAACTTTCTTCACAATATTTTCATACCCTTACCATGACAACCGATCACCACCTTCGTCCACAATCATGTTAAAGTGTGAAAAGGTAACAACAGACAGACTTTTTTACTTATTTAATGGCATCTCGCAGTTCAACCTTGGAGGTTGTCGTCTGCTCAACCGGAGTATCTGTGGGTGCCTTGAGTATAAGGCCTCCAGCCAGGGCATAAAGAAACTTACAAACCAAGCGACTACACGCTAAGGGCACCCCCTGTGGGCTACGAGCCTCGGCTTAGGGCGTCGCTGGGGAAGACAGCATGGGGACAGGCTGGATCTGAATGATACAACAGACAGACACAGATACTCTACTATGGAAGGATAGACCGCAAAGAAATAGAAGTCCCCTGTATACTTATGTCATGATTCATATGACATAATCGACATCTGTATCGGTACACGGGTTAGCTTGTACCAGACGATTTATTACGAGGATGATATTGCGAGATTAGATCCAGTGCGAATCTAGATTTAGTTTGATGTATTGGAATAGGCGAGAGTTTGATTAGCTAAGCTGTTCATGTAATATTAAGACATCCCAGCTAAGATTGATCTTCAAACATCTAGCTTAAGCATAATCAGCCAGTAATGTTCCCACTGCTGGGACACAGGTGTCCTCACTATTAGAGGGAGTAGGCTGTAATTCACGCAGGCCCAGTACTGGTTGGTGTCACATGTCTTCGATTTTTTTGTATGCATAGTATCAGTCATTGATCATTGTTAGTATCATCATTGCTATCTTGATATTCAGCTACTTCACATCCGCTTAACTGTTAACAATACCTTATAGCGTACCAATTTATTCTAGTTGTTAAACACAACAAAAAAAAACAGCCTATTACGATAGCGCCATTCAAATTGCAGTTTAAGAGCCCATGCTACCTCAAATAGCTTTGCGTGATCCTCCGTTACGCCGAAAATACTGCAGCATTAATTTTGAAATAAATATATGTTAAAGTTGAGGATTAATGTTAAGTACTATGTTAGACGAAAACACGATTCCATAAAATTGACTCGATAGAAAAAAATTCCAAAGTTACCTCTAAACCGAACAATTAACCGCTGGTATTCAAAAAATACTGCAAATTAGATCATGAAACTTGGCATACTAACTGAACTAACTATAACGCAGGGCTTATGTTTTTTATTTTTCTTTAATTACTATTATTTTCACCGTAAAAAGAAATTACCTAAACTATCGGCGGCGTATTGTATTTGTTCACTGCCGCCCAACCCCCGCTCAGTCTCGCTTCGGCTTTCGAACGGGATGGCTGTGTCGCTTGCGCACAGAACACACATTACGCAACAGGACGAAAACGTAAAATTAAAACATTGAAGTGCTTAGGTTTTTAGTGTTGGCGCAATGGGAAATAAGCGTAATAAAAATAAGAAGCGACTAGGTTGGCGTAAAGAAACAGGCAAACATATGATAAACGTAATGAAGTAATATCTACTTACAGTATTATTGATTACAAAATTTACAAACATGTAAGTAGATAGCATATGACACGTTTGGTGCAGTGGCTAAGTGGTTGGCTGCTGCGCTAGGGGTCGCAGGTGTTTCTGTATTTGTGAAGATCTGTGTTTGTAACTTTGTAAGTTTACAAACAAAAATGAACCGTCCACGATTCAAAGGAAATCCAGTGTGGGGAAACTTTTATAAAACTAAAAAAAGTTACATAAGTAAATAGGTTTGTTTTTGTATCATGACAACAAAATAAGTATAGGTATCTACATAAATGTAGTAATTATTTTTTTATAATTTTGCCCCATTCCAGGATTTCTCCTACATCGGAGACTGTGCGTTTACAAACACAAGTCTTCACAATTACCTATCTGCACGCTATAAAAATATTTGTACCGTGTGGTATCGAACCCGCGACCCGTAGTGCATCAGCCAAGCGCTTAGAAAGTAATAAAAAAAATAGGTATCTTCGGTAAGAACCTACCTATCTGACTGCAGGAAACAAAACTGTAACTTACTTATCCGACTGTAGTGCTACCTACCACATACCTGCATACAATTTATGAACTTACTGACGCGGACGTACCTTGGTAGTTTAGCTAAATAATTATTATGTATCCTTCCAGATGACGTTGATTACACAGTACTGAAGGCGATGGTGATAAAGAGAATATTCGGGTAAATTCGTGAGTATCTTCTGCCGACCTAAAAATGTTTACTGATCTGTTATTAGTACACACGGCTACATAATTATCAAGCTATACTTATCCAGTATAAGCTGATCTCACATTGTATAGGCATTCCGTACAAGGAGAGGTCAGCTTATACTGGAAAAGTATAGCTTTGATATGTAGCCACGCGTAGTCTGCAGTTCTGCACCCAATTTGTATTTCCAATATACACGTAGGTAGTAGTATTCATTGTTATTCATGCGGCAAGACTGCTTTTCGAAGATTTCGTTGTTTTCGTCTTGTTTTGTATATTTATAGGGTTCCTTATCCAAATGATAAATAAAAAGATGTAAGGTCTAAGTAGGTATTAACTTGCCCCGTGTGATTGTTACAGGACCCAAATACCTTCGGATGATGTAGGAATAAATTCGGACGAAACAAATCTTCATAATATATTACAGAATATAGAATTGTAAGTAATAAATACATGTTTGACAGGGCAGTCACTATCGCTTGGACTTCGTTTGCGATACAGGATTAAAAATTGCCAATGTCCTTCTCCAGAACATGGTCTACCCATGTGCCAAATTACATCCAAATCCGTTCAGCCGTTTTAGTATGAAAGGGTAACAAACAAACAAACTCACTTTCGTATTCATAATATTAGTTAGGAAGTTAGGATTATAATTTCTTACTTCATATACCAAAACTATCTTTTTTTTTTCAGATTTTTACCCAACCCTCCGCAGTACGACACATCAGAAAATGAATGTGATGATGATGATACTAATTGGTACTTACTAGATTTTTTTTTAATGAGAAGGTTGTATGTTGAAATGCAGATTTGCAAGAATCCATCAAATATTTTTATTCTGGTCATTTCAGGTACGAACTGTACGAAGTGAGTTTAAATAATCCTGTAGAAGGGAAAGTTGTTTTTGTGTAGTAATAAATATGCCAATTATAGGTTTAAGTGAAGTAAAATAAATGTTGTATAACTTTGACGATGTTTAATTACTTTCTAAAACCGTATGGTATATCCCATACCTACCTAACCTACCCTAACCTACCTACCTATCCTACGTACGTACCTACCTATATTACCTACCTATCCTACGTACGTACCCACCTATACTACAAATCTTCCCACGTACGTACCTAGCTATCCTACGTACGTACCCACCTATACTACAAATCTTCCTACGTACGTACCTAGCTATCCTACGTACGTACCTAGCTATCCTACGTACGTACCTACCTATCCTACGTACGTGCCTACCTATACTACATACCTTCCTACGTACGTACCTACCTATACTACATACCTTCCTACGTACGTACCTAGCTATCCTACGTGTGTACCTACCTATCCTACGTACGTACCTACCTATCCTACGTACGTACCTACCTATCCTACGTATGTTCCTAACTATCCCACGTACGTACCTACCTATCCTACGTACGTACCTTCCTATACTACGTACGTATGTACCTACCTATACTACATACCTATCATACGTACGTAACTACCTATACTACATAAGTACCTACGTACGTACCTTTCTACCTAAACTACCTACCTACATACTTACATACAAAAAATATAGTATTTTAGGGGATTTTTCGCTGCGGGTGCGTACCAGTCACAGTTTAATACAAACAAGTGTGATAATTGAATTAGCGATGTAAATATAGTATTTTTCGTACTATATTATTTTTCTATATTATATTATATGTAAGTATAGTACAATCGACTATAATATAGTACGGGTGGCAACCACAGTCACATTACACACAAACACGGCGAAAACTATAAAACACAAACTACTACTAAACCAATGGGCGGAACCCTCAGCGCAAAGTTGGCTCGCGCTTGACTGGAATTTTGTAGCAGTAGGTAAATTATTTCGCACGGTAACGACATCAAGCTATAACTTTCCAGTATAAGCTGATTTCGCATTATATAGGCTTTCCATTCAATGAGAGGTCAGCTTATACTGGAAAATATAGCAAGATGAGTAGCTGTAGCCGTTAGTAGGTACAACATTGAAACTAAATTTGCTATGTATAATTTTATGTTCATTTATTGACAAGTTAATATTATAATCATTTGATAATTTTATTACTTAGTACCTACTCGTCCGATAATCCAGTTTACTCTAACAAAATCGCTTCGACCGCGTGCGCCCGCGTGACCGCGAGCAGTAGTGTGCGAGCGAGATAAAGAGTGAGTGTGGCGCGGCGAAGTGGGGGCCAAATTAGAATTTGAGCTGAGGTTGTATAGGCTCTTAACTTTCTATACCAAAAGAATCAATTACGCTTATCATATCACACATCTAATTTTATCATTCAAATGTTCAATGTTGTTTTCTCGCAACCACATAAAAGGTAAGGAACGTTTCAGATCGCAAATTGATTCATTAGATATTTGATTAACCCCGTATACTGCGATTTTCCTGGACGATATGCTAAGTTGGTCTAGATATCGAAGTCAGGATAAGGGACAAAATTGATACAGAATGCCCACTACATTCATGATAAACAACAAGCATCGTATCTAGATATCGGCAATTGCACAATTTACAAAATTATCGGGAATGCTAATTGCAAATAACGTTTGGTCTTGAATCGACAACAAGATGTGATGAACAGCCCCCGTATTCACAAACGCTCGGTGCTACAGACCATCAAACTGAACATGTTCATCATAAAACATGTTTTTAGCAAAAAAAAATATCTGCTGCCCCATAGAAAATTACAATACCTATTCGACCCAAATGTATAGGCAGCTGATATTTTTTTTTGCTGCAATTTTTATTTTATTTTGAGAAACATGTTCAGTTGGTGGTCTGTAGCACACCCTTATGGATGTATATACCCTTTCCGTTACACCCTGTATATTTTTTTTAATCCTAACTTTATTGACATTCGCTTTTAAGTTGTCCTTCTGTATTCTGCCCTTATTCCACGTGCAAAGTTACGATATCTTAGTAGGGATAAGGCGTGCATTTACATGTACAAGGCGGCCGCATACTATGTTAGAACGGTTTGTTCCTCGTGGCTCCAATGCCGTACCGATGCCGGTTCAAAGTTTACTGGTGTAGCTAGGAATGTATGTTACATTCTTCTGTGCGTAGTACGGTTAGATTCGGTCCTGTTTCTTTTTGAACATGTGTTTGTAAGTTAGACATGTGTTTTTAGGGTTCCGTACCCAAAAGGTCAAACGAAACCCTATTACTGAGACTTCGCTGTCCGTCAATCCGTCCGTCACCAGGCTGTATCTCATGAACCGTGATAGTTAGCCAGTTGAAATGTCCACAGATTATGTATTTCTGTTGCCGCTATAACAACAAATACTAAAAACGGAATAAAATAAATATTTAAAGGGGGTTTCCGTACAAAAAAGTGATATTTTTTTGCTCGCTTTTATAAATAATGGTTCGAATCCGACTCGCACTTGGCCGGTTTTTTTTTTATGTGATCTTTACAGAAAAGTAGCATCGACTGTTCAATTTACTGACGTTTGGTCATTCTTAAGAGCAAGCGCATCTTTATGTTTCTGTTCATCGTTTGACAGTCTCGTTGGTTTAGTGGTCACCAGAGCATGAGGTCGTGCAATGCAACTGCTGAGCGTGAGGTCCTGGGTTCGATTACCAGGGTCAGGCAAAGTCACAGTTATAATATTAGTAGGATTTAACACAAGCACATTATTTAATTCTAATGTCTAACATATTGTTTACTTTTAACATTGTTTTTTTTTTTTTAATTCTAATTTTATTTTTAATGTTCAAGCAATAACTTGTACGTGTGGTGTAACTGTTAGTGTAAGTTAGTTATCTATACTTAATAATATTATAAAGCTGAGTTTGTTTGTTTGCTTGAACGCGCTAATCTCAGGAACAACTGGTCCGATTTGTAAAATTCTTTCAGTGTTGGATAGCCCATTTATCGAGGAAGGCTATGCTATAAAGGGTGCAAAACACCTCTTAACGAAGCCGAAAGGCACTGGTTCTCCCTGTGATTGCGATATTTTTTTTGTTCTACGCCATACCTGGGAACCCTCTAGTTACGGAGATATTAGGGGTCAAAGTTCCAACTTTTTGACAAGTATTTTTTTTAATACAAGTTTTTAATGTATGATTTTAACTTTAAACACCTTCACGACCCCCGTACTATTCGATCCGTCCATCAGCACAATGTTTTGAGTGCGTTACATTGAGTTCTACCACAAAACATGATTTTACACCCCCCAAAAAAAAAGTTCTTTCCCAGCAATAATTTTTGCGTAAAGTTACTTAGTTTCATGTACAGAATGCTTGGTTGACGGCTTCGTGATGAGGTGATTTACACGGTGTATAAAATCACGCTAAAACCAATAGGAGCGGAGCAGCAATGAAAATGTTGCAAAAACAGGGAAAATATGACGCAGACGAAGTTGCGCAGGACAACTAGTAAATAAATAAAAATATTACCGTATCTAGCGCATCCAATTCTTCACATGCTAAATTGCCTTCTAGCATAAACCTAGGAAAAGGAATTACATTATACAGGCCCTAAACGTAATCGTGTATAAGCAGTATAAACGAACACATAGGCCTGAGAGCTAAGATGGTGGGTGACCCACTTTACATTTTACGATTCAAGCCTTTGATTTGATGGTGCATTCGTGATACACTCGTCTGCCTTATGCAAAATTAAACTGGTGGTTTTAAACCCTTAGTAATAATGTTTGGCCCAGATATTTGATATCGGTTGGAGATCTGGTATTAATTTACTGTTTAGTAGTCATTGGGTCAGTTGGTATACCTATGTATAATATGAATTAGAAATCTGTACTCCTCGAAAGAACGGGCGATTTTAAAAAACTATTTATTTATTGGGAATTTGGGATGAGCATGATTTCTTACATTTTGTTAAGACAGGCAGTGATTCCGCCTTTACAAAGCTTTTTAACTCTTATTTATCAAGGTAGACAGATATTCATTGAGATTTATCTTTAGTTCGTGCCGGGACAGTCATGATATCTGCAGATGTAGGAAATTTTAACGAGAATTCGATGAACTTCATTATTACTTATTGGTCTTATTAACATGGTGTTACGGTGAAAATAGTGACATTACTGTAGAAGCAAAAAAAGTAAAACAACACAATGATCGCCCTAAAAGGCAATAGCTATTGTTTTGCCCAGATTTCACGGTGAAGTGATCAACACGTAATTGATTTAATTTGCGAACAAAAAAAAGACAACGTTGCCGGCTTTGCTTTTATTTACATAATGACATCCAAACAAATAATTCGTTTCTATTCGGTTAGAAGACAAAATCGTAACAGGAAAACTGCATCGTAACGAATCGATTTTAATCAACTCGATCTAAAATGGAACTTAATCGATATTTTTTAACTCTACACAATATCTCGTGCTACAATTTTTTATTAGTATTGGTCTGTTGAGACACAATTGAATTGTTAATTTTGTAATGGCGTTTCGATAGATCTAGATGTAATTATAGCGATGTATTTGTACGCTAGAAGTGGGTCAGACAATGTTACTTAGTTGTTACTTAGAATGTTGACAATGTATGTACAGGTAACAATGTATATTGTATGTATTAGAAACTGGCGCGGTGTAAGGAAGGTTGTCAAAGCTATAACTTAAGCCAGAGTTACCTACTTGTATTTGACACTTGCACATTAACCTATTTCAGCTATCTTAATCCCTGAATTCGGTACCTTTCTTTCGTGACTCCCAGATTTTTAGGGTTCCGTACCCTATTACTGGGACTTCGCTGTCAGTCCGTCCGTCCAAGAAAAGTGATTTTTTTGCTCGTTTTTATAAATAATGGTACGGAACCCTTCGTGCGCGAGTCAGTCTCGCACTTGGCCGGTTTTTTTTTTCCTTACTCTCAGCAGAGAGTACCCAATCTAGCTGGGCTTCCCTACTATCTGGGGTTACATAACATAATATCACGACTGTAATCCCAGAAGGGTTAGGCAGAGGTGCACCTAATAGTACACCCACATGTCGCCGTTTAAGTTCCATGTTATAAGGGGCGAGCCTATTGCCATCAACTGGGCACAAATCCAGACGGCGTGGCTGCTACTGAGAAATTCCTGATGGAATAAAACTTTGCCCGACCTGAAATTCGAACTCATGACCCCTTACTCGGTTGTCGCGCTTGGGACCCTTACAACAACGAGGCAGTCAGATGTAGCGTGGTAGATGGGGGCAGTATGCAGAAATATAGGCCTCTGCCATAGTGGACTGTAATAGGCTGAGTTGATTGATTGACTGTAGACCGAGCTTCACACTTTAAGGCCAAAAAAAAGTTGAGATTAGACGTAACCTACATAATAATTTGATTTACAATGAGAATTAAACGGCTTTCGATGATCATCAGTATTGAAACTGTACTTATTCCCCTTTATAAGTAGTCACCGAAGTATTGAATCCACTCCTTACTTACTCGAAAATACCAGTATACAGTACACAGCTTGCATTGTGGACCACCTGACCACGTCTCCGGTAATCACAATGATTAATTCAAACAATTTTCAATCTGGCAGACCGTCGAACAAATTGCCCTCGCCCACATAATAAAATTCCTTTCGTACGGAACCATCGTGACGTCTATAAATGTAACGGTGTAAATGTTGCTGTGAAGCTGGGAAGATAGACAAACTTAGAAGTTTAAGTTAATCCCGAGATTAAGAAGGAAAATGTATAAATTATGTTAAAGAACTTGTTTCGTAATTTTTCTAGGAATTCGTTATATCGAAAGATTCGTACCAATGGGTAGTGAAATATGACATGTCAACCAAAAACTCTATCAACCTTACGACAGCCTACAATAACATGCCATGGGTGTTAGGGAATAGAACAAATTAAACATAATGCACACAATGAATGACATCGAATACAAAATATTAACATACATTAAAAATTGAACTTGGATTATAAAGTAATGCTTTATAAGTACAGACATTAGCACATCAAGCTACCCGAAACTGTCTTTCCCAATCAACCTTTTTTTTTTTTTGGGGATGGGAAATCATCAAATGACTTCTCCCGCCCTGGACGGAGCGGGAGGGAGTGTCAGACTTGTATTGACTAAAACCCATCCATGTTCCTTCTTCGCCCTTTGTGTTCCAGGGCCGCGGTATCTCTTTCGAACAACCCGCAACCCTGGCAGGCATCGGCCCTCTCGGACCCCTTCCGATTTGCTGACATCTCCTTGTGGCGCGCGTGGAACACAAACGCGCCGTCGGCACGGCCAGTCGTCATAAGACGGACGAACGGTGAGCTGGCCCATTACTCACCGTCCACAGGCCCGCGCCTACGGTGGCCGGGGGCCACTGGTTGCCCCCCGACGCCCGGGGCATCTCCCGCGGCGGCTGGGACGTGAGGTTCTCTCCCTCTCGCGTTCCGCCACCTCCTTCGCAAGCATGACTGCTTCGCAGAAGGAGGCGACGGCTTCCCATTCCCTCTCGCTCCGGACCATGGATTGAACCAGGGTCGGACGCGAGAGGTCGCCGCCGCCAATCGCCGCTACGAGGACACGGCGGTGCTCAGCCCAAGCGGGGTAGAGCTCCCCGGTGGGCTCCACCATGTCCTCCGTTCCCAATCAACCTTGAATCTGATTCTTTAACGATAAAGACATATTTTTCTCTTCATTCTCTCACACACTATCGTCTACATTTCTTTTTCATTTTTCCTTTCGCAGGTCTGCTGGCAGAAATTTCGTATGAAATAAGCAGTACCTTTGTACTCAAATGTTTTACGTTTTTTCCTGTGTTCTCTACTGTGTACCTGTACATAAATAGTGAAATAAATAAATAAAGTTGAAAATCTATAAAATAAAATTGACAGATTGATGTAGCTTGATGACCTAGCGTCTCTACCATACATTGAACTTTAAAGAATAAAACTGACACCCAATATTTTACCGCCATTCAACCTTTCACAATAACATAAATAATTCCAGCCAATTTTAGCGTATCCGCCCACAACTGAAAAGTCGACAAACATTGTTATTCGAGTAATAAGAAGGCCGCTTATTACACCGACGCGTAACATCAGAAACCCATTAGCGTTGACGATTTATTAACCAAAAGGTGTAACCGCCACTGTTATAACACCATGCATGTATTCGATACTTTACATTAGTTAACATAATTCGGACATAAAGTAAAATCAATGACTTCACTCTGTATAATAATGTCAATTGAATTACCTGTAATTTATTTGGAGACTTCTAATTGATGTTTAGACCCAGCTAACGATATAAAACCTGAATGTTATTGGCCATCAATCAAAATTGAGATGGATTAGGCTGCGGTCTCTTCCTAGCAATTGAAAGTAGAATGAGAGACAATTATAATCCGTGTTGTGTAACAGTGACGATCACAGAATTCTAGTTCGTACGGATAAATCTTTTTGGAATAGCACCCAGATTTTCTATGGATTATACAGTATGTTAGGTTAAACGAGGGACATATTGAGGGAGGGTATTCAGTATTCGATTCTCGTCCCAAATATGTAAAAAACCTATAACGTATATAGAAGAATTTTTAATGTTTTGTTTAGTGCCTAGATATTTTGGACTGTCTTAAGCCAGGTAAGTTTAAAGTATGAAGGGTAAATGGATTATACCTAAGAGTCATTGGCCGCTCACATGTTCTGCGATAGTATTAAGTCGCTAGCGCAAGGGTGTATACACGTTGCGTGACATTTGCGAAAATTTTGGTATGGTTCTGTCTGTTATTTATCAGTGTTTTTTTTTGTGTATATTTTTATTAGTATCATGTTAGCATGTACTATTATGGGTTTGAATATGTTCCTCGTTTAAACTAACATACTGTATTTAGGTAAATTTGCGTGAATTCTAAAATATTCCATTTGACCGTTCAAATAGGCTTCCCCCACTGACCGTACCACCAAAGATTTAGGGGGAGATAACGCCATAATTGCACATGGTGGGTAGATCTGTAATCGCAGTACAGTGAAAATGGTCAATGTTGCAAATCCAGTTGTTTATGAATAAGGAATGTTTTGATTATATAAAATATAAATGAGACGCAATCCAGCAGAAGGAACGATAGCAAATCTCTCGATTAACAGTTGAATGAAAACCTGTTCAATGATAAATGGGGAAATGGATAAGCGTATGTATACAGTACGAATCGAAATATACCCTTAATTGAGGAACAAAGTGCAGTTTACCACACATTGAAAGTTAACCAGCAAATAAATCAACGCAATTGAAGTCGCAAGCGAAAGCCGTTTTACGAATGATCTCCTTTTTTGACTGCTGATATTCGTACGCTTGGAAACGAAAGTAAATAGATGTAGAGAGGATTGGTAGAAAGTAAAACCGATCTGTGTGGTCCTAGGCTAGAACGGGACCCCTTCTTTTTTGAAGAGGCTTGATTATAGGATGGGTAAAATTATTTTTATGTAAAAAGTCATAAAGCAATTAAATATTGCAAGAATTGTGTGGTGCACACTATCAAAGATGGCTTGGATGGCAAACAAACTTACATAAACAACTGGAACACTTAACATCGCATCGCATCGTAATCTACACTCCTCGTAATAGAAAAGGTCATAAACATACTTGAACACGGTATTTGAGTCACTGACGTCACAAACATAACATTCGCGCCCGTGTCACTGTCAGCCACCGTTAAAACTATAGCTATGACTACCTTGGCAATACCGTAATACTAGGGCGCCGTCAGTAGCGAATCGTGAGCGATAATTTAACGATAGTCCTCTCGAACGGTACCAGACAATCGAGAACGTTTACGTATCGCTTATCGAGAATCGCCACGATCGGAATTTAGGGTCGGTATATCGACGATTGGCGATCGCAGTGCAATCTATGCAGCTTATCGTGTTGATAGAGATATTTACTTTGTAGAGTAGCATCGGTTAAAGATGACCCTGCTTGAATAGTGGCTGATTAATCTGTGAGAAACTTCGGATACGATACTGGCAGAAGACGTATTCGTGATGATAACAATTTGTTGACAAAACAAATACCGATGTTCACAATTAACAACACTGATGTGAATACATTGTTTCTTAACAATCTCATACAAATAAACAGTTTCATCACGCAGCTTGATTCACTCGATGCGGCAACAACAATCAACAAAGAATGACAGATACTCCGGGTAACGACTCAATATAAAAACAATTAACGCCTTAAATAACTTTTTAAACACCAAGAAGACGTTAAACAACATAAATTCAAACCACGTCTCAATATTATTTATATATGATAAAATTTCCGAAAGAAAAACCCATTCATAATTCAAAAGGTAGAAGATGAAACACGCGTAACCGTGTAAGGTACCAGAAACGGCGTCCGCGCAAGTAGCGGTGAAGTTTGTGCCGTGACGAGAACAGGTTGTGCCAAATTTGGGACAGACCACAACCAGTTCGCAGACATCAATTATAATAATTTGAGGAAGGGTTCATGGCGTTGAACTGCAGTTTAAGAAACTCTAGGGATATGTGACATCTCCATAATCTTTCACGATTTGGTTGTTACTTCCATTCAACATCATTTCAAATCTTTGATTATTTAAAGTTTCTTATCAATTTTTATGTGGAAAAGTTTAAAGTCAGACAGTGGTCACAAAATAGTAGGAGGTCGCCGTTTTTAATTGAAATGAGAAGAAAATTTTTTTTAATTGGCCATCTATATCCTCGCCCTCCACAAATCGTAGGAGACAAGTGGGGTTATTATAGTGGTCGCTAGAGATCGTTATCGTTGTTTATAATTGCAATAACTAGAAAGTTATCTCCTGTGACAACTGGTACTCCTTACCTCACCATAAATCGAATCATCATAACAGTAAACTTCTGTAAGAACTTAAATGAAAATCATTACATGAATGATTACGATCAATTCATAGATAGCTATAAGCGAGGAACCATTTCATAAATTAGCATCGTTACAGCATCCGAGCCTTACAGTATACATTCAGAATCAGAATTCACTTCAAATTAACCAGTCCGGTGAAAGTTTTATTAAATACACGTCCAATCGCTTCGTAGATTATGCAATTATCAGCTCCGAAGACGCAAATTTTATGCACAGTATGGTCCAGGACTTGCGCAATGACACCCACTTTAATTGCCAACATTAATCTCGATTTTCACGTCAATTGAGAAGCTAGCTTTATAATTATCTGCCTACAAATAAAATAAACGACAGCCATAAGTTTTATTTGCGAAGCATTACTTTGCATTTTGAAGGAATATCATTAATTTTCGGAAGTGGGAGTCGCAGTTGTGACAGTATTGAGAAAGTGGAAGTCAAGATTAATTGTTTTGGTCAATATTATGACAAAATTAATGTGTGAAACAGTCCATTCGGAATTGTTATCTTTTTCGATGTCACAAGTTGACAATCTTCGATTGATAATGAAGCTAACTGAGAGAGCTTTTTCCATTTTTCAAAAACAGAAAATTATCATAATATATGCCAAATGACACAGTTATTAGTACAGGTATCTACAGTTATGCATGATCAAACTAAGGAGATATAGACATTGAATTTTAATACATAACTGTTAGAGCTGATTTCGAAAAAGCTATCAAGCAGACTCAATTAAAAACTGGTAGACAAGCCCGCAAAATTATAACGGTCGAAGATCATCGTGATAACGGTAGTAACATTCGACCATTTTTATGGCAATCTTTAGACATTAAATTAAGCATACAACTGGCCTAATACAAGAAGAAATAATTAAGGTTTTGACTGAGTAAGCACTGACTACTGCGGAAAAAAAAACGAGCCAAGTGCGAGTCTTACTCGCACACGGGGTTCCATAGCCCCAAACAATATAATAACAATATTTTGAACGGTCATTCATTAGTGAACTTCCACGC
This sequence comes from Cerastis leucographa, assembly GCA_963082945.1. Classification (NCBI taxonomy): domain Eukaryota; kingdom Metazoa; phylum Arthropoda; class Insecta; order Lepidoptera; family Noctuidae; genus Cerastis; species Cerastis leucographa. The sequence continues at coordinate 7,841,062 of OY720382.1, forward strand.
AACCGCAAAACTAAATTTGTTTTTCATAGTAAGTTAATGAAAAACAAAGTTACTGCTGCAGTTCGGTGAAAAAGTCCCATATCTCAAAAAATAAATATCAAATCGTATTCAAACAAATTTTTGTTGATTGTTTTTTTTTTACGTTCTACATCTCAATATGTTTACAGAATTTTTCTCCCCTTACTTTAAAAATTAGATTTTACCACTTTGAAAGTGCCTATCGTTAAAACGATTGACTGAAAAAAAAAATGGTTTCAGGAACCTCAATGTCATTTTTAAAGAGCTATCTATAGACACCCCACACGTATAGGTTTGATGTTTTTTTTTTAGTTTCAGTTCCTTGTGGGGAGGATATCCTTAATCTATATTTGCGGTTCACAGATTACATCTACCTACCAAGTTTCAGCTGTGTAGTCCTAATAGTTTAGAAATAAAGTGGCTGTGACATACGGACGGACAGACAGAAAGACATGACGAATCTATAAGGGTTCCGTTTTTGCCATTCGGCTACGGAACCCTAAAAAGTTCTAAAAAGTGAGATTCACAAACACTTACGAACCACATACCGACTATTTACAATAACCTTATTAATAACACCATTACTTCATGTTGATCCTGATTCCCTATATTTAACAGACGCAACACAACAAAGTTTTGAAGACTGATTAGAATTTAAATTATTGTACGACGGAAACGGTGATGTCAAAGGCATTAAGAAACAAAACATTTTCACGCTAATTTAGATATCGATAAAAATCGTCATCCTACGCGCATTGTTTTAATTAACAATTAGAACGATGGTATACCTTCTTATAACTGTGCATTTCACAGTCACATCATTCCAATCGATGCGATGGTATCTCTAAAACGGTACCAATAACTTTATATCGACACTGCTGGAAAATCCAACACACACAAGGGAAAATGGTAAGTTACAGATACATATTCATTAGAGTCTTAATAGGAAGGCAAATAAGGGCAATCTTATGAATGTCTGGGAAACAAACACAGATGGATAAGAGGATAAAGGGACCGTTACAACAGAACCAAAGATTTAAATGAGATGAAAGATACGTTCGTGAATTACAAAACGGACACATTCGCTGACATACAATATAGTGCATATGTACTCGTTAAATATAATCTATTAGAATATTGTAATGAACCCTGGGAATGAGGATTCTAAGACAAACCATACTAAGAAGGTTTGTTAATAAATCTTCATCAAAGTAAGTTTAAATGAACAATGCATTTTACGCTGGATTAACAGTGCTTGGCGCTAGATGAAAAAGTGTACAACTATTTGTAACTAGCAGTCTAATTATAGACTAGATTCAATGCACTCGTTTCTTTACACAAACACTGACCTTGATAACCAGACAAACTCAAAGGCTTCTGACACAATCGATAATTGATATTTGCAGTACGCAATAAAGTACAAGAGTAAAATGGATTGGCTTTATAAGAGTTTAGAAATTGTTCTTCAACTACATGTTGTGTTACTACTCTATTGTTGATGTTCTTTATTATTTTCACATTTTATACGTGCCTTCGACCACTTTCAATAGATTCTTTGGTATTCAATTATGAATCGCAATCGTGTTACAGTTACCAGAATAGTTATTTTATTGGTTAGTTTAGCACGATCAATTTTCGCGGTACAATTTATCTTTCCAATTATAAGTCCCTTTGCTCCTTGGGCCAATCAGGTATCTGTTTCAGAAGCATTATCACTTCGAAACGAGGGCGCCAGCCCTGTACCGTTATGGCGAGAACTTGAAGGAGAAACACTCGGATACGTAATGTCGGCGTTAACGGTTAGAGTTTACTTAGAAACCCATAATGAGTGCTTCCGTATTTAATATTGATGTGGAAGTTCAAACAAATCAAGGAAGTCAAAGCTAATGTGTAGAAGATGGTCTTAAAGACGATGTTTCTACAAATGGTGGAGCTAATATTGGTGGAGGTGCTCAAAACGTTTTTTATTTAACTGAGCAAAATAAAGTTTTACTTAATGTACTAATAAAATGTGTGCAAACCCGTTTTAGATATAGATAATTCATCTAAGTAAATTAGATTAAATTTATTTCCTTGAAACGCTCTAAATGGCAATCACTACGTACACATATAAAGCACCATAGGTCACTAATACCACAACCTTATTACTTTTGAATTTATCGTTAACGCGCGTAAATTCGATCCATATATTTCGAAAGTCGAGAGTTTGAAAGCCCGTACCGCCATTGTAAAGACCTTATTAGCTTTAAAGGTCCGTGTTTCTGTGAAAGATTTACTTAATGTGATTTCGGAGTAGCGTGCCGAGGTAACGTGTGGTCTACTGCCATTTGGTATTCAATGAGCCGATTTAGAAGGGAAGCGAAATTAAGAGCTGGTGATAATGTACCGGTAGTAGAAGTTCGGAGCTATTGTTATTGTCTGGGGAAGGAATTGTTCAATCTTCCGAAGAGTTTTTAATAAAATCTTTTCCTCGCCATTAAAAGGAAGTGCAGTAGCAACCAAGCTTGTCAGTTTGAAACTCCAACTATTTCTAAACTTACTTCTATCGATTCTAATTCAAAGTGAGTAGCAGTTACTAGAGCATCATCATGCATTTTAAAATCAAGTCTATTTAAGGTAAAATCTGGAGTAGTCAAGACTGCTGACATCATAACATCACTATTCGCGTCTTCAATGACATCATATTACGCTATCTCAATACTAATCGCACGTACTTTCAATAGTTCATTCCCCTCACGTTTTATAATGATGTTGATTACATTAAATTAAGCAAACCCATTTCACGAACATGTATGTTCGTATGTTGTAAAGTTCTGTGAACTTTGACCTGAGACTTAGTAGTTTTCTTTGGGGATTTGTTTAGGAGTAACGGAACCCTTTCATTAATGGCATTGTGATGGGAGCATCTAATTGTATGCTATCGTGAATATCGTGATGTTTTAGGGCATTTGTGTTGTGGGCAGTAAAATTAATGTTTTCTTTTGCTTCGGTATGCAAGTTTATGTTTTATTGTTTTCTTGAGATGTTTGAGCCGAAGAATCTTACAAAGGCATAATTTGGCAATTAGGGATGGCTGTTACGATTTTGAATGATGCATAGTCCAGATTTGACAAAGTTCGGTGTTATGCTGTGGAAATATAATCACACTGAACATAGCAGAAGTCAGTTCATTTAAGGTTGGTAGGTAAGGTAATTAAAAGATAGAAATAAATAGTGGGCATGAAGGTAACAAACAAAATGTGCAGAAAATACAAATAACAATGTGTAATACTGAACTTGACACGCTTAAATTACAACAAAGTAACATTCCCACACTTATTAAAAGTGCAACGAAACGAAACAATACACCTACAACACACAATAAAACAAATTCTTCCGCCATGACTAAGATTACACTAAAATCGGCGTCATTTGAGTATTCCGTAATACCAGCATTGACGCTTACTTATTCAGTGGATGTATGTTAACTGGCGTAACCAATTTATACCGTACGCATAGTACAAGTTGAACATGGTGTATTGTTAGCTAGCCTACAGGCAGAATTTGTAACACCTTGCACAAAATACGTGGTTAAAAGAAAATGGGATCAGAATGTGAGGTTTGTTTGTAGAGTAAACCAGGGTCTGTGGATGGGGGAGATGTATCAAGAAGAGATAAAGATTTGGATGTAATTGACCACAATATGATGTCAAAAAAAGAAGTAAAGAATTTTTTACATGAGCTTTTGGTGAATGACAGAGTCATTAATGAAGTAAACGGTTGTAAATTAACTATTTCAGATGTTGCGGTAACTTGTTTTACTAGTCAAGAATTGTAAGTGAATTATTATGTAAATGTCATATGGGTACTCAATTCATACATTTGAATAGAAACCATTCAAACGATGTTTATTCCGACAATAGCTGAGTTTCAAATCGGAGCTGCTTGTAAGATTTGACATTCGAGTAAAGCACAATAGCTTGCTGAGAATTCAAATTCGTAAATTGAAAACAGATTCAACAATACGTTTATTCATTGCACTTCAAAACACAATACAAGTCCGAACTAGCCACTAAGAAAGCATTACTACAGAGAATTGAAATGTTACTGAACTCAGCATTACTCAAAATATAGCTCACAGTACGGTAGCTACTGAAATAAGTTGTCTTATCTGTGTAAAATCTAAGATACTGGAAGTTTAACGATTATTACTTTCGATTATACATGAGCAACCTGTTTTATTAAAGTTCAGAGCGTTTTAACGGAGCTAGTTACTCAATCTCATCGGCTCTTAGTCTACATTGTAGAACAGTATCGACGCGAAGGATTTACGACGAGAACAACTCGCAATTTCACGATTGACGTGAGTTAGGATCGCATATACGCCACATATCACGTTGTGAGCTGTGAGGTAATCATGGTAACCTGTTGCCTTCACACAGAAAGTAGGGCGACCCTAAATCATCTGAACAGTTAGTTCACTTGTCAAAACGAATTGAATGACTTTATTTTGTCACCAAAGAAGCGTGGGTCGCAGTCCAATTCCTCATGCCACACCCTTCACTTTGCCGAGAGGGCATTTATCCATATAGATTGTCGATTAACCGCCAGAATAGGCCCATTATGTGCTTATGGTATAAACATGTTTCTTTGCATAATACATTTACATTCTGTACTCACCTTAAAGTCGTTCGCCGTGCGACGTCATAATCTGTCCGCCATCTTTGAATCTGAGAACAATAAATAAATGTATATTAAGAATAAGCTCTTATATCTTCCTTGGCTTAATAATGAATGTATGATTACTTCATGAATATGTAGAGGCAGAGGCAAGAGCGGTTAAGAATCTTTCAACACAGATGCTGATATTCGTCGTTTCAAGAAAGACCTTGCAGTGTCAACTCACAAAAGAAAAATAGAACTCCTACATATCTAACAGACTGATGTCTTTCACCAAAAACCATTAACATGGAGAAGGTTTCATTAAAAACACCTATGTCTTCCTTGGCTTAATAATGAATGTATGATTACTTCATGAATATGTAGAGGCAGAGGCAAGAGCGGTTAAGAATCTTTCAACACAGATGCTGATATTCGTCGTTCCAAGAAAGAACCTTGCAGTGTCAACGCACAAAAGAAAACTAGAACTCTTTTTGTATAACAGACTGATGCCTTTCACCGAAAACCATTAAGATGAAGAAGGTTTCATTAAAAACACCGCCATGAAATACTTTACGGCGGCAATAACAAGGGATTAGCCATAAAATTCTTACTTACTGACGAGCCTGCCATAAAAGTAGCTAAAATTAGTAAGGATAAACGTCCAAGCATTTGTAAACTTTAAAAATATAAATCAATCTTCCTTTCATTCCATACTTGGACGAGTTTTTGCCGTCCTTTCATAACCCATCTTGGCAATTTAATATTTCTATTTATTCCGAGTAATGGCGGCAATAGATTTAACGTAATCACCGCCATCTTAAAACACTTTTACTGCTTTTTCTTTGCCGTTGAGAAACGACTAGAGAAATATATTCTAAATACAAGGATGTCTCTTTCATTTGCCGATCACGTCTTCAGCGTCGACTCGTGAGTTCTTTTTTACATTTTCAAAGGGTAGTTGGTTAACTCTAAGCAATTTTAAGTCGTAAGTGATAGCAATAGAGGTAGAATTTGCATCAGAAGAGAAATTAAAATACGGAGTAACAATATTGTTAGTATCAGCCGCCACATATCTACCGGTTGATATAAAGACTCTACTCTCTTTGCATAAAGAATCGTCGCCTGAATAAAGTCGGCGGCATACGACTTGGAAGTTTTCAAAGCTTAAGCTTGTTTTTTGGCAATTACTGTCATAAGGACATATGGATTAATAGATCTCACTGCAGCAATACAAAGACCAACCTAACTAAAGCCTACAGCCCTTATAGAACCAAGAATGGTTACCGTTATGATTATTCAAATTTCTAAATTGATAATCATAAAACTGGACAATAATAGTTACTCTTACAGGGCTTCTAGCTATAAATATATTAGAATGACGATCTTGATACAACTGCCCATGCTGACCCGTGGCTTTGGCGTTGTTAAGGTTTTACTACTTGCCCTGGATATGAAACTGCTAATACCTTCTAGACGCTCATCTGCAGTACGGTATTTTACTATGATATAAGTTTTGAGTATGAATGTGATAGGTATAAGAGTAGAGGAAGACCAAAGAAACGATGGATGGACTGTGTGAAGAATGATATGGAATGAAAGGAGGTGTCTGATGAGCTAATAAGGAATAGAAAAGTATGGAAGAAGAAGACATGCTGCGCCGACCCCAAATAAGTTGGGATAAGAATGATAATGATGAAGGCTTTATTTTTTTTTGAAGACTTCTCTATCATGAGTTATTATGGGATATTGCATTTCTGATAGTAACTATGTTTGCCGCATTGAACTTTAACTAAAGATGAATTGGAAGTATTTTCTTGTGCATACATACCTATCGGCATTTGGCATATCCCGTGGGACACGATTTTTAGTACTAGAATATCTGTGATTTGAAAGAAAACTTAAATATTTCACATGCAAACAGGAGCTTTTTTCCCACCTCTACAAATATGATAGATATTCCTCCCAAAAAGTTTTGCGGAACATTTCAACACGTTCTTCTACAAGATATTTTCAATTTACTCGCTCCTTAAACGTGTGCATATAATTGTATATTGCAGCGTTACCACATAATGGCTCTCGTGTGCTTGTAATAGCAATTACGTGACTCCAAACCGTCAACAATTACACTGCGACGGATTTAGGGAATAATTTCACTAAAATTATACAGTACCGTATTGGTTTTATGATCTTTTTGGAGCCTTTAATTAACTGTTGTTAACGTCATAAAATCACAATTGTTAAGAAATTATAAATTTCTTAATAGGGGATTGAAAGGAATTCTGTTATTTAAGCTTACAGAACTATAAAGTACAAGTCATCTATGTTGAAATTATCCATAGAACATTCATTTTAACACGAAAATTACTTGAAATCTTGAGTAACTTGATATTTTCTCAAAGCAAACGGAATTATACGAATCCTTTGCCTTTATCATACAAATGTTTCATTACAATTAAGTGTTCACCACCTCTGGCAGCCGGATTGTTCACATTCTTTGCAGAATTGCCTTGCAACGATTATACTTGTACTCAAGTCATAAATATGAGAGCACGTTTTCTTAATTCCGTACCTAAGCTTAATAAAACTTGCTCCAGGAAGAAATTAGATAGTTAGCGTTGATGAATGTTTGACGTGACGCTAGTTCGTGATGTAGTAGTTTTCATAACTGCACTAGTACCTAAGTGTTGGGGGTTTAAATGCAAGTCTTCTAGTTGTTAGAAACTAATAAAGAAACAATGTTTCATCGAATTTACATGGATTGAATTAGACATGTTGGAAAACCATCATGCAAGGATATTCAGGACCATCATCATTTTCTTCTCTTGCTCATATTTTGAGGGGCAATTAATAGAAATAGGGTGTTCAAAAATACGCGCTGTTCGCAATATTTTGGTCAAGAGCCTTGTTCAACTGAGAAATGCTACCACAATGTTGTCGTTCAGAAACTAAAGTTCCTTTTTTCGTACACAATTTAAAATGGCTAAACTTCGCACCTGACAACTGCGTCGTACCTTTCGATTCCCGTTAAACCGCTGAATCGATTAAAGAAGCCTGACTAACCTCTTGATGCGGATTCCATGCCAAAAGGTTAGTCAAGCACGAATTAATTAGTGATGTTACGATCGATGGATCCCGTGTCATTCAACTAAATGTTGGACAAGCAGTAATTAAGTACATAATTACAGGAATCGTGCATCGTTCAAACATTTGCTATTGAGAAGCTTGTAAAGAAAATGTCATTCATATTCAATTTTAAACACTGTTTTAAACTTTCAAGGTTTTTATCTGTTTTTATATATTCAATTTTAATTTTTCATAATTATTTGATGGTATGGCATCGCATTTGGTGTTGCTATCAAGGTGCGTGACTATTTAAAAGGGCGTAAAGAGCTAGCCGTTTAAAGAGTATTATGCCAATTTGCATGGAAAGGTCAAATAATAAAGGTGAATTATTGTTGCGTTTCCTGCATGTGCATATTTTGAGGACGGGACGGGTGTTGAATCCTGCATCAAGGCCTGGATCTTTTTCGCAGAATCAAAACTACATATTTTGCATAACATTTAATGTCATGGATTTCCGCAAAGTAACACCTGATTTCTTTATCTAAACTCGATAAAATAAAAAAAAAGATTTTATGATTTTTGTTTGCGTTTACCGAAAATGCAAGTTTTAATCCAAAGCAGCCAAACTTGTAGTTTGGCTTGTAGTTTGCTTTGGATTAAAACTTGCATTTACGTCTACAAAAAAAGAACTAAGTCTTTCTATTGCTAAGCAAGACTGGCAGAGTGGTAGCATTATTGGGCATAAATACACACATCAAAAGTGTCTAGGGATCAACATATATTTTTGCAATAACTTTTCTCCTGATTGATATTAATTAAAATTTTCTTTAAGGATTCATCAAATAAAGTGTTTTCGTTTGTCACAGTAACGATAAACCAAGTCACCTTTGCATTAATAAAGAAATTTGCCATTTTCTAATAAAGGGATTTTTGACATTTGAACCACTAACATTAAAGTTCGAAAAAAAGACTGAAATAACAGTTTTCTTTAAAATTTTATTGGGTAACTTAAACAATTAATAATCCGTGTTTCTACCGCGAACGCTAACAACACAAGAACATCGGTTTGGCATACTCAAAATGAGTTCATCCAAATCACGCTGTGGAATGGCCGCCCATGTTCGTTGCAACAACAAAAAAAGGTCTTCTTGCGACTGGATACCCTCCATATTCGGCAGAGCTCTTCTCTGTAGCATATCCCATGCATGCTCAATCGGGTTCAAGTCTGGCGACTGAGCAGGCCAGGGCAGGACATTGATGTTAGCTGCGGCGAGAGTCTGTCTTACAACTCTTGCGGTGTGCGGTCGTGCATTAACTGAAATAAGGGACCGATTTGCACTTGTAGAGGAACGATGACGTCTGATTCAATCGTCTCAGCATAAATTTGAGCGTTGAGGTTGCCTCTGATCCAAATCAACTCAGTTCTTCCGCCGATCCAAATACCCGCCCATACCATGATGGTTCCACCACTATAAGGATGGACTTCCTGGCAGGATTTTAATCGCTGTTGGCGTCCAGGGGTTCTCCAGTGTCGTATACGTCTTGTATCCGGTCTCATACCAAAACGAGACTCATCAGAAAAGCACACGAAACGCCATTGTTCTTCTGCCCAATTTCTGTGTTCAAGAGCCCATTGATATCGAATCCTACGATTGTGCATTGCTATAGGTGGTACCCGTAGCGGTCTTCGGGAATGAAGGTTCACTTCATGCAAGCGGTTTCTGACTGTTTGGTCGCTAATTAAGTTCCCTGAAGAGTGATGAAGCCTCACGGCTAACATCATGGCGGTTATTGTTGGAGCTCTTCGAGTTAAGATTTGAATGTATCGGTCTTGTCTCCGTGTGGTGCAGCGATACCGTCCTCCATGGCGCTCAGCCACGGTACCAGTGCTTCGGTAACGTGTCCAAAGTCGACTGATAACACTCTGACTTGTATTCAGAGCTAAAGCCACAGTACGTTGCCGGGAACCAGCTTCTATCATTCCCACGGCTCTGAGCATTTCTTCCCTGCTTAAATGACGTCGCCGCTCCATAATAACGTTGGTTTTAATCAGTAGTAGGGAAACAGTAGCACTAATAATGTCTTCAATGCGTTGTATGTTTTTATAGGGAAAATATTGACAGCTGATTTTCATCTTTTACTCGAATTTGATTCACAGTTCCTGATTCAAATTATGAAATGCACCAAAAAGGATCCATATAAATTTATAAAATCATAAATTTATTACAAAGCCACATCTCAATCTCAAGAAATCCGCATAAAAATGCTTGATCCCTAGACACTTTTGATGTGTGTAGTTGCGCAAAATTGGTATTCGAATCACTTTCATTCAAATTTTAACCACCGTCGTGTAAATGGTCTTGCAGTGAGGGCCAGGCCCAAATGATGGCCTTTGATGACTGTGTAATAAGAACTTTTAATTGACACTTGCTATAGGCTTGCTAAGGCTAGTGAATATTCGCTTATTAATATTACGTATTCGTATTTTAATTTTAACTTACAGGCACCACAGTATGTGCTTATGTGCTATGTGCATCTTAATGCCAATATCTTGCATTTAGGGCTTACCCCATGTAAATTCGCAATTTGACCTAAAGCTGCTGATGATGCTGATTAATATGATAAAACGATATTATTCAGTAACGGAAACCTACTTTGAGGGACGCTAAGATCTTTGACAGTCATTAAGGATACTCAGAAGCCTGAAAGTCTGACAAGGCTTTTAAGGTGCTGTCGCTCCACGAAAAATACTTCTGCATACGGTTAGAATGGAAGCCAACCCCAAGATAGGGAAACGCTAGACAGATAATGATGATGATGAAGCTGGAGTGGATTCAATAATAAAGTAAGTACTCAATTAATATTCTGAACTGCAATTTCCATTTGTTTAAGAGGTCACTGGATGGTGTTATGTAAAACTGAACTAATGATATGTATTTATCTGCCAAGATGAACGTGTTAATGGATCCGTAGTGATGCCCAGTTTCATTTAAATAACGCTTTGCAATGTAGAGCATACATCTTATCTGACTTGTAATTACATATGGATTGAAAAAAATGATGCAATGAATTCTAAATGCCTCCTATAGTTGTGCCCAATGGCCATGTGAGAAGTATTTGTAAATAGATGCCAATTTGTCTTGAAACAAAAGATATTGTTTTTGTTGTAATGAGAGTGTGGATGATCATTTTTGTTTGTGTAACACTCTTAGTGAAGTTATTTATTAGGTGAAGCAACTTTCGTCATTTGCTTTGAGCATAATACGTAGTAGGTAAGAAGTCATTTGTCAATTGGTGCTCTGTTTTCTCTTTATGTTTGGAAGGCGTTTCCGCCTGGTCTTTAGTGGCTAGTGCTGTGGGAGGCTTTGTTAAGACACTTTATGCTTGCGGGGGCATACCTTGAATAGGCTCCTATTAAGCTAAATACAGGTAATCTACACCTACGGGGATTAACCTTTTAATACATTCAGCGCTGGGTCAGTTAACTTTTTAAGTGTTCTAGTAATTAGCAGGGGCTATCGATCAACAATGAACTAGCAAAAAAAGTTATTTCTCAAGAGAAAATCCTATCCCGTATTACCTTTTCCGATAATCGATAACAATGCCCATGCCTAAGGTTTTAATTTTTATACAACGACCTTACAAAGTGGACTGATATTAGTATTAAATACTTCAGATTTTTCCTACGTATACAATTGTGCACTGTAAGTAAATCCGCGGTTTTTAGAGCGTCTCTTTCTCACAGAGTTCTATTATCAATACTGGTCATCTACAACATAAAGTAGTCCTTCCTACTTTGCAATAGCAGGCAATTTCGTTTGCAAAAAAATTAAATATCAAAGGTTATCACGTCATAGAAATATAGACACTATCTTTTGTGAATAAAGTGTGTTTTAAAATGTCATTGGGTGGTTCATAAGGCGTTTTAACGAGTGATAGACACGATTGTCGTGGTCAGGTTTCCCGACTACGCAACTGGCTGGCTGGGGTATACTTTGTACACAGATTGCGACAAAAGTGAGAATTACTTAGTAAACATAGTGAAGATGTGATGAATAAAACAATATTTGACTTGACATTTAGCAATAATGAATAACTACAATAACAAGTTTTTTACGAAAATACACTTGAGCGTCCATTTTCTGTGTTTGAATCGTGAAACAATCTTTTAGGGCCCATTTATGTTGTGGGGAAAATTTGGGTATGAATGTGGATGTAGAGGGGACAGTAAAAAAGTAACGATGGATGGACTGTGTGAAGGATGATATGGCTGGAAAGGAGTTGACTACCGAGATGGCGAGTAATTTATTTTTTTATTTAAATAGAACGGCCGAAGCCAATTACACTATTTAAACATATAATTTACTAGCTAACTTCGTCTGCGTCTCATTTTCCCGCTTTCGCATCATTTTTCATTGCTGCTCTGCTCCTATTGGCCGTAACGTGATGATATATAGTCTATAGCCTCTTTCGATAAATAGGCTATCTAACACTGAAAGAATTGTTCAAATCGGATCAGTAGTTCCTGAGATTAGCGCGTTCAAGCAAATAAACAAACTCTTCAGCTTTATTATTAATTAATAATATATTAGATTAGATTTATTTCTAACTTATTAGATTAGATTTATTTTCTAATTTATTAGATTAGATCTATTTCTAACTTATTGCAATAAAATAATATTGGGACTATAAATTGAGACGTAAGCTATCCTATCTTTCAAGTTGGATCAAACTGCACACGGTGTACAAATTTGATTAAAATCGGTTAAGTAGTTTAGGAGTTCATCGCGGACAAACAACGTGACACGTAATTTATATATATTAAGATTTAACACAGTCAGGCATTCTTCTCACAAAAATTCCATTCATTCGCGAACATCAAAATCTGTGTTTGAGTTCAGGAGAGCGTTAATAGCGGCTAATGTCCGAGGAATAGGTGACTTGGAGCGTGCAACCGTACGGCAAAGTAGAACAGCCAGTAAGCGGTGTTTTCTGCCAGGACAGATGTCATTATGCAGATCAGGAACATCAATAATCCCCCTTAGAATTTTTAAATATCACAGTCATCTAACCGCGCGACCGTCTTACTTCTAGAGAGTTGAAGCCTAGGTAGCCCAACAGGAATTAAGTGGGTTACAAGAAAGGATAAATCCCGTTCAAGTGCTTGTAATGATTTCTAAGGAATGCTTTTTGAACTTTTTCTAAAGCTAATAAATGAAAAAAGGAGACATGCAGCGCCGACCTCAAAATAAATTGGAATGAGGGCAGGATGATGAATGAATATTATAAAGGACAGAAAAATGCAATCAATAAGCCACATTTGATCTCCACCCTCAAAACAAGAAAGAAAGAAATAAATAATAATTAAATACAAGCCATTAACATAAAGCAGGCGGCAACGTGCACAGAACAAGAACCGCTTCATTTGAATAAGTAACATGATACATTGGAATATTAATACTTTACTCTGTTGGAACTAGCGAAACCTGAAACGTTTACCTGGATTTCGGAGGTAAACGTAATGTGAGACTTATCGGATTTTGCACTTAGGAATTTTAGGGTATTATGGGTATGGTTCGTAGTAGCAACATTTTATATCTTAACATTTCTCCACGGCGTTTATAAACGCCGTATCCCAGTAGTTCCATTCAGGAACCCTTTACTAAAAAACATTTGTCTCAAACGTTTAAAAAAACTATTTTATTTTATATATTAGATATGTAACTAGAGATTATCATCGTCATTATTTTGCCCCAATTCCAATTCTGGCTTGGCCCAGCCTTGCCCTAATCCCAATTTGTTTGGGGTTGGCCCAGCGTAGCCCTAATTCCAATTGTTTGTAGTTGGCCGAACGTTGCCCTTATCCCAAAATGTTTCGGGTTGGCCCAGCGTAGCCCTAATCCCAATTGTTTGTGTGGCCGAGCGTTGCCGTAATACCTACCAATTGTTTGTAGTTGGCTGAGCGTTGCCCTAATTTCTATTTTTTTTTGTATTTGGCCTAGCGTTGCCCTTATCCCAATTGTTTGTAGTTGGTCCAGCGTTGCCCTAATTCCAATTTGTTTGTATTGGGCCCAGCGTTGCCCTAATCCCAATTTGTTTGGGGTTCGCCCAGCGTGTCTTCTTATCCCATTCGCCGAATACTAATAATTTCAATAGATTGGGATAAGGGCAAGACAATTATGATAGGTGATGACCCACAGTACTCGACACCCGATGGTAGAAAGGCGATGGTAGAATGAGCTCGTGGAGCTCTTGGGTACACTCAACGAATTACAGCTATTTTATCGCCGCTTCTAATCCCATTTCCAGCTGTATCATTTTTCACACAGCCCATCATTCAGACAGATACGTAAATCTAAATATGTAGATTTTCTGTTATTTGCCTTCCAATTCAACGAGTGCTAACTTAACGGTACATCAGATTGCCAATACAGCCAGGCAGGTTAACCGTCTGTCTAAACGTTTTACCACCGACGGAAAACCGTAATTAATTTTGCATTTATCATACCAGCAAACATTCGAATGAGGTGAATAGGAGGTAGTATAGAAACATCCACATCGGAAATACAAATTTATAGTGCAGACGCTAGCACACCAAGCTACCCGAAACTGTCTAATTTTCCCAATCAATCTTGAATCTAATTATTTAATGATAAGGTTGAAAATCTATTAAAGGAATTTCACAGATTGCTATGTCGCCGTGTGTACAAGTAGTACTACTTACACTTACGAACTGACAATTTAATGATAATTTCCACCAATGGAGAGGAAGTTACCAATCATTTAGAGGAAACACCTGAATTATCGAATGACAGATTTGGAAACGGTTGTCACTCACACCAACGCCTTACTAATAAAAACTTCTATGGCGTTTTTTTAGTAATAAATTTAATACGTTTTTTTATGTTGTTTTCATTATTATTCGACGAAAATCTCATTTGATTTGATGTGTTACTATAGGACAAATATATTCATTGCGACGACTGTCCTAAATGACGCTATTGGTGTTACTAGAAACTTTTTATGAAAATGATCATGCAAATTAGGCAATAATTAGCATGGAGTATCCATTACTATGAGTAAGGACACATATTAAGAGTCTTATTAAATAAATCGTAGTATCATACAATTTGTATGAGCTTCGACGGTATCATCTTTACTTATAGCAAACTTTTAGGCTGGTATAGAAAAAACTTTTTGTAAGATACTACATTGATAAAATAAAAATAATAAAGGCGTAAACTGTACAGATGGATATGCAGAACAAAAAAGGTAAACAGGCAAACGATCATTGTAATTTACGAAGAAACTAACAACAAGTTCCAAGTGATAATGCCGAATGAGTTTAATAACAAAGATACATTGAAATGTTACGACAGCCAAAACGTCTTGTCCACGCATGTCGTTTTAACCACACATTTCTAAAGAAAACAACTGTTATTGCTGACAGAGCCATCATTATATCGGCATTTAATCGAAGTTCGACGTATGCAACAAAATCATCAAACAATAGAAGATTGACAAAACGTTTAACAACAGTGAACATGCGTAAAAATCTTCATTACGCAACGGTACTGAAAATAAAATATGTGTTCCTACGTACGTAGTTTTAAATGATAAGTTTGATAATCAATAAAGATGAAGTGTGTCGGTCCGTTATACGTACAAAAACCTGTAGTAGGTCATTGGCACAGCGAGATGGCGAACGGAGACGAAGCGCGCTTCGGTCATCTCCGTACGAATGTTGTGCCTTTTTTTGCATTTCGAATCGATTGTGATACGGTGTTCGACGATGGTATTGTTGTTGACGATTAAATACTTTGATGGTTTTTTGTTTTGGTTGATGTCTTGTCGACTTGAGTTTCGGAGAAATGTTCGAAATTCGATGCCGCTGATGTGCTTGAAGAGTTTTCAATTTGGAAGCAGGAAGCAGGATCCTAAACTATAATAGACAGGCAGCTTTATTAAAGTTATTACAACACACATAACATGAAGCCTGTTATCCTCGAAGGGCAGCCTACCTAATTTCGCCAGTTATGTTTAAGTTCCATGAAATAGGAGGCTAGCCTATTGCCATCAACTGGGCACAAATCCAGAGCCCGTGTCTGCTACTGAGAAATTCCTGATGAAAAAACCCAATAACAATTTGCCCGACCCGAAAATCGAACACAGGACTAGGATTAAAATCATATCAACGTTGTTTGATCCAACAACGGATAATTATCCATCGACGGTACTAATATCAAAACAAAATTAGAAAACCGCTTACAGGCAAATACAGCGAAACAAATTCTTAGAACCCATCTACAGATCAAACACATCGAAAAGCACCTACCAAGAAAACATAAAATACCGCTTCGAGTGTCAAAAACCGTTGTATTAGTCATCAATACAACACAACATTTTAAAGGCGGAGACATACTTACGTGTCGTGGCGTGTCGTGACGCGCCAGAAGCATATCGGTTTCATACGTTTAATATGGTTAGGGACATATTTGCATGGCGTGTCGTTGCGACAAGACACGCCAAAATGTATGAAACCGATATGCTTCTGGCGCGTCACGACACGCCACGACACGTAAGTGTGTTTCCGCCTTAAGATGTAAATCCTTTGCAAAAAGCTGACTAGAATATTTTAGAGACATACTGAGAAGGGGAATGAACTCGATACAATATAACCATTTACAAATAAACATATAAATCACAATGTACGATTACTATTTATTATTTGTAAACAGGTGGACAATGTCAAGTATTTATGAATAGCGATGAGAATGAATAGGCCACATTCCGGCCAGCTGTTTTGTTTTTTTTATTTATTTTTTTTATACACTACTTGTTAGGTGGGTCAGGTATGTGTTTGTAATCATGTGGTTGGGTAATTAGACATGGTACTTACCATATGACAGGTATGAAGGATCTAACGGCTTACAAATAAACAGGAAGAAATAGAGGTTAGAAAAACAAGGTGCTGTTTTGCATCCTCGTCAAAATTCAGGAGGTTGTCATAGGTGGTTAATCGAGTGTAGTTTTTATAGTTTAAAAGAATTTATAGATAAAAAATATTGATGTTTTTAAAAAACAAAAACGGTTGTTGTTGCTTGACTTGTTTTTAAAATTTTGCATGCTATGTTTTATCCTAGCTAAACACGCCTGTGCCTCAATTTGTATTTAACACCCTTGTATACCATGTTTTACGCAAATAAATATTCTATTCTATTCTAAAAGACATAAATAATCAATTAAAATTACGGTATCTAGTTAATTATTAATAAACACTGATTTTTTTGGTTGTTTATGTTTGTCAGTATTTCAAAATAACCCCCTTAACGTGGTTTAGGGAATTAGAAATTATTGTATAAACGTTTGAGATTGTTTGTGTGGAAGCGAGGTTATAGGGTGAGAATTAGACAGCCCGCGTTTAAAACACGGGTGGTTCACACTTACCGATTTCCGTAAATAAGAAAAAAAAAAAAAAAAAACCTACCCATTTTATTATTGATACGGGACGAGAATCATTTGACGAGGATGTAAAACAACACCTCGTATACATAAAATCACGCCTGTAATTCCCGAAGAGTTAGACAGAGGTGTACCTAATAGTACACCCACATTTCGTCGTCCGTTTAGTCCCATATAATAGGGGGCGAGCCTATTGCCATCGACCGGACACAAATCCAGTCTCCGTTGCTGCTACTGACAAATTCCTGATGGAAAACCCAATAACAATTTGCCCGACCCGGGAGTTGAACCTAGAACCTCATGCTCAGCAATCGCCATTGTGACCACCAGACCAACGAGGCAGTCATGATTAGGTAATTAGAAATGGTACTTACCATATGACAGGTATGAAGGATGTAACGGCTTACCAATAAACAGGAAGAAATAGAGATTAGAAATGCTTGCGCAATCGAAAAGACAGGTAAGGATACGATTTAATTTCTAAGGGCGATTTAACTCGTAAATGAACACTGGTCTAAGAAGACTGCAGAAACGAAAACTCCTCGAGAAGTATTCATTTTAACACAACTTGATACTCACTTACAGTAAGTGTAGCGCCATAATGCCCTTGATTTGAAACTAATCACAAATGTCAGCGTGGTTAAAGTCTTTAATGCCATTTCATAATCTCGAATTATTCCGAAGTTTTCTACTCTCAAGATCACGAAGTTAAACTGTTCTCATCATCTCCTGTAAATATTCCCGATTTAATTAAAGTCGGCGCAGCATGTCTTCTTCATCCATCACCATCATCATTAGCCTATAATGTTCTCACTGCTGGGACACAGGCCTCCTATCTATGAGAGGCAGTGGGCTGTAATCCACCACGCGTGCCCAGTGCGGGTAGGTAGATGTCACATATCTTCGAATTTTTAGTTGTAGGACATGCCGGTTTCCTCAAGATGTTTTCCTTCACCGTTTTTGAGAGCAGCGGTGATGAAATAAATTACACAAAGTAATGCGCCTGCCTGCGTTCGAACCCACGGCTTACTGCTCGTAAGGGTCAGTTCACACCGAGACGCGACGCGCCGCGACGATACTTGAAGAGGCCAGTGATTTCGCGGTGCGTCGCTCTACGCCGCGCGGCGCAGCGCTGCGTGGCGCAACGTATTCTGAATTCTCACAACGAAATGTGTGTCTTTTCGTGTAGAAAATAAAGTTATACATATTTTGAATCGCTCTTTAAAAGTGTGCGCGCAGCGTCACGTCGCGTCGCGTCTCGGTGTGAACTGACCCTTTGTCGGGGCTGCTACCACTGGGCTACAGCTGCTCTCTCTCTTCAACCATACATCTTTATTATTCGTAATCTCAGCAGTAACCTCCTTTCTAGCCATGATCATCCTTCACACATTCATCGTTTCTTTGGTCTTCCTCTGCTCTTATAGCCATCCACCTTCATACTCAAGTTAAGCTGTTCTATACAGTCAAATAAGTATTGACTTATACTTAACTTTAATAGCTCAATAGCTATTGATGAATATCCCACGTGGAAAAGTGATGTTTTGAAGGTTCAATAATGAATGTAATTGTAATCAGCATTCAAGCAATTATTCTACATGTTATTAACGATCTGAGATACATAATTGCTTTGTGTGGTCTTTCAGTTTAAAGATATAAAAGTTTATTTTGTATGTTGTGCTTTAATTGTTCTCACATCGTTTTAAGTCGCATATAAAATCGGAATTAGTAAGGTAGCTTTTACGTTCAACAAGTATGTAAGAGGCTATTGCAAAATAGACCTTTCCAATATTGCAACGAACCATAATTTAGCACCAATAAATAATCCTGTTAATTTTCAAGTACTAAACACATGATCTTAGTAAGCACTTCTATGAATGCACACACCGACACACGGCGACATATTAAGCTATACAGTTTCACTAAAAATGGCTTCGCTTCGTATAGATTTTCCGTTCACTGACAGATCCACTTATACTGGTTATGCATAACTTTATTTGTCGCCGTGCCTAGAACGTCAAAGCAGGGATGAATGATCAAGCATAGGCACCTAGTGCGATATGTAGATTATCATCTGAGTCAAAACAAAACGAAGGTGTCGGAAAATGCCTTAAAAAAATACATACATATTACAAAACAAAAACTAATTACTTCTAATAACACACGGTTCACGGTTCCGACATGTCACTTGTCAAAAAAAGATAGATCGACCAACTCCACTTAAAAATATGTTCAGAGCACCAACAAGAAAAATATTACACCATCCACAAACCAGGTCTATAATTCAAAACTCAGAAACAAACTTGGTGTAATAAACTAATGTATTTATTAGCAACAAATCTGTCAGTTGCCTTCTCACTCACACTGCAAATAAATCGGACGAAGTCGCACGACCGGTTGGTTATGAACTAGTGTAAATCTGTCCGTCTGTATGAGAAAGGTAAATACAAAACGTTAGGGCTTACTTTTGATTAACGACTGAAGTTGGAAGTGTGTTCAGAAGATGAAGGATCTTATGCTAGCTTTAGCATAAGATTTTCATCGAATAGGTGGAATGGAATGTTTCAATCTGCGAAGCTTGGCCGTGGGAGTTAGTTTTCGAAGTAAGACTTGGTTTGGTGGTATTGCAACCAATTACTGCAATTTGAATGAGGATACTTGTGTGAGCTGACCCAAATGTCTGTTTTGGCATAAATGTTAGCGGATTGCATAGACAAGATGGAGAAAGTGGAGGGAGGCCTTAGCCCAGAAGTGGCACAGAGCAAACTAGGAATAAAAATACTTAAGTGCCTGCAGTTGAGTACTTACATATAGGACAAGCAAATGCAGACAGCAATTGAAACAGTAGTAACGTGCAAAACAATATGGAAGGCAGATTTCGTCAGTGGCACATTTGGACAAAAACAAAAGAGAGAGAGAAAAGTAGACCACCTGCAATGCTTGACTTCGTCGATGTGCCGCTAGAACAAACATGCGTAAAGAACATACAGCTTTAAAAACTCCAGTTGACACTTACACATGAGTCTATAGTAAGTACAGTGAGCGACAACGAAGAAAACAGGTCCCTCATGTAGGTCACTTGTCCAATGCCCAGCCCGTAAGTGTCACGTGGCTGTACTTACAGCTTTTTACGAGTATCTTTAGTTATAAGCTGAGCGAAGATGATTGCAGTAAGATATAAAACCGTGCAGAATTATTAAACTTTAATTAAGCTCTACAGTTTGTAACAGGACATTTACATATTACGAGTATAACCACTACGAGCATCACTGTTCTCCTGTAATATCCAATTAATACATATTCATGTGTAATTAGTTCCACGATAATTAAAACTATAAAACGGAGATGAGGATTATTCAGAACGGGCACGGTTTGTTACAGCAAGAATGCAGGACCAGAAGTACAAGTCCTCACAATGCATGAAGACAAGAGCTTCTTACTAAACTTAATAAAAAAAACTAACAGCTCAATCCTCAGACAGAAACAATGATTCAAGACTAAACGGCGACTGAATACAGAAAAAAATCACTGCTCACGTCCAAAACACACGTCACAACACGAGTTGGGCAAGTTAGTTTTTAGGATTGAATGCAGGCAGCGTATTTTCAGTACTGAGTGCAGACAAAGTAATTCTTAAGATAGTGCTGAATAGTGGCGTGTCTAGGAACCAACAATACGGCAAGCACATAAGGCAAGCAGACTGTTCAGAAACCTGTTCAGAAACCTTAACATCATGAAGAGTAGTAGATTATAAGGGCAAGCAAAACTTTTAGGCTCATATAACAGTACCGCCTGTATGCTGAAAGAGACTGTGTTTCCAGTCTAGTTCAGTTCTTTGCCAGATATAGAACACCCTGATAACGATAGCGAATAAGTGTTAAAACCAAGAATTTTGAGCCTCTTTGGCTTTAGAGAGAAATAGTTTAATGAGTACGGATTTACTAATAAAGCGGTCCATATCTTCTTGTGAGGCATGAGGCCCAGCCTTCTGCCCTCATCTATCTAGTACATGTACAGCTTGTACCCAACGGTGTAACAGTTATGCGCGCGCGCGGGTTGGGTGGGCCGTGATCACGACACGACGTCCCGAACAAGTCACGATGATTGACGACTACCTGACGGACATTGCCGAAGGGCTGCTGGGGGTACTCGTGAACTAGGAAGGTAAATGATTAGATGTTAAGATGATTCTATCAGTCAGTATTGTGCTGTGAGCAGTAATTAGATCAGAATTGTTTGTTTGTTGAGATGTTTATGTTGGCGTTTATATTGTCTTTATGACTTACAGTGATGAACAATGAACATGCTATGCGAGCGTTTGGACACGAACAAGATATCAATCAGTATGCCAAATACTTTAAACGTTTGCAGTGGTATGTGGTTTCAGTTAGCGATTATGGAAGAAAATTCATACACGTTATTTTAAAACTACCTGTATTGAAGAATTCCATTACTCTTCTAGCATAAGTATCTAACGTAGACATTCCCAACCTGTCACCGTTACAAAGTATTACATGATCAAATACAACTTGTAAATCAACATATCTAGAGAAACTAAGTAATGTTTTCTTAGAAACCTATTTGCAAGAATTCCTGGCAATCTATCGCAACCACTAGGTTCTAATAAAAACGGTATACGCCCACAACATATAAACCGTCGTAATAGATAGTTAAACTCAAGTAAAAAACTAAGCTATCACTAATAGCTTCCAGTTACAAGAGCAAAAAGGCTTGTTAGACATCTAGTAAATAGATATCAAAACTGCTACATTAATTAATGCTGAAAACGGGATCAAGGGAAGTGAGAGAAAAGAAAGACGCAGAAAGTTCTAGTAG
Organism: Cerastis leucographa; assembly: GCA_963082945.1. Classification (NCBI taxonomy): domain Eukaryota; kingdom Metazoa; phylum Arthropoda; class Insecta; order Lepidoptera; family Noctuidae; genus Cerastis; species Cerastis leucographa. Next base: position 7,863,079 of record OY720382.1, read on the forward strand.
AAGAACACAAAAACAAAGAATTTGTGTCTCTTAGAATGAGTGTTGATTTATGAATGAATTCTAAGCTTGGGAAGCCGTTGGAATTGGTACGCCTGCAGTCTAACAGGATTAGCAATAATGTTATAAGACCATATATAACATTGGGCATAATTATTAACCTTAACCTGAGTTTCTTCTTACTACCATAAATGCAAAAGTTTTTAAAAATGGATTGGTTATTATTCTTTCACGAAAAAGCAATTGAACGGATTTGGATAAACAGATTTTTATAACCGTGATTAAGCATAGCTTAAGCATAAGCTAGTAGCTGTCTATTGCGTTAAGTGTAAACTGCTCATCGATTCCGCAATGAAGAGAAAATCTCCACAAATACGTATCCATTTGCCAGAGAAGCAGAGTGCTACCATTATTTCCGATTCTACATTATCAAATACATGCACGTGCTTCGAATATTCACGAATTCACCTTAGTCGTGGAATAGCGGAACAAACGGTCTGTTCACGAACGTGATAACACCGCTAATCGAATTAACAATAAAAAAAGGCTAAACTGACAGATAGGTGACAGAAACTGGGACAGACGGTGACAGCTAGACAACTGTAGTCTTTGGTTAGAACCGTGACGGAATTGGATCTGGTCCCTACAAAAAGCATGGGCACAATTTGGTCACGCGCTTCTCTTTTATGATATTTTATTCGATTTGCAAGCGATCAAAATCGATAACTTTTGAGAATGTTCTTCCAAGCCTAACAAAGGGCTCAATGAAAAACAGTTTAGCCGGCATAAAAATCGGAATCGATGTAGGAAAAAAAATTGTGCGAAAAACCAAGCTCATTACTTACCTAGTCGTATATTTGGTTACAATGAAAGTATCTGTATAATTTTATTCTATTCTATCGAGCGAGTCTTTTCAAAGTTAACCTAGTTGCGTGGTTACTTTTCGGGCGGACCCACAAATCGATCACTTGCGAAATTTATAACCATCGCTAATACTATTCACCGATCGAAAATCATTAACTACGTGAGCGTTTTCAATAACAACCCAATAACGGTACTATTTGTAACACGCTAATTCAATAATAACGCTAACGAAACTAGAGTGTAAAAACTTACGTCACCAATCGATTGTGTTGTGTAGCAGTGATCGATTTCACGACTCGATGCGAGATCTACTCGATACGAACGACAAAGCGATGCGTGCAGAGTTGATCCATTAATGCCCAGTTCCTATATTCAACGGATCGTCATTGTATAACATCTACCACCCGTTTCCAACTTACTGATAACGAGGCGTAACTTGGTGTTCCTAAAAGTTTTTATGAAGCCTACCAGCTACGAACAGTCGTCGGTTACTAGTTAACCGATGGTCCTCAATGCTCCTCTTTGCGTTTCGTTATTACAAAAGATATGTAATGGGTAGTTCAGAAACTACGACTTCATCAGAAACATTATGAGATATTTATATACTAAATAATGTTAACTTTACTTATACTCCGGTTTTTAAGCTAAGAAAAACAAATTGACTTTTACAACTTACATTTTAAACATAATTGCTATTGTTGCTAAAGTGCGAACAAAACGATATGACGCCGAGTCTACCGCACGCCCCGCCCGCGCAAAGCTCAAAGCTGTCAATGTGTCAATTTCTGCTTCGTTTCGTTTAATTTCATTTTTGTTCTTCCTAATTCTATTAATTATAGGTATAATCTTTAAATCAAAACTAGTAATCACAAAAAATGGATACTACACCAGTAAGTAATCTTGTTCTTGTTATCTTTTAATTAAGACATGGCGAAATTGTAGTGAATATTGTAGGTATATAATGTGTGATTTGTTTTACCTATTTACAGAAGAGCAAAAAGCCTATGACGAGAGATGAAGTCTCTTATTTTGTGGAGTTAATCCAAAATTGTCCTATTTTAACAAGTAAGGAAACAAACGCCTCATCAAACAAGTTGAAAGACGAAGCGTGGGTCTCCTTGGCAGCTGTGTTCAACGCAAAATGTGGAGGTTTCCCAAAACAAAAGGAGCAACTTAAACTTAAATGGGACAATTTAAAAAAGGCAGCCAGGAAGAGAACGCAACAAATTCGCATGAATAGGTTGAAGGTGGAGTAGTTAATATTCGTAGCAAGTTTCAGTACCTAGCATTCTATGCAGGTTCCTACTCTAGGCAAAGGAATACACATTAATCCAATGCCTACATCTTAATAACTGATTATTTGTATGTAATACATAATCCTTACAGTCATTTACTTATTGATGCATGAAGTGGTACTTACAACTTTGTAAATACATTGAAGGGAAATTCGCAATATTGTCTAATTAAATGCAAGTGTAAGATATATTTTGGAGTAGAATATCATAAATTCAATTATTATATTGCAGACTGGTGGCGGAAGAGCAGATTTCATTCCAACGGATGAAATCCTTGATAAAGTGGCAAGTTTGATGGGGTCTACCTGCATGGGTTATGAGGTTCCCTTTGGTGGTGATGGGTCCGGTGGTGGTAGTGTGCTTGTCGAGTTGGAGGTGGGCACTGATTTAGAACAGATTAGTGACAATAGTGCAACAGTGCAAATGCCCATGGAAGATTTCCTTCCACATACAAATGAAGGTATTATTATGATGTCTAATTACATCAACTTTTGTATATTGTAATCCATCCATCTAAAATTTGGATTATTCCACTGCGCTACACATACATATGTGTTAAAAAGTAAAGTGGTATAGCGGAGATTGATTAGTAGCTCTTATTACATAATTTAATTTTTCAGTTAAAAGGAGAAAATTAAATATGTTGACACCAGAAGAAGGGGTTGTAGAGGGCAACAATCCAGGAAGACGATTTTTATATGGAATGCCTACAATGTCAAAAACTCTTCAAAACAAGGGTACTTATTTATATTTTATCACTTATACTTTGTCTTTCTCTAATGTTTTATACCAAGGACAGCTATTATAGTAGGTGTAAAGTATTAACACAAATATTTTTGAATTACAGCCAAAAAGAAAAAAGTTGAAGATGGACGCCTGGACAAAAAATACAGAAATTAGATTTAGAGATAAGATTGTTAAAGTTAGCTAATAAGGAAAATCTTACTGATATTTAGGTTTTAGATGTAAGTATACAATTTGTAATTTGATAAATTAAGTAGGTATGTAAGAAAAATAAATGACAAATAAAACAATTAGTAATCCACATTTATATTATTTTATTTTAAAAACATGATTTAGGAATATAAAAATTCTATTATGTCTCACGAGAGTTTGTACACTTTTATTTCATTAATTGAAGACACTATTTTGGCTTCTTTTTAATTTTTATGATCTTGTGTCACAAAAGTACTTGTGAAGATGATTGTAATATTTCTTACACCAAACTGAAAATAATGAAAAGAAATCTTTTAAGTAAGTACACATGACTTGTTAGATCTCTGCCTCTGAGTAATTTTATTTTATTATCTACAAACCTAAGCAATCATGCTTGCACATTTGCACCATTCAGGGACTACTATTTAGGGATTAGATCAAGGGCCCCTTTATACATAAGTGTCAAACCCCTAAACTGAATAAACACCTCAAAATGTTAATCACACAAACTATGAGTATAAAAACATGCATAACTCACTTATTAAAATACTCTGTTATCAATGTTTCTCTTATTGTTTGGTTATTTGCCTCATTATTGTTAGGTATAGGCACTGCATCCACATCTGGAATCTCAACCTCTGGTGGAATATCATCTAGGCTTTTTATTCTGCAAATGTTGTGAAGTACTGCAGTAGCAACAATAACTGCATTTGCTCTAATAAGACTCAACCGTAAAATTAAAGCCACAACTGGAAATCTTCTTTTCCAAACTCCAAAACACCTATAACAAAATAAGTAAAACTTAACTATAATAATTAAGTGGATGCTAGATGTTACAATCAAATAAAAAATCTATTAGGATACATATATAACATAAGCTCAATATACCTTTCAATGGTGTTTCTAGTTCGGATGTGGGCTTCGTTGTAAAGTTGTTCACCTCGTGTTACTGGATTCAACAAAGGAGTCAAGAGGTATGGCTTCAAAGGATATGCACTATCCCCAAGCAGTATTATATGTATATATTATATGTATTGGGTCTACTCCATGATTCCTTAAACAAACAAAGGTTTTTGTAATATAATTCGTTTAAACGTGTCTAGAGTTCAAGGTAGCACTGGTGGAATACAATGTATGCCAAACAATTCTTCGTATTATGTAGGCACCTAACTAATTAGGCACCTGTTGATTTACTAACCTGGCTCCCGTTATTCTTAAATATAGATATACTTCAAGCAGTAACTCTTGAACAGACGGTTTATCAAGTCGAAATCTCAGCTGGAACTCAAAATCATCCAACGTAGTTAAATAGTTCACTCTTTGTTTGTAAACTCTAACACGGTGATTGTTTTCTTCTGAATCAGAGTCACTGGAATCCGAAATTATTTGTAACATTTCTAATTCACTTTCTGAACTCGACATTTATAATAATTTTAACTTTACACCTGAAAAATACCACACAACATTCGGAAACCGTCCCAAAGCGACCGGTAGCGAAACCAACTACGAACAGTATATTTGACAGTTTGAATGACGTTTGATATTTATATAGGAACACCACAGACCATCGTTTCCATACTTTGCGCTTACGGATCGTTATTGCTAATCCTCCCATCCGTACGTAGCAAGCCAACGGTAAGTTCGCTTACGAAAGGTTTATTATAGGAACGCTTTAGGGTTACGCCTCGTAGATAATTCTACCATCCGTAAGCAAAACGAGTCGTTTTTAAAATATAGGAACCGGGCGTAAGACGTCTCACGGTTGCGCCAAGAGCTTCTGTCGGCCCATCTCACACAATAGCATGCTTTAATGAACTGTACTGTCGAACTTTAACTGTTCAATAGAAGAGCAATTTGCTGCCATATAGTGTTAATTGTGTAAGATGAAACTGACTAAAATTACTGTTAATTTGAAGCTGTCATTAAGAAATCTTAGTTTCATTCAACAACCTTGTCCGAAATATACTTGATAAACACGAACTATAAACAAAACTTCTAAATTAAAACCATGATCCGTGCGTAAAACGCTTTTAATTACAGAATGTACGATCAAGCAAAAATAAAGCCTCTCAAGAACCTTTTAACGTGAAACTTTTATGATGTGCAAGATCATAACATAGGCAGTTTAATAGAGGCAACTAGTAAATTTATAACATAACAATTGGCGTGTACAATTAGGCATGCACATACATACCTTGACTTAGTATTCGCACTCGGATGAAGCGGTCTCGCTTGTCCTTAGATGAAACTATGGAACATCTTACTCGATACTCGCACACTTAACCCCAGTGTCGAGAAATCGATTCAAACACGTACAGCGGAATCGATTCCCTTTACAGTTTCGCCTCCACCCACGGTCTCGTTAACCGAACAGAATATCTCCATACCCTGATATAAATGGTGCATACTAGATAAGGAACATCACCAAATACACCGGATATCTAGTTATCAACTCCGTTTGTCTTTCTAGGATATGTTTTAAGTAAATTCGATGTTATACAGGAATCGATTGGAAATTATTATCAGCACTATGTACGTAATATAGTGTTTCTAGTGAAATGCTTATCTAAACGATTGTCTCATTTGAATACGTATGACTACGTAATGACGTTGGACTTATATTGGGTGTGCGAGCACCGTTTCCATAGGAAAATATTGCGAGTACAAATCTACATACAAGGGAATAAGACTACTAAATCTTCCAGTGGTCTTATTTCCATGTTTCTCAGTACTTAGGACTGAGAGGCTGAGAGCGAGCCGCGCTCAGCCATTAGCATAACTAGAGAAGCGCGGGCGCAGGTGAACGGCTAACGGAACACCGCATGAGCATATCGACGACGCATCTATTACCCGTGAAGCATACCAAATTCAACTTTGTAAGTACCGATTTAAAAACCATATTCGATTGATGCCGTTAACTTCGAAGTCGTTTTAATTTATTGTCGAGTTTAGTCTACAAATCCGAGAGACAACGCTCGGGGCCGTGTCAAACAGATTAGCGCATCACCGTGTATTGTATGGTTATAGCCTTTACAACTGGCATAATAAAAAGTTCTGCGGTGTCTTTGCATAGCTCGGGTACAGTGTGATTTATTTTATTGATAACATGGAAGGTACAAACATGACGTATGGTACATTGCATTTTGATTATGGATCTATTATACCTACTTACAAAGGTGTAGCTGTGTATGAGCTTTCTTTTCATTTGTTTATGAGACTCTCTCGGAGTTCGGAGAGGAGCTCGTGGCTAAATAATACAAGCCGCACGGGTCAATGTTCAAGGATAAGCCCTGCTTCCCAAGGTTGGTCCGTGGATGGGTACCGAGTTTCCTCCGTGCCTCGGAACGCACGTTAAGCCGTTGATCCCGGCCGTCATTTGTAGACCTTTGACAGTCGTTACGAGTAGTTAGAAGCCGAAAGTCTAAGATCCAGTCTTACCAAGGGGTATCGTATCAGTTAGTGGGTCGTGGAAGTCAGATCAGGCAGAAGGCAGTCGCTTCATGTAAAATGATACTCAGCTGCATCCGGTTAGACTGAAAGCCGACCCCAACAAAGTTTAGGAAAAGGCTAGGCCGATTATGAGGCAGTTTTCTTTAAGGCGAGTACGAGCATGACTAATGACTAAGCGTGGCCTCCTTTTCAAATATTCCAAATACTATCCCCACATTTCCATCATTCGAACATCTTTCAAGTCCATATCTAATGCCTCAACAGTAGTTCCTCCTTAACCGCATACCATGGACTATTATGGGTCACCAAATACGTTTTACATGCGCATAATTTGTTGGCCTCAGTAAACTCACGAAGTGTATTCATGAACCATTTGTCGTATTGAAAATAAATATTTAAGACCAACATCTCTATGGAAAATAAATTGTCTAGTCCCGAAATGTTGCCAGAAAACACGGCTCTATGTTCAAATATTTCCCGATACCAACGTACAAGTGTTTGTTTACATATTTACACTCTAATTCACAATCTAAGCGTGTTAGTAGACCGTACATAATATATCTTAAACGTCGTTTCGAGAGCAAAACTCGTGATTCTGAAAGCGAAACGAGACTTACGAGGCGTATATCTCAGTGACTTAATGCATACGTTTAGACCTATTACGGAATGAACGAACCGTTATGGTAACTACGCTTATTGAAATGCTGTTGCGTTTTTGATTTTATGTAACTGTTTTATGCTTCGATCAATAATAGTACTAGATTCCCGATGAGCGCTTCAAAAACGGCTCGAAAAATAAGACCACAAATGATTTTGTGGTCTTATTTCAAATTAGTATTGTCCAATCATAGCCAACATTAAGACGTCGAAATGCCCGCAGTGCGCGTTCAATAAATGTGAAAATAACGACCGTAACACTAAGATTTTGAAAGGAATATGTTTTTTTTCGATAAGGATATGTATAACTGATTTTTCATGAAATAAAAACAGAATTAAATAGTCAATAAAAGTGAAATTAGCTAATATTATGATTGTTTGACCAATATTGGCAACAACGCGCCAACTATTGTTACAAACATTGACTAATCTGGAAAAGGCAATGCATGGAGTAGTCTTGTTATTTTAAATATTATTTTTGTTTGTAAATTTCTAGCGACCCATTTCGATGTGCAGAATAATATATAAACCTTATAAAAATTCGAGAATATGTTCGATTCATTTTGATAGTTTGAACATAACTGGAAACACGCAAAGGCGTAAATTACAAAAATCTTTATCATATGAAAACTATACCTACCTATGAAAATACATGTAGGTATTTTCATGAAATACTTTAAAACTATTTTCAATAAACCGCGTAAGTATGTTTCTTTACAAGCCACACCTTCAACAAGTTTAATTTTTTAAGATACTACGTGTACGTATACGTGACGTGCCTCGTTAGAAAGTATATGAAAAACATTGTTTAAGCACCTATAAAATTTGAGGGTTGCCCTCGATTTCTCTGGGATCCTACCATCAGATTCTGACTTGGTGATAACGGGACCACCACTAGAGAGAAACTGTAATTATTTTCCAAATTATTCATGTGTACAGCTGTATTAATAGTAAAATCTCTATTTAAAAGCGTGTTTTATTAGTTTTCTAAAACTATTATTTGCTCCATTGAATTAAAAATTCTCTTTGGTATTCGAAAATTTCCTAGTATTAGATAAATCGGTTAAAGATCATTAAAACAAAATTAAAATTAACATCAATTCAAGCTTTCGAATAAAAAAATAATTTTGAATATTAGTTTACAATTAGTGCAGAAATCGGTCAACAACAAAAAAAAACAAAATATAGTCAAATTGAGAAGCTCCCCCTTCTTTTTTAAGTCGGTTAAATACAGTACCTACTACTTTTTTAAATCGATCAAAACTATTTGCAACCTTACAAAACGAACCTTGGCATAAAAAAAATATATTCTGCAACTCTACGTCTTTCAATACTTACTGTGTTCTGAGCATTGAAATGTAATACCAAGAATTACGTCTAGTTCTAAATTAGAGTAAGCACGAAATTGACAGTATAATGTTTTGAACTTTGTCATTTAGAATTTAAGATTCATTTTAGAATAAATATTTTTGAACTCATGACTTTTTATTTTCAAGTGACATTTTAAATTTATTGCCTTTTACCTTTCTCTGATGAAAGGACTTAAATACGTATATTTTGTAATTGTAATTAAACCTTATGTTAGGGTGTTAAGGTTTATAATAAACTGAAGTTGTTAATATTATTAAACTTTTTTCTAAGAAATATAGATGTTTACGTGTGTGCAAACTGTGGACACTTTTGCGATTCATTTTTGTTCCTGATCCTTAATCTAGTACTATTATTGATCGAAGGTTTTATGTCAGTGTAATTAATTATGTTTACAATTGCGGTTTGATAGGTTATCTTAGGGTTATGTGTTTCCGCGATTATATTCTTTATTGCAGTAATATGTTATTTGATATTAGGGTTTAGCTATAAATATCCAGTATGACATAATCTCACTTTGTATAGATTTCCAATACAATGACAGATCTGCATTAACTAGTTTTTATAGCTTGATTGGTTGCCCCGTGCGTACTGTGCTAAATTCAAAGATCTTTTGCCGGGTGTTGACACAGTTATCTTTGATAGAGGTTTTTGTTTACTACATGATATTTATAAAAGCCTTCTTAATATTTATTTAGATTATATTACCAACACACACCTCAAAACTTTAATTCTGGTTACAGCCCTGCAGAAAGGTTTCACAATGCTTTATCAAAAACGTGAAGTCCTAAAGAGGTTCTCGACTGTTTAGTGTTACCTAACCATCAATTGCATGTAAAGTTTATTCTTAATTAAAGTCCCTTTTCGTAAAACTAGGAGGAAATTCACGATGTTCATTGAGAGTCAAGTCGTAAAACGACGATTAAACATTTAATCGGCGACTCGTCGTCTACTTGTTAATTTGTAATCGTGACGCAGAGAAGCAGGATACGAATTACGATCGTAAAGTGCTAAAAATATATGGAAGGTGCTGTAAAACTGTTCGACCCAGGAGCATGTCTGTGTTTCTTATCTACATTATTATCCTGCTGTAAGTCTCAATTCATTTAGAGCCGGCGCAGCATTTCCATCCGCTCATCAAGTATTCATTCTCATTCGAGCTATAGCATTAGTCTTTCACACAGTCCTCTCCTCGTCGTTTATTGTCTTCTCTTTCCTGAATCTTAGTTTTAATTGAGTTTATTGACATGACTTTCTACTCAGCATTTTAGCAATTATGATCTCTATTAACATACTTTGAAATTAAAAATCTTCCCTATTTTGCTACGCAGAGTCCAGTTTTCTGCCTTCCATACTAAGTGTAAGGCTCCTTCCATCTTCACCTAACTTGGCAATTTGGCATGGTTGCTCCTGGGCCTTACTCTCAGTTAGACGGCAGTATCTTGTTCTAGGCCGTACCAAATATCCAGTAAAAAATGCATTCCATCTTCACTCAATAGACCGTTTTAGCGGTTCTATCCGGATGCTCGTATCAATCCGAGCATTTAACAAAAACGTTTTTGTTTCAGAATTGATTCAACAAAGTGACTGTATCGACGATGCTAACTCACGATGGCATCGGGGCCAAGGTGAATACAGTTCCCCTCATGTCAAGTAAAAGAAGCGTCTACATTTGTTACGTGACAAAGTCTTTTGTTGAAATCATTGTGCTTTATTATCGGGAAATAAAACTGCGAAAGGGAGACGGATGTTCCAAGAACAATCACAATTTCGTTCAGTCAGATCTCTCGCTTAGTTAGAAGCGGAGATAGAAGATTCGACTAGCCACAGGAGCAAGGAAAGACAAAGTGTGTATTTTACCCATTGGCTGAATTGGCGATGGGTTTGCTTTTTACTCTAGTCTAGGTCAGAGATGACAGAGACAAAGTCGACGATGGTACGAGCTTACCCAGAAGAAGCCTGTTCACTCTACCTTTGAAGAGATTATGGTTGTATTGTAAGCGTTCGGAAACACAGACGCAGGCAGAGAGTTCCACTCTTTTGCGGTGCGCATTATGAAAGACGTTTAAAAACGCTTAGTGCGATTTGGTGGAATAGCTATAAGGTAAGGATAGTAACTAGCAGTTCGTCTAGATGTCCGATGGTAGAAGGGGGCCGGTGGGATGAGGTCGTGGAGTTCTTGGGCACACTCACTGAAGTACAGCCTGTAAAAGATCGACAAGCAGGCAACCTTGCGACGATGCGCAAAGCTGTGAAGCTTCTGCACGTCTCTGACGTCTCCGCTTTGGTGTACCTACACACTTCGACACATCTAGAATTACCAGTATAACATGGCCTCGTTTTTTACAGATTTCCAATATAATGACAGATCCGTATAAAATGGATTTGTATAGCTTGATTAGTCGCCGTGCGTATACCTATATGCTCGATGAGTATTTACAACTCTTGAAAGATGAGCAGATCGTCTTTGAGCTGTCTCGGCTTATTGGACCCTTCCTTTGTACTGCATATATCTCTAATCATAATATATGGCCCAGTCCCGTACCTTCTGTACATAAATCATCATCCACACAATACTACACGAAAACACGTTGTCACGAGCGAGTAATTTGGAGAACGCAGCAATATTTGTTACTCACGTATAGTTCCAGTTTGAAGTATAGCCGACGTGAACAATGTTCTTTAGCTAAATGTAATGTATGGTTCGACTGTGTCGAATTTGTACAAGAAAATGGCAAGGAAATGTAACATACCGTCACAGTACGTGAAAGGTTGGCGGAGGTACAGTATTAAGATTAGGTATTAAACTAGCAAGTCATTTCTAGTAAACAGTATAATAACAGCTTTTATAATAAGTTGCCAGAGTCAGTTACAGAACTGACCGATGGAAAGTTTAAAAATGACATAACGTGTCCTTACTAAAAAGCATAGTACAAAATTATGGACTACGTTGAAGATAAAGAAGTTTGGGTCTAGTTCTTTCTGTTCTTGCAGTTTCCCTGGTAGCTCATAAAAGACACAATTGGTTAATGTTCCTAACTATTCCCAATTTGCTTGCAGCGTATTGACGAAGAGCATGGATTAATTACACGGACATTGTAATTAATCCATGGACTTTTTTTTTTTTAACTTTGCCTCACACTAAGAATTTCTCCTGTATCGTGGGTGCGTTTACAAACATTTAAATCGACATACACAAAGAGCCAGACCCGGAAAAATTATCTGTAGGCCATACAAATAATTGTTCCGTGCGGGGATCGAACCCGCGACACGCAGAGCAGCAGTCAATCGCTCAACCACTGCGCCGACCGTGCCTACATTATTAACGGACTACAGACAATTTCCTTTTATGCTTCGAATCTTTGATAGTTTCCGAACAGCTCTACAAAGCTTCGTTTTTCAAGAATATTTGTTTTCAAACAACCAAATCAAAATATGTCGTAATTCAGCCATGAAAAGTGGAAAAACGGTATCGATCACCACCACATTCTTTTTTTACTTACTGACAACTGTTATAAGTCTCCAGTCAGGCTTCAGATTCAGACACAATGAATAATATTAACTTATCGTAAACATTTTATGGATAGGTAGGTGACCAATCGATCTCTCAAAGGAACCTAGTGTGTCAGTAATAGCCCGATTTAATAGAACCTTTTAAGTGTTTATAGCTTATTGAATTCGCCATTTCAGATACGGAATACAGTTCAAATGAGATTTGGAAAGTAAAGTAGGTTAACTGCGGAATTCGATCAAGATATTGTGATTATTACTGATATGAGTCCTACATATACGTAGGTTAAAAATGTATTAAGGGCATAGTTATTGTTTCGATTTTATGGTTTCGCCCATTTTATTTTCCAAAAATCTTTGACGAAATAATTTCGACAGGAGGATTAATAATAGCAGCGGTGGCCCAATGGTGGTAGCCCCGACTTACAAGTAAGTCGTAGATTCGAACCCAGGCAGGCGCATTACTTTGTGTAATTCATTTCATCACCGCTGCTCTCAAAACGGTGAAGGAAAACATCGTGAGGAAACCGGCATGTCCTAGAACTAAAAATTCGAAATGTGACATCTACCAACCCGCACTGGGCCCGCGTGGTGTGGCCCACTCCCTCTCATTGAGAGGAGGCCTGTGTCCCAGCAGTGGGAACATTATAGGCTGGTGATGATGATTAATAAGAGCACCATCACCCCGCAAACTGCAAGACCTGGATCTATTTAAGGATCGAGTGAATCGGTTTCTTCTAGGCAAGCGTGCTCTATCTTAGGCCGCATCATTGTTTTTAAGGTGTACGAAAATAAAATATCACGTATTAGTTTAAAAAGTGCAATAATAACTGATGAAGGCACATTTATGAGCTTTAATTGGAAAATAGTCAATGAAGGAAGACTTCTTTCAAGTTTAGTGAATGTAAGTAGGAAATAGGTCATCATTATTTTCCTGTCCTAAGGGTCCGTCCATTAATCACGTGATGTTTTTTTTTTAGCATTTTTAACCCCCCCCCTCCCCTTGGTGATACGTGGTGTCGTTTAAGACGAACCCCCCGCCCCCACCCAAAATCACGTGTATTTTTAGTACCTTCACAGAATCTTAATTTTTTTAGATTTAACACAGGTACTTCGTTCATTGCCTGGCAACGGCAAGTCAAGGTCACACTACAAGCCGCTTTTCGGTTTAGAATCGCGCGTTTGACGAAAAAATAAATACACGTGATATCTTACAACACCCCCCTCCCCCTTGTGATATTTCATGATTTTTACCAAACCCCCTCCCCCCCTTTTCAAGCCTCGCGTGATTAATGGACGGTCCCTAATCTCATTTTATTTTGGATCGGCGCATTATGTCTTCTTCTTCCATACATCTATTACTTGTCCTCTCATCAAACACCTCCTTTCTTGCCATATTATCCTTCACACAGCCCATCCGTCGTTTCTTTGATATTTTGTAGGAAATAGGCACAAAACCCAATCTGCAACGGCACTTGTAGTTCCAAACATAACATTACCATACATAAATAATTGTCAGTATTCTAACCCTACAAGCGGTCCCTGATTATCAATTATAACGAGTTTAGAACAACCAACACGCATACCATACTGAAGAGCCACATTATTCAGAATAACAGTATTTTGTATAACGTGATCGGTCATAAAAATGGTAATAAACACGGTCTTCTACTGCTCGAATACATACATTTTGTACAACCCATTAAAGTCCTATAGAACATGCTATCACGATTTCATTACTGTGTTATTTATTTTATGATTTTCATGCAACCTTAGACCTTAAGCCTATGTGGCAATATAACATTTGTAAAGCTCTAATTAGTTATTTACACAGGAAATTAGGTCGTATTTGCACGAAGCAATTAAGTTGGATTCTGCACTTTCAATCACAATGGTATAGATTACTAGGAAATTCCGAATTCATTGCATTCAGCAGTGAATGTTGTTGAACCGAAAAATTAATGACTGCCGTTGTTTTAGCTTTTCTGTAATCTTATCGGGAGTAGGTAATTAAATGATGCGAATCCTTAAATTATTACTTCCAGAATCTCGTCAAACATTACTTTCATTTTAATTTCCCATATTTAACAAGTTAATTTTTATACGTCAAACCTAAGCATTAAACAAAAAATCTCTGCACATTATTATAGATGTCATATTACAATGATTTATAGAAGCCGCGTCTTCTGTAGTTACCGCATTTGATTCTTGTACATTTTGAAAGGGAAGTGCGTGACACCGCATACATTATGGGGCTCTTAACCACGCGACGCCATTGACCATTGCAGTTCTTTTAAAACCTGATCAAAGACAAACGGTAAGGAATATGTTACGCCTTTACTGCTTCAATACCATGACATATTATACGGAGCGTTTTGTATTTTAACAATGAATTATATTGGCATTTTGAGTTCATGAAAGTAGGAATTGATAGGTCATAAGCAAAACTGCACCCTGTACCAACAAATTCTGAAAATGTCGGATCTCTGTAACAGATATTTGAGATCCTAGATTATTTAAACAAGACATAAAGCCAGGGAAATAAATACTACTAAAGTTACTTGATATTTACAATATTAAAGCTTACACTAACACCGAACAGCCAGCAGAGTCCCAATAAATTTAACTATCTGATCAACTCAAATAACTGACGTTGGTGTAAAAGCCGCTAAGCTGAAGTGGGACTGGGCCAGCTACACAGCCGTACGTCGAAAATCAAAAGTCATTTATTTTTTTGAACGTCAAAATTACGAGAGACAGTCCCCCAATGAGTGTGCATTATTACATTTTTCAACATTTAATTCTATTCCAAACATTGATAAAACGCCCGCACTTCGCCACTTCCTAGTGTTTTAGCTGGGAAGAAGAAGTGGCGGAACAAACTCCCCACCAACACATCTGTTTGTTAGGTTAGAAGAACCAGACTCCAGATCTATACAAGATCATAGTCCAATAAGCTGTGGGCCATAATAGTCACTATGTGGAGACCTGACACAGCAAGCGACGCGGCAGACGATGTCAGGACGAGCTGGATAAAACCAACGACCAGTGGTGCACATAAGCCCTGGATCAACAAAATTGGGAGTCATTCGGAGAGGTCTTTGCCCAGAATGGGCTATCACGGAAAACACAGTATCTGATCAACCTATAAAAACTGAAGAAGTAAAACGCCTAAGAACTCTCATAACTTGTTGAATAGCTATACCTACCAAATAGAGAATCAAAACTCAAGCAAATGTTGGCAAAGCGCCATATTATATCTTTGTATTGCAGTATAATGAGTTCGTTTACCTATTATGCTAACTTTACAAGTCCAATAAGTACAAAGTCAGACACACTGGCAGGTTTGTTACTTATCTTTCTTTTGTTTTACGAATAAATATCATGCGCACTTCGGCTTCGAATGAAGTTTGTTCGAAAAAGAACATCAACATAACAGACAAGTCTAAGAAATTTTGTTGTTCAAGACGGATAAGTTATGTCTTGACAGAAATGCATGTAGTACGCTCGACCCCACCTCAGAAATAAATTTAGCAGGCCTAGCTGTGCTAAGCATGAAATTTTAAAAGAGCAAGAGGTCAGCTTGCACTAGCTTTATGTCCAGCGACGTGTAGCTTATAGTTAGCGATGCCTGTCTTTCAGTTTTCACCTGAATATTCTTCTGTATCTTTCAGAATAGATACGTAAGCTTATCTATTCAAAACACGACTACAAGTTCTTTAGTATTCAACTTTGTATCCAACATTATCTTTACGTCGCCGTCTTTCCTCCATTGTTTCGCTTACAAATAGGCGGATAAGTGCGCGATATTTGGGAGCATTTTCCGTGCCATTTTACAAATCTGTCGTGCATATCAAGTCAGGTCGCTTAAAATGCCTTTAAGATATTTACATTTAGCCGATAGACACATAGCCCAGAGATAGGGTGTGGATTTACGAGCGAAAGGTCACCAGTTCAAATTGGGCAATCATAGTGAACCCATATTCCCAGAACAAGAATTTTGCGTAGTTTTGTAAGATTAATACGAATATTAAGTCTACGCAATGGAGTCAAAGATATTAGATTACGAGTATTGTGATACTAGCCCGGGTATTAGTAAAGCGAATGAAATAGACCGAACAGTTGGAAATATGCACTCGATTTTCGACGAATTCAATAAAGCCAGAATTCTCGGGACCGGGTGAAGCCTCACCCTCAAAGAGCATAACCCAACAATGAGACAGCGCGGTCTAAATATGTCACACTACAAATTACGAATGAATTACTATCGTAACTTGGTGATTAAATCGAGTGACTTGCACTCATTAGAATAAGGGCTCGTGATCGGTGAGTGTTTACTGTGTCAATATGCAACTGTGTAGACAAAACGGAATAACAGTCCAGTCGATTTTGTTGATACAGAACTATCGATCAAACTTGT
Source organism: Cerastis leucographa (assembly GCA_963082945.1). Classification (NCBI taxonomy): domain Eukaryota; kingdom Metazoa; phylum Arthropoda; class Insecta; order Lepidoptera; family Noctuidae; genus Cerastis; species Cerastis leucographa. The sequence continues at coordinate 7,879,576 of OY720382.1, forward strand.
TCGGCCTACAACCAGGTGGATAGCTGTAATAGTGCTCAGATGAAACTACATGCTACAATGTTTCATTCGGATTTAACAGAACTCTTGTCGGAAATAGAACGACGTGAAGGATAATAAGAATTGAAGCACACAAGACAAAGTAATTTGACTAGTAACAAGTATCGGAATCGACACACACGTTCATTTAGTTGACAGCCGCCGTTTGATATAACATAAAGGCCCATTTACTGGTTATCTTTATACGGTGACTGATCAAAGCAAAAAATTTGGAGAAATCTTTACACAGTATAAACAAAGTCGCTTCCTGCCGTCTCTTGAGTACGCTTAGTTTTTTTAAACTGCGCAACGGATTTTGATGCGGTTTTTATCAATAGACAGAATTATTCAAGAGGAAGGTTTATGTATAAATTTTATCCCTGACAAACATCTAAATTTCCACGCAAACGAAGTCGCTAGTAAAATAAGAAGAAGTAGGATTAGATTTAAAACATCTAACCAACTCCTGTTACTGTATATGAAATAAACTACAAATTGAACCGAACCAACAGCTAATTCTCACTTTTCACACGTCTTGTTAACCAATGAGATTTTCCTAACAGACTTTAATATTAAATTCCCATGCATATATGAAAATACTTCACCAGACTGGCCATAATTAATAACGTAGCATACGTCAACCAGTTCGTATCAGCACACCTCTTCCGATATACCGCCGGTACAGCCTGACAGCGAATGGGCGTGCATTATTTACAATATTTATGGCCCAAGGCACAAGTGGGTGGCGAAAAAATGTAATTAACTAGGATAGAATTACTGTTATTAGTAACCAATATATTTTTTGTACGTGCGAAGGGAATTAATTGCGAATCGATTGCGATTTTTATCGCGGATAGGTTATTTATCTCGGTGGCTTGTTTGGAATATAAAATGACGTTTAATGGGTAAGTGTTGGAGAATGACGCTGTTCTCGCCTTTAACGATGCGTTATACATGGCAACGATGCCAATTATTTCATTGAAGAGAAATAAAAGGATGAATTAATTATATTAATGTTTCCTGCGCCTGTTAAGGTTTATACAAGACGGCAAACTAGACAATTTACTGAAATAGTCTTGTCATTTTTTAAACCTGTTTTTTAGCTGTTAAAAATAAATCAAAACAATGTAATCAACTCAAGTCTAACCTACACGCAACTTTCTTACTCAATAATTGATGTAGTGCTGTATATGTGTTTCTTCTCATTACTCTCATCTTGTTACTTATAAAAAAAATGTTAACCACCGCACTCCTCGTCACAATGACATTCAAGCACCTAAACATCATGCAATCATATACTCGTACTATATTAGTCTGTTAGGTATTTATCTATGGGCCAAAAGTGACTGAGAATAAATGAATGTTATGTTATGTTATACGACAATCGCGGCAACTTGTTTGCAAGCACCAAAATCCGAAGCCAAATCTCTACCAGCTCATGCCTTGAACACCCATCAAAAGCGCAACCGCACCGTATGGGAGCACGCTTATAATTTATGTGATAGAACCAACGATGCTCACAGAATCCTGTGTTCTACCTCTGTTGTCGTCAGCCATGTTCACCTGCTGCGACTTTGTCTTCCAACTGATACGTTTTGATTTAGTTGCTTGTACTTCATTTGGAGATTAGGATTCTTTATTGCTCCTACAAAAGGAATTTTGTACGCTATTATCTGATTAAGCTGTGGCTGTTTCAAAGTTTTCGTGTTTAAGATACCGTTTGAGGTGAGATTTATTTTGTGGACTTATTTGGTATATTTAAGTTGGAAATCAATGCTTAGGTGGATAATCCTTTCATGTTCGTAAGGTGTGTTTTGTGGATACATCGAGCAAATTCAGAATTTTATTTACAAATCAACAGGCCAGTGCAACGTTTGCACTGGTGCTGGTTAAAACTTATTTTAATACGGAATGCGCTAGTAAATCGGAAATTGATTATGCACGTAATTATCCACATGTAACTCTGCCACACTATGACGGGTACAACGCGCAGGAAAGCATTAATGTGATTTACTCCCCTAACGGGATCTTAAGCGTCGTCCGTGACTAGTCCAGTTATACTGGTTTTTGGTTAAAGGATATTGCCAATAAGTGTTTATAGCACTATGTTGTTCGCAAAGCAATTCAAGCGGTAGTAATCTATAATAAACCTTTTGTAGCCTCGTCGTATCGGTTAATCAAGCAGTCAGTATAGATAATACTGAAGAAGTTCTTAAAGTAAGATTATTTATCATGGAATTCCTTTACAATCGTAAATATGAAGCTTTTGGGTTGTGTTCTAACAGGTTAGCAAACAAAACAGCGTTAATATGTATATGCTTTCCTTCCCCATATCTATGTATAAAGCAGGTGTCTTCGATATGGAGCATTAAAAGAAAAGTACGCATCTGCTACCAACCCGCACTGGGCCCGCGTGGTGGATTATAGCCCACTCCCTCTCATAGAGAGGAGGCCTGTGTCCCAGCAGTGGGAACATTATAGGCTAATGATGATGATGACGCATCTGCTTCAACCAAGACATTCGGACAATTTTCTTTGAAAGTTCCCGCAACAGTCCACAGCTGAGGCCGAGAGGTATAAGCCCTATTAGTGTCTTCCCTAACGACGCGACGGAACAACCATTTCTCAAATCTCACTGGATTTAGTATCAATATGTAGAACAGAAACGACTGTTTACGTGCTTAACCAATTTTATCAGGCATTAAGAACCGATTGAACACTTCGTTAGTTGACAAAAGGTGCAATAGACATTAAAATTTACATATTCAGTGAATTTTCTCCATTTGTGAGGTCAAAAGTGGAAGTTTTGCAGGTAAAATGCATAAAATGCGACATCCTTTAATACAACAAGTATTAAAGGATGTCGTATTTTTTAACAAGGATTGAGACTTAAGCTTGGCAGGCTACCTTAGTATCAAAGAAATGTTACTAGTTGGAGCTTGAACGCATTTACATAAACTTTAAGCTTTATTTGACTTCAGAGTAATACTGTTTGATAATCTTATATATAATATCAAAATGCTTGGTACAATATTGATGGATCGAGAGGAAAAAGAAGGCCAAGGAACCGATGGATTGCGTCAGGAATGATATGAAAGAAAAAAGAGTAAATGATAGGGTGACGGTTGACAGAGGAGAATTGAAGAATAATACATAATGCACCAATCCCAAGTAACGTGGGTCAAGAGCAGAAAGATGATGATGATGATGATCAACATACTAGAAAGAGTTCAAAAATGAAAAGTAACTGACAGTATACAAGAAATGATAGCGTTTTCTAACGGATACATAAGTAGGCACAAGCACAATACGGGTACAGGCAACGTATACGCACCGAAACCCTCCAAGTACGGTGCAGTGGTGTATACGAAGCAATGGTTTCATATTACTCGTTACACCCATTGAACTGAAGTCCAGGGTGTTGTGCAAAGGGGAGGCTTTGACTTTGCAAAAAACTCTGGATTTCTGCGTTAAAGGGAAACACGAGCAATTCTTTTAGAAATGGTTTAAAAGCTAACTAAACTTACACTGTCACCTACGAGATATCTTCTATGAAAATCAATTATTGTGAGCTCCCGATATTTCGACACTGTTGCAAGCGCCGTGATCGAAGGATGATTGGGGAATAATAAATGATAACCACGGAAGATATCCCGTAAGTAACGGTGTAATCAAACCATAAAACCGTGAAAGCTTATAACAGTGTAAGATTCAAACTGTTTTGTTTATCGAAGCTACTTTGTTACGAAGCAAAGCACCAGACTGTCCTCATAATGCCATTTAATGTTTCCATTAATATTCTAGACGGAAAAGCATTTCTTCCAATGCACATATTACCAAGTTTTATCATTGATTTTATCTCATCCGTAAGCTGAAGTAGTTGGAAATACATCTATATATATAAAAGAAAGTCGTGTTAGTTACTTCACTTATAACTCAAGAACGGCTGAACCGATTTAGCTGAAAATTGGCAGGGAGGTAGTTTAGAACCAGGAGACGGACATAGGATACGGTAGGGTAGGGTAGGTAGGTAGGGTAGGTAGGTAGGGTAGGGTAGGGTAGGTAGGTAGGGTAGGGTAGGTAGGTAGGGTAGGGTAGGTAGGTAGGGTAGGGTAGGTAGGTAGGGTAGGGTAGGTAGGTAGGGTAGGGTAGGTAGGTAGGGTAGGTAGGTAGGGTAGGGTAGGTAGGTAGGGTAAGGTAGGTAGGTAGGGTAGGGTAGGGTAGGTAGGTAGGGTAGGGTAGGTAGGTAGGTAGGGTAGGGTAGGTAGTAAGGGTAGGGTAGGGTAGGGTAGAGTAGGTAGGTAGGGTAGGGTAGAGTAGGTAGGTAGGTAGCGTAGGGTAGGGTAGGTAGGATAGGGTAGGTAGGTCGGATAGGGTAGGTGGGTAGTAAAAAGTGCATTGCAACGCATGCTGGGTACAGCTAGTTGTTAATAAAGAGAAGTAAAGTCTGATCTAAACTGGAGATATGAGCTGTCAAATAATATGAAAGTTGATACGTTCCGGTGCCAAGAATAACATGGCAGGTGGCAAGATAGAAAATACTGTACACTGTTAGAATTTACGTTCGAAAGGAGAGCCGCTAGAAGTGCCAAGCTCAACTGGACACCTACTAGGTGCTTTAGATATGCAATAATTCGATTCTATAGGAGGATGGCTCTAAGCAGTGTGGGTAACATTCATAATTTTACTTCCATATATTAAACATTCGTTCAACAGTAATTTTGAAGTCAAAGCGGCGCCTATTTAGCCAATAATTAGTAAGGAGAACTTAAACCTTTTTGCTCGGCACAAAGGTTTTACATTTCAAAGAAGATGTAAGGTATTCCTTGAATAAGGAATGAATAAGGAGATGTTAGCAAATCGGAATGGGTCCGAAAGGGCCGATGCCTGCCAGGGCTGCGGGTTGTTCGAAAGAAATACCGCGGCCCTGGAACACAAAGGGCTAAGAAGGAACATGGGTGGGCTTTAGTCAGTCAAGTCTGACACTCCCTCCCGCTCCGCCCAGAGCGGGAGAAGTCATTTGATGATTTCCCATCCGCAAAAAAAAAAAAAAATATTCCATGAATTGTGTGAAGTCACTTTATGCAGTAAAGAGCAAGTAGGTGACAAGTGGACCGCCAGCAAGCACCATGGTAAGCCATTTACCTTAGGTAAATAGAGAACTTTCACAACGTGCAAGGAGATTGTACCTAAGTACTTAAGTAGCTAATACATAGGTACTCCGTTGCTTAGATATAGCTGGGAAATGTTACGAGTACTTCGGCTATCTTCGTTCACACTCGGATGATCCGAGTCGGAAGTCTGATCACGTAAGGTTAATGCAAATGTTGAGGTCAGAAGATGTTATGTGCGTAGTCTATGAATAATCGCTTGCACTTTGATGTTGTCATGGAGCCAAAGAGATCCTTAAGCCTAGTTTACGATCTCTTTAAAATCTTGTATGAGCGAATTGCAAACCTCGCAAAAATATAATTAGAGAAGTTATTATTGACCTTTTAAATATTACATAAATACACAGATTACTGAAATATAATTATTTAGAGACTTCTCATTTTGTGCAAATACTTGACATTCATAACCGCACGCAAAAAAACTTGTGAAATCTCTCAGAGTGCTATGGTCACTTAGAACGTTTTACTGAGAAACAAGTAACATAGTGCAGGTGATTATAGGTTAGAGGCAAAAGAGTCTAACTACCAAATAATAAGCAAATTGCGTAAACATTTCGAAATAACAAGATACACTATATTGGTATCCGATCGAGTGACTTTTGACCGTTGTATGGTCACTTAAACGCTATGAATATCACGAAATTGAATTGGAATGAAGTGAATGAGCTAAACAATCGCCAATTACTGTTGAATTTTCGACTTTAGCACGGTTCTCATGCTGTATTAGGTAAATAGAGGTAGAAGCTAAATGTATTGTGTATTTAGGGTTGCCATACGACCTAAATTTATGCTCAGTGTCCGGAATGCCGAGGGAAATTCCAAAACGAACGGAATTACGAAATCATCCACTGCCTAGCCTTTTCCCAAACTATCTTGGGGTCGGCTTCCAGTCTAACCGGATGTAGCTGAGTGCCAGTATTTCGCATGAATCGACTGACCTCCACAACCCAGTAACTGGGCAATATACCCCTTGGTAAGACTGGATGTCAGACTTTTGGCTTCTGACTACTCCTAACGACTGTCAAATATCTACAAATGACAGCCGGGACCAACGGCTTGACATGCTTTCCGAGGCACGGAGGAAACTTACATTTTTTTTTACATGATTTAAATATGAGTTTTTTGTGATTATATTATATACTAGCTGTCCCGCGCAACTTCGTCTGCGTCACATTTCCCCGTTTCCGCAACATTTTTCATTGCTGCTCCGCTCCTATTGGTCGCAGCGTGATGATATATAGCCTATGTCCTTCCCCAGGTTGAAATCTATCTTCGTGCCAAATTTCATTAAGATCCGGTTAGCCGTTTAGTCGTGAAAAGGTAACAAACAAACAAACAAACAGAGTGACATGGCATTTATAATATTAGTATGGATTTTAAGCACCCTGCAATATTTTGCAAAAAATCTTTCTCTACTATTGATATACGCATATCCAAAAAGCTTATTACGAGAATATTCTACACAATTAAAATAAAATATTTTTTTCATGAAAATGTCCTGAATTTTCTAACGTTTATTTTATTTTATTGGGAACCCTATGTGTATTACGGTCTACTACGGTGCGGTGCAATCTGTAGATCTTCTTAGAAACTCTGTCGCCTGTGGCGTGTCTCGTTGTAAATCACACGCTTCTTGCACCAATTTAGGGTTGCTTGTTTTTATTTAAGGTTGTCAAGAAATTAGTGGGCTGAAGCTAAGGTTATTTATTGTATTAGGTTTTGCAGGGTCTTTAAGTCTTGACTGGGATGAAAACGCTTTGCGAAAGCGTTTTTAAGAGCGTTTACAACTTACGGAATTTCAAACAAACTTTCAAGTTCTTATTTTCCGAAATGACGGAACCGATTTCAATTAAACTTAATACTCATAAGCAGAATACATAGGTCTTAAAAGCTACTAAAAAACATTTTCGAAATGTCTTTAAAAAAAAAAAAAGCTAAGTGGGAATTTCTGTTTCTATAGATAATTTATAATCGGTCTAATTTAGCTGTATCACAATTTTTCGAAAATAATTTTTAGTAACTTTTTAGACTTATGTATCCTGCTTATGCGTATGAAGTTTCATTAAAATCGGTTGATTCATTTCAGAAAAAAAGGACTTGAAAGTTTTTATGAAATGTCGTAAGACGCAAAAACTCTTAAGCCCTACAAAATGAGACTGATATCATCATTTGCGCTTTTGATACCATGATACTTCCACCAAATTTATCGCTTGTTTCAGGGGATTATTCTCACCTCCTATACTCCACGAAGAGTTAGGCAAAGGTATACTTAATAGGACACCCTCATTTCGCCAGTTTTATTTAATAGCCCCCATTTAATAGGGGGGCATGCTTATTGCAACCAACCTGGCACGAATACAGACTCCGTGGCGTGCACTAGATCAACGAAAACTTTATCGGTTCCAAATCTTCTTTCGATCTACATGTATGGCGTCAGTGGATCCGGATAAAGAATGTGTTTAAATACACCCTGTAACTAGCTTATCATCTATTTCTAAGTCCATACATATATCAGCTGGCAAACGACAGATCTATTGCCTTGTATTGCTCAAGTTTCTATCATCAATTTAAAGATGATATACCAAGAAGCAAGTGCAGTTGCAATAGTTTTACAAATGCCTTAACGATGCGATTGCGTACCTAATGTTTAAATTGCGTGACTTTTTGCTTCTTGATCACCGGACATTTGTAAAGAATATGTATTTGATTACGCTACTAGTTGTGTGGAAAGACGATAATTTTTGGGTATTCTGGGAATTTTAGAAATCCAGATGGCAGTCGTGTGTTTAAAAAATCTGGTAAACATCAAGAACTTAAACTACATAATTGAGTGTTTCTTATTAGTCAGAGGTAGGGTAAAATGAGACAATCAACGGTCTATTCCAGACCTTACAAAAATTTTGGTATAAATTACTATTTTTTTTTTTTGTAAAAATAGACAAACTTACCATTTTAATGAACGAAAAATTTACGCATTTATAATACATATATATATATATATTATGTACAAACTACAAATAGATTTAAATTATAGTTAAATATGAACAAGAATCAAAATTACAGGGCTTAAAAAAATTCGTCCACATCGCTGTCAACAGTAAAAGTGCCCAGAAGCCTGGCCGCATAAATTGACTATCTGATTATAAAAATTAAATGCGTTGTTCGCAGCTGATCTGACATTCATCCTACAGGCAATATCATAAGATGCTCACTCCCAGAGAATCCTATGAATAAATGACAACATGTATTGCACACATCCCTAGAGTACTATTTAAACTTTGTAGTAATCTGCCCAAGCATTTGCCTCTAGCGAGTCACTTGTTTTACACCCAACGTGATGCTTAACGAGCAAGTTAAGTGAGTTTTACTTAGAATTTTTTATACTTAACTTAAACTTAGAAATAAGACCTGCATATTGAAAAAGATTTCTTTATTTTTAAACCTGTCTAGCCTTAAAAGAGGTCCGTTGAGTCTAGAAGCAACATAGTTGAGTTGTATATAAACTAGACATGCCGCCGATGTGTAGTTTAACCAGTCCATTTTATTACCAAAGAAATGGACGTAGTTCTGCCTTCCTGTGAATGTCCTATTATTTCAGTTAAATCATTATCAGCCTATAATATTCCCACTGCTGGGACACAGGCCTCCTCTCTATGAGAGGGAGTGGGCTGTAATCCACCACGCGGGCCCTGTACGGGTGGGTAGATGTAACTTGCCTTAGAATTTTTACTTCTAAGAACATGCAGATTTCCTCACGATGTTCTCCTTCACCGTTTTTGAGGCCAGCCGTGATGAAATAAATTACACAAAGTAATGCGCCTGCCTGGGTTCGAAACTTCGAACCCGCGGCTTACTGCTCTTAAGTCGGGGCTGCCACCACTAGGCCACTGCAGTTCTCAGTTAAATTCACGCGCGTTTGAGTTAAATACATCAAACTAATCCAATATTCTACATCACATAAAGTCACGCCTATAATCCCCGAAGGGTTAGGCAGAGTTGTACCTAATAGAGACCCACATTTCGCCAGTTACGATTAAGTCCCATGTAATAGGAGGCTACTGAAAAAAATCGTGTTAGCAAAACCCAATAACACTCAGCCCGAACTGGGAATAGAATCGAATCTACCCAAGACTTCATGCTCAGCAGTCGTGCTTGCAATCACTAGACCAACATTCTTAATGTGGTACATATTTCTATTCAGTAAAATCAGATTCGTAAACATCCAAAACGAATTCTTTATTTTTAGAAGAGATTTAATATTAATCATTCACAATCATTACAATACTACTTTACTTCGGAAAATGGTTGTAACTTTGATGTGGGTTGGTTCGCAGAACTACTTCTCAATTGATCATTAAGTTTTTTAACGTTATTTATAAATTCTTAAGACAACAATATCATCATTAACATTTGGAGAAGCAACTGTTAGCCTATTGCAACAGAACTTAAAATAATAATGACGCAATTTCATATTTCCGATAAGTGTCAAGATCATCTTCACTGAATGACACTTGATTATAAACAAAATTCGTGCCCACCGAGTGTTTATGAATATTGTTGTTTCTTATTTGCATGCTAAGTTGACAATGAAAATCGAAATAAATTTTGTCATTTAAATAATGTGTTACAAAGGTTACTTTGGAAGATTCAATATTCAGTCTTCTAACGTAACCTTTGTAACCTATTACGCATCTACATCAAGTGGGTATGAAACAAAGGAATGTCATACATGATCAACAGCTCTTCTAGCTCTAAGATCTGTAATGAGCTCATCATTTAATTGCCCTTATACTGATATGGGGTCGGCGTATCATGTATTCTTGTACCATACTTCTCTATTATCTGCTGGTCATTTTAGCAGTCACTCCCATTCTAACCATGTCATAATTTACACACACAGCTCCGATAGCCATGATCATCTAGTGGTTAGTCCGTTCATCGTTTCTTTGGTCTTGCTTTACTCTTATCAAGCTTTCAGCATCGACATTCATGCTCAAAAAATTCCTCAAGACATTTTCCGCATCATATGCCCTTGCCCATATTATAACGACCGATTATCACACAACTTTTCTATCACCGGTGCCACTTCCAGAATTCCTGTTATGTAGGCACGATCTGAAATGAGCTTTTAAATATTATTTTTGAAATGTTTTAATTCATGAACGACTCATTGGCAGGCTTTTATTGTTTTAACATTGACAGTTTTAAGACCATTCACACTGCGCACCCCTCTGATGTTAAATTACACTAAACGAAGGTTCTAGTATACCTATGACTCCCATAACTTAAAGCTCCCTATATGATGTAGGTATAGTACATGCCTCGGTCCTTTTAATTACAGTCCCGCCAGCTTCGCCGCGGGCTAGCTTTCCGCACATAGAAAATCAAGACCTTTACCAGCTTGTTCTTGTCAAACTCAGATAATATATTACAGCATGTTTACACTTTGATTAGTGCAAGTGATTAGTGAGCTAAAATTAGAAGTAGCTCGATCTTTAGATCAGTAGTAGTAGTAGGCGATGAAGGCAGTATATATATAGTGAATATACATATACTGCCTTCATCGCCTTCATTAGCAACTCGTATACAATCCTGTATACGAGTTGTGTGGATGGGATTTCGGTGAAAAAACTGGTACGTACTCAGTAAGTACATCAACACATATAGAAATTTTTAATCGGTACTTAATTTAAAAAAAAAAAACAGCTGTTCCATGCCTTTTTACAGGGTAGGTTTTTTAGGAAAACGCTGTTATTTTTTTTTAATAACCGACGTAAAATGTCTATGTGGGGGTTCAGAATGATGCAGTCACGTCTAATAATATGTATACACTTAGCAAAACTGAAAAATGATTTTCTCGTGATATTACGGATTCTACGTTTAGATAAGACGTATTTCGTAATAGTATGGCTTCCAAAATTCCATGTTCGTGACAACGTAAAACGTTAATCAATACAGTAGGAGAAAATCACTTTTAAAAGTTGCTGCGTGTATACTTATTATTAGACGAATATAATACTGAATACGTGGTAACCGTTTTAGCATCTGTGTCCCTAACACCCTGAATGCAATGTGGTTTTTGTTTTTACAGATCAATCGGAGCTATTAAAATTATTGGAAAATTACTCGATGTGGACATATACACATTTTTAACGATCCGGCACATCTCTAATGGCATCCGATGTTAAAGGTTACACGTCTTCTGCTAATTGGACACGCTTTTTAATAGCTACACTAATGTGCAACGGCCATTGAATTTGTATATACATCGTATTTTACATGGGACACTTTCCTCTTCATCTCAACTGTATAAAGTATTATTTACACTACCGTTTCAGGAGCCAAGTACCTACATTTGTTTCCTTTCCGATATATTTCAGAACAATACTGAACAATAAATTTTATAGCACATGTAAACTATTTGGTCTAAATGTTTATCTATCAACTATCAACCAGCTTCCTATTATACTCCGTATTAGGTAGGTTTTGTTACATTATCAAACAAGATAAAGTACATGCTAGAAATATTAATAATGTATCGTTTAGGAAAAGACAGGAACCATTATTCTGTTGATTTTACTGCTTGTTTTATAACATTCCTAACTGCCTAACAACTTGGGTACCAGGGTATCAGATAGTCGAGATAGTTCGTTTTGGAACAAATGAAGCACGCCAAGTAAATCAACACAGTTTCGCAATGTCAATATGGTTATTAGTTTCGTAATGAATTCAGAAGTCGGGAATGGTAAATCGTGATGATAATAATTGATAGTATTTTAGTAGTCTAATAGATTTAATAATCACGCTGCAACACGTAACTGGTATGACAAGAGCTAGTTTAACACTAAATTTATAGTTTCCTAGAATTAGTTCGGTATTAATTACGTGTCATAACAACTTGTCTATGACATGTTTTAGGTCGCCAAAATGTTTTTTTTTACATATTCCTCAACTTTAGTCTTGGTCAAAGGATGTTAAACCATTGTAATATTGAATCCCTGTGCTGACTACAAACAAGCATTTAGACCAGGGATATCAAATATTTGGTTAGGTTACAGTTATAAGATTTTATATGTATTCCAACCATTTGAGTTTCGGTTCAAAATGTTCAAATATATAATCTTCTCTCTAACAACTGATAAAGATTACTATCTCCAAGCGAAAACGCATGAACACAAGGTAGAAAGCGAGTCCCACTTCCAGATTCTATAGTTCACAATAGCATAGACAACAGGCTCTAGACTCTAGGGTTTCCCGGTCAAGTGTCGTGTATGTGAACGCAGGGTACTTGTTAACGTTGTTTATACAACACGAAGTGATAACGAACGGCTTCTATTAGGTCGGCTTTACGGTGTAGAAGCATTTTGTTATAGACGTACAGTACCTCTAGCTAGAATAGCTAATTAAGAATCGTCCATGGTTATAGGTAGTAGTAATTTTGGACTGCCTATGATGTTTCATCGTTACGGAGAATATTTAGATGACTCAGTAGGTACTACTGCGCTTACTGACGGTCGACCACTTGTCAACCTTATTTCTCACGGCATACGGTTGAACACGGGTGACAGTGGTCGACCGTCACCGTCAGTCATCAATTCTCGTTTGCCTAGGTTTCGAGAACCTTCTTTTAGCACTTTTATGACAATTTTGACTCCTGGCTTGATTTTTTCACCACACTTTCCTCTGACCCAGATTTGGCGGTCCAAGCACTTTTATCTTCATAAGTAGGTACATCTGACATTTCTTCATTTTATGCAAATTCGTAATTGTCATTCTTATTGTCATACTTCCGTCTGCAAAGTTAACTGTCCGCCTACTTCTTCTCAGTAAAGTCATAAACACCAAACATGGTAAATGGTGTTTCAAATAATAATAAATCGGTGTGTCGTTTTGCCACTTTTGGTAAGTTTTAGGTTGATTCAGAAATGGTGACGAAGCGTCATTAATTCTTCCAAATTATAACCAGTCAACGGTTATGTGATCTTTGTCGAACAGTGTTCTGGGAATTACTAAAATAGCATCAAGACCTTTGACAGTTATTTCAAAATGTCGAAGTCAATAACTTCTATGTACTTTCTTCGTAAAGTGGAACATCGAGTGTCCAATACACGCATCTTATTACTTCGTACTTATGTATAGGCGATGCTTGTTTATAATAAACAGCTTACGAAGTTTATCAGGCAAGACTACCGCTAATGCAATATAGAAAGTGAGTCCCACTTCTTTAACGGTCTAACAGACACTGAAAGTGTTTTATTCCGGTAGTATCGTGTAAAATTATACAAGGACTTTAACTCACACGGTTATAGTAAAAGTAACATTATATCTTCGCGATTTTCGATAAGAAGAAACCACAATAAGCAACCAGTGAATACGAAAGATAATAAGGCAGACATAGACACTGTAAGAAGGCTCGGATTGGTCAATGCACACAAATGCAGTTACCGGATTGGCTTACATAAATTGGCTAGCAGCCAGAGTGTCTATTCACTTGTATTGACAGTTCTTCTGCTTAACCTTTAGTCTCACTGGGCAATGCATCTAGTATTTGTGTCACGTGTCTCAAGTTGGGAAACATTGTGTATCCGCGTATGAGCTGGATATGAGACAGACACAAGCGTGTGACCATTGGATTAATTTAATGTATGCAAAATATTTAGGAGATATTTACCCGACGACCGGGGCGCACCAGAACGCTCAATAAACGAGTCGAGTGATCAAATTCTTTGCGAAATTTTGCATACCTTTTAATGGCATGAATCTCGGCAAAGTAAAGCCCGATTCCATATTTTATTATAATAATGCGATTTATAAATTCTATGCAAAGACAATGCATCGTAATGCTGGCTGATAATACCTGAACCACTATTGCATTCGAAGTTTGAACATAGCAGTACAAACATTGACAAGTTTCTGGCCTATTGTTTACAAACACCGTTACCTCATTTGTCTTACGACCCGTGTGGGATGCTGTTCCACGTTTTTCATCCGTTTATGAAGCTACGTAGGTTAAAGGAAGTTTATTTTATCTTCATGTTGTTTAATCCCTAAGTAATGATGGTTCAACTTCAAGCGATTTAAGTCGAAATAAAAGAGAAAATGGCAGAAAATTCTTACTGAGAATTTTGTAACAGGAAAATCATGAAAGAACTAGTCCAGTTTTTGGAAGTCTCCCCCCTTTGCACACCTGAATAAGCACCGAATGTACCTGACTATACTTGGCTCTTTGATTCTCTAGATTTATTGCTAGATACAAGACTGCTCTCCCAACGCAACGTGGACGAAGACGCGAGTGAAAGCTAAGAAACTCCAGTATACGAAGGCCTAGTTCAATTTGTAAAAGTAATGGAGATTTAGTGCTTATTGCACCTAACCATAAAATCCGTTTCCTTAAACTCGTAAGACTCTGGAGTTCTGGACCCTATTATTTTTATTGAAATATAAAGCTAGATCTCTTAGGGCTACTCTTAGACCACGTACCGGGAGACTGAGCTTTTAAATTTAATTAAATTTAACAAATATCTGCTACCTAAAAATCGTTAAATTAAAATTCATGAGTCGAGTCTAAAAATACTGAACAAGAATGTTCGGTGAACGACAACTAATGAATAAAACAAACCCATAAAAACAACAAACAAGTTCTACACTGATTCATAAGAAACACCTCACTCAAGTCATAACTTAAACGGACAACTTGAATCGGTAAAAAACTCAACATAAAACATCAGTTATCAATCATAAAAGACGAAGGAACGAACGCATAAGGAAATCGTAATGTAGAAATTCTATGGCTTGACTGCTCTCGGCAAATCCAAGTTGCCAATGCTAAATGAACTTTATTAGAGTCCAAGCAACTAATACAATAAAAGCACGTAACATACTAATTTCCCTGCAATGTCATGTTAGGCCAATAAATACATCTCAGCGGAATTTCAAAGTCCAAATAATTCTACTATGAAAATGATACCAGATTTGCACGGCTACTTATCGTTTATGGACTCAAATAACGCACCATATCTTATCCGACATTATCCAGAACTAATTCAGAATTATTTGCGAATTAGAAATGCTTATTCGGTTTAGTATTACCGAAAGTAACAGTTGTATAGGTATTACATAGACAATTGTATAGAAAAGGAAGACGTTCGAAGTGTGAATTACACAATCAATGATACAGCCAGGTAGTCAGTCATTTTCGGGCAACAAAAAGTGTTAATTCTTTTAAAATGAATTCACTATTGTATCTGTGAATCAAAGACACAATGAATCTTCAAAAGGGGCTGCGAAGCGGTAAAATATGATTCGTTAACGGATAAGGAAAGTAAGAGTATTTAGTTTGACAGCTCGGCAGCCATCTTGGATTTTGTGTCAAAGGTCGGTGCGCGCAGGTTTCACCACAAGCAGATGGGTTATTTCGCACACGATCGTAGACGCCAGAACAAGTTAATGAGATGATAATGTGCTCAAAGTATAGTTCGTGATGACATTTCACATGTTACGTTTCAAATGATTTGATTAAATAATAGGACAAAATTTGCTGGGAAACGCAACCGCTCTCTTTGATATAATATCTCTACCATTAGATGAGTGAACTTATCGTACATGACATAACCGTTTCATTTTCTTACGTTATTTCGTCTGAATAGGATCTAATTTATGGAAACCAAGAAAATACAAAACGTTTAGCCGCTTCTGAAGCTTTTTGACAGACTATAACTAAGTTCTGGAAGTCTATTGTCAAAGATTGTATCACAGTCAGTAGCGGAATAAACCGTCTGCATAAATACATATTCTTCTCTTCAAAGAGCCTACTTATTGTTACGCGTTGACTTAAACAATGCATATTCATTCAATTCACGCCCTAAATAAGCCAGAACATGAGGTTAGTACACCAGTAAACCAGTAAATAGAGGAAATGCAGACGAGTTCAGGGGCAGTGACCCGAACAGCCGTCAGGTACCGTGACGTATGAACGCCATACGATTTCATCTAAACTGCTTTTGATATACGTCATTTAAAAGCATAAGGACCAAAAATGGCAATGTAAACGGAATTTGGAACCTCTCCCAAAATATTCGAAAGTTGATCACGTTCACGACGCAGTTCCCTAATTGCGGCTTTGTGAAGGAATGCGGAAGATTCTAATAATTTTATATGTAATTTCGACCGATTTAACGATCGTAATTTAAGACGATAAACCTTGATTTGAAGTTAACAAACCTTCATGAATATTTAAATGTGTCTTTGTTATTTAAGAATCTAACAATGTACTTAATTGCTGATATTATAGTTTGCTTTGTTTACGAAATCGCATATTTCACGTGTGTCTATTTAAGCCACAAATATTCAAAGTCCAAGTACAAGTTTCGAAAGAGGCATTTAAGAATCAGTATGGCTTTATTAAAATCATGGCGGCAAATAACATCCGTCTCCATAGTTTAACATGTATATGCGTGATATTATTCTCACGCAAATATTTCTACGAGGAAAGCTTTTACTCAGTCAGAAGAAGTTGTATCATTGGGCTTACCTGATCTAAAGCTGTTTTGAATAGTAAAGCAAGAATACCATCGTCGATGAAGTTCTAAAATAAGTAGTAGTAGTAGTACCTAAGTAAAAAATAGCAACTTTACAGGACACTGAAAAAATTCATAATTATACTAATAGGTAGTAACACGTAAGTACAATATCATTTTATAATTTGTGTTCACTTCAAATCAGATAGAGACGTTGTTTTTTGCTGGGATTGAAACAACGCGTCTTCCGTTTTAGAGAATCGGAATGCGCGTTGTTTGCAAACGGCATCAAAAATCAAAATGTCAAAACTAGTCCTACGAGGTGTTAGAACTTCAACGACGCCATGTAATTTCCTACTTTGTTCTCAACTAATAATTAAGATTGGCATTAGACTGACGTGAATTTGACAAGTTATCAAGTCGATCTATATTCGAACAAAAGAATTGGTTTGGAAAGCGAAATTGGATCAGTTTCTAATCAAGAAAGTGTCTCGACCGCTCTTCCCTGGCTAACATGGCTGACTAAAAAGTCAGCCATGTTAGCCACAAAAGAAGATGGGAAGAACACAGCAGCTTAATTAATGAGTTCAGAAGATAAGAGATTCCAGTTCCAAGAGATTCTGTCAAAATACTGATCAAGTTAGAGCTGGCCATCGGCTTTGCCGTGGAAGGTGGGCTAGTAAAATACTGTCGTGCAAACAGCTAGCGACACGAAGATTGATAGAAAACATTCGGCATCTACAGAAATCTGCAAAACGGAATAAAATAAATAGGATATATTGATAAAGCTAATCCTTGTAAACACGAGGGACCAATGTTTGTGATGCTATCCGATGCGTGCGTGGCATGCATGTTGACATGCGCGTGCAACGACTGCCAGATGCACGAGATTATGTTGTGTGACAAAGTGCGATGTTAGGTCATTTTGTATACATTTTGTTGGCATTGAGGGAAAGTGCTGGTAAGTAAGTATCGGAAAAATGTTTAGCCTTACAGTGGGCTTTGATAAAAGTGCGTAAAATAATAATCCTACTGATAACAAATTCAAAATTAGTTCCATTATTCTCAGATTTTTTTAAAATGGAACTAATGATAACAAATTCAACATTAGTTCTATTATTTCAGATTCTTTTAAAATGGAACTAGTGATTAAAATAAACATCAGTAGTTCCATCATGGAACTGTTAATGGTACTAGTGGCAACGAAGCGTTATGACCCATCTTGCTTAGTAAGCAATTGCCAATACATAATCCATAATCCTCTTTCTGCCCTTGCCCCATGTTATTTGTTTTTTTATATGTTTTCTTCTTGCATTTTTCCGTCATTCGTCACGCTATCATTTACTCCTTTTTCCTTTATATCATTTCTCACACACTTCACCCATCTTTTCTTTGGTCTTCCTTTCCTTTACAACACTTAAATTCATCACTCTTTTAGCCACATATCCATCCCAAGACAGACGACTGCCTTTAATATTTTCTGTAACAAGCACCACTTTCAAACATAGTTGTTACAATTAATAATTGAATCGACTTCTATAAAATGACGAAACATAAGCAATTAATTTCAACTGTATTGTTTAAAATGTAAAAGAACATCACGCATATTAACCCAGTATTTAAAGTAATAAATTAAATCCACGCCTTTATAGGGAAATACTTCTAAACAAAGTACCTGCTTATATTTTTTGTAATTCAACGACATACCTGTGGCTTCCACATAAAAAAACACTTTAGGAATTTATACATTAATGTTAAAACTTAAAAGCAGAACAATATCAATGGCCAAATCAGCAATTCAAATGTCATATAAATCTGAAACGGTTTAAAAATCACTTACAGAATACACAGTACCGATAATGTACAAGTTTATGCATAAATCGCGTTGAATAAAAACATTAGACGAAATAGGTGAATCGCTGATCGTACCAATGAATGCAACGGGAAAAAGCTAGCGAGGGAACACTTGACTTTGTTCGAACTTCGATGATGTGACTGACTTGGTTTCTGCTTGCATAATAGCTGTTAATAGCTGTAAATAGAACCTGGGTGTAACGGCCTGGGAACCGTATGACTATGGTATAGCGGTGAAGATGCCACGAAAAAGACATTTAGGAACGTTTTAACGGTTGGAATCTGGAATTATTCATAAGTGAGGTGTAAGACTACTCGTAACTCGGGCTTTTGTTCCTGTGGTACGTATTTATTACCGTGTCGTGGAGGCAAGGGCGGTCTGACTGATGTGCGAATAAAAAGATTTTATACTGGACTAGCTGTGCCCGCGACTTCGTCCGCGTGGAATTTAACAAAAAATGTTATTTAGTTTAGATATTTTTCGTTTTTGAATTTAATTTTTCTAAAATAGATGTATCCTAATTTACTCCTTATTACATCAGCTATCCGTCGGTCAAAATCGGTCCAGCCGTTTCAGAGATTAGCCGGAACAACCAGACAGTCAAAAATTGTAAAAAATGTTATTTTGGTATATGTACCATAATATGGTATAACGTATATATTATATACGTTCATAATGCATGTAGAAAAAAGCTGTTATTTTAATATTACAAACAGACACTTTAATTTTATTTATTTGTATGTATGTAGAGAAATGTGGACGAAATCCTGCTTGCTCAGGGGGTTGGTGTAGGTATGTATGTATGTATTACTAAGGAGCTGGTAGCTAAATAATTACAGCCTCCCTAGCCATTTTTAGGTTAACCCGCGTTTGCCTAGGTTAGTTGGCGGATAGGTGGCTCACGCCCTCTCACAGAGAGGAGGAGTATTTTTTCCAGCAGTGGGTACGTAACGTACGAATGGACGCAGAGCATTGTCACTATAGTAGTTGTGTATGCTAAGAAAACAAAACTTCTCTCTGTTTCCTGATTTTACAGAAAGCATACAAAACCAAGAAGAAACTATCTCTAAATCATCAATAATTGTCCTAAGAAGTTGAGGACCAGTTTCCTTTACGAACGCCGGCACTGATATGCTGGAAAAACACTGGAGTTAAAAGATAAATAGGTACAGCAAGTTATATAATATAATAAATAAGATAGCTTACCAATACCAAACGGCTTTCAGTAAGTGATAGCGATGAATGAGATTTAAGATGAATGCAATACTAACCTGAAACAAAAGACATTACAAATTAATTACGATCCAAAAATAGTTATAATTCACAGAATATTAGATAACATCATCATCTGCGTAGGCTTTTTCCAACTTGGGGTCGGCATCAAGTCTAACCGGATGCACGTTAATACTAGTATTTTACATGGAGCGACTGCCTATTTGACCTCCACAATCCAAACGATTTGGTAAGACTGGTTGTCAGACTTTCGGGCCACTGACTACCTGTATCAACTGTCAAAAATCTAGAAATGACAGCCGGAGCCAACGGCTTAACGTGCTTTCCGAGGCACGGAGGAAACTCTGTATGTAATGGGCCGTCACACAGCTACGGACTAACCATATTACGTAGCACTAACAGAGGTTATAAAAATAACGGTCAAATCAAATACGATATTGCCGGAGCCTGGATTGCAATGCTGCCAGCTTTCTGGGGACTTTTCCCCTTTTTTGGGATGAGTTTTTTGACACCTTGTAATTCTTTTTTCGCTTTGATATTTAGAGCAGAAGAAGTACACTATATCACGCCTGCAATCACCGAAGGGTTAGGCAGAGCGGGATCTATTAGTACACCCACATTTCGCCAGTTATGTTTAAGTCCCATGTAATAGTGGGCGAGCCTATTGCCATCACCCGGGCACAAATCTAGACTCCGTGGCTGCTTCTGAAAAATTTGTGTTCATAAACCCAATAACACTTAGCCCAACCCGGGAATCGAATCCAGGTCAGCATGCTCTGCAGTCGCGCTTACGATCACTCATCGAGGCAATAAAAACAGGCTTATAGACAACCAAAACATCAACGATGCTAAATAAACAGAGGAATATTGTTATCAGAATTAAGGACTATTCAAAAACAACATCCTATAGGGTAAACGGACCAAAGCATGGTACAGGGGAGTCGGTTCTTTTGTCTCAGATAAGGCCTACTATTACTTGCGTTCTCGGCGCCCGCGCCGGTACAGGCGGAAGCGATAAAATTACATGCCGTGAGGGAATCAGATTGGTGGCCTCACCCCATCTATTGGCACGAGAATAGAGCAATACTGGCCTGCGTTATCTTGACTGACTAGTTGCCTTTGGCTACCCGTGTTTTTTAAATATGCAAGAAAGTGAGAAAATGGAATGATTTGCAGCGCATGATAGAAAAAAAGAAGAGTAGTTTTACTGTTACAGAAACACGGGTATATAAAATAGGTAAATCAGGTAGGTAATGCTGTTTCGATTGCAGACGTGTATTTGATTAGTAAAAATTTTACCTACATAGCCGAAGAAGAAAAAATACGTAGAGATGCTAGCTAACTCATAAACTACCCAAGCAAACTTAATAATAAAAAATAAAACTTTATTTTAGACCTTGATTCATATCATGTTTTTAATACACACTACTTATAAGCTATGTTAGTAACAAACGAAATAAAAGATTTTAATAAAACTTATATGGGACCACCACGCGAGCGTCCTCTCAAGAAGAATGAAACGAATGGTGAAGAAATACGCAAATCGATCCATAATTGACGGAAATATTGAGGATTACACATTTAAAAAAATACAGCCGAACATTGAACATCGTCTTTTTTAGGGTTCCGTACCCAAAGGGTCAAACGGGACCCTATTACTGAGACTTGGCTGTCTGTCCATCAGTCCGTCCGTCCGTCCGTCTGTCACCAGGCTTTCTACAGATTATGTATTTCTGTTGATGCTGTAGCAACAAATACTAAAAACAGAAAAAAAATATATTTAAGGGGGCTCCCATACAAAAAAGGGATTTTTTGTATGGGAAATAATGGTACGGAACCCTTCGTGCGCGAGTCTGACTTGCACTTGGCCGGTTTTTTGAAGTTAATTACAAAATAAGGTTCTTTCCTAAGCGCCAAGACTGCTCTCAGTTATCTGCAGCATCATTATGCTAAACGGGTATTTTTGCTGTTTCATATTCGGTAGTTTACTTCGATTATTCCTTGTCATTTTTGGTTATGTATATATGAATAATTTCAATAACTAATAAAATAAATACTTTACAGTTGAATCATCAGTTCATCACCTTCGTAAACTCGTGATTACATCTTTTATTCTTAAGTTAATTAATGTTTTTATTTGACGAACACGCGAATAAGTTATTAATTAAACATTGACAGCTTACTGACCTTTACCGCCCTATGCCATATGAGGAATGGTGTATGAAATTAAAATTTGAATTAATACAATCAGCAATGACCTAACTGCTAAAGATACCTATTCTTGCCCCTTACCGCCTTCGATATTTGAAACGATTGTACTAATGATTTCCAGGCTTTTATCATGTTTATTAATGAACATGTGCATCTATCTGATTTTCAGCCCCTGTAGATACATTCTACTTATGTAATGAATGCGAAAGTTTGTGAGGATCTATGGAAGTATGGATGCGTGTTACTCATTTACGCTACTATTCAAACTACTAAATGGATCTGGATTAAATTAGGCACAAGGATAGATCTCGGTAGTGCGATCCCTAGGGACAGATACCGAAAAGAACACGGGCAAAGCCGTGGGCTTAAGCTAGAGGTATCTGTGAGGATTAGTTCAGATCATCATAAGTAGATTAAAAAATAAATCAAAATTGTAAAAAAGTACCGATGTAGGACTACGGCCACAATCAGCAAAGACGAAGCTGGCTGGTAATGTTGTGATAAAACTGTCCACGTTGCATTAACTAAAAAGTGTAACGAAGACTTATCATACCGGTTTCCCTTTCACACTTAATCCTCACGAAAAGCCAACAGGAAATAAAAAGAATAAAACCAAAATCTGTGGGCAAAGGAAATCAAAAAATGTTCGAGCGAAGTACACACGGCACACATCAAACTGTACATTTCCAGTATAACATGGCCTCGCTTTGTATAGATTTCCGGTTAAATGAGAGATCCGCTATTCTGGTTTGGCTTAGCGTATAGCAATCTGGTTCTTACGAAACGACTGATCGAATATCGAAACAAAATGGGTGATTGAACGATCGAAACTCATGAGGTCTGACCAAACTATTAATTACCTGAACGTAACATTGAACGTAATTTATGGTTAATAATATCTTTATTAGAAGCGTGGTCAGTGATGTACTTTAATGTGTGTACAGTCGACAAAAGTTGTAGAGTTCGTGGTTAAATAATAACAGTCGCTCGAGTCGATCTTCAGGTTAACCCGAGCTAGGGTGGGTTGGTTCGTGGATGGGTGACAACCCATTACATACTGAGTTGCCTCCGTGCCTCGGTATTGAAGATCTTTAACAGTTGTTAAATAGTCTTCTTCTGAGCGTGTCGATGACAATTTTGCCCAGCCCAAAATTTGGTAACGAGTTTGTCACCTTCAGTAGCGTCCATCAGCTCCTGCGATTTGCAAGCAACAGGACAGGCAGGACACGATATCAAGTGTCCCATCGTTTGTGGGGCAACACTACATTTGCACTTCAGAGCAGAGACATCTTTGAATCTCCACCTGAACAGGTTTTCCTTGCTTCGGCCAACCTGGCATGACAGCCATGGCAACTCGTGTCCAGGTGGGAGTTTTTCAGCTGCGGGCACAAATGGGTTAAGTCGTCAATGACCCGAAAGTCTGAAAACCAGTCTTACCAAGGGTTATCGTATTACCCAGTACTAACTGGGTTGTAGAGGTCCGATAGACAGTCGCTCCATGTAAAATACTGGTATACAGCTAAATCCGGTTAGACTGGAAGTCTACCCCAACATAGTTGGGAAAAGGCTAGACAGATGATTACAGTCGACACTACTTGTACTTTGAAAAAGGTAATTTTTGGCCCGTATACTAAACTATTCTGCGGTGTGTACTTTCTTACGGTTTTGAATTCCTCGATATTTTCTTATAGACTCCGTAATAAAGGAAAATCATAGCTTATCAGTTGAAAGGAGAGTAATTTGACTTTAAGAGCCGATCGGAAAATGAGTTATTTTGACTCTTGCAAGTAATCGTTAACAACCTGCAGGAAGTACTCATTTCAGGTGTTTAGTGCTAAGGAATTCTACTTGGGCAAATTAAAGGTGCTATGGTTTTATTAAAATGGATATCATGATCAAATGAAAACTTCTTTTTTCATATTTTTTTTTTAGGAAAAACGTTTTATGGGGACACTAAGAATATATAATGGGTGAGTTTACAAACATACACAAAATGCCAGACCAGGAACAAGTACCATACAAATATTTGTTCCGTGCGGCAATCGGACCCGCGACTCGCAGTGCATCAGCCACTGCGCCATCCGCGCTGTCATATTCATACGAGGGCGAACTCTAGGTTAAACATTCAGCCATTTTGTGCATTTAAGAAATGCATGGATTATATTAATTACCCAGGTACGCCATTAATAATTACAAACTGCATTTTCTTTTATAAAAGTGAACCAAATTACTCAACCATAAGTAAATGTCACTTGAATTATGAAAGTGAAAAGAGACAAAGAATGGATGTTGGATAAGACATAAAAAAGGTCCAAGAAACTTTTTATGCAACCTTTACGACAAACTTTATTATACTATACCAACCAGATATGAAAGAACTTATTCATATTTACTTTAATCGGTTTTGACATGGTCATTTTGCATAAAAAAGGTACTTTCCAATGCATAATTATCTTCCATTTTATTGTTTGAGAATAAGAAAGTTTCGTTTTTAAAAGATCTAATCAGTGATTCACTTAATAAAATGGCTGTCGATTTCTGTGAACTCTCGTGCAAATAAAACGTTACATATCTTTAATAGAAATTATGTGAAATGTCAAGGGCAATACATTAAATTAATTAAAATATAAAACAAAATTAATGGAAGTACATCTGTCTGCGTCTAGCTTATTTTAAACGATTTAATAATAATATACCAAATTAAAATAATTCTGCCAAATAAGGCACGCATAGAAACAAGTTTAAATCTACCTAAAGCTAGTCCCACAAAAAGTCAACATTTTAGAATTATCTAAGAATGTCAAAATTCATATCCACATACACATCGTACATGTAAGAAATAACGAATAACTAATGTAACGGCATCAGCAAACAAAAACTGTCGATAAACCAATCAAGTACAGCTTCTGCCAATGACATTGTTTCGAATAAACTATGCTTCATTGAGCTGTCAACTTGGCATAAATTTCAATTTACTCTCTCACGAACAAATAACGCTTCGGATTTTCGCACGTAGTGAGTAGTGACGTACCTTAGTACCATTTAGTGATCTGCCGTTACTCCTATTCGTGGGAGAACTAAACAAAGGCAGAATATTTAAATGCTGGGACGAAACATCTTGTTGGCGTAAGCACTATGTAATCTAGAGCATCGCTCTATGCTAATTTCATTAATGGTTAAAAAGGGCAGAACTAAAATGGTTCATTCATGGTTCTTTAATAGATGCCATAAAGGTGTTAACGTTTTTAAAATAAACCTTCAATTAACACACGAAAATGGAATAATCGTTGATCTCCTGCCTAATGATTTCCATATAAGTAGGAGACACGCACAAAAAGTTGGATTCAGAATAAAGTTAGGTTTGGCTTTTAAGTGACCTGCAGTAAAGTTATTTTTGGCGATGACATCAGCCAACAGGTTTCCATACAACCTCTGTCAGATATTCAATTTTACATACGCATTAATTTATTTGCATACGTTTAGAGAATTGCAATCTGCAGATTATACAAAAAAGACGAGTAAAACACAATCTTGGCAGCTATACGATCGCAAAAACCACAAACTCGTTTTACCAGAAGAAATATTACTAATTTCTGGAGTTAGATCTCCAGTAAAACCGTGACAGCAAATTGACGAGTCCAATAACATAACATTAAAACAGAACAATAGGCAAACATTCAACACGGCTCTTTGTTCAAACAAGACCCCTATTACCAATACTGTACGAAGCTTTCACAAACAAAAATCGAAATTCATAAAGTCAAAGTCAAAGTCAAAGCATTTATTTCAATTAGACCATTACAGGCACTTTTGAAAGTCAACAAAAACAAAATAAAACGCGAAGCTACAGTCCCAGTCACAAGGCATAATAACTTGTGAAAGTACTGTAGTTGCCCATTCCGTAGCGTAGATCTCTATGGAGAAGAACGGGCAAGAAACTCCATGGACACTCTTTTAAATCAAAATATGTTACAAAATCTTGGTTACATCATTCATGTCAAGAATTACAAATATGTGAGAACAATGTAGAAATACGGACAAGTTAAGAGCGTCCAGAGTAAAAGATTAAATCAGTAATAAAAAAATAAAGTAATTAAAATAAACCGTGGCAGCTAAGAGATGACCAGTCACAACTGACAGCGCCCGTTCACGAACATGACATACACCACACCAGCGGTTCTGAACGTCATTTCACACGTGCATACGATTCGGCTCGAAAAATTCGCGACGCTAAAGTCTTCCAAAGCCTATTGTTCCGGCCTTAGATTGATGATCGCGTGTAGTACTTAATGGGAGCCTACGTGGGAGAACGGGAATATGGAACATGTGAACCATGCTTTAAATGCAATTTAGCTTTATAGTATCGTTCTGTTCTCATCGTAGTGAATACGGTGCGGAGATGTTTAGTTCTGATGTGGTCTACTTAATCACCTATGCGTTGGATTGTGAAATAAAGTCGTCTTGTTTTGCAAGGAAGGGAAGGTGACACTGTATTATAAGATTGAATAAGACTTTTACCAGCAAATAGTGGTCATTAAAGACACATTCAGCTTAGGCATTTAAAGAACACTAATGATCTGAAACACAATTTCCAACAAAAAAATATCCCATTCACCATCCACCCAAAACGAAATACCAAACAACTCATTAACGACTTCACTAATGTTGATAATCCAAGTTTTTGCCTTATACCTTCGCCGAAATCGCTAGGCCACGTATGAATATAAAGCCGCACCCATTCTTCTATCTCATCTAACATCAAAAAGGCGACTAATAGCCAAGAGTCGGCAAACAAATGGACGAGATAGTGGAACAAAAAGTTCGTTGTCTCAAACAGGTTCTACAGATGTAAGGGTACCACATCCGGAGGTATGACGCATGTATCATGTGTCTGTTGGTTTACGTGTACCTGGTGTGACAGTGGGTAAAGAAAAAGTACATATACATCGAGTTTAATATACTTAGCAAGAACATAAATACAAATATTGAGTAACTTGATCGTGTAGCATCAAAACTGCCTTGGGTGTTCCATTAGTAAATTAAAGAGAGGAACTGTAGTCCATCAAAGATGACACAGCACATTTGAATATTATGGAAAAAGAAATAGATATTTTTGTCGGCAATATTGGTTCAGAGGACAAAAAAGAAAGTCCAGTAAACGGTCACGTTTTCTTTAAAGCTAAAGCAACAACAATTGGGAAACTTAATGGTAAGCAAATTGCATGAAACGAAGATCAAACAGTAGCTGAAGAATAAAACGACTTTACACTTTCTTCGAATAGAGTCATTCCAAACATAATGGATATAATCGAAAACAAAGTCATTCGAACTTCCCACGATTAGAGAGACCCAAGTTTTTTCATGGGACCAAAAGTACAGGCAAGATTAGTTCCCTCGCCGGGAGCCATCCCGCCGTGAGCACAATAATGATAGGGATCTAAGCAATTATGTTTAAGTATGAAATAACACATTCATAAAGGCTTGGTGCATAGAAACAGGTAAAACATTTAAAATGATGTCATGTTTCCTGCATGTCTCTGCAAGTCATTACTGGTGTCCCAGCTTATTAAGTGCTATTTTGGGCACGCAAAATTTTATGGAGGTTTGAAGTTCTAAAAGAAGCCAGTTATCATGAGGATTCTGGGTTTTTCTTAAGTAGTAGTGGTTTTTTGGTCCCACCAATAAGTAAAGTTCGGCAACCGATGTTTAGACAAAAAGAGAAGAGTTTAAGAAATCTGCTGAAGCATCTAAAGTGTAGTAATTCAAACTTTTTATCGAAAACCAGTTGGCCAATGCTTTCAATGCAATGGTTGTTCAGAGAGCATATTGTAAATTCATCGTCTGTCTAGCGTTTTCTCAACTATGTTAGGGTCGGCTTCCAGTCTAACTGGATGCAGCTGAATGCCAGTATTTCACATGGAGCTACTGCCTATCTGACCTCCACAACCCAGTCAGTACTGGGTAATACAATACCCCTTAGTAAGACTGGCTGTAAGACATTTGGGCCACTGACTACCTGTAAGTTCTAATTGAGATTATAAAGATGAAAAGATGATTTAAAGTATTTAGAAGTCACATTAATTCAACAATATTACATTTGACAACGATTCCAAGTACAATTTGGGCATGTTGAACTGTCCAAGAAGAACCCACCGGTTAAATAATTTCGATCGTTATCGATCTTGAAACCAGTTTAAAGTGCCCATTTCTAATAAGCTCTGATTGCGGCAATGAACAATTGGCCCGAGACCCCAAAATTAGATAAGTTTTGTTAAGTGCATTCAATTGCTCGGTTATTTCATTTTAGATCGATTATTCGCTCCAACGCCTGTCGACCAAACCCGTTAATGTCCACCGGTAAATGTTTTATTTCACAAAAAAGATCAGACTCTGGTGCTATTGCTAAAGCTAGTGACCGTTTAAGTTTCTGATCAACAATTTAACAATTCCCAACAAAGGAATATTTCGCCCATAAACTTTTTACTTCACCATTGACAATAAACATTGATAAAATAAGATCCCATTTAGGCCTGACATATAACCCATTATAATCTATTCGTCATGTTTCAGCTATAAAACGCTTACATCACACTTTCGTAGTTGCAAGTCACAATTGCAACATAGAGGTAGTAATCGGTGCTCATACATAAATATCGATCTGGAGCACCTTTTATTTGTTTAGCGGGCAAGAGACTGGTTGGGAACACAAAAAGAGTAAATACGACACGGTGCTTTATTCCGTGTACGTGTTGGGTTTGTATCGCGTTTAACAAACAAAAGACGATTGACCGTGGTTCCGAGGATTCGGCGGTGCGGTGGTCACGTTGGTGCAGAGAGAGAGAGGGGGAGGGGGAGTAACGACACGGTGCACGGGCACATTCAAAGAAGCCGCAGGATAGACCCTGTGCGGTTAGACGAGCCGGAGGAAATTCGATTTCGTCTCACTGAGTCTCACGGTACAAAAAATACTTGTCTTGAAGTTCAAAGGCATCATTACTGAGTAAATAGTCTCCCAAAAACATGACTTAATGGCTTACGGATGTGACCTGACATGAATCATCTTAAAGTTTAAAAACTTACGAAATCATTGACTCATGTAACTATACTATCCGTTTAATCAACGCAAGCTTTTATATTTTTGAACAGATATGTATCAGTGCTACGTTGCTAAATCCAATGGGTTGTAAACACAACACATAACTAACGCAGAAGATAAAACTTTATTCGTAATAAAAACATTATCTTTCGAATTTATCTGGTGAAGTTTCTTAACCCCATCGACGCAAGATGTCCGAGGTCTTGTCTCAAAGTTCTCGGTCGAACGGTCCTGTCCGTTGAGCCGCAAACGTCAGTTGTCCTCAGCGTTAATTGAAAGATTCTCGTTGTTTTGTGAACTCTAATGACACATAATAAAGACGTTCAACGATAAAACAAAAAAGATTGGAATCCCAAAACAAAGATTGATCGAGCGGAACAGTTGAGCAACGACTAATTACATTCTTTGAGACCGAATTGAGAAATGAAACAGGTGTGTCTTCGGTGAGCTTTTTAACAAACGGTACATGTCTAATACCATGTAATCTGATTAGGTAATGCAGTCATTTTAAAATTACTTACTTACGTTCTTGATTCCAAGCTTTTTATGAGCCGCAAAAAGTTTAAAAAACTGAGGAAGACACGTCCTAATTCTAACCGGTAACTACACAGGTAATTTCAAATCATAGCGATGAATACTAGAATTACTTGAATGACAAATCATAAAACCTAATTAATCACAAGCACAGGTAATAAACCACTAGCAATGGACATAGCATGCCTTTGAAAGTTGAATAACGAGCAGCCTTTGATGGGAACAAAGGGACGCAACACACTATGCGCTCAAGGCATTAATTAAGACACAAAAATGTCATTATGACCACTGGATTCCCACACAAAGATTTTAACAAAGCTTTCCAACAAGATACGTTCACAGACCGTGTCGTTCATATGGTCCTTATTTTTCTATTGCCTCGGACTTTTATTTATAATGGGCTAGAAAAAATGTCCACAGGATACTCGTGTGTCGATTCTATTCTCGATGGAACACCTATACAAACAGGTTGATGGTCCAATCAAAAGGCATGTGACGCTTGGTTGTGAGAACGAGATAGCTGTAATCCAATTCCTGTAGGTAATAGGGGGATGGCGAATGTTGCTGAAGCAGTTATAGGGACCATCCGTTGCATCACGATCCAAATTGACAGTTCAAGTTTTTTATTGCTCAGTGGAAAATAAACGCTCCGACAGTAAGTTTTAATGTCTTCGAGGACTTATAGTTTTTCGTACTTGCGGTGCCAGTAATTATTGCTAAAGACTGCACTAGGCAAGAAAGGTTGTTTTGCGGGAAAAAATATCTGTTCAACTAGCATACAAAATTAAACAAAAAAATCATTCTTAAAGAGTTGTTTAAAGTTAAATTAAATCTTTCTTTATTGCTCCTACACTTGGGAGCAAATTAAACAAGCCACTTCCTTTTTTCACGTATAATCTATACTAATATTATTAAGCTGAAGAGTTTGTTTGTTTGCTTGAACACGCTAATCTCCGAAAGTAATGGACCGATTTGAAAAATTATTTCAGTGTTAGATATCCCATTTATCGAGGAAGGCTATAGGCTATAAATCATCCCGCTACGACGAATAGGAGCGGAGCAGCAATGACAAATGTTGCAAAAACGGAAAATTTGACGCAGACGAAGTTGCGCCGGACAGCTAGTAGTTAATATTTTTGGTAAAATGGTACGTATCAATTTGAACAATACATTCCTTAAAAGTTTAATAAATAAGCTTTGCAATGAGGGTAAATTATTGAATAATAGCCATAGAAATTTTTAAATATTATTCAATGACAAATTATTGGCTCTGTAATAAAAATGGTGTTTTGATTGAAAATTACGTAGGGTTAGAACAGCCCAGAAAAACAATACAATAACATACTGAATTTCAATTTTTCATTAAATTAATGAATAACATATGTAAATATACATTATAACATTTTGACTGTTTTAACCCTACAAAATGTTCTGTCAAACTTACCATTTTTCTTTCAGAGCCAATAATTTGATTTACGAAAGCAAAAAAAAATCTATACCTGTCGTATATTATTCTTTATTTATAGGTGTCAAATTCAACAGTGTCTTACAATTTATACAACACTAGCACGCTACATCTGCGACGGGGACAAGGTCAGAATAGTCACGAAGAAATACTATTATTTCTTCAGTAGAAAAAACAACTTGTATTAGCAATTATTTTGTGGTTAACCCAAAAGGTCAGGATTGAAGCATGTTTTATTATTTTTCTTCAATTTTAAAACCAGAAATGAGATTTAAATATTTATCTTAACCTGTAAAGAAACAGGTAGCAGTTTTTTTTTTGTCTAAAACCTCGTTATATCCAGCATCTGTTGCTTAGGCAAAAGATGCGTGTATTTCCTTCAAGCAGGATCTAATTAGACTTGCACTTACTTAGAAAATTACTGCAAGTAGGTACTTAGAATAATTTGCTTACTTAACTTAGCGCTAAGTATTACTTACTTTTGCCATATACAGTAAAATTCCTTAGTGCGAACTAAAGTTATACTCACAGTGACTGTGAGGAATATCGAGCGAGATGCAATCTCTTTCATATGGGAATGACTACAATAAAGGACTCGACACACTGGCCACTAGTGATATTTGATTAGTGTTATTTTATTTACCCTGCAACATCATCATCATCAAAATATTTTATTTTTAAACATATGCCTACATGGGCACTTATAAAACGTCGACAAAGAGTGCACGTTTCAGTTTGGTCGTTTCCTATGGAGAAGAACCGGCAAGAAACTCGCTGTTTTAAAAACATTTGGTTTTAAAATATTTGAAGTTACAGCGTTAGTACTTACTTAAGTATGGGAGGACAGCGTAGGCCCAATAATAAGTCGTTGCTTACTACAAAAGGTAGAACAAGATAAAAAAAACCAGCCAAGTGCGAGTCGGACTCGCGCACCGAGGGTTCCGTACAACGGTACAAACCAAAATTACTGAAGAGAATAAATAAAAATATGTGATGTAACAAAAAAAATTAAGGTTTTCGGAATTTTTCCTTTATATGTGCTGTAAAAGATTGCTTCATGCCAAATTTCAAGATTCTAATTCGACTGGAAGTAACCTTTAGGTTTTGAATCCCTTGAGAGTAGTTGTGAGTTTGAAAATATGCGGCTAAAATTGCTGTTTCTTTTAATTGCGTTGACATTGAAGTTTGATTTTGTTACAGCTTGTAGGTATTATAGACCTGAGTATTAGGTATGAATTTCAATTTAATACCTCTATGCGTTCATGAGGAAAAGGGTAGTAAGTTTAAAATGATTAAAAATATTTATATGATGTAACTAAAAATTTACGGTTTTCGCAATTTTTCCTTTATTGGTGCTATAAGACGTTGCTTCGCACCAAATTTCAAGATTCTGAGCTCACTCTACGGGACAGTAGACTTAAGTATTTGATAAAAATTCCAGCTTGACCTCCACGCGTTCCTGAGAAAAAGGGTCTTGACAGACAGACAGACGGACGGAAAACAAAGTGATCCTATAAGGGTTCGTTTTTTCCTCTCGAGGTACGGAACCCTAAAAAAACATTATCATGATCTGCCTAGCCTTTTCCCAACTATGTTGGGTTCGTCCCCTAGTATAACCTGATGCAGCTGAATATCAGTATCTTATATGGAACGACTGCCTATCTGAGTACAGTGTGTGTCACAACCCAGTTCGTACTGGGTAATACGATACGCATTGGTGAGACTGGTTGTCAGGCTTTCGCACCACTGACTACCTGTACTGGATATGACCTACGTATATTTTTAATGTTTTAACACCTATATTATTCATTTAATTATATACTTTTTGTTTGTTTCAGTCCAGTACTAACCCCACAAGATCTACATTAAGTCCAATATATCGTCGAAGTTTTTTTTTTTTTCTTTTTTTTCTTATAAACTCTTTTCTTGTACCAGTTTTTGTATACACACTTGCTTTTCCAAGTCACTTTCGACGTTGGCAGAATAGTCGACATCGGCTCTGCTTGCCATAATTAAAAATAGAATAGAATTCACTACCTGTAGCGACTGTCAAAGATCTCCAATGACAGCCGGGACCAACGGCTTAGCTTAACGTGCTTTTCGAGGCACGGAGGAAGATAGGTATGTAATGGGCGATAACCCATCCACGGACCAAGCTAGATAAGCGTGGCTTAGCCTAAAATATCAATTTACCCTGATAGCCTGAACTATTTACTTAGAACTCATTGCTAGACAAAACGTTCTCTTTATCCTTCTCTTCCAGCAACTACCTACGTCTTTTCCTCAAAACTATCCTAAGTTTCGTTCAATATTCTCATTTAAACCGAATTTTGATTATTTAATTAATCATTTACTTGGTAAAAGTGTGGTCGTCACTTGGTGTCCTCGCTCCGTGTTGAGGTCGACAACTATCTAGAGTACATTCCTACAGCCTGACAGCCGTTAATATTATTAGCAGATCGTTTAGTACTTAAATAGTATATTAATACTGATCATTTTTATTAATAGCTATGCAAATGATCTAATAATGAAATTAGCTGGGTAAGGATTGAGCGGAACGAGAAAATTAAATATGTAGTAGATTTATTTATGTCCATTTAAAAAAGCTTTAAAATTCAAACTGGTGTTTTGAATCTAATTAAAACATTGTCTTAAGAGCGTTTACAGCTTACGGCATTTCATTCAAACTTTTAAGTCCTTATTTTCCGAAATGTCTGAACCGATTTTAATGAAACTTAATACGCATAAGCAGGATACATAGGTCTAAAAAGTTACTAAAAAGCATTTTCGAAATGTCTTTTAAAAACTGGCCAAGTGCGAGTCGGACTCGCGCACGAAGGGTTCCGTACCATTATAAAATAAAAACGAGCAAAAAATTACTTTTTTGTATGGGTGCCCCCTTAAATACTTTTTTGTATAGAAATTTGTATTTGTTTTTAGTATCAACAGAGATATATTATCTGTAGAAATTTCAACTGGCTAGCTATCACGGTTCATGAGATACAGCCAGGTGACATACGGACGGACGGACGGACAGCGAAGTCTCAGTTAAGGGTCCCGTTTGACCCTTTGGGTACGGAACCCTAAAAAAGAAATTAGAAATGTCTGTTTCTATGGATTTATAATCGGCCGAATTTAGCTGTAACAATATTTTTCAAAAATGTTTTTAGTAACTTTTTAGAACTAAGTATCCTGCTTATGTGTATTAAGTTACATCAAAATCGGTTAAGTCATTTCAGAAAATAAGGACTTGAAAGTTTGTATGAAATGTCGTAAGTCGTAAAACGCTCTTAATATTGCGTAAGAATATGACATTTCGACAGAAATTATTTAGAACGTTCCAACTTTAAAAAAGTTCCAGGTTGGTTGGTATTCGACAAAATATTTTTTCAATTTCATTGTTCCGGTAACACTGTATTTTTATAGAAAGTTTCTCTTACATAATAATCAGTAGAAATATTTTTTCCTCAGTAATAAAACAGTATTTCTGAAAGAAAAACAAATTATAATTCAAGCTTAATCGTCGTAATAAAACAACGTTATCTCTAAACGCAAGACACAATTGAAAACGCAATCAATAAAATACTGCGTTGTAAGAATTTATTATTCAAGAGCCTCGTAATCGTAAAGATTTCTATCGGAAACACACTTATAGTACCAGATGACGGAGAAAATATCTGCATTATAATCGTCGTCATTAAAAGTCTCCTACATAAACAAATGAAGAGTACATTACTGCTCTTTCCGAGAACGGATCTGTTTTTGTTGTTCATTCGTTCAACGTAGGAGGTTTATGTTGTATGCAAACTTTTTACACTGCAACTCGGCAATAACCATTATCTGACATGATTGTGGGTCGGCATGAAAGTAAAACCGATATAGTTGCCTAAAATAAAGTATTGTATTGTAAAACAAATGCCAAAGTTAAGATTTAACAGGGTGTTTTATTTCCCACTTCTGATGTCAGGGATCGAGTGGTTGACGCATTTGCCAGTATTCTTATCACCAGTTTAGCTTTGAACACTTTTTTGAGCGCCAATCGTTCCCTTTTTTTAAAAATCAATTGGATGTAAAGCCAAAAACTAAAATAACTAGATCAACCAAGCAAACATATTCCTTCACAGCACCTGACTCTAATGAATTATGCATCAGGGAACTGCGAAAGCTTATTTAACTGGTACACTATGAGAAAGTTAAGAAAACACAACGTACAGTGCATTTCATAACACAAGTTACTTGACATAACGATATCGACCGCCACCTACAAAGTCGGCTGTTCGATTATGACCATTATGACCCTATAAGTTAGAAATAATTTATCAGCTAAACTAAGGTAGCCATTGTCTCTGTATTAGTTTAAACTTACGTAAAATATTTAGCTTGCAGTCACGAGAGCTGTATTGTGACGGAATTGACAGATTTCTCGGTCGTGTTGACATAGCGGTACGGTTTGATGCAAATTGCCAACGCTAACACCTTAAGAATTATATGTCGTCATGAGCATAGATGGTTCATTGGATTGCAAAAAATGTGTGACTAATTCGATACAGAGAATCATCTACACGTCTTTACCATTTACTTATTATGTGACCTTGTTGGATCAAGCAAAGCGGCAGCTGTAAAGGAAAAAAAACTGATAGCATCGTATGACAGTAATGTTGTACGGTAAACTATAATCTCACCATCAACTACTCGGTACGGTTGCCCTAGTAATGGAGCAAGCACGTTAGCATAAAGAAGCTACTGACAAGATGCTTGTCAGTCATTGCCAGTGAGCTTTGCGCTTCACTCACTCAATTA
The DNA here is from genome assembly GCA_963082945.1 of Cerastis leucographa. Lineage (NCBI taxonomy): Eukaryota > Metazoa > Arthropoda > Insecta > Lepidoptera > Noctuidae > Cerastis > Cerastis leucographa. The sequence continues at coordinate 7,915,493 of OY720382.1, forward strand.
TATTTTAAGAGCAAAAAACATACATATATTATCACCTGTCAATGTCTCCATAGCATGAACGAAGTGACTGTGGATATACCATGCCCATCATAACTAACGCCAATCAAGTAACTAAACACGTAAGAGAAATAGCAATGTAGATGCACAATTCACTTTTACCTATTAAAAGCTTTCTAAAACCAGCCATATACCCATGCTTAGTTTCTCAGCCAAAGTTCTTAACCCTGACAAACATTAAAATGCCAAATGCACGTTAGATGCAAGTGTAGACATAAATAACGGTGATACAGGGCTTCTTGTAGAGGTATTAACAATATTCGACCTCGTCAGCCAAAGGTAAGCCGCTCCCAAGTTCCCAACACACGCCGTGTTCTGAGTATTAAATTTATTGTTGCAGTTGAAATCAGAAGTCGTGTCTTGTTCCATAGCCGTTAGTCAGTTAAACGTTATTTCTCTACGGATAATTTCTTAATGGATCGCTTAGAAGTATTCGATCATGGATATTAAATTATGTCATCGATAGTAAAATGAAAGGATGATTTATCTCAATTTACGTCCAACTTAGACTTCAGTTGATAAGTTTGTAGACTATGTTGTTTTATACGCCCGAATTTTGGACTTAACTGGTACACAACATCCAGAAAACTGGCTCCACAAAAAATCAAAAGTCATTTATTCAAACTAGGCTGATAATCAGCACTTTTTGAAAGTCAAAGTTACAAGAGACAGTCCCCCAAAACGCCCGCCCTTCGTCACTTACTAGTGTTTTAGCTGGGAAGAAGACGTGGCGGAACAAACTCCCCAGCAACACATCTGTCTGTTAGGTTAGAAGAACCAAATTCTATACAATAGTGTTCAACAAGTTTCTTAAACAAGGAATCCATTACATCAAATTAATAACATGTCAAAATAGGCTTTAAACACCACAGTTTGTACGGAAATCATTTGAAGCAGGACAGTTAATTCTCGAAGCTGATCTTAATGATAAAACACACTGCAATCATAATCCCTTAAGCTCCTTACTGCAATTGTAAATCAGAATAGTAAGAATTACAATTCCACAAATCCCAATGGATTAAAGCCACAGATGCAAGAATTTCGCAACAAAACACGCAGCTACCAAAGATCGTGTAAAGAACTAATTACCAATTTGTCACTGTGTCCCATAATTTGCGTGTCCAAACATGCACACAGTCATGCTGTATTCTCAAACCTGTCACATCAGATAAATGAGGTCCTACGTGCTTTAGAAAAGGCTGTTGTACACGACCTTACATTCCTCAACAGGTTAGATTAGCGTGCTTCAAGCTTAGATAAAACAATGCGATTGCGACATGCCGTGATGTTTGCATTGGAGATAATAAATTGTTAATACTGAGGTATTTGAGACTGACGTGATTTCTGCGAATAATTTTGCATTGTTTGGTCCTTATTGGTGGCTTGTTGCTGAATTATATTTCCTTGTAAGGCCTTTTCCAGCGTCCTGTTTTCATATCAAACACAGTGTGTAATAAAAATTCCTTCTCCAGAAGTTAAGTACTGTTTATTGGTATTTGCTTTTACTTCAACGTCTAAAGTACCAATTGAAATGCCGCAGTAGAAAAGTACCGCTTTAACAGAGACAAGAAGTCCTCATGGGTCCTGTCTATGCGCAATAAAAACATCCATCTTATAAAAAAAGCGATGTAGTAGCCGTCTACGCTGAGTGCCGTTGCCATTTCAAAGATATTCGAAAAAGGAATTCGATTCTTTAGAATGTTAGGAGCATTTATCTTACGTCATGTTATAGTCACCGTCATGACATTCGATTGACGTGCGTTCAAGCGATTGTTTTTTTATTTATTTTTTCTCGCTGACTTGACAGGCTACGGTGCTACGTAGTTATAATTATCTACTTGCTTAGCTACTTACGGTTTATAAAAGGTTGTAATTATTTATTTCTTGGGTTTCGATTCTATCCAAGATAAGCGACATACTAGAGATATGTGGGGTCTATATCCTTCGATAATATCGTCATAAGTTATTACTAGACCGCGTAATTTCTGTAATGTATGACGTGATCATATGATATCTGCTTTAAGTCATCATAGAATGTAATGGTAATTGCGATCGTTGGTTTGAGAATTATGGAGTTAGATGAAGATATTTCTTAAGGTGGTTAATGGTTATTGTTTTGTGGTAGGATACAAAGGATAAAGTAAAGCGAGAAATGCTTCCTATTATTATCATCATAATTCTGTTCTTATCCCAATATATGTAGGTTTGCCGCTGTACGTTCTACATCTTTCTGTTCCATCTTTCACAGCTCAAGTATTATTACCTTCCAAGCCGTATCATAAATGTCACGTGATCCATCAATTCCTTCTACAACACGAAAACCAATTTCCACCTTCGCAAGTTGACCGTGAGCGAAAAGCTCAGAACTCAACACGAAGTAATACGAACCATTCATCGAACTACGCGTATCTAATGCGTAAATGTTAGTAACGAATTCATAATCACAAGCATTGTTATTTACCTCAAGACTTGTTCGGTTACGAAGCGACGAATATAGTGCAAGGGCGACTACCATCAAGTCTGTGCCGACCTTAACTTGACAGAACAATGCTTTAGAAGACTTGAGATATTTGAATCTAATTGATCATGTAATACTGTGTTCCGATTGATTGGAACAATTTGTCAAAATAATATGTCAGTTTTGTCTTCGAAGATAATATGCGATTATTTTTAAGGATCATTTTCATTTTCTCACAAAATGATTTGGGGACGTTGCATTTGACAGTAATGCCAACGTAGTGTTGGCAAGCTAGGAGAGTGAGAACCTTGTCCAAAAGCATTCTAAGGACAAATATTGGTGGTTAAGGGTTTTCTGGGTTGACCTCAAGAGCTATCGAAGCTTTTTTTTTACAAGCGAACGGCAGCAGATTTGGGAAGAGCACTTGATTTGTACGTGACATTAACAAAATAGCGCAGATACGCGATTAAACGAGACGTTTCACAAACATGAGGCCTTTTTATTGCTGATGGACTTTCTTCTGTGGCTTTGGAATCCCTTTGTTGGAGCCTTTTCATACTTTGTCACCACATAGCTTCAAAAGTGACACTTTTACACAGAAATATCAAGGTTGCTCACAAAAAACGGCAATCATGCCAAGATTTCTTCGCCTTAGATACCCGTACTAAATTCATTGGCCACGCATAACTAACTTCCCCACATTAAATACTCAGAAGGTACAAAAATCAAGCTTTCAACAAAAAACTATTTAGACATGGTGTTCACAATATTGACTTTTAACTTCACTATATTTCTGTGTTCGTCGTCGGTTAGCAAACACAGTTGTTTGAACAAAAAAATTTAATGTCGGATTTCTTGTTCAGGCCAATAGCCTTTTAATATAAGCAATCTTTAAATGATGTCTTTATTCTATATTTTCGCGAGATGGAACCATCGGCTAGTTTCAAAGTAATTACTTTTACAAAAAGCTGATTAGTCTAGCGGTACAATAGGAGAGCGATTGCATGCTATAGGGCAAATGAAGTAGTGACAGTCCAACAAAGATGGTTTGGGAACACAAAAAGTATGATACAATACTTTACATGCGTGTATCAGCATCTCTATCGAACAAGAGGGTATTACAAAAAAGTTTTAATGAAGAACTTACTTTCAATATACAAATAGACTCACGTGTTCATAAAAATAGTATAGGCCAGCAACGTATTTCTAATTGGTAATTATGGTCGTGGAAGGTTTTTGCTAAAGCTCCTTGTATCCCGCTTTCGAATCAATTAAAATAAGATATATAGAATTTTGCATTAACATCCCAATTAGTATCTTTATAGCCAAGTCTCAACTTCCCAACTGATATATTATTATTAGCCTTTAGCAGATTTGATGGGAATTCCTCAACATAATTTCTTTCCGATCCCACCTCTTGCGTAATTCCGGGGAAATAATATACTGAACATTATACGCAATTAGTTTCGACATTTATTGCTAGTGTTCTTGTTAGGTGCTTCCGCCGTTTAATTGTGAGGATAGCCGTAATCTAAGGAGGCAGGATACGTAATCACACAGCTTATAGATCGGATCATAACTCGATTTTATGGGAACAGCTCATCCTTTGGGAGATGGTGCGTGGGATAGCAATAAGCAATTTAATAGGGTACTTAGCTACTAACTTAATTGCCAATATGTTAAAACAAATGCTTTCTGAAATGTGGGCAGCTACTTCGACAAGAAAGAAGGTATCATAAAAATATTCCCATCTTTTAAGCTTCACCAAATTCTAGGATTCTAGGATTTCTAGTAAATATTTTGTAAAGAGGCTTCTATTATCTTCAATATTTTTCTTTAACAAGTGACGTGAACACGTTGACACGTGTTAGGAGTTACGCCAGTGTGTCAAGTTTCTTCAGAGAATTATGAGTGCGTAAAGCTCTTAGTCATGCAAATACCATCAGAAAGCTGTTCAAACAAATAACAAGTAAATACATATACGGTGAACGAACATTTTTGAAAGGTTCATTTAGATTTTAGTGCATCGGAGACCGGAGATCAACACCATAAAGAAGAATCTATGCAATGCAAAGCAAGCTATGACTACCACAAATAATATAGAGTAAAACAGATAAACTGTACTAACTAACCTTGTATCAAAGGCTCGAAAATAGCACACTTGCATATTGATAAAACATTAAGTACCTTAACAGGTACCATTTGAATTAAATATTTATCAGGCAAAAGGAATGTTTTGTGTTTGCACAATTGCCCGTATTTAGCCACGGAATTCTCGTGAGAATATTAAAATAAAGTTTTCTTAGAACAGTGAACCTGTTTGCTGAGTATATTTTTTAAAGGAAACGCTTCGGGCGCGATGACAGGTGGGTTTACGAATCTGAAAGACAAAGCCAACACAATGAGATGTGTGGAAGATTTGGTTGGCCAGCTCTGCGGATTTTTTTTTCTATTTTTTTTTTTGTTGAATTTTTAATGGTATAGATAGACTTTATCCACGTACGGAAATTTTATGAGCTCAGAGTTACTGATATCATTTTCATTCCCGATGGTGACGTAAACGTAACTTAGAATGTAAGTATTTGACGCGCCTGATTTATTGCGCCGCAATTCGTCATTCAAAGTGACTGTAATTCGCGCTCCGTACGAAAGGTGGCGTAACCCAATCTTCCGATCCCGCTTGTATCTCTTCAAGATCGCTTACCAAGCTACCTAGGAAATGAGGCCATGTCCAGAAGTAGACTAGCCTTAGGACAGATAATAGGTTCAGCCGATTACTTGAAACCGTTGTTTAACCGCACTGCAATAACAACAATCAATAAAAGCCAATTCTAAAACAAGTAGTATCTTTAATAGATAAATCTAACGGTATACGCCAATGAGATAAGTTTATTCAAGAAAATTATCACAATAGCTTGCGAAATGTGAATTATCTTATCTTAGGGCAGGTGTGCAGGTCACGCCATAAGATACATACAGGGTGCAAGAGACACCGACATGAAATCGCTTACCATGTAAGTACACAGTAAATCATTCTAAACCAAACAACATAGAAAATAGAATTTTAATTATTAATTTATAAAAATCTGCTGTTCCATACATTTTGTGTAGGTATTGCAATTTTTTGATGCGGAGGAATGAGGTATTTCGTTAGGAAAGTTTTGAGTATGAATGTGGAGTAGAGGAAGACCAAAAACACGATGGATGGACTGTGTGAAGGATGATATGGCAAGAAAGGAGGTGTCTCATGAGATGACAAGCAATAGAGAAGTATGGAAGAAGAAGACATGCTGCGCAGACCCCAAATAAATTGGGATAAGGGCAAGGGAATGACGATGATGAGGTATTGCATTTTTTTAAGAAATAACTGTTTTTTTTTTAATTTCCGATCAAAAATTTCTATGTTGTTCAGAATGATGTACTGAGAACGAGGTAAGCGTTTTCGCGTCAGTTAGTGTCCCTCACACCCCGTATAAGGACTACTATGTAACATGTTACCCCTAAGCCCGGTAAGTTGATAAAACAGTGGCTTTCTGTGTCAAAGGGGACATCACTCGAATCAAGTTCTAACCTTCCGATGCTTCTCAATGAAATTAAAAATCTTTGTCTTTGACAAAGGATAAAATAATGATGCAAATTTTGCGCGTTGAAGTCTTTACTTACCGTACTTTACCTTCAACCCACCACTGAGATATGACAAAAACCGCAACAATACTACTTGATAAAATCGTGTACAATTCTTATATCATTACACAATAGACGTTAAACAGATAGGCATTGTTAGCAACACTCTTAACAAAGACAATAGCGTGATATTGACGATGTTAATTATGATCCTATCTATTAATTGGCAATTTTTGTTTTGAAACGTGAGATCAGCAATACAGAAGCGGTGACAGATTTGTTTAGGTTTGTGATGACGGTGTTTGAGAGTTTGGAGATGCAAATTATTACTGTGTATGCACACGCATATGCATACACAGTAATAATTCATATGCACACGCACAATGCATTCTTTTGGTAAACAATAATCCGGTATAGAAGATACGGGACCGTTTGTAATTTGTGTTTGCTCGAAACAGCCAATGTTTTGGAGCCCTCAGAACTCGGGTCTTGGGTGGAGGAGGTTTATGGTTTTGGAATTTCGATGGAGTTTATGAATTCGGATTTATTTTCAATAGACTGGAGATGGCTGATCAAAGTGATCGTGTTATTTGCACATAAGATCGACTGTTCGAAGAAAGAGCTTTACTAGTAAAGAAGAACAAATGTTGAGTCGGCATGGAGGAATGAGGAGAGAAGACAATGTCGTGACGAAAGCTCCAAATATGAATGTGGATGGCTATATGAGTAAAGGAAGACCAAAGAAACGATGGATGGACTGTGTGAAAAATGATATGGCAAACAAGGCTAAGCTAACGCAAGGGTGCCTGAAGAGATGACGAGTAATAGAGAAGTATTTCATTTGTGCAAGATCGATTCATTGTTTTTTCAACTGTCTTTAAACTGTTTATTTCAACCGATCAAAACAATAAACATTTAAACAATAATAACTATCATTTCAATATGCATTGTGTCCGGAATCTGTCAGCGTTCATAAATATTTTGTACCGGGTTGCTAGGAAATGAGAAGTAACTTCACGTTGTTTGTTTTTTTTTGACAATGGAAAAACGTCTGACGCGCTAATTTTGAGAACTACTGGTTTGAATTGAAAAATTATTTATTTATTTATTTTATTTATTTTTCCAAAATGCTTAATATATATAATAACAGTTGATTTTTACACACATCGCAAACCTCTCAGGGTTTATCTGTGTGTGCGAGCCGTTCATTGATAAACAAATTTAGCAGACATTGATGTTTCTTCAACAACAACAAATCAAAACGCTTCCTTAGGCAAGGCAGGCCGTTAAATTTTATTAGTGTTGGATAGCCCATAACCCCCATTATCGAGGTAGGTTATGAGCTATACGTTTAACATCGCGCTACACGACCAATGAAAGCGAAGCAACAATGAAAAATGTTTTAAAAATGAGGAAAATGTGACGCAGAAGAAGTTGCGCGGGTCAGATTGTTTTCTAAAAAACAAGCCGACCTTAGTTTCTGTTGTGCAGCAATGAACTTTACGACCTGTTTATGACAGAAAGGTTTTACTATTGTAAAATATTATGATAGTGAGGTGAACTAACGCAGTTCCCTAATAAATTACGCCAAGACAGGGTGAATGGAATAGAAGGTTCGTTCAGGTCGTTGGCGTTGGTTAGTTAAAATAAGTCATAGATACTAAGCTTCTTGTCAATAAATGTACCAAAGTTTAAAAATAAGGCTCTGTCATTTATTTATTCTAGAATTCTAGATTAGAATGTATGTTTTTTGGTAATAAATTCACGTCAATGTGTAGATCATACTAGACAGTTAGGTATATGGGTCATTATAAGTTAAGAGGTCATATGTTGTATGAAGTGACGGAATGGCATTTTTTTTTCATATTTTTACTTAACTATACATATTTTTTATGGAAACTTCTAAGTTGAAAACGTTTACAAAGTGGCCAGTCAATTTGTTGGTTTTATCTCGTTTTATAAGTGACCAGGGTAAATACTCAGTACAGGGTAGAGACAAAATGCACAGGGGAGGATACTTTATGGACAGGGAAGAGAGATGGGCATATTTAAAACAGGGTTATTTTTAAGAATCAACTTTATTTATTTATTTTAATTTATATTATTAATTATAAATAATCAGACTTGTCATTTCTTAGCAGTCTTTTTCAAATTAAGTCGTAATTGTAAGCAGTCGTTTATAAAGATAAATGTTTCTTAAGCGCTAGGTACAAAACATAAAAAGGTTCTTCTTTTACCTTTCCATAAAAACAAAAATATCTATAACTTTACTATCAATAGTCAATAATTAAATAAAAAGAAACAAAAACTTCTCTGTGTAACAATATTAAATTTTTCTTGTACTTAAACTCTAAAAACATTTAAATAAAATCTTTTTCTAAAACCCATGTTCAAAGACATCAATAGATTCATTAAATGCATAAAAAATACGCTGCCCTCTCATTTTTAAGTTAGGGGAGGGTAGTTTTTTTAAAACCTGATCCCAGGTGATGAAAGAAATATCGTCATCATTAATTCTGAACTTTTTTCCAGTTTCATCACAGATTTTACAAAATATAACTTGAAGTTCATCATCTTCTTCAACACCTGTGCACATAGCAACATAACGATATTCTGTTTTTGTATCTTGAAGTTTAACCAGCACAAAGTCCCCATTGCAGAATGTTTTCTTTCCAGATGTTGAGGGCTTTGAATCATCTTTGTGCAGTTTGTTTTTAATACTGGTAGGACCAAAATGCTGTAGTGTTTCTTCAGGCTTCTCCCTGTGTTCTTGAGATGTGAAATTGATTAGTGGTTCATCTTCTGAATCGCTAGCTCCGTATACATCATCAACTCGTAGACGATTTTTAGAATGTGTTTGAGGATAATCCAAAGTACCCAAATGAAAATGACGACATAGCTCTGAGTCACAGAAGCAGCTCAAACTTTTCAATGTCAGGCAATTAGGTATAAATACGCAACCGGTAACTTGGTGAACCTTTAGTGTGCCTAAAAAAGTCTTTATACCTTCAGTTGAACCTAATTTTGCTGCTTTTTCAGATATGTCTGCATCATCTATGGTGAAAATTTTAATATTCGGGCAGGTTTTCTCTAGGGCTTTAGCTAAATCATCTATTCTAAATCTTCTTTTCATATTTCTCCCTTTCCTTGATTTTTTGTTGAGCGTACTTATCTTTGTCATTTTTAATTCTTTGGTATCTTAATCGTTCCGCTATCCTTTTTTTTTCGAGCCGTTCTTCGCGCGTCATTTTTTTTCTAGGTGCCATTTTTTCTGTAAAAAAGTCATATTCAATTGTAAAGCTAAGATAAACATAATGCCAAGCAAAGGTTCAGAGAAAAATGTAGAAGTATTCATGAAAACGCATACAAATGTATCTCCCCTGGACATTAAGTATCTCCCCTGCCATCAAAAGAGCCAGGGGAAATACGCCAGGGGAGATACATTTTCGACTAATATCTAAAATAACCGTTAAAGTGTTTCTCGTACGCAATTCACAATCAAACGTAACAATGTATGCACTATTCATAGTGAATATTTAAGTCTATATTAGTATTTTAACAAATAAATGCTAAATAAAACTTACCAGAGGAAAGACTGCATTCACTCAACACTTCTACACCCAGCGAGCGGCGTGATTTAAATGGCCGTTAAAATGGCTGGGCAGTCGGCTTATGCGCCGCTTGCTGCTAGCTTCACGTTACATCCTATGCACTCAAGGTCACAACTTCCTCAAACTTGCAAAACAAAATTGATTTTTAAACGAAAACAAAAAGCCAGGGGACGAGACGCGAAACACGGAGGACAAATTTTGGCGTTGATATTATTTATGAAAAATTTGAATATAAGTAATTTTACTTATAAGACATTGCGACTAAGTTATTTTTCTGTATAAAATTAACGATGATAAAGTAATTATTGAATTTTAATACATTCGTAATAACTGGTTTACAAATAAAGTCGGTTTGGGGACAGACCAGGGGAGAGACTTTTTTCTTATATTAGTACTTATTGTGACTAAACTACGTACATTTCTGTAATAAATTTAAGTGAGCATGAAGAAAACATTTAGTTTTAAGTAATAAATAGGTTATTATGGAAGTTAGTATTAAAAAAAAGTATTTTTTTGTCCTGGCCATGAAAAGTACCTCTTAACTTAGAATGACCCATATTTTAATATTAATTAGGAAAATTATTATTAACACCTCGTTCTGGTTTTTAACGAAGTTATCTGTAACTGGCGCTTTAAATTCATCTAGGGACACCTAATTGATTTTCTAATACGCAAACGGACGTAAAAGACATAATTTATACATTACGGCTTCTACTGATCCAGGAAACTATCATGGATACCTTCAGTTTTATAGCAAAGCAACTCGCCCGTAAAATCCCACTGTGAAGGTGCGTTCAAAACGGCACACGTAACTAGTTTTCAGGCCAATCGTTTACAAATATCTTCATGTCTTCAGCCCACATAAATCTTGTAAGAATTTATGATAGTGTTGGTCGGCGACTTTCTCTAGAAAATGGTAATGTTGTGTAGGTAACCTATCAGGTATTTCCGAAGACTTTCGATATGTTACTAACTAAATCCATGAGACCAGTACTATTATTCTCTAAGAAACACTTTGAATTTCGAACGATGGTCGAGCTTTAGACTTGTTTCTAAATAAAAAAACCGGCCAAGTGCGAGTCGGACTCGTGCACGAAGGATTCCGTATCATCCAAACTAATATTATAAATGCGAAAGTCACTCTGTTTGTTTGTTTGTTACCTTTTCACGACTAAACGGCTGATCGGATCTTAATTAAATTTGGCAAGAAGATATATTTTAACCTGGTTAAGGACATAGGCTATATATCATCACGCTACCACCAATAGGAGCGGAGCAGCAATGAAAACTGTTGCGAAAACGGGGAAAATGTGACGCAGACGAAGTTGCGCGGGACAGCTAGTTATTTATAAAATCGAGCAAAAAAAAAACAATGGGAGCCCCTTAAATATTTATGTTATACAGTTTGTTGTAATAGCGGCAACAGAAATACATAATCTGTAGAAATTTCAACTATCACGGTTCATGAGATACAGCCTGGATGACAGACGGACAGACGGGCGGACAGCGAAGTCTCAGTAATAGGGTCCCGTTTGACCCTTTGGGTATGGAACCCTAAAAACAAATAAGTTCGAATACAGTTTACATTGTTTACGGTCAGTTATAACGAGACTTGAACTTTAATTTAAATACAGAATAGCAGTGCGATTTCCGATACCGATTATTTCAGTGTCGAGTCGCCGGTTAAAATTCATCACTGACGGGATTTGCATATTAAAAAAGTAGCTGACAATAAGGTCAGCGACTCATTTTAGCAGACGAGCGATGAAAAGAAGTAGTTGAGTGCGATTTCAAACAAAAGATGATATTTTTACAATCGCATGACAACAAAAATAACAGTTTTATCCAAGTGTAAATTAAATTGAGCTGTCTTGTTTATTCTAACCTTTACGACGGCTCTGTAGTCTGTACTTACCTACCTGTTATCATTTCACAACAATGCGGGACCTTTTCAAAATAAGCACGTATTGCACTGCTATTATTGAATTACGGTGTAAGTACTTGGCTTAGAAACACGTGAAAATCTTGCTTAGTACCTACCTCGGTAGTATCTTTCGCACCCTTTTGTCTCCTAACAAAATGGGTTCCTTTGTTCCTCCCTGCTCAGCTCGTCGTGTTAATGGCGGCTATCTGCAATGGCACCCTGAGCAACAACATGTTTCCTCAAGTATGGAAAAGGCCACTGTCATCGGTTTCGCCAAGCCAGGCAAAGTACATAAACACTTATTTAATTCCCATTGGATAGGGACATCGATAATTCCTTATGGCAAAATAGCTTTAATTAGCAATCAGTCTTCATTAGAAAGGTGCATAATAATATGTTAAGGACACGCACAGCATAAACCTCTGAATCTTGAAGCCTGAAAGTTTGTGCAACCTCGCGCTGCGACATCTGATCTATTTTTAAATATTGCACCACCTTGCTGAGCTAGGGAGTATTTTGACGTACTAAGTCGTACAGGACCTACTAACTACTTTAATTTATGTTTTAGTTTCAAGTACAGACGCCAACAGGTCAAGCTACCCGAAATGGCAAATTTTCCCAATCAACTTTGAACCTTATTTTTTTTTAAGGATAAGATCGAAAATCTATTAAAGAAATTCGACAGATTGTTGTAGCTTGACGTTTGCGTCTATACATTGTATTTATTTTGGCGCATTTGGGCATATCGTTATCGTGTCCTGTTGTTTGTTCATTACAGAAACTGATGAACGGTCCTGATGGTGCTACTACGCTAAACTGACAACAAATTAGATTGCCATCGACACGCTAAGAAGATAGGTAGGTACCAAAATACCTAGGTGATAAAAGTTTGCAGGGATCTTTTTTGCCGGTGGGAAATCTTATCAGGCACACAGGTCGTACCTACCTACATAATATGCTACCCATCAATCAGATGAGTAGGTAGGTAGTTAGACTAGGTAGGTACTGGGCCGGATGGGTCGTGTTGACAACGCCATAAGAAAAAGAGGCCTAGCGTCTATCCCGTTACCCAGCATGTGGACCTCATAGTTCCTGTCCTTGTAGCTAGCTACCTACCTGATTTACTGTGGTGTCTATATGCATTTGTAGACTGCGATTGATACCTAAGAAGCTAGTAGTATGGCTAGAGCCAACCGCAGAATTGTGTCAATTTGACATCAACACCGCCTTTAGGTCTTAGCGGTAAGGGCGAATTCTGTAGTGAAAGTATTTTTGTCTCGTATGTTTGACTGTATGTCTGTATTAAGGTCCAATTATCAGAATAACGTATGTACTTTTATGGTGCCTGCCTGCGTCTGTGAAATATTCATGTTTTATTTATCGTGTAGATTACAGACACAACAATAAACATAATTTTTTATACCTACCTACGTTTTGCCTATTACGCGAAATTCTTTATTTACATTTACCTACCTACTTAGTTTGCACCTATTCAAGTTGTGATCGGAGTTGGTAGGTTTTAAGTCTCTATGGTTACGACAAGTTGCCTGGTCGGCATTTAGAAACTCAGTAGGTACCTACTAAATCGTTACAAACCAGCCAATATTTAGATTAATGAAATTTATTTTATTGCGGTGAACAGACCATTTAACGGCTTACGTACATTAAGAACTTAAAAGGCTTCATTAGCCCTAGAAGACTAATAACAAGAAGGTAGATTACTTACAATTAAAATAGGGTTGTCTAGCGGTTCACCTGCCTACTGTATCGGGTACAGAGGCTGCGTCGGCGTCCCCCCTGGAATGCGACACCTGTGACCACAATCACACTCACAGTACCACTCCGACCTAACACTTTACTCAGTCACAATTAAAAACAACGTTTACACACAATATATCACACAAAAATTATTGAAACAACTTTTTACTCTCACATCCCTTTACTTCGGAAAAAGTTTCGCGGACTTAGGAAACAAACACGTACAGCCTGCCGACCGGCACCGAAGAGAGCGGCGAACGAACTCAAATTGACGTAAAACGGAGTGGGGATCGCGCGTGAACTAAACGATGCGACGGTGGCGCCGCTACACCTGTCAACGCGCGGACTACAACTCCGCGACAAGCAATGAACCGAAGCGAAAGTAGAGCTGCAATGACTTTGTTTTTAAATCGAGCTTGACTAAGTTTGTTCCTTAATTAGAAATATTCTGGACTAATTAATTTTTAGTATCGTTGAGTAGTAATAATACTTATAATATATGCTTATGGTGATTTGAGAATTACTTTTGAATGGAAACTGGAACTTTATCATAAACTAGCTGTACCCAGCATGCGTTGCAATGCACTTTTTACTTCCCACCTACCCTATCCGACCTACCTACCCTATCCTACCTACCCTACCCGACGCTACCTACCTACCTACTCTACCCTACCCTACCTACCTACTCTACCCTACCCTACCCTACCCTTACTACCTACCTACCCTACCTACCTACCCTACCCTACCTACCTACCCTACCCTACTCTACCTACCTACCCTACCTACCTACCCTACCCTACCTACCTACCCTACCCTACCTACCTACCTACCCTACCCTACCTACCTACCCTACCTACCTACCTACCCTACCTACCTACCCTACCCTACCTACCTACCCTACCCTACCTAACCTACCCTACCCTACCTACCTACCCTACCCTACCTACCTACCCTACCCTACCTACCTACCCTATCCTACCTACCTACCCTACCCTACCCTACCGTATCCTATGTCCTTCTCCTGGCTCTAAACTACCTCCCTGCCAATTTTCAGCTAAATCGGTTCAGCCGTTCTTGAGTTATAAGTGAAGTAACTAACACGACTTTCTTTTATATATATAGATTACAATTTACAAAACTTCTAATAGAGCCTACACGTAATTTAAGTTTTATAGCGATATAAGTCTATTCAATAGGCATCATCATCTTCCTGCCCTTGTCCCATTATAATTGGGGTCGGCGCAACACGTCTTTTTTCTCCATTCTCCTCCGTCATTCGTCATGCTATCATTTACTCCTTTTTCCTTCATATCATTTTTCACTCAATCCATCTCATATTTTCTTTGTCTTCCTTCTTATTGTTAATAAAAACATGTACTCTTCACATAGGGTTCTTATTGCTAAATTTAACTCTGTCTATTTCGGCAATACCTACTAATAAACCTAATTTTATCAGGTTGTTGATAAGCCTGTTAAACTCGCACTTATCTAAGAGGTAATCTGGAAAATCCCACTTAGGTGCTCATCGCATCAATTTCTACAGTTACGCAACCAGCGGCGGTAAAGCTTAACCCGGTGCAGGCAGGAAGAAAATGTCTTCGAGAATAATGTGCCCACAATACCTCGATAATTGAAATTCTTCGTTACATAGAAGACTGGTATTAGCACAACATTCACTAATATTGCTTGACAATCCGTGTAATGAATAATATTGTGCAATGCCATAAACTTCGTAAAGACAATTTGTTATTATTGTATTTGGATACTTGCAGTTGTACACATAAGTTGCGGCGTGACGATAGGTATTTATTATGTAACTTTTTATTTATTCACTGACTTCGAATTCCGATGTGTATGATGTTAGTGTTGCGTAGTCTGGCAAAGTTGATGCTACGTCGGCTAAAGAAAAGCAAGGAAGGTTTATTTCAGGGTATTTAGGTACCTACCTGGATTATGCAACGGATCATACCTAGTTCTCCAGTTTCCTCCTGCCCAGTGTTATCATTCAATCGTGTCGTTCTCATATTGTGGCGCCTTGTTCCGACTTCTATCCTAGCAGAAGTCTTAGTCTCAGTTTAAGAACTAAGAACACTCCTACATACAGGGTGACCAACTTCTGAGGACCTACCGACAAGCATCCCCAAAGCAGAACATAAATATCTCAAACAGCAATTGAACTTAACCTGTGCCTTGTCAATTTCAGCTTTTGAAGGATTTTGTCTCGGTTTTTTAGATATTATAACCAGCGAGAATTTACAAAATTTATAATTGTAAGCCAACCTCTTGCGACATACAGCTACTTATCATCATTATTCATTTCAGAGATACCTATTGCATAAATTTAGTATTTAAGTCCTGATTACTTTGTTAATGTATGCTGTCATTTGTAGATCTTTGACAGTCGTTACGAGTAGTCAGAAGCCAACAATACCAAAGGGTATCGTATTACCCAGTTACTGGGTTGTGGAGGTCAGCTATGCAGTCGCTTCATGTAAAATACTGATACTCAGCTGCATCCGTTTAGACTGGAAGCCGACCCCAAGATAGTTTGGGAAAAGGCTATGCAGATGATGATACTTTGTTAATGTAGAATGTAACCCAGGCATTACGGCCGGATTAAACTACATAGGTGTTTTTATTCCTGTTTACTTTGTTTGTAGGTTGTAGACCAGGTATTCCGATCAGATTAACCGTAAGAGAAATACTTACAACACGGATTGGCTCATTTATTCGTTATTGCAACCTGTCATGTAACTAAACGCCTACTTGGGCAGCAATTTATGATGTTACCGAGATTTTGACGTGCTTAATTCAAATCTGTGATTTAACATATTTATTAAGCTGTCTCACTTAAAGTTGACACTGATTTATATACTCAACTAAATCTTGATTATAGCTAACTATTGATAGAATTCGACAGTTATCTGTCTTCATTAAATACTTAAAGCCATAGAAAACGGCAATCTTTAACAGTACCTACAGGCAAACACAATTATTTAATTTTTTTGAGTAGAAACTAACTAATTCTATTAAATATGTACCTACATCTGTAGTCTAATGTTAGGATTTTCAAGAACTGTTTGGTGCTTGTGAGATAGATACTTATATACTACCTACTCATTCAAATTGAGACACAAAAAGTTTTCGAAAATAATGTACGATAAATTCTTCAGTAAGTTTTTAATGCTGAGGTGAGATGTAGGTTTTGTATATCAATACTCGTAAGCAATGCAAAAGCATGCGCGTTTTGCAAGACCTTTTCCATGTTTTTGGAAGTTCAACTACATTTTTTGCTTGGTTCCGATATGCTGGTGAATATTCACGGTCGCTTTGTTTACTTCACCATACCAGCTCTATCCTTCAGCTTGAACACCCAGATGACTTAAAAAGGAAAACAATACCACTACAAATAAAACAAAAATGCATTAAATTCAAATAATTTATTTCGTTTTACGACGTGCCTTTATGAATAAATCTTTATTGTGTCTCGCATGGTATTGCTTTAGTTGGTAGGTAATAGAGGATAACATAATTCGCGAATTTATAGAAAATATTGCGTATCTACGTAATTACAGGTGTATGGCACATACTATTATACAAAATATACAGGATTATAGACTAATTTATAATAATATTTAATCTAATATCACTTTATTTAATGATATAATTGATGATGCAGCGGTGGTATTGCGAGGATGATCAGCATTAGAAAATGTTCAAATATACCTGGAACGAGAAAATAAAACGTTAATTTCACATGACATGCAATTTCAGTAGGTTGGAGTGGAGATAAATCAGCCATCTCTTCGTGTTGTCGAAATTTTAGATGCCTATTTTTGAGGCAGCTCGACCTCAATTTTGTAATCTTTGCACTAATTAAATTTGATTTACAGTAGAAGTTGCTCATCACTTTCTAAAGGCAAACTGCCGGCTTTTTTTCAGGGTCAAACATTTGCATTTATCGGTGATCAGATTCATATCTATTTGAAAATACTTACATTTAGAATGTGAAGCCTTATCTTGAACCGGTGGAGCTCGGTATTCATCATCAGCTTCTAAAAACTGATAGATTGCTTTAAAACCTGTACCGTCTAAGCGGTCGTTTGACCTGAATGTTACTTTGAAGAAATTTCTCTCAGATTCTACGTGGAACTCCTTCATTTGTCCACAATATCTACCGAATCTATTGTCTTCAGTCATATAGTTTGAAAATTCGACATAATCACTCGCCGATACTGCTTCGCATCTGTAAGTCATTTAAAAAAAAACTATTAGTGCTATTTATTAGGTGATTTGCAGGGAATATGTCAAAGTTTATCTCTCTTTTTAAGCACAATGAGAAATGTTGTCTACCTCATGACAAATCCTTCAAGCAGTTAGGTGCAAAAAACAGGATTAATGTTGTTTGTTAACTGCCGCTTTTTGGGGTACTAAGGCATGGAAACGGAAAATGGTCATGGTTCAAAAATCTTTACGCAGGTTGTTATTACTTGAAATTATTAAATACAAAATTTCTATTAATAAATGACATTTTCAAATAGCAACAAAGAATAAACGATGCTGATGTAACGATGGCTTTGAGGCAGTTCCTAGCACTCTATTTTGCTTTTGTATAAAGTAACTGTGCTAAGTTCACTTATGATAGATTTGTAACGCCACGCCCTAAAAGTCTTTCGGAGTCTTTAATAAGATTTATACTTACGGCAAAACTCCTTCAACGTCAAAATTTGTGAAATGCAGGTGCACTTTCTCAGTCTCGCCGCCATGGAAGAAGTATGTACATTCCGTATCCCTAGGATATGGTCCAGGCGAGTTAGGAGATGCAAATGTACCATTGCGCGCTTCACTACTATTATACACGAACGCGCATGGAAACTCCTTCAACTGCCTCCCTGTGTTTATTCCGAAATCTGAAAATATATTTTAGGAATATGTTACAACGAAATACAGAAAAGGGTTAACTATTTACGCGGGGTAGACATCTTTTAAAGGGTTATTTACTAAATTTGGAATTCCCGATTTAGAATCAGAAGTAACATAGTCAGCCTATATTGTTGCCACTTCTGGCAAACAGACCTCATGTCTTTGAAAGGGATTAGGGTGGTTATTTAATGTAAGCCATCACGCGAGGTGTAGTGCAAATTGGCGGCTGCCACATGTTTTTTTTTTTGGATCCAGACACGGTATTCACAAACGGTTCGATTAGATTTCGATTCAACAAGTCGTTTGTCTATGTATCTTTTTTGGCATAACGAAAGCGAGCGAAATAGCCATATACGTGAGCAGGACATGCGTCTCGTAATGTTTTACTGCGTCGTTTTGAGAGCAGAGGTAACAAAAAAAAATACAGGATATGAAAGCGCCTGCTTGGATTCGAACATACGACCTCCGACTCTAAAGTCGGGGCCATTACAACTGCACGACAACTGCTCATGATTCAGGAGTTGCATTAATTATATAAAAAGGTATCTTTTTTTCTTAACTGTTCTTACCCAGCAATGCCACCAGTAGGTAGGTAATGTAGGTATAATTCGCTTTTGTACAAATCAATACAAAAACTTGAATACCAAAAATAAATGCATACTTACTTTCTACAAATGAATATGATATTTTGAATCCTCTCGAGTACCTCGATGATTGCGTTCCACGAAATTCCAGCATTAGTTTCGGTCCATTCGACATAATAGGCTTGGGGAGGTCGATTCCACAGAACGTCTCCACTTTTTCTAATCGCCCATCCACGTTAACGAATGCTTGCAACGAATCCACGTTTGTACAGCTGTGAATGCAAAAACACTTGTATTAGTGTTTATTTTGTTAAGTAAACTACTAGCTTCCAATAATGTATCTTTGATGCACTTGAGAAAGGTAAGGGGACATTAAGGGAAGTATAAAACTTGTTTAAAAGGCTTTAAATGCGACTGCCCGACAGCAAAGACAGGGTTATGTTCTGTTTCCAAAACGTGTGTCAATCATGAAAGCATCATCAACAAGGTTTCATGATGATTTGCGATTTTTTAATTTAATTGATTAGATCTCGGATTGGTTATTACAATACAACTACATAAATTATTCGGATTTTGGTTTTAATACAATTATTGTATTCACAG
This sequence comes from Cerastis leucographa, assembly GCA_963082945.1. Classification (NCBI taxonomy): domain Eukaryota; kingdom Metazoa; phylum Arthropoda; class Insecta; order Lepidoptera; family Noctuidae; genus Cerastis; species Cerastis leucographa. The sequence goes on from OY720382.1 coordinate 7,935,035, forward strand.
ACTGATAATGTTTCCTTCCGGGGCTGCGGGACTGTTCGAAAGAGATACCGTAGGCCTTGAACACTTTCGCTTCACCCAGAGCGGGGTGATGTTGATGATTTCCCACCCGTAAAAAAAAAAAGACTGACAATGTTTAAACTTACTCAATAGATCCATCAGCAGATTTGTATAAGTAAAAGTCTTGAAAAATTAATCTAACTCGCTCCTTGCCCCTCCCGAAAAATTCGTAGTGGCAATGAGTGTTCGGAGGGTACGGCGATGGGTAGTGAGGAGATGTCAGCGTGCCGTGTTTTGTACCGTCGCTGCTGAATTCTTGGTGACATGATGATGCTGGAAAGAAAGAGAAATTCACATCAAAACACCATAGGTAAGTAAATATTTTTTTGGCCAATACTTAAGTAAGTACATGGAAAGCCGAGGGTATGTTACCAACAAAATTTATTTTGAAGTAAGTATATCTTTTACAATGTCCAAGTGAACAATAAAAGCAACTACTACGGCTTTGAATTATTTTTATTCGGGTCCTCGCGTTTAGGGCTTGAGTCGTCTCGCAGCACAGCAGACTTGGTTAAATCGACGCATGCGTAGAAGAAAACGTCAATAGAGGCAGGCTAACCTTTCTATTAGATTATTTTACACGGAACACGACACAACATAACAGTGAAATACGTCACTTTTGTAAATACGGCTAACAGACTGTAAATATAGTAGAATATCTATGATCCACATTTACCAGTAGCTTTTCCTTGATTTATTATTTAAGAAAATGTGTCGATTGAAGTGTCCAGAAAGTGTTCCCACCGAATCCCACCTCTAGAACTGTCAGTGTTTGCCCGTCAGTTTGACTTTGACACACGATGTTAAATGTTCGTTTTTCGTGTTGTAATTTGTTTTGGTTCCAATTTTTGTTTGTTTTCAAAGTAAATATATTGTATTCTGTAACACAAATCTCACATATTTTCGAAGATAACCTTAAAAACGTGCATGGATTTTACTGTGTCAAATTAAATGTGATTTAATGCCTAAAAATCAAGTGTAATTTTAGCCATGGCAGATGCTACACCGTTTTTCGTAGATCGAGCTAAAGGTGGGCGAGCTTCGTGCAAAGGATGTAAAACTAACTGTCCAAGTGGTGAATTACGTATTGCAAAGCTGGTTGCGAGTCCATACGGAGACGGGCAATCTATGAAATCATGGTATCATGTGGACTGTTTTATGAATGTTCTGCTAAAGCAGCGACCAGCTACCAAACGCGTAGACTCTATAGACGACATCGGTAACTGGGACAGTCTCAACAAGGAAGATCAAGAATTCATATTAAAAAAGTTGAATGAAATGGAGAAACTGTATGCTGACAAAAATAGTGGTAAATATACAGCAAAGGTTATCAAAAACGTTTCAACTCCGTCTGTGAAACCAAGTCCTTCAAAAACACAAAGTAATGAGAGCACTGAGAGTCCTAAGAAGCTGGTAGTGGAAACCGATGATGATAAGTTTGTGACATTCTTCAAATTATGCAAAAAGATCTCTAAAGTAGATGCTTATACTGAAAAAACTGCAGTTGTCAATAACTTTTTTACAAAAGGTACAGATGACAGCACCTTTAAAGGTAACTTAACATTATGGTGTAAGCTATTATTACCACAAGTATGCAAAAGAGTTTACAATTTAAAAAGTAAACAACTGGTAAAATTATTTTCAAGAATATTTAACACGGATCATGATGACATGCTAACACATTTGGAACAAGGTGATGTTGCCGACACAATAAAACATTTCTTTTTAAAATCAAGAGCAGTTCAACCCACATCGGATAGCACTCTAACAATACAAAAAATAGAAGACTTCTTGGAAGATCTTTCAAAACTGACAAAAGAAGAAGAACAAATATATCATTTCAAGAAAATTGTAAAGAAATGTACAGCAGAAGACTTGAAAATGCTCATCAGGTTGATAAAGGGAGATTTACGAATAAATGCAGGACCGAAACACATTTTGGAAGGAGTTCACCCAGATGCTTACAGTGTTTTCCAAACTTCAAGAGACCTAGATATGGTGTTAGATAGAATAATGTCTGAAAGCAGTACTGTAAAACACAAAGATGCCATACAGAAAGGTGTTGTAGCAAAACTTTCTCTAATGACTCCCGTACTACCGATGTTGGCTGAAGCTTGCAAATCTGTAGAAATGGCAATGAAGAAATGTCCCAACGGAATGTTCTCAGAAATCAAATATGACGGAGAAAGAGTACAAGTTCACAAAAAGGGAAATGAGTTTAAATATTTTTCTAGAGCCTTAAAACCAGTAATGGCACACAAAGTCAGTCATTTTAAAGACTATTTACCGCAGGCTTTTCCTAAAGGTACAGATATGATTTTAGATGCCGAGGTTTTGATGGTAGATGTGAATACAGGGAAGCCATTGCCATTTGGTACCCTAGGTGTACACAAGCAGTCGGAATTCAAAGACGCACAAGTGTGTCTGTACATATTTGACTGCTTATACTACAACGGTAAAGTCTTAATAGATCTACCTATAAGAACAAGGAGACAGATATTGTATGACAATATGGTTGAAGTGACAAACCATGTTATGTTTTCTGAACAGAAATTGATTGAAAAGCCTTCAGATTTAGCAAAAATGATTGCTGAGGTATGTTTTTCCATAATTAATTTTTATTATCTTTAGATAAGATAGATTAATATTAATTTGATCGTTGAGCGATTGACTGCTGCACTGCATGTGGCAGGGACGATCCCCGCACCGAACAAATATTTGTATGATACCTACAGATAGTTTTATCCGGGTCTGGCTTATATGAGTTTAAATTTGTGTAAACGCACCCACAATACAGGGGAAATTCCTAGTATGGGGCCAGTAATTCTATAGTTATCAGCTTAAAAATCTTATTTTTTTTTTTTGTATTTGTGTTGTTCATGATGACATTGATCTATAACAATGTTATGAACAACATAAATGCAATCTATGCATTACCTAGATACTTTGGCAAAAGACAAAAAAAAAACACCTGTTAGCTATCATATAGTTAAACAACATTATTTTTATGCAAGAACTTTAGCTGAATATTTTGAATCATACATAAATATGAAAAACTTAATCTATTTTCTTTCAATGAACTAATCTTACATACTTAGCTCCCTAGCTATGCTGTTGATGTTTAGATAAGGAGATGGCTCCTTATAAAAAAACAGCTGTTTACATTTTGACCTTGTTATAGCTTTAGTATTGGTGTCCCTTCCATCTTGTATGTATTTTTAACTATCTGTTCTACAATTACAGGTACTACAACTTGGTCTAGAAGGGCTAGTGCTCAAGGACTTGGAATCTACCTATGAACCAGGCAAGAGGCATTGGCTGAAAGTTAAAAAAGACTATCTGTTTGATGGGGCAATGGCTGATACTGCTGATCTTGTCGTTTTAGGAGCATGGTTTGGTAGGTATTTAAACAATACCTACTAGTTTTAACAAAACTAGCACTAGCTTCAGGCATGTGCCTGACGCAGTACAGTTGAGGCAGGCTGGTTAGAGAGAGAGAGCTTTGTGTCCTTGAAATAAAAGTGAAATAGACGCCAATGACTTTGTTTCCGTTCGGACGAAGAGACTCGAATATGAATAAAAATACTCGAATATGTCAAATATGACTTCCAGTCGATAAGAGTAGTCACTACCATCACCTGCCTAGCCTTTTCTCAACTATGTTGAGGTCGGCTTCCAATCTAACTGGATGCAGCTGAGTACCAGTATTTATATGGAGCAACCGCCACTGACTACTTAACAACTCTCAAGGATCTACAATTGACAGCCGGCGCCAACGGCTTGACGTGCTTTCCAAGGCACGGAGGAAACTCTGCATCTAATGGATGTTCACCCACCCTCACACCAACCTAGGCAAGCGTAGCTTAACTCAATTTAACTTAAAATCATCCCGAGTGTCTGTTATTTTTTAGCCACGAGCTCCTTCCGAGCCACCAAAAGAGTGTGTGAATATTATATTTATAATAACAGCCTAGCTACATATTAGAACAGTAAGTCACTGGCTGATCTGACTGAACTGGAAATAAACCAGGAAAAAATAAACAAATAATATGCAGTACAAAAATTACAATAGTTGATCTCATCTCTAAATTCAACAAGAAAACAACACACAATATCATTTGTTTTTGTAGCGTTTTGTTGTTTTTAAATATGTCCAAAATATGAGCTTATTCTCCCTTTTTTGTTATCATAGTACCTTATTGCAATATCATTCTGATTTCTTACTAATGTTTGATAATTCTCGCAGTAGATTGTCTAGAGAGAGCTAGAAAATATATTGGCGTTATGCAAGCAGAAAGATGCATTCATTCAAATTATTTTCCTTATATCAAGTGGCCTATATCAATGTTATACCTAATGGCTTTTTATTTAAATTACAGGAACAGGCAAAAAAGGAGGTATGATGTCCGTATTTCTAATGGGATGTCACGATACTCGCCGCAACCGCTGGGTAACCGTCACAAAAGTCCACACTGGTCATGATGATAGCACACTGGAAAGGCTACAGAAAGAACTAGCACCACTTATGGTGAAAATATCACAGGACAGCAATAAAGTCCCTTCTTGGTTGGACTGTAATAAAGGAATGGTGCCTGATTTTGTTGCTTCGAATCCTAAGAAGCAACCTGTTTGGGAGATTACTGGTATGTTTTAAATGAAAATAAATAGCTTATCGTTAGTATGGCTACTGGTCATGAGAGTTCTTCTATTGTACGACAATTTCATGACGTGTTTGTTAGAATAAACTTTAGGCGATGGAAAACATATTAATGATATGGCTCTAAAATCAAATAGGGAAATCCATACAGACCTTTGTCATTCTCCAAAAAAGTTTAGAATTACCTAGTACATTATTTTTGTTATAAACAAATTAAAATATCACAGAACTCCAATATTACGTTAATATTGTATGTATTCGAACGCAAAAGCAATGAAACCGCGAATTCAATTAAAACTTGATTAAGCTGCATTATATAACTGCAGTAATATATTATGCATCAATTTGTTTTCAGGTACTGAATTAACGAAGGCTAATTTACATACTGCGGACGGTATATCGGTCAGATTTCCAAGAGTTACCAGAATTAGGACAGACAAGGATTGGGAGACTGCAACTAATCTAGAAGAGTTAAAACATCTTTATAAGACTTCTAAAGAAAAAACAGACGTGTCTCTTCTGAATAAACTAGCAGCTACCGCAGATGAGCCACCTGCAAAGAAAATGAAAGCTAGTCCTTCCAAAACAAAAGCAAGTACTACAAAACCTACCAAACTTAGTCCTAAGAAAACCATAGGTAGCTTTTTCGTTAAAAAAGAAGAAAAACCAAAAGTTGAAAAACTTAATCGATCTTCTACATCAGAAAAGAGTAACACCTCTATTTCAACTGATATCGATATGAAAGGCGAGAGTAATATGAGTGTTGATGAAGAAGATAGTAAAGAGTTTCTATTCATACCACAGACACCTCTACCAGATGTGTTCAAAGACAAACGTCTAGGTTTCTACCCAGACTTCATAAGCTTCACAGAGGATGAAAGGAAACATTTTGAGAGACACTGGATTGCTTACGGAGGCACTGTTGTCAAGTCAATTAAATCGGTGGATGTTGATTTTGTTCTTCATAATAATAACGAGATTGGTTTTGACAAAATGAAGAAATTAGCCAAGAAAATGCCTTCAGAAGTAAGGCATGTTCACAAGGATTGGCTAATGCAATGTATTAATGAAGTGAAGTTGTGTGATACAAAAGATTATCCTGTTTTTATTGCGACGTAGCTATGATATACTGGTTGTAAAATTTTAAAAAATAATCAAGATAAAATTTCACTGTTTTTATGCTGTTAACAATGTATTATTAAAACATGCTGCCCGATATCGTTTTTTGGTGTTTAATTAAGAATTTGGCGACACACAAAAGTATTGTAAGTCAACTTTTATTGCAGTTTATCTTTAAGATGGAAGCGACAGGGTGGCCCGCGAAATTAAAATTTTCTTTTACGTATTTACATAATTTTAATGACTTTATTTAATCCCAAATGAATGACTATTTCATGAAAAAGTCATTCTATGAGGTTAAATGACCTTAGAGGGCTTGCATTAAAAAAAAAACGAACGGAAAATTGCAAAAAAGTAAGAAAATTTGAATTTCGCGGTCCACTCTGTCGTTTCCACCATATAAGATAACTTCAGAAAAAAAAATAGGGGTTAGACTATAAATATTTCGCAATCTAGAACAATCAAAACAAATTTGGTTAGTCATTGAGTAGTTTTTTAACCTGTCTGATAACGCAGGTTTGTTTTACAAAATAAATAATAGACATTTCTAAATGGGCGACGCGGCACGCCCTGAAGGAGGTGGGGGGCTCCTACTTAAAGTACTGGGCTGAAATAATAAAGGAAGGGAGGGTCCTATTTATTTTTTTCCATTCATCTCTCTCTTGCCATGCAGCGTGACAAAACAGGCTTATCTATATTTATAAAAGATTGTCGTGTTAGTTACACTATTTATAACTCAAGAACGGTTGAACCGATATGGCCGAAAATTGGTGGGGAGGTAGCTTAGAACCAGGAGACGGACATAGGATACGGTAGGGTAGGTAGGAAAAAGTGCATTGCAACGCATGCCGGGTACAGCTAGTAATAATCAAAATCATGTATATCGCAATTCTAAAACATGAGCATTCTAATGGCCGCTTCGATGAACGCTCAAAGCCTTTGATTGTAGAATTTGTCGAAATCGAGGGTAGCTTACATTTAAATATTAATGACTTTTACGATGGTTTTATGTATAAAATATGCAGGTCTACCTATCGGAAAAACTACAATTTTCTCTTGCGCAAAGTTACCTACCTAAAATTCAATATTATTTTAGGCACCCGGTTTCATAACAAAAATAATCCTACATAATTAAGTAAGGCAGAAAGTTATTTAGTTCTGCTCTGTCTAGTCTCGTGGAAACTCATTTAAGGGATCAAATAGGTAGCTTGGGAGGTCAGTGTTGGAAGCGCCTACTATCCTGTCGTAAAAGTGATTAATGTATTCAGAAGCTCAAAATGTAATTCAGTTTTGTCCTTCGTGTAAGGTAGATAGGTAGCTAAAGGTATGTACTTTTTTGTAGTTCCCGATGAACTTGTATCAAACATCTTTATAAATAAATAAAATAGAGGTGTCTGTAATATTAAAATAACCGCTTTTTACTACATGCATATGAATGTATATACGGTACACATACCAATTTTTTTTTAGTTTTTGTCTGTCTGTTTGTTCCGGATAATCTCTGGAACGGCTGGACCGATTTTGATGGGACTTTCACTGGTAGATAGCTGATGTAATAAGGAGTAACTTAGGCTACTTCTTACATTCCACGCGGACGAAGTCGCGGACACAGCTAGTGCGTTAAAAAATAAAACACATACCACGAATGTACATACGGTCCACTATAATGGGTGTAAAAGCACCCTTAACGTATCTTGAAAGCACTTCTTGTTCTCCTCGTCATTGCGTTTTTTTTTTTGTTCTATGTTTATACGAGTACCATACCTGGGAATGGTCGGAATTAATATAGAATGAAATAATATGTCGAACCCCAAGATCTCCGTAACTAGTAGGGTTACGGAGATCTTGGGGTTCGACAGAAATTTTTTTGAAAACATTTTTTTAGTCCCAGTTTTTATGTTATACCTACCTCGCGTTATACCTCTGCGACCCGCGGAGGTATTTAAAGCGATAACGCGGGTACGGTGGCCGGTGGGTGAGCTGTGTGCGGCGAGCTATGAGCTATCTGCACCGATCGTTAACCTGGCTGTCAGTACCTAACCTGTACACACATCTCTGCTCCGGTCTAGCTAGTACTCATCCTCACTCAGCTTTGGTAGATACACCCTAGCTAGCATCTCCTCTTAAGGGCCGGCGCCCACTGCCGGCACGGCACGGTGTGTCATGGCAAAGGATTTTAATACTAATTAAGTTGTTTTGAATCTTATTTCAATGAGTTTAGAATTTATGTTACTTTATTTTGATACCACGATGCCGCGACGTGCCGCAGGATGCTGCGGCATGACGCAGGATGCTGCGGCATGACGCGACACGCCGCAGGATGCGTCGGCATGACGTGTCTTGCTTTTTCATCCCACGGGATGCCGCGGTGCGCCATTGCATCCCGCGAGACGTATGGGTCACTTTAGGGTCGAGGAATTATGATTGCTAGCTAGTTGAAATAAGGTTGAAACTTGTGCAGCATTTCGGTGGGGCGCGTCCCGGTCGGTGCGCGGGGGCAAGGGAGGGAGAGACACAACAAATGTTCTCTATGCGACACAACCAACTTCGAATACGCGCGGAGCAAAACTGATGTATGCCAGAGTGGCTGGGCTTTCAGCAGGATGCCATGGCATGCCGCTGCACGTCGCGGGATGCCACTGGACAACCTGCCGTGCCATGCCGTGCCACGCCGTCAGTGAGCGCCGGCCCTAACTCTGCTTCGCACATTTTCACATTTGCCCTCTTTGGTGGCTGGGCCTAAAAATGCCAATTTCTAAAACAGTTTCGGATCAACGATGAACTCCAAAAGGTCTAATCTCTTGTTTAATTAAATTATTCCACATGTCATGAGCAGGGCTGGTAAGAATAAGTCCAACATGGCGTAGCGTGAACAATTGTTTACGACAGGTCAAAGACAAGCGAGAGCAAGCTAACCACTCACCTCAGCAAAACTTCTAACACAGTCTTAACAAGGTAAAGTTTGAGAATTTGCCAGAATCAGACAGATCAAACTCTGTCATGGACTAACTTGTAAACATGTTGTGTTAGCTTTTGCACGCGGCTTCGCCCACGTATAGTCAGAAATTATAACACGGAAAAGTATTAACGGATTAAAAGCATTTAGGTATCTATGACTTAACTAAGGAAATGTTCAGCCGTTTGGACGTATAGGTGTGCCAAACAAACAAACTCACTTGCACATTTTAAATATTACGAGTTGTTATTATAAAGGGTGTAAATCACCTCTTAACGAAGCCGAAAGGCACTGGTTCTCCCTGTCATTGCGATCATTTTTTTGTTCTACACCATACCCTGGGAACCTTCTAGTTACGGAGATATTAGGGGTCAAAGTTCCAACTTTTTGACAAGTATTTTTTTGAATACAAGTTTTTAATTTAAGATTTTTACTTTAAACACCTCCACGACCCCCGTACTATTCAATCGGTCCATCAGCACAATGCTTTGAGTGCGTTACATTGAGTTCTACCACAAAACATGATTTTACACCGCCTAAAAAAAGTCGTTTCCCAGCAATAATTTTTGCGTAAAGTTACTTAGTTTCATGTACAGAATGCTTGGTTGACGGCTTCGTGATGAGGTGATTTACACGGTGTATGTAAATAACCATGGACGTTAAAAAAGAGTAGGTACTATACCATGGTTTTCATAATATTTTGATTGATAGTATAATTGTTTGAAAATTCAGTTATCTTTTCGATATTTCAGAGTTGTTCTAATCATGTCTAGGAAAAAAGATGCTCTCATTCCTTATCTGTTGCACCCCTTGAAAAAATCTTGAAAAAATCAAGTAGTAGACTAGAACCGGAGCCAATTAACAAAGCCGTAGTACCTGGGTCGAGTATCTAAGTCAATAAAAAGTTCCGAAAATATCCGGCTTTCTTTTATAATAGAAATGAATCGTTCTGTTTCAAGGATATCTATTTTGGTTGCGAAGCATTATCACGGTCATAATTGCCCTACGTAAAGGGGAAAACTATAACTATTTGGACAGCACCCAAGAATAGCGGCAGAAAGCAACGACCTTTTTCATATTTCCTTAGTTTGTTAGTTTCGAGGTCTCCTTTCCTCCTTTTCTCTAGTAGAAAATTTATCCAAATAGTAACATTGCTTCAAAAAGTGCTGTTTCTCACAGCCAAACCTGGTGATTAGGTACCTGTTTGAATTTAGCCTAACTTAGAAACTAGCTATTTTTAAAAGTTTTTGAAGTGAAAACTTCTTTAGCGGCGTTGTGCATTTTTGTGGTGCTTAAAAAATGTTAAACTCGCGTCAGTCCTGATCGAAAATTTGTAAGACGGATTGACATTAAGTTACGAAGGAATTTTAACTTTATGACACCTGTCATTGAGTTTAGGTTTTTTCCACATTGTTGGCGATACCTACTCGCCAACAATGTGGGAACCTATTTAATCAGGAAAATAGTTCCTTTTTAACCCCCGACCAAAAAAGAGGGGTGTTATAAGTTTGACGTGTGTATTTGTGTATCTGTGTGTCTGTCTGTGGCATCGTAGCACCCAAACGGATGAACCGATTTTGATAAAATTGGTGTCATTTGAAAGGTATTTTAATCGAGAGTGTTCTTAGCTATGTTTCGAGAAAATCTGCTCAGCCGTTTGAAGCTCATCACCTCTTTTATAGTTGATGAAGGGATTTAAACAACTTCTACGGGTCTAGTTGATTTGAAATTTGAATTATTGTCACTTGTCACCATGGGCATCGCCAGGGGGGTAGGCTGCACACCCCCCCTCCCCCCTAATAGCTCAAGTTTTTTTTTTTATTCATATCTTTCCTTGTTTTCGTTAATAAACGAGAAGAGGCGCAACACCAAGAAAAGTGGAAGGAATGGGAGGAGACCTATGCCCAGGAGTGGGACAGACAAGGCTAAGAAAAAATAATTTAAGTTTAAAAAGCATGAAATAAAAATTAAATTAAAAATTTAAAAAACCCCCGACAAACAAAACCTCTAAAAAACCAAAAATAAAATTAATCCAAGCGTCGTAGCGTCGGGGGACCGCTAAGTAGACCGCTTAGTACATACACTAAACAAAGCGGACCCCCGACGCTACGACGCTTGGATTAATTTTATTTTTGGTTTTTTAGAGGTTTTGTTTGTCGGGGGTTTTTTAAATTTTTAATTTTCTTCAACATGACTATAGGAAGATATAGTCCCACTGCTGCGTACCTAGCTAGAGGTACGCAGCAGTGACAGACATATTTGTCAACATCGCTGTTTTTCCTTTGCTGACCACTCAGTCATGAACCCGATGTGTTACGGTGTTCTTGGCAGGTTTTTTACTTATTTGTTTAAGTCATCATCCTTTATCATTCTCTTTCCCTTATCCCAATTCATTTGGGGTCGGCGCAGCACGTCTTCTTCTTCCATACTTCTCTATTACTTGTCATCTCATGAGACACCTCCTTTCATGCCATATCATCCTTCACACAGACCATCCATCGTTTCTTTGGTTTTTAAATGTCATAGGCATTTTGTACTAAGAATTGTTGAGAGATGACTATAGATGCTGGCGGGAAAAATTCCGAATCATTCCCGTCGAATACTTCGGAAGTATTCCGAAATATTTCGAAGCTTTGGGAATATTTCAACTGTCAAAAAACGTGTTTGCTTGCAAGGTTTTCCTTTATTTGTTTTTATTGACTGGGCTATTATACGCGTTAAGTAGGTAGGTAATGATTAATACCTACCTATGCGACTCGCGAATACTCGCGATGCGTACAGAGCTACATACAAACTAACCAAAAATATAGGTAACCCTTTTTCAAAAAGCAAATCAAATATGCTAGGCCTGGTTTTTAGGGTTCCAACCCAAAGGGTCAAACGGGGCCCTATTACTGAGACTTCGCTGTCCGTCCGTCCGTCCGTCTGTCACCAGGCTGTATCTCATGAACCGTGATAGCTAGCCAGTTGAAATTTCTACAGATTATGTATCTCTGTTGATGCTATAACAACAAATACTAAAAACAGAATAAAATAAATATTTAAGGGGGCATCCATACAAAAAACTAAAATAGGGTAAAACCTTGTAAACAGCGCCATCTAGCAGTTATAAAAAGAACTTGCTTCTGATAAAAAACAATTAGCATGTTGATGTGGCCATATGGCAACAAACGCCATTTAATTATTATTATATTAAATTAAATTACCCTAAGTGAATGAGGACTATATTATTTTTTCAAGTGATAAGATTTATAATAAACATTTCGTGCAGAGCGCAGTTTTGATGAAAGCGCCATCTGTGCTTACATAGTTGTACTAATAACGACTTAACCAACTCAGTGTGTGTGTAACCAAACAGTTGACAAAATTCTGCTGCTGATTTTTTTGCTCGTTTTTATAAATAATGGTACGGAACCCTTCGTGCGCGAGTCCGACTCGCACTTGGCCAGTTTTTTATTCCACAACTGACATTTATAAAAATAGCATTCGATTTCGAAATAAGTAGGTACCTAAAAACAAAAGATTAAAAATCCTGCTAATCACAGGCTTACATATCATCTACCTATAAAAATATCAACATATACTTAATCAATCCCATTTATAAGAAAATAAACATTTATACTTTACTAACTTATGTGCCACTGAACAATAATTAACTCACCCACCACACCCCAAACAAACACGTTTATTCCCATTGAATTATTCGGGTGAAATATTCGGAAACATTCGATTGCGGGGTACGAATCTTTCTCGCGGGGGGGAAAACTTCTCCGGGGAGCATCTCCCCTCTTACCGCACCCCGCACCGCCATCGCCTGCACGTACGACTCGTATCGACTACGATCTTAATTAAATTCATTTTGAATAATTCTGATTTAAAGAAACTTTCCCAGAAGTATTCCGGAATTATTCCGAATTTTTCAGAAGTTTTGCAACTATAGAGATGACACGTTAGGCGCAAATGTAGGTAGGCATCTACCTACAGATCATAATTGTTACCAAAAATAAATATCAAAAGCTAATTTCGAGTATAAAGCTAGCACACCGATATCATTCTATTACCTAAGGGTGTACCTACTTAGTTCCCCGATATCGATTCGTATCGTTTGCCGGTCCATTTTATACAGTATCGTCGGACCGCGATACGTTTAGTCTTTAGACAATTAAGATCGGTAACTAATCCCTATTGACTTTAAACTCAGTAACGTAGGTAATAGCCGATTGTCGTTCCGGGAGAATTGTTGGCTTCGATGTTTGTTTTTGTTTTCCATGGGGTTTTTAATGACGCAGATGTCATAGATGATATATGTCACCTTATTAAGGACGGAGCGGATCTGACAGATTGCTTACTTGGTATGACCGAACCTTTACTTTTGGCTTGGGGAATTCCAAAATCATGTTAATAAGATATGATAATTGGATAAATTATTACAGACCTAGAAACTTTTTTTTTGTGCACGTGGGGATATCTGCAAAAGGCGACCGGTCTTTGGGGGAAAGACTCAGTGTGGGATTTTTACTTCACTAAAACCAACCCCGGTTGTCACTATCCGTACATCCGTACTTATAATACCTGTTCGGAGCACTGTACAACGCCTAATAAGGCACACCTCTGGGAAGTCCTAAGTACCTATTATCATCATCATCCGCCTAGCCTTTTCCCAAACTTTGTTGAGCTCGGCATCCAGTCTAACCGGATGCAGCTGAATATCAGTATTTTACATGAAGCGACTGCCTATCTGAACTCCACAACTCAGTAACTGGGTAAAGCGAAACCCCTTGGCAAAACTGGATGTCAGATTTTCGGCTTCTGACTACTTGTAACGACTGTCAAAGATTTACAAATGATAGCCGGGACCAACGGCCGGGCTTAACGTGCTTTCCGAGGCACGGAAAACTCTGCATTTAATTTTGGTCAACAATCCACTGACCGACCTCGGCAAGCACAGCTTAACCTTGAAGATCGACCCGTGCGGTTGTCATTATTTAGCCACGAGCTCCTCACATCACCACGATTATTCGAATTTGGTTCGGAAAATTGCAAAAAACTTTCACGACACTTTTCTGCTAGTCAGCAGTTCTTGCATTTTCTTTCAACCGATTAAAAAAACGACATAGGTTTGTTGTTTTAGTTGCACGCTGTAAGAAAGAAGGAGTGAATCCATGAAACTGTTTTAAGTTTAATTATTTAGAAAAGTTAATGAGAAATAGCCGGCTACACCTAGTCGGAAATACGATGAAAAAATCCCGGAGATAAGAATTGCGAAGTATATCCGATAAGTAGGTACTTGTAGAATTAAATGGAAGAAACGGTAAAGAGAATAAAAATATTTGAACAAAAGATGTTCTTACAAGGTTAAATCAAGTGTATTTGTTTTATTGAAAGTTTATCGGAATTAAACGATGGTTTGGCGAGTTATATCTTTGGACAAATGTAGACAGATGCATGGTATCCCTGTTTGGTTTAGCTAAGAGATTGCCCGTTCATGCTCGGAGTCGTAGCGTCTATGCATGCTAAAATATCTTGATGTTTGTGTAGGTACGTATGTTAGCTAGATTGATGTCTAATTTATCCACTAAATGCTTTACAGAGGAAGATCAAGTCTAAAGAAAATAACGATAGGTACCCATAGAACAGCAAAGTATCTAAATGTGGCAGAAACTGTAAAAGGCAGAAACGATAGCTTTGAAACTTTGCCAATCCTGCCCCATTTGTGTGCACAAATGAAGAAACTTATGGAGCTGTTCACAACGTTATTTGTAGAACGCTACAGAGTCGCCTTGAACAGTCGAATAAAATGATTTGTTGGTAAGCATACAGTCAGCTATAGTTCCAGCTATAGTATTTTACATCACTTTGGTGCAAGAAGTTCGTACACAATTAAATCACTAAGCACAGAGACGTCTCAGCGGGCGCTGCTAAAGACGCTATTTTCAATACTTTCCGTTGCTGTGAGCACCACTTATCAAAATTGACGGCTTGTGGCAATAGGGGATGATCACATTTTTTTTTTCTTTGTCCGTCGTTTAGTTTATTGAAACGTATTGGACACGTATTTTTTCTTTTTTCACGTGGTCATAAAATTACGGAGATATATTGAGTTGAAATGGCGCATGACGTCACATGTAGGTAAGTTTTATAACTACTTGTGACGTAGTGAGCCCCCACTCTCCAACTTTAATGAGTTTTAACTAAGTAATTTTTTGATATTTTGATAAAACAAAAAATACGTGTCTAATATTTTTGTATTACCTGTCTGACGGACAAAATAGAATGTCGTTTTCTTTACCCAGTCCGCACCCCTATTGTAACAATGCTCTGTGGCAGTGGCGTGCCTACAATACGGCAAGCCCATAAGGCAAGCAGACTGTTCAGAAACCCAAACATCATGAAGAGTAGTAGGTTATAAGGGAAGCCAAGCTTTTAGGCTTGTATGAAAGTATCGCCACTACTTAGTGGTTGCCAGTTGCCATCAGTTACGCATTGGGCCCGAATATTTTAAGGAATTACTTACGTCTCTCATCGCTGCCAGCGGGCCTGGAGATTCCGTAATGTTTGATTAAAATGAATAATCAATATAGTGGAACGACAAATCAGTATTTTTGCCTATACAAGGTGTTGTTTTGCATCATCATCAAAATTCAGGAGGTTGTCACAAAAGACATAAATAACCAATTTAAGTTACAGTTATAATAATAATAATAGCCTTTATTAACAGTCTTATAATTTAGTTACACATTATATTGTTTCAGACATCGGTTTCCGAAGATCGTTTTGCTTTAGGATAGGCCTCCCCCATATTCTTCCACTTTTCCCTGTCTCGGGTTGCTCTTTTCCACATTTACCCTGCTGTCGTCGACGACCTTAAAGTTACTGTTAATCGTTAATTATTAATAAACACTGTTTTTTTTTGGTTGTTTCAGTTTGTCAGTATATCAGAATAAACCCCTAAACGTGATTCAGGGAATAAGAAATAATCGAATAAACGTTTGAGATTATTTTGTGAAAGCGCGGTTATAAGGCGAGGATCAGACAGGCTGCGTTACACGGGTGGTTCACACCTACCCATTTTCGTAAATAGAAAAAAAAAAACCATTCCCGTTTTATTTTATTGATTCGGGACGAGAATCCTTAGCATAGCTTCCTTGAATTTGACGAGGATGCAAAACAACATCTTGTATACCAAATAGCTGGTTCTACTGTACCTATACAAGGTGTTGTTTTGCAACCTCGTCAAATTTCAGGGGGTGGTCACGAAAAACATAAATAATCAATTAAAATTACGGTACCTAGTTAATTATTAATAAACGCTGATTTTTTTGGTTGTTTCAGTTTGTCAGTATTTCAGAATAGCCCCCTTAACGTGATTTAGGGACTAAAAAATTATGACATAAACGTTTGAGATTGTTTGTATGTGTGTAAGCGAGGTTATAAGGCAAGAACCAGACGGGCCGCGTTTAAAACACGGGTGGTTCACACTTCCCGATTTCCGTAAAAAAGAAAAAAAAGAAAAATTACCTACCTATTTTATTATTGATTCGGCACGAGAATCACTAGCATAGTTACCTCCTTGAATTTGACGAGGATGCAAAACAACATCTTGTTTATATAGCTAGACACATTAGCTACTGCATAGGGCAGCGTTTGGCATCCGAAATGCTGATGCCAGTATGTCGTTATTAGCAGTCAAGTGCACGCTGTTGCCTATTATCTCTCAATTGCAGGCTGCAAGCTAAAATGTAGCTTATTGCGTGGAAATGACATTATGTCGAGTTAGCATTTCGTGTTTCAGATGCTGCTAAAATTATTTTGCAGTTAGATGGGTGTCCAATCGTCCTACTTAGTGACTTATTTCCGATTTCTTTTAAACTATCGTATTATTGGAGATGCCTGCTATAGTACGATTAATGTCAAAACTTTTCTACGAAGATAAAAACTTATGTGTTACAGGTTTTTCAGCTAAGTGTGTAAATTTTCAAAGTTATCCGGTAAAGTATCCGGGACCTAATGAATAAAGAAAGAAGAAAGAAACTATATTTATTGAATGAGAAAAAAGGCAATACAACTTAAATTCGAAATGGCATTATAACTTAAGATGTTGTTTAGAGCACTGTGTCAATATCAGACAAATGTAATACTTATACTTATTTCATTGATGTTGTTTAAGGCTCGACGGCACGGTTGGCACAGTGGCTAAGCGATTGACTGCGGTACTGCGTGTCGCGGGTTCGATCCCCGCATGGAACAAATATTTGTATGGCCTACAGATAGTTGTTCCGGGTCTGGCTGTTTGTGTATGTGACTTAATGTTTGTAAACACACCGAATGGTGGGGTAATGTTAAAAAAAAAACCGCCAAAGTGCAAGTCGGCCTCGCGCACGAAGGGTTCCGTACCATTATTTATAAAAAAAAAACACTTATTTATATGGGAGCCCCCTTAAATATTTATTTTATTCTGTTTTAAATATTTTTTGTTATAGAATCAACAGAAATACATAATCTGTAGAAATTTCAACTGGCTACCTATCACAGTTCATGAGATACAGCCTGGTGACAGACGGGTGGACGGACGGACAGCGAAGTCTCAGTAATAGGGTCCCGTATGACTCTTTGGGTACGGAACCCTAAAAAAAGAGGCTTGAAGGAACGAGTATTGCAATTAGCATGATAGGTAATTTTTTTGTCATGTTAACATTCAACTTTAACTCTTATTACAATGCACTCACGGCTCACATCTTTACTCACTGAATTTAAGGTCAAATGATTTACAAACATGTTTGGCAATGTACCTAATTGAGCTATAAAACTTCTCTTCGAAGAACCCGTTATAAATAGGTAGGCACTAGACGAGAATAAGCAAAACTTTCTTGTTATTTTTTTTTATTAGCATGTTAGATTTTATGTTTGGCTTACGTTGCGACTTTTTCTGCAGATTATCTGGCGTTTAATGTTGATTAAATATATAGTGATGATGTTTTAACCGTTAGCTATCGCCTATTATTTCCTCGTATGGCGTTTTTGTTAACGGGACAAAGTAAAACTGGAACAGTTCTTGGACACTGTTCTGTGTTGTAAATATTTGTTTAATCTGTGACTGTTCAGTAAGGTCAGAATAATATAATTTAATCTGTGGTATATGGAACTATGCCATTGTCGTTTAAAGATCTAATCTGTGATCCGACCATAAATGGATTAATTATTAAAGAACTGGTTAGTTAAGTCCGCTTACTTGAGGGGCTAGACATAGACAAAGTTACATTCGATACGAGATAACGACATTGGAAAAGTCGAAATTGAAGTATACATACACCGTGTAAATCACCTCATCACGAAGCCGTCAACCAAGAATTCTGTACATGAAACTAAGTAACTTTACGCAAAAATTATTGCTGGGAAACAACTTTTTTTTGGGAGGTGTAAAATCATGTTTTGTGGTAGAACTCAATGTAACGCACTCAAAACATTGTGCTGATGGACGGATTGAATAGAACGGGGTTCGTGGAGGCGTTTAAAGTAAAAATCTTACATTAAAAACTTGTATTTAAAAAAAATACTTGTCAAAATGTTGGAACTTTGACCCCTAATATCTCCGTAACTAGAAGGTTCCCAGGTATGGTGTAGAACAAAAAAATGATCGTAATGACAGGGAGAACCAGTGACTTTCGGCTTCGTTAAGAGATGTTTTACACCCTTTATATGGTTGCTCGTTGAAATACAAAAAGCTTTGAAAGCGGTTGTCACTTGTTTGGGCCCTAAGGTTTGGTAGCTATTATAGGTATTCTACCTTATTTGGTTGAAGACCATTCATCACATTATTCCCAACCTATTTCCAGTGCACGCGTAGCATGACCGCCGTAGAAACGGGCTGTGTCGACGAACGTAAAGACAAACTGACACATTGTCATTGTCTACCAGTAATTATGTCAATTCTTCCGTAAACAAAACTCGTTTCTACAGTGGTCATGCTACGCGTGCTGGAATCTACTCAGAGGAGTCAGTGACGCTACCTACCTTGATCACGGGCAATTTCTTTTTCACGCCATTATACTGAAGAAAGAAAAAACAAAACCCAGTACACAATAATCTTCGAAAGCACGAAAAAAATACTTAATGTTCCTTCGACGTTGCGAATATTGTATTAAAAGTGAAAAATATGAGTCTTAACACTGTATGGTATAAGGAAAGCTCAGAAATTGGATTTTGGTATGAAGTTAGAGATTGGCGGACAAAAGTTTTAATACAATAACGCTTTTAGCTCAACATCGTAATTCTGTGTAAGTAACGCTTCGGTCGGGTCGAAATTGGATTTTATTTCTTGATTTTGAGGGTAGTCCAACAATAGCAGAGTATGTTTAAGATCACATAGGTCCATAAATTGGCGTTACTTGAGTAGAAACCGAATGTGTAAAGGTGACATAATATGTATTGAAGCTTATTCTAGGTACAGTAGACCCACTTTTTAACCCCCGACCAAAAAAGAGGGGTGTTATAAGTTTGACGTGTGTATCTGTGTGTCTGTCTGTGGCATCGTAGCTCCTAAACGAATAACGGATTTTGATAAAATTGGTGTCGTTTGAAAGGTAATTTAATCGAGAGTGTTCTTAGCTATGTTTCGAGAATATCTGTTTAGCCATTTGAAGCTCATCATCTCTTTTCTAGTTGATGAAGGGATATAAACAACTTCTTCGGGTCTGGTTGATTCGAAATTTGATTTCTTGTCACTTGTCACCATGAGCATCGCCAGGGGCGTACGCTGCATACCCCCTAAAAGCACAGTTATTTTTTTTAAATTTATAAGTTTCCTTGTTTTCGTATTGAGCGAGGAGAGGCGCAACACCGAGAAAAGTGGAAGGAATGGGAGAAGACTTATGCCCAGGAGTGGTACAGTCAAGACTAAAAAAAAATAAGTTTAAAAAGCATGAAATAAAAATTAAATTAAAAATTTAAAAAACCCCCGACTGAAAAAACCTCTTAAAAACCCAAAATAAAATTAATCCAAGCGTCGTAGCGTCGGGGGACCGCTAAGTAGACCGCTTAGTACTAACACTACAAAGCGGACCCCCGACGCTACGACGCTTGGATTAATTTTATTTTTAGATTTTTAGAGGTTTTTTCTGTCGTGTTTTTAAAAATTTTAATTTAATTTTTATTGACAGATTGAATGTGAAAACCTTTTTCATATTTTTCCAACAGTTTCTTTTTCAAACTAAATCTACCTCATCATCATCTGCGTAGCCATTTCCCAAACTATCAAGGATGCGGCTGCGTACCAGTATTTTATATGTAGCGACTGTCCATCTGACCTCCACAATACAGTAACTGGGTAATACGATACCCTGGCTGGATGTCAGACTTTTGGCTTCTGACTACTCGTAACGACTGTCAAAGATCTACAAATGACAGCCGGAAACCAACGGCTAAACGTGCTTTCCTAGGCACTGTAACAAACGTGCTTGCTCCTCGTGATAAAAGAAGTAAACAGATTTGTACATTAAAAAAGGTTAAAAGGGGAAAATGAATTTAGTAAAATAATGATGATATGAAAAATACAATAAATTAATAAAAAAAAAGTGAAGGGCAGGTTAACCGGGAATGATTTGAATGTCTCCACAAATCTCTGAGTGTGATAGTAACTGAAGACAAACATCCAGTTGTAGAAAGCTGGCTTAATCAAGATGAGCTTGACCACGACGAACTTGATGCAGGGCGGCTTGGCAGGACCCACCAGCAGACACGTACCGCCCCAGTGCCAGGCTCGTCAGCTCGCAGAGCAGCTTCCAACAGACACGTACCGAGCCCCAGTGCCGGGCTCGTCAATTCGCAGAGCAGCTTCCAGCAGACACGTACCGAGCCCCAGTGCCAGGCTGTGCTCAAAACTCAAGATATGACAGATCTTGACTCCAAACGGTAGACTTAGCTGTTTTCTTGATTTCAGACTATACTGATTTCTCGTCTCCAGACTGAACCGAACTCTTAACTCCAGACTAGAACCAGGGCATCCGTCAGAAATCCCTTTTTTTTTTTCAATAAAAGTATGAATATGGATGATAAGTGTGTATAGAGTGTCTGTAGTAGGCAGATACTATAGCACGGAGGAAACTCGGTATGTAATTTATTATGGTCACCCATCCACGGACCAAACTCGGCAAGCACGGCTTAACCCAAAAGATCGACCCGTGTATTTGGCCACGAGCTCTTCAAAATAAATCTACCTATGTGCTCGAATTTAATGAAATTCCAAAAGACAAAATAATTTTCAGAGCAAGTGCTGCTACTAATGTTACGTAATTAAAATCTTGTGAAGATTTTATAGTGGAGGTTCTATTATCTATACTAATACTAGCTGTCCCGCGCAACTTCGTCTGCGTCGCATTTTCCCCGTTTTCGCAACATTTTTCATTGCTGCTCCGCTACTTTTTGTCGTAGCGTTATGATATATAGACTATAGCCTTCCTTGACAAATCGGCTATCTAACACTTAAAAAATTTATATAACTGAAATCAGTTCAGTAGATCCTGAGATTAGCGCGTTCCAGCAAACAAACAAACTCTTCAGCTTTTTTATTAGTATCTTAGATTAGATTTATTTCTAACTTATTGCTATAAAATAACATTGCGACCATAAATTAAAATGTAAGCTATCCTATTTTTGAAGTTGGATACTAGTTGGAAACTGCACACGGTGTGCAAATTTGATTAAAATCGGTTAAGTAGTTTAGGAGTCCATCCCTGACAAACAACGTGACGCGTAATTTATATATATATATATATATATATATAAAGATATATAAAGAGGTATATCTGATTTCGAAAATTCTTTCAATAATGGGAAGCTAAATTATTTCCGAGTGTTAAAGGCTATATTTAAAACGTTTCCGTGGGATAATTTACGACCATAAGGCGAGCGAAGCCGTGGAGAAAAGCTAGTATTAAATAATTTGAATCAGCGTACAAAGAAAATTCACACTCACTTTTTTTTAGTATCTATTTCTCTACCAACACTATGGTTGATGTTGATGATTAATTAGACTACTAAGTCTAAGTAGTCATAAGATGATTTGTACCTATCACAATGTTTTCGTATTTTACCCAAAGGTTGACTGGTAGAGAATGCCTCGTGGCATTAAGTCCGCCTATGTACCACTATTGTACATGAAGTTTAAATAAATAACTAAATTATGTTTTTGGAGTGAATATTTGAGTGCTTTGATAAACGTAGTGGAGGCATGGCCCCCGGCCACCGTAGGCGCGAGCCTGTGGACGGTGAGTAATGGGCTAGCTCACCGTCCGTCCGTCTCATGACGACAGGCCGTGTCGACGGCGCGTACGTGTTCCACGCGCGCCTCAAGGAGATGTCAGAAACCAGAAGGGGTCCGAAAGGGCCGATGCCTGCCAGGGCTGCGGGTTGTTCGAAAGAGATACCGCGGCCCTGGAACACAAAGGGCGAAGAAGGAACATGGGTGGGTTTTAGTCAGGCATGTAGCGACCTTAGGATACGTACGTGGAGGAAGGATTTCCTGTAGTTCCCTGAAATCAGTAAAGGGTAAATAAAGTAATGGAACGTAAACACAAAGACAGACGAAAAAGTATCTTACGACGAAAAGGATTAGTAATCACGAAGGTATTCAATACACCAATTCAATACAATTCTCAAAAACGGTGAAGGAAAACATCGTGAAGAAACCGGCATATCCTAGAACAAAAAATTCGAAGACATGTGACATCTACCAACCCGCACTGGGCCCGCGTGGTGGATTACAGCCCACTCCCTCTCATAGAGAGGAGGCCTGTGTCCCAGCAGTGGGAACATTATAGGCTGATGATGATGATGATGATGATTCAATACACCTGAGCTGTGGGTGCCTTTCCCAACTATGTTGGGGTCGGCTTCCAGTCTTTACCCGATGCAGTTGAATTTGACATGGGGCTACTGCCTATCTAACCTCCAGAACCCAGTTAGTACTGCGCAATACGATACTTCTTGGTAAGACTGGTTGTCAGACTTTCGGGCCACTGACTATTGACTACCTGTCAGGACTGGCAAAGATCGTGCTTTCCGAGGCACGGAGGAAACTCGGTATGTTACGGGTGGTCATCCATCCACATACCGACCTAGGCAAGCGCGGCTTAACCCAAGCAAAGCTTGTGTAACCATGGAGTTTCTTGCCGGTTCTTCTCCATAGGGAACGACCAACCCGAACCGTGCACCTTTTGTTGACGTTTTATAAGTGCCCATGTAGGCCTATGTAAAATAAAATATTTTGATTTTGAGATATTATTTAGTTACGAGCTCCTCCTATCCATTTTAATGGATGTGCATAAAAGAAGAAAACCGGCCAAGTGCGAGTCGGACTCGCGCACGAAGGGGTCCGTACCATCCTAACTAATCTCATAAATGCGAAAGTAAGTTTGTTTGTTACCTTTTCAAGACTAAACGGCAGATCGGATCTTAATGAAATTTGGCAAGAAGATCGATTTCAACCTGAGGAAGGACATAGGCTATATATTATCACGCTACGACTAACAGGAGCGGAGCAGCAATGAAAAATTTTGTGAAAACGGGGAAAATGTTAGTAATAAAAACGAACAATTAACCCTTAAATATTTATATTATTCTGTTTTTAGTGTTTATTGTTTTAGCATCAACAGAAATACATAATCTGTTCACATTTCAACTGGCTAACTATCACGGTTCATGAGATACAGCCTGGTGACAGGCGGACAGCTAAGTCTCAGTAATAGGGTCCCGTTTGACCCTTTGGGTACGGAACCCTAAAAAATTAATATTCGGATTAAATCATTAATACGCCTCACCTTTTAACTGACAAAGAATGTCACCCTCAAAATAAGCCCCAAACATTTCACAATCATAATAAGCACTATTCAGGCACAAGTTTCGAAAGTCCAACTTTAAATACCTGCAGAGAATGATAAGCGTTTGAAACAGAACAATATTGTTCAACTTGTTTATCCGTTAGAAGATTAAAATTAAAATGAAATAGCAAAGAGGGACTTTACAAACGTTCTACTCGATATTAACCGGCTTTTAGGATACCTTTTGTTTGTAAAAGGTATTGTAACAAACTTGCTTATTCCTTGATGAAAGGAGTAAACAGATTTATACATTAAAAAAGTAATTAGGGGAAAATGAATTTAATAAATGATGAAATGAAAAATACAATAAATTAGTACAAAAGTGAAGGGCAGGTTAACCGAGAACGTTTTAAATATCTCCGCAAATCTCTGAGCGTGATAGTAACTGAAGACAAACTTGCAGTCGTAGAAAGCTGGCTTGATTAAGATGAGCTTGACCACGACGAACTTGATGCAGGGCGATTTGGTAGGACCCACCAGCAGACACGTACCGCCCAATGCCAGGCTCGTCAGCTCGAAGAGCAGCTTCCAGCAGACAGGTAATGAGCCCCAGTGCCAGGCTCGTCAGTTCGCAAAGCAGCTTCCAGCAGACAGTTAGCAACAGCCACGGCAGCACTAAACGAAGGCCGCTCTTTGACTCCACCAGGCTGTGCTCAAAACTCAAGATATGACAGATCTTGACTCCAAACTAGACTTAGCTGTTTTCTTGATTTTAGACTATACTGATTTCTCGTGTCCAGACTGAACTGACTCTTAACTCCAGACTAGAACCAGGGCATCTGTCAGAAATCCCTTTTATACCCTGATCTTCCGTTTCTTTTCTTCCAATCATTTTTTTAGATTCAAAACTGCTGCGCTCTAGTAAGACGCAACCTGCCAGTATTAAAAACAGCCAGTAACAATGGTCAAAAACCCTGCACATAATATTTTTAGAAATATAACTCAGAATATCTTTACACAGCAAATATTCGCAATTAACTATAAAATACAACAATTTGAACTGACGAATTGATGATAATAATTTTTAGTAATATATAATCTAAATGAAACCTTCATAGAGAGTTTGGTTGGTTACAATTAAAAATAAAAGTAAATGACAGCTGACAAGTTCGATGTAAACAATGTCACAACAAAGAAAACTAAGAAAATATTTATAAAAATGAAACAAATCGTAATATGCTAATGGAAAACCAATAAAAGTATGAATATGGATGATAAGTGTGAGTATAAAGTGTCTGTAGTAGGCAGATACTATATTTTCCCAACGACCCCGAGAAAATTTTTGGCCTAGAACAAAAATTTTGGTAAGGATAAGGTATTACAGCATTCACAAAACTTTCATAACTCATTCAAACACACCGACATCTTATGAAGTTAGGCCAGGTAGGATTCACATTCAATGATCACTACTCCACCTGATAAATCAATAACAGTAGGCTTATTTTTGGAGTTGTAATCCGCTCGCGGCTAAAACCCATAATAAAATGAAATATAAAGATTTTAATAAGGGATCCACCCCAATCAACTTTTAGAGTTGAAGATTAGCGAAGGCTTATTTTAAGGAAGTCGCAACCCGCTTCAATCAACTTTTAGAGTTGAAGCTTAGCGAAGACTTATTTTAAGGAAGTCGCAACCTGCTTCAGTCAACTTTTAGAGTTGATAAGAAAATAGTTATACCAACTTATAGTACAGTTAGTATAATAGAAGGTTAGGTAACTTGTACCTAAAAGCACTTCTAAGAGTTATCTGATAAGAACAGATATAGAAGACGATTAAAAATAATCTTTTAATGGTTTAAAAACCAATGAAAGAACAAAAGAAAATAAAAATTATAGAGTTTAAATAGACCGAATAAAACTCTACAGTTAGAAGAAAGGAAGAGGATAGAGATGAGTCATGAGTAAGTATAAGAATGGTGAATTTATTTACATAACTATAGACATCATATTTTAAAATCCTTAATATGCCATTTAGCTTGGTTGCCATTAGGATCCTCTAGTATATAGACTAATGGAGATAATTTTTGCAACACAGTGGACTTCACATATTTCGGTGCTAGTTTTGCGCTGAAATAAGTCCCAGCCTGGCTATTTATATAGTTTCTTCGCCAGACTGTGTCTCCTACATTATATTCTTTAAAGGTATGACTTTCATTATATCGAGAAGAGTTACGAACATGAGCAATATGAAGGGCTGTCTGAACTTTATCGAAAGTTGCAGACAATAAACCTATGTTAGTAGCATAGATATCCCTAGGTAGAAAAACGATTTCATCAATATTATTAGTTGGCGTATAAAGTGAGCCCGAAGTAACTGTTTCTCGTCCAAAGAGTAAAAAGTTAGGAGAGAAACCAGTAGTAACATTGGTTGTGCTGTTCATAGCATATTGGACTTTAGGAAGGTGGGTATCCCAAGATCTATGGTCATCGCCAACCAAAGATGACAAAGCTGTGATTATAGTACGGTTGTATCTTTCAGTAGGATTAACTTGAGGACAATAGTGAGGAGAGAAAAATATGTATGGTATGTTATATCTGCCCAGAAAATTACGAAATTCATGAGATTGGAATTGAGATCCGTTATCCATAATAATGGTCTGAGGTACTCCATGAACTAGAAAAACAAAATTTTCTAAGTTAGAAATGATGTTAGCACTAGTAGCCCGTTTTAGTGGAAAAATCAGGGAATATTTAGTAAAACAACAATTAACCACTAGAATAAATTGATTTCTACGTCGAGTCATAGGTAAAGGACCCATTAGATCCAGAGAAATTGTTTGAAAAGGCCTGGAACAAATTTTTGGTCTACCCATAAGGCCAAAAGGAGAGTGATTTGCGTGTTTGTAAGTTAAGCAATTATCACAGATAGAAATTATTTTAGCGATATCTTTAAACATAGCTGGCCAGTAATATAGAAGTGATAATTTTTTATAAGTTTTAAAGATTCCTAGATGAGGCTGGTCTGGAGAACCATGATTATCTTTGACAAGGGTTTCCCGAATATCAGGATGAGGGACTTCTTTCCACATGAAATCTTCAGTTAATGCGTAGGGAGATTGAGTATAACGGAATAATTTATTTTCGCGAATAGTATAATTAGGATATAGGTCAGGATTGTTACGACATTCCAAAAGTAGTTTGTTATAGTGTTCTAATGCTGGAGATATAGATTGAGGAGCGAGTGAGACAGGATTTACACCAAGTGGACATGATGTACGGGAGAGTAAATCTGGGACTAAATTGTCTTTACCTCTTTTGTGTTTTAGAATAAAATTAAAAGATGACAACCTAAGAGCCCACCGCGCGAGTCTACCGGATGGGTTGGATAATTTCAAAAACCATTTAAGTGCTGCGTGGTCTGTATAAACAGTGAATTGTTTACCATTATCGATATAACAACGCCAATGCTCTAAAGCTGAAATTACCGCAAGAGTTTCTCTTTCTGTAGTTGAGTAATTGCGCTCATTTTTATTAAGAGATTTGCTCATATAGGCTATAACTACTTCTTTGTCGTCTTTTATTTGTGTTAACATACCACCGATGCCAAAGTTAGAAGCATCGCAATGTACAGAGAAAGGGAGATCGTAATCAGGACAAGCTAGTATAGGAGTAGTAACGAGAGCTTCTTTAAGTTTATTAAAAGCTAAAGTAGCGTCTTTATCATAAATGAATTTAGGAGCGTTTTTACCGGAAGAAGTTAGTTTATTAAGTGGAGTTGCAATTGTGCTGAAGTTGGGAATAAAACGACGAAACCAGCTACAAGTTCCAATAAATTTTCTCACTTCTTTACGAGTAGTGGGAGTAGGAAATTCGAGTATTGCATTAATTTTAGTCGGATCTGAGCGTAAACCATTTTCATCTACAATATATCCTAAGTATTTAAGTTCATTTTTAAAGAATTGACTTTTATCAAAGTTAATAGTTAATTTAGCAAACGTTAGTTTCTCAAGAACTTTAACTAAATAAGAGATATGCTCTTCAAATGATTCTGAAATGATTATTATATCATCAAGATAACAAAAGACTTTATTATCGAATTCAGGAGTGAAGAGCATGTCCATAAGTCTTTGCTGAGTCGCTGGAGCATTAGTTAAACCAAAAGGCATGATAACAAAGCGATACATGCCTCGACCAGGGACATAAAAAGCTGTTTTATCTTTATCTGTTTCTTCTTTCAAAGGAATCTCCCAAAATGCTTTAGCAATATCGATGCTTGAGAGAAATTTAGCATTTTTGAGGTTGTCTAAAATTTCGTTAACATATGGAAGGCTGTATGCATCTCTACGAGTAACTGAATTTAATTTACGACTATCAACACAGAATCGCCATTCGCCATTCTTTTTAGGTGTGATGATAACCGGAGAAAGCCAAGGGCTTTCGCATTTTTCAATAACACCCCATTCCAACATTTTATCGACTTCTATAATGAGAGCTTTTTGTTTTTCAGGAGAAAGACGGTAACAACGTTGTTTAATTGGAGGAATATCACCAGTATCGATATGGTGACTAATAAGATGAGTGCGTCCCAGTACTCCTTTACTTTCGAAGGATATAGCTTTAAAACGTTTAATCATGTCATCAGCGATAGTTTTTTGCTCTAAAGTGAGATTATTATAAGGGAGTAATTGTTTAGTAGTTTCAGTAACCACTGAACATTTATTACTAGTTTTAAAAGCCGAAGAAAGTATATGAGGAATAAGGTTAAACTTTTTCCAAAAGTCGACTCCTAAAATAATTGAAGGAGATATATCTGGGAATACAAAGGCTTGGATTAGATGAGTTTGATTATTGTATCTAATCGGAATGTCAATTGAGCCAAGGGATTTACTTTTATGTTTACTGGCAGTAGTAATCGTCGTTGAAAAAGACTTGGATAACGTGAAGCCTAATTTTAAAATTTCTAAGTGAGAGTTATTACCAAGTATTGTAATAGAACTACCACTGTCTAATAAACCCGAAAATATTTGGTTATTGATTGAAATATCAATAAAAGGACGATTAAAATCTTTTTCATTATCATATAGTGATGTTATTTTGTAACAATGAAAGAATTTTTTTAAAGTTTGTAACCAATCATGCCAGTCTGATTGATTAAAGTTTTTATTACCCAAGTCGTTGTTTAGTTTTTTGAATTATTAGTCTTATTACAGTTAGGACAATTAGTAGATTTAACATCTTTTAAACCACATTTAAAACAAATAATTAATGTACGAGGTTGAGAGCAATTAATTAAAGAATGACCGTTAGTACGACAGCGCACACAAAAGGCATTATTATTAAATTTATTAATTGAATTAACTTGATATTTATTGTTAAAACGATTAAAATTTGTTCTAGAAGGGAAAGTGTTAGAGGTTGAGGGCTTAGTAGATTTATAATTAAATTCAACAGTTAAAGAATTATTTGTAGTTTGAGGTTCACAGAAACGTTTCTCTTTGTCCAGAAATTCTTCATATTTTTGACAACAGGAGATAAGTGTATAGATTGAATTAATATTATTATTCGCGATATAAGGTGAGTAGCAAGGTCGGATGTTGCGAATAATGATTTGTAATTTTTTAGTTTCCGTTAATTTTTCAGAAAGTCTGGAAAACATGCCAGTCAGTATCGAAACAAAAATGATTATAGGTTCATCTTTGCCTTGTGTTCGATTATTAATAGCTTCTAGTAATTTATGGTCATAGTCAAAACCACTAAAGTCCGAAATTAAAGCTTCGCAAAGTTCGTCCCAAGATAACAAAGAATCCCGTTTAAATCGGTACCAATGTAGGGCGTTATCAGTAAGTAACTCGAACGCATGATCCAATAATTTGTTTGATGAAATGTTCCTAGAAATACTGAATTCCTGAATCTTCTGAATAAATGAACGCGGACAAGTGTTTCCGTCATATTTCATGCGTTTTAATTCATTTAAAGAATTATTGGGAATAGAATTAAGAGGTTGAGACTGAGTGTCGGGAAGTAAAGTATGGTACATAGTCTCATTGGGACTATTAGGAGTTGAAGAAGGACGATTGACTGTTATAGGTTGAGAGTTGATGTCGTTGGAAACAGTGGTTATTAAAGAATAAAATTTTGATTCCAAGTTGAGAAATCTTTCTTTAGTTTGAGATAGATGATTTTCTTCTGAGGGATCTGAGTGTATATCAATTCTTTCTAGTCGAAAGTGTAAATGATTAATAAACGTTTTAATTTTTTTGTTGAGTCTAAGGTTGCCCTGTTCTAACAAAAGGATTTTTGTTTCTATATAATTTAAGGTAGTGGTAAGTTGATTCAAATCAGTCTTAACTTCCAATACCGAGTCAAAGATATCTTCAGAAGAAGTATGAGATGCGAGTTGAAGAATTTGTTTTTTAAGCTGTATTATAGTATCTTTTGGTTCTTCTAATCTTATTTTGATTTCATATTCTAGCTCAGCTTTGTTTAGGAGTTCGAAGAAAATAATTCTATCCATGATTAAAAAGTTAAAGATAAAGTAGATAAATTAAAAGGGAGAGAGAGTCAAGAGTCCGAGTTATTATTAAGAAGGATTCTAAAACAGCCTACTTGAAATATTCAAGAGCGTTGAAGGACTGTCATGTGTAGTAGTCTATACTTTTGCGCTGAATCAGCGCAGATAATAGTTCGAGCCCACGACACTAAACCTATTTTGATGAGATTTATAGATGATATAGATAAATATATGATTTAAGTGTTTAAGAGTATAAGTAGATTAAGTGATGTAATATGATGAAAATATTATGAAAATAGTTTCCAAATATAATCTCTTGTGGAAGTTTTTTTTTTTTAGAATTTAGAGAATATGGTTAAGATCAAGACTTGATTTTGCGTTAGGCGCCAAAATGTAACAAACTTGCTTATTCCTTGATGAAAGGAGTAAACAGATTTATACATTAAAAAAGTAATTAGGGGAAAATGAATTTAATAAATGATGAAATGAAAAATACAATAAATTAGTACAAAAGTGAAGGGCAGGTTAACCGAGAACGTTTTAAATATCTCCGCAAATCTCTGAGCGTGATAGTAACTGAAGACAAACTTGCAGTCGTAGAAAGCTGGCTTGATTAAGATGAGCTTGACCACGACGAACTTGATGCAGGGCGATTTGGTAGGACCCACCAGCAGACACGTACCGCCCAATGCCAGGCTCGTCAGCTCGAAGAGCAGCTTCCAGCAGACAGGTAATGAACCCCAGTGCCAGGCTCGTCAGTTCGCAAAGCAGCTTCCAGCAGACAGTTAGCAACAGCCACGGCAGCACTAAACGAAGGCCGCTCTTTGACTCCACCAGGCTGTGCTCAAAACTCAAGATATGACAGATCTTGACTCCAAACTAGACTTAGCTGTTTTCTTGATTTTAGACTATACTGATTTCTCGTGTCCAGACTGAACTGACTCTTAACTCCAGACTAGAACCAGGGCATCTGTCAGAAATCCCTTTTATACCCTGATCTTCCGTTTCTTTTCTTCCAATCATTTTTTTAGATTCAAAACTGCTGCGCTCTAGTAAGACGCAACCTGCCAGTATTAAAAACAGCCAGTAACAATGGTCAAAAACCCTGCACATAATATTTTTAGAAATATAACTCAGAATATCTTTACACAGCAAATATTCGCAATTAACTATAAAATACAACAATTTGAACTGACGAATTGATGATAATAATTTTTAGTAATATATAATCTAAATGAAACCTTCATAGAGAGTTTGGTTGGTTACAATTAAAAATAAAAGTAAATGACAGCTGACAAGTTCGATGTAAACAATGTCACAACAAAGAAAACTAAGAAAATATTTATAAAAATGAAACAAATCGTAATATGCTAATGGAAAACCAATAAAAGTATGAATATGGATGATAAGTGTGAGTATAAAGTGTCTGTAGTAGGCAGATACTATAGTATCAACTACCTGCGTACTTTGTTTTACGAAATGAAAAGTAACTGATAAAAAAATTCGCGGGCTGTTGTCTCGGTAAATGATGTTACTTCATTACTGCTTTATATAATTTTTGTTTCAAAGAAAAAATCTGTAGTTTTATGAAGGTAGCTCTAGTAGAAGGTACCTCTTATATTTTCCTGAAAAATATTCTTAAGGAAAATCTTTGTAAGATAATATTTTCACCTAAGATTTGACAAGTTTCTCCGAGATTCTTCCAAGCTTTTCGTAATAAGTATGGTCCATGTTCACACACACACACACACACACACGGAGTCACATGGATACACATTTATTATAAAAAATATATTATCTATACAAAATTATTTTCTCCTCTAACTTAACAATATTGTATTCGTAAAGATAGCTTTCATCCCACGACACGTCGTCATCTTGATACACATAGATACGAGGATCCAACTCTGCTTGGTAACTGCTCTATAGGACATGTCACGAAGGGAGGGATCTATTGTGAACTCACAGATAACATCTAAAAGGAACATATGTGCTATACAGCTACAGTAATTGTAGGCACGAAATAGAAGAGACAGATGTCCCATTGAATTTGGTTCTTGGGTTTGTGTTAGAAATTCAGCCCCAGAATACGCTACGTGTTCTACAATAAAAACACACACACAGGTTACACAGGTTACAGGTTTCCTTTCAATAAAACCTTTTCAACTGCAGTTTTCACCGGGAGGTGCACCTTAACTATGTCGTTCCAATTCAATTCGTGGTGAGCAAAAGAATGGCTAGCGTATTTTTATTGTTACTCCTTCCACCAACTTTCCTTATACGATTGCCGAGAAAATTCAGCGAAATTGAAACATAAATTCAATCTCTTATCGCAAGCTCAGGCAGGCAGCTATATGAATAGGTAGCAACAACAATTGGACGCAAGCTACTCGGTATACGGAAACAGGGCGTTTACTGAAGTGGAAAGCCACTAGTGCGAAAAGTTTTTAATATTTTATGACTGCAATATGGAAACATCGAACGAGAATGGACTATCGTAATCCTTTAAAACAAGTGCACTAACAGCTGGTCTCCATTCAAGTCCTTGTGTTCGAATCATGAATTAATTTACTTTTAGTGTTTTTTAACGGTATTTTTTTAAGTCCTACACTTCACATTTGCATTTATACTTGCCAGCATTTCCACCTCTTTAAAGCGGTTGGGGTTGTGAAGGACTAACTTAAAAGCGCTTCAAACGTTGGAAATGTAGAAAAACATTAATGAATCATCCAAGTAGGTTTAGTTTTATGTTCATTTATTATATTGTAGAGGTAAACACGAAGCTTACATAAATGAAGAAAAGAGTTTTGATTAACACAAAGATAAACACAACTAATATTCTGGCCAGACGAGATTATGAAACACTATTTATTACAGATATCCAAACTAATGTAGTAATTAATCATGACTTCTTAGTTGTCTGGAATGACCTAGAATCTGAAGCCAAGGAACCAATGAGTTAATCAGATACGCAAGCATAATCAGAAATCTACATATTGTTTATTCAAGTAGATCCTTAATATAATTAGGCATACTACATACTGAAGCATAGTCTATCCAGATCTATTAAATCAGCCAGGGAGTCTTCAAGTCAGATAGCAATTTATCTAAAATCTTAAATTCGTTAACTCACTAAAAGGCAAAGCATAGCCTACATTGGATCATCAATCGCGATGGATCTAGAATCATATAACTTATTGAACAGAAGTTCCTTTGAGAGCAGTCAGGAAATATTTTTTTGATCCCGGCTTTCATTCGTAGATCTTTGACCGTCGTTACAGGTAGCCAGTGGGCCGAAAGTCTGTACGGAAGATTATCATTTTTGAATATACGAGTAGGTTAATGTAACTTGGTACTAAGAATTAGTTGCTCCATTGTTTTTGTTGACTATTCCCTAAGGGTTTTGAGAAGTTGTCGACGAGAATTCCCATCGGTAATCTGACTTGTTAATAGATAACTTTCAAGGCAAGCGAGGTTCATTATCGACCATACAAACAGTTATCAAAGCCTAAACCAAATTCTAAAGAAGA
The DNA here is from genome assembly GCA_963082945.1 of Cerastis leucographa. Lineage (NCBI taxonomy): Eukaryota > Metazoa > Arthropoda > Insecta > Lepidoptera > Noctuidae > Cerastis > Cerastis leucographa. Next base: position 7,968,677 of record OY720382.1, read on the forward strand.
AAAGAAGTCATATTTAAGAACTTTCATGCATGATACTCCGAAAGGTCAGGGGTGCTTACATTCGATCCAATTTGAAACCAATCTACATGGTTGACCTGGTGCCTGCAAGGCATGACGGTCGTTGGAAATTGGCATACCAGCTCCAATCTCCACATGTAGGAAGTTCAAGAGCTAGCTCAGTTAATTGTTTTCCAGATAGTGAGTTAGGAAGCCTAAATAGTTTGAAAGTCATAGCTTGATTTCGAGTTAAATATAACCATTTTGAAGTCGGAAATTAGGCCAAGGGAACGTTACACCAAAATAAAAAGAATTCCATGTCCTACCTGCAGGTTCTGAGTGCTAAATTGTATCGAAAACCTTTCAGTCATTACGCTGCAAAAATAAAACAGACAGACAGTTAGTTACATTCGCATTTTTAATATACCTAAGTGTAGATGAAGGAAGATTGCTGTTCATGGGCTTCCCTATCACAGATTCATTGAAGGGTATGAAGCGACGAATTTTTTTAAAATATACACATAAAATTAATGAAAAATGCAATGTTCCATATCATAGTTACTTTTGAAAATAGCAGTATTGAGATTTTTATTAACACTACCATCGTGATGTAGGTAGAAAATTGTATTTTTTTACAGGGGTACAAGCATCCTCCAAGGTTCCTTATATTTAATATATTCGAAAAACTGTGCGTTCTGAAGCGTGTGTTAGAACATCGTGTTTTCTGGAGTTATTCCTATTGATTTGTGCCCCAATATATTATTCCCTTACTGATCTGGTCGTGAAACAGAAAATATAAAGATCTGTTTATCGTTCTTCGCATTTGCTGAAAAAGAGTGATTAATGATGGTAGTTATTTTATGATACGGAAGCACGCAAATATGAACTTTATTTCAGTATTAATGTCAACATTATTCATTCGTGTTCAGCTTGCTCAGTATTAAATAATTTGACATCTCCATTTGTGTTTTTGTTTTGTGATTGTAATTTTAATTATTAATGCCTGGAATAATTTGAATCGAGTAATTTGTTAATAATAGCGTTCTATACATTCCTGAAATTAATTACCGTGCCTTCAAAATTTGGCAGCTTTAATTAGTAACAAGTTGAAACTATTCACGAAGTAACATATTCACTGTGACGAATGATGATGACTTCAAAATTCAGCATTCTTAATTAAAAACTATTTTTAAACCTGCCACGAAAGACAAAGACACACAGAAATAACTCTTTGACTATATCCTTAGAGCTATTTGCCTACATCCTAATAGCTCTTTGACTACTATCATTTGGTGAATATATATTAAAAAAAAGCGGAAAAGTGCGAGTCGGACTCACGCACCGAGGGTTCTGCACAAATTCACTTTTGTTATGCGAGTTAATTTTTTTTTTTTGAGATTTAATAAAAAATGTATAGTTTTCAGATTTTACTCTGTACTTGTAGTATAAGACGATGTTATTTGTCAAAGGGAAGGAAAAAAAGGGAGTACCCTTTACATTTTGAGTCCCTTGAGAGTGCCGACATATACCTACGTTTTTAGCGGCATAAACGGCCGTATCTTTTAACGTTAACTTAGATGTTTGATTTCTTTTTTTTATATCACAGCTTAAAAGGACTGTGCATCTACATATATGGTTTTAAGTTCAACTTGATACCTCCACGCAATCCCGAGATAAAGGGTCTTGACAGACAGACGGACAACAAAGTGATGATAATCCTATAAGGGCTATATTTCACCGGAACACCATGGCGGCGCAACCAGTCGCCGCTACCAACAAAATGTATACAGCTCTATATAGAGTAAACGGACACCAGTTAAGTAACTCTCTATAGAGCTGTATACATATTGTTGGTAGCGGCGACTGGTTGCGCTGCCATGGTGTCCCGGTGAAATATACCTAGCCCTTAGGGTTCCGTTTTTACTTCTGAGGTACAGAACCCTAAAAACCAGTGTCGTCCCAGAAAGGAAAAGTTTCCACTTTCCTCTCTGTCAAGGATAAGTCCAAAAGCTCATTCCGGTACTTTTTTGGGTTCAGCATTACTATAATTATACGTACGCACGACGACTAAGCAAGCAATACAAAACTAGTTTATGCGGAGCCGTCATTGTTCTGGAAACCTATATAAAGCGAGGCCATTTTATACTGGAAATGTATAGTTTGATGTCGCCGTATGTCCATAGTGTACAATCAACCACGCGATATTGACAGTGCCTTTGTCTCATATCATCAAGAACGATTATCGTAGTGCATAAATGTTACCAGCCCCCGTGTTCACAAACGATTTGATTTTGATTCGGAAAGCCGTATGTCTATCTCGCTCGCTTTCCTAATGCCAAAAAGAGATAAAAAACAACTTGAATCGAAATCCAATCGAAGCGTTTGTGAATACGGGGGCTGCACACAGTTTACAATACAATTACCTCATTCGCGCCGCACTCCGCATTATTTTATAACGAGGAAAAGGTCACCATAGTTCCTGAATGTCGAGAATAAAATAAATGAGAATGTAGGGTACCTGTGTATAAGCTCTTTATCTGTTCGCACAGGAAGGTAGGCAGCTAGTGGACTAGAAACATTGTTGTGACAGTTTATTTATCTGAAAAGGTGGGATTTTTGTATTACTGTCGACCTTTATTTAATTTGACTGTGGGTGGAAAGCTCGTGTTTATTTTAGTATTGTTTGTGCTAATCTGTGGTCTTAGTCTGCTAATGGTTTTATGATAGAATGAGCTGATCTGAAGCGCGACTTCTATGTTTCTGGATTCGATTCTCGGGTCGGACAAAGTGTTATTGGATTTTGCTCTCAGGAATTTCTCAGTAGCAGCCCTGAGTCTGGATTTATGCCCGGTTGATAGCAATAGGCTCGCCTATAACCTACATTATACAAGGTGTTGTTTTGCAACCTCGTCAAATTCAAGGAGGTAACTAATGCTAATGATTCTCGTCCCGAATCAATAATAAAATGGGTAGGTAATTTCTTTTTTTTTTCATATTGACGGAAATCGGTAAGTGTGCACATTATGGGGGTTATTCTGAAATACTGACACCCATAAACAACCAAAAAAAATTAGCGCTTATTAATAATTATTTAGGTACCGTAATTTTAATTGATTATTTATTTCTTTTGTGACAACCTCCTGAATTTTGACGAGAATGTAAAACAACACCTTGTATATAACCCCTATTACCTACATGGGACTGAAACATAACTGGCGAAATGTGGGTGTACCTACTACTAAGCACAACTCTGCCTAACACTTCGGGGATTACAGGCGTGAAGTTATGTTATGTGAAATGTTAAGACTTTGAGCTAGGCGTAGTTAAACGCATGTCAAAACAACGCAAACACATTGGTTGTTTCCACATCTCCTCTCCAATAAATATTTGTTCCATGCCTCTACGGAGAAGGAAGGAAATGCCCATGGCTATTAATCTAACCAATCAGGGCAGTAAACACAGAGCTCAGATCCTTCTTGAACCGGGTACTAGTATCATCAATAGTACATCCTTTGTGTTAAGTCATGCAGCGCCATCTATCGAGCTAGAGGGTCAAGAAAAAGCGACATCTGTTGGTGCTCGCGAAGAAGTCGCCGCTCGGCTCGCTGCTCGCGAGATCCCCGCGCCTGCCGCCGCCGAGTGTGTGTTCCGTTTCATAGAGCGTGATGGTGCATTTTACGAAATTGTAAAACGAAAATAAATTGCTGATTTAAAACCTGTAGTCTGAGTATCACTGAAGAAGTCCCAGCCAGCCCCCCTGTCTTCAGAGCCCTAACATTGGACCTTCGAGCCACATAGAAGATACCACGCACGTGTTACGAGCCGGGTTGAAGTGAGGATTTGAGGAAGCGAGTGGAACTTCGGAGCAGAAGTATACGTTGAGGAGATTTGGAAGCCCAGCCACAGTTAACTGAAGAAGCTATTCATGCAGGCAGCCAACAACGGTCAGGTTATCCAGTCCCTTTTCCCTCCTTCCCCTGTGTCTTCCCCTTGTGTTAATATCGTACCTAAACGTTTTTCAGATCTGATCGATATCAGGTCTACCTACTGGCATTACTGGGGCCCGCTTCAGGTGAGAAAACACGACTGAACACGAAAAATTGTGAGTACCTACTTTCTTAAACTACCAAAATGAGTGATGATGAAACTATTTCTCGTTTAGATCGTCAGTTAGCTGATCATAAAAAACAACGTGGTATAATTAAAGGCAGATTAACATTGTTCGCAAATTACATTAATAAGTTGGATAAATCGTGTTTAGATTCTCTAATGAAAACGCAAATTCAAATGCGTATTCAATCGGCAGCCATTTTCTTTGCTGAGTTTAGCGACGTGCAATCTAAAATAGAAAGAATTGTGGATGAAAAAGAATTATTGTCACATTTAGAATATAGAGATTCGTTTGAGTGCCAATATTATTCAATTGTAGCTACAGCAAAGCACATGATAGGCGACTGTGAACAAAACGGATTAAATAATTCTCAGTGCACTTCCGGTAAATCTGTGTCGATTAAATTACCGCAAATAAAGTTACCTGCCTTTGACGGTTCTTTCGATAAGTGGTTAGAATTTAGAAATTCATATGTTTCAATGATACATGATCGCGACGACTTAGATCCTATACAGAAATTTCAATACCTAAAGTCGTCTCTCAGTGGATCTGCGTTACACGTTATCAGTTCGTTAGAGTTTACAGCAGCTAATTATTGTAACGCGTGGGACCTGCTTGAAGCAAGGTATCAGAATAATAGGCTATTGATACATAACCATGTAAAAGCTTTGTTTTCGGCACCTTCACTGGGCAAGGAATGTTCGGCACAGATCAGAACGTTAGTAGATTGCGTTTTACGTAATTTGAGAGCCCTTAATTCTCTTAAAGAACCGGAATCTTCACTTGAGGATATGCTTATAATTTATTTAGTTGTCAGTAAACTCGATTCCGCCACTGAACGCGAGTGGGAGAATTACAGAAGTTCACTTATCGATTCTAACCAAACCTCTAAGTCTAACATAAAACTAGAAGACTTACTAACTTTCTTAAACAACAGATCCGACATGTTAGACATGATTAATTCAGGTAATAGCAAAAATCATCAGTCACATTCACAAAATAATAAACACGAGATTAGACCATCAGCTGACAATAAAAGGCAGTCTAACTCTCAAACTACACTTAGTTATGCCAGTGCGAACAATAATAATAATAAGGTCTCATCAGTTAATAAATCTAAATCAAATAAACACAACATAACATGCCCGTTATGTAGTGGAAAACATGCACTTTATGCATGTGTTAAGTTTTTAAATATGTTGGTACAAGACAGGTTGAATTTCGTTCAATCAAAAAGTATTTGTCAAAATTGTTTACGTTCTAACACGAGTCACACAATAGAAAATTGTAATTTCGGTCCGTGCAAATTATGTCAAAAGAAACATAATGCATTAATTCACGTGGAAAATATTCCAAATACGTCACCACAACGCTCGATTATCAATAATACGTTGCCACAGTCTTCTGTTTTACACTGCGTTCGTGAAACAGCTGACGATATTGATAATCACAACGGGTACACATTCACAGATCATGCTAAATCGTTACAGACTGTTCTGCTCTCTACGGCGTTAGTTGAGATTGCTGATAGTGATAACAGATATCACACAGTTCGCGCTCTGCTTGACAGCGGCAGTCAAAATTGTTTTATAGCTCAAAGCTTATGTAAACGTTTAAACATACCAATTATACAGTCCACTATACGTGTTTGTGGCGTGGGACAAACTGTTTCACAGTCCAGTCACAAATGCGATATCAATATTCGTTCTAAGGTGTATGATTTTAATACAACCTTACATTGTTTAGTGTTGCCTAGTATCATTTCGAAGTTGCCTTCGACACACGTTAATCGTGATGCTATACGTATACCTAGCAATATTCTACTTGCCGATCCCACATTTTATGTACAGAGTGACATAGATCTATTAATAGGCGCCGACGTCTTTTGGGATTTATTAAAAGAAAATAAAATAAAACTGCACACCGGTCCGTACCTACAAGATTCTATGGTAGGTTGGATTATATCCGGACCAGTTTATAATTTTAATAATAATAATCGTTTATTAGCGGGTAACATAACAGAAGTTCAGTGCAATTTGACGCTAGTTGATTCTCAATTACGAAAGTTCTGGGAAATCGAAGAAGTACTTATCCCTGCCGTTATTACTGAGGAAGATCGTTTTTGTGAAGAGTTGTTCTTGCAGACTACTGAACGCGATCAGGACGGTAGGTTTTCTGTAAGAATGCCATGCAAACAATCACCTGATTGTTTGGGTGACTCATATAATTCTGTTAAACAGCGTTTTTTATCCTTAGAGAGGAAACTAGATCGTTTGCCACAGTATAAAAAAATGTATTGTGAATTTATGCTCGAGTACGAGCAATTAGGTCACATGACGCATGTTAAGGATTTTAATAATTTAAATAAGCCGAATTACATAATACCACATCATGGGGTATATCGTGAAAGTAGCGCGACAACCAAATTACGTGTTGTTTTCGATGCAAGCGCGACTACTTCTAATAATAATTCGTTAAATGATATTCAATGCGTGGGCCCTAGATTACAAAATGATATTTTTTCAATATTGCTTCGTTTCCGGCAATATCAATATGTTGCTTGCGCAGATATTGAAAAGTTCTTTAGACAAACCTTATGAAACCTTAATACATCCTGAACAACGTAACTTACAATTAATATTATGGCGAACTGATAACAGCCTACCAATTCAAGTTTATCGTCTCAACACAGTGACGTATGGCACTGCATCAGCACCGTACCTTAGCAACCGTTGCTTGAAACAATTGTCAAAGGAATGTAAGGATGACGTCATCGCTAACGTTATCAATGACGATTTTTATGTCGATGACCTTTTGACGGGCCATGATCAGCGCGACATGTTGTTAGATATTTGCAATAAAACGTCCGCCGTTCTACTAAGCGGTTGTTTCCCATTAAGGAAATGGACTTTTAATTTTGATGTAACTTCAGAAAGTACTAAGGATTTATGTATAGGTGAATATTGTCAGTCTAAAACCCTGGGTGTTGGTTGGTCTAACAAGAACGATTTGTTTAATTTTTCAACTAGTGTAGATAAAAATTATATTAATACGAAAATAACTAAACGTTTAATTATGTCAGTCATTGCACAGATTTACGACCCACTAGGATTATTAGCGCCAGCTATTACAACCGCTAAGGTCTTATTACAAAAATTATGGCTTGCAAAAATAAGTTGGGATGATGAAGTCCCAAGTGAAATTGCATGTATATGGTATAATTTTATTAATTCATTACAATATTTGTCCGAAATATTAGTGCCGCGTTGTGTCATGTGTACTAATGCTGTACATAAAGAGTTACATATTTTTACCGATGCTTCTCAGTCTGCATACGGTGCGTGTGCATACATACGTTCGCATAATAATATTGATGAGTCGCAAGTTACTAGCCGATTATTATGTGCTAAGAGTAAAGTCGCACCAATTAAGGCGTTAAGTATTCCACGGCTTGAACTGTGTGGAGCTTTAGTTGGAGCTAAACTATATAATAAAATTATAAATTCTCTTAGGCTAAAATTCGATAAGGTTTATTTCTGGACTGACTCCACTATAGTTCAAGGATGGCTTCGGACATCACCACATTTATTAAAGACATTTGTTCAGAATAGGGTTGTGCAAATAAACGAATTAACAAGCAACACTACTTGGTTGCATGTTAAAGGTAAGGAGAATCCTGCTGATACCCTATCACGAGGCGTTCTCTTTGATTCGTTAAAGGGAGACAACACTAGTTTGTGGTGGTGTGGTCCGACCTTTCTTCGTGAACCGACTTCTTGTTGGTTGACAAAAAATATGAATGAAATTGAATTGACTAAGTTACCGGAATTAAAATGTTCTAAAACTACAAATTTGTTAAATGTAGAAACGAATAGTTATATTATCGTAGATTTTGAAAGGTTTTCTTGTTTTAATCGTTTGCAAAGAACAGTCGCATATGTCTTACGGTATTTATTTAACTTACGTGCATCGCGTGTCGGTCAAGGTCGCAAAACGGGTTCATTGACCGTGAGCGAGATTAATAATTCGTTAGTTGTGTTGACACGTTTAGTTCAATCACAATCATTCAGTAAGGAATATCATAGTCTTAAGGAAAAGGTTCAGGTGAACAATAAGTCTAGTAATAAAACATTAGGTTTAGGTATATTTTTAGATAAGAATAATATAATTCGTGTTGGTGGCAGACTTAGTAATTCAAAATTTGATTACGACAAGAAACATCCAGTGTTGTTGTGTCGTAAACATCGGTTTACATGGTTATTGTGTTCGTACGAACACAAACGTTTACTTCATGCTGGACCTCAGCTTCTAGTGTCCGTCATGCGTGATAGATGGTGGGTGCTGGGAGCACGTAATTTAGCAAGGCAAGTGGTTCATAAATGTGTAACCTGCACTCGCGTGAAAGGAAATACGCTAACTCCATATATGGGTGATCTCCCTGCTGAACGTTTAGAAGCAGGATTTCCTTTCATGCGATGTGGTGTTGATTATGCTGGACCAATGTCTATATTGAATCGTAAAGGCAGAGGTTCACAACTCATTAAAGGATACATTTGTTTATTCGTATGTTTTGCTACCAGAGCTGTGCATTTAGAATTAGTTGGTTCATTGTCGACTCAGGATTATTTATTGGCATTCAAACGATTTATATCAAGACGCGGTAAGCCATGTCAAGTATTTTCCGATAACGGTAGGAATTTTGTTGGAGCTGAAAGAGAACTTTCAGCTATATTTGAAAAATCCAACGAAATAATTGATTTTGCTAGTAGTAATAGTATAAAATTTAGTTTCATTCCTCCATATAGTCCGAGTTTTGGTGGTTTATGGGAGATAGCAGTGAAGTCGTGCAAGTATCACTTGAGACGTGTGGTAGGTAATGCCAAGCTAACCTACGAGGAGTTTAGTACGGTATTGACCCAGGTTGAGGCCGTCCTGAACTCCCGTCCTATGTCACCTATGTCCGCAGATCCTAACGACTATCTTCCACTCACACCTGCTCATTTCCTTATTGGCCGGCCGTTGACTGCGCCTGCCAGTGAGGACTTCAAGACGACATCTACGCCTGCCTGTCGCTACCATCGGGTCGAACAGCTGCGGCAACATTTTTGGGAACGGTGGTCCAAAGAATATGTGTCTGAGCTACAACGCAGAACGAAGTGGGCACACCATAAAGATGATATAGCTAAAGACAGTCTTGTCGTCATCAAGGAAGACAACCTGCCACCATTTAAGTGGAGATTGGGTAGGATTGTTCATCTATTTCCAGGGAAGGACGGAGTCTCGAGAGTTGCAGAAATCCGAACATCAACAGGCACAATCAAGCGTGCTGCTTCGAAAATCTGCCCACTGCCGATGCCGGTTTCCACAAACGAAGCCAGCGTGACTCCTGTTTAGTTGGAAGACAGATCTTCCAAGGCGGCCGGTATGTTAAGTCATGCAGCGCCATCTATCGAGCTAGAGGGTCAAGAAAAAGCGACATCTGTTGGTGCTCGCGAAGAAGTCGCCGCTCGGCTCGCTGCTCGCGAGATCCCCGCGCCTGCCGCCGCCGAGTGTGTGTTCCGTTTCATAGAGCGTGATGGTGCATTTTACGAAATTGTAAAACGAAAATAAATTGCTGATTTAAAACCTGTAGTCTGAGTATCACTGAAGAAGTCCCAGCCAGCCCCCCTGTCTTCAGAGCCCTAACACTTTGTATATTAACAGATGCGTTTACCATTCATCTTGGTAATTGATTATCCCCATAGGATTTTTCAGTGTTCCATAGCAGATATTAGGGGTTGCTATGCCACAGGGGTAGCCAAGTCGTCAGTGATCGAGTCGACTTCGTATTATAAAATTAAACAAAACCTTCCATTCAATTAAATCGCCTACACTAAATTCATGTTCAGCGTAAACGCAAAAGTAGTATAAATTGTACAATGCCCTGTATCTGAACTCACAGAATTCGAAAGATCAGTCCGTATAATCAATGTTGAACTAGATAGTACATAGGAACATCCTCCAAACGCGAGGCCTTTTACAATCAAGTCGTACCCAGACTAATGAAATCAGCCTTTATCAAAGCTCGGAAAAGAGATAGATTGAACAAAAAGTATGTACTTGGCAACGTATCTATTTACTGTCAAGTACAAAGTACCGTCCGGCATTTTCGTTGATATGTATATTTCATACTTAAAGTGACAAGAGAGCTTTTTATCGCCGTTTCACCGCATTATTCACGGTTGAATTTATTACGATATCTAGTTTTGGTTTTTTTCCTTGTAATAAATATGTCGCTTACAGCGTTCCGTTTAGACAAATATCCTGTTCTTTGTTGTGACGCCCCGAGGCACTAAACAAAACCATAATTTATTTCCATTTTCACGAATACCTTAGTATTGAGTCGACAACTAAATGAATGTGTTTTAATTTTTAAATTTAATTCTCATAAATTTTTTCAAAATATTTTAATGTAGATGTAAATTCAATTATGCATGCTGTGGTCTGTAAGTGAAGGAATTCACTTACGTGATACTTTTGAAGTCCATAATTTAATTCACATGATCTGTGTACTTACATCCTTTGTTGGAGATCCTAAATAAAAATTAATAAAATACGTTAATATTATTACACTGTTAGAATGTCAACCTTCGGCGCTGAACCGACTTTTGAGAATACAGCAGTGCACTGCACCAGGCACTTGAATTATTATGAACCCTTATTAAAACATAACACAAGATCACGCCAGTGATCCGCGAAGGGTTTGGTAGAGGTGTGTCCATTAGTACACCCACATTTCGCTAGTAATGTTCAAGTCCCATTTATTAGGGGGCGAGCCTATTGCCATCAACCGGGCACGAATCTAGACTCCGTGGCTGCTTTTGAGAAATTCCTGATGCAAAAACCTACCTTGCTTGCAACCAGTAGGCCAACGAAGCAGTCAGGCAGGCAATAGAGTCGCTCTAAAGTGGGTAGAGTATGTAACCCTTGAATGTAGAGGTTTTTCATAACTAAATGTAGAGTCTTTTATATATTGTGTAGTCACAGTTGTAGCGCTTAAGGAGGAGTATTAGGAATTATGTAAGCTCTGCATGAACGCAGCTGAAAGGCAGCCATATTGATTTATTTGACATTTTAATCTGTCACCTGTTATTACTTAATTCCTGATCATGGCTCTCAGCCTCTCTATACGTGTTTGTGTTGTCTGCAATATTGTCTAATTTAAATCTGAATTCATGGTAATTAATTTACAATGGACATGTTATATCTGCTTGTATTTTGATAAATAAAACGCCAGATATGCTATCGAAGTGTTTATTTCGTTGATCACGCCTGACATGCCATTCCATTGCTGTCGTATCACAACGTCTGCATTAACACAAAAATCCTAATTAAACGCGACAAGAAAAAAAGACTGACAACAATAGAACGGCTGTTTTCGAAACGCGATTAGGTAGATATGAGTTCATTCTTTTACCACAGTTAACACTTATTTTTGCAGTACATAGCTCCCCATTTCATCCCTAGCCTCGCCAACGAAGTTATAACTATAAAAATCAATTGTCTACACTGAATTGCCGTAGAAAAAAGCCTACCTGCCTAAGAAAAGCTAAAATAAGCTCCGTTTTAAGACAGGAATGAAGGCGAACTTTCAGCCTTTTTACCAGTAAAACTTTGCCAATCCCACGAGCTGGAACATGTAACAGTCTAATCAAAAATTAAACCGTATGGGAAACACGAGTCAGTCAAAGGAATGGGGTATAAAATGTTACGGCCTGATTTTGCCCTCCCATAAAAGGCAGGGACATATGAGGCGTTGGGCGTCCGATCTAACACGCTTTGTATTCTTTAGGTATCATTATTTTCAGCTAAACGGTTGGTTATGTCAAGAATTTTGACGGCATTTTTTCTAAAGATGCAGGCTATGGGATTAATAAACGTTACTTAGCACGATCTTTGGCTTACATAAAGTTCTCGTATCTATCTTCTTGTTACAGGAATAATGCTAACCCTAATGCTAGGCATTTGAAAATGTTGTTATGTCCGCTTTTCAAAGTGCATGTAGGGCTCCGCGGCACTAAGGCGCTGCTCTTCATTAATATGGCCATGGATTTTATTTGAATTGGAAAGACTATAAGAAGACATGTGACTCGGTGCCACATACATGGCTCATGAGGGGGTGCTAGAGTTGTTTAAAGTTGATGCAATTCTGCGCACCGTCCTGATGTTGTGTATGGAGGAAGATAGGACAGTACTTTGCTATCCAGGAAGTCAGCAAATCCAGAGGAATAGCAAGCCGATACGGATAGAGCGAGATATATTTCAGGGTAATAGTTTCAGTCCACTTTGGCTTTGCTTAGCCTGTTTTTTTACGGATGGGAAATCAAGTCTTATTATTTCAACAGAATACTCGGACTTTTCCAGCAAGTATTTCTCAGTAGCAGTCACCGAGTCTGGATTTGCGCCCGGTTGATGGCAATAGGCTCGCCCTTTTTACATGGGACTTAAACATAACTGGCGAAATGTGGGTGCACTATTAGGTACACCTCTGCTGAACTCTTCATGGATTAGAGGCGTGATGTTATGGTACTTGCACGATCTTTGGCTTAGATAATGTTCTCGAATCTATCTTCCTGTTACAGGAATAATGCTTAGTCTAATGCAAGACATATAACCCATTATCTCAACAGAATACTCGAATATTCAAACCTTCTTTAAATATTTCTGTAGAAGTTTCTGCCCTCAATAATAAAAAACATCGCTTCAAGCTTCTTTGAAACGTAGTTTCTAAGAAAAAATATGAAGCGTGGGCTTATCTGGTTCCAATATATACTCTTCAAATAAGTTCTCAAAGCGTCGGCAATTGCGATCAATCGTGCGTTCGAAAACTCGTCGCCTGAGAAGGGATATGATATCGAATCAAAAATATCGATACCACGACCTTTATATTACCTTCTCTGCGATCGATACTGTACTCTTTCAAGGTATAGTACATACTTACGACCGTCTACATCACAAAATAAAAACACAAAGTTAAAAAAAAAAAACAAAATAGAAGACTGCTCCCGGGCGTGAAATTCACACTAGATCAGCTTCTAGTCAATCTCGATGCAGCTGAATATCAGTATTTAACATGGAGTGACTTCATGTCTGACTTCAACACCCCAGTTAGTATTAGTATGATAAAGTCAAAGTCAAAGTCAAAGCATTTATTTCAATTAGACCATTACAGGCACTTTTGAACGTCAAAAAAAAAACAAAATAAAACGCGAAGCTACAGTCCCAGTCACAAGGCATAATAACTTGTGAAAGTACTGTAGTTGCCCATTCCGTAGCGATCTCTATGGAGAAGAACGGGCAAGAAACTCCATGGACACTCTTTTTAAATCAAAATATGTTACAAAATCTTGGTTACATCATTCATGTTAAGATGATGGTACATGATAATTGGGTCTTGGGTCATGGAGTACCCGTAACGGCTGTAACGACTATCAAAGATCTAGAAATTACGGTACTTTCAAATATTTTTCACTGATTCTTTGACTTTTCCTTACCTTTTACTGTTTAGGCTTATAAGCCTACTGTAAATATGGAAACCACACACACCGCCTCGGAGTATCTAAGTAGAGTATATCTAACCGTCTCAATCGATGGGGTAACATAATTAAGGTTAATCTCGTATGGAATCCGAGTTCAGACGCAGTTTAAGTTCTGGTTAAGACTGAAGTAATGCAAGTTGGAAACTACAAAAGTTGAATGGAACCATTCTGCAGTAGACCTATGTTTTTACGATATGCTATCACATTTATGCTTTAATCGGAGTACAATTAGAGTTTTACAGGACTCATGAATAAAAGTCCACATTATTTAAAAATGCCTGTCAATATATACATAAACACAGCTTATAAAAAAACGGACTGCCAACAGACTGCCCCGTTTGTCTAGTTCTCGTAACCACGACTGCTTATTTGCTTGTTTATTTTTTATTTCATTTTATTTAACTTTATTTTTATTTTATTCGTCTGTATGCACTTGTAAGCGGGCACGCCCTTTATGTCTGGAGGCTTTATTTATTCTTGAGTATTTTTTTAAATATTTTATTTTATTATTGGTGTGTGCTAGCTGACATGTGACATTAATTTGATGTAATGGATTCCTTGTTTATATAAACTTGAACACTGTATAGAACTTGGTTCTTCCAACCTAACAGACAGATGTGTTGCTGGGGAGTTTGTTCCGCCACTTCTTCTTCCCAGCTAAAACACTAGGCAGTGGCGATGGGCGGGCGTTTTGGGGGACTGTCTCTTGTAATTTTGACGTTCAAAAAGTGTTTATTATCAGCCTAATTTGAATAAATGACTTTTGATTTTGATTATTGATTTTGATTTTGCTGAGCATGAGGTCCTGGATTCAATTCCCAGGTTGGGCAGTGCTAATGGGTTTTTCCATCAGGAATTTCTCAGTAGCAGCCACAGAGTCTGGGTTTGTGCCAGATTGATGGCAATAGGCTCGCCCCCTATTATATGGGACTTAAACATAACTGGCGAAATGTGGGTGTAATGTGTGGTACACCTCTCTACCTAACGCTTTGGAGGTTACAGGCATGATGTTATGATTTGCAAAAAAACTGATAGCTCCAACCAAGATCAAGTCGTAAGTCGAACTCTTTAGTAGTTTCGAGTCTAGGTACCATGATTATAAGTAGCTTGCCGAAGGTAAATTCCTTGGTTTATTATATTTTTCGGGTATATTACTCTACCGATGTCCCCCTCCTATTGATATATCTTCAGTATATTGTAGAGATGACGTTGACATGTTGCCAACATGGGCCATTGTGTACAGGGGCTATCACTTTATTGCACGATGGCAATGGGCAAGCGTCTTGTCAAGTGTTATCAGCGCACATTGTGCTGAATCTGTTTGGAGTGTCACTCCTATGAAGGAAAATGGGCCAGACTAAATATACGCAATATAATATTTAGCTATAGTTCCATTCAAACATGTTTTTATAACCACAAACAAACAAAGTTTGCGTCGGTTTAGATATACTGCTCTTACACAGTTTCAGAGCGGATTCCACAAATCAAACTGAACGAGATCAGTACATCTGAACGTTGAGTTCAAGTGCTGTAAGTTTCTAATATTCCGCAGTCATTATTGTGACGTTCGGACTGCCAACCCTGAATGTGATGTGTTTGCGGATGAATGGAATAATGGAATGCGTGTATGTCTGTACGTCTACCATGATTGTTAAAACTCATGGTAGACGTACTGGTTCTGTGACAGAAAGTATGCAAGAGTGTCCACTGTGCCGTGTTAATTTTAATTGAACCCATTTAATGTTTTCAACTTGATGTTTTACCTTTGTTTTCTTTTCTGTTTTTATGTTAATTATTATGATTGGTGGTATACCGATTTAATTAACGATATATAAATAAAAGAGCGCGGTTTATAGGTGAAATTCGAGGTATTCCACGAAGCACACCCAAACGAAGCACACTCAGACGAAGTTCGCCCTCAGATCGGGCTGTAGTACTCTAACAGTTAAGTTTTTTTCAATTATACTGCATTTAAAATGGAAACCCGAATAGAGACTCTTTGAGTATACTATGCTGTGATTGGCAAACTAGGCTACATGCCAAAATCACAAATCCAATCGTCTACTTTACCGTTGGCAATAAAAAGTCTGGTGTTTCTCCCGACTGGAGTCGTCATCTGCCTTTTCCCTGGTGTGTTGAGGTCGGGTGCCAGTCTAACCGGATGCAGCTGAATACCAGTATTTTACATGAGGCGACTGCCTATCTGACCTCCACAACCCAGTTAGTACAGAATAATACGATACCCCCTTCGTAAGGCCTTCGACTGGTTGTCAGACTTTTGGGCCACTGACTACCTGTACGACTATCAAAGATCTGGAAATAAAAGACGGGACCAACGGTTTAACGTGTTTACTGAGCAACGGAGGACAATCGGCACGTAATGGGTGGTCACCCATCCACGGAACAACCTAGGCAAGCACGGCTGAACCTAAAGATCGACCCGAGCAGCTGTTATTATTTACCCACGAGCTCCCCTTTCCTCTTTTCTCTCTACTAGAGTCCACAATCTATATTCAGGAAGTCTGCTAACTTAATTCAGGAGATAAGTAAGGAAGTCACCTTCCAGCTAAAGAAGGCTTGAAAATTTGATTAAGCCTTACCACACTGCCTTGCCACAGGGCACTCTTAAACAGCAAACATGCCATAACCACTGAGAACGCCTCGGCTGTCGGCCGCCCGTGTATTCCGTTTTAAATTTTGAACAGCTAGGCACCAAGCCCTTAACTTCTGTACTTGTGTACTCTTTGCTAAAGCAAATTAATTATTTACACCCACGTGGAGTTTCAGCCTTCAAATGAACTGAGTCGGTGAATGTTTGCATATTTTGAATATAATCTTCAGTAGAACATACAAAATAGTTTACATTTGCCATAAAATTTAATGAGTCAGTCTTTGGGGAATTATATTTTGCTGTGATTACGGGTAGGTGCTTTTCCTTTTTCCGTTACATTTGGTTTTAATGTATTATTTTGTTCTTGTTTATTTGTTTTTGGTTTGTTTGCGTGGCCAATATCAGGTTTCTGGGTAGAAGTGTTCTTAAATGTTTATGGGGTAAATAATTAATTACTTGTGTATTGGGTAGGTGTGCTCAGCGCCAGTATGAACAAATAGAGATTTATATTTAAGTAAAAGCCCTTAAGAGGAAAGGCTAGCGGTGTTTACCTCATACAAACGTATTCTCGTGTTTTATCCATGGAAAACAAAACTAAAGCTGATATTTTTTACTTTATAATCTATATCAAGTCCTGCCATACCTTTCGCCTAGATTTTCTTTATTTTTAAATAAATAAAAAGTTTTATTGCAGAAACTTGTACAACTTTTACAGTAAATCTTACATAGGGACCGCCTTTTAAGTAAAGTATATACCTGTGCTAGGAGAGTTGTTAATCTTTTTTTAATATTTTTTTTGAAAAAAAAATTACAAATGGTTTGTATAGGCTAAACGACCGCTATCCTTTCTTCTACGGAATGACAACGATTTTTGGGCGTAATCTTAAGCTGATATCGGAGTCTTCACTCGGGTGAATGCGAAGTGTGACGACGTCAGTTTTAGATGTTTTGGATTTAAATTATAATAACAGTGAAGTCACTGTTATTATAATTTATTTATTTCTCAAATAAAACTTACTATTTTACAGAAAATAGTTTGGCAGAGAACCAAGGTTACCGACGTAGTCCGAAGAATTGCCAAACTTAAGTGGCAGTGGGCGCACATTGCTCGCAGAGCGGATGGTCGATGGGGCCGAAAAGTTCTGGAATGGCGACCGTGAACTGGAAGACGTTGCGTTTGAAGGCGTCCCACTAGGTGGACCGATGACCTGATGAAGGTTGCGGGGATCCGCTGGATGCAAGTTGCAAGGGACCGGTCAATGTGGCGACACTTGGGGGAGGAGGACGTCTTTCCGCTGAAATGATGACGATGAGTGTTTCATGGATAGAGCCACTGTATGCGAACAATAGGCAATTCCTGTATTTCGGTTTTCAGTGCCTTTTCATATTATATTGAGAACAGAAAACCCAACAACCTCTTACCCCTATTTGTATTTGAACACATTTCCTTGAAACTGTAAGCGCACACTCATTACCAATGCACCAACAAGGTCCTTGATTTCGTTGTTCCCGTCATAATGTAATGTGCGTCCCACGGAGGGGCGCTACAGCCTAAAGCATTCGCATGGGACACATGTCCAGAATTTATTATTAAGGGTACCGTGTACAACTTGGTGACAAGTTTAAATATTAATTACTTGCATGTATTTTTCAGGCGTATGTAACGCCTTAAAAATACATGCGAGTGCTTGAATTTTTAATAATTACCAGCGTTTTCTGTTCCTGTTTATAAACTCTGGAAGCTCAACTGAGCAGTAAAGTTAGCTCGAGTAATTACAAACGGATCAGTTTCCCTTGGAATCGAATGTTAATAAAGGCTTCTCTAATCAACGTAGTTTGATTCAGTTACGTAACTTTTTATCGCTATATTATCGTAAAACGGACGACTATATCAGTGCCCCATAAGTATATCGAAAACCTTACCTTTCATGAAAACGTGAGCAGTAAAACAAGTGAGGAAACAATCTTATCGCCTTACCTACCTTCTACATTGTTTCTTTTGTCTTCCATTTATACCTGACCGTCCCCTCTTCAACGATTTGCTATTGAAATGAAAATTCTATTAGCCTGAAGGTAGGATCTGAAATTTCGACGTTATTGCCTAAAGCTACTGTTGCTTGGCAAAGGCAAATATCTGGCTCAGCTGTATCAAATATTTATAAGAGATTCTCGTTCGCGTCTGCATACGCGATACGTATAGTGAACAAACATTATTTTAAATGGCCGAACGTAGTCTAACGTACTACGATGCAATTTTCTTATGGATTCCGTGAGATTGGAACTTTTTTTAAGGGATGCTCATATGCCTTCGAAGAAAAGGAGGAACACTCATAAACATAAGTGTTATAAGATCATGTCTGTGTTTATTGTATCTTGGTAGACAGGAGAGTCATGATTGATGGCAAGGGGTCTCATTACACCTAAATGATATATCGCAAAAACTTATTGGTAATGAATTTAATTCGCTATTTTCATCGCGCGTCCAAATTAATTTAGTGTATGTATTTAGTGTGGTTTTAACTAAATATTATAGTTTACAAAGCTTATGCCCGCGGAGTCACCCGCGTGGTGTTCGATAATTGTCCCACGGGAACATACTATCGAGATAAAAAGTATCCTATGTGTTAATCCAGGTTATAAACTACCCGTGTGCCAAATTTCATCCAAATCCATTCAATAGTTTTTGCGTGAAAGAGTAACAAAAATTCATCCATCCTCACAAACTTTCGCATTTATAATATTAGTAGGATATGTGGTAATATCCTGGTCCAAGCATCGGTACCACATCATCCTCTGCCTAGCCTCTTCCCAACTATATCAGGGTCGGCTTCCAGTCTAACCAGATGCAGAATATCTAAATAATATTGTGGAGCGTTTGCCTATCTGACCTCCAAAACCCAGTTATTACTAGCTACCTAGTACTAGTAGTAGTAGTTACATACACGGTGTAAATCACCTCATCACAAAGCCGTCAACCAAGCATTCTCTACATGAAAATAAGTAACTTTACGCAAAAAATATTGCTGGGAAACGATTTTTTTTTGGGGGGTGTAAAATCATGTTTTGTGGTAGAAATCAATGTAACGCACTCAAAACATTGTGCTGATGGACGCATTGAATAGTACGGGGGTCGTGGAGGTGTTTAAAGTAAAAATCTTACATTAAAAACTTGTATTTAAAAAAATACTTGTCAAAAAGTTGGAACTTTGACCCCTAACATCTCCGTAACTAGAAGGTTCCCAGGTATGGTGTAGAACAAAAAAATGTTCGCAATGACAGGGAGAACCAGTGCCTTTCGGCTTCGTTAAGAGGTGTTTTACACCCTTTATTATGATACCCCTTGGTACCCACTGGTTGTCAGACAGTAGCCCTGTCTGACAATCAGTCTAATCATGACTACCTTTTACGACTATCAAGCATCGCTACCACATCAAACCTCATAAAAATCTAAATAAACTTGAAACCTATATATATAAGCTGAAATAATCAATTCCCCTTACGCAAATGCTTCATGTTAAATTGCTACCAGGCCACATGCCCCATAAATCGTGAACTTTAATCCTAACCCTATTGGTTAACGTGGATTAGAGTGGTGCAACTAACCAGGTCTATAGTGCACATATGTGAATAGAAACATAACATAGGCATGATGTTTAGGCGTATGAGGAACAGGATGTAAATTTCCTCGATACTTCTTAGAAAAGGGGGGATCCCCCAACCAGACCGGTGTTATGTCTGGTGGGCAATTGACCGACAGTTGTAGTCGGGTTTTTCTATACACAGTGTAAATCACCTCATCACGAAGCCGTCAACCAAGCATTCTGTACATGAAACTAAGTAACCTTACGCAAAAATTATTGCTGGGAAATGACTTTTTTTTGGGGGTTGTAAAATCATGTTTTGTGGTCGAACTCAATGTAACGCACTCAAAACATTGTGCTGATGGACAGATTGAATAGTACGGGGGTCGTGTAGGTGTTTAAAGTAAAAATCTTACATTAAAAACTTGTAAATAAAAAAAAAACTTGTCAAAAAGTTGGAACTTTTACCCCTAATATCTCCGTAACTAGAAGGTTCCCAGGTATGGTGTAGAACAAAAAAATGATCGCAATGACAGGGAGAACCAGTGCCTTTCGGCTTTGTTAAGAGGTGTTTTACACCCTTTATAGTCTTAAGTCGATGTAAACTTTGCTTGCGAGATTCAGCCCATATTAGTTCTTCAGTTCATTCATAGATGGCGCTGTAGTACTTTTTGTTATAAGTTGCTTTTTTTGTAGGTCACTACACCTGTAATCCCCGAAGAGTTAGGAAGGTGCCTATTAAGCCCACATTTCATTATGTCTTCTAAGACTCCATGGCTGCTACTGAAAAATTCCTCGTGGAGACACTCAATAACAATATGCGCAACCCAGGAATCGAACCCAGGATCTCTTCCTTAGCAGTCGACCAACCAATAGACAAACGAGGCAGTCACACACACGCGTACAAACACACGACACACACACGCACAGTAAATATAAACATTATGTAAATACCCGCTGATGAATGTGGGCTTCCACAGGACGAATAGAGCCAACGATGGACGATAATCATCGCGCTTAGTAGGCATTGATCGAGATCAATCGTGATTGTAATTGCTGGGCAGGTGAATTTTGGTTCCCGCTATAGTAATGTTCCAGCTATAGAGTTAGAATATTTTTGTAGTATAGGTAAGATACAAAATACAAAAATATTTATTTCTTCTCAATCATTGTGTCTAACATAAACTGAGGCAGCCCCAGTAAGTTACAATAGTACTTGTGGTGGGGCTGTCTCGTTCTTACCTTAAATGGTATGTTAACAATGATGAAAGTAAAGTCTACGAACGGAATAAAAAAAAAAACTAAAAAAGAAATATTAACTTTTATTAATTTGAAATTTAAAACAATACAGTCTTCGACATGTCTATACCATACGGTGGTCCGGGGGGAAGAGCCTAAAGATACACCATTTAGGAATACATTACCTACTTGAATACCTAGACAGGTTGAAGCAAGAAGCGCAACAAAACCACGACATACTCGATTGCGGAAATATGAAAATTTTAAGAAAAATCAATAAACGTCGATTCATTCAATATTGTTAGATTTTTTCGCAGTTTTGCAGAACACAACCAACCTTGCCCCAAGCTAAATTTCAAGTTTATTTTTAGATATTAAATAAAATACCATACAGCGAAACCTAACGAAGTTAAAAAAAAGGAAGGAAAAACAAATACGATGTTGAACCTGGCAGCAAAATTACTAAAAGCAGACATTTCCATATTGCGAAAGATAAAAACTTTTTCCTTCTTGACTGGGAAACTAAAAATTGTCCCAGGATGACTCTCGAGTAACTAGGTGTAACAAACGATGGAACTTTCTTATATAACCGTAACTACTTCCCTGTAGGGGCTCACATTATTTCCAAAGTAAAGCCAGCTAAATAGGCTACTGTATCAAAAGGATATTAAAGTAGATTTGCAAAGAAAAATATGTATGGAGTTCCCTTTTGAAATTGTCTTTCGTGTTTGGTCTTAAAAGGACTTGTAACTCCATGTTTCTGGTAGTTCTTGTTAGCCCAACATTAAAAATGAAATGCAATTGCAGCAGTCTCCGTCTCTGGTATGAAAAGATTATGATTTTCATGATCAGCGCAGTATGTGTTCAAGTTGTGTTAATTTGGGTACGTGTTTACTGTAAGACTGGACAATAAAACTATTTCTATATCGAATTAAATGGACTGTCATCATCATCATCATCATCATCAGCCTGTATTCGTCCACTGCTGGACATAGGCCTCTCCCATGACACGCCACTGAGCACGATCCTCGGCCACTCTCATCCAGCTCTTGCCAGCCGCCTTGCAAAGATCATCGCTCCACCGAGTCTGAGGACGTCCTACGCTACGTTTACCGATCCGTGGTCTCCACTCAAGAACTCGTCTCATGGACTGTGCAACTCTCATTTTATTTCTCTTTGTTTTTGTGTTTGTTCCGCTGAATCCGATTGTTAATTAATGTATATAAAGATAAACAGTAACAAGCTACGTACACAATGTATTATGAGCAGGATTCGCCAGATTCTGACTATTTTAAAGCCTTCTCAGAATTTCAAACAATGTCGCCGAAACTCTCCGAAAGGAGTAAACTCTTTTGACAATAGCCAACCAATACAATGTATGCTTCTCTTCAATTCCCAGAAGCACAATGAAAACATTAAAGTACCTACATGAAATATAAAATAAAATGTAGACATTTCAGAGCTCGTATCCTTTATTCCTCGCGAGACAATTCTACTAACATTTTGTTTCATACTCCATATTAATTTTAGACTGCAGTAAACTCACTATGAAATTATAAGACTATGTAACACAGAGTTTCTCTCGTACATTTATTAGGGCAGAATTTTCGCGTGTAACCAACATAGATGATAACTCCATTCTAGTCTATGCTAATAGTCATTTGGGAGCCTTCCATTTTGCAATACAAATCTACGTTTAGGAGCAATAATGCATCGATCAATGATAGTTTAACTTTGACGGGAGCTGGAGCTAAATAGCTGGAAGCGGTGTTGGAATGAGAACACAGGAATACCATTATAACAATAGCGTGCTAAGTATTAATAGGTTATAGGCAAGTATTTTAGTATGAATAGGTGTTCATTGAAGTGCCAACAACAGTGCTCAACTTTTATAGTTTAGCCAACACTTTGTATAGAGTGTTCGTTACACTATGGTATTATAAAGCTTTCCGTATGTTGCCATTGTTACACTAAGACGGGTCGTAGGAAAGTGGCACGTAATAATTTTGTGTATTTTAGCGAAATACGAAACCGAATTTATTTTGCGCTACGTTTTCACGCCAAAACTTCAATTTCTTTTAATGTTTTGCAGAAAGAGGAGCTCGTGGCTAAATAATAACAGCCGCCCGGGTCGATCTTTAAGGTCAAGCCGTGCTTGCCGAGACTGGTCCGTGGATGGGTGACCATCATTACATACCGAGTTTCCTCCGTGCCTCGGAAAGCACGTTAAGCCGTTGGTCCCGGCTGTCATTTGTAGATCTTTGACAGTCGTTACGAGTAGTCAGAAGCCAAAAAAAGTCTGACATCCAGTCTTACCAAGGGGTATCGTATTACCCAGTTACTGGGTTGTGGAGGTCAGATAGGCAGTCGCTTCATGTAAAATACTGGTACTCAGCTGCATCCGGTTAGACTGGAAGCCGACCCCAAGAGAGTTTGGGAAAAGGCTAGGCAGATGATGTTTTGCAGAAAGATAACCTTGGTGCCTGAAATAAGCACAGTGTGATTTAAGGTACAATTGCAACATAACATCACGCTAGTCCTTGAAGGGTGTTGTTTAAATTCTGATGGAAAATATATAATAATACTAAAATATAATAATACTTTGCCGA
This sequence comes from Cerastis leucographa, assembly GCA_963082945.1. Lineage (NCBI taxonomy): Eukaryota > Metazoa > Arthropoda > Insecta > Lepidoptera > Noctuidae > Cerastis > Cerastis leucographa. The sequence continues at coordinate 7,992,403 of OY720382.1, forward strand.
CCTGGAAATCGAATCCAGGACATCATGCCTAGTAGTGGCGCTAGCGACTACTGGGCCAATGCATAAATGAAGCAATTACTAGTCACTTTAAACTTGGATAAATACCTATTATGTAAATGACTATCTTTAGCTTTGATTCGAATGCAAGTAAACAGAAAGAACATTTTCAATTTGTAATACCATTTACCTGAAGCAAAAACTTTCCTCATTTGACGCTCCCAATATAGCTCTCACTGTTATCCTTCCATCACCTGCAAACAACCTCATTTAAACTATATTTTTCTTTCATTCTGCCTCAGATTACAAAGCATACATGCGACAGGGCCAGTTGTTTCATGAAGGTTAGTTATTCATGACTTTGTCCCCCGCCAGTAGTTAATTATGACGTAGCCTGGTTCGGTGGGCACAACTTTCAAATTGGATTACGCGCACCATCGCTCTCTCTGGCTAGTTGACAACTAATAGAGCGTGAGTTAGCCGCTTTTTTTTTTGAAGTTACGCGCTTTTGTAGCGGTTCAGCGGCTGAGTGGTACCTGATAAGAGCGTTCAGTTGCTTTGAGCGGGATTGTGTTGTAAAGGTATGTCATTTAGGTGCTTAGTGCGTCGCACTTAGCTGCTTTAGATTAGGCATCATCGTTTTTAATTCAATGATTCATCTCATTAATAATGTTCTTCTGTCTGATGCCGATGATTGCCAAAGTAATTTCGCTATGAGACGTCATCATCTCCTCATGCATTCCTTTATCTTAATTTGTTTGTGGTCGGAGCATCATGTCTTCTTCTGCCATACCTGTCTATTAGTCGTCATCTCATGATTCGCATTTCAAAATGTGAAATATCTTTCCCTTTTGCAAGAAAACTACACCTACTACTATAGTAGTTAATTGCGATATAACATAGAATTTTGAATACCTTAATGTCTACATCGTCCCGCTTCTCATTAAGATTATACGGAGCCCTGTAGTGTCCCTTAGGTGCACCAACTGACATTAGCCTAAGGGCAGAAGTTGTGTCATCATTTAAGCCTAAAGTTGAAATTAGGTCACAGCGCAGATTGGCTTGTCGACCCGCATCAAGGCAGGCCGCTTTACTTAACTCGTCATTAATTAACTATTAAAATGTTTGTTCTTTCTATTGGTAGACAGCGTCACTTGGTACAGGCTAAATTAGAGAGTTTTCTAAATATATGTCTTCCTTTTCTCTCTGACCACCAACTGTATAATTCTGTTAAAGCTTAACCAACGTATAGGTATATTTACTCGAAGCTAAAATTAGTGTAGTGTCGACACATTATTGTAGACATACCTTCAGTCTTTTGTTTTAAAATGGCAGTGTTCTTAGCCTCGAACATTAAAAGGCTGTATTAATTACGTGTACTACAATTTTGTTTCAACTTAAATAATTTTGAAAACTGAAGCTCAGCCCCCAACTTCCACCAACTAGATGAATCTGATATTTAAGTTGTTTAAAATTTTAACAGGGTTTAATAAGTTTTGAGTACCGACACCCCTTTCGCTGGCACCTAGTAGTTTTTGTAAAGCAAGACTAAATTTTAATTGAAATGGATGATGAAGTTAACGAAAGTTGAGGAGCGGCGGATTCTGAATGTCTTTTCATTGAAGTTATTAGTATTATGAAATGAGGAGACTGGTAAAATTCATAGGACATTTACTAACAAACACGCTAAAATTTTTTGTATTTGTGGTACAGTTTTCTACAGTGTCATAAAATGGGCTGACAGTAAACAAATGAATAACGAGGAGGTCCGAAGCATCGACCAGCACATTGTTAACATCGTTACGAAAATCTGCATTCCCACAGGTTTGGAAAGCTTGAAAGTCGCCGCTTACAACTCGGAATTCACAGACATTTCACAAGCTTATTTATTCTTTACAAACCCACCATCCCTCACAAATATTTTCTTAACAAATTCAAGTTGCAAGAAAAACTTTTAACCATACATTTTTCGCTTACAATTATTTCAAAACAGATGCGCGAGAACGTAAAAAAAAATCCGGAATAAAATTTGCATGCTGACTGCGTTCCGACAATAGACAATAAAAGCTTGGCTTTTTCGAACACAAACTGCTGTCGGTAAAGTAAATATCATCCTATATCAATTGGGATGTACGCAGTGGGAATTATGAATTATATTGCTCGTGTAAAATTTATACGGAGCCGTTATTCTTAGGATAGAAAGGATAAGAGTGCGAAGTGTTAGAGGCGAAAAGGATTGCTGTGAGATTTCTTACTCGTGTACTAAAGATTAGAGTTACACATATGACTCAAAACGTCGTTAGCTTCACTAATGGCTAAAAGAAACCAGTAGTGCTTATAGCTACCCAATACTAAGTATCTCGTAGAAAGTAACAAGTGCTGTCAAAAACAACCTCGCGTGGGATTATGACCTTTGTGGTTCTTTGCACAGAAGATAGATAATGGAAACTTCCATTCCATGTGTTTTCTTTTCATTACGGATCATGTCAGCTCAGATTTCTCTTGACTATTTTCCTGTTGTTTCCTATTAACATGGCAGGTGGCGTTGACTGTGGCCGTTCTCACGACCTATTTATAGTTATTATTAATGATAATGAACTTTCATGGTCTGTTTATAGATAATGATTCTTCTATCGTTACCCGCATATTAACGGAAACATTTTTCTTTTGTAGGTTAGGTCGAGAAAACGTGGTCGGATTGTCGGCGGCTTCCCGTTGCTCGTGTACAGACTGTATTCATTTTGGTTTTACAAAACGTTTTCTCATTAATTTACCATTGCAACTAATGATCTTCTCTGGTTGAAAACTTATACCATTATGTAGTAGAGGTAAAATTATCATTAGTGATCTTTTAGTGACTAATTTTACTTCTATGATTTCGTGATTGCCACTGCTGATATAGAAGTCCTGCACCATCTTGAATGAGTTTTTATTCAGACGGATAACATTCCTGCTTAAATTCTTTTTAAACAGCACCTTTTGTCGACGTTTTATAAGTGCCCATGTAGGTTTATGTAAAAAAAAAACTTTAGCTATAAATTACTAGCTGAAAGAAGCAGTTAACCTGACAAATCTACTCGAAAAAAAATACAATCGTCCATAAAATACCATCGTTTAGAAAAGAAGGTGGATTGTAGGCAATCACTTGATAGCTAAAACGTTTAAAAAAATTCTGAGAAACTAATGAATTTTGAAAGACTTTATAGAGCACCGGTAGCCCAGTGGTGCCATTCCCGACTGACGAGCAGTAAGTCATGGGTTCGAACCCAAGCAGGCGCATTACTTTGTGTAATTTATTTCATCATCGCTGCTCTCAAAAAAGGTGAAGGAAAACATCGTGAGAAAACCGGCCTGGGTTAAAACCAGCCTAAAAATTCGAAGACATGTGACATCTACCAACCCGCACTGGGCCCGCGTGGTGGATTACAGCCCACTCCTTCTCATAGAGAGGAGGCCTGTGTCGCAGCAGTGGGAACATTATAGGCTGATGATGATGATGAAAGACTCTAATTGAGAAAAAATAGAAAGACAAATATTTCATAACCTACGCCAAATTGTCCACAAATAATAGCAAAATAAAATCTCCCAAACGAATCCTTCAATACCCTAATAGGCTCACGTTTGGATCGTATCTCAACAAAACGTAATTTTCCGACCACATCTACACCGTTTTACAATTGGCACAAACGAGCTAGAAAACTCAACTTTGCCAGAAGTTTCGGACTTTTCCCTGAACGTTTGTAACACTGCCACTGTGACAATTTGAGACCAAAGTTAGGTGAATGCGGTTTTCGGGTTACATCTGCAGTGTTTAGTTATGGTCTTATTGTAACTTATGGTAGTCTTGCGCGTTTAATATAGTTTTGAGGTGGTTTTAGTGTATGTGGGAATTGTCTGGAGGGAGTTTTGTTAGTATTGCGTTGGAGGGGCTAATGTGACTTGATAAAAATGTTGTTGCTTTTATTTGTAGGGGATATTTTACTATAATAGGTAGTCGTTACGATTTAAAGATATTTAAAAAAAAATGTGTTCTTTATTTCATCTATATACTTAAACAGTGGTGTTCAATGTTATAAGGTTTTAATGGGAACAGTCGGAACTCTATAAATCCTGAATAATTTTTTGACCATGTAGGTCTCAGACCTACCCGATATGCACACAAAACTTTATACAAATCGATTCAGCCGTTTCGGAGTAGTTTGGTAACAAACTCCGCGACACGAGAATTTTATATATTAGAGATATAGTTCATAGGTTGGCAGCATAACAGTTTCTTGCTATTAAATATGAATGTCTGAACTTTAACTATATCTGTGCCAAATCTTCAATTAGTGCTACCTTTAATTTAAACTTTGCACATAGTGATTCTTATTAAGTTTTAAGATAATACATCCTATGCAAACCGAATAGGCCAACGACAGCATTGCGTGACCGATTGCTTGAACTTGCATTTTGCCTTTTGTATTGATTATACATTTCTTCCGTGCATCGGAAAGCACATTAAGCCGTTGGTCCCGGCTGTCAATTATAGTTATTTGACAGTCGTTACAGGTACTCAGTTGCCAGAAAGTCTGATAAGCATTCTTACCAAGAGGTATCGTATTACCCAGTAATAACTGGGTTGTGCAGGTCAGACAGGCAGTCGCTCCATGTAAAATACTGGTATTCAGCTGTATCTGGTTAGACTGGAAGCCGACCCCAGTTTGGCATATGATGATGATTGCCCGCCTTACTTCCCACTATGTCTACCACCACGTATATTTAATATGCCATTAACCGCTAAACCTTCAGTAGCCTTTCTCTTTTCCCTACAGTTCCAGTCCATATAAACTTCGTCTGTACGCGATCGCCGTTAGCGATAAAACTGCTCGCCTCACAATCGCTTTTAAAATCCGTTTGAGCAAACTATCTGCTGTACAATAAAAGCGTTCTCCATTATATTAAATTTACTCTATTTTATTACAGTGGTGAATTCAAAGGATTATTTTTTGATAGAATTGTTTACACCGTTTTTGTTAGGCTCATGTTTTTTATAGGAGTATTTTGGATGACAGGGCCTTTTTTACTAGGATCGAATGAAAATAAAAGCATTGTGAAAGTGTTTACTATTTTTAAATGTGAGTATTATTTTTGTCTATTTTTTGTTATTTTAAGCTAACACAGAAGCGGACTTTATGCCTTCGACATTTTCTACCAGTCAACAAAGTACGAGTAGATACACATGGTGACATATCAAGCCATAAATTTATAGTATAACCTGACTTCGCTTTGTATGTGCTTCCCGTACAATGACAGATCCGCGAAAACTGGTTTCGTATACCTTTTATTTCAGTACAGCCGGCTAAGGTCGTGGTTAACCACTTTTCAGCCTTATGACTTAAGGCAATAAGGTGAAAAGTGGTCCATCATCATCATCAGCCTATATTGTTCCCACTGCTGGGACGCAGGCCTCCTCTCTATGAGAGGGAGTGGGCTGTAATCCACCACGCGGGCCCAGTGCGGGTTGGTAGATGTCACATGTCTTCGAATTTTTAGTTCTAGGACATGCCGATTTCCTCACGATGTTTTCCTTCACCGTTTTGAGAGCAGCGGTGATGAAATAAATTACACAAAGTAATGCGCCTGCCTGGGTTCGAACCTACGACTTACTGCTCGTAAGTCGGGGCTGCTACCACTGGGCCACCATCAACTTTATTGGGTACATGGTTTTTATACAACAACAAGCAGGTTACCGGTACACACAGTACATACTTACAGTTTATTCGAACTTAACAAGATGGCCGATATAAAGTTCATTCATATCATTAAGATAGGGGTTAGACGATAATCGTTTCTATTGACTGGCTCATAATGCCAAAATAGTGAAGCAAAGTAGAGAAACTAAGCGATATCACCTAGATGGTAGTCTTTGACAGCATGCAGCTTAAAACAAAAATCCATAAATGGCAATAGGCAAACGATAAGGGTGCACACATTATGAGGTATTCCATCCAGAGCAAACAAAATAAGAGTACATTTTAAGCGCACGAAAAATAATCCACGAAGAACGCTTTTATTTTAGCAACCTTAACACTCCAATCTGGTGTATTTTCAACCACTCAGAGTCGTGTTAGTAAACCTTAATCCTTTGTTTATTTATTTATTTATTAGGTATACCAACAGCAATACATACTATGAATAACAGAAAACAATAAAATTAAAATAAAAGCGCTGGTATGATAAATGATGTTTATTTTGCAAATAGGACACTTTTACACGTCATTTTTCTTTTAAAACTAGATGGGGCCGGTGTTTCGTACCTGACTACTCTGAGAAGAAACAGCCGAAACAAACTCAGAGGTGTTACTCTTTTAAAGTCCAGACATTGCTCATGCATGTACGCCTATTATAGGTATAGACAGCATTCACCAGAGTGACAACAACATAAAATTCTCGAATACTATTAATAAATAATACAATATGAATATAATAAAAAAAAACTTAAATCTAAGCAGGTGAAATTAATTATGATGATATAAGTAACTATATATGTGATATCTAAAGATTTGTACTTGCATTTTTGTTAACGCAGTAGCACGTGAAGAAGTGAATTGAAAGAAAGAGTCAGATTTTTAACGAAAAAGTAGTTAGCTACTGTCGTTTGGCCATTTGACCAATATAAAAAATGTCTAACAGCTGGGCAAAGGCCTCCGTATGAATCCTTCCAAGCACTCATCTCCTGTGCCACCTCAAACTTTTTTTAACTATTATTATTTTTAATCAAAGTCAAAGTCCGTATCTAAGTGTGCGTTTTAAGAATACTCATGTCATGAGTTTGAGCCATGAGCCATCTATGGAAAACCACTGACAAATATTATAAAGGGTGTAAAACACCTCTTAACGAGGCCGAAAGGCACTGATACTCCCTGTCATTGCGATATTTTTTTTGTTCTACACCCTTACCTGGGAACCTTCTAGTTACGGATATATTAGGGGTTAAAGTTCCAACTTTTTGACAAGTATTTTTTTAAATACAAGTTTTTAATGTAAGGTCGGGTACGGGGGTCGTGGAGGTGTTTTACTTTAAACACCTCCACGACCCACGTACTATTTAATCCGTCAATCAGCACAATGTTTTGAGTGCGTTACATTGAGTTCTACCACAAAACATGATTTTACACCCCCCTCAAAAAAGTCGTTTCCCAGCAATAATTTTTGCGTAAAATTACTTAGTTTCATGTACAGACTGCTTGGTTGACGGCTTCGTGATGAGGTGATTTAAACCGTGTAGAAAGGAAACCAGCATGTTCATGAATCAAGAATTGAAGACAAGTCACTGGGTTCGCGTTGTAGATTACCGCACACGTCCTCTAATAGGGAAGGCCTATATCCAAGTAGTGAGACCATTCATCTGCCTAGCCTTCTCCCAATTATGAAAGGGTCGTCTTCCAGTCTCACCAGAGCATTATTTACATGGAGCGACTGGCTATCTGACCTCCACAACCCAATTAGTACTGGGTAATACGATACCTCTTGGTAAGACTGGTTGTCAGACTTTCGGGCCATTGACTACTTGTAACGACTTCAAAGATCTACAAATGGCATCCAGGAGCAACGGCTTGACAAGCTTTCCGAGGCACGGCGGCAACTCTGTATATAATGGGTAGTCACCCATCCAGAAACCAACCTAAGCAAGCGCAGGTTGAAGGTTGATCCCGTGGCTGTTATTATTTAGACACGAACTCTTCAAGCAATGAGAACAATACAGGCTGATTATACTTATTACTTGCGCCATTCTTTTCTTCATCATTTTATTGATTTCGAAATAAAAAACACAGATCACACAGGTTAATTACAATTTCTACCTCTACGTATAAAGAAAGAACAAGAAAGTAATGATAGATAAGAAGGTACCGTCTTCAGCAATTACGGTTAACTTTATTACCATTAACTTTGATACATTTAGCTGATTTCTACAAATTACGACAAAGGATGAGAAGACTTTTTCAGGATTCTTTCAACTGAAGAAGCGATCTAAATTGTCTTACCTTTTGTAAGTTGAAAAATATTAAGCTTTCGAGCATTTTATGGTGGGTTTTATCTTCGTTTCATGTAAAAATGAAAACCCGAAACTTCGTATTATTGAATATGAATTAGGTACACATAAACCTCACATTGGTCAAGTAAATGCAACGCGGTTGCCAAACATTAGAATAATTAGGAGCTCTTCAATTAGCGCCCGAAATTGGAACTGTGCATAAACCAAATGTATAATTAATTATACTACACGTAATTAAAAAATATATATATGGTACTGTGCACAATAAGTTCCAATATAAAAAAGAAATTGATGCTTTAAAAATAAAGAACACTGGCACATTTTTGAAACACATTTACGTTACGCTACGCCATTTCTTTTTCCTATTGCTAATTAAATAAGGGCCACTCAGGGCGCTTCCTACAAACATGATTCTCGCAGACTTTCATGTGGACGCTACAAATATATCGAATTAACGCTACATCGTGTTAGTTAATTATTTATCTTCTCTCTCCCTCTATCTTCTGTCTCGCTCTTCCATTACACATTTTGACTGAGGACGTCAAAAATAGCTTTTCTTATGCAAGATTCATGTGTTTCACGTTTACTCAAAAGCTAATGTTCACTTTACATAACTTTTTTTATTTTTTTTTGGCGAGGCCATGTTTTTTTTGCGCTAGCTCTGAAGGCGAGAGAAGTTTTGTTTTTCTTAGGAAGTCACTTGAAATGTTACAGGTTTGTAGGAAAATGTGGTGAATTCTGACATCATTGGCCCGAAATCACCCACTGGCTTCTGGGTACAGACGTCCCCTTTCTTCTACCATATTTCTTTATCAAGGTGTTTCCCGCGACTGACAACTCCAGCATATAATCCGACCTAAGCATATTTCACATAAAATTCAATACCTATCTGCGACTTCCTTTCGTATACACAAAACTTCAACCTCTTATAATACCCACTAACATGCGTTAACTTGCACATATTACTTTTGAGAAGAGTGGTCATCCTAGACTCTTATCTCAATTTATTTGGGATCGATGTACCATATTCTTTTCTTTCATACATCTGTATTAGTCATCATTTCCTAAGACTAGTTTTTCACAGATTTCACAAAGCCAAAATATTTTACAGTAAAGTAAAAATAGTTCTTCTTTGGTTTTTTCAAACTTTTCCGTGCGACGTGTCTAGAGTTAGTTGTTTCTATCAGTAAACGTAAAACCCCAGTAATCCCGTTCTCAAGCGATGGGCTTGCAACCTGTCACCTTTGTTATTACAATCTCTAGACCCGCCCTATATTGTACTGTGGTGGCGTATTGTGCCAACTGAGGGGCTTGTTTGCTATTTACTAAGGGTTTCAGAGAAGTGGCAGCGATACAAACAATACTAGGTGTTCGTAAAACAACGGTTCAGTGGATTTAGGGGTGACAGAAATGTGAAATGTTGTTTTACAATTTGTTGGGATTTGTTTCAGAGAGTTTTTTAGGAGATATTGATTTCAAATGCATCACACTACACCACTTAGATAATAATAATTGCGTAGAAAATTAAATCGTTACACATTTTCTCATCGTCAAAATAATATTATACCCACACTTTATATACGCGTGGTGTATCCTAAAGATACAAACGTTACAATAAAACCCAAATGTTTTTTTATTTTATTAGAAAAATTGTTTGATTGATCATGTGACAACAGCAGTCCAATAGCAACCGTATAGTTATTCTTTTGACGGTGTCTGAAATTAACGGTATAACATCACGTCTGTAATCTTCGAAAAGTTAGGCAGAGGTGCACCTAATATTACACCCACATTCCGCTTATGTATTAGATCCATGTTATATATGTAGGGGGCGAGCCTATTGCCAGCAACCGGACACAAATGCAGACTCCGTCAATGCTACTGAAGAATTCCTGATGGAAAACCCAATAACAGTTAGCCCGATCTGGGAATTAAACCTAAGACATCATGCTCAGCAGTCGCGCTAGCGTCCACTAAACCAACGAAGCAATAGAGGTAAAAAATATTGTTAAAACTGTAAATAGCAAGAGACAGCATGCAGTTTCCATACACAAATAAGATATTCCCATTACACAAGCAAGCGTTGCGTGTTACTCACTAACCACGCATAAGCCAACCCACATTTCCCTGTGGATGTCGTAAATAGGCATGAAGAGATTATAACAGAAGACGCTGGTATCCTCTTGAAATTGGTTATGAAACCCTTAATTACCCCGATTCAAATGAATGAAGCAGAAAAATGATAGAGAAAGAATGCAGGATGGGTGTAAAAGAAGAATGGATAGTAAAGGGGCTCTTCATCATCATCACATAAGCCCGGGATCACCCACTGCTGGGTATAGGCCTCCCCTTTTTGGATCTAGGCTCTCATGATAATTATACGGTTCAATGGATCTCTGCTGGGTTAAGTCTGAACGCAGTTTAAACAACCATGAATTCCCCTTTGTGGTCACTACATACATCGATGGACAATAAAAACACCACAAATACAGCTGGCGCTATAGATAGCCAGAAACCCGAAACGCGGAAAATCTATCTCACGCTAGGATATCGGTTCCTGCAAACTCGGTTGTGGATCTCAATGGCAGTATGTGTGAAATACAGATATTCAACATCTGGTTACATGAAAATCTGGCTCTAACATGGTCGGAAAAGGATGAAAATAAAATATAACATCCGACACGAACATACAAAGTAATCAACTTCAGCAAGTTATAATATTAACGCTAGCAAACGTGTTTTCTCACATATTCCTACAAGCCGTACAGCAAAAGAAAATTTAATTAAACCCAAATCATATGCAGCGTCAGTAAAACGCATTCGCAATTCCAACTCTAATTAAAAATACAAACGTAATTATTCTGAACCTAAATGTAAATACAAAATTAACGCTACGACTGAACGCGAGTAAAGGCTAAAGAAAGACTCCTTTGATTCACAAGTTTTCATTTACAACTAGCAAAGTTTAATAACCCATAGCAATAGAAAAACAGTGGGTAAACAATGGCAAAGTTGAGGGCGAAGAAATGAGAAAAATCCGTAAGTGACCCAGCTAGTTTAATATAAAATTCTCTAAGTTGCAAAGTCACGTCGCACGCCCTAACGTCTTGGTGGCTTTTTGCTTGTTTACAGCTTTATAAAGGCGCCTAATTTCCCTGCAGCCATAAAGGTGGCTAAACAATAAGTATTTTTATTTAACATCGTCGCTTACTTAAATGTTTTCCGGTTTTTTATCAGTTTAATAGACGGTTTTGTAAAGTAAGAGTTTACGAGCCGTATTTAGGCCTAAGAGTTTGTTTAGGTGACTCAGTTACTTTTCTGTTTTTAATTATATTTGGTTCAGATGGTAGGCAAGTTGTAATTGATAAAGTTAAACTTTTCTTGATAAGTTTGTAAGTATTAGTGGAGTGTTATCTTGAAGTAGCCTTTATTTATCAAGACCACAAACACAGAGAAGCACAAATATTTGCAAGTGAATTCCGATACAATTGAAACGAAAATCCTCACACAATATTCACAGCAAACTAAGTAAATCCCACTCCTTCGTAGGCTGTAAGCACGTCTATACTCTATTCGAAATTTCCTATCAATATACTTTTCGATTTACGATACTTCCTTGGATCTTAGAGATACTTGCTTACTAAGACTAAGGTGCGATTTATACGTAAATCGGGCACTTCTAAAACACCTCCAGCTAGAATATAAAACGTTGCCGTTTTAGAGACATTTTTCTAGCTCAGAATATATTACTCAGGCTTATGGCCGACGTAAATGAACCTGCAGATTAATCTTAGCTTATTGCTTTAGTTTAAGTTAAAAGTCTTGTGTTGAGGTTAATCCCTAGCTGGCCGCGATAATTTCATTTTCAATTAGATGTAGAAAGATCTGTCTTCATCAGATATTGAATTGTATTCCGTAGCAACTGAACGTGAAAAATTAGTTAGTTAGTTAGTTTTTCGTCATGATCGGTATATACTTTGTTTTGTTATCGCAAATTGTTGTTTTTATTTATTTTCTTAACATTGACTACTTTTTTTCTTTCATATCGAAAGACTGCTGACGCAAAGTTTTGTAATTTCTGGTTTTATATTTGGTTCTGATTCGATTCTCCAAGAGTATTGTCTAATGGTTTAGTTTGATATATCCCAAGATTATTAAGAAACTTAGTCCTATTTGCTATAATGTGAAAATAAGGACCAATGCTCCAATATTTGATCACCGTCATACGAAAATATTTCTCTTTGACAATTCAGACTATTTCAAACTAGATATGTCTTAATACGTTCAAGCATAGCAGACGGTGCTATTTACAATAACGTATGAGATTCTCGCCGTGAGTTAAAGCATCTTACTCATGATTCATGCGAAAGAGATTCGAATAATCGTCTATTTCGACTGGGCTGAACATTCTTCTTTGAAGTTTATAGCCTCTTTGATTTTAAAAACATAAACTAAGATCAATGTTATGGGAAAGAACTATGTTAAGAATTTGCCAAAAAATGGAATCAGCTCATTTTTAAAACAAAATCTTGTGAGAACGAGGACCACTTCGACTATAACGGCCGGGCGCTGCAAGCAAGAATAGTCCTTAGGGTGGTCAAAATCATTTTTTATGACACCAAAGTCTCCGCGCCATGTGGGTTGTGTCATGGGGGTATGAATGTCACTTAGGTTTTTAGGGTATAAAGGCTCTGATATAAGGATACGCAGAATGCTGATGTCTGTCGTCTTGAATAATTGATTAGTTGCCCATCATCAAAATCAGCACTCTTGTAACGTCAACAATTTATAAGACAGTCTAAAGTCCCTAAAACGCCCACCCTTCGCCACTTCCCATTGTTTTAGCTGGAAAGATAAAAAGGCGCAACAATCTACCCAGCAACACACCTGTCTCTTCAGTTAGAAGAACTTTATTCTTAACAAAAGTCCTCATCATCTGCCTAGTCATTTCCCAACTACATGTTGGGTTCGGCTTTCAGTCTAACCAGATAAGTCCTAATTTTACATAGAGCGACTGCCTATCTCGCCCCAACCGCAACCCAGTTAGTACTGAGTAATACGATAGCCGTTGGTAAGACAGGTTGTCAGACTTTCGGGCCACTGAATACCTGCAACGACTGTCAAAGATCTACAAATGACAGCCGGGCACGATGGCTTAACGTGCTTTCCGAGACACGGAGGAATCTCGGTATGTATTGGGCGGTCACCGATCCAGGGACCAATCTTAACGAGCGCGGCTTATCTGAAGATTGATATATTATTATTTAGGCACGAGCTCTTAACCAAAAATTTTATTCAATACTAGCCTATGCCCGCGGCTTTGCCCGCGTGGAGTTCGATCACTGTGCCATTGTACTATCGGGATACAAAATATCCTATGTGTTATTCCAGGTTATAAACTACCCCTGTGCCAAATTTCGTCCAAATCCGTTCCGTAGTTTTCGCGTGAAAAAGTAACAAACATCCATCCATCCATTCGTCCATACTTACAAACTTTTGCGTTTATAATATTAGTAGGCTTACTTATAATTATAAAAAAAAAGATTTTTACATTAATTTATACAAACGAGACTATCTAATTCATTTAAATCACATGAATAAATGAATCCTACAGTTGGACACTCGTGCATAAAAGCCACAAAGGTCGAAGATTAAAATGACAAAGTACGGACAGTCAGATAATGCATTGCGAGCGTTGTTAATAAATCTCTTTGCACGAACTAATTGCAAACTGCATAAAATGATTAGGCTTGACAGGTACGGATCGTCGATTAGAAAATTTTAGCATCAGTTGTTGTGGGAATAGTCGGTGGTTTAGCAAATTGGCGATTGTTCGTTGAGTAACCAACTAACTGTATGCTAATTAGGTACTTTAATACATTACTGTTGACGGTATACGGTCATTTTGAATTAATTTCTAGGCGTAAGATTGTAAAGCGAGCTAGTTAAAGATAGGTAATAACAAGGTGGAGAATAAAAATAGGAAAATAATAAATTTTTAGCCAGAAAATTATCAGTAAAAGTAGAAAAATATAATAAGTAAAACATGGGTCGTGGGTAAAAAATGTTGTCGATACAAATTAAAAAAATCAATGAAGCCGACACCAAATCCATGAAAAAAATGTGTACTCTAGCAAATTTAATAAAAACAAAACCCTATTACATGGGACTTATACTGCTTCGCCTATCGGGAATTATAGGGGTGATTTTATTGAATACTATCTGTGCCCGCGGCTTCGTCCACGTGGAATTTAACAAAAGTTAGTTAATTTTCTTTTTATTTATAATAAATTTTGTTAGTCCCTCCTTATTACATTAGCTATCTGCCAGTAAAAGTCCCGTCAAAATCGCTCCAGCCGTTCCAGAGATTAGCCGGAACAAACACACAGACAGAAAAATATGTTTTTTTTGGTAAATGTACCGTACCTATATGCATTCATATACATGTGGTAAAAGCGGTTATTTTTATATTACACACAGACACTTCAATTTTATTTATTTGTATAGATAAAAAAATAAATATCGAGGCACATAAGTGTATACCACAAGCATAAACGACCAAACAATCCCATCCCCGAATAAACTCAAAAACAAAGACAGCAACTATAAAATAACACGAGAATCTGGTATTCAGGCCTAAATATCCAATTTTAAAGTGGAGTGCGAGCCTCGTCATAATTAACGGAGGCCTGGGACTCCGGGCCATGCATAACTAAAGTCCGCCACCCCGATAGACCTTTGTAAACTATGGACTGTACAGTGATATATTATACGATTTTCGTATTAAAACGTATGGGTTTGAGCCAGTGGCAAGTTTAAAATTTAAAAATAGATTGTTTTTTTTTTTGTAAAGGAACAAGTTGATTTTTGTATTAACGTGGATTGGTGATGTAGTAATCTTTATTGACAACGCAGTAAAAGTTATGCCCATATTTGTATAAAAAGGGCCGTTTTAAACACATCTGTCAATGCTGGCAAATCTAGTGAAAACCATCATTTGACGGCACGGTTGGGCAGTGGTTGAGCGATCGACTGCACTGTGTGTCGCGGGTTCGATTCCCGCACGGAACAAATATTTGTAAGGCCTGTAGATAGTTGTTCTGGGTCTGGCTGTTTGTGTATGTCGGTTTAAATGTTTGTAAACGCACCCACGATATAGGAGAAATTACAATTGTGGGGCAACGTTAAAAAAAACGGTATGTAGGTAGTCAATTCCTCTACGAAGAGGGAAAATGACCATTAATGCAGGAAACTGGCTGGTTACAGGCGGGGACACATCAAGCTAACATTTCCAGTATAGTGGGTCATCGCTTTGTACAGATTTCCCATACAATGACAGATCCACATAAACTGGTTTATATAGCTTGGTTGGTCGCGATGCACAGGATACCAATGATACTGATAGAACTAATTAATCGAAATAGAAGGTAGGTTCATCAAACAACGGATGGAGTGTCTATCGATACTAAAAGCAAATACATAGCATAGGTACCTAGGTAACCCAATCTTAAGCCACATTGTATTGTTATATTGAAATACACTTCCACCAGACCTTTGTAAACTCTGAGCTCTCCAATGATTCATAGATAACTACTACGACATTAATATCTCTTTCGGAAATTGCCAAGAAGCATAAATATGCCAGTGTCAATGCAGTACAAACGTATAGTTTTGGCAACTTCTCAAGACCTAAAAGTTTTTAAGGCATTAAGTTACACAGTTAAGACAATTTCAGAGTCGTCTACTGCTTCATCAACAGCCTAGCATTCTCCCAACTTTATTGGGGTCGGCTTCCAGTCTTACCGGATGCAGCTGAATACGAGTATTTTACATGGAGCTAGGGTAATACGATACCCCTAGGTAAGACTGGTTGTCAGACTTTCGCACAAAAATAAAACTAGGAACTCCATTCCCAGTGTTTTTTCTCTACCCATCCACGGACCTATCTAGGTAAGCACGGTTTAACATAAAAATCGACCCGAGCGGCTGTTATTACTTTACCGACGAGCTCCTCGTACTCATCTAATAATAAAAAAACAGATAAAGTAGAAGATTATCCATTGATTACTGAAGTTATTCCAACAGAAACTACAAAAGTCCCTTCAGTAAGGCAAAGCTAACTTACGAAACGACATGGATATTGAAAGATAGTGTTCGAAGCACTCAGCGATGCCTTTGTAAGCTATAGATGTACCAACACATCCACTTAAACTGGAAATAGCCTATACATAAACATGTCAAAGTCTAGACATCTAACTGTGGTAACACTTTAGCTTCTGGTATGGTCCATTCTCCCGAGAATTTTCTGGGAGGCGCTCTCGGTCCTAATTTAAAAAATTATAAAATGTGAGCTGATGCTTTCTAGGCGTAATGCCGGGATGACTACGTTGGTAATAAATTGTAATATGTTAGTTATATATTAATATACTAGCTGTTGCCCTCGATCTTCGTCCGTTTGAAATTATTATAAAAATATGACTTATATTTGAATCGGATTTTGGTAACCATTACCTACATGGTTTTTTTTTTGCACTGAAATCTAATCTTTTTTCCATAAAATAAAAGTAACCCAAGTTACTTCTTATAACACCAGATATCTGCCAGTAAAGGTCTCGATAAAATCAGTCCCCCTGTTTCGGAGATTAGTCAGAGCAAACAGTCACAAACAAGCAAAAATAAAGTAAAATGCTTTTTTGTTATACAGTACCAATTATGTATACTTGCTTTCAGTAAAAAGCTGTTATTTTGAAAATACACTTCAACTTTATTTATTTTTATAGATATTTTCTTGGACAATAATTCTGCTCTCGTAACGTAATATTTAGTTACAAGAGCAAAATGTTAACTAAGGGGCGTTTTCTCGCGCGCGGAGGCACTACGCCGGGGGGAGACTCCGCTGCCGTGGCAAATCGCTGCTCAGCGGACAGATCTCCGGCGCGATCTCATGGCGACATGGAGAGAGCGACTGTCACAACCCCGTGCAGGGCACGCCACAATAGTGGCGATAACTCCCCTCTGTGAGGAGTGGCTGGAGAGGCGCCACGGCGCCACGGCGCCCTCACATTCCGCCTGACGCAGGTCCTCACCGGACACGGTTGTTTCGGGAGATTCCTGCACCAAATCGGGCGGGAGGAAACGCCTGGGTGCACCACTGCGAGGATCGTCTGGAGGACACGGTGGAGCTCACCGTGGAGATCTGCTCCGCTTGGACTAAACACCGCCGTATCCTCGTAGTGGCGATTGGCGGTGGCGACCTCTCGCATCCGCCCCTGGTGTAATCCATGGTTCGGAGTGAGAGGAAATGGGAAGCCGTCGCCTCCTTCTGCGAAGCAGTCATGCTAGCGAAGGAGGCTGCGGAACGTGAGAGGGAGAGAACCTCACGTCCCAGCCGCCTCGGGAGACGCCCCGGGCAGCAGGGGCCACCCGGTGGCCCCCGACCACCGTGGGCGCGGGTCTGTGGACGGTGAGTAATGGGCTAGCTCACTGTCCGCCCGTCTAATGATGACAGGCCGTGTCGACGGCGCGTTCGTGTTCCACGCGCGCCTCAAGGAGATGTCAGCAAATCGGAAGGGGTCTGAGAGGGCCGATGCTTGCCAGGGCTACGGAACTGTTTGAAGGAGGAACATGGATGGGTTTTAGTCAGCCCTTCCGCTCCGCCCAGAGCGGGAGAAGTCATTTGATGATTTCCCATCCGAAAAAAAAGGGTGCGTTTTCTTCCGTATCAGTTTTGCCTTTTTATTGACGATCGATTCATAGTTACTTTGAACATCTAACCCTTTATTTCTTCTAATGTTTTCAATACTTCGCGTTGCGGTTCGTGTTATGAAATATATCTAAAGGAGAAATAATGATGCTCTCATTATTTCCACTAAAAGTTGAAATACGTTCCGGGAAATTTAATGAAATGTAACGAAAACGATACTTGTTACAACCTGCAAACATTTTCGCAAAGTAGGAATACTATCAAAGGAAAGTATGAATAATTTTCTTATATCTAACATACTTCTACCAAATTTGTACTAACGTCGTCGATGCAGACTTCTTGAAATAGCCAGAATGGATAAGTGATATCGTGAGGAAACAGGCATGATCTAGATTCTAGACCATGTTCTCGGTTCTAGATTCTAGAACCATAAATTCGAGAACATGTGATATTTACCAACCCGCACTGGGCCCGCGTTGTGGATCCCAATTCCCACAAAGAGGAGACACGTGTCCCAGCAGTGGGAACGTAATAAGCTGAAAATGCATACGTAAGCATTTCTAACTCAAACTTAAACTCCAACTCAAAGCCATTACTGGCAGCTTTGGACGTCAAAAAAATAAACAAAGCAGTGAAAGAAAAGAAGAAGTGACATTCCCCTCGTAACGTCAATTAAAATCACATTGATGCTATTTTGAGATCTATTTCTAAAAAGCTTAGAACCCATATTCTGTATCTCCATAAATAATGTAATTAAGCACAAAATGAGACAGACGATTTATCTTTCATTCAGTGTAACCGAAGATATCGGTATATTTGCATGTGCGCATGCCTATTCACAATTTGTTTGCTGAAAGATGCTTTTTAATATTAAAAGTGCTGACTAACCGTAGTTTGAATATTTTGGACGTTTCTATCAAAATTTTAGTATACATTTGAGAATAACATTATCAATGTAGGAGCCAACGGCTATTTAAAAAAACACTCCAGCCCTTATCCATTTTTTTTTGGGATCGGTATGTATGTTTATTATGTGTGTTTAGTATGTTTCCTTCTTCCATATTTCTCTATTACTCTTCATCTCATCAGACACCACCTTTCTTGCCATATCATCCTTCACACAGTCCATCCATCGTTTCTTTGGTCTTCCTCTACTCTTATACCCATCCACATTCATACTCGAAACTTTCCTCACGACATTTTCCTAATTTCTCAAAGATATATAAAGAAAAATAGAAACACTATCTAAGCACGTATTTCATAGACTCATCGAACTTTCTTTTCCATCATTCTACCCGTCTAGCTTGTTCCAAGTATTTTGGGGTCAGCCGTCCACCAAAAATACTTTTGCCGTTTTGTCAAGGCAGATGTGGCCGAATACGAACTTATTTTTCCCAATTACGATACAATATAGCATCAAGCTTGTTTTCCTAAGGGGTATATAGGCATATATATTATGTGCAAATAGTTCATTCACCTTTCGCCATTTATTTTTGAGTTTCAGTCAAAGGCCGAGAGCATATTGTCATTTATCGAGCACAAATTCAGAATTCAGATATCTGATCGTTATACAAGGTGTTGTTTTGCATCCTCGTCGAATTCAAGGAGGTTAAAATGCTAATGATTCTCGACCCGAATCAATAATAAAATGGGTAGGTAATTTATATTTTTTTCTATATACGGAAATCGTTAAGTGTAAACTACCCGTGTTTTCAACGTGGCCCGTCTCATCCTCGCCCTATAACTTCGCTTTCACACATACAAACAATCTCAAACGTTTATTCGATAATTTCTTATTCCCTAAACTACATTAGGGGATTATTCTGATATACTGATAAACTTAAACAACCAAAAAATCTGCGTTTATTAATACCTAGTCTATGCCCGCGGCTTCGCACGCGTGAAGTTTGATCACTGTCCCACGGGATTGTACTATCAGGATAAAAATTATCCTATGTGTTAATCCAGGTTATAAACTACCCCTGTGCCAAATTTCATCCAAATCCGTTCAGTAGTTTTCGAAAGAGTAACAAATATCCATCCATCCATCCATACTTATAAACTTTCGCGTTTATAATATTAGTAGGATTAACTAGGTACCGTAATTTAAATTGATTATTAATGTCTATTGTGACAACCTCTTGAATTTTGACGATGATGCAAAACAACACCTTGTATTTGTTACGGCGGAAGTACAGTTACACCTAGTTCTGAACGAGATACTAGTATCATCACAGCATCAGTAGAATATATCTAAGTTTACCCAACTGCTACCGACCGCACCTAGCTATAACCGGCTAGAACTAGGTAACCGTACTTTGGCTTATAAACGTAATGTATGCGTTGTTACGTTTAAAAGCCTAAGGAATGGAAGAAAAAAAACGTCTTGCACCGTCCCCAATTTAAGTAACACGGAACAAGGGCAAGAAGATGATGATGAAATACATACATTGAGGTATCGTCATCTTCCAAGCATTTTCGCACCTACGTGAGGGTCGGCTTCCTGTCTAACGGGATACGGCTGAATATCAGTATTTCACATGGAGTGAATGCCTATCTGACCTCCACACCCCAGTTAGTACTGGGTCCTACGATATCCCTTCGTAAGACTGGTTACCAGACTTTCGGGCCACTGACTACTTGTAATTACTGTCAAAGATCTACAAATGGGAGCCGGGACCACCGACTTAACGTGCTTTTCGATGCACGGAGGAAACTTGGTATGTAATGAGTAGTCACTCTACCACGGACCGACTCAGGCAAGCACATCTTATCCTGAAGATCGACTGAGCGGCTGTTATTAAGTAGCCACGAGCTCCTTGAACAATGACTAAAGAAAAAACCTTGGAACATCACCCGTTAAGAGACAAGTAATCCATCCACACCAACATACAATATGACTAGAGTGTGCCAGTTTATTTTGGCAGCTTATATAGGTCCTGCTGGCAAGGCAAATGTCAACAGTATGTGATTTCAGTACATTTGCATGTCCTGCCAAGATATTACAGTCTGCTGAGTAAACTCGAACATATCATGGTATTTTAATGAAATCCTTGTATGCAGAAAGCCTGTTCGCGTTGACAATAATTTTATAATTAAAATGCTATAGTCATTGGTTGGCAATAAAATAAAATACTATACAGGAAGTTAGGGACACCGACGCGAAAACGAACCACGTAGAAATTTCTTTTCGGTAATTTATTAAAAAAATCTGCTGTTTCCTACAAAAGTCCAATACCTGAAAATTTCTTTAGCGGCGTTGTGCACTTTAGTGATGGGTAAAAGATGTTAAACTCGCGTCAGGTCATGTGTCCTGATCGAAAATTCGTAAGACGGATTGACGTTAGGTTACGAAGGAATTTGAACTTTATGACATCTGTCATTGAGTTTGGGTTTCCAAAACTGGAATAATTATCTTATGCACAAGAAAAACCATCGGCTTTTCCAAAGAGGTAAAATTCGTAAGACGGATTTTAGTAGTTCTGAAGTGTTTCTGATTTTTAATGTAATATAAATTGTCATGTTTGTGTACGATAGCGCAATAAATGAATATTGTATTTTACCACATAAATGATAGTACTTTAATACTGATAATTAAAGCCCTTCGAGCAAAATTATTCCCTAACCTTTCTAAAATGCACAACGTTAATATTCAAGTTTTCACTTCTGCCGGCACTCCCGGAGTGCAACCCGTTTTTTTTTCAGAATGATGTACTGAGTACGCGGTAAGTGTTTTCGCGTGTGTGTCCGTTACACTCTGTGTAAATATCATTTAGGCTATGATACAACATATCACGGCCGTTTTCCCGAAGTTTTAAGCAGAGGTGTGGCCATAGTACACTTGGGTGAATTTCCCAAATGACTTATTTTTTTGTCTTCGGTGAAATTTGTATTTGAAAAAAGGAATATCGTTCTGAATTATATTTTTAGTATTTAACAGGTAGTTATTGGGTTGTGGCAAAAATATAGTTTGCCTAGGACTATTTACAAAGGTTGAAATAAATTCAAAAACCTCTATTTTTTTCAAATCGGTGCTGTCCCTCTACTTTTTTTTACAAACAAAAAAGCTTATACACTAATAGAAATAAGTAAGTTAAGTATATAACTTATTCTATTTTATAGAATATTAGTTTTGTTATGAATATATAGCATATTTTATTACATAATTAACAATTATTATTACTGAGAGGCACAAACGTACCTGTCCTGCAAAATGTTCTCATATCGCTGGACAAAAGTAATTTAAACCTAACTTTACATCGACGAGTCCGACAGCGTCCCCACCCCAATTTTATTTTCCTCGTTAGTGTGTGCTAGTGCGCAGTCAGGACGGATTTGTGTCAAATCACTGCATATTCTCGCCAATAACATAAGTACGCCATTTCAGTTGCTCTCGGACAATTATTTTATATTATCGGTGGTTGCATTTTTCTAGTGTAATAAATAGTTTTATTTTTGTTGTTTGGTTCTAACACAGGTAGTAAGTAAATTAGCTTCATTGACTGTTATTGAATTTATCCTAGATATTATGCATTTTTTCTAATTTTCGAAAAAGTGTGTTATTTCTCACGTCGCTGTTCTCATATCGCTGTAATCGGTGGTCTTTATTACCACCGATGTGATAATTTACACCGAAAAAAGCAATCGGTGTCTTATATCTAATATCGGTGTTTTGATTCATGATCAACGTACAGTTTTGTCACATCGGTCAATTACTTTATCATATCGGTAGATCATTTTATCATCTCGGTGATTCGTTTTATCATATCGGTAGATCCCGTGTCATTTTTTTCAGTAAAGTATAATACTATTACAAAGACAATGATAATAAAAATAAACATTTTTTTTTTATTCATAGTACCTATAGTAAATATAATAAAAAAGAAAGTAAGTATAATAAAATTCTTCTTCTTCTTCTTAGTCGTTCACTCTTGACAGAGTGGTCGTGGTCATGGAGGGTCGCCCACAACTGCGGTCGCTGCCTTCGCGATCCTTTTCCACCGCTCTCTATTGGCCGCATGGCGAGCACATTCTGCTACAGGTAACTTGGTGACAGATTTGATGGAGTCTGTCCATCGGGTTGGTGATCGACCACGCGGTCTCGTGCCTTCGACTCTACCCTGAATCACCAAGTGCTCCATGGAGTCTTTGTTCCGGGTAACGTGTCCGAAGAAACTGAGGATTCGTAATTGCACAAGCAACGACAGTCTCTGTTTAATGTTGAGTTCTTTGAGTATTGACACGTTAGTCCGACGAGCGGTCCAGCCTATCCTGAGCATGCGTCTCCAACACCACATCTCCAGGGCGTCAATCTTGCGTCGATCCTGCATTCGCAAAGTCCATGTCTCCGCACCATAGAGGAAGATCGGGAAAACAAGGGCATTCATAAGGCGTATTTTGGTATTTTTAGTTATGCGACGGTCTTTCCAGATTTTGTCCAACTTTTGTACAGCTGATCGAGTTATGGCGCAACGTCGTCTAATCTCGATGTCACAGCTCCCGTTATTGGTGATGGTAGAGCCCAGATAGATGTAGCTGCTGACGACGTCACAGTTGGCAATAATAATAAAATAGATACATAATAAAAAAATAAAAAAAACTGTATTTCTAAGAACTCAGATCTCTTTGGATGTGATCTACTTACATAAGAACCTCAGTTCAGGTCTTCAGTTCTAAGTCACCCTTGTAAAAATATATAGGTGCCTACTAACTATTTCATTTTTTGATGTTCAAAGGGTGATAGATTATCATATCGCTGGATATGTACATCATTTCGGTGGATAAACTTATCATACCGGTGTACAGAAAAAATTATCGGTGCCGGTTTGTCATATCGGTGGAAACCAGAATTCAAACTGAATTTTCTCCTTAGTCTTAAATGATACGTTGATGATATTAAATTTGGGGATATTTGATATCTTAAAGATTACATTAAACCTGAAAAATATACAAAAAAAACATAAATGAAAAAGTTCACCGATATGATAAAAAAAATGGCATTTGTTGAAATTCACCCACTTACACTTAGCCCGTTATGTTAATGTTTTATGTTACCGGGTGCAAGCCTATTGCCATCAACCGACAATGAGAGCCGTGTAATTTGTTCATCATCTGCCTAGCCTTTTACCAAACTATCTTGGGGTCGGCTTCCAGTCTTACCGGAGGCAGCTGAGTACTAGTATTTTACATGAAGCGACTGCCTATCTGACCTCCACTCCAGTAACTGGGTAATACGATACCCCTTGCTAAGACTGGATGTCAGACTTTTGGCTTCTGACTACTCGCAATGACTGTCAAATATCTACAAATGACAGCCGGGACCAACGGCTTAACGTGCTTTCCGAGGCACGGGGGAATCTCGGTATCTAATTATATTCACCCATCCACGGACCAACCTCGGCCCGCACGGCTTATCCTTAAAGATCAATCCGTGCGGCTGTTATTATTTAGCCACAAGCTCCTCAGCTGAGTGATTTGTTATTCGCTTTTATCAGGCGAATATAATCATTTTCCATCGACTCTAACTCATTTTTTTTATGCTCTTGCCCAACTGTCATTCGTTTCTTCAACTCAAACTATTTGAATTCCTACGCTCCTACTACTACTCTACTTCAAAAACCTATCAATACCTACTAGAATCCACACAATCATCTACTAATAGAATGGCTCACATTGACACAGTGCACAATAGGGAGATTAATTAACAAATCATTAACTAGACGACCTCGTTTCAATGGGTACGGTTGAATCCGGGGATAATGCATTGTGTTGCACTCAAAAATTGATTCGATTGCGACGGTAGCAAAAAGTTTTGTGCTTTTATTTGATCTTGTATCACTAGATTTATTGTGAGAACCAGACAATCGATTTTAAATTCTCTAATTAGTGTTTTGTTTTATATATTTGACAACTGCGAATCGTGAACTTTAGTTTTTGAATAAAGATTTTGGAACATTGATGAATAGGTATGGTGACTCATTTTTTTTTATTTGTCCGTCGGTTAGTTTATTGAAAAGTATTAAAAAAAGAAGTGAAAAGTATTAACACGTATTTTTCTTTTTTCACGTAATCGTAAAATTACGGAGATATTTTGAGTTGATATGGCGCATGACGTCACGGCTCAGTACATTTTATACCTAGTTGTGACGTAGTGAGCCCCCACTCTCCAACTTTAATGCGTGTTAACTAAGTATTCTTTTGATATTTTGATAAAACAAAAAATACGTATCTAATATTTTTGTATTACCTGATTGACGGACAAAATAGAATTTCGTTTTCTTTACCCTGTCATCATCCCTATTGGAAATAATTTCTGGTTTTGTATATACAAAGATCTTTTAGGCATGTAGCCAGAATGAAAACTTAGACGGCCATCTTTTTTTTTTCAATACAATTTTAACCCCTCTACCAACTTTTTTTTAGCTAATTTGTTGTAAGTATATAAGACATTTAGTTATTTGTAAAATGTAAAGTATCTCTTGAAAATTTGCCTCAAAACTTTTCAAGTCCCTTATTTTCCACATGGATGTATAGCAATTACGAACATTATTTTGAGGGAAATTCCACCAAAAATGAGCGTCAAACACTTTTTTGCTCAAAGTAAAAAAGTGTTTGAAGTAATTACGAAGTAATTAGCATTTTAATCTAAAATTTCTCAGCTCATAATTTTCTGTTTAGCCTGAAATAATTTCCAGATATTAACTACCAAGTATGATTATTTGAAGAAATCTTGTAATTACAGAAAATTAAACGGTTCTGGAAACTTTGATTACATATGTATACTTATAATCGAAGCCTTACAAACGAAAAGATATGCCAAAAGCTCATATTTTTCTAAATAGTTGAAAGTCGTAAACCTGCACGATTCATACAAAAGATAATATTCCTCTTTATTTCTCTTCAAAACTCGTAGGTTAAAAAAACAAATGAGTTGCTATAAACCTGAAAATATCACGACCTTATAAGATACTTATTTCAGATATCTTTGCTACTGAAAAAGCACGGTGTATTTTGTGGAATGTATTCAGTCATGTTAAAAACACACTAACGTATTTCATTTATTTCCTGCAAAATACTTCTTCCCACAACCACCAAAAATGTTGTTAAAGAAAACCTAAGCCAAAACATAACCTGTCTTCGCTGTCGCGCAGTCGGGTAATAAATATAACGAATAATTGGTTCCGTCGCTTTGAACTTGTTCTATGTTCTTTTGAACGTCATCGATGTAGAGATAAGTCAAGACGTGTTACAGATAATAGAACTGCCGCGACATTGTGTTTCAATTTATCAGCGAAATATCGCAAAAGCTTCGGAGATTTGAGCTGAACTGCTTTCGCTCAGCCGTGGTAGGTGACAGACGGACTTGAAATAAAAGACAAGATAAATATTTGTAAAGGTAAACTTTGCTACACTATATTTATTTATAGTTATTTTTTTCTGGATCAAGAAAACGGACTAGCTAGTTGGACTTGTACATCGAGGTTTCTTTTATACGAAACTACCCTTTCGAATGAG
This sequence comes from Cerastis leucographa, assembly GCA_963082945.1. Classification (NCBI taxonomy): domain Eukaryota; kingdom Metazoa; phylum Arthropoda; class Insecta; order Lepidoptera; family Noctuidae; genus Cerastis; species Cerastis leucographa. Next base: position 8,018,655 of record OY720382.1, read on the forward strand.
CAGTAAGTTTTTTTTGCCTCTCATTGGCCTAGTTAAAATAAATACTTTTACTTTGACATTCAGTAGATAAGTACGAAAAAAACTTAATGAAAATCTACAAAATTCAAGTCGATACCATTAATAGTTTCTAAAATTAGCAGCTGTGACAGATTAACTAAGTCACACCTTTAAAGACCCTCTTTTGTACTTATCAAAATGATAAAAAAGACTCCCATGGTAAAACCGAACAGACTCATTCCATTGATTTAGTGTAAACATAATTGCTTCCGTCGCTTCCAGCTACGTAAATTATATTGTTCCTTTTGTTAGCATCGATGCAGAAGACAAGGGCGATTTGTGGCGTTCGGAGCTATGCCACAGTACTCTGCTGTAACTCGCAAATAGTTCCTGTATCGACCCTCTATGATGCTTTGTCCTCCTAGTACCTGATGCTGTGAGAATTTATGTACACAGATCTGGTAGGCCAAGCGTCGATCGATTTTGTTCTTGAAAAATATTGGAGTGAGTAGATGCATATAATACTTTTATTGAAAACCAAACTTATGATAATTTTTAAAGCTATGGCGGAGTATGCAACTGGCATGTTCGCTGAGAACAGAGTTAATGAACTTGACTGGTTCTCAAGGAGAATCAAAGCCATCTTTCCTAACCCGATAATATGCATGTAATAATCAATATTGACTGTAATATTTCGCTGTGTGTAAATACGTATTTTTTTTTAAGTATATTTTCATAATTTTATTAAATCTATTGTGATTTTATTATTTAATTTAACAATATTTTTGTAATAATTAATATTTCTATGCGTTAATGCCTGAGAATAAACAACCATACAATAGTATTTTTGAGACTTGCATAGATGAACACCAGGGGTAGTATTGTCGCTTATAACGATTGTGGATATCGCTCTATCGACTAATCGCTTATAATGTTCGGTGTTAAGTAAACGTTTGAATCTGTTATGCAAAGTTGGTTTAAATTTAAAGCCTGCATAAAAAAAGATTAAGTAGTCTTTATGTTTTCCTTGCTGTTATAATAAAATCTAAACTAATTAAAATTTTCTTTCTATCTTCACCTGCACATAAAACTATACTACCAAAATCCTACGTCCCCTAAAATATTACAACGGAAAGCTGGCACACGCGTCACCTAAAACTGAAAATTATGAAGACCTCGCTCTCAAGAAATTAAAGCGCAAATTCGTTCATACATCCATCTTCATTCTTCCTAGTTTAGGTAACTGGGGGCCCTTTACAATCAGCTAATGGATGATAATAGAAGAAAATGTCAAAGGAACTACAAATCTGGTAAATCTTAACTTGATTACTGGTCTAGTTTTAGCAAGCATTGCTATCTAGAGTAAGAAACTTCGTGTAATTTCCGCGTCTGAAAGTTTGATTGAGTTTTAAGAAATCTTTTATTAGGAAGCTTAACTTTTAAGTAGTGCGCGATGAATGGCAATCTTATTTATCTAGTGCCTATCCTGATGTCACAAGTATGTTATGCCGCCCATGGGCCTCTTACATGGCTTTACATGCCGTCTAGAAATATCTCCCAGGCTAGTTTCCTCACGATGTTTTCCTTCCCCATGTGTCACCTGTTATGTCAATATTCCGTAACAATGGTGGCACTGACAGCTCTCCTTTAGATATACATGCTGATCACGTTCAGTCAGTTTTATTGGTGAAGTCCGCCCTTCATGGTTCGTGGAAATATGTTATCTGAATACAATGCACAGCTTATACAAGTGTTGTTTCATATTCGTTCGATATTTAAAAAAAAACTTGGTAGTTTGATAGAGTAAGGTTTATTGTGAACAAAAGTTTTCAATGTAGCTAATTCTATATATATGAAGTATCTTGTATTTTCCAATACTACTGAATTTTCCTGACTTACCGACCTGTAAGTCTCAAAGCTTTTCACTCGGATAGCATTGTAAATTCTGGTTTCCAGGAAATGTTAAGCTTAGAAATAGCAACGCTGGCTTTCTGAATCAACTCTTTGCCGTATGACACAAAATGATGATCTATATTCGGTCGTTCTCTTGCACGTTTTTCATTTTCAAAAGCAAACGAACTTATATGGCGGAGAGAGAGCACTCAGTGAGATGCTTAATGAATATAGATACGTGGAAGCATTAAAAATATAACTTTTCAATGACCAAAGAAATTGATTTTATCACAATTGGTAATATCTTATCTCAGTTTATACATTAAAAACGTTATGTATGTTATACAAATATGCATATCGTCGTTCTAAATTTAAAATATCTTATGTGTATAAAGTTGCTCGATAGACATCATCTCCTGCCCTTATTCCAATTTATTTGGGGTCGGTACAGCATGCCTTTTTCTCACATCCTTTCTAGCTATATCATTCACACATCTTCACACAGTCAATCCATCGTTTCTTTACAGGATATTTTAAATTTGCAACGACGATATTTTAAATTAAAATGAGTTTTCGTGTCTATATTCTTGTGTACACGTAATTCTTCTTTTCATTTTTCAATACACAACAGATTTTGATGCGGTGTTCACCATAATTTATTTCGGAAAGTTTATGTGTATAGCACATCTAATACTAATAATAAAGCTGAAGAGTTTGTTTGTTTGCTTGAACGCGATAATCTCAGGAACTACTGCTCCGATTTGAAAATTGCTTTCAGTGTTAGCCCATGGCCCATTTATCAAGGAAGGCTATAGGCTCGCTACGACCAATCGAAATCGTGGCGAAAACGGGGAAAGTGTGACGCAGACGAAGTTGCGCGGGACAGCTAGTAAATATAACATAATTATAACGAAGGAATTCAATGTTTGGTCAAGTCGTAAAACCCATACGAAGCAGCAAGCCAGTTACTTATAATCATAAAAGTCTTACCACTTCCAACATCTTTAATAGCACAAATTTAATCGTTTCTCACAGGGTGTTTCTATTAATACTGCGCACATAATATCAGGCAATGTATTACTGCACTGGGATTGTACTGCTCCAGGCGTAGACGCGATTTATTAGCTAGCTAGAGATTAATAGTGCGTGCCAGGTAACTGATTGCGTTCTGATCGCGTACGAACACCGCAGATCGGTTCTGAAGATACTCTCTTTTAATACGAAGCTAAGGTGGATAAAGAAAAAGTTAGAAGGGGTACTTTTTAGATGGTTAGCTATTTGCTGTTGTAAATTCTACCTTCGCTTGGAAAAGCGTTACGGATGAGACATGTTGGATAGAGGTGTTAAATTTTTTGATTGTTATCGAAATAAATGATTGCTGATGAAGATTTTGTAACTACGCTATGTTTCGCTACGATACAACCACGTTCGTATCCACGTTTATGTGGATAAAACATAAGGAGTATCTCATCTGCCTAGCCTTTTCCCAAACTATCTTGGGGTCGGCTTCCAGTTTAACCAGATGCAGCTGAGTATTAGTATTTTACATGAAGCGACTGCCTATCTGACCTCCACAACCCAGTAACTGGGTAATACGATACCCCTTGGTAAGACTGGATGTCAGACTTTTTTTTGGCTTCTGACTACTCGTAACGACGTCAAAGATCTACAAATGACAGCCGGGACCAACGGCCGACCTCCGTGCCTCGGAAAGCACGTTAGCGCTTTCCGAGGCACGGAGGAAACTACTCGGTATGAACTTTGGTCACCCATCCACGGACCAACCTCGGCAAGCACGGCTTAACCTTAAAGATGTGTGACATGTGCGGCTATTATTGTTTAACCACGAGCTCCTCCTCCTCCTCATAAGGAGTATGTAGGGATTTTTTTTATTTAGAAACAAGAAGTCATAGGAATTAAATAATAATAGTAATTCCCATGTTAGTAACTGTAAAAAAAAAAAAGCTTCAAACGTGGTTTCCTGAAATCGTGATTATGATCCTAAGGCGACATGTATCCATTAATTTATTACATTTTCAGTTTTTATTTGGCAGTTCTATTTATTTATTTTACTATTTATGTGCACACAGTAGAAAACACAGGAAAAAAACATAAAATATTAGAGTACAAAGGTACTATTTTAGAACAATCCTCTATTTAGTTAATATCTGCCTAATTTCGATAAAGTGTTAACGGATTTGAAATTAATATAATCAAATGTAATGTAGGTACGACCGGCTGTTCAAAGACCGGCTTATTATATTGAGCTGTCCAATAATGAGCACAAATAGTTATTAAATGTGAAAATAATACAAATAAATTGGCAAGTTAAGCTTTAGCTTCACACAGGGATTATCTCTCGTTTCCAGGGGATATAATTATAAACGTGAGCCAACCAATATCCCGACTATAGGGATACTTTCTACTTTGATATTTATTTGTGGTAATAATATGCAAGAATTGTACCCTGTATTTTATCCTGCTTGTTCGATGCTCAAAAGGTTCATAAACTCAATTTTGAGTTAAAAGCTGGCTTCAGTACATTCATGCCATTTTAATATGAAATACTATCAAAATACAAGGTGTTGTTGTACATCCACTTCAAATTTAAGGAGGTAACTATGCTAATGATTCTCGACCCGAATCGGGTATAAAATGGGTAGTTCATTTTTATTTTTTCTTATTTACGGAAATCGGTAAGGGAGACCCACCCGTGTTTTGAACGCGGCCCGTCTGATCCTTGCCCTATAACCGCGCTTTTACACATACAAAAAATCTTAAACATTTATTCGATAATATTTCTTCTCTTTCTCTTTTTCCCTAAATCACGTTAAGGGGCTTATTCTGATATACTGACAAACTTAAACAACCCAAAAAATTAGCGTTTATTAATTATTAACTAGGTACCGTAATGTATATTGATTATTTATGTCTTTTGTGACAACCTCCTGAATTTTGACGAGGACGCAAAACAACACCTTGTATATTATTATTTTAACATCAATTAGTTCGCTCTATATTACCTGCGGCTTGAAGATAACTGGTGAAAGATGGGTATTTAGGTACACCCCTACATAACCTTTGCCGGTTACAGGTGTGTTATATTACAATGTAGTGTATAAGAGAGCAGAGCAGAGAGAGAGCATATAAGAGAATCAAGAAAGAGTACCTATATCCACGACAGAGCATGAAAGCGCGTGGTTTTGGTGCAGTGGATTTAAAATATAGGTATTCAGCTACGTCCCGCTAGACTGAAAGCCGACCCCAACTTAGCCGGGAAAAGGTTAGGCAGATGATGAGGTGGAAAACTATCTCTCAGGAATCACCTCGAGCTAGCATACACAACATACATAAATACAAACAGTCACGGCTTCCGAATTGATTGGACAAAGGCCTCCTCGCCTCGAAAGAGATAAGTCGTAAATAATGCCTCGCTCACTGACAGTCGACCACTTTTCAACCTTATAACTCAGGGCATAAGGTTGAAAATTAGCAGTTAGCTTTACTCAGATTTGATATTTCATCAAACTTTTCGTTGGTCTACATCTTAAGTGGCCATCCACAAGTTGAAGTAATTTTTGAAGTACTTAATCGTAAAATTAATAACAATTCATTGAGAACCGCAATTTGTTTCTCTATTCGTTAAGATAGTCTTGTTATTTTTACATAAAATCACGCCTTCAATCCCCGAAAGGTAAGGCAGAGGTGTACGCAATTATAGTACACACACACTACTTCTTATACTTGTCACTTGTAATTATTATTTTATCGTCATATTATTGCTTCTAACACTTGATTTTTCTAAATCATGTTTTAAAGCGAAATGTTAAAGTACTTAATCCAATAGGGCAGAAATCAATTGAAAAAATACCTCATAATCCCTCTGCTATTGTGTGTATTGCTAAAAAGCAGATGATTGAATAATTAAGTCTGCATATAGATGATGTGCACAAGTAACAGCGTTAATCGACTTTTGTTACTTAGACATTACGCAAAAAAAAAAACAATGTTTTTTTTGTATTTTTATCGAAAAGTACACGTCAAAGTACATTAAGTAAGTACAGCAGTACATACTCAACCAAAGTTCCCATCACGAAAACACACGTTTAAAACGGAAACTTTTCACGTTGTTCTCGTGAAAGATAAGGGGGTTATGCCATCACAACTCAATCAATCACGAAGTCGAATGTGACTTTCATTCGAGTGACGTCACGGCACCGGCATATTGACGGCACAGATGTGAAATTGCTTATAGGGTCAGCTCACACCAAGACGCGAAGCGACGCGACGCTGCGCGCACCTTGAGAAATCAGAATACGTTGCGCAACGTATTCTGAATTCTGACAACGAAATGTGTATCTTTTCGTGCAGAAAATAAAGTTATATTTTGAATCGTTCTTTTAAAGTGTGCGCGCAGCGTCGCGTCGCGTCGTGGTGTGAGCTGACTCATAGGCGTGCATTTGTCGGTGTACCCGTATTGTTCAAATTCGTGTTTTCATGTTTGCATCTATAGGTACCTATGAATAGCCGGAATACCTAGCTGAATAGGTAGTATAGATATAGGTTCTGTTGTCACCGTGACAATGGTTGTAAACATACCCTTAACGTAGCCGAAAGGCACTTGTTCTCCCCGTCATTGTGATCATTGGGGTTCAGTACCTCAAAAGTAAAAAACGGAACCCTTATAGATTCACTTTGTAGTTCGTCAGTCTGTCTGTCAAGCAAGACCTTTTATCTCAGGAACGCGTGGAGGTATCGAGTCGAAATTAAAACCATAATATACACAAATCTACAGTCTCTTTGAACTGTGGAAAAATTAAAGTTATAAGTTAACGTAAAAAAAAGATGTGGCCGTATAAGCCGCAAAAAACGTATATTCCGACACTCTCAAGGGAATCAAAATTAATAGGGTACTTCCCGTTGACCTAAGCAATGAAATTTGGCTAGAAATATCGTCTTAAACCACAAGTACAGGGAAAAGTCTAAAAACTTAACATTTGTTATTTAACACAAAAAAAAATATAGTCTTTACAAAACACAAATTTTACGGGACCCTCGGTGGGCGAGTCCACTCGCACTTGTCCGGGTTTTTTACGATTCGGTAAATGCTTCTAGCTTCCTTCTCATAGAGAGGAGACCTGTGTCTCAGCAGTGGGAACATTATAGGCTGATGATGATGATGAATGCTTCTAGACTGATGATCTAATTTGGCAGGCACTCAAATTTATTCTCGGAATTGGCTGTTCCATACAAAAGTGGAATAGCTGAACTGTTAAAATGTATGGGACAGGTTTGATCAACTCTTTGGTAACTAAAAAAAATACTGGTACTCAGCTGCATCCGGTTAGACTGGAAGCCGACCCCAAGATAGTTTGGGAAAAGGCCAGGCAGATGATGAGGTTTGATCAACTCTTTGGTTAAACCATGTATTCGTCAAGATATCCGTGTATGAATTGTGGCTCTTTGACGCATAAAAAAGCCACACTCTTTTGAATCATAATAATAATAATAACAGTTGTTTCCACCAATAGCCTCAATTAATAGCAATAGCATCAATTGCCTCGACTAATGCCTGAGGAGGCTCTCGTTAGGCAGCTGGATTTCGGATCTGGGATGGGCTTGATTCAGAAAGGAAATTTATTTAATTTTACTTTATCTTTATTATTATTTATCTTTATTTTTATTTTATTCGTCTGTATGCACGTGTAAGCGGGCACGCCCTTTATGTCTGGAGGCTTTATTTATTCTTGAGTATATTTTTTAATATTTTATTTTATTATTGGTGTGTGCTTGCTGACATGTGACATTAATTTGATATAATGGATTCCTTGTTTATATAAACTTGAACACTTTTGTATAGAATCTGGTTCTTCTAACCTAACAGACAGATGTGTTGCTGGGGAGTTTGTTCCGCCACTTCTTCTTCCCAGCTAAAACACTAGGAAGTGGCGAAGGGCGGGCGTTTTGGGGGACTGTCTCTTGTAATTTTGACGTTCAAAAAGTGCTGATTATCAGCCTAGTTTGAATAAATCACTTTTGATTTTGATTTTGATTTAAAGCGATACTCCTAGACACGGCACGTATTTTTAGGAGGCTTCAGAAAAAGGTACTCTTTGGAGCCCTAACCACCGGTAGCTTGGACCCTGTTTCCGACACCGGTAGGCTACTATTTATTAAAATATTTTTTTAAATATTTGATTTCTATGTTTTCTTTAGACATATTAAAAAACTGGCCAAGTGCGAGTCGGACTCGCGTACGAAGGGTTCCGTACCATTATTTATAATAAAAACGACCAAAAAAAATAACTTTTTTGTATGGGAGCCCCCTTAAATATTTATTTTTATTCCGTTTTTAGTATTTGTTGTTATAGCATCAACAGAAATACATAATCTGTAGAAATTTCAACTGGCTACCTATCACGGTTCATGAGATATAGCCTGGTGACAGACGGACGGACGGACGGACGGACAGCGAAGTCTCAGTAATAGGGTCCTGTTTGACCCTTTGGGTACGGAACCCTAAAAATGTAAAATCTATGTATGAAGAATAAATAAAGGAAACAATAACAGCAACATGTAAGCGTTTTAAACGAGTATTAACATCAACTTAACCGGAATTTTTTTAAGTTTGTTTAAAGTCTTATTTTGGTGAAAAGTATAAAGTTGTATGAAAGCTTTCAGAAATACGTCACTGTAACTTTACTTAGATTTGGTGTTCCAAAGACAGGTGCCGATTTTCCATCATTTTGTCGTAAAGTTCGAAGGTTTTAAATGGACTGCTTTGTCTTTCCCCATGGGTGTCGTAAAATAAGCAATTAGGATTATACTGCGAGATTGTTTACCGCAGTTACGGAGCGTGTGGTCTAAGGTTTGATTACAAGGTTGCACCTTTACCGCTGGTTTTTTGCCCAGACTTTACTTTAGGCCTGTAAAGAATAATGATGTTACGTCCCTACTAAAGTTAGATTTATTACTGACGAATTGCAGGGAGGTACAGCCAAGGAGCAATTTTCAAACCAGTTCCTTTTGAAATCTTATTTTTATTCAAAATGTTGCCAATAACTTACCCATCCGGAAAAATACCAAGATATAAGTAAAATAAAAAATAATGTCGTGCTTAACATATGTATTTATTCCATAAAATACCACAGCTTGAATTCAAATATTATGTGGTTAGAATCAGTCACCAAACAAACCAAACCTGAAATTAACCACGTGTCTTTCTAAATAAGACTTCGCTGTCCGTCCATCTGTCCGTCCGTCTGTCACCAGGCTGTATCTCATGAACCGTGATAGTTAGCCAGTCGAAATTTCTACACATTATGTATTTCTGTTGCCGCTATAACAACAAATACTAAAAACAGAATAAAACAAATATGTGAAGGGGCTCCCATACAAAAAAGTAAATTTTTTACTCGTTTTTATAAATAACTAGCTGTCCCGCGCAACTTCGTCTGCGTCACATTTTCCCCGTTTTCGCAACATTTTTCATTGCTGCTCCGCTCCTATTGGTCGTAGCGTGATGATATATAGCCTATGTCCTTCCTCAGGATGAAATCTATTTTCTTGCCAAATTTCATTAAGATCCGATCAGCCGTTTAGTCGTGAAAAGGTAACAAACAAACTTACATTCGCATTTATAATATTAGTTAGGAAGTTAGGATTAGGATGTACGGAACCCTTCGTGCGCGAGTCCGCCTCGCACTTGCCGGTTTTTTTTATCAACATCGGATTCCAGTACCTACGAAAAGGATTTTACACCAATTACTTGAAAATGGAATGCTATTCAATATGCATGTTCAGTTTAAATATTTACTTATTTATCTTCGTAAATAAGACATCCTACCTTCAAACAATCTCCAGACAATTAAATCTTGTACCGCCGTACTTTATATCTATCTTGGGAAACTTTATCGATTCCCAGTAACTTTCTAGTGGTAATTAAGTCAACTTTGGTCTCCGGAGCGATTAATTCGTGTCCATTATTTATGCTTTTAAAAGTTGCTGTAGTAAAGAAGTTTTAACAAAGGTAAATAGACGGAAAAATATCCGAGATACTTTTTAAGTACCTTTGTGTTGAAAGAAGTTTCAACGGACTTTGAAACTATTTCTTTAATATCAATCAATTACTCATAAAATTTTTGGTAGGTTTATTATTCGATATACACCGTGTAAATCATCTCATCACGAAGCCGTCAACCAAGCATTCTGTACATGAAACTAAGTAACTTTACGCAAAAATTATTGCTGGGAAACGACTTTTTTTGGGGGGTGTAAAATCATGTTTTGTGGTAGAACTAAATGTAACGCACTCAAAACATTGTGCTTATGGACGGATTGAATAGTACGGGGGTCGTGGAGGCGTTTAAAGTAAAAATCTTACATTAAAAACTTGTATTTAAAAAAAAACTTGTCAAAAAGTTGGAACTTGACCCCTAATATCTCCGTAACTAGAAGGTTCCCAGGTATGGAGTAAAACAAAAAAAATATCGCAATGACAGGGAGAACCAGTGCCTTTCGGCTTCGTTAAGAGGTGTTTTACACCCTTTATTTTATTGTATTCCACAATGTTAGATGGTTAGTTATAACGACGTTAGTATTGTGTGTCTGGGAAGACAAAGATGGAGAGCGGAATTATTTTGACAACTTAGTTGTTGCTATTGACAAAAGTACGATACATATACTTAACAAGGGATATCGTATTACCCAGGACTGACTGGGTGGTGGAGGTCAGAATGATAGGCAGTCGCTCCATGTATAATACTGATATTCAGCTGGTTCTCGACCACATGGTCATAGTGAGAAGACTAAAAAGAACAAAACCGTTCCAGTTAGTGTGAAAGTGAATAGTGTAATGTACCATAAGTGTTACCAAATAAATACAAAAACGAAGTGTATTCGCCTTAATAGAGACAATAAGAAAAGTGCCATTGGACACATTCTTAGTAAAGACAATATAGCAGTTTATGTTTTACTTAAATTTTTTATTAGTCTACATACAAGGCTAGATTGTAATAATGAACGATGATAATGAACGATGAACCCTAATGGGCTCATGTTTTTGATGAACACTAGGATAAATGAGCTGCACCCGGTTAGACTGGAAACCGACCTCAACTTAGTTGGCAAAAGGCTAGGTAGATGATGAGATGGAAGACTTATCTCTGGAAACACTTCGAGCTAGCATGGCGTCCGAACTGCTTGGACAAAGGCCTCCTCTCCTCGAAAGAGGTATCTTAAGTTAAGATAAACAATAACAGGTAGGTACTGACTAGCGCGCTCACTGACGATCGAGCATTTTTCAACCTTATGACTCAGAGCATAAGGTTGGGTGAAAAGTGGTCGGTAATCAGTGAGCACGGTAGTACTTATACTGTTATCTTCAAGGTTCTAGGTTCTTTACTCAGATTTGATATTTAATCAAACTTAGTCTAAGTCTTAAGTGGCCATCCACAAGTTGAAGTAAACTTTGAAGTACTTAATCGTAAAATTAATAACAATTTCGTCCCTTTCATTGAGAACCGCAATTTGTTCTTCTATTCGTTAAGATACCGATTTGTTATTTTATCGTCATAATATTGCTTTTGAATTGACATATTTGGGAAAAGGCTAAGCTGCTAAGGATGATGAGTTGTTGCTACTAGTACTATGTTATTGCTCTATTTTGGAGTAAGTATCCTACCTGTAATTTTATGAAGCAAGGACCTCGTGGTTAAAGAGTAACTGCCGCTCGGGTTGATTTTTAGGTTAAGCCGCGCTTGGTTGGTCTGTGGATGGGTGACCACCCATTACATACCGAGTTTCCTCCGTGCCTCGGAAAGCACGTTCAGTCGTAGGTCCCGGCTGTCATTTGTAGATCTTTGACAGTCGTTACAGGCAGTCAGTGGTCCAAAAATCTGACAACCAGTTTTACCAAGGGATATCGTATTACCCAGTGATAACTGGGTTGTGGAGGTCGGATGGGCAGTCGCTTCATGTAAAATACTGGTATTTAGCTGAATCTGGTAAGACTGGAAGCCGGCCCAAACATAGTTGGGAAGAGGCTAGGCAGATGATGATTTTTATGAAGCACGATCTTCATTAGATAAACAAAAATATCCAGTATTGTTTATATAAATATCGAGTATGTAGCTATAGAAGCATAGACTCAAATTTATAACAAACAGAAGACTGATTGAGAAAGTCGAAACCAACTTCAACTTATCAGACTGATTACTTTCTTTAAGTTACAAGAGATAAGTAATGGATTTCTTGATTGATTGGGAATATCGTATAAAAATACTGTCCTTAACCCTATCTAGATAAGATACAGAATTCCGTGAAAATACGTGAGTAAAAACATGAAATATGGTCTCACAAAAGTTACATAATATATGCCTAATGTGAAAATCATCTCAACCCTTTCATAACGTGTTGGGTTTGACCTTCAACACAACCAGATGTAGCCAAATATTTTGCAGATAGCTGCCATTTTGACCTTTATTATCCAATCATAATGGCTCGTTTAGGCTACAGGTTAATTTGGTAATTCTCTCCTCCTCTAATCTAACGTATGGACTATTAGATAATAGTCCAATGTATGGACTATTAGATAATAGTCCAATGTATGGACTATTAGATAATAGTCCATACAGGTTTACGGTAGATACATGCAAAGTGAACTGACGTAGCGACGACGGGTGAAAACTGAACATCTTCTTAGCGAGTCAATGACAATTTAAATTGAGGCAGCCCAAGTTTGGCAACGAATTGGTCACTTTCAGTAGCGCCAAGCAACAAGACAGGCAGGACACGATATCCATTGTCCTATCGTTTGTGGGGCAACACAACACTTACACTCTAGCACGCGTAGCATGACCACTGTAGAAACGTATTTTGTCTACGGGAGAAGCGAAATAATGACATATAGACAGTGACAATGTGTCAGTTTGTCGATTCTTCCGCCGACATAGCCCGTTTCTACAGCGGTCATGCTACGCTTGCTGAGCTGAATCACCACCTGAACAGGTTTTCTTTGTTTCTGTCAACCTGTGTCCAGAGTCCATTCATACGAAGCCACACATGGAAATCTAAAAGCAGTATTACTCCGTTGGTTAATGCCCTTATGCAGTGATAATTAAATCTCCTGTAATGGAGAGAAGCTCAAAGCGTACATAATGCTCGTTGCATTGTATGCTTGCTAATTATTATTGACTATTTCCGATACTAATTCATCGCGATAATTGTGTAACACATTTAGAATAGCAATGTCATTTAATTTGGCAGTTCAACAACATCATTTGGGATAATTATGTTTCGTATTTTGCGTAGTTTATTTCGTTTCGACATACACAAATATTCATATATATATGATCGATGGGAGAGACTGACATGAGGAGCTCGTGGCTAAATAATAACAGCCGCCTGGGTCGATCTTTAAGGTTAAGCCGTGCTTGCCGAGGTTGGTCCGTGGATGGGTGACCATAATTACATACCGAGTTTCCTCCGTGCCTCGGAAAGCACGTTAAGCCGTTGGTCCAGGCTGTCATTTGTAGATCTTTGACAGTCGGTACGAGTAGTCAGAAGCCAAAAAGTCTGACATCCAGTCTTACCAAGGGGTATCGTATTACCCAGTTACTGGGTTGTGGAGGTCGGATAGGCAGTCGCTTCATGTAAAATACTGGTACTCAGCTGCATCCGGTTAGACTGGAAGCCGACCCCAAGATATTTTGGGAAAAGGCTAGGCAGATGATGATGGGAGAGACTGACATAATATGTAGATTGTATGGTAATGAAATAAGATTGTCTTTAATTAAAATTGAAAGTGCAAGGTGGTAAAATGTTTCCTTTCAGTGTTTAAGAGCGTTTACACCTTACGGCATTTCATCCAAACTTTCAAGTCCTTTTTTGCGAAATGACTGAACCGATTTTAATGAAGCTTCATACGCATGAGGAGGATACAAATGTCTAAAAAGTTACTAAAAACTATTTTTAGGTTCTTTGGAGTTACACAATCTAACTACCCCATCCCAATTCTATCATCGGAAGAGCAGAGATAGGGCAAAGCGTCACTGTTATATGGTTGCAGTTCCACTGACCCGAACAGAGCGCTATGCTTGTAGCACAGTTATTCTGCAAACCAGAACAAACAAACAGTCTGTGGAATTCACTGCCGGCTTATCAGTTCCCTGGTCATTCAATATAATCTGGATCACTTCAAAGTTGGATTGAATGGGTTTTTTCTAGGCAAGCATGCTCTACCCTAGGCCGAATCATCGCTTTAAATCAGGCGAGTTTCAGCAAAACGCAAGCCTATTAAGTACAAAAAGGTAAGTATATTAGTGAGAAATTGTAAAATCAAAATCAAAATATTTTTATTTCACATAGGCCTACATGGGCACTTATAAAACGTCGACAAAAAGGTGCTCGGTTCGGGTTGGTCGTTTCCTATGGAGAAGAACCGGCAAGAAACTCCATGGTTACTCTTTTAAAATCATTTGGCTTTACAATTTTTCTATGTTACAGCATATAAGTATGAGTGGACATCGTAGGCCCCCGACAATAAGTCGTTGCTACTACAAAACGTAGAACAAGATAAAAAGTTACCAAGGATCTAGGAATCTATAAGGCCTACAATGTCCATACATTTACAAAAAATCGGTAAATAAGAAAAAGAGTCTATACAAAAAAAAAGAAGATATTGCAAAAAGACTAGATTAAATAAGTGACACAAATGTTGTCATCCGTGCTGTAACTATTCTAAACAAAATGGTGTAATGATTAAGAAACTATTGTAAAACATCTGATTAAAAAATCATGGAAAGAAGTAAATAAAAATAAAAAATAAATAAAAATAAGATTGAGAATAGTTAGAGACATCCACACATTTGTGCCGTTTTATGAGCTACCAGGGAAGCCGCATGTGCGTAGGGGCTCAGGCCAAACTTCTCTATCTTCAACGTAGTCCTTAATTTTGTAATATGCTTTTTTACTTGTTTGTTGTTTGTACTTATGCATGAGCGACGAAAAAGCAACAAATATATAACTTCAGTCGCATATAAAATTCAGTACTCAAATAGTACTTCCCAGGTCTAAAACATACAAGATGTTCTAGAAGCATGTCCTAAAAACAGTCGGCACCACTTCTCCATGTAAGCGAATATGAATGAAGATAAATGAACAGAGGAAGGAGCACGTATCTTGCTGTCACGTCCACCTGCAGACGTTGCATCCTTCGACTGTAGTACGAAGCTCTAATGATCGACAGATAGCGAGGATAACACATATGTACACTAGGTAAAGTTGGTTAGAAGTGTCTGTGTTACAAAGTAAGGGGGCGTCCATTAATTACGAACACAATTCTGGCGATTCTGGTTGATTCTCCATCCTTGGTGAGATATTGTGAGATTTGACATTACCCCTTACCCCCGCCACCACAATCTCACTTGAGATCAGGGGTTCACGTGAGATTTATCAATTCACACTGTTTAACCTTTTATTGCATAGGAAGCCAGAATTGGCTGGAAGAAATCTTTTTTTTTTCTTCCCTCCTTTAATATAAAAATTGATAAAACTATTCAAAAATTGCTTGTCACTTTGTTGTGCATCGAAACATATTTTCATTGGCTTATTTTATTGAAATTTGTCAACATACCCTCTCTTTTACTAGCGAGTGCGCCGTGAATTGCAGTTAGTGTAACTATCTCCATCTTTGTTGATCTAGAAACGGTGAGTAAAGTAAGAAATCACGAAAAAAAATTCTGATTATAATAATTGTCAAATGATCCTTTTTCTTAAAGTACCTATCACAGTTTTTTCAAGGTCTTATACATTTAATTACATTTTCTTATTTTTGCGCGCACGTCAATTTTGGCTTCGTATGCATCTACGGTATAAAAGTGCAGTCCCAAAAAGGGCTTCATGTGCATTGACCGATGATTCTAATGTCTTTTTAGAATGGATCCTTCACTCTGTTATCTGACAAATAAGTACAGCAATGTTATTCCTAGGGATGGTTTCAATACAGACTTGCTTTCTGGATTTGTGGGCAGTGGACCAGTTTCAACTAAAATAATATTTCAGAAAGGAGAAGCAGTACATGGATATAGCATCACCCCAGATAGTTGATGATGAGATAATTATCATCATCATCATGGGTGGAGTGGATTTACTAGATTATATTGATAAGCATAATCAGCAGAATGGGTACCTACACCTACAACGAGCAGAATGGGTAGTTATGATTCACCGGCACCAAGTCAGCAATCAAGAATTTATCAAAACGAGCAAAAAAATCCCTTTTTTTATGGGAGCTCCCTTAAATATTTATTTTATTCTTTAGTATTTGTTGTTATATCAGAAATACATACTCTGTAGGAATTTCAACTGACTAACTATCACGGTTTATGAGATAGAGCGTGGTGACAGACGGACAGCAAAGTCTCAGCATCAGGTACAGGTCGCTAAAAAAGCATGAAAGGACCAGCGAAAGTCCAATTAAAAAAAAAAAACTTTCAATTCCCTGCACTTAGACAAAATTGATTGTTCTCCGATTCATGAGAAACTTCAACTGTGTCAAGACAATTGTTTGTATTGCTAGTCTTTTTATGTTTCAATGAAAAAGTAACTGTTTCAAGGATTTCCATATGTCATAATTAAGTATTTTCTGTGCATCGGAAGCCAAAAATGGCATCAGCTACCATACTCCATAATGATTGTGTACTTTGCGAAGCCATTTTTGCCTTCGCAAAAAACACACAATTTAAACAATATTTAGGTGGTGTACCCCCCTGCCCAACCCTCCGGGGATTACAGGCGTGATTTTATGATATGTATTAAGTATTGCATACTGAAGTTTAGTAAGTGGAATTTGTAGAACCTTCAACACCTCAATGAACCATTATTCACGCAAATAAAGATTATTCTATTCTATTCTGAACATTTCAATCGAGGTAAACGAACTTGGTTGAACCGGGTAACATCGCCAAAAGGCTTAGATACTAAGACTTACTACTTTAATTCATCATCAAGGGTCAGACCCTTTTGTTCAATATGATAACTTCGGACTTTCTCTATTCAGAGATGAGTGATTGATTATTGATACAATGAACATCATCAGTGCAAGTCTAATTGCTAGCATATTATTATCAAACCGCAATTACAGGCCTATAGTTAAGTTAAAAATAGTATCTATAGTCAAGTAATAAGTACCGTCAAAGAAAACAAAGCTAAGCTTTTTGTCAATGTTGTGTTTGCCCGTAATTGGCATAAATATTAGAATATTACCATAAGACTAAATGTATCTATGTCCATATACAAGGTTTTGTTTTGCATCCTCGTCAAATTTCAGGAGATGGTCACAAAAGACATAAATAATCAATTAAAAACACGGTACCAAGTTAATTATTGACAAACGCTGATTTTTTTGGTTTGACAATAACCCCCTTAACGTGAACCTTTTTTCAGAATAACCCCCTAACGTGGTTTAGGGAATAAGAAATTATCGAATAAACATTTGAGATTTTTTGTATGTGCGTAAGCGAGGTTATAGGGCAAGAACCAGACGGGCCGCGTTTAAAACACGGGTGGTTCACACGTACCGATTTCCGTAAATAAGAAAAATAATAAAAATTACCTACCCATTTTATTATTGATTCGGGACGAGAATCATTAGTTACCTCCTTGAATTTGACGAGGATGCATAACAACACCTTGTATGTGCTGTGGGTGAACCTTAAATAAATAAATAAATAAAGCTAAGAATTCTAACTTTTGACAGTTCTTATCAAATCAATCAAGATCATTTATTTCAGGCCTACTTGAAATAAATGATCTTGATTGATTTGATAGTCACAGGCACTTTTGAATAGTCAAACAACAATAAAAATGAAGCTACAGTCCCAGTCGCAAGACATAATAACGATGAAAGTACTGTAGTTGCCCATTCCAAAGCGTAGATCTCTATGGAGAAGAAGAAAACTCTATGGACACTCTTATAAATCAGAATCATGTTCTTCAGAATTTTGTTACAAAAACCTTACTTCAAGCAATTACTGAACTAAATAATAATAATCGTATCTTAAATAATGACTTTTATTCAAAATCAAAATATTTTTATTTCACATAGGCCTACATGGGCACTTGTAAAACGTCGACAAAAAGGTGCTCGGTTCGGGTTGGTCGTTTCCTATGGAGAAGAACCGGCAAGAAACTCCATGGTTACTCTTTTAAAATCATTTGGCTTTACAATTTTTCTATGTTACAGCATTGGCACTTAAGTATGAGTGGACATCGTGGGCCCGACAATAAGTCGTTGCTTACTACAAAACGTAGAACAAGATAAAAAGTTACCAAGGATCTAGGAATCTATAAGGCCTACAATGTCCATACATTTACAAACAATCGGTAAATAAGAAAAAGAGTCTATACAACAAAAAAAAAAGTAGATATTGCAAAAAGACTAGATTAAACAAGTGACACAAATGTTGTCATCCGTGCTGTAACTATTCTAAACAAAATGGTGTAATTATTAAGAAACTATTGTATTCAAGTAAATACTTTGAATTATTTATAGATACGGGTGTAAATGTAAAATCCGTAGCTGCCTGGATTTGCCAGTTTAGCATCCTGCTTATCCGTCCACGAATACAGGCCTGGAAGGTGTCACACACCTACAAACACATCACTCTAATCTGTCAAGAAGGTACATTACGATAATTATAATCATCAATCTACAATTACCAGTTTATCATTCAAGTTTGGTGATTTAGGACCACAGATAATGAAATACCAAGAGCACCTACTTCACGTGTCTGGCTTAAGCATTTTATGCTTAACTAGCTGTACCCGCGACTTCGTGTAAGTGGAAGAATTTTTAAAAATAGAAGTAGCCTAAGTTACTCCTTATTACATCAGCTATGAAAGTCGCGTCAAAATCGGTCCAGCCGTTCCGGAGATTAGCCGGAACAAATAGACAGACAGACCGACTGACAGACAGACAAAAATGGTAAAAAATGCTATTTTGGTATATGTACCATATATACATTCATATGCATGTAATAAAAATCGGTTATTTTAATATTACAAACATACACTTCAATTTTATTTATTTGTATACAGTAGCCACATCTGTATAGATTAAATAAATAAATATCTACTACTACTGTGTAAGCTTATTTGTTTAAAATAACGTTACAAATCAAGAACTTAACTCTGGACATTTAAAGAACAAAAAAAGTCTATATTATTGTATACTTTCTTGTATAGTAACTAAACAGTGGTTATGAAGTCATAATAAATGTAGTCTAAAAATTACACACTTGGCTTTCATACGGATTGTGGTACTTGCGTATGCTAGGAGTATGTATGTCTGTCTTTAGGACACTTATTGCTGGTTCTAGTGGTTCAAGTTCAAGTTTTAAAACTTCTAGAAATTTTACAGGCATACAACATTACAGCAGTGTAATTATGTTACTGCTGACCATCCAACAATACACGACGAAAATCCCAATATAACCTTCTCCAACCCAAGAAGTTATATCATAATCTACGCAAGTGTACCCCTGCATCAGTGCACTGTTGCGATAAGTAGTCAGCTCGACAATTACGAGCACCATTAAGCAATGTGTTTCACTAAGTTGAACTTAGGGTGGTCTCTCACGAGTCAGTCAGGCAGTAGCGAAGTTATGCAGAGTAAATCAGGAACGGCGGAGTAATATTTTGTGGTAAATTGGATTACTGGACAGTCTCCATGAGTATGGATTTGAGGTTTAAAGCTCAAACATGTATTTTTTTATTAGTTTTTCGTTTTAGTCGATAGAAGATACTGACCGTGAATGTGCCTTGGTATATGGCATGTCACCATCAGAGACTTCATGGACGATGGTGGGCTGACCTTAAAGCCTAGATTTGTCGTCTGTAGCACAAGACCGAAATGATTGGATACATGAAGGAAGGCCTGTAGTTGCGTAATAAGGCTATAAAAAACTATTTGAAGTCCAGCTGACCTACCATAACGTCTTAAAGCAGTATTGTTTTACTCTTATTCCAGTGTAGGAAAGAGATGACGCTATACATGCTGTATAGCTCAGTCTCTTTCCCACAAATTTTACAACATCCACTACTGGTGAAATTATAGCAACAAAACGAACTATTAGTCAACTATTTTACAAAAGTCTGCACTCTATCGATAAACTTTTCAATGGTACTCCAAAAAAAAACTTGAAAACCAAGCCATGACGAAAAGAAAAACCGCATTTTTATGCAACCGCACCTGTAAGTAACAAGAACAGGGCAGTATCAGTAATTGATAAATCGATAAATGAATACTAGACGTTGTCAAGTCTGCCTAGTACAAAAATAAAACGCACAGTCACCAAAAGAAAAAAGTAATAAATTGACAAGGCAGTCTTTTTTTATCTTAACCCTTATTATTTCTTTATTATAACCATTATCTTGCGCTTATCCCAATTCATTTAGGGTTGGCGCAGCATGTCTTCTTCTTCCATACATCTCTATTACTCGACACCTTATAATTTCTATTTCTACTACTATCTAAAACTCTAACTCCCCATATACTAGTCCCTTTATTCCCACCCCATCCATTTGACAATTCCCAGTTCATCACACACATATAACGACGCCACAAACAGCACCCTAACAGTATATGCATGTTATGCAAAAGTATACATTTTAGATGAAGAAGGATGCTGGCGTGCCTGGTAATTAAAGCGTCATGAAAATCGCCGAGTATTTGAAATAATAATAACCCGACGTAAAGCCTTTGATGTCATAGCGGCATTTAATGGCTTTGGAGTAGTATTTTGATGAATAATTATCTTTCATTAGCTTCTTACGTGTGTAAAAGGCCTGTGCCGTTGGCAAGGTAATTTGGCGCTTAAGAGTTCAATTTTTAAGAGTTACTTGTGATTGAAGAAAATGTTTTGCTCTTTTTTTTGTTGAAAAGTAAGGTGGCACTTGTTTCAATCGTATTGTAAATGACAAAGTGTTAAGTAGGTACCTTTTAATATTTCTGATGAGCGTTAAAATTATAATTCATAATAATATCTTTAATGCTTCCAAAGTATATTACTTCCCCTAGTATTATGAATGCATTTCTCAGTATTCCGCGTTTCAATAGAGCTGATAAATTATTTGAGATAAGACCGAGTCGCATCAATGCCACTAGAGCTGCTTATTCCCTAAGGAGATAACGCGTTAGCACTCTCGTAGTCTCTGCAATATTCAACATTTTCAAGTAAGCCGTTGCAAAGAAAGATAAAAGTGTTAGCGTCGTATTGAAATTTCCCGCTGAAAATATATAAAGAAAATACGCTTTTTCCAGAAATAATTAAACTGCAACCTGCAACGTACATTTTCCGATAGAAATATTTCCACGGAGGGAGAAATAATGTATTCAATTTGCTGTGCGAATTTTTGGCACAAGATCTTTTATCGCACTTTTACAATACTGACGTTTTGCTCCAGTGATACTAAAACTTGCAGTATAAAACAAACTCTCCGAGGGCTTCGTAGTAAAATCTTGAGTTAAGTGCGAGATTCAAGGTTTAGGTCCCGTACGATGTGCGTAAATAAATAATTTACACTTCTGAGACCTAAGTGTAAAACGTCTTACCATTTATTATTCATGTATTGACACGATTTATGGTACTTTTGTAACGTAAATCCCGTCGATACATCTTTACGAGTTCACTAAAGTTATTTAAAAAGTTAATAAGAGTACTTACCAATAAATCTACTAGCACTCTTGGCTATAGTTTCAGTGATTTGACAGCAGAAGGATATGGAAACGAAGCTTAAAAACACGCCTTGATAACTTTTCTTGATCATTGCTCCTCACTTTTGGCGCTGGCCAACTACTGCGTAAACTCTTGCATTTTTTTGTTTTGAAAAAAATATTTTTGTTAAAACTTCACTTTTCACATTATATTTTTTATTTCGCGTTGTTTTGTTTTTATTTGAATTTAGCGCTTGAAAAGTCGCTTTTAGAACCGTGTCGATTGGTTGCTCGGTAAAGGTCGAGAGCTCTCGACACGTGAGAGCCGACTGAGCAAGGTTCCACTAACTGGAACGGGAGAAATGGACCACTGCGCAGTACAGGCTTAGCTCTCCGCTGTGTATTTTTTATTTCAAACAACGTTGATGCAGGAATTTCGTTAGGTTCACGCGGCTTTTTATATGCATAAAATGCTTTGAGTGGTTTGGAATTAAAAAGTTTTTTAACTCAATATTTACAATTTTGTCGAGTCATTCTTGTTACTTTTTTTTACATATGTTTCGTAAAATGTTGAATTCTTTATATTTTGTTGGCCAGGTGTTCCGTAAGTTGAATTTATGTCGAACTTCAGCGCTTTGAATTGATGCATTAAGTTTACTTCGAAGGCAGTTTCTACATGGAAGATCGTTTATATTGATAACGATACTTCGCTTCAGAGAGGATGGATTCAGGCGTCTTATGTACACTTCAGGGAGATTGAGTCGAGTCGAAGCAGTTAAGTTCAATACGTTTAAGATATTCTCTCAGATGTTAGTACCATGAAATGTTGTATTGTATTGGTTTAACTCAATCGCGTGTTTATTTATTTGTGAATATTGTTTAGGTGTTTGTGAATATTAGAAAATAACTAACTAACCTTGTGCAAATCAATATATCAGACAGAAAAGAGATTGTTTTATTGAGTTCCTAATTGTTTGAAACCTTCTATGTCGAACTCTGTTACACAATAGTCATTAGGGAGAATGAAATGTAATCAATATACAAGGCAGATACCGTAACAAACCAGAAAATTGCTAACCAATGAATTTCAGGAACTTTATGAAATATTATAAGGCTCTGTTATTTCTTCCAGAACTTTATTATTAACGTTCAATTCGGTTTTCTGTTAAAATACAACGTTCATGAAGAATCGAATAGAAGAATCGATTGGTCTAACAATCGTTGATGTATCGAGTCCTGTTAGATTAAGCACTGGCTATCCGATTTGTTTTACAGTGTGTGAACAAAAATAATGGAATGTTGGATTTATAAAATTGATATCGGATTTTTTTGTGTATTGTCGCCTAAGCTTTTAAGGCCTACTGGTATAATTCGGTTATGCAATGATTTTAAGTCGACCGTAGAAAATATCTCCTATATTTGGATAAATAATAACAGCCGCTCGGGTCGATCTTCACGTTAAGCCGCGCTTGCATAGGTTGGTCCGTGGATGGGTGACCATCAATTACATACCGAGTTGCCTCCGTGCCTCGGAAAGCACGGGCCGCCCTTTGGTCCCGGCTGTCATTTGTTCATTTTTGACAGTTGTTAGAGGAAGTCAGTGGCCCGAAATTCTTCAGCTCAGGGATATCGCATTAGGCATGAACTGGGTTGTGGAGGTTAGTAAGGAAGTCGCTTTATACAAGGTGTTGATTTGCATCCTCGTCAAATTGAAGGAGGTAACTATGCTTATGACTCTCGTCCCGAATCAATAATAAAATGGGTAGGTAATTTTTATTTTCTTTCTTTTTTACGGAAATCGGTAAGTGTGAACCACCCGTGTTTTAAACGCAGCCCGTCTGGTTCTTGCCTTATAACCTTGCTTACATACATACAAATAATCTCAAACGTTTGTTCGATAATTTCTTAGTCCCTAAACCACGTTAAGGGGGTTATTCTGAACTGACAAACTTAAACAACCAAAAAAAAACAGCTTTTATTAGTAATTAACTAGGTACCGTAATTTTAATTGATTATTTATGTCTTTCGTGACCACCTCCTGAAATTTGACGAGATTGCAAAACAACGCCTTGTATAAATTACTGGTATTCAGATGTATTCGGTTACTATGGAAGCCGACCCTAACTTCGTTGAGAAAAAACTCGGCAGACGATAATGGCCGTGTACTTAAAATATTAAAAAAAAAAATTTGGACTTAATTGCAAATTAATTAATTTAATACATTGTTCCTTTCAGTGATAAATTAATCTTTCCAAAATTTAATCCCAAATTAATAAATGGCAAAACAGGGCAAATAAATTCCGTCCCGAACAATATGATTGACGGAAACAGGTTCCTAGTTTATTGAAAATTTTGAAGTGCCCGTCTGGGCTTCTTTTGACACCCTATTTTTAGATTTCGGGCATATTGAGGTTAGCTAAAGTTCCAGTTTGGGAATTGAAAAGCTTTTCAAATGTGATTTTAGAATTTCATACTAAGATGATAGTGCTAAGGGGGATGTGTAGTTTAATATTAATACAATATCATTTACAATGCTTATGGAAACTGTGTGTGTATCAATGAAAAAATCATGTTTTTCACGAAAGTTAAAATAGCTGATTCGAATTAACAAAAAGTTTTGCTGTGAATTTTCTAAATAAAACTTATTATTTTGGTATTGTTTGGAAAATTGTCTATTTTGTCGAATAAAAGGGTTTATTAATAAGTGTTTCTTAAAGCTAGAGATGTTCATTACTTGTCTATAAGCAAGGTTTAAAAATAACCTTTTGGATAATACCTACAGTATGCATTTTCATGAAATAGTAGTTTTTTTTTAAATCTCCTACGGAAAATGTCAACAATATTGCGTCAAGATACGTGTGCTGAATTCATGATAATAGTTTGCAAGTCGTTGAAACTTGAACCCTGTATAAAAATGATTAAAATTAAATTACGACAATTATGACGAAGCGTCAGCCAACACCAATCATCACGCAAAATCAACAAGTCAAAAATAACACCCCTAATAAAACATTTTGAAACGGAATATCCCCTCATTTACAAGAGTATTCGCATAAAATACTAACAGGTCGTTAATTACTTAAAACACTGCACTATGGTTGTGTACCGTTAAGGGGAGGGAGGGGGGAAACTACGCTGAAACACCCTGCCGCAAGCTAAAGTCATTTGTGTAAAATTTTTGTTTGTTTGTTTGCCTGTGTGTTTGTGGGAGCAATGTTCGCTCAAGTTTTCTCTTATTGGGCATATCAAAACATTTTTCGTTTGTGTTTTTTTATTTTGCGTGGTTTTTATATGTAATATTGTGGTGGGTCGAAGATTATAGTATTGCTTTTTATACAGGGTGGACGCACAAACTTAAACTAAAACTGCACTTTTGTAGGTTTTTTTTTTAAATTGACTATTACAAAGGAGGCTGGCGAAAATGGACCCAAAGAATCTAAAAATTAACTAAACTCCGTTCCAGTGTAAATATAAAATAATTATAACTACAGTTTTATGAGATATTTATTTTTAAAATATTGAATTTTTAGGACTCGGGAATCAAAAGTTATAAATATTTTCAATTTACTAAAATTAAGTAATCGTGCAATTACAAAACGCAACTTTTTTCCGATTACGTTCCAATCCAATGACATGTGTTTTTGCTCAAGGGTTTTCTTACTACAAATGGCTCTTTCTCTTAGTTTTTATACATTCTATTATGTAAAAAATTCATAAAAAATAACATGCAAACCTGATATTAAAACGCCAATTAACAATGCAAAAGCATTTAATAAAAATGGAACAATGGCGATTTTATAGTATTTCTTATAAAGGAACGGTATCAATGATGATCGATTAAGTCCCGTCACTACTGTCATTGTCAGATCTGTGATGATCTAGTCCATCGTTATGTTTGTATTTTTGTCTGGGATTTTATGTTTATCATTGCGATTTTGTAGATTCTCGACGACTTGGCCTTTACATCTTGAACTGAAGATAATGCACCCTGTCATAGACTACCTACCGCATTCTTCTCTGGATATTGGACAATGAGTTGTTTTTGATTTGGACTTTGATTTTAACCACAAACATGCGTTGCGTTAATTTCTTCTTCTCTTACGACTTACGCTCTTACAAAGGAGTCGTCTCTTTGATGAAGGTGCTCAGGGCTTTGAAAAAGTTCAGAGATGGGTGTATCCACGTGATGTTTGTTTATATTTGTAAAAAAACATGTATTTATATCATAAGTTAAGAACTTATTTAAGATATCTATCTGAACAACAAACTGAGATTCGTTTAGCTTTTATATGTATAAATACATACTGTTGTAATCTTATATTAGGCTCATTCTTACTGTTGCCCTATACTTTATCGGACTAAAACAGTATGCAGTAAAAGACTGGCCGAGGTAGCAGTAGTGTATTTTACTGAGATCTTTCAGTCATCAAAATAGAAGATGGGTGGCTGTCGCATTTTGTCATGAAATATTTATAGCTAATATTTATATACCCCTCCACAGGTATCAGAGGTCTTCGACCTCTATATCATCTTTAGACATTTCTGTTTTTCTTTTGTTACTTAAGGAACTCTTTATGTTTATTACATTATAGGTGAATTTATTTATTTTAACATAATTAATTAATTCCAGATAACAGGAGACGACTGCCTTTGTCACTCATGCTGGGGGCTGATAAGCTGCGACCCTGAAAATGAAACCCGACAGCAACTTGGCCATCGTAACGTCTGTGTTGCATAAAATAAAAACTATGTAAAAATACCAAAAAATAAGATTTATTACTCATACTTTTTGTATTCAACAAACCCTGCTTTTCAATAGCTGTACATAGCTAGTCAGCTCTGGCTGTTATAATTTATGTAAAACAATATTATCTTGTCTCAGCGTAATAAGAATCGTTTTACTTGACTATAATTCGCTTATAGATCAAAATCGTAACGACATAGTTTTAATAGTGATTGAACTAATTACAGGGTTGGTTTTGGCTTATGACAAGAAGTTTAGTCTCTAGCTGCAGTCTAGCAGTTTTATGATTCATCAATTAGGTACAGGCAATGAAGTAAAAATTCTGGTTTTGGCTTATGACAAGAAGCAAAACACGTAAAGTCAGAACTAAAACTGCGAGGGAAATACAGTAGTTCGAATCTTCCTTTATGAGTCGTCTTATGTATTATTATATTTTGATTAATCTTAATTACGGAGACATTCCACTGTTAAAAACCTTAGTCGTAAGATTTTTAGGTTATCTTGTAAATAGACGTATATCTCTTTTCTCCCAACTTTTCAGTCTTACTTTCCATTTACTTTTCTGATAGTCTTTAGTCGTTTTATAACTATGTATAAGTTGCTATAGTGAACGCTACCTCTAAGAGTGGGTCCCAAAATACATGTAGTCTCGCCCGTGTCCTTTATATGTGGAATGATGTACGTGGTATTCGATTGTGCCTTGAAATTTCTTATTCCCAAAACCACGTTAAGGGGGTTATAATGACATACTGTTAAATTTAAACAACAAAAAAGCAGCATTTATTAATAATTAAGTAGGTACCGTAGGTAATTCAATTTGATAATTTATGTATTTTGTGACACAACCTGAATTTTGACGAGGATGCAAAACAACACCTGGTAGTTAGCGCATTAGGCTTGGAAATACTGCAGAAAACAAACTGTGTACTTGGCACCCTATATTTTCAAAGTTAAAGCGAACAGCAGTATCTACATAGCTAGTTACTTGCAGCCTTGTCTGTATTCTTACAACCATTCCATATGAGCTTGGTCTTGGCAGCTCTTTAGAAATATGACAATATGTTTCTGAAAAAGAAACCATTTTGTTAATGAGCGTAAAGACCTAATAGGGAAAATAAATGTCACTGCAGCAGCTGAGACTAAGACATACATTATTTTAGTACAATCTTAAATAAATACCTTTTCTTTTTTTAAGGATGGGAAACCATCAAATGACTTCTCCCGCTCTGGGCGGAGCGGTAGGGAGTGTCAGACTTGTACTGACTAAAACCCATCCATGTTCCTTCTTAGCCCTTTGTGTTCCAGGGCCGCGGTATCTCTTTCGAACAACCCGCAGCCCTGGCAGGCATCGGCCCTCTCGGGCCCCTTCCTGTTTGCTGACATCTCCTTGAGGCGCGCGTGGAACACGTACGCGCCGTCGACACGGCCTGTCGTCATGAGACGGACGGACGGTGAGCTAGCCCATTACTCACCGTCCACAGGCTCGCGCCTACGGTGGCCGGGGGCCACTGGTTGCCCCCCGACGCCCGGGGCGTCTCCCGCGGCGGCTGGGACGTGAGGTTCTCTCCCTCTCACGTTCCGCCACCTCCTTCGCTAGCATGACTGCTTCGCAGAAGGAGGCGACGGCATCCCATTCCCTCTCGCTCCGGACCATGGATTGAACCAGGGCCGGACGCGAGAGGTCGCCGCCGCCAATCGCCGCTACGAGGACACGGCGGTGCTCAGCCCAAGCGGGGCAGAGCTACACGGTGTGTCTTAAATAAATACCTTACTTATATATTTTTGCACCACTAATTGATCATCGTCTTCCTGCCCCTGCCCCATTTTACTCGGGGTCTTCGCAACACGTTTTCTTCTTCTTCTTTTTATTTATCACGAAACAACAATTTATTTACAAAAAGGTCAAAAATTCAAAACTTGTTTTAAATGGTAGGTCTCATCGCACAAATCGATCTCATACAGACTGCTAATACTGCGAAGGATTTGATTGTGAACGTTAGAAAGAGAATGAACTAACTCAGTGAAGTAATTCAAAACTAGCTTATGTCCATGGCTTCGCCCGCGTTTTGTTTGGTAATTGTCTCACGGAATCGTACTATCCAGATAAAAAGTATCCTATGTGCTATTTTAGACTATTATATATCCTTGTGCCAAATTTCATCCAGATCCATAGAGTAGTTTTTGCTTGAAAGAGTTACAAACATCCATACATCCTCACAGACCTTCGCATTTATACTAGCTGTCCCGCGCAACTTCGTCTGCGTCACATTTTCCCCGTTTTCGCAACATTTTTCATTGCTGCTCCGCTCCTATTGGTCGTAGCGTGATGATATATAACCTATGTCCTTCCCTAGGTTGAAATCTAACTTCTTGCCCAATTCCATTAAGATCCGATCAGCCGTTTAGTCGTGAAAAGGTAACAAACAAACATAAAAACAAACAGTGACTTTCGCATTTACAATATTTGTATGGATTGGTAGGATGACTCGACTCGAATGACAGATAATAATGTGCATGTGTATATTCGAAGGCCGAAGCTATTGACCCTGACCTAGAACGGTTTTTACCAACCTCACCATCAGCATAGCGACAAAACTAAATGCAACCAGAAACATCAATTTTAAATTCAAACTTTCTAACCCCCTGTTTGCCGCATACCTATTTCCAAGCCAAAGAGAGTCTAAAGCTGATAAATTCTAAAACGGTGCAGGGTTACGTAAAGGTCGCACTTGCAGCCTAGTGTTACATCATATGCGGATTCGGAAAAGTTTCAACTCGAAATTAAGCCTCTTTTGACTCATACATTTTCATTTCCTCGACTATTATAGGCTACTTCGTTGGTAACTCCTTTTTTCAATTAGCTTATTTGCATAGTATGAAGTTGTGAACACAGGGTTTAGCCTGTATTGTTCATAAAAGTGATATATTTGGTAGTGAAATGCTACGATAGGTCAAGTGGTTATGGTCGTATTTGAAACGTTTTTTGACAGTGTTTTGCATGGTGATACTATTGAAAAAACATAATACAAAGACTATGTTTTTGTTAGCAGTTCCATGATTATGGGTATTTATTAAAAGTGTTTGCTGAGAAGAATACTTAACCAGTGAAAACTTAAAAATAAATGTATCGCAAAGATTTTATTTTTACAAATAAGCTTTTATTTAAATACTTATAAAAAAAGAATTTATTTATTAAATTAAATCAAACCCATCAATTTATTAAATTATTCATTTTATATGATTTAAAAGCTTGTCGCGAGGACTATTTGTGTGATGAATTTCGCTACAAGCTTTCAAAATATTAATATTGTGTTTAGTGTGTTCAAAATATTTTTTACTATGAATATATTGACTATCCCCTTGTCATTTTCGCTGATAGACTATAATTTATCAATATGTTAACGCTCTCAGGTTGTAAAACCTTATTTAAATTGCAGTTAAAATTAAACTTTAAATTTTAACTGCACTTTAAATACATTTTAAGCGCTAACATTATATTTTTTCTTCCTAAATTGAAGTTAACACTGTTAGTTTGGCCGTAAGCCAGGTTATGATTTATTTTACTAGCACGTAAAACTGTTGTTATTTTAGTTTTCAACATTTCACGTCACTCACGAGACTCATTTGTTATATAAAACGGCCTGTAATCATATACTGAATTAATTTTAGAGTGTATGAAGAACATAAGCTCGTGGAGCTTTTGTTTTTTCTCGTGGAGCTTAGGAGCTCGTGGCTAAATATTAAGAGTGCACCGAGTTTCTGGCGGTAGGTATCTATGCGCTCTGTGTATGTGTGCGTAAGACAGGCGCGCGTGACGCTCCGGGAAGAGTGACGGCTCTAGTTAAAATGGACGGAACGCGCGCTAATTTAGGTATATCTTTCATATTATTAAAACCAATTCATATTTTGAAAATCTGAAATGTATACGAGAAAACATGTAGTTTTGTTATTATTTAAAAGCTGATGACCTTCCGTGAAGGTTTTACGCCGTACTGAGGATTTATTTTCTTTTTAAGACTTTACTTAGGCATTATTTTTAATAGAGAAAACTACAAGTAATCGTGTTTCTAAAGTGTATGATTTATAGAGTGAATCCTTGAATATCTTACAAATTAATTTCATAACTAAAGGTTAAGAATAATGATGCAGCAAGGGATCATACGAACGGAATTATTTCGAAATTACGTATCGTTTCCTCGGTGCGCCGTTAACACGCGCACGGGTCGATCTTTAGGGTTTAGCCGTGCTTGCCGAGGTTGGTCCGTGGATGGGTGACCATAATTACAGACCGAGTTTCCTCCGTGCCTCGGCAAGCACGTTAAGCCGTTGGTCCCGGCTGTCATTAGTAGATCTTTGATAGTCGTTACGAGTAGTCAGGAGCCAAAAAGTCTGACATCCAGTCTTACCGGGGGTAAGGGGTATCGTATTACACAGTTACTGGGTTGTGGAGGTCAGATATATAGTCGCTTCATGTAAATAACTGGTACTCAGCTGGATCCGGTTAGACTGGAAGCCGACCCCAAGATAGTTTGGGAAAGGGCTAGGGCCTAGGCAGATGATGATGTGAATCATAAAATCATGGCTGTAACCCTCGAAGGGTTGGAAAGAGGTGCACTTATTAGTAATAGTACACCCATATTTCACCAGTTATGTTTAAGTTCCTTGTAGAGAGGAGGAGCTCGTGGCTAAATAATAACAGCCGCCCGGGTCGATCTTTAAGGTTAAGCCATGCTTGCCGAGGTTGGTCCGTGGATGGGTGACAATAATTACATACCGAGTTTCCTCCGTGCCTCGGAAAGCACGTTAAGCCGTTGGTCCCGGCTGTCATTAGTAGATCTTTGATAGTCGTTACGAGTAGTCAGGAGCCAAAAAGTCGGACATCCAGTCTTACCAAGGGGTATCGTATTACACAGTTACTGGGTTGTGGAGGTCAGATATGCAGTCGCTTCATGTAAATAACTGGTACTCAGCTGGATCCAGTTAGACTAGAAGCCGACCCCAAGATAGTTTGGGAAAAGGCTAGGCAGATAATGATGTAAAACTTAACATTATGACTGTGATCCTCGAAGGGTTAGAAAGAGGTGTACTTATTCTTAATAGTACGCCCATAATTCACCAGTTATGTTTATGTTCCATGTAATAGGGGCGGGCCTATTGCCGTCCAACGGGCACAAATCCAGACTCGACTCGACGTGGCTGCTACTGAAAATACTCAATAACTTTTTCTGTGACACTTACGGCACAAAATCAATATCAAAAGTCATTTATTAAAATTAGGCTGATAATCAGCACTTTTAGAACGTCAAAATTACAATCCCCCAAAACACCCGCCCTTCGCCACTTTCTAGTGTTTTAGCTGGGAAGAAGAAGTGGCGGAACAAACTCCCCACCAACACATCTGTCTGTTAGGTTAGAAGAACCAGATTCTATACAATAGTTTTCAAGTTTACACAAAGAATCTATTGCATCAAATTAATGTCACATGTCAGCTAGCACACAACAATAATAAAAACGTACGGTTGATGCATTAATCCAAGGTCACTCAACGAGCTATGGAACAGGCTTTGCTTGGAGTCTCTCTGAGGAATCGAATCCTAAACGAGGTGTTCCGATAGAGAACCAGAGTTCTCGACATAGCTCACAGAATAAGTAAATTTAAGTGGCAATGGGTCGGGCATATTAGCCATAGAACTAATGATCGATGCAACTGGATAAGAGTTAGGGAGAATCGAGTTAAGTGGCGTGCGATTGAAGAGGCCTATGTCCAGCTGTGGACTGCTATAGGCTGATAACGAATATGATAATGACTTTGTCCGACCGAGTCGGACCCAGGTCCCCATATCCAGCAGTAGTGGTTGTAAACTAAAAAGTTTGGAATATTAATCAAATCGACGCTCTAGGAAGACACACTAACCTTACAGCTGCTGTTCTTCATAAAGTTGAGGAGGATAGGCAACCATCGTGTGACCGAACGTGCATGTTTTTTTTTTTTTTTTTTTTTTTTTTTTTTTTTTTTTTTTTTTTCGGATGGGAAATCATCAAATGACTTCTCCCGCTCTGGGCGGAGCGGGAGGGAGTGTCAGACTTGTACTGACTAAAACCCACCCATGTTCCTTCTTCGCCTTTTTTGTTCCAGGGCCGCGGTATCTCTTTCGAACAACCCGCAGCCCTGGCAGGCATCGGCCCTCTCGGGCCCCTTCCGGTTTGCTGACATCTCCTTGAGGCGCGCGTGGAACACGTACGCGCCGTCGACACGGCCTGTCGTCATAAGACGGACGGACGGTGAGCTAGCCCATTACTCACCGTCCACAGGCTCGCGCCTACGGTGGCCGGGGGCCACTGGTTGCCCCCCGACGCCCGGGGCGTCTCCCGCGGCGGCTGGGACGTGAGGTTCTCTCCCTCTCACGTTCCGCCATCTCCTTCGCTAGGTCTCGAGAGGTCACCGCTGCCAATCGCCGCTACGAGGACATGGCGGTGCTCAGCCCAAGCGGGGCAGAGCTCCACGGTGTGCTCCACCGTGTCCTCAGGCCGATCCTCACAATGGTAACACCCGGGCGTTTCCTCCCGCCCAATTCGGTGCAGGAACCTCCCGAAACAACCGTGACCGGTGAGGACCTGCGTCAGGCGGAAGGTGAGGGCGCCGTGCCGCCTCTCTAGCCACTCCTCAAAGAGGGGACTTATCGCCACTATTGTGGCGTGCCCTGCACGTGGTTGCGATAGTCGCTGTCTCCATGCCACCATGAGATCGCGCCGGAGGTCTGTCCGCTGAGCGACAATTTTCCGCGGCAGCGGAGTTTCCCCCCGGCGTAGTGCCTCCGCGCGCCATTCATGCAGGCGCGCGAGGACCATCGCCTCCAGATCCCATGGCGGCAATCCGGCCAAGAGGCTCGCCGCCTCGCCGGAGATCGTGCGGTACCCCCGGATCAGCCTTACGGCTACCACCCTCTGGGGCGCGTTCAGGTAACGGGCGGCTCGCCGCCTCAAAGAACGCGCCCACACCGGGGCCCCGTAAAGGGCCATGGACCGCACGACCCCCGCATAGAGCCTCCGGCAGGAGGCGTTTGGACCCCCTAGGTTGGGCAAGAGCCGCTTGAATGCAGCCCCTGCCCGTTCCAGTTTGGGGGCCAAACGTCGGAAATGCTCCACGAAGTTCCACCGGCTGTCGAGGACAAGCCCTAGGTACTTCAGCGTCGACTCGACGCCGATGGGAACTCCTCCTACCGTCAGTATGGATCCCGACGGTGGCGCATTCCGAGGCCCATGAAAGCACATGGCCTCGGACTTGTGCAATGCCACCTCGAGACCCAGTTGCCGGATTCTCTCCACGACTATCGCAACCCCGCGTTTCATTAATTCGGCCGCCGCCTCGTGCGACCTCCCCTGTGCCAGCACCAGCGTGTCGTCAGCGTAGCAAACTACGCTGACACCGCTAGGGAGGTCAGCGCGCAGCACCCAGTCGTAGCCGATGTTCCACAAGGGCGGCCCCAGAACCGATCCCTGTGGAACACCGCACGACACCTCTTGCCGATTCCATTCTCCCGTACGACCGGGGTAGATGACGGCCCTATCCGTCAGGTAGTCCCCGACCACACGACGAAGGTAGGTCGGCACCCGATGATACCGAAGTGCCTCCCTTATGCAGCTCCAGGGCATGGTGTTGAAGGCGTTGGCGATGTCAAGAGACACCGCCAAGACGACCCCACCCCGAGACACTGCATCCCCCGTCGTGAGAGCCCTCACGCGCATGATGGCGTCCACCATCGAGCGCCCCCTGCGGAAATCAAATTGGTGTTCCGCAAGGTCCGGCCCCATCCCCACAAGGTGCCCGGCGAGGCGGTTCGCAATGACTCTTTCAAAGAGCTTGCCCACCTCGTCGAGCAACACAATGGGCCGGTATGCGGACGGAGAGTCCGCAGGGCGCCCCGGCTTCCGGATGAGGACCAGCTTCCCCGTCTTCCAACGAAGCGGGAACTGGCCTCTCTCCAAGCATGCGCTTAAGAGCCCTTCCAGTCGGGGCCCGAGAGCCTCCGAGGCCAGGACCCAGGCTTTGCCAGGCAAGCCATCGGGTCCCGGGGCGGTATTTTTGGCTTTAAGCCTGCCTACCGCCACTCTCAGGTCTACCCCGGTCACTTCGGGAATGTCGTCATCGTCTTACTTACTACTACTTACTGTTACTTACTGCCTTACCTTTCATTTCATTTTGCAAGTCGGTATGATGGATCTTTTACTGTTCGTGCTGTGGCCTTTGGAATTCACTTCCACACTCCTTGCGGGATAGCCCTAGCTTCGTTAGACGTGTTCAGGAAAGGAATAAGAGAACATTTTTTGTCAACATGATTATAGTATGTATATAGTATTTCATATGTATGTTGATTTATATATATTATGTATGGTATGTATTACGTTTATTATATTGTATGTATTAATTTAGTTGATTTAAGTTTTTAAAAGTACTGTTTATGCACAAAGCTGTATTCTCTTTGGCTAATACTTTTGTAAAAAAAAAATTAAATTAAAAATTTTAAAAACCCCCGACGGACAAAACCTCTAAATAACCAAAAATAAAATTCCAAGCGTGTTGCCCATGGAGAGAAAGTGACAAGAATTCAAATTTCCAAGAAACTAGACCCGTATGTTGTTTAAATCCCTTCATCAACTAGAAAAGAGGTGATGAGCTTCATACGGCTGAGCAGTTTTTCTCGAAACATAGCTAAGAACACTCTCGATTAAAATACCTTTAAAATGACACCAATTTTATCAAAATCGCTTCATCGGTTTGGGCGCTACGATGCCACAGACAGACACACAGATACACAGATACACACGTCAAACTTATAACACCCCTCTTTTTTGGTCGGGGGTTAAAAATAAGGTTTGCTGTAAGAAAACTCAATCCGTTGTATATATGCTATAGGTATATTATTTGTGTGTATATCTTTAAAATATTCTCAGTATCGCTAGTCCATTACGATTGTAAGTATAATATATGCTGAAAAATGCTAAACAAGATCTGTTATATTTATTTCTATTTTAAAATATTCAGTGTGTTAGATGACTACCTCTTTGGTCTTTTGGTCGCAAGCGCAGCTGCAGAGCATGCGGTCTAGGGTGCCATTCCCAGATCGGGCTTAGTTTCATTGGATTTTTCTATCAGGATTTTCTCAGTAGCAGCCACTGATTCTGGTTTTAGTTACCGTTGATGGCAATAGGCTCACCCCCTTTTACATGGAACTTAAACATATCAGGCGAAATGAGGGTTTAGGCACCAATGTGGTACACAAGCACACCTCTGCTTAACGCTTCGGGGATAAGAGTCGTGACGTTATGAAGTCACGCGATGATTAGCTCCACTTTTAACACCTCCATGCAAGTTAGTTGATACGATAAAGTATGATTTTTGCACGCATCCCGCGCAGATTCCCGCTCCAGATTAACTTTGACCAAAACAGTCGAGTCTGTCTGTGTACTTTTTGCAGCTGTTTGATTTTCGTCACAAAAGCGGTCTCATTCAAGTTAGACTCCCTGGAAGTTAGTAGCCTGGAGAGAGGATTCTAGTACCAAACTTCCTTCCATATTTAATATGACTAAGGACTTTAGTTTCGAGTACATAAGCACTAAATTAGTTTGCTGAACTCACGTAGGCAGCTTCTCAAATTTGCATAATGCAGTGTGTGTTTTAATGCATGGTCAGTGGGACTTGCTGAACTGAACTGATCGCTTGTGTGTATTATGTGCGTAACACAATGTATATAATTTTGCTTGTAAATACGAAAGCCTTATAAAATACAAGGTGCATTACCTTATGTATTTTATGAGGCTTTATTTTTACCGAAGGGTTAGCTTAGGTCATTTCCAATGTTCATATCTGTTTGAAACTTTGCAAATGTATTCAAAAACCATCAAACGGAGCATCAAGTGGTCAGATATAGTCGCGGGCGCTTCTAAATGGCGGTCACGGCATCTTGCTCTAAAACTATACGGCAAAAAATCTTAAATGAAAAATCTCAATAAAAATATGCTTAATGAAGATGTGCCCAATGTAAATTATTTTTAAAGAAAGGGTACCTGGATGGACGAGTAAGTTACACTACATTTTTTCCTGGGAAATAGCGTGGTAGTCAGCTATGTTTGTACTTTTAAGTGATATTTGACTGCCTGCGGCTCCACACATAGCCTTTAGCACCCTGTGACGTAAGTTGCGGAACATAATTATCATTATTTAGTTACCGAAAAAACTCAATGATCATTTGTTTATTATCGCTGTAATTATTTTGCATGACGATATGTTAGATATTTTCTTGCAATTCTTTCCTCTGGGTAAGAAACACGTTTCGCGTTGTAATTTCAGTCTATACCCTAGGGAATATTCCGTGATATAATTAATGTTAAACCTCTATTACTTGAGAAAAAGTTCAGCTGTAATCCTAGATTTTTCGGAGATAAATTGCTAGGAACTCCTTAATATTTAGGTGATATCGATTTCTCAACCCGATAGGATTTCGGTTAACGCGTTTCTTCAGGGGGGTCAATGGGGAGCCGGAGTACCATTTAAAGTATCATAAATAATGTATGAATGTAGATGGGTATAAGAGTAAAGGAAGACCAAAGAAACGATGGATGGACTGTGTGAACGATGATATGGATAAAAAGGAGGACTGCTGAAATGACGAGTAATAGAGAAGTATGGAAGAAGAAGCTATGTTGCACCGACCTCAAATAAATTGGGATAAGTGCAGCAGAATGATGTAGTTGATGAAACCTGCTGCATT
Source organism: Cerastis leucographa (assembly GCA_963082945.1). NCBI lineage: Eukaryota > Metazoa > Arthropoda > Insecta > Lepidoptera > Noctuidae > Cerastis > Cerastis leucographa. The sequence continues at coordinate 8,055,772 of OY720382.1, forward strand.
CCTTCCAATATGTTGATAGTATTTTTAGTGCCATTTGCTTCTTAAGAGCGTTTATACTTATACCCTACGGCATTCCGTACAAACTTTCAAGTCGTTATTTTCCGAAATGACTGAACAGATTTTAATGAAACTTTCTACGCATAAGCAGTATACATAGGTCTAAAAAGTTACTAAAAAACATTTTCGAAAAATAATGTTACAGCTAAATTAGACCGATTATTCATGTCATTTAGGAAAATAACGATTTGAAAGTTTTTATGAAATGCCGTAAGTTGTAAACGCTCTTAAACCATATTTCAAAGACTTGCAGAGTGTAGGAAATTTTGCCATGCCAAAAGGCATACAAGCAACATTTAATTAAAAAGGGTGTTTTTAAGAGAGTTTTTCTTGCCATTTCTTTTTTTTTTGCTTGAATTAAACACAGAACTCTATGGAGAAGAAATTGACAACTTTCTGACTACCTCTAGAACTTCTTGACTATCCAAAACCGCCTTGCCTTAACGTTTTAAGAAGTGTATGTTCTAAATATGCTTTTGGTTTAAGTTAAATTTTCAAATCAGGGAAAGTTAAATCATCGATTGATGTAAAGCGATCAGTTTATCTGTCATGATATCAACTTAGAATTCTGTTCAGTACGCAGCAGCATCTTGACGAATGCTCACAATCAATCGATTCCTTATGAATATTAAAAGCACTTACCGTTCAGATATCAAAGAGACGGGAGAATTCCATCAATCTACATGCATAATTACATTGTATTGTTATCTATGACGAGCGAGTAGTGATACACTATTTAAGAGAAAAGTGAAACATTTTCAGCATTCCTATAATTATCTTGACCCTCGTTGGTGGAGTGGTGACAATCACCGATTACTGAGTATGAGGTCCGGGGTTATAATCCCAGTTCGAGCAGGGGGAGAAGGGCTTTTTGTTAACAGGATTTTCAATAGCAGCCATGGAGTCTGAATGTGTGCACGGTTAATGGCGATATGTTTGCCTATCATAAGGGACGTAAACATAACTAGTGAAATGTGGATGTGCTTTTAAGTATACCTCTGCCGTGATTACATGCGTGATATTAATTAAATCGTAGGACAGCAAATAATTAAATACTTTAATACCAGAGAACCAAGTCTGTTATTAGAGAGTGTCGGAATGGCCGATCAATGACACCGTTATTGTTGATTTTAATAACTGTTCTGCTGGTAATCTTATCTAAGAGGAGTCGTTATGGTTTTAGGATGGTCTGCAACCAACGTTAGTCATACTAATAGTAAAAACATGTGAAAATCATTTGCAGCTATCGTCACTCAAGTGTCAAAAACAAATAATTGTATCGAAGTCAGGATGAGAGCTAATATTTTGTCGCCAGGAATTCCACCGCACTCGCAACCGGTGTGCGTGTTTAACTAGGTGTATCTTCTTCTTAGTGTGTCGATAGCAATTTTTCATCAAATATATCTGGCCTAAAATTCAGGTATGCGAACTTCGCTCACTGATGCAATCATTAGATCGTCGAGGGCGCAGGTGTCAGGGTATGCAGCGCAAGATGGGAGGTGGGCTATTGTCTATGGAGACACGCCACAATATATTGTCTCCGCTACGGCTGACTTGGCTTCGTAGTCTATTTAGAGATTTCCAAGTCGGCCACGGCAAAGCATGCGCTGTTGGAAGGCTTTCAGACGGCTCGATAACGCCGTCAGGGGGCTTAAACAGCTCCCACTAGAGATTGCATCTTGTTGTGCAGGCTTTGCTAATAGCTGGGCAAGCTGCGCCAACGCACCCAAAAAAGATTGTATGAACGTGGAAGAAGCAAAATTATTGTATAAGGGTCGTAGCATGCGGCGCTTTGTAGTTTCTGCCTACCCCCATAGAAAAGAGGCTCAAACTCACGCCTCTCCGTTTCTACAAATTTGGTTGCTTAGTGTGAAGTGAGATGAAAGCCTCTCCTTTTTTCGACCAAATTACTTGATGTCATCATCATCAGCCTTTAATGTTCCCACTGCTGGGACATAGGCCTCCTCTCTATGATAGGGATTGGGCTGTGATCCACCATGCGGGCCAAGTGCGGGTTGGTAGATGTCACATGTCTTCGAATTTTTAGTTCTAGGACATGCCGGTTTCCACACGATGTTTTCCTTCACCGTTGTGATGTGCTTATGTTTATATCACCGGGCCTTTTGAACGTTGTTTTTTTTTTGTTTACGGTCGAATGACACGCGTACCATTCGTTTTGGGCCGTTCAGACTTAATACACATCATTGAACAGAAGCTTTCATGAATAAATCAATTGTTTCGTCACAGAAATTCCAATTATTACTCAGTTCCCTGTCCGTCAGTACATTGCACAATGCGTATTACATTTGACAAAGAGAATCCAAAATACGTGGAATGCAAAACCTTCACTGAAAAGCTCACTGTGTAGTTTTTTTTTTACCAAGAACTCACCAGTGTTGTCCAACAGGTTTGAATTTACTGCAGAAAATATAAGAGCTCTTATGTTCCAAGGAACGTGGAACGTAGCGACGGGGTCGGCATGCCAAGTTAAGGTTATTTATTCCTTTACCTAGGTACTAGAAATGCGGTTGGGGTTACATTTACAGAACGTGGCTATAACACTATGCCTGCCGACACAGTTAGGTTTAAATATGTCCCTAAATAATCTTAACTAGATACAGACTATACAAGGGCATATGCGTGTTTCTGTAGTTCCTAGCTGGCCCAGAAATTAGCAATCGTTTTCAATTACATGCAAATAAATACTTTCTTATTATCATTATTAGTAGTATTTTTCTTTAAAAAAAATAAAAGGAGCCTTAGTTACTCCTTTTAACATCAGCTTTCTGCCAGTTAAAGGCTCGTCATAATCGGCCCAGCCGTTTTGGAGATCGACGAAACAAACAGACAGACAAACCGACATAGAGACAAAATATAAAAAAAAATATTTTAAAGTAATGTGTATACTTTTCAATTTTGGGTTAAGCTCGCCGTTGTACATAAGTTTTTAAATTGCAATCTGTATGTATATTTATTTTTAATTTGGTGTGCAATAAAAAATAAGAATACTTTCTTAGGGTCGATTTATACTAGCGCAGAGTCGAAGCGCATCGAAGCGTCAAATTCTTTACAACTAAAGCGAAGCCGCACGAATGCGCGCGTATTCGCCAGTATACGCGCGCACTCTTTTACGTGTAGTAGTGGGCATCAACAGCAGTGCTATTCAATCACTTGCCAGTTCACTCTCGTAGCTGAAACGTGTGTAAAATGGTTGACATTAATATTGTTATGATATTACTTATATCGAAAGTTGAAGAAGAAAAAAACGAAGAAAGGAGAAAAAGAAAGCGGAATTATAGTGTTGCGACTGATGACGCGTAGGTTCGCGAGTGGGCGCATGGATACGCGAGAATGCGCGCGCACCAATCAGCGTTGTTCGCGCGCAGACGCGCGAATTCCGACGAATGCGCGCGTCTTTTTAAAATCTCCGAAGTAATGTGTGCGTTACGCTGTGGAGTTAAGGTTGAATTTGTTATGTTCAGTTTTGGATAGACGCTTCGATGCGCTTCGACTCTGCGCTAGTATAAATCGACCCTTAGGCATTCAATGCACGTAAAAACCTGATATAACTAACAGACACTAAAATTTATTTGAATAGATAATGTATAGATCAGCAGCTTTTTAGTTCTTTCTCTCCTTTTATTTGAGATGATGTCAAGGCTATGCGATGCCCTTGACAATATTGCTCAGCCATTTCATCGCTCTCAGGGCCACTATAGTATGGAAATTGCCCAGTCAGCTATGCTAAGGCAATATGCGCGATTTTCCTCTTATTTAAAAATGTGTTATGATTTCGCGAAATGGGATGCGAGAGGGCCGTGTAAAGTTCACGTGAATACGTCGATTTTTTTATCGAAAATAGAATATTCCTACATCACTTTATTTAAATTGTTTGACAAGCAACAAGCAAAATCAGTATCATCCATAGATATGAATAAATCCTTAACGTTACGTATAAAACAACATGTGAAAAAGTATTTAAGTTTAAGATCGACGTATTTACGTTATCGAAACACCGAAGGCAAGATATCGCGCGATGGAGGCAGATCATCCGCTCCCGATGCAATCCTCAGGCTGACCACGATCCTCAGACATGAGGGACCGACCCCAGAGAGAGAGACGTTACGTTTATAGTGCGCCCTCGTGCTTGGACATCTGTAAAGATTATTTTCTTTTTCCCATTGGGGAAGGCAGATACCTGCTATAATCTTTACATACTGAAACACATATATTACATACTGAACAGAAGCAAAAGGTGCTTCTTCTGCATGCATAAAGAAAGACATTATTGTTTTTTTTTTTTTTAATAATTCTTTCTTGAGATGACGGTCTGGCTTGCAAAAAAAAAAACATGTAATAAACTGCACTACTTATATCAAAATATAAACCTGCCTTTACATTAACAACGCCACATTTAACAAACTATTAATTAATTTTAATACTAATAAATATTCGACTCCATACAAAATGCAAGCCACAGCATAAAACACCAGCCTATCAATATCCGGCTAAAGTGATTTCAATTATTTAACTTGTCCGCCGCAGTTTGACCTAGATCGTTGATTTGCTGACAGACCGGTACTAGGTAAACCTAAGGGGGGAGGGGGCGTAGGCTTGAACCAATTCCTCCTGTTGACGGTTTTATACGGAGATGGGAGATGAAATATCGAGATAATTGGGTTGTTTATGCATCTTAGTCAGTACAAGTTTGACACTCCCTTCCGCTCCACCCAGAGCGGGAGGAGACATTTCATTATTTCCCATCCGTAAAAAAAAATTGCTGTTCTGTTTTGTTGCACTGTTTTCAGAGACCGGTTATTTACGTATATCATCTTATCAGCCTGGTATCATCTGCTGCTTTGTTTTGCCCCCCCCCCCCCTTCTGCCACATTTTCCGGTTCTGTGTCCCGTATCCAGGGGTTTCCCGCGACTTTGACGATAACGACGACACAATGAGCTTAAGGCGGCCATGGTTTGTTTGGCCTAACCTTGCCCACCACTCGGTCAAAGCCTTGCCCCATCGGGCATTTCCGCGTCTAGCGTATAACTGAAGTGAAACTTATTAAATACGGTAACGAATTATAAGTATGACGGAACCTTTTTTTTATGGATGGGAAATCATCAAATGACTTCACACACTAGGGAGTGTGAGAAGTCATTTGATGATTTCCCATCTCGCTCTGGGCGGAGCGGGAGGGAGTGTCAGACTTGTACTGACTAAAACCCACCCATGTTCCTTCTTCGCCCTTTGTATTCCAGGGCCACTGTATCTCTTTCGAACAGTCCCGCAGCCCGGTAGGAAACATTATCAGTCTGTGAATACAATAATTGTATTGAAAAAAAAAAAACGATTACCTATTATTCGATTACGATTTAATTTTTTTTATTGAAACTTAAATAATTTGGCGGTATTTTAGTTCATTTAGAGGAATCTGTTTAATAATCGATAATCCACGAATAAATTTACTTAATTTATTATTATTTTGTATAACGTTGTTAAAAAAATATTTTTTAAGATAACCAGTGAATGATTATTTAGTATAAAGAAGCCTTGGTATAGAATTTATAAGTTTGTGGTTGACTACTAAGAAGTCATCTCACATTTATGGCTAGTTTATTTCATAAATATACACAAATACAAAAAAATAATGAGTGATTTTCAAATTAAAATTAGCTCTAGACTTCTTTCCATACGAACATAATTGAAGATACAGTAACATACTGTATCTTCTTTCGTTTGTGAAAGAGGTGCTGGTTTTCAAAGAATTCGTCTTTGAACTGCAGTACTCTTTTGATTCTTAATTAGCAGGATTTTTTTTAAAGGCTGCGCTGTGATTCAGTCCAAGTAGTGAGCGCAATTTTAATTAATGAAGTTCTTTTTGCCAGAAAACTTTGGCTGTTCATTGGTTCCAAAAAGTATTCTTGTTCTATTTTCGTAATGACAGCCATAATCTCGCACTATCGTCTCTATTTCTTGTCACAGAAAATACAAAACATTTTCCCACTTCCCCAGAAAATAAATATATCCCATATATTTCCGGCAGCGACCTTCAAGCTTGACTACAACACTGTCACTTATCGCCCATACATTACTTTGATTTGCTGCCCCTTCAGTGCCAACCCTAGCTCACACGAAGCCAGCATTATTCATATAAACCATTTATATTCATTGGCTGTAAATAAGCTGTTCAAACATGTTGGTACTTTAACTCCAAAGTTATATACCTTTAAACAAACTAGGCATGTGTTCATAAACAAAACTAGGCATGAACAGAGAAGTTTGCAACGATTCCTCGTGTTTGCACGGCTAGGGTTGCCTCAGATTTGCGCTTATTTAATAAAAATGGTCGGTTTTAATTTTAAAGTTTGCGGTTTCGGCAGTTGTTTGCAGGTTTTGCCAACTATAGCTAAGTCTGTCGAAACCTAGAGCTACATACGTCTACATAGTTTTGCCTCAAATGTTTTACTTCGTACGTTTTAATATTAGTTTTTGTATCCTTGAAATATTTATATAGGTATCCGAAATATAAAGGTCATCCTTTACGTAAGAGTCGGGCATCCTTTATTTAAATAAATAAATAGGTTGCCCACTGACTTGAGATCATTGATTTACAAAGGTACTCTATTTAAAGCTAAACTTAAAGCATTCCTATTAAATCAATGCTTATATTCTATATCTGAATTGGTGACAGGTAATGGTAAATAGTTTTTATATATAGTAATTTACTTTTTTGTACCTACTTACCTTTTACTTATGACATATATTCAAGACATTATTAGATTGTTTTTTTTTTGCATTTTAGATAATGGATTTATAATAATTTGACAGGATAACATTTACAATAATTTATATATTAACTATTTACGTTCTATTGACATAATACTTATCATATGTTATTGATTTTATTTTTTGTGAGTTTTACTGTTTGTTATTCATAATTTATTATTTTTAGCTGTAATTAATTAATGTACTACATAATTCAAACACAATGCAAATTGTTATGTGAATAAATAAATAAAATAATAAAATAAAATTTTTGCCATCTCTCATGATATTAGATAATAGATACTCACTGCAATAATTCTTTTTAAGTTAATTTGCTGGGCCCTAAAAGGGCATGTACTCACTAGTTTTAATTCCAGCATGTTACTATGATTGTGTACAGTGTGCAGCAAGCAAATAAAACGGCATATTATTATGTTTATTCGGTGAATTTTTCACCGAAATGGTTATTGTGATTTGCTTTTTTGTGTGCAATGCATCTGACCAGAAACATGCAACTACGTTTCTACGGACATACGAGGAATACATTCAAAAATTAAGAAGAATTCATGTCTCTTATAATGAATGAATATCATTAAGTAAAAAATATGAATGTTCTTCGAATTGTCACAAAACTAAGAAAATTATCTACCATTGAGACTCGGCGAAGGACCCGTACAAAATGACAGTACACTCTATCAAAAGATCTTCCCTAAAATCAATACAGTAGTTCTGCATAATGAGCAATATTAACAAGAACACTCAACAGTTATTACTTTTTCAATATCCTGCATGTATTGCATACGAGGACAAGGAAACAAGAATGCTCCGATGTGTTTGCTCACCGTTGTAAAATCCATTACATTACATTCTACTTAATTGCTTTCTTTCTTTTCTTAAAAAGAATAAGAACTGTAATTATTAAAGCGAAAGTTTAAAGTACAAGTAGAAACTTTTAGCTCCGTAGTATTATGTTTCATCATCATCTGCCTAGACTTTTTCCAAACTATCTTGGGGTCGGCTTCCAGCCCAACCGGATGCAGCTGAGTACCAGTATTTTACATAGAGTGACTTCTTATCTGACCTCCACAACCCAGTAACTGGGGAATACGATACCTCTTGGTAAGCCTGGATGTCAGACTTTTGGCTTCTGACTACTTGTAACGACTGTCTAAGATCTACAAATGACAGCTGGGACCAACGACTTAACGTGCTTTCCGGGGCCCGGCACGGAGAAAACTCGCTATGTAATTATGGTCACCCATCCACGGACCAACCTCGTCAAGCACGTCTTAACCTTAAAGATTGACCCGTGCGGCTGTTATAATTTAGCCACGAGCTCCTTCGTTCCGTTCATATTTATATATTATATTTATTGAAATATGAGTCGACTGCCTCGTTAGTTCGACTACTGACTCTTGATTTAGAAGAAAGAAAGAAAATATATTTATCTGTCGCCGGGACATGACGTGCATATAAAATTACAAAAATAAAATAAAACAATAAATTCGATTTCGATTCCCGGGTCGGGCAAATCGTTATTGGGTTCTTCCATAAGGAATTTTTCAGTAGCAGCCACGGAGTCTGGATGATGATGTCAATGGCCCCCTATTACATGGGACTTAAAAACATAACTGACGATATGTGGGCGAAAATTAGGTAAGCCTCTGCCTAAGCTTTCGGGGATTACAGGAGTGTAGTTATATGTTCTCTGAAATATCATATGGTGGTTGTAGTCGTGGTTTAGTAATACCATTATTTTGGGTCTAGACCAAAATATATGCTAACGAAATTAAAAAAAAACTAATTTAATATTGTGAAACATTTTAAATGATATAATACTTTTTTTCAAATCAAATCTTTCTTCTTTATACTAATATTATAAAGAAGAAAGATTTGATTGTTTGTTTGTTACGATTAAACTCAAAAACGACTGGACCGATTTTAAAAATTCTTTCACCATTACAAAGCTACATCTTTACCGAGTAACATAGGCTATATTATATCACCATTTTCGCGGACGAAGTCGCGGGCCAAGTGCTAGTCCTACTAATATTATAAACGCGAAACTTTGTAAGTATGGATGTTTGTTACTCTTTCACACGAAAACTACTGAACGGATTTGGATGAAATTTGGCACAGGGTAAATTTATAACCTGGATTAACACATAGGATAATTTTTATTCCGATAGTATAATCCCGTGGAACAGTGATCGAACTCCACGCGTGGGAAGCTGCGGGCATAGGCTAGTTTTTAATAAATTTGTTTTGTCCTGAGCGAGACAAATAAATACTTCTTCTTTCTTACTAATTTACGTTTAATATTTTACTTTCGAAAGTGCCTTTTAATGGCCTTGTGTAAATTATTATTTATAAATGGCCTTATCTTGATTCACCTCAACTGTAATGGGCTGACTATCCCAAGTTTACTAGTGTTTATGAAAGCAAAACTATACTGTATTTTAATGCAATGTAGTTAAGCCTACTAATGTAAAACCTTTTGAATTGCTCATATCAAAACATAACGCGCTCGCTTCAGTAAACGGCTTTAATCTTAAGTCTACTTTGCTCTAGCTTGTTCATCCACTACAGTTAGTTCAAATCCTATATGTGCTCTTACCTAATTGCCTTCAAGCAATACCCATATGTTCCCGTCAGATTCACTTCAAGTTCTATTTACTTCGTTAGCAGAACGAATGTACGCAACACTGGAACTTATTCCGTGTACTCAAGGCTGATTAATCTGTGGCTTTTTTAAGGCACTTGTGTTAAAGTTTATCTTAAAAGGAACACCTGTATCGGTGTGAAGGTATTTGTTGGAGCGTGTGAATTCCTGCACGGAAAATGTGACATGGTGTAGAATGAATTAAGTCGCTAGCTAGTTAGACTAGATTCTTTCACGCATACAAAAATCCTTCAGACTATTCTTATATACTTTGGAAGATTGTAGACAACGTGCAATGAGTTTAGAAACGGCGAAGTTTTCTTATTCTTACCTAAGGGAATATTACTGCTAGGTCTGAGGGACTGTTCGAAAGAGATACCGTGGCCCTGGAACACAAAGGGCTGAGAAAGAACGTGGATGGGTTTTAGTCAGTACAAGTCTGACGCTCCCTTCTGCTCCGCCCATTTGATGATTTACCATCCGTAAAAAAAGGGTATCGTTTTATCCGGTACTAACTGGGTTGTGGAGGTCAGATAGGCAGTCACTCCGCAAAATACTGGTATTCAGCTGCATATGGTTATACTGAAAGCCTACCCCAAAATAGTTGGGCAAACTGTTCATACTGGTTTTAATTGAAACCATGTTGCAAAATAACATAAGTAATTAATGGTATATGGGTAATTTGACTTGGAGGAGCTCATGGCTAAATAATAAAAGCCGGACGGGTCGATCTTTATGGTTAAGCCGTGCTTGCCGAGGTTGGTTTGTGGATGGGTGACCATAAGTTACTTAACGAGTTTCCTCCGTGCCTCGGAAAGCACGTTAAGCCGTTGGTCCCGGCTGTCATGTTCTGACAAACGAGAACTTGGTGAGACTGTCAAAGATCCAGATCTTTGACAGTCTTACCAAGGGGTATCGTATTACCCAGTTACTGGGTTGTGCTTGTGGAGGTCAGATAGGCAATCGCTTCATGTAAAATACTGGTACTCAGCTGAATCGGGTTAGACTGGAAGCCGAGCCCAAGATAGTTTGGGAAAGGCTAGGCAGATGATGTGCAAGTTTGATTTGTTACACTTTTACCGACAAGAACCAGTTGGTTATTGCAAATAGATTACAATAATGTTTACTTTGCAGAATAAAATGTTCTTTTTACGTTATTTAGGGAACAATCTTACCAAAAAACGTCCAGTTTTACAGCACATTTTACAAAAAACACAACTCTCAACATCTTTCTAAATACTTCCTTTCCATCAAAATTGCCCGTAAGTGAGCGTGTCCAATTAAAATTGTACGGTAAAATAAATTTTCCTTGTAAAAATATATTTCGAAGAATAGGAAAGTACTCCTTATACTAGACTTTCTTTTTCGTTTCCCGACAATAGTAGATTCTTTTTAGTTGGTTCGACGTATGCTTGTTGCACTCAAGTGTACTAATATTCTGGATGTTCTATTCGTGAAGTGTTTAGTTCGTACATCTTCGTCTTACCGTTTTAGTTGTCCATTTTGAAGAGTTCTCTTTTCTTTGTAGAGGTAAGTGATTCCTTCTTGAATTTTTGTGCGTTTTTTGTTGATGTTATAGTTCAGGATTAGTTAAGATGTTGTTTGAGAGATTTCAGATAATATGTAGTTCAACAACATCTTCCTGGCCTTGTTCCATGACACTTGGTGTCGGCGCAACACATTTTTAGGGTATGGAACCCCAAAAGGTCAAATAGGACCCTATTACTGAGACTTCGCTGTCCGTCCGTCCGTCCGTCTGTCACCAGGCTGTATCTCATGAACCGTGATAGTAAGCCAGTTGAAATTTCTACAGATTATGTATTTCTGTTGTCGCTATAACAACAAATACTAAAAACAGAATAAAATAAATATTTAAGGGGGCTCCCATACAAAAAAGTGTTATTTGTCGGGCGTCGGGGGGCAACCAGTGGCCCCCGGCCACCGTAGGCGCGGGAGCGCTGTGGACGGTGAGTAATGGGCCAGCTGACCGTTTCGTCCGTCTTATGACGACAGACCGTGCCGACGGCGCGTTTGTGTTCCACGCGCGCCTCAAGGAGATGTCAGCAAATCGGAAGGGGTCCGAGAGGGCCGATGCCTGCCAGGGCTGCGGGTTGTTTGAAAGAGATACCGCGGCCCTGGAACACAAAGGGCGAAGAAGGAACATGGATGGGTTTTAGTCAGTACAAGTCTGACACTCCCTCCCACTCCGCCCAGAGCGGGAGAAGTCATTTGATGACTTCCCATCCTAAAAAAAAAGGGGAGGCTCCCATACAAAATAGTGATTTTTTGGTCGTTTTTATAAATAACTAGCTGTACCCAGCATGCGTTGCAATGCACTTTTTACTACCCACCTACCCTATCCGACCTACCTACCCTATCCTACCTACCCTACCCGACGCTACCTACCTACCTACTCTACCCTACCCTACCTACCTACTCTACCCTACCCTACCCTACCCTTACTACCTACCTACCCTACCTACCTACCCTACCCTACCCTACCTACCTACCCTACCTACCTACCCTACCCTACCTACCTACCCTACCCTACCTACCTACCTACCCTACCCTACCTACCTACCCTACCTACCTACCTACCCTACCTACCTACCCTACCCTACCTACCTACCCTACCCTACCTAACCTACCCTACCCTACCTACCTACCCTACCCTACCTACCTACCCTACCCTACCTACGTACCCTACCCTACCTACCTACCCTATCCTACCTACCTACCCTACCCTACCCTACCGTATCCTATGTCCTTCTCCTGGCTCTAAACTACCTCCCTGCCAATTTTCAGCTAAATCGGTTCAGCCGTTCTTGAGTTATAAGTGAAGTAACTAACACGACTTTCTTTTATATATATAGATGGTATGGTATTTGTGCGCGAGTTCGACTCGCAGTTGGCCGGTTTTTTTCTTCCATTCTCCTCTGTCAACTGTCATATAACAATGTAACTGTATAACTATAATATACTCACTGGATATTTTGTGACAGTAATACTTGTTACTTTGTACATCTTGAAGAGCTTAGAAATGGTACCGATTGACAGCGTTGAAAAGGAGTTTCTTTTGAAGCTGTTTATTTTAATGTATTTTGAATTGAGAGGGTACTAATTAAATAACTCTTATTAACTTATCTTTAATAACTCTTCAAGATTCAGGTAGCGACTAGTACTGTGAAAAACTGAAGTGTTTTTTCGCTTAAAATTTTTTGTATCTTGGCTTTCATTTTCAAAAAGATAATGATGCAATTTTGCATTTCCATGCATTCCATCTCACCCTAATGAAAAGTAGGTACATTAATACCAATTGCATTATCACTCGTATTTATTTTTTACAAAGGAATAGACAATATATCAGATGCAGTATCAAACGCTACATAATCAATATTAACCTGAGCAAATACTTAGTTACAGACGATGCAAATCCGACAAAAGCAATCAGTGATATTGGCGGCCATGTTAGTTTTATTCCTGATTGAGAAATACTATCTATTTGTTATGCGGTTATCGAATCTGTATCGGAGCATAAAGTTGAATCTACACAACCGATATCCTGACAGAACAACAGTTTTTTTTTTTTTCTTAAGAGTCCTAAATAACATGTATTTATCGATATGATATTTTTCACGCATGCCTGGTTTTAATAACAGAATTCAATGATTATGGATGCCTTTTTTTACGTGAACGTGACATAATATTGAAACGAGATATATAGCCGTAAAGCAAATCGAGAAATGGCAGCTTCTAAACAGGATAGATGAAACGGAGAGCCAAACCATGCTGTGTCTCTGAGTAAGCCTCCCTCAAACGCTAACTACATAGAAATATTGTACAACACGAAAATCCGATAGTTATAGACTTCAGGGGGCCTACTCTCTTAGCACGAAATCCGTAATTTCGGCCGAACTTACGGACGTTTCCTACTCCGTATCACTTGCAGACATAAAATTAGTTAGGTGCCCGAACTAAAATTGAAAGACAACACGATTGAACAGTGGTCCTTACTCCCGATGTGTTTTCAAAATTCATGAATCGAAAAATATTAGGGAATAGGGTTCATTTCGTTGTATAAAGCTAGTTACGGACGGACGGACCCGTATTTTCGTTGACGGACTTGGAGAGTTGACCCCCAGGCCTTACACATTCTACTTTCAGCTGCAACGCCAACGACCGAAACGGAACGGAAAAATACTGTAGTACAGAAAATATTCTCGTGCGTCCACGACGATTTATGTAACCACATTTTACAAAAATAGGCGAGAAATGTGGGGTTACAAGCCTGGCTTTAAGCAATTTTGGCAACCGAAGCATTGCAAACAGAACTTTATGATTAAGAGTAAAAGTTGTTTTTATCTTAGGCCAACTTATCGACTGACAACTAATATTGCCAAAGTTTACTTCTTAGTTCGTCGCCCTTTACAAACCAATTTCAATTTATTTGGAGACTTTTAATGTGAGAAAACATTTCTTAGAATTCAATTTCAGTCTAGCACATCTAATTGATATGGAATTTAGAGATGTCGTCGAGCTTACGTAATTCCAATTTATTACACTAGGGTTGAGCAATAATTCAAGTTAAGACGAGGAATCAAGGAATAAATTACTAGAATATTAGCAAAATAATTAATGAAGTTAGTGACAATTCTGCTTTTCTTTCGGAAAACATTGAACATAAAATATTCATAAAAATGGACTTCCACAGCAAAAGACAGCATATTTTTGTAACGCTTTTTCGCAATTCTTGTAAACCTGATGCAATAAAAGCTACTTGAAAAATTACAGAACACTGAATTTTTTTTAGTAAGCTGCAGTTTTTTCGTGTTTAGTAAAACAAAAATGTTACAAAATAAGTCAACCATAAATTAAAAATGTGATATAGAATATACAGATAAAGAAAGACTATTAATGGTGATAACACAAGAAACATTAGACCTACGCAGTTTAGCCAACATTGAAATAAAGGGAGTATACAATTTTCCACAAGAAACCACACGCTACATAATTGGTCCATTCACAATCACACCATGTTTACACTGTCAGACAATTCAACTGAATTCAATAGACGGTCTACAAACTCCTACAATAACGTGTATCCTTTAGGTCTTCCCTCACTGCGAGCATGCATGTAGGTGTAACAATCTAAACTTCGATTTTGAGCATTCAGTACGTTACAAATAAGCGTCTATTTGTAGCGTACCGAATGCTCAAAATCAAAAAGCTGCCCGCCGGTGAGGAGTATTCGCCTGTTGTATGACAATCGAAGTTCCCTTTTGTACAGAAACAAGTCAATGTTTTGTAAACTTGTATTGTTACAGTGCGAAACCTGCAATGACAAAATGTGTAACAATGACTTTCATTTTATTTTGGGACAATCCCGCATAGTGATGTGGTTGCAGTGGTTTGGGAACAGTGGTTCCCAAACCACTGCAACTCCTGAAAACCAGAATCAACAGTGGCAACCACCAGAAAAGCGCCGAGACAGTAAAGCTCGACGAAGTCCCAGAGAAACAATTTAACTGTCTTGGATCCCGCAACGAAATAAACCAGAAAAAAAAGCCGACGAGTTGGAAAAACATAATTACCACTAACAATAATGACTTGTAACGTAATGCTCGAAAGCGGAGAGCAGTGGCCCAGGGTAGCAGCCCCGACTTACGAGCAGTTAGCCGTGGGTTCGAATCCAGGCTGGCGCATTACTTTGTGTAATTAATTTCATCACCGCTGCACTCAAAAACGGTGAAGGAAAACATCGTGAGGAAACTGACATGTCCTAGAACTAAAATTTCGAAGACATATGACATCTACCACCTCGCACTGGGCCCGCGTGGTGGATTACAGCCCACTCCCTCTCATAGAGAGGATGCCTGTGTCCCAGCAGTGGGAACATTATAGGCTGATGATGATGCTCAAAATCGAAGCTTGGATTGTTACATTACAGCTGAAAGCTTCAGTGTGGGACCGCCTTTACTTAGTTCCGACACAACTTTCGTTCACATCAGGGGAACACGATTGCTCTGCGGTTAGTTTTTGCTTGTTACTAACACAAACGCAAGCCCACACGGTGTTATGATTGTTGTTTAGAGTTGAAACTGGCCGGTTATAATTAGCGGCGGTGGAGTTTTAAAAAGTTGATGCACGCGGTGCAATACTGTGGTAGTTTGTTTTTTGTAACTACGGTGGAATAAAAGGAATGGGATTGAATAAGGGAAAAGGTTTTTGTTTTTCTAATGCTAATCCAGTGGTACGTTTGAGTAAGAAGATGTCACAATCTTTTGTTGCAGTTTAAAACACTGCTGGTTCCTAAACCGCAACAGGTTATGGGCCCAGCACGCTCTAACATCATGCTTGTAATCCCCGGTTAGGCAGATATGTAACTTATAATTCAGCCACATTTCGCCAGTTGAGAGTTCCATGTTAAGGTTCAACTAGTCGCGGGCTCGAACTCACTGGTGGCCGTGGCCGAAAAGCACGCTGTCTCACTTGACATCGTGCCCGACAGAGATAGTATCAGTGATGAGCGGTTAGACGCTAGTCTGCACGCACATCTAGTTCGTACGCACACACACAGCGTTCCGAAACGTAAGGCGCGCGTAAAAAAATACGAAAAGGCCTTTGGAAGATAGTGTTTTATGAAAAAACCACTGCGTGTATCAATTACAAATAAAATGTATTGAATTCTTTGATAACTGTGCTGTGTCGGTACTGACTTTGTTTTGGAAATTTGACACTTCTTTTATTACTAATTTACGACCAAAGTTGCGTTAAAATTTGCAATAAAACGAATCTTTGATAGCTCGTAACTTTTTAATGGCTTACAGACAAAATTAATAATGAGACAATACCATATCATGTTTTACTTTGGATGTACAGTGTCAAACAGTGGAGTAAAACCCCCCGAAGTTTTTATGGAAAAAATGTCGAAAAGTGTCACCTTAAGGGGGCGAGCCGACTGCCATCAACCGGGCCCAAATCCAGTCTCAAGGCTGCTACTGAGAAGTTCTTGCTGTGAAAAACCTAATAGCATTTTGCCCGACCTGGCAATGAAATCTAGAACCTAATTTCAAGCGCTTACGACTAACTAAGCAGTCAGTCAGTTGATTTAAGAATGATGTGGTCAATCAGTACCTGTTTTGTGAAGTGACTAAGAAACAATTTTGGTTTCAATTCACTACTGAATAAACTAAAATATTGTCAGCTATATTTTATTTTCGAAGAAGTATGCATATAGAAAAAGAAACTACAAGCTTAAAAAGACTTTTTATCATTTATTTTCCCGAACTTTTCTTTACTTCTTTTACAGACACCGGGACGTGACAAAATTGGATTTTTCTAGCAGTTTCGGTGAGCCGTCAAGTTTCGGTGAGCCGTCACCTGCACATATTTGAACACATTTGTATGTCCTAAATAAACAAAATTTGTTTCTTGTGATTTATGTACATTATAATAGCTGCCATAACATCGGTAAATTGTGTACCTGTATACCTATAAGTAAGAGCTCGTATACCTGTAAGTAGGAGCTCTTGGTGAATTAATAACACCCGCTGGATCAATCTCTAGGTTTAGCCGTGCTTGTCTAGGTTGGTCTATGGATGGGTGACCACCCATTAAATACCGTGTCTAGTAGGTGTGCCTAGGAAAGCTTGTTAAGCCGTTAGTCCCGGCTGTCTTTTGAAGATCTTTGACAGTCGTTACAGGTAGTCAGTGGCCCGAAAGTCTGACAACCAGTCTTACCGAGGAGTATCGTATTACCCAGTACTGAAGATCAGATGGGCAGTCGTTCCGTGTATGATACTTGTATTCAGCTGCATGCGCCTAGACTGGAAGGAGACCTCAACATAGTTGGGACGTTTGTCTTAAATTTCCAGTCGAGAAAAACAAAGTTACTCTCTTTCAAAGACTAAGATATACTTGTTTTCCCTCAGTAAATTACCTTAATTTGCAGTCGTCGGAGTTAAGAGCAGTTTCACACTTTCTAAGCAAGTAAAATGTTTTCTAGAAACACAAGCTTTACTAACCTTATGAGCAAAGAAATGTAAGGACTGAAAACTTTGCACGTAAATGTTGTTTCTGTGAAAGATTCGAAATAAAGCTGAAGTCCGTACGTCGTAAACGGACGGACAGTCAAATGTTTTGTTTTATGTACGAAATGGTAAATAGAACAAAAATAAAGTGTGGAACAGATCCACCAACCGTAGTTGTGGGTAGTAGAGGAGTAGTGATGTGGCGATTGTGAAAACCAAGTTACAGCATATATTCGTGTCAAATACTAGGAATCAGAAGATGAAAAAATTACGGTTCGGTCAAAGTCGAAGACACGGTTGGCGCAGCAGTTGATAAATGATAATGATAAATGATGTTTATTTTGCAAATAGGTTTTTACAAACACTTTTACACGTCATTTTTTTTAAACTAGATGGGGCCGGTGTTTCGTACTAGTCAGGTACGAAACACCGATACCACCGAGACACCGAAAACTCTGAGAAGAAACAGCCGAAACAAACTCAGAGGTTCTCTGTTAACTTGTTACTCTTTTAAAGACCAGACATTGCTCAATTTACATGAGGACTATGCAGATTAGTGTCTGAGATGGTCTTTTGAAGAAAGAACCACACAGATTTGAGTGGACCTGTCCAGTCAGTGCAAACATTTGTCAGTTATCGTGTAGCTCGACTTATAACTCAAGGAGCTCAACGAAATGTTGAGCGATCGACTGCTGCGCTGCATGTCGTGGGTTCGAACCCCGGAACAAATATTTGTTTGGCCTACTGATAGTTGTTCCGGGTCTGGCTGTTTGTGTATGTTAGGAACACTCTCCCACCCACACTAGGAATTTCTGCTGTATCGTGGGTGCGTTTACAAACATTTAAACAAAAAAAAAAAAGAGATAGTGGAAATAAACTTAACATCGCGCCTTTAATCCCCGAAGAGATAGGCAGAAGTGTTATTGGCGTCATCTCTGTCTAACCCTTCGAGGATTACCTACACCTACATTTCACGGTTATATTTAAGTTCCATGTTATAGGGGGCGAGCCTATTGCCATCAACCGGGCACCAATCTAAACTCCATGGCTGCTTCTGAAAAATTCCTGATTGAAAAACCTAATAACACATTGCCCGACCCGAATAGGCAGTTTTTTCAATTATATTAGTTGTAATTTTAGTTTTATTTAAGATCTCAATCAATTAAATTTAATACATTATTAGTAAAATAGGAAGATAATTTATTTCATCATAATGATTCTTTAGAATATCCCCATATTTCCTTTAGCTTCTAAGAATATGAAAATTCCAATATCAGCCGGAAAACGTTTAGAATATGCTTGCTTAATTAACGTTATATTAAATTACACTATACGGTAGAAATTCCTGAATATGACACGTTCGTTTTATTTTTCGGTCGTCTTTGCGTGGCACGTCACTAGCAGAGCATAAGAAACATATTAATCAATGGGCGGATATCGCAAATGAAGATGAATTTTCTTCCGCGTTTGTTCTTATCATTAACTTCTTTGTTAACATTCTTCTGTGTTATTATTCATGTTCATTGATGGAAGTTAAATACACATAATACTCGACAGTTTCATCTAAACCGAATTTATGTAGCATATGCTTACCAGTTTTACCACAGTTTGTCGTAGTTATGTGATTTTATTTCGTTAGACTCGGTTTCATGTGGGCAGAACATGGGTTTCGTGCTATGAGAACACACACAACACTCGATACACTGCTGTTATCGAACTAACAAATTACTTGAAATTACAATCCAACACAACAACACTAGACACCATGAATCGGAGTACAGTTCCGGGACGTCTTGACTCCGCCGCGATCAGACACTAAGATCCTCTACTAAGTAGAGGAGTGGTGGAAGTCAGATTCAGGCATCATTTAAAATACTGGTATTCACTGCATCCAGTAAGATTGTAAGCCGGCCCCAACATAGTTATGAAAAGAGCTTTTAGCCTTAGCTAGGAGGATTTGGTTGAGCAAAACTTGATTGCTGAAAACTACTTTGACGCTAATGTCGTCACACAAGAATATTAATTTGTTTGTGTTCTTATAAGCTCTGATTTTCGTTCGATCTTCCCAATAAAAGACTTCTCTCTCTTGGCGGCACGGTTGGTGCAGTGGCTTAGCGATTGACTGCTGCGCTGAGTGTCGCGGGTTCGATCCCCGCACGGAAAAAAAATATTTGTAAGGCCTACAGATAGTTGTTCCGGGTCTGGCTGTTTGTGTATGTTAGTTTAAATGTTTGTAAACGCACCCACGATACAAGAAAGAGCCTAGTATGGGGCAAAGCTTTTTTACAAAAAAAAAAAAAGCCAGGTGCTGATTTTGATCAGCTTTGAAATTCCCCACAAAACTTAATGTGATAACTAAGCCAAAGACAAACGGTCGTTCACTGCTAAGTAATTAAAAGGTCTTTTTCAGATTTTCTCATTTATTAGGTATTAAGTATAGCCTTGGGGTGCTAATTCTTCATTGTTGATTATTTCTGAACAAAGAAAATACCTAAGAAGATGTACGAATATGTTTCGGTGTATATTTTATCTAAAGTTTAGCCTAAAGACACGTCACTGCGTCATTTTAATTTAAGACAACACTCATTAAAGTTCTGAGACGGATAGCATGTATTTTTGTCTCAAATTTACTTTAGGAGATATGTAATATAATTGTTTTAGTCTGTCTGTATCATAGGCGGAGATAGAAGAATCCGTCGGCGTGGCGCTCATTTATCACTCATTTATTAGCAAAATCGGGAGGGAGTACCTTCCGATTTTCCTTAATTTTTTCTGTCAGTCCAAAAAGAACAAAAATGAGTCTCTTATTATATTATGCTAGAATCATACATTATATAAACGGTTCCCTATCCATTTGCATAAAATTTTAAGACCTAATATAACTTAGTATAATTTTGTTTGGCATAATTATATTTTCACATAACATATTATGACGCATAACAGCATACGTATAATTTTTTTAAGCATAATTTCTCTAACCATAATAATGATTAAGCATAATAATCTAAAGCATAAATTTATTAAGCATACAGTTCTAAAGCATAACTTTTTTATAAGCAAGCATACAACATGCAAGCAAGCATGCAGCAAACAAGCAAGCATGCAGCATGCAAGCAAGCATGCAGCATTCAAACAAGCATGCAACATGCAGCAGGCAGGGTTTCTGTCACGGCTCCGGCGCTGCAGGCCTTCGGCGGCCCCACGCGTGCAAATCGTCGCAGACGGCTTTCGCTCACCATCGTAGCTTCAGCTTGTTGGCCGGTTTCGCCGGCCAGCCTCAGCCGCGGCGGCTCGCTCGCAGCCGCCTGCTCCTCAGCCCGCGGGCCGCCTCGCCCCTACGCGCCTACGCGATTTTAAATGACACTCTAGGGGTAGGACAAACAAGACTACGTGGAGTCGGTTTTGCAGCAATTCGGTTCTGTCACTAACTTTTGTTGCACAGCATATTAAATGTTTAACCTAGTTAGTTTAATTTTTAGGCCTACTAACGTTATGCGAATCAAATTTATGCCAAAACAAATTAGTCTTTAAGATGATTATGCCAACATAAAATGTATGCCTAAAAAAATTATGCCGAAATATTATTATGCCAAAACAAATTGTGCCAAAATCGTTATGCCGAAGTATATTAGGACAAAGAACATTATGCGAAAAGAAGGGATCCCTATATAAACAAGCCTCTCTCCAAAAGGTGTACAATCCGTTTTTTTATAAGTTTCTGTTATGCATAGAGCTTTGTAGAAATTAAAAAAAAAAATACAGGAGACTACAAAATAAGTTTTTTTCTGTAACTGGACTAAAACACTCTTTTTGGGCACAAAAAAATACTTTGAGTTGCACTAGCCCCTTCCTGGTTCCACCACCAAACCCCTTAACCTCACTAAGTGAAATATATTGGACTAATCAAAACGAATCATATGACCCCAAACTCGAGGGGTTTACTAGTAGCGACTAAAGAGTTCCACCATCCACCTCCTGGCTCCATCATCGCATCAGTTTCAAGATTTATTAAATTATAGTATTGTCATGCGAACTTCAAATGCATACAAACTTTCATTTCAATACAATAACTACAAGCTGGTTAAAATTAACTTCCAGGATTTGATAACATTATTTGTTACAAGTGAAGTTGATAAAAGCGAGTTTAAAGTCAAAGCATATATTTAAATGGCCAGTTACAGGCACTTTTGAACTGTCGAGACCAACACAACAATAGCAAGAAGCTACAGTCCCAATTGCAAAGCATATTATCTGTGAAAGTACTGTCCCTCCCGCTCCGCCCAGAGCGGGAGAAGTCATTTGATGATTTCCAATCCGCAAAAAAAAAAAAAAAGTACTGTAGTTGCCCATTCCATTAAGTAGATCTCTATGGGGAAGAATGGGTTAGAAACTCCATGGACTCTTTTAAATCAGTATATTATTATGAAACCTTGGTTACATCATTCATGTTGAGATTGTACATTATGTGAAAACGATTTAGCAAGACATGCACGTTAAAAGTGTAAATACAACCATAGTAAAGACAACTATTAAAAAAAAATCTTTCAAATTCAGCGGTAAAATCTAAAACGTGAAGCGAATTAACAAAAACTATATCGTCTGAGTGGCTCCAGTTTTAGCGGTACGGAGCGTTGGCGTTTCCATTTCAACTGCCTGATGTTCCACGGCTCATTGTAATATTTAAAACCACTTGCACATTAAAGTTCGCAACTCCCAAAAGAGAACGGTTTGTGCTGTTCTCATTTATTAATGGCAAATGCAATATCCGAAATAAGAGCTTTTAGATGGAAGAGCTTTGTTGAACTATGAGCCGTGATTTAAATAATAATGGAGATAGTATCTTGTATATGATTCTCAGTTAACACTTGAAAGCCTCCTTTTATTTTATTGTGTGTTTTGTTGGCTGTTAAACAAGTGATTGACTGGATGTATAGTCTTTATGGTCGAACAATTACAATATGAAACTGGAAACAGTCAGTCGTTCAGGCTTTCAGACATTAATTAAACGGTTAAACCGAAGATCCTTTTTCGAAAAATTCGAGCTACTGAGAGTTGCCTGAGAAAATGCTCGAGCCGTTTTTTTGACTTCTGCAATATTGTGTTTTTGGAAGATGACGTTCTGTGAAGAATTACGAGTGCTTCACCTCATGAGGTTCAACGTTTATCAATTTTATTGAAGGACTAGCTGTTGGCCGCAACCTTCGCCCGCATGGAATTATCGGAAATATCACTACCCTATTCGAGTCAGATTTTGTTAACAATTTCAAGGTTTTTTTTTTGCCCAGATCCCTGATTGGTTTTCTTAGAAGAAGTAGCTTAAGTAGTTATAAGGAGTACCTTAGAACATCAGCTATCTGAAAGTAAAAGTCCCGTCAAAATAGACTTAGCCGTTTCGGAGATACGACGGAACAAAGAGGCAGACAAAATAAAAATAAAATAGGATTATTTGTTATAAGTACATACTTTCATAATTACGTAAGCAATTAAAGTGTCTGTTTGTAATTTCTGTCTGTAAATAACAAATTTTTATTTATTTTAAAATTACAAACAGACACTTAAATTTTAGTTGTTTGCATAATAATATACTAAACCCACTACGCTTGAGATACAGAGAAAATTGCAACAGAAACGTTCATACAAATTCAAATACTACAAGATGCATCATTCACCATTCAGTCAATCACCGCCTAACATCACCCAGCGCACCTCTTTTAAAAAACCAAAAAAAAGACTCATCAAATATTCAACCCGTTGTTGTGCCACAAATCCTTGGCCCCCATTCCAGGTGTGAGTAACGCTGGCCACTGCAGCTCTTTTGATTACTTATTTAAGCCTTTCCTTGTATACTTTATGCGCCGCAGTTACATGCACAGGGTTGCATTCGTATAGTCTGGTGTGTTGTGACGTCAGAGTACTGTTGGATGTTTATTTGTGAAGGCTTTTGGAGTTGAGTTTCTTGGATGTACGGGGAACTGGGACCGGGTTGGAAATTTCAAGGAGATTTTGATGGGGTGGGAGAGGGCACTGGCTCTTGGAACACAGGTCTATCACCTAGCATAGGAGTCAGGGACTTCATACAAAATCAAAATGTTCTATTTAACATAGGCCTACATGGACACTTATAAATCGTCGACAAGAGGTGCTCGGTTCGGGTTGGTCGTTTCCTATGGAGAAGAACCGGCAAGAAACTCCATGGTTAGGGTAACTCTTTTAAAATCATTTGGTTTTGCAATATTTGAATGTTACAGCGTTAGTACTTAGTATGGGAGGATAACGTAGGCCCGACAATAAGTCGTTGCTTACTACAAAAGGTAGAACGGGATGAAGAAAAAATGAAATAGGAATTTACAAAGCCTACAACGTCCACACATTCACACAAAATAGGTAAATAAATCCGATTTGTAAGCCTTTAAAAAATATAATCAGCCGATTTCGCTAGCTAAGCTTGCGAAATTAGAGAAATTAGGGTGACAGTAACAATTGACATTAAAATGCAGCAGCTTAAAAAAAAATTCTAACTAGTAAATACAATTGTTTATATAAATTGTGATTAGTCTCTTTAGTCTTTAACTATGCAACGGGTTTTAAAGTGATTTACAATGCATTATAATTCAGAGAATTTACTTCGGAAGGGGTCAATGTCGAAGTTACGTCTTTAATAAAAGAGAATTGAAATCACTAAGTGCTGGGCTTAACCCAGTTGTAAACGCCCCTATCAGCCCTTTGGCCTTGTTTCGTTCTGTCTCAAACCGACATGGAGGAAAGTGGAAATTATGTTTTTTCCTACTCCTTCGCTATTCTTTTCTGGTTAATTTCGTTGAGGGATCAAACACAGGTAAATTGTTCCTCTGCTTCTACATCGAGCTTCTTTGTCTCGGCTCTTTTTGGAGGTCACCACTGTTGATTCTGGCTTTCAGGAGTTGCAATGGCTTGGGAATAGCGTGGCAGGCATGATCCAAAAAAATCTACAAAAAAAAAAACGACTAAACTTTGTCTAGTTGTAAGATTCTATTAGTATTACAAGGTGTTGTTTTGCATCCTCGTCAAAATTCAGGAGGTTGTCACAAAAGACATGAATAATCAATTTGAATTACGGTACCTAGTTAATTATTAAAAAACGCTGTTTTTCTTGGTTGTTTAAGTTTGTCAGTATTTCAGAATAACCCCCTTAACGCGGTTTAGGGAATAAGAAATTATCGAATAAACGTTTCAGATTGTTTGTATGTGTGAAAGTGGGGTTTTAAGGCAAGGATCATGACACGCCGCGTTTAAAACACAGATGGTTCACACTTACCGATTTCCGTAAATAAGAAAGAAAAAAAAATACCATTTTATTATTGAGTTGGATCGAGATTTCCTTATTTGTCCTTTGAATTTTACGAGGTTGCAATACAACACCTTGTATACAAATACATTTAATAAGGAGTACCGTGCTATTCCCAAGTACTGTACCTACATACTTCATTGTACGTAAGACAGTTCCTACTCCTTCGTTGCTTCTAATGAATGCACTAGTTTCCAGCCCTTTGTCAAAGGAGGTACCTAGCTATCGATTCGCCTAATGAGGAGCAAGGCTTCTGCTGCGATGTGTGCATCCTACACAATGTTTGTATACCTACCTCCTTGTTAGTAAATACCGTTGCAGTTATTTGAAAACGTGTACGTGAATGGAGCGTCTTGGAAAATGAGATGCCGTTATATTTTACTACTATTATAAATGGGAAAGTTTGTGAGGATGTATTGGTATGTGCTACAGACCATCAAACTGAACATGTTTCTCATCATAAAAAAAAAATTGCAGCAAAAAAAAATATCAGCTGCCTATACATTTGGGTCGAATAGGTATTGCAATTTTCTATGGGTCAGCAGATATTTTTTTGCTGCAAAAAAAAATTCATGATGAGAAACATGTTCAGTTTGATGGTCTGTAGCACACCTTTAAGGATGTATATACCCTTTCCGTTACACCCTGTATATATTGATATTATTAATAAATATATTTGTACAATAAATAGTTTATACTCGAACTATAAAATCATAATTTTCTATCAAAAAGGATTTTTCTTTTTCAATACCATCTTCATTTCGTTGCCTGCTACCGTAAAATAAATTGAAATTTTACGAGGTAACTACAGCTCAAAGCAAAGTATTAAAAACAGCAGAACCTCCTGTAGCCAAACTTCAAATTAAATTCAGTCAAACTTCTAGTTTTCAAAGTTTTGTAACTCGGTACTTCACCGCTGTCGCATGAAGATTATAACACAACTCAATTCATTAAGAAATATGTAAGTACTAGGTAGCTACTTGTTAATGTATTAACCAGGTGCAATCTTCATGAAGTTAAAAGTTCAGAAGAGTTGAGAGTTAAAAGTTAAAAGGATTGTAAATGTTCTTGTGACGCAGTGGCTGAGGGATTCACTGCTGCGCTGCGTATCGCGGGTCCAATCCTCACACGAAACAAATATTTGAAGATAGTTGTTCCGGGTCTGGCTGTTTGTGTATGTGAATGGTTTGCAGTTTTGCATCCACGATACAGGAGAAATTCTTAGAGGTGGTCAGTTTAAAAAAAAAATTGTTGCTGAAAAAGTGCTTAAAAGTAAAGGAGGCAGCTCGCCAGTGGCGAGTGGTAATAAAAGCAATATAAGTTCATTTTTTTATGGTTAGGTACCACCGTTGTGCGATCGAGCGTATTTACTAAAGGTAAGTCATTTATGTCATCCGTTTATTTATGTAGCTTCCTAGAGTTCATAGAAAACACAGTTCCTGAAAATATGGTTGTATCTGATCATTTAAGGAAGATTCGATAAACCTTTGGTATACCAAACGCGGATCCGGGCAATCCCGTTATTCTGCTGGAACGCGGATCCACGGCAAAACGACATAACCCATTTTTTTTTTAAACTTTAGTTCGCGGATCCAAATTTCCAAAATCCCAAATACAAGCGTTAAAGCGCCTAGAAGAAGCACAAATGCACGAACCTTTACAAGAGAAGACGAAGAAATTTTGTATATTCAGCAAAGATTGCACGAGGTGCAAAAATTCCTTCCTGCTTTTTCATCACCTTATCATAGCAGGAGCTATTCGTGTCTTCCCGAGATAACAGTTGGAGAGGTTTGTTTGCAAAGTAGGTATAGGCTTATAACCATTCAATTACATTTAAAAAACAATCTTCCAAAAAAATCTCATCAATTTATTTCAGCTTACCCAATTAAGTACAAAAACGTATTGTTTTAATCCCGTTTAATCGGGATCCAATTAATGAAACCTCTATAAAATTGTAGCGCCTGTTAAAGATAAAACTCCCGAAGGTACAGATTATACAGCCTATTTTACGTAGGTAGGCCTGTTTGCACGCACTTACCTATGTAATATTGAAAAGTTCTGAATAAATGATAGCGAAAGAAGGTAGTACTTACTTGTAGCGCTTACTTCGGGCCCCAGAGACTCGAAGGCTTTGCCAAAACTCAGCTTAAGTAGTCTATCTGAATCTGAAACAAATAGTTTGGTTAGCACTTATTTTGGGAACAGCGCCATCTATGATTAGCTATCGAAGTAGTTAGGAAAAACAAGGGTGGCCTGGCCCGGTCGGTGAGTAAACTTCATTCGTTAGAATGGTTACTGGCTGTAAAGTATAACCGGTTTTCGCTAGATGGCGCTGACATAAACTTGGCAGAACTGCATATACGGGGCATCGTTTTCTTCATGGAAATATAATTTATTCTTATTAAGTTAATGTCGTTACTCGACCAGCTGAATTCAACAAATAATAAATGCGAAGCGGGCTTTCAGTGTTTTCGATTCAACATTACAGTTGTCATACTGTACGTATCTATCACACAAAATTCTAGGAGTCAACATTTTCTCAGTTCTAATTACGACCAAAGACCACATGCGTATTGGATTAGTGATTTTTAATATAATCATTTGTCCATTAGGCACTGCCTTTTGGTTGCTATGTGCATTCTTGACATGTGAAAATTCGTACGGACACCACATTTTATTTATTTCGTTCCACTTCTCCGAAGAATTTTCCAGCAGGAAGTTTTACGAGACATTTGCATGTTATGCAACAGTATCAGGTGAGATTTGCGATTCCAATCTAAATAAACGTTACCAAGGGGTCGGCTGGACAACCGCCAAAATTCCTATTCACAGTACCTAGGTACCTGTGTTGGCACTCGAAAATGTAACTGGTGCTGACGCATTTACGAGTCACTCGTTACGAATTCACTCCACTTTTTATTGAATAAATGGCTAGTAGAAAATAAATGGCCAGTAGATAATAATTTTACATAAAACTTTAGATTCATTACCTTCCTAGCCGATTCCCAACTTTGTTGGAGTCGACATAAGGTCTTACCGACTGTAACCGAATACAAGTATTTACCTTTTATTCATCTGTATTAGATTGATAGAAAAATAATCTTTGCAAAGGAAACAACCTACATCACGTTGTAAAATGTTCTAAAAATTACTACGTTTACAACTTTGAAAGTATTTTTTTATAAGAACTTTATGTCAATACGACAAAAATCACCCTGCTAATTTAGGATGGATCATAACGCGAAACTAAATACTACTACAATACAAATGAACTTAGAAGTTCGCAGGGGTTGTTCTAACCAATATAATATGAACCTAGTTTGAACCGTTCCCGTTCATTAGTGGGACAATGACGGTTCAGAATTGTACCACAACATTAACGATGTCCATATCTCAAATTGATGTATGCATCTAAGGCCCTATTCACGGCCTCGGGTAATACAACTTGCATCGGGACTTGCTTTAAGCCACACGTGCGCGCGGCATGCTCCACAAGTCTACATTCTTTTCACAGTTTACCTTTGACAATCAATCTGGCTACCTCGAGGTGTCACAGAAAAAGAATACTTGGAAGGACACGTGGAAGGCCTTTGCCCAGCAGTGGATTCATAGCCAAATAATAAAAAAAAAAACAACACAAAAACTGTAATCCAAAAGTAACATAACTGTAGCGATATTAATGTCACTGTGTTTTGTAACTAATGTTGTTACTTTTTCAGTGGTGGTGAAATAAAAATCACGATTTTCTAGATGATTTTGCAAATGTAAAAATCAGAGAGAAAATAACTGTGAAAGAAGTGAAAACAAGTTTTTTTATTGCGCGCAAGACGCGCGTCACTTGATGTTTAGTAGAACTAGTGGGAACGAATCAAATTTTGTTCCCAATAGTCCTACGATTTGAGGTGGTACAAAATCGTAGAACTAATGAGAAATAATATTCCCACTAGTTATACCGTAGAACTGTTTAGTAGAACTAGTGGGAACAAACCGATCTTGTAGCTCGTGGCCAAGGGGTTAGACTTGATACAATTAATTATAGAGGTAGGGGTGAATTGATTTGAGTTTCAAGATGCTTGAGTTAGCTTGGTTATGATGTTCTATAATTATGTTAGCTTTCAATGTCTTGCAGTTCGGGTTTGTTCGAATTTA
The DNA here is from genome assembly GCA_963082945.1 of Cerastis leucographa. Lineage (NCBI taxonomy): Eukaryota > Metazoa > Arthropoda > Insecta > Lepidoptera > Noctuidae > Cerastis > Cerastis leucographa. Next base: position 8,084,760 of record OY720382.1, read on the forward strand.
ATGAGTATCTGTTTGGGCAGTTAGATACTCACTGTCGTGGTACAACTGGTATTTTTTTTTTCACAATCTTTTTGTTTTTAAAGCCCACTTTGAGTAAAAAGGAGGTATAATTAATTATGTTTGGTTCACTGTAATACAATATACCAACTATAGCCCATGTCAACGCCCGCATAAATATCTTCTAGAAAGAACCAACAATTTATGAACCCCTAGTACATTTAGCGTCTTTATGTGCTGACCCCTCAAGTTTTAAAATATTACACTGCCATAACATTGAATTCTCTACGAATAATCTAAAGAATACTGCAAAAAGAGGGAAATATTTCGACTTGGATTCGAACCATCGCTTCAGAATACGACGTCATATTCATTCCAGCGGTTGAACTAATTAACCAGCGAATACAAACCAGCAGCAGTTGAATCAGGGGGTGGTTGGAACAGGAATGTGGCTGCGAACCCCTGTCCCGGTGTGGCGGAGTTGGCAGTAAACTGGATGACCAGCGCGGGACCTGTAGACAGCACCTCGTAGCCTGAAAGATGTAAGGGTTTCATTAGTTCTACGCCTAGGCATAAACAATCTTATCGCTAGGATCTGGCGAAAATGAAGGAACGCGTTTTGAGGAATATCAGGCTTCTAATTTGGATATTGATCTATAACATGTAGGTGTAATTTTGAAACCTTCTTTGCCTCAACAAGTTTACGATAAAGGGTGGAACTGTGGAAGGATAAAGGACGCGAAAACGGAAAATAATCTGCTGTTTCCTTCAAATATGCAATACCTACACGGTCTAAATGAACAGCTGTTTTTTTTTCAAGGAATTATGTTAAATGTATTTATTGAAACATGGTGTACATGAAACATTGCATGCAAGATAATAATGGGATACAGAAAAGTTCTAACATGTTCAGCCGCATATCGTGGCGTACAAATTGGTAAGAAGCAATGACTGTAAAGCCTCTCTCTTTGGTAAGAAGAGATGGTGCATTAATCGTGATAATATTCATAAAAATTACATTTCATCATTATTCATTAAAGATTAGGTATAATCACAATTCATTAAGCATATTTTTGAGATACAATTCAATGTCAATTTAGTCATTAAATAAATTGGTCAATGAAAATAATTATGAATGTCAATTCTAAATTACAATTATTCCGAAAATACAATAGATTAAAATGAAATGTAAAAAATACAGTACATTACAATCTATTTTTATCTATATATATATATCTATATCTATATGAATAAAAATCAATTGCTGTTCGTTAGTCTCGCTAAAACTCAAGAACGGCTGAACCGATTTGGCTGATTTTGGTTTTAAAATGTTTGTCGTGGTCCAGGGAAAGTTTAAAAGGTGAGAAAGGTAGGGTAGGGTAGGGTACATAGGGTGGGTAGGTAATGTAGGATAGGTAGGTGGGTGTGGTAGGGTAGAAAGGTAAGAAAAGTGCATTGCAACGCATGGCCGGGTACAGCTAGTAAAAAAAAAAGATTAAATACCGTTATTAATTTCTATGTAGGTTCAAAGTTCAAAATGATGTACTGAGTATGTGCTAACCGTTTTCGCGTCGGTGTCCCTTCCACCTTTTGTAGGTAATTGATAAATGATGATTACTAAACTCATTCACTACAGTACAATCCAACCGCAACCGCATGAAAAGACGAATTAGCAATAGCACTCCACAGAGACGGAAAGCTTCTAAACAGAAACTTAGAAGATACTTCAAAGGTTACCCTTTAATCCATTTCCCAAGTTATAGACCCCAATTTCAATTTTGGAGACCAAATAGCTGTGACCGACTTCCTACGTAAACTTTAACGAATCTCCGATAGTGCACTCTAATATGTATTAACGGTTTACAGTCCCGAGCCATGAAAAGTTAAACTGAAAATCTATCACCCGGTTAAATCCCCAATACCGTTCGTCGGGATTCGAAACAACTCTTTTCGCACGGAGCTAAAATAAAATTTCCATTCCAGTAAGATTCCGTTGGAAAATTCAACAAAAGAATGGCATTGCTGATTTTCGAAACGTCACGAAATCTCGGATTTGGCATCAAAGGAACTCCACGGCATAGTCGAAAATTTGAGAGACGAAATTCTCTTACGACACGTCACTTCCGTGTCATACGCTTCATATATATGTTATGTTATATAACACGGAAACAGATGTAGGTAACATGTACTGAATAACATCTCGGATCCTACATTGTTACAGAGGGGTTTTGAAGAGGGTTTGTATTGAAAAGATGAGCGCACTGAGGGTTGAATGATCTTCATTGTTGCTGACTTTCGGGTTCAGTAAATCCTGTGCAAAAAAGGTTAATGAAAAGGAATAAGAAGATCGGATCAGTATCTATAGAAGTTAGTAAGAAGATAAGAACTTTATTACTTTTGAGTTGGACTAAATCTATGTTGGTCAAGGGTTCTTAGAATAGAAACAGTTCAGAATAAAGCCTCATTTACACGATGCAAGAACTTGCATGCAAGTTTCACTACATTGCTGTTTTTGTTTGATTAACTGAATTCATTGCCCGTCAATAGTCTGCAATGTAATGAAACTTGCATGCAAGTTCTTGCATCGTGTAAATGAGGCTTAAAGGTCGATGTATTGGGTAAAATTCTCTGTTATGGGGCTTTTCAAAATTCAGGATGTTGTCACAAAAGACATAAGTAATAAATTTAAATTACAGTAGCTAATTAAGTATTAAAAACACTGCTTTTTTTAGTTGTTTTTTTTGTCAGTATTTCAGAATAACCCCGTTAACGTGGTTTAGGAATGATAAATTATCGAATAAACCTTTGAGATTTTTTGTATGTGTGTAACCGAGATTATAAGGCGAGGATCAGACGGGCCGCGTTTAAAACACGGTTGGTTCACACCGATTTACGTAATTAACAAAAAAGAAAATACCTACCCATTTTATTATTGATTCGAGTCGAGTATCATTAGCATAGTTACCGCCTTGAATTTGACGAGGATGCAAAACAACACCTTGTATTTGAAATGGAATATTATGGTAATGTTATTCTACGAACTGACTCGAGATCTATCTCGGTATTGTTTATCTTTAAACCAATTCGATTCGATTGATTCGGTAAATCATAATAGTTTTTTTTTATTCACACGGTTTGGGATGTACGTCCACACTTATACCGAAATGATAAATGATAATACTGATTTACAGTGACTAGCAAGCTCAAAATGGGGATTTTACCGTACCTAATAGACAGGGTGATCAATGAAAGCTTGCCAAGGTCGGTCTGTGGATGGGTGACCATCATTACATACCGAGTTTTCTCCGTGCATCGGAAAGCACGCTAAGCCGTTGGTCCCGGCTGTCATTTGTAGATCTTTGGTAGTCGTTACATCATTTGTAGATCTTTGACAGTCGTTACAGGTAGTCAGCGGCCCGAAAGTCTGCCAAGTAGTCTTACCAAGTGGTATCGTATTACCCAGTAGAAACTGGGTTTTGGAGGGCAGATAGGCAGTAGCTCCACGTAAAATACTGGTATTCAGCTGCATCTGGTAAGACTGGAAGCCGACTCGAATAAAGCTGGGAAAAGGCTAGGCAGATGACTGATCTACAGTCACTAGCAAGCACAAAATGGGTATTTTCCCGTACCTAATACATTTAGATAGACAGGATGATCAATAAAAACATTGTCCACGTTTAACCAATCACGATACCCGTATTTATGAGAAGAAAATCTGCTGTTGCCTACATTATTTCGAGTTAGGTGACTAATAAATTATGTATGGAGCAGCTGATCCTTCAAACATATACAAACTCACTCACTTTCCTTATTATTAAATCCTTCAGAGGAAGTATTAATATTACGTCATGTTTCTTCACTTCCAGTAATTGCGCCATCTATACATATATACTTATACACGGTGTAAATCACCTCAACACGAAGCCGTCAACCAAGCATTCTGTACATGAAACTAAGTAACTTTACGCAAAATTTATTGCTGGGAAACGACTTTTTTTTGGGGAGTGTAAAATCATGTTTTGTGGTGGAAATCAATGTAACGCACTCAAAACATTGTGCTGATGGACGGATTGAATAGTACGGGGGTCCTGGCGGTGTTTAAAGTAAAAATCTGACATTAAAAACTTGTATTTAAAAAAATACTTGTCAAAAAGTTGGAACTTTGACCCCTAATATCTCCGTAACTAGAAGGTTCCCAGGTGTGGTGTAGAACAAAAAAATGATCGCAATGACAGGAAGAACCAGTGCCTTTCGGCTTCGTTAAGAGGTGTTTTACACCCTTTATATATAATATTATAAAGCTGAAGAGTTTGTTTGTTTACTTGAACGCGTTAATCTCAGAAACGACTGCTCCGTTTTGAAAAATACTTTCAGTGTTAGGTAGCCCATTTATGAAGGAAGGCTATAGGTTATCATCACGCTACGCCCAATAGGAGCGGAGCAGCAATGAAAACTGTTGCGAAAACGGGGAAAATGTGACGCAGACGAAGTTGCGCGGGACAGCTAGTCAGATATAAAGTGTTACGATTCTGCATGACTAACGTGTAACGATAAGGGTTCAAGGTTTGAGTCCAGTTTACATACCGCTAATGTCATGAGTAAATGTTGTCTGATAGCTTATCGTCACTTGTGTTTATTAACAGTTTCTTACTTGGATAATTAACTAAACAAATGATTGCTTAGGCATGTTATTTTGAGGTCGAGAGGGTGACAAATCCGTTTAGAAGCAAACAGTTGTTAGTGTTATTGATTTTACATAACATAACATCACGCCTGAAATCTCTGAAGGGTTAGGCAGAGGTGTTCCTAATGGCACACCCTCATATCGCCAGGTATGTTTAAGTCCCATGAAATTCGACTTAAAATAACGACAAGGGCGGAAATTCGACTTAAAATAAATAACCAAATTATAGATAACCCAGAGGAAGTAGCCTACCTTCTAGTGAAGCAATTTGATCACAAGTACATCATACCAGGAAGTAATGGTCATGATGCTGTCGTTTTTCTTCAACAAAGTACGGAAAGAGTGGAAAACGATATGGATATCTCACTTACTACTCCATATGAAATCTCCAAAATAGTAAATAGTATGCCAAATAAGAAATCCTGTGGCTATGACGACATTCCAATATCAGTAATTAAAGACAATTTACTAGTATTATGTGAACCACTCTCGACTTTTTATAATAAGTGCATTATTGAAGGCATATTTCCGGAACAGCTAAAAATAGCTAAGATCATCCCAATTCATAAAAGGGGCACAAAAACTGATGCGAAAAATTATAGGCCCATTTCTTTATTACCCACGTTGGCGAAAATCTTTGAAAAAGTTTTAAAAGAACGCTTAAGTAGACATCTTAACGTTAACAATGTAATTAATTTAAGACAATTTGGATACCAGAAGGATGTGGGAACTGGGGATGCTATTTATACGTTGCTAAATGATGTGGTTAATAATATAAACTGCAAATTGAGGGTAGCGGGTATTTACTTAGATTTAAGCGCGGCTTTTGACACTATTGACCACAAACTACTTCTAACAAAAATGGAGCACTATGGCGTTAGAGGTAAAGCCTTACAGCTCTTCTCTTCATATCTTGGCAACAGAAAAATGTTTGTCGAACTTGATTCTACAAAACCAAACAGGTATACTGACAACTACAGATCACCCATGGTAAACATTACAGCTGGAGTCCCTCAAGGATCAATTTTGGGCCCTTTATTATACATATTATTCACCAATGATCTAATCAATTTCATATGTAAACTTTTGCCGGACATACAACTGGTAGTGTTCGCAGATGACACAAATGCTATAGTCGCAGCTAATGATATCCATGAACTTTCTGTTAAGGTAAATGCAGCTCTAGAAATTTTTTATTTAATTTATCTTGGTTTAATGCAAACATGCTTATAATAAACACATCTAAAACAAACGTTATGTTATTTAAAACTACTGCGCGTAGCAAGGATGCTATGAACATTGAGCTGAATAAAGTTAAAATTGAGCTTGTCAGGGAAGTTAAGTTTTTGGGAATTTACATTGATGATCTGCTAAATTGGAAAAAAGAATTAGCAGCATTAGACTCATCATTATCATCTGCTTGCTATGCCTTAAGAACTCTTAGGGATGAAGTGAGCATAATACATTTAAAAATGGTATACTTTGCGCTGATTGAGTCCAAACTGAGGTATAGCATACAGTTTTGGGGAAATAGCTACTATTACAACTGGCATAGGGCTTTCGTTCTCCAAAAAAGAGCTATCCGCACCATTGTCCGCATCTCTCAACAAGACACCTGTCGACCATATTTTAAGGAACTAGGAATTCTCACAGTACCTAGCCTTTATGTGGTAGTACTGTTAAACACTTTTAAAAAACATATTTATGACTTTGAAACAGAAGAGGGCAGGCTGGTAAGGGAAAAAACGCGTAGGATAGACTTCGCAAACAAAATCACCCCGGCTCTTGAAGTAGTCAAACATAGTCCACAGTATCAGGCAGTTAAAATATTTAATAAATTACCGCTGGAGTTAAAAAGCATTCTGTACACAGGCTCATTCAAGGCAAGGCTCAAGGCATTTCTGTTGGAAAAATGTCTCTACACAATAGACGAACTGTAATATGCCTAGGACTGACAAATATTTTTTTGACTAAGGTGTTATAATTTGTTTTCAACTTTTTTATCGTTGTGTATTTTTGTTTTCGTTTTAAATTGCTATTCATTTATTGACATTGTTATTTTAAAATTAATATTCATTTATTGACATTGTTATTTTAAATTATGTGTGCATTTTACATTCTTTTAATTTAATTTATTTAATTTCTTGTAATCTAAACTAATTGAATTTAATGTATTATAATTTATTGTTTTGTGTATCCATTACTGTTTCATGCAGATTATATTCGAACGCAATGTAGATTGTTACTGAATAAATAAATAAATAAATAAATAAAAATTGGGCGAGCCCATTGCCATTGCCATTGGCACAAATCTAGACTCCGTGGCTGCTATAGATAAATTCCTGATGGAAAAACCCAATCACACTTTGGCAGACCCGGGAATCGAATCCAGGACCTCTTTCTCAGCAGTCACGTTTGCGACCAATAGACAAACGTGGCAGTAAGTTTTCAAAATTCGAATAGAATATTTTATCTGTCGTTATTAAGAGAAGAAAAATAAATAAAAAATAGAAACTATTTTGACTATTTATCTTCATCTGCATATACTTTTCCCAAATACGTTGAGGTTGGCTACCAGTCTCACCAGATGGAAAGAAGTATTTCACATGTTATGACTCGATACAACCTCCTTTTTTTTTTTTTTTTTTTGAATGGCATCTCGCAGTTCAACTTATGAGGTTGTCGTCTGCTTAACCGGACTATCCTGTGGGTGCCTTTAGAGTAAGGCCTCCAGCCCAGGGCATAAAAACTTACAAACAACCTAACAACTTACAAGCGACTGCACGCTAAGGGCACCCCCTGTGGGGTACGAACCTCGGCTTAGGGCGTCGCTGGGGGAGGACTGCATGGGGACAGGCTGGATCTGAATGGTATCATTATTTAGGGGCTGATTTAAAACTACTGGCACAGCATCGCGGGCTGGCTCGAGCGAGGGTCGGGGAGGGCATGGACCGGGACGTCGCGACGGACCTCGACGGCGAGGTCGGAAAGACGGCGGTTTGAGGCGGAACTTTTTAAGAGTGCTAGTCTCTTTGCTACTCTCCTGGAGGAGGGTGATAGCATCATCTGGAGTGACAAGGGTATGCCTAGGACGGCGTACTGTACTAATGCGCGAGGGTTCGTAACGGGCGGCCGCTGCGATCAGGGGATTACGGTGTTTAATGGCGTTATCGAAGAAACGCTTCGAAAGGCGTTTCATAAACTGAAGGACGGTGGGCATTCTAAGGTCTACGTGTAGACGGTCATTACGGACATAAAAAGGGGCTCCCGTGACTCTACGTAAGAACCGGTTCTGTAAAATTTGCATCCTATGGATGTACTTAGGCTTGGTGTGAGCGTACACGACGCAAGCGTACGTCATAATGGGGCGGATCACCGCGGTATAAAGGCGCAATTTGCACTTGAGTGACAACTTGCTTTTTGCCGAAATCATGAAATGAAGCCTACCCATAGCAAACGCAGCTCGGTCGCGAGCTGCTTTGATGTGCGCCGCGAAAGACAAGTGGTTGTCAAGTATGACTCCTAAGTACTTGGCTTGCTTCTTCCAAGGGATAGGCTTACCGTACATAGTGATCGGGCTGAGCGCGGGTGGCTTAATTTTACGCTGTTTAGAGAAAAGAACTGCCTGGCTCTTGTCGGGGTTCACCTCGATTCTCCATTTCCGGAACCAAGCGCCTAAGACGTTGGCTGAGGTTTGGAGGGTGCTATAGATAGCGTCGTGACTGCGGCCAGTGTAATAAATGGCCGTGTCGTCCGCGAACAGGGCTAACTGAGCCTTCTTGCTCTTGGGGATGTCACTGGTGAACAGAGTAAAGATAAGGGGAGAGACGACGGAGCCCTGAGGGACTCCTGCTCTAATGGGGTGGGGAGAAGACAGTGCCTTCCCGATGCGATAGCGGAAGGTGCGATCCGACAGAAAGTCTCGTAAGATGAGCACGAGACGGTCCGGCACTCCCAGTTTGTACAGCTTATATAATAAGCCGTTGTGCCAGACTTTGTCGAAAGCCTTTGCTATGTCGAAGAACAACACACCCGTCATCGCTCCACGCTGGAAGCCAGCGCTCAAATGCTCTACGATGCGATGGGCCTGTTGAATGCAAGAATGTCCGGTTCTGAAGCCGAACTGCTCGTTGGGGATGAGACTCTTAGCCTCGGCGAAGTCTTTTAGTCGCTTATAAATGAGTCTCTCGTAGATTTTGCCGAGTGCGTTCAGGAGACTGATAGGTCTGTAGCTCGAGGGCTCAGACTTGGGTTTGCCTGGCTTGGCGAAACCGATGACAATATATACAACCTCCACAATCTATTAACTATTTATACAAGGTGTAGTTTTGCATCCTCGTCAAAATTCAGGATGTAGTCACAAAAGGCACAAATAATCAATATAAATTACGGTACCTAGTTAATTATTGAAAAAAACACTGATCTTTTTAGTTGTTTAAATTTGTCAGTATTTCAGAATAACCCCCTTAACGTGGTTTAAAGAATAAGAAATTATGGAATTAACGATTGATATTTTTTGTGCGGGTGTAAGCGAAGTTATAAGGCGAGGATTAGACGGGTCGCGTTTAAAACAAGGGCTGTTTACACTTACCGATTTCGCTAAAAATAAGAACAAAAAAATCCTACCCATTTTATTATTGATTCGGGTCGAGAATCATTAGCATAGTTACTTCCTTGAATTTTACGAGGATGCAAAACAACACCTTGTATGGAAACAAAACAATCTTCAAAATGGCAAGAAACTCACTTGAGCTTCCCTTTATTATATCAAATTAATATTTTGCCCAGCAACAACCTTATTGTTTCAAAAACTGCTGAATTTAACGCCCTACATTTACTATTGAATCCTCTGAATAGAAGTCGGGAATGATTAATTGTATTTGGAGACTAGTTTTTGCCCGTGGCTTCGCTCTCGTTATGTACGGAAATGAACCCACGCGAACGTTTTAAAAGTAGCTTGTGGCACTCGGGGATAATGCAGCTTTCCGTTTGAGAAAGAATTTTTGGAATCGGATCTTGAGTTTCGATGATACCCCCTGTGTAGGTACAAACTTAATTTTGTAATTTTTTTTTTAATGGGCAAGGTATTATAAATTTGTAAATTTTACACGTTAATCAATTTTGCCAATGGTGTTAATTTTATAATTTCTACTTCGTATTCTTTCTTAATGTATTTAAGTAACAATATAATTCGATTGGTATTTGTGCAAAAAAAAATACTTTAAATATGTGTTTCTTTATGTTTTCGAGCGTATGGCACTCGTGGGATGCAGCTGAAAATCAGCGTCAGGTGGTACACCTTGTGTTGCCATCTGAAATTATGCTGAGCGAGGCGCTGTATAATTTTTAAAGTGTTATTAATGCAAAAAAAAATACAATTTTCTTTATTTCTTTCTTTACAAACAAATTTTAACCTCTTTATAATTTTAGTATAGATATTAATGAAAAGGCTAATATTTCATCACGGACATCTTGAATATAGTCTGGAGAAGCAGGGGCCATTGTTTGAATACGGAAAACCTGGAAATTAGGTATTGGGTGCCGCCTGCAATCACAGCGCTGCGGAACTGGAGCGACTGGGTTCCTTACAGGGTTAGCAGACTCTAGGAAAATACAGAAAGAATAATGAAACGGATTTATTAACGGGAAATACTGACATGGTTCTTATTTACGCCACTCAATTTATTATTTTGGGTAAAACAGGCAATACAAATCATACCTATGACACAAACGTGCTTTTAATCTTTAAGACAATCAATTCAATCATCAGCACTTTATCTAGTTTTACAAAAATTATGTGGATCATTCATTCATGAGTTTTACAGCAGATGATGATGTGTTTTAAGTTGAGAACAGCGGTGGCCCAGTGGTGGCAGCCCCGACTTACGAGCAGTAAGCCGTGGGTTCGAACCTAGGCAGGCGCATTGCTTTGTGTATTTTTTTTATTACCGCTGCTCTCAAAACGGTGAAGGAATTCATCGTGAGGAAAACGGCATATCCTAGAACTAAAAAACTAAAAGCCATATGACATCTACCAACCCACACTGGGCCCGCGTGGTGGATTACAGCCCACTCCCTCTCATAGAGAGGAGGCCTGTATCCCAGCCAGTGCGAACATTATAGGCTGATGATGATGATGATGCTATAAGTCATTCCTAACAATTTATGGATTTTGTTTTTGAAATAAGCACCTTTTACCAGGCATAAAAACTTTGTTTATAAGTGTCGCTACTTGGTCCACGGCAATAAATGTGTTTAAAAAATGACCCTTACTTTATGAAAAAAATTTTCAAAATATACTGCAAAGCAAACAGCATTATACTCAAGAAAAATTAACCACGTGCCACCCCTGTCCTCGAAAGTCAGTGCTGCTTTGACGCGGCATTATTCATTCAAAAAGGGAGGTGGTGGACGTCGCAAGAGCTAGGTGACAGCCGATACGAATGTGAGTTGAATACGTAATAAAAATCAAAATATTTTATTTTACATTGGCCTACATGGGCACTTGATAGGATAATCATATTAAGATGAAAAATACAAATGCAGTGATAAATACAATTCATAATAAGCTAGCTAAGGTTGGATATATGTGTCATATAGAAGAAATTTTGAGTCAGTATATGGCTGGTGACTTGAAGAAGAAAAGTAGTGTTAAAATTTTTCATTCAAATCATTCGTTGACGCAGTAGCTGAGCGATTGGCTGCTGTGCTGCGTGTCGCGGGTTCCATCATCATGGGAACAAATATTTGTGATTGGCCTACAGATAATAGTTCCGGGCCTGGCTGTTTGTGTATGTGAGTTCAAATGTTTGTAAACGTCATCACGATACAGGAAAAAATCCTAGAGTGCGTGGGACTGTGCTTGCGCACACACTTGAGCACTATAATATTTCCCGCGCCGAGGGCTAATCTCTCCTGAGATTGGCCGCTGCGACCGAAAACGGTCTGGAGGACTATTATCAACGCTGTTAGGATGTTACTTTGACTAGGTCCTATGGATTTTACGAGTGTCTACCCGACATATTAAATACACGACATACGACCGTGTACCGCGTAGGTAGGTACTTATTGATTAGGTACAACATTTTAAAAGGAATACTTTCCTTGTACGGTTGTTGGATAAATTCCCAGAAAATGTTCCAAAACTCGATCTGTTTCAGAAAAGATATTTATATTACCTTTAGTACTCAAGATTCTTTATCTAAAATCATAATGTATTCTAGGAAAAACTCTAATGTATTGCTTCAGAGAAAATTGATTTTCTTATTAAAAAAATTTAAGAATCAAATTTTAGGAATTATTATTTTTATTATTAGGTGTAGCGTTTTGTCAAAAAATAGTTTATTGCTGAGGACGGAAGTGTCTATTTCACACTTTTCCAGTATTTACCTCAGTATCATGAGCATCTGTGTTTTCTGAAACGTAAACAATCGGAGAAAGCCAGATCTTGGCTTGTCTTGATTGGCCGAAGCCGCTAAGATAAAGAGATATTTTATGATAATGGTAAAATCAATAATAGGTATATTGATAACGAAAAGCTTGTGCCAATCAATATTGAAAGTCGCTGTGGAATACAAAACGTTTAGACAGCAATTACCTGAAAAAAAATCGCCGCTAATTTATATTAATAATATGAGCAGTAATGGCCTAGTGAAGTGACCGTCCCAGTCAGACTGCCAAGTCACCGGTTTCAAGTTCAACCTCTGATTTTTTAGATTCATATGCGTATTGTATATTACTTGCTTCGGTGAACAAAAACATCGTGAGGATATCAGCTTGCCCTAGAGATATTTCTCGCAGGCTTGTAAAAAGCCAAGGCGCATAAGCCTGATGAAAACTCCGATACCAGACTGATAAAAGACCGTTTATCTGGGACCGCAGGCTTCGTCAGACGACTTTGAGATTATAAAGGGTGTAAAACACCTCTTAACGAAGCCGAAAGGCACTGGTTCTCCCTGTCATTGCGATCATTTTTTTGTTCTACACCATACCTGGGAACCTTCTAGTTACGGAGATATTAGGGGTCAAAGTTCCAACTTTTTGACAAGTATTTTTTTAAATACGAGTTTTTAATGTAAGATTTTTACTTTAAACACCTCCACGACCCCCTTACTATTCAATCCGTCCATCAGCACAATGTTTTGAGTGCGTTACATTGAGTTCTACCACAAAACATGATTTTACACCCCCCAAAAAAAAGTCGTTTCCCAGCAATAATTTTTGTGTAAAGTTACTTAGTTTCATGTACAGAATGCTTGGTTGACGGCTTCGTGATGAGGTGATTTACACCCTATAGATAGGAGTAGAAGTGCCGTAGCTGTTACCATCAGTCACCTGTCAGTTCCAAAAAGGGTAGTTCTAGTTCAGCGGTTAATTACCAGTTTTCTGCTAAATGCACGTACGATGTTTTTGAAGGCGTAAGGAGGATGAATTAAGTACTCTATCTGTACCCGGATGTAATTAGAGATAGATTGTAGTATTTGTAAGATTATTTACTCGCAATATTCACCTGTATTACAGAGAAATTGAGTGGTACAGGTCAGATAGGCATTCGCTACATGTAAAATACAGGTATTTAGCTGCATCCGGTTAGATTTGAAGCCGACCCTAATATAATTATTATACAGTGTGTAACGGAAAGGGTATATACATACTTAAGGGAGTGCTACAGACGATCAAACTGAACATGTTTCTCTATACACAAACAGCGTAATAGCGAAAAAAATATCAGCTTCCCTGTACATTTGGGTCGAATAGGTATTGCAATTTTGTTTGGGGCGGCACATAATTTTTTAGTTGAAAAACATGTTTTATGTTGAAAAACATCTTTAGTTTGATGGTCTGTAGCACACCATTAAGTATGTATATACCCTTTCCGTTACACCCTGTATATCAAATCATTTATTTCAAGTAAGCCAATTACAGGCACTTTTGAATAGTCAAACAACAATAAAAATTAAGCTACAGCCCCAGTCACAAGACATAATAACTTGTGAAAGTACTGTAGTTGCCCATTCCAAAGCGTAGATCTCTATGGAGAAGAATGGGCAAGAAACTCCATGCACATATACATTACAGGAACTTATGGACGCTACTGAAAGTGCCAAACTAGTAATTTATATCGCCATCGACACACTAAGAAGAAGGAGAAAGGGCATTTTTATACCTCAGATTTTCGTTCTTTGTTGAGATAATCGACTCTAGAAAGATCAGAATTTTCTTTTTAAGATTGTTTAAATAATATAGGTACCGCATTATTATTATTGTTTGCTTCACATACCATAACAATTTATTTTCCCGATCTGTGTAGGAGTACTGCTTGCCCCATAAGTGCAGGGGAGTGTAAAGCGACAAAGAATCCCGTGATGCCGGGACTGGCGGGCAGAGCAATGCAATGTCCCGCATCGTCGCATCCCGTGAAATTAGATCTCCTAACCGATTTCTCAACGTCACTTATATTCGTATAGTGGGTTAGAAAGTCAAGAAATAAAATCTTGTTATGATATTTGTGGAAATGTGCGGGAATAAATGTTGAGTGTTGTTGTAAAGAGAGTTTGGTTATATTGAATGGTTTCGGTTAATAGTGTAAGTAATAGTGAATTGATGAAAAATAAATAATAGTTATTTTTCACAGTTAAAGGACCTGAAACGAATGCTCATGGAAATGTGCATTCTCCCCACTCTCATCTATGGAGCTCACAATACGTCAGAAGTCCACACTTGTACTCTGCCAACGAGCTATGGAGCGAAGTATACTGGGTGTCAAACTTACGGACCGCATCAGAAACTCCATACTTCGCTCCAAAACCCAAATAGCGGATGCTGGCTTTACTGCTGCTAGGTTGAAGTGGAACTGGGCTGGTCACATCTGCATGTCGGAGGTGCAATGGGAAAAAAATAACTACTCAATGGATACCAGATAGCAAGAAACGACAACGCGGCAGGCCCAGAAGGATATGGTGGGGGGGAGGGAGGGAAGGGAGGCCTTTGCCCTGCAGTGGCACAATATAGGCTTATAATAATAATAAAGGAATATTTACATTTTAGAAAAAGAAAACACTTGATAAAGTTTTTGAAGTGTAAGAAAGACACTATCTGCACTATAATATATTAATGGGGCTTAAACGAAGCGGTGATGTAAGTAGAGTAATTAAAAATAAATTGTGATGTGGGCCGGCAGACGATGTGGCGTACCATGACGTCTTAAAATATTATTTTTCCATTCTTATTCCAGAGTAAAAAAGAGACGGAGCTATACAGGTCGTCTAGCTCCATCTCTTTCCCACTCTGGAATAGGAATGGAACAATAATGTTTTAATCAGATGTTTGTTTTGTCAGATGCCACTTGCCCCCCTACAAACGTGTAAACGGACTCTTCACGAAGCCGTCAACCAAGCATTATGTACATCGAAATAAGTAACCCCACGCCAAAATTATTGCTGGGAAACGACCTATCTTTTGGGGTGAAAAATAGTAAATGGTGGTGGTCTTTTGTGGTAATGGATGCATTGAATAGTAAAGGGGTCATGGAGGTATTTAAAGTTAACATGCTGGATAATTATACATACACACACGTACGCACAAACACACACACACACACATACGCACACAAACACACACTCACGCACAAAACACACACCTATGCACTCATAAATACACACCTACACACATACAAATACGTGCGCTCCTCACACATGAAGAGCTGCTTAATTAAATATCATTTAATTTAATTTCACTTCTTTTTTATTAAGTTTAATTTTTTTTTCCGTTCTTTGACTTCACTTCCATCACTGTTAAAATAACATTTAAGGGAAGAGCGAGACAGCCCCAACACAAGTACTATTGTATCTTACTGGGGCTGCCTCAGTTTATGTTAGACACAATGTTTGAGAAGTTTTTTTTTTTTTTAAGTTTTAACATTAAAAACTTGTACTTGAAAACTAGTGAAAAAGTTGGAACTTTGAACCCTTATATATCCTTAACTACAAGGTTTCTAGGCATGGTCCAGGACAAAAAAACCATGGCAATGACGAGGACAGCTTAGTGCCTTTCGGCTTCGTTAAGGGTATTTATTTTTACACCCATTATTTCGGAATTGTTTTCGTATCAGTTTCACGACAGCTGATAGAAAATGCATGACGTGTCGGAATCGTACCATCAGTGTTGTTGTATATCACGTAGCAAGTTATAATTTATTCATCATCATCTGCCTAGCCTTTTCCCAAACGACCTTGGGGTCGGCTTCCAGTCTAACCGGATGCAGCTGAGTACCAGTATTTTACATGAAGCGACTGACTTATCTGACCTCCACGACCCAGTAGCTGGGTAATACGATACCCTTTGGTAAGAATGGATGTCAGTCTTTTGGCTTATGACTACTGGTTACGACTGTCAAAAATCTACAAATGAGAGCCGGGACCAACGGCTTAACATGCTTTCCGAGGCACGGAGGAAACTCGGTATGTAATTATGGTCACCCATCCACGGACCAACCTCGTCAAGCACGGCTTAATCTTAAAGATCAACCCTTGTGGCTGTTATTATTTATCCACGAGCTCCTCCTTAATAATTGATTCATAAAAAAAAAAACATTGTACATGATCACAATTTACAGAATCTTTATATTCGTGTACAAAGACTACAATTAAATAATAGGTGAGGTGCTGTATTCCTAGCTAGTCAATAGATAACCTGTGCCGGTCCCCTATCAAAGAAAACAATTAAATCGTACACAGTATGCACTAAGTACATTCTAATGTGCCAACTACAAACAAATTTTGATGTTTAACTTATAAGTCATTTTGTTTTTCTATTATGGCTTAGAACCAAAAAAAAAGTAAAATAACAAGCTAAGAAAATAGTTAGTTACCTGTAAGCTCGTTACACAGCATGGCTATAGCTGGCGAGTTGGTGTCTCTCCCATCAAAGACTTTGATGATGTCCGCACGGCGCAGGCAACTGAAACGGGAGAACATACTGTATTCATTATGAGGCAGATGGAATATAACACGATGTATAAACTAACGTTGCACTGAAATATAATACAGAATGGAACTAATGATGGAAGTAGATTTTAGAATGTTATTAACGTTTTTTGTGTTAATATAATCACCGGTCAATGGCGAGTCGGATTCGCGCACAAAGGGTTTCGTAGAACCAAACAATTATAATAATGAAAAATAGACATAAACAATACTATACCTCACTTATTAATGTACACTCAAGAGCAAAACTTTTATTTTCCATAGTATATTAATGAAAAACTTTACGGATGCAAATTTAGGGACAACCATGTTGAGGCTCAGGTCTTAATTTAAACGACAGGGTATTTCACATATAACATAGAAAACCTAGTGCTTAATTTCATTCATCATCTGCCTAGCCTCTTCCCAAACTATGTATATATAACAGCGGATGCAGCTGAGTACCAGTATTTTACATGAGGCGACTGCCTATCTGACCTCCTCAACCCTGTAACTGGGTAATAAGATACACCTGGTAAGACTGGATGTCAGACTTTTGGTTTTTGACTACTCGTAACGACTGTCAAAGATCTAATCATAAATAAATCTAAATGACAGCCTGGACCAATTGTATGTAATATTGCGATACCGCATATACACCGTGTAAATCACCTCATCACGAAGCCGTCAACCAAGCATTCTGTACATGAAACTAAGTAACTTTACGCAAAAATTATTGCTGGGAAACGACTTTTTTTTGGGGGGTGTAAAATCATGTTTTGTGGTAGAACTCAATGTAACGCACTCAAAACATTGTGCTGATGGACGGATTGAATAGTACGGGGGTCGTGGAGGTGTTTAAAGTAAAAATCTTACATTAAAAACTTGTATTTAAAAAAATACTTGTCAAAAACTTCGAACTTTGACCCCTAATATCTCTGTAACTAGAAGGTTCCCAGGTATAGTGTAGAACAAAAAAATGATCGCAATGACAGGGAGAACCAGTGCCTTTCGGCTTCGTTAAGAGGTGTTTTACACCCTTTATAAAGGGTTAAATATAATATCGCTCGTTTAATTATAAATAACGTACCTACGGTGGGTTGCGACCAATATTATGACCGCAAATAGTTATAGGGTTGCGGTCACTGAAGTGGTCTAGTGGTTGCGTGGTTGTTTACCTCGGAACGACATAATTAACACGACATTTATGGTTTATACTGGATGGGTGTGACCGTGTGACGGGTTGACCGCAGATTTTCAGTACCTAGGTACCGCACGACAGAAATGGGGAAATGGCTAAAATGTTGGGGTATTTAAGGTACTGGTTTTTAGGTCTACCTTAGCCTCTGGGAAATACATGTGAAATCTTAATGTACCGAAGACAATATTGACTAAGTTTTAGGTGATACCCACTTTCTTTTAGGGTTTTTAAAAGCTGCCAAATTATGTCCTGCTTTATTGAGTTTTTAACCATTCTATGGTTGTTAACAGGCTGATTTGGGGTTTTACAGAACGAAAAACAAAACCGTATTGTGTGATTGCTTAGGTCATAAAATTCTAAAATTCTATATTGCACAATATCTTGCTTACTTATCGAACTGCGTCGTAAAACCAACTCTCTCTCTTTTCTTGGGTGGCTGAAGGTCTCTTCCAAATCTCTCCATTCATCTCATCATGGTTAAAACTAGTTAGCTAGTTTTAACCAATTTATTTTTTAGAGTGGTGTCTACTTTCTAATTTTATTAAAAACACGTGTCCCTTATCAAAATCCATTGATCCCCCTAAATATTCCCCTATGCCACTCAAAAAGCAAATCCCATTTTTTCCGCGGGCAACTTCCCGTATGAAATCGAAAGCCTCCTGCAATATATCGCCGGCTCCTGCTAGTGACACACATGACGTCGTAGCTTCATACATTTTATGGCAACACTCTCGTTACGGCAAATTGTCTAGTTTGCTTTATTAACCAGCTGTGAGGAGAGGTATAGAAGTTTGTAGGTAGGATAGAATGTTTAATGGACTGAGAGTTATTTTTTGTTTTAATTTTATGGAAGAACACGTTACAGTAGGTGTACACTTTTAAAGCTGGGCTCAAAAATTGCAGGTCTCGTCAAAGAACACCTGTGGGCCTAGCACAAACGTGCAGAGTAAACTTTGCGTCAATTAGATTTTATATAATACACTCGTTTTAAAATACCGCTAGCTGTCACGCGCAACTTCGTCTGCGTCACATTTTCCCCGTTTTCGCAACATTTTTCATTGCTGCTCCGCTGCTATTGGTCGTAGCGTGATGATATATATAGAAAAAAAAATCAAATTAGATCATTAGTTCCTAAGATTTGCGCGTTCAAGAAAACAAACAAAACAAACTCTTCAGCTATATTATTAGTATTAGATTAGATATTAGACGAACATAAAAAAAATGTGTATAAATACTAGTTTCTGGGATTAAAATTTCTATAAATAAGTAAACTTTTTTTCAATTCAAAAAATATTTCAATTTAGGTAATGTTCATGCAAGTGTGTTCAGACCGATCAACTAATTATTATGATATGATTATAGAATGTACACTACAGTAGTGCACACTGCGCCCATGGGCGGTATAAAAACTCAGACACCAGGTCAGGCCTTAACCACAAAATAAAGAAGGAAGAAGTAGTGCAGACTTGAAAATATCTTGGTAGTACTTAAGTACACACATACTGCTTAAATTAGCAATGCACCAATTTTGAATAGGTATAAAACTATTAACTTCATTAGATAACTGTTTCAATTTTAGCAAAATAAACATTTGACATAAATGCAAAACCGGTTTATTTACCCTACACAAAATTTCAAATCCAAATTTGGACAGCGTTCAAAATTCTCTCAATCTATTAAGCAAGAAGAATATAAAGATAAGCAAGTAATCGAATTGCTTTAAGGGTTGCTACCCTCTTGTTCGGGCCGGCACATCCGAATCAGTAGTATTTGTTGAACAACAAAGCCGACTTGAAGCAATTACTTACCATATTCGGGTTCCATTCGGCCCTTGCCGAATGGCTAAATTCGTCGGGCATCTATAAGAGCTGATTCATGCGTGTCGGTTCGGTATAATAAGAACTAAGCCGAGCGGCATTTTCCAGAACATAGAGTGTGTATCAGAAATGCATGGCCGTGAACTTTCTCCATGAGACCAAAAAAATCAGCTGCTGCATACAACATTTTATTAACAGCTGTATATTAGGTTGTGCCGAATCTTGCCGACCCGAACTTATGTGAAGCAACCCGAAGAGTAAATCAGGGTCTATGATATAAGCAGTATGTATGGAAAACACGTCATTATGGTAATGTAATGTTGACAGACGGGGAAACTACGACGTAATTATATGTTTATTGCACTTTAAACGTGAGGAGTATGTACTTAAGTAGCTTTGAGTAAATAAGGGTAAGTTGTAAATTGATAGAAGTGTTTTGTTTTATTATTAATTTGGATGAAGTACTTAAGGCGGAAACACACTTACGTGTCGTGGCGTGTCGTGACGCGCCAGAAGCAATCGGTTTCATACATCGTTGCGACACGACACGCCATGCAAATATGTCCCTAACCATATTAAATGTATGAAACCGATTGTGTCACGACATGCCACGACACGTAAGTGTGTTTCCGCCTTTAGTTTGTCTGCTTCAGTGCGAGTTGTGCTAACAAACACTACTGCTGAGCATGCGATTTTTAGCTAGACTTCAGGGTCGGGTACAGTGTTTTGTTTTTCAACAAGATTTTCGCCCGTTTGATGCCAATAGGCCTTACATGACAGGATTAAAATTTAACTTATTTAAGGGCGTCTACACCTTACGGCATTTCATACAAACTTTCAAGTCCTTTATTTCCGAAATGACTTCAAGTCCTTATTTTCCGAAAGGATACTTAGGTCTAAAACATTTTCGAAATGTCTTAAGAAAAAAAGATAATTGGAAATATCTGTTTCAATAGATAATTTATAATCGGTCTAATTTAGCAGTAACACTATTTTTTTTTCCTTGGAGTTTCATTAAAATCGGATCAGTCATTTCGGAAAATAAGAGCTTGAAAGTTTCTATGAAAAGTCGTAAGGAGTTAACGCTCATAAGTGCAGTCACATTTTATTTCTGTTGTGTACTATATTTAGCGATGACAATAGTTCATCATGACGGGTACAACAAGCGTGAAGTTATCTTAATTTTTATTTCCAGCATGATTAGAGGATCAAAGGCAGTCGCTCCATGTAAAATACTGGTAGTCAGCTGCATCTAGTTAGACTGGAAGCCGACCCCAACATATTTGGGAAAAGGTTAGGCATATGATAATGACTGCCCGCCCTACTTCCCTCTATGACTACCACCACGTATATTTAATACTAGCTGTCCCGCGCAACTACGTCTGCGTCACATTTTCTCCGTTTTCGCAACATTTTCATTGCTGCTCTGCTCCTATTGGTCGTAGCGTGATGATATATAGCCTATGTCCTTCCCCAGGTTGAAATCTATCTTCTTGCCAAATTTCATTAAGATCCGATCAGTCGTTTAGTCGTGAAAAGGTAACAAACAAACAGAGTGACATTCGCATTTATAATATTAGTATGGAAGTATGGATGCTATTAACTGCTAAACCTTCCTGCCTTTGTCTTTTTCCTACAGTTTCGGTGATGATCTTGATGATGATAAAGGATCAAACAAGTGTTTTTTTTATTATTGTCAGCTATCTTTGCACACATTTATAATACCACGTGTTGGTCAAGTGAAGCAAAGATACATTGAAAATGCGTTCATCAGATTCGGAAAAAAAAACTAAAGGCTATATAATTTCATAGCTATACCAGAAAGACCACTAAAGGATTTTATCGGTTGAATTGATGACGGCTTGCCAGCCACACCGCGCTGTGGTCGGTATTAAGGCAAAGATTAAGCCAGCTTAAAGGAACTAGAAACTTGAGCAACTTTGTACTTTTCAAGCTCTAAAACTCTCTATAAATATTTTCACAGTTAGCATCTAAGATTCTCCCCGACCCTCGCTCGAGCCAGCCCGAGATGCTGTGCCAGTACTTTTAAATAAGCCTCTAAATAATGATACCATTCAGATCCAGCCTGTCCCCATGCAGTCCTCCCCCAGCGACGCCCTAAGCCGAGGTTCGTAGCCCACAGGGGGTGCCCTTAGCGTGCAGTCGCTTAGTTTGTAAGTTTTTATGCCCTGGCTGGAGGCCTTACTCTTAAGGCACCCACAGGATAGTCCGGTTAAGCAGACGACAACCTCATAGGTTGAACTGCGTGATGCCATTCACAAAAAAAAAAACATCTAAGAATCTGTCTGGTGGGAATTTTAACTTCATCATCATTATTTTGTTTCCAATAACAAAATATCACGCCAATAATTCCTGAAGGGTAAGGCAAAAGTGTACTCGATAGCACACCCACATTTTTGCCGGTTATGTTTAAGTAATAGGTCGGCATTGTGAGGAGGTTCCTGTCTCTGCAGCCCTAACCACCGGTAGCTTAGACCCGGCTCCCGACACCGGTGGAAACCTGATTTTCATATTATTTAATTATTTTTGTATTTTTTTTAAGAAATATTTAATAATGTAAAAAGGAGATGAAAAATTAATAAAGGAAATAATAATCTAAGTTTATTTATACCTGTGTTTCAGGCCATCATTTTACATGGCACAATTTAATTAGGACAGTAAAATTATAAAATTAATCTATTAACAACTATATTAAACTACTACACTACACTAACAACTATAAAAATCTAATACTAGCTTAAGTAAATATGCCCCTCCCCGACCCTCGCTCGAACCAGCCCGCGATGCTGTGCCAGTAGTTTTAAATCAGCCCCTAAATAATGATACCATTCAGATCCAGCCTGTCCCCATGCAGTCCTCCCCCAGCGACGCCCTAAGCCGAGGTTCGTACCCCACAGGGGGTGCCCTTAGCGTGCAGTCGCTTAGTTTGTAAGTTTTTATGCCCTGGCTGGAGGCCTTTCTCTAAAGGCACCCACAGGATAGTCGGGTTAAGCAGTCGACAACCTCATAGGTTGAACTGCGAGATGCCATTCACAAAAAAAAAAAAAGTAAACATGTACAAATAGATACGAAGGAATAACATAATCAAAACTTCTAGAAGTTTTTATTGCCATCAACCGGGCACAAATTCAGACTTCGTGGCTGCTATTGAGAAAATTCTGATGGAAAACTCCAATAACACTTTGCTCCACCTCGACATCGAACCCAGGACATTATGCTCAGTAGTCGAAATTGCGACCACTCGACCAACGAGGCAGTCGATGGTACAATACAAAATAATCAAAGCAAAGATTACACAGTTAATTATTATACAGCCCACGTTATATTACTGCACGAATAATTCAGTCAAGTTAATTTAGTAATCCAAGTTTCACTGGCCGGACTTATGGAATTCCTTTGCAGGAATGTCCTGAGTTTAGTCAAGTTATGTTAAGGACGGCTGTCGGAATAATATACTCGGAATTGTAGAACGGCTTTGCAGTGTTTCGAGACATACGGAATTAGGTTAGCTACTTTGTGAATTGAAAAATTTAAGGATGCTAGTGGCACTGGATTTGGTATAGACAGATTGAAAGATAGGAAAGGCACAATAAATCTGACTGCAATTTTAGACAGGCAAAAGCTTTAGTTGAAAGTGCTTCTTTGGATGTTACGAATCTATTTATCCATAAAGTAATAATTTTTATTTATTTTGTATAATTTTTAAGGTGTTATTAATCCCAAATAAAAACAATTTTCTGTCTTTCTTTCTTTATAGTAACTTTTTCTTAGCTTGTGATTGACAGTTTAGTTAATACATATGAAAATGTGATGATGATGAACACGAAATTGGTTCTTAACATAACATTGTCTTTCCAATTCAATTTTTATTCCAACTCGATGAGCGGCCACATACATTGTGTTACCAGCATGTTGTTATTAGACCACAATTATCATGCTGTTATTCATATACCTACACCATTTGTACTGGGGATGGTGTATTCAGGAGGAATCTTGCTACCATTAAATATTTCACTTACCTAAGTCGTGATTCCAACTTTAATTCTTTGCTTTTAGAGTACATTTCTTTTAACATACCTCTACCGATCCGACAAGCTCTTCGTCCTCGGTAGCGTTTTCTATTTTCAGTGCCACAAACCAAATTTCAGGCACTGAAAATAGAGGGCGCTCAGGACTAAATCCCTTAAGACCAGTCCATCGCAAGAGTATGTGGCTCTCAACCATATGCTAGCAAACAACATTTTATTTTTAGACGAATCTTTAGATATCTTTGCGTGAACACTGCTTCTCGTTACCTAGATAACGAGAACCCGTGTTCAGGAATCTCAGTTCAGTGTTCAGTTTAATCCAGTCCATTGCTGCTCTTACCAGACACTACTGATTATAGATTAATACTGGCGACGCGAATACGCTTAGAAAGAGATGACGTGACGAGTTATCAGCAATATATGGGGTTGCACACAAATTGCGAAAAAGAAAAGACGGAAGAGACGCATCTTCCCTGCAGAGGAATAAAACAGGCTCATAGTAATATTAAGAACAGGTTATTACGTTTGATTAGCGTCGTGTTGACATTTTCTTTGATGGCAACCACACCACTATAACTTAAGTCTAAGTTACAACATTTACCTCCTTGCGTGTTAACGAGCCGCTAAAATTTTCCTCTAACCAGTTCTCCACCAAATTTAGTTACGGTGCCACCCTTAAACGGATTAGTTGGAGCAAATACCTTTACGAGGTGTTCCGGCTTGCCAATGTCAACGCCTGAGGCATACACGGTGGTAAAATATTCAGTCTTGTTTCATTTATTTATAGCTATGCTGGCAACATTGTATTGATTCGCTGAAAACATAAATGTAGGCTGTGCGATTTGAGGTGTTGTTTCGACACTGAATTGTTTGTGTTTACTTGAAAGACAATTTGTACTTATTTTTAAACAACCGAAATGTGATAGAAACAAAGTGTTTTTCGAGATTTTCTCCATCTTTAGCTCGTTTATTAAGGATGCTAGAATTTCAGCCAAATGCAGTCAACATTGCTCGCAGGAAAAATTGGGAGGAAACCAGCATATCCTAGAACCAAAATTATCATAAAATATTGTGATATCCACCAATCCGCACTGAGCCCGCATGGTAGATTTCAGCCTACTTTTGACCGAAGAGCTCTGTATCCCAGCAGTGAGAACTATTCTGATTACGTTAACACCATTATAGACTTGACTATTATACTTATACAGCATGAAGCGCCACTCGATTCTGCGGTTAATGAGCGACGAAGATATGATACTAAAGTCTCATCATCAACTTTCTATTCTTAATGAAGGGTCAATTATTGTAAGACGAAAAATATTTTCTTTTTTTGGATGATGCATTAATTTGAACAACATTTATTGCACTGCTAGCTGACCTGCACGAATTTTTCGATTCGAACTAGTTTCCGAGATTAGCCGTTGAACCAAACAAAAAAATAAACTCTTCAGCTTTATAATATTAGTGTAAATCAACAGTTGTTCTTACTCAAATGATCTGACCTTTAAATATTTTCACTATTTGTTCGTGTCTATTTTAGATCACGTTGCGATACATTGTGTTGAAAAACAAACTGCCTACAGGTTGTTGTTATTATAGCAAAGGTAAATGAAATGGAAGTTATTTGGGTTGACCCAGTTATAAAGTCGAGTGGGTGGAGCGGGTTGTGTTATGCTTATACGGCGATAGCGGTCAGGTAGATTGTGTGAGCATGCCCGTTATCTAGGTATGAACAATAATTAGTATAGGGACGTATTATGTTTGTGACTGATGTAGCAAAATGTAATAGAGTTTTAGTATGTACAGTTTACGCAGGCGTTTTACGGGCTTTTGGTATTATACACAAAACTGCGAATGCGAATTCGCAACGCAGAAAACTGCGACACGAATTGCTGCGATGCGATTTCGTGCGGCAAGGCGTCTCCCTTCCACGATTCGGGTTGACCATTCCTTCGGCGACCGCCAACCGTACTTAACGTGTTTTGAAATCTAGGCCGTGAAATGGATCATAAAAAGAAGCGCGCACTTCTGTTATTACTAAGGAGATAAAGGAAAAAGAAACAAAGACGGCACGGTTGGCGCAGTGGCTGAGCGATAGACTGCTGCGCTGCGTGTCGCGGGTTCGATCCCCGCTTGGAACATATATTTGTTTGACCTGTAGGTCATACAAATATTTGTTCTACCTGTGATCTACCTATAGGTAGTTGTTCCGGGTCTGGCTGTTTGTGTATGAGTTTAAATGTTTGTAAACGCACCCACGATGCAGAAGAAATTCCTAGTGTGGGGCAAAGTTTTTTTTTAAAACAAGCGAATAGATTTCTATCGGAAACACACTTATAGTAGCAGATGACGGAGAAATTAACTACATCATCGTTTAATATAGTCATTAAAGTCTCCTATATAAAACTAGTAAAGAGTACATTACTGCTCTTTTCGAGAACAGATCTGTTTTTGTTGTTCATTTATTCAACGTGTGACGCAAGATCGCAGGAATGCGCAATGCGAATCAATTCGCAAGTTCATACGATGCGTCGTGGGAGCTCGTAGATTTTTACGATGCGACGTCACATCGCAGTTTTGTGTACAAGCCCTTTCAATGAGGTTACCTGAATGAAAATGTTTTTATTAATCAACCAAAATGCCTTGGCAAGTCGCTTTCAACTTGATTTTGTCTTTTCCAATATCGTTTTCACCCATTCATTGCAACTGAAGAGATAAATACGAGTCAGGCGTTGCAACAGTGCAAATGCATTGATGTGTGGTGCGCCATAGCGTATCCAAACATGCCGCTGGCTTATGCCGCCGGCTATCAGACCGCCCTTGCCCCTGAATTTGCCGCTGGCTTGGAAGATGCATGTGGTAAAAGATGCATTTGCCGGCGGCATGGCCGGCGGTCTGGCCGCCTCTTATGTGGAATCCAGAGGCAGTTATATCTGTGTTCACCGCTTATCAAAGATGACCATGGGTTTTGCATAGACACCTAAATATCCAGTCAAAGAGGACGTTGTTACATTCAAAGTACCTGCCAACCAAAATCACTTTTACTCGTGAAATAACATAAAATAAAATCACGCCTGTAATACCTGAAGGGTTAGGCAGAGGTGTAGGTACCTAAGGGTACACCCACATTTCGCCAGTTCTGTTTAAGTCCCGTGTAATACGGGGCTTGCGTATTGCCATCAACCGGGCACAAATCCATACTCCGTAGCTGAGAAATTCTTGATGAAAAACCCAATAACACTTTGCCCGACTCGGGAATCGAACCCCGGACCTCATGCTCAGAAGTCGCGCAACCACTAAACCAAAGAGGCAGTTGTTAAATAACTGAAACAAAATTACCAACTACCCATGGATAGGTACTTAATTTCTCTCCGCACCACTTGACCGAAACAATTATGCAAAAGACCTCCAGGCTGCATTATGACGTAGCGACCTAAAGCGGCCCATTCATGCATTATCCGTTTAATTAAACAAGTACGTATAGTTTATGAACCGGGCTCATTTACTCCCAGCACTAGTCGACCGTTATAACAATAATTTAATTATGCCAACTCTAGTACCCACTTTAGGGATTGGCTACGGTTCGGCTATTTCGGTTAACCGGTTTTACGCAAAAACCGAAATCATGCGAGGAGAATGTATTCTCGTGGGGTGAATATTGTTTGTCATGAAAATGTTGTTACAGTAAACGGTTTTCAATATTTTTATGTACAAGTACCTGGTTATCTGAAAAAAATTCTTCAGCCAGCTCTGTAAATATAAAGTTCTCCCAAAATGCATTTATTCGATATGTGTATCATATTCATAAAGAAAGTAAAAAAAAAACACGATCTTAACTTTATTTTATTTTCAAAGTAAAATCTTCTTCATTGCCTGTTTTTATAAAATGTCATACGCTTTCATTTGAATTTTAAAAATAAAGCAGAGAGGCACGTAACGAAGCAAGCCAGTCACCGAAACCCGAAATCGCTTGGCGGTCAGCATTGCATAATTTACCCTTTTGTGCATTAACGCAATATTGTACGAATAGTCGGTTTTTATTTACATTTTAAGAGATGTTTGCTAATAAATTTTCATATAACGAACGAAACATTATTACAGGCACTATTTATTATCTCTAGTTTTGGTTGACCACTGAAATTCGGCGCTGTTCTGGGGGTGGGGGGGGGGGCACAGAGCAGCATGGCACTGCATTGTACTGAGTGGGCTGCTTTTCACACCATTTTTTTTTTTTTTTGTTATTTTTGCTTATATCGCTGTGACAGATAATTAAGTTTTCTTTCTTTCTTTTGACTTATTTCGTCACAGCACAGTCAACGCTCTTCCCACACATAGAAAGAACGAACATTCATCAAGCCAGGTTGTTTTTTTTTACAAAACGCGCTCTTGGAATTTCTCCTGTATTTTATAGGTTTTAAGATGTTTTATTAAAGAATCAGTGAGGGTGGAGCTGTGTCTTAGACTACCTTACCTAGGCCAGATGTACATCCACATATTCAAAAGTTACGTTGATATGAAAGTATGAGTTTATCCTCACTACAATCTAGCATTAAGATAAGATTAAAAAAAAAATGCAGAAAATCTCTATGCTGCTTTAAATATCCACATTGTTAAGGGTTCTAATATCCTCACGGATATAAGATAATAGTGGTGTTAGCATAGGTCACAAAAATATCAAGACGTTTCAAAACTAGTGGCGCCATCTGGTGTCTCTACCCCAAGATTGTCGTCGCACGCCCGTCATCACATTCAATATTTTCGATCAGAAATTTGATCATGACGCTTACCTTCCAAGTTTTATCACCCAGTCTTCATATGAAGGTGACTTTATGGAATAACTTTACGTGCAATTTTACTTTTATAGATGGATTTTTAGCTCGAGAATGATGGCTTCCGAAGTGTTTTATGCTTGTGTCGTCAATGCCTCTTTATTTGAGTTTAATTTCGTTAAGTGTGTTTGGTTTTTTAGGAGTAACTTTTATTGCTGTAATAATCTGTTTGTTTCTTATTCTGCGTCTTTTTATTATTAGGTCAATTTGTGTACGCATCTGCAGTTAACAATGAAAACAACACCAATTAAAACTGTAATTAGCATGTTCCTTCGTAGCCAGAAATAAAAAGTACCGTTTACAAAAATGGAAGCCAACAGATGTCTGGTTGGCTATAATAATAGGAATTTATGGTAGGGGAGGGAAAACCACGTTCAACAGTGGACGTTTTCCGAGTGGTACATTGATGATGATGACGTCATAACATTGTACAATAAATTGTAAGGACGTTCCTAGTTCCTCTCTTTAGAGACCTGGCCTTTTGAATTTTTGTTATTTTTTTTTCACAATATTATGCCTTCTTCTAATAATAGTACATTATGGTACTAGTGTGTAATGTTGGTGATTACCGCTGAGGCGCCATTGAGACCTTAGCCGTTAGGTGAGGGTCTTAAGAGAGCTGAGGACGGTAATCACCAATACACACGTGTATCATACGACGTTTTTCAACACACTTGTGAATAAAATAACAATAAAAACTCATTTTATTTAGTAGATAATATTTAATATTTTTCCTTGGAGTTTTCAGGTAGTAAACTTTCCATAACGTTAAGGGCTTCACATATCGGGTTTATATCGGGCGGTGTACAACATAAATCATTTTCTTCGTTACTAGGTACTAGTTACTTGTAGACATTTTAATTAATAAATAAGTATAATTTCAACAGTGAAAACGAGTTTTGAAAAATGATTCGCTATGGTGGGAAAAATTAATCAGTTTTCCTATGCGCGCGCATTGCGATCAGCCACAAACTAAAGGGATGAGGATCTTTTTATTTTCCGCGCATAGGGTTTGCGCTTATTCTGCCACGTACAAAATGGGGAATTTAAAGTTTTCTTTTATTACAGAGAAAACAAAAGTTATATTTGAGTTAAAGTTTTATTTATTGAACACGAACGAGTTAAAATTATCTATTTAATTAAGACTTTTAAGAACAAAGCACCTCAACCGATAAAATTAAAAAAAAAATCACAGTCACAATTAATAAAATTAGAATAAAATTAAAGAAAAAGTCACAGTTTGATTATGGGTGTCATTCTGTGCCTAATTGCGGTGACCATAAAGACACTTTATGAGCAAGTGTGTTGAAAAATATAATATAAATTTATCATTCTTTATTCTAAATATCGCTTATTTGCAACGAATTGCGAAAACTAAGAAAGCGTCTTTTTAGTTAGACTTAAAATATTTTCATTGCCAATGTTTTTCTTTAGCATACTTTATTTTTATCGAAAGATGAAAGGTTTATTTTACGTATTATTTATTCGTTACTTTATTTAATACTAACTTTCGTAAATTTTATATTTAACCACAAACAACCGGAGAATCGAAACTTTTGAAATAATGTCATGCTTATTGCAAACGAGCGATATGTGTATTTCTTTTAGCTGTGCAATATCTTAGATTTACGTCAACTATGTTGTAAATGTTTTCTCGAGTAAAAAAGTAAATTTTGTACGAACCTTATGTCACCTTTTTGAAGAGCAACCTCTTCGAACACAACTTTCACACGTTCCTTGGGTCTGAAAAAAAGGTTAAATTGCTTTTAATGAATCCTGAATTACTCTAACTGTTCTGAATGTCGTTGCAAGTATCGTAGTGCCGTAATAAGAATGCAATTTCAATGAATGGGACTCAGGATTTTCCAGAAAAGGAGTGCTTAGTAATAAAACGAGTAGTTGAATTTATTTCGATCTTTATCTATGTATGTGCGTTCCCCTGCCCGCTTCAAAGAAAATAATGTTTTTTTTTATTGGCCGTTCAACCAAGGAGGTTGTCGTCTGCTTAACCGGAGTATCCTGTGAGTGCATTAAGTATAAGGCCTCCAGCCAGGGCATAAAAAAAATTAATAACTAAGCGACTACACGCTAAGGGCACCCCCTGTGGGGTACGACCCTCGGCTTAGGGCGTCGCTGGGGGAGGACAGCATGGGGACAGGCTGGATCTGAATGATATCATTATTTAAGGGCTGATTTAAAACTACTGGCACAGAATCGCGGGCTGGCTCGAGCTAGGGTCGGGGAGGGGAAAATAATGATGCTATCATCAACATTTAAGTACTAGCAAGACGGCTTCAAACTGAGGAGTGCTGACCTTAATAGGGGGTTATATTAAATTAAACTTAATTGGGTAAATGTACTGTAGCCTTTGCCTAACCCTTCTGGAATTACTTGCGTGATGTTATGTTTTGTCTATAACAAGCTACCTAAAGGTAACTTATATTACTACTATATATTATAAATCCGAAAGTTGGGATGGATGGCTGTTTGTTACTCAATCAAGCTAGAACAGTTGAACGGATCTAGATGAAATTTCGCACAGACATAGATTATAGTCTTATCTTATCTCGGTATAACGATCCCGTGGGACATTTACCAGAGTCTAAGATGCAGGTGATACCGCGAACATTAGCTACACTGACTAGGACAAGATGATGAGATGAGATCGACGAGTTTAGTTCACTCCACATTTTACCAATTTCCTTGTTTTTCGATAAAGCTGCAAAAAATATTGCTCCGTATCGAAACGTCCTATTAGAAAAACGGCACTTTAGTAAAATGTACTATTAGCAAATCGTCCTATGAGCAAATGGTCCTAAAAACAAAGGAATGGGAATTGTAATGACACCACACATACATCACCTTTCCTACAAATCTTACCTTGCATGAAAATGGTAGGAACACCGCACATTGTTGGGATAGATGGACGGGTACCGGGGGCTGTACAACCGGCCGTGTGTCGGCCGACTGCCGGACCGGGTGAATTGGAAGTCGCATTCCGTCCCCGGCACGTGGACACCGTCCGTGTCAAATATACCTGCAGACAAATAGAAATTGTTATGAGAATGTCGTATTATGATTTTAATGACGCCTAGCACAAATTTTATTTCGGAGTGAACTTAAAGTTTATTTTCAGTGACGAGACGAGCTGGACCAGACCATCGACCACATGGTGGGTGATGGTCCACATTATCCCTGGAAAGAAGATTTGTAAGTAATAGTGAGCCCAGCAGTAGGATGACGCAGACTAATAGTATCAAGTTTCGGGTGTCACAATGACGGGTACCTTCGAGAAGTTTAGTCCCGTACCTAAGCCTCTTTAAAACGCACTAGGCATTTCCTAAATGCATATTTAAATAGACTAAGATAGATGAGCCTCCGGTAAGTATAAGTTGTGTGGAAGCCTTTGGGCGTCTTTCAGAAAGAAATTTTGAATGTAGAACAGAGTCTCCGCTCTGTTATTTGTACGCCAAGCTAATCTAGGGCAAGAAGATGTGTTACCCCAAAAAAAAATCGCACGGATACCCTTCAAACTAGTTTAGAGATTAAATCAGACGCAAAACCTCATCAACATGAGAATAGATTCATCCACCATTTCTAAAAGCTTATTCAATTTATCTGGTTGTCAACCGCTTGACAAGAGATATGACTGGCTTATGATGTAGGTACTTAAGTCAACCGTTTGGTGATGGATTGACTGATCGGTGGTTTTCAGGCATGAATACCCTGGAGCTACGCGGGACGTGCGTACAGGGTTACTGGTAACATAGGAAGGTGTGCATCTCATAAAAAAATTATGAAACCGATGCACAGCCAAAAATTAAAATATAAATAAAAGAAATAAATCTTAACTTTTATGAATTAACATTTATTTGTGTTCTAAATTCAAAAATGTTGGAATTTTTAATTTTTAATATTAGGCTGTTAAGCGGCTTCATACAATTTTTATGACATGCACGCCTACTTCTACCAAAGATCGTAGAAGGCATTTTTGAACTTTTAATTTTTAACAAGGGTCTGCGAAAGCATCAACTATGATAATAGTTTAAACAGTACAGACGCGTAGTAAATAATTTTTAAATTGGCTTCAGACGATTTAATCTGGGATTTTTAATAGAAAAACTAAAAATCGAATTAACTACTGATTTTCGATAGGACATTTCGTAGCTTAATTTTTTGCTTTTAAGTAACCCTACTATGATGTCCTGTAAGGAATACGTCGACTTACCAGTAACCCTGTATAGTTTTCCCATACACAACTAAAATTAAAACAAGACCGGTGGTGGTGGTAGCTCTCCGATAGTGATTACCTTCAAGACAGACAGTTGAAATTACATAACATCGCGCTTTTAGTTCGTACTCCGCCCAGTATTATGTTTTAAGTCATACTATTGTCTTCCAGCGGGCATCCAGGCACCATGGCTGCTACTGATATATTCCTGATTCAAAAACTTAATAACATTTTGCCTAATCTAAGAATAAAACCAAAGACATTATGCTCAGCAGTAGCTTTTAGAACTACCAACGAAGCAGTCATTACAGTTCCAAAAAGAAATAAAAACAGGATATGAAAGTTACTACAAACAAAATCTGCCTAGCCTTTTTCCCAAACTATCTTGGGGTCGGCTTCCAGTCTAACCGGATGCAGCTGAGTATCAGTATTTTATTTTTATTTTATTTTATTTTATTTTATTTATTTTATTAATATTTTATTTTATTTTTATTTTTTTTATTTTATTTTACATGAAGCGACTGCCTATCTGACCTCCACAACCCAGTAACTGGGTAATACGATACCCCTTGGTAAGACTGGATGTCAGACTTTTTTTGGCTTCTGACTACTCGTAACGACTGTCAAAGATCTACAAATGACAGCCGGGACCAACGGCTTAACGTGCTTTCCGAGGCACGGAGGAAACTCGGTATGTAATAATGGTCACCCATCCACGGACCAACCTCGGCAAGCACGGCTTAACCTTAAAGATCCACCCGGGCGGTTGATATTATTTAGCCACGAGCTCCTCTCGAAAGTTACTACAAACAAAAGTAGTAACTAATGCAACAATGTTGGTTTCCTATCCACGTTCTTCACTTCTGTAATCTTTATTCATTTCATTGTAACATTTCACCGTCCCTCCCTGCTATAAAACCTCCTTCAGTAATAATAAGTTATGGCCATCCAGTTGTTACCTCCGTTAATATACTCAGAGGCACGTCTAACTGCTAACATAACACTTGGCTTGAGCTTTAATAATCGTATGTGTACGAAAAAATGCCGAAAAGATGTCGAGAGAGGCTACTTAGTCCAAAATGATGAGAAGGCAAGTCTCCTCGATTGCGACTTGGAAATTCAAGATGGCGGCTAAAATTAAAGTGATATTTTAAATGTGGAAGAGCTGATTATTTTACAAAGATACTGTGGCTGACGTCTCAGTAAAAAACTGATACAGGAAACTAGCTTTTTGACGCAAAGTGCAGCTAGGATCTGAAAAAACGGGCCAAGTTCGAGTCTTACTCGCACACAGGGTTCCACAGCCCCAAACACTATAATAACAATGTTTTGAACGGTCATTCATTAGTAAACTTCCACTCAACCGCAACACTAAATTTGTTTTTCATAGTAAGTTAATGAAAAACAAAGTTACTGCTGCAGTTTGCTGAAAAAGTCCTATATCTCAAAAACTAAATATCAAATCTTATTCAAACCAATTTTCGTTGAAAAATTTTTTTACGTTCTACATCCCTATATTTTTTTCAGAATTTTTCTCTTCTTACTTTAGAAATTAGAGGGGGGGGGGGACACAAGTTTTACCACTTTGGTAGTGTCTATCTTTCAAAAGATTGACTTTGAAAAATAATGGTTTTAGGAACTTCTATATCATTTTTAAAGACATAGGTCTTTAAAAATACATAGACACCCCACACGTATAGGTTTGATAGTTTTTTTTTTTTAGTTTCAGTTCCATGTGGTAATCATAAAGCGGTTCACAGAATACATCTACCTACCAAGTTTCAGCTGTGTAGTCCTAATAGTTTCGGAATAAAGTGGCTGTGACATACGGACGGACAGGCAGACAGACATGACGAATCTATAAGTGTTCCGTTTTTTGCCATTCGGCTACGGAACCCTAAAAACGAATAACGAAATGACGCTTAGAAGCAACCCCAAGAGTAGCTGTGAAAATGTGAAAGTCCCCTGAGACATTCTGGAATTTTCTGTTTTTTTTTTTAAGGTAAAATTCTTGAACAGGCTACAGATGCTATTCAAGGACATTAGATTCTCTCAAGTAAACAAGGGCTTACTTCTAGCTGGGTCCAAAGTTAACTAATCACCAAATTAAATTCACATTATATAAGATACGACTTTATTTCCAGTAGATTCAGTTTATAAGACATGTCATAGTTTCACTGTGAAGTAGTCACGTATAGATGACAGGGGCCTTAATTCGCTGAACAGCTAGTCAAGTAAATTCATTTGCAAATATTATTCTCAAACCTCAAACCATTGTCTATTTTTCTATTGAAAACTTAATAAAACTGAAACCAAGAGTTGCTCCTAAATATGGCAAGGTTTTCTTATACCATTTAACAAAACACTTTTTATTAGAAAGTTCCTTCCAATAAGGGTTTGTGCACACACACGCGACGGATTAGGCATGTCACGCAGTAGCTTATTCACTCAGCAACCACGCCTTATCGAATATTGAGTTCGGATGTGTAAACTTGCCTTATTTCCTGCGTCTCTGAACAAAGAGATGAATTACAATTTACGACCGCGGTAACGTTGAAGAATTTGTGAGCAGAATTTTATATTTATGGAACTTTATAGAATATTTCGACTATACGGCACATAATTGATTAAATAATCATAAAAAATGACGTTTTTGTATCCATACCGACATCCGATCCGATTTTCACATCCGAAAGTTTGTAAGTATGGATGGATGGATGTTTGTTACTCTTTCACGTAAAAACAACGAATGGATCTGGATGAAATTTGGCACAGGGATAGATAATAGTCTGGAATAGCACATAGGATACTTTTATCCTGGTAGGGTGATCCCACGGGACAAATACCAAAAAACGCGGGCGAAGCGGTGGGCAGAAGCTAGTATTACATACAAGTGACTGTCAGCCGGTCTTTTCGTTATCTACCTTCTCACATGTTTAGGTACTGAACTTAACAAGTAATGGAATTGGATAGATCTAGATAAGAATATTGGATTATTTGCGATCTTCACGAGGGTGACAGCTAGTCCTACTAATCCTACTTAATATTATAAATGCGAAAGTTTGTGCGGATGGTTTGGTTATTCCAGTCACACCGGTAGTATGAGTGGTCTATAACATAAATAGAAGATACAATAGGGGATAATCCAATTTTTTTTTTCTTTGTCCGTCGGGTAATTTATTGAAAAGTATTGGACACTTATTTTTTCTTTTTTCTCGTGTTCATAAAATTACGGAGATATATTGAGTTGAAATGGCGCATGACGTCACAGGTAAGTTTTATACCTACTTGTGACGTAGTAAGCCCCCACTCTCCAACTTTAATGAGTTTTAAATAAGTAATTTTTTGATATTAAGGAAAACAAAAAAAACGTGTCTAATATTTTTGTATTACCTGTCTGACGGACAATAGGACATTGTTACCCTAGGGGTGAAAGTGACTTATTTAGTCCCGAGACGGGGTTTGGCGCACGAACGAAGTGAGGGCGCCAATAGTTCGAGGGACTAAATAAGTCTTTAACCCGAGGTAAACACTGTGCTTTTCATTACGAATAGTACAAGGAAAGTAAAAATAAAAACATGAATTAGCTAAAGAAAAAATGTGTAAAACCGTTTTCCTTTCCCGCCTGTTTTGTCTTTTTTTTTTCTGTGGCCAGCCAGCTATTCAGCCTTAATTTTTCATTTTCATCATTGAAAAAATGGTAAATATTTTGCCCAAATCAAAGTTGTCTAAAAAAAAACTGTTGAAACTAAATTATAATAAAGTGTTTTAAAAATATATATCCTTTAATCAATACTTAACATAAGTTATTTCAATTTTACATCGTGGCTGCATAGAAAGTTGGAACATGGTACAATAAAAATGTGAAAATAGAACTAGTTTTTTTTTTAATAATTTGACATCTGTCAGTTGAAAGCAATTCTCCCTAGGGCTGAAAAGTATTACTTTCAACCCGCTCTTCAGGCAACTTCAGATCTACTTTCAGAGTATGAGTAATGAAAAATAGAATGTCGTTTTCTTTACCCAGTCCGCACCCCTATTACCTACAACTGATTTCAAATTTCTTTAAAACACATACTGTTACATACCTAGGCACTTATCATAGCACAACCAACTCTCGCTAATGTCGCTATCTCTCCCAACAGTACTAACAACATTTCACATCAGCAAAATATGTCCAAAATTAATCAAACAGCACAAACACGAAACTGTAACCTGGTAACCCAAACAAGTAACCTAAACTTTACCCTCGCTGCAGCGTTCCCAAAACGGCATTATTTGTCACAGTCTGAGCGAAATTCATGAAAATTTTAATAACAACTCGCAGAAGCCACAGTGTCAAGACAACCAGTAAACCAACTCAGTACCTTTTAAGGGGCCTCGCCCATGGCGACTTTTTGTAGCGATCTTGCGATTCAATAACATGCTTCTGCAACGCTACTGTTGCTATCGTACGTTAGAGCATCATTCATCATTATGATTAAAATTTCAAAAGTTTTTGTGATTTTAATCTACACTCATATAGTCTCAATTTTTCTTTCTTTATAGTGTAGTTAGTGCCTAACCTGGCCCCCTATTCACAAACGCTCGGATTCGATTTCGATTCGAAAAGTCGTGTGTCTATCTTGTTTTGGCATTACGAAAGCGAGCGAGATAAACATACGACTTTCCGAATCGAAATCGAATCCGAGCGTTTGTGAATACGGGGGCTGGTGTCAGAGTTTTCATCCGTCCATGAGCTTCTGACTTGGCTTTACATGCCGTAGAGTAAGATCTCTGAGGCATGCTGGTTTCCTCACGATGTTACCCTTCACCGAAGCAAGTGATAATTATACAATACGCACAGGAATCCGAAACTTCAGAGGTTTCGGGTTTGAATTTGAGATCTATGACTTGGCAGTCTGACGGTCACACCACTAAACTATCATATCTGGTTGCCGATTTTACACTTCACTTAGAAAACGTAACCACTTGTTTCAATGCGACAGCCTGACTTAATCACGAGTACCCCGTTACTAAAGGCATACTTAAAATGCGTGTAAACGCGTATGTTAGCCGATTTCCGACCATTTGTGCCTTGTTGAAGTCACCATCATCAGCCTATAATGTACCTACCTACTGCTGGGACAAAGGCCATCTCTCTATGAGAGGGAGTGGGCTGTAATCCACCACGCGGTTTGTCCAATCCACCACCCAATGCGGGTTGGTAGGTGTCAAATATCTTCGAATTTTTAGTTCAAGGACTGCATACTGGTTTCCTCAAGATGTTTTACTTCACCGTTTTTGAGGGCGGGCTTGTTGAAGTACTGTATATAAATACAAGTTTACTGTACTGTAGCCCTTGGCTTGATGTTCGTCACTGTGTGTGTGATGCTCTCTGGGGGTTAATGCCACGACTGTTTATGTTTGTCCTAAAGGAGCCATGGATGTGTCAACATGCCCAACATGCCCGATTGTTTTAATCGAAAGTAAAGAATTGAATGCCACTTTAGTAAGTACAAGGGCAAACCAACTTTGCTAGTGAAAGTCTTAAGATGAGAAAAATATTTACGGTTAACAAAAAAAAACTGTTTGTGTAGATATTCATGAACTTTTGTAATAGATAAGTATTCTATCGACCCAATAGAGTTATTTAAAAAAAAAAAGTTAAAATTACACTCTACCTACATCACACTGGAGCCAATGAAAGAAAAATCTTATTAAATCTCTTCAAGTTGAATATTGTTAGTTTATTGGTTAAGGCATTCAGACTGAAAATGCTGCATTAAGTTTTAATACTCGTATGACGTACTAGACTAACACTAACTTAATAAATATGTATTATAAAGGTTAAAATTGTGTGAAGGTTTACACCATAGCGTCATAGTGCCATTTGTTTTATGAAAGGTGTAAAGACACACAAAGACACGGAAAACCAGAGTTCAGTAATTTTTGAAGAGTTACAGAATATAGATAATCAATTTGATGAGTAACATGGCGTTTAAATGAAATATATAAACGCAAAACTTCTCATGTGGTGATTCAGACTATGATACTGAACCACTTTTGTTCTGTGACTTTTGGAAATTCCATTTTTTTTTTTAGTTTTACTTGATCAGCAGATCCAACTTCCTATAGAAACCCCAATTTTTATCTGAATAGAATTGAATAAAATAGAACTTTATTGTACACCAAAAATCAAACATAACGGGTTTACAAAACTGCTTATTTTATGGTTACAACGGCGGTCTTAAGCGGCGGTTTTTTCCCAATTTTATTATATTTTAAAGAATTTAAGAACTAAACAAAACACAACAAAAGTTGTTCAGTTTCATGGTCCGATACACCACACGAGAGGTCTTGCGTTTACCGTATTACACCTTGTATACTGTATGATAGGTGTGTACCACCTAACAATAATAACCTTCGTAACAAACAACACAAAAAACGAAAAGAAAAGAAGTAAAAAATATAACACTTCCACATAAAACATTATCGTGGACCGAAACGAACCCCATCAGACAGATGTCTAGATATCGCTGGATTTGTAACTTTAGGCGCGAAATAACTCACTTTGACAAATGACTGATGTAGACGAATTGAGTTTTGGTTGCGGACCGAGAAAAAATATCCAGGAGTCAGTCTTTGCAAATATTTCAAGTTTGGTTTTTGCGGTGCTATTTAGTGGAATTTACCATGTTTTTTTTTAATGGAACTATTTCTTCTTCTGTGTAGTTCTTTGATGAAACACCTCTATTTAAACAGTTATAATGAACAGCTTTGGAAAGCTCGACTAGGATCCTAGATGCTCTTTCTATAAACCGATGGTGTGCGTGGCAGTGTGGTCACAGTATCATCAGGACTAATTTCCTCCACAAGCCTATTTATGAAACCCCATGTAGAATGCGCGCCCTTGTAAAATGGGAAAAGAGCAAGAAGACGTATTTACGAAAAGCCATTTTTAAGCTAAAGTGGGGCAGGGCTAACCTGGTCTGCCCAATAAGCTGAAGGTCAAAATAACGACTATACAGAGTGTAAGAGATATCGACGCAGAAACAGTTACTACGTATTCTGTACGTCAGTCCGAGTCATAGAAATTCGAACATGAACGCGCCGACGCGTCGACACGGCATGTCGTCATAAGACGGACGGACGGTGAGCTAGCCAATTTCTCACCGTCCACAGGCCTGCGAGTACGGGGTCCGGAGCATCTCCCGCGGCGGCTGGGACGTAAGGCTCTCTCCCCCTCACGTTCCGCCACCTCCTTCACATGACTGCTACGCAGAAGGAGACGACAGCTTCCCATTCCCTCTCGCTCCGGACCATGGCTTGAACCAGGGCCGGACGCGAGAGGTCGCTGCTGCCAATCGCCGCTACGAGGATACGATGGTGTTCAGATAAAGCGGAGCAGAGCTCCACGGTGTGCCCACCGTGTCCTCCGGGCGATCTTCGCAGTTTCCTGTATAATACCCTGACACAGTCAGAAGGCGACCTCTTAGAAGATGATGGGGCAACTTGGACCAAACCAACGACCAGTGGCCCACATTTACCCTGGATCAAAAGAACGGGAAGCGAGGGTAAATGCTTTTACAATGACAGTAAGAGTTAAGTTAACAATAAATTCCATAACCAATACATACAACGATTTCAATAAAATTTCGGCATCAACCACTCAACTCAAATAGTTCAATTCCTCCCAGCACTTTAAACCAGAATAGTTAAAGTACTTTCCAGTATTTCACGTCACTTCTTGTATGTTGAATTTAAAGATCGTGCGCCTTCTATCGGAAGAGGCTCACAACTCTCAAGTGCTCTCGGTGCATCGCTTTGTGAGATTTCTACACGGAGAACAAATAAAATCTTATAAGAGTCGACTCTGTAATAGTTGTAGCATTGTGATTTGTAGAAGATGTGTGATATAAGTATCTAGCCCATGAATGCGTGAAAAGTGCATAGACTTATACTACCGAGCACTTAATGTATACACGAAGCAACCTTTACACAAACAAGTATTTTTCTCGTACTGTATTGATTACCATTTTCACTAATAAAGTGGTTTGGAAGCCATACTATTACGAAATAAGTCTTATCTCTCAAAGTAGCATCCGTTTTAGGGTTCCGTAGCCGAATGCCAAAAAACCCTTATAGATTCGTCATGTCTGTCTGTCTGTCTGTCTGTCCGTCCGTATGTCACAGCCACTTTATTCCGAAACTATTAAGACTACACAGCTGAAACTTGGTGGGTATATGTATTCTGTGAACCGCTTTACGATTTTTGTACAAAAAAAATTGATTAAGGACATCCCCTCCCCACACGGAACTGAAACTAAAAAAATTGAAAAATTGATGGTTTTTTTTTGTTTAGTTTCACACCTTACCTTTTTTTTAGTTTATACACCCGTGAGTTTGTCAATAGATAGGTCTTTAAAAACGATATTGAGGTTCCTAAAACCATTTTTTGAGTAAGACTTGCACTTGGCCCGTTTTTTTCAGTAGACAATCGGTTTCAAATTTTGTATACAATATTAATGCTTGTGACTTTAAAATGACATCAGTAGGTAATAGGTAGATACTCGTAGGTACTTAAACATCACATCATACGTGAGCTTACGAGTTTCTCACATGTAAATCAGCAGAACTCGTAGATACCTAATCTATAATGAAGAAAAATCTTTATCAGCTGCTTCGTACTGTTTGAACACCTGCTCGAATATGTAATTAAATTAATGTCGCTATTATGTTGTTTACTAGTCAAAGCTAAAGACATGGCGATACACAATTACCTGGTTTGTGCTATCAATTCCTATAGAACCTGTATTTTTTTACATAATATTAAGAGTTTCTTAATCTTGGTTTAATTTGAAAGAGTCCATGCTGCTGGTGCATTTTCAGTGCAAAATTTCTCAATGGTTACACTATTTGGTGGTATCTCATGCTATGTATAACGTTCTGGGTCTTTGACGAGTATAATCATTTTCATATGTCTAGCGATTGAGGGATTTAGTGAGGAAGTGTACCAATACAGGAGCTTCAATAAAATCATGGATACAACCTTCTTAGTGCTAAAACAACCTTCTCAAGCGGTGAATACTCCCTTATAGAAGGAGTTTCAAGTAAAGTCCATTGACAGGTTGAATAAGATATTAATATGTCATCTTCCTATTTTAAATACATATGACTATAACACCCCTCTTTTTTGGTCGGGGGTTAAAAAGAGTGATGAATATAAATGTTGATGGATGGAGAGGGAGAGGAAGACCAAAGAAAGGATGGATGTGTGAGAAATTATATGAAGAAAAACCGGGCAAGTGCGAGTCGGACTCGCGCACCGAGGGTTCCGTACAAACCAAAATTACTGGAGAGAATAAATGAAAGTATGTGATGTAACTAAAAATTTATGGTTTTCGGAATTTTTTCTTTATATGTGCTATAAAACATTGCTTCATGCCAAATTTCAATTTCTAGGTCGACTGGAAATACCCTTTAGGTTTCTTGCGAGTAATTGCAAGTTTGAAAATATGCGGCTTAATTTGCTGTTTCTTTTGATTGCGTTGATATAGAAGTTTGATTTTGTTACAGCTTAAAGGTATTATTGATTTGAGTATTTGATATGAATTTCAATTTAATACCTTTATGCGTTCATGAGGAAAGAGGTAGTAAATTTAAAAATATTAAAAATATTTTTATTATATTTTATTACTAAAAATTTACGGTTTTCGCAGGAAAAAAATGTTGCACCGACCCCAAATAAGATGGGACACGGACAGGAAGATGATGATCTTCCTATTTTGCATAACTGTGAACTGTGGGTATAACTATAAAAGAAGGTTCAGTATATCAATAATTAAATATCAACGATATCAAATTTCA
This sequence comes from Cerastis leucographa, assembly GCA_963082945.1. Classification (NCBI taxonomy): domain Eukaryota; kingdom Metazoa; phylum Arthropoda; class Insecta; order Lepidoptera; family Noctuidae; genus Cerastis; species Cerastis leucographa. The sequence goes on from OY720382.1 coordinate 8,127,380, forward strand.
GTTAGAAACGAAACTTTTCAACAAGACTTTTCCATAATTCCGTCCCTTTTGGTTTACGCCAGGCGTAAGCTTTTATGATAAAATATTTATGGTAACAGTATAAAAATCAGGACGCAAATAAACATTTTTTCTACCCAAGAGACATTGAGAGTTTCTAGAAATTTCTCTCGCTTGAAATAAAAATAGTTTTTCAATAACGCCCAGAGTTTTGAGTTGGGGCGGGAAAGTTTTTCATTAAATTTTCAATATAGCAAGCAAACGTTGACGGCGGCGGCGTCACTATCTGTGAAACTATACTAAAATACTGTGCAAAATTAAATGTTAGGCAAAAGTTTGACAGCCACTGTGGCCGAAATAATTTTTGGAGGTAACACCGTTTGGTTCCAACAAAATGGAATCGGCAAATGGTGTTAAAACTTTTCAAAATAAAGGGATTAGTTTGCTCTAATATTTGAATATTTAGGGATTATTGATTTCATTGACTAGGTACGGCACTACACGTGAATCTAGAATCTATTCTTTTTCTTTGTAAAGTCTGACGTTCCTTTGCGCTTTGCTATGTTGTTAACTAGCATTAAGTCAAGTGTACCTACAGATGTTCCTATTTAATGTTAACATTGTTATTTGATTGATTCAATATTATTATTCTAATCGTATAATTGAGATAAATAGTTTGAATTTCATTTATTAATAAGAACTATGGTCACTTATAAAATTAAACGCAATCACGGAGAAGAACTGATTCTTCACCGTGATTGCGTTTAATTGTAATTGTTGTCAATTATGAACAAAATCAGGATTTCAAATCAAACAATATTGACAGAGACGATTCGGAAGAAAACCAAACTTCATCCATCTTTGAGTGACCCAATAAGTAAAGTTTCTCCTATTTATATTAACTCTTCAAATGTTTGGCTTATACAGTATGTTAGATTAAACGAGGGACATATTGAGGGAGGGTATTCAGTATTCGATTCTCGTCCCAAATATGTAAAAAACCTATAACGTATATAGAAGAATTTTTAATGTTTTGTTTAGTGCCTAGATATTTTGGGACTGTCCTAAGCCAGGTAAGTTTAAAGTATGAAGGGAAAATAGATTATACCTAAGAGTCATTGACCCGCTCACCTGTTCTGCGATAGTATTAAGTCGATAGCGCAAGGGTGTATACACGTTGCGTGACATTTGCGAAAATTTTAATAGGGTTCTGTCTGTTATTTATCAGTGTTTTTTTTTTGTTTATATTTTCATTAGTATCATGTTAGCATGTACTATTATGGCTTTGAATATGTCCCTCGTTTAAACTAACATACTGTATAACGAATAGGTATAGGTCGATTAGTAATTTTCTCGGTTCAGAACAGAAGATTTATACAAGCTTTTGCCTGCGGCTTTGTTGGCTTGACGATCCAAAATTATCCCATGGGGTTGTCCAGGAAGTTAGGTATCCTATGTCATAACAATGCCATCCATCATCTTATCACCTAACCCAATGTTCATGGTCTATCTGTAAGTGTTTCATGGAAATCCTTGACAAACAAACAAACTCTCGTAATAAAATTAGTTGTAATTAATATTAAGTATCACGGTCAAGGTATTTCAGTTCCCTTTTTCCAGGTCTCACATGACTCTGTAAATTTTCAAGTCATCCCAAAAAGAGTCCTAAGCAAAGTTTTCTTAAGATATATTATTTGATTTTTATAATTAACTTGAACGGAATTTTATAAGCAAATATTGAGACAACGCCAATTTTCTTCATTGTTGTCTTTGTTCTTACACCTTAGCTAACATGTATTTTTTCATCAATAGTAGATTGTTGCATCGAGCGCAAAGTGGGTTATTAATGCACGAGTGTTATGATGGTGCCCGAGCGCATGCGAGGGCACTAAATTAACACGAGTGCATTTAATAACTCACTTTAGCGAGGTGCGTAATCTACTTTTCTTTCAACTACCGACCTACCCACCACCACCTGCCTACGACTTGCCTAGGACCTGCCTTCCACCTGCCTAACAACTGCCTACGTCCTACCACACCCTGCCTAACACCTGCCTACAACCTGCCTACCACCAGCCTAGCACCTGCCTACGACCTACAACCACCTGCCTACAACCTGCCTACCACCAGCTTAATACCTGCCTGCCAGCTGCCTACCATCTGCCTACGACCTGCCTTAGACCTGCCTAAGACCTGCCTACGACATGCCTACGACTTGCATACGATCTGCCTACAACCTGCCTACCACCTGCCTAGCACCTGCCTACGATCTACAACCACCTGACTACAACCTGCCTACCACCAGCCTAATACCTGCCTGCCAGCTGCCTACCACCAGCCTACGACCTGCCTACGACCTGCCCACGACCTGCCTAAGACCTGCCAAAGACCTGCCTACGACATGCCTACGACCTGCATACGATCTGCCTACGACCTGCCTACCACCTGCCTACGACCTGCCTACTACCCACCCACTACCTACCTAAGAACATTCTCCTGACAATAAAAAACACAACAAAAAAAAATTTGCGAAATATGTCCAGCCGTTCACGCGTGATGCCGTGACCAAGGGAAATAGGGATTCATTTTTATATACAGAAGAATAAAACATAAAAAACAGTGCAGTAATTAAAACAGTGCAGTAATGAAAACAGTGCAGTAATGACAACATTTCTGCACTGTCTTGGTTCTAAGCAAAAAAGACATCCTTTGTGATCGGTTTTGTAGTGATTAATGATACCATTACTGCGTAGTTGACAGAAAAAATATTTCATTAGGAATATCAGGTAGTGTTTTAGAAATGCAATCTGTTTGTTGTTTTTTAATCCTTTTTTAAACCACTGATGATATAAACATGTGATTGTCCGTCTTGAGTAATAAATAAGTAGCTTTGGCCTTAGGAAATATTCTGACAATAAAACTGATCTCGATCAGCAAATTAAAAGGGCGTTCAAGAGCTATCAGTGTCATAATAGCTATGAATAACAGCTCTTAAACGCTTTAAGATGTACTAATCCATCCAGTTTCATTGTTGCTATTCGCCAAAATCTTGCAGAAAACTAGTTAGCCGATAAGATCATACTGCACTGTAAAGGCAACATGACTTTCACTACAAGTACGTGCAACGTAATGGAACACAAACACACGTGTCGTGTTGAGCCACCTCAACATGTTTGCGTCGATTCTCTTGAGGATCACGACACGATGGCTTTCGATCACAGGATATTTTCCACGCAGTGTGTTGAACTTGATTACAACTTGCCACTGCTTCAGAAATCAATCTCAGCGTTTTCTTAATATCTCGACTACCTTTTAAAGATTGTTACCTTGAACCCTATTTCTACATACATAAACATCACGCCTGTAATCCCCGAAGGGTTAGGCAGAGGTGTACTTAATAGTACGCCCACATTATGTTTAAGTCCCATGTAATAGGGAGCGTGCCTGTTGCCATCAACCGAGAAAAAATCCAGACTCCGTCGCTGCTACTGAGGAGTTCCTTATGGAATAAATTAATTACGATTTGTGCAACCCGGAAATCGAAACCAGGACAATATTATCCTTACTTATAACTGAATAATTATAACCAGATAATGCACATATGGATAATTATAAAGGGTGTATAACACCTCATAACGAAGCCGAAAGGCACTGGTTTTCCCTGTCATTGCGATCATTTTTTTGTTCTACACCATACCTGGGAACCTTCTAGTTACGGAGATATTAGGGGTCAAAGTTCCAACTTTTTGACAATATTCAATTCGTCCATCAGCACAATGTTTTGAGTGCGTTACATTGAGTTCTACCACAAAACATGATTAACCCCCCCCCCAAAAGTCGTTTCCCAGCAATAATTTTTGCGTAAAGCTACTTAGTTTCATGCACAGAATCCTTGGTTGACGGCTTCGTTTTCGCAGTCTTCTTTGAGATTGATTTCGATTCATGGTAAGGAATCTTATTTACAGCAAGTTTGCGTTAGTGTCTTTCGCGCATGTGTTAAAAATCATAGGTAAGCTCTTTCAGAACTGGTAAATTCTCAAAATGCGGCGAGGACGAGTATTTTACTAGATAGAATACTAGACAGAGCACCAGACAGATGAAAACGACCTAAAAGTTCATGAAGATTCTTCCAATAATAGAAAAAAAAAACCTTCCTTTTAAGAGTCCATATCAAAAGGACAAATCCTTATCCTCGTCAGCAACGTAATGTTGACACAAGTAGTGACGTAACAGAACGTCAGAACACAAACACACCTGTGAGCCATGTTGAGCCTGAAGTTCGAGACACTTCGACTTTGTTTGCGCCGATGTTCACCGGGCTACTTCAGATTATGACACGACGCCTCTTCCGTGACGAACTTGGGTGCGCTAAGATTTACGATATTAAGCAGAGCTTGTTTAATTTAATTTATAAGTTGTTTTATTTTGGTAGTGCATTAAAGAGGGCAAAACATGCCTTAGCCATTACCATAGCAGGCAGGTACGATTCTCCTTTGTTAGGTGATGTTATTAATCAGTGCGTCCTACCCGTCATATCGTACGGTGCCGAAACGTGGACACTCACGGTAGGGTTGGTCCACAAATTTAAAGTCGCTCAACGTGCTATGGAAAGGGCTATGCTCGGGTTTTCTCTGAAAGATCGAGTTCGTAACGAGGTGATCCGACAGAGAACTAAGGTTATCGACATAGCCCACCGCATAAGCACGCTAAAGTGGCAATGGGCCGGCCATATAACCCGAAGAACCGATAACCGTTGGGGTAGACGAGTTCTTGAGTGGAGACCACGGATCGGTAAACGTAGCGTAGGACGTCCTGAGACTCGGTGGAGCGATGATCTTTGCAAGGCGGCTGGCAAGAGCTGGATGAGAGTGGCCGAGGATCGTGCTCAGTGGCGTGTCATGGGAGAGGCCTATGTCCAGCAGTGGACGAATACAGGCTGATGATGATGAGGTGATGTTTTTCAAAGATGCTCTTTGAACAACAACCTGATTACTAAGTAGATTTAAATAAGTTTACTAACATAAGTAGGTATAAGTTATCTTTTTGTAAACTAACCCATATGGATGTTGCTTATCCGAAATAAAGATTATTTGATTTGATTAGCTCAGGAGTGGGACAGAGCAGCTAGAAAAAAAAGGTGTTGTAAACTAATTCCTTATTTTTTAATTTTTTAGCCCATACTATCCCACAAAAATCTAGCAGACCTATGTTCCGGTAAAGATATGACAATCGGCTGCAAAAAAGTCACTAACCTTCGTTTCGATGATGATATCATCTTATTTGCATCGACTGCGGCCGAGTTACAACAGATGTTTATCTGAGCACAGCATGCCTTGAGGTTGGACTAATGATGAATCGGTCAAAGACTAAAGTGAAAAAGACTAAAAAGACTAAATGACCAATAGCACAATGAGTAGGGTTAAGCTAGACGGGTGAGAAATCCACTACGTCGATCAGTACGTTTATTTGGGCCAGCTAGTTTCCTTCGAAACCAGGCAAGATAGAGACATCGACCGCCGAATTGAGAACGCCTGGAAGAACTAGTGGTCCATGAAGTCTCTAATGCAGAGTGACCTACCTTTATCCCTGTACCCCTCATCACAGCTGTAATCCTCAAAGAAAATTCCGGCGGAAAAACCCATGAAAACTTATCCCGACTTGGGATGGGAATCGAATCCAGGACCTCGTGCATCAGTAAAAAATATTCTTCGTTATTTTTTAATAGTAAATTCGTAACTACCAATTTCATTGCCAAAAAAGTCAATTAAGAACCAAAAGCAACTTCTTCAAGCATAAATTGAAAAACTACCCACTCAAATGAACTCATAACATCGGAATATTTTACACCTACAATACCCTCCAAAGAGAAAATGTAACTCCAGGCGAAAATACAAAATTAAACCCAGTTTTAAAATCAAACACCTGTGTATGACTTGGAGTTAATTGAGCACCTTTCGTACCGTATCGACAATTTGTTCAAGTAGAGCCACTTTCACATCGATGCAACACTAATTGCATTGGAAAATTTTCTGCTGGTATCGTATTGATTTTACGATTCATTTTACAGGTAAACGGTAACGGGATTTCCAGTTTCATGATCTTTGTGTTATGATGATAAAAGGTGATAAAAGAATAAACGTCTTTGCGATAACACTTATCGTAAAATTTAATGCTTTGCAGTACTAGTAAAAGGGTTATCTAAACAACAACTATTGCCTTTAAACTAAATGCATTCATTTGTGTTTTATTTAAGAGTTCAGACACCTCAATATCATTAGCCTTTCATTCTCCTGTCCTTAACCTAATTTATTTGGCGTCTCTGCAGTCACCTCATTTCTAGCCATGTTATCCTTCACGCAGTCCATCGACCAGACGTCTCAGATATTTTAAATACAAGCTATTGTTTTGCATCTTCATCAAATTCAAGGAGGTAACTATGCTAATGATTTTCGTCCCGAATCAATAATAAAATGGGTTGTTTTTTTTTTCTTTTTACCGGTTTCGGTAAGTGTGAACCACCCTTGTTTTAAAAGCGGCATGTCTAATCCTCGCCCTATAACCGCGCTTTCACGACGACATACAATCTCAAACGTTTTTTCGATATTTTTTATTCCCTAAACCACGTTAAAGGGGTTATTCTGAAATAATGACTAACTTAAAAAAAAAAAAAAAAAAAACAGCATTTATAAATAATTAACTAGGTAACGTAATTTTAATTGATTATTTATCTATTTTGTGATAACCTCCTGAATTTTGACGAGGATGCAAAACAACACCTTGTATAATTTGTTTGACCTTTCAATTTTGAATACTAGGTTGTTTAAAAGTAGTTTCGAAGAATTTTTTATCTTTCATTGTCCAGGGACTGGTGAGGCTGCGTTCAAAATTCCATTTGTAATGTATCAATGTTATTTGTTCTGTCAGGGTGTAAAGCAACCTGCCACGACTACTTTACTGACTTCACCAACACAGTTCGACCTTCGCGTAGTTTTTATTATTCCTGGGAAATGGCACAGAGAATAGAATTATTCTCAAAATCTTCATGTATATTTCAAGTTTAGTCTACTAGAGACCTCTATTCAATTCATTTCTATTAATTAACATTTCACTGAGTTTTAAATTAAAATAGAATAGATTTAAACTCATTTGAAACTTTATCTTTCAGTGAAATTCAGTGAAAAATATAAATTGCCCGACTGTTTTGTAAATAAATAATTAGATAGTGTAGTGTTCTTCGAGTTTGTAAAACAGTTTTTAAGTCTTTTTAACTAATCTTATAAATATTCTAGGTAATAAATAGGCGCCTAATAAATGTGTCGAGATATTCAAAGTCTTATAAATGACTTAGTGGAGCTGAAACTTTAAAATATGAAACATTGAGCTACGGTATAACGATTTAAAACGAGCGCCTGTATGAGGGATAGTTCTCATCTCCCGACATGAATATTCAATTTTCTTGAAAGAAAACTCTGTTGGAATTTTATGTCTCATACCGTCTGAACTGTGCGTTAACATAGTTTGTTTTTACATGGTTTGTTTCTTGAATGTGTATCGGTAGCGTTATGAGCGCTGGCACTTTGATCATGTCACAATAACGACATAACTGGAAAAATAAGACAGCGTTTTTTAAGTTAGACTAAAAATATTTGTATTTCCAATATTTTATACAAAACCAAAGATGAAAGATCATAAGATGATTTTTTTATTTTTATTTTAACTATTTCGTTACTTAATGTAACACTTACTTTCATTAATTTCTCATATTCAACTACGAACACAATCGAAAAATCAAAATTTTTGAATTTGGTCGTCTTTGTCGCAAACGATCTGTGGTTTCAATATTCTTTTTTACATTGTTTGTAGAATCAATCTTTTTATTATTCCTTCAAGCAAAAGTTATAATTAGCATTATTAAAGCTAGAGGCCTGGGAGGAGATGGACTTTCATTACCACAAAATATTGTCATAGAAAAGAGACATGTTCTTCAAAAAGGTCAAGTGCGTAGTACTCGCAACCAGCGTGCGTGTATGACTAGATGTATGAGCATGGTTGAGGTAAAAGGAGTATGTAAAAATCGTAGTGATAAATTCACCAGTGTTCTGTGGTTTCTGCCTACACCCATGTGAAAAAGGCACGAGTTTATGTATGTATGGTTACCTATACTTTTTTTTTTAAATGTTGTGTATGTAATGTGACTGTTCAAATGTATTATTTCTATTATGAATCAGTGATACTTGAATTAAATGATTTTATTATTTTATTTATATACTAGCTGCTGCCCGCGACTTCGTTCGCTTGGAAATTTAAACGCATGGAAAGGGTATGAAAAATAGATGTTGGCCGATTTTTAGACCTACCCGATATGCACACAAAATTTCATACAAATCGGTTTAGCCGTTTCGGAGGATTTTGGTAACTAACATTGTGACACGAGAATTTTATACAATTACTAGCTGCTGCCCGCGACTTCGTGCCCGGTTTTTTTTTTCGGAATAAAAAATAGGTGTTGGCCGATTCTCAGACCTACCCGATATGCACACAAAATTTAATACAAATCGGTTCAGCCGTTTCGGAGGAATTTGGTAACAAGCACAGCGACACGAGAATTTAAATATTAGAATTTAAATCTGCGCTTTTGTGATTGCGCTGCCAAGAGATGTTCTAGTAAAGAAGTCTTAGAAAAATATAATTTAAATAATCTTTGTCATAATATGTTTTTCCCATAATATAAGTAGTGTGTAGAAATATAACTTGCATGTGTATATATAAAACTGTCGTCTAAAGAAAACAGAGAACTGACGTAAGCTGTCCACCTTGATGTTCAAACAAATAAGGCTAAGTAGAGATGACGGACAAGCCTTTGAAGTTTGCAACATCTTACGTAAATGTGTAACGAGCTTTAATAAAGTATGTCGTAATGCCTCGGAGGGTTATAAACATGAGTCGAGGTTGTAGGTTTAAAAACTGACAGGATATGCATCCATACTAATATTATAAATGCGAAGAAGTTTGTTTGTTTGTTACCTTTTCACGACTAAACGGCTGATCGGATCTTAATGAAATTTGGCGAGAAGATAGATTTCAACCTGGGGAAGGACATAGGTTATATATCATCACGCTACGACCAATAGGAGCGGAGCAGCAATGAAAAATGTTGCGAAAACGGGGAAAATGTGACGCAGATGAAGTTGCGCGGGACAGCTAGTTTTATTATAAACGATTTTTCTATGAATAATATTTAAAATATTATTCTATTCGCTGTCGTTTTCAAACAATTGACAGAAATAGGTTTTGGTACGAATAGGCCTTAATTTCATCTGCCTAACCTTTCCCAACTGTTTCGGGGGTCGGGTTCGACTCTAATCGAATGCATATCAGTATTTTACATGGAGCGACTGCATATCTGACCATTTCACAACCCAGTTAGAACTGAATAATACGCTAACCCTTGGTTAGACTGGTTGTCAGACTTTTGGGTCAGTGACTACCTATAATAACGAGGGTGGTCATCCATCCATGAACCAACTTAGCTAAGCACGTTTTAGCCTAAAGGTCCACCCAAGTGGATGTATTTATTTAGCCATGAGCTCCACGAACGGGCCTTAGCACTGAAAAGAAAAGAACACAATGAAAACTTAATCTATTGAAATATTGAAACGACATCCACAAAATTTTACAATTAACTGCAGCCCTTGTAAGCCTTTCGTTAAGACAACTTTTCACTATTCGGCGCTTATTATGATTAAGTATTGAGTTTATAAAAACATCAAATCATCTTGTTGTGATATTTCTTCTCGATATGGTCTTTATAGCAACAGTTATCGTCGGTCGTTACGGAAAAATCTAAAACTGTAGAAATCTTTTTGAACATTCTCCACGAAGGAGGTAACTACATAATTGAAAAAACGATGGCCCTAACTGCTTTATCAATTAAGCTCCTCCGAAATGGAAATGAATTATAATTGCCAAAGGGTACTTCGTTTCGCTGTAAAATGGCGCCAGTTAACGACGAAACTTGTAACGTTTTATATTTTACATACATCAACATTGTGTTCGAGGCGAAATTGAAATAAATGAGGGTTTTCCTTCATAAATATGCATTGTTACCGTAATTTCTTCTTTGGGGATGAATAGCGCTGTGGAAGTCTCTTTTACTGTTGAAGAGTAAAAGCCAGTAGATTTTCTGTTACATCGTGTAGGTCTACTAGAGATTTAAAAGGGAAGATTTGTGTTGCTTTATTTATTGGACTTTAGACCTTCCCTTTTTGCATTTTAGGAATCCTTTAATTTTGTCGTCCTCATTTTTTTGTCGGACTGAAAAAACCTACCCGTGCATAATGTTGATGGATGTGATGAATGTTGATGGTGATTTGTGAAGTGGAAGAACAAAGAAACTATGGCTTGATTGTGTAAGGAATGATATGAAAGGACAAGGAGTTCACGATAGCGTGACGGTTGATAGAGGAGAATGGAAGAAAAAAACGTGTTGTACCGACTTCAAGTAACATTGGACAAGGGCCGGAAGATGATGATGATAGTCGATCTCGTGCCTAATTGCTTAACACCTTAAAGTTGAAAGTTACTTGCATCAAAAAACTTTGCGTTTTTTTTTTGAGATGTTTAGTTACAACAATGCAGAAAATTTATTTTGAGAAAATTGTTGTCAAAATTTGTAAAGCAATTGTGCGTGCTCGACTAGACCTATATTTTTTTTTATGAATGTTATCTCGCAGATCAATCTAGGAGGGTTTCGTCTGCTTTACTGGGCTATCCTGTATCCTGCATTGAGTGTAAGGTCTTCAGCCACCCCCTTTGGGGTACGAGCGTCGTCGTCGCTGGGGGAGGACAGCAAGGGACAGGCAGAATACGGACCATAGAAAATAACCTAATTCTCATTCTAATTTAAATGAAAACACTCTACTTTCATTATAAAATCAATCTCACCACAATTCAAGTGTAAACAATACGTGTAACCTATTTTAGGGTTGGTGATGACAACTAATGAGCGTTTCATGATGCTGTACCCGCCGCGCCCTCCATATTGATTACGTGGCTTGTTGGCTAACATCCACATAAGTTTCGATCGGGATAAACCTGTTTTGTGGTTGCGTTTTGTTGAGTATTAACTGTATAATGTGAGTTACTACTATTAAGTAACCAGCCTTTTTTTTTTAGGTGGCGTTTATTATCGCTTACAAAAAAATAATAGTTTAGGAAATACACATTCAGCAGAATTAATATTTCATTTATTTCATTAATTTTCACAAGAAAAGCATAAAAGCCTTTGCCACACATCGACACCAAAATGCAATACTCTAGTAGTCTTTTAAAAAGAGCTTCAGCGAGACTTTCCCAGGAAGAAACACTGAAACGCTTGCAACTAAAATAGAAAATTCAAAACCTAGTCTAGAACAAGTACTAAACGAAAGCTAGTAGGTGCTCTAATAAGCTGTTAGTAGACTACACTCCTTTAATCAACACGGTCAGCAAAAAAACCATGTTACAGGAGATTTCCTCACAAAACTGCCCTCGGAGAGAGCTTTCATATAATCTCAGTGCCGCATTATATGAAAGATGAGAGCATAACTTGGCATCCTAAGTAAATAAGGACCTTGCTGAAATATTAAGAGGGTTTAATTTAATAAACGGTGCGTGGCCTATCAGTGTTGTTGTTAGAAGTAAATGTGAATCTATGTTGGGACCTATTTACTAACTGTTTTGGGCTTTTGTCGGCTTTATTTTGCGGTTATAGACAGCATCATAACGTCACGCTTATAATCCTCGATGACAGAGGTGTACCTAATAACTCAACCACATTTCGATAGTTAAGTTTTAGTCCCACAGGAGGAGGAGCAGCGCTGGCCCAGTGGTGGCAGCCCCGACTTACGAGCAGTAAGTTCGAACCCAGGCAGGCACATTACTTTATGTAATTTATTTCATCACGGTTGCTCTCAAAATGGTGATACCAACCCGCACTGGGCCCGCGTGGTAGATTACAGCCCACTCCCTCTCATAGAGAGGAGGCCTGTGTCCCAGCAGTGGGAACATTATAGGCTGACGATGATGATGAATAGGGGGCGAGCTTATTACAATCAATCGGCCATAAATTAAGACTTAGAAATTCAGGCTGCCACGGTTAAATTCGTAATGAAAAACCCTGATTGCCTGACCTTGGAATCGAACGCAAGACGTCATGCTCAGCAGTTGCACTTGGGGCCACTAGACGAAGAGTGTCTAATCTATTAAGGGCGCACGGGATGACAGCAAAAATTAAAATTTTTCCCCCACTTCCTCAGTATAGATAGTTCTATCCCGCTCGCACTATCAAGAAGACTATGTTAGGGTGAACTACACTATAGATGGTGCGATGACAAGTACCATCATCTGCCTAGCCTTGCCTCAAACTCTCTTGGGGCCGGCTTCCAGTCTAACCGGATGCAGCTGAGTACCAGTATTTTACATGAAGCGACTGCCTATCTGACGTCCACAACCCAGTAACTGGGTAAAAGATGTCAGACTTTTGGCTTCTGACTACTCGTAACGATTGTCAAAGATCTAAAAATGACAGCCGGGACCAACGGCTTAACGTGCTTTCCGAGGCACGGAGACAAGTACCAATAAACACAATAATTATTTTAATTATTACATTGAAATGAAATTTGTGTTGGTGTTAATAGTTGGGTGTAGACTGTTTTATTGGAAAACATCGTTTTGGTGTGGTTTTCTTGTGGGTTGGGTAATTTAGTTTCGCTGCGCAGGTGTGATTGTACTTGATAAATGTCTGACTGTCTAGGTGAATTGTGAGTGTCTGAGACGCAAATTGATGTGTCTAATTCTTCAGTCTTAGCAGTGTTGGGAACTTTTTGTTAGTAATTTTGCATGGCGTTATCTTTAGTTATTTTTCAGCTTCTAGAGTTGAATTTAACGGTACATCTGACCGCTGCTGTTGCTGCTGTAGCTGTTCACTGACGTTGTTTATGTTACCTTATTGTATTAAGAAAGATAAGTACTGGTTATTTTATTTTCTTATTAATTTATTTAAAAATGTATGCTGTCTTGGCTTCCGTACGTTTTTTCACGGGTGACCACTGAAAAGAAGCCCTGTGCTGTGGGCCCCAACATGCTGAGTGGTGACCTGCTTGTCCCTGTATTTTTTTTTATACCTTCTACAGGGTGTAACGGAAAGGGTATATACATCCTTAAGGGTGTGCTATAGACCATCAAACTGAACATGTTTCTCACCATAAAAAAAAATTTCGCAGCAAAAAAAAATATCAGCTGCCTATACATTTGGGTCGAATAGGTATTGTAATTTTCTATGGGGCAGCAGATATTTTTTTTGCTGAAAAACATGTTTTATGATGAGAAACATGTTCAGTTTGATGGTCTGTAGCACACCCTTAAGGATGTATATACCCTTTCCGTTACACCCTGTATATATTACAGAAGGAATAAAAAAAAATACATATTTGTTGTGCGTTGTGTGTCATTTATTATCGTTTTGTATGCACGTCACGTCCCTGTGACAAACAAATATATTTTTCTTTCTATTAATTTGTGTTTGTGCGTTCGATATGGCTTCAACTCAAGTCATCTTTAAACTTGTTATCGTGACATTTCATAGCAATGAAATTAATTTTCATCAGTCCGAATTTTACAAAAAAAGCAATAATAAAACTTTTGGTTAATGAAAAAGGCTCATTTAATTTTATTTGCCCGTTGCGGTTTAAGTAATATTCAAAAAAGGCAAATAATTTTATGGCACTGGACAGTTTCTCGACGAAACCCATTCAGACTTGATTGTTTTTTTTTCTTTTATTTGTTTGTTTCAATTAACTGGGATTGTTTACAGTTAGGTTTTTTAATCTGCTGTTGAATATTGGATCTCGTTGAAGATGTTTTCTTTTTTAATAAACAGCATCCCTCGTAATTGAAGTGCTTTACAAATACTGGAGTAACTCGATTATCTCAGGTTATTTTTTATTAGAAAGTAACTTGATGATAGCATTACGCTTGTGTTACCCAAAGGGCAATACAGAAGTGTGTGTAATAGTTAGACATAATGATACGTAAATAAGTTGACGTTTTTCGATCAGTTTAAAAGGGGAAAAACGGTAACAAAAACCCCAAAATATACAAAAACAATGTAGGTTCAAAAATACTGAAAAAGAACTTTGCTATTTGGTCCTAAAGCTAAAAAGTTCGTCCTTCAGAAACAAAAAATAATATTTATATATTATGTAAGTACCTTAAAAATTACTAACAAATAAATAAGCACTATTTCATCCACATCTAACATAGTAGTTGACACTTCATATAATATAAATGTTGGAACATAAAAGAATTAACAGTTTTCTAGTATCAAGTTAATGACTCATTATACCTATCTAGCTAATATAAAGAAACAGCTGTAGAGATAAGTAAAGTAAAGTAATAACAAATAATGAAGTGTTTATCTAAACCTCGTGTCAAAATGTCAGCGAGTCACGTACTTACCTAACGGCGACCGTGAATGAAAAACTAACATTATTTCGTGGTGTAAAACCGTTTTTAAAATGGTTCTGCAGCTTTTCTTTCTTTTAAAATTAAACTTGCTACCCGCCTTTCCTTCGCAATGTTTTTTTGACGTGACTCATATCGAGGTTTTGTTATTATGTGTAATTTTAATGTTGGGGAGCTTGTGGCTAAATAATATCAGCCACTCGGTTCGATCCTTACGTTAGGCCGTCCTTGCCTAGGTTGGTCCGTGGATGAGTGACTACTTATAACATATCAAGTTTCTTCCGTGTTTCCCAAAGCACGTTAAACGGTTGGTCCCGGTTGTCATTTGTAGTTCTTTGTACTTTCGTAAGTGTTTGAACAGTGGTTACAGGTAATCTGACAACCAATCTTACCAAGGGGTATCGTATTACCCAGGACTAACTGGGATTGAGAAGTCAGATAAGCAGTCATCATCATCATCATCATTTCAGCCGAAAGACGTCCACTGCAGGACATAGGCCTCCCCCAAGTGTCTCCACATTGACCGGTCCCGTGCGCCTCGCATCCAGCGGATCCCCGCAACCTTCACCAGGTCATCGGTCCACCTAGTGGGAGGCCTTTCAACGCTTCGCCTTCTGGTTCGCGGTCGCCATTCTAGAACTTTTCAGCCCCATCGCCCATCCGTTCTGCGAGCAATGTGCCCTGCCCACTGCCACTTAAGTTTGGCAATTCTTCGGGCTACGTCCGTAACCTTGGTTCTTTTGCGGATATCCTCATTTCTGATTCGATCACGCAAGGAAACTCCGAGCATAGCCCACTCCATTCCCCTTTGGGTGACTTTGAGCCTTCTGATGAGGCCCATTGTGAGCGACCACGCTTCGGTCCCGTATGTAATCACTGGATAAGCAGTCGCTTCATGTAAAATACTGGTAATCAGATGCATAGACTGGAAGCCGACCCCAACATATCTATGTAGTTGTGAAAACGCTAGGCCGATGATGGTGATGACAAATGAACAAAAACCTTTCGAAGTAAATTCTCAAAATAATGATAAAACCTCATCAAGATTCGTTAATACTACGATAGTTTTAAAGGATTTATTCGTCGTTCGTCCCACTTTCAAAAAATTCTTCGTTTGTCCCTAGGTCGCGCAGACACACAAAAAGAAGAACGACTTAAATTTAGAATATGCATAGATAGTTTGATCTCATTAGTTTGCTTCACCAGTTCGATCGTCGAACTAGTGAGAATTTTTCTTAAGTTCGACGATCGGACTGATGAATCGAACTAGTGAAAACAAACGGCTTATAACTATGTAGATAGATGAAATTTGTAAGTAAGATTTGGCTTACTCTTATTTCAAATACCACTTCGTTAGAATTAATTGTGATGACTAATTCTGTATCAATTTCAAGGCACCAAAAGATCGCTGTATGTCCTGCACGTCCAACAAAATAGACTCCTTCGCTACAGAAGTGCGTCGGAGATGTTTGCGCAACCGACGGGTTTACGCGATTGACAGATGATCTCTCTCTCTCTCTCTCTCAGGTCTCCATTTGTTACATGTTTAGTGCAGAAGCTAATTGGTACTAACACTAGATAATAAGTCATTGAATATTAGGTAACCAACACTATGTATCTTTTTTTACCCAAATAAAATAAATTCAACTGGATTCAATTCATTTTTACCTTTACTAAACCATACTTGATTTCTTGCTTGTCACAGGTACCAAATAGCTTAACATTTAACACTTTATTTAATAAATAGTTAAAGAGCTCTAAAAGGGTAGAACGAGCAAAATTGTTAACTGGACCGAGAGAAACAATGTCGCATACTTTGTGGCCACAAAGAACATGTAGGGACAAGAAAGGGTGAGCAAGGTAGTCTGGGTAGTACGGTCAGGTAGAAAGTTTGATGGAAAGCCGATTAATGAAGAGAATTTATCACAATGTGTTTGTGGAAAGTTTCGAATTGTTAAATACAGGTTGGATTGAATTTGGTATAATTTAGGAATTGTGGAAGGTGTGACAAAACGGATGCATTAGTTTCCACACTTGCACAAATGATGAACTTATTGCAGGTATCAAACGTTTAGAAATGCTAAAGAGATAAAGCGTTATAGAGAGAAGATTGGATATATTGTCTTACAATTGGTAAGCAAAAGATATGCTACTTGACAATCTATCGTAGGTACGTAAATTAATACTAATGTTTTTTGCATGCGAAGTTTTTTTTTTAATGGCATCTCGCTGTTCAACCGATGAGGTTGGTCGTCTGCTTAACCGGACTATCCTGTGGGTGCCTTAGAAGGCCTCCAGCCAGGGCATAAATCAACTTACAAACTAAGCGACTACACGCTAAGGGCACCCCCTGTGGGGTACGAGGGCGACGCAGGGGACGACGATGGGGGAGGACAGCAAGGGGACAGGTTGGATCTGAATGATATCATTATTTAGGGGCTGATTTAAAACTACTGGTACAGCATTGCGGGCTGGCTCGTGCGAGGGTCGGGGAGGGCATGGACCGGGACGTCGCGACGGACCTCGGCGGCGAGGTCGGATCATGCGACGAATCTTTATCGAGACTTATATAACACTTTGCCCGACCTGGTAAACGAAACCGGACCCTCATTCGCAGCAGTCACGATTACAACCACTGGACCAACGAAGCAGTAATAAAACTAACCATTAATATTAATAATGTGTCTCTTAGCTGCCTCGGTTTATTTTAATTACTTTATTTTTGAATTACTGATTTAATATTTTACTCTGGACGCTCTTAACATGGCCTGTATTTCTACATCGTTCTCACATATTTGTAATTCTTAACATGAATCATGTAACCAAGATTTTGTAAAATATTTTGATTCAAAAGAGTGTCCATGGAGTTTCTTGCCCATTCTTCTCCATAGAGATCTACGCGAATGGGCAACTACAGTACTTTCACAAGTTATCATGCCTTGTGACTGGGACTAGCATCGCGTTTTATTTTGTTTTTTTGACTTTCAAAAGTGCCTGTAATGGTCTAATAGCAATAAATGCTTTGAGTTTGAGTTTTGAGTTTGTGTCGCACAGCTCAACATAATGTTAACTACGCTGAGTTTTCCGTTTATTTGTCCACAGTGATGGACTCAAAAGCCACAGTTTTGACAAATTCAAAACAACTTTCGTAATACGGAGTGTGAAAAATATTTTGTCATCTGTGTTGTGAAACAATCTGTGTTTTGCATGATGAGTTATTGTTTTTGCTAACTCTGAGCCTGCTGTATTATGGTAGTGATATTTTTGAGACTTAATATTTTGTGAGGAAATGTCAACGTTCGGTAGATATTTTGGATAGGTATTGGATTTTGGTTTACAAGAATTTTTTTTAGCGTTTGTGGTAAGCCAAAAACTAAACAGGATGCTAGATATAGCCTCCTCTCTATGTGAGGGAGTGGGGTGTAATCCACCACGCGGGCCCAGTGCGGGTTGGTAGATGTCACATATCTTCGATTTTTTAGTTCTAGGACATGCCGGTTTCCTCACGATGTTTTCCTTCACCGTTTTTGAGAGCAGCGGTGATGAAATAAATTACACAAAGTAATGTGCAGTGGAATCATCATTCTGTCATCATCATATATCTAGCTTTTTACGAACTAGTTGAGGTCATCTTACAATTCAACTGGATTTTTCAATTTAATCATCAAATGACTCCTCCCGCTCTGGGCGGAGCGGAAGGGAGTGTCAGACTTGTACTGACTAAAACCCTAATGTTCCTTCTTAGCCCTTTGTGTTCCAGGGCCATGGTATATCTTTCGAACAGTCCCGCAGCCCTGGCAGACGTCGGCCCTCTCGGACCCTTTCCGATTTGCTGACATCTCCTTGAGGCGCGCGTGGAACACGAACACGCCATCGACACGGCCTGTCGTCATAAGACGGACGGACGGTAAGCTAGCTAACTGGATGCAGTTGAATAACAGTAGGTAACTGATCTGAGCAATGCCCTTAGAAGGCCAGTTGTTATCATTGTTCGCACCCACGATACATGAGAATATCCTAGTGCAGGGCAACGTTTAAAAAAAAAGTGAAGTAGCATAATTTTCAACCAATATCAAAACAAAGGACTTCTAACTATAGATTCTTACGTCAATAAATACTATTTTCTCAGCGTTTCCCGATAACGTGTGCACCAGTTTCCTTCAAACAATGGTTGACCATACTTCAGAGATTAAGCTTATCATTCAGACGTGACATTTCTTATTCACTCAAAGGTAATAAAGGAACCGCTCTATTTATAAAAGGGGTTACAAGGTTTTTCTTTGCGTATTATTTTAGCATCTGTAAGTCAAAGATGTCGTTCCTTTCTATATTGTTAGTTACGTCAGCAATTTACTTTGTGAGTATTTTGAGTGTGGTATCGTATTCGGTTTTGGTTTCGGATACGGTTGTTCCGTTTTCTTCGGTTCGGATACACTGATTGAGAATAAGATCCCGATTAGTCTATGGCGTATAAGTACGGTCAACATTTTTAACCTTTTAATTCAGTTTTAATTTTAGCACGTTCTAAAGTCACTAGAGTTGTGACCAAGTTTTTTTTTACTTATTATTTGTTTTTTTTTACTTATATTATTATTTGGAAAAGAAATAAGTATCAATAAATTAGTATTTATAGAATTACCTAGTAGTCATTCTATATTCGTTTAATTGAATACATCTCTCCTAAATTTAGGAATAGCATAGATTAATACAATGTTCCATTTATATGATAATCGTGGCCCATTAAATAGAATAACGGCATCCGAATAAATGTATAATTTGGAGTATCATTAGCATTATTGTTACAAAACAGTAGAACTAAGTTGATATAGGATTAATGTACCTGACATCTCTAAATGTTACCTACTTCTTGGCGTCAAGAGGTACGTTTTTGAAAATAGTTAAGGAGCAAGATATTTGAATAGCTTATTCAAAAATAAGCACTATTCGTAATATTTTGAGCTAGTTGAAGCCCTCAACTATTTATGAAATTTATTGTTTGGCCCGAATCCTACCTTAGCTTTGTACATGTTACATAAAAGTCCCTGTTTTAACGTGATGGCTCTTAAAGGATTCCGGTTTGTTGATGATTGTTACAATTAGTATTTTCCTTGAAACGCTTAAATTAATTATTAGAAATCCACAAGTAACATTTAAATTCGTGTACTTGAAACATCAAAATCATATAAAAATCTAGTGCAATGTGAATTTTCGTGGACGAGCGATTCAAAATTCTTGCTCCAAGCCATAACTTTTGACACCACTCCATGTTAAAAAATCAACTTTTTCAGGCTCACGCAAGACCAGACTCACAATCATACGGCACAGCCCTATCCGACACCTACCCAGACGAATATCATGCTCCAGCTGTTCCTGCAGAGTCCTCAGAACCGATCTCAGATCCTAAAGATTATCAGCACCAGTTGTACGGTTTTATGCAAGACATTAGCAAAGCGGTAGACCAATACATGACGCCCTTGATGTCAAAGTTAGAAAAACCGAAACAAGATGAGCTGAAGAATATGGGTATGAACGGATTTGCGAGTTATATTAATTATTGGGTAAGTGTTCTATACAAGGTGTTGTTTTGCATCCTCGTCAAAATTCAGAAGGTTGTCACAAAAGACATAAATAATCAATTTAAATTACGGTACGTAGTTAATTATTTAAAAAATCTGATTATTTTGGTCGTTTAAGTTTGTCAGTCTATCAGAATAACCCCTCTAACGTGGTTTAGGGAATAAGAAATTATCGAATAAACGTTTTAGAATTGTTTGTATGTGCGAAAGCGCGCTTATGGGGCGAGGATCAGACAACCCGCGTAAAACACGGGTGGTTCACACTTACCGATTTCCGTAAATAAGAAAAAAAAAAAAAAAAAACAATTCGGGTCGAGAATCATTAGCATAGTTACCTCCTTGAATTTCACGAGGATGCAAAACAACACCTTGTATACGTTTTTGTGTACCTATGTATACATATAGTAGTATATTATCATAGTTATGTTATTATGTTGTGTTGGACTGCCTGGTTGGACTGGTGTTCGCAAGCGCGACTATTGAGCATGTGGTCCTGGGTTCGATTCCCGGGTGGGGCAAATTGTTATTAGGTTTTTCCGTCAAGAATTTTTCAGTCGCAGCCACGGTGCCTAGATTTGTGCCCGGTTGGTGGCAATAAGCTGGTCATATTACATGGGACTTAAAGATAATTGGAGAAATGTGGGTGTACTTGTTTAGTACTCCTCTGCCTAACTCTTTGGGTATTAGAAGGCGTTATGTAATGTATCATGGTCAAGTCTTGCCAAGGGTTAGGGTTATCCCTATGAAAGAGGTTAATGATATTATGCAGTAACTAAGTTGTGGAAGACAGTTATGATTCGCTCTTTGTAAAATATTAATATTTAGCTGCTTTCAGTTAAAATTGAAGCCATCCCTAATATCGTAGAAAATGGCTAAACATGATGATGCGTCATGATTGCGAGTAAAAATGTCAGAGAAAATTTTCTCAAAAGTTGTGTTTGATAAAAGTTAAAACCCAAATTTCAAATGTAATCTGTACAAATGCTCCCTAATTCATCCGTGGATTTATAAGAGTGATGTAGAATGTTTGAGTTTTGTTTGGGTGTAAAACAAATGATGTTGGAAGTCGATATGAACCGAAAGGACATCTACGCATAAGCAGGGACTTAAGAGGACAACCTTTGAGTTTTGTTCCTCCTACATACATTACAGTAAACTACATAATAGTAATCTGCCGTGTCTATCTGCTTTAAATCTTTATTTGCAAAATTATGAACTAACTAATTTAGTTTAATATAAAATAACACCTTAAGTCATTTATTTGAATTCGGCTGATTCAGCACAGTTTGAACGTCAAAATTTATATGAAGCAGTCCCACATGACGCCCACCTGCCCTCCACTTATTCCTAGTGTTTTAGCTGAGAAGAAGTGGCGGAACAAACTCCCCAGCAACTGAAAGATCTCTAGAATAAGCCAAAAGAGTTTAATGATTATAGCCACTACATGACGACATATCATAATAGTGTCCAAGCTATACCAAAATTTAGCTTGAATAGTTGTTATATTTACTCGTGGCTAAATAATAACAGCCGGTCGGGTCGATCGTTTGATTAAGCCGCGCCGGCTAGGTTGATCCGCGACCATGACCGTGACCTATTACATACCAAGATTCCGCCGTGCCACGGTCAGCACGTTAAGCTGTTGGTTCCTGCTGACATTTGAATAGATTTTTGACAGTCGTAATTGGTAGTCAGTGGCCCGAAAGTCTGACAACTAGTCATACCACAAGGTATCGTATTACCCAGTACTAACTGGGTTGAGGAGGTCAGATAAGCAGTCGCTAAGCCCAAAAGACCTTTCTGCATCAGTTCCACATTATTTATTTTACAATTATATTATTTTTTACAATTACATCACGAGCATCGAAGGCCTGACGTTTCACTACAGCCTGTAATGAAGAATCGTAGTTGTCCAAGAACCTAGCGAAGGGCTTCATGCATATCAAAACTCTTGAAAGAGAAAACAATCAAGCGATAGACTTGGTTACTTCTTAAATAGACAATAATTTAAATTAATTGATACGTTGGAGGTCAGATAGGCAGTCGCTCCATGTAAAATACTGGCATTCATTTGCATAGAATGGAAGCCGACCCCAAAATATTTGGGAAAAGTCTAAGCAGGTGATGAGTTGTTATATTGACTATCAAACACCTACGAACTTCCTATGCCTATAAAGCTTTAAGTAAACTCCACTATTCTAAAGTCGACAATGCATAACGTAACACAAACTTCTGTGTTTGATCAATTACTCACGACCCGAAGGTCTGTTTACTCTCCAAATTTACTCAAAGCGATTTATGTTTATCCTTTTAGAATTGTATTAGTGTTATACAACGTGTTGTTTTGCATCCTCGTCAAATTCAAGGAGGTAACTATGCTGATGATTCTTTTCCCGAATCAATAATAAAATGGGTAGCTAATTTTTATTTTTTTTCTTATTTACGAAAATCGGAAGTGTGAACCACCCGTGTTTTAAACGCTGCCCGTCTGATCCCTATAACCGCGCTTTAATACATACAAACAATCTTAAACGTTTATTAGATAATTTCTTATTCCATAAACCACGTTAAGGGGGTTATTCTGAAATACTGTCAAACATAAACAAGCAAAATAGTAGTAATAATTAACTAGGTACAGTAATTTTAATTAATTATTTATGGCTTTTGTGACATCCTCTTGAATTTTGACGAGGATGCAAAACAACACCTTGTATATGATTGGTAGTTTGTCTTTGTGTTTACTTTTGTAGTGTGAAGTCGGGAATTGAACTTTTGGTCAACATGCGTAATGGACGGATTAACACTAGTTTTGGTACAGACACAAAAACTTATATGCGTACATTTTGCAGGTTTTAAAAGTAACTTTCTGCTACTGAATTGATGTTACAAATATAGAGCACTCAGAACATATTCCACGAGAAAATTACTTTTGACTTTTGCATAGTTATAAATACTCCTGACTGTACCGGGTATGTAGTGACAACACCATTTTTAGGGTTCCGTAGCCGAATGGCAAAAAATGGAACCCTTATACATTCGTCACGTCTGTCTGTCTGTCCGTCCGTATGTCACAGCCACTTTATTCCGAAACTATTTGGACTACATAGCTGACACTTGGTAGGTAGGTGTATTCTGTGAACCGCTTTACGATCTTTGAACAAAAAAAAAAGAATATAGATTAAGGATACCCCTCCCAACACGGACCCGAAAAAAAAAAAAATATCAATCCTATACGTTCGGGGTGTATCTAGAAAGGTTTTTAAAAATGACATTGAGCTTCTTAAAACCATTTTTTTTTCAAAGTTAATCGTTTGAAAGATAGACACTTCCAAAGTGGTAAAACGTGCCCCCCCCACCATAAGATTTGATATTTAGTTTTTGAGATATGGGACTTTTTCACCAAACTGCAGCAGTAACTTTGTTTTTTATAAACTTACTTAAAAACAAATTTAGTTTTGCGGTTGAGTAGAAGTTTACTAATGAATGACTGTTCAAAATATTGTAATTATATTGTTTGGGGCTATGGAATCCTGTGTGCGAGTAAGACTCGCACTTGGCCTGTTTTTTTATCCTGAAGTACATGTTTTCGGAAATAATTTTCTGTTATCAATCATTTATTTATAAATTAATCATTTAAAATCACATAATTATAATCATTCCTATTCTACACTATCTTGTCATTTTAGCTCTTCCCGTGTCATCTGTAACCGTGGTCCTCAAACGTTGGCAGCTGCGTCACGTTTTGATGAAGCGAAATCGCGTTCGGCGAAATTCCACTGGCTTTTTCCGATATAATTTTGTTTCTTAGTTTCTATCCTCAGATGAAACCTTTCAATATCAGGTTAAAGCAAAATGTTATAAGTACAAGTACATAATGGGTGTGAAATTGCCCTTAACGAAGCCTAAGAGCACTTGTTCTCCCCGTCATTGTTCTTTTTAGGGTTCCGTACCCAAAAGATCAAACGGGACCCTATTACTGAGACTTCACTGTCCGTCTGTCACCAGGCTGTATCTCATAAACCGTGATAATTAGCCAGTTGAAATTTCTACAGATTATATATTTCTGTGGTCGCTATAACAACAAATACTAAAAACAGAATAAAATAAATATATAAGGGTGCTCCCATACAAAAAGTGATTTTTGCTCGTTTTGATAAATAATGTTACGGAACCCTTTGTGCGCAAGTCAGACTTACACTTGGCTGGTTTCTTTGTTCTAGACCCTAACTTCTTGTTACGGGGATATTGGGTCAAAGTTCAAACTTTAGCACAAGTGTTTGTTTAAATACAAGTTTTTAATATTACTTTAAATGCCTGCACGGACCCTTTTTACAAACTTCCCGAGACGAAACTACACAGCTACATTTCCTCCCAATTTAAACGGAACATCTAGAAGCCTAGGCTTTAGTGGCGGCAGTCGACGAATAATTAAACACACGTTTGGTGACAAAGGCTTATAAATGTCAACTAGTAACTTAGTAATAAAGCGGCTGGAATTTACTACAGATGCTTCCAACGTCTACTAGAGATACAAGGTGTTGTTTTGCATCCTCGTCAAAATTCAGGAGGTTGTCAGAAAAGACATAAATAATCAATATAAATTACGGTTCCTAGTTAATTATTAATAAACGCTGCTTATTTTTGTTGATTAAAGTTGTCAGTATTTCAGAATAGGGTTATTCTGAAATACTGACAACTTTAATCAACATTCTTTAACGGGGTTTAATTAGAAATGATCAAATAAACGTTTGAGATTGTTTGTATGTGTGAAAGCTTGGCTATAGGGCGAGGATCGGAATGGCCGCGTTTGAAACACGGGTGGTTCGCTTTTACCGATTTCCGTAAATATTCCGTACCCATTTTATTATTGATTTGGGTCGAGAATCATTAGCATAGTTGCCTCCTTGAATTTGACGAGATTGCAAAACAACACCTTGTATTTTATAGGTAGTACCTACTAGCTTCTAACTTGTAATCGTGAGTTGAATGATCAATATCATTATGCTCTTGATGGACTACCTTGTCGGTTCCTAGTCACAACCGCGACTGCTGAGAATAAGTTCCCGGGTTCGATTCTCCGGTCGGGTAAATTGTTGTTGGGTTTTTCCATCAAGAATTTCTCAGTAGCAGCCACGGAGTCTGGATTTGAATCCAGGACCTCATGTTCAGCAGTCGCGCTTGCAACCACTGGACCAACGCGGTGTTGTTTTGCATCCTCGTCAAAATTCAGGAGTCTGTCACAAAAGGCATGAATAATCAATTTAAATTACGGTAAGTACCTAGTTAATAATTAATAAACGCTGATATTTTTTGGTGTT
Organism: Cerastis leucographa; assembly: GCA_963082945.1. Lineage (NCBI taxonomy): Eukaryota > Metazoa > Arthropoda > Insecta > Lepidoptera > Noctuidae > Cerastis > Cerastis leucographa. Next base: position 8,152,773 of record OY720382.1, read on the forward strand.
TAAATTTTTCAGAATTTCAGAATAACCCCCTTTACGTGGTTTAGGGAATAAGAAATCTTCGAATAAACGTTTGATATTGTCTGTATTATGAAAGCGCGGTCAGCCCGTGGTCCATGTAATAAGTCAGTGTTTGAGGTAGCTTGAATTTATCACTTGGACCGGGCAGTATGAGTAATTCCCTACTTGTAGCCGGGCAATTGGGTTAGGTTAGGTTATTTTTTGTTTAGTTTAATTTCATTTAATAAACAAAAACACTATAGTTCACCTATTTTATTACTTTGCCCAAGATAGGTTGGGCATTATTCATAATGGCCGGGAAAAGTGATTAATCATGCTGTTTTAATCACATCGCCTAATTGAGTCGGTCATTATGAATACAGACCGGCCATTATTAATAGTGCCCGGACTTATCAAATTGCCCGTAACATTATATATGTATATATAATTCTAAATGTCTGAAAATCTATAGTACAATTTATTACATCCAAGGCTATGTTCATATTTGTCTAACTAAACATTTGTAATTCCAAAATTATTAGGAAATTATTTTGTTTACTCAAAAAATCTTTTACCAGAATATGGAAACAAGTTTAATGATGAATCAACAAAAATAATTGATTTAGTTTAATTATTTGATGTTACTCATGAAATAACTTCTGGGAATTTGAACACAAACATTTATAATATTTGGAAATAATTATAAATCAAAAAATGAAGATAAGTTTGTTTGCTGTGTATGTTTCCCTCGAGAAGTTGGAATCGGATAGAAAATTCATTGATTTCCCAATGTAAATAATTTGACAATTAACAGGTTGTCATAATCTTAACACCAGTACAAAATATGTTAACTCCGAACTTTTGGAATTGTGAAATATTTGACTGAATTTTAATACAGAATACATAATGGAATGTCTGAAATTAATTTTCAATTCTCGGTGCCGATGCCGGAGTCCCTTCCACATCTTTTGTTTTAAAATGCGCTTATTTCCATACAACGTTAAGGGTTTTATAATAGTACATTATGGTACTAGTGCGTAATGTTTGCCATTGAGAAGGACGGTAATCACCAATACACACGTGTATCATACGACGTTTTTCAACACACTTGTGAATAAAATAACAATAAAAACTCATTTTATTTAGTAGATAATAGATATTTTTCCTTGGAGTTTTCAGGTAGTAAACTTTCCATAACGTTAAGGGCTTCACATATCGGGTTTATATCGGGCGGTGTACAACATAAATCATTTTCTTCGTTACTAGGTACTAGTTACTTGTAGACATTTTAATTAATAAATAACTATAATTTCAACAGTGAAAACGAGTTTTGAAAAATGATTCGCTATGGTGGGAAAAATTAATCAGTTTGCGCATTGCGATCAGCCACAAACTAAAGGGATGAGGATTTTTTTTATTTTCCGCTTATAGGGTTTGCGCTTATTCTGCCACGTACAAAATGGGGAATTTAAAGTTTTCTTTTATCACAGAGAAAACAAAAGTTATATTTGAGTGAAAGTTTTATTTATTAAACACGAACGAGTTAAAATTATCTATTTAAATAAGAAGTTGCATGAAATGAGTAAGCAATAGATTGATCACGATCTTTTTTTTGAATAAAAAAACAACGCACCTCAACCAATAAAATTAAAAAAAAAACAATAACTCACTAGTGAGTTATAGCAATGAAAAAGTCTTGCGGTGACGATAAATACACTTTATGAGCAAGTGTGTTGAAAAAAATTATATCAATATTTTCAACGCTGGTACATACTGTATACACGAAGAGGTCTTCCCTCCGTGTAATTACCTCAAATTTAAGAAGCCTTTTGTCTGTCTGTACGTAGAAAATACTAAAACTAACCAATATAACTACAATTTCAGCTTCTTCTAATTGAAGAAACCAAAGAGGCTAAAGAAAATTCCACGTACGGTCATCCTCAAGATGACTCTCTACCAAGGGACGAAATTATTCTACAGTTTGAATCTTATTATCCATTGGACCCAATCACTCCATACTTAGCTGATATTCAACAGGACGACGAAGAAGCTGCGGAAGAATAAACTGAACAGTTTTAATGAACTAAGTTCTCATGTAAATAAAAGAAATACGTAAATACCTATGTCATTATTGTAATAAAGAGATTATCTTATTTAATTGTATGTAATTTATTGAAGAATTTAGCGAATTCCAACAAGTTTAACGCTACCATGGAGGGGGAATATTTTCTAAAACTCACTAAGAGGTGGCAGTATTACAAGATTTGTGACTACGTAGTTCAACTAGGTACGCAAGATGGCGTGCAAACAGTCATGCATTCGACTCTTCGGTGTGACCGGCCTTCGCTCAATTTCCATTAGTAGAATAACCTCGATAAACTTATGTAATAAAAATAATACAACAAGAATACAACAAAATATTATTTAGAAGCTCAATAAAACAACGAGAGTAAATGCGTGGCACTCGAACGCATGCGTTAAGTATTACGAAGTTCCACTTCTTCCGCGCGGAGGGACTCCACGCACTATTTTTTGTTTACATTACAGCACATAACGCTTGTAATCCAACAAGGGTTAGGCAGAGGTGTACGTAATAGTGCACCAAATAAGGCAGTATATTGTTTATGTAACATAATATTATCATGGTTTTATTCCCCCGGAACGGTTAGGCAGAAGAAAAAAAGTAGAAGTAGAAAGAATAAGAAGTAGAATGTAGCTGACCTATCGCCACTAACCGGGCTCTAGGATTTTACTGAGAAATTCTTGATTAAAAAACCCAATATATCCAGCCTGGGAATCAAAGCCAAGACCTTATAATCAGCACTGCTTGCTACCATTAGACCAATAAACCAGTCAATTTATCTAGTTTATAAAAATAGTTTTTGCCAATACATCTTTTAAATGACATTATAAACATTTCACAACAAAAAGTTATTGTCTTGTAAAATTCAAGATTTTTCAAGGTTGTTCACAGATAATTTCGTTCCAAGAATTGTTCTGCAAAAGTGAGGTTAATCCCTTAAGGAAGAGAAAAGATTTCAAAAGATTAAAAATCCCCTTAATATTTTTAACAAGTTAAACTTAATTAATGACGGTGTATTTTGTTTCAGCTTGGTCGAGGAGAATAAAGGAAGAATTTGAATTATTAATGTATGACGTAATATTAATATACCAAAACATGTTTATTTATTGGAACGAAGTTCCTTATTTATTTGGTACAGCAGTATACTAATATACTAGGAAAAAAAAAAACATTTGAAAATATAAAAATGGTATCGAGAACATGGTCCAACAAGCTGTTCATTTTTAAGATTTGTTGAAATGTTAAAATAGTGTGCTGTGTTCATAGTAGTGTCTGGATGTATGAAACAGCTGTTTTTTCCCCATAATCCTCTTATTATATTTATTATATATCAAGGAAATTTCTAAACGCCTAGTTGACACTTCCCGTGACCCAAGGGCTGGGTCTTACTTTGGCCAGAGGCTAAGTATTGCCATACAACGTGGCAACGCCGCCAGTCTCTTGGGCACGTTACCAGTTGACAGCGATGAGGAGGTGTTTTTGACGCCCTTTTATAATTTGTTGTTACTTTAGAAAACTAAAGTAACAACAAACTATAAAAGGGCGTCAAAAACTAAAAAGTAGTAAAACTAGATAACTAAAAAGTTATCTAGTTTTAAAAATAATATTAATCAGTAATTATAAAAAGTTGTAACTTAATTCAATAAACACATATTATATATATATATTTATTTATAAAAGAATTTCATTGCTATGTTGCAAAAAACAATCAGAATCACATTTTTTTTTGCGACTAAGTTATCAGTCATTTTCTCATTAGCTAGTTCAGATTTGTTAATCGGCTCGAATGTTAGGTGCTGACAAATAGTTTTATCAGTTGTTATTGTTACAATAGAATAGAACTACGTTAATAGATGATAACCTAATAAACTTTTATCGTCACTAGGCTTAGACATTTCTTAGTTTAGAAAAAAACTCACCAAAATATGGTCTTGTATTACTCCATCTTTTTATTTATTACATAAGCAAACAAATGTGATTCTAAAATAGTTACCTACTGCTACTTGTGATGCCTGCAAGACCAATTTTTAATTTCGATTTCACTAGAAATAACAACATTAACACAGTATAGCATGCAGTAAGACAAACTTATTCGATCGAACTCTTTCCGTAGCAACATAATTTTACCTATGCTTAATTCCAAAAAAAAAATTGTAAACGACACCCCAGGGGTGTGATCGAGTGGTGTCGTTGACAAAACCCTTTCTGACCCGTAGAACACCAAACAAGGACCAAGTCACCATACCCAGCCAAGATCATAAGCTCACAAGTAGCGCTAGCAATTACTAGATCAAGAATGAAGTCTTTTTATTTCCATAGTAGCTCTTATTAGGAAAGTACTCATATCAAACTTGATACCTCATCGACACAGTTTCTTAATCGTTAGTACTCCACTCGAAGTCCATTATTGGATCCTATCCTAGCTATCGTACCTACTGAACGTTTTGATCTCGTTCAACAATTAGGCCGGAGCACTTTGACTATTAGCACAATTGGCTTGCACAGTCGCCAACATAATAGCTATGTGAAAAAGTCCTAAGTCGTCCTCCTGACAAAAAGTTGTCGATGACGATGTTCTGCTCCTGTCTGCTCTAGGACTTAAATTTTGCAGGCGTAAACCATCCTGCCCTTGTTCAATATTGCTTTCTTGGAGTTCGTGCAACAAGCAAGCACAAATAATTGCAATCTATTTTTAAGCAGCAATGAATGTTGGTTTGTATTATTTCAATGGATTGTCTGTGCGAAAATCAGTTGTGGTCACAATGCCCTGAGTGTAGATTTGGTTGTTGAAATCAAACCTTATACTCCTTCCAGAGATCTATGTTCTTTATCGTACATATCATAGGTCCTTGTTACCTTTGAGCTGGAGTATAGCAATTTTCCTTCACAATAGACTTGTTAAAGTCATGGTTCTTCCACAGGAGAGTCGATCAACAGAAGAAGCCGCTGTTACTTAAATAGCACAGTGTTGGGATACATACAAAAGCTGGAAACAGAATCGAGAGGATTTTCTTTTACACCTTATATCAAAATCTACAAATAAACACTTTTACATAAACTTCAAAACATTTCACAACAACTTTAGACTTTTAGATAAGCCAAGGCCCATGTATGCTCAAAACTGACTCCTAAGTTGCAAAAACTGCGACATATTTTAATACATGAACGATGGTAAGAAAAGAGGTGTCTGATGAGTTGACAAGTAATAAAGATGTATGGAAAAATAAGACAGGGCAGGAGAATTATGATGATGAAAACATACCTAATATTGTCTTAAGAATATAACCGTAAGTAAGATTGCTGCAGAATCTGGTTAACAATGTAGAAAACCTCTCAACAGAACATTCTGCTGATAACCTCTCTGTTTTCGTTAATTCTCAGATGTGAATGAAACACCAAATAGGTATTTCTAAATTAGCGATAACGCAAATACGTCGAACCCGCTATCTGTCGGTTCGGCCGAAACTCAGCAGATTTTGATAATAATTGCTCTCATACGTTCGAAGTCAAAAAGTTATCATAACAAATTGGGAAGGCCGGCTGTACGTCAATGCCTTGACGTGGCTCAACCATTGTTAAAACAAAACAGGGGAAAAACAGAAGACGAGAGAGGGAAAGGGAGAGGGAAAAAAAGAAGAAGTTCAACCTGCCCTGACTGCGGTCCGTAGGTCCTTGCCAAGAACGGGCCAAGTTGATGAAGAGGGTTTCACAATAGTGGAGAAGAAGAGGAAGCCCAATTGCGCAACCAATGCGGCAACGCATCGTGTGGACCAATATGCTGCTGCGTCCTGCTAGGCCTACGATGCAGCTGTATATTTCGCGTCTACATTACTCCACGAAGATTGAGGATATGGTGGCGTATTTGATAGTTAAGACCGACTGGACTCTGAAGGTTGAAATGTTGGAGTCGCGCCACAACATTAACTTTAAGTTGTTTGTAGTACGAGTTCCAACACTTCCAACCCAACATCTGCAAACCTTTTTAAAAGAGGACTTTTGGCCGAAAGGTGTCATATATCGACGTTTTCGAGGACGGTTACAACTCGACACCACGCAGGGAAACACGACGCCGACAACGTCACGTACATAGTTATAATTTATAAGGTTTTAATATGTATTAGTTTATTTTTGTGTAACATTTTTTTGTGAATTTATCACTCAGCCTCAGGTGCCTGATAATACAATCCATACTAATATTATAAATGCGAATGTCACTCTGTTTGTTTGTTCGTAAGTTTGTTTGTTTGTTACCTTTTCACGACTAAACGGCTGATCGGATCTTAATGAAATTTAGCAAGAAGATAGATTTCAACCTGGGGAAGGACATAGGTTATATATCATCACGCTACGACCAATAGAAGCAGAGCAGCAATGAAAAATGTTGCGAAAATGGGGAAAATGTGACGCAGACGAAGTTGCGCGGGACAGCTAGTGTTTATTATATTTTATAATTTTATTATCATTGTGTTAAAAGATGATCCTAGCAAGAAATAGCCACTTTTCAGTTTGCTGAACTATGGATCGAGTCTAGCAGATTGTGAATTTAACTTCTTGACTACTAAGATCTTCGTTCAACAGTTAGCATTAAATATTTTTAACAAAAAAGTAACTATTTATTTAGACCAATCTTGTTAGATTACAGTTCACAAAACATAAAATCACGCCTGTATTCCCTGAAGAGTGAGGCAGCGGTGTACTTAATGGTACACCCACATTTCGTTAGTTATTTTTAAGTCCCATGTAAAAGGGGGCGAGACTATTGCCATCAATCAGACACAAATACAGACATCGTGGCAGCTACTGAGAAATTCTTGATAGAAAAACCCATTAACAGTTTGCCCGACCTTTGAATCGAACCCCGGACCTCATGCTCAGCAGTCACAGATAGAGTAGATCACAGTTCGTCTCTCAATATCATCTCGGAGTTTGAACATGTGGCCCAGTTGATGGTAACATTCTGACCCCCATTACATGAAACTTAAACATAACTGGTAAAACTACTAGTACCAGCCCAAAGACTTTGTTTGTATAGTCGAAATGCCTACTGCATGGCTGTAAAGATTTTCAATAAATTTCCATCACATATTAGACAGCTGCCTATAAATAAATTCAAATATGCAATATTTTCGTGGCTTCTGGAAATGTGTTACTACTCTGTAAGCGAGTTCATTAATCATAAGTTTTAATAATTAATTTATAATAATAATAATTAAAAGAAAATGTAAATGTATTGCAAATGTACCTATATTTTTTAATTATTTTAAATTCTTTTTTTTCTCTTATTAAGTTAATATTGATGTATATCCACATTATGATTATTCTAAAATTCTAATATTTCTACACCGGCAACGGTAGTATATGTGAACTATTATAAATTGTAAGATCTTTATGTACCTACCATAAACTCAGAAATAAATGATATTCTATTCTATTCTATTCTAAAAACGTTGGAGCACCGCTATCCCAGGATCGCATGGGCTACCCGCTACGAACCCTCGCGCATTAGTTCAGTATGCCGTCCGAGGCATACCCTCGTCACCCCCGATGATGCTATCACCCTCCTCCAGGAAAGTGGCAAAGAGACTAGTACACTCAAAAAGTTCAGACGCAAACCGCCGTCTTTCCGACCTCGCCGTCGAGGTCCGTCGCGACTTCCTGGTTCATGCCTTCCACGACCCTCGCTCGAGCCAGCCCGCGATGCTGTGCCAGTAGTTTTAAATCCGCCCCTAAATAATAATGTCTGTCTCCATGCAGTCCTCCCCAGCGACGCCCTAAGCCGAGGCTCGTACCCCACAGGGGATGCCCTTAGCGTGTAGTCGCTTGGTTTGAAAGTTTTTATGCCCTGGCTGGAGATCAGACGACAACCTCATAGGTGGAACTGCGAGATGCCATACAAAAAAAAATGTAAAACGTTGGGGTCCACCTGTGTCTCTTTGAGGGTTGCAGGCGACTGTGGCTGTGGTTTTCACACTATGCTCGATGCTGATTTGGTCTTTATTTTACCTAACATCATATTCAAAGTAAACATAAGGATCTATGGAATATTTTGTACTACTGTTTACACGTTACCGACACATTAATTACAAGTTTACCTGCACAATATGTCTATGACTGTACCAATGTAAACAGCCGTTTTGCGTTTGTACTTATACTTAACGTTTGCTAGTACTAAGGTCAGTGGTACTCGGCTTCACGTATATGTTACAAGTTGGTTTTTCACAAAAAAAAATGTTTTTTAAATACGCCATATTTTTCTGTGTTTTCTTGTTACTTGTTGATGTAAGTATTACTGGGAATAAGCAAATGTGATATTGTGGTAAACAAGATAACGTGTCGGAATTAAAATACAAGACAAAGGGAAATATCAATAGCGTTGTTTAAATAAATCTAAAAGTAAGAGGAAATTAAGCAGAGATGGCTTAGTGGTGTCACCGTCGCAATGCCACATCATGTCTCAAATTCGAACCCAAGACATGCACCTCTGATTTTTCGGATTCATGTGGGTATTGTATAGTTATCACTTGCTTGTGAAGGAAAACATCGTGAGGAAACCATCATGCCTGAAAGATTTTTCTCGACAGCATGTAAAGCCAGCAGTGGCCCATGGGCGGCATAAAAACTCTGACACCAGGTTAGGCCCGATAAAAAAAGAACAAGATACCGTGTTGTAATTTTTATACAAAACGAAGCGAATTATCAACAGCGTTGTATCAATCTGAAAGTAGACAAAATATTCTGTTACGTTTACTGTGTATTTTTAGCGTGTAGTTTTACCAAGGAGTATCGTATTACCCAGTACTAACTCAGCTGTGGGGTCAGACAGTCGCTCCATGTAAAATACTGGTATTCAGATGCCTCCGGTTAGACTGGAAGCCGACCGATAGTTGAGAAAAGGCTACCGCGTTGTACCGAAATATTTACCGTGAATGTCTATTTTCCCTACCAATATTGTGTTTACGTCCTAACCTTTTCTATCCAACAATACAGATAGAATTTTATGTTGATTACGCATACAATAATCGCCATAGGAGGTGTCATAACACTAACACCCTGCATACGATAGCTATTTAGGAGATGAGGCGAAGATATTAAGGAAGTACTTACCTTTGCTCGGAATAAAGTTCACTAGGGACTCGGCAAAATGGCAATTGTCGGAGATTCTATTGGAAACTGTTGTATGGGGTCTAACCTTTATAATAGTTCCCCCGAGTTAATAATTATTTTAGATGTTTTTGAAGTAATTTTCGATGACACGGGGCATTTAAAGGTCCTCAGTCCCAGAATTGCTGATGGTATTACATATAACACCGCAGTAAATCAAAAACACAAAAATATTTCTGTATTTAGATAAAAGTGAACTGCATTAAAATAATTTATGCGTAAAAAATAATGATATTGAAAATGTTGTACTGTATACATGCGAATGATTATGACAGTTCATTCGCGTTTACAAAACAAAAACTGTAGGTATATTTTGATTCCAATTAGAATGTCACAGAAAATTGTTCTTGTCACATTATTAGTTATGCGTTGTTACACACAACAATTGATTTAGTAAAGTCACTTTACGGCAGATTTGAGTGGCAACACTGGTAGGGAACGACCTAGAATGACATACACTGATCTTATTGGTCATGTTCTTCAATAAACTCAGGTGCTCCCGCACCCCACACAGCGTGTGTGTATGACCAGTTGTATGAGCATGGACAAGGTCAAAGAAGTGTGAAAGGCCAGTAACAGGTGGCGTCTATTGTTTCTGTTGACCCCCATGGGAAAGCCAAAGTAAGTAAGTACAAAATACGAATCTATGCGAAGCAAAAGAAAGCGATAGTGCAATAGTCAAGGGAGCATAGTCGTAACATTTAGAGCGTTCAATTTAAATATTTTTGTATGAAAATCTGAAGAACTAAAATATAACGAATTTTTTAAAGTCATAGAACAAAAGTTGTTCATTATGATGTTAGTAACATAGTCCTGAGAGGTTGCCGGTGTTTTACAAATAATCCTGTATACCGGGTGGTTTTTTCAAACGTGCAATACTTTTAGGGCTTGTTGTATTTATGAAAATAAACAACTTTTACTAACGACCTGACCATGAAATGGCTAATATCAGCTGCTTTATACATTATTCGTCCCTTAATTCGAAAAAAATTAGGCAGCAGAAGTTATTTTTAAAAACATTTGATTGTTAGTCCCATAGTAAAAGTTGTTCATATTTATCAGTATTTTTATTCCCAGATCCTCTCTAAGAGATCCTAGAGAGGAGGCCTGGTTATGCTAATTGATTCCTATCCGTCAAGACTTGACAAGTCAACTTCTATTCACCTGATTCTCCTGAGCTAACACCAAATATATTTCTACAGACTGAAGCCTACGTCAAAAGAGATGTGAATGCTACTGCTATAGACGCGTTGAAGAAGAACATGGATATGTTCAGGAATTGTATTGACAAGAGCCTGGCTACCGTTGTTGGAGAAGTTAATGAGGACCATCTAAAACCCCTGTTCAATGTCATTGGGGATCAGTTGGATAGATTTTCCAAAGCGGTAAGTCCATCACCCTGATATTTAAAAAGAAAGCTGACCAACGCAACTTCGTCTTCGTAACATTTTCCCCGTTTTTGAAATATTTTTTATTAATACTCCGTTCCTATTGGTCGTAGTGTGATGTTATATAGTTCCTTCCTCGATAAATGGGCTATCCAACACTAAAATAATCTTTTAATACGAACCAGTAGTTCCCGCGATTAGCGCGTTCAACCAAACAAACTCTTCAGCTTTATAATATTAGTATAGATTAGCTTTTGTACTCTAGGGATGGAGTGAGTGGAAGCTATCCCTATGTTCTAAACAAGGTTAAGATCTACATCATCATCATCTGCCTTGCCTTTTCCAAACTATTTTGAGATCGGCTTTCAGTAAAACCAGATGGAACTGAAATAAAAGTATTTTACTTGTCTATCCGACCTTCACGAACCAGTTAGACACTGAATAAGTCGATACCCCTTGGTAAGCCTAGTTGTCAGACCTTCGGATCCCCTGTAACGACTGCCACATTTCTACAAATGACGTGCTATCCGAGGTATAGAAGAAACACGGTTTGTAATGGATGGTCACCCATCCACGGCAAGCGCTGCTTAATCGTGAAGACCAAGAGCGGCTGGTGCCGAATTCCAGCGAATTTTGTACAGCCCTTAAGACGATAAATGGTACGCAGAGTTAGTTTCGCCAATATATGTATGGACTTTGCCAAGAGCTATGCACTCTCGGCACTTCTCTTCGATTGTGCTACAGTCTAATCCAGGATGTACAGGCGTTTTAGTGCATTTACATTTGATCTTTTTTTAGTACCATGTAGTAAAAGGCGAATTGGGGTATCTACATTTGGTTAATTTCGATATAGAATTGACATTTGCATAGCGTCGCCTCCTTATTTTGATTGAAAGAGTGAAGTGTATTATCTGGTCTAAGTGAACAGATTAGGCTGTTGGTAGATTGTGGCAATTAACTCTCCTGAATAAAACCAACTACCGAACTATAATGTCAGATTTTCATATCTCAGATCATTTACACGATTTTTTTTAAAGTACTTATGATTTCGTCTGATGTGAAGGGATGATACGGCCTTTTTTTTTTTTTTTTTTTTTTTTTCGGATGGGAAATCATCAAATGTCTTCTCCCGCTCTGGGCGGAGCGGGAGGGAGTGTCAGACTTGTACTGACTAAAACCCACCCATGTTCCTTCTTCGCCCTTTTTGTTCCAGGGCCGCGGTATCTCTTTCGAACAACCCGCAGCCCTGGCAGGCATCGGCCCTCTCGGGCCCCTTCCGGTTTGCTGACATCTCCTTGAGGCGCGCGTGGAACACGTACGCGCCGTCGACAAGGCCTGTCGTCATAAGACGGACGGACGGTGAGCTAGCCCATTACTCACCGTCCACAGGCTCGCGCCTACGGTGGCCGGGGGCCACTGGTTGGGGATGATACGGCCTTAGGTGCACTTTTATTCGTTTAAATGACACAAAGCATATTGCTCCGTTTCACAGTTGCTATATTTTATTTTTTATCCTATTACAGTTTGACGAAATAACAAAACCGAAGCCTTCTCCAGACGAAGACTAAATGATTGACAATACCAGACAGAACGAGATGATGAAGAAAATGCACACGAAGTTCATCTAGCTGAATAAATATTTATTCAAATGTTTCAATGAATTTTATTTCTGACCTCAAGCAGTTACGTGAGTTGACTCTGGTTATTAGAGACTACTACTATAGCGGCATGGTTAAAAATAAAACCAAAGCGTCATAGTACAAAACAGTACTACAGCGCCATCTATGACAAAAATGAAGAACACACATCACATCACATTCTAAATCGCGCTATTAAAGTTATCCGCGCCTTAAGAGCGCACCGGTCGCAACACTCAACTGGTCGAAGGATCCTTCCTTTCCTATGGAGGATGAAGAAATTTACACCCTCTTCTTCATATCCCTGTAATATCAGACCAAGTCGATGCATGTCCATTATCGATATTTTGGACATATCCAATGAGCAAACGGTGAAGCAACTCATGTACTGCCGCTGTGTATAACAGACCGCTCTCTAGCACCGAGATGAGGGAGGACTGTGTCCCTGCAGGGCGAGCGGTATAAACGGATAATGAATCAAAATGATATGAAATTTTGTTTTCCCACAGTAGTCTTAGAAGTCCTTTACTAACGTAGCAGGCTACAGCAGCTAGAGTTTAAATGCTGTGTGCTTGGGCAAAGTTTAATTCCCGGGCCGGACACAGAATAATTTAGGGTTCCCTGTTTTCAAACTACCTGGAATCGAGTACGAGTAAACGTGAACCATAGTGTTGTGCCACAATTTAGGAAATGCGAATATTCAGTTGTGGATCATAATGGACCGAATTGGGACGGTTATAGGGCCGTCTCTAATCACGTGCACTTTATATTTTATACCTTGGATATAAGGAATAAGATAAAAGGAAGATTATCCCCAACGTTCAAACGTAGAAACTTAACCTTTTTAGAATATTAGTATAAATGACATTACCAACGACATAAACTTGTGAAAAATAAATAATAGAGATGAATTCGTCTCTTTGAAAAACTCAATACCTCATAACTCCCCTATGACGTTTTATAAATTTTTAGTTCAATATTTTATTACAATTTTATTTTTGCCACGCTTTTTTCTTTCAGCGTTGTTGTTCTATTGCATTGAAAAACTCTATAAACCAATTTTTAAACATGAAAAAGCTGTTGATTCTCCTTCTGGCTGTGAGCGTGGTCAGCGTAAGTGCCTACCCATCATCGTCACCTAGTTTTTTCCCGTGTGTTATCCATGGTCCACCCACCTAGTTAACTTAGGTGGACTATGGGGAAGGAAACTTTAATGATAGCTATTTAGAATTTTAATGTTAGTTTTTCATTTGTGTCATAGCTAGCGATGTAGTACTTTTTTAAATGCTATATTGGATTCATACCAGCCCAATATTGTCCGTAAGGTTACTGCCCGTCCTGCCAGGGCTGTGGGACTGTTCGAAAGAGATACCGTGGCCCTGGAACACAAAGGGCTAAGAAGGAACATGGATGGGTTTTAGTCAGTACAAGTCTGGCACTCCCTTCCGCTCCACCCAGAGCGGGAGAGATCATTTAATGATTTCCCATCCGAAAATAAAAAAAATTTACTGCCCGTAACTAGCACAACTTTACTAACACTACTCGATACCATACAATCGCTCATCCACCACCGCAACTCCCATCAATGGCTCATCAACCATAAAGGTCGTAACGGTACCAATATCTCCGTGAATGAAATCAAGTTGATAAAAGGGTTTTGGACAGCATTTGGACGTTCAATTTACATTTTTCTTTCAACTTTGAATGTTGCATAAATCTAATCAGTGTTCTACTGGAAAAAATAATTTCCCGTGGACCACCCAGGTGAGTTAAGGGCAAAAATTATTTCCCATAGTCCACCTAGGCAAACTAGTCGGGTGGAACATGGGTAACACATGTTTTTTTACAACTATGTCGGGGCCGGCTTCCTGTCAGCCGGATGCAACAGAATACCAGCACTTTACATGGAGCGACTGCCTATCTGACCTCCAAAGTATCAATAAATTTAAATTATGGTCTATTTAAGAAGTAAGCAAGTCCATAGCTTGATTGTTTTCTCTTTAAAGAGTATTGATATGCATGAAGCCCTTAGCTAGGTTCTTGGACACCTACAGGCCGTTGTAAACATCGATTCCTCATTACAGGCTGTCGTGAAACGCCAGGCCTTCGATGCTCGTGATGTAATTGCTGAACGCAATGATCTGGAAATGATGCAGAAAGGTCTTTTGGGCTTAGACGCCAGGGATATTCGTCGGATGGCACGCACCTACATCCCTCCTGCTGATAGGCCACACGAAAATGTTGTTTCCGAAAGCATAGACAAAGCGGTACAATTATGGCTTTAGCTCAGTAAGATCTTTTTTTTAATAAAATTTTGAAGTTCACTGACAATAGCATAAGCAAAATCAGCCTCTAAAGTTTTCACAATTATGATACGGGTCCCACAAGCCTCTTCTCAGTGAGTGGGAGGGAGCTATAATGCTCGATGTCGCATATCAAGATCAATGAAAACGGAAAGCCTAAATCACTGGGTCTAGAAATAGAAAACTTTGGCACAACATACAAGACTCCGTTTTATTAAGAAGTAGAGCGCTGAGTTAGGATTTCTGATAATTAATCCGCTAAAAGGGGGAAATGAATGTTTGTCTGGAGGTTTGTCAAAACCAAAACCCACACGGTTTCCGAAACACTTTCTGGCCTGAGCGCTTGTGCAAATCGTCTGTACACTTTAGGCAGCCCATTACTTGCCGGATACCCGAAGAAAATCAAGGAAGTCAGTTTTTGGGACCTTCATAAAATCACTCTTGTAATGCCCGAAGGGGTCGGCAGAGGTGTACCGAACAGTACACCCACATTTTGCCAGTTATGTTTAAGTCCCATGTGATAGGGGGCGAGCCTATTGCCATCAAGCGGGCACAAACCCAAACTCCGTGGTTGGTTCTGAGAAAATTTGATCCTCGGGAAAAACCCAATAACAATACTAGTACTTACTTAGTACATATTAATACTGTTTTTATTTTCATCAGATGTACGATACGAAAGCCAAACCAGCGGCGCCGCAGTCAACAACATGTCTACCTGTTACAGCAGAATTTCGTCTTGAATACTATTTGAGAAAGTGGCAAACGTCATATGGAAAAAAATCGAAAAGGACTTGGGTCCTTTGGTATTTTAATAGTTTGTTTAAAATTGAGTACAGTTTGTTTTGTTAAAAATGTATTTTATTTTTACCATTATTTTAAGTGGGAAAAAATGTTTAGGTATATAGGAACTTGTAATTACAAAAATGCTAAAGAATGAAATGATATTTTTGAGCATGACCTTAGCACATTTGAATTCGTAATGTCACGAAATGATGTACTGTAGACGTTTTATTCTTAACTAGCTGTACCCAGCATGCGTTGCAATGCAGTTTTTACTACCCACCTACCCTATCCGACCTACCTACCCTATCCTACCTACCCTACCCGACGCTACCTACCTACCTACTCTACCCTACCCTACCTACCTACTCTACCCTACCCTTACTACCTACCTACCTACCCTACCTACCTACCCTACCCTACCTACCTACCCTACCCTACCCTACCTACCTACCCTACCCTACCTACCTACCCTACCCTACCTACCTACCCTACCCACCTACCTACCCTACCCTACCTACCTACCCTACCTACCTACCTACCCTACCCTACCTACCTACCCTACCCTACCTACCTACCCTACCTAACCTACCCTACCTACCTACCCTACCCTACCTACCTACCCTACCCTACCTACCTACCCTATCCTACCTACCTACCCTACCCTACCCTACCCTACCGTATCCTATGTCCTTCTCCTGGCTCTAAACTACCTCCCTGCCAATTTTCAGCTAAATCGGTTCAGCCGTTCTTGAGTTATAAGTGAAGTAACTAACACGACTTTCTTTTATATATATAGATTTCTTTACATAATGACGTGTTATGATTTCAGCAATTAACACCCCACATAAGCTTATGTATATTATTATCTTGTAATTATGGGAATGTATTTGTCATTTCATATCAAAGTGATCTTCGCATAATGGTGTTATTTTGTAGTTATATTTTTGGAAGGCTGATAACATATCTTGCAGGACGTAAATAAAAATTAAATAGGGCTTTAATTACTGTTTTCATAGAAGTTATTAGAATGTTTTGTTAATAAGCGATGAAAATTTAGAATGCCTCATGATTTTTTATGTCGGTATTCGATCGATATCCATCATCCACCATCCATATTTTGACATAATTATCTATCGAGCAAACGGTGAAGTAAAACATCGTAAAATCGTGGAGGAAAGCACTTTAACCTGGAACTAAAACATCGAAGACATTCACCGAACCGCTCTGAACCCGCGGTGGAAAATAGCCGGCTCATTCCTGTGTCCGCGGCTCCAAAATCGAAATCTAAATATTTTTGTATCACATAGGCCTACACGGGCACATAGAAAACGTCGACAAAAAGGTGCTCGATTCGGGTTGGTCATGTCCTATGGAGAAGAACTGAGAAGAAACTCCATGGTTACTTTTTTAAAATCATTTGGATTTATATTTCTATGTCACAGCGTTAGTACTTACTTCACTCCCTGTATGGTCAAAAGTAATCCCACAGGAACGTTTTAATACGTTTAAATAAATGACACTCGGGGATAATGTAGGTTATTGGTAAAAGAATTTTCAGAATTGGTTCAATAGTCAAACCTGCAACACATCCAAACTTTACCTTAGAAGAATATTAGTATAAGTATAGACAATGCGGACGACATAAACTTGTGAAAAATAAAAAAAATGTGACTTCTTGAAAAATTGATTCCTAAGACATTTTATCAAATTTTTTGTTTACTTTTTATTTAAATTTTTGTTGTTGTTCTGTTGCATTCAGAAGTTGTATAAACCGACTTTTTAAACATGAAAAAACTGTTGATTCTCCTTCTGGCTGTGAGCGTTGTCAGCGTAATTACCAATCTATTATCAACACCTACCTAGCCTTTTCCTATTTCGGGGTTGGCTAACAGTCTATATTTTACATGAAGCGACTGCCTGTCTGAACTCCAACGTATCAATTAATTTAAATAGTTTGCTATTTTAGAATAAAGCAAGTTCTTTGCTTGATTGTTGTTTCTTTAAAGAGTTTGCATCTGCATAAAACTTTTAGGTTCTTGGACACCTACAGGTTGAAATAATCTTCGATTCCTCATTACAGGCTGACGTAAAACTTGATCCCTTCGATGTTCATGATACAATTGGTGGACGCAATAATCTGGAATATATGCAGAAAGGTCTTTCAGGCTTTGATGCCAGAGATATTCGTCGGATGGCACGCACCGACACTTTCGACAACAGTGCAGCGATGACACCAGGAGGGGTGTCGGTGCGTGCCCAGATAGCACGCACCGATACCCCTCCTGCTGTTAGGCCGAACGAAAATTTTGTTTCATTTAGCATGGTAAGATCTTTTTACTAAAATCTTAAGTTCACTGACAAAAACAAACACATTAGCCTGTAGCATTCAATCTGCTAGGTTACAGGTCTCGAATCTCTGAGAGAGGTAGTGGACCATAATCCATTGTGTTTTGCCACAGATCAAGGTCACCGACACCGCGCAGCCTAAACTGTTGGCTGAAGCATGAAAGTGAAACTAAGGAAGGATTTTTGATAATTATTATTATCATGTCGATGACAATTTAAATTGCCCAAAATTTGGCGACGAGTTTGGATGTATATGCAACCAAGAGGACAGGGAGAACACGATATCAAGTGTCCCATCGTTTGTGGGGTAACATCATATTTACACGACAGGGCAGAGTCATCTATGATAATATTCATCCTCTAAAGGACTGTAATAGTTGATTAAATTATTTATATGGAAGTTGATGCCGAAGGGAAATCCCATTGGTCATACGATTTGTCTGTTGGTGAACCCCCCTAGGTAGAAACCACACCCGCTGTTATTCAATCCTTTCTCACTTTTTACCTGGGCACTTGGAGCACGTGCGCAAATCGTCTATGCTATACCCCGGCCAGGTATGGCTCACTTGAGTTTGACAGCCTAATACTTGCCGGATAGCAGATAAAAACTCAATAAAATTGTTTTTTTTTTCTACAGATGAACAAAATGTTACTCAAAGCAGTGCCTTCGTAGAAAACATGACTAATTAATTCCTCCAATAGTGGAATTTCGTGTTAAATTTATTTTGTGAAGTTGAATTTGGAACCAAGTGAAGTCCTGGAACCCAAATTGTAATAGAGTTCAATTAAAATTTAATAGAAATTATATAAATTTAATAATATAAATTTAATTTTATATGTTTTTAAAAAAAAATCTTTTCTTTTTGACCATTATTTACATTCCTTTGTTGGCTACGCATAGATGCGATTCAATGAAGATCAGGATGCTTTATTTTTAGAAATATTTTAGGAATGCTGACAATGCCTAATTTGTTAAAATAATGTGTTATGATGATAGCAATTACTACCTCACATAACTTTAGTTATATCATTATCTTGTAATTAGAAGAATGCATTTGTCATTTCGTATCATAATGAACCATCTAAGTATTATAATGTTATTTTGTACAGAACTTTGTTTACATTCTAATGATATATTGTTTTGACCGCTGATAACATATCATGTAGGATGTAAATAACAATTAAATAGGGTTCTAATTACTGTATTCATAGAAGTAATCAGAATGTTTTGTTGAAAGGCGATGGAAGTTTTAAATTCCTCGTGATTTTTAGGTACATGGAGCGAGTGCCCGCACCTGACCTCTTCAAGTCGGTAATGTTGTAGGCTTCTGACTACCCCTAAAATAAAAGGATTGTGTGGTTTTATGAAACCAGGGTAAAAGTGAAACTTTTATTACATCGTCTCAAACTTTTTCGTCTGTGTGTTGCATGTCGCGTGACGCTGACGGTCGGCCGCAGAGTAGGGATAAAGTGAAAGGCGCTCGTCACTTTAAGGCCTTTCACTTTATCCCTACTCCGCGCTATAGTGTGAAAAAAAGTTTCACTTTCACCGTGGTTTCATAAAACCACTCAATCCTTTTTTTTCACACTATAGACATTTAACTAAAAAAAATTGGAATAATATTCCATTAGGGGTATAAAACGCGGAGTAGGGAAAAAGTGAAAGGCCTTAAAGTGACGAGCGCCTTTCCCTACTCCGCGGCCGAGCGTCACGCGACATGCAACACACAGACGAAAAATTTTGAGACGATGTAATAAAAGTTTCACTTTAATAATTACTGGACTGTCATTTTTATGGCAGGGTAAAAATGTATCCCTGTCCTTACAGAGAGAGTACGTTAAAGTTAAATGAAAATGCAAACTTCACCGGGGATAACAATTATTCCTCTTGCTGATTTGTTGCGGTTGGGGAGCGGACCCATGCTTCACCTAGGTCCTACCTGGGTGAAGCACGGGTTGATGTTTATGTATTAGTATAGACAAACACAATTCGCACATCTTCAAGTTCCAGTGTTTTACCTATGTATACTTAGAGGATCGTTATCTCCAGTAATTATTTTCCACAGTGGACACTGATGAACTTCGAGTCTCTGATAAACAGCTGACGGATGTAGCACTATCTCCCTATCTAGTGCACCTCGAACCTTAGACATAATTGATTGAATGAGTGCGATACGCGTGCACAAACAAAAGAATAACACAAAATACCTACGATTGCTTGGTTCCGGGTTTTTGTTTGGTAGGTTTTCCATCTAAGCAAAATCATCACCCGCATGCCCTTTTCCCAATTATGTTGGCTTCCAGTCTAACCAGATGCAGCTGATTACCAGTATTGGTATTACATGGAGCGACTGTGGTAATACGAAAACCCCTGGTAAGACTGGTTGTCAGACCGGGCCACTGGCTAGTTAACGACTGTCAACGATCTATAATTGACATTCGGGTCAACGGCTTAACGTACTCTCCGAAACATGGAGGAAACGCGGTATGAAATGAGTGATCAGGAACTCCTATCCACGGCCCACCGCTTCGAGGAAATCTAAGTGATTGATACACATATAACAAGGGAGATGACATTCTTATTGTAGCTCAATTATCTCATTCGTCTGCCCCGGAACTGGGGCATTAAAGTGAGTCAAATGGTCCGAGGGGCCGGCTAAATGCAATATCCCGTTCACGATACATATCTTTGATGTGTGGTTTGCAAAAAAATCGACAAGTTGAAGGTGAGTTTATATGTTGTTGTTCTCATTGTCATCTGCCTAACTTACATGGGGGTCGGCAGAAACAACTGTGCGATCCTTTCATACTGCTTTTGCCTCGTCCACATTCATACTCGCTGGATGGGAGTACTACGCACCTTAACCTTTTGAAGAACATCTCCAAAAAGATACCAGTATACAAGTATGTCCTTGTAAGGCGTACTCTCTGGGCGTTGCGAGAACCTCTGCCTTTTAATTACCTTTGATCTGCCTAGCCTCACCCACCTGTTTTGTGATCGGCTTCCAGCCGAGGCGAATGCAGGTGAATGCCAGTATTGTATTGTGCGAAAATAAATTGGCTTGTAAGGTCAGACAAATTTGTCGGTTTTCCTATTGTTGGTCGGATTTGACATGCATATAGTTTAAATAAAATTGAACAAGTGACATTGTTAGGCCCCAAAACCTACGTTGGTTTCGCGTAGGGCACGGTGGATTTTCACGGCGAATCAACCGTAGATTTTCACGGGATTTTCGACATCGTCAAATATTGATATTTTGTCTAGTCGCAAAGACAAAAAGTTGCTTTTCGTGGTTGTCTGTATGGCTGTTTAGATCTTCTAAACTACAACAATGTATTTACGAGTGATAGCCTAGTGCTGTGACCGTCGGACAGCCAAATCATAAAAAACCCTCATCCCCTATTTTTTTTAATAATATTATGGAAAAAATGGAATCAGCAGCTTTTATTTACCCTAAAACCACCCTACTTTTTTTTATAACTTCCACATGGGCTCGCGTTTGAATAAGGGTTAGTCTTGAGTACGAACCCAAGACACGTACCTCTAATTTTTCGGATTCATGTGCGTATTGTATAATTATCACTTGGTTAGTTGAAGGAAAACAGCCTGAGGGAACTGTACTACTTTGCCTGAAAGATATTTTTCTATTGCATGTAAAACCAAGTCAGAGGCCCATAGGCGGCATAAAAACTCTGACACCAGATTTGGCGGGAACCACACGATTTTTTTGTGAATAGAACCACCACAATGGATTTTAGCATTAATTTCGGAAAATTTAAGAGTTAATGTATAACTTGACTAAGTACAAAAATGCTTTGACAAATATTGACATTACACCAGATTAAAGCAGGGGGTTATCAAGGATGACACAGGGATGCATAAATTTACATAATTGTAATATCATGCACTTACCACGTACATTATCGTTATAATTAGGTACGATCTAAATCGCAGTCACAGCTTATTAACTGATTAGCTAGCAAATTCAGATAACCTGGGGTCACTGTAGTGAGTTGACCATACATGCACCGTCGTCGGACAAAACCAAGATATAGAAGGTTTCTTTCGTGAGAACGCAGTGTGCATTTTACAGTTGCGTTGTGAAGTTGTATAAACGAAATTTTTAAACATGAATAAGATGCTGATTGTACTTCTGGCTGTGTGCCTTGTTAGCGTAAGTAACTGTTTTTATTTTTTTTCAATTTTTCATCCTTGAACAATTTCTGTTTCCGTCCTTCGAGGATAAAGGACATCATCTTGACTTAACCCCACCTTCTTTATACCTAATTTAATAAAAAAAATATCTGATTTTTATTTATGGACACGATAAAAACCAGATTTTCCTTGTACAGAGAAAAAAATCTGCTCCTAGACTTGATTTTGAAAGGAGTTATTACCAACATAGGAGCAAAGGCGATCATAATCATAAATGTTTATTTATCTTGAAATAAACAATTACAGGCGCTGGATCACATACGCACAATTTTATATAAAGAAAGGTGTCTGAAGTAAGAAGGTGCCTAAATACAGATCATCTCACCGGCTTAGATATAACAATTATTTAATTAGCAGATGCTATGAAGTATTTACGATTGCCACCATGATTCCAGTCTAAAAAATTTTTTTTTCTTGCACTGGAATTGTGAAAACATAGGAATGTCATCACACGGCACTAAACACGTACATTCGTACATTTAGTACACGTACTTGGTGTCAGAAGTAACGTTTCTTCAGCAGCTAGAGAATACATATATCTTCGTTTTTTAACAAATTCTCCTCATTCACACAGACTCAAGCCTTCGTAAAGCGCGACGCTCCTGCAGCCGGTGACAACAATTACTTGGAAAACATTCAGAAACAGCTCCAAGACTTCTCCAAGGACTTCAACAGCCAGCTTTCGACCACATTCGACCCTGAAGCCATGAAGAAGAACTTGAATGCTATTGCCGAAAGCGTAAACAAAGCGGTGAGTTATGTCAAGGGATTTATTGGGCTAAGACTGCGTTGGAGATACCGTGGCCCTGGAACACAAAGGGCTAAGAAAGAATATGGATGGGTTTTAGTCAGTAGAAGTCTGACACTCCCTTCCGATCCGCCCAGAGCGGGAGGGGTCATTTGATAATTTCCCATCCGTAAAAAAAACCGGTCAAGTGCGAGTCGGGCTCGCGCACGAAGGGTTCCGTACCTTTATTTATAAAAACGAGCAAAAAACAAGCAGAAAATATATTCATATTTTCACATTTTTGTATGGGAGTCCCCTTAAATATTTATTTTATTCAGTTTTTAGTATTTGTTGTTATAGCGGCACCAGAAATACATAATCTGTAGAAATTTCAACTGGCTAACTATAACGGTTCATAAGATACAGCCTGGTGACAGACGGACGGACGGACAGTGAAGTCCCAGTAATAGGGTCTCGTTTAATCCTGTAGGTACGGAACCCTAAAAAGGTTGCCTCAGCCTATTGCAAAGACATGGCGCACAGTTGCACAGCCTGTTGGCATGAGGTCCAATTTCCAGGCCAGGAAAAGTTTTATTAGGGGGTCAATAGTAGGTAGCCTAGAGAATAGATGACCAAGTTGATTGATGGGTATGGACTCGCTGGTGCCTATCACATGGGACCTTGACAAGACTGGTAAAAGGCGGGTGTGCTAGCAGTATACCTCCATACTTTTGAAGCATGAACTCTTTTAGAATAGATCATGCCATGAAAGTACCTTTTGTCCGTCAGCTATTTGCGTATCAAATGGAGTTTCTATTATACAGGGTGTAACGGAAAGGGTATATACATACTTAAGGATGTGCTACAGACGATCAAACTGAACATGTTTCTCCATCGGACAAACATCGTAATAGCAAAAAAATATCAGCTGCCCCATACATTTGGGTCGAATAGGTATTGCAATTTTGTATGGGGCAGCAGATAATTTTTTCACTGAGAAACATGTTTTATGATGAGAAACATGTTCAGTTTGATGGTCTGTAGCACACCCTTAAGTATGTATAATTATATCCTTTCCGTTACACCCTGTATACTACTATATACGCACAAAGCTAATTTATTTTTAGATGTAGAAGATCTTGATACCAATTTGCCACTTAAGGCGACCAATTGTATATTTATTGTGTGTTGATTGTATCATGTAGGATCAAGTTCGCGTGTACACAGATTTCGACGACTGATTTTGTGCTGATGATTATTTTTGTCCGGTTGCAATTGCGTGCGTGCAGTTGTATATGTTTTAGAATGGACAATTGGACATGGTTCGTTGCTTGTTAGTCTGTCATTTACAACTAACAACACATCATTGAAACTTATTGTTAAAAGAGGAAAATGGAAAGGCTCTCTGGATAAATTTGGGGGTCAAGCAGCTTCACTATAACTGGTTTGCGTATTCTTGGGACACGCGTTTTGAATGCAAAATACTGCTTGTCCTATGGTTCGTTGAAATCAGAATCTACGACACGGCGACACATCAAGCTAACATTACCTGACCTCGCTTTTTATGAGCTTCCCGTATAATGAAAGATCAGTTTAGTTTGGTTTCGCATAGCTGGATTGGTACTTATTGCAGTCGCGGTTTCTGACACTGGACTTATTGCAAATATTGTACTAAAGTATCTGTCAGTGTCCTTTGTCCGTAGCTGGTCCACTATCTGTATGTACTAGACCAAACCAAACCAAACCTATAAAAGATGCTATTTGTCAAAAGTCATTAGAAGCGTTGTGATTGTAACAGCCTCCTAACACGTTTTAAATGTTAGTATTGTTGTTTTTTTTTTATATATAAAAAAGTCTTACTTTGTCAAGGCTATGTTTCTTCTTTTTTTATTCTGAACTGTCCTACTCTTGGTCAAGTACCTCTTTCTCATTCTCTATCGGTTTCTTCTAATCAACAAAAAAATCCTGAATGCTTTAAGTTTTTCTTCAAAAATTTTTTTTTTTCGGTTTATTAATATTGTTTTTTTTTTCAGATGGCTGATATGAAATCGAAACCAGCTGCGTAAGAAACAAGACTGATATAGAGTGAAGTTGATATAGAACAATGTAAAGGCCCAGAGCCTATAAATAAAATACTAGACTTAATTAATTTAGTATGAAATAGAACAATTTATAAACATCTTTTTTTTTTCATTCCTGATTTTTTGCCTGTGGTTTTGCGTGTGGAGGTTTGACATTGTCCCATCGGAACGTACGCACGACGACGACCAATGAAGTTATACAACACTAGTGTATGCGGATATCTCATTGTGCGGGGATCATAGAACCGAAGTGGCATACCCAACACTAATTTCTGTTTGTTTTTAAACTTGCGGCGCCCCATTAAACTAACATTAATGGGTAACCATAAAGTGATGGGTTCATCATCATCAGCCTATAATGTTCCCACTGCTGCGAAACTTGCTTCCTCTCAATGAAAGGAAGTGGGCTGTAATCCACCACGCGGGCCCAGTGCGAGTTGGTAGATGTCTCATATCTTCGAATTTTTAGTTCTAGGACATGCCGGTTTCCTTACGATGTTTTCCTTCACCGTTTAGAGTAAAAAAAATACTGCTCGTAAGTCGGGCCTGCCACCACTGCGCCACTTCTGCTCTACGTGAGTGATGGGTTATTTGGAAATAATGTTCTCAAAACAATCTCATAGTGTTTTTTCCTTTAAATACCTAATTAAATTCCGAGGTCCTGGGTTTGATTCCCTGGTCGGGCAAATTGTTTATTTATCTAATTATGTACACACAAAACACTTAACAGGACAATACATTAAGATACAAGAGCACAAAAGAACCGCTTATTACAAAAGAAATTTCTTATTGTTATTGGGTTTTTCTTCAGGAACAGCACCCACGCAGTCTGGAATTGGGTTCTGTTGATGGTAATAAGCTCGCCTCTATTACATGGGACTAAAACATAACTGGCGAAATGTAGGTATATTATTAGATACACCTCTGCCTACCCATTTGGATACTACAGGCGTGATGTTATATTATAAAATTCAACTTAGCCCAGAGTATGTCGCCCTTGGAGTTGGTCTACGCAATCAACACCCATTAATAGACCGAGCTGTTAATTGTCTTCCAAATTATTTTGCGTAATGTAGGACTACATAAGCGAACAGATAGTTTACTTTCTTGTTTATAGAAGCAAATAAATATAATAGAATTTTAAATTAAATGATCTTCTTGAACGTGACGTAGTACAATATCGACGATTGCGGATACCACGGAAAAGTCGGAATACCAAAAATATCCTGTCGACGAATGTACAGTTATTAGCTGATTCAAACCAAAATATCTTGCATCCCTGGAATTGAACTAATCAATCTTCATAATATTTTCTGTTATCTATAAATAAAGAAAATACTTCAACCAATCAGGAAAACGTAGGTTCCAATTAGGACCATCCGAACTCCTTGTACGGAACGATAAGCTGTTTAAACATTGGCTTCCACTGGCACCAACATAAAGGGGAGTCCTGCCGTGGAATGCTCAGTAACCATTGTGTTATTGTGTTGTAAAGACGTAGTACCTACTATATCACCATGAACAAGTTGTCGATCGTCATGCTGGCCGTGTGCCTTGTCAGCGTAAGTTTCACTTTAACTTGCTTTTGTTTTGTCAATATTTTCTGTATAAGGCATGTGCGCCATGGAATTATAAGAAAGAAGAATTGAAGAAGAAGATTTTAATAAATTCCATGGCGCACTCATTCTTAGAAGTATTTAAGGATACGTTCATTTTTAAATAACCGTGTTAAGTTTCGTTTAAAAGAGTTATTTTAAGTATTTTTATAATCTTTTTTGATGATGTTTGGTTCACCGGCCTTAAAAACAGTAGACTTGAAAAACACGATCCGTCCCGCCCCTTCCTATTCTTTACTAGAGCTAAAATTTGATTTTATAATAGTGTTATTAGATATTATGCTTAAGAAAACCTTTGAATTTGCCATGCTCTTTAACTAATACAAACGATAATCGAGCTTAATCAGTGCAAATTATTCTTACCCGGACAATGTCATTAAGATTTATAGTTTAAGAGCTAGCTTTTATTTATTTTATCGTCATCAACCACAGTCCAACAGTGGGTGAACCCACTGTTCGGTTTAGGCCTCTCTTTGCCTTTGTATTCACTTTGATACGTGTTATTCAGTAATAACGTCAAAATACTTGCATCCGGTTACACTGGAAGCCGACCTCAAAATTGTTGGGAGAAGGCTAGGCAGATGACAGTAATTACGGTTGGTCTGTGACCGTTCTGTTCAGTGTAGTTTGGATTAGAACCTTGATTGTGTAAGGCCTTCTCGCTCTTGGCCGATGATTTGTTTATTTGTATGGCTTGCTATTAGGTTTTGTGTTAATTGGAACAGTAATTTCGCATTTCTAGGTGACAAACAATGTCGGCTTATGGGTGCTAGAGTTTTTTATACGCAATTCTTTTTGTTACTTCGTTAGAAATAGAAAATATTTTATTACAGAATAAGATAACATGAGATAGCTTAAAGTATCACCAACAGCTTGGATACAAAATGTCAGTGGCCAGTGAATCCCAAACTAGACAATTTATAATGGAGACTAATGAAGATTCTAGTAAAAGTGGTGTGATAGTATGGACTTCCTTGTTGGTCTAGTGGTCGTGAACGTGACTGCTGAGCATGCGGTCCTGGGTTCGATTACTAGGTCGAGCAAAATGTTATTGGGTTTTTCCATCTGGAATTTAACAGTAGCTGCCGCAGAATTTGGTTTTGTGACCGCCGCGGTTGTTGGAAATAGGCTTGCCAATTACATGCCATTACATTGGACTTAAAAATATCTGGCGAATGTGGGTGTACTATTAAGCACACCTCTGCCAAAACCTTCAGGGATTACAGTCGAGACGTTAAAAATGTTTTTTATTTCAGGCGTGTTTGAGCGTTGTACTTTATGCATTATAGTATGTTTAATATATGTCTGTTGTTCTTCACACAGGCTCATGCTTTCGTGAAACGCGATGCTCCATCAGCGTCAGATGTACAGTCACAATTTGACGTCATGACAAAGAAGCTTGGAGAAATTGGCACCAGTATAAAGGATACAGCTTCCAAGGCCTTTGACCCAGACAATATCAAGAAGAACTTCAATGAATTTGTTGATGCTGCTTCCAAAACGGTAAGCGTTTTCGTTGAAAACTATTTGCGGTATTGATATAGGGCTTGTAGACAAAACAGATTTGGCGCGATGGGAATTTGCAACGCCGAAAACTGCGATGCGATTTCATGCGGCAAGGCGAGACGCCTTGCACGATTCGGGTGACCATTCCTTCGACGACCGACAACCGTACTGAATGTATTTTGTAAACTAGGTCATGACATAGATCGTAAAAATAGACGTATGATCGCAGGAATGCGAATCAATTCGCAAGTTCTTGCGATGCGTCGTGGGAGCTCGTAGATTTTTACGATGCGCAATTTTGTGTACAAGCCCTATCATCATCGTGATTTGCTATAATATTTACAACCGTATTATTATAAATATTATATAGTTTGTGTTAGACGAGGGCGTACTTTAGAGGACTGTTTGTTTATTTAACGTGCCTCTTTAGTCAAGTAGTCCCAAATGCGACTGCTCAGCGTGGGGTCATGGTTTCAATTCCCAGGTCCGCCATAGTGTTATTAGGTTTTTTCGTTAGGGTTTTCTTAATAGCAGTCTCGGAGTCGAGATATGTGCCCAGTTGATGGCAATAGGCTCGCGCCCATTTAACATGGGATTTAAACATAATTGGCGTAAGCCAGTGTGTCAAAACATACATTCTGATAAGTTTGATAACACTGATAACTACATCTTCATCTACCCAGTCTTTGCCCCATTAAGTTGGGGTTGGTTTCCAGTCTTACCGCATTCAGCTGAGTACCAGTAATTTACATGAAGCGACTGCTGCTGCTATCTCCCAGTTAGTACAGGGTAATAAGATACCCCTGTGTAAGAACGGTTGAAAGACTTTTGGGGCCTCTGACTGCCTGTTACGACTATCAAAGATCTATAAATGACAGGGACAGCCGAGACCAACGGCTTAACATTCATAACTAAGTAAATAATGTTTTTTTTTTTAAATTTTTATTTCAGGTGGCTAGCCTCAGACCGGCGGCGGCAGAAGCCCAAGCACCGAAACCACAATAATAAGACTGATTTTTATGACAATAGAGTTTATTCTTCATTGTCCACATCATACGACAAAACCATAATTTTATTAGCTGCCAAATCTGTATTGCATTGCATTTATCTTTAATGAAAATTAATGCTTCTTGAATGAAATAGATTTTATTATACTTCACGTATTTTGTTTTATTTTCCTTTACTTTTGTATCACAACCCTGATATTAGATATTTTTTTAAGGTCCACATCACCAGTAATACAGTCGTTTGGGAATTTTAGCTGAAATCATTTCTGGGAGTTTTAAAAATATTTTTATTTTATAGATTTCCAAGAGCTCTTTCTACCAAATTTTAACTGTTTCACATTGTATCTTTGCCGTTCGAGCCACCGTACATAAATTGTAGGACAGTTTCTCTAGTATAATTTTGTTTGAATTTTCTAGCAATATTATTCGTAAAGGAGATATTGACAAAAAACTGCTTTTAGGCGCCATTTTGCCAATATGGCGGCGCGAGCGGCAAAGATACGAGATGGCGAAGTTGAAATTCGGAAATTAACCCTTTTCTAAAAGTCTCCGTAAACTTCTTTGCAGATAAATTCTTATTTTAGACCAAATGATTGAATTGCAGGACAAGGCAAACAAAAATTTTATGAAAACTGTATCTTTTTTCTGTACCCAAGGGGTAAGCCTAAGCCTACCTCTATGTCTAGCTGGAGTCATAATTGTGAAAGGACAGCATAGCATATTAATAGATAGCCAGACAGCAAACATTTTCACAGAGCAGGATTACCTGTGCTCAGTACCCTGACAAACAATACCACATTCAAAACCCAAAGGAGGTTTGTAACCCATAGTATAGTTTAATCAGTAAGGTTTTCATAGTTTATTGATTGGTTATTTAACTTGCAGCTTTTTATATAGTAGTAGTCACTGCAATTTATGGATATCTGCAAGACCAGGGTCATCATCGGCGCATTGCCAACCAAGAGACAAATCTGCTGTTCGATAAACTTTGACCGTATAGGCATTGCACTATAATAATTGTAGCTTTTGTTTATTTAATTACCAAGGAAAAATGTTTATGTGGGGGGGGGGGGGTTAAGAATGATTTACTGAATATGTGGTAACTGTTTTCGCGGCAGTTTCCCATCCACCTTGTATTCGGGCTGAAATGTTAAACGAGGGAATTTCTTCGTTCTCATAAAAACAAACAGCTTTTATTATAGAAACATACTTGTCTAAGGATTCCGTTTGCCAAATGGCAAAAATGGAGCTCTTATAAATTCGGTATGTCCGTGTGTCTGTCTGTCCGTCCGTATGTTACGGAGTTTTCATTCCGAGACTATTAGCACCACACAGTTTTTTTGAGAAATTTGGAGAGTAGATACGCGCGAAAAACATAACCCTTCCTTCAGTCGGGCAAAAATAGACGCGGCCCTCCATGAAACTAAGGTATGAAAAAATAAATATCTACGTATATAACTGTGTAGGGTGTCTATCGATAGGTCTTAAAATGACATATTGGTTCCTTACATTTTTTTCTTAAGTTAATGGTTGATGAGATATTTTCTTCGAAAACCTTAAAATTACAAAAATTATGCCTCCCTCCTCTAATTTGTATGGTAAGAGAGAAAAATTCTGAAAAATATTGGTGGTCCGTAAAAAAAAATCAACAATGGTTTGAATAAAGAAGGCTGGCTGCATGCATTTTGGGACCCACTTTGGGAGGTAGCAAAAGTAAATGGAAAGTTAGACGGAAAAGTTGGGAGAAAAGAGATATGCCTCTATACAGGGTGTAACGGAAAGGCTATATACATCCTTAAGGGTGTGCTATAGACGATCAAACTGATCATGTTTCTCAACATAAAAAAAAATGTGTCGAATAGGTATTGTAATTTTCTATGGGGCAGCAACTGAACATGTTTCTCATCATAACACATAAATTTCATTTATGTTATTAAGATGAGAAACATGTTCAGTTTGATGGTCTGTAGCACACCCTTAAGGATGTATATAGCCTTTCCGTTACACCCTGTATACAAGATAACCTAAAAATCTTACGATTAAGGTTTTTAAGTGTGGAATGTCCGCGTAAATTTAAGATAACTCAAATAATAATAATATTTAATATGACTCATACAGGAAGATTCAGAAATATAATAATATACTACTGAATTTCCCTCGCAGTTTTTTAATGACGTTACTTGTTTTGCTTCTCGTCTTAAGCCAAAACCCGAATTTTTACTTCATTGTGTGTACCTTATTGATGAATCATAAAACTGCCGGACTGCGGCTAGAAACTAAACTGATTACCAACCTAGTAATTTGTTCTATCACTATTAAAAATATGTCGTCAAGACTTAGAGCTATATGCGAATTATGGTCAAGAAAAACGATTCTTACTACGCTGGGAGAAGATGTAGTTTTGCATAAATTATAACAGCCAGAGCTCACTAGCTATGTACAGCTATTCTTCATCTTAGCGTTTCTACGGCAAATCACTAAATATGTTTAGCCCAAAACTCGGCCAAGCGAACTCCGCTCGCTGATGCAGTCATAAGATCCTCAAGTGCGCAGGTGACGGGGCATGCAGCGCAAGATAGAAGGTGGGCCATTGTCTGTGTAGGCACGCCGCATACACACTTGAGATCTGAACCATCCATGAACAACCATCTAAAGAGACTGTCTTTGCTAGGGCCGACTTGGGTTTGGAGTCTATTTAGAGATTTCGATGTCGGCCACGGCAAAGCATGTAGTATCTCTCATGTAGCATTGGCTTGTATGAAATCAGTTGATGCCAAACACACGGCACGCTGCCTCGGACGAGCATCGCTTACCGCTTCTCCACGCGGCGAACCGCCAATACATTTGCTTATCCGGCTCCGCCCAACCGCGCGGACGAGCGATGTAGTATTAGTATTAGTAATCGCCTTAAAGTATGTCCCTCTTTCAATCTACAAGTAACACCTAGTTTGGCTAGGCCTTGTCATAATTTCCCATTCATCAATCCTTTTCGACCACAAACAAAATACTAACCAATGACCACGTAAGTTTTAATTAGCATCGTCCAAACTCTGGTATTTACTAAAGATTAGCTTGCCAGAAAAATATCGACCCGGGGTCATTAAGATAAGCTGTCCAAACATTGGGTCTCGTCGGCATCAAGATAAAGAGGAATACTGCGGTGGAAAGCTCAGTAACCATTGTGTTTTTGAGTTGTAAAGACGTACCAAACTACTGCACCATGAACAAGCAACTGTTGATCGTTCTTCTGGCCGTGTGCCTTGTCAGCGTAAGTTTTTTTTTTCTTTACCTTTATGTCTGTGGCAGTAAGCTCGTGGCTTAATCATAACAGCCGCTCGGATAAATTTTAAGATTAAGCTGCGTTTGCCTAGATTGGTCTGTGGATGGGTGACCACCCCATTACATACCGAGTTTCGTCCGTGTCTCGGAAAGCATGTTAAGCCGTTTGTCCTGGCTGTCAATTGTAGATCTTTGACAGTCGTTACTGGTAGTCAATGGCCCAAAAGTCTGACAACCAGTCATACCAAGGGGTTTCATATTTACCCAGTAATAAATGGGTTGTCTCCACTACCCATTTATTCTGATATGCAGTCGCTCCATGTAAATTACTGATATTCAGCTGCATGCTGACTGACTGACAAGACTGAAAACCGACCTCAACAAAGTTGGGAAAAGGCTAGGCAGATGATGTCTGTGCCATTTGCGTGCCTAGGGGCTAACAACAGCAAACCCCTAGAGCTAGCAGCCTGTTTTGATACCCTAAAATCATGAAGAATTGTAGGTTTTATGAGCAATCCAAGATTTTAGCCTTGTATGATAGTACCGACGCGAAAGACATTTTATAAATGGTACAAACACATCAAGCATTTGCATTTTTGTATAAAGTATTTATTAGTTTATAGTTATTGTTTTTTATACTTATGTATGTATTGTGTTTTATGGGCCCTAGTTGCCTGAAATAAATAAATGATATTTTATTGTATAACATGGCCTCGTTTTGTATTGATTTCGAACAATGAGAGATCCCCATAAACTGGTTTTGTATAGCTTAATTAGTCGCCGTGCTTACATGTTCGATATCCTAGATTTCTATTTTTATTTTATTTATTTAAGGACTACCAGTTTTATTGTTCCAATATCACAATAAATATCTAGTGTGTTAGTAGCATTTGCCAATCATGACGCGATTTCTCGAGTTCTCGACAGTATTTTTCTCTCGTTTTGAATATGGGCAAATTACTCGGGAATTCCCTTTGAAAAATCCCTAATATTATGTAGAATGTATAGTTTGCCTAAATGCATTTTTTTTTTGTGTGAAAATTGTCATAACAGGGTTGCTGTATTACTAGATTTGTTTTACTTTTTCGTCTTACTGACCCGGTTGGAGGTACCCAATTTAAGATGCTGAAATTATCAATGTATGTATGTGTGTATTTATTTTCTTTGTTCTTCACACAGACTCACGCTTTCGTGAAACGCGATGCCCCAGCAATCCCAACAGCTGCAGAAGTGCAGGCGCAAATTGAGCTTGTGAAGACCCAGCTGACAGAATTATTCAATAAAGTGTCCCAAGACGTTACTAAGAGCGTGGACGTCGACGCAATCAAGAAGAATTTCAATGACCTCGTTGATAATGCTGCCAAAACGGTAAGCGTTTTCACTGAAAACTTTTTATTTCACAATTCACATAACATAACATCACACCTGTAATTCACGAAGAGGTGTACACCTCCTATGAGCTACAGGGTGTATAGTTCCTCGATACTCAAAAAGAAGACTTTACACCAGATGGGTGTTATGTTTGGTGGGTAACTGCCCGACAATAGGGGATTCTCACAATTTTTTTTATTTGTCCGTCTGGTAGATTATCGAAAAGTATTGGACACGTATTTTTTCTTTTTTCACGTGGTTATAAAATTATGGAGATATATTGAGTTGAAATGGCGCGTGACGTCACATGTAGGTAGTTTTTATACATACTTGTGACGTAGTGAGCCCCCACTCTCCACCTTTAATGAGTTTTAACTAAGTAATTTTTTGATATTTTGATAAAACAAAAAATACGTGTCTACTATTTTTGTATTACCTGTCTGACGGACAAAATAGAATGTCGTTTTATTTACCCAGTTTTCACCCCTATGTGGTCGGGTTTTTCTATATACTCATAAGTCGATGTAAACTTTGCTTGCGAGATTCAGACCATATTAGTTCTTCTGTGTTCGCATGGCACTGTAGTACTTTTTGTTGTAAGTTGCTTTTTGTAGGTCGCTGCAAGTACACCCACATTTTACCTGTTAAATTTAAGTACCATGTTATTGGGGGCGAGCCTATTGCCAGCAACAAGGCACAAATCCTGACAACGTGGCTGCTACTGAGAAACTCCGGATGGAACAAACTAAAACTATTTTGCCCGTCCCGGGTATCGAACCTCATGCTCGGAAGTCGCGCCTCCAGAATTTTAATTTAGCTCTTTCGCGTTACGTGTTCAATCACCGACATTGTTTATTATTGTTTCATTAGATCTTTAACCAAAACAGGAATACAGTCCAAAAATAAATTTTATTTTTTTGTTTCTGGAATGCAAGCGGTATAAATAGGTCACGTACTTATATTTTGTTTTCTTTTCAGCTGGATAGCTTGAAACCAAAGGCAGAAGAAAAGCCAGCAGCTTAATTTGTATGGCTAAGACATCAGCACCCTAGTGAGCAATAAAGACTAAATTCATAAAATATTTTTTGTCAATGGAATTTATTCGTTATTACCCACATCTTAAAATAGAACATCAAATAAATCTGTACTACATACACATTAATCTTTTAGAAAAATGATTCATGCCTGAAATAGATTTTTATAAACTTCACTTGTTGTTTTATTATTGTTTTATAACATAGCCTGTAATCGTTGAAAGGTTAGGCAGAGGTGTACCTAATAGTACACCCCAGTTACGTTTTAGTCCCATGTAATAGGGGGCGAGCCTATTGCCACCAACCGCGCACAAATTCAAACTTCATGATAGCTACTGAGATATATTCCTCATGTAAAACCTAAATATACTTTGTACCAACCTGGGAATCGAACCCAAGGCCTCATTCTCAGCTGTGGCGCTTACAACCACCTACCCAGAAGTCAAAGTCAAAGTCAAAGCATTTATTTCAATTAGACCATTACAGGCACTTTTGAAAGTCAAAAAAACAAAATAAAACGCGAAGCTACAGTCCCAGTCACAAGGCATAATAACTTGTGAAAGTACCGTAGTTGCCCATTCCGTAGCGTAGATCTCTATGGAGAAGAACGGGCAAGAAACTCCATGGACACTCTTTTAAATCAAAATATGTTACAAAATCTTGGTTACATCATTCATGTTAAGAATTACAAATACACACATCAAAAGTGTCTAGGGATCAACATATATTTTTGCAATAACTTTTCTCCTGATTGATATTAATTAAAATTTTCTTTAAGGATTCATCAAATAAAGTGTTTTCGTTTGTCACAGTAACGATAAACCAAGTCACCTTTGCATTAATAAAGAAATTTGCCATTTTCTAATAAAGGGATTTTTGACATTTGAACCACTAACATTAAAGTTCGAAAAAAAGACTGAAATAACAGTTTTCTTTAAAATTTTATTGGGTAACTTAAACAATTAATAATCCGTGTTTCTACCGCGAACACTAACAACACAAGAACATCGGTTTGGCATACTCAAAATGAGTTCATCCAAATCACGCTGTGGAATGGCCGCCCATGTTCGTTGCAACAACAAAAAAAGGTCTTCTTGCGACTGGATACCCTCCATATTCGGCAGAGCTCTTCTCTGTAGCATATCCCATGCATGCTCAATCGGGTTCAAGTCTGGCGACTGAGCAGGCCAGGGCAGGACATTGATGTTAGCTGCGGCGAGGGTCTGTCTTACAACTCTTGCGGTGTGCGGTCGTGCATTATCATGCATTAACTGAAATAAGGGACCGATTTGCACTTGTAGAGGAACGATGACGTCTGATACAATCGTCTCAGCATAAATTTGAGCGTTGAGGTTGCCTCTGATCCAAATCAACTCAGTTCTTCCGCCGATCCAAATACCCGCCCATACCATGATGGTTCCACCACTATAAGGATGGACTTCCTGGCAGGATTTTAATCGCTGTTGGCGTCCAGGGGTTCTCCAGTGTCGTATACGTCTTGTATCCGGTCTCATACCAAAACGAGACTCATCAGAAAAGCACACGAAACGCCATTGTTCTTCTGCCCAATTTCTGTGTTCAAGAGCCCATTGATATAAACTTAGGGTAAATAGATTTTGTTTTCAATTTTAATGTATTATTGAACTCTACGTGAACTACCGAAAAGAATTCCTCATAAAATTGATTTGCATTTTCAATTATATGGCCCGGAATGCCTAAATTACTAATTAAGTTATTATTAAATTTATTCAAATTGCTGGGCGTTATTTGTCTAGAGTTTATCTGGATTTTTTGTAATGGTGTGTAGGACTCGAAAACAACGGTTTGCCCACTGTGATCAGAAGGGAGGTAATTTACAATTGATTTATCTAAGTAGTCGCAACAACAAAAAACATTATCAATACATGTAGCAGTATTTGTAGTAATTCGGGTTGGTTCCGAAAACACGTTTAACAAATTAAATGATTTAAAAAGGTGTAATAATCTACTAGTATTAGAATTTTTGTCTAAAATATTAATATTAAAGTCACCACAGATAACCAGAGATTTTTTACCTGTTGCAAGTTTTGCTAAAGCATCTTCCATTACTGACTCAAATAAGGAGTAGTTTTGATAATTTGGGGGTCTGTATACGCACACTATTATATGCCTATCCAGCTCAACACAAGACAGTTCAATATTATGCTCTACCGATAGATCAACAATATCGCTTCGACACTTAAATTTAATACAATTTTTAACTAAGATTAATGAACCCCCACGCATTTTCGATTTTCGGTTAAAGCAACTGCCCACACTGTAATTTTCGTAATTAATTAGCATTTCATAGGCTCTTAACCAGTGTTCAGTGAAACAAACAATTTCAAACTTTGTTTTATAAAAATAATTCAATCTCTAATTGCTTTGAAGAGAAACCTTGAATGTTTTGATGGAATAATTGCAAGGAATTATGCTTAGCCCCTTTTTTACATTTAGCTATTTGATAGCGAGAAGGTATAGTGCTACTGGTATCCTCTTTTGTCTTATTAACTAGTTTAAATGAACATCCGGAGTGAGCCCCAAGACTCCTGTGCCACCAGATAACAAGCTCCTATCACTAATTAGTAGTTAAGAAGTGCTATTAAAGTCTTTCATAAGAGAGCGTCTTAGAAAAATAAAACTACATTTGTTTTTATTTTCTTTTTCTTCAAAATTGCTGTCATGGTATTTTTGTCATTTTTTTCTTAATAACTACGAGTACATTACTACAGTTTTGAAATTAGCCAAATGTGCCATCAAAAATTCTGTGTTCACTAATGCAGCTGACCGATATTCCTTCCACAAACAGGCAATTGGCATTTTTTTTTTTAGGTTGAATTTGACCCAAAAAATCATCCCATAGGGTTTTGACGCGGTATGAAATTCCTTTTATAATTATTTTTAAAACGGAACCTTTAAATAACCGTCCTGTTCGTTCATCTGGCTGTCCATCTGTGTGTCACAACCATTTTACTCGGAGACTGTCAGCGCCACACCATTGACATTTTTGAGAGTAGGTTTCTATGATGTGAAATTATGAAAATAATAAAGTTTAGGGTGGTTCATGTAACTGGGTTGTGAAACAAATCTCGTTAACGTGGTTTGGTGCTTTTATTAGATGACATTTTAGTCGGGATAAAAAGATTATCGGTAGCTCTCGTAGGTACTTTAATGGTTGTAAAAAAGGCCCATAACAAAACCGAAATGCATTTTCTCCCCGTAGCGCTCGTTTTTTGTTCTGGACAGCAGTTATTGGAATTAATTGCATTTTTAAACGTAAAAGAAATCAAGGCAATGCAATTGAGTCTCAACAGGATTCCATAACATAATTTTGGATTCTGGAAAAATAAATACCACTAATTACATAGTACATTAAGGTAAATCGGGGTGAATAAAAACGCAAGTGTGAATGTACATAAAACTTTGGAACGAACAACGTGAAACAAGCTCTTAGTAATTATACCTTTATAATTTGAGAAGGAGGTATAATCAACCCCTTAAAACTTCCTTAAAGTTTGAGTAAATTAATATTATTTAAATTTTTATAGCTTTATATTACCCAGTAACTGGGTTATGTCAGATCGTCACTGACACTCAGCTGCATCCGAATGAAAGCTGCCTTCAATATAGTTCGAAAAAAGGCTAAGCAGATGACTCTACCAATAAATAAATTTGAAAATGATAAAACACCATTTATCTTTTTCGCGACAAAAG
Source organism: Cerastis leucographa (assembly GCA_963082945.1). Taxonomy (NCBI): domain Eukaryota; kingdom Metazoa; phylum Arthropoda; class Insecta; order Lepidoptera; family Noctuidae; genus Cerastis; species Cerastis leucographa. The sequence goes on from OY720382.1 coordinate 8,191,040, forward strand.
ACATACAGGATTCAACTTAGTAAGTCCGAAGTCTTCAGCAATTACTGTTTGTTACAAACTCATTTATTAATCAGCTAGGACAAACGGCCCGGGGTCATTACGATAACTTGCAGGCTCTAGATATATATATCGCCTTTCGGACGGCATGGCATCAAGATAAAAGGAATTTCTGCAGCCACGAGTGCAGTGTGCTTTGTGTTGTTGCATTGTAAAGACGTACTTACCTATTTCAGCATGAACAAGATCTTGATCGTCCTTTTGGCCGTGTGCCTTGTTAGCGTAAGTTTTATTTCAAATTTATTTTGTTTTTGGCAAAAAAAATCGACTAGCTGCTGACCGCGGTCTCGTTCGCGTCGAAAATTTGATGTGTTTTTCAGGGCTGAATTATACATATAAATCTTCCTCTTGAATCATTTTAACTAATGATGATGTTATCCGCATAAAAATCATTTGCGTAGTTTAAGTAGTTTGGCGAAATGGATGTGTACTGTTAGATACAGCTGTGCCCAACCCTTCAGCGATTAATGTTTTATTATTTTATTTCCCTCTTCACACAGACTCAGGCATTCGTGAAACGCGATGCCCCCCCGGCTGACAATAAGAACTATCTCGAGACACTACAGAAGCAGATTCAAGATTTTGGAAAGACTGTGAACAACCAAGTGACCGCAGCGTTTGACCCTGACGTTATTAAGAAGAATTTCAATGAATTTGTTGACGGTGTTACTAAGACGGTAAGAGATTTTTAAGTGAATTCGGAATTACATTAGACATTAGAGCAGCGGTGGCCCAGTGGTGGCAGCCCCGATTTACGAGCAGTAAGCCGAGGGTTCGAACTCAGGCAGGCGCATTACTTTGTGTGATTTATTTCATCACCGCTGCTCTCAATAACGGTGAAGGAAAACTTTGTGAGGAAACCGGTATGTCCTAGAACTAAAAATTCGAAGACATGTGACATCTACCAACCCGCACTGAGTCCGCATGCTGGATTACAGCCCACTCCCTCACATAGATAGGATGCCTATGTCCCAGCAGTGGGAAAATTATATTCTGATGATGGACTTACATTAACTATAAGTCCAGGTTATACCATGACCTGAGTTAAGATATTTTCATCCCGTTACTACATCATCATCACCCACGGCCTGAATACACACCCTGATGGATAGGCCTCTCTTTTCTTGTTCCACGTTCCTGTGCCACCCTTATCCAGGTTTTTGCCTTGATGGCAACTATATCGTCTGCCCATTTCGCCGCCGGACGACCCACATTTATTTTCCCTGTTTTTGGACACCATTCGGTGACAGCCTTGGTCCACCTGTCATGTCATGAGGTAATAATGGACTTTTCTTTGGCTGCTAGGTCATTGGCCGTTACGGCAATCAGAAACATGACGCCTAAATCCTTTTGATTTTAATATTAATATAACGGGTGCAAAACACCCTTAACGAGCCGAGAGGCATTTGTGCTTTCCGTCATTGTGTTTTTTTTTTTGTATTGCATTATACCTAATAGGAACCATCTAGTTTATTTTGTTTTTTTTTTACCTTTTTGCAGATGAACGACATGAAAGCCGCGACAGAACCCAAAGCACCATAGTATTAAGACAGATTCGTATGACACTGGAATTTATTTTATATTGCATATATTTTAGAAATAAATATCACAAAATCAAATCATTTTCAAAATATTTTTCTTTTGGGAAAAGTAATGTCCCTACTTAGTATCAAATAGATTTTTTTATTAAACTTTTCAGTGTTCTTTTATTTGCCTTAGGTATTAAAATATTTACATTTTTTCCTATGGTTTAAAAATTGAGTGTCAGGCACGAATGGTTATTAAAGTGATAAGACGTTGCATTCATAATTAATCAAGTCATGGTCGATTATTAACATAATAACAAAACGACACGGGTCGATCTTCAAGGTCAAACGTTATGACGCTGGCCGAGGTCAGTCCGTGGATGGGCGACCATCCATGCCATACCAAGACGCCCAAGAATGCACGGTAACCCGTTGCTTCTGGCTGTAATCTCTAGATCTTTGACAGTTTTTACAGGTAGTCAGTGGCCTGAAAGTCATACAACCAGTTTAACCAATAGTGGTATCGTATTATGCAGTTCTAACTGGGTTTTGGAGAAATACCAGATCAGATAGGCAATCGCACGATTTACAATAGTGGTATTCAGCTGCATCCGATTAGACTGCAAGCAGACCCTAAAGGAGGGATAGGTAGACACCATAAAGTTTCAAGTACAAAAATCTGGTGAATTTGTTTTGTATGCGCTCAAACATGAGACTATATTTGGTCTAATGCGGAGCCCATATGACAGTATTATACTCAAGCTGAGTTCTTAAACGTCATAACATATTTATATATTTCTAAAATATAAAATTCTTGTGTCGTGGCGTTTGTTACCAAACTCCTCCGAAACGGCTGATCCGGTTTGTATAAAATTTTGTGTGCATATCGGGTAGGTCTGAGAATTGGCCAAAATCTATTTTTCATACCCAAAAAACAACCCTGCGAACGAAGTCGCGCGCAGCAGTATACACGCCTTTTTACCATGGAGTTTGGCAGAGACTACAGAACCCATCTGCTACGATCCTTACATACAGTTTTCGCCTTGTCCATACATCCGATCATACGTCACAAGAAGTAAGTAAGAAGAGAGACCACAGATATAAGGTACCTACAAATTTACAAGGAAAATCATAGCAGTGTTATTACAATTTGCCTACGTTATCAGTAACGTTATGCGAAACTATATAGCAACATTGATAACCGCCCGTTGACCTGTTATCTACTCCTGATAAACCAGGTCTTCGTAAGTTTAAGGTCAAACTTGATACGGTATCAATAAGTAAAAATTGTTTATCGTAATTATATAAGTTACCTATACAGAAACTTGGTACCTACTTCATTTTATACGCTTCCATCCGACCATCATCATCTGCCTAGGTTTTTCTAACTATATTAGAGTTGGCTTCCAATCTAACCAAATGCAGCCAAATATTAGTATTTTACATGGATCAACTGCCTGTTGGTCCCGGCTGTCATTTTTAGATCTAGGTTATGGAGGTCAGGTAGGCAGTCGTCCCATGTAAAATAGTGGTATTCAGCTGAATCCGGTTAGACTGCAAGCCGACCCCAACATAGTGTGGAAAAGACTAGGCAGATGACATACTAGGTAAAAACAGTTGTAACGAAAACGTTATTAACGTCTATCACAATTATTAAAACAATAAAATTGTAGAAATTCGAGGCCGGGAATCCTAACTAATGTTATAAATGCGAAAGTAAGTTTGTTTGTTACTCTTTCACGCGAAAACTACTCAACCGATCATCATGAAACTTTGTACGCATATTCTTGGAAGTATAAGAAGTAACATAGGCTATATATCATCACGCTACAACCAATAGGAGCGGAGCAGCAATGAAAAATGTTGCGAAATCGGGGAAAATGTGACGCAGATGAAGTTGCGCGGGACAGCTAGTTAACAATATTTAAACTATTTACTCTTAATTTTATTTACTATTTAGTGGAAACTATCTGCCTGCGTCTGTGTTTCCGAACGCTAGCACCCTAATCTCTTCAAAGTTAGAGTCAACAGGCTTTTTCTGGGTAAGCTCGTTTTATCGTCGAATTGGTCTCTGTCATCACTGACCAAGACTAGAATCAAGAGCAAACCCATGTCAAATAAAAATAAAAAATTACACGTCAGCGTGATACAGGTAACTATGACAAACTATACGTGGGACACTCAGAAAGTTTTGCGAAACTAAAAAAAATTGTTCTATACGTACATATATTTTTATTAAATCTTTTCAAAGTACTTTCCACCAGCCTCTATACAAAGATTCATGCGCCTAAACCAGTTTTCAAAACACTTTTTCCAGTCCGCCGCAGACACCTCGTTTACAGCCTGCTCGAACCCAGCCAGCGCATCTTCCGGCGACGAAAATTGTATCCCTTTGAGCTGATTTTTTATTTTTGGGAATAAAAAGAAGTCACACGGTGCTAGATCAGGGCTGTAAGGAGGGTGACCCAGGAGTTTGACTGGCGTGCTGTCCAGGAAGTCCCTCGTTTTGAGTGCGGTGTGCGCAGGTGCATTGTCGTGGTGGAGCAGTAGCCCGCGGAGCCCTGTGTTTGGTCGCTTGTTGCTTATAACAGAGAAAACTTCTGGCAAACATTTGGAAGTATACCATTCGGCATTAATGCTTCTTTGATCCCGTAAGGGAATTGATACCAAGTGGCCAGTCAAATTAAAAAAGCTAGCGATCAAAATCTTACCCCCGCTTCTAGATCGCTTCACTTTGGTAGGCGTTGGCTCATTTTGAAACACCCAAACAGTCGACTGGCGCTTGGTTTCTGGGTCGTATTGATAAATCCAGGACTCATCACCTGTAACGATGTCGTAAACACGCCGAGACGAGCCTGCTTCAAATTTGTTAAGCATATCACGGCACCATTCCACCCGGGCCTGCTTCTGAGCATCGGTGAGGTTGTGCGGCACCCAGCGTGATACTATCCTCCTCACGCGAAGATGGCTGTGTAGAATCTCGTGAACGCTTCCCGATCCAATCTTCAATATGTGTTGAATCTCCTGATATGTAATTCGCCTATTGTCTTGGATTAAATTTTTCACTGCTAGCACGTTTTCTTCGGTAACAGCCGTCAAAGGGCGACCGCTTCTTTCGTCATCCCCCAAAGTTGGTCGACCGCGCTTGAATTCGTTATACCAACGATACACGGTTGCCTTGGAAGGGCCTTCATCCATGAATGCCATTTGAAGTCTATCGTACGATTCATCCGGTTTCAGGCGACACTTGAAATCGTATAAAATCATAGCTCTAAAATGTTCCCGGCGCAGATCCATATTTCAGTGAGACACAATACTTTGAATTAACTCGCAAAAAATGTGGAGGGAAATTTTGAAATTGGAACTTACTTATTTTTACTTATAAATAATCATATTTTCGAAAAACATAATAACTGGCCAGTCTCCCATATATAAAAACTTTTTTTCGCAATACTTTCTGAGGGGCCTGGTACATACGTTGTACCGACTTAAGTATTGTGTAAGATTTTTTTTAAACATTGCCCCACTCTATGAATTTCTCCTGCATCGTGGGTGCGTTTTTAAACATTTAAACTAACATACACAAACAGCCAGACCCGAAACAACTATCTGTAGGCCATACAAATATGATACTTATACAGAAGCGCAGTCGTATTTCTGTTGAGTTCCATCACTTAGCATATAAAGAGGCACTTTCTGGATTCCTCTTTATAGAGAGAACGATCTGGAAAATTTTAAATTTGCTGAGATATTTTAAAATCTTTTTGTGCGAAAACATTTTCAGGGTTCTGTAAGAGCGGCAAAAATTTTACGCTCTTTTTTAGGGTTTGAAAAGTTTTTTTTTAATTATAGATAGTTTTAGTAAGACCAATTTTTTGTATAAAAGTGAATGGCTATAAGAGTAGGTAAAGACCAAAGTAACGATGGATGGACTGTGTGAAGGAGGAAATGGCTAGTAAGGAGGTGTCTGATGACATGACGAGTTATAGATAAGTATGGAAGAAGAAGATATGCTGTGCCGACTCCAAATAAATTGGAGTACCTAATGGCTGGAGAATGATGATGATAAACCGATAGTTTTACCGATTATTCTATTGTTCAATATTAATTTTTTTTTTTTTAGAACGGAACCCTTATAGGATCACTTTGTTGTCCGTCTGTCGGTCTGTCAAGACCCTTTATCTCGGAAACACGTGGACGTATCAAGTTGAAAAAAAAAACCGTATGTGTATAATTAAACCGTATATGTAGATCTACAGTCCCTGCAAGCTGTGAAAAATCAAATTTCTAAGTTAACGTAAAAAAAGATACCTACGGCTGTTTATGCCGCCAAAAACGTACTCAAGGGAATCAAAATGTATAGGGTACTTCCCGTTGACATAGAACTATGACATTTGGCAAGTAATATCGTCTTATACTACCTGTAAATGGAAAAATCTGATAACTATACAATTGTAATTAAATCATGAAAAAAAAAAAACGTTTTAAATATAATATCTTTTATTATTTAATTAACACGTATTACGGTGGGCGAGTCCAACTCACCCGTGTCTGGTTTCTTTTTATCTTAGCATCGATGCGTTGTTGGAAACTTCTAAGTAAATTTAATAACTTGTCGCTTTGAAAGTAAAGGCCAACCCAGCCAAAGATAATACTGCTCTCTTTAAGTGAAACATAACATAACATCACGCTTGTAATCTCTTAAGGATTAGGCAGAAGCGTACCTGTAGTACACCCACATTTTGCCAGTAATCTTTAAGTCCCAAAAGGGAGCGTGCCTTTAAGTTACAAAAAAACTTAACCGACTTCAAAAAAAAAAACAAAAATCTGTGGTAAATAACTTTATTTTCGGTAGTCGGTGGCAAAAAGAGTCAAAGAAACATACAAAAGTTTTAAAGATTTCCTATAGTAAAGTTATTTTCCACTTACAGTGTTTTTTTTTTGGAAGTCGGTATAGTTTTTTGCAAAAGAATTTTGACGTGATTCATAATTATATTAGTATCGTATTAGGTATGATTCTTCTAAAGCCGCCGTTTAAGGCGAAATTATATAATTATAAAATATATTAGCAAATCGTACATGTAGACAAAGAAGAAAAAAATGGATATTATTAAATTAAATTAAATTACCAAAACAAAGTTAATACAATTTTTAAGGGACCACTGCGCAAGCTTTCTAGATACCAAATGAAAAAAGAATCACTTAAATCGGACCGATTATTACCAAAATAACGAAATAATCGGAGAACTTACATGAAAAAAAAAGATGCCCGTGGAATACATTAGCCACCTCTTTTTTAAGAAGTCGGTTAAATTATTTAACCGACATAACCGGTCACAGTTAATAAATAGATAAGAAATATTGTTTATTGACACTTTGTGACTATTTTACGAATTGTAACGTTATTCATATTTTATTATGATTCTGAAAGAAATAAATTATTCGTCCGCTTGATCCGTCGCCTGCGGTTCTTTTCAAACTAATAGAATATTCTCTCTTGCTCAACTTGGTTCTGCAGGTGGTTTTAATATGCATGGAGCCCAGCTGCCGATAAGCCGTCCTTACAAAGCCTGACCTGATCCTATTTGAGCGTCTTGGGCCGTCTACCCGAAGGATTTTCTCAGATTTACACCAGATTTTCCCTTCACAAATGCTAATAAATATAGTGGTTGCATACTCTTATATTGCTTACGGAGTTACGGCTAAGTCGATTGTATTCTATTTGAATGTTTTAGACTTGATGCTTTTAAACATTCTTAAGTGCTCGAATAATACCGACTATACTACTTTGAATTTCTTTCACAATTTCAGTTTACATGACAACATTGTTTTTACAGGTTTCAGTAATAAATAAGACGAACTTAGTTACAGAAGCAGACTTTTATTTTTAGATAGATTAAGTAATACTTTTACCGATCATATTAACTTAAATCTGAAAAAAACCTTACTCGACTTAGCAGAAGAGACATCAGGTCAAATCCACGATACCTTCGATCATTGTCAGAAGAGCTCGCAGAAATCTCCCGACAGAGACATATAACATGAGCACAGGTGCGGAAACTCCTCAACAAACATTTGTCTAAGTTGACTCTCCACCAACCAACTTTACCACTCGCTAACACAATAATAAACCATATCTCTACGCAACAAGATATGATGTCTGTTTCACGAACGCAGTATTAACTTTGCTGAAAAGCCCGTCGCATAGTTCGTTGCGAGGAGAAATAAGTCATACTGAGATAAGTTGTAAGTGCTTATTAGAACAAATACTGGAGCAGATGGCACAGGAATGGTATAATATAATTGTTATTTAATAGTGCTCTCAAATCTACTACTAACTTTGATATTAGGTTTTAATTGTGTTAGTTAATTTACATTTTGGTAGCCCTTATCTAATTTGTAAAATAAACTTTATAGTACAGAGTGTAAATAACAGATTAAATTTTTACTAAGATACGTTCATTTTATATTTTTGTGTATTTAGCATTAATTTCTTTATTTATATAAGCAAAAATGAAACAGAATATATAAATTCAGATCTTTACAGAATTCCTATTTCATGTGTACTTGGAATCATTTAAATTCACATTGTATTCTTATGAAATTTTCATACAAATAGTTCCTAAGATTATCATATAGATGAATGTTATTCCAAGATGGTAAGTACTACGCTTATATATGTTTCTTACAAACCTAAGCGTCTGATGTAGTTCTTGGAAAATAGTATTTAAATTTGACGCTGATGTTTTAGCAAGAAGCTTTACTAAAATACTGTTTAACTACAAATTCAAATAGTTTAACTTTTGAACGCTGAAATTAACTAACTTGATATAGTTTTCTAGGTTTTTTATTTTATTTTATTTCCTATGGGTTTGCTCTTGACTCTAGTCTAGGTCAGAGATAACAAAGACAAAGTCGACGACTGTACGAGCTTACCCAGAAGAAGCCTGCTGCTGCCTGCGGTTTATTGCTTAATTGGGGATAATTTTCATTTTATCTTCATCTTATGAACAATCATAATATAATGTATTAAGAAGAACCGGCGGCACCGCTGCTCTCAAAACGGTGAAAGAAAACATCGTGAGGAAATCGGCATGTCCTAGAACCAACAATTCAAAGACATGTGACATCTACCTTCCTCTTTAATCACTCTTTCTATTAAAAAAAACCGCATCAAAATCCGTTGCGTAGTTTTAAAGATTTAAGCATACTTAGGGATTAGGGACAGAGAAAGCGACTTTGTTTTATATAGTGAAGTGATATAAAATTGTTTAAGGGATCATTGTACTGGAAATCTATACAAAGCGAGGGCAAGTTATACTGGAAATGTACAGTTTAATGTGACACCATGTGTACAATAATAATATTATGTACTTTTTCAACAGTAAAAAAAACAGACTTTCAAAATGTTGTTGCTACTAATTCCAACATCTGATTCTATCCAACAAAATATTTGAAGATACACACAACACCTTCAAATATTGTTGTAGCGATATTTCACCTTACATTTCAGGAATAGTTGTTCTGAGTAAATGTGATACACGTGGCATACTGCATGCTTCAAGTATTTCAATCTCAGGTCACATTTCACCTACATGTAATGTAGATTCTCTGGAAGCTGTGACGCAACGAAATTATGTTTAGGAATGAAGATAGTGATGCGACAGTGTAGATGTTAAGTTAAAGTTTGAGCCGTTTGGGGTCGAAACGCTCGGGTCATGGGGCCGAAGTGCGCATTCACTTTTTAAGGAAATTTCTCGTCGATTGGTTGACACTTCGCGAGGCCAGTGGTCTGGCTATTTCTTTGGGCAAAGAATTAGCATTGCCATTCAACGTGGCAATGCTGCCAGTCTTCTGGGCACGTTTCCAGATGACAGCGATGTGGAGGAGTATTTTGACGCCTAAGCGTCCTTTTGTTTTTAAGTTAGTTTATATTTAGTTAGTTTATTTAAATATTTAGTTTTAGAAAACAATTTTAATACAACCGAATTGAATAAATAACAAGTAGTTTATATATCTATACTTAATATTATAAAGCTGAAGAGGTTGTTTGCTTGTTTGCTTGAACGTGCTAATCTCAGGAACTACTGGACCGATTTTAAAAATTATTTCAGTGTTAGATAGCACATTTATCGAGGAAGGATCATATATAATCTAAATATTATCACGCTACGACCAATAGGAGCGGAGCAGTTATGAAAAATGTTGCGAAAACAGGGAAAATGTGACGAAGACGAAGTTGCGTGGGACTACTAGTCTAACATAAACATAACATAAGATCACGCCTGTAATCCCGGAAGGGTAGGCAGAGATGTGCCTAATAGTACACCCATATTTCGCCAGTTAGGTATGTTTAAGTCCCATGTAAAAGGGGGCGAGACTATTGCCATCAACTGGGGACAAATCCATACTCTGTGGCTTCTATTGATAAATGCCTAATGGAAAAACCCAATCACACTTGGCTTGACCTAGGAATCGAACCTCATACTCAGCGGTCACGCTTCCGACCACTCTAAAAACGAGGCAGTAAAACTATTTCTAATCAAACAATATTTGACAAAAACGGAGTACATAAAAGAACGGTTTCAGGGGAGTTTGTTCCGCCACTTCTTCTTTCCCGCTACAACACTAGTAAGTGGCGAAGGGCGGGCGTTTTGGGGGACTGTCTCTTGTAAATTTGACGTTCAAAAAGTGCTGATTATCAGCCTAATTTGACTAAATGACTTTTGATTTTGGAACGTGTCTTTCGCATTTCAAAATACATCGTAACGTCAGATTCGTACCTAAAATAATAGGAAACTTGCTGTCAAGAGACAATGAATAGTTCACCTTGAATAGTGCATATCTGACTAACTCTATTATTTCAATACTTTTAACGATTCTATTTCCCTTTTTTCTCACAATTCCCACAAAATTATTAAGATTTTGTTACCAAAAAACGTTATGCCAATAAAAATACAAATGTTCCTGTAAATCAACAGACTTATTTCGACTGAGCATTGTATTATTCTGGTTCTCAAACATAATCATCAAAATTATCAACCCGTCGGATACTGAAAATTGGTCTATAGGTCGCAGCCGTTACGATCAACCGGTCCTGGCGAATATTGTCATAATACGGCTGTTGGCAGTCGAATTGGTGGCCGCGTAATGAGTTGTAATAACACAACTGAGGTGCATATTGTTCGTTACTAAATTAAGGGATATAATCAACACTTGCGCAAAGTAACTGTTCTATTGTCTACATTGTGTGTGTAGGGACATCGCAAAATGTTACTACTTTGCTATAGAAAGTCCAGCAAATCAAATACTAATAATAAAGCTGAAGAGTTTGTTTGTTTGTTTGCTTGCTTGAACGCGCTAATTTCAGGAACTACTAGTCCGATTTAAAATTCTTTTAGTGTTAGATATCCCATTTATCGACGAAGGCTATAGGCTATATCATCAAGCTACAACCAAAAGGAGCGGAGCAGCAATGAAAAGTGTTGCGAAAACGGGGAAAATGTGACGCAGACGAATGCGCGGGACAGCTACTGTGCATATAAGTTTTGGTATGGAACAGATGATTTATTTCCATTAACCGTATTTAGGAGCTCGTGGCTAAAAAAAACAGCCGCACGGGTCGATCTTTAAGCTTAAGCCGTGCTTGCCGAGGTTGGTCCGTGAATGGATGACCATGATTACATACCGAGTTTCCTCCGTGCCTCGGAAAGCACGTTAAGCCGTTGGTCCCGGCTGTCATTTGTAGATCTTTGACATGTCGTTACGAGTAGTCAGAGGCCAATAGCCTGACATCCAGCCTTACCAAGGGGTATCGTTTTACCCAGATACTGGGTTGTGGAGGTCAGATAGCTAGTCGCTTCATGTAAAATACTGGTACTCAGCAGGCTGCATCCGGTTAGACTGGAAGCCGAGGCCAAGATAGTATGGGAAAAGGCTAGGTAGATAATGAACCAACGGAGCATTTCAATGATGAAGGTGACAATTGTTGTATTGTTGTCACTATCATTTAAGTTTCCAACGTAGCAAGCAGGTCGAGAGAAAAGTAAACCTGCAAATAAATATTTATGACCAACCAGATACAACTCAAATAAGATTTCTAACTCGCAATAGGGGTGCGGACTGGGTTAAGAAAACGACATTCTATTTTGTCTGTCAGACAGGTAATACAAAAATGTTAGACACGTATTTTTTGTTTTATCAATATATCAAAAAATTACTTAGTTAAAACTTATTAAAGTTGGAGAGTGGGGGCTTACTACGTCACATGTAGGTATAAAACTTACCTACATGTGACGTCATGCACTATTTCAACTCAATATATCTCCGTAATTTTATGACCACGTGAAAAAAGAAAAAATACGTGTCCAATACTTTTCAATAAACTAACCGATGGACAAAGAAAAAAAAATGGATTAATCTTATCGACACTAAAACATAAAACTGAAAACAGATCACGTAACAGATGAAGCCAACTAATTAACGGCCAGGAATTGAAAAGTAGACAAGTTCAGAGTTGTGGAATAAGACCTACAAAAGTGATGCCTCTGAAGGCCGTAAGTATGCGGGCACATTGAGCTTGTAAGATAAAGGATTTGAGGAACGACGGGGTATTTTACGCAATGACTAGCAAAAGGCAAGTGAAGATTTGTGAGGAAGATAACATTATCTAAGAATCTGTTCGTTGTTCTAAGTGGGTCGCGAAGTTCATCAAAGTTTTTGGTGAAATAAGCTTAATTGTTTAGAAAGTATGGAATGGGACAATAGAGCTGTTTTGAAGGAGTATTTTGTGTAGAACAAAGAGGGGAAGTTAGATTACATTTTTTTGTGTATTTTTTTCTGTATCTGCCGATAATAATCTTTCTTGTTTTACTTTTCGTTATTTAATAGTTACTTGCTTGTTGCCTAGTATTATGGATTATGATGAAAAAAAAAATCTCCAGCCATGGAGGCTGGATTAGTGCCAGGTTCATGGCAATAGGCTCGTCCCCTATTACATAAGACTTTAAACATAACTGGCGAAATGTGGGTGGACTATTAGGTACACCTCTGCCTAACCCTTCGGGGACAGGCGTGATGTTATGTCATGTTACTCAGGTATCTACTTGGCGAATCTCTGAAATTGGCTTTTACCCTAACTAATATTATAAATGCGAAAGTAAATTTGTTTGCTACCTTTTCACGAACGGCTGATCGGATCTTAATGAAATTTTGCAAGAAGATAGATTTAAACTTGAGGAAGGACATAGGCTATATATCATCACGCTACGACCAATAGGAGCGGAGCAGCAATGAAAAATGTTGCGAAAATATGACGCAGACGAAGTTGCACGGGACAGCTAGTAATAAATAAAAAAAAACACTGTAATCTGAAATGATAACACCACCACTAATCCACTTATTCATGTCACCATTTTCTTCACCTCAGTAATTACTATAACTTCGTCCCGTGTTCCGCAATCGATGTTCTTGCATCCCAACATTGTTTCAACCGTAATACGTCATCAAGATTTTAGTACAAAACTCGGTCGTATTTACGAGTTTCAGATCGGAAATCCATATAAACCGGGTGATTAAACTGTGGTGATATGTTCAGGAGGCCTTCCATGACGTCATAAAACATTATCGTTTGACTCCTTTTTCAGTGTGGGAAAGAGATGGCGCTAGACATCCTGTATAGCTCCGTCTCTTTCCCACACTGAAATAAGACTAAAATAATACTGGTTTAAGAGGTCATGTAGGATAGCTGTACTTACAACTCTGTATAGTGTAACTTGAAACTTTGAATTGTCATAAATTAAGTATTAAACATTTTGACGACATGAATGACAGGTTTTGCCTAATGGTTATGGTTGAATTTCATTATTCCAGTTAGTGTTTTGCATCCTCGGCCATAGGCCGTAGATGTGTAACGTACATTGATGAGTTATGCGGAGAAATGAGGAAAATGTCGTGAGAAATTCTTTTGTATCATGGGTGCGTTTACACACATTTAAACTCTCATACACAAACAGCCAGACCCGGAACAACTATCTGTAGGCCTTACAAATATTTGTTCCGTGGCGGGATCGAACCCGCGACACACAGCGCAGCAGTCAATCCCTTAGCCACTGCGCCAACCGTATCTTCTTCGCGCCCATTATCGGCATCGGCACGGCTGAGAATTTTAGGTGATAAAAAGCATTATACATTAACTTCATGGCAATAAAGTAGAAATTTACATCAAGCATACCGAAGCGGTATTTTTGTTACTACGATCATATATCATGGAAATTTCTAAAAAATCCTCAGCCATGCCGATGCCGAGAGTGGGCGCCGGGCCTAATACTATAACTCTCTCAGAAATTTATAAAAAACCTTATTTATGTGTACGTTACATTAAATCCTTTGTTACTAGTTTAAATATTTCTGTAGTCTCTCACTAACTTACCCCAAACTAAATTGTTCACCAACCTTCTATATCATTTCCTGAGGTCTTGCTACTCAAACAATGCAAGGATTTTAGGCTTTTCATTTTATAGCTATTGTCTTCAGCAGTTTCAAAACGGCGGAAAAATGGAAGCGTCATTCTGCGATGGAGTTCTAAAGCAAATTTAAAAAAGGATAATTCTTTTTAAACAATTTTAATCTTTAATATTTTCTAGCTTTATGGGGTTTTTAATAAAGAAAATATTGATTGGAAAAATTGTGAATAAAGTTTACATTGAAAATTCTTGGTATAAATAGATTCTGTAGCAGTTCCTATAAAATTCATAGTGCAATGTTGCGATCTGAAGAAATATTGCAATAAAGAAATCTTTTGAGGAAGTATGAGGAACAGGGTGTAAAGTTCTTCAATACTCCTTAGAAAAGGGAAAACACTCTAACCAGACGGGTGTTATGTCTGGTGGGCAACTGCCCGACAGATGTTGTCGGGTTTTTTTTTAAGTCTTAAGTCGATGGTTACTTTGCTTGCGAGTTGGCCATGCTAGTTCTTCAGTTTTGTCATAGAAACTTTTTGATGTAAGTTGCTTTTTGTGGGTCGATACGTACATTTTCTATCTAGTAATTTGCAGTGTTTTCGTGTGTAAACCTAATTCAAACCTAAACAGAAAGATGAAACAGTTCAAAATCCATAAGTTAGGTACATAGTAAGGACGACCTAGGTTGATGGATTTAGTAAACCAATCCTTCGACTGGCAAAAAAGGACCAACACCTACATCTGTGAATGTGCGAAATACACGGTGTAAATCACCTCATCACGAAGCCGTCAACCAAGCATTCTGTACCTGAAACTAAGTAACTTTACGCAAAAATTATTGCTGGGAAACGACTTTTTTTTGGGGGGTGTAAAATCATGTTTTGTGGTAGAACTCAATGTAACGCACTCAAAACATTGTGCTGATGGACGGATTGAATAGTACGGGGTCGTGGAGGTGTTTAAAGTAAAAATCTTACATTTAAAACTTGTATTTAAAAAAATACTTGTCAAAAAGTATTTTTTTTATTTTGACCCCTCCGTAACTAGAAGGTTCCCAGGTATGGTGTAGAACAAAAAAATGATCGCAATGACAGGGAGAACCAGTGCCTATCGGCTTCGTTAAGAGGTGTTTTACACCCTTTATACAATGACATGTACATATCAGTTGAGTTCTTCACTTCACAATTGCTGACGTCATGTGAAATTTAACTCGCAAAACAAACTTGAGAAGAGGGTCAAAAATATGCTGCAAATGATTAAAATGATGATAATTATGAAGATATTTTAGTGCTTCATCAGAAAGCTATCTACTATCTAGATAGTCATCATCATCTGCCTAGCCTTTTCCCAAACTATCTTGGGGTCGGCTTCCAGTCTAACCGGATGCAGCTGAGTACCAGTATTTTACATGAAGCGACTGCCTATCTGACCTCCACAACCCAGTAACTGGGTAATACGATACCCCTTGGTCAGACTTTTTGGCTTCTGACTACTCGTAACGACTGTCAAAGATCTACAAATGACAGTCGGGACCAACGGCTTAACGTGCTTTCCGAGGCACGGAGGAAACTCGGTATGTAATTATGGTCACCCATCCACGGACTAACCTCGGCAAGCACGGCTTAAGCTTAAAGATCGACCCGTGCGGCTTTTATCTACTACTATCTAGATAGTATGATCTATTATCTATCTATCTATATAAATAAAAATCAATTGCTGTTCGTTAGTCTCGCTAAAACTCGAGAACGGCTGGACCGATTTGGCTGATTTTGGTCTTGAATTATTTGTGGAAGTCCAGGGAAGGTTTAAAAGTTGAGAAAGGTAGGGTATGGTAGGTAGGGTACATAGGTAGGTAGAGTAGTGGAGGTAGTGTATGTAGGGTAGGGTAGGGTAGGTAGGTAAGTAGGGTACGGTAGGGTAGGTAGGTAGTGTAGGGAAGGGTATGGTAGGTAGGTAGGTAGACAGGGTAGGTAAAAAGTGCATTGCAACGCATGCCGGGGACGGCTAGTCTTGAATAAAACTGTCTCTAATCTAAAAAAAAAACTGAGCCTTAGATAAACCTCATTTGAATGCGCTTACAGCATCCACAAAGCTTCGCAGTACGCCCATCTTAATGTCTCCAGAACAGTTGACTCTCCTTTGTTACCCCGAACATTTACCCGGACATTCATTAAAGTCAGACGTAATTAAAACTCAGTGGTTAATTCTGTGAAGAAATTCCGTTTAGTCTTAACGATTCGCCAGATTTGTATGTAAACGATAGGGAGCTGGGTTGATGATGATTAGGTGTGTGGGGTGGAGTCGTTTGCGATTTGTTTCTTTTTTTCTACTAATGATAAATTAATTACAATTACATAGTTTTATTTATAAGGAGGAGGAGCTCGTGGCTATATAATAACAGCCGCACGAGTCGATTTTTAAAGTTAAGCCGTGCTTGCCGAGTTTGGTCCGTGGATGGGTGACCATTACATACCGAGTTTCCTCCGTGCCTTGGAAAGCACGTTAAGCCGTTGGTCCCGGCTGTCATTTGTAGATCTTTGACAGTCGTTACGAGTAGTCAGAAGCCAAAAGTCTGACATCCAGTTACTAATAATAATAATAATAATTATTTATTAAGAGCGCTTCTTCGGTCGCCTGAAGAAGGTATTAAAGAGCCTTCTTTCAGGCGGAAACAAGGTGCGCGCATTCAACGGTTGGGTCATGCCGGTTATAATGTACTCTTTCGGCATACTCAAATGGACTCAGACCGAACTGGACGCCCTAGATAGGAGAGTCCGTACATTGCTGACTGCAAACCGGATGCATCACCCACGATCATCGGTGATGAGACTGTACATCCCGCGGAAGTGCGGGGGTCGAGGCTTTTTAAATGCGAAGACCCTCCACAACCGCGAGGTGTGCAGCCTCAGAGAATATTTTTTGAAAGCCGAGGTGGGTATGCACCGAGATGTGGTCGCAGTGGACAAGGTACTCACCCCGCTGTCCATGGCTAAAGAGAACTGGCGCAAACCTGTTGTACTTAGTACCGATGACCGCAAGGAAGTATGGCAAGGCAAGGTGCTTCACGGTCGCTTCTACCAGGCTCTTCATGGGCCCGATGTAGATTTTCTAGCGTCCGTGTCCTGGCTACGATTCAGCGACCTCTTTGGGGAAACTGAAGGTTTTGTCTGTGCAATTATGGACGAAGTTATGCTAACGAACAACTACCGGAAACATATTATGAAGGACGGGACGGTGGACGTGTGTCGGGCATGCCACTGTCCGGGTGAGTCCATCAGACATATTATTTCTGGTTGTTCTCGTCTGGCTAACGGCGAGTACTTGCACAGGCACAACCAAGTAGCCAGGATTATTCACCAGCAACTTGCCTTGAAATATAAACTTGTGGAATCTGAGGTACCGTACTACAAGTATGTGCCCGACCCAGTTCTCGAGAAAGGCCATGTCACGCTGTACTGGGATCAGTCTATCATTACTGACAGGACTATTGTTGCCAATAAGCCTGACATAGTAGTGGTAGACCGATCAGCGCGCCGCGCAATGATAGTCGATGTTACCATCCCGCATGACGAAAACCTCGTGAAAGCAGAGAAAGAGAAACAAATAAAATATCTTGACTTGGCTCACGAGGTTGTCGATATGTGGAATGTGGACTCGGCTATCATTGTGCCGATTGTCGTAACGGCCAATGGCCTTATGGCCAAGAGCCTCGACGAACATCTGTCGAAGCTCTCACTTGGCGGTTGGATCAAGAGTCAGATTCAGAAGGCAGTACTCCTCGATACGGCCCGCATTGTGAGGAGGTTCCTGTCTCTGCAGCCCTAACCACCGGTAGCTTGGACCCTGCTCTCGTTACCGGCGGAAACCTGTTTTTTATATTTTTAAATGTTTTTTGTTATTTTTTTGTAAGAAATATGTAAAAATATAAAAGATAAGAGTATAAATGAATAAAGGACATAATAATAAAAAAAAAAAAATAAAAAAAAAAAAAACGGCCCTATTCCAGTCAGCCTTAGAGTCAGGGTCGCTGCCCGAGTTCCTGACTACTGGAATAACCCACCTGCTCCATAAATCAGGTAGTACTGCGGAGCCCAAAAATTATAGGCCTATTACTTGTCTTCCGACAATGTATAAAGTTCTTACATCCATTTTGAGAGCTAAAATTTACAAACACATTGATGACAATTCGATCATGACCGCTTCTCAGAATGGATGTAGGAACGGGTCCCGCGGTACTAAGGAGCTGCTCCTCATTGATATGGCCATTAACCAACAGGTTCGGCGTTCCCGAAGGGATCTGTCGACATGTTGGATAGATTATAAGAAGGCCTATGACTCGGTGCCACATACATGGCTCATGAGGGTGCTAGAATTGTATAAAGTTGATGCAACTCTGCGCACCTTCCTGATGTCGTGTATGGGGCAATGGAGGACAGTCCTTCGCTATCCAGGATGTCGACAGATACAGGGGAACAGCGAACCAATAAGGATCGAGCGTGGTATTTTTCAGGGCGATAGTTTGAGTCCGCTTTGGTTCTGCTTAGCCTTGAATCCTCTAAGCACACTGCTGGAGGAGTCAGGTTTGGGCTTTCGATTGAAGAGAGGTGGTCAGGTTATATCTCACCTTCTTTACATGGATGACCTGAAACTCTTTGCCCCCAACAACTTGCAATTGATGGAACTACTGAGGGTAACAGAAACTTTCAGTAGCGCCATCAGGATGGAATTTGGTGTGGACAAATGTGCGGCCATGCATGTAAAGCGAGGGGAGATTGTGGAATCTGAGGGAACCCAGCTCTCAGATTCCATAAATCTTAGATCCCTCTCAGCGACCGAAACTTACAAGTATTTGGGTATGTCGGAAGCGCTGGGCATCAATTCTGTTGACATGAAGCAATCATTGAGGGAACGCTTCTTTGGCCGCCTGAGAAAAGTATTTAATAGTCTTTTATCAGGTGGAAATAAAGTGCGTGCCTTCAATTGTTGGGTCATGCCGGTTTTGATGTACACTTTCGGCGTACTCAAATGGACTCAAACAGAACTAGACGCCCTGGATAGGAAGGTCCGTACATTGTTGACGGCATATCGAATGCATCACCCACGTTCTTCGGTTATGAGACTGTATATACCCCGGAGTTGTGGAGGTCGAGGCTTTTTAAACGCTAAGACTCTCCACAATCGCGAGATATGCAGTCTCAGGGAATATTTCCTAGAAGCCGACGTGGGGATGCATCGAGATGTGGTCGCGATGGACAAGGCCCTCACCCCGCTCTCCTTGGCTAAAGAGAACTGGCGCAAACCTGCAGTGCTTGACACTAATGACCGCAGGGAAGTATGGCAGAGTAAGGAGCTTCACGGACGCTACTTCAGTGCCCTGCATGGACCTGATGTAGACCATGCAGCGTCCGTAGCCTGGCTACGTTCCGGGGAACTCTTTGGAGAAACCGAAGGTTTTGTTTGTGCAATTATGGATGAAGTTATGATGACGAATAACTACCGGAAATTTATTGTGAAGGATGGCACGGTTGACATATGTCGGGCATGCCATCGTCCGGGCGAATCGATCCGTCACATTATCTCCGGGTGTTCTCGTCTGGCCAACGGAGAATACTTGCATAGACACAACCTTGTAGCCAGGATTATTCATCAGCAACTTGCTCTGAAATACAGCCTTGTGGAATCGGAAGTGCCGTACTATAGGTATGTGCCCGACCCAGTTCTCGAAAATGGCAATATCACACTGTATTGGGATCAATCCATCATCACTGACAGGACTATTGTAGCCAATAAGCCTGATATAGTGGTGGTGGATCGATCAGAGCGGCGCGCAATGATTGTTGACATAACGGTTCCACATGACGGGAACCTCGTGAAGGCCGAGAAAGATAAGCAAATCAAGTATCTTGACTTGGCTCGCGAGGTTGTCGACATGTGGGATGTTGACTCAGCGATCATTGTGCCGATAGTCGTATCAGCCAATGGCCTAATTGCCAAGAGCCTCGACCAACATCTGATGAGGCTCTCGTTAGGCAGCTGGATCAAGGGCTTTATTCAGAAAGCGGTACTCCTGGACACGGCTCGTATTGTTAGGAGGTTCCTTTCTCTGGAGCCCTGACCGCCGGTAGCTTAGACCCTGTTCCCGATACCGGTGGGCTACAATTTTTTATATTTTTAAATGTTTTTTTATTTTTTTTTATTTATGAGAAATATTTAAAAATGTATTAAATTTGTATGTATTAATGAATAAAGGGAATAATAATAATAATATTATAGCTGGCAACCCCAAGTGTCAATACGTCATATCATATTCTCTTTACAACAAATTATTTAAAAATTCAAAGAAACAATATTTGGCTTCACGAAACAATATAATTTCTGACTGTGAACTTTGTGAAAATAAAACAAAATAAATTTGGAAAAATGCAGAACACCAAAAAGAAAAACGAAAATTTGAGACACACAGAAACTGTCATCTGTCAAAAAATCTAAATCAATTAAGACAATGAAGGAATATATAAACGTATTATGATAACAAGATCAGCTGCTGCACGTCGCGCACGCCCAGCACCCCCGGACTCGTTGCTGAGCTCCGCCTCGCCGCCGCCGGACCCCGGATCACCTGTGTCACCGGCAGCGGCAGTCGCGTCGAGTTCCAGTGACGAGTATTTCTCCCCGCTGACGTCGCCAACACCTGAACGTCGGCCGGGACGAGGCCGGCCACCGAGAAGCCTGGGACTTAGGGGCCAACCGGCCCCGAGCCGGGTCCCCGCTGCCGGTGGTTGTGTGCAGCGCATGAGATGGACTTATTCCATTAATGAGAACGTCATGCGCGCATACTATGGGTCTACAGAGGGGGGAACTAACCTCACTGCGTATCGTGTTAGGATGCTGTCTATGTTTCAGGAACTTGAACCAACTGTCAACGTTTCGGCCCAACGGTTGTCGGATCAGGTGCGGGTCATCCAACGCAATCACATGCTGGACGACGCCGCACTTGATAGGCTGCGCTCAGAGGTACTGAGCAACCGTATCATCTTGACTTCTTCACAAACAAGTTTTGCTAATAATGCCATTCCACCGCGGCCCAATTTTACTGTTGTAGAGGAAGATGATAGGGTTGCTACGGTAAGTAGCCAGTGCAACGACCAATTGAGGAGTGCTCTGGAAGATGCGCTTCGCGAGTATCGATCCACTCCTACCGAACTTAGACCCCGTTTACCGCGGTTACCCATGCATAAGAAAAATAGGGCGCTGGTGTGTGCCTTGGACTCGCAACTCAAAAATATTTTTGAGAGTAGTGAGAACCTCGTTGATACGCACTCGATCTTGTATTGTGGAGCTGTAGCGGCTTGTCGTTTAGCTAACGTCAAATTCCAAAATTATGACGTAGCTACTCGACCAAAACCAACCGTACCAGCTTGGCAACGCAGGATCGAGTGCCGTATCGACGGGGCCAGGGTACTCATCGGCAAACTATACTGCTTCAGGGAGGGCAACACACGACCACGTGTGATGCGCTTTGTGAGGCGGGCATTCTCGGGGACTGGAATCAGTCCTCAAGAATACATGTCCCGTGTCACAGAGCGCATCGACTTCCTGAAGCAGAAAGTTTATGCATGGGCGAACCGTATTCGGCGGTATAAGCGTAGGGTTGATCGGTACTCGCAGAATCGCATGTTCCGGAGCGATGAGAGGTGGGTATACAGAGATTGGGAGCGACCCGAACAAAATGTGCCAGACGTATGCCGTCCAGATGATGCCGCCACTAGTTCATTCTGGCGCAGCATCTGGTTGGTGCCCGTCTGTCATACTGAGGCTGACTGGATGCGAGATGTCGAGCGAGTGTGTGAATCTATACCAGAAATGGATGAAATTATAATAAAGCCGTTAGATGTTGCCAGAGCAGTTCGTCCGTTACCGAACTGGAAATCTCCGGGACCGGACGGACTGCACAACTTTTGGCTAAAATGGCTGAGTAGTTCACACACTCGCCTGGCATCTCAATTCCAGTCATGCTTAGAGTCTGGGTCGCTACCAGAGTTTCTTACAACGGGTGTTACCCACCTGCTTCATAAGTCAGGTAGTACTGCGGAACCCAAGAATTATAGACCGATCACGTGTTTGGCGACGGTTTATAAACTTCTTACATCCATTTTGAGAGTGAAAATTAACAAGCACATTGATAGTAATTCCATTATGTCGGCCTCTCAAAATGGATGTAGGAACGGGTCCCGTGGTACTAAGGAGCTACTCCTCATCGACATGGCCATTAGCCAACAGGTTCGTCGATCCCGCAAGGATCTGTCGACATGTTGGATAGATTACAAGAAGGCCTACGACTCTGTACCACATACATGGCTCATGAGGGTGCTGGAGTTGTACAAGATTGATGCAACTCTACGCGCCTTCCATGAGTCATGTATGAGGCAATGGAGGACGGTCCTTCGATATCCAGGATGTCGACAGATCCAGGGGAATGATGAGCCTGTATGGATTAAACGGGGAATATTTAAGCACTATGCACATTGCTGGAGGATTCAGGTCTAGGCTACCGGTTAAGGAGAGGTGGTCAGGTCATATCTCACCTTTTTTACATGGATGATCTGAAACTCTTTGCCCCCAGCAAATTGCAACTGATGGAGCTACTGAAAGTAACTGTAAATTTTAGTAGCGCCATCAGGATGGAATTTGGTGTGGACAAATGTGCAGTCATGTATGTAAAACGAGGGGAGATTATGGAATCCGAGGGACTTCAGCTCTCTGATTCCATACACCTAAGATCCCTTTCCTCATCCGAAAACTATAAGTATTTGGGTATGTCGGAAGCGTTAGGCATTAATGTAGCTGATATGAAGCAATCGTTGAGGGAGCGCTTCTTTGGTCGCCTGAAGAAGGTACTAAATAGCCTTCTTTCGGGCGGGAACAAGGTGCGCGCCTTCAACGGTTGGGTCATGCCGGTTTTAATGTACTCTTTTGGCATACTCAAATGGACTCAGACCGAACTGGACGCCCTGGATAGGAGAGTTCGTACACTGCTGACCGCAAACCGGATGCATCACCTACGATCATCGGTGATGAGACTGTACATCCCGCGGAAGTGCGGGGGTCGAGGCTTTTTAAACGCGAAGACCCTCCACAACCGCGAGGTGTGCAGCCTCAGAGAATATTTTTTAAAAGTAGAGGTGGGTATGCACCGAGATGTGGTCGCAGTGGACAAGGCACTCACCCCGCTGTCCATGGCTAAAGAGAACTGGCGCAAACCTGTAATACTGACTACCGATGACCGCAAGGGAATATGGCAAGGCAAGGTTCTTCACGGGCGCTATTACCAGGCTCTTCATGGACCTGATGTAGATTTTCTAGCGTCCGTGTCCTGGTTACGTTTCGGCGACCTCTTTGGGGAAACTGAAGGTTTTGTTTGTGCGATTATGGACGAAGTTATGCTGACGAACAACTACCGGAAACATATTATGAAGGACGGGACGGTGGACGTGTGTCGGGCATGCCACTGTCCGGGTGAGTCCATCAGACATATTATTTCTGGTTGTTCTCGTCTTGCTAACGGCGAGTACTTACACAGGCACAACCAAGTGGCCAGGATTATTCACCAGCAACTTGCCTTGAAATATAAACTTGTGGAATCTGAGGTACCGTACTACAAGTATGTGCCCGACCCAGTTCTCGAGAAAGACCATGCCACGCTGTACTGGGATCGGCCTATCATTACTGACAGGACTATTGTTGCCAATAAGCCTGACATAGTGGTGATAGACCGATCAGCGCGCCGCGCAATGATAGTCGATGTTACCATCCCGCATGACGAAAACCTCGTGAAAGCTGAGAAAGAGAAACAGATAAAATATCTCGACTTGGCTCACGAGGTTGTCGATATGTGGAATGTGGACTCTGCTATCATTGTGCAGATTGTCGTAACGGCCAATGGCCTTATAGCCAAGAGCCTCGACGAACATCTGTCGAAGCTCTCACTTGGCAGTTGGATCAAGAGCCAGATTCAGAAGGCAGTACTCCTTGATACGGCCCGCATTGTGAGGAGGTTCCTGTCTCTGCAGCCCTAACCATCGGTAGCTTGGACCCTGCTCTCGTTACCGGCGGAAACCTGTTTTTTATATTTTTAAATGTTTTTTGTTATTTTTTTGTAAGAAATATGTAAAAATATAAAAGATAAGATTATAGATGAATAAAGGAGATAATAATAATCATTTTATTTCAGGCAACTAAGGCCCATAGATAAAATACACAAGTAATAAAACAAACAAAATAAACTAATACATATTTAAAAAAACTTAATTTAACTATGACTGTTGTACACGAAGTGCCGGCGTCGTGTTGCACTGCGTGGTGTCACGTAGCCTTCCGCGGAATCGCCGATACATGACACCCGTCGGCCAAAACTCCTCCTTGAGGAAGGTCTCGATCTGGTGAGTCGGAACTCGCACCACGAACGATTTGAAATTCGTGTTGTGGCGCGACTCCAACTTCTCGACCCTCAAAATCCAGTAGGTCTTCATTCGTAAATACTCCACGATCTCCTCAACCTTCGTGGTGTGATGTAGACGGGACACATAGAGCTGCGTCGTTGGTAATGCCGGACGCAGCATCATATTGGGTCCTACCGGCGCAGTCCCGCACAGGTTCCGACTAGAAGGCTTCTTCCTCTTCTTCCTCTCCACCTTCACGAAGCCATCCTTGTCACATGTTCCTGACGCTGGGCCTAGCTGTTTCGAAGCTCTGTTGGCAGATTCACAGCAGCTCATCTTATCCCCCTTCTTGGTCTGCGACACAGGTTTGTGCGTGGCGACAATAGCAGCGTAGGCACGTTTAGGGGTCGACGTACCTACACGAGTCACTACCTCGGCTGGCCTTGAAGCCGCGACGGCGCAAGTTGCAACGGGTGCAATATGAGCAGCGGGTGACGCAGTGGAGCTCGCCGACTCAAAACTGCCGACGCTAGCGTCTCTCGCTCCGCAACGTGCGCTCACACTGTAGGCATCAGGCGACCTATTTACCTTAACAGAGTTGCGCAACAACTCTACTTCGGCACGTAATTCACCGATGGTGTTATTAGACACCTCCAATGTGGACTGAACCTCAGCCAGGCTTGCCTTGAGAGTTGTAATATCCTTCAGCAACCTGGTGACGTCGACGTGGTCAAACGTGACTGGGGGCAACTTATTAAGCTCCTTCGCCACAAAAGCGGGCACGTCGTCTGGGTCGGTGCTCTTCAACAACGTGATGATGTCTTGAACACACTTCTGGCCACCATCCCTCCGGCGGGACTGCATCTGCTCGACTTTGCCGAGCGACTGGAACAGCAGCAACTTGGCACTGCTGATCTCCTCCTCCTTGAAATTGGACTTGCAGATCTGTAAGATGCTGACTTCGTCCATGTAGTCAATGGCATGGTTGATAAATGCCAAGACCTCGTTGGCTATGAGCGGTTGTGAACTCATAGCGACGTTAACCGGGCAGCGGCTAAAGCCGCGCGACACGCGAATATATTATTCGTATCGGGCAGCGCAAACACTCCGTACTCGACCGCGCATTGCACTGTTACTGGGTTCTGGAGGTCAGATAGGTAGTTGCTTCATGTAAAATACTGGTACACAGCTGCATCCGGTTAGACTGAAAGCTGACCTCAAGATAGTTTGGGAAAAGGTTAGGCAGATGATGAGTCTTATTTATACTATTATAATCATTAAACTACAGTTAAGATAAGACTGTAAGATTACGTATGCGTTAATTGCAACCACGCTTAATAGAGTTACGGAGTTTTCTTGACCTTTAGTTATGCTGCACCTACTATGTTTTCTCTCTGCATCATCCTAATGTAGACTGGTAGAAAATGCCCTAAGCAGGCATTAAGTCCGCTTGTGTACAGAGCTTTTAGGGTTCCGTACCCAAAGGGTCAAACGGTACCCTATTACTGAGACTAAGCTGTCCGTCTGTCCGTCCGTCCGTCTGTCACCAGGCTGTATCTCAAGAACCGTTATAGTTAGCCAGTTGAAATTTCTACAGATTATGTATCTCTGTTGCCGCTATAACAACAAATACAGACTACACAAAACAGAATAAAATAAACATTTAAGGGGGCTCCTATACAAAAAAGTGTTATTTTAATGTTATGGAACCCTTCGTGCGCAAGTCCGACTCGCACTTGGCCGGTTTTATTTTTTTACTTGTGCATAAAGTCTTAATAACTAAATTAAGAATATGAAAGCCTACAGTAATTGAGGATGCAAGCAAGAGACTATAGGCTTTACACTGAAAATAATTTTGACATGACAGCTGTGTGAAACAATTTATTCTTCTTTCAAACTAATAGCATAAAGTGGTCTAGAAGCGGTTTTAGTTCTATCTTACAAACCTAAAACTTATTTAAATAATTATCCAATAACTCACAGAAGACGCAAAACTACAGTCATTAATCATTATCACATTCTAATCTCCTTGCTTCAGTTATTTTAATTCAATTTATAATACTTCTACAAATTACACTTTGAATAGTTCACGTCTTCTGAATAGTATTTTTGAATAAATTACGTGCGTAAAAGGCAATTTTGTATTGTTGACAAAGCTATTTCAATGAATAACTAGGCATTTAGAGTGATATTATATTCATTTTGTGATATAATTCCTGAACTCAATCATCGCGGTGTTAAAATTCTCAAGGTGCTTTGGGGAAATGAAATATTAGAAAGATAAATAAATTAAAAATTTAAAAAACCCCCAACACAAAAACCTCTAAAAAACCATAAATAAAATAAACCAAGCGTCTTAGCGTCGGGGGTCCGCTTTGTTTTGTGCTTGTACTAAGCGGTCTATTTAGCGGCCCCCCGACGCTAAGACGCTTGGTTTATTTTATTTATGGTTTTTTAGAGGTTTTTGTGTCGGGGGTTTTTTAATTTAATTTTTATTTCATGCTTTTTAAACTTAACGAAATCTTAAAGAAAACTTATCAATTAAAAAAACCCGAGCTTTTAGGAGGGAGCGGGGGGGTGCAGCCCCCCCAGCAATGCCCATAGTGACAAGTAACAAGATTTCAAATTTCAAATCGACCAGACCAGGGAAAGTTGTTTATTTCCCATGAACTCGAAAAGTGGTGATCACCTTCAAACGGCTGGGTAGATTTTCTCAAAACATAGCTAAGAACACTCTCGATTAAAACACCTTTCAAACGAAACCAATTTTATCAAAATCGGTTCATCCGTTTAGGACCTACGATGCCACAGACAGACACACAGATACACAGATACACAGATACACACGTCAGACTTATAACACCCCTCTTTTTTGGTCGGGGGTTAATTAAGTGTTAACGGTTTGATAGTCAGGGTTGTCGTCTTTTAATGTACTTACTTTACTTTTTTGGTTGCAAGGTTCAATCTTAAACACACAATGGTTTTTCATGGACATTTTTTAAGTGTTACTTAACCGAACACAACAGTTTTACGAGTGTGAAGTTAAAAGACTCCCCATATTGCCTGACTTAAATATTACGGAAGTACTCATAAAAAATAAAAGATTAATTAATAAGTAGTATAATAACTCCATTTTGTTTTTTTTTTTGTAATAATACAAGAAATTTATTCGAAAGAGATACCGCGGCCCTAGAACACAAAGGGCTAAGAAGGAACATGGGTGGGTTTTAGTCAGTCAAGTCTGACACTCCCTCCCGCTCCGCCCAGAGCGGGAGAAGTCATTTGATGATTTCCTATCCGCAAAAAAAAAAAAAAGGTGTTGTTTTGCATTCTCGTCAAATTCAAGGAGGTGACTATGCTACTGATTCTCGTCCCGAATCAATAATAAAATGGGTAGGTAATTTTTTATTTTTTTTACGAAAATCGGTAAGTGTGAACCACTCGTGTTTTAAACGCGGACCGTCTGATTCTCGCCCTATGCTTTCATACATACAAATAATTTCAAACGTTTATTCGATCATTTCTAATTCCCTAAACCACGTTAAGGGGGTTATGCTGAAATACTGACAAACTTAAAAACCCAAAAAAATCAGCGTTTATTAAAAATAACGTAATTTTAATTGATTATTAAGGTCTTTTGTGACATCCTCTTGAATTTTGACGAGGATGCAAAACAAAACCTTGTAATTATTACATACCGAGGTTCCTTCGTGTCTTGGAAATCACGTCAAGCCGTTGGTCCCGGCTGTCATTTGACAGTAATTACGAGTAGTCAGAAGCCAAAAGTCTTACTAAAGGGTATCGTATTACCCAGTTACTGGGTTGTGGAGGTCAGATAGGCAGTCGCTGCATGTAAAAACTGGTAATCAGCTGTATCCAGTTAGACTGGAAGCCGACCCCGAGATAGTTTGGGAAAAGGCTAGGCAGATGTCTTTTTTTTTATTGTTACGCTTTGGCGAACGTGGAGCTACCATCTCGTTAACTGTAACTGCAGCGGCAGATAAAAAATTTCAAGTTACGTAACATAAAGCCTGTAATCACCGCAGGTATACCTGTGCAGGTGTACCTATAGTGATTACAGGCGGTGAAGACAGGTATAAACAGTACACTCACATTTCGCCAGTTACGTTTAACTTCCATGTAATAGCCTATTGCCATCAACCAGGCACGAGAGCAGCGGTGGCCCAGTCGTGGCAGCCCCGACTTACGAGCAGTAAGCCGTGGGTTCGAACCTTTGGGTGATTTATTTCATCACCGCTGCCCTCAAAAACGGCGAAGGAAAACATCGTGAGAAACCGGCATTCCAAAAATTAAAAATTCGAAGACATGTGACATCTACCAACCCGCACTGGGCCCGCGTGGTGGATTACAGCCGACTCCCTCTCATAGAGAGGAGGCGTGCGTCCCAGCAGTGGGAACATTATAGGCTGATGATGATGAGGCACGAATCCAGACTCCGTGGCTGCTACTGATAAATTCCTTATAGAAAAACCCCATCGCACTTTACTCGACCCGGATATCGACAGGACCTCATGCTCAGCAGCCGCGCTTAGGAGCACTCGACCAATGAGGCAGTCTAATTCCAGTCCAGAAAATTTTAAAATTATGTTCTAGAAATTTAAATATAAATGAGCACCATATTCAAAGACCAATCTGATCTCTTCACACTCCGTCAGTTCTATTAAGTAACCACAAAGAGAGAAAATCACACACAGATGGTGCCAAAGATTTTACTGCGTAGGAGGTGAAAATGTCGGAAGTTACCCATTTACATACGAATTTACATACTCGTACAAACAGTTCTTATTTGATAATTATGTTAATTTGAAACCTTGTGATAATGTGAGACTGTTTTGGGAGAATCTTGAGTTTCAGGAGTTTTGAATTGTCTAATATCATTAGCAACTGAACTGAACAGTTGTTGGAAGATTCGTAAAAACATATTTTAACTTTGGTGGGAAGCGCGAGGTAGCCTGCTATATTCAAACTCTCTTTAGAAATTTACTAGTCAGTGTCAGGAAGAGCTCGTGGCTAAATAATAACAGTTGCACGGGTCGATTTTTAAGGTTAAGCCGTGCTTGCCGAGGTTGGTCCGTGGATGGGTGACCATAATTACGTACCAAGTTTCCTCCGTGACTCGGAAAGCACGTTAAACCGTTGGTCTCGGCTGTCATTTGTAGATCTTTGAGAGTCAGAAGCCAAAAAACCGACATCCAGTCTTACCAAAAATATCGTATTACCCAGTTACTGGATTGTGGAGTTTAGATAGGCAGTCGCTTCATGGAACATACTGGTACTCAGCTGCATCCGGTTAGACTGGAAACCGACCCCAAGATAGTTTGCGAAAAGGCTAGGCAGATGATGATGACGGTCAGTGTCAGTACTTTTTCTGAAATAGTAATTCAATGAACTAAGAGGGTTGTATTGATGATTTTAAATATTTTGCTTCTGTAAAAACATACGTGTTACCATTTTTTTTTTCAACGTACATTCTGTTATTGACCGCCAAATAGCCAAAAACGTAAGAAAAATAGAATTTCGCTAGGCAGTAGCTAGCGAAATTCTATTTTTCTTACGTTTACTTCGACCATACCTACATAGTACATACGTAGGGCATAGTCAGTGGCTGTTAAAAAGATTTGAGACATTAATATTGTGATTAAGTTGTTATTGTAAATTTAGACTGATTATAATAAAAACAAAATCAAAATATTTTTATTTTACATAGGCCTACATGGGCACTTATAAAACGTCGACAAAAGATGTACGGTTCGGGGAAACTCCACAGTTACTCTTTCAAAATGATTTGGTTTTACAATATTTGAATGTTCAGTACTGAAGTATGGGAGGACAGCATAGGCCAGACAATAAGTCGTTGCTTTCTACAAAAGGCAGAACAAGGTAAAAAAAATAATTAATTAATGACTTCTGTTCCTTTTTCTACAAGGTGTTGTTTTGCAACCTCGTCAAATTCAAGGAGGTAACTATGCTAATGATTCTCGTCCAGAATCAATAATAAAATTAGTAGGTATTTTTTTTTTTTTTTTTCTTTTTTGCGGAAATCGGTAGGTGTGAACACTCGTGTTTTAAACATGGCCCGCCTGATCCTCGCCTTATAACCTCGCTTACACACAATTAAAAAATCTCAAACGTTTATTCGATCATTTCTTATTCCCTAAACCATGTTAAGGGGGTTATTCTGAAATAATGAAAAACTTTAAAAACCAAAAAAAAAAACAGCGTTTCTTAATAATTAACTAGGTACCGTAATTTTAATTGATTATTTATGTCTTTTATGACAACCTCCTGAATTTTGACGAGGATGCAAAACAACACCTTGTATAGACGCATCGGTTTTCAGTATTTGTCTTCACGCATATGGCGACACATGGGGGAGGCCTAAGTCCAGCAGTGGACGTCTGTCGGATGAAATAATGCTGATAACGATGATATTTAGTGTTGTAACATTGAGATGTTTCGTCAACTGAACAATACATATTAACTTGTGTTGCTCAAATAGTTGCTAACGCTTAGTACGTCAAGGGCAAAAGGTGAAATTACATACATCAGTACTTCACTCGAATGTAAGCTTTCAGCTGGAAACACTGTGTTAAAATCGGTTCAGTAGCTTTCAAGTTTACGCAACAGATTATAGAAATTTCAAATTAGAGAGTACGATACGGAGCATAACAAACAGAAAGGTTTTTGAATAAATTAAGGTACAACGGTTACAGATCAAGCTATAAATTTTCCAGTATAACATGGCCTCGCTTTGTAGAGACATTCTGTACAACGAGAGATCCGCATAAACTGGTTTAGTGTGGTTGTATAAGGAGGCACGTATAGTGTGTTTGAATTCCGAATCTTTAAGTTAAACAAACTCTTGGTATCGCTTTGTTCTTGAGTTAATTTGACTTGATTTAAGGTTTGTAATAAGACGGTTAACATCACGCCTTTAATCCCCAAAGGGATAAGCAGAGGTGTCCTAATAGTACACCCACATTTCGCTAGTTATGTTTAAGTCCCATTTAATACGTGGCGAGCCTATTGCCATCAACCGGGTACGAATTTAGACTCCGTGGCTGCTACTGAGAAATTCCTGATTGAAATATCCAATAAAGCTTTGCCCAACCTGGGAATCGAATCCAAGACCTCATGCTCAGCAGATGCGATTGCGGCCACCAGACCATGGAGGCAGGCTCGTATGTGTATTTGAATTTCGAATCTTTAATTTAAACAAACTCCTGGCCTCGCTTTGTTCTTGAGTTAATTTGACTTGATTAAAGATTCATAAAACGTAAACGTTTGTTTAATTTATTTCATTTATTTGTTTGTGTAATTTATTTCACCACCGCTGCCCTCAAAAACGGTGAAGGAAAGCATCGTGAGGAAACCGGCATGACCTAGATATAAAAATTCGAAGAAATGTGACATCTACCAACCCGCACTGGGCCCGCGTGGTGGATTACAGCCCACTCCCTCTCATAGAGAGGAGGCCTGTGTCCCAGCTGTGGGAACAATATAGGCTGATGATGATGATGAAGACGTAAACGTTTGTTTAATTTATTTTAGGACCACTGCTAAACACATTCTTCGCTGGGTTGTGGAGCACAGTCGCTCTGTGTAAAATACTGGTAATCAGCTGCATCCGGTTAGACTGGAAGCTGACCCCAACATAATTGGCAAAAGGTTAGGAGGAGGATTTTAGCCCCACTGCTCTGAAAATTGTGAACGAAACGAAACAAAGGTTGACTGGTAGAAAATGCCTATGGCATTAAGTCCGCCTCTGTACGTATGTGCTTGAAGTGTTAAGTAAATAAATAAATAAACATAGTAAGAAAACCTGTTAAAATATTAACTAAAACTTCGAAAAACATGTGACCTCCTTCAATCCTGACTGGGCCCATGGCCCCCTGGCCCATGTGATACCTATCAGAGGGTATGTTGTTATGGCTGAGGGTTGTTCGAAAGAGATACCGCGGCCCTGGAACACAAAGGGCTTAGAAGGAACATGGGTGGGTTTTAGTCAGTCAAGTCTGACACTCCCTCCCGGTCCGCCCAGAGCGGGAGAAGTCATTTGATGATTTCCCATCCGCAAAAAAAAAAAAAAAAAGTATGTTGTTATTGGCCGATTATGCCAAGACGGATACAGAGCAAACTTAAATAATCAACTCCGTTTATTCGGGATGTAAATTGGATGTAAATTATATAAAAACACCGTCCTAAGTAATACAACTTTTTGGATAAGATCAAAAGCTTCTCATGGGTTAACTGCATAACTATCTCAACTCAAAACCAAATACAAACTATCTTCTCATCAAAACCGAATTTAAATTCAGTCACGTCTTTAAACCGCCATCAAAGCGTAGTACTCTCTCGGGGCACAGCATTCCATCAAAATGTACGGATACCAAAACAAAAATGCGCCACAAATTATTCACGCACTTTGCATAAATATTGGATTTTAATAACGGACTGTACTCAGTTCGCTTTGATCAATATATCCGCTTAGTGCATTTCAGATATTTGACAAAGGCTACAATGGCGTGCATGGCACACGCGTAACGTGGCTCGTGATTGGTGAAAATCTTCATTATCCGATTTTCGATTCGGTTAGTTAGTGGCTGTAGGGTTTTAAAACAGGCTGGTGTGTAATGATGTTTTTGGTGTCTGTTTTTTATAGTTTTTGTTTTGTGCTACGTATCAGAGAGCATTAATCTCTACCAATACGTTAATGGTCTTCCATTAAAGTATTTACAAAAAGGCTCATTAGTTTATCATGAATGTATGTCCAGTTAGGTAATGGTTTTATATTTCTTAACTGTCATTTTGAATAAACAATAAAAAAACAAACATTATTATTGGTGTCGCGGTTTAGTTTGTGGTTGAAAAATATTGACAGTGATTCAAGCCATTTAAGTCTTTTAAATAAACGACAGACAAATTTCTTTGTAATATGAAATCTGTTAGTAATATTAAAATATCCGATATTTTTTTTACAATTTTTGTCTGTCTGTCAGTCTGTCTGTCTGTTTGTTCCGGCTAATCTCTGGAACGGCTGGACCGATTTTGACGGGACTTCCACTGGCAGATAGCTGAATTAATAGGGAGTAAGTTAGGCTACTACTTCTATTTTAGAAAAATTCTTATTTTGACGAAGTCGCGGGCACAGCTCGTTGTTGAAGTATAAAGTTATAGTATGTACACGGCAACCAATCAAGCTATACAAAACCAGTTTATGCAGACCACACACACACGGGAAATCTTTAGAAAGCGAGGCCATGTTATACTGGAAATATACAACCTGTTTTTTTTTATATCCCAGAACTCTAGGGTGATATTCTGTAGGTAAAAATAATACTAAAACTTCTAGAATAGGTGGTCCAAAAAAGCATAGTTTCGGAGATATCATCAATCATAATTTACTTAGGTCAAAAATTGTCACCAGCAAGACGAATCTCTACTTATTCGAGGTTGCCAAACTTCGCAGCAGTGTAGTAAAATAGTAGTAGTTTCATTGATAAATACGAGTAATTCTTTTTATTCAAACCACTATTTCATATGTAAAGCTAAGAAAACGCGAAAAAACAAAAAAAAAAGTATGATTGAAACATAATTCATATGCCAGTTGATTCTTTGATATGGTCTCAATCATATCCTAGAGTTATGGGATATAAAAAAAACAGGTTGTATAGCTTAATGTGTTACCGTGTACCTACCAAATTTCTAGATCTTACAAAATACTGTGAGTGTGGTCATCAACATGTTACCGTCAGCCGCTTACAAATTACGCAGAGCACTAACGATATTAATTTCGTACACCTACGAGATATGCGACAGTTTTGCTCATTAACCTGTTTTCTTTACACGCTTTAATAAGCGAGTATTAATTATAGTCTTCATTAATAACATATTTGCATGAAATCATATTACTGAAATAGCTCTTTGAGTAATACGGCTTATTTTCTGAATAGGACTAGAGTAAGAGAAATAAAGTATTCTGAATTTCTTTATCCGATTTTCCTTCTTTCAGGATGACATTTTAATGGTTAAACCATATGAATTCCTTTATCCAAAGGACATTGGTCCCTCGTTTCAAATAAATCACACAGCTAATTAAGTCGTTTCGGTCGAAGTAAATATTTGCAACATGCACAAATACGCTGCAGAAAATGGCTTCCGCAGAATCCAAGAGAGAAAGAGTGAAACACAACAAGTATGCCACATACAGGCTGGCATTTTGCAGCTACAATGGTTAAGGTACCTTATCATCGCCATGAGTGGAAGTTATTGTAAAACACTTTCCTAACAAGGAGAGCATGTAGTGTCACAAGCTAGTCCCTCGGACAAACCAAAACCCCCTTCACCATCTTATAAAAATCTGACACATCTGTCAACGCTAAAACAAACTCGTCCTGTTTAAGATATTTGAATTTAGAACCAGATCCAAAATCACTACGTTCTAGCTTCTGTTCTCTCCATCACTCTTTAAAATTAGGAAACGACTAATATAAAGAAGTATGGAGAAGAAGATAGGCTGAGCCGATCCTAAATAAATTGAAATAATCAAAGACTGGTGATCCTTTCAAATGAAGTTGCATTGAAAGTGACTTGTTAGAAATGGAACGCAACAACCGTCATAGATATCCGCCATTTCTCGGCTTATCTGTCAAAGTAACTGTCAAAACTTTTCTTCTTGTGTTAACCGGCAACCGATTTGTTCTTTGTAAAACGTATGTAAAATATAAAAAGTAATATTAACTGCTTTTGTGCTTAATTCGATAAACTCCTACATGACTAAAGCTAGGCATAATAAAGGTACTCACGTCTATCAATAAAGCTGTAGGTACCAACGAATCCCGATGCGTTGTTCTGTTTGGCCCCGCTATGAAACTCCAGGATGAGTGAGGGTCCAGGAGAGTACAGGGCTGGAGGGGCATCGGCTCTACTGCCGCAGAGCTCCCGAGCCCAGGCTGAGCGCTCGTTGAGGGTACCAGGAGGACCGGGGCCTTGGACCTCCCAGTATACCTTCAGGTAGTCACCTCGAGTGCAGCTGTAACAATGAAACAATGGTAGGGTTAGTTTTATGTCTAATGTGTCGGTTTAGCTCGGCATAACATCCTACTAATATTATAAATGCGAAAGTTTGTGAGGATGGATGGAAGGATGGAAGGATGGATAGATGGATAGATGGATGGATGGATGGATGGATGGATGTTTGCTACTCTTTCACGCAAAAACTACTGACACAAATTTCATCCAAATCCATTATTTGGATGAAATTTGGCACACGGGTAGATTATAACCTGGATTAACACATAGGATACTTTTTATGCCGATAGTATGTTCCCGTGGGACAATTATCGAACTCCACGCGGGCGGCGCCGCGGGCATAAGCTAGTTACTACATACCATAATATCACGCCTGTAATCCTCCAAGGGTTAAGCAGAGGTGTAAGTAATAGTGCACCCACATTTCGCCAGTTATGTTTAAGTCCCATGTAATAGGGGGCGAGCCTATTGCCATCAACCGAGCATAAATCCAGACTCCGTGGCTGCTACTGAGAAATTCCTGATGGAAAACCCCAATAGCACTTTGCCTAACCTGGGAGTCGAAATCAGGACCTCATGCTCAGCAGTCTAGACCCATCATAACTAGACAAGGGCAAAGTGCTTTTAAATTGATAAAAATAAAATTGTCAAAATAACAACATAGAAAAATAACAATAATATCGTGGGTATTAATATGAATTAATGGCACAGTTCTGGGCCGACACAATTGAGATTGCACGCTGAGAAGATCAAAATCAAAATATTTTTATTTCACATAGGCCTACATGAGCACTTGTAAAACGTCGACAAAAAGGTGCTCGGTTCGGGTTGGTCGTTTCCTATGGAGAAGAACCGGCAACAAACTCCATGGTTACTCTTTTAAAATCATTAAAGAAGAACTTAACTAAGTTTGTCCCATTTATTGAAACTAATATTTTTCAATAAAAAATGTTTGGCATTATTTGGTAAAACAGTCACCAACTACTTGAAAAGAATCAAGTTAGTACTCGTAGCATTATTCCTGGAAAAAGCTTTAGCGTTTTGATATTTCAAAATTACAAACAAAAAATATAAAAGCGTAGCTAACGTTCCAATAAAAATAAAATCCGTTATAAAACCTCCGTTTTAAAACTACCTACGAGGTTGGAAAACTGA
Organism: Cerastis leucographa; assembly: GCA_963082945.1. NCBI lineage: Eukaryota > Metazoa > Arthropoda > Insecta > Lepidoptera > Noctuidae > Cerastis > Cerastis leucographa. Next base: position 8,227,730 of record OY720382.1, read on the forward strand.
AAACTACTATGTGGTAGCAATATTTTACAGGAACAACCAATACTATCGGCCAACGATCGTTTAGTGAGTTAAGTGCTGTGAAGTTTAAGCGTCTCAATTTTATAAAATAAATGTTTCCCAACCTGTTTAATAGCACTCCATTTTATAAGACAAGCCTTTATTAAGATGTCATCTAGTTTTATCGGAAAAATTATGAGGCTGCGAGAAATTTTCTTGTACAACAAGGGAATTTCTGAGAAAAATGATAACATTGTAGGCTCCGGCTAGGTAGTTATCGATGTCTTTTTTTAATATCGCATTTTCTTTTTTGCAATGTCTAGAAAAAATATGTTACATTTTAAAAATAAAAATTTCCATTTTTGTTTGCTTAATAAAACTAGAACTTTAAGATTGTGTTAAATAACAACAGCGAGCTATTGGCAAAACGTCAAAAAAGGGAATATATTTCTTTCATAGTTATGTAATCTGTGATCGCATGCATCGGTAAAAATTTACGTGGTCCGATTGATCGGACTAAGCAGTCGGGCCAAGTGTTCACAGGGATCTTTATGATTAAGGTAGCTGATGGATTGCCTCACCAACCCGATGGACAGATGCGGTGAAGGAAGTCTGCAAAGGGAATTTCCAGGCATCTATCCGCATGGCCGAAAACCGTCAAGCATGGAGAGCTTTGGTGGAAAAGGCGACGACCTCATGTGGTCACGACACTCAGTCATGAGGAAACGAGGAAGAAGAAGAAGAAGAAGATGGATTGCAATCGGCAGAAGAAAACATGCCTTTGACTCTCAGAATTTGAGTTTGGTAAAATCAGTTCTAAGTCTGTCTCGTAACGAGTGTACTTTTTTTAAGGCTACTTTGTTTTTTTTTCCAGTCCACAAAGCCTGGCCATGTCCTTCAAGTGACATCTTATTTCTATGTACTAAGTCCTAGCGTCATCTTTTAGCTTGCAGATACCTGTGATGGAACTGAATACACTGTGATGATATTGAAATTACCCCGAGATGTTCAATTTTGCATTTTAATGCAGACGAGATTCTCGTAATGTTTCCTTTTCATGAGACAAAAATAAGATGGCGCCTTTTTTCTTTTAACCAAAATTCAGGCCTATTTCAGGATCATTTCTCGCATGATCAGAATCTTTTTTCATTGTTAACATTCCAGAAAGCTGAAAACGATTGAATCGAAAATGACGATTTGCTCGATTTGAGCGAACAGTGTCGTATGATTATCATTATCTGCCTAGCCTTTATCCAACTATGTTGGGGTACGCTTCCAGTCTAACCAGATGCAGCTGAATACCAGTATCTTACACAGAGCGGCTGCCTATCTGACCTCCACAACCAAGTTAGTACTACGGTAATACGATACCCTTGTTAAGACTTTCGTCAGACTTTCGGGCCTACCTGTAACAAATGTCAAAGATCAACAAATGACAGCCGGGACCAACGGCTTAACGTGCTTTCCGAGACACGGAGAAAACTCGGTATGTAATGGATGGTCACCCATCCACGGCCCAACCTAGATAAGCTTGGAGCTTTTAAACCTGAAGATTGATCCGAGCGGCTGTTATTATTAAGCTGCGAGTTTCGTACTATTAGTAAACCATACAGACTTATTTATTAAAAACTCATCCCTACTAACTAGTGGGTAAATCGTAACGATCATTTCGAAATTAAATTCTCATTACCATAAATATTCATTGACGAAAGCTGAATACAAAATGGCGCATGCATTTTATGCATGCATCATAAATAGGGTTGGCACATTTTATCGGCTGTATCTGAAAGTTTGAATTTTAAACTGTCAATGCAAAGTTATTCGTGTTCTGAATTTGATTAACAATCTAGAAGAAGATTCGTAGGGGATTCCCCTAAATTCCTTCTTCTAGATTCTACCTAGTGTGTGATACCAAGAACTTATTGGTAAAATTCTGCAAAAGTACTAGATATCCGAAAAAAAAAAAAAGAAATCTTACGTACGTTGGTTACGGCGGTGGAGCGACGATCTTCGCAAGATGGCTGGTAACAACCGGATGAGAGTTGCCGAGAATCGAGTTAAGTGGCGTGCGATTAACGAGGCCTATGTCCAGTCCTATGTGCTGGTTATTTTCAGATTGAAGATTTATTTGAGTAAGTATCTACGCAAAACTAAATTTTTATAATTTTTATTCAAGTAATGCTTTGAAGGAGTGAAAGCAAAAGTCAGAGTATCCGCATTGGAAGTTAATATGATATTCTCTATAGACTACGTTCCGAAAGCTATATTATACCTCTCATAGAAGCTAAACTAGTAACCTAGTAACTCTTCAGTGTTGTGATTGGTCAAGATATTTATACCACATTACAAATGACACAGTCCATCAATCCGATTGGGTACGCCTTTAAAATTACCTGTGATCGATTTTCCTCAATTACGCAATTATGGGTTCACCGTAGAGAAATAAATTATTAACGGAGAATCGATTCAAAGCTGAAAATAAAGCAGCTCTTATCTGGTAAATGTAGACGATGTATCTAGCTAGATAAAGTCCATTATAAGTTGCCCTGGCATTGTATTGAAAGCCTATATATTGCAAGGTCCGGTTTTACTGGATTTTTACCTGGAAAATGTGGGCACGAACACTCTAGGAAGTATAAGTCCAGCATAGTTTGACCTGTAATTGTATGGAAAACGTATATAACGCTAGGTTAACTTATAAGAGGTAGTCCTGAATATGATCACTTTTATACCATCTTCTTTTATATTGAAGTTGACGTTTTTTGGGCACCCCTACGTAACTCAATTGGACAGAAATGACAAGATTCTTACCGTTTTTAGAGGTGAAATATTTTTGTTTTTGTCCCTTAGTTTTTATGTCGACAACAGTCCGTAATGCTTTCACTTGTGGCTGTGGTTGAAAGCTTTTTTTATTTTCAGGAAAAGAGACATTATGTTTTTTCTCAGGAAAAGGAAATCGAAAAAATATTTTTGTTTAGTCAATAAAATGTTGTGTATGTGCAGTCAGTGTGTGAAATGTTTCGTTTGTTTGTCTTTGGTTGTTTGTAAAACTTTTGTAATATTTAAAAAAATCTGAAATAAAAATTGAATACGTCTCTAATTTAGTCAAAAATTACGGCCGTGAAACATTATATTTTCCACTTACATTTATTTTAAAATTCCCCATTGATTTAGTTTTTTTGTTCTGCATAACATCACGCCTGTTATCCCGAAGGGTGTAATAGGGGGCGAGCCAGTTGCCACCAACCGGGTACTAATCGAGACTCCTTGGCTGCGACTGAGAAATTCCTGATAGAACCCCAAATAAAAATTCGCCATCCGGGAATCAAACCCAGGACCTCATGCTCAGCAGCCACGTTTGCAACCACTAGACCAACGAGGCTGATTTTAGTTTTAGTCACATACTTACTGATTGCTTTAGTTCAACAAAAATATTCTAAACTCAAGCGCATTTTTCTTCCTCTTTCCTTCATCCGTCAATCTGTTCGACCAGTAAACATTTCCTATCCAACCGTATTGCAAGCTCCTTCATCATTCACTCAACATTCGAACTCGATACAATAAATCATCCACATGTCGATATCAGTCGAATGCAAAGAAAGGGTTAAACTAAAAGCTAAAACAGCTTAGTTTCAGACGAAATGTATCCTTCTGACCTATTTAGACTTGGCAACGAGTACCAAACAAACAATGGGATTGCTAACTAGAGTTACGTTGCATTAAGAGGGCGGTTTTCTTTGAGAAAACATCGTTTCGGTAGAAAAGAAAATAGTGCGTGGAGTTCCTCCGCGCGGAAGAAGTGAAACTTCGTAATACTACACGCATACGTTCGAGTGCCACACATTCACTCTCGTTATTTTATTGAGCTTCTAAATAATATTTTGTTGTTTTCTTGTTGTATTATTTCTATTATATAAGTTTATCGAGGTTATTCTACTCATGGAAATTGAGCTTGTCTGGTCACACCGAAGAGTCGAATGCATGACTGTTTGCACGCCATCTTGCGTACCTAGTAGAACTACGTAGTCACAAATCTTGTAATAGGTGCCATCTCTTAGTAAGTTTTAGAAAATATTCCTCCTCCATGGTAGCGATAAACTTGTTGGAAGTCGCATAAGAAGTTACACTTCAAAAATAAGTGGATTGAGCATTGAGTATCTCTTCATTGTTGGATACAGATTTGTCACCGTCACCTACCTAGCCTTTTCCCAACTTATTTTTTGTTGGGGTTGGCCTCCAGTCTTACCGGATGCAGCTGAATACCATTATTTTACATGGAGTGATCTGACCGCCACAACCCAGTTAGTACTCGGCAATATAATATCCTTGGTAAGACTGGTTGTCAGACTTTAGACTTCCTGTAACGACTATTAAAGATCTTTAAATGGCAGCTGGGACCAACAGCTTAACGTGCTTTCCGAGGCACGGAGGAAACTCGGTATGTAATGGGTGGTCACGCAACCCTGGGCCAGCCGATGGAGATGGAACCGAGCAGCTGTTATTATTCATCTCCTAACTAATATAAATCTAGGACACGAAATATTATAATTAACTCCGTAACTTACTTCTTACAGCTAGCAAGCAACTCCACAACATCACAGACCGAAAACTGTCTAAACGAGTACAAACTTCTGAAATTATTTAATTTCTTCAGAAGTTCGTAGTTAATTATAATTATGTATGTTTTCCGTTCTACATGTTCTAATATTAAAAAAAAAAAAAATTAGATTCTTTTTTTATGGTGTCGTATTTTGTCTTGGTTTGTTTAGTATAATCAGCTAATGAAATGTTATGTATGATGCATGGATCGACCTCAGTTTGGCAGAAGTTTCATTTTTTGTAATATGATCTCGCTACAAATAAACGCTTTTTTATTTATTCATCATCATCATCATCAGACTATAATATTCCCACTGCTCGGACACAGGACTCCTCTCTATGAGCGGAAGTGGGCTATAATCCACCACGCGGGCCCAGTGCAGTTTGGTAGATATCACATGACTTCGAATTTTTAGTTCTAGGACATGCCGGTTTCCTCATGATGTTTCCTTCACCGTTTTTTGAGGGCAGCGGTGATGAAATAAATTACACAAAGTAATGCGCCTGCCTGGGTTCGAACCCTTGGCTTACCTACTGCTCGTAAGTCGGGGCTGCCACCGCTGCTCTCAAACTGCTGGTTTCATTTATTCATGCAATGGTAAAGTTTGAGTTACTGTTTTTGATTCTTAGTTCAGACACAATGCTGTACCTCATAAGAATATTAGGAAAATCGAGTTCAAATCAAAACATTTCATGATCGCAATCAGCAAGATGACAGCTTAGTTAACACATAATTAAATGGGGTCAGACAAAAAACTGTGAATTTCGTCAAATCAAATCAAACCAAAATCCCAAAAGAAAACATGACAATGCAAACATCCACTCATTACGCAGCGCGAGTCCGTCAAATCACGTAACCGAAAAGTGACAAATTTCGCGCACAAATCGACAATAGCATAAATTCTGCCCATTCCGCCAACTGTATCGGAAACCATCGTCAACACTAATCGTTGTGCCGAACAACATGTTAAGCTTTCGATTACAAACACTAGTCGTCAAACGTTCGGCTATTTGCCAGCACGACGCACTGTGAATTGTAAATCTGTCGGTTGCGCCGGTTTGCTTGACCACCTCGATTCTCATCACAATTACATGTGTTAGCCAGGTTTTTGTGGCGTTTCCAGCATTTTAATGACGTCACGAATGGATTTTATAATGTTTTTTATTTTTTAATTTAAATGCAAGAAATTCTTGAAATTAAAACACCTTGACAACCACATAAAGACCAGCTTGTGGTGACATAATAGCCTCGTTGCAATGTTAATAAGTAGTTAGCAGCCGCTTGGATCAATTTAGGTTAAGCCGCGCTGGCCTAGGTTTGTGTGTGGATGAGTGAGCACCCATTAAATACCGAGTTTCCTGTGTGGTTTGGAAAGCACGCTAAGCCGTTTGTCCCGGCTGTCATTTGTTAATCATTGACAGACGTTACAGGTATCGTATAACACAGTAGGTAACTGGGTTGTAGAAGTCAGATAGGTAGTCGCTCCATATAAAATACTGATACTCAGCTGCATCTGGTTAGACTGGAAGCCGACCCCAACATAGTTGAGAAAAGGCAGATGTTGAGGAAAGAAAGCACATAGGTTCATTATTAGTCATAGGTAATCCTACTGTCTCCTCATTATATAAAATCAAAAATACGTAACAAATACGAAATATAAATTAAAGTGTAGCTACTTATAACGTCGCTCGATGAAGTTGACTGCGACTACTCGATCACATTCAGTAAATTGACTTCGACGGAAACTTTTAAATTTAATTTGTGTTGTAGGATATTGATCCTATTCGACTGCCTATATATAAGTACTACTGTATAAATACTGGAGTGGGTCTATACAAGGTGTTGTTTTGCATCCTGGCTAAATTCAAGGAGGTAACTATGCTAATGATTCTCGACCCAAATCAATAATAAAATGGGTCGGTATTTTTGTTTTTTCATATTTACGCAAATCGATAAATATGACACCACACCACCATTTAGAATTTGACAATAATCGTGTCGGACACGTGGCGCCATCTATCAGAAACGGCAGTCTAACTTCCAGATATGCAGTCCGAGTTAGTAATTGAATACCGTATCATTGCTTGATGCACTGGCGCGCTTCTTTGTCCCAGACTATTACTGCCGGGGAAGAAAGCACAGGCTGTTTGCCGTGCCTTCATGTCGTACTGTTGCACGTGCTAAGTCGCCAATTCCTCGCACTCTGGCCGCGCTTAATGATCTCTTAGAGTCTAATCTAACTTGCGATCTGTTTGCGGATGGATGGATGAAGATTTTATTGGTATGTCAGAAGTACTGCGAGAGGAATTTATGAAAGTGTTGTTAACCTTCTTTTATTTAATGTTTCTACTTAATTTGATTTACTTGTTTGTATATGTGTTAATCTTAGTTACTGTAATTGGTTGTAAAAGCAACCGTTGTAATTAATTAATTAAATAAATAAATAAATAAATAAATCATAACAAATAAACAAGAAATAAAGGTACAGACGTACTATACAATGGTTGTAAGTAACATATGCGGTCCAGAAAAGTCAGGAAACTTTCCAAGAGCCCGGGGTAAGATTTGTCTTACCGTTGTTTCCCTGGAGGGAGATCCCCGTAATGTGATCGATCTAACTGGAGTTGACAGTGTGAGAAATAATCGTAGAAATAGGTACATATATATACTGGTGAAGTTTTTCGTACTTATTCTATTTCTGTGAGGAGTTTGTTGCTGCACAGTTTTGTTTATAACGATATTAGTGCTTTATAAAGTTCGTAAGTTTGTTTGGTTTAGGTTTTTTCTCAAAATCAGAGAAGGCGGCTTTTTGGTTTATCAAAGTATTTACTTACCTACTGTCATTTTCAACGTTCTATCTGTGGATTTGCCAATTCAATATAAGATTTTGACATCAGAAAGCAACAGCAATAGCAGGATTTTTGAGCTGAATAGTGACTACACAACACAGTAAATGTATTTTTATAAGACAGCTAGATTGTTTCTCTTGATGTAGTCGAGCTTCATAGTATCGGCGCTTTGGTGGTCGCCAATGTTGAATCTGGCTTTCAAAAAATGTAGTGAATAAAAATTGGAAACAGTTCAGTGGGGCGAACTTGTCACAAAAATCGTGCAGGCGGCAAGTAACGCTTATGCCATTTTAATAAGATTCATTGTAATAAAACTTTCGAGTAATTATGTCAATCCGTTGTTATTGCTGAATGTAGTCTCATTGTCTAGTAAGGCCCTTTTTTACGAATGACAAATCATCAAATGACCCCTCCTGCTCTGAGCGGAGCGGAAAGGACTGTCAGAGTTGTACTGACTAAAACCCATCCATGTTCCTTCTTAGCCCTTTATGTTCCAGGGCCACGGTATCTCTTTCGAACAGTCCCGCAACTCTGGCAGGCATCGACCCTCTCGGACCCCTTCCGATTTGCTGACATCACCTTGAGGCGTGCATGGAACACTATCGTGCCATCGATACGGCTTGTCGTCATAAGATGGAAGGACGGTGAGCTAAGATCGACAGACGGTGAGCTATCTAGCTAGGTCCTGAGGTACACACAAGAAGTGACGAAATACAATCTCTAGTAGGCGAATATAGTAAATTGATTCGTAATTATGCTCTAACACAGTAATATTTAGGTAAGGGCCATGTTTCCTTTCAATAAATAACATCACATTTCAGTTGCATTCATGAAACATTTTAAAATTTAAATCTCATACATATTTCAGCTACCACAGCCCAAAAACATTTGACGACATACAAGACAGTTGAAACATACGGCCTCAAAACAAGGCTCACTTTTTGCGCCATGTATCCCTAGCCGGCTTAATTTAATGCTAGCACATGAGAATTAGCATAATACGAAATTTACAATTCCTTTTCAGTACAACGACCGATGTGAAATTTGAAATGGCATACATGAAATGGTATTGATTGCAAATTGGAATGAAGTGGCTTTATTTTTTATTGTTCAGGTGGTGTTTCATACATTTTCTTACATTTGAAATTGTGAAACCTTATGGATATTTGCCGTAACCGTGGCGCACAAATTGACTTTGACTAAAATCCAACTCGATAACTCGATGTTAGTTGCATGACTGTTAATTTTGTGGTCGCAATCGCGACTGTTGAGCATGAGGTCTTGGGTTCGATTTCCGGGTCGAGAAAATCGTTATTGGGATTTCCCATCAGGAATTTATCAGTAGCAACCACAGAGTCTGAATTTGTACCTGGTTAATGGCATTAGGCTCGCACCATATTGTAATTTTTTTTAAATGTCCATGCTCGCAAATGTCCGTTCGCGCAAAAGTACATTTGCTCAAGTGTCCGATCGCGCAAATGACTGTTTGTGCAAAAGTCCTGTGGCGCTAAGGTCCATGCGCGCAAATTTCTATTCGCGCAAAGGGCTTCGCACAAATGCCTTCGCGCAAGTGTCCTTCGTGCAAATGTCTTTAATGATCCATATTATATGGGTCTTAAACATAACTGCTAAAATGTAGATTTACAATTAGGTAAATCTCTGCCTAAACCTTCAGGGATCACAGGCGTGATGATAAGTTATGTAACAAATATATACGTTGATTTTTAAAAGGCTCGGCCTACATATTCCTTACTTTGCTTTTTGTATTCTTAGAAACCTGCCCAATTTTATGATGATGAAAGACGAAGTAGTATTTATTTATGAAACCAAAATAGTTTGTTTGATGAACTCAATTAACACAATTTTGTGGTTCATAAACAGACATCAATAAATAATTATCATAAAACTAATCATTTACTTTGCTTTGAGGGAATTACAAATATTATTATTGCTCCTCAGAATATATTTATTTGGAACACCTACACAAAAATCACATCCTACGAAATCATGATTAGCTGAATGAAATGTCGGGTTAATTAGTGACTTACTAGCCGTTAGACTCCGATTCATGGGCAAAATCTACAAGGTGTTGTTTTGCACCCTCGCAAAAATTCAGGAGGATGTTACAAAAGACAAAATAAATATTCAATTTTAATTACGGTACCTAGTTTATTATTAATAAACGCTGGTTCTGGACCGCATTTAAAACACGGGTGGTTCACACTTACCGATTTCCGTAAATAAATAAAAAAATACCGACCCATTTTATTATTTATTCGGATCGAGAATCATTAGCATAGTTACATCCTTGAATTTGACGAGGATGCAAAACAACAGCTTGTATAATAGTAGGGTTTTTTTTCTATTATTGTACACCCTAGGAGGATGTTGTTAAGATTGTTTTTTACAATCACCTCATTCATTTTACCAATCAGTTTAACTGGTTAAAATTTGTTCAATTCAGTATTCACTTAGAAGTTCTTTTAACCCTTACATAGTTACATTTTGAACATCGAACTTTGCTCTAATTTCTTTAATTTGAAAATTACTATTTACTGGATATTCTTACACCGTCCAGATAGTTTTGTTTCATCTACCTAGCTTTCTCCCAACTATCGGCTTTCAGTCCAACATGCAGCTGAAAACCAGTACCTATTTTACATGCAGCGACTGCCTCCAAAACCTAGTAAGTACTGTAAGTATACGATGTTGTGTTTACTAGATGGCAAATACCGTCTATATACAAAGTATCACCACTGTTTTCCAATTTAAATTGAAACTTCGACTCCATAATTGAAACTCGCTTGGTAGCAAGAAGCTCTCCGTTCATCAGTTTCTTATTATTGAATCTGTAGTTCGGTATCGTCAGCTGTTGCATATTAATAAGAACAGCTACGAAGTTATCTAGACTGGTCTGGTATACTTGGAGTAAAATATTCTGCACCTCTCCTCTTGAATCCTTAGCCCTGTGTTAAGTTGTTGGATCCGGGGAAGCACCTGTTTAGATATTTACTGTGCATTGTTAATTTTTGTTTTTGGTTTATCGTGACTGCTAAGCAATGAGGTCTTGGATTCGATTCCCATGTCGGCCAAATTATTATTGTTTTTTTTTCGTTATGGATTTCTCAGTAACAGCCACGGAGTCTGGATTTGTGCCCAGTTGATGGCAATAGGTTGACCTTCTTACATGAGACTAAAACATAACTGGCGAAATGCGGGTGTAGGTACTATTTGCACCTCAGCGTAACCTCTTTGAGGATTTCAAGCGTGATGTTATGTTAATTTTGGAAAAAATCTTAGTTTTTGATTTTAATTCATTTATTCATTATCATGCATCCCGGAGAAAATAATAATAAATAAATAATAATAAAAGTTTATTTGGAACAACTTAAGTTTACAGATTACACAGGAAAAACGAAGATAGCTACAAAAGTAAAGTACTGTGGCGCAGCTATCAACGCCCAATTCTAAATAAATACAATCATAGACATTGTTCCAGATTAACCTAAAAGAAGTAAAATTATAAATTAAGAATTATAAAAAGAAGTGAAAAAAGTACAAACAAAATAAATAGTACACTAAGTGGAACGGTTACTATGTTGTTTATTCGTCATGAGTAAAATTTACTTACTTACCAGCAACTTTACACCTGTTGGTAATTTCCACAGTTTTGTTTTTACATTACCCACAAAGTAAATCCAAAATCTCTATTTCATTGTACATTGACCTAGTATATTTTTTCTAAATAAAATATTCCCGAAAATAATTTGCGTCCATATTTCAATATTTTTCAGCGTATAAACCGGTACTGTCGAAGGAATCAAAATGGGCCGAACGCAAGCGTGGTACATTTGATTTTTAGATTTTTCTGAAACACGTACAGGATTCAATCAGAACATTCACATTTATGACTTTTATTCAATTTCCCCGTACCGTCCGACTGCATAAAAAGTGAAATTAAACGCTTGTTCAAAAATATAGCTGAAATTAGAAATTCCTAAGGCAACAAACATATTTTTTTGATATTCCGATTGTGAAGACCGCGAATGTAAGTATATTATTTTTGTATCATACTAGTCCCAACTTACATATTTTATAGGAGTTTCGCTTCCTACATATTTTACGAGTGAGTAGTACTTAGGCATAATTTTAACTTAGGATGTTTCTTACTGGGATCAATTTCAGAAAGATACTCGTATTATCAAGAATCTGTCGGTTTTTACAATAGAATCATCATATCATTACTTTAAAAAATTCCTTAGCTGAAATAAGACGGTACGACTTTAAGTATGTCTACGAACTTTAAGCGACACGGATTTAGGAGAGGCCGTTGTTGTCTGTCTTAGTACAAATAACAAATCGTTTAAATTCCAGCAGTAGTACAAGTGCTAACAACCCAGCTATCGCAGCGCCATTAAGTCACTCATTTCCGTCACTTGTGTTGGCAAGAAGATAAGTGAGGACACGCTGTTTCCTCAATCCTAAACCTGCTACAAAATAATTCAGTACTCAACGACGACACAGTGTTTCGGTGTCTATGTTACCGTGAATATCTGAAATTCGTGAATCGAAAATCTACTAGCGAATGTCGACAAGCAAGCTCGCGAGTGAATGTCCGAATTGTTATATTAATTTACTTGAATCGGATATTCACCGGTGAAATCTTAACATGTGGTCAGGCGAACATCTTGGGATTAGTATGGGTCAAGAATAGTGAATATAATTCCATTCCTAATAGATATTAACTCAGTCGTCCTGGTGAATCTAAGTTTCTCGTTAGAGCCAGAAAATACAAGAAATCTGCTTATTCTGCACAGTAACAACACACGCACATAACAACAGGAGCTTAAAAGCCGCTTTTGCCAAAACATAAATACAAAAAAAAGTTTGACGATATTGTCTATTACCTGGTAAATGAACATCACCAGCGAGCTTGGTGATAGTTGACATACACCAGCCACTCTCAAGATACACCACATTTCGGATATTCACGGTAACATCAATAAATGCGAACGGTAGCAACTGTGTTCGTGTTTGTAGTCTACACTGCGATCGCGGTCGGCGACAGTTTGCACTTGATGCATATTAATGTATCGTCCCACAGTACTGTTCATACAGTTTGTATTATATCGGGAATAGGATCGGCTTTGTTTCGATGATATCGCATAATATTATTTTGATTGAATTTCAATATTCAACGGTTAGAGGTGTTTGACTATTCAACGTTTAAAAATAAAATGTTGTATTTTTGTTTCAGTTTGCCGTCGTCCCCTGTGTTTGAAAAGCTGTGTGAAATTTTCTGTGGCTTTTAGCAGTGTTTTGATTATCATAGTAGGTAATTCAAACCCCGTTTAAAATCACTAGATAGTACAATTACCGACAACACGTGGTCATGTCGTGTCCGAATAAAAAAAAGGCCAACGATTTCTTATTTGCTTTTATTTCATGAACACAAAGTAAAGGACTGCACTACCTACGCCGATTCCACGTATATTAATGTGATCAATTCCTTACAAAAAACCGTCTGAACCACGTGCCACACGCACTACAGTATTAACGCTACAACACCACTTGTTCCAAACTTTTCTCAAAACAAAGGTCTTAAAAAAACGAGCACCACTATTGCGAAAGTTATTGATATAATAATCCAGACGAGGCAAGGTTAGCCTATTAAATGATGCAGTTTATCCTCCGCCAACATCACCAAAGAGATTTGCTAAAGATGTAAGAGCAAATAAAAGGGACAGAAAACGTGGTTCATAAATATTTTATAACCTTTACGGGAGCTGAACTTCTTGAGTAGGAATCTATTGTGTTATAATGAGTGTGTAATATTATGTGAGTGAAAACGGATTATTTTATTGTTGAAAACTTACACAAGTTATCAATATATTTAATACTAGATTTTGCTTTTTGGTCTTGCAGACCAATCTATTCCTGTGGCAAATTTCATCCAGAGCCATACAGTAGTTTTTGCGTGAAAAAGTAAGAAACATTCCTCACAAACTTTCGCATTTATTATTAACTAGCTGTCCCACGCAACTTCGTCTGCGTCACATTTTCCACGATTTCGCAACATTTTTCATTGCTGCTCCGCTCCTATTGGGCGTATAAATGGAATGATGATATAAATGGATGAATAAATGGTGTATAAATGGGCTATCTAACACTGAAAGAATTTCTCAAATCGGACCAGTAGTTCCTGAGATTGGCGCGTTCAAGCAAACAAACAAAAAAACTCTTCACCTTTATAATATTAGTATAGATCGTAGGATGTATTTGTTGTTAAAAACTTCTCAGAAACTCATGACTTAAACGCACTTTTGTCACAAGGATCTATGGCACTCGACTGAAGTTGACCTGCCATTGTAAAAACAAGATGGCGGCCTTAGTAATTCAGATTTTGGGCATAGATAGAAAGTTGGTAGGTTCAAACTTTGCAAAAAGTATTCGGGTTTTAAAGTTCTTTTCATTTTAATATTGAATAATGCGTCTAGTGCTGCTAAATTGTTTGAAAATCTTTCAAGAACGTCTTATAAAAATAACCTATTTGAATGTCTTCCTAAGCACAGTCTGGTGAACAAACTTATCTAAGTTTGGTAATACGAAACTAACTTATTGTTCGATGAGTAAAATTGAGCAACTGTTCAAACTTAGTTCAATTTTGGCTTAGAGCTCATGATCGCATGCTTTAAAAAAATTGCAAAATATGCAGTCATATTTGAAATTGAATAAAAGGAGCTTGTGGCTATATAAAAACAGCCGCACGGGTCGATCTTTAAAGTTAAGCCGTGCTTGCCGAGGTTCGTCCGTGGATGGCTGACCATAATTACATACCGAGTTTCCACCGGACCTCGGAAAGCACGTAAAGCCTTTGGTCCTGGCTGTCATTTGTTGATCTTTGACAGTTGTTATGAGTAGTCAGAAGCCCAAAGTCTGACATCCAGTCTTACTAAGGGGTATCGTATTACCCAGCTTTGGGTTGTGGAGGTCAGATAGGCAATCGCTTCATGTAAAATACTGGTACCTCTCAGCTGCATCCGGTTAGACTGGAAGCCGACCCCAAGATAGTTTGGGAAAAGGCTTGGCAGATGATTTGAAATTGAATATTTAATATTTTTTAATAACTTCTGTTCACACTCTTTAAAATATAATGAAGTACGTACGTACGTTGCAGTCGTGTAACGGTTACTAATTGCAATATTAATACTTATCAATAATCTTAAATCGAGAGGGAAAGACCAAAGCAACGATGGATGCACTGTCTGAACGATGATATGTTTAGAACTGTGGTCACTGCTGGTATGACAACTAATATTGGAGTAGGTGTAGAAGAAGACGCTGCGTATTTTGCTGCCACCTTTTTTTTTACGGATTGGAAATCATCAAATTAATGATCCCTCCTGCTCTGGGCGGAGTGGAAGGGAGTGTCAGATTTGTACTGACTAAAACCCATCCATGTTCCTTCTTAGCCTTATTTGTTCCAGGGCCACGGTATCTGCCCAGCCCTGGAACACAAAGGGCTAAGAAGGAACATGGATGGGTTTTAGTCAGTACAAGCCTGACACTCCCTTCGGCTCCGTCTAAAAAGGGAAGAGGCATTCAAATTTGATGATTTCCCATCCTAAAAAAAAAAGAAGACATATAGCTGCCACCTCAAATTATAATGATGATGACAAACATTTAATTTCACGCTTGTAATCCCAGAAAGGCTAGGCAGAGGTTTAATACCCATTAGTACACCCACATTTCATCAGTTATGTTTAAGTCTTATGTAATAGGCGAGCCTATTGCCACCGACCGAGCTTAAATCCAGACTGCTACTGAGAAATCCCAGATGGATAAAACCAAAATCATTTAGCCCAGCCTGAGAATCAAACCCAAGACCTCATAGTCAGTAGTCGTGCTTGCGATCACTTGAATCTTCCTGTAATCCTTACAATGAATTTAAAATATTTATGGATGAGCATATTCATAACATAATTTTCATCAACATTCGCTTCCAAATCATGTCATGACAAACGTACCAGTTGAAAATTCGCCTTTCATGTTATATATTCCATAACGGTATAATCACAGCGTACATTATGCAGAAGGGAATTAGTTTACTGTTTCATGAACTATCAGATCTCCAGACACGTCTGATTTCATGAAATTGGAGAATCAATTTATTGAACTGTTGTTCAATTACAGTTCCCTAATTTTAGGTACATGCTAGGTTTCACCAACCTCTTACTATAAGTCTGCCTAGTAATAATAACAAGGATTGATTACCGCTTGGCCAAAAAAGTTGACTAAACTTGACAAAGTTCAATCTTCAAAATGTACTTGCTCCCAAGATATTAAATCGCTGCGCTACACTGGGATTTTTTCAAGTACCCAAACATAAAAAATCCGGAACAACTACCTATAGACCGTGCAAATTCTTGTTCCCAGAGGGAATCGAACCCGCGACACGCAGCGCAGCAGCCACTGCGCTAAACGTGAAAACGTCAAAAGAGTTACACAAAAATTGCAATAATAAAGCAATGAGAAGTTGAATGGTGTTCAAACCAGGAATATTTTTTATATTATCAACAAGCTGTGCCCGCGCGTTTTATTATTACAAACAGACACCAATTTTATTTATTTGTATGTATAGATATGTATTTAATAAGTAGCATATTATGATTTCGTACCTAATGAGTTAATGACCTTGCTTAATGAGTATGTTTTCCACATAAACTACTGGCCAATCCAAAATCAAATCATCATACAAAACAATAAAGAAATCCCCTCTCCAATGAACTCGAAAACAAACCTGTTCCACCGTAGCAGTACAGAGAAACTTACAAAAGAATACATTTAGCGTCGTCTATGCGTTACGGGAATACGTATTTGCCTCTTAAACTGAGGACAAACGATGCAGCTGGGAAATCTGTAGTGCTGAGAACGCAATAGAAACTGACTTTGGTATCGTAAACGCAAGAGATTTGTAAAGCAAACTTGCTATCAACGCTTGATAAACGGTGTTTGTACGGGGAGCTGAATCTTGGAACCTGGCTGCAAGTTCTCAGTAGAACAAATTGGATCAACAATACTGTTTGGAAGACGGACTTCCAAATGGTAGATATTGTTGTTCAAGAAGATGGGAAGTTTCTTGCTTTAGTAATTTGGTGACGTGAATCAAACTATTAATCTTTGAAAACTCATATTACTGTGACAATTTCAAAAGTGACTCAAAAGTTTCTCTGATGCTGTCAAATATAAGTTTTACAGAAATTTTAATAGATGTTGAAACCGATATTGTTAAATATGAACAAATTATAATTCGACTCTTTTAAAACCATACTTAAAAAATCACCAATGTATTCCTCGTTGATTGAACCTATTTCAAGTTCCTACATGACACTCATACTAGACACTTGAGATCATCGGAGAATTTGAGACTTTTGATGCCGGCACATTCCACCAAATTTTATGACCAGTCCTTCACGGTCCAGGCTGTCCGTTTATGGAACGAATTGCCGGTGTCGGTAAGACAAGCACAGTCACTCGTTACTTTCAAAAGCTTAGTTACAAATCATTTTCAGTCTCAGTAATTTCTTTGAGTCAAAATTTGTCACTATTCTAGTTTTTTTTTTCCATTTAAAGTTAAAAACACACAAATAGCTATATATATTTATGTATGTATTATATTTATATTATACATGTATATGTTTATATATGAAGTAGATAACTTTACTTTTGTTATTTTGTTTAATTGTTATGTTGTTGTTTTGTTTAAAATTTTTGTGTAGAGTACACCACTGACTACCCCCTTTTAATCTTTTTATTCCGTAATGTCCATCCAAAGGTTGTCTGGAAGATATCGCTATAAGCGATAAGACCGCCGTTGTAACCATAACATTGTAAAATTTGTAAACCCGTTATGTTTGATTTTTAGTGTACAATAAAGTATTATTCTATTCTATTCTATTCTATTCTATTCTATTCTATTCTATTCTATTCTATTCTATTCTATTCTATTCTATTCTATTCTATTCTATTCTATTCTATTCTATTCTATTCTATTCTATTCTATTCTATTCTATTCTATTCTATTCTATTCTATTCTATTTAGCCCAAGAAACAGTTCTTATAGGATCTTTATTCCTAATTAATATCACCCTGCCAGAGTTCACGTTCCAAAAAAACTAACATCGTTAAAATGTTTTGCATGTCGTAACGAAGCGGCTTCCACTAGCTGTGTTTTCAATGCAACGGCGGTACTTTTAACTGTGACAATATTTTCTACTTTTCGCTTTGTCGTGCCGGCTTAACGGTTTTAATTTCATGAAGTCACGACATAAAGCTGTGTGATGTGTGAAATCCAAAGCGTTGTTAGAAAACGAGCTAATATACTAAGTTAAAATGTATCATAAACTAACTAGTACACGATGCCTTTTTGAATAAAAGAAACCACTATCTATACATAGGTGGCACAAACAGCCTGTAATGTTCCCACGGCTGGGACTTAGTACTCCTCTCTATGGCAGAGAGCGTATTTGCCATAATCCAATACGCAAACCCAGTGTAGTGCTTCTATCTTGTTTTATATTAGTCTCACAGGAGCGAAAAGTTTGGACGGAATTTAAAGAGAGAGACAGAAGAAAATTAAACAGAAAAGAAGAAAATTAGTTTATACTTACCCTCACCACATTAGTTTACCGTCATAATACATCCCAAATGTTATGTCCTGTTTATTTTCCATTTTTTTTTAAATCATATTTTTAATAAAAATTAAAAAGAAACCTAAATTAATTACCTATTAAGAACTTTTAGCATGAAACATTATTATATTCTGTATCTGGGAAAGGGCGTTGTTAGCTGCGCTATAGTTTATACTTTTGCAGCTTCCATCGATTTACTTGTTGTACCTATAGATGCTGGCGGGAAAAATTCCGAATCATTCCCGTCGAATACTTCGGAAGTATTCCGAAATATTGCGAAACTTTGGGAATATTTCAACTGTCAAAAAAAAACCAGGAAAATCGACCTTATTTACCTATTTCGCGCTTAGTAAAGGTAGTTGTAAATTATATTATCTTTAGTTGTGTTGTGAGCGGTAGGTATATTAACTAAACAATAATTAACTCACCCACCACACCACAAACAAACACGTTTATTCCCATTGAATTATTCGGAAACATTCGATTGCGGGGTACGAATCTTTCTCGCGGGGGGGAAAACTTCTCCGGGGAGCATCTCCCCTCTTACCGCACCCCGCACCACCATCGCCTGCACGCACGACTCGTGGCAATCGGGCGCGCGCGGCGCGGCTGCAGCGGCGATCGATGCAAAATACGATTTTTCAGCAAAAAAAAAAGAAACTTAAATAAATTCATTTTGAATAATTCCGATTTAAAGAAACTTTCCCAGAAGTATTCCGGAATTATTCCGAATGTTTCAGAAGTTTTGCAACTATAGTTGTACCTAGTCATATGTGTCCCGAAATAAACTTTTATTACTCATTTTATTTATTAATTTCTATAGACATTGAACGCGTACACAAGGTTTTATGTCCGTGTTATTAACCGTTGAGGAGTTCACTCGTAAGGAGGCGATCATGGGAACAGGATTACGTAATGTCTCTCATAAAATTGTATTGTCACCAGGAATAAAGGTCTGTGCAAAACTACAGCTTAATCGGTTATGGGGTAATCGTTTGAAATTCAGTTACAAGATAAATATGACCAATACATACTAACTAACAAGGCAAGTTCAATAAAAGTCAGCTAAAACTACAACATAAGCACTAAGATACTTCAGAATAATTCCTAAAATGAGCGATAATGTTTTCACAGACGAGTGTCAGCTCAAAACTTTTTCTCTAACTACCCTAACCTTCATATAAGAAGATTGATGCGTCACTCACACACAGAACCGAAAGAATAACTGGATACATTCGTTTTTTTGATTGATCAATCGAATCCAGACTGTCCACTGTGAGGGATAAGTTTCATCAATCATCTGTCACCAATCTAGTGACCGGTCTTCGACAGGTCGGCAGTTTTTCCATGTGTGAAAGATTGCTTGTAATCTGTGTTTTTTTTTTTTGAGATATGAAAATTGCATTTTAGTTCAATCAATGTGCTTATAGTTTCAGAAGCAAATGTTGGATGAACATAATAATTGTCATTGTGTCAATGTCATTGACCATCGGAATGCCGAAAAAAGAGGCCATAGCAGTACCTATTATAGTAAAACTAGCTTCTGCCCACGGCTTCGCCCGCGTTTCTCGGTAATTGCCCGCGTATCACACTACCGGTATAAAAAGTATTCGATGTCCTATTTCAAACTATTATCTATACCTGTGCCAAATTTCATCCAGATCCATTCAACAGTTTTTACGTGAAAGAGTAACAAACATCCATCCATACTTACAAATTAACGCGTTTATAATATTAGTAGGATAACGTTTAACTAACTGAATAACAAGAATACTGACACTGGTATAGAAAACATCACGTCTATAATCTTCGAAAGGTTAGGCAGAGGTGTAACTAATAGCCACATTTCGCCAGTTATGTTAACATCCCATGTAATAGGGGGCCAGCAACTGGGCACAAGAAATTCCTGATGGAAAAACACTTTGCCCAACCCGGGAATTAAACCCAGAACCTCATACTCAACAGTCGCTCTTGAGACCACTTGAACAACGAGGCAGTTGATTCATTTTTAGGGTTCCGTACCCAAAGGGTCAAACGGGACACTATTACTGAGACTTCGCTGTCCGTTCGTCCGTCCTTCCGTCCGTCCGTCCGTCTGTCACCAGGCTGTATCTCGTGAACCGTGATATGTAGCCAGTTGAAATTTCTCTCTGGCTCCCATATAAAAAAGTGAAGAGAAGTTTTTGCTCGTTTTTATAAATAATGGTACGGAACCCTACGTGCGCGAGTCGGTCTCGCACTTGGCCGGTTTTTTTTTCATTCTGTTATCTCCATAAACTCTAGCCATTGTAATCAAATATCGTATTGTTTCGGACATAGACACTGCCACAAATATCATACGCCCAAACGTTGATTGGATTACTGTGGCCTACAAATAGCCATAGGTTAAGCCAGCTGTCAGTTTTTTAGCCATCTGTCTGTCTGTTACGTTACGTCTATCAAAGGTCGTATGACGGGGAGCTTAACTTGTTATCCGAAGCCAGTGCAGCTTAACCTAGTGGATCGATGGACAGGTTTTCAACTACAGTGAGCTCGTCTAATCTCTCTATGTAATATTTATGTGTGAAAGTTTGTGAAGATGTTTGTTACTCCATTACGTTTAAATGGCTGAGTGGTTTTGGGTGGAAATTGACACTCAAGTATTTCAAAACTTAGTTATTAAAACATTGAATATTTTTATTTGGTTATACAAAACAGTCAGCCTAGCAAAGTTTATATTATGAGTAAATTCACAGACACCAATGATTTGACAATAATGCACGTTTTTTTACTGACTCCAGGCAACTTGATTCTGAACTTTCGGCACTAAGCCTAGCCAAGAGTCGAACATCCAAACGCACCTTTATTTAGACATCCGTTTAAGTATTGCTTAGCGTTAGTGAAACAGGCGTAAATGTTACCTATAATCAATACCACTTGCATGGTATTATGTGGCTTCAGATTGACGCAAACCTCAATTTAACCATCAATAGTTATAATATCGATAACTTCCAAGTAATCGTACTATGCAATGTAGTACAGACAATCATCATCATCATCACCAGCCTATATTGTTCCCACTGCTGGGACGCAGGCCTCCTCTCTATGAGAGGGAATGGGCTGTAATCCACCACGCGGGCCCAGTGCGGGTTGGTAGATGTCACATGTCTTTGAATTTTTAGTTCTAGAACATGCCGGTTTCCTCACGATGTTTTCCTTCACCGTTTTTGAGGGCAGCGGTGATGAAATAAATTACACAAAGTAATGCGCCTGCCTGGGTTCGAACCTACGACTTACTGCTCGTAAGTCGGGGCTGCTACCACTGGGCCACCGCTGCTCTCGTACCATTAACCATCAATAGATATAATATCGATAACTTCCAAGTAATCGTACTATGCAATGTAGTACAGACAAGCCGTCTTCCAATTACGAGGAATTTCCGTGAACCGACTCATACATAGAACTGTTTAACGTCGGTTTACCTACACTGTACTGTTTCAGACTACAGAGTCTTATTGAGACCTAAGATATTGATAACGCTGTACGTGGAAAGAGCTGGGAGTATACAGAGGTGAATTTTGAAACGGGGCAGTAAGGATGGGTATCATAACCGTTGCAGTCAAAAGAAAGCTACTGCCTCATTTTAAAATTTCCTCTTGTTGGTATATAATATATATTGATGAATAAGAAAAGCCCCTTTTTATGTCTGTAATGACCGTCTACACGTAGACCTTAGTATGCCCACTGTCCTTCAGTTTATGAAACGGCTTTCGAAGCGTTTCTTCGATAACGCCATTAAACACCGTAATACCCTGATCGCAGCGGCCACCCGTTACGAACCCTCGCGCATTAGTTCAATACGCCGTCCGAGGCATACTCTCGTCACCCCCGATGATGCTATCACCCTCCTCCAGGAGAGTAGCAAAGAGACTAGTACTCTTAAAAAGTTCAGACGCAAACCGTCGTCTTTCCGACCTCGTCGAGGTCCGTCGCGACGTCCCGGTCCTTGCCCTCCCCGACCCTCGCTCGAGCCAGCCCGCGATGCTGTGCCAGTAGTTTTAAATCAGTCCTTAAATAATGATATCATTCAGATCCAGCCTGTCCCCGTGTTATTATGCCCTGGCTGGAGGCCTTACTCTTAAGGCATCCACAGGATAGTCCGGTTAAGCAGACGACAACCTCATAGGTTGAACTGCGAGATGCCAGTCACAAAAAAAAAAGATAATAAGAAAATTACAAAAAAAAAAATATGTGTACTGTATATACGTTTTACATACATACATAACGGCGTTAGGCAGAGGTGTACCTAATCGTACCTACACGTACATTTCGCCAGTTATGTTTAAGTCCAATTTAATAAGGGGTGAGCCTATCGCCATCAATCGGGCACAAATCCAGACATAGTTGCTGCTACCGAGAAATTAAAGAACACAATAATGATTTGCCCGACTAGGGAATCGAACCCAGGACTTGATGCTCAGCAGTCGCAATTCCGATCAATAGACCAACGGGACAGTGTATGTATTGCCTTTTTGTATCTAAAGGTCTTTAAAGTTATTCATACTAGTCTATGAACATTCTTTAAACTTCTTTAAAAGAAAGATAGAATATTTAATATTCACTTGGTCTCTTTTCAGTCTCAAATTTTAGGCCAGTCTTTTTAACCGAATAACCTTGAAAAAACCTTAAGAGCGTCACGCCTTACGATATTTCATACAAACTTACATAAGTCCTTATTTTACGAAATTCAAACGCATAAGCATGATACATAGGTCTAAAAAGTTACTAAAAATTATTTTCGAGAAATAGTGTTACAGCTAAATTAGACCGATTATAAAATTATCTATAAAAACAGAAATTTCTAATTATCTTTTTTTTAAAGACATTTAAAATGTTTTTAAGTAACCTTTTAGAGCTATGTAACCTGCTTATGCGTATTAAGTTTAATTAAAATTGAAAATAAGGGCCTGAAAGTTTGTATGAAAAGCCGTAAGGTGCAAACCCTCATACAACCATCTTCGAAACAAATTGCCTTTTGGATTGCCGCTAAAAAGCAAGGTTATTCGAAGATGGTTTAAACGATAGTTTACACAATACAAAAGCAAAATCATTACACAGCTATTGTATGACTCCCAGCTATAGCAAGTCTACTACACAGTAAGCAAACCTCAGCGAAAGGGAACTGGAAACAGAATCAACACTGAGTGCAGCCGAATGGAATCTGAGCCAAAACTCAAGTGGCTTTGAGTCGGATGCGTTTAATGTTAGCTGAACAACAAACCGCCGTGGTTTCATCGTTGCCTAGTACGAGGGTAACGATTTTGTACGTCATTTTACAATGTTTGTCATTCTGGAAACTAATGAAACACTAAAATAAGTAGGTGTAGTTAAGGCGAGATACAGTGGGTTTCTTGCTTGGATTTCGAAGCTAGCTACTTATTTCAGTTGAATTCATTTACTTTTTATGAGTTTAGAACTTTAAAGGTTTTAAAACTTAACTCAAACTATCAACGATTTGAATCTCAAAGCGTCACCATTTATCACGTGCTCAATTTAAACAAAACGGATCACGGGAGAAACCGTGTCTGTGGACCTTTGAGTGTCTACAATAATATAATGCAACAACATTGCAGAATGGGATTTGCCATAATACACAAAAAACACTTGTGTAGGAGTTTGGGTGTGAATTTGAAAGAACTTACCAGCGAACTCCCGCTCACTGCCTCGCGCACCTCATGGGCTCGGCGTAATGCAGTCGTCCTAAATCCAGCTAAAACTCGCTTCACATTTATTTCCACAGGGGTTGGTTAATGTTATTGTTCGTATCTTGGAGGGGTTGTAGCACAAAACACTGAAGGACCACTTCTTATTAGAAGAAAGTTTTTTCCTCGCCTGGAGCACGTTACTTTACGAGTTGTGTCGATTGGTACAAGTGAAAATCCACACGGAAGCGCGGCGCTGCTGTCGCCCTTCGTAGACCAATTGGATTGCTCAGCGAATAGACGATGAGCAAGCCGGCAAATTAATCAAATCACATACCTTTTTACTACACACAAAGGCTTGAGTACTAGATGTGGGATGAAAAGAAAGACTATCTAAATTCCTGAGATTAAATACAGAAAGTAGGTACCTAATACCTATCATAAAGAGAACGGTACGTAACATGCCGCTCGCCTTAAAAGAATAGATTTCTTTTAACTTTTGGTTATAGACATTATAAGAATGTTTCACTCGAAAGAGCCATGAAAAATAATACAGAAACATGAAAACGAAAACTTAAATTTACTCTTACTCTAGATTCCCTAACTAAGATTCGTAACAATATTAAGTAAAACTTACAAAATAATTATTCCAAGGGCAAAGGACATATTTTAACTACTGAGCGTTTCACAAAAGTTTTACCCATTTGTAAAGTTACGACACGAGTAACATTGTCGGAACCCGGATGAAGAGCATGGACACGAGCCAGTCTCCACTGTAATGGTGGCAAATGATCATCACGTACAACGACAATAATACCTTCACGGAGTTGCGAGCCGCGATCTCGGAACCATTTACTACGCTGTTGAATTTCGTGTAAATATTCACGACTCCAACGTTTCCAAAAGTGTTGCACACATTGTTGCACTCTACGCCATCTAGTGAGTCGATTTGGAACGTTCTCGAATAGTGGAATATCTGGTAGGGTCGTCAACGGACCTCCTATTAAAAAATGCGATGGTGTTAAGGGTAACGGATCTAATGGGTCTGCACCTAATAAACAAAGTGGACGTGAATTGAGAACCGCTTCTATTTGACAAAGAAGGGTGTGCATCTCATCATAAGTTTGAGTTTGCGTACCGAGGACTCGATATAAATGGTGTTTGAAACTTTTAACACCGGATTCGAACAGGCCACCAAAATGCGAGGCATACGGGGGTTGAAAATGCCACGTGATGCCTTGTTCTAAAACCTTACAGTTAAGAGTAGCTTGAACAGAATCATTACGTAAAAAAGTATACAATTCTTGTAGATAATTATTACAACCAACAAAGTTCCTTCCACAATCAGAGTAAATGTCAGTGCATAAACCTCTACGGGATGTGAAGCGTCGCAAGGCTGCTAAAAATGCTTCAGTTGACAACTCGGACACGAGTTCGAGATGTATGGCCTTGACGGACATACACACAAAGACAGCTACATAACATTTAATAATTTTCGCATTTCGAACTTTATTTGCCCGAACGTAGAACGGACCCGCGAAATCAACAGATGTTTTTAGAAATGGCCGCTCGGGGCGCACTCTGACGGCCGGTAGTGGACCCATGCATGGTTGCGGATTCACGGGGCGTGCACGGAAACACCGAACGCAGCGATGTATGCGCGTACGTATAGCGTCACGACTAGACATTATCCAATAATTTTGAAGTATAAAGTATTGCACGGATTGTGGACCAGCATGTAGATGCGTGATATGTGTATGGTCAATGATTAAATCTGTGAGATGATGTTTCTTAGGCAGAATTAATTGGTGTTTGGAAACAAACGGTAAAAGTGATTTGTGAATCCGCCCACCTACACGCAGATTATTTTTGTTATCCATAAAAGGGTTTAGTCGACGTAGTTTGATTGATGGATATTTTCCATGTGAAATATTTTGAATGTCTTTCTAAAAAACATGAATGCTGAACTAAATGGATAAGTCGATTTAAACAAAAATTAAATTCGGACACAGTTATGTATTTTGGATAGGAAATGTGAATCTTCTTACATTTATTATAGAATCGGAACAACAATCGGAGCAACAGTGCTGTTATTCGAACGAGTTTGCCTAGAGTAGAAAATCTAGTGATATATTCGACCACGTCAGGTGATGCTGAGGTTGAAGAGTTTGAAACTATAGAAAACGGTAGATTACGTTTGTCTTCAGTAACTTCTGGTATTTTATTGGGGCTTGGCCAGAAACTAGAACCACGCGCGAGCCACCAGGGACCATGGAGCCACATCTCATTTTCTATAAAACTTGTAGGAAGCATTCCTCGAGAAGGTGCGTCAGCTGGATTGTCAGCCGATGGAACGTGTCTCCACGTATTGGCCGGAAGCCGGGATAAGATTTCACTAGTGCGATTCGAAACGAATGTTTTCCACTCGTGTGGTGGAGAACCAAGCCACGCTAACACGATGGATGAATCGGTCCACGCGTACACGTGTTCACAGTTTATGTGCTTATCATACGCACTTCTAATTCTATCAATCAACTGTGATAACAAGACGGCCGCGCATAACTCAAGTCGCGGGATCGTAAGAACCGGTTTTATAGGTGCTACACGCGTTTTTGCGAGAAGAAGAAATGTTTTAACGTTATCACTATTATCTGATATACGGGCGTAAACACACGCGGCGTAAGCCCGCTCGGAAGCATCGGAAAAGCCGTGAATTTGAATGACATTCACGTTTGCAAAAACGAAACGTGGAATTTGAAATTTTGATAATAATGGTAACTCTTTAAGAAACTTAGACCAAGCATTTAAAATATCTACGGGAGGTGACTCATCCCAGTCGACCCCTGACATCCATAACAACTGAATAAGATGTTTCGCGTAAATAGTTACAGGAGATAACCATCCCATTGGATCATAAATTTTGGCTATTTGTGATAGTATAGACCGTTTTGTAATTTTATCAGTAGTTGATTGAACGCTGAAAGTGAAAGTATCAGATTTAGGATTCCACTGAAGTCCTAAAACCTTTATTTGTTTGTCATTCTCCATCAGAGCGAAAGAAACGTTATCAGGCCGCTCGCCCTGACAGACTGACGTTTGTAAAGCAGCGAGTAACGCTGGCGAATTGCTCTGCCACTTCCGTAGTTCGAAACCAGCCGACGTACAAATACCTACTAACTCACGCTGTAGAACCAATGCCTTTTTTACGTCGCCTGCTCCGGTGACGATATCATCAACGAAAACCTGGTCCAGGAGAACCTTAGAACCTAGCGAGAAGTTAGCGGCTTCATCCCGAGCTAACTGTTGAATAGTACGAAGGGCTAAGTACGGTGATGAGCTGACCCCAAAAGTGACGGTTCGCAATCGATAATCAAGCAACGGTTCCGTTGGTGATTTACGCCACACAATGCGTTGAAAATCCCAATCGGACTGTTGTAATTTAATGTTTCTGTACATCTGCTTGATGTCGGCAGTGACAGCAATAGCATGGACACGAAAACCTAATAAAACGTCTACTATATCCTGGTGCAATTTCGGACCAGTCAGTAGCACATCATTAAGTGAGATTCCATTAGAAGTTTTACAACCCGCGTCAAAGACGACGCGCGTGCGAGTAGTCTCACTAGATTCCTTGACCACGCAGTGGTGCGGAATGTAATAGCAAGTAGCTAACGAAGTAGGTATATCAATTCGCTCCATGTGACCGAGTTCCAAGTACTCCTGGAGGCACGCATGATACTCTACCTTAAGCTGAGGATTACGTTCTAAACGATACTCTAATTTTCTAAACCTGGAGACTGCCGTATCCCGTGATTCGCCGAGAGCGGGAGCATTAGGTTTGAAAGGAAGTGGAACGACATATCGCCCAGCTTCATCGCGAGTATGTGAATTTACGTAGATAGATTCACACAACGCTTCGTCGGGACTTAGGATTCTCCTTTCCGGAAGAGACTCCAATTCCCAGAATCGTCTCAGATTGATGCCGTCATCGTATGATGAGCTAAAGCTACTGAGGCACACTTGAAGTGAAGTAGGTATATTTTGGTTACATGAAATGTCACCCATCAATAAATAACCAAAGATACTGTTCATAGCCATCGGTGAACCGGGTGGACCCTTGATCACGTGACCTAATAGAACTTGGGATAGTATATCCGCACCTAGAAGCATTTCCACTGATTGTGGAAGATAAAACTTAGGATCAGCTAAATTTAAATTCTGTATGTGTGCCCATCCCGTATAAGGCAACGTCACACATGGCATACGTGAAATAAGATTGGATAAAATTAATGCATCAACTGAAATTGAAGGTTGTTCCCCGTGCGTAGGAGTGATATGACATGATACTATACCCTTTGGTAAAACAGCTGAGACTTCGGACCCGCCGATACCGAACACGGGAACGTGCGCTTGCCTACGGTGTAAACCTAACCGCTGTACACAAGCCTCGGTAATAAAAGTCGCTTGACTCCCTGTGTCAATAATACACCGAACTGTGTGTTTTTGTGGGCCAACATGAACATTGATGAGTGCCGTACATAAGAGCACCGTACTCGCTCTAACTGACGGAGCAATGGATTGCGAATCGTTCGTGCGATCGTGTCCCGCATGATTTACCGCAGTCAGTGCGGCGGCCTGCGAAGTACTGGGCACCGCTGTCTCCATCGTTTCGTTTACGGGAAGTGAAATAGCAATATCTCTCGTACCAACTTCATTAATAACTGATAAGCTGTGAGACTTTTCAAAATGAATTAACGAATGATGTCGTTTATGACATGAACGACAGACAAAATTGGATTTGCATTGTTTTAAATCATGACCGACATGTAAACAATTGAAACAAACGTTTTTGTTTTGAATGAAAGAATACCTATCACGGGGAGATAAATTAAGGAATTTGGAACATTTTGTCAACGTATGTTGAGCATCACAACATAAACAATTACCTTTTAGATTATTTTGTTTGTTAGACTGTAAGTCTGTTATATTCGAACTCGATGACGTGACGTTGGCTGCGAGCGCGCGACGCGAGCCTTCGTAACTGCGCGATGGTGTCGTCGCCGAAGTCCGACAAGTACCTACCTTTTCAAGATTATTATTTTTATTGTGTGGGTAAGAGGAGAATTCGTTTGCGGCTAACTCGCGTTCTAAGAAATTTAGCAATGTATTTATGTCGGGTAGGTATGTCCGATGGTTTGGATAGTGATAATTCGAAACGTTTTCGAATACTCGCTGGAATTTTACGTAATAAAATCGTCACTAATATGAAACTCCATTGATCTATCGGAAACTGCATCGCCTGCAATGCCTTGATGTTTTCTTGATAAATATTTAGTAAATTTCTTAGACTTTGAGTCATTCTCTCGGTGCTAGGTTCAATATCTAATATTTTTTCGAGATGTTTCGTGGCGATAGCCCGTTTGTTGTTATACCGAGAAACCAAAATATCCCACGCAACACTATAGTTTTCGTCTGTAATTGGTATCGATTTAATAAGGTTGTAGGGTTCATTCTTTAATGACAGTAATAGATAACGAAACTTCTCTGTATCCGTGTAAGTATTTTTGCCGTGTATTAATGAATGAAACAAATCGTAAAATGGAGGCCAATCCGTGGTCTCGCCTGAGAAAGTAGGCATTGGAAGAATAGGTAATCTACTTGCACAATAATTATTATTAGAATTAAATGGAACATGTGTAACTACTGAATTATTCATCGACGTACTAGACGACATTCTTCGTTTACGCTCATTATCCTCTTCTTTAAGTTTGTCTAAGTGAACACTAATTGCGTAATAACAGTCATTAAAATTGTTACGAATCTGTTGTTGTTCCTCCTTGTCGAACGAATTAGACTTTATCAAGACCTTTTCTATTTTTGCCTGAAGTTTGAAGAACTTTCTTTGTTGTAAAGTTAACTCTTTTGATCGTGACCTAAACTGTTGTTCGTCTGAATCTATGAACTTTAGAGTACGTTGGAGATCATCGAGAATAATCTCGCGTTCGAAAATATCTTGTTGAATTAACTCCGCCATTTTGGACGCGTAACGACGCAAACTGAAGAAGTTAAGAAAATAAGAACACTAGGAATATTAACCCCACACCAAGCACTCAAATGAATCCGGCTCGTAGGGCCAAACAATTATGTGTAGGAGTTTGGGTGTGAATTTGAAAGAACTTACCAGCGAACTCCCGCTCACTGCCTCGCGCACCTCATGGGCTCGGCGTAATGCAGTCGTCCTAAATCCAGCTAAAACTCGCTTCACATTTATTTCCACAGGGGTTGGTTAATGTTATTGTTCGTATCTTGGAGGGGTTGTAGCACAAAACACTGAAGGACCACTTCTTATTAGAAGAAAGTTTTTTCCTCGCCTGGAGCACGTTACTTTACGAGTTGTGTCGATTGGTACAAGTGAAAATCCACACGGAAGCGCGGCGCTGCTGTCGCCCTTCGTAGACCAATTGGATTGCTCAGCGAATAGACGATGAGCAAGCCGGCAAATTAATCAAATCACATACCTTTTTACTACACACAAAGGCTTGAGTACTAGATGTGGGATGAAAAGAAAGACTATCTAAATTCCTGAGATTAAATACAGAAAGTAGGTACCTAATACCTATCATAAAGAGAACGGTACGTAACACACTAAATACCTAAAAATCTAGGTCATATACCTATATTTACTGAGGTATAACAAAACAGTTTTTACGATCTCAGTCTCATCAATATCCTGCCCTATCGAGCTCAATTTAACCAAAACGGATCACGGAAGAAATCCTTTCTGCGGCAAGTATCTACATCAAATTATTGAAAAAGCAAGACACATCGGTATTTGCCATAACCTCGAGCATTAAACACTGATCCCTAAACATCTAGATCAAATACCTACACCGGCCTACACAGTTTCCTGTTGAAAGGTACCACAGAGCACAACAAACCGGTAATACAAGACAGTAAATCAAAGCTCGGTTCCGTTGAGCTTGCATTGACATCGTGCCGGAACAAGTGAATATTAATGTGGGCGTTTCTAATGAGAGCTCGATTGACATGGAAGCATGAAGCTCAAGGTTTTTAACAAAACTCATAACTATTAACAACCTGAATCTTAAAGCGACACCATTTAACTCAAATTGATTTAAACCAAAACGGATCACGAAGGAAATCGTGGTAATACAAGACAGTAAATCAAAGCTCGGTTACGTCGAGCTTGCATTGACATCGTGCCGGAACAAGTGAATATTAATGTGGGCGTTCCTAATGAGAGCTCGATTGACGCGGAAACATGCTGCGTTAAACATCTAGTTGTGGACGGAGATTAATTTTGTGTGTACTGTTTGGGATGTGTGATTTATTATTATATATTTATTGTTAATATTATATTATCATTTATTTATTTCTGTACATATAATTTACATTTTTAAATGTTTCTGTATAAAATAATATTAAAAAAAAACACATTTAAAATATAAAATTGTACCCCACCGGTATCGGGAACAGGGTCCAAGCTACGGTAAGGTCAGGGCTCCAGAGAAAGGAACCTCCTAACAACACGAGCCGTGTCCAAGAGTAACGCTTTCTGAATCAAGCCCTTGATCCAGCTGCCTAACGAGAGCCTCATCAGATATTGGTCGAGACACTTGGCAATTAAGCCATTGGCTGATACGACTATCGGCAAAATTATTGCAGAGTCATATTATTACGAGGTGGACAAGACCAGCGACCACATTAGCCCTGGATCGAAAAAATTTGAAGTCATGGGGAAAGGCCTTTGCCCACCAGTGGGATGACGCAGGCTAACAATATCAGTTGACTATTTTGTATTTACTGAATTGATTGATTAAATGGTATGGTGGCTTATAAATCCTTAGCGTTAGCTCACACCGAGACGCGACGCGACGCGACGCTGCGCGCACTCTTTTAAAGAGCGATTCAAAATATAACTTTATTTTCTACGCGCTGCGTGGCGCAACGTATTCTCACAACGAAATGTGTATCTTTTCGTGAAGAAAATAAAGTTAAATTTTAAATCGCTCTTTAAAATGTGCGCGCAGCGTCGCGTCTCGGTATGAGCTGACCCTAAGAGTATTATCGTTTATGATTCGCAAGTCATCAGGCAGATGTGTACCGTATTTAACCGAATTTTGATGAATTACTTAAATTGTTGAAAATTTGAATAAAACCTGTTAAGGATGCTTTCGGTTTCAAACATATACCTTACAGTTTATGCTGTTTATTGTTGTTATTGTTTCAAAATAATCAATTTTACCTTGTCCGCAGTTAAAAGCTTGAATAAAACCAGTTTACGATGCTTCGGCTTACAAACAGTAATCAAACGTTTGTACTGTGTAATGAAAGTAATCAGTTGTACCTGCCTTTATCATAAACAAATTTTTTAATCAATGAAGAACCCTGAATTCTGAGTACTTACAATACTCTATACTATATTCAACTTGTCATATCAATAAAAGGGCCCAAATAACAGAATAAACAAAAATGCATCAGCAAATAGTCAATACAGTCACTTGAATAGGGATGGTGACTCATTTTTTTTTATTTCTTTATCCGGTAGATTATTAAAAAGTATTTGACACGTATTTTTTTCTTTTTTCACGTAATCGTAAAATTACGGAGATATTTTGAGTTGAAATGGCGCATGACGTCACGGCTCAGTACATTTTATACCTAGTTGTGACGTAGTGAGCCCCCACTCTCCAACTTTAATGCGTTTTAACTAAGTTTTTTTTTGTTAACTTAATAAAACAAAAAATACGTATCTAATATTTTTGTATTACCTGATTGACGGACAAAATAGAATTTCGTTTTCTTTACCCAGTCATCATCCCTATTGGAATTATTGTCACTTACTAAACCCGAACGACATAGTACAATAGTCTAATTCACCGACTCATTACACAACTACAACGGAATGGTGTAAAGGTACCAACACAAGTGCTTATACAAGGTGTTTTTTTTCCATCCTCGTCAAATTCAAAGAGGTAACTATGCTAATGATTCTCGACCCGAATCAACAATAAAATGGGTAGGTATTTTTTTTTAATATAAATTTTACGGAAATCGGTAAGTGTGAACCACCCGTGTTTTAAACGTGGCCACTGATACTCGCTCTATGCAAACAATCGCTTTCACACATGCAAACAATCTCAAACGTTTATTCGATAATATCTTATTCCCTAAATCATGTGGAGATGTTAAGGGAGTTGTTCTGATATACAGACAAAATTAAACAACCAAAAGAATCAGCGTTTATTAATAATTAACTAGGAACCGTACCTAATTTAAATTGATTAATTATGTATTTTGTGACAACCTCCTGAATTTTGACGAGGATGCAAAACAACACCTTGTACATAGACGGACGATAGTAAACACTAATACAACAAACTATTTCCCTGCAGAAAGTCAACTCTATACAACGAACGAAAACACACGCACAAATAGACACGCTTCATGTACAGTGAGTACTCGTGAACGGCTTTTGTTCGAATCAAGGGCTTTAAACATTAACTACTACTACTATTACTAGTACTCGTACGCTCATAATTTCATTGTCCTATATTTTTGCGAAGACACTGCCTCCTAAGATACAAGATCTTCCTAGTTTAGGAGTCAGGGCTCAAATTTTGTGTGACTGTAATATTGTACATCTAGCCATATCTCGTACACTAGTTTTGTTTCAAAATTCTTGTCCCCTTTTGTTTACTATGTGTATTTAATGTGTCATACTTGTGTTTTGATAATAAAGACTTATTATTATTATTAAAACCACTGACCCGCCGACATAATAATATTTGTCGCCGACTTTGTTGTTAGCTGTAAAATTCAAATTATTGTAAGTCGAAAAGGTTTGTCGGAGACATGACATTGCTTTTGTTTGTTACTACAACAAGAGCTCCCTGGGCAACTGGGCGCGTAGGCATCCACAAACAATGACATATCGGTATGTGTTAATGTTTGTGGATGTCATGGGCGGCACGGTTTTTTATTGAAGCCCGCCTGGCTGTGTCGCGCCTTTGGTGTGTAGAGCCCACAGCTGAGATCTCCGCGTATATATGGGCATGCACTTGTTTTTGCTTATTGTCTGTAGTCAGCCTTCTGCATCAATCTATGCTGTGACGATAGTAAACACTAATACAAACCACGGTGTATTTGCACAACGTTGCATTGCGTCGAACGCCGAATATTAATGTGTCCAACTATAGTTTCGTGTATCGATGTTATAATCCTTTATTAGCTAGGTTGTATGTAGGTATTTCGTGACTAAAATGAATAATAGATGGACAAAATTGGTTAAATTTTGATGTACCGTTTTTCTCTCTTGCTGTAATATGAAATTACAGAGCTATTATGAAAACAATACGTTTTCAATTCCAATTAATGACTGGTCAGTGAGTTAATTAATTTATCATCAGTCGTCACTTCATTATTGCGTTTATTACTACGTAAATAAGAAAGATTTTTGTAAAAAGCGTTTGTAAATACGACTAAAAAAAGCATTAAATTTTCAACTATTAAAATGATGCCTCGTTGGTCTAGAGCTCGCAAGCGCGACTGCTGAGCATGAGGTCTTGAGTTCGATTCCCGAGTCGGGTATATTGTTATTTCTCGGTAGCAGCCACGGCGTCTGGATTTGTGCTCGGTTGATGGCAATAGGCTCACCTAGTGCATGCGACTTAAAAGAAACTTAACATAATATTATATGCGAGTGTATGAGGTACTCCTCTACCTTTCCCATCGGGGACAGCAACCGTAATTTTACGTCTAAAAATGCTATTTGAAACACTCATACACTTCATGTTTTTCCCTTCTGAGAGTTTTTCAAAA
The DNA here is from genome assembly GCA_963082945.1 of Cerastis leucographa. Classification (NCBI taxonomy): domain Eukaryota; kingdom Metazoa; phylum Arthropoda; class Insecta; order Lepidoptera; family Noctuidae; genus Cerastis; species Cerastis leucographa. Next base: position 8,262,390 of record OY720382.1, read on the forward strand.
TGTTGCGCAAAATATATTTCAACAATTTATCACTAGCTTCAAGTGGATTTTAAACGTTTGTGCTCTAGGTGAGGTAGCGAACTGTCATGTTAAGAATAAAATACCTGAACAACGTGGATATATGAAGTGCCTCGACTGACGCATGTTTAAATATCTCTTTATAAAATAATATATTCAAAAGGAGATAAATATACCATATTTTATTACAAAATTTGAGGTGAATATTTATGATATCTTAGATGTTTGCCTGCCCACACAGGTTGTCAGAATTCTGCGTTTATCACACAGATGGTGTGGGGGTTTTAGGGTAATTTAGTTTTAATATTATTATCATTTTATAAGAATATTTTCTTCATTTCGTAGGACTGCCGCGGGACTGTCCGGCTTAAGATGTCGTTTCCTAGGAGCTTTAGGTAAAAATAAAAGGAGACTGCACTTAGGCAGATTTAAAGAATTTGAGATTTTATTTACTAAAACTAGGGTTTTAAATTTATATGGTAGTGACGATTTAGAGTACAATAGCCCAGGAGTAGAACAGTACAGTCTGATGATAAAAAAGTATAGTATAAGAGGTGAAAATTCAAACCATTGCAACGTTTTCTTCAGAAACAAAACACAAGTTTCAAACAACCAAACTACTCGAGCAAAAGTCGCATCATAAAAAGTATTTTATATTAAAATCTTGCTTTCAAAATATGAGACCCTCTTTCATAGAGATCGGCACGTTCTTTTGTTTTTAAATCTTTTGACTTACAAACGATGTGGATCATTGACAATGCACTGCAAAGGAGTAACTTTATAACGAGAAATAAAGTTGAAAGTGCGCTCTTACCGTGAAACAATATACGAGCTTTTAGGGATCTTAACTAAATAGAAGTTCCGCTTTTCAATACGTATATCACATTTTCTATTTAAAACCACAGAAATACGGCATTTGTGGCTTTGCATTCGATTGTTTTCGTACAAGTTTATTGAAGTAAAACTTTTATTACATCATCTCAAACTTTTTCGTCTGTGTGTTGCATGTTGCGTGACGCTGACGGTCGGCCGCGGAGTAGGGATAAAGTGAAAGGCACTCGTCAGAGCGCCTTTCACTTTATCCCTACTCCGCGCTATAGTGTGAAAAAAAGTTTCACTTTTACCGTGGTTTCATAAAACAACACAATCCTTTTTTATTTAAGTTTTGTGAGGCCCTAGCACGAGCGCGCGATGTAGACGTAACGAGTGTTAAGATTGACAATTTTTTACCCCCACGGCCGTCTCTATTCTTTTCATAAACAAAGAGCATGGAAAATTGTACCAATAAGATTGAATGGAACCACCATACCTATGACATCTATGGAAATGGCATAAGTTTCGTCCAATAACAATACCAGTATTGACTTCGGTCCATACCGACGTCAATACCGGTATTGGATTTCCCCAAATAAGCCACACATAGCAGGTAGATAACTCAGTTATTTGCAGACGCTCGCAGCCGTGAATCAGCGGGCACCAAAATTTGTGGTCCGCACTAATAAGAGCCTGGTTAACCGTACGGATTTCTAATCTGCCATCCGTTGCTATTGTTTCGCTATGAATGTGGAGGTGTATTGTTGCGAGTTCATCTGTAAAGATCGTTTACACCTTGCGACATTTCATACAAACTTATTTTCAGAAATGTCTGAAACGATTTTAAAGTGAAACTTTTAATGAAACTTCAAACGCATTAGTAGGATACATAGGTCTAAAAAGTTACTAAATGAAAAAAAAAATACAATGTTACAGCTAAATTAGACCGATTATAAATTATCGATAGAAACAGAAAGGAGATGTTTCATTTTCGGCCATAAGATGTACATTTATTGAAAAAGAGGAAAAAATACCACGAACTTAAGAAAAATATTCTTTCGTGAATTTAAGCCTGATTTTCTGTGCACGAAAAGTAATAGTTTTTCAATTATTGCCCCATTCTATTCAACATGGCGTCTTCCAGTTTGTAGTTTGCTTTCGTTCTGAAATCATGTCACACAAAAACATAATATCACATCGACGTTAAATTATGAAAAGTATGTGTTTTTGTTATTAATTATTATTATTGGTCTCTTAGACTACTACACACATCAAAAGTGTCTAGGGATCAAGCATTTTTATGCGGATTTCTTGAGATTGAGATGTGGCTTTGTAATAAATTTATGATTTTATAAATTTATATGGATCCTTTTTGGTGCATTTCATAATTTGAATCAGGAACTGTGAATCAAATTCGAGTAAAAGATGAAAATCAGCTGTCAATATTTTCCCAATAAAAACATACAACGCATTGAAGACATTATTAGTGCTACTGTTTCCCTACTACTGATTAAAACCAACGTTATTATGGAGCGGCGACGTCATTTAAGCAGGGAAGAAATGCTCAGAGCCGTGGGAATGATAGAAGCTGGTTCCCGGCAACGTACTGTGGCTTTAGCTCTGAATACAAGTCAGAGTGTTATCAGTCGACTTTGGACACGTTACCGAAGCACTGGTACCGTGGCTGAGCGCCATGGAGGACGGTATCGCTGCACCACACGGAGACAAGACCGATACATTCAAATCTTAACTCGAAGAGCTCCAACAATAACCGCCATGATGTTAGCCGTGAGGCTTCATCACTCTTCAGGGAACTTAATTAGCGACCAAACAGTCAGAAACCGCTTGCATGAAGTGAACCTTCATTCCCGAAGACCGCTACGGGTACCACCTATAGCAATGCACAATCGTAGGATTCGATATCAATGGGCTCTTGAACACAGAAATTGGGCAGAAGAACAATGGCGTTTCGTGTGCTTTTCTGATGAGTCTCGTTTTGGTATGAGACCGGATACAAGACGTATACGACACTGGAGAACCCCTGGACGCCAACAGCGATTAAAATCCTGCCAGGAAGTCCATCCTTATAGTGGTGGAACCATCATGGTATGGGCGGGTATTTGGATCGGCGGAAGAACTGAGTTGATTTGGATCAGAGGCAACCTCAACGCTCAAATTTATGCTGAGACGATTGTATCAGACGTCATCGTTCCTCTACAAGTGCAAATCGGTCCCTTATTTCAGTTAATGCATGATAATGCACGACCGCACACCGCAAGAGTTGTAAGACAGACTCTCGCCGCAGCTAACATCAATGTCCTGCCCTGGCCTGCTCAGTCGCCAGACTTGAACCCGATTGAGCATGCATGGGATATGCTACAGAGAAGAGCTCTGCCGAATATGGAGGGTATCCAGTCGCAAGAAGACCTTTTTTTGTTGTTGCAACGAACATGGGCGGCCATTCCACAGCGTGATTTGGATGAACTCATTTTGAGTATGCCAAACCGATGTTCTTGTGTTTAGTGTTCGCGGTAGAAACACGGATTATTAATTGTTTAAGTTACCCAATAAAATTTTAAAGAAAACTGTTATTTCAGTCTTTTTTTCGAACTTTAACCGCTAGAGCCCGTCTGTTCCGTTTTCGGAACAAAACGATTTTGCTTATCGGCCCGCTGTTCCGTTTTCGGAACGCCTCGTACGAGCAACTTTAAACCCTTATCGTACGCAAAGTAAGGTTCTAATTCGTTTGTAAAAATTTACGTCTCTGGTCAACTAGAGTTCGATTAAAATGAAACCATCATACCAACCTTACAACAGCATAAAATTATTAAAAAAAAAAAGAAACGAGTCTTTGTCGACTGTCAAAATGCGTCATGACGGCCAGTGTGTTTTGTTTTGGAATGCAGTGAAATTTTTGTGTTTTGTGTTGTTAAACTTTGGTAAGTAGATGTATAGTATGTTATAAGTGTATAATGCAACTTTTTAGATAGTCATTTGCTGGAAAAAATATCTAAAAATTATGTTTTTGATCCAAAAATTCCTCCAAAAATTCCTTTGTTGTGAAGTTCGTCAGTCGAAATTGAAAATATGAATTTGACTCTTTTACAATGAAATATGGTCTTGGAAACATTAGTAATAAGCGAAAAAATAATGATAATTCCTTATTTCATGTATTCGAGGCATATCTATTCAAATTTATTGATATTTCAAGTATTTTCATGCATCGAACTGCGCAATTAGAAAATGGCCGATTCTAATAAGACGTTTGAGTTGGAATCTTGCAAGAATAATTTTTGTAGGACACCTAAAAAACACTGTCATTAGATTACTTGTATATTTGTTATGTTAGATCTAAAGTTTCGTGTAAATTGATTCAGTAGTTTTACCAAAAAAAAACAAACTACGACAACAGTATGTTTGCGGCGAGCTCTCTGAATTCTATGCGATGTTTATAATTCTCAAGTAGTTATAAAACAGTTGTTTATATTGTAATACATGGTCTCGTTAATCAAGAACCCGAAACTGTTTACCGCTTGAGATAAGAGCCAATAGAACTCGCGCGATAAGCTTTTTATGAGCGCAGGACACTTGACACCCGCGATGACGTAACTTTAAGTGGCCCGCGCGATGACGTAAGTCAGGCTAGAGAGGATTGAGAGGTAGTGGTTCAAATGTCAAAAATCCCTTTATTAGAAAATGGCAAATTTCTTTATTAATGCAAAGGTGACTTGGTTTATCGTTACTGTGACAAACGAAAACACTTTATTTGATGAATCCTTAAAGAAAATTTTAATTAATATCAATCAGGAGAAAAGTTATTGCAAAAATATATGTTGATCCCTAGACACTTTTGATGTGTGTATTTTCGAACCAATTATAAGCAAGTGTGGTGATTTCATCGTTATCCATACTAATATTATAAATGCGAATGTCACTCTGTTTGTTTGTATGTTTGTTTGTTTGTTTGTTACCTTTTCACGACTAAACGGCTATATATCATTACGCTACGGCCAATAGGAGCGGAGCAGCAATGAAAAATGTTGCAAAAACGGGGAAATGAGACGCAGACGAAGTTGCGCGGGACAGCTAGTAAACTATATAATAGGGACTACTTTTTTGGAGTGTACTTCTGAACGAAAAACTCAAAATGACATTTTGTTCTGACAAGTGACAAAACCCATCAGTGATCAGTGTCCGTCAGTCAGTCTCGTATTGTCTAACGTTTTATGAAAACAGAGAACAAAACAAATACGAAAGCATCGAAAAAAATCAGTTCTGATAAACAATTAATATGAAATAACAATTTCTAGGTTATTTAAACGTCATCTCTACAACCTGTCATGGCTGTCATAACTCTCGCGACAAACGTCAAACACTTTTAATTTTTATTATGTGCATTAAAACCATCTATTACTATATAAAAAATGTTACTTTATTCTATTCAGGGGATTGTTTCCCACCTTTCCTGAAAGGTACAGGTCATGGCCGGAGTCCCATACAAAAATGAAACATCTCCTTTCCAACTATTTTTTTAACACATTTAAAAAATATTTTTTAGTAACTTTTTAGAACCATGTATTCTGCTTATGCGTAATAGTATGAAGTTTAAGGGCGCACCGAAGAAACGATACGTAATTTTGAAATAATTTCGTTCGTATGATCCCTTGCTGCATCATTATTACTTAACCTTTAGTTATGAAATTAATTTGTAAGATATTCAAGGATTCACTCTATAAATCATACACTTTAGAAACACGATTACTTGGAGTTTTCTCGATAGAAAATAATGCCAAAGTAATGTCTAAAAAATAAAATAAATCCTCAGTACGGCGTAAAACTTTCACGGAAGGTCATCAGCTTTTAAACAATAACAAAATTACCTGTTTTCTCTAACGTATACATTTTAGTTTTTTTTAAATGTGTTTTAATAATATGAAAGAAATACCTAAATTAGCGCGCGTTTCGTCCATTATAACTAGAGCCGCCACTCTTCCCGGAGAGTCGCGCGCGCCTGTCTTACTCACACATATACGGAGCGCATAGATACCTACCGCCAGAAACTCGGTGCGCTCTTAATTAAAATCGGTTCAGTCATTTCGGAAAATCAGAACTTGAAAGTTTATTTGAAATGCCGTAAGGCGTAAACGCTCTTGCGGCACGATACGGTCTTACGATATTATCATGGGTTGGAGAGACCTATGATAATTTCAGAGCTTCTTATCCCATTAAATTAACTTATGTTTGTGAATGTACTAGGCAGATAAAGACTATGAAACTAAATGAAATATGACATCATCATCATCAACAGCCTATAGTGTTCCCACTGCTGAGACACAGGCCTCCTCTCTATGAGAGGGAGCGGGCTGTAATCCACCACGCGGGCCCAGTGCGGGTTGGTAGATGTCACAAGTCTTCGAATTTTTAGTTCTAGGACATGCCTGTTTCCTGACGATGTTTTCCTTCACCGTTTTTGAGAGCAGCGGTGATGAAATAAATTAAACAAAGTAATGCGCCTGCCTGGGGTCAAAACTACGGCTTACTCGTAAGTCGGGGCTGTCACCACTGGGCCACCGCTGCCTGAATATGACATGTTTATCTCAAAAGCAAAGGACGACGCTAATGTGTGTATTTATTTCATCTAACTTAAAAGCAGTGATAGCATAGTGGTGTGACCATCGGACTGCCAACCCAAATTCTAACCCAAGACACGTAACTCTGATTTTCAGATTCATGAGCGTATTGTATAATTATCACTTGCTTTGGTGTTGGAAAATATTGTGAGGAAACTAGCATGCTTGAGAGATATTTCTCGACGGCATTTAAAACCAAGTCAAGAGACCCATGGATGCCATAAAAATTCAGACACCAGTTTAGGCAATCAATTGAGCTGCGGGTTGTTCGAAAGAGATACTGTGGCCCTAGAACACAAAGGGTGAAGAAGGAACATGGGTGGGTTTTAGTCAGTACAAGTCTGACACTCCCTCCCGCTCCGCCCAGAGCGGGAGAAGTCATTTGATGATTTCCCATCTGCAAAAAAAAAAGGCAATCAATTGAAGTAAATCTTACACACGGTACAAACAATACCTAAAATATTTCCAATACTTCAGAAAAAAATACATATTTATATCAAATATCCCTGGACAATGTTATTGTGTGTATTTATTCCTTTTGACTTATTTTTTTGAATCTTAAGTATATCAATATCGATGACTCGATGTCAACACTACAGCAAGAGTTTCATTCAATTACAATCCTTCAATCCCCAATATAAGTTCCGACGAAGTATTTCGCAGTTTATTTCAGATTTTTAGTTTCAGAGTTTCAGTGGATAATGCAATACAATTTTCACTTCTTTCAGGTATTTTATAATCCGCTGAAGTTGAGGTTACTCGAGAGATATTTCCCTCATAGCCGGTCCGTCTTTCCTAAGAGTTGTGCAACTTAATTTTGAATTTAGTTTGGTCTACTCCCAGTGCATCTGAGAAGAGGTATGGAGATAGATTTTCGCTTTAGAGGTTATAGAGACAACGGCTCTTTGACGTTAGTCGTGTTTATACTGTAAGTACCATAGTGCATTGGTAAGCAAACTTTATAGAAAGAACTGGCTGCTGCTCGCGACTTCGTTCGCGTGGAAATTTTGATGGGTTTTAGGGGAATGAAAAATTGATGTTGCCCGATTCTCAGATCTACCCGATATGCACACAAAATTTTATACAAATTGGTACAGCCGTTTCGGAGGAGTTTGGTAACAAACACCGCGACACGAGAATTTTATGTAAGTATTAGAAGAAGAAATAAAGAAAATACGTATATTGGGCACATTCCATAAGTGCACACAAAATTAAAAAAAAAAAAAAAACATAAACCTAAACTCAAAAGAAAAAGATTTAATTGTGTGGCACGGCTGCACCAAATAGACTCAGTTCAGTCATTAACAATGTGTTCAGTCATTAACCGTTTACAATCAGTTCTGAAGTTTGACTATCTGTCAAACTTCAAAACATCAAGAATCTCATTGAAAAACAATCGTATTCTCGCTTGCACGTGTTTCATCTACAGGTAAAAATATAGTACTCTGTGTCGAACTTTGTAATTTAACTCAATTATCTCATTTGTACACGAGTAATGTAATTTACCTTTGTTACTCATGAATTAAAAACCTTTGAGTAGATACCTACTGTCAAAAGTTGTGAAAAGTGGGCAGAGGTGTAAATAAAAGCATAACCCACATTTCGCCAATCCATACTTCCATACTTCTATACTTCCATACTAATATTATAAATGCGAAAGTCACTCTGTTTGTTTATTTGTTTGTATGTTTGTTTGTTTGTTACCTTTTCACGACTAAACGGCTCATCAGGTCTTAATGAAATTTGGCAAGAAGATAGATTTCAACCTGGGAAAGGACATAGGCTATATATCATCACGCTATGACCAATAGGACAGGAGCAGCAATGAAAAATGTTGCGAAAACGGGGAAAATGTGACGCAGACGAAGTTGCGCGGGACAGCTAGTTATGTATAAGTCCCATATAATAGGAGCGAGCCTATCGCCATTAACCTGGCACAAATCCAAACTCCATGGTGGCTATTGAGAAATTCTTGACAGAAAAACCCAACAACACTTTGTCCGACCTGGAAATCGAACCCAGGATCTCGTGCTCAGCAGTCGCTATTGCGAACACTAGTCCAACGTCATAAAGCTTCCAAAGGCATAAAGCTTCATAAGCCCTCCCCGACCCTCGCTCGAGCCAGCCCGCGATGCTGTGCCAGTAGTTTTAAATCAGCCCATAAATAATAATATCATTTAGATCCAGCCTGTCCCCATGCAGTCCTCCCCCAGCGACGCCCTAAGCAGAGGCTCGTACCCCACAGAGGGTGCCCTTAGCGTGTAGTCGCTTAGTTTGTAAGTTATTATGCCCTAGCTCGAGGCCTTACTCTTAAGGCATCCACAGGAGTCCGGTAAGCAGACAACAACCTCACAGGTTGAACTGCGAGATGCCATTCACAAAAAAAAGCTTCATAAAACTTCGCAGAAACAAAAATACAATGAACATTACCATAAAACTCTAGCTGCCTTATATTTATAGGTATCTATTGTGGATTTGCCTTTTTGTCTTTTCCATTTCCAGGATCGACCTTTAAAAGCAAGATGGATGGGACAGGAGCACTCCAGTATAATAAAAACGGAATTCCTTCGTTAACGCCAAGAGGGATCCTTATTTCGTGGACGGGATACCGGCTTTTTAAGGATTCTTCTAACTTAAATCACTTTCAAAGAAGTATTCTAAAGTTTAATTGTTAGGCAGAGTTGCTTCACATTCCAGATTCTTGACCACGTATAATTTAAACGGTGGATAATTGAATGTTGTGGCCGTAGGCCTTTATGTGCTGAAGAATGGAATGATCAAAGAAGATGTATACATGAATGGAAAAGATGTTTTTTCTTTGTATAGACTTCTTCATTTTTCGTCGTTCTTTGAAAAAACTGGTAAAGCATTTTATGTAGCTGCATTGTATTTGTTTATAAATTAGATGGTGAAAATGGACACTTCACGAAGTCTCAACCAAGCATTCCGTACATCAAACTAGTAACCCTACGCAAAAATATTGCTATGAAACATTTTTTTTTTTGGGGCAATCACGTTTTGCGGCGAAACTCAATCTACCACACTCAAAACGTTGTTGTGCTGGTGGATACAATGAATAAAAAACGAGTCCTTGAGGTATTTAAAGTAATATACCATAAAAACTAGTATTAAAAAAAAAACCTGTCGAAAAAGTTGGTACGTTGACCTCCAATATCACCGTAACTGAAAGGTTCCCAGGTGCAGAACAAAAAAGTGATCGATATGATGGGAGTATAAGTACCGTAGTACTTTTCGGCTTCGTAACGGGTCTATTTTCACCCTTTATACTCGACCCAAAAGTATCAAATACACGCTGAATATTAAGAGTGACAGAAATCCTCGTACTTAACTGATCTGAAATATTTAAAATACTTCTTTCCATCACTGTCATACATCTTCTAACAAGCACAAAAACGTGTTCCACGAAAATAATTTCTATTTATTTCAGAGTAAATCCTTTGAAGTCATAACGGTCGGAAGATTCCAACTTTATCCTTCGCAACCGAAAGTGGATTTAGTTTGATTTACTAACGTATGTCGGTTTGGTTTCTACTTTATTCTAATCTAGATACATCGGTTTTGTGGAAATATAGCGGTGTACCATTTTTGAGGAATTTATTTTCATTGTGTAACGAAAATTAAATTAAAAAACCTTTCTAAAAATAAGCTTTTATAAAAATACACTTAAAAGAAGAAAATAAACCTACAAGTAAATAAAAACGAAAAAGATTCACATTTACAAAATACGTGTCCACGCTATTAACCGCTGAGGAGTTCCTTCGTGAGAAGACGATCCTGGCTGCAGGATGAAGTCGTGATAGGAATCATGTTTTACGATCAAATATGAACCCATTTACAAAATTTCGTGACCGTGCTTTTAACCGCTGAGCATTCTTCATGTGTAGACGATCCTGGCTGCAGGATGAAGTCATGATAGAAATCATGTTTATCTATCAAAATTGAACTGGAGTTCCCTTGTGAGAAGAAGATCGTGGCTGCAGGATTAATTAATGTCTGTCATAAAAATGTATTGTCACCAGCATCAAAGCTGTGTGCAAACTTTCAGCGAAATCGGTTGGGGGAACTGGTTTAAAATTCAGTTGCAAGATTTGACCAATACATACTGGCAAACTTAAATACTAATTAACACGGCAAGTTGAATAAAAGCTTATAATCTTCTAATATATAAAATTCTCGTGTCGCGTGTTTGTAACCAAACTACTCCAAAGAGGCTGAGCCGATTTGTATGAAATTTTGTGTGCATATCGGGTAAGTCTGAGAATCGACCAACATCTATTTTTCATACCCCTAAAACTCATCAAAATTTCCACGCGAACGAAGTCGCGGGCAGCAATTAGTTTTTTTTTTATAAAAACGAAGCATGTTCCCGCTATATTTTTCCTGATGTCCATTTCCCCTGGAACCGTCGAGGTTCATTAATCAAAAGTCGATTTATAAGTCTAAAAAATTGTTCAAATCGGGGCTCTCTCAACGTTTATTCTTTTTGTCTAACAAGGGCTGACACTAAATCGGGGCTGACAACCTTTTCTATAAATCAAATAACTTTTAAGATTCGCATCTGCTTCATAGAATTATTTTACTGTGAAACTCTTTACTGCGGTGCATTTATGATGTATACAGGGTGTTACGGAAAGGGTATTTATATACTTAAGGGTGTGCTACAGACCATCAAACTGAACATGTTTCTCCATCGGACAAACATGGTAATAGGTAAAAAATTATCTGCTGCTCCATTCAAAATTGCTACATTCGAAATACCTATTCGACCGAAATGTATGAGGCAGCTGATATTTTTTTCGCTATTACGATGTTTGTCCGTTAAACAAGTTCAGTTTCATGGTCTGTAGCCCACCCTTAAGTATGTACATACCCTTTCCGTTACACCTTGTATAGATAAATAGAACTGATGAACTGTTTAGTATTGTATAGCAAAAACAATGAATTTTATGTGAAAAGGATAGATTGACAAATTATAATAGTTACATTACTAACAATAGGGGATAATCCATTTTTTTTTCTTTGTCCGTCGGGTAGTTTATTGAAAAGTATTGGACACGTATTTTTTCTTTTTTCACGTGGTCATAAAATTACGGAGATATATTGAGTTGAAATGGCGCATGACGTCACATGTAGGTAAGTTTTATACCTACTTGTGACGTAGTAAGCCCCACTCTCCAACTTTAATGAGTTTTAACTAAGTAATTTTTTGATATTTTGATAAAACAAAAACTACGTGTCTAATATTTTTGTGTTACCTGTCTGACGGACAAAATAGAATGTCGTTTTCTTTACCCAGTCTGATCCCCTATTGCGAATTGTTACCTTAAAAATACAATTACCTACATAAAATAACATAACGTCACGCTTTGTTATCCCTGAAGGATTAGGATAACAAGCAACACCCACATTTCGCCAGCTATATTTTAGTACCTACCATGTAATAGGGGGCGAGGCTATTGCCAAATCAAGACTCGCTACTGAAAAATTCGTGATATAAAAATCCAATAACACTTTTCGGAAATGGGAATACAATTAAAGAGGAGAAGCTCGTGGCAAAATAATAGCAGCTGCACAGGTCGATCTTCAAGGTTAAGCCGTGCTTGCCGAGGTTGGCCCGTGGATGGGTTCTTTACACAGGTCATCTTTACATAGGTACCGAGTTTCCTCTGTGCCTCAAAAAACACGTTAAGTCGTTGGTCCCAGCTGTCATTTGTAGATCTTTGACAGTCGTTACGATTAGTTAGAAGCGGAAAGTCTGACATCCAGTCTTACCAAGGGGTATCGTATAGATCAGTTACTGGGTAGTGAAGGTCAGATAGGCAGTCGCTTCATGTAAAATACTGATACTCAGCTGCATTCGGTTAGACTGGAACCCAACCCCAACAAAGTTTGGGAAAAGGGCTAGGCAGATAATGGGAATCAAACTAAGGACCTCAGCAAGGCGCTCAGCATTCCGCTTACGACCACTAGACCAAAAAGGCAGTCCAATTCAATGGCGAATGCTTACCCCAAACAATACTATTACGTGTCTTTTTAATAAAAGCAAATTTCATACAACAATCACGAGAAGGTATATTGAACAGAGCAGCCCACTATATTTTCACAAGTATGTATTGTACACAAATTGCGTTGAAACACGCGATATCTCAATACCTTCGCGTTCCTGAATGTGATGATTAATCGAGCGACCACCGCGTGCTTTCTGTATTCTAATTGGCCGGTCGGCGAGTCTAACAAATTACTTTTTCACAAAATACAAAAGATCCATTATCCACTCAAATTAGTACCCGAAGGTGATCATTAATATTAATCACTGTTTCAAAGGCTTCAGTTTGTAAGCGTAAAATATCGACTCGAAGTAAAACGATAGAGTAGGTAGTATCGGTAATAAATTAATATTTTAGGGGAGCTATTTCTTTTTGTTATAAAAGCTATGGTTAAACGTTCTTTGATGTTTCTTTGAGCTACGAACACAACATAAGTGCTCTCAAACTACTATTGACTTCGCAAAGGATTTAAGCCAGTCAAGTACTTTCTCCTCTTTATTTATTCCTTGTTCTTCAAAGAAGTATTTGTTCAAAAATAAACAAGCTAATGGCAGGACGTAATATCTTCGAAGCCATTTCAAGCGTGAAAGACTTAATTTCCTGATAACAGCGCTTTAATTGAAAAATGAAACGAGAAAAATGTAAGTTTTAAGTCTATTTATTTTGTTTTTTATCTGTGAGGCACTTTTAATAAACTATTACTAACGTATAGAAACTATTGAGCTCTGTAAACAAATAGTGAAAAGAATGGTTTTGGTTTTGTAAAACTACAAAACAAAATATTTTAGGACATCCGCACCGATCAATGCGGATCCCTATCATTATTCAAGCACCCTATGGGAGCAATTACGAAGTCATAATAACCATAAAAAGATTGTACTTTAAAAAAAAAAAACAAAAAGCACCCCCTACTTTGATACTCCATGGGAATGCATAAAACATAACTGAGTCCGCCAACGGATTCCTCCATATAACATTAGATTTAGAATTACGTCACTTAACGAACCATGCAGAGTCATCCAAACTAAATATGTATGCAAACAGCTTAAAAGGATAACGGAAAGTGGGAACATAGTTGGTTACAGGTGAAGCTAATAGTAGCGTGTTATAAAGTAGCTTTAAAATACTTGTGTAATAATTATGATACAAAAATAAGTCTCAGAACTCCTCACGACGCGAAAGTTATTTTAGTGAAAGATATAAATACTCCAGGAAAATTTTCATATTAATCTGCGAACGAAAATAGATGACATGACTCAGTTGGAGACATTACCTCACCTCGCATGATTAACAGTAATCTCATCATCTGCCTAGCCTTATCCCAACTATGTTCGGGTCGGCTTATAGTCTAACGGAATGCAGCTGAATACTAGTATTTTACTTGCCTATCTTACCTCCACAACCCAGTTAGTACTGGGTAATACGATACCCTGCTGCCCACTTCCACCCATGCTTTCCAAGGCGCTGAGAAAACTCGGTATGTAATGGGTGGTCACTCATCTACGGACCAGCTTAGGCAAGTGCGGCTTAACCTAACGTTCGACACGGGCGGCTGTATTATTTAGCCACGAGCTCCTCATGATTTACAGTAATCTTAAGAGCGTTTACAGCTTACGGCATTTTATACAAACTTTCAAGTCGTTATTTTCCGAAATGACTGAACAGATTTTAATGAAACTTCCTACGCATAAGCAGTATACATAGGTCTAAAAAGTTACTAAAAAACATTTTCGAAAAATAATGTTACAGCTAAATTAGACCGATTATTAATTATCTATAGAAACAGAAATTTCCAATTATCTTCATTTTTAAAAGACATTATTTACGAAAATGTTTTTTAGTAACTTTTTAGACCTATGTATACTGCTTATGCGTAGGAAGTTTCATTAAAATCTGTTCAGTCATTTCGGAAAATAACGACTTGAAAGTTTGTATGAAATGCCGTCGGGTATAAACGCTCTTAAAGCCTTTAATATTGAATTAGTTTTGATTAGGTACTTCAGCCAAAGCCTAGGTGATAATCTCCCATGCCTCAGGTCTATTAGAAACAGAATCTTTAAACGGTTAGTGGATTGGTATACAAAGACTAGTTAGCGGTTGGAAGCGCAACAGTTGAACATGAGGTCCCGGGTTCGATTCTAAGGTTGGGCATAGTGTTATTGGGATTTTTTAGTTTAAGCAACGGAGTCTGGATCTGTCCTCGGTTGATGGCAATAGGCTCACCCCAATGAAATGAGATTTAAACATAAATGGCGTAATATAAGTGTACTATTAGGTAAACCTCTGCTTCACCCTTCAGGTATTGCAGGCTTGATGTTACATAGTAAATAGAGAGTAGTAAATATCCAGTTACATTAGTAGCATCCTACAAATGGATCTCCCCGCCATAAATCAGTACGTAAGGAATTTATGTGTAATAAATTCCAGAACGCAAGCGCAGGTAAGTATTAATAATGGCAACTGAATTAATTTCACATATGTCCGCCATCTTGCTACGCATGAAGGGTTCTTGGCAAAATTATTTGATTGCAATCTAGAGAAACGGCCAGTTTTATTTTTTTTTCACCCACTTGGAACACTTCCAGATGTATTCAATTAGGAAGTTTGTGCAATAAGTTTTCAGATCTATGTTTTATACTTTAAGTGAGGATGATTTTTTTGTTGATTGCAATGAAAAAAATAGCGTGATTTTTACCGTTCAAGTAGTGTTTAATTTGGAATTCCAAGTTAAACAATACTTGAACGGTAAAAAACACGCTATAATAATTAATTACACTAATAATACAACATACATCAAGATGTATGTTGTATTATTAGTGTAATTAATTATTATGCAAGCATAAGGACTTAACTACCTAGACAACAGTAAGTTCACTATGATATAGTACCAGATAATTATATACTATGCATAGACCATTACCTGCTAAATGTACACCCAAGAAAGTTATCAAAATACAGAATAATACAAACTGTCCTCAAGTTAACGTGCTTGTTGAATAAACAGCACAACTTTACCGTATCATAAACAATAAGTATACAAAGGAGAGAACATAAATTGGGCAATGCACTAGAGAGTATCTCCACGACAATTTGGATTACCATGCGCCAGAAATTCAAATCATTCTCGAGGAATGGAGGTAGGTAGGTAATAACTAGATGGTGAAAGCTCGCTAACGCGGTCATACGTCATCCACACTGCTATCACGGTTCCGCAGTGCCGTGTTTGCCGACGGAACCCTACTCGGCTGCTCCCAAGTTTATCCCCAGGCTGATAAAGTGCCCGGACTTCAGATCGTTAGATTCTAAAAGTTTTAGTGTTAATGAAAATAAATGGATGATCTAGGATTTAGAATGGCCCAACATTGCTATTGAAAATGTATATAGCAATATTAATATAGCAATGTTGGCTATTGAAAATTTATTTTTTAATAAACAAAACTAAAGGCATAAACACAAATTAAATACGACCGTATTTCAGTGGCAACTGTTTTGGAAGAAATGTAAATAACGCTGTCAAATATAAATCAAAAGCAGGCAAGGTCATAGGCGCGACGCAAAATCATTTCAATTATTAATAAATTCCAGGTATTCCAATTACAACACGAAATGAAAATTTAATACCTAATTTCGACACGTATCAATCATAACGCAGCGATATAATTCACGGTTTCACCCGAGTATTAATAATGTAATTTACAATCATGGCTCTCCGGAAATGTGAAGATGGGCCCACAAAATAAATACTTACAGAAGGCTGATTTTATTAAATGAGTGAAAACGCACGCATACACGTACAGCGAGTGCAGGCTCACTCGCAAGTTCACGACTGGCATTTGTTTGAGATCTCCGTGTGCGTCTAGGACTGGTATTCTTACACCCATGTTCTAAAAGTTCAGTTCATGACTAAGAACACCAGTGTTAGTCATGAATTGAACTAAAGTCGGACTAACCACGCCTCCATACCGCCCTGTTTGTTTAAAAATTGACATATAAACGGCTACTTTTCATCTGTCAAATTTGAAGTACTGGTAAACTATTAATAATATAATAATAATATTCATAATCAAAGATCCTACAGTAACAAATGATAGATGTCGCAAGTGTCATAACCAACCAGAAACCATCCAGCACATTACAGGAGCATGCACAACTCTCACGCAAACCGACTACACTCACAGGCACAATCAAGTGGCCAATGTCATTCACCAAAAACTAGCACTCAAACACACACTCATCCAAAATACCAACACTCCTTACTATAATTATAAACCAGAACCTACCCTAGAAAATACAACACATAAACTATATTACGATCGTGCTATTCTCACTGATAGGACGATCCACTACAACCGACCGGATATAATCCTACAGGACAAAATAAATAAAGTAACATACCTGATAGACATCGCAGTCTCCAACACGCACAACATACAGAAAACAATTACTGAAAAAATAAGTAAATACGCAGAACTCAAAGAAGAAGTTACTAGAATTTGGCAACAAGAAAAAGTATATGTAGTCCCAATAGTCCTTTCTACAACAGGCGCGTCTTCACGACCGACCCATATTTACAAAAATATGGGTCAGAAATTGCTGCCATTCAGCAAACCACAGATACCGTCACTGACTTCAGTGACGCGCTCGAGAGCCCCATGTCACCGCCGCCTGCCGACAGAGGCTTACCGCCAGCCGTCGCCGCCGCGATTAAGGCTACTCCAAGACCCATTGTAGTGAAACCCATTGTTTCGCAAACAAAGGTCCAGTCCGCACCTGCGTCCATTGTTCCCGTTTCTGAGAACATGGACAAAGGCTCACCGCCAGCCGTCGCCGCCGCGATTCCGGCTAACCCCGGACCCATTGTTAAGCAAACAATGGATCAGTCCGCACCTGCGTCCATTGTTCCCATTTCGGAGAAAATGGACACAACTGTGCCAGTCTCCGACTCGGAATCGGTTATAGATTCCTGCTCTGCTTCCTCGTCCTCTGAAGACGACTATCAAGTCGTCGGAAAGGGCAAGAGGAAAAAGGGCAAAAACTCTCAGGCCACCATGGCCAAAAAATTAGTCGCGCTCCCTCTTATCCCCTCTCCCGAGGCCTCCCGCCCCACCTCCCCGGTCCCCGCACCAAAGTCCGCCGCTGCTCATACCAGCAGACCATCCAGCCCTAAGGCTAACTCTTCAGCCGCTTCTTCAAAGAAGCTGAAGCCCCCTCCCCCGTTGTTCATTCAGGACGAAGGGAAATGGACAGACGTGTCCAAAATGTGTGTTGAGCGCCGCATTCAATACACTAGCGCAAAAAGCACCCAGCAGGGTATCAAAGTGGTAGTCCCTACGACCACCGACTTCAGGGAACTAACCCATCAGCTGATCGGAAGGCACATAGCCTTCCATACATACTCCCTTCCAGAGGAGAAGCCCACCCGCGTGGTGATCAGGCGGATCCCGAAGGAAATCCCCACGGAGGACATCCTAAACGACCTCCAAGGCCAGGACATCCCGGTCGCAGCCGTCCACCGCCTTCATAAGGCGAGAGGTGGAGACCAGTACGATATGGTACTGGTCATCTGTGACCCAGTAGAAGGACACCACCCGATCTTCAAAGTGAAGTCGGTATGCTCCCTCACAGGCATCTCAATAGAGAAGCCTTACCGCTCAACCGTAGTAGGGCAGTGCCACCGCTGCCAGCTGTACGGACACAGCCAAGCCAACTGCCATGCGCCGCACAGATGCGTAAAGTGTCTAGGCGACCATGGTACGGCAGACTGCCCCCGTCCCAAAGACAAATCGCTATGCACGGAGCCACCGAGCTGTGTGCTTTGCGGCCAGTCGGGCCACCCGGCTAACTACCGCGGCTGCCCAAAAGCCCCCAAAGGCTCCTCCTCTAAACTGGCGAAGCGTGCAAACGCCCGCCAGCAGAGAGAAAGCCCATCGGTGAGGCTACCCACTGCTCAGATGCCGGAGAGACTCAGCCCTCAGAGGCCCTCTCCTTGGACTACGCTGAACCACCAGAAAGCTTTCCCGGCCCTTGTTAATAAAGCAAAGGCCAACCCCATCCCCGGGCTATTAGACACCCCTGTCCCCACCCCCGCGGCCAAAGCGAGCGCACCGGTGCCCGCTTGTCCCGCGCCTCCCGGCCCCGCGGCCGTGGACTCCTCTCCTAACGTAACTTTAGAAACGTTAGCAAAGTTAGTCACCCCCGAAGCAGACCGCATGGCGGCAGATCTCAGGGAGGCTAACACTGACGGTGATAAGCTTAAAATTATCCTCAAGTCCCTAATCAAGTTAGGCGAAGCCTTCAGCGGCATTAATCTTTAATTTCAATGGATAATACGAGATTAACGTGTACCAAACCCCGATCCCTTAAATTAGGGTACTTTAATGCCAATGGCATTAGAGGCCAGCGTGATGAAATCGCCACCTTCCTCCGTGACCATCAAATTGATATCCTCCTCATACAGGAGACCTTCCTCAAGCCCAGTCACCGCGATCCGAGAATTGCCAACTATCGCATAGTTCGCAACGATCGGTCACGTTGCCACAAGGGCGGTACTCTAATCTATTATAGAAAAGAACTGCACTGCATCCCCTTAGATCCCCCTCCCATGGAGTCTCTACTCGAGACTTCAGTGTGTCGACTAGGCATGACCGGTCATCAACCGATCACTATCGCCTCCGCGTACATCCCTCCCGGCGGCACGTCCGAGGAGCACACTCTGTTCACCAAAGACCTTGCCGTCCTCTTCGGCTTGAGTGACTCCGTTATCATAGCGGGCGACCTCAACGCCAAACACCCCGCCTGGAACAGCACGACGACCTCTGCCAGAGGACGTCACGTGTATAACCTGGGTGAGTCCCTCAACTTCGATCCCATCGCTCCTATGGAGCACACTCACTATCCCCACGACCCCGACCAACGTCCGGACGTTCTCGACATAGCGCTACTCAAGAATGTCAACCTTAAGTTGCATTCCATCGAGACTTTACATGAGCTTAACTCAGACCATCGACCAGTGCTCATGCACTTAGTTCCACGCTCGGGTCCCTCTGACCCCAGCCAGCCCCCGCCGACCCAAGTGATAACCGACTGGAGGAAAGTCAGCGAAAAGCTGAAATCCACCACGTCGCCTCACCTGGAGGCCATCCCCGACCACATTGTCTCAGTCGCAGACACGACGGCCGCCATCAACTCGTTTACAGAACACGTGCAATCCGTACTAAAGGATTGCTCACGGGAAGTTCCAGCAATGAGCGATCAACGCTGGATGCTACCCGCTGACGTACGTGAACTGATAACCGAGAAGAACGCGGCCATCCGTGCCTACAGCAACTTTCCCTGCGACGCGAACAAAGCTCACATGCGTTATTTACAGCGTGCTGTAAAGAAGCGCACTAGTGAGCATCGTTCAGATCAATGGGACAAGACGCTTAGCGAGCTCGAGCCTACCCACCTAGCCTTCTGGCAGCTCCAACGCAAGTTGCGCTCCACCGAAGAGGCTTCGATGCCTCCCCTCACCCGACCCGATAAGAGCGTCGCATTCGACGACTCTGAGAAGGCCGAATGCCTAGCCGACAGCCTGGAGTCCCAGTGCTCCCCCAGCTCTCAACCAGTAGACAAGCGACATCTCGATGAGGTGAACGCATTCGTCGAACGTAAAGCCGCCCTCCCTCCCGTAGAAGATCCTGATGATCCTCTGCCTTCGGTCACAGCTGACGAAGTGCAAGACATCATTAATAAGCTTCAACCGCGGAAAGCACCAGGCTCCGACGGAATCACCAATAGGGTGTTAAAACTCCTCCCCGCTCAGCTCGTCGTGTTAATGGCGGCCATCTTCAATGGCGCCCTGAGCAACAACGCCTTTCCCCAAATATGGAAAGAGGCCACTGTCATCGGTTTCGCCAAGCCAGGCAAACCCAAGTCTGAGCCCTCAAGCTACAGACCTATCAGTCTCCTGAACGCACTTGGCAAAATCTACGAGAGACTTATTTATAAGCGACTCAAAGACTTCGCCGAGGCTAAGAGTCTCATCCCCAACGAGCAGTTCGGCTTCAGGACCGGACACTCCTGCATTCAACAGGCCCATCGCATCGTAGAGCACTTGAGCGCTGGCTTCCAGCGTGGAGCGATGACGGGTGTGTTGTACTTCGACATAGCAAAGGCTTTCGACAAAGTCTGGCACAACGGCTTATTATATAAGCTGTACAAACTGGGAGTGCCGGACCGTCTCGTGCTCATCTTACGAGACTTTCTGTCGGATCGCACCTTCCGCTATCGCATCGGGAAGGCACTGTCTTCCCCCCACCCCATTAGAGCCGGAGTCCCTCAGGGCTCCGTCGTCTCTCCCCTTATCTTTACTCTGTTCACCAGTGACATCCCCAAGAGCAAGAAGGCTCAGTTAGCCCTGTTCGCGGACGACACGGCCATTTATTACACTGGCCGCAGTCACGACGCTATCTATAGCACCCTCCAAACCTCAGCCAACGTCTTAGGCGCTTGGTTCCGGAAATGGAGAATCGAGGTGAACCCCGACAAGAGCCAGGCAGTTCTTTACTCTAAACAGCGTAAAATTAAGCCACCCGCGCTCAGCCCGATCACTATGTACGGTAAGCCTATCCCTTGGGAGAAGCAAGCCAAGTACTTAGGAGTCATACTTGACAACCACTTGTCTTTCGCGGCGCACATCAAAGCAGCTCGCGACCGAGCTGCGTTTGCTATGGGTAGGCTTCATTTCATGATTTCGGCAAAAAGCAAGTTGTCACTCAAGTGCAAGTTGCGCCTTTATACCGCGGTGATCCGCCCCATTATGACGTACGCTTGCGTCGTGTACGCTCACACCAAGCCTAAGTACATCCATAGGATGCAAGTTTTACAGAACCGGTTCTTACGTAGAGTCACGGGAGCCCCTTTTTATGTCCGTAATGACCGTCTACACGTAGACCTTAGAATGCCCACCGTCCTTCAGTTTATGAAACGTCTTTCGAAGCGTTTCTTCGATAACGCCATTAAACACCGTAATCCCCTGATCGCAGCGGCCGCCCGTTACGAACCCTCGCGCATTAGTACAGTACGCCGTCCTAGGCATACCCTCGTCACTCCAGATGATGCTATCACCCTCCTCCAGGAGAGTAGCAAAGAGACTAGCACTCTTAAAAAGTTCCGACTCAAACCGCCGTCTTTCCGACCTCGCCGTCGAGGTCCGTCGCGACGTCCCGGTCCATGCCCTCCCCGACCCTCGCTCGAGCCAGCCCGCGATGCTGTGCCAGTAGTTTTAAATCAGCCCCTAAATAATGATACCATTCAGATCCAGCCTGTCCCCATGCAGTCTTCCCCCAGCGACGCCCTAAGCCGAGGTTCGTACCCCACAGGGGGTGCCCTTAGCGTGCAGTCGCTTAGTTTGTAAGTTTTTATGCCCTGGCTGGAGGCCTTACTCTAAAGGCACCCACAGGATAGTCCGGTTAAGCAGACGACAACCTCATAGGTTGAACTGCGAGATGCCATTCAAAAAAAAAAAAAAAAAAAATTTCTACAACAGGGGTAATCCCAAATCATCTCCTCCATAGCTTAAAATTACTAGACCTTACAGAAACCCTCTACATAACACTGCAAAAAGCTGCGATTTTAAACACATGCAGGATTGTTAGAAAGTTTATGCAGATAGAAGAGAACGAAATAGGACCTCATCACAATACTTAAACACGTACAACCTTTACACACCACACGCTACATTTGCTTTGGTTTACGCCCGTAAATGTAGCTAAAATCCAGCCCAAAGGCTGAGAAAAATAACACTTTCCGAAAAATAATAATAATAAAGCCTTTTATTCGGACCATAAATACAATTACGTTTCTTACATTACTACACTTTTTCAACTTATATTTTGTTTTACAAACTTAACTTAATTATTCGCGTATTTGGTGCTTCCTTACTTTCTGCAAGTCCGTTTGCCAGTTGGCAAAGGCCTCCTCCAACCTACTCCATTCTGGTCTCTCTCTAGCCACTCTACTCCATGTTATGCCTGCAACCTGCCTGATATCATCGTCCCATCTTTTTTGTTGTCTACCTCTTTTCCTTTTACCTTCCCTTGGGTACCATTTTTTTTTTTTTTTTTTTTTTTTTTTTCGGGATGGGAAATCATCAAATGACTTCTCCCGCTCTGGGCGGAGCGGGAGGGAGTGTCAGACTTGTACTGACTAAAACCCACCCATGTCCCTTCTTCGCCCTTTTTGTTCCAGGGCCGCGGTATCTCTTTCGAACAACCCGCAGCCCTGGCAGGCATCGGCCCTCTCGGGCCCCTTCCGGTTTGCTGACATCTCCTTGAGGCGCGCGTGGTACACGTACGCGCCGTCGACACGGCCTGTCGTCATGAGACGGACGGACGGTGAGCTAGCCCATTACTCACCGTCCACAGGCTCGCGCCTACGGTGGCCGGGGGCCACTGGTTGCCCCCCGACGCCCGGGGCGTCTCCCGCGGCGGCTGGGACGTGAGGTTCTCTCCCTCTCACGTTCCGCCACCTCCTTCGCTAGCATGACTGCTTCGCAGAAGGAGGACACCACACGCTACATTTGCTTTGGTTTACGCCCGTAAATGTAGCTAAAATCCAGCCCAAAGGCTGAGAAAAATAACACTTTCCGAAAAATAATAATAATAAAGCCTTTTATTCGGACCATAAATACAATTACGTTTCTTACATTACTACACTTTTTCAACTTATATTTTGTTTTACAAACTTAACTTAATTATTCGCGTATTTGGTGCTTCCTTACTTTCTGCAAGTCCGTTTGCCAGTTGGCAAAGGCCTCCTCCAACCTACTCCATTCTGGTCTCTCTCTAGCCACTCTACTCCATGTTATGCCTGCAACCTGCCTGATATCATCGTCCCATCTTTTTTGTTGTCTACCTCTTTTCCTTTTACCTTCCCTTGGGTACCATTGTGTAACAATTTTGCTCCACTTGTCCTTTCCTCTGATCATATGGCCCGACCATTTCCATTTGAGCCTTTTTATTTTTAGGGTTGCGTCCTGTATCCTAGTCTTTTTTCTAATGTTGATGTTTCTTATTCTATCTCCTCTCTTTACTCCTAACATACTTCTCTCCATTGCTCGTTGGCAAATGGCAATTTTATTGGATATGTTTTTTGTTATGGCCCATGTTTGGCTTCCATACATTAAAATTGGTAAGATACAAACTATTAATAATACATCTTTAAAATTGATTAAAGTGATAAAGGACATCTTTAGCATTGATTGATGCAGGATGCAATTATGGGTTTGACAAAGATAGCTAGCTAAAGGAGGTACCTTATTCAGAGAACCGCCAATTGCGGCTAAGAAATACTAGGAATACGATTTGGTGGGTGCTTTCAACTGTTGTCATGACAACAAAAAGTTGAATTAGTTCAAAAATGGATTTTGGAAGGTTCTTAGAATGTGGGTGTATGTGTTCGTGCGTTATCTATCTTCTTATTTGATCTTCTGTAAAGTATCTAGATATTCTGTGAAGGTCCCTTCGCTTCGAAGTCCGCGTTAATCCAAATCCAGTTTCGTAACAAAGACAAAGGGATGTATTGGAAATATAATACAAGAGACGTCACTTTTATTAATGCCGAACAATTTTAGTTGATTGGGGTCCTTACTGGAAGAAATGGGATCAGGGGCTTCGCTAATACAATATTAATTTGGGAAAGAAAGACAAATTGTAGTTGAATAGGAGTGGGATGAAGTTATCAGGGATATAGGGGTCTTGAAATAGGAAAAAAGATTTATTTTGGTTCTAAGATTTTTCTTTTAGTTATTGTTTAATCCGTATTACTATTTGATTGTTTCTATTTGCGGATGTAGGATCTTATTATAAGAGTATCGCAAATATTATCTAAGTTTCGGGATATAAACTTCTTTATAAATTGCGGACAAATAGGTAATATTTGTAAGTAAAGGGGGCAATTTTTGGAACTACCGATCCGATTCCGATATTTTTTTCACAAAAAACTTACACATTATCTTCGAAAGTCATAGGCTATATTTAGAACGTTGCCGACGGATTATTATCGACCGATAACGCAAGCGAAGACGCAGGCAAAAGTGAGTCTTACATATTTTATCTAAGACTTGTTTTTGCTTTGAACAACTTGGTAGCGACGATTTGCTCCAGAAGCGTAACCAACAATCTATCTCACTTCGCAACAAGCGAGATCAACAAAAGACAAAACTCCCCGTCGCCATCGAGAGAGAGACACTTGATGTTCGATGCACGATCAAATAGCGTTCAAATTGCTGCTGTAGACCGTGCATGTGCCGTGCCATCCATTTGGTAGCGCTCCAAGACATTCGTCAAATAACTGGGAGGATCCGGGAAGCAACGTGTTCCAGACATCTTGTGAACAAATGTAACAAGATACGTAACACTTGCAATTCAATTTATGTTTGCTGGAACACCGCGTTAAATGCTGAATCAGTGACGATTAATTCGGGTATGCGGGTAGGTAACGAAATTTCGAGAGTGTGGTTTCTGGTATAAATTGGGGTACTTACCTAAAAGTTTTATGCAAATTACTGAAAACAAAAAAAAGATCTTTGAGCGTAATTCTGAATTCTTTTGTGTTGTCACTTTTCACAGGAAAATCATACGTTTCTTTATTTTGTATCAGGAAGATTTTCAGGAATGCGACTCAAAAAGTATTGTGCTCGTATCTGAACCTAAAATGATTCGGCTACAAATCTTTTTTTATAAACCCGGATGAAGGAAACTATATTTTCTAATAAAAAATACGGCACTACGACGAACTTCCGTCAACATACATCCATCTCATCTCGAAACGTGAAGGTAGCATAAAAGCTGAAGCAAAGTTGGATGGCAAATAGAAATAGAAGGAGTTGATAGTTCTTAAAATCTTTTATTAAATGAGGTGGTATCATATGGCAGTAATTAGCAGATTATTTAAATTCTGAAATCATAATATCATTAACACTGATAACGATATATGTACCATAATTACTATTTGTTTTGTGTTTCCGATATTTCAGCGCTGGTGTGCACCATCATCACGAATATCCCGTTATCAGTGTTAACGATAGTGTCTGTGACCATATATTTTAAAAACTTCTGAAAACATGTTTCCAACACCAACTAATGGAAATAAGAGAACGCCACATCATTTTCGTTAAGTTGTCAGCCAGCAAATGCACCAACTTAAATTCCAACGAATCCCAAAAGTAGCCAAACACAAAAACAAGCAAACAGCAATTGTTTCAGCTCCCAATTGTTCCCTACTTACTGGTTCTGAACACTATAAACCTGTAGTATTCTGTTCGTAGATCCGGCTTGTTGGCGCAAACATTCCAATTGTCTGCACCCATTGACGCGAGTCGGGCATTCCCTTGCTTCTACTGCATTCCTCGGAACATGGCTCCTGCGGTACGGGTATGCTGTACCTGGGTATGTAGCTTGAGATTTAGGAAACAGATTGCGTGTACTTTTATCTTCTGAGTGTAGAATTTTATATTATGAGTTTTGTCAAAATATTTATTTCAATCATAGGCATCTTTGAACGTCCAATTTACAAATAAATAAAATTGATTCTATAGTTGCCAATTCGCATAGGTAGTTTTGTACGGTAAAGAATGGCCAAGAAACTCTATCATTGCCATATTAAGAATCTATCTATCTCCAAAATGAATTCTGATTTCTGAGAACTGAGATTAAATAAATCTAGGAGGATAAATCTGGGACTTTATTGCCTGTCTCGTAATATTTTTCTGTTGCGATAAAATAAAGAAGTGGTTTAACTCCTACACAAAATCGGATTTCTGTGAACTGAGATTTAAACTTAAGAGGAATAAACGAAAAGCAATACTAGGACAAGTATTGCTTTATTACTTTTATTCCTCAGTTTTGTTTTATTAATATCATAAATTCATAACTCTTGCTATATTTGCTTTTATCTAATTTTAGATCCTACCTTTAATATAAACCACACCAAGCAAATATTTTTATGTTTTTGATTAATTTTCGAAATCCGACTCTAAATTTATTAACATTCGAATAACAAAAATCCTGTACATTTAAAATTATGTTTGTGCAATATTAAAGGTAGAACAATCCAATATCGGTGTAGGTTGGGTCGAATAAATTCAATCTAATCCGAATATGCGAAAGAACTGTCAGGAAACCGCAAAATAAATAAAATGTTTTCTCTCTTTCTTTCTTTCTTGAAAAAGGCGAACCCGTATAAATCGGGGGAAATATGAGAGGGGCCCACGATAAAGTAATGGATATTAAAGATGGGTGTTACAGACTATTGAAATCAATGGGATCTTTATTGGAAGATCACTAAATTAAGTTCCTTTTGGGTTTTGGTGGTTACCAAACAATGATAGGTTGGTGTAAAGATATGGTTTATGATGCAATGTTGTGGAAAAGTGACCCTTTTTGACGCATAAATCATGCTGAATTATAGTTTTTTTTTGCGATTTATTTTCTATGGGATATGGTTTGGAATACGCTAAATAACTGATTCTTTAAAGTAAAGATCACCTGTTAAAACCAGGCCTAGTAAGGCAGCTTCTACCACAAGTTCACATTCGACTCAATTTATTTATACGTCAGTGTTAGTAAACTACGTACAGTCTGTATGTAGTTGTTTCTAATCCTTCTTTGAATTATACATATTTAGCCAACTTTTTTGTTAAAACTGCCGTGCTTGCTATGCCATAACCGGATCATGCCGGTCATAATTATGATCAAGCTATGAAAGCATGCAGTTCTTTTTTTATTTGCGATGGGTTTGCTCTTTACTCTAGTCTAGGTCAGAGATGACAGAGACAAAGTCGACGATGGTACGAGATTACCCAAAAGAGGCCTGTTCACTCTAAAGACGGAAACATACTTACGTATCGTGGCGTGTCGTGTCGCGCCAGAAGCAAATCGGTTTCATACATTCAATATGGTTAGGGACATATTAGCATGGCGTGTCGTGTCGCAACGATGTATGAAACCGAATGCTTCTGGCGCGTCACGACACGCCACAACACGTAAGTGTGTTTCGGCCTTAACTTTGAAGAGATTAGGGTTGTAAGCATTCGGAAACAGACGCAGGCAGAGTGTTCCACTCCTTTGCTGTGCGCATTATGAAAGACGTTTGAAAACACTTAGTGCGAATTGGTGGAATAGTTCTTATTTTTTTTAATTCAACCTTGAATAAAATAAAATAAGGGTGTAAATATAGGATATAAATTAGACTACCAAGTCTAATTATATCCTGTAACAGTGATGATAACGTTATAAAAGTTTTCTTGTAATAAACATATTATTGGTAGATAGCAACTGTACTGAAAACAGAAACAGTTTCAAATACACCATAACTTCGCAACAAGAAAATTCGGAATTCACAAACTTCGCCGGCTCAAATTAGATTTTCGTGGAAACCTTAGACGTTTGATACCCGAGCCGAGTATAAATAAATGTTGATCGAATAACTCCTGTCTTTCAAATCAAATAACATTTTATTAATAGAAATAAATTGAAGTGTTACTTGATTTAATAATACGTGAGAAATAGAAAACTAATATCACTAAAATACGAATGCCGGCCATTTTTTTTCGAAGACCCGAAAAATATTGCCGCCTTGAACCTTCGGACGGGAAGACGAAGTAGTAATAAATATGAAATTCAGAAAATCCTAGAGGATTAATTTTCTGATCTCAAATTGTGTTGCGGGTTGAATGAAAACATCGCGGTTAGTCTCCTAAGGGAATGTTAGTATTTCGTATTAGATCGTGTTTTGTGTGGGTGAAGAACAAATTGAAACATGTCTCCCAGTGCTATTATTATTAAATAGTGAAAAAGTTATAAGTAGTAAATAACCAAGAATCTTGTTATAGCCACAGCTCGATTTTTGTGTGTTAAAATGTTAATCTAGCAGTTTTAAATAAATAAAATTTATTGTAGCCTGACGACTACAATAAATTTTATTTATTTAAAACTATGTTGGGGTCGATTTTCAGTCTAACCAGATGCAGCTGAATACCAGTACTTTACATGGAGCGACTGGCTATCTGACCTTCACAATTCAGTAAGACCGGTTCTTTCAGGGCCACTGGCTACCTATAACGGCTTAACGTGCTTACCGAGGCACGGAGGAAACTCGATATGTCATGGTTGGTCACCCATCCACCGACTAACCTTGGCAAGCGCGACTTAAGCTACCGAACGACTCGAGCGGTTGTTTTTATTTAGGCATGGGCTCCTTTCTAATTAAATTATAGATATTGTAGTCTAAAACAGTAATAAGTATTGTTACGTTTGCTATGAGAAGTAGGTATGCCAGTATTTCAAGTACGGAATTTACCCTTTGTTCTAATAACGTGGTCGCCACTATGTTCCGCTCACAGGAAACTTATAGGAAGAAGTTATGTGGTCAAGAACTGACCCTAATAATTCCATCGTTTCTTGGAATAATTTATTCCTTTAGCCATGAATCACTAATAGTAATGAGGTTAACCTACTTTCGAATTTCTTGTTTGACTTACCATCAATGAAGTATGGTACAAATTCTTTAGTAAATATTTTATTATTCCTATTTGGTACGATGTTATTATATGTAACTAGCTTATGCCCGCGGCGTCACCCGCGTGTAGTTCGATAATTGTCCCACGGGAACATACTATCGGGATAAAAAGTAATCCAGGTTATAAACTACCCGTGTGCCAAATTTCATCCAAATCCATTCAGTAGTTTTTGCGTGAAAGAGTAACAAACATCCATCCATCCTCACAAACTTTCACATTTATAATATTAGTAGGATTAGTTTTTTTATTATCCTTTATCAATGATTTTGTTTATGCCTATAAACAGGTATTTGAACAGTACACAATAACTACTGAAAGGGCCTAGTTTATGGTATTGACGATAATAATAAGCCTCGACCAACATCTGTGGAGCCTTTCGCTTGATAAATGATAAGCAGCTGGATCAAGGGCTTGATTCAGAATCTTGATTCAAATTCTCGAAGCAGTACTTCAGGACACGGCGCGTGTTGTTAGGAGGTTCCTCCCTCAAGAGCCCTGACCACCGGTAGCTTGGACCCTGTTCCCAATGCCGGTGCCAATGCCGGTATTCTTTATATTTTTAAATGTTTTTTTTTTAAATATTATTTTGTAAAAATATTTAAAAATGTAATTAGTATGTCAGTAAAACGAATAAAAAAAATAACAAGGTAGAAAGTACACCGACGATAAAACGGTTACCACTTATCCAGTATATCATTCTGCCCCCCACATAAACACTTTCCATCTGTAATTAAAAAAAGACCTGTTGTTCCATACATTTCGACCATGGTGATGTTGCAGTTTTTTCATCATCATCAGCCTATAATGTTCCCACTGCTGGGACACAGGCCTCCTCTCCATGAGAGGGAGTGGGCTGTAATCCACCACGCGGGCCCAGTGCGCGTTGGTAGATGTCACATGTCTTCGAATTTTTAGTTCTAGGACTTGCCTCACGATGTTTTCCTTCACCGTTTTTGAGAGCAGCGGTGATGAAATAAATTACACAAAGTACTGCGCCTGCCTGGGTTCGAACCCATGGCTTACTGCTCGTAAGTCGGGGCCGCCAGCACTGGGCCACCGCTGCTCTCTTTTTTGTAATAAACGAAAAAATTTAGAATTATTTACTGAATATGTGGTAAGTAACCGAGAAAGTGAGGAGCTCGTGGCTAAATAATAACAGCCGCCCGGGTCGATCTTTAAGGTTAAGCCGTGCTTGCCGAGGTTGGTCCGTGGATGGGTGACCATAATTACATACCGAGTTTCCTCCGTGCCTCGGAAAGCACGTTAAGCCGTTGGTCCCGGCTGTCATTTGTAGATCTTTGACAGTCGTTACGAGTAGTCAGAAGCCAAAAAGTCTGACATCCAGTCTTACCAAGGGGTATCGTATTACCCAGCTACTGGGTTGTGGAGGTCAGATAGGCAGTCGCTTCATGTAAAATACTGGTACTCAGCTGCATCCGGTTAGACTGGCAGCCGACCCCAAGATAGTTTGGGAAAAGGCTAGGCAGATGATGATGTGGTAAGTAACCGTTTTAGATTCGGTGTCTTTTCCACCCTCTTTAATTATCTAAATAAAGACTTAACTATATGGTCAATTACAATTTTAACTATTTTAAGATCAATTCCAATCGTAGCCATTTAAAAATCTTTAAAAGTAAATTCAATCGCAGATAGAACAAACAGTAGATTTGCAAACGAAAGGAAAGAAATGCATTCCGGCGAACCATTCACAGAAAGCAATAAGAGTAACGGAAATAAACCGTTCACAGTAGAATCAAAAAGGTACTGAAAGCAAAGGCGATTCTGAAACCAAATAAAAACCGGCTAAATGGCCGGTAAAGTAATATAAATTGAACAAAAGTGTATAAAATGCTAAATGGAGTAGTAAAAGATTGAAAGAAACATTAAAATTTGCTCGTATGCGTTGCTACGGCGAAACGATTAAATGAAAGTTTACTGAAGCAAATAATACAGAATGAATTTAAGAAAATTTGGAATTGGTAAAAGATTTATCGTTTCATTGCAATTGGATTCGTAGTAGATGATTAATAACGATCGAAATGAATTAGTTTTGTGATTTGTATTTTCTATCTATCTGAGATAAATGTGTAATTATAAGAAGAATTGAAACTCGAAAAGCCTTTTATTTATTTAAACTTCATGTACCTATAATAGTGGCACATAGGCGGATTAATGCCATAAGGCATTCTCTACCAGTCAACCATTGGGTTAAAGACAATATTGTAATAGGGTACAAAATAATATCTAAATAATTTCGAAATTTTAAGGAAAGTTTTTACAAAATATTGTCGAGTGAGTGGTAAATGCTTTAAAAACTATACGCGACAAGCTGTTGTGAAAACTATCCTTTATCGTTTTCATTTACTCTAAGATGTAGTTTCTTCTCTTCAGTACATCATTATAAATTATTGTTTCAAAGAAAGGTTTTTTAACATATATTTTTTTTTAAAATTCAGACATTCTTGGCCTTGGTCTGATCATGTCTCCATAGTGTTAATCTTTTTTTTAATAATAAGACAAAATAAATTCAAATGATCATGATATCAGCTAATTACCAAATACATTTTCTTGCTCGAATTCTTTTGTCTCTCTCACTCATACCAACCAGATTTCATTCCTCAAACTAATCTTACAAAGAAAGTATTCTATGATTGATTTTATAAAATTCATGACGAACGTACTACTTTCTTCAGCGAGCTGCATTTGAAATTCAATGCATGAACAACCTCAGCTTTTGAAGGAAACCGAGGCGTTTCCCGAGAGAAATGTACGATGTTATTATGACTAAGCTTAATCACAAAATGAAATGTTTGGTAAAAGAAAATGGATCCACTTTTCGGTGTAAAGAAAGAATGTGAAATTTGGTTTCCAGTATTGTATATTGTACTAGCTGTTACCCGTAACTTCGTTTGCGTGGAAATTTTGATGTGTGTGTGAGAAAAAAAAAGCCCATGTCCCCAGGATCTATCTCATTGCCAACTTTCATTACGATCTGATCAGCTATTTAGTCGTGAAAAGGTAATAAACAAACACAGTTACTTACGCATTTATAATAAGTCTAAGATGAGAATAAAAGAATCGACTTACATTATGAAAATGGCAACGTCAAAAACGTGACATAGGCATCAACATCGATTGACAAGTAACTAGTTCAATGTCACAAAGTTCAAAACTGATCAACGTTGTCTCAGGGTGATTGTACCCTCATTCTCCTATAAATGACCTACTTGTAATCGATATTGAATCGTATAGACTGTTACTAGGAAGCCCTTAGCTACTTGGTTTCGTACCTAACATGTTACTATTCTACGGCTTCCAACGGATTATCACGCCTGCCTTTCAAACGAGAATATATGTACCTAGGTATATTTGTCAACTTATTTTAAAAGGATTATTCCTAGTTGACTGCCGAGCAGGAGGTCCTCGGTTTGATTCCCAGGTCCAAGGTGTTATTGAGTTTTTCCATTAGGAATTTCTCAGTAGCAGCCGCGGAGGCTGGATTGGTGGCCGGTTAATGACAATAAGCTTGCCCCGATTACATGGAAAGAAAGAAATAATTTATTTGCTGATAATGTAGGTATACATATATGTGAGTTGGAATATTTATTAAGTGTCCCGATACATTTTACCTTACGGCATGCAACATATTAGGTTTGAATTAAATAGTACTATAAATACAGCCATCGATGCAATTATTATTAGCCATAGTCAAATTTAATAATGGGACTTAAACATTATTGGCGAAATTTGGGAACGTAAGTTGCTAGTTGCAAGTCGTTGAGGTAGGCCCAAAATAGGCGGCAAGCTGTTGAAAATCTAACGTTAAGCATAAAATAAACTATAAGCTACGTTACTTGGTAGCTATGTGTTAGATAAAACACGTACCATGTAGGAATACACATAACATCACGCCTGTCATCCCTAAACGGTTAGGCAGATGTGTACTTGTACCCTATCGTTACTGTTAGCCTTCGCCTTCCCACTGTACAGGTCTACGCCATGATTTCCAGGTGTTCCGATCCAGGTTCAATATATAATATTGGCTACTGGTCGTTGGTTCTGTCTAGCGCGTTCAACCATCTTTTCGAGGTCTGCCGCGACTCCTTATGTAGGCCTAGTTATTTCAGGGCTCCACAAAGTGAATATTTTAGCCCACAGCTAATGAGCTGTAGCGTAATCTATAACGCATACACCAGACGTAGCCATCCTAGTCCCACTTCATCTTAGTGGCTTTTTGAGCAATGGGTACGTCAGTGATTTTGTATGTTATGGACCGCAGTGCATTATAAGCTAGTTATGTGTAAGTCCCAATGGCGGGTGAGCCTATTGTTATCAATCTTGAACAAATCCAGACTCCGAGTGTGGATACTGAGCAATACTTAATAATATTTTATCCTAAGCGGGAATCCAGGTACGCCAAAGTTCGCCAGGAACGTCAGTAGTAGCGCTTTGACCATTATAGGAAAAATATGTAATTATATCATCTTCTCTTGTGGCACGTTTAGAGTACATAATTATGAACCTGTGCTTTTCTAAAGTGACAAATGTAAAATTACTTTATCAAATAAATTTCTACGTACAGCGTACCTCTTTGCCCCAGTGTTCTATTCAAGCCACTTCAAACGCAACCAAGCTATTTCACTCGAACTTAAACGTAATCGTACGAGCTTAGTGTAGGAGAAACGCCTGCGATAAAACGTTTCACTCCACTATCAAACACGAATAGTAAACACACACACACAAACAAACAAAGTTTTGCGATAGACGTACTTAATTTAGCGTGCAACCGAACTGAACACAAATCAACACAAAATATCGCGTCGCATGAGAAATTCGCGTAGGTCCAGTCCACATTGCAAATTTTGGTAGATACCTACTACAATTATTAGGATTTACTGAGAAACAATTGAGGGGGTATTTTCAAGCAATTGCTGGCTCACTGGGTAAAATTCCACTCTAAACACTCATGCGCTGACATGAGTTTCAGACTGAATTACTTTGATTGCGATTTCGAAAAAGCCATAAACTAACGTGGAGTAAGTTATGTCCACTTTTATATGATCCAAGCACTTCATCCCCGTGGTTCTCATATGATCACACCAGCGACACCTCCCGGATCCAACTATAGACAAGGTGGTCCGTGTTTGTATCCAAGTGTCCCCAAAAATACAAAAATCAGTCAAGCTCGTGGTTTAGGAAGAGAAGAATGAGCAGTATAACGGAATATTATAAAGATTTATGTCAGTGACTACACAATAATTATTAGATATTACTCCTTTTGCCAACTATGCCAAGTGTGTTTATTTAATAACAGAAAAATTCTGACAGGGAAACATAACAAAAAAAAATGCATACATAATTTTACTCAACGATGCATACACGTTAAGGCCCTGTTTACAAGACCGATAGTTGCAACTTGTCCCGACGTCCAAGCGACAAGTGCACGGGTAATTTTATGCTACTGGCATGATCTAAAGTATTTTTAGGGGTATGAAGATCAGGGTGTAACCTCCTCTTCAGGTCCTCCGACCAGATGGGAGTTGTGTCTGCTGGGCTACGGCCCGACAGTTGTTCGGTTTTTCTATACAAGGTGTTGTTTTGCATCCTCCTTAAATTCAAGGAGGTAACTATGCTAATGATTCTCGTCCCGAATAAATAATAAAATGAGTAGGTATTTTTTTTTCGTTTTTTACCAAAATCTGTAGTCGTGAACCATCCGTGTTTTAAACGCGGACCGTCTGATCCTCGCCCTATAACCGCGCTTTCATACAATACAAACAACCCAAACGTTTATTCGATAATTTCTTATTCCTTAAACCACATTAAGGGGGTTATTCTGAAATACTGACAAACTTAAACAACCAAAAAATCAGCGTTTATTAATAATTAACTAGGTACCGTAATTTTAATTGATTATTTATGTGTTTTGTGACATCCTCTTGAACTTTTACGAGGATGCAAAACAACACCTTGTATAGTCTTAAGTCGCAGTAAACTATTTAGGATTTTAATGTTAGTTCTTTATTGGTGCCATAGATGGCGCTGTAGTACTTTTTGTCCTTTGGTGCCATAGTCCTTTTTGTAGTGCGGCTACATTCATTCATTTGTTCCACGCATTTGTTTCGTCCCAGTCGTTGTCGCTTGAGCATGCAGCTCAAAGCATGGAGGTTATTTGCTATAAAAACTGCTCATGTGTAGACCGCCTTACCCGCTGCCGTTCATACAGCCAGTGTTAACGCAAACACTAATGAAACATAATCAAATGCAACCGACTAGGGATTCTTAGTGGAATTACACCCTATATTACAAAGGGATTTTAAAAACGAGGAAGTAAATCATCTTGATAAAACATGCATGTTAACAACAGTCACCATAAGAGTGGGAGCCTGTATGCCAGTAGTGGTACAATTATAGACGGATTATGCTAAGCGAATAATTGTAAGTGAAGTTACACCCATGTAACATTGGTAAGAGTCTTACCTGATGTGAAAGGATTTGTCTATGGCAGGTATGACGGACTTGAGATACCGTGGCCCTGGGGAGATACCGTGGCCTGGAACACAAACGGCGAAGAAGGAACATGGATGGGTTTTAGTCAGTACAAGTCTGACACTCCCTCCCGCTCCGCCCAGAGCGGGAGAAGTCATTTGATGATTTCCCACCCGTAAAAAAAAAATGTATCACGGACTCCATTTGACGTGGTGTGACAATTATGGTGAAATATGACCTTGTGTGTACCAAGCTTTAAGGACTTGCTATAAGAATCTGGCCGAAGTCAGAGGTTTCAAGTTGAAAAGTACTTATTTTAAGCGAAAGATTTAACTTGACCAAAAAATTGGAATTTGTAACTACAGTACTGAATATTTCTAGTTGGTCCCTTTTTAATATTCACGATTTATTATTATATTAATTTATTAACGGACTGTAAAACCGACGAGAAAAACAAATTGTATCGAACATATTTCACGTGCCAAATAAACTTTAAGACTTAAACATTAGTCAAGTATCATTAACTGGGTAAAGTATTGACATTTTAACTTATTCATGGACGGGGGCTATTAATTACTTTCTAATTACATTATAAAAGTTTTGTCCTTTTAAGAGCTTTAGAGTGAAACAAAAACAATCATAATTTCAACTTCTAAGACTCCTTCAAGGCCGTTATCAAAATAAATATTCAGACGAGTCATTATACTACTTATTAATTTACCTTATGAATAAATAGCACGACATTTAAAATTTCAAAATGCTATTCAAAAACACTAAATAGAATTACATTTTGAAATAGTACTTCATCTAAATTGAATTTAATTTGAATAGATTTAGAGTGCATTAGCAATGTGCCCAGTGATCAGTGTGATCGCTGAAATTAACAACCAGATATTAATAAATGAGTGCCGAGCGCTAATCGTAACAAACTGAACCAGACGAATCGGTATTGATTGAAGTGATCGAATTCCAGTGTAACTGTAATATTTTGAATTATGTCGGATGTTGGATGCTATTGAAACGGTCTTTTTTACGGGTGGGAAATCATCAAATGAATCAACCTTCTTGGCTCCCCCCGCTCTGGGCGGAGCGGAAGGGAGTGTCAGACTTGTACTGACTAAAACCCATCCATGTTCCTTCTTAGCCCTTTGTGGTCTAGGGTCACGGTATCTCTTCCGAACAGTCCCGCAGCCCTGGCAGGCATCGGCCCTCTCGGACCCCTTCCGATTTGGGGCCTGCCTGGAACACGAACGCAACCGAACGTGCCGTCGGCACGGCCTGTCATCATAAAACGGACGGACGGTGAGCACCGTCCACAGGCCCGTACGGTGGCCGAGGGCCACTGGGTGGCTCCCGACGCCCGGGGCATCTCCCGCGGCGGCTGCGACATGAGGCTCTCTCCTCTCACGTTCCGCCACCTCCTTAGCTGACTATATGACTGCTTCGCAGAAGGAGGCGATGGCTTCCCATTCCCTCTCGGTCCGGACCATGAATTGAACCAAGGCTGGACGCGAGAGGTCGCTGCCGCCAATAGCCATTGGAAGGGAGCCTACACAATTTTTTTTTTTTTATTGACATTTTTCTGGCCTCTCGTTTCCACATGAACTTTGTAAGAACATACATTGATATAGGTATACACTCACGCCTTATTCCCATGGGGGTAGGGTAGGGGCTTCCTCTCTTAATGTTTTACTTCGCCGTTTTGAGAGAATAGTCAGATAATATATTTTCCTAAAAAAATGGGACATCATAATGTTTCTTCCAAAGAAACGGTATTTTAAACAATACCTACCAAAATGCCTCTAAAAACCAGCAAGCCCACAAAGAAGATTACTTTGCATTTCCTGCATGTTTTTGCTATGAAAAGGTGTGAATAATTATGAGAAAAGTCGTCAGGTTTGTAGAACTTTAGCATTTAAACCATTTGGCTTCTTGTCTGACAACACTTTGTATATTAATCCCTTTTATTATACAACATAGGGTTTCTGGAATCATGACGTCATGACATTTTAGATCGTGGCTTGACCCAAGAAGGCACACTTTTGGTTTTTATTTCATCACTTATATGCTTCCAAACGGCGATGAAAAACAAACCTTTCCAGAACCAAAATCCGAAGAAATGTGACATTCACCAACCCACACCTGCGTCCCAGCGTTGGGAACGCTTAAAGAAAGTATGTATAAGATGGTTATGCTTATGCTTGATCCTAAAGAGATAACAGAGAAAAAATCCTAACAATTTTCTACACATTTTCAGCTCTAGTGATTTCAAAAACAATTTCCGAATATAGATATCAACGGAAACAATCATAGTTATCCACATTCGAACAATATTTTGCCATCCATGAAATAAAAGCTCCGTCACACAAAAACAGATTACAAATCCGGCCAAAAAAAAGTGAACGTAATTTTTATTACAGAGACAGATTGTTCCAAAAACAAACATTAAAGGCATAGCATTATAAATATCAATCAAGTCCAACCCAATAAAGACTGTATACGTCGAATCAATATTTCACAGTCTTTCGCCCAATCTCCTAAAATTTCGCCATTCCGTTAGGAGAAAAGGATTTGTGGAAACCGCTGGCACATTATTTATTCCCCGGATATTAGCAGTCACTCGCTCTGTGATTTACATAAACTG
The DNA here is from genome assembly GCA_963082945.1 of Cerastis leucographa. Lineage (NCBI taxonomy): Eukaryota > Metazoa > Arthropoda > Insecta > Lepidoptera > Noctuidae > Cerastis > Cerastis leucographa. The sequence goes on from OY720382.1 coordinate 8,300,613, forward strand.
AATGTTATCGTTGCCATGAAAATACTAGCCCTGTTTTTGTTATAAAGGAAATTGTTGCACGGATTTGTTAGTAGTCTGTGGTGCGTGATGAATGGTGGAACAGATATATTGTTTTATGATAAAATGTTTAGGGATCGTTCTGAATAGATTATAACTTTGATAATAATTTCAATAGTTACAGGTCTAGCATAGTTTTTTTTTTACCTACTACCAGCAAGGAGAGATTTCATAGGATACCTATGGGTAAGTTTGGGTGAGCCGCTCGTGGCTAAATAATAACAGCCGTACGGGTCAATCTTTAAGGTCAAGCCGTGCTTGCCGAGGTTGGTCCGTTAATGAGTGGACTATAATTACATACCGAGTTTCCACCGTGCCTCGGAAAGCACATTAAGCCGTTGGTCCCGGCTGTAATTTGTAGATCTTTGACAGTCGTTACGAGTAGTCAGAAGCCAAAAATCTGACATCCAGTCTTACCAAAGGGTATTTATTACCCAGTTACTGGGTTGTGGAGGTCAGCTAGGCAGTCTCTTCATGTAAAATACTGGTACTCAGCTGCATCCGGTTAGACTGTAATTCGACCCCAACGAAGTTTGGGAAAAGGCTAGGCAGATGATGATGACCTTTGAGTAAGTTTATTATTTACAGCGTCGTCACCTAAGTAGAATTTCGAAGAAAATGTCGGAATTCTACTTAGGTATCTTCTGCAAAAAATATAGGTTACTCGAACCAAAATCTCATTGTTTTTTTCATATTCAACCTCAAAGCCAAAACGTCCAATAACATTCTATCCGAAAGCGTCCTAAATCACACAAACATTTTCATAAGGATTACAACGAATACTTTCATGTACCTCTTTACTACATTTACTTTGTCCCAAAGAGCTACCTCGGGAGTAAATACACGAAATATTTGTTCAAATTCATATTCCCGTACCTACACAAGTACACAAGCCGGGAATGTCGCAGTTCTCAACAAGAATCAGTCAGCCGTCACGGTGTCCCCACGTGAGCCTTGTAAAGTTGGGACACTAGTGACAGCGACGAGGAATGAGCACAGCTAGAAAGTATTAACGTTGACGGATCGCTTGAGAACTGTGAAATTCTAGAAATAGGAACTTTTTTTTGGAGTAAACGCTTGTCTGAAAAAGAAATTGGGATTCATTTCGTAGCTGTATGTTAGGAGATTGGACGAATATCTAATTTGGTTTCGTTGATATGGTAAGAATTGGTACCTATGTGGCGTAGGTTAATAACTTAAGTTTATAATGTAATAAATTTATCTATGCTTAAAGAGTTGCCTAGCAACAAAAGATTTAAAAAAAACACGTTTGTCAATTGGAGAAAAATATATTCGACTTAAAAAGTTCTTCGTATTTAAATTATTATTTTATCTCTTATTGTCTGCTTACACCGCATGAACATTAGTCTACGTTATTGCTTCGGCAGTACATACGCTAAATTGGTGACCCCGAGTAAGAACACTACAATGACAGACAAAAGTGAGCAAAATGTGATCGCAGCAGGCCAAAATGGTGAGAAACACCTAGAAACATTCCGCGTGGGCGTGAGGGTACCACCGTTTTATCCGGAAAAACCATCACTTTGGTTTTCGCAAATGGAAGCACAATTTATCGCCCGTAGCGACGGTCTCTGGAGGGGGGTGATGTGGCGTAGGTTAATAACTTAAGTTTATAATGTAATAAATTTATCTATGCTTAAAGAGTTGCCTAGCAACAAAAGATTTAAAAAAAACACGTTTGTCAATTGGAGAAAAATATATTCGACTTAAAAAGTTCTTCGTATTTAAATTATTATTTTATCTCTTATTGTCTGCTTACACCGCATGAACATTAGTCTACGTTATTGCTTCGGCAGTACATACGCTAAACCTACATGTTCTGCATTTTACAAATATTGATCCTTTGGTCCCGGCTGTCATTTGTAGATCTTTGACAGTCGTTACAAGTAGTCTGAAAGTCTGACAACCAGTCTGATCAACGGGTATCGTATTACCCCCCGTACTAACTGTATTGTGGAGGTCAGATTGATGTACTTTGGCGTAATTTGGGTGTGTGGGTATACTATGTATGTATGTATGTTGTTGTATATTAACAGCACATTATAAATGTGGACTTGTGACATTTTCATTTTCTTTATAATATCAAGTGGTAGCGTATAAAACTATGGCCATATCCTAGTATAACTTATGAGCGGCATGCCTCACTACGATAAATTCCGTATACATGAAAAAGGCAAGCAGTCTCTCAGTGATTACTTGGTTTAACGCAGCAGGACGTAATATAGAGTAATGGCGTCTCATGATGGAGCATAAACTGAAATATAAAAATATCCCTTGAGTGTAGGCTAGGAAATATTTGCGGCGCAAAAGAGGGTTAATTAAAGGATATAAAGTATACCTAAGTACAAGACTTGGAGTTGTAATTAGTAGAAAAATGAAATAACACCAAAGAGAACTGGCGTTTTTTTGAAGTGAAAACTTCTTTAGCGGCATTGTGTACTTTTGTGAGGGGTAATTTTGTTCGGTTATTTTTTATTGGTGTTGAAACATGTGGTACGTACATCATCATCATCATCATCAGCCTATATTGTTCCCACTGCTGGGACGCAGGTCTCCTCTCTATATGAGGGAATGGGCTGTAATCCACCACGCGGGCCCAGTGCGGGTTGGTAGATGTCACATGTCTTCGAATTTTTAGTTCTAGGACATGCCGGTTTCCTCACGATGTTTTCCTTCACCGTTTTGAGAGCAGCGGTGATAAAATAAATTACACAAAGTAATGCGCCTGCCTGGGTTCGAACCTACGACTTACTGCTCGTAAGTCGGGGCTGCTACCACTGGGCCACCGCTGCTCTCTTGTGGTACGTACAAGTGAATTAAAATTCTATTCTGGATTGTAAAACTTATTTCGAATGAAGAACTATCACGGATCATGCAATTTTTTTTTTACTATGCTTTTTTTCTTAATGAAGGCATTGTCGGAGGACAATACTTGTTTCTATTTAACATTCCTAGCTCTGTAAAACTGTGTCATTTAAGGTTTTTAAACGGCAAGATTCAATTTTACCAAAAATAGTACTATCTTTTCTGGGAACAATGAATAAGACAGTTTCAATAGGAAAATCCGTCAAACAAGTAACTGTCACTTTTAAAATGTAAAAAAAAAAAACAAAATTAGAATATTTTTATTTCACACTAGCTTATACCCGCGGCGGCGCTCGCGTGGAGTTCCATAATTGTCCCACGGGAACATACTATCGGCATAAAAATCGTGTTCCAAATTTCATCCAAATCCATTCAGTAGTTTTTGCGTGAAAGAGTAACAAACATCCATCCATCCTCACAAACTTTCGCATATTTATAATATTAGTAGGATAGGCCTACATGGGCACTTATAAAACGTCGACAAAATGGTGCTCGGTTCGGGTTGGATTATATTCAAAACAACAATTTGACTTCAGCGCTGTGCAAGCGTGGACACTTTTGTGTCTTGTTTCGGATACAAGCTACCAATGAACATCTGATTTCTATATAAACAGTATGAAATCAGCCGCTTCCTGCGCAGATGTAAACATTATTTTGTCCAGTTGCTTCCACTAGACACTTGCCAATCAAAAAGAGTTCGGTGTCGGTAACTGGAAACTAAAAGTCATCAGTTGAAAACAAAAGCAACATTACCACTTACAATTGTACTGAGCTCCGTAAACGGACAGTTTGCAATCGGTGTCCATATCCTCTGTGCGCCAGCACACACACGCACACCGAAGGGCATTCTTCATCGACGTGAACAAGAAAACAAGCAACGACTTGTACCAGTGTGACCAGAAGTAGCGATCGGCGAATGTGTCCGATCGCCGTCACCGGACACAGCAACTACGGTTACCAGTGACCAGGAATAGCGACCGGTGACTGTGTCCGATCGCTGCTACAGGGCACAGCAACTACGGTTTCCTATTATGGTGTGCCGTGTCGGTAACAAAAAGTGTTTACGTTTGCGCAGCCCCTTAATAACCCAACTGTGAGAAAGGGTTTTCCATACTAAACTAGTAACAATATATCAGTCTGATGTATATAAAATATCATTCATATTTCAAAAACATTATAGTAACGTACACCATCCTTCAAGTAAGTGGAAATAAATGATATATTATAGTCTTGCGAACATTATCCTTCCTTGTACACGAAAAATGAAAATGCTTTTACTGAGTGAAGACATGATAAATTTTATGGTACACTAGCGGCCCCCTAGCGGCTTTGCATACATAAAATTAATACACGAAAGCCTTCTTACAAAACCGTTCTTAATGGTGCTGGTAACCGCAACAAAATCCGTTTTATATTCTTCAAAGTAACTGAGGCCGTTGATCCTGGCTTACTCATTTTTAGATCTTTGACAGTCGTTACGGGAAAAAAGAAAGTCAGATAGTCTTGTTAAGGGGTATCATATTACCCCGTTACTTGGTTGTGGAGGTCAGATCGGCAGTCGCTCTATATTAAATTTTGGTATTCAGCTGCATCCAGTTTGACTGGAAGCTGACCGCAACATAGTTTGAAAAACGCTAGGCCTATGATGGGACTTCCAAGTGACTCTTAACATGTGATTTCTGTTCCTATTATTCTAAATCTACGGCAGTCTTGGTCTAGGCTTCATGCCATTTGACGAAACACTACAGGTTTGTCTTGTGTAAACAGTAGCCGGAATATATTATGGCTCTGGAGACAAACAACATTAACGAGTCTTGCGTAAGCCGACATCAACTCCGATGGCTTATCGGTACAAAACATGTGAGTACTGAGTAATAGAATACACCTTGGTAAGACTGGTTTTCAGACTTTCGGGGCACTGACTACTTTAACGACTGTCAAAGATCTACAAATGACAGCAAGGACCACCGGCTTAACGTGCTTTCCGAGGCAAGGAGGAAACTCGGTATGTAATGATGATCACCCATTCACAGACCGACCTTGGCAAACGCGGCTGTTGGCAAATTTACCTGTACGGTTACTATTTAGCCCTAATTTTATAAAACAAAGGTTTCCAACTTGCCAATTATACAACGCGGTCAATATTTTACGCAAAACCACTGGCAGAGCCATGAGATACTCTTGTATTTAGTCAGAACACAACTACACCACAGACTAAATATTAATTTTGTATGACAACCAGGCTTAACGCGATTTCGGAGGGTCGGACACGTCGCGTCAGACAGGTCCGAATATTTAAGTACAGCCATCCAAGATCAACCGAGACAAGCGAAGCTTAACTTGGCCTTCTCTTCTATATTTACTCAGAAAATACACAACATACAAACATAACATGACGCCTAAAATTCTCGAAGGGCTAGGCAGACCTAATAGAACACTCACATTTCACCAGCAATGTTTAAGTCTCATGTAATAGGGGGCGAGCCTATTGCCATCAACCAGGCATAAATCCAGACTCCGTGGCTTCTGCTGAAAATGATGATCCTGATGTAAAAACCCAATATCACTTTGCCCGGCACGGAAATCGAACGCAGGACCTCATGTCCAGCAGTCACGATTGGGACCACTAGACCAATGAGGCCGTCTCATAAAATATCTCCATTGTTTATGTATATACGAGTATATATGTATTAAAACAGGTAATATTTCGCAATGTCTATCCCAAGAGACTCATAAACACTGACGGTAAAAATGAACTCAATTTTCACTTGATATTTCTCGCAACGAAAGTCAAGAAGGTAGCAATTACTTTCCTTGTGTGCATTGTTTATTTTTCCCATCGATCTTGGTTGAGCGAAGTTTTGTGGTTATGACGCAACGTGTTTATTTCTGAAGCGAAGAATGAAAATATATAGGCACTAATTACATAAACGCTGTAGATCTGTCCGTTTCTTTTCTGGATTTAGACGAAATTCAAACAAAAAATTTGGAAATTCGTAAATTATCCTATCTAAGAAAGTATTCTATGACCTTACCAGGTCTTGATCGTGATTATCATATTATCATGAGTATAATGAATCTTCGATACTTTAAAAATTATAAAGCTGAAGAGTTTGTTTGTTTGCTTGAACGCGCTAATATCAGGAACCATTGGTCCGAATTCTTTCAGTGTAAGATAGCCTATTTATCGAGGAAGGCTATAGGCTATATATCCTCACACTAAGACGAATAGGAGCGGAGCAGCAATGAAAAATGTTGCGAATACGTGGAAAATGTGACGCAGACGAAGTTGCGCGGGACAGCTAGTGCAAGATATATTTGATGGAAAGGACACCGACGCTTAAACAGTTACTAAGTATTCAGTACAGCATTCTAAACCTCCAATCAGCTGTTGTCTGCAAAACTGCAATTCCTAAACAGTCAAAATGTAAAAAAAAGCCGTTTTTAGGGTTCCGTACCCAAAGGATCAAACGGGACCCTACGGACTGAGACTTCGCTGTCCGTCCGTTTGTCACCAGGCTGTACCTCATGAACCGTGAAAGGTAGCCAGTTGAAATTTCTACAGATTATGTATTTCTGTTGATGCTATAACAAAAAATACTGAAAACAGAATAAAAAAAATACTTTAGTAGTACAAAAAAGTGATGTGTTTTTTTTCTCGTTTTTATAAATAATGGTACAGAACCCTTCGTGCGCGAGTCCGACTCGCACTTGACCGGTTTTTTTAAAAACCTACGATTTTTTTGGTACCAGTACAGTATTACGTACTGAATAAAGGCAAGCGTTTCAGCATAGGTGTCCCTTCCACTTTGAATATTCATCATCTGCCTAGCCTTTTCCCAAACAATCTTGGAGTCGGCTTCCAGTCTAACCGGATGCAGCTGTGTACTAGTATTTTAAATGAAAGTGACTGCCTATCTGACCTCCACAACCCATTAACTGGGTAGGTAATACGATACCCATCGTAAGACTGGATGTCAGACTTTTAGCTTCTGACTACTCGTAACGACTGTCAAAGATCTACAAATGAAAGCTGGGACCGAGGCACGGAGGAAACTCGGTATGTAATTATTGCCACGGACTAACCTCGACAAGCACGGCTTAACGTTAAAGATCGACCCGTGCGGCTTTTATTATTTAGCTACGAGCTCCTCCACTTTGTATATTATACACTTAATAAAAAAAAAACTGTATTACCGCATCTTGCAAAATTGGGGTAAAAATTACAATAGCACAAAAGTATCGACAGGTCGTATCATCCTTCGGAACCTCCCGACCCGTAAGACAATAGCCATTCTACCTTCTTTACTACAATTTACCTAGAAAAGTATCGGCATAAGAAAGGGTCTGTCGATTTAACCCTACATTTACCTTGTAAGATGGTGCCACGTTTATTCGGCCGACAGTATATTTTGTCGCTTCGTAACGTAGGTGCGAAGTTTATGCTAAAACAAAAGAGACTGACTATTTTGGACAATGAAAGACAGTATAATACTTTTTCTAATAGCAAAAACGTACAGAGAAAGCATTTTTCATTGTCATGTGAGTAGTGATGGGTCGAGAGAATATTCTCCCACGGAGAATATTCTCGGTTCAAGAATATTCTGCAATGTTCTGAAATATTCTTTTCGACGGAGAATTAACGAGAATTTAAAATAGGATTAACTGACTGCTCTACCTGACGTTCGGCTGAAATCACACCATGTGTGCCACAATAAAATTATGCTGATTAAAGCAGATAATGTTACCAACATGGTAATATGAGGTAAGATGCTATGCTGGAAAGAAAATATCCCCATGTGAAGTGGGCTGGCTGCTTAGCTCACACGTTGCATCTAATAATTGGCGATACATTAAAAAAACCGTAAGTAACCGTATTGTATTCAGCGTTCTCATATTCTGACAGAAGATTTTAAATCAATTGAACGGGAAAAGGGAGTTACGAAATCATTAGAGGTACCAGTGACAATAAGATGGATAATGCAAATCTGTTCTTCAAAATATGACGTTAAACTCACCAGGTGTACAGAAATGTAAAAAAATACTTTAAAATGAAAACGAGTGTACGAAATTTGAAAAAATAAAAGTTTTACTAAAAGAAATCGTAGGTTGGGTAACAAAGTTTGAAGGAGATTACTGTTCTATCCATTTGATACATACGGAATTCGACGAATTAAAAGAACTGGTAGAGAAGCCTATCGTAGCTGTAATTTTAGGCGAAAAAGCACACCATCATTTAAAACAGAAATTCAGCAATAGAACAGTTAAAGCCCATTGTACTGCTGTATGCTCTGGTATTTTTAAACCCGCAAAATCGTGGTACAACAATGACACCAAGTGAAAACATGGATGGGAGCTCGTTCTTAGCTTGGCTGAAAAACACAGTATTTCAGTTCAACAATTGTTGGAAGAAGTGTCTGAATATAAATGTGGCACTGGTTTATGTGAAACGCTCTTGTTCCAAATTTTCAAACATTCATACCAAAAACGTAATAAATTCAACACTGAAAGCGCAGGCGAAATTTATCTGATTGCTCACAATTAGAAAATTATGAACTAACCACAACGTTTAAACAAAGAGTCTGAAGAACCAAATCCAACTGCCTCTGCCTCAACTGGCCTCAAGCGAAGGAGAAGAGCTTACAATGAATTTAGACAACGAATCTAAAGAGAGCACATCTGAAGAAGAGGTAGAGGATGAGCCAGTAATCTTGGTGGAAACAGACTACATCAACTTAGATGGCATGGATCAATCGTTATCAATGGGCGAATAGCATTACTGCATTAGCAATTTGATTTGATTGAGAGATACTTTGCAGTTTCAGCTTCTCGGGTTCGAGTATTTTAGTCTCGCTAAGTATTCTTCACAGTTTCGGATCTGGCCATCCTCACCCATTGTGATTTTTACTTTGTTTTTAATTATCCACACCATACACCGATTTAATGATGTTATTTTTTTTAAATTTATTAAAGCTGCGGACTTGGGGCACCCCGACTCGTACAGGTTTGGTTCGAAGGCGATGTCGGGGTCTAAGTTCACTCACTTCGCTCGCTCACTAGACCTAACAAGGTTACTTAAACCCTGCAAACAGAAATAGGAGCCCCTTGTATAACTCATAAAGTTTGTTTTAATACAGAAATCCTAATTTAACATTAATACCCTACGAACTTTATGAGAATTTATGAAAATTTTCTCGGAAATATTCTCGGGAATGTTCTTGCTGAAGAGAATTTATTGAGAATTTAAGTTGTGGAGTAGATTATTTTTACCTAAACTTCGTAAAACTTTCAAATGCACTAAAAACTATTACTCTTAAACTAGATCGACACAAAAGAGTCATTCAATTTTTAAATTCTCGTAAATTCCCTTCCAAAAGAATATTCTCGAGAACTTAACAGCAAAGTTCTCGCAAGGAGAATATTCTCGGGAATTTACCATCACTACATGTGAGTCGAAAGGTCTACTGAGTCCACATTTTATTTGTAAAATGACGAGTATGAATTGGTCTTTAGGGATGGAAACAAACAAAATATTATGTACGAAAACACGATATTTTAGTCTAATACGGGGCCTGAAAAAAGGGATATGAATTTAAAACGTATGTTTTACGAATCCAAGCTACTCAGCTATCATTCACTACGTAGCAACATAAATAATCCAGAACGATGTTAAATAATTATGTAGATACCTCGAGAACCCAAATTACAATCTTTTTCGGTTTTTTGGTTGCAAGTACGACACTTTTTTAATACATACACGGTGTAAATCAACCAAGCATGCTGTACATGAAACCAAGTAACTTTACGCAAAAATTATTGCTGCGAAACGACTTTTTTTTTGGGGGGTGTAAAATCATGTTTTGTGGTAGAACTCAATGTGACGCACTCAAAACATTGTGCTGATGGACGGATTGAATAGTACGGGGGTCGTCGAGGTGTTTTAAGTAAAAATCTTACATTAAAAACTTGTATTTAAAAAAATACTTGTAAAAAAGTTGGAACTTTGACCCCTAATATCTCCGTAACTAGAAGGTTCCCAGGTATGGTGTAGAACAAAAAAAATGATCGCAATGACAGGGAGAACCAGTGCCTTTCGGCTTCGTTAAGAAGTGTTTTTCACCCTTCATATAGGGTGACTGGTAATTAGTGACCGATACCTTAACACGTGATTATACCATGATAACAAACAACTTTCCCAAAGAAACATTTTTTATACTCATTCACTTTAATCACAATCATACAACAGCCATATGAAATTCGCCAGGTCAGGCGCGCGCTTTTGATAAAAGTAAATGAGTATAAAAAAAAAGTTTCATTGGGAAAGTTGTTTGTTATCATGAGCACAATCAAGTGTTAAGGTATCGGTCATTTATTACCAGTCATCCTATACAAGGTACTGTTTTGCATCCTCATCAAATTTCAGGAGGTGGTCACAAAAGACATAAATAATCAATTAAAATTACGGTGCCAAGTTAATTATTAATAAACGCAGTTTTTTTTGTTTATTTTTTATGTTGGCAATATTTCAGAATAGGGTGTAGCGACCACAAAAAGCAACATACTACAAAAAGTAAGACAGCGCCATCTATGATGCGACGGAGTAACTAACATCAATTTCCTACAAGTCGCAAGCAAAGTTTACATCGACCTTAGTATATATAGAGAAACCCGATGACGATTATTATGGGGCAGTTGCCCGCCAGACATAACACCTGTCTGGCCGGAGGATCCTCCCTTTACTAAAGGGTATGAAGAACTTTACACCCTGTTCCTCATACCCCTTAAAGGGGTTATTCTGAAATATTGTCGAACTTAAAAAACCAAAAAAATCTGCTTAGCTTGGTTTAGGGAATAAGAATTTATTGAATAAACGTTTGAGATTGTTTGTATGTGCGTAAGCGAGGTTATAGGGCAAGAATCAGTCTAAAACACGGGTGGTACACTTACCGATTTCCGTAAATAAGAAAAAAAAAAAAATGACCTACCCATTTTATTATTGATTCGGGGCGAGAATCATTAGCATAGTTACCTCCTTGAATTTGACGAGAATGCAAAACAACACCTTGTATAACTGTATCTACATAAACAATGGAGATATTTTCTGAGATTGCTTTTTTGGTCTAGTGATTGCAATCGCCACTGCTATGTATGAGGTCCTGGGTTCGATTTCCGTGTTGGGCAAAGTCTCATCATCTGGAAGTTTTTAGTAGCCAACACGGAGTCTGGATTTGTGCCCGGTTGATGGGAATAGGCTCGCCCCCTATTACATGGGATAGACAAAACTGGTAAAATGTGGATGTGGATACTATTAGGCGCAACCTTTCGGGGATTCAAGGCGTGGTGTTATGTTATGTGTGTTCTTATACATTTTATTTTGAATTCTATTCCATGTTTATCAATAGCGGATTTAGATTAAACCAGGCCAAACAAAGAATTTTAATCAAGTCTCAATACACCAGCGCACAAAGTCAAAACAAATATAAAAGGGTATAATATTAGTTGGACTGCGTTCAACTGGGCCAAAATCCGAACGGATTTAATATCCGTAAGTACGTAACATCTGTTCACGTAAATTACAAAGAGGTTTCTTTCGCTTTGTAGTTTTAAACAAGATACTAGTATGCTAGTCTTGTTTTATTTACGGGAAATTGCATTCGATTTTCTGATTGTGGAAGCAAGTTATCGTAGTAAATCGAATAGAGATATGGGTCTTGTATAAAAGTCAGTGCATTCAGGTTTACCCTTGCGCATTTTGTTTTCGCTTGCTGTAAACATTTAAAATTACTTATTTTGTCCTCAGACCCGGTGGAGCGATGGTGATGATCTTCGCAAAGCGGCTGGCAAGAGCTGGATGAGAGTGGCCGAGGATCGTGTTCAGTAGCGTGTCATGGGAGAGGCCTATGTCCAGCAGTGGACGAGTACAGGCTGATGATGATGATGATGAAACATTTAAATGGCTGTGGGAACAGTAGTGACAGAAACCTGAATTAATTTAAAGGCGCAAGCGCCAGGGTAGCCCATAAAATTGTAATTTCCTTTCGTTTTAGTTACCTGGGGGGGTTACTATGACTTGACGTCTTAAAACATTATTGTTTCATTCTTATTCCAGAGTAGGAATGAGATGGAGCTAGACAACCTGTATAGCTCCGTCTCTTTCCCAATCTGGAATAATAATGAAACAATAATGTTTTAAGACGTCATGGTGGGCCACTTGATCTTTTTTTTAATCTTTATTGTAAGAGTTTTTTCGCCATTGCGAATATGCTACTCTGTAAGTAAAAAATAAAATACTACATAATCTCTGCTATTCGACGAATTTCGCAAGATATCTTGCCTCTTCCCCTTATATATTATAAAACAATAGTGTGATCGTATCTAGTTATTTAACAGAATTTAGACATTGATTGTCACTGAGATGAAATTGTGACTCGATTTTGATGTTGTTTGCTTACAGCTTAGCTTATTAAATCCGTTAAATCCATCTCAAAAACATAAATGTATCACAATGAAATCATTAAGGGCTTAATGCCATCTATAAGTGAATTCTCTTAGATGTTTATCAGACTGGATTATAATTGATGTCTGATCTCAAATGTACCTAATACCTTTGTCTAAGTGATTTTCTGTTATGTATTATCTTTATTAATATTGTAATTGACGTGAAGATACCTTCTATAAATCGACTACTTATTTTTCGTTTCGATTTGTTATCTACATGTCTTTGTTAAAATGTACTTCTGATAAATATTAGCTATTCTATTTTCAAATAAAAGATTGCATTGATTCGTTTTTGTTCTTCGTAGATTCCGAAAATTGCTTTATGGCTAAGAAAAGTAGGAGATTGGTAGGATTTTTTTGCTGCGAAAGTTTTTTCGCAAAATTCTTGCAAAAAAAGCGAAAGGAACGGTGTCAAACCTTTATCACGTCCTTCCTCAAGGGTTCTCGAGGGTAGATTGAAGCTAAATATTGTAATAATCTTTCTGTACGGCTAGATTTATGGCTACCGCTTTATAAAAATCCGTCTACAAGAGAACTTAGATAGAGTGCACACCAGAGGGTAAACGGTAGAGTATTGTTTTGTGTCTTACGCATAGAGGAAAGTAATATATCTTAGGGTCTAGTTCAGGTCTCGTTTTATCATTATTTTCATATCGAGCTTCTGTTTGAAAACAAAGTCTGGCTCGAGTCTGCACACAGCCTTATTCCGCTTTTAAAACAGCACAAAGTAAAATGTCAAAGTGGGAATACTATTTTCAACGATAAAAAAGCAGCCAAGATCGGTGCCTCGTTAGCTTTCAAAGTCTCTAATTAGTTGGCTACGGCTAACTTCTGACTTTTGTTGAGAAAAAACTACACACAGGGTACATCGTTTGTGTGGACTGGAGGAAGACATCCTGGAACGAAGTGTGTGGCGTTAGGGTGGGTATATGTCTTCTTATATGCTTCTTATTAAGTATAGTATTTTATAGACCACGGTTGACCCCTGACGACGATCTCTTAGAAGGTAATTAATCATTTATCAGGGAGTAGGATTTCAGTATATGAAAACATATAGCCTTAATTACCTATGGAAATCTTATCTCAGCAATCACACAAACAAGGACCTAATTCAGCTATCAACACAGAAAAACTATCACGAATAATTTCCCAGCTCCAGCAAGCGTTGGAAATATTTTTATCTCTGTCATTAGTTTTGATTAACGAGGTCAGATGAGGCGGACGGGGAATCGTCACAATATTAATGAACCCTCTATTGTTGTCCAATGTGAGAAATTTGTGTGTCATATTAACTACGTAATGTTAGTTTTTTTTTTACTTACATTATTGTCGCTAGTTCCCTTTTTTTTTAAACTGTCCTGCCCGCCAGTGTCCCTCAGACATGATCAGAGACCTTTTTTGCATTTATTTTTGCCTTGTATAGCGACTGACTCATAGAAGGCCGAAGAGACCATGCTCTATTTTCTTGTTTTAACATGATTTTACGCCTTTTAAATTTACGTTATTTACTGTTTTAATTCTATAATATACTTCAATTTGATTATTTTTATTGACTCCGGTTTTTTTTTTTTTTTTTTTTGGCAGGAGTGGGAAATCCCCACGGACACTTCGACTATCTCACGGCTTGTGAGACAGTCGAAGTAGTGCCGGACTCGAACCGGCTAAAAACCACTCCTGCCTTGCCAGTGTCCCTCTGACATGATCAGAGACCTTTTCTACGTATTTTGTTCCTTGTGTAGCGACGATTTAGGAAGCCCAAAAAAAACCACATTCAATTCGTTACTTTTAAAATATTCTTCATTTATTTTCACTTAATTTATTTTAACTTTAATGTACTTAATTTATTTTAACTGTAATGTACTTAATTTATTCTAACTGTAATGTACTTAATTTATTCTAACTGTACTGTACTTAATTTATTTTAACTTTTATGTACTTAATTTATTTAAGCTTTGATACATTTTCTTATTTTATTTTAACTTTTATCTTACTTCATTTATTTTAACTTTTATCTTACTTAATTTATTTTAACTTTAATCTTACTTTGTGTCTTTTAACTTTTAATTACTTAATTTATTTTAACTAGTATATACTTAATTTATTTTAAATTAGTATTTTACGGATTTAAATAGATATACTGTAGTTCGTACATTTACAATTTTTAAAATTAACTAATTACTCAAAATGTGCTTTTTTATAAATTGTCTATTCCCTTAATTTATATAAACTACTTTACCCATCTCTCTGGAATGAACCCTTGTATTGTTGCCCTTAATGATAGTTGCGCTTTGCCATTTGTTTTTTTTTTTTTCTTTTTAATTACATTTCTGTGATATACGCATGATATACTTAGTATATATTTGGATATCAAAATTTGTAATAGTGTTTCCGATATTTTTTGAAACGACTGCGTATGGTTTCACCCAGTTTGACACGCCCACTGGAGTTGACTTCCGGTCCAGCATAATTTGAGCCACTTTCTCATGAAAGTGGCTCCAATCTCCGTTTTCCAATGAGCCAACCCCAGTGGTTCGCTCAAAGTGTCTGCTGTCTTGTGTTGCAAATCTCGTTTTTATGTACTCGGAAGTGGGCGCACCGACAACTTTAGCAATATGCTACTGATGCTCTAGCGAATGCGTCCCACTTCCTACGTACTGGGCAATCTTTACTAAAGGCATTATGCGAGGTCTCCTCCAGGCCGCCCCTGATGCAGTTCACGCACGTCGCCGGCTCGGCCATGTACTTTTCTGGGCAGTCCTTAACCAGATGTGCACTAGCGCAGTGGCTGCACAGGTCAGCCGTCTGGTGACAGTGACGCTTGCCATGGCCGAACTCTAGACAGCGAGTGCACTGCATCAAAGGCGACTGGTCCTCGACGCGCACTCTCTGGAGGTCAATCCTAAGTCTGCCTCCTTCGAGTGCCCGCCTCCAGATTGCTGGGGAAACACTCAGCACAATGCCGCTCGTATGCGGGTTCCTCGCCTTTTTCCTATATTTAATAGCCATCCTGAGGTCCTCGCTGCCGAGGCCGTCGAAGATCTCCCAGTTCTGATTCTTAAGGGCCTTCAGCACTTCTTCGTCACTGTGAACTAACAGTACGTCCCTAAGAATCAGAAGCGGTATTGACTCCGGTTGGGATCGGGTCGTTTGTTCTCAAAGATAAGAAGTGCACATAATGCGACCCAGTTGAGGTATTACGTTAGAAAAATGGCTAGGACAAGCGCGTTTAGCTTAGTTGGATGACTTTAGAAAATATTTGTACTGCAAAGAAAAACTGAGTTCTTGTAGGAATTGAGTTTATCCAGCAAACGAAGCTAAAATAGTAGGTACATAAAAACCAGGAAAAGGGGAAACTGAATAAAAATCACATTAACTTTCATAAGCTAACGTGTAACACAGGTGTTTCAACCCAGAAAGTGGAAATGGTAGCTAGAGGTACGTGCCTCAAAGCAGTGACAAAATTTCCGTAAAAATGTACACAAAAATGCAACGTTATCTCAAAAGTTTTCATCACGATCCCGCTTAAGAATCAAACACGAAGCCTCATAAACTTTTAGGTTCAGCAAGAAAGGAACATATTAAAGCTAAATAAGCGCCAGGCTAAAGAAAAATGGCGCTGCCGGGGCGGATTTTTTATATTATTTCTCTTAGCGCAGCTACGATAGACCATGGAGCGAAGGGAATTTATATTTAAGCTATCACCGTAAATTTTTCTACAGAGAATTTACGGATCAAAGTAACTAATTAAAGCAAGTAATGTGTGTAGTTAAGCAGAAGGAAATAATGTGTTGTAGCAGTAGATTAAATTAATGAACTGTGAACAGGGTTAAAGTGGAAAGAACAAAGATTAGATTCGTGTTTAGGGATTACTAAAGTGAAGTAATCGCTGGCTCGTGTTCGCGGGTCAGGAAAAATTGCGCCCAAGAGGCTGACTACGGACAGTCAACATTAAAACCTTTTGTTTGTTGTAAACTGTGCAACTGGATAGGAGGGACGTTAAAATTATGTTCAACGGTGCTAAAATAAATAATGTACATCGTTATATCTAAACAATGGTTACGGTCAGCGCGGTCAATTTTTCGTATAACATTTGCCGTTTTCATTGCTCTGACATGTGTGTTCATACTGGGTCATTTAATATTTTGCGCTTTAGCTTTAATTCTGACAAACCAGTACAAAATGTCACAAACACAATGCAAGTTGAGACTGTTCCATCGAACTCAATTTCTGAACACATCAAAGCCGTTTTCGCATTTGGTAGCAAAACAATTTGACTCTCAAGCACCAGAACATTTTTCTATTTTATTTTATGAAATTTTGAGCTCGCAGCGTCAAATATTTTACACCGGGTGCAAAGGCGCAGGTAAGCTTTATGCAGCCTAGTGTAGTACCGCATATAGCTGTTTGTGCGTTTATGGAGGACACACGGGGGAACGTTGGCGTTAAATGCCGTGATATATCTCCCGGAACTGCAGTAGATAGGGCAGGTGAAATACCAGAGAGGAGGTCTTTCGTCGATTAAACAAATAAACTTAGATCGTGGAAAAATAAACAGCAGATGGCTGAAATGTATTAAGAAAAAAGCAAAATGGCACCGATTATTATTAGGAGAGCTCTCACAATAACAACGCCCTGAATGATTCGTGCGAAAATCTGAATGCTACCACAAAATAAATCAATAACGACAAAAGCAATACGAAATGTTTTCACTTCACATTGAAATATAATAGTCTTGTCAAGTAAGAAGTGCTTTATGAAAATAGCGAAGACGGGTTGCCGTTTTCCAATCAGATGAGAATGAAAAATAGTATTCCTTATTCAAGATCACGGAGACGTCGAAATATCATCGTGCGATTGGTTCCTTTCTTGTCTGAACGACCTTCCGCATAATTGGAGAAATGTAATACATCTTCGCTGTCAATACGTGTAAGCCCTCAGATATTGCATGAGGCAGAATAAAACATTGATTCTCATACGGACAGAATGTTTGTCTCACGAGTACCCATTTCTAATATACTATATCTGGCATACTTGCACACAAGTAATATGAAACGAGATTATTGAAATGCACACAAGTGATTGAGTGGATAATCAAATGACAAATGATTTAGCATATTCGTAATCCGCGGAAGTCAACGCCACACGATAAAATAGTCAGGGATATACTGCGTTGAAATGTAAATTGGGTACAATCCTTTTGTTGACGATAATGAGTAGGGAAACGGTTCCGTCCCGGAATGCTATGTCATTGCACCAGCGTTAGAAGATCTCCATACTATTGTCGGTGTTAAACCAAATGAGTTTGGGTAGGAAAATATTGGTCCCAATGTTGTGGGTCTAACATAAATGGGCGGCAGTTGCAAGCGAAATGTTAGGCCTCCAAGCGCCTGTTACTAGTACAATTACGGCAAATGACATGGCAGCGCCTTTCCAAACACCACGAACGAATATTGGAAAACACATTTAGTTTGGAGCGAGCGTATACTTTTACAAAAGTTTAAGCGGTACTAAAGTGCAAATGGGACAATTTCGTCTGTGTCATACATCTCTGCAGTTTACGGCGTTTGTTAGTGTTTGTAATTGTATTTAACTGTTGGTGATTTCAGTCGGCGCTCTCAGTGTAATCAAACCGCCAATCGACGCTGCTCTTTTATTTGCAGCCTTTTTGTGCACGATTTGAGTTCGTTTATCGGAACCGCAATTTTAATAAAAGATACTTTTGTTAGCTTTTTATTTTGCTGTTATACACGAATCTAATAAAATAAAATTGTAATTTTATTTTTATCAAGCTTTTACAAAAACACCCTTATAAAGGTTACGTCAACGCTTTCTTCTATATTATGCCATCTGGAATATGTGACGTCAGTGTTCTGTTTTCGGGAAAACAAACAAACGTCGCTACCCTAAAAGCAGATTGTGTTTTCATAAAACGTTTTTCACTTATTTACAAAACCGGTGCCTTTTACATGAGATACTGTTGTACGGTCCTTTTACGGATGTGTTGAATATTTGATTTAAAATTGCGTATAGGACGTTTTTCGTCCTACGATCAGTAGGAATACTGGTCACCTTTGTAACCGCATCTTGGCCTTGAGAGAACTTTGAGAATATTTTATTAAGCTGAAGCTTTCTTACGAAAAGGGGTAAGGAAACAATGGAGTTGACATTTTCAATAAAACATCACGCCTGTAATCCCCACAGGGTTAAGCAGATATGAACCTAATCAGTACACACACATTTTGCCAGTTATGGTTTAAATCTTATGAATTAGGGAGCGCCCCTATTGCCCTACAACCATCCGGGCACAAATTTTATCCAGACTCCGTGACTGAGAAATGCTTGATGGAAAACCCAACTACACTTTGCCTTACCCGGGAAATGAACCCAGGAATTGACGCCCAGCAGTCGCGCGACCACTCGATCAAAGAGGCAGTTAAACTAAATTTGCAAGTAGATATTATTACTTTCAGTAAAAAATAAAAATAAACTAACCCTACCTATATTGCTATTGAGGATACAAGGATATCATTCGTTTAAGAGCTTTGAGCTACTAGAAAACCTTTTAATTACTGTTGTTATATTAAGTGATTTTTATATATTACAACAGTAAGAAGGAACTCGGCGATCTCTTTATGTTTCCAGGAAATCGTTTTCTTAGGCAAGCATGCTCCACCCTAGGCTGCTTGATCGCTTCACATCAGGTGAGTTGCGGCCAAACGCAAGACTATTTATTATAAAAAAAAAACCAAAATATAGGTATCCACATATAGAACAGATTTTTTTTTCTATTGTATTAAATATTGGACGCCTGTAACTCTACGTCCAAAGTTCGTATTTTGCTTAACGGAACTTTTTCCTAGTACCGCTATTACTTAGATGTTGTCCCTGGCGACCTCCAGACAAATACAACAAAAAAAAAATCTTTTCCTCGACAAGGATGCTCCACCTTATAGCATCATATTCCATTGTCTGCGAAACAACAAGTTAGAACTGTAACATATGGTAATGCTTAGGTCAGATAAGTAGCTCAGAGCCACCTCACAAATTGTTTGACGACTTAGTTACTAAGCCAAATAGTCATCCAGTTGCTGGATATTTGTTACTGTTTACTCAACAGCTGTCCTTGTATTTTATATGAGGTTGAGCTTTTGGGTTCATTGTCTTGTCGGAGTAACGAAAAATGTCCTGATTTTGGATAAGAGAGTGAAAAGTGAAGACAAATTAAGGTTAATTGTGAGTCCGACCCGATTCAGAAAAGGCTCTATTTAACTGGTGAGGTATTTGCTAGGTTGGGGCTTGTATCAGTCCAACAGGTAGGTATGTATGTATGTATCAGTCAACTCGTGTCTGATATATTAACGACTATTATAAATTATACCATGGTTGGAGATGATGACGACAGCTCCTGCCTACCGCGAAGCGTGGCGTCCCTCGATTTATACGCGTAACTAATACAGTTTTATCTTTAGTTCTAAATTTATATGAATACATTGTTTTGTAAATTAATAATAATAATAAGTTTATGTATTTCTCCATAAAAATAGAACATGTCGAACAAAATTTGAATGCAGTTAGAATTAAGCACAATGAATAAATATGTGCTCATATTGTGCTCGAGCTAGGCTGAGCCTATATTTCAGGTCACAATTCTCTTCCCAGGGCTATGAGCGGTATAAACAATGGTTGAACATTTCAGTTAATCGCTTTTTAGAAATGCAGAAATAATTAAAATTCCCAAGAAATGTTGATTTGTGAGAGGATTGTCAGTGTTGTGTTGTGGGTGTGGGTGAAGAGTGTGTGTGTGTTGTGGGTTGGTGTGTTGTGTTGTGTGTGTAGTGTTTTGTAAGGATGGGTGTTGAGTTTTACTTAATAAATATTTTTTATTTTATCTTAAAGTTTTAAGAATAGATAATCTATATAATCGCATGTGAGTAGAAACTCTAATAGTTTGGTTTTGCATTCTTGTTTGTTTAGTGTGTAGATGTTGACTGTGGTATTGAGTTTATTGTAAAGGAAAGGACCGCAGAAACAGAAAATACTATGTTTAAATATGTGTTTGAATTGAATGGATCGTGGGATTACGGCATTGCGACGTCGTTTACGCACAATACTCCGGTCTAACGGTGTGAGAGTGTGTTGTTTGAGGAACGTAGGTTTAATGAAATGTTGGCGGACGGTAGGTAATTTCCAGGATTGATATAATAGATGTGTAGGGTAATAAATGGGTCGAAAGGAGCTTTTTTTAAGACTGCTATATATATCGTTGTGTTATTCCTTAAGGAAGAAGAGTATATTTCGTAGCTCCACCCCAACATGTAATGCAGTAGGTTACTACCGATTGGCATAGTGCCTTGTATATTTTTTTTATTATTATAATTTCGGCCACTTGACGTAAGTTCAAAAAGACATATGAATTTTCTTTGTCTAGTCTGAAGCAATGATGTATGAGTTTTGTAGTTTAGAGATGAGTCCAGAATAATGCTCAAATATTTCACCTCAAAAACCTTGTCGAAGCCAGAGTGAAAGATTTATCCGATGTATTAGAAGAAAAAAGCAACATCGTGTCGTCAGCGTAGGATATTCATGTCTGTCGTTTTTGTAATATTAAATAAAATAAAAAATCGTTCAATTGAACGATTTCATGACTGAAAATACTCATTTATCATACAATATTTATGTAGCTGCAACACTTTATTCTATATCGATAATACTAACTGTCTTTGCCATTACAAATTTAAATACAAAAAAAATACAAAAATATTTATTTCTTCTCAAATATTGTGTCTTACATAAACTGAGGCAGCCCCAGTAAGTTACAATAGTACTTGTGTTGGGGCTGTCTCGCTCTTCCCTTGAATGGTATCTTAACAATGATGAAAGTAAAGTCTAAGAACGGAATAAAGAAATAAAACTAAAAAAGAAATGAAATGAAATTAAATGATAGTTAAATAAGCAGCTCTCAATGTGTGAGAAACGCACGTAATTGTATGTGCGTAGGTGTGCATTTATGAGTGCATACGTGTGTGTTTTGTGCGTGCGTGTGTGTTTGTGTGCGTCTGTGTGTGTCTGTGTTTGTGCGTGCGTGAAACATTTGTTCATTTGTTTTGTTTTTCATTTGTTTTATTTAATAGTTAGTTCTTTCTATTGTTTCGAATATCGTTAATACTTACGGGCATTCATGCTTGGGTCTCTGTTTTATTTAAACAAAAGGTTTTCATCTACCATCTACTTACACACGTACTTACAAACAAAGTATTTTAATGTAGAGCATGTAGAACAAAATAATCCGCAAAGTACATAAGAGATTACATGGAATCAATACTACTTAGTACTGCAGATTGTTTCTGAAATGTAAGGCTTAAGACATCCAACTAAAAGCATTTACGTTACTCAAAATGTTTTCAGGGATTAAGTGATTTCCTTGTTCGAAGTAACAGGGGAATTTGATTGGAGGGAAAGGTTTTTTTAATACAACGTACGATGCTTTTACCAATACTAGAAGATGGTTCCTTATAATTATATTTTTAAGCAGGAATAAGGTCGAATTTCTAGTAAGTAGGTTACGTAGTTTGTGTTTTAATTTTAGCCCTATCCTATTTTCTATCATCAGATATTCAAAATATGTATATCGAAAATAACTTGGTATACCCTAGTATTTTTTCTGAACTGTTGAATACCTCATTTGCAATTAATAATTACCAGCGTAGTGCCCACAAAATGGAGACGTATTTGAATATCGAAAATTAAAATACCAAAGCTTAAAATGTCAACGTTCAAAACATCGAAACTTTAAATATCGATTGTAAGAAAATATCAATACATGTTAACCTAAGCTTAAAATTTCTAGGATAGAAATGCCGACTGATTCAAATATCGAACGATTAAAAATATCGATAGTCATCATAACTAAGTTCAAAATTTCAACATTAAATACACCTAAGTTCATTATATTTACGTTAAAAATACAGGCTACTAGTTAAAATATCGAACATAGGGCACAGGGAGCTTAGGACACCCCCACATGAATAGGTAAGGTTCGCTCCCGTCATGCCATTCATATTAGGTGCCTTTAAAACCTGCAGACAGAAGTAGGAGCCCGTCGTCAAGGCTCCTGTATACCTAATAATTAAATTATTTAGGTATGACTGGTTAAACTCCGATTCCATCAAATTCATATTATTCCGTTTACGAACTCTCTTTGTTCCCTAAAATATTACTAAACTACTAAAAGTTATCCGAAAACGTTATGTCAAACAATATTAAACTTTTATTTCAATAAATTCGACATTTAGAACATTCAATGCTCTGTATTATATGTTTGGAAAATTCGATACCCTGTACTTCGATATTTTCGTTTTTCGGTTTTGTAGATAATTAGATTTTAGACATATACGTCCACGTAGGTTATCTAACAATTAGCCTTGCCTGTTCCTAAACTATGTAGGGGTCGGCTTCCAGTCTAACCGGATGCAGTTGAGTAGGTACCAATATTTTTACATGAATCGCCTGTCTATCTGACCATCACAATCCAGTAACTGGGTAATTCGATACCCCTTGGTAAGACTAGATGTCAGACTTTTTTGTCATTTTTTGACAGCCGGGACCAAAGGCTTAACGTGCTTACCGAGACACGGAGGAAACTTGGTAAGTATGTAATTATGGCCACCCACCCACAGACCAACCTCGGCAAGCACGGCTTAACCTTAACGATCGACCCGTGCGGCTGTTATTATTTAGCCACGAGCTCCTCAGCAGGTCATCTAACCATTCGACAATATAAACTTTCGATATTTTCGGTTTTATGGTCGTTCGATATTATAATTTTCGATGTTTTGACAATTGATGTTTTAACCGTAGGATCGGATTAGTATTTCCGAAGATTATCCTCTACACACAAAACATAATTTTATAATATTAAGTATAGGGGTGAATTTCAACAAATGCCATTTTTTTTATCATATCGGTGAACTTTTTCATTTATATTTTTTTTGTATATTTTACAGGTTTAATGTAATCTTTAAGATATCAAATATCCCCAAATTTAATATCATCAACGTATCACTTAAGACTAAGGAGAAAATTCAGTTTGAATTCTGGTTTCCACCGATATGACAAAACGGCACCGAAATTTTTTTCTGTACACCGGTATGATAAGTTTATCCACCGAAATGATGTACATATCCAGCGATATGATGACCTATCACCCTTTGAACATCAAAAAATGAAATAGTTAGTAGGTACCTATATATTTTTACAAGGGTGACTTAGAACTGAAGACCTGAACTAAGACCCTTAGTTCAGGTCTTCAGTTCTAAGTCACCCTGTATGAAATGTATGTAAGTAGATCACATCCAAAGAGAACTGAGTTCTTAGAAATTCAGTTGCAATATATTTTTTAAAATGATGTACCTATTTTATTATATATACTTTCTTTTTTATTATATTTACTATAGGTACTATGAATTAAAAAAAATGTTTATTTTTATTATCATTGTCTTTGTAATAGTATTATACTTTACTTAACGAAATGATACGGGATCTACCGATATGATAAAACGAATCACCGAGATGATAAAATGATCTAGCGATATGATAAAGTAATCCACCGATGTGACAAAACTGTGCGTTGATCATGAATCAAAACACCGATATTAGATATAAGACACCGATTGGTTTTTTCGGTGTAAATTATCACATCGGTGGTAATAAAGACCACCGATTACAGCGATATGAGAACAGCGACGTGAGAAATAATACACTTTTTCGAAAATTAGAAAAAATGCATAATATCTAGGATAAATTCAATAACAGTCAATGAAGCTAATTTACTTACTACCTGTGTTAGAACCAAACAACACAAATAAAACTACTCATTACACTAGAAAAATGCAACCACCGATACTATAAAATAATTGTCCGGGAGCAACTGAAATGGCGTACTTATGTTATTTGCGAGAATATTCAGCGATTTGACACAAATCCGTCCTGACTGCACACTAGCACACACTAACGAGGAAAATAAAATTGGGGTGGGGACGCTGTCGGACTCGTCGATGTAAAGTTAGGTTTAAATTACTTTTGTCCAGCGATATGAGAACATTTTGCAGGACAGGTACGTTTGTGCCTCTCAGTAATAATAATCGTTAATTATGTAATAAAATATGCTATATATTAATAACAAAACTAATATTCTATAAAATAGAATAAGTTATTTAATTAACTTACTTATTTCTATTAGTGTATAAGCTTTTTTGTTTGTAAAAAAAGTAGAGGGACAGCACCGATTTGAAAAAAATAGAGGTTTATGAATTTATTTTAAGCTTTGTAAATAGTCCTAGGCAAATTATATTTTTGCCACAACCCAATAACTACCTATTAAATACTAAAAAATATAATTCAGAACGATATTCCTTTTTTCAAATACTAATTTCACCGAAGACAAAAAAATAAGTCATTTGGGAAATTCACCCATAGATATCATCAAAGACCTAATTACATCCCAACATAAATATTCCGGAAATAAAAATAAAGTAAATAACCTTATTTAAGTATAAAAATTATCCATCTAGATACTAATAAGAGCAAACATCGAGAACCCTCAATCGTCGTACAAAAATAAATTGCGGTGTTCGAATGCTAAAGAAACTTAAGTGCAATCCCAATTCCTTGCCTCCGTTCCGGATCACCTTCTCTTTCAGGGCTGTCACTTTCAGAAGAAAGTTGTATTTATTGAAGAACTTAATTTACTGACCCTCTTTTCTTCTTCTGAAAAGGGTTGAAGAACGGGCACTAACTGTACGTTGGTATGTATTTAGAAACTGCTATAATTATTATAGTAAAAAAATTCTCAGACAATCAATCAATACATTATTGACAGTGTAAAAAAATTGAAGAAGTTAGTGAAGGAAAAAAAAAGTATGTCTGTTTGTTCCGGCTAATCTCCGAAACAGCAGGACGGATTTTGAATGATTTTGTACTTGCAGATAGCTAGTGTTATAAGAAGTAACTTAAGCTATTTTTATTTGAAAAAAAAAGGAGTAGGTTTCATCATCATCAGAAAACAACAATAACGTCGTTAAGATGATAGATGGCGCCACGTGTCCGACAAGAATATTGTCGAATTCTAAATTTACGCAAACGAAACCGCGGACAAAATCTGGCATTTTTAACCCCCGACCAAAAAAGAGGGGTGTTATAAGTTTGACGTGTGTGTCTGTGTACCTGTGTGTCTGTGTATCTGTGTGTCTGTATGTGGCATCGTAGCTCCTGAACGGATGAACCGATTTTGATGATATTGGTGTCGTTTGAAAGGTATTTTAATCGAGAGTGTTCTTAGTTATGTTTCGAGAAAATCTGCTCAGCCGTTTGAAGCTCATCATCTCTTTTCGAGTTGATGAAGGGATATAAACAACTTCTACGGGTCTGATCGATTCTAAATTTGAATTATCGTCACTTGTAACCTTGGTATACCCCCACTAAGAGCTAGTTTTTTTTTTTTTTTTTAAATGGAAGGATTGGGAGGAGACCTATGCCCAGGAGTGGGACAGTCAAGGCTAAGAAAAATAATTTAAGTTTATAAAGCATGAATGAATTAAAAATTTAAAAAACCCCCGACTGATAAAACCTCTAAAAAACCAAAAATAAAATTAATCCAAGCGTCGTAGCGTCGGGGGTCCGCTTTGTTTAGTGTTTGTGCTGAGCGGTCTACTTAGCGGTCCCCCGACGCTGGTTTTTTAGAGGTTTTTTCAGTCGGGGGTTTTTTAATAATAATTTCACGTGGGCGAAGGTCGCAAGCAACGGCTAGTATTATACTAATAAAATTACAGTGATGCCTATTGTTAAAGTAACATGACCACTTCAATTAATTTATTATTCTCCTTTTTTTCTCTGAAACCAATTCATTTTCTGAATGACAATACCAAATATCTTTCAATACATAAATTACATTTATAATTCCACGTATTGAAAACAGTTAATTAACTTCCATGCGTACGTTGTACATTTTAAAAGCGTAGGAATTCTTTAAAGCTTCTTTTGTATATTTTAACCGATTCATCAGTCATGGCAGACATTTTCTGCTTTGTTCGCATGTGCGTTGTAATTAAAGCTTGGCTTACAGGAACATAATACGAAATGTTTTGTTATGATAAGAGTAGGTAATCATTATTTTGATTTTCCAGTAATATGTATGTAAGATACTACAGAATATTATTACAGGCAAATTTCAAAAGAGCAGTTGATTCCGTGTAAATACTTTTAACACTTAATAAATTTATACATCGTTCTGTTTGAGTCAATCGTTTGAAGATGGCAGGGAAATAAACATTAAACATGTTCTAAATATGTGAAACTCATTTAGTGATTTGTAGTACAAGAGCACTTAAGTGTTTATACAGTATGTTAGGTTAAACGAGGGACATATTGAGGGAGGGTATTCAGTATTCGATTCTCGTCCCAAATATGTAAAAAACCTATAACGTATATAGAAGATTTTTTTATGTTTTGTTTAGTGCCTAGATATTTTGGACTGTCCTAAGCCAGGTAAGTTTAAAGTATGAAGGGAAAATGGATTATACCTAAAAGTCATTGACCCGCTCACATGTTCTGCGATAGCATTAAGTCGCTAGCGCAAGGGTGTATACACGTTGCGTGACATTTGCGAAAATTTTGGTATGGTTCTGTCTGTTATTTATCAGTTTTTTTTTTGTTTCTTTTTTATTTTATTAGTATCATGTTAGCATGTACTATTATGGGTTTGAATATGTCCCTCGTTTAAACTAACATACTGTATACCAAGCCAAGTTCAACTACTACATAAAGTAGCAAACGCCTTCGCGTTGTCTAAAATACGTTTAGAATATATCATCATCAAAATCATCTGCCTAGCCTTTGCCCAACTAAGTTGGGGTCGGCTTCCAGTCTAACCGGATGAAGCAGTATTTTACATGGTGCGACCGCCTATCTGACCTACAAACCCAGTTAGTAATTTTTTACACGATACTCCTTGGTAAGACTGGTTGTCAGACTTTCGGGCCAGTGATTATCTGTAACGACTGTCAAATATCTACAAATGACAGCCGGGACCAACGGCTTAACGTGCTTTCCGAGGCACGCAGGAAAATCGGTATGTAATTATCGTCACCCATCCACGGACCAACCTCGCCAAGCGCGGCTTAACCTAACAATTGAACGATTTAGCAACGAGGTTTTCATGTTGAGAAATAAAGGGTGTAAAACACCTCTAAACGAAGCCGAAAGGCACTGGTTCTTCCTGTCATTGCGATCATTTTTTTGTTCTACTCCATACCTGGGAACCTTATAGTTACGGAGATATTAGGGGTCAAAGTTCCAACTTTTTGACAAGTATTTTTTTAAATACAAGTTTTTAATGTAAGATTTTTACTTTAAACACCTCCACGACCCCCGTACTATTCAATCCGTCCATCAGCACAATGTTTTGAGTGCGTTACATTGAGTATCTACCACAAAACATGATTTTACAACCACCAAAAAAAAGTCGTTTCCCAGCAATAATTTTTGCGTAAACTTACTTAGTTTCATGTACAGAATGCTTGGTTGACGGCTTCGTGATGAGATGATTTACACCGTGTATACTATACTAGCTGTACCGCGCAACTTCGTCTGCGTCACATTTTCCCCGTTTTCGCAATATTTTTAATTGCTGCTCCGCTCCTTTTGGTCAAAACGTGATGATATATGGATATGCCTTCCTCGATAAATGGGCTATCTAACACTAAAATAATTTTTCAAATCGGACCCTGACCCGGACCCGGTTCCTGAGATTAGCGCGTTCAAGCAAACAAACAAACAATTTAAACTCTTCAGCTTTATAATATGAAAGTATGAATATTACGTAAATTAGTTTTGCAGTAAAGACCTCGGAATAGTATTTGCGACAGCCCTACACGAATCTCATTTGGACTCACCTAAACCGTTGCATTTGTAGTTGATTAAAAATCCACTTACAACTGTTCGTGGTGTAGATTACCTTGCCGCTGTTGATTTATTTCAGACTGTCGTATTTGCATGATTTCGTTTACTTAGTTGATCAGACGAAGGAAGGAGCTGGTCTTCTGCTTACCGTATCGTTGGCAAAAACTCCAAATATATTTCAGCCAAAATTGAACTTTGTAAACTCCGGTCGCGCACAGTCATTTAGTGCAAGATCGCATTTCGGCCATTATTAAAGTACTAGTCCAGCGCAACTTCGTCTGCGTCACATTTTCCCCGTTTTCGCAAGATTTTTCATTGCTGCTCCGCTCCTATTGGACGTAGCGTAATGACATATAGCCTTTAGCCTTCCTCGATAAATGGGCTATCGAAAACTGAAAGATTTTTTCAAATCGGATCAGTAGTTCCTGAGATTAGCGCGTTCAAGCAAAGAAACAAACTCTTCAGCTTTATAATATTAGTATAGATATATTTTTAATGAGCTCATTGATTGGTCTAGTAGTCGCAAGCAGGACTGCTGAGCATGCGGTACTAGGTTCGAATCCCAGGTAGGGAAAAGTGTTGCTGGGTTTTTTCATCAGGAATTTCTCAGTAACATGCATGGGCTCGCCCCCGCTGTTAGGTACACCTCTGCCTAGCCTTTCGATGAATTCAGGCGTGATGTTATGATGATGATATTTTTAATGGACCAAGATCCCATGAACGCCAGACCTATGTAATTTAGAAAAGCAGAAACTTTTTCTGTGGAAGTGTGGCCTTTTGGTAAGTTAGTCGGTAAAGAAATGTCGGTCGTAGTAGCTTTGGCAGATATCAGGTAGCGAAGGTGTGCTAAATAGCTGAAGGAAAATATCGCTAAATGAGTTCTGAACCAGTTTAGTGATCAAAGCTTGTTTTTTAACCGACTTCTAAAAAAGGAGGAGGTTCTCGATTCGGATGTTTGTATTTTTTCTTTTGTCTCTGCTTATTAAGAACACCCTAGGTCATAGAAAAATTTGTGGTTTGATGATACTGTAAATAATTACGGTTACGTTAAGAAAACAAAAGCGTTATTAAATAAAATTGAACACATATAATATTTTGCCCGATAAACTTTTACGGGAGCAGCATTCTCATAAAACTTAATATTAGTTTATATTGACATAAACAATAACCAAATCGTAAACGTTGAGAAATCACATCTCTCAGCATACAAGGCAGAAAATGGCGCGGGATTATAGGTAGTTACATTTTTCTCAAACCATTTACTTTTATGGAAACTTCTCGTATTTTCCACACCCACTTTTGTTAAACAATATTTTCTCGTATATTTTTGTGGTAGGTAACGCTTTTAAATTTATCAACTAGCTGTGCCCGCGACTTCGTCCGCGTGGAATTTAAGACGCCTAAGTAACGCCTAATTACATCAGCTATCTGCCAGTGAAAATCGGTCCAGCCATTCCAGAGATTAGCCGGAACAAACAGACAGACAGACTGACAAAAATTGTAAAAACTGTTATTTTGGTATATGTGTACTGTATATACATTCATAGTAGTAAAAAGCGGTCATTTGAATATTACAAACAGATACTTCAATTTTATTTATTTGTATAGATGTATAAATGTGTATAGCTCGTAACTAAATAGTAACAGCCGCTCGGATCAATCTACAGGTTAAGCCGTGCTTGCCTAGGTTGTTCTGTGGATGGGTGACCACCCATTACATACCGAGTTTCCTCCGTGCCTCGGAACGAACGTTAAGCTCGTTGGTTTCGGCTGTCATTTATAGGTATTTATTTATGTTTTGTAGATACAGGTAGTCAGTGGTCCTAAAGTCTGACAATCAGTCTTGCCAAGGGGTATAGTATCCTGCCAGGGCTGCGGGACTGTTCGAAAGAGATACCAAGGCCCTGGAACTCTAAGGGCTAAGAAGAAACATGGATGGGTTTTAGTCAGTACAAGTCTGACACTCCCTTCCGCTCCGCCCAGAGCGGGAGGAGTCATTTGATGAGAATCCAACCGAAAAAAAAAAAACCGCGGGCTACTATAATATTACCCAGTACTACTGAGTTGTGGAGGTCAGTACGTCTACCATGAGTTTTAACAATCTATACTTGCTAGCGTCTGTAGTTAAAAAAATGTATGAAAACTATTACAGCGCCTCTAGCGGATAGTTGGGTACTAAAATGCGCAGTATGAGTCACTATAGTTATCTATCTTACGTCACCGTGTAGTAAACTACAGCGACTGCAAGGTTGGGCTTTATTTGCTTAGAATTTGGTAGTAAGCACCAACACAGCTCATGGTACCATTGAAAAAGCTAACTATAGTATTTGCTTATTGACGGAACTATTGCAGTTACGTCAAGCGATCAAACTATGACAACTCATGGTAGACGTACAGATAGGCGGTCGCTCCATGTAAAATACGTTGGGAAAAGGCTAGGCAGGTAATATAGTGAACGCTTTTACATTCATCAATGTGCGTAAATTTGAAAATTAGATTAGTAAGTTAGATTTAAGTTTATATGAATTGATATTTAAATAGAGTTATTGCCAACTCGTCACTGTTTCTACTTGTTATTGGAAAAAAAAATATTACGATTTACACAATTGCATCAAATGTTTTTGTTTGTTTTATTTCCGATTGGTCATCCGTATGTACTTGATCTGGTTCATTGAGATATGGTAGGTAATACGATACAGTTAGGCCTCTGTTTATTTACCTATCGGCAATTCGTTACTTTATGAACATTACATACGTATGCCATGAGTCATTTTCCTATGACGTCAAGCTAAATATTTTAATAAACAAAAATATATTTTTTAAATTTCTTCAAGTACTCTTTTTGCAGATCATAGCTATAAAACATAACGTTCATAATATTTGTGTCACGTAAAGTCCCGTTTTCTTTGAAACTAGTAATTTTCAACAAGTTATTTACCGTGAAGTTTAAAATCTCTTAGTTTATTACTTTTAGAAAGGTTTAATATGTTGACACATATTTTATTTATTTGTGGCATCATTACGGTTCCTTCTGGATTGTAAAATATTATTTAATTGACTATCCTCGTCATATCGCAGAGATTAATAGTCGTTATTCATTTTTGATCTCCTGCCAACATGTGTATCCATACAAGATTAGATTAGATTAGATTAACCCAAGACGCCACAAAATTTAATATTAATGTGGAGTGGATTTCATTTATATTGTATTCATAACCTACACTAGGAATTTCACCAGTATCGAGGGTGCGTTTACAAACATTAAAAGACACAAACACAAACAACCAGACCCGTAAAAAATATCTGTAGGCCATACAAATATTTATTGCGTGCGGGAATCGAACCCGCGACACGCAGCGCGGCAGTCAATCACTCAGCCACTGCGCCAAACGTGTCGTCAAATATAGAATATAGTTTTTACCAATAACAATAGGGATTAAATATAATGAGCACCAAAAAATACTTTGAGATCCTAAGCTACGTTACCAAAAAAAAAAAATACTAAACGCCAAAAAAATTGTATTCAAACACCAAATATAGTAAATGATCACCAAATATAGTAAATGATCACCAAATTTTGTGGCAAGAAGAACTTAGGAAGCAAGTGCGAGCAAAGCGAGCTCGGGATATTGGGCACCCCGACTCGGACAGGTTAGGTTCTTCTCTCTCTCTCTCTCTCCCTTCGTGTTAGGTTACTTTAAACCCTGCAGAGAGAAATAGGAGCCCCGCGTAGCGGGGCTCCGTCGACTACGCCTTAGTTCGGAGCTGTGATTTTCAGGTTTTTAATTCTGGTGATCATTTACTATTTCGGGTGATCATTTACTATTTTAGGCAGTATACAAATGTTTTTTAAGGTTATATTTACTTTATCTGGTGTTATGTTAAACATAAGCCATAACAATATGGCTGTTAAGAATGTAAATTGTGTCAAGCTAGTAATCCGTTCAGAAATCGAACAGCAAATAACAACGGTGAATCGGGTAAATATCCGTCGAATTACAAGCCTGGCGCTAATGGTGTTAAAGTCGGAACATTCCGCCGCCATTTTACCAAAATAAACACAAACAATACTAAGCGCTCAACCCTTCTCAGTTCCAAACAAGTGGAAACATGTAAACGCAGCACAAACAATTCGTTGACCTGGAAATCTTAAAGCAGTTTTGCCCCAAAGATTAATTAGTTGAGGCAAACATCACGGCTAATCTCGAAATCTGCGTGCATCCGTCCGAAATAAATAATTATCTCGGCTGACGGAAAATGCAATGTAAATTTAATATTCTTGATGTGTAGTTACAATTCTTGCTTGAGTCAGTACGGTCGTGGAAACACGCATACACGCATAGGACACCTCTGGCGAACAAATCTTTGGGGAACCTTTTAAATTATGGCGGAGCAAGATACGAACGGATCCGCGAAAAGAGTAAGTTCTTTCAAAGATTTCAAAGTTATCTCAGTCTGAGCTGCTAAAATATAATACGTTTCAAATGTTAAATAAATAAAGTGAACACAAGGTTTGAGCCCTTTGTAAATTAAACGGTGAACAAAGTTTTGACAAGTAAGTAATTTCGCTTCTCAAAGTGACTTGACTTTTGAGTTTGGGCAGTCACCAGTGTTATCTTTTCCGGTCACTTCAAACAGAAAATTAATATTTAACTGCCGATTGCAAACAGTTGATTTTATCAAACGGAATCCTTCATTTATTTCTTTCAAGAATTTCTTTCACTTTCAAACGTAAAATCTATTTTTAATTGCTCTGTTTATAAAAGGAGGGAGGAACTTTTAATATGCTGTAATCGGATGAAAGTGTTTTTCCTATTAAATTGCGGCTTTACAAAGTGTATTGTATTTTCGCAGAGGGGATCGAGAGGGGAGCGCCGCCGGAGCAAGCCTGACGATGCTAAGGACGAAATAAAGAAATTTAAAGAGAATCTTCTACAATCGCTTGCTACTGGAGAGTAAGTGTTGAATATGCTAAGTTATTTCATTTCAATAGTGGAAGTTTAACACCGTCGTAGATTTTCTTCAGTTAGCTGAGTTTAACTGAATATTTAAAGTGTTTTTTTATTATTCACATTTTGTGATGTTATTGATATGATTGGACCCTTAACTAAGTGGACAATACGTGGAAAGTATTCATTAATTATGGTAAATGTCGAGACTCTAAAATATTGTCGTAATGAAATGAAATAGCGGAGTGTCTTGATAACAATATCAGTCTTTTAATTGTGTATATTTTACTTTTGCTTACTAGGTACTTTATTCACATGATTTCGATCACTGAAATATTTACAATCATTAAAATCATATTATTTACCTGTTATCCGATCCGTCCGTTTTGCTGTTTTGTGAAAGTCTAACCAAAATAAGTCTTCTTAATCGTCTTCTTATTCGTCTTCTTAATCGTTAAAAAAACATGGCATACCTATTAATGAAGTCCACAAGTTCATTTATCTTTCTGAAAACTTTCTTGCAGACTGGCTCCATAAAAAAATCTCATTATTTGTAATTTTTAATTTCCGTTTACGCGCACAGGGTTTAGCAAAAAGCGATTTCGGCGCTCTAAAAGCTCTTTATTGAGAAGTGATTGAAAAGGCGCTGCTAGCTTGAATATTAAATCCCCAAAATATGGCATTTTTGTTAACACTTTTATCTGCTATTCTATTTTGCGAGAAATGGTGATATTTAAATATTTTCAAGACAGACCAATTATCGTATTTTATTTAAAAATCACCAGAGCGCTCATCAGAGTGCTTAAGCACACACCCTAGCACGAACTTGTCGCGAATTAAAAATCAAACGATTTCAAAATTGAAAATACTTGTTTTGCACATTTAAAACTTCACTTAGTTTTAACCTTTTATTCATATCCGTATTTCCACAATCTTGCTTCTAATTTAGTGCTAGTCGCAAAAATAAATGGTAATGCTAAAAGCTATTTGTAATTTCGTTGGAAAAATCGCATCGTATTTACGTTACTTTTACGTCGCGCGATTCGTGACAGTTTCCCAGAAGGCGAATTCTATCAAAAATGATCCAAACTTCAAACCAATTCCTTATCGCACTGCTTTTATTGTTCAAAGAATTGGACTGGACAAAACAAACTTCGTCTGAGATAACATTTTGTTTTCTTACAGCTCTATTATATCGGAGAGTGGAAACGACTTAACTGTCCCACCGCAGCCAAGATCTCGTTCAGCTTCCGCAGCAAGAGAAGCTCTTTGTATACCAGCGAATGTCGCGTCCGAACTCGACGACCATAAAATTTTTGAACTGAAAGAGGTAGGAATCCTGTTTATTGCATTATTACATATTGCTTCCTGGAAATTTTCAACCACAGCTTGATATTTTTGTACTGTCTACTTCTTTGTTCAGTTTAATTTTAAATTTGATACAAAGATTATAATATTGATCGTAGAAAACATCGTGAGAGACATTGGGTGCACTGTTAAGTTTGCAACGGTCGGCTCGGCGGCTGCAAATGAATCCAAAATACATTATAATATATTTATCTACAAAAGTAGTTACTAAATAACATGTTCACAAAAGGTTTTTACTCCTTGTATAGTTATCAAACGTAGTTAGATTCTTCCATCTCAAACCGCTATAATAACTCATACGAATCAATCGTATGAGTTATTATAGCGGTTATTATTATAAAGGAGATGTTTCATTTTTGTATGGGACTCCGGCCATGACCTGTACCTTTCAGGAAAGGTGGGAAACAATCCCCTGAATAGAATAAAGTAACATTTTTTAAATAGTAATAGATGGTTTTTATGCACATAATAAAAATTAAAAATGTTTGACATTTGTCGCGAGAGTTATGACAGCCATGACAGGTTGTAGAGATGACGTTTATATAACCTAGAAATTGTTATTTGATAATAATTGTTTATCAGAACTGATTTTTTTCGATGCTTTCGTATTTGTTTTGTTCTCTGTTTTCATAAAATGTTAGACAGTACGAGACGAACGAGACTGACTGACGGACACTGATGGGTTTTGTCACTTGTCAGAACAAAATGTCATTTTGAATTTTTCGTTCAGAAGCACACTCCAAAAAAGTAGTACCTGTTATATAGTTTTTAACGATGAAATCACCACACTTGCTTATAATTAGTTGAAAATTATGTCTAAGAGACCAATAATAATAATTAAGTACAAAAACACATACTTTTCATAATTTAACGTCGAGGTGATATTATGTTTTTGTGTGACATGATTTCAGAACGAAAGCAAACTGCAAACTGGAAGACGCCATGTTGAATAGAATGGGGCAATAATTGAAAAACTATTACTTTTTGTGCACAGCAAATCAGGCTTAAATTTACGAAAGAATATTTTTCCCAAGTTCCTGGTATTATTTCCTCTTTTTCAATAAATGTACATGTTATGGCCGAAAATGAAACATCTCCTTTGCAAAATCATAAGACATTAATTGATATACGATGTTTTTCTTCGATTTCGCGCAGACCCAGACTAATTACCTAAAATTACATCCACGTATCTGTAAGTCTAATTAGCTTTCATTGATTGCCAGGCGTTCTTACTATTTGATATGGATGGGGATGGCTGTATCGATTTTAGTGATCTGCGTGCTACCCTGGTCAGCCTTGGAGACAAGATTGACGAAAATGCCATTCGCAACATGCTTTCTGAGGTAATTATAGTAGTTTATGTTTTTTTTTTTATGTCAAGGAGATCAGAAAATGTTCTTTATGAATGATAAAAATCTAAATATTCTTGAAGAATTTTTTGTGACGACTTTAGACAAGAGAAGTTTTCTGTATTTTCCTGAAACATCTGTTAGCTCTCTGAGTACGTAATATCCTATTGATAATTTTCAAAGCATTTCAGCAGTATGATATTGTTGACACATAAAACATAGGTAGCAAGACCTAAAGCAATATCACACCACTTTCATTACATTACCAAGAAGCCACGTACAGCAATAACGTGTTGTAATTTCAGTGCAACGAAATTAACCCATCGTACTTCGGGAGCAACTATTACACAGTATAGTGTAATAAGTAATATCAACATCTGGGCACATAAGTAGCTACCAGTAGTTCGGATATGCTAACAATCTAGCCATAAATTGTTAGCGGATAGCCAATTAGCCAGCTTGGCATCTGCGTCAGTTGACAATTGTTGGCCAGACTCGTGTGTATGTAACTAAGCTAGGTGACCAAACTCTGGCTGAAAGTTGTACGTAGCCAGGTGTTCTGGAGTGCAGTAAGATCAAAGTTTATAGTGCGTTCATGTGTAACTTTGATTTACAAAGTTAGAGATCTGTGCTTGTAAATCAATGCTGTATTATCTTAAAGAAACAGCACGAATTTTGCGAGTTTTTATAATGTAAGGGAAGGGTAATCTCCCGAATATCGGCACTTATTTGACAATTTTTTAGCCATTTCGAAGGTACATTATTATTACGAATGTACAGCCAACAAAATAGGTAGGTATACAGGCAAAAAAATCCATCCATCCATCTACTTAATAGTAGTGGATGGAGTTTTTTATAAAAATATTTCGTCTTGAGTAACATTTAAAAAATAGGACTAGAACACCCTAAGCTTATGTTTAAATGTTTGATCGAAATATTAGTGTATATTGTAATAATAGTGGATGTTTTTTTTTTTCCTGTATACCTAACTATTTTGTTGACTGTACATAGGCTACTTTTTATCCGGGCACCAACTGGATAAAGGGGCGCACATAAGCTAGTTCATTATAAAAGTATGTTGAGTATAATAGAGTGTGAATAGACAAAAAATACTGTTAGTGTTGACAATGGACATGTTGACATTCCGCTCTTCGCTCTTACAACAACAAACTGAAAATACAAACTAATTACATTCAAACAACAATAACACAATTTACCAAAACAGCAACCTCGGGACACAAACAACAGAATAATTCATTCAATGAGAATAAAACAACAGACTCTATTCGGTAAAGGCGGTCTTAAAACAGATACGAAACTTTGCTTTTCTTTTAATTCTACTTAAGTATTGTTAGAGAAGTTTCTGAGTCCTGACGAAAGAGACCCTTAAGCTCGTGTCAATCCACATCGCTGACGAGGTCACAGGGATTTGCTCTCACTGCTTCAACGGATAAAATTTAAATTCCCTTGTCTAGGACACTGTCTGCAGATTCTTTGGTATTAACCGTATATTTTCCTGTATCCCTAAGATTAGGGAGTCTTATTTTTTTTTTTCTATTTTTCTTGATGGAAAATTGAAATCAAATTTTTATTTTAATCTGGAAATGACATCGTAATCCACTTAAATTTGTTTTATAGGAGACGATGGAATAGAGTTTTGAGTTTTTTCTGAGTTGCTTCAACATCATGGGAGCGGTTTTCAATCAAGTGACGAAACATGGGGTTTATCTTAGTAACTCGTACTAATAATAACTTTAAGTGTCCGCCCTGGATTATTAACAATGAATATTAGGTACATATATGGTCAGTCGCAGCCCGGTCCCACGACTTATGCGTGACTTAGGTAAAATGTGGGTGTGCTAGAAATCTGCGAGACCTTTCAAGAATTACTGATACTTTGATTCATATTTGTGGATCGGAGAAGAGTTATAAGTTTTTTCCATCAGGAATTTTTCAGTAGCAGCCACGGAGTCTGGATTTGTGCCCGGCTGATGGCAATAGGCTCGCCCCTATGAGATGGGCCTTAAAAACTTTTACTGATAAAATTTGGGTGTAGTTTTAGGTACAATTCTGCCTAACCTTCCGGAATTATAGGTATGATGTTATGTGATTTGTATCATGTATACTTATAACATGGAGGAGCTCGTGGCTAAATAATAACAGCCGCATTGGTCGATCTTTAAGGTTAAGCCGTGCTTGCCGAGGTTGGTCCGTGGATGGGTGACCATAATTACATACCGAGTTTCCTCCGTGCCTCGGAAAGCACGTTAAGCCGTTGGTCCCGACTGTCATTTGTAGATCTTTGACAGTCGTTACGAGTAGTCAGAAGCCAAAAGTCTGACATCCAGTCTTACCAAGGGGTATCGTATTACCCAGTTACTGGGTTGTGGAGGTCAGACAGGCAGTCGCTTCACGTAAAATACTGGTACTCAGCTGCATCCGGTTAGACTGGAAGCCGACCCCAAGATAGTTTGGGAAAAGGCTAGGCAGATGATGATACTTATAACATGGATGTGTACTGAGCAAAAGTCATCATACTATACGTCAACTGGTTGAAACGGCTAACACGCTGTGAACAAGCGTGTGGTGATTATTGATTATTCCTTCTCTGCATGACAAAAGGGCTTTACAGTCGACAGTCACAGGCCGGAAATATTGTTAGTACATTGACGAATTATGGACAGAAGACGAAATACGAATGCATTTACCGCTCAGGTGGATATTTGTTTATTTTGTTTCTTAACTGCTGCATGGACTGTGTGAAGGATGATATGACAAGGAAGGAAATTTCTGATGAGAAGTAAAAAGTAAGAATGGAAATAGAAGACATGCTGTGCCGACCCCAAATAAATTGGGATAAGGATAAGAGAATTAATGATGATGTTAACTGCTAATATCTGCTAAATATTTACTCAAAACGGATTACGCAAAATGTTGACAATCTCCATTGTAATTTACACTTTCTCAAAATCATTATTTACCCCTCCCTGTTATGTTCATCGTGTTAATTATTTCATTTCACCCAATAAACAAGGGGATCCTAATCCAATATTTCCTGTTCAAATTAATATTTTTCTTTTCCCTCACAGTCTGTTCGAGGGTGTTTAATTTTTTTTATATTAAAATACTCTTCAGTTTTATACTACTGATAGGGTGATCCAATTTATTTTAAATGGGGTCCGGTCTGATAAAAGCTTATTAACATTACGGGTTTTCCTGTCCGTTTTACAAATGTTATTCTATATCTAGTTACAGAATCTAGACATAGACATAATCATTGTAATTTTCCGGGTCTGTTTTCTCAATAATGTTAGCCGAAATTGTACTGTACTGTTCCAAATAATCATAATATCAATACAATAGTGTGTAACTTCGAAACTGATTTAAGTTATATTTACGTTATTGCGGTGTTTTCATTTTCCATTTTATATTTATTAACATAGAAACCAAAATGAATAACGTAAGATTGAAAACGAATAGGCTATTTTTATTAAATTCTCATGACTTTTTAACCAACTTCCAAAAGGACGAGCAATAGTGAACCGATTTTCAAAATTCTTTGTCAGAATCTGATGATAGGATCCCAAGGAAATCGACGGTAACCGTAAAATTTTATGGGAACATACAATTGATTTACATAAAGGGTGTAAAACACCTCTTAACGAAGCCGAAAGGCACTGGTTCTCCCTGTCATTGCGATCATTTTTTTGTTCTACACCATACCTGGGAACTTTCTAGTTACGGAGATATAAGGGGTCAAAGTTCCAACTTTTTGACAAGTATTTTTTTAAATGCAAGTTTTTAATGTAAGATTTTTACTTTAAACACCTCCACGACCCCCGTACTATTCAATCCGTCCATCAGCACAATGTTTTGAGTGCGTTACATTGAGTTCTACCACAAAAGATGATTTTACACCCCCCAAAAAAAAGTCGTTTCCCAGCAATAATTTTTGCGTAAAGTTACTTAGTTTCATGTACAGAATGCTTGGTTGACGGCTTCGTGTTGAGGTGATTTACACGGTGTATACTATTTGACGTAAATCAGATATTTGCGCCTGGTAATCATCATTTTATGTTATTGAGCTGATGATGAAAGGTATAAGTTAGGATCTGATGATATGATCCTAAGAAAATTAATGGCAACACTCAATTTTAATGGTCGTTGTTTGAAACGGTATACTTTCTATGTGATGGGATCAACAAGTAAACTGTCATTAGGTCACAATCCCATGATGGGATCCCAAGAAAATCAAGGGAAGCTGAAGTTATTTATTTATTTTGTTGTATTTTTGTTGTGATTCTGTTGTTCGGAACCCAATCTGTTGCCCCTTTGGCCCAATTTTGAAGTGACATGCGGCACCTTTTCTAAACTATGAACTCATGTATGAATGTTTGTATGTGAAGCAGACTTCCCAAATTAAAAACTCCCTTTTCGTATTTCTATACTATTTTTAAATGGTTTAGCAATTCATAGTATTCTAATCTTTAATCGCAACACGGCCCTGTTTGTTGAACGTAAACCGCATTTGAATCAGGAACTATCGATGGACTAATTAGTGCCTTTCCTAATGATTCCGCTTTTCCAGATGGAATCAAACGAGCAAGCCTTTTTTTTTTCTGACTAAAAGTTTAAATTGAATACAAATTAAAGCTAATCTGGGTACTTAGTTGTATGCCTATCGTACACTACCTGCTAGTTTAAAGTACGGAATACCAAAAACTACACAATTCGACCAGTGATCAATATATGGTGTCTTTTGGTAAGGCATAGACTATAATGTAGAGTCATCATATTCATTCATATCATCATAATTTTGCCTAGCTTTACCCAACTATATTGGGGTCGGCTTCCAGTCTAATCGGAAGCGGAAGAATATCAGAATTTTACATGGAGCAACTGCCCTGCTCCACAATCCAGTTAGTACTGGGTGAAATGATACCCCCTGGTAAGTACGTTTGTCAGACTTACGGGCCACTGACTGCTTGTTACGACTGTCGAAGTTCAACAAATGACAGCCAGGACCAACGGCTAAGAGGGGAACATAGCGTTAAGAACGGGTTTTTTTTTTCGGGTTTTTGGATTGTCATAATTATTTTAGTGATTATGTTTTGAAAAAAAGGAAATAATAGAGGCATGTATTAGTAAGACCTTGATTTTTTGGAAAAAAAACATTGCTCTTGACGCATTATCCACGAAGAAAACAGCGGAATACGTTTGCATGGAGAAAGGCCCACTAGAG
This sequence comes from Cerastis leucographa, assembly GCA_963082945.1. Lineage (NCBI taxonomy): Eukaryota > Metazoa > Arthropoda > Insecta > Lepidoptera > Noctuidae > Cerastis > Cerastis leucographa. The sequence goes on from OY720382.1 coordinate 8,341,916, forward strand.
TCCCCTCTTAATGTGCTCTCCGAGGCACGAAGGAATCTCGATATGTAATAGGTGGTCACCCATCCTCGGACCAACCTAGGCAAGCGCGGTTTAACCGACGGCTGTTATTAATAACCCACGACGTCCGAGAATAATGTAGGGTGAAAATTAATATGATTACTTCCATTTTACTTTTCAGGCACCCGACCCGTTAGATTTCGATGGCTTCGTCAATCTCCTTGGATATAGGACCCTGGAGTTGGATTCTGAAGAAACTCTTCTGTCAGCTTTGTCTCGCTGGGACATGAATGATAGTGGATTAATCTCTGAAGACAGGTATAGTAGTAGTATAGTATAGCGGGCTGGTTTCCGCAACTCCACGTCTAAAGCGCGTATTTTGCGTACGGTAAGACAGGTAAGACAGGTATATCTTATCCCATAGTAAGCATTTTTTCTCTGAAAATGTTGTCCATTTAGTCAGTTTCTTATAGTAATCCGGGCCATCCGGGAAAGGAATTGACCGCCTGAATCACCCGAACAACTGATGACTGTTGAGGTAAGCACTTGAGTAAGACCACGAATTAGGTCTTCGCAACATGACGTGGTACTACTACGTCATGTTGCGAAGACCTTATCCGCCGGATAAGAAAAACTGGCACTCGCATTTAAGTGCGTACAATATCATTGAGAGAGGTTTGCGTTCACAGGCACGAGTGCGCGTTGTAAACGAAACGTATAAACATTGATTTTAAAATTAAAAATCCCTCTTTTTCATACCATATTTTTATCAAATTTAAGAATTTATTCTTATCAATAGTAAATATTCTTATTAATACTTATTGTGCTTGTTGCAACTTTTTTTTTTAATGTTGTGTGTTTACAAACATTTAAACTCACATACTCAAACAGCCTTCAAACAATTTCACTAGAGGATAATTAAATTGTATTTTGGATAAAAAAATCGACGTACTTATGTTACGTTACGTAGGACTTCAGTGTTCGCCGATTAAAATAAAAATGAACTCAACGTTTAAAAATATAATCCTCTGTCAGCTCGTTTCTTCGAACAAACATATAATTTAATTTTCCAATTGATTGCAACTTTCAATAGTTAGTTTATTACTCGAACGTCATTTTCTAATGACACACGCTATAAAAAAATTACAACATCTATAAATCTTAAAGTTATTGAATACAGAATATTAATATGAGCCAGCCGATAATGAATTAACATCATCTCATTTCTAAAGTTAGCAAATTAAAATTAAGGACTAACTTTTGTAATCCGCAGGGTATTGAGGACGGTAATAAACTTCGACTTGAAACTCTAAGTATATGTACAGATATTATGAACTCATGTGTAGATCTAATTTACCCATCACACTGGTGAGTTTCGCAGACCTAGGGCAAGTTTTACCAATACAACGCTCGACACATGTAAACTGAGTTTAAAAGCTGTCAATGTGAATATTGTGTATCAATAGTAACACACACAGGGAGCTCTTGAACGCGGTTAAGATGTGCTGATCGTATTCTCTTTCAATGGTGAAGTCGGCCTTTAAACGATTCGCAGAATGAAATATTTTATGAAGATAGATATGACGAGAGGGGAAAACAGTAAATGTAACAGTTCCAGGAAATTTTGACGTAAACTTTATTTAATTTGTACTAGGGGAAATGATTACTGGAATTCAAGATAGGTGGTATCTGTACTGGTAAGGTGAAAAGTCGTACACCTTTTTCAATTAAAAGATTGTATTTAAATCTTTGTTCAATTGTTCAGTACATACACAAATAAATCATTAAATTGTGAACAATTAGTTAGATAAAACGACTCAGATCATGAATTGTCCAGTCTAACTCAATAAAATATTGTGGTATTAGTTTCAGAGTTTAACATTATTGAACTTTGCCTAATTCTGTTGTTTTATAAAAAAAAAAACTAGTTTTTTAACTAACGATCATAAACATGATTATTGTTTGGCTTTTTAACTACCAACGTATTGTTTTCCATTCAGTTTATATCTAAAAGGCTTTTAAAAATGTCGTATTGCATGTCATGTTTTTATTCAAAACATATTTGAATGTTTGTTTACCCAAATACATTGACGTTTCTTTCTGTATACAGAGGATTGGGTAAATAAGGCAAACCCGTATCTGGAGGTTAGTAGCTTCGAGGAAAAACATCAGAAACAAGATTGACCGATTACTTATGAGAGAAACTCCATCTTGTCGACCAACTTTGTGTACGATAGTATCGACCTTCGAAAAGTAATAGGAATACGTGCAAAAACAATTGTTTGTGTGAGTTGAATGTCCTTCAAGTTTAAGTAATAGATATTGGTACGATAATAATGTATTTAAAAACATGAGTCTATATGAATACGGTTGAATTTTACTTACGAAATGACAGGGATTATCTCCGCAAAGTGATAAAAAAAAAAATCAGGGTGTTTGATGCTATTCAAAGAATTAGAGTCCAAGATAACCAATAAAATAAATTCGTCGTGTATCACAGCACAGAAATAAAAGTGGTTTATTGAAATTGTTAATAGTTCATGAAGATTTTTTCGGTGTATAAAAGACACTTACTCTTCAAATTTCAACTGAATAGTGTCAATAGTCTCGGAGTTAAAATTTTGTGACATGCGGACGGACAGATCGAATCTATAAAAGACTTTTTTGTCCGCTAAAATAGTTCGCTTACAACTGTATCGAGTAACGCAAACGAGGGATTCAAAAGTACCGCGTATAAAAAGTCCCCCGAATAACCGAGGACATGCAGAGAGCGGACCGGGCAAAAGCACGGGGGATTCCCCGAAAAAAACAGAAGTCGTGTGGCTAGGCGAAGCAACGCATATGGCGGACTTTAGTCTGCGGTGTGCGCTCGAGAGTGACGTAAGTATGCACGGCGATAAACGATGACACCGTGTGCGTTGAGTTTGCGGTAAATCCGCGGCGGACTTTTATTCGCGGAGCGTGCTATAACTTGGCAGTTGGATCAAGAACCAACTTTTTTTTCCGCTGCGAGAAAAGGCTATAAGGGTTCCGTTTTTACCATTTGGCAAACCCTTTTTTTTACGGATGGGAAATAAGGGAGTGTCAGACTTGTACTGACTAAAACCCATCCATATTCCTTCTTCGCCCTTTGTGTTCCAGGGCCGCGGTATCTCTTTGAACAACCCGTAGCCCTGGCAGGCATCGGCCCTCTTGGACCCCTTCCGATTTGCTAACATCCCCTTGAGGCGCGCGTGGAACACAAACGAGCCGTCGGCACGGCCTGTCGTCATAAGACGGACGGACGGTGAGCTGGCCCATTACTCACCGACCACAGGCCCGCATTTGGCTAACCCTTAAAACAGTATGTTAACATGAGAGGTTCGATAAAGTCGATCTCAGAAAAACCATTTTTTATAATTGATACTGGCCCGTATTTGTAATGCGGGTAAATGTAATGACAACCCTTCTTGAAATTAACCCTGAAACCGATGTCGAAAACCACGTAAACAATTTGAATTCTCAGAAAAGCTTGTCATTATACAGAGACAGTATTAGTACTGTCCATAATATAATGAATCCCCGAAGCAAACAACTTTCCTATCAGAATCGAAATAATAATTTTAATTATTATTAAACCCAAATGAGTCACAAAATTATATCTTAATAGCCATAAAAAGGTACCGTTTAAATTTTACATTACCCAAGGGACCGGTAAATATTGCCAAATCAAGATTTAAATTACATTTTCAGATATTCGGATGATGTATTTCTTGGTTAACTGTCATGGTATGATTTAGAGCGGTCTTTGGGCACTCTCCGGAACCAAATGACGTTTGTTTCTGATTATCTGGGTAGGTTTGGTAATGTTTTAATTATATTTTAAAGTTATGTTTACCTAATTAGGAACAATTGGGATTTAGGTTTGTGTTCGAGGAATTTATTTTGATAATGATTTTTGTCCTGAGATTTAGCTCCGTGCGGTTGCTGTGGGTTTTTTTTGTGGAAAATGGTGATTTCACAAAAGGATTTTAAGAGAACTTTCTTCGAGTTCAGATGTTATTAAAATGGCAAACATCGGCATAATTGCTACATCAGGAAGTCATTCCCCTAGGCTGCCCTTACCCCAATTTGTTTTGGGATCGGCACAGCATGTCTTTTTCGTTCATTCTTCTTCTCTATTACTCGTCATCTCATCAGACACGTCCTTTATTGCCATATCCTACTTCAAACAGTCTATTCATCATTTCTTTGGTCAGTAAGAGCTTCATCAGTAAGTGTTGAAACTTTATTTTCCCTCAAAATAAAAGTATATTCCTCAGCTTAAAAATGTAAGAGATAAATAATTTGATGCGTAACTTTACTTAAAAGTGAATGTCCTGTAGAAGGAGCACCATGGAGGTTTATTAAAATTCTCAGTGCAATCTGTGTTTTACGACAACCCTCGGCTACGCTTTTGTATAATTCTAAGGGCGAATTTTGACGAGAAAACGTATAAGAAAACATTTGTACGTCGTACAGAAGATCGTAAAATAAAATTATGTGTTCTTACATTTTGTATTCGTATAAACGTAAAAATTCTTATAAATACGAAATGAAAGTAACCATTACGTATTTTGAATAACATAAATAACTGTATTTAACTGTTCATTTATTATTCACAAAATAATTTAAATGAACAAACTTTTTTCAGCGATAAAATATTATTCCTAATATAAAAAAAAATCTTTTAGCGTTAGGTAAAAGTTTTCTAATAAATACATAGTTTGTTAAACACGAAATGCTAAAATTGTTGTTAATAGAAAGTTTAATTTTAATAGAAATGTTTTTTTCGTGTAATTATGCTTAACGTAGATGTTCATAGTTTATCCAATTGATCAAACTTAACTTGAAACTTTGCGTTAAAAGTACGATTTACGAACTTTTCGAATTATAAAGGGTGTAAAACACCTCTTAACGAAGCCGAAAGGCACTGGTTCTCCCTGTCATTGCGATCATTTTTTTGTTCTACACCATACCTGGGAACCTTCTAGTTACGGAGATATTAGGGGTCAAAGTTCCAACTTTTTGACAAGTATTTTTGTAAATACAAGTTTTTAATGTAAGATTTTTATCTTTAAACACTCAAAACATTGTGCTGATGGACGGATTGAATAGTACGGGGGTCGTGGAGGTGTTTAAAGTAAAAATCTTACATTAAAAACTTGAATTTAAAAAAATACTTGTCAAAAAGTTGGAACTTTGACCCCTAATATCTCCGTAACTAGAAAGTTCCCAGGTATGGTGTAAAACAAAAAAATGATCGCAATGACAGGGAGAACCAGTGCCTTTCGGCTTCGTTAAGAGGTGTTTTACACCCTTTATACATGTCATTTTTATAGCACTTGTTATAAAACGTAGATAGAATAAAGCCATAATTTCTGTTTATGCGTAGTCTAATATAATTTTATAGATACGAGAAAGATGTAAAAAAATATTATAGGTTATAAGTAGTTAAGGTTAGTTGGATAATAAACATAAAAGTCGTAATAAATCTTATGACAGTAGCAGTCATATTATTCTGACAAACTATAATGGTTTGAGGCAGGTGGTTACCTATCATAAGCTCAAAAATATTTGACCTAATTTCATTTCATCTAAAACTTTTCAACTATTATCGTTTTTTTTTTTTTTTTTACTTCTCCGAAGTTACATCTGCCACTGTATTAATTGACCTATTATTTTTTTACCGAAGTTACACTTAGCCGAAATAATATTTGTTCGAAGTATGTTTCCGAACATTCAGTATACCACTGTTATATTTACCATATTTATTTTATAAGCAGGCATGCAACATGCAGCAAACATTGATTCTGTCACGGCGCCGCCGCCGGCACTGCGGGGTTTGGACGGCCCCACGCGAGCTTATCGTGCAGATTGTTTTAACGCTCACCACCGCAGCTTCGGCTTTTTGGCCGGCCTCGCCAGCCAGCCTCAGCCGCGGCCGCGGGCCTTCAAACCACTTGGTGCTCAGATCGTGGGCCGCCCCACCGCTCCGCGCCTACGCGGGCTTAAATTACACTCTAGGGGTAGGGCAGAAGACTGCATGAAGTCGGTTTTGCAGCGATTTCTTTCTGTCACTAAATTTTGTAACACAACATATTGACTTTTTATGACAGTATTTTATAATATTTAAAACGGTACCAAGTAACCGGTTTTATATTGTGAGCGGTGTGGTGAAAATACGACGAATGAAAAAAGTTCAAAAGAGGCTTCGGCGAATAAAATAATAATGGTATTATTTTACCAAATCATCAATTGCCGATTTATAAAATAACTTTTTGCTAATCGCCAAAGCATCATGGGATGCTTCGATGATCTAAAAATATTTTAAATGCATATAGCAAAAAAGACGTCGGTCAATAGTTTTTGGTAACATGAAATTCAGAAAAGGGATCGGTTCTTGAGGCAGGTGTATGGCCATGGGTCATGTCCCTAACCAAAGCGATCGTCGAGTGAACACGCAAACGTGCCATTATTTTTTTTCGGCTTACTTACGTATTCCGAGTGACATGTGAAGGCGACAGTTGCATATTGACACAACCGATCGCTTTGATAAGGTCGCGATCACGCAACCGTCACGTTCATTTGGTTTGGCGATTCCGATCGAGTGGTGGCGCCGATAGAAAGAGTCAAAACAAATGAGTGACATTTATGGTCGCGATAGTCGCATATTTGCAATACCGATCGCTTTGGTTAGTTAACTCGGTAACAAAAAATCCTTTTTATACCCCAACTTTCACATGATAGTAAGTTTCCGATACACTACGCTTTTCTTTTATTCCGAATGTAGGAGATAATGTGAAACGCTAAAATAAAATTTATTACATGTTTCCCAAGCCTTCGTTCCCACGACCTTCGAGACTTGAAAAAAGGTTTATTGCTCAGTCACGTCTAAGCGGGTAGTAATATTTTATTCTGTTGCTATGGTCTTACACATTCTTACAGTAAAAGTTCCACTAAACTCTACCCTATGTTCCTAAGCAGAGCACGTAAAGTTCTTGTAAAAAGTATAAAGTTCACTTTATTATTTAGCGCATTGCCACTTCTTTAAGTGCCGGTGAAAAGTTTTTTGTAGGCTTTCAAATAAATGTTAAATCTAATCTTTTATTAATTGGGTCTACAGTGAAGTGGCTTTACTTAATTTTTAGTGGATTTACTTAATTCAATATTTTCTACGATAAACAATCAATTTATCTCTTGTCCCAAGAAAAATAACTGTTTTTATCATCTGTCCATCCAGATTTTATCAATAACACAGATGAAAACAAATGACAGTGCCAATTGGATAAGCTGTTCGCGAGAAAAACAAACGAGTAAAACTTTTCCTTTTATCAATTTGGGATGATAAACACGACTGTTTATAAAGAAAACATACATTGTTTTATCTAATTTATATATTGTTGGTAATACTTCTCCCGTGTCTTCGCAGAATTGTTTATCTCAAGCTAAAATATTTTATATTCGGCTTCTTTTATTCAAATCTGTCTATGTTGTTTCTTCTTTGTCAGTTATCTAAACAATAGAATCTCATGTTCAATTGATTTTGTTTTTTCTTACCTAGGGTAGGTAGGTAAGGGCCGGCTCATTGTTAGCTTGTATCCGACACAAGACAGACACACGTTTGCGCAGCGCCTTATTAAATCATTTTTTTTATTATATTTATTTTTTACTTCTATGTTTAGAATAGTCAAACCAACACTAGCAAAAATTACCTCCCCCTTTTTAGAAGTCGGTTAAAAATATATTTGATTTGATTGTTTTTTTCTCTCAATAAAGAGAAAATAAAGAAGAGTAAAAAGGCCAAACACGACTTTTACGATGGGGTTGGCGGAGGTATACAACCTGTTTTTTTTTATATCCCATAAATCTAGGATATGATTGAGACCATATCAAAGAATCAACTGGCATACGAATTATGTCTCAATCATACTTTTTTTTTTTGTTGTTTTTTCGCATTTTATTAGCTTTAAATGTGAATGATTGGTTTGAATAAAAAGAATTACTCGTATTTATCAATGAAACGACTACTATTTTACTACACTACTGCGAACTTAGGCAAACTCGCAAAAGTAAAGATTCGTCATACTGGTGACAATTTTTGACCGAAGTCAATTATGATTGATGATATCTTCGAAACTATGCATTTTTGGACCACCTATTCCAGGAGTTTTAGTATTATTTTTACCTACAGAATATAACCCTAGAATTACGGGATATAAAAAAAAAACAGGTTGTATATTTTACCAGTTATGTTTCAGTCCCGACTTAAACAGGACGACCCTATTGCCATCAACAGGTCAGAAATCCAGACTCTCTGCTTATGACTGAGAAATTTTAAATGAATTAAAAAGGAATTTAACCCGAGTCCACCTGCTTAACAGTACCTAATGCTTGAGACGTACAATACCGATGAAGCTAAACCTTATCTATTCTAATATCATGAAGAGGTAAAGTTTGTATAATAAGTGTAGGTAAGTGGAAATCTTCGGAAATGCTGATTCGATTCTGAAAATTAGTGTCAAGCTACCTTATCCCCGAATTACATTTTATACTTGCAATATTCCCGTGGAATAATTTCCGACCATAACGTCAGCGAAGCCGCGAACAAAAACTAGTATTGAATAAAGTTAATTCTAATAACATTGATTCCAGGATTAGACATGACCTCATGACCTTCGGAGACAAGTTCACCGCGAAAGAAGCCAATTACGCGTTAGACGAAGCTCCAATGATTGTGCAAGACGATGGATCAACCATGATCGACTACGCGAAGTTTTGCAGAAAACTTGCAGGATTGAGAAAACCAACCAAAATTGAAGTGAAGTGAATAAAAAAGTGAATTAAATATTCATAATTATCATCATTTGGCATGATGTGAGAAATAAAGGTTTTGTTATAATTTTGGTAGTTTCAATGATATGGAATAAACAGATTTTAAAAAACATGAAATTATAGTATATTATCTGATTATAAATGCTGAGTAAAAATATGATACACAAGAAATGTATAAATTAAATTATAGTATATCCTATGAATAAATGCTGAGTAAAAAGATGACACACATAAAATAAATACTCAATTTATATAGCACATCTGATTAATCCGATGTTCATACGGGCCGTTATTTTACCACTTGCATTTTTATCAATATGGAAAATGAAATATTAGTGATAACTTTAAACTCTGGGAGGATTAGAAATGAAAAATAACGTAAAGAATTAAAATCAAATATGTATTGTCCACAGCCAATTTCAATAAATTGCTGCTCATTATTTGACTTGGTCTCATAAATAAAGGATTCAATGAAATAACAATTGCTAGAAATCAAGGACTCTAAAAGCAAATTCAAGTTCCTTGGTTATAGACCAATTTCCAGCAGGATTTCAATAAAGAGGGAAAGTTTTGATTGTAGAATTAAACTTTGTAGACTTTAGGGACTAAGTAAAGCTAAAGTATTTTATTACTATTTGCCATACATCAATACTGGGGCCTTGGCACTAACTATTGTTAATCTTAACTTTCGGGAATGTCAAGAATATTTCATCATTACTCTTATTGGTATAAGGTACTTTTTCAGTCAGCCCAAAGTTACAATGTCGATGAAAAGTTATTATTTGGTTGATATTGTCAGGTGGAATTCAAGTTATTCTAAACGCTTTAAATAGCTCGGAATTGATCCTAATTAAGAAATCTTTGGTGTTAAACTTCTATTAGACAAAGTTAGTTTTGATCTCGTTTATTTGAGACACCTATAATTGATTTTAGATAATTATAGAACGATAAGGTTATATTTAAAATTGTATATTTTAGGAAACTCTTCAGTAAGTAGATTTCTTAGTAAAACTCCAGCTAAATTTTAAATTAAAATGCATTGAATAGCTTTTCAAACCTTCACTGCTTTGTAAGCCACTAAAAGATCTTGCGAAGAATTTAACAGCAGCAAATTGAAACGAAACAAAAGACGCTGGAAACTTTGAACAATTTCCTTTGCCCGATGGCAAAGAAAAAGAAAGAACAACGTCAGCAGGAATTCTAAATTCAAATACAGTGGCGCATGATTCCTTAGGGGCTTGACTGACATTGACAGGAGGGTCTTTCTTCTGTATCGTGTGGTTAGTATCTTATATGATTTCAGAGTTTTTATGCCTCTGATTTAGCTTCACCGAAGCATGTGATAACTGTACAATACGCAAATGAATCTGAAAAATTAGAGGCGCGTGTCTTGTGTTCGAACTTCAGACATATGACTTGGCAGTCCGACGGTCACACCAATATCACTGCTTACTGCTTGGGTCATGTTGGTAAACATTGCCTGTGGCCTGTGGAAATTGTTTTGAAAAAAGAAGATGCGGCGTTACGTTCATTCAGATTAAGGCCACAAGCCATATGCCAATTTACAACTATAACTATAAACTCACTCGAGGTGCTCCTTATGAATGTCGAAGTCAGTGAAGGCGAGCTCGACGATCTCGTGGGGTGCTGCAACGAATGTGTAGAGGAGGCAGTCGATCCGCGGCGGGTAAGGGCGCGGGTAGTCGGGGCTGCTGAAGGTGCCACGCTCCTTGCCGTATGTTGACGTGTAGCGGATACATGAACAACCTGTAACAAATGAATGATAGTTCAGTAGGTATTCAGGAGTTGATCATGGATGCAGTGTGTTACCACCTGCACAGCTCTAATGCCGGCCACACACCTGACGATATACTGGTGCAAGTCCAGACTTGCACCAGTATACAGTTACGTGTGTTGGAAGATAATTGCGCAAGTTTCGATAATTGCGCAAGTTTTTAGACTTGACCAATTTTCGATTCCGAACTTGTGCTAATTTGCGTTTGCGCAAGTTTACCGAAGCGTGTGTGGCATTTTCGCGTTCAACTTCAGTCGTCTTTCAGCCAGCTGATTGTATGCACGTCCTGCGGTAGGGTTGCCAGATATTTTGTATTATCAATTCCAGTATGTTAAGCAATGCTTAAATGCTTATAGGATAAACATCCTTTCACAGCTAATCCTAGTTAACTAAATAATTTATATACCAAAGAGAGAAATTATTGTATAGACTTTGATTTAGGCGTCGTAATTAAAAAAAAAGAACTAATATGATTTGTGAATAATACTCTCTTTTCATTAACCACTCTTTACACCAGATAGTTCGGTTTTTACGTCTTGTCTGTTTTTTTTTACAGCAGATATTAAGCCAACTTTGCCAAAGCATCATCAAAGGATGCCATTACCGCGCAACACAACACATCTGGACGGTGACTTTCACAGAAATGAAATCGTTCAAGTTTACTTGAGCCGTCTGTGGTCACTCTCAAATTTCTTATGTTTGCACAAGTCTAGACTTGCACCAGTATATCGTAAGGTGTGTGGCCGGCATAAGGTGCTGGTGGTTGTGCAGTATGTGCAGGACAGTATGTAAAGCATATCCCGCAAAGGGGCTCCACACTGGCATTCTGTTTTGAATGCATCGAGGACCCCATTTGGCCAGATTTTATCTACAGCCGCCACCTGAACCCGCAATCGGTTAAGAGATTTCGGGACAAGCTGGACAAGACCAGCGACCAGTCATGGTCTATGTTGGCCCTAGATCAAAATAATAGGAAGACATGGGGAGAGGACTTTGCCCAGCAGTGGGATGACGCATGCTAACTGTATCAGTATGAATTTGTAAGTGCTACAGATTTTCACAAGGTTATGCCCGCGGCGTCGCCCGCGTGGAGTTCGATAATTATTCCACGGGAACATATTATCGGGATAAAAAGTCCTATGTGTTAATCCAGGTTATAAACTACCCGTGTGCCAAATTTCATCCAAATCTATTCAGTAGTTTTTGCGTGAAAGAGTAACAAACATCCATCCATCCATCACAAACTTTCGCATTTATAATATTAGTAGGATAGCCTTCCACAACAGAACCACCTGAAACATTTAAACGACTGTCCTACTAAATATTCACTTTACTTACAAATAAATCACTGCACGGTTAAATTTAAGTAAATGTAACACTGAAATCTGAATAGGATATTTAAATGAATAACGTTGTAAACGGGCCGAGGGGACGTTTAGTTGTGAATTAAATCGCATACCATCGTTGTTTAACTTAGCAATTTTGAAACAGTTAAAATATTAATGCTTTACATAAAATCACGCAAGGAATCCCCGAAGAGTTAGCCAGAGGTGTAACTTATAGGACAGGAAACCTACATTTCGCGGCAAAATTTCGCCAGTTAAGTTTTAAGTCCTATGTAATAGTGGGCGAGCCTATTGCCATCAATCATCAGGCATAAATCCAGGCTCTGTTGCTGCCGCTGAGAAATTCCTGAAGGAAAAACCCAATAAAATTTTGACCGATCTGGTAATCGAACCCAAGACGTCATGCTAAGCAGCCGCGCTTGCGACCACTACACCAACGAGGCAGTAAAATATTAATTTTTGAACTTGAACTTGATACTGTGACGTTTGTATGACCAAAATTAAAATTTGTCCTAAAGTAAAACTGAAACAAGTATAGTATAGTATTTCGTTGTTTTCCTGCTCAAGTTACAACTTTTAACTGATGCAGAAATAGAAATCAAGGACTCTAAAAGCAAAGCAAGCAAGTTACAACTTTTAACTGATGCAGTGTGGTTATAATAATATATGACGTGGGACCTATAGATCTATTCAAACTTTATGTTGGCTCCGAAGTTAGCTGCGAGTGACAGTCTGTGCAGGTATTTCGGTTCGAATTTAAGGAGGGTCGGATTATGTAACTTAAATCTACGCAAAACACAATTTAGGTATCAGCGCCGTGTAAAAGACGCAACGTCTTGACTGTATTATGCGCAGAAAGTCACTTGCAGCTAACTTCCGAGCTGCCATAAAGTTTGAACAGAACTATATATTAGCACCAAAGTTGTAATATTCTTTCTCTTTTTTTATAAAAACTGTTAACTAATGACGTAAAGTATGTTTACTATTTCACAATGTTGCTAAATTATTATGGTGTGGTGATTAATGAAACCCAAAGCATTCCCTTAGTATATTAAACTGCACTCAGCTGCAAGTTCAGCAAAAATGGAATTAAACTTAAGAAAATTCTGAAACCCTGATTAGATAGTTGTAGCTGCCAGATAATTAATTAAGATCCCCTGTTTCCTCTGAAACCTTAACCCAGGTACCAAGTAGGTCTTAAACCGCAAATTGCCCGTATAGTTATTTATAGAGTGGCACTAATTCACAAAGGTTAGTAGTAAATTATTCGCCCACATTCGATTACTCCCGAGACTGCAAAGGTAATTATGTGAGAAAGTTAGTTCACCGTTTGTATGTGAGAAGTCTCTTTAGGGTCAGATCAGACTAAGTAAGTCAATGCAGTCGCTTTATGAAAACAATAATTGCAATGCTGGCACTTTCGCTTGCTTCAAAGCAGTAAAGTAAAGTTCGTAACCAAAATTGTCAATAATATACAGCTGGAAAACCACAGAGCACAAAATCGTGGTGCTTCAGTAACTTCCAGAGACGGCTATCTCAACATCATCATCTGCCTAGCCTTTTCCCAAAGTATCTTGGGGTCGGCTTCCAGTCTAACAGGATGCAGCTGAGTACTAGTATTTTACATGAAGCGACTGCCTATCTGACCTCCACAACCCAGTAACTGGGTAATACGATACTCTTTGGTAAGACTGGATCTAAGACTTTTGGCTTCTGACTACTCGTAACGACTGTCAAAGATCTACAAACAGCCGGGACAGCCGGTACCAACGGCTTAATGTGCTTTCCGAGGCACAGGACGGCTATCTCATAACATAAGCCTTTGTTGAGACGGCTATCTCAACAAAGGTTTATATATAGCTGCCGAGAGTTAGAGAGAAAGGTTTATATAGAGCTGTAGACATTTGAGTAGATTTGTGAAGAGAGGAGAGTAACTTCGTCAATAGGACAGTTACTTTGTCAAGAGGTGAGATTAGGCATCATTTTATCACCATCTGCCTAACCTTTTCTTGCTTCCAGTCTACCTTGAATTACTCGAATGAGCTATCTGACCTCTAAAACCCAGTTAGTACTGGGTACGATAACCCTTGGTAAGACTGGTTGTCAGACTTTTAGGCCACTGACTACCTGTAACGACTATCAAAGATCTACAAACGACAGCTGGGACCAACGGCTTAACATGTTTTCCGAGGCACGGAGGAAACTCGGTATGTAACGGGTGGTTCATCCATCCACGGATCAACCTAGCCAACCACTGCTTGACTTAAATATGGACCGGAGCGGCTGTTATTATTTAACTGCGAACTCGTCACCGATTGAGCATTATTTAGACAGTGTGAAACATGTCTGCGAGAAATCACCTAGCGATTCTCGCATATACACATTCACGCCTCCGCTAGTGTAAACGAAGCTTAAGATAGTTTTATTAGCTTTATAGTACGTGAGGTACCTACAAGCGTGAAGTGGATTGCGTTAAGTCCTCCCAGTTTATATAGGCTTTGGAATTTAGACCTAGACTTGTGAAAAGATTTTGTAGCACTAAGTGCGGGTATTGTTATTTTAGTCTTTGGTTCGTTGTTGTTTCATAGTGAATTATGGAAGATAACTAACATTTTAGTGAGAAAGTCACACCTGTAATCCCCAAAGGATTAAATATAGAAATAGAAATCGTTTATTTGCCAATGTAGGTATACAGAATATCATGGTCATTTTGATGAGCGCCCCGATACACTTTGCCTTACGGCATGCAAAATTATCTAATGTCAATAAATTAAATTAAAAAATGGCAGAAAAATCAAATACAAAATGTCAATAAATTAAAGAGAAAAATCAAGTACTTACAAATGTCAATGAATTAAATTTAAAAAAAAAATGCCAGAAAAATCAAATAAAAATGTCAATAAAATAAATTAAAGAATGCCAGAAAAATCAAACACAAATGTCAATAACAGAAAAATCATGTACAAATAATTTAAGTACAAAAAAAAAGAATTTCACCAGCTATGTTTAAATCCCATGTAATTCGGGGCAAGCCCGTTGCCATCAACTGGCCACAATCCATTGATGCTGCTACCTACAAAATCCTAAATAAAATTTGATGGTAAAACCTAAAACTCTCTGTCAGGCAAAATTAAATATATAATTTATATTCAAAAATACAAAACTAAATGAAACCACTTGGCCTTATTTCATGAACAACTTTTATGAGTTTTTAAACAAAGTCGTAAATATATGTATTAATTATGATCCACATTACAAAGGGAAATCGTACTGTTCATGTTACCCATTTCTCAAATTTCGAAAAACCTGTTTCAATTTTGCGTATTATTTTTCCCAGCTTTGTTTTCACACAATATAGTTACATATTTTTAAGTACAGCGTCCTATTTATATGGCTTCACTATCAAGTTTTCAGGAATTGTTTAAAAACCGGCCAAGTGCGAATCGCGAGGACTCGCGCACGAAGGGTTCCGTATTATTCATAAAAACGATCAAACAAGTAACTTTTTAGTATGGGAGCCCCCTTAAATATTTATTTTAAGGGGGCTATTTTGTTTTTAGTATTTGTTGTTATAGCATCAACAGAAATACATATTCTGAAGAAATTTCAACTGCCTAACTATCACAGTTCATGAGATACAACCTGGTGTCAGACGGACGGACAGCGAAGTCTCAGTAATAGGGTCCCGTACCCTAAAAATCTAACCATATATTATGTACAATGCTGTTTGTGCCCGTAGGTACCACCAGCACCATTGTATATGTCAATCAGTTTTATTTTAATACTAAATAGACTTGCATTTAGCCGCAACTCGTCTGATGTTAAGCGATGATGCAGCCTAGGGTGGAGCACGCTTGCTTAGAAGAAAACGATTCGCTCGAACTTTTTCCGAATTAAACTCGGGCTGTGGAGGTCAGATATATAGTCGGTCCGTTTAAAGTTGGTATTCAGCTGAATCCAGATAGACTGGAAGCCAACCCCAAAATAGTTAGCAAAAGGCTACGCCGGTGATTCCGAGCCCGTGGACGGTGGGTAATGGGCTAGCTCAACGTCCGTCCGTCTTACCAATACAAATTAATAGACTCCATAGTGCCTTACTACAAATATAATCCCGAAACTGCGCTGGAAAACACTGCAACTAAATTATATTTTGACAGAGGAATTTTTACCGACAGAACGATCCATTTCAATAGACCGGATATCACATTAATAAACAAAACAAACAAAACTGGATATCTCATCGACATAGCTATACCAAATACACACAATTTGCAAAGTACAATAGCGGAAAAAATATCTAAGTATATCGAATTGAAAGATGAAATAACCCGACTTTGGCATCTACAAAAAGTAACCATAATTCCTATAGTATTGTCCACGACAGGAGTGATTCCAAAACAACTCCACCAGTCCCTTACGTCCCTGAACCTACCCTCTACCACCTACCACATGCTGCAGAAAGCAGTGATATTAAACACGTGCAGACTGGTGAGGAAGTTCCTCCAATGTGAATCAGACGACCCGCACCAACAACATCTTCACTCAAATGTACCCTCATCTTTCACCCAACCTACAGCACATAGCCGTGTTGTATCTATTTATACTGCATCAACTCTTAACCCAGCTGATAATCACTTGGCTTAGGCCCGTGCTATCAGCATTTCCCGGCTAGCCGGAGGAACAAAAATGTCAAAACAAAAATAATAATAATATCATTTATTTCAGGCAACTAGGGCCCATAAAACACAATACATATATAAGTATAAAAAACAATAACTATAAACTAATAAATACTTTATACAAAAATAACAACTACTGCACACGAAGTGACGGCGTCATGTTACGCTGCGAGGTGTCACGTAGCTGGCCGCGAAAACGCCGATACAGCACACCTTTCGGCCAAAACTCTTCCTTGAGGAAGGTCACCAAATGATGAGTCGGAACGCGCACCACAAACGACTTGAAATTGGTGTTATGGCGCGCCTCCAGCTTTTCCACCCTCAAGGTCCAGTTGGTCTTCACCCGTATGTACTCTACGATGTCCTCAGTCTTCGTAGAGTGGTGCAAACGGGACACGTACAGCTGCGTCGTCGGTACTGCAGGGCGTAGCAGCATGTTAGATCCTGCCGGCGCCGTCCCACACTGATTGCGATACGTAGGCTTCCTCTTCTTTCTCTCCACCTTGATGAAGCCGTCCCCATCGCATGTGTTCTTCGTTGGAACCTGCTGTTCGTGGTCCATCACAGCGCCCTTAGTCGCGCTCGTTGCTGAGCGACTCTGCTTTCCCCCTTTTGATTTTTCTGCTTGTCGTTTTGTTTGCGACACAGCAGGTTTCGTCTTGGCGACAATTGCAGAATAGGCACATTTGGGGGTCGATGTACCTATAACACGCGTCGCCTCCCCGGCGGGTACGACGCGATCAGCGGAACACGATGCAACGCTTGCATTCTTGACAGCCGATGACGTTGATTCACTCGCCGACTGAAAACTGCAAACAGAAGCATTTTGTGCCCCGCGACGTAGGTTTACGTTGGAGCCTTCCGGTGACCCACTTGCAGGAATAGCATTGCGCAACAACGCTACTTCGGCTCGCAATTCACTAATGATGACATCTGATGACTCCAACTTGGCCTTCATCTCAGCCTGGCTCACCTTCAGAGACGTAATGTCCTTCAGCAGCCTGGTGACGTCGACGTGGTCGAAAGTGACAGGAGGCAGCTTGTGCAGCTCCTTCGCCACAAAATCTGGCACGTCATCCGGATCAGTCTTCTTCAGCAGGTCGATGATGTCCTGCAGACTCTTCTCGCCACCATCCCTCCGGCGAGATGGCATCTGTCCGACTTGGTCGAGTGACTGAAATAGCAGCAACTTGGCACTGCATACGTCTTCCTCTTTGAAAGATGACTTGCAGATCTGCAAGATGCTGCTGGCTTATGACGACAGGCCGTGTCGACGGCGCGTACGTGTTCCACGCGCGCCTCAAGGAGATGTAGCAAACCGGAAGGGGTCCGAGAGGGCCGATGCCTGCCAGGGCTGCGGGTTGTTCGAAAGAGATAGCGCGGCCCTGGAACACAAAGGGCGAAGAAGGAACATGGGTGGGTTTTAGTCAGTACAAGTCTGACACTCCCTCCCGCTCCGCCCAGAGTGGGAGAAGTCATCTGATGATTTCCCATCCGCAAAAAAAAAAAAAGGCTACGCAGATGATGATACACCTCTCATTGACTTTCACAGCCATCCAACAGCAGGTCCACAATACCTCGATATCCACACAAGTGCCTATAAAATTTAATACCCACCATAAAAGGTTCCCATAACTTATCCCTTCGACTCCCTATCTCTAGTCCTCATCACAGACCTCATATTCAATAACTCAGACATCAGATCTTATCGAAAGCAATTTTCATTAACATGGTTAACTCCTTCAGTTAGTAAATTACTTACCCTTCGAACGGCTTCAGTCAACTATTCCAATTTAGTTTGAATGTTTCCTTTCTTGATTACAGAGCGGTTTAGAATTGATGAGATATTATTGTGCGTAGACCAGACGAAGTTCAGTCATTATTGGTAATAGTAATGTTGTTTGAAATTCAATGAACAAAGCCGCCTTTGACGTTAGTTTAGCTGATTGATGGTGTTCTGCATAAAGAGTATTAATCTAACGAAGAGTTGCTGTCAGGACAGAAGTGATAGCAATATTTTGTGGACGAAAACAATTTGTTTGTATTTTCTATTCACTAGATGTATCATTGAGGTCTGAAGCAGATTATTTTCATTAATATTGGCTGTTGATACTGCAATCAAAGTTCAGTAGTTAGGTACTAGCTGATTTTTTTTAAAGTACTGAATGTTTTTTTTTTCCTTTTTCTTTTCAAAATAAGAACAAGAGTCACGTAAATATTAGGTCTTTACCTATGAAATTGCCGTTTTGTTTGAAAAAAGTTAAAGTATTTTTTTTTTCGAACTTGTTTATTTCTTTTATTCAAAGTAATCACCCCTGCAATCAATGCATCTTTGCCAACGCTGTGGCAGTTTATGGATGCCCTTCTTGAAAAAATCAGCTGGACGGGAGACAACAAACTCTTCAAAGGCGTTTTGTACTGCCTCTCGGGAATTGAATTTTTTTCCCGCTAAAAAGTTGTCCAAATTTTGGAAAAAGTAATAGTCGGAAGGCGCAAGATCTGGTGAGTATGGCGGATGAGGGAGAGCTTCCAAACCCAACTCATGCAGCTTAGAGACGGTCTGTTGTGCAGTATGGGGCCGCGCGTTGTCGTGAAGTAGCAGTGGAGACGACCGATTGACCAAAGCTGGTTGCAGACGTGCGAGTTTCGCCATCATTGTGGTCAGTTCTTCAATGTACACATCTGCAGTAATGCTCTCGCCGTTTTGTAAAAAGCTATGATGAATCACACCAGCACTAGACCACCAAACTGTGACCATCACCTTTCTAGGGGTCATTTTTCGTTTTGCACATTGCTTTGGTACCGAACCAGGATCTAACCAACTTGCTGAGCGCTTTCGATTGTCAAAAAGAATCCATTTTTCGTCGCACGTAACAATTCGGTTCAAAATTCCTTCATTTCTGTGCCTGTTAAGCAGCGCAAGGCAAGTCTCGACGCGTACGTTGCGCTGGCGATCGTTAAGTTCGTGGGGCACCCATCTATCAAGCTTTTTTATCTTGCCAATCTGTCGCAAATGGACCAATATTGTTTTAATGCTAACATCAAAAGCTGCTGCCAGCTCAGCTGTAGATTGAGTTTCATCAGCTTCAACAATCACCTTTAATTCATCATTGTTGACCAAAGTTTCCGGACGACCACGAGGTTCATTTTTCAAGTCAAAATTCCCAGAACGAAACCGAGCAAACCAATAACGGGTTGTGCGTTCGTTTGTACAGTTCTCTCCGTAAACGTCGTTGATGTTACGGGTCGTTTGTGCCGCGTTGGTGCCACGACGGAACTCATATTCCATAATTACACGAAATTTCAAAGTATCCATTATGAGGAAAAATGTTGAAATGTAATGAAAATACAACGCTAATGAATAAACAAAAGACTGATTTTGTAAATAGAATGTCATATTTTTAAAACAAAATTAATTTGAATTTAGAACTCATAGCCAATCAAAACTTTTTTTTGTTTGAAAAAGTCTGTACTGCAATACGGCAATTTCATAGGTAAAGACCTATTATATACAGTACACACTTATCTGCTGATACGAAAACAAGTGAGCTTAAACTCTCCATAATAACATGTATGGCTTTTATGTTTAAAAACATAAAGATAAATCAGCAAAAAAGGACTACTGACCTTAGTAACCCATACCCAAGAGACCAAAAGACAACAAAAAGTAACTATAACTAACGTAAAACTACTTCTTTTTCAACTAATAACTTATTCATTAAAGTACGTAAAAGTTTTTTCAATCGAAACCTATTGGTAAAGTTTTCTGATTTCTTTCATTGTTTGGAATTTCGAAGGACTCCTTGACTCTCTTTACTTTAACGCTCGACATTTATAAAGAGAGGATTTGATATACTTAAATTGTATAGTGTGCTACATATAGCTTATTTTTGTTAACTGTAATTTATTACAACTTCTTTTGGTAGCTGTTATTGTACAGTTATTATTTATTTTCGAATTTCTGTTGTTTATACAGTTATTATTTATTTTCGAACAATATTTGGATCAGCCGGTAACAGAACAGAGCCCCCACTCTGTGGTGGTGTTTTCGAAAAAAATGGCACATGTCCGACCTCCAACGCGTTCCGCACGGGACTAAAGAACTCGGTGCGGGCGCATGAAAAGCAGAAAATACTTGGTTTTGGAATGAGTCGTACAGGCATTTTCATATTTCACATTATGGTAACCGTACTTTATCACATTTTTTACGACCTTTATTATAGTCTATTTTTTTTTGTTTAAAGTCTAATAGAACTCAAATCAAATTATATTGTCGTAATCATAATTTAGACTTGTCTTTTCGATTCTTAATTGAATGCAGTAAAGTGCAAGTAATCGTGTATAAAGAAGACGAAATATACAGGGTTACAACTACGTCAACCTATTCCTTGAAAGGGGTTATACTATAGATAGTAAGTTAGCAACAAATATGTTTTTCCAGAATTTTAATCCGTGCCATCTACAAATCAAACACAAAACAAAACGACGTAATTCCGGACATGCCCCCCCCGCCTTAAGGTTGACGCGATGACCATTAAAGATTTCAAAGTTTTTTTCATATCTTCGAGTATCATATCAGCTATTCATCGAGACGCCTCTGTCCAGAATTATTCTACATATACAAGGTGTTGTTTTGTCTCCTCGTCAAAATTCAGAGGGTTGTCACAGAAGACATAAATAATCAATTAAAATTACGGTATCTAGTCAATTATTAATAAACTCTGATTATTTTGGTTGTTTAAGTTTGTCAGAATTTCAGAATAACCCCGTAAGTTTTTACGTGGTTTAGGTAATAAGAAATGATCGAATAAACGTTTGAGATTGTTTGTATGCGTGGAAGCTCGGTTATAGGGCCAGATTCAGACGGTTCACAATTACCGATTTTAGAAAATACAGTGACCGCGGTCATTTACACGACGGCCACTTTTCAACTTTATTACTCATGCAGGGTTACTTTTACTTATCTTAAGGGTGAAAATTGGTCGGCCGTCAGTGAGCGCGGTAGTACCTATGTTTTTGTATCAACACTGCAAACAAATCTAAGCAATGCTCCTTTAAAAATAAGAATAACTTACTTACAGAAAGAAAAATATCAACGCAGAAGAAAACTTGCTAAAGAGCCGTTTGACCAATGTTAAATGTACGGATCTGTCAATAAGATCTCTTTAAATAAAAATTACAGCTCTGCAAAATTCCCAAGGAATAAAATGCACCAACTATTACGCTAGTGATCTATTTCTATGTGATTCGGATCGGAGTGTCCGCAATCATTGGTGTGAGAGTGTCCGGAAATTGGCACCGCTTGGCCGGACGCCGGACTGTCCGCCCGGGTGAAGTTGCTCATGCTGGGAAGATAGCGGTCGCAATAATTTGGTTAGAAATTAGTAGTGAATCTAGCTTTGATCGTGTTTAGCGTTATTAGTTAATGCGGGCTGTAGGTAAAAGTATGGCTCTTAGGTATTCTGATAGCATCGTGATTTTGCAAATTTATGTATTTTTTATCTGTATCTGACTTAGCCAAGAGTCTAATCCACGAAAAGAACTTCGTATTGACATATTTTATCCATCGATCGTTTTTTTGGTCTCTCCGTACTCCTACACACACAATTTTTTTTTCTCTTTAGTTTAAAGTTTTTTTTTTCTTTTGTGGCATGTGCCAAATAAATATGTTTTCTTTTTCCTGTCTTCTCTCTCTCTTTCTATAACCGTCTACATAATACTCAAAACTATCTTCGCAACATTTTCATTTCTCCGCTTCACATACCATATTATTACAATTACTGACTACCAGACACCTTTTCAGTCACCGAAGCCACTTTCAAAATTAGAATAACAAAATTAAATATCCGATGATTACCTACCACCATTAGGGTAAGAAGATACTTGGCCTCTTTCATTACGTCAACGCTCAATCAATACTTGAGACGCCTTACAAATCCACTTCAACATTAATCCCTAAATAATATAACATGACCTTGACCTCCAAATCCCTATCTTTTACAAAGCTTCACTCCGCTACGTCAAAAGGTGAAACAATTTCCTTTCTGTCGCACGTTCGGAGCAATATTACATTACATTGAACAATATACAGGCGACTTCTTGTTAAAACGCATTGACCTTTTGCTAACTTGGAATTTCAAAATAAATGACCTTTCACCTTTGCAATGGTATTGTTCGAATGGAAAGTTAAACTAATTGAAGGAAATTATGGACATGGTTGACTCGTTGATTAGTTGGGACATCCAAGCAAACTAACCTCAATAATTTTGGTCGATTGATTTTGTGTTGATAGGAATCGAGTCGTCCACATATTATGAAACCAAACTACAGTGTTGACTTTGGAAACAACTAAACTCCCTGATAATATTTTACTTATAGAAATTGGGTTTAATTTTTCTCTTTTAAAGGAGAGAGAGAACTGAGTGACTTGAGTGAGACTGTTGTGTTTTGCTCATCTTTCCTAGTTGCCTATAATACGTCATCAGTCCATAGCGTAACTTAGGAAAGGCCGTTTGTCTTACATTGATCCAAAAAAGACGTACGTCGCGTTCTAACCAGCGCAACGCAATCGGTCCTGAAAATACGCGAATACCTACTGACTATTTTTAAAGTAACTTCTGTCGGTGCATCATCGGGTTTAGTTTTGTCGAACAATATGAACGCGACTAACGCTTAGTTTAGGACGCGACCGAAGACCTCAATTAATTATTATTGTGTGTCAACTAAGAGAAATGATTTGTTCCGGATTTCAGTCGATGAGTGAGTAATCTACTCGAGCTGTAGAGGACTAATGACAGTGGATATTAATCATCTTTGTCGGGTCTCTCAATCGCACACACTCTTCCGTGTGTAGTGTTACTGGAAATGTATTGTTGTATGTGTTGCTGTTTTGATTTCGTTTTTTTTTTATATAAGAAACTTGATTGTCTCGAAAAACACGTTTTTCTGCTTTAGTCCTTCGTCATCATTAAGAGCACATACATAACGAGTTTTCTCCGTGCCTCGAAAAGCACATTAAGCCGTTGGTCCCGGCTATCGTTTGAAGATCTTTGACGGTCGTTACGAGTAGTCAGAAGCCAAAAATCTGACATCCAGTCTTACCAAGGGGTATCGTATAACCCAGTTAATAGGTTGTGGAGGTCAGATAAGGAATCGCTTCATGTAGAGTACCAGTATCAACTGCATCCAGTTAGACTGGAAGCCGACCCCAAGATAGTTTGGGAAAAGATGATGATATTGTTGTAATAATTGACTTTTCGGTTAAAGTTAAAGTTGTCGATTTCGAATAAACAAGTGTAGCCCTAAACCATGGGCAAATACAATTCCATGTTATCTATGGCGTAATTCTTTTTCTGAGTCAAATCTCACTGAATATACCTCTTGTACATGTTAAAAAGTTTAACTCCTTTATTTCACTAAAATCATCAGTTATATTGTCATGAAGAATCAGCGGGATAAAAAAATAACATGTTTTTTTCTATAATATGAACCAATCCATTAGGTGCAGGGGGTGCAGGTCATCGAATTACTAGTTAACCATCCTGAAATCTACTTAATATTAACCAAGATAATGTTTATTTTAGAATGCAACGGAACAGAACAGAGCTCGAATTGCTTAATTTTCTTATAGCATAATTACCAAAAACAGTGCTATAATCAAATAATGGACACGAGGTCTGGCCTCTTGAAGATTGAAGTGGCCTTATCCATTATTTATCCGAATGTCTCGTCATAATTAGTTCAATTAGTTAACTGGTTCAATTAAGAATTTCCATCCATCTCCCGAATTGCGGCAATTTCTTGCTGGCTGGTTTTACTGAGATAAATGTATAGAGTTAGCGTTTTCCTATTTTGTATTGCGTTATATTGTCATCTTGATTCATTGTCGGTCCCTAGTGGTGAATAGGTCACTGTAGCAGCCGTTGGTGACGTCATAAGCAAGTAATGAATTATGGGGAGTGCTTTATCAAGAGTAATTGGTGTGTATCGATAAGACAACTGAATTCAGTTGGTTGTCTTGTCAATTGACAAGACAGCCGACTTGGGTATATGCTAAGTTATTAATTAAGTTATAAGGCTATAGCTATACGAGGAAGCAAAACAAGGTATTGTTTTGTATCCTGGTCAAAATTCAAGACGATGTCACAAAAGACAAAAATAATCTATTAAAATTACGGTCCCTCGTTCATTATTAACAAACTCTGATTTTTTTGGTTGTTTAAGTTTGTATATCAGAACAACCCCTTTAACGTGGTTTCGGGAATAAGAAATTACCGAATAACCGTTTGAGATTGTTTGTTTGTGTGAAAGCGCGGTTATAGGGCGAGGATCAGACGTGCCGCATTGTTTATGTTTGTCAGTATTTCAGAACAACCCCCTTAACGTGGTTTAGGGAATTAGAACTCATCGAATAAACGTTTGAGATTTTTTTTCTTTGAGAAAGCGCGGTTATTGGGCGAGAATCGGACGGGCCGCATTTAAAACACGGTTGATTCACACTTACCGATTTTCGAAAATAGGAAAATAAAATAAAAATTACCTACCTATTTTATTATTGATTTGGGTCGAGAATCATTAGCATAGTTACCTCCTTGAATTTGACCAGAATGCATAACAACACCTTGAATATATGGTATATATGCTTGTCAGGATTGTGGTTGAAATCAGCTGGTATATATAAGATATGTTCAAGTTCACCATGGTTTCCTGTTAGCAGTTTTTGCCTTAACAATATTGTCTTAGTTGGTTACCTTTGACAATATTGTTATGAATGTGGATGGGTACAGTAGAGGAAGATCAAAGAAACGATGGATGGATTGTGTCAAGGATGATATGGCAAGAATGGAGGTGTTTGATGAGATCGTCATCCCATTACTCGTCAGTAATAAAGATGTGGTATTCTAATAAACGTAGCATTTGCTTTGAGGTAACGTCTCAACCAGTCAACAATTAACCAGGGTAGCGAGAGCACGTAGTCTAAATTATCAGTAAGTAGTGAATGACATGGGGGTACCCAAGTCATTCACTACTTACTGATAATTTGGTGGTTTTATTCTAAACCTTAACTAGTGTAACTAGTGATAACAACATTGGCGACGAATTTAGAAGTATGGAATAAGAAGACGTGCTGCACGGTTCCCAAATGTATTGAGAAAAGGGCAAGAGATTGATAATAAATAATGATGATCTTGGTAATGGTAACTAACTCATCAATCTAAAGTTAACAGAACATAGTACACAGTAAAATTTTTTTTTGTATTTATGTGTCAGTCACTCGCACTGATATGACAGAAGAAAGTTATAAGAAAACGGATAAGCAAAATCTACACAGTGGAAATTCCACCTAAGATTCCTCTGTCTCACAAATTTGTAAGCAAAAGCACCAAGCTTAACCCAAAGTCTTTGTACATGGAACAAAACATGTATGTAGATATCCTGTAACTTCATTACACCTAAGCGTTCTTAGGTCTCCAGTTCCGTACACCTTAGTGTTTTGGTTGTCTCGAACATTAACCCTATCTCAGCCTGATTGCGGTACACAAACGAGTATTTACTCGTACATTACCTGCGTTAAGCTGTACTTACATGGACGATTTTTACCAGCAAATATTGCTCGGCTATCGTTGCTGGTGGTAGAGCTGCTTACGGAGCTTGATAGAAAGAAATATACACTTTATTGTAAGTCAAATTTGTTAAAATCTTTTTCAAAATATTCATAGACTACGTCCATTTCTTCCCAAAAACCTTTGGATTGGCTAGATTGATTTATTTAATAAGAAGCATTCTCTTTCCAATTCGTAAAAACAGTTTTTGAAAATAGAAAACACAAAAGCTAAGTGCACATTAAAGCTACGTGCGTCGGATATCAGCTCAACACTTTCCTGTACAAAAATTACGTTGCGTTACGGCTTTAGTGCGTCACGGTTTTATTATATTTTTTACAGTTATACCTATTATTATAAAAGGATTTGGTGGATTGAATGTTTCCTTAATATTATGTTGCCTACAACATGAGTGATGCAGAAAGATTTCTACAATAGGGCGTGGTGCGCTTCGATGTACGTCAGCTGTCACTGTTTTGTATTACATTTATGCTATTGACTGTACATCTAAATCGCTCAATATGCTGCTCAGTTCCTAACAACATATCGTAGTATCACAGTTGAACAATATTGCCCAGAGTGTATTAAGCACTTCAAGATGCCCGTGTAAGCGCAACTTTAGAAACGCAAAGTGCAGTTCAGGGGGATACTCCCAGTTTCTGTAGAATTGGGAATGTAGTTAATATGTTTTGTCTGTATTGCAGCTTGATTAAAGCTGCTGCTGTTGTAATGGTATCGATATTGATAAAGTTGTAGCTGGTATTCGGTGTTTGGCCGCAAATAGAAGGGTTATTGGCTGTGCAGTTGATGCTGTTTAATAAAACTGCGTGTATGACTAGATTTATGAACGTGGACGAGGCACATAGCAGATGCCGTTCTGTGGTTTTTGCCTACCCCCATAAGAAAAAGGCATGAGTTTATGTAAGTTATATTTTTTTATGTATGTATTTATGTGAACGTTTTCACGATGATAATTGATGGTTGGTTGGTCTTCCTGAAAAAATCCTTGAATACATTATCTTACGTACTTATTACGATTTTCTAATATGAACTTGTACTTTCAAAGTTTTCAGACTCTGGTTGGTCAGTAGACTTATTTTCTGAAACATTAACATTATTATTGGATTTAATTAAAGTGAAACTTTTATTACATCGTCTCAAACTTTTTCGTCTGTGTGTTGCATGTCGCGTGACGGTCGGCCGCGGAGTAGGGATAAAGCGAAAGGCGCTCCCAAAAATTTTTAGTTAAATGTCTATAGTGTGAAAAAAAAGTTTCACTTTTACCGTGGTTTCATAAAACCCAATCCTTTTTTTTATGGTATTGATACATATTGTGTATATTTACAAATATTTGAATTTAAAAAAATAGTAGCTCACCACACCGTCGGCGGTCAGGGCTCCAGAAAGAGGAACCTCCTAACAATGCGCGCCCTGTCTATGTAAAAGTTCCGCTTTCTGAATCAGGCCCAGATCCAACTGCCCAACGAGAGCCTCCTCAGGTTTTAGTCTTTTGGCAATTAAGCCATTGGCTGACACGACTATCAGCACAATTATCGCTGAGTCCATATGCCATTAGGCTTATAATTTTGTTTTACCAATATTCATATTTTATCAAAGCTAATTGTAATGCAATGATGAAATTAAATTACATACGTGGTTAATAATGGACCCTACTTATTAAAATAATTTATTAGATTGAACCTATTTGAAATTGTAATTATCATTAACATAATATTAGTTTGGTATTTTATGGACTTAAATACCTATTGGTTGTGGAAATGTCATAATCATTTAGTAAATAGGCCAAACCTTAATTAAAATCCATTTCCAACAAAATCTAATAAAATCCAATAAGCATCAACATTAATTAAGGATATTAATTAAAAACTAATTTCAGCAAACTTTTGATAAAATTGTAACATTTCAGTCTGGAAAGTGTAAAACAATTTCCAAGAGTGACGAAGAAGGTTCAAGAAGTTGGTACTACTTAGCTACTTTGGCTTCAATTATTCTGCTTAGTGTTACAACTACAAACAAAACTTGAGTGTTTATTCAAGATCGAACGCTGTAGCAATTTAATACAAAGGACGTCGGCACAAACAAGAGAAATCTTGATCCATACAACCTAAAACGTTATCTACAAAAGTTTTCCGATAAATGAATGACGTATAAAGCGAGGAAATGTTGAGAAAATAATATAAAATATTATTTGCTTTGCTAGATTCTTAGTCCCTAGGGATTTGGTCCGGATATATTGCCCTATCGTATTCGGATTCGAGACGTGATGGTTTCTTTATATTTATTGTCGACTTGACCAGGGTAGAGTGACCGCCTTTATGTAGTCCACTTACAGGATTTTTTATGATTGTTTTTATAATAACAAATCTGTACGTGTAGACTAATACAAGTTACGTTTATTGAGTTAAGGTTTATTTGGAATAAAATATTTTATAGACTTCATTATAAAGGCAGATTAGCTTGGTCAACGGATTTTTTTATAGTCTAGGAAGGCAGCCGTGGTTAGTTTGGTCGACGGCCCGTTGTTTATTACCTCGTAACACAAAACCTTAATTTACTATCTACCAAAGTTCACCTAGCTACATAAGGAAAGAAATACTGTTACGTAAAGCGAAACCTTACAAAGTTAACAACGTTACATTTTCAAAGTAAGAGACAAAATTAAGTTGACGCCATTAGACCCTTCTGGCGACATTTCTCAGTTGTCTACAATTATATCACGTTCACGACACTATGTAACACGCGACGGTAGGATTACAAAATGAATACTTACAGAAGGTTTGTTTCATACAACGAGTAAAAATTCGCGCACGCATAAAGACGGCAAGCACATTGACTGCAGCGCAGCGTGTCGCGGGTTCGACCCCGCATGGAACAAATATTTCTATGGCCTACAGATAGTCGTTCCGGGTCTGGCTGGTTGTGTATGTGAGTTTAAATGTTTGTAAACGCACCCACGATACAGGAAAAGTTCCTAGTGCGGGGGAAAAAAAAAAAATATATATACATTTATAGCCGCGTACACACGGTAACACATCAAGCTGTAAGCATGTACATTTTCAGTATAACATGGCCTCGCTTTGTATAGATTTTCCGTAAAATGAGAGACTAACTGAATATGAGAATAACTGGTTTTGTATAGCTTGATTTATCATCGTGTGTACCTAAAGCGATCTTAAAGTGTTCTTCTGAAGAACCGCTTTGTATGTAAATCTATGGAAACGCTTCCCTAAATGACATTACTGCCAGTCTCTGTTGCTGCGGTCTGTGTTTGCGACTAGGCGACGCATACGTGACCGATGCTTATTTCTGTTGCTGTCGTCATTGGAAGGGTACCGTCAAACAAACGACAGTCGTCACTAGAGCAGTTGCACTCGCTTTACGTAAAGCGTGCGTGCGATTTTACTAATTCCATTAGATTTGTTGTTCGTTGGTAACTGAACGGAGCGCTCCGATCTAGTACAGTATGTGTAATGTACTAGTTCGGTCTTCCGGTACTTCTTCTTCTGAGCGTGTCGATGTCAACTCAAATTTGGTCAGCCCAATATAATAATAGCTAAGTAAATTGAACATCTACTTCACAAGCCTACATTACATGCATGGAGCATACCTTCTTAGCTTTTCTGTTTTGTGGCAGCATTAACACAATCATTCTCGCTACAAAGTTATCCATGTTATGTGCGCCGGTGTTCTAGACAATATAACTCGTAACAGGCTTTTCGATCCAGTAACCTTACGATGCCTAGATTTGCTTGGTCGATAACGAGTTAACGGTAAGGCTCGACCTAGAGAAGACGTAATACAAATTACAATAAA
The DNA here is from genome assembly GCA_963082945.1 of Cerastis leucographa. NCBI lineage: Eukaryota > Metazoa > Arthropoda > Insecta > Lepidoptera > Noctuidae > Cerastis > Cerastis leucographa. The sequence continues at coordinate 8,372,022 of OY720382.1, forward strand.
TGGATGTTGTATTTCAATCGAGCTACGTCATGTCCTATCATGTTACACTTGACTACAATGTTTTTTTTTATTGGAGAATTGGTATTGTAGGCCATGTGTAAAATACTGATATTTAGCTGCATGAAGTTAGACTGGAAGTCGATCCCAACATAGTTGAGAAAAGGATGAGGCATTGATGATGATTTCGTACTCCACCGATTGTCGTTACTTGTCCTATACATTCAATAATTCCCGACATCTTTACCAACTTTGGTGTTCCTTATCATTTTTTCAACGCAAAGAAAGTGGCAAAGTAGTAACGCTTTGTCTATTCATAACACGTGTAATGTGGAAGTCAAAATGATCTAAGGGTTTCGGGCGGAAGATCACAATCATAAAATCATCAATAGTTTTGTCGTAGACTTCGACAGGCGCATAAAATGATGACACACTATTGACAGAGAGGGCAGCGGTGGCCCAGTAGTGGCAGCCCCAACTTACGAGCAGCAAGCCGTAGGTCCGAATCCAGGCAGTCGCATTGCTTTGTGTAATTTATTTCATCACCGCTGCTCTCAAAAATAGTGAAGGAAAACATCGTGAGGTAACCGACTTGTCCTAGAACTAAAAATTCGAAGACATGTGACATCTACCAAATGGGTCTGCGTGGTGGATTACAGCGCACTCCCTCTCTTAGAGAGGAGACCTGTGTCCCAGCAGTGGGAACAATATAGGCTGATTATAATGATGACACTATTAACAAAACAAACACAAACGAACTTTTAGATGCCGCCAGTAAGAGTCAGTAAGTACCTAATCTTACGTTTTAACCCAAACCACAAACTACTAATTGAAACTATTTCCCGAACATTCGAGGCTTCCTTTTGATCTCGCCCGCTGAACTTGCCCGCGGAACCACGATGCTTTATGGAGCGAACTGCTGTAAGTCACGATCTAAACTTTCCTGGGATATCGCCCGCTATTGCGGCAGGCTCACTGCGTTAATCTCCCGAGTATTGATGAAGATTCTGTTCGCTGTTTCATAAAACTTTAATTGTATAAATTTGGAATGGGGTGAGAAGTGTGCTTTGTAATATAAAAATACTTTTCATACAGGAGTCCGGGAGTCCCAGACTTGAAAATATTATTCTAGGCTGACCATGCTTTAGGTAGGTCATCATATTCATCTGCCTAGTCTTTTCCAAACTACGAGTATGTTGGGGTCGGCTTCCTGACTAACCAAATGCAGCTAATACTAGTATTATAAATGGAGCGACTGCCTATCGATCTCCACAATACACTTAGTACTGGGTAATACGATACCCCTTGGTAAGACCATGCTTTAGGTAGGTATTGTATAATTATAAAACGTTTATTTTCTCTTTAATTATGATAAGTGTGAAATATATCTATTTTATTTCAATAACTAAAAATAAAAACGTTACAAAAATAAAAGGAAACTATACTTGGTAACTAAATTGCGTAGATAGAGGTCACTCATAAAAAGAGCATTGCCCCTTTCCCGTTTGCCTATACTAAAAAACACTGCAAGTTCGGATGTCACCACAGTTTTACTATCGTGAACAAAAAACATTAAACTCGACATTTGGCAGATATATAAAGCGATAGTTTTATCTTACACAAACACATTAAGTTGACTCTTACCCTTCTTATCTAATGATGTTTACGCGTGGTGAAATGGAACATTCCACATTAAATTTGCTTCATTCCCCGGTGTCATTTTGGACTGACAAGATGAAATATTTATTTCCTCTGTTTTTATTATTCACATTTGAGTTATGTGCGGGGAGGGTGGCTCCAGGGGAGACGGAGACTATTGTTGCTCCAGAAGGAAATGACGTGAAAGAAAGAGCGCCTTTGAGTTTTGAGTGCAAGTTTCGTACTCTGCAAGGTGGTGATGCTTATCCATCGGTCGTGGTGCGATGGCAGGGACAGATTCAGAGGCTGACGTGGGGTCCTGGCGGTGAAGTGAAGTCAGAACAGAACTACGTGTACCCAGCTGCTTTCCATGTCTACCCGTCTTCTGGCGGTCTTTCGGGAGGCTCCACGTCTGCGCCTACGGATCCTTTCTCCGATGCGCCGGTAATTCCAGACGAATATGTGTTTGGAGATATTGTTTCGTCGTTTACCCGTAATTGTGTCCGACCTTATTAAATATTTTGATACGAGTGTGATAAATATAATAGTGTCTCTATCATATTGCTGATTTGTTTTATTATACCTGTTCAGTAATCTTAACAATGATTATATTGACCAAGTGTTGTTTGCATTTTTATATATTTTGTTACATTTATGGGATTTATATAAAACAACTGGGTTGATGATGATGATGAACTGGGTTGTGTAGGTTCAAATAGGCCTTTCTGACCCGTGGAACACCAAAGTGGTTCACTCGCTCCATGCAAAATACTGGTATTCAGCTGCATCTGGTTAGACTGGAAGCCGATCCCACGAAGTTGGTTTATGGATGTTGGTTTATAATTGATGTTATAACTGTGCCTTGTTATATTTTTTTTTTTCAAATTTTATTTCTTTATCCTGTATCCTACACACAAGTAGGTACATTAAATTCTAAAAATGTTTTGTTTTGTAACTACGTCTAGAGGTTCGATACCTAAATGTCGACTACATTTAGCTAGGTATTTTAATTTAATTTTAAGTTTGTATGCTGAAATAAGTCGGCGAAATATGTGAAACCTTTTTATTTATAAGACCATATGTACCATATTTCATGCAAATAAAGAATCTTGAATATTGGGAAAAGGCTAGGCAGATGATGATATTTAAAACATTTTGCCTATGGTAAAACAAATCCGTCAACTTAACTTTCAACAAACAATTACCAGATTAAGCGACCTTTATTCAATACAATAGGTGAGCGGTTTAAAACGAAGTTATCACACTAATCTTCCAATACAACCACTTTGGGAATGGGATTACGCTGTCCCAAATCTCTATATTTTAGTTAGTTTCCAAACACAAATTCAGTTTGGAGTTAATTTCGTTGAGTTTATTATTAATCGCCTACATATACTGCTACATTAATCACTGAAACGACGTTCTGAAGAAAACGTGCCAACTGTAATAATTAAGGCTTTTGAGATTGTTAAAACGTTCCGTGTTTTGAATAAGTGAATTTACTGAAACGGAAATATGTTTTAGTGGCAACTGTAATTGGAGTACTTAAGAGGGAACAGGGGCTGCGATTCTCCATATAAATTTATTCCCCTTTCTTCTTCATCTAGTTTTTTTTTTTTATTATATAATATCGATCAATCTCCTATAGACACGTCCCTATCATAAATAAATAAAACCGACCGACGTTTGGTGGGTCATTTTTCGACGACGAAAAATGACCCACGAAAAATTACATAAAATGCCCCATTTTTACCGCCGTGATTAGAGGAATACCAAACAAATTTGAACAAAATTAACCTAAAACAAATTAATATGAATCTAGACATTCTCTTCCTTGGAATTTAAATGTCAAAAATAATAAGGAAACATAAAACGCCAATCTCTTAAAATAAATTGTGATATAAATCGGTGTGAGCTACAGCTCTCCTTATCGCACTCTCCGTGGGTAGGAATAGCAACACGACAGCAATCAAATACCTAATTTACAAATTCCTCGCAGGCCTTGTTTCCTCTTAAGTAATTCTTAATAGGTAACACAGCATTACCTACGTGTTTTCCAGTTGTCACTCTTATTTTTCCAGACCTTGAGAATAACGTGTAGCACGAGTATTACTAGAATAATTTATTAGGTACACTGACAGCCTGAACGAGCCTGATCGAAGATGGGAGTGTACGTACTGTTGGAACGAAGTTCCTTATCGCGCGTTGTGAGAGGGGGCTAGACGGAAAAAAAATCTTACGAAAAGTTGTCACGACACTTTTTGCTATAGTAAGCTATTGTAAGCTTTATTTCTTTAAAATAAAGTTGTAATTTCCTTAAATTACGTACAATTGGGGTGTGTATGTGAGTAAGGATAGATATGATTATTATTTTGAGTGACCGAACTACAAAGTACAAATTCGGTTGTGCAGTTAAGTAAGACGTATTGCTTCGAATTAAGGATTAATCTTCCTTAAATTAAATATTTTATTTTTCGCACACTAACTTAAATCTAAAATGTATTGACATTATGTACGTGAAAGGAACTTCGTTCCATCCGGGTGTCCCTTGACACCTCTCAAGTATTTTTTTTTTTAACACATGGTCGTTTACTTGTCCATAGAGGACAGTAATTGCGCCGTGTTTTAAATTACATAATAATATAATATCTACTTTTAGGGGAGCTCGTAGCTAAATAATAACAGCCGCATACTTAAAGATTGACCCGTGCGGCTGTTATTATTTAGCTGCCAGCTCTTCTAAAAGTAGGTATTAGCCATGCTTGCCGAGGTTGGTCCGTGGATGGGTGACCATAATTACATACCGAGTTTCCTCCGTGCCTCGGAAAGCACGTTAAGCCGTTGGTCCCAGCTGTTAGTTGTAGATCGTTGACAGTCGTTACGAGTAGTCAGAAGCCAAAAGTCTGACATTCAGTCTTACCAAGGGGGACCCCAAGATAGTTTGCTAAAAGCCTAGGCCGATGATGATGATGACCTATTTTTAAGGGTTCCTTTTTACTGAGTATGATTTACTCATCACAACAAATAATAAAAATACAATAAAGGTAAAAGTTAAAAGGGGAGACCCCCTTTTACGCCCATTACAAGATTATTTTTTTTACCAAACTCGTAGCTTGAGAGTCCAACTTGCACTTAGTCGATTATTTTTACGAATCTTTTTTTCATGAAGAAAACATTATGCTATTAAATTCTTTCAGAAAGTTCCCATTGTCATGAGAACACCCATTAAAGGACAGGCAAAGCTATACCTGAGTTCAACAATCAATTATTTCTGTTTGCGTGAATATTTAACAGAAATGTATCAATAAGCTCTGCATGAATTTTAATTGACACGAATTTTAAAGCCTCGGTGACTGAACTGAGTATTTGCGCTTCGTTGTAATAAATAATAACAGTGTCCGTGTAAATAATGTTTTCATACACGATTGTATCCTCATAACGCGATACGCCACGATACGCGTGGACGCCATCATGCGCGTGAGGGCTCTCACGACGGGGGATGCAGTGTCTCGGGGTGGGGTCGTCTTGGCGGTGTCTCTTGACATCGCCAACGCCTTCAACACCATGCCCTGGAGCTGCATAAGGGAGGCACTTCGGTATCATCGGGTGCCGACCTACCTTCGTCGTGTGGTCGGGGACTACCTGACGGATAGGGCCGTCATCTACCCCGGTCGCACCGGAGAATGGAATCGGCGAGAGGTGTCGTGCGGTGTTCCACAGGGATCGGTTCTGGGGCCGCCCTTGTGGAACATCGGCTACGACTGGGTGCTGCGCGCTGACCTCCCTAGTGGTGTCAGCGTAGTTTGCTACGCTGACGACACGCTGGTGCTGGCACAGGGGAGGTCGCACGAGGCGGCGGCCGAATTAATGACACGCGGGGTTGCGATAGTCGTGGAGAGAATCCGGCAACTGGGTCTCGAGGTGGCATTGCACAAGTCCGAGGCCATGTGCTTTCATGGGCCTCGGAATGCGCCACCGTCGGGATCCATACTGACGGTAGGAGGAGTTCCCATCGGCGTCGAGTCGACGCTGAAGTACCTAGGGCTTGTCCTCGACAGCCGGTGGAACTTCGTGGAGCACTTCCGACGTTTGGCCCCAAAACTGGAACGGGCAGGAGCTGCATTCAAGCGGCTCTTGCCCAACCTGGGGGGTCCAAACGCCTCCTGCCGGAGGCTCTACGCGGGGGTCGTGCGGTCCATGGCCCTTTATGGGGCCCCGGTATGGGCGCGTTCTTTGAGGCGGCGAGCCGCCCATTACCTGAACGCGCCCCAGAGGGTGGTAGCCGTAAGGCTGATCCGGGGGTACCGCACGATCTCCGGCGAGGCGGCGAGCCTCTTGGCCGGATTGCCACCATGGGATCTGGAGGCGATGGTCCTCGCGCGCCTGCATGAATGGCGCGCGGAGGCACTACGCCGGGGGGAAACTCCGCTGCCGCGGCAAATTGTCGCTCAGCGGACAGACCTCCGGCGCGATCTCATGGTGGCATGGAGACAGCGACTATCGCAACCACGTGCAGGGCACGCCACAATAGTGGCGATAAGTCCCCTCTTTGAGGAGTGGCTAGAGAGGCGGCACGGCGCCCTCACCTTCCGCCTGACGCAGGTCCTCACCGGACACGGTTGTTTCGGGAGGTTCCTGCACCGAATCGGGCGGGAGGAAACGCCCGGGTGTTACCACTGCGAGGATCGGCCGGAGGACACGGTGGAGCACACCGTGGAGCTCTGCCCCGCTTGGGCTGAGCACCGCCGTGTCCTCGCAGCGGCGATTGGCGGCGGCGACCTCTCGCGTCCGGCCCTGGTTCAATCCATGGTCCGGAGCGAGAGGGAATGGGATGCCGTCGCCTCCTTCTGCGAAGCAGTCATGCTAGCGAAGGAGGTGGCGGAACGTGAGAGGGAGAGAACCTCACGTCCCAGCCGCCGCGGGAGACGCCCCGGGCGTCGGGGGGCAACCAGTGGCCCCCGGCCACCGTAGGCGCGAGCCTGTGGACGGTGAGTAATGGGCTAGCTCACCGTCCGTCCGTCTCATGACGACAGGCCGTGTCGACGGCGCGTACGTGTTCCACGCGCGCCTCAAGGAGATGTCAGCAAACCGGATGGGGCCCGAGAGGGCCGATGCCTGCCAGGGCTGCGGGTTGTTCGAAAGAGATACCGCGGCCCTGGAACAAAAAGGGCGAAGAAGGAACATGGGTGGGTTTTAGTCAGTACAAGTCTGACACTCCCTCCCGCTCCGCCCAGAGCGGGAGAAGTCATTTGATGATTTCCCATCCCGAAAAAAAAAAAAAAAAAAAAAAAAAAAAAAGGGGAGCTCGTAGCTAAATAATAACAGCCGCATACTTAAAGATTGACCCGTGCGGCTGTTATTATTTAGCTGCCAGCTCTTCTAAAAGTAGGTATTAGCCATGCTTGCCGAGGTTGGTCCGTGGATGGGTGACCATAATTACATACCGAGTTTCCTCCGTGCCTCGGAAAGCACGTTAAGCCGTTGGTCCCAGCTGTTAGTTGTAGATCGTTGACAGTCGTTACGAGTAGTCAGAAGCCAAAAGTCTGACATTCAGTCTTACCAAGGGGGACCCCAAGATAGTTTGCTAAAAGCCTAGGCCGATGATGATGATGACCTATTTTTAAGGGTTCCTTTTTACTGAGTATGATTTACTCATCACAACAAATAATAAAAATACAATAAAGGTAAAAGTTAAAAGGGGAGACCCCCTTTTACGCCCATTACAAGATTATTTTTTTTACCAAACTCGTAGCTTGAGAGTCCAACTTGCACTTAGTCGATTATTTTTACGAATCTTTTTTTCATGAAGAAAACATTATGCTATTAAATTCTTTCAGAAAGTTCCCATTGTCATGAGAACACCCATTAAAGGACAGGCAAAGCTATACCTGAGTTCAACAATCAATTATTTCTGTTTGCGTGAATATTTAACAGAAATGTATCAATAAGCTCTGCATGAATTTTAATTGACACGAATTTTAAAGCCTCGGTGACTGAACTGAGTATTTGCGCTTCGTTGTAATAAATAATAACAGTGTCCGTGTAAATAATGTTTTCATACACGATTGTATCCTCATAACGCGATAATAACTTTACTACAATCGTATTATCGTCCTGGTGCAGGGAAAAACCTCCATTCTTCCTATATATCTGACGACCAGCATGCGTAGCATGACCACCGTAGAAATTGGCTATGTCCACGGAAGAATCGACAAACTGACACATTGTCTATCTGTCATTACGTCGATTGTTTCGCAGACAAAACTCGTTTCTACAGTGGTCAAGCCACGCGATCATCCGTGAAAATAGTAATATAATATACCCTATGTTACTCCGTAAATATGTAGCTTTCTAATGGCGAAACAATTTTTAAAATCGGTTGAGGAGTTTTTGAGTTTAATCGTAACAAACAAACAATGAAATCTTTCCTCTTTGTAATATTATTATTATAGTTTAGATTGGTGGCGTAGGGCGTATTATGAGGTAGTGGCAAATGGCAAAATCAAGGCAGACTTGATTGAAACAGTTTTTAAGTTGGATCCCCACTTAAAAAACGCGTCTATTTAGACAGCATTACGCATAGAATTTTGGCGGGTAGGTTCTGAAATACTGAGGAGCTCGTGGCTAAATAATAACAGCCGCACGGGTCGATCTGTAAGGTTAAGCCGTGCTTGCCAAGGTTGGTCCGTGGACGAGTGACCATAGTTACATACTGAGTTTCCTCCATGCCTCGGAAAGCACGTTAAGCCGTTGGTCCCGGCTTTCATTTGTAGATCTTTGACAGTCGTTACGAGTAGTCAGAAGCCAAAAATCTGACATCCAATCTTACCAAGGGGTATCGTATTACCCAGTTACTGGGTTGTGTAGGTCAGTAAGGCAGTCATTTCATGTAAAATGCTGGTACTCAGCTGCATCCGGCTAGACTAGAAGCCGAGCCAAAGTTTTTTAATTTTTTTAATTTTTGAAAAATGCTGGGCAGATGATCAGGTTCTGAAATACATCTTCAAAGCTTTTCTTTATATTTTTGAAGAGCTTAGTTATAGTAAATACGTTTACCAACAGGGAATTTTACAAACAAAAACAAACAAGCCAGTCAAACAGTCTCCGAATACTAAACTATCCATAGGCCAAACAAATATTTGTTCCGTGCGGACTTCGGACCTGCGATCCGTCGCTCGGTAACCAATGTGACGTCGACCACCTGACGTCATTACAATATTAGCCTGGAGACGAATATTTTTGAACGGAAAAAGTGTTTCTTTTATAACAGAGTCTATCAGCTAGCTACTTGTTTTTCTTACTTTCAAGGCTGTTTTTTTAACGGAAGCTCGCCTTATATCTAATACTAATAATAAAGTTGAAGAGTTTGTTTGCTTGATCGCGCTAATCTCAGGAACTACAGGTCCGATTTGAAAAATTACTTCAGTGTTGTTAGCCCATTTATCGAGAAAGGCTATAGGCTATATATCATCACGATACAACTAATAGGAGTAGAGCAGCAATGAAAAATGTTGCGAAAACGGGGCATATGTGACGCAGACGAAGTTGCGCGGGACAGCTTGTAAGTTATATTAAGATAAGCTCACATGATAATCCAAGTAAGTACTTACTTACCGACAATTTTTAACCTTTTTAGTGGCGGTAATTTCATGTAAGCCTACAAGCTAAGCTAACCCTTAAAACCTTCCACTCTTCATGGTGTTCGGCTTGACCCATGGGCTTGCCATATTGTTGGTCCCTAGGCACGCCACTGCCTTTCGTCATGAGCTAATGATAACGAGAGCACTTGTGTCTTTTCTATTGTACCCTTCTAGATTCATCGTACTTAACGAGCTTACAAACATTGATTGAATAAATAAACATTACCACAAATCACTCAGTAATTAGCACGTCAACTAAACGTTTATTACTCACAACATTCTTAAGGCTGTCACGTAAACAATTAACATAACACGAGACCCTTGTTTTAATCGCCGAGGGCACAGTTATGGTCGCATTGTCTCTGGCACAAACACCAGAACTTTACCCATAAACGGAGCCCGTGATTTTGATCTCGGACGTCGAGATTAGAACTTGAACATGATGAATCTGCCAACTTGACTTCGATATTTAAGATGCTGCTCCACAACAGCTCACGGCTAAGCTACGCCTGTGTGTAATTAGCTTCACTTTGTAAGAAGATGTTCGTGGGATATTGCCATGCTTCTCACATTGCGTGGCTGGGGCTAGCAAACAAAAGAACCGCGCAACTAACGCGTAAACGAATTCGTCCAAAAACTACGTACAAGGAGGCGGACGACTTTATAAGAGCCCGTGGCTTCGCCCGCGTTTTAGTCATAAATTATTAAAACAGAACGTACGTTGAACACTCGGAGATAATGTAGCTGCCGATTAGAGAAAGAATTTTCGGAATCTGATTAATCGTTCCGACAAGTAGCCCCTACATCTAAGCTTACAAACGTTACCCCTTTATTTAAGTATGGATATGTAGACAGGATCGCCGACAATGACCCACGGGTATACTATATATGCACGGATACATGGCTGGTAAACAAAAACCTCTCCGTGCACATCCTAAATAGCAGTGGTTGTTCGACTTTACGCGATAAAATGATCGGAACTTTGATTTAGGAGCTATCTTGTAATAGCATATTACTGTCCAATATCAATTTTAAAGTTAGGAGCGTAACGCTTAGTTTTCAGATTTGATGCAAGCCGTTTGCTGGACATCAAATTTGATGACGTCGTATTACTGTGTGAAAAGAAGATGGTTGCAAACGTTTCCGATAAGTTTGGAGCATGCATTTGGTCGATCAACTAATGTATGTTAATGATTGATCCTTTACGAGATAAGAAAGGGAATAACTGGGATAATCCCTAAAATGGGTAGCTTCCGAAAGTATAAAAAAATCTAACAATCCTAGCGATATTTTTCTGCTGATATATTCATGTGCATTTTTGTGCCAAATAAATATGTATATCGATGACATGGATTTACAGTATGGAGTAGTTGACAGAATTGTATTGTGATTTCGATAATAAAAAAAAATGTATTTCACAAATCCATGTATTATTTTCTCCAAAATAAGATTTTAAATCCTCTCTGTCGTTTGAAAGCCAAAATGGCAGACTAACGAAGTCATTACGCGAGTTGTACAGATCTTCCAACAAGTTAAGAATTCTAATGCTACGTAATTAGATGATAAATAAAGCGAAACTTGCATGGTGGAACGATTTTGAACGACATTTTTATAAGTTCCTATTGGAGTTTTAAATTCTTGTACGTGTGTTGAATTATTGTTTTAATAATAATAATAAATCATTTTATTTTGGACAACTATGAGATCCATAAATTGTTAGTAACAGGTTTGCACTTAAACACTATTGATAGTAACTTAACTACGGACAAATTAATACTGATAATTTTTTTTCAGGTCCGTGACCTGTGTGTCGTGACGTGTTTTAAATAATTATTAAATATAATTATAATTATATATATAAATATAATTTATATTTGCAGAAAAAGCCAAATTATAACAAAATTAATAAATAACTATAGATTAAACCTTAGAGAGGTTATCAACGAAACACGAAACAACCATATCACAGCCTAAGATATTACATTACCAGAACCAAACACGTGACGTTAAAATTAAATTTATATTGTTCTCTTCAATTGTACATTTAGATCCAATTTCAAAGCAGATATTCCCAAAGGAACTAAGCACCATTAAAGGTGACAACGAACTCGTAAAAGAACAGACCCACTATCCTTATTAAAACCAAATACTGAAAATATACGACGCCATATTATTTTTCATAAAGACGACCGACACCTGTACATAAGGAGGTTTTCATAAGACATAAATATAGAGCACCTGTGGCAGAGACAAGGTAAACAAAAGTAGTTCCGTATATCAAGTATTCGGTAACGTCAATATTGGTTTTACTGTTTGTGTTACCCTACTGGCCCGTATCTTAGTAGAAATATGGCTGATGTTTTGAAAGAATTTTACCCTTGAATGTGTGATTTGCTGATCATGATTATTTATTTATTAGGTACACCAACAGCAATACATACTATTCATTACAGAAAACAATAAAATTAAAATAAAAGCGCTGGTATGTACGCATATTATAGGTATACGCAGCATTCACCACAGTGACAACAACATAAAATTCTAGAATATTAATAATAAATCATACAATCTGAATATAATATAAATTTTACTTAAATCTAAAAAGGTAATAATAATATGGATTATGATGACATAAGTATTATAGATGTGATATCTTACGATTTGTTTTAATCATTTGTGTTTTTAGTTACTATTTGTTCCTTTAGTCTCATAACGTTCAAGTTGCAAAATAACATATGGTAGCAAAAAGTTCAAATCTCATAAGACCCTTGGGTCTTATGAGATTTGCAACTTGGAGGTTTCGAGACTTGTCTCGAAACCTCCAAGTTGCAAAATATTTACATCTACGATTTTAATCAGCAAGATGGTTGAAGAAAAGAAGACTATTAAAAGAATGATGTTATAACTGCCAGAATTAATACCAATGAATCAAAAAGCTTTCATTCTTCACGGGAAATTAGACGGTGGTTTATTCTTTCCATAGACACAGACCAGACCATGGACCATACTGTGCCGGTGACCAACATATCAGTGTAAAAGGTAAGCGTGACTAACAGGAAAAATCCTTGACAGTGGAATAGTTAAGGGTCTCTGCAATCCCCTTACAACTTTTCAAAAGAATAAACACCATAAAACCGTACTTTACCCTATCGGAAAAGTTTTACGGAAAACACCTTCCTACACATTGTTGACTGATCAGGGAATTTAAGGCTTTAGAGACAAAACCCAAAGCATTTGCTACGAATTTCCATAAAACCGATGATTTTCGGGTAGGCCCGTAGTAATCCAAGCGTAGGGTGACGGTGACCTTATTTGCGACCTTAGCCCGGCTGTCATGCGGCCCGTAGGCAGCCACATTTAATATTCAATTAGGGACCATTTGCCCATTCATCAGGTTGGACGGACAGCCAAATATGTTTGGCTGGATGAGCCTTTGAGCGCAGCTGTGGGGAGATAATTTTAGCACACACAAGTTATTGAAAATTGTTCGTGTTTTAGAAAGGTTTTCGGTACAGTCACATAGTGATATACCATAGCTTATCAGTTATTGAGTTCACAATCCAGAGACCTCTTAAAAAATTGATTAAGGTAACAATGAAAAGCATGTTGCTTTTCATTGTCAAAGCAACTTTCTATGGAAAGTAAACTGTTCAGCACATCTAAACCACGTTCAAGTGCTGTCCGGCTCATTATTGTAACAGAAAACTGAGACTAACATCTCCTAAACGTGATTTAGATGTGCTGATCGCGTTCAATTTGATTGATGAAACTCGCCCTTAAAAGCAAAAAATCACTGGCCTTTAGTGGCAAAAGTGATGTCTGTCCTCAATTTATTACCCCCCATTAAATCAACTTTTACGATGCTAAGCAGCTACTTTTTCCATCTTTCCAGTCCGGTCCTTTGTGTCCTTAATTCGATAGTTTCCAGGTCACACTATGCACATATCTAGTCTCTCTATATCTGTATACATGTCTCTGAGATAAAGTATGTAATGGACACGGTGTGCATAATTTATGTTGTTTGTGAGAGGGTAACAGCATTTTGCATTCGTTTGTTTAAAGGGTGCCGGTATTTAGCTACGCTTATAGCCATGAGTTTAGCTATTGTGTTTTATGTAAACGAAATAAGGTATATTGTTTTAATGGCAAATAAATGCCGATGAGAAATAACATATTTGTTGCTTGTAAGAAAAACTTTGACTTTTATGACATAATATCAAACGCCTATAATCCCCAATGGGTAAGCTAGAGGTGTTCCTAATGGCACACATACATTTTATCAGTTTTCTTTTAGTCGCACGTACTCAATGGGATCGCGCTTATTTTGACGGCACGATTGGCGCAGTGGTTGAGCGATCGAATGCTGCGCTGCGTGTCGTGAGCTCGATCCCCGCACGGAACAAATATTTGTATGGCCTACTGATAGTTGTTCCGGGTCTGGCTGTTTATGTTTGTGAGTTTAAATGTTTGTAAACGCACCCACGATTCAGGAGAAATTCCTAGTGTGGGGCAAAATGTAAAAAAAAATATATCAACTGCGCACAAATTCACAATCCGGGCGGTTTTTTTTACCGATGGGTAATCATCAAATGACTCCTCCCGCTCTAGGCGGATCAGAAGGGAGTGTCAGACTTGTACTGACTCCGTGCCGGCTACAGAGAAATTCGTGATAATAAAATCCAATAAGCTTTGCCTGACCTGGTAATCGAGCTCAGGACCAGCAGACAAATTAATCTTTATAACCTGATCTTGTTTCACCTACAAACCTCCATATTTTCTTCGAAATTCTGTCAGAACCCGTTACCGGTTCATGCTGAGCGATTGCTGACGGATATTCGACAACCCCTTGGGAAATTAGAATTTTGCAGTAGGCTTCTGACCAAAGGGGGAGAGTAGAACAACTGCAGATGTATTTTGATTAGAATTGAAGACAAAACATTGTGGAATCACTTTAGATGCAAATACCCTTGATAAATAACTAATATTTCAAATAAGATTAGCCACAATCATTGGCAGACATATTATTTTTCTATGTGGCGTTGTATAACACATGGTAAGTTTAAAAACTTCTTATCTTACTCCATATTTCTCTTCTCTGTCTCTTACTTTTTTCCTTCTTTACTTACTCTTTCTTTTCTTATTATGATTTCGAAAGTTTTTAAGGATGGACGGATGAATGCTTGTTACTCTATCACGCAAAATCTAATGAACGGATTTGAATGAAATTTGGCACACATATAGTTTATAACCTGGATTAACTCATAGGATACCCATATTTTTATCCTGGGAGTAGGAACCCGTGGGACAATTACCGACTGCGGGCGTAGCCGCGGGTATTAGATAATAAAACCTTAAGTATTGTAACATTATTGTTTTTTGAAAAACATACTAAAACAACGTAGTTGAACGTACCAAGATAGTATGCGTGTACGTATATGTGGAGTGTAGGTATTCTATATTAGATGGAACACAAAACGTGGTTAGAACGGCTCCACACACAATTATGGGAAGGCGTATTTAATTGTGTTAGGTAATGGCCCAGAACTGTGTGTTCTGAGGGTTATTTAATACTGCCTGTGTTTTGGGTACTGTCTTCTACTAATGAGAGGAGTATTTTTTGAACCTAGTCCAAAGTTTATGTTGGTTTTACTACAATGCTTACGTGTTTATTAAAACAGAGAGGACACTATAGAGTTTTGTTGAAAAGTCTTAAAAGAATAATTTAGAGCTCAATGGTGGACAGGTCTGTTAGATATGGATACGCTTGTGAGTCTTCAGCAATGGAGCTGTTTCAGCTGAAATGGTGATGATGATGCATTCAGCCAGAACCTACGTTACAGTTAAAGGTGAAAATATTTCATAGGTTTCAAATAATTTGGCTTCTCGTTGGTCAAGTGGTACCAAGCTCGACTGGTGAGCACGATTTCCTGGGTTTGTTTCCCGGGTCGTGCAAATTGTTATTGGGCTTTTCCATCAGGAATATTTCAGTAGCAGCCACAGAGTCTGGGTTTGTGCCCAGTTGATAGCAATAGGTTCCTCTCCCTATTTCCTGGGACCTAAACATAACTGGTGAAATGTGGGTGTACTATTAAAATCAAAATATTTTATTTTACATAGGCCTACATGGGCACTTATAAAACGTCAACAAAAGGTGCACGGCTCGGGTTGGTCGTTTCTTATGAAGAAGAACTGGCAAGAAACTCCTTGGTTACTCTTTTAAAATCATTTGGTTTTACAATATATTTTGAAGTTACAGCGTTAGTACTTAAGTATGGGAGGCAGGCCCTTGCTGCCGTTGCTTACTACAGAAGGTAGTAAAAAAAAAATATTAGGCACTCCTCTGCCTAATCCTTCCGAGATTCAGTGATTACTATCGGTTAAGTCGCATCGTGATGGCCCGTAGGTATTTATTGGCCTGTTTTAAAATCGCATGCAAAAATATATTTGCGATTTTTAGCCAGGCCAATAAATATCTGACCAATGATATTTACTGCACTTCAGAAGTCACTCCTAGGCTGTAAAGAATCCTTCACACAGGTATGAAATATTAGGGACCAGCTGCGTACACTAACAGATACTTCATTACAGGATATATGTCAGTGACAGAGTTGTAGGTATACCTCTGCTAACTGTAACCCTTCGGTGATTACAAAGCGTGATGTTATGTTATGTT
Source organism: Cerastis leucographa (assembly GCA_963082945.1). Classification (NCBI taxonomy): domain Eukaryota; kingdom Metazoa; phylum Arthropoda; class Insecta; order Lepidoptera; family Noctuidae; genus Cerastis; species Cerastis leucographa. Next base: position 8,387,970 of record OY720382.1, read on the forward strand.
AAAACTGAAAAAATATTCTGTTTTAGTTTTTCTAAATTAACGCTTTTTACTTAAGGTGACACTTTTCGATTTTTTTCCATAGAAACTTCAGGGGGGTTTTACTCCACTGTTTGACACTGCACATCCAAAGTAAAACATGATATGGTATTGTCTCATTATTAATTTTGTCTGTACGGAAACAGAATAGGAAAATAAAAAGCCATTAAAAAGTTACGAGCTATTAAAGATTCGTTTTTATTGCAAATTTTAACGCAACTTTGGTCGTAAATTAGTAATAAAAGAAGTGTCAAATTTCCAAAACAAAGTCAGTACCGACACAGCACATTTATCAAAAAATTCAATACATTTTATTTGTAATTGATACACGCCGTGGTTTTTTCATAAAACACTATCTTCCAAAGGCCTTTTAGTATTTTTTTACGCGCGCCTTACGTTTCGGAACGCTGTGTGTTTGCGTACAAACTAGATGTGCGTGCAGACTAGCGTCTAACTGCTCATCACTGATACTATCTCTGTCAGGCACGATGCCAAGTGAGACAGCGTGCTTTTCGGCCACGGCAACCAGTGAGTTCGAGCCCGCGACTAGTTGAACCTTAAGAGTGATTACGCCTTACGGCATTTCATACAAACTTTCAAGTCCTTATTTTCCAAATGACAGAACCGATTTTAATTAAACTTATTATGCATAAGCAGGAAACATAGGTCTAAGAAATTTGAAAATTTCTGTTTCCGTAGATTATTTATAATCGATGATTATCGATTATTAATAATCTACGAAATATATATTAATATCGATTATTATTTATGATTTAAAAATATATTTTTTATGGTTTTTAGACCTATGTATCCTGCTTATGTGTATGAAGTTTCATGTTAATTGGTTTAATAATTTCGGGAATAAACGACTGAAAGTTTGTATGAAATGTACGAAAGGCGTAAACGCTCTTAACTCAAAACACGATAATCTACTTGAGAGCTTAGTTCTATAAGTAGAGGTTTCAGTACTTATTGCACGTTCAGAGCATGAATTGCAAGTACCAGTCTCAGCTATGAAAAATGAGCGCTTCGAATCGAGTTCAAGTGAATGAAAGTTATGTGAATGAAATATGGAAGTGAGGGAAGCTGGAGAGATTACAGTTCGTGGCGATGAAGAACGATTCTCTCTCGTTATTCTGTAACAGTTACAAATTATATGGAAGTCTTCAGCACAAAATCGTTTCCAAAGGCTGTTAATAAAGAGACCCCTAGAAAAACACTTCAACGGTTTTTTGAGTAGTGATATACCCAAAGTTCCTGATTTAATATTTAAGACAACCACAATTTCTGGAGTAAAACCTTGTGGTCGTGGCTAAATAATAACAGCCACATGGGTCGATCTTCAAGACTAAGCCCTGCTTGTTCCGTGAATGGGTGACTAATATTAGGTCCCGGCTGTCATTTGCAGATATTTGAAGTCGAAAGTCTGACATCCAGTCATACCAAGAGGCTATCGTATTACCCAGTTACTGGGTTGTGGTGGTAAGATAGGTAATCGCATTATGTAACAAACTGGAACTTAGCTGACTCGGTTAGACTGAAAGCCGAAACCCAACATAATAATGTAGTTTGGAAAAAGGTAAGGCAGATAATGATAATTATAGAACGGACATTCTAATAAAAATGTTCCAACAAGCTCAAGTTCGACATTTTATAGAGTATTATAACAGGAAAACCTGTCCCCGAATACGACAAAATACCGCAAACCAATACATCGTAATGCAATATTTATACACTTAACCCTGCAACCGCGTCACCATCACCGCCGCGTCGATCGTAAAAACTACAATAAAACAACATGAACTGAAAAAGGTACAGGATTATATTTCAACTACGAAAGAGTGCTGTAACAACGGCATTCATATTTAATTTGGCAGTGCCGAGGCACTTTCACTTATTACCTGTAGACCCAGGATTTCTGTGTCGTTGTTTTCACGAAGTAGGTATTTCGGCCATTTTTTTTGTTGAGAATTTTTCGCGGCCGGAATGAAAAGAATCCGGCGGCCACACGGTTAATTTTGCGGGCAAGCATTACGAATTGTTTTGTTTTAGGTTTTTGTACGCTTTGTTTTAGATAAAGTATTTATGAGTTCGTATTCGTTTTGGAACTTTTTCGTTTTTTTTTTTTTTTAATTTGGTTTTGTTATTTCTTTCTTTATGCTGGCCGTGGTTGATAAACACTAATATAAGCTATATATATAACTAAATTTACACCTTTACAAAACGGGATATATTCTGTGATTATTATATATTTATTGTGAGCTTCCGATATTTCGACACTTTTGCAGGCGCCATAAACAGCCATGGCGCTTGCAACCGTGTCGAAAAATTATACAAACAATTTAAATTGATTATTTATTAATACCTATAGACACTGTAAAGTACAACCTTACACCATTATCCAATATAACCACTCTTTGCAATTGCCCTATATAATACGAGCAGTAAAAAGATGAATAATTGAATACCCTTAGAGCGTTTCAAGTTGGAAACGGCCAGTAAATACAATTTGCAGGTTGCATCAATAAAACACATCGTATTAAAGGTCCTACCAAAACGGAAAGCCCGTATTTTAGGTATAAGAGACACTTCTACATATTCCCTATAATATTAAAAAACCTTCTACTTAAAAAAAAAAAACAATATTTAAAAAAAAAACCGTATACTCACATTAAGTATTGTACAGTTACTGGAAAGCTAGTGATTCCGTCAAGTTGTGTAACTCGTATTTGTTAAAGTCAAAATAAAGAATCAGTAATCTAAAATCACTTTGAAATTATACCTGCCGGCACAGCTTAAACTTTAGCTCTCTCATAGAAAACCGTCATTGTTGTTCCTGTGGTTCCCAAAGATAATACAAAAGAAACGAAGATTAATTGTTAGTAGAAAAATAGAACGCTTTACGAAGCAATTCGAGGAAAATCCGAAAACGTCTGACACACTTCGGGTCTTTAGCAATGATTTTAATTACACCCTTTATTTTATTGTCGATTAAACCATCTATCCTTGTGAACTCGTTAAACCTTATTACGTTTTTCAGTTACGAATTACTGTGGCAATTGAAAACGCCGATTTCCCCGGGGATGGCAGAAAACCGCTGAAAAAAAACGAGCCAAGTGCGAGTCTTACTCGCACACAGGGTTCCATAGCCCCAAACAATATAATGACAATGTTTTGAACGGTCATTCATTAGTAAACCTTCACTCAACCGCAAAACTAAAGTTGTTTTTCATAGTAAGTTAATGAAAAACAAAGTTACTGCTGCAGTTTGGTGAAAAAGTCCCATATCTCAAAAACTACATATCAAATCTTATTCAAACCAATTTTCGTCGAAAGTTTTTTTTTCAGATTTTTTCTCCTGTTACTTTAGAAATTAAAGGGGGGGGACACTCGTTTTACCACTTTGGAAGTGTCTATCTTTCAAAAAATTGACTTTGAAAAAAATGGTTTCAGGAACCTCAATGTGATTTTTAAAGACCTATCTATAGACACCCCACACGTATAGGTTTGATAGTTTTTTTTTTTTTTAGTTTCAATTTCATGTATGGGGGGATATCCTTATCTATATATTTTTTTTAATTTTGTACAAAAATCATAATGCGGTTCACAGAATACATCTACCTACCAAGTTTCAGCTGTGTAGTCCTAATAGTTTCGGAATAAAGTGGCTGTGATACGGACGGACAGACAGACAGACAGACAGACATGACGAATCTATAAGGGTTCCGTTTTTTGCCATTCGGCTACGGACTCCTAAAAACCGCTTGTTACAATTTCAAAATGTGAAGAGTTGGATTATGGGCTCAACTTTTTTTTTAATTAGGTACTTCACGTCTTTAAGAGCAATATAACGGAGATAAAAGTAAGTACTGGCTGTGTTGTTGTTAAGTACGAAGAGATTTAGATCCGAAGTGATTGTATCTTGGGTTCCTTTCTGGGACATTATAGTTGTTGGTCAAAATAAGATAATAATTTTCCTTATATCTGTTAACAATCTTGTTTAGTGCCAAAATTGCTCGCAAACTTTTGTTTGTGCTACAATTGTATTAATAGATAGGAAAACATCTCTAACTTTTATTAAGAAGAACTTTCTGTTGTTGACAAAGTTATTCCTTACAAAAAAATTCCAGATTGTCGCTTGAAATGATCCACTTAAAGAAGTGATTACGTGCTTATGATAAACCAGCCTTTTATATAAACTCTGGTAGTTCATTAGAAGATACTACGGTTTGCGCTGAACCGAAAGAATAATCTATGTTTTTAATTCCAATGTTGTTGTTTCTCAAAAGTACTGTGAGGAAAAATGCGCTTCCGCGAAGTACTAATAGTCTACTCAGTTTATAAGTCTACTCAGATAAATGTATAAAAAAAGTAAATGTGCTTCGAATAAATTAGGAGATACAAAGACATGAGGAGAGCAAAATTTAAAAATAAGTCGAGCAATGTAACTGTTCCATTTTTAATAATATTAAGAAAAATCACTGTCATTTTAAAACAACCAAACTTTTCGCATTTCCATCTAAATATCTCCCACAAACCTTCAACACTTCTAGAAATAAAAATAAAATGCCAGGCGTCGCCAACATAAAATACCTACTACAGTAAAAATATTTTGAGGGTAACTGTAAAAACTTTTGACGTTTAAAGGCAATGAACCCAATTAGAAACTTAAGGGGCGGTATAACATCCCTTGAGCCAGTGGGGCGTAAAATGTAGGGGTCGCGACTTACGTAAGGTCGTTATTATATGTCAATGGATTACTTAGGTTGAGCGAGATACTAGACTATAATTAGTGATATGAGGACGTGGATTTGACAGTTTTAAGGATGAAACCTAGTTGTATAATTGGAAACTCGTTCATAGAAACTCTTAGATTCTGTAGCTGAAAGCAAACTAAAGGCAAATCAAGAAAAGGCCGGTACAACTTAAAAAAGGTGGCAATAACGTCCCATAACAAAAAAAAAACAAACATGTTTAATTTTTTAAAACCCATATCCTATTTCCTCTAATAGGAAGTCCTTTTACCAGAGAGTCCTTTTAGAATAGCTGCAGCGCTGTGACATTTTATTAAATGTCACATACAACACCATACTGAATGACTAAGATCGGGGGGAGTGGAGGCCTTTTGATCTTGTGCATTTTAGTTAAATGTGTCTTATTTTTTTCTTACTTTTTACATAATTTTGTTTTATTATTAATTTGTCAATTGTCTTGTGTGGCAAATAAAAACATGTAGTGTGTAGCTAATGTATCAAAAATAAAACGGTTTTCATTAAAATGGTACTAGATTAGCTGTCACATACAGAATGACAAACAATTTAATCAAGTAAGCGTTTGGATGTACAGTTTTGTCGAGCCTCACTTTGGGACTATTTGTCACCCTTAGGGTTTGACCAAAAAGTCGATAATAGCCGCTTAATTAAAGAAAATAATGAGTTTTAAGTGTCGCCTATCTGTCAAGTTGGTGGTGAAATGTCAGTTGAAGAGTCTTTATTCTCCTGTCCTAGCAGTCATTTATTTTCGAAGTTTTTTGTCGAAATTCGGAACATCTTAAATAAACTTTTTCTCCTCGAGTGAGTATAGTAACTTTTCAACAAGCTAAGTACCAAAGTTGGCAGCACATAGCTTCAGAAAAAAAAACTTGTAACATTAAATAATTTCCTGCATATAAATAACAGGAAGAATATAAAAATTGATAGCGTTTCAGGAAACCATATCTGCCTTTTTTTTCGTAAGTTAACTTGGAGTTGGCGTTTCTAAAAATAGTGTTATTCAATCGTGATACGGAAGTACCAGGCTAGTTTCAAACTCCGTCGCATATTCCCTTAATCATGAGCTCTTAACACGACCCCTGTTAGGTTACTTTCAAATTACTTTATCGGCAGGTCAAAGATCAGGGTATTGATTAGCAAATAGGTGACAGTGGACTTAATAAGCCAAAGTTTCCGGTCCTTTGCAAAAACGTTATTGCTAGCTAGGCATAGCAGCACAGTAGCTTTCGACTTTATTTTTGTCGTGGAAAATCGCTTCTTTTTCTTCTGTCAGCAGTTTTGGGAGACACCATCTTCTGTTAAATCTTACCTACATACTGTTATTTTGTTTAGCTTTGCTTTAAGCAATATTCTCTGAAAGGAGATTCGTGCTCTTCATAAGGCATACAATTTAGTTACTTATCGTAATTCATCATCTGATCTACATAACCGTACGTTGTAAATAACCCCAAAAAATCAACAGGTAAATAACCTGAATAAAAAAACCATTTACAAAAACCCCGTGTGTAAATAAACTCTCGACAGTGTCACAACGAAAAATACATCAATTTTTTTGGCTGTACGTCATAAACGACAGTGAGCGATAAACACGACTGGACAGTGAGGGGGCTCCAATGATAAATGACCTGCTATCCTCGACGCGTGTCAGACTTGTCAAGCTTCAAGTTTTCGAATGACCCTCCTCCAGATATTGACGGCGCGGGCGTAAGTATGGTATACTTGCTGTGTGGGATCGTCGACTGTAACTATTAATTTGGTTTTATAACACCGGTTACTAAATACCTAAGTTTTTGCAGCAGTCAAGGAAGAGATGCAAGTGTGTGGCTTACGAATGTCTTCCACGATTTAGACTTGAGCCCCGACTACGGGCAGTCGGGTGGTGTACGTGACTTAGGGGTTAAGCCTCATCTAGCAGAACAGAATCGTATTCTTCCATTATCGTATCCTTTTCTATCGCTTAGAACCGTTATTTGCTAGAACGAGAAACAGAGCTGCCGAACGCATCGTCGATGCTGATGATGAAGTTCAACCCTCAGGTATTCGGATTTCATACAAGCCAACACATCGAATATACAACGTCAGAGAATACACTAAACCCATGACGGAGATACTGGACCATGAAAGTGCTTATTAAGCTAATATTCATAATCCAATTTAATCTCTCAGTCAACAGTTTGCTACTTATGTAGATAGGATGTAGGTAATTCAGTGTGAATAGTAACCCTCACGATGAGAGGAAACGACAAGGGTTAAATAAATATCAGTTCAGTACGAATATAAGTCGGGAAATGGTCGGAAAATGGGTATTGTGTCTTTTTTATAGGCCCACTACCTATAAGGAAATTGATGCTACGGTGTGAATAGATTTTTTCAATATCATGTAAAATTACTCATTTATAACCACACAAGATATAAGTTCTGTAGATGATCAAATTTATTTTTGGAAAATTGGATCTGATGTGGCTTATTTAGCTCGTTAAACTAAAAGTATTTGGATACCTAATGACATTTTCACGATAAAATAACAATAGAAAATAAAGTATGATGATAATTGGTTTTGGATGGTGCTGGTTTTTCAAAGATGGTTGCCATTAAAACTTTCAAGAAAATTATCTCAAATGGAATGACATGAAGATGAAAGGGATTTGTTTGCCTAATAGCTTTTGCGCAACTTCGCCCGCGTGTATTTTCTAAACCTGGGATATAAAGTATATTTTATCCTTTTTTTTTAGGATGTGAAATCAACAAATGACTCCTCCCTCTCTGGACGGAGCAGAAGGGAGTGTCAGACTGGTACTGACTGAATCCCATCCGTGTTCCTTCTGAGCCCTTTGTGTATTTTATCCGTGTGTAATCCATCCAGACGTAAGTAACAAACAACTCTACATAGGACACAATTTTTTTCACCCCCATTTATTTATAATATTTTTTTATTTTATTTATAATATATTATATAATATTGATATTACACCTAAAAAAGTGACCAATTTATTATAGTAAACAAACAAAAGATTACATAAATATCTAAACGGAATATCGAAATCATAATAAAAAACTGATATTTTGAATTTTTTTTGGCGAGTCAAATTATCCTGTGACGGTCAATGTTGAAACAAAAAATGCTGTACCCGTTTAGAAGTTGATTTGTTTTTTTAAAGTCAGTATCGAATAATATAACAAAATACAGAAACACAATCACAAACAAATTATAATTTTGATTAACCCGTATTACTGGCCACGGCACAATGAATAACAATTCACCAATAACAGAATTCATCAGGTTTAGCCTTGAAACTGGTAATCCAATCAACTGTTCGATTCAGATTGAGGAAATTGGAGTCAGTTAACATTGTCCCGACTATTGCACAAATATTTTGATCACGTTTGCGCCAAACTGTGCGTAACTGTACTTTGGTAGCGACGGCAGTTTCTAAACTTAACTGGGATTTTCGTTGATGATGCGTAAAAACGTTATACGAATAGGAAATTGTCTGTTTAATGGGATTTCGGGATTATTTTTTACAAATATGTATGCTTAATTTCCAGTGTATCCAAAAAATACATCACCTTTGTTTTAGGAACTTGTGTATTCGTAAAAGGAAAAGGTTCAATCGAGACCTGGATTCTCAGAAACTGCAGGATTCGCCAAACACAGAAGTGAAAATGTAACATAGAGTTAAAAGCTTGACATATTCCATGTATTTTAAAATCTATTTCTTCCTAAAAACTTTTCAGAATGCAGATAACATGTCTCAAAGGAAAAATAAATTGGGTTTTCACAGTTGCCCCCCCCCCCTCCTCTCCTAAATAATTCCCACTAAGGGATATTCTCGGAAACGGATCCAAATAATAATATCTTAAAAGGGTATAACTACTGTAATCCTAGACGAAAACTAGGGTAATAAAATCAGCCTTAATATTCCCAGTTGTAGTCAGTGACCGAAAAGTCTGACAACCAGTCAGTTAAGTAAAAGGAGGGTATCGTATTACCCAGTACTAACTGGATTATGAAGGTTAGATAGGCAGCTGCTCCATGTAAAACTGGACGGTGAGACTGGAAGCCGACCCCAATAAAGTTGAGAAAAGGCTAGACAGATGATGAACGATGAAACAATGTCCCACAACGGGGAACATTCATCATCTGGCTAGGAGGTTGATGAATGTCTTCAAAGGTTGAAGATCCCGTACGGCTGTTTTTATTCAGCCTCGAGCTCCTCCACAAGGCTTCATAGTTTTGAGCAGTTAATATAGATACAGTGTGTCTACATCAGCCCACTAGACAACCGTCACTCGTGATAGCTCATAAAAGATCGCACATAGGCCCTTTCAAACCTGAAGCATAAAATACTTTCTAACGATGTGATAAAGATTACTTTATTCTAAATTGAAGACACATTAGGCGAAGTACCCTGGGCTTTTAGCTTAATGGTTAAAGCTACGCGTTCGGCTCGATGCCGTTAGCGAGTTATTAATACCAGGAATTACCCAGATTTCTTATTATACTGGCTATTCACAACCCTTGCTTGATTTCAGCGCCGTTTAAAAACGGATTTAGATAATTTTATTTTATTTGAACGTGTTTTTAGGGTTGGTTTGTTGCCTTTGATTACTGTTTTGATGGGATTTTTATTTGCGGTTTGGATTCTGATCGTGATGTTCTTGTTTGTGAATTGGGGTGGTTAATCAAACATTGGAGTTAAATTAATTATATTTTGAGAATAATTGCGTGTATTCTTTATTGTTAAATAATGAAGTACAGTAATCCTATGATCTGTTTTTTTTTCAGAACTTGTAGTTTTGTTTTTAATATGGTAAAAACCGAAGTCTTATAACGGAATAAGGCACATCGTAAATGAAACTGAAAAAAATAAACGTTAGAATAAAGAAGGGTTAAACCAAGAGGAAAAATTGTATGGCCCTTTTGTAATTTCTAACAAAGGGAAGTTGAATTACTCTGGAGATACTTTAAAACGATAATAAATTGAGCGCATAACAATACCATTACTTCCTGTTGGCTTGATTAATTGTTGAGCTCACAATACAATGTCGCCCTAAGACATCTAGGCGGTTTTAGGGACCAAGTAATTATAATCTTGATGCATAAAAGCCCTTTTGGAATTGGTAAGCTCGTTAGGGGAGGAGAAAAGAATTTCTTCGACAGTGTTTTTGCTATTAAATGGCTTTTTATCTTGGTATGTTGTTTTAATTTGTTCATAAATGCTATATTTTCTATGAGTCGCCTGAATAATTTGATCTTATTTCAACATATTTTGATCGAATTCTATAAATTTTCACTCACAAGCAACAAAGTTTTTAAACATACGAATTTGTTGCTGGAAGCGATCAGCTATCGATCCTGAAAATAACAGTGTTTTCGAAAACGATGTCCTTCACAATAACAAAACAGTGATGAGAGATGAACCTGCAAGAAAGTTTTCTTGCCCGTTCATCTCCATAGGAAACAGTTCAAACGAACCAGATACCTGACGTTTCATAAGAGCCCACACATAAGTCATGAGAAAAAAAAAAAATTGGAAGACAAAGCAACCCAAACATTGATTGAAAAAATCCATCAAATCCGTCATACCCTGCCCCAATAAACTAAGCAGAGTAATTCCTTAAGAGGGAGAGCCGCATCCACCTACTCGTTAACTAAAGACTCAACCGACGCTGATACATCGAGGTCTAAGCGCTTACCACGATCACTAGCACTTGATTGAGTGTCCCTGTTTATCCTGCAAGGGAAATGAGCGTGATAATTTATGGGCAAAGTTGTATCTTTACGTTATCAGTGTTTGGAGGTCACTTAGAGGTTGAATTAAGATGTTGCCAGTCACGAAAGTGAAATGGGGCTGCTGTTCACAAGACAGCTAATTAAATGAAGGCAATATTTAGGGCTGGACTCCACCGAAGCGGAGACAAGAAGAGAGGATATGTGAAATACCGAAATAAAAATACCGAAATATATAACGAAATTCTTTTAAAAAAAATATAATAAAAACAAAAATCAGTATTTTTGTTTGTAAACCACGAAAAGAATTTCTTTATTTACACTTCTGGTCTCCACTTAGCTTTAGTGCAAAAGGTTGAGCAGAGAGAAGAGGAGATGTCTCGTAATTCTTTAGGCCAGCGGAGACGAGAAGAGACGAGAGCGGCGAGCAGTGAATGGTGTGCTGTGAGCGGTGTGCGGTATTATAAACTATATTACTTTGACATATAGTATGGATACCTTTTTTTTTCTTTTTTTTACGTTTGGGAAATCATCAAATGACCCCTCCTGCTCTGGGCGGAGCGGAAGGGAGTGTCAGACTTGTACTGGCTAAAACCCATCCATGTTCATTCTTAGCGCTTTGTGGGCCACGGTATCTCTTTCGAACAGTCCCGCAGCCTTGGCAAGCATCGGACCCCTTCCGATTTGCGGACATCTCCTTGAGGCGCGCGTGGAACACGAACGCGCCGTCGACACGGCCTGTCGTCATATAAGACGGACGGACGGTGAGCTAGCCCATTACTCACCGTCCACAGGCCCGCAGAAGATAACTTACCACCAGTTGAAACCAAAAGGTGGAATAAAATACCTACACCCCCCCACATTCTGAAATGTGGGGGGTTCAGAATGATGTACCGAGTACGTGGTAACCGTTTTCACGTCAATGTCCCTACCACTCCGTATAAGCCTTATTATTCTACTGATTATTCCTACATTTAGTATGATGAGTTGACGACTACGATACTAAAATGGTTTCGGTTTCACCTGCATTTGACATATCACACAAAGGCCAACAGACAAACAGGTAACAATCCCATTAAAACTGTTTCAACGCGTTGCATTCCAACAAGACAATTACGAATTGTGGAATAGCGCAATATAAAGCGTAAACTTATGTCAATTTACGCAATCATGCAGAGCTATTGCGTTTAAATTAAATATCCGTTCTAATATGGGGATTATATGCAATTTAAGTTTATTTACAGAAAAATACCTACTTTGAAAGAAAGAAAATAAGTTTATTTGGCTCATGCCACAAGTACACACAACATTAAACAAAAATTAACCAGAACTTCATAAATTTAAACAAAAGTAAAAAGGGGAAATTATTGTGTTTCTAACTAATAACAATTAAATTACTTGTAACATGATTATTTCTATGTTTTTAGGGTTCCGTACCTCGAAAGGAAAAAACGGAACCCTTATAGGATCACTTTGTTGTCCGTCCGTCTGTCTGTCTGTCAAGAACCTTTTTCACGGGAACGCGTTGAGGTATCAAGCTGGAATTTATATCAAATACTCAGGTCTCCCTTAGAACTGTGAAAAAATAAAACTTCTAAGCCAACGCAATCAAAAGATACAGCCATTTATGCCACTCGCAAGGGAATCAAAACCTACAGGGTACTTCCCGTGAACTCAGAATCTTGAAATTTGGTACGAAGCAACGTCTTATAGCACAGATAAAGGAAAAATTGCGAAAACCGTAAATTTATATACCTACAGGTTTGAACGGAACCCTGGGTGCGCGAGTCCGACTCGCACTTGGCCGGTTTTTTGTTCTTATGAGTAATTTAACTACATGACTTAGAGCTCATTTCATTTAAGACAAAAAACGGTGTAGAATTATAATTTTACCGCATTCAAATCTGGTTAGATTTTACCAAGTCATCTTTTTATCTCTTACAACCAGCTGTAGTGTTGCTCTTTCTTCAAAACCCTACAAAACTACGTCTGTATTGAAAAAATGAACAAAATTTTCACAGCATTTTACACGAGCCGTGTGCACAAATTTATGATAGCTGTGTCACTTTCATAAGACTCAAATTTTAAAACTAAACGACACTAGAGAACATAGTTTTTCCTGACAATGCTGGAAACGAAGAAGAAAGGGGAGACCGATTTGTCTGCTCATAAACACCCACCCGCAATTACTTCAGTTTATCCATGATCATGGCATTTGCAACATCGCCGAAATGTTGGGAACTCAAAACAAATAATAAACATGGTAAATATCCCGTTACAAGTGTTATTGATAATGCTGGAGAGTTGTATTTTTAACTTTTTTTCTCTGAATCAGATCTCTAAACTGAAGTACACACAACGACACATCCAGATATACATTTCTAGTATAACATGGCCTCGCATTGCAAAGATTTCCAATACAAAAAGAGATCAGTATAAACTGGTTTTGTATTGCTTGATTGGTCGCCGCGTAGTAATATCTATAACAGATTATCCAGAACATCAAAAGTTACTTTGTAACAAGCGATTTCTGCCAGCCTTCGAAAAAGCTCCTAATATTCCTTCATATCGCCAGGTTTCCTAGAAAGCAAGGTAAGTGTGTTAACACTACTTTTTCGTAAGAGTGTCAGTAATTAGGGGTCCATAATTGTATATATTATTTTTTATTTGACCACCTGTTAAGTGTACATTATGGATGCAATAAATTATTTGATTAGATTTAATATCGTTGTGTTGAGCATAATTGCCACTACACACTGTAGTTGCTCCCTTAGGAAAAAAAAGTGAACTGGAAAATTTAATAGTGGTAGTTGTATCACTGCTGTAATACATTATTCAAAAACATCCTTAGTCTGTTTTAAGTTTTTACGGTTTTTATCTAAACCACACACGGGTACCTACACAGATTCGTCTGCTCCTAATTATTTATTTTCCATCCACCAGAATTCTCCAGTCATCCCGCGATCATGGCGCTTGCAATAGCGAAATTTCGGGAACTCAAAACAATCAATAATCAGGGAAGATATTAAGTAAGTTATAGTATAAGTTTACATCCTTATATATTACATGCTTGTAAATTAAGGCCTCATTGACATTGGTGATACTTTTATTGGCAACTTACTTATACTACTCCGTCAAGAAAGTACCGGGAAACGATCAACAATACACAAAATATTATTTATTAATCCAAAGTTATTTTATCGCCTTCAAAGTACGCTGTTTTAGTTAGATCATATCTAGTGTGTATTGCGAATTTCGTAATGGACATAAACATTTAGTTCGATGTTTGTCTTAAATGCATCGCCGCCAATAGAATTTCGGGTTTCTCCCAGAAAATGCTACAGAAGGCCAATACTCATTAGATATGATCTAACTAAAAACAGCACCGTCTTTAATCTAAATAAAAGATGCTACTCAAACTCCGCGCCAAAATGGAAAACGGTATTTCCAAACTAATATTTTCTTTTTTACAAAAATTGAATTTGGAACCATAAACAAATCACCCATTCCCGATACTTTTTTGAATTCAGTCAAAAAAGTAGCGGGAATGATTTGTTTATGGTTCCAAATTCAATTTTTGTATTTTTAGATTATTATTTGTATGATTCTTAGAGAACGTTACAATATTTTTTATCATTTGGCAACCCTAGGTAGAGGCATGAAAGGGACTGCGGAGCTAGGTATCGCCTATCAGACCTCTCCTAGCTGTCTAGTTCCTTAAGACTGCTTGGCTATCGATGCAGGAACTAGGGGTACTTGAGATCAGCCTTGGCCGCGTGGCTACCTAGCTCAGAACCTGTGCAAGGTACTAAATGACTGCAGGCGTATTTACACTGAAACTGTCTCACACATAAGCGTTTACACAGAATAATTCATTCCTATAATTACTTATCAACCAACTTTCTTTCCTTGTCCCACCGAAGAATAAAACAGTTATGATAAATAAATATCCACTATTCCCCTCTAACTTTTACTAGCGCCCTGTTTATTGTCCACGAGGTTATCTCCCGTCGGGAGGTTCCGGCCCTTCATACATAATTCAGCGATGGTCGGTCATCATACGCCCATATCGGGTCGAATGTGGCCCACACTTTATTGCTTATTTTTCTCCTCTAAATATTATATAATGATGCTTTCAGTTCCTTAGCTTGATGTCTGTTTGTTGGATTTGTGATTTGTTTACATCCGTAACGTAAAATCACGCCTGTAATCAGTTAGACAGAGGTGTACCAACTCGTACACCTACATTTCGTCTGTTATGTTAAAACGATTAAAATTTTAAAAATAATGCCTTTTGTGTGCGCTGTCGTACTAATGGTCATTGTTTAATTAATTGCTCTCAACCTCGTACATAATATTTTTATAAATATTTTCTTAGTTTTCTTTGTTATGACATTGTTTACATCGAACTTGTCAGCTGTCATTTACTTTTATTTTTAATTGTACTAACCCAAACTCTCTATGAAGGTTTCATTTAGATTATATATTACTAAAAATTATTATCATCAATTCGTCAGTTCAATTGTTGTTTTTGTAAGATTTGCTGTCTAAAGAAATTCTGAGTTATATTTATAAAAATATAGTCCCATGTAATAGGCGAGCCAATTGCCATCAACCGGGCACAAATACAGACTCCGTGGCGGCTACTGAGAAATTACTAATGGAAAAACCCATAAGATAGATGGATAGATAAATCATTTATCCAATGCACACAAAATACATAAAAAAACACACAGAAGCACAATTAAATGACACAGATTACATAAATACACCTATATAAAAACAAGGTGCGCATATACAAAAAGAAAAAAAAGACATATTTACGAAGCAATTATAGTAACACCATGACATACTTCAAATAAAATAACGAGTATACAAGGTGCGGTGTGCGTCTCAAGGTTGCACCATATGGTAGTCCAGCTCAGTACGTGTCAGGCATGTACCTGACTCTGATATTCTGCTGGATTCCTGTAGTGACATACGGACGTCGAGCAGACGAGATAAATTGGTGTAGTGTGTGAAAGTGAAAGTGTTATTTATGCGCGGAGTGAATTTATATAAAACTAGCTGTTGCCCGCGACTTCGTTCGCGTGAATTTTATGTGTTTTTCAGGGATAAAAGTAGCCTATGTCCTTCCCCACGATATAATCTATCTCCTTGCCAAATTTCATAACGATCCAATCAGCGGTTTAGTCGTGAAAAGGTAACAAACAAACAGAGTGACTTTCACATTTATAATATTAGTATGGATAACACTTCGCTAAACCTGGAAATCGAACCGAGGACTTCATGGTCAGCAATCGCGCTTGATTGAGCGTGATTTCATTTACTTGAGTGTAAATAAAATACCATCAACATGCACTAGGCCCGCGTAATGGATCATGCTCCTATGGTAAAGGGAAGACCTATGTCCCAGCAGTGAGACCGTTATGGTATATTGTGCTTATGCTGATTGTGAATACGCATGTGAGGAAATCAGAGAAACGTCGTACTTAGGTAATTAAAGTTTGTGATGGAATTGATTGATATTCTTCCTGGTGAAAGTAATCTATTACTAGCATAATACTTTACGCACAACATACAGGAAAAGTGCCTTACGTTGTAAATTCAATTTTGACCGTTATCGCATTAAAAATCTGTATTTTTAACCGGCATCGTTCACCTGAGAGTCAGGGACTATAAAAAGTTAATTGAAGTCGTAGAAGCTTTAGTAAATATCCCCAGGCAATCTTTGACAGAAGAGGAAGATGAAATTCAAACAAGACTTCGCAAAACAGTAAGAAATTGACACCAAACTATCATTTCATTAAAACTGAGTAACTAAAATCGTACCACAATACTATTCCAATTTATGAAAGGAAAACAATACGTAGGAATTTCTGTTAGTGGCAACACTAACACAATTTCCTACTGAATGCGCTTTGTAATAGTTCACATTGCCATTTCAAAAATGGTGACCTCAACACTGCAGACAATCCATTTGCCTAGCTTAGAACGCAACCAATAAAAGCCATAACTATCGAGCAATACCGGTCAGTTCGCAGACTCGAAAGTTCACAATAGATTCACAAAAACCGCCGACCAGTTGTGCGAAACTGGTAGTTTTAGTTACGAGTCGAATACGAAACGACTAGTTTCGAAATGACAGAAATAGAACGCAGAGAGGACCTATCTTTTTAAAAGTAGCCGTTGAAAAAAAAAAAGTCACGTTCCCTTTTCAAAAATGCCAAGCGAGCCAAGTTGATTAAACAAAGCCAAAATTACTGGCCAGTTCGCAGATTCGCAGAATAGCCCTACAAAAAACCCCCTTAAATGCGGTTGAGCTCCGCGAAATATCCGGGTGTGTGTACGAAGTGCAGTGAATTTTCGCCCGGCTCCCTTGTTTCCTGTGATGAACATTAACCTGCTCAAAAGCTGAAACGGTTCTCCTGTTTTGAAAGCTCCACTCCAATGAAACTTTTGTTTTTCGGCCAAAAAAATGCGCACGACCCATTTCGACGCAACGGCTGCAATTATGTTGGTTCCTATTAAATTTGGGATTGGATATTTGGCGGGTTCTAATATTTTTTCCGAAACGAATGTTGTGTTTGTTAGAAAGTATTTAATGAAAGTTAAAATTTCTTATCACGTGCTTTACAAATTCTATAAAACTTTTTCTTAGAAAAAAAAATCTTCATTTTCAGTATGAATAACCTGGTTAGCTGAAAAAGTTTTTCTACAAAATCTCTACACTCTACAAACAAAAACTATTTCCTCTGACTGATGAAAACAAATGCAGACAATAGTCCTATTTTTCTAAATGAAGTTTTAAAAACGTTAAAGTTTTTGACGGCACGGTTGGCGCAGTGGTTGAGCGATCGACTGCTGCGCTGCGTGTCGCGGGTTCGATCCCCGCACGGAACAAATATTTGTATGGCCTACAGATAGTTGTTCCGGGTCTGGCTGTTTGTGTATGTGAGTTTAAATGTTTGTAAACGCACCCACGATACAGGAGAAATTCCTAGTGTGGGGAAACGATTAAAAAAAAAAAAAACTGAGGTTATAACTATAATAAGAATCGAGGAAATTAAAAGCTCTTACTATCATCGCATTCAAACGTTCACATCGAACGCAGCTTCGAACAATGCGAACCCAAATATCGGTCTCTAATTTGCATGCAGACCTTACTACTACAGCCTCTAATTTCGCAGCCCATAACTCACACGCGGTCATACCAACATGACAATCAACAAAACGTAGTCCTCGAACCGCCGACCAAATGCGACGTTGCAAAGGGTTTCTTTACTCTATTCGTGGTATCGCAATAACCAATGGTCGTCGAATAATCACTTGCTAACCTACAATTCTGAACCTTAAACAACAAAGTACAAAGTGAAAATTCCTCTGAGCAGTTGAGGGTTCGCCCCTCACTATATTTACGGGCCTAACACTGCCATCGAGATAGTAAACATAGAGTAGTGGCGGTGCGTATCGATAAAGGTTTATCGAATTTATCCATTAACTTGTGTGTTTTGGCGCTAAAATCGTTCAAGTATATGGTAGTCAAACAGAGATTTGTTCAACATTAATCTCTATGGAAATGTGGGGTTAAGTTTGAAGTATGAATAAAACAAGCTTTAGCTGAATGATGTGCTCGTTAGAAAACTAACAACAATACTTCTCCGCAGAAATGTTTTTGCTTTGTAAAATACTGGTATTCAGATGCTTCCGGTTAGACTCGAAGCCGATCCCAACATTGGGAAAGTCTAGGCAGATGATGACGTCTGTATGTACTTATGCTTGTATACCTACCTACGCAAGTACATTTAAGGTTGACTGATTAATACTCCTAGTCTCAATCGCATTGCTTACTGAGATATAATAGGGATTGATTGCGCCAGTATCTAAGCTCTGATTAATTCACAATACCAGGTGATATAGCTACGATAGTGTCAAATTTCGGGTCGGTTTCTGTATAGCCGTTTATTGTAATCCCATCAATTGTATTTGGTTCTTGATGAGGAAGTGAAAACGGTTGTTTTGTGGTATTGTTAGTACAAAGATGTTTAGTTACATTAATAGGTACACACGAATCATTCCCGCTATGTCGATCCCCGTTACGTCGAATCGAGTTTTTAGCTAGCTAGTAACATCAAGAACAGAGTGTTATTTTTGTTATTGTTGTTGTTAATGTTCCAGTTTTGTGTTCCTTTGGGTTAACGAAACCCATCTGTAATCAAAGGTTGTCTGTGCACAACACCCTAAATGAGCAATATTTACATACACAAATGATTTATTTCCAAAATTAACGATATATCACGATGTTTTTTTAAAAATAGACTAAGCGAATCATGGATGACGTTAATACTTCTGACATAATCAAACATTAAATCAAGATATCGTGCTACTAATAGGACAAAAGGAAATTATAACCAAAACGGAACCACTTGCCAGAAGTGGTGGTGGTTGTCACAAATGCGAATTCTCCCGGTCCAATAAGGAAAGACGGTAAAATATTATTTGTTCACATGTCAGAAAGCCGACAGACAAAAGCACTTACCGTGTTATCTTTTACCAAATTCACTCTTTATTTACTTATATTATTAATAAGCTTGGTGGCCATGTAATGGTGTCGCTACAATTTGAGCATTAAGTATTTTATTGTCTTCGAAAATAAAATGGTGAACTCTCATTACCACTGAATATTGGACAGTTGTCGTAAGGATTGTATCATTGCATAATATAATTCCTTAAAATAAGTTAATGCACGCAAATTTCTTGCAAAACTTAAAGGCTCTTTCAAACAAGCGCGACGAGACTTCTTCCATCGTTTCATAGACGGCGCTTTAGTACTTTTTGTTGTAAGTTTCTCTTCACTACGGAGTAAAGGCGGAAATACACTTACGTGTCGTGGCGTGTCGTGACGCGCCAGAAGCATACGGTTTCATACATCGTTGCGACACGACACGCCATGCAAATATGTCCCTAACCATATTAAATGTATGAAACCGATTTTCTTCTGGCGCGTCACGACACGCCACGACACGTAAGTATGTTTCCGCCTTAAGGCATGAAAATACATAAAAACAAACTTGTGCACCATAATATTTCTCGCACTGATGGCCGATCCCTGCTGCGATTGGCCGCAAGGGACATTTAATACCAATAGTGCATCAATAAAACAAAAGAAAATCGTATAATGTGTTGTGTAAATATATGCGCTAGATTACTTTCTCATGCTAAAGTTCCGTGAGCATATTCACTACTTACTATCCAGCTGGTATGTTATTAGTTAATTAGTACAATTGACCGGAAGTCAGTTCATTACTTGATTGAAATCTAGCAAGTGAGTGAGTGATGAGGTTTTATACGACGGCAGAAATTAAACCCTTGTATTATGTTAAAGACTTGACACATAAAAGTTTGCAAAAACACCAAGTCATATACAAAACATGGTGTTTTGTATTTTATTCTCTTTACGTTTTTATTTCACAAACCAAATGAATACATTAACAAATTATAAAATGGAATAGAAATTCGAAAGTGGATAGATACCCTTAGTGGATAAACCTTTAACTCTAAAGTGGATAGACCTTTTTAGATTTAAGTAAAATTTATATTATATTCAGATTGTATGATTTATTAATAATATACTAGAATTTTATGTTTTTGTCACTATAGTGAATGCTGCGTATACCTATATAATAGGCGTACATACCAGCACTTTTATTTTAATTTTATTGTTTTTTGTAATAAATTGTATGTATTGCTGTTGGTGTACCTAATAAATAAATAAATAAAAAAAAAAACTTCATGATTTATTTCAAGGTTTTGACACTAAGTTAAAGCTTCCAAGATGTAAGTAGTAAGTTTGGAAGCGGGATTTAAACTACCACCAATTTTGACAACGTAATCTTATCTTATAAAATCTGGTTCAAAAAATTGAAAAAATAAAGTACTAGCTAAAACTGGGATACCAATTTAACGATATTTTACCCATTAATAAACGCTACAATAAAAACCAAGCTTTTTACATAAAACTGGATATGTTTTTAAATTCAAACTTGTTTTACAACAAAAAATATAACAACAACATGAAGCTATTAGGGTAGCTGCTCGCTTCATCGTCCACTCGTGTATATTGACCGTTTTTCCGCATTGCAATGGCACGCACGTAGGGTGAGCGCACTAATCGCCAGTGTTCACTATTGTCATCACGATGACTATTTCTACACGTGGTAATATGAATCCGGGCATAGAAAATATTAACTAGAAAATATGAAGAAGAACAACAAGGAGAAGAAGGGAAGGGAATAAGAGAACTTACGATCCTGTTCGTAACGAGATTGCTTAACTTAAGATTGCAACTCAAAACTGATAAACATTTAGTTTCTGAACAAACGAGCCAGTCGAACGAGGCATACTTATTAGTTTAACTGAAAGAGTGACTCAAATTTGCATTAAAATAAATGCATAATGATAACTATGACACAAAACCACCAAAAGTGGAGAGATTTCAAAGAGGCTACTCAGCATTGGGTGGCCAAAGAAAATGAAACCATGACTATCGACTTTTTAGTGTACAGGTAGACTTGGCCTAGGTATAGAATGTACGAAACTTTGGTTACAAAATTGTAACCAATTACACAACAACTGATCTTGATGGCGGTTATTGACTGAAGACAGCTTTGCCGCTTGTCGTAATTTTCATGAGCGAACTGGCGCGACTTCAACGTTCTGCGCAGTTATCATATAATGATCAAACCATTTCTATCATTATCCATTCTACTTATATCACTAGTCATCCCAAGATGCATATCTTAGTTTCCCTTACAAAACCCGCGGGACATAAATAATTCCAGTTATTTCCTGCTATAATAAAACGAACATTACTTGACTAGTGCTACAAACAAAAGAACATAGCTGCAAAGCCTTTGGGACGACCTCAAAACGGGTAAAGTATAGGCTTACAGACGTCTTTAATTATAATCCGAAGTACTTAAGTTAAGCTATTCTGGGTATTTAGTCGAATTTAGTACCTACCTATTAGTTTTCTAAGTGTTTGTGAACGTAATCCGAACGCTTGTACAACTGTCACGAGCACTAATGTATGAATACACATGGCAAAAATAAAAAGCGATTCTCTCGTGAAATATCGGTTTCAATTTTGAGATAAGGTCTATTTCAGAATGGTATGTCTCCCACAATACTATGTTCCTGAAAAGGTGTATCGTTAATAAATTCAGTAGGATGAAATCACCTTAAAATTTACTACGTGTGTACATATTAATGCTCTTGACTTTACATTTTAACGGCTTGCACTAAAACTCATTAAATCATAAGCTCGCCCATCCATTAAAGATTGACAGTTTTTTTTTTTAAATACTTAAAGTCAAAGTATTTTATTTGTTGAACATAGGTAAAATGGTACATGGTATAAAAAATTGGTGTTGTATCACTATGTTTTGCCTTGCAAGGCGTACAAATTAGGTATAAAAACTACGAAACAAACTAAATAAAACTGTTTCAAACAAGTAACGTCGTAAACAAGATAGAATAACAAGTGGATTGGACATTTTTTTTATTTTATGCTTGTATCATCTAAGAACTCATTGATAGAGTAGTAAACCTTTTCAATCGAGAATTTCTTAAGTTGCGATTTAAAATGGTTTATGTTGGTCATGCTTTTTAAAGTTTTTGATAGTTTATTATAAATCTTTGGACCCATGCCGAGACAACTCTTTGAGAAAAGTGCAGTATTATGTTTTTTACTGATATACGCATTTATCGACTCATAGTGCCAGCAGGCCTTAGTTCACAAGTGTGTACTGCGTGTATACAAGGTGTTGTTTTACAATCTCGTCAAACAAGGAGGTAACTATGCCAATGATTCTCGACCCGAATCAATAATAAAATGGGTAGGTATTTTTTTTCTTATTTACGGAAATCGGTAAGTGTATAAACCACCCGAGTTTCAAACGCGGCCCGTCCGATCCTCGCCCTATAACCGAACTTTTACACATACAAACAATCTCAAACGTTTATTCGATCACATCTTATTCCCTAAACCACGTTAAGGGGTTTACTTACTAACTTTAATCAATAATAAAAGCAGTGTTTCTTAATAAAATTAACTAGGAACCGTTTTTTTTTTTTTTTTTTTTATGTATGGCATCTCGCAATTCAGCCTCTGAGGCTGGCTACTGCTTATCCGGTCTAATCCTATGGATGCCTAGAATTTAAGGCCTCCAGCTAGGGCAGCAAAATTATCTGAGTTAAGCGACAGCTCGCTAAGGGCACCCCCTGCGGGGTTCGGGCCTCGGCTTAGGGTGTCGCTTGGGGAGGGCAGCAAAGGGACAGGCTGGATCTGAGTACTAGGAACCGTAATTTATATCGATTATTTATGTCTTTTCAGACAACCTCCTGCATTTTGTCGTGGATGCAAAACAACACCTTGTGTAATTGGAGCTAGGTATTAATGAGAATCTAAAGTGACCTCAACAAGGTAAGGTTAGGGTAATTTGAGCATGTACACCGAACCGACGGAAAATGAATCTCTGTCCAACTAAACCGTTATTACATTAAATAACATTGGCTTTCCTATCTTTTATCCTGACAAAGTGGCCTTCGAGGCATTAGGTTTATTTTTTAATGCATGAAAGCTGCATTAAGCAAAATACTAGGCTGCTTAGTCCTTGTTCTCAGCACCAAAGGAACTAATGTCATATGTCAATGGTCTAATTTCCGACTAAAGGGCAAAGTACTGCGTAATTTCGAAATTAAAAGAAAGTAACAGAGTATCTTCCTTTTATTTTATGTTCATGTTTTTGCCATAACTGACAACCTCGATCGCTTCTCACAACTTTCCTACGCGAATTATCAAAGTATGACTATATCAAACTTTAAAATATTAATAACCAAGACATGGCCAGTTAACCATCAGCTTATACCGCTCAAACAACTGTTAAAAACTCTTTACTGGTTATTCCGTTCCTCGTTATTTACGCTTAAACTTGTACTGGCGGAATTACCCGGTGAAGTTAAGCTGGATGATTGCGTTTCGCTCGCGGTGAGTCCGGGTTTCTGTGTCAAATGCACGGTTCAGCCCGGATTTAAGTATCAAACAACTGAAGCAACCCGATTTAGAGACCACAGATGTACAATGTGTGGAGACAAACTATATAAGCTTACGTCTAATCTTGAATGTGATCCTTATTTTAATGAAAGGAGGTTTAAATGTAAGATTATATTTCGCGTGGTTCTTCTTTTTGAAGGATTAGCCGTTTGGTCTTAATATAAGTATAAGTCCTAATACTTATTAGTTGGATTTAATATCATAACATACCTAAGACTATTTTCTGCAGACTAATTCAAGTTAATTATGTCTTTCAAAAGGCTTCTGCTACTTATCTAAAGTCAAAAATGTACAGTTATTATTTTAAAGAGCTACAGTACTCCAGACATTTTTATGCAGAACTCCGATATAAAAAGTTAATGAAGCATGTCCAAGCGCGAGAAGATCATTAAAAACAAGTGTCCGTTGTCAAGTTTCCCTCGGAAAGTTACTGTTCCCACTAACCGCAATGAAATTAATCAGAAGATAAAATGCAGAGGAAGGAAAGAGTTTCCTAACTTCCCCATTTAATGGCTTACAATGACCGGATAATTGGATTAAATGGAAGGTAATTCAGCTATTTTGCGCTGAGTTTTGTGGCGCCATTGTAGTGGTGTTGTTTTGTAGGTATTTGAGTTAACAATCCGTTTATTATCGGTTTATTTATAGTAGCAGTTATAGTTAGATATATGAAAAGACATCCCTTGACATGTCAGAGTCTATCTACATAATACATACATAAGTAATTAGATATTTATCAAACTTAAGAGCGTTTACGCCTTACGGCATTTCAAACAAAATTTCAAGTCCTTATTTTTCGATTTGACTTAACAAATTTTAATGAAACTTTAGACGCATAAGCAGGATACCCAGGTCTAAAAAAATACTTGAGAAGATTTAAAAAAAAATGTGTTACAGCAAAATTAAACCGATTTTATATAATCCATAAAAACAGAAATTTCCTTTTTTTAGAGTCATTTCAAAAATGTTCTCTTCTATCTTTTTAGACCTATGTATCCTGCTTATAAGTACAAAGTTTTATTTATATCGGTTCAGTCGTTTTGGAAAATATAGACTTGAAAGTTTGTATGAAATGCCAAAAGGCATAAACGATCTACAATATGTTAACAAATTGAAACGGATTTACGTGACATTTCGTTTCTTCTGATGTATGATGGATGTTAGTAATGCATTGTAAGTTTAGGCCACACGTAAATGATAACATTTTGAACTTCACATTCATTTCATTGGCCTAACGTAGCAAGGAGTTTCACTAGAATAAGAGGCCAGCTTATACCTGTTTCGTTACCAATAATGATAAATAAAATACTCACTAGGATTGACAGCATGTCCTTCGTCGACGACGTTCATCGAAAGGTGGAGGAACACCAGCAAAGTGGCTGACAACTGCAACAAAGAAACAAGAATATTATTGTCTGCTAGGGGGTATTATAGTTGTCTAAGCTTTTTTTGGCGCTTGAACAAAATCGAAACCAACACCGCCATCTTGTATTTTCAATAAACATTTGACGAAAGCTCATCAACAGCACCCCTCTACCAATGTTTTTGTATCACTGTGTGAATGATATTTAGGGGCATTAGGAACAGGGTGTAAAGTTCCTCGATACTCCTTAGAAAAGGGAGGATCCTCCGGCCAGAGAGGTGTTATGTCTGGCGGGCAACTGCCCGATAGATGTTATCGGGTTTCTCTATATATACTAAAGTCGATGTAAACTTTGCTTGCGACTTGTAGGAAATTGATGTTAGTTCCTCCGTCGCATCATAGATGGCGCTGTAGTGCTTTTTGTAGTATGTTGCTTTTTGTGGTCGCTACAGATACAATAATGCTTTTTTTTTGCATTTTCTGCCAACCATATCAAGCTGCTAATTTTCTCGGGTAATTTCTGTCTGACATAGGATAGCTTCATGCAGAATCTAATTTTAGACATTTAAAAAAGGCCTCCATCTTTCAAAGCAGTGCGAAGTGCTATTTTTGAACGGAAATAACAGACTGACAAATGTTAAAATTCTTCGTGAACCTAATTTTAGAGTAAAAAAATGTAAAAGCTACCATTTTATATTTAAACCGCGCCGCACTTCACTCAACATTTCGATACAAAATATTTCATGAAGGCGAAAATTTTTAGCCCTACTCATACGCGAGCTCTCTTAACCCTTTTAAAAATGCAAGGCTTACTTATAATATCACTGACGTGGGTGAGTAATTATTTTTTTAGGTCCATTCTCCTCGTGACACCTTTCGTAAGCCGTGTGCTGTAAAAATGCCAACAACTCTAGCTAACAATGCCAGTACTAAATTGCATTAAAATTCCTCTTTGTCCTGACGCCGGAGCAAAATGAAAAATTGTGTTCGTAGTTCGTGCCCACAAACCCGGTCTTGGATACACCTCTGGACTTTTTGTAAATAATGCTGCAAGTATTTTATGAGCTGCCTCAGCTATTTAATATTTAATTTCACTGAGTTACAGTGTACTATTTAATTTAAAGTGTTATTCATTATGTAACTTATATTTTTGTGTTACTGAAAAGATATGAAGCAGTAAATTAAATGTACCTTTTTCACATATTTCATAATTAGCTTCAATCAATTTTTGTGAGTAAAAGAAAGATGGATTGATTGTGTGAGGAATGACATAAAGAAAAAAGGAGTAAATTTTAGCGTGACAATTGACAGGGGAGAATAAAGATAGAAAGTGTTGCGCCGACCCCAAATAAAATGGGAGAAGGGTAGGAAGATGATGACGAGTGACTTTTATTATTTTAAATTAATTTAAGATCCCATTTAAACAAATGTAAGAAGCTGTATCAACGCCATTCTGCGGTGTATTTTTTTCCCTTACAAGTAATTAAAACGGGACACGACATGCTTATTATAATATCAATGGTCGCGTGATGGTGGATTAGTATTCGCGTGTTTTCACTGCTACTTTATCACGATATTGTAGAGTGACATACTCTAAATGCAGGTACCTAGGTGTAGAGGGACTATTACATATTACGATACCATATTTTAGAGAAGAACTGGGTATATGGTCACAGTCATAGCAAGCGGCAAAGTCTGCCAAAGCAAATTTTGTCAGAATGGCTGATGAAATTGACAGCTTAATTGAAATTCAAAAATTGAAATTGAAAATTATACTGACTTTTTTTACGTCAAAAACACGTCAGTATAATTTTCCGTTATTATTTTGTGCCCCACACTAGGAATTTCTCATGTATTGAGGGTGCCTTTACAAACATTTTAACTCACTACTTATTACTGAGCGTCACTTATTGGAAAATTGTTCGCATTGTTTACAAGACTAGTCGTAAATCGTTATTTCTTTTGACCACTGTCACGCCATAAAAACTTATAGCACAAATAATTGGAAATAGCAAACTTACTTCCCGGTTTATAACTGAAATGTACGAACCTACGTTGTTCTTAGTTCGACAAATAAACAATCCTACTTTGCTCTACGGCTTTGTACAATACGGTGTGATATTATCACAGCAGCGCAGTGTGTTCCGGGATTTATGCGGTGGAGTGGCATAGCATTATTTTGAGGTGTAGCTTTTGCCGTCCCGCACTGTTGTTTTCGGCATTCGTAATGCAATTTTATCACCTCCGGAGTATTTAGCCCAGTCCAGGGGTTCGTGAACCGCTAGACTTTAAAATGAGGGAAAAACGTGATCTTGATGGGAAATTAACAGGAATAGGGAGATATGCAGAAACTAACATATTTGGTAAAATTATTGTAGAATTCTCTTGCTGCGGTTTATAAATATCTTTTTATCATTGCCTCTCGAAAAACGACATTTGATTCATCGATAATATTGAGTAAAAGGCTCTTTTTCTCACTGATGAATTAAAACGTTTTTGGAACAAACACGATTATACAAATTATGTAAACAAACGTGGTGACAAGAACATAACACTGAATTTCGAGAACTGTCTGTATGCTTGTCTTTCTGCCTGTCTGTCTGCCTGCCTGCATGCCTGCCTTCTTCGATCTGCCTGCCTGTCCTCCTCCTTTGTACTATTATTACCCATTTAATAATAAAATGTGATAATATGTGTTGTTTTGCATCCTCGTCAAATTCAAGGAGGTAACTATACTAATGATTCTCGTCCCGAATCAGTAATAAAATGAGTAGGTATTTTTTTTTTCTAATTTACGGTAATCTGTAAGTGTGAATCACCCGTGTTTTAAACGCGGCCCGTGGTTGTTGCCCTATAACCTCGCTTACACACATACAAACAATCTCAACCGTTTAATTGATAATTTCTTATTCCCCAAACCACGTTAAGGGGGTTATTCTGAAATAATGACAAACTTAAACAAACAAAAAAATCAGCGTTTATTAATAATTAAGTAGGTACCGTAATTTTAATTGATTATTTATGTCTAATGTGACCACCTCCTAAAATTTGACGAGGATGCAAAACAACACCTTGTATAAATAATAAACAACTTTTGATTTTCTCGCAGACAATGCTAAAAAGTAGAGTACCTGCAAAACTCGTGGAAAAAACGTCTCAGTCGTTGTATCTCTCGCTCCGCTCAGGATTCTACTCTAGAATCCTTCACTGCTCTCGGGATTCAACTTAGTCCCTTTTATTCTACATACTCTGTCTCTCTGTTTGTTACCGATTCATAAACACTAATCAAAGTTTTGATATGTTTAAACGTCATAATCATCATCATCATCATCAGCTTATAATGTTCCCACTCCTGGGAAACAAGCCTCTCTATGAGAGGGAGTGGGCTGTAATCCATCACGCGGGCCCAGTGTCTAGCCTTCGCGATGCGCGTCCAGATCATCTCGCCACTTCTTTCTGAGCATAGGTTTGGGAACACAGACGAAATCACGAGCAACATATAAATAAATCATTCCAAATTTCGTGATACCTACGTATCAACGAACGTCAAAACTCTTTGCAAAACTGCAGCACTTAAGCAGAAGTTCTCATCATGGCAAACAGTCACAATATTAGAGTCGCTTATCAATTAAGAACAAGTCTCAAACAAACGCTAATTGCTGTAATTGACAACCATCTTTTAAGTTGCCTCACGTAGAAATTATTTGCCTCTTAATTACTATCTGGCACTTTCATAACTTCCTTTTGGTCGCTGAACAGTTTAAGTTAATGTTTTGAACGTTACAAGGAAATAGAAGTATCTTCATTGAGGACGTTTTTGGTTCAACCACATTAAAGCTGAACGTGGTTTTACGGTTGGCTTTGATACTCTTTTTTGAATTTGGGTGAAACGTTTTCTTTTGTGTTTTCTTGATTTATTTGTGGTTTGCGTTGAGAAGAATTTTACGTGTTTTTCTATTAATCAAGTTCAAATGCTAGCAAAAATTATTGTTTTTTTTTTACGGATATTCTCACTGTTACATTATATAATCATCGTATAGTAATTGGATCTCGTAAAAGCCTTATCACCCAAAGTTTAAATATTACTGGCACGTCGTAAAACATCAAGATATTTTCGTCTATGTGCCAATTAGATATTTCTACTTGAAGTTAGTAAATTGGAAATCGTTGTATAAAGTGGTAAAGCTTTTACGAGGTCGGCCATGCCTAAATTTAGACATCTAACACAATATCTAAACTTTAGGTGAAATTCTTGAGCCTCTAAAGAGTTTTCATTCAGCCACTCTGTCCTTGTATTCGTATTTTAGAAACCCTAGACTGAAACTTATGTCTATCTTTAAATCTAGGCCTAAATCCTCCTTTAAGTAATACTAGGACCCCTAACCCACTTTATCGCCTTTCACGACCGTGAATAGATTGTACCTTGGTAGAACAAAAAAATATTGTCCAGGGTCAGAATTTTGGATTGCGCGCTAAATCAAGATTTATTAGTCAGAGGTATACAGGATGAGTTAGTATAGAAGTAATTTATTTCAGCTCAAGGTAGTTTATGCTATTTGTTGAAAGAAATCAACCAAGAGTAAGACTTAAGAGACTGAAAACTTGTATGCTCCAATATTACATCCACCCGGTTATCAACTTTTGTCCGGTCAGTCTGTTTTGTAACATTTTGCGAGTATGATGTGATTGATGAATGAAAATATTACGAATGGGGACTGCAAAGTAGTTTTTTATTTTTAATTGAAATAAACTTAACCCCGATGGTTGCTCTACTGGACAAAGACTTTTTTTATGTTGCAACACTACCTTGGACTGTCCGTTCTTTCATAATAATACGACTATTGGACAATGAATAATCGTGAAATTTACCACAATAACTCTTTAGCTCACTGACGCCTCTTTTAACAATTAGGTAGTTATCTAACACCCATATTCTAAGAGCCAAACTAAACCCATTTTTGGATTTAGTCAAACTGTATTGCCATGACAACAGTTGAAAACACGCACCAAATCGTATTCCTAGAATTTCTTGGTCGCAATTGGCGGATCTACGAATAAGGTACCTCCTCCAGCTACATATCTTTGTCAAACCCATAGTTGCATCCTGCTTCAATCAATGCTGAAGATGTCATATTTCACTTTAATGAATGTTAAAGATGTATATAATTAATAGTTTTCTGGGAGTTCAACTTTGACAGATGAAAAGAAGGCGTTTATATGTCAATTTATAAACTAACAGGGCGGAACGTAGGCGTGGTTATTCCGACTTAACTTCAGTTCATGACTAAGAATACCAGTATAAGAAAAGCTATTTACCTGATCATTCTATCCCAATCCGACTGAATCCCTTTCAATAAATCCCTCGTTAGAAAAACATCCTGTACATTGAGCCTTTACTAAGCACCGTTTATAAGGTAAGGGGTAGAAGATCTCATGATGTATTGGTACCAACAGTTCACATTAATCTTTTTCTCATTTATATTGCCAGGTGGGAGGGGTGAAGAAGGGGTTAAAGGGGTGGGAGGGTTATTGATGGACGCTTGTCGTCGTGCCGTCAAACCTTAATGTCCGTGATTATAGTAAATTGAGATGAAATAGCTACGGAGTTTAGTCTGGGTTTAATGAACTGGAATTTGTTTCTAGCAATTTACTTCATTATTCAGTTCTAGTTAGGTTCAAATTCATTTGAAAACAGCCTGTAGGTAGAAATTATCCATTACTGCTACTGCCTAAGATTGCATGTTGTTATCATAAGTGTCAGCTGGAGCTATACGATAATAGAACACTAAGTCAAGGCTCGATCAATTCAGTATGACCACATTAAGTTTGCAGTTCACGGTGGCTCTGCTTTTCAAGAAAAAATGCGTGGATATGTCTCACTTGGTACGTTTAATTTAGTTCTGTATGTTTTCCACCTGCAGATATAAGTTAGTTTGAAGTATACGATAAAGGCTGTGAGGAAATGAAAAAAACGTTACTTATAAAGAAGATTGGCAATCATTATCTACGATTGTCCAATGAGAGATGACAGTGGGCAAAATATTCCCATGGAAATATTTTAATGTCCTATGTAATACTTTCCAGACTGGAACCTTCAAGTAGATTGTGGCACACACCCTCACACTGAGACCTGTCCCAGCTGTACCTTTATAAGATGTGCCCGCCAAGACGAGCCAAGCGAAGCGCAAGGGCACTACCTAAATTTTCTCGAAGTGTTTCGTCGTTTTTTTGAACCCTCATAGAGTTGGTTTCCGATGTACTAGATAAGATAGTTCATATTCTCAGGATATGATGTCAATAATAGACTTATACTTAAACAAACTACTTAAACATACAAACAAAGTCTCAATTAAATAGCTCTAATACTTTAGATTTTATTGATATCTAAAATACACCGATTTCATCACTGAGACACTCGCTGACACACTGATTATCATCAATATGTTTGGCTACTTCCTGAAGTGCTAGAAAGCTGAAATTTGGTATGTAATCTAAGTTTAGTACACAACCAACAAAAAAATCATAAACTTATAACTTTCGCCCCCATCCCCTAAAATGGTGGGAGTTTATATGACGAGACTTCAAAATGTTAGGGTACTTCCTGAAGTGCTAGAAAGCCGAAATTTAGTATGTAAAAAAGAATAAAATTCTACATATCAGTAAAAATGTATGGCTTGGCTTCGTTACTTACTTCAGAAACTAAATATTCGCATCACCTTCACGACGGTAGCGGAACGGCGAAGCCATACATTTTTACTGATATGTAGAATTTGTGAAGTTAGGGTCGGTTGAGTTAGGCCTTGTAGATCAGAAGCTTGGCTCTACATGAGATCTGATATCTTTTTAACAGGGCAAACCTTATGTGGTTGTCTTGGCAACATTTTACATGAAATGTTTTTGGTGGGATAATATTTTACTATAATAATCGTTTTATAACATTTTAGCTGAAATTGACGGCTGCTAAAGTCATGGTATGCCAATAAACTACCGGAACCACAAAACCACATTATTATATTTAGTAATTTTTAATTAATGAATAATTTATTATCAAAATAACCGGATACCGCAAATTGGTGCATTAATTTTCCAATAATTCGAACATCGATGATCAAAGGTATCTATTAGATTAACAAATGGCGCATGCTCGCAGCAGCTAGTAGGCGTACATATCTAGGTGTTGTTACAACGGACCTAGTTAACTCGACCGACTACAATTAATTATGATATTCTTGAAATAAAAAATAATTTTAAACATACATTCCTTCTATTCCTCGAAATGAGAAACGCCTTTATTGGCAATAAGAAGCATAACAACGGGAGAAGTGATAGGAACGGGGGAAAGCCTTTGCCCAATGGCGGGACATTGTAGGTGCAGATCAGTATACTCGCATTTTTGTCGTGAAAAATCAAGAGTCAAAAACATAACCCTTGCTAGTGAAAATAAGGTCGTCATTCCGAAACGCTTTAATTTCTATTTTTACCGATCTCGCCTGTCCCGGGACGCTATTGTGTGTAATTTCTCTTGACTTATTCTAGGTTAGGTACAAAAGTAACAAGTAGTCTTTCGGGCCTATGGGCAGCTTCTAACAGCATACATTCTAGAACAAAATTCCGTTCTAAAGTGATGTTATCTAACAAAGTATCATAACAAGAAACCCTCGTTACAATGTACAAGATAAACTTATTTGCAATGGTCATTGACCCTTATCACTTCGAAAAAATACGCATATGGTACACAAACAAAGATATAGGCATACTCACTCAATCCGGTTTTCAGTGCCACACCAAGTCACGAATGTACGAATAAATAAATAATTCGTAAGCCACAAAGTACAGTATTAAAGCTGCGAACAGCAACAAACAATGCTAATCCAATACATGCAACAAAAAGTCACATATGTTGTTACATTTTACGAGGTTCGACGGGCTGAACTGAGAATAGTGTGCACAGTGGTCAGCTGTGTAAATATTGAAAGAAACAAGCATGCACTTCCCGTAAAACGCATAAAACATTCCCTTGCGGTGATATTTTATCTTGTCCGTTTTTACTGCAACGAGTTAGTTTCTAAACAAACTTCCAGGATGTGTGGTCGAGTGCTTAAAATTCAGCACGGAACAGATGCCGTCTAAAATTTTAGTTTTATTTTATTTAAAACTAAAATTCGGTTTAAAGTTTATGCTTTTTAGGAGCGCTGTATACATTTTGGGTTGAATTTGTTTATGGAATAGATAGAAACTTCGCGTATTATATTAGAATTTTATAAAAGATCTACACTAAAGTTTTCTTCTTGCAAACATGGTCATTATAAAGGTCAAAATAAAATTAAAATAAGCGATCTTAGCTGGTGCGAGCTCTACCTGGCTAAATAATAACAGCCGCTTGGGTCGATCTAAGCTTGAAGCCGTTGTTCCCGGCTGTCATTTAGGCCTAGATCTTTGATAGGCGTTACAGGTAGTCAGAGGCCCGAAAGTCTGACAACCAGTTTTACTAACGGGTATCGTATTACCCAGTACTGATTTGTGGACACAGGCAATCTCTCCTTGCAAGATAGTGGTATTCAGCTGAATCCGGTTAGCCTGGAAGCCGAAACCGAGATAGTTAGGAAAAGGCTAGGCAGATTCAGTCATTAAAAGGTTCAGGTTGTCTGAGGGTAAAACCTTTTTTTATTTTTATTTTTCCTATTACAAATGCTTAGTAAATCTTTAAAAACAAAGTTGGATAATTTATTTCTATTAGACGGCATCGGCACCTTTTAAAAATAGATACATAATAATTAATTCTATTGGTTCTTGTTGTCTTGTGTTCACAAACGTAATTTTATCAGCGAACAAATGAGTCATTGTCTGACACTGGGTATTTAATTTTAAGTCAAGTTTAAATTTTTAATTATTGTATGATAAACGAGCGCTTTTCGCCATCAAACTGTAAAGTATGACGAGTAAAAACTGTAAAAAAAATACTTGTATTTTAAACAAACTAATAAAAAAAAAAAAGGTGGCCTACTATGACGTCTTAAAACATTAAAGAAAGAAAAAGGAAAGAAATGTGTAGCGCCATCTCTTTCCCACACTGGAAAAGGAGTAAAACAATACTGCGTTAAGACGTCATGATAGGCCAGATGATTCTTCTTATTATCTTCTATAACATCATCTGAATATTTTTGATGAGTTGAGGTAGGTGGTGGGTAATTTACTTCGAAATGTAATTTAACATAATGCGGAAGCGACGGTCGCCGCGGGGTTTCTTTAGTACTTTTTCAATCTAACTTATCATTTCAGTACTTTTAACATACTCATTTAACTTTCCTGAGTTATTAAATGTACCTACTTTAAATGGATCAGTATAAAATGGTAAAGTTCTGAAGTAGCGTCTTTGAAAAAAAAAACTTTGATAGCAATTTTACATAAACTTGTAAATGTGAGGTATCGAACATGTTTTTAATCGGTGGTTGGTGAAGTGCTATCGATTGATTTCAGCACGCGTACCATGACCGCCGTAGAAACGGGCTATGTCGGCGGAAGAATCGAAAAACTGACACATTTTCATTGTGTGATCATCTGCCTAGCCTTTTCCCAAACTGTCTTGGGGTCGGCTTTCCTGTCTAACCGGATGCAGCTGAGATCCAGTATTTTACAAGAAGCGACTGCCTATCTGACCTCCACAACCCAGTAACTGGGTGATACGATCCCTTGGTAAGACTGAATGTCAGACTTTTGGCTTCTGAATACTCGTAACGAATGTCAAAGATCTACAAATGACAGCCGGGACCAATGGCTTAACGTGCTTTCCGAGGCACGGAGGAAACTCGGTATGTAATTATGGTCACCCATCTACGGACCAACCGTGGCAAACACGGCTTAACCTTAAAGATCGACCCGTGCGGCTGTTATTATTTAGGCACGAGCACGATTATTAGCGATTTAGCACACATTTTCACGGTCTATCTGTCATTACGTCGATTCTTCCGTAGAAAAAACTCGTTTCTACAGCGGTCATGCTACTCGTGTTGATGACCATTCCATAGAAAAACGAGCATCGATGACCTGAAAAAAAAACTCATTCAGGTGGAAAATTGGGTCTTACAACGTAAGTTGGAAGGAAACTAAATTCTTCAGAGTAGATATTTTAAAATGATTGAGAATATCACAACGTCATGCCTGTAAGCTCCTAAAGATTAGGCAGATTTGGGCACCCATATTTCATCAGTTGTGTTTAATTCCTATGTAATTGCGGGTGAGCCTATTGCCATCAACCGGGAACTGCTACTGAAAATTTTCTTTGAGCAGAGAATAAACATATCATATCGTTTTTGGCATTCAAATATATTTCTCGCACGTATTCTTCCTAAAAGCAAATAGATCCTAATACCTAACATAATCGAATTTCTTTTCCCTGAGGTGAAAATCTAGCTCGTAGTTTTTCTACAACAAACAATTACTGTTAAGTGCGAATAGATGTGGGAATAAGAATTATTCTGGATAAATTCAATCGGATTGAGATTCAGGTTGAATTTGGTATGTGCGAAGAGAAAAACGGAAAATCCGTTTTCCGTACTTTTTGGTTTGTTTTTTTTTCATCATTGTAAGTTGATAGAGAAACTTCGCAAAAATGTACCTGTTTGTTTGTTCTTGGATATGACTTAACAAGAGAATACAGATACACACATATATTATTAATAAATGTAACATCATCATCAGCCTATAATGTTCCCACTGCTGGGACACAGGCCTCCTCTCTATGACAGGGAGTAGGCTGTAATCCACCACGCGGGCCCACTGTGGGTTAGTAATAAATGTATAAAACTCTCTTATTTAATTAATTTAGTAAATGAATTAGACGAACGGAAGTTACTGCTGAGATGACAAGTAATAGAGAAGTATAGAAGAAGAAAACATGCTGCGCTTACGCCAAATAAATTGGGATAGGTGCAGGAAAATAATGATTATCTCTGACTTAACTCATTTGGAAAATGGGTGTACATGTTCTTGTAACAAATCAATAGTAATTAATGAACAAACTTCTACGTCACTGTATACTGTGATGTATGTGTTAATAATTAGTTTATAGTGAGTAGCAGCGGTGGCCCAGTGGTAGCAGCCCCGACCTACGAGCAGTAAGTCGTAGGTTCGAACCCAGGCAGGCGCATTACTTTGTGTAATTTATTTCATCACCGCTGCTCTCAAAACGGTGAAGGAAAACATCGTGAGGAAACCGGCATGTCCTAGAACTAAAAATTCGAAGACATGTGACATCTACCAACCCGCACTGGGCCCGCGTGGTGGATTACAGCCCATTCCCTCTCATAGAGAGGAGGCCTGCGTCCCAGCAGTGGGAACAATATAGGCTGATGATGATGATGAGTGGGTAGGAGCACAAAATATAATAGGGTTCATGTGTGTAACAAAGTGTTGTTGTAACAAGGTGCTGTTTTGCATCCTCGTCAAATTAAAGGAGGTAACTATGCTTATGATTCTCGCCCCGAATCAATTATAAAATGGGTAATATTTTTTTATTATTTTTCTTATTTACGGAAATCGGTAAGTGCAAATCACCCGTGTTAAACGCAGGCCGTCTGATTCTCGCCCTATAACCGCGCTTCTACATATACAAACAATCTCAAACATTTATTCTATCATTTCTTATTCCCTAAACCACGTTAAGGGGGTTATTCTGAAATACTGACAAACATAAACAATAAAAAAAATCAGTATTTATTAATAATTAACTAGGTGCCGTAATTTTTATTGATTATTTATGTCTTGTGGTGTGACAACCTCCTGAATTTTGACGAGGATGCAAAACAACACCTTGTATAATTTGGTCTTATAACGCCGATCAATCTTCATTGATTGACTAACAAACATCCATATTGCAAACCAATAAAAAAGACAGACACATTTGTCTTCGACACAACCAATATTGGATTATACCGCTCCCATAAAACGAATGGGTATTGCCAAATTTTCCATTTGGAAATGTTACCTAAAAGAAAAAGTCTAACTGATCCAAACAACTGCCATACGACGAAGGAACGTCGATGACTTAAATGGATTTCAATTTCGGAAATCGGAGAACAAAATACGAAGTTTCGGGTAACAGTTGGATACAGACACTTCTCGCATTAATACGAAAACTCGGAAAGCGTTTCCCTTATAACTGAAACCCGTAACTTGATATGCATTGATTTTTTGTTGTTTTCTGCTTGTTTGTGGCGTGACAAGATTTTGGTTTATTGTTACCCCTTTAGATATTTTCGCTTTTTGAAAGACACAAAGAGCTATCGAAGGTTTTGCATTTCCAACCACTCATTTTTGGTAATTAGACAATCTGTACGTTAACATAAAATTTGTACCAACTGAAAAGGTAAATCCTTTGTTTCACCACTACTTCAAATTCACCACAAATTCAAATTGTGCAAAAACTTAATCCTACAACGTGCCCGAACAACGTGTCCGTATTTTTGTAGTAGGTACTCTTTCCGACGGCAAAGATAAAATATACAAACGTCTAAACAAAACCATGGAGTAAGTTATAAAAATAGAGGACGAGGAACATATATGACGTCTTGTAAGTTTTATTTTAGTGTTGATTCAACATCGTTCTTGTGAATTTAAATTTAATATTTATGTGTACAACATTCGTGTTTCTAAAATTAATAGAGATCAATAGTTTATTTGTAGTTGATAGAATATTGTTAGAAGAATATTTCTCTTGTAGTTTTCGGCGAGAATAAGCCGTAAAAATGTGTCTTTCAGAAAAACGACAACAGAACGCCTACAATTCTAACATAATATAAAGTCTTTTTGACCTCTTTCACACGTCGCCTTATTAGTGAGTGGCCATTTCTGTCAATTAGAACAGCGATAGCTTCAATTTAATTACCGCTGCAGTTCACAATTCATCACTCCATTTCTACGTACTCCGTGGTCCTACCAAAAAACAAGGTTTATCATATTATAAAATAATGATGCTTCATTAACTTCACCTAAAGTCGTAAGAGTTTCATAGTATGATTATAATTAAAATAATAATTACAAGGAGCGCTGCCCCAGATATTGCTTACATTAAAATAGGATCTTTGATTAAATTGTATTAATAGAACTCTTAAGTTAAGTGAAAAGATAATATCGTTATGGTATTAAGATATATAATGAAACAGGAATTACATTTGGAATTTATTTAAAGATTGTAGTTTAAGCATACAATATGTAAAAAAAAAACCCTGTTCGATCCGCAAGATGGATATAAATGTTGTGTTGTTGAAATGAAAATACCAAATAAAAAATTTAAAAAACATAAAATATTCATGAAAGTTACTATATCTCTTAGAAAAGAAAGATACTTACCGAAGATAATAATCATCAATGATTGCTCAAAAACAACAAACAAAATTTCCACAATATAAATATCAAGTTTAATTCATCAAATATTTTACAAGAACGCCCAGAAATAATAAGGTTGAATGTATAAGCAAAAAGTTTTGTGTAGGTAGATGAAATTAAATGCCTCGAGTGAAACATGTTTAGATTACGCTTAAACTTAGTTCAACAAAAACAGAAATGAACATGTCAGAATGTGTTTACACACCCTTTAAGAAGCCGAGTTTCGAACATAATCAAATTAGTTGCTCGTTAATTTCTTGTGTAAAACTTTAATTTTTGCTGCAAAAGTTTAAGGAAACTTCTCGTATTGTTTTAAGTTTTAATTAATAATTAATCATTAGCGAAAATGAAACTTTGGCCATTTGGCTTCTAATATTAGCCAGCGGAGAATATCCTGTGAGGTTCGTTTATTTTCTTAATTTTAAACATAGCCGGAACACTGCAACATCAGTATCCTTACTCTGCAAGCTATGTGCGGTAGCTTTTGTTTTTTTCCAGATTATTTTACTTTGGATCTTTTTCTAAACTGACTCCGCCCGACCTAGCCCGCTCTTTCTTCTAATACTATCTTAAATTATTTGTAAACCAACCTGAGTGTCAGTGCCCAATTTCCTATGTTTTGGCACCGTATGACATAAAGTACCTACCTATCAAAAAGATGGCAACGTAGTTTTCTAAGAAACTGTTTCAGCATTCTAAAGATTACATTGTTTTATTATTTCTTAAAGAAAAAGATATCTAAAACTGATTGGAACGTAGGATTGCTGACGCAACTAATTTCTGGGGACGACTGCCGTCTGATCTGGCTACCCTTATCAATTTACAGTTGGATGCTGCTGCCCATTTAAAATAGTCGATTGGTCATCTACTGGAAGAGCTAGGGTTAACCTATAGGCTCTTATTACACTGAAAAACTGACTGGGATTGTTAACCTTATCTTTTATTTTTTTGACGTGAAAAAGAAGAAGAAATGCCATTAAGACAATTTGACTTAGCTTTAGCTTTATATCTCAAAACATACGAGTAAAATAGATGTCGGTACGGGAGTTGTACCATCGTGTATTAGACATATGAGTCCAAACGAAAAAAAAGTTCCGGGTAGGGGACATAGGCGTGGCCTAGTAGCGTCAAAAAATTGACACTTGAAACTCCGCGAATTCACGAAACAGTAACGGCAGTGTCGCCAAAGGTAAACTACCAGCAGAATTTTTCAGAGGTCAAAGGTACTTAGTTACTTAATTGGCTCATACAATAAAGAATTTAAAAGTACTCATTATCCCTACAAAAAAACCAATAAGCCAGACAATAGAGTAAAAACCAAGATAAGAAGGATCACTAGTCTTATTTTAATTAACGGCAAATGCAAACTAAGGCCGTGTTCACACACAGCGTATACTCAGCCACCGACTGTGAGCGCCAAGTTCAAATTGTATTGAAAACCAAAGGAATGTCAGATTTTTTTTTACGTAATTTTTTACTAAACGCTCACAGTCAGCGGCCGAATGTACGTTCTAGTCTGAACGCGGTCTAAGGGTGATTAAAAACACAAAGACTATTACTAGTACTCCCAGTGTCTTGCCATTAATCCTAAGACTTATGTCGGGACAAAGTTAAATGGGGGATTTAAATACAAAGAAGCTTTATTCAACTTTTGAGACAGTACCCGCTGATATCTAAAGGGCACTTTTCATT
Organism: Cerastis leucographa; assembly: GCA_963082945.1. Lineage (NCBI taxonomy): Eukaryota > Metazoa > Arthropoda > Insecta > Lepidoptera > Noctuidae > Cerastis > Cerastis leucographa. The sequence goes on from OY720382.1 coordinate 8,428,061, forward strand.
GTTCCCACTATAACGATAAGAATGAAAAAAGGGATTTACTTGTGTACTTAGTACTACCGCTTTTCGAGTAGCTTAGCTTTATTTATACTTACGGACTAGCTTTTGCCCCCGGCTTCGCTTTTATATAATATGTTGAATATGACCATGTGAAAAAAAGTCAAAGTTTACAGACAGACAGATAGACATAGTTACTTTCGTATTTTTATAATATTCGGGCTTGTACACAAAACTGCGAAACGGCGCGATGCGAATTTGCAACGCAGAAAGCTGCGACACGAATTGCTGCGATGCAATTTCGTGCGGCAAGGCGTCTCTACGATTCGGGTTGACCATTCCTTAGACGACCGTCAAACGTATTTTGTAAACTAGGTCTTGACATGGGTCGTAATAATAATAATAAATAATAATAAATCATTTTATTTCGGACAACTATGTGATCCATAAATTGTTAGTAACAGATTTGAACTTAAACACTATTGTTAGTAACTTAACTACAGACAAATTAATGAGAGAAACATCTGCCTTAACGAGATACTAAGGTATATGTCTTCTCACCAATTGCCTTACTATGGTGGAGGAAGTATCGGCCGCCACAGCTTTCAGGATGCTATTGTGACTGCCTCTTATTCTACTCAGGAGCGAGGCTGTTTTCTTGCGGATGATAGCATGAAAGCCATCAGTATGGGCTACCGCAAACATTTCTGAGGCACTGCAAAAACGAGGCAATCGCAACAGCATCCTAAAAACATTATTGTATTGGACGCGCAGAACATCCAGCGATCTTTTCGAATAGTTGACCCAAAGATTACCGGTGTAAAAACTCTGACAATATGCTTTAAAAAGCGTTATCTTTACTTGGTCAGTACACCGGGCAAATCTTCGTGCCAACATATTACCCCTGACCGCCAGAGCTCTACGCTCCCGTTCAATGTCAGCATGGTCACTGAGGTCGTCGGTAAGAAAATGCCCAAGATATTTGAACTTTTTCACTCTACGTATTGGTGTTCCGTTTATGGCAAGTTCGAGTGTACTATCCCTACACTTACCAGCGACCCCAAAGACCATGTATTCACACTTTTTGGCATTGTATATCAGTCCATGTGCAGCAGCGAAGGTCTCACATACCTTAAGCAACTCTAGGATCGCTCCCGGCGACGGCCCCAGCAGCACCATGTCATCCGCATAGCTGATGTTGTTGCAACTAACACCATTAACCATGCATCCGACACGCATGCTGCTAAGCTCGACAATGAGGTCATTAACATATAGATTGAAGAGCCGGGGAGACGACAGACCACCTTGCCTCACCCCGCACTCCAACCCATATGACTCCGAGAGTGCATCAGACCATTTAACTCGGTTCGTTTGGCTACGATACCAATACTGCAGTACACTGAGCAGTTCCTCCGGTATACCCCTACTCCTCAACTTGCTCCAAAGCACGTCGTAAGAAACGAGATCAAAAGCCTTGGAGAGGTCAAGGAAGCATGCGTACACCGGCGTCCTACGGTCAGTGTAGTATTTAACGGCATGCTTGACACCCAGGATGGCGCTTTCGGTCGATAGTCCAGGACAAAACCCAAACTGTGCATCGTGCAACTTAATATATTGGGCCAAGCAAGAGTCAAGCATGCCGTCGAACACTTTGGCCATAACAGTTGCAAGAGAGATTGGGCGGTAGTTGGTTATGTCCGAGATGTCTCCTGTCCTATTCTTCACGATGGGCACAACAATGGTCTTAATTAGGTCTTCCGGCAGATACGAGTGGCTAAGACACATCGTATAGAACAAGGACAGTACCCTCGGCATATGCGAGCCTGCATATTTTAAATGTTCTATGCTAAGTCCGTCATGCCCAGGGGATTTACCCCTACTCATACGATTTATCACCGACCTCACTTGCTTCGTGGTGAAGCGTAGTAGCGGCTCCTGCCCCTGGACATGAGAAACAAAGCCGATTCCTGACACCGAGGGGCCAAGTGGAGACCTTACTTTGAAATAGTCCCTAAATAAGTTAGCAATGTCCCCATGCTCAGTAACACCCCCTACCTCAGCCGCAAGACCAGGCCTAGCCTCCAGCTTACCCGTGGACTTCCAAAATTCACAAAAATTATTCGTAGCTCGTTGTTCTGCTAATACGTCCATTTTAATTTGATCCTGCCTATTTTGACAGTACCTAAGCCGGCTTTTGAAAATTTTACGCGCCTCGTACATTTGATCGTAAACATTTCCAGAGGTAGGTCGATCGGCCAAAACCCAAAGCTGGAATCTAAGCCTGGCCTCTCGGTGAGCGTCTCGAACATGTTTGTTCCACCCACATAACGGACTACCCCGCTCAGGTCTCCTGTAATGCGATGCGAATCAATTCGCAAGTTTTTGCGATGCGTTGTGGAAGCCCATAGATTTTTATTATGAGACGTCGCATCGCAGTTTTGTGTACAAGCCCTAAAGCATGGATGGCCCGTTTTTTTAGAAAATTTTATAAAAAAAACTTTTCACCATACCTATCTTGTTGACTGTTTATATTTACCCACAGCCTAGCTAACTTTAAATTCTTCATGTTTTATGTTAGTAGATCATCATAATCATTATCATAGCCTTTCCCCAACTACCAAATAATAATATGACTCATGATATGACTCTAAACCCTAAGGTTTAGAGTTATATTCTCAACCTCACAAATTATCATCAGAATATACCACCAAAATATCATTATTCCACCAAATCCACCAACAATCCTGTCAGAAACGCAAAATTAACCTTAATTGCCAAATAATTAGCTTAGGAAACCAATACATGCCTTTAATGTAGGGCGTTCCGAAGACGTCGAACTGGAGCTGGCTAATATTTAATTAAGATCGAGCTAACGTGAATTCCAGTACGTATTGGCTGCCGCTAAGTCTGCCATAAGAATGTACCGAACACTAACTTGTAATTATTTACGAACCGAAGCTTAGAAACCCTTTTAGTTGGTATGTAATTAGTGAAACTTCAGCTACGGGTGTAACGTTAGAATTTCGGCCGCATTTTGTGTTAATGTTGTGTTTATTAAGGGAGTATTTAATCGAAATAGTTTTTGAATAATGTCAAGACGGTACGGTATGTTTTTTTAAATTTTTTAACATTAGCAAACATGGGCGCGTGACCTCATGGTGAGGGTCTAAAGGGTCTGAACTTGAGGACCGGTATGGACAAATTACGGACGTGGGTCTGGACACGGACACCTCCGTACAAATACTTACCCTAGTATTTGTCAATGTCCGTAACAGCCGCGCAATGAGAGCCTCCTATTCTGTGGTGTTGGTCGAGGCTCTTTGTTTTCAATGACTGCAGTGTCAAAGAACCTCGCTACACAACTTTATTATACCTTTTTCTACATTTACAACACACATAAAATTCACTTTTAACATTACTCAACTCATCGTATTCAAATTCAACCAACAGACCACATTTTCCTACACGTTGCTCCCGTCAGAATGGTTTCCAAATAATAAATATTCAATTCAGTGCAAGCTTAGCAAGATTAATTAAGCAAGGCCCTATTAGCATACGTGTCTGGGGAAATGAATATATCTAGCTAGATGAACAATGGTCACCATACGCTGGAGATTGACGTGTCAATCATTGACATCATTGAGATAAAACTTTTTGCAGATCTGCCGTCCTATCACTAAAAAGCTGTTAACCCTCAAATGGTCAATTTTCACTTTTTGATGCTACGTGATAGAGTTCAAAATTATCTATCTTTCTGTCTAAGAAACATTTTTATAATGTGAACAGTTCCAGAGATATAAAAAAATTGTTGGCCGTTAAGTAACAGAATTTGTGACGATTCCATCACTTGAAAGCATCTAACCCACATTTCTTCGCTAAATGTACGTTAAAATACCTTAACTGCCGGATCTGTCGATTAGTTTCTGGTCTTTTACTTAACTACAAATACGTTATCAGATTTTTCTAGACTACAAAGACGCTAAGGGACTATAACTACTTTGTAATTCAGTATTTTCTTTTGCACAAGTTTTGAAAAGCTAGATTAGATGCAGTTATCCGTCCTTAACGGCATTTTAGTTAAGTATTTAATACTTTGGTTGTAAATAATTTTTGTCTGTTTTTTGATGAAAACTGTGGAAAAAAAGTAAATTATGCTTAGCTACATTACTTACTTAAAAAGCAGTTTTCCGCGCTTCGTTCACGGTTCGGTATTTTATGTCTTATTCCACATCATGTTTTACCAATTTGCCAAATTTCTATGTAATCCGATCAGACGTTGAGGCCTTATTAGAGGAAGACCAAGGAAACGATGGTTGGATTGTGTGAGGAATGATATGAATGAAAAAGGAGTAAACGACGAAGAATGGAAGAAAAAACATGTAGCACCGGCCCCAAGTGACATATACAACAATCTGTCAAATTTCTTCAATAGATTTTCAATCCTACCGTTAAAGAAAACGGTTCAAAGTTGATTGGGATTGCTGGCGTCTGTACAAGACACCTCAATGACGATATGTTCAAGGGAGACCTATGTCAGCACGTCTTTCTGTTGAATGCTGACGTTGACGCACAAAAGTCAATCATTTCACAGGCTATCTAAGTTTAAAAGCTAGTGTCGATGAGACATCATCTCCTTAGAGCCTTTTCCTAACTATGTTGGGGTCGGCTTCCAGTCTAACCGGATGCAGCTGAATTCCAGTATTTTACATGGAGCGACTGCCTATCTGACCTCAACAACCCAGTTAATATTGGTTAATACGAAACCCCTTGGTAAGACTGTTTGTCTGAATTTCTGGCCACTGGCTACTTGTAACAACTGTCAAAGATCTACGAATGACAGTCGCGACCAACGACTTAAATGTGCTTTCCAAAGCACGAAGGAAACTTAGTATGTAATGATGGTCACCCATCCACGGACCAACCTAGACTAGCGTGGCTTACCCTGAAGATTGACTAGAGCGGCTGTTGTTATTTAAGCACAAGCTCCTCATGCTCTAATGTCGGTGAGTAGATTATTTTAAGTAGGTACCTAATGAAAATAAAATTTGAAGTAACTATGCTCACAAAAGCAATTTACTTATTTTCATCACAGTGCGAGTAGGCAAAAGTTTTTTAAACAAGCTAGACACAAACTGGGTTACACCAGTATAAATAATTTGCGAAAGCGTGTTCATGTTAAAATTGCATCAAAAGCTTTTGTACTACACCTTCTCACTGACTACAAGCCGGCGAAGTTTTTAACGCGATTTGACTGAATATATTTTCAAGTTTTTTGTTGAAGAGCTAAATTGTCCTGGCAGAGACAAATAGGATTTTTAAGCAAGGAGTGTGAAAATTAAAAAAAAAAAACCTTTTTAAAATTAGCTTTTACAAAAATGCACTTAGAAGAAGAACCTTGGAGTAATAAAAACAAAAAAGAATAGTTTCATAGAAGCTTATCACGTGAATAGAAGAGGCAAAGAAACCATGCGCAATTATAAAGTTAATTTTATTTCGTTTCCGTGCTATTAACCCTACTACAATCTGCTCTGCATTTGATCTGGCAGTAGCCAATACTTGGTTTCAGAAGAACGACGAACACCTTGTTACATACAAAAGCGGTAATCACAACACACAAATAGATTACTTCCTAGTCCGACGAAACAAATTAAAGTATATCAAAGATTGTAAAGTCTTACCAAGAGAAGAGTTGGTCACACAGCACAGACTTCTGGTTTTGGATATAGTCATAGAAACAAAAGCAAAGACCAAGCTCCCACTATAATAGAATGGTATTTGTTAGAGAAGGATGACTTTGCGAAAGAATTTAAAGAGTGAGTAGTGGATAATTATAATAATGGTAGAGGTGGGAGACATGAACTAGCGAAGTGTAAATGAGTGAGATGGCTGGGTGCATTAGGAGTGTAGCAAAGCATATTTAAGGAGACACAAAAGGAAGGGGTACGATAGATAAAGAAACATGGTGGTGGTCGACAGAAATCCAGAATGTGTTGAAGGATTTTCGCTAGTTATGTTTGAATTCCATGTAATAGGGGTCGAGCCTATTGCCATCAAATCAGACTTAGTGGCTGCAAATGAGAAATTCTTGGTGGAAAAACCTAATTGCTAATAACAACACTTTGCTTGACCTGGGAACCGAACCCAAGTCCTAAGCTCTATCAATGTTCGACCAACGAGGCAATCAAATATCCCTTGAAATGAATCAGACTTATATTACTAGAATGTAATTTCAAATCGTACATCGACACTCGACGTCTAGATACTTGTCTGTAGACCCTACTCTCGCTTAAATTCATTTCTTATCTACTCGATATTCGTACAAATTCCGACTAATTCAATCTCTGAAAATAATCGAAATCTTCTGCCAAGATATTAGTAATAAGTCTGTTACAAAAGAAAACTTTAATTAAACGGCAAGATCTGATCAGACCAGTTGATTCTGACATGGACTGAAGTGAGATCAGATATCGATAATCACTCTTCCTCCTTGCTATAATAGTTGCATTTCGTGAGCGTGATTCGGTCATCGCAACTTAAGCCTTATATCAATCGCATAATGTCGTGTGATTTATAATGACAGTCCTTTGACAGGAATTTGTACCTCTGACACGGCATCACTGTCAAAATAACAGTGCAGGGATTCCCATTACAAAAAGGTTTGATAATGGGAGAAATTGGGGATACCTTTGCCCTGCAGTGGGTCAGTACAAGCTTAAAAAAAGAGGTTACTATCACTAACAAGACAGACAAAAATACTAAATTGATCGGTATTGTAGTTGCATTCCGGCTGCTTTTAGTTTGTAGCTGTGAGAAATAAAATTACTGAGAATGGACTGTATACCTACCTAGTTCTACGATAAAGTAAAATAAACTAAAAACTAAAACTACTTCTTTTTTTTACAAGACGAATTCATAAAAGAGTTTTTTTTATACCAACAATAGGGATGGTGACTCATTTTTTTTTTTATTTGTCTATCGGGTAGATTATTAAAAAGTATTTGACACGTATTTTTTCTTTTTTCACGTAATCGTAAAATTACGGAGATATTTTGAGTTGAAATGGCGCATGACGTCACGGCTCAGTACATTTTATACCTAGTTGTGACGTAGTTAGCCCCCACTCTCCAACTTTAATGCGTTTTAACTAAGTAATTTTTTGTTAACTTGATAAAACAAAAAATACGTATCTAATATTTTTGTATTACCTGATTGACGGACAAAATAGAATTTCGTTTTCTTTACCCAGTCATCATCCCTATTGGCGCGAATGGAGGAAGTCTCCTGGGTATTTGTCAAGGACCCGACTGAGGTAGTTTTTTGAAAGATGTTGTTCAAGGTAGCAATTCTATCTAACCCTTGACGACCTATTTGTTGTAAGTTTTGCAAATTATTTTCATATTGTATTCAAAGTTAGTATTAAAAAAAAAAACAATGTTTCTTTCTTTTCATGCATGGCGTATTTGTAACGGCTAAATGGTTTTCGACGAAATGGAAAACTGATAGACCATAACCTGGGTTAGGATAAAGGATGCTTTATATCCTGGTAGTCTGTTCCCGTGGGATAATTTACGATTTCCATGAAGGTGTAGCCGGGAGTAGTAAGAGATAAAGTATTTGTTTGACCTGAAGAGACAAAATTATAACTTCGGGTTAGTAAGACAAATAACTTGAGACCAATAAAGTTATTTACATTGACATCCAAACAGCTATGTAAACCACACAGGTAATTCAAAAGAAAACCTCAAAATTCGATCTACCAAAATACCCTGCATTTCTCAAAGACCAACCTTAAAAAAACAAGCAAAACCAGTTCATGAGTAAGTAACAAGACAAACCCTCGCGATGTGAACGCATCACTTGCTCCTCCTTTATCTAAACAACTGTACAGGGCGCCATCTCCGTAAATTGGCGGCAGCGTGGAAAGATGGCGCCCATTTGTTAAATTCAACAGATCAGCGCCTTACTCAGAGCTCATACGTTTATATGGTCCATCTGCTTCAATATGGTAAGTGGCTATAAGTCTAAATCAGGTCAATGGATGTGGTGGAGGTGTTAGAAAATTTAGAAGTGAATGGTCCACTTTGTTTGGAGTTTATTGGCTGAAGATATTGAGAGTGGTTTTGTGAAAAGGTGTAAGGAATTTTACCCCGTATCCTAACCGAAGTAATCGGTTGCACATAACGAGACCGCCGCGTTCGTATATTGTCACAAAATTTGCGGAAAAACGGAAGGTGCTCTCTATCGACACAATAATAAAATAATCACGTCATGTTAACACAACGTTATCGCCCTTTAAGAAAAGTAAAAAGCCTAAATATTTAATGAATCGTAGCTTGAAGCGTAGGTAATAATTATAATTTAATAATGATTCAAGCAATTAAAAACAAAATGACGGACTGGTATTTGTATAATATAATTTTAAAAAAAGAACTTACACAAAAACTTCACATCCTTAAAAGCTCCTGACCAACCACCTCAAACAGAAAGATCGCATTTATAATCACAGATATAATTCTGCTTCCTCAATAAATTCAGTTCTGCGGTATATTTATGGTCTAGACGAAAACATGCCGAATACGCTTCGAACTAAACGGGCCACGATATATACAAATTAGGGTATTATATGGTAAACTCACACAAATCATGAGCGCGGTAAAGGAGCCAAGTTAGGCAATAAAAGGGGCACAATATGGCGCACTGCAAATGCCTGAATGATGATAACGTATGAACAGATTAGTTCGCGAGACCTCTAAACCTTTATCGCGATATTAGTACATAATATACATAGTCTGCAGATGACCATTCTATCAGTTTGTCATGCTTCAAACTATCTTCTTCAAGTTTTTAGCTCACAATTCTATCCCTCTCTATAATATCTTACCAAAGAAAACCGTCACTTATAATAATATTCTAAAAGCCTTAATTTGTTTCTGCAACTGTCACCTAAAAACTTTATTAAGGCAGAGCCAAAATTAGCCAGTCACTTAAAAAATTATGAGCTTAATAAAATTCTGATGAAAATATTTCAAACAAAAAAAAAAGGAAAATAAAAATGCTGATTCAGTAGCTTTATTACTTCTTTGACATTCAGACTTTGAAGGCCATTTGTACGAAAATTCCGCGGCGTCATTCCTTCATATAGGTATAACAATTTATTGTTGCGTTGTCTGTCGATGTAACTCGTTTTGAATCGGAGACAAATCTAATATTGTCTTGTCTGTCGCTGAGACACACTCGTCTAGTGTAATAACAGCTTTCTTATGTGATATCTTTGTGGTTATTTTGTTTCATATTTTTAGGCTAAGATCTAGAATGAGAATTTGTTTCGTAACCACGGAGTAATCGATTGCATCATTTTATTTTTGGATTTCGAATCGATTGGCGATAATGACTATTTATTTAGGAAATTATTCTAACATCAATAATTAAACACAGGCCTCCTCTTCCAAAAATGAGCGTGTAATCCACTACACTTGCCAAGTGCAGTCAGTGATGTCAAATATATAAGTTTTTAAACTGACATGGTCACTAACACTATTAATAACACTTACAACGGGATATTTGATGGTCGGGATGTTTATCCGTGATCATGGCGTTTGCAACAGCGCCGAAATATCGGGAACTCGAAACAAATAATACACATGGTAAATATCCCGTTGTAAGTGTTATTAATGATGTCAAATATGTTCGAATTGTTGTCCAAAGACATACCGGTTTTCCTGGACCGTTGAAAACACTCTCGGTGAAATAAATTACACAAATGCCCGCATGCATTTGTGTATTTTGAACCCACGACCAACGATACGTGAGTCAAGCTAGGCTATTACCATTGGATCACCACTTCTCAGTATAGCTACGCTCGATAGCTTACTATTCATACCTATATTACTCTATTTACTAATCTACAACTGAATAATCGAATATGTACTCAATGTCATCCATATCCATATATACAGTTACTAGAGAAATAATACCCAGCCGCCAAGTAAGTGGCAACTTAACTTAATAACTAAGTTAGTTTAACTTAGGCGCGTGTTTCGCTAAACATAATGCCTATGTCAAAGTTAAGTTGTGTTATAGAGTGCACAAATGTTGCTTTAGTTTTACTGGATGTTGGTTGATGGTTGTTGTAGCTAATGATTGCATCAGAATTACACCACCACCAGTGTGCTCCATCCTAGGCCACATCATCGCTTCACATCAGGGGTTTGCGGCCAAACGCAAGCCTATCTACACCGTTTAAATCACCTCATCACGAAGCCGTCAACCAAGCATTCTGTACATGAAACTAAGTAACTTTACGCAAAAATTATTGCTGGGAAACGACTGTTTTTTGGGGGGTGTCAAATCATGTTTTGTGGTAGAAATCAATGTAACGCACTCAAAACATTGTGCTGATGGACGGGTTAAATAGTACGGGGGTCGTGGAGGTGTTCAAAGTAAAAATCTTACATTTAAAACTTTTATTTTAAAAAATACTTGTCAAAAAGTTGGAACTTTAACCCCTAATATCTCCGTAACTAGAAGGTTCCCAGGTATGGTGTAGAACAAAAAAATGATTGCAATGACAGGGTGAACCAGTGCCTTTCGGCTTCGTTAAGAGGTGTTTTACACCCTTTATACATCTTCTATACATCTATACTACATACAAATAAATAGAATTGAAGTGTCTGTTTGTAATATTAAAATAACGGCTTTTTACTACATGCATATGAATGTATATACGATACATATATCAAAATAACATTATTTTAATTTTTGTCTGTCTTGCTGTTTGTCGGTCTGTCTATTCGTTCCGGCTAATCCCTGGAACGGCTGGACCGATTTTGACGGGACTTTCACTGGCAGATAGCTAATGTACTACTATTTAAGAAAAAATCTGATTCCACGCGGACGAGGTCACGGGCACAGCTAGTTTAGTGTAAAAACAAGTTATTTTTGTACATATCACAATATTCATCATGTAATTTTATGGTATTGTCAATTAACTCAGGATCTGATATAACAATTGGAATGATGTATGATAAGTAAAAACTTAAAAATGTCTTTTCTATTTGTAGCTAAATCTTGTATCTAACAATATGGTTATTTATTTTACAATTATAATTATATTTTTATTTAAAGATTAAGAGATGGATTTTATGCTACCGATTCACTTTTAAAGCTATTTTGATTTCTACAACGGCTTGGTCCCAACTGTCCCATACATTTTTTACTTGAACATCACCATCTTCGCTTGAATTCTCCTATAGATTAAATTAGGCAAGAAGCTTCGGTATTCCTTTTACACTTTATCAAAACAATCACTACAACACAACTACGATAAAAAAAAACAAAACACGATCTTCATAATTCTTTCACCCATTATTATCAGCTCTTCAGGAAATATGGGTCGCGTAAGATGGCTGTTTGTCTTCATTACCAGCGTGTGCCCACACTGAATCCAGGAGTGGCTAGTTCTAATACCCGTCCACACAGGAAGTAGTAATGGTGATTAAATAAGGGCTGGATCCGGTAGACCGGTACAAATGAGCCCATTTATAGAATACGTTACGTGGGTTTGGAGGTAAGAGAATTTTGGTGGCTTTTTGTATGTGACTATGTTTTTTTTATAAGTAGTTTTTGTATAGGTTTTATTAACCGATGAAGACGATGATGTCGTGAAAAAAAGGGGAACCTTCTTAAAAATTGGGCCCAAATTCCTCAAAAAAGAGGTTTTTTTTTTGCATTGAGTCAAAACAAACTTATTATAATAAATTGTTAGCCAGTCTTACCCAGGAGTATAGTATCACCCAGTTACTGGGTTATGCATGTCAAATAGTTTGTGATTCCGTTTGTATTCTGTTTTCATCTGCCTCCAGTTAGACTGGAAGGTATCCTCAACATAGTAATAAGCTTTTTATTTCTCTCCGTTCCTTATTAACTTAAAAATTCAAGTTTTCAATATAACAAGATTATTATGTTGGTACCACACTAACATTAAAAGTCATGGCTTGTAAAAGATAAAGTTCCAATCCACTCAAAAACTCGTATTATTTCCCGAGTGTACATTCAGTTTATTTTCATCATGCATCACTTAATATCAGTCACGTTAAATATTAAAGAACAATGCATTCAGGGATCATTAATAACGCTCGTATTAACATTCAAGCTGAATATCAACTTGGGACAGTGAAAAACAGATTACCAAGAGAGAATTTAAATATTCTCCCTAGAGCGTAAACTGGCTAGTAAATTCCAAAAACTTAAAAGAAAAACTTTAAAAGAAAATCTTTTCTAGAGAATACACAGACACTTTTAAACTATTTGCACAGACACAAGAGAAAGCTTAGAAAAATAAAATGAAATAAGTAAAACCTCAAGTTAGTGAAAGTATTACTTTTGAACTTGAATTGTTTATGACATCCACTTAAACAATTTTTTGGCGAAAAATATGTTTATTCATTTTACGTTTACGTTAATCGCCGGGGTAATCAGCCTTGGTAAGTTTCGAGAAAATACAAAACTAACGTACTTAAGTATAAACATAGGGTTTTTTTTCCATCTTTATCGAATTTAACTACTACTAACTAAGCTGTGTTTTAAATAACAGCAGTGTTTTGAATAACACTCCACATAACATCATAACTAAATTTCCAATAAGGATTAAGCTGAGATACTTAAAGCATAAGCACATTACGCCAGTTATGTTTAAGCCCGACCTAAAAGGAGGCGAGCCTATTGACATCAACCGGTCACAAATCCAAGACCCTAGGCTGCTTCTAGGAAATAGGGGATCGGACTGGGTAAAGAAAACGACATTCTATTTTGTCCGTCAGACAGGTAATACAAAAATATTAGACACGTATTTTTTGTTTTATCAAAATATCAAAAAATTACTTAGTTAAAACTCATTAAAGTTGAAGAGTGGGGGCTTACTACGTCACAAGTGGGTATACAACTTACCTACATGTGACGTCATGCGCCATTTCAACTCAATATATCTCCGTAATTTTACGACTACGTGAAAAAAGAAAAAATACGTGTCCAATACTTTTCAATAAACTACGCGACGGACAAAGAAAAAAAAATTGGATTATCCCCTATTCTTAATGAAGAAACCCAATAACATTTTGCACGACCCGGGAATCGAAAGTTTAGTCCAGGACCTGGCCTCCTATTCACAAACACTCGGATTCGATTTCGAGCGAGATAGACATACGACTTTCAGAATCGAAATCGAATTCGAGCGTTAGTGAATACGGGGGCTAGTGCGATCCAGGACCTTATGCTCAGCAGTAGTGCTTGTACACTGTATCCATTTAAAATTAGGATGATAAGTAGCTGAGCAAATGATCATAATACCAGATGTTCGCCTTTTTTTTTCAGTAAATATTCATCACTACACACAGATCACGAACTTCTGTGGGGTATATTTCGGCACACACACCATCTGGAGCTGAAAAACGATTCTCCTAACCAAGATTTATCGAAAAATTTTAAGAGCCTAACACCAGTGACCAACCGCAAGTCATAAACGAAGAGTGTACTTAAACACAAAATGGAATTTATGGACCCCGTGAAGATGTTAAGCTGTAACATTTTTTAGAAGCATTAACGTTACTTTTCTCTGATATAAAGTGCGGATTTACGACGAAATTACGAGCCATTATGTACAATTTCGTGGATGTTTTCGAATTGATGTTTTGTTCCAGAAATAGTCGGCAAAAAGCTTCATAAAGAACTGAGTGTTCCTATGTTTTGTTTTTAATTTTATTGATGTCATCTGTTGTTTGTTATATTATTTTTTTTTGTAATTTTATTACTTTATCCTTTAACCTACACACAAGTATCTCAAGTTCTAAAAGAATATTATCGTCAATGATATAATTTATTGTTTTGTAAAATTTGTATCTGGGTACAAAAATTTGACATACACCTATATTACGACTACGCTTTGTTAGGTGTTTTAATTTAATTTTAAGTTTGCATGCTGAAAGAAGTCAGCGAAATATGTGAAACATTTTTAATTATAAGACCATAATGTACCATATTTCATGCAAATAAAGAATCTTGAATCATGAACTATCGGTGGAATGGTCCTGTAACAAATATCAAACAGAGTCCGGACAGCTAATATGTATTGTTACAACACACACAGAGACAATACGTTCATGAACTACCAAACTCAGAACTCTCGAACACATATATACCAACAAAGTATGCAGAACTGCAAACTACATTGACAACGTTTGTATAGAAATTGTATCAACTTTGCAGCTTATCTTTAGCTAGCGACAAAGAGAACGCTGCGCCAAACACGAGCCTTGCTTTGGCTTGGCTCGACTCGTCTCGCTTTGCCTTGCCTCGTCTTGCCTCGTACCGCTATCCACAGCTTTTTGATAAGCGCACCGCTACACCGTCTTCAAAGTGAAGATTTGCGTACCCAAGCATCCTAGTAACAATGTAGCTAAAGGCTCAGCTTAACTTCAGACGTTCAACTAGGTCAAACAACAATTTATGCGATCGGCATGAATGTATTGCCTTCTGTAGGTAGGCACTATTATTAAGATTGATCGTGATTGTTTTACTGTTATAGTAAAGGACTTACAGTAAAAAGTAATCCCAAAAAAATGTGGTCTACAAACCTGATCTTCGGCGTAGCCCGCTACGGCGTAGAGGTAATACGGCGTAGAGGTACTACGGCGTAGAGGTACTACGGCGTTCGATGCTACGGTGCAAAGTGCTATGCAGGGTCTGCTACGGTATATTTCAAACAGCATTAATTGTAATTAAAGGACTTACAGTAAAAAGTAATCCCAAAAAAATGTGGTCTACAAACCTGATCTTCGGCGTAGCCCGCTACGGCGTAGAGGTAATACGGCGTAGAGGTACTACGGCGTAGAGGTACTACGGCGTTCGATGCTACGGTGCAAAGTGCTATGCAGGGTCTGCTACGGTATATTTCAAACAGCATTAATTGTAATTATAACTCTTTAAGGGTCAAAGGAAAGACTAGGGGTTCATTAAAAATGGACGCGTAATCATTGGTGATCATTACAGAGCTCGATGTCATCCAATTAAAAATTATTTCTATTACTAATTAATTTTCCTAGACACTAAAGATTTTGTAACTCTGAAAAAATAATATAACATGAATGCAAGACTAATTGTAAATTGATAACTTGAACCGAACAATATAATTATGATCAAGAACATCGAATTGTGATTTAATACGACCTGCAAACTACATGAAACTCTCCTTTGTTTAATTGTAATAGAGTTCAATTTACATTACACGCAGTTTATATCCTAGCGTTATACTGTGATATCCATTTTTAGGGTTGTCAGTAATTATCCGGATATGTTTGTCTTTTGGCTTCGAACGGTCAAAAATAGGTATGTTTTGTTGGAAAAATAAAAATATGATTCAAGTAGGTGTAGTATACAGGGTGAATTTTTCAAGTGGGCGTTGATGGCCAAATACGAAACTATGATGATACGATTTTCATGAAATTAAAACTACATTATTGGATTTTTTAAAAATCAATATTCATAGCCAGACAACAATAACAAAAAAAAACAATATCGTTTATTTCAGATACAATCATAGTAATAAATAGTCAGCGTACAAATAAAAAAAATAACAAAATTAAATCATTTCAGTTAATAGCAAATACAATAGAAATGAAAAGTGCTGAACAATTACATATATGAACCATTTCCTTTAGTTTGCCGTACATGTCATTACTTCCCAAAATTTGATCTTTAGTAGCGACACTATCACATGGTGTAATAATACAGTGTTTTTTTTTAATAAATTGGATTGATTTCTGGCAATTTATATTGATTAAAAAAATCGAATGTTGCAGTTTTAGTTTTCATTCAAATCTGGCCTGCGACTACTTTAAGCATTTTTCGCTATTCCTCATAGCTTCGAATTTGGCCATACACACCAACTTAAAAAACATCCTCTTTACTCGGATATGTGCGTTTTGGCTTCGTCCAGTCAAGTAGTGTCCGACCGAATGTTCGGTTTCGGTTTCGTTCGAGTTTCGGCAAAAAAAACGAGTTTCGGTTAAGTTTCGGTTTCGGCGGCAAACCTGCCGAAACTACGACCGAAACCGGGAGTTCTCGCGCTGCGATCGGTCATGTTCGGTGGGTTGAGTCAAGATAAAAGAGATTTATTTTGTTTATTACTTAAATATTAAGTACCTATACCGAAGACTGTATAGCCATGTGATAAAAAAATATGTGAGTGAAATGAAAAAATAACGACTGACATATTATAATAACGTTTTCTTCATTTCTTCCTCAAAACATGATCCTTGTAGGGTAGTTTCGGTTTCGGTTTCGGTTTCGGCCGAAACTGAGACCATTGCCGAAATTCGGTTTCGGTTTCGGTTTCGGTCGTAAAAACCTGTTTCGGTCAGACACTACAGTCAAGAATTAGTATCATGTATAACAGGCTGCAAAAAATTTAATTATGATTCAGATAAGTGTAGTATCTAGGATTAGGTGGTAATTGGAAATCAGCCCTAAGTCTAAGTCAGAAATCGAACAATCATATAACTTGAAATCCACGTCATGGTCCTAGACGCTTTTAAGTGGAAACCAGGCCAAAGCAACTCAAATAATAAAAATATGAACACTAAAAATACCTATAACTGATTTGGTATGCTCACGTTGGCTAAATGTGGAGAAGAGTGTTGTTTGGGATTTTTTATGAGGTTGTTCTTCTCGAATCGATGACTCATTTTGTCCGAACAGTACGTAGCAACCTGGACCAGTGGTATAATACATAGTCACATAATTTTATTAAGCAAATTTTTTTACTTATGAATATCCGGTTATCCTTTTTTTGTGTTCTAGCAACCCTAACCATATCGCAAGTTTATAGCGAGCCCCATTTAGCTGTAGATGAATTGTACTGTATGAAATAATTGAAAATAAACAGCGATCACGAGATATGTGTGCATTTAATTGGTTTTGAATTAATATAAACATTTGTGTTACGATTTTAGTGTGAACGGGGAAAGCTTTGAACTGATATTCGTTTAACACGATATTTTCTTCACTAATATTATGTTTAAGCAAACGATTTCATTCTACTTTTATTTGATGTTGATTTATAAAATAGGCATTTAATGATTCATCATCATCATCCACAGGCCAACTTCAGCTGAGTATAGGTTTCTCTTTGCTTGTGGCTAGCTCCACGTTGTTCTGTCAGACTTATCCAAGATAATAATTAATAATATCATTGTTTCAATAAATATTCGTATTTCGTTATTTCAATAAATAATAATTAATTATTTACTGAAATAACGATATACGCAAAATTTTACAAAATTAGGCCATTAAAAACTAAAGGTATATAATATTAGGATTCTACCTGTACTAGGAATAAACCTGTATCTCAGGTAACACACTCAAGTCTTTACACAAACATTTTCTTAGATTTCTTAAACAAATACCTAGTAAATAACATTTATCTATAAAATGTCATATAATTATAAAAAAAAACAGTTTGCATTCACAATTCCACTGCATAACATAAAAACCCAGGTCAAGTTTCCTTTGTGCCTACAGAGAAAAATGTCATGTCACTAAAATGATTGCATTTAATTTATGTAACGTGAATATTAAAAACTATAATTATGCTAAGTGCGTCAATATTAAACGTCAACATACTTATGAGTATACTATAACACAAATTATTAAAAATATCTTATTGAATAATGTTAGCGCTCTCTCGCAACGTCTTTGTAATCGATGGAATTTACGTATCTTGCCTCAGCTAGTTTCTTGGCGGAGCATTATTGATCGCCAGTTTTGTGATTGCTTGGTTTTAGATATTCCCACAATGGCAACAATGTCGTCTGCCCATCTAGCCCTCGGACGGCTAACACTTCACTTTCCAGTCCTTAGACGCCACTCGATCACAGTCCGTCAGATCCTCCACTTGCTATCACCGCTCCTGTCTACTTTGCCCAGTTCCTATATTCAACGGATCGTCGTTGTATAACATCTACCAACCGTTTCCAACTTATTGATAACGAGGCGTAACTTGGTGTTCCTCAAAGTTTTTATCCAGCCTACCAGCTACGAACAGTCGTCGGTTACTAGTTAACCGATGGTCCTCAATGCTCCTCTTTGCGTTTCGTTATTACAAAAGATATGTAATGGGTAGTTCAGAAACTACGACTTCATCAGAAACATTATGAGATATTTATATACTAAATAATGTTAACTTTACTTATACTCCGGTTTTTAAGCTAAGAAAAACAAATTGACTTTTACAACTTACATTTAATAAGTACAAGTAATAATTGCTATTGTTGCTAAAGTGCGAACAAAACGCTATATATGACGCCGAGTCTACCGCACGCCCCGCCCGCGCAAAGCTCAAAGCTGTCAATGTGTCAATTTCAGAGCGTCGGCTTCGTTTCGTTTAATTTCATTTTTGTTCTTCCTAATTCTATTAATTATTGGTATAATCTTTAAATCAAAACTAGTAATCACAAAAAAATGGATACTACACCAGTAAGTAATCTTGTTCTTGTTATCTTTTAATTAAGACATGGCGAAATTGTAGTGAATATTGTATATAATGTGTGATTTGTTTTACCTATTTACAGAAGAGCAAAAAGCCTATGACGAGAGATGAAGTCTCTTATTTTGTGGAGTTAATCCAAAATTGTCCTATTTTAACAAGTAAGGAAACAAACGCCTCATCAAACAAGTTGAAAGACGAAGCGTGGGTCTCCTTGGCAGCTGTGTTCAACGCAAAATGTGGAGGTTTCCCAAAACAAAAGGAGCAACTTAAACTTAAATGGGACAATTTAAAAAAGGCAGCCAGGAAGAGAACGCAACAAATTCGCATGAATAGGTTGAAGGTGGAGTAGTTAATATTCGTAGCAAGTTTCAGTACCTAGCATTCTATGCAGGTTCCTACTCTAGGCAAAGGAATACACATTAATCCAATGCCTACATCTTAATAACTGATTATTTGTATGTAATACATAATCCTTACAGTCATGTACTTATTGATGCATGAAGTGGTACTTACAACTTTGTAAATACATTCAAGGGAAATTCGCAATATTGTCTAATTAAATGCAAGTGTAAGATATATTTTGGAGTAGAATATCATAAATTCAATTATTATATTGCAGACTGGTGGCGGAAAAGCAGATTTCATTCCAACGGATGAAATCCTTGATAAAGTGGCAAGTTTGATGGGGTCTACCTGCATGGGTTATGAGGTTCCCTTTGGTGGTGATGGGTCCGGTGGTGGTAGTGTGCTTGTCGAGTTGGAGGTGGGCACTGATTTAGAACAGATTAGTGACAATAGTGCAACAGTGCAAATGCCCATGGAAGATTTCCTTCCACATACAAATGAAGGTATTATTATGATGTCTAATTACATCAACTTTTGTATATTGTAATCCATTCATCTAAAATTTGGATTATTCCACTGCGCTACACATACATATGTGTTAAAAAGTAAAGTGGTATAGCGGAGATTGATTAGTAGCTCTTATTACATAATTTAATTTTTCAATTAAAGGGAGAAAATTAAATATGTTGACACCAGAAGAAGGGGTTGTAGAGGGCAACAATCCAGGAGGACGATTTTTATATGGAATGCCTACAATGTCAAAAACTCTTCAAAACAAGGGTACTTATTTATATTTTATCACTTATACTTTGTCTTTCTCTAATGTTTTATACCAAGGACAGCTATTATAGTAGGTGTAAAGTATTAACACAAATATTTTTGAATTACAGCCAAAAGAAAAAAGTTGAAGATGGACGCCTGGACAAAAAATACAGAAATTAGATTTAGAGATAAGATTGTTAAAGTTAGCTAATAAGGAAAATCTTACTGATATTTAGGTTTTAGATGTAAGTATACAATTAGTAATTAGATAAATTAATGACAAATAAAACAATTAGTAATCCACATTTATATTATTTTATTTTAAAAACATGATTTAGGAATGTAAAAATTCTATTATGTCTCACGAGAGCTTGTACACTTTTATTTCATTAATTGAAGTCACTATTTTGGCTTCTTTTTAATTTTTATGATCTTGTGTCACAAAAGTACTTGTAAAGATGATTGTAATATTTCTTACACCAAACTGAAAATAATGAAAAGAAATCTTTTAATTAAGTAAGTACACATGACTTGTTAGATCTCTGCCTCTGAGTAATTTTATTTTATTATCTACAAACCTAAGCAATCATGCTTGCACATTTGCACCATTCAGGGACTACTATTTAGGGATTAGATCAAGGGCCCCTTTATACATAAGTGTTGCACCTAACTAATTAGGCACCTGTTGATTTACTAACCTGGCTCCGGTTATTCTTAAATATGGATATATTTCAAGCAGTAACTCTTGAACAGACGGTTTATCAAGTCGAAATCTCAGCTGGAACTCAAAATCATCCAACGTAGTTTCTGAGTTACTCCAGTCCGATAACATTTCTAAATCATAGAATTCACTCTCTGAACTGGACATTTTAAAATTATTTATAGCAAATAACGCACATTATGTAAAACTTTTGTAGACAACCGACCGAAATCAGGCGGTAAATAAATTGTTAACGACTCGTAACTTTGACAGCTCGTTGCTGTTTCTTTTTTTTATTGGAACATCATCTCCCGACATCTGCATACGTTTGCCTTACTGTTCGTTATTCGTAACCCTCCCATCCGTAGGTAGCCATCTATCGGTAACTTAACTTACGAAACGTTTTTTATAGGAATGGTTTTGACATACGTCTCGTAGAAAATACTACTAGCCGTATGCAAAACGACTCGTTTCTTGTTTATAGGAACCGGGCGTTATTGATTAATGCATTTAAATTGTGATGAGAAGGTGAAACGGACGTAATCTTTGTCTTCTCCTCATTAAAACGTGTGATTCATTTACTCCATCACATGTCAAATAGAGGATCGGACTGGGTAAAGAAAACGACATTCTATTTTGTCCGTCAGACAGGTAATACAAAAATATTAGACACGTATTTTTTGTTTTATCAAAATATCAAAAAATTACTTAGTTAAAACTCATTAAAGTTGGAGAGTGGGGGCTTACTACGTCACAAGTAGGTATAAAACTTACCTACATGTGACGTCATGCGCCATTTCAACTCAATATATCTCCGTAATTTTATGACCACGTGAAAAAAGAAAAAATACGTGTCCAATACTTTTCAATAAACTACCCGACGGACAAAGAAAAAAAATTGGATCATCCCCTATTATCATTATCATTCAGGCTCTTCTACTGCTTCTTCTCGTATGGGTGTCTTACAAATCATTTGGATAATTTATTTACTTATACTAAAAATACATATGATTAAAGTGTTTCAAGCTCGTCCAAAATGCTAATCACAATTATTTATTATTATTTTAACACCATTTTATCTCCATTCCCCACTACATAAAGACCTCTAAACCCCAAAGAAACGTTCTAATAATATCCTAACCTTTTGACTTACAGCAACTCGTGTAAAAACCCGCCAAGGCTCTGTACCGCGTGTTAGATCACTAAATCTTCGTTAAGCGAGGGACGACAGATGGTACGAACCCGAGTAAACCGCACACTAATATTATATATGTGGACGACGCTTATATTGAATTAAAGTACGTGACAGTTTTAATAAAACTTCAAGTTTACTTATCTTGTATGTTCTTTCAAGGTTGGGGGTTTGGGAGCAGTGTACTGAGTACCTATAAGAGTGGCAAGTTCGTTGAACTGTAACGGACATGATTTTGCTCGCATTTTTCAGTGAAATATTTATTTATTACTAGCTGTCCCCGGCATGCGTTGCAATGCACTTTTTACCTACCCTTTCTACCTACCTACCCTACCCTACCCTACCCTTCCTACCTACCTACCTACCTACCCTACCCTACCTACCTACCTACCTAAGTACCTATACCTACCCTACCCTACCTACCTATCTATACCTACCCTACCTACCCTACCCTACCTACCTACCCCTACCCTACCCTACCTATCTACCCTACCCTACCTACCTATCTACCCTACCTACCCTACCTACCTACCTACCTACCTACGTACCTACCTACCCTACCTTTCTCACCTTTTAAAAACCTTCCCTGGACTACGACAAATATTTAAAAACCAAAATCAGCTAAATCGGCCCAGCCGTTCTCGAGTTTTAGCGAGACTAACGAACAGCAATGGATTTATATATATATAGATTGTTATACATGTACACAGTCACAGGCTATGGCTGATCGAAACTTAAGACTGCATGATCCTGTTAGGCCGCAGGAAGTGTTACCTAACATTTAATATTGCACACTACATAATACAGGCAATGATAGCCTATTGGTGTGATCGGCGGACTGTCAGGCCACAGATCTCAAGTTCGAGCCCAAGACATACACCTCTTATTTTTCGGATTCATGTGGGTTAGTATAATTATCACTTGCTTCGGTAAAGGATATTACTCGACGGCATGTAAAGCCAAGGCAGAGGCCCATGGGCGGCATAAAAACTCTGACACCACGCTCTAACCACACGAAATATAAAGAAGACTACACAATATACTTGCATTTTAATATGAGTAATTTAATCTCCTTTTAACAATTTATAGCCATTAATTATGCCTTTACAAAAAGCATGAAGCTAGAACTAGAAGATAACTATGTTAATTGGAGAATAACATGTCGCGTTACTTGTTTTGCATTCTACCGATTCAAAACCGATCAATTTCGGCAGATCAGGATATTCCTTTCTTCTTTTGTTGGTATTGTGGTAGAGGATTAATACAAACTGGGGAGACTTTACTAAACTAGCTAGATAGTAGCAACGCCTGACTGCGAAAGACGTCGTCAAATATATATGAAACTAGTTGTCCCGCGCAACTTTGTCTGCGCCACATTTTCCCCATTTTCGAAACATTTTTCATTGCTGCTCCGCTACTATTGGTCGTAGCGTGATGATATATAGCCTGCGTCCTTCCCCAGGTTGAAATCTACCTTCTTGCCAAATTTCATTAAGATCCGATCAGCCGTTTAGTCGTGAAAAGGTAACAAACAAACAAACATACAAACAAACAGAGTGACATTCGCATTTATAATATTAGTATGGCAGTATGGATGTAATATTGTTAATATATTGATTATTAATACAATCCTAAGACTAATCTTGCTAGTCTAGACAGGCTTATGCGAAAATAATATTATTCTCATACATTCTGCACAAATTGGATAGTAATAGATGTAAATCTCATTTGTAACCTTCGACGAATAAAACGATGTTGGAAACTTCAAACCAGTATCAAAGCACTAATTGAAACCACTTTTGGCGTAATTGTGGTGAGTTCTAACCTTGTTCGAATACGACGAACACTATTCAATGTACGATTAAAGTCGAGAGTATTTTTTATTATCTGTGTGATACTAAAAATACTTCTTATTGTAACTTAACATAAGGACATATACTTTACTAGCTGTCCCGCGCAACTTCGTCTGCGTCAATTTTCCCCCGTTTCCGCAACATTTTTCATTGCTGCTCCGCTCCAATTGGTCGTAGCGTGATGATATATAGCCTATGTCCTTCCCCAGGTTGAAATCTATCTTCTTACCAAATTTTATTAAGATCCGATCAGCCGTTTAGTCGTGAAAAGGTAACAAACAAACAAACAGAGTGTCAAACAAACAGTGTATAATCAACATTCGCATTTATAATATTAGTATGTAAGTATGGATGGATGGATAGTATGGATGGATGGATAGTATGGATTAGTGAAATGATCTATACGAATCTTTATCTATCATCATCATCATACATCAGCCGAAAGACGTCCACTGCTGGACATAGGCCTCCCCCAAGTGTCGCCACATTTCCCGGTCCCGTGCGACTTGCATCCAGCTGATCTCCGCAACCTTCAACAGGTCATCGGTCCACCTAGTGGGAGGTCTTCCAACGCATTGTCTTCCGGTTCGCGGTCGCCATCCCAGAACTGTTCGGCCCCATCGGCCATCCGTTCAACGAGCAATGTGCTGCCCACTGCCACTTAAGTTTGGCAATTCTTCGGGCTACGTCGGTAACCTTGGTTTTCTTGCGGATGTCCTAGTTTCTTCGAAACGCCGAGCATAGCCCTCTCCATAGCCCTTTGGGTGACTTTAAGCCTTCTTATGAGGCCAATTGTGAGCGACCACGTTTCGGTCCCGTATGTAATCAGTAGCAACACACACTGGTCATAGACTTTCGTCTTTAACTACTTTATTTTTAATTACTGATTTAATATTTTACTCTGGACGCTCTTAACTTGCCCGTATTTCTACATTGTTCTCACATATTTTGATTTAAAAGAGTGTCCATGGAGTTTCTTGCCCGTTCTTCTCCATAGAGATCTACGCTACGGAATGGGCAACTACAGTACTTTCATAAGTTATTATGCCTTGTGGCTGGGACTGTAGCTTCGCGTTTTATACTGTTTTTTTTTTTTTTTTTTTACTTTCAAAAGTGCCTGTAATGGTCTAATTGAAATAAATGTTTAGACTTTGACTTTCTTGATACCTATACAAATAAATAAAATGGAAGTCAAAATAACAGCTTTTTACTGAATGCATATTCTATATATGAAAGGATGGATAGACTTACAATGCTTATGACATTTTTTATTTACTTTTTTTTGTCTGTAGGTCTGTTTATCCGGCTCATCTCTGAAAAGGCTAGACTGATTTTCCGATAATCCTATTCATATAGAGAAGTACACACATAAAAGTCAGGTGCGTACCACTCAGAACCTTCATGCGTTTATTACCAGATTTATTATGAGCGTGCGCGACGAAAAAGGACTTAAAGGACTGCAGTAGGCCTTCTGTAGTTCCTGGCTACTATCATGGGAAAAAGTCATTAGTTACTACGTTATTTTATAAAGAGAACGTTAACATTCGTGATATTTTAAATGTTATCGAAGACATTTTTACAAGAGCTATGGTCACTGTTTTTTTGGTAATAACCTCCAGTTATTTAAACCAGAAATTAATCTTGAAAATTCAAAACCGCTATAGCTGTATAGTTTATAGACTGCGTTCAGTCTACTCTATTCCTGCAACATAGTTTCTAAGGAGAAGAAAGAGCAAGAAATAGGAAAGTCTGTTTGATCAAGATAATCAAATAGTATTGGTGACATTGTTTCCTGCACGCGTAGCATGACCACTGAAGAAACGAGTTCTGTCTACGGAAAAATCGACATAATGACAATGATGTGTCAGTTTGTCGATTCTTCCGTTGAAATAGCCCGTTTCTATGGCGGTCGTGCTACGCGTGCTGGCAAAGTAGGTACCTATGTAACTTATGAGGACTAGTCGTAACAAGTTCTCTAAAGTATTGTAGCCTTACTATTGCCATTTTAATATAATAAATGCAAAGCAAACTATGATTATCTGTACTTCTCACGTCTGTCTGGTTGCTGTTTGGTCTGCTATCTTTTTAAACGTCGGGTGATCATAATTGCAAAAAAAGGGCTGTGACATACGGCCGGATAGACAGACAAACAGACAGACAGGACAAATCTATAAGGGTTCCATTTAAATTAGATGAAATAATTCCTGTTCAGTGTAACGTTTGTGATGACAAAATGAACATCTATCTATGCAAATTAAATAAAATTGAAGTGTCTGCTTGTTTGGAATATTAAAGTGACTGCATTTTACTACATGCATATGAATGTATATACGTACACAGACCAAAATATATTTTTTTACAATTTTTGTCTGTATGTCTGTTTAATCTCTGGAACGGCTGGACTGATTTTGATGGGACTTTCACTGGCAGATAGCTGATGTAATAAGGAGTAACTTGAGCTTCTATTTTAGAAAAATTCTAATTCCACGCGGAAGAAGTCGCGGGCACAGCTAGTATTATTATAATGGCAAAATTAAACGTGGGTGAATCTGCGAGCAAAAGCTAGTTCTTTATATATTTATTTAAACTTCACTAGTTTAGGAGACCGATGTGTCTACGTGCCCGTTCTAATCTCATCTTTAGCACGAAAAATCTTTTTCGGTAGAAACTTTCTGAGCTAAAAGCTCTTTTGACAATACAAGTATTTCGCTTTTATCTGGTCGACGTGAATTTGATGTGTCTCTTCTAAAGTGGCTTCTTTTTTTATTTAACTAATTTTGTTTTTTTAGCAACTATGCTGGTGGTTTTGTGCCACGAATCAGTACTGATAGCATTTCAATTGTTTTTGGGTGCCATAAAGACCCCTTCAGACAAACGCGACGCGACACGACGCGACAGCGCGACGCCGCATGGCGGTGTTGCCGCGTCGCGAAGCCTCGCACACAGTTGCGATGCGGCGCGGCGTGAGATCGAATCGATATTCGATCCTTACGTATTGAAAAGCGACCGAAAAGTGATAGATTAGGATATCTTAAAACTGAGTTGTCCTTAAACATTTTTGGATGATCTTTTTTATGCCTTACTTTTACTTTCAAAATCAAAATGAATCAAATATCAATACAAATAAAAAGTTGATTTTCAAGTTACGTATTTATACACAATACAAATTTCGATATTTTCGATTGCTGTTCGATACGTTAGGATCGAGTAATCGATCGAGTTGATGCCGCGGCGCGTTGCCACACGGCGCCGCGCGACCGAGTGCGGCAGGCTAGGCTGCATACAAAATGTTTTACGAATCTTTTGTTTCGTGTCTCGCTCTCGAAACAAACCAGAAGCCCGTCGCGTCGCGCCTGTATGAACAGTCGGGCGCGTTTTCATAGAATTTGTTCTACGTAGGATTTGTCGCGGCGCGCGGCGTATCGTGTCGCGTCGCGTCGCGACAGTCTGCGAAAGCCTTAAAGAGATTATTGACTGGCATTATCAGTGCTCCTTCTAATACTAAATTTCTAAATTAGAATCTAGCGGTAAATTAATCTTTAATCTCGTTGTCATAAGGTTTATTACAGAGGTAAAATTAGTGATTGGACTCACTCTTCGATTGCCATAGGATTTTCTTTTGTCCCTGACTCCCAATTTTCTGTCTTTAAAAGAGTATAGGTACTAACTTTGTGACGTGTGATATGACGACACGGTTGGCGCAGTGGTTGAGCGATCGACTGCTGCGCTGCGTGTCGCGGGTTCGATCCCCGCACGGAACAAATATTTGTATGGCCTACAGATAGTTGTTCCGGGTCTGGCTGTTCGTGTATGTGAGTTTAAATGTTTGCAAACGCTCCCACGATACAGGAGAAATTTCTAGTGTGGGGCAAAGTTAAAAAAAAAACTTTGTATAATCTAAGTATTATTTTTTTAATTTCAAAATTAAAAAATATATATCTGTAATAAAGTTCTAAGAGGATTCTTTATGAACCATAATACAGATGTCTTTAGAAGATAATTTCACTATCCATCTGCAAACATACCGTTGTTAATTTGGTCTTAAAAGAAACTGAAAGGCCTTAGTCAAGTTTGTTTAAGCTTCATAAAGGCTTCATTCTTAATACGAGTATATATCTCCATTTGATCTTTCCTTTGTGTGTTGTGAAGATCAAAATCGAACTTGTGAGAGAGTGAAAAAGGGTAAAGCGTAGGTACACGAGCGTACGAGTCAACAAGGGTGAACCCAGATGTCGTAAGCGCTATTTAGTCGGTTCCTCTGTCCACATAATAAGTGGAAAATAAACGGAACTCTCTTGAAACTCTAACCGGGACGACACTTCATATGAGTAATTATAAAAGTACGGGCCTCCCCTGCACTCATTTTGTCTACAATAAAATTGCGAACAACAAAGCAACGTGCAGTCTCGTATGAAATAATTAAGGTTTTTATATAGACATAGGATTTTTATGGCGACGGTTTAATTTATTTCACGTCCCACTGACACCGTTCATTTTATATTGTCCGACGCAACAAAAGGTCTCTATATCATATCTTTACAATGAACAAATGTAACTTTTTCACTTTAGACAGAAATATATTACGGACAATTTTTCACGGACCTAAAAAAGGATAATAATTGTATTATATTGTCACCAACTTTCGCTTGAATATAATTGCTATGTTTAATAACAGACCATGATTCTGGGGTCACTGTTTATATTTTATTCATCTTTTACCAATGAAAGGGTATCTGAAATGCGTGTTAAATCGTCCGAAAGTTCTTTTTTCTAAATAAAAGGAGCTCGCTTTTCCACTCGACTTAACTTTGATTATGGCCTGTCATAATACAAAAATCAATTTCGTTATTGCCTTCGTAATCCATTTTGTTTGCGCATTTGAATGTGTAAAGGAATTGTTGGAAATCTTTTGAAAGTGCTTCGTGTTGGATATACGAACTAAATTTGTGTTTTATATACAATGTGTCCCAGGGATAAGTGACCGCCCGGCGTTTTTTGAATATTTGTACAAAATTATTAATAATTACATTTATATTTGTGACTGTGTGGCTTTAGTTTTTTTTTTATGATTTTTTTTCTTTTTTTTTTGTAAAGACGCGTGACGTGCTGCAGTTTTTTTACGATATTTCCTAAGGTTGTTCATCTTTTTTCATTATTTTTTTTTTACTGACTAGCCGACATCATATTTTATCAATTAAAATCATTAAACATAACTAAAATGTAGTAAAACATTTATTAAATAAAAAACAAAATTAAAATTCGAAGAAAAAAAAACTCTTCTTTTCAGTTTTTTCAAAATAAATCTAAAAAATTCCCCCATAATATGACATTTTTTTTATTTATTAATTAACAACATGATATTTCCTACAATAGCTCAGAACAATGTTTGCTACTAATTTCAATTTTAATTGATAAACTATGATGTCGGCTAGTCAGTAAAAAAAAATAATGAAAAAAGATGAACAACCTTAGGAAATATCGTAAAAAAACTGCAGCACGTCACGCGTCTCTGCAAAAAAAAGAAAAAAAATCATAAAAAAAAAATTAAAGCCACACAGTCACAAATATAAATGTAATTATTAATAATTTTGTACAAATATTCAAAAAACGCCGGGCGGTCACTTATCCCTGGGACACATTGTATAAGTAAATTTGAATTTAAAAGGTTGGTTTGGAATACGTTTTTATATCTGAATTTTGTATACTGTGACACTTGTGTTTGATACCGTGAAATAGTGACAATATACTGTGTATTTTCTCCAACGAAAATCTCCATAACTCTTCTACACAGTTCGGCAATGGAAGATTGTTTTTTTTTTTTTAAATCCCATAAATATACCTGCTACAGAAGTTTATTTTAGGCACTGTGCCTATATTTAGGACCAGGAATAATTACTATTTTTTAAATAAATACGCACATGGCAAGTCCTACTGGTTGGTCTAGATGTCGCAATCGCGACTGCTGAGCATAAGGTCCTGGGTTCGATTCCTCGGTCGAGCAAAGTTATCAGGGCTTTCCATCGGGAATTTCTCAACAACAGTCACACATTTTGGAATTGTGCCCGACTGATGGCATTAGTGTCGCCCCTATGCCATGGGACTTACACATAACTGGCGAAATGTGGTTGTACTAATGGGTACACCTCTGCCTTAACATTAAGGGATTACAGGCGTGATGTTTTGCTATGTTAGTTTCTTAAGTCCACCATACGCAGCAACACGTGATATATACAGGGTTATTTGTAAAACACCGGCAACCTCTCAGGACTATGTTACTAACATCATAATTAACAACTTTTGTTTTATGACTTTAAAAAATTCGTCATATTTTAGTTCATCAGATTTTCATACAAAAATAAAAATATTTAAATTGAACGCTCTAAATGTTACGACTATGCTCCCCTCACTATTGTACTATCGCTTTCTTTTGCTTTGCATAGACTTCGTAAAGATGTTAGTAACATAGTCCTGAAAGGTTGTCGGTGTTTTACAAATAACCATTTTTTTTTGTGAATGGCATCTCGCAGTTCAACCTATGAGGTTGTCGTCTGCTTAACCGGACTATCCTGTGGGTGCCTTAAGATTAAGGCCTCCAGCCAGGGCATAAAAACTTACAAACTAAGCGACTGCACGCTAAGGGCACCCCCTAAGGGGTACGAACAAAGCGGCCATTGTACTCTTTGACGACACCATAGACCTCACGCAGTGCCCGACCCTGACCACTGAAAACTTCGCAGTGGCGAAACTGAGGACAGGAGCTTGGGAAATAGGTGTGGTGTTAGTGTATCTGGATGGTGGACAGCCTATTGAGCCAGACTTGGACCATTTTAAGAAAATCATGGACGAGATTGGAGTTAACGACGTGGTACTGGGGGGAGACGTCAACTCCTGGAACACATGGTGGGGTAGCCGGGAGGCGGATCAGAGGGGCGAGGCACTGGCAGGTGCACTCGATGAACTCGGGTTCCACATCCTGAACCTGGGAACGGCTCCTACCTTCGATGTTATCAAAGGAGGCCAAAGGTACTGCAGCTGAGTTGACATAACGACCTGTACGGAAGACATGCTTCGGAGAGTGGCAAATTGGAGACTATCCGGGGACGACACAACTTCGGACCACAAGGCAATCCTTTTTGAACTAAATCTGGAAAAATCAATCGGTATGGATATAAAAAGGACGACAAGAAAATTTAATATAAAAAAGGCAAAATGGGTACAATTCTTTGGGAAACTTGACGAAATTTGGGAACAAAATAAAATAAACAAAACGGAAATAGATAAAATAATTACAAAAGAAGAGTTGGACAAAATAACCGAAAAGTATACAGATGCTATAGTTAAGGCATGTGAAGGGATCATACCGATTATTAGCAAAAGAAACCAGACAGGATTGCCTTGGTGGACCGAGGAGTTGACACGACTGAAACATGAAGTCAAAAGACGGAAGAGAAGAATCTCCAGTGCCGCACCAAAGCGCCGAGCATGGGTCGTAGACCTATATAACGCAGTTAAAGAGGAGTTGAGACAAAAGATGGAGAGTACGCTGACATCTAGCTGGAAGGAGTTCTGCGGAAGGCAAGAACGTGAAACAATGTGGGACAGCATATATCGGGTAATAGGCCGCACTGCCACTAGGCAGGAAGACATACCGCTAGTACAAAACAACAATGTACTCAGCAGCGAAGAGTCAGCCCGGGTGCTTGCGAGGACGTTTTATCCTGAGGATAAAACACAGGACGACAATGCAGACCACAATAGAATAAGAGAGCTGGCGAATAGAGTAAATGAATACACGAATGGTGAGACATTCGATCCTATTCACGGTAGATGAACTAAAGTGGGCCGCATCTAGTTTTAATCCGAAGAAAGCCACAGGCATCGACGGACTAACAGCGGACATATGCAGGGCGGCTATTAGCCAAAACCCGCAGCTGTTCTTTGCAGTACTTAACAAATGCCTCAATCTTTTCCACTTTCCGACCATCTGGAAAGAGGCAGTAGTTGTAGTCCTTAGAAAACCGGGTAAGGACGACTACGCGCACCCTAAATCATACAGGCCGATTGGGCTATTGCCTGTACTTGGAAAAATCCTTGAAAAAATGCTGGTACGTCGGATTAGGTGGCATATATCGCCACAGGCCAGTAGAAGCCAGTACGGATTTATGCCACAGCGTAGCACCGAGGACTCCCTCTATGACCTGATGACACACATTAGAGACCGATTGAAAGAGAAGAAGATCATCGTCGTCATATCATTGGACATAGAGGGAGCCTTCGATAATGCCTGGTGGCCACTGTGGCCAGCCATGCTATTCCCTAACAGACAGTTTCTTGGCTGTGCTCGTCGACGAACTCGTCAGCGAGACAGCCTCGAGATCGACCGATCGTGCAGCGCTGATTCAGACGGTATTCTCTAGCGCGGTTATGGTCGTCGACGAACTCTAGGCCTGACATCTCCCGTCACCATTTCGACGACGAATTAGGGCTTGAAACAAATTCTTTAAATTATAATCAATAAATCTCGACTGAGAGTTTTATGGGCTTAAAATGTATAATATAGGTCTAGTTTTAAGTATTTTAAGGAATTGAGCAAAACTACTAACGATTTTCATAATTACAAGAGGTTAAATAATAATGCATTTTTATTATTACATGAATGGCTGAATGAAAATAAAATTCCTTTGCCTATTTCGTAACCAAGCAACGGGCTGTAACAGCCCGGCTGTCCTGTCACATACACAAACACAATACTCGCAGTCAATTCACAATTTTTTTGTCTGTTGTTTTTATCTATTTTAATCGCCATTGAACAACCACTTGTGGCGAATGAACTGGCGTTCTTGCAGCAGAAGTTGGATGTGATGGACGAGGTGTCCGCAGTCCAAATCTGCGCTACGAACTTCAGTGAAGACGACATTGCTACTGCGAAACTGCTGCTGTACCGGTCGATCATGAAAAGTGACCAGATGGTGTCCCGCCGGCGTGATAGGACTAAAAACAGCATACAGGACATATCACGCTGCTAAAAGTGACTGACCCTGACGACGTGCCGACTTTCGTGGCGAAGGACTAGCACAAGCTCACTCCCGTCACATTCAACCACGTCGATGTAACTAGCCTGTTGAAGGTCATCGTTCTTCTTAAGGCAAGTCTAGTGGATGTGCAGAAGAAGTTAGATGCATCCCAAAGGCACCGATTCGGGCTGATGATGGTTTCGTGACGGTGTTGAGGAAGAAGCGCCGTCAACGAACCAACAAGAACCGCTGCGGCAAGGCTCCTTCGGAGCCTAACGTGCCTATTAGTGCCGCGAAACCGAACAATCCGGTGTACATCTCCCGCCTACAGTACAGCACTACGGCTGAGGACATAATGGAGTACGTGCGCCAGAAGACCAAGTACGTAGTGAGAGTGCAGCTGCTTGAGTCACACCGCAACGTCAACTTTGAAGCGTTCGTGGTGCGAGTACCAACTTGTTATCTTCTTCTGACTTTTGGCCGCAGGGAGTGGTGTTCCGTTGCTTAAGCGGGCAAGTGCCACATGAACGCACAGCAATGTAGTGTGCAAGTGAAGTGTTACTAACATGTTTTGTTTCAAGGTTTTGTTTACTAACACAAATTGTATTTTATCGTATGTATGTTAGACTGTAAGGTATATATCTATGGGCCAAAGTTGCCTAAAAATAAATAAATGCTATGTTATTCTGTCTTTTATTTTATTTAAAAGTTTAAAAACATCTATGTGCTTGCAAAGCTGTGGCTTGTGAAATATAAGTATTATATACTTACTTCACTGCTGCCTCATGACACAATATTATTGTTGTCCATGAAATATTTAGGTATTTATTTTATAACAATATGTTTATATTAATTAGATCCTCAGAAAGAAAGCCTGTTAATGTGAATAAAATCTCTTTCCCGGGATAGTGTATTTAGCTTTCTTAATTCTCTCGCATGTCATGCTTTTTTTAAATTATCAATTTTATTAGCTTCTTCTAATAAATTTATATTTATAATTAACTGAGCAGCAATTTTCAATATTATTTAGGTGTTAATTCAAGAATATACGCGCTAAAATAGTAGCTTTTGGATTTGACAGTTAAAATCGTGGCTGTGAGTGAGGCTGTCAGCGAGTTCGACGCTGTTTTTTCTTACGGAATACCAAAATGTATGAAGAACTGTCAACTTGCTCGACGTTGAGTAGTTCTAACTCACAGCCGTCACAGCTTAGAGCGCTAGTGTCGCTATTTGCGGCTTAGCGAATACCAAACTGTAGTTTCGTCGCTGGCACAGCGCTGCGCTCAAGGCTGTATCCTTAGAGAATAGCACTGCAGCAATGAAATGCCGACTGGCAGAAACAGCGTGCCCGGTGAACCTACGACGTCTGGTAGATAGTTATCTACTGGACAGGAAGGTAAAGGTCCGGTACGCTGGAGCAGAGTACGTACAGGGAACATCTAAAGGTTGCGTACAAGGATCCATAGGAGTACAAGGGCACACATTTTGGAACCTACTTCTGGATCCACTGCTCAAAGAACTGGAGGAACGTGGCGATTATTGCTAAGCATTCGCGGATGATGTGGTTCTGATTTTCTTGGGTGAAACAGCGCTTGATGTCCAGAGACGGGCCAATGCAAGTCTCGTTCATGTCCAGAAGTGGGGAGTTGAAAACAAACTGAAGTTTGCGCCGCAAAAAACAAAAGCGATGGTCGTCACCAATAAGTTGAAGTTTGATTCACCACTTTTGCGCATGGGCGGTGAGGACATTGCCCTGTCTCGGGAGATCAAGATACTGGGGCTCACAATTGATGATAAGCTAACGTTTAATGCCCACGCCTCGAACGTGACGAGGAAAGCATTAAACATTTATAAACAGTTAGCAAGAGCAGCTAAAATCAGTTGGGGCCTAAAACCGGAGATAATCAGGACCATATACACTGCGGTGGTGGAACCGGTCATCACATACGCCGCAAGTGCATGGGCACCTGCTGCCCAAAAGGTCGGAGTTAAAAAGCAACTCAGTGTGGTACAGAGGGGGTTTGCGCAGAAGCTATGTAAAGCCTACTGCACAGTCTCTTTGCACTCGGCACTGGTGCTCGCCGGGATACTCCCACTTGACCTCCGTATACGGGAAGTGGCTGCGCTATACGAGGCCAGGAGGGGGGTACCCCAGCCCGCGCTGGGAGGCAGGGAGGTTGAGCGGATGGCTCCAGCAGCAGAAGCACCGCACCCCGCGGAACAAATGTACCTGGAGTTCGAAAGCCTGGTAGACGAGGAACAATACAACAACTACAATAATTTCGCAGTACGGATTTTCACAGACGGCAGCAAGATCGAGGGCGAGGTTGGGGCGGCGCTATCCTTGTGGACTAGTGCGACCGAAACTAAGGCCCTTAAACTAGCTCTGCCGTCCTACTGCACCGTCTACCAGGCCAAGCTCTTGGCCCTACAAAGAGCGGCAGGAGAGGCACTCAAGCGTGCTGAAACAACTTTCGGCATCTTCAGCGACTCCATGGCAGCCCTTCAGACGATCGCCAACGTAAGCTCCTTCCATCCCTTAGCAGTGGAAACGAGGGACACCATCCGACGCTGTAAGCTCCAGAACAAGAGTGTCTCCTTGTTCTGTATAAAAGCCCATGCAGGTTTGGAAGGAAACGAGCGAGCCGACCAGCTTGCGAAGGAAGCTGCGCTGAAGTCGAAGAAGAAACCGGATTATGACCTGTGCCCCGTATCATTCGTCAAGAGGCAGATCCGTATGGAGTCACTTGACGAGTGGAATCAAAGGTACCAGAAAGGCGAAACAGCAGGGGTCACAAAGATGTTCTTCCCCAACGCGATCGACTCTTATAAAATTGTACGAAAAATCCAACCCGCAGGCATCATGACACAAATTTTCACGGGGCATGGTGGGTTCTCCGAATACTTGCACCGCTTCAAATGTAAGGAGAACCCATCCTGCAGCTGTTAACCAGATGCAGTAGAGTCGGTCCCCCATATTCTGGTAGAATGCCCAGTTTTCGGCGAAGAAAGGTTCAAAGTCAAACAAAAGCTTAATATAAGGATAACTATGGATAATATATGTTTAATTTTAGAAAACAGCAAATTAAGTCAAGTCTTTTTGGAAAACTGCAGCAAAATTATAGGCAAAGTTATAAATAATAAAAAAACAAGACTACTTAAAATACTGTGCTTTATCATATATGAACATTTCCCACAAGAAAAGATATAAAGATTAAAACACAGAAACAATTAAAAAGCAAAAATTTAAAATCAAGAAAATCAAATAAATTAGATACTAAAAAATTAAAAATTGCAACTTTTTAAAATTGAAGATTCTTAAACATATAAAAAATGGTATCCCAAACATTAAAAGTCTCAATAAGATCTCTGATGACCCATGTCAGAGGACACTGGCAGAGCAGGAGTGGTTTTTAGCCGGTTCGAGTCCGGCACTACTTCGACTGTCTCACAAGTCGTGAGATAGACGAAGTGTCCGTGGGGATTTCCCACTCCTGCCAAAACAAAAAAAAAAAAAAAAAAAAAGGGTACGAACCGCGGTCGCTGGGGGAGGACTGCATGGGCACAGGCTGGATCTGAATAGTATCATTATACTGGCACAACATCGCGGGCTGGCTCGAGCGAGGGTCGGGGAGGGCATGGACCGGGATGTCGCGACGGACCTCGACGGCGAGGTCGGAAAGACGGCGGTTTGAGTCTGATTTTTTTAAGAGTGCTAGTCTCTTTGCTACTCTCCTGGAGGAAGGTGATAGCATCATCTGGAGTGACGAGGGTATGCCTAGGACGGCGTACTGTATTAATGCGCGAGGGTTCGTAAGAGCGGCCGCTGCGATCAGGGGATTACGGTGCTTAATGGCGTTATCGAAGAAACGCTTCGAAAGACGTTTCATAAACTGAAGGACTGTGGGCATTCTAAGGTCTACGTGTAGGCGGTCATTACGGACATAAAAAGGGGCTCCCGTGACTCTACGTAAGAACCGGTTCTGCAAAGTTTGCATCCTATGGATGTACTTAGGCTTGGTGTGAGCGTACACGACGCAATCGTGCGTCATAATGGGGCGGATCACCGCGGTATAAAGGCGCAACTTGCAATTGAGTGACAACTTGCTTTTCTCCGAAATCATGAAATGAAGCCTACCCATAGCAAAGGCAGCTCGGTCGCAAGCTGCTTTGATGTGCGCCGCGAAAGACAGGTGGTTGTCAAGTAAGACTTCTAAGTACTTGGCTTGCTTCTCCCAAGGGATAGGCTTACCGTACATAGTGATCGGGCTGAGCGCGGGTGACTTATTTTTACGCTGCTTAGAGCTAAGAACTGCCTGGATCTTGTCGGAGTTCACCTCGATTCTCAATTTCCGGAACCAAACGCCTACAAATAACCCTGTAAAGCGCTACAACTTATTCAAAAACTATTAAAACAACGAAATCTATTTAAAGTCTTGAACAATAGAAGTACAAGTAGGTACATTCGTCGTCGTTTCCTCGTGTTTCACTTTTAGAAAGTTACTCCTGTCTCACGAGGTTTAACGAGCTAACTTTCTGAATAATTCTACTTCCCGCCAAGAGTTCAGCTGAAAGGAATAGTGGGACTTAGGTAACTATTTATTGAGACTGACATATAAGCCGCTGAGGTCGCACAAATTAGTTGTATGTTAATGGCACACATTACATAGGTATCAAGTTTCCTCCGTGCCTCGGATAGCACCGTAGCTTCGATTTTCATCCATTGGTCCTGACTTTCAATTGTAGAAACAGTTATTAAGTAGTCAGTGGCCCGAAATTCTGGCAACCAGTCTTACCAAGGAGTATCGTATTCAGCTGTATCCGATTCGACTGGAAGCCGACCCCAACATAGTTTTATGTTAAACTAGCGACCCGCCCCGGCTTCGCACGGGTGCAATGCTGATACTAAATACACTACAGAAAAACTGTGAACGTTGTATATAAAAACATAGCGGCCCGCTCTGGCTTCGCACGGGTATAAAATATATAGTTATTATACATATAAAGCTTCTTTTCCATCCACTCTATCTATTAAAAAAAACTGCATCAAAATCCGTTGCGTAGTTTAGTAGTTTTAAAGATTTAAGCATACATAGGGATATAGGGACAGAGAAAGCGACTGTGATTAGGAATTTATTAGTAGCAGTTGGGAAGTAAGGCTTTGTACTCCGTTGATGGCAATAGGCTCACCCCCTATAAAATGGGTCTTTAACATAACTAAAATATGGGTGTATTATTAAAGACACCTCTGCTTAACTCTTTGGGGATTCCAACTTCGTATGACGAGGAAAAGCCCTGATTCTCAACAGCGTAATCATTATAGGCTGATTATGCTTACGCTTATGGCTTTCCTTTACCTAAACGTTTACGGGTTTAGAACCAACAAACAGAATGTATATGTAGCGACATTGAAAAGCAACTTACTACAAAAAGTATTACAGCGCCATCTATGACACGACGGAAGAACTAACATCAATTTCCTACATCGCGCAAGCTGAGTTTACATCGAGTTAAGACTATACAGAAAAACCCGACATCAACTGTCGTGCAGTTGCCCGCCAGACATAACACCTGTCTGGTCGGAAGATCCTTCCTTTTCAATGGAGTATCGAGGAACTTTACACCCTGTTCCCCTTACCCCTGAATATAATTAAAGATACAGAAATACTGTTATTTTTCATCGAGGTCCATCGCGACGTCCCGGTCTTTGCCCTCCCCGACCCTCGCTCGAGCCAGCCTGCGATGCTGTGCCAGTAGTTTTAAATCAGTCCCTAAATAATGATATCATTCAGATCCAGCCTGTCTCCATGCAGTCCTCCCCCAGCGGCGCCCTAAGCCGAGGCTCGTACCCCACAGGGGGTGCCCTTAGCGTGTAGTCGCTTAGTTGGTAAGTTATTATGTCCTGGCTGGAGGCCTTACTCTCAAGGCATCCACAGGATAGTCCGGTTAAGCAGACGACAACCTCATAGGTTGAACTGCGAGATGACATACACAAAAAAAAAAAAAAATGTTATTTTCACAATAATTATAATACTCACTACGCACGTACGCACAAACCAATAGTCAACTTCCTACTTCCTGAATTATTATTAAATCATTCACAGAAACGACGAACAATAGTTTTCATTTATTATTTATTAATGACACGAAATATGAAAACAAAAGAAAATAAATCCAGCTCTAGAAATGCCCAATTGTAAAATACGGCGAGAACTTTTGACACAGCCTTTCTAAACTGGGTGGATTCAGAAACTTTAGGTTTATGTAGGCGAAAGCCTGTGTATCTTTGTTTTCAACCCGTCTCACTTCGCTTGTATTGTTTAAATTTGATTGTATCTATCACAATTTCAAACTCCAAAATAAATGTAAAATTAGATGCGGCCGCCCCCTTTTTTTTTAAGGATGGGAAATCATCAAATGATCCCTCTCCAGTCTGGGCGGACCGGGAGGGAGTGTCAGACTTGACTGACTAAAACCCATCCATGTTCCTTCTTAGCCCTTTGTGTTCCAGGGCCACGGTATCTCTTTCGAACAACCCGCAGCATGCGGCCGCCCCTTCCGAACCATTTCCTCACGGAACAGATTAGTATTCCCTGTCCATCCTGTTTTACGGAAAATGTACGTTTTTGCTCCACCGATGTTATACAAATGTAAAAAATCATGTCCGCTATGTAAGTAGGGTTTTTTAAGTTGTTTTTGTAGTGATCTGAATAATTTTGAGCGAGCACTTAGAGTAAGCTGATTTTATAGGAGAAGGTAACTTTTGCACCCGGAAATAATATGAAAAGGATTTTTTTTTATTTTATGGACGCGTCGGTTAACCTAGAGGAGATCGTGGCTAAATAATAACAGCTGCACGGGTCGCCGTACTTGCCGAGGTTGGCCCGTGGATGGGTGACCATAATTACATACCGAGTTTCCTCCGTGCCTTGGAAAGCACTTTAAGCCGTTGGTCCCGGCTGTCATTTGTAGATCTTTGACAGTCGTTGCAAGTAGTCAGAAGCTAAAATTCTGACATCCAGTCTCACCAAGGGGTATCGTATTACCCAGTTACTGGGATGTGGAGGTCAGATAGGCAGTCACTTCATGTAAAATACTGGTACTCAGCTGCATCCGGTTAGACTGGAAGCCGACCCCGAAATAGTATGGGAAAAGGCTAGGCAGATGATGATGGTTAACTTTGCACTACTTACAAAATGTGCAAGAATATAAATAAATAACTAGCTTGTGCTATCGGCTTTGCTCCCATATTGTACTTAAATTAGCCAACGGGAAGTTTTTAAATGTAGCTTCCCTTTAGTGACAGAATCTTCGAAATGTAATCAGTAGT
The DNA here is from genome assembly GCA_963082945.1 of Cerastis leucographa. Lineage (NCBI taxonomy): Eukaryota > Metazoa > Arthropoda > Insecta > Lepidoptera > Noctuidae > Cerastis > Cerastis leucographa. Next base: position 8,467,789 of record OY720382.1, read on the forward strand.
TCCGAAGATACCCTCTACGTACAAACTTACAACCAAAAACTTTTTATAATATTAGTATAGATATTTCAGGAGCTAGAGGTAGAAATAAACAAGTACTTACTAAAAATTCAACGTACACAAACGATGTTATAAAACAGTTCCAGTTTCGCTTACCTTAAGGTACTATAAAGATACGACAAGCATAAAACCACACTGGCGCAAAAACGAGCCAAGAAAAGAACACTCACAGTCTGAAAATACTTTCATTTCTAGAAATAACGAGACGATGCATTAAGTCGTTAGAGTTGTTCAATGTCGCCTTCGGTCGCGTGGTACAACTCGGGGCACAACAGGCGACACCTCTATTGTCAACCAGCCAAGGAAGGAAGGCACTTTGTCATACCACCTTTTGTTACTGAACTAATGTTTCTTAATGCGGCCGGTGTACCTAAGAGCACGGAAATGGGCGGCATCGTTTGCGATTTAGTGCTTTTTATTTTTTTAAAGCGAGTTTTTAAAAGAGCTTGGAGGTGCAAACGTGGGGCAATGAAATTCATGAATACGTAATATTTTGAAAGATACAGATTACTTTTTATGTTTTATTTTGAGGTCGTTGGAAAAGGAAGTTAGCATGAGTATTAACTGGTGTTTAAAGAATGTGAAAAAAATCTTAGACACAGCCCCTTATTTTCTAAAAAAAAAACAAGATTCTGGCCCTTGCATTTTGTCGATTTTCACAAACATCTATAGACAGTGTTTTTTTTCAAACGTTGTTACAATGGAAGAGTACAATCCCTTTTAACAACCCTCTAAGAGTTTTTTTTTTTTTTTTGTAAACATTAAATGAAAACTGTTTTCAGGCCTATCGTTCAAATCAAACGCTCTCACAAAAGTGTAATTAAAAGCAATGAGAACTTCCAAAACTTCAACTTATCAATACACAAAGAAAAACTTTTCCTTCTAAAATTTTCCAGTTCTTTGTAAAGAATTTCTGAAATCCAATAATACGTAAAACCGCGTATTAAATGTATGACAAAATGATTACTTGATCTATGTCAGAGGTTACGGTAATCAATCATGAAATCTATAAGTCATGGTTTTATTGAAAAAGGGAGGAAATATAATGGAAATTTTATGTATTTTTCCCAGTATCTGGTATTTTACTAAGGCAGGTGTAGAAGGACAAAGGGGAGGTCGTGGCTAAATAATAACAGCCGCTCGGGTCGATCTTTAGGTTAAGCCGTGCTTACCTAGGTTGGTCCGTGGATGGGTGACCACCGTTTATTGCCTTTGGTGCCTTTTTTGGCCGAAAGGTGTCGTTTATCGTTCGTACGTTTCCGGGGACGGTTACGCGTGCGTGTTTAGTAATTTGTATTAGTTGTATGTATTAGTTTATTTTTATTGTATAAGATTATTTTGTGTATTTTGTCTATGGGCCTTAAGTTGCCTGAAATAAATGGATTATTATGTCCTTTATTTATCTATGATCTTATCTTTTATATTTTTACATATTTCTTACAAAAAAAAAAAAACAAGAAAACATTTAAAAATATAAAAAAACAGGTTTCCGCCGGTAACGAGAGCAGGGTCCAAGCTACCGGTAGTTAGGGCTGCAGAGACAGGAACCTCCTCACAATGCGGGCCGTATCGAGGAGTACTGCCTTCTGAATCTGGCTCTTGATCCAACCGCCAAGTGAGAGCTTCGACAGATGTTCGTCGAGGCTCTTGGCCATAAGGCCATTGGCCGTTACGACAATCGGCACAATGATAGCCGAGTCCACATTCCACATATCGACAACCTCGTGAGCCAAGTCGAGATATTTTATTATTATAATTATTAACACAATTAATACCAAGGGATATCGTATTACTCAGTACTAACTGTTTTGTTGAGGTCAGATAGGCATTTGTTCCACGTACAATACTGATAATCAGCTGCATTCAGTTAGACTGGCAGCCGACCTCAACATAGTTGGCAAAAGCTAGGTAGGATCAAGAGGTGTTGAAGCTAAATTAGTGTAATACATTGTTATGTTCTTGTGAGTTTAATGTAGGTGGCAGTGAATTTCTCGTTAGCGGTTACATCCAGGCAATGTGTACAGACGGCAGAGGAGCTAGTATACTCTATTTAAAACGTATTTGAGGAAAATGTAAACAAATGGGATGGAAAACTTATCGGGTACCAATTTTTTGTGCCGTTAGGAGTGCTGATTTTAATATTTGATCAATTAACTTCGAAATTCTATATATAGTGTATATGTATATAGCGTATAGTGACTATTCTAAACCCGTTATAAACGCGCTTGATGACCGTTCTAAGCTATGATACTTCTGTTGATACGTTCTAGTGGGCATAGTAATCCGTTTCATGTTTCTTTCCGTGCATGATATGTTCATAGCACGGTCAAGGCACACCTTGACCGTGCTATGGACAAATAAATAAAACACACACAGTACGGTATTAAGTGGAAGAAAAATAAAACTATCTCCAACTATCTAACTAGTTTTATTTATTTGTCCATTGTTGAAGTTATAATATTATTGTTACCGTAATATTATTGTTGTTGTAGTTTTCGAAGTTTTAAAAAAAAAAACCTTTTCTCACACTAGGAATTTCTCATCGTGGGTGCGTTTACAAACATTTAAATTCACATACACAAACAGCCAAACCCGGAACAACTATCTGTAGGTCATACAAATATTTGTTTCGTGCGGGGATCGAACCCGCGACACGCAGCGCAGCAGTCGATCGCTCAGCCACTGCGCCAACCGTGCCGTCAATTTTCAATTATTTTTTTCCAATTAAATAATGGTATTAATGCAAGAATTTTTTGATAAAATTGTGAGACATAAAGTTAAAACCATCTAAATACAAGCTTAAAGTTTTACTGATTCCATTTTGTGAGTGATGATATTTAACCAGAACAGGGTAAATGTTTACATTTTCACCAAACACTTTTGAAACAGATCATAGTTTCTTGCGTACTGACTGTGGTAGTGGTATGGTTGTCGGGTTGTCATAACTCGGTCGCTCCCCCGCCTCATTTTGAGCGGAGCACTATCTTGTAGAAAATTACATTCATGTTTTTCTTGCTAAGTAGGTTTGGTCTGCTTGCGCTACATGGAAACTCCAACTTGAATTGTATTTATTTTAACAGTATTTTTAATCATTATTACTTTTAGTTATGCAATTATGCAATGCAATTAACAACCTGCCAGGAGCCTCCGATCGACATTTTCCATACTAGTTGTAATAAATTGAAGAAAATATTATGTGATTGCTTCTTCGAGTGTAAATAGTAATTTTACTGTTTGGTGTTATATACCTACATAATATATATTATCTATTATAAATTTTCAGTTTCATATATATTCTAATTACTACATGTGGAAACTTGTAATTGGCCATATTTTGTATAAACTATTACTAATTTTCTGCTTAGCTGTAAGTTTTCCTAAAAATAAATAAATAAATGATGTATTTTCTTCTACTAATTAATTTATTTCTTCTAAAAAAACAAAATAACAACAACCAAAAAATTTACCAAAACCGCAACCAAAAAACGAAAACTAGCCTTAAAAAACAATATAATAAACTCAACCATTCACACAAAACGAGAACCAAGAACTATTCAGTGTTCTTAGTGAAGTTAATTGTGTTTCAAGTAACTAAATCCAACTTAATGAGACAACTTGCAGTAAGTAAACTGGCCCAAACAGTAGCAAATACTTTGGGAGTATTAAGCGCCCGTACCGTTCGCGTATTCGACGCAGAATCTCGGCTTAAGCTATGTTCCCTTGTATGAATGGGATTTGATTGAATTAGACCATATACAATAAACACTTGTATAGGTCTACACAAGTGTCATGTAAAGTCACGAGCAATGAAATGTATACCTACACTTGTATAAGCAAAATTCAAAATCGTTTTTTTTTTCACAAACAACCTAATAAGTTTCTATGTAAACGTTGGTTGTTGTAAAAATAGTGTCAACAGCTCACAAGTAGTTTTGACTGATTAACAGTTTTGACAGTCACTGTTCGGGATTTATTTGAATTATACACTTGAGCAGCGGTGACCCAGTGGTGGCAACCCCGACTTACAAGCAGCCGTGGGTTCGCCAGGCAGGCATTACTTTGTGTAATTTATTTCATCACCGCTACTCTCAAAAACGGTGAAGGAAAATATCGTGAGGAAACCGGCATGTCTTAGAACTAAAAATTCGAAGACATGTGACATCTACCAACCCGCACTGGGCCCGCGTGGTGGATAACAGCCCACTCCTTCTCATACAGAGGAGGCCTGTGTCCCAGCAGTGGGAACATTATAGGCTGAAGATGATGACACACTTATACAAGATGTAAACAGCCCCTTTGCGAAGCCTTCAACCAAGCATTCTGTACATCAAACTAAGTAACCCTACGCAATTTTTTTTGCTGAGAAAAGATTTTTTTCTTTGGTTGAAAAATCTCGTAATTCGGTAAAAAATCAATGTAACGCATTCGAAACATTGTGCTGATGCATGAATTGAGTAGTAAACGGGTCATGGAGGTATTTCAAAAAAGGTCATGGAGTAAATTTGCAGCCTCAAAACCAGTATTTAAAAAAAAAGTAGGTAGTGAAAATGTTGAAACTTTGACCTCCAATATTTCCTCCGTAACTAGAAGGTTCCCAGATATAGTCCAGAACAAAAAAATATCGCAATGACGGGAAGAATAAGTATCTTTAAGCTTTGTGAGTGCTCAATTTACACCCTTTATAGACCATGTACAGTCATCAAGTTGAGTAATGTTTGTGGGTCAGTCTTACGGAGCCCCCCATTCACGAACGTTCGGATTCAATTTCGATTCGATAAGTCGTATGTCTATCTTGTTTTAGCATTACGAAAGCGAGCGAGATAGACATACGACTTTCCGAATCGAAATTGAATCCGACCGTTTGTGAATACGGGGGCAGGAGTTTATAGCTATACTTCCATTCTATTTAACCTCCATGTTCTTTTACGACGAGTTGATTAGAGTTCCGGGTTTTACTGTAATATAGTATTTTTTTAAGTGACAAAGTTTTCATGTTGGCAGTGTTTATTTGGAATAACTGAAAGACTTAGAAGTGACTTTTATAATGTAATAAATTTTGATAATGTTACTCCAACTATCGTATAAATAGGTATCGTATAGGTATAATATATATGTAATACCTACACGGTCAAAATGTTTGGAACAGCATTTTTTTTTTAAATTACCGATGATTTTATTTATGTGGTTCAGAATGAAGTACTAAATAAACAGCGGCAAGCGTTTTCGCATCGGTGTCCCTTACACCTCATAAAGCCACATACGTGTTAGAAATAAAATAATAATGTAAAAAAATCATTACAATCAAGCCTCGAAGTGTGTTTGAATATAGAAAGTGTAATGGTACCAAAACCGACTAATGGATTTATTTCCGAAAAAAATATATTTAATAGTAGGTAGATACTTTTATCAAGAAATGGAAAGCATGTGATTCTATTCACGTAATTCATCTCAAGTAATTAAATCCAACTTAATGAGACAACTTGCAGTAAGTAAACTGGCCCAAACAGTAGCAAATACTTTGGGAGTATTAAGCGCCCGTACCGTTCGCGTATTCGACGCAGAATCTCGGCTTAAGCTATGTTCCCTTGTATGAATTGGATTCGATTGAATTAGACCATATACAATGAACACTTGTATAGGTCTACACAAGTGTATATGGTCATGTAAAGTCACGAGCAATGAAATGTATACCTACACTTGTATAAGCAAAATTCAAAATCGTTTTTTTTTCACAAACAACCTAATAAGTTTCTATGTAAACGTTTCTATTGTCAACAGCTCACAAGTAGTTATGACTGATTAACAGATTTGCCAGTCACTATTCGGGATTTGATTCAATTACGCACTTGAGCAGCGGTGGCCCAGTGGTGGCAGCCCCGACTTACAAGCAGCCGTGGGTTCGCCAGGCAGGCATTACTTTGTGTAATTTATTTCATCACCGCTACTCTCAAAAACGGTGAAGGAAAACATCGTGATGGAACCGGCATGTCCTAGAACAAAAAATTCGAAGACATGTGACATCTACCAACCCGCGTGGTGGATAACAGCCCACTCCCTCGAGAGATATATAGAGAGAAGGCCTGTGTCCCAGCAGTGGGAACATTAAGGGCTGAAGATGATGACACACTTATACAAGATGTAAACAGCCCCTTTGCGAAGCCTTCAACCAAGCATTCTGTACATCAAACTAAGTAACCCTACGCAAAATGTTTTGCTGAGGAAATATTTTTTTTTGGTTGTAAATTCTCGTATACCGGTAAAAACTCAATGTAAGGCATTCAAAACATTGTGCTGATGGATGAATCGAGTAGTAAATGGGTCATGGAGGTATTTCAAAAAAGGTCATGGAGTAAACTTGCTGCCATAAAACTAGTATTAAAAAGTGAAAAAGTTGAAACTTTGACCTCCAATATCTCCGTAACTAGAAGGTTCCCAGGTATCGTCCAGAACAAAAAAATAATCGCAATGACGGGAAGAATCTTTAAGCTTCGTTAGTGGTCAATTTACACCCTTTATAGACCATGTACAGTCATCAAGTTGATTAATGTATATGGGTCAGTCTTACGGAGATCAGGAGTTTATAGCTATACTTGCATTCTATTTTACCTCCATGTCCTTTTCCGAGGTGTTGATTACAGTTCCGGGTTTTGCTGTATAATAGTTTTTAGGGTTCCGTAGCCGAATGGCAAAAAACGGAACCCTTATAGATTCGTCATGTCTGTCTGTCTGTCTGTCCGTGCGTATCACAGCCACTTTATTCCGAAACTATTAGGACTACACAGCTGAAACTTGGTAGGTAGATGTTTTCTGTGAACCGCATTATGATTTTTGTACAAAATTTAAAAAAAAATATAGATAAGGATATCCCCCCATACATGAAATTGAAACTAAAAAAAAAAAAAAATATCAAACCTATATGTGTGGGGTGTCTATAGATAGGTCTTTAAAAATGACATTGAGGTTCCTGAAACCATTTTTTTTCAAAGTCTATTTTTTTGAAAGATAGGCACTTCCAAAGTGGTAAAACGAGTGTCCCCCCCCCCCCCCCTAATTTCTAAAGTAACAGGAGAAAAAACCTGAAAAAAATATGGGGATGTAGACCGTAAAAAAAACTTTCGACAAAAATTGGTTTGAATAAGATTTTATATGTAGTTTTTGAGATATGGGACTTTTTCACCAAACTGCAGCAGTAACTTTGTTTTTCATTAACTTACTATGAAAAACAAGTTTAGTTTTGCGGTTGAGTGAAGGTTTACTAATGAATGACCGTTCAAAACATTCTCATTATATTGTTTGGGGCTATGGAACCCTGTGTGCGAGTAAGACTCGCACTTGGCCCGTTTTTTTTTTAAGTGACAAAGTTTTCATGTTGGCAGTGTTTATTTGGAACGACTGAAAGACTTAGAAGTGACTTTTATAATGTAATAAATTTTGATAATGTTACTCCAACTATCGTATAAATAGGTATCGTATAGGTATAATATATATGTTAATACCTACACGGTCAAAATGTTTGGAACAACAATTTTTTTTTTTTAAATTACCGATGATTTTTTTTTATGTGGTTCAGAATGAAGTACTAAATAAGCAGCGGCAAGCGTTTTCGCATCGGTGTCCCTTACACCTCATATAGCCACATACGTGTTAGAAATAAAATAATAATGTAAAAAAATCATTACAATCGAGCCTCGAAGTGTGTTTGAATATAGAAAGTGTAATGGTACCAAAACCGACTAATGGATTTATTTCCGAAAAAAAATATTTAATAGTAGATACTTTTATCAAGAAATGAACCCTATTATGGAAATCATGTGAGTAAGTACCTATTTACTTTAATCTATTTGATTCCTGCGAATATTTACACGTGTTTCTACGTGTTTGCGTGTTGTCGAAAAGAAATAAGTTACTTGATTACATTGTTTGACTAATGTCTGTAAAAATGTTAACTATTAGACTGTCTCGTTGGTCTAGTGGTCACAAGTGCGACTGCTGACCATGAAGCCCTGGGTTCGATTCCCAGGTCGGGTCCATGCTATTGGGGTTTTCCATTAGAAATTTCCCAGTCCCCTTTTGACGTGCAGCTGAAACATAGCTGGCCAAATCTGGTTGCACTAGGATTACAAACATGATGTTACACAATACCAAGTTTGAAAAACTGTGTTTATCTCGTGGTTTCTCAACAAAATCCAATAATTACACACAGCAGTTAACAGTTTTCTTAATTTTTATTAGGTACCTACTTTCTACGAGAGAAAACCTAACCCCTAACAATAGTAAGAAGTTAGTTAAGAGCGTTTACACCTTACGACATTTCATACAAACTTTCAAGTCGTTATTTTCCGAAATGACTGAACTGATTTTAACCCAAGATAGATAACCATACTGCGAGTTACATAAAAGATAACCATGCGCTTCAAAAGCGCAAGATTTTCAAATGCGTCTATTTCAGAAAATATGTTAGGTAGATTTTTAATAACTTCATCGTTTTAAAGGTTTACTATTAGAGTTTAAATGAAAATACGATTTTATTACAGTCAGTGCTATCATAAGTTATTTATTACTAAATGAGTAGACCTCTAAACAAAAATAACAAAAATCAACGGTTTTTCTGGTTATGGGACTAATTCTCCGAAATTATTATAAAAATCAACAGTTTTTTCTTTACTATCTAGTCATTTTTAATACAATCAGTCTGAAAATAATAATCATCATCATACTAAATAGGTTTATAAACAGTCATGACAAACGTCATTCTTGTGCTCACCTCTCGAGCGTTTCAACTCTTTATGGCTACTAAAGTATTGTATTTACCACATAGAAACAGTCTTTTTGCGGTAGAGTAGACCGAAGTCAGAATTAGTTGAAAGGCATAAGTTGATACATGCACGGAATAAAAAACGATGGCGATATATTGTTTTAGCGTGCGCCTTTGGGGCGTAGGTTATCTTTCTAGGGTTAATGAAACTTCGTACACATAAGCAGGATACACAGATCAATCACATCGAATAATAGTGTTACAGTTAAATTAGACCAATTATAAATTTTCCATAGAAACAGAAAATTCCAATTATCTCTTTTTTTTAAAACACATTTTGATAATATTTTTTTTTGGTAACTTTTTAGACCTATGTATCCTGCTTATGCGATTAAATCGATTCAGTCATTTCGGAAAAAAACGACTTGAAAGTTTGTATGAAAAGCGGTAAGGTATAAACGCTCTTAAGAGCTAGTTAGGAACAAACATTAAGCCTGATTGACTCGATACAAATCCGTTGCCTCGTTACGTTTATTTACCCTTTGAAACATGTTCGTATTTTATTTCTCGCTCGTCTGTTGTTTCGCGTTCTTTCTTCCTTGAGATTGTTTTCCGTTGTTCATTATTCTTGAGATAGTGACTTGTTCTGGTGGATATGACAAGACTGTCCTTCATTCTAGGTCTCAAGTGCATGCATTACAGCACTATAAATTGATGCATTTCATGAGCGCTCTTCGGTCATTGGAATTTAAACCCTATGTGATTAAAATAACACACTAACTGTTACAAACATGTGTGTCGTGTCACAAATAAAAGTGATGTTAGGCATACACAAGTTTCAGTTTTGCCACGACTTCCTCAGATTGTACAGTGACATTTATTCTGGTCTTAAAACGTCAATCTTAAAACGTCAAAAATAGCAAAATGTATTGGAAACAAAGAGAGGAAAAAATCTCAACATTCCCGTTAAACGGTCAACACCGTTTAACTCAGTATAAAATTGAATTAAGTACTGCCGTAGTACTATTTTAACAACCAATTGCTTATTTCAACAGTTGCTCGGAAAACCAACATTTCTTTTTCAGACAAGCAATAAAACTTTTTTTTTACAGTTGGTCCATTGGATGGGTGTAATTTATTTCATCACCGCTGCTCTCAAAACGGTTAAGGAAAACATCGTGAGGAAACCAGCATGTCCTAGAACTAAAAGTTCGAAGACATGTGACCTCTACCAACCCGCACTGGGCCCGCGTGGTGGATTACAGCCCACTCCCTCTCATTGAAAGGAGGTATGTGTCCCAGCAGTGGGAACATTATAGGCTGATGATGATGATCCCGGCTGTGTTCTGTGGAGGTCAGATATGCAAAAGAGCCACGTAATGTAATGGTATTCAGCCGCATCCGGCTAGACTGGAAGCCAACCCCATCTAATTCACAAAAAGGCTAGGTAGACGATGAAATATAAACATAAAACGCTGCAGTCATAAAAGTCAAATGACCGCCATATTTTCATTCAATTTCCAGATCATCGAAACGGTCATTCAATACAAAGGGTATACCGAAATTAAATCTTCATTCACTTGCCTCCCCAGTACAGTCAGGTCCATAAATACATGCGATGGCAACTACCGTCATTTCCATTCTCAGAGATACGGTTGTTAATGGCTATAATAAACGGATCATTTCGGATAGTGAACGTAAAGTGTGATCCGGGGTATTATCGCGTATTGTAATGTTAAGTTCTGTGTTACGAATGATCGTTTTGTTCGCAGGAATGAAGATGTTTCAGTAAGTTTTGATTGTATCTTGTTTTATTTGCTTGTATCGTCGTAAACTAGTTCTGCTAGTAGGTAATGTACCTACACACAGTGTTTTATTGCCATTTGGAATAAGTTTATATATGTATATAAATCAATAAAATATCGTCGTGCCCTTGCCTCCGTCTTAGAACCCAATGACTTGGCACGCGTTAATGGAAAGAGACCAGATGGTATGACCATAATGATTTGATCAACAACTTAACCATATAATGGATTAAAGGTCACTGCGACTCCCGGGGCAACGATGCAGCGGACGAACTCGCTAGAAGGGGTTCAAGCATGGCAGCAGAGGGACCAGAACCCATCGTGCCACTCCCCTTCAGGTATCTACGAACTCTGGTAAGGAAACGCACCAGGGATCACAAACTGTGGCTAGACCATGGTGAGTGTAGGCAGGCCAAGGAAGCACTTCCTACTATAGATGGCCGCCTCACCAAACGGGCGCTTCGGCTGACCAAGCCACAACTTTGCATAATCACAGCCGCCATAACTGGGCACGGCTCTTTTAATAAACACCTCTTTGTCTTAGGAGTCATAGATAGCCCACTGTGCAGAGCCTGCATGGAGGAAGACGAGACAGCAGCCCACGTGCTTCTACACTGCCCAGAGGTTGCAGCATACAGGGCAAAGTACCTCGGTAACCCAGGTACTCTCCGCGAGATCGTCAGCAACACCAAGGAGCTGCTGGCCTTTCTCGGGGAACTGGGGTAGTTGGAGTAATGTTCCCACCCGCACGCAAAATACGCGCCTTAGACGTGGAGTTGCGGTAACCAGCCTGCTATTCAATACAATACAATACAATGACCATAATGCCATGGAAGTTGGTTAGGCCTTTGGTGCAATGACACAGACACAGGACCTACGGCTTAACGTGTTCTCAGAGGCACGGAGATACCTACAAGAAATCCGAAAATGAAAAGTAAGTTTGCCAAATCCTTTAAACTCTTCTTCCTCAGGAGTTTGTCAACCATATTTTCTAGGAAGATGGTTTGCAGATTGTTGGGGGAGGGTAAATAAGTAAGCTACAAGCAGTATTAATTAAGTGTCCGCACTATTAACATTTTCTTAAAAATATTGTTCCGTTCCCTCAGGCAAACCGTGAAAACGATTTTGTGGGGCATAGTTTTTAAATAAAGATTTTATTAGTCTTTTTTTCATAAATAAATAATTATGTACCGACTGATCATTCTTAGGATTTTAAATGCGGAAGGTCATGTTTCGATCAATTTCTTAATAAAATCGGGAACTTCAGTTACCAACGGGTTTGGTTCACCAGTGACCAACAAACATCCAACAAAGTGCACTCCAACTCTTCCCATTCAATTTCCTATAGAAATATCTCTAACTTTAATAACACAACTCACGTACCGCGTCGTTACATTACTCGGCAACTGCCTCGCTCATCTAGACTACATGTATCTCAGCCTCTTGACGTTTGACATAGACAGAAAAGTGTATTTGCTGTATGAGCAATAAAATTTTAATGTCAGATATTTTTGAGTTTTCTAGCAGTGTCGATTATGATCCATTTTGGATCATTCAATCTTAGATTATGCCCGCGGCTTCGCCCGCGTGTATTTCTCAAAGAGTATAAACGAATAGTATATTAGTTAATCCAGGTTATAAACTACCCGTGTGCCAAATTCTATACAAAACCGTTCAGTAGTTTTCGCGTGAGAAGAAATATCCATCTATCCACAAATCCTATATACATCCTTACAAACTTTCACTTTTACAATAGTAGTAAGATGCTAGTAAGTATTATGGAAGCGTTTGGATTTTAACTATACGATCGAAAATGAGATGAAATAGCTCATTTCAGCATCAACGTCAGTTAATTAGTGCTATCAATTGAGCTGCAATACCTAAAGCTTTCCCAGAATTTTGGTTATGAAATTACTAATTAGAATTACCTTTCGATATTCCAAAAATGAAATCTGAATTCAATACTAGCAGAACCAAATTCAAACTCACGTTTAATAGATTCAAAACTACCCCAAAAAAGCTCCAAAAACGAATAAAAGAACCATATTCAAATTCGCCTCCATTGAAATGATAAACAAAAACGGGTCACATTTTTCGCTCAAAACCCGCGCAGACGTGATTTAATAGAATACTAAAGCGAGGGGGTAAGTTAAGACAGCGGCACATCATTAGGCATGAGTTAATGAGTCCACACTTACCCCAGTTACAGGCCCTCTGAGTACCTTCAGTGTTACATACATTCTGCGTCTCACTTAATAATGACGCTTGCTGATTTATACGCAGGGAAGATTTTGTTACGTAAGAAAGTGTCAGATTTTCTGGGTTAAGACAGTAATGTTGTAATTTAAATCTGTTTTGTTATTCAATACTTTTATGCTAATTCTGACAATTATTATTATTAGACTATGGTTCAGGGGATTGTTTATCCTGTGGACGGTGAGTAATGGGCTAGCTCACCGTCCGTCCGTCTCATGACGATAGGCCGTGTCGACCGCGCGTACGTGTTCCACGCATGCCTCAAGGAGATGTCAGCAAACCGGAAGGGGTCCGAGACGGCCGATGCTTGCCAGGCCTGCAGGACTGTTCGAAAGAGATACCGTGGCCCTGGAACACAAAGGGCGAAGAAGGAACATGGATGGGTTTTAGTCAGTACAAGTCTGACACTCCCTCATATGATGATTTCCCATCCGTAAAAAAAGGGGATTGTTTATACATACCATAACATCACGCCTGTTATAAGCAGAGGTGTAATAGTACACCAACGTTTCGCCCGTTATGTTTTATGTCCCATGTAATAGGGTGCGAGCCTATTGCCTTAAACTGGGCACAAATCTAAACTGTGTTACTGCTACTGAGAAATAGAATCGAACCCAGGATGTCATGCTAGGCAGTCGCGCTTATGACCACTCGACCAACGAGGCAGGGATTCTGTTTATTAATTTATTAAAACGACGAAAACTATTAGTGGCTGCTACTATAAATAAGTTATTGATCGCATTCCTGAACTTGTAAAGACAAAGGCGACTGCAACACAGACACAGTCCATTCTAGAAGTGGTTATTTCGTTGCTTTGATAATTTTATTAACTTACCTGAAATAGAAAACGTTCTTAATAAGTAAAAGATAGCACAGCACACACATTCTAGTTTACGCGAACTACGTAAGTTTACGCTAAACAGATGCCAGAACAACTGAACAGTAATAAATAAAAATGTAAAGACTTTGTTTACGTAGTAACAACTTGCAACATTTTAACGTAATTTTGGTAGGGTAAGGTAATAGGGTAGTGAAATCCATGCCCAAAAAACTAGTTTGCATAACAAACAAAAGCACTGGTGATAGTTAAATTTTTCATAAAACCAACACTCGCATTTAACAGGGGTAAACGGCAATTGTATTGTGCACTGACAGTGAGTAGCATCAGGATATCGCATACGATAGAGAGGTATGGAAGGAGAAAGGGGAGTTGAAGTAGGCTTGTAAAAACGTTTTGTTTTCGTAACAATGTTCAGTTTAGGATCTATACAGAATAATTGTATAATAGAACTACGAAACTCTACGCTAAACTGACGCTAGAACTAGTGAACAGTAATAAATAAAAATGTAAAGACTTTGTTTACGTTCAAACAATTTTCCAACACTTTTAACGTATTTTCGTTTAGGATAGTAAAATCCGTGCTCAAAAAACTAGTTTGCATAACCAACAAAAGCATTGGTGATAGTTCAATTTTCCATAAAACCGACGAGTCGAATTGAACAGCGGTAAAAGGTAATTGTATTGTGCACTGATAGTGAAATACACAGCACAGGATAGAGAGGTATGGAAGCAGATAGCAGTGGGACACAAACGAGTTTATTAAAAAACTTTTTTTCTAATCAAGGTAAAGTTAAGTTTTGGATCAAGAATCCTTATTGACAAAAGATATTAGAACATCAATAATCCGTTACTCTGGTGTAATACCTTCTCGCCTTCACACAAATGTGTGTGACAATAAGAATAATGGAAGATCAAAGAAACGATGAATGGTCTATGCGAAAGATGGTATGGCTAGTAAGAGGCTGACTACAACGGTAACAATTAATAGAGAAGTACGGTCAGAGAAGACTTGCCGCGCTGACCTCAAATAAATTAAGATGAATACAGAAGAATGATGATGTTTAATGAAACTGCACTGATTTTTTAATTATGGCAAAGCTTGAAAATTGTCAGATTCTCTAGTGTTAATATTTTAAGCTGCAACAGAACAAGCATTGTTATTTCACAGCTACATTGTCCCAAGATCCTACGTTAAAAACAAAAGAAAATCGATGACGCAACACTGAATCTGAGCTAGTTCATTACCCAGCCTTTTGTTTAATGTAGATAATCTGACTAAAGTCTATATTGTACTCTTTGTTAGCATGCAGAGTTAAGGAGCCGCGCTTTCCTTGAGCCCTGCATTCATATTGTGACGTATTTAAATTGGGTGGGTTTTGTTTAAGTAGATTGGGTGCTGGGTGGAGCTTTTAAAGTAATTTCATTCAGTTTTTTTCAGTAATGTTGAGGCAAGTTTTTGGTTTAATGTCAAGGGTTACATTTTTTGCGTGAGGCTTTCTGCACACAAATATTCGGTTATGCCTGGTTTGATACTGGCCATCATCTGCCTAGCCTTTTCCCAATCAAACAACGATAAGATACACTATTGTCATTGAACGCTACCAAGTAACCTGAAGAAGATATTGTTGTATGTTTTGTTGTTTGTATGTGTTATATTTATATTATAAATGTATATGTACAGTCACGGACTTTAATTGATGAGCCACTTTGAAACTTTCTAATTTTGCAGTGTTATCCATTCACGAAAAAAATTAAACGATTAAACCCGAACTCAAACCGCATTCTCGTAAACAAGATGACATATTACTAATAATCGGAAATTGTCTTATCAATAGAGGTTGAAGAATGACTAATAAGTTGTCAATGAAAAATCCATAAAATGTTACATACGTTTATCCAATCTTTTTCTTACCGACCTCTTTTGAATTAGAGCTCACTAAATACTTTTTATTTCTGAAAACTTTGGATTGGTTTTCAGACAGGTGAAATGTCAATTTCAGAGAAGATTATTTTGAATTTTGGTGAATCGAATAATTGTCATGAACGTCATTTTGGACGCCACGCGTTCGGATAAAATCGTGTGTTGGAGTTTTTCTGATGTCAAAATTCCGTACGCTAGGCGTTACTATGGCTACGCTTAAACAAATTGTAGCTAGGTAACGGTGGCTAGACCTGCAATTGGTTGACTTTGGGTAGTCACTCTGTACTATGTACGAATATAACCGACTAAACCCGATTTGCATTACACAGCTAAAATACGAACAGTGGCAAGTGGCTTATCAATTAAAGTCCGTGACTGCACATATATGAAGTAGATTAGTTTTGTTATTTTTTTTAATTGTTATGGTGTTGTTTTGTTTAAAGTTTTTGTGTAGTACACCACTAACTACCCCTTTTTATTTTTAATTCCGTAATGTCCATCCAAAGGTTGTCTGGAAGATATCGCTATAAGCGATAAGACGGTTTTTTTAACCCGTTACGTTTGATTTTTGGTGTACACTAAAGTATTATTCTATTCTATTCTATGTTATAAATATGTTTGAGCTACAAACCAAATCAGACTTTGATAAATTTCAACACTTTCAAACAAATATTATATTACAAACATAATGATTGTAACTCCTCATACTTAAGAGGCACCTACAATGTATATCTTTAAAAACCTGTTGATTACAAAATAAGCTTTATTTAATTTAATTCATGTAATAACTTTTGAGGATCTCGTGGCTAAATAATAACAGCCGCCCGGTTCGATCTTTATGGTTAAGCCGTGCTTGCCGAGGTTGGTCCAGAGATTTCAAACGTGATGTTATATGAAAAGCGTCCTCATAAAATACTATGCAACTTTTTGGACTACGTAATAGTTTTAAAAGTTATTACTTAAATTAAATGAAATAAAGCTTATTTTGTAATCTGGACTACGTAATATTTTTAAAAGTTATTACATCATCATCTGCCTAGCCTTTTCCCAAACGATCTTGGGGTCGGCTTCCAGTCTAACCGGATGCAGCTGAGTACCAGTATTTTACACGTAGCGACTGCCTATCTGACCTCCACAACCCAATAACTGGGTAATACGATACCCCTTGGTAAGACTGGATGTAAGACTCTTTGGCTTCTGCCTGCTCGTAACGACTCAAAGATCTACTTATTACAGCCGGGACCAACGGCTTAACGTGCTTTCCGAGGCATGGAGGAAACTCGGCATGTAATTATGGTCACCCATCCACGGACCAACCTCGGCAAGAACGGCTTAACCTTAACGATCGACCCGTACGGCTTATATTATTTAGCCACGAGCTCCTCCACTACTTAACCACTTGATCAATGCAATAATAAATGGAGTAAGAAAATCACAAGATGGTTACCTCAGAGAAGGTAAAAGGAAGTATAGAGATAATTAACTATACACTTTTATAAACTTGCACAGTACAGCCAAAATACCACGTACCGAAATAAGGTATATCAGAAAACTAATACTCATAACTCATTCCTGGCTTACGGGCATAGCTTTGTACTAAATAATGTACAGTCGTTTCCTAAACGTAATATGTAGGCAGGCCTAAAACGGCACGCCCAGCCGAGTAGGCAAACAAACAGGTAGGTACATGTAAGATGGTTGATACTCACTGAATACATAAATGTTTTGGCGATAAATAATAACTCTTGGCAAAATTGTTTCGTATTTATACATCATATTTTCAGGTGGCCGACCATGACGTCTTAAAACATTTTTGTTTTACTCCTTTTCAAGTGTGGGAAAGAGATGACGCTAGACATCCTGTATAGCTCCGTCTCTTTCTCACACTGGAATAAGAGTAACACAATACTGCTTTAAGACGTCATGTTAGGCCAGCAATTGTCCTTAGTTCTTTTGTTTAGTGATAATTAGATGTTAATGATAAAGTGGGAAAAACTGCAACACCACCCAGTTTTACATTTTTTTGCACGAAAAACGAAAATGAGATTCACCTCAGCCCATACCACAGTTGTAAAAGGTAATCCTATCGATACAAAAAACAAAACCGTTTATTGATTATAATAAATGATTAAACGAAAAATATTCCTAAAGAACAAACTCCACACAATCTAAGTTTCTTTTATAACACAAAAATCTTCAACCAAATATTAATATTAAAAGATATTAAACCAAAACATGCCTTTCATTTTGATCCCGTTGTGTTCTCATAAGCCTTTATATTCATAAAAAAAATGTATCTAATATGTAAGATTAATAGAACATTTTGTTTTCAGTTTCAATTATTCGGTGTTCCTTCATAAAGTCAGTCCGTCATGATGGATTAGGTACCAAAGAGTATGAATTTTTTAAACACGCGTTGTGGAGAAATGAGGGAGCGAAGGCTTTATAAAAAAGGATTAATAATGCTGGCCTGTGATTGTCCCTCTGCAGGGCAAAAGCCTCTTTTCATATAAGAAGGAACGGATATTGACAATATGACTTGTTCACTATGTGTTGATTTTTAAAGGTTTTACAAATAAACCTGTATATCTAATTCCAGACCTCTCTAGATCTTTCCTTTCACAAGTAAAATACTGGTACTTAACTTTTTACCGACTAATACAGTACCTACAGTAATAAAATGACAATAACTTTTTTTTACGGATCGGAAAGGACTGTCAGACTTGTAATGACAAACGTACTGTTTCATGGCCACGGTATCTCGTTCAAACAGTCCCGCAGCCCTGGCAAGCGTCAGCCGTCTCGGACCCCTTCTGAATTGCTGACATCTCCTTGAGGAGCGCGTCGAACACGAATGCGCCGTCGACATGACCTGTCGTCATAAGACTGACGGACGGTGAGCTAGCCCATAACTTACCGTTCAAACGCCTGCGCCTACGGTGGCCGGGGGCCACTGGGTTGCCCCCGACGCCCGGGGCATCTTCCGCGGCTGCTGGGATGTGAGGCTCTCTCGCTCTCACGTTCCGCCACCTCCTTTGCTAGCATATTGCAATAGCTTGCTTCGCAGAAGGAGGCAACGGTGGTGTTTACAATGGTGGGTTTTTTGAAAACATTTAATGTCATGGTTTTCCGCATAGTAACGCCTGATTCTATAACGTAACTTAATTCAGTAATTTTGTCTAAAATAGACTTAAAACAAAATTAACCCATCAAAAATATCAACGGCTAATTATTTTGGTGCAAAATTTCAATAGGCTATTTCTGCGATCAATAAACAATAGTTTAACAAGGAATTCCTCTGTAATAGTTCGGATATTTATATCAAATATAGACAATTTCGACGAATTTAGCTATAACAATGGGTGTTTGTTAGCTATATTCGTAGAAATGATCTCATATTGATATATCACGAATGTTTGTGGTTTCACAACTGATACTTGCTTGTATTTTGTTATTGTGTTGAAACTGCTATGTATCCTTTTGGTATTCGTATAATTCGCATACCTTTACAAACTATCATTAACACTAAAAACGGGATATTTGTTTTTTAATGTTGACTATTAGTTTAAAAACGTAAACCTTTATATAGAAGAAGAGTCAACAATGGCTAGGTTTTTACAAGCTCTGAATAAAGCGTAGGTACTTACTTATCGATAATTAATTTCAAAATATTATTTTGGTAACGATCTATTCGTGTCTATAAGCTAGATTAAAATGTAATGCAGAAGAGTAGGTACTTTTTTAGGAATTAACTGAGAAAAAGATTTCATTTTCGCTAAGTAATAGGCTTAGCGGGCCAAATTGCGATTCAATAATGGAAAACTACGAATAATCCAGTTTGATCGAAGTTTTATTATGGGTCGAGATAGAAAAATATTTGTTTTCAGAGTAATAATGTTATCTTTGAAAAAAAAAAGAAAACGATTATTTACTTCGACTTTTTTCGGCAATAAAATATAATAGGTAACTTTGTCGTACCTAATATGTATCTTGGTAACTTTGTGCTACGTCTGAAAAGTCTTGAACAAGATGACTTTGGGAACGATTCAATCCACTTCAAAACATAAGGAGGACACAAAATTTATGTTCTTATTTCAATTAGACCGTTACAGTCACTTTTGAAGGTCAAAAACAAAAGGATGAAGCTACATTCCCAGTCACAAGGCATAATAACTTGTGAAAATACTGTCGTTGCCCGTTGCAAAGCGTAGATCTCTATGGAGAATGATGGGCAAGAAACTCCATGGACACTCTTTTATATCTAAATATTTTTACAAAATCTTGGTCAGTTGAGATTATACATTACATGTGAGAACGATGTAAAAAGTAGCGCACATTAAGAGCGTCCAGTGATCAGAGAAAAGATTAAATAAACAATTCAAAAATAAAATCTTTCTCATCAAGATTCTTGTAAATATCATGATAACACGACTTCACGAGTGTCAATTTTGAACAAGGCGAAGAAAAATACATCGAATAATTTCAAAATTGGAGATGAAATTATTCTCTTAGGTTTTCCTCATGTTACCATCTTTGTAAAAAACCATCTTTGGCAACAACAAAGCATAAAGTGGACCACAATTTATTACGTTTTTCATAACAGAAAATCGTAGAGAGGCTCTCGAAATGGACGATGCGATTTATTTGATTAAGGTATTTTGCCAAAATCTTTTATATTTACAAAGAGTTTTTGAGTTTGTATGAAACTTGAAACTGACATTTCTTTTTACGATTTTTGTCACGTATGTTGAGAGCCAAGTTTGCATCAAAACGAATTGCATTCCAGCAGGTTTTGTTACCAGTTTAGAAACAAATTTCAACGTAAGCGGTAAATGCATTCGCATTTCTTCTTCAACCCATAATTGGTCACCGTAGGTACTAACAGTATTTCCTGTGACTGGCGACTGCAAAGCCCTTTTGTCATGCAGAGAAGGAATAGTCAATGATCACCACGCTTGTTCACAACGTGTTGGCCATTTCCGACCAGTTATTAGACGAATTGTCCTCACTACACATTCGTACTATAAGTATACCTATATTATATATTACTAGCTGTCCCGCGCAACTTCATCTTCGTCAAATTTTCCCCGTTTTCTGCAACATTCTTCATTGCTGCTCCTCTCCTATTGGTCGTAGCGTAATGATATATGTCCTTCCCCAGGTTGAAATCTATCTTCTTGCCAAATTTCATTAAGATCCGATCAGCCGTTTAGTCGTGAAAAGGTAACAAACAAACAAACAAACAGAGTGACATTCGCAATTATAATATTAGTATGGATTATAGCTACCCTGTATCATCCTACTGCTGGGAAGGCTTCCCTCCGTTGCTTCCAACGGTCACGATTATGTGCTGTTTCTTTCCAATTCTCAAGGAAAACATTCCGTTCGTCCCGCCATCTCCTTCCTGGTCAAGTATACCTAGTAATTCCATTTGACATTTTGACTGCCTCGTGTTGGTCTAGTGGTCATATCAATTCGATTTTCAGGTCGGACAGAGTGTAATTGTGTTTTTTCATCAGCAATTTCTCAGTAGCAGACACGGAGTAAGGATTTGTACCTGGTTGATGGTAATAGGCTCGCCCCCTATTCCATGGGACTTAAAGATAACTAGCGAAATTTGGGGTTACATTGTATTATTAGGTGCATTTCTATACAACCTTTCAGGGATTACTGGCGTAATATTATGTTATACAATTTGCTTTATTTGAACCAGCAGGGACTCAACTAAGTCATCATCTATCTACCCTTGTCTCATTCTATTTGGGGTCGGCGCAACACGTTTTCGTCTTCCATTATCCCCTGTTAGACGTCAAGGCATCATTTACTCTTTTATCAGGAACTCAACTAAGTATCACAGAATAATCAATTAAAAAAATTGGTTGTCTGTAAAGTTGGTTTACGGACGATAGTTTAACGTGACAACGTCATAACAAAACAATCATGCGGCGTAAGCGTACAATGAGCGTAACGGGACAATGAGTCATCCTTTTTCGTGCATGCAGCCGGCGTTCATCGATTTATTAGACGTTGTCACATCAAAAATACTTGACAGAAAAGTTCGAATTCCTTTTCTACATAGCCAGTCACAAAACACTATCTTAAAATGCTACACCCAGCCGCTATTTTCACACGCTCCCATGATTAAAACCTACAATGTACAATTTGCTACAGCTAACCTCCTCGGTGGAATCCCCAGTGGTTAGTACAATAGTACCAGTATGTTACCTGACGCCGTTAAATCTCCGGTTTACAACACGATAATGTCTCCTCGCGGCTAATGTCGGCCATCATGCCGGCTTTAAACTTGCTACGGACGCGTCAAGAATATACCGAGCCTTATTTTGGTAGAGTTTGTATGTTTTGGCTCCCGTTTTGGCTGCCTGAATGTTGTTTAGAGACTGTTTAGAATTTTGTGGTTTTTGAACCAAGTTTAGTTCTTTGGATAGTTAAGGTTGAAATGAACTAAATACAAGATTGAGCGATACCTAATCGTTTCAAAACATACTAAGTAGATACTAAAACATAATATAACATCACGCTTACAATCCGCGAAGGGTTAGGCAGAGATGTACCTAATCGTACACCCAGATTTCACCAGTTTTGTTTTAACTGGCGAAATGTGGGTGCCCCCTATAGGGCAGGCCAATTCCCATCAACCGGCCACAACTCCAGACTCTGTAGCTGATACTGAGAAGTTTCTGATAGAAAACACCAATAGCACGTTGTGCGACCCGGGAATCGAAACCCGCTTGCGACCATTCGACAAACGAGGCTGTAAAATAATCATTTTTTTTTCATTTAATAAACAGTCAATAAAAGATAACTGGCATAATAAAGTTCATTCACAGCAATTTTCTTCACTTTAAATATAGTTCAATGAACTAGTAGACTTGGCAGCGAATAAGGGAGCATCAAGACAGACAATGGATTATTCAGTGAACAATAACTATGTAGGCACTATTATATCAAGAACTATTGCGATATTCTTGGAACTTTCAAACTAATGGTATCATAAATAGAACTTAGATTACATTAATGACGAGTTCAATCGATGAAAGCATGTTTTAGGGGTTAGTTTTCAGACGGTTATAATTATTTTTCTTATTCGTAGATATTACTGGCACGACAGTATTTTATTGACCCATAATACTGGTTTCACACGAGTGCAGAAGAGTTTGGGAGAACAGTGGCATTTACATATAGGACAGTCCGCGAATAATAGCGATGGAGCACGCTACAAGCAAAACAAGTCGGGACGCGCACGTGCATACCGTCCTGCTCTTTGCACTGCACTGCCCTCGCGTTCACATGAGTCCAGCCACAAGGCAGACGAGCGAGAAAGGTGGTGGGGGAGCAAACTGCCCCGAAAAAATAGGCCGGCGAGCTATTAACTGTTCTCCCTTGGTTACTGTCAAGACAGTAGTGTTCTGTCCGTTCAAACAGTAGCGGTTCTGTGCTGCCCACTGTTCTACCTCACTGTTCTGCTCTCGTGTGGAACCAGCATAACTTCGCCACTGCATCATTATGTGCAGCGCAGAGGGATAGTTAGGTACTACCGAGTGCAATGACGGTCGAACACTTTTCAAACTTATTCCTAAAAGCATGAGGGTGAAAAGTGGCGGACTGCAGTGAACTCGAAACATACATAGTTTGTGACCAATTTCTACCCAACTGCGGGATCATCATCATCGTCATCAGCCTATAATGTTCCCACTGCTGGGACACAGGCCTCCTCTCTACGAGAGAGAGTAGGCTATAACCCACCACGCGAGCCCAGTTCGGGTTTGTAATGTCACATGTCTTCGAATTTTTAGTTTTAGGACATACTGCTTTCCTCACGATGTTTTCCTTAACCATTTTTAGGGCAGCTGTGATGAAATAAATTACACAAAGTAATGCGCCTGCCTGGGTTCGAACCACGGCTTGCACTGCTCGTAAGTCGGGGCTGCCACCACTGGGCCACTGCTGCTCTCACTGCGGAATGCATGAACGGAATGTGCCCAAATGATGTAAAGAATAGAGAGTAGAACCCCCTCAACTCCCTCAACATCCAACTTACTCGGACACCTAGCATTTGTTAACAAAGTGTGACTTTTTCTTCCACCACGATAACATGAGCTGGTCTATTGTGACAGTCATGAGTGGAAGCCAAAGCCGAATAAAACTAAAACACAAGCTAAAAACGGTGTCACCTAACTTACATCAGGCACAAAACATAAAACAAAACTACACAAAACCGTGTCAAAATTCAGCGTGACAAAACCAACAAGTAAATAATAAATGTGTACCTACATGACAATGGCTGCCACGTGTCAAAAGGCGAGAACTATACATAGTACACACAAACCTACAATAACTAACTTAATTATTGATGCTAGGTTCCTATCATTATCTAATGAGCTGATATGGATTGGATAATGAAATGTTGCTTTTGTGTCAAATGTCAAACATACTGAAAGACTGTATGCATAATATATTATTTACAGCGACAGTTGATTGGCATTGGAAATTTAATTTAATTTATTTGTTTAAAATATCTAATAGGCTTGCATTATGTTTTTTTTTATGAATGGCATCTCGCAGTTCAACCTAGGAGGTTGTCGTCTGCTTAACCGGACTATCCTGTGGGTGCCTTGAGAGTAAGGCCTCCAGCCAGGGCATAAAAGTACTTACAAACTACTTGTATTATGTTAACATCAAATCACTTTTATACATTTAAGCCAAACCACTGCGTGCTTCGGAGTAATTTAAAAGTAAAAGTGTGACGTTTACCGTCACACTTTGCCAAGCTCTGCCCAGACAAAGTCACACTGATGGACAGATTCACGGCAAATCTAGTCAGAATAACAGAACATAATATCATCACGCCTCTAATCCCCGAAGGGGTAGTCAGAGGTGTACTTAATACCCACATTTTACCAGTTATATTAGGTCCCATGTACTAGTGGCGAGTCTATTGTCATCAACTGGGCACAAAGCCCGACTCCATGGCTGCTACCGAGAAAATCCTCATGGCAAAACCCAATAAACTTTGCCCTACCTGGAAATCGAACCCAGGAACTCCAAGGCGCTCAGCAGTTCCACTTCCGACGACTTCACCATCGAGGCAGTATGTATAATACACAAACATGTCTATTACCGTAGGTACTTGAATAGAGGAATGGTAGTACGTTATGCCAACAAAAACGAGCTCTGCATGACAAAATATCACCCCGTATGGACACAGCTACGTGTACGAATTTATTGCACCATCTAGCATTGTTTCACGCTATTGAACTCCCTGGAATTATGCAATGAAAGGATGAAATGATCAAAATCTCGTAAAAGTAGTTTAAATGTAAGCTATTGGTTAGTTTTCACTAGTTCTTAAGATTTGAATTTCTTTGGTTTTTATCAAGCTTAAGTGGAAAAAGTGAGTATTTCCATCAGGAATTTCTTTAAAGCAGCTAAGATTTGGATGAATTAGTGTCCAGTCATGGCAATGGACTCGCTTCTACCACATGGGGCTTAACAGAAGTTCTATAAACATTCCTTTGACGTAGATTGGCGTAAGGTGAGACACATCGATGTTTTAACATCATATATCAGTAAAGTAGTAGTAAGTCAGGCAGTAAGTCAGGAACTCAGGAAGCTGTTAGCCCTAAAAGTTTTCCCACAAAAATAAAATTCTATGTAATGCACCGTCTGACATATAACTACCTGGAATTTATTCCGATGAATATTCATGTCGACTGATTAAGCCAGCTGAAGCAATTTAATGTATAATTAAATTAAAAAAAAATATGAATTAAATATGGGATTTTCACGAACAAAAATGTGAGTTAGTGACGCTATCAATTTTTCGAGTATAACGATCATTTCAAGCAATTTTAAAGTTCGAATGCAGTTTTTATAAAGGCGATTAGGTTTTTTTTAAGAAAATTAAAATCTCTGCCATTTGCGCTTAGCTTGAAGTTTTTATTCAAATAACTTTTGACTTGGGTGCGTTATGTTTGAGATTGAGATGTTCTGAAGTGAGGAGAAAAGATATGGTAATAAAAACGGGGACATCTCGGTATAATAGGCAATTTATTTTCTGAAAATGACTTTTTGTGACTTTTTAGTAACGTTACGCTGCGTATTCGTTTTTTAAGTTCATGTAGGTACTAAGACGTAAATTAAATTGAGTTAATAAATATGCTGAATACCATCGAAATAAAATTTCAATACCGCTAAGGCAATATATTACAATACAACTAAGATTGGGGTTGCCAACAGATTTTCACCTTAAAAGCAGAAATTAGCGTTAATGCGTGTCACCGATGTATTAAAACATGCAATTGTCAAAGTTATCTTAAATTCTTAAATCATTAATTACACTTTATTGTGTTGATGAGATGTAAGAATCTACTGAAGAACGTTAAGTAACAATTTGATTGATAAATTAGATAAAAGATAAAATGCCTCGTGTTTTGTAGGAGGAATTTTACATAAAATCAACTCACTGGAATTTTGTAACAATTAAATGGATCTTAAAACAATTTACTTAAGTAGCATCGTAACTCAACGCCATTTCTAATTTGAAGACTGATCGGCTGTCACAGAAGAGAATAATTGGTACGGCCGTATAATTAACTTAAACTTTTTCCTGCTGACTTTTATTTGGGTCATTAAATACTCGTTTTTCTTTTATTTGTTCCGTCCTATTCTGTTGAAAGAAATAAAAGAAGGAATTAAGCAGTTTTGTGTTTCTGCGTGGCAACTAAGACGAGGGCTTATTGGAAAATGTGTAGATGAAAAGAAAACGTGGCAACGCAATAGACAAACTCATCACAAACAGTTTTATGCTGGTTGTTATAACTCAATGTTTGAGCAATAGATAAGTAGGTAATTAGCATCTCTGCTGTATCATGATGAGGTTCCGTACGGTTTCTAAAATTCTAAGGTTCCAAAGGTCTAAGGTAAAAAGTATACACTATTCAACTAAAAAATAAGTCACCATCTCATGTTGCAAGCACGGCGGGCTGTGCTGCAGCTGCTGCTGCGGCTGCTAAGAGCCTCAAACGGTGTAAATACTGTAACCTAAATGGAAGTTACAGTTTTGAGCCGATTGGGGTCGAAACGCCCGGGTCATGGGGCCCAAGTGCGCATTCCCTTTTTAAGGAAATATCTCGTCGACTGGTTGACACTTCTCGAGACCAGAAGGCTGGCTATTTCTTTGGACAAAGAATTAGCATTGCCATTCAATGTGGCAATGCTGCCAGTCTTCTGGGCACGTTTCCGGATGACAGCAACGTGATGTGACGCCTAAGCGTCCTGTTGTTTTTAAGTTTGTTTATATTTAGTTAGTTTATCTTAATATTTAGGTTAAAGTAATCTAAAACATCATTCATCTCTGTCATCTTCAAAATATTAGCGTTTAGCGTTAAAAGAGTTCGTGCTCAGTGGTGCAAATGACCTTTAATTACTATCAAAAAGTGGGACTATAGTTTTCAATATTACCCAAACATAATTCTATCCATCAAACACGTTATCGAACAACATGACACATAATTCCAATCTAAATTTAGTCGAACAAAGAGCCTGAAATACACACAAAGGCTGACCGACTTCCTGCGAACCGTTGGTACCGGATGGTAACGCAAATACTAAACATTAGGACCCCAAATTGACAATCGTTAGTAACAAAGGATGTTCACACTGTTGGACATTAGAACGGTCATTTAATTTAATTGTTTTCGAAATTAAACTAGCAAAGATAACGCCTTTTCTGATACAGGAAAGAGTAAAATGTTATGGCAGGTCGATGTGTTTATATTGAAACTAGCTGTCCCGCGCAACTTCGTCTGCGTCACATTTTCCCCGTTTTCGCAACATTTTTCATTGCTGCTCCGCTCCTATTGGTCGTAGCGTGATGATATAAAGCCTATGTTCTTTCCCAGGATGAAATCTATCTTGCCAAATTTCATAAAGATCCGATCAGCCGTTTAGTCGTGAAAAGGTAACAAACATACAAACAAACAGAGTGACTTTCGCATTTATAATATTAGTATGGAGAGTATGGATAAGTAAGTCCAAAGTGTTTTAAATAATTCTAGTATCATCGTCATTCACTTGCCCATATCCCAATTCATTTAGGGTCAGCGCAGCATATCTTCTTTTTCCATGCTTCTCTATTACTCGTCATCTCATCAGACACCTACTTTATTACTAAAAGAAAGTGAATTCTAGTAGTACCTTATATTTTAAAAAGAAAATATCGGCGAGATGATCAGAATAGATGAATTGAGTGAATATTGTAACAGCCAGGATCGACAGAAATTGACTTTTTACTCGCCAACTCTAGGTATCATTATTAGAATCTGTTACTGCAGATTTAAATTGCGTCATAAAATGATGGAACGACTGCTAAGATCCTTTGTCTTGCCTTGTCCTTATCTGAAATAACGTATGCGGTAGGTACAAAGTTCTCTTGTCCAAGAAAAACTCACACAATCTTACCGATATAAACAAAACTTTTCTCCAAAAAAGAAACTGAAATAATATTCATGTAAGTATCTAAAAAAAGAAACAAACATTCGCAATCTGCACTATGCTCGTCTGTATTCAGAAAACGAGACATAAGTTTCGAATAGCAACACCATCCTTGGGAAAGTCGGGGACGCCTCGAGCCGTTAAAACATTCAGTTTGTTCGTAAATAACTTGCTTTCGGCATTCGATACTGGCTGTATTTTGGTCACAGGGGGTTTTTGCTGAATTTGATTTTGCACTTATAACGGAAAACGGTTTTTGAGAATGTTTTACAAACATGTTAGTTTTGGTGCCTGAAGACAGCACGTAGCGAGAAGAAACGCTAGCGTGACGATCTGGACTCATTCTAAACGGATTGGTCGGAGAAGAAAATTGGAAAGCCATGTGGGAGGCCTTTGCCCAGCGGGACAGAGAAGGCTGATATAAAAAAAATCGTGTTCAGATCAAAGTACCGTAAAAATTTACTTCTACTAATACCTATACGACAGGCCTTCTCTTTGTGAGTCAGAGAGAGGATGGTAGATGTCACTTGTCTTCGAACTTTTGATTCCAAGACATGCCGATGTCCTCACCTATTCGGCTGCGCTCATAAGCGAATGAAGTGAAAAACCAGAAGCACAAAATAAGCCCTCGCTTCGTTCATAACTATGAATACCAATCTTCTTATAGTACAAAACTTCCCAACGCAAGAAACAACAGCGTAGTATCAGACAAAAGAGAGAAATATATTATGAAACAGCTTGAAAATCTGGAGACTTTTTGGTCGCGTAAAAGGATCCATGTACGAAAAACTTCAATTGTTTGAGGACTATCCTTTATTTTCAACTAAGTATTACGTATTACTGCTCGTATCGATCTTCAGGTTAGGCCGCGCCTGCCTACGTTGATCCGTGGACAGGTGACAACTCATTACACAGGTTTCCTCCATGTCTCTGAAAGCACATTAAGCCGTTGGTCCCGGCTGTCATTTGTAGATTTTTGACAGTTGTTACAGGTAGTCAGTGGCCCGAAAGTCTGACAACATCGGAATCGTACCACCCAGTACCTTAATCCCCAGTGCAATTTTTTTTTTTTTGAATGGCATCTCGTATTTCAACCTATGAGGTTGTCGTCTGCTTAACCGGACTATTCTGTGGATGCCTTGAGAGTAAGGCCTCCAGCCAGGGAATAATAACTTACAAACCAAGCGACTACACGCTAAGGGCACCCCTTGTGGGGTACGAGCCTCGGCTTAGGGCGTCGCTGAGGGAGGACTGCATGGGGACAGGCTGGATCTGAATGGTGTCATTATTTAGGGACTGATTTAAAACTACTGGCACAGCATCTCGGGCTGGCTCGAGCGAGGGTCGGGGAGGGCAACGACGGACCTCAGAATCGGAAAGACGGCGGTTTGCGTCTGAACTTTTTAGTACTAGTCTCTTTACTACTTTCCTGGAGGAGGGTGATAGCATCATCGGGGGTGACGAGAGTATGCCTCGGACGGCGTACTGAACTAATGCGCGAGGGTTCGTAACGGGTGGAAATCCGTTTCATAAACTGAAGCCCCAGTACTAACTGGCTCGTGGAGGTCAAATAGGCAGTCGTACCATGTAAAATACTGGTATTTAGCTGAATCCGGTAAGACTGGAAGCCGACCTCTACATAGTTGGGAAAAGATCAGGTAGATGATGTTGCTAACTTTCACTATCGAAAAAACGGTAGTTTATAAACTCTATGAAAGTTCAGAATGTTGCAAAACATATCACACAAAATTGTTTTTAGCAAACGCAAATTTAATTAAAATGTACTGCAAGCTCGTTATTTGTGTTGGTTAGTAGAGTAGAAACAAGTTTATAGTCACACGTTTTATGTTTCCCTCGTGTGGATGAATATTTAATAGTAAATAGACAGCAAATTGACTGCTCAGCTTTTATTTAAGAGTTTTTTACCACAGGGACATAATTTTACTACATTTTTCCGTTACTCAGTTTTTGTTTCACATGGCTTTCGAACGTGTGTAAAATAATATTTTAAAAATAGGGAGTATTATGAAAACCAGTTAATGAGACCAAAAAAGGAATATAAGCGGAAAATTAACATTAGGACATGAACAATACCTGCAAGCAGTGGATGAGTACCTAAATATATAAAAAATACATTTTGTTCACGATCGCGAATTTTGCATTATTTTAGTACTATATCGTTTGTTATATGAGTACATATTTTTAACTATTCCGAAGCAAACTTCACTTAATGTTTACCTAGTAACTTGGTTGTGGATGCCCGATAAGGAGTCGTCTAAAGTAAAATACTAGTATTTAGCTGCATCCTGTTATACTGGAAGCCGACCCCAATCATCATAATATGTCCTATGCTACTTGGGGTCGGTGCAACACTGTTTTTTCTTCCATTCTCCTCTTTCAATCGTCACGCTATCAATAAGCCGACCCCAATATAGTTGGGGAAAGGCTAGTCAGATGATGATCATAACATAAGGTCTACAAATCTGCAAAATATGATATAAATCATAAGCGTGTACACGAAAGTTGGAATATCCTTCCACCAACTTATCCCAAACCTCGTGACGAAACGGAGAAAGTTAAATGAGGAAGAAAATCAATGGGTTGTTTGGTTGGATCCGACTCCGGTGCTAATTCACAAACTACTTTATCTCGTTTCTTAGGGACAAGTTTGAGTGTGACAAGATTGAGGGCACATGCGCGGTTGAGTTAAGGCGTTAGCTTATTTATGTGTAATCGACGGTTGCTTCCTCAAACACCTTTTATACCTAGAGTAGTCAATTATTTTGACTTTATTAAAGGACCCCTAGATGACTCGCGCAACTTCGTCTGCGTCAAATTTTCCCCGTTTTTGCAACATTTTTCATTGATGCTCCGATCCTATTCGGTCGTGGCGTGATGTTATATAGTCTATAGCCTTCCTTAATAAGTGGACTATCAAACACATTTTTTCAAAGTCAAAGTATTTTATTTGTTGAACATAGGTAGTATGGTACATGGTATAAAATTTGTGTTGGATCACATGTTTTGCCTTGCAAGGCGTACAAATAACAAGTGGTCGGACATTTTTTTATTTTATGCGTATCTTAATCTTCTAAAATTATTTTTAATTTTTCGATTTGAACTAGAAGTTCCCGAGATTACCGCGTTCAACCAATGAAACCAACTCTTCAGCTTGATAATAATGGTTTAGATAGGTTGGTCCAGTAGTCGCAAGTGCAAATGCTGAGCACGAGTTCCCGGGTCCGATTTCCAGGTCGGGCAAGGTGGTATTGGATTTTTCCATCAGAAATATCTCAGTAGCACGCACGGGAATTCAGTCCAAACAGGGTAACTATCAATACAGAAATGTACTAAAAACTCGGTTAGTTAATTAAACACAATGTTTGCAACTGCTTATCACTTCGAGCCATGCATTTTAGTCAATATCTGTGATACACGATACTACCAAACTCCTCAACGAAATTACAAACATTTATTGAATTAAATATTGCAGTTGATCTTCAAGTATCTTGGACTCAAGATGGCGACGTCCAAGCGCGGCAAATGCAACGGCAATTAATTTGTTAAATGCGGTATTGCTTGCGCCACGATTTAAACTTAGTTCATATTTCTGCTGGAGAAGTTTATGGGAATCTGTTTATTACTTGGATAACAACATTTCTTGAAAGTACTGACGTTTATATTTGCTGATATTTTTGCTTTTGCTGTTGCTCAAATGTGATAGTTAAAGTTTGAAGCCGAAGCTAAAAATAGGTATCTATAAGAAATGCATAATTGCTAATAATGAAGGCTATAAACCTGTGAAAGAAAAAGGAGTAATAATAGCGTGATGGTTGACAGAGGAGGATGGAAGAAAAATCGTATTGCGCCGACTCGAAGTAACATAGGACAAGGGTAGGAAGATATTGATGAAAGGCTATATACTTTTTGCAAGTTCCACCATGATAATTATTCAAAGTTCTAAACAATTTCATGAACCTTCAACATTCGTAACAGTCACAGTAAGTGCGATGTTTTGTATTGTTATTTGTATTCAAGGAACATTACATGTGCATACAGTTTGTCCTATTAACAATTGAGTTCAAGCTTAGCATTACCATAGAATAAGAAAGAATAGAAGTGACATTTGTATCGAACTCATGCTAAATCGCAAATTTAGTACGAATGATTCGGTGAACACAATCGTTATATTATATCGATGCTATGCTTACAATTTGTGCTCCATGCTTGATGTCTAACAAAAAGTTAAAGTTGGTTTTGGCCTAAGAGAACTTGTTGCCCGCGACCCTACAGTAAAAGTAGCCAAATTACACCTTATAACATCGGCTATCTCATTAAAATCAGTCCAGCTGTTTCGGAGATTAGCCGTAACAAGCAGCCAGACATACAGACCGACAGACAGACAGTCGAATTTGGAATGTAAACAAACAAGAACACACATAAACTAGCTGGTGGCCAAGGAGCGGTAATTCTGTGATGTTTTTCAGAAGATCGTTGGACATACAAAAAAAAATACCTTCTTCATTTGATATCGCTTCAATGTATTCATAATCCTTGACATTGCTAACTGTAGATGGTACGCTCAGATACCATGAGACTAATCTGCTCTTACGTTGAGGAGCTTGTTAGGAGGCCAGTAGCAAGGCATGTAGGTACTATTGACTGCTATGATACAGTCAGGCTTTAGAATGGGCGTTAGTTTGTTGAACTTCACTAGCATGATAATGTTATGTTACTAATACCAGACTACAACTAATAAATGCGAACTTTCGCATTTATTAGTTATTTTCGCGAGTTATTTTCGCATTCCTAGTTGTAGTCTAGTATTAAATATAGAAAAAAGAGACAATTTACATACCTACTGATGTGAATTGTCTTCTTTTTCTATATTTCTACATTGTTCTCACATGTAGAAGCAACAATATTGTAGCCAGGGCTATGGAATATCTAACTTGATTTGAAAAGAGTGTTGTCCACGGAGTTTCTTGCCCGTTTTTTTCCATGAGATAACCTTTGACCTCGAATAACTTTTTTAGCACACATGGGATCGATGGGGACTTTTGGCACTTTATTTCTACTGGTTTACTCAAGGTCTCTACCAGTATGATTCGTGTTTTTGTTTTTTGATCACTAGTTTTTGTCTATTTGACCGGGCTATTCCTATAGAAAGTGAAATGACATACGAATGTGTTCTCCCGGGGACTTACCAAACTTTTATGTAAGTAAGCGAGTATTCCTCATAATATTTCCAAACCGAAAAGGAAAACAACGAAAAACTCATCAAACCATCAAGTTGGTACTTTAATTTCGAAACAATAAACGGAATATGAATTGACTAAGTTACTTACTACATGAAGTTTTGAATGTTCCGCGTTCATCATAAAATCTGAGCACTTAAGGCGTCTACACACAGAACTTCGTGATAAACTCCATAAGTGTGGCAATTCTGTTGAATTCTAAATTGGGACGAATTGTCTCGTCTGGAAATCTCTTAGCGGGACAACTTTTTCCTTTGTTGCTACAATTGTGGAAGTTGCGGTTTGAGTGAGAACCCACTTATGTTAATTTTGACCGAGATTTGAGTAATTTTGTTGGTAGTCTTTTCTTCATTATTACCTGAAGTTTTCATGAATTCCCACAACAAATGTGTTCTTTGTTCGGCTGTTCGTACCCTATAGACTCCTAAACTACTGAACTGGTTTGATGAAATTTTGCACAGTGGTTCTACATAGGTCAGGAAAGATTTCTGAAACAACAGGCACAGCAACGCATGCAAAACTTTATAAAAATATCATAATGCCCATAACGTTCCACTCTATAATGTTCCCACTGCTGGAACACAGGCTTCCTCTCATAGAAGCGGGTTGGTAAACTACACTGGGCCCGCGTGGATCATTATTACACCACGGTTAGTAAATATATGTAGTTTTTTTTAAACACTCCAGTATACTAAATTAATGTTTATTGGCTTAAAATACAAGGAATGTAAAATGTTTCAAAAGCAGTTAACGAAGGTATTTATTACCAGTTAGTACAGTTATTACGAATCCTTTTAACGCCCACTTAATAGCCAATTTGGCTGACTTCTAATAATTCTTATGTACAAACATTTCCCTTAAAATTAACTAAATTAATTATATCTGTTTCTGATCAAACTGACAAAGGGCTTACAACCTGTCACTTCTAACGTCCTCAAATAACTGTTGACTGTTAAATAATAATGCCTTTTCTTAAATATGAATACAATAAAGGTAAATGGGGATCCCTGCTTTTCGCATAATGTTCTTTGTCCTAATATACTTCGGCATAACGATTTTGGCACAATTTGTTTTGGCATAAGAATACTTCGGCATAATTTTTTTAGGCATACATTTTATGTTGGCATAATCATCTTAAAGACTAATTTGTTTTGGCATAAATTTGACCCAAAAAAAAAACTAATACCTATAAAAATATGTTTTAATATCATTATGCGTAAATAAATATAAATTTATGCTTTAGGATATTATGCTTAAAAAAGTTATGCTTTAGGATATGATGCTTAAAAAAGTTATGCTTTAGAACTTTATGCTTAATAAATTTATGCTGTAGAATATTTTGCTTAATCATTATTATGGTTACAGAAATGATGGTTAAAAAATTATGCGTAAGCTGTTATGCGTAATTATATTATGCGAAAATATAATTATGCCAAACAATATTATGCTAAGTTATATTAGGTATTAAAATTTTATGCAAATGGATAGTGAACCAGGAAAATGATGTAGGTTACTTCCAAAAAGTTTGTATTTCCCTTTTTTTTACGAATGGGAAATCATCAAAATATGACTCTCCCGTTCTGGGCGGAGCGGGAGTGTCAGACTTGTACTAGTTTGTATTTCCCTTAAGACACAC
This sequence comes from Cerastis leucographa, assembly GCA_963082945.1. Taxonomy (NCBI): domain Eukaryota; kingdom Metazoa; phylum Arthropoda; class Insecta; order Lepidoptera; family Noctuidae; genus Cerastis; species Cerastis leucographa. Next base: position 8,502,831 of record OY720382.1, read on the forward strand.
AATTACACAATTTGTTTTTTTTTTATCATAATTATGTATAGGTCAAAGTTGCCTGATATTAAATGAATTTTATGTTAAGTATCGATCTATGTTTTTTTTTTATGTTATATTTTCATGCCGGACGACCGACACATCCGAAGCTTTACTGAACCTTCCATCACTGGGCCTTGCCAGGATTATTGCCTAACTCTATGGATGAAGTAGTCACAGGAACGTGAAGCTTGACACAAGTAAAGAGAGAGGCTGAAGTCAGGCTGCGGGTAATGATGAGTTTTTTTTTAAATGCGAACTCATTGAACGGGAAAAGGCTGATTCCATTAACGAACTCTTACTTCATCAAGCGGATTGTCTATGCTTTTCTAACCTAAGAGAATAAGTCAAAAGTTCTTTTGAAACTTACATCTCCCAAGCAATTCTAGAATCTTCAAGACAGCTTTAAACATCAAGTTCAACACTAACATTACATGAACTACTATGAGTCTAAATAAGACCTAAATGCTAGAACAATACAAAATAAATTCAAAATTGTAAATGTAACTACTCTGATTGGACCAAACAAACAATCACGATAAATATTTTGGTTGCAAAAATTCAACTGACAACACTTTATTTTATCAACAAAATTCAAAGTTAATATAAACATCCGTTTAAATCCTAACCCGTTGGACAACAAACATAGCGAAATCAATTAGGCGCAACACGGAATTCGCTTTGATCAATCATTGTAGTTAACAAAGGAATCGGAAATAAAAACAATTGAAGCTATTGGTAGGAATGTTTTGGTTGCATGTTATTTACCTATGGATAGCCATATCTCCAACTTTAATGAGTTTTAACTAAGTAATTTTTTGATATTTTGATAAAACAAAAAATACGTGTCTAATATTTTTGTATTACCTGTCTGACGGACAAAATAGAATGTCGTTTTCTTTACCCATAACTTTCGAAATGTGGGTGTACAATAGGGGTGCGGACCCCTATTGTACACCCACATTTCGAAAGTTATGTTTAAGACCCCTGTAATAGGAGTCGAGCTTATTGCGGTTGAGAGTATGTCATGATCACTTAAATTGGTAGCGTGTGTGTCGGGTCATTTAGTTCCCTTCAAAATGGTTGAGTTGAAGTCACGAGCTCCTCACCGCTACTATTACTAAGAAATACATCACTACATAGTATAAAACAAAGTCGCTTTCTCTGTCCCTATGTCCCTATATCCCTATGTATGCTTAAATCTTTAAAACTACGCTACGGATTTTGATGCGGTTTTTTTAATAGATAGAGTGATTGAAGAGGAAGGTTTATATGTATAATAACATCCATTGCATAGTGGAGAAATACTGTTATTTTTGAGGTTTCGAATGTGATGTCGTAAATAATTAAAATTTTCCCGCTTACATTGCTAACGCAGGCTGAACCCTACGGGATTTATCAAAATAATGTACTAAGTATTGTACACATTGAAAAGGTCTACAGAAAACTCCGCGATGGTATATGTCTATCTCTGATGGATATCCCACAATAACATTTTTCGTCATTTATTTTGTTTTTAACCCCCGACCAAAAAAGAGGGGTGTTATAAGTTTGACGTGTGTATCTGTGTATCTGTGTGTCTGTCTGTGGCATCGTAGCTCCCAAACGGATGAAGCGATTTTGATAAAATTGGTGTCATTTGAAAGGTATTTTAATCGACAGTGTTCTTAGCTATGTTTCGAGAAAATCTGCTCAGCAGTTTGAAGCTCATCACCTCTTTTCTAGTTAATGAAGGGATTTAAACAACTTCTACGGGTCTAGTTGATTGGGAATTTGAATTCTTGTCACTTTCTCACCATGGGCATCGCCAGGGGGGTAGGCTGCACACACCCCCTCCCCCCTATAAGCTCAAGTTTTTTTTTTAAATTCATCTTTCCTTGTTTTCGTTAATAAGCGAGAAGAGGCGCAACACCAAGAAAAGTGGAAGGAATGGGAGTAGACCTATGCCCAGGAGTGGGACAGTCAAGGCTAAGAAAAAATAATTTAAGTTTAAAAAGCATGAAATAAAAATTAAATTTAAAATTTAAAAAACCCCCGACGGACAAGGGACCGCTAAGTAGACCGCTTAGTACATAAAAATATATATACAAACAAAGCGGACCCCCGACGCTACGACGCTTGGATTAATTTTATTTTTGGTTTTTTAGAGGTTTTGTCCGTCGGGGGTTTTCAGCATTGCACCCGTGCGAAGCCGGGGCGGGTCGCTAGTATTCTATTAAATAAAGTTTCAAACCGTGTTTGTTTCTTTGGTCCGAGGCAGATTAGAGAAATAAATAGATAAACTTTTTAATGAAAGTATTTTGACACGATTTAATAAATTCTTTCACGGGTAACGTTAAATGTAATCTCCGGGCGATGTCGTGCTATTACGGAATTCAATCATTTCTCCTAAATCAGTTTATCAAATCTTTAACACCACATCAAAATCTTTCAAGTAGTACAAACACAGCTGAGCAACTTTTTGATACTATATTTTATGAACGGGGCACGATTTTAACTTAAGGCGTCCCCGAGCAAAACGCAGCGGTAACCGTTTTTTGTACAGTTTTTCGGAGTTATCTACTCGTAATCCAAAAGATTTACCAACTAATAAAATATACATCAAATTTCTACATAAACTGGACTCCAAATTGGTAGTTTTTTTTTTGTTTTAAGTAGTATAATGCTTAATTAATATCCTCACAACGAAACTACAGAAATTAGAAATAATTATTGATAAAATGCATCTCCTCGTAAAGTAACCACTATTTTGATTTGCTACTTACACTATTGAATAGGAAATTTAATAATGAACATTAGGCTAGAATCAACATGCGTTTCATTATTAAATGCTACAATTTATTGGGTGGACTATTCTCCAAAACAAAAAAAAAGTGTCTCCTTTCGTGACTGGATTCGAATGCACGACCTTACGATACATAAATTGGGGCCGTACTACTGTGGCACCACAGACATAAATAAAATTGCGTAAGTCTATTTTTTTTCTTTCAATCCGACTACGAACCGATCGTGTTTCAATAAAAATGAAACGCCGGCAGTTTAAAATTCGTCACTGGATTAACTTTTGGTTGGTATAAGTTAAACCCACCCAAAGCTCTGATACCATCAGATATTATGTACCTACAGCCCCTTTCTGACTCGCTGAATAGTGCTTATAGTTATACCTACAGTTCTTCTCAGTAGCTACGCAACAAACAATAAAAATAAACATTAACAAGCAGAGTCTGAACTAGTTAAAAGATGAAAAATATTAAAATACTTAAGTGTTTTTTGTAACAATTTCATCTGGTCCAGTGTTTTTAACGACAAACAAAACGAAGCGGAGCCCAGTTTGGAACTTGGAGTATCGTTTGTCGAACGTTGAACTGGCCGTGCTTCTAGACTATGGGACAAGTCATGAGACATAGCGATTTTGGTTCCAGCAGAAAGATTTTTATAGCGATACTTTGTTCAACTCTGTCAAAACAAGCAAAAATTACTCTCATTTATAAATATTCACATCATTTTCTATGAATTAAGCCGTTTTATTTTACCTGACTGCTTCAGATAGAACCAATGTAATTATTCCATAAGTCATAATACACCTACATTGTTTTACTAAGATGATTGTTTCGGTGGGACTTCTACTGTAAAGCGTCAAATCTTGGTTCCATTATTATTTCACGAACTGGACGCTTGAATTTTGTTTGATAAAATCAAAAATCTAAATATTTTATTTTACATAGGCCTACATGCGCACTTATAAAACGTCGACAAAAGGTGCACGGTTCGGGTTGGTCGTTTTCTATGTAGAAGAACCGGCAAGAAACTCCATGGTAACTCTTTTAAAATCATTTGGTTTTACAATATTTCAATGTTACAGCGTTAGTACTTAAGTATAGGAGGACAGCGTAGGCTGTAGGGACAATAAGTCATTGCTTGAAGAACAGGATAAAGCAAAAAAAAGTACTTGCTTTTGTTGCCAACAAGTCTTCGTTAACAAAATTAATTTCCTCTTCATACATCATTCTAGTACGCACAACGACCAATCAGGCTACACTAAAACCAGTATAAGCGGATCTCTAATTATACGGGAAATGTATACAATTAATGGTTTTATGTGTACAAATTTTAAACTCGCTTTCTCTTAAGAGTTTGACCAACAAACCTCGCAGTATCTATGTTCCTTGTCTCGGTACAGTTTCATAACTGGAACCCGAGGATGTTTCGCTGACAAGCGCTGCTCTACGGCATTATTTTATAGCACTTTTTCGCAAAACTTCTGAAAACCCAAGCGGCATGTCCACGCTTACAACGTCCGTGTACGGTTTGTTTTAACCAAATAATGGACTATTTAATTGTGAACTTTGTCGGACTTCTTTTTAGGTAGGATTCTCCTACTCAATACTTACACATGGAACACATGTAACTAAAAGAGTAATGAATATAAATGTTGATGGATGGAGAAGGAGAGGAAGATCAACGAAAAGATGGATGGATTGCAGGAGAAATGATATGAAGGAAAAATGAGTAAATGATAGTGTGACGAATGCCAGAGAAGAATGCTTACAGATTAGATAGAGATTAAAACTTGGGACAAAGGCAAGAAGATGATAATGATCCTACTTAATTCTTTGGTACCTTAAACGGTTTTGTATCGCCTGGTAACATAAAGGCTGGTTAAAGTTAATCAAAAATGCATATAGTCAGTCAAATAGTCCATAATCATGACTTTTAAGAAGCGTTTCTGGATAACCCAGTTGAATTTCGTTTTTACATTTCGACCACTTAAGAACAGTATACCTCATGCTAAACTTACTCGACACAGATATCAACAAAACTCTGAAATCCAATTACTGAGTGGCACTGTAATTCAATTATCAATGACACACTATTCCATGGGCTATCGTATTACCCAGAAATAACTAGGTTGTGAACTTCAGATTGGCAGTCGCTCCATGTAAAATACTGGTATTCAGGTGCCTCCGGTTGGACTGGAAGCCGACCCTTACATAGTTGGGTAAAGCCTAGGCAGATTAAGATAGCAGGAGTTCAATTACAAGTAGACCAGACGGCTATTAATAGTCAGGATGCCGTCTGTGTGGTACAGAGGTCGAATGAATTTCCAATATCCACCCACCTACCTTATCTCATCATCATCATGCCTAGCCTTTTCCCTGATCCCTGATGCAAATGAATACCAGTATTTGACATCCAAAACCCAGTACTAGGTACCTTACCTTACCTATTACGATCAAATAGTAAATATTGTACCTACACGCAAATTCATACCAAAACGAATCCATTTATTCTTTCTCAGCCGCACCCGAGTATCAAAAAAGCCCTGACCAACCCGAAAACACGCAAAGAGACACCTTTATTTACGTGGTTTCAACACAACACATCAAACTGATGCGAAACCAAACAAAACTGCCGTGACCCGAATACGTCTTTTGACAAACAATGTAATTTACACAGCTCGCTATCACAGAATATATAAGTCCAGAAGACTAGCTTCATGTAAAAACTGGCGCGCGCACACACAGACGAATTCATTTATTTCTTTCTGGGATCAGCCACCGCTGGGTCTAGACATTCCCTTTCTTCAGCCATGCTCCTTACTCATACGTCTCGGTTCTATGCGTCCCTCATCATATTGATGTAATACAGAATACCGATCTCAAACTACTATTTCAAATAAATGGCAGTCACGAGTGCACTTGACGTTAGACCTACACTACCGTCTCCTACTTAATAGATATTAACAATATAATATAACAACATTGTAAAAAACTAACATTTTTAAATATCTCTATAGGAAGTAATCAATTCAAACCGTGAATCTAGCTTCAAACGTTTCATAAGTGCGCATGTAGATTGTAGGTATATGTGAAATAAAATATCTTATCGTATCTCGTACTACATACTTACTGGGTTGTGGAGGTATATAGTAGTTAGTCTCTCTCTATGTAAAATACTTGTGTCCTGCTACATCCAATTCAATGTGTGTGTACGTTTTAAATCGTTGTTGTACTCGACCTTCTGTAACTATCTACTCTGTGTCACAGTTATACCTTGAATTACGACTACGCACCAAATTCGCACGTTTATTTGCAACCGAATCCCTTTCTCAATTAATCCCGCAATTAAGCTACACGTGAAATTGAGATTTTAGAGCTTATTGGTGTCTGTATTTGCATGCCCGATGTATGGGGGTCCTTAATTATAAGGATTTGATGCGGAAAATCAAATGTGGGAGAGATTGGGTTCTGAAAAGGACAGTGGTCATTTCGGTTACATACCAGTTAGTTTCCAAATCCAAGCTGTCCTTAGTGCAAAGCGGCACAATCCGGCGCTTGGAGCGTCAATACGCGGCGTCCTGGGTTTTCGAACTGGTAAAAAGCGGTAATAACCGGAACATTCCAGTCAGATCTGGTTTGCCCATTGGCAAGCTTGATGAGATGAGGTATTTATTTGTTTATTATATTTATTTATATTGGCAAAAGGTAGGAATACTTATAAACTAAGCCCCACAAAACCATGGTTTGACTGTGTAAGGATGTAGCTTAAATAAGCTAAAATTGAAATCGATGTGTTATCGATTCTACTTTAATCCATCTTAATAACTTACTCATTGAGTTAAATGATGTCGGTGTCCTAAATAAACATGAGCACCCCATTAAAAAAAAGTAGTCGATCATTGGATAATATCGCGATTCTTTTGGTACGTCAAATTAACAGAGGGGTAATCTACCCATGTCTTGTCAACCCAACAAACCTGAAAAGCCTAAAAGTCGTCACCAATTTCATAAAAAGCAAAAATACATGAAGTACACAAAACAAACTAATCGATACTGAATAAACTGAAATAAATTCTCATTAAAACTGTACGAAAATCGAGATCATTAAAGTTGATATTAAAAAACTTTTTGGCCCAATCGAAAGTTTTCAAGGAGTAATTTTATCTCTGGAATGTTCCCTGAACATTTTTTATTCAGTGAACTTTATTTTACTTCCTATTTATCTTTTTCTTTTTGTATGTGTTTGGTCGGCACACTTGTGCTTTGTAAATATGACTTATTTTGATGATTAAAACGTAACTACATTGAAAATGTGAAAAACTTTAATATGTTTCCGTAAATAACTTAAACGATAATATCTTATACGAGTAAGTATTGTTCGAAAAAGGATAATAAAATATGACGGATTCTGTTTATTTTCCGTTTTTTATTTCTGAACTCTGAGGTAATTAATGGCTTGGACATTTATCGTGTAAGTGTGTATAAGTATTTTTTACGATTTAGTTATAAGGTACTATCTGCATGTAGCATCTCCTAAAAAAGATCAAAGACCTGGTAATCGTCAGTGTGAATTATCCCATAAAAACATTCAACAAATTTTGCCAGAGAATCTAACACCATTTTTTCAAATCAACACCCTACTATCTTTGACCGGCTTCAAAAGATTCCTTGTGGAATTCCACGCGCTTCGCAAAAAAAAAAGCGAGGGGCATCCAAGTTCACAACCCAAGTCGGGAACCCATAAGGACTGCATTTAAACTGGTTATAAGTAACTGGCATTATTCCAAGAAATATGCAGTTGGAATACGTTCAGTTATGTGTTATTTTTTCATTTCAATGTGCAGAGACATTTTAATAATGATACAGTATGTTCAACCAAATTTCCCTGAGAAATAAAACGTTGGAACTTGGATTGCTCCGTTTATTTCGTTAATGTTTTATTCTGTGAGACAGGGTTTTGATATTCTGAAGCTGCTTGTTCTGTTAAAGATAAGAAAATATGCATAATTCGAAGAGATGTTTAATCTCGTTTGTATAATTGTTTCAAATGCATTATATCGTATGCAGATATCTACACTCTTGGCGAATCATTTGGTTTGAGACCTTCTTGTAGTGTCTAATGTGCCACACGCAAATGAGTTTGACCACTAAGAAACTTTATTGATTGTCTGGACGTTCTCAAAGAAAACTCAAACATTCTAAATTCAAACCACTTCCTTATTCAAATAGGTGTTTACTCCATAAAAGTAGGATGTTATTGTCGCATCCATGAAAATCGTACGGCCGGACAATGTTAGCATTTAATGTTCTTGTAACGACCACTTTTATGTCAGTCGTATTCCTCACAAAATAATAGTGATGTAGGGAAAATAAGAGGACGGGAAGGAAATTAACAATAGGGAAGGCAATAATATTAAACTGCTTTGTCGTTAACGGGTCATTATAGTGATAAAATATTGTTTATGTATAGGTAAAGGTTTTATTACTACATATAAGTCTGAGGAAGATTACAAGAAATAGTACCTAATATGGGGCACTGTATTTTGTATCATAGAAAACCAGTGTTAGTCAAGTCGATAAAAAGAAGAGCAAATCTATCAAAGATTTTATTGTGTTTTAGTTCCAAAGACACGCCATCGTCATCATCTGCCTCGCCTTTTCCAACGTCGGCTTCCAGTCTAACCGGATTCAGCTGAATACCAGTATTTTATGTGGAGCGACTGCTTATTTGAACCCCACAACCTACTGGGTAATACGATACCCCTTTGGTAAGACTAGTTGTCAGACTTTCGGGCCACCGACTATCTGTATCGACAGTCAAAGATCTACAAATAACAGCCTGGGCCAACGGCTTAGCGTGCTTTCCGAGCCTCGGAGGAAACTCGGTATGTAATGGCTGGTTACCCGTCCACAAACCAACCTACCTAAAGATGTCATTACAGCATTGAAGAGTTTCTCAAACATTATAGTAGTTCGAACTAATATGTGATTATATTTTAATGACTTTAAGTAATATATCCAACATTCTATCATGACATCATTACATCCTATTGAAGGGTTTTGACATACACTTCTTTGAATTGAATTTATATTGATTTTGAATTATTATTAAGTTAAATTATCGTAAATGTAATGTAATGTCTGTGTTATTTAATGTTTAATGTTAAATTATTAATATCAATAATTTTGTGACCAAAGTAGAATGAAGTGGTTGTTTTTTTTTCTGGTTTTACGATGATTGTTTAATTTATGTGTTACTTTTATTGTCAAAACCACTTCGTGTATGTTGGAAAAAAATGTAAATTGGTTGAAGAATAAGTAAATTGAAATTGAAGATCCGAGCGGCCGTTATTATTTAGCCACGAGCTCAAAGACACATAATAATTACTTGTTATTTCCGAGAAGCGAGCCGAATAGCTCTTCTCATAATATATAGGTACTATTTGGGAACCTTACTAGCATTTAAACAGATAAGCAAATACAGTAACCCATTCACGCAACCATCAAACTTAATAAACACATCTAACCATCTCAAATTGCGATTACCAACATCATCCACCAAACTATTAATATTCCATCGAATTCAAATGACGAACGATTAATCGATACCTACATACACAACGGAATATCGATATAATCGAAACGATTCCTTTGGTGCGGCTCAAACGAGTACTTTAGGACTCCTAATTAGCATGTTAACGTATGACAGTTGACAAAGTTCGCATCTATGTGTACTTTGGCATGTAATTGAGTATCGGTTATGGGAGTCGAGTTTGGTGCAACCAATTGCCGAGGCTTGCGAGCTTTAACAAAGAATTGGTTGTCGTTTCCAAAGTGCTGATCACTAATATATTCGATTAAAAGGAGTGAATACGACCTCGGTTTTTTTTTTGGAGTTGGTAATTTTAAGTGATGGTCTAGTTGTTTATTTTCAGGAAAATATAATAAAACTAAATAAAAAGCAGTTTTGACTATCGATTGCCATTACGTTCTCGTTCTCCTAAATCGTGGCTGCATTTACAGAAAAATTAAACTCACATACGCAAAAAGCTAGGCCAACTACCTGCAGATCATATAAATAGTTTTTACGTGCTGGAACTGACCCCGCGACGTGCAATGCAGCAGCCAATCGCTTAGCCACTGCTCCAACCGTGCCGTCTACTACGCATATAGAGGGAAAATCGTTTAAAGTCGTAACTTTGAAGACACGTGACGTCCACCGAACCTCTCACAGCGAAGAAGAGTGTGGCATTAGGAACATTATGTTCTATAATTATGTGCTTATGCTTATTTTTTTACTATTTTTTCATTTGTGAATGGCATCTCGCAGGTCAAACAAAGAGGTTGTCGTCCGCATAACGTCCTTGAGTGTAAGGCCTCCAGCTAGGGCATAAAAACTTACATACTAAGCAACTTCACACTAAAGGCACCCCCTGTAGGGTACGAGCGTCGGCTAAGGGCCACGCGGGGGGAAGACATAATGACGTCAGGCTGGAAAGAAACGGTGCACGGTGCTTATGCTTATTAAAAAGAAATCAGTATTTACCTCCATCGCACTACCACTTCGCCCCATGGCGACCCGACATCGCCTCAAACTGTCCAATCCTGAAACAAAATACAAACTTATTTTTAAAAAAAAGAATGGTTCTGGCTTTTAAGCTTTCACATCCAGGTGCCAAAATGTAAAATTTTTATTAAATCAAAATAGAAAGGGTAAAATAATTTACTAGACTGCTATAATGGTCTAATGGTCACAATCGTAACTTGCTGAGCATAATGCCCTTGGATTGATACGCGGTTGGGGCAAAGTGTTTTGGGTGTTTCTACCAGGACTTCTCAGTAACAGCCGCTGCAGTCAGAAGCAGGATCTCTGGCGGTTTATCGCTATAGACTCGCCACTATTAATGGAAGTAGAATATAATGTGAAAGGAGTAGACTTCTCCCAAGGATTACAGCCGTGATTTGGTGTTATGCTTTGTGTTAATTTAAAAACTAAATACCCTTTTAGCTTCAAAAGCCTTTATACCAAAGGCTCAAAGGATGTAATCCGCAAGTTAACGACTTAACAATTAAAAATGTTTAGGAACTTGCCCATGCGAATGCGGTGCGGTGCTAGTTTGTAGTCACGCCTGCCGCACGCGACCCGATTTTGTATAGATCTAACTTAGATATGCAACTATATACTCGAAATGATGGCGAGACTCGGTTAAAACTTTAGTCTGCGGAATGTATTTTACAGTATATTGGGTGTTTGGTGTCGGTGTTTCGATTTTATCTCTATTTCAAGGATAAATGAGGAAACTACTAAATAGCTCTGAAACACGTTGGTCAATATTCAAGAAATACATCTTAAATAATCTCATTTTTATTGAAGAACAAAAGAAATTTCCTCTTCTTTTGTACACAAACAAATGCAAACCAGAGGAATCTAGACAACAGTTTTTAAAAGGGGACTCTAGCCCCGAGGAATTTGAAGAATAGGTATTTGAAGAAACTATTGCCGTCGCGCTGCGCCCGACCTAGCCTCCGTAAAGTGCGAAAGGGACAACTGCAGCTCAGGCTGATTTTACCTACAATAATCTTGTTTTGTATTCCGCTGTTTTCTTCTTCAAACTAAATTGATCTAAATAATTCTTACATCAATATTTAGAAGAAAAGTATATCTATGCTTCTAAAAGATCCTTTTTGTTAAAAACTAATCTAATTTGTCTGATAGTCGTCTGAACATGGCGGTAAAAACGGGCTATTTTTCGGGTTTTTGGATTGTCATTATTCTTTTAGTGATTATGTTTTGAAAAAAAAATGAAATGATAGCGGCATGTATTAATAAGACCTAGATTTTTTTGAAAAATATCAGAAAAGAAAGAAAATACGTTTATTTAGCACAAGCCACAAGAACACACAGCTTTAAAAAATAAAATTAAAACTTAAACCTAAACACAGTAAACAGAAAAACTATATTTTATGTGTGTCTCACGACTGTACCAAATAGGCCCAGTCGTTAGTCAGTATCATTGCTCTAGACGCATTATCCACGAAGATAACAGCGGAATACGTTTGTATGGAGAAAGGCCCACTAGAGTCCCCTCTTAAGCGTTTCGTATACCTACAGATTTTTTAAAAGATAACCAAATTTTCGATAGCTTATGTCATCTCCTATCCCACATATACCATTTCCGTTAAATCCGTAAATAAACATCCCATTATCAAAGTTAGTCATCCAGCTAAATTCTTAGCCGATAATCCAATCAGTAACACGTGTGGTCAATGACTGGTAAATGCGATACTACAAATGAGTTATCATCAGGAATCCGACACAATATCATTCAGGTAAACACCAGCAGGTAGCAAATTTATCAATAAAAATATGGCTATAAATTACTTACGTATTGGTGATAAATGTTCAGAATAGTGAGGGGTCCACAATATCAATCAGATTATTCGATTGTTTTCCACAATGATCGGATAATCATTTTGTATTCAGAATGATTGTTTCGATTGTTACAATAACTGGGTGTTATTCATAATAATTGTACGTAACGGATATGAACAAGATATGAAAATAAATTTAATGTAACAGACAAGATAACAGATAGGAATTGTAAGGACTAGTACATAATACTACTACAAGTGTATAAAAATAAATATTAGTTTTATTTAATGGGTCTTTGGGCCATTCATTTTATCCAGGAGGTAAATAAAAAGCTTTTATTTTGATTGACTTATAATATATTTACTAAGTACGATTATTTTAGGAAAATAATTTTTAGGAATCACATACTAATAATTAATATAGCATCCCAGCTTAGGATTTTATGGTGACATCGATATTTATCAATGTCAACAGTGTAGGAACATAACATCCTTATTATTAATCAACTCCTTAAATTTCTTTAGGTAGTTTTTATAACACCTTATACACGCAGCTTTACCTTTTCATATCTGTTACGTATCAGAAAAAAGTAACGGAGAAATATCATATATGAACAATTAGCACGTGTCTAACCTACAAAATATGTTGTACAGCCGTCATCAATTAGTTTAAACAAATTACTTCTACTGATTTCACTTCTACAACCACGATTCTTTTCTCATAATTATATAAAAACCTGGAAAGTATTACCGAATTCAAATATACCACGAAAACAAATGTCACAAATAAATGTCGAATTATAACGTTACGCACAAAATTGATCCCACTGAGTGAAACAACAAACTGGCGAATCCACAGTCACGCCATCTGTTAACAATGTTTGTTGCGTAATGTTGCCAGTAGATAATTTTATTTCCATGTTGGAAATAATGTTGTAAAACACTGTAACCGAGATGAAAAACAGAGATGAGTACAATATTGGACTGCCATTTAAATATGTAAATTATGTATTAATTACTGTTTGTTTTATTTATTTTAAAGAATAATCTATTGTTATGGATATAAGCATACTAAAAAAACACTAAGTTTTAGACTAACACAATTCGATTATATTTAAAGTATTTTTAATGTTGCTTTAAGTAAAAATGGACATGATTTTTATTATGAAATTTCTGTGAATACAATTTTAAAATTTGAAATATTATAATATCATGCTTTCTCTTACTTACTGAGTATTATAAATTGTAGTTCTGGATAGTTTTAGAATTAGGGTGAATAAAATTGAGCTATTATTGAAGTGGAAAATAAAAAATAATCGAGCTGGACGCGGAGAGGGAAGCAAATGTACAATTTTCGTGAATATCACCCAACTAACACTTTTTTAACCCCCGACCAAAAAAGAGGGGTGTTATAAGTTTGACGTTTGTATCTGTGTATCTTTGTATCTGTGTGTCTGTCTGTGGCATTGTAGCTCCCAAACGGATGAAGCGATTTTGATAAAATTGGTGTCATTTGAAAGGTATTTTAATCGAGAGTGTTCTTAGCTATGTTTCGAGAAAATCTGCTCAGCCGTTTGAAGCTCATCACCTCTTTTCTAGTTGATGAAGGGATTTAAACAACTTCTACGAGTCTAGTTGATTGGAAATTTGAATTCTTGTCACTTTCTCACCATGGGCATCGCCAGGGGGGTAGGCTGCACACCCCCCCTCCCCCCTAAAAGCTCAAGTTTTTTTTTATTCATATCTATCCTTGTTTTCGTTAATAAGCGAGAAAAGGCGCAACACCAAGAAAAGTGGAAGGAATGGGAGTAGACCTATGCCCTGGAGTGGGACAGTCAAGGCTAAAAAAAAAAAATTTAAGTTTAAAAAGCATGAAATAAAAATTACCGCTAAGTAGACCGCTTAGTACATAAAAATATATATACAAACAAAGCGGACCCCCGACGCTACGACGCTTGGATTAATTTTATTTATGGTTTTTTTGAGGTTTTGTCCGTCGGGGGTTTTTTAATTTTTTTATTTAATTTTCTTTAAAAAAATGTGTTGTCTTAAGTCTAGCTACTTGTTTATACCAAACTTTAAAGTAGATTTTTGTGTTCAATGCTTCACATGTCATCCTTGCTAATGTTTAAGTCGGTAACGAATAAAGCTAAAAAAATACTAAAACTATTATAGTCAAGCTATTATTTAAAGAAGACTTTTGATACGAATGAGGAGCTCGTGGCTAAATAATAACAGCGGCGTGGGTCGACCTTCAGGTTAAACCACACTTGCTTAGATTGCTCCGTGGATGGGTGACCTCCCATTACATAGAGAGTTTCCTCCGTGCCTCGGGAAACATGTTTAGCTGTTAGTACCGGTGTGTCATTTGTAGACGTTAGACAGCCGTTACAGGTAGTTAATGGCCCGAAAATCTGACAGTCAGTCTTACCGTGTGGTATCGTATTACCATTAACTGGGTGGTGGAAGTCAGATAAGAACAAGTGGTTCCATGTAAAATACTGGTATTCGTCATCTGGTAAGACTGATGCCAACCCCAACATAGTTGTAAAAGGGCTAGGCAGATAATACAAGTAATTTACAATAGGGGATCGGACTGGGTAAAGAAAACGACATTCTATTTTGTCCGTCAGACAGGTAATACAAAAATATTAGACACGTATTTTTTGTTTTATCAAAATATCAAAAAAATACTTAGTTAAAACTCATTAAAGTTGGAGAGTGGGGGCTTACTACGTCACAAGTAGGTATAAAACTTACCTACATGTGACGTCATGCGCCATTTCAACTCAATAATAAAGGGTGTAAAACACCTCTTAACGAAGCCGAAAGGCACTGGTTCTCCCTGTCATTGCGATCATTTTTTTGTTCTACACCATACCTGGGAACCTTCTAGTTACGGAGTTATTAGGGGTCAAAGTTCCAACTTTTTGACAAGTATTTTTTTAAATACAAGTTTTTAATGTAAGGTTTTAACTTTAAACACCTCCACGACCCCCGTACTATTCAATCCGTCCATCAGCACAATGTTTTGAGTGCGTTACATTGAGTTCTACCACAAAACATGATTTTACACCCCTCAAAAAAAAAGTCGTTTCCCAGCAATAATTTTTGCGGAAAGTTACTTAGTTTGATGTACAGAATGCTTGGTTGACGGCTTCGTGATGAGGTGATTTACACCGTGTATATCTCCGTAATTTTATGACCACGTGAAAAAAGAAAAAATACGTGTCCAATACTTTTCAATAAACTACCCGACGGACAAAGAAAAAAAAAATGGATTATCCCCTAACTATTAATCGAATAACTCATGCCATCGATTAATCGCCTATTCCAGCTCGAATAAAACATTAAATGTTGCCCATCTCTACTTCAGAGTTTATAACCGTAAAGCGTTTATTTTAATGGAAAAATGACAAACGAGCGACATTATTTGCGATCATCTGTACAGATAGGGTAGGTATATTTACTTTGTTTTGTATAACATATTGTATCGATATATTGATGTTTTTCATTCGGACTTCACATTTTAATCGATTGTTTTAATTTGGGTGTATGAATTTTATGTTTGAATTCACTTGGAGTGAGTTTCAATGTAAGTTTCTTTGAAGATTTATTTTATTAGGTGGCTGATGACATTTATACAATTTTAAATGACCTCCTGGGTTGGTCATTATGTGGTGCATTCAAAAATACTTACTTTTAAGTTTAAATAATTATAATAATTTCGAAGTCCAAAAGTAAGGTCTGTCGGATTCAAATCAAAGTACGGAACAGACTAACGCAACACCTACCACCGTACTTCATTCTGTGAAACAAGTTTATCAGTTCCTAATATTTTTATCGCTGTTATAGTAAAGACAACAATATTGATTATTAAGATTATATTCAACAGATTAAGTTTCATTTATATACTAATTTTTAAACAGAAATTGTCCTACACATTCCATTTTTACACACATTCCATTTTTACCACTTACTTGAAAATTGAGAACAATAACAAAGGTTTTCGTGATTCACAGTTAAAACTATTGAAAAAGGTATAATGTTTTCTCTTTTTGTTTCTATTCTAATATCGAATTTGCTTCGTTTGCTATTAACTTTTTCTGGCTTCCATTAGCAGGATTATTTTCCAGCGTGGTTTTCGTACAATGCAAGCAATATTATTTTTGCATAAAAAGAATATTGCTTAGTAGACGATAGCACAAGGCTACATGTAATTATTTTTGCACACAAAAGAAAGGCAACTTCGAAATTATTCTTTAACCTAGCAGGCAACCGTATAAGACTAGATTTTAACGCGATGTATATAACGGTCAATTTTCTCTGAAAGCATCGATTGAGACTAAGAATTATTAAAAACCATGAGTATTTGCAGTACATAGCCAAAGCTCTTTGAGGCGTGTGAGCAATATAATATATACCTTTGAGGCCTACGTATGAAAACACGTTTATAAATATTGCTGAGTGTATAACTACAAAAATATCATACGAACAAAACTAGATATTTACACGTAGTTGTAAATATCCAAACAAAGTGTAGGTTTTTATAACGCAGATGTAGATTGTATCAAACATAACGTAGAACATTAAGAAAAACGCTGCGTCACTATTCCACAATAAATCATTTTCTTAACCTACAATAGTCTTGATAAATCCATTATTATTATGCTACAGACCTAGAAAAACACACTTGAACTTGTACAAGAACTAGTTCACGATGATTCACAATAAAAGAAATGCTTAAAAAATAATAAAACTCAGTTATGTATCGCGTGCCGACTCCAACAATACACAAATTGCGATCGACATGAAAGCCTTAACGATTGAGGAAATTTGGTAAATCACTTCATATAAACGAACAATGTTGCGGTTTCACAATGAAACTGTTTAATCAAAAAGAAATTTGGAAAAATGTCAAAGTTCGTTACGCCCCCCCTCCCCCCTTCTTTCGTTAATCACTTGTTGTTGGGCGACAATGGGCAAGACAAATTATCAAGCCATTCGGTTTTAATTTGTCGGAAAAGTATTCAAATTGTTCCGTCTATCGATATTCTTAAACAAAGTTTTAATAATTTCCCGTTGATTATAAAATATTAAATCTCTCATAAAAAAGTTCGTTCATTTTCTATTCTTCTAGCCTTTGGCGAAACATTCTTGACTCTTTACTTAATAAAATATCAAAATTAAACATGCTCTTGGCAGAAGCTTCGGACTACATGAACAAAAAATAAACACGAGTGAATAAATAAACTTGCAAATGCAAATTCTATACGTGGGAGCAAGTAGTGTGTACTGTGGTATTCTAATGCTCTGCATGTTAAAGTTCCCGAATAGAAGTCATTCTGGTGGCGTACCATGACATCTTAAAACATTATTGTTCCATTCTTATTCAAGAGTGAAAAAGAGACGGAGCTATACAGGTCGTCTAGCTCCATCTCTTTCCCACTCTGGAATAGGAATGGAACAATAATGTTTTAAGATGTCATGGTACGCCACCAGGTCGCCATACTCGTTCACAGGTTTGCATAAACATGAAACTAGACATAACACAACATCACGCGTGTAATCCCCGTAGGGTTAAGCAGAGGTGTGGCTTATACTACACCCAAATTTTCGCCAGTTATGTCTAAGCCCCATGTAACAGGGGGAAAGCCTATTGCCACTAACCGGGCACAATTGTGAACTCCGTGGCTGCTACTGAGAAATTCCTGATGGAAAAACCCAATTACACTTTGTCCGACCTGGGAGTCGAGCCCAAGACCTTATGGTAAGCTGTCGCACTTGCGTCCACTAGACCAACGAGGCGTTCGCGCCAAACTAGGATAAAGGGTTATTCGTTTTATTGCCACGAACGCTTTCTATCATCATCATCATCATTAGCCTATAAAGTTCCCACTGCTGGGACACAGGCCTCCTCTCCTGTGAGAGGGCGCTTTCTATGATAAATCTATTTAAAAAATAAATGTATGAACTTCGGTTCATCTTTTATTATTTAGACCAGTCTTCGAGGAAAGCACACAAACGGTACTATAATAGTGGTTACTATCGCTAACGCTCCCGGGTATGTTTAGAATAATAATGATATGCCAAGCTAATTTGTATTTACTTTACTAATTTATTTATTATTTTATCAAACACGCTGTATAACAGTACTATAATTAGCTTATAAATATGTAGGTTAAAGGTGCTGTGTTGCGCTTTTAATATCGTATAACTAATTATTAATCCTTGACCAAAAAAGAGGGGTGTTATAATTGTATGGATATTGGATTGGCTTGTTATTATAGGATATCTAGTTATCATATATTTTCCGGATGTCGGTAGTAATTTCAGTTAAACTCACTAAAACTAATATTGTGAATGTAAAACTTTGGATGTTGGTTTAGAATATTTTAGACGTCTGTTACCACACCGAAAAGTCTGATCAAATTTACCCAAAATTTCATACGTTAAAACTAAAACTGGAGTAATACAATATAGTAGTGCCTTTAGGATAGGTGACTTTAAACTATCTTGAAAGTCTCTAGCACCCATAATCTAAGAGCCAAACCAAATCCATTTTTGGATTTACTCGAACTGTATTGCCATGACAACAGTTGAAAACACGCACCAAATCGTATTTCTAGAATTTCTTGGCCGCAATTGGCGGATCTTCAAATAAGGTACCTCCTCCAGCTACCTATCTCTGTCAAACCCATAGTTGCATCCAGCTTCAATCAATGCTAAAAATGTTGTTGAGATGTATATAATTAATAATTTTCCGGTACTTCAAATTTGACAAATGAAAAGTCAGGGTTTATATGTCAATTTATAAACAAACAGGGTGGAATGTAGGCGTGGTTAGTCCGACTTAAATTCAGTTCATGACTAAGAATACCAGTATAAATTGCTTTAAGAGCGTTTATCCCTTACCGCTTTTCATACAAACTTTCAAGTAGTTTTTTTCCGAAATGACTGAACCGATTTAAATGAAACTTTATACGCATAAGCAGGATACATAGGTCTAAAAAGTTACTAAAAAATATTTTCAAAATGTGTTTTAAAACAAAAGATAATTGGAATTTTCTGTTTCTATAGAAAATTTAAATTCGGTCTAATTTAACTGTAACACTATTTTTCGAAAATGTTTTTTAGTAACTTTTTAGATCTGTGTATTCTGCTTATGTGTACGAAGTTTCATCAAAATCAGTTCAGTCATTTCGGAAAATAACGACTTGAAAGTTTGTATGAAATGTCGCAAGGCGTAAACGCTCTTAATAAAAATCAAAGAAAATAAATCAAAGCCCTCCCTGTCTTGACCAAGTTGCACCCAATCAGCGAAAACGACGATTGAGAAGTCACATTAGTTTTAATGTTCCTAACACATAAATTTGCTTACCTCACATGGTTATAACACAGTGTACCTTATGTAACATCCTCCAAACCTATGTTAAGCAAATAAATGATTTGTATTTGACATAAGCTTCCGAAAAGCTAATGGCAATTTTGTTGAAGTCGTTGTAGACATACGGTTTAAGAGCGATTCCCACTTGGCTAGGGTTAAAGACTTTTTATGGAAATAGAGTATATCTGTAGGTTTAGTTTAAATCTAAGATTAGCGACAATATTGTCTGGGGTTACTTTTAGGAACCCGCGCCCCATTTCATGGGTTTGTCGTAAAAGGAAACCTCCTTTGTCAACGTTTACGACAATGGTTTAATCCCTTGATGATGATTACATCAATCCTTTCTTCCATGGCTGTGGGTTATGGCATATAGAAGATTCAGTATTAAGCTGAAAAAGTCCGGAGACGATGGCAATTTTGGTCGATGTCTTCCATGAAATGAACTCCGACAGAAGAAGAAGAGCAACGGATTTTGGTTTCTTAATAACTGTACTTCGGTATACTATCAGACAAGTCTTCAACTTAGCCTACTAGAATACCGGCAGAAATCTATTAAATCCTTTCTTCTATCATCAACATTTTATGTTTAACTTTGCCCAAACCGTCAGAAAATTGATATTGAATGGTATGACTTCAATTCTTAACAGTAAAAGGAATTTAGCTAAACAAACTATCTAGCTAACCACTGTTAGAATATACTTTCTACCTACACACACGTATTTGGTTAGTAATTTTGCAAGTGTTAAGTTTTATTATTTCGGCCACAAATATAAGCAGTAAAAACTAATGTGATTCCTCACTTCTATATTTACATAAAATAACAATATATTTATTCAAAATTAATATTGGCACAATAAATACAGTTAAATCTTAGAAATAATGAACGTATTACAAAGTTTGATGCCTGTACTAGGTTAAACCTGTATCACAGTCGGCTGATTCTAATATCTACAATTTTTTTTTTATTTTATTTAACACTAGCTCTGCCAGCGACTTCGTCCGCGTGGAATTTAAGAAGTAGCTTATGTTACTCCTTATTTCATCAGCTAACAAACGGAACAAACAGACAGAGAGACAGACGGACAGACAGTCAAAAATTGTAAAAAATGTTATTTCGGTATATGTACCGTATATACATTCTTAAGCATGTAGTAAAACAGACAGACACTTCAATTTTATTTATTTGTATATGTATACAGTATGTTAGGTTAAACGAGGGACATATTGAGGGAGGGTATTCAGTATTCGATTCTCGTCCCAAATATGTAAAAAACCTATAACGTATATAGAAGAATTTTTAATGTTTTGTTTAGTGCCTAGATATTTTGGACTGTCCTAAGCCAGGTAAGTTTAAAGTATGAATGGAAAATGGATTATACCTAAGAGTCATTGACCCGCTCACATGTTCTGCGATAGTATTAAGTCGCTAGCGCAAGGGTGTATACACGTTGCGTGACATTTGCGAAAATATTGGTATGGTTCTGTCTGTTATTTATCAGTGTTTGGGTTTGAATATGTCCCTCGTTTAAACTAACATACTGTATACCTATACAAGGTGTTGTTTTGCATGCTCGTCAAATTCAAGGAGGTAACTATGCTAGTGATTCTCGTCCCGAATCAATAATAAAATGGGTAGGTAATTTTTATTTTTTTTATTTTTTACGGAAATCGGTAAGTGTGTACCATCCGTGTTTTAAACGCGGCCCGTCTGGTTCTTGCCTTATAACTTCGCTTACACACATACAAACAATCTTAAACGTTTATTTCATAATTCCTTAGTCCCTTAACCACGTTAAGGGGGTTTTTCTGAAATACTGAGAAACTTAAACAATAAAAAAAAATCAGCGTTTATTAATAATTAACTAGGTACCGTAATTTTAATTGATTATTTACGTCTTTCTTGACTACCCCCTGAAATTTGACGAGGTTGCAAAACAACACCTTGTAGAATACATGTATAGATAATAGTGAAAAAACATAGTTGTGAAATAAGTTAGTATGAGTTAATATATTATGATTTATCTAATGGACATTGACGCTATTATATAATACGAACAAAAATAAAATAAAATATAATTTAAACCATTTATAGCAATTAGGTAATTACTAATACTAAAAAATTATATCCATACTTCCATACTTCCATACTAATATTATAAATGCGAATGTCACTCTGTTTGTTTGTATGTTTGTTTGTTTGTTACCTTTTCACGACTAAACGGCTGATCAGATCTTAAAGAAATTTGGCAAGAAGATAGATTTTAACTTGGGCCCGTTAGCACCATAAATCCCTAAGGTTATCTTGAACGCTGATTAAAGCTGAGAGACGTTTAAACGAAAATATGGTTAATCTTTACTACTTAACTTTAAGCACGGTTAATTAATAGACCCCTAAAATGTATTGACCGCTAAATATATTTAAAACATTATTACTCCTTCATCATCTTGTAGCAATCGTCAGAAAAAGAACGATGTTTTCAATTCGTTTAACTTTAACCATATTCGATAGTGAATTAGTGTTGTAAGCCCATTGAGTTAGTTGTTTCTAGAAGTTTCAGGTTTTTTTACCTTCACCAAAATCAAAGCTAACACACGAATTAACTTTACACATAAAAACACAACCACCCACAAAAAAAATCGAATAAAAAAGAAGTTGTTAATTCAAAAAGAGTTCCCTTCACAGTTCATTGGGAAAGTATTTAAAGGGTATATATACAAAGTAATCGCGGTAAAACGTTTTGTATGTAAATGGAAATCAATTGGTTGGTTCCCGTGACTGACAATGAGTTATAAGTTTAATGTAATGTTTGGTGTTAAGGAACATTTTCGCTTGTCACGTCCCGTGGTACTACGT
This sequence comes from Cerastis leucographa, assembly GCA_963082945.1. NCBI lineage: Eukaryota > Metazoa > Arthropoda > Insecta > Lepidoptera > Noctuidae > Cerastis > Cerastis leucographa. Next base: position 8,525,254 of record OY720382.1, read on the forward strand.
TACACTTACAAGGTTTACAGGATATCGTGAAATTGTAGGCACAACAAATAGTAGGAATTTATTGGGTTTTTATAGTATCAAGTTTCATTAAAATTGGTTCAATCATTTCGGAAAATAGGGACTTGAAAGTTTGTATGAAATGTCGTAATGCATAAACACTCTTAAACGAAGGTAATCTTCCTGTTACTTTGTAAGTAACAGTGACGAATTTTACAGGATATTTTGAAATTGTTGATTTCTAAAACATTTCCAATTAAAAAAAATGCAGTTTCTTACCGTCTTATTTCGTAGCACTAACGACGTTTACCAAGAATCGTTCAAAGAAGGGAATTAAATGCGATTTGGTTTATCAATTATAGTATGTTAGAAATAAAATGCACATAGTTTTTAATTTTTAGGGATATATAAAATAATGCATCCATTTTTATAAATCTAGGTAGGTATGTACTTCCTACTACAGAGGATTTTCTTTTCAGAGAGAAAGCTTGAAGTTTTTGAAATATACCCAAAACAATGAGAAAACAAAAGCATAGGTTTTCAACAAGCGTGCCAAACTTTGGCCAGTGAAACTCGTTCGTGAAGCGTTTATTCTGTAAATTGTGTTTTATTTAAAACAATTTTAAACCGGAACCGAATTAAAAAGAATCTCCGTATCTCAATAAATGTAAAGTCTTTAAAATTGATTTGAATTGCGCTTGCGTAAGTCATACCAAGTAATTAATGAACTAAAAGCAATATTTTTATTTCCAAGTTGCAAAGTCACGACGCCAATAAAAATACAATTAATTTTAGTAAAACAATAAAAATGTAGCCATTTTTCCTGAATTATTAGTTAATTTAAGAAAAGTCACTTAATTAAACGCTCGCGTCCCGTCGTTCGTTATATTGAATGAATTGTGTTTTCACAAAAATGGTTACACCTAATAATTCTGTTCACAGCTGCGCACGGCACTCTTAATTGACGTAATTGAAAAGTTAAAACCTCACGTTTCTCCGCTCACCTTTTTAAATATTTACTTTAGCACCCAATTAGTGTGTCGCTAGTAGATTTTCCTTTGGAACTTAGGCGTGTTGCACACTGAACTTATGCGGCAATGACGCTGACGAAAGTAAACATTCAGTGGCCTGCAATTTACTTACACAAAGTAATATGAAACAGCTCAAAAAACTGAAGCATCCACATCATCATCATCATTGCCTTATCCCAATTAATTCGGGGTCGGCGCAGCATGTCTTCTTCTTCCATAATTTTCTATTCCTCGCCCTGTATTTCTTGCCATATCATCCCTGCATCAACAATCCCTTAACAAAAATATTTCATCTTGATTCTGGAACATATACATACATGAACATACGAAGCCAAAGACGCGTTAGGAAGCAAAACGGGCATGCAAATGTCGAAGTAACGCCGATAATGGCGTCAAAAAGCAAAAATATTCACGTGTGACGCGGTAGATGTAATTTACATGCTTTTCTCGTATTCTGCTGGTTTAAACCTATGCAAAACGAGCCGCGTGTGTCGTATGCCATTCTAAATCCTTGCCGCACAAACTTCGTCATGTCGATACTTGTGTACCAGCCTTTAAAAACCCCGTCCTTACGCGTTCATACTAACAGGGTCGACTTTGCGCTAACTTAACGGTAAAGCTAATTTCGTTTATTTTCACTTTACCTGCAAATTAAGGTTTGAATATTCTAATTTTTTATTTCGTTTAGATGTGACTGTTGAGTTACCTGAGAACTGAAATGCTGACGAGATGAGAGAAGAAACAAATTAAATTACTTACAAAAGAGTAGACACCGCGGTACCAACGAGAAAAGAAACATAATTAAAAGAAAATTTACGTATAACAATTACAAGAAAAACCGACGACATTCCGAAATTGTTTCGTGACTGCGAAGAACGCTTAAAGAACACCTATCAATCAAAGTCGGCCTTTATGATGCCTCGCATTAGGTTCAGAATAGAGCAATTTAAAGCATAAAATCCACCATGTACTAAAGGCTAGGTTCACTAATGTCGATGAATCGTTGCGTGAGAAGTTTCATTATACCGTTATACGTGGAAATTCACTTGGACATCCCACCCATTTCGTATAGTAAGCACGCACTTTCGCCAAAGTATTGGGCGTCATCGCGTGCGCTACTCAGTAAATGAAACTATGTTATTATATAAAGCTTTTATATTACCCTTTTTATATCTTGAAACTAATTAACTAGAGCTTGTTTATTAAGAATAGAATCAGCGGTTTTTCGTTCGTGTAGTTACAGCATTGCTTTTTTGAGGCGCGTTGTGCATTCCGTTTTAGTTAACTGATTGCATAATAGGGGACAATCCTATTTTTTTTTCTTTGTCCGTCGGGTAGTTTATTGAAAAGTATTGGACACGTATTTTTTCTTTTTTCACGTGGTCATAAAATTACGGAGATATATTGAGTTGAAATGGCGCATGACGTCACATGTAGGTAAGTTTTATACCCACTTGTGACGTAGTAAGCCCCCACTCTCCAACTTTAATGAGTTCTAACTAAGTAATTTTTTGATATTTTGATAAAACAAAAAATACGTGTCTAATATTTTTGTATTACCTGTCTGACGGACAAAATAGAATGTCGTTTTCTTTACCCAGTCCGATCCCCTATTGTTGCACTATTTTTAGTATTTGTTAATTTTGTTGTTAAGAAAGTCTGATTAGGTAGTGTTTCTATTACGTGCTGAAACACTTTTTTAAGTAAAAGAGTTTGCTATTTACCTGGGATTTTAGATACAGGCTGATGAGAAAGTTAAAAAAAAAGGAAAACTCAAAGTTTTAAGTCATACCTACTTAGCGTAAAGTACAATCAATCCAACTAATTACAAAAATAATAAGAATAAATCCTTATATTACTTCACGTCTTTTAAAGAAAACAACTAATGACGATATACGATCACGTCTACACGGTGTAAATCACCTCATCACGAAGCCGTCAACCAAGCATTCTGTACATGAAACTAAGTAACTTTACGCAAAAATTATTGCTGGGAAACAACTTTTTTTTGGTGGGTGTAAAATCATGTTTTGTGGTAGAACTCAATGTAACGCACTCAAAACATTGTGCTGATGGACGGATTGAATAGTACGGGGGTCGTGGAGGTGTTTAAAGTAAAAATCTTACATTAAAAACTTGTATTTAAAAAATAACTTGTCAAAAAGTTGGAACTTTGACCCCTAATATCTCCGTAACTAGAAGGTTCCCAGGTATGGTGTAGAACAAAAAAATGATCACAATGACAGGGAGAACCAGTGCCTTTCGGCTTCGTTAAGAGGTGTTTTACACCCTTTATACCATCGTATAGCTAGCCTCACAAAGAATTTCAGACAAGCTTTACAACCTTTTTTATGGGCCTTTCCCGTCTTAAAGTGATTTCAATTAGCATATAAAATGTTCAGCTGCTGCTCAAATAATTTAAGGTTTTTGAAGTACTCTCTTATCCATTTTCCTACTGATGTGTTTACTGTTTGAATTAATCAGTATCTTGAACGACATGTCTCAAAAATACGTTTTCCCTTAATGAAAATCTTTTCACGTATATTTTTCCGAAAATCACTTTACCTTCTAAATTAAAATTGCACTTCGAATTAGTAATTACTAAGCGAACCGCTGCTCATTTTGTGAGAAATAAAAATTGATATTTCCATAAATTACAATAATTTCGGAAAGGTCGTTTTTCATTAAAATGAACAATATCGTCCGAAATAAAACAATACAAAAGGAAATAGAGAAATAATTAACACAAACAAAGCAGAACAATTCCGAATCAAAAGACCTACCACTATAATGTGAAACCATTACGGTCAGCCAGTCGGTTTTACTCTTAGATACCTGTATATTCCTCTCCAAGTCTAGTGAAATAGAATTCTAAGTCAAAGCTGTAAAGAACAAAATCCAACTGCCTATTTTTCATGTGCATAGTTATTTCGGGCGGTCTATACTGAGGGTGCGAATGTTCATTCAGGCATAACAATACCCCTACTACAGAGGCCATTTAAACTTTTCAATGTGAATTTGTTTGCGTGAAAAGGAAGCGAGAATTGGATAAGGAATTAAGGAACACTCGTATTCTTATATTTGAATTGCTTACTTTGGGGTGAAACTCTGAGGAGGTTTGTATAAAGTTGAGTGTTCAATAGAATAATTGTATCTGTACATTGTGTATTGTATGTTCATAGGTGTATCTTGAATTTTTAAAGATTCTGTAAAGTCAACACGAACTCTTAGAAATCTGGAGCTTTTGAAACTTCGAATAAAGTTTTCGGTTTCGTTTTGGCAATACAAATATATTTCTTTAAGGGAAAATGAGCACTCGTGGCTTTTAGGTGCATGTTTGGAGGAAATTAACTCGTTTAAAGTTACCTCGGCTTTTGAACTTCGTAAACATTTTTACAAGGAATTTGACAAAGTCGTTATCGGGACTTGAGTTAAAGAGATGGCGTTTATTTCTGTAAGAGGGACAAAAACAGTATTTAAGGAAAATTATCATTAATTATTATATTGAAATCAAATTGGCCTTTAATTGGTTTGGGCGGTCATGATTTGCCAAAATAACAGGCTGTCGTCTCAACTGCCATTTTTAATATAACAAAGAACAAAATCAAGCAAGGAAAATTCTAGAACTTGTGAATAAATACATCACTTTTATATAAAAGAAACCTGTAGTAATGCTCAGAGCGTTATAGTCAACGAGTGGATATAATTGCGACCTTCCGATTGCGGCCTAGCCGTTTCACCGCCACGCTTCCACAGAAATGGACATAGTAGATATTTATAGTTCTGGAACACCTCAGGTGTTCGCGCTCACCAATAGTAATTAACGCCCACATATATTCTGAAGCAGGTTTGTTTTCTACGTAGCCAATTAATGGGGTATTGGAAGAGCCAAAATAGAAAGAAGGAAATAGTCGTGTTTGGCTATTTTGGGTAAACTCGGGTTTTTTTCTGAACGTTTAAAATAATTAAAGATCAACGGCACACCTTTAAGGAGGTCGTGGTGGAGGAGAAGAGCTCGTGACTAAGTAATAACAGCCGCTCGGGTTCGATCTTCAGGTTAAAACGCGCTTGCCTAGGTTGGTCCGTGGATAGGTGACCGCCTATTACATACCGAGTTTCCTCCGTGGCTCGGAAAGCATGTTAAGCCGTTGGCAGTCATTTGAGAGTCGTTACAGCTAACTAGTCGCCTGAAAGTCTGACAACCAGTCTTTCCAAGTGGTATCGTATTACCCAGTACTAAGTGAGTTGTGGAGGCCAGATGGATTTCGTCTTAGTTTGAACGCAAAATGGTTTGGTGAGATCTAGTCGAAATTACATAAATCTTGTCAATCTCGTCACGATATCACTTTCCCGGTCTTCCCGCGTCAGTTCACTTCACCAGGAAGCCAGTGAGTTATAATTTTAATTTTAAGCCAACAGCTTTTACATCCACAAAGGTGAAACATTAGAAGATTCAACACTATCGATGTCACCGTTCATAGTCTGTTCTCAAATTGCTCCACAGCAAAAATATAAGCAGAACACAAAAGGAAAATACATGGAGACACAACTTGGTGCAAAGGCTAAAAATATACAAGCCTGCTAGAGTCTTTTATCGACTTAAGTCGTTCGGCTACGACTTTAGTCGTCGATAAAAGACGATATCGACACAACCAAAGTTCATTCGACCGAAGGCTTATAAACGGACTAACTTAACGACTTATTTATAGTTCTCAAACAGCTCAGGTGTACGGTTATGCCGTTATTAATAACGCCCACAGTAGCTCATAGCTCTCATACTAAAGCGACCTACATTCCAGTTGTAAATTCAAATAGAACACCTTTGTGGGCTTAAGCGGGGGTTAATTTCTAAGACAAATGTTGGGGAGTTAATATTTCATTATCAGATGAAAGTTGTTGTGTAATATTTATGAAACTTTCATTTGTTTTAGCTAGAAATACGCTCGCTGTGGGTAGAGATGGACTGTAGGGCTGAAATATTCTACTTTTCGTTAATTTCATGAATATTATTAAGGTTACATTTGGAATATTTATTTGCTTGCTTACTTGTAAAATCACTTTGAGAATTTGTATACTATACGAGTTAGAGCAGCGGTGGCCCATCATGTGGTGGAGAACAGACGTGGTCCAGTGGTGGCAGTCCCGACTTACGAGCAGTAGCCGTGGGTTCGATACCAGAGAGAGATGCCCTACTTTGTGTGATTTATTTCATCACTACTGCTGTCAAAACGATGAAGGAAAACATCGTGAGGAAACCCGCATGTCCTAGAACTAAAAAATCGAAGACATGTGAAATCCGCACTGTGCCTACGTGGTGGATTGCAGCCCACTCTCTCTGATAGAGTGGAGGCCTGTGTCCCACCAGTGAGAAAATTGCGGCCGATTATATTCTACGCAACTAGGTCAATACATTCATATAGTTTTTCGAAGGATTAGGTACTACATGACGCTGATGGCCCAGGGCTGCGGGTTGTCCAGGGCTGCGGGTTGTCCAGGGCTGCGGGTTGTACCAGGGCTGCGGGTTGCCCAGGGCTGCGGGTTCCCAGGGCTGCGGGTTGTTCCAGGGCTGCGGGTTGTTCGAAAGAGATACCGCGGCCCTGGAACAAAAAGGGCGAAGAAGGAACATGGGTGGGTTTTAGTCAGTACAAGTCTGACACTCCCTCCCGCTCCGCCCAGAGCGGGAGAAGTCATTTGATGATTTCCCACCCCGAAAAAAAAAAAAAAAAAAAAAAAAAACGCTGATGGCCAATACACTGTTGCGATGCCACTCTACTCTTGATATGTTTTTATTTTGCGAAGTAGAGGAGCTCGTGGCTAAATAATAACAGCCGCACGGGTCGATCTTTAAGGTTAAACCGTTCTTGCCGAGGATGGTCCGTGGATGGGTGACCATAATTACATACTGAGTTTCCTCCGTGCCTCGAAAAACACGTTAAGCCATTGGTCCCGGCTGTCATTTGTAGATCTTTGACAGTTGTTACGAGTAGTCAGAAGCCAAAAGTCTGACATTCAGTCTTACCAAGGAGTATCGAATTACCCAGGTACTGGGTTGTGGAGGTCAGATAGGCAGTCGCTTCATGTCAAATGCTGGTACTCAGCTACATCTGGTTAGACTTAAAGCCGACTCCAAGATAGTTTGGGAAAAGGCTAGGCAGATGATAACCCATTTTCCGAAGTGACACGGAAGCGTTATCGATAGTGCAAAAACTCATACATTGTATGTATAACATGAACATGTTTCATTTATCCCTCTGTTTCACGGTGTTTATTATACACAAAGTTAAACCTTAAAGTATTTTGATTAAGTCCCAAAGTTTATTTTGAAAGTTCCCCTCCTAATTACAAAAATACTTTCATGTTTGGATTATTCTAAAGTTAAGTTTGATAAGATAAGGGCAAAGCGAAATCAAAATGTACGTGGGTAGTCGCTACGTGGAGTAGGCACGTGTATAATCATCTGAAAATTAATGTAACAAACAAACGAATTCAGTTTTATCTGATTATCATTATTGTGAACAGAGCCAACGCAATTTTCGACGTATAATTTAGTTATCCAGGGGAAATGAGAAAACTCTCCGTTTATGAATTCAGTAGGTAATTTCAGAATCTAGGCTTTTCGCTCTATTTGACTGTGTAATCTTGATAGCTTAAGAATTGCTCAGTATTTTTGCGTAGTTATTTGATCTTAAAATGGAGGGTGGTGCTTTATTAAAATTATATTTTAAACTGTAAAATCTATCTTCGCGCTCGATTTTGCTTGCATTTTTAGATGATAGACACCAGACGGAATACTTTATCAGGACGTTGACATGCTCTGAGAAGACCTTTCTCGTGCATTATTTATAATGGACTGACTACATTCCTAGATGCTAGTTAACTTTTTATCTTGTTTTACGTTTTGTAGTTAGCAACGACTTATTATCGGGACTACGCTGTCCTCCAATACTTAAGTACCAACGCTATACCATAATAAAAATATTGTAAAACCAAATGATTTTAAAAGAGTAACCATGTAGTTTCTTGCCGGTTCTTCTCCGTAAACGACCAACCCGAACCGTGCACCTTTTTGTCTACGTTTTATAAGTGCCCATGTAGGCCTATGTGAAATAAAAACATTTTGATTTTATCATGTCACTGCTTGCATGCATGCTTAATAATACATGACTAAACCATTACAACCAAAAATGGGTAATGAATATTATCTAATTCGTACATGCAATAAATACTCACCATAAAAGTGGCAATTAGCTCGGTTTATAGAAGATTAACAGAATATCCTCATGTTTATATGCCGATAGTCCAATAGAATGTTCATATGAAAAACATAACCGTAAATACGGTTCGAAATCAATAAAACGATTTTTATCCGCTGGAAAAGTGAAAAAGAAATATATTGTAGAAGCATTTTGTTGGAAGTTTTAACGCAGCAATGTTGTAAATTGGGAACAATAGTGTGCTCGGATGGACAGCCACTGAACGCCAATATTTCAATGCGCTTGACATCTCACTTAGTTTGCATTTTCATTACTACTTTGTGATAATACAAGGTGTTGTTTTGCATCCTCGTCAAAATTCAGGAGGTTGTCACAAAAGACATAAATAATCAATAAAAATTACGGTATCTAGTTAATTATTAATAAACGCTGATTTTTTTGGTTCTTTATGTTTGTCAGTATTTCAGAATAACCCCCATTACATGGTTAAGGGAATAAGAAATTATCGAATAGACGTTTGAGATTGTTTGTATGTGTGGAAGCACGGTTATACGGAGACGGCCCTCGGTTAAAACACGGGTGGTTCACACTTACCAATTCCCGTGGATGAGAAAAAAAAAACCTACCCATTTTATTATTGATTAGGAACGAGAATCATTAGCGTAGTTACCTCCTTGAATTTGCCGAGGATGCAAAACAACACCTTGTAGAGTTAACTGACTGGAAAGGGCAAGGTGTCTTTTTGTTGTTTTGTTTCTTTTTACACGTCTTATGTTGTCCTAACTATTTAAAAATCTTCAGAAAAAAAAATATAACATACACTGACGCCATTTTCTTCTTATTTAGTCCTTTCGTTTCGTCCACGTTCATACCTCTGCTGGTCTACCATGACGTCTTAAAGCAGTATTGTTTTACTCACATTCCAGTGTGGGAAAGAGACGGAGCTATACAGGATGTCTAGCGCCATCTTTTTCCTAAACTGGAAAAGGAGTAAAACAATAATGTTTTAAGGCGTCATAGTAACCCCTCTGGTCACACATACGCCGGTTGCAAGTAATACGCACCTGACCTTTTTGAAGAATCTCGCCAAAATTATAAGACTCGAGTCTTTTTAGTTTTTTTTTTCTTACTTGCCTGGAAATCATCGCCTTACAACAAAACGCTTTTGAGAATTTTATCAAAATGAACTTGAAATTTTATTTCAGTCGATAACAAGAAAATAGGTACGTACAAAGTTCACCTAAACAGAAGCACCTACTCAGAAAAAGAAAATACACTAAGAAATCCATACGTAGAAAACTTTCCTCCCCTTAAGACTCCAGATTCTGAACTCTTATAAGTTGTAGTTCTTACTATTCCCAGAGGGAATCTCATTCATGAAGTAGAACTACGAAGCTTGTCTGGCAGTATACTGTTAGCTCTATTTCCGTGGTTCGCAGAGAACCCCAGTACAATTCACTACGTCATATTTAATCAATGACGTCATTATGTAAAGCAATTTATAATCTGTTGTTAGTATTAATATGGGACTGCAATTAACATAAACGTCAGGTTTTAATGCATTAGTTAGTCGTTGTTATGCATAGTTCATTTTACGATGGTGGATATGGCACTTCAAAAGTAATTATATCGCTTTTGTTTTTAATCAAACGGATTGACCAATGTGGATGAAACTAACTCGTTGGTCTAGTGGTTAAGAGCGCGGCTGAGCAGGAGGTCCTGGTTTTATTGAGTTTTTCCAGATTCAGATTAGAAATTTTTCAGTAGCAGCCACGGAGCCTGGATTTGTGCACGGTTGATGGCAATAGGCTCGCCCCTTGTTACATGGGACTTAAAACATCACTGGAGGAAAATGGGTGTACTAATAAATACACCTCTGCCTCATCCTTCGGGAATTACAAGCGTGATGTTATGTGTTGTACACAAGAGAGACATTCCGACTAGTCGATAAAGCCGACTATCTGGCCACTTTCGAAGTTGCCGACTAGTCGGTGACTATTCGGCAAAGAGCGCCGTCTATCTTGTATGTATTTTTCTATAAAATCTTTAATCTGAATATAATTTGGTCAAAAAAAAACATACAGGACACTTTCTTTTCGACATTGAGTAAATTTTAATTGCCTCTTCACATTAATATACAATAACAGTATTGTCTTTATTTTTCACACAAAAACACGCAGGCGACGGTTGCGACTTGCGCGCGAATCCTCTGTAAATGAAAATTTACGGAATTTTCCGAATACCCCCGAAACCTTGTTCGACTCGGCCAAATAGTCGGTCTCGTTACAACCGACTAGTCGGCTAGTCGGCCAAAGCCATAGTCGGCACAACTCTAGTAATTAACCAATTATGGATTTTCGTTTTACTACAGTTCTAAAATAAGCATTTGAGCTTGCTACAGCAACCATTAATGTAGATGTTATTACCGACAGATTTATTAACTATAATGTAGATATTACAACCAATAATTGAAAATAGACAATATTCCAGTGTAGCAAGAGACCTATGATCAACATTGACAATAATAAAACCTCAATAACAACAATATAATATCTGAAAATATTTTCATCACAACATCAAAATTACTCTCCATTAGCCAAATGTATTTTTAATCCGCCATAATTGAACAGATTTCTCTCCGTCAGAAAAATAATTGAGCGCATTGTTTTAGGCAATGAATGCCATTTATTTCAATCTATTCCATTACAGATTCATAATGGATTTGATAACAGAAAATATTTTAATAAAGAGCTGAAATGAACCGATGACCTTGGGAGTGGCTGAATCAAAACGCAAAGAGATTTGAAATACTATAGAGCCGCAACCTGGAAAAAACAATTGAAGAACTGTGTTTCCATGAGACCACCATCGTTCCCATAGAATTAAGAATATTTCAACTACAAAAAGATAAATCACTTATTTTAAGTTTTCAGAAAAGGACAATGCCAGAACCTATAAAGAGCTATGACCTATCAAATAAAAGTTGGTCTACAGGCATGACAAATGTAGCATTCTATTGCTGCTTTATTAGTGATAAGTAATAACATGTTTTTAAACATGTGCTTATGCTTTTACAACTTGCGGTTTCTGTTTAAAACTAAGAACAATTATTACATTGAAATTACATTGAATGTCAATGAATGACTTTTTGACATGACAATTAGCGCGTCAATGACGGTCCGTTACCCTTAATCACCTAATCACTATCGCTCAATTGCGAAATAATTATTAGAATATACATTCATAAAAATATATGTTAAAAAACATTATTTTCATTAAGTAATGTGTATTTATTCCGAATACATATTAAAATCCGTACGTAATACGTACTTACGTAGATGTAATTTTTTTTACCAAATAACTAGTTTTGTTCCGCGTGTATGCGTACTAAGTAACGCAGATGTTCGCGATAAAAACAGGAAATAGGACTTCGGTTTTTTAAATTCCTTTTATTACTAACTTTTTATCCGCAAGTGTAACAGAATAACAGTTTGATAACCAAGGGTCCTATTTTCGTTGCATAATTTTGATTAATTTACATTTCTTGTAGGCTAATGAAAGTTAGGGCAGGATCTGGCATTGTCCTTTGCAATCAAATGTTAGATCGGAGTAGTTTTTTTATAATTAATTGTTTATGATAAAATGAAAAAAAAACTAGAAAATCTAAGAACCAACATAGCTTGGTAACCATTCATTTTTGACCCCTAGTTAAATGGACTTAATTTGTTGCTCCTACCTACCAGCAGGCTGAGTAGGCTGGAGTCTAGGGTGGCAGATTTTTGGGGCAGTAAATTTGGTGACCGAATTTTTTTTTTTTTTGCTACCTCGTAGAAATCAAATAGATTTGTGCGTGGCGGTTATCTAATGTTTTACAGATAAAAGTATGCAACAAATTTTGCAGATGAATTTCCCCTCTCACTTGTCATTGTACATTCGATGTAGCAAACTTCCATATTCTAGAGTAAAACAGCTAGTTCGCCGCCCCCCCTACCAGTATCGGCCTCTGTGCCCTCAGCCCACACTTTGTTTGAGTGTAAAGAGCGTAATAGCAGAAAATGTATTTCCCTCTTCGCACTATCAACAGTATCAATCCATACATGTCAGTCCTACTGACTGACTACTGACCCCTTCTTTATTAATCGTACATGATTGAGCTTTGATTAGCTCAAAAATAAACCCAAAAAATATTTTACGTGCAATTTCAACAATATTGTTGTATTGTAAAAATAATCTAAGACATGAAAATTGTAGAGGCAAGGGTGGCAAAAACTTTACAGACTATACCTTGAAAATTTGTAAATCCGCCACTGAGTATAACCCCTTTCAAGGAATACGTCGAGTTTCCCTGACATCCAGTATATTCCCTCGCACTCATCCTGCCAGGGAGTCTCGGCCAGTGTACAGCCACAGTCAAAAGTTGGTGTACAATTAAGTATTTCCTACTGATCTATTCATTCCGTGTCTTAGTGACGTCTCAAAGGATAATTATATGATTACCATGTTTGACCCAATGCACTTGTACCGACAACAGGTCCAGTTGGGTCTTACAAGTGGATTTCGATTTTATTCGCATTGCCACGTCTATCGTATGAGTAAATATATTTACAAAAACCTCAATATTTGAAAGCCGTATATGATTTTGCTCATGTTTCGAAATTATTTTAAGGGTTTACTTAACAATAAAACTTTATATCATCACAACATAAACACGAAAACGTAATGAGGTTTTATTAATACAATCGTCATAATTTCTGACTCAATATAACTCCAATACTTATATTTCTCTCTGAAACCATTTGTGGCGGGTTTCACCATCTAGGGGGGACCGTTTATGTCTTGGTTCAAGTTATAATTAAGAGCGTTTACTATCTCTGCAGTGGTTTTACTCGTAATGCTATGCATATTTTATACCATGCTGCGGTCTATGCGTTGGTTTTTAAATATTTTTGATGCGAAAATATTAAAAAGAGTCTTGAATAATAGTTTTTGTTACAAAATACTACCACACAAAAAGCGTAAAATATGTAAGTATTGGAAAAACAAAATCAACCTTTTAGAAAAGTAGACTGTAGTCCCAAAATATGTATGTCGTAGAACCAATGACAGCATCATCTGCCTAGCCTTTCCCCAAACTATCTTGGGGTCGGCTTCCAGTCTAACCGGATGCAGCTGCACCAGTATTTTACATGAAGCGATGCCTATCCGACCTTCACAACCCAGTAACTGGGTAATACGATACCCCTTATGAAGACTAGATGTCAGATTTTTAGCTTCTGACAACTCGTAACGACTGTCAAAGATCTTTCCGAGGCACAGAGGAAACTCGGTATGTAATTATGGTCACCCATCCACGGACTAACATCGGCAAGCACGGCTTTACCAATAACATACATAACATAATAGAACCAATGACACCACATAAGAAAAAATGTAACGACAATAAATGTAACCGAAGCCAAGATACCTCAAACCTTTCATTCACCACAAACAATGGAATGGATGACAAAACGCGTTTAACCGAGGAGCTATTTTCCTGGCCACGGGGAAGTCACTGCGGCGTGTGCATGCCAAGTCCCGCCATTCGCCGCTACGCGCAGTATGATTAGCACATTTCTATGCATTTGGTCGCTAGTCACTGCTTCACCCCACGCGAATTTTTGCCGCTGCGAATTTCTTGTGACCATGCTGATGCTAGGAATGGGCGGATTGTTCACAATCGCTTGACGGGTTAACTTAGACCATCCCCTAACTCCGAGGGACGCCATCAAGTGCTAAGTTCGCGTGAGCTAAACTTTTACCGCGACTCCTTTTAACACTTCTGTAGCTATTTACATTTTATTACACCATCCACTGTGAGCTTACCAGAGTTGCCAAACCACTTTATTTGTTTCCTTTATTTATTTTGTGTCGTTTGTGTTTCGAATTAAGTAAACAAGTTTGATATTCGTTCCCGTGTTAATGTTGATTGGGAGGGGACTTGAAATTGGTGCAACTTTTACTTTTAACTGCGTGGAAGTGGTATTACTACTTATTGGTACTCTGTACACGAACTATGGTAACTATGCGGTGTACGGTTTAGATGTCATAATGCGTTTATATGTCACGAAAAAAAAACATTCATTTACACACTGTGTCTAAATTTATAATCTATCTATTCTGTCCTAGGCCTGCAGGAAGACATTTCTAATTGAATTGAGCGCTACCTTTGTGCACTTTCGGCTGTATGCAATTTCCTGTTTAAGGGTTTTCAGAAACAAATAAAGGATGTCGATCGAGCCGCGTCCAATACGGACTAAACAGATTTTTCTTAAAGCACAGTTACCCGCTTATTACTTACAGTCGTTAGTTTGACTTAAGGCGGTTATCAAACGACTCTGCTCGCCCGCGTGGTCGGACTGCGAAGCGAATACACACATCGCATTGGCTTGTATGAAACCCGTTGATGCCTTAAACACGTAATCGCCCAACCGCGCGGTCGAGTGGTGTCGTGTGAGAATCGCCTAAGATTCAGGGCTACTTATCATCCAATTTTTGAAGTGAAACTTCTTATGCGACTTCCAACAAGTTTATCGCTACCATGGAGAGGGAATATTTTTTAAAACTCACGAAGAGATGGCAGTATTCCAAGATTTGTGATTACGTAGTTCTACTAGGTACGCAAGATGGCGTGCAAACAGTCATGCATTCGACTCTACGGTGTGACCAGCCTTCGCTCAATTTCCATGAGTAGAATAACATCGATAAACTTATGTAATAAAAATAATACAACAAGAAAACAACAAAATATTATTTAGAAGCTCAATAATATAACGAGAGTGAATGTGTGGCACTCGAACGCATGCGTATTACGAAGTTTCACTTCTTCCGCGCGGAGGGACTCCACGCACTATTTTCTTGTCTTTCTATTTCAGCATAAGTTTTTGACAAATACGTCATGGCGTGGTAACAGTCAAAGGTAAATAAGTGGTTGTTGGTAGAGTCGTGAGGTCGTTGGAAAAACCCAATAACAATTTGCCCGACCCAGGAGTCGAACCCAAGACCTCATCCTCAGCAGTCGCACTTACGACCACTCGACCAAGTATGACCCTTTTAATTTACGTGTGAAACTGTTTATGAAGACCAGTTTACAGAATATCACTTACGTATTACGTATAATCAGGCATTTCTAATCAGTTACTGGGTTGTGGAGGTCAGATAGGCAATCGCTTCATGTAAAATACTGGTACTTAGATGCATCCGGTTAGACTGGAAGCCGACCACAAGATATGTTTGAGAAAAGGCTAGGCAGATGATGATAATCAGGCATTTCTAGGCCAATTGTCAATACTTTCAACAAACTCGTAATAGTCGATGGTAAGTCTCGCCCCGAATAAGTAATGCTGACCTTACAGGAACGATATATGTTGTGACCTTCAACACAGTCTTACTAGCTCATTAATCTCCCAATTAACTAATTAACGAAGATAAACGTACATACTAACGTGCACGCACCTACATAATTTGTGGCAGAAAAGCGAAAATAATTGACTGTTGACCTGTAGGTAGGAGGTCCAAAAATGAAATTGTAATACAACACAAAAACACGACTTAACATACGTCATCATCATTATTAGACGGTAAGCGTTCAATGCTAAACAAAGGCCTAACAATAAATCGCTACGTTTAATGTTCGTGAGCGTTCGTTATACATTTCTTGAATAGGCAGTTTAGCATACATCATCATCATCATCAGCCTATATTGTTCCCACTGCTGGGATGCAGGCCTCCTCTCTATGAGAGGGAATGGGCTGTAATCCACCACGCGGGCCCAGTGCGGGTTGGTAGATGTCACATGTCTTCGAATTTTTAGTTCTAGGACATGCCGGTTTCCTCACGATGTTTTCCTTCACCGTTTTGACAGCAGCAGTGATGAAATAAATTACACAAAGTAATGCGCCTGCCTGGGTTCGAACCTACGACTTACTGCTCGTAAGTCGGGGCTGCTACCACTTGGCCACCGCTGCTCTCTTGGCCACCGCTGCTCTCTTGGCCACCGCTGCTCTAACTTGGCCACCGCTGCTCTACTTGGCCACCGCTGCTCTTAGCATACAAAAATAGAAGTAATGCCCAAAAGGTAAGGCAGAGGTGTACGTAATAGACACCCACATTCAACCAGTTATGTTTTAAGTCCCATGGAAAAGTGGGCGACCCTGTTGCTATCTAGTGGGCACAAATACAGACTCCGTGGCTGCTACTGAGAAAATTCTGATGGAAAATAGCAATTTGCTCGACCTGGGAATCGAACCCAGGACCCCAAAAATAAGCATACCATTGAATATATAGATTATTACCCTACTTCGTCCGCGTGGAATAAGGTTTTTTTCTAAAATAGTAGCCTTAGTAACTCCTTATTATATCTGCTATCTGCCAGTAAAAGTCCCGTCAAAATCGGTCCAGCCGTTCCAGAGATTAGTCGGAACAAACAAACACACAAAAATTGAAGAAAAAAAAAATTTTGGTATATGCACCGTATACAGTATGTTAGTTTAAACGAGGGACATATTTAAACCCATAATAGTACATGCTAACATGATAGTAATAAAAATATAAACAAAAAAAACACTGATAAATAACAGACAGAACCATACCAAAATTTTCGCAAATGTCACGCAACGTGTATACACCCTTGCGCTACCGACTTAATACTATCGCAGAACATGTGAGCGGGTCAATGACTCTTAGGTATAATCCATTTTCCCTTCATACTTTAAACTTACCTGGCTTAGGACAGTCCAAAATATCTAGGCACTAAACAAAACATTAAAAATTCTTCTATATACGATATAGGTTTTTTCACATATTTGGGACGAGAATCGAATACTGAATACGGAGGGTATTCAGTATTATCTCAATATGTCCCTCGTTTAACCTAACATACTGTATACAAACAATCTCAAACGTTTATTTCATAATTTCTTAGTCCCTAAACCACGGTAAGGGGGTTATTCTGAAATACTGACAAACTTAAACAACCAAAAAAACAGCGTTTATTAATAACTAACTAGGTACCGTAATTTTAATTGATTATTTATGTCTATCGTGACCACCCCCTGGAATTTGACGAGGTTGCAAAACAACACCTTGTATACATTCATATGCAAGTAGTAAAATGCGGTTATTTTAATATAACAGACACTACAATTTTATTTGTTTGTATAGATTTATAGATAAAGTGATAACTTAACTTCGTTTCGGGAAGCTATCAAATCTTCAATCCTTCATACTTACGATCACAACGGAAATAACAACCAACTAAAATTCTTTCAAGAAGGAAATGCATCAAAAGGATCCTAAAAACTCTCTCTATATAAAGGTCACAAGAAACTTGAAACATCTACCTAGAACGTATAGTCTCCCGCGATTAACAGTAATCTTCCAAAAGATTTTCCCGTAGCGCTTCGGAGGAAACATAAAAAGCTCCTTTCATTAAGGCTGACGTCACGGCAGCGGATATCACACAAGTTTAACGTGGAGTACTTGCCTTGCATGGCCCACTCCGTGCATTTCTTGCTACAGTTGCCTCCGTTCTTAATCTCCAGCCATTCCCTATTGTTGACATACTATGCCTGCGACCTAGAAACGAACTGGGAATGTACTATTTGTATGGCCAAGTTTTTCTGGAAGAATTATAACGAGAATTCAAAGAATGTGTTTAAGAGGGTGTATTGTATTCTTGTTAGGTATAAAAAATACGCGTTTTGTTCAATTTTTATACGTAAACTTTGCTGAAATATTGAAAAAGAAATTTTCATTTCACGCGATGGAAAATAAAATTACATAGGGGATGGGTTTATGGAACAGGCGTGAATACCGAGAACAAATTGCATAACCATCGTTTTATCGCTGCACCAACGTTAAATTTAAAAGCTCATAAAAGAAAATAAGTGTAAACATTCCAAACAGTAATACTCCATAATTTTAATAGAGTAAAATATTATATTATCATAAAACTTGAGAACGAGAAATTAGCTGAACAGCAATAAAAACAAAAAAATTAAACCATTTGGCAGGGAACAGAAGCGAGTCAGAATGGAAAGTGGTTCGAACGTTAAAACAATGGACTCACCCAGGCTAATTAAGAAGAAAATGCTCTTGCTGTATATGCTAAGAAAGTTTCGATGCAGACTGTTTTAAGTACATAGTCTTGTACGCTGGATAGTTATTAGATAGATCAAGTAGTGCAGAGTAGCCATGTTGTGCTAGTGTTTTTAGGGGATCAACCGGTTTTGAATACCTTTTTTTTAATTTTACTTTTTCGGATGGGAAATCATCAAATGACTTCTCCCGGTCTGGGCGGAGCGGGAGGGAGTGTCAGACTTGTACTGACTAAAACCCACCCATGTTCCTTCTTCGCCCTTTGTGTTCCAGGGCCGCGGTATCTCTTTCGAACAACCCGCAGCCCCGGCAGGACCCGCAGCCCTGGCAGGACCCGCAGCCCTGGCAGGACCCGCAGCCCTGGCAGCAGTTTTGAATACCTTTGGATAATATTTCTTTATTTGAAGTAGAGTGTTGTTTTGCGGAAAGCTTCTAGCCGTGTCCATGCCGTGCCGTGACAATTCATTTTTAAAGTCTGCATACAGATTTTCAGGAATGCTTTTTGATTTTCAAAGTTCGATTAAATCGGTTTCTTATATGCAAGCGTGCTCCATTATAGGCATCGTCGTCGAATTGAATTTAAAAAAAGAATGCTGTAGTCGGAAGTATTTGTTGAATAAAAAAACCGACCCGAAGCATCTACAACAGCTATCTTTCTGGCTAGCGCCAATAGGTAAGCTCTGTTCAGAGTCTACCATCGCTGAATAATGTTCGAGCTAAGCCGACTGGATTTTTCAATCATCACTCGGTCACAAGAGAAGCCCCTTAGATTTTTTATACTACTGAACCCTTAAGAGCGTTTACGCCTTACGGCATTTTATACAAACATACATATACATTTTATACAAAAACGGCATTTCACACAAACTTTCAAATCCTTATTTTCCGAAATGTCTGAACCGATTTTAATGTCTCGATTGAAATGTCTTGGTAACTTTTTCGACCTATGTATCCTGCTTATGCGTATAAAGTTTCCTTAAAATCGGTTCAGACATTTCGGAAAATAAGGACGTGAAAGTTAGTATGATATGTCGTTTTTGAGAGCAGCGGTGATGAATTAATTACACAAAGTAATGAGCCTGCCTGGGTTCGATCCCACGGCTTACTGCTCGTAAGTCGAGGCCACCACCACTGGGCCACCGCCGCTCTCAAAAACGGTGAAAGAAAACATCGTGAGGAAATCGGCATGCCCTAGAACTAAAAATTCGAAGACATGTGACATCTACCAACCCGCATTGGGCCCGCATGGTGGATTATAGCCCACTCCCTCTCATAGAGAAGAGACCTGTGCCCCAGCAGTGGGAACATTATACGCTGATGATGATGATGATATGTCGTAAGGTGTAAACGCTCTTAACAGTACATGGTAACGATAACACTTTGAGCCCGAAAAAAACTAGTCGTAGGCTATGTATCACAGTGAAATAATCCAATATTTCAATTCTAAACAAACCAATAGTCATGAATAGTTCCACCGCGGAAATGGTTTACTGCCCAAAATAGTAACTGTTTCAATTTAAAACTTTATTTTTTTCTATTTTCAGTTCACAGGTCAATGAATCTATGTATATTGTTGGAGTGATCGTGATTTTTGTTTAAATCTTAACAGAATGTATACAGGAATAATTAAACGTGACTGGCCTATCTAAGTTACATTACACAAATAATTGTGTTATATTGCTAGAGTGCTTCGGATGTTTTGGTTTCTCACGATGTTTTGCAATAGGTAGACAATTGGAAGGGACTGTAAACTGCCTACATAAGAAAGGAAGTGATTATGCAAACTAACTAGAAGGATTGCTTTTGTGTCATGTGGTCTATTTTTGTATATGTCAATAAATTAGTCGTTATCAATGTGTTTTTTATTTTTTTCAGGACCTCCGAGGCCGGTCTAGAAATAGGTGGGCTTGGAATCGATTTTGATTCGATAAGTCGTATGTCTATCTTGTTTTGGCATTATGAAAGCGAGCGAGATAGACATACGACTTTCCGAATCGAAATCGAATCCGAGCGTTTGTGAATACGGGGGCTGGACGCGCATCACGAAGGCTGGTTCGAGGTGGTGCAGGAGAAGAGGACCTGGAAGGATATGTTGGAGGCCTTTGTCCAGCAGTGGGATATACAAGGCTACTAAGAATACTTAGGCAAGACAAACTTAAGGATCAATCTGGCGTTCTATCTGCAGTACAATACATTCATTTAAATTTTGCTAATAGTTTTCCAAAGTTTTATAGAACCTAATATACATTTCTGTCATAGATAAATGCGACACAATAGGTGACACGTGCACCACAGTACGACAACACAAACAATGTGCTCCATACATCACTCATTTATCAGTTTCGCATACATTCTGTTGTCATGAACATAACCGTCAGTTCACAGTTCACTGTCGACGCATGTTTTCCATTCACAAACATGGATAGGTCTGAGAGGAATAGATTATAATGGCTGTAAAGAGCAACTAGGTGAAGCCTGTTGAAAAAAAAACCGCGGTTCCACATATTTTAAACGTGAAGGTGTTGTTCTTTTCTATGATAATTACGCCTATAATTCTCGAAGTGGCTTGGTTAGGGGCGTACCTAAAATACATCTAGATTTATCAGATTTCTTTAATAACATGTGACTAGGAACTGAATTTATGGTAACAAGCAACGCATGGATGTTACAGCAGCACCGTGTAAATTCAGTTATCTTATTTTATTCGTTCTGTAAAATCATTCTTCTACAAAACGAAAAGTGAACCCAGTGAACCACCACCAACAAAGGATTTACACTTAAAAGTCAACATATCTTGCCTCTAACATTTAATATACCTGAATTCTGAAACTGTCTTTTGCTTCCCTCATAAGATTGAATTTCGTATGGCAACGTTTTACGGCAAATGTCAAGTTGTATCCAGAAACGTAAACATCAACGTGGCGGACTATTCTAAGCTTCATAAAAATAAGAAAAAATATTATTTCACATTGCTTCTAATCCAATTTTGTTTTTACAGCAATCGTTCTTTGAAATGTCACAGTAATACAGCAATAGATTATAAATGAACGTAAATTGTATGTGTATCCAGTATTTTGTATTAATACTAGACCTTACTCGGTAGCGGAATGTTGAAAGGGGAATATTTAGAGGGAATTCTCTCTACGATAAATCGCTTCCGAGTCTTATAAAAGATCAGGGTTCCGGTCGGAAACTCTTGCGGATTTTTTCAATGCGGACTTTCTAAGTAAATCCTTAAAGGTACTATATCAAAACATCACATGCGAATTTCTTTGTTCCTCACAAAGGTAAAACCTTTTTTGAGATAGAAAGAAAAGTTCAAAGTTAGTATACGTCTTCTCTAAGATTATTATGATATTTTTTAAGATTAAGCAGCTGTTTTATGGAAGAAAAACCAGCATTTATTAAATCCTCTCTACTTGGATTACGTTATCGTTGTTTCTAACCGATATAGCCAACAAATTAATAATCTGTTTCCGTTGCCAATGCAGTGAGTGGTGCTATTCTTGTTACATAAGTCACAAATTTAACCTCTTGTTAACCAACTAATTCCTTTTTAACCAACTTGTATAAAAGGAGAAGGTTAGGTATTCGGCCGTCATAAATTTATGTAGACCGATTTCTTCGTTATTACTTTTATTATGTGGAAGAAGCTCGCGATAGTACCATATAATTTTTAAATGTACTTAGTTAAAAGAGTTATATTTATTTTTGTATTTTTCTTCTTCGTCTGTTTTGATCTCCCAATACCTTCTTATTACAGTGTAAAATAATACTAGACGAGAATTTGTGTGTGCAAAACTAAAAAAAAAGGTATAATGAAAAAGATACAGTTATCAAATTATCCCTGTATTCCCGTTGTCCCCGTAGGCCATGTCCCCGTTAACGGGGACAAAGGGAATTTCATAAAATAATTAAAATTACTTCCCGTTGTTCCCGTACGCTGCCCCGTTAATTTCTCAATGTATCACAGACTCAAAGAGATATTTTCCGAATGCATAGACAAACATCACCGCCTAACCTCGCCAACATAGTTTTAAAACCATAAACACACACGTCACATTTGAATCCCCATATCCAGAATCGGGTTACCACTCATACCACTTCAGTTCGTTGAAATACGCGTCCCCATTGTGCAGTGACACTAAACGCCAGTCACGAATGGATTGTACATGAACGGGAATTGTCTATGAAAATTCATTAAGAAGATTAACTACAGCGCTAACAGTAGGTTATCGGGCATCCAGGCCCTGACGGGTATTGCTATATAAATATGCCGCCGGGCGCTTCACGTGGTTAAATATATCTGTCACAGTCAAAAGTGTTATTCGGACAAAACCACTTTTAACTTATTAAATTAAATGGCGTTTTCTCTATTAAAATATTTTGTTTGAGAACGCTTCAGTTATAATTATCTAGAACAAGCTGTCCCGCGCAACTTCGACTGCGTCACATTTTTCCCGTTTTTGCAACATTTTTCATGCGTGGAGTTCGGCAATTGCCCACGTATGCGTTAACTAACCCCCCCAAAATAATGTCGAAAATAGTAATTTAAATGTTATAGATGATAGTTGTTGGCCGCGGCTTCGGTCGCGCGTAAGAGTAAGTATAGGACAGTTGTGTCTGTGCTTTTCGAAGTAAGAAGCCAGATAATTCATTCTGGTTTGAAAAATGTACATTAGAGCGTTTTTTTTTTTTAATTTTGTGTTGTTAGTGACCTAAATGGGTTGAACAAGAATTTATTTTATACATGTCTTCCGAGTTACGATGCCGTAGCTCCAATGCCCCGGTCATCCATCCACCTAGCGATATAGGTAATGGTGTAAATGAGCTAACTTACAATATTTTAAATTAAAAAATACTCAGATTAAACCAATCTTTTTAACTCCCGGAAAACTATATTAATGAATTATCCCAGCACTTCTTTGTAAATGACGTTTGCAGTGTTTCCTTTGGGACTAAAATTACCAAGTTACTCGCTGAGCTCACTCCGGAGCACGCAACATAAAACTGCACATGTGAGAAACAGTTCTCACTTAAATCAATGCCAGCCATAGCCTAGGGGAGGATATTGCGTATTTAAAATTTTATTATTTGCACCTAGAAAATGAGGTCATCATTTTCGTTATCGGCGACCCTGAAGTCCACAAAAACGACCCCCGTGAAAGAAAAACCGAAAGTTTTCCTCGGCGTCAATTTGGTCAGCGACCCCGAAAACCACGAAAACGACACCCATGAACAAAAATCAGGAAATTTTCCTCGGCGACATCTCGGATTTTCATTGCCAGCGACCCGCTAAAACCACGAAAACTACACCCATGAAGCGCAAGTGTCCAGTCGCGCGAGTGTCTATCACGCAAGTGTCCATGAGCGCAAATATCTTTTCGCGTAAATGGGTTCCCGCAAGTGTCCTTCGCACAAATGACCCAGATTCCCTAGAAGTGTGTACTTATATGAAGTTTTTTTTAGAGTATTTGTTCATACAAACGTGCTAACACTACAAAACAAAAATAAAAAATGACACCCTTGTTTTCGTCTGAAGGGTGAAATTTCCAAAAAAAATCATACGTGCTTATCAATTCAATCGAGAAACACATATATTATAGTAAATTTCAAGCTGTGCAGACCAGTTTTGTTTTACTAATGTTTCAACCCCTTTTCTCCCTTTTGTGGTTGAGTTGACGCTCCAAAAACGACGAAATACGTGTACATTTATTTTTGCTCAGAAACTTCAATATTTAATGTCATTCTTCTTACTTCAAAAATGGCGGATTCCACATAAAAACTTTGAACCCCTATCTCACCCTCTTAGGGGGAAAATTTAAAAAAACGCTAAAATACGTATAAATTTATTTCTAACCAGAAGCTTGTATATGAAATTTCAGCCTTCTAACTATAAAAAAGACGACTTTCCAAACAAACTTTCATCCCCTATTTAAGTCCCTTAGGGGTTGAATTTCGAAAAATCCTTCCTTATTCCTTGTCTACATTATAAAGGGAACCCCTGTGCAAAATTTCAGCTTTCTAAGTCCAAGGGTTTGGGCTGGGCGTCAGTCAATCAGTCAGTCAGGACTTCTCTTTTTATTTATATAGATTTCTAATAGAAACCCAATAACGTATTAACGGTAACTGGGTTGAGGAGGTCAGATAGCAGACATACTGGTATTCAGTTGCATCCGTTAGACTGGAAGCCGACTCCAACATACTTGGGAAAATGCTAAGCAAATGGTTATCTGGTACCCAATTGTTTAGTTGTTTAATCGTTTAAGCATACTTGCAGTCTACCAACCATTGCAGTGCCCATAACTAATTTTAGTTCACAGATATCGTAATTCACGTCCTACAACTGAAATACAGCAATATGTTTCCCCCACAAGCCCCTAGAGAAATGACGCCGAGTGTATCCTTAGTAGTTTATCATACAGACTTGCAGGTCATAGTCAACAGAAACTTTCTCGTACGTGG
This sequence comes from Cerastis leucographa, assembly GCA_963082945.1. Taxonomy (NCBI): domain Eukaryota; kingdom Metazoa; phylum Arthropoda; class Insecta; order Lepidoptera; family Noctuidae; genus Cerastis; species Cerastis leucographa. Next base: position 8,550,095 of record OY720382.1, read on the forward strand.
TACATAAACTAGTCTCCAAAGTACGATTTATAGTATAGTGACGTAATATAACATACCATCACGCTATGTAACCCTGATGGGATTGGTATTTTTGAGTCAAATGTAATAGGGGGCAAGCCTTTTGCCATCAACCATGGCACAAATGTAGACTCAGTAGCTGCTACTGAGAAATTCTTGATGAAAAGACCCAATATTACCTACTTTGCCCGATCCCGGGAATTGAACTGGTTGACCCCATGCTCAATTGTCGCGGTTGTAACCACAAGACCAACGAGACCGTCAGTCAGTCAGTCATGACGTAATATCTGGGTTATAACTTGAAGTATTCCTCTGCAGTTTATATGGTTATACCTTCTCTTCTTCTTAATGATCTTGACTACCAGGCCGATATTTTTTTTCTCGAAGAATAATGTGTCATCTTAGTGTGACAAAACTGGTGATTACTGGCATAGGACAGAAAGGGAAATGCCCATTTGATGAAGAGGTTTTGGCCAAGTGACGCCTATGAAAGAAACCAACTATAGACATTAGGGTTGACATCACAGATCAAGAAAAAAACACTACTTTGTAAATAGAACTCGGTTGGACTATTAAAAATCAGAAATAAAAATTGGAGGTTAGAGAAAAAACATACTTAAAGTTTTCTGACTTTTTTATTCGTTCTCGTTTAAATAAATAACAAGCACGTCATCTAAGAATTGGGCTGGGGGATTTATATTTGATTGAAACCTTGCCCAGCCCAAGAACCACACAATTGTCATCACGTGGGCACAACAACCTACTGTCCTCCGACCAGATATACAATTGCAACAATATTGCCGTATTGCTTCTATTCCTGTTTCGTCATTTTTAATAATAATCGTAAGCAAAGTCGTCGGAAAATCAAATAGAAAAACGCAGGTGATAAAAACCACGAGTAGCAAGCGAACAACAAACCAAACAGAAGTCAGAAATGTGAAATGTCAATACCAATCAGTTGTCAAAAACAAAATGTCAATTACGATTGTAGGGATGTCGAAATGAGATCGATTTATCAAAGAATCGATTATCGATTATTTAATTAAATAAAACTGGAAACGAGGCATCGGTTCATTATATCGTATTTAAAAGCCCAAAAACGGACCATTATTTTTTTGTCTTTAATGAAAATAACAAAAGCGAAACAACTACATAAGAAAAAAAATATTTTTCGACAATCGATTTTTGGTAACCGTTTTTACTTTATCGATTTTTATCAGGAAAAAGTGCATCTCTACTTCGAGAGGATTTATTAACGACCGGAAGTGTCAGATGAGGCAATAAACGATTGAGTTTCTTAATTAATTCTGCTTTTAATTCCGGAGGTTACATTACAAATAAGTAATAGCAATATTTTAGTTACTAAATGGGTTATTTTTTTGTATTTTCCACATTGGTGGGCAAAACGTGGCCAAGATTGGGCGTTTCGTTTTCCGTTGAAATAATCCCATGACCACCTTCCACGTATACCAAAGTAGGTAATTTACCTTATTTTAATTACGTCTATAGAAATACCTGACATTTTTCCTGTGAGATCACTACGAAATAATTTCAATGAAACCCAATTATTTTCAACAATTAGGTACCTTGGATTTGTATCAAAGGAAAAAGGAGTACCTAAATGATGTAATGACAGGGGAGAATGAAAAAAAAAACGTATTGCACGGACCCCAAATAACAGAGACAAGGGCAGAAAGATGATGATGAATTTATATCAAAGGATTAAAACATTAACATTAATAGAAAACACCGAAGCTCGCATTTTATGTCACATGCCTCCATGAGTAGTCAATGAGAAGAAAACCCCGTCACGTGAAACAGGAAAATATAGAAAAAATAAACAAAATATTTTAAAACTGAAAGCCATTCAAAAATAAATTATATGAAAACAGATTTACTTGAAGGAAAGTTGGCTTGTTTATGATTATTTTAGAATTGTTTTTGCACGTAGGAAATTACTTTGTACAGTAAGTTTTGTTTTTTGTTAGTCTAAGTTATGTTTCATTATTAGGCAAAGGCCAAGTAGCCAAGTCTTTTTTTACTCTGATGAATAAATAATTTGTTGCTATACTTTCAAAGGCATTAACATCCAGGATAAAATTCAGGTCAATAACTCTACAAACAACCAACAGGTATTTTGATCTTGCTGTTTCAGAAACACGCACAAATGGCGTATTGAGTCTTATAGCAATAAAACATGCTTCGCTTATGCTGCTTTTCAACCATGTACGAGTAGTACGAGATAGATAAGCAGTGAAGCTGAGCTTAGAAAACTATTATTTAAATGCTACCATATAAGTAGTAGAGCGGTTAAGATTTGCTTTGTGTGTGTTTAAAAACGTATCTTCTTTTAACCTTTTCTAAGTTAAGGTATAATTATCCTGTATTTATTGTAACAAACTTGCTTGCTCCTCGTGATAAAAAGAAGTAAACAGATTTGTACATTAAAAAAGTAATTAGGAGAAAATGAATTTATTAAATGATGATATGAAAAATACAATAAATTATTTTAAAAAAAAAATGAAGGGCAGGTTAACCGGGAAGGATGCCGTCGCCTGCTTCTGCGAAGCAGTCATGCTAGCGAAGGAGGTGGCGGAACGTGAGAGGGAGAGAACCTCACGTCCCAGCCGCCGCGGGAGACGCCCCGGGCGTCGGGGGGCAACCAGTGGCCCCCGGCCACCGTAGGCGCGAGCCTGTGGACGGTGAGTAATGGGCTAGCTCACCGTCCGTCCGTCTCATGACGACAGGCCGTGTCGACGGCGCGTACGTGTTCCACGCGCGCCTCAAAGAGATGTCAGCAAACCAGAAGGGGTCCGAAAGGGCCGATGCCTGCCAGGGCTGCGGGTTGTTCGAAAGAGATACCGCGGCCCCGGAACACAAAGGGCGAAGAAGGAACATGGGTGGGTTTTAGTCAGTACAAGTCTGACACTCCCTCCCGCTCCGCCCAGAGCGGGAGAAGTCATATGATGATTTCCCATCCGGAAAAAAAAAAAAAAAAAAAAAGGTTAACCGGGAACGTTTTGAATGTCTCCCGCAAATCTCTGAGCGTGATAGTAACTGAAGACAAACATCCAAATGTAGAAAGCTGGCTTGATCAAGATGAGCTTGACCACGACGAACTTGATGCTGGGAGGCTTGGCAGGACCCACCAGCAGACACTTACCGCCCCAGTGCCAGGCTCGTCAGCTCGCAGAGCAGCTTCCAGCAGACACGTACCGAGCCCAGTGCCAGGCTCGTCAGTTCACAGAGTAGCTTCCAGCAGACACGTACCGAGCCCCAGTGCCAGGCTCGTCAATTCGCAGAGCAGCTTCCTCACAGCAGCTAGCAGCAGCCACGGCAGCACCAAACGAAGACCGCTCTTTAACTCCACTAGGCTGTGCCCAAAACTCAAGATATGACTGAGATCTTGACTCCAAACTCTAGACTTAGCTGATTTCTCAACTTCAGACTAAACTGATTTCTTGTCTCCAGACTGAACCAGGGCATCCGTCAGAAATCCCTTTTATACCCTGATCCTCCGTTTCTATTATAATTAACTACAAATTAATACAACAATTGAACTCACGAATTGATGATAATATTTTTTAGTAATATGTAATCTAAATGAAACCTTCATAGAGAATTTGGCTGGTAACAATTAAAAATAAAAGTAAATGACAGCTGACAAGTTCGATGTAAACAATGTCACAACAAAGAAAACTAAGAAAAGATTTATAAAAATGAAAACGATTCGTAATGACACTGACAGACATGCAGGTATCTGTACTGGGTTATAGGAACCTAAACGTTGGACAATGTTCATTTATTTGCTTGGGCTTGCTGGTCCATATGGATCCATATGCTAATGTAAAACCAATAAAAGTATGAATATGGATGATAAGTATGAGTATAAAGTATCTTTAGTAAGCAGATACTATATTATACACATTCATTATAAGCATATTATGATATATATGGATTGATCTTTTAGCGTGTGCCTAGATCAGAACTGTCGCCACCATCTTTTTTCAAAACACTCCAAAGACAATAAAATTTGACAATTTTTTATCAATAGCGAAATTGATTCTGTAAACGTTAAAGCGCCAAAAGATTTTTGCAGCACTGGCGCTTACTACATTTCTGTTGTAAAGACAGCCTTATTTTGTGTCCGTATCTTACCCGCCAAATCATCATATAAGTAAGACTGGCTTGAGACGTAAGTAAATATAATAATACCTGTACGAACGGAGCCACCACGGACAAAATGACAAGATTATCCTTCTTACGTGTGGCTTCGCGGCTGATTGACATATCGATACTTCAAGGGCAAATGGGCGTACGAGACATTATGCCCCATACATGACCTGAGGCGTATGACACGCGCGTTTGTCACTTGTTTCTTTTGCGTGAGTTCCGTCGCTTGGCGGTGACTTGGTTTCATTTGTTTTCTCCGCACTCGCTTGAACGTGTAGATCGTGGGCAAGGGATTAAGGCTTGGTTTTCTTACTCTTTTCAAGCCACAGAGTTATTATATTTGTATCTACGCGTCTGATATAATAACAGCACGATAATATAATAAATACATTATTTACGAATATACACTGTAATATAATAATGTGTTACTTAGTTTTCTCTCAGATCTTGAGGGTTAATGTTTATTTGATGAGAGTGCCGAAAATAATAATATTATTAAGCGGTTACAGAAAATGTTTGGAAATATAAATATGTATAATATAATTATAAGGGCTACGACTTGTGTTACAATGTTGAAAAGAAATGGACACCTATCCATTACTGTACATATATCATCTGTACCTCTTTAATTGATAGAATTGGATGGACTGTGTGAAGGATAATATGGCAAGAAAGGAGGTGTCTCATAAGATGACAAGTAATAGAGAAGTATGGAATAAGATGACATGCTGCGCCGACCCCAAATAAATTGGGAAAAGGGCAAGAGAATGATGATGATGATGATGAAATGACACAGTCTAGAGACCCTCTTGATTGCCCTACACAAAATTTGCAACGTGTTTAAAAAGGTACCCAGAACACAAACGTTAAAAATCAAAAAAATCGAAAGTAATTTTTTCAAACTAGGCTGTAATCATCACTTTTTGAACGTCAAAATTACAAGAGACAGTCCCCCAAAACGCCCGCCCTTCGCCACTTGCTAGTGTTTTAGCTGGGAAGAAGAAGTGGCGGAACAAACTCCCCAGCAACACATCTGTCTGTTAGGTTAGAATTGACACAATAATAAAAAATCTAATCAAATACTTAAAAGACCAACCACTAATCCAACAGTCCGAATACAAGTAGGTACCATTTTCTTGAACAACTTGAGTTAGCCGAAAATCAAGTAACAAATTCGTTCATCTTGACTTCAAGTCACATTTCTCAAGAATAACTTAACTGCTAACTTTATTGCTGCAGCTAAGTAAGTCAGTTCTGGCGGTAACTCCTAATATTAATCATGTTCATAAGAGAACGTTCTTTCCTATCTCTTAACACGTACCCACTTTATGTCTGCAGGCATTGTCTCTTCGTTAGGAAGAGACAATGCAAGCGAAGAATTGTTATTTTACTTCATTCAGTTTTATTTGTTGTAACATCAATTTTTGGGTACTATTTGCTTCACTTAAGAGCTAAAGAATGTAATGTCGTGAATTCTTGGTGATTAAAGGACTTAATAATCAAGCAAGCATGGTGAACACATCAAATTAGTTTTTTGGAACGAAGTTCCTTATCGCGCGTTGTGAAAGGGGGCTAGACGGAAAAAAATCTTACGAAAAGTTGTCACGACACTTTTTGCTATAGTAAGCTATTGTAAGCTTTATTTCTTTAAAATAAAGTTGAAATTTCCTTAAATTACGTACAATTGGGGTGTGTATGTGAGTAAGGATAGATATGATTATTATTTTGAGTGACCGAACTACAAAGTACAAATTCGGTTGTGCAGTTAAGTAAGACGTATTGCTTCGAATTAAGGATTAATCATCCTTAAATTAAATATTTTATTTTTCGCACACTAACTTAAATCTAAAATGTATTGATATTATGTACGTGAAAGGAACTTCGTTCCATCCGGGTGTCCCTTGACACCTCTCAAGTTTTTTTTTTTTAAACGATTGTTACAGTAACGGTCGATATCTATTACGTCTGCGAGTTTCCCTATCAATTTTAATTTAACTTTCAAGTTTAAATGCGTTTACTTTCTTTATAATCTTACTAATGAAAAGCGCATCGTGAGATCATTTAGACTTATTATGGTTTTAAATTGACGACTTGCAAAATCAGTATAATGTATATCGAGAATAGATATAGGTATATAGAATTGATGATTTGCAAAATCAGCATAAAGTATAGTAGATTTAGGTACCTATACAACACACTGTAATCAAAAAACCCGTTCCCTAAGCTAAGCCGAACTTTATTCCAAGTATCAAATATAACCTTCTACATATTACATTTTCGGTAAACATTATCTAGATCCAACACTCTTTACATACTATCTAACTTTGTAACTTATTTCAACCCTTTAGGATATATATTACGGAGATAGATATAAATAGATTATAATGTGAGGGGTGCTACACCTATATTCCGATCGGCATGACTCGGTACAACCGGTCGGCAAAATCAAATACATGCAGGGGGGAAGGGACCGACGCTAAAACGTATTAAAAAAAAACAGCAGTTTCGTACAAAACTACAATACCTACACGGTTAAAATGTAAGGAACAGCTATAAAAAAAATCTATATGCGGGGTTCAGAACGATGTTTTAATTACGTAGGTACTAATTACGTTTTAGCTTGGGTGGATACAAGGTGGAAGGGATTCCACCCTGTATAGATATTACATGTTTGGGAAAACGAATTGTGCCGATGCGTTAAACAGCGATGAAAGATGCCGAACGGAATTTGTTTATCGGCACGAGCGAAATTAAACAGACTGTGCGTAGTAAAAAGAAATACACAAAAAAATGTCAGCTATCGAAGACATGTGATACCAGCCCAGCGTGTGAACATTATAACCTGATAATCAAATTGACCGATAAAAATAACGATGTAGCCCCCCTGAGGCATTATAATCTCAAGGCTGACGTCAATCCATATCACCCACACTGGCAGCGTCTTCAGTGAAACTGAACAATCATAAAGAATCACTAATGAGGGCTCAATGGCTCAAAAGAACTAGCAAAACAAAAGAATAGGGGAACAAAAGAATATATACTTCTTCGTTAGTACCGTTCTTATGGTATAAACTAACTGCGTCTGTTAAGTTTTATGGATAAAAGTGGGATCTTTGAAGATTAAGACCATTTTATTCTTCCGCGTCAAATTAAGGTGGGTCTCTCCTAAACGTAAGAGTGAAAAGAAGGTATAATGAGGTATACAGTATCTACATGCTGTACACAGAACAGCTTCACGAAGCCGTCAATCAAGCATTCTGCTGTATATCAAGGATAAGTACCGCTACGCAAAAATGATTTGGAAACGACGGGAAATCACTTTTTACAAAAAAAAAGTAAAACTCTATGAAACGCACTCAGAACATAGTGCTAATGGATGCATTGAACAGTACGGGAGTCGATGAGGTATTTGAAGTACAGATACAACATTTAAAAAAAATGTGAAAAAAGTAAGAACTTTGGCCCCCAATATCTCCGTAACTAGAAGGTTCCAAGGCAATGGCCGAAACAAAAAAATATTGCAACGACGCGGGGAGAACAAGTATCTTTCAACTTCGTTTTACACCCATTATATCCAAAATGAACGAAACATAAACCATCTTATTATGGAACACTATGATCACCAGACACAAAAATACAAGTATTTAATTGAATAACAGCTACATTACTGCAACTCTTCACATAATAGACGCATTTGAACACTGTTAGGAGAAACAGTTTTCACAACCAAACCGTATCCATTCCAAAGTGCTCCCGGATCAGTGAAACAAAGCCGTGCAAGGCCCTAAGTGACCTACAAAAGATTAAACGAGTGAAAAACTGGGGTAAGCGGCAGAGCAGCCAATTGGAAGCCATAAATTTATCCCTTTCCGACCTTGTTACTTTCGAGGATTATTTTTATTATATTTTAAATATTCCTCCCCTCCAAATTCCGCCTTGGAAAGTACTAAAATCGCTCATTTGAACTTTCCCCTTGGGACTTTTTCTTTTGAAAGGACCAACCCTGTAAACCGTTGCCCGAGGGATGACCACAAAGGGATATTTTTTCTTGTTATCATCCATTCAGAACTTAGGCATCGAAGTTTTTCAGATTTTGCTCTCAGATATTAAATAAGTTCTCAAACATGTTATGGCAGACAGAAAACAACAAGTTTTTCGTTTGTTTCTATTGCATTAGTAAGCTTTCGGAACAAGAATCGTCTGTGTGTTTGTTTAATTTGTGTTTATTTTCTAACTTTCCTGGCTACAATTGGCTCTTTCTAGTCTTCCAGACAATATTAGAATTGAAATCATTCAATACTCGCTTGTATTTGACTACCAATTGCGTATACTCCTATCACTGCAGCTGTTCCGTAATCAACCAAGAAACAAGGTACACAAAGCTTAAAATTCGATACAGTAAGTATCAACACTAACACACACTCAATCAAGAGCACCGTACACATTTGCCCTTATTCTGTCCAAGTTCTAATCCATTTAGTCCGCGTCTTAGCTCCACACGGTACCTAAGGGCTTATTCCACCGTTTTGGCACGAAGCGAGGGAAGTATCGGGGTTGTTCGTTCAGACCCCTGTCACGTTTGACCCCCGGTTTGTCCGCGAAAGTTGTTGAAATGTTCAGTGCCAAGGAAACACATACGTCATGAGGGACCACAAGTATGTTTGTTCAGAATTGTTGTCACTTTAGACACTTTAGAGTCAATGTAAACGTTTATTTCTTTTTAGAATTTGAATATTAAATCGTGTAAGAATTTCTGAGAATGACACCCCTCTATTCCCGAAAACTCAAGAGAGGTGAATGGATTATTTAAAAATAGGTATGAATATTTAACTGGAATTTATGTTTTAGTTTAAAAATAATATCACAAGACGTTGATGATTTGGATAATACCGCTTGGAATTGGAGTAAATTTTGTTTAAGCTGTTTAATTACATCGAGGAATATAATAAAACTTTACTGATAATACGTATAATTAATAATTAGAACCTAATATTTAAAGCCAGTACATAAAGGGACACACTCAAATAACCTTAAATGTGAACGCTTCGGTGACATTCAAAGGTCATCACAATGTCGATAGTACGACCTTGCCCAATTGCTAGCAAATCGAAGCATTGAAACGACTCTAATCAAAAATAAAATGTAAATAATAACAGGCGTCCATTGGTGGATTCATCCGTCGATCGTTGTTCGACACGAGTCACAATTAGATTTACCGACGGCCTAAGGCACATCCCCGACTCTAATCTTGTTTGTGAGCGGCCCTCACAACAATATTACATATCAATTTCTACGAGAAAAACCATCGGCACAGCCCGCAACAAATGTATTGTTTTCGAAAGCATCGAATTGGAGCTACGTTCGTTTTGATTTTAGAATCACACCACGCGATTGAAAAACAATTGAAATAACGGTTTATTTAAGCCGTGAATTTAAAGCCAACAAAGTGAAATACACGTTCTATTTTTAAATGCGTTTTCTCAATTCAATTTATAATGTTCAGCATGAATAATGTTGTAGAATCTTTGAAAAACCTATGAAAGGGGTGTCTGAAACTTAAGTACCCACGTTAGCTCCTTGCAAAACACTTTGTTGTCACTAGCTGTAAAAGCGACGTAAACGGGACACCGACTTTTATTCGAGAGTGAATCAATAAAATAAAAAAGAATCTTTACGAAGCATTTTTATTGGTTAAAGGCTGTCAAAGAGTGCATCGGCTTTCAGTAGTTTTAATAAACACTTAGGGCAATTTGAACTCAATAACGTTGTCTCTCAAATAATAAATATTGTGAGATTCAAGTGAAAAAGAGAGTATTTCGGAAACCATTTCGTATCGTCGGCGTCGCATTTATTTCTGGATAATTTGTTATACCATTTTAAATTCCATTAAATATTATTAAATCCACAAAAGCCATTAAGGAGTCTATTATGAACATTTATATATTAAATAGAATTGACACAGTAGTCAACAATAGTTGGAGTCCGAATATCAAACGAAATAATTATTATCGTAAAATTTTAACTAACCAACCAAACGACCGCATAAATGTCAATACCCGAGGTTAATTAGGTAACCCTAGAAACATACTGAAAATTTTCCAATATTGTTTTATTCAATTTGATTATACTGGTGAACTACGGCAATGCCTACTGATGACAATACAATAAATAATAATTATTGTCATCATCATAACACGCCTGTAATCCCAAAAGCGTTATGCAGTGGTGTACCTAATATACCCATAATTCGCCAGTTATGTTTAAGTCCCATATATGTAATAAGGGGCAAGCCTATTGCCATAAACCGGCACAAATACAGCCTCCGTGGCTGCTACTGCCCCAATAAGATTTAGCCGACCTGGGAATCAAACCCAGGACGCGCTTGCCAACGAGGCAGTTATCTATGAAACATTGTCATAATTACTCAAGGAAGGATACATAAAGTCTTACCAAGGGGTCGTGATGCCCAGGATTCACTGGGTTGTGGCGCTAAGATAAGCAGTCGCTCTACGCAAAATACTGGGAAAAGTTTAGGCAGGTGATGACATGGCATAATTGGCCTGTAGCGTTCTAACTGCTGGGACACAGATTTCTTCTCTTTGCGAGGGAGTGGGGGCTATCTCTTATCCTCAACGCGGGCCCAGAGTAGTTTGGTGGATGTCACATATCTTCAAATTTTTGGTTCTAGAACACGCTGGTTTCTGTCACGAAATTTCCGTTAACCATTTGCGTGCGGCGATTAAATAAATTCCACAAAACAATGTGCTTGTCAGGAATTGAAGGATCGAATCTACGATACGTCGTATGGGAAGGGGGGGGGGCTATTATTCATGCAGTAACTAAAAGTATAATTAGAATTTCATATTCCATATTCATACAATTACAAAAAATACTGCTGAAACATTGTGCCATATTTGTACGTGTACACAAATATGGCTCAACATTTTTCTTGCCATATTACAAAAATACGACAGCTACCGCACTGAGTCAATCCGTTTTATTTAATTAAAGCAACTGGCAACATTTCGCATGTCTCCTTCGATGTCAAGTGCGCCGCTTTGAAAATTTATTTGCGTGGACTTGAAAGCTAAAATGCACTCTCTACTCTTAGTCTTACCAAACGGGAATCGTCTATTGCGTTTGGCAATTGCAGCAAAGTTCATGTTGTTATTGAAATATTTCTGTATGCTTTAGCAATGTAAATGTAAAGATGGCTGGAATAAGCTATAGTCTAAAGGAAATGGGATTCTGTTCTGAGTTGCTTTATTCCGGCTGTTGTTTTGCATCTTCGTTAAATTCAAGGAGGTAACTATGCTAATGATTCTCCACCCAAATTGATAATAAAATGGGAAGGTATTTTTTATTTACGGAAATCGGTAAGTCCGAATCACCCGTGTTTTAAACACGTCCCGTCTGATCCTCGCCTTATAACCTTGCTTTCTCACATACAAACTATCTCAAATGCTTATTCGATTATTATTATTATTTCCTACACCACGTTAAGGAGGTCATTCTGAAATACTTACATATTGATAATTAACTAGGTACCGTAATAGATTATTTATGTCTTTTGTGACAACCTCCTGAATTTTGCCGAGGATGCAAAAAAACACCTTGTAGTTTGGTGAAAATGCCGATGCGCTGTTTTAGACGTAACCTAGATTAATTGATCTAATTACATATTACAAAACGCGCACCTTTTCCGATTTTTTAAAAAGAAGGAGGTTATGTATTCCAATAGCATCAATTTTTATAAGGCCGATTTGCGTGATTCTGTTTTGAAAGAGGAAGCTCGTGCGGGTGCGGGTACTCAAATTTACTAACCAGTAAAAATCTACTAACCGCCGTGTTTTGGAACACTACAAAGAATATGCTAGCTTTAGTTAAGTGTAGTAGAATTGCTTAAGGCTATGTCTTTGATTGAAAAGTTTGCTTTAAAATTGTTTTGGCATTCAAAAACTCCAAAGGAATAAGAATAAAGACAGTTCCATTGTGAGTCCTACGCGAAAAACTGTCAAAAATCTCTTCTATAGTCTCATCGTTCCTAACCGGCGATCGCGCATATTTTCGCCTCCCTGTTTCAATATAGAATCGTTTTTTTTCTTTCAATTTGTTTCACGAGCTCCGTATTCATTTGCTTTGTGGTTCTGCCGTTCAATTCATACAACTGTGGTAGAAAAAAGTTTTCAATGGAAGACAAAGAGGAATCAATATTGAACGCAGATGTTGGCGAAATATGTTTGTCTGTTCCGCAATTGTGCTAAAAGTGTTGAAATTTTGTAGTTTTTTGTAGCTATTGATTTGGTGCGATAGAACCAACATATGTGCATTATGTTATCAGTAAGTATGTTCCTTATCCTCTTTTCTCTAGCAAACATGTGACTTAATGAAATCTCTTCACCAAACTTCCTCTAGAAAGTGAAATACAATATACGTGTTCGATTCGTCTTTGATCCTGTTGTAGAAAGATGTCGGAAAGTACGTTTGAAATCGATACCAAATTACTTCGGAATTCAAAAGATGAAAAAAAAAATGAAAGTCAAATCAAAGTCGAAGTGTTTTCATAAATCCATCCAACATATCGGCACCAAATAAAACCTTTATACATATATCTTTAAAAACATATTCGTCTTCAAAGAACTCGAAACTCGACACAGGGTCTATTATTTTGGATACGCATTTCCTGTAATTACGAGTTGGTATCATGAAAGGAACGAGATAGAAGTAAAATAAAGAAATACGCGTTCTGAAATCCAATTCCAACGAATTTCGTCTTTGATTAATAGAAAAACCAAATGAAGGCTTAATAATGCTCCAGTATGTTTTGTTGGATAAAATAATTTACATAACATGTAAACAAAGGGATACGATTGCATTACACAAAGGATATTAAGATTTTCGTGTTCATTAATGTGAGAGCAGTATTACCTGCGGACGGGATAGGATTTGGTTTTGATGGTCTGCATTTTCTGTTTTTGTTTGTGTAACGAAAACCAGGGAACTGCACTGTTACTGGTTTTTGTGTGGCCTTTTTTTGCTAAACGCCGAAACATAACGAAATTTTAATTAAGCGGGCTATCCTGGCGCTTCCACCTTAAATAATTTTAACAAACGAGTAATTTCTCGACGGACATATGGTGTAAGCTTTGTTGAAACGGGTACAACGTGCTCAGTACATCATTCTTAGCCCCCCACATTCGGACCGTGTAGGTATTTTATTCCATTTTATGGCTTCAACTGGGGGTAAGTTATCTAGCGCAGGCCTGTGGACGGTGAGTAATAGGCTAGCTCACCGTCCGTCCGTCTTATGACGACAGGCCGTGTCGAGGACGCGTTCGTGTTCCACGCGCGCCTCAAGGAGATGTCAGCAAATTGGAAGGGGTCCGAGAGGGCCGAAGCCTGCCAGGGCTGCGGGACTGTTCGAGAGAGATACCGTGGCCCTGGAACACAAAGGGCTAAGAAGGATCATGGATAGATCTTAGTCAGTATAAGTCTGACACTCTCTTCCGCTCTACTCAGAGCGGGAGGAGTCATTTGATGATTTCCCAACCGAAAAAAAAAGACGTTAGCTTTATTTGGGAGTGGAAAGGTGCAGATAAGTAAATAAAAAAAAAAAATAAGAATATACGTCGGCAACCCAGTGTCAAATATATTTTCCTGTAATCTCAGTAGCAAAGCGATCCCTATTCCTGTTAATTGGCTTCACGGTCGACTTGCGCTTGTAATAAAACCTAAAATAGTTTCTAAATAAAGGCCATTTTATATAATTATGTAGCCAAATAACAACCAAAATAGAAACAGGTGCTGTCATGATTTCTAGAAAATGCGCGATGGAAAAATCAATACCTCCATAGACATTAATTTACATTTCTGTTAAGAAATTTTGTGCTTCGTATTTTTAAAGGGATGTAAATAGGGCACATTAAGTTTTATAAAAGTTCGACTCAGCGTCTTTCCTGCTACTGTATCAGAACAATATTGTGAAAGTAAATGTCAATTTCTGAAGGTCAATTTGTCATGTCTTTCCCCAATGTTCAATTTCATTTCCAAAGATCAATTTATCCTGAATTCTGCTGAAACGGTCAGATTCTACTGTAAGAGGTAGTCAGTGGCCTAAAAGTCTGACAACCAGTCTTACCTAGGGGTGTCATATTACCCAGCATTAACTTAGCGTGGAGATCCGATCGATCCGGAAAAGGTTAGGCAGATGATGATGATGAATTCTGCTGAAAGACGTCCAATACTGGACTTTAATTTATTTGATTTAGCCAGCGCGGTGCCAATGGTAGCCTAAACGCCGCTCAATCCACCGGTCCTGTGCTTCTACAGGTTTACCCCTTCATCGGTCATAAAATTCATTAAACATAAATAAACTAGTGTCAACCCTACAATATAACATAACAATAATTTATTTAGACAGAGCAGAATCGCCGGCACAGTGTTTAGTGCATTTGGCAGTCTGCCTGCCAGGGCATAAGGTTATTTCCTCGCTTCGGACAAAAGCAGATGAAAGATGCGAAATATTTCACTGCACTGGTCTCTCAAGTGCTTTAACGGCCTTAGTACCTTTGTTTCAAACTATATTTCAACTTTAAATGCTTCATATTCTTACGTTATGATTTCTTGTCTTGACTATTATTGCGGGAATGATTTTGTACTTTATGAGAGCTCGGTCTATCCCAGAAGCGGATTTTTAATAAGAAGGGCAGCACATTGTGTTCGTGTGTTTTTGAAGTTTAAGACGCAGTGGTGCAGCATTCATTGCAAAACTGAATCACTATTTTATAAGCTTTTATTAAACTTGCCTTGTTGGTTAGTTAGTAAGTATTGGTCATCTTACAACTGAATTTCAAACTAGTTCCCCCAAACCTATTAAGCTGAAATTTTGCACACACCTTTGATTCTATTGACATCTAGCTTCAGACCGCAGCTTCGCCCGCGTGTAGTTCGGCAATTATTCGCACTTAGAAAATGAGGTCAAACTGAAAATCAAAAAGTAAAATTTTCCAATTTTATTATCAGCGACCCGGAAACGCACAAAAACGACACTCATGAAGAAAACAGGTTTTGTCTCGGCGCAAATTTGGGTTTTCATTTTGACCTCATTTTCTTATCAGTGACCCCAAAAAACACGAAAACGACAACCATGAAGCCATTGAGTAGCGCAATTGTCCAGTCGCGCGAGTGTCTGTCGCGAAAGTATTAGTCGCACAAACGGGTTCCCGCGAGTGTCTGCACAAATGTCTTTCGCGCGAATGTCCCTCAAACCTCGTTGCGTCGGGGGTCTGTTTTTTTTTTGTGCTTGTGCAAAGTGTTCTACTTAGCGGTCCGGTTTTAAAGATTAATTTATTGTGCGTTCGGAGATCCTATATTTTCTTTATAAATGCTAGACACTGGGCTACTTTTGCCGGTAACATTTCCCATAGGTTTAGTAAATTCTTAGGCGTGTCGTACACGCCTAAGAATTGACTAAACCTATTCTCCTTTAAAACAGTAAGAAACCCATCACAGTTCACAAAAAGTGGGCAAAACCCACCAATATATATAGCTTTATCTAGGAACGTTAGGCCCAAAGTTTACCATACCCATTGCTAAACAATTTGTACGCGAACCGGAATTTTGTCCGTATCCAGAAATCAAAGCAGTCACGCGGAACGAATAAAGCCTTATTCCGCTACGGTATTCAGGTCGCCGTCAATTAGTATCGTAATTATGAACGCGATTATACCTATGAATAAAATTTACTGCGCAGTTCCCTATGGTTTCCTCCCTAGCATACTAATGCATGATATCACTTTGTAGAATGGATTAAGGTAAAAACTGACTAACCTACACACTCTTGGTTTCAAGTGGCCTACCATGACATCTTAAAACATTATAGTTTTGCTCCTTTTCCAGTGTGGGAAAGCGATGGCGCTAGACATCATGTATAGCTCCGTCTCTTTCCCACACTGGAATAAGAGTAAAACAATACTGCATTAAGACGTCATGGTAGGCCAGCAGGTAGGTATATGGCAATGCTTTAGAAACATCCTTATCGTATAAATCTAATTCTGAAAAAATAAGTATACAGGGTGTAAAGCAGGGAGGAACACCGATGCTAAAATGGTCTCTACGTATTCAGTACTTCATACTGAACGGGTCCCCAAAATTTAATTTTTTCGTCAATTTAAAAAAAAACCGGCCAATTGCGAGTCGGACTCGCGCACGAAGGGTTCCGTACCATTATTTATAAAAACGAGCAAAAAAAGCAAAGTTTTTTTTAGTATTTGTTGTTGTAGCGGCAACAGAAATACATAATCTGTAGAAATTTCAACTGGCTAACTATCACGGTTCATGAGATACAGTCTGGTGACAGACGGACGGACAGCGAAGTCTCAGTAATAGGGTCCCGTTTGACCATTTGGGTACGGGACCCTAAAAATCAAATTCACTTTCATAGCAGACGGTGACGGTCGTTGCCCTAGCAACGAGTGACTACATTTTAGTCTAAGAAAGTTTGAGTACCCCTCCATCCATTAACTCTCTATTGATTTACAATAACTGAATAGTTTCAAAACTTAATTTATTTCCAAGAAGATTATAAATTAGACTGAACAATGAAGATTAAGTTCGCAATAGCACTTAACATTCCATCAGTAGATAAATACTTAGATTATCCAGTTAGAAACTTCCTTAATTTATTCAAACATTTAAATATCCAATATTTTTTTAATCCAAGATTTGTTAGCTGAGTAGGTAAATGAAAATTTGTTTAAAAGTTTAATCAATCAAAAGCAACCCGAATTTAGATTTAAATTGCTTATTTGAAATTTAATTATGGTATTGTCGCGTCAAAACTTGAAACGAAATCGAATTTGAGGTTTGATTTCAATTGAATGTTTGAATTTTAGGATTCATATGAGAAGCTCATAGCTGAATAATAGCAGCCGCTTGGATGGTCTGATTGGTCTGTGACCTCCAAAAGTTCGTAGGACCATAGCCAGCCGCATTGAGAGGACGAAGCTACAAGCTGACTCACGCCACCTAATGCACAGTTACGTCTCAGTGCCCCAGAGGTTGAAAAGTCGTAAAAGCTTTTTTGGGTTCGTTGACTCAGCTAGTCCAGCTAATGGCAACGCCTCTACAGCGAGATGTGATCTTTGGCGGGAGTTGCTTAAGCCCCCTGACGACTTCATCCAGCCTTCCGAAAGCCTTCCACCCCGGCATGCTTTGCCGTGGCCGACTTGGAAATCTTTAAATAGACTCCGAACCCAAGTCCGCCGTAGCAAATACAATCTCTATAGATGGGGGTTAAAGGTGTGTATGTGGCGTGTCTCCACAGACAATGGCCCACCTTTCATCTTGCGCTGCATGCCCCGTCATCTGCGCACTTGAGGATCTTATCTCAGCGAGCGGAATTCGCTTGGCTGAGTTTTGGGCAAAACAAGTTTAGCGATTTGCCGTCGACACCCTAAGAAGAAGACTCAGTTCTCCGTCTTCCTCTAATCCAGCTAAAGGTGGTCTTGAAAAGATTGCTCTTAGCGATAAGACCGCCCGTTGTGTCACCCCATATAAAATGTTTTCTTTCATGTAAATTGAAATTTGTATGGTGTAAATAATAAAGAATATTCTATCTATCTATCTACCTCCGTGCCCCGGAAAGCACGTTAAGGAGGACTACTCACATTTATTCAGCTCCATTCGCGTTTTGCTGAACGATTTTGGTTACACTTAGGGACTACTCACACTTATTCAGCTCTATTCAGCTTATTCCCATAGAAAACAACGATTATGTATGGAGACGCGTACGCATCCGTTCAGCTTTCCGCGTCTATTCAGCTTTCGCGGAAAACAAGTCTAAAATGAGGACAAATGTGTTATTATCAAGAGATAAAGTTCAGCGCTCGCAAATTGTTCAGCAAAACGCGAATGGAGCTGAATAAGTGTGAGTAGTCCCTAATCCGTTGGTGCAGGCTGTCATTTGTAGATCTTTGACCGTCAGCGTTACAGGGAGTCAGAGGCTCGAAAGACTGACAACCATACTGGTACGGTATTACCCAGTACTATCTGGGTTGTGGAGGTCAGATGAGCCCCTACATGTAAAACACTGGTATTCAGCTGCATCGGGTTAAACTGGAAACCAACCCCAACATAATTGGGAAAAGGTTAGGCAGATGATATTTACACTATTTATGTTCCGTGGTGAGTACATAAACAAATAATACAGTAATTTTGAATAATAGATTTCTATGGGTTATCGGATGCCAATTCTGAATAAACACTATATCAATCAGAGTCCGTTCGGCTTAGCTATCTTTATCTATCGCCAATCGTATTGACGGGAATTATGTGAAGGGCCTATGCGTAGTCTATTTGTCATACACCAACTGCCATGTGTGGTGAGATTACTTTTAATATTAGTGATTAATGATGCTCAAACGAATAGAAGAATTACTAATTCTTTGTAATGCGTGGTATCATAAATTCTCATTGAAACATTTCAATTGGGTAATATCATTATAATATTCAGTTTGTCGCACTTGTGTGCATTCAAATTACTATGGTGAGTCGCAGTCCAGTTTTGTCGCACAAGCGTTTATCGAAAATCCGTTTGTTGACCGACCTACGTGAGGTCGGTCAAATAAATTCGGTGCAGAAATACTAGAGATGTAAGGTAACATGCACATTGCACAAGCAAAAAATAGAATTAAGAACCTCCTGACAAAAAATCTTATGTGAACGTAACGCGGACGAAGTCGCGGGAACAGCTTGTTCATGAATGTGAAAAATAAATATGAAATTCAGAAAATCCAGCATGCAAGGTAAGTAGGTACGATTCAGATTTAAACAGACTAAGTACGTCACGTAGACGTGGTTCATTCATACCTAACCAGCAGATAATTTGAAGGAAAAATAATTGTATAATTTAACACAATAAACTTTGTTTATCAGCAACTTTATTTTTGTCCAAGTGTTAAGTATTTACCCATGACCGCATCTGCTTACATACCTAAGCTACTGGGGACTATATTACTCAGGTGTTCAATAATTGAATTTAGTAGTTAAAATATCGGTGTTCGTGGCGTGTTCGCTGCGTCTCTACCTACCAAAATGAAGCTTCAGCAACTAGTTGTGTTAACGTTCATGTTCGTATTACAATCACATCACAGTGAGTGTAAGTTACATATTTCGTTTCCCGACCCATTCAACATCAGCCTCGACCTTGGAAAACGCCGTGACGAATTTGTCGACGGCATCAAAGGAATCTTCACAAAAGATGGAGTTGAATCAACCACAAATGACATTTATGTTTCTATATCAACCACTCCACCACTCAACCCCGACGTGCACAGCGACAATATCAACGAAATCGTTTTAAATGGAGAGAGAGCTGCTGCCATGAAACCAGAGAAACAACGGGAGCACATCCTTTCGGGTGAAGACCTCATAATCCACATGACCAGTATGTCATCACCACAGCTGATTGCTATGCACGGCTACCCAGCGGAGACCCACACCATTGTGACAGACGACGGATACATATTGACAATCCATAGGATACCATATTCTAAGAACAACAAAAATAAAATAAGTCCTAAGAAGACAGTGCTGTTGCATCACGGTCTGCTCGGGAGCTCAGCCCATTGGCTAATTCCAGGACCAATAAAAGGCCTTGGTTATATCTTATCCGACGCCGGTTACGACGTGTGGATGGCCAACGTGCGTGGAAACACTTACTCCCGAGCTCATGTTTCAAGAGATGTTAATTCGTATGAATTTTGGAACTTCACGTTTCACGAAGTCAGCCAACACGATCTCCCAGCAGTCATAGATTACATAATGGAGGTTAAAGGAGGGGACGTCAAAATTAATTACATCGGTCATTCTATGGGAACCTCGGCACTGTTCGCACTGCTGTCTACGAAAACTGAATACAACAAGGTGTTGAGAGCAGGATTCGCTTTAGCTCCAGTTGCCTACATGACTAATGTAAAGAGCCCGATAAAACTGCTAGCTAAGTATACCAATAAGATACACTTTCTCATGAAACTACTCGGCGGTGCAAACGTGTTTCTTCCTGAAAATCCGGTATTGAAATGGTTTTCAAAACATTCTCTTGAGCTGATGAGTCTTGATCCGGAAGGGGTACTAGAAGACGTGCTGTCTATTTTGTTTGGGCATAATGCGGGACAATTCAATAAGACATTGTTGCCATTAATAATTGCTCAAGGTGCCGCCGATGCTTCTACCAAAACTATTGTTCATTACGCTCAAGAAATCAAGCAGAGTGGCAAGTTCCAAATGTTCGACAACGGACCTGCGGATAACGTCAAGGCATATGGGACCGTTTATCCTCCGGAATATCCTTTACACAAGATCACTTTGCCCATTGCTCTGTTCAGTTCTGAGAACGATTGGTTGTCTAGTGTTGATGATGCAAGGAACTTATATAAAAAACTTGTGAATCCAATAGATCACTACGTTGTGCCATTGAAGGAATTTAATCACATAGACTTTTTGTGGGCAATTGACGCGCCCACTCTAGTTTATGCAAGGTTGTTACAATTGTTAGAACAAGATGTTAACAAGCTGTAGACTTGGTTGATATTTGAGATGATTATAATCGCTTGGATAAAGTAGATGTTGTCACTAAAAGAAAACTCTTAATTTATTTGATTTAATTTAATTTTGTGCTTAATACATTTTGATCTAGTAAAATGATAAATTCGATGGAGAGACTGGTGGTTCAGGGCCAAATGGAAGGCAAGAGATCACGTGGCCGATCACCATCACCAACTCGCTGTACAGACCTGATCAAGAAAGCTACTGAGCCCACCATGGTCCGGTGTACTCGCAACGTCTCCAACCAGTAGAACTGGAAACAAATCGCTGAAACAGCAATCTTCGGTTAAGTCAATAACCCACCGAACAACTCTCCGTGTAGCTCGTCTGCGCAACCACCATCACTCTGACAAAAGTGGTTGGACTAAGAAGAGAAGGGAGAATGATACTCACACGACAAAATGCATTGTGTATATTTTTTTAATGCACGTATTGCAACAAATCATTCTATGGTCCTATTATAATTAATGTGTCTTTTAACAATTTGCTATGTTGGGTTTTTTCTTTAAAAAAAATATGTAGTTTTAGTTCCATTAACAGTTTTTACTTCAAATTATAGAATCAGCAACGGATTTAAATCCATGACAATAATGTTATTCTAAATATATAGTTTTATAAAAAAATAAACCTTTATGATAATGTAAAAAATGTATCGCGTTAAAGAAAATAGACCGTTTTGACTTTTGACTTTCACTTTGATTTTTATTTTTGGAGCCATTTGATAGGATGAATAGCAAAGATTTGAATCTTTCTAATTCGTTCAAGAAACAATTGATTTTGAGGAACAGAAAGGAAATTTCCAAAGGAAGGTCCTCCTACCAGACGGGTAATACTGGCCGTCGAATGACTTTGCTTCTGCGATGCAGGATTTTTAGGTAGGTACCTGGAATTATGTAAGAAATAAAACTCAAAAAAAAAAAAAATTGCGAATAACGTTTTTTTTTTACTTTTTTTACATATAACTAAACATAAAAAAGTCCCATAAAATCTGACCACTATAAGCTTCGTTCTACCTACTGAGTATTTTCTGTCTAATCGCAGGAAAAGGAGTTTTAAGAATCGTAGCGAGGTGGCGTTCTGCGGTTTCTGCCTACCATGCGATAAAGCCGTGAGTATGTATGCACTGGGCTTTAACACATTTGACCAAAACACAATATGCGACTGTTAATTATAAAGCCTCCAACACATTAGGATTATGAGCAAACGTGCGGCCCACATGAATTTCGAGATTTGTTTGTGTTTATACTTGAACTGTTTATATCCACCCTCATCAGTTAAATCAAACTATGTGTAATTACTTTACACGACCCGCCATTATTGTGTTATGTGCATGATATACGGATATGTGATTACGTCAATTAATGACACACGTAATATACATATTACGTTTATAAATGCTGTAGTTCGGAATCCGATTGTCTGAGTGTCTGCAAAATGAATAAAAATAAATTAAAATTTTAAAAAACCTCTGATACATGAAACCTTTAAAACCAAAAATAAGTTAATCCAAGCGTCGTCGCGTCGTAGCGTCGTGGTCCGCTTTGTTTTGTGCTGTACTAAGCGGTCTACTTAGCGGTCGGGGACTCTAGGACGCTTGGATTAATTTATTTTTGGTTTTTTAGAGGCTTTTGTGTCGGGGGTATTTTAAATTTTAAATTTAATTTTTATTTCATACTTTTTAAACTTAGATTGCTTTACCTTGGCCTGACTGTCCCTCTCTTGGGCATAGGCCTCCCCCATTGCTTCCACATTTTTAAAATAAAGAAATATAGTAACTGAAAAAAACGACAAAAAATTGAAAGTTTCCTGACAAAAAATCCGGTGGAATATGATTCAAAATAAGGAGCTGAATGCACCCTCACGGCAGTTACGTACACCCTGTATATTAAGTTAAATAAGAAAGAGTAGGTACCATTTAGAAATAATTTCAGCACCATCTGAGTTTCCCTATCTCACAGAACCAAGCAACGTCGCAGTCGAGCGCTTGTACACAAATATTAATTTAATCCATTTTGAAAGTAACCTTGTTGACACGTACGGTTCGTCGCGGAAGTATGCTTTAAAGGCAATTTAGAATCCATTAATAATATTCACTGACACGCTACACCGCAAGAGTGCAGATCGATACCCTCCCGGGTGATCACAATATTTTTTAAGTTTTTCGTTATTAAGGACTCGCGGGATTCTTCATGAAGTCATTCGAATTTTTTGCAACCATTTTATGCTCAGCGCTTCCGAGTGAAATTCAATCGTGAAAAAATTTGCAAAGAGGATTAATATAATAATTCGCAATTTTCCTAATTAATTAAATGGAACCTGTGGCGTATCGTGATGAAGTTTTTTTGACGTTGCAACTGATTATTTCTAGCAGATATACACTTTATGATTAGGTGAAAGAAAACACTTTGGGGAACTTTTAACAAACAATGTAAGACAGTCAGTCACACATGTCTGTGTCGCACTAGTGGGGACATTTTGGTGAGATCATCTAGCATAAGCATGCTTACCTTAAATCCGTAGTTACACTATCACAATGCTTAACTATTATTTTGCTTGACAGACAACGTAAGTATACATAGGCTGGCTCTTCCTTAACGAACATTTTCGATCCAAACAACACGAATAAAATAAAAATACCTCGATCTATACAAGCCTATTTAAACAAACAGTCGTCCAACAATTCATACGATACACCTGAAGTCCCACACTTCGAAACTGGGCTGTTTGCTCCCAATCCGGGGCGCAAACTGTCCCCTACCACAGATAAGACGAGAAGTGACTGCGAAGTTAGACCAACGGCTTCAGATTACGGTACGACACGACAGGCTTAGTACATAACATGTGTTTATCTGTAGTTTTCCTTAAGGTTAGTATGTGGAAATCGAGTGAATCGATGTCGGATTTCAAGTACATTAATGTTTGGGAATATTTTTTTTTTTTACATGCTAGGTGAAACACTTACTAGGAACACATGCTAGCAGCTTGTAAAACAGACTCGGCTACATTAAAACAGATGTTGATTTTATATAGTAGGAATTTATCACCCTCGTATTTTTAGGGTTCCGTACCTCGAAAGGGAAAAACGGAACCCTTATAGGATCACTTTGTTGTCCGTGTGAGAGAGCTGTGTAGAGCTGTGTAAAATCAAACTTCTAAGCCAACGCAATCAAAAGATACAGCCGTTTACGCCGCAAATTTCTGTAAATTTTTGACACACGAAAGGGAATCAAAACCTACAGGTACTTCCCGTTAACCCAGAATCTTGAAATTTGGCACGAAGCAACGTCTTATAGCACAGATAAAGGAAAAATTGCGAAAACCGTAATTTTTTTGTTACATCATATAATCAAAATATTTTTAATAATTTTAAACTTACTAACCCTTTCCACATGAACGCGTAAAGGTATTAAATTGAAATTCATATCAAACTCTCAAGTCTCTAATACCTTTAAGCTGTAAGAACATCAAACTTCTATGTCTACGCAATCAAAAGAAACAGCAATTTAAGCCGCATATTTTCAAACTCGCAACTACTCGCAAGGGAATCAAAACCTAAAGGGTACTTCCAGTTGACCTAGAATCTTGAAATTTGGCATGAAGCAATGTTTTATAGCACATATAAAGGAAAAATTCCGAAAACCTTAAATTTTTAGTAAAATCAAATATTTTTATCTATTCTCTTCAGTTAATTTTTTGTTTGTACGGAACCCTCAGTGCGCGAGTCCGACTCGTACTTGGCCGGTTTTTTTTTAATGTCTATAAAGGAAATTGACCAAAAGCAGTCTAGAAAAGTTGCACGTATGAAAACCAAATAAATATACAAATTATTTGCTTATTTTTTACAAGCTTTTCACTTCAGGTATTTTGTTTTCGTATCCGGATTTATGATTTTAAGATAAACAGTAAATTAACATAAAATCGATCCTAGATCGCCATCCCTAAGCCGGGCGCCTGCGGAAGCCGCCATTAATGTTTATGTGTCGATAGAGAATAGTCACCGCGATTTATCTCTCCACTTAAATAGTAATACTTACGGAAATTCGTCGGTGTATTTGTTTAAAACAACTTAGCGTGTTACATGTAACGACAGGACGATTTCATATTTAATTGTGTTTTATTACGCCAGGACGTTTTTGTGTTGTGTTTCTGAACTGACATAATTTTTACGTTATTTCCGAATTTGTTTAATTACTTTAAAACTCGGATACTTGCGTGAAAATGAACACTTTTATTTAACCGTTGTCTATAATAAATAAATATTTATTGTGTGTAAATAACATTGTCATCATCATCAGTTTAGCCTTTTTCCAATCAATCTTGGGGACGGCTTCCAGTCTAACCGGATGCAGCTGCACCAGTAGAGCACCAGTATTTTACATGAAGCGACTGCCTATCTGACCTCCACAACTCAGTAACTGGCAAATTCGATACCCCTTGGTAAGACTGGATGTCAGACTTTTGGCTTCTGACTACCCGTAACAACGGTCAAAGATCTACAAATGACACCCGGGATCAACGGCTTAACGTGCTTTCCGAGGCACGGAGGAAACTCGGTATGTAATTATGGTCACCCATCCACGGGCCAACCTCGGCAAGCACGGCTTAACCTTAAAGATCGACCCGTGCGGCTGTTACTAAACAAGGTAAGCCGCAAGCTCCTAATTAAAATTACATAGTATATAAAAAAATGATTTTCCAATATTACAAACCTTATGTTTGATCACGCAATTATTATGTATGTACTTTCATAAGTAAAATATTGTTCCATCAATTTCACCAAAGTTACAGCTCAAATTGTCAAAAAATCTAAGCAAAATGACGATCGTAAACAAATTAAATTACTTTCCCAAATCAAATTACCAAAACTAAATAATAATTTCCAAGTTTTCAACAAGTTATAAATAAAACAAGTCGAAATATTGAACAGTTAATACAAACAAAAGAACTATGCCAATGGTCTCAAGTGGCTTACTTGTACGGAGGCAAAATAAACACTAGAAAATAGTAAAATAAACTTAACTTTAATGGCATAGTACTTATTTTAATGGGACTATTCCCGTATGGGAATGATAACCTTGGTTGGGAGACCTATTTATGTTAGTGGTGCTCGCATTGCTTGAATCATTTTAAACAACACGTTCTTTGGTGGGATTATACTAGATAATAGCGCTGCTTTTATGAGAAGACTAAAACAAACTGTCGTTAGATGAAGAAAAATCTCTACATCGAGAGCAGCGGTGGCCCAGTGGTGGCAGCCCCGACTTACGAGCAGTAAGCCGTGGGTTCGAACCCAGGCAGGCGCACTTTGTGTAATTTATTTCCGCTTTCCGCACCGCTGCTCTCAAAAACGGTGAAGGAAAACATCGTGAAGAAACCGGCATGTCCTAGAACTAAAAATTCGAAGACATGAGACATCTACCAACCCGCACTGGGCCTTCGTGGTGGATTATACAGCCCATTCCCTCTCTAGAGAGTCTAGAGAGGAGGCCTGCGTCCCAGCAGTGGGAACATAATAGGCTGATGATGAATCTCTACATCTCCAAGACTCTTCAGCACATTTTTGGGATGAAACATTAAAACTAAATCTTTATAATGAACGTAAACATAGGTACGTATATGATTCCCTGGAAGTCGCTGAATACGGGAAGCTCAAGGCCAGTCGTCGATTTCCGAAACTGCTATGGTTCTAAATACAGAAAGATTTTTTTTAGTCTGTGTGTGTTCGAAGAAAGCTTAGTATTTTTATGAAAACACTAACTGTCCCGCGCAACTACGTCTGCGTCACATTTTCCCCGTTTTCGCAACATTTTTCATAGCTGCTTCGCTCCTATTAGTCGTAGCGTGATGATATATAACCTATAGCCTTTCTTGATAAATGGGCTATCTAGCACTGAAAGAATTTTTCAAATTGGATCAGAAGTTCCTGAGATTAGCGCGTTTAAGCAAACAAACAAACAAACTCTTCAGCTTTATTATTAGTAAGATATTAGTTTAGATAGATAAGTGGTTTCGAAACCATACACTAATTTACAGTCAGTATTGAAACTGGAATCAAACTTAAGACCAAACTGAGTTTATCTTTCTGCTGTTCTAAAATAGATAGGCTATAAATAGTCAGACTACATTATTCCAGTCTCCAAACCCATAAAAAGTTTTATTATCATTGCTTCCTCCGATGATATTAAAAGTTTTCATTGTTAGCTGTGTCCGCAGGTTTCGTTCCGACCACTACGTAGCCAGGAACATAATTTTATCGTCGGAAACACGCCATTAAGCTGCCGACACTGACTTTCTTGTGAATAAACAAATGTTAGGACAAGTTTCATCGTATTACCCAGTACTGACTGGGTTGTTGAGGTCAGATAGGCAGTCACACCTTGTAAAATACTGTTCTTCAGCTGCATCCCGACTGTAGCCAACCCGAACATAGATGGGAAAAGGGGGTCTTTCCCTGTCCTCCGATCGGAACTCCGATTGGTAGGAGGAGCGCAGATGATGATTATATCAAACTAGCTCATGCCCGCGGCTTCGCCCTCGTGGACTCTGTTAATTGTTCCGCGAGATCGTATTACCCGGGTTATCGTCTGTGTTAATCCAAGTTATAAAATGTTTATATGCCATACCAACACCCGTCCATCCATCTTCACAAATTTTTGCATTTGTAATGAAAGTGATAAGTAGACTTTAGTTTGTTATTAAATAAGCCGTGGGTTCAAACCCAGGCAGGCGCGTTACTTTGTTAATTTATTTCATCACCGCTGCTCTCAAAAACGGTGAAGGAAAACATCGTGAGGAAACCGGCATGTCCTAGAACTAAAAATTCGAAGACACATGACATCTAACAACCCGCACTAGGCCCGCGTGGTGGATTACAGCCCACTCCCTCTCATCCTCCTCTCATAGAGAGGCGGCTTGTATCCCAGCAGTGAAAACATTATAGGATTATGATGATGATGATGAATCCATAGTCAAATGTCTAATAATCCAGTACCTACATAAAGTTATCTATGTCCATGTTTAATTTAACTACAAAAATAGATAACTTTCACCTTTTTTTCCATCAAGGAGGCAAAAACCATAGAACGCCACCTGCCACGATCCTTATTTTTTTTTTTTACGTATGGTAAATCATCAAATGACTTCTTCCGCTCTGGGCGGAGCGGGAGGGAGTGTCAGACTTGTACTGACTTAAACCCATCCATGTTCCTTCTTCGCCCTTTGTGTTCCAGGGCCACGGTATCTCTTTCGAACAGTCCCGCAACCCTGGCAGGCATCGGCCCTCTCGGACCCCTTCCGGTTTGCTGACATCTCCTTGAGGCGCGCGTGGAACACGTACGCGCCGTCGACACGGCCTGTCGTCATGAGACGGACGGACGGTGAGCTAGCCCATTGCTCACCGTCTACAGGCTCGCGCCTACGGTGGCCGGGGGCCACTGGTTGCCCCCCTGCCACGATCCTTACGTACTAATTTGGCCTCGCCAACATTCATACCTACACATGGTCATACACGGACGCCGGTTGCAAGTACTACGCACCTGATCTTTTTGAAGAACCTCACAAATAAGGCCAGTTATGTCCTTTTAGGGCGTCCTACCCGACGTTGCCACTCAAATCTACCTTGTAGGTATCTCGTTCGTCAGGCCTGTGGACTGTGAGTAATGGGCTAGCTCACCGTCCGTCCGTCTTATGACGACAGGCCGTGTCGACGACGCGTTCATGTTCCTCGCGCGCCTCAAGGAGATGACAGCAAATCGGAAGCGGACCCCTTCCGATTTGCTGTCATCAGACGGCCGATGCTTGCCAGGGCTGCGGGACTGTTCGAAAGAGATACCGTGGCTCTGGAACCCAAAAGGACTAAAAAGGAACATGGATGGGTTTTAGTCAGTACAAGTCTGACACCCCCTTCCGCTTCGCCCAGAGCGGGAGCAGTTATTTGACGATTTCCCAACCGTAAAAAAAAGGTACCTTGTTCGTCGCCTTTCACTCATAAACTCATAATATTTGTTGTTTTAAAACAAAATCGAAGCTACAGTTAAATGAGAAATCAAAACAACAGCTACCCGAAACAGTCTGAAGCGCACTGAGAGAGGAACTCCTAAATACTCAAAGGCAAAAGTTACCCACCTACCCAATTTAATACCCTATCAGTTCCTATCAAGCATTACTGAACACTGCATTGTTCATTGTTGCTCTCTTTATGCAGCAACATTCTACAATAATTGGCAGGTAACAGGCGCGGAACGCCTTTTACGAAGTTTTAAAGTGACATTATATAAGTCAGTGAGTTTCAAAGTATACAGTGCGCGCGTCGTGTATGTTACGCCAATATGCTCAACTATTTGCAAGAAACTATGCAGTATGTGCTAGTCACTTTAAATTTGGAATGTATATGTTTTAAACTTTGTTCCTATCACATAGAGTACGTAAAGTTTTCGATGCAGATTTCGGTTTATTACCTTTTCATTTCGTTCTTTAATTTTTAATTTGGTGTGAGTCGCTTGTTTGCAATAAATATGTATAAAGATACATAAGTCACAAAATTAATGACAAAACAAAATTAATAAGTGAGTTACTTTCAAGTTATTATTTTACTATAAAGGGGCTTTTTAGGGTTCCGTAGCCAAATGGCAAAAAACGGAACCTTTATAGATTCGTCATGTCTGTCTGTCTGTCTGTCCGTCCGTATGTCACAGCCACTTTATTCCGAAACTATTAGGACTTCACAGCTGAAACTTGGTAGTTAGATGTATTCTGTGAACTGCTTTACGATTTTTGTACAAAAACCAAAAAAAATTGATTAAGGATCCCCTACACGGAACTGAAACTAAAAAAAAAAAAAAACATCAAACCTATACGTGCGGGGTGTCTATAGATAGGTCTCTAAAAATGACATTGAGGTTCTTAAAACCATATTTTTTCAAAGTCAATCGTTTGAAAGATAGACACTTCCAAAGTGGTAAAACGTGTATCCCCCCCCCCTCGAATTTCTAAAGTAAGGGGACAAAAATTCTGAAAAAAATATGGGCATGTAGAACGTAAAAAAAACTTTCAACGAAAATTGTTTTGAATAAGATTTGATATCTGGAGAGAGGGCGCTGCAGTGCGTCAATATAGATCAGCTGCGTACATTAAAAATCTTTAAAAATAGTTCAAGTGAATAATTAACAACAAATAGTACACCAAGTGATAGCGTTAACAGACCTGCAAAGGTTCGTGTTGAAGGACAAAAGTATTGTGAGAGAAAACTGAAGAAATCCCGATATTGCACGGAGAAACGGAAACTTTTTAAACCAGTGCAAGACTAAATGGCTGCATTTAACGGATCGTCAGTCATCAAGAAAAAGCTGTGATAACTGTCCTCTAACTTCTAACACCACAAAAAGGTACGATAAAGACCCATCCTACTGTGTATTTTTACAACATAATTATCAGTCTAGAATCCAAAAAGTGCAAATCATTTAACACAACCTTATCTGGTAAAAGCGCCATCTATCGCCTAGACCAAAAACCATCATAGGCGACAGTGACTGTCCACATACGGTTCACTGAACATCGATTTTGAAAGATAGACAGTGGCATCTAATCCGCTAGAGGGCGTTACAAGTATCCAATATCCAAAATGTCACGATTGTTGTGCGCAGGTTGTCAACAAGATTTATCTAACAACAAACATGTGATTTGTTCTTTGTGCAAAGGCGCGTACGATCTAGAATGTGCCAACATCCCGACCGACCGTTTTAAAGAAATTACGGCATCAAAGGGCATTAATACTTGGAAGTGTCAAGCATGTCTATGTAAAGTACCCAAAAAAGGGAACATAGAAACCCCAATCCGTCAACGAGAACGCGACCTCCAATCAATAACTTCATCACCAGAAGTAAATAACGTCACGTTTAGAAAAACTACAAACAACACAATGAATAACACTACATGCTCAGCAGACCTTAGTATGTTGGGTGATACAATTTACACACAGGACGAAGCAAAAACATTTCAATCCGCTACACAAACCGAACTAACACTGCAAAACTTGAGTGAAATGATGATGTTACGCCTACGGGAAAACAACAAATCTATTATCACAGAATTACAAAATACAATCCAAATCGAAATAAACAAAGCCATTTCAAAATTAAGAGAAGATGTTGAGCGTGAAACGAATGAGTTAATGAGGCAAAACGAACAAAGAATAAGTGACATCCATGAAACAAACACTGCTTTAGAAAACCTAAGAATCGAAAACGAGAAACTAAAAATTGAAATAGAAAACCTAAAAACAAAATCCGCTAAGGTTCAGTTAAACCGAAGTTATTGCACAGAAAGTCATTTTAAAAAGATTGTTCTGTATGGTCTTGATGAATACTACAAGGAACCAGTCAACAATCTACACATGAGACTAATTGATTTGTTTCGTGAGATTATGAATGTCGACCTAATGGGCTACATAGAGGATACTCACAGAATAGGCAGATATAGCACTCAAAATCGTCCACTAGTGATTGAATTACTGAGCAAAAGAATGGCTTCGTATGTAAAAGAAAACAGACACCTCTTCCAAGGCACCGGACTATTTTTATCTGAATTTCTGGATAATAATGCGCGAAGGGAAAGGAAACTAATGCGCGAAGAAATGCTTAAAGCAAGAAGCAAAGGGTTACATGCAATAATTCGTAACAATCAATTGATGATAGAAGGAAAGATCATAACTATAGAAAACGAGACACCCAAAAACCGAATAAGCATAAATAGGAGCGAAGACAATGAAGACCAAGTAACTTCACAAGATAGAAACAATTACTTTCAAAGCTACAATAACACAGAACACCAAAACAAGTCATTTCGTAAACAAAGACCAACAATTTAAAATTCTATTTCAAAACATCCAGAGCCTTTTTAACAAACAACACATACTTGAAGCCTTCATGGAACAAACACCTAAGTACTATGCTATATGTTTAACAGAATCGTGGTTATCACAAGAAAAAATGGATATAATACAATTTAGCGGCTACAAATTTGCATCCTCTTACTGCCGGACAACTCGAACAGGCGGTGGAGTTTGCATCCTTTTACAGGAACACATTGAATGCCTGGATAGAAGTGATATCACAGAATTTTCAATTGAACATGTTATAGAAATATGTGCAACAGAATTAGTAAAAGAAAAACTGTTATTGATAACTATTTATTGGAATAAAAAACAAGAAGATATATTTTATAAACAATTACAGCAAATATTAACTTATATAAATAAAAAATACTTTAAACTAAATATAATTATAGGAGGGGACTTAAATATAAACATTTTAGAAAATAATTTGAAAACAAATAAATTTTTAGATCTCATGCTAGAATATAAGTTCAATCAACAAATAAAATCACCAACACGAATTACTCAAACTTCATCAACATGCCTAGACTTAATTTTTACAAATTTTAATATGAAACTGCATTCAACAGTAGAGGAGTTAGGTTTCTCAGATCACTGTGGTACCATCATACATTTAACTTTGCCTCAACAAACTAAACAAACTATCTGGTATATCAAAAAAAGGTTATACAATTACAAAAACACCCAACTTTTTAAATCTAAATTAAATGAATTGAATTGGAACGAAATAATAAAAACAACTAAAAACCTAAACGAAAACTATACAGCATTTAACGACACATTAACTAAAATATTAAACCAATGTATACCTAAAGTGAAAATAAAATTAAAAACAAATTATAAAAAGTACTGGCTAACCCCAGGCATCAAACTTTCATGTAAAAATAAAAGGCTTGAAAAGATACTTACAATTAAAACTAATAACCCGCTAATCAAAACCAACTATAAAAAATACGAAAAAACACTGAAAAAAACCGTTTTAGCTGCAAAGAAATTGCAATATATAAATCAAATGAAAAAATCTAATAATAAAGTCAAAACTATGTGGAGTATTATAAATGAAAGAACAAATAAGAAATTAAAAAGGGATAAAAATAACATTAAATTACAAATAAATAATTTAAACATCACTGAACCAAAGGAAATAGCAAACGTTTTTAATAATTTCTTTGCGTCCATTGGTAGCAGTAAAACACCTGGCAATGAGCCGACAGGCGCCCCAGTGCTTGAGCCCACTGAAAACACGATGTTTCTCAGCCCAGTAGACCCCGGCGAAATAAACACACTATTAAAAAGCTTAAAAAACAAAAAAAGTCATGGAATGGACGAGTTGCCACCAATGTTAATACGTCAGTGTGCAAACGAACTTACGTTACCGTTCTATTTGCTAGTACAACAGTCTTTCGAAGAAGCCACTTTCCCGGATTACCTTAAGAAAGCACTCATAAAACCTATCTACAAAAAAAGCTCGAAAACAGATCCAAGCAATTACCGCCCAATAGCTCTTTTACCAACCGCCTCCAAAATTTTTGAGAAAGCAATGTGTAATCGTGTATACTCCTTCTGCGAAAAATACAAAATATTTAACGAATGCCAAAACGGCTTTCGTAGAAACCGCTCCACTATTCTAGCAATTTATAAATACATGCAGGAAGCTTTAAATATAATAAATGACAAAAAATACGCCGTAGGTATACTGTTAGATATGACCAAAGCTTACGATAAAGTGCAATATGACATCTTACTGACTAAATTACATGGCATAGGGATCCGCGGAAAAACTCACGAATGGTTTAAATCCTATCTAACAAATAGAGAACACCAGGTTGAAATAGATTTTTATAATGAAAATACCAAAGAAATACAGAATATTCGGTCTGATAGTATAACAATTAACGCATCTATTCCCCAAGGGAGTGTAGTTGGATGTCTCCTATTTCTTATCTACATAAATGACCTACCGAAAACCATAGAAAAGCCATGCGTCTTGTTTGCTGACGATATTTCACTTATTACTTCATGCCGTAACAATGATGGCTTGAGCGAGGACCTAACCACTACATTAAATAAAACCATATCCTGGATGAATAACCATAACCTCGAAATCAATTTCTCTAAAACTAAAATAATGTCCTTCCACCCCCGACAAAAAACTCCACTAGTAATAAACTTCAGCTACAACGGCACCACAATAGAAGTCGTTCAAGAATTTACTCTACTTGGCCTTTCCATAGATACAAACATAAATTGGAAATCTCACATTAAAAAAATTAGATCTAAGTTGTCCAAATTTGCATACGCCCTTCGTGAAGTCAAAAAGACTACCAACCTTAAAACCGCACTTGTTACCTATTATGCCTATGCATATGCGTGGCTCAGTTACGGCGTGATATTGTGGGGAAACAGCACAGACGCACCGACACTTTTCACACTACAAAAAAGACTAATAAGAATATTAGTAAATATAGAAGACACCGACAGCTGTAAACCTTATTTTCAAGAACATAAAATATTAACCCTCCCCTGCCTATACATACTAGAAATTTGCAAATTTGTCCGAAAGTACCCACACTTTTACACTACACGAGAAAATATACAGTCAAGATACACATTACGTCACAAAAATAGGCTAAACCTACCGAGCTCTAAGCTAAAAATGCACTCAACAAGTGCCCTAGCCATGTCAATGAAAATTTATAATAAATTACCCGAAATTATTAAAAATGAGCAAAAATTTAATTCATTCATAAATAAATTACAACATTTTTTATTATATAAATGCTATTATACTATTAATGAATACCTAAATGACAAATTTTAAATTAATATGACTAACAAAATTTCGTTTTTTTTAATTAATCTTCTATTTTTTTTTTTTTTTTTTTTTTTTAATTTATTGTTACATTTGTATACCTACTAATTAATAAGATTAAAGCCCTCTCCCAGTCTCCTACTTTGCTGTGCCCTTACAGGGTCCATATTTATGTACCTAGCTTTAAGCCCTTTGTAACATCTTTTTCACAATATGGAATGCAAAATAAATGAATATGAATATGAATATGAATATCTAGTTTTTGAGATATGTGACTTTTTCACTAAACTGCAGCAGTAACTTTGTTTTTCATTAACTTACTATGAAAAACAAATTTAATTTTGCGGTTGAGTGGAAGTTTACTAATGAATGATCGTTCAATATATTGTTATTATATTGTTTGGGGCTATGGAACCCTGTGTGCGAGTAAGACTCGCACTTGGCCCGTTTTTTATCATCTTTACTCGCGTTAGGGCCAGAAATTATTACACTGGAACGAACTAACGGAATGAAAAGTTTCACGAGCGCCTCCCAACCCAAGTCATGATCTATCTAATTGACAACATCCTAATTCGTTTAGCCATTAAGACATGAAACCTAACATACCGACAAAAAGTGGTACTTCTAAAAGGGACAACGTTAGTATTCAGATTTAATTGGTTAGTAACACGATAAAGTTCTACGACAAAGTAACGTAATAAGCCAGCGTGATTCAAACTTTTTCCATGAAACATATTTTCATCGTTTCCGTGTCAACATCAAATACATGAAAACTAATAGCTTACTTAAGGGTTTTCTTTAACGAGATAGATACGAGAACACGTTTGAGTTGTATAGCGTAAGTAAAGAAAGCTTAAATAAATACTTTTCTTTCTTTTTTTGTAATATCTTTAACACTCTCTGTTAATATCTTCTATGATCTTCCTCCGTAACCGTTTTTCAGATGTGGTTAATAGTTTCCATGCAACTTTGTCAAGTATATGTAGTCGTAAAACTTATTCAGCCAAACACCGCAGTTCTTAATGGTTAAACTACAAATCTGCGTATCCCTTTAAAACCTCAAAAAATATTCTTTAACGTACAGAGTAACTTTAATGTCTTGTGGTAAATATCCAACTTATTGAATTTAAAAATATCGTCTTACGTGACGTGGCGCTAAGAAAGTTAACCTCAAGAGTTACGCTGTACCTACGGACTTCAAAGTAGGTGTCACTTTTATGAGTAGGTAGATAGGTGAATAGAGACAACAGCGTAACGCAGCTAACAGCTGATAGATCAGAAACGCACGTGCGTGCAAACTTCATACGGCTGTTGTGTTTTTGCGATCAAAGTGAATGAGTTTTAAAAAAAAATGTTTCTTTGGGAAAGTTGTTTGTTATCCTGACTAGAATCACGTGTTTAAGTATCGGTCACTAATTACCAGTCACCCTATATGGTGCTATCACAAATATGATATATAAATTAACCATGAGTAACCAAACCAAATCAAACTCCCTTAATTTACGTATGACATCAAACCAAAGTATTCAATCTGGATTTATTTGTAACTGAACCAAACAAAACACCACAGCGCATTCTCGTAAACCATAAAGTAAAATCTGAATTCATTTTCTTAAACATTGTAACTATTTTAAATGTTTATAAACAGTGTTAATCAGTACAAAATTGATGTTATTCAACGAGTTGTTAAACTTCGATGTAACAGTTTCATGAACTATGTGTAAAGGCATTGCGATGGATGTTACAAGAGAACACGAAGTGCAGGAGACATGGATGGCTGTTACACCGTCGTGTAATTAAATTAAATTAAATTAAAATTCATTTATTTCGGACAACGAGGATCCATATTTTGTTAGTAATACAAACTGCTTATATTCTAGTGTTAGTAAAAGTGATTTAAAAATAAAATCTATTTTTGTGAAAGGATGACAAGGCAGGAAAATATAGTTCCTACCTTATCACCCTCCGCACAAAACACCTGATATCCGGAGTATAGCTCTCCGCCACAGCTCTCAGGATATAGTTGCGACTACTCCGCACTCTGCATAGCAGCGAAGCCGTTTTTTTTCGTATTATGGCTTGAAAGCCATCTGTGTGGGCCACAGCAAACATTTCCGAGGCACTACAGAAACGGGGCAGTCGCAACAACATCCTGAAAGTATTATTATATTGAACGCGCAGGACATCCAGCGATCTCTTAGTGTAGTTGACCCATAGATTGCCCGTGTAAAAACTCTGACAGTAGGCCTTAAAAAGGGTAATTTTGACTAGGTCAGAGCACCGAGCAAATCTACGGACCAACATGTTACCTCTGACCGCCAGTGCCCTACGCTCCCTCTCAATGTCTATATCATCCTTAAGGTCGTCAGTGATGAAATGTCCAAGGTACCTGAACTTAGACACTCTATTTAAAAGGAGCCCATTCAGCCTAATAAGTTCTGGTACAGCGTCTGGACACCTACCTGCGGCCTTAAAGATCATATATTCACTCTTAGTGACATTATAAATAAGTCCATGTGAAGCAGCATAAGTCTCACAGACTCTGAGCAATCCCCTGATTGCCCCAGCAGTCGGGCCCAGCAGCACCATGTCATCCGCGTAGCTGATGTTATTGACGCTCACCCCATTTATTCGACATCCGACAGTCATGCTGCTGAGCTCGGTGATGAGGCCATCAACATATAGATTAAAGAGCCTAGGGGATGACAAACCCCCCTGTCTCACACCGCATTCTAATCCATATGCCGGAGAGAGTGTATCAGACCACTTTACTTGGTTTTGTTGATTGGCATACCAGTATTGGAAGATTTTCAGTATTTCAGCAGGGGTACCCCTGTCCCTCAACTTGTCC
Source organism: Cerastis leucographa (assembly GCA_963082945.1). Classification (NCBI taxonomy): domain Eukaryota; kingdom Metazoa; phylum Arthropoda; class Insecta; order Lepidoptera; family Noctuidae; genus Cerastis; species Cerastis leucographa. The sequence continues at coordinate 8,587,445 of OY720382.1, forward strand.
CAAAGCACCTTATAGGAAACGAGATCGAAGGCCTTCGAGAAGTCGAGGAAACAGGCGTACACGGGCGTCTTACGGTCAGTATAATATTGAACAGTATGCTTGAGACTCAAGATAGCAGTTTCAGTAGATAGCCCAGGCTGGAACCCGAACTGTGCTTCATGAAGGTTTAGAATTGTTTTCAAATATGAGTCAAGCATACTGTCCAACACCTTAGCCATGATTGTAGCCAGGGAAATAGGGCGATAATTCGCCTTATTCGATATATCCCCCACCCTGTTCTTAACGATGGGAACCACAAGCGTTTTCATAAAATTTTCCGGTAGGTACGAATGACTTATACACATCCTATAGAACAAAGACAAGACCCTCGGCATGTGGACTCCCGCAAATTTCAAATGCTCAATGCTGAGTCCATCATGACCTGGAGACTTGCCCCTGCTCATTCCCTGTATGACTCTCTTGACTTGTTTGGCAGAGAAGTGCACAAATGTCTCCTGAACCCGACAACAACACTCAGCCTCTGCAGAGGGAGCTGAGGGACCAAGGGGAGATTGCACCTGGAAATGTTTCATAAACAGTTTTGCAATATCCCCGTGATCACTCATCCCCTCCACACTCACAGCAAGACCAGGCCTAACGTCCAACTTGCCTGTGGATTTCCAGAATTTGCCAAAGTTCTTAGTAGCTCGTTGTTCTGCTAATATGTCCATTTTAATACGTTCTTGATTATTCTGACACCAATTCAAGCGACTTTTGAAAACTTTACGAGCCTCTCGCATTTGTTCAAAAACATAACCACACGTTGGTCGTTTATGTTCAATCCAGGTTTTAAATTTAAGCCTAGCCTCACTGTGCGCATCACGTACATGTTTATTCCAGCCACACAGAGATCTATATTTTCTGTGAGGCCTATATTCACTGGTCTCTTTAGATTGCATAGCTGCCTCACTAAGAACCTTCACAATCCGATCATACATTTTGTCTAAAATAAGTTTATGTTCAACCGAACCGCATGACCCACGACTGCACTCCGTAAATTCTTGGGGAAGGTCGATAGTACGCAGTTTACTATTACATAAAAGCCTGTACCTGTCAACTTCAGAACAGTTTCTTTCACCCCATACAATCGCACTACGGGGCACAGTCTGAGACACCAGTTTTGACCTTACCAAACTCAAATCACATTTCATATAGATGGGTAAATGATCAGAGTTATATACATCCTCTTTAATACATACATCTACAACAGTTTGCCAAGCCGATAAAGATACCACACAGTGATCGAGCCATCTTCTGCACCCATGCGCATCACTAATAAAAGTGTAGTGATTTTGCTCAGCACCTAAAAATTCTATATCGGCACACAGCCATGACTGGTCCGTACAAAAGTTCGTCAATTCATTATAAAAATTTTGTTTGGGGTGCGCGTTAAAATCGCCCAGTATAAACACATTTTCAACATCATAACTTACTACAATAGCATTTATCTCACTTAATACATCAGTAAAGATCGTCAAATTGTCTGATGAGTCTGTAGGCATGTAGACAGAAAAAACAAGAATGGAGCGCTCCCCCATAGCTGCCTTTATGGCCACAATCCGTTTACTAGTACAGTCCAAAACAGAGACAGACTCAAACATGCCTTTCCTCCAGAGAATGGCCACTCCCCCATACGGCCTTCCTATTAACGGTCCTACGGTTGTGTCAACCGCTGAGTTACCCGTAAATTCAAAGTCTTGACTTATGGTACCTAACATCAATATATCATGAGGAAGAAGCCATGTCTCTTGGAGGGCTACAATATCTGACCAAGCACAGATAGCTCGAATATCATCAACAGAGCGTTTTGCCGACTTACAATTAAAGCTCGTAAAAGTTGAGTAGTTAATAGTGTAACTTAACATATTAAAAACATTTAATCAACTTTAACTCTAGACTCTTGTCTGGTTCTATACATAAAATGTACAAACCGCCTAAAGGTAATGCCATCCGGCCACAACTGGTCATTTAGAAATACATCAACTTTATGTTTGGAAACAAATACCTTATAAGCGTTGTACCTTTTAAAAGACTTAATGTTCAATTTTTTCAAGGATACGCTCTCATTTGTTTTAGTCTTAATGTAGCTAATAATATCATTTTCTTGTGTTTCAGTACTAACGTTTGAAATCAACAATGGCACTTTAACATCGGCTGCCCGAAAATTAATATTAGGCTCAGCGGAAGCACGACCCCTCTGACTAACTAGCCTATTTTGTTTTGATGATTTGTATTGTACTAGCTTCCAATCCTTATCATGGTCCACTACCATTTGCTCACTATTCACATCAGATTTACACAAACTCGAATTCACTGCTTGTAGATCACTTGATACCGCACTAGTTCTTGTCGACACCGCCTTAGCAAACGTAACGATGGTAGGGGATTCGCTCGGCTCAGGCGTACACGTCGGCGCAGTGATTGGTTCACTCAAGGTCACGCCAGCCGCATTACTCGTTTCTGTCCCTGCACACGTCATGCTCTTGCGTGTGCTTCTTTTTGATGTCTCGATCTCGCTCACACCCTTGACAATCGCTGCGTCTATTTGTTTACATTTTTTCAAGTCACCGTCATTAGTGCAATCTATTACAATTGAAGACGGATTCACCCTCTCTGGGTCGTTGGCCTTTGTATCAGCTGTTAATTGCATTGACGATATCGGCACATACTGCAATCCTATAGGGCCACTATTATCTAAAATGGCACTATTCTCCAGACAAGCTCCTCGCCTTCTGTTTATATTAATATTAGGCGTATAGTAATTGTCCACTAATGATGCACATTTCATATTTTGCACCTCGAACTTAAGCGTATCAAATTTTTTAATAACCCGTTAATTTGATTAGACGCAACTATGTTACATCTATGAAAACGTTGACGAACGAGCCTCAACGATCAGAAAAGTTTTGGAATGGGTTTGCATGCACCTAAATCTAATAATATATGTCTACAATAGATGTAGAAAGACCTTCAACGAAGCTGAAAGGCCCTTGTAATCCCCACCATTGTGATATTTTTTTTGTTCTGAACAAGAAAGTTCCCAGGTCCAACAAGTTTGTTTTCTGTTATAGCTTTACTTGAAATACCACCATATCCCCGATACTATTTAATGCATTATCAGCACAATCTTTTGCGTGCGTTACATTTAACACTACAAGTATAAAACGATTTTTCATTGCAAAAAAAGACGTTTTATAGCAATATTCTTGCACATCTAAAACGCATATCTGCCATCAACTAAATCAACAAACATTTTTTATTTTATGTAAAACCTACTCCACAGTACCCTAAAAATAAAAACAAACAATACTACTAAATACGTCTGGCCAAATTCCCTCTCTCCCATTCTGTGACTCGTATCTTATTTTATAAAACCAGTAACACAATAGCATCACCTTTCGGATTCAAGTATCACTTCGGTGTAACAGGCACGCGTTGTTCATAACTCCATTGTATGCACCGGTTATGTTCCACAGCACACAACATTGTCGCGACGTCTCACTTGATTTGTGATAAAAGTGTGTCGTCGCATGCACTTACTATGAATGAGCGGTGAATGTGGCACGCTTGTTCGAACACTTATCGACGACGCTACAATGTTATGTCGCGATGTTTAAAATGCACTTTGGTTGTTGGTTTAATTTGTAAGGGACGTTGAAAATTTATTCATAAAAGCAAAAATCTATAAGTAATAACTAGATATTTTTAGGACGTGGGAAAATATCTCATGGAAACTTACTACAAAGATAAAAAGTATCCTTTGTCCTTCTCCAATGCATATCTGTGTGGGTCAAATATCCAAAACCGATCAGCAGTGTGAAAAGGTAACAGAGAGAGAGAGAGAGTTACTTTAACATTTCAAGTATTAGTATGGTCTCGGTGGTCTACTGATTGCCAGCGCGACTCCTGATCACGAGACAAACAATAATATTGAGGTCTTCTATCTGGAATTTCTCCGTACCAGCCACGGAGCCTGGCTTTGTTCCGGGAAATAGGCTCCTGCTCCTGGCGAATTGTGGGTGGTACTTTTAGGTAAACCTCTGTCTAGCATTTCAAGATTACTAGCATGATGTCATGTTTTATTAGTAGTATGGATTTTTTCAAAGTAAAAAGTTTTTAATTGGCTCTGGCTCAAACACTTTGTTGCTTTCGATTTTAGTATTTAAACTCTGTTCGTCCAACTAAAATGTAGTTTCCTTGAAGTCATAAGAATCATTCAAATTATTAATCGTTAGGCAGCTGGATCAAGGGCTTGATTCAGAGAGCGATACTCCTGGACACGGCTCGTATTGTTAGGAGGTTCCTTTCTCTGGAGCCCTGACCGCCGGTAGCTTGGACCCTGTTCCTGATACCGGTGGGCTACTATTTTTTTATATTTATTTTTTTAATATTATTTCATCATCATCATCAGCCTATAATGTACCCCCACTGCTGGGGCACAGGCCTCCTCTCTATGAGAGGGAGTGGGCTGTAATCCACCAAGCGGGCCCAGTGCGGGTTGGTGGAATATTATTTAATACAGAAATATTTAAATTGTAAATTATATGTATAGAAATAAATAAATGAGAATTCAAATACAATATCATACCCTTCTAGAAAATTGTATTGTAAGAAATACATTTCAGAGCGTCTTGTATTTTTCTTTTTACAGTGTGATTTTCGTGTTAGGTTATCAAGACTTTATCCTACATATCTACTGCAAAACTACTATTGGAGCTCTTGGCTAAATATTAACAGCCGACGCAGATCTATCATCAGGTTAAGCCGCGCTTGTCTAGGTTTTTCTGTGGATGGGTGACCACCCATTACATACTGAGTTTCCTCCGTGTCTCGTAAAACACGTTAAGCCGTTGGTCCCAGCTGACATTTAAAGATCTTTGCAAGGAACTTATATAGGTACTAACTGGAATTATGTACAAACAAAATGTCAATATCAAAAAACCGTTTAAAAATGAATTTTATCTCAAACGCGTAGAGTTCGTATTACTTTAATTAATACGAACTCTATGTCAAAGTGAGAAAAAACTGCAGAGCGAGATACGAGGGTGGATTGTGTCTTGTTCAGTAAAAGAAAATTAAAAGTAAATAGAAATCACGTTGTTAGCTAAACTAGCGCATAAATCGAAACGGGACTTATTCAAATTCTAAATATAAAAATAATAATTTCTTTCAAAATTGTATTATACAGGGTGTAACGGAAAGGGTATATACATCCTTAAGGGTGTGCTACAGACCATCAAACTGAACATGTTTCTCATCATAAAACAGGTTTTTCAGCAAAAAAAAAATCTGCTGCCCCATAGAAAATTACAATACCTATTCGACCCAAATGTATCGGCAGCTGATATTTTTTTTTGCTGCAAATTTTTTTTTATGTTGATAAACATGTTCAGTTTGATGGTCTGTAGCACACTCTTAAGGATGTATATACCCTTTCCGTTACACCCTGTATATAGTATACATAATTCCACACTTAAAATATGGCAAAATTGTGTTGTGTAAAGGGTTGTAATAGTGAGGGGTTTGCTGGATGTAGTATTTATTTTATCAGGTAAATTCTTTTGACTTTGCAGTTAACAAATTACGATGAGGGTGACAATGCTCTAAATTTATAAACGGGGATCATGAAAATATTGTAAAGAATACGCCTTTGACGTGAATGAACTTCTAGCGGGTGCCAACAAGTTAAAACACAATAATAACTGTCAACAAAATTTTAGTACAAAATAATGGATACCCTATTAGAAAAAGATGGCATCCACTCTTGAAGTTTTTCGCTAAGAACGCTTTTGCTCGTACTCATTCCAGTTAGTATATAACTTCCTTGGATCTTTGACAGTCGTGACAGTTAGTCAGTGTCCCGAAAGTCTAACCAAGGAGTATCGTATGACCCAGTACTAACTGGGTTGTGGAGGTCAGTTAAGCAGTCGCTCCATGTAAAATACTGGTATTCAGCTGCATCCAGTTAGACTGGAAGCCGACCCCAACATATTTGGGAAAAGGCTAGACAGATGATGATAACTACTATGTATGTACTAATAACAATGTGATGCAATAGCCCATCCAAAATTGGCAAGCCAAGCGTTATTCCCTTACCGCAACTATTAATTGAAGCGGTCTGATGTTAATACGGTTCATGTTTAAGCAGTGGGCGTTACCGCACTGCTGACATAATTAGTTAGATAATACCTTATGACAGCAAATACCCAGTAACTGGGTTGTGGAGGTCTCATAGGCAGCCGTTTCATGTAAAATACTGGTATTCAGCTGCATTCAAAGACCATAATACTATGCTAGACCAGTTTAAGGTCGAAGTTTTTATAACAACATGAAATTTACTGTAACTCAGCTCAACTTTGTTTGGTTCTACAAGTCTATGGCATTAACTAACTTAAATATATTTTTTTAACTTTACTTTACTGACTTAAATATATTTCTTTAAACCTAGAAAGAAAAACGCATAAAGTAGGTATTGACTAGGGCATACAAAACCGGTTTTCGGTTCAATAGTAAAACCCGGGGAACACCCATATTCTAAGAGCCTTCCCAAATCGGTTTTTGAATAAATTCGACCTTTTGTTGCCATGACAACAGTGGAAAGCACCCACCAAATCGTATTCCTATAATTTCTTGGCCGCAATTGGCGGATCTTTAAATAAAATACTTCCTCTAGCTAGCTATCTTTATCAAATCCATAGTAGCATTCCGCTTCAATTAATGCTAAAGATGTCATATGTCACTTTAATCAATGTTAAAGATGTATATAATTTTCAAATAAAAGCTCACCATCATAAAGTTTTAATACAGTTACCAAAATTATTGAAAACGATAAATAACTATAATTATTACAATAAAATAAAATAAAATAAAATGTTTTCCGCGACTTCAACTTTGACAGAGGAAAAGTAAGCGTTTAAAATATTTCAATTTATAAACAGGGCGGAATGTAGGCGTGGTTAGTCCGACTGTAGTTCAGTTCATGACTAAGAATACCAGTATAAATGATCCTTGAAACGTACCTGACAGTATTAACAATTGTTAATGGTCGTTCGAATTGGTAAATGGCGTGATTTTACTACATGTATAAACGCATTATATCACACTAGTTTTTGCACGCGTAGTGGTCGAAAATAATTTCACAGGATCGTACTACTGGAACAGAATTTTCTAACTAAGGTCATGGTCATCTTTTTGTGTGCCATTTCGTCGAAATTCGTTCAGCCGTTAGCCGTTAAAAGGTACTTACAGACAGACAGACAGACCGACAGTTACTTTCGAATTTATAATATTAAATAGTATGGATAGTTACAAGATATATAAATAAAATACATAAAAAATATTTATTAGTAAATTCAATTGTGCCTGAATATGGTAAATTTAACTAAATTAGCAAAACTGTAACCTAACAGTGTGTTTAAGTAATCGTGATTGTGTAAACACTACATTTTGATCGTAATCCAATAGTTTACTTAATTTTGCATTTAGATTCGGTTTCCGCTAAACGCTATGCTGCCACATTTATTGTGCAAACCATCTGTCCATGCAATTAACAGCCGGATTCTCTGTTCTCCGATCATTATAATCTCTTCAAAGTTAATCTGAATCGGTCACTTCACGGCAGGCGTGCTCCATCTAACGCCGCATCATTGGTTAACATCAGGCAGTTGCGGTCACGCACAAGCCTATTTAGTGAAAAAAACCCTGTTGACAAAGGTCCTACTCTAAAGTGATCTGTACTGATTACAGTTAACTTTATCGATGAAAAACAACAATTATAACTCGAATCAATCATTTCTAGACCTTTGACATAACGGGTAGTCAAAGTCTCCAGTTTTACCACAGGATATCGTGTCTCACAGTAAAAGTATTTTTGAGATCTGATAGGCAGTGACTCTATTGAAAATACTAGTATTTCAACTGCAACTACTTAGTCGACCACAGTTGGGAAAAGACTAGGCAGATAATTAATAGAAAATATTGAAGAGGCTGATCAAAACTTTCCGATATAATTATCAACTTTGACTTTGATAAGTAATCGTTAATTAATAAACAATTCTGAATTTTAAAAAAATGTTAACAATTTTATTTAGTTTTGCAGTTTTTTGATCTGGGTATAATTAATTATATTTTCAAGTAAATAATAAGGTTATTAATCAGATTATGCAATTTACTTTTATCAATTAAATAAGATTCTTATGATGCCTAAAATCGACCCGTAAGAGGTGACAAAAGAGAGGTTGGGTCAGCAATAAGGAAACCATGGAGATTACTGGGCGTTTGAGGGTGGCCCTTGATAGTATTTAAGGGGCAATAACCCAACGCGTAAAGTGACCGAACGGCGAGTGGTAGGTTGCACAATTGACGTGAACTTAGTTCTGGCAAAAGTCAAACAGAGCACAACATTTAGCTTAGTAGTAGTAGTTAAGAGAAAACAACAGAAAATCCTAACTAATATTATAAATGCGAAAGTAACTTTGTTTGTTACCTTTTCACGACTAAACGGCTGATCGGATCTTAATGAAATTTGGTAAGAAGATAGATTTCAACCTGAGGAAAATGTGACGCAGACGAAGTTGCTCGGGACAGCTAGTTTGATATATGCAAACATCACTTGTACTATTTTTTCAACAGTTGCCTGTGAAATGTGAATATTGAGTTATTTTGTTAATATGTGGAAAATTTAGTGGGCTGCAATATTGTTAATATTTTGTGTTATCTTCCCCTGTTCCAACACATATTGTAGCTGTTTATTGTCCCTGAATAAATAAAAAAATTGAATTTAAAAAAACCGGCCATGTGCGAGTCGGACTCGCGCACGAAGGGATCCGTACCATTATTTATAAAAACCGGCCAAGTGTGAGTCGAACTCGCGCACGAAGTTTTTTTTTTTTTTTTGAATGGCATCTCGCAGTTCAACCTATGAGGTTGTCGTCTGCTTAACCGGACTATCCTGTGGGTGCCTTTAGAGTAAGGCCTCCAGCCAGGGCATAAAAACTTACAAACTAAGCGACTGCACGCTAAGGGCACCCCCTGTGGGGTACGAACCTCGGCTTAGGGCGTCGCTGGGGGAGGACTGCATGGGGACAGGCTGGATCTGAATGGTATCATTATTTAGGGGCTGATTTAAAACTACTGGCACAGCATCGCGGGCTGGCTCGAGCGAGGGTCGGGGAGGGCATGGACCGGGACGTCGCGACGGACCTCGACGGCGAGGTTGGAAAGACGGCGGTTTGAGTCGGAACTTTTTAAGAGTGCTAGTCTCTTTGCTACTCTCCTGGAGGAGGGTGATAGCATCATCTGGAGTGACAAGGGTATGCCTAGGACGGCGTACTGTACTAATGCGCGAGGGTTCGTAACGGGCGGCCGCTGCGATCAGAGGATTACGGTGTTTAATGGCGTTATCGAAGAAACGCTTCGAAAGACGTTTCATAAACTGAAGGACGGTGGGCATTCTAAGGTCTTCGTGTAGACGGTCATTACGGACATAAAAAGGGGCTCCCGTGACTCTACGTAAGAACCGGTTCTGTAAAATTTGCATCCTATGGATGTACTTAAGCTTGGTGTGAGCGTACACGACACAAGCGTACGTCATAATGGGGCGGATCACCGCGGTATAAAGGCGCAACTTGCACTTGAGTGACAACTTGCTTTTTGCCGAAATCATGAAATGAAGCCTACCCATAGCAAACGCAGCTCGGTCGCGAGCTGCTTTGATGTGCGCCGCGAAAGACAAGTGGTTGTCAAGTATGACTCCTAAGTACTTGGCTTGCTTCTCCCAAGGGATAGGCTTACCGTACATAGTGATCGGGCTGATCGCGCACGAAGGGTTCCGTACCATTATTTATAAAAACGAGCAGCATCAACAGAAATACATAATCTCTAGAAATTTCAACTGGCTACCTATCACGGTTCATGAGATACAGCCTGGTGACAGACGGACGGACGGACAGTGAAGTCTCAGTAATAGGGTTCCGTTTGACCCTTTGGGTACTGAATCTCAGGGGGTTCCCCCTTAAATATTTATTTTATTCTGTTTCTAGTATTTGTTGTTATAGCGGCAACAGAAATACATAATCTGTAGAAATTTCAACTATCACGGCTCATGAGATACAGCCTGGTGACAGACGGACGGATCGACGGACAGCGAACTCTCAGTAATAGGGTCCCGTTTGACCATTGGGTACGGAACCCTAAAAAAGCCATATTGCAGCAGTTTCCTACAAAACTACAATACCTACACGGTCAAAATATATGGAACAGTTGTTTTTTTTTTTTCATTTCCGATGACAAATTTCTATTTGGGGAGAATGGTTTAGTGTTTACGTCGTAACCGTTTTAGCGTCAGTGTCGTATCCACCCTGTACAACACATATAAATCCACGATGTTAATGGCCTTTAATTTATACAACGCTGACATATTAGTCGGGCCATGTTAACGCGATACTGGCGTGCAACGCTTGAAAAACTAATCTGAAATGCAGACTAACTAAACTCCGTTTCACGAACGACATGTCCTAGAATAATTAGCATTTTGTCAGTCGTGGTAGAAGAAGTGAAATCGGAACTATGTAAATTAATGATGTGTTGAGTTTTTGTAATTTATTGTTTCCAATAATTTGTTTTTTTTTTTTTTAAATAAAATATGGAATTAGAGAACTATTTATTTGCTGCAAAGAATATGAATGTTTATGTTTAATTAAATTCCTTGTTTTGTTATTTAAATTATTATTTTATTTTCAGTACATATTGTGATATTTATGGTATTTGATTTTTTTTTTTTGTTTTGTTGAAGTTTTTATGATTTATGGATATTCTTTTTGTCTGACTAATTAAATGAAATGAATATGGTACAAATAACATTGTATTAGAAAAAGATGTTTTACTATGTTCGACGAAGTATTCAGCTGTTTTTTAATTTGTGCGTTATCGTAGCAATACACTCTTCAATGATTAAAAACTTCGAATACCTTGAAAGTTATTTACTTTCCCTTACAAAACCATTAAATAACCTGCTTGGTCATTTCTTTATGTTTTGAAATCCTAATTTGCTCGTAGTCTATGGATTGTATCCTCTATCTATAAACAATTTGAGATATCAGATTACTGAAGTTATTGTTTTAGCAACACATATATATACAAGAAGATTGACAAGAGATAATAAGGTAATCAATTAAAAATTGATTTTAATTTATGTTTTAATATATTATCTAGGTAGGTAAAATGTTCGTTTCATAATCTTAATTCATGTAGAAACAGCTACATGTTCAGACTGTGGCTATAAAGTTAGCCCCTAATTAAACTGTCTGGCTCCAACTTTACTCACATTTTCAAACATTAGTAATATAACTTCGCAACTAAATATAGAAGTCATTACTTACCTCCCCTTTATGACGAAGCATTTAAGTAGGTTACCGTGTGCACTATTCAGTCACTGGGCTCCTCTAATGTCACTGAACATTGTTTCATTAAAAAAAAAACACATAAAAATATTACTCTACATTTTCATAACACTACAGACCTATTCAAAACTATAACCATAAACTATATTAATTTTAACAATCGAACTAAGTTATCACGCGACTCGTAGACCAAGCTACGGCGTAGCACCGCTACGGCGTAGGCGTCCGTACGCTTACAACGATCGCGTCGAACTGAATGAGTTTCCACAAGCATTCCTTTTAGTAGGCTTTTAAGTACTTATTTTCTATTTGACTCAAGTAATGAAATTTACTTATGGGAAATTCGTAAATGACTAATCTGCGTTTGACAGATCTAGGAAACATACCTTGGATCTGGTAACTTTTGGCTTACAAATAGATAATGTAGAAAGTTGAAAACGGGGGAATACGCTTTCAATATTTATTTTCAGAACTTCTTCATTTGATGTATTTCGGTCTAGAAACGTTTGAGGTCTTCTTTTGAATGTGAAAGTTTGGGATTACTCGTACAGGACTTTTGTAAACTGTGAGGAAACGTGATCAATTTTGAAACTAGCACGATTTCTCACAAAGTGTGGAAGGCATTTTGAGCCTTATTTGTTGCAGTTTAGAACTGAATTAAACTTGGTTTTGTCGGCAAGTTTTAACTTGAATAATATTATTAGGTTTATCACTTGAAAGTCAGCTATACAGTGCTATTTTATAAAAATAACTCTCGATTTTTTTTATTGTATTCAGACCGGGACTCTCTTGTGAGAAAGAACAGATTAACTAAGTTTTTGAGAAGCGATAAAACGGAAAGAACTACATATGGACCGAAGTAGTGTACTGCGATTTAAAAACAACAATAATTAAACAAAGTTCCTGGTGTTTACCTTTTATACACGGTGTAAATCACCTCATTACGAAGCCGTCAACCAAGCATTCTGTACATGAAACTAAGTAACTTTACGCAAAAAATATTGCTGGGAAACGACTTTTTTTTGGGGAGTGTAAAATCATGTTTTGTAGTAGAACTCAGTGTAACGCACTCAAAACATTGTGCTGATAGACGGATTGAATAGTACGGGAGTCGTGGAGGTGTTTAAAGTAAAATTTTACATTAAAAACTTGTATTTAAAAAAATACTTGTCAAAAAGTTGGAACTTTGACCCCTAATATCTCCGTAACTAGAAGGTTCCCAGGTATGGTGTAGAACAAAAAAAATATCGCAATGACAGGGAGAACCAGTGCCTTTCGGCTTCGTTAAGAGGTGTTTCACCCTTTATTTAATACCAAATTAACATATTTTTTTACAACAAAAGTAACGATAAAATTAAATGTATGAGCGCAAAAATGAATTAAACATTCTGTAAGTAAAAAGTAAGTCAGCCATTTGGAAAATTAACATTAAATTATAGACTAACGCAAAAGTCTATGCCCTAAAGCTCACACGCGGTTTAGTGCTAAAACTATAATCATCCATAATTTAGTTTATTAAGCGATAGAAAGACGAAAATGTTGGCTGAAATTGCGTGTCTACGAAGTTTCTAGTTTAGAGACTAAAGTACTTACTAATTAAATGCTAATTTGGGAAAAAGTTTTAGTTTTAGGCGAAAACGATTTTTGTAGCTTTATTTTCTTCTATAATTTAGTTTTATTCAATGACAAGGTTAAATAATTTTAGTTCATCGGTGTCAATCTAAACGGTTGCCAAAAAAAAATAAGAACGTGCTGTCCCGTCAAATTTTATAATGTAATTTGAGAATGCAAAACAACACCTTGTTTAAAATACATAAATAAAAACAAATCAATACCCATGAATAACCAACACGAGGGGACAATTATAATGTCATTATCAAAACTACTAACAAAAAAATAAGCATTACTCATACCTAATTTCCTAATTTATTATACTACAAGGTCATTTGCTTTAAACCCCGCTGAAAAAGATTACCCATGGTACATTTACAAGAATTTTAATTGACATAAATACAACTAGTTGTTTCCCGTGGTTCCACCTGCATACAATACTTGGCATAAGAAACTTGTACTTCAAAGTCAAAGTCGAATGATTTATTTTAATTAGACCATTTAAAGACACTAATAAATGTTAAACTTTGAAACAGAGGAAATATAGATAACCAGGCTTCGTTCCGGACACATTCCTTGTAATAAGTTCTTATACGTACCTAATGGTGAAATCAACGTCAGATAAATGTGATTTTTGTAATATTTCCGTTGATGATGTTTTATTGAGTGAGTGTGTCCGCAACGAAGAATTTAGATATAGATTAGATTTTAGGCTTAGGGAAATAGTTTACTGCAACAGTGTTCTGGTTGCGCCACTTTCTGACGCTAGAACACTTCACAGACTAGCTAAGATTTAGTTAAAGATTGTATTTATAGGTAAAATGTGTTAAACTAAGCAGGGTGGCATAATCGCATGTGCGACAAACAAAGCCTTTTTCAATGAATAAAAAGAACAGAGGGAATAGAAATTATTATATTTCTGATTGCCTTCATACCCTAGTGTGCAGTACTTACAAGTACTACAGTCGTACACACGGATCCATTAAGAGTTTACCCCCCTCAAAAGACATGTGCGTTCAAATCAATATTTGAAACTCAAACAAACAAACAAACGTCTACATTTACATCATTCGTTCTACAGTAGTTCCAGGATTGCGTGCCCGCTATATATTTTAAACTACGGCTTGTTTACGTGTAGTAGCGTGAGCCATGCTGGTCACGCACTGGCCATGCATGGCCAGTGACCGCGAACTCTAATTAATGTAATATTAGCTGACCGAAGTGGTCAAAGTTGAATTTAACTATAGTGGCATTAGGCACTCGAGGCTAAGTTAAGACTACTACAAGATATACCTAGGCTACTTCGCCACCATATTTAAGTTTTAGGGTTCTTTTAGAGAAATACAACAGGAAGAACTCGGCATGCCAATACATGTAGGATAATGTTTTAATAAGAACAACAATTTTCAGAATAGTGTCAAAATCACTTTGAAACGCTTTTACATTTCTCTTTAAAATTGATTTCGACATAAATCAAGACAGGGACAGTGTTTGGATGCGAAACGGTAACATGTTATATTATATCATTATAACTTTATTGCGTTTCGAGTTCGCGGTCACTGGCCATGCCATAGCGAACTCTAATTAATGTAATATTAGCTGACCGAAGTGGTCAAACTTGAATTTAACTATAGTGGCATTAGGCATTCGAGGCAACGAGAACATTACAGTCATGCATTCTGTAATGTTCTCGCTGCCTCGACTGCTTCGTTGGTTCATTGGTCACAAGCGCGACTGCTTATCATGTGGTCCTAGGTTCGATTTCCAGGGCAAAATGTTATTAGGTGTTTCCAACAGAAAGTTCTCAGTAGCAGCCACGAAGTCTGGATTCGTGCGCAGTTGATGGCAATATGCTCGTCCCCTTTTACATGGGACTTTTGGACATTAGTGGCGAAAAGTGGTTGTACTATTAGATACACCTCTGCCTATCCCCTGGAGAATTGCAGGCGTGATGTTATGTTATGTTCTCGCTACTGGGACACAGGTCTACTCTCCATGATGACAAGTGCATCTAGTGGGACCAGTGGAGGTTGACGGCTGTCACCATGTCATCGTATTTTTTGTTCTAACCCTACATTAATTTTGAACATACCGGTTTCCTCACGATGCCAATGACCTCGATCATTTTAATCACACGCAGCAAAGTAATTAAGTGTTACTTACATGCCTTGTTTCGAACCTACTCTAAACTCACATCGCAGCTTGTGCGGAATTCGCGTTAACAGTCAGTGCATCAGTGTCCCTGGCACGACACCGTTCATCTTATAAAAAGAATAATTCTTACCTCTCCGTTACTCACAATCGATCGAAGAAGGCGGTAAATACTTGGCACTCAATGCACCTCCTTCATGATGTATGATCCTTCCCAGATGATTCACGAGCAAAATGGCGTGCTTTAACAATCTATTTAAACGTAGCAAGCGAAATCTGAACGTAAACCTCTTTCACGTTACGATGTCGTAGCTTTGATGATGTTAGTTGAAATGCTCTTAGTTAACATTACTGATGAAATTTTCGAAGTCGCAGTCTACTGTTAGACTTAAACTGCGCCGCGACACCCAGCGCTACGCCTTCTGCATCCATCCTATCTTTCTTTCTTCATGGGCATCCAACTTGGATTGACATGTCGTCGATCATTTCTCTCAGGCATGATGGTTTCCTCACGATGTTTTCCTTTCCGAGTAATAATTTATATTATAACCACATGAATCCTACAAAATAGAGGTGCGTGTCTTGGGTTCGAACTCGAGACCTATGACTTGGCAGTCCTACGGTGACACTACTAAGCTATCACTGTTGTTGCAACCAGCATTTTATAGTCGCGTCATGATCATAAAATTAGCTATACAAGGTGTTGTTTTGAATCCTCGTCAAAATTCAAGAGGTTGTCCCAAAATACATAAAGAATCAATTAAAATTACGGTACCTAGTTAATTATTAATAAACGGTTTTTTTTGGTTGTTTAAGATTGTCAGTTTTTCAGAATAACCCCCTTAACATGGTTTAAGGAATAAGAAATTATCGAAAAAACGTTTAATATTGTTTTTATGTGTGGAAGCGCAGTTATAAGGCGAGAATCAGACGGGCCACGTTTAAAACACGGATGGTTCACACTTAACGATTTCCGTAAATAACAAAAAAAATAAAAATTACCTACCCATTTTATTATTGATTCGGGAAGAGAATCATTAGCATAGTAACCTCCTTGAATTTGACAAGGATGCAAAACAACACCTTGTATAGTATTTTTTCGAATCCAATGCTCGTGCAGTCGCAAGAAGTAATAAAATGTAAATAAATATTTTATATGCTAACCATATTTTTTCAGGGTGTTCGTGTACTTAGTTAGTGTTGCTTAGTTTCGATTATAAAGTAAACAGAGAGCGCTAAACAAATTAACATCGCGAACTTGATGTTAAATAAGCAGCACAATTTCAAACAATAATAATTTAAATAAATCTAAAATATTATGTTTCATTCGTTTGAAGTTTACAATTATTATTTATCACATTAGCACACCATTTCAATAAATGAAAATGTTTTGAAAGTAAATTAACATTCTAAAATTAATTACTGGGTATTTACTTGATAAACGGCAAAGTATAATAGAATATCAATCTGAATTTACCAACAATTTAATTAATGTAGAAGCAACATTAATGTATGCACTAATAATTAATTTAAGAACAAACAGTTCTAGTCGGTATTTTTAGTGTGGTTTTATCACACACAAAGAACATCGTAAGTAAACCGAAGACATGTAAAATTTAAAGCTCATTTTCGCTCACAATAAATGTTATAGTTAAAACAAAAAAACACGCTTTCTCATATGAGCTGAGCTGAGAAGATTCAGCAATCACTTTCATTTGATATCCTGGGAATGCATAAAAAATAACTAGTCCGCCATCTTGGAGTCCGCCATGTTGAATTTAGAATGACGTCACTTAGCCAATCATGCATTGTCATCAAAACTGCATATGTGTGCATTTCTGCTCAATTGGAAACGGGGAAGTGGGTCATATTTAAACTACTTAAAATATAAAGGTGAAGCTAATAAATGCGTGTTAAAAAGGTGCCTTGTGTCCTATCAGTTGCAACATTACAGGCTAATTATTTAAAGCCATAAAATATTAAAACCAAAAATATACACTTCCCAAAACTGAAAGCCCTAAATTAATAACAAAAAAGTAATGCTTCCCGTTATGTGATACAGTCACGAATATTTTACCATAATTGCTGCCATAGAAGTCATGTTCAGTCTGACTATTCGTGACAAATAACTGAACACTTATAAAAGGCCTAATTGGATAGTTTCATTTGTATGGTGCCTAATAACCAACCTATGAATCAGTGGAGTTAATTTGGAAAAATATCGTAGAAAATTAGGCTTAATCTAGTTGGATCAAGGGCGATAATACATTAACCTTTCAAGCACTACCCTTTCAAGCGCCGACTAATGAGACACAACAGAATTTATTTATTGCAAAACTCCATAGATTAAACCAACAACATAATCACGTATCTTACAAAAACTTTAGCTTGAGCTCGTTTTGAATACTTAAACATAATAGTTTTTAGTTTAATTAGTTTTGTTGGTATTTGATTGTAAATAAAAATATTTCGCACCATACTGCAGACCCAAAGACTAAAAACTACTTTTAAAGCCGTCCATTGTTAGCCTAGTTTATGGTCTAGAAATTCTACCAAGCGTTCACGACGGGATTTCGAATTGAATTCGAAACTGAAGCCCACAATAAAAGGTATATAAGAAACTTTGCTCAAAAAAAATCTCTGCGTTATTGCCTTTGTAACGATATTTCTTGATAACATTTGTTTAATTCAGAATATCCCGTGATGTTTCCTATTTAAATCAGATAATTCTCAACATTTTGTTTTAGGCACGCGCGTAAAAGTACCGAAACTTCTGAAAAATAGGTATACCAACACTGCGATTTACTTAAAATTCCGAGTAAAACGTATTGATTTTTTATTTTTGACGGCACGGTTGGCGCAGTGGTTGAGCAATCGACTGCTGCGCTGCGTGTCGCGGGTTCGATCCCCGCACGGAACAAATATTTGTATGGCCTACAGATAGTTGTTCCGGGTCTGGCTGTTTGTGTACGTGAGTTTAAATTTTTATAAACGCACCCACGATACAGGAGAAATTCCTAGTGTGGGGCAATGTTTTTTTCGCGCAACATATTCCTAATAACTCCATGCAGAAAGTCCATCAGTAGAACGATACCTACTCTACCTATTATACCTACTATCTGCGAATGTCTCGAAAAGTACACAAACTCCAGCAAAAGCAGGGATTCTTCTCACTGAAACCTGAAACTATACTACAGTAACTATTGCTCGGCGTAACACTATTTTAAAACTTCCACCATTTCTTTCTAAGACAAATAGTAGGGGTAAAACCTACGGTGTGTTACCTGCATGTCCTGTGAGTGTACTCCTGTACTGTAGCTGGCAGTTCTCAGCCATTTAGCCAGTGCACACTTCTACAACACGGAGGGAACGCCGACACAATTATACGGAACACTATAAAGTAGGAAACTTTGCACTTTTAGAATTACGTAGACCAATAAGAATAGAAGTTAGGGAATTACACTAATTCTAGAGACGTATTGAGTTTTGGATGGGTCCAATTTAATTATCTCTATTTTTATATGTTTTAATCGGTATTTGATCATTTCATTACAAATAGTCTAGGTAGTTTTTGAGGTTTAATATGAAGTTATATTACGGATTTTGAGTTTAAAAATAATGCGTATATCAGAATAGGTACTACAATCTCCAAAAGCCGGTTGTACAACTTTGAGGATTAGCAAAACTAAAAAAAATATAAGTTTCAGTTCTGGACAAGGGACATATCCATTTCGAAACGATTTAAACTTTGTACTCGTAACTGCGAACTAAAATTTTAATTAATCAAACGGGCACACCCAAAGGATTTTTTAATAATGTTTTAGTATGTTTTATCCGACTCATAGTTTCGACTCTGCGGTTACCTGGAGGCTTTGTTTTATCTTTTTTATATTATAAAAATATTGCATTATAATAGAAGGAGAAAGGGGAGGAGTTTACTCAGCATTGGGACACTCAAAAAGCTTGTGAAAAATTTTTATTAAGAAACAGAAAGAGAAGATGACGTTCTGGACGCGTACCACGACGCTTTAGTTAAAGAGCGAGTGACGGACGACGCTGCGCTGTTTGGAGGTGGAGCGGCAAAATAGTGCCTGGAAAGACTTGTCCAGTAGTGCGACAGTATGACCCAAAGGGAACAGAACATGGGACTTAAAAAAACTTAACTTAAAAAACTTCTTCCGACTTAATGTGGGTATACTATTAGGTACACCACTGCCGAACCCTTCGGGGAAAACAGCCGTGATATTTAATTATAAAAAAAAAAACACAGAAAATAATGCAGTTAAAAATATAAACACAAATAAAGTTGCTACCCACGAACTAAAGTGTAAAGTAAAAAAAAAAAAGCAACTTGATGGTATGTAAGCTGAAGCTAGCGGGAAATAATTACAGTGCCTGTAGTCATGAGCTTCGCGTTTTAGGTTATTTTGCATTCGCCATTATTTCAACCTGGACGGCCGAACTGGCGTGAAAAGGCTGAACACAACACATCTAGACAAACTATTTAGTTTCAAGCTATTATTTTGTGCCTTCCTCTTTTGAATCAGGTATTTCGCTAACGAATGTTATGCAATAGGTTCGGATAAGCACTTACGGATCAATTTGGCTTCAGGATTTAAAATCTAATACAAATATCTGTTTCAAGGTAGCTTTGATTGATAAATGGCAGTCACTTTTATTAATTAACTTCTAAAAAATGGTGGCAATGTATTCAACCAGGATTTTTTTGGGTTCCGTACCCAAAGTGTCAAATAGGGTCCCGCCCTATAACTGAGACTTTGCTGTCCGTCCGTCCGTCTGTCACCAGACTGTATCTCATGAACCGTGATAGTTAGCCAGTTGAAATTTCTATTGATTATGTATTTCTGTTGCCGCTATAACAACAAATACTAAAAACAGAATAAAATAAATATTTAAGGGTGCTCCCATACAAGTGTTTTTTTTTTTGCTCGTTTTTATAATGGTGGTACGGAACCTTTCGTGCGTGACTGCGCGAGTCCGACTTGCACTTAGCAGGTTTTTTTTTAATTTATTAAACAATAGAGTATGTTTAGGCTAACAATAATATTTAAATAACGTGAAAATGCCTTTCCAAGTTTCGTCCCGATTCACCCCCCGTATCCCTATTCACCCTATTTTACGGTACCTAACACTTGCCCGACCTGGGAATCGAACCCGGCACCTCAGCAGTCGCGTTTGCGATCAATAGACCAATCAAGTGATCTGGGTAGTGACGAAATAAGATCTAAGAAAAATAATTTATTTTAATACTAGCTGTGCCCGCGACTTCGTCCGCGTGGAATTTACAACAAAAAGTTATTTGGTGATTTTTTTCGTTTTTGCATTTTTATTTTAATAATTATACCAAAAATGTTATTTAGTTTTTTTTTTCGTTTTTGCACTTTTATTTTAATTGTTATTTATATTTCTAAAATAGAAGTAGCCTAAGTTACTCCTTAGGACATCAGCTATCTGCCAGTTAGAAAGTCCCGTCAAAATCGGTCCAGCCGTTAGAGAGATTAGCCGGAAGAAACAGACAAACAGACAGACACACAAAAATTGCATAAAATGTTATTTTGGTATATGTACCATATATACATTCATATGCATGTAGTAAAAAGTTTTAAAGGTTATTTTAATATTACAAACAGACACTTCAATTTTATATATTTGTATAGATCTGTGAAATGAAGCTGATATAATAAGAATACTTAATAGATTTCTTCATTTGTAGCATTGACTAAGTCCAGCTTCAAATAGAATTTCCACAGGTAACCAGCACCTTACTTAGAAAATAATTATCCTATATTTTTCGTTAAAGAGAATATTTAAGGCGCACGTTCCGTTTTACGCTGTCTGCATCTCATGTAGCCATTCATTATATTCTTGTTTTAGAAAATCGCCTCATCTGCAGTATCTCTATTACAAAATATCATGCTTCGAGCTGTGTAACGCGGATATCTGGGAAAAATGTTGTTAAATAAATAGGACTCTATTAGATGCAAGCAAACGGGAATATTTGTATGACGCAAAGTTCAAACTAGGTTGGTGTTTTTTATTTAATGTTATCATCATCTGCCTAGCCTATTCCCAAACTATCTTGGGGTACCAGTATTTTACATGAAGCGACTACCTAGTAACTGGGTAATACGATACCTCTTTGTAAGACTAGATGACAGACTTATGGCTTCCGACTACTCGTAACGACTGTTAAAGATCTACAAATGACAGCCGGGACCAACGGTTTAACTTGCTTTCCGAGGTATGGAGGAAACTCGGTATGTAATTATGGTCACGCATCCACGGACCAACATAGGCAAGCACGGTTTAACCTCAAAGATCGACCCGAGCGGCTGTTGTTATTTAGCCACGAGCTCCTCCTCCTTTTTTAGGGTTCCGTAGTCAACAAGGCACCCTTATAGTTTCGGTATGTCCGTCTGTCTGTCCGCGGTTTAGCTAAAAAACTGTTGGTACTAGAAAGTTGTAATTTGGCATGAGTATACACGTTAATGACGCCAAAAAAGTGGTAAAATAAAATTTAGAAAAAAATAATTATTTAGGATACCTCCCCTACATGTAAAGAAGGGAGGATAATTTTTTTTTTCGTCCTTCCCATAGTGTGGGATATCGTTGAATAGGTCTTTTAAAAATATTAGGGGTTTGGTAAGATCATTTTTTGATTAAGTTAACCGTTTGTGACTTATCAAGGTTTAAAGTACCAATCTTTGTTAGAGTCAAGTGTCCCCCCCCTCTACCAACTAAACGGTTGTATTTAGAAATTCAAATGTCACAGCAGTTGTACTAATATATAACGAAGTTTATAGGAAAACTATCACACTTAAGTGGGCTTTACATGTTTACGAGTAATAGTCGACCAATTGTATTTGACTTGAAAACTTCGAAGAACTCCATAGAAATGTCGATAGATGGCGCTAAGCGTCACTTGTACTCAAAACGAGTCTCATCAGATCATATATTTGGTGGTTTTTATAAATATTGGTACGGAACCCTTCGTGCGCGAGTCCGACTCGCACTTGGCCGGTTTTTTATTTAATGTGTTAGGACATAACACCACGCCTGTAATCCCCGAAGGTTTAGACAGAGGTGTACAGTCACGAAAAATAATATATATACACTTAGCAAAACTGAAACGTGATTTACACTTCAAATTACGGTTTCCACGTTCAGGTAAGACCTATTTAGTAATAGTATGGCTTTCAAAATTCCATGTTCGTGAAAACGTACAACCTTTAATCAAAACAGTAGGAGAAAATCACTTTTAAAAGTTGCTGCGTGTATGCATATTATTATTCACCGGTACGTTTAAGTCCCATGTAATACAGAGCGAGTCTTTTACCATCAACTGGGCAGAGATCCAGATTCCATGGCTGCTACTGAGCAATTCCTGATGGAAAAACCCAATAGCACTTTGCCCGACCCGAGAATCGAACCCAGGACCTCATGATCAGCAGTTGCACTTGCGGCCACTCGACCAATGAGGACACCATACTATTAGGAATGTAAAAAAAAAAACACTAGGAAGTGGCGAAAGGCGGGCTATTTGGGGGACTGTCTCTTGTTATTTTGACGTTCAAAAAGTGCTGATTATCAGCCTAGTTTGAATAAATGAATTTTGATTTTGATTTTGATTTAACCATAGTTTATGTTCTACAATATGGAATTGTGTACTGAACATTTTTGCCACAACTATAGTTAATTAGGGTTCCGTACCCAAAGGGTCAAACGGAACCCTATTACTGAGACTTCGCTGTCCGTCCGTCTGTCACCAGGCTGTATCTCATGAACCGTGATAGTTAGCCAGTTGAAATTTCTACAGATTATGTATTTCTGTTGCCGCTATAACAACAAATACTAAAAACAAAATAAAATTAGGTAATATTAAAGGGTATCCAGTACAAAAAAAGTGTTTTGGAATTATACGGAACTACGAGTCCGACTCGCACTTGGCCAGTTTTTTATTGTTATTGTACCTCTGGCAGTGACCTTATAGCGATGCAAAACGCAAAATGTGATGCAAAATCAGAAGGAGTAATAATAACGGTGAACAGACTATCTACGAAAATACCTTCTCTGGGACCGATTATCTTCATCGGAAGAGCTCGCAGATAATTTACTATTTAGTATCTTTTGTGGGTCCCCCAAGGACGATGAAAATAGCAGCATACAACGGGATTTCGACCGTTTAAGTGTGATCCTGTGTTGATACATTTCACCGGGGAGTACAACATTAATTTTAAAGTTTAATATGGGCGCACCGCAACGGCTGTGCGAGGGCATAGGCACCTTTTAATTATTCCGCAGGGTATGTGCGTGACAGAGAAAAGTTATAAAAAAACACGCTTGTTGTGTCTAGTCTGTGTACATCTTTTAGTATTACATTCAAACTTTTAGCTTGGGAATTTAAAAAATCTGCAATGGCCTATCCGGTGTGTTTTATAATTTTATAACACATTTGCTCGTAAAGGGTCTCTTATTTCACCAATTTCATTATTGTAATGTATCTCATTACGAACTACTGCGGTAATGGAATGTAAAACGCACGGTTTATCAAAATGCTCCGTCTAAAACGAAAGGTACTTTTTTAAATCTTGGCAAAGAGTTTTTATGTCAGAAAAGTGGTCAATATTTTTAATTAAATTTTAAATAAAATAACTTGGGAGATAAAATACAATAAATAAACATTTAATTCTTTGATTTAATCAATTTTGACCATAAATTACAACCATTTATCTGTAACAAAACACAAAAATATTAATTTACTTTATGCGCGCTCATCACTAATTTCATAATTTGTGAACAAGTAAAAATTAATCCGCGCGCTTTTTCTTTTCGCTGTATTGTTTTATTTGAAAATGTCGTCCGAGTTTTACTTATTTCCTCGCAATTATGTTATAAAACGTCGTATGACATACGTGCGCTTTGATAATTACAGCCTCTGCTTATTTGTAGCCCTCGCTTACGGCTCGGGCTAGCAATATCGCCTCTGCTGTAATTTTCAACTTACCGCACTTATATCATAATGTACTATAATACTTGTGGAAATAGGGATGGTGACTCATTTTTTTTGTTATTTGTCCATCGGGTAGATTATTAAAAAGTATTTACGTGTCAAATACTTTTTAATAATCTATATCTATTTTTTCTTTTTTGACGTAATCGTAAAATTACGGAGATATTTTGAGTTGAAATGGCGCATGACGTCACGGCTCAGTAGGTACATTTTATACCTAGTTGTGACGTAGTGAGCCCCCACTCTCCAACTTTAATGCGTTTTAACTAAGTATTTTTTTGTTAACTTGATAAAACAAAAAATACGTATCTAATATTTTTGTATTACCTGATTGACGGACAAAATAGAATTTCGTTTTCTTTACCCAGTCATCATCCCTATTGACAGGTAGCTTTCTCTTATGATACTTTCCCCCGTTGGAGCCATAATCTATACGAATATTTAAAATGCAAAAGATCAATGTTTGTTAAACAGCCAGAATTGCTACACATTCGACCTAAAGATAGATTATAGTCTGGAATTGCACATTGGATACTTTTTCACTTACACTTCAAAATCACGCGAATAAAGTCGCAGGCAACAGCTTGTAGTAAATAGTTTCAAAAATATTGTATCGCCGTAACAATATCAAAGGCAGCTTTTCTTGGCATCGATTGCTCTTGAGGTGGTTGCACTCTGCTTGTCTATAAATAGAATGAATTCTACGGAACAATCTATCAAACGCAATATGGAAATATTAATAGAAAAGCAAAAGATTTTGACGGCACGGTTGGCGCAGTGGTTGAGCGATTGACTGCTGCGCTACATGTCGCGGGTTTGATCCCCGCACGGAACAAATATTTGTATGGCCTACAGATAATTGTTCCGGGTCTGGGATGTTTGTGTATGGAAAAAAATATATAACATAGCAGAAACCATTAAAGCATTAAACACCTCTGAACCAGAAAGCCCAAAACTAAGTTAACAAAGTTGTGTTCAAATGCAACTGCGTCCTACAGCATATCCGCCAAAAAGGGGTTTTGTATTCATGCAGTAAAATAAACGTTGCTAACGTGTAGCGAGCCCAGACAGGTGGGAAGTGATGTATGACTATTGCATGTTCTTTGTTCTAAATTCACAAATTCGTAAATTCAATTTTTGCATAACAAATCCTTGAGTTCTAAAGGCGCTTGTCATGGAGAATATTACTGCATGGTTTGTTGGCAAGTGGTGAGTTATTGAGGCTTGGGAATATGTATTCTTTTTATTATATATCTAGTAGTTAAGTAACAGTTGATGGTTGTCCGCATGGGTAATGCAAACTGCCAGTAAAAAGCACTTAAAACAACAGAGGTTGTCGATTATTTTGGAGGAATACTACACACTCTACCTTATTCAAATCCTTGAGAAGGACGTATTTGCCTAATAAACGAACACAATCCCGTAATATCATACACGGAACGCTTAAAATTGACAATTAAAAAACTTCGAAATTCCAACTGCCGAGTTCCATAATCGAACGCGACCCAAAACTTTTGGCGCGCCAATTTGTATGAACAACTGAACACGCTCACCTACATATGACACGATTATAACATGGTATGTGTGTATAGAAAACATTTTCGGTGGCAACGGTCCAGTGTAATCGACACTGTACCAGCTGGCGTGTCGTGTGATAACCCCCGGATATTGTGCCAGTTAGACGACCGACTTCGAGCCCGTCTGATACATGACGTGCAAGTCAGATAGCTCTCCATTTTATTTAATCCTGATCGATACTTCTTTAAACTTTGCACCATAGGTTAAACTGAAACCTTTGTTTTAGAACAAAATTACCCTCATAATGTTAAGATTGATATAAGCCAAGTCACAGCCTAATTACGAAGCTGGATTTATATTGGAAGCTCCCTGAAATTAAATGAGGATGGGTATCAAAATATTAATGTAAGAGACAGAAGTCAAATTAATGCTGTGACATCTGACAGGGGAAGAAGCACGTTGACCCCAAGAAGAATGGGACAGGGCAGGGAGAAGATGATGAGGTTGTGGGTCTCATTATTGTGATGTAACTTATTAGGTAAAAACAAATGACGACTGACGACTCGCGACGACGCACTCGACGAGTTGTTGAATCAAAATAAACAGAAACACATTATCAATAAAGTAAGTATATTATTCTTTAACAATGGAAAACAAAATTATAAATAGGTATATTCTTCTTTAACAATGTAAATTAAAGTTATAAATAAGTAACTATTAATTACTATCGCAAAGTGTTAGTTTATTCTTTTTTATGACGAAGTCTGGCGCGGACTACGTGGACGAAGGTCGTGGATTGATTTTAAAGCCGTATCATGTTTTTTTTAAATATTTTAAGTACTTACCAATAAATAAACATCGTTGCATGTATACCTACTCATATTTTTTACATACAGATGTTTGGCAAACACCAGCGATCCTTAGCCATTTCGAGTTTACAGGCGATGTTTTCATTTTTGGCATTGATTTCAGGTTACTATATAATTCAAAAACGGGTATAGGTACGTGCTTTGCTATCCACTTATTATACGTCCAACCATCCTTCTTAAAAATATCGTAAACGGTTGTTAGCGGAAAATTCTGTAAGCAAAGCTTTACCATTAGTGATCCTTTATTAAAACTAGGCATTCATTATTTTATGACTAGTAATTACTGTTTTCACTTAACCCTAGGTGATACTTAAGTAATTGCGCAAATTCAGGTACTATAGCTTAAACGTAGGTGCCGCAAAATTTAACAAATAATAGACATTTGCATTACTTACCAACAGCTAAAAAACTTCAATTG
Organism: Cerastis leucographa; assembly: GCA_963082945.1. Classification (NCBI taxonomy): domain Eukaryota; kingdom Metazoa; phylum Arthropoda; class Insecta; order Lepidoptera; family Noctuidae; genus Cerastis; species Cerastis leucographa. Next base: position 8,614,481 of record OY720382.1, read on the forward strand.
CAAAAAAACACTGTTCTTTCGAAGTTATAAACTTAACTATTTTATAAATAGATAATTGCACGTTAAGTTTTTAATACAACTGGTGGGCTTCTTGGTCGCCGCCTTTTACTTTGTGTACGTCCGCGCCTGTTGAGAAGGAAAACAGTAGTTATTATAACTGTGGCTTAATGCCTTGTGTCATTAAGTCCGCCTATGTACCACCAATGCACGTGAAGTTTATTATTTTATCACATTTAAAATAAAATTTCTTTATCGTTTGGATTGGCAAAATTTTCACGTGGCTTATTGATAACCGGGTAACGCAGCTAGCTAGATTTGATCAATTAATTCAATCGGTAAATCATGAGATCTTCTTTCCCTTTAGTTTACCTAATATTATGTAGTTTTTACTTGTCTTAATGTCTTAAAACTATAGAATAATTTTGGGTCAAAGAACTTAACTCATTTAAGTGGCACAACAATTTAGCTGTTCAGCACCCAAATTGTTCGTTTTTTGACCTACTGATCTCCCAGATAAAGTATGCGCTTCCACAATTTTCTCGTCATTATTCGGAAACACAAACGCTAGATATTGAGAACTAATATAATAAAGTTAATACAACCATGGATGCATTTGCCTATTGTGTGTTACCATGGTTAAAAATGATAGATTTACGATTTACTTGGATTTCATACAAACATGCAATGATACTTGTACACACGGCGACACATCAAGCTATACATTTCCAGTATAACATGGCCTCGCTTTCTATAGATTTCCCGTACAATGAAAGATCCGCATAAACTGGTTTTGTATAGCTTGATTGATCACTGTGCATACTATTGCAAAGCGCAGAAGTAAAACACATTTTAAGAGTTTTTTCTCTGTGTATGTATGAGCTCGAGCGTCATGGAACTGTGTAAATAGAATATAATAGAAAGATGTTTATTTCCCTGGTTCATATGTTACATTATGTCCACAGGTCGGTAGTGTATTCGGCCTGTGGGTGTGTCAGCTACAGTCTACCTGTTAGTCTGAGAGAGATCTATATATGTGTCGTGTAGTGTGTGCTGTGAGATTATTAGTATGTACAGAATCAATTTATATAAATTTATAATGTTGTTGTATATTGCCCTACCCTATTTACAATATTGTATGGAACTGTGTATCCCACACGGTTGCATAACGTTCGAGCTCATTCGGAAATATGAAGCTTACCGAAGGACATACTCTTTTTAGTTCAACTGTACTTACAGAAGACTTTTGTGAAGAACGTCGATTTGCTGGAGTTTGATTACAGCTTTTTTATCTGGGTAAGCACAGAGACTTGGACCATTGGAAGGATATTTAAATTCGTATGTTTGTTTTTGTACAAACGTTTTAAAATCTTGGGGCTTTGGGTATAAATACGATAGATCTGTAAAATAATAATTAAACACTGAACTTATACAATAGGCTATGCAATAAATGATTGAATATCAGGTAATGTAAATAATATTTATGTATATCTCTGCGGGACAGGGACGGTGAAGTAAAGTTTTATCATTTCCATGATTTATAAAATCCTCCTGTTTTTTAATCGGTTGGTAACAAATACGTCAGCAAAATAGGAAAAAAAATGTTAGAACGCTTACTTTCATCACACGCATATGAAACAATGTTTTCAGCAATGGACTGTGATAAAGAATTCATACTATTGATGGGCGGGTAGATCCGACCAACTTTGATATCTTCGTCACGGATATGACTCGCTAAAGTCTGAAACGATTACGAAAAAGTCAATTAAGAATTTAGCACATTAAAATAAAGTCGATATTGCAACAAAATGTTTTCAACTTTGGATACATGATATGAAATTTTAATTTGACTCCTGTGAGATTATTTTCTAGCGACACCTAAACAGCTTCATATGAACTACGTAGTCAGACAGTGAACTACGAGATACAGATGGCGCCACAAAACACTAACGTAATAGAGTTCTGCATCGCGCAAACAAATTTTTTTGGTAGTACGAATGTTGTTTAGAATAATGATGCTAGATGTCGGGGAGTGTATACAAGGCTGACTAGCTGGATATTTTCTTTTTATCAGAGGAAAATTATAGTTCCTTCAATGTGTCCAGTCATACCAAAGAGTAGTATGTTACCCAGTAACTGGGTTGTGGAGGTCAGATAGGCAGAGCTGCATGTAAAATACTGATACTCAGCTGCATCCGGTTAGACTGGAAGCCGACCCTAACATAGTTTGGAAAAGGCAGATGTCGATGTAGATGTCGGGAAGTGTATACTAGGCTGACTAACTTGTTTTTTTTTTCATCCGTCCATAATTACAATTGCCTTTCCATGATTATTGTAAGTATATATTTATTTTATGTTTATGTGTGGCATTAATAAGGTGAAATTTAGAGCCGACTTAACCAGAAAAACAATATACAAGGTGTTGTTTTGCATCCTCGTCAAATTCAAGGAAGTAACAATGCTAATGATTCTCGTCCCGAATCGCCTTTGAACCCGAATTAATGATTAACTAGGTACCGTATTTACGTCTTTTAATAATTTACTAATAAATAATACTTTAAACAACACCTTGTATATCACATTTCTTGCTTCAAGTTTCTATTGCGAGTGCATACCATTAAGAATTTTCTAATTTTAAATCTTATCAATCCTTTCCCTGACCTGGTATCGAAATCAGGACGACGCGGCGACGCTCAGCATTCGAGCTTCCAAGACTGGAATAACAATGTCTTTGACGCTCTCTACAAGAGCAAGGCAGAGACGAAAGCTTAACTAAGCCAAAGCACGAGCTAAGTAACGTTTAATATCTTGGCTGGAATTTAAAAATCTTGGCTCCAACAACACCTGTACTTTGTATGAGAGGCTATAAGATAAGAATTTTACCTTGGCAGCGCTCAGAAACATAGCGTCAGTAACACGGGTAACGTTAGCAGCGATCACTCCCAGTGCTACTCCTGGGAAGATGTAGTAGCCGTTGGCTTGACCCGTGAAATACCGCCGACCTTTGTACATAACCGGAGGGAACGGCGAGCCCGAAGCAAAAATGCAACGACCCTAGGAGAAAACACTGGAATTAAACTTAAAACTCCTACAACGTGTGACTTGTGAGCAAGTATACAAGGCGGAAAGGACACCGACCCAAAAACTGTGACCACATTTTTTTATAATTTCTGACGAAAAATTTAAGTTATATTTTAATTGTATGTTAGGTTCAGGTAGCCTACCATGACGTCTTAAAACATTATTTTTTTACTCCTTTTCCAGTGTGGGAAAAATATGGCGCTAAACATCCTGTATAGCTCCGTCTCTTTCTAATTCTGACGATAAATTTAAGTTATAATTTAATTGTATGTTAGGTTCAGGTGGCCTACCATGAAGTCTTAAAACATTATTGTTATACTCCTTTTCCAGTTAGGGAAAGAGATGGCGCTAGACATCCTGTATAGCTCCGTCTCTTTCCCACACTGGAATAAGAGTAAAACAATACTGCTTTAAGAGGCCAGCAGAATGATGCACTGAATACATGATAAACGTTTTCACGCTTGTGCCCCTTCCACCCTCCCTGTGCTTGTTATTGGTGTTTGGGGTATTCTATCGTCCGTTTAATCCTTGCAATGGCCACGCTTATGTGGTCAATGCAAGGATTACTAAGAACAACATATAGTTCCAAAGCTCCCTAAGTGTGACCCATGGCCGAAATAGAGTGCTAAACCTATTTTAGTTCACTTGCTCGCACATCTGTAACTAGCTGACCATGTATAAACTGGCATGTTACGAATAAAGTTTAAAGAAGGCGACGTTCTTTACTAACTATAGAGGTATAGGCAAGGCGATGATAATTAAACTTAGCAAACATAGAAATGTTTATCCTTTTAAAAAATCTATTGTTCTCATCCCAATGATACATACATGCGTATTCTTATAAGCCTCCTGAGCGGTACATTCGGACAAACTAGTTGGGTTCGACAACGCAAATATCAGGGGCCTCTCAGTGTTTTTAGCTACTTCCTTCAACACAGCTGGTGTGAACACACCTCGGGATGCCGTCGCACCTGAGAAATATTTGTTTTTAAATTAGGTGTTTTACTTCATTTAGAGAAGCAAGTTTTTTGCTGAAATGCTGCACCATAAAACCATAGTGTAACTTCATTGCATTGTTTTATCTCCTATGAGAATGCAAAGTGATCCGCTGCTGGACGATTTGGGTGACATCAGTTGCTTGGCCCCGACAGTTATCATCATTCGTCTGGTAAAAGAGCGCTTTTGAGCTTTTGATCTTGAAGGGGAGCCACATACCTCATTCCTACACAATCTCTGCAACAGAAGTCTGGTGAAATTATTCGAGGACTCACCGATTAAACATGTCGCTTTAAACTTTGCAATGCTTCTGATTAAATTCGTCTCTGGGTCTAAATCTCGGATGTAGTTCTTGACGTGAGGAGGTATCTCTACGCCTGGCTTCAGCGCCAGTAGACCGTTAATATCGAACATGTAGCACTTGTTTCTGGCATAAGCCCAAGAAGCTCCTTCTTCGACCATGGCATCGCAGAGCAAATTTGCGATACCAACGCCAGTCTGGACTCACAAGAGAAGATATTAATATGACACTAATTTAATTCCAAAAAAACTTTTGGCGTAGTTCTATAGAGATGTGGGCCAATATAGCTAATATTTGGAGCCCTGATACACCTAGAAGGCGGCAAACTTCACAAATGATGGCAACACGAGCTGGATAAAACCAACGACCAGTGGTCCATATTAATCCTGGATGGAGAACTGAAAGACATGGGTAGAGGCATTTGGCTAGATGCTGGCTTAGAGTAACGATAATTTAATTGTTCTTTAAAAGGGGTTTTTCAAGCCTGCGGCGACTAATGGAAATGTTTTCATTAGTAAGAACACATTTAGACATGAGGAACTAAACAATGAGGAAAAGCGAAAAACACTCAAAAGAGTCTGGAGCCCCAAAAAAACACACCTTTATTATTACACCATTCGATAGTGCCGCTGCTAAGGATCAAATTCTGGGAAGTAATGATATACGGCAAACGATAGGAAAGAGTTATTTTTTGATAAAATATGTACAAACAGTTAGCAGTAATCAAAGAAAAACACAACTTTGACATCAGATATTTAAGCTCCGATATACATTTCGGCAAAATCTTCTTCTTTTAGGAGTCATTATAATTATATATTGCACTACGAGTTAGCAACAATTAACTTTGTGGCCGCTGTGAAAAAAAAAACATGTCATTGGTTCATAGAAAGTTACCCAAACTCCTATAATACAATAGATACAATAACTTACAGCGCCGGCCCCAACAAACAAGTAGGTTTGATCCCTCAGTTTCTGTTTTGTGATTTTCTGACACGCTATCATAAGACCACCGACTACCACGGCGGCAGTAGCTTGAACATCATCATTAAATAGACAATAGTCATCGCGGTATAAGTTTAGAATGCGATGAGCATTATTTGTGGCGAAGTCCTCCATCTGTAAAAGTATATATTTTATCAAGAAACACTCTTATCAGTGTCATCTACAGTAGGGCAGTAGTTTTAAGATGCAGTGACATAGCATAGCAAACAACATAATATGTAAAGCCAAAGGCGTTGCTAAGACTTCATCCTAACACCTCGTCTACAAGTAAAGAGTGGCTTTCTAAGCATTATCTGCATGGATGAGACAGCAAGAGTATTTCAGGTTCATTGCAGGGCGTAACTGTCATTTAATTTTTCTGAGTATAATAGCGCTCTGGCCAAAGCGTTGCGGCGTTGGCTGAAACGACCGAAACGCACCGAGTTAACTAAATTGTATGGGACTCTATTGATCAAATCGGCACGAATAATCTCTTGAATTCCCTAATCGCATCACGCGCGGTTTTCGCCTTTGTTTGACCAATGCTTATTATTTAACTATTGTTTTGCCAAATAGCACGTTAGCGAAATAATATGCCGAAAAACTTGTGTCGAAAACTACAAAGTACTTACCATCACTAGGGTTTGCCGTCCATATAATGTCTTAACTGCATTCAAAAACTCATCAACAAGTTCATCATAAGAATGGCGGGGATGTCTATTCTCTCGAATACCAATGTAAAGAGGATCATCTATAAGCGCCTGAAATAGAATATTCGCACATTACATTTCGCCTGAATTCCCTAAAGAGGTTGGCAGGGTTGTATGAATACATTTAGATTTTGTGAGTTTAAAGCAAGACTGACAGAGCGATGCGGGGAGCGTTGCGGGCGCGAGAACGCGTGCGTCTTACGTGTCCACAGTGACAGTGCGAGCATCACTCGAGTAGTTGCGTATCCAGTGCTTATTAAACTATGAACGAATTAAATTGATTTACTTTGGATAGTTCTTACTTTTAATGGCAAAGTGATCTGATTTTCAATGGTGTGTTGAAGTCGAAAGAGATTTTTAGCAAACATAACGCGATATTTCGAGAGGGCGACCCTATTGCCATTAACCGAGCACAATTCCAAACTCGGTACTGTGATGGACAATCCCATTAACACTTTGCCTGCCATGGGAATCGAACTCAAAACCTCAGCAATAGCGCTTGCAACCAATCGACGACTGAGGCAGGAGTAGATGAATAATTTCATTGATTGGCAACGAATAAAATTGTACCTACGAATGAAATTCAAAAGTTACTCGCCTTGTTATTGGTCCCGGTGTCAAGGCAGACAGGCAGACACTGATGTGGTTTAATACCAGCAAGCGCCGTTAGCAGTGTTGTCTTTCCGTGGGCTACACCCATACCATGTGCTCCCAGGTCGCCGAGGCCTAAAATTCTTTCTCCATCGGTTACTACAATAGCCCGGACGTCTCGTTCTGGCCTGAAATGATTAACACCCCGTTCAGAACCAGGCGATGCGACTTGCAATACTGTATATTCACGTGACGATGTCCTGGATGATATTTTTCGGTACAAATTTGAGATCATACGTCATCATTCCACTGTTTATACGGTTTAAAGCAAATGCTGTATGAAAATATCGTGTCTTCCCAACACTACACTGTAAAAATCGTGAAGTTTGACGCCGTGTGAACGTAGGCTTAGCATGGATGTGTCACATGTTATTTTTGGTGCATACCATAGCGTGGTTAAGATAAAGCTGCTCTCAAAATCATACAGAAGAGTTATAAAGTTGAAATGATTTATCTAAAAAAATGCCTAAAATTAGATATAGCAATTCGTTAAATGTTATTACAAAAATAAGAATATTAAAGATCAATAATGGCCCGGTCAAATTAGACATAAAATAGTGAACAAATAACAAAAACTCGGATCAAGCTGAATTTTGATAGAGACCTTGGGTAAACCAGTAGAAATAATCCCAAAAATTTTAGACAAATCCAAAAAAAAACGAAAATATTGACGTTTGACATCGGATAACTGTTTAAGCACACATGGGATCGATGAGGAGTTTTGACACGTTATTTCTACTAGTGTACTTAAGGTTTGTACCAAAATTCAGCTTGATCCGAGTTTTTGTTTATTGAAATGTCTATTTTGACCGGACTATAACTGAAATCACTAATCCATCTGAGCACTCTGTTTAGACATTGTCTTACTTCTCCTTTGCAGTAAGATAATAAAGATGTCACTTAACCTCGATTACAAAATCCAAAACCTATAAATGACAAAACCTTAAGACTCACCAATTCTTCAGAACATCTATGACATGCCCTTTATCATGTATAGTTACAAATAGACCTTTAGGTCTGTTATAGACGAGACCAAACATCTGGCATGCCAGTCCTACGGTCGGAGAATTTATCAACGGCATAAATTTTTGTAAATCGTTTTTCAGTAAGGAATAGAATAAAGTTTCGTTAGTGTCCTGAAATTGAGAAAACACTAAATAGAATTTTGATCAAAACAAAATTGTTCGCAACAAGTATTTAGAACAGTCTTTTAATTAGTGCTAAAAAAGTGTTTTTAAAATAATACATGTACAAGGTAGGACTAGGAACGACATTTTCCTGAATTACCTGCAGCTCCGATAAATAAATATATTTGTTCAATAAGCCTTTGTATCTATCAACTGATAATCTGCATATAGCCATTTGTTGTTCAAGCGTTCTAAATTCGCTTGATAAAAGACCATGGATTCCGAGTGTTTGGCGCTCTGCTAAGGTAAACGCGAGGCCCTAGAAAAATGCCCGAAAATATAAAATTATATTATTTCACAATAATAGTGCACTAGTACCTGCCGGGTAGGACCAAAGTTAGCTTTGTGTTGGGGGGAGTGTTACACCGAAGCGCGACGTTCGTGCTCATTCAAAACACGAAGATTGCCGAAGTGTATACTTTTTCTGGTTTAACTGAACTATAAAAATAACCTAACAAGCTACTTAGAACAGCTACTTTAGAAGAGACAGTCCCCATAATACTATGTGGTAACCGCCACCCCCTGTCGGGCATCAAGTAGCACTTTCAGCCTTAAGGAGTCGAAAAAGCTTTTTAAGATATACGACCTCCTTAGTCAGGCGTCAGGCGCGAACTGCGAAGTGTGGAGAAACAAACCTCCCATCCCTCCACACATCAAACCGGAAGAATACCTGCCACCCGGATTCGAACTGCGGTGGCCAATCTGGAAATCTCTTAACCGATTGCGGGCCCAGGTTGGCCGCTGTATATATAACCTGGCCAGGCCTAGCCTAGCCTTATCCTGGCTGGGTATCCTCGATACATCATAAACAGAACGCCAGTGGGGCTCCACCTTTACAGGATATGCCCTACTGCCCTGCCGATCCTGCAAAACCACCTGTACCTTTTAAGATTTAATTGAAGCAAATGTTAGAGCTGTGCGTACTGGTCTAACACCATTTGAGTTTCATCGACTCGAAAAGAAGAAGAATAATAGGTGGCACTCATCAAATGTATCGCTGGAGAGCTTGAGTGCTTCATATACCCGGCCGCTGTATATATAACCTGGCCAGGCCTAGCCTAGCCTTATCCTGGCTGAGTATCCTCGATACATCATAAACAGAACGCCAGTGGGGCTCCACCCTTTGCAGGATATGCCCTATATACTGTCCTGCCGATCCTGAAAAACCACCTGTACCTTTTAAGATTTAATTGAAGCAAATGTTAGAGCTGTGCGTACTGGTCTAACACCATTTGAGTATCATCGACTCGAAAAGAAGAAGAATAATACGTGGCACTCATCAAATGTATCGCTGGAGAGCTTGAGTGATTCTGCGCTGTTTCTTTTTACTACTAAAGAATTTGATTGTAATAAAGAGATATTGGGTCTGTCTTTAACTATCGGTGGTCTAGGAAATTCTAATTGATTTAAGCGTATATCCAAAAGGTACCTTGTTAAGACGCGGATTTCTTAAATGTTCGATGCCTTTGGTCAAAGTTGTTGTAACAATGTCGCCGGGAACCGCCAATTTCGGAGCACTTCGCGAAAAATTTGCATTTGGCGGTTGTTTTGGCTTCTTAAGTGATGCCCAGCGACTAAAATATGCGGTGCTGGTACGCTTTTTGAACCTAATGATAAATTGCTAAATAGATCAGTCTTTGATTTTCCAGTCAGTCTGAATGCTGAACATGAGGTCTTGGAGTCGATTCCAGGGTCGGGCAACGTGTTTTTAAGTCTTCCATCAGGAATTTCTCAGTAGCAGCCACGGAATCAAGATTTGTGCCCGGTTGATGGCAATAGACTCGCCCCTTATTACATGGGACTCAAACATAACTGGCGAAATGTGGGTGTACTATTAGGTTCACCTCTGCCTAACCTTTCAGGGATTACAGGCGTGATGTTATGTTATGTTTTTCTGTACCAAAGCTCCTTTTTTAAGTGTTGAAAGCGTACAGAACAGATACACAACAACAGTGTGACAATGACAAGCTTATGCCAATAGAAAATATTGACCAAACCCAGCCTGTACAGTCAGCATCAAAAGTCGGTCAACACTTATAAATATTACACCAAGTTTTGTGCTGGTCAGTGTGATCTGATGTTATATTGTTTTTGTGAATTTGTGTAACCATTGATGAAAATATTGTTATGATTTTTACTCCAGTCTGTTAATATGGATCGTTCTAAAACTAAGACGTCTTATAATTTTGGTTATGTAAAGCGACTTTTGCTGCTGACCGTACCAAAGTAGTTACTGCTGGAATTAAGCTATTTCCAAGTGTGGCTTAAATCTTTTGACGTCAGCCATCGTCAGTTACTAAGAAAACTATCGCTTTCACGGAAATGGCACATATGCACTTCCAGCGTGTTGTGAAAATATAATTTCTCAAACGAAAAGCTCAGAAAATAATATATAAAAGGCTGATACATGAAGTAAGGGACTTAACTAAATTAAATACATGTACAAACATGTGTGTAGAGGGTCCACCATGCACATATTCGCACTTGACAGGAATACTTCTCTCGTCAGAATCAGGAATATGAACTGGTAAGAAACCTAAGTCAGGTCAGAACATTAACTTAATATGAATTACATAGAAAACTCCTAAAAAAATTACTGTCGTACAACATTGTATGTATGAAGGTATGTACTTACAAAATGTTCCTCCAAATACTAGAAAACATCTCCAAAATAAAATTAATAAAATCCAAGAGGAAATCTCTTAGTGTTGACGTCTTGGAATCATAGACAAGATAATATATTCTTTCTGATTCAATCTCTATCAAGAGCTTTCTTATAAAAGGTACCATGGAGTCCTTACTGTCCATTCACAGCGAAAAGACCAGTAAATAAAAATGAAAAATCTGTGGTGGACAAAGCACATGAATAATATGCATAAATACTGTGTCCATATGGATTGACGAGCAACACATTGTTTTAAATAGATAATCTCGGCTACATAATAACAGCCGCTTAGGGCGATCTGCCCCCTTATTCACAAACGCTTTGATTCGATTTTGATTCGGAAAGTCGTATATCTTATCTTTTTTTGACATTATGAAAGCGAGCGAGATTAGACATACGACTTTCCGAATCGAAATCGAATCGAAGCTAAGGGGCTGGACGATCGGTGAGTGTGCTTTAGAATTGCACAATCTATTCACCATCCCCATTTTATCATCGGAAGAGCAGACATACGGCGAAACGTCACCGTTAATAGTTGAAGTTCCAGGAGGGCTACTCTCTTTCTCCGAAACGTAACTTCGGCAACGAACGAAAATTAAACGTAGTTACGTTTTTGACCCTACTGTATATAATTTGCGGACGCACACAATAACATTCAATACATTCGTTGTCTGTAAATTCGAACTTCTTGTGTGCGTCCGCAAATTATATAGAGTACGGTCACAAACATAACTACGTTTAATTTTCGTTCGTTGCCGAAGTTACGTTTCGGAGAAAGAGAGTAGCCCTCCAGGGACCCGCCGTACAAAGCGCTTTGCTTCGACATTTATTGTTCGAACCGCCACACGGTGGGCTGAAATCGCGAAGTTGGGACTTAAGGATTTTTAAATATATATTTGCATTGTATATACTTATACCATACTTTTATGTTTTGGAACTTTTTTTTAAAGTAGGTTATTACCCTAAAATTTCAGAGATTTAATTTGTATGAATAAAACAAAGAATTCGATGCATGGTGCATATTATTAGGATTATTATTATTAGTTTGTTGTAAATATTTTGTGCAACTGCATTCCACACCACTCTTTCCACAACACCAAAACCGGTTTTCTTATCAGTAGACGAGTCGTCATTAGTGACGTGCGCCAATCAGAGGGCAGTAAATTTGCAGGTAAAAAATATTTGGGGTAGCAAGTTGAAAACAATGATATCAGTTCGTTGTAACCACCCTTTACATACGGACTACCCGCTCGTTACTTGATTTTTGTTAAAAGTTGATTTTCGAGAATTTTGTGAAAATGTTTAGTGATTTAGTTACTAATGTTGATATGTTTGTGAAATTGAAATCAAGTGGTAGTATTAAGGATCATAACTTTTTATACAGTGCTATCAAGTCAAAATTGTGTGATTTAAATCAAGATAATGATAATTTGCTAAAGGAATTCTGCGCAAAGTATTGTTATAATACTTATAAAAAATGGGAAAATGCTAAACGAAAAGAACATACATTTAGAAGTAAATACAGTGATTGGTTGGCATCGGAGATAGTTTGGCCTGAGTTTATGAAAGATTTTGCAAAAAACGACGACGAACCAGTTCCTAGCACATCAACTACATCTCATGAAAAGGTGTCTGTTGGTACATCAACTCAAGTAAGTCCGAGAAAACCATTTACAGAATTAGGTCCTAAACAAAAAAAGAGACGTACGGAACTTACTACGCAAACTATTGCTTCAGAGGAGTTGTCACATGCCCATGTTTTTAACTTAAAAGCAGAAGGAAAGGAAGATGTTGCTGACATATTACAGCATCTGCTCAAGCATCCACAGGACGTGCAAAAAGTAAAAGATTGTCTTTTTGGAAATAAAAAGAAATCAGTATTCTCTCCAGATGAAGCTTTAGGCTTGTTTTTGTCTTTGAAATTGTCAAAATGGCAATATAATACGCTACGAAAAAGTATCGCAGAAGTAACTGGTACCAACGTATATCCCTCTTACTACGCACTGCAAAATGAAAAAATTAAATGTTATCCACCTAAAACTGCTATTGTAGTAACAGATAAAACGGCTATGATAGAATTGCAGGCACTATTGGATATTACTGTGAAGAGAATTATAATGTCAAACGAAATTAGTGAAACTTGTAAAGATTTGACACTGATTAGTAAATGGGGATTTGACGGAGCTTCGAATCAAGCCAATTATAAGCAGAAAGTTGGAAGAGAAAATGAAGAAGATGAGGACTTTGACGATTCTAGCGTATTTATGGGTAGTTTGATTCCTATCAAATTAGTGTCTGGTGACAGAGTTATATGGGAAAATGATTCCCCAAATTCCTCATTATGGTGTCGTCCGCTGTTTTTTAAATTCATGAAGGAAAACAAATTCAGCATTTTGCAAGAAAAAAATGCGATTGAGGCAGAGATTAACAATTTAGTTAAGACAGTGGTTGATGATTTGACCATCTCGCACAACCTAATACTAACCATGATAGATGGTAAAGCGACTGCAGTTCTTTGCGATACATCAACACAAAGATGTGACATATGTAAAGCTACTCCAAAGGAAATGAATGATTTGTCCTTGGTTTTGGCAAAAGAAATTGATGTCGATTTATATAAATATGGTTTATCGTCGTTACACATCTGGATACGATTCATGGAATGCATTCTTCATATAGCGTACAGATTAGATTTGAAGACATGGATGGTGAAAGGTGACAGTAAAGCTATTATGGAGAGCAAAAAGAGAAATATTCAGGAAGCATTTAAATCCGAAACAGGACTTTTAATTGATGTTGTGAAACAGGGTCATGGTACAACAAATGATGGGAATACTGCGAGGAGATTTTTCGAAAACCCCGATATTGCAGCTTCGATCACAGGAGTAAATGAAGAATTAATAAAAAGATTTAAAACTATATTAGAAGCAATTTCGTCGGGTCACCGTATTGATATATTGAAGTTTAAAGATTATACCGAAACCACCATGGAACTATACATTGAATTATATAATTGGTTTTACATGCCTGCAAGTGTTCACAAAGTTTTAGCTCACGGAGCAGCTATTATTGAAAGCTTGGGTATAGTGCCCATTGGAAAATTATCCGAAGAAGCAGCTGAAGCACGCAACAAAGATTTTCGGAGATATCGTGCTCATAATTCGAGGAAATTCTGTAGAAAAGCTACTAATGAAGATATTTTGAACAATTTGTTAATCAGCTCTGATCCACATATTTCAAAGATACGACACAAACTGGTGCGAAAACACAAAGCCTTTTCAGAAGAAGCAACAGCTTTGTTGATCGTTAAGGATACATTTGTTGACGATGATGATCAAGAAAATTTAGGGGTTTTAACTGAAGACCCGTTATTGTCAGAGCATGGTGTTGAGCATGGTGCAGGCCCCTCCTAAAAATATTGGTAAATGATTTGAATTTTGAATTTGTCTTTGTAAGTCTCACACATACAGAACACAGATTTGTAGTCGTGGATTAGGCCTATTGGGGAGACCACTGATAAAAAAAACGCGCCTAGTTCTCTACCTCTGGGGTGGTGTGGAATAGAGAATACAATAATTATCACTGCTAAGTATTCTAAGATTTAGGTGACTTTTAAGATATTTTCGTTCAAAAAAATCTAAAAAAGTCTAACTACCTACTAAGTCACAGTAAACTACAGTAGACGATTAGATGCAAATAAATTGTACTATTAAAATACTTATCCAACAATTGGAAGAAATTTGAGATTTTGTAGACTTAAATGCGATTTTAATAAGAAAAAAAATTAAAAAAAAAAATCTCCTAAATCGCAGCAAAGCGCAGTAGCTGACTAGTTGTAAAAATAAGCTAATAAATAGTACTATTTTAATATATACATCGCAGTTGGAGATGTTTTCAGATTTTTGAGATTCTTTAGATTTTATGATTTTTTCTATACAAAAAAATATTTAAAAAATTGTAGTACTAAAAATAATGCGTAAAATAAAAAGTCATAGAACAATAATTTACTGTATTAGATAGTAGAACAAATTTGCATCATTAATCAGTAAAAATAAGATGACTTTTTTTTTAATGTCCTAAGTCCACTACGTATATAAATCAACCCACCGTGCGCCAGTCTGTGGAATTCATTGGCGGCTTCTCTGTTACTTGATCATTATAATTTAGGTCTCTTCAAATTTCGAGTGAATCGAATTCTTCAAATTTCGAATGATGCAAACGAAAATAATTAGTCTCCTCTGTCAATGGTCTGGTCAATGGTGCATACGGTACAACAGGCCCGTAATCAGTCTCTCTTTCTTCTTCAGCTCACTTAATTAGGTTTAAAAAAAACCTGTGACTGCATAGGTCATGTCAGTTGTTTTAAAATCATCATCATTCTCTTATCCCAATTTATTTGGGGTCGGCGCAGCATGTCTTCTTCTTCCAAACTTCTCTATTATAGTCTTTTTTTAAATGAAACACTTTAATGTATTTAATCATTTAATTAAACACAAAATAATTTACCAAGCCACTTACAATTTAAAGAAACGTACACACAGACAACACAACATTACGGTACAGTTTTAGTATTTTCTATAGTACCTAAATCCATACATAGTATAAAACGAAATAGACAAAAAAAAATACTAAAACTGCACCTACACAGCAACAACTAAAATACTATGACTTCGCAATTTTGATGCTTCAGAGTTGCAGACAATCAAACGCCTTGCATCAGTATTTCTTTATAATATACATGAAAAATAAAATGCGTGTTAATTACATAAACAATATGGATAAAGGCTGGCGACAATCGAGTTAGGTAAAACAAGACTGAATCAATCGACATCAGCTATTCGATATTGCTCGCACAAATCATATTACCTATTTGATAAAGACTGCTTTGAATATTGTTATCAGTAAATTCCACTTCAAGGATCGACCCGACGTCTAACGTAGACATATCATCATCAGCTTATAATGTTCCCACTGCTGGGATACAGGCCTCCTCCCTATGAAAGGGGGTGGGCTGTAATCCACCACGCGGGCCCAGTGCGGGTTGGTAGATGTCACATGGCTTGGTTTTTTTTTGTTCTAGGACATGCCGGTTTCCCCACGATGTTTTCATTCACCGTTTTTGAGAGCAGCGGTGATGAAATAAATTACACAAAGTAATGCGCCTGCTTGGGTTCGAACGCACGGCTTAAGGCGGAAACACACCTACGTGTCGTGGCGTGTCGTGACGCGCCAGAAGCTATCGGTTTCATACATCGTTGCGACACGACACGCCATGCAAATATGTCCCTAACCATATTACATGTATGAAACCGACCACGACACGTAAGTGTGTTTCACCACTGGGCCACCGCTGCTCTCTATACAATCAGACATAGTCCGTTCGTATTATCTACGTTAATTCATCAGGTCATACATGCACGCTGGTTGCGAGTACTACACATCTGAACTATCGGAAGAACCTCACCAATTAAGTCTGACTTAGGCAGGATCTTAGAATATAAGGCACACACACCCATACACACTATAACATGATTATACAAGGTGTTGTTTTGCATTCTCGTCAAATTCAAGATGGTAACTATGCCAATGATTCTCGTGCCGAATCAATAATAAAATGGTTAAGTATTTTTTTTTCTCCTTTACGGAAATCGGTAACTGTGAACCACCCGTGTTTTAAACGCGGGCTATATGATTCTCGCCCTATAACCACGCTTCCACGCATACAAACAATTTCAAACGTTTATTCAATTTTCAATAATTTCTAATTCCCTAACCCACGTTAAAGGGGTTATTCTGAAATGCTGGCAAACATAAACAACCAAAAAAATCAGTGTTTATGAATAATTAACTAGGTACCGTAATTTTAATTGTTTTTTTATGTCTTTTGTGACAACCTCCTGAATTTTGACGAGGATGCAATACAACAACTTGTAGATCCATAATCTAAGCAAAATCTAACACTCAGAAGATACCAACCTTACTCACTTTGTCCGTGAATTTGATCGAATAAATTAAAGAGGTCTATCTGTTCTAATTTTTATTTCTTTTTTGCTTTACTGAAAGGGAAAGAAACGGTTATTTTTCTAATTATTTGGCCAGTATCCACTACTAATCGTATCAAACAAATTTGATTTCTAGGATTAACGGACAATACCAAAATCAAAGGTTTTGGTTTACAGGTTTATACCACCTCGATGCTCGCTTACGTGTCGCCGTATGATTGTGAACATCGTTCATTTATTTTGCAAGATAGTAAACTTTCGAAAAATTGTGTGTGCTGCATCTGCAACAAGCTGCCTAACAGATGCAATGTAACATACTAGCCGAATCGAGTGCAATTAGCCAAAAAATACTCAATAACTGGAACGTAGTTTTTAGTGGTCGGATTTTCATGGGACACACCTCTAGGAACTTAATTATTGGAAGAGGAATGAACAAAATACTTACAACATTTCCGTAATTTCTTTAATCGATTTCACTTTTACTCCTGAAGATTGAGGGTATGCGTACATATCTGGTATATGACAATCATATTCCGTTTTGTAAATATAATCTAGCACGAACTTTTTTAAGTCTTTTGGTTTCGGATAAACACCCGCCAGATCTGCAAAGTAATATAAGAAGTTACTATTTTCTGTTCATATTTTAAATTCAAACTCCTACTTCCAGAATCTGAGACAGGGTCGTGGTGATTTTTTATTCTGACAACTCCAGCCTAGTCCAATCGCGTGACACTTAACTATAATTTTATTGTCCATACAGTATATAATTTCATTGTCTATCTATACAGTAGTAGAGCCGCTGATAATGCATTAGTGTGCGTCCTGTACACCAGAGTGACGGGAGCATCGCTACTCGCCATTTGCATTCCGTATCAGCGATGCACCGCCAGTGTGACGCACACTTAAATAACAGTGTAGCGACCTAAAAAAAGCAACTTACAACAAAAAGTACTACATCGCCATCTATGAGAAAACAGAAGAACTAATATGGTCTGAATCTCGCAAGCAAAGTTTACATCGACTTAAGACGATATAGGAAAACCCTTGAGGATCAGGAAGGGAGGATCCTCCCTTTTCTATGGGGGATGAGGAACTTTACAACATACCCCTTAAACAGAATAACGCCGTTTTTTTTTTAATTTAAATCGATGGGTTTTTTGCAACAACCAACATCAACCTTCCACGGAACAGCCCATATGCATACTTAATAGTCTAAAAAGGAAATGTATGGTTGTAAGTTTTGATTTAGGCAGTAATAATCTCCGAAAGTCCCTACTGATCGGATTTCTCAGAAAATTCTTTCACTAATTGGAAACTACATTGTCTGAAATGGTCATAGGATATATTTTAACCGTCTTATAGTGGGAGGGAAGCTAAGTTTTTTTTTATAAACAAAGTTTCAATGCACTAAATATACATACTGTTTTTGTAGGCATCCTCTATCACTTCAACAGCTATTTTAACAGACAAACATGGGATGTCAGTGAGAGGAGGATAGATTCGGCCCAGATCTAAATCTTTCTCACTGACATTTGCCGCACAGCACTGGAAAGATAAAATACTACAATCAGACGCCACAGAGCCATTACACTAGGGTTCCATAATCAACAAATCATAAACCCCTTATAGTTTAATTCCTCGGCATTAACCACGCCGACACTGTGGCAAAACAAAGATTTAAAAAAATAAAATGCGGTCCGATTTCGGGAATCATAAATTATTGAAATACACGTTTGAGTATGTTTGTGTGTGTGGAAGCGCGGTTAGATGGAGAGGATCAGACGGGCCGCATTTTAACATGGGTGGTTCACACTTACCGATTACAGTAAATAAGAAAAAAAAACCTACCCATTTTATGATTGATTCGGTCGAGAATCATAGTAGCATAGTAACCTCCTTGAATTTGACGAGGGTGCAAAACGAGAAACTGTATAATAACGAACTTCGTTCAAAAGCGGCATATACAGTAGAGGAGGATACTGGTAGTGCCCATTTACTATTAACTATTACCTAAACAGTTTTTCTGCTCCACATGACTGACCGCATTCATTTTAGGGGCCTTAATTTTTGACGCGGTGAAATTCTAATAAAGAACTTACCCAAGCAAGTAACTTACCCTAGCGGCGGCTAAGAACATAGTATCCGGTACATGATGAGCCCAGCAAGCGAGTACTCCCAGAGCCGTACCCGGAAACACATAGGAGTTGTTACCTTGGCCTGTTACGTATGTCTTCCCCTTATATTTGACCGGAGGGAAAGGAGAACCAGATGCATATATGCAGCGACCCTAAAATAATATAATTTTATTCGAATGAATGCTTGTTACTTTCTCATCTCTCTTTAACTTTCAACAAAGTTAAAGTTGTACAAAACACTACTTAAAATGCTAAACAACCCCACAAGGTTGATACTTGACACGTTTTTCGGTCAACCCCATTCGATTGTGTTCGCAATAAATTATATCTACATTTGAAAGATGTGTCGATCATGCAGGGCGAAACATCAGACTTCGGGGTTTGATTTGAAATAAAATACTTTGTTATTCATAAAAGGCTGCCAGGAGTTGGTGTGGAGCGTAACGTGACGTGTTCTTGTTGAGGCTGTAGAGTGAGTAATGACGGTGGTTTTTTTTTTTTTTTTTTTTTTGAATGGCATCTCGCAGTTCAACCTATGAGGTTGTCGTCTGCTTAACCGGACTATCCTGTGGGTGCCTTTAGAGTAAGGCCTCCAGCCAGGGCATAAAAACTTACAAACTAAGCGACTGCACGCTAAGGGCACCCCCTGTGGGGTACGAACCTCGGCTTAGGGCGTCGCTGGGGGAAGACTGCATGGGGACAGGCTGGATCTGAATGGTATCATTATTTAGGGGCTGATTTAAAACTGCTGGCACAGCATCGCGGGCTGGCCCGAGCGAGGGTCGGGGAGGGCATGGACCGGGACGTCGCGACGGACCTCGACGGCGAGGTCGGAAAGACGGCGGTTTGAGTCGGAACTTTTTAAGAGTGCTAGTCTCTTTGCTACTCTCCTGGAGGAGGGTGATAGCATCATCTGGAGTGACAAGGGTATGCCTAGGACGGCGTACTGTACTAATGCGCGAGGGTTCGTAACGGGCGGCCGCTGCGATCAGGGGATTACGGTGTTTAATGGCGTTATCGAAGAAACGCTTCGAAAGACGTTTCATAAACTGAAGGACGGTGGGCATTCTAAGGTCTACGTGTAGACGGTCATTACGGACATAAAAAGGGGCTCCCGTGACTCTACGTAAGAACCGGTTCTGTAAAACTTGCATCCTATGGATGTACTTAGGCTTGGTGTGAGCGTACACGACGCAAGCGTACGTCATAATGGGGCGGATCACCGCGGTATAAAGGCGCAACTTGCACTTGAGTGACAACTTGCTTTTTGCCGAAATCATGAAATGAAGCCTACCCATAGCAAACGCAGCTCGGTCGCGAGCTGCTTTGATGTGCGCCGCGAAAGACAAGTGGTTGTCAAGTATGACTCCTAAGTACTTGGCTTGCTTCTCCCAAGGGATAGGCTTACCGTACATAGTGATCGGGCTGAGCGCGGGTGGCTTAATTTTACGCTGTTTAGAGTAAAGAACTGCCTGGCTCTTGTCGGGGTTCACCTCGATTCTCCATTTCCGGAACCAAGCGCCTAAGACGTTGGCTGAGGTTTGGAGGGTGCTATAGATAGCGTCGTGACTGCGGCCAGTGTAATAAATGGCCGTGTCGTCCGCGAACAGGGCTAACTGAGCCTTCTTGCTCTTGGGGATGTCACTGGTGAACAGAGTAAAGATAAGGGGAGAGACGACGGAGCCCTGAGGGACTCCGGCTCTAATGGGGTGGGGGGAAGACAGTGCCTTCCCGATGCGATAGCGGAAGGTGCGATCCGACAGAAAGTCTCGTAAGATGAGCACGAGACGGTCCGGCACTCCCAGTTTGTACAGCTTATATAATAAGCCGTTGTGCCAGACTTTGTCGAAAGCCTTTGCTATGTCGAAGTACAACACACCCGTCATCGCTCCACGCTGGAAGCCAGCGCTCAAGTGTTCTACGATGCGATGGGCCTGTTGAATGCAGGAGTGTCCGGTCCTGAAGCCGAACTGCTCGTTGGGGATGAGACTCTTAGCCTCGGCGAAGTCTTTGAGTCGCTTATAAATAAGTCTCTCGTAGATTTTGCCGAGTGCGTTCAGGAGACTGATAGGTCTGTAGCTTGAGGGCTCAGACTTGGGTTTGCCTGGCTTGGCGAAACCGATGACAGTGGCCTCTTTCCATATTTGGGGAAAGGCGTTGTTGCTCAGGGCGCCATTGAAGATGGCCGCCATTAACACGACGAGCTGAGCGGGGAGGAGTTTTAACACCCTATTGGTGATTCCGTCGGAGCCGGGTGCTTTCCGCGGTTGAAGCTTATTAATGATGTCTTGCACTTCGTCAGCTGTGACCGAAGGCAGAGGATCATCAGGGTCTTCTACGGGAGGGAGGGCGGCTTTACGTTCGACGAATGCGTTCACCTCATCGAGATGTCGCTTGTCTACTGGTTGAGAGCTGGGGGAGCACTGGGACTCCAGGCTGTCGGCTAGGCATTCGGCCTTCTCAGAGTCGTCGAATGCGACGCTCTTATCGGGTCGGGTGAGGGGAGGCACCGAAGCCTCTTCGGTGGAGCGCAACTTGCTTTGGAGCTGCCAGAAGGCTAGGTGGGTAGGCTCGAGCTCGCTAAGCGTCTTGTCCCATTGATCTGAACGATGTTCACTAGTGCGTTTCTTTACAGCACGCTGTAAATAACGCATGTGAGCTTTGTTCGCGTCGCAGGGAAAGTTGCTGTAGGCACGGATGGCCGCGTTCTTCTCGGTTATCAGTTCACGTACGTCAGCGGGTAGAATCCAGCGTTGATCGCTCATTGCTGGAACTTCCCGTGAGCAATCCTTTAGTACGGATTGCACGTGTTCTGTAAACGAGTTGATGGCGGCCGTCGTGTCTGCGACTGAGACAATGTGGTCGGGGATGGCCTCCAGGTGAGGCGACGTGGTGGATTTCAGCTTTTCGCTGACTTTCCTCCAGTCGGTTATCACTTGGGTCGGCGGGGGCTGGCTGGGGTCAGAGGGACCCGAGCGGGGAACTAAGTGCATGAGCACTGGTCGATGGTCTGAGTTAAGCTCATGTAAAGTCTCGATGGAATGCAACTTAAGGTTGACATTCTTGAGTAGCGCTATGTCGAGAACGTCCGGACGTTGGTCGGGGTCGTGGGGATAGTGAGTGTGCTCCATAGGAGCGATGGGATCGAAGTTGAGGGACTCACCCAGGTTATACACGTGACGTCCTCTGGCAGAGGTCGTCGTGCTGTTCCAGGCGGGGTGTTTGGCGTTGAGGTCGCCCGCTATGATAACGGAGTCACTCAAGCCGAAGAGGACGGCAAGGTCTTTGGTGAACAAAGTGTGCTCCTCGGACGTGCCGCCGGGAGGGATGTACGCGGAGGCGATAGTGATCGATTGATGACCGGTCATGCCTAGTCGACAAACTGAAGTCTCGAGCAGAGACTCCATGGGAGGGGGATCTAAGGGGAAGCAGTGCAGTTCCTTTCTATAATAGATTAGAGTACCGCCCTTGTGGCAACGTGACCGATCGTTGCGAACTATGCGATAGTTGGCAATTCTCGGATCGCGGTGACTGGGCTTGAGGAAGGTCTCCTGTATGAGGAGGATATCAATTTGATGGTCACGGAGGAAGGTGGCGATTTCATCACGCTGGCCTCTAATGCCATTGGCATTAAAGTACCCTAATTTAAGGGATCGGGGTTTGGTACACGTTAATCTCGTATTATCCATTGAAATTAAAGATTAATGCCGCTGAAGGCTTCGCCTAACTTGATTAGGGACTTGAGGATAATTTTAAGCTTATCACCGTCAGTGTTAGCCTCCCTGAGATCTGCCGCCATGCGGTCTGCTTCGGGGGTGACTAACTTTGCTAACGTTTCTAAAGTTACGTTAGGAGAGGAGACTGCGGCCGCGGGGCCGGGAGGTGCGGGACGAGCGGGCGCCGGTGCGCTCGCTTGGGCCACGGGAGTGGGAACAGGGGCATCTAATAGCCCGGGAATGGGGCTGGACTTTGCTTTGCCGAGTGCCGGGAAGGCTCTCTGGTGGTTCAGCGAGGTCCAGGGAGAGGGCCTCTGAGGGCTGAGTCTCTCCGGCATCTGTGCAGTTGGTAGCCTCACCGATGGGCTTTCTCTCTGCTGGCGGGCGTTTGCACGCTTCGCCAGTTTAGAGGAGGAGCCTTTGGGGGCTTTCGGGCAGCCGCGGTAGTTAGCCGGGTGGCCCGACTGGCCGCAAAGCACACAGCTCGGTGGCTCCGTGCATAGCGATTTGTCTTTGGGACGGGGGCAGTCTGCCGTACCATGGTCGCCTAGACACTTTACGCATCTGTGCGGCGCATGGCAGTTGGCTTGGCTGTGTCCGTACAGCTGGCAGCGGTGGCACTGCCCTACTACGGTAGAGCGGTAAGGCTTCTCTATTGAGATGCCTGTGAGGGAGCATACCGACTTCACTTTGAAGATCGGGTGGTGTCCTTCTACTGGGTCACAGATGACCAGTACCATATCGTACTGGTCTCCACCTCTCGCCTTATGAAGGCGGTGGACAGCTGCGACCGGGATGTCCTGGCTTTGGAGGTCATTTAGGATGTCCTCCGTGGGGATTTCCTTCGGGATCCGCCTGATCACCACGCGGGTGGGCTTCTCCTCTGGAAGGGAGTATGTATGGAAGGCTATGTGCCTTCCGATCAGCTGACGGGTTAGTTCCCTGAAGTCAGCGGTCGTAGGGACCACCACTTTGATGCCCTGTTGTGTGCTTTTTGCGCTTGTATATTGTATGCGGCGCTCAACACACATTTTGGACACGTCTGTCCATTTCCCTTTGTCCTGAATGAACAGCGGGGGAGGGGGCTTCAGCTTCTTTGAAGAAGCAGCTGAAGGGTTAGCCTTAGGGCTGGCTGGTCTGCTAGTATGAGCAGCGGCGGACGTTGGTACGGGGACCGGGGAGGTGGGACGGGAGGCCGCGGGAGGGGGGACAGAAGGGAGCGCGACGATCTTTTTAGCCATGGCGGCCTGGGAGTTTTTTCCCTTCTTTCTCTTGCCCTTTCCGACGACTTGATAGTCGTCTTCAGATGACGAGGCGGCAGAACACGAGTCTAAGATTGATTCCGAATCGGAGACTGGCTCGGTTGTGTCCATGTTCTCCGAAATGAGAACAACGGGCGCAGGTGCGGACTGATCCATTGTTTGCGAAACAATGAGCCTGGGTTTAGCCGGAATCGCGGCGGCGACGGCTGGCGGTAAGCCTTTGTCCATGTTTCCAGAAACGGGAACAATGGACGCAGGTGCGGGCTGACCCTTTGTTTGCGAAACAAAGGGTTTCGCAACAATGGGTCTAGGTGTAGCCGGAATCGCGGCGGCGACGGCTGGCGGTAAGCCTTTGTCCATGTTCTCGGAAACGGGAACAACGGACGCAGGTTCGGGCTGGACCTTTGTTTGCGAAACAGTGGGTTTCACAACAATGGGTCTTGGTGTCGCTTTAATCGCGGCGGCGATGGCAGGTGGCAAGCCTCTGTCGGCAGGCGGCGGCGACAAAGGGCTTTCAAGTACGTCACTAAAGTCAGTGACGTTATCGCTGGTTTGCCGGATAGCAGCGATTTCGGACCCATATTTTTTATTAAAATTTGGGTCGGTCGCAACGATGCGCAAGAAAAAGCGCAAAAGTGCTTTTTCTGTCTCGTCGAGAGACGACATTTTATCGGCTAAAAGTTAGCGGACATTTGAGTGAAGCTCCGCGCCTAAACAGCCTAACAACCTATTTCCCTGAAACAATTATGTAGCGAATTTACTGGGTCCAGTGACTCACCCGCTTCAACCTTCCCGCAGCCACAGACCGAGGGTCCTGGCTTGGTAGCAACTCCAACTCCAGTCCAGGGAACTTTGCTTTCAGGAACTTGTTAAAACGGGATACACTAGCACAGTAAATCGGCGGTGCATACGTTCGCGACGGAGCCCAAGTTTTCACCTAGACCCTGAAGGGGTTAGGCGGGCGGATTGGGTCACCACCCTCTCTTAGTTTCGTTGGCACCGTTAGGTTTCCCACCAAGAACCTCGAAACTGAGGACTTTTCCCTGATGGGGCAAAGGAAGTTAAATCGGAATAATATCCGAAGCAAATGAGCAAGTGCTGTCTTAATAAAAAGACAGCAATTGTTCGGGGGTGTAGTCGAGGGACTACTGATGACGTCACGACACTGGGAAGCAACGAACCGATGACACACACTGATAGCGAGCGGGAATGCGAGCAGGTAGCGGCACGTCCGTACGCGGCGGCGGTCAGGCGGCGAGTGTAATGACGGTGGTCGCGAGCAATCGCAACGTCCCCGACATGGGGGCGTGGCGGGCGGGATATGGGCAAGCCCTTTCCCCGCGGGATCAACACAGTGCCCGTAAAGACGGGCACCTCAATTTGGTAGCCATATAGGCAATGGAAGTTGGCGAGTGCGTGTAAAAAGCGCAACTCGCCTGTGTGTGGTTGATATTTTGTCCGGTAGGAGGCGCCAGCGGCGCCGGCGCTGTGCGCTTAGGCACGGCGAAACGTTACCGTACCGAGCGCCGCTTGCTTCACGCCGCCTCGGCGGCCTGTCATCGCCAGGTGAGACCTCCGGTTGCCCGGGGGAGGCCTAGCAGATGCAGGCCAGCCGGAGGCGGCTCTGATGGCGCATCCTACCGCTAAGGCGTTGACCCCCGTCCGTTGCGCTCTCAGAGCTAGCCGATTGCGTTCCAGACTAAGGGGTCGTAGTGTATGGGTTAGAGCGGCATTGTATTGTGTAACGCCGCTCTTGTAAGCGAATGAATAGCGAGCCCGCGCCGCACATTCATCGCGTGAGTTTGGATGCATGTGGAGTAATGAATGCATGTTCGATGCGCGTCATGCCTATATTAACCTAGACCACGACGCGCTTCGAGTGTGTGTGATGAGTGTGGAGTCTTATTGGGTGGGTAGGTCGCGTGTAGACTGGGGCGGCCTACCCGGGCGAGTCAAGTTCGGTGATGACGACGGCTATGTCACATCCGCAGGCACCAGGTCGCACATGTGGCGACAAGGGCAGGAAGCGGGCGCTCCTGCGGTTGGCGAGGTGCCGCGGACGTGACATGCCATCGTGAGTCGGCGGTCGCAGGTGCTCCCTCGGTGCAATACCTGGGGCAACCGTGCGACGCTGGCTTCCGTCGATCCTGGTAATCCTACAGTCCTAGAGGAGGAGGCGGAGAGGGGCGGCCTTGTTCTTAAGGCCGCGGCAATCCAGTGTTACTCGACGGCTAGCCCTGGTAGAGCTGTAATAGCTGGGCAAGCCCGTCGAGTATGACGAGGTCTGCGTCCTGGCCCTGCCTTATGGCCCTGATGAGGTCTAGTAATAGCCTAATAGCGCAGGCGGTGAACTCCGTTGAGGGAGGGAATGTGCGCTGTTGCGCTGGGGCGCCGGCTAGCGGCTGGAGTGTGCTAGGTGCCGCTACTGAGTGAGCGGCGACCGTAGCCGAGTCTGTGGGTGGGGCGGGTTTCCCTGCCCTCTTCCCCTTATTCTTGCCGGCGCCTGTGGCGGCGTCGGTGGATGAAGTGGCGGCCGTAATGGCAGCGGTGGTCACAGGCGCCTGGGTCGACGCCTGCGCTGGTACAGGGCCGGGGTCCTGTCTGGATTGCGCCGCCGGGGGGTGGGGTTTTTTCCCCCTCCTATTCTTCCCCCCGCGCGGTCTCTTCTTTCTCCGCCTCTTGGCGGGAGCGTCTGAGTGGTCATTTGAGGGCCCGTTCGCTGTCGCCATCAGCGACGTACTGGGGGCCTCATGGGCCTCTACTTGGGCGGCAGCAGCCGTCGTTTCTCGGCGCTGCCGAGTGATGGCGACAGTGCCCGCTCGTTTGTTCCGGAGTTCCCTCCGGAATACTGGGCACCCGCTGCTGTTGGCCGGATGGTCACCCGCGCAATTGACGCAGGTGGCCTTCTCGGCCTTTGGACGTGGGCAGTCTCGGGCGGCGTGGCTTTCCCCGCAGCGCACGCATGCGAGCGGGCGGTGGCACCGGTGCGAGCTGTGTCGAAACAGCTGGCACCGGTGGCACTGGGCGGGCCCTTGCTTGCTCCGCCAGGCATCCACACGAACACCACGCATGCATAACAGCTCCGTGGTGTCGTAAATTGTCCGGAAATCGGTTTGCCTTTTGAGGACGGCATGGAAAAGGCAGCCGGGGCGTCCGCCGCGCGCCTTGATGTTGCGGACGTACTCCGGCTCGTAACCAAGCGTCCTCAACTCCTCTAAGATCTCTTCTGGGTCCGTGTCCGCTGGCAGTCCCCGGATAGCCACCTTGACGCTGCGCTCCGCTGGTAGTGAGTAGGAAAACCAGCTTAGGCCCTCCGATTTTTCCAGGTCGGTGAGGTACCGCTGGATCACCCTGAACTCGTCCTCAGTTTCAGGCAGGAACCTAATCCCACCCTGATAAGGACGTGCGTTCGGTGGGTGACCCAGGATGGTCCTCACCGCCCTAAAATGGAAGGCCCAGCTGGGCATCCTCTCCACCACCAACGGAGGGTAGCGGGGCTTGTCCCTGGGCTTGGCCTTGGCAGCTGCGGCTGCACTCGTGCCTTGCGCTGGGGCTGCGGCGGCGGGTGGCGTCACATTGCGTGAGGCGTCTTGTCCGGTGGGCGGGCGGCGAGTCGCCTCGGCGAACGTCGGCGACCCGGCTCCGGCTCGACCACGCGGTTCACGCTGTGGGAGCGGGGAGTCGGGGCAGACGCGCTTCGCCTCTTCGGCGGCCTCGTCGTCCGAGCTGCGTGGTCGGCGCTGGGCGCGAGTATCGCGCTCAAGCGCCGATTCGTTAGGCGTCACTTTAATAGAGGTAGGGGCACCTACCTCATAGTCCTCTTCGTCCATGTCGCTCTGCTCCACGTCGCTGCACTCACTTGAGTAGCAGGGCGACATGGGCGCGGGCGCGGGCGAGTCCTGGGCTGCGCTGCGGGGCGGGGGCGGCGACATCAATCCCTGCACAGCCGACGCTGCGGCGGCTGAGCCTGCCAGCAAGCGGGGTGGTGCGGATGATGTGGCGCGCTCGGCGCTGTGCGCAGCGGCGGCGGCGGCCGGCCGTGCGTGTGTGAGCACACTCGCGGCAGGGCGCGACACGACGGGCGCGGCCTGGGTGACGGCGGTGGCGGATGGTGGGCGCGTGTTGCGCGGGCTTGCGGCGCGAGGCGCGTGCGTCGCGGTCGCCCGGTCCTCCTGCGCATAGGCGCGTAGGGGGGGGGCGACGGCGCGAGCAGCGGGCGCGCTGCTGCTGGGCCCGGGACGATTCGGGGCCAGGGTGGGCGGGTGGCGGAACGCCGGTGGCCGGACCGAAGTGGTCGGGGCATGCACCGGCGACGGCGTTTTGGGTTTGGCGCTACGGCTTGGCGTCGGCGCAGGAGGTGAGGCCTCGAGGGCCCTCCTTCGCTGCGCTTCTTGTAGGGCAGCAATGGCGTCTCTGTATGAGTCATCCAGAGTACGCTCTTTCTTGGGGTTCGGTGGAGGCGGCATCTTCTTAGGCGGCATCTTGGTGTGGCTTCTCCGCAACCGGTACGGTGCAGCAGCACCGGGCAGCACGGGCAGCACCCGCTGGGTACCCACAGAGCTAGGTGGCCATGGGTATCCAGCCGGCGCCTGCCTGACGATTAAAAATTTTTGATAAAAAATTTTTCCGGTTCGGACGGTGAACTGAAAAGTTTTATTTCGCGACTACCCTCGACCAACTTAACTTAAGTTGGGAGGTCGGCCAATCACAGCCCGCGCCAGAGGTGGCGCAGGGGACTTCGGTGGCGGCCAGCGGAGGCCTGCACACGTCGAACTAGGTTTCCCACCAAGAACCTCGAAACTGAGGACTTTTCCCTGATGGGGCAAAGGAAGTTAAATCGGAATAATATCCGAAGCAAATGAGCAAGTGCTGTCTTAATAAAAAGACAGCAATTGTTCGGGGGTGTAGTCGAGGGACTACTGATGACGTCACGACACTGGGAAGCAACGAACCGATGACACACACTGATAGCGAGCGGGAATGCGAGCAGGTAGCGGCACGTCCGTACGCGGCGGCGGTCAGGCGGCGAGTGTAATGACGGTGGTTTGTGGTTGCGCGTATTTTATATCTGCCGACCATAGCGCCACTTGCGGCGGGTGTGTGTATTTGTGATATATCGGCTCGACCAATGAGGTTGGTTTTAGGAAGTGAGAATGTGTGCAGTGTTTTGCGTATGTGTGTGTGATGCAGCATACTTATTTATTTTCAATAATTAATTATTTACATCAAGTTAGATTGTTAAACTAATGTGCTAGGTAATCAGTAAGAATATAATAAGAATCTTATATGACTAAAACATGAAATAACATGAGGATATTCTAATTAGTGACTACTTTTACATTTATTAGTTCTTAAATTTAAGCTGTTATTTACAATCTCCCCCTCGTGCGCAAGCACTATGACGTTTTAGTCCACTGTTGTGATCACGATGAGGCGAGAGGCCGGGCGACGAATCAAACCAGCTGCTGTTCTGACTTCTGTTACTCGGACTCGTCCGTCTGGACCTGGATATACTTTCATTATTTTGCCTCGAGGCCACACTCCTCTAGGCATCGTGCCGTCACATATTATGACGATGTCGCCGACTCTTAGGTTCTTATGCTGAGGATTGGGGCCGGAGCGGGGCATTAAGAGAGGCCTGTATTCAGCTGTCCAGCGTGCCCAAAAGGTGTCGGCAAGCGCTTGGACGGATTTCCAGGAGTGTGAGTTCGGTTCCGTGTCTCTGAACGAGCCAAATGGTGATATTCCGCTAGAGCGCCCAATAAGGAAGTGATTTGGAGTTAGCGCTTCTTCATCTAGGTTAGGGTTCACCGGGGTCAGTGGTCTCGAATTGATCACGTGTTCAGCTTCTAGCAATAGCGTGTGTAGCACTTCATCAGGGGGAAACCTTTCTTTCAGAGTGACTCTCAATGCTGTTTTCACTGATCTGACCAAACGTTCCCAGGCGCCGCCCATGTTCGGGGCGCCAGGTGGTATCTTCTTCCAGGTGATCAACTTCTTTGATGCGAAAGCGCTGAGGCTGTGGTCGTTGCTTTGTATGGCTTCAGTGATTTATTTTTCAGCGCCCACGAAGTTAGTTCCGTTGTCACTATATATCACAGTCGGCGTGCCACGGCGGGCTATCATTCTTCGCAGGCTCATAATCATGGAGGAGGCCGAGAGGGATGTGGCCAGCTCCAGGTGTACTGCACGTGTGGTGAGGCATGTATATAATGCGCCCCACCTTTTTTCTTGTCTTCGCCCGACTGTGACATGCATGGGCCCAAAATAATCTACCGCGGTTGCAGTGAATGGCGGTTGGTTTTGGGTCAGCCTTTCTGCAGGTAAGTCGCCTAAGGGGATTTTTGAGGGGATCCCTTTGTAGGTCCGACACCACTGGCATTGGTTGCATATGTAGCGTATAACACCGCGCAGTCCTATTATGTGATATCGTTGTCTCAGTTCATTCATGACAGTTTGATGGTTGCCGTGATTGAAGGTTGCGTGCGTGTGATGCACCAACAGCTGAGTGAAGCCTTCTTTGGCGTGTAGGACTGGCAGGTTGTGCTTCTCTTTTGTTCTGCTGTCTAAACATAGGATTCCGTTGCGGTCGATCTTCACGGAGAGTTTGTAGAACGGTGATTTCTTCGGTGGTCGCCGCCCAGCCTCTATGGTCGTGATGTCGTCGGCGAACGAGTTATACTGGCTTCTTCTTACTAGCAATAGTTCTGCCAGTTTTATGTGATTTGGTGCGAGATCAATTCTCGTGTTTCTTTTGAGTAGTTTGGCTTTAAATACCTCAGCGGCGAGCAGAACGGTGGCAGCAACGCGTACTAATCGAGTGTATTTCGAGAAACGTTCTATCTCAGGTAAGTAATCGCTAACGTCGCGACTAATAACTACGTGGACTTGTTTTAGCGATCTTTCTTCCCCGGAAGGGGGTAGCGTCGCTGCGGCTTGTTTTTCCCGCGGCCATGTCGCTGGGTCGTTCCTAATGAACTCGGGTCCAGTGAACCACCTATGTTTTGAATTGAAATCGGTGGGAATACCCTTAGTCGCATCGTCCGCGACGTTGTCAGCGCTGGGTACCCATCGCCAGTTAGCTGGAGTGGTTAGGCTTTCGATTTCAGCCAGTCGGTGTGCAACGAATGATTTGAAAGTACGCGGGTCTGATTTAATCCAAGCTAATACTGTTTTTGAGTCTGACCAATAATGACTTTTTAATATTTTGTAATCCGACTCGCGTCTGACTGATTCGGCCAGTCGGCTGCCCAAGACTGCAGCTTGAAGTTCTAAGCGGGGTATCGATATAGGTTTCAACGGGGCTACTTTGGCTTTTCCGGCGACTAATCGTGATGTTTTCGTGCCGTCCGATCCCGTACTTACGAAATATATCGAGGCTGAATACACCTTTTCACTTGCGTCACAGAAAACGTGAATTTCTCCTTCGCCAGATGGCGTGGCAGGTATGTACCTATCAGTTTCTAACTCTTTCAACATTTGTAAGTTGTTTATAAATGATAACCATGTCACGTGATGCTCGGTTGTGATGGGGTCGTCCCAATCTATCCCGCTGCGCCATATTTCCTGAATGAGACACTTGCCTATCATCGTGATTGGCGATACTAAGCCTAGCGGGTCGAAAACTGACATGACCGCGCTTGTTACCTGTCGCTTGGTAGGCAGAATGTCACCTCGAATGACGCTCTCGGGTGTACTTCTTAGATTGACATTAAAACCTAACGTATCGCGTGCGTGGTTCCATATAAGGCCTAATGTTCGCTCTGTATCGCTTTTACCTAGCGTCGTTGTGTCGCTGCCGCGCGTGTTCGTGACGTCCTTTATTACCTCGGGTACGTTTGACGCCCATCCGCGTAATTCGAAAGACGCGTTTAAATGGACTTTGTGCATGGCGTTTATTACTTGCTTCGCTTCGCTCTTTGTGTCGAATGTGCCTAAATAGTCGTCCATGTAAAAGTTGCGTACCGTTGCCTTCGCGACCTCGGGATATTGTTGACCGTGATTTTCTGCGTTTTTGTTTTTAACGTAAATGGCGGTACATGGGGAGGATGCCGCGCCGAATATTAGGGACGACATTCGGTACTCCTGAGGTGGCTCCTCTCTGTCTTCCCCCCTCCATAAAAATCGTAGGCTATCGCGGTCCTGCTGAGCTATTTTGACTTGTAGAAACATTTCTTTTATATCAGCGACTACTGCGATTCGACCCTCTCTGAATCTTATTAACACACCGAATAATGATTGTAGTAGGTCGGGGCCTGCTAATAGCGCGTCATTTAGGCTTTTTCCCCCGTATTTAGCTGCCGCATCGAACACTAAACGTACTTTACCTTTTTGCGGGTGCACGACTGAAAAATGTGGTAAGTACCAACTGCGCGGCGATGTGGCTGGGGTGTCTATTTTTTCAGCATAGCCCGCTTCTATTAAATTGTTTATCTGCTTAGTGTATTCGTTTTTTAGACTTGAATTTTTGTCTAACTTATTTTCTAGGCTGTATAGACGACTGAGAGCTTGTTTTTTGTTCTTTGGCATTACCTCGTCATCCGTTCGCCAGAGTAAACCCGCTTCGTATCTATTACCGCTTATTTTTTTACAGGTTTTATCTAGGATGGCTAGGGCGCGCTGATCTGGGTCAGATGTAGGCCGGCGCGGTTCTATGCCTAGGGACTCTATGCTAAAAAAATTCCTAATGAGTTCTAGTGCGGGGTCGTCTATTTGAGTGGGTCGCACATGGTTTACTAGTGCGACAGTGTTGCGAGGGCGT
The DNA here is from genome assembly GCA_963082945.1 of Cerastis leucographa. Lineage (NCBI taxonomy): Eukaryota > Metazoa > Arthropoda > Insecta > Lepidoptera > Noctuidae > Cerastis > Cerastis leucographa. The sequence continues at coordinate 8,646,926 of OY720382.1, forward strand.
GCATCTTGACCGTGCAGTACCCATCCTAGTTTAGTTAACGATGCTACGGGCTGGTTTTTGTTGCCGACACGCAATTGTCTGGATGTTATTAAATGCCAATTGTCTTGACCTATTAATATGGTCGGTTTACCTTGTTCGTAGCATAGTTCCTCTTCTAACTCGGTTAGATGGTTACACTGTTGCACTAGATCTCTGCCTACCTCCTGCGTGGATAAGTTTAAATTTCCGATAGTGCTTGCACTCATAGTTTCTATGTTTCTGTTGAATAGACCACGGATTGATAACTTAACTTGGCATGATTCTGGATCGTCTATTCGATTACCTCCTACCCCTTCTAGTGTTAAGAGCTGGCCGCGTCCCCTAGGTATGACACTGTCTGCCACGCCTCGTTCAACAAGCGTCATGGTTGAACCTTCATCTAATAAGGCGTAGGTAGCAGTGGAGCCTATCGGGCCGCTTAACTCGACCGGCACTACTTTCAGGTAAGTGTTAGACATGTGTACGTGGTTAATTGAACTAACGTTACCGCGGGTAGGCAGAGATGTACTATCGCTGCCGTGTAACATTTGATGGTGTGATGCTTCGCACCCGTTTACTCCGCAAGGTACGTATTTACATTTGACTGGTCGCATGTGCGATTCGCCTAGGCATCGGAAACACAACTTATTTCGCTTGGCTGCGTCCCATCTTTCATTTATCGTTAGTTTAGCGAAGTCCGCGCATTTCGTGGCGTTGTGATCGCCTGCGCACATAGCGCACCTTTTATTCGACTCTGCCGTCGACGGCTCGGTCGTTGGTCGTGATGGGCGCGGTTTTTGTGGTTTCGACGCCTGTTTCTTTGTGGGTTGTTTATTTACCGCGGCTACCGTTTTGCGTGGCGTGTTGCCGTCAGTTTCCGATCGATCGCATGAGCTGTCGCTGGCTTCGTTTTGCTGTCGCGTGTGGCGTCGGTCCCGGTCGTGTACCGTGTTGACTTGGCGCGACTTTGTTCGGTTTTTTCTGTCGTCTCGCGCGGTTTCGTAGGCAAACATCGCGCCACACTGGTCGGCCATAATGTTTAGGAATCTCGACATTAATTCTAGCTCCGGCGCTCCAGTCCGCTCTGACCTAAACTCGTACCACTTGTATTTTAGAATTGTGCTGAGTTTATCTACTATTCGACTCACTAACTCAGGTGAATACAGGTATTGCGGTTGGTTAAGTGATTTTATTGCCGCTACCGTATTTGACACTTTGCTCGCGAAACTACCTATGTTGCGCCCGTCTTCCGACATGCGAGGCATGCGTTTTATGTTTTCTAGTTCGGAAAGTATAAGTAGTTCTGGTCTACCGTACCGTCTTTCTAGCGTGTCCATTACTTCATATGGATCCGATACCGTGAATAATAACGCCCTAACTGTTTCGCGAGCCGCACCTCGGAGTGCTTTTCTTAGTCTGGCCACGTTTTGTACGTCAGTAAACATGTCCACTGTGTCGTTAAAGACCGATTTGAAAGCCATCCATTCCGCTATCGTCCCGTCGAAATGAGGCAGTTCGTGGATGAACTTTGGCGCCGCGGAGTCTGATTTGTTAGAATTTACCGCTTGTACAATCGCGTTGGCCAGTATTGCCATGTCACTGTTATTACCAACGTGCGGTTCGTTCCTACTTATGTTGGGTGGTCGCGGCACCTGTCCCGGGATTTGAGCTTTATCTAATATTGCCTGCCTATCGTTTACGAACTGTTCCGATATCCAGCCTTCAACACGCGACTTTTCTACTCTGGGCGGTGGCTCCGCGTCGTTGGAGCTTTCCAGGTCTATTCTGGCTATTTCCAATCGACTTAAGGCAGCTGCGGACGCCGCCCTAGCCCGTGCTAACTCGGAATTGTGTAACTCTAATTCGGCTTTTAAAATAGATAATCTACTACTTGCTCTGTCCATGGGGACATTTACTACCGTGCCCGGCGCACTCCTAACTTGAGTATTTGCTTCATCGACTTGCGCTGGCCTATTTTCGATTACTCTCTCCGCCCTATCGTTAGTACGTGTGCTGCTGTCACCGCTCGTGTCCTCTGTGCCGGTGCCCTTACTCCACGTATTTGTTTCGGTCGACGTTGTCTGACCGGACGCCGTCGTGGCGTCTGTGGTAGGCGTAGCTTTGCCTGAACGCAATACACGTGCGTTCTCCATTGCGCACGAGGGGCCCTACTCCTACTGAATTCTTAATATTAACACTTTTTTCACTTTATCACTTTCACTTTGACTTCTTGATGTGTCGCCTACCTTGCCTATCAGCCTGGCCGGACTCCTAACGAGGTGATGCCGGACCAGGAATGGGAATGAAAAGGAGAGGAAGGTAGGAACCTCCCGGCAGAGGATGCGGGCGCTCACGGGTGCATCAGAGTGCGGTGGGAAACCCACACTCGTCGTTGCGTACCAACTTGTGGTCCCAGAACGTGTCCGCACCTTACCGGCGGGGTCTGACTGCAGCACCTGGGGAGGTGCGTGGATTCGTCAGGCAATCCACAGTGCTTCCGTACGTATAATGGCCGTTTATCACCGCTAGGTGGCCACGTACATGTGATAATTTCTTCCAAGTAATTAGCAGTGGTTAAGCACGACCCACTGCTAACACTCGCGCGTACTTGTTTCTTTCTTGACGCTTGATGCAGATGCTTGAGGCTTGATGCAGATGCTTGAGGCTTGATTGCAGATGCTTGAAGCTTGATGCAGATGCTTGAGGCTTGATTGCAGATGCTTGAAGCTTGATGCAGATGCTTGAGGCTTGATTGCGGATGCTTGAAGCTTGATTCGGATGCTGGTACAGAGATCCGGAACTCGCAAGGACCATTGAAAGATGTGTCGATCATGCAGGGCGAAACATCAGACTTCGGGGTTTGATTTGAAATAAAATACTTTGTTATTCATAAAAGGCTGCCAGGAGTTGGTGTGGAGCGTAACGTGACGTATTCTTGTTGAGGCTGTAGAGTGAGTAATGACGGTGGTTTGTGGTTGCGCGTATTTTATATCTGCCGACCATAGCGCCACTTGCGGCGGGTGTGTGTATTTGTGATATATCGGCTCGACCAATGAGGTTGGTTTTAGGAAGTGAGAATGTGTGCAGTGTTTTGCGTATGTGTGTGTGATGCAGCATACTTATTTATTTTCAATAATTAATTATTTACATCAAGTTAGATTGTTAAACTAATGTGCTAGGTAATCAGTAAGAATATAATAAGAATCTTATATGACTAAAACATGAAATAACATGAGGATATTCTAATTAGTGACTACTTTTACATTTATTAGTTCTTAAATTTAAGCTGTTATTTACAACATTTATATGTACAATTTAAACGGGATCGATGAGCGCCAAAAGAACTTTGAATTAGTTTACTTGAAGTTTTATAAAATATACATTTTAGAAACGAATTCGATGAGGGAAGATAGACGAATTCCAGACCATTCGTTTAATGTAAAAACACCGTAAAAGGCAGTTTTGTGATGGACTACAGAAGAAACCCCGTATCGCATAAAAAGGTTATTATATGGTTAAGTGTTGTACCTCAGTATGTTCATAAGCCTGCTGCGGCGTACACTCTGCTTTCATTGTCGGATTTGAAAGTGCATAAATTTGCGGTCGTTCACAATTTTTAGCCATTTGTTGCAAAATTTCAGGCGTAAATGCACCACCCATAGTCGACACACCTAAAAAACATAATTAACACGAGAAACTGAGTAGAAGTGTTTTAAGATGGGACAGTAGAAGTACGCTTAGGTACATGCTAAATCTTAGATGCTCTAATTCCACTTTGCACAAGCAAGCATATAACACAAAACTGTAGGTATTCCTACTTAGCTGTCAGAATCGTTTGACTGCTGATTTTATAACACGAATTAGGCTTGGGCTTGACCGCGATAATGATGTGACTTAGGATAGAGCACGTTTGCCTAGAAAAAGCCGTTTCACTCGAAACTTGTTGCGACCGTAGTCATTAAGTAGAGCAGCTTTAGGTTGAAAATAGTGTTATAAAGACGTGGGTACGAGCATTACAAAGCAGTTCGCGTGTAAGTTATAATGTCCCCTGCAACAATGCTGTTCGTCTTAGAAACTTAAAGTGAACTCCTTATTAAACTTAGTATAGCTTTGGACATGTCCATATGTTCGCGAGATACACGCCTGCTTCGAATATGACGCGTCCATAACCCACCTGTAACTTAAAAGCACATGTACATAAAAAAGATACAGATACCATTACTTACCGACAAGGGCGGTTGCTTTGATAGACTTCACAAAACCTGCAAAATCCTTCGTCGGTTCCAAATCTTTCCCGTACTTAGTAGCATGGGGTGGTACGCCACCCTCGCGATTAGTCGACAACAAACCATCGATGTCAAATAGGTAGATTTTCTTCAAAGCATCTTCCATTTTAACGCCGTCTTGTACCATCGCATCGCAAATCAAATTTGCAATACCAACGCCTGCCTGAAGATTACAGTTTACTTTGCTTACTTCTCTACCAATAACATTAACTAAGCGCTGATTGTACAGGGTGGCGGCAACAATACGACAATAAATGAAACTGCGTATGACGACGTTGACAATGACGTTCCCAGTGTGCATACAAAATTTCAATTGAATATATCCATTAGTTTAGTTACAGGACATTATTTTTCATTTTGAGCTTTTTCTACATGATGTAGATTAATTGGCTAGCACCAACAGGTTAACGACCCCATCATCGGTATAAATGTTAGGCTCAAAGGCTGAAAATGCTCATTGAGCGAGAAACCCGAACACATCGCAAAGGTGAGGTCGAAATGAAAATCCAAGATGGCGGATGTGAAAATCAAAGGTAAGCTATAACTAAGCTTAGTGAACCAACCAGCACTTTCTATAAATATTTAGAAGGTGTTCTATTTCGTAAATATTAAATAAAATTTTATGCAATTTAGATTGTTAAAAAAAAAACATACCGGGTGTAAGGGACACCGACGCGAAAACGCTTACCACGTACTCAGTACGTCACATAGAAAATTTTCATCGGTAATATTAAAAAATCAGCTATTCCATTCATTTTGACCGTGTAGGTTTTACACTTTTGTAGGAAACAGCAGTTTTTTTTTTTAAATTACTGATGAAAAATTTCTATGTGGAATATACAAGGTTGTTTTGCATCCTCGTCAAAAGGACAATGCCAGAACCTCTATAGAGCTTTGACCTATCAAATAAAAGTTGGTCTACAGGCATGCCAAATGTAGCATTCTATTGCTGCTTTATTAGTGATAAGTAATAACATGTATAAATGCCTTTAGAACTTGCGGTTTCTGTTTAAAACTAAATACTACTTTAAAAATTATTACATTGAATGTCAATGAATGACTTTTTGACATGACAATTAGCGCGTCAATGACGGTCCGTTACCCTTAATCACCAAATCACTATCGCTCAGTTGCGAAATAATTATTAGAATATACATTCATAAAAATATATGTGTAAAAACATTATTTTCATTAAGTAATGTGTATTTATTCCGAATACATATTAAAATCCGTACGTAATACGAACGTAGATGTATTTTTTTTTACCAAATAATTCGTTTTGTTCCGCGTGTATGCGTACTAAGTAACGCAGATGGTCGCGATAAAAACAGGAAATAGGACTTCGGTTTTTTTAATTCCTTTTATTACTAACTTTTTATCCGCAAGTGTAACAGAATAACAGTTTGATAACCAAGGGTCCTATTTTCATTGCATAATTTTGATTAATTTACATTTCTTGTAGGCTAATGAAAGTTAGGGCAGGATCTGGCATTGTCCTTTAGAAGGTTGTCACAGAAGACATAAATAATCAATTGAAATTACGGGACCCAGTTAATGATTAATAAACGCTGTTTTTATTTTGTTCAGGTTTGTCAGTATTTCAGAAAAACCTCCATAACGTGATTTAGGCAATAAGAAATTACCGAATAAGTAAGTTTTTAAGTGTGATAGCGTGGGTATAGGGCGAGGATCAGACGAGCCGCGTTTATAACACGGGTAGCTCGCACTTACCGATTTCCGTAACCCATTTTATTATTGATTCGGGTCGAGAATCATTAGCATAGTTACCTCCTTAAATTTGACGAGGATGCAAAACTACAGCTTGTATAATAATATTTTCACTTCAGTAGCTCAAACATGTAGGTTTTGCTGCCTGAAATCAGTGAGCAAAATGCGATTTTGCTCACTGAGTGAGACAAAGTAACTTTTTAATTATTTTTTTCAGAAAGCCCCGAATATCTTATTCAGCCTTGGGTTAATCATACAATTCGAAACATTCACACTCTATCTCTTTCCCGCCCATTAGAAAGAGAGAGACAAAGACCAGCCCTTTCGAAGTTCCGTTTTTGAATTCGAACACGTTCGGAATTTCGTACTAACTAAAGAGATTTTGCAAAATAGTTATTTGTGCAACAAGAGAGCAAAGTTGTTTTTTGCTGCGAGTGATTCTAAAGCTGAATCCTGAGCGTGGCGAGGGATTCAATGGCACGAGATGCAAAAATCTTTGCTCTCGTGTAACACACATAACTTTTCACTTCAGCAGCGAGAACACTTTACGAGATAAAATAATAAACAGGAATTGATTGAACTAACTATTTATTGTGAATCAAAATAATTAACATTATAGATGATCACCTCGTCTGTGATAAATCTAAAAAATAAGATAGCAACTCCGTCTCCGAAAAACTGCTTGCGCCCTTTGTAAGTCTCGTTGAAGACATGGTATGCTTTCAGATATTTCTTGCGAGACTTCTCAGGTAGGAAGCTTAATTCTGCATTAATAACTGTCTTGTTGTTTTAACTCTTCCGGTGTTACTATACTGTTCTCGTCGCTAGTTTCACTCATATTTTACGATTATTTTAATATTTTTAACTTATTCAACTCTCTACGCCAGCCACGAATTTTTTTTCCCGCTCTTTCATTTAAATTAAGGCGTGTTCGGAAATAGCACCCATGATATTTTATTATTCGAAATATATTACGTAACATAATTGAAACTAGAAATAAATATTTATAGGTTAAATATCAGTTTTATTTGCAGTAAATACTTATTTTCGTTTAAATACAACAAAAAAAATAAAAAAATACCTTTATTTCAATTACAAAAGGGCATTTTGGTACATATTATTGGAGATCACCTTTTAAGCAAGGAATTGCTTGTATAAGGAGACTCCGCACTTCCACTTGTCATTTTTATGCAATTGAAATGTAGACAATGTAAACATGAGAGGCGAAACAAAAATTAAAAAAAATATTAAATAAATCAATAAAATAAAAAGGTAACTTAGAAATTAGACAAACAGCTCTGCCAATAAATAAATGAGCGTTATGTAGAAAAAGAAAAAGGCCCGATCACGCATGTACGCGTGGAATGTGTATTATGAGTGAGTGTAGGTGTGTGAGTGAGTGTGAGTGAGTGTGGGTGTGAGTGTGAGAGTGAAGTTGTGTGGTGAGATAATGAGCAATGTTTAGTTCCCAATTTATATCCTGTCTGCTTGTTTATCAGTCACGCCTGCACGCCTAGACGAGGCATAGGTCAGGAGGTAGGTTGTCGTTTGTCGGTTTGCCCTGCGACAATGTCTTGGGATCGAAAGAAGCTAAAATGAGTCTTCATTCACTAACCTTGCGCACAACAACCCAAATGTAATGGAATTGGCTATTGAAGAGTAGATATTATGGACTCAACATCGTCGTAGGTTTTAGTTTTAAGCCAATCGGTTACAACTTTTTTACAGTCCCGAAGCTTCATGGAATATATTCGTAATTCTTTATTTACCAAGTTGTATAGATAAGCCGATTGTCTTGGGTATTGTCTTTTAGCGAAAGCAGATCTAACTCTAACCGTTGGAGCGACTAAGTAGCTCCTTCTACTTTTTGACTTAGAGGGATCATACGGGAGGGATTTGTGTTTTTTTAGTGTAAGTTGAAGCAAATAAAGCTTTCTTACCGACAAAAGGTCAGATAATAGGTAGAGGCTGTGAGTGGGGTACCTAAAGGGTTTAAAGAACATGACCTTAAGTAAGGATCTCTGCGCTCTCTCAAGTTCCAAAAATTTTTGTTTTGTAGTCCCACCCCAGCAAGACAGACAGTACATGAGGATAGATTGGGCCAGTGAGTTGTATACTTGTTTCAGGAGTTGCTTAGAAGCTACATGTCGCAGAGTTTTAAAAGTCCAGATCAGTTTTCGAACTCTTTTCATGATAAGTTCAGTGTGCATGTGCCAGGACAGGCGCTGGTCAATCATGACCCCTAGATATTTGGTATGCTGTAATCTGTCAATTTTTAGGCAAGAACAGCCGGGGATTGGTGGGTTGGAACAGTTATGGATTTTTATTTGGAAATTTTGAGATGGTTGCGAGTTATTATACTTAGTAAAACAGATGTAGTTTGACTTGGAGGCATTAAGTGTGAGGAGACTGTGGTTTAGCCAGGCTGCTATCTTCGCAAGGCCACGCTCGGCCGATCTACGAACACAATCCCAAGTCTTTGCAGTGAAGACAAGGGCAGTATCATCGGCGTATGAGATGATGACCCCACCATCAATCTTTATGTTGCAGAGGTTATTAATGTAGATGAGGAATAAGGTCGGCCCAAGAACACTGCCCTGGGGGACTCCGAAATTGATGGTTGACTCGAAACTGGTATACATCGCAATTTTAACCATTTGTTTGCGATTGTTTAGGAAGGATTTAAAAAGATCAAGAGCGAGTCCCCTTATGCCGATGTGTTCAAGCCTCTGTAAAAGTAAGGGGACAGACACTGTGTCAAAGGCCTTTTTGAGGTCAAGAAAAACAGTTAGACACTTGGCTCCACCATCTACACCATCTATAAGAGCAGAAGTTAGAGACAGAACTGCATCCTCAGTAGACTTTCCTTGTCTAAACCCAAACTGGGAAGGTGACAGTATTTTATATTTAGATAAGAATTTAATAAGGCGTGAGTTAATAAGTCTCTCAAGGATTTTTGAAATGGATGGTAGGACCGAAATTGGTCTATAGTTAGACGGGTCAGACTTATCCCCAGACTTGTACACAGGCGTTATAAGGGCTACTTTCAAGGCGTCCGGGAAAAGTCCCTGTTTGAAGCAAATGTTAATTAAGTGGGTTATGATTGGTACAATTTGTTCGTGTGCCGATTTAAGAAAGTTGACTGGTATTTTGTCCCACCCGGCAGCGCTATCCGATTTCAAGTTCATTAGAGTGGCTCGAACTTCGTCGGGGTCTGTGTCGAGAAGAACAAAAGAAGTGGCCAAAGAACTGTCTGTCGAGAATGAGTCAGGGTTGATACTATTGCCTACTGAGGGCTGAGAAGTTGTGATGTTTTCAGCAAGAATTTTACCTATGTTACAGAAGTAATCATTAACTTTGTCAACAGAGTTTTGTGGGGTAGTGTGTACATCTAGCAGTTCCGTATTATTTGTTTTTTTTAGGTTTGCGTTGTGTGATATTGTTAATTATGTCCCATGTTTTTTTAGGATTTCTGTGCGCTTTAGAAAGTTGAACTCTGTCATGTTTACGCATTTGTTTTCGAATAATGGTACAACAGTAATTACGATACCTTTTGTATGTGATTTTTAGCACCTCGTTGTATGGGTTAAGCCTAAGTTTCTTTTGCATTTGATTTCTATTTAAAATACAGCGCAACAAGCCAATTGTCATCCATGGTTTTAGGATTCTATTTTTCAAAGGTATATTCATAGTAATTGTACTGAGTGTGACACAATTTTGTAGTATTTCGATTAGGTTATTAGTAAGGGAGTTGGGGTTATCTAGTTTTAATAGGTCCGATAGGTTACTGACTTTAAGTAGCTCAAGCGCCATCTCCGAATTGAAAACCGCTTTTGTTTTTGAGCTTCTATTTAAATTGGTTTGTTTTGAAATTTTTAAGAAAGTCATGAAATGGTCAGTTATGGTCGTGTGAATAACTGCAATGGTTGCAAATTGGTTGCTAGGTTTGAGTTTTATTATAAAGTGGTCAAGACAGCTTTTGTCTCTCGTGGGAAGCGAGTGACCAGGGAGTAGACCATGCATTGCTAACATATTGAGATAGTTAAGTCTGTTTGTACGTTCGTGTGACTGCTCATTTTCATTGTATATTAGATTAATATTTATATCTCCAGTGATTATTATGGTTTTAGTTGATGTTAGGGTAGCTAGGTGATTGTTTAAGGAGTGAATAAATTGATCTGCATTCGCAGTTGAAGGGGATCGATAAATCGCAATAACTTTAACATCAGGCGTTACATGAATCTCTAAACAAGACGCATGAGCTAACTTTACTTCTCTTGTTTTATTTTTGTGTGTGCTTTTAATATAGGCAACTACACCGTCAGCCTTATTCAGATGATTTGTAGTTTGGTACGAGTTATAGTTAGTTATTTGAGGTATTGGTTTATTTGAGTTCAATCTACATTCAGTTAAGATTACCAGATCAATATTCGTTCCAAGATTGAGTAAATTTAATTGAAGATCATCAAAATTAGAGTAGACAGATCTAATATTCTGCGAAACAATAGCAAAACCGGAAGTGTTAGGCGCTATATGCTTAGTAAAGTCAGCAATATCACAATCAAACACTTGTGCTATTTCGGAATTGTCGATGTCATTCAAGGTGAGTAGAGTATTATCCATTTAGATACGTTTTATAAATACAGGATAACGTACATATTATTATTTCGTGTGTGAGTGAGGAAGGATGTGTGTGTCTGTGAGTGTGTAAAGGTATGTGTGGATGTAAGTTTAAGTGATGAAGAATGAGTGTTAGGGCGCGATTGGTAAACAAAATATAACGTATTACTTAACTTAGTGTTTAACTTAATTCTAATTAATTTTAAGAGTTTAAAAAACCGATGAAAATTTAACAAAAAGGTGAAATATTGTAAGAAAATAAAGTAACAACTGTAAGTCGCTTTTAAGAAGAAAACTAGTCATTTAAGCTGTAAAAGGTTTTGTACCTGTGACTCACTATTTATGACAATAGTAGGAGAATCATCATCCCTCTTAATATATACCTTCCCGTAGGCTGTCCAGCAGTATTTATATTCCTTAGATTTAGCCAGGTCACGCGCAAGAAAGTGTAATCGAGCTCCTTTTGCAGTTAACTGTTCCGAGATGTATATTGGCGTATTCTCATCTGTCTTAAATCCGATATTTTTCGCACTTAATTTTCCATTTTGTTTTCTATTAAAAGCTTTAGTTGACTTCAAAAGGTCTGATTTAAGAATAGTCGACTTTAGCTCAACTATTATAGGGCTGTTTTTTGTGCTAGTTCGTTTGTTAGTTACTCGATATATGTCACTAATATCCTGTTTGGTGATATTACAGCCTACTCCATTGGACAAACATAATTTCATTTTTATTAGATCCTCTTTGGATTCTTTAGTTATTTTGGGGACATTTTTGATCTCTAAATTCGCCTTCCTGCTACCTCAACAATAAGTTAAAAATTCAATAAATTACATTAAAAGACATTTTTTCAGAATCTCTTTAGTTAGTACGAAATTCCGAACGTGTTCGAATTCAAAAACGGAACTTCGAAAGGGCTGGTCTTTGTCTCTCTCTCTTTCTAATGGGCGGGAAAGAGATAGAGTGTGAATGTTTCGAATTGTATGATTAACCCAAGGCTGAATAAGAAATTCGGGGCTTTCTGAAAAAAATAATTAAAAAGTTACTTTGTCTCACTCAGTGAGCAAAATCGCATTTTGCTCACTGATTTCAGGCAGCAAAACCTACATGTTTGAGCTACTGAAGTGAAAATATCTTTTAATGTAATTTATTGATTTTTTAACTTATTATTGTATTTAAACGAAAATAAGTATTTACTGCAAATAAAACTGATATTTAACCTGTAAATATTTATTTCTAGTTTCAATAATGTTACGTAATATATTTTGAATAATAAAATATCATGGGTGATATTTCCGAACACGCCTTAATTTAAATAAAAGAGTGGGAAAAAAAATCGTGGCTGGCGTAAAGAGTTGAATAAGTTAAAAATATTAAAATAATTTTAAAATATGAGTGAAACTAGCGACGAGAACAGTATTGTAACACCGGAAGAGTTAAAACAACAAGACAGTTATTAATGCAGAATTAAGTTTCCTAACTGAGAAGTCTCGCAAGAAATATCTGAAAGCATACCATGTCTTCAACGAGACATGGTATGCTTTACAAAGGGCGCAAGCAGTTTTTCGGAGACTGTGTTGATATCTTATTTTTTAGATTTATCACAGACGAGGTGATCATCTATAATTTTAATTATTTTGATTCACAATAAATAGTTATTTCAATCGATTCCTGTTTATTATTTTATCTCCTAAAGTGTTCTCGCTGCTGTAGTGAAAAGTTATGTGTGTTACACGAGAGCAAAGTTTTTTGCATCTCGTGCCTTTGAATCCCTCGCCACGCTCAGGATTCAGCTTTAGAATCACTCGCTACACAACGACTTTGCTCTCTTGTTACACAAATAACTATTTCAGAATGACGTACTGAGTACGTATTAAGCGTTTTCGCGTCGGTGTTCCTTACACCCCCGTATAGTATGTATCCTACCAGTGTTTTTTAATTTTGTACTGTCGGCACCACGTTGTACATTGCAGCTTACGTGTTTTTTAAATACATCATTAACTAATAGCCCGGTCAAATTAGACATAAAATAGTGATCAAATAACAAAAACTCGGATCGAGCTGAATTTTGATAGAGACCTTGGGTACAGCAGTAGAAATGACGGCACGGTTGGCGCTGGTTGAGCGATCGACTGCTGCGCTGCGTGTCGCGGGTTCGATCGCCGCACGGAACAAATATTTGTATGGCCTACAGATAGTTGTTCCGGGTCTGGCTGTTTGTGTATGTGAGTTTAAATGTTTGTAAACGCACTCACGACACATGAGAAATTCCTAGTGTGGGGGGCAACGTTTTTAATAAAAAGAAAGAAAAATAAAGTCCCCATCGATCCCATGTGTGATAAAGTTATTCGAGGTCAAAGGCTAAAATTTCCATTTTTTTTTAATTTTCGCGAAAACCTTAGTTTTATCAAAATATTTAACACAGATAAAATTGTAGATCATAAAAGTATCTACAAAAATTATCTTATACTTTTTTCCTAAGAATTACCATTCGCAAGATATCGCGATTGTAAAAGTTGAAGGAGTTACAAAGAAAACATATCAACAATCGATCCAAAACAACCTTTATTTTAATGGGAAAAGGTTGATTTGACGCGGCTAGAGGATTCTACTGGTGTACTTTAGTACGCTAAATTTTAGTAGAGACCTTTAGGTCTGTTCTAAAATTCAGCTTGATCCGACTTTTTTTAGTTAATTGAAATGTCTATTTTTACCGGACTATGAGATACTTTTTGGAACTATTTGGTCCAAAAAAAAATCTTGGTCATGGAAGAATAGTTATCCTGCAAATGGGTTTTAATATTTTGACCTGCCAACAACTTTTATTATTTCGAAATTGCGGACACGCTTATGCTTACGCTTACTTGTTTATATCAATATCTGATAAGTACAGATTTTCGGCATGGCTGTTATTTTGAAAATAAAATAAACTGGCTCACAGGCAGGCAAAGCCGGTCACTAAAATATTCAAATCACCTTTGTCTTTATTTCCATTCTTTCTTTGAAAACGTTATATATTTTCTTATTAAATGCAAATCTTTTGCACAAGAATAAAAGCAACAGCTCAGGCCATGCCATGTTCATCATCTGCCAAGCCTTTTCCCATCTATGTTGGGGTCGGCTTCCAGTCTACCTGGATGCAGCTGAATACCAGTATTTTACATGGAACGACTACCTATCTGACCCCGTGGTACTGGGTAAATCGATTTGAGAATTAGTCTGAATCCAGTATTCCAAAAACTTACAGAACCGGCTCCGAGAAACAAATAAATATGGTCGGAAAGTTTCTTCTTAGTGATTCTAACAGCAGAAAACATTCCAGCGACAATGACACCCGCAGTTCCTTGAATATCGTCATTGAACGTACAATATAATGTCTTGTATTTCTCTAGAAGGCGGATAGCGTTGCTCAAAGCGAAATCTTCAAACTGTGAACAATACAGTGTACCTGTCATTGCCGAAAATATGTGTGTGTCGTTTAATTCAAACCTTGGTGAATATATTATTAAGCTTTTGGACCTAAATGCAAGTGCAATGAAGATCTGCTTTTAATACAGCTAACCTAGATAGACATAGACATAGAGATACATGGACACAGTAAAAGACTTGGTAAATAAAAGCTTAAAAATTGCAATTTTTCAAAAAGGACGGGCAAGTAAACAAATAGTAGATTTTAAGGCCCTGAAACAGAAAGGGCTAAGAAGGAACATGGATGTGTTTTAGTCAGTACAAGTCTGACACTCCCTTCCGCTCCGCCCAGAGCGGGAGGAGTCATTTATGATTTCCCATCTAGAAAAAAAAAGGGTATCGGGGTAAGGCCACGAAAAAATGTTCATTTCAAAAATAAAATTTGGACCGAGCTAAAATTTGAAAAAAAAAATACGGTACCGTTATTTCTAACACCGTTTACAGTTTTATCAATATTTAGAGCATTCCAGCCCAGCATGGTGTAATTAAAATCCAAAAATATCTTAACTATTTATGAAAATTTTCGATTAATGTTTTAGACTGATTACAGCTTCCATACAAAATCAAAATGTCCCTTGTCCATGTAGCACCAAACTTTTGTTTTTTTTTCATCTCATCATGTTATTATCATGTAAATGATACATTGCACCTATTTTATACTGTTATGGCCTAGTTATACAACAAATAAATAATGGATATCTGCCCATTATTTAAATAAAAAACACGGTTAAAAATATGGCCCGAATTTGATTCCCGTGTGTGACATAACATGAAATACACATTAGTTTTTAATTTTATCATCACAGCAGCACCAAAAGTATTTCTTTGTGCTGGCAAACTTCCCTAAGATCATAGAGAAATGTCAAACATTTGTCAACAATTTTAGTGTGGAAGCAATCGCGAGGTAGTTGTGAGCGGAAATTTTGGTCACCAATTTTTTTTCAGTTATTTGACGTGATTTGACAAGGTAAGTATTGAAGTTTGATCTGTTAATGTCAAAATTACTGTGGAGAATGTTGTTTTTTAGGGAATCGACTAGTTTTCTGTGCATTTAGACTGTATTTAAAAGTTTTATTCGTCGAAACATGTTTTATTTTCAAGTGTGTTTGTTCCCGCATGTTGCGTGTGTTATGTTTTGTGTTACGTAACACACGAGAAGATACGTTAAGCCTAGTTCACATTGAAAGATAGTTGAAACATACAGACTGATGACCTCTGTGGCTCAGCGGTAGCGTGTCTGCCTTCGACACAAGAGGGGTCCTAGGAGGACAGCTATGAGTGTGAATGCGTTTGGTTTTTTTTTTTGTAAGTGTGTAAAGAGCGACACTACGAGGTATTGAACACTCAATCAATTTCATTATTTTTCAATGATGAACACAAGGGACTATTTTCGGTTTAGAGGTACCAGTCCGTGTAACACCAAAAACATAATTAGCGCATTGTCTATATATTTTAGATATGCAACATGAAACTGAGTGACGAAACGAGTGAACCGCTTGCATGTTGGTGAATATCGCGCTTGTACAAACAAAATTGTATTTGCTAAACATTACCGGTGAAGGGTATATTTTACTTTTTTTTTCAGATGCCAATGACGCAAGCCGAAAGGCAGAAGTTGTACAGGGAAGTAATCAAAGGGACCCCAAAAAAAATTTTGCGCAGAACAAATCGTAAAATGTTAAAAATCGTCGTCAAATTAAGTTTTAATAAAGATTTTTAGTATTTATTTGTGTTTTTTAATTATATTTTACCATCTTACGGGCAAAGCCGCGAATAAAAACTAGTTGTATTATTTTATCAATGATGTGCACTAGGCTTTACAATTTTCCGGTGTGTTATATTATTCCAAATGTGTTATTGTGTGTTACAGTTTCAAGTGTGTTATTGAACATTTTTTCGTGGCCTCACCCATCGACCAATCACAGTGGTTGAAATCTACATCTCAACTCTTGTCTCTCCTGTGATTAGGCGAAACATGCACGTCTCTATTTTGGTGAAAATCGCGAAATAATTATGTATATCAAAGTAGTGAACGGCTGCACCACTCAAACGTAATAAACACGTGATGAAATTCACATCAAATGAACGCGCCTCCATCAAGCCCGAGCTCAGGGCATTTCCGTGCCTCGAGTTGTAAATGAGCTTATACTGGTTGCACTATTTTGCAATAGCATGAATTCGTGGAATTCTTAGTATGAACTCATCAAAAGATATATATACAAGGTGCTGTTTTGCATACTCGTCAAATTCAAGGAGGTAAATGTGCTAATGATTTTCGTCCCGAATCAATAATAAAATGAGTAGGTAATTTTTTTTTCTTTTTTACTGGAGTCTGTAAGTGTGAACCACCCTTGTTTTAAACGCGGTCCGTCTGATCCACGCCTTATAACTGCGGTTTCACACATACAAACAATCTCAAACGTTTATTCGATAATTTCCAATTCCCTAAATTACGTTAAGGGGCTTATTCTGAAATACTGATAATATACTGATAACTTAAACACCCAAAAAAATCTGCGTTTATTAATATTTAACTAGGTACAGTAATTTTAATTGATTACTAAGGTCTTTTGTGACAACATCCTGAATTTTGTCGAGGATGCAAAACAACACCTTGTATAAAGGAAAATAAAAGTCGTTGGTGTCGAAATTTTCCTATTTTTCTCCTCGTATTTATAAAGCTGATCTGAAACATCAACGAGGTGTATTATTATGTGAACGAAGCTCAAAACTTACCTGTATAAGTATGTTGTGCGTGAATCTCTGGCAACAAGCATCCATGAACTCTTGGATAAAATCATCGAACTCCTTGCCTCGAAGACGCTGCTCTCGTATACCTATGTACAACGGATCTTCTAACAGCATCTGAAAATTGTAAATGTTTAAATCCGTTTCTAATTTATGTCATTTCCAGTTAAACAAATAGCAACTGAATCTATATATATAAAAGAAAGTCGTGTTAGTTACTTCACTTATAACTCAAGAACGGCTGAACCGATTTAGCTGAAAATTGGCAGGGAGGTAGTTTAGAGCCAGGAGAAGGACATAGGATACGGTAGGGTAGGGTAGGGTAGGTAGGTAGGATAGGGTAGGTAGGTAGGGTAGGGTAGGTAGGTAGGGTAGGGTAGGTAGGTAGGGTAGGGTAGGTAGGTAGGGTAGGGTAGGTTAGGTAGGGTAGGGTAGGTAGGTAGGGTAGGGTAGGTAGGTAGGGTAGGGTAGGTAGGTAGGGTAGGTAGGTAGGTAGGGTAGGTAGGTAGGGTAGGGTAGGTAGGTAGGTAGGGTAGGGTAGGTAGGTAGGGTAGGGTAGGGTAGGTAGGTAGGTAGGGTAGGTAGGTAGTAAGGGTAGGGTAGGGTAGGGTAGAGTAGGTAGGTAGGGTAGGGTAGAGTAGGTAGGTAGGTAGCGTCGGGTAGGGTAGGTAGGATAGGGTAGGTAGGTCGGATAGGGTAGGTGGGTAGTAAAAAGTGCATTGCAACGCATGCTGGGTACAGCTAGTGCTAGTATAAATTAATGAATTATTTAGGCATGAATGAAAAGGTATTTGCATGTGGCTGATATGAGAATACTAAGGGGGATGTGATGTCTGATGTGGTGTTACTCGAATGGATAAAATAAGAAATGAGTATGTAGGAGGAAGTCTGAAAGTGGCGCCGGTGAGTGAAAAGATGTGTGGTAATCGGTTGTCGTAGTATGCGCATATGATGCGGAGGAATGAGGAAATGTCGTGAGGAAAGTTTTGAGTATGAATGTGGATGGCATCGGAGTAGAAAAAGACCAAAGAGATGATTGATGGACTGTGTGAAGTCTGATATGGCAAGAACACAAGACACAGGAGCAGTCTGATGAAATGACAAGTAATAGAGAAGTATGGAAGAAGAAAGCATGCTGTGCCGACCCCAAATAAATTGGGGTAAGAGAATAATGATCATGGTAGTGTAAGTTAACCTGATTATTGGTTCCACAGTCCAACGTGATTGGTAAGCATAAACTAGGAGGGACGCCTGCTAAAGCGGTGTACAAACACAGCTTGCCGATGGGAATCCCCATGCCGTAAGCACCAAGATCACCAAGACCCAGAATTCTTTCTCCGTCAGTAACACAGATAGCGCGCACGTTCGCAACAGGCCTTTAAAGAAAGTTAAATATGTAATAGTTTTGTCAGTACAATCGGAGGTGGCGGTAATACTTTGACATTGAGCTGCCCTAGCGTAGTATGAGGTTTTAATAGAATAAGAGGTCAGCGTTTACTGGTTTTTTTACGGCTGACGTGCAGTCTACTGCGTCTTAGTCTAATTAAGAAACTCATCTATAGTTATCATCGACACGATGATGAAGAATCAAATCTGATCTAATTATAAACTTACCAATTTCTAAGAATTTTGTAAATTTTTCCCTTGTCATGTATCGTTATGAAGAGGCCTCTAGGTCTTCTATAAACTAGACCAAATCTTTGACACACCAACCCCACAGTTGGGGTGTAAACGAGAGGTAAATATTTTTCAATGTCGGTACCTAGTAATTGGTAAAATAATCTTTCATTTGTATCCTGGAAAAAACATAAGCAACTTAAAATTCAGCGTTTTTAGCAGGGATTTTACACACTCGTACATATTTGTATTAAACGGACGAAGGATTTTGGATATTTATTCCGGTGCAAAACCTTTATGCACCGAAATAAATATCTTTATGGCTTTATGTCCGCCGTTTCCGTTTAAAGTGCGAATCGTACTCGCACACAAAGGGTTCCGTAGCACCAAACAATATAACAACAATATTTTTGACGCTCATTCATAGGTCAATTTATATTCAACCACAAAGCAACATTGGTTATTCTTAGTATGTTAATGAAAAACAAAGTGACTGCTGCAGTTTGATGTCAAAGTCCCATACTCGTATCTCGTAAAACTAAACATCAAAATCTTATTCAAACCAATTTTCGTTGAAAGTGCAGTTCATTGAGACCTTTTTTAATTTTTCCCTCATTTTTTTTCACATTTTTTCGCGTCGCTGACATTGCATTAATTCGTCGACGACGAGACGAGATCGTCGCCGTGGACGTCACTAAAACGGGGCAGGAAGTAGTAAAGTAAAAAAAAATTGCGAACATAAGCAGGCTAAAATTTTCAAACCCCTGTTGACTTTATAAATCATCCACCTGTGGGCGATAAGTGGAGTCCTAGCTAAATGTCAATAACTCCATAGCTCAAAGCCAGAATACTGACGTCAAGTAGCCACATAGTGGCAACGCCGCTGTAGCTCCGGAGTTTAAACTTACCGAGAAAGTCACGCACGAGCCGTAATTTTTGCGCTCATCGAACATTTTGCAGCTGACGCATCTCCTACGACGCTTTAATTATTTAGTAAGTATATTTACCAGTAACTCAGCCAAATAAAGATGTTTATTCAAATTGTTTTTAAATCTGTTCACTGAGTAAGTACATATGTCCACTTGTTCTTGTTGCGTCTGAACAGCTCCTGCTAAAAGTCCGTGTATGCCAAGTGCCTGCCGCTCTTCGATCGTGAATGCGAGGCCCTAGAAACAGTGTTTTAAAGTATGAACTTTATTAAGATATAGCCAGTTCAATAATAAATAATAATAGATAAGCAGCTTGAGCGAAAATTTTTGTATCCGATTCATATTTGGTTTGCGCAAATATGATCATGTTTCAGAGGTTCGCATTAAACTCAAGTGGTTGTCTACCGCCTTCGCCGGAACGCGCCTATTTTATCCCTTCTCTACAGTATTCTGTTTAATCCCACAAAGCCCTCCTATCTCAAAAATCGTTTTAAGTTCCTACATGACACACATAGGGTAGCCAATGGTTTACCACTGACTACCCCTTTTTAATTTTAATTCCAAAATGTCCATCCGAATGTTTTCTGGAAGATATCGCTATCAGCGATAAGACCGCCGACCAACCAAAATATTAGCAGTTTTGTAAAACTGTTATGTTTCATTTTTGGTGTGTGTACAATAAAGTTTTATGCTATTCTATTGACATGAAATATTTTTTTTAAATAAAATATGTAGGTATATTATATTGCTTTGCCCTAACAGGGTCCATAATATTGTCCTTTTTAAGCTTTTTATAAGCTTTAAGCCCATATACGTTTTGTGCGACATAAACGGCCGTATCTATTTTTGCGTTATCTTAAGCTAGATTTTTTTTTCACAGCTAGAAGGGACTGTAGACCTGAGTTTTAATTTCAACTCGATACCTCCACGAGTTCCCGAGCTTAAGGGTCTTCACAGACAGTCAGACGGACAACAAAGTTATCCTATACTATAAGGGTTCCGTTTTTTCCTTTTGAGGTACTGAACCCTACAAACCAGTCACAACAAAGACAAAGCTATGATTTGATAGATTTTCGCCAACCATCTTCTCTTCTTCCATTTTATTTCTTTATGTGCGATTCAAAAAATAAAATTAATATATGTTATTCTTATCTTACCTTGTTCAGATTCGGTGTTCTTAAATAGTCAACACCTCTCAATAAATTTGGACAGGCACCATCGTCGGTATGGGTCCGAATGCTTAACATAAAGGGCTTTGTAATACTTTTGAAGAGTGGGTTTGCTAGACGTTGGGTAACTACAACCCTTATGCTGTTTCTGTACCAAAAAAGGAAAAAAATAAACATACATTCAAGTAGCAGTGACACAGTACCTAGTTGACAAAGATTATCGTAAAACAGTAACGAACAGTTCACATTGAAATAAGAATCTAAAAAACGAGACCTAGGTACTTACAAATGCATTATCATACTTTCGGCGGTCATTTTGCTGAATTATGTAAAACACTTAAAAGCTATCTAAACAGAAGAAGAATAAGTTTAAAACAAATAAATAAAAAATAAATGTGACGAAAACCGTTCAACCATCTTGTAAATTTGCGGTGAACAATATTGACAGAAAAAAATCACGTCACGCCGTAGTGGCCTGTTTCATGAAGAAGAATATTATGTTCTATCATGCTATTGACCTCTTTGATTTATTTATTGTATGAGTATTCTGTTTCGGGGTCTTATTAGGATTCAAGTTTGCGGTTCGCCCGTCCCGCGCCCGACCCGCGCCCGACCCACGCCTTTTCCCCGTGTGGACTCGAGCCCCGAGGAATTTGAAGAAACTATTGCTATCGCGCTGCACGTACCCGACCTAACCCCCGTAAAGTGCGAAAGGGACAACTGCAGCTAAGGCTTTTTACGTACAAAAATTTTGACCAAAAGACGTTTTGTATTCCGCTGTTTTCTTCTTCAAAACTAAACTGATCTAAATAATTCTTATATCAAAATTTAAAGGAAAAGTATATCTATGCTTCTATTATTATTATTTTTTGTTAAAAACTTATCTAATTTGTCTGATAGTCGTCTGAACATGGCGGTAAAAACGGGCTTTTTTTCGGGTTTCTGGATTGTCATAATTCTTTCAGTGATTTTGTTTTGAAAAAAAAGGAAGTGAGAGGGGCATGTATTAATAAGACTTTGATTTTTTGGAAAAATATCATTGTTCTAGACGCATTATCCACGAAGAAAACAGTGGAATACGTTTGTATGGAGAAAGGCCCACTAGAGCCCTTAAGTTATGCAAAATAGATTTTTTCTGACACCAGATGTCGCTAGGCAGGCGTCTGGTCCAAACAGTTATTAAATTGTACTGAATTTTATGATAGTGAATATTTCTACCGATTTATTTTTCTTATTTGCACTGTTTTACAACGTAAATATGAATTACGGGCAAAGAAAAGTATCTGAAATTAAAGATTGCGCTCAAACGCCGAGGTACAAAAGTCACTGGCACCAAGGAAAAACTTATTGAAAGGTTACATAAGCTGCACTTAATAATTTGTTTTCACAATTTACTTTGGGTTCTTTTACCTACTTAGGTAGGTAGGTAGGTATAAATAATAAAAAAAAAAAATATAAATAATAAATGTCATGATTTAAATAACAACTTACCTTTGTAGGTTTTTTATTATAATTTATTTCTGTACATATAATTTATATTTTTATATAAAATAATATTTAAAAAAAAAAACATTTAAAAATATATAAACAGTAGCCCACTGGTATCGGGAACAGGGTCCAAGCTACCGGCGCGGTCAGGCCTCCAGAGAAAGGAATCTCTTAACAATACGAGCCGTGTCCAGGAGTACCGCTTTCTGAATCAAGCCCTTGATCCAGCTGCCTAACGAGAGCCCCATCAGATATTGATCGAGGCTCTTGGCAATTAGGCCATTAGCTGATACGACTATTGGCATAATGATCGCTGAGTCAACATCCCACATGTCGACAACCTCGTGAGCCAAGCCAAGATCAAACTAAGTCAAGATTAATCAGGACTGATTAATATGGATTCAAGAACTTATCAGTTTCGACATTATTAACTGTTGCGAAGGTTAAAAAAATCCGCAGTTACCTCGTGGCCTACTAGTTTGTCATAGCAGTATGACCACGAGCATATACAGGTTCTGTAGAGATTATTAAAACATTCAATTTTTATTTTGAAGATTACTAATTAGAGTATAGTTTTAGGAATAAATATTTTGAATTTAAATATTTCATCATCATCATTTTAGCCGAAAACGTCCACTGCTAGACATAGGCTTCTCCCAATTGTCGCCACATAGACCAGTACTGTGCGTGTCGCATCCAGCGGTTCCCCGCAACCACACACATCACAGGTTTTTTTTTTTTGAATGGTATCTCTCAGTTCAACCTAGGAGGTTGTCGTCTGTCGGACTATCCTGTAGGGTGCCTTGAGTGTAAGGCCTCCAGCCAGGGCATAAAAC
Organism: Cerastis leucographa; assembly: GCA_963082945.1. Taxonomy (NCBI): domain Eukaryota; kingdom Metazoa; phylum Arthropoda; class Insecta; order Lepidoptera; family Noctuidae; genus Cerastis; species Cerastis leucographa. Next base: position 8,669,830 of record OY720382.1, read on the forward strand.
TACTTGCAAACTAAGTTGTAATATGATTATAGAATAACGATCTTCTTCGTCTTGTCCCGTCTATCGCTCGTAGGTATATTTGAATGTCTTTGAAAATAAGTAATAACCCACTAATCTTCATGATGTTAGGATTTCCGGACAGTTTGCTTTCCTTGTGGCTTTGCCGTATTATTGCGCCCTAGGCACGTCACTGATTCTACTACGTGGCTTTCAAACGTATGATATTGTATACAATTATTATTGAAACTTAGCTAACTTAGCTACTGTAGCTAGGTGTATTTAACAATTTTTGGCGGTCCAAAGTTTGATGTTCTGTCCGCCTGTTGCCGACCGCTGTGCTACACTATAACCGAGTGCCATAGGTTTCTTCGACGCGGGCACAGTCACGGGCAGAAGCAAGGGGTGCGCCAAAGTTTACCTAAATTTTCAACTCCGATAATTGGAAATCCGAAAATGTTCTTCCTAACATTTTTCATCCTAACAATCACAATTCCTAACCACTCTGTCTCTAATGCTCAAAATTCCGAAGCATTCAACTTCATAATGTCAGTAGCAAATAAGCATCTATTATACTTTTGTTTTCCTATATTTTCTCAACATAACCATCTTTTACACTATTATTCAAAGTCATGTAGCGGCCACAAAAAGCAACATAATACAAAAAGACTACAGCGCCATCTATGATACGACGGAGCAACTAACATCAAATTCCTACAAGTCACAAGCAAAATTTACATCGACTTCAGTATATATACAGAAACCCGATAACAACTATTGGGCAGTTGCCCGCCAGACATAACACCTGTCTGGTCGGAGGATCCTCCCTTTTCTTAAGGGTATGAAGAACTTTACACCCTGTTCCTCATACCCCTAAACTGGTGACCCCGAAATGGACGTCAGCGCAGCCTTCGAGCAACGTGACGTCATCATCATCATCATCACTTCCTCCAGCTTTCGAGCAGCGAGTCACACAGCCAGCCAGCTTCAACTGGGTAAACCTGACCACCAGCATGCAGCGGAAGCGCATTCCTGGTCAGCACCTTCAGCCTCTCATCAAGTGACCATGGCACAGCACACTGCACTTTCGGCCGGTCGAGAGCTTCTACCTCCCGGTCGACACCTCTGTAGCTGTCTGCCACATCGCGGCGCTGTACCACGTCCGACACACCGGAGCAAACGCAGCGCCGGCCCCGACTCACTGGGGTTCGCCTCACCACCGCAGACTGTTCCGACTCACCGTGAACAATGCGGCAATAGGCTTCCAACTGGCACGGCTAAATACTAAAAAGATGACTCATTCTACTATCGACCTCCGGTCTCCGGGGGGGAGTGATGTAGCGGCCACAAAAAGCAACATAATACAAAAAGACTACAGCGCCATCTATGATACGACGGAGCAACTAACATCAAATTCCTACAAGTCACAAGCAAAATTTACATCGACTTCAGTATATATACAGAAACCCGATTACAACTATTGGGCAGTTGCCCGCCAGACATAACACCTGTCTGGTCGGAGGATCCTCCCTTTTCTTAAGGGTATGAAGAACTTTACACCCTGCTCCTCATACCCCTAAAGTCATATCTTTTTTGTTTAGATAGATATAGATAGATCTTTTTTATTAATGAAAGCGTCTTCTTTAATTTTATTTATAGCGGTGTGTACTCCTGCAAAGATATCCATAGGTTAGGTTAGGTTAGAACTGTGACCAACTATGCTACCTCGAAATTGGTCGCGAAATTATTTTTTTCATAGGTGGGGAACTATAAATATCATCTTCTACCCACGTATATTTTTTATTACACTTGGTAAATGTTTCTTTCTGAGTATAAGTGAAAATATTATGGTAATTATGTTTAGGGATAAAAGCATTATGATAAAAAACAGTAGGAGTTTAAATATATTTACATTAATGATATTATTAATTAAAATTTTCGGAAACATGAGTGTTACGAACATCGCCGGTAGCACTACAAATAGTATGAATGGAAACTTTAGGATGAAAAATTTTAGGAAGAGTGATCATTCGGATTACAAATTATGTGTCCCTTTCGACCGCGCGGCCATGACGTTTTTTTTAAACAAAAACTATATCAATATTTTGTAATAATTTGTAAAAGTTGATTCCCAAAACCATAAATTTGTCAAAGTTATGGTTAAAAAGTTATAAAGGTTTGAACGTGGCCGCGCCATTGAAACGCGGAGAACCGCGCGGCCACGGAGATCTTTAAAACTACGCGTTGCAGAGACCTGAAATTCAGGTAAACAACAGATTGAATTTGTAGAAAATTTGTAAAAATATAGAAAAAATATCTAGGTTTATATTTTAGGAGCTGTAAGACTAAAACCCCATGGCCGCGCCATCGAAACGGTGACAAACACATTATCGCCGATATCTCGCTGAAAAAGCATCGCCGACGTCTGAAGTTTTTTGTAGAAGCCAGATTTGAATTTGTCAGAATTTGTAAAAATACAATGAAAAATCCTAGGTTTATATTTTAGGAGCTATAAGACTAAAACCCCATGGCCGCGCCATCGAAACGGTGAAAAACACGTTATCGCCGATATCTCGCTGAAAAAGCATCGCAGAGGTCTATTTTTTTTTATAAAACCTAGATTTGAATTTGTCAAACAATGTAAAAATACACAAAAAAATCCTAGGTTTATATTTTAGATGCTGTAGTACGGATTCGCGTAGAAATTAGTCCTGATTATCTATCGAAGAAAGTAAGTAATAGCGAGTGTTTGGTAACTAAATAAGAAAACTCGAGACTTTTCTGTAAACCCTAAGCCATGGTCACCCTATCGAAACTTTCAAAACGTGTTAAAGGTTTGATATTCTGAAAAAAAAATGTTTTTTTGGCTATTATCGGTATTTCTACATATAAATAGGTGTTGTTTACAAAAAAAAACACTCGCTATTACTTACTTTCTTCGATAGATAATCAGGACTAATTTCTACGCGAATCCGTACTACAGCATCTAAAATATAAACCTAGGATTTTTTGTGTATTTTTACATTGTTTGACAAATTCAAATCTAGGTTTTACAAAAAAAATTAGACCTCTGCGATGCTTTTTCAGCGAGATATCGGCGATAACGTGTTTTTCACCGTTTCGATGACGCGGCCATGGGGTTTTAATCTTATAGCTCCTAAAATATAAACCTAGGATTATTCAATGTATTTTTACAAATTCTGACAAATTCAAATCTGGCTTCTACAAAAAACTTCAGACGTCGGCGATGCTTTTTCAGCGAGATATCGGCGATAATGTGTTTGTCACTGTTTCGATGGCGCGGCCATGGGGTTTTAGTCTTACAGCTCCTAAAATATAAACCTAGATATTTTTTCTATATTTTTACAAATTTTCTACAAATTCAGTCTGTTGTTTACCTGAATTTCAGGTCTCTGCAACGCGTAGTTTTAAAGATCTCCGTGGCCGCGCGGTTCTCCGCGTTTCAATGGCGCGGCCACGTTCAAACCTTTATAACTTTTTAACCATAACTTTGACAAATTTATGGTTTTGGGAATCAACTTTTACAAATTATTACAAAATATTGATATAGTTTTTGTTTAAAAAAAACGTCATGGCCGCGCGGTCGAAACGGACACCAAATTATTAGGAAGAACAATTTCGGGTAAAGAACTTTAGGTGAGCCAATATGGACCCATAAGCAAGGCATAAATAAAACAAAAATAAATATCTTTGGAACATGTTTAATGAGTAACATCTATAATTTTCATTTTAACAATCGCATAAACTAATACACAATAATGTTATTTTAATTTGTAAGTAAAACTAATGATTACTACAAAAAAAAATATCCGAAAGCTGCATTATTAACGACGTGACACATTAATTGACGCAATAAAATCAGTGTAAAAATAAAATAAAACCCTGATTTTAAAAGTATTGCCAGATAATTGACCAACATACAAAAGATTCTTCTATAACACGACCAATGTTCCGTTGCATGCAACATTAAGTCAAATATTTAACACACATGTACAGTGAGATAAATTTTATTATACGTCGTCACAGCAAGGTAAATCACATAATATCACCTGATACGTAATATAACATAAATAACTGACTACTTAAAATAAAAAACATTGCATTTATTTCGCTCTGCAAAATATTCGTCTCACTATCATTAAAATACTGAACTCAAAAATAATACTTGGTCAAATTTACATGGATTAAACTAACGAGTTACGTGTTAAATAATGTTGTAGTTTAAGTTGAAAAGGAGCTATTTTCCTTGGTACGGGCATGTGAGGAGGGATGAAACGCATTTTTCTAAGACACTGACGATTATAAAGATTGTAGGAGTAAATAAATTATATTTAAGTTACCGTATGATTTGTGAACATCGTTTCTTTATATATTCTATATTGCGAGATTTTAAACTATAGAAAAACTGTGAACTTAAACAAACCATTTACATTTTTTTTTTCGCTTAGTTGTTGATTCTATCCATGGCAAACCAAGAAATTGTGAACAGCATGCGTATCATGACCACTGTAGTAACGAGTTTTGTTTACGAAAGAATCGACATAATGACAGATAGACAATGGCAAGACAATGTGTCAGCTTGTCGATTCTTCCGTCGACATAGCCTGTTTCAACGGCGGTAATGCTACGCGTGCTGGTAACAAACTTGCATGCGACGGAACGCACCTTGCACGCTATCTGATTGGTTGAACGTAACGTGTGCACGCAGCCCACAGAACGAGCTACAGCAAAGACCAACCAATCAGTGTCGCCTAATTTATGACAGATTATGAGACCTGTTCGTTCACAATTTGACGATTTGGTATTCATAGAAATGAGGTAACGAAAATAAATGCGTTATATTGTAATTGTTCGACAGTATATTATAATCTCGCGAGACAGATTATAAACCAATGATGTTCACAATCACACGGTGATATAATACACAGCGTAAGAGAGGATATGAATGACGAAAAGAGAGTAAATGATAACGTGACATGAACCAGGGGATACTGGAAGAAGAAAATATTTTTCGCCGTACCCAAGTAAAACCAGGGACATAAACGAGTTATAATTATAGAGATTTCCAACTCATTGTGTAATTGTTTAGTATTGTTTTCACAAATTCACGATCATGTTATGCACATAAAACCGTTCAAAACAACATAATTATAATGTTAAATATAAAATAAATGCGTGTCAAATGATGTGTGGTCATTATTTAATCGGTATTTTATTTATAACAGAACTAAAAGCTTTAAAAAAAATATTGAAAACATTTTAAATGGTGCCTTTTACAATTCAACAATAAATACATACATTCTATGATTACTCTCTACGTGTCTTTATTTTATTCTCATTGTTTTATTTTTTTATTACTTATCATAATTATAATGATGTAAAATGCATATTAAATAGATGACCTGCATTTTGATGCTGCGGTGACTAGACTTTTCTTAACTTTCATCCCATAAATTGTATATTATTTTATTGTGTTATTATTTTAAATATTCACAACATTTAAGTAGGTTCATCCCATTTTGCTAAACAATTCATTTACAACTTAAAAATAATATTAGAACTATATGTTACTAAATAAATAGCTCGCCGCATCACAAAATTAAATGAAAGCAATGAGATGCAATAAATTACTATTGTTATATTTATGTAGCTTTAATTAAACTAAATGGGAAAAAAAAATGAAAGTCAATGAGAAAATAATATGTTAAAACTGGTTTAGCACTAGTTTTAAAATCGAAAATCGAAAAAGCAACTGTGTAACATTTAGTGAGCAAAGCTAAAAACAACGTTAAAAGGCCACCGTGATTATTATTTTCACACTGAAGACTATTTATAACATGTTATAATATTATTATGTTAAAATGCTAACTAACCACTACTTGCACACGATAAATACAGCCGAAACACTACATTAAATATCGATTAAGTCCAGTCAATCTCGAGAGTTTGTTACAGACAGTGGTCTGTGGATATTTTCAGAAATACTGATTTAATAATAATGCCTCTCTTGAAGGTAAAACACTTACAGATAATACTTTAAAAGAACACCTAACCTAGACATTAACAGGAGATTCGAGTAACTGGACGTCTAACCCAACTGTTTATATAAGATTTCTAATTTGAACATTAAATATTTATGTATATTACGGAGGTATAAAATACTTTGTGTAAATTAATTATTGTAACAATAATAGCACATCGACAACATGAACACTCCCAATAAAAGGCGTTGTGCACTGAACGCGTCTTTATTGCATTAACTACCAACATTCCAAAACGAACGTTCCATATTTAAAATTATTAACTGGCATTAGCACATAGGCTACAGTAAATCTATCTTTATACTGTCTGGCATTTAAACAATTAAAGTCGGATGTGAATTAAATACGTTTAATGATTAAATTATCTCATTTTGATTGAACAAGTAAAGATGTACGAAAATTATAATAAATATAAAAGTAAATTAATCGAAGGTGATATTCTTGTCTTTGCTACCCGCGTATTACGTTAAAAGTCGATGCCTTTGTTGGCAAAACGTGTGTGTACAATAATACACCACTGACAAACCTTCGGGAGAATACAGGCGGGGTTTTATTAAATACTTTTTGCTAATTAATCGACTTATCCGTAAAACTACACAGAAGTATTACTATATATTTTCATATTTTTTTCATGCAGCAGCTAAATAGATTTTAACCATTGGAACTGGCGAACTTTCCTATTAAATTTGACACATAACCGAAATGATAAAAACGAATACTGATTTAGATGTTTTTGGGGACAGGTTCAATGGGTCTTACGTCGAACTTCTCTTCAGGTTTCCAGTCCCACACGATCGGCATAGAGCACTCATAGTGATAACTATACATCTGGTTTTGTATATGCTTCATGAGGTCTTTGGGCTCGGGGTATACTGAAGCTAACCCTGTGAAAGAAAACAAACTTGAGAATAAGGTGACAAGAATCGAATTTGATTGCAACGATAGTTAACCCAACTGATACAGTTTGAAGAATTTATGGAACTAAACATTCATATTACTACTTAAATATTTCATACTCGAAGTCTAGTCTTTTTTTTATAAATACCCATCTAAATGAGAATGTTTCAAAATGTACAATCATTTGAAGTAAGGCTTTGTACCTTTTCTAATTAATATACGTTCCTCAACTTCGGCCATACCGGTACTGTTCCAGTAATTGGATAAAGTATCGATAATCAAAGCGAAATTTTAATATATCATGAAATTTTAATATGCATCCTAAATCTTTTGGGGTTGGGTATTCTGAACCGAGACCTAAGGAAATAATGAAAACAACGAATCTACGTAAATAATGAGAAACGAATCATGCTTTGTGTCAAAACTAAATTAGGTTCATTTTCAAATGTAGATTAGTTGATGAAAACTAAAACTAGCGCCTAAACAAAATTTCTTCTTCACTAGCAAAGTGAATTTTATCTAGAGTATTTTAAGATACACTTAAAACATGTAATATTTTATCTAGAGAATTTTAAGATACACTAATAACATGTAATATTTTATCTAGAGTATTTTAAGATACACTTAAAACATGTAACTGCATAGGGAACTAGGCAAAACAAAAAGAGCCCGGGGCTAAGTAAAAGCTGCATGGGCCGATACGAGGTTACGCAACGCCTGCCTAGCTGAGTTCATAGATCAATAGGAAGGCAAGTTAAATCGTTGGTGTGGACTGTCAATCATCACATGTCATCTACCAGTGACAGTCCACACCAACCGACGATTGGTGCCTGTTGGTACCGTAATGGGAATGGAAACAGGGGCAGGATAGTCTGACAAACTGTTACCAAGGGGTATCGTACTACCCAGTAGCTAGTAACCAACACAACCCCGTGTTGCTCTGCTAGTAAGTCGTTTAATGAACAATACTCGTACTCAGCTGGTTTTGCATAACGGAGCAGACCACTTGGGCGAAGCGCCAGGCTATTATCATTAAAATTATCAACTCTAAGTTCATTTAATACCATTGAATGACTTTTTCATGGAAAATTTTGAATGTCTCGGGCTACCCTAGCGTACCTCCCTAACGGAATCGACACACCATTCCGAGTCGATCTGTTCTAATTTATCTCGTATTGGGGGTCGGGCCAAATCGGCATTTATAGTGAGACCCAGTATCAGAAATTGCCCGGTATTAACATAAATAAACTAAAAATATTGACTTCAGCTCCATCTAGCGGGCAAGTGGCGACGAGAAAACCGTATGATTCACCTTAAGCTTGTAAGATATATTACGTACCTTCATCATAAGCCATCTTGGCGACCTCCAAGGCGATATTGACAGAAATATCCTTAATTTCCGAGAGCGACGGGTAAATACGACCGATTTCGAGATCCTTTTCACTGACGTATTCGGCTAAAGTCTGTAACAATATTTATTAATATTATTAAATTTACATAACATTTTACAAAATTATCTATAACGACACTTAAAATAATAGTAATATGTAGGCTTATCAAAGAAGAAAAGCATTGAAAAAAAGGGCGTTAAAAAATTCGTCCACATCGCTGTCAACAGTGTGAATAGTGCCTAGAAGGGTGACATTTAAACGTGGAACCGATTCGACAATTTCTTTCTCCATTATCGCGAATCAAAAAAAATCGGAAAAATATTTTTGTTAATCTTATAGTTTAAGATTCTGTAATATCTCCTCCTGGGTGAGGGCACTGGCTCTTGTGACAGGAATTTCACACAATTTTGTAACCAATTTCTTCTAAACTAATTTTATAAAGAGGAAAGATTTGATTGTTTGTTTGTTACGATTTAACTCAAAAACGACTGGACTGATTTTAAAAATTCTTTCACCATTAGAAAGCTACATCTTTACCGAGTAACAGGCTATAATTTATTTTCAAGCTATCACAATTTTCGCAGACGATGTCGCGTGCGAAGTGCTAGTGTCTAATAAAGGCTATTGACTGGAAACAAGAATTTGTAAACTTTACATACCCTAGCGGCAGTCAAGAACATGCCCTCGGGTATGTGGTGGGTGGCGGTCGCGATGACGCCAAGAGCTATTCCAGGGAAGATGTAGGAGTTGTTGCCTTGTCCGGTGTGGAACTCCTTGCCGCCGTACTGGACGGGAGGGAACGGAGAGCCGGACGCGAAGATACAGCGGCCCTGCAACGAAATGAAGAGTGTAGAGTGAGTAAATAGTTGTGTTCAGTTGATCCTTAAGAGGGATCTCTAGTGGGCCTTTCTCCATACAAACGTATTCCGCTGTTTTCTTCGTGGATAATGCGTCTAGAGCAATGTTTTTTTTTTTTCAAAAAATCTAGGTCGTACGCCCCTATCATTTCCTTTTTCCAAAACATAATCACTAAAAGGATAGGGATGGTGACTCATTTTTTTTTATTGGTCTGTCGGGTAGATTATTAAAAAGTATTTGACACGTAGTTTTTCTCTTTTCACGTAATCGTAAAATTACGGAGATATTTTGAGTTGAAATGGCGCATGACGTCACGGCTCAGTACATTTTATACCTAGTTGTGACGTAGTGGGCCCCCACTCTCCAACTTTAATGCGTTTTAACTAAGTATTTTTTTGTTAACTTGATAAAACAAAAAATACTTAACTAATATTTTTGTATTACCTGATTGACGGACAAAATAGAATTTCGTTTTCTTTACCCAGTCATCATCCCTATTATGACAATCCAAAAACCCGAAAAAGAACCCGCTTTTACCGCCATGTTCAGAAGACTATCAAACAAATTAGATAAGTTTAAAAAAAAAAGAAAACGTTAGAAGCATAGATATACTTTTCCTCTAAATTTTGAAATAAGAATTATTTAGATAAGTTTAGTTTTGAAGAAGAAAACAGCTGAATACAAAATGTCTTTTGGTCAAGATTTTTGTAGGTAAAATCAGCCTGAGCTGCAGTTGTCCCTTTCGCACTTTATGCTCGCATGGTCAGGCGCAGCGCGACGGCAATAGTTTCTTCAAATACCTATTCTTCAAATTCCTCGGGACTAGACTAGACTCTCTCTGAAGTAAAAGCTCATTCATCATATTCATAAATCCCCTACACTGTTACTGCCTCGTTGGTTAAGTGGTCGCAAGCGCGAGTGCTGAGCATGAGGTCCTTGGTTCAATTACCTATCGGGCTAGGCAAATTTATTGGGCATTTCAACCGGAATTTCTCAGTAGCAGTTACGGAGCCTAGATTTGTGCCCAGTTGTTGGCAATGGACTCGCCCCCTATTACATGGGACTTGAACATAACTGGCGAAATGTGGGTGTATTAATAGGATGTATGCATGATGTTATACAAGATGTTGTTTTGCATCCTCGTCAAAATTCAGGAGGTTGTCACAAATACATAAATAATCAATTAAAATTAACTAGTTAATTATTAATAAACGCTGTTTTTTTTTAGTTGTTTTAGTTTGTCAGTGTTTCAGAATAACCGCCTTAACGTGGTTTAGGGAGTAAGAAATTATCGAATAAACGTTTTAGATTGTTTGTATGTGTGAAAGCGCAGTTATAGGGTGAGAATCAGACCGGCCGCGTTTAAAACACGGGTGGTTCACCCTTACCGTAAATAAGAAAAAAAAATTACCTACCCCTTTTTATTATTGATTCGGGACGAGAATTATTAGCATAGTTACCTCCTTGAATTTGACGAGGATGCAAAATAACACCTTGTATGTTATGCTGTTCCCTACCAAACTTCAATACCTACTCGACCCAACTGCATTGGGAGCTTATTTTTTATGGTATGACGAGTCATGTCAATAGGACCACACCATTCATATATTTATAATATGACTTTGTTTTTTTGCTTGAACGCGCTAATCTCAGGAACTACTGTTCCGATTTGAAAAAATATTTCAGTGTTTTATCAAACACTTCCTATAGGCTATATATCATCACGCTACGAACAATAGGAGCGGATGAGCAATGAAAAATGTTGCGAAAACGGGGAAAATGTGACGCAGACGAAGTTGCGCGGGACAGCTAGTGCAAGTAAAACATACCCCTGTATTGTCATAGGCAGCTTGAGCGGTACACTCGGCTTTACTGGTCGGGTTTGAAAGTGCAAAGATGACAGGACGTTCAGTATTCTCTGCCATCTGTTTTAGTACATTCGTTGTGAACGCACCGCCAACCGTCGAGCATCCTGTAACACAAAATAAAGGGTGTAAAACACCTCTTAACGAAGCCGAAAGGCACTGGTTCTCCCTGTCATTGCGATCATTTATTTGTTCTACACCATACCTGGGAACCTTCTAGTTACGGAGATATTAGGGGTCAAAGTTCCAACTTTTTGACAAGTATTTTTTTAAATACAAGTTTTTAATGTAAGATTTTTACTTGAAACACCTCCACGAACCCCGTACTATTCAATCCGTCCATCAGCACAATGTTTTGAGTGCGTTACATTGAGTTCTACCACAAAACATGATTTTACACCCCCCAAAAATGAAGAAAACACCACATCACACCTGTTTTTAACAAAATCAAGTGGCTACCACTAGTAGATATAATAACGATACTATGTTGCAAGGCTTACAACAGCACATAAATTGTTTTGTAACACAATCAAGTAGCTTACTATTAAAAGTATACACCATGTATTGAAATTACTGAGCGTTATTTGATATGTGTTTATGCCACTCGTGGCGCTGTTTTTTTTACAAATTTAATGTTCTTTTGTTTACTATAATATTCTCAAAATTCGAATTAAGTATACAAGGTGTAAACGGAGTCTTCACGAAGCCGTCAACCAAGCATTCTGTAGGACTAAATGTAAAGCACTCAAAGATTATGCTGATGTATGCATTGAATAGTACAAGGCTCGTGGAGGTTTTACAACAAAGTCATAACTTAAAAAAAAAAAAAAAAAAAAAAAAAACTTGTGATAAATTTGGAACTTTTACCCTCAATATCTCTTGTAAAAATGATCGCAATGACGGGGGAGCAAGTGCCTTTCAATTTCATTGATTGTACTGTTACACTTATTATACATTGTCGGTTATTTACATTTATTTCAATACTTTAAGTCATTATTTGTCTAGCCTTTCTCTACTTTATTGAGGTCGACTACTAGTCTTACCGGATTCAACAGAATAGCAGTATTTTACAAGGAGTGACTGCCTATCTGACCTCCACAACTCAGTTAGTGCTGGGTAATACGATACCCTTTGGTATGACTGGTTGTCTGACTTTCTGGACACTGACTACCTGTAACGACTGTCAAAGGTCTACAAATGACAGCCGGGACCAACGGCTTAACGTATTTTCCGAGGCTCGGAGGAAACTCGGTATGTCATGATGGTGACCCATCCACACCGACCATGGCACGCGCGGCTAAACCTTGAAGATCGACCCGTGCGGCTGTTATTATTAAGCCACGAGCTTCTCAAATCAATGCTTCAAGTATTGAAATAACTAAATATATTTCTACACTTACCAATAAGACAGCTCGGCTTAATCTTCCTAACGACCTCTTCAAAGTCCTTTTCGGGCTCAATGTCCTTTCCGAAAGCTTGCGCGTGCGCAGGCACTCCTCCCTCGCGACGGGTTGACAGTAAGCCTTCGATATCGAACATGTATACTCGATCTTGAGCCTGTTTCTCTGTCAGACCTTCGGCAACCATGGCAGCTACAGTCAGTGTGGCAATGCCGTTGGAAGCCTGGGTTGTTAGAAAAAAAAATATAACTTTAAATTAATGAATGAAGATAGTTGAATGAATGGATTTGAAAAATAGGAGCATTTGATCTGGTCTGGAGCTGAGAAAGTGGGCCTCAAAGCTTTACTCGAGAGGAGTGTTAATCGGCTGTGTTGAATGTCCAAGCCAGCGATTTTCAAACGCATGAATGTGATAAAGCGCCATCACCATGTCGATTCTCGGATGAACAACGTTGACTGCCGAAGTATTCTCCTTTTGTAATCAAGGCCGTAAAAACTGAATGTACAAATACTCCGAAACTCTATGAAACTTGTAACAGTGTGCAGTGTCGCCATGTTCTCAAGGGTTTGCGGTTGCTGTCGCATTCAGAATAGTAACTTGATTGTTCATAAAAGACATTCTAATATTTACGAGCGATAGACCGAACATGACCAAGAAAATCGTAATCTTTTACTTGTTACTACTTGGAACAAGTCGGTCTATCTAGTGTAATACGCCTGCTTGTCAGTAGCATTCGAGTGTTAAAAAAATAAAAATCTGGATTAAAATTTCTGTATGACAGTATTGCCAATTTCCGCTCTATACCTCTTTTAAATCTCTTTGAATATTCGTATAGCTGGTATTTCTTTTGTTATAGAATTTTACTATCTTTATACTATTATAAATGCGATGTTTGTTACTCTTTCAGGCAAAATCTCCTGAACGGATTTGAATGAAACATGGCACACAGATAGTTTATAACCTGGCTTACCACATGGAATACCGATACCCTGTAAAACGATCCCGTGCGACATTTAACAAACTAAACGCGGGCGAAGCCACGGGCATAAGCTAGTTTTAGAATAAAAGACAATATTATACTCACAGAACCAGCCCCAAGGAACAGATAGATGTTCTCACTGAGCTTCCTCTTGGTGACTCTGACAGCTGCCATGAGACCAGCGACGGCCACACTGGCAGTGCCCTGGATGTCGTCATTGAAAGTGCAGTACTTGTTACGGTACTTCTTTAGCAGACGACCAGCGTTTGCTAGGGCGAAGTCTTCGAACTGAGGGAGAGAAAGACATTACTTATTAGCAACTACGTAGGTATCAGACTGCTTCACAAGAGGGCAATTCGGCCTAGTGCGAGCAGGAATGGTGTATAGTCGGTGCCTTGTATTAACTGACCCCTCTTACTAGAAGAGGGGGCGAGAGAGGAACCCCGTGACGCGGAGCACTGATTATATTAGGGTTCTGTACGACCCGATGATGAAACGTAAGTTGGATTAAAGGCAAATATTCTACATAATGATCGGAGGTCTAACTGCAATCGTCAGGTTGTAATTCCAGATTTTTCCACTTAGTGCGATGTAAATTATACTAGTTATAAATTCAAGTAATATTTCTATTATCGATGACAATATACATAAATGTTCACTTTACAGTCTATAAGTAAAACAAGTTTGCAAGCAAATTGTTTAAACAGTATGATAAAGAAAACGCTTAATTAGGTATGCTAATGATATTAAATCGATAAACTCGAAACTATTTTCATGGAATTCAACGTAGAAGTTCTTAGACTAAGAAAAATATTTCATTTATAAATATACAAGGTGTTGTTTTGCATCCTCGTCAAAATTCAGGAGGTTGTCACAAGACATAAATAACCAATTTAAATTACTGTTAATTATTAATAAACGCTGATTTTTTTGGTTGTTTAAGTTTGGTAGTATATCAGAATAACCCCTTTAACGTGGTTTAGGGAATAAGAAATTATCAAATAAACGTTTGAGATTGTTTGTATGTGTGAAAGCGCGGTTAGAGGGCGAGATCAGACGGGCCGCGTTTAAAACATGGGTGTTTTACACTTACCGATTTCCGAAAATAAGAAAAAAAAAATTACCTACCTATTTTAGTATTGATTCGGGTTGAGAATCATTAGCATAGTTACTTCCTTTAATTTGACGAGGATGCAAAATAATACCTTGTATTAATGCAAAACAAAGTTAGGTTTGCCCGCTATGACAATCTACAATAAGGAAATCTCATTCGTCTACTGATAGTCATCTTCCTGCCCTTGTCCCTTCTACTTGGGGTCGGCGCAACACGTTTTTTTCTTCCATTCCCCCCTGTCCTCGACCTCAAACAATCCATACATCTTATTCACCTGATGATGTACTTTTTTTTACGTATGGGAAATCATCAAATGACTCCTCCCGCTCTGGGCGGAGCGGAAGGGAGTGTCAGACTTGTACTGACTTAAACCCATCCATGTTCCCTCTTAGCCCTTTGTGTTCCAGGGCCACGGTATCTCTTTCGAACAGTCTCGCAGCCCTGGCAGTGCCTGATGAAATGCTGTTTTTTACATTAATTCCCTTTTTTCCATAATTTGGCGCAAACACCAAACGACAGCCAAGTTCGCAATTAAACACACCGATGATAACGTTTATTATTGAATGATCTAATGCAGCACATTCAAATTACAGATAACGTACCGCTTCAACATTAATTCGTTCAACTAGCTTAGTTAACTAGTCAACAAAAGGCGTTTCGTCACGCTTAGCTATTAATGTGATAACGAGAGCAGAGTACAATTAACTGTGCACCACTCTGCGCTGAAATCATGGTCATATTACCACGGGACTCGAAATATGGACGCATATGATCGCGCCTTAAGTGCCGATTCATATAAAAGCATCGTAAGAACTTGGTATATTGGGAATTTCCCAAACAAGCTCTTAGTTTGTGGTCCATTGAACCTTGACCACAAACTCAGTACAAAAAAGTAAGTAGGTACTATCGTGATGGATAACAAGCTTTTATGTTACACTAGTGGTTGCCCGCGACCTTCATTCGCGTGAAATTATTATAATAATACTACTTCCCTTTTTTAATCCGATTTTGTTTAGAATTTCAACGGTTTTTTTTTTCACGGAACCCTAATCCTTTTTCTAATTCTATTGCCTATTATAATTACTCTTCATAATAGCAGCTACCTGCCAGTACAAGCCCCGTCAAAATCGGTCCAGCCGTCTCGGAGATTACCCGGAACAAACAGACAGACAAAAATAGGCATATGGATTTGTAAAGCTGATATTTTGATTTTACAAACAGACCCTTCAATTTTATTTATTTGTATGTATAGCAGCACACACGTCCTCTCATAGAGAGGAGGCCTGCGTCCCAACAGTGGGAACATTATAGGCTGATGATGATGACACACGTTTCGAATCAAGACGTGCTCCGAGCCGTCCGCGCGCAGTATCCGTGTATCTCATAGAAAGATCTGAAAGCCTGGCCGGCTAGTAGCCCTCTGTCATCATATTCATATTCATATTCATTTAATTGCGTTCCACAATGTTTTAAAGGTGTTATAAAAGGCTTAAAGCTAAGACCAATGTTATGGACCCTGTTAGGGCACAGCAATATAAGTATAATTAATATAATTATAGTTATGAGTGACATTATTACTTATTACAAATCATGAACAATAAAATTATAGTACTACAATATTAACACTATAAACCAACACAACAAAATAATAAAACAACATTATAATATTAATTATTAAGAACAATAGTATTATATTATAGTAGGTATTTTTTTTTTATAATTAATGAGATCAATCCAAGTTGTCATCAACATCCACAGCCTGAATTCACCCACTGGTGGCTATAGGCCTCTTTTCTTGTCCCAATCTCTACGGGTCAGGAGCAACATAATTCAAGTTTAAGTTTTTCCATTCCGTCCCTGACAGGACATTGCCCCCAATCTAGCCATGTGGGAAGAGTAGATAAAGCTTTGCCTTGACATCTACCTGATGATACAAGATACTCACAATGATCTAACGTTAACGATATAAACCGGTCTGAGCGTCTCAAGGACATGCCGAAGAATACACGGAAACATGTCTGTATTATTAAAATTGTAACAAACACGTTACTTCCATAGTTCCATACCATTAATATTTCAATACAGATTTAATTTCTTTTGAATTAACTTCAAAGAAAAGGAGGAGGTTCTATGGCTGACTGTATGTTTTTTTTTATGTATGTTCACCGATTTCTCCGCCAATTTTGGACCTATTTTCGAAATTCTTTTTTACCTGGACCTATTTTCGAATATAAGCCTGTACTCAAAATGTGGTTCCAGTGTCACCAAGTTATAATCTGATCATGCAGGGATCCCAGGGAAATCGAGGGCAACCCTCAAAATTCAAACAAACAAAAGTCACTGACTTCCGAAAGTAAAGTCATTTTCCACTTTTTAGTGTTTTTCCAAGTCGGTTATTTTTTTTTTAAATATAAATGCCGCAATTATGTATGCTGGTAAAATTCTGCTTCAAAGTCAATATATAGGGAAATACCCAAACTTAAACAATACTGAAACATCAGATGTTATCTAAGTAATACGTCACTACGCTTTGTATGGACATCTATACAAATAAAAAATTGAAGTGTCTGTTTGTAATATTAAAATAACCGCTTTTTATTAAATGCATATGAACATACGGTATAACATTTTTGTTTGTTTGTCTGTCTGTCTGTTTGTTCCTTCTAATCTCCGGAACGGCTGGACCGATTTTACCGGGACTTTCACTGGCAGATAGCTGATGTAATAGGGAGTACCTTAGGCTACTTCTTAAATTCCACGCGGACGAAGTCGCGGGCACAGCTAGTTGATAAATAAGTAACTAGTGCGCATTATGTACCTAATCTAAAAGTAGCCTGCTTCGGTTGAGCTATAAAATAACAATGAACGGTCGGAATGGGCCTCACTTAGGCCTGCTTGCACGACAAAACATTGTTCTGTGTCTGTTATTAGTTTGTGTATGTGAGTATAAATGTTTGTTAATGCGCCCAAGATACAGGAGAAATTCCTAGTGTGATACAGGGTGTAAGGTATAGGGGGAGAGAGAGAGAGGGAGAGAGAGAGGGAGAGAGAGGGAGAGAGAGAGAGAGAGAGAGAGAGAGAGAGGGAGAGAGAGAGAGAGGGAGAGAGAGAGGGAGAGGGAAAAAGAGAGAAAGAGGGAGAAAGGGAGAAAGAGAGAGAGAGAGAGAGAGAGGTGGAGGAACATGGTTAAAATAAATGGAATTCCCGTACAAAATATAGTTCACCTAACGCAAATAGTGCGAAGAGTCCAATTAATTTTGTCGATCCATTAGGGAAAGTTGTCCAGTTCGATGGTTTGAGTATTTAGCGTTAAACGCTTTTAGTGATGTGGTGCAAGTGAACCTAAGTAATGTTTCCCAAAACCGGATCGAAATCCATAAAGTAATTTAAGAGTAGTACTAAGTGAATAGGTACATGAACAGACGAGAGATCCCAAAATAGATACTGTTTATCAAACACAGCCCGTGACATTCAAATAAGAATCAGCTGACGAGGTGCGAAGCCATAGATGTGTGAGCAAATAGCTATGACATCAGTGCTAACGTCACTCGACACCTTGGTTTTTCTAAGGCCGATATAGACTTCATTAAGCATGTGCTTTGGCTTAGACATGTTCCCATCTCTACCTTGCACTTGACTTGTAGTTTGACAGTTGTGCGACAGTGACACGAATATCGTTTAGGTAAAACACGAGCTAAGTAACTGTTTATAATTTGCAAGTTAGGTATTACAACACTTTTACACGTAATTTTTTTGAAAGCCAGAATACTATACTACTAGAAGAAACAGCCGAAACAAAACCAGAGGCCACTTTTTTTTTCCTACCCTTAGGGTCAAACGTAACCCTATTACTGAGACTTCGCTGTCCGTCCGTCCGTCTTTCACCAGGCTGTATCTCATGAACCGTGATAGTTAGCCAGTTGACATTTGTATGTCTATACCATATCGTGATCATGTCATTTTATTGCATTTACGCGCTAACTTTAAGTTACTTATCTATCACGTGGACTACCTACCAACAATGGATTTAATTATAGATTTAATATTTACGTTAGTCGTCAAGTACGCATTTACTTTAATTGATTTCCTTTTAGATAACGTCCATATTTAGATGTCAGATTACATTCGGTATGACGTTAATTATTAGTCGATAAACCAATAGACTTATGTGTTCAAATCTCTGTTTCACGAACGTTTAGCATGATGACTGCTACGTACGATAGACAGAACGGAGATCACGAGGAGTATTAGACATCATCTTTCAAGGTGTATAATACGTAGACGGCTTATACAGCGTGTAACATAAAGGAGTTGTCATACAAGGTGTAAACAGTCTAGTCACGAAGCCATCAACCGAGCATTCTGTACATCAAACTAAGTAACTTAACGCAAAAACTATTGCTGGGAAACTACTTTTACGTTTTGGTGAAAAATTACGTTTTACGGTAGAACTCAAAGTAACGCAGTCAAAACATTATGCTGGATGCATTGAATAGTACAGGGGTCATGGAAGTATTTGAAGTAAAGTTTAGTAATTAACATTAAAAAGTTGTATTAAAAAAAAAAAATGCGGAAAGTTGGAAGTTTGGCCTTCAATATCTCCGTAACTAGAAGGTTCCCAGGTATGGTCCAGAACAATAAAATGATCACATTGACGGGGAGAACAAGTGCAGTTCGGCTTCGATAAGGGTCTTTTTACACTCGTTATTTATGGTACATTAGTGGTACAGACCATCCAACTGAACTACTTTTCTTTCTCCACGGGGCCAACATTATAGCCGCAAAAAAAAAATGATCAGCCCATACAATTCGGTAGAGTATTGAAATTTTGCATGATCGGCTGATTATTTTTTGTTGATTCCATACAGAAAGTTGATCAGTTTGATGGTCCGTACCACACCCTAGTCATAGACTATAGTTTTCTGCTGTATTTGTACAGATCTTGTAGTTAACATGGATGTTAACTCATACTGTGTTAAGATTACGGAAGTAATTGACTTGCCAATGGAGCAATGCTATCTAGATAAGACTGATGTAGACGCGGTTAACAAACTGAGAAGATGCCGATTGCAATAAGTAGCGATGGATATTTGAACTTGTTTTGTAAGTCAATAGGAGATGATCACATTTTTTTTTGATAAATTGTTCCACACACAATTTTTTCCACATGTAGGTAAGTTTTATACCTACTTGTGTCGTATTGACTCTCCAACTTTAATGAGTTTTAACTAAGTATTTTTTAATTTTATGATAAAACAAAAAATACGTGTCTAATATTTTTGTATTACCGGTCTGACGGACAAAATAGAATGTCGTTTTCTTTACCCAGTCCGCACCCCTATTAATCAATAATTTGACTCTACTGTAGTCATAGATTATTTTTTATTGATAGTTTGTGATACAATTAAGTTTCTTATATTGACTTGGCAATTGATAGCTGCACAGATTTAGAAGATATTTGGCACACGGATAGACCTTGACCTAAGATAGGGACTTATTTGACGAGACCTACCGCAAGTTATGTCAGCAGATGCATATCATGTTTGACAACATTGTATACGTCTTGTTTGACATCAAAACAACATGTAAAATGATTATATGATTTCATTACAAAAAAAAAACATTGCTCCAGCGAGTCCCGAAGGGTTAGGCAGAACTGTAGGAACCTAATAGGGGGCGAGCCTATCGCCATCAATCGGGCACAAATCCAGACTCCGTCCGTCTACTGAGTAATTCCTGATGGAAAAACCCAATAACACTTTCCTCGACCTGGGTATTGAACCCAGAACCTCGCTCAGCCAAATCATATCTCTTATTTATTTATCAAACCATTTAAACATCCTTATCAACACACCTGTAACAAATGGCAATACATATCACACATCGATACAAATTATTTTTAAACTTGGAACGTGTTATCTCAACCATTACCTACACAGTGATAAACAAATCTAAGTCAATAACTACAGAAGTATTACGTATCGGTGTCTTATCGGATTATCCTAAAATTATCGGAGCCAGTCAAACATCATTCAATTCTTAAACGATTACAATAATCAATATATCGGATAAGATTACGTTATGTAACGTCCGTTTGTGTGCAAACTGCACACGGAATAATTATTTTCTCACGTGGCTAAAATTATAAAGTTATCGATGTACGTATGTCTGTCACAGGCGATTTTCTATGAAACTATGTATTTGACATTATAATTTGAAACTGGTGTTAAAGTGATTGTAAAAAGAAAACAAATATCTAAGAGTGGCTTAACTCATGACCCAATGAGTCTCGCCGTAGAAGCCTTGTTCCTCTACAAGGCTTCTACGGGCTTAAAAAATATGTGAACATGGACTTTAAAACATACATTTTTAAAGTTTTTTTTAATTATAATTATATATATTTATTTTTTGTTTTTTTTTTTTTTTTAACTCTCTCATGTGACTGATATTATCTTATCTTAACGCAATGCAGTGTAGGGTTCTTAATACGGTACAAGATTGCGTCAATAGTCGTTGACGCAGTAATTGATTTAAATCAAGGATGTTAATTAAACACGTGCAAAGCTAACTTAACTGTAAGATCAAAGATTGATACATGAGATATAAATAAAGATTACAATGTCTGAATGTACCTAGTACTATTGATAAAACTACGCGTTTCGACGACATTATGTAATATTTTTTATGAATGTTATGATACAAAGACAATGTTTGTAGTAACGAATTTAAGACTAATAGTACTTACTAAACAGGGTGTAAGATACAATGACGCGAAAACGATTACCACATAATCAATGAAAAATTCTGAACCTGTCGGTTATTTAAAAAAAAACAACTGTTTCCTACAAAAGTGCAATATCTACACGTTCAAAATGTATGGAACAGCTGCTTTTTTTTAACAACCGAAAAAAACAGCTATTCCAATCGCGACGAACAATTTCTTTTTCGAGTCGGTATCACTTATACACCCTGTACTTTATATTTCATTGCCAGCCAGTGAGGTATTGTCTTATGAAGCAATTTTTCGGCCTTGACTGTTTATTATTCGGCCATACATTGTAATCTATTTATACAGTATTAGTGTTTATATTAAAATACATAGTACGCTTACGAATTGTGCGCTGTTTCAGATTTGTTGATCGACGCAGAATTGAAAAATTCACCCTGTTTATTCCATAGACCAAAACCTATAATAAATACGGAACCCTAAAAAGGATTGTGTGGTTTTATGAAACCACGGTAAAAGTGAAACTTTTTTTCACACTAGACATCTAACTAAAATTTTTTGGAATAATATTCCATTAAGGGTATAAAACGTATACGTGTGCGGCTGAGCGTCACGCGACATGCAACACACAGACGAAAAAGTTTGTGACGATGTAATAAAAGTTTCACTTTACTAATTGTATACTTTCAAAAACATATTAGGTGGTACTAGCTCACCTGTAGTAATGTATTCTGCCCGTATCTCAAGACGACGGCTTCCATAAATTCATCGATAAACTCATCGTATTCCTTGCCTCGTACGCGCTTCTGACGAAGACCGATGTACAACGGGTCTTTTAGGAGATCCTGAAAAAACAAACTTTTGTCAAAACGAGTGAAGCTCAAATTCCTAAAGTATGTATAGGTGCCTTAGCAAGATCCTGACAAAACAACATTTTAACAAAGCGCGTAGAGCTCATATTCCTAAAATATTTATAGGTAACTTAGCAAGATCCTGAAAAATCCACTTTTTATCAAAACACGTAGAGTTCAAATTCAGAAAAATAAATTATACCTTAGCATTTGCTATAATACACGTAAAACTATTTCGTAAATGTTTAGTTACTCAGTAAATCTAAGCAGAGATCTATGATGATCGTATTTTATTCTTTTTACTTTCGGTGTAATATTTGGGTGCTTATTTATGGCATAATCGAGTCGGTGATATAGTATAACTTGTATGGCCAAAATTGTTTGGTAAATATTCATAACAACCCAACATTCGAGTCCATCGGCGCAATGATTATGCAACAGGAACCCTATGCCCAAGCACCCGGACCCGAGCGCACAGTGACACGCCAGCCGGCTTCAGGGTTGTCCAAAACAGTTTACAAAAATTTTATTCTTATACTTTTAAAAAAAAACTTCATACAAATCGGTTAGTCCCCCTATGCTCTAGTTCCGCTATGCTCGACTCGTAAAATACCTACTAAAAAGTTTCGCTATGCATGAAATCACATTCGCGGACAGTGATGAAGCAGCCTGCTTAGATTTGGTCTCGCTAGTGGAGGCATGCTCATGCACAAGTCATCTATAGCTACCGTATAACGACAACTCTGAGGCGGGTTGTGAGTACACGAAGGAATTATTGTTCGTCCCATATTCCAGTTTCGGTGCTGCACCGAAACTATTAAGCGGGTGATTTTTCAGCAGTATTTGCTCGATCCGACGTGCAGAAAACAAATAATGATCCAAATTTTAAAACATTATTTAAATCAACGAATTGAACATTCCGCAAAAAGAAGAATCATTCATTCATCCTTTTGAAATACCAATGTATTATACAATCATAAAACAACACCAAAAGAACGAAATAAAAAAAACGTATACGAACCGAATGCCAAATATAGACACCGGTTTTGGCCTTGACATTACGAACACGTGCTTATATTATACAATACGCTACCTCATTATCGGTGCCGACATCCAAAGTGATGGGTAGGCACTGGTGAGGCTTAATCCCAGCGAGGGCAGTATACAGGGAAAGTTTTCCGACAGGAATGCCCATACCATAGGCACCAAGATCCCCGAGACCCAAAATCCTTTCTCCATCAGTGAAGACTACCGCACGAACATCAGGTTCAGGCCTAGAAAGAATTTAAATTTTAAGATTGTATAATAGACATAGAAACCGGTATTTTATGCGGTTAGTTTTTTGTAGCACACGTTCTCCTTAACGAACATTTAGTTTTTGCTAATGCTGTGATGTCATGAAGTGTGTCTGAAGAGCTCGTGGCTAAACAATAACAGCCGCTAGGATCAACCTTTAGGTTACGCCGTGCTTGCTTAGGTTGGTCTGTGGATGGGTGACCACCTATTTCATACCGATGGTCCCGGCTGTCATTTGCAGATCATTGACAGTCGTTACAGGTAGTCAGTGGTCCGAAAGTTTCACAATCAATCTTACCAAGGGGTATGGTATTACTGAGTTAGGAAGGCCAGATAGGCAGTCGTTCTATGTAAAATACTGGTATTCATCTGCATCCGATTATACTGGAAGCTGACTCCAACATAATTCTGGAAGCTGACTCCACATTGCTGGCTGTCGAATATCTTTACCTCAGAATGAGTAGTATTGTTGCTGATTTCCGGTAACACAACAATCGGCATGAGTCACTAGGCTAGTAACGTCTGGAGCCAAATGAGGGTTTCCTGAGGCATTGAGCGGAATAAAAGGGATTTTATCATGATCAACTGAGCTTATAGGCGCAGACGAATTATTCGATTGAACTATTCGGTTATGTATAACATACATACATACACACATCTCACGCCTTTTTCCCGTGCGGGTAGGCAGAATCCACAGAACGCGATCTCCTACGATTATACAAGGTGTTAATCACCTCAACACGGAGCCGTCAACCAAGCATTCTGTGCATGAAACTAAGTAACTTTACGCAAAAATTATTGCTGGGAAACGACTTTTTTTGGGGGGTGTAAAATCATGTTTTGTGGTAGAACTAAATGTAACGCACTCAAAACATTGTGCTGATGGACGGATTGAATAGTACGGGGGTCGTGGAGGTGTTTAAAGTAAAAATCTTACATTAAAAACTTGTATTTAAAAAAATACTTGTAAAAAAGTTGGAACTTTGACCCCTAATATCTCCGTAACTAGAAGGTTCCCAGGTATGGTGTAGAACAAAAAAAATGATCGCAATGACAGGGAGAACCAGTGCCTTTCGGCTTCGTTAAGAGGTGTTTTACACCCTTTATGTATAAGATAATCTTGATATTATCTGAGTCGATATTCTGCAATCCATAATAAAGAATGTGTTAACTATTCATCGGGCTTGAAGTTTACGAAGAAGTTAAGTTAGACTAATGAGATCATTTACACTAAGTAATAAGATAGTTCTACGGCACGTCCATTGACCGCTTTTTAGGGTTCCGTACCCAAAGGGTCAAACGGGGGTCCCGTTTGACCCTCACCTATTACTGAGACTTCGCTGTCCGTCCGTCCGTCCGTCTGTCACCAGGCTGTATCTCATAAACCGAGATAGGTAGCCAGTTGAAATTTCTACAGATAATGTACTAAAAACAGATACTAAAAACAGAATAAAATAAATATTGAAGGGGGGCCCATACAAAAAATATTTTTTGCTCGTTTTTATAAATAATAGTACGGAATCCGTGCGCGAGTCCGACTCGCACTTAGCCGGTTTTTTGTAAATTACCGCAGGACCCATCCATTCATAGACATTGGTTTATAGATGGATCGCTGAATAAGAAAAAATCATTTCACCATTGAAACTGATCGCGGTCAGCAAGCACATGTAAACGAGCTGAGAGCTGTCACTGTCAAAATTCCTCTTGTTTTAGGTCTTAAACGCGGTTTAAAATGATGATTGTGTTCAGTTGGTTCTCTATTGTGTCACCTAACTTTTTTATCCATAATTTAAAATGCCATAACTTTTTTTGTCCTAATCATCATTTGTCCGAATGATAATTTACCCGAACGTAACATCACATAATATCACTTGCCATAAAATTGAAATCCATAAATATAATATGTCCTAAATCCATTTGTCATAAATATTACAATCAATAATATACAAAAGACATAAAAACGTTTTCAATAAAGTTATAAGTCCTAAATTCAAATTACATTATGTTTATTTGTAATACTAATATTCTTAGAACAAATTTAATATATATATTTTTTATCTTACTTAAATAAATATGTTATACATGTACTCAACAAAACAGTTGATTGTGAACATGTGGTTTTTGTAAGCAAGCAAGCATGCAGCATGCAAGCAAGCATGCAGCATGCAAGCAAGCACGCAGCATTCAGCATGCAAGCAAGCACGCAGCATTCAGCATGCAAGCAAGCATGCAGTATGCAAGCAAGCATGCAGTAAGAAAGCAAGCATGCAAGCATGCAACATGCAGCAGGCATGATTTCTGTCACGGCTCCGGCGCTGCGGGTCTCCGGCGGTACCACGCGAGTTTATCGTCGCAGATGGGTTTAACGCTCACCACCGCAGCCTCGGCTTGCTGGCCGGCTTTGCCGGCCAGCCTCAGCCGCGGCGGCGAGTGTTACAACCACCTGCTCCTCAACTCGCGGGCCGCCTCACCCCTCCGCGCCTACGCGATTTTAAATTACACTCTAGGGGTAGAGCAGACAAGACTACGTGGAGTCGGATTTACAGCGATTCGTTTCTGTCATTAAAACCTAATTTTTAGCAAATGTTTTAGGACTAAACAAATTATTATAAATGACCATTCGGAATAATACCCATTATTTACCACAATACTTAGGACATATGACTTTAGGTCATGTAAAGTTAGGAGATTCAATTATTATAGTACTCGATATTATGACAGAATACTTTTAGAACTAAAGATAATTATGTTAAACAAAATTTCGGGATTTTGAACATTATGGTTACTGAAGTTTATAGCAAACGTGTTATGGATAATGATTTTCGGACAAACAATTTTAGGAGAAGAAAGGGAGTACCGTTCAGTTTTATAAGCGAAATTCGACCTTAGGCGCCTAAATTAGGTTATGAACGTCTATGAATCATACTATGTTACTACTGTAGAAGTTCCCAACAGCGTAGCTGATCCTAAAAACAAATGAATTATGGGTACTGATGTACAATCTACTACGTTCATTCACCGTAAGCTTTGTTTACAAACTATAGAGTAACGTTGAAGTATTACTTCGTGCTATTTTCAGACGATGAAAAGAAGTTGTTGCTATAATACTTTATAGGTTGAGGATAAGGAATGAATAACGATATCGAATGCCATTACTATGATTTATGTAACTTTTTTATTTTCTTTTAGAGGAAGAATTTCAATTGTTCACTAAAATGGTTTACACGAAACAAACATATAACTAAAACAAAAGCATTCCTCGATTGATATTTTAGAATGGATAGATCAACGAATGAATTATCGGTTACTTGGTGCTACGGAACCCTGTGTGCGAGTAAGACTCTCACTTGGCCGTTTTTTTTTTGTTCTGGATCATACCTGGGAACCTTCTAGTTTCGGATATATTGGTCGTCGAAGTTACAACGTTGCACAACTTTTTTTTTAATACAAGTTTTAATGTTATATATTTGCTTTAAATACCTCCATGATGATGAAAGATGTATCTAGCTCACCTAAATACGAAACCAATTGTATTATTATCTAATAAAACTATGTTTATACTGTTTGTTTAAAGAACTATATTTTGCATTTGCATTTAGTAATCTAACACCGATCAAGATAGGTATAACATGGACTACAATTTATTGAGCAATTTAAACTTATACCATTAGGTATGCGCTCCAGCTATCGATCGATTTTCTTTAGCCTTCGCCAGTCTAGGTCAATCTAGGTCGACCTAGAGTGGCTTAATACCTTTAAGAACTTAAATTATTTTACATGATAAGCTGCTTACAGTATTTTGTGATACGGAAAGTTATTTTGAGGCAAAAAATTGTTTTGCTTAAAATCTCTACATAACTATTGTAGTTGAACAGGAGTCTCGATTTGTAGAACAAAGTGTGTTTAAATAATACCAGAAATGTAATCGTAGCATCGTAACGTGTAAGGCATAATGTAAACTGTTTATACTTATTTATAGCTATAAATTGAATTAATATGCTTTGATTTAAACAATAACACTAAAATGCGACACATGTACAGACAGCGTCAGTATGTGGTAGCCCCTCAAGTTTTAAAATGTTACACTGTATCAAATTAAATTTGTTGCTACTAATAAGTTGCTTAAGAATACTTCAAAACAAGTTCAATGTTTGGATTCAAACCATCGCATCACCGAACTTCGTTATACTTGTGCGTTATACTTGAGTTTAACTATTTAGCCAGCGTGCCCATGTGAGTTGCGATGTACCTAATTGTTATCTACTATCGTCCCAGTCACTTTATTTCTAGGTCGGTCTTATCGATAGATGTGAAAATTTGAGGGTATGGGCCCTTAATTTTACTTACTTTCGTCTTTATAAAATTGATACGTAGTCCTCACGTTATTATACAATACCTAACGTTAGGTTATGTCGATCTAAAATATTTCTAGCGCTTCTTATTTTATCGTTTGCATTAATAGGATGTTACTTGTCTAAGGACGTGATTATGTTACTGTTTGTGTCAGTAGGAAAAATTTAAGTATATTATGATAAATGTGAATTATCAAACCAAATGGTAAAATATTATCTACTTACCTATAAAATAAAATCAAAGTTTTGTTAAATAATAGCAATAATAAATATTATTCAATGATTATTAAAGTCTTTTATGTTTCTTAAATATTCCTAAAACAAAATAGAAAAATACTTTATATTAAAAAGCAAAAATAACGTGACGAAAGGCACATGTCGGCCCTAAGATTTGAACGTCTAATCTCATGCACGTCAAGCGGTCTTGAAACCTCTGGTCTTTTTACGTTGAGTAACTTCTCGTCAATTTTAAGCCTATTATTGCTTGTCGTTTTACCCAATAATAAAATTATTAACATTTTAACTGGGACTGCGACTGTGCGTGACAGTGCCTGTTGTGGTCTAATTTAACTAAATGCTTTGAGTTTGAGTTTATTGAAAAAAAACAATAAGTATTTAAAACGGACTTTTAAAAATAAATACTAACTTAAACTTATTTATTCACTAAAACAATAAAATGAATCATAATAAAATGTTATTGCAAAATACAAAAACCAACTACGCCCAACACAGATTTGTTTGAACGCACATGACATGCCTTTTGGGGGTAAGCACTTAATAGAGCCCTGTGTACCACCGCGTTAACTTATGGTCGACCAATTTTAACCTTATGAACTTAGTAATAAGATCGAAAATTGGAAATTACTACCTATCCCAGGGACAGACAGACTAGTCAATCAATTTACTATCTTACTACGATTATAAATTAGAAAGTTTGTGAGGATGGATGGATAGATGTTACTCTCTCAAGTAAAAACTACAGAACGGATTTGGATGAAATTTCGCACACAGGTAGTTTATAATCTGGATTAACACAGATACTTTTTATCCTGGTAGCACGATCCCGTCACATATCCACAGACCAACCCTGGCTAAGACTGATGGCAAGGCTACCTTTGAAAAAAAAAATACATGGCATCAAAGAAAAACTTACCAATTTTTTATAATGTTGAATACATGTCCCTTGTCGTTGATGGTAATGAACAGACCCCTAGGTCTTCTGTAAATGAGACCGAACTTCTGACAGGCCAGTCCCACGGTCGGGGTGTATACGATCGGCAAGTACTTCTCAACGTTCTCCGCTAGCAGCCTAAAGAACAACTTCTCATTTCTGTCCTGCAATAATTCAATGATATTATTAAAAACAATGCCTTGTTTTTGTGGAATAATTATGGTGGTGGGCGTAACTTTATTGATATGTCTGCTTTTTGGAGTCCACTGATGGACATAGGACATCTAAAATTGTAAGTACATTGTTATTACCATTACAAACAAATAAAAAAGAATATGTCTTTGAAAATCTAACTTATGAACTCTTCCCTAAATATACTAAGAAATATTTCTGTTCTAGTCACGTGGCTAATGTATTTCAAAAATTACAAATCGACTAAATCAAAATAAGCCGAATCACACTACAACAGAATGTCGTCTTCTAGAGAAAATCTGGTAAAAACAAACGGACACTTTAATAATAAATTAGACCTATCATGCGTCGGAGGTAATAGAATTGCCATTAACTAAATTATACTCGAACAAGCTTCACAACAGTCCTTTGTACATAATTGAACTAATCATCCAGTAAACTGCAGGTTTCAAACATACATTAAATGTTCAGCATCAAACATGCTTAATCATATTTGTGTTAGCTAAATGCACAATTTGCAAGCACTCTGCCTAATTCGCGTTTTTTGCAGTCCTAAAGTCTATTAAAACATTTAAAAAAAAAAATGAAAACTTCTGTGACAAAATTGCGTATTTAACAGGGGGTCACACTCGTGTAACAACCCCTTTAATATCGTGAACCGTTGTCGAAAATGTTGACATTTGTTTCAATTTAGCCTATTTTGGACGATAATTTATAAGAGCTGTTTTAAACAGACAATCATTTAATTTATTCATGATTTTTAACCCCCGACCAAAAAAGACGGGTGTTATACATACAGCGTCAGCGACATTGAAAAAAAAAATATTAAAAACAGACTTTATGAAATAAATACTTACTTAAACTTATTTATTCACTAAAACAATACCTTAAGAGCGTTTATTCCTTACCGCTTTTCATACAAACTTTCAAGTAGTTTTTTTCCGAAATGACTGAACCGATTTAAATGAAACTTTATACGCATAAGCAGGATACATAGGTCTAAAAAGTTACTAAAAAATATTTTCAAAATGTGTTTTAAAACAAGAGTTAATTGGAATTTTCTGTTTCTATAGAAAATTTAAATTTAGTCTAATTTAACTGTAACACTATTTTTCGAAAATGTTTTTAGTAACTTTTTAGATCTGTGTATCCTGCTTATGTGTACGAAGTTTCATCAAAATCAGTTCAGTCATTTCGGAAAATAACGACTTGAAAGTTTGTATGAAATGTCGTAAGGCGTAAACGCTCTTAATAAAATGAAACATTTTTGCACAATGCAAAAACCTACTAGGCCCAACACGGATTTGAACGCAAAAGTCATTTGCCACCCACATAATCGACCGGTCTGTACTTTAGGTATTCAAAGTTGCTATATTTTTCGAAGATACGAATGCTTTTCAATTTAGAGTTCTTAGAGGTACTTTAAGTGCTGTAGAATAAAATATAATACACCGTTCAGACAGACCAATAAGCTGGTATACATTTTTTTAAAGCCCTGTGTTAAATTCCTTCAGTTTAACACCGATACACACCAAAGTTCAGCTGGGTCGATGACGAATTTAGGTCAAGGGCAACAAGATTAGCCAGATTGCTTTAATTCCAGTAATGGTATTTTATCAAATAAATCACGCTCATTTTGACTAAGGACACATTAGCGTAAGTAAAAATACAAAAATCATTGTTCGCACTTCCTTAACATTCCTTTCACCTGGCTCCCAGACAATGGGTTCTCGTCTCTCCGCAAAAAAAATCGAGGTAAAAATAATATAAGTGCTCACAGGTTAAAAATCCATTCTTCAGGATTAGTACATTAAAAAAGCATAAACTAGGAATCCAATGACAAACTAGAATCTGTACAATAAATTTCCCATACCCGTCCGAGTTTCCCAGTGCCCAGTTTCCCAGTTCCCAAAACCCAGTTTCTATAAATAGCTTCACAGAATCAACGGTACCTTTATCATGTTTAGTCACCTGTAACTCGACGAGGTAGAGATATTTGTTGAGGTTGTCCTCATATCTGTCAATGGATATGGTACATATCTCTAGCTGTTCCTCTTGGCTCTTGAACTTGGCTGCCAAAAGACCATGGATACCGAGCGCCTGACGCTCTTGCAGTGTGAAGGCTAGACCCTGAAAAATATAAAATGTTATTTATCTCGATGTACCCCGCGACCTATGTCCGTGTTAAATTATCTAAATCTAAACTAATATTATAAAGAGGAAATATTTGATTTATTGTTTGTTTGTTACGATTTAACTTAAAAACGACTAAACCAATTTAAAAAATTCTTTCACCATTAGACAGCTACATCTTTACCGAGTACCATAGGATATATTTTATTTTCCAGCTATCACAATTTTCCGGACGAAGTCGCGGGCGAAGTGCTAGTTACCTTCAAAAATAAGACTTCCCTATGTTAACAATTACAAAAGGTTTAAATTTTCTGCACGGAACTCTAATCCTCAGCTTAAGTTACTTCTTATAACATCAGCTATCTGCCAGCAAAAGTCCCATCACAATCTATCTAGCCGTTTCGGATATAATCCGGAACAAACAGACAGACAGACAAAATGGAAAAGAATTTGTTTTTGTTAAAGTACCGAACTTTCATAAAAATTTTGGAAAAAATTGTTATTTTGATATAACACTTAATTTTTATTTCTTTATAACCTAATATAAAATGACGCTTTTAGTCTATGAAGGGTGAAGGTTTCCACTGTCCACCTGACTACCAAAATTACACCTATATTCCACCAGTTATTAGGTTTTTCCAGTAGCGGCCCGGAGTCAGCATTTATGATGGTAATAGGCTCGACCGCTATTACTATTACATGGGACGTTATCTGTATCATTCATAATCCGTGGAGATATAACTTAACTGCGTTTTTTCACCAATATAAGGGACTCTTATCTTATCGTGTGTGTAATTTTACTATACACGCTAATAGGGTAATTTTATAAACCCAAGAGAAAAATCTACTGATTTCAGATCGGTTTACATATAGTATACTCGTAGTAGTTTTAACTGTTTTAAGTTCTAATAAGATATCCTTTGTGACTGTCGTTTGTTTCTACACTACACGATCGATTGGGATATGGCAGAAATTCTAAACTGTTACTAATAACTAGATTTTTTTTAGCCTGTACTGTCCCACCGCCGCCGGCCAAAGGCCTCCTCCAATTAATTCCACTAGATTGTCAATCTAGTTTTACTTAAATATTTAACACTGTTTAAAAACAAAACTAATTTCAATGTCAGTATGCTATTGTGATCAATAGTCAATGTCACTCGTTTTTCCTTACTTCAATAATTCAATACCGATTTTGAGGAAAAACGAGGGAAAACTAAACAAAATTACAGCTGACAAATATTAGTTTGATTTAGGTATTACAAACAAAATTATATTGAAAATTGATCGTCTCACTCACGCAGTGAAAGTGGTGGTCTACAAGTTACTGAACCCCATATAATGCGTGACGTGAGACCAACAATAGGGAATGATCAATTTCGGCTGGTATTCGGTATTCCCCAGATCCTAAGCAATCTTGTATTCCAACAAAGAGTTATTTAACCTTCAAGCCATCAGTCAAGTCTAAGGTTGTATAGATCTGCATCATCTTATTATTTTTCCTGTGGCTATGTCAAGGCTGGGGCAGCATCTTGGGCAACGCCCTTCGCAAACCCGTTATGAACTGTTCAAAACCAGCCAATAGGGGAAAATCCAATTTTTTTTTCGTTGTCCTTCGGGTAGTTTATTAAAAAGTATTGGACACGTATTTTTTCTTTTTTCACGTGGTCATAAAATTACGGAGATATATTGAGTTGAAATGGCGCATGACATCACATGTAGGTAAGTTTTATACCTACTTGTGACGTAGTAAGCCCCCACTCTCCAACTTTAATGAGTTCTAATTAAGTAATTTTTTGATAAAACAAAAAATACATGTCTAATATTTTTGTATTACCTGTCTGACGGACAATATAGAATGTCGTTTTCTTTACCCAGTCTTCACCCCTATTGTACGCTAGTTCTATAAACTAATGTCCGACTTACTGTTTTATTTTGGACTGTTACAACCCAATAAAAGGCTTCCAATTAAAACATTTAAAATAAATACGTTTGTAATTTTTTTTTTGTTTTATTTGCGCAAATTTTTTAATACTTTAAGCGCATACAATTTACACCGGTGGACTTAATGCCAGAGCCATTTTCTACCAGTCAACTTTAGAGTGATGCAAAACTAACAGTGATAAGTGCATTTCCGAAAATTTTGTAATCAACGAGAAATTTATCTTCTGACTTGCAAGTTGGATAGAATCTACATTTCTTACCTTATTGAGACGTGGATCTCTCAAGTGGTCAATGCCCCTGACAACATTGGGGCAGATTATGTTGCCGGTGACCTCGTGGTAGTCCCGGCTTTGGAGCGGCACTGCTACGATGGATGGGCTCTTCGCAAGAATAGACGCTAATGCCCTGTGTGGGCCTATAGCGTGTGACGAGCAACATCTGTAACAAGGATTCTAGCTTAAAAAAATCACTTGTACCAAGATATAAAAAGGTTAGACGCGTCCTCACTATTCTCAGGTCTCGAGAAAGTGTCTGCTCAGAGAGTAAATAGAGAAATGAGCATTTTATGAAGCGTTAGGCCTGGCTGCTGTAACCGAATTATTGAGCATCCTGTCGGCAGTTTCAAAACACAAAATACAACTGGTTACTACGAGCAGGTGAGAGGGGACCGAAGACAGCCACATACATTCGCTTTGATTTGCTCTGGCGTGCAACCATTCAATTGCCTTCGATTGATCCTAATATATCATCAGAGTGGCTGCCACAACCAGTGCAACCAGGCTGCCTCGTTCGCTACCGTGCTTAGGACGTATAAATATTTGACAATTGCTATCGACTTTCCTTAAAACACAAAAACAGATTTGTGATCTTGGAACAACACTCACACTCGATCAAATTGATATTTAAGAGGAATTAACAACATTTTAAAATGAAGACGGTTTATTCCGAGACATTAAAGCTGTGAGCACTGCCTAAATCATCTGTTTAAACACCTCCGAATAATTAATTTGGCAGTTTGTCGTACAAATTCCGCACCATTTAGTAATTTCTCCTTGAATGACATTCACATAACCCAGTGAACTCGAAACGACCTATTTACAAGACTTAAATATTACAGTTAGTAGTTAGTTCAGTTTACTTCAAAAAACGTTCAATGTTTATTTGCAGTAACTAAAGTCGTATTTCCCAATACTGAAATTACTCATTTTCCTTCACTCGCCAGAATTCCCGACGTTTGCAGATATTCACGAATGCGTCATATAACCAACCGCAATTCGAGGTTACATCACGTATCGTTGCACAATAACCGCTTATATTATAGGTATATAGGTATGTACCTAGGTTATACTATTACACTTTACAAACGCCGTTTTCCAAAACAGTTAATTAATCCTATGTTCTATGAATCAGATAGTTGTATGCTTGCTTACGGAAAAATATGACCCGCGAATGTAACACTATGTATTTATAGAATTATATTAATTAAAATCACTCTCACAATCATTTGTATTGATCATTTTAATAAATACTAGCACATCGCCCACGACTTCGTCCGCGAAATTTGTGATATAATACAGCCTATGTTACTCAGTAAAGATGTAGCTGCTCTTTCTAAGGTGCGTACAAACTATGTAACATTGTTGTATAACTTGTGTTATAAAAGACGTCCACAGTATGGAGTCTTGTTATTCAACATTGCGTTTTGACTGAAAAATGTTATATAACAATGTTGTATAACATGTTTTGTTACATAGTCTGTACGCACCATTACGGTGAAAGAATCTTTAGAATCGGTAGAGTAGTTTTTGAGATAAATCGTAGCAAACAAAACAATCAAATCTTTCTTCTTTATAATATTAGTTTAGATAGCTCAGTAAAGCCATATTTGTTACGTCGCGATTCATATTATTATGTTAATCAACTACAACCTGACCTGATTTTATCAATTTCAATCTTATGTTTTGAAATCGTAAACTACTAAAAAAACAAACACAAAACCTTCAACAAAATTAACAATAGCCTAATTTAAAATGACTCCTTAACTTCTTGGCTCAGAGCTCACAATCGTAAATCAAAAACTTAATTTACAGAAACAAAACAGAAAGTCATTACTTGTTAATCTCTAATAGGAACATCAATTATGAATATGGATTACGTATTGTCGAAGCTAATACATCAAAGCTGTGGTTTTGCAAACAATAAACTGTTCCGATGTCACATGATTTAAACTTTGTTACCAAACATAACACATGACTATTTACAGACAATCGACACAAATCACGATCTTCATAACACATTCGTTTTCTATAATAGT
This sequence comes from Cerastis leucographa, assembly GCA_963082945.1. Taxonomy (NCBI): domain Eukaryota; kingdom Metazoa; phylum Arthropoda; class Insecta; order Lepidoptera; family Noctuidae; genus Cerastis; species Cerastis leucographa. Next base: position 8,705,371 of record OY720382.1, read on the forward strand.
AAAGAACGTTCGTTTTTGTAACAAAGATTGTACCCACGATGTTCAGCATGTCCTAGAACTAAAAGTTCGAAGACATGTGACATCTACCAACCCGCACTGGGCCCGCGTGGTGGATTACAGCCCATTCCCTCTCATAGAGAAGAGGCCTGCGTCCCAGCAGTGGGAACAATATAGGCTGATGATGATGATGATGTTTGGAGCAGGGACGTGCAAATTGGCATAAGCAAAGAGAGGCCTTGATCTAGCAGTAGGTGAAGTCAGGCTGTGGCTGATGGTGATGACCATTACAATACCAGCCTATTACTGTAACAGAAAATCTCTTCGCACTGTTTGGCGATAAAAAAAACTACAAAACAAGAAGTGTTTGCCGATATTGAGGCACTGTATGTTCGTTTTTAGAACAGTCCTCAAGCACCAATCGTTCCGACAGAGTTGAGTCGAGATCAATACTTAAGTGTCATCGTCGTTCTAGTTATGAGTAGCTACAGAGAAACAGAAAACGAGGAAAGAGTTTATAATTTAGTTCGGGAAATTGTTAAAATAGCGATTCTTACGATATTTGCAAGTTTAGCAACAGAGTACTGAGCGATATAGTATTACATCAAACTTCCGATGTTAACTGTGACTCACTGGCTAAACTGTGAGCATTGGATACAAGAACATTAAACTTGGGCAGTGACGGAGATTTCCGTGACGTAAATCTGGAGAGGAATATATTGGTACAGGTGACATCCATTAGAGATGATTCAAGGCCGAGAATGTTGGTAAGATTAAAACAGTAACGGTAAATATCCCAACGCACTAACATAAAATTCAATCTTTGATCTAATACGGGAAAGTGCGAAAATCTTACATCATGCTGCAAACGTCAGACGTTCTTCAAGCAACTAAGCACATGTTTCCGAGGAGGATGTGTCCATCGTCGTCATTCATCACGTTTCTCATGAGTTCGAGACTCGCGTCTCTCCACTAATAAAAAGCACAAACTTATTGACACACCCAGATCGACCTCGTGATAACTAGTCCAAAAGCAAGTGGCCTAAACCAATATTTGCCAATTTAGCTAATTGAACGTAAAGACTAAAGACACCGCATTGCAGCAATAAGAGACAATAACGTTCTATTGCAATTAAATAGAAAGATTACGATTTACGATAGATGCGCTTTGAATTCCCCCAGACGACAATCAAACTAAATCCATTATAGACGCAATTGATGCTCTTATAGGCATGATGATAGACAAACAATTCAGCTGCAAGAACTGCACAGCAACAGCATATAAGTAAGATACTCGCATTTGAGCCGTAGCCTTTATTCGGAAATGAGGAGCATGTCCTGTGAAAGTTGACATTATGAACACTAAAGGCAGAGAAAGACTAAAGGCAGAGGAAGACTAATCAAAGGATGCATGGGGTCAATGACAATATTATGTCTAAGTAATTAGAACGTGAGTACTGATTTGAAGGCTGTACCAGATACTTGAAAGAAGAAGTTTTACTGCGTTCCTCCAAAGGAATAGAGATGAGAACAGGAGGATGACGAATACAAAACAATACTTAATAGTGTTTCGTTAAGAGTTGCCAAATCGGGACAGAAATCTCTTAGCTTTAGTTACTTGAGATTAGTTGAGATATTATCGACAAAGGAACGAAGCAAAACGATGGACGCTAGAACGTTACTGGATTGTTTACTATATATTGTGTATTGTATATTGTTACAGATGTTACTTTTCTCCTTGACGGTGTAAATAGATACCTACATCACACGTTCACGTTTAAGGCTCATACTAGGTACATCATATTCACATGACAATAGACGTTTAAATCTAAATATCAACAGTTATTTGATGACTTGTCGATCGAGCTACGTCATTTTTCGCGGCTGACGCTAATAAAAGATAAAAATAATCGTTGACACGGGCCGTTTCAGTTTTATCGGAAATATGGATTACGCGTATCTGCACTTATATGCGTCTGAAAGCCATGAAATAGCCCATGACGTTTATTGATATCAAAATCACCGCGTATGAAACAAAGTTATTGAAGCACTTTTTAATTAAGCTTGGAGAGCTTCCATTTGACAATTCAACAATCTTCTTGAATCAAAATCAACATTGTATTCATTTCGGCTCAATTTTCCTCGAGCCAGATTTCATAATAGTCAACGCAGGGTGAACGTGCCAAGAAAAACTGAATTCGCATATGAAATGTAAGGCTCATGACCTCTGATTTAGACGAGTTCATTTTCTGGACGATCCCAGACCGTGCAAAAATGTCGCCAGATTAATAATTCTACATTTTTTGGCAAACACTCATTGCAAGTTTTGGATTACTAGAAGCGTTGTCGTGCAGAGTCGAAAATATTCACTATACTTTTACGAATTAGGGTCAAAATGTTCTTTAATGGAAGTAAGATTTGATATCATGACGTGAGTAGACACCATAGGTGGCTTGGTATCCGAAACACGGCTTACAAGCGTTAGTCATAAAAAATATCACGGCGGTAAGCGTAAAATAAAACGTACACGCAGAGGCAGTCGGTGAGTCGGCACACTCAAATCCCGCTGCAAAACGATAACGCCTTTATAATACGAACCGTAACATCGATAATACATTAATACATCGTAACACTTTAGATATCAACATACAGCAATTGTAATCGATACTTGAGGAAGGAACCTATTCAATGTCAGCTTCGGTGTTCAAGTTTACTATTACAGTGGACGAGCCTTGTACAAAAGTAGCATTGCCAATTGAAATAATAATTAACTCTTTCCGTAACTAGTTTTTATGATGAACGCGTTGTATAATTGGCTGGTTTTGAACAGTTCATAACGGGTTTGCGAGGGGCGTTGCCCAAGATGCTGCCCCAGCCTTGACATAGCCACAGGAAAAATAAGAGCATGATGCAGGTCTATACAACCTTAGACTTGACTGATGGCTTGAAGGTTAAAGAACTCTTTGTTAGAATACAAGATTCCTTAGGATCTGGGGAATACCGAATACCAGCCGGATTTTCTACTGAAACAGTTACTTTCACAGAAACTTTTTTCTTTTACTGAAACATTTCTGAGCCACATTCCAAGTTAATTATTTACTATTATTTCACGGTTTACAGTTCGACTTGAATGAGAATCGCTTGACTTGATAGCTCCATTCGAGATCAAAACTAGCCTACCGAATTCGAAATTACGAAACGATTAAATACGTGTTGATTACTTTTTCGATCGAAGTGATACAAGCTTTAGCGTAAAGTTTTAAAAACAATCAAACGAGAATATTAGATAAGCTGCTATAGCCCGAGGAACACCTGAAATGAGATCATGAACACAACTATCAATCACTGCGGGAGTAGCGGGACTCGGTATACATAAGCGGTGGCGAGGGATTGATGGCGATTTACGAATAACGGATGAGCGAGGATGCGAAAATGCATCCTCTATCAAATGCCCCGGTATACAAACAAATAGACAAAACATACAATGATTCTATAGAACACCTCATCAACTGTGGGCATGGACCTATTCAGTTTAAATTATCCGAGTGTGAGGTAATTTACGTAATGACCACGCCCACTGCGACGTAACATATGCGAATGATCCAGACAATTTAAATATTGAAAATAAAACATAACTTTGTCTTTTGTTGATCTTGTTGACACCGGAAAAGTAACTCACTAGCTAGTACTAATATAAAATAGAAGTCAGATTGAGAAATTTATATAAAATCAGAAGGACTATAACAATTGAGGTGGTAAAAGACTCATAGATAAAACTAACAGGTACATAATCTAGTTACTAATAGATGATAATTATGATTATGACAAGGAGTCAGTGTACATATAATCAATCAAGACTTTTATCACTGATAAAAGAATTAAGTATTGTTGGTAAATATCAGTAAAGAAGACATAATGAGAAATATTTTGATATTCTGGCAATCTACACATAGTATTTTAAGGCACAACGCGTCTGTGCCAACTCACAACATAATGGGACAGACTAATAATAGAAAGCACATACTCGTAATTTTTGTTGTTGAAGAATTTCGAATTATAAATGTGAACACTTACTGTTCTAATTTGAACAAAGCCATTGACAGAAGAATTTAGAATGACTTTTAGGGTCAATGAGGGCAGCTCTAGGGCACGTTTTTATTTAATGGTTTGCTTGGAAACTGAAGATGGATTTCTAACTGAAATTCAAAATGTGTACTTAGCTGTTCATAATATTATAAATAACTTGGTTACATTATATGGATAGGTATAAATAGTGCGTTTTCCTAATAATTATAAAAAAGGCCCTCTCTAGGAATTTCTCCTGTAGCGTGGGTGCATTTACAAACATTTAAACTCTTATATACATATAACAGCCAGACCCGGAACAACTATCTGTAGGCCATACAAATATGTGTTTCGTGCGGGATCGAAGTGTTGCGTGCGGGGATCGAACCCGTGACACGCAGCAAAACGCAGCACGCGATATGTATCATTTGTAAATAAATAGTAGAGATGAAACGGATACCCGGTAACTATCCGGTAGTCAGCCTATCCGGCCTAAAATTACTTTCCCCCTCGGATACCGAAATAAAAAAAAACATTTTCATTTTAAAACTCAGAAAATTTGTACTCGTCCTGCAAGAATGACAAATTATGGTGAATAAGTACCAATTCTCTGCACTGAGAGGGAACAAGGGAACAAGCAGTTTCGCTTATTTTCTTTTTCATAAACTAGGCCAACTTCAGAAAAACATCTTTTGATGTACATGTACACACTGCTGCAAGATGTTGAAACATACCAATGCCACCTAGGCGAGTTTGCTTCTTGCGATGCACCAAACGGCAATGTTTGGCAGGATATCCGACTATCCGGTTATAAGACTGGGCGAATATCCGGTATCCGGCCAAACAGCTATCCATTTCATTCATCTCTGATAAATAGTATTCTTTTTTTTATTTCAATTATTTTAAATAAGTGTCAGTGTTTATTATATAATGCAATTACTTTATAATTAGGTACAGGTATATTTAAGTAAAACAATCCTGTTCACTAAATGTGTCAAGTAAGTACATAATTTTTATGTGACTTTATTAAAAAAGATTAATAATGACGTGTCTTTTTTGACTAAGTATGAGTGTACCCCCCTGCATTATTACAGGTAGGTACATTATGAATTTGTCATGACAAATTAAGGCGGAAAGACACTTACGTGTCGTGGCGTGTCGTGACGCAATCGGTTTACATACATACATTTAATATGGTTAGGGACATATTTGCATGTCGTGTCGCAACGATGTATGAAACCGATAGCTTCTGGCGCGTCACGACACGCCACGACACGTAGGTGTGTTTCCGCCTTTAGTAAGGACAATGCTACAATTCAAGTATCCTCTGGAAAACACTCATTATTTTCTACACAATAATACCTATTTGGGAATTTGAATGTAGTAGCTTTTAGGTTTGCCCATATTATATGGAAAACAAGGAGGAAACCCCATGTTTGTAAATAATTACCTATTTGTTCATTAAAATGTACTTGAATATCTAAAACTTAATTTAATTATACATTAGTTGGATGTTTAACCTGATAACAATTAATAAATGAGTTCTAATCAAAATGTTAACATGAGAATCAGATATGAAGTGACGCAAAAACTTCAGAGAAGGTCAACTGATATATTTTACAATGTCAATGACAATAAAACTGAAAAAAAAAATGACAGCGCAGTTGGTGCAGTGTCTAAGCGTTTGACTGCTTTGCTAAGTGTCACAGGTTTGAACCCTGCACGGAACAAATATTTAAGGCCTACAGAAAGTTGTTCTGGATCTGGCTGTTTGTGTAAGTGAGTTTAAATGTTGTGAGTTTGAATGTGTAAACGCACCCACTATACAGGAGAAATTCCTAGTATGATGCAATGTTTAAAAAAAAACTTCTTTGGGAGTCTGGGTCCCCCAAGTCAGAAATGACTTAGGTAGAAAGACTTTTAGCATCATGCAATGTAAAAAAAAAACTGTGGTTGTCTGGGTCCTCCAAGTCAGAATGATTTAGAAAGACTTTCCAAATGTTTCTACTGGAAAAAAGGATTTTGATTTTTAAAAGTACCATTATTAGATAGATCATTTCTAAAGTAACTAGCCTGTATTGTCCCATTGCAGGGTTAGCAGTTATGACTTCTAAATCAAAACTTTTTTTTTAATAGCAAATATTATTGTATTGGCATATTAAAAAAAAGCATCTGTATTTTATATCAATGATAAAAATTAGATTTTTATAAATTGATGACATTGCTAAGACCCAGAATTTCACTGAAGGATGTACAGGCAAAATGTTTGGGATAATGATAAAAGTTTGGAAAGAGCTCCACCCGTAAGACGACCTTAACTGCTTCGCAAATCAATTAAAATGAATTGATCAAATATTTAATTTTATAAACAAAGTTACGCCTAGATACAAACGAGACCTTGAGAGTGTCACGGCGACGATACACTTTACTTCCTTGCCTACTTGGTAAAGAATTTTATCGAACGTGGGAAACGGAGAACGAGAGCTTAAATCAATCATACAGGCTAACATTCGGCATTTCATTGTCACCCGTAGCCTCTGACCCGATTATTATTGCAAATTGATACAGTTTTACGAACGATAGGTGTGTGACCGTCTCATTACTACGTAGCTCACAATTTGTTTATAGATCCGATATAAAAAACAGCTGTCAAGTTATGTAAACTCGGTAAACTCCAAAAATAAATGAAAAGGTACTCACAATAAAGATTTAGACACTGTGGTAAACATTTCAAAAATTATTTTTCATCTACACAACTGAAACCCCCAGGAAAGAGCACCGCTTTCGTGTGTAGAGTTTTTATTACCGAATAATAAAAAATGTATTAAACAATTTTAGTAACGCCCTCCATCCATGTGGCAGTGAATTGGACTGACTGAAGTAACTAGAGATGTGCATGTGAACTAGTACTACCCAAACACCTGTCAACTAAAAAGAAACCTACCTACTAAACAATTTTGGTCCATCCCTACACTGATAAAGTCCTCGTTTTTCATATATTACAGGGATCATAACTGTCCCGACTGCCCAGTTTAAGTTATCCTCTTCATCACAGCAACATTGAAGTGTTGAATAAATGTTATTTGTATTATCATAGAAGTAGAATTATATCCTACACTTCGCCAGAATTGAACGGCGGGTGCTACGGAACGTTGTATTGTAACAAAATAATGATATTTATTCTGTCCAGATGTAACATAGCACTATGCCATCGTGTGCCACACTATCCACGGTGCCATCGTGCCCACCATTTCAAGCCCTTTAAAAGGTTCTGCTGTCTTAGTAATGCATCACAAAATTGCAGATTAGAAATTTTTGCCGTGTTACTTATCTGAGTTGTAATTAAGTATGAATTTTCAATGTTTAAGATTATAACGACATTTATTTTAGTCGATTTTCATCTGCACAAAGCTTTATTGATTTTTCACAGACATTTTTTAAATCCAGGCAACACATTTGCGGCAAAAGTAAGGACGGTCTGTAGTCTATGGAATTATTGAACAAAGGGCAAGAATTTTGATTGATGGATGACAGTGACAGAAAATGAAATAGAAGGTAAGATGATTTACGATTTGGCGGGAAAATTGGGTTATCGACTTAAAGCACGCGCGCAGAAAATTGATTTTTTTTAGGAAGTTTTAAAGGTTTTTTTTTGTGTGTTATGTAGTGAAGTTGGTTTTCCCGCCGTCCGTCCGGCGATGGATGCCGAAAAATCACCTGCATAGCTATTCACAAACAATCGAATCGAAACCGAATGAATCATAGACACTGAACGGTTATAACCGAACTGCGACCGAACGGTTGTCAAAACGCGACCGAACGGTTATCAAAACGCTATTCACAGATCCGAGCGGTAAGGTTTTTTTTTTAAATATTTGAAATATTGACAATTATGTTTAAGGAGATCGTTACAAAATGGTAGGAAATAGAAATTGGTGGTAGAAAAGCTTAAAGTGGCAAATATATTATTTTTACTAGGGATTTTGTTATGTACGGCTACAGAATCTACATTTAGTAATCATATATAAAACAAAACAGCAAACACTGATTGTTTTATTAAATAAGTTTACCAGATTTTTATCAAACTTGCTTTGTAAATATGATTTAATGTCAAACTGGCAATTTTAATGATAACCTCAAACTCAAAAGTTTTCAAACTTTTCAATAGTGTTTTGTGCGAAACTCGGGTTTAATTTAACACATATACAAACAATAATGGTGTAAGTATTTTACTAGTATATAAAACATCATCCTTTTTCTTACTTATCATTTACATAGTACAAAACATAATTGACATTACATATTTTCAGAAAAGTGTCTTTGGAGCCAAGAAACATAATGTTTGCGTTCACGCAGGGGCATGAGGACTTGCCTGGGGCCGAGTCTCAGGTCAGGATGCGACCTGTGTCAAAAAAAATATGTAACAGAAGAGCCCCAACAGTCAAGAAGCCGCCCAGACCCGCTTCATGCTATACTCGCACGGCACGCAGCAGCAATTGAAGATGTGGCAACTGGAATGCATAGCATCGAAGCTATCCTTCACCAAATTGTAGCCTGAAATTTGTTTGCCTCTGGAGGAAGGATAAGGTATGGAAATAAATTATACACAAGTAATTATTAAAATAATCTATTTATTAAATTGGCCCTAAATTGAAGTCCTCTACTATAGCCATCTTGCTCAATTCCTGAATCCGTGATGTTTCTGTAGGGGGTTGGTTCTTCAATTCAATTTCTTAGTGTTCAGGCAAGCGGCCCCATATTATACATGTAATGCAGAACTGCACATGCCTTGATGATGCATCCTACTTTATTTGGGCTGTATTCAAGCACCTAAAGCACCCTTTCTACACCTTGAAGTAACTCTTGATGCATGATCTTATGTATGTTTTGCAGTTCTGTGTACCATGCTTCCGAGCAATTTGGCTCAGCATTAAGAATCGGGGTAAGAATCCAAAGCTCCAGAATCACCTGGAAACATTAAATTTTAATTAAGTATTTATTTTTTAACATGAATGTTTATCATTATTGTTACAGTTACTGACCTAGAAGCTAGCAAGATGTAGCAGCAGAACATGTGTCCCATCCACATATCCTAAAACACCAGGGACCTCGAACCTGCTGTATTTTCTGAAAATAAACATTTAATTGTACAATAAATAGATGTATTTCGTCTTATTTACTATAATTTATTGTAACAGCTCATAGGCAATTTCTTAGTTAAGTTCTTGTATCTTTTAAATTATGGTGACTTTAGTTATAAAGAAACAAATATGTGACTAATGTTATATTTTTACATTACACTATTGTTATCTTCTAAAGTAGTATTTCCTGTTGACTTTGTTTTGTATTGTACTATTCCAATAAATTGTCCTAATGTAAAAGAAAGTGTTTTATTTTTAACTGTGTTATGTGTGTATGAGTAAAACATTCTGTGATTTTTGTAATCTAAATAAAGAATACTTCTTACTTTTGCTAAATTTGTTGCCTTTCATTTACTTGGCAAGGGAATTGAATGCACTGTTTGATTGCAGTATTAAGTGCCATCGTGGTCTCCGTTATGGCCCTGGAAACAGATGCCTGGTTCAAGCTAACAAAGGCATTGCTCCTGTCAGTTTTCTGGCAACTGCTTTGGCCATAAAAGTGTAGGCAGCTAACACCTAAAATAAAAGAGTGTAAATAAATACGCATGTCAGATGACTGCATTGGATTCACGTTTTATTATATGTATACTAGGGATTGAATGTTTACCTAAACCCAGGGAGGGTCTAGCTAACTAAACCTTAACCACACTAAGGCAGTACTACATAGAGGTAGGGTTATAGGGATGAGTTTATCAGTAACAGTATAGTTTGTTCCTGATTGCAGGCTATAATAACAAATTTTAATGTGAGTGAATAATGACACCTCGTTGTATACTTTCTCTACCGTGCTGTTATTGTGATGACTTTCATTACTTACTTTATATTTACTATTACTTACTTTGAGTTCAATGGATTGCGGCTGATGAATCAACGCTTGGGAAATAGGGCTTTATTTCTACAATTCGGCTAAGGACCATGTCAGGCGATAGCCTGTACACGGACTGGAAGCGCGGGTCAGCAAATAGATCCATCATGTCTCGTATTCTTCGATGAAGAGATAATGTCTCCAGCCTCTGTCCTGCGGCACGCTCACGGTCTCAGGATCGCACAATCACGAACTTCATCTACCCAAATAATTAAAATCAAACTCAAGAACAAATTTTTATGTAACGTACGTATGTAACCACATAAACTGGTGTAAATCTTTATGCAATAGTCAAAACAATAGTTTAACCATTTAAACAATATGTAAACATACATCAGACACTGCTTATATTAGTATAAAGTGCTTTTAACTTTCATTCGACTTTACTCTCTACTGCTAATAGCTGTCGGTCAATTGATGTCTTCATAACCGAATCACAATCGATGGAAAATGTCAAAATTGGTCAAAATCGATCGACATCGGTTGTGTGAATAGCGTTTGGAGGACTTGATCGATTGCACGGTCACTCGATTAGATTAGTTGTCCAATCGATTGGTTGTGAATAGCTATGCTGATCTCTTAGGGTGGATACAGACTTTGTGAGGCATGCGCCACGAACGGTGCACAACGAATGCCTAGACTTAAGGCGTACGTGTTGAAAAATTATACCAACATATGCTCGAGTCGAGCCATAGCGTGCGAAGCAAATGCCTCGTTATTGTGTCTTCATGTTTGTTGCGAGGCATGTGCTACGCCCAGAAGCGCGCGAGCGAGGCGCGTGTGTGCGGCGAGTAGACATGCGCAAAACAGTGCGTTGGGAACTTGGGAAGTGATGTAATATGACATTACTTTTCGAACCGAGGAATGTTACATTAAACCATGACTTCAAACATGACGCGACATGAAGCGCCACACGATGACTATTGTAATGAAATGCTCGCATCATTACATAAGATGAGATATCGCGTTATGTTATAATGTGATATGGTAATGTGGGAATCATCAAACGCAATGCGCGATGGCTATTGTAATGATTTGCTCGCATGATAGCATCACATCATTACATGAGATATCGCGTTATGTTAAAAAAAGTGCGAGAGACATGATTTTAAACATCACGTACTAGGCAGTCCGCGGTATCAATTAAACATAAACCATAAAAATAAAAGGCTAAATAAGCTTGCACACACGGAGAACGAACGAGCCACCGCGCGTCATGTTTGAGTGTCATGTGTCATGCTTAATTTGGTCGAGTCATGTGTAATGCTACAGTACGCGATCGGGATATATGACGCGCAATGCAACAATCGCATTACTTACACAAGTCTAGCGGCGAGCGTGTGCCGGCTCATTGCGATCCAGTGCGTTACGTTTGGATGGTTGTGTCCGCCTCGCTGTGATATTCTTGCGCAATTTGCGTCCAGCAGTTGCATTATATGAAAGTAAGTAACCGAATATTATGGGATCCAAAACATCATTATTATTACAATAAAAACAAAAGACATGCCATCTTGACTGCTGCTGTGTGGGTTGGATCGGCCCGAGCATGAGCTGTGCGCTGTTTGGCCCAAGCAAACGCAGTTTCATTTTCTCAGTTGACATGCGTTGATTTCGTACGCGGCGCATACCTCGATCGAGCATGCGCGACGACGTCCACAACTAATGTAATGCTCGCGCTGAGGCACTTTGATCTTGAAGCATTTGCCGACACACGTTGGCTCGGCCTCGCACGTGCGTAGGACATGCCTCGCCACGAATATATATCTTGCGAGGTATTCGCTGTGCGCTGTTCGCGGCATATGCCTTGCAAAGTCTGTATACGGCTTTATATTACACCCCTATGTTAACCGTTTCCCTTCCTGATGTACCCGAAAATATTTACTCCGATCCTACTAGTAGAAAAAGACTAAGCTACTGGACACATAATGGACAAATCTAAATATTAGCACAACACATAATAGCTATTTATGTAACTGTTACGTTATGAACGGTATTTTAATACGAGTGCCATTTTTAAATAGGTGGGCACGAATTATTAAAATATCAATAACGTACAGTTGCATACAAGATTTTATCTACGAAGGAAGGAATAAAACACAGATATAGACAATAAGTATTTTTATTAGAAACATAACTAAATTTTTTTCCCGCGTCCACTTTATTTTTTATTTTTTTGTTTAGTCTTTATTAGGTATAAGGCAAAGATCTTGTCGCCGCAACAGCCAAATAGTATACGATACTTTTGTTCTAAACTTGTTCCATTTTTTTAAACATCAATTACATTGTCTCGATTTCGAAGTTATATTATAGTTACCCGGCTGTATGTTCAGAATGTCTTTGCTTGTGTTTTAGAATTTATGACGATTCGCATAATGCAACCCGATGTCGTTATGGGTATCATAATGAAACCGCTGTCAATTTTGTAATTCGAATATAACGAAACCCAAGTAGATAAAATAATTTTAACATTAAAATCTCCACATAAAATTAAGTTTTTATTACTTGTTACAACATATTAAGTATATCCTCCATTACAGCTTTGAAACGAGTAAAGTCACTCAAATGTTGTACTTTAACATCAAATAGTTTTGACACTGATGACTTACCACAGACAAAAAAATACCTAATATATAATAGTATATATATAATATATATAATAGTATATATAGGTAATATATAAAAGTACTCTGTGGCGGTAACGGAAAATGGTAACTTTGCGACAAAATGAAATGTCGGTCTGTAGTCTATGGAATAATTGAACAAATTATTTGACACTGACAAGAATTTGGATGACAGTGACAGAAGTTCAGATAGAAGTTGAAGAATCGAAAAAAAACACGGTAAATACACGGGTGAGATCCGAATGAGTTTCGCTCAAGAACAAAATCACAATTGATTGTAAAAAAAACTGATGCCATGATTCGAGAAGATGATCCTCAGTTCCGAATAACTCCATTCCAGCAAATGGCTTCGGCATGTTCCGGTGCCCTTATAACCTCGCTATTCAGTAAGTTTTCACTTTCTTTTTTTATTCAGTAAACTATGTAAAAAGTTTCATAAAATAAACCTTTTGATTCTCTGGTTTTAGTGACTCCTCTTGATGTGGTTAAAATAAGGTTGCAAGCACAACAGAAGGCTTTGTTGTCGAATAAATGTTACTTGTATTGCAATGGTCTTATGGAACACATATGCCCCTGTGGAGACTCGCCATGGCTACCGAGACGAGTACACTTTAGCGGAACTATGGTAATACAACGTTGTTTTCTTATTTCTGAACATATCAACATGCACTGTGCTGTGGAAGAGCAGACCAATACAAACAGGGCGACAGAAACATCGAGACCTATCGATTTAACCTCTTCTATTCTAAAACAGTTATACAAATATTGCTCAATCATTGGCATCATCTGTCTATCCTTTTCTCAACTATGTTGGAGTCGGCTCCCAGTCTAACCAGATGCAGCTGAATTCAAATATTGATCAATATTGTTTGAATTGTAATTTTTTTTATTGCTCCTCTTTATTGGCCTAATTCTAAATTTTACACAGTGTGCAACTGATCTCGATAATCACATGTTTGTATGTTTTCAGGATGCATTTTATAAAATAGCCAAAATAGAAGGAGTTCCTGCATTATGGTCTGGATTAAGTCCAACACTAGTCCTAGCTCTTCCATGTACTGTCATTTACTTCGTGTCCTATGAACAACTGAGATATAGGATGAAATCAAATTATAATAAATTTATGAGTAACAGTAAGTACATAATTATTTCTTTGCTAGAAATATACCTGATTCAAATCTGTGTCCAATATGTTATTACTACTTTAAACTAATATCAGTCTTATGCTGTTTGTATGAAATTGATAAGCATGAGTACTAGAGATTCTTTCATATTGGAAAAGCCATAAAAAACTTTACTTTTCATAAAGAACTGAACTTTAAAATTATTTTTTTCAAATACTCTTTAATTTGCTCACATGTTTAAATTATAAACATACACAATAATTCATCATCATCATATCAGCGGTAGGACGTCCACTGCTGGACATAGGCCTCCCCCATGGATTTCCAACAGGCCCGGTTGGAAGCGGCCTGCGCCCAGCGTCTTCCGGCGACCTTGACTAGGTTGTCGGTCCACCTAGCCGGTGGACGTCCTACGCTGCGCTTGCCGATCCGCGGTCTCCACTCCAGGACCCTCCGGCCCCATCGGCCATCGGTCCTGCGCACTATGTGGCCAGCCCACTGCCATTTCAACTTGCCAATCCGCTGGACTATGTCGGTTGCTCTCGTTCGTCTACGGACCTCCTCATTTGATGATTCGATCTCGTAGAGAAATCCCAAGCATAGCCCTCTCCATGGCTCGTTGCGCAACTGCGATCTTTTCCATTTACACAATAATTGTTAGTGTTAGTTGGTAACTATTAAAAGTCAAATGACATGGCATTTTTAATAAACCATGCATTTCATCTCTCACTATATTCTTCAAGACACATAATCATAATAAAATCAAATATTTCTTAGCTGTCTTCCATGGTGGTGATCACAATGGATAGGACAATAATGAATAATGATAGAAGATAAAGAATACAAACATATTTATATGTTACCACCTTTATAATACACTGACATGATTGTATATCAACTTGTTAAGATTCCCTCACCTTGACTTCAAGGTAAATAGGTGAAGCAAATAAACAAGTTTCTCCATAAATAACTAAATATTTTTTCGTGTAACCATGATTTGGCACTTTGTACTTCTGTTTAGTGTAACATTACCAATTACCATTTTGTTGAATATTGTAAATATTGTAAACTTTTTGCTTAGTTCCTCTTTTGGTAATGAGGCCTTTTTACTTTTTGGTAAAGGAAACATATTCCAAAAAGAATTTCCCTTGAATGTTCAATTTGCCAAGTTTTGTATCTTTATTATTTCAATCACATTTAGAAAACATATGATAATAAAACATTGTTGTTTCATTGGGCAAATGTTTATCAAAACCAAATCACATGTTTCTCATATTTTGCAAAAATATTATTATTATTAGAAAACATAATGTGTCATTTAGGTCAAAATATTATCTACTTTGTTTATCTCTACAGCTGCCAATGGCTGATAAGTTTTGATTTTTTATTTTTATGACTATCTATCTATTCCTTACTCCATAGTCAAAGTAAACAATAAAAAAATATAAACTTGTGTGTGACAATCAAATAGTTGTGTAAAGAAATGAAGAGTAATTCCATGTTAATAAAAAAAAAAAAAAAATTACAAACATAACATCTATTTTAGGATGTAAATAACGCTCTAATGCAGGTCCATAAATGGTTTACCGCAAATAATTTAGTATTAAATGGGAAAAAAACTAAGTGCATAAGATTTTCTCTACCAAATGTCAAAAGCAGTGACTGTGACATAGTATTGAATCAAGAGAAACTTGAATTTGTCGATGAAACTGTTTTCTTGGGGATCACGCTCGACTCAAGGCTACAATGGGGTCCTCATTTAACATCTCTTGCAGGACGGCTAAGTTCAGCAGCATATGCTGTCAGAAAAATCCGTCAATTTACTGATGTAGATACCGCGAGGATAGTGTATTTTAGTTATTTTCATAGTATTATGTCATATGGTATTTTACTATGGGGACGGGCTGCAGACATCGAGTCTATATTTATTCTGCAGAAAAGAGCTATCAGAGCCATATATAATCTACGTAGGCGCGATTCTCTAAGAGAACTGTTCAAGGAAATTAACATCATGACGGTACCTTGTCAATACATCTATGAAAACATCATGTACGTTAGAAAAAATCTGCATTTATTTAGTAAAAGAGGTGACCGGCACCACTATAATACTAGAAACAGAGACCAACTAGTTCAGCCAGGTTTCAGGTTAGCTAAAGTAGACTCATCTTTCATGGGGTACTGTTTAAAATGTTACAATAAAATACCTCCCCACATTCTACAACTGAATGAAACGAAATTTAAATCTTGCATAAAACGCACACTATGTAGGCAAGCATATTATAAGTTGGGGGATTATATTGATGATAAAAATGCTTGGCTCAATGCTGGTCCTGCTCCACAACTATAGGGGCAATCGGAATCATCAGAATTAGAAAGTGAAGTTATTGTGAAAGCTGCAGAAGATTGTAAAAATATATTTGCATTGTATAGATTCAATCTCTTAGTATTATATAATTTCATAGCACATGTGTGAGTACCATGTACTGTAAAGCCACTATTTAATGAGTAACTAAATCTTTCATTGACGCGAAATTACCCTGGTGGTTGAGTGAATGTCATGCTCACTTAAATGTCACGCTGATGGTGGCGGGTGTGTCGGGTGTGTCGGGTCGTTTAGTTCCCTTCAAAATGGTTGAGTTGAATGATGGCTGATACATGCGTCATGTTCGTGAACGGGCGCTGTCAGTTGTGACTGGTCATCTCTTAGCTGCCACGGTTTATTTTAATTACTTTATTTTTTTATTACTGATTTAATCTTTTACTCTGGACGCTCTTAACTTGCCCGTATTTCTACATTGTTCTCACATATTTGTAATTCTTGACATGAATGATGTAACCAAGATTTTGTAACATATTTTGATTTAAAAGAGTGTCCATGGAGTTTCTTGCCCGTTCTTCTCCATAGAGATCTACGCTACGGAATGGGCAACTACAGTACTTTCACAAGTTATTATGCCTTGTGACTGGGACTGTAGCTTCGCGTTTTATTTTGTTTTTGTTGACTTTCAAAAGTGCCTGTAATGGTCTAATTGAAATAAATGCTTTGACTTTGACTTTGACTTTGGATTCAATTAAGAATCATAAATCAATTTGTTTACTAAAATCTATTGTTATACTTTTCAGCATCACAGCCATTATGGATACCAATGTTTGCAGGAGCCACAGCAAGAACGATAGCAGTTACTATTGTCAGTCCTCTAGAACTTATAAGAACGAAGATGCAGTCAAAGAAGTTGACTTATGCAGGTATAGTCACTTGTTCTTTTTTTTTTAGCCTTTACTGTTCTACTACATGGAGTGGCATGTAAAATGTCGATGCTGGTATTCAGCTGCATCCAGTTAGACTAAAAGCAGACCCCAAAATAGCTGGGAAAGGGCTAAGCAGGTGATGAACTTTCCTACACCTGGGCTCTGCAACTATTCCTTTCACTTCTATAGTTGTAGTAATATTTCTCACCAATTCACAAATTAAATTTTACACTCTTTTATTCCCATTTTGAATCCATTTTTTAGCTAGAACGGGTGATCTAATGAGATGACTTAAAAATAAAACCGACTTCAAAAACAACAAAAATGTGAAAAATTACTTTAGTGTCAGAAGTCGGTGGCTTTTGTTTCATTGATTCAGTTTTTTGGAACCGACTGCTGAAGCCAAAGTTATTTTTCACATTTTTGTGTTTTTGAAGTCAGTTTTATTTTTTTGCAAATAAGATTTTTATTTTCTAGTTATTATTATCCTTTACAATGCATTTATTTTACATTGTTAACAATACATTTTATGGTAATAGCCTTACCCCAATAAAATGGAACTTACCATACCTAACCATCGAAATGCGGGTGTACTGTACACCTCTGCGTACCCGTGCGAGCATACAGGCGTGATGTTATGTTTTGATTTAGTATAAACAATAAACATCTTTGCGATTTCAGTAATCACGACAGATTTGCCGTTTATTATTAAAGAGTTCCATTGTATATCTGCGTAGATCAGCATCAGATCTGTACCAAATTTAAACGCGAGAAACTGCCTTATAACTTTCATCATTAGCTCAGCAACATGAGATCATTACCAGGCATAATGCCTGGGATGTATGCCTATAAAATTTGGAGTGTTCCTTCTACTTCGCCAGGATCCCATCATCAGATCCTTACCTGATGGCCATGGAACCACCTGGGTACTAAACTGATTCTAACAATGCCCATAAAATTAGATGGTTGACCTGTATTTTGGGATCCTATCATCAAATCTTGACTTATAGCTCCATCATCAGCTTAGCAACACGAGATGATGATTACCGGGCACAAATATTTAAATTGCGTTAAAACATATGTAAAACAATGGATGTGCCTATAAAATTTGGGGGTTGCTCTCGATTTCCCTTTGATCCCTCAGGGGTTCGAATTTCGAATTAAAAAAAAAAAAGATGAAAACCCATTTATGATTTGGTGGAGATATCGCTGAATATACATGAAAAAAAATACAAACAGTTGAATTGAGAACCTGCTCCTTTTGGAATTCGGTTCAAAATAGAGAAATATGGAAGAAAAAGACATACTGCAGTGACCACAAATAAATTAGGATAAGGGCTGGAGATTGATGATAATGAGAAGTCCGCCCCATCGACAGAACCCTGAAGTCCCACTGCTTCCAAAAACACTACGACATCGAACTCACAGCGGAGTTGTGTGACTACTCAGGTACAAATGAGTTAAGAATCTACACTGATGGATCAAAAACCGACGACGGGACAGGTTTCGGGGTGTTGTCCGAGGACCTAAACATAAAAATATTCAAACCACTTGGAATGCTCAACTCTGTTTACCAAGCAGAGTGTGTAGGTAATATCCAGGCGGCACACGCTATAGGGGCCAGAGAGGTTACGAATACCAACATTCGTATACTTACCGACAGTGCCTCAGTTATGTCAGGTTTTTACAAACACTTTTACACGTCATTTTTTTTTTTTAAGCTAGATGGGGCCGGTGTTTCGTACCTGACTACTCTGAGAAGATACAGCCGAAACAAACTCAGAGGTTCTCTGTTAACTTGTTACTCTTTTAAAGTCCAGACATTGCTCAATTTACATGAGGACTATGCAGATTAGTATCTGAAATGGTCTTTTGAAGAAAGAACCACACAGATTTGAGTGGACCTGTCCAGTCAGTGCAAGCATTTGTCAGTTATCGTGTAGCTCGACTTATAACTGAAGGAGCTCAACGAAAGTTCTCCAATCCCTTAAAAGTAATCAGATCACGTCGAAACGAATACTAGAATGCCATAACGCCCTAGACCGAATCACGGTACTAAACCACAACCCAGTGACACTACAATGGATCAGAGGTCACAGTGGATCCATGGGGAACGATGCGGCGGATGAACTTGCCAGAAGAGGATCCAGTACAAAACTCTACGGACCCGAGCCCATTGTGCCCATTCCATTCAAGCAACTAAGAAACTGGCTAAAGGATCACACTCGAACACAAGTGGAAAAATGGCGGACCTCGACACCCGGGTGTAGGCAGGCCAAAGAAGCCATGCCATCCCCTGATACAAAGTTTACCAGGCGCCTCCTGCGTCTGGACAGGGATGGTCTGCGTCTGGTGTCGGGGACCATCACTGGACACTGTTCACTGAATAAACACTTCTACACTCTAGGAATCACTGATACTCCCCTGTGCAGAGCATGCATGAATGCGGAGGAAACGGTGGCGCATGTACTGCTTGAGTGCTCCGGCGTTACCAAGATTCGCGAGGAGACCCTGGGAACACCAAGATCTTTTGCGGATGCCCTGAGAAGACCGGGAAGTGTGATCTGCTTCTGGAGGGAGGTGGGCTGGTTGGAGTAACGGCCACCACGGCTCACGCACAATGGTCCACTTAAGGGACTGCGCTGTGCGGAAACCTAAACCCCATAAAGAAGAAGAAGATGAGAAGTCCGCACACAGTTGTGTGCAGGAATTCAGTTGTTTTTGTTGTTGATGAAATCCCTACTCAATATTATAACTGTGAATGTAAGTTTGTTTGTTACGCTTTCACGCGAAAACTACTCAACCGACCATCATGAAACTTTGTACACATATTCTTGGAGGTGTCAGAAGTAACATAGGCTATATATCATCACGCTACGACCAATAGAAGCGGAGCAGCAATGAAAAATGTTGCGAAAACGGGTAAAATGTGACGCAGACGAAGTTGCGCGGGACAACTAGTATACAATATTGTAAAAATATGATTCATTGAACCTAGTTTACTTTAAATTCTGAGCATTACGATTGCATAAATATCCTCCTAGGACCGATAAGAAAACATTGTTCTAGTAACATGCAGTAATTAGTATAACAGGATTAAACTAATTAGCAGCTTCCTTTTCAAGGTTTTTTACAAAACTATTCATACAAGAATTCACTTATTGAAAGTGCATGAATACACAACAAACACTGGGACACTACTTTAAATATTATGGTTGTAGGCTGCTATTTACTTAGGCCATCTGTGGGAAATCCTAACTAATATTATAAATGCGAAAGTAAGTTTGTTTATTACCTTTTCACGACTAAACGGCTGATCGGATCTTAATGAAATTTGGCAAGAAGATAGACTTCAACCTGAGGAAGGACATAGGCTATATATCATCAAACTACGACCAATAGGAGCGGAGCAGCAATGAAAAATGTGGCGAAAACGGGTAAAATGTGACGCAGACAAAGTTGCGTGGGACAGCTAGTAGAAGCATAACACATCCGAATACTTGTAAGCAGGTACAAATACACAAGAGATGTTACAAGTGGCTTAAAATATTTCCTTAACGTTGGTCTGTATCTTGGGGCTCGGTATTTGATTTCCAGAGTAAGGACTAGAGAGGTGATAAGGAATGTGGTGGAGTCGAAATGTGTGCTTGCATGCGTGGAGCAGTGTGTATTTGTGTCTGTGTGTGTGATGTATGTATAATTTTGTGTATTTGGAAGCAGTAATACATTTCTCTTTTATAATCTACTACTACTATCTACGGTCTGTTCCAAAATAATATGTACATCAGAACGTTCGGCCAGTCGAGATAGGGACTTGGCTGCTACTCCAGTTTTTAATGACGATCATGTGACGCATAAAGATGCCAGCCAAAGAATTTGTGACCGAACAGTCCGAAAGTTAAAAGCATTTATTTATGGCCGAACGACCTGATATCAGAACGTTCGGCCAACCTGAATCTCCATAACTGAGGACCTTAGAGTAACTATTACTGAATAAAGATTAACTGACGATTTGCTGACAAACAACCAATGCTTTACTTTTACTCGTAATGCCACCGGTTAAAAGTAAAATGAATTTTGGTTTCTGTAACATCAGGACGTTCGGCCAACGTAATCTCCATAACTGAGGACCTGAGAGAAACCGTTAATGAATAAAGATTTTGTGACGAGACTGAAACGATATTTTTTTGCTTTATTTTATTTATGACGACCCCTTTTATATAGTAAAATGAAAATATAACATATAACCTCAAAACATTGGGATTATCGATTCCTCCACAAGAAAGAAGCCCAGAGAAACAGTTAATCAATAAAGATTTATTGACGACACTGAAATGAACTTTTATTGTTTTATTTTTCTTTGCGACTGCCTCTTTATATAGTAAATTGAAAATTTACAATATAACCTCAAAACATTGGGATTATCGATTGCTCCACAACGAAGAAGCCTAGAAGACTTGTAAAACCCCTGATGTGTTATAGGTTTCAGTGCAATGGTGTCAGTATTTTTGTTGATTCCAGATTAATCTTTTAAAAATGTACTATAGCGGATGGCGACTGAAATAGGGTGACCATGTATTCCAACGAAACAAGTATTTATCGAGTACCTAGGTATCTATTTATCTACTGAATGAAGCAAAGCACGTCGAAATAGTTGAAATAAGGTGACGATCAAAGAGTATAGTAATATAGATGGAATAGAGAGCCCACTCAAGAATTTTTTTATTAAAATGTTTTACGTAGGTGTGATGTATCAAAAATGCATCTACGGTAAGCACGTTCCTTCCATTGCACGCCATATATCGTAACGGGCTCAGAGTGACAAACTCGGCTGTTGATTGTTTACAGACAAGGAGCAGGATCAAGATTGGGATTGAGATATATGTATTATAGAAAGCCGCCGTAACTGAATGAAGTAAAACTAGTGGTGGCCTATTGGTTGAAATTCGATCGATAGTGTCAATTTTTTTTTTCATGTAACAGTGACAGACAGAAAAATAATAAAAAGTAGAAGCAAATAGGCCAAATCATAACGCATGGTGGTGTGTGTAACGTTTTTTTATAACAATTTATTTCTAATGCATATTATATAAAATATTAGTTATCTGCACTCCTTCTCAAAGTCCTCCGTCCGCGTATCCATTTATTTTGTTGCAAAACCTACATCGTCACCAGGGGGACCCTGCCATACTTGACATAGGCGTCGCAATTTTACACCAAGATACTAGTACCATCTCTTACTAAATCCGCATAAACTTGAGATTTAGTACATTAAAATGACATAGATGGTGCTTACGCCAATTATGCCAGTGTGATTAAATACCTTTTTGATTTGAATGAAAATTGAGTTATAAATAATAAATTTCAACTCTAAACAAGATTAAACCATTTATTTATTTTAAAAGCATTTTGTAATTGTTAATATATTTGTTTTGGGTTGGTAACAATATCATACAAATTGTTTACAAAATGGCCACTACTATACAATCAGCGTGTGCGCATGCTTGTAGATGTCTCCCATTTTGTGTAATTTATGTGGTTTCTCGGTTCTGTCTTTTTTACTTTTTTAATTGAGTGTAAAAAAAGAAATAAAAAGAGTAACAGAAACCCATAGAAAACCTATTCAATAACAAAGATATAGATATAAGTACATGTACGCACCTATAGCTATTGGGATTAGTTCAACGGATTTAGTATCAGGTGGCGACACCGTCCAATATAGGTGTCAAAAATTTTCTTGAGTGGGCTCTCTTTGCCATCTATATTACTATACTCTTTGATCGTCACCTTATTTCAACTATTTCGACGTGCTTTGCTTCATTCAGTAGATAAATAGATACCTAGGTACTCGATAAATACTTGTTTCGTTGGAATACATGGTCACCCTATTTCAGTCGCCATCCGCTATAGTACATTTTTAAAAGATTAATCTGGAATCAACAAAAATACTGACACCATTGCACTGAAACCTATAACACATCAGGGGTTTTACAAGTCTTCTAGGCTTCTTCGTTGTGGAGCAATCGATAATCCCAATGTTTTGAGGTTATATTGTAAATTTTCAATTTACTATATAAAGAGGCAGTCGCAAAGAAAAATAAAACAATAAAAGTTCATTTCAGTGTCGTCAATAAATCTTTATTGATTAACTGTTTCTCTGGGCTTCTTTCTTGTGGAGGAATCGATAATCCCAATGTTTTGAGGTTATATGTTATATTTTCATTTTACTATATAAAAGGGGTCGTCATAAATAAAATAAAGCAAAAAAATATCGTTTCAGTCTCGTCACAAAATCTTTATTCATTAACGGTTTCTCTCAGGTCCTCAGTTATGGAGATTACGTTGGCCGAACGTCCTGATGTTACAGAAACCAAAATTCATTTTACTTTTAACCGGTGGCATTACGAGTAAAAGTAAAGCATTGGTTGTTTGTCAGCAAATCGTCAGTTAATCTTTATTCAGTAACAGTTATTCTAAGGTCCTCAGTTATGGAGATTCAGGTTGGCCGAACGTTCTGATATCAGGTCGTTCGGCCATAAATAAATGCTTCTAACTTTCGGACTGTTCGGTCACAAATTCTTTGGCTGGCATCTTTATGCGTCACATGATCGTCATTAAAAACTGGAGTAGCAGCCAGGTCCCTATCTCGACTGGCCGAACGTTCTGATGTACATAAAATAATTGTATGAAAATGTAAACAAACCCTGTATAGATTAATGTTTATTAGCCTACTTAATGTTTTCATTGATTATTAAGTTCAAAGGTCCAGATAAGCAATTATTATATTTGATTATTTATCAACTTTGAAACCTATAAATAGGGTAATAAACCAGGTATCTATTTGTGATAGAAAATAATCTATATATAGTGATAATATTTTAGTTTAGATTGAATCTATTGTCATCTGATCATATAAAAAAAGTAACAGTTTTACGAAGGTGTGGTATGGGTTTATAGTATTTCATAATCAGTAACTAGATTGTGACGGTCACATAGTCGTTTTATGTAAAACACTGTTATTCAGCTGCATCTGGTAAAACTGGAAGCTGGCCACAACGACTTTATGCTAAGACTAGGTAAATGACAAAGTCCTGAAGATATCATCTTCTGGGCCTTTGTCCTATTTTATTTGGGGTCGGCGCAACGGTGTTTTTCATCCATCTCTCCTCTGTCATTCGTCATGCTATCATTTACTTCTTCATATCATTTTTCACGCAATCCATGCATCTTTTCTTTGGTCTTCCTCTCCCTCTCCCTCCATCAACATTTATATTCATCACTCTTTTAGCTAAAGATACAACAAAATAATGTAATGATTTGGTTAGGTGTTTGCTCAGCTGTGGGACATTATGGGCTAGATATAATAATAATTTGGTCAGATACCGGTGGGCTACTTATGTTATATTTTTTTTTTTGTATTATTTTATATCGAAATATTTAAAAATGTAAATTATATGTACAGAAATCATCATCTGCCTAGCCTTTTCCCAAACTCTCCAGCTTCCAGTCTAACCGGATGCAGCTGAGTACCAGTATTTTACATGAAGCGACTGCCTATCTGACCTCCACAACCCAGTAACTGGGTAATACGACACCCCTTGGTAAGACTGGATGTCAGACTTTTTTTTGGCTTATGACTACTCGTAACGACTGTCAAAGATCTACAAATGACAGCCGGGACCAACGGCTTAACGTGCTTTCCGAGGCACGGAGGAAACTCGGTATGTAATGATGGTCACCCATCCACGGACCAACCTCGGCAAGCACGGCTTAACCTTAAAGATCGACCCGGGCGGCTGTTATTATTTAGCCACGAGCTCCTCCGACGAGATTATATGTACAGAAATAAATAAATCATAATAATAATTTGGTTACAGAAATCTCGGATGCTTTGCGACAGGTTGTAAAGTATGAAGGTTTAAGAGGACTCTTCCGGGGTTTGGGATCAACTTTATTGAGGGATGTACCATTTTCAGGTAATTTAAATGATTCTGCTATAAATTACAAACCTGGTAACAATTTTTGTGATGTTTATTTAGTAAAACATATGTGCAAACTGCTCTACTCCGTATCAAAATAAGTAGGGAGTTAATAAACGAACACATGTTTTTTTTTTTGTATTCCATTATTGGATTAAATAATTAGATTTAATAAAAATACAGAGAAACATAAAAATACAGAAAGGTACTTCCTACTTGATGAAATTAACCAGTCAAAAGTGTCTATCGGTGTTTTATCGGATTCATTTCGGGGAGTGTGCTTTGGAATTACAATCTAAATTCTCTATCCCCATTCTATCACCGGACGAGCAGACATACGGCGATGCTTCAGCGTTATATGGTTGAAGTTACACGGACCCGAACAAACCGCTTCTACGTTTATTGTGCGAACCGCAAGCGGGCTCCACCTTTGAGCCGTATCATAGCTTCACATCAGTCGAGTTGGGGCCAAACGCAGGCCCCTTTAGTTGAAAAAAATAAATCCGAAATAAACAACAGGACTTCTGCTGTTTACCTGAGATAGATACACGGTGCAGGAGGACAGGTTGACGCCCGTCAGCGAATGATTCAACTCTCGCGACATGTGACAATACCTCTCGCACAACGCAGCAACGTCAGGCACCGTTTCAATGAAACGTTGATTTTCTCACAGCTGTTAAAATGTTTTTTTATGTGTTTCCAGGTATATATTGGACTACATTCGAAAAAACAAAGGAGGCGTTTAACAAACCGGATTCGGAAAAGAATACATTTTTGTTTAATTTCTTCTGTGGATCAGTCGCGGGCAGTGTAAGTTTTTACAAAATATAGGCTTCTTGCCAGTACCCATTTATAATAGAACTAGCTGATCCCAGCATGCGTTGCAATGCACTTGTCCCTACCTACTACTTACCTAAGAAACTTCTGACAATAACAAACACAACAAAAAATGAATTACCGTTCACGCCTAATGCCGTGACCAAGGGAAATAGGGATTCATTTTGATTTCTAATAGAATGGAAACAATCATTTATCTCTTTATACGTATGATTTTTAATATAGCGGCCAATATTCGTGACGTCTGTTTGAGGTATTTGCCCTCATACCATGTACTAGGAAAGTCATAAAAACTAGCTTGTCTTGCGATTTTCTCAATGATTACATACTCTAAGAAGACTAAGGCCTGGCATGCTGCCAAACGCATCTTCGATGCTGGCGCGTGCGATAGCATTCCCGACTTGTTTCTCGCTCTCGCTCTAGCAAATGACGGCTCTGACCGAAAGAAAAATAGGAGCATAGAAAAGTGCCATTCCGTACTGCTAGATGAGGCCCAATCCTAGCATCTTATATCCTGAGGCCCGATTTGCACCAAAGCAGAGACGAGCGGAGCGAAGAGGAGATATGCGGGGATCTATTCGACCAATCACATTGGTTGAAATCCACAATAAATTTCTCGCCACTTCTATGATTGTTCGAATCTTGTTAGGAGACCCGTACAGCTTCAATAGTCTCCGTTTTGTGGAAATCGGGCGTTAGGTCAGATGATAAGACGCAGATGATATGCCGCCTAGTGACCGAGATAAATCCATTCATAGATAATTTTTGATAAAGATTGGCGTTTCTAGATAGTGTTGTTGCTATCTTTCTTACGTGGGGTAGACTGATAAGATAGTAAATAAGTACGTACATAATTAGAGTTTACGAGGATTAAACTATTATGTCTTTTGTTTCAGCTTGCTGCACTTGTAACACTTCCATTTGACGTCGTAAAAACACATCAACAAATAGAATTAGGAGAAAAGGAAATTTACACAGGTTGGCAACATTTTATTTTGCGGTCTTCAGTGGAGCGCTACTCAATGCTAGCATTAAACGTTATGATAGCATTGAGTAATACACTTTATATTCCGAGTCATAAAGCGCAAAGTTGTAAGAGTGTTCTTACAACTTTGCGCTTTATGACTCGGAATATAAAGTGTATTACTCAATGCTATCATAACTCTGCTGTCGTCAGAGTTCCTTGGTCATCCTTTCGTTATGGGTTAAGTTCCTGCCATAGGACACGTATAATACGGTTCATTATTCAGTGTCCAGTGCTTTGCGCTCCTCATATATCTAAATGACGACTTACCTAAATATCTGGTAGTGCTAATCGCTAATTGACCTACTAACGAACTATCTACAGTATATCGAAATGAGCATTTTTTATTACCCTCAATGCATTTTCCTTAGTCTATCCGTTAGTCAAAATAATAAGCCCTCATTCACACTGCGCCCTCAACCGCGTGGGCGGCAAGCCGTTTTTAACACTTTATTTTCAAAGACTTGTACGGTGATGGCACTTAACCGCCACAAAATTCCAGCCAATTTCTTAAAACAGGAAAAGACCGAAATCAAACACTTCACTTTCTATTCATTTTGATCTTTAATTCGGCATCTTTCATTCGGCATGTTTGTTTCATTGCACCTGCTAGATTATAGTGCTCTTCATCTGGAATGTGGAATGAAGCAAAAATGAACATCCTATTGAAGTGTCTAATATCGGTTTAATTGCCGTTAGTCCGCGTATAAGAGATTAGTTCAAGAACTGCATATTCACTTATTCCTGACAAACTGTATTTCATTTTGTTTTTGTTGATGTGGTGACTGTTTCAGATGGTAAAGTTCATCAGCGAGCTTCAAACATGAAGGAAATAGCGCGGACGATATACGTGAATCACGGATTTAGAGGAATGTTCACGGGACTCCTACCTCGGATATTCAAAGTGGCTCCAGCATGCGCGATTATGATTGCAA
Organism: Cerastis leucographa; assembly: GCA_963082945.1. Taxonomy (NCBI): domain Eukaryota; kingdom Metazoa; phylum Arthropoda; class Insecta; order Lepidoptera; family Noctuidae; genus Cerastis; species Cerastis leucographa. The sequence goes on from OY720382.1 coordinate 8,733,208, forward strand.
CGTTCGAATACGGAAAACAATTCTTCCAGAAATACAACACACAGAAGTATAAGGAAAAAATGCAAAGGTAGTTTAACGTACCATAATTCTTCTACTTTCTGAGGTCCGAAAGGATCGTCATAGATTATTATTAGTTAGTAACAGAAACGGTACGATATTCTCAACCGTGTATAATTATAACAAAAAAATATAATACCGCAAACCCCAGCAGCAATGCAGCCTGACCTTAATGACAGAACGCAGCCATTCTTTCTCTTTAAAAAAAAACATTGCCTCACACCAGGAAGTTCTCCTGTGATGTGGTGCGTTTAAACCTCACATACACAAACAGCCAGACCCGGAACAACTATCTTAAGTCCATACAAATCTTTGTTCCGTGTGAGAATCGAACTGAGCTACTGCGCTACATACATTACCAGTAGAATGTCGGTTGGGTCTGCCATTACGATAAGATGGCGTTACCATCTCGGCGTAACCTTAAAACTTATTCCTATAAAATCATACTAATTTCAGACAAGGAATAGAAATTGAAATAATTGCAAGCGAAGACTAATAGATGGACCTTTATGTTAAAGGTATTGGAGAAACACTGTAATTAGGGTATTTCAAAAGAAACATTGTAGTGTACAATAAAATCGTCTTAGCTAGTTCTGTTATTATTTTAAATGTTGGTCTAATTATCATCCTCATGAGCACTTGGGGAGTGAACACACTATTGACATGGAATCAGCTTAAGTCCATCCGAATGACTTTCACTTTTATTAGATGGACATAACATAACAGCCGGCTTGTAAACCCCGAATGGTTAGGCAGAGATGTGCCAAATAGTACACCCACATTGCGCCAGTTATGTTTAAGTTCCATGTAATAGAGGCCGAACCTATTGCCATTAACCGGCTACAAATCCGATTCTGTGGCTGCTACTGATAAATTCCTGATGGAAAAACCCAATAACATTTTACCCGACTTCGGATTTAAATGTAGGATATGTAAATGTAGGTCCTCATGCTCAGTAGTCCGAACCAGCGCGGATAAGCGGAGTGGACATCTATGCAATAAAAGCGAAAGTCATTCGCCTGGTTTCGGTATGGTCGACGCGACATGACACCCCGTCGGCTTGTTCACTTTTAAGGCGCAATTACAGTTGGTCGTTTGCCCGTATTCCAGTGTTCGAATGACTGGGAATTCGGGCAGCGAATGCATTTATTACACTGGTCAATTCAATAAGAGCTTAATATTTCGAAAAAGCTAACCGAAGAAGCCGGACAAGATTATCCGAAGATAGGCATACTCGACCCCGTTCATTTACACTTAAGTCATCACTATTCTCTTGCCAGAATTCGAGCGAACGACCATGCGTAATTGCGCCATCATTGCATGAACATAATGCTGTTTCTGATTCCAATGAGTGTGTCACTTCTTTCATAGACAATAAATAAATAATAATACAGATACATACGCATATTATAGATTGCGGCACGTAAGTTGAACTTATGACCTGAAATGCGCAGCAACACATTTTCGGGTCTCAATCGACTTTTGTCCATAATTGTACCTGTGTGGACGAGCATTTTGGTTCAACTTGCGTGCCGCGATCTGTACATTATTGTCATTGTCATAAATATCTTGAAATATAACTCAGAATTTTTACAATAACATTATTTCACTTTCAGGCGTCAAGAAATAATGCTGGTGAGCCAATCTTCCGGTAATGATTACTCATAATATGACAAATGGGAATAATGATAGTTTAGCAAAATATCAAAATATGATAGTAAATGTGATAGAACTGTAGTACAGTTTAAGTATTTTATGGCTGTCCAATGTCCATACCTGTTATTCTTTATAGTTACCATATATGTAGCAGTAAAAATCTTTACCATATCCAAATGGTAAATACCATAGATCTATGGCAACTAAATGAAAAATTGACAATGTTGACTGTTGTAAGCTTATTAATTAATGACAAGTTAGCATTTAGGATTTGGAAACTTGCACATTGGCAAAGATAGCAATAAGAAATGCAATTGGTAGTAGGAAGTACAATAATATATTATTGCCAACTGCATGCTGCCAGTTGGAGTATTTGATTTTGTTTATTGCTTTCGAATAATTAGCAGTAAACAATATGACTGCACATGCAATAAAATGTTTTGCCAAATTAATTTGTAGGTACGCAGCAAATGAAAAAAAAATACTGTCCTCAAAGTTTATCGAATATTTCTGTTATTAATCTTTTTTATATTGTATTTTGGTTTTCTTTATTGTTTTGTTATTTACTTTATTTTGTATAATTCGGGACTGTGTAAATAACACAACAAAATAAAGTTTGTAAATATTTTACCTATTGACTTTGTAAATAGTACGGAATAAATGTTTTATGTTACCTATATTTTTATTGTTTTTTTAGCACAACATTAAAATACCAATATTCTCAAGAAAATAACTTAGGGCCAAACTCCATTAAAGCTGACATTAGACTCTCTCTCTTACTCTCATGTCTCATAATTGTTTAGGGTGGTGGAGACCACAGGTGGAACAAATCAAATCAAAATCATTTATTTCAAGTAAGCCAATTACAGGTGCTTTTGAATAGTCAAACAACAATAAAAATGAAGCTACAGTCCCAGTCACAAGACATAATAACTGTGAAAGTACTGTAGTTGCCCATTCCAAAGCGTAGATCTCTATGGAGAAGAATGGGCAAGAAACTCCATGGACACTCTTTTAAATCAGAATCTTGTTACAAAAACCTTGGTTACATCATTCATGTTGAGATGGTACATTATGTGAGAACGATGTAGCAAGACATGCACATTAAAAGTGTCCATAGTAAAATAAAAAGACAAATAAACAATAAAATAATTACACATAACAGATGTGAGCGGTGAGCTGTAAGTGACGTGGGGTGACCGTTACATGTTACAAGCAGTTAGACAGCAGTTAGTCAACTGTGACTTGCTGGATGCAAAGTAATTTGATTAATTTCTTTAAACCTATCTAGTATAAACCAGATTTATTTTTTGGTTTAAAATTATTGACTGCTTAATTCCATCAATATAGAAAATATTGATTATTCCCAATAGTCCCCATTTACAATATAGTCTTTTGAAGTGATGACTTTCATGTAACTATTGATTAATAATAACACCTACATGCATCAGTCTTCAACTTAAACCCTTTAAATACTAAGTTCGAATAATTCATCTTTACTTGTATGCACAAGTCATCTATCTCTAGTATAACAATGACACAAGGGGTGGGTTGTGGGCACACAAATTATTGTTAGACTCATATGCTGAGTGCTTGGAACCGAAAGTGTTAAGCAATGCTTGCTGCAGTAAGCCCAAAGTATGGTTTCTTCCATTACACACTTTTCCCTCCGTGCTTTAGACAGTATGTTTAGCCATTGGTCCTAGCTGTCATTTGTAAATCTTTGACAGCTAAACCGTTAGCCAGGAGCCTGAACGTTAGGCACGGCTTCACAGTGTTTTGGAATGGTCTTTGCTTATACATAACATACCATCACCTGTAACAGCCCCCCTTTTGTCAGCTTGTGTTTACAGCGGCATAAACGGGTGCACAATCAAGTGGTTTCCATTTAGGCCACTGGAAGGCCTATTTATTTGACTGGTGGGTGTTCCTTAGGTTTGGTTGTAATACAAATAATTTTGGTATGAACACTTTAATAATTAAACACACTAAGTACACAACAACTTATTTATTACATATCCTTAAAAGTAATTAATGGACAATAGAGCCCAACGGTTCTGCTTTTATACTGCCAAGGTCTAATCTGCTATCAACACTTTCATCTATTTGGCCGACGATCGCGACGTTGTCACCGCGTATTATGTGAAGTCCAAGCACGACCTGCGCCACACCAGTCGAAGAAGAGAAGACTCGTTCATGTGATTCATCTAGTATTATATTAATTGTTTGATCAAAACCTTTTAGAGTTCCAATGAAGTTTCTACCATCCGAAGTTATCACTGACACTGTCTGATTCACATAGTTTTCTAGCCCCGAAGCCATTGTAATATGCTTTATACAACAGGTGAGTAATCTTTTATTATGTGTGAAGAAATCGTATTTGTTTCATGAAATATTGAAAATTAAATCAAAATCGTTTGAAAATCACAAACACGCCGTAAAACAAAACAATATGACATTAGTGACAGTCGAACAGAATGACAGTTAACTGAGGCTGGATTTTTGAGTGCTGGCAACTTTAGTAACGAAAACTGCAATGCTTCCTTGCTAGTTGCTGACAGTAAAGCATCAGTAAAGTAGGTAGAATAGGTACCTACGTAGGTACCTAACACACTGACTGACACCTGACATTTCATGACACTTTGTAGTACATGACTTAAGACAGACAGAGACAATATGACATATGTGACATACATTGATGACAAGACTCAACGACACTGCAGTAGTGCTCAAAATCAAAGTAGATCCTAACTTTACTCCTTTTTCTTCCTTAAAACCTATGCATTTAAGATAAAAACATACTATTATATTAATACTTACTGTGTTTAACAAACCACACTAAACTTCCAAGCAATATTTCAATATAAGTTCCTCACAGTTTTCTTGCCATCTATGTAAATAACCTATTTGTTTAAAAAAGCCGATCTTACTATTCCAATACCTAAGTCCAATACATTATGTCTAACCCAATTGTTCAATACATTCTGCTACGTACTGATTTACTGAAGGAACTAAAATGGTCGATAGGATCAGTGGTGGCTCAGGCTTGTCACGCATCAACAGCCGTTCTCCACTTGTACAAAGATGATGGGAATACGATAAAGTACCTGGATGATATGGATAACATGCACAAAGTTGTGCTTGAGGTATGTGTGTTTTGTATATAGTATAAATCAATAATACTAGTATGTGACTGTCCCAGTTCTCATACAGAGAAGGCACGAATGCACGGGCATTTATCACCATGCTGGTTGGAGTTTTCAGACTTATATTATTAAGTCCAGGTTATATCACAATGTTTTCCTTCATCAATGCCAGTGTCAAGTACTTATGCATTGTCACATTGGGACTTGCCCAGATTTGAACCCACAAATCTTGTGCATGAGGCGAGGCCTTAACCTCTGGGCCCTCAATGTTGTATATTCTTAACTCAAATCTAAGTTTAATTGAACTAACTCAACTCTTTAAGTCATATGATCAAAATTTGCTTGATGCACTGCTATTTACATAAGGGTAACAATGTAAAACAAACAAACATTGGCAATTTCAATGTTTTAAGGAGTTTTTTGTTATAGAAGTTCACTATATGTAGAGTTTGCACTGTATTTGAACTTGGCACCGAAAGTGTTAATTTCCTGTTTGAAGTCACTACTAAGACTATCCAGGTTGATGAGTTCTGGCTCAAGCTCAACTTAAAGGAATCACTTGCATGATGAAAATATAGGCAGTTGTGTTGTATCGTTGCAAGGAAATTTTTCAAATTTTCAACTACTTATTCTCATACTGGTATTTTGATCCTTTATTTATCTTGTGAACCCATTTTTAAATACTTCTTACAAAAATTCATTAAAAAAAAAAGTAATTTATGGTCTGCTAGTATCGGGAGTAGGGTATTTTGCGTTGCACTTCCTGGCAGCGCCATAAAAGCAATTTGGATTGGCGTTAATGGAAAAAGAAATGTACATAATTTATGTTCATTAGACATTTTATTGCAATGTACGTGGTGGCGCGTCTAGGATTCATACTTTCTGGCCGCGCCACCAACATTTTCTATTTCTCGCAAACCGTGTTAGTACTCTTTTTTTTAAATTGCTTACTATAATGAACATAATATTATGGATATTTGTTTGGATTAACTCCAATGCAAATTGTTTTGTGCCACGGCTAGGAAGTACACACGGTATTTTAATTATTCTTACTTTCATTACAGGTTACAGACCAGGCTTCCCTGTTAAAAATTTCAGAGAAATTAACAGAAAACTTCATATCACACAAATTATGGATAGAACAACCAGAAAATATTCCCACTTGTATAGCGCTCAAACCATATCCTAAAGAAGAGGTTAAAAAGTATGTAGGAAAATTTAAATTATTAAAACTTCAAATGGATGCTTAAATGATATTTTTTTAGTTAATAGCAATAAATAAATTATTTACTTGTTGAATAAATATTTTCTGTTTTATTTATTATACTAATAAATCTTTCTTAAGTAGGTACTTACTCACTATTGACTAAAAATTTTATAGTACCTAAAACATTATTATAATACTTTTCCGTGGAGTACTGGAGTTAAATAATTTTGAAAAGGCAACATATTCTAGGAATCTAGGCAATAATTCTAGACTCACTTTTTTTACTGTTCCTACCAACTTCTTCCCACTATTGGGACAAAAGTGCTCATGGAAGGAATTGGGGAACCAATTCCTTCCATGAGCACTTTTTGCCGTACCTCCTCGAATCAGGCAACCAACTATCTTAAAAAGCTTGTATTCAAAGTAATAGTAGGTAGGTGACAGTTTTAAGTAAAAGGTAGAGAATACAATAATATTAGGGTAATAAAAACCCTACAGACAAACACAAAAGTGCGCTACATCCATCCTACAATTAGAAATAGGCCAAACCTTAATCACATGTACCTATGAACTAAAAAAACATTGCATAGCACTAGGAATTTGTGTGCGTTTAGACCGCGAGGAGATGGCGTTTTTTTTTTTAAAAAAAAACTGCTTTCGTTTTGTCATAATTTGTAAAAGTTGTAAGGGTTTGAAAGTGGCCGCGCCATTGAATCGCGGAGAACCGCGCGGCCACGGAGATCTTTAAAACTAAGCGCTGTACATACGGCACCGAAACGTGGTCGCTCACCCAAAGGGCAATGGAGAGAGCTATGCTCGGAGTTTCTTTGCGTGATCAAATCAGAAATGAGGACATCCGCAAGAGAACCAAGGTTACCGACGTAGCCCGAAGAATTGCCAAACTTAAGTGGCAGTGGGCAGGGCACATTGCTCGCAGAACAGATGGCCGATGGGGCCGAAAAGTTCTGGAATGGCGACCGCGAACTGGGAGACGATGCCTTGGAAGGCCTCCCACTAGGTGGACCGATGACCTGGTGAAGGTTTCGGGGATCCGCTGGATGCGCGTCGCACGGGACCGGTCAATGTGGCGACACTTGGGGGAGGCCTATGTCCAGCAGTGGACGGTTCTTCGGCTGAAATGATGATGATGATGATGATGAAGCGCTGTAGAGACCTGGAATTTAGGTAAATAACAGATTGAATTTGCTTTGAAGTTTTTTGTAAAACCCAGATTTAGATTTGTTGAATTTTCAAAAATACAAAAAAAGCCTAGGTTCATATTTCAGGAGTTGTAAGACTAAAACTCCATGGCCGCACCAATGAAACAGTAAAACACGTTATCGCCGATATCTCGCTGAAAAAGCATCGCAGAGGTCTGAAGTTTATGGTAAAACCTAGATTTGAATTTGTCAAACTTTGTAAAAATACAAAAAAAAACCTAAGTTTATATTTTAGGAGCTGTAGTACGGTATCACGTAGAAATAAGTCGTTATTTAGGTATCTATCAAAGAAAGTAAGTAAAAGCGAGATTTACTTGTAAACAACACCTATTAATATGTAGAGCTACCGATAACAGGCAAAAAACATTTTCTTTTTTCATAATATCAAACATTCAGTACGTTTGCAAAAGTTTCGATAGGGTGACCATGGCTTATTGTTTACAGAAAAGTCTCAAGTGTTCTAAATTAAATTAAAATAAACGATAAGATATAAAAAATGCTTATTTCTTTAAAAATCACATTTATCACAGATTATTTAGTTATAAAAAACAATGCATTGCTTGATAGCTGAATAAATGTGGAATGATCTGTCTGTAATAAGTGTGGAAAGGTCGGAATAATAATGTGGTTCTGAGTACCTGTGTAAGGACCAAAACAAATAACTTTTCAACAGTTGTTTGGAGAACAGGTGCGTTTTTGCACCACTACACAAATATTGAGTGAAATAATAAAAAATAAAATTGGGGTCCAATTGGTCGGTAATTGGTGACCGATACTTAAACACGTGATTATACTCGTGATAACAAACAACTAACGAAACATTTGTTTTACACTCATTCACTTTTATCATAATACCACAGCAGCCGTATGAAATTCGAGCGCGCGCGCCTGTGGTCTATCAGCTGGGGGCAATTTGAGATTTTGGTTGAGTGCAGATTATGAATATTTTGAAATGGATGATTGCATCACTGGAATTATTTCTTTTACCAGTCAACCCATAGATCTGAGAGTCAACTATAACAGTAGCAAACAGCAGTAATCAACGAACAAGACAACTTTGACATCAGAATATATTGAAGTTCCGATATAATTTTCGGCAAAATTTTTTTAGGAGTCATTATTATTATATTCCAGTAAACGTTAGAAACAATTATCTTTGTGGCCGCTGTAAAAAAAAAAAAAACACCACACTGGTTCATACAAAGTTACCCAAACACCTTTATGGTTTTGGGAATCAACTTTTACAAATCATGGCATAGGTAGGTTTTTAAAAAAAAAAGAAGTGGCCACGGGTAATCAAATTAGGAATTTCTTCTGCGTTTACAAACATTTAAACTCACATACACAAACAGCCAGATCTGGAACAACTATCTGTAGGCCATACAAATATTTGTTCAGTGCAGGGATCGAACCCGCGACACGCACAGTCAATCGCTTAGTCAGCCACTGCGCCAACCGTGCCGTTACCTACAAATTATACACTTATACCTCTAATGTTCCATGTGTTTACGTGTTACATTTTCATCAAAAACTTTTGGAACAAACCATAAATTAAGTTCAAAGGAATGTCCAAACTGCCAAACATTTGCAAAACAAATTTTAATATTGTGTAATACATATGAATGCGTGTCCATAATTTAATTCTCTGTTTGTACAAATTATATTAACACAATTAACTTTGCCATAAGTTACTCAATCAACAAATTGCTTAAAAAGAATTCCGAAATGTATGTTACTTGTACGTACGGCCAGTGTTACGCAAACGTACGCACGCATAGATGAACTAGAGTGTATGAAACCTTGACAGGTTTTAAATGTAAAATATGTGAATTTATAATAAGTGCATAATACAGGCATGAGCTACTTGACTGGCAGGTGTGCGTAGTTACGTGCCCGTTACATACCGGTCTAAGAGCTAGAGCTTCACTGTGCAGGCGACATCAGGCAGAGGTAGTATGGCATGGACCGTAGAATGGGGTATATCGAGACAAAACTTTTATAGGGTCTTTAAAGTTGAATTAGTTTTAGTATGTTGCCAACTAGTCCAGATACTTAATACATCAGTGCTTGCGTCAAAACCGGTAGTTCTGATTTTTTGCAGACTTTTATGATGTTGGCCCAATGAATAATCCTCAAAAATAATAACGGGACGGGTACAATTCACGCAATGGGAGTTATAATGATTGTGACTCCATGCCCCTAGAATAAAACAGCCCGTCTGACGAAGTACCTACACAGCTTCAGAACTTGTACAGAGAAATCCTCCTATTCAGCTGGAAACTTTCCAAAAAGTGCCATCCAATCAGGGGTTGTTGGCAATTAATGTTGTTAGCCTAAACAATATTCATTGGCTACCTAAATAAATTATAGCACTTCCTTCAGATATGTTATGGTTATATGGGAAATTGAATATTGTAAAAAATTGCGAAGTTCGAATAAATTGTTAGCTTTGAGAGGCTTTATCTCGGAAACTGTTGAGTCTACAGAAACAATTTTGGTCTCATATTGGAGCAAACTTAGTCTACTAATTAATCTTCTGAGAAAGTACTATCAAAAACTAGTCTTTTAGGGTTACCTATAATTGTCAAAATCTGTAAAAAAAACGGTATTGTCGATTTTTGACAAAGTTGCGTTCGGCACTGGAGGTCACAAACTTGGATTATTCATTGGACCAACATCATAAAAAAGTCTGCAAATAATCTGAACTACCGGATTTGTCGCAAATTATTCCGTACTTTAAGGCGACAAGGTTACTGGAATAAACGAGGCTGGATGCAGAAGCACTAACTAATGAAGTACAATTAAATAGATAACAAAAGTAGCAACTATTCACCCCGTTTTAACCGTTCAGCAAGCATCTGTACAAGCTGTACCTACAGCCCCAAAAATATGTAGGTAAGCACTGACAGGGAAATTTTATTATCTAGAACCATTATTTTTATTATTACATAAAATATGTGAATAGGTACAATTAGGGTATGGATTTTACTTGCATAACTATCCGGATATTACGGATACTTAGTTGTACCTATTTATCTTTTAATCCATCCATACTAATATTATAAATGCGAGTGTCACTCTGTTTGCTTGTTACCTTTTCACGACTTGCGCGGGACAGCTATTTTTAAAATAAACTAGCTATCCCGCGCAACTTCGTCTGCGTCACATTTTCCCCGTTTTCGCAACGTTTTTCATTGCTGCTCCGCTCCTATTTGTCGTAGCGTGATGGTATGTAGCCTATGTCCTTCCCCAGGTTAAAATCTATCTTCTTGCCAAATTTGTGAAAAGGTAACAAACAAACAGAGTGACTTTCGCATTTATAATATTAATATGGAAGTATGGATTGAACTAAAAAGCTTTTATAACGTTTTAATAAGTCTCTCAAGCAAAATGACAAAGAAATAATAAACTATATCAATATTTCAAGTAACAATCACATAAAAATACTAAATGAATTTCTAAACTCATAGGTACTTAACGAATCATAAAATACCGATACCGTACAATCGTACAAATAATTGGTACCTATTTATTTTTGGTCTTACTGAAAACTATTCGAATTTGAAAAAATGAGTTCTAATATTATCACAAATCGTAACATCCAATCAAATCAACCTAATTAAAACATAATAATGTAATGAAAATATTACCTACTTTCCGAAGTAAATCAGCTCAATTATTAAACTACTTTACAGGCTTTCGTGTTATTTCGACCTCGTACGCACAACTACCACGTTATTCAAAACCAGTTTATACGGATCTCTCACTCTCACAGAAATGTGAAGCTGAAGCAATTGATGTGTTGTGTGTACCTACGAGCTACCTGTGTAGGCTTGTTTTAAACCGGTAACCATGATGTAGATTGTAGGCCACACTCAACGCTCAAGTTCATTACCTTTTCGTCACAAGGACAAGTTCCTTTTATTTATCTTCATGTTTGGTAGTTTGGAACCGTAGTACGTGGGCGATAAATCAAGCTGTGCAAAACCAAATTAAGCTGTAAGGAAGCTTTATACCTACTCCCTTAGATTACTTACCGGAAAGCAGTTTTGGCTATCCTTGATGGTGCATTCATTGACGAAGACAGAATTTTAAGGTTCGTTGTGAAATTCAGTACCTATTAAGGAGTCTACACACCAAACCCGCCGACCCGCCGACACAGCCTTGGTGTCGGCGACTTTGCTTTGGTTTGGGTTTGGGTCGCCGACACCAAGCCGCCGGGCTGTGTCGGCGGGTCGGCGGGTTTGGTGTGTAGACTCCTTTAGAATTCTGTATCAAGTAGTAGGGGTACCTACTCTTTTACTCATTTGGCAAAAAGCAGTGTTTAAATCATCTACATAACTGGACAACAAAATAGGCAAGTCAACCATTTATGCCAGCACGTGCGAAAATTAATGCAGATGATTTGTTCAGTACAGAGAAGGAAAAAGAATCTATAAATGGATTTTATCTACAAAAATATTTAAAAGTTTACGGACGTTCTTGAAGGTTCATCACAATGTAAATGTCAAGGCTAAACGAGCTCCTCGACATCACTAAGACCTCCTTCCAATCTTTCAACTTATCACGAAGCCGCGCGTCCATCTTCTAGTTATGGCGGAATTTATGAAGTTCGTCCTGTCATCTCCTTCGTGGCCTGCCGCGACCGGCACCAGTTTTGCGATATTTTTCATCCGGCAGACGTGTCCTGCTCCTGCCCACTCCCAGCCCAATTTCAGTTGAGCAGGCTTTTGGTATTTCTAACTACTATTTAACACGTCGTATACTGCGCCAATAGTTCGTTGGCAAAGCTTGAGTTTGGACTTCTGGATGCTTGTTAAAGACTAATAGCCCATCATAGTGTGCAATAGCCCTTCCAGGCGTTTTAAAATAAATTAAATCTTGCCTTTTTCCCATAGGGATCGGCAGGAAGAATAAAAGGCCTGCTGCTAAGATACTTATACCTACATACTTTTATGTTCCGTCCACGTTCATACATCTAGTATGCAATCGTATGTTGTAGGTACACTACTTTGTAACAAGTGGAAACTCACTATCGAGTGGGAACTCACTCCTGCGCAGACGTAGCGAAAAGAGTGACCTCTTGAGCAGTATGATATTAAGTTTTCACCTGACTCCGTCATAAGGTTTATTCATTATAGGAAGGAACAAAAAGAATAGCTTCTGTAGTTTTAATCTTATTCTAGTGTTGGTTCGGCCATGGGTGAAAATTCTGACGCCAGGTTAGGCATTAACCACACGAAAAAGATAGAAGAGAGTTAAGCTCCATCTATGAGTAAACTTTAACGGGCGGAGGCAGGTCCTGTGTTAAAGCTAGGTTACCCATACTTATAAAGTAGGACATAAGAGTAGTAGTCCTTAGCAAGGACGGGGAGGCGAAAGTCACCGCTGAGGAGTCGTAAACGTCATGCAAAGCAGTATTCGGAGGCCCTCCAAGAAGAAAGTGGGAAATAGGCAAAGACGGTGAAGGTTTTAGTGGGTGCGAGGCTGCGAGCCCCATATAACCACGCCGCCCCTCCGGCCGGAAAACAACTGCAATTGCATAAATCAAAGCAAAAAAAGGAGATACTATTCTTCTGATACGTTTTGCTGCGAGTCCAAGTAGTAGTATTTCTACACTGTTCTCTTAGCAATTGTTGTAAAAAATAACCAAAATTGTTTTTAATTTAATAAATCATGTGTTCATAATATGTTTAAGTTATGTTCTGTTTGACCTCGCCAAACTCGTTGCCATGGTCGTGGTCCGGATCACCGGATGATTAAAATGATAATCTTGTAGCGCTATTTCTCATGCGGAAGTCTCAAGGATATTAGATTTTTAAAGGAAACGGAAAGTTATTTCTTTTGAAACTTGTTGCAATGTTTTAGAAACTGATGCAACCAATGTGTCGTTGGCAATGAGTCTCTCGCTACTGCAGGAAACCTTATGTGATTTATAGATTCATGCGGGATGTTCTTCGTATAGACAATTTCGCGCGAGCAAATTTCGATGGGGAGACGATCTAACAATTTCAATTTTAGACAATATTACAAATAAAAAAATACATACTTGCTTTAATGTAATGTTGCAACTGTTTCCTCATCATCACCAGCCTAGCTTTTTCCCAACTAAGTTGGGGTCGGCGCCCAGTCTAACCAGATGCAGCTGAGTACCAGTATTTTACATATAACGGCTGCCTATCTGATCCCCGCAACCTAGTTTGTACTACTTAGGTAAGACGATACGTTGACCCTTGACCTTGGTTGAGACTGGTTGTCAGACTTTCGGGCTACTGACTACCTGTAACGTCTACTACGGCAGATCTACAAATGACAGCCGGACTCCGGGTACGACCAACGACGCTTTACGAAGCAGTGAGGAATCTCGGGATGTAATGGATGGCACCCATCGACAGACGATCCCTGACAGCGCTCCTTAACCTTGAAGATTGACCTGTGATTATTTAACCACGAGCTCCTCTGCAACAACTACCTATCAGTTTAATATTATTTATCAAGGTCGTCCCTCTAGTAGAGAACAATGGAAGAAAAAAACGTGTTCCGCCGACCCCAAGTACCTAACATGGGTCGAGGGCAGAAAGCTGATGATGATTTTGGTAGTCCCGCTGAGTAACCGCGTGGGTATTTTATAAGTGTCCATTATAAAGTTAATGACCCTGAGAACAATGTAACTTGAAACATACAAGGGCCAACTATACTTTTATCAGTCAGTACTTCTCCCTACCGACAACAACAAAACGAGTTTTTGTACTCATTTCACGAGTATTTACCTCACTGTAACCAGTGATAAATAAATAATAAGTGGATTATGTACTACATTAATGAATTGGTAGTTTTAGTATTGTGCCTGTGATAACCTGTGCAAAGGTGGAAAATACCTTGATCGTTGGTAACTTTTGATAAACAAAAACCGGCTCAGAACAAAATATAAAAAATGATCGAACGACCTGCGTAGGTACGCATGTTTGGCACGCAAGCATCTGAAGTAGTTAGTCCGCTTTTGTTTTAGTAGAGCGCAACTATTCAAGTGATCAACAACAAAGTTATAATAAAGAATAAAAAAAAACTTTAAAAAAATAATTGTGAAAAAATAATGATGGCAGATAAAACTTTGGACATCATAGTGTTGGGTGCCACAGGTTTTACCGGAAAATGCACTGTGAAACATCTTGCAAGGTTGACAAGTGAAAAATATTGGGATGTTACTTGGGGCATTTCGGGACGTTCTATGGACAAACTGCAGGGTTTGGTAACGGAACTCAATGCAACAGGTAAGATTTTTTAAATATATTTTTAATAAGAGGTGATTACTTAAGTAAACAGGAAAATCAAGTAAATAGACACGAGCTAATAGGAAAATCGGTCAGAGGGTCGTCTTAGGGTCGGAAATCGCCGTGAGGTCGTAACCACCCGTGGAAAAATAATTATATATATGTAGATTATAATAAATATGCAAATCTACGTACCTAAGTGGGCTGCAGTAGGAATCGGGTTTCAGAAATGATTATGAATTACTAAAAAATAAAATGTCTAAGGAGGGGTATACATAAGTGCGAAAATCTGACAGTTTCTATGGGAATCATTATAATTATAAGAGTTATGATTACCTACTTAGATTTTTACGAAATCGGGGTAGATCGCTAATATTTAAATCAATAAAATTGCTTATCATTTGACGGTAGGATTAGTAAATGAAAGGTTCCAATGGCGTTCATATTTCTTAATCACAATTTTAAATATAGGTAAGTACTATTATGCCATTAGAGAGACAGACATCATAGGTTTGTCTAACAGTATTCTGCTAACGCTGATGATCATGTCACAGTGTTATGTTCTTAGATTGATGATGATGATGGGCTGCGGGTTGTTCGAAAGAGATACCGCGGCCCTGGAACACAAAGGGCTAAGATGGAACATGGGTGGGTTTTAGTCAGTCAAGTCTGACACTTCCTCCCGCTCCACCCAGAGCGGGAGAAGTCATTTGATGATTTCCCATCCGCAAAAAAAAAAAAAAGATTGATGATGATTGTTATTCAAAGCCAAAAAGGGTCAGGCCAATTGTTATAGGGTTTTTCCATCAAGAATTTCTCAGTAGCAGCCACGGAGTCTGGATTTGTACCCGGTTGATGGCAATAGGATCGCCCCCTGTTACATTGGACTTCAACATAACTGACGAAATGTGGATGTACTATGAGGTACACCTCTGCCTAACACTTCAGGGATTACAGGCGTGATGTTATGTTATGCAGAATGATTAAGAGGGGACTCTAGTCGGTAATTCAAAGTATTTGATTTGAAGAAACGTTTGCCGTCGCGCTGCGCCCGACCCAGCCCCCGTAAAGTGCGACAGGGACAACTGCAGCTCAGGCTGATTTTGCCTACAAAAATCTTGACCAAAAGACGTTTTGTATTCCGCTGTTTTCTTCTTCAAAACTAAACTGATCTAAATAATTCTTATATCAAAATTTAGAGGAAAGGTATATCTATGCTTCTATTATTTTCTTTTTTGTTAAAAACTTATCTAATTTGTCTGATAGTCGTCTGAACATGGCGGTAAAAACGACCTTTTTACGGGTTTTTAGGTGATCATAATTCTTTAAGTGATTACGTTTTTAAAAAAAGAAAATGATAGTGGCATGTATTAGTAAGACCTAGATTTTTTTGAAAAAAAAACATTGCTCTAGACGCATTTGGGTCAGTTCACACCGAGACGCGACGCGACGTGACGATACTTGAAGAGGCAGTGATTTCGCGCTGCGTCGCTCTACGCCGCGAGGCGCCGCGCGGCGCAGCGCTGCGTAGCGCAACGTATTCTGATTTCTACTGAAATCTACCTCACGAGGCCGCTCGACGACTCGCGGCGTAGAGCTACGCAGCGCGGCGTCGCGCTGCGTCGAGCGTATTCTGAATTCTCACAACGAAATGTGTATCTTTTCGTGTAGAAAATAAAGTAATACTTTGAATCGTTCTTTAAAAGTGTGCGCGCAGCGTCACGTCGCGTCGCGTCTCGGTGTGAACTGACCCTTATCCACGAAGAAAACAGCGGAATACGTTTGTATGGAGAAATACCGACTAAAGTCCCCTCTTAACGTACGCTCCTCGTTTACAGGTTTAGGAACAAAAAATATGTTAATAGTGGAAAGCGACATTGAAAATCGTGAATCATTGAAGAAAGCGATACAAATGGCAAAAATTGTTATCAACTGTACCGGACCCAACGCGATACTGAGCCCGCCCATCGTAGAAGCTTGCATCGAATGTGGCACGCATTATCTTGACATATCTGCTGAAATGTTTGTAAGTTTTTTTACTACCTATAAGCTTTTATTTATCTTGCTTTGTTAGTTAGTAGGTATGTATTGGTCAAATCTCACAACAAACCAGTTCCCCGCAACCGATTGAGCTAACACACCTTTGCTTCTGGTGACAATACATTTTTATGACAGACATGACTAGATCTTGCTGCCAGCCAGGACCGTCTCCTCGCAAGATATCTCTTCAGCCGTTAATAACAGGGATACGAAACTTTGCATATTATGCGTTCAATTTTAATAGGGTGTAAAACATTTTTTAATTTAAAGCTGTACGTAAAAAGTATATTTTTTTTTATATATTTTTCATTATAAAAGATACTATACTATGTAGAATAATGTCTAGCTGCTTTGCAACTGACACTTCAAAATAGAGTTGTAACAATATTTTGATTTTCTTTGGCCAATGTTTATTGCACCTTCTAAGGAAAATCTATAAGGGTGAAAAGGTTCTCTAACTCGGGGACTCCAGCACGCGAACCATGATCACTGTAGAAACGGGTTATGGGCGGCGGCGGAAGAATCAACATAATGACACATTTTCATTGTCTATCTGTCATTATGTCGATTCTTCCGTAGGCAAAACACGTTTCTACAGTGGTCATGCTACACGTGCACCAAAGCGGAGACGAGCGGAGCGGAGACTGAGTAGATATTGGTTGAATGAAAATAACATAATGTCACTCGTCTCCGCATGTGTGATGTGTGATTGACCGAATCTTACACATCTTTCTGCTCCACTCGTCCCCACTTCTGTGGAGTCTGGGAGTGGAGTGGTGGAGTCCAAAGTTAGAGAACCTTCGTGCGAACAAAAGGAGTTTCTGAACAGACTGGCCCCCTTTTCACTCAGTGTGCCCCCAAATATCGTGGGCCCTAGAACCTATAAATAAATACGTAATAAATAAGTAGCGACATCCTAGTTGGATGTGAGTATTGCTCGATAGTCGGCAATGATCTTTTATATGGTGAGGTGAGGTTTGGAATAATGATTAGCGTAGGTATAAGGATAGTCATTAAGTACATACATACCTTATGTTTATTTTGTAATAGAAACCGAACGAACGGAAAAAATACCTTCCGCAACCAAAGGGTCAAACGGGACCCTATTACTGAGACTTCGCTGTCCGTCCGTCCGTCCGTCCGTCCGTCCGTCCGTCCGTCCGTCTGTCACCAGGCTGTATCTCATGAACCGGGATAGTTAGCGAACAGTTTTATGTTGCAAGCTCCGGAGTGAGCTCTGCGAGTAGGTGTTTTAGTAATTTTAGCCCCAAAAGGAAACACTGCAGATGTTATTTACAAACAGATTCTAGGATAATTCATTATTAGTATACCGGGAGTTAAATAGTTTTGTTTATTCTGAGTTATAATTAATAAAAAGAAATTGTAAGCTAGCTCATTTACACCATTAACTATATCGAAAAGCGTGGATGGATGACTGGGGCATTTGAGCGACGGCATCGTAGCTCGGAAGACATGACTTCACATGACGTATGAAATAAATTCTGGTTCAGCTCATTTAGGTTACTTAAAAATGAAAAATTAAAAAAAAACCGATATAATTATGTACTTTTTTCTAACCAGAATGAATTCTCTGGCTTCTTACATAGAAAATACGTACAACTATTTATCCTATACCTACTACTTACACTTGCGCACACGCGCGATCGAAACCGCGGGCAACAACTATTATCTGTAACATTTAAATGACAATTCGACATGACTAGCCCTGTCGGCGAAGAGTCCTGCGGGCGAAGAGTCCCGTCGCGGCGTCGCGTCGCGTCGAAGCAACGTCTTGTCGGTGTTCAGTCTGTCGGCGTAGTGTCTGTCGGCGTAGTGTCTGTCGGCGTAGTGTCTGTCGGCGTAGTGTCTGTCGGCGTAGTGTCTGTCGGCGTAGTGTCTGTCGGCGTAGTGTCTGTCGGCGTTTAGTCGTGCACTCGATTTTGCGGGGGTAACGCACACGTGAGCAATTGCCGGACTCCACGCAGGCGATGCCGCGGGCAGAAGCTAGTTATAAATAAAGGGTGTAAAACACCTCTTAACGAAGCCGAAAGGCACTGGTTCTCCCTGTCATTGCGATCATTTTTTTGTTCTACACCGTACCTGGGAACCTTCTAGTTACGGATATCAGGGGTCAAAGTTCCAACTTGTTGACAAGTATTTTTTTAAATTCAATTGTTTAATGTAAGATTTTTTCTTTAAACACCTCCACGACCCCCGTACTATTCAATCCATCCATCAGCTCAATGTTTTGAGTGCGTTACATTGAGTTCTACCACAAAACATGATCTTACACCCCCAAAAAAAAAAGTCGTTTCCCAGCAATATTTTTTGCGTAAAGTTCCTTAGTTTCATGTACAGAATGCTTGGTTGACGGCTTCGTGATGAGGTGATTTACACGGTGTATAAACCTTACTCTTGAATAATTCTATCTATTGATGAAAACAGCGTCAAATTCCGTTGCGTGGCTTAAAAGATCTAAGCGTACAGACGGTGGGAAGCGACTTAGTTTTATACTATGTAAAGATATACTTAGTATGATATAAGATTGTCATTCATGTATCTTAGGTAGACAGTTGGCTGCCTATTGTTAACAACTACATTTATTTTTTTTAATTACCTTCATTAGCAATAATATAGGCAGGCCAAGGTCTTGGCTTGTCAATTATTATAATCTTAATTTATCTGCGGAAAAAATAACCCTAAACTTGTATTTTAGTTCAAAGGCTAGTTTCTTTAAACAACTGTCATTTATTTGTATGTAATACACAGAATATACAGAAAGCCCATTAAGTAATTATATGATATATTGATCATTTAGTATTAGGTTTGGTTGTACCTACAATATCACATTCATTTGTTGTTGACGTTGTCAGATAGACGTGAACATACTTGAGAATGTAGTTCAGTTTTGTAGTGTATGTAGATATCAATATATCTCACTACAAACCGATTACAGTATTGTAACGTTGCCTCGGGCGCGCACGTCGCTCGGTTATTAATACCGGTCCGTGTAGTGGGGGGCAGTCGTTGTCGGACTGTCGGCCTGTGCGGTGGTGCGTTGGCGAGTCAACTATTAGTGTAACTATCAGTGGATAAATGTGCATATTTTACATTGGCGACGAGGATAAAAACGTAAGTTTTATATTTTTATAAAAAAAAAAAAGAAAATACACTCCTACAGGGAGATAACTAATCATATTTTGGAAAGAAAAATTCAAATTACTATTACACTTCAAAAATCAAATTATGAATACACCGTGTAAATCACCTCATCACGCAGCCGTCAACCAAGCATTCAGTACATGAAACTAAGTAACTTTACGCAAAAATTATTGCTGGGAAACGACTTTATTTTTTGTCAAATCATGTTTTGTGGTAGAACTCAATGTAACACACTCAAAACATTGTGCTGATGGACGGATTGAATAGTACGGGGGTCGTGGAGGTGTTTAAAGTAAAAATATTACATTAAAAACTTGTATTTAAAGAAAAATACTTGTCAAAAAGTTGGAACTTTGACCCCTAATATCTCCGTAACTAGAAAGTTCCCAGGTATGGTGTAGAACAAAAAAAATATCGCAATGACAGGGAGAACCAGTGCCTTTCGGCTTGGTTAAGAGGTGTTTTACACCCTTTATATTACGTTAGAATCTGTCATTGGACATATTAACTGTTAATAAATAATTTTTGCAAAGGCTAAAACAAAAAGTGGTTCGTTAATGTATTGTTTTGCAACTAATTAAATGCTATCTTGGTTGTTAAGGAAAAAACATACTGATTAAATTATTTAACATAACATTACGCCTGTGTTCCCCAAGGGGGTAGGCAGAGATGTGTGTTACAACCACGTTTCACCAATAACGTTGAGCATGCCTGTTGCCATTAACCAGACGCCAACTCGGACTCAGGTCTGTAATTGGGAGGTTCCTAATGGAGAAACTCGGTGACACTGCCCGACCTGGGAGTCGAACCAAGGACCCCATGTTTAATTATTTGATTTATACTACAGGATTAGTTCTAAAATAATAAATCGAATAGCAGTAGAATATCTCTACTGGTCATTAAATTGACAAGTCATCAAATAACGACGGTAATAACAGTAGAATATTTCTGCTGATCATTAAATTGAAAAGTCGTCGAATAACGACGGTAATAGCAGTAGAATATTTCTGCTGGTCATTAAATTGAAAAGTCGTCAAATAACGACGGTAATAGCAGTAGAATATTTCTGCTGGTCATTAAATTGAAAAGTCGTCAAATAACGACGGTAATAGCAGTAGAATATTTCTACTGGTCATTAAATTGAAAAGTCATCAGAAAATGACGGTTATAGCAGTAGAATATATATACATACTGATAATTAAATCGATAAGTCAAAAAATTTGGTCAGCAGGTAGTGGTACTATTGTTGTACATACTGGTCATTAAATTGACAAATATTTTAACGGTGCAGCAGGAACGAGATGGGAACGCTGGAAGCGGGTACTGTTGATCTACCTGGAAGTTGCTGGAATAGAGTAGTGCGAAGAAACGCGCTTCGCTTTGTTGGACTAGAATTGCAGGAAATATTCTATAATATACCACATGCGAATGTTTCACCAGCAGATGAAGTGGACGTCTTCGCAGTGGCTATAACCAAACTCGACGCATACTTTCTACCTAAACAAAGTAAGATAATATATGAACGTCACCTTATTCGTTTGATAAAACAAAAAGCAAATGGAAAGTTTGAAAAAATCCTAGTATGGCTTAGACAACAAGCAGAAAAATGTCAGTTTAAGGACAAATACGATCATATAATCGATCAAATTACAGAAAAGTGTTCTAAAGAGCTTAGAAAGAGAATTCTACAAACAGGAAGCACAATAACACTGACAAATATAATTGTTGAAGCAAATACTCTTGGAGCTGTAAGTCGATAAATAGAAGAATTCGGAGGAAGCAGCACATCAACTGAGAACATAAACAGAGTGGAGAGAATAAAAGAAAATATGTGAGAAACAACAACAAACAAAACCTGGGACAACATTAGATAAAATAAGGTACAGGTTCGTAACCAAACAAACAGCTGCAACAAGACTTTTTATGGTTACGCAAGTAAGAACCCCTTCAACCTAAAGGGACCATTTGACGCAAAAATAAAAAATCGCAGATAGATCAGAAAATGCAACTTTTTACGTCATCGCTGATGGAACTAGAGATCTGCTTGAGAAAGTAACTGCTATGGCTATGGGTGTTCTTAAGATCGAATTAGAAATCGACCAAAAGGAAATAAAGAGTTCCTTAATTCAAGGATCTTTTAGTGGAGGTACCAATCGATGAGAAAGTACAACCAATTTCTCAACCATTAAGAAGGATCCCCATACCACTGGAAGAAAAAGTTGAAATCAAAATAAAAGCTGTTGGAGAAATAATTATTGAGGAAGTTCAAGGATCCTCAAGATGGGTATCACCAATAATGCCGGTTTTGAAAAATACTGGAGATGTCCGCATTTGCGTAGATATGAGGCGGGCCAATAGAGCAATTTTACGTGAAAATCACCCATTGCCCACTATGGACAAGCTACTACCAAAAATAAAAAGTGCAAAGTAAATTGCAAAACTGGACATCAAAGATGCTTTTCACCAGATTGAATTACATCCCGATTCTCGGCACATTACAACATTTATTACAAGTAAAGGTCTATTCAGATACAAAAGACTATTTTTTGGAATATCCTGTGCCTCGGAAATTTTTCAAAAAACCCTGGAACGAATGTTATTGGGATGTAATGGCACTATTAATTTTATGGGAAGGATTTGGAAGAACAAGATCGAAGATTAGAAACAGTAATGAAAACTTTAGAAGAAAATAATGTAGTACTGAGAAAAGACAAGTGCATATTCAGGGAAGAAAAGGTTCAATTTTTAGGACACGAATTATCACACAGAGGTGTAAAACCATTAGATAAGTACGTGACAACTATTCAATAATTTCGTCCACCTATGAATATAGGTGAGCTTTCAGAACTTCTTGGGATTAATCAATTATGTTGGAAAATGGATTCCAAATTTGGCAACAACTACTGAACCATTGAAAGAACTGCTTAGGAAGAAATAGACCAAAACCACAGAATTAAAAAATCTTTGTGGCAGTAAACAGGAATTTGCACGAATTAAAATTGACCCTGTCTAATATTCCTACTACAGGATACTATGACGTCAAAGATCGGACTATAGTAATAGCAGATGCTAGTCCAGTAGGACTAGGAGGAGTATTAGTTCAAATTAATGATCATGGACTTCGCATTGTAGCGTATGGTCACCGGACACTAACAGACTGTGAAAGGCGATATTACCAGACAGAAAAAGAAGCCTTAGCTTTGGTCGGGGCGGTGGAACATTTTTATGTTTTTCTGTTTGGAAAAGAGTTTGAATTAGTGACCGACCATAAACCACTCGAGGTTATATTCGGTCCTAAATCAAAACCATGTGCAAGGATAGAAAGGTGGATACTACGCCTTCAAGCTTATACATTTAAAGTAATATCCTGTATATTTAAAGTAATATACAGGCCTGGCAAAGGAAATGTAGCAGATAGTTTATCAAGATTGTGCAAATTAAATAAAACGTCACAAGACAAGTCGGAAAACTATATACACCAAGTTGTTGAAGGAAACAGGCCAATAGCAGTATCACTGGAAGAAATTATGGAGGCATCAAAGCAAGACACGAAAATATTAAAAACAAGGGAAGGGTATATAACAACAAATGGGATGAAGAGGTAAAAAATTACAAAATCTTACAAAACGAATTATGCTTTTACGAACGAGTTTTATTGAGAGGCACTAGAATTGTTATTCCAAAAAAAAAAAAAAATTGCGCAGTCACGTTCTGACAGCTACTTACGAAGGGCACCCAATAGTCCTAATGAACGCGAGACTAAGAACCAAAGTTTAGTGGCCTAGATACCAGGAAACTGAGAACTTGGTCAAATGCTGCAAAGGCTGTACATTGGTCTCTGCTCCAAATCCTCCAAACCCATTGAAGCGACGGGCATTACCATGTTAACCTTGGGTAAATACTTGTATTGATTTGTTGGGTCCTTTACCAAGTATCGATTACATATTAGTAATCGTCGATTATTTCAGTGGATACAAGGAGGTAAAGATTTGTCGTAAAATTACCAGTGCTGACATAATGAAATGTCTATAAGAGATTTTTAGCAGACTTGGTAACCAGATGGCAGACAGTTCTACAGAGAGGAGATCTGTACTGAAAGGAATATAGTTTCGCATAATACGGTACCATACTGGCCTCAACAGAACGGAGAAGTCGAACGTCAGAACCGAGATATTCCAAAGAAAAAAAAAAATTGTCAAGTCGAGCGGAAAAACTGTCAAGAAGCTTTGTTAAAGTATGTATTTGGCTATGTATAACGGTACCCCGTATAGTGTTACAGGTAAAACTCCTACAGATCATTTTTCAAACGGCAATACCGTGGCAATATACCTATGGCAGGAGACATTACACATACACTTAAACCAGAAGATTCAGATGTTAGATACAGAGATCAAGAGAAGAAAGAAACTGGGAAAGAATATACAGTTAAGAAAAGAAGAGCGCGTGAATGTGAGTTCACATTGCCTGGGGATAAAGTTGACGTCAAGAATATGGTCAAAGATAAACTAAGCCTAAATTATGTCCCAACTTCTCATACTGTAGAAAAGAGTAAAGGTGGACACTTGTGTTCGAAACGATATAACTGGGAAGGTATCACGAAGAAATGTAGTTCATTTGAAGAAAGTTGAAGGGAAGTTATAAGTGACCAGAATAAAGAAATTAACATAGGTAGGAGAAGATGTAAATGAATCAGAAAATGGAATAGAAGAAGGAGGGGAAAAGGAAACATTAAATTAAAACATATTATGATTTACTAAATATTTATTGTGCTGTGATTTGGTTAAGCTAGAGATATATTCTGGTTTCATAAAAACTAGTTAAAACAAAGAAGGGATGTAGTGTATGTAGATATCAATATATCTCACTACAAACCGATTACAGTATTGTAACGTTGCCTCGGGCGCGCACGTCGCTCGGTTATTAATACCGGTCCGTGTAGTGGGGGGCAGTCGTTGTCGGACTGTCGGCCTGTGCGGTGGTGCGTTGGCGAGTCAACTATTAGTGTAACTATCAGTGGATAAATGTGCATATTTTACAAGTTTGATGGCAACATATATGACCACACATTTTTTCACACGATTCCGATCGATAGGACAGAAGCAGAAGATGGAGGATATGGTGATTAATACTGTTTTTTTTTTTACAGCATATTCTCACCTTGTACAAGAACTTCAATAAGGCTGCTGAAGATGCGAATGTTCTAGTGATACCCAGCTGTGGATACGCGGCCATACCAGCCGAAACTGCCATGATATATCTACAGAGACAATTCAAAGGTATTGATATAATATATATATATATATATATATATATATATATATATATAATAGCTGCTGCCTGTGACTTCGTTCGCATGGAAATTTTCGGGGATAAATTATACAATATGAACCTTCCTCTACTAGATAAAGATTTCGGACAGCAGTTATCCATATTTTGTTAGTATTATATATACAGCTTATATTCTAGTGTTCGTAACATTGATATAAAAATTGTATAGTTAAAACAAAGGACGGCTAGGCAGGAAAACATGTTTATTACCTGGGGGGTTACTATGACGTCTTAAAGCAGTATTGTTTTAATCTTATTCCAGTGTGGGAAAGAGATAGCGCTAGACGTCCTCTATAGCTCCGTGTCTTTCCCACACTGGAATAAGAATAAAACAAAACTGCTTTAAGACGTCTTAGTAACCTCCCTGAACAATCTCCGCACAAAATGTCTAATATTTGGAGTATATTTCTTCGCCACAGCTCTCACTGCTCTCAGGATATAGTTGCCACTACTCCGCACTCTGCACAGCAGCGAAGACGTTTTTTGCGTATTATGGCTTGAAAGCCTGTGTGGGTCTCGGGAAACAATTCTGTGGCGCTACAAAAAAGGGATGCCGCAAGCACCCTGAGAGCATTATTATAGTGTACACGCAGGAGATCCATGAGGTCCTGGGTTCGATTCCCAGGTCGAGCAAACTGTTGTTGATGGAAACATCAAGAATTTCTCAGTAGAGCAGCCATGGAGTCTATTTTTGTGCTCGGTTGATGGCAATTCCTAGGCACTCCCCCTATTACACAGTATATTAAATTGAGTTTTGCTTTTTGGTTATTAAGTATATATGATTGGTGTATTTATGTATGTATTTTACTAACTTAGTACGCACCAACAAAGTATAATAACAATCTATGTTTTAGGAACACTGAACACTGTGGAATGCTACACAGAATTGATATTACCAAAGAGAGCCTATATCCCTGGTCAAACACTTCTACATAATGGAACATGGACATCGCTTGTTTATGTGTTGGAGACCTTCAAAGACCACGTGACTTTGTGGAAAGAGCTATTCCCTACGCCTATTGAGCCAGAGCCCGAAGAAATGAAAAAGTATGTATAGAATTAGGTAGTACCAACCTACATTTAAAAGAAATGAAAAAAATATTTATAGAATTAGGTGGTGCCAAGGTACGGAACGTTTTGGCACCACCTAATTCTACATATAATTACTTATCTTTTCTTTCAATCAAAGTAGCAACGCTATTATCAATAGGTGTGATAAAAAATCTAATGAAAAGACAGAAAATAAAGGCGAATAATCACGAAGGAAGTTGGAATATTAATAGAACATTTTTTCGTTTGCAGATCATTTTTCCACCGGCACAACAGTCGGTCTTGGTTCCCTTACCCCGGAACAGAGAACGAATCAGTCGATATGTCCCAAAGATATTTGTACGAGAAAGCTCAGAAGAAACCCGTACATTTCAAGGCTTATACCACAGTTCCAATGTTCTTCCATTTTATTATAGTTCCTGTAATGTTCCTCTATTACTATTTGAGTTATTTCAAGTGCTTTAGAAAACTGTTAATCAATTTCCCACGTCTGATGACTCTAGGATATGTATCACAAAGAGGGCCTTCGCAAAAAACGAGGCAAGAGATGAAGTACAACTTCATTTTGAATGGGAAAGGCTGGGACTTAGGAGCGGATTTGAATACGAAACCGACTAAAACTATGTCAGTTAAGGTAAGAACATATTTCTTTCTTTATCATGTGGTTAGTGCCTGACCTGGGAGAATTACTATGACGTCTTAAAACACTATTGTTTCATTCTTATTCCAGAGTGAGAAAGAGACGGAGCTATACAGATCGTCTAGCTCCATCTCTTTCCCACTCTGGAATAAGAATGAAACAATAGTGTCATGGTAGGCCACCAGGTGTCAAAGTTTTTATGGCCTCTGACTTGGCTGTACAGGCCGTCGAGAAATATCTCAATAGCATTTTGGTTTCCTCACGATTTTTTCCTTCACCGAAGCAAGTGATAATTATGCACTAAGCATATGAATTCCTAAAATGAAAATAGGAGCCGTGACCCAAACGAAAAACATTGTCCGGCCTGCTTCCAAATGTGCTTGTTTTTTCTTGAATTTCAGTTACCTATCCATTTTGTATGATCCGTTTCCATAGACAAACCGTAACCGCTTTATAAATAATTAAAAAATCTTATGTACCCTTTTCCCAGGTATCTGGCAGTGATCCAGGTTACGACACAACAGCTGTTGCAATAATCATGTGTGCCATCACAATACTTAAAGAAAGCTCCAACATGCCCAAGTAAGTTACTTATTCTCAAAATGTTTGTAAAAAGGTTGGAATCCTATTTGTCTTCTTTTAAAACACTTTTTTTAATCAGAATCTAAACTATTCTAATGTAGGTATGTATTTCATAAAAGGGAACTAACTATACAGGGTGTAACGGAAAGGGTATAATACATACTTAAAGGTGTGCTGCAGACCATCAATCTGAACATGTTTCTCCATGGGACCAAGATCATACCTAATGGCGAAAAAAATATCAGCTGCCCCGTACATTTGGGTCGAATAGGTATTGAAATTTTGTATGGGGCGGCAGATAATATTTTCGCTATTACGATGTTTGTCCTATAGAAAAACATGTTCAGTTTGATGGTCTGTAGCACACCTTTAAGTATGTATATACACTTTCTGTTACACCCTGTATACATTAAAATACATCTGACTTGGAAAATACATAGTATATTCTTGTAATTCCATGGTGATTCAAACAAATGACTTTTTCTCATGGGGGTAGACAGAAAAACCACAGAACGCCATCTGCTACGATCCTTACATACTCGAATCCTTTCACCTCGTCTACATTCGTTCATCTGGTCATACACCTACAGTGTGACTGGTCATAAACCTACGGTGTACAGAAAATTAACTGTGGAACACCTAGGTGAACCAGGGGTACTAAAAGTTAACCGTGCGTGGAACACCTAAGTGGAACCACTTTGGTGTTCCACGGCTCAGACAGGGTTGCGAGTACCTGCTAAGCACGTCACCTTTCTGAAGAAGCTACAAAAAACATTCTAAAATAAAAATAATCATGCATCATTTTTTTTTTTTTTTTTTTTTAGAGTCAAGAGCAGACCCGTCGCAAATTAAAAAAAAAAATCTATGATAACATGTCCCGTTGGTCTAGTGTTATTTCTTAAGTTATTGAATTATCCACCAGAAATTTCACAGTAGCTTCATGTTATGTGTAATAAATTAGAATTAATTATATGATAAAATAGTATGTAATTTGAGCTATATCCGAATATAATTTAATACGTATGTATAGTTGTATAACGGCCAGAGATTAGAAAAATTCCGTGTTTCGCAATTTGAACAACTGACCTTGGAAATGAGCTAGTTTATTACGAAAAGTATTAAAGATCTTGAAAGTATTAAATATCTATGATGCAATGACACGTACCGACTTGCCCTTGCATTGCTAATTTTATAAAAACCAGTCCACTTGTGTACTTATTTCATAGGATAGAATGAAATCTCGTTAACTCGAGGCTAAGTATTACCTAACAGCCGCACGGGTCGATCTTTAAGGTTAAGCCGTGCTTGCCGATGTTGGTCCGTGGATGGGTTACCATAATTACATACTATAGCGGATAGTCGAATACTCCTTGGTCGCAAAGGCAAAGGTGTTCCGCCTCGGCGTTACTCGCCAGGCTAAGTAGCGTGTTTCTGAACGCGCCCATAGACGTAGAGTTTGTCTATGGTCGCACTGACCAATAGTGGCTAAGGTCATTTCAAGTACAAAGCTAACTGATCACTGATTGGTCAGTTTGAATATTGTTAAAACCAATCAGGTTCAAGGAGGCTTGACATAAAGGTTAGTAGAGTTAAGTAGAATAAGAAGAAATGGCGCGACTTGTGTGCAATCTGTTTAAGTGTTTAATTAAAGTTTTATCGTGTAACAAAGCTCTTTAACTGAACCTGACCCACCCCGACTACATTTTGGCGCTCAACGTGTGTTTTATGATATTTAAAACAAGGGGTCGGTGTCTTTGTGCGCGAATCGAACTTTTTCTCGTTGCGGGTTCTAGAAAAGTTTTCGGAATCACTTGATACGACCGACACTACAATCGACAGGGACTGCCGTTGTTAGCTGTTTTGCGTTTAGCTTCGATTATTTTGCTAGCTGAGTGAGCCACGAGCCGCTGGTTTCAAGATTTCACCAACGTGTTTGCAAAATGCCGCGAAGACGCAAGTCGTTACAAGCAGGCGACGAGTCAATTCTCGAAGAATCGGAGCCATCAAGCAATATTTCGATGACTCAAGAAGCGCTTACTTCATTGCTTACTACTCTTCAACAGTCGCAAGCCGAATTTTGCAATCAACTGTTACGTGAAGTACGTTCATCGACGCCGCACGTGTCGACCGATGCAAGTACATGTGCCGCCAACGCTGCAATGGGCGTCATGAGGTCTACAACAGCCAATTTCTCGAAGTGCACATCAAAGTTCAGCGGAAATTCAGAAGAATCCGTGGAAAACTTCATAGATGCAATAGAAGTTTATAAATCATGCCTAAATATAAGCGACGATAACGCGCTCTTAGGTACCTATGTCTATGCTGCTGACTTCATCGGCGGGAACATGGTGGCAAGGCGTCAAGGGTACAACGAAAACGTGGGATGAAGCCATCACGAGGTTACGAAGTGCCTACGGCGAACGCCGCCCACCGTTTCGTATTTACGTCGAGTTATTCCAGCCTACCCTATCACAAGGCAAAGAAAATACGGACTTGTTCATTGCTAAAGTCCGAGCCTTGTTAGCCAAGTTACCACAGGAAGACCTATCTGAACGGGTTGAGTTGGATATGGCATTCGGATTATTAGATCGCCGCATTCGGAAGCGAATCGACAGAGCCGAAGTTTCGACGTTCGACGAGTTGCTAAAGAAAGCACGAGCTGTAGAAGACTCGCTAAATGAGTCACGAGCTCAGAAACCGTCATCAAGCCGCGAAGAGCGCTCTGGCGCCGCCGCAGCCGAGCCTGCGCGCGCCTCCACGTCGAATCATTCTTCTCGCTCTTCCACCGCAGCCGTCGGTAGTCGTACGAGCGATTCAACGACGAAGAAGGCAGGGAATTCAAAGTTATTCTGTGTTTACTGTAAACGTAACGGTCACACAAAAGAAAAGTGTGAAAAGTTAGCAAACTGTGACAAAAATATCTCCAAAAGTGAAGACTCAAAAGACATTAAGTGTTACGGTTGTGGTGCCCCGAATGTAATAAAATCGAAGTGCGCGAAGTGTAGTAATACCGGGAAAAATAGTGAACATTCGGCGTTTTATTCCCTTAATTCGGCACCTGATTATAGTGCACCCACCGTCAGCGTTAAATCGAGTCGTACGCGCCTTTCGCGTGGCGGCAAACGCGACGAGACCAGCGCACCGCAACCGCCCACCCCGCCAATGCGAGGTAGCGTGATGTTTGCCGGCGGCAGGGCGAACGCGCCCGCTCCTTCGTGCGCCGAGTCTACGTCTTCTCAGAGTGTTGGAGGTAACCCCGCAAATGTTACTGGGGGTTCTGTTACTAATAAAAGTTCTTGTAGTTTATCTCATAACGTTAACGTCACTATGGATACTTACTATTCTGATAATAGTGTTCCTTATAGTAAATGTTTACATAAACAAATAGCTTGTAATTCACAGAGTTTATATTCTAATTTAAATGATCATTGTGGTTCACAAACGATGTCTTTCGTTAATGTTATTTCTATGCCTTTATATGATCGTTTTTGTATTGATAACAGAGTATGTAATACTTCTATGACTCCGAGTGGTCATTTTGAAAATTGTTTTTGTTGTGTAAATAAGGAAAATGTTTGTTTATGTACTGAAACGTGTGTTTGTGCCACTTGCGACCAGGGGGAGTTCGCGTCGCCGTCAAAGTCGAATAATGATAAAAGCGGTTTACGGTCGGTAGTGTTCAATGGTTGTCAATCATTATCTGGTAATTCCGAAGGATCAAAATCTAATGCTCGCGATTTTATGCCTAATTGCAGATCTGTTTGTGATTTTAAGCCATTTTATAACCACACCAACGACTCTCAACATATTTCCGAT
Source organism: Cerastis leucographa (assembly GCA_963082945.1). Taxonomy (NCBI): domain Eukaryota; kingdom Metazoa; phylum Arthropoda; class Insecta; order Lepidoptera; family Noctuidae; genus Cerastis; species Cerastis leucographa. Next base: position 8,764,383 of record OY720382.1, read on the forward strand.
TTTTCAAGTGGCCGCCCGGCCGTCAACATTTTTCCGTGGAAAACAGTGGCTGTCAACATTTTTCCGTAAATTCCAGTGGCTCTCAACATTTTTCCGAAAACACAAACGAAGTTAATTATTGTTTTAAAAATGTTGATTGTCAACAGTTGTGTGGAATTACCAGTGGTTCACAACATTTTTCCGGTAATCGTAATGAGGTTCAATCTTTTTGTCGGCCCGTACTAAAGATTAGTATTTTAAGTAAAAAAGGTACCGCGATGGTAGATTCGGCAGCTAAATGCTGTGTTGCTGGCCATACGCTATACGCTCTCCTAAAGGCCAAAGATTATCCTATGTCCTCGCGCATGGAGAATGTAAAACTCGCAGATGGTGAAAGTAGGTTATTGAATGTTCTAACTACCGAGGTAAATGTGACTCTTGAAGGTAGAACCAGGCTCGTCAGTTTTTTAATTTTTCCGGACGCGGACAGTAATGAAAGTCTTTTAGGTATAGATTTTTTGATTAATTTTAATATTAGTATCGATTTCGGTAATGCAAAATGGCAGTTTGCTGATAGCTCTGAGCAGTTCAATCTTCTTTTTGAAAAACCAGCACACCACGGTAAGAGTGTGACTATAAGTAGCGTACTTAGGGACGAGGAAGCGTCACAACTTAGCAACGAGCAGCGCGAGATTCTTGCCAAATTCCTGTCTGAAAATCAGGACGTTTTTGAATTAAGAGGCGAACCAACTACGTTTGCAGAGCACGTCATTGATACCGGTGACCACGCGCCTATCGCAGTCCCTCCGTATCGGTTAACTCCAGCTAAAAGAGAGGTTATGCAATCGGAAATAGAAAAGATGTTAGCTGATGATATAATAGAAGAGTGCGAATCAGCATGGGGTTCTCCCGCTTTGTTAGTGCCTAAGAAGAACGGTCAAGTTCGTTTTTGCGTAGATTACCGAAAGCTTAACGCAGTTACGAAAGCTGATGTGTATCCGATGCCGCTTATAGACGAATTAGTACAGTCTACGAAGCGCAATTGCATCATGAGTACTTTAGATATGCGTAGCGGATTTTGGAATGTGTCTGTCCGTGAATGTGACAGAGACAAAACGGCCTTTTTAACGCCTTTCGGTACTTACAGGTTCAAAAGGATGCCGTTTGGTCTGAAAAATGCTCCGTCCACCTTCCAGCGTCTCATAGATAAGCTGCGCACTGGCGCCTCACTTAAGAATGTGACACTATTAGCTTATCAAGACGATTTGCTCGTTATATCAGAGAGTTTCGATCAGCATTTGGCTGATTTACGTGCAGTTTTTGAGAGGTTGCGTATGTTTAATTTACGCGCCAACCGTGATAAGTGTGTTTTCGCTCGTGAAGAAGTGAAATATTTGGGCCACGTCATTACTCAGGATGGGGTTTCGCCTGATCATGACAAAGTTCGCGCAGTGGCGGACATGAAGGCACCAAGCACTCTACGGCATCTCAAAACTTTTCTTCAGACCTGTTCGTGGTTTAGAAAGTTCATTTTGAACTTTTCAGAGGTTGCTGAACCTTTAACACGTCTTTTGAAGAAGAATCAGACTTGGGTATGGGGCCCTGAGCAAAATCAGGCGTTTCAGGAGCTAAAAAAACGTTTAACGTCTGCGCCCATACTTGTCCAAGCTAATTACTCCAAACCATTTGTCTTGCGTACAGATGCGAGTAGTTACGCTCTCGGTGCAGTTCTGCTGCAAGGTGAGGGAAAGGAAGAAAGGCCTATTGAATATGCAAGCCGCCTTTTAAACCCAGCCGAGCGTAATTATAGCACTACCGAGAGGGAAGCTCTTGCGGTAGTGTGGTCAGTTGATCGGTTCAGAGGTTATATTGAAGGTCAACAAGTTATTATAGGTAGTGACCATCAGCCTCTGAAATGGTTGTTGAGTTTGAAGTCGCCGTCTGGTAGATTAGTTCGGTGGGCACTAAAGTTACAGGAGTTCAATATTCAGTTCGAATACACTCCAGGCAGAGCCAACGTTGTCGCCGATACGTTAAGTCGTCCTACATGCGAAAAAGACAATAAAGGTCAGTGTGGTATTTGTTCAGTCATTGTTGACTTACCCACTAGAACTCCCGCTGATCTGCGACATGCTCAATTAGATGACCCAGAATTAAAGAAAATAATCAGTGGTCTTGAAAGTAATGACGCATTAGAAGAAAAACGCTGGTCTGAGCGAGGTTACTTTATGCAGCAAGGAGTTCTTTATAGGTACAATCCTGATGTCGATGTTGAGGAACCACAGCTTGTAGTTCCTGTGAGTTTACGACTCGACATTTTGAAGGAATGCCATGACACTTCTATTGCTGGGCATCAAGGTATTGATAGAACCTTACACAAGCTGTCACAGCGGTTTTTCTTCCCTGGAATGAGACGTTTTGTCGCCGACTTCATCAAGTCTTGCGCGACGTGCCAGCGCTACAAGTCGTCGAACTTGAAGCCTTCAGGCCTTTTACAGACCCCAGTTTTACATCAAAGGGGAGAGGTCTTGGCGATCGACTTGTTTGGCCCGCTCCCTCCTGGAGAGCAGGGGGAGAAATACGTTTTATTAGTCGAGGATACAGCTACTCGGTGGGTCGAGCTTTTTGCTCTTGTTGATGCCACTTCAGAAGCCTGTGCCCGTACACTAATCGAGGAGTACTTCCTCAGGTATGGCTTGCCGCGCCGTATTGTCTCGGACAACGGGGTACAATTTGTCTCAGCCGTTATGCAACAGTGCATGTTTATTTTGGGAATTAAACAGGATTTGTTACCTTTATATCATCCGGAGGCAAACCCGGCCGAACGGAAGAATAGAGATCTTAAGGTACAGCTGGCTCAGTTGGTCGACACTGAACATTCTTCTTGGCCGAAACATTTACCATCGGTTCGTTTTTCAATGAATTCGGCTTTGTGTCATACAACAGGTGTTTCACCTGCTTTTCTGACCTTCGCTAGAGATCTCCGTTCACCCATTGACGTTCACTTTGACATTAGGGCTGTCTTACAGAAAGATAATTTTGTTCCACAAATCACACCTTACCTTAAGAAGTTTGTAGACTCTTTAGTTTCCATTAGGGATAAGGTAGAGAAAGAACAGGACAGACGTAAAGACTATGCTGACAAGGGTCGTAAACCTGAAGAATTTAATGTCGGTGATCAGGTTTTGGTAAAGTCGCACGTATTGAGCAATGCTGGTAAAGGATTGTCGGCTAAGTTTGTGCCAAAAAGGGATGGTCCTTACACGGTCCTTAAAAAAGCTAGTCCTACTAGTTATTTAGTTTGTGAACTTAATGCTCCCGACAATGTCTTAGGTAGGTTCCACGCGTCCCAACTCACGAGATTTGTCAATAGAGATGACGCGTCTCCTCTTCCGATTATGCCAAAGCGTAACCGAGGCCGACCTCGTCATATTCAGCCTGTTTCTGACGTTCTTGAGCGGGTTCCTGAACGAGGACGCTTTCATGAACCCGAGGGGGAGTGTATAGCGGATAGTCGAATACTCCTTGGTCGCAAAGGCAAAGGTGTTCCGCCTCGGCGTTACTCGCCAGGCTAAGTAGCGTGTTTCTGAACGCGCCCATAGACGTAGAGTTTGTCTATGGTCGCACTGACCAATAGTGGCTAAGGTCATTTCAAGTACAAAGCTAACTGATCACTGATTGGTCAGTTTGAATATTGTTAAAACCAATCAGGTTCAAGGAGGCTTGACATAAAGGTTAGTAGAGTTAAGTAGAATAAGAAGAAATGGCGCGACTTGTGTGCAATCTGTTTAAGTGTTTAATTAAAGTTTTATCGTGTAACAAAGCTCTTTAACTGAACCTGACCCACCCCGACTACAATACCGAGTTTCCTCCGTGCCTCGGAAAGCACGTTAAGCCGTTGGTCCTGGCTGTCATGCCAGTCCCCACTAACCCGTCCCATATTCGTCCAGACCCTGAAAGTCTTAACTAGCTACTTAAACTGACATAGCTGATAATGTTTCACTTACGCTAACTTTTATTTTTCAGGGTGGGAGTGATCATGCCCGGAGCAGCGTTCTACAGAACCGACATAGTTGATAGATTGATGCACGAAGGTTACACTTACGAAGTGATAGGGAATAAAGTTGTATAGTAAATAATGACCTACTAAAATAAAAATAAGGATTTGTAAATAAATAAAATTTAAACTAAATGCTGCGTCTGCGACCCTCAAGCGGCGCTAATACTTACTGTAACTTTATTGGTAGCTCTAAAGGTTTAACTTCACGTGACCGGAAGGTTGGCACCTTTTTAGGCCAAAGAATTAGCACAACCATCCAACGCGGCAATGCTACCAGTCTTTTGGGCCTCTGACCAGGTTCCCGGATGACAGCGATGCGGAAGACTAGGTACTTTGACGCCTATTATAGTGACCTCTTGTTGTCATTTCACATATTTGTACTTAGTCTTAGTGCCTAATTTAGTCTCTTTTTTGTAAAAATTTGTAGATATTTTTTATTTTAGACGAGCAGTGTCGAAATGAGTGGGATTGGGTTAGCCACATCGGAATCACACCTCTTCGCAATGAACACAAGTTACCCGACAGTAATATTGACTTAAAAAAAGAGAAATAGCGTTGTAGCAGTCCGTTGAAACAAACTAAACTATACTAAGCTGAACACATGACAATAGACTGGATTTTTTATGGTCCAATAGTAGGTATTTATTAAAAGTGTTTTGAAAATCCTAGCCTAGATTTTTGTCTCTGGGTTACATCTGAAGAGATTTTGAATACGGTAGCCATGATAAGTTTCAAATTAATTACGAATACCCTTAGGTGAAGGAGGTTAGATAGAATAAAAATGTGATTTTAAAGCCCGAAATTGCAGTCAAAACTGCTGATCTTTCGTTTCGGGGAGACTCGAAGTGGTGATAGTAACCTAGTTAATAAATAAATATTTAATAAGTAAAAACCTAGGTACCTAGGTAATTTCCTGAATATGAAGATTCATTAATTAAAATAATTTCACCGAACTTTGGTTTTTAACCGACCTCATAAGAGGTGGTTCTGTTGCCATGTATGTATCTATGTCACAGATACATTTATATAGGCAAAACACACACTGCTTGGCACTACGCTGCGGGGTGCGTGGAGAAAGTGCCACACGTGCGGGTGCCGGAGTGCAGATCTGCATCATCATGCAGATTTCACCGCACAAAACTGAGTGCGTTTTCTGTGTGTTGCACTACGCGTGTTTTTATATAAACACAGACACTTGCAAATAACGTAAGAACACGCACTGCCGCGCTACGCTGCGTGATGCGGTGCAGTGTGCGAATCGCCTTATGATATCTATGATGATTTTTCACTTACAATCTTTGTTAATTTATAATTATTTAGTAAAATACTACGTAATGGCGAGTACTGAATAAAATATAATTATAAACATTAATTTGTCATTTTTTTATCCATTCCATGTAATGGGGGGGTGAGCCTATAGCAATTAACCGGTTACAAATTCAGACTCCATGACTGCTACTGAGTAAGTATAATCTAGCTTAGAAATTAAATAAAGACACTAAGGACAGCTCTCTATAAAAATGTTGCAAAGTACCCATTTTTAGGAACTGATGATACTTGAAAGATTCCGCTAAAATCTCGTTAATTTTAGAAAGGCAGACAATGTATTAAAACATGATTTAAAATATGTATAAAGATTGACGTTTGATATCCCGCCATTAGTTCCTGAAGAACTGCCTCTGTAGCGCTTACATCCCATGTGTCTGTATGTGGCATCGTAGCTCCTGTACGGATGAACCGATTTCGAGAAAGTTGGTTTTAAGAAAATCTGCTCAGCTGTTCGAAGATCATCACCTCTTTTCTAGTTGATGAAGGGATATAAACAACTTCCATAGGTCTGGTCGATTCGAAATTTGAAATCTGATCACTTGTCACCATGGACATCGCCAGGATCTGGCTCGGTGGGCTGTCCGCCACTCTCCCTAAAGGATCAGGTTTTGTTTTTAACTTATAACTTTCCCTGTGTTCGTTAATTGGTGAGAAGAGGCGCAACACCGAGAAAAGTAGAAGGACTGGGAAAGGTCTTTGCCCTAGAGTGGGACAGTCGAGGCAAAGAAAATATAATATTAGTTTAACAACTTCATGTAATTTGAAGGTAATCTTTAAAGGATTAAGTCATTGAACGCCTTCACGTGGTTACCATAATGAAGGTGCTTACCATTTGCTTGCTAAATATCCCTATTATACGCATAATTTATTAAATAATACTTTAGTTGCCTCTTTTGTCGACTTATTATTTAAAACTAATTCTTTTAAACTTTCTAGTCTTTGCTTAAAAATATAAAAGTTTCTTCATTTAGTTGATTGCTGAAATACGTACTACTTCTAGAGTTCTAGAGAGAGAAAAAAAATGATGACTAATAATATTCGAAATTGAAAAAGATTTGAATTTCCCGCTAGGATTTAATTCCTACAGAATTGTCAATATGGCGCTGGTGAAGCGTAATTCCCAGTGGGAAAATATACTCCGGTAGCGATAAACAATAATGTGTGGTGGCGATTTCGTAACAATTATCATATTATACTCTCAGAATATATCTGGCAGAGGTTATTAAGTTATTCTATTTTTTGTTGTACTGTGTAAACGTGGTGTCTTCTTACATTTTAAAATTGAGACGTTAATTATTTGGTGCCGAAGAATAAAGCTACAAAGTTAAAAAGTCGCTGTAAAACTCAACTGTGTGGTAACTGGTAAGTGAGCTTCTTATTAGGTAGATAGGTGCCTACCATTCATAAAATTGACATCGTCGTACTTGGTACCCAAGTACCTACCTACCTGCCTATTGTGGCGTGCATTCAGCTGAATATTGTGTTATTAGTGCGTTATTATTCTAAGGTTATAAGTTTTGCTAAAACAACTTTGTCTCTTTTAATTCTCAGGAAATCTATTGGTTAAACCCAATATTATAACCCTTATTTATGAGATCATTGCTTTCGGGGACGGCTGCCGATCTCACTGAAAACCAACTAGCCCAACTACACGGCCACTAGCTTTTTTAATCTAACCTAAAATGGGATGCCGATCCAGCAAAACCAGCCAGAGTTCAGGCAAAGGTAGGTGTTGCTACTTTTTGCTAGATAAAACTGTAGTCCTGTAGATATTATTATGTTTGGGTGGTTTAATTTTTGAGTTAAAAATTAAATTTTGTGTTGAGTGTAAAATTTTTGAGTAGGTACGTGTGCAGGCACCTTCCGAACTATGCAACTTTCGGCTAATTTGTATGTACTTATGTGCAAGTGTTATAAAGTTCCATCTTTTTGCTGAGCTATTGTGATTGAAATTTTGCTCGTAAGATTATCTTTCATTCATCGTCCAGTAGGTACATTTCTCTGTGGAATGCGATTCCCCAGCCGGCCTAGCATGACCGCCGTAGAAACGGGCTATGTCTACAGAAGAATCGACAAATTCACAATATTTCTATCGTCCCAAGCATGGCGATATTCAGAATGTAGAAAAGAAATGTTTCTTTTCTTCAGTCGACACAAGTCTATAAAGTCGAGCATGACGACCATATTTTCTCTTCTTTTGACATTTGGGGGTAGAAACATTACTTCTGACAAATGTCAAGTCTAGTCTTACTAAAAACTAAATACGAGAAATACGTTTCGTGGTTGCGTTGAGTTACGTTCAAAAGGTTGAAATGTTATGTAAAATATTTAGGTTTAATTTCGCGAAAAAGATCCAGGCCTGGATCCAGGATGCAGCAACACCATCCCGCCCACGAAAAATGAAAAACTCGTGCAATTGGCAACTTTTTTTTGTTAACTAAACGTAATAATATTTAGGGAATATAAACATCACGTGATACGTCCCCGTTGCTATGGAAAGAATTTCTGTCTATGTCTTCGTAGAAACGCGAGTCGACGGGGCGCGCCATGCTCGGCCAGAAGAAAACTAAATGTCAAGTTGTATAGAAAAGATTTCTTGTCGTTTCTTGGTAGAATAGAGATAGAACGGTCATGCTAGGGGGGCAGGATGGCAATCAATCGTTTATCTTTTAAAATTAAATTTCTCGATACTTATGGCAAAAGCTAGCAGTAAGGTCATTTTCCCCATTGTTGTGTTTTTATTCTATTATATTCGTATCATGTTATTTTACATTTATATATATATTTTGATATACATAGGTAAATTTATAGTACCTAAGTATTTTAAATATCCTTGTAGTATCTTACTATTCATTTAAAATTATTTTCAGATAATATACACCTACCACTGTTTGTCTCTGCATCCCCCAAAGGTTGACTAATAGAAAATGTTTATGACATTAAGTCCGCCTCTGTACTTTGTGTTCGAAGTGTTCAATAGACAAATATAGATCATTGGTTAAACGTATCTAATTAATACTTAGCTCATAATTTATGTATTTAGAATGTAATTTAACAAACAAAATAAAAAGAACGAAGACACGAACCATACAAGGCAACTGATATTATAATACAAGCAAGCAGTTCTAAAACTAGTACCTATTGCCTTCATTCAGATAGCTTTTTTTTTCAATTTTTACAGGATCCATTCTCCTATTGTCCCAATATTGACCTGCAGTATGTATGTTTTCAGGTAAATGGACTGCAAAAATAATGGAAAAACCTACAAATATTCTACAAAAGGGTATAGACTTTCTGAAGAAAGCTGTAGATGAGGACAAAAAAAATAATTATGAAGAGGCTTTACGATTTTATGTGAAAGGTGTATTGGTCTTACTTTATGTTGCCAAACATAGGACTCAATCTCAAAAATCGGAACACCTTATAAAACAAAAGTGTGTAAACTATATTGCAAGAATTAAAATGCTTCAAGATTACCTTAATCAGATTTCTGGTGAGGAAGAAGTCTTCTTTGCATTGGAAATGCTGTCAGACAGTCATTTTTTAAATGTATTAGCGGACTTAATTTATTATATGTGTGGAAATAAATCTGAATCGGAATCTGAATCCGATGTCAAGAAGCTAATACAAATAAAAAATTAAATACGCCGTAATTTTTATCAAACAATAACGCATACTTTGTTATAACCTTACCTTGCCTTCTATATTCAGTTGTTATTTAAATAGAATCCTTTTCGTTTTCGGTTCCTTTGCTTCAGCAAAAAAAAAAAACAAGTGTTGTCAAGAACAAAAATAAAGATATGCAATTTTTTGCACACAATATTAACAAAGTCGTTTTATTTTTGACTTTCATCATTTCGTTATGTAAAAATACTTACGTATTTTATTGTGTTATTTGAGATGTCTGCTAACAATATCTATATCAAATCCAAGTCTAAGCTGACTTAATTTCAGACAACAGATTTTTTTATTGTGGCAATGCAGGATAATATGTCATTTTATGTGACTAACAGCGATTTGCGTTTATTAGTATTTTACTTTTTCGTAGCAGTTTATGTGGTTCTAAAAGGATAAAACACGAGTATTGAATAAAAATAAGCATTATTACACTACCGTGGATGGTAAGCCAATATTTTATTGTTTACAAATGAGCTGAAATACCTGAATTCCATGGCCGTTTGGTCCGTGATCTCATTTGGCTACCGAATTCGTCATTGGGCAAAGCCAAATAGACACATTAATGACCAGCAAGACTAAATTGGTTAATATTCTTACTTAACAAGGTTTTTCTTCTCGTAGAGTAATTCAATGTTTCGTTAAAATTAAAAATTAGGACAGGTTGTTTAAACATACTGAAGTAAAATCGTATTTTTTCCTCCTTGTTGTCATTAGGCGTGCTCTCACACTTACGAGGGGACACAATAGGAACCATCTTTGTGTGTATGATCTATAATATAATTTGCGAGTCTAATATGCATCTGATGATTAATTATATGCTACTACTGGGTAAATTGAAAGGCTGTCTTTGGCCATTGCTCTGCCACTATGGCTAAAAATATATTTCAACAAAAGCCAGACAGCAAAGACAGTCCTGTTGAACAACAAACAGTCAATATTGTGTTTGCTTGGTGCTTTTTGCATTTGGAATAACTTGTTTTCAATTTTTCTGACATGGACTTCTGTTTATGTGTGAAGTCATTATGTTCAAGTTCTAGCCCAAGTCTTTACTTTCGTTTTAGCTTTTTTTTTTTTTGAACTTGCATACATTAATTTTCACTTAACTGTAGCTGCTATCAAACAAACAAAATGTACTGTGTTATATTATACACTGTGAAAATCACCTCATCATGATGCCGTCAACCAAGCATTCTGTACATGAAACTAAGTAACTTTACACAAAAATTATTGCTGGGAAATGACTTTTTTTGGGAGGTGTAAAATCATGTTTTGTGGTAGAACTCAATGTAACGCACTCAAAACATTGTGCTGATGGACGGATTGAATAGTATGGGGGTCGTGAAGGTGATCAAAGTAAAAATCTTACATTAAAAACTTGTATTTAAAAACATACTTGTCAAAAAGCTGGAACTTTGACCCCTAATATTTCCGTAATTAGAAGGTTCCCAGGTATGGTGTAGAACAAAAAAATGATCGCAATGACAGGGAGAACCAGTGCCTTTTGGCTTTGTTAAGAGGTGTTTTACACCCTTTATTAAGTTAAAAATAATATTCAAAACATTACTTCAGACTGGAAAAATAAACATTGTTCGTAGAAGTAAATATATCATCACATACAAAAAAGTATAGTTATTTATTGGAACATCATCATCAGCCTATAATTTTCCCACTGCTGGGACACAGGCCTCCTCTCTATGAGAGGGACTGTAATCCACCACGCGAGCCCAGTGCGGTTTGGTAGATGTCACATGTCTTCGAATTTTTTCCTTCATCGTTTTTGAGGGCAGCGGTGATGAAATAAATTACACAAAGTAATGCGCCTTCCTTGGTTTGAACCCACGGCTTACTGCTCGTAGGTCGGGGCTGCCCCCACTGGGCCGCCGCTGCTCTCTTCTATTGGAACATATGTGTGTCTTAAGAATATGCTTCTGTCTCAATTGCTTAGAGCAAATATAATTAAACTGCAGACAAATAGGCAGTCTATTTGTTTTAATCTTTATCTTCATCATTATTCTTCATCATTATCTTCCTGGTCTTGTCCCATGTTACTTGGGGTTAGTGCAATACATTTTATTCCATTCTCCACTGTCTGTCATGCTATTTGCTGCTTTTCCTTTCATATCATTCCTCATTCAATCCATCCATTGTTTCTTTGGCATTTGTATCCATCCATCAGAATAAGCATTTGTATTCATCACTCTTTTAGTCACATGTAATTCACCCCTCCTCTTCACATGTCAATTCAATACCTAAACAAACAATTCCATTTCTTACTTTATTCATAACTTATACTCATTTCTTACTTTATTCATTCTTTCCACTCCACACATCCACCTTTACATTCTTTATATCTCCACTACATGCAGTCTTTTTTTCATCCGTCTTCTTCAACTGAAATTGTAGGACCATTCTGTACCAAAATTTATAATTTTTTTAGAGCTTTTAGAAAATATACCAAACTTTAAAAAAAAAAAAAAACATGTTTACTTGAGTTTTGCTCTGGTAAAAACTGAAGTAATACTAACATGTATTTCAAATGACAAAATAATATGACATTAACATGTACTCATAATTGATTTCAGGTAAACGTTTGGTAAAAGAGAATGGCATCATCCAATACTTTGCAAAAGGCTATTGACCTTGTCACAAAAGCTACAGAGGAAGACAAGAATAAGAACTATGAAGAAGCTTTACGTCTATATGAGCATGGTGTAGAGTACTTTCTTCATGCTGTCAAATACGAAGCTCAAGGTGAACGTGCTAAAGAAAGCATAAGAGCAAAGTGTCTACAGTACCTTGATAGGGCAGAAAAACTCAAGGAGTACCTGAAAAAGGATACTAAAAAGAAACCTGTCAAGGCCGGAGAATCCAACTCCAAGACTGATGACAAAAAGAGCGACAGTGACAGTGATTCTGATAATCCTGAAAAGAAAAAGCTTCAAGGACAACTTGAAGGGGCTATTGTGGTAGAAAAACCCCATGTTAAGTGGAGTGATGTTGCAGGTTTAGAGGCAGCTAAAGAAGCTTTGAAGGAAGCTGTCATCCTCCCGATCAAATTCCCTCATCTCTTCACAGGCAAAAGAATACCTTGGAAGGGAATCTTACTTTTTGGACCACCTGGTACTGGTAAATCATACTTAGCAAAAGCAGTTGCTACTGAAGCAAACAACTCGACATTTTTCTCAGTTTCATCTTCTGATCTTGTTTCTAAGTGGCTTGGTGAATCTGAGAAGCTGGTAAAGAATCTTTTTGAACTGGCTCGCCAACACAAACCAAGTATCATATTCATTGATGAAATTGATTCTCTATGTTCATCTCGTTCTGACAATGAGTCTGAATCAGCTAGACGAATTAAAACCGAATTTCTTGTACAGATGCAAGGTGTAGGCAATGATATGGATGGTATTTTAGTTCTCGGCGCTACAAATATCCCGTGGGTGCTCGACTCTGCTATCAGAAGACGTTTTGAGAAGCGTATCTATATCGCCCTACCAGAAGAACATGCGCGTTTGGACATGTTTAAACTGCATATGGGTAACACAAGACATCAACTTACTGAGCAGGATTTGAAAGTGCTAGCTGCTAAAACCGAAGGATACTCAGGTGCTGATTTATGTATTGTAGTACGAGACGCATTGATGCAGCCTGTGCGTAAAGTGCAGTCCGCCACACACTTCAAGAAAGTATCTGGTCCTAGCCCAGTAGACCCTAATGTTATTGTCAATGATCTTTTAACTCCGTGTTCCCCTGGTGACCCAGGTGCTATGGAAATGACTTGGATGGATGTCCCTAGTGATAAATTGAATGAACCTGCAGTTACAATGTCTGACATGCTTCGGTCCCTCGCTATATCGAAACCTACTGTAAATGATGACGATATGGTCAGGCTTAGGAAGTTCATGGCAGATTTTGGTCAGGAAGGATAGATTTGATGCATTTTACTTATTTGAAGATGTAAGATTTTATTGGCTGTATTTACTGGAGTTTAATCACAGTGCCTAATGTGTTGCAAATGTAGTCTTTTTATTTTTATAAAATTTTCAACTTAGATTAGACCACACAATGTGTATGGCTGTATACATTTTCACAATTTATTGTTAGTTGGTAATTTTATCACATCCTCAGCTTGTAATTACATTTGACTGTGATTGCCGGCAGTTTAAATGTCTAGTGTGTTACAGCTTTAAGAATTTCTGTCAACAATAATCTCTGATAGTGTTCAATGCTTTAATAATAAAATTATGCCTTTACTGTATTTCACGCAATGAATTTGTCTACATTACAAGGTAATTTTAAAGAAATTTGTAAAGAGTTAAAATGTTTTGGCGGAGGCAGATTACAGAAATGTTTTTGGCTTTGTTAGCGAAGTGGCGCAGACTGCCTTGCATAGTAAATTGTTTTTTGATTAGGAAACTAACTCCCTTCTTCACATATTGCTTCTTTGCACCCATATTTTCTATTTAATTGATGTTCAATAGTTACAAAACACGCTACTTAATAAGCTATGTTAAGTATGTTTAGCTAGCATAATATTATAATGTTGCTTTCTACAGAGTTAGTATTTTAACAAAGTATATTTCTGTAAATTATGGACTGTTTTCTAATGTGAAAGGCTTAATATACCCCAATTTTATTAGAAAATACTAATGTTTAAACTATGGCAGTATTCTAGGTTGTTCACTTGAGTTAACTTTGCAACATATTTTTTAGGCAACAGGGTTCAAAACAGTTTAGAAGCACATCGTAGATAATTTCGATTGAAAAGTAACTATGTATTTCATCATTGTGATATTGGCTCGCATTTTATAATTGTTGTCTTCTTTGAATTCTGTACATAAAAGAGCATCTTCCACGTATTTATAAATAGTTTCATTTATAAAAAAAAATAGTTACAATATTTTTGCACATTATTATTAACTTAGTTTTTATTTTTTCGCATTCTATCGTAATTTACCTTTAATTTTGGTCGTATTTAGTGTAAACGTTATGTTCGTTCATTCTTATGTATATTGTTAAAAATAAGTGATTACATATTATAATGGTCTACATATAATATTGTGTTTATTATTTCGACTGTTGAGAGCATAATAAAACGGCATATTACAAATGTATCTTTATTTACATTTACACTAAGTATAATTTGAATTGACACTATCACGATATCTTAACACAAACAATGTTGAGCGTTATCATTATTATTAAACTGAAAGATTTGTTCCACCTTGAAGAGTTTATTTCTGAAAAAAAAAAAGTTGGTTAACATGATAGCAAAATGGGTATTTCAGCTTCCAGCTTCCTTAATTTATGGGTAATAGTATGATGAAACATAACATAGCTTCGTAACAAAGCATAACATAAAATTGTTGTATTGAGGCTTCGGCGCCACTATTGCCTATAACCATTAACAACTCAATGATGAAACTACTGATGTTTATTTTAATTAATCACTAGTTTAAGTAAGTTAGTTATGCAATGTTGGTATGTTGCTAGCATCCTGGCTGTTGTCTTCAAGGGTAAGCAGCATTTGCCAAGGTTGGTCCGAGGATGAGTGATCATTCACTACATACTGAATTTCCTCCGTGGCTTGGAAAGCACATTAAGAGGTTGGTCAGTGATGTCATTGGTAGTTCTTTGACAGTCGTTACATACAGGTAGGTAATCCGTGTGGCCCGAAAGTTTGAGATGATGATTAACCCAGAAATAATACTTTCTGAGATCAATCTCAGAAAGTATTATCTGTAAAGTATTGTCTGGATTGATGGCCCAATTAAGTTATTTAATCATAACAGTTTTAACTCACGTTTAAGAAATTCATGGCCCTTTGCTTTAACTTTTTACTATTTAACTAATTTTCCTGTAGGTAAGTCTTATTTCGTTTCGCAAGAATTTGAAAAATGGGCCCTCAAACCAGATGCACATCTCAGCAATACCTAACCCCTCTTTCTCTTTGTAAGCGATATCAAGAAATGCAGGGTACTGAGTTTACAGAGATCGTCATCATCATCATCATCTGCCTAGCCTTTTCTCAACCATGTTAGGGTAGGCTTCCATTCTAACCGGACGCAGCTGAATTATCAGTATTTTACATAGAGCGATTGCCTATCCGAGTTCCACAACGCGGATAGTGGGGAATACGATACTCACCCCTTGTGAGACTTGCCAGAGTTTGGGTCACTGACTACCTGTAACGACTCAAACATCTACAAATGACAGCCATGACCAACGGTTATCAGAGGAGCTAGTGGCTAAATAATAACAGCCGCACGGGTCGATCTTTAAGGTTAAGCCGTGCTTGCAGAGGTTGGTCCGTTGATGGGTCACCATAATTACGTAACGAGTTTCCTTCGTGCCTCGGAAAGCACGTTAAGCCATAGCCAGCAATAGCATAACGTGCTCACCGAGGCACGAAGGAAATTCAGTATGAAATAGATGGTCACACATCTATTGACCGACCTTGGCAAGCATTGCTTATCCTTGAAGATCGCCTCGTGTGGCTCTTATTATTGAGCCACGAGCTCCTGATAGTACAGCGATAAGTTACACTTTTTACCTATAGTGACAGTGCGTTCCCTCCTATGCGTTCCTATAGTGGCTACGCATTTGAGTTTCATACGTGGCTTGGTGGGAGCTCTTAGGCCGAGGGTGGACACCAGTAGACCCTGTTGCGCAGGCTTTGCCCCAAATGCGATCAGCCAGGATCTGTCTGTAATCTGAAAAAATAAGAAAACTGGGAATAATAAAGGGTGTAAAACACCTCTTAACGAAGCCGAAAGGCACTGGTTCTCCCTTTCATTGCGATCATTTTTTTGTTCTACACCATGCCTGGGAACCTTCTAGTTACGGAGATATTAGGGGTCGAAGTTCCAACTTTTTGACAAGTATTTTTTTGAATACAAGTTTTTAATGTAAAATTTTTACTTTGAACACCTCCACGACCCCCGTACTATTCAATCCGTCCATCAGCACAATGTTTTGAGTGCGTTACATTGAGTTCTACCACAACACATGATTTTACACCCCCCTAAAAAACGCCGTTTTCCAGCAATAATTTTTGCGTAAAGTTACTTAGTTTCATGTACAGAATGCTTGATTGAGGGCTTCGTGATGAGGTGATTTACGCGGTGTATACCTACAGGTATTTGTTACATTCACATAATAAACGTAGGTACATGGGCCTTTATTAAACGCCAAATGATAGGTGCATGGTTCAGATTAGATCTTTTCGTATGGAGAAGGCCTGACAATAACTTGATAGAAGGAGGTGTTTTTCAATTCAGATGTTTAGATTGCGGAGCCACTTTTACATTTAACTTTGGATAATTTACTACAAATTTCAGAATTTGGCCTACAAAACTATTTGCTTTCTTACTAAATAAGGGGGTGAGTTATCTTATAAAATCAGAAATGGCTCCATAAGGTCACTATATGATACGTTACATTAAACCAAGGTAGAAGGTGCACAAACCTATAATCCGCTGTTCAATTTACAAGCAGGATATAGACCATTGACTTATACACGTTTCTAAAATTTAAGCAATTGTGTACTTAAATGCACATGAGTACGTATTATTACCTACCTTTTGACCATCAATGAGCCACTGAAGGTCGGGCGCAGGAAACGACTTGGCTGAAGAGCAGTTCACGTCCAGAGGTTCTTTTAGTTGATACGCTCGCTCGTGGCCCGTGATTCGTGGAGTTTCGCGAGGGAAATCTGTAAATAAAAATGTATTTTTTTTGCACTTTACGGGTTGTTTTTTTGTTTCGTGAGTCCGTCTGATTAACGTAAAAATACCTCGATCAGCTTGGTGCTGTAACATTAAAAAATGTCATTGGTGTGGAGTAGGTAGGTAGGTACCTACTTCAATTATATATTCGATGAATCGAAAAGTGAATTTTGTTAGAATTAAAATGCATTGTTTGTGCTTAGATAAACAGGCGCATGAAATAAAATGTGTTTCCGTGTAAGTTTCGTGTTTTTATGAGATCCCATTCAATTTTAAAGAGGTGAAACGTTCAAGAGAGGAATTGATTTTAAACAATATGTAAGTATTGAATTTGATGTCTGCAAGTCTATTTCGATACCTAGCTTTGGTATAGAAAAAATCTTGGAAAATCTCAATATAAACCAGCTTCCTATGAGAATTAATTATATTATACCTACTGGTAGGTAGTTTGAAATCTATCGACCCGTATCTTTGTCTAGACTGTAAATCCCTCACGCTGCATAGTTCAAAGCTTTTTGAACCGCGCTTTCTCGAACGTGATGTGTATGTATAGGCGAGGGAACTGAGAGGAACAGGTGAACTTGAGTACAGTCACGAGCACATACCTAAAGGGTGTAAAACACCTCTTAACGAAGCCGAAAGGTACTGGTTCTCCCTGTCATTGCGATCATTTTTTTGTTCTACACCATACCTGGGAACCTTCTAGTTACGGAGATATTAGGGGTCAAAGTTCCAACTTTTTGACAAGTGTTTTTTTAAATACAAGATTTTTACTTTAAACACCTCCACGACCCCCGTACTATTCAATCCGTCCATCAGCACAATGTTTTGAGTGCGTTACATTGAGTTCTACCACAAAACATGATTTTACAGCCCCCAAAAAAAAGTCGTTTTCCAGGAATAATTTTTACGTAAAGTTACTTAGTTTCATGTACAGAATGCTTGGTTGACGGCTTCGTGATGAGGTGATTTACACCGTGTATATAAATAGGTACCTACTCACATCTGCCTAGGTTTTGCCGAATTACCTATGTTGCTATGTTGGAGTCGGCTCCTAACCCTCTCACATTCTAATCTAACCGGATACAGCTGAATACGAGTACTTTACATAAAGCCAGTATTTGGCCAGTATTTTACTGCAGTGAATGGGTTGTCGAGGTCAGATAGGTAGGCAGTCTATCTGACCTCCACAACCACAAGGTTGTGTAAACGTTCTGTGTGTTGTCAGACTTTCAGCTTCAGACTGCCTGTAAAGACTGTCAAAAATATGACATGGATCATGAATCAGTTTTCATCTTTTTTTCATATTACCGCGAAGTGAAAATTACAACTTTACTTACAGTAGACTTCCATGAAAGCTTCGGCTTGCGCTGAGTGGAAAGAGGGGGCTTCCTCTGACACCTCACATCGGTACAGCCCTCGAGATTTGAGCGTCAGTTCCCGAAGGTGGACGCGACGTGCTGTTGATTTCTCCAACTGGAAAGATGTGGCTACTGTTTTAAATAAGCTCCAGGGGGCTTCCTGGAATGGAAAGTGTTGACACCCTCCGTTTGAGGCGTTTCTGATATGTGGGGGCGAGCTCATTGTCACTAACCGGGATCAGTTACAGACGCCTGGCTGTCACTGACTGGTTGGCTTGTTGTGTGCTGTTACTGCTGATCTCCTGCTTTATCAGACCGGGTACGTGGTTCTTGACCACAAGATCGACAAAGAAGTTAGCCGTGCTTCGGTTTTCGTGACAAATAAGGAATAGGGAAGACTTGTAGCCGCTGCATTAGTTTTCCGATAGAATTTAGAACGAATGACGTAGGTAATAATTAAGCCTTAATTCATTAACTTTGTGCACGAGTTAAAATCACAGTAAAAACGCAACTTAATACCTTGGGAATATTCTCCCAGTCAACCTTAAGGTGATGCAGAGACAAAATATAGTAGGTGCAACATAACAGAAAGAAAAATACTAGAAAATACTTAAACACGCCTGAGTGGACCGCAGCTATAGGTAGACACAGGCCCTAGCATGAGCGCGTGGTGTAAACATAATGCAAGTATGTCGATTTTAAAATAAAAAATACTCGTGTCATAAATAATATTTTCAGTCAGAAAATTGTTAGCCAAGCCATTTTGTGTCCAAGGGACACCTACCTGCACTTGAACCGTTTATTTTTTATATTAGCATAAAATAAAAATATAATGAACCAACTTTGGGGAAGTAACTGATACTGTATTATGAAGTATCAATTTTGTATTCATCTGTGGAAGCTTGTAATTAGCAATTTAGTTATGTAGTTTTGTAATTATAATGTTATTAGTCTGTAAGCTTTTCCAAAATCTAAAAATAAAATAAATAATTTGTTTATATTGATACCTACTGATTGTGCTTGTTGCAAACAATAGCTAAAATGCTATGGGATATTTTCGATTCAAAATTCGACCTATTTACACCGCTCTCGCTCTTGCTAGGGCCTTTGATAATGTTAGCAGATAGACACTTACGTCAACTTTAACCCCATCCAGCTTATGTGCATGTTGCGGAGGCCGAAGCCGCGGCATATACCGGTAGAACTCCTCGTTGTCTCTGTACCACTTCACCGAGTACAGCCTTCCACCCTCCAGGTCGTAGTCACACGTTAGGGTGGAGGATTCCCCCCGCTGCTTCAGGTTTGGCACTGATATGCCGACTATGCGGAGGCATATGCATACTGTGGAGTATAAGAGCAATTATTTAAGTAGACACATACACATACATAAATATCACATCATCAAGCCTGTAACCCCCGAAGGGTTGCGCAGAGGTGTACCTTACAGTACACCCACTTTCCCCAGTAACGTTTAACTCCCATGTAATAGGGGGCGTGCCTATTGACATCAACTTGGTACTAATTCAGGCTCCGTGGCTACTGAAAAATGCCTAATGAAAAGTAAAACCCAATAACACTTTGCACGACCCGGGAATCTAACCCAGGACCTCATGCTCAGCCGTCGCGCTTGTGAAGATAATATCGCTAATGTGGTCCCCGAAAGTTATGGCAGAGGTTCCATGGTAAAGCAGATCCCTACAGTACTTACATATTTTGCCAGTTATGTTTAAGTCATATTTAATATCGTGTGAGCCTATATTTTGCCATAAACTGGACACTAACAATATAGAAGTAAAAAAATCAGTACAAGGAACAGCTGGCCTACCTGGTTGGGGGAAGAGATGGCGCTAGACATCATGTATAGCTCCGTCTCTTTCCCACACTGGAATAAGAGTAAAACAATACTGTTTTAAGACGTCATGGTAGGCCAGCTGGTCTGATCTCATTTAGAGAAATAACACTTATAATGGGCCACTAAAGTAGTCTTTTGGTTGTCGAAAATTTCCGAACGCCTAATTTCAGTATAAGTTTTGCAAAAAGTCAACTTTTAATAAGATTAACATAGAATAACTTATATAATTATTTAAAGAGGAGAAAACAACACGGAGAGAAGAGTGAAAAGCTATGGGGGAGTCTTAGCCACGCTGTGGGACAATAGATGCTAAGAAAAAAAGTAAACCCTTCGATACTAAATGAGTAGTAAGTACTAAGTAGAAATATGATACCAAGGTAAATCCGAAAAAAAAAAGTTGTAGTAGCCCCTCAAACAAAGCACTGTTACTGTGTTATTTCCATATACCAACATAGTTCAGATACATTATTTCTACTGTTCATACTCTGAAAGGACGAACAACATACAATAATACAGCCATTATAACTAGACAAATACATCCTCATGAATATAATGTTAGGTAATGCATTTATTACCCAGATACCAATGCGACGATGAAACTAATGTTCAATTGTTTCCGAACTCAATGATTTAGATTTTTATTAAATGGGTTGTTTAAATACCTAATATCAATATAATAAGTTAAAGCCAATTACTGGAACACAGAATGTCCTTGAAGTACAGGTAACTGCCTATTAAAAATTCTGTTTGCAAATAAAATAACTGGAAATAGTAGCAAGCAATATATCTATAGAAAGTGTCGTAATAAGTAAAAAAAAAATGTTTTATAATTATTTATGTACAAAATTACAAACACAATTTTTACCTTTCATGTAAGAGAATAAAAAATACCATAACACAGTCAAACTCCCCATTTTCAAATAATTTCCACAAGCAACACTTCACTTATCTTCATAACATTAAACTTTATTCAGATATGAAGAGCTTCACATATTTTACATAAAGTAATTTTAACAACTCCAATTGAAACTAGGTCACATTGTTATTCGGAACTTTCGTAGCTTCGTAGCTTCGCAAAATTTGATATTCCGTCGAGTGCGCCCGTTTCGTAGCACGTAGCGAATGCAACTGTTGCTACGCAGCGTGAGGACCTACGAGACCGACTCGTAGGTACGGTCGTAGCACAGATGAAATAATTTAAGCCGAGAGGTTTCTGTAAAACAATTTACGTCAGACCTTAGTGTCATAATGAAAGTGTAAGAGGGAAAGGGATGGAAAATTACGAGTGTTTACAATTGGTATAATATTTTGATGTTGAAGCGTACGGCGTTCTTATGTAAATTGATGTGGTTCACAGAATTCATTCATAACTTAATGTTTTCGTAACTCACTGTATAAATACGTCTTCTATCTGTGAACGTTTTAAACGCTGTATTCAAAATTGATGTTTACAAAATATTGTAAAATATTTTCAAAGCTAACTGTGGAGTTTTTTAACCATTCTTCTCCATATAAAACTACTTTTGCGAATGGGGAACTAGAATTAATTCTACATTCGAAAGTTTCTTTCTATGGCCTAATTGAAATTTATGGTTTTGATTAGATCTTTTATAGACTTTTAGACAATATTGAAATGTTCTGCATTAGCTAAAACATATGTAGAAACATACATATAAGAGAGAGACATAGATTTGATTCTTATTTATCTAGTTAACTATCTGAGAGTCGGCCGCTCCTTGTTTTAGTAGGAAATTGGCTTTATGAGGTACTTAGTGCCAGATAGTGTTTATTGCGAAACATAGGCACTTGAGTACCACTCGTAACTTTGTAGTAGCTAGAAATAATTTGCAGTTATTTTTGATAAGTACCTAATCGAAATAACATAGATTTCAGGGTTCCGTACCCAAAGATTCAAACGGGACCCTATTACTGAGACTTCGCTGTCCGTCCGTCCGTCTATCACCAGGCTGTATCTCATGAACCGTTATATTTAGCCTGCTGAAATTTCTACAGATTATGTATTTCTGTTGATGCTATAACAAAAAATACTAAAAACAGAATAAAATAAATATTTAAGGGGGCTCCCATACAAAAAAGCGTTTTTTTTGCTCGTTTTATTAATAATGGTACGGAACCCTTCGTGCGCGAGTCCGACTCGCACTTGGCCGGTTTTTTTATTTACTTAGGTATGAATTGCGATATAACATACTATTCTTTTACAGGAAAGTGTATTGTTATAATTTATTGCCATATTCCTATGTGACCATGTGCCCATGTAGAATTGTAGACATATGTGAAAAAATAAAATTGTATCGTCATGGTTTTCAGCGTGGTGATCCAAACTCATTCCTTTCTAAAGGCGGAAACACACCTACGTGTCGTGGCGTGTCGTGACGCGACACGACACGCCATGCAAATATGTCCCTAATCATATTAAATGTATGAAACCGATTGCGTCACGACACGCCACGACACGTAAGTGTGTTTCCGCCTTTAGTACGAGAGAAGGCCCATTACCCTGAAGCGTTCAAATTACAGGCCGATGTCAAAATAAGCACCCAATGAATCCTTTAAAAACAATAACCGTCGGAGAATAAAACCTTCTTGGCAATAATGAATTAATGAAATAATAAACCTGATATTTTCGTGATTACCCTCGTAATTTAATTAAACATTGAAAATAAAGCGTTGGATAAACATAATTAAAAATACCTCTGGCAGATAATGGCGTTCACCAAATAACCATTGTAGAACGAGTAATTAAAATTAATCGTCAATTAAAGTGGTGTAATCTATTATTTTAATGGCAGTAGAATGGACGTGGTTGCGTCGTACTGCTTAATTAACTATGAAAGTCCTATCCAGTGTTATTCATCACACAGGAAAAATACGAGAAATATTCTATAACTGGGTATAATAGGCAAAAATCATTATAAGTCACAGGACATCATATCATATACGTGCCAAGAGCATAACCAATATTTTATATATATATTTTATGGGTTTAAAACGATCGACTATAACTACTAATTAATTATGGCGTTGTGAAATACTAAGTGAGCGAAAGACTGAGAGCGAACACAAGAATTGAAAACGGCGACTTAAAAATGCGAATTTGAGGGACAAGTGATTCAGAACGATCAGCATAATTACTTTTAAGCGAACAAATTTCTATATTTTTAGTGTTAATTTTGCAGATCACATTATATTCAACCTCTGGCATATATTTTATTCCGAGTGCTGCGCTATAATCAAGGGGTTTCAAAATATCATTTTGAGCAATGAACCAAAGACTTACAATAAAACCTAAGGCTTATTCCCGATTCTTATGGTCCGGAGCGAGAGGGAATGGGAAGCCGTCGCCGTTTGTGTTCCACGCGCGCCTCAAGGAGATGTCAGCAAATCGGAAGGGGTCCGACAGGGCCGATGCCTGCCAGGGCTGCGGGTTGTTCGAAAGAGATACCGCAGCCCTGAACCACAAAGGGCGAAGAAGGAACATGGATGGGTTAGTCAGTACAAGTCTGACACTCCCTCCCGCTCCGCCCAGAGCGGGAGAAGTCATTTGATGATTTCCCATCCGCAAAAAAAAAAGGCTTATTCCCGCGGTGGAATAGTTAGGAACAAAAAAACGTTACATTAATACAGCATCATAGATATCGTTTTTAATAGCAATCAATTCAGTAACGAAGAAAATTGGATGGCGGGGTCTTAGACACCGCCATCCACTTCGGACCTTACCTGTCTAAGTCCGGGTGCCGCAGGTTCCAAGCTTGCTTCGCTCGCTATTGCATCCTATGTTCTCCCTCTCGAATCCGCGACCACAAGTTACGACGTCATACGAACGTGCCCGAGTGCACCCAAACTGCCGCGCTGCACACCGTTGTTGCTTCGTCGTTCCGCCCCTAAATTTGAAAAACCCGTCGAATCCTGTGTGCTATTTTCAGAAGAATAATATACTAGAATAGAAAAAATAGTAACTCAAATAGTATTACAGTATGTAACAATATTAATACCGCAGCTCACAAACACATCCTTATACTAACTTATATTTTTTGAAATACTGAAATCGGTTTTATAGTCCACTCAATTTTTCGCAAGCATAATTTAGCACCGCTCGGTTTAGTATTAAAGTATCTCTCTATCCTTTTTTTATTAATAAAACACAGATTTTATTTATGGTTTTTACATCTGTCTGTTGCATTACTGTCAAAAATATTTTACTCGTTATTCTCGTGACAGTAAGGTTGGTCTTGGATTGCTGCCGCTGACAAGCCTGTCCAAATTGTAGTGATCTTAATTTTGACATAATATGGTCGTTTTTGGGTTGCTGGTAAAATAAGCATGCTTTATCCACAAATTTGTGAGTAGTCATAAGTCTACTCCAATTTTACTAACAAGCAAGAATTAAAAAAAAACATTGCCTAGAAAAGAATATCTACCACTACTTACGTCTTCGGTGGCATAAAATGTAACAAAATTATTCAAAAACATACCTACCCGCAGAGATCGTTAAGGAGTTCAAAGGAATTCTCCGGCACCAATAAATTCAAGTTGAAACTCTCTAGTAATGCTGCTTGCACTTCTAAATTGGTGGAGACTATGTTATTTTAAATCTTCGGTATACCTACTATCTAGTATTTACTCCTTATTTTGTGAAACTTACCTAAGTATTTATTTATTGAATTCAGTATATACGATTAGAGGAAAATCTTATCGAGTGTGATGATAAAGCATACCGTGCAATTTATTTCATTTTTGTTAGGAGCTCGTGGTTAAATAATAACAGCCGCGCGGGTCGATCTACGAAGTCAAGACGTTGCGCGTTGGTAGCAGCTGTTATTTGTAGATCTTTGACAGTCGTTGTACGTAGGTAGTCAGTGACCGGAAAGTCTGATGCCATTGATTCCATCATCATCAGCCTATAATGTTCCCACTGCTGGGACACAGGCCTCCTCGCTATGAGAGGAAGTGCGGTTTGGTGGGTTGGTGTATAGTCATACCAAGGGGCATCATATTACCCAGTAGGGTAGTGGAGGTCAAATAGGCAGTCGCTCCATATAAAATAATGGTATTCAACTGCATCCATTTAGACTACAGGCTAACCCCAACTTAGTTGGGGAAAAGAGAGGCAGGTGATGTTATATCATTTTAGGTTTCACAGTGTGCAATTAAGAGTTGTATTATAAAACGGTGTAATAAAGAGTCGGGTCTATCTTTAACATTCCCTTCACTTTCACAACAGAATTGTAATCAATCCAGGTGTATTGTCGAACCGGAGTCCGAGCACAAAGGTCGCATACGTTTAAGTTATTAGTCCCTGATTACATTATACATTCATCGGAAGCCAGATTTACGTAAACAGCTTATTATGCGGTACCTCGATGTAAATTGCATAGCACCATTCAAACATGGCCGCCCCTGTGATATTCACGATTTAATTTACGCCAAAATTCCGCTTTTACGCTTTATTTTCCGAGAGAGTTTACGTGGAAAGGTTTTAATCAATTTACATTATTAAAAATGTTAGGGCGCATTATTAAGCGTCTATGAATTTGTGATCAGTATCAAAATGCACGTTTCTATCAACGAACGTGTGGAAGTGGATGTTGATTAATGTCGAGGTTTATGATTAAATGTTAACATACTCCTGTAGCGGATTAATTAAAATTTTGGTTAATAGGTTTCTTGGAAATTACAGTTCCAAGAATTTCTTCAAAATGCATTTAAATACCAGGGTTTAAGGAACATCGACGCGCAGATTCTTACTATAAATTTAATACATGATTCTGAACCCTGGAAAATTCAGGCAGTTATAAAAAATCGGCCGGCAGTCCCTTTGGGCGACACTGCTGTTACTGTTTCGTAAATTCGAATTTGTACGTAAAAGATAATATCTTGTGTTTATTTTTGGACGGTGCTAGACCACCTATCCGGTACTTCTCCGTTTAAGCTCATATGCCTTTTTTTTACGGATGGGAAATCATCAAATGACTTCTCCCACTCTGGGCGGAGCGGGAGGGAGTGCCAGACTTGTACTGACTAAAACCCATCCATGTTCCTTCGTCTCCCTTTGTGTTCCAGGGCCACAGTATCTCTTTCAAACAGTCCCGCAACCCTGGCAGGAGCTCATATGCCTAAAACGATGTTTCAAATCTCGTCCCGCCATCTATTATACGTTTCGAGATATAATGCTTGCAAAGTACAGTCAATGATACGCAGCCCCAGTTCACTACGAATGGGGCATTCATTCGTTTCATGTCAAAATGATTGTCGAGGTTTAGATCATGTGCTGAATTCATGATAACTGTTATCGCATCACTATCCCTTACACCGTTACTATATTAATTGTCTTTGGGTATCATTTAAGCTATCACCAATTTAATTAGTTTTGTGTTTCTTAAATAATAGGGTTTGTCCTCAAAATAGTAGATCTGTCACCAAAATGTAGTCACCAAACAATGCAAAATCAGTTCCACAATAAATCACCTAAAATCCTGAGATATAAGGTCTAGTACCAAATAAATGTTTTTGTATGTATTATAATAGGTGTGTCCTAATAAGTATTTAAGCAAACTAATTTAAAGAGATCACCAATAAATCATATTATGTTACTAGAAAATTGCATTAAGTTCAAATAGTAGTCGACGGAGCCCCGCTACGCGGGGCTCCTATTTCTCTCTGCAGGGTTTAAAGTAACCTAACACGAAGGGGATGTCGGGGTCTTAGTTCGCTCGCTCCGCTCGCTCACTAGACCCCGCCATCCCCTTCGAACCTAACCTGTCCGAGTTGATGTGCCCTATGTCTCTAAGGAACTGATCTATTTATTTGGTGACAGATCTACCATTCTGAGCATAGAGCTATTATTTAAGTAACAAAACTGTTATTATAAGAACGAAGTTTATATTCATGTAATGCAATATAATTTTAATGGTTATCGATCTCTTATTTTACTGATAATTCATACCTGGGAACAATTTTTGTTTATCTGAGAACGAAAATATTTCGTGGCGATAGATCTATTTATTAGGTGATACAACTTGATGACAAATATAAATTTTGGTGATAGAAAATATAGTTCCCATTGTCTTTCAATAGATGAGTCCTACCAAAACAAAAAAATATCCTCTCTTTCATCTATTAAATAACACAGCCCTTAATCTTGATAAAGTTGTGAGCAGGTACAATATATGGGTATAGGAAGCCATAAGGAGTGGGTAACGTAATAACTGTCAGACGGACCCGGGTGAAAGGCAACAGGTAACCAGTAAAATAAGAGTATCATGTGCAGAACTTTAGCTGCACGATATACTGTTTGGGTCAGCGTACTGGTATGTGGATTATTGGATTGTTTTTTTTTTTGCGAAATTTGTTGTATTCACGCAGTTACAAGTGTGAGACAGAAGAAAAAATAGAAAACTTGAAAAAGAAAATCATAAATTACAACAACAAAAGTTTTTGCCATACAATCTTATAAGACGAGCTTCGGTCGTGAAAAACATTTATAAACTCTAATAATTTATTAGTAACTCTTCGATAACGTAGCCTAGAGGTCGTAAGCGCGACTACTGAGCACGACGTCCTGCCCAGGCCACTGTCGGGCACAGGATTATTGGGTTTTTCTATCAAGAATTTAATTATTAAGTAGCAGACACGATGGCAATAGGCTCGCCCACTGTTATATGGGACTTAAGCACAACTGGCGAAATGTGGGTGTGCTTGATCCTTCGGGGATTTCAAGGCTTGATGTTATGATATGTTCAATAATTTCAGATGCTAAATTATGTTAACACCTGGGCAGATGTGGTGGCTTTTTCGATAATCAGTCTGATATTAACTAATTAAACTATTCTGGGCAAAGGCTTCACTCTCCCTTTTTCAGGTATCTGTCTTTTTATTCTATGAATGACGTTGATAACTTAAAGGCAACTGCATGTGACTGAGATGAGAAGGCTAAGGGGGAGGTTTCGTGTAACTCATGGTTAAAAAAGAAATGAGTACGTACATACATAAGAGGAAGTCTGAAAGTGGCGCCGGTGTCTGAAAAGTTGTGTGGTAATCGGTTATCGTGGTATGAAACTGCGGAAGAATGAGGAAAATGTCATGAGGAGAGTTTTGAGTATGAATGTGGGTGGCTATAAGAGTAGAGAAAGATCGAAGAAACGATGGATGGACTGTGTGAAGGATTTTGTGGCTAGAAAGAAGGTGACTGCTGAGATGTCGAGAAGTATGGAAGAAGACACTCTGCGCCGACCCCAAAAAATTGGGATAAGGGCATGAAATTGATGTTTTTTTTTTATTCTAGCCACTTTCTAGTAAGTCTTTAGGATTGTTCAGATCTCACCAAAATCAAAATATTTTTATTTCACATAGGCCTACATGGGCACTTGTAAAACGTCGACAAAAAGGTGCTCGGTTCGGGGTGGTCGTTTCCTATGGTGAAAAACCGGCAAGAAACTCCATGGTTACTCTTTTAAAATCATTTGGCTTTACAATTTTTCTATGTTACAGTGAAGAAAAAAAAGGTACAAATACCAATCTCCCCATATCTTCAAATCCAATCAAACATAAAACCTAAATTCCAAGCTATCCAAGACGCAACTAACAGTATCGGGTGTCGGCACTATCGCTCTTGTCTGTGATCAAATTAACACTCCATATAAAGGTATCTTGAACCAAGCTGTAACACCAAGAGCTAGGAATTTCTTTGTTGTACGACACAAAGAACAAGACAGCTTTATTGAAACTACTCGTAGATTAACGACGCGCCACCTTCACACAATTCTCTTGAGAAAATTTTGGACGGGGAGTACAAAATTGCAACTTGCGTCTTTGTGATTTTTCATATTTTGAGTTTTCTTTTGGAATCTGAAACTGCTCGGGCTATCTCAAAATGTTTTGTTATAATTGTGGAAGCAGTAAGATTGAAATATCATTCTCTAGTAAATGGTAGCCTTTACGAGAGTAGGTTTTCATTCAGGTACGATTTAAAGAGAAAGAGTTTGAAATATACTTATTATTTGTTCATATTCATTTATTTGCGTTCCACAATGTAGGTAAAGGGTAGCATAAAGGCTTAAAGCTAAGAAGTTTTTTTTTTTAAATATTTACAAACTGCAGAGCAGTTTGTCAGCAGTAGACACACTTATTTTTCAGAATAAATTTTATTTATTTATTTATTTATTTTACTATTTATGTACACACAATAGATAACATAGGAAAAAACATAAAATATTAGAGTACAAAGGTACAGAAAAAAAAAGAAAAAACACAACACACAGAAAAGGTAGAGGTTTTATTAGTAGGTACTAACTTATTTAGTAGGTACATAAAAAAAAACCTAAAAACTATCGTTAAGTTGAAAACCCAAACAACTAAGTAGTTGCATAGCTACCTAACTGCTTTTTTCAACTTGTATTTACCAAAGTATAAGTGATTTTGTAATTGGTCTCTTCTTTTCCAATAATCTACCAGAAAGCTATTCATGCGAATTGTTTTGGGGCCAAACGGCATGTTTACTTAATCGACAAAGCAATATCGTCAAAAATAAAATTCTCTAAAAGATACTCACGCAAGACTTACCCATCCGAAGAGGGATAAATCACTTCTTGGTAAAATATAGTTCACCCTTAAAGACTGATGAGTCCCGTTACCTTAGTTTTGATACTTCGGTAAACTATCGGGAAGCACTGAACGGTTTTCCTTCCCGAACATACTGCGAGGAGGAGACTAATGACTTCATGGGAAGATTACGGGAACTCTTGACGTCAGGAGTTACATATTCCGAAGTTCTTGTGTTATGAAGTACTCCATTCTTAGAAATTATCAAAATCAAAATATTTTATTTTACAAAGGCCTACATGGGCACTTATAAAACATCGACAAAAGGTGCACGGTTCGGGTTGGTCTTTTCCTATGGAGAAGAACCGGCAAGAACCTCCATGGTTACTCTTTTATCTTATGAAAGCCAACGTTAGTGGAAATGGTTTTTCCTACACCTCCGCTATCCTTTTCTGGTAAATTTCGTTGCGAGATCCAAAGAACAGTTAACTTTTTTATCTAGGAATTCGTCGAGCTTCATTGTCTCGGCGCTTTTCTGGTGGTCGCCACCGTTGATTCTGGCTTACAGGAGTTGAAGTGGATTGGGAATAGTGTGTGTTTGTCCCAACTAAAAAAAAACATCGTTTGTTTATGTCTGTGTGCGGCATAATAAGCCTACATCGTTCCCAAAGCTAGGCCATATAAGCCACTCACTGTGAGTCTATCATTCAAGCGGGCCCATACAGAACGGATTGGTTTTCGATTTTTGAAGTGAAAACTTCTTAAGCGGCGTTGTGCACTCTTGTGATGGGTAAAAAATGTTAAACTCGCGTCACGACACGTGACTGTCAGGTTTTTAATGTTACGAAGGAATATGAACTTTATGACATCTATCATTGAGTTTGGGTTTCCAAAACTGGATAATTATCTTATGCACAAACAAAACCTTCGGTTTCTCCAAAGAGGTAGGGAGGAGGAGTTCTGAAGTGTTAAATTTTTAATGTAATATAAATTGTCATGTTTGTGTACGATAGCGCAAAAAAAAATATATATTGTATTTTACCACATAGATGATAGTACTTTTATACTGATATTTAAAGCAATTCGTGCAAAATTATTCCCTAACCATTCCAAAACATCAAAAATGCACAACGTTAATATCCAAGTTTTCACTTCTGCCGGCACTCCCAAAGTGCAACCCGTTTTTTTTTCACCCGGTTCTATTACATTCCGGTTTCCTCACGATGTTTTCCTTCACCGTTTGACCATTTTATTGAGTTGAGAACTCCAGGCCCAGACGGCTCTTATAGACTGGAGTTTTTCGACTTATTTGGTCTGGTTTGGACCTGGGACGTTAATATTATAATACAAACAAAATATGACTAATAAGTACGGTACCTATATTCCCATATATGTTTGTTGCTTTCGGTAACATAAGAAGTGGATTGACAGCAACAAGTCTTAGAACGTCATAGTGAATCGTATAAAATGTGAGTGTACGCACCTTAATATTTTACAGATAAAGCGCTTTTGCGCTTTTTCTTGCGCGTCTTCACGACCGACCCATATTTACAAAAATATGGGTCAGAAATTGCTGCCATTCAGCAAACCACCGATACCGTCACTGACTTCAGTGACGCGCTCGAGAGCCCCTTGTCACCGCCACCTGCCGACAGAGGCTTACCGCCAGCCGTCGCCGCCGCGATTAAGGCAACTCCAAGACCCATTGTAGTGAAACCCATTGTTTCGCAAACAAAGGTCCAGTCCGCACCTGCGTCCATTGTTCCCGTTTCTGAGAACATGGACAAAGGCTCACCGCCAGCCGTCGCCGCCGCGATTCCGGCTAACCCCGGACCCATTGTTAAGCAAACAATGGATCAGTCCGCACCTGCGTCCATTGTTCCCATTTCGGAGAAAATGGACACAACTGTGCCAGTCTCCGACTCGGAATCGGTTATAGATTCCTGCTCTGCTTCCTCGTCCTCTGAAGACGACTATCAAGTCGTCGGAAAGGGCAAGAGGAAAAAGGGCAAAAACTCTCAGGCCACCATGGCCAAAAAATTAGTCGCGCTCCCTCTCATCCCCTCTCCCGAGGCCTCCCGCCCCACCTCCCCGGTCCCCGCACCAAAGTCCGCCGCTGCTCATACCAGCAGACCATCCAGCCCTAAGGCTAACTCTTCAGCCGCTTCTTCAAAGAAGCTGAAGCCCCCTCCCCCGTTGTTCATTCAGGACAAAGGGAAATGGACAGACGTGTCCAAAATGTGTGTTGAGCGCCGCATTCAATACACTAGCGCAAAAAGCACCCAGCAGGGTATCAAAGTGGTAGTCCCTACGACCACCGACTTCAGGGAACTAACCCGTCAGCTGATCGGAAGGCACATAGCCTTCCATACATACTCCCTTCCAGAGGAGAAGCCCACCCGCGTGGTGATCAGGCGGATCCCGAAGGAAATCCCCACGGAGGACATCCTAAACGACCTCCAAGGCCAGGACATCCCGGTCGCAGCCGTCCACCGCCTTCATAAGGCGAGAGGTGGAGACCAGTACGATATGGTACTGGTCATCTGTGACCCAGTAGAAGGACACCACCCGATCTTCAAAGTGAAGTCGGTATGCTCCCTCACAGGCATCTCAATAGAGAAGCCTTACCGCTCAACCGTAGTAGGGCAGTGCCACCGCTGCCAGCTGTACGGACACAGCCAAGCCAACTGCCATGCGCCGCACAGATGCGTAAAGTGTCTAGGCGACCATGGTACGGCTGCCCCCGTCCCAAAGACAAATCGCTATGCACGGAGCCACCGAGCTGTGTGCTTTGCGGCCAGTCGGGCCACCCGGCTAACTACCGCGGCTGCCCGAAAGCCCCCAAAGGCTCCTCCTCTAAACTGGCGAAGCGTGCAAACGCCCGCCAGCAGAGAGAAAGCCCATCGGTGAGGCTACCAACTGCACAGATGCCGGAGAGACTCAGCCCTCAGAGGCCCTCTCCCTGGACCTCGCTGAACCACCAGAGAGCCTTCCCGGCACTCGGCAAAGCAAAGTCCAGCCCCATTCCCGGGCTATTAGATGCCCCTGTCCCCACTCCCGTGGCCCAAGCGAGCGCACCGGCGCCCGCTCGTCCCGCGCCTCCCGGCCCCGCGGCTGCGGTCTCCTCTCCTAACGTAACTTTAGAAACGTTAGCAAAGTTAGTCACCCCCGAAGCAGACCGCATGGCGGCAGATCTCAGGGAGGCTAACACTGACGGTGATAAGCTTAAAATTATCCTCAAGTCCCTAATCAAGTTAGGCGAAGCCTTCAGCGGCATTAATCTTTAATTTCAATGGATAATACGAGATTAACGTGTACCAAACCCCGATCCCTTAAATTAGGGTACTTTAATGCCAATGGCATTAGAGGCCAGCGTGATGAAATCGCCACCTTCCTCCGTGACCATCAAATTGATATCCTCCTCATACAGGAGACCTTCCTCAAGCCCAGTCACCGCGATCCGAGAATTGCCAACTATCGCATAGTTCGCAACGATCGGTCACGTTGCCACAAGGGCGGTACTCTAATTTACTATAGAAAGGAACTGCACTGCATCCCCTTAGATCCCCTTCCCATGGAGTCTCTGCTCGAGACTTCAGTTTGTCGACTAGGCATGACCGGTCATCAATCGATCACTATCGCCTCCGCGTACATCCCTCCCGGCGGCACGTCCGAGGAGCACACTCTGTTCACCAAAGACCTTGCCGTCCTCTTCGGCTTGAGTGACTCCGTTATCATAGCGGGCGACCTCAACGCCAAACACCCCGCCTGGAACAGCACGACGACCTCTGCCAGAGGACGTCACGTGTATAACCTGGGTGAGTCCCTCAACTTCGATCCCATCGCTCCTATGGAGCACACTCACTATCCCCACGACCCCGACCAACGTCCGGACGTTCTCGACATAGCGCTACTCAAGAAAGCCAACCTTAAGTTGCATTCCATCGAGACTTTACATGAGCTTAACTCAGACCATCGACCAGTGCTCATGCACTTAGTTCCCCGCTCGGGTCCCTCTGACCCCAGCCAGCCCCCGCCGACCCAAGTGATAACCGACTGGAGGAAAGTCAGCGAAAAGCTGAAATCCACCACGTCGCCTCACCTGGAGGCCATCCCCGACCACATTGTCTCAGTCGCAGACACGACGGCCGCCATCAACTCGTTTACAGAACACGTGCAATCCGTACTAAAGGATTGCTCACGGGAAGTTCCAGCAATGAGCGATCAACGCTGGATTCTACCCGCTGAGGTACGTGAACTGATAACCGAGAAGAACGCGGCCATCCGTGCCTACAGCAACTTTCCCTGCGACGCGAACAAAGCTCACATGCATTATTTACAGCGTGCTGTAAAGAAGCGCACTAGTGAGCATCGTTCAGATCAATGGGACAAGACGCTTAGCGAGCTCGAGCCTACCCACCTAGCCTTCTGGCAGCTCCAACGCAAGTTGCGCTCCACCGAAGAGGCTTCGATGCCTCCCCTCACCCGACCCGATAAGAGCGTCGCATTCGACGACTCTGAGAAGGCCGAATGCCTAGCCGACAGCCTGGAGTCCCAGTGCTCCCCCAGCTCTCAACCAGTAGACAAGCGACATCTCGATGAGGTGAACGCATTCGTCGAACGTAAAGCCGCCCTCCCTCCCGTAGAAGACCCTGATGATCCTCTGCCTTCGGTCACAGCTGACGAAGTGCAAGACATCATTAATAAGCTTCAACCGCGGAAAGCACCCGGCTCCGACGGAATCACCAATAGGGTGTTAAAACTCCTCCCCGCTCAGCTCGTCGTGTTAATGGCGGCCATCTTCAATGGCGCCCTGAGCAACAACGCCTTTCCTCAAATATGGAAAGAGGCCACTGTCATCGGTTTCGCCAAGCCAGGCAAACCCAAGTCTGAGCCCTCAAGCTACAGACCTATCAGTCTCCTGAACGCACTCGGCAAAATCTACGAGAGACTTATTTATAAGCGACTCAAAGACTTCGCCGAGGCTAAGAGTCTCATCCCCAACGAGCAGTTCGGCTTCAGGACCGGACACTCCTGCATTCAACAGGCCCATCGCATCGTAGAACACTTGAGCGCTGGCTTCCAGCGTGGAGCGATGACGGGTGTGTTGTACTTCGACATAGCAAAGGCTTTCGACAAAGTCTGGCACAACGGCTTATTATATAAGCTGTACAAACTGGGAGTGCCGGACCGTCTCGTGCTCATCTTACGAGACTTTCTGTCGGATCGCACCTTCCGCTATCGCATCGGGAAGGCACTGTCTTCCCCCCACCCCATTAGAGCCGGAGTCCCTCAGGGCTCCGTCGTCTCTCCCCTTATCTTTACTCTGTTCACCAGTGACATCCCCAAGAGCAAGAAGGCTCAGTTAGCCCTGTTCGCGGACGACACGGCCATTTATTACACTGGCCGCAGTCACGACGCTATCTATAGCACCCTCCAAACCTCAGCCAACGTCTTAGGCGCTTGGTTCCGGAAATGGAGAATCGAGGTGAACCCCGACAAGAGCCAGGCAGTTCTTTTCTCTAAACAGCGTAAAATTAAGCCACCCGCGCTCAGCCCGATCACTATGTACGGTAAGCCTATCCCTTGGGAGAAGCAAGCCAAGTACTTAGGAGTCATACTTGACAACCACTTGTCTTTCGCGGCGCACATCAAAGCAGCTCGCGACCGAGCTGCGTTTGCTATGGGTAGGCTTCATTTCATGATTTCGGCAAAAAGCAAGTTGTCACTCAAGTGCAAGTTGCGCCTTTATACCGCGGTGATCCGCCCCATTATGACGTACGCTTGCGTCGTGTACGCTCACACCAAGCCTAAGTACATCCATAGGATGCAAATTTTACAGAACCGGTTCTTACGTAGAGTCACGGGAGCCCCTTTTTATGTCCGTAATGACCGTCTACACGTAAAATAGAATAGAATGCCCACCGTCCTTCAGTTTATGAAACGTCTTTCGAAGCGTTTCTTCGATAACGCCATTAAACACCGTAATCCCCTGATCGCAGCGGCCGCCCGTTACGAACCCTCGCGCATTAGTACAGTACGCCGTCCTAGGCATACCCTTGTCACTCCAGATGATGCTAGCACCCTCCTCCAGGAGAGTAGCAAAGAGACTAGCACTCTTAAAAAGTTCCGACTCAAACCGCAGTCTTTCCGACCTCGCCGTCGAGGTCCGTCGCGACGTCCCGGTCCATGCTCTCCCCGACCCTCGCTCGAGCCAGCCCGCGATGCTGTGCCAGTAGTTTTAAATCAGCCCCTAAATAATGATACCATTCAGATCCAGCCTGTCCCCATGCAGTCTTCCCCCAGCGACGCCCTAAGCCGAGGTTCGTACCCCACAGGGGGTGCCCTTAGCGTGCAGTCGCTTAGTTTGTAAGTTTTTATGCCCTGGCTGGAGGCCTTACTCTAAAGGCACCCACAGGATAGTCCGGTTAAGCAGACGACAACCTCATAGGTTGAACTGCGAGATGCCATTCAAAAAAAAAAAAAAACCTTAATATTTAAGTGTTTTAATTTTTATTTTTTTTGTTGTGTGCACTTGTGGCATGTGCCAAATAAATACGTTTTCTTTCTTCTTCTTTCTTTCTTTCACCTTCGAAGATAAAAAAGTAGACTACTAAGTGTTGCCGTGTAATACTAATGATAAAAGAAACATTAATAACGCTAAAGACGTTTGCATAGATTATTTTACGAGAGTGCGGTACTGGGTTCAATTTAACTTAAACCATAGAACGCACCATCACGTGCCCATACCGCGCACAACACTAGTTTTTAACTAGTTCCTGCTATCAGGGTGAGCGTTAGTGTAATTGTTACTACGTTATGTGTATTGTGTAAATGTTCCTGTACAAAGACGAAGTAGCGTAAATCCTAAAAAAAACAGTTGGTAAAACCTAAGATTCACCAGTGAACTACTTCTTCGAACTTAAGGTAAAAATTGTGACATCAGTGGTGAGAAAGTCGTAGTCAATTAAGTAGGAGTAGAACACTCAATCCGATCACCTGAGAAAATACTGTAACTTTAGTCTCTCAAAATATATACTAGATTTAAACTTTTTATGTGGGGCAATTGTATTGCATTTAAGAAAACCATTCACAAATATTCAAGTGATTTTAACGGTTTATCTAGATTTTATAAAGGTTACTCTACGTATTCCGATCTCTGCTAATGAGTCTAAAAAAACCTAGCAGGTGTCGAACTCAAATGCAAAAAAAAGTTTTATTTTATATCTATCATTACATTCACCAATATTGTTGTTGGTTTCTTAATCCTAAGATATATACCAGTAAAACCTAAGATTTCCAATATTCCTGCTTTTAAAGGAACACCGACATGTCGGCTTGCTGAAGTTGAGGTAGTGAGTGAAACCAAATATCGCAAAATATAGATAGATGTTAGTCGAAGAGCTCGTAGATTCTTGTTGTTGCAGGTCAGGAGATAACCCGGTGGTTACTTCACAAAATAGTTTGAATAATGGGTTTGATTGCGTAATGCACAAAATATATTCAGAGACATGTGAATTTAGCCACGTGGGCCTCTAGATATACATATGTACATACATTTTGACCGTGTAGGTAGGTATTGCACTTTTATAGAAAATAGCCGATTTTTTTCGCCGGCTTCAGAATGATGTACTAAATACGTGGTACGTAGACTATCATAACTATAATATTATCTCACTTTTGAAACTCTTTGTGTACTACATGTGCATACACCGTGTAAATCACTTCATCACGAAGCCGTCAACCAAGCATTCTGTACATGAAACTAAGTAACTTTACGCAAAATTATTGCTGGGAAACGACTTTTTTTTGGGGGGTGTAAAATCATGTTTTGTGGTAGAACGCAATGTAACGCACTCAAAACATTGTGCTGATGGACGGGTTGAACTTTTGTTGTACGGGGGTCGTGGAGGTGAAAAAAAAATGTTATATTAAATACAAGTTGTATTTAAAAGATACTTGTCATAAAGTTGGAACTTTGACCCCTAATATCTCCGTAACTAGAAGGTTGGTGGTATGGTGTAGAACAAAAAAATGATCGCAATGACAGGGAGAACCAGTGCCTTTCGGCTTCGTTAAGAGGTGTTTTACACCCTTAATTGTCAAAGGTACGATTTACAGAATGCTGCACGCCTGTAGTAATACGTCGGCCTTGAGTTGGCCTAGCGTAGTACGGAGCTTCAATGACAAAAAAGTAAGCGTATACTGTGTTTGTTACCACGAATTGCGGCCGACCATACAGAAACATTTTTACGTAACTGGTATGTAAATTATAAAGAATTCGTATACGAAGATAACGTTTGTCCGTCACGGCCTAGTTAGCAAATCCCGCCTTATAATAAACATAAAGCATCCCGTCGATTTATGTGAGTGTAAAATCGTTTCTCCCTTGTGTATTTTATTTATTTTTATAAAATATTGCTCATAAACTTTTAACATAAAACAAGGCAGTTTTATTGGTTCGCTACGGCCAGCGTTGCAATAAACAGGATATCGCCTCATAAATTTATGTGGATTGATACTTTTGAATTGATACCATCCGTGGACGCTATCTAACGGCCTTTTGATGGGCAGTTATGTTTACTTCGCTATCTTTAGTTTGGCAGATGCAAGGGTCTTTTCACATTTTATCATTCGCTTCATGTATGGGAGAGCGAATCATCAACTTGAGTGGAATAGCAAGTAAATATAAAGGGAAGACGGTTTTGGGATGATGCTATTTATAGATAATGTCCATTTTTATCGTGTTCCTGCCATTTAATTAATTTTAGTACATATTACTTCCTCTTCTAGTTTTATTTGGTTTGTTTTGATCCCAATATATCATGTCCCAACACTGTATGTCTGTGGCTGCGACGTCATGTGAAATTTCGTCTTGTGAATGTATTCTGTGATCCCTCGAATTCCCCCTTTATTTTCTTTCATGAACAAAGGTCACTCCTGCCCTTTTTGCAGGATTCGCACATTATGATTGTATTAGGAGCATGCAAAACAAAAATGTATACATTCCGGTTTTTGCACTAATATGCTTTGCAATACATCAGGGGAAAACACAATAGCAAAGATAGATAGAACTGCGA
This sequence comes from Cerastis leucographa, assembly GCA_963082945.1. Taxonomy (NCBI): domain Eukaryota; kingdom Metazoa; phylum Arthropoda; class Insecta; order Lepidoptera; family Noctuidae; genus Cerastis; species Cerastis leucographa. The sequence continues at coordinate 8,803,004 of OY720382.1, forward strand.
GCAACAGTTAACCTAACTGTCGGCAATTTGTACCGGCATGAAATAGAATAAATCGGTCTGGCATATTGCTCGTACACAGCGAACGAATTTACATCCTATTACCATTCAGGCAGAGACTGGGATGCCTTGGAAATTTTGAGGTTATTGTAACGTTCTTGTTCCAGTGCCAACTTGATCCAAAAACTTCGTGTTTCAATAAAATTAGACCGTATGATAAGTTGTAAGAGTTGGTATTGCGTTGTTCCCATCAGCAGTAGGTGCGTAAAAGCCAATGTGATGTCTATTCCGCTAGAGAGTTAACGGTACAAGTGTTATTGAGCCAGATATTGCCCTGAAATTTAGAATTGTATATACATTAGGCCTTACTGCGGTTAGGTCATTTAGTGTGGCCTCATCGGTCTGGATTTGAACGTGCATAATTAACTGGGCAAATAATTGGACCAGGGTCGGGACGTGACGTATTACTATCGAGGGATGTATGCGGCTGATGTGCTCATTATTCATTTACTTGTTAAGTTTGTACGTTCATATTCTATGCGTCTGATGGGACGTTCTCAGACATTACTGCTTAGTTAAAGGTACATACTTGAATGCGTAATGCTTTAATTATATGATTTATGGCTTTGAAACGTGAGGCTTGACTTTAAGATGAAAATGTGTCGGTTGCGTAGGTCATAAAGCTGAAACGAACCAGTTGGGATGATGACAGTTTGATTGAAAAACTATTTTCACCATTCTTATCAAACTGATAAAGAATTTTACCTTTTATGAAACATTCATGTTTAATAAACAAGTGGAATGCAAACACAAAAAATGTGAACTCGACACTCAAAACCATCTGCTATTATTTGTCAAACAATTTCATTTCAACGTAATAAGAAAGGTAGCAGAAAGCTTGTCAACGAGACGGTGCACTTAGCTGCCTACTATTGTTTTACATTTTAGCTCTTGAAAGTTTCCCGCCTGACAAAAATAACTGAGGACAATAGGGGATAATCTATTTTTTTTTTCTTTGTCCGTCGGGTAGTTTATTGAAAAGTATTGGACACGTATTTTTTCTTTTTTCACGTGGTCATAAAATTACGGAGATATATTGAGTTGAAATGGCGCATGACGTCACATGTAGGTAAGTTTTATACCTACTTGTGACGTAGTAAGCCCCCACTCTCCTCTACTTTAATGAGTTTTAACTAAGTAATTTTTTGATATTTTGATAAAACAAAAAATACGTGTCTAATATTTTTGTATTACCTGTCTGACGGACAAAATAGAATATCTTTTTCTTTACCCAGTCCGGTCCCCTATTTTCACACCTCTAATTATTCTACCATATTATTTTCGTGTTCGAAAACTTTCAGAGGTTTCAAAGACCAATTAAAACAGTCATATTTGAATCTGTTACATGCCGCGTTTCCGCCGTGCGTAGGAAAGTACGTTAAACCGATGTAAAGCCGCCGAAAGTGTGACAAACTCTTTAACGATGGGTTTCGTATTACCCAGTACTAACTGGGTTGTGGAGGTGAGATAGATATATCCGATTAGACTGGAAGCCGACCCCAAAATAGTTAGGAAAAGGCCAGGTTATGATCATAAACAAGGTTTCAAGATTGACTGTCAACTGAACTCGATTGTTTGTAGCCAAATTGGCTACCTTTTTGGCTCGTCTTTAATTTTTTGTGGCTGGTATTAATAAATGGCTATAATTGTCGTATTTTCACAAACACAAACAGAGGTTTTCAATACTAGGCTCAGCGCTGATAATAGAAATTCTAAGTGTTTTTTTTTATTTCGCCATTAATTTATGGTACCTATTACAAAGCAGTCCAGAGTGAAATTTGTGTAGACAGTTATAGTATTTATTTTAATTAATTTGTTGCCTATTTCCTTTTGACAAAACATTTCTGTTCCACGCAAGTCTAAAGGAGACGGGCGAGACTACATGTATTTTGGGACCCACTCTTAGAGGTAGCATTCATCATAACAACGTATACGTAGTTGTAAAACGACTAAAGACTATCAGAAAAGTAAATGGAAAGTAAGACGGAAAAGTTGGGAGAAAAGAGATATACGTCTATTCACAAGATAACCTAAAAATCTTACGATTAAGGTTTTTAACAGTGTAATGACTCCGTAATTAAGATGAATCAAAATATAATAATATTTAAGACGACTCATAAAAGAAAATTCGAATAAACTACTGTATTTCCCTCGCAGTTTTAGTTCTGACTTTACGTGTTTTGCTTCTCGTCATAAGCCAAAACCAGAATTTTTACTTCACTGCCTGTACCTAATTGATGAATCATAAAACTGCTAGACTGCAGCTAGAGACTAAACTGATTACCCACCCTGTAATTAGTTCAATCACTATAAAAACTATGGTGTTACGATTTTGATCCATAAGCGAATTATAGTCAAGTAAAACGATTCTTATTACGCTGAGAGTAGATAATATTGTTTTACATAAATTAAAACAGCCAGAGCTGACTAGCTATGTACAGCTATTGAAAAGCAGGGTTTGTTGAATAAAAAAACGATGAGTAATAAATCTTATTTTTTGGTATTTTTACATAGTTTTTATTTTATGCAACACAGACGTTACGATGGCCAAGTTGCTGGCGGGTTGCATGTTCAGGGTCGCAGCTTATCAGCCCCCAAAATGAGTGACAAAGGTAGTTGTCTCCTGTTATCTGGAATTAATTAATTATGTTAAAATAAATAAATTCACCTTTAGTGTAATAAACATAAAGAGTTCCATGTATAAGTAACAAAAGTGCCTGACTCGCAGAGTGTATCCAGGTCCCCACGAAAAGAAAAACAGAAATGTAGTTTGATATAAAAGATAATATGACCTCTGATACCTGTGGAGCGGTATACAAATATTTCAAGACAAAATGCAACAGCCACCCATCTTCCATTTTGATGACTGAAACATCTGAGTAAAATACACTACTTCTACACTACCTCGGCTAGTCTTTTACTGTATACTGTTTTCGTCCGATAAAGTATTGGGCAACAGTAAGAATGAGCCTAATATAAGATTACAACAGTATGTATTTATGCATATAAAAGCTAAGCGAATCTTAGTTTGTTGTTCAGATAGATATCCTAAATAAGTTCTTTACTAATGATATAAATACATGTTCTTTTACGAATATACTTACATCACGTGGATACACCCATCTCTGAACTTTTTCAAAGCTCTGAGCACCTTCATCAGAGAGACGACGCCTCCGTAAGAGCGCAAGTCGTAAGAGAAGAAGAAATTAACGCAACGCATGTTTGTGGTTAAAATGAAAGTCCAAATCAAAAGCAACTAATTGTCCAATGTCCAGAGAAGAATGCGGTAGTCTAAGACAGGGTGCATTATCTACATTTCAAGATGTAAAGGCCAAGTCGTCGAGAATCTACAAAATCGCAATGATAAACATAAAATCCCAGACAAAAATACAAACATAACGATGGACTAGATCATCACAGATCTGACAGTGACAGTAGTGACGGGACTCAATGGATCATCATTGATAACGTTCCTTTATTAGAAATACTATAAAATCGCCACAGTACCATTTTTATTAGATGCTTTCGCATTGTTAATTGGCGTTTTAATATCAGGTTTGCATGTTATTTTTTATGAATTTTTGACATAATTGAATGTATAAAAACTAAGAGAAAGATCCATTTGTGGTAATAAACCCATGAACAAAAACACATGTCATTGGATTGGAACGTAATCGGAAAAATGTTGCGTTTTGTAAGTGCACGATTACTTAATTTTAGTAAATTGTAAATTATTTATAACTTTTGATTCCCGAGTCCTAAAAAATCAATATTTAATAAATAAATATCTCATAAAATTGTAGTTATAATTATTTTATATTTACACTGGAACGGAGTTTAGTTAATTTTCAGATTCTTTGGGTCCATTTTCGCCAGCCTTCTTTGTATGTGTTTAGACGGTTTGCAGAATCGGCACCATCATCAAATTCAACAATAGTCCTGCATTTTCAGTGGTAAAATTTCTGAGAAAATGATTGTTGAAAGCGTAGGGAAAACACAAAAGCCGGTGGACCCTCGACCCTCGTATTCTAGTAGAAATGAGACCTCGTTGTCGGCTCTCTTCGCTCTCTGAAGTAGTTAATAGCTACTTCGGAAGACACTTGTTACTTGAACAAAAGGTGACGTTTAGGTACAGCTTGGTTTTCTTACAATGGAGTGTTTTTCAACGGAGACGTCATTTGTAGGTTGGTATGTTTACTACCGAATCCAACATAATTAGCTGCAAATGGGGGAAATGTGAAATTTTTGCAATAGGTTTGTATTTTTAACGTAGTTGATGGATATTTTTTACTTTTTGTCGATCAATTAAACAGTTGGCTGATACAGACAGTGTCTGCAACGGATATTTGTTCCGTTGCAAATACTGTCTGTTTGTTAATTGTTGCTTTACAGGGATTAAGGAACAATTCACCACTAGCGCCTGCTGTAGCAAATATTGGGAACGTTATGGGTAAAAACGAGAAGTGGTTAACATTTTTTAAAGCCAACACTTCTAACTTTCAGAATCACACATGATTCGTAATAATGACACGGACTTTTAGCAAACCAATACACAGCGTTAAAAAAATAATTAAACATTAAAATAAACAAATGAATTCGGGCTGCAACATCCTTGACTCGCTCACAAAAAAAAGTGAAGAGGATACTCGGTAACAGCATCCAGTTTGCAAGCTTTTCATAATGCCACAAATATTATATTGTAGCGTTTAATTTGAGAGGGTTCCCTGCCTCGCAAAATAATATTAAAAGAGGTTGCTTCGTGAGGTGCTAACAAATTGGCGGTTAAGTTTGCCCGCGGACGCGGACTGTCGGCCAGTGGGAAATACAGACGGTCGAACAGTATGACCACTTTAAGTGTGCAGTTCGTGGTGGCGCTGCTTGTAAAGAAAAAATATTCCTCGATAGTAATATGTCAAACTTTTTACATTTATTTTAGTGCCTTGTTTTCCCGCCTGTCCAGATAAGTCAGTGCAAGTGTACACTGTTTCTTTCAGCAAGAACGATGGTAACAGGATCAGTTGTTATTTGCATGACATTGCCTATGAGAGGAGGGCGTTATTGGTAAATTTACATGAAGAAAATGATGATAATGATGTACTGAAAAACGTGAAAAAAGTTTTCAGAAGCATTTTTATTTACATTGTTTCAAATTGGGAATAGCTGAAAAGCCAAATAGAAAAAAAGTGAGGTTGGTTTACCTAGTATATCTCGGATTTCTTTCAACCAAGCCACTATCATTGTGAGCCCTCTTCATGCCATGCAAGGACTATTGGCAAATTATTGATTTTCAGTTATTTCAGGGGTAATGTAAACCAGTTATCGTTTGCTTTATCAAGCTGGTCCATTTCACCAAGTAAATTATTATTAGTAAAGTAGACAGAACGTAAGTAAAACTAAATGCTGTTAAAAACTGAGGACAGTGTGTATCCCTAATGGAGGAATATTTGAAAAGAGCCCGCGTTGCCGTCCGCTTCCTTTGTTCTTAAATCGCTTGGCTGACACAAGCGTGCACGTTACGTAACTGCGAATCTACGTTACGTTATAGAGCTAGTTAGCTCTTTCGATTTGGATCGTTATTCCTTCCATAGTTTCGATGAGATTGTTGATTCATTGAAACAGTACACGGTTGTAACTCTGTCTGTCTGTGTGTCATGCCTTGACGAACTAAGAGACATTTCAATTTGAAACAATGACCTGGGTACGGTAATGTAGTACGTTATCGTGGATTAATTTCCATGCTGGCGTAGCTGCAGAAAACAGCAAGGGTTTTTATAAAACTAGTAGGTATCTTGTGAAGTTAGATCACTATTAATAATACATTTTTATTTTTTAAATCTAGAAGGCCCAAGAAACGGTGGCGTGAAGATTTGGACACGTTCCTGACTGTTTCGCCAGAGAAAGTAAAACAACGATCAAGTTGGAAAGGAATAGGGGGGGACTGGTTCATTTATGCACCATACTATATAGAGAAAGGAGTGGAACTCTCTGTCTGCGTCTGTGTTTCGGAACGCTTACAACCCTAATCTCTTCAAAGTTCGAGTGAACAGGCTTCTTCTGGGTAGGTTTGTACCATCGTCGACTTTGTTTCTGCCATCTCTGACCTAGACTAGAGTCAAGAGCAAACCCATACCAAATAAAAAAAGGTGTCTGATGTAGGAAGGTCCTGAGGTACAGAGCACCTCTCCGGCTACGACATAACAATATTTTATTTATAGTACTATATTTATACACACGGCACAAGGTCGTGAAAATGGCTGGGTTCATCAGTGGGTGAATTCAGGCTGTGGATGATGATGCTAATATTTATATATCTAAGTATATTTTTTAGGGTTCCGTATCCAAAGGGTCAAACGGGACCCTATTACTGAGACTTTGCTGTCCGTCTATCACCAAGCTGTATCTCATGAACCGTGATAATTAGCCAGTTGAAATTTCTACAGATTATGTATTTCTGTTGCCGCTATATCATCAAATACTAAAAACAGAATGAAATAAATATTTAAACGAGCAAAAAAAGTGATTTTTTTTGCACGTTTTTATAAGTAATGGTACGGAAGCCTTCGTCTTCTTCTTTTGAATTTGGAACCCTTCGTGCACGACTCGCACTTGGCCGGTTTTTTTTTAATAAAACTGCACAAACGAGCAGCGCATTAAAATATTTATATAAAGCTTTTTCTCACTGCTTCCATTTCTCAAATACCGACCAATTATAGCTTCCCAAATTCTCCCACAACCTCTGAATATGAAGCAAAGCAAGCGCACACGTTGACACGTTCATAATTTACCAAGAGCGAATCGTTCCGTCCCTGTAGGCAACGTCGAACTGTAGACACGTCTCCGTGGTGTGTTGAATAACTTAGAGCAAGTTCCACTGTGCTTCACTCACGGTACATTAATACCGAGTGTGATACTGTTTTAGTTGGGCGACACAATTCGTGTCGTGTGACGGTGACGGGGGGATCTTGAGGGGTTAAGATTTTGGGAGAGGTGTGAGTGGAACTAATTGGTTAAAGATAAACGTGAAGTGAAAGATATTGTTAAACCACAGTCTAGATTTCTCTCCAAGGTTGGAAGGAACACTAAAGCGGTTACGACGAATTCAGTACCTACAGTATTCTGAATCACCCGACATAAATTTTTGATCGATAATTAAAATAAAAACAGCTTTCCGATACATTTTGACGTGTAGGTATCGCAGTTTTGTTGGAAATCGATGGTTTTTTTTTCACACCTGTAAACCCCGAAGGGTAGAGGCAGAGTTGTACCTATTAGTACACCTACATTACGCCAGAAGTTATGTTTAAGTCTCATGTAATAGGGGGCCAGCCTATAGAGCCTTTTTAGGGTTCTGTACCTAAAGAGTCAAACGGGACCCTATTACTGAGACTTCGCTGACCTTCTGATGACTTCGTTTTTATAAATAATATACTGGTATGGTACGGAACTCTTGGCCGGTTTTTTTTATAATAGCCTTTCCATGGTTCTAGTACATTCTCTGGCAAAAATAGTGTATTATTGTTGGTCGTATTGTCTTTATTTGTATAAACTTATTTCACTACAAGCTACAGCCACTTCAATTCTATTCATTTTTGTCCCTATTCTAGAAGATTGTTGTCGTGAATGCACGAAAACTTCCATAAATACGCAATAAGCAAAGAGGTGTATCAAAATAAAAGGTTCTTTCGTCTCGAACGCCTTTTCAAAGTCCCTACGTTTCCACAAATGGAAATAGTTTTTGATTCTTTCAAGGGATACGGAAAAGTGATAGCTTTCTATAAAATGGAGGCCCCTGGGCTGGGACTTCTTTATGTAGCGATTACTTTATGATGTTTGTAATTGTCTTGTAGTCACAATGTCACCGCGTTCTCCGTGTGACACATTGTTACAGGGAAAATTGTCTGTAGTAGAAATATTGAGTACAAAAGCGTTAACCGCGAAGATTGTTACATGCCAAGACTCCAAGTTCGTCTTATCTTGGAATCGTTGTATTAATAATAATAATCCAACGATTCCAGAACAAAGGACTACGGGAAATTGTAAATGCCCCTTGGTACATATGAAATGATGACCTCCATCGGGACCTAAAAGTTGAGTTCATCGAAAAGGTGATACAAAAATATGCAGAAGCTCACAAACAGCTACTTCATCAGCATGTGAACGTCGAGGCGATCCAGCCTCTCGACCACACGGACATAGTGAGAAGACTAGAAGAACAAAATCGTTCGACTTAGGGCTCATTTACGCAGGCGCGGCGCGTGGCGCGGGGCGGTGCAATAGGCGTCGCGCGGCGCGTCTGGCGTTTTTGCCGTTTACGGAGACGCGTCGAACGCTTGAAGCCCAACGTGGGACCATTTGATTTGTTATGTCACACTGACAATACAAGTCTAAAGCAGTGCCCGGGTTCGATTCCCATACGAAACAAATTGACAATGTCGTACTTTTATCCAAAAATACTCATTTTGTATTTATTTTAATTTTCTTAGTGTTTTTTTTTTTTCGTAAATTTGGTTCTTTTTTTATTTGTTATTCACGATTACCTAACTGTTATTTGAATGGTTCACAAACTAAAAGTATATATTATTAAACTACATATTTTATAATGATTTGAAAATCATACAGATGCATATAAATAAAACAGTACACCTAGTTACAAAAAGTAATATTTTACAGCATAAAAAAAAACAAAAAGAAAGAACACCAAAACAATTTTTTTAACATCTGTGATTTGATCCTGCATCATCTTATTCACAGTCCGGCCGCAATACCACAAGGCCAATTACTTCGCTGACACTTGTGTAAAATAGACGTTCTATTCTAATACATGATAATTGACGGTTGTCAGTTTTCAAACAATTGAAGAAAATGGTCCCACGTTGGGCTACAAGCGTGCGACGCCGCGTCCGCCGCGGCGTTATGTCAAACGCTCAAATACTTGAAAGAAGTGGTCCCACGTTGGGCTGCAAGCGGTTGACGCGGCGTTATGTCACTCGGATAATACAAGCATACGGCAGTGCCTGGGTTCGATTCCCTTAAGAAACAAATTTACAATGTCGTAGTTTTTTCCAAAAATAATCATTTTGTTTTTATCTTATTTTTATTTGTTTTTTTTTCGTAAATTTTGTTCGATTTTTATTTGTTATTTACGATTATCTGTTTTTTGAATGGTTCAAAAACTAAAAGTAAGTATATATTTTTAAAATAGATATTTTATAATGATTTGAAAATCCTACATAATGCATTAAAATAAAACAGTGTCCTAGTTTTAAAAAGTAATATTTAAACATCATTAACAAAAAAAAACACAAAAAGAAAATCCTTCCTTGTAAGGATTTGATCCTGCAACTAATGTTTCACAGTCCGATCACAGTACCACTAAACTATGTTCTTCATTGACACCTAATTCGAAATAGACGTTCTATTCTAATGCATGATATGAAAATTGTCAGTTTTCAAACAGTTGAAGAATATGGTCCCACGTTGGGCTACAAGCGTTCGACGCGGCGTCCGCCGCGGCGTTATGTCAAACGCTCAAATACAAGGAAATGGTCCCACGTTGGGCTGCAAGCGCTTGACGCGGCGTTATGTCACTCGGACAAGTTTCCAGCATACGGCAGTGCCCGGGTTCGATTCCCATTCTCTATTACTACCGTCTGTAGTAAGCAATCGACTTATTGTCGGGCCTACGCTGTCCTCCCATACTTAAGTACTAACGCTGTAACTTCAAATATTGTAAAACCAAATGATTTTAAAAGAGTAACCATGGAGTTTCTTGCCGGTTCTTCTCCATAGGAAACGACCAACCCGAACCGTGCACCTTTTGTTGACGTTTTATAAGTGCCCATGTAGGCCTATGTAAAATAAAATATTTTTATTTGATTTGATTGATTTGATTTGATTCTGAACAAATTTACAATATCGTAGTTTTATACAAAAATAATCATTTTGTTTTTATTTAATATTATTTGTGATTTTATTCGTAAATTTTCTTCGATTTTTATTTGTTATTCACGATTATCTAACTGCTTTTGAATGGTTCAAAAACTAAAAGTATATATTTTTAAACTAGATATTTTATAATGATTTGAAATCCTACATACTTAATACATTAAAATAAAACAGTGTCCTAGTTTTAAAAAGTAATATTTAAAATAAAATAAAAAACACAAAAAGAAAATCCTTACTTGCTGGGATTTGATCCTGCAACATCTGGTTCAAAGTCCGGTCACAGTACCATTAAACTATGTACTTCATTGATACCTAATCTGAAATAGACGTTCTATTCTAATGCATGATATGAAAATTGACAGTTTTCAAACAGTTGAAGAATATGGTCCCACGTTGGGCTACAAGCGTTCCACGCGGCGTCCGCCGCGGCGTTATGTCAGACGCTCAATTACAAGGAAATGGTTCCACGTTGGGCTGCAAGCGGGCGACGCGGCGTTATGTCACACGGACAAGTTTCCAGCATACGGCAGTGCCCGGGTTCGATTCCCATACTGAACAAAGTAACAATATCGTAGTTTTATCCAAAAATAATAATTTTATTTTTATTTAAAAAAAAAAAATGGTGGTTATTTTTTTTTGTAAATTGGACAATTTATAATTGTTATTATAAGATGAATGATTATTTCATCTTAATTTACAATCCAATATAACTAAATTACGTAGAATTTCAGGCCTGTCTTGTTATTCAGGCTGCGGAGCACTTGCACAACTCATCACGATATTTATTGATTTTGGGTCGCTTACTCTTTAATGATCAGATAGGCAGTCGCTCCATGTAAAATACTGGTATTCAGCTGCATCTGGAAGCCGACCCCAACATAGTTGTGAAAAGGTTAGGCTGATGATGATGAGTCACTAATTAATCTTTTATTTAACAACATGATTATTTAGTAACAAAAATCATTTTACGAATCGAATATGAGCTGGTTTACAAGCAAAGAACTCTGGTTTTTCCAAAGGGTTGGGGTTGGGTAAGTCCTTTACTCAATATGATTTGATGCGACAAAATCCCAAATACCGAAAAATCTACTGAAATTTAATCATCGACTGAAATTGCTATGTACCAACAAACCATTCAATATTTATCGTCTATTAAATAAACAACTTATACGTTATATATTCTAATGTATAGATACATTAGATAAATAAATATTCGTAGTGATATCAAAGGATAGCTGTGGTCGTAAGCCACTTTGCCCTAAAGATTATGATCTTACTCCTGTTAGAATGTATTATTTTTTAGGACAGGTGCATACAACCAAGGCTATCCGCTGAACATCATCATACTGCGAGTGGCGAAGGGTCAAAATTTTGTAAGGGGAAGCTGTTTTTCCTCATCGCATTTTTTAATTTTAATTTTGATTATCAGCGAACTCGAAAACCCCAAAATGGCACTTATCTTAAAAATACCAACAATTTTTGAAGGACCCAACTCGATCTTTTTTCGTAACTTATTTATACATTATAACGATAAAATATAACTATTGTAACGATTAAATGCACAAGAACTATAAACAAAAAAAATAGTAAAAAAGCTTTTTAAAACAAGCTTTTATAAATATGCACTGAAAAGAAGAAAATAAATCTTTGAGTAAATGAAAGCGATAAAGGATAATTTTCACAAAAACTTGTCGCATTTAGTTTTTAAAAGTGAACGCGTATATAATTATCCAAAGTTTCATGTCTGTGCTATTAACCGTTGAGGAATTCCCAGGTGAGATGACGATCCTGGCTGCAGGATAAGTTCATGATACAAATCGTAATTATCCATCAAATATGAAATCGTATGCAAAGTTTCGTGTCTGTGCTATTAACCGTTGAGGAGTTCTCTCGTGAGGAGACGACCCAGGTTGCAGGATTAAGTTATGTCTGTTAAATTAATATTCTGTTCTTACAACCAAAGGTGTGTGCAAAATTTCAGCTCAATCGGACATCGGGAAGTTGTTCTAATTTAGGTTCCAAGATTCTTTCCGAACAAACATACAAATCATTGCAAGTTAAATAAAAGCTAGTAAAAACTGCACAATTTACGAAAAAAAAAAACACTACAAAATTTAAAATTATTATTTTAGGATAAAACTACGACATTGTAAATTCGTTCCGTATGGGAATCGAACCCGGGCACTGCCGTTTGCTTGTATTGTCCGTTTGACATAACGCCGCGTCGGCCGCCTATATCTCAAACAAACGGGCGTCAGACCGCTTCTCCGTAAACGCTCTCATACATCGCCATATGTTTGAATTTAAAGCGGGCCGCGCCGCGCACCGCCCCGCGCAACGCGCCGCGTCTGCGTAAATTTAAATTCAAACATATGGCGATGTATGAGAGCGTTTACGGAGAAGCGGTCTGACGCCCGTTTGCTTGAGATATAGGCGGCCGACGCGGCGTTATGTCAAACAGACAATACAAGCAAACGGCAGTGCCCGGGTTCGATTCCCATACGGAACGAATTTACAACGTCGTAGTTTTATCCGAAAATAATCATTTGTTTTTATTTTAAATTTTGTAGTGATTTTTTTTCGTAAATTGTTCAGTTTTTACTAGCTTTTATTTAACTTGCAATGTATGTATGTATGTTTGTTTGGGTAGAATCTTGGAAGCTAAATTAGAACCACTTCCCGATGTCCGATTGAGCTGAAATTTTGCACACACCTTTGGTTGTAAGAACAGAATATTAATATGACAGACATAACTTAATCCTGCAGCCTGGATCGTCTCCTCACGAGAGAACTCCTCAACGGTTAATAGCACAGACATGAAACTTTGCATACAAGTTTATATTTGATGGATAATCACGATTTGTATAATGAACTCATCCTGCAGCCAGGATCGTTTTCTCACGAGGGCACTCCTCAACGGTTAATAGCACAAACATGAAACTTTGTATAGATACGTGTTCCATTTTGTTGAATAAACATAATTCCTGTCGTTTCCACGACCAGGATTTTTTCTCAAAAGTCCTCAACGGTTAATAGCACGGATATGAAAAAAGTGTTGCGATAATGATGTGACAGAAACGATTACAGCAAATATCAAAAAAGTTTAAAACAAACTTTTATAATGATGCACCGAAAAGAAGATATCTAATCTTGGAGTAAATGGAAACGATAAAAGATAGTTTTTATAGCATTTACCATTCACGCGACCAGCTTATGTGAAAACTATTCTTTATCGTTTATGTAATGTTTAATTTAAGTAATGTTACAACAAAAAAAAACACAAAAAATATATTCTTAATGCCTGTGATTTGATCCTGCAACTTCTGATTTTTAGTCCAATCGCAGTGCCACCAGGCCATTTACTACTTTCTATTCTAATACATGATAATTATGACGATTGTCAGTTTTCAAACAGTTGATGAATATGGTCCCACGTTGGGCTACAAGCGTTCGACGCCGCGTCCGCCGCGGCGTTATGTCAAACGCTCAAATACAAGGAAGTGGTTCCACGTTGGGCTGCAAGCGGTTGACGCGGCGTTATGTCACTCGGACAATACAAGCATACGGCAGTGCCCGGGTTCGATTCCCATATAAAACAAATTTACAATGTCGTAGTTTTATCCAAAAATAATCATTTTGTTTTTATCTTAATTTTATTTGTGTTTTTTTTCGTAAATTTTATTCGATTTTTATTTGTTATTCATGATTATCCAACTGTTTTTTGAATGGTTCAAAAACTAAAAGTATATATTTTTAAACTAGATATTTTATAATGATTTGAAAACCCTACATAATGCATTAAAATAAAACAGTGTCCTAGTTTTAAAAAGTAATATTTAACATGATAAAAAAAAAACACAAAAAGAAAATCCTTACTTACTAGGATTTGATCCTGCACCTTCTGATTCACAGTCCGGCCACAGTACCGTTAGACTATATATTTCATTGACACTTGAGCCGAAATAGACATTCTATTCTAATGCATGATATGAAAATTGACAATTTTCGTTGGGCTACAAGCGTGCGACGCGGCGTCCGCCGCGGCGTTATGTCAAACGCTCAAATACAAGAAAATGGTTCCACGTTGGGCTGCAAGCGGTCCACGCGGCGGTATGTCACACGGACAAGTTTCCAGCATACGGCAGTGCCCGGGTTCGATTCCCATCCGGAACAAATTTATAATGTCTTAGTTTTATACAATAATAATCATTTCATTTTTATTTAAAAAAAAAAAAATGGTGTTTATTTTTTATCGTAAATTGGACAATTTATAATTGTTGTTAATAGTTTTTTTTTTTTTTGAGCGTTTGTATATCTGACCTCCACAACCCAGTTAGTACTGGGTAATACGATACCCCTTGGTAGGACTGGTTGTCAGACTTTCGGGCCACTGAAATTATTAACTAGTGATTGCTGATGATAAAAACGTAAAGTACGAACGAAACTTTTTTTCGAGAATTTAGCTAATATGGCAACATTCATCGTCAATCAAACCAAAAAATACCATATTTGTCATAAATATTGTCACTTCTCTGTCTTGATCAATTAAAATCGTAATGTTTGGTTTTGTTGTGAATAGTTTTGCATATTATTTATTTACCCGTCTTATTTGTTTCGTGGTGAAGTAGACAACACGAGAATGTTAAGGTGTGCAGAGATGATGGCGACTAAAACAATGCCAAAGATTACAGTTGTGGCTAGCATGTGTGGGGAACATCGTAATACGATGTTCCCATACTATGGGGAATATGGTAATGCCGATGCTGATAGAATGCCCGCGACGCCGGGCTCTCTCTTATTTGAAGAAGTTCTAATAAGTTCACAATGATATGCTGCTTAAAATAAATGTTTTATTCAACTTCGTAATTCATGTTTTATTTTTGCCTAGACCATGGCGCAATTATACTTGGTCGTTGCCCGAATTCGATTGCCTTTGGAATTCATCAAACGACCAAGTGTAAATGAACGCGGCCGAGTACGCGAACACACTCGTCCAACTACATTTTTTTTCCACTATTGTAAGCTTCTATGTATTCCATTGCGATGACTAGTGTAATTACGCCATAGAAGAATCACCGCTATATGGCGGTGATTCTTCTAGGCTAGGCAGACGCCTAGCCTTTTCCCAGCTATGTTGGTGTAGTGGTATGTAACCCACACGGTCGATTTTCAGTCTATGCAGATGCAGCTGAATACCAGTATTTTACATGGAGCGACTGCCTATCTGATCATTAAAGAGTAAGCGACCCAAAATCATTAAATATCGTGATGAGTTGTGCAAATGCTCCGCAGCATGGATAACAAGACAGGCCTGAAATTTTACGTAATTAGGTTACATTGGATTGTAAATTAAGATGAAATTATCATTCATCTTATAATAACAATTATAAATTGTCCAATTTACGATAAAAAATAAACACCATTTTTTTTTTTTTAAATAAAAATAATATGATTATTATTGGATAAAACTACGACATTATAAATTTGTTCCGTATGGGAATCGAACTCAGGCACTGCCGTATGCTTGTATTGTCCGAGTGACATAACGCCGCGTCAACCACTTGCAGCCCAACGTGGGACCACTTCTTTCAAGTATTTGAGCGTTTGACATAACGCCGCGGCGGACGCGGCGTCGCACGCTTGTAGCCCAACGTGGGACCATTTTCTTCAATTGTTTGAAAACTGACAACCGTCAATTATCATGTATTAGAATAGAACGTCTATTTTACGCAAGTGTCAGTGAAGTAATTGGCCTTGAGGTATTGCGGCCGGACTGTGAATAAGATGATGCAGGATCGAATCACAGATGTTTAAATAATTGTTTTGGTATTTTTTCTTTTTGTTCTTTTTTTTATGCTGTAAAATATTACTTTTTGTAACTAGGTGTACTGTTTTATTTATATGCATCTGTATGATTTTCAAATCGTTAAAAAATATGTAGTTTAATAATATATACTTTTAGTTTGTGAACCATTCAAAGAACAGTTAGGTAATCGTGAATAACAAATAAAAAAAGAACCAAATTTACGAAACAAAAACACTAAGAAAATTAAAATAAATACAAAATGAGTATTTTTGGATAAAAGTACGACATTGTCAATTTGTTTCGTATGGGAATCGAACCTGGGCACTGCTTTAGGCTTGTATTGTCAGTGTGACATAACAAATCAAATGGTCCCACGTTGGGCTTCAAGCGTTCGACGCGTCTCCGTAAACGGCAAAAACGCCAGACGCGCCGCGCGACGCCTATTGCAACGCCCCGCGCCACGCGCCGCGCCTGCGTAAATGAGCCCTTAGTGTTTAGTGTTCGTGATAGTGAATAGTGTAATGTACCATAAGTGTTACTAAATAAATACAAGAACGAAGTGTATTCGCCTTAATAGATTCAATAAGAAAGGTGTCATTGGAAACATTCTTAGTAAAGACAATACAGCAGTTTAGGTTTTAATTAAATTACTTATTAGTCTATATAAAAGGGTTGATTGTAATAATGATCAGGGTTCATCTTTTCAAGTGAAAAAATAACTTATCTTACTTGCTATTAAAAATGCCAAAGTTTGTGATGGTGGGTGGATACAATACAATAGTAATTTATTTCTCTCAAAAAGGTACAATTTCGGAACACAGAATGTAGGTCACATGCAAATTCAAACCTTTGTGAGAGCTGGAGTCTATACTGGGTTCGAGACCTGTATGACAGATCTCCAGGCTCACACCCTTAAAATTACAATAATAAAGTTGCACTTACGTACTCATCATCATCATCATCAGCCTGTATTCGTCCACTGCTGGACATAGGCCTCTCCCATGACACGCCACTGAGCACGATCCTCGGCCACTCTCATCTCAGCCGCCTTGCGAAGATCGTCGCTCCACCGAGTCTGAGGACGTCCTACGCTACGTTTACTGATCCGTGGTCTCCACTCAAGAACTCGTCTACCCTAACGGTTATCGGTTCTTCGGGTTATATGGCCGGCCCATTGCCACTTCAGCGTGCTTATGCGGTGGGCTATGTCGATAACCTTAGTTCTCTGTCGGATCACCTCGTTACGAACTCGATCTTTCAGAGAAACCCCGAGCATAGCCCTTTCCATAGCACGTTGAGCGAATTTAAATTTGTGGACCAACCCTACCGTGAGTGTCCACGTTTCGGCACCGTACGTTATGACGGGTAGGACGCACTGATTATAGACTCTCGTCTTTAGACTCTGTGGAATTGGCGGTGTAAAGACTCGACGCAGTTTCCCATACGCTGCCCAGCCCAGCTGTATTCTTCTGTTGGCCTCTTTCTCGAAGTTGTTTTTACCCAACTGCATAGTTTGCCCGAGGTAAACATACTCCTTAACAACCTCGAGAGTACTGCCTTGAACTGCAATTGGTTCCGGACTGACATGTTCATTGAACATAACCTTAGTTTTATCTAGGTTCATCTGGAGACCAATGCGTTGAGAAGAATCAACTAGGCCATTCAGCATATGTTGCAAATCTTGCAGCGTTTCCGCCATGATGACGATATCATCTGCAAATCGCAAATGTGAGAGGTACTCGCCGTTTATATTAATGCCGCGCCCCTTCCAGTCCAGCGTCTTGAAATATATCCTCCAATGCATTTGTGAACAATTTGGGGGATATAACGTCCCCTTGTCTCACACCACGATGCAAGGGAATAGGCTTAGACTGCCGGTTCTGGACTTGGACGGCCATAGTAGCGGCGTTGTAAAGACCTCTCAGCACTTGGATGTATCGCCAATCGACTTGGCATCGCTGCAGAGATTCCAGAACCGACCAGATTTCGATCGAGTCAAAGGCCTTTTCATAGTCCACAAACGCTAAGCACAGGGGCCGATTATACTCTTCTGTTTTCTGTAAATTCTGCCGCACTGTATGGATGTGGTCTATGGTGCTGTTCCCCGATCGAAACCCGGCCTGTTCGAGAGGCTGAAACTCGTCGAGTCTTCGCGCAAGACGGTTTGTGATGACTCTCGAAAACAGTTTATAGACGTGGCTCAAGAGCGAAATGGGTCGGTAGTTCTTCAAAAGAGTTTTATCACCCTTTTTGAAAAACAACACGACAACACTCTTACTACACGCCTCTGGAGTTTTCCCATCAAAAAGAACAGTATTGAAAATGCTCTGGAGCTCCTTCATTACAGGTTTACCAGCAGATTTCAGGAGCTCAGTCGTAATACCATTTCTCCAGGGGCTTTTCCGTTTTTAAGCTGTTTGAGAGCCATCGCAATTTCGTCTAGGTTGACTTCTGGCAAGTCTTCCGTAAAGTGGCGTGTTAATGTAGCTCGGAACTTCTCATTTTCGGGATCAGGTTGAGATGCACGCGTAGCGTATAACTGACTATAGAAGCTTTCAATTTCCGAAAGAACCTCCGGCCCGGAAGAAATGACTACTCCACTTGTAGTGGTCAGCTTCGTCAGATGACTTCTCCCAAGAGATTGGACAAACACTTTCGATCCCCGATTTTGCTCAATCGCTCGTTCTATTGAGCGAGTGTTGGAGCATCGGAGATCGCGTCGTACAAGTATGCTAATTCTCTTGTTTAGAGCATGCCACTCTGACGTAGTGACTGGTGGGTGTTCACGTCGTTTCTCCATGAGCTTGAGCGTTTCTTCCGAAAACTTCGACTTCCTGTCTCTACGCCGCAATTCGCAAAATCTCACACCTTCCTCCCTGAGGATTCCGACCACATTCTCGAGGGCCTGGACAATGTCAACGCTATTTGTTTCCACGGCAGCGAATCGGTTCTCCAAGTTAGATTGGAACTTTTCAGATCCCACTATAGTTTGGAGCAGGGTTGGTCGGAGCCTGGATTTCATCAAACGGACACGTTCAAGCTTGAAATCGATATTCTTACTTACGTACTACAACATTGTAAAAGCTCCAAGTAATGAGAGGAAGAATAAAAAACAAAACAAAAAGCGATGTCCTAAGTAAGAGTAGTCTTTGGAGAGTGTTGTGTGTCCGTGAGTGCAACATAAGTCCTCACGCCCAAGCTCGCCTAGGGCACTGGGCGTGAGTGCCTACTTGCCCGAGAGTGTGTGTGCGTGTGTGTGTATGAGTGAAAGTGTGTGTGCGAGTGTGGGTAAAGGTGATACGTGATCCAAGATTAATTTGATTGGGAGAATATTTCTGGTAGGCGAAATTATTTTAAAATACATAGTAAATTTTCAATCTCTGCATAATCCAATTCAAGTAGCCATTTCGTAATAGTTGATTTGCATTTTGATCTGCACATTGGGTATATATTTAAAATTTTATTTACTTTATTATAGACGTAGCTGCTGAGGAAAGGGAAACCGCGTTGGGCCGAACGACACTTTGTGCGGATGGAGGGACAGACTGTGTGTTTACGTCGTTTGGAGTGGTTAAAACAATATTAAGTATAAATAATTTTCGAACAGAGAGAACCGAACATGTCTTATAAAGACCGATGGTAGGAAAGTGGTAAGGTAACCGCCAACCAACCTTCAAGAGTGCTCTTTGCGCACGTTCCAGTTTCAGCATGTGAGTTTTTGCTGAGCCGCCCCAAGTAATTATGCAATATTGTATAAGCGATTGGTAGAGGGCGAGATATACAAGTCTTAGCACTGTAGTGTCCGCAGCGTTACGAAGGGACTTAAAAATGTAGATCAACCTGCGCAGTCGTGTGGCAAGTGTGTTTATGTGTGTGGAGAATGACAGGCAATCATCAATTTGTACACCGAGATATTAGACCACAGTGCCGCCAGTAAGGCAGGGGCAATTACAAGCTGTGTGGTGAGGTAAAATGCAGGAGTGGGCAATCAAGGAATAGTGAGAGGTAGGAGTTTTCCCAGCGGCTGTAAAGGAAAAGGTTGGGGTTTTGTCAACATTTAAAGTAAGCCGGTTTTGAGCCAACCAGGTGGTGACAAGGTTGAGGCCGGATTGTGCGTACCGAAACACTTGCTCCCAGGAGTCTCCGTGGAATAGTAGGGCAGTATCGTCGGCATAAGTGAATATGGACGCATGGGGAAGTGTTAGCCGGCAGAGCTCATTTATATAGATGAGAAATAGGGTCGGACCGATAATACTGATGGATGGGTGGATGTTTGTTACTCTTTCACTACTGAATGGATTCGGATGAAATTTGTCACACATAGTTTACAACCTGGATTAATTCATGATTTTATCCCGCTATTACGATCCACCGACAATATCCGAACTTTTCGCGGGTGACACCGCGGACATAAGCTAGTAGGATATATAAAAAAAAATACCTACCCATTTAATCATTTGCTTAGTTACCTCCTTGAATTTGACAAGGATGCAAAACAACAACTTGTATACCTAGTAGGTGTTGCCCGCGACAGTAATTTTAATGTGTAAGTGTGCGATAAAAAAGCCTATTAGGATATAGGCTTTTTTCCTAAATTTTTGGGCGTATAAGTACGCCCGGACGTTTCAACGGAGAATACAATCAATCTCCTTGCCAATTTTCATTACGATCCAGTCAGCCGTTTAGTAGTGAAAAGGTAAAACAGAGTTACTTTCGCATTTTTTATATTAAGTATGGATGTACAAGGTGTTGTTTTGCATCCTCGTCAAATTCAAGGAGGTAACTAAGCTACTGATCCAAAATTCAGGAGTTTGTCACAAAAGACATTACTAATCAATTTAGATTACGGTATCTAGTAAATTATATAAACTCTGCCTTTTTTTTTTGTTTAAGTTCGTCAATATTTCAGAAAAACCCCGTGAACGTGGTTTAGGGAATAAGAAATTATCGTATAAACGTTTGCGATTGTTTGTATTGTGTGGAAGCGTGGCTATAGGGCGAGGATCAGACGGGCCGCGTTTAAAACACGGGTGGTTCAAACTTACAGATTTCCGTGAATAATAAAAAAGTACCTACCTAATTTCATCATTATATTTACCTCCTTGAAATTTGACGAGGATACAAAACAACAGCTTGTATATCCAAACAACTAAACTGGACTATAATGGTCATTATACTTGTTAGCGTGAACCCTTTGACGACGCATAACTCAAAGGATCCCTTTCCGTTTAACACCTGCGTTTGAATCGCTCGACCTACATTTTAGTCGAATACGTATACTTTTTGCTAGATAATACAAGTATATATAGAACTTTTATAAATTTGTCAAAGATAAATATTTTATCTTTATCAGATGATCTTACTGTTGAGATAGAGGCCTTTTGGCCTCGTACAGGAACAGTTTGAGTTGCTTTGACAACTTAAACTCTCACGTTAGTGACAGTTTAAGTTGTCAAGCAACTCAAACTGCAACAACAACAACAAGCATAAAGACCATTATAGTCTAGTTTAGTTTTTATTTTTTTCTTATGTTTTTGACATAAGCGAGTCTAATAAATACTTTTTCTTTCTTTACTTGAACCCAATATTCTGATGGTTACACGAAAAAATCTTTATACACAATAGTTACTGTTCACTCATTGTGTTTACTAGAAATCTTTAAACACTTTAAACTTCACACACACACATCTTTAAACTTTTAAAAAGCTTAGGTTAGATTGCGTAAAAACCTGTTACAGAAATTATAGATTTCTCAGCTTTGTTTTGACTGTGTTTTTGTTGTCCTCACAATATCATCCACATTCCACATTTCATTACCACGAAATCCACAAAAATGACATCACTGAAGGGCAGACTGAAAAGTTTCCTCAGCGCCATCTTGGATTTTTATTTTTACCTCATTTTATAGGTGCAATAATGAAATTTAAAAAACACAATGTCTCAATATCCTCCCCTAGGCTATGGCTGGCATTGATATAAGTGAGAACTGTTTCTCACATGGGCAGTTTTATATTGCAAGCTCCGGAGTGAGCTCTGCGAGTAACTTAGTAATTTTAGCCCCAAAAGGAAACACCGCAAGCGTTATTTATAAAGAGGTGCTAGGATAATTCATTATTAATATAGTTTTCCGGGAGTTATAGTACATTGTTACCCTAGGGGTGAAAGTAACTTATTTAGTCCCGAGACGGGGTTTGGGACGAAGTGAGGGCGCCAATAGTTCGAGGGACTAAATAAGTCTTTAACCCGAGGTAAACACTGTGCTTTTCATTACGAATACAAGTAAAAATAAAAACATGAATTAGTTAAAGGAAAATTTAGTAAATTTTATTTGACATAAATCAACAACTTTTCCCGCCTATTTTGTTTTTTCTTTCTGTGGCTAGCCAGCTATTCAGCCATTATTTTTCATTTTCATCATTGAAAAAATGGTAAATATTTTGCTCAAATCTATGTTATTTTAAAGAAATTGTTTAAACTAAATTATAATAAAGTTATAAAAAAAAATAGATTCTTAAATCAATACTTAACTTTAAGTTATTTCAATTTTACATCTTGGCTGCATAGAGAATTGGAACATGGTTCAATAAAAATGTGAAAAAAGGAACTAGTTTTTTTTTATAATTTGGCATCTGTCAGTTGAAAGCGATTCTCCCTAGGGAAGAAAAGTATTAATTTCAACCCGCTCCTCAGGCAACTTCAGACCTACTTTCAGAGTATGAGTAATGAAAAATAGTTTTGTTTAATCTAAGTATAAGTGGATTAAAAAAAATTGTAAGCTAGCTCATTTACTTCATTAACTATATCAAAAGGCGTGGATGGATGACCGGGGCACTTGAGCTACGGCATCGTAGCTCGGAAGACATGTTAAAAAAAAACTGGTTGATTCCATTTTGGTTACTAACAATCTAAAATATAAAAAAAATCGCCGTTATGGGTGAATTTCAACAAATGCCATTTTTTTTATCATATCGGTGAACTTTTTCATTTACAATTTTTTTGTATATTTTTCAGGTTTAATGTAATCTTTAAGATATCAAATGTCCCTAAATTTAATATCATCAACTTACCATTTAAGACTAAGGAGAAAATTCAGTTTGAATTCTGGTTTCCACCGATATGACAAACCGGCACCGATTATTTTTTCTGTACACCGGTATGATAAGTTTATCCACCGAAATGATAGTACATATCCAGCGATATGATAATCTATCACCCTTTGAACATCAAAAAATGAAATAGTTAGTAGGTACCTATATATTTTACAAGGGTGACTTAGAACTGAAGACTTGAACTGAGGGTCTTATGTAAGTAGATCACATCCAAAGAGAACTGAGTGTTTAGAAATTCAGTTGCATTATATTTTTTTTAAATTATGTACCTATTCTATTATATTTACTTTCTTTTTTATTATATTTACTATAGGTACTATGAATTTTAAAAAAAATGATTATTTTTCTTATCATTGTCTTTGTGATAGTATTATACTTTACTTAACGAAATGAGACGGGATCTACCGATATGATAAAACGAATCACCGAGATGATAAAATGATCTACCGATATGATAAAGTAATCCACCGATGTGACAAAACTGTGCGTTGATCATGAATCAAAACACCGATATTAGATTTATGACACCGATTGATTTTTTCGGTGTAAATTATCACATCGGTGGTAATAAAGACCACCGATTACAGCGATATGAGAACAGCGACGTGAGAAATAACACACTTTTCCGAAAATTAGAAAAAATGCATAATATTTAGGATAAAATCAATAACAGTCGATGAAGCTAATTTACTTACTAACTGTGTTAGAACCAAACAACAAAAATAAAACTACTCATTACACTAGAAAAATGCAACCACCGATACTATAAAATAATTGTCCGGGAGCAACTGAAATGGCGTACTTATGTTATTGGCGAGAATATGCAGCGTTTTGACACAAATCCGTCCTGACTGCGCACTAGCACACACTAACGAGGAAAATAAAATTGGGGTGGGGACGCTGTCGGACTCGTCGATGAAAAGTTAGGTTTAAATTACTCTTGTCCAGCGATATGAGAACATTTTGCAGGACAGGTACGTTTGTGCCTCTCAGTAATAATAATCGTTAATTATGTAATAAAATATGCTATATATTAATAACAAAACTAATATTCTATAAAATAGAATAAGTTATATACTTAACTTACTTATTTCTATTAGTGTATAAGCTTTTTTGTTTGTAAAAAAAGTAGAGGGACAGCACCGATTTGAAAAAAATAGAGGTTTATGAATTTATTTCAACCTTTGTAAATAGTCCTAGGCAAATTATATTTTTGCCACAACCCAATAACTACCTATTAAATACTAAAAAATATAATTCAGAACGATATTACTTTTTTCAAATACTAATTTCACCGAAGACAAAAAAATAAGTCATTTGGGAAATTCACCCTTATACACTTTTTGTAACCAGAATGGATTCTCTGAGTTCTTACTTTGAAAATCAAAGAATTTTACACAACTATTTATCCTCCATTGCACTTACGCGCGAGCGAAGCGGCGGGCAACAACTATCTATAACATTTAAATGACTATTTTCGACATTATTTTGCGGGGGTAACGCACACGAGGGCAATTGCTGAACTCCATGCGGGCGTAGCCGCGGGCAATAGCTAGTTTAAAATAAAATTAAAACAGTAAATGATCGAATTTAAAAAATAAAAATAAAAACTTGTGAAACAGTTGGTACTTTGACCTCCAATAGGATCGTTACTAGAAGTTTCTCAGGTATGGGACCATACCTGAGAAACTTCTGAAGAGCAATAAAAAAAAATCACAATAACAGGCACAATAAATGCCTTTCGGATTCGTTAAGGGTCTTTACACACGCCATTTTTTTCACCGAATATTATATCACCGAAATCATGACAATATGTCAAATATCTGAGGGTTTATTAGCGGCTATCACTTTTAAAACGTCGCTTGTAACTCTTTTATGATTTCCATCAGAATTGACAGAAGCTGTTCGCAATACAAAAAGCTTTTGACATTTCCACCAACATTATCTCTGATAGAATGTCTTAGTCTTTAGGTTATATCATCATACTCTATCAAAACAAGGATACAACGGAACGCAATAAAAACGAAGCTGAAATCCGTCCGATGATTGATGTAAGTTAAACGTTGTAATTACGAACGTCGCGTGCGAACATTGTGCGTCTATATTTTAATGGCAATCGCCATTTTTCATTGGCCTCATACCACTCCCTTGATTAATGTTTATATTTATTAAGATTTTTCAAGCGATATGGGTTTTTATTAGGGTTTAGTAAGCTGGGTAAAAGCCTAGAAATACCCAGCAATATTCAATGGGAAATTATGCCTAGTGTATGAAGGAAGTATTCCAAAAATATTGGAAGAATAAAGACAGCAGTTTTTTCATATCCGATGTTCCATGCATTATTTAATCATCATCATCATAAGCTTATAATGTTCCCACTGCTGGGACACAGGCCTCCTCTCAATGAGAGGGAGTGGGCTTTAATCCACCGCGCGGGCCCAGTGCGTGTTGGTAGATGTCACATGTCTTCGAATTTTTAGTTCTAGGACATGCCGGTTTCCTCACGATGTTTTCCTTCACCGTTTTGTGAGCAGCGGTGATGAAATAAATTACACAAAGTAATGCGCCTGCCTGGGTTCGATACTACGACTTACTGCTCGTAAGTCGGGGCTACCACCACTGGGCCACCGCTGCTCTCATGCATTATCAGCATTATTTACATAAAGTTATTTAAACTCGCGGTAGTCATAATTACCCTACAGTGTTCCTGCGGAAACAGGTTTTTTTTATAAGTTTAGCAATAAGTTAACAACGAGGATACACTTCGGTTTACCCTCCTTGAAGCCACTATGGAAATGCCACCTTTCAAATTTCAGGTGACGCAGTTTCCAGCTCCGATGATCTTCCTGCATTTAGCCTTCACTGAACAGAGGTAGGAACAAAGCTTTACTGCGGGGTATTGTGCACATTTTGTATATGGTACGGTGACCTGCCAGAATTATTGCACAATGTGTGTTTTTATGTTACGTGTTTTTCATCTTGTCACAATTTGACAAGCCTTTCCTGAGAGAGAGAAAGCGGGTCATAATCAATATCAATAACTTGTGAAATGGCTACTTACATAATAATTGTGAACTGATAACGATTTTATGTGATATTTGTGGTATAATAAAGTAGACGGAATCTTTATTTTTACTAGCCATGAAACCGATACCGGTCATTTTATTTTCATCTGGTAATCAGAAATGTGGGACGATTTATTTGTTTAACATACGTAATACTCAAGAGGTGCTTGAATAATTAGGTACTTATAAAACATCACGCCTGTAATCCCCGAAGGGTTCGGCAGTGGTGTACCTAGGTTACCCAAATTTGGCCAGTTTTGTGAAATCCCATGTAATAGGGAATACATTAGGAAAGAAACATGAAAAAATCGTTAAATTCATTCATGGTCTAGTTAAGACGAATTACAGCCAATTCACAAACTTAAATTGCTCGGTCAGTGTAAAACTTTGTAATGTAACAAAGTTCGGTTAACACTGCAGAATGGCCCAATTCATCCAATTTGCTTTAGTTTGAACAAACCAGGGCTATTCTTTGGCTACAGAGATTTTTGTTGTAAAGTTTTTCACTGAATCGCGGAATTGTTTCGTCACTTTGGGAAGGTTTTATGAATGCACAGTTATTTTCTTTATTTATTTAAAACAACAAACGCTGTTCTATTCATAGATCGAGCTGTGCAATTGTACAAGGAGCTTTTAGCGCGTGGTGAAAATCGGAACTTTTGTCATTTTGTTTCGTCAATGCAATTTCGCAAAAGTTCACTAACGGCACGTTTGAAAACATAATTCGACCTCCTAAAAATCCATGTATCCTGTAGATTATTTAGTTTAATCTAATTTTCCGCACAATTCATAGCTTACATAATATTTTCAGCATTTCTGTAGACACATACCCAAATTAGTAAAAACTCAAACTATAAATTCAAATCTTGCAACCAATGAATAAATGAGCATCAACCAACAGCAGAACTGTCACATACTCGGTAGTTCGTAGTACAGTCGCGTTCAAAACTGCGTGGGAACGAGAGTCGAATTCACTCGGTGAGAATGAAAGAGGAATCGTAAAAGGCTTTTGGATTGAGAATGCTGAATCATCGCGGTGTCGAGTGGCGGGCGTCGCGACGCTCTATACTGGTGATGACGTGCAATAACGAGCTAGTGATGTAGTGGTTGTCGATGTTTTTGACGTAAATATTTAATGGGTTTTAAAACTACCTGTAGTATGTACTGTTTTAAGCTTTCACTGATTACATACATCGGGAGCTCACATTAATTGATAAATCAAGTGTAAGTGTACCTGTGGTAGATTTCTGTTTTAAAATTGCGATAATAGAAAAGACATGGTATGAAAATTTCATAGCTTGAGATGCTTTTCAAACTTATGTACAGTCAACAAAATTGTTAGGTATACAGGCAAAAAAATCCATCTGCTACTATTATAACATTCACTTATATTTCGTCTTTAGTAATATTTAAAACATAACACTAGGCCACCCAAGTCTTATGAAATCGATATTTTGTTTTCGAAATATTAGTGAATTACAAATTAATTTATTAATTATTCTATATTTTGTTGACTGTACATTGGAAGACTACTGAGTTAATGTGGTTGAATACATGAAAATCGTTGAAAATTTCATTAATTTGGGAAATTATTGCCGTCTGTTAAAAAATCAGTTTAGATTATTTTGACTGTGGAGGTGTAATGCCAAAAATCTGTAAAATACGTTTTATAAGCAGTGTTCTTCCAAAATGAATTAATAATACAATTCATAATTTATTTATTCATTTATAATTCTCCTGCTCATATCCTAATTAAGTCGGCGCAGTACTTTATCTTATTCCATATTTACTCTATTAGTTGTCATCTCAATAAATAACCCAAATATATGGTAAAAATCTGTAGATAAAACTTACTCGCAGTCGCATCGAGCTCGATAGTGTTCCATTCTATCGATAAATTTTCGGCTGACACCTAATCTTAACACCACCGCAACATCACTACGGTCACACCATAAGAACTAGTGCCTAATCTTGCGCGGGATCTCAAAAGGAGGGTTTGAAAGAGGCACCCTGGTGTCTGTTGCCTGATGAAAAACCGGCTCGAGTGTCACATCCCTTTAATATTCACCCCGGTTCTTTGTTTCGGGCGATTGACGAAAATCGCTACCGTGTGCCGCGCCGCAGGCACTACCGTCCTCTGTTTACATACATTGCAATTTGTTTGTTCAGGCCCACGTGAGCGCATTTTCGGTTTAGCACTGTGGACTTACCGGTTTACGTTTGGTTTTACTCTAATACTTGGACTACAACGCTTACGGAGCGAAGTGAAACACAAAATGTATGTGTTCGGGGATATTTACTTTAGCTGGAACCTGGATTATGGACTACGGTGTAGTGGTTTGCGGTTTACTTGTATAATGTCGTGCATGAATTAGCAAAAGCATAATCAGCCTACAGTGGCCCAATGGCGGTTCGTAGATGTCATCCTTCGAATTTTTGGTTCTAGGACATGCCGGTTTTCTTACCTTATATTTTATTACACCGTTTTGGGAGTACTGGTGATCAAATAAACTACTTACACAAAGTAATGTGCCTGTCTAGGTGTAAACTCACGACTCAGTAAGAATGGTTAAGGTAAGTTAAGACTGGCTTACCTATAACGAGATTCAAAACTCTATGGTTCACTACAATCACCGAACGCATGGTGGATGGGTAACTTCGCGTGGGATCATTAGGCATTGATAAAACTTTTGCTTGGCGCATGCAGTGCAAACTAAACTAACGATGTGTTGGTAGGTAAACGAAGTGTGGAGTAGGCACCTGCTTACAGTGAAACTATGTACCTTAATTTAATAAGCAGCCTTTTAACGTTCCCACAGCTGGGACACAGGTTGTAGGTATTAATCTATAATGACAAGTAGAGCATAATCAACCAAGCGGGTCAGAGCGCGTTGATGGGCATGACGTGTCTTCGATTTTTTGGTTCATGAACATGTATCTTCACCTTTCTTCCTTTACTGTTAAGAATGAACCGTAAGATGAATTAAATAGTTCATCATTATCCACATCTCGACTTCACCCACTGCTATGTATAGGCCTCCCGTTGCTTGTGCCAAGCTCCACGTTCATGTGCCAAGCTCCACGTTCTTGTGCCAAGCTCCACGTTCTTGTGTAAAGCTCCACGTTCTTGTGCCAAGCTCCACGTTCTTATGCCAAGCTCCACGTTCTTGTGCCAAGCTCCACGTTCTTGTGCCAAGCTGCACGTTCTTGTGCCAAGCTGTACGTTCTAGTGCCAAGCTGCACGTTCTTGTGCCAAGCTGCACGTTCTTGTGCCAAGCTGCACGTTCTTGTGCCAAGCTGCACGTTCTTGTGCCAAGCTCCACGTTCTTGTGCCAAGCTCCACGTTCTTGTGCCAAGCTCCACGTTCTTGTGCCAAGCTCCACGTTCTTGTGCCAAGCTCCACGTTCTTATGCCAAGCTCCACGTTATTGTGCCAGCCTCATACAGGATATTCTATTCTATAGTTTAATAGTTACTCGCATTATATTAGTACAGGCCAAATAAAAATTAGGAACCTAAAAAAAAACTTCAGAAATCGACAAGGAATCCCATACATAAATATTTATTGCAGATAGCACGGTTTTCTAAATAAGGAAATAGAAAACGTTTTTGTTCTTTCTTTCCTTTCTCCGATAGTTGCAATTACTGTTATTGTAACTACAGAAAGCTAATTAACTCGCAAGCGAAGATCTTTTAGTACTCGATATCTGAAGTCAAAAAGTGGTAATTAAGGCTTTAATTTCTAGTATGTTTGCTGTCTTCATCTGGGCTTTAACCCAGACTCCGTGGCTGCTGCTGAAAAATGATGGAAAAACTCAATAACACTTTGCACGACCTGGGAGTCAAACCCAGGACCACATTAATTATAATTAAATTTGCTGAAGTTGCCTATAAAGTGGTTTCTTTAACGAACACAATTCCTAGACAAAGTGGTGTGACAAAGATTTTCAGGTGTCAAAGGTCGCATGGTCAAGCGAATGTTTCAATAAATCTTTGCGTTCTCGCAACTCAAGTAAAAATCTTCCAAAATTAAGTAGCAAGTAAAAATTCACAAAGCGCTTTTAAAATAGACTTGACTCGAGCTCGTGGTCCTCTGGGAAACCAAAGTAGTTCACTGTCCAATCCACTAGTTGGTTAGAGAAAATAAATGCACGAGAATGTTTTTATAACTACATATATGCACTTGCCTTGCGTTATTAGGAATCTTTGTTATCTTTTCTGTATGGATTTCATGTGATGAGCACCCTAAGTATTATTAGAACCTTGCTGATACATCAAACGACGATAAAATATTTTTTTTTTTTACATTACTAGCTGTCCCGCGCAACTTCGTCTGCGTTACATTTTCCCCGTTTTCGCAACATTTTTCATGACTGCTCCGCTCCTTTTGGTCGTAACGTGATGATATATAGCCTATGTCCTTTCCCAGGTTGAAATCTATCTTCTTGCCAAATTTCATTAACATCCGATCAGCCGTTTAGTCGTGAAAAGGTAACAAACAAACAAACAAACAGAGTGACTTTCGCATTTATAATATTAGTATGGATTCGAGGACCGCGGCGAAGGTGATGTGACGATCTGCTGGCCTACCATGACGTCTTAAAGCAGTATTGTTATACTCTTATTCTAGTGTGGGAAAGCGACGGAGCTATACAGGATGTCTAGCGCCATCACTTTCCCATACTGGAAAAAGAGTAAAACAATAATGTTTTTAAAGGTAGTGCGTTGTTTCATCGCTAATTGTTTAATCGACTTTTGTTTCACATAATTTTTTCTCATATTATGATTTCATAGAATAATCAATACGCAGAATACTTACTTTGAAGAAATTTAAATCATCGGTTTTTGTTTCAAATAAAGTAGAGTTAGAATATTCATATCGTAGAATAACAAATCAAATATTCTTTATCCACATATTGTTTGTTTCACATAAAACTTATTACGAAAAACAACAGTTG
Source organism: Cerastis leucographa (assembly GCA_963082945.1). Classification (NCBI taxonomy): domain Eukaryota; kingdom Metazoa; phylum Arthropoda; class Insecta; order Lepidoptera; family Noctuidae; genus Cerastis; species Cerastis leucographa. The sequence continues at coordinate 8,833,943 of OY720382.1, forward strand.
AATCGATTGACAGTTTCTAAAATTCAAACCTTTGAAAAATGCATACCCGCCTATAAAATTACAACACCGGGTTCACAAAAATAATGCTGGTAAATTCTTGTCATGCAGGAAAACAATCTTGTTATTCTCACTAATGGTGTCCATGCCTGTTGCATGCAGCATGCAACTTGCAAGCAAGCATGCAACTTGCAGCGTTCATGCAAGCACGCAAGCATGCAACAGCCATGGTTTCTGTCAGAGAGATCGCAGATCGTCGCAGATGGTATTAACGCTCACCACCACCTTGCCGGCCAGGCTCAGCCGCAGCGGCGAGCTTTAGATACCACCTGCTCCTAAACTCGCGGGCTGCCTCATCCCTCCGCGCCTACGCGGGCTTAAATTACACTCTAGGGTTAGGGCAAACAAGGGTTGTGCGTTGTTTCATCGCTAATTGTTTAATCGAATTTTGTTTCACATAAATTGTTTCTCATATTATCATTTCATAGAATAATCAATTCGCAGAATACTTACTTTGAAGAAATTTAAATCATCGATTTTTGTTTCAAATAAAATTTAATGTTAGAATATTCATATCATAGAATAACAAATCAAATATTCTTTATCCACATATTGTTTGTTTCACATAAAACTTATTACGAAAAACAACAGTTGAATCGATTGACAGTTTCTAAAATTCAAACCTTTGAAAAATGCATACCCGCCTATAAAATTACAGGTTGTGCGTTGTTTCATCGCTAATTGTTTAATCGAATTTTGTTTCACATAAATTGTTTCTCATATTATCATTTCATAGAATAATCAATACGCAGAATACTTACTTTGAAGAAATTTAAATCATCGGTTTTTGTTTCAAATCAAGTAGAGTTAGAATATTCATATCGTAGAATAACAAATCAAATATTCTTTATCCACATATTGTTTGTTTCACATAAAACTTATTACGAAAAACAACAGTTGAATCGATTGACAGTTTCTAAAATTCAAACCTTTGAAAAATGCATACCCGCCTATAAAATTACAACACCGGGTTCACAAAAATAATGCTGGTAAATTCTTGTCATGCAGGAAAACAATCTTGTTATTCTCACTAATGGTGTCCATGCCTGTTGCATGCAGCATGCAACTTGCAAGCAAGCATGCAACTTGCAGCGTTCATGCAAGCACGCAAGCATGCAACAGCCATGGTTTCTGTCAGAGAGATCGCAGATCGTCGCAGATGGTATTAACGCTCACCACCACCTTGCCGGCCAGGCTCAGCCGCAGCGGCGAGCTTTAGATACCACCTGCTCCTAAACTCGCGGGCTGCCTCATCCCTCCGCGCCTACGCGGGCTTAAATTACACTCTAGGGTTAGGGCAAACAAGGGTTGTGCGTTGTTTCATCGCTAATTGTTTAATCGAATTTTGTTTCACATAAATTGTTTCTCATATTATCATTTCATAGAATAATCAATTCGCAGAATACTTACTTTGAAGAAATTTAAATCATCGATTTTTGTTTCAAATAAAATTTAATGTTAGAATATTCATATCATAGAATAACAAATCAAATATTCTTTATCCACATATTGTTTGTTTCACATAAAACTTATTACGAAAAACAACAGTTGAATCGATTGACAGTTTCTAAAATTCAAACCTTTGAAAAATGCATACCCGCCTATAAAATTACAGGTTGTGCGTTGTTTCATCGCTAATTGTTTAATCGAATTTTGTTTCACATAAATTGTTTCTCATATTATCATTTCATAGAATAATCAATTCGCAGAATACTTACTTTGAAGAAATTTAAATCATCGATTTTTGTTTCAAATAAAATTTAATGTTAGAATATTCATATCATAGAATAACAAATCAAATATTATTTATCCACATATTGTTTGTTTCACATAAAACTTATTACGAAGAATAACATCTTAATCGACTGACAGTTTCTAACATTAAAATCTTTGAAAAATGCATACCCTCCTACAAAATTACAACACCGGGTTCACAAAAATAATGCGGGTAAATTATTGTCAAGCAGGAAAACAATCTTGTTATTCTCACTAATGGTGTCCATGCCTGTTGCATGCAGCATGCAGCAAGCATGCAACTTGCAGCATGCATGCAAGCAACCATGCAACTTGCATGCAAGCATGTGTAACATACAACAGGCAAGGTTTCTGTCACGGCTCCGGCGCTGCGGGGCTCCGGCGGCCCCACGCAAGGTTATCGTCGCAGATGGTATTAACGCTCATCACCGCAGCTTCGGCTTGCTGGCCGGCAAGCCGGCCAGCCTCAGCCGTGGCGGCGATCTTCAGAAACCACCTGCTCCTCAACTCGCGGGCCGCCTCATCCCTCCGCGCCTACGCGGGCTTAAATTACACTCTAGGGGTAGGGCAAGCAAGACTACGTGGAGTCTGTTTTGCAGCCATTTATTTCTGTCACTAACTTTTGTAGTACAACATATTGACTTTTAAAGACAATATTTTAATTTAAGGTTATTAATTTCGTTGAAATAAAATACCATGGAAACATACATCGAACAAACAATATTCGTTGAAAAATAATTCTGGTGTTTGATAAGTTGTTCAAATAAAAAAATGTGATTGTAAAATTCTTTGAATTGTGTTTCTGTAAAATATTTTTCATTCAAGTAAATAGTAGTCGAAACAAAAACATTCGAAATAAAAATACGGGGACTAAATATTATGTGAAACATTTTCTGGGAAACGAAAATCTGTCAAATTTCTGTCTGCGATACAAGGTGACACCGCAAACAAGACTACGTGGAGTCTGTTTTGCAGCCATTCGTTTCTGTCACTAACTTTTGTAGTACAACATTTTGACTTTTAATTTAATTTTTCAAAATTTCGTTGAAATAAAATACCATGGAAACATACATCGAACAAACAATATTAGTTGAAAAATAATTCTGCTGTTTGATAAGTTTGTAAACTAAAATAATGTGACTGTAAAATTCTTTGAATTGTGTTTCTTTAAATATTGTTCATTCAAGTAAATAGTAGTCGAAACAAAAATATTCGAAATAAAAATATAGGGAGTAAATTATATTATGTGAAACATTTTCTGGGTAACGAAATTCTGTGAAATTTCTGTCTGCGAAACAAGGTGACACCGTTTTTAAGACGTCATGGACTCATGGTAGGCCTCTTGATCTTGTTTGCGGGGTGAACATGGCCAGACATCGCACAAGATAGAGGTTTGGAAGGAGGAAGAGGAGGCTTTTGTCCAGCAGTGGGACACATGACAGGCAAAAATACTTACATTGTTGAGCCGTGAGTATACACAGCTATCATCCGTTCGTCTTATGACGACAGGCCGTGTCGACGGCGCGTTCGTGTCCCACGCGCGCCTCAAGGAGATGTCAGCAAATGGGAAGGGGTCCCAGAGCCTGCCAGGGCTACGGGACTTACGAAAGAGATACCGCCCTGGAACTGGAACACAAAGGTCTAAAAAGGAACATAGATGTGTTTTGGTTAGTACAAGTCTGACACTCCCTTCCGCGCCGCCCAGAGCAGGAGAGGTCATTTCATGATTTCCCATCCGTAAAAAAATAAAAAAAATACTAGGGTGTTTTGTCTTATGGTCAAACGTAACTAACTACTTCACTTACAATGTTTGCTTCAGTGTTGCATAACGACCTAAAATGGAATGAAAACAGTTTCACATTTATTGCATTACTGAGCATAAGTGTACTGAAACGTTCCACATCTTAGGCACCTAGCTAAGTACCTAACACGTGCACATCTGTTGTATAGCCAAGACAGTCACACTAATCGAAGAGGTCACACACATCATCGTCCTCAATCCATACCCCAGCGTCCAAGCACTTGATTTAGCAAAGAGCGGTAGGTAATCCTATCAAGATCCAATTGTGGACTGGCAGTAGCCATCTCAGCCATCGCAATGCAAACATAATGCGCTCCACAACTCGATTAAAGTTGAAATATCCTCCAGATCCAGTCTGTCTGCTACACTTCAATGATAACTTGCAGAGTTGCATCTTGCTTCTACGGACCAAAATAGCGTTGTTTTATTTAGTCTGTTCGTGTATTGTTTCTGGTTGTAAGTATGAAGTGGCTTTTTGCTAATTTGGTTTATTATTTTCTTTGCGTTTGTAGATAATGATTGTTTTGTTTGATTAGTTTATAAGTTTTTTTCACAGAGCAAAATATCCAAACTAATTTGATGATATACCGTAGACTTATCAAAGATTATAACGTAACGATATTTCTGGGGAAAGAACACTGCACGTTATTAAACCTAATAGGTATGTAGTTTATGTTTGAATTGTTCTCAGATACCAATATGGTTAGTCACAACAATTTTCTTTATTCCAGTAAAAGTTTAATAACCTTCGTTTAGTTTCGACTTACGTTGAACTACTGTTTCGGATGCGTGACCAAGTTATTATTACCTGCACCTTTCAAAACAATTAAAAAGAAATATCTACCTACATACAAATTCATCGAATAAAACCCTTGTTATATTCGATGAAAATTGTAATAACTGTAATAGATAAATAATTGTAGGTTATTAGTTTAATCGTTTACTGCTCACAATTTTCTACGCAGTCCTGGTGAAAAATTTCCAAACGAACAACGCCATCTGTTGGGCCTTTTTCAAATTTAAGACATCAGGTGGGTGGCTGGCTTGGGTGGCTTTTGAGGGTAGGCGATGGAACAACGTGTTTAGCAATAGAGTGACATCTAGTGAGGAAAAGGGTAAGTTTTGAAGTAGGAGTTTGCTTTCTCCGTTTCCACGATTCGTAATTTCAAAATATGCCTATAGTTCCAACTTTTTCCGCAAGACAGCGCTTTCAATACTTAGTTCGGAAGTAAGCATGTATTTGATCTCAGTTAGATTTCCACAGTACTATATAATATGTGTGAAAATATTAATTTCTATCTATTTAACAGCCTGTAGGGATCAATTTAACAATGTCAAAAAGTAAACTTTATTTGGGATAATTGCTGTAAGTTGTCTCTTCGAACTTTAATGATTATTGTGCTAATTTGCAAATGTAAATATTTACCCAAAAATAAATTTCAATGTCTAACACGTGCCGTATCATAACAACGGAGGCGCAATGTTTATCCAGAATTAACGAAGAACAACTCTTGGGTATATTTTTTGTCTTCCGTAAAAATATAACGTTGTTAAATGAGGGCTAAAAATTACCACCGCAATTATTTCACGGGCCGAATATTTTATTTTAACAGACAGGGTACTTCTGAAGGTTTTGAGACAAAGAAAAATAAAAAAAAAAATTACATCGGAGCATTTCACAAAGGGTCTCTGAGCGCTTTTTGGCGCTCAAGGAGGTCATGGAAAACGGCTGGTACGCATTAAATATAATTTTTCTTTTTGTTATTCAGTGTTTTTTTAGTCTGAGTATCGTTCGCGAGGAGGATACCTACTTTCAATTTATGACGTAATTTTTTCAAAAGCCCTCTGGAGTTGAGTGTTGTCATTCTTTTTTTTAGCTGGAGTTTTGGATTCTGTCGTAAATAGAAAATCATCATTTAGGGACATTAATTTGATTGAGGAAGGACTATTAGTTACACGTCTTTTCATGTTTTCGTTTTTTGACGACTTTACCGACGACATCTCCTTTGCATTTTAAAAATTGTAATCTTGGCGTCCGACGCTTTAGAATTCAGTGAATATAGTAAACGCATTATCATTTAGTTAGGAAAATTAGTTGGATCCGTTTTTGTGAATAGTTTTTTTGCTGCTTCTATACCAACTGTCACTGCATTTTCTAAATTGCAAACGTGCAGTTGGTGCTTTATTTAATTATTTATTTAAACTTCACGTAGTGGTACATAGGCGGACTTTTGGGTCAAATAGGACAGCATTGTGGTAGAGTAAAAAAAATATAAAAATAAGTAAAATTACCATTTAGCTAACAAAAACTGATATACATAAATAGGTACATACTAATACATATATAAACAGATCAAATAAACTAATATACATTATAATACATACAATTAATCCCTAATACAAGAAACCTTACAATTATTACTAAGACTGACTGACTAGGTTGCAAGCAAATTAGTCTGACTTTAAATAGTATTTCCAGTCTGTTCTTTTGAAAGCCATTTATTTATGGTGTTTCGGTATTCCACACCCGACTAATGGTAAACAGCTAATTTAGAGAGATATCTTTAGGACAACCTGGTTCATCTTGTGGTCGCAATCGTGTCTGCTGACCATGAGGTCCTGTCTGTCTGTTTTTTTTTCAGACTTTTTTTTAGTCGTTTGTCAATGCCTACTGCAAATTACTACTGCATTTTAAAAATTGCAAACTTGGCATCCGATGCTTCGAAAGCTAAACGGACGTACTGTAGATATCTATTTGTTTATTATTGACAAACCTCTCCTATAGGTACCTATTACTGCATTTTACAAATTGCAAACATGGCGCTCGATTCTCCACAAGCTAAGCGGACGTACTGTACGTAGGTAATGAACGTACTAAGGAAGTAACTGGGGAAGCTTAATCGACTTCTAATATCAGTTTAATGTCGCGTTAACTGGGTCGTTTCAACAATTACTGTCACGTAATTAAGAACGTTTTTAACGGTAGTTAATGTTGCCGTGGTATAATTATGGTATTCTGATAATGAGAAAGAAGTTAATTATAGTTGAAGGAATGGAGTTTATTATTTTGTCTGTGGTCGAGATATTTATGTATTTAACGGTATATTTGTAAGGATACCATAATATCATGTATAACTAAAACTCTTCTTTTAATATAAGGTAGTTTTTTGGGATGAGAGACAACCCTGGCAGCCAAGCGCGTTCATTTGTTTTCTTTTGGAAAATGGTCTTCGGCCTTTGTGGATCCGGCTAATCTCAGAAACAGCTGAACCGATTTTGATGGGTCTTTTACAAGCAGATAGGTGATGTTATGAGGAGTAACTTTAGGAATTCATGTCTACCTTTATTGAGGCCGTTTATACACCGTGTAAATCACCTCATCACGAAGCCGTCAACCAAGCATTCTGTACATGAAACTAAGTAACTTTACGCAAAAATTATTGCTGGGAAACGACTTTTTTTTGGGGGGTGTAAAATCATGTTTTATGGTAGAACTCAATGTAACGCACTCAAAACATTGTGCTGATGGACGGATTGAATAGTACGGGGGTCGTGGAGGTGTTTAAAGTAAAAATCCAACATTAAAAACTTGTATTTAAAAAAATACTTGTCAAAAATTTGGAGCTTTGACCCCTAATATCTCCGTAACTAGAAGGTTCCCAGGTATGGTGTAGAACAAAAAAATGATGGCAATGACAGGGAGAACCAGTGCCTTTCGGCTTCGTTAAGAGGTGTTTTACACCCTTTATATTTCAATCTGATTATAACAATCTCCATATTACAGAACACTTTTTAGTATATTCTTGCAGGTAGCACGTATATACTAAAAAGAGTTCCGTTTTGATGTCTGATAAAGAATCGTCCAGCTTTTCCAGTCTAATAGTATACAAAAAGTAAAAAGTATCTTCGAGCAATTTGAGTGCAGCTTTTCCATTCTTTAATTCAAAACCAGCATCCAAAACTCCGATAAAGTTACAACTTTGTACCCGCGCAGCAGAAACACATTTGTTGATTAAACAGATAATATCAGCACAGACAACATCGCCATCAGCTCTTAGCGAAATAGTGATGTTCCCAATTCCATTCACCGATCCGAAACTACATAAGTTTAATAAGTTTGGTCGTGAACGGAGCTACAGTCCATTCACATTTACTGTACCTCCACCGTCATTCAATTCACACTTTTCACAATTCACTCCAACCGCATTTCATAATCTTTTTGTGCATTAAATTCTGTAATATGGAGATATTACAGAATGTTATGCACATGTGGAGTTCTGGGAGAGGGCACTGGCTCTCGTAACACAGGTATATCACCTAGCACAGGAGTCTTGGATGTCACACATTTTTTAACCATTTTCTTGTGTGGTAATAGTCCATTATGGTACTAGTGTGTAATGTTGGTGACTACCGCTGAGGCGCCATTGAGACCCGAGCCGTTAGGCGAGGGTCTTAAGTGAGCCGAGGACGGTAATCACCAATACACACGTGTATCATACGACGTTTTTCAACACACTTGTGAATAAAATAACAATAAAAACTCATTTTATTTAGTAGATAATAGATATTTTTCCTTGGAGTTTTCAGGTAGTAAACTTTCCATAACGTTAAGGGCTTCACATATCGGGTTTATATCGGGCGGTGTGCAACATAAATTATTTTCTTCGTTACTAGGTACTAGTTACTTGTAGACATTTTAATTAATAAATAACTATGATTTCAACAGTGAAAACGAGTTTTGAAAAATGATTCGCTATGGTGGGAAAAATTAATCAGTTTTCCTATGCGCGCGCATTGCGATCAGCCACAAACTAAAGGGATGAGGTTTTTTCTTTATTTTCCGCGCATAGGGTTTGTGCTTATTCTGCCACGTACAAAATGGGGAATTTAAAGTTTTCTTTTATTACAGAGAAAACAAAAGTTATATTTGAGTGAAAGTTTTATTTATTAAACACGAACGAGTTAAAATTATCTATTTAAATAAGAAGTTGCATGAAATGAGCAAGCAATAGATTGAACACGATCTTTTTTTTGAATTAAAACTTTTTTAAGAACAAAGCACCTCAACCCTAAAAAAAAAAAAAAAAATCTGTAACTCAGTGAGTTATAGCAATGAAAAAGTCACAGTTTGATTATGGGTGTCATTCTGTGCCTAATTGCGGTGACCATAAAGACACTTTATGAGCAAGTGTGTTGAAAAGATTATTTATTATTTATTATGTACATAGCAATAAGGTTTAGGTTTGGATCTTTTCAAAGTTCAAGCTAATGGGTTTCTTCTAGGCAAGCGTGCTCTCTAGGTTACATCATCGCTTTACATCAGCCGAGTTGCGGCCAAACGCAAGCCTATTTAGTGTCAAAGAGGGTTGGTATCTTGTCAAAATTACAGTGATCTTTATTTTAGGGCAAATAAGGTTGCTGTTGACCTGTAGCTGTCTGAGGTTAAATTATAGTGGAAGGACTATAGTTTTACGTTCCTATAAGCCACAAGATGTGATCGTCTGATAGTTAGGTTATAAGCAGTAAACGTAAACTTTGCATTGGGTAATTTTGTGGGTACCTGATGATATTACCTGGTGCGTTTGATGGGATCTTCATAATGTAATAAGGAATATTTTGTAGGTGAAAGGTATGTCATATTTTTCGTCGATTGTGGTTTTAAAAAAAAATATCTGATATCTACTCGGATTTTAGGTTAGTAACGAATCAAAGGAATCCGATTTTAAAAAGGAAGATGAAAATATTTTGAGTAAACGGAAACATCATGACCTTGACTAAAAAAAGGGAGAGCAGTGGTGCCAGTCCCAGCAGTGGGAACACTACAGGCGGATTATGCTAATCTTGCTCGTAAATTAATCATTGACTTCCTTACGTCACTTACAAAAACGAAGGGTTTAAAGTTTGCCAGCCTCAATTACCACACAAGCTGACTAATCAAACTTTATGGTTAACCCAATATTAGCCCCATTTCGCCTCACAACTCTGCAACGCCAAACCAGCTATGAAGGTACGACCCTAATTAATAACCTACAAATTCAATATAACGTTTACAGTTTATTAGTCAATCTGGATGCAGATGCATCACTAGACTGAGCACCTGAGCATCGAGCACTAGTGCTTAAGTCAACACAGCTAATTGGCATCTGACTGCAGATCGATTTGGTCTGCTGAGGCAACCATGTTTGATTTCAATTTGAATCCACTCGAATCCATGTTAGTTTTCGGTAGATTCGCATAAAATACTTCGGACGGGCAAAGTGGTTACAGGCTGGTTTTATTTAATTTTGTTAGATACACCTTGTTTTGTTTTTGTGTTGAAAATGTTTGCGGTGTCGCCGGATTAGGTCTTTCGTTGATTTATTTTTGCTCTAACAAGACGGTATAGCGGTTGGTTTGGTGTTGTTGGTCTTGTTCGTGTTTTTATTTAGTTCTTTTTGTGTTTTGGATATCCAGTAGATTTACTTAATTTTACTTAGTGCTCGCTGAAATGAAACTTTTAAAGAAACGCTTGTGCTTTCAATACGTAACAAAATTTATTGTGAGAATTCTGGTTGGTACTTTATTTATACTTTTATTTTTCAATTTTGTTTCTCTATTGCGTATGTTCGAGGGCGTACAAACATTGTGCCACCGTGCGGAAATTGAACCCACAATAAGGACGCACCCAGCTCTAAAGGATGTCATAAGATTGTCATAAATGCGTTGAGACGACTATTTTTATAGGATAGGCTTCTTTAGCTTTTGGAGCAGCCAATCAATCTTTTGACTTCACTTGATTGCCATACACATGATAGGAAGGAGGTTTTTGTCGTTATTTGGTAAGTCCCTACATCCCCAGCGTACCTAAATAACGAAATAATAAAACAGTACTAAGTACTTAGGTAGCAGGTAATATCAGGTGGCCTACCATGGCGTTTTAAAACATTATTGTTTACTCCTTCTTCAGTGTGGGAAAGAGATGGCGCCAGACATCCTGTATAGCTCCGTCTCTTTCCCACACTGGAATAAGAGTAAAAGATTTAGGACATAAATGGTAAGCCAGCAGGTTATAAATATGGTCCATATCGTTTCATCTATAATATGGACGAAGTTTCAAATAGCTCAACCAATAAAAACTTTTCTACGAACATTAATTTAATGATATATATTATTTCAGTATCTAATTTATTTTGATTCCAGTTATGGTACTGAAATTCCATTCCATGATCAAAGCTGATACTGGTATAGGCATATAACTATGTAGAACTAACTAGATACTCAATTCTAAATCAAGATGAAATGTAACGTACTAATGAAGGTAGGCTTGCTTGAGAACTTGCTTCATCAACAGACGTAATATATCTTCGCCGATAGTTCCCGAGATAAGTCGGATTGTCCTCATATCTTCGCAATTATCTAGAAACGCTGCCCTTTCATTACTTCTATCTAACGCCTATGCTGATATAGAATGTGCCTAATCTTATAAGTTTGGCAAACAATGAGAGTTAATCTGGAGATATTGGTAGAATGTATTTGCAATGTAGACGAATTTCAGTAAGTGGAATATTTAATAATCCTTTGTTCAAGTTAAGATGCTACGAGCAATTTCTCTAGGAGAAAGATGTGAAGATAATTAATACTTTTCTAGAACAACTTGGCATTTTTTTTTGTAAGTAGAATTAGTAGCAATTTTTAATCCGAGTAAGTAGGTACAGTCAGCATCGAAAGTCGGTTAACACTTATAAATATTACACCAAGTTTTGTGCTGGTCAGTGTGATCTGATGTTATATTGTTTTGCGAATTTGTGTAACCATTGATGAAAATATTGTTATGTCTTTTACTCCAGTCTGTTAATATGGATCGTTCTAAAACTAAGACGTCTTATAATTTTGGTTATGTAAAGCGACTTTTGCTGCTGACCGTACTTACAAAAATGTGCTGAGCCATGAATCTCGAGTTCTCTAGAAGAAAAATGACGGAGCAAGATTCAACGGATGGACGAGGGTGCGGATGGCATTAAAAACAGAATTTTAAATGTTATTAGGACGGTAAACCGTTGGTCCCGGGTGTCATTTGTAGATCTTTGATAGTTGATACAGGTAGTCGGTGGCCTGAAAGTCTGACAACCATTTTACCAAGGGTTATCGTATTACCTAGTACTAACTGGGTTACAGGGAGGTCAGATAGGCAGTCGCTCCGTACGAAACACTAGCAATCAGTTGCACCCGGTTGGACTTGAAGCCGAACCCAATATAGTTAGGAATAGCCATATGATGTTGAGTTTAGGACGGTAAACCTGCTGGCCTACCATGACGCCTTAAAACATTATTGTTTTACTCCTTTCCTATTGTGGGAAAGAGATGGCGCTAGACATGTGGCCCCCGACCACCGTAGGCGCGAGCCTGTGGATGGTGAGTAATGGGCTAGCTCACCGTCCGTCCGTCTCATGACGACAGGCCGTGTCGACGGCGCGTACGTGTTCCACGCGCGCCTAAAGGAGATGTCAGCAAACCGGAAGGGGTCCGAGAGGGCCGATGCCTGCCAGGGTTGCGGGACTGTTCGAAAGAGATACCGTGGCCCTGGAACACAAAGGGCGAAGAAGGAACATGGATGGGTTTTAGTCAATACAACTCTGACACTCCCTCCCGCACCGCCCAGAGCGGGAGAAGTCATTTGATGATTTCCCATTCGTAAAAAAAAAAAAATATGGCGCTAGACATCCTGTATAGCTCCGTATCTTTCCCACACTGGAAAAAGAGTAAAATAATAATGCTTAAAGACGTCATGGTAAGCCAGCTGTACAGGATATCTTTATGCCTGTCGGTATCACTGTTCTCATAGTGTGGTCAAGAATTCACAACAGTAGATCTGTGATTAGGTACCAACATTTTGTTAATTAAAAAAAAAGTTGAAACCCAGATAAGATCAAACAAACCGAGTTCGTCCTAGGTCAAAATCAACAGTTGCAGAGCCGTCAACGGAACCAACAAGCACAGATTGGTTAAAAAAATAGGTCGTTTTTTTAACAAGGGTGTGTTTGAAATGTTGCATACGACTCGTATATTCACAACTGCAGGATTTTTAACATAAAAACAAGGTAAATAAACACCAAATATTTACAAAAAATAGTAGATACGCTGAAGATTTTTAGACTAGCTGAAAAATGGTACAAAAATCACTTGCTGTGCATATTTCTAGTTTCTAAAAGGTTTGTTTGCGTAAAAAATAAAACGCCAGGTCGCATAAACCTCCAAAAACTGTACATACTACAGTGGACTGTGGACTGGACTACATTCTACTGAACTTGTAGTTAGCTGCAGTACAGTTTTGCCCGGAGGCCGTAAAATAAACCTTTTTGCTGATACCTACCTCTCGAACCTTTTTACGTATGCAGATAAAACAAGATGAAGTGCATATTGAAGTAAACGAATATATCGTCACCGTTGCGTGGGGTGTTTTTTTTTCGAGGACATTTTAAAGGAAATTGGTAGTGTCATATTTGTGTTTTATTTTATTGACGGGCATAAGAGCTACTACGCTACTTTTCAAATATTCCTTATATTTGAAAAGTAGCGCTTCTTTTTTTATTTTAGGAAAGTAGCATTGAAAATGTTTAATGTGTGGTTTCTTTTTCTTTTTTGTTTTTACTATGGAAACTTTCAACGTGCACGTCTTGCTACATTGTTCTCACATAATTTGCAATCTCAACATGAATGATGTAACCAAGGCTTTGTAACGATATTCTGATTTAAAAGATTGTCCAAGGAGTTTCTTGCTCCTTTTTTCCATAGAGATCTATGCCCTTGTGACTGGGACTGTAGTTTCATTTATTGTTGTCTTCGTTTCTACAGTTCGAAAGTGCCTGTAACTGGCCTACTTGAAATAACTCTTTGATTTTTGACGGTTTCTTCTAGGCAAGCATGCTCCACCCTAGGCCTTAGCATCGCTTCACATCAGGCGAGATGCAGCCAATTCGCAAGCCTATAGGCTAAACAAATAAGAAATAGGCTAAACAAATTTAGCCTATTTCTTTTCCAACCTCCAGATGTCGGGTAACAACTCACGGTTTTAATCGTCTTAACTTAACACCATTGTACCACAGATCCCAGTACGGAGCAAAATAATTTATTAACGCTGACCTGCTGTTAATGTTGATACTTTTAATCCCTCAAAGCGTTCGTATGTAAAATAACGTTACAAAAGTTTCAATTACGTAGATTAATTTTGAAACTCATTAAAACTGCTCCAATGTACTCGTTGATTAAAATATCAACTACACGTTGAAATATGAAACTTGGTGATTCAGGCCTTTGTGTTATTTATTGTTCATTAAATTAATGATAACGTTATTATTTTAAATCCGTTCTTAGTAGTTAGTAGTCAAATTTTTGTAGGCTATTTTTATTTTATTCGTGAAGCAACCCACGATAAAATGTCAAAGTGGGTGGAGCCGTGAACAAAAGCTGTTTTTATTAAGTTGAAAATAAAGTTATTATTTTAAACTAGCTGTGTACTTTCGTCCGCGTAAAATTATTCTAAAATATTATCCCTATTTACATCGGGTTTTGTTGACCATTTCAAGGGTTTTTAATCTTTGGCACGGAACTCTAATTATTTTTCAAAAATAAAAGTTGCCTAAGCTACTTTATACAAAATCTATCTCTCAGCTATCGGCTCGTGAAATTCCCGTCAAAATCGGTCTGGCTTTTACAGAGAAAAAAAAAGTTTTTTGTTAAAAGTACCGTATATGGTTACAAATGCAGTCAGTAAAAAGGTGGTATTTTGAAATTACAAACATAAACTTCAATTTTATAATTGTGACTAGCTGTCGCGCGCAACTTCGTCTGCGTCACATTTTCCCCGTTTTCGCAACATTTTCATTACTGCTCCACTCCTATTGGTCGTAGCGTGATGACTTATAGCCTATAGCCTTCCTCAATAAATGGGCTATCTAACACTGAAAGAATTTTCCAAATCGGACTAGGAGTTCCTGAGATTAGCACGTTCAAGCAAACAAACTCTTCAGCTTTATTATTAGTATATTAGATAAGACGATTCTTTTCTAGGGCGCAGTGAGAGTCCAATTTTTAGAGATCAACCACTTCATGCAAGACTTAAAACCGACTGGTAATTTTAAACTATCGGTTGCATGAAAACCAAAGGCATTGTTTCCTCTGGCATTTGAGTCAGTATAGAATCTCATTATCGACAGTTGTTCGAAGTTTCAAACTAGATCAACATGGCTGTCAGGTCAGCTGTCCATTTCAATTCTTCTGTAAAAAGTTTCAATTGAATTAAATGTTGGAACAGTTTGTCTTTCGAGGTTATTCTGTAGGGAATTGACTCCTTTTAGTTTTTATTTAGGTTGTCATGTAGGTTGGTGGTCAATTAATTGTTTTTGGATTTTCCTGTCAGGAATTTCTATGTAACATCCACGGAGCCTAGATTTGTGCCCGGTTGATGGCAATAGGTTCGCCCCCTAAACATAACTAGCGCAATGTGATACTATTAGGCATACCTGTGCCTAAACTTTCAGGGATTACTGGCATGATGGCCTTGTCCTTGTTATCGGAAGACAGGGTATTGAACTGCTGTGCGCAACAATAGACTTCTCAGTCCACTGCTTGGCTTAGAACTCTCCCAACCTGCGCCATAACACTCTGCCTTTCGCCCAACGCAGGGTCCTTTGTCAGGTACGAATAATGCCTACCAGATAATAGGGTCTTAGGTTATATTGAAATAGATTTACCTGGTTTTCCCATATTATAGACGACAGGAAACTCAATCAGTAAGCTTGGCAGAGCGGCAACAAGATCAATATGGCGAGCAAAGTCGGGAACCAAAAACCAGCACACATATGTGTATGATGTGTATCGTAACATATTTGTTGCATCGGCTCGATCGAGTCCTTTGTTTCCAAAAGCCATCAGCCGGCCCAATCAAGTAAGAAATTGGTGATCTCAGATGAAAGCCGGTCCCTTTGGTAGCGCTGTTAGTAAAGATAAGCTTCTTAGGATGTGATGGAAATGTCCCTCGGCGCAGAAAATGTATAGGGAAATTGTGAACGTTTAGTGAATTATGTTTATAATAATGTGAATGATTTTGATACTAAAATAATGTCTAGTAGAAAAATAATAAGAAGGGAAGAAATGCGAAAGTACCTAAGTTTGTTTGTTACGCTTTCACGCGAAAACTACTCACCCGACCATCATGAAACTTTGTATACATATTTTTGGAGGTATTAGAAGTAACATAAGCTATATATCATCACGCTACGATCAATAGGAGCGGAGCAGCAATGAAAAATGTTGCGAAAACGGGGAAAATGTGACGCAGATGAAGTTGCGCGGGACAGCTAGTCATTTATAAAAATGAGCAAAAGAATCACTTTTTTGTATGGGAGCTGGGAGCCCCTTTTTTTTCGGATGGGCAATCATCAAATGACTTCTCCAGCTCTGGGCGGAGCGGGAGGGAGTGTCAGACTTGACTGACTAAAACCCACCCATGTTCCTTCTAAGCCCTTTGTGCTCCAGGGCCGCGGTATCTCTTTCGAACAACCCGCAGCCCTGGCAGGCATCGGCCCTCTCGGGCCCCTTCCTGTTTGCTGACATCTCCTTGAGGCGCGCGTGGAACACGTACGCGCCGTCGACACGGCCTGTCGTCATGAGACGGACGGACGGTGAGCTAGCCCACTACTCACCGTCCACAGGCTCGCGCCTACGGTGATCGGGGGCCACTGGTTGCCCCCCGACGCCCGGGGCGTCTCCCGTGGCGGCTGGGACGTGAGGTTCTCTCCCTCTCACGTTCCGCCACCTCCTTCGCTAGCATGACTGCTTCGCAGAAGGAGGCGACGGCTTCCCATTCCCTCTCGCTCCGGACCATGGATTGAACCAGGGCCGGACGCGAGAGGTCACCGCCGCCAATCGCCGCTACGAGGACACGGCGGTGCTCAGCCCAAGTGGGGCAGAGCTCCACGGTGTGCTCCACCGTGTCCTCCGGCCGATCCTCGCAATGGTAACACCCGGGCGTTTCCTCCCGCCCGATTCGGTGCAGGAACCTCCCGAAACAACCGTGTCCGGTGAGGACCTGCGTCAGGCGGAAGGTGAGGGCGCCGTGCCGCCTCTCTAGCCACTCCTCAAAGAGGGGACTTATCGCCACTATTGTGGCGTGCCCTGCACGTGGTTGCGACAGTCGCTGTCTCCATGTCGCCATGAGATCGTGCCGGAGGTCTGTCCGCTGAGCGACAATTTGCCGCGGCAGCGGAGTTTCCCCCCGGCGTAGTGCCTCCGCGCGCCATTCGTGCAGGCGCGCGAGGACTATCGCCTCCAGATCCCATGGCGGCAATCCGGCCAAGAGGCTCGCCGCCTCGCCGGAGATCGTGCGGTACCCCCGGATCAGCCTTACGGCTACCACCTTCTGGGGCGCGTTCAGGTAATGGGCGGCTCGCCGCCTCAAAGAACGCGCCCACACCGGGGCCCCATAAAGGGCCATGGACCGCACGACCCCCGCGTAGAGCCTCCGGCAGGAGGCGTTTGGACCCCACAGGTTGGGCAAGAGCCACTTGAATGCAGCTCCTGCCCGTTCCAGTTTTGGGGCCAAACGTCGGAAGTGCTCAACGAAGTTCCACCGGCTGTCGAGGACAAGCCCTAGGTACTTTAGCGTCGACTCGACGCCGATGGGAACCCCTCCTACCGTCAGTATGGATCCCGACGGTGGCGCATTCCGAGGCCCATGAAAGCACATGGCCTCGGACTTGTGCAATGCCACCTCGAGACCCAGCTGCCGGATTCTCTCCACGACTATCGCAACCCCGCGTGTCATTAATTCGGCCGCCGCCTCGTGCGACCTCCCCTGTGCCAGCACCAGCGTGTCGTCAGCGTAGCAAACTACGCTGACACCGCTAGGGAGGTCGGCGCGCAGCACCCAGTCGTAGCCGATGTTCCACAAGGGCGGCCCCAGAACCGATCCTTGTGGTACACCGCACGACATCTCTCGCCGGTTCCACTCTCCGTTGCGACCAGGGTAGATGACGGCCCTGTCCGTCAGGTGGTACCCGACCACACGACGAAGGTAGGTCGGCACCCGGTGATACCGGAGTGCCTCCCTAATGCAGGTCCAGGGCATGGTGTTGAAGGCGTTGGCGATGTCAAGAGACACCGCCACGACGACCCCACCCCAGGACACCGCATCCCCCGTCGTGAGGGCCCTCACACGCATGATGGCGTCCACCGTCGAGCGCCCCCTGCGGAAACCAAACTGGTGATCCGCAAGATCCAGCCCCATGCCCACAAGGTGCCCGGCGAGGCGGTTAGCAATGACTCTTTCAAAGAGCTTGCCCACCTCGTCGAGCAACACAATGGGCCGGTATGCGGACGGAGAGTCCGCAGGGCGCCCCGAGCTGGGAGCCCCCTTAAATATTTATTTTATTCTGTTTTTAGTATTTGTTGTTATAGCGGCAACAGAAATACATAATCTGTGGAAATTGTAACTGGCTAACTATCACGGTTCATGAGATACAGCTTGGTGACAGACCGACGTTTTTGCTCGTTTTTATAAATAATCGTACGGAAGCTTTCGTGCGCGAGTCCGAGTCGCACTTGGGGGGTTTTATATACATGTATAGGTTGACTGGTAATTAGTGACCGATACTTAAACACATGATTGTAGGTACTCCTGATAACAAACAACTTTCCCAAAGAAACATTTTTTTATACTCATTAAATTTTTATCACAATAGCACAACAGCCATATGCAATTCGAGCATGCGTGTGCCTGTCACCTATCAGCTTTTAGCCGCGTGACGCCGTTCCGTCTCATTGCTATCATACTGTGCCACAGTGGGTAGGCAGAGCACCCGCACGGCTCACAACGCCGAATTTCATTTTCAGTTAAAAAAAAAAAAAAAAATTTAAAACTAGATACTTAAATAAATAACAACAAATTATAAAAGGGCGTCAAAAAACTCCTCCTCAACGCTGTCAACTGGTAACGTGCCCAAGAGACTGGCGGCGTTGCCACGTTGTATGGCAATACTTAGCCTCTGGCCAAAGTAAAACCCAGCCCTTGGGTCACGGGAAGTGTCAACTAGGCGTTTAGATATTTCCTTGAAAAGGCTGTGAGCACTCGGACCCCACGGCCCCAGAGTTTCAACCCCAAACGGCTCAAAAATATAGTTACCACAAAGGTTACTATATTTACGCACACGATATTTACGTTCACGATGAGCTTGGAAGATGTGATGGCGCAAGAGTATCGACGCAAGTTGCAAGTTTTTTTTTCCCAAAAAAAAAATGCTTTTTTTTGGGAAAGTTGTTTGTTATCATGAGTACAATCACGTGTTTATGTATCGGTCACTATTTACCAGTCACTCTTTAGAGATTTAAATAATATAACTGACAGCCTCATTGGTCTAGTGGTCTGAACCGCGGCTGCTGAGCATGAGGTCATGGGTCCGGGCAAAATCTTATTGAGTTTTTCCATCGGGAATTTCTCAGTAGCAGTCATGGAGTCTTGATTTGTGCCCGATAGATGGCAATAGGCTCCACCCCTATACACCGTGTAAATCACCTCATCACGAAGCCGTCAACCAATCATTCTGTACGTGAAACTAAGTAACTTCACACAAAAATTATTGCTGGGAAACGACTTTTTTTTGGGGGGTGTAAAATCATGTTTTGTGGTAGAACTCAATGTAACGCACTCAAAACATTGTGCTGATGGACGGATTGAATAGTACGGGGGTCGTGGAGGTGTTTAAAGTAAAAATCTTACATTAAAAACTTGTATAAAAAATACTTGTCAAAAAGTTGGGACTTTGACCCCTAATATCTCCGTAGCTAGAAGGTTCCCAGGTATGGTGTAGAACAAAAAAATAATCGCAATGACAGGGAGAACCAGTGCCTTTCAGCTTCGTTAAGAGGTGTTTTACACCCTTTATTACATGGAACTTAAACATAACTGGCAAAATGTAGGTGTACCATTAGCCACACATCTGCCTATTGCTTTAGGGACTTCAGGCGTGATGTTATATTTATGTGTAAATAATCATAATATTTCCTGCAGAAGGCGACGTAAATATTTTGCTTTCGGTAAAACGACCATATTTATACCAAGTTTAGATTTAAAATCACTTCCAAATCAACTTTCGATACCTATTGACTCAGCGGTCAATTCCCCTTCCGTTTCCACCACCATTATTGCTCTGAGGGGTAAAATTTTAATGAAATTATAACACGTCACGCTCGATTAGTCATAGGGAAACACCCTAATACCCCATCAAGAATTCCCCTCAGGTTATTTTGCGGTCTTCGTCATGGTACTGTATTTGCATGGATATTAAAAAAGTCATGTATGGTGTTTTTTGAAAGGGTATTACCGAGAGTGGCGGATTTTTTGAGAAATGTCAGCTCTTATTTACATTTCTTTTTCTGACACAGATCACATTTTCTTTTAAATCATAAATCACAGCGAGATGTTCTCCGAGCTACTTTAAGTAAGTGATTTATTATTACATATATCTATTTTTTCGACAGCTTAATAACAATCTCGAACGTTAAACTTCTCACACATTTGTCTAAGTTTTAGTTTCGATCATCCTTAACTTCGGAATGGAGGAAAATGAAGACGAGGATTTGCTATCCATGGAAGCTAACTTCTGATCTAAGGAGCAAAAACTAAGTTCCCATCTTGTTAAACCGAACCCCATCTTCTAGTGATTTGTAAGGCAGCGTCGGCGTCCATTCACAGTTCGTATGACTACGGTCACATAGTTTCGCTAGCGCGGTAAAGTGGGCACTAGATGTGTCAAGGGTCTGGCTAGACGCCAAGCGGCTACCTCTGCATTGTAAGGCGGTGCACAGACAATATGACGGATGGAATATGTCATCAAAAAGTCGCATTGCTGTTTTGTTTTGTTCTTGTGCATTTTCTTGAAGTTATAATGAGTTTTTCTTCTTTTTCTCGAGTTTTGAATTTTAATGGCTTTTGTTCTTATTGAGGTGTACTTGAGCAGTTTCATGATCTTGACTTTAAATTGGCTATGGCATTATTATATAAGCTAAGTATTAAAGCATAGGTAAGTATTCTAAAATGAATGGGTACTTCGTGTATTCTAATAGGAAGTGTTTTTGGGTTTTTCTACTAGGAATTTCTAAGTGGCAGCCACGAAGAATGGTTTTGTGCCCGGTTGATGGCAATAGGCTCGTCCACTATTACATGGGGCTTAAACAAAACTGGCGAAAGGTGGTTGTACTATTAGGTACACCTCTGCCTAACCCTTCAGGCGTGATGTTATTTTGTTATGTCAATAAAAGTATATTTTGCTGTCCAGCGCAACTTCGTCTGCGTCACATGTTTCCCGTTTTCGCAACAGTTTTCATTGTTGCTCCGCTCCTATTGGTCGTAGCGTGATGATATATAGCTTATAACCTTCCTCGATAAGTGGGCTATCTAAAATTGTAAGATTTTTACAAATCGGACCAGTAGTTCCTGAGATTACCGCGTTCGAGCAAACAAACAAACTCTTCAGATTCACTTCAGATAGATTACTTAAGCATTGCCCATTACATTTAGGTGTGTATGTAGTAGATGTTTTTGCCAACAGTTTTTAACTAAATTACTCAGTAACATATGTGACTACCCTTAATATGAGCACGAGAGAAAGGTTTCATAATCATCCAAAATTGATGAAATTCCGCTCGCACCTGTGGTTTCACTGCGTGTTATGTTTGCATATTTTACTCAAAATATATGCGTATAAGTGACTATTTCGCCCGTCGGAGTCGCTCGTGGGTATTTGGCCCCACGGGTCGACTTATGTTCTCAGGTTAAGTTGCCAGGGTTGGCTTACTGAAGCCCCTCAGTTCCTCAGAAGGCAAGTTAAGCCGGAACCCCCGATCATCGTAAAGGTACTTTTCAATCCCCATTTGAGTAATCTAGAAGTCTTATAAGTTTGACAGATAGTCAACGGTTTCATATTCTACAAGGTGTTGTTTTGCATTCTCGTCAAATTCCAGGAGATATCTATGCTAGTGAATCCCGAATCAATAATAAAATGGGTAGGGATATTTTTTTTTCTTTCTTACGGAAATCTGTAAGTGTGAACTACCCGTGTTTTAAACGCGGCCCGTCTGATCCTCGCCCTATAA
Organism: Cerastis leucographa; assembly: GCA_963082945.1. Lineage (NCBI taxonomy): Eukaryota > Metazoa > Arthropoda > Insecta > Lepidoptera > Noctuidae > Cerastis > Cerastis leucographa. The sequence goes on from OY720382.1 coordinate 8,855,682, forward strand.
CCGCGCTTTCACACAAACAAACAATCTCAAACTTATTTCATAAATTCTTATTCTCTAAACCACGTTAAGGGGGTTATTCTGAAATACTGACAAACTTAATCAACCAAAAAAAAGCAGCGTTTATGGAAATTTAACTAGGTACAGTAATTTTTATTGTTTACTAATGTGTTTTGTGACAACCCCCTGAATTTTGACGAGGATGCAAAACAACACCTTGTATATTGCCAAGTAAGTAATTATTTTATCGCATCGAGATTAGTTCTATCAGTTTTGACTCATTCTGGAATCAAATTTCTGAATTGGTTTTACTTTTTTTTTCTAATTTTCTGCCCTTGTCCCATGTATCTTAGGTTGTGGTAACACGTTATTTTTCTTCTATTCTCCCGTGTCGTGACATACTATCATAACATAACATCTAACCCTGTAATTCCCGAAGGGTAAAGCAGTAGCCTAATATGATACTCATATTTCGCCGGTTATTTTAGTACCCAAGTAATAGTCCTATGTTATTCCTATTGCCATCAACCGGGCACAAATCCAGACTTCATGGCTGCTACTGTGAAATTCCTGATGGAAAAACCCAATAACACTTTGCCCGACCCGGGAATCGAACCGTGGACCTCCTGCTCAGCAAACGCGTTTGCGACCACTAAACCAACAAGGTAGGTATTTAGATACTATCATTATTGAAAACCACCAAACATTTAAATATTAAGAAGATGTCTTGCCACTCAGTCGCTCGTGTGCCCAACCCTTAAAGGACTTAGTACTGGCGGTACAGGATGCTGAATCAGCTAAATACCGGACGATAATAACGTGTTCAAGTAAACGCGGCTAGACTGGTGACGTCACAACTTTATGTACCTGTATTAATTGCAGACCTGAATCTTCTAGAGCTTTGAATTTTAGTCAAATACCGCAAAAACTTTAATGTATTTTATCCAGTGAACGTAAAACATAAAATATCTCGTTTTTATCCCCAGAGGGTTTGGCAAAGGTAATCTGTGTACACTTACAGTTCGATAGGTATGTTTAATTCTCATGATGGTAATATATTGTATACGGACGGTTAGCGCATTAGCTGATCGATTGACTACTGCGTTACGTTTCGGGCTCGGTCCCCACACGAAATAAATATTTTTATGGCCTACAGATAGTTGTTCCGAGTTTTACTGTTTGTGTATGACGATTTAAATGTTTGCCAACGCACCCACAATACAAGAGAAATTCCTAATATGGGACAACATTAAAAAAAAACCGTTTGCACTCCGGGAGTGCCGGCAGAAGTGCATTTTGATATTTTGGAATGGTGAGGGAATAATTTTGCACGAATTGCTTTGATTATCAGTTTAAAAGTACTATCATTTATGTTGTAAAATACAATATTCATTTATTGCGCTATCGTACACAAATATGGCAATTTATATTACATAAAAAAATTAACACTTCAGAACTATTACAATCCGTCTTACGAATTTTACCTCTCAGTTTTGGAAACCCAAACTCAATGATAGATGTCATAAAGTTCAAATTCCTTCGTAGCCTAATGTCAATCCGTCTTACGAATTTTCGATCATGACACGTGACTTGACGGTCACGCAAGTATAATATTTTTTTTACCCATCACAAAAGTGCACAACGCCGCTAAAGAAGTTTTCATTTTAAAAAAAAACGGAAATACAGAACTGCTACTGGTAAATTCCTGATGGGAAAACCCAAAAACATTTTCCCAGATTCAGGTCGAACCCAGGAACTCATGCTCAGCAGTAGCTTTTGTGACCACTAGACTAACGATGCAGTCTGAGTCTCTACTTAATCTACGAACACGCATAAAGTAGTTTTAGTTAAAAGCCGCGAAAGCCTTAATGTGTTCAATCGAGAGCGAGTAAATTAATGCTAATACTTTCTTAGGTAAATGAAGTAGTGTCTGGTGGTTTGTAGAAATAGGGGATTTTGAAAGCTTTTGAGGATTTGAATTAAACAGTTGTTGAAAGGATTCTAGAACAACGGTGTGAGTGTTTGTTTTGTGGTTTTACAATACCTACTTAATTAATTTGAGAAATTTAGGGTATGATAATTATACTTTCAGGTGCATATATCATGCTTGTTTTTATGACTGTCAAATTTAAGTTTATGGTGATTTTTTTTTGCCCAATGACCTGCAGTAGTAAACTTTTTCTGAATACTTAGTACATTATTTTAAGACTTCTATCTTAAAGTATATTAAATGTTGATTATGACGAAAATTCGCCCTACCATCTTTATATTATTTACTAGCTGGCCCCGGCATGCGTTGCAATGCAGTTTACCAACCCTATCTACCTACCGTCCATACCCTACCCTATCCTACCTACCTACCTACCTACCCTACCCTACCCTACCTACCTATCTACCCTATCGACCCTACCCTACTTACTTACCTACCTACCCTACCTTACCTTTCTCACCATTTAAACCTTCCCTGGACTACGACAAATATTTTAAAACCAAAATCAGCTAAATCGGCCCAGCCGTTCTCGAGTTTTAGCGAGACTAACGAACAGCAATTGATTTTTATTTATATAGATTTATAAAACACATAAGCGGTATCAAGATTTTAATAATACTTACTTGTATGTAGGTTCCACGGGTAGGTTACCTACCCTGCCCTGCCTACCTACTCACGTCATCTACAATATTTTATAACAAAGTTAGTGAGCCTCCAACAGCTTGGCACACGTATAAATTAAACGATAAAACCTTTCTCGGAAAACCTTCAGGTGTGGAAAATCCTAGGCACTAAAATTGAGATAGAAATTCTCGGAATGCTTCACGTTATGGAGGCTGTGGCTTAGTCTTGTGATGGGAAATCGTGTTGACTAAGGAATATCTACTATACCTAAATTAAATATCCTTTTTTTATTTTTTATCGTATGTTTAGTGCCTAACCTGGCCCCCTATTCACAAACGCTCGGATTCGATTTCGATTCGATATGTCATATGTCTATCTTGTTTTGGCATAACGAAAGCGAGCGATATAGACATATGATTTTCCGAAATCGAATCCGAGCGGGGGTTGGTGTCAGTTTTGTCACCGCCCAAGGGCCTCTGACTTGGCTAAATATACCGTCGAGAAATATCTCTCAGGCATGCTGGTTCCTTAACGATGTTTTCCTTCACCGAAGTAAGTGATATTTTTTAAAATACAGACATGAATCCTAAAAATCAGAGGTGCGGGTCTTGAGTTCGAACTTGATACCTATGACTTGACCTACGAATTAAATATGTATAGTTATATGGTCTACTCAAATACTTAAATAAATAAGCTGGCAGTCGCAGTGATCAACTCAAACTTGAAAAGTCTTCGTTGAAAAGTCGTTTCGTTACATTTTTAATGAGATAATGTCACAAAGACGTCTTGATAAAATCATTTAATTATCAAGTTTCGCTTGACTGAAAAGACAAGGGCTCTCAATTTCAGTATCAAATTCCAAACAAAATAACATTAAATGGATATGTTACGTCGTAACACACGAGTCTCAAAGAAAAGTAATTAAAGCAACTCTTCACTCGTGTTCTCTCTGGGTTATTCCCAGGCGCTCCAAAATTCGGCTCCAAAACAAAAAAGCAACGGGTGGAAAACATTTTATGGGTATACGTCCAACCTGGTAAATTTTTATTGACGTTGCTATTTTATGTTTCTCTCTGTCACACTAAGGTTTTTGTTACGAGATAACTCAATTAAGAATTCTATGGAAAGTACTAGGAAGGCAGAATCATGAAGACGATGTTGGTGCCGCTAAAATTGTCTTTTTAGTGAATAACCTTCAAAAAGTACTAGGCTTGCATGAATTCAATGTGGTATTTATTCTAACAGTTCCGTCTGCACACACAACATCTGGGTAGGACTACTTATTGTCAAAGTACTAGACTTGCAAAAATTCTAAGTGGCTGTTCTGTTACGATTTGTGACTTTTTGTTTCATTGTTATTTTGTATTTGTAAGTAGTTATTTCAAGTATTATTGGAACTATGTATTTGTTTATTTAGTTACAAAGTCATTTTAATGTTTTTTTTTATTTTTTTTTTAATAAAACTTCCATAATGATTTTAGACTTAGAAAATTACTGTAACTATGGTTTAATTTTATTCTTATTCTTTATTTTCAAAGCGACAAGTTTTGATTTTCTGTACCTACCTTGTTTGGGTATAAAATATAAATAGTTCTGAGTCTTAAATGTACTTGCTAAACAAAAAGTTTACCATACTATTGTATGGTAAACTTTTTGGTTAGCAAGTAAAGAAGGAATGATGCAAGGAATGAATATACGCATACTCAAAAGTTGACAAAACGTGACTCAATGTATGAAAATCAAAATAGTTACATAACGGCACTTTTGTCGGTATCGATATTTTGTTCAGTTGGCGAAATGGGAAAGAACCAGACGGGACGTAGCTGAATTAATAATGTATTGCTGTTTTGTTTTTTTTTTTTTTGGATCGCATGTATAAGCCAATTTCGGGTTTTCTTATTAAATGTTTGCGTAAAACAAACAATTGAAGAATTAAATTTCCGCACATAAATGCGTAGAACGTTCATCCCACTTGTAAACTTTGTACTTTACAACTCTGAAACTCGTAGTCGTGAGTAAATTATAATTGCTCACTTAATTACATCAAAAACGTAAATTCCCAACATTTAACGTAAGTGAATTCAGCGTATAACGCGATCGGGCAAAACGTCGCCGTATCTCACTGATTACCTTCCCCGGCGTAGAAAATAAAGTTGTAAGAACTCCTTAATAGAATATCCTTTGAATAGGTTGCTGGAGTCGTCTTGTAAATAACGTTAGAGGGCTCGAAGGAGATGTCAGAAGTTGGCCAAGTTGGCCAAGAACGCCGGGGTACTCCTGTAGCGTGGGGTTTGAAAACACCCAAACTTGAAGACCCCTCTAAATCTAAACTTTTCTTTCGTTGACAGCGCTTGAAACATGACTTTCAAGTTGTGCACTCACATATGTGAGAATTGTTCGAGATGCGGGTGTTAAAAATTATCAGAGTTTGTGTCGAGAACGTTTTAAGTACGGAAAGTTTGTCTTATTTCTACAATACTTGTGAAACTCGAATGTGCTTGCTAACCTTCCAACGTACGAGTTTGAGACAAGTTTGCATTTCAGTGTGCGTGGAACGATTAATTTATTTGCGATATGATATATTATTTCAGTTTAATTAAATTAATATTTGAGGAAACAAAACTGTCGGGATAATCTAAATTCTATATTTTTACAGTACAGACTAATTATGGCGGTAATTGGATAACCAATTAATTAAATTATTCGGGCTTTGTGTGAATGATTGGTTAATGTGTAATCTGGGACTCAGGCATCATACACTCATTAAATATAATTAGCAGTGGAGGAAATGTGGATTAAAATGTTTTAATTTGGCAGAATGTTAATTTAGAAGTGGAAATAAGGGAACAAACTGTCGTGAAATTTATTTATTTATTTACCACAAATGATGAGAATGTCGTGAGGAAAGTTTTGAGTTTGAATATGGATGTGTATAAGAGTAGAGGACGACCAAAGAAACGATGAATGGACTGTGCTAAGGGTGATATCGCAAGAAAGGTTTATCCGATGGGATGACAAGAAATGTAAATTGGAATAAAGGCAAGAGAATTATGATATAGCAACATTACAGACTCGTAGAATACGATGCTATAAGTCACAAAGTACATAAAATATACAACAAGTAAAATTACACCAAGTAAAAATATTACCTTTATTAATAAACATGACTATGACTTGGTGATCTTCTACCTATCGAGGACATGGGTCCTTGTCACAAAGATATTTGACATTTCATATATCAAATTAAACTAGCATAATATATAATTTTTCATCCGTCGAAATCCCCGGAATTCTATCTTATAATTGTTACATATATACTTATAATTATATATGCACGTCAAAACATGTGTGGGCAACAAATGCCCAACAAAAGCAAACTCCGATTAACATAACACAAAAACAACTCATGAATACAAATACTTTAATATCAATATTTAAACTTCGTTCGGCTTAATAAGATAACTTTGCAAAACATTTCAGTAATTCCCTTTCATATGTAGACCAGGGACAAGGGTCGGTAAAGTAACATTGGCCCAAAGTTTATTAATATTTTGGAGGGCAAAAATTTTATTGATATTAGCAATCCTTAACAGAGGGGGCAAACATTGACCACGGCCTTCCTTATTTAAGAGGGCGAAATGTCAAATTTTTTACACTTAATGGCGAAAAAATGTATTAAGTCGGACATTTGTATGGAAATACGTAAAGGCTTTATGGTTTGCACGAAGTTGGGTTTGATTATTTATCGTTAAGTTATGATATCATTTTTATTTGACCTAAAATGCTGAATTTTGGAATTTTTCAAAATTTAAATTAAAAAAATGTTATAAAAAACCGGTGTGGCAAGGAATGAGTTATAGTGCGTGAAGAGATAGCAAATGACCTCTCCTTTCGGCCTATTTGATTTGGCAAACGATGCACCAAACACCCTGTATAATTTACAATTAAAAAAAACATACTTGGTAAAAGTCAGCAGTCTGAGATAAAAATGCTTTATCTATTAAGCTTACTGCTAGGAATTTACATAAATCATGAAATGAGCAATTCATGCAAAAAGTTCGTAATTAAATCTCCAAATAGATATTCTCGCAAATGTGATATTTCCAGCAAAACGTTATGATTAATTAGTCGAAAGGTATGCTTGAATACCTCACGTCAAAATAAAACATTGAGTACAGAATTCGTGCGAAAACGTGCCAGTGATTCTCGCTCGTATTAATTAATAGGGAATTCTGGTAGTATCTACCTAAATTGAATTTTCTTGCGAATTCCTAAAGTGATTTGTTCGATCAAATATTGCAAATACTTTCCTTAATTCCAGAACGTGTCAAAGCTATTTATTGACTCGGTACATCATCATCCTCATCTTCCTGCGTTGACCCATTCTACTTGGGATCGGCGGATCACTTTTTCTTCTTCCTTTGACGTCAGACTTCTCGTCATCATTTACTCCTTTTTCTCTCACATACATCCATCCATCTTTTTTTTTGGCCTTCCACTCCCTCTTCATACATCAAGATTCATATCATTATTTATATTACCAATACCCTTAAAATTAGGTTCGCTTCGTGGATACGAACTGAAGTGTATTTTCCAAGCTGTTTCTGACTGTTTTTCTAGGACCGGTTCTAGAATAATTGTAGTACTTCTCTAAGATGTAGGTGGAAGACAAAATATTGTTACAACTAAATGAATGTTCTTGATCTTTAGTATAAGACACCCGAGACATTGTGTAGTGGCTCTCGACCTTTTCCTAGGGTGCCTACCGACACAAGTCCATATAAGTAATAGCTATTAATTGTTTTATATGAGCCACAGTCTAAGAGCATAAATCTAGAGTACAGTCAACCTCAAAAAGATGTACAGTCGCGGACTTTAAATGATGAGCCACTTTCAAACTTTCCGTTTTTGCAGTTTTATACATTCACGAGATTACACGATTAAACACGAACCCAAACCGCATGCTCGTAAACAAGATGACATATTACTAATAATCGGAAATAGTCTTATCCATAGTATTTAAAGAATTACTAATAAGTTGTCTATGAAAAATCTATAAAATGTTACATACTTTTATCCAATCTATTTCTAACTGACCGCCTTTGAATAAGAGCTCATTAAATACTCTTTATTTCTGAAAACGTTGGATAGGTTTCAGACAGTTGAAATGTCGATGTCAGACAGGATTATTTCCTTTTTTGGTGAATCGAATAATTGTCATTAACGTCATATTGGACGCCACGCGTTACTATGGTGTCGCTAAAACAAATTGTCGCTAGGTAACGGTTGCTAGACCTGCAATTGGTTGGCTTTGGGTAGTCACTTCGTACTATGTACGAATCTAACCGAATACACCCGATTTGCATTACACGGCTAAAATACGAACAGTGGCAAGTGGCTTATCAATTAAAGTCCGTGACTGTACCTAAACATCAACAAGAATTCATTTGACTGTCTACAATTTGTGTTCCATAATATGTATACGTCTTTTTGAGGCTGGCTTTACCATCGTGTTGTAGTTGGATGAGGAGACAAACAGCGAGTATTTCCGCTTAGTCGGTCGCTTACCATCGGGGCCACGTACCAAGATGCTGGTGACGAATACCTTAAGCCTAGCATAATCAGTCTATAGTGCATAATGGTTTGTAATCCACACGGGCTTATAGGGTGGGTTGGTGGAGGTCACGTGTCTTTATATTTTTTGGTTCTATGACGTGCCGGTTCTATTGACCTGCAAAACTATTTTGTAAATACAATGACTTGACTGTAAATACTTATAATATGTAAAAGTTTAATACGGTGGCAAGGCATGTGAAAATAAGTGCGTGTGTGAGAAAATACGCATGACTGAAAACGTGAAAAAGCCTCTGTTCATCGCATAGTTTTTATCGCCTTACTATTTTGAAAAGAAAGTAAGTATTAAAATAATTAATTTGTCGCACGCAATCCTTTAATTCCTAATTGGGGCGATGACTGGGCCATATGAGGCGAATCAAAGTGAACCGTGATGAAATGGGTAGTGTAGGAGTGAAACGATCCATTTATTAAGCATGCGTGTCCCTGATGCTCTCATTAGTATGACTGCAAAGTAGGTCCACCTTGCTCTGATATGCTGCGGTCATGTATAACCTATTTGAAAGTCTACAATATGTAACTTAATTAACGCACATCCTGAAAATTGTTTGTTCAGAATCGTTTACTGAATCGATTTCTATCATTTTTAATATAGGTAATTTTTTATCCCAAAAATAATTAAAACTACGGAAATTATTGTCATATTAACCCTGTACAGTCAACACAAATTAAAATGATCGTGGTTTCGTTATGTTGTATCGAGCGGCGCGATAACTGCTTGTGCGAATGTGTGCGTTGCGTGCGTAGTAGTATGACCATAACGTTCTCCATGAATTGGTATAACTAATTTAATAAATAACAATGCCTGACATGTATATACATGTTAAATTAAAAATTCAGTGTATGTATTATGATTATAAAATAATATTCTAATTGGGGTGTTTGAGGATGTGCGATGTGCGTTAATTACGTTACATGTTGTATACATGTACATACCTCGATTTTTTTTTCGGAATATTTTTCTACGCCTTTGAATAAAACAGCACAACGTGGGTTTAACATTTAAAACATACAACAACATGCAAAACATAAAAGACAAGGAATCCAGGAATCAGAATTTATTTGCGTTAAAAATAACCTCTTTATCGTATAAGGACATTGGTCTCTTTATCGAATGTCTGGAATGACGAGCAAGTTGTCGAGACTTAAGTATTTACGCAGAACTTATTGCTGAAATGATCAATAGGATAAAGTAAATAAGACCTTAACATTTGTTTAATCGCGAAATACTTTCACTCACCACTTTAGTTTGACCCCTGATACTCTTCAGAGATTTCCCAAACTAATACAAAATAATAGTGAACGGAAGGGAGGGGGAGATCAAGCAACTTTGGTTACTTGTATCACCCACTTGCCCCGGGGAAATCTATTTGATAGCGAAACCAATGAAATAATGTTTTCATTACTTGTTATATTTCATACATATTTCTCACATGGTGCTAATCAAACCAGCTAAATAAAACATGAGTGTTGCCAGGAGTGAATTTCCCTAAGGGCACAATTATTTAATTTTGTCGTCGGGTGTAAATTCTTGACACCGATGTTATCTTGCTGCACTATGCAGGGTTCCGTTTCGTTTTAAAAAGCTGTGTTAAAATGAAAACATCAACTAAATTAAAAAGCTTATTAAATAAAGAGAGTTTTTAAAAATACACTAGAGGTTCCTTTTTTTAGTATTTGAAATGGATTGATTTAAGGTGGAAGAGCCACGGGAGCACGCGAAATTAAAAAAATCTTACGTAGTTAAGCTTTACTATTTAAATTTCTGTTTGTTTTTTATTTTGTTTGTACCTACAAAGAAAAAGTCCTGGAGAAATTATTCAACTATCTTGAGTCCTGCAACGAAATTAATCAGAAAATGATGGGCGGAGGTGGAGTAAGAGACAACTTAATTTATGCCTTGGTTACTCAGAGAGAAAGAGCAAAGTTCTAAGCATATAAAACATCAGACTCTTCTTTTAAGTATTCTTCTTTATGGTGTGGTTAGTCTAACCTGGTGTCAGAAAAAAAAATTATGCCACCCATGGGCCTTTTACTTGGCTTTACATACCGTCAAGAAATATCTCTGAGGCATGCTGGTTTCCTCACGATGTTTTCCTTTAGCGAAGCAAGTGATAACTATGCATACGCACATTAATCCTCAAATTCAGAGGCACGTGTCTTGGGTTCGGGCTCGAGACCGATTACTTGGCAGTCCGACGGTCAAACCCCTAGGCTATCACTGCTTACCCTATCATCATTATCAGCCTATAATGTTCCCACTACTGGGACACAGGCCTCCTCTCTATGAGAGGGAGTGGGCAGTAAGCCACCACGCGAGCCCAGTGTGGGTTGGTGGATGTCACATGTCTTCGAATTTTTAGTTCTAGGCCATGCCGGTTTCGCTACGATGTTTTCCTTCACCGTTTTTGAGGGCAGAGGTGATGAAATAATTTACACAAAGTAATGCGCCTGCCTGGGTTCGAACCCACGGCTTACTGCTTGTAAGTCAGGGCTGCCACCACTGGGCCACCACTGCTCTCCCACCGCTGCTTACCTTATGCTTATCTTAGAAGTAATGACTTCACACTCTACAAGATGCAAAGCGTTCGCCACTCGATCGTATTGTCGAACTAATATTGAATTTTATACTTTAGGTAAATCTGTTATGTGACTGCCCGTGATTGATCGCGCCAGCAGTTAGGGCCGATGACCTCCGTACTATGAATCCGATTTCTATCTCGTTCGATCTTTGCCTATTTAGTACTTAATAGTGTTTTAAAAAGTTCGTTGAACGGGTTTTAGACCCTACATTATGTAGGTAATTTAACATACTGTTACTTTGTCATGACATTTCCGTTTGGAGAGCGCAGAAGACAAATTAAATTATGTGGTGCTGAAAAACAACAGTTTCGTCGATTTATTTTTAGCATGACATTGGTCCTGCTGCCGGGCAAAGGCCTCTTCATTCTCCTTCCAAATTTCTCTATTTTGTGCGATATCTAGCAATGTTCACAGATCAGATCGTCACACCACCTACGCGGTCTAGCTCGGCGGCAATTTCCTTCGTCAGGCGTCCAGTGAGTGAAGATCTTTGCCCACCTCTCCGGGTGCATTCGCGCTACGTGGCCAGCCCATTCCCACTTTAGCTTGGCTGTTTTTAGGGTTCCGCACCCAAAGGGTCAAGGGTCGCTGTCCGTCCGTCCGTCCGTCACCAGGCTGTATCTCTTGAATCGTGATAGGTAGCCAGCTGAAATTTCTACAGATTATGTAACAAATACTAAACACAGAATAAAATAAATATTTAAGGGCCCTTAAATTCAGATTTTTTTGCTCGTTTTTATAAATAACTAGCTGTACCCGGCATGCGTTGCAATGCACTTTTTCCTACCTACCGATCCTATTCTACCTACCTACCCTACCCTACCTACCAACCCTACCCTACCTACCTACCTACCCTACCCTACCTACCCTACCTACCCTACCTACCCTACCTACCTACCTACCCTACCTACCTACCTACCCTACCTACCTACCTACCCTACCCTACCTACCCTACCTACCCTACCTACCTACCCTACCCTACCTACCCTACCTACCCTACCTACCCTACCTACCCTACCTACCCTACCTACCCTACCTACCCTACCTACCCTACCTACCCTACCTACCCTACCTACCCTACCTACCCTACCTACCCTACCTACCCTACCTACCCTACCTACCCTACCTACCCTACCTACCCTACCTACCCCACCTACCCTACCTACCCCACCTACCCTACCTACCCCACCTACCCTACCTACCCTACCTACCCTACCTACCCTACCTACCCTACCTACCCTACCTACCCTACCTACCCTACCTACCCTACCTACCCTACCTACCCTACCTACCCTACCTACCCTACCTACCCTACCTACCCTACCTACCCTACCTACCCTACCTACCCTACCTACCCTACCTACCCTACCTACCCTACCTACCCTACCTACCCTACCTACCCTACCTACCCTACCTACCCTACCTACCCTACCTACCCTACCTACCCTACCTACCCTACCTACCCTACCTACCCTACCTACCCTACCTACCCTACCTACCCTACCTACCCTACCTACCCTACCTACCCTACCTACCCTACCTACCCTACCTACCCTACCTACCCTACCTACCCTACCTACCCTACCTACCCTACCTACCCTACCTACCCTACCTACCCTACCTACCCTACCTACCCTACCTACCTACCCTACCTACCCTACCTACCTACCCTACCTACCCTACCTACCCTACCTACCCTACCTACCCTACCTACCCTACCTACCCTACCTACCCTACCCTACCTACCCTACCCTACTCACCTACCTACCTACCTACCTACCCTACCGTATCCTATGTCCTTCTCCTGGCTCTAAACTACCTCCCTGCCAATTTTCAGCTAAATCGGTTCAGCCGTTCTTGAGTTATAAGTGAAGTAACTAACACGACTTTCTTTTATATATATAGACTAGCTGTCCCGCGCAACTTCGTCTGCGTCACATTTTCCCCGTTTTCGCAACATTTTTCATTGCTACTCCGCTCCTATTGGTCGTAGCGTGATGATTTATAGCCTATGTCCTTTCCCAGGTTGAAATCTATCTTCTTGCCAAATTTCATTAAGATCCGATCAGCCGTTTAGTCGTGAAAAGGTAACAAACAAACAAACATACAAACAAACAGAGTGTCTTTCGCATTTATAATATTAGTATGGATGGTACGGAACCCTTTTTGCACGAGTCCGACTCGCACTTGGCCGGATTTTTCTCCGTCATCTGCAACCTGATTTATGGAACGCATGGTGGTGTTTCTAACGCGATCTATTACGGTTCGCACCTATTATGCTGTGCTCCATTGTCATTCCGTCCTTAATAATATTATATTCAATGTCACGGCAAGTATTTGTCTGGTATGATTTTGCTGCCAAATTAAGTAGCTGAGCTGGGCAAGTGATGAAACAAAAAGTAAACTTTGTATTATTATTCTGAAACTGAAATGAAATCATAATTGTATAAACAAAATATCAGACGAGAACTAAATTAAACAAAGTTATGTTTAATTCAGTCGCCACAAATGTAGACTGAAAACAAGAACTTTAACATATCAAAAACATGTTTGTGTTTTTAGATATGAGTAGATATTTACTCAGTTTATGTATTGAATATTTTTAGTTAAACGTAAAACGATAAAGCACATTTTTCTAAAATTCTTATGGTATGTAGAAATAAACACTCACTGCAACTCTTGAATCTGAAATATCTGGTATCTTATAAATCTGGAATCTGGGGGAGATTTCATTCATTTCTCCATCCTATCAGTTTCATTCTTACAACCCCACGCCCCTATTACATCATCATCTGCCTAGCCTTTTCCCAAACTATCTTGGAGTCGGCTTCCAGTCTAACCGGATGATGATGATGAAGCGACTGCCAATCTGACCTCCACAACCCAGTAACTAGGTAATTCGATACCACTTGGTAAGACTGGATGTCAGACTTTTGGCTTCTGACTACTCGTAACGACTGTCAAAGATCTACAAAAGACAGCCGGGACCAGCGGCTTAATGTGCTTTCCGAGGCACGGAGGAAACTCGATATGTAATTATGGTCACCCATCCACGGACCAACCTCGGCAAGCACGGCTTAACCTTAAAGATCGACCCGTGCGGATGTTATTATTTAGCCACGAGCTCCTCCCCTATTACATGGCACTTAAACATAACTGGATAAATGTGAGTGTACAGTTAGGTACACCTCTGCCTAACTCTTCAGAGATTACTGTTGGTGTGTTATTTTCCAAATCGGTTAAAATTAATATGGTAAAAAATGTTTAATACACATGGATGCCTTAGTTCTAAAAGTAACTAAATTCATTTTTTTTTGTTTTGAGTTAAGATCATTAAAAGTGCTAAAATTGTTTTTTTTTTTTTAATAAAATGGTGTTATAAATAAATTAAAAAAAATGAAACAAATAGTCCATTTATTGGTTCAAAATTTATTTACTATAAGACCAATTCATAAAAAACAAAACAATATTTATACTTAAAATGATCTTATCTCAAAACAAAGAAAATGGATTTAGTGACTTTTAGAACTAAGGCATCCAAATACTCACACAAGTAAGTATGTGACTGTATGCGTATTCGGATTATTTCGGATACGCACTTGGCAGGTTCGGATCAGTGGGGTCGAACGGCTGTAAAAGTCCATCAACTTGTATTTATACAGGACAAAGGGTCTGTTTGTTCGGCCTGTTGACAGTTTTGTACCAAAGTGACGTCATGTCTAGGCGATTAAGTTACTCTTTCGAACAAACACAGAGGGATGAACCAATTTATGTATAGAAAATAACGGTGAGAAGGTTTGATTAAAGGCTCCTGTTTTTACAAGGTTTGTTTGTGTTTTCATTTTTGGAATTTGAAATATTTTCTGGTGGTTTTGAATGTTTTTGTGTGTAGGATGTTTTATTTTTCACAGGCTTTTATTTAAGTTGCAATGTATGTTTGTTTGTTAGTTTAGGTCAAATCTTTTAATTGAATTTTAAAACAGATCGCTATCACTACTTTTAACAGAGTAAAAGTATTTTCTCTTTGTTCGTAACAACGAATATTGGCAACGATGTTTACTAACTTTATGTTTTCGATTTCAGTACAATAAAGCCAGATTTTTTCTCGTTTATTGTACACTGAGTTCTACTGAAGAAAAGACACGCAGGTATGCGAAACTTCTTAAGTCGTAAAAACTTTTTACGTTAAGACGCTAATTTCTTTTGGAAATTTCTAGATTAAGAAATTAAAATTGAATTACAAAGTTCTCAAAAACCAATTAGGTACAAGTAACCTTCAAAGCGTAATAAATGTTTTGATGAGGGATTCTCTTAAAACTTTTTCTTAAAAAACAATTTTACATTATGAAAGAGATTCATCTGTTTCTCATTCAGATGCTTTGGAGAGTGAAAATCACTTTTGAAGTCTTCAGTCTTTTAACTTAAAATTAATTTGTCATAATCAATCTTGTTAACTATTGTAGTTAGGACAGCTTATAATTTTCAAATTAAGGCAGATGTTAATTCTATTCAATTTATCAATCTTCTTCTTCTTAGCGAGTCGATGACAATTTAAATTGAGTCAGCCCAAAATTTGGCAACGAGTTTTACGGCACTTTTAGTAGCGTCCATCAGCTTCTTTATTGTGCTAACAACAGGACAGGCCGAACACGAAATCAACACCATATTTACACACCAGGGCAGAGTCATCTATAAATCCACACCTGAACAGGTTTTCCTTCCTTCAGCGAACCTGTTAATCTTGTCTACCAATTCCGAGTCCATGCTCTATCTTGTTATCGCTAGCAGATTTCATTTAGAAATGAATGTAAAGTGGTCGCTCTTGGTACTCGGCTCGCAGTATTTACCACCGCTACGATATAAAAGAGCTCCCACAAGAAAGTCAATTGCAATAGTTCAGATGGAAATTGATTTTTCCGATTAAATACTGCCTCGTTGGGCAGGGACCACCTGCCCAACGAGGCGAACGCCACAGCTGAACATGAGGTTCCAGGTCAAGCTAAATGCTATTAGGTTTTTTCCATCATGAATTTCGCAGTACCAGCGTGGAGTCTAATTAAATTCTCAATTCTTTATTGCGTACCATAATGTAAATACATAGATGGAAGGGAAATAATTATATTAGTCACAATTATGAACCCTGTCGGGCACAGCAAGATCAAGTAGGAGATAGGAGGAAGAACACTGGGTGCTTAATGTGATATATTGTATTTTTAGTTACCTAAAAATAAGCCTAATAATATAATGAAAATAAATAAAGGAAATAGCCTAATAATAATACCTAAAAACCTGATAATAAGTTATACTGTTATAATATTACTGAATAGAATGTAATAATTATTAATTTCTGCCTCGTTGGTGGCAATAAGCTTGCCACTCTATACATAGTGGGTGTACTATAGGTAGGTACATCTCTGCCTCACTCTTTGCGAATTCTAGGCATAATGTTATTTAAAATATTCAAGTCAAAATACTCAGAACATATTAAGGTAACGTTCAGAAACTTATCAAAGTTTACCGACGCACTGAGTTGAAACTCGATCGCGTTTACGATTGAACTTATTTCTCAGACATTCGTAAATATACGAAATGTATTCGGTTATTAGAAAAAGTTTTCATCTTTAAGTTGTGAGATGGGATTTCGGCAAAAAAATCCGAAACTAATTCCGGTAAGTAGTAGGTACTCATTCATAAATTGGGCTCATTTGTAAGTTTGATCCTTGAGAATGTTACAGATGATCTATTTTAAAGGTATCATATTCCTTATTTATAACTAGCAGTTGTCCGCGAGTTTTGTTATAAGTACTGTACTTTCTATAATGTAATAGGCATTCAGAAAAAAGGTGTTATGTACAAATTACAAACAAACCCTTCAATTTTATTTATTTATATGTATGGTTATGGCAGCTTATGAGAATTCTAAAATGTAATGTGGACAGCTGTTAATTAAACGTCTCAGTACCCACTTAAAATTCAGGGTATCCTTGGTTCATTCTACAAAATAAGCAGAGAGAAATAATTTAATTATCCTAATAACTTCCTTTATTGTGTTAAAGACGCCTCAAAAAGATAAATAAACGCGTTAAGCGAATGAAATAAGCAGGTTCTTACAAATGTTTGCGGTGAAAAGTGAGTCATTATGAAAGTTGTGGGCACTTTACTGGAATTAAATTTATTCAAAGCAAGCATTTTCACAATTTAAAATCCAACAAACTCGACAAAAAGTTGACTTTCGTCTAAAATTTTCCGCAAATTGTAAACAAAATAAGCAAAGCGACAGTAACAAAAGGGAAATAATTTAATATCCACCGCGGCATACGGAATGTTTGTTACAATTTGTTTTCTTGCCGCGAAAAATTCTTTTTTTGTCTCGCAACACGGTTTAAGTGTAACACCTCGTAAATTATTTTAAATCCTCCAGTACATGTGTGAATGTAAGTAGTATATAGCACCCGGTTAAGATTAAGTCCCAAAGCTGTTGCCTGTTGCATTCTGTACTAGTAAAAAACTACAATATTTTGCGACTATCTTTACTATTGTGTAGTGCATGGGCATATAATATATGTTTAAAACAAAACTGCGAATGTGTCCTTCCAGAATTTTGAGCAAAAGTTATTTTAAACATTTACGTAACTGAAATATTCAGTTACATTCGCATACGACTTTCCCAAGTCAACCAGTCTAAGATAAAACGTATCTCCTCGTGTTTACACATCAAAGGAAAACAATTAATCTGTTCAGTGGTTGCGTTGACGACAAAATCCGTCTGTAACATCCCCACAACTCACCAGATAGATATATTATCAGACCTCAGAGCGTTAAATTGCGGACGACATGCCAATATCAGATCCGTTCTCATATAAAGGATTAGAAACATAATAGAAACCGGGTCCTCAAATATCCGTCTGTCTTGGGATCAAAGGGAACGTAGGCCTTCAGTCTATTAGTAAAGAGGTTCTAATAGTATTGGAAACGTACTGGCTTGTGGGGATCAAAGCGGGTAGCTGTCAGAAACGAATGAAGCCTCAGATCTGCTGCCTTTGATTAATGCTGGCAACATTGTACAGGGTGAGTAAGGTGCTCAGTAGATTAGGCCTTTGGTATCGAGTGACGGAGCGACGCTGCATTGTTCGTAAAGGCTGTCGTGTTCCTTGAAACTGGATAGGTAGTTTGCGGTTTTTGGAGTGAGGGAAGATTGTGCTTTCAGATTGTGTGTTGAGTATATTACAATCCCTCTCTCTACTTCTCTGTTCTATGATCATTATTATCTGGATCTATTCAAAGCTCGAGTGATTGTGTTTCTTTTAGGTAAGAGTGCTCCACCCTAGGCCGCAACATCGCTGCACGTCAAGCTAGTTGCGGCCAAACGCAAGCCTATCTAGTATGAAAAAGGGGATGCGGCCTTGGAGGCCTAGAGAGAGCTTAGAGGCGGTATTCTTGAAGGTTCGCGCTCGTCTTACCTCGGTGGTCCCCGTATGGGCGTACAGTCTGTACACTCTCGCACTCGCCCTGTCTCAGTGTGTCTTGGTGAGAGTATACAGCCACCATAACATTTTCTATACAAACCAAGCGTGTCGTCTGTACTCAGAAAGCCGCTCCACAACGTCACGGTTTTTATTAACACTGCCGTCTTTAGACACTTCACACACTGCACGGAGATTTCGTGCTCTATATGTTGCAACAAATTGAAATCTTTATCATTTTAAGCGCATCAATAATTTAATGGATATAATTTGTGTTTAATGAAACGAAATTAAGATAAGTTTAATTGAATTGCATCGGAATAATTTAATTAATTTGTAATACATTAAATACAGCTATCACAAAAGGCTCTGTATTCTTTAAAATCTACCATAGTCTGTTATTCTTTTGTTAATATGTGGATATTCGTGTGGGTGACATATGTTTGCTATTAGCAATAAAATAAAACACTACCTAAATAACACTGTCAATTCTTAAATAAATAACTTCACGTCTATGTTTGTAATTGGCTTAATTAATGTCAGGTTTCTCTGAAATAGAACTAACACGCTACGTTACTGTCTCAATTTTGCAAAGTATACTAATTAAAATGTGTTTTGTTTCGACTGTGTACCTACCTGCTTTAGGCTAAATTACTACCAGTGTAGGTACTTGTATATGAATGTGTGCTTGTGAGTCGAGAGATAGGAAGAGGTAACGATGAGAGTATATGAAATATATTGGGATACTAGCTGTTGCCCGCGACTTCGTTCGCGTAGAAATTTTGATGGGTTTTAGGGGTATAAAAATAGATGTTGGCCGATTCTCAGACCTCCCCGATATGCACACAAAATATCATACAAATCGGTCCAGCCTTTTCGGAGGAGTTTGGTAACAAACACCGCGACACGAGAATTTTATATATTAGAAGATTATTAATTTACATAATGTTTTAGATAAAAGTTATTTAAACTCGCTTGCTTTGTCAATCGATTGAAAATTACGAAGATGATGTTGTAATAAGTAACATTTATAACAACATCCTGTTTAGGGTAATGCAGAAGAAGGACTAAACCTGGGTTTACCCGCGTAAATTTAGTATTACCCAAGCTCTTGGGAGGTTTTTGGGTCTAGCCTTCTTTCTGGCGATTTCATGCAACCTATTTGGATTTAGCGCTTTTGGTCACAGTTAGAACTGTAACCGTGGACGTGTGTAACCTAGGTAACCAAACCTATATGCACGGTGTGCCCTAGCAATAAAAAGGATACGCCTAAGTTTAACCATTTGCTACCGGCCGCCCCTAGGCATATTCGGCTAGAACTAGGTACTCACAGTTACTTTTCGAGCTTTAACCAAAAAGCTTTCGCAATGCTAAGTTTACGTAGGTAACCTTTACTTCTTCTGGCATTACCCGTAACATAAATATAAATTATGTTAAACATATTTAGTGCTCTCTGGTGCAATACCACCTTACAGTACACCTATGAATTGGTCTGCATAAGACAAAACAAATGACATTCGTTTCTGTTTTTTGTCTGTTACGAGTATCTTTCAGTGGTAAAATAATTAATACTTTCGATCAACAGATTGATTCTTAGTAAAGTCCTAGGTCTATTGACTTAAACAACCTAGATCAATCTAAAGTCATGTAAGAACCATACCTATCCTAAAACCTGTTTTTTATATCCCATAACTCGAGGGTTATATTCTGTAGGTAAAATTAATACAAAAACTCCTAGAATAGGTGGTCCAAAATTGCATAGTTTCGGAGATATCATAAATTATAATTAAATTAGGTCAAAAATTGTCACCAGTATAACAAATCGTTACTTTTGAGAGGTTGCCAAACTTCGCAGTAGTGTAGTAAAATAGTAGTAGTTTCATTGATTAATGCGAGTAATTCATTTTTATTCAAACCAATCATTCAAAATTAAAGCTAAGAAAATGCGACGTTGTCATATTTCACGTAAGGGTGTTTTACATTAATAATCATGACTTTGTCGAATTATTTTGTATGAAAATTGAAAAAAAAAGGTATAATTGAAACATAATTCATATGCCAGTTGATTCTTTGATATGGTCTCAATCATACGCTAGAGTTATGGGATATACAAAAAAACAGGTTGTATAAGCGTTAAGCTAAGCGTTGAATATCGGGTTTCTACGAAGAAATATAACACTGACAACCAAACGTACTTCGCAAGTTCGTAGACACAACAAATAATATTAGTAGAAATATGAGACGTCTTACTGGCAACTTTGTTTTTTCTCTTTGAATTGTTGTTCTTAAGAATGTTTTTGTCTTATCGAGCTTAAAAATATCTATGGTTTTAGGTATGGTATGACGTAAAATATCGAAGAAGTGATTACAATTTCTTCTGTAATTATTATTTTACTAGCTGTTGCCCGTACAATTTCATGATGGTTTTATTTTGTTTGCACAGAACCCTAATCTTTTTCTAAAATAAAAACTTAAGTTACTCCTTATAACATCAGTTATCTGCCAGTAAAAGCCCATCACAATCGGTCAAGCCTTTTCGGAGAGTATCAGTGACGAACGGACAGTCAAAAAAATTTTTTTTTTTTGTTATATGTACCGTATATGTATATGCATTCAGTAAAATGCTGTTATTTTGCAATAACAAATAGACAGTTCTATTTTACTTGTGTAGAAAATTCAACTCAACCATAAAGTAACACTACATGGATCCTTTATTTTAAGTTGATTACAGCTAAAACGCATACCTACTACAAAATGGTTTTTGTAATAACTTTTAAAACGAAAATTAAAAAATAATCCAGTTAGTTTACTGACTGGAAACGCTTGTAATTAACAAACTAAAAATATTTTTTGCTACGGAATATTTCGAGCCGTTAAATTGTAAATTCATTGTTTCGTTTTGGCAAGCGGGTTAAAATAAAATTGAAAATGAGTTTATGGTCGCAGTAGATCGAAAACCAGACGAAAAACCTAAAACCTTTTTAGTCGAATGTCTCACTACCTCACTCTCTATCAACTTCTAGTACACCATTAATGAAAATTACGAAAGAAAATGACCGAACAGAAAAATAAATCTAGTTAAGTACCTAATTGCTATACTTATCGTACTTTAATTACACTAATAACAATTAAAAGTTTGACAATTACAGTGAAATTTCAATGCGGTTAGAATTGGAACGAAAGTTTTGATTAGCTTGTAATTCATTTAGGATACTAGGGTTGGAAATAAGGCTTGAGGTTATAATACATTTGAGGATTTTTTTCCTGATTTGCGTAGCGAAACTCAGAGAAAATTTGTATGAGTTTATTAGCAAAATCAGCTTTTGAGAGCTATCAAGCGTCTCTTAAAGGAACTAGAGTCCTTTCTTATTTTTTTTTTGTAACCGAATAGAAGAGTAATAAAGAAGTATGGAAGAAGAAGACAGCCTGCGCCGACCCCAAATAAATTGTGAATAGGACAGAGAGGAGAATGATGAGTCTTTTCTTATGAATCTAATTTGGACTTCAGTGACCAAGAGCAAGCACCAAAGTTTGCATAACGATTTTGCCTCAATGCCTATTAAGATGGTGAGTAAAGTTGGTTTCATGAAATGGCTACATGTAGGTTGACCGGAAAACGTAGCTTGCTTTGAATAAACTCCTGTGAACACTTGGTCCGACTGCTTAGTACGATCAATCGGAACAGCCGATGTTTTCGGGTTGTTAGTACCTAGGTCATCATCAGTGTACAATAGTCCACTGCTGGACATAGGCCTCTGCAATCGCACGACACTTAACTTGATTCTCTGCAACCCTCATCCAGTAGCACCATTCGCCTGCCGAAGTATACACGGTGTAAATCACCTCATCACGAAGCCGTCAACCAAGCATTCTGTACATGAAATTAAGTAACTTTACGCAAAAATTATTGCTGGGAAACGACTTTTTTTTGGGGGGTGTAAAATCATGTTTTGTGGTAGAACTCAATGTAACGCGCTCAAAACATTGTGCTGATGGACGGATTGAATAGTACGGGGGTCGTGGAGGTGTTTAAAGTAAACATCTTACATTAAATACTTGTATTTAAAAAAATACTTGTCAAAAAGTTGGAACTTTGACCCCTAATATCTCCGTAACTAGAAGGTTCCCAGGTATGGTGTAGAACAAAAAAATGATCGCAATGACAGGGAGAACCAGTGCCTTTCGGCTTCGTTAAGAGGTGTTTTACACCCTTTATGTACCTAGGTACATAAACTTTATTTATTAACCAAAACAAACACACAGACTCAGTTATTCCAAACCATTTAGCATATTTGCTAAACTATCGAGATTCTATACTAGAATGTATAGAATCTCGATAGTTTAGCAAATATGCCCTATATATGTCCAGAAACTATCTGTAGTAAACGTATTTATTTGTACGGAACCCAGTAGCGTCTGCGAGTTGGTATCGTAAACATTTCCGTAACAGAAGTTGTGTTTAGTTGCAAATACAGGTAATGAGCAAGTTAACACAGAGCTTCCATGTGAGACTCGCTTGTTTACTAGTGTTATTTAACTTTTATATTAAATTTTACATTGTGTGATAGTGTAAGGCCTTAGTTATGTGTTAGTACCTACTGGGTTATATTTGCAGCATAAAGTCAGGTTAACTGTAAATGCAGTTCGTATAGTAACAAAGGCAAATGACACTGTTTTTAACCCCCGACCAAAAAAAAGGGGTGTTATAAGTTTGACGTGTGTATCTGTGTATCTGTGTGTCTGTCTGTGGCATCGTAGCTCCCAACGGATGAAGCGATTTTGATAAGGGGACCGCTAAGTAGACCGCTTAGTACATAAAAATATATATACAAACAAAGCGGACCCCCCACGCTACGACGCTTGGATTAATTTTATTTTTGGTTTTTTTAGAGGTTTTGTCCGTCGGGGGTTTTTTAAGTTTTAAATTTTATTTTCCATAGGCACAGTTGAGAGGGTTTTTCTAAGATATTATGGATTTTGTATAAAATTGGGCGAACAATATCAGCCATGACGAGACCTTATTTCTTGCTTAACGTAAGGTTCGTCCATCTTTATAAAAATGTCCATAGACATAAATCACAAAACCCATCAGTGTTCCCACATACCCTATCCTATACAAGTTTGCCCTTTGAAAGAGCACTGAACGTTCCAAAGGATAATGCCCGAACTGATATGAAGAACTTTGTAAGGCATATCGGTCTGTCGCTTAAGTATGTGCAATTTGGTACAGGTAACGACGCCATTTTATATCAAATGTACTCCTAACGTGTGCTTTAAGTTTTACAGCCTTTTTATTACGTTTCTTTAGCGTTTTTTTCTGTAGCTTTTACTTAGAATCAATGTTGAGAACTTTTCAAAGAATGAGTCTTTTGCGGTTAGCGGGGAATTATACGGTTAATAGTTCTACGTATGTAGTTAAATGATTGCATGCGAATTAAGCATAAGTAGAGTTACTTTGCTTTGATAACCTCATTTCCGCATACCTGTATAACTATAAAACACGATTAACGTATCGAGAATATATGAAGTTCAGAACATGTCAAACTGTAGATAGGCAATGTTTAAGATAACATACCTCCAAAAATCAAAATTTCTGCTGCAAAAATCCTAAGTATTGACTTTCGCGGTTTATATTGAAGGAATCACCTTAAAACATGCTAGAGTTTCAATTCAGACACTAGGTGTCATCAACCATGAAGCAGTAGTCTGACCATCGCTGTCGTCAGTCTGCCAAGACAAAGGTCTCGAGATCGAACCCGAGACATAATGCACCTCTGATTTTCCGGATTTTGTATTGCAATTACCACTTGCATCGGTGAAGGAAAACATCGTGAGGAAACCAGCAGCATGCTTGAGAGGTAATTTTTGATGGCATATAAAGCCAAGTCAGAGACCCATGTGCAACTCTGCACCAGGTTAGGCAATACCTAGGTAGGTTAGGTAATACCACACTGTAAAAGTCAGAAAATGAAAAGTAAGTTTGCAAAATCGCTTAAACTATTCTTTCTCAGGAGTCTGTTAACCATATTTTTTTTAGGAAGGTGGTTTGCATATTGCTGGTAGAGGGTAAATAAGTAGCTTCTAAGATTTATTGATTGTTAAGTAATATTACTATATTAACATTGTTTTTTTTTTTAAATATCGTACAGACAAACTGTGAAAACGGTTTTGTTGGGCTTAGTTTTTAAATGAAAGTTTGTATTAAAATTGATCAATAAAATAAAAAAGATTAAAAAAAAGAAAGAAGAACAGTCAGCAATTCAGTTTTGAAACCAATCTTCCTTCGACTAGATAGTCTTTGAAGTCAGGAAGTTGCGATAACATCATTATCATCTTGCCAGGCCGGTAACTAGTGGCGGGATTACTATTTGCAGAGCTTGACTAACAGCGTTAACCTACATAAGTGTTATTGTTTATCCGGCCTGGAAGACACTGGAGCTACAGGAACTGGGCTGGCAGGTAGTCTATAAGAGTTAAGCTATCCAATTATATAAATGTAGTAGACCGTAAAATTGCTTTACGACTTAAGACAAAAATTAACAATAATTTGAAAATTCCCTAAAGGTTAAAATTCTAAAAGGTTGTACTAAGGGTGTTTTATACCCTACCTACGAAGCCGAGGATCCCCTATACTACTCACCATTGCAATTATATCTAAACCGGGGAACCTTTTGGTTAGATGAAATGATGACAGCACTGATGAAAACATTTGTGTCAATTATTTAATTTAGCCTTATTATAATATTTTATCTTTACTTTTGGATAGAATCTTTTTTATTTACCATTTTTTTGTGAATTTGTGGAATTTGTAGGCGTTGTAAATTCCGTGTTTGTTTTTTTCGCGACTTCTTGTCGGGCCTACGCTGTCTTCCTGTACTTAAGTACTAACGCAGTAACATTCAAATATCGTAAAACCAGATGATTTTAAAAGAGATAACCATGGAGTACGTCTGTCTTAGCCTCTTGGCCGGATTGCCGCCATGGGATCTGGAGGCGATAGTCCTCGCGCGCCTGCACGAATGGCGCGCGGAGGCACTACGCCGGGGGGAAACTCCGCTGCCGCGGCAAATTGTCGCTCAGCGGACAGACCTCCGGCGTGATCTCATGGCGACATGGAGACAGCGACTGTCGCAACCACGTGCAGGGCACGCCACAATAGTGGCGATAAGTCCCCTCTTTGAGGAGTGGCTAGAGAGGCGCCACGGCGCCCTCACCTTTCGCCTGACGCAGGTCCTCACCGGACACGGTTGTTTCGGGAGGTTCCTGCACCGAATCGGGTGGGAGGAAACGCCCGGGTGTTACCACTGCGAGGATCGGCCGGAGGACACGGTGGAGCACACCGTGGAGCTCTGCCCCGCTTGGGCTGAGCACCGCCGTGTCCTCGTAGCGGCGATTGGCGGCGGCGACCTCTCGCGTCCGGCCCTGGTTCAATCCATGGTCCGGAGCGAGAGGGAATGGGATGCCGTCGCCTCCTTCTGCGAAGCAGTCATGCTAGCGAAGGAGGTGGCGGAACGTGAGAGGGAGAGAACCTCACGTCCCAGCCACCGCGGGAGACGCCCCGGGCGTCGGGGGGCAACCAGTGGCCCCCGGCCACCGTAGGCGCGAGCCTGTGGACGGTGAGTAATGGGTTAGCTCACCGTCCGTCCGTCTCAAGACGACAGGCCGTGTCGACGGCGCGTACGTGTTCCACGCGCGCCTCAAGGAGATGTCAGCAAACCGGAAGGGGTCCGAAAGGGCCGATGCCTGCCAGGGCTGCGGGTTGTTCGAAAGAGATACCGCGGCCCTGGAACACAAAGGGCGAAGAAGGAACATGGGTGGGTTTTAGTCAGTACAAGTCTGACACTCCCTCCCGCTCCGCCCAGAGCGGGAGAAGTCATTTGATGATTTCCCACCCCAAAAAAAAAAGAGGCTTCGTGAAGGGCCCGTTTACACCGTGCATAATTTTCGCATAGACATATTATATCATATAATCATTTCACAGTTATTTAAACCTCTGAAATAAACCTCAGATCAACAAGAGCAATGGTCACTGTACTTCAGAAACAGAGGTATAATAATGAAAGAACATTGACTACGCCTTGTTGTTATGACGTGCAACTTACATTCAATCTTAGAGTGGGTAATCAATTAATTACATAAAAACTTTTTTACAAAAAAAAAAAATAACCGACTTCCATAAAACACTAAAAAGTGGCAAATAATTTTAGTTTCGGAAGTCGGTGACTTGTTTGTTTCATTTACTTTTTTGCCACCGACTTCCGAAACTAAAATTATTTGCCACTTTTTAGTGTTTTATGGAAGTCGGTTATTTTTTTTTTGTAAAAAAGTTTTTATTTTAGTCTTTTCAGTTGTGGTATCTCACTTTAATCCTAGTCAAGTATAATTTTTACATTGTAACTAGACACCAGCACATCGTCCATACATACGACAAAGGACAAAAAGCATAATAAAGAGGATGACTCAAAAAGTACCTAAGCAAAGATAATACAATTCATATGGCTCCACCGGGCAAGCTTCTCTACCAAATGAATGAAAAATCATCTAAATCGGTCCAGTAATCACGGAGAAATCGGTGTACATACGTGAAAAATTTACATATAACAAAAAAAATAATAAAATGGAAACTATATGGCCATACTATATTAATTTTTTATGGGAACAAATGGCAGGTATTCCACATCAAACTAAAGAAGAATCACGCAAATCGGATAATAAATCTCAGCGTAATCGGTGTATACACCTGGAAAGTGCATACCGTTACAATTCCAACCAACCAAGCCCAAACACAGCTAAGATTCATTGCCTTGTTATGGAGTTCCGAAGCCTGTCTCTTGGATTCATCATCAGATCTGATGGTAGAATGGTTCTTATTGGACGCAAATGCTTCACTTGTTGTAGAAAATACCAAAATCACTGTACGTTTTCCTATAAAATTTGAAGAGTTCCCTCGATTTCACCAAGATTCCATCATCAGATCCCGACTTGGTGACTATGGGACCATTTGGGAAGTATACCCTTTCCAACAAAAAAAGAATTTTCCAAATCGGTTGGCAAGCGACGGAGTAATGCGCGAACAAACATAAAAAAAAAAAAAAAAAAAAATACAAACATCCGAATTGAGAACCTCCTCCTTTTTTAGAAGTCGGTTAAAAACCAGTTTATGCGTTATATCTCTCATGGTACGGGCAATTTACACAAAATGATCGCTGTGTACCCCACATTTGTGTTTAGTCTAGACAGTGTCCAGCTGGGCTACCATGTCGTCTTAGAGCAGTATTGTTTTACTCTTATTCCAGTGTGGGAAAGAGACGGAGCTATACAGGATGTATAGCACCATCTATTTCCCACACTGGAAAAGTAGTAACACAATAATGTTTTAAGACGTCATGGTAGGCCACCTGAACTATCAGTATTATATTACAAGTACCTCAATTTTGTCGAATGCAGAACAAGTTGTTGTTTTTTTTTTTTTTTAATTAAAACGTTGCCCCACACTAGGAATTTCTGCTGTATCGTGGGTGCGTTTACAAACATTTAAACTCACACAACAGCCAGACCCGGAACAAGTATCTGTAGGCCAAACAAATATTTGTTCCGTGCGGGGATCGAACCCGCGACACGCAGCGCAGCAGTCGATCGCTCAGCCAGTGGGCCAACCATGTCGTCAAAATGTCAATGAAATGTAAAAAAAAAATGTTAATGAAATGTCTCAAAAAGCTCTTCTACTACCTCTAATGTATGAAATAGTATATTGTGTATTAAGGGCGGTAAGTAAGGAATTACGATCGAGGCTCTAGTAGAAGCCCGAAGTCGAAGACTGAGGGCTTTCTGAGTCGAGGTTCGTAATTCCCGTACCGCCCGTGAAACATACAATGTTTTTCATCACACTTGCGAGTTAAAATTATGAATATACACAAGTCAGCACACATATTATTACGAAATACGTGAACTGATTTGCGGATGGCGGGCTGTTTGCCCACACCACAGATTATACAAATGTTTTGTTCAGAAACTTTAAAGGCAAAATACTTACCTAGGTATATACAGCCATGACGGAGTGTAAAAAAATAAAAATTTCGACGTTTGGATACAAAAAACTATCGATTATTTAGATTTTAGAACATTAGTTGAGTAGTTAAATAACATGTAGCGAGATTGAATGAAATTCCTGTTTAGATAACATTTTAAGACAATTTTTCAATTGCGTGTAAACTCCTTGCTTGATGAACTTGCATGACCTGTGTGCTGTCAAGCGGTGCTGTAAATTAAAAAAAAATTACTTACCGCCCTAGGGTTTTATATGGGGCATTACAGCCAAGTTCACCTGTATGTTATGACACTGTTTACGTGCAAGTGTGATGAAAAAGCCTTTTTCATCACACTTGCACGTAAACAGTGTCATAACATACAGGTTAACTTGGCTGTAATGCCCCATATAAAACCCTAGGGCGGTAAGTATTTTTTTTTTTAATTTTCATCACACTTGCACGTAAACAGTGTCATAACATACAGGTGAACTTGGCTGTAATGCCCCATATAAAACCCTAGGGCGGTAAGTAATTTTTTTTTAATTTACAGCACCGCTTGACAGCACACAGGTCATGCAAGTTCATCAAGCAAGGAGTTTACACGCAATTGAAAAATTGTCTTAAAATGTTATTTAAACAGGAATTTCATTCAATCTCGCTACATGTTATTTAATTACTCAACTAATGTTCTAAAATCTAAATAATCGATAGTTTTTTGTATCAAAACGTCGTTTTTTTTTTATACTCCGTCATGGCTGTATACCTAGGTAAGTATTTGTCTTTAACGTTTCTGAAAAAAACATTTGTATAATCTGTGGTGTGGGCAAACAGCCCGCCATCCGCAAATCAGTTCACGTATTTCGTAATAATATGTGCTGACTTGTGTATATTCATAATTATTAACTCGCAAGTGTGATGAAAAACATTGTATGTTTCACGAGCGGTACGGGAATTACGAACCTCGACTCGGAAAGCCCTCAGTCTTCGACTTCGGGCTTCTACTAGAGCCTCGATCGTAATTCCTTACTTACCGCCCTTAATACACAATATACTATTTCATCACACTTGCACGTAAACAGTGTCACAACATACAGGTTAACTTGGCTGTAATGCCCCATATAAAACCCTAGGGCGGTAAGTATTTTTTTTTTTAATTTTCATCACACTTGCACGTAAACAGTGTCATAACATACAGGTGAACTTGGCTGTAATGCCCCATATAAAACCCTAGGGCGGTAAGTATTTTTTTTTTAAATTACAGCACCGCGTGGCAGCACACAGGTCATGCAAGTTCATCAAGCAAGGAGTTTACACGCAATTGAAAAATTGTCTTAAAATGTTATCTAAACAGGAATTTCATTCAATCTCGCTACATGTTATTTAACTACTCAACTAATGTTATAAAATCTAAATAATCGATAGTTTTTTGTATCCAAACGTCGAAATTTTTTTTTTTACACTCCGTCATGGCTGTATATACCTAGGTAAGTATTTTGCCTTTAAAGTTTCTGAACAAAACATTTGTATAATCTGTGGTGTGGGCAAACAGCCCGCCATCCGCTTAAAAATCAGTTCACGTACTTCGTAATAATATGTGCTGACTTGTGTATATTCATAATTATTAACTCGCAAATGTGATGAAAAACATTGTATGTTTCACGGGCGGTACGGGAATTACGAACCTCGACTCAGAAAGCCCTCAGTCTTCGACTTCGGGCTTCTACTAGAGCCTCGATCGTAATTCCTTACTTACCGCCCTTAATACACAATATACTATTACGTTATATTACTAACAGTAAACAAAGGCAGATAAAGTTCTTGTAACGTTGATAGACTGGTAGTTGGTTTTATGCACTCTTTAAACTCCAAACTTTATTACCGTGGGTGGTTTCAACAAGATCACGCTCAGATACGAACAGTAAAACATGAGGTTGATGACCTCTACTTACTTGCGACGGAAAAAGAGTAAGCAGAGAGTTCAGGGAATAGAGGACAGACATGACAAACAATAAAAAACTTACAATTTACGATCCTAGGTCTTCCCCGTCAAAGGTCATCATCATGTGTCTAAGTTTCTCCCAATTATGTTGGGGTTTGCTTCCAGTCTAAATAAATGTAGCTGAATACCTGTATTTTGCAATTTTTACACAACCCAGCGGCGCAGCGGTGGCCCAGTGGTGGCAGCCCCGACTTACGAGCAGTAAGCCGTAGGAAACCCAGGCAGGCGCATTACTTTGTGTAATTTATTTCATCACCGCAGTCCTCAAAAACGGTGAAGGAAAACATCGAGAGGAAACCGGCATGTCCTAGAACTAAAAATTCGAAGACATTTAACATCTACCGTTCCGCACTGGGCCCGCGTGGTGATTACAGCCCACTCCCTCTCATAGAGAGGAGGCCTGTGTCCCAGCAGTGGGACCATTATAGGCTGATGATGACCGAACCCAGCTAGTATAATTATGTACTGAGTAAAACGAATCCCCCTGCCTGGCTGGAGGCCTTTCTCTAAAGGCACCCACAGGATAGTCCGGTTAAGCAGACGACAACCTCATAGGTTGAACTGCGAGATGCCACTCAAAAAAAAAAAAAAACGAATCCCCCTGATAAGACTGATTGTCAGACTTTCGGGTCACTGTCTAACTGTGACTACGGTCAAGCTTTACAAAATGACAGCCGGATAAATAGCCTAACGTGCTCACCGAGCCACGGAAGAAACTCGGTGTGTAGCGGATGGTCACCCATCCACGGACTGACCTTGGCAAGTGCTGCTTAACCTTGAAGATCTACCCGTGCGGCTGTTATTATTTAGCCACAAGCATTTGCGTCCAAGATGAGGACATATAAGTGACTTAGTTCTTAAAATAAGATTATCTTTTAATTTAGTTCAAGGAAACAAAATGGCGGCGGTGACAGTGACTAGCGACGTCCATGACAGTTCCTTTGCATTAAGTGAATAATGAAATGTCGCTTCGGTCCCGAGGACCGATTTTGAAATAGTTTTATACAAAAGAAAATAAAATAGCAAGTATTTTGTCAAAAGTTACCTAAGCTGAAATTAATGCTCAAATGCCGATATGAAAAACCCATTTTCAGGTTTAAAATTAATTAATATTTTGATAGTCTCTCCAGTGGAAAATAACATTTTGATAGACCCATCCATTATCTACAAAATAATAATTGGATTCATTAATTTGAACTTAATCTTCCAAATTGAATATTTCATTTGGAAACTTTAAATGGAAAATAAAACTACGAAACTAATAACAAAGTAAAGGTTCGTTTTGATAATGTGAATTTCGAACACGCGAGCTTTCGGATCTTTTCTGTGAACCACTATAAATGTAAAAAGTTTGTTTTCAACGACATGTTTTGAATTTATAGTCGCATTATCTGAAATCATGGAGTTCGAGAAATTGAAAAAGTAAGATTTTTGTCAGGATGTATGGGTAAATATTTATTTTAAACTAGCTGTGCCCGCGACTTCGTCCCCGTGATATTTATCAAAAAAGTTATCGTGTTTTTTCCCCTTTTTATTTTAATTTGTTTTTTTTTTTTCAAAAATTGAAGTAGCCTAAGTTACTCCTCATATCAGCTATCTGCCAGTGAAACTCCTGTCAAAATCGGTCCAGCTATTCCAGAGATTTGCCAGAACAAACAGACAGACAGACAGACAAATATTGAAAAAAAAAATGTTATTTTGGTATATGTACAGAATATACATTGACATGCATGTAATAAAAAGCAGTTATTATAATATTACAAACAGACACTTCAATCGACACTTCAATACGATTTTGTTTGTACAGATGTACAGACAAAATCGCCCCTAATAAGTGTCGTTGGTCGGGTGGTCGCAATCGCGAGAGCTGAGCATGAGGTCCTGAGTTCGATTCCCAGTTACTCTCTGGCTCGCCCCCTGTTATTTTTATTCATATTAAATGGAACTTAAACATAACTGGCGAAATGTAGGTGTACAATTAGGTACACCTCTGCCTTACCCTTAGAGAATAACAGGCGTGATGATATGTTATGTTATGTGTGTGTTTTACTCACTTATGAAAACACGTATGTTGAGACAGTGCCTAACCTGTAAATAAGCCTGCAAAAACGAGTAGGACGGTAGGTATTATTTTTCTGATGTGTCAGTGAGCCAACAAGAATGAAGATGAAATAACTAAAACATATCTAAGGGTACCTAATGGTATTTAGACAATCTTTCATTAGGTTTCCCTGCTTAATGTTCGTCGATATTTTATTTGATGTTATCCCTTTTTTAACATCATATTAAAACATTAATTCCGTGTTTTTCAAAGTAAGTTGGAGGGAAGCAGACACAAAGTGGAATAAGTAAACAAAATAAATAGCAACCATAATTATTAGCGTAAGGAGTTCTGTCCCTTCATGTAAAAAAAAAGGATTCGGTTTATATTTCGTTTGATGTCGATTTCAATAGGTACACAAGTAAAAATTAAAATGTCGAAAACAACCTGTTCTGTTAAGTCAGTAGGTATAAGTCTTGTAAGTTTGAACATAAAATTGATTTAAAAGACTGATTGTATTATTTATTTATGTACACACAAAACACTTAACAAGATAAAACGTTAAGTTACAAGTGCACAAAGGTACTGCTTATTTCAAAAGATTAGATTAGAATATCTTAGAAGCATGCCAGATTTTTTACTTCAGGGGTATAAAGTTTGATCCGGGGGTACCGCACGATCTCCGGCGAGGCGGCGAGCCTCTTGGCCGGATTGCCGCCATGGGATCTGGAGGCGATAGTCCTCGCGCGCCTGCACGAATCGGGCGGGAGGAAACGCCCGGGTGTTACCATTGCGAGGATCGGCCGGAGGACACGGTGGAGCACACCGTGGAGCTCTGCCCCGCTTGGGCTGAGCACCGCCGTGTCCTCGTAGCGGTGATTGGCGGCGGTGACCTCTCGCGTCCAGCCCTGGTTCAATCCATGGTCAGGAGCGAGAGGGAATGGGAAGCCGTCGCCTCCTTCTGCGAAGCAGTCATGCTAGCGAAGGAGGTGGCGGAACGTGAGAGGGAGAGAACCTCACGTCCCAGCCGCCGCGGGAGACGCCCCGGGCGTCGGGGGGCAACCAGTGGCCCCCGGCCACCGTAGGCGCGAGCCTGTGGACGGTGAGTAATGGGCTAGCTCACCGTCCATCCGTCTCATGACGACAGGCCGTGTCGACGGCGCGTACGTGTTCCACGCGCGCCTCAAGGAGATGTCAGCAAACCGGAAGGGGTCCGAAAGGGCCGATGCCTGCCAGGGCTGCGGGTTGTTCGAAAGAGATACCGCGGCCCTGGAACACAAAGGGCTTAGAAGGAACATGGGTGGGTTTTAGTCAGTCAAGTCTGACACTCCCTCCCGCTCCGCCCAGAGCGGGAGAAGTCATTTGAGGATTTCCCATCCGCAAAAAAAAAAAAAGGGGTATAAAGTTGCTGCGGGTTGTTCGAAAGAGATACCGCGGCCCTGGAATACAAAGGGCTAAGAAGGAACATGGGTGGGTTTTAGTTAGTCAAGTCTGACACTCCCTCCCGCTCCGCCCAGAGCGGGAGAAGACATTTGATGATTTCCCATCCGCAAAAAAAAAAAAGGGGTACAAAGTTCTTCATCCCCCACAGAGCAGCCAAGCAGGGAGGATTTTCCGACCAGACAGGTATTTTCTTAAACTGTGCGATTTAGAATTTTGATATTAGTTCTTCATTTTGTATCATAGATGGCGTTGTAGTACTTTGCAGTTGTTCAACTAAACAGTTTTGGAGGCAGGATCGTCTAAAACCCTGGTTAATTCTCTATGACACGAAGACTGTAAAACTGTTCACACACAGCGCATGTTTTAATAATCTTGCCACTTGTAAAGCCGTTGTCGATACACAGCCGATATTTTAATCGTCGTTTACTATGTTCGTTCCAGCATGAAAGTGACGACAAACCAAAGGATACTGCCCGATCAAACGGCTGTGTAGTGTGTGCCCACTAGACGCGCTAATGGATTTTAGGCAGTTTGCTCAAATATTTGGGTTGTACGATGTACCTGGTAAACTCAAAATATTGTGGTACAAATATCTTTAGGTTTAACTCAATAAATGTACAAACATTTCTTAAACAAATAAATAAAAAATAATAAATGTACAAACATTTCTTAAACAAATAAATAAAAAATAATAAATGTACAAACATTTCTTAAACAAATAAATAAAAAATAATAAATGTACAAACATTTATTGAGTTAAACATTGCAGGCATAGTTAACGGCCTGCTTGCACCACTAGTTACTAAATGCGTTAAGCTGATTTAAACATAGCTGGCGAGGTACATCTCTACAACTGACAATTATTAACTGATATTTAAGTACCAATTGTCACAAATTCGCGGTATCCCTAATTTTAACATCGCATTTTAGGTAATTGGTAAGTAGGTATTCTAAACCCCAAACCACATATAGCTTCCAAACAAAAACTGTGCTTGTTATTCCAACATCAAAAATAACAAAAAAGGCCTCATCAATTTAACACAACACTGGAAGCGATAACATCATTAATTCAAAATCTCACGCGTTATGGTTACATTTGTATGCGTATATAACCGACGACGTAGGCTCTACACTCAATGTATGGAAATTTATTTCACGGGCCTGTAAAGTTTTATAACCCTGAGGTTATGACTGGGTTTATTCGAGCAGATTTATTAGTGACCCACCTCTAGGACCCAGGAATCGTAATCTGGGAACGTTAATTCAGCTGTGACTGCGTTTTACGACTTGGGGGGCCGGGGGCCCGTTGTCACAGTGTTGGGACCTGCAGCGTTTTAGTGTTAACTCGAGTTTGAGTGAGCACTTCGAACGAATATTAAAGTAACCAATTATGTTTGTACGACGAATACAGGTACAAGATTGTGTTTTGTTTTAATGTAATAATTATAGTTTTAGTATTGTTTTGTTTTATTAGGGGTACCGTACTTTACTTGTAGGCTTTCCGTGATTTAATTATGACTAGAAAGAAAATAAAGCGTAGGTATAATCATAGAAAAAGTAACTCTTGACTTTTATGAAAGAATCGATCTTCCACAGCAGTGCTACCAAATAGCTATTGTTTTTATATTTCACTTAGCATATTCTTTCATATAAAAGGGTCCGAGAAAACTTAAAGGACAAAGAACAGTAAGAAGAAATTCTATGCATTCTTAAAGTTCTGTACGAGTTACAAACGCATGCGGAAGGAAATAGCTATTGAGAAAGTTTTGGAACTCTTGTGTTATAAAATGAAAGTCGAAGGTGCCGCCTGCAATGGACACATATTGCACGAATTGATAGTTTGCTTGAGTTTTTATTAATAACTGTTTTCTCATTGTTTTGTGGGACTCACTACTTTGGATTACGAACTATTCCCGTAGGGGACTATGATGAGGTAACAAACATAATAATCATCATTATTCAAAAATTAAGTCCAAATATTAAAAAGTTTTTTTTTTTTTTAATATTTATTAAATAGGCTTGCGTTAAAGAAATTTCTAAATCTGAGTAGGATTTTTTTGCTAGCTAGTTGTTTATAGTCTTATACGTAATAATAAATTATACAGTTCTTACCTGAATAATACATGAGCAGGTACTTACAGACCTTTATTTATGTAAAAATGAGATATCCTTTTTGTCTTGGTGACAACCTTAGTTTGGTCAATAGTTGCCTAGCGAGGGGCAATTTAATTATACAAATGTCGATCTAATTGTGATGAGATGATTACACAGCTGTGCATATTACATCACCGTTTAACACTTATGTCCAAATGCATATAACAAACAACATATTATGCACAAAGCCAGTATTCACATGAACATCAAATCAATTACATTAGCATACAAACACACTTCGTTTAGTATTTGTTTGCTATGGCCATACTGTTAATTTATGTCTATTTGCTAAAATAATAACCCTGTTTTAGGTGTTTTTGAGTTGAAATCTCCATGAAAGCTAGACGAGTGGACAGTGAATATTCATGATGATAAATTTTGCACCGAAAAAAATAATTTTAACTTTAACTAACAGGTTTGTACGGAACCCTCGGAGCGCGAGTCCGACTCGCACTTGGCAGGTTTTTTACAATGGTAATAGTAACAATAACAAGAAAAACAGCGAGAATTCGAAGATTATGTCATGTTAAAAAACTACACGAATAACTGAGAACTAAAACCTAAAAAATAGTAATCTAAAATATATTAAACTTCACTCTGCCGACAAACTGTCCTGCAGTTTGGCAGAAGTTTTGTAAATTAATAATAAGTAATTAACTTTGTTGAAATAAATAAATCAAGAAAAAACTCATCCAGTCGGATTACGTTCAATATTCTAAACATTGAAAAGAAACAGAACTCGAACATTTGAATTCAAAACAAACACTGTAACCAATGGAGTACAACAAAAGACATTAATAACACCACATTGATTACGTACTTTCACTGAGTCAAAGTTTCTCTTATCTGAGCCTCGTATAGGAAGAACAACATCAAAACAAAATAAATTATATTATGGCCACACTTTTACGAAGTATTTTATACTTATTTTTCCTTTACTTTTATGCTTATTTGCCTTTGCTTGATGGGCTGTGCAAAGAGATAGAAAGTATATAGTCTATGGAGGTTAATACCGTTTTTATATTTCGAATAGCTGTTTGAATTTTTCCGATATTTTGTTTTTAAAAGATCAGTTTTGCTCTAAGTTTGTGTTAGGGTAATATCCATTCGGGTTCAGGTATTGAATGTTTGAATAGTCTTAGTCCTTTCTAAATCTGTTAGTCATCAAACGTGTTGGATAGCTTTAAAGATAAATTCAAATTCATTTATTTGTCCGAATACGGTACATTACATGGTTTTAAAATAAATAAATGGTCTCATCACATTCTGCTACGTGGGGCGCGCAATTATTAGGTACGTAAATATTTTTTTTAGAAGAAATAAAATAAAATTAGTATTGATATTATTGAAATTTACAATATAAGTTATGTCAGTCAAAAATATAATTTAGGTTAATGTCAAAATATTAATCAATGCCAAACCATCAAAGAGAGATGTCAAAGTGTACAGATTACAAAATATGTCTATGAAAGATTAAAATTAGGATGTAAAAGTATCATTCAGAAAGTCGTTTAAATTATAAAAACATTTTTTTACATAGCACCTCCTTAAGTTTCTTTTTAAACCCATTTAAATTTAACTGTTTGATTTGCTTTGGATATCTGTTATATGACAAAAACAAAATCTAAATCTGAAAAAAAAACTAAATTTGAGAATAGGGTGTTAAATTTTTTTGCTAAGCAACGCAAAGATGCGCGGTTAGCCGCGTTTGTTCAAGACGAGGAGACAACAAACAGCGTGCGAGCGTTCACCTCGCGTTTTATGATATTCCTAGCTTAGGTACGGCTACTTCCCAGGCTAGGCTAAGTAGGCTGGCTAGGCTCTACATAACACAATTTGTTTTTTCTGACATTCTTCTTATAATACACCTATAGTATCTTATTTACCAACCCGCACTGGGCCCGCGTGGTGGATTGCAGCCCACTCCCTCTCATAGAGAGAAGGCCTGTTTCCCAGCAGTGGGAACATTATAGTCTGATGATGATCTTATTTATCTTTGGTAGTAGTACTTTGGTGTGGTGTTATGCGAATGGATAAAATAAGAAATGAGTACATAAGGGGCAGCCTGAACGTGGCGCCGGTGACTGAAAAGATGTGTGGTAATCAGTTGTCGTGGTATGGGCCTGTGATGCGGAGGAATGAGGAAAACGTCGTGAGGAAAGTTTTGAGTATGAATGTGGATTAATGTAGGAGTAGAAGAAGAAGATGGATGGACTGTGTGAAGGATGATATGGCAAGAAAGGAGGTGTCTCATGAGATGACAAGCAATAGAGAAGAAGTATGGAAGAAGAATACTTGCTGCGTGTTCTTCTAACCTAACAGACAGATGTGTTGCTGGGGAGTTTGTTCCGCCACTTCTTCTTCCCAGCTAAAACACTAGGAAGTGGCGAAGGGCGGGCGTTTTGAGGGACTGTCTCTTGTAACTTTGACGTTCAAAAAGTGCTGATTATCAGCCTAGTTTGAATAAATGACTTTTGATTTTGATTTTGCCGACCCCAAATAAATTGAGACAAGGGCAAGAGAATGATGATGATGAGTAGTACTTTGGTGCTCGGCTATAACTGACCAGCACTGAGCATAACAGCAGTTACTTATTGGTCACACAAAATATTGCAGTACTTCACTGGGCATATATTACCAAAAGGAACGCTACCCTTAAGTTAAATAATTAAGCACGCGCTCTCATATGTAATCCTTCGTTAATTGCAAAAGTTCCTAGTACTTATCTCCCTGCAGCTAATTCTGTGTGCACCAGAAATTGCGGCTTAGTGCAGATGCAATCATGAATACCACAAATTAGCATATTCAAGCAATTCCT
Organism: Cerastis leucographa; assembly: GCA_963082945.1. NCBI lineage: Eukaryota > Metazoa > Arthropoda > Insecta > Lepidoptera > Noctuidae > Cerastis > Cerastis leucographa. The sequence goes on from OY720382.1 coordinate 8,894,456, forward strand.
CTCCTAATTAATCACTTAGAGTTAGAGATAATAGTGTGATAACAAGGAACGATTAGATTTGCGTTATAATTCGTATAATTAAGAGGGTTTCGATGGAATCGGTAAATTGAGATTTTCATTTCGGTGCTAAAAGGTCCTGTTTTTTTTTTAAACGTTGCCCCACTCTAGGCATTTCTCCTGTATCGTGAGTGCGTTTACAAACATTAAAACTCATATACACAAACAGCCAGACCCGGAACAAGTATCTGTAGGCCATACAAATATTTGTTCCGTGCGGGGATCGAACCCGCGACACGCAGCGCAGCAGTCGATCGCTCAACCACTGCGCCAACCGCACCGTCAAGCAAGAGCAATTCCTTTAGAAGCAGATTAATTAAAAAACTGTAGGTAATTCTGCCTCAGAATCTAGTGGTTGAACGTTTCTTAAACGAAGTATACTTGAAGAAGAGGTAATGTTTTTGGGACGGAATTGAGCATGAGACTGGCTCGTTTGTCTAGTGGTGGCCAGCACGGCTGCTGACCATGAGGATCTGTGTTCGATTCCCAGGTCGGGCAGTGTTATTGGGTTTTCCCATCAGGAATTTCTCGCTAGCAGCCACGTAGTCTGGAATTGTGCTCGGTTGATGGTAATAGGATCGCCCCTATTACATGGGACTTAAACATCATCTGCCTAGCCTTTTCCCAAACTATCTTGGTAACTGGATAATACTATACCCATTAGTCAGACTGGATGTCAGACTTTTGGCTTCTGACTACTCATAACGACTGTCAAAGATCTACAAATGACAGCCGAAACCAACGGCTTTACGTGCGTTCCGAGGCACGGAGGAAACTCGGTATGTTATTATGATCACCTATCCACGGACGCGATGGACAGAAACCGATGGAAGCAGATCATCTGCTCCCGATGCAAATGCTTCAAGGCAGGGTTCAAGCTGACCACGATCCTCAAATATGAGGGACCGACCCAAGATAGAGAGATCCCCGGACCAACCTCGGCAAGCACGACTTAACCTTAAAGATCGACCCGTGCGGCTGTTATTTTTTAGCCACGAGCTCCTCCTCTTACATGGGACTTAAACATAACTGGCTAAATGTGGGTGTACTATTAGGTACACCTCTGCTTAACCCTCCGGGGATTACAAGCTTGATGTTATGTTATTGAAAATTATACAATATCTTTAAAGACAGTGGGTAAGAATGTTATCTTATTAAAATTCTTCTATCCTTAAGAGGGCTATTACAATTTTTCTTGTATTTGAGTGTTGTTAAGGTTTTTACTAATGTATGTACACAAATTGAAATATTTATTTGGAAGGCTCCCAGAGGAATAATCAAACTTTCTTGGGCATTTTTTTTTTAATTTTGTGGCCATACCTACCCCATCCCCATAACCGTAAAAACACATCAAAACTCCGAGTTTACATGTGTTTTTACGGTTCAGGTATGGCCATATTTAAATAAACAAATCACACATAACATTCTTTTTCCCAACTCACATGTAGATAAAGTTAAAGTAGCAGCCAATAAGATAAAGAAGACCCTCTCCCCCTAGCCCCCTATGTATGTCAGGTGCCCCCAACTTTGGAGGGTCAAATCTTTTTTTCTCCAAACCCAACTTTTTCTTGGAAACCCTTGATGAAGTTTGGAAAAATTCCCTTTGTAACCGATGAAATAGCCAGGTTCTTTTTGTTGGGCCGAGTAGATCTTGGGAGACTTTAAGTAATTGCTTGGGTTACTTACCTAATTGTGATTGGATTGAAAGTAAAAGTATTATACAGGGTGATTGGAAGATGGGTGCAAAGCTTTAAGGCGAAGATAGTACAGACAATTTAGAACCATTTAAGCCATGGTTGTCTTAGACGAAGTCTTACCAAATATTTTTAACCAAATTTTTAAGTTTTTTTTCGGAAATTCTCAAAATTTAATGTAAACTGCATAATTATGGCCAAATTGAATGATAAATGAATTCATTTTTTATTTATTTAATTAAAGTAATGTGTAAGCAATCAAGCAAAACATGTTTTAGGCTTCTGTGTCATTAGACATTTTTTTTACAGACATTTAAAGATCAGAAAAAATAAAAAAATTGTACAATACGTCTTTTAAACCTTATTCAAAAAAAAAACGGAGGGTGCTTTTTTTGTTCAAACCTTTTTGAAGACATGCTTGATAATCGCTCTTTCTTTTGAGGTATCATTTATGCGGATATCTTACAAATTATTGAAATTAGGGCCTACAAACCAATTTGAGGGAGATTTTTTTTTATTTTAGGCAGACTAATTAAAACAACATTTGAATTAAAATTATTTATTTTTCATGTTCAAAATGACGGCCGTGATTCCTAATACAAGCACGGCCCCGTCTTCTAACTTCTGTAGTCGTTATTTTCAACATCATCTCCTGCTTCATTGTCTCAAACGCTGAATTTATTCTTTGTATCAATTCTTCTCTAGTGTTAATTTCTTTGTTGTTATACACCAGTTCCTTGGCCCGGCCCCACACGAAAAAGTCCAACGGGGTCAGATCTGGGGAGCGAGCGGGCCAAGGGATGGGTCCATCCCTGCCGATCCAGCTATCAGGAAAGCAATTGTTGAGGTGTTCCCTTACATTTAAAGTCCAATGCGCTGGACAGCCGTCTTGCTGAAAGATGACTGTTCGGTCTCTTTCGAAGATCGGGACACCTGATTCCTCTATCAGCAGTGGTAAATCAATTTGCAGAAATTGCAAATAATTTTCGCCATTCAATCGATCAGGCAAAAAGTGGGGCCCAATCAATGTTCTGCCAATTATTCCAGCCCATACATTCACAGAGAATTTCATCTGAAATGACACCTGCTTCTTAAAATGTGGATTGTTGTCTACGTCGGCCCATTCATGGATGTTGTGAAAGTTTGTAATACCTTCCCTTGAAAATTTACTTTCATCCGTCCACAAGATTGATTTCAGAAACCACGCATCTTCGATGTCTCTGTTGAGGAGGAAACGGCAGAACTGAATTCTTCTTTGAGGATCTTGCTCTACTAGACCTTGCACACTCCTGCCATGGAACGGATACTTATCATTTTGGTGCATTGTATGCCACACCTTCCATTGAGAAATGTTTAAATTTCGAGCTACTGCTCTAGTACTGGTAGTAGGATCCGCTTGAAATGCTGCTAAAATGTCTTCGTCGACGGCAGTTTCGTGTCTGCCCGGGTTGACTCCAGGTTCCACGCGGTGAAACCCATCTTGGGCAAGACGACGAAACGTGTTGTAAAACACTCGGACATTCGGTATCCTGCGATTCGGATAGCGCTCTTGATACATCCGTCGCGCCAAAGATCCATTGCCGTCTGCTCTACCGTACATAAATACGATATCCGCATATTCTTGATTGGAAAAAGTAGCCATAGTCACTTAACAATTAAGAAAAACGGCGTAGGAGCGCACTAAACGTCAACTCAACACAATTAAGTCAAAAATCAACACGTGCAGGAGCGCGAGGCTACGACTGGACACGGTGAAACAAAAAAGTTCAAAACTAACGCAAACAACACGTGCAGGAACGCAAAGGGCTACAACTGAACACGGTAAATTGTGAATCAACACGACAACGTCCACTCACAAGGGCAGTAGTTTGACTAATAAGTAAAAGATGTAACGGCTTCATCACGGACCGACTGACCCTGACTAAAGAAAAACGACTTTGTTGCCTCAGTAACTAAGACCATTTAGCTGTAAAAACCAACTCTTTATCGCTTTTTGCTATTCATTGGGCGTTCTACCTGGAAATGCCGTCGCACCGCGCTCGGTGGCCATTGTTTAGAGAATCCCCTCAATGGGTTCCCCTCAATTGGTTCCTGCATGTGCCAAAAATTCTTAGAATTGAACAATGTTATCATTTCGAGCACATAAAGTATTCTTTTAAGCAAAAATTTTGTGTTTTGTTAGACTGCCTAAAATTTAAAATTTCTCCCTCGATTTGGTTTATTAGGTCCTAATTTCAATAATTTGTAAGATATCCGCATAAATGATACCTCAAAAGAAAGAGCGATTATTAAGCATGTCTTCAAAAAGGTTTGAACAAAAAAAGCACCCTCCGTTTTTTTTTTGAATAAGGTTTAAAAGACGTATTGTACAATTTTTTTATTTTTTCTGATCTTTAAATGTCTGTAAAAAAAATGTCTAATGACACAGAAGCCTAAAACATGTTTTGCTTGATTGCTTACACATTACTTTAATTAAATAAATAAAAAATGAATTCATTTATCATTCAATTTGGCCATAATTATGCAGTTTACATTAAATTTTGAGAATTTCCGAAAAAAAACTTAAAAATTTGGTTAAAAAAATTTGGTAAGACTTCGTCTAAGACAACCATGGCTTAAATGGTCCTAAATTGTCTATACTATCTTCACCTTAAATCTTTGCACCCATCTTCCAATCACCCTGTATTACTTTTGTTTGGCAGATGTATTGGGTGAGTTTTACTTGTAAAGGGATTTCATTTGGGGTTTTATTAGATTGGGTTAGTATGTATAAAGCGTTGCAGCTAATAAATGTTGTTGAAGATGTTTTTTTCAAGGCGAAGCCGATGGGCACGCGTAACACCCTTTACCTACTCATTTATACCTATACTAGCTCCCGCGCAACTTCGTCTGCGTCACATTTCCCTCGTTTTCGCAACATTTTTCATTGCTGCTCTGCTCCTGTTGGTTGAGTAGCGTGATGATATATAGCCTATAGCCTTCTTCGATATATGGGCTATATAACACTGAAAGAATTTTTCAAATCGGACCAGTAGTTCCTGAGATTAGCGCGTTCAAGCAAACAAACAAACAAACTCTTCAGCTTTATTATTAGTAGTATTAGATTAGATAAGGTAAGAGATCAAATATCGGTGTTTTAAATTTTGTATTTGGACTGCCTCGTTGGTCTCGCGACTTCTGAGCATGGGGTTCTGGGTTCGATTCTCGGGCGGGAAAATTGTTGTTGCGTTTTTCCATCAGAATTTTCAGTTCACTTTCGGCAGCCACCGCGAAGTCTTAGACTTGTGGCCGGTTGGTGGCGATAGGCTGCCCCCTATTACATGGGACTTGTTAAACATAAGTGGCAAAATTTGGGTGTACTATTAGGTAGACCTCTGTCTAATCCTATACCTGTATAAAAGTACACCTGTATCAGATAGAGGACCATTTCATTGAAACTAGTCTGTGATTGTATTTCAACTGTATTGAATCAATAAATTATTTATAACTAATAAATTGATATACACACATCAAAAAAGTCTAAGCAACACAGATATTTTTGTTTTTTTTATCTTTTGCCCTAAGTGTCATACATCAATAGAAGCGTAATTTCATTGTGAAGTTTTGATAGGAAACTGTAATGTGAAAAAAAGAAATGAAAAGAGGCGAAAACATTGTTTTTTTTTTAATGTGCGAACTAACTTAGAATTAAATTACAAAAAAATCATTTCTAGGAACTTTTCATATTTAGTTGTACCTCCTAAGGCACTAACGACGGCTCTACATCGGCGTCATATAACGAATATGAGGTTTTCGATTTTCTCCTATGGTATAAGTCTCTATTCACTGGAAAAATGTGTAAAAAGTTATTCAGGTGATCATCATTTCAGCCGAAAGACGTCCACTACTGGACATAGGCCTCCCCCAAGTGTCGCCACATTGACCGGCACCATGCGACTCGCGTCCAGCGGATCTCCGCAACCTTCACCAGGTCATCGGTTCACCTAGTGGGAGGCCTTTCAACGCATCGTCTTCAGGTTCGCGGTTGCCGTTCCAGAACTTTTCGGCCCCATCGACCATCTGTTCTGCGAGCAATGTGCCCTGCCCACTGCCACTTAAGTTTGGCAATTCTTCGGGCTACATCGGTAACCTTGGTTCTCTTGCGGATGCCCTCATTTCTGATTTGATCACGCAAGAAAACTCCGAGCATAGGCCTCTCCATTGCCCTTTGGGTGACTTTAAGCGTCAATGGCGAGTACATCTCTCACCTTCAATATGCCGACGATATAGTGGTCATGGCTGAGACTAAGGAGGACCTCAGTACAATGCTCGATGACCTCAGTAAAGCAGCCGAAAGAGTGGATCTTAAAATGAACATGGACAAAACCAAAGTCATGTTGAATGCCCATGTAACACCCACTCCTATCAAGATCGGAGACTCTACACTCGAAGTAGTAGACGATTATGTCCTCCTGGGACAAACGGTCCAGTTGGGTAGGCCTAATTTCGGGAAAGAGGTCAATCGACGAATCCGACTCGGCTGGGCAGCGTTCGGTAAGTTGCGTGCTATCTTCTCGTCTAACTTACCGCAGTGTGTCAAGACGAAAGACTATGACCTGTGTGTGTTGCCAGTGATTACATACAGGACCGTAACGTGGTCGCTCACAATGGGCCTCATGAGCCTTCTAGGCTTAAAGTTTTTTTTTTTTTTTTCTTTATTAATCTTAATGTTTAAAATTCAATTTTTTTATTACAGTTTTTACTCGCCAAACTTTACAGTTTGATGGCGAGACGCGCTCGTTTATCATACCAAAATTAAAAATATAAACTTGACTTAAAATTAAATACCCAGTGTCAGACAATGACACATTTGTTTGCTGATAAAATTACGTTAGCGAACACAAGACAACTTAGAACCAATAGAATTAATTATTATGTATATATTTTTAAAATGTACCGATGCCGTCTAATAGAAATAAATTATTTGACTTTGTTTTTAATGATTGACGACTTCTTTACTAATTACTTTAATAGGAAAAAAAAAAAAAGGTTTCACTCTCAGACAAACACGCCAATTATCCGACACTAGGAATGTAGATATAATACATAACTTACTGCCAACTTAATGTTATGATACATCTCTCTCTCTCGTCTCGTGAATTTATCGACAACGGCAGACTGACACCGATATACAACAGACAATGAATTCTAAACCAGAGTGACCAGCTGGAGCTGGCCACTCCGGCCCAGAACTCACCGCCTATCACAGCTCGACGATGTGCCCGCGTTCTCCAGAAATAAATTCTTTACTTTTGATTTTAACACACTTTTGCTTAAGTTACAGTTATTTCTTAATAATTCTATTTTATTGAATACCTTTGGCACCAAATATTTAGACGTTCTTTTTCCGTAATAGTTTTTTATTTTTGGTTGTACTAGTCTTCTCTCTCTCACACTCCTTGTGTTATACTTATTTTTATAAAATACCTTGAAGTTATCACTATAATAGTGTTCTAGCCCTATCAAATATTCAACTTTCAAATCTACTGGCAAGATTTTACAAATGGAAAATAATGTGTCGTAAGTTATTTAGGTATCTTAAAAAATTAGTGAAGCTCTTCCCCCAAGCAAATTCCATGTATGCTCAATGGAATTGAGATCAGCGAATTAGGTAGGCCGGTCTTATTCCGTGATATTGTGTTCGTTGAACAAATTATTAATTACTGGTCTTACGATGTTTGCAGGCTCATTATTTCGCATTTACACGAAATCTTAGCCAAACTGCTATCGATGAGGAATGGCCATAGGTTGTGCATTTTCGTCCCGGTATTGCTTTACACTGACACATATCAAAACGAGATCGGTTCTTCTACGAAGGCGACTTTCAGCCCAGACTAGGATCGTTCTGCTTTTATAAGGATGAAGTTCCTGAGGATTCTATAATCGGCCCTAGTGACCAAGATCTCGCCAAACAGGCACTTTCCTTGAATCAGGATGAAAACCAAAACAAAGCTCATCGGAAAACAGAACACTTGACTACGGGGTGTCGGTCTAGTACGTATACTCAAAATTCACAACGCACTGGAATTTCAAGTCGCAAAACTGAAACTCTCAACGGTATGCAAGAGTATAGACTGCCCCTCTGTTGTTATCTTACCATTTTTGATGTGGGTAGTTCGATAAATTATTTTGTTTAGGTACACGTTCCAGTTATTCCAAAAGTTATTTACTTGGAATTACCTGATATTTGAACTTACTCATTTATTTGATCCAAAATGTTATTAATAATTCACAGAATCAGAACAAAAAGGCACGGTTATATTGTCGATATTTCCAGGGATTTGCGAATTTTCATGAGTTGAAACGTCAATCCATAGGCCGTAGGTAGGTAAGAGAAAATAGTTAGATCTATACCTGAGGAAAAGTCACCGTGGTTCATCATCATCATCATTAGCCTATAATGTTCCCACTGCTGGGACACAAGCTTTTAAAACATGCGAGCTTTTAAACCACCACGCGAGCCCAGTGCGGGTTGGTAGATGTCACATGTCTTCGAATTTTTAGTTCTAGGACATGCCGGTTTCCTCACGATGTTTTCCTTCACCGTTAAAACCTTAGTCTTAACTCCATGAGAACAACCAACATTGCATTGAATTTTCAATCAGGACACCTGTCCATTTGACGCGGTGGTTTATGGGGGTTCTAGATAAATTGTTTTCCACGACGTAGAGGATCTTTGGCATCAGCTCAGATTACCCGCACAACCAATTTGTTTTTATTTTAACCGTGTATTTTCTAGTTTTGCACAGCCAGACCAGAGACTAAAAGTTGCCACGCGAGGGTTATTTTTAATTAATGTAAACTTTTTTAATAACCTAACTTATATTCGCAACGTTACGTTAAAGGTTTGTTAATACCTACAATTACAATATAAAATGCTAAGGTACGTGTCAAATTGTGTCCCTATTAAAAATATTACTGCTGGATGTGGTCATAACATTAATTTAACATAAAAAAGTTCCCTTAGGTTATTCTTTAATTACTGAATTCGGTCAGACGCGAACTCACTCAATAAACAGCACAAACAGTAATTATAAACAACAATAAAATGCACGAATACAAAGTAATGAATCCGGCGTAAACAGATGTATCTGGAATTTTAAATTAATTTCGTTTATTTTAATTAACACCACGGGATTATCGTGTTACAGGCACGCTTAATGAAATGAATATAATCTTATTATGACGGCATGTTAGCATTTAATTTGAGTAAATAAGGCTCTTTACATAATTAAAGTAGCATACCGTATTTCGTGCACGGTCGCTCGGATTACGCAGCATGCAATTTTTTACGGCCGCGGTGTCGAATTATGTGAGGTGAGAAGGCAGGCTCTAGTTTATATGTTCACGTGAAATAAGCTGTAAATGTGCCCGTTTTATGTGGATTTAGCATGATCCTGTGAAAATTCGTAACGTTTCGTAATAAACATAAATTAATGCAGTTTCATTTCCCATTCATGTTCGTCACACAAGAATAACAGTCCAATATATGTATTCACTTTATCCACTCAGATATTAAGTAAACAAATAGATTTCATTCATATCAAAAGATTGATAAATCATACATAAATACCACAGCATTAATTTCCTAAATGATTATTTGCTTTAGGACTGAGCGGACATGATTTGACAGTTATTATTAAGGCGTGCAAAATGGCGGCCATACGTCACAGCTGGACGCGTTTAGTCCAACGGCCGTCTATTGCGAATATGAAGGGGCGAGTAACAATCAAATTGTATTCACATTCTGGTACTCAATTGCTCTCTTTTGTGCTTATTCGCTAGACCGTTTAGTACGCGACAGGCCGATAGGTCTAGCTTGCTGATTTTCCTTTTCGAATCATGTGATTTCGTGTGTGATGTAGCATATCCCATTTATTCTGAGTTCACACTCATTCTCTATTATGACAATGATTGAATTGACGAATGGTGATTAATCTAGAAAAGGCTCGGAATGGGTTAACATGCATGCCTGAGAGATATATCTCGATGATATGTTAAGCCAAGTCAGAGGCCTATGTGCGGCATAACCACACCATAAAGAAGAATGAGCAAACAGTATTTTTTTCACGAGAGTTGCATTCTCCCATTTAAAGCACTGAAAAGTTTATGAATAAAACAATATGAAAGTCTCACCCAATTTGCAGCACTAGCTCACCAAACCCACAAGCAGACATATTACAAACGTGTCCAAAATAATACTAAAGCAAAATTGCTCTCATTCGGCACTGAGAAACTGCAAGTGTGCGCTTCGTGTTCAATTTGATCGAAACTCTGGCGCAAGCCAAGAACCCTGTAAGTGGTAAAACGCCGGTCACGCACAAAACTTGGAAGCAACTGCTAAGACTTCTATCTTTGTGCACTGATCGCTACCGAGTTTTCCAGCTATACGTGTGTGTGTAGTGTACGTGTATTGTGTTTGAAAGTTCGGGTTCATTTCCATTGCAGACTGTCTGCATATATTGAAAATGTTGGTGCTGTGTCTCAAGTTTTGTATACGTTACCTACTACTTATATAATCAAACAATAAGTTTTTATTTTTATTAGCTTAACTAGCGTCTCACCCGTACTTGTTATTTCGAGATGTCTTTACTAAAAAAATAATAATATAAACATATAGTGTTGCTGCAGCATTGCCAATAAAGTCAAAAACCATGTGCATAATAGTGCAAAGAACATTACCTTTCCTCTATACTGTAATATTCTGATATATATTATAGGTTTATTTTTATGTTTATTTTTATATGTGTATTTATTTGTATGTATGTTTATATAGGTATAAAGGTTTTATTTTTTAAGCTCTTTTTTTTTCCTGTTTTATCTATTCTACACACTGTGTCTACATTTCTAATCCATCTTTCTTCTCGCAGGTCTGCTGGAAGAAATTTCTTTAGAAATAAGCAGTACCTTTGTGCTCTTGTATCTTAATGTATTATCCTGTTAAGTGTTTTGTGTGTACATAAATAAATAAATAATATTGTTACACACAAACCGCAAATAAATTGAATGTTGCACTTAATAACTAAATCGCTGGCATTTCGACGCTCTTTTTCCGAGAATTATCACAAACAACGGTTACAAATCCCTCGAATGTGGATATGCAACAAGTCTGCAAGCATTACAATAATCCTTTTCCATCAATTAAGTCGAACAAACTGCGCTAAATAGTCTATGGCACAAACACAACGACAATCCTAGAGGATTTGAACAAATGGAGCAGGCTTTGAGCCTTAAGTCTAATCCTCATTGATCGCTTGAACTACGTATGAAGTTCTATTTCTTTGTTTTGTATCTTGTGTTTGAAATTAAGTTTTATTGAACCACATTTGGATTCCATTATCAACTAGTGGTGGTAGAAGCGAAGAACAACCGCAATTATTTTTTAATATTTTTCTGCACACCGTCTCTTTATCCACTTTATCTATGCCAAATCTCAAAACTATTTTGGGCGCGCAATGCCTTAAAAAGGGGTAAAAGTTTTTTGTTTACGTATTTCTAGATATTCCGTACCCTATCACAATGTTGTCGTATTTAACCCAAAGGTTGACTGGTAGAGAATGCCTTGTGGCATTAAGTCCGCCTATGTACCACTATTGTACATGAAATTTATAGTATATTGTGTATTAAGGGCGGTAAGTAAGGAATTACGATCGAGGCTCTAGTAGAAGCCCGAAGTCGAAGACTGAGGGCTTTCTGAGTCGAGGTTCGTAATTCCCGTACCGCCCGTGAAACATACAATGTTTTTCATCACACTTGCGAGTTAATAATTATGAATATACACAAGTCAGCACATATTATTACGAAATACGTGAACTGATTTGCGAATGGCGGGCTGTTTGCCCACACCACAGATTATACAAATGTTTTGTTCAGAAACGTTAAAGGCAAATACTTACCTAGGTATATAGCCATGACGGAGTATAAAAAAAAAAAAAAAAAACGACGTTTTGATACAAAAAACTATCGATTATTTAGATTTTAGAACATTAGTTGAGTAATTAAATAACATGTAGCGAGATTGAATGAAATTCCTGTTTAAATAACATTTTAAGACAATTTTTCAATTGCGTGTAAACTCCTTGCTTGAACTTGCATGACCTGTGTGCTGTCATGCTGTGCTGTAAATTTAAAAAAAAATTACTTACCGCCCTAGGGTTTTATATGGGGCATTACAGCCAAGTTAACCTGTATGTTATGACACTGTTTACGTGCAAGTGTGATGAAAAATAAATAAATTACTTTGGACATTAATTTCGTTGCTTATTGATTACTTCACACTCATTCCGTACGTGTAGGTAGAGACGAAATTTTTCGGGCTTCCTTCAACAAAAGACGTCTGACATTGAATTGAAATAAAACGAGGACACCACAAAAATAATGTTAATTATGTGTTGAATTCTGCCTACGCCAGGTTCGCCCATCATCGCTCAGGCAATGGAATTTTCGTCTATATGGTAATGGAATGAGAAAATGCCACGGACCATCCGTGGCATTTAATTTCACGTCAAAGTGTAGGTGTAAATTAAATGCAGCTATACTACCTGCATTATATACCGCATAATTACCTACGTAGATGGTTCCGAGGAAATAACAGAATTTCAGCAATTACGGCGTAAATACCTGTAACTGTTCCTTGCTATAATTAGATAGCGGGCTTAATAAAAAATTCAGGGCAATTCCATCGGCAAACGGCAAGCGGTAATCATGTGGGAAATTATTAAGTGAGTGTGGAGGGCTAAAGCTGCAGCTTTTGTATAATTTATACGCTACTGCAACTGAATTACTGGATGAAAAGGCGAGTGGACTTATTAATGGTTCTCACTCTCTATGGGATTGTTTGAAATGGTCGGGGAAAATAATGAAAGGCATTTAAATGGTATCTTCTTCTTAGTCGTTACGCTCTTGACAGAGCGGTCGTGGTCGTCATGAAGTGTTGCTACTACTTGCGGCAGATGTAATACGCCTCACGATGTTCCGCCACCTCGCCCGATCAGAAGTCATCCGGGTACATTCGTGCACGGGACCGCCCACAGCAGACTTGATCTGGTCGGTCCAACGCATGGGAGACCTCCACGCGGTCTAGTGCCTTCCACTTTTCCTTGGACGACTAACCGCTCTATGGACTGACTGTCTCGCCTTGAAACGTGTCCGAAGAAAGTGAGTATTCGGGACTGTACTATTGTGGAGAGACGCTGCCTGATGTGAAGTTCTTGGAGTATCGAGACATTTGTGCGGAACTCGGTCCACGATACGCCGAGCATTCTTCTCCAGCACCACATCTCTAGAGCGTCTATCTTTTTTCTTTCCACCTCCCGCAACGTCCACGTTTCTGCAGCGTACAGAAATATGGGTAAAATTAACGTGCGCACGAGCCTGGTCTTCGTGGCTTTGGTGATGTCTCTGTTCCTCCATATTTTTTTCATTTTGTCCATTGCAGTTCTCGTGATCGCCGTACGTCTCCTTATCTCGTCAATACAGCCGCCGTTATTCGAGATTAAAGCTCCAAGATATACGTAGGTTTGGACTACGTTGCAGTTCGCGATCTGAGTAACTGCTGGCGAATTATTGTTGGCACGTTGTTGTTAAATGGTATAAATGGCATAAAATTCTACATATGGTATATTTTCCATCAGGAATTTCTCAGTAGCAGCCACGGAGTCTGGATTTGAGCCCAGTTGATGACAATAGGCACGCCCCCTATTACATGGGACTTAAACATCGCTGGCGAAATGTGGGTCTACTATTTAATTGGGTACATCTTGCCTAACCCTCCAGGGATTACATGCGTGATGTTATGTATGTGTGCTACACACAGAACACGCTACTTGCTTTGGAAAGTTTAAAAGCAACGATGAAAATTCTTTTCGAGTCGTAAGATATCCTATTGTCATCAAAGACACAATTTTTATGTCATAAACGTTTTACGATATATCAACTGGTGAAACATTGTATCTCATGAACGTGACATTTTTGTTATTATTTCCCCTATCCCATCACATAAAGTTTGAAAACAAAGAGGCGTACATTATGTATCTTTGTTTTAGAACTTTCAAGTTTATGTCGCTTTTTGCCATGGGGGTGAGTAGTTAGAAGCTACAGAACGCAATAGGCGTTCTGTCTGATCGTTAATACTCTTTTTCTTCGTCCACATTCATACATCTGGTCTTACACGCACGTCAATATATATAAAATCACCAATCTATATAATATATTAACCATGATCATCATCTTTTCCTATGTTACTCGGAGTCAGTAGCACGATTTTTCTTACATCCTCTTCTGTCAACCACCATGCTATCATTTACTCCTTTTTCATTCATACTATTCCTCACACAATGCATCCGTCGTCTTTTTTTTTTTTTTTTTTGAGTGGCGTCTCGCAGTTCAACCTATGAGGTTGTCGTCTGCTTAACCGGACTATCCTGTGGGTGCCTTAAGAGTAAAGCCTCCAGCCAGGGCATAAAAACTTACAAACTAAGCGACTGCACGCTAAGAGCACCCCCTGTGGGGTACGGACCTCGGCTTAGGGCGTCGCTGGAGGAGGACTGCATGGGGACAGGCTGGATCTGAATGGTATCATTATTTAGGGGCTGATTTAAAGCTACTGGCACAGCATCGCGGGCTGGCTCGAGCGAGGGTCGGGGAGGGCATGGACCGGGACGTCGCGACGGACCTCGATGGCGAGGTCGGAAAGACGGCGGTTTGAGTCGGATCTTTTTAAGAGTGCTAGTCTCTTTGCTACTCTCCTGGAGGAGGGTGATAGCATCATCTGGAGGAGGACGGCGTACTGTACTAATACGCGAGGGTTCGTAACGGGCGGCCGCTGCGATCAGGGGATTACGGTGCTTAATGGCGTTATCGAAGAAACGCTTCGAAAGACGTTTCATAAACTGAAGGACGGTGGGCATTCTAAGGTCTACGTGTAGACGGTCATTACGGACATAAAAGGGGGCTCCCGTGACTCTACGTAAGAACCGGTTCTGCAAAGTTTGCATCCTATGGATGTACTTAGGCTTGGTGTGAGCGTACACGACGCAAGCGTACGTCATAATGGGGCGGATCACCGCGGTATAAAGGCGCAACTTGCACTTGAGTGACTACTTGCTTTTCGCCGAAATCATGAAATGAAGCCTACCCATAGCAAAGGCAGCTTGGTCGCGAGCTGCTTTGATGTGCGCCGCGAAAGACAGGTGGTTGTCAAGTAGGACTCCTAAGTACTTGGCTTGCTTCTCCCAAGGGATAGGCTTACCGTACATAGTGATCGGACTGAGCGCGGGTGGCTTATTTTTACGCTGTTTAGAGAAAAGAACTGCCTGGCTCTTGTCGGGGTTCACCTCGATTCTCCATTTGCGGAACCAAGCGCCTAAGACGTTGGCTGAGGTTTGGAGGGTGCTATAGAAAGCGTCGTGACTGCGGGCAGTGGCCCGCAGTCACGACGCTTTCTATAGCACCCTCTTGTAATAAATGGCCGTTCGTCCGCGAACAGGGCTAACTGAGCCTACTTGCTTTTGGGGATGTCACTGGTGAACAGAGTAAAGATAAGGGGAGAGACGACGGAGCCCTGAGGGACTCCGGCTCTAATGGGGTGGGGGTAAGACAGTGCCTTCCCGATGCGATAGCAGAAGGTGCGATCCGACAAAAAGTCTCGTAAGATGAGCACGAGACGGTCTGGCACTCCCAGTTTGTACAGCTTATATAATAAGCCGTTGTGCCAGACTTTGTCGAAAGCCTTTGCTATGTCGAAGAACAGCATCCGTCATCAAACATCCATCCACATTTATATTCATCACTCTTTTAGTCAGTTGCTTGATTCATGGCATCATGATTCGTCCCTCCCCATCACATGCCCATACCATGACAGTCGATTCCCTTTCAAGAACCAAGAACCATCTAAGGAAACTCTTTTCAAATTATCTCACTACGTCTTCTTCAATACCAAAACAAAGACACGTTCTAATTATTCTCTTTTTTCTCTTCCGAGCGAGCCATGCGGTATCACACGACGTTGGCACACACGCAACTATAAATAATCGCAATTTGTTGGCTCATCGCCTACAAACACACGCGAATTAACGTATTTCATAGATGCAATATTTTCTTGTAACAGTTGTCTCGTTATTTATGAGAATGAATGAGGTTATACTTTGTTTTGGTCTTTGTTTTTTACGTAGGGGTGAGCAAAAAGATAAGAAGTAGTTTGAAACCTCATCATCTACCTAGCTTTTTCCCAACTTTTTTGGGGTCGGCTTCCTTTCTAACGGGATGGAGCTGAATACCAGTATTTTACATAGAGCGACTGCTTATCAGACCTCCACACCCAGTTAGTACTAGGTGATACGATACCCCTTGATAACACTAGTTGTCAGACTTTACGGGCACTGACTACCTGTAACGACTGTTAAAGATCTGCAAATGACAGCCGAGACCAACAGCTTGACTTGCTTTCCGGGCACGGAGGGGACTTGGCGTGTAATGGATGGACCCTGAAGATCGACCCGTGCGGCTGTTATTATTTAGCCACGAGCTCCTCTAATACCTTTCCTATCAATTTTTTTTTTGTTATAAACTCTTTATAACGTATCAACTAGTGAAACATAGTATCTCATGAACATGTCACATAATGCTGCATAGTTCTTTTGGCGTGAGGCCTTAATCGGAACTTGCCTGCAAACAAAAAAATGAAATAACGGATTTGATAGATACAATATTTTCTTGTAACAGTTGACTCCTTATTTATGGGGAAGCAATGCGGTTATACATCATGTTTTGGTTTGGTATTTTTATTTACGGTTCTTTTTGATTTAGGGATGAAGTAAACTAGCAAAGTAGATAGACTGATGATGTTATAACATGCAACTGACAAATGCTTGCACTGACTGGACAGGTCCACTCAAATCTGTGTGGTTCTTTCTTCAAAAGACCATTTCAGACACTAATCTGCATAGAGCAATGTCTGGACTTTAAAAGATTATCAGTTAACAGAGAACCTCTGAGTTTGTTTCGGCTGTTTCTTCTCAGAGTAGTCAGGTACGAAACACCGGCCCCACCTAGTTAAAAAAAAATGACGTGTAAAAGTGTTTGTAAAAACCTACTTGCAAAATAAACATCATTTATCATGTTTTATAAGTATCGAGCCCGGCTTTCGTAAATGAAGTTGAAGTTTTGTGTAATTTGTTTCATCACCGCAACTAAAACTCAAAAACGGTGAAGGTAAACGTGGTGAGGAAACCGGCATGTCCTTGGACTAAAAATTCGAAGAAATGAATTCCAATCCGCACCGGGCCCGCGTGGTGGTTTACAGTGCAGTGGGAACGTTATAGGCTGATGATGATGATGATTTAAAGGGTTAAAAGACTGTTACAAAAGAAAATTATAAAACACAAAATAAAATATTTACTTATATTTATTGTATTCTCATAGATTTCTGTAATGACTAAAAATTTTTTTGGCAGTGGTCACACTTCCTCCAAATGTTGTTTCAAGCTCAACTTAGTTTTACACGAACTCCATTTTAAACTCCCATTGTTTAAATGTTTACGTGCTTAAAAGTCCAGACATTTTAATTAATAATTTATTCGTTGAAGACTGCGTGGTTTGATTCAATAATGCACATTAATAATACGTAATGTGTCTACAGATAGAGTTAGTTAAACTTAGTTATAAGCACTATACAGGATCCGAGCCGTTCAGGATTCTTTCTATTAAACTTCATACAGACAGATGGAGTTATAAGACGTATCGTAATCGCCTCGACTCGGGATCTGCTGATAAATATGTTATATCAATCATCGTGCTTATGGTGGTCTGTCAACCTGCTTTCCCACCGGAAAACCGTGGCCACGTTTTCGTTAATCCATCGCCTTGCTTAGGACAAGCTGTTATCTCTCTCATGAATGTGCGTCACCACCTTCACCTGGCCGTAAGCTGGTGCTCGGTCCACCGTAAGTGGAGTGACTCTGTGACAACGCCTTAGAGACGACTGACGAGCTGATTCAGTTTGTCCGTGTCGACGTCTGGTTGATAAGTAGCCGATCCGCGAACTTCAGCTCGAGGTGATTCGGATCACGTGCAATAATATACGTAAGCCTTAAGACGTGCCTACCTACGATGTCTTTACAGTAGTTTTGAATGTGACCCATGTAGACTAAAATTGGCTCCTTCATACGTAAAGGTCAGCTGTCTAGATGTAGTTAAGCTAGTTAAACGTTTATGTAAGTTATGTTATTTATATTGCTGCCACGTGGAGGCTGTCAAAGATACTTTATCCTCTAAAATTTATCTTTGACGTAAACAAACGCAACCTTTTATTTTCTTCATAATTCTTTGATTAAATTTAACTGACTACACGCGCACGCGAACTTGGTTTTTTGGCTAGAAGGGACTATAAAGCCTTTAAGTTTAAAACGAATTTTCAAATTAAAATTCGCACATTACCAAGCCTGAGAGATAAAAAACAAAACAACGAAGTTATATTTTCAACGATATTTCAGCGGAATGTATAAAATTAAAACTTTTGCCCAAGATAATTATGCCTAACTTAAGTCCTATTAAGTTAATAAAATACCACTGGACGCTGTTCATAGGCTCTCGTATAATTTAAATTTAACGTTCGCTGGGGCTCAATATCTTTCTGTATTATATTTTTCTGACTGAAACAATTACATTTAATGTGAACTCCATTGTGTTCTTTGAGATATAACGTTAATGAAAATCTCAAGAGGCTTAATAAGGGCTGGCCAACAAATTTGATAAGCTGTGAGCTCGCGATAAGGGCGTTGATGGAACATTGTTATTCAGATCACATTCTCGACGTGGTGAAGGTTTTTTTTTGTAAAATTACTTTCGTTATGTTTTCTTTTCGGATGAGTTAGGTATTGACAGGGCTTTGTTGTGCCTATGTGTGGGTATCGACAGGTCTCTAGAGTAGGGAGAGATTAGACGGCCAATAGCTGTCTACTTTCAATCCTTTACCTTAATTCGCTGTGGGTGGTGCTTTTATATTTTTTATATTTCATGTAATTCAGCACGTTAAGTCGTTGGTCCCAGTTGTCATTTATAGATTTTCGACAGTATTTACAGGTAGTCCGGATTTGTGCCCGGTTGATGACAATAGGCTCGCCCCTTATTACATAGGACTTAAACATAACTGGCAAAATGTGGGTGTACTATTAGGTACATCTCTGCCTAACTCTTCGGGTATTTCAGGCGTGATGTTATGTTATGTTATACCTAGCTATACTTCGAGAAGTTCCACGAAATTAGTATTGTAAAACTAGGTCGATGAACGTTTAAATTTTTAGCTATAATAATTTTTAACACAACAGCCGCACCGTCGCGTCGCACGTCATAAGTCTCACTTGGGCGCTTTACATTTTTAAGTGTGTGAAATATTTTAGTTATGTTCTCTCTACTCTTATAAATAACATCTTTTCATAAAATATGAGCCAGTGTAATTTACGTAAGTACCAATTTTGGTGTAATATGTTTTCATAAAGTTTTTTCTTCCACGGCATACTTATGTATGCTCTTTCATTTTTTTATGAAGAATTTACTTCAAATTGGCTTTGTTAACTCTAGCATGAGTTATTACGAGTCTAGATATACAAGGTGTAAATAGACGAACACGAAGCCTTCAACCAAGCATTCTGTACATCAATCTGAGTAACCCTACCCAAAAAATATTGCTGGGAAATGACTTTATTTTTTGGGTGAATAGTCTCGTTCTCCTGTAAAACTCAATGTAACGCACTCAAAACATTGTGCTGATGAATGCATTAAATAGTAAACGAGTCATGGAGATATTTCAAGCAAATTTGCAACCTTCAATAAGAAGATAAGTTAAAAATTTGGCCTCCAATATCTCCGTAACTAGAAGGTTCCCGGGTTTGGTCCAGAACAAAAAAAAAAACGATCGCAATGACGGGGAAAATAAGTGCCTTTCAGCTTCAAATGGGTATATTTACACCCTTAAATATGCTGATAAAAATCAAATCAAATCAATAAAATCAAAATCATTTATTTCAATTTGGCCAGTTACAGGCAGTTATGAATAGTCGAAAAACAATAAAAATGAAGCTACAGTCCCAGTCACAAGACATAATAACTGTGAATGTACTGTAGTTGCCCATTCCAAAGCGTAGATCTCTATGGAGAAGAATGGGCAAGAAACTCCATGGACACTTGTTTAAATCAGAATGTTGTTTCAAAACCTTGGTTACATTATTCATGTTGAGATGGTACATTATGTGAGAACGATGAAGCAAGACGTGGTCGTTAAAAGTGTCCATAGTATAAACAAAAAGAACAGTTAAAAGATAAAATAATTAGTTCGTAATGAGCCGTGGCATCTAAGAGACGACCAGGCACTACTGACAGCGCCCGTTCACGAACATGACGCATAGATCAGCCATCATTCAACTCAAACATTTGAACTTGATTTGATATTAAACTAAATAGGACAATATTTCACCACGCACAGCCCAACGAATGGCACCCAATTCTGGGTACATACTAACAGGGTCTCTATTTGTTTGTGCCAATCATGACGGTCCTGTGCCAGACTTCATGCAGGATTGACCGGAACGTAACAATGTCGTCTGCCCATCTCGCCTCCGGGCGACCAAAAATTCTGTTTATAGTTTGATATTATGATTGAAACAACAATTCACTTTTAATTTTAAAATATTGTTATTTATTTAAATTTCACGTACATTGGTGGTACATAGGCGGACTTAGTGCCACAAGGCATTCTCTACCGGGTAACCTTTGGGTGAGCATTGTGGTAGAGTACAAAAAAAAGAGAAATATACCATTTTGCCAACATAAACTGATATACTTAAACAGGTACATACTATTACATATATATACAGATCAAGTAAAGTAATATATATTATAATACATACAAATAGTCCCTAATACGAGAAACGTTACAATAATTACTAAGACTACTAGTGAATGACTAGGTTGCTAGCAATTTAGTCTGACTTTAAATAGTACTTCCGAACAGAACCGAACTCTTTTGAAAGCCATTTTGCTTTCAGCTTTTTTATTGCCATTGGGTAGCGCGTACCAGAGCTTTATTGTTGAGACAGCGTGAGAAGTGGACATAAAACCAGTACGGTGTGAAGGAATTTCAAGGAGTATGAAGCTCGAAGGTTACGACTTTGAGAACTGCCCAACACTTTGAAATAAAATTTAAAAAAATGAAAAATTATATCAATGAATGATGAAATGTTAAAATGTTCATGCTAACTGTGAACCGACCTACAATTCCTCACAGAAAACTAGACAAGCTACCTACCAATAAAATATCACAACTGACGTCATCATGTTTATAGTTCACTAAATACTGTCAACTAGCTCAAGAATTTCCGTCAAGTGTCAGTGGCCTAGACACTTATTTATTTATGGCCAACATCGGGTGGGCTGGCCCATCAACGGCCACTATTGACTTGAGTGGGGTCAAGTGATGCGACGGGCGAAATTATTTTGCGCGAAGCTTTTTCGTGGTGACGGTTTCAAGTAGGTTTCGTGACATTTCGAGGTTCGCTTCATGAAAAAATAGGTCGAGGTAGTAGTTTATTAGGACTAGTGGAGAAGCAAATATACTGGCAATTTCACTTTTTTTTAACTTTGACCATACTTGGAATTTCTCTTGTATCGTGGGTGCGTTTACAAACATTTAAACTTACGTACACAAACAGCCAGATCCGGAACAACTATCTGTAGGCCATACAAATATTTGTTCCATGCGGGTGTCGAACCCGCGACATGCAGCACAGCAGTCGATCGCTCAGCCACTGCGCCGTGCCGTCAAAACTTAACTTTAGTGGGAATGTGACGGTTCCTAAAGATGTTTAGATGATTGGTACTCTGACTCAATCACGGTTGAACAGACTCTGATAATATTTGGTACATAATATACTCGTCCGTCAAATACACGTAATAATAAACGTCGTCTCAAGTTGTTTATTTCTTAGTAATTACATACATAACATGTTATCACACCTGCTATCTCCGTAGGGTTAGGCAGAGGTGTACCCAATTATAGCACACCCACATTTCGCCAGTAATGTTTAAGTTACACAGCAACTGTTATATTTTCATCATAGTTTTAAAATAATATATGCTATACAAGTAGAAACTCAAACGGCATTGAAGCGTGGTCTTAGATTAAAACATACAATAATGTTGTTTTTGTGCCCAGAATGACGCAAATAAACATGTTTATGTCCCCTAAGATGAGATTAAAACTGAACAAGAGCAAGTTTTATCTCTTTTTTAATCGCGGATGTCGTGTGAATGCTAAGTATTTTATCGAGAAAATTGCTTGCCAAGCGCACGGCTCGTTGAGCAACAAAACACAGCTTAAATGATGAAATCCTACATCTCGTAGTGATATTAGAAAAAGGTTGTTTATTTTTCTTAGCGTGTCAAACGGTCTTACGAAAATTTCTTGTTTATACTCATTTCTAAGTACTAACGTGAGGTGAAAAAGTTGGGAGAAAAATATTTCCTTACCGTGGCCTTTCCTTAGATTATATATTCTTACATCTTGCAAACTATCTTCACATTGAAGGACATGGACATAAATAAGAAAGAATTTTATTTACGACTAAAAGACACAAACAAATCCATCTAGATTATTTAGAACAAGGTACTTCATCCGTGGGTAATATCATGCGACATTTACCTAATTCAATATTTTAGGCCGCGTTTACACCAAACATATGGTCCAATACAAGAGAATCTATGAAAACAACAGACAATGTATCACTGGATGACGTTTGAGTCAGTTCAGACAGAGCGGAAAATGTGATAGTAATTTACTGGTTGCGATGAAAATGGGTCCTTATTACTGCGCGGGCAACGCTTGACTTGTGCATCGTAATTCATACAATTTTCTACTTTAAGTAATATGGTCCTATTTTCAAAAGTTCTGTCTGAACTGACCGTTTCCATACATTTTCCTCTTGACTCTTATCAGTAGTGGCAGGGCGGTAAGGGGCCCGAGTTACGGCCAGTATCTTTGTTTATGAAATTAATGTTATCACCAGTACGCTCAAAACGGTGAAGGAAAACATCGTGAAGATACCAGCATGTCTTTGAACCAAAAAAGGAAGTTTTGTGACATCTACCAACCCGCACTGAGCCTGCATGGAGGATTGTAGTTCATGCCTCTCGCAGAGATGAAACCTTTGTCCCAGCAGTAGTAATGCTATAGGCTGGTATGCTATGCTCACAATTGACGGCCGACTGGAAATCTCTACTATCTACTTATATCATAAAGCTGAAGAGTTTTTTTGGTTGCTTGAACGCGCTAATCTCGGCAACTACTTGTTCGAATTGAAACAATATTTTAGTGTTGGATAGCTCATTTATTGAGGAAGACCTTTGGATACATACATGATGGCTATAGGCCAAAAGACGCAGAGCATCAATGAAAAACGTTGCTAATACGAAGCAATTGTGACACTGACGATTTAGTATAAAAGCAGCCTTACCATTTTGTTCAGTCACACGAAATACTAACAATTCTGGTAAACTAAGCAACGACAATACTCAGCCTTTAGCTAGTTGCTGTAATGAACTCAAAGTACGTACAGTTAGAGTACACTATCACAATAAGCCGCTCGGTTAGCTTGCTACTTGGTCCAGATGGTATAATTAAGTGGCCCACATAAGGCTCACGTACAACAGAGCTAACCAACTCTGTCGACAGTTATAAAAAGTTAAATAAATGTGCAGCACGTAGTAATTCTTCTTTCGTGGCATCATGAGCTATTTAGTTCTACAACAAAGAGCAACGAGTTTGTCTGCAGTTTGTTTAATTAAAATAATAGTGAAAAAGCAAGTTCTGTTATTTATGCAAATTAGGCTGAACATCCCTTCCAATTAAAGGGGATCCATCAATTAGTCCACGAAATTCATATTTTTTTTTTGCTCTGTTTTTAACGTTGCAAAATAATTGAAAATTGTTTCTAAAAATAAAGCTGTGACAGCTGATTTTAGTTTGACGGGGCCACATTAGCAATCACCCAAAATAATGATCTCTGCATTTCTTCGTTTTATTTCAGCCTTTACGCGTGCTATATATTTACACCAAGGACAAATATGTCAACCGAAGAGACTGTTTAATCCTTTTGCGTAAGTGTGAATTACTGATTGTTTTGTACAGTTAGTGGCTACATCAGCAAGTTCATTTGGAATTTCAGTTCTTCGTCGTGACATTTGTTAGCCACGGAAAACCACGTCCTCATATTACAGTTATTACTAAGGACTTCATTCAACCATACATTGATTTTATTTCCTTTGGTCAATAATAGGTCACCAGAGTATTTGCGTTAAAATCTCTGGCCAGCAGAAAATTCCCAGCAATGGGCTCATTTGCGATCGGATAGCTTACAATATGTTAGAGGTTTAGACCTTAATGTGACATCACAGTTTCGAGATATAGGGTTGACAGACTTGGAAAATTTGGAATTTTGTAAGTTTCTCTGACACCAGGCTAGAGACAAACCACACCAAAACAAGAAGCGTAGAATTATAATTTATCTAAGAGGTTAATACTCCAATGTATGCAGTAAGATCATTGGAAGCTGTACATGCATGTGTAAGTTTTGGCTCTCTCATGGTGCCAAAATGCGAATGGCACATAATTGTATTACCGAGACCAAATTATAGTTTTGGGTCACGTAAATTAGATTTATCCCAGTGTGAAGGGGAACTCCAATGTATGCAGTAACATTATTGGAAGCTGTACTACTGCATGTGTAAGTTTTGGCTCTCTCATGGTGCCAAAATGCGAATGGCACATAATTGTATTACCGAGACCAAATTATAGTTTTGGGTCACGTAAATTAGATTTATCCCAGTGTGAAGGGGATTACAATTTTCCTTCACATAGCAATTCTCTCGGTGGGTGCGCATTACTAATGCGTTTGTTTAATTATATGTGCGTTTCGTATAATTATCACTTGTTTCGTTTAAGAAAATTTCGTGAAGTAACCAGCATGCCCGAGAGATATTTTTCGACGGCATGTAAAGCCAAGTCAGAGGCCCATGGGTGGCATAAAAATTCTGATAGTAGGTTACTAACCACACGATAAAGAAAAGATAATTTGTTTTTTCGATTATCTGTGGGAGTCAGTTACGGCCATAACACCTATATACCCAAAGACGTACTAAGTGGTTTACTTGTATCTTGGCAGGTTTGCTAGTGGGATCTATATCAACGACCACAAGCGAATGCATAAGAATATCGTGCCACTTTTCTTATACCTACCACTATCAAGAAGCAATTCAGTTTTTTACACTTAAATAACCCGGCAGCGCTCCTAAACAAACTTGAGCGCAAGTAAATAATCCGTGAGTTTGGTCAACCCTGTGGACAGCCGCTGATCTAGGTTTGTGTTCGGAAATGAAGCTGACCGCGACCCGACTCCCATCTGCCCCCACTAAACGGGCCTCCGCATTACATCCTTTGAAGTTCCGCTTTTCGTCTACCAACCTCGAATATACGTGGACATTTTGTTTGTGAATAGTTCAAGTACTTACCCACGAATGCTAGAATTTAAATAAATGTTTTATGTTTGTCATTTCTTAATGTGAAAAGTTCGTGGAGTTTGCAAGGATTTCCATTCGAGTGGAAACGTTAACGTTGATAAACTTTGTGAATATTAAATGAAATGGAAAACTCGATACAACGTTTGAGGGTAATGTTATATGGAGTCATGAAGTACTCACATGAGTGGAATGTTTTATGAGCTTGAAATGTTTTTGCAGTCGTCACACTGCAAAAATACGACGTAGTTTTACGAGTATGCTACAAATATTCGGTACAGAAATCGGAAGAGCAAATATTTATATGATTACGTATATATTCAGGTAAGTCAAGCTATGTCTACTGCTTACTTTGGATTCCAAATAAACTGATTGTATGCTTGAGTTGTAGAAGTAGGTATGTTATGTATACCGTACATCGGTGTTTTGAACTTCGGAGTAATGTAATACAGTCTGCTACAACACTACCTTTATGATGTTGATAATACGCCTGTCTATGGAATTCACTGCCGGCTTCTCTGTTTCCCAATCATTATAATTTAGATCTCTTCAAAATAATAATGATAAGGAAATCGAGCGAGAATTGGCGAGAATCAGTTTCTTCTAGGCAAGCGTGCTCCACTCTAAGCCACATCATCACTTTACATCTGGCGAGTTGCGGCCAAATGCCAGCCATTTAATGTAAACAAACAACCTGTAATCTTGAATAATTCAAGAAATAAGTATTGTTAGCTATACGTGTTTTATTAAAAAATAAGTTTCGTCGGAACACATTTTAACAAAAAAAACAATTACGGCAGACCCGAAATTGATCGTCAATTAAAATATGATGAATGATGTCAGAAACTTTTACTCAATATTAATTATAATTAATGAATGTAAATCGTTTACGAGCAATTCGTTTGTAAAGTAATACAGGGCTATACTATTACGGTTGCCAATAGTCCCAAAAATTCATTTCAAGCCGCCCGCGACTGGCACATCCAATCAAATTCCAATTTGCAGTTAAATCGATTTAAATTTAACGAAATAGACCGCTCATTTTATTGAGACCTTAACTTTACCTATACATAGATTAAAGTGAGTGCTTTTTAATAGGTGTAGGCCGTCGAGTTGATTGCTGTAGTACAAACATATCATTAAAAACGGAAAACATGGGTTTTCGTGTTGAGTTCTAACGTGGAAAACACTAATTGCGCTACCATTTTCACAATAACTTCAAGATTTTTCAAACATGATACAACAAGCACGAGCGTCTTAGTTGCTACTATCATATTAATACTTCATACATAGACCTAGATCAATTTTTAAGGGTAATTCGTAAACCTTTCGGTCACCCCAATATATCAAAATGTATTGTGGAGTGTTCCTCTTGCAAGATAACATAATGTTGGCATATATGGTCCCAAGTCATTCTTAGGCCCTGCCGTCACTTTTGATGACGAAGTGACATAATGGAATGAAGTTGCGTACTTGAACTGCGTCTGTAGAAAATATAATTTCATGAAAAACCAGTCTAAAATGGTTCTCATGACCTCTGTGTGCCTGTCATGGGAAGGCTTGTAGAAAAATTTTGGTTGATGTATTTTTTTTTGAGGAACTCGTGGGTAAATAATAACTGCCACACGGGTCGATCTTTAAGGTTAAGCCGTGCTTGCCGAGGTTGGTCCGTGGATACGTGGACCATAATTACATACCGAGTTTCCTCCGTGCCTCGGAAAGCACTTTAAGCCGTTGGTTCCGGCCGTCATTTGTAGATCATTGACGGTCATTACGAGTAGTCGGAAGCTAAAAGACTGACATCCAGTCTTTCTAAGGGGTATCGTATTACCCAGTTACTGGGTTGTGGAGGTCAGATAGGCTTCATGTCTTCATAGTTTGGAAAAAGGCTAGGTTGATGTATTTGTATATTATGTTTTACAATTTATTATTTGTGTCGAATAACTGCTGCTTTCAGTTATCATGTATCGTTTAACAAATAAATTAGCTTTATCTTTATCATCACTTTTTTTTTACAGAAAAGCTTACTGAGGAATGGCGAATAAAATATCTGTGAAACGTGACAAAAATCTGTGTGAGTATCAAATTACCTTTTATTCCAGTATAAACTCATATAAGAAATAGGAACAGCCCATTTATTTAACAGCCATATCATTAACTATATACGTAGAATTATTCTGTACTGTGTAGGCACGCATGTAAAAAGGAAATTTCACGCTCCGACGATCGCTAATGTTTTTATTGGGAGCACACCGGGAAAATTGGAGCCGTTTATTTTTATAGATGCCTGTATAGACACTGATTTCTAGCATTGGGTACCTACATACTTCTGTTGGAGGGCCTTGCATGGGTAAAACGTTTTTCTGATTAAAATGTTAGGTCCTTTTATAAAAGGGATGTTACCTTATGTTTTTCGTGGTGACGTTACGTTTTTATAATTATCCTCTGTAATGATTTTTTGTAGGTGTCATAAAAAGTGACTTAGGAGTATCTTTTTTTTTTATAGAAACTTTGCCCCAACCTAGGAATTTCTCCTGAGTCGTGGGTGCGTTTACAAACATTTAAACTCACATACACAAACAGCCAGACCCAGAAGAACTATCTGTAGGCCATACAAATATTTGTTCCGTGCTGGGATCGAATCCGCGACTCGCAGCGCAGTAGTCGATCGCTCAACCACTGCGCTAACCGTGCCGTCAAACGTCCTCGTCGGTTATCTTATGGACCTCGAAATTTTTCGTCGGTTGTTAAAAAAAAAACTGCAATACCTACACGATCAACGCAGATGTATGGAACAGCAGATGTAAACAAAAAAATTCCGATTTAAAATTTCGATGTGAATAGAATGATATCTAGAATACGTGGTAGCTGTGGTGGCAGTGTTCCTACCACCCTTTGTTTCGTATTTAATAGCACAAAAAAGCTTGCACGGTCGCTTACGTCATATGCATTTAGTAAATGAGTTCCTCAAATTTCGGTTGATCACACCAACGCTCCGATGAAACCTCTCAAGTGTGGTTGATTTGCTGTTTCATATTTTTACTGTGACAACCTACAGTTCGTTTGGGTCCAGTTCAGACCGGCGTAGTTCAGTAAATCGAAACAGCTATTGCATGCGAAACTGTCTCCAACCGCTTTATTTCCTGTTGGAGATCGATCGGTCATCGAATGCAAACTTGAAGCTTCTATATACAACCGATACTCGAATTCGGGTAACTTCGCAAGTTAGCTGGCGTTTTACTAGCTGTCCAGCGCAACTTCGTCTGCGTCACACTTTCCTCGTTTTCGCAAAATTTTTCATTGCTGCTCCGCTTCTATTGGTTGTAACGAGACAATATATAGCTTATAGCCTTCCTCGATAAATGGGCTATCTAACACTGAGAGATTTTTTTAAATCGGACTAATAATTCCCGAGATTAGCGCGTCCAAGCAAACAAACTCTTCAGCTTTATTATTAGTATTAGATTTAAAACGCCTATACGTGGTCTGTCGTCGTTTGTTTAACTGTTTTTTTTTTCGGTGAAGGAAAACATCGTGAGGCCAGCATGCCTTAGGGATATTTCTCGAGGTTAAGTCAAGTCACAGTGGCCTTCCACTCCGCCCAGACCGGGAGGGGTCATTTGATTAAGTCCCATCCGTAAAAAAAAAGTCAGAGGCCCATAGGCGGCATAAAAACTCTTGACATCAAGTTAGACTGATGTGACTGGTGTACTAACCACACGAAAAGAAGATGAAGAACTGTTTCCTGACAACGAAAAAGAAGACCTTTGTTTGTATTGCAAGAGTGCATAAAGAAAGTTATAGGAAATCACCAAAATTAATACAGAGATAGTCAACCAAAAACTTAAGCACAGTTCCAAAGTATTACAGTACTAACGAGTTCTTGACTGACAAACTAACATAGCCCTTACTGATTTGAGAAACATTTGACTATTTTGAGAAACATTTGACTATTCGCATTATTATTAGTTATCTTAGATTAAATTATGATTCGAGGAACAAACTTTGACTTGTATTACATATTTGAATTATTCTTATTTTTTATTTGATATTAAACTATGATTTCATTATGATTATTTATGTAACAACCCAATTTGGACAATACACAGTTCAAAACTTTTTTGAACGTTAATTAATTATTGTTGTTAAGTAATGCATGTATGAGTAAATAGCATTGTGATGCTTTAAACTTTCTTAATCAGTTATATTTTTTACGCCATTAAGGCAAAACATGACAGTGACTCAATTGAAGTTTATTTAACATTTTGCATTTACGAGTATGTGTATACTCATGTTTTAGCAAAATAAATATCTTGTATCTTGTAAAAGGTGACCTTAGAATGCATCCACATCGCCGAATTCAGTGCAACTGTATTAATACTGCCTGATTTGTCTAGCGACTGTTGAGCATGAGGTTATGGCTTCGATTCCCGCGATCGTCATTCGTGGCTGCCAAAGCTCAGTAGCAGCCACGAAGCCTGCTGCCTGGTTGATGGCAATAGACTCGCCCCCCTATTGCAATGGCACTTGAGTATAATTGGCGAATTGTGGGTGTACTTGTTAGGTACACCTCTGCCTAAACTTTCGGAGATTACAATACGTGATGCTTTGTTATCTATACATGTATCAATACAAATAAATAAAATTGAAGTGTCTGTTTGTAATATAACCGCTTTTTACTACATGCATATGAATGTATATACGGTACCTACATACACAAAAATAACTTTTTTTTATGTTTGTCTGTCTGCCTGTTTGTTCCGTCTAATCTCTGGAACGGCTGGACCGATTTTGACGGGACTTTCACTGGCAGATAGCTGATGTAATAAGGAGTAACTTAAGCTTTCTTCTTCTTCTATTTTAGAAAAAATCTGATTCCGCGCGGACGAAATCGCGGCCACAGCTAGTGTATATTAAAACTTGACGCCAATGAAATCAATGACCATGTCACCGCCCTAAAATGCTTTCACAGTCGATCTATGATTTCAGAGCCGTAATGTATGTAGGCATATCAAGGTTAATACACACATAACTCAACATTATTTGCAATTTGAATGTGTATGCTAAGATGATATGAGAATTCTGATATATTACTCCATTAATTATATTAATTAGGCCTGTTCACTCCGTTTACATTATGAGCGAGATGATGCATTGCTTTGAGGCCCCAAGTATTAATAAAGAATGTGATAATTATGAACTCATTTGTAATTATTTCACTTCGGTCTAAATTTCATGCATATTGTGAAGAAGCACAGATTACTATGTTTGCTCACTGCTTGTTGGCGATATGAGCTTCTAATAAAGATTTTCAATCACAAGTTTATCTTTTTATTAATTAAGGTACATCTTTGTTCCACACCGAATGAAGAATTACACAAATGTTCTTCAGGGTTTTCGTTCTTCATCGGCTATGAAAAAATATAACATAACAAGATTCATTGGCATAACAAGATCCGTAGGATGGATGAAGAGGGAGAGGAAGACCAAAGAAAAGATGGATACATTGTTTGAAAAAAGATATGAAGGAAAAAGGAGTAAATGACAGCATGACGAATGACAGAGGAGAATGGAGGAAAGAGACGTGTTGCGGTGACCCCGAATAAAATGGGGCAAGGGAAGTAAGATGATTATGAAGATCCGTTGACCACCGTCTGTCGTTACTTGATAAGTGATACACATGGTCATATTAATTTTCTTAATATAAAATATGCGCAGCACCAGGTACAAATGTCCATTTACAAAAGGTACTGACCACGCTCCGTTTCACATTGCAAGCTCAAAGTTCTCTCCACTGCAACGCGTTCCAAGTCGTAACACCACAAATGTGCGCACGACTTAATGTCCCGAGTCCAAAACATTACACGTAAATACACCCGCTCCCTATCCACTTTTAGACTAAAAATTGAAACAACAAAGCCCTAATCCTGCACAGAGCATAACACCCAGTCCAGAATACATTTTGTAATTAATGCGACCGTGTGAGCACGATATACAGCGGCCTGCGCGCACGTTGAGACCATGAATCATTTTATATGCATTGGTTATTTTCAGAGTGCGAGGGAACGCAACAAAAAGGCTTGGAGTTTGAAAGATAAAAAGCCGTGTATCCACCATACACGCTGAATGGGGAGTGGAAAAGTTTCCGCAGCACTTTTGAATGGTGAAATGTAAATAGCGGTATTTTGGGTCAACTTGAATGGGTTAAATAACACGCTTGATAGTGATGTTGGAAACGCAAATTGGCTGGTTATTTCTTTTTTTACCGTTCGTGTTCCCTTTTCAAATATTAAAATCGAATTGATTGTTCTTTTGTTGGAAAATGTCGAAAGATTTTTGTATGCGTCAGTTCCTTGGGATTTAAATGCGCAATTGTTTTCGATCGAGTAATTCCATTTTTCAATCAAGTATAGTGATTCAGTATTTTGTTAAACAAACTTATACAACAACAATTAAAGTACAAAAAAAAACTATCAATACCTTACAAAGAGGCCAAAATAAATAAAAATAGCCGAAGTGAAAAGGACAAAGACGTGTAATAGATCATTATTAATGTATATCCAGTATAAAAGCTACAACAATGCCGTCAGCTCCTGTGGGCGTCACAAGACTCGACTAAAGGATTACATAAGTAGGATGGGACCATTGTGGGTTACACGAGAAGATGCTTATAGATTCCTTCTGAGCTAACAAACCACTTATGTACCTTCTAAGAAATTAGGCCAGGTTGCTAGGTAAATAAAAAAGGTGAAATAAGGTTATTCTTCCTTTTTGTAATGTGATTCTCTTTTGATTTTCTTAAAGTAAAAGTTCTATAGTTATAAAACTCTCAGGTAGAAAAAGTTCCTGTGTTTCAATTAGTTGTATCCTTTTCTGTTGAAATTCTTTGGAACTTTGTTTTTGAAAGTATCGGAAAAAGTAAATTATTCAGTGTTATTAATTTTTATCTGGTCTGAAAAAGGAAATTATACCGTTCTGAACAAATTTCGAATGAAGGAAGAAAATTGTTTTCATTTCTTAACGCATTTTCAAATTCCTGCCTTGTTTTATTTAATCAGATTTTCTTTATGAAATCATAGACAGTTTCATAAAATGTTCGCATTTTTCTGCATGAGTCGTTAATTAAACCAAAAGAGAATATTAAAACTTGCATCTGAATGAGAGACTAGTTTAATCAAATTCTTTTACAGCTCGCTTTGCTTGTTAATAAAAAAAAAAAAAAACGAAAAAGAAAAACCAACATGCACCAGATTAATGAATTATGCAATACTAGCTGTCCCGCGCAACTTCGTCTGCGTCAAATTTCCCCATTTAGCAACATTTTTCATTGCTGCTCCGTCCCTATTGGTCGTAGCGTGATGATATATAGCCTATGTCCTTCCCAAGGTTGAAATCTATCTTTTTGCCAAATTTCATTAAGATCCGATCAGCTGTTTAGTCGTGAAAAGGTAACAAACAAACAAACAGAGTGACATTCGCATTTATAATATTAGTATGGATTAGTTCTTAGTTTACATCTTGCTGCGTAAGTAAATGTATTTTCTATTTGGGTAAAATATTTGTCTCACATAACTGAGCCTTTTTTATCGAATAAACAGTGGATTATATTTTGGACTATTTGATCTTAAATCATCTGGCCAGTCTGTGGTTTTAGACTAGCTCTTTAAGAGTTTGATTTCTCCCCCAATAAAAAAAAATTGTGCGTGGAGTCCCTCTGCGCGGAAGAAGTGAAAATTTCGTAATACTACATGCATGCGTTCGAGTGCCGCGCATTCACTCTCGTTATTTTATTGAGCTTTTAAATAATATTTTGTTGTTTTCTTGTTGTATTATTTTTATTACATAATTATTACATAAGTTTATCGCGGTTATTCTACTCATGGAAATTGAGCGAAGGCTGGTTGCACCGAAGAGTCGAATGCATGACTGTTTGCACGTCATCTTGCGTACCTAGTAGAACTACGTAGTCACAAATCTTATAATACTGCCATCTCTTAGTGAGTTTTAGAAAATATTCCCCCTCCATGGTAGCGTTAAACTTGTTGGAAGTCGCATAAGAAGTTTCACTTAAAAAAAAACATTTCTCAGCAATTATTTTTGCGTAGGTTTACTCAGGTTGATATACAGAATGCTTGCTGACGGGTACGTTTGTACCAGATATATAGAGAGTGTACAATTCCCGAAGAACTATCTCCCGATATACGTCGATAAAACACAATTACTTTCAGAACAAGACAATTTATTTTGATGTACCGCTGGAAGGTCGTTAAAACGCGGAGAATCTCGACACCGCGATTCAGGATTGTGACGTATTTACAAAGTGCCATCTATGATTCAAAAACATAATCATTTTGACATAAATTCAAAATTCAAAAATAAGAATAAACACTTTGCAGACTAAACATACCGCCCACCATGGACAACCTTGTCCATCAACATAAACATAACAGAATACATTAAGCATAAAGATTATTTTTCTTGAACACACACCATAACATAAGATTTAGCATAACATATTATAGCATTATCTCGATTTAGCATAACATATTATAGCATTATCTCCTATATAACCTTCCACTCTAAGTTTCTAAGTAAAACTAAATAAAAGTGAATAGCAAAATATTAAAACAATTGATGACTTCAATCCAACAACAAAACAATAGTTTGGCATGTAAGATATTGTTATTTAGATTAATTTAAAAACAGGTTTGTTAAATCTTACATTACACGAGTAAAATTATTCTAACATAGTTGTTTTCTAATAAATAATCAGTCCTTATGAACTTAGCAGTTGGAAGACCGTCCTTCACCAAAACAATGTCTCCAACCTTTGGTTCGGGCTACTTGTAACGATACTGTAATTGAGTTTAAGATTAGAACTTCAAAGTTTGTAACATGGGGAAATATAAAATGAGAAATCATACTATTTGAAGACAATAAGTCAACCAACAAAATGTTGCCTCGTTATCAATGGTTACCCAGAAGTTAGCCTTTTGTGGAATGATGACCACGAGTTTTACTGATTGCACTAGGGTAATCCACACCATACATTGCAAACGTTTCTGTACAGAAACCGTTGCTTTCAGCAATTGACTTATCATTTTTTAGTTTAATTATTTTGAGTGTCGAACCCAGCACATTTATGCACATACTGCTTAACGCGAGTTTTTGAATAAAGAATCCGATACTTGAATCTTTGACTTCAACTGCGTACTTTTGTGCAGCCTCCTCTCATGAGTCCACACAATCAAAGATTAGTACAATGCTGTGTATGAGGAATTAAGGTTGAGTATTTCGTATACCTACTCCTCAATAGCCGCTCGCCGGATCTCTTAAGATCCTGTCATCATCAAGAAGGGACTCAAAGAGGTAACCCTAGGAGCCATTTTAAGTTTACATTTCTTTTTTAATGATTATATTTCAAGTTTAAAGATTTGCAATTAGTACAGTTTGATGCAGATAGGTGTCGCTTCATTAGATTTATTTTTAGTAAGACACTTAGTGATTTTATTTATATCACTTCTAGATACCTTCATCAGTAAAAACATTCTAAAGTTAACAAATAGGCACTTTTATTAACCTATTACTTTTATAAAACCTAGTTGACAAGCTATCGTTCCATTTTTTAGCACTTGTATGACACGTTTTTATTTTTCTTTCTTTTTGTGTCATATAAACCTTTTCAAAATTATCATTTCGTTCTGATTTGAATTCCCAGATCTTTTTTTTTAGAAATGTATTAGGTAATTTGAATGGACGGCAGTGCTACTATGTGGCATGTCTCGCTTTGGCTGAATTCTTGTTTGACCAGAGAAGATCCAACCTAGTTGAGTATTTTGTGCTATAAGATGACTAGGTGGACCTTTGATAAACCCCTACAAATTCTGGACATATACTTTTGTATCTAACAGCAAATCAATCGTATTCGGTTTCTCGAACGAAAGATCTGCTAAATCCAAAGACGAGATTGTGGTTAAAAACGTTTGCCATAACTTCATCTTCGACGAAATGGTTTTTAATTTCTTTGAATCATAAAACCTAACAGTCACCATAAAACTAGGGTCGACGCGTGATTGTACCCTAAAGAGAACTACCGAATACGATCGTCCTTGATCACGGCCTGTACCTGAAACTAAACTTTTAGTTAGGTATATTTTTAAGACCCAAGAACTGTACTGCGGACTTCGATTCAAACGAAGCCTGAGACCCTTTGTTTGTCAAGGATCTTGTTCCAATTGCAGTACCGTTCTTTGATTCTGCTGTAGTTAAAGCAGTGGCCAATAATATTTGGCTATGACTGTTAGCATAAGAACCTACTATGTTAGTGGACTTGCTCTGAGTTGACGTGATTGTATCAGCAGCGTCGCTGCTGTCTACAATTTGATCAGTGGTGATGTTGTCACCAACTGATTTGGAGATATTCTTGGGATGAAGAAGACTATAATGCTTCTTTTGACATATAGAACATCTGGAAGATTGGCGGCATGAATATACGGAGTGATTTGACCCTTAACAGTTGTAGCATACACAATTAGTTTCAACAAAATTACGACGCTTATCCAAATCGAAATTAGCTAACTGTTTACAATTACCAAGTTTGTGATTCTCTTTACAACAAATGCACATTAAAGTTTTCGACTCGTGAAATGATTTCACTGGAACATAACATAACAATATTATCAGCAAAGGACTCGTTGGACTTTGACGAGTTTACCACAGAATCTGACGGCACAGGATTGATCTTGTAATGATACCAGTCGACTTTCTACATAGGACTGAGATATCCTATTTATTGGATACTCTTTGAAACCGAGCTTGCTTTGTTCAATCCTAAATGTTGTACCATATTGTAATTTTGTGTATGATTCCATGTTGCTTCGCAGTAAAAATCGATAGACCTTTTATCCGATTTTTCTAAGTGTTTGACACAAGTCCAAACTTTTATACATTTTCTAAGTCACTGAAATAGGGTTTAACACTTCACTGTCACTCACTTTGTCGTCCGGCGTGATGATATACGTGGGATGTTCCCACTACACCGGAACTGCTGCTTTGGTCTCTGAGGTCGGGTCTGGCGTGATGATACGTGGGTTGCTCCCCTCACACCTCAGCTGGTGCTCACACACCTTGGAGCACCAGCCAGAAGTCGCCAGCACCGCACCAGCGTTAACCGTTGTGTACCTTGTACGGTACATAAGGCTTTACAGCCCTCAATAAAGGCGGTCAGCTGATGCATCTCACCACAGGCTGCTCCTCCGTCTCCAGATCCAGACTGGTCACTGCCACCAACTTTCCATCCGGCTCCGAAGCACCATTTGTACAATTCCCGAAGAACTATCTCCCGATATAGTCAAATAAAACACAATAACTTTCAGAACAAGACAATTTATATTGATGTACCGCTGGAAGGTCGTTAAAACGCGGAGAATCTCGACACCGCGATTCAGGATTGTGACGTATTTACAAAGTGCCATCTATGATTCAAAAACATAATCATTTTGACATAAATTCAAAATTCAAAAATAAGAATAAACACTTTGCAGACTAAACAGAGAGTGACCGCAGCAAGTGAGAGCTCAACTTCCCAATTCGCTCGATCTATTGGTTATTTCACCACAAGAGTGTATGTATAGACTTTGTTCCTCAGTTCCTTCAGATTTTGCTAGTGATAAATGTATGCTCCCTTGACGTCTCGTGTTTGCCTACTTTTGATTAATCGTTCCCTTTGGGAAATACTCTATTGTTGTGTTGTTATTTTGTACTTATTTGTGTGGAGTATCCGAGTTATTTTTTTGTGGTAAGAAAATATCGAATAGGACATCGTCTCAGTTATTTTTTGTTGTTGCGTAAGCTGTTGGCTCTTGTGGAATGTTTATCGATTTTTTGCTGTTACGACACACATCGTATTCTTTAATTCATCTCGAGAAATATCTTAACTGTAATTGATGACTTTTTAGTAGTTTGATCATTAAATCTGAAGCCAGTATGCGGACTATCAATAATTGTTATGATAATAATTTCACAAAGTAAATAAGTATGTCGCGAACAGAATCAGCATCTTGCAAACTTAACGAGTATAGTATATTTACCTAGTTGTCGAAAGTGTAAAAGTAAGTCTTAAAAAGGCTGGTTGGACTGTCATGCTCTAATAAAAATGTATTACATGACTGTACAACAACTTTAATTACGTGTATAAACACAATAGTTGCCAAAAACTTTTCTAATTCAATATAACTACTACAATAACCTTGTTTAGAATATCAATAAGTATGACCACTTTTCAAACTTATTACTGGAGGCATTAGGGTGCAAAGCGGTAGACCATCAGAGAACGCGGTAGTACCTGCGACCTATATCTTACATAACCAAAGCCTATCTCGTTAACCGATCACAGACTAAGATTAAATATGGAGAATGGCCTATAAATGTTTACGATATAACTTTATAAAGTACCAACACTCTCGCGGTACAGTCGAGGCACATTTCATAGCTTGCAATAACTACTTTGAATCGAAGCGGCCTATTGAACCACAGTGGTGCTCAAAGTAAGTTATAGAATTTGGATTAGAGTAAAAAAAAAAACAAAGTCAAAGTATTTTGTAAGTGATCTCTTTGTTTTGCTGGCAACAAAATAAATGAAGTAATCAAAATAAAGATACTGTTAAAAAATTTCGGTATCTGAGAGGTTAAATAATGAAGTAGTTCGTTGAAATTAATTTAGATTTGCGGTCTAAGCGGGGATCTAGATTTTTAATGTTTCGTTTTTTACGACCATCAAATCCGTAGTAACAATGTATGGTTTATGAGAATAAACTGAAAAATACACAGTTGTTCAGTACGAATTTTGTTTTAAAAATAAACTGTCTGAATTTTGTGAATCAACAGAGCAACATTTAAAGGTTTGCGGAAAATAAAATAAAAAAAATGGTAAAAATTCCCCGATGCTCACTGAAACAGTTCGAGCATTTACGATCTACAAAATCCTTCAATGAAAGCCCAGCTTAAACCAACGTTTGACTCGTGATTAAAAATCCAAAAAGCAACAAAATAAGTTTGGCAACCATTGATCGAGCCCTAATGATTGCTATAAACCGGCCATGGATAGTCGGCCGGCTGCCCCTAAGAGTTGTAAGTGCAACGTAATAATCGTAAACTGGTCGGTTAATACGCCAGGCGGGTTGGACGGCCGGCGTTAATCCCATATGTGGCTAGCACGGGCTTTCTCGAGCGGCCATCCTTATGAGATTAAAACTAATTTTAGGAACACGTTGCTATATTTTGTGGGTACGATGGTTTTTATAGAAGCGTGATTTATTGGTTGATGATGGGTGTGAAGGTAGGGAAATGTGCTTGAGTAGGCTTGCGCATGTAATTTATGATAACGAGTGGGCTCGTCAGTCTGATACCATACTGATAACAAACATAAACTCGCGAAGTTTTCCCATAGGAAACAGCATCTGCAAAAGGAGTATGCAAAGTTTGTAGCAAGTTTGAAAGAGGAAAGAAAATAAGTTCTCTAAATCTAAACAAAAGAAAAATAGGGATAATTATGTGTATCTAAATAAAATAAAAAATGAATAATTATTGTATGTCTCACGGCTGCGCCAAAAAGGGCCAGTTCAGCAAAATGCTGGGCAGCTAGGCTGTCTGACACTGGTTTTCAACTGGACCTGCGAATGTGATGTGACGGACGTAAAACAGTATCATATTTTGTGTCAGAGTGTGTATGTTAAATAAAGTAAGATACAGCGTTTTATTTATTATTATTGCATTGCTACGATCATTTACATTATAATGAATGAATGAATTTTTCAAGTGGCCGTGGATGGCCAAATTTGATACTATGAGGAAAAGCGAAAAATACTGAAACGAGTCTCGAGCCCAATTTTGATGAAAACTAAAACTGCATCATTGGATATTTGAAAAATCAATATTCCTAGCCAGGAAACTTGTTTTATTTTTGAAACACCTTCCTTTTTACATCACTAATAAAACGAAACCAACGTTCCGCTAATGTTGCGTTGCATGTGTTTTTATAATTATGCGTGGACACGATTTTTGCCTAACGAAGGGAGATAACGATGCTTCACTGGACCGGCGTCCGTGTAGCTATGCACGTGACGTAGACAAATGTGTTTGATTTGTACCTTTTATAAATTCTCAAGCGTATGTATCTAATGAGATAATCCATCTGCAAAAATGACAAATTCTATAGAAACTTTAATATCCTAAGTAACCTGACGGTGAATTTTCAAAAGTCTATCTTATTTATTAGTACCTTCATATACAATACCCAGCGAGCAGCGGTGGCCCAGTGGTGGCAGCCCCGACTTACGAGCAGTAAGCCGTGGGTTCGAACCCAGGCAGGCGCATTACTTTGTGTAATTTATTTCATCATCGCTGCTCTCAAAAACGGTGAAGGAAAACATCGTGAGGAAACCGGCATGTCCTAGAACCAAAAATTCGATGACATGTGACATCTACCAACCCGCACTGGGTCCGCGTGGTGGATTACAGCCCACTCCCTCTCATAGGAGAGGAGGCCTGTGTCCCAGCAGTGGGAACATTATAGGCTAATGATGATATGAGCAAAATTTTATGCTTGTATACTCTGCGTTAAATGTTACTGAACTAATTAATTTAAAGTTTTTATTATGAATTTATTTTGTTTTTCTTTTTCATCCAATTTATAATGCCTGTTACCGATTTCGACTATTTCGTTCAGTTAAGTTCCTTTCTCACTAGTTTTCCCGATATAAAATTTCACTGAATCGATAGTGTATCAAACTAAGAAAATAGAAACTGCTACGAGATCGTAGCACGGCGCCTACGCCGTAGTACGCTGACTACGACAAAAGCAGCTCGCTGTTTATGGTGACCGTAACTTATTATAGCACTGCACCGGTTGTGGTAGTAAAGTGCCAACAAAACCGAAGAAATCTTTTTGTTAAGATAAGTCAATATCTAAACACTGTCGTGTCAGTTTAGTAAAAAAAAACCTTTTTCAGTGTTGCTCTGATTAATTTGTTTAAGAACAACCACTTTTGTATTCAACTCAAAAGAAATTTCAAAGGAATTTTCCCCAGAAAAAAACCCAGACTAATAAAATATAAAACAATATTATTTAAATAAAAAGCTACTTTCATTTACACCAAAGTTAATTAAGTTAATAACCTTTTTGTTTGAAGTTAAAAGATTTTGCATGTTTATAAATTAATAAAAACAAAATTGAACAACATTTACAGTCTGTTTAAATTTTAATTGTGTAAAAAGAGTTGAGAGTGACTGAGCATGCCAAATTATCAAACAAAATTCTTGGCAAAGGTATCCTGCGAAAATATCCACTCAATCCATTAATGATCACTTACTAGCGTTGTTTCAACTCTTAATGATGGCTGATACATGCGTCATGTTCGTGAACGGGCGCTGTCAGTTGTGACTGGTCATCTCTTAGCTGCCACGGTTTATTTTAATTACTTTATTTTTTAATTACTGATTTAATCTTTTACTCTGGACGCTCTTAACTTGCCCGTATTTCTACATTGTTCTCACATATTTGTAATTCTTAACATGAATGATGTAACCAAGATTTTGTAACATATTTTGATTTAAAAGAGTGTCCATGGAGTTTCTTGCCCGTTCTTCTCCATAGAGATCTACGCTACGGAATGGGCAACTACAGTACTTTCACAAGTTATTATGCCTTGTGACTGGGACTGTAGCTTCGCGTTTTATTTTGTTGTTTTTTTTTTTACTTTCAAAAGTGCCTGTAACGGTCTAATTGAAATAAATGCTTTGACTTTGACTTTAACTTTAGGACATTCTAATGTAAATTATTCGATTATCTCTTTCATAAATGCTGCTACTCGTAATCGTGCTACTAATGATTTTATGAATGAAAAGTTGACTTCCACAACCCAGTTCATCATCATCAGCCTATAATGTTCTCACTGCTAGGACACAGGTCTCCTCTCAATGAGAGGGAGTGGGCTGTAATCCACGCGGGCCTAGTGCGGGTTGGTAGATGTCACATGTCTTCGAATGTTTAGTTCTAGGACATGCCGGTTTCCTCACGATGTTTTCCTTCACCGTTTTGAGAGTTCTGCTCTCAAAACGGTGAAATTTGACTTAAATATTATTAAATAATTACATTCTCTTTATATTATCTCTTTGACATTTTGATACATATTATTTGATCCATATTTATTTTAATTTAAATGTTATTCTAATTAATTTCATTCAGTGTAATCTTACAAACTAACCAAAACCCTGAAAATGCATTTGTACGCCAGAAACGGCTAAATATTACGAACTTTTATAACATTGTAACAACTCTGTAACAATATTCTGACAAATCATTGTTCTATTACTATTCATTTAAAAAAAAAAACCTTCCACCACAGTTTAAAAACTAAATGTTAAATGACGCTGAAATGTAAACACCGCGAGTAGACGTTCAATGATAACAATGACGGTGCGAATTGTGAGCGAGCATCAATCATTAATCCGTTGAAGTGAGATGATGTATGGACGGCCTGTCTGGAATCACTGCTGTTGTTTCGTTTTGTGTGAGGATTAAGAAGTAAATGGAGTGTTCTTGTCTTTACATCATACGAAGCATAAAATACTGGCTTCAATATAACGGACAATTAATATGTAAGACGCAGACCGATGACTTAGTAAAGACTGTGCGTATCCACTGGATGCAAGAAGTACAGGAGTGGGCACTTGGAGGCGGATTA
Source organism: Cerastis leucographa (assembly GCA_963082945.1). Lineage (NCBI taxonomy): Eukaryota > Metazoa > Arthropoda > Insecta > Lepidoptera > Noctuidae > Cerastis > Cerastis leucographa. The sequence goes on from OY720382.1 coordinate 8,936,550, forward strand.
TGACCATACATTTTGGACGTGTTAAAATTAATTTATTGTTGATAGAACTTATAATATATATTGGTTACGGCTATGCCAATAGATCACAAGGCAAATGATACCTTGGTTATCGCGTCAGTAATTTTGTGTATTTATTCGTCCATGGCATATGGCTTGTCTACTGCACGTTCATCATTTGTAGTTATTTTTCATAATCAGGGGTAGGTACAAAAGAGCATTTTCTGCATCCTTTCTAAAAATAAAGCCCTCCATTTTATTAAATCCCATTGACGCAAACTTGCAGCCAATATCGCCTTCGCACAGCAGGTTACCACTCCATTTGCTCACTACTCCGCCGTAATGAGTATTCCATAGATGGTGCGTCATCGTCTGTAACAGACAAGGTATTTGAATTCACATGCTCAAACAATAGTACTGCTGCTACCAATCGACCTTTCAAAGCCATTCAACTGATATACTGAATCCATTACAACAAAGGTGTTAGGGCAGTGATAGACATTCAAAACGTTAATAGTATAGGTCAACGCATATGTGAAAGCATTGCACCGGATTAGCATCGTCTGAGTTCGATCCATTCACCATTCTTTGTATGGGACTCTATGCTGCAATGCACACCTACAAGAACCGTAACGACATGACATCAAATCAGAAACGTTTGTCACAACGGAAAATATGAGGTAAGGGGTATCTGTGATGCCAATTTGATGTTTATTTGTACGTGTACCATGAGTTTTAATCTGTAAATGCAATCGACCATGTTGCATTGAGATCGCCTATGTGTCGATAAACCTGTGTGATTATGAATAGGAACTCCGCTCGAGTATGGTCTGGCTATTCTGAAGCGTAAATGTAAGCAGTTTTTTGTTTTTTTGTTTTTTTTTTCTTCAAAATAATATGAATTATAGCATCACAAGCCTTCATAATAAGTGTTTCAATCTCAAAAATAGTTTTGAAACTGACATGACACTAACACTATTATTAACATTAAAACGGAATATTTACGATGTTTACTATTTGTTTTGAGTTCCTGATATTTCGGCACTGGTGCAATTGCAATGACTACATACTGTTGCCTTCAGATTGATGTTTCAAATTATGTTGCTAGCCACATTATTATGATCGCATTGTATTGTCACATGCTTTTAAATTCAAGTGGTTAAACAGAGAAGTTACTATTAAGCAACTTAGTTAAAGTTAAACTAATACTCGTTACCAACTCAACGATATTTTTAGTATTTTAAAAGTTTTTATTTTTCAAAAACTATATTGAAATCTTACTTCGTTTTCAATTTAACGATTACTTCAGTGCCTCTTTTCCCCTCTCAAACTGGAGCAGGAACAGTTTTAAAGCTGAAACTTTTACAGCTAGTAGCTAGAACTCAATAATTTTATTTTATTTCAACACACGGGTAGACATAAAGAATAAAATTGAATAAATGTCGCAATGACAGTTTTGTAGTTGAATTTATTTTACAGCAGTTTTGAAACTCAAAATGATTCCTTTTTAGACGAGGTTAGAAGTTATAATAGTAGGAGGTAATACTTTTATAGCTATGTAGATAGTATAAAAGATACGAATTTGGTTAAACTGCTCGAGGTAATAAGTTTCATTTAACTTGTACATTAAAGAAAACATTTTTATCTGTTACTGCTAGCTGGAAAGGTACCTAAAAAATATTTACCTACCTGCACAAAACCAGAACCAGAACCTCGAATTGTTACCTACCAGCACAAACAGTACCGCAGGAAAATCCAGAGCCTCGAATTGTAATTCGGTTAAAATACACACGTCTCCCGAATTCAGAAATGACCACCTAAACCGTGTTGTCGAATACGAAGATACCGTTTTCCTATAAACGAGTTATCGACTAATGTAAACGAATCATTAGGTTGGTCACTCGATTCGTTTGTCCCTAAAAAGTTCAAATTAACCAATGGCCGTGTTTTCAAAGCTGGATAAAAAGCTAATCCGATTGTTTTTGTTTTAATACTCAGCAGAACTATATTGGATTCGTTACGTCGTCGCCGAGGTTCGCCGGTCCATTAGGCTAATAGCTGGGCAGTGAGACGGCAGAAAGAGATTAAGCTGTGCTCAGTCATCGTTTTCTACAGCTATTAATTGATAAGTGGAATCTCTCAATAGATTACTTTAAAAACTGTTTCGACGGACTCCTGGTTGCTTGAAAGGGTTTGGTTACAGGCGAAGTTTTCAACTTTTTTGGAGAACAGCTTATTGATTTTGTAAAAGGTTTTGTGAATATTAATTTTCAATTTTGTGTTCTTTTCCGTTCTTGGAATCATTATTGGAAACAAAGCGCGTCAGTAATTTTATTTTAAAGTCTTTGTGGAGCGATTGTGAGGTACCGCGAACAGTTTTCTTTGCAATAATATTATTTTACCTGCTTGTTTTGCTCGCATTTTGAATAGCTTGTGTGGTAACGACACAACTTTATCCATGGAACCGATTCCAAAACCACGCTTAACTATGTTAAGACGAGTTTAAAGATTATATTACTTGTTAGCCCACAGAGCACCGTCTACCAGCACTAAAATAACCGTTTTCCTTATTTGAGATTAAAAAACTTGTGCTGGAATATTACACATCGAATTAATTAAAATATCTGTGAAAGAATTTTCCTTTACAAGTCGGACACTGTGTTTGCTATATGCTCACTTCTTTTTATCTTTATACTGTAAGCGACTCGACGTTAAACCTTTTATTGGTTTTACGTTGTTAAATACTGTGATAGGTCGATGAACCGCCGGACAAAGACCTTCGCGTATGAAACATTTGAAAAGAGATATATTCTCCGGATCACTATTACTATGTTCTACTCATACGCCAATATCTGAGGTCGAATATTAAACGTATATTTTTATCGACCAATATCTGATATTGGCGCTTGTCCCGAACAAAATATTCTCACAATACATCATTCTTCCCCCAAAACTGTGTTCGACAAAATTGGTTCGTGTGTAAAAGATCAGTGTGAGTTCACGTTGAGAATCACAAATATGGGGAATGGTCTATGAGGCACCGATTTTATTGCAAAACGGAGCCAAGAGAGACCGCAACACTATTGAGTCGTAATTTTTCATGGTAAGATATTGTTACTGTTGCTCAGAAATCTGCCATTTGTATAATAAGTCGATAGCGATCGTCGTTTCCGTCCTCAATAAGACGTCGCGTAGGAATTTGTTTGGGTTTGCCGAGGTACTTCGCCCAAATGTCGATAGTTACAGCCGGGACGGTGAGTGCTTAAATTATTCTAAAGCTTTTACGGATACACTTCTTTTCACAAAAAAAGTTTCCTGAATGTCGATCGTCAGAAGTTATACAGCTTTAATACCAGAAATGGAACAAAAATCCCTGAAGACTTTTCCGTCTAAAACGTAAAACGTGATCCAATTTACAATGCCTTCTAATATTTCAGATTTGTTACGATCAAGTTTATTACAAATTGGAAACGTCTCAATGTATCCCTCGAGATCGAGTGGCCGACCTTTCATCTTTGATTCCTCCATCAGTTATGATGAGAAACTCATTTCAAATAAGTTTGGTGAGTTAGTTCCCAACAAACAGTCAAAGTGCCAACTATCTTCTGCGACGTCGGTGACAGAGACATAAAATGAAAGTGGCTAATACTTACGTAGATAAGTTCAGTTAATGTCCCAGTATGGAACAGGATGGTAACGTCTTTCGGTAATGGGAATTTATTCTAGTAACCTGCGAAAGGTAAGATATTTTGGAACAAAAACAAGAAGGTAATATTTAGGAAGAAAAACGAAATTAATATTAGATTGGTACTGTATTCTAATTTGCGACAATTATAGTTCATTTCGAATATTAACGAAATTATTATTGCTCTAGCAAAAATATACCAAAAATAGAATTCAATAAACGCCTTTTCATCCCTCTCTCTTTAAATTGAACGAGGAAGTATTTCATTTTTACGAAATAGAATCTCAATTCGAATGTTGCCTGTTGAAAATTAAACCCATTTGTAATAAAAAAAACCGCTGGTAACACCGCAAAGGTTTATAGCTCATCCATAATAAATTTCTCCATTTACTCCTATATTAATATTGTACATTTGAAGATTTATCCAGGGACCGACGCCAGATTTGAGTTGTAGCCAGTTCTTTTATGGAATATGCAATGTAATACCACAATTGTGAGCGCATATGGTACGAAAGTATTTATTGGATGTATCGAGTTGTAATAATTAAAATTTGACACGGATTTTATCGCTGGCAGGGCTGGTTGACACATAGTCAGATATGTAGTGAATAACTTTGGAAATATAGTTAATATTACAATGGAAACTACAGTTAAAAGGGTTATTTGACTGTCTCTGGGATTTTGGTAACAGTAAGAAACAGTGATTGAAATGAATGATATCCCTTATCACAATTAATTTGGGGTCGGCGCAGCATGTCGTCTTCTTCTATACTTTCCATTCTTTGTTATGTCAGCAGTCAACTTTAGCAAGAAGAGTTAGTCTTACATTGTTCTCATTCCTCCGCATGACATGCCCATACCATGACAATCGATTACCTCATTACTTTTTGAAGTGAAACTTCTTATGCGACTACCAACAAGTTTAACGCTACCATGGAGGGGAAATATTTTCTCAAAATTCAGTATTACAAGATTTGTGACTATGTAGTTCTACTAGGTACGCAAGATGGCGTGCAAACAGTCATGCATGCGACTCTTCGGTGTGACCAGCCTTCGGTCAATTTCCATGAGTAGAATAACCTCGATAAACTTATGTAATCATTATAAAATAAAATAATACAACAAGAAAACAACAAAATAACAAAACATTATTTAGAAACTCAATAAAATAACGAGATTGAATGCGTGGCACTTGAACGCATGCGTGTTGTATTACGAAGTTTCACTTCTTCCGCGCGGAGGGACTCCACGCACTATTTTTTTTTAGTCACCGGAGCCACTTTCAGACTTCGTCTTAGTATCATTTATATACTTACTTCTTATTTTATCCGTTTGCTTATTACCACACACCCCTACCCCCACATACATCATCGATAGATATTATTAATTTCTTTCTTATGATTATTCATTAGATTATTAGGAATTTAACATGTGACACGAAATCCTGAGAATCTTGCGAGATTAGATTCTTGCTTGCTAAAATATTCTATCGGACCTATCCTAAATTCTGTACGTGACCGCACTTGATCGGAATTTTATTCTAAATTCCTAATACTAAAATACTAGATACGCCATCCCACTCCGTTTCCAGAAACAATTTACTCCAAATAAAGTGCCCAATTTTAACTCCAGATTTACACGTTTAACTTTGCCACTTTCTCAAAGGATTACTTAATAGAACAAAGAAGTTTTATGTAAACTGTCCCAACGTTTGCGACCAACACTGTAAGCTTCTTAACTTACATACATTTTCGAACAAAACCATGTACAATCTGCATTCAAATACCTTTCGGATGTTTTTCCAACAGACCCACTCTACTTGCAAGGAAACAAGTAGTTGGTAGTGCGAACTACCCTCTTTCTGATGCAAATAATTTGGGCGAGTCGGAACTTTCTTCTTTGATGCTGTTTGTGAATAATAAAAATGTTTTTGTAGTGTCATTACCATCTGGGTTATACTTAGACCTATTTTTTATTTTTTTTACGTGCTTGTGTATTCTGTTTCTTTATTTACTCTGTGTAATATATTAAAGGTGTCATTGGTCGTGACAATGTTTATTTTGTTTTTATTGGTTTCGTGTAGGTACTTGATACGAACAGTATTATTACTTCTTGTTTGTTAATACGTATAGTGTGTTTGATGTTTAATGTGTTAGATATTCATGTTTCTTTTTGTTTACCATATATATGATGATACGTACTTCATACGACGCTCTTCTATTCATAAGATTTTTATGTTGAATATGAAAATATTTATATGTTAGTTTTCCATCCCAACGCTCTAAAAACATCTACTAAGCCTCTAAATAAATTCTATGTGTCACATCGACAAATAAAACGGACACAAACAAAAACAACTCGACATCTAAAACATTCTACTTCGCCTAATATTATTCTACCTTGCCTCGAGAATAAAACATTTCCTTGTTTTTTATACAGGAAGATTTAGGCGCCTCGCAATATTGCACCAATTTTCACGGCTCTAACAAACTCTGGGTCATTAGGATTACCATAACAAGAATGGGGCTGTGGTAATAAAATTACAAATGTGACCATCGGATGTCATTACGTATTCGCTCCCACGTCCGGAGTAGACCGCGACCGCGTCCGAGCGACGACGGAATTACGACTATTGTCGACCGCTAGAATTTCTATACCGCCATACTTCGTCATACATCCATATTCTGCGACGCCATTGGAATATGTATTTACATGCAGGGTGGAAATTATCGCGTGTTTGTAATTAAGAGGTTTTATGGCTTATTTTAGTGGGTTTGCTAGTTGACGTTCGACTGTTTTTTTTTGGTGTGAAAAATTTATTACTGTAGTAAAGTATCATACTTCCTTTTTAACGCCCCTTCGAAAGTTTTTTTTTAATGTTTCGTTTGTTCAATAGCTCTATCGAAATATTTAATTGAAAAAAGACCATACTGAAATAATTACGAGAGAGCTGTATACAATGAGACATAACCTACTCGTAGAAATCGTGTCCAACTTAAATTATTATATCCTCAAAAATTGCATGACGGTCCCAAAATGCACTAAACTTTATGTTTAGACGTCTCGCCCACTCAATGTCTAGCCCTGATTAGAACTGACTCAGACGGGCTGTCATGCCATTCGCGCTGACCGCTCATCCTGAACGTATCGCAGACAACGTAGTGACGTACTCACGTCAACTAGTGAAATTCTCTCGTAATGTCCACTAAAAGTCTGCTTCATAGGGTGATTGGTAATTACCGATACTTAAACTCATGATAACAAAGAACTTTCCCAAAGAAACATTTTTTTTAAATCATTCACTTTTTTCACAATAGGGGATAATCCTATTTTTTTTTTGTTTGTCCGTTGGGTAGTTTATTGAAAAGTATTGGACACGTATTTTTTCCTCTTTTCACGTGGTCATAAAATTACGGAGATAATATTGAGTTGAAATGGCGCATGACGTCACATGTAGGTAAGTTTTATACCTACTTGTGACGTAGTAAGCCCCCACTCTCCAAATTTAATGAGTTCTAACTAAGTAATTTTTTGATATTTTGATAAAACAAAAAATACGTGTCTAATATTTTTGTATTACCTGTGTGACGGACAAAATAGAATGTCGTTTTCTTTACCCAGTCCGATCCCCTATTACACAACATCCATTTAAAATTCGGGGTTGTGAGCCGAGCGGGTGCTCTGCCTACCCACTGTGGCACGGTACGATAGTGATGAGACACAACGGCGTCACGCGGCTAATCACAGGTGCACGCGCGCGCGAGTTTCAAATGGCTGTTGTGTTATTCTGTAAAGTATAAAAAATGTTTCTTTGGTAAAGGTGTTTGTAATCATGAGTATAATCATATGTTTAAGTATCGGCCACAAATTACCAGTCACCCTATATAACTTATCGCCTGGTCAGTTGATGATATGACATTTTTAACAAGATAATTTAAGGGAAAGCTTTATTAATTTGTCACAAAATCTTTCATAAAATACGATGCAATATCACCCAAGGTAAATAAAAACCAACGTCATACAACCCCAATAAAATTCATAAATCAGCCAAAACTGTTATTCTGGCAAATATTTTTGCATTCCACGATAGCTTAAACAAGCGATAGAGATGTTGGTCACGTAAAATAAAATATTCATGGTACAGTGCATAAAGTCGAAACCCAAACATAGTAAACTATCGTATGAAGGGATATTCCTTTGTTTGGCTTCGCTACTGTCGAACACCGGACGTGAGGCGTTGTTTCTCATAAAATCATGTAAATTATTATAGCAGGACGGGAAAGTTCAATTCCTTCATATCGGGGCTTGTTTGCCCAAGAATGTTTATTGCCGCCCTTAGCGCTACGAGATTTGCTTATAAGTTAGTACTTTGTCGTATTCTTTTACGAATCTTATAGGAAGGTTGCTTTGATTTAAGTTTTGTTCTTATTAGTAAACAGCCCCGAACAGGCTTCACAAAACTTGGGTGGATGCGGACGTGTGAGTATGTCAATTATATACAGTCAAGCCGGTCAAATCAGTGGTATCTGTTGCGCTAACAATATTGTCCGTACTCCTACAACGTAAAGGCGCTATCAATGTTCCAATTGTTACCACTGATGCGCTGTTGTCTGTATGCTGCACGTGACATACATGGCAGCTAGGGTTCCTAAATATTCCATGTAACCTTTTAGTTATATTTTTGGTATGAAAAGTCTGTGGTTTGTTGTGATTTTTTTGTCTTCCAAACTTTATTTTCGTCTTAATCTCTTATCATTTTGTTTTCGAAACTTTGGCTTCATTAGAATAGGTACTCCACCGATACTCTTAATTTATAAGACCTTCTTAACTAATTCTTTAGGTGCTCTTTAAAACAACATGGCACAGCTGCTTTCAAAGAACGTCGGTATAAATTATTCAACTACCGACTTCTTACTTTTCCTTAACGTGAATTGTAAAGGGCCATCATTCGCTGAACAAATACTTCAATCTACTGCCGTAGACGCACTCAGGTGAAACATTACGCCCATTAGCCGAATGAGATCTCCCCGAATTAGGTCGATCGAATGGCCTACGAGACGAATTATCTGCAGACTCGATTCACCGGATTGTCGGAATCCGACGTCGGAATAATGTAGATACCTACGCCTCTTAAAGAATTCCGCAAACATTTCCGTGTTACTAAACTAAGACTGATGTAATTTGTACGCGCCAACTAAGTTAACTTTCGCTCCGAATTAATGGCGCGGGAGCGTCTAATGCTGCCCAAATTCAACGATTCTTCTTTTTTGAAAAGTAGTAGAAAAACCGTTATTTGAGGCGAAGAAGAAGTTTCGAAATTTCTGAACATGTTCCGAATAATAAGCAGGTCTTACGTCAGTAATAGAATAAGTTTTATATCTCACCGGAACTTTCGATATAATAAAATTCTTTTCAATTAAAATGAGTGCTCAGACCTTTCTGTAGAAGTAAGAAATGTGTAGACGAAATGTCTTTTCAGTTTTCTGCATTAAATAGAAGGGGAAAGAAAATGTGGAAGAATATTTTCCAGATTCTCTTTTCGAAAATAATTTAATGCTGGCTTATATTTTATGAGTTTATTAGCCGTAAAATTCGGTTTTCTTCGCTTGACGATTTCAATGCTTTTAAAGTAAAAGCAAGTGAATGGAATTACAGAGATACTCGTTATGAGCATTTTCTAAGAAACTAAGTGCCACGGAAGTACACTGTGCCTTAAAGAAGGAAACGGATATCGGGTTAAGAGTAGGGGCATCGGAGCGGCTTTTCCCGGTTCTTAAAAAAAACAGTTTTCCCAGTTCGAATGGGTTTCTAGATCTGTAAAAATAACCGGTTCTATCTCATAATAACCGGGCCTTTCGGTTTTATTGTTTATTTCTTAAAACGCGTATTTTTGATCTGTAAACTTCGCTGATCAGTGACACAACAACGTCGAAGGTCGTTTAAAATATATTAACATAAGTAAGTCAATTCATTTTATTATTGCCAAAAGTATATTGTTCATTAATAAAATACGAAAAACATAGGTACCCGGTTCAATACTAGAACCGTAACCGAAAAACCCGGTTTTGGATTGCCCTAGTTAAGAGGAACAAAGAGCTATATTCTGTTACACCGTAAACAAAGTTTTCACTTTGTATGTATTCCAATAATCGCGGTTTGATATCGCGTTTCGGTACTCCGTTAGCAGAAATATAAAAAGAAATACGATATTAAAAGCGTTTCTTATTCGCTATGGGCTTTGTTTTTTTTTTTTTTTAAGTATTGTTGCAAAAGTGTTGGGATTAAAAACATTCTGAAATGTCGATATGTTTGTGCGACGGAATCTTAAAAGTCTGGTGCTAAATGAATCCGACTTATAAATAGCAAACTGCATTGTACGCTGCGGAAACTGTACTTAATTTAGAAAAAATTAAAGCCCGAGTATTGTATTTACGAGAACTCTAAACTAGGTTATACCAATGGTGATAACTGTAAAATTCACAAATTGAGAAGTAATAATACTTTCTTTCATAGCAGTTTTATAATATACCAACGGTTTCTACAGGAAAAACAGTTTATTTTTTGTTTGTATCGAATCCACTGTAAAACCGAGACGTAATACCTTTTTAAATGCAACGAGAACAATTTTCTTTCGCACATTTTTTACCTCTTCATTATTAATTTGTTGGAGAAAGGGCAATTAGCGGTCTTTGAGGCAGGTGAGGGCCCACAAATTGTCGTTTAAATTTCAGTCAAAAGAGCGTTATTAAATCCGAGTGACTTCAGGTCAAATGCGTGACGGGCCATAGAAAAAGGTTTAAATGAATATTTAAATATGGACGAGAGATAATACTCTTTGATGGCCGATTCATTGGGCTTTGAAAAATATTTTTTGCGAGTTGTTTTCTCTGTTATTAGTGAAGCGGAAGATGATCAAGTCACCCTTGGGGATTTGTCAGTTGAAAATATCGCTTTTGAGCCCGTTTCGGACGCAACCGTTGTTTTATGTTGGAGCGCGCTCACTTTTGACATGGCTATCAAAATTCGAAATTGATTTTGAAGGGTTTAGAATTAATAATCAAACGCGTTGTTTTTGTTCGCGTTGATCTGTGTTTTGAAATTGGGATTATATTTACTGTTTATACTAGACAACTTTATTAAACTGTACTTCCCTATTTTGGATTTCTACAAACACAGTTCTGGCTTCCTAAACATGGGCTGTGGTTGCCATTGAAAGTTACTCACACAGTAGGTTCCAACTTGTCTGTGTAGGCGGGAAACACAGAACTAAAATAATGGTACCAAGTTTGACATATCGATGCATATTTTCTTGACAATAACGCCATCTTGAACTGCACGCTTAAAGTGGACATACTGTACAATCTTTTCACAGTGGTTTTACTTATGTGAGCAACAACCTTGTTTGAACACAAATCAAGATCTCCGTAATTTTGACAGTGATGTAAAATTTCTTGTAAAATAACTAGAAGGATATGAGAAAACAATGTGTGGTAAATGGTTGTCGTGGTATAGGCATGTGATGCGGAGGAATGAGGAAAATGTCGTGAGGAAAGTTTTGTGTATAAATGTTTGTTTCGATTTAGGACAGATGTGGACCAATGGTCCGCTGGTCTTGTGCAGCTCGTCCCGCCATTTTCAACAAAGTCTGCAGCGACACCTTTTGACTACGTCAGGTCTCCAGAAAGTGTTTATTTGGGCCCACAGCTCATTGGGCATGCGGTAAACGTGGCCAGTCCAGTCCCACTTCAGCTTAGCGGCTTTCTGAGCAACGTCAGTAATTTGGGTTTATAAAATAAACAATAACATGTAAAAACACCTACTTTACCTGCACCGTGCACTTTGAGTCCATCTTTAATTACATTACGTCCAAAAACGAACACAATAGTATGCATCAAAGAGTTGGTAATGACTCGTTACTCGAGTGAAGGTAAATGTTTCAGTGAGAAAGGGACCTAATTACCACTTCTCTCACTTGGTCCCCGTAACAGCCTCTGAAGACTTAATTAGTCTTGAATTATATGGAAAGTGCCTGAGAATGGGCTCTTGTGATGCGGATGTAAGACAGTCTCCGTTGGATAGTTAAACAAGACGTTGTTTTTATTAAGACTGTACTGTTTTTTATCTCCATAAGTTTATTTATCTTATCTTCTATGAATAGGCAGATCTACAAAATATTAAGAAAGTTACGTGTCTTCTTGTTCAATCGATGTATGCCTTTAAACGACTTAACAATTAATGTGTTGGTGTTAGTGTGTCATAACATTCCGATCCTGATCGATTTTAGACTATTGTTATGAGCCAGATTCAGAAGGCAGTACTCCTCGATACAGCCCGCATTGTGAGGAGGTTGTACCACTGGTAGCTTGGACCCTGCTCTCGTCACTGGCGGAAACCTGTATTTTATAAATATTATTTTATGTCATTTTGTAAAAATATTTAAAAAAGGTACAAAATGTGTGAAAAGATGAATAATCGAATATAAAATATAACGAAACATGAATTATAATAAACGTACATTTAAAAGCAAATAAAACCAGACAACGGCTACTTTAAATATGAGTGGTGGCTTATTATGAGTGCAATGATATTTTATCATTTCCCTGTGAAAATATGAAATATTTCACAGATTATACACTCAATAAGTAAGGTTTATGAAATGTTTATCGAGCTCTGTGCTTATCACTACAGAACAGTCGGAACCAATCGCGTTTGAGTGCGTAACGACTGTCGATGTGTTTAAATATAGTAGTAAGTACCTTAACGAGTATACCGTCTGTTTCAAAAGTAGTTGAGGAAAGTGTAAACAAATCCTGTTTAAGTTCAATTCTTATGTAATCACACATTAAAGGGAGATAAGTATTGATCTATTTTGAAGTATTTTGAAGGTTCCAACTTAATATCTCCTGAATTTTTTCAACAATTTTGGTTTTATTACCGTTATTTTATTAAAATAATTGTAATTGAAAACTCATGGCTCAAAAGTAAGGTAATAAATTAACCACCATTGTTTAATGAAAAAAAAAAAAAATATCTTATATAAAATATCTGTTGAAAAAATTAGAGTTTCAAGTTAAAGTATCCAAAACACTCAATTGTAAGTAGTACTTACAAGGCTTAACTAACTGACCTTGTTCGCAACACCACACTGTGCTCCAAAACACAAATTACTGACGTTGCTCAAAAAACCGCTAAGCTGAAGTAGGACTGGACTGCCCACGTCTTTTGCCCACGCCCACCTCTTTATGCCCAATGAGCTGTAGGCTAAAATAGCTACTTTCTGGAGCTTTGACACAGCCAGAAGGCGTCGCTGCAGACCTCGTAGAAAACGTCGGGACGAGCTGGACTTTACCAACGCCCAGTGGTCAACTTTAGCCTTGCATCGAAACAACTGGAAGTCATGGGGAGAGGCCTTTGTCCAACAGTAGGATGACGTAAGCTAACAGTATCAGTATAATATGCTCTTGGTACATTACTTTAAGTGGTAGGCCGGGGCCGTATTGGTATTATCCGCTGCCTTTGTCCAACTGAATCTGTCACCCGTAATATTACATGGTCCTTTAACGGCATGCCGTGGATTAGTCAAAGGCTTTCGATATTGTGTAGCATGTTAAAAATGTCCTCCAGTATCATGTATCGTATTACCGTATTAATTTACAACTATTCATAACAGAACTGTCTGGTTTCCGTCAATGGGCAAATTGCAATACGATTCTTATCGCAATTGACTGCTGGGCCCAAGCCTTGATTTATATACCACTGTTATTTTTAGTCGGGGTATCGGTTAGTACTTATAACGCTTCCCTGTCTAATCAATACGTTCCAGGAATTCGCCCTCGTCAATGTAAAACTGACGACACTTGGCAGTTATGTTGATGAACGTATAATGTCGACTTGATGTCAACCATTGTGAAACGCCATCGAATGCCAATGGCTTTATATAAAGGGTGTAAAACCCCTCTTAACGAAGCCGAAAGGCACTGGTTCTCCCTGTCCTTGCGATCATTTTTTTGTTCTACACCATACCTGGGAACCTTCTAGTTACGGAGATATTAGGGGTCAAAGTTCCAACTTTTAGACAAGTATTTTTTTAAATACAAGTTTTTAATGTAAGATTTTTACTTTAAACACCTTCACGACCCCCGCACTATTCAATCCGTCCATCAGCACAATGTTTTGAGTGCGTTACATTGAGTTCTACCACAAAACATGATTTTACACCCCCCAAAAAAAAGTCATTTCCCAGCAATAATTTTTGCGTAAAGTTACTTTGTTTCATGTACAGAATGCTTGGTTAACGGCTTCGTGATGAGGTGATTTATGATCACGGTGTATAGAAATTACTATAAAAATGTCTCCTCTCGTGGCATGCCTAAGCAACTGTTTACATTTGTTTTCTCCGCAGCCGCAGTCACTGTCGCGTGTACCTCATGCCTAGCGGTGGAGGTTACGGTAATGGCACTTCACATTTTATTTAATAAACCATATTATATTCGGAACAAGGGAACGTATGTTGGTTGAATGAATGATTATGTAATATTATTTATATTAGCGTGTTGGGTTGTACGTAATGATTTCTGGCCCGGCTTACGTGAGTGGATGACCCATGAAATATGTACCTTTACATTTTTTTTCTAGATGGTGGTTGTCTGTTTTTAGTATCTCAATTTCTAGATAGGGATAAAAGGTTTTTCGTTCGTCCCTTTACCGTAAAATAAACTGTTCCCTATTCATTTCTGTCATCTCTTTTGTTTTGCATGCTTTTTTGCTAAACCACAACATTTTTACATTTTATTTCTTTCATATTTCGACAAGATAAACCTATGACGCTAAAGAAGGCGGTCATCTTATCGTGGTTATTACAATCTTATTCTTTAAATAGGCGAACGACATTTTTTCGAGTTGCAACATCTGCGTTCCATATCACAGACGGTGTAATTGTAGAAATTTTTAGGTAACAGCCATTTTTTAGCGAACTTTTTGTAGCGAAAATAAAGATTTTTTAATTTTTTCAGACTTGTCAGTGGCATGAATCTAACAGCTACCGTTTTGTTATACAAGAATAAAGACCATTTTATGTTCACAGAGACATATTAAGTCATTGGTAAAAGGATTAAATATAATGACCACCAAAAATATTCTGAGATCCTAAGCACATTACCAAAAAAAAAAAACGAAACACAAAAAAAATGACACATGTATCACCAAATGCAGTAAACGATCACCAAATCTTAGTCCTCCTTAGTCTTAGGGCTCATTTACGCAGGCGCGGCGCGTGACGCGGGGCGTTGCAATAGGCGTCGCGCGGCGCGTCTGGCGTTTTTGCCGTTTACGGAGACGCGTCGAACGCTTGAAGCCCAACGTGGGACCATTTGATTTGTTATGTCACACTGACAATACAAGCCTAAAGCAGTGCCCAGGTTCGATTCCCATACGAAACAAATTGACAATGTCGTACTTTTATCCAAAATACTCATTTTGTATTTATTTTAATTTTCTTAGTGTTTTTTTTTTCGTAAATTTGGTTCTTTTTTTATTTGTTATTCACGATTACCTAACTGTTCTTTGAATGGTTCACAAACTAAAAGTATATATTATTAAACTACATATTTTATAATGATTTGAAAATCATACAGATGCATATAAATAAAACAGTACACCTAGTTACAAAAAGTAATATTTTACAGCATAAAAAAAAAGAACAAAAAGAAAAAATACCAAAACAATTATTTAAACATCTGTGATTCGATCCTGCATCATCTTATTCACAGTCCGGCCGCAATACCACAAGGCCAATTACTTCACTGACATCTGTGTAAAATAGACGTTCTATTCTAATACATGATAATTGACGGTTGTCAGTTTTCAAACAATTGAAGAAAATGGTCCCACGTTGGGCTACAAGCGTGCGACGCCGCGTCCGCCGCGGCGTTATGTCAAACGCTCAAATACTTGAAAGAAGTGGTCCCACGTTGGGCTGCAAGCGGTTGACGCGGCGTTATGTCACTCGGACAATACAAGCATACGGCAGTGCCTGGGTTCGATTCCCATATGAAACAAATTAACAATGTCGTAGTTTTTTCCAAAAATAATCAATTTGTTTTTATATTATTTTTATTTGTGTTTTTTTTTCGTAAATTTTGTTCGATTTTTATTTGTTATTTACGATTATCTGTTTTTTGAATGGTTCAAAAAATTAAAAGTAAGTATATATTTTTAAAATAGATATTTTATAATGATTTGAAAATCCTACATAATGCATTAAAATAAAACAGTGTCCTAGTTTTAAAAAGTAATATTTAAACATCATTAACAAAAAAAAAACACAAAAAGAAAATCCTTACTTGTTGGGATTTGATCCTGAAACTACTGATTCACAGTCCGATCACAGTACGACTAGACTATGTACTTCATTGACACTTGGTTCGAAATAGACGTTCTATTCTAATGCATGATATGAAAATTGACAGTCTTCAAACAGTTGAAGAATATGGTCCCACGTTGGGCTACAAGCGTGCGACGCGGCGTCCGCCGCGGCGTTATGTCAAACGATCAAATACAAGGAAATGGATCCAGGTTGGTCTGCAAGCGGTCTATGCGGCGTTATGTCACACGGACAATACAAGCAAAAGGCAGTGCCCGGGTTCGATTCCCATACGGAACAAATTTATAATGTCGTAGTTTTATCCAATAATTATCATTTTATTTTTATTTAAAAAAAAAAAAAAAAATGGTGTTTATTTTTTATCGTAAATTGGACAATTTATAATTGTTATTATAAGATGAATGATAATTTCATCTTAATTTACAATCCAATGTAACCTAATTACGTAAAATTTCAGGCCTGTCTTGTTATCCATGCTGCGGAGCATTTGCACAACTCATCACGATATTTAATGATTTTGGGTCGCTTACTCTTTAATGATCAGATAGGCAGTCACTCCATGTAAAATACTGGTATTCAGCTGCTTCTGCATAGACTGAAAATCGACCGTGTGGGTTACATACCACTACACCAACATAGCTGGGAAAAGGCTAGGCGTCTGCCTAGCCTAGAAGAATCACCGCCATATAGCGGTGATTCTTCTATGGCGTAATTACACTAGTCATCGCAATGGAATACATAGAAGCTTACAATAGTGGAAAAAAAATGTAGTTGGACGAGTGTGTTCGCGTACTCGGCCGCGTTCATTTACACTTGGTCGTTTGATGAATTCCAAAGGCAATCGAATTCGGGCAACGACCAAGTATAATTGCGCCATGGACTAGGCAAAAATAAAACATGAATTACGAAGTTTTATTTAACATTTATTTTAAGCAGCATATCATTGTGAACTTATTAGAACTTCTTCAAATAAGAGAGAGCCCGGCGTCGCGGGCATTCTATCAGCATCGGCATTAACATATTCCCCATAGTATGGGAACATCGTATTACGATGTTCCCCACACATGCTAGCCACAACTGTAATCTTTGGCATTGTTTTAGTCGCCATCATCTCTGCACACCTTAACATTCTCGTGTTGTCTACTTCACCACGAAACAAATAAGACGGGTAAATAAATAATATGCAAAACTATTCACAACAAAACCAAACATTACGATTTTAATTGATCAAGACAGAGAAGTGACAATATTTATGACAAATATGGTATTTTTTGTTTTGATTGACGATGAATGTTGCCATATTAGCTAAATTCTCGAAAAAAAGTTTCGTTCATTCTTTACGTTTTTATCATCAGCAATCACTAGTTAATAATTTCAGTGGCCCGAAAGTCTGACAACCAGTCCTACCAAGGGCACCATCAATGAAGTATATAGTCTAACGGTACTGTGACCGGACTGTGAATCAGAAGGTGCAGGATCAAATCCTAGCAAGTAAGGATTTTCTTTTTGTGTTTTTTTTTTTATCATGTTAAATATTACTTTTTAAAACTAGGACACTGTTTTATTTTAATGCATTATGTAGGGTTTTCAAATCATTATAAATTATCTAGTTTAAAAATATATACTTTTAGTTTTTGAACCATTCAAAAAACAGTTAGATAATCATGAATAACAAATAAAAATCGAACAAAATTTACAAAAAAAAAACACAAATAAAATTAAGATAAAAACAAAATGATTATTTTTGGATAAAACTACGACATTGTAAATTTGCTTTATATGGGAATCGAACCCGGGCACTGCCGTATGCTTGTATTGTCCGAGTGACATAACGCCGCGTCAACCGCTTGCAGCCCAACGTGGGACCACTTCCTTGTATTTGAGCGTTTGACATAACGCCGCGGCGGACGCGGCGTCGAACGCTTGTAGCCCAACGTGGGACCATATTCATCAACTGTTTGAAAACTGACAATCGTCATAACTATCATGTATTAGAATAGAACGTAGTAAATGGCCTGGTGGCACTGCGCTTGGACTGAAAATCAGAAGTTGCAGGATCAAATCACAGGCATTAAGAATATGTTTTTTGTGTTTTTTTTTGTTGTAACATTACTTAAATTAAACATTACATAAACGATAAAGAATAGTTTTCACATAAGCTGGTCGCGTGAATGGTAAATGCTATAAAAACTATCTTTTATCGTTTCAATTTACTCCAAGATTAGATATCTTCTTTTCGGTGCATCATTATAAAAGTTTGTTTTAAACTTTTTTGATATTTGCTGTAATCGTTTCTGTCACATCATTATCGCAACACTTTTTTCATATCCGTGCTATTAACCGTTGAGGACTTTTGAGAAAAAATCCTGGTCGTGGAAACGACAGGAATTATGTTTATTCAACAAAATGGAACACGTATCTATACAAAGTTTCATGTTTGTGCTATTAACCGTTGAGGAGTGCCCTCGTGAGAAAACGATCCTGGCTGCAGGATGAGTTCATTATACAAATCGTGATTATCCATCAAATATAAACTTGTATGCAAAGTTTCATGTCTGTGCTATTAACCGTTGAGGAGTTCTCTCGTGAGGAGACGATCCAGGCTGCAGGATTAAGTTATGTCTGTCATATTAATATTCTGTTCTTACAACCAAAGGTGTGTGCAAAATTTCAGCTCAATCGGACATCGGGAAGTGGTTCTAATTTAGCTTCCAAGATTCTACCCAAACAAAACATACATACATACATTGAAAGTTAAATAAAAGCTAGTAAAAACTGAACAATTTACGAAAAAAATCAATACAAAGTTTAAAATAAAAACAAAATGATTATTTTCGTATAAAACTACGACGTTGTAAATTCGTTCCGTATGGGAATCGAACCCGGGCACTGCCGTTTGCTTGTATTGTCTGTTTGACATAACGCCGCGTCGGCCGCCTATATCTCAAGCAAACGGGCGTCAGACCGCTTCTCAGTAAACGCTCTCATACATCGCCTTATGTTTGAATTTAAAGCGGAACGCGCCGCGCACCGCCCCACTCCACGCGCCGCGCCTGCGTAAATGGGCACTTAGTCGTCTTAATCTCCGTGCATAACGAAACGTAATCGGATGTAAGCGACGCTAACGTTTGAAAGTTGCACATGAAAATATGTTCCCCCAATACTCTTCACACCACCCCAACATAAAAAAGGCTATGTGGCTAGGATACGTAAGGATGCAAGAGAGAGCGAAGCGGGCTCGGGAAATTAGGCACTTCGACTCGGACAGGTTAAGTTCGAAGGGGATGGTGGGGACTAGAGAGCGAGCGAAGCAAGCGAACTATGACCCCACCATCCTTTTCGTGTTAGGTTACTTTATAAAACAGTTGTTTATATTGTAATACATGGTCTCGTTAATCAAGAACCCGAAACTGTTTACCGCTTGAGATAAGAGCCAATAGAACTCGCGCGATAAGCTTTTTATGAGCGCAGGACACTTGACACCCGCGATGACGTAACTAAGTGGCCCGCGCGATGACGTAAGTCAGGCTAGAGAGTATTGAGAGGTTAAACCCTGCAGACTGAATAGTATAAAAAATACAGAAATAAGAGCCCCGCTGCGCTGTGCTATGTCGACTGCGCCTTAGTTTGGAGCTGTGGTATGGAGTTTGCTTTAATAGGATAACATAAAGTATATTTTTTGGTAATAATTTCACATTTAAATGGGATTTTAATTTTGGTAATCATTGACTATTTTAGGCAGTATAAAAGTTATATTTACTTTATCTGGTGTTATATTAAACATAAGCCTAAAATTATTGTGAAAAGGCGCTAGTAGTAGTAGCCTATTATTTTTAAAGCTATAAAGTAGAGGGCAATGGTCTATTGACGATATGATATATTCAAAGCATAGCATGTCATGTTTATACACGACCGCCATATGCAAGCACAAGTAATGCATTAACATTAAACCAACATGCACGCCACTTATGCTTATGTTATCTACAGGATCAACATTGTATGTTAATAGGTGAATGTTTAACTGGCCCTGTGAAAGGTCTGGAAGCCAAGCTGGAAATACTAACATATTACCGAAAGCATGAATACATGATGCATTATAAGGGGTGTATAAGTACCCATAACGAAGCTGAAAAGCACTTGTTCTCTCCATCATTGCGATACTTTTTTGGGATCCGTAGCCGAATGGCAAAAAACGGAACCCTTATGGATTCTTCACGTCCGTCTGTCTGTTTATCCGTTTGTCACAGCCACTTTATTCCGAAACTATTAGGACTACACAGTTGAAACTTGGTAGGTAGATGTATTTTGTAAACCGCTTTACGATTTTACACAGAAATAAAAAATAATAAAGATTAAGGGGGGCTCCCCATACATGGAATTGAAGTGAAAAAAAAAACAAATCTATACGAGCGGGGGTTTATAGATAGGTCTTTAAAAATTACAATGAGGTTTCTAAAACCATTTTTTCTCAAAGTAAATCGTTTGAAAGATAGACACAATCGTTTAAAAGATAGACACTTCCAAAGTCGTAATATGTCTATCCGTTGCCCTCCAATTTCTAAAGTAAGAGGCGGAAAATTCTGAAAAAATGTAGGACTGTAGAAAGTAAACAAAAATTTTAACCGCAATTGGTTTGAATAAGATTTGATGTTTGGTTTTTGACATATGGGATTTTTTCATCAAACTGCAGAAATAACTTTGTTTTTCATTAACATATACTATGAAAAACAAATTTAGTTTTATTGTATATACGACGAATTATATACGAATTTTGTGTAATTTATTTCATCACCACTGCCCTCAAAAACGGTGAAGGAAAACATCGTGAGGACACCGGCATGTCCTAGAACTAAAAATTCGAAGACATTTGACATCTACCAACCCGCACTGGGCCTGCGTGGTGGATTACAGCCCACTCCTCTCATATAGAGTAGGCCCAGCAGTGGGAACATTATACGCTGATGATGATGATGTATTTGAACTTACGATCACATGACATAACATCACGCCTCGTAATATTCGCCGGATTACGCAGAGATCTACCGAATAGCACACCCACATTTCGCCAGTTATGTTTAAGTCTCACGTAATAGAGGGCGAGCCTATTAACACTAGACGGGCACAAATCCAGACTCCGTGGCTTATACTGAGAAATTCCTGATGGAAAAACCCAATAATGCTTTGCTCGACCCGGGAATCGGACCCAGGCCAACGAGGCAGTACTGCGATACTTACGATACTATTACGATATGTACGATAATATTATACAGGAAAATCCCTTCTACAGTACTAAACCGCACTACTGGTGGTGTCGTGGGTAATTATTATTTTTAGCTGCTTACAAGAATAGTCTGGCCGTTGCTCGCTCGTCTAGTTGATAGAGTAACATGTCATTTTATGTCATTAGGACGCTCCCTCACCGGAACATTCGCATTTAGGTAATGGAACAATTTTGACGGCACGGTTGACGCAGTGGCTAAGCGATTGACTGCTGCGCTGCGTGTCACAGGTTCGATCCCCGCACGGAAAAAAATATTTGTAAGGCCTATAAATAGTTGTTCCGGGTCTAGCTGTTTGTGTATGTGAGTTTAAATGTTCGTAAACGCACCCACGCTACAGGAGAAATTCCTAGTGTAAAGCCACGTTAAAAAAAAAATTGCTTTAATATTGAGCATTACGTTTCAAATAGATGTTCCTGGTATTTGATAGGTATTCGCCAGTAGAGTATCAATCCAAGATTCGATTTTGTGCAGAAATAAGTTATTTTTACTGATTGTATCGATACATGTTGCGAATAATGCTCGGTTCGCCTCACTCACTGATGCAATGTAACGCTCGAATTTGTACTGTTGCATTACAGGCGTGTGCTCCGGGCAAGGGAGTCCTTTATGCTTCGTCATCCCTATATTTCTTCTTCAATATTTCTCTTTACTTTATTATCTCTTTGCCTTAATCCTACATTCAATAGCAAGCTCTATAGTAATATTTACCCCTCCGGCCGTTTTCGCAATAATTATATCTACAAAAGTTCTAACTAATATTTCGTGGTAATGACAAGAAAACGAAGGGATATACATGTAATCGAAAAATGTCAACTACATGCACTCTTTAGAAAATGTACTCTGTCAATCTATCTACGGGTGGTCGAGGGGTAACTCTCTTCAAAGACTACACAATACCTCTGCCAAAACCCCGTGGATAGTGTTTTTGTTTGCTGATTGTTACCCCATGTATGTGGTATTTGATAAAACATTAGCCTCCTTTTTGGTTAAGTTGCAGTCGGGTAAAAATCATAGCTTTCATAAATTCCGCTTGCAACGTTGCGAGCGTGACCTTGCGTTATTGATTTCTAGTTTATAAAGAAGGTCATACGGCGATACGGGGCCCTCTTAGTTTGAGAAGCGTACATCAATGAAAGTTTGTACATAATATAAAGCAATGGCGTAGCTTTACTTCCCGTGTATTTTTTTTTCCTAAGATGCACAAATAAAAAAAAAAGACTAATACTTTACTACATCTAAAAATCCTAATATAAATATAATTTACAATAACCAAATCAATTCGCGCAATTCTAGACATTTCAGTGAAATTGCAGATGTGTCATATTTTGTATGGGCTTAACTTTGGTAATTACTGATCACCAAAAGTGACTACTAGTTTTGATTTACTTGTACAACATAAATCTACTTTACATTAAAGAAATATCTTGTAGCATCGAAAACTGTGATCTAATTACACTTTCCTAAACCATTTTGTTGTCACACATAAACAGTCTACCCACTACATAAGAAACCGAGTACAGTAAGTTGTGTACCTTTAACAAACCCTTATAAGTTAGGGTCGGTGGCACGTAACACCACAGCGAGCGAGGGACTAAGGTTGCGGTCACTAAACCAGCGGTGGTGAGTAGCAGTGGCGAGGCTGCGGAATGGAACCGGGTGGTGGTGTAGCAGCTACGTGACTTTTGTTTCTGTCGTTATCCCTCTGGTTTCGTGGCCGCAACCTAAACCTCTGCGTGTCGTAATGAAGTTAGACGCATGTAATTTACTCCCACCACTCGCTCCTTACTCGTTCCGAGTTCGTTAATCCTGAAGTTTGAGAAGATAATTAGGGGCGAAGCAATTTCCGGGAAAATAAGAGTTTCGGGTGTATTGCTCTTATAAGATGCTGTAAATAGAAAGACGAACACAAATGAGGTGAGTATGAATGGGTTTTTACGTGGATTTGATGCTGGTGGAAATCTTTCTCTTACGTCGGGCCTTTCAGATAGTCATAAGTAATAACATATTATACAAGCTGTTGTTTTGCATCCTCGTCAAATTCAAGGAGGCAACTATGCTAGTGATTCTCGACCCGTATCAATTATAAAATGGGTTGGTATTTTTTGTTTATTATTATTATTATTTATTATTTATTTACAGAAATCGCACGTTTTCCCACCTACAAACAATCGCAAACGTTTATTAGATAATTTCTTTTTTCCTGAACCACGCGAAGGGGGTTTTTCTGAAATACTCACAAACTTAAACAAAAAAAAAAGCAGCGTTTATTGATAATGAACTGGGTACTGTAATTTAAATTGATTATTTAAATTACGGAATTTTGACGAGGATGCAAAACAACACCATGTATTACAAAATACGTCCCCCATTACCAAACTTTATTTGTATGCTAGGTTTGGTAAGTTATAGTCCACTCAACCCACGCCTGTATTTATGACACAATTGACCTAGCCTCTACTTACGTACGGCTACTGCATACTGAGCTACTGGTTGTAAAACTGGTAATAAACTTAATCTACAAAAAGATAGAGTTGAAACTAGCGTGCATAAGATGGGAAATCTAGTATGAGTTCACGTTCTACGGTCCTCACATACATGAAACATAAAAAGAAACGTTTTTAATTTTCAAATATCGAATCACTGACAGCGGGCCTTAAAGGCCTACTTGACCTTACCTAAGAATCGCCACATTGACCTTCGAAGGGTACTTCGACCTTCACTAGGTCATCGATCCACCTTGTTCAGTCAAGGGCATAAATATATAAACATTAATTACAACAACGCACGATTTTCTCTTATTGTAACGTCAATAATATGCTATGCATATTCTTTTGGGAATTGTATGAATTTTTAAGTGAATTGGCATTGTACGAAAGACAAACTTTTGAGTTTTGCTTGGAGTGTAGATGTTTCTGTGTTGAAATTTACACAAATCGTTAATGCTGACAGACGTACGGCATTTTTAACAAAAGCAAATGTCATTTTGTCTCTAAATCAAAATACCGAGCCAATAAACTCAGGCAACAAACGAATGGACTTAGTTGTAAATAAATGTTGTACCTTATAGCTCATCAAATATTTATTACGACGCGCTGATTGAGAAAAGAAATCCGCAGCCCTCCCCCATTCCAGAGATCATTATCTTAGCCCAAGTGCTTTAGGGTATCGGGTGTGGTCATAAGCGGAGCAGAAGCGTGGTAAGAAAACGCTGTTTGAAACCAATTTTCAGGTGTCCTCGACAGTAATTCCTCAAATGGCTATTTTTGTTCTTAAATCTATTAAGCATTATTCTTTTAATCTTCAACACGCGGTTTGATGGGCACCAAATGGAAGGTTACCTCAAAAAACACTGTCATGGACCTCCTCTGTGCAGCTCCTGTTAGGGTACATCCCTGAGAAAATACAGCGGAAAACTTACATTAAGCCGCTAAAAGCAAGACTTTTATGTTCCTTGAAAAATTCATTTCATCTATATATATAAAAGAAAGTCGTGTTAGTTACTTCACTTATAACTCAAGAACGGCTGAACCGATTTAGCTGAAAATTGGCAGGGAGGTAGTTTAGAGCCAGGAGAAGGACATAGGATACGGTAGGGTAGGGTAGGTAGGTAGGATAGGGTAGGTAGGTAGGGTAGGGTAGGTAGGTAGGGCAGGGTAGGTAGGTAGGGTAGGTTAGGTAGGGTAGGTAGGTAGGGTAGGGTAGGTAGGTAGGGTAGGGTAGGTAGGTAGGTAGGGTAGGTAGGTAGGGTAGGGTAGGTAGGTGGGTAGGGTAGGTAGGTAGGGTAGGGTAGGTAGGTAGGGTAGGGTAGGTAGGTAGGGTAGGGTAGGGTAGGTAGGTAGGGTAGGGTAGGTAGGTAGGGTAGGTAGGTAGTAAGGGTAGGGTAGGGTAGGGTAGAGTAGGTAGGTAGGGTAGGGTAGAGTAGGTAGGTAGGTAGCGTCGGGTAGGGTAGGTAGGATAGGGTAGGTAGGTCGGATAGGGTAGGTGGGTAGTAAAAAGTGCATTGCAACGCATGCTGGGTACAGCTAGTTTCAAACATAAAATAAAATTTCACAAAAAGAACCACCGAAACATTTTCACTGCTCATCAAATTTTCTTGTAACTCTAAACTCCTGGTTAACCCACTCCGCTCCATAACATCGATTTACCAAACGTACGGTATCTCAAAAAGTAATCGAATAATGTAGGAGGGCAGCTAAGTATTTATGATGTTGGAAACGCTTTTTCCTGTAGTAAGTAACGGCCTATAAGGAGCGTCCGGGGAAATCACACGTGAAAGGGAATACGAACTTCAGGAATTTAGACTAAGTGATGAGTTGAAAGCGCGTTCGCGTTGTAATGGGTTGAAAAGACAGACTTTCTTGCTGATCGATCGGTAAGTTCTACATGAATGAATCATTTTACGAATCAATTTGAGTATCGGAAAGGAAAATTGATGCTATAATCGTCGTATCCGTTGATATGTAATCTTAATAACTGTAGTTATCCGTGTCATCATTGTCATTTAAATAATTAATGGCACGTGTATCGTTAGCTACCTAATTAATATGATATTACCAATTTGTCTTTATCGAGCAGTTTTTATCAACTCAAACTCAAATAATTTATTTCAATTAGACCGTTTCAGGCACTTTTGATGGTAAAAAATAAAAGGATTGAGATACAGTCCCAGTCACATGGCTTAATAACTTGTGAAAGTATTTCAGTTATCATTCCGTTCTGTATGGAGAAGAATGGGCAGGAAACTCCATGGACGAGGGTCCATATTTTAAATCAAATTTATGTTTACAATACAATACAATCCAAAGCTAGTAATCTTGAGTCTCATTAAAAGGTTTGACGAACTTGGGCCTCGAGAAATGTGTGATTAAATTGATGTTTACTGGTAGCAAAGACGAGACAAAGCGAACCACATGCTTTTTTGTTTTAGAGCCGAATTTTGGAGCGCCTTTTGAATAAAACACTGTAATCTCTTTGACTGGTAATGACTTTATACCGTGATTATTAATAAATTCTTATGCAATTTTATTGAGCGACATAATTATCTAAATAGCATAGTTGTCATAAAGTTACTTTGTAAGCACCGATATAACGCTTGTATCTCATAGCTTGGACAGAACGAGGGTGTCGGATGAAATTTGTGGTCACCCTCTTTCAATTAATCCGCAAGTCGAGTGGCGTCATATTGGACGAAATCGGTTTGTCAAGCAAATCACGCACCGAATTCGAATTGATTGCCTTTTTGGGGCAAAACGTAAATTTTCATCATCATTTGATTGACACCTTCCTGTGGCTGGATTAGTTTTATGCTAGAAAGAGAAAAAGTATTGCGTGCTATCTTTTTCCTTCCTGTCATTATTAATTGCTAAGCGGAAACTGGAGATACCTTACCCTACTCTTAATTGGGGATCAAATGACACGACGTAGCACGCTTGTATACTTACCTACCTTAAAATGATGAGTAGCCATGAATTAATAAAGCGTGCTAGCAAAATTATTTCCATGAAAATATTCCTGTCGTGGAAAGGTGCTCAATGCGCTTCAATGTACGTACTTCATTCTAAGTACCTACAAAGTAGTTTTACGAGTTAATACTTAGAATTTTATTTCTTACTTTTATTACCGTCTGAATGAAACCTTGAAACCCTAAGGTTATTAAAACTATAAAACATGAAATTCCAAGTACATGAAAGGAGAACTCAACAAAATATTCAAGTAGGCCGTGGGGAAAATAAGAATGTTGGAAATTCTTTGAAGTATTGTATCTCAATTTATTAAATTTGATCTATACTGAGCAGATGTCTGTTGTTTTATTCCTTTTTATGTTCTCAAAGGTTCAAAGGGCGACGTAAGAAATCCCTCAAGTTGATTTGCAGGTTACCTTTGTATTGTATATGTATGGGTTATAGGTTCGACACATATCTTGTAGAATATTAGTTTCACAAGTTCGTTGTCGATCGTTTTACTTATGTAGGTATATTTAGACGCTAAAATATTCACAATGGTTTTGTTTGTGTTTTATTTTTGATATATTATGGATATTATCATCATCTGCCCAGCCTTTTCCCAAACTATGTTGGGGTCGGCTTCCAGTCTAACCGGATGCAGGTTTAGCCCTTGGTAAGACTTGATGGATCATATGGATATTGGTAACAGATTAACCGAGTTTGTTTTTCATTTTGTTTTGACATTCCTCGCTCCAATATTTTAACATTCACTTTTCATGAAAAATAAACACAAAAACCTATATTTCTCAAAAGATTATAAACATTTATCTCCCATGATAAATGTGTTTGAAGAGAGGCGATATTTCATGTCGTTCGTATCTTTCGTTTTGAGCGGATCGCTCTTCGTTTTTGGCGAAAGGGTTAAAATCCTGTGTCTATTCAGGTGGTGATGTCGATCATGGCTCGAACTCTGACCCGTCGGCTATTCACTAACGCTGGCAGGTGAGGAGGAGATATCCATTCACGGGTAATGTGGCCAGGAGTTTGGTTACGAGTAACCTATTTTACTGTTGGTAATTATTTTGAAGTAGGTATCAATTTGAAGTGTGTAAACAATTTGAAGTAGGTAATCAATTTGCCATGTCTGTAGAATGCATCAAGACCGATGGGACAGAGTTGCCATGCAGTGGGTGCCAGAAAACGGACGTAGGCGCCGAGAGAGGCCTAGAAAACGCTGGCGAAACGACCAAGAGGCGTTCGTGAGAGATTAGCCGGAGAAAACCGTACGGAAAGAAGAGTAGAACGCTATGGGGCAGGCTTTTGCCCAGTAGTGGGATAATTATACGAAGAAGAAGAAAAAAAATGCAATATAACTGGGGAAATATTTGCACTTATAGGTTTACTTCTGCCCAAGCCTTCAGAGAAATTGAGGCGTGATGTTATGTAAGCTCGTAATGAAAACAAAAATTTTTCACAAGGCAGAATCTCTTGCAATTGGCAAGTACCAGTATATAACAAAAGCAATTTTTGTCATCAGATAGATACAGAAGCACTATTCTGTGTTTCTGATGTGTGTTTATGGTGTACCTAAAATTAAAATAACATAACATCACACCTGTAATCCCCGAAGGGTTAGGAAGAGGTGTACCTAATAGTACACGCAAAATTAAGTTTGGAATAAATAATGAAGTAACGTAACAATAAATTGTAAGACTACGTCAACATATTTAGAAATTAAATCAGCAGAAAAAAGTAACACCACACACACCTTCAAAATTTATCACAGTCTGCACATTCGTAGGTACGGAGAATAAAATAATGTCTTTGTCCCGCAACTAGCTCAATTAGGGAACACACTACCGGTGTCAGTACCCGCACAGGAGTAAGATGAATTGCCTCAATCCGCTACCGCGGGCGATCGCGATCGTCACCCGTGAATGTACACCTGCCTTATTCATATTCACTCACCTGCCTGTCTTTTCAATTGGAGTACCTACTTTCATTTGTGGAGAGGTTATCTGGATGAAAGGGGTGGATCAGTGTTCTTGGTACATTTTTGTAATATTTTATTCAACTTGCCGTGTGTTTGTTTGTTAGTTAGTGTGTATTGGTCAAATAAGAATAAATTCTTGCGGATAGGCTGAGCATTCTTCTTCTTGTCATATGACAAGAACTCTATACTGTACTAAACTATACTGTACTAATATTATAAAGCTGAAGAGTTTGTTTGTTTGTTTGCTTGAACGCGTTAATCTCAGAGTGTAATGGTCCGATTTTAAAAAATCCTTTCAGTTTTAGTTAGGTCATTTATCGAGGAAGGTTATAGGCTATATATCATCACGCTTAAACCAATAGGAGCGGAGCAGCAATGAAAAATGTTGCAAAAACGGGGAAAATGTGACGCAGCCGAAGTTGCGCGGGTCAGCTAGTCAAAATATATAAATAGTTTTGGCCCAGTAGATAGCCATGTTTATTGCAGTGTCGGAGGCGTTATTCAGATCGTAGAGAGTGCAGCTAAACGAACACTTAGGAGACTTCAGCAGATGAGGCCTAGTTTGATCCAGAGTATTAGTGTGGTAACA
The DNA here is from genome assembly GCA_963082945.1 of Cerastis leucographa. NCBI lineage: Eukaryota > Metazoa > Arthropoda > Insecta > Lepidoptera > Noctuidae > Cerastis > Cerastis leucographa. The sequence goes on from OY720382.1 coordinate 8,965,922, forward strand.
TAACTAAGTAGAAATATACAAGGTGTTGTTTTGCATCCTCGTCAAAATTCAGGAGGTTGTCACAAAAGACATAAATAATCAATTTAAATTACCTTACCTAGTTAATAATTGTTAAACGCTGATTTTTTTGGTTGTTTAAGTTTGTCAGTTTATCAGAATAACCCCCTTAACGTAGTTTAGGGAATAAAAAATTATCGAATAAACGTTTGAGATTGATTGTATGTGTGAAAGCGCGGTTGTAGGGCGAGAATCAGACGGGCTGCGTTTAATACACGGGTAGTTCACATTTACCGATTCCCGTAAATAAGAAAAAAAACTAAAAATTACCTACGCGTTTTATTATTGATTCGGGACGAGAATCATTAGCGTAGTTATCTCCTTGAATTTGACGAGGATGCAAAACAACACCTTGTATATGTGTGGATGATTGTAATTAGCAAATGTCATTAATTATGCATGATACTTGTGATTGTTATTAGTCTGTAAGCTTTCTTTAAAGCGAAATTAAAAAAAAAAAAAAAAAACATTTTAAATTGGAAACGATTTGGGATATTGATATAATTTACTCGTATGACTTTATGACTTATTAATACTGTCTCGTTGGCCAAGTGGTCGCAAGCGCGACTGCTGACCGAGGGGTCCTAGGTTCGATTTCCGTTCGGACATGTCATTGCGTTTTTCCATGAGGAATTTCTTGGTAGTAGCCGCGGAGTCTAAACCTGTGCCCGGTTGATGACAATAGGCTTGACTCCTATTACAAGGGACTTTGAAATACCTAACTAAATGTGGGTGTACTATTAGAACCAGCTCTGCCTAACCTAGGCCGGATAGTTTATACAAAGACTATGACCAAACCAGGCACATGGTGGGATCATCGACACGCAAATTGCTACCATAAATTCTGCACTTGATTTTAAAAAAGAAAAAAACTACTAATTTATTCAGAAGCAATCAATAACTAAACTATCAAAACGTATGAAACAGCAGATTTTTTAAAAAATAACTTCAATAACACACGAGATCAAATGATCTTTCAGTAAAGTCATTACTTTACAGAAAAATCATTTCATTAACTACAGAGATTCACAGGTACAGCTTAATATAAATAACATCGGTTCTTTTTACATATTGGTATTTTGTCCCGATATTTGTACACTCACGAAGTAATGAAAATGTACATAAAATTGACTAAATGAATACTCATCAAATTGAAAGTAAAAAGAGATCCGGACCGGTAAAAATATGTAAATATCAACAATACTGAATTTCAATGTTTAAAATAAAATTGTCATGTACTACGCATTGATTCAGTTTTAATAAAAACATGAAAGAGCAAACATCGAATATATTAACGAAATACTCGTAGCATCTGCTTTAACAACAAAATTGGTTCATCATTTTGTACAAATTAATACCTGGGACATCCTTTTAAACAAATAAGGAAACTTCGACTGTTAAATATCTAATGACTGTTCTCGAATTTTAACTTTTTTAAAAGCTCGTAGCGTTAGGCTACGTTGTTAGCTACGGGAATGCTACGACGTATGACGTCAGAGCTACGCCAGCTAGCAGTCAGCTATGAACGATCATAATATTTACGCTTCATTTCGAATCGGGCACATTAATATTATCACAACCTTAACGGTGTAATTCATGCATTTCATTAATGATTCTGCCAATGTAAAATATTAAACGTTTCTTTAACATTTGTAATCCTTCTTCGTAATTTTGATGTTGATAGTAAGTTTTTATTTGGCTATTTTTACATCACCACTTCCACGGCATCATCGGTGGCAGCACAATGGTCATTTTGATCGCTTCTATCTTTATTTCCCATTTTCATGTCCATCAGCCTTGTTCTCAGTATTTACCCTCTTTCTAGCTACTTCATCTTTCTCACTATCTTTCACGCTAACGGCAAGTATATCCTTCCACGTACCTATTAGGTATCTTTTCTCCACATACGTACACCGAGCTACTGTTTCATCTTAACACGAACGATAGCTTTTGTGGTGTTACAGGGAAGATGAATCGCTTTCATTCAGCTCGCTGAATCGTAAGCTCCGAACGGATCGTTCATCACTTACGAAGAATTGAATACGTCATCTGAATTACCATACTGTTTTATACGTAGTGAGAACACGTGTTCTGTTACACGTGCCAGACTGTTAGCAAGCGCTCTATTGTATCTGGTGCCTCGTGTAGACTTTTACTCTATAGATATATTATAAAAGATTCAAAGAGTACTTTGTTATGAGTATTAAAATAGAATTGGTGAGCTATTTGAGGTGGTTTATAAGTCTGAACTATTGAAATGATTTTGTTTGGTGGTAAGTATCACGAAGTAGTTTTTGTGATATTATTTATGCTTTATTTCATTGTTAATTCTATACACTTTAAATCATCATCATCAGCCCATAATGTTCCCACTGCTGAGACACAGGCCTCCTCTCAATGAGAGGGAGTGGGCTTTGATCAATCACGCGGGCAGTGCGGGTTGGTAGATGTCACATGTCTTCAAATTTTTGGTTCTAGGACATGCCTGTTTCCTCACGATGCTTTCCTTCACCGTTTTGAGAGAAAAAAAATGATTAAATATTTCTGATAATAACTTTTAAAAATATTAAAAAAGTGGTCTGTTGGTGTCGGGAGTAGGGTCGAAATTACCGGGTGGTTAGGGATGTAGAGACAGGCACCTCCTCAAAATGCGGGCCGTATCGAGGAGTACTGCTTTTTGTATCAGGCTCTTGATCTAACCGACAAGTGAGACCCTCGACAAGGGTTCGTTTTTTCGGAACAATAATTAAATATTAATGGTTGAGTGGAAATTTCTCTTGGAAAATTGTGTTATCAACACCAACAGTCAGTTCAATAGTACACAGACTATACTGGTACAAACATACAAACATCGAGTTATTAACCCTTTTTAGGGTTCCGTAGCCGAATGGCAAAAAACGGAACCCTTATAGATTGATCATGTCTGTCTGTCTGTCTGTCCGTCCGTATGTCACAGCCACTTTATTCCGAAACTATTAGGACTACACAGCTGAAACTTGGTAGGTAGATGTATTCTGTGAACCGCTTTATGATTTTTATACAAAAAAAAAATATAGATATAAGGATATCCCCCCATACATGGAACTGAAACTAAAACAAAAAAAAACTATCAAACCTATACGTGTGGGGTGTCTATAGATAGGTCTTTAAAAATGACATTGAGGTTCCTAAAACCATTTTTTTTCAAAGTCAATCTTTTGAAAGATAGACACTTCCAAAGTAGTGAAACGTGTATCCCCCCCCCCTCTAATTTCTAAAGTAAGAGGAGAAAAATTCTGAAAAAAATATGGGGATGTAAAACGTAAAAAAAACTTTCAACAAAAATTGGTTTGAATAAGATTTGATTTGTAGTTTTTGAGATATGGGACTTTTCACTAAACTGCAGCAGTAACTTTGGTTTTCATTAACTTACTATGAAAAACAAATTTAGTTATGCGGTTGAGTGAAGGTTTAGTAATGAATGACCGTTGAAAACATTGTTATCAATTGTTTGGGGCTATAGAACCCTGTGTGCGAGTAAGACTCACACTTGGCCCGTTTTTTATTTAGTTTCCAAGCATATAAAAAATATTGTGATTAAAGTAGATCAAACATATTGCAGACATGATAGCGCGTTTATTATAAAACAAAAAAGTTACTATTTTTCGTAACGAGTTTCATGTGGCACACATGTGTGCCGTCAAAGCATAATTATATGCCTTTTGTTCTTAAAAAAAAGCTTTTTTCCCAGCTGTGTAGAATCAGATAATAGAGTTTTATTATTAAGTGTAGGTACGTGTAATAACGGTTCCATGAATTTCTTTACAGAATTTGAGTGGATTGGATTTACATTTTTTTTTTAATGCTATTGCTGAAATAGAATTAGTCTCATGTGTTCTGTTGTATCGGAGTTGATTATTTTATTAATATTTATTTGCGAACTTGATAACAAATTTTAAATTAATTACAATAAAAAAAAGAATTATTATTACATTGGACATCATTTTCCTGCCTTTATCGTAATTTATTAGGGGTCGAAACAGAATGTTTTTTACTTCCATACTTCTCTATAATTATTAAAGTGAAACTTTTATTACATCGTCTCAAACTTTTTCGTCTGTGTGTTGCATGTCGCGTGACGGTCGGCCGCGGAGTAGGGATAAAGTGAAAGGCGCTCCCAAAATTTTTAGTTAAATGTCTATAGTGTGAAAAAAGTTTCATTTTTACCGTGGTTTCATAAAACCACACAATCCTTTTTTTTATACCGTGCGAATAAAAGAGAAAGGCACTAGTCCGATTGTCGACTTTCGAGCCACTGACTACCTATACAACAACTGTCAAAAATCTACAAATGTCAGCCGGGACTAATGGCTTATCGTAAATTCTGGGGCATAGAGATTAGGTAGATAATTAGGTTACTGACCCGTGGAACACCAAAGTGGTTCACCTAGGGTTACCCATCCACGGACCAACCTCGGCAAGCACGGCTTAATCTTAAAGATCGACCCGTGCGGCTGATATTATTTAGCCACGAGCTCCTCCTCAAAAAAGGGAAAGTTGTTTCTTATCATGAGTATAATCTCGTGTTTAAGTATCAGTCACTAATTACCAGTCTCCCTGTGTAACGTATGTTGCGTTCTTCTTTATATTGTGGGTAAACTTTTTTTAAATCTTCAATTAATTAAAGTTATGTGTGAATGACTGAACACTAGACAGTGGTGTACTTAGTTCAGAGATCTTACGCCACTTTTTCTTCCCAGCCAAACCGACAGGAGTGGGCATTTGGAGCATTATTGTGTCATTTTAACGTTAAAAATTGTTTATTTCTCAGCTTAATTTGGATAAATTATTGTTCACCGTGATCATAATTATGCAACTTAGTAAATAGTGCACGCAGAGAAAAAGGCAAGACCTTTGCCTCTGTATGCACTATTACTACATCTTGTACTTATAAAGAGTGTAAAACACCTCTTAACGAAGCCTAAAGGCACTGGTTCTCCCTGTCATTGCGATCATTTTTTTGTTCTACACCATACTTGGGAACCTTCTAGTTACGAAGATATTAGGGGTCAAAGTTCCGACTTTTTGACAAGTATTTTTTTAAATACAAGTTTTTAGTGTAAGATTTGTACTTTAAACATCTCCACGACCCCCGTACTATTCAATCCGTCCATCAGCACAATGTTTTGAGTGCGTAACATTGAGTTCTACCAGAAAACATGATTTTACACCCCCCTAAAAAAAGTCGTTTCCCAGCCATAATTTTTGCGTAAAGTTACTTAGTTTCATGTACAGAATGCTTGGTTGACTGCTTCGTGATGAGGTGATTTACACGGTGTATAGTACTTGTTTTGCTACTACGCCCCATTGCTACCAAGTGCATTATAATATTCCTATCAGTGTCCCATTACGTGAGGAGGGCGCAACAATTTTTTTTCTTCCATTCTCTTCTGTTTACCGCCACGCTATCATTTACTCTGATTTTTTTCATTTCATTCCTCACACAATCCACTCATCGTTTCCTTGGTTACATTCCTACCATGTGCATTGCAGCTTAAGCTGTTTTTAAATCCAACAGGGTCAGCCAGATCAAAGTTCAACTAGTGACGTTCCACGTAATAATTTCATGTTGAATGTTAATCGCCTCTACGGGTTTCAAATATCTATGTACCAGAGTTTTTTTCTACATTTCCTACAATTTCCACACAGAAAATCGTTTTATGGTCGAGTGCCTTGCCTTGGTTTGATCTTGAAGTCAAGTGCTAATGTTATTTTTAATATTATAGTAATGCGGGGCCAATTTCATCAGTTAAACGGTTTGACAACCGTTTTTGCGTTTAAAAAATAAAACATGTACTCTTCTTCTTCAAAGACTCTTCTAAAGTACTCATCTTTACAGCGGTCGAGAGCTGGCATAGTCAATATTTCTAAGCAATTATGACTGCTCTCGGACGCGATAAAATCCTCTCTTAGTTGGGCTCGGCTATTTTCGTCTTATTTCAATCGGGTTTCAAAATCTGTATACTGACTAAATACATATCTTGTTCCCGATAAATACCTGTTGGAAATGCAAATAGTAGTCCCGATGCTGAAATCAAAGCCTTTGTTTGTGAGTGCTAGTCTGAAACGTGTTCTGTACCCGGCGTTATTGCTGAGTTCTGTATATCTTTTGATAGATTTAGGTGGATCTTTGTGATATATGAGCATTGCTTTATTCATGTGAATTTAAAACAAGGTTTTCCTAGAATCCTGACTTGCTCAAACTATTAGCCAAAGTCGGGAGACGAAATTATTGTTTCAGGGATTCAAGAAAATCTATATATATAAAAGAAAGTCGTGTTAGTTACTTCACTTATAACTCAAGAACGGCTGAACCGATTTAGCTGAAAATTGGCAGGGAGGTAGTTTAGAGCCAGGAGAAGGACATAGGATACGGTAGGGTAGGGTAGGGTAGGTAGGTAGGATAGGGTAGGTAGGTAGGGTAGGGTAGGTAGGTAGGGTAGGGTAGGTAGGTAGGGTAGGGTAGGTAGGTAGGGTAGGGTAGGTTAGGTAGGGTAGGGTAGGTAGGTAGGGTAGGGTAGGTAGGTAGGGTAGGTAGGTAGGTAGGGTAGGTAGGTAGGGTAGGGTAGGTAGGTAGGTAGGGTAGGGTAGGTAGGTAGGGTAGGGTAGGTAGGTAGGGTAGGTAGGTAGGGTAGGGTAGGGTAGGTAGGTAGGGTAGGGTAGGTAGGTAGGGTAGGTAGGTAGTAAGGGTAGGGTAGGGTAGGGTAGAGTAGGTAGGTAGGGTAGGGTAGAGTAGGTAGGTAGGTAGGTAGGGTAGGGTAGAGTAGGTAGGTAGGTAGCGTCGGGTAGGGTAGGTAGGATAGGGTAGGTAGGTCGGATAGGGTAGGTGGGTAGTAAAAAGTGCATTGCAACGCATGCTGGGTACAGCTAGTAGAATATAATTTTGACAGTGTTGAAATGAATAAGACTCTTATTGCGGTGGTCCAAATATCAATATCATCTAATTGGTATATATTTCCTCTGCCCTTTGTATGTAGGTACTTTTACGTACAACGATATCTAATCAGGTTGCTGAAAAATATCAAATAATCATGAAAAATATCAAATAAATATCATGAAATCATCATGAAAAATATCAAATATTACGTCATAAGGCCTTGTTCACGTGCGTTGCTTGAAGCAAAACGCGCGTGGACTTTTCCGGTCGCTCCAAAAATCGCATCGTGGTGATTCAACTTCAACTTCTTTCAATTGTTTATCCGCAATTTCTGCCTTCCTCATCATGCGTAGTAAGCGAAACTGAGCAAGACATATTAAAATGATGTGGTAAAAATATTGATACATTTAGCAGAATGCTAATAAATGACCTGGGTGAGTCAAACAATAATTTATCTCTATTAACGTAAAATATATCCTGTCGTCACTAACAGACGCTTATTTAATGCACCACAATTAAATTAATCAAAGTACCATTGTGTTATTTACTGTGGTTTTAAATGAAAAATATTCTATTAGCACAAAAGCCTGTATTTGGATCACGTATCCAGAATAGAAACACCACAAACAACCGCAATGTATTATCAGCAATAATTCAGGCGTTGTAACAGTTCAGTAATTCAAGCACGTTGAAATAAATGTGATATTAATTATAACTGGTATCGTGGAAAACCACAAACACGTCGATTAAATTAATTGCGTGGATGTAGTTTGTTGGGTTGTAGTATTACATAACGTTGTGTTAGTCGCCTCAAGCCGAGCTTTAGTAGGATGCACAGGCGTTTCACTAAAGCTCGGGTGCACCTCTGCCTAACCCTACGGGGATGGTGGTGATGGTGGTGATGGTACGGGGATGGTGAACTGGTGTAAAAGTGGGTGTACTATTAGGGACGTATCCCCGTTCGGATACGGGGTTACGTCCCTAATAGTACACCCACTTTTTCTCCAGTTATGTTTAACTCCCATGTAATAGAGGGCGATGCGAGGGGAGCTCGTGGCTAAATGATCAGCCGCACGGGTCGATCTTTAAGGTTAAGCCGTGCTAGCTAAGGTTGGTCCGTGGATGGGTGATCATAGTTACATACCGAGTTTCCTCCGCGCCACGGAAAGCACGTTAAGCCGTTGGTCCCGGGTGTCATTTGTTGATCTTTGACGGTCGTTATGAGTAGTTAGAAGCCAAAAGTCTGACATCCAGTCTTACCAAGGAGTATCGTATTACCCAGTTACTGGGTTGTGGAGGTCAGATAGGTAGTCGCTTCACGTAAAATACTGGTACTCAGCTGCATCTGGTTAGACTGGAAGTGGACCCCAAGATAGTTTAGGAAAAAGACTAGGCAGATGATGTAATAGGGGGCAAGCCTATTGCCATGAACTGGGCACGAATCCAGACTCCTTGACTGGTACTAAAAAATTCGTGGAAATACCCAAATAGCACTTTGCCCGACCCGGGAATCGAACGTAAGACTTCCCAGACCTGTCGCGCTTGCGAACACTCGACTAACAGTGCATTAATTTTACAAGTTTAATTTTGTTAAGTAGATATCGCTTTAAACGCGTTATAAAGTACAAAATACACTGTATGTAAGGTTGAGCGATCCATCAATCATGTTGCATTGTGTCGCTTTGGACTCAGTCGTGTGAAAACAAGCCTTATCATGACTCCTCTTTATAAATGAGTTTTGTGTTTTGGAGTCAAAAATACAGTTTATAAAGAATATTTACAGAAGGGAAGAGTTCACTATTGGTGTAAAATTACTTATTTTTGCGCATTGTTTTTCGTAATTTTACATTAAAGTAGAATGGTTGTGTTAGAGCCAACAAGAAGTGTTTTACCTCCTTATACAGGGTGAAATTGAACAGATGCGACAAATTTAAATATACAATAATACGTGTTGTCAACAAAATTTAGAACATATCAAATGTAAAATTAAAAAAGAATATAACAGTGTTACGAAAAACGTTAAAATAATTAAAGTATCAAAGAATTTCGCGTACTACCGTTTTCGCGTAGTGGGCACGATTTAGGTATACATTCTCGCTATGAATGAATCGCGCCGCCCCCGTCCGCCCGGCCGCCCGCGCATCTCTTTCCCGCGCGCACGATTAATAAAAATTTTGTGAAACCAAATTTTCCTTCATACTTTTGTCGGCTGAGGACGATCAAAAATACAATAAAAGTAAATAGTAAAACAATGTTTTAGTAAGAGGTATAACCTGAATAATGTTTGTTACAACAACAAATCAATTATTGTATTTTTGGCGTATTTAAAAAGTTGGAATCACAGTATTTACAATAATTATTAAGTATTTACACTAAATCAAATCAGTACACTTACGTGTATTTTAATAATTGTTCAAAATGTCCACCTCAGTTTTGTAAACACAATTGAGCACGGGCGCCGCAAATTGTCCTTAAGTTTTATTAATCAAAGTTTGTGATTTTACAGTTTCGAATGCACTCCTGATTTTTTTGTTTTTTAGCTCGTCTGTCCAGCATGTTTTGAGTGATTCTTAGAATTCTTCCCAATGAAGGGACATTAGGATATTTTAGCCGAAATCTTCGCTGCGTTTCACGTAGATTTCTTACGGTGTTGTACCACACGACAATATCAAGATACTGTACGTTTGTTAACGGTTCACAACTATTTCGTCTCGTCCTAGGCATTGTTATGACAAACACAAGACAAAAATACAAATTATTCGCAATACGTAAAGTAGGATTTGCGGAATGCGCGCGCGACCGTGACCTACAAACGTTTTAGGACGACTAATGAACTAAGTAAGGGTGGGCGGCGGGGCGGTCGCCGGGAAGGAATGTCAGCGCTGGCGCTCATGCGAGGTTTGGCAACGTCGCGCGATACTTACACTAGAAAATAGGCAAAATTAGGTAAATGACCGCTATCAACGGCAACGGGATTATTGTGCACTGCGATGAGTAGGACGAGATTTTTTGATACTTTAATTTTTCTTATTTATTTTGCATATTAATTTATTTTGCTGGAGTACCGATAATTCGTACTTAAATAAAGATAATAACATCAATCAACCATTTTAAAGCGATAATCACGTATTTTTTTTAACGATTTAGATTGTAGAAAAAACAGTTTATAATTACTATGTTACTGTAACTGAAGCTCCCATTTCTTTTTGTCGCATTTATTCAAAGTCAGCCTGTATAGTTTTATTTTATTATTCATCTAATTTATTTACATATTTTAAAATTCCTTAAAAAAAAAAACTGAAAAAAAATATAGTCCGCCGGTGCAGTCTCGGGAGTGTACGTTTTTTTTATTCTTCATTTAAATACCTACTTCAATATCTTCAACGTACCCTATGATATCTTATTTTGTTTTCATCTCTGTTCAGCTTGTTATTTAGTATAAGGAAAAAATTATACCTTATAATATTGATTTCATGCCGAAACCAGAAGTACATATTCCATCTAGTCGTACTTTCGTAATCTACTCTATTAATATATGCTACTATCAGTAAGCAAGGTAGTCAATTGAGCTATACCATAACATACCTAATCGTATAGTAACTGTAACGGTATACGATACAAATTCATATTAGCTATCGGACATTCAATATTCACAGTATAACAGGCATCGAGTGCTGACGGCCAGACACATCCATCAAACGTGAGCTGCGAAAGGCAAGCGGTTCTATTTCATGACGTCAGTATTCAATAACGGTCACCCAACCCTTAGGAAGAAACCATAAACCTGCGTTATCATAAGAGAATCTATTACGGTATAATATGTGGCAATTTCAAAACCGTTTAAAATTCAACTACTGAGTAAAAGTACATGTATTATGATGGTGTTAGGTAAAGTTTCCTTGGAAAATACGATCTAGGGGTTCATTTCATATTCAAGAGTTTGAATGATTCATCATCTGCCTAGCTTTTTGCCAAACTTTCTTGGGGTCGGCTTCCAGTCTAACTGGATGCAGCTGAGTACCAGTATTTTACATGAAGCGACTGTTTATCTGACCTCCACAACCCAGTTAATACGATACCCCTTGGTAAGACTAGATGTAAGACTTTTGGCTTCTGACTGTTCGTAACGACTGTCAAAGATCTACAAATGACAGCCGGGACCAACGGTTTTACGTGCTTTCCGAGGCACGGAGGAAACTCGGTATGTAATTATGGTCAACCATTCACGGACTAACCTCGGCAAGCACGGCTTAACCTTAAAGATCGACCCGTGCGCTGTTATTATTTAGTCACGAAATCCCAAGGGTTTGAATGATTCTAGGTGTAAAAATCGTTTATATGATAGCTATAATTCTTGTATAATTACATACATAAACAGAAATTACAGGACACCATCCAAACCTACAATCCAAACATAAACCTTTCGCCTCGTCCACGTACGACGCATGCACGACGGTCGCGAGTACACCTGGCCTTCCTGAAGATTCTGATTAATAAATATTACTTAAATTAATACATCACCTCTTTGTTCTTATCTCATTGGTCCAGTGGTAGCAAGCGCAACTGCTGAGCATGAGGTCCTCGGTTCGATTCTTAGGTCGGGCAAAGTGTTATTGGGTTTTTCATCAGAAGTTTCTCAGTAGCAGCCACGGAGTTTGGATTTGTGCCCGGTTGATGGCAACTGGCTCACCCTCTATTACATGGGACTTCAAATAAAGGGTACACCTCTGCCTGACCCTTCGGGGATTGCAGGAGTGATGTTATTTTATAATTATACTAGCTATGCCCGCGACTTCGTCCGCGTGGAATAAGATTTTTTCTAAAACAGAAGTAGCCTTAGTTACTCCTTATTACATCAGCTATCTGCCAGTGAATGTCCCGTCAAAATCGGTTTAGCCGTTCTAGAGATTAGCCGGAACAAACAGACAGACAGACGGACAGACAGACAAAAATTTTCAAAATGTAATTTTAGTGTATTTACCGTATATACATTCATATGCATATAGTAAAAGGCGGTTATTTTAATATTACAAACAGACACTTAAATTTTATTTTCAACACACTTGCTCATAAAGTGTCTTTATGGTCACCACAATTAGGCACAGAATGACACCCATAATCAAACTGTGACTTTTTCATTGCTATAACTCACTAGTGAGTTATAGTATTTTTTTTTTTATTGGTTGAGGTGCTTTGTTCTTAAAAAAGTTTTTATTCAAAAAAAAAAGATCGTGTTCAATCTATTGCTTGCTCATTTCATGCAACTTCTTATTTAAATAGATAATTTTAACTCGTTCGTGTTTAATAAATAAAACTTTCACTCAAATATAACTTTTGTTTTCTCTGTAATAAAAGAAAACTTTAAATTCCCCATTTTGTACGTGGCAGAATAAGCGCAAACCCTATGCGCGGAAAATAAAAAAAAACCTCATCCCTTTAGTTTGTGGCTGATCGCAATGCGCGCGCATAGGAAAACTGATTAATTTTTCCCACCATAGCGAATCATTTTTCAAAACTCGTTTTCACTGTTGAAATTATAGTTATTTATTAATTTAAATGTCTACAAGTAGGTACTAGTTACGAAGAAAATGATTTATGTTGTTCACCGCCCGATATAAAATAAACCCGATATGTGAAGCCCTTAACGTTATGGAAAGTTTACTACCTGAAAACTCCAAGGAAAAATATCTATTATCTACTAAATAAAATGAGTTTTTATTGTTATTTTATTCAAAAGTGTGTTGAAAAACGTCGTATGATACACGTGTGTATTGGTGATTACCGTCCTCGGCTCTCTTAAGACCCTCACCTAACGGCTCGGGTCTCAATGGCGCCTCAGCGGTAATCACCAACATTACACATTAGTACCATAATGTACTATTATTTGTATAGATTATTTAAAGACTTTTGTGTAAGTGACTGTGAGTTAAATATAACTTCTAGCTTATTAACAGGTTTTATCTAGTTTAGAGACACAGGTAGAAACTAGGACAAAATATGTGTGTACAATGTTTTTTCTACCTTTCTTAGTGTATTGTACTCCAGGGAACTATACGTTTGGTTGGTATAAAAATTGCAATAATGCATACCCAGTGACAGTGAGAAATGGCTAGCTAGAAATTGTTGTCCTGTGAATACCTTTATACTACACTTTGCCCTGGAGACTTATACGTGTTGTATAAAATGATACATAGCCGCCATAAAACACCACTTTTCGGCAAGAATGACAAAATTGTAGTAAAGAACAAGAAAACGTAATAAAATATGTCGTATTGTGAGGATTTATTCTAATAGACTCGGTCATCATGTGGGCAGAAAATGATTTCTTGCAATGAAAACACACACTACACATGATACACTGCTTTTATCGAAATAACAAATTACTTGAAATTACAATCCAACACAATAACATTAGGCACCATGAATCGGGGTACAGTTCCGGGACGTCTTGACTCCGCTGTCATCAGACAATCAACCGTCGTCCTTTCTGTGTGCTTTAAATATCACGACTCTGTAGGAGCGCGCTTTAGGTGTGGGTACTGGGAAGTAGGTCGCGTGATGCCACCTTTTGCGCGCTTGCCAATTCATTTTCTGTCCGTACTAATGACCGAATCCGACTAATACATTATGACATTAGTGTCATAATGTATAATAATTATATGTATATATTATATGTGTCATAATTAGTGTAGTAATTACATGACTTAAAGTAATAAGTTAAACAATTTTATGCAATAGACAAGAACATAAACGAAGTAAGAAAGTAAAATATATAGCAAAGCTAAAAATTCTAACTTTTGTTAGTTCTAACTTCAAGAAATTACTAAACTACGTACTAAAAATCGTGTCTTACTCAAGTAATCTCTTTGACTTGTTTGCTCACCTTGACGTAAGTTACAATTGAACTGACGGTTAAGGTACCTGGTTGTTGGTATAGCGTAGCGTAGACTATGAGTCTTTATGTTATCAGCTACCAGATAGTAAATAATCCTACTCTTCTTTTCTATAAAAATACTTAAGCACTACCAGTATGTAGGTAATACTACTTTGAATACCAAAGTCTAGTCAAATCTTACCCCCAAATAACGAACCCCAAATGAACAGAATTCATTTTTTCATCCACTCACAAACAAAAATAATGGAAGAAACGAAAATCTGAATTATCCATCATACTCTTAGTCCATAAATAAAATGTACAAGAAAAATATTACATGCTTTTGCTTTCTCTATCAAAACAGCAATGAGGATTTATACGATACCAAGCGGTTTGATTTGAATAAACATGTTTCTAACAAATGTCGCCGATATATTTTGCTTATTTGAATTCGGAATCAGCTAATGCTTATTCCGTGTTCGTATAATATCTGTGGATCTAATATGAATAACCAGACGACAATGTGGATATTAAATTTCAATTGCTTCAATATTGTAGAAGTTTGTTGGCAATTTTGTAATGAAGGCACTTTGTTGTCGTGTTCTTGGAGTTTCAGAACTTCTGACTACTTTTATGAAGATACTGGTGGTATATCGAGTTTTAGGAATGTTGTTGTTGTCATAAATAACAAGTATAAACGACCTCTTTATGGTAGCCGCGGTGGGAATTGAAATTTGAACCTTTGCGTCGACCGTTAAGTAAACGTTCATGCCTGTCATAATGAAAAAAAAAACAGTACAATTTTCTTTTCATGCTGAAAAGCTCATGTTTTCCGCATTAAAGTAAGGAATTCATATTAAAGTTTGCGTGATCTGTGATTATTAGATAAATTACATGAACGTTGTGCATGTTTATCAAGAAGGCAGTAAGTATGACTAAAGGTGAACAGCTGTATCTCAAGCTGGATAAGACCAAAGTAGCTTGGATGTACAGTTTCCTTCCCGCTAGCGAGCATTCTGATAATTGCAGCCCATTTGAATATTTACTCTAGGCTGCCCCCAAAGGTGTGGAGGCATTATTTTTCGCACAGTTACCCTATTATCCAAACATTTGAAAATCAAATGGGTAATATACTTTTATATAAAATCTTCAACTATGTTTCAACAATCCTATTATACGCTGTTTGCCTTTTTTGATTCTTTCCCAAAGGAGACGATCCAGATTTTTGTTTCATGAAAGTATAACAAATATTCGTGTTTCTATTAGGACTGCTTGTTCAGAGGCATCAATAATTGATTAGTTTGAGCTCTGCTAACAAGCATGTTGTGATACCTTAATATGTAATTAGAGCCAAGTATTATTAATTGACCTCTTGGCTCTACTTGATTCCCACTTTAAACTGCACCTAGTATACCTAATTATGTAGAATCATTAGGTATTATCTCTTTAGAATCACTAACGGGGAAGGTTTATACAAAAAACAACAGATCCCTACGATTTTGGTAAATAAAGAGACGAGATTTGTACTTTGGTAAGATAATTCACCAACTTTGTGAGATTAATAATTTGAAATAAAATAATGCATTAAAAACTAATTGAACATTTTTTTAGCGATCTGGTTTTTGCTTGCTTTATGGTAGGACATTATCTTACGGGGACGTTTCAAATAGCCCATGACACTAGTGTCAAACTAACTAGTGTCTGGAAAGTTCACCATCCCCTAGAGGACCACCATCCCCTAGGGGAGCTTCCAAGCTTCCTGGAGTTAGTGAAAGAATTGTCACTAATTAACACGGTGGTACTTCTGAAGGTTACTGAATTCTGAACGTTCTGAATATTAATCCCCTTTTATTATTTTTATAGATACACACAAACGTACATCGAGCATGTAATCCCCGAGGCTAAGTAGGATACATCTAATAGAACAACCCCATTTCACCACTTTTGTTTAAAGTCATCTAATAGCGAGCCGGCGAGCCTGTTGTATGGATATATTTTCATGTTAAATATTTGTTCAAAAGCAATAAAAACGTCTATTGCTTTTAAACAAATATTTAACATGAAAATTTGCTTGTTTTGAATAGGTATACGAGCATACATATTTTCGCGCCCAATTATTAGCACACCTTAATTTGCCACATCAAAGATGTTCTCAGCCCTGATCAGAGAACAAGATGCTCATTGTTATGTTTTATAACAAAAGCAAAAATAGCACAAGGTAAAATAAATGAAGATAATGATACTTTCATGCTAATTCACGTCGACGTAGGCGTAACTTGAGAAACTTCGAGTTGTAAACAAGACGTGGGTTCGTTTGTTCCAGTAATGACGTAATGAGATGTTACGTGGTGTAGGTTTTAACGTCCTGTATCCTTAGTAATTGGCTAGGTAAAAGTGATGAAAAATATTTTCTTTCCGTTGGAAGTGATTTTCGAAGAAAAGCTAAGAATTCTAACTTTTGCAGTGATATTTACTTAAGTAAACACTTGACTTGTTCATAGATACGGCTGTTAATAAAAAATGGTATGTCTAGTGTCATAGGCCCGGTTGTTCGGTAGCATTCGTGTGTCAAAATTGAAAATATTAGATATCAAAATTTTTGTATGAAAATATTCCCAATGTCCGCTCTATATAGTCTTTTAAATCTCTTTGTTTTTGAGGAAACTGTGGCTTTTACACTTTGAAATACAAGTCAGAGCTTTTCGCCGTTTCTTAAAAGGCTGTGACAAAATTTAGACGAACACCATACTTTTTTTTCTGAACACCACAGTGAAGTCGCGAACTTAAGATAGTGGGTTCAGTTCTGAAATAATAAATCATGGCACCATCTCCAAAAACGTGACATTAAAATATGAACAAAAAGACTTACTTGAGTGACAAATGTATTGTTCTCAAGAATCTTATACAGTGCATTCGATTCTAAGAGAATGCTGTATGACGAAAGTAGTCCCAATTAGTACCTAAATGCTGAACTTAATGGAGTATTCGCAAGTCACAGCTGGAGAGGGAGACGACATTTTCTATTAAATTTTAGTACAAGGAATTCCGTGTACAATGACCAAGTACTTTAGTGTCTTAAGACGTTACTTAATGATGTTACTTTAGGACTTGGGACTTGGACTCTCATGGCTAAATAATAACAGCCACTCGGAACGATCTTCACGTTAAGCCGCGCTTGGCTAGGTAGGTCTGTGGGTGGGTGACTACCCATACTACCCATATTAATTACTGTTATTATTATAACTAAACTTGAATTTCCGCGAAGCCACATGCGTATACCAGTTACCAAGAAAAGCGGGCCAAGTGCGAGTCCATAGCCCCAAACAATATAACAACAATAATTTGAACGGTCATTCATTAGTAAACTTCCGCTCAACCGCAAAACTAAATTTGTTTTTCATAGTAAGTTTATGAAAAACAAAGTTACTGCTGCAGTTTGGTGAAAAAGTCTCAGATCTCAAAAACTAAATATCAAATCTAATTCAAACCAATTTTCGTTGAAAGTATTTTTTTACGTTCTACATCCCAATATTTTTGCAGAATTATTCTCCTCTTACTTTAGAAATTAGAGGGGGGGGGGGGGGGACACACGTTTTACCACTTTGGAAGTGTCTATCTATCAAACGATTGACTTTGAAACAAAAATGGCAAAAGGAACCTCAATGTCATTTTTAAAGACCTATCTATAGACACCCCGCACGTATAGGTTTGTTTTTTTTTTTTTTTTTAGTTTCATCTTCGAGTGGGGAGGGGATATCCTTAATCTATATTTTTTTTATTTTTTTACAAAAATCGTAAAGCCGTTCACAGAATACATCAACCTACCAAGTTTCAGCTGTGTAGTCCTAATAGTTTCGGAATGAAGTGGCTGTGACATACGGACGGACAGACAGACAGACATGTCGAATCTATAAGGGTTCCGTTTTTTGCCATTCGGCTACGGAATCCTAAAAATATAGTCAACATCTAATGCCATACCTATAAGTTCGAAACTCCTAACAAAATTCGTGTAACATATGCAAATCCCTTACAAATTCCGTGAAACTGATCTCACATAATGAATCAGCACGAGGTTTGTTGGTTGCCGACGTAGAGGCTTGTATCGATCGTTTTCAATTATTTTCAATTGAGAGGTATATGTCAGTTTAGTAAACATTTATTAGGAACTCATTATGTGGTTATGTATACCGTAATTATAGAACTTTGTGTGTAATTATGTAAAGGGTATGTTTTGATTAAGATTGTTTTTGGTATGTATTTGGAAATACTTAAAATGAAAAGAGATGCAGGTCGCGATGGAAGGCATGGGGAGAGCTCTTTACCCAACGGTGGGATGAGGCTGGCTAACAATATCAGTATCAGAGGTCGCGATTGATGATGAGGTCATCAGTTCGATTACAAGGCCGGACTAAGTATTATCGGGTTGAGCCTTCGGGAAGTCCTCAGTAGCAGCCCACAGTCTTGGTGTCAAAAGGCTCACCCCCTATGACATGAACTTAAGTTGACTTAACATGACTAACGAATTTTGGCGGTAAATCTTTACATAACTCTTCGAAAACCACAGTGATGTGATGTTTGTATATGTTGTATACCGTGAAAATACCAGCCTGTGAAAAGTTAGATTTCGTTATAAAACACAAATGGGAAGAATTCTTTAGAATTTTTACGTGTGTATAGAAAACATCTTTTTCTGTTTTGAATGTGTCGTTATGAGGAGGAAAATTGAGTTTTTCTTATACATTAAAATATTTTATATGCGTTTTCCTTCCTGTTAGAGTAAAGGTAAACATAATAAATGAACCAAACAGAAATGTATAGACAGATGTCTCTTTGATATGTGATACAAATGTCATGATGTTTGGAAGTATAAAATACATATATATATATATATATATATATATTCCTTTCATAGAGTTTCCATGGAATCTGTATTTAACAAAACAAATCTTACAAATGTTGTGCATGTATGTATATGGTTCTTCATAATGAAAGTTTACAGCCGTTTTATATTTAAACTTTGCCCTAATAAAACCATTTTCATTGATAAGCTGTGAGTTGTCTGTCAGACGAACTGACTCGCATCTAGGTATTTACTTACTATGTAACGTAAGCATTTCACAAGACATCGTGCCTCGGAAAGCACGTTAAGCCGTTGGTCCCAGCTGTCATTTGTAGATCATTGACTGTCGTTACGAGTAGCCAGAAGACAAAAGTCTGACACCTAGTCTTACCATGGGGTATCTTATTACCCAGTTACTCAGTTGTGGAGGTCAGATAGGCAGTCGCTTCATGTAAAATACTGGTACTCAGCTACATTCGGTTAGACTGGAAGCCGCCTGTAAGATAATTTAGGAAAAGGCTAGGCAAATGAATGGATGAATGTATCTAATACTTACAAATGGCTGTAGCAAATCTCAAACTATTAGACAGATCGGGCTTTTGGAAAATTGTACCCATAACTGAGTGAAAAAAGTGTTGAAAATTTGTATGAAAATCCGTCACCAGGAAAACCGTGAAAAATAAGCACTGTAGTTAGTAATACGTGCGACCTTAGAACTCGTACATCCCTATTACGATCTTATCCTGTTATTTTGTACCTACCACCCAAGTAAAATTTCATCAATAAATCTTCAAGCGAAAAAATATAGAAACTTTCTAAATAGCATGATGCGACGTTAAAGATGATATAGGCATGCAAGTTCTAAAGTAATACGCAAACCAGACAGAAGAGATTTATGTTTATAGAGAAAAGATAAAAGCTTTTACTCTGATTGTAAGGTTAGACGGAGCGTAAAGGGGAAAATTGTATGTATCCCATGGCAACAGACAGAGTTTACATTCACGTAAACGTACCTTATTAGGTGTACCGTTCCGTTAGGGATATTAATAGTTGAGCAAATAGACCCGTTTCATCATTTTGCCGTGGCATAGCCATTTTCATACGTTTGTCAAAGACATGCTGAAATGACGTTGTTATGGGTAATGTTAAAAGAAGAAGTAAATGTAATTTTATCTGGGTTAACCCAAGCTTTTTGGTTAAACACTGAATATTTGTAAAAATAATTCAAATTAGGAGTCAGAAGTGGAGAATTTTATCAAATCACTAGTAAAAAGGAGGACAGCCTCCTTTTGACTGATGATTTGATACAATTAACTTGGACGTAGCAGTCGCCGGTTGCTGCCGCGTCACCGCTCACTATGCTCGCTCGGCTCTAATCGAGTTCAAACCTAATCTGACCCGTTTCGTCGGTTTACCCCAGCAATAAAAAGAATACCCCTGAGTTTAACAAACTGTTACTGGCCTAACCTAGTAATAACCGGCTAGAACTAGATCTAAGCGTACTTCGGGGTACTAACCGTACTAGGTGTTCACCCGGGTAAGCCTAGGTTTACTCCTTCTATCATTACCCCTAACAACGTTAACAGGTGATTATGGTAAATATAAATGTGAAATGTATAGTAAAAACCGGCCAAGTGCGAGTCGTACTCGCTTTCGAAGAGTTCCGTACCTACCATTATTTATAAAAACGAGCAAAAAAATCACTTTTTTGTAAAAGCAGAATAAAATAAATATTTAAGAGGACTCCCCCTTAAATATTTATTATATTCTGTTTTTAGTATTTGTTGTTATAGCATCAACAGAAATACATAATCTGTAGAAATTTCAACTGGCTAACTATCATCGGTTCTTGAGATACAGCCTGGTGACAGACGGACGGACGGACAGCGAAGTCTCAGTAATAGGGTCCGGTTTGACCCTTTGAGTATGGAACCTTAAAAAACAAGGAGGGAAGTCTGTGCCCAGCAGTGGCACAGGACAGGACAGCTATAATAACAACTAGCTGTCCAGCGCAACTTCGTGTGCGTCACATTTTTCCCGTTTTAGCAACATTTTTCATAGCTGCTCCGCTCCTATTGGTCGTAGCGTGATGATATATAGCCTATAGCCTTCCTCGATAAATGGGCTATCTAACACTAACAAAGAATTTTTCAAATCGGATCTGTAATTCCTAAGATTAGCGCGTTCAAGCAAACAAACAAAATCTTCAGCTTTATAATATTAGTATAGATAATTGAAACTGATGTGGACGAATATTTTGACGCCCTGTAATTTTGATACTTGTACATATTTTATTATTATTTTAGATGTATTTGTAGTTTGTAAATAATGTTTATATTGAAACCCCTCTTTTTTGGTCGGGGGTTAAAAAATACCTGAGAAAGCTTTCGTTTGGCAGCTGGATCCAGTTTGTCAGATAAAGCTTAAAATTTAATTTCCCTGACTTGACATGTGAAAGTAGGTACCTACTTCAGTGTCTACGTTTATATCTAGTACTAGAATATCTATGCCTAGTAATTGACCGCCTCATTTGTTCGAGCTAGTAGCAAGTGCGACTATAATTGGGTTTTTCTTTTAGAAAAAAAGTTGGATTAGTACAAGGTCTGGGATTAGGTTTCGTTAAGAAAAAGGTAGGCGAGCTTGATAAAATTATAGGATAACTAGCTTATACGGCTTCACACGCGTGGAGTTCGGTAATTTTCTTACAGGATCGTACACACGATGATACATCAACCTATGCATTTCCAGTATAATATGGCCGCGATTTGTACAGATTTCCAATACAATGAGATATCCGCATAATCTGGTGTTGTATAGCTGATTGGTCCCCGTCTGTACTACTTAGATAAAATCTCCTATGTTTTAAGTTGGTAAACTATCTGTATGCCAAATTTCATCTTAACTCGTTCAGTAATTTTTGCGTTAAAGAGTTACAAACATCCATCTGTTCATCCACCCTCACAAACTTTTGCATTAACAGTAGTAAGATTCTATCACGTTTGTACGTAGATTAGTTTGTAAAAAATATACCTTATACACATGCAGATAAGTATACTAGAGAAGTTGGTTGCTTAGATAAGAGGCCCTAACGTAACGTAAATTGGCAATTTTAATAACAAAAATTCAATTATCCTATAGCATCATCTACCTAGCCTTATCCTTACTATGTTGGGATTAGCTGCTAGTCTTAATGGATACAGCAGCTGCCTACCAGTATTTTAGATGTAGCGACTGCCTATCCAGTGCGTCTTACGACACGTACTTACAACGTATTTTTATAACTAGTTGTAACGAAGCAAAAGTAGTTTGTTAGCAGGTGGCATTCTGTGGTTTCTGTCTGTCCCAAGGACAAAGGGTGTGTGTGTTTATGTGTGTATGTTTATGGAACCCATTACGTTTTAAAACAAGCATTACTGAACCCATTTTCACCCCAAAATCAACAGAACGAAAATAGTATTTGATTTGATAATTTTAATATGGTACTCTGTGAACAGCAAAATTTAATTTCACTACATTAATTTTCAGTTAGGCGAAGCGAACCCTCTCTATTTGCCAGTCGAGTGTACTATTTCGATTTTAATTAAGGCTTGTTGAACAAGAAGATTTAGTAAATAAATAAAGAAAGAAATATTTTGTTTTAAAGTTTACAGGCGTTTTTTCTACGAAGTTTTGTTTTCATGTCTTCATTTTCTTTAAAATTGTTATCTGTCTTAGACATGAATTTGAGGTTTTCCAAAGAATAATGAGTTACGTTCTTACTAATAATGTTGTAAAATAAGAAAAAAAGGTTTGTTAGAATATCATAACGAAAATTCGATTTCATCAATCCAGAATCATATCAAAGCAAATATTTGTATTTTTGTTTATAAATGCAAGGTCTTCTGAACTACGTACCTGAATACAGGCTGTTGTTTTGCGTCCTCGTCAAATTCGACCCGAATCAATAATAAAATAGGTAGGTAATTTTTTTTTCTTATTTACGGGTATCAGTAAGTGTGAACCACCCGTGTTTTTAAACGCTGCCGGTCTGATCTTCACCTTATAACCGCGCTTTCACACATACAAACAATCTCAACCGTAATTTCTTATTTCCTAAACCAAGTTAAGGGGGTTATTCTGAAATACTAACAAATGTGAACAACAAAAAAAACAGCGTTTTTTTTTATTATAGTAGAACTGCCATTATTTATTTTGTGACGTTTGTGTCCATGTCCATGTAGGGAACTATTGCCCGCAATATATAAACTGTTGCTCGAAAGTTCGAATGACATTGTTAGGTACGTATACTAAACTGACCTTTAATTTGGAATTAGGTAACTACTTTTTAACATTAATAAATATCCGACTCGGGATCTCGACACCTAAAAATGTTGCTCACGTTCTAAATTTATTGAGTGTCCTTCATTGTTTTAAGACAAAGATCGACGTAATCTAAATTAAATTGTTCAGTCTTACATAGTTGGGAAGAGGCAAGGCGGATCAGTTCATCAGTAATCGTAAACTCAAACACTTAGGTAACGTGCAGGTTTAATATTTTGTAAGTAAGATTTTTGATACTATAATAAAATGGAATGAAAAATCACACAAATCGCGTTTATCAAGAGCAGAAAACCTAAAACATATTGCATAAGGGGAAAGCATCTTCTCCCGACTAATATTCACAGTAACACCGTCTATAGATAATGAAAATTCCCCAACATTAAAACGGTGTCCACAACAAAAAAAAAGACAGGTTATCGATTATCGCTAAACGGTTACCTCCCAAACGGTTTCCCATTATTCTTCACACTTTTATATTCGTAAATTAAATTTACTCTTCACCGGAAAGGTCGCCCTTTTTCAATTAGAATTCAATTAAAATGTGAGGACCGTTTAATTTTTCGATATAGGCCGGTAACACAAACATAGTGCGAATAAATCTTTAAAGCAATTCAAACTCAATTACTAGAGTTTACTTTTGCCTAATGGGAAAAGGTTCTCTTTTGTTATTCGTCGATTTAATTCGTTTGTATTTGGACATTGGATACTATTGACACAATGGTCACTGGCGGTTACAATTTCCATTGTATAAAAGGTATTGACATCAATAAAACTCCATTATTGCTGACTTTAACCGATTGCATTGCGATCGTGTTTTCTAGTTTTATTTAGTGTGCATTCTGTGTGTTGTATATTCTTTGTTTGACTTTACTGAGGTGAGCTTTAACGGAATTAGATAGCAGTTGTGCTGAAAAAGTAGAAGGTTTATTTGAGTCTGGAGTAACTGTTTATCTCAAACGGATTTAATGAATGAGAAACGGATAAAGGATCAAATTCAGAATACATAAAAAAAATATTCATCACGATGTCTAACATTTTCAGAAGTATGCAGAAGTTTCCATTCATAAAAAAATGCAGTTGAACTTAACATGATGCAAAGATTGGTTCAACGGTAAAAATTGCATAATGAAATTTCGAACCCCCTTAAAATATATATTCCCTCAATCACCTCACCTCCCTAATAATATTTTAGGCAATAATTTATTGAATAGCATTATTTCAAGGGATTTCGAACCATTTCCGTAAAATGTGTCAAACTGTGTAATATGATAACAAACGTCGATAAACAAGCGTAACTCGACAAAGCATCACTGTGAAATGAAACACCCTACATTACAAAGAACTCGAGAATTGTACGAAGAAAATATATTTATATCAACTTCAATTCCAGTTTTTGTGAGGGTAAAAGTACTTTTTATCAGGAATATCTTTATGGTTTAGGAGCTCGCGTACAAAATTTGTTTTCACTGAGTTTCATGGAGATACACATGATATTTGCTATGGTCTTTTCCATAACATACAAGGTGTAGACCCTTCACGAAACCATCAACCAAGCATACTGTACATCGCAACTAAGTAATCCTACGCGAAAATTAGAGCTGGAATACGACTTTTTTTTGGGTAAAATATTTTGTTGTACGGTAAAATTCAATTTAACGCATCTAAAACATTATGCTGATGGATGGATTGTATAAGAAACAGGTCATGGAGATATTTCAAGTAAATTTGCAATCCTCAAAACAAGTTTTTTTTTTTAAGTTTTGAAAATTTTGGAACTTTTCCTCCAATATTTCCAGAACTAGAAGGTTCTCAGGTATGGTTCAGATCTAAAAAAAATATTGCAATGATGAGGTGAATAAGTGACTTTCGGTTTCGTCAAGGTTCTATTTACACCTTTTATGAAATTATATTCCTCCTAAAACTTGCTTTTCTAAGAATATAAAACCATTTTGATTTTCTATTGTCAAAGTTAGAGTTATAATTAGAATTTTATTGGCTTTTGTCGATTATTATGTTTAAAAAATATATGAAACTCACAAGATGCTACATGCTTTAATATTGCAGTTATAATAAAATAATTGATTTAATTTTACCATTAGAAAACCGTTTTGGTTTTTCATGATCTGTGTCGATTAACATGGAATGGACTATTTTATTGAACAGATGATGTGATGACATTACGTCTAGCTCCTGAACTAACAAAGATGGCTCCATCCGACTGCTCTAAATACGATTTCGGGCTTGTGAAAGTTTTACACCGGGTCGCCGACATAAATTACCATAAATATTCGCTCGGTCCGCATACAAATCCGTAACTTTTGATTCCGGATAGTTATTCGGTCAATTACCGAGTTTCGGTTCTGAAAGAAACCGTTCGGTTTTATAATTGGCCATGTATAATGTTTAGCATGGAAATGTAAATGAGAAAGAAAATGGAAACAGATTTGAATACAATTTTAGTATATTTAAACGAAATGGAAATCAGTTTACTACAGGGGCTTATGTAAGGTTATAGCTGCTATCTTGGTTAGTTACAGCTTTTAGTGTAAGATGAAATTAAACTGGAATACTTTGGAACCATTTGAGTTGACTTTACTCAACTACGCATAGATCAGGTAGCATACCATGACGTCTTAAAACATTATGGTTTTACTCATTTTCCAGTGTAGGAAAGAGATGACGCTAGACATCCTGTATAACTCCGTCTCTTTCTCACACTGGGATAAGAGTAAAATAATACTGCGTTAAGACGTCATGGTAGGACAGCAGTTCTGATATTATCATAGCTTTGATCAAACCCATTGAAATCGTTCTGATTTTTGTTGGCCCCGTTTTTTATAGCAGTCCCTAAAAATAATTACAGGCCGGAAAAGAGACTATGAAGAACAAGAAAAAAAAAGAGAAGTCGGTATTCAGTCGTCGAATTTATGTTTATTTCTTCCGCTAGTGGTAAATAAGTAATAATTGAAAATTGGGACAAGGCCAAGACTGGAATTGCGAGGCTCGGAGACGACGAGTGATCGTAGACAGATAAATTTTAAAATATTTTTTTGGCTTCTGTTAATATCTAGAAGAAATGAACATAAAAAGAAAATGAAACACGAAAATAAATTCCCTTTTAATTTCCACTTAGTAAAGAGCGATGATTAGTCTTTTATTAAAGAACGACATAAAATGGCGTCAATAGTCCTTAAACCTTAATGAAAATAAGGACATACTTCGAAACATCTCAAAAGCCCGCAAAATAAATTGGATTCTATTAATAGAAGGAATATCCGTAATAGAATCCTTACTAACAAGTTGTTGGATACCAATACAGAAGTATCGTTTATCGAGGAAAATATCAGGCAGAAATGAGATTTCGATTTCATAGGGGGTTTCATATTCTCATCCAGTGTTACTAAGGGGTAACCTGTTACATTTCTAGAATATTGACTCTAATGTGAGTTTTTCACACCGAGCAAGATAGATGTTGGACAGGACCGATGCTTTTTGTTACGCAGTAACTGGGTTTTGGAATTCAAATAAGCAGTCACTGAATACGAAATCAGTGCGAGTGATGAGTATGAGCACCCGAGTTCGATTGCCAGGTCGTGCAAAGTATTATTGGGTTTTTTTTCCATCAGAAATACCCCTTAGCAGCTACGGAATCTGGATTTGTTTATCTTTTTTTTTTTTAATTTACGTGCTGAACAATTAATTGTTTAACACAAAAATATTTATTTGCATTTCGTTTGATTGAAGCCGGTCCTAACGTACAAAGGAAAAAGCTAGACAAACTTATGAACCATGTCCTAAAAAAGTTACGTGAACCATTTCTAAAGAACCCAATTAAAGCGATAAAAGATAAAACACGAACTTTTTAAGCGTTTCGGAAAATATTAGAACTAGCTGCTGAACTCTTAACTTAGTGGTTATCTGAATAAAACTCTAAGTTGTTTATACAAGAGCTAGGTAGTTGTCACTTCCATATGAATAATGCTGTTAGAAACATTATGGAGTATCTACTTAATACGTTACGTCGACTTTGCTTGTTTAAAAAAATATTTGAACAACTTTAATATGAATAAAGAATAAGTGTTTTGATCGATTTGATAATTGAAATGTATATCCTATATATATATATATATATATATATATATATATATATATATATATATATATATATAAATGTTGTTCTTAAAATATATATATATATATATATATATATATATATTTTAAGAACAACATATTAATGTGAGTATTCCAATGTAAGAAAACTCCTACTAATTAGTAAATAAAAAACATGTGGGCTTTTAAAAAAAAACCCTGTCCGATCCGCGAGGGTATTAGGTGTATTAACATTAGATTCTATTTATGTACCTATTCCTTTTTGGATAACGATTAAATGAAACCCCGACAGAAATTAAATAAAATGAGGTAATTGACATGGCAACACAGAACCACCCTCCGGTCGCTTCTCAGATAGTGATGTTATAAACAAACAACTTACGACCGATACATACACATACAAATGCCGGAGATGGTGTTGTCACTTTTTAAAAGTTTGTTAAATTTTACGTAAATGGGAACAAAAATCAGGGTTTTTAAATTCATTAATATGTTTAATTTCATGAACATTTTACTTTTCTTATTATATTTGGTAATTCCATTGGTATGCCTATTAGCCTCTTTCGGATCGGACAGGGTTTTTCAACATATTGTTTAAAAGCCCGTTATACAAAAATGAAATAAACCTCGATTAAGCACAACAAATAAAGAAATAGCTAGCATCAAGAGACATTAGTAACATCACAAAGAAAACTTTTACCATTTTTCTTAACAAGTAAACAAAGTTTTAAAACAATAAAACTACTTCATCACTTCTTCCTTGCTCTTGATAAGACGTAGTAGTTTATATTACCGTTGTAATTTAAACTCTAAATGTAATTGCAGTAGATATAATAAGGGGTTGGCAGAGATGTAGATATAGTATGTATCTTAACCCGCTAGTAATATTAAACACTTTCATTGTCCGCGAAGCAGACACAAAGCTAAACAATCACCCTGAACCATATCTGATAGAGACAGGAAAAGGGTAAAGCCATGTGGTAGTAGTAGTTTTCACCGAAAATAAATAAAAGAAAGAAATAAAACATATTTATTTCGCACAATTGCACCCAGTAAACAAAAAAACTAAAAAAGAACAACTGTTTAGAACAGAAAATAAAAAGATAAACAAAATGGGAAGTTATAAACCTAGCCGCAGAATTTTTTATTTGGCCACAAAACCCTATCTCTAATTTTATATGTATGCCACGGGAAAATAAGATGGCGTCTAATAAACTAATCTTCATCATCTTTTTTTACAACGCCAACTAAATATTTCAAAGAAAGCGTCAAATAAAGAGCAACAATTATTTTTACTTGTCTCCTTGATTATACATCACCGTCTAAATTACTAACTCATCAACATTTTACGTTTTACAGCTTCAACGTATGATCCTTTAAAATAATTATTTCAGGCATCAACTCGAAAAAATAATTAATATAACTTAGCATTTAAAGAAATACATCGTATTCTTTTAACATGAAAATAGCAACTGCAACGATGGAGCGAGGCAGGTGCCACTGGCCGCAACCACCCATGAGTGAGCGCTATTCGATTCATGCGTGGAAGAGTCGTTTTGTGTAGTCAGAATAATAATATTCCACTCAATTGTAGCTCTTTTATTTAGTTAAAATAAACACTAACACTCTTCAATATCGTAAAAAGGCTTTGCGGCAAGGAGAACATAGGATGCGAGAGCGAGTTCTGAACTTGCGGCACCCCGACTCGGACAGGTTAGGTTCGAAGGGGATGGCGGGGTCTTGTGAGCGAACCAAGACCCCGCCATCCACTTCAGTGTTAGGTTACTTTAAACCTCGCAGACAGAAGTAGGAGCCCCGCGAGCGCAGCGGTGCTGCGTCGACTAAGCCTATCACAAAAATGAATGTTATCATGCACCTTAAAACTTTATGTAAAAACACTATAAAAGTCTATTCTACCCAAAAAAAGCTACGATGGTCTTGTTTCTATATTTAGTGGCTATAATTTGATGTTTATTGAGGTACGTTATAAGATCAATAAATTATAGAACGACTTATGAATTAGTGTATAACTAATTCATAAGTCGTTCTATAATTTATTGATCTTATAACTGGGTTTTAAACGAACTAAGTTATAGAATTAGAAGTCGATAGAATTACTTTATGGGCGTCATATATAGTTATTTTAGAAAATTACTTCTTGGATTCATATCACAAATATAGATGCTTTTAAATAAAAACCATGCTGAGATGTATTTACAGTAGCTGACATCGATGATATATGGTGGTTGAGATAGTGCCTACTTTTTAGATGCACATTTTAGATGGCCGAGTTAGTAATTTAGAGGACAAGTACTTTTTTTAGACGACTAAAATGCTATTAAATAGAAGTCGGTTTAATTACTACCCAAACAAAATCAGTAGTAATATATCGATAACTATTCATCGAAATAGGTGGTCCAGCGGTAGCAGCCCCGACTTGCGAGCAATAAGCCGTAGATTCGAACCCAGGCAGGCACATTACTTTGTGTAATTTATTTCATCACCGCTGCCCTCAAAAACGGTGAAGGAAAACATCGTGAGGAAACTGGCATGTCCTAGAACTAAAAATTCGAAGACATTTACCAACCCGCACTGGGCTCGTGAGGTGAATTACAGCCCACTACCTCTCATAGAGAGGAGACCTGTGTCCCAGCAGTGGGGATATTATAAGCTGATTATGAAGATGATGATGATTCATCGAAATTATAGTGCTTTTGGAAAGTGCTATAGGTATAACTTCCTAAAGTGATTCGACATTTTAAAGTTTACCTTTTTACCACATTCTGTAAATGGTCCAAACATATTTGGTTTTCACGTATAGTGAGAATAATCCACTAGTGTAATAATATTTTATCCTTATTTCGTGACGGATTTTTGCCAGAATATGATTCAATACCCCAATACTGTGTGTTTTCCTCATAGACAGCCACAGATATGAAGAAAAGGCAAAAAAAATAAAATAAACTAGGTCTAGCGAATAGGCTCCTAATCCTTAATAAGGTCTTGAGCTCGGATCCAATCTCGTGGAGCCAATAAGAGATGGATTCATTGGTAGTACAGGCACGCGTAGTTCGGCTCGATGGTTAGCGATAATGGGTACTAAGAATGCTGGCCATCTTTGTCATCACTGAATCTTTAGTCTCTGCCAGGTATAATGATACGGTTATTTTTCGGCCTGAATGTTTGCGCCAATCTGTGTGGTTATGTAGTTATTATTATAAAGATGTACTTGTATACAAGGTGTTGTTTTGTATCCTCGTCAAAATTCAGGAGGTTGTCACAAAATACATAAGTAATCAATTAGAATTACGGTACCTAGTTAATTATTAATCAACGCTGATTTTTTTGGTTATTTAAATGTGTCAGTATTTCAGAATAACCCCTTTTAACGTGGTCTAGGGAATAAGAATTTATCGAATAATCGTTTGAGATTGTTTGTATATGTGGAAGCGCGGTTATTGGGCCGCGTTTAAAACACGGGTGGTTCACACTTACCGATTTCCGTAGATAAGAACAATAATAAAAATTACCTTCTCATTTTATAATTGATTCGGGACGAGAATCATTAGCATAGTTACCTCCCTGTCGACATATATTTACACATAATTTGACTCAAAACAACACCTTGTATAATGGCGAATGTTCTCAATTCATTGGAATCTTCTTTAACGGTTTTCAAAAAAAAGAGGATGTTCTCAATTCTGTATTATTTTTTGTTTGTTACCTCTAACTCCATCAATTAAGAGCCTATTTTAAAAGAAAAATGTGAAAGGATATACTTTTTCATGTATGTACCTACGACTAAGATTCTTTGTATTGTGTGTCCTTTCACTGGAATCAAAATATTATCATCAAAATGCTCACCCCCTCCTCCTTAAAATAATTCTGTTATTGTTCTTCATAGACCATAAAATCGAGGAGCTCGTGGCCAAATAAAGACAGCCGCACGGGTCGATCTTTAAGGTTAAGCCGTGCTTGCCGAGGTTGGCCCGTGGATGGGTGACCCTAATTACATACCGAGTTTCCTCCGTGCCTCGGAAAGCACGTTAAGCCGTTGGTCTCGGCTGTCATTTGTAGATCTTTGACAGTCGTTACGAGTAGTCAGAAGCCAAAAAGTCTGACATCCAGTCTTACCAAGGGGTATCGTATTACCCAGTTACTGGGTTGTGGAGGTCAGATAGGCAGTCGCTTCATGTAAAATACTGGTACTCAGCTGCATCCGGTTAGACTGGAAGCCGACCCCAAGATAGTTTGGGAAAAGGCTAGGCAGATGATGAGACCATAAAATCGAGGGCCTTACAGATCGCAATCCTGACAACAACATTACAATAATCCTGCATAAATAAATAACACAAAACAATGGAAATTAACAATAAACACACACAAGCCGTGTCCATGGATAAATTAATATTATTTTTTCCATAACTGGTTATTACCGCAGTTCTGCGAAACATAACAAATGTCCATTGCGTGGCAATAGCATAATGAGATTGTATTATACCACGGCAAAACTGTGTGTCACTTGTCACATACAATTTGCATCACTTGTGCCCAGCGCTGTGACAATTTTATTCTTCGCCATGCTATAAGCAGAAGGGCAAGAAAATGATGATGATGCTGAGATGGCCCCTGTTGACATCGTTCAGGACCAATTGGATTTATGTATGTTTTACTTTTTGTTATTTTTTTGTTTTATGGTCATGTCCTGTTCGAATCAAAATAAGGCTTTTTCTTTATTTCTGTTGAAGAAGCTGAAGATATATAGCTTAAATGTTTAAGGCGAGATCTGTACTTTACTACTGTAGTAAAGTACAGATCTCGCCTTAAACATTTAAGCTATTAAACTGGTTGAGATAATTAATCCAGAAAGAATATCGTTCCCCAATAGACATAGAAAATGACAAACCGCTTCATAAATAAGTCACATAAGTCCTATTTAGAATAATAGAACACACCAATCGTTATGTGAATACTAAAGCCACCGTAAAAATAGTAATAATATTGAACGTTCCCCAAAAGTTGGTCAAAGTTTGGAATAAGAAGGCGCTTCGGCCGGAAATTGGGGAGATCAAGAGGCAGATGTTTCTGGAATGATAAAAAGTAACGATTTGTGATCAATTGCGACTTTTATTTGTGTCACAGAAGTAGGACTCGAATGGTCACAAATAATATTGGTCCCGGTGAGGTTTTTTTTTTTTATTTTATGAAAATGTAAAACGGATCACGTTGAAGTATTTTCCCGAAGAACATCGAATGTTTTATCCTGTGACCTAATTTTGGCGGTCCATGCATAACAGTTAGGGCACACTTTGTTTTATCACCGTATAGCTAATGTCCAGCTCACTACGTGTAAAGTTTCCAGGCTTATAAAATTCATGGCTTTAAATAACGGAGTCCAACTTACATCATCTTTAAAACTGAAACATCTGAGCCATCGCAAAATAAAACATTCTCTGATATCCCGCAAAGACATTCGATGTTTTGATGTATCATAACTTTTCCAATAGAAAACATTCTGAGCTCTGCAGACAGGAAATAACTTTTTCAATAAACATTTACTTTTATATTCTGTAGGTGTCCGTCTGCAGCAAAATGTATAATGATCAGAAGTAACTATTACTAACTAATTTACTGCAAAACAGAGATTGTTGAAATGAGTTTTAATATGTTTCTCCGTACATAATGAAATTTTCTGTCAACAGGGAACAGAACAAGTTTATCAATTTCGCACGGAGCAGCGGCGTGGTGACGAAATTAAATGTTATTTTTATACATTGTACCTTTTGGAGTTGTTTACGGTTTAGCAAAGTATATTTTGGTAAAATGTTTTACGTTGGTTATCCGTTGGTGGATACGGTCTAACGGTAAATGATCATTGGCTTAACTAATAAACTATAGAAATGTAAGAATAATCTTTTGTTTGATAATAATAGAACTCTCTTGGTAGAAAAGTTTAAAGTTAATTTCGACTCAAGATTAATAAAATTACGAGAAAGTGCCAATAGAGACTAATATTGCGAATTAAAATGCATTGAAACGTTCGTGTTTCAGTAAATGCAACATTAAGTGAGTCTCTTTAGATTCAGAATCGACGACCAGCGAATTCAAACCTTTCCTCTAATTGTTTCTTCATCAAAACATTACGTGCGCGATACAAAATTACCACCCCACGCCACAATAACCAGTGATGAGCAAACAAAGATTACAAGTGCAAGCGTTCGAGTCAAAACCAGTGACAGGAACATAATTAGACCGCAACATACCAAATGTAGTACGAACAACCACATTACATCATTAATTTTGTTCACGATCGCGCTAACGAAGGTCGTTTTAAGCGAGTACAACACTAGTTCTCATTATAATGATATGGAGGATCCAGACTCTTCAATTATTACGTTTTAATTACCTACAGACGCTCTTTGAGAGCTCATTTGATTCTTCGTTTGTTGTTTGTTTGGTTCGGCGGCCATTTTGTTAATTGAGTTCGTCTATTAACAAAGACGGGGTCTTAAAACGTGTTTCTGTTTATCGGGAGGTTACGGTCTGGAGTTTTAATTTTTATTGTGAGAGTTTAGGGGTGTAATTAATGGATATTGTTTTATTTGCTGTTTGTTTTTTTGTATTGTTTCAGGCGGAGTGGAAAGGCAGATTATGAATGAAAAAAAAACAATCGTTTAATTGTTTATTTTTCCTTATGAATTATGTAAATAATTAATGTAACAAAGTATCAAGTTCTAAATACTTAGGTAAAACATACACAAGTCTGGTTACGTGGACAATGCTGTGTGATACAAATCTGATTACAATCAGAAGTAGGATACTCACACGTATAACACCTATGTGTGAGTGTCCTACTTCTGATTCAATTTTTTTTTGTGTCATATTCACCATAGAGACGAAAAGAAGACAATACTAGCTACTGCTATTTTTACACCATATTGTGCCAACAAAAGCACTACGCGATAAAACGATCATTATCACACGACCTGGTTTCGCTCACCGCTAAATATAAGCCTCCCCTTTTTATGTCGCTTCCCCGGATTTAGCACCAATACGCAATAACGGCTCTGTTTAGCCGGTTCACGCTCCCCTGAATGTTACTATCGTGTAACCTGTTATTTTAAAAGTAAATCACGTGTAATAAAAGCTAAAATAAAGTAAAATGTACAAAAAATTTGTTACTTTTTAAAATAGTATGTTTTTCAACAGGGAATACTACAGCATAAATATTTAGTAACGTTATTGTTTTGTTTTATTTTTTTTATACTGAACTAGATTTTGTCCGTGGCTTCGCTTGTGCGGTGTTAGGATTTTCCTACGGGAACATCTTACTGGGTTATCCTTTGTCCTAACCCAGGTCATGGTCTGTCCTTATATCAAGTTTCATCGAAAACCCTTCAGAGGGTTAAGGGTGAGAAGCGAAATGGTGGAACAAACAAACTTACTTTCACATAAATTTTTATTTTTAGTTGAATGAATAAAGTATTTGAACAGACTGTTTGTTTTACAATTGAACAGGGAATACTAGAGCATACATATTTAATAACGATATTGTTACTTTTATGTTTTTTTATTTACTGAATAAAAAACAAAATCTTTGTACGTATTTTTATGTTAGTTTATTCTGCTGTGATCGAAATAGCGATGTTACTGGGACGAGGGTAAACGTGGCTCGAGGCAAAATAAATAATGAATATGGGATAGCGGCTACCAGAGATTAAATAAGTTAGATACTAGGGCTTTATAGGGCGAGTGGCAGTTTTATCATGTTAGGTACATGTTGCGGAAAGACACGCAGGTCGTTAACGTCTTGTTTGTTCCATGCCACGACTGGTAAGGCTTAAACCAAGATTCATAAACGTTACCAAGCATGTACCTGGCTTAACGTTTTTTTGTTACTGTGAAACCACATGTGAAAAGCAGAGGCAGGAACACGGCTAAGTCAACGCCCGTGCTAAGAACCGTTTTAATATTATTAATTTAATTTTATTGAGCTTAGAAGCATTAAAATCAACAAGATCTACGTAAAGAAAACAAGGCTCTTAAAAAGCATCGATGAGATCTTGTTATTGATTGTTAGTGGCCAACTGAGGGTCGATTTCTGGACGAAGCCGAAGGTCTTCATCGAAATTCCGTTCAAGATTGGCTAAAAATGTATATTTTTTTGTTTTTTTTTTTACTTTTAAGTTAAAAGTTAATGTTGACTGTAGTAAACAATTTGATTAAAATTACCTTAAAACTATCCCTCCGTGCGTTGGCTCTTCAATCGCATTCCTGCGTTGCATTCGTTCAATTTTTCGCTTGCTGCTCGGCTTCGGCCAAAACTTCGCCCGATTTTTGCCGAAAACAAGGTTTGGCCCAAGGTGGTTTTTATGGCCAAAGCCGAAGCCAAAGCTTCGGTTGGACACTATTGATTTTTAAATATAAGTGAGTGACTTAGTTCTCTTAAGTACAATAAATGAGTGAATTTGCTATCAAAAGTCCCACTCCAGGCCAAAGGCCTCCCCCCATTCCTTCCACTATCAGGCATTTTCGGTCATCAATAATAATCTAATTTGTGTCTGACCACTACTAATCTTTATACCTGTCATATATTTGATAAGTTGAATATTGCTTATCATCTTGTAAACCTCATCTCCATCTATCCTACTGACCCCTATCTTTGCCCCCGGGAGCATGTACGGGTCAACCACCGTATAGCACGTTTACCTGGGTCATCAGTATTGCGCCACCCGCTCAGTATGTTTCCATCATTTTCATTATTGCAATTAAACCACAATAGTTCAGTACGTAATCCGGCAGCATACCGTGCGCGTGACTCATAATCCCATATTGCTCACCATTCATCCTAGTATAAATTAATCTTAATCTTATGTTTGTGGAAACAGACAATATAGATTTTATTAACCTTAAACTGACTTTCATCTCTTATCTCTACCTTAACCCAACCCCGAACATTGGTCTGTCACCTGTGATAGCAGTTCTTGTAACATGATATTTTCATCCTATTCAATTTTACTTCTAGTCATTTTTTTAATAATTCTCAACCCTTGACGTTCATGTTTACATACCATAAACCAGTTTATGTAAAACATAGGCTAATCCAATTAGCCACCCGCGCCCTATAAAGTTAACATACATAAGTTTACGCAGAATAGTATTATACCCTTACACCCAAATTCTAAGAGCTTTCCCAAATCCATTTTTGAACTAAGTCGACTGTGTTGCCATGACAACAGTTGAAAACATCCACCAAATCGTATTCCTAGAATTTTTTGCCATAATTGGCGGGTCTTCGAATAAGGTACCTCCTCTAGCTACCTTTGTCAAACCCATAGTTGCATCCTGCTTCAATCAATGCTAAAGATGTCATATGTCACTTTAATCAGTGATTAAGATGTATACAATTAACAGTATTCTGGTACTTAAAATTTGACAGATGTAAAGTAGGTGTTTATATGTCAATTTATAAACAAACAGGGCGGAATGTAGGCGTGGTTGGTCCGACTTAAGTTCAGTTCATGACTAAGAATACCTACCAGTATTAGTCACAGTAACAACATTGTAGTCCCTAACGAAGGTTCTAGAACATATCCTGTTCAAATTATATACCATCCAACACACTTCTACCCTAGTTAGAAGGGTACAGGTTTACTAACCGATATTATACTACCTAACTTATTTATTCAAGACTAGCTGTTGCCCGCGACCTTCATCTGCGTGAAATCCATACTTCCATACTATAATATATATATTATATTATAAATGCGAAAGTTACTCTTTTTAACCTCCGACCAAAAAAGAGGGGTGTTATAAGTTTGACGTGTGTATCTGTGGATCTGTGTATCGGTGTATCGGAGTATCTGTGTATCTGTGTGTCTGTCTGTGGTATCGTAGCTCCTAAACGGATGAACCGATTTTGATGAAATTGGTTACGTTTGAAAGGTGTTTTAATCGAGAGTGTTCTTAGCTATGTTTCGAGAAAATCTGCTCAGCCGTTTGAAGGTCATCACCTCTTTTCTAGTTGAAGGGAAATTAACAATTTCCACATGTCTGGTCGATTCGAAATCTGGTCACTTGTCACCATGGACATCGCCAAGAGGGGTGGCTGCACCCCCCCCCTCCCCCAAGAAACTCGTTTTTTTTTTTTTTGCTGTTTTCTTTAATTGGCAAAAAGACACGCAACACCGAGAAAAGTGGAAACAATGGGGGAGGCCTATGCCTAGTATTGGGACAGTCAAGGCAAAGATAAAACAATATAAGTTTAAAAAGCATGAAATAAAAATTAAATTAAAAATTTAAAAAACCCCCGACACAAAAAACCTCTTAAAAACCAAAAATAAAATAATCCAAGCGTCTTAGCGTCGGGGGACCGCTAAGTAGACCGCTTTTTAATTGTTTGTATGTGTGTTTGTTTGTTTGTTACCTTTTCATGGCTAAACGGCTTATCGGATCTTAATGAAATTTGGCAAGAAGATAGATTTCAACCTGGGGAAGGACATAGGTTATATATCATCACGCTACGACCAATAGGAGCGGAGCAGCAATGAAAAATGTTGCGAAAACGGGGAAAATGTGACGCAGACGAAGTTGCGCGGGACAGCTAGTTATTAATTAAAATATTTCTTCCCTGTTTGAATAGGATTTTGTTAACTATTCCATAGGTTTTGATTTTTTTTGCCACGAATCGTAATTATTTTTCTAAAATAAAAGTAGACTTTTCCATATAACATCAGTTATCTGCCAGTAAAAGTACCGTCAAAATTGCTCCGGCCCTTTCTCAGATTAGCCGCAACAAACAGTCAGACCCACAAAAATTGAAAAATAAGGGTTTTAAGTGTCGTATATTATACTTTCATAATACGCATTCAGTAAAAAGCTAAATAGAAATTATAAACAGACACTTTAATTCTATTTATTTGTGTAGATTGAACTGCTTAAACACTCATTCCCACGAAATACGTTAACGTAGTAATAGTTAATGTTAGAACTAACGTCTTGGGAGCTTTGTTATTGCAAGTCTAATGTTGAGAATACAATCTTGAATGGTTTTAAGCCCGGGATTTCTGTACCTTGCTGACGGTTATTAGTTCATATATTTCGTATTATTTAGACTTGTGCGTTTGTTATTAACATAATAAAAAGTGGTATGGTTCCGAATACGTGGCGCTGTTTGTATTGTTTTAATAACGAAGTAATATTTCCAAACCTACGCGTGTCCATCATAGTACCACCGCTGCCGTTCGTGCGTCGGCGCACCGTGGCTGATATTGCTACGTCGTAGGCTGGTCGCTACGACGTAGCATATTTGTCAATGCGGATTAGCAGCGTAGCTCACTTCTCGTAGCAGAGAATTTAATAAATATGAGTAGCAAACGTTGCGTTGGCTTGATTTACTACTAGCGTTTTTTGTGAAAACAGTTTGTAAGCCGCAAAAAAGTAGCATTTGTTAATTTAATAGGACTACAAAATCGGCTTACAAATTGTTGTAAACCGAACCCATTTTACAAAATTGCTTACTCTCAACCAGGAGTACGACTAGTTCTTAATCCATTTACGAGAGTCCGGTACGTGACTACCTTACAACTCCACTCCCCTCAAGCGAACCCTTTTTCCTCCCCACCTGAAATAAATTTCAGTCTTTAGTTGCATTTTACGATGCCCTCAAGATTTCTTCCTGTGGGCATTTTAAAATGTTACGACGAACACGGGTTTTTTTACAAGTAAATCGTGGTGTCGTGAAAGGAATTTATCAAGACGTGGGGGTGTTTTCTTGTCCTCGTTTTCAAGTGTCCTTGGACACTTTATTAGATAATATTTATTAGATTATTATTGATATTAAATTATATAAGACTTGTTTCTGACTTCGCCCGCATCAATACAAACTTTCATTTAACTGGTTTTTGTACTCTTAACCTAAGTATATTCAGTAAGAGATTTTTTGAAACAAGATGAGTGGAAATGACCTCAACACAAATTAAAGGCTCCCCCAAAAAGGCGCGACGCGGCCTAGCGGTGTTGCCGCGTCGCAAAGCCTCACAACACAGGCGCGACGCGGCGCAGCGCGGCAGCGAATCGATAACTCGATCCTAATGTTTTTTTCTTCAATCATTCGAAAAGCGATTGAAAAGTGATAGATTAGAATAGTATCCAAAAGTACCGCTTTCTGAATCCAACCCATGATATATCTGCCTTACGAGAGGTTGAATATTTTATAATAATTACTTACTTATGCCCATAAAGGCTATGCTAATGTGTTGCAGACGATATCCTAAAATTGGGCTGTCCTATGGACTTAAATCTTTTTGGATAATCATTTTTATGCCTAACTTTCAATATCAAAATGAATCAAATATCTATATAAATAAAAAAGTCGATTTTCAAGTTACGTAATAATAATAAATTTTGGATCGCTTTTCGATACGTTACAAGTTCTACGAAACTTTTGTTTCTTGTCACGACGTGTGAAGTGTCAATAAAATCTGAAACGCGTTGCGTCGCGGCTGTGTGATCAGTAGCTTGCGTTTTCATAGAAATTGTTTTACCGAGATTTTGTTTCCGCGTGCCGCGTTTATCAATTTATAATACTAGTGAAGCCTACTTTTTTTCTATCCTGCTCTACCCCACTGCCAAGGCCTCACACTCTACTCCTTGAATTTATTGCAAACTTACGCGTCTTTCTTCCAGTCCTGACGGAACCTGTCCACTTCGTCGCGACCCCGCCTCACTGTCTACCTGTCTACTGTCTTCTTCCTTAATACAGGTTATTCTATAACCTAGCTAGGAAAGCAGAACTCCACCCACCAGATTGTGATTGAAATTGTAAAAACTTATACGTATAACTTTGTGTATGCCTCATGTACTACGATCTTCTTTTTTATGAAATAAAATTTACTATTACTATTATTACTATTACTGTCGCAGTGTACTTACTAAGGCAATATTTCTTTTTGATATTCAACATTCAGACATACTATATTTTAAAAGCTAGGAGCAAGCTTAAACTAAAGGCGTTACTGACTCAACACTCTTTCAAAACACACCCAACACACGTTTTTCAGATTCACCCACCATATTTTCAGCTAAAGGAAATTACACTAACGCGGTCTGACTTAGCAACAGTTTAGCCATTAGCGATACGAGTCTAAAGGTTACAATAGTGCATAAGTAACGAGGTTGTTAGCCTATCGCACAGTCCATCGCTTATCGCTAATCTTTAGACTCGACTTCACTAACGATTTGTGTAGGAGGAGACTTCCTGCTTATTTCTGCTTGATAGTTTATCAGATTATAAGGGTTATGTCGAGGGGGAAAGGGATGTTACTTATGATAATTTTGTTGATATTATCACTGGTAGACTTTGGGAGGTTGATGACGATGAGTCAAGCGAGATTAGTATGACGGATAATATTTTGAGGCAAATTAATGCTTTTAGTTTATGCTTTCTAGTTCATCATATGCCTTGCCTTTTCCAAAACTTTGTTGGGGTCGTGTTCCAGTCTAACCGGATGCAGCTGAGTATCAGTATTTTACATGAAACGACTGCCTATCTGATTTTCACAACCCAGTAACTAGGTAATACGTTTCCCCTTGTTTAGACTGGATGTCAGTCTTTCGGCTTCTGACTACTCGTAACGACTGTCAAAGATCTACAAATGACAGCCGGGACCAACGGCTTAACGTGTTTCCCGAGGCACGGAGGAAACTCGGTATGTAAAGATGGTCACCCATCCTCGGACCAACCTCAGCAAGCACGGCTTAACCTTTAAGATGGACTTGTGCGGCTGTTATTAATTAGCCACGTGCTCCTTAACTTATGCTTTCTAGTTATGTATGCAAATTGACTTAAATATTTCAATAAAAAGTACCGAACTACATTTATGATTCTAATGGTGTTAAATAAAACAAAGACTATTTAAAATAACACGGGTACATCATACTAAGGACGTCTCATAATACGGACATAGTTTTTCCACACTATATATTCTTACAATACAATCTATTTTTGTCCCAAATCCAATTCCTCGCAATCCACTTTTTTCACGACATTAACAACGGCCATCAATGGTCCGATGTCCGAATGGTCCGAATAAGCTCGGATTACCGAATGCTCACAAATTATCTTTGTGTCTACTTGATCCAGGTTGTGGACATCCAAGATAAAGGAGACAGCCTGGTCAATAAATTGGCAATCAGGCTGGACTTCCCGAATCGAATGCTAAGGGGACTGCCTCGCAACATGTGCACTGCCCAGGCTCGGCGTCGAATTGAATTGTATTTAAACATAAACTGCCCATATCAATGATTGTTCACGATATACCGATAAATATTTACATCGGAACTACAGACCGCAGGTGTGAGATAGTGTTTGTGTTACAATAATTCTCAAAAATTGTTCGAGCGATTTTTTTTTTTTTGTTTTCATTGGGCCGTGTGCTTTTATGGATATTGCAAACACTTTATTTTCATATTCGCTGTCTGTGAGCTTTCAACGGTTTTAATAACTGAAATACGAGTTCTAAAGACTTTAATTTAGCGAAGGCATTGTGAACTTGTTAACATATTTCACAAGTTCTCGTAACCAACTAGGGGTATGGGAGTCGTGTTCTAGTGATCGTAGACGATGGGTAGCAATTTGTCACTACTTACGGTACTTACCCTATGTGCTCTGAAGTAGGTTATTGTGCGACCCAAAACTTTATAGCTGTATGGAGTTTCAAGTGGTGACGTAGTTTGTGTTGTTCAAGTTTTGTTTACTGTAGGTATAAGGAGATATAACTTTCACTTGTTTTATGGGTATACTAGTTGCTGTCTGTGTCTTTGGTTGAAGTTTAACCGACCAATTTTAGTACATTCTAAGGTATTAAGTAAGTACACCCCATGTTATGAACAGATGGCCAGAACAGATGGCCGATGGGGCCGAAAAGTTCTGGAATGGCGACCGCGAACCGGGAGACGATGCGTTGGAAGGCCTCCCACTAGGTGGACCGATGACCTGGTGAAGGTTGCGGGGATCCGCTGGATGCGCGTCGCACGGGACCAGTCAATGTGGCGACACTTGGGGGAGGCCTATGTCCAGCAGTGGACATCATTCGGCTGAAATGATGATGATGACCCCATGTTATAGAACATTACATAACACTACGCCTGTAATCCCCAAATGGTTAGGCAGAGGCGTACCTAATTATTAAAATACACCCACATGTCGCCAGTAATGTTTAAGTCCCATGTGATCGGGGGCCAACCTATTGCCATTCTATTGCCATCTGCTGGGTACAGTCCCCCTGGATTTGTACCCGGCAGATAGCAATAGGTTTTGATGTTAGCTAATTCATATTTTTTTGTTATTTTATTAATTTGTAATTTCCCGTAGCTACGATTAATTATTTTCTATTTAATTTTAACTCCTGTATCTATCTATCTATTATAAAGTTATAATAATTCCTACGACCTATTTAATGATTATATGCTAGGTACGTTGTAGGACATGGTTCTTTTCAATTGTTCGCCAAATAAATTTTATCCTCTGCTGCTCTCATCCGGCTGTTACCAGCCAGTTGGCGAAGATCGTCGCACCACATATAATAAGGGTATTCTTATGTTCTACTTTAAATTTGATTTAGATTTTCAGAGGAAAACATTTTTTTTGATTTTCATTGTTCTATCTAGATGAATTGCTTGTCCGTTGTCTGACAGTCACTTAGCTGTCAATAAATTGTATTAAATTAGTGGAAAAAATTGAGCTAAATATTTTATTCATCATCATCATCTGCCTAGTCTTTTCCCAACTATAATATTGGGGTTGGCCTCCAGTCTAACCAGATGCAGCTGAAGACCAGTAATTTATAAGGAGCGACTGCCTACTTGACTTCCACAACCCAGTAAGTACTGGGTAATACGATACCTTATTGGTAAGACTGGTTGTCTGACTTTCAGGCCAATAAGTTCCTGTAACGACTGTCAAAAATCCACAAATGACAACAGGAATCAACGGCTTAACGTGCTTTCCGAGGCACGGAGGAAACTTGATATGTAATAGATGACCATACATCCACGGACGGCATAGGCAAGCGCGGCTTAGGAGCGCTTACATCTTACGGCATTTCATACAAACTTTCAAATCCTTATTTTCCAAAATGACTGAACCGATTTCAATGAAACTTAATACGCATAAGCAGGATATATAGGTTTAAAAAGTTACAAAAAAAAAATTGTTGTCTTTTAACAAAAAATAATTTGAAATCTGTTTCTATAGATAATTTATAATCCGTATAATTTAGCTGCAACACTATTTTTGGAAA
The DNA here is from genome assembly GCA_963082945.1 of Cerastis leucographa. Classification (NCBI taxonomy): domain Eukaryota; kingdom Metazoa; phylum Arthropoda; class Insecta; order Lepidoptera; family Noctuidae; genus Cerastis; species Cerastis leucographa. Next base: position 9,009,340 of record OY720382.1, read on the forward strand.
ATGTTATTAGTTACTTTTTCGACCTATGTATCCTGCTTAAGCGTTTGAAGTTTCATTAAAATTGGTTCAGTCATTTTGGAAAATAAGTATGTACTTGAAAATTTATATGAAATGTCGCGTAAACGCTCATGGGCAAACAGCCACATGGGCCGATATTCAAAGTAAAAATATCGGCCCATGTGGCTGTTATCATTAACCACAAGCCTTGAACTTAATCTTTTATTACATACATACACAAAGTCATACCTTTTTCCCACGGAGGTACGCAGAACACTATGATCTTTACAAACTCCTTTTACATCGTCCATGTTCATACATGTTGTTAGGGGTGGGTTTGTGTTTATGCTTTTGCGGTTGCACAACGACACGCTTTGCTTACGCTTTGCTTGGTAGTATAGATACAAGCCTACCTTACTGCTTCCCTCAGAAGCGGTAAGGTGGCGGGGTCTTGAGGGAGAGCGCTACAGTCGTGTGGATCCTCAAGGCAAGTCTGGCGGATTCACCTTCACGAGGTTGCCGCCCTGTTCTTGGTCTAATTCCCTAAGAAATAGACGCAACAAAAACCACCAGGCGCTTTTTCTCCTAACCATGACTCTCTGTGACTGAGTGGTTGTGGGCTCGGCCGTCACTAAACTCTGCTGGCGACGGGTAGGAACATATAGTCACCTGCGCTAGGACCTGCGCAGTCGAGCGCCGTAAGCGGGGATGAAGGAGTCCTGGGGGGCTGAGTCGAGCGGCGCTGGCGGTAATGTGTCCGTAAGGCAACACGCCCTCTTTGGTCCGGATTTCAAGCAAAACGGTAGCCCTAACCAATAGCCAAGGGTAGGGAAATGGTCAGAGTGTCCCGTCAGAGGGCCTCGGCGAGGAGCGGGGGGTCCGCTGTGGCCGTCCTCGGATTGTCGCAGCGGTGGGTTAAGGTCATGCTGACGGTGTAAGTGAGGGTTGATCAGTTCCAGAAGGGACAGGGCGTCCCCACGGCCAACCCGATCAAGCACCCGATGTCGCACTGTAAGCCAGCCTCTCGCCCCTATATCTCGATGGTACTCCTAACGGTAAGCTAGTTTGTAGCGAGACGTTCCCAGGTGCGGGCTCCGTGGAGGGTGGGAGGCCAGAGAGATGAAACAAAACTACAACTAACTATGGATACTACAAGCCCATACGACACCAAACACACACACACACACACAAACGCTACACAAACAAACACACCCACCACACACACATACACACACACCACACAACCACACATCGGAGTGGAGGCGAAAGCCAAAGATACTCCCAAGAGGGGTGCATGCAGCACCTCTCTCGCCCCTGGGTGCTCCGCTGTCAATGCAGCGGGCTCCAGCGCGGGTACCGGTCCGGCTGCGGCGAGAACCGTGGCCAAGACCAAAATAAAGTCCCGGAAAATACAGAGGACATCGGCGCTGATTGGGACCAGTACCGATCCTCTTTTAGTTACAGGTGTACAGCCCCCCACGACGGTTAATACCGGTGGCAGGGCTCCTCTACTGAAGACACCTCCACCTATGGCTCCTCAAGCTACCCCTCCCCCGCTGGCCGTCACTGGCCAACCGGACGAGATCAGCACCGCCGGGGACACGTCCGCGTTTACCTGGCAGGTGCAGGGTAATAGGCGGAGGAAGGCCAAGGACACTCCGGCTACACAACGCGCTGATCCCTCAGCGCCAGTAGCTCCGGCCCCTACGGCGGGCAACGGTTGGAGAAGGAACAGACCGTCCAAAAAGGAACGGCGCCAGAAACGGTGGAAAGGTAAGACTCCACGTAATCTACAGGCTAACGCCGCAGATTCGGCTCGACCGACCGGCTGTAATGTCATCTTCTCCGCAGGAAAGCGGGAGCAGGCCATGGTCGACAATAGTCGCCCAGGACCCAGCCAACCGTCAACCAGCTTGAAGGGACAAGCCCAGATGACAGCACAGGGACCCGATCGGAAGGATCAGGCCACGGCCAAGCGAGCTCTCAACGAGACCTCGTCACCTCGTGGGGAGCATAAGCGGCCGCGGCTTGATAAATCCAAGCGGGCCGCCAACCGTAGCTACGCCCAAGCTGTGGGCTCCGAGCTTGATGTCGCAGTCACCTGCGACCGCACGGGGTTCATAACCAAGGGGACATCAGAAGAGGTGCTCGCGGCCATACAGAGGAGGATCGTCACCGAGTGCCTCTCCGCTAAACAGGACTCACCTGCACCGGCCTTTAGAGCAAGGCCGGTGTTCACCGGAGGGGTCTTAAAACTGTGGCCTTGCAGTGACTACACCTTAGCCTGGCTGAGGACGGTGATATCTGAGATGCCTCCCTCCACTAGTACCTCGCTAGTGGTCAGGAGGCAGACGGAAATAAAAAGGCGAGTGAGATGCGGCATTCTCATCCCGGATGCACAGGGGATTTTCGCAGAGCAGTCCATCATTGGACGCGCTCTGTGCTACCAAAATCCCTGGATCGACATCAAGGGATGGGTACTGCTGCACACGGACAGACAGGCCGATGCGTGGTTCGTGGTGGTCGGGGTCCCTGAGGACCAAATTCCCACCCTGATGAAGGCCGAACGTCGTCTCTCCTTCGGGGTAGGGACGGCGTACGTGAAATTTCAGGGTGCGAACGGCAGATTTGTCGACGTCCCTCAGGGATGGGACCCGGCCACGGGGACGATCGTCGAGGTCAAGAAGGAGGAGAAGGTAGCTTCCCCCCACACTGACACCGCGGCAGCAACCGTGGTTGCACCTGCGGCAGCAGCGCCGCCGGTGCCGACGGTGCCAGCAGCGCCAGAGGTGCCAATAGCGCCGGCGGAGCCGGCAGCGCCTGCGGCGCCAGAGGTGCCAACATCTACAGCAGTCCCGGCCGCGGCCGGCGTGGACGCTGTCCTCACATCGGGTGACGAGCTCGATGGCAATAACTTGTCGTCGGTCTCGGACTCGGAGGGGGACGGCTTTGACGCGGGTGACCTGTTCGCCGGGCTGCGTCTGGAGGGCGACGAGGAAGGCACGACCAGCGATGGCGTCCCCTTCGTCGACCTGTAGAGTGCTGCAGGCTAACCTCCACCACAGCCAAACCGCAACGGCTCAGCTGCGTAAGTGGTTGGAGGTCCAACATACGGCCATTGCCTTGATCCAGGAGCCGTGGATCAGGGCCGGCCACATACAAGGCCTCTCCAATCTTGGAGGTAAGCTTCTGGTTAGTACAGATCACGATCACCCAAGATCGTGCATTTATACGACAGGTAACATTAAAGCACAACCACTGACAGACTTCTGTTGCAGGGATATCTCTGCAGTAAGGTTGACCTTACAGCGCGACGACACAGAGGTAGCAGTCGTCTTCGCCTCGGCATACATGCCTGAGGCTGAGGATCCGCCGCCGCATGACCTCGCCCGCCTCGTGAGACATTGCGAGAGCTTGGGGCTGGAGGTTGTCATAGGCGCTGACGCTAACGCTCATCACCCTCTGTGGGGCATGGAAACGCAAAACGAACGGGGTAAGGCTCTAGTTGACTATTTATTCACTACAAACTTAACCCTACTAAATACAGGCTCCGAACCAACCTTCGTAACCAGGCGCAGCCGTACAATCATAGACCTAACCCTGGCATCAGAGGGTGCAGCGGCCATGGCCACCGGGTGGCAGGTGTCCAGGGAGGCCTCCTGCTCGGACCATAGGTGGATCCGTTTCGACATCCAGGTTAGTGTCACGCCAATACTGCCACGGCGTAACCCACGCAACACAGACCGTGCTGCCTATACACGAACCCTAGAAACCAAGCTTGCACCGACCGATCATCGGTCAACGTTCGAGGACATCTTGCAGATTGACGACCAAGTCAACCACCTTACAAAATCAATGTTAGACAGCTACCACTCAGCCTGCCCGGAAACCACTCCGCCCTCTACACCGGGGCAGCAACCTTGGTGGGGAGCGGATCTAGAACGCAAGCGCAGGAAGGTAAGGACAGCACTGAATAGAGCCATGAACAGCTGCGCTGACAGGGACTGGGACGCGTACAAAGCGGCCAAGTCCTGCTATAAAAAATGCATCAGGTTCAGGAGCAAAAATGGATGGCGCAAATACTGTGGCAACATCGAATCATGCCAACAAGCTAATAGGGTAAGGAAAATACTGGCTCAGCAAAACACGACTGGGCCTGTTGTTCTCCGAAAACCGGACAGCACACTCACCACATCAACAGAAGAGGCGATGCGCGTCCTAATTGAAACTCACTTCCCAGGATGCGCTTTCGCTCAGGTAATTGAGTGGACCGAGACAAACCAAACACCAACAGAGAACGACTGGCGCTACGCACATAAAGTGGTGACGCTGGAGAAACTCCAGTGGGCGATCCAGTGCTTCCATCCTTTTAAGGCGGCAGGTCCGGACGGGATCTTTCCCGCCTTACTACAGTGGGGAGGAATCTCCGTTGCCGGTAGACTGGTCCCCCTAATGAGAGCGTGCCTGGCCTTTAGATACGTTCCGAAAGGATGGAGGGAAGTGAAAGTCATATTCATTCCAAAGCCAGGTAAGAGTGACTACACCAATGCCAAATCCCACAGACCAATCAGCCTGACCTCCTTCCTTCTAAAAACCATGGAGAGAATTTGCGAGAGAGAGCTGAGGGAGGGCGCGTTGAAAACTATTCCACTACACAGCAACCAACATGCATACAGCTCGGGTAAGTCCACTGAATCGGCACTCCACCTGGTAGTCAGTCGGATTGAAGATGCTATACATCAGAAGGGTACCTGCCTTGGAACCTTCATAGACATCGAAGGAGCCTTCGATAAAACCAACTTTTCCAGCATCAGCTCCGCCCTGTCTCGTCATGGGGCGGAACAGGTGCTGATTGACTGGATTACTAACATGCTGAGCAAACGAGCGGTTCGCTTAGAAGGACAGCAGCAGATGGCTCTGATAGCCAGAGGTTGCCCCCAAGGAGGAGTAATTTCCCCCCTCCTCTGGAATCTGGTGATAAATGATCTCATCACCAAACTCAACGCCAGTCATTTCTACACAATTGGGTATGCAGATGACCTTGCTATTCTCATCTCGGGAAAAGTGACAGGAACAATCTGTAACCTCACCCAACAGGCGCTACGCATCGTGGAACGATGGTGCAGGGAATATGACCTTTCAGTCAATCCCACGAAAACTGAGTTAGTCATGTTCACCCAAAAACGAACTTTAGGACCTTATCGCTTGCCTAAACTATTTGATACAGAACTTCAGTTAGCCACTGAAGTCAAGTACCTGGGAGTCATCCTAGACAGTAAGTTAAACTGGAGCAGTCACTTAGACAACAAAATAAACAGGGCGTGCATCACCTTCTGGCAGTGCAGGAGGATGATAGGTAAGAAGTGGGGCCTATCCCCCAAAATAATTCTTTGGCTATACCGCGCGGTGATCCGTCCCATGATCTCGTACGGGGCGGTGGTCTGGTGGCCACGCACCAGACTAGTCACAGCCTCGAACAAACTTCAACGCATGCAAAGGCTTGCCTGCATGGCAATTACAGGCTGCATGAGAACCACTCCGACAGCGGCTCTCGAAGCCATGCTGGAGCTTCCGCCGCTCCATCTGTACATACAACAGGAGGCAACAATGGCGGCAGCACGCCTCAAAACACTTCAACTGTGGAGTAAGTCAAACACGCAACACACTGCGGCACTAGAGGGATTCTACAACGAGTTCCCCCTGGCGAAAGCCATTAACGATCGGGTACCAAAACAATTTGTATTCGACAAAAAATACAAGATCCAGCTCCACGAGGACCACCGCTGCGAGGGGTTAAACCCTGCAGAGTTACGGATCTTCACGGACGGATCTAAAACAGGTACGGGTACTGGGGCCGGAGTATTCTCAGAGGATCTCAACATCCATATAGCCGTACCACTGGGGGTCCACAACACGGTATTTCAGGCGGAATGCATGGGCATTTCCCTGGCCGCATCAGCCATCTTAGCCAGGAGGGCTAAGGACCACTCTATCCGCATACTTTCAGACAGCAGGGCTGTACTGTTAGCACTAGACAACCACACGGTCACCTCCGGGTTAATTTACGAGTGTCACCAGCGCCTAAACCAGGTCGGTAATCACAATAACATAACCATACAATGGATTAAGGGCCACAGCGATTCCCGGGGCAACGATGCAGCGGACGAACTCGCTAGAAGGGGTTCCAGTATGGCAGCAGTAGGACCAGAACCCATCGTGCCACTCCCCTTCGGATATCTACGGACTCTGGTAAGGAAACGCACCAGTGATCAACACCACAAACTGTGGCTAGACCATGGTGAGTGTAGGCAGGCCAAGGAGGCACTTCCTACTATAGATGGCCGCCTCACCAAACGGATGCTTCGGCTGACCAAATTACAGCTCCGCATAGTCACAGCCGCCATCACTGGTCACGGCTCTTTTAATAAACACCTCTTTGTCCTAGGTGTCACAGATAGTCCACTGTGCAGAGCCTGCTTGGAGGAGGACGAGACAGCAGCCCACGTGCTTCTACACTGCCCAGAGGTTGCAACATACAGGGCAAAGTACTTAGGTAACCCAGGTACTCTCCGCGAGATCGTCAGCAACACCAAGGGGCTGCTGGCCTTTCTCGGGGAGCTGGGGTGGTTGGAGTAATGTTCCCACCCGTACGCAAAATACGCGCTTTAGACGTGGAGTTGCGGAAACCAGCCCGCTATACAATACAATACAATACAATACATGTTGTTATACACGGATACAATTCATTATAGTCTGAAAAAATACGTCACGGGCTTACAATATTAATCTGTTATGGTCTGAAAAAATATCAATAACTCAACACATTGTCCCAGCAATGGTTCTAAACATAAGAACAACAACATTGTATGAGTACTCACACAAAAGCCATAAAGTGGGGTTATATTTAAAGTTAAAATTACTTCCTGTTGTGGTATACAACTTGAGTCCACGTATGTGAAAACAGAATCGATAACAAAAGTGAAAACAACTGTACAATCGAGATAGCAATGGCATAGCGAGCTTTACCTTTGTTCCCAACACTCGTAAACTAACTTCGGGATGTTAGCTCACCCCTAGTTTGTACTTTCAAAAAAAAAATAGCATCTGAAATGTTGCTTAATTTGTGTTCACCAACATCCGTGAAGGTTTCAAACTCGCTCGTTGAATTTCCAGAGACAATTTGAGTTGGAACAATGTGCGGAGGTTTTTATACCCAAACATGATGAACCTAACATCAAGCCTATAATCCCCGGAGGGTGAGGCAGAGGTGTACTTAACATTAAACCCACATTTCGCCAGTTATGTTTTAAGTCCCATGTAATAAGGGGCGAGCCTATTGCCATCAACCGGGCTCAAATCTAGACTCTACTGAATCCAATAAAAACACACCGACTCTACTTAATCTTCTCATAATCCAGGTTGCTACTGAAAAATTCCTGATGAAAAAACCCAATAACACTTTGCCCGACCAGAAAATCGAACCTAGGGCGTCATGCTTAGAAGTCGCACTTGACAACCACTCGACCAACGAGGCAGTTTTTATACACAAGTACAGACGCAATCATAAAGACCATAAAGACTAATCATCGGCCCGAAGCTCTAAACGAGTTAAATTACTGAACGAACGAAAAATAATTTAGAAACGGTTTCGATCATGTTTGGGGAATAATATTGTTTTTTTTTTTTATATTAAAGCCCGCAAAGGGAGCTTGTTATCGGTTGTTTGTGCCTGCTCTTTTATGTTTATTTCATCAACTCTGTTTTATCAGAACGCTTTTATATTCAATAACCTTAAATTCAATCAGGGATGTATAGGGGTAATTTGAAATAATGGGTTACATTATGGAGCCTGCCAAAGAGAAACCACATCCTTTTTCATCTCGTGTATATTGCGAATCACTGTTTTGTTCGTAAACAGAAATATAGAAGCTTACTTGTTTTGTATGTGTAATTATAATAATGATTGATGTTTTATAATTTTTTCAACTCTGATCGTCGTCGTCGATATGCGTTATGGCTCAAGGCTTCAAGGCTTCAAGCAACAATAAGTTTAGGTGTACTATTACTACAGTAATAAGTAAGCACAAACAGTGATAGCCTAGTAGTTTAACCGTTAGACTGCCAAGTCACATGTCTCGAGTTCGAACCCAAGACACGGACCTCTGATTTTTCGGATTCATATGTGTATTATTATCACTTGCTTCGGTGAAGTAATACATCGTGAGGAAACAAGCATGCCTGAGAGATATTTCTTGACGGCATGTAATTCCAAGTCAGAGGCCCATGGGACGCATAAAAACTCTGACACCTGGTAACGCACTAACCACACGATAACGCATGAAGACTTCAGTACCGCTCCAACTTTGTCCTACCTGTTAAGCAGTCAAAAATATCAGTTTTATGCTCGTCATAAATTATTATGACGAGCATAAAACTGATATTTTTGACTGCTGACACATATTAATGTGACCACCTTCTTGACTATACAGTATAATATAAACGAAAAGCAAAAACCCCTGATTCAAAGTGCTATGTCGTCACTCCACTTTGTTCATCCATTATTATGTAACTGCCAGCGGAAAATTGTTCACAACAGCAGCTATTTAACAGGTCAAATGATTCACAACTCAGCAACGAATGTCGCAACAGTTAATTGTTATAATTAACAGTTGAGACTTCCGTAGTTTATAGAGCTTAAATCCTCTCTCTAGATTTTAAATTACATTTCTGTAGCCAGACTAAAGAACGGCTTGAAAAAGTCGTTCCGGCCTTTGCGGGCGTGCAATGGAACTAGTTGAAGTCATTAGAGTCGAAGTGACAACGGCTCGGATCCTGTGAAATGGCTAATTGCGTCGCCCTCCTCCCAATTGTGGTCGCGTAATTATGCCGGAGCTCCGACACACACAGTAATAAATGTAACGATTACCGGAACGCTGAAAAACGGTAACTTTTTGCTGCTTTTAGATTGTTAAGTGTGGCATTGTTGGAGCAGTGGAATTAGTTTTTGGAATTGAGTAGGTGTAGTTCTAGCTATCCAGACATAAATTTTGTTGCACTTAGTACGTTCACATTTGTTAATGTGTTGTTTCAACGAATGAAAGCTCAGATTCACATCGCAGCCATACCTTTTACCTCTATTAACGTAGGCAAGTAGCAAAAGCAGAGCTTTGTAATTTCAGATAATCAAAATTCGAAACGCTATTTTAGGAAAACGTGAACGCTGCAGAAAATAAATAAACAGAAATAACCAACTGTACAACTGTTGTCAGATTTGTTTTGGATTCGAACCGAACAAGCTTTTGATTGCGTCATTCAATAAGTTTACAAATAACAGAATGCCTGACGGCGCTAGAATTTTCCCATTCAATCGAATTTAATTGGAGTCGTTGGCGTCGCACTCTGATTGGACATTTGGAAGTTCGGTCTGTGCCACAGCCAATCACTCGCTACCCATTTTCCGGTGCCGTAGTTGAACTAATATTAGCTTTAAAGTTGGCTACCGCAGTTACCTGCTCATTGCTCCTCTTGGGATTGCGTGTTCTATGTTTACCGCAATAAAGTGGCTCAAAACTTTACGAGCGACCACACGATTCATAAGAATGGGGTAACTAAAAGCGGATAACCGCTTCCACTATTCACGCCAGATAGTTAGCACTTCAAAATTCAGACATGCGCTGGAACAAGTTGTGCCCTAAACTATGCATGTCGGGGGCCAGTTGTGAATAGTTCTGTCAGGTGTAATTCCTGAGAGGGTGTAGTCTGACCTGTTAGCTTTGCTTCTGCAAAACTGAACAGAAGCTTTGTTGCGTTTAAGTTATGCTAAGCGGTTTTGGTCAGTTTTGTATTTGTTGAGAATTTGAGATACAAAAGGAGCTATTTGGGTACTTTTCAAACAATTGTGTCTACCTACACTATCCTTATTCAGATCAAAAGGTACCACAGTATCTGTCGCTAGCAATACATTTTAATTTATTCCACTACTTTGATCAGACATAAAGTTAAAAGGATTTTTATACTGAATATAGATTGCAATCGCTCGGGGAGCGACCTAACGCAGGGGAAAAGCTTTATTTTTTATTGCTATCGAAAGCGAATTCTAATCTCGTTTTTCCGTGTCATTTACCAATAGATGGCTTCATTATCGTTCAGAGCGTTCACCTTAACTTTACAACTTGGATTTATGTGTTCTTGGCAAGAAATATAGTGTGCTAAATGTGGCCGGTGAAATGGTGAAATTAAAAATGTTCACTCTAAAATTTTATTGAGATTAAATTCCGTGCATGTTTCGTGCGTGGCCTGCAGACGATGTTTTAGCACGTGTCACTGTTTTTGATTTTAGTGTTTCATGTTTTTGAAGCGATCCAAATGTCAATTAAGGTGGAGTAGTAGTTTTATTTGTTATGTACCTAAACATATTTAACATTAAGGACATTGTTTTGCAAATAAGAATAATCTACAACTTACGAAGCGTTTTTCGTATTGTACAGATAAGATAACAGAACTAACGCTATTCTTTTATTTTATTTTCTTGAACAAATTGTAAACATCCGCTTGTTTTCTATAAAGTGCTACTTCATTTTCTTATTATACTTGTGTCCTCCGAATATCAAATTAGCAGAGATTGGAATAGGCAGAATACCTAAACGTAAAGCAAGTAAGTAACTTGTGGATAGTACCTGCCTCTGATTTAACAAATTTATTTCGGCACTTAAAAATTATTCCATGATTTTATGCGGAACTATTATCTACATGTTTCTGAACTCGTTGAAGTTTGGGCAGTATACTCTACCTATTCCGATCTCTGCTAATTAGTGATCTCCTTGAACGTCTTTCTTCGGACTTTTTATCCACCTCCTCGTTAGAGAAAGATTTATCACAATCATAGTTTATTAAACCGTGAATCCTTACAAAGACGTTCGGCTATTTTTAGTTCTACTCCGATGAAAATACATTTATTTTTACTGAGAACTGAGATTTCTATTCCTAAATAAGAACATTGTGGAAATCAGTTTCATTTCGAATTTAGATTTAATTTCAAAGAAAAAAACTTGTTTTCTATTATAATTTAAGAGAATCAATTTTCCACGAAAGATGTTACAATAATAATGATGAGATTCCATTTACACATTATGAGGTAGCAACAACATAGAATCGACAGGCACCAGGCACACTTAAAAAAACATAAAACGTTAGCTTTTTCGATCGCTTGAATTCAATTATCTACAAAGAGATGACATTATGAGGTAGCAACAACATAAAATCGACAAGCACCAGGTAATCTTATAAAAACCTTAAAACGTTAGTTTTTCGATAGTTTGATCTTTATGATACAGTCAACGATAGTTCACAAAACACGTATGTTTTTATCTGGATTCATTTAGTACACAGTAGCATATTCCCGTGGCTTCGCCTGCGTAGATTTCGGTGTCCCCCGGGATCGTACTGCTGAGATAAAAAGTAGCCAATGTGTTAATTTATAAACTATCTGTGTTACAAACGTTATCAAAATCCGTTTAGTAGTTTACGCGTGAAAGTGTGACAAAAATCCTTCCAATATTTTGAATTTTTATAATAGTAGGAAGATTCTCGTTGGTTAGAAAACATAATTGCAATAATAATCGCCTCCTTCCAAATAAACAACAGATCATGCAGTAATATTAATGATAACCGTACCAAACTACGTAATCATTTGTATGTAATGTATGTATTACTAGGTTGATACACATAAATAAATTAATCAGTTCACTTGGCCTTATACCGCACTGATTAACCTCTACTCATTAATAAAACATAGCTCGTTGGTTAATAAGATATTGCTTTGATAAATTAAATGAGGTCTAATATCTAAAGCATGTTGGTATGGACGACGACCAATCAAGCTATGAAGAACCAAATTAAGCTGGTCTCGCATTGTACGGAAAGTTCATAAAAAACGAGGCCAGGTTATACTGGATGTATAACTTGATATATCGCCGTATGTACCATTCACGAGCACAAATATGTAGGTGAAATTTGAAATGTTGGACTAAACAATATTTTTAGTTTGCACAACATCTAATAACTTGAATCAATAAAATTTCACAAATTGTGTAGACATGATGCAGCTGAATACTAGTATTTTACATGGAATGACTGCCTATCTAACCTCCACAACCCATTAAAGTACCTACTGGGTAATACGGTACCCCTTAGAAAGACTGGTTGCCAGACTTATAAGTATAAAGGCCACCATACGCTTACAATATTTTCAAATGTCATGTACTCGACTACTCGTATAATAATATTTCTATTACAGACCAATAATTCGGCATCTACAAAATTTTCCGCTGGCAATACTAAACAACCGTTTAAAGACAGTACAATATTCTCGTTTTCCCCTAATGAGACGTGGGACTATTCGGCTAGACTATATTGGGGGAAAGTAATTTCGTGAATGGCCACCCTGTGTACAATTCTACACCTGTTTCAATATATTTATTGTTACTGGTAAATAAATTCGAGCTTTTGTACAAGTTTTTGTTGGCGCTGTTGTAAAAATAGGGACATAAGTGCTTTCTCGCGTACCTATTGAATGTACAAACGAACTGCGACAGATTAAATTAAAATTGTTGGAAGTAATTATCACACTGGGTACTCGTGTCACCGTGTCGTGATGGAGACTGTATTTGTTCCTTTTTTTAGCAAAAATATCGAGAACGAAAATTAACAATATCAATATCACAAAAAAATCTTTTTGTTTCAGGTTACTATGACTCATCGATAAACGTCACTTTCTGCTCATTTTAGCTTTCACTCGAAGTGAAACGTCTGAATACAAAATGACATGAAAGTAAATGTAACTAAAATTTATTTTCACTCGAGTGAAGCAACTGATATACCTTATAAACTAACGTAAATAAGAACATATATGTACAAACATGAATGCGTAATATATAACAATGTATGTAATGTTTATGTCCTATTGAAAAGTATTCATAAGTTGCATGAAAATACGTGAACCGCAGTTATAGAAATTGTTCAAACAAACTTTGCTCTAGTGCCTGTTTATATACCATAAAAGTAGCTGCGCAACAAATAAAATTACGAAGTCCAGACTACTGCAAAAATGCATAGAACAAACTATTACTGTTCGTTCCGAAACAAAAATATTCATATTTTCTGAAAACCGCATCCTATCGCAAAGACTAGCCACATTTTCAATGCTTGCAATATCTCATCGCCACCCAGCCGTAAAAGAATCTCTGAACGAGAGAGCTTAAACAAACAGTGCTCTTAAATCCTCCTGCAAAGGCTGGGAAGGTGTCAGTAAAATCAAAGCGAAGCCTGACTGGGATTGTGTGACCAATTCCAGTCAGTTGCCACCAAGCCGGGGCCTCTTTATATCAACATTATGCGACAGTTATTTCAGGCTAGAGAGATCCGGATAGCCCTCCAGTGAATAACCTGGGAATGAAATGTGGAATCTCGAGCAATGAGCTCCCTGCAATTTTATTTTTCGACATTTCGTCGTTGTAGTTCTAACACCACGTATGTCCATTTTTGGCGGTTTTGACTTTTTGATGCCTCTGTCTATTTAGAGAGTGAAAACAAATTATCAAATGGTATGTTAACATTCCTCCTCCTCAAGTCGTGCTCCTCATTACTGAGAGTCGTGATCCACCATTGCAAACATATTTGTCATGACGATGTTTCGCCATCTCTGTCTATTTTTGGCCAAAAATTCCACGATGCGTTTCACTTAAGCGCATCATGGAATTTTTTTCAAGAGCAGAACTTATATGGTCGGACCATCGCAAAGGGCTGCGACCTCTTGGTCTTTTACCATCCACCTTGCCTATGGTACCATTACCTAGGTCTAAATATGCGGTTTATTCACACTCCTATAAAGTTATTATTTTTGTCTTATGTTGTGTTAAAACTTCAACGACAATTTGTTGTAACCAATTTTTATTTCCAGAGGATTAAAATCACACGTTTTTGAAGCGAGTGATAAACCTGTGCTATTTATGTTCATGAATGTGAGTGGGCTTTGAATGGCTTTAAGCATTGACATTTTAAGGACTCCGGTTCAGACATTTATAAATTAAGCCCCGAAAAAGGTTGAATCACTGAAAGTATTTACATGTACTTAAAGTGAAAACACGATTAATCTTGATTCAGAGGATTTTCAAATTTAGGTTATGAACAAGCGTTTGCCCGCGGCTCTGTTGAAAATGAATGGAAACTATGCTGAATTATTGTGTGCCTGGATTGAAAGGATTTTAACGAATGCCCATTAATACTGGCATTACCATTAAAATCAAAATCAAAATCAAAAGTCATTTATTTAAACTAGGCTGATAATCAGCACTTTTTGAACGTCAAAATTACAAGAGACAGTCCCCCAAAACGCCCGCCCTTCGCCACTTCCTAGTGTTTTAGCTGGGAAGAAGAAGTGGCGGAACAAACTCCCCAGCAACACATCTGTCTGTTAGGTTAGAAGAACCAGATTCTATACAAAAGTGTTCAAGTTTATATAAACGAGGAATCCATTTTATCATTAGATATCATTAGTGTTGATAACGTATGTCTGAATCAATTTATAATATCGGGTTTGGTATCACTATTATGATTATACTCTGACATTAAATACATGATTAAATTTTGTTGCCCATGAGCTAGAATTAATTCAATAAGTATACCTAATATATGTACATCCATTTTTATTAACAAAGCATTTCTTTTCTACTTCTTATTTTCACTAGCTATTAATTACTGACAAACCAAGCGACGTGCGTGAACTTATTAATATTTTACTATAAAAAAGGACACATGAACAACTTTCCAAAAATCGTGTTACCAGAAAATTACCACAAAATCCGGGGTATCCTCCTCAATAGGGCGCTAAGCTGAGACTTGACAAGATCAGGGGCGTTTACCCTAAATTTTTGGAGATTATTATTAAAGCTCTGTGGAGGGATAAAATCTGATATCGTTAGGTTTTACGAGTAGCCGTGATTGCTGGGAGCTCCGTCGTTGAATATGAAGCAGCCGATCAACGGATACATTGAGATATTTAAATATTGCTTTTAAAATAACAATAGATAAGACCTGCTATAAAGGTAGATAAGTATTATTAAGAACTTTTGGTATCATCGATACGAAAATTAGGAGTGTTCCAGCTAATTAGAACAGGCATTAATTAGGAAAATCCTCATCTTGTTTAAGTAGAAAGGACGCAAAGGGAACCGTAGTTAATTGGATTTATTGACGAATTTCGTTAATGTCGAAAGCAAGACGTGCAAAATGCGTCGTAATTAAGGCACTTAGCGATCAATAATTACAACAAAATACACTTAAAATGTAATACAAACTAAAAAGTTTTTTTCTTGATATTTTAACAAGACATCACTCACGTTTGGCCAATGACTCATGCCCATGATGGTGAATTTTACGTTAAATGGGTAGATAATCAGTTACCATCATGGGCTCTAAAAGTTTGTATTGTTATGAATCAGGTATATTTCACATATAATTATTGCAAAAAAAAAAACTAGGTAATGATAACAAGTAAATAAAGCCACGGATAATCCTGCTTTCTTATTTGATTAGGAAATTACCCTACTCAGCCGTACTTAAACTTTGAAAGGCTTTAGATGCACCTATTTTTATAGCTAATCTCCGTCGGTCGTTTTTTTTCGTGACGTACGAATGATTCCCGAAAAGCCAAACGCAGCGGAAAAAATATTGCCTACAGCACTGGCTATGGCGTTTTTTTTAACGTCAGCTCAATTTTGCAGGGTATGATAGTCGAGCGATGTGTCTGGCCTATGACAAAAAAAGTCAAGAGTCGCTCGAAATTGGGCGTGGGTGTCGGTAGTTTTTTGCGTTTACAGCTGTACGCATTGCAGTCCAGTACAATTTTTTTAGCATATTGATTTGTGTGAAGTGAACTCATAGGAGCACTCTCCATATATTTCTTTGTCAAATAAAATGTTGAGACTATGTAAGTACGGAAAAATTTTTGACTGAAATCATGACCGTCGTCCGTGTGTGTTAAACTCAAAGGCAAAAGACAGAATAGAGAAGTCGGAACGCCATTTAACTCTGCCACAAAAGTTTATTTACGAATTCTTTGTTTTATCCAATTTTTTGTAAGTAGAATAGAATATAATTTATTGTATGTACATCATAACTGAAACGAGTGATTACAACATTGCTAATTGTCCATGATTACAAAGTAAAGTAAAGAAATTTGCTCATAGTACGATTGCAGTCTTATTTATAAACATGACTACAACACCATAAATACCTACGATATCGCGTTCCATACTGCGTTCCAACCGCAGAGTAAGTTGTCAGAAACCTTACTTTCAAACGTAAACCAAAGATTTAACTTCGTCAATGTAAAAGGTGTAAAAATTAAACTTGATATGAAAAGTGGTGATGTTGAGCTCTGAATGACTTTTGGCACTACTCCAACGCGTAGGAATCGTAATTTTGTTCTTTTGAATCGTCACGGAACAGTTATGCCGAATATTATTGGTTTTAAAATAAATACGTCCATACGTTTCTCAAAATATTGCTATTGATTTTACTGAGGACAACGATATTTTTTAATTTTACAGATTATCACCAGCTCTATCCAATTTTATTTGGGGCAACATGCCATCTTCTACCATACGTCCCTGTGAACCCAACAAATGCTTTGCAGTATTGCATGACAATGTAACATCCAGGTGGTTGATATGATATATTGTTTCATTCGTATTCCAGACTGGGAAAGAGACTGAGCTATACAGGTCGTCTAGCTCCATCTCTTTCCCACTCTGGAATAAGAATTAAACAATAATGTTTTAAGACGTCATGGTAGGCCACCAGGTTAGCCACCTTATTAGCATTTACTCTTTCATCATAAGATACATATTCTTCCTACTCAAAAGTTAATTCATTTTGTATGATTAAAGGTACTTTCCGTTCGTTTGATAAAGTGCCTTTTAAAAGCTTCCAAGGCATTCCTGTTACACTCAAAGTTCCATCAACATTATGTATGTCTTTATAAAATACATATATGTGAAGAGAGTTCTGAATCAAATTAATTTTGTGAGAAAATATTTAGGCTGCACACGTATGCGTTGAAGGAAAAGGGCCTTACAACAAAAAAAGGGTTACCACCCTTTCTGAAATACTTCGAAGGTGATATTAAATAGATATTGGTTTAATTACCCTTAAACCAATATCTATTTCATATCATTATTGTCGTCCAAAAAAATAACTTGTCCTCTAAATTACTTACTCAGCCACCATCAATGGCATCTAAAAAGTACTATATCAGCCACCATATGTCATCGATGTCAGCTACTGTAAATACATCTCAGCATAGTTTTTATTTAAAGCATCTATATTTGTGATATGAATTCAAGCAGTCAGCTTCTAAAATAACTATATATGACGTCCATAAAGTAATTCTATCGACTTCTAATTCTATAACTTAGTACGTTTAAAACCTAGTTATGTATAACTAATTCATAACTCGTCCTATAATTTATTGATCATAAAATGTACCTAAATAACCAACAAATTATAGCCACTAATATAGAAACAAGACCATTGTAGCATTTTTTTGGGTAAAATAGACTTTTCTAGTGTTTTTACCTAAAGTTTTAAGGTGCATGATAACATTCATTTTTGTGATAGGCTTAGTCGACGCAGCACCGCTGCGCACGCGGGGCTCCTGCTTCTGTCTGCGAGGTTTAAAGTAACCTAACACGAAGTGGATGGCGGGGTCTTGGTTCGCTCACTTCGCTCGCTCACAAGACCCCGCCATCCCCTTCAAACCTAACCTGTCCGAGTCGGTCCAAGTTCCGAACTCGCTCTCGCATCCTATGTTTTCCTTGCCGCAAAGCCTTCTTACGATATTGAAGAGTGTTAGTGTTTATTTTAACTAAATGAAAGAGCTACAATCGAGTGGACTATTATTTTTCTGACTACACGAAACGACTCTTCCACGCATAAATCGAATAGCGCTCTCTCATGGGTGGTTGCGGCCAGTGGCACACGTCTTGCTCTACGTTGCACTCGTTATTTCGTTGTTAAAAGAATACGATGTTTTACTCTACATGCTAAGTTATATTAATTACGTTTTCGAGTTGATGCCTGAAGTACATTTTTTAAAGGAACATACGTTGAAGCTGTAAAACGTAAAATGTTGGTCAGTTGTTAAATCGGTGGCTGAGTTAGTAATTTAGATGGTGATGTACCAATCAGGGAGATAAGTAAACATAATTGTTGCTCTTTATTTGCTGCTTTCTTTGAAATATCTAGTTGTCGTTGTAAAAAAAACAAATTAGTTTATTAGAAGCCATCTTATTTTCCTATGGCTTACATATGAAATTAGAGGTAGGGTTTAGCGGCCAAATAAAAAAATTGCGGCTAGATTAATAATTTCTCTTTCAGAAATAGACTGAAAGAAAATCTTTGGAAACGTAGACTATGGACAAACATTGTGGTATTGTGTAAAATTAGTAGGAATTCCGTTGTTCCTTTGTCCTTTTATAAAAGTTCAGAAATAGATATCAGGCAGGTAGGTATTATCCACAAAGAGAATTAAAGGCGCGTGGGAAGTAACATGTTTTATAAGGTAAAGACATTATTAGCCGAGTTAAACCGAACCAAAGCGTTAATTTTCTTCTAAGAAGCCTATAAATGATACACGTAGGCGCGCACTCGCGAGGCTTAACAATAAACTGTGTGTTTCACAATTTTCTCAGTAGGTAGGTATACCTACGCATAATAGGTCTCTTTCTTTTTCTTCTCTCTTTTTAAAAACCTTTGCCTCATACTAGGAATTTCTGCTGTATCCTCTCCTCCAAAATGGTAGAGTTGAATGATGGCTGATCCATGCGTCATGTTCGTGAACGGGCGCTGTCAATTGTGCCTGGTCGTCTCTTAGCTGCCACGGCTCATTTCGAACTAATTATTTCATCTTTTAATTGTTCTTTTTGTTTTTA
This sequence comes from Cerastis leucographa, assembly GCA_963082945.1. Classification (NCBI taxonomy): domain Eukaryota; kingdom Metazoa; phylum Arthropoda; class Insecta; order Lepidoptera; family Noctuidae; genus Cerastis; species Cerastis leucographa. Next base: position 9,028,326 of record OY720382.1, read on the forward strand.
CTGTGGACACTTTTAACGTGCACGTCTTACTTCATCGTTCTCACATAATGTACCATCTCTAAATGAATGATGTAACCAAGTTTTTGTAACAAGATTCTGATTTAAAAGAGTGTCCATGGAGTTTCTTGCCCATTCTTTTCCATAGAGATCTACGCTTTGGAATGGGCAACTACAGTACTTTCACAGTTATTATGTCTTGTAATTGGGACTGTAGCTTAATTTTTATTGTTTTTCGACTATACAAAAGTGCCTGTAACTGGCCTACTTGAAATTGAAATAAATGATTTTGATTTGATATCGTAGGTTGTAACAAACGTGCTTGCTCCTCGTGATAAAAGAAGTAAACAGATTTGTACATTAAAAATGAATTTAATAAAAGATGATATGAAAAATACAATAAATTAATAAAAAAGTGAAGGGCAGGTTAACCGGGAATGATTTGAATGTCTCCGCAAATCTCTGAGCGTGATAGTAACTGAAGACAAACATACAGTTGTAGAAAGCTGGCTTGATCAAGATGAGCTTGACCACGACGAACTTGATGCAGGGCGGCTTGGCAGGACCCACCAGCAGACACGTACCGCCCCAGTGCCAGGCTCGTCAGCTTGCAGAGCAGCTTCCAGCAGACACGTACCGAGCACCAGTGCCAGGCTCGTCAGTTCAGAGTAGCTTCCAGCAGACACGTACTGAGCCCCAGTGTCAGGCTCGTCAATTCGCGGAGTAGCTTCCTCACAGCAGCTAGCAGCAGCCACGACAGCACCAAACGAAGACCGCTTCTTAACTCCACCAGGCTGTGCTCAAAACTCAAGATATGACAGATCTTGACTCCAAACTGTAGACTTAGCTGTTTTCTTAATTTCAGACTATACTGATTTCTCGTCTCTAGACTGAACCGAACTCTTAACTCCAGACTAGAACCAGGGCATCCGTCAGAAATCCCTTTTATACCCTGATCCTCCGTTTCTTTCTTCCAATTTTCTTTCTCAGATTCAAAACTGCTGCGCTCTAGTAAGACGCAACCTGCCAGTATTCAAAGCAGCCAGTAACAATTGGTCAAAAACCTTGCGCATAATATTTTTATAAATATAACTCAGAATATCTTTACACAGCAAATATTCGCAATTAACTATAAAATACAACAATTTGAACTAACGAATTGATGATAATAATTTTTAGTAATATATAATCTAAATGAAACCTTCATAAAGAATTTGGCTGGTAACAATTAAAAATAAAAGTAAATGACAACTGACAAGTTATGTCACAACAAAGAATACTAAGAAAATATTTATAAAAACTAAACGATTCGTAAAATGCTAATGTAAAACCAATAAAAGTATGAATATGGATGATAAGTGTGAGTATAGAGTGTCTGTAGTAGGCAGATACTATAAGGTGCGTTTACAAACATTTAAACTCACATACATAAATAGCCAGACCAGGAACAACTACCGTTCTGGGCCATACAACATTTTGTTGTGAATCTAACCCGTGAAACGCAATGCTCATCGCTCAGCCACTGCGCCAACCATGCCGTCTATCATATACAAGACGTAAACAGACCCTTCATGAAGCCGGCAACCAAGCGTGCTGTACATCAAACTTAGTAACCCTACGCAAAAATTATTGCTGGGAAATGCCTTTTTAGGGTGACAAATCACATTACACGGTAAAGCTCAATGTAACGCACTCAACACATTGTGCTGATGGATGCTATAGGTTCTCTATTGGGTCACCTAACTTTTTTATCCATAATTTAAAGTGCCATAACAGTTTTTGTCCTAATTATCATTTGTCCGAATGATAACTCACCCGAACTTAGTATCACATAATATCACATGCCATAAAATTGAAATCCCTAAATATAATATGTCCTAAATCCGTTTGTCATAAATACTACAATCAATAATATACAAAAGACATAAAACCGTTTTCAATAAAAGTTATAAGTCCTAAATTCAAATTACATAATGTTTATTTAAAATAATAATATTCTTAGAACAACAACGCTTTTGCTATGAACTTCTTCTATTATACATGTACTCAATAAAGCAGTTGATTGTGAACATGAAGTTTTTGTAAGCATGCAGCATGCAAGCAAGCAAGCATGCAGCATGCAAGCAAGTATGCAACATGCAACATGCAGCAGGCATGGTTTCTGTCACGGCTCCGGCGCTGCGAGGCTCCGGCGGTCCCTCGCGAGTTTATCGTCGCAGATGGGTTTAACGCTCACCACCGCAGCTTCGGCTTGCTGGCCGTCTTCGCCGGCCAGCCTCAGCCGCGGCGGCGAGTGTTACAACCACCTGCTCCTCAACTCGCGGGCCGCCTCGCCCCTTCGCGCCCACGCGATTTTAAATTACACTCTAGGGGTAGAGCAGACAAGACTGCGTGGAGTCGGATTTACAGAGATTCGTTTCTGTCACTAAAACCTAATTTTGAGCAAATGGTTTAGAACTAAAAAAAATATTATAAATGAACATTCGGAATAATACACATTATTTAACACAATACTTAGGACATATGACTTAAGGTCATGTAAAATTAGGATATTCAATTATTATTGTACTCGATATTATGACAGAATACTTTTAGAACTAAAGATAATTAAGTTAAACAAAATTTCGGGATTTTGAACATTATGGTTACTGAAGTTTATAGCAAACGTGTTATGGATAATGATTTTCGGACAAACAATTTTAGGAGAAGAAAGGGAGTACCATGCTATAACTAGTAAACAGGTCATGAAGGCATTAAGGTAAAGTTCTAATCTTATAAACTACCTTGTATTTTTTTAATACTTGTGAAAAAGTTGGAACTTTGACCTTCGAATTACTTCGTAACTAAAAGGTTCCCAGGTATAGTACAGAACAAAATAAATATCGGAATGACGGGGAGAACAAGTGCCCTTCGGCTTCGTTGAGGGTAGATTTACACCCTTTAGTTACTTGTCTTATGGTGATACCGTAGCTCTCAAACACCCTCGAAAGACATTAAATGCAGACGCTGTGGCCGAAATAGGCTAGTAACCTGTTTCATCATCACCTGTCTTATGATATAGGTAATATTCATAAAGTTTTTGTTTCAATAATGAGACAGAACAAGACTAAATCTCTATTTCTAAGTGAACTAAGAAGGTTGATCAAAATAAAGTAACAAAGATTTTCTCCATCGATACACGTGCTTCGTTAAACTTTCGTAGGTATACAAGGAAGGATTAAAGAAGGGTTAAATTTAATTAAACATATAGTAAGAGGGCAACACAAGTGTTAAAAAAAAAACCGAACATGATTGTGTATTTTTTGCACGCGTAACCTACAACTTGACCAAACATGTCCTTTGAAAAAAAACCAGAGGATACATAAAGTAATAGTTTTTAATAAATCATTTTATTTACTTGATCGTTTCAGAGTACAGCCAACAAAAACATTAATCAGCAACGTTTGTTTGTGCCCGTCGGGATATTGTTGTTTTTCTATAGCGACTGTATATACGGGTATTTACCCGAACAACGGATACCGTCGGGTCCCTTTAATTTCCGGTTGCACTTGTGTCCTGTTTATTCTCGGCTTTTCATCAAATTCTATTAAATAGGACGACAGAAGGACCTTATTGTTTAGATTAAAGTACTTATGTGAGGTTCGTTGAGTTATTACTGTAATAAAATGTCTTTTTTCACTCATAAATTTATGGGAGATTGGATTATTTTGCTGTGTTTTTTTTTTTTCTTTTTTGTTACTCTCTTGGGATTACCTCTGGAACATCATGTGGGTGTGTGAGTGTTATAGAAGTCACAAAACGTAACACACAGATGCTTGAAATGCATTACCTACTTGTATTAAAGATATTTTACTAGGACATTTTGTCCGATTCTTTCGATAACTTCTACGTTTCTGTTTCTACTAGTGAAATTCGAAGCTCTTTTGATTTTTTCATGCAAATACACTCATAAAAAACTTGTGAGGTAAAATTTATCACAAAATTCTAATGAATCTCCTCTATTAAGCTACTCATAAACAGCCCAAAGTAACGAATCGAGCACATAAAGAAACTTTTCATGGAAATCCGAAATTGTATACACATTAAGTACCTCATTTCTAGCCGAGAGCACTAATTAGGTAACGATCCCGACTGATTGGGAGCCCCGCAGGTACTCTGCCGAGCCAACAAAGACGTTGAATACCGAAACACTTGAATTGGGGACTCATTAGAGCCTCTTTGAGTCGGCTTGTTTGACATCCACGTTGAATTCGCTCTCATTTGCCACTCACAAACGTTGATGACTGCTAAGCTCTCTGAAGAATTGGAACAAGCTCCTTTTAAGATGTCACGAAAGAAAAAAATATTGGAATACTTTTATTATACCCTTGAAATAATGTTGGGGATCAGAAGGACGAGATCATTAAGGATTTTGAGTGTAATATTAAAATGTTTTTTTTCATTCTGAGACACTTGTGATAAAATGTAACAAGAGTCTACTTTGAAATAAAACAACATTTTACTTTTGATAGGTGGGTACTTGTGTTTATTTAAGTTTCATGCTCTTTGCATGAAACTAAAGCGATCTCAAAAGGCGTTCAAGCAGAATAAGTGACTTTTCTTAACCCAAATGTCCTTTCTTTGGTATTGTTCGTCGTTTCGTTGAGCTCCTTGAGTTATAAGTCGAGCTACACGATAACTGACAAATGCTTGCACTGACTGGACAGGTCCACTCAAATCCGTGTGGTTCTTTCTTCAAAAGACCATCTCAGACACTAATCTGCATAGTCCTCATGTAAATTGAGCAATGTCTGGACTTTAAAAGAGCAACAAGTTAACAGAGAACCTCTGAGTTTGTTTCGGCTGTTTCTTCTCAGAGTAGTCAGGTACGAAGCACCGGCCCCATCTAGTTTAAAAAAAAATGCCGTGTAAAAGTGTTTGTAAAAACCTATTTGCAACATAAACATCATTTATCATTTAAGCTAGACGCACTTGGGAATCGAAAGATACTGAAGCTAGGTACTGTGATTTATTTGTGTTTTTTTTAAACAAGCAAACGTGCAGGCAGTTTGTAGCTTTTGCCTGTAATTTTTAACTAACATATTCATAGGTACACCAAGGCTTTGTCAAAGCGGTAAACCATTAATTTACCTGTCAAAGATAATTGAAATACCTTAATAGTTTCCATTAACCATTGCAACCAAACCAGCAGCGGCTACGGACTGACGGCACACTCGAAGGCAGTCAGATTGTCAGGCATATTAATGTCAGGGCCTGATTAATCCCGAATCGCACGGTAATTGGATTTCTGGCACAATTACGAAGCAAGATTACCAAAGCCACCAGTGATTGACACTGGGACCTAATCCCTAACGTTCTCATTTGGTGACACATTGCCCTCAAGTTTAGACAATAGAGTCACGACCTCGAATCTCACTTACAAGAAGATTAATGAAGCTCGCAATATTTTATTCTTGGAAATGTAATTTGTTAAGCTGCTGTGTTATCTTGCGTCCGTTTTTCTTGTTTTTGTCATTATTTTAGCCACGGATCATTAATTTTATTTCTTTTTGGGTTATACTGTGTGCTGTTTAGCGTAATGCATCAAGATTAACACATAGTGGAGTTAAAGTAATTAATTGAGCTTAAGTAATTACCAAGGAGTTAAAGTAATTACTTATGCAACCCTTTTTATGAAATAAACAAGAACTTTAATGAAGTAAGAACCGTCAAAGAAAGCAAATCAAAGATGAATCTCTAACTTTTGACAGTTCTAACTTCAAGTAACTTTTACTCACTTTTTTTATTTGTGATGGGTTTGCACTTGACTCTAGTCTAGGTCAAAGATGACAGAGACAAAGTCGACGATGGTACGAGCTTACCCAGAAGAAGCCGGTTCACTCTAAATTTGAAGAGATTAGGGTTGTAAGCGTTCGGAAACACATACGCAGGCAGAGAGTTCCACTCCTTTGCTGTGCGCATTATGAAAGACGTTTGAAGACGCTTTATTCATGTAATCACTTTGACTTATTTATAGATACGGGTGTAAGAGTGTGTTAGAATAATTGAGATTCTATTTAGCAAGGGTTCAATGTTCACTACCAACAAAAATAAGACTCGAATAATGCTTTGAAGTAGCAGTTAATACTAGCACATAACTTCACAGATAAGATACCACTTTCCGTCCGTTTCTCACGTTGACTTGGGACCTAAAAGTTACTGTATCACATTACTCGGAAGTTCAAAATACCGATGTTCCGTATACATAAAGTTCGTAAGTACGAATAACGTTAGTCAGAAAGAACGCTATGACGAATTACTTTACTCAGAATGTTCGTTACTCCGATCCGTCTACATTCTAAAAAGAAACCGACCAGTATTTTTAACTGCTAGACATTTTCCACACCCGTATACCACACGCGACAGTACACTGATCACGTAAACAACTGCAGTGTGTATTGGTCGTTAGCAGCTAGTAGTCTTATGCCTAATTACTAATTGTATTTTGTACGTACAAAGGTGATATCGTTCATTTGCTACAAACGTCGATGCTTTGGGGAGTTGAGAGAGATAGTGAATAACAGGTAGGGACCAATGTCTGTTCGTGCTTGCCATTGGTATGAGTGCTCTTTAGATACTTTTCATGCGAAACCTAAGCTTTATGTTTTAGGGTTGGACCTTGATAGATACGATATCCCATCCTCGTCGCCACTGATAGATACGTGAGACGGGGACAAGTGAAACCACTGCTTGCTGTTAGCGTACTGACTTGTAATCAATAAATAACATGGCGGGTGTGTGCCGCACGCACACATATGTAACAGACCTCATCTGGCAGCACGGAATCGCATTTGTTCCGCCTGTGCTACCACGTGCTGCAGTATGCTGCCGCATGCAAACGCGCGCTGTCGCATTCCGCAGACAAAAAAGGCGATCGCACGCGTCAGCATGCTGCAGCATGGGTGGCATACTACCGCCCATCCCAAATCAAATCAAAAGTCATTTATTCAAACTAGGCTGATAATCAGCACTTTTTGAACGTCAAAATTACAAGAGACAGTCCCCCAAAACGCCCGCCCTTCGCCACTTCCTAGTGTTTTAGCTGGGAAGAAGAAGTGGCGGAACAAACTCCCCAGCAACACATCTGTCTGTTAGGTTAGAAGAACCAGATTCTATACAAAAGTGTTCAAGTTTATATAAACAAGGAATCCATTATATCAAATTAATGTCACATGTCAGCTAGCACACACCAATAATAAAATAAAATATTAAAAAATATACTCAAGAATAAATAAAGCCTCCAGACATAAAGGGCGTGCCCGCTTACACGTGCATACAGACGAATAAAATAAAAAAAATAATAATAAAGATAAAGTAAAAAAAATAAAAAAATATATAAAGTTAAAAAAAAAAAAAAAAAAAAAACTACGCGTGAGGTTATATAATACCATAAGCTAATTAGAGAAAGAAAGAACATAAACATTGTCTTGAGTTCAACCCAGCGACCAACTATTCTTATCGTTTAAGTAGTCGTTAATGGAATAGTAGGCTTTTGAACAAAGGTTAGATTTCACTTTAGCTTTAAACACATTAAATGGCAAGTCTAAAAAGGAAGATGGTAGCTTGTTGTAAAATGTTATACCAAGCCCATTCTCTTTACGGTGTTGGTCACTGTATTCCGACGACTCCATGTCATAGAGACAAGGATATTTCTGCACTAAAACTATCAAATTTTCGTCAGTCATTGTTATTGCCATCCGTACGGCATGAATGAACAGGCTGCACTGAGCTGACGAGCGGCCGCGTGCGCCATTGTACGATAGAGTGAGACAGCATGCGATAGCAAGTGATCAGCGGTGAAAGGATGCGTTAGCATGCTATCGCGCGCTTCAGCGTTCCGGAGTCTCCCTGCCGACCATTGCATTTTGTCCGTGATGCCGATCGCCTCGAGGATTCCGCCGCGTGCTATCGCATTATGCTTTCTGTCTCGGTCTAGCAAATGGCAGTTCTAAGCGACAGAAAGAGAAAGGGCGACGGAAAAAGGCGATTCCGTGCTGCCAGATGAGGTCCAACCCTTAGAGTACGGCTGATAGAGGATAAAAAAAAATAGGTAATGGAAACGCGGTGCAAGAATGACGACACACTCGCGTCTTATTAAAAAGAGTGAGCCTTGTTTTTTAGTTTGATTGTGTTTATAGACAAAAATCTATCGAACACAAACATCTTTTTTGTCTGTGAAACAAAAAAAAATAATAATTTTAGAATCGAGCCGGGGGCTCAAAGCCACTTTTACCAATACACGTGCCAAGTTTTGCTAACGCCTTAAAGTATCTTCGTTCTTTACATTGTATTTTTAGCTTAGTGCCATTAGCTCAGTGATAAATAAAACATAAACCAAAAAGGTTGAAGTGAAGTGGTAGTTGGCACTGAATAGGGCTGATAATGGAAAACCTCTGTCACTAGCCACTGAGATTGTTATTTATGGATATTGATAGCAACGAGTTTCTCTTTTTTAATTGACGTGAGAAAAATTGGCGCTGAAATTACTTTTTAAACCCTTTTGTTGGCATGTTTGTGTTCGGTATTCAAATCCTTTCCAGCTTTAGAGATTGACAGATCCATTACTAATCCTGGAATGCTTAAATCGGTAGTCTCTTTTTGTTTTGTGTGATGATGTTACTTCCATCAATGAGTGATCTTTTAAAACTCACGTAAATATAATGGTTAGTCTGTGTCAATTGTTTAATTTAGAGCTCATATATTGTTTTATTTTTACTTTTGTATAGATTCTTTTTATTTACCTATTTTTTGTAAATGTGAGGACATTGTGGGCTTTGCACTTTTTTTTTTCTTTTTTTCTTTTACTACCTTCTGTAGTAAGCAATCGACTTATTGTCGGGCCTACGCTGTCCTCCCATACTTAAGTACTAACGCTGTAACTTCAAATATTGTAAACCAAATGATTTTAAAAGAGTAACCATGGAGTTTCTTGCCGGTTCTTCTCCATAGGAAACGACCAACCCGAACCGTGCACCTTTTTTTGACGTTTTATAAGTGCCCATGTAGGCCTATGTAAAATATTTTGATTTTGAGTCATTAAAACCGTTTCATACATCTGGATGCTAGGGAAATGAAGCTCTTTGTAATAAGTAAAGGTATAACATGAACACCCACCACAACTTCTAGTGGACCACATATTTTACGTAGTAAGTTTGTTCATTCTACGAGCCTAATAAATACAACTCATTTGGCTAAACCAGATTAAACATTTATATTTTTTGTGCCGGCTGCCAAAAAGATAACTTCAATTTATTTGGCTGTTATAACCATCTGGACAGCAATAATCCCCAAGTGCTTAAGTTTGGAGAAAAGGACATCAGGACCACAAAACAGTTCAAGGCAAAAACTTTTACCCAAATTGGGGTCTAACCCAAAGCTACTTCCAGATTGTAAGTTACTGCGTCAGAAAAAATAAAACCTAACGTTTTGTGACTACATAAACCTGAAGAAACGGCCGTATAGATTTTGGACCTCAATATTTTTTTATATCGGAACGTGTTGTGTATTGAAAGTGTGTATTTTTGGTTACAATCTGGGGTGAAAGAAATATGTTGCGAGTGCTAGTGTGTCAGTAAGTAACTGGTCTTTAAGTTGTCACGGTAGTGTACTTACATCACGGAACATATTTTCCTCATGGGGACTGAAACGAGAGGTCTCTTTTTGCCATGATCCTTTTTTATTAATGCCACCTTTTTTCCACGAGGAAAAGGCATTAAAACAGCTTTTGCTGGTGACGATAGCGGTTTGAGAACGTGCGCGTTTACGAGTAATCAGCATTACTGACTACTTTGCAAACTGGCTAATATCTGCATTATGGCAAAAAATATACAATACAGGCATAACAAACTAGGCCAAAGAAAAAAGGATGATCAGTACACAATTTGACTTTCTTTACTTTCTTGGTATGCAAAGTATAACCGAGCCCCTCACGAAGCCGGCAACCAAGCGTTCTGTGCATCAAACTAAGTAACTCTAAGCAAAAAATATTGCTGGGTAACGACTTCTTTACGGTAGGACTCAATATGGTACATTCAAAACAAGGTTCTGATGGATGTTCTGTCGTAGAGGTAATCAAAGTAAATGTATAACTTAAAAGAAATGGATTTAAAAAAAGTTGGGACTTTGATCCCCAATATCTCCATAACTAGAAGGTTCCTAGGTATGGTGAAAAAATGATTGCAATGACGGTGAAAACAAGTACCTTTTAACTCCTGTAAAGGAATTTTTACACCTATTATTTTCACTTACATATTATTATAACGTTAAACGTTATAGTTATAACGTTAAAAATTATCTGAAAAATTGACAGCTCCGCATTATAATGTCAAACGCTGTCAAAATAGTACCTATTGAAATGCAATTTGTTCTATTGTACCCTTTCTATTTTGTAGTAAATGTCACTATCAATGTTAACGGTCGGCCATAATGTGAGGATGTGACCGCCATTTTGTATGCGTTCGTAATGAATATCATAAAACGTACGTGTTATGTATGCTGAATGGCTGTATTGAAATTGTTTCGAAGGAAAATGTTTGTGCTCCTTTAATAAAAAAAAAAAAAAACTTCTATATTTTGGTCTTGAAAGAAGTAACAAGTTATTCTTATTCTTTATAGTACCTACTACATACAAAATTACATTATAAAAGGCATTGATAATAGAGCTTGTGTACAAAGGCGAGTTTAACCCAGAATTAGGTTATCTTACAGCAAATCTCATTGTGAAAGTGAGTATTTTGAACTGTAGTGGTCACTTGTGTTGTGAATAAACGGAAAATTCGTCGGAAAATTCATGTATTTTATATAATTTTTACCGAGACTTTTAGCTAGTATCTTTGATTTTGTTTAGGTTTTTAATTGGATAAGACTTTTTTTTTCCGCGTGTGTATGTAATCTATACTCAATATTATTATATTGTATTATTGTATTGTATTAGTGTAGAGTATTCTACACTCAATTTTACTCGCGACAGATAACGTATTTTATTGAAGCAGCTAACTTTACGACTTTGTTAAATATGTACCATGGTCTTGTTCGGTTATACCGCCTACGAAGTTATCTCATTTATGACGCAATTTGTGGTTCCATTATAGCTTTCAAATTAGATTTGATTTTATGGTTCCTGTTAAATTATGGACCATGTTTGTTGTAACTTAACAAAGGGATGGATAATATAGCCATACCTTTGAATGTACCTAGCTACTATAAAATTAAATGGATTCTAAGAATCCATCCCATATGCTTAAGCCTTTGATTGATAATAATTATAACCTATTTTATATTATTTATAAAATAGTTAAAAGACTAGTGCCACGAATTTTAAAAAGATATTTCTTTTGAAATTAGAATATTAATCGTCGACCACGTTTTTTTTTTCAATCAAAATTTCATTTAATACATAAAAATGCTACTACAATAGGATGCAGTAAAACACAAAACAATAAGGTACATTTGAGCCTACCAGCCAAATGTAAGCGGTACGGTATCCATATTTTACGACTGGATACAGGCGCAGTCGTGCTGCGGTTTCACTGCACCACGTTACAGGTGTGTCTCTGTTTTAATCTCCTAATGGCCACCCTACCGCACTCCTAACCGAAGGGCGCGTTTACATTAGTGGAATTCTTGGTTTCTTTTTACAAAAATGGATTGTTTTTCACCAATAGGAGTTCGGCAATTCGTCTTGTGGATGCTTTTAACAAATTGGTGACTTTTCTGTGTTATATGGAAGTACAATGATTATTTTTTTTATTTTCTAAAACTAAAAAAATATTAAGCGACATAATCCACACCAAGTAACATTATGTACGTTAGTAATTATTGTTACTGTTTTATTTACTCAACGAATGTAAACAGTCCCTGTTGTTTACTATATTGTATTAGAAAAGGTTGAAGTATACGATACACACATTTTGTTTTACGAGCGCTAAATATAATATATTGCCCAGTGAATTTATTAGACGTCAAAAGTTAAAATAAAAGGATCTGAATGACGGATTGTGGAATGCTTTCGCCGTTCAATAATATAAATGTGTTCTTGCATATATATATATATGGATAAGGAATGTGTTCGGGACTCGTAGGAATGTCAATCCCTTTTAAGCCTCTCTAGGAACCGCTACAACAAATGATCGGAGGGGGAGAATGCTATAATCACCACAAGACAGCTGGATTAGTGATACATGTTATCAGTATTCAGTAGACAACCCGCACTCAGATAAGAAAAACCCTTGAAAGAGACCGATGAAATACTTTCTTGGAAATGTTGATCCAGTTTCATAAAAATGAAATCCTCTTCTCTATTAACAAATATAATTCGAAATTCTTAGAAGTAAAAACGAGACGATCTGATTAAACTTATATAAACATTACTAGAGCGCAAATTTTCCGAGTAAAGTAAGACGCGTCGTAGAACTAAGTAGGATTTTTCAAATCCCTTTTTTCACGACGATAAGGAAAATTAAATCTAGACATTTAAATCAGGACGAGACTGTAACTTAGATAGGCACTATCGTAGCTATTATCTTTTAAATGTGTTTTACGAGAGAATGCTATTCGTGAAAGTTCTATACTGGTTAAGCTCCAAAACGCATTGTGGTTTTTATTCAACGCCGTGACGCGTGCAGCGTGTGCTTTAAAGCGCTTGTAATTAAAAAAGGTGAATGTTCTGACTCCGTTTTACGAGATTACGAGATTTTATTACGAAAGTACTGTCGCTGTTTGTTAATGCGTTTTTTACTGTGTAGTTCTGTTCTGAAACTGTAGTTTTTGTGATAAATTGAAGCTCTAAGTGTTATGTGTGTGTTGTGTTTTTGTGTGAGCACCATTCATATGATCTTCCCGTTTCTTTCGCAAAACAGCGATATCGTGTTTAGTGAAAACTCAAAGTATGTCCATTTAACGTATGAAATGCATGGTACTTCATCATCATCATCAGCCTATAATGTTCCCACTGCTGGGACACAGGCCTCCTCTCTATGAGAGGGAGTGGGCTGTAATCCATCACGCGGGCCCAGTGCGAGTTGGTAGATGTCTTCGAATTTTTAGTTCTAGGACATGCCGATATCCTCACGATGTTTTCCTTCGCAGTTTTTGAGAGCAGCAGTGATTAAATAAATTACACAAAGTAATGCGCCTGCCTGAGTTCGAACCCACGGCTTACTGCTCGTAATTCGAGGCTGCCACTACTGGGCCACCGCTGCTGTCTACTGGTACTTCATAAATATGTTATTTATGCAGGGTAATACCATGCGACAAGATGGGCAGACGACTTTGTTGTTATCGCGGGTAAATTATGGATGAGGCTGTCATACGAACCTGGAGCTTGGCAAGCATGAGAGGCCTATACCCAGGAGTGGGTGGAATGCATACCACCATGCCAAAAATGCAGAGAATTACAAATTGTATGCGGCATTATGAAATGTATTTAACAAACAATTTATTAAAGTACATTATTAGTATGTCAGTCTTCGTTTTTAGACGTAATCCCTCTCCACCACTCCATTAAAGTTAAAGCGCCATATTACGTCATAATAACATGAATTTGAGTACTTGATGGGATTCCAATTTGGAACAAATGCGAGCCAGACAGTGTTCTCTCTGTATGTAATTTCATTATGGCAGGATTCAGCTTTTAAAGTTAACGTACATACTAATTGCAAATGTTTGCTCGTGTCATAGTTATTAGGTAATTAACAGTAGGCATACAAATTATAATGAACATACATATTTTTGGCATGTTCATGATCACTGACTCAAATAATTATGGAAAGTTCATTTGGTTTAAAATAAATAAAGTGTTGTCCCATGAGAGACTGCGTTTGGATTAATTTGTTTGTTGAGTGAACAAATTAATTTGTGATTGCATTTAATTAGCAGCGGGTATGCACAAAAACAGAATACCTACATAAAGTGTTTAATAATTTCGGTATATTTTAGATAAATAAACATGTTTTTATTATATCTGTAATTCTAGGTTATGAATGAGACCATATTATCAAGGAATCAATTGGCATATGAAATTTTGTAATATTAATTCGACAAAGTCATGATTAACGCTTACGTGAAATATGACAAAATCGCATTATCTTAGCTTTAATTAAAATAAATTGGTTTAAATGAAAATTAATAGCTCGTATTTATCAATAAAATTTTTATACCAAGACACATCGATTTATTGAATTTTTGGACATTTTGTATTATTTCACTTATAGAATGTAACCCTAGACTTATATGGGATATGAAAACAAGAAGCTGTATATACAAACAGAAAGTAAATTGTACCTTTAATTTAAATTATTTATAACATCACAACTTTCCTCAAACGAGAACCCTTATATCTGCAAGTTTCAAGAGTGACGCAGATGTATAAGTATTTTTATACTCCCACTGGACGCCCACTCTTGTTTGCCTCTTTAAAGTACAGAAATAACGAAGAGTTAAGAATAAGTAGAATAATATCAAACGACCTTTACAATAAGGCAAAATGACATAACATAAAGCCTGATATTACCCTAGAGGGCTAGGCAGAGCACCTAGTACCTATACAAGGTGTTGTTTCGCATCCTCATCAAATTCAAGGAGGTAACTATGCTAATGATTCTCGACGCGAATCAATAATAAAATGTGTAGGTTTTTTATTTTATTTTTTGTTCCCCTCAATCGGTAAGTGTGAACCAACCGTGTTTCAAACGCGACCCGTCTGATCCTCGCCCTATAACCGCGCTTTTATACATACAAACAATCTCTAACGTTTATTCGATGATTTCTTATTCTCTAAACCACAATGAGGGGGTTATTCTGAAATACTGGCAAATTTAAACAACAACAAAAAAACAGTGTTTTTAAATAATTAACTAGGTACCGTAATTAACATTGATCTCTTGATGTCTTTTGTGACAACATCCTGAATTTTGACGAGAATGCAAAACCACACCTTGTATAAAACACTCTCATAAAAATGTATAAAACAAGTCACATCATTTGATCCGGTTGTAGAAAAATGATATCTAGATAAAATATATAGGAGTTATCATAAATTCATCATCATCATCATCAGCCTATATTGTTCCCACTGCTGGGACGCAGGCCTCCTCTCTATGAGAGGGAATGGGCTGTAATCCACCACGCGGGCCCAGTGCGGGTTGGTAGAGGTCACATGTCTTTGAATTTTTAGTTCTAGGACATGCCGGTTTCCTCACGATGTTTTCCTTCACCGTTTTGAGAGCAGCGGTGATGAAATAAATTACACAAAGTAATGCGCCTGCCTGGGTTCGAACCTACGACTTACTGCTCGTAAGTCGGGGCTGGTACCACTGGGCCACCGCTGATCATTTGATCCGGTTGTAGAAAAATGATATCTAGATAAAACATGTAGGAGTTATTTTAAATTGTCGTCGTAGTATTTTTTTAACTATGTTGGTGTGTTTTATTGCTATTACTCTTTAATCATCATCATCTGCCTAGCCTTTTCCCAACTATGATGGGGTCGGCTTCCATTCTAACCGAATACAGCTTAATACCACTATTGCCACGTATGATGGCAATCCTGATTCTTTAATTAAAAAATTAAAAAGAATACAGGAATGTACAAACTAATATACAAGGGACGGCTTTATCGCTTAAAGCGATTTCTGCCAGGCAACCAAATGGAAATTAAAGAAAAACATTAAAAGACAACAGGCCGCTCGGATGTAGGTACAAATAAAAACGTCGAATTTGAATACAATTAAAAAGCGTTACCCCTACATAAAAACAAGGTGGTAAAAGAATCTGATATGACTACAATTTTAAATTTTTCATTATTCAATTTTCCGCGTAATCACGAATAACTTTTTATGATTTTCTTAGCATGACGATGACAATTTATATTGAGTCAGCCCAAAATTTGGCGATAAGCTTGGTACTTTCAGTAGCGTGCATCAGCTCCTGTGATAAGCAAACAACAGGACAGGCAGGACACGATATCAAGTGTTCCATCGTTTGTTGGGCAAAAT
Source organism: Cerastis leucographa (assembly GCA_963082945.1). NCBI lineage: Eukaryota > Metazoa > Arthropoda > Insecta > Lepidoptera > Noctuidae > Cerastis > Cerastis leucographa. Next base: position 9,044,354 of record OY720382.1, read on the forward strand.
CAATTTGACACTCCAGGGCAGACAAACTTCACCTGAACAGGTTTTCCTTGCTGCGGTCAAACTGTGTCCGGAGTCTAGTCTAGTCTTCAAGGACTTTCAGGTCAGCCATGGCAACTAGTGTCCAGGTGAGAGATACTTTTGATGATGACCAACGCCCTACCTACCTAAATATATGTTATTATCGCCTCGTTGGCCTAATGATCGCAAAACCTTATTGATGAGCAGGAGGTATAAGGAGCAATTTCCAGGTTAGGCACAGCGTTATTCAGTTTTTCCATCAGGAACTTTTCTGTCTTTATTTGGTCCCAGTGGATAAGGGCGCCCTCAAATACTTGGAGCTTAAACATTGGCGAGTTGTGGATGTACCGCCTAACCTTTCATTGGATTAGAGGTGTGATATTATTTTATGTTTATAAAACATACAAAAATATTAGTGTAGGCTCGGTAGAAAAACAAAAGCTTTCGCCCAAGCCTGGCAAGTTTCTTTTAAACTTAATTTCACCAAAACACACCCACAAACAGAAAGTAGTATAAACTGTTATTACTTCGGTAATAGAGTTTGGTATTGGAAAACTTCAATGTTTTTGTTGCTGCGTAGGCATTTTCGGAGAAAAGTTTTGAAAAATCATGTTTTTGAAATTCTTCCAGTTAGCTTTTTTCTATTTAAACTTTATCATATTTTCTTTTTATTGGGACTTCAATGATTTGGCAACTATTGGTTAGTTAACTTCGAATAAAATTTGATAATAATGTGAGATGAATTATCTTCATGAAAATGACTAAATAAGGTTATTTTAGGTAACAATAATTTAATCGCCAACAACCAGTCCGAAGTCCTTGCGACTAATCTGCTCGTTCCTCTTTTATATATGAATCTTTGTTATAAAACGTAAAACCAGTTTTACTGTATCTTTTCTGAGTGTATTTACAAAGTGTTCGACTCTTTGTCAATCTTAAGTGCCTGCAAATTGTAAAATTGGGTTGAAATGTTGAATCTTGAGCATTTTACACCAAATAACAAATGTAAACTACTAAAGTGTTTTCTTAGAGAGAGTTGCTCTCTAAGAAAACCTTTTACCATCTATATAAGATTTCTAAATCTATTACGTCTACAACACAATGACTATTTAACTAGACTTACAATCTTAAGTTCCAGCTCTCACTCGGAGAGCGTTTTGAAATGTCTTAAGTTGTCTTACGGCTTTAAGACGACAAACTAGAAGGGAGACTTCGGACCTAAAGTGGTTCGCATCGACCGTTTTGCAAGTTGGTAACATGCCAGCTATTATTAATCGCTTTTGGAATTATTGTTTTGTTTATTGCCACTGTGGGCGTATTATTGCAGTTTGATGGAGTTACGTGGCTTGTGGCTGTGTTGTGTCCCATGTTTTGTATATCTGTCTATGTATGTACCTCTCTTTCTATTTACTATGTTTTGCTTCTGCTGTTTTGTGGTCAGCGTTTTTTTGAATAGAACTACACTGTTGGAAGTTTATTGGGCTTTCCTTTAGGCGACATATTATTTACATAAAACGCGTTTTTTGATTGGTGGAAAAACTTCAACTAAAAGCGCAAAACAGAGGCTTCAGCATGATATATTGTTTCGCCATTGGAGCCGTACAGTTAAAAAGGCATCAAAACAAGGAGTTAAGCTAAATTGAAACCCAGATTACATACAAGATTTAAGCAGTTTTTAGCTTCAAAGAATTAAGTGCCCACTACAAAATAATGTTCACTAGATCTCAAAATTTTAACTTACAGAGACAAGACTGCTACACCTTACTTTCTAGAACAGAAATATATGAAAAGTAAATCACAGTTCCGTAAATTAACATGGACTATACTAAGCTACTTATTTAATATTATTAAACTAACATTTGAGCAATGTTTGACCACCCAAGTGATATGGACTGAGCTCGTTCTTGTTTGCTTAAAGGGACAGTCGGGCGATATACAGACAATATTGTACAGACTAAATGCGAGTTACTCGAGTAGGGATGAAGACGAATGCATCCAGATGTGAATGAAATTCAATGAATCTTTAGTTTGAAAATGTGGGAAATCTGTCAATACCTACTATTAATATGGCAATGATGTGGCTTATGAATGATCGTTACATATGGACATTATGATATTTTTTATCGTGTCGCTTTGTTAAAAACCAAATCGCGAGTTGGCTTTGGCTGAAAGACTTTTAAATAGTCACAACATTTACTAATAAAACATCATAATAAAATTAAAATAAAAACTTTTTCAAAAATGGAATAAAAAGGAAAACAAATGATACTCAATCCTCTTATCGGATTAACCAAAGAAACACTACGAGACGGTCTTACAAATCCGTCAAACCATTCCTGCACTCTCCTAGAGATTTACTGAGATCCCCACTTGCCCGGAGAACGGGTGATTTTGTCCTGTTAGATCTATCCTACTGGGCAGCATCGGCTGCATTAGTTCCAAATCCTCCAGAGTCTCAGCGTTCCTCTCACATTTAAAAGTACAAGGAAGAATAGAAGCTGGATAAGTCTCTATTAAAAATCCATAACATTTCCTCATCAATTCTTTTACTGATACACACAATAGTTAACCAATCATGATGCTCCATTTCTAGTTCATGGAACTCAGAAAGGGTTAACTAGCGTCTCTACTAGTCATTGTAGTTTTTTTCTTGAGTAAGCCGATGTTAAGAGATTCTTCATTTATAATCACACAAAACTCATCCTTTTTTCCCATGGAGGAAGGCAGAAATTATAAAACTTGATACTATTCTAGCTCATCCATAATGACATTGAAGTAAAACTAGTCTGCTGTTTCCCGAACTGCGGCGGAGCTCATAAGGAAGAAGAGGTTTTTTAGATCTATCTACACCTATCTGATTCAATTATCATATGAACAATACCGACATAACCTCAGTCAAGCATATAACTCCCAGATATTTCCTCAAACACGTCTATGCAGTTAGCAAAAAACAAAAATTTGGCGTTCAATTCCAAATGTCTGTACCGCGACTCGATCCACTCATGAGTCAAAACACTTGAACGAACCGCAGTCGAAGTCTTATTAGTGTACAAATTAAGTCTATGAGCAGTCAGGAAACTACTTAACTCTAATTGGCTGTAGAGTTATTATTAGCTTGCGGAGCTAGAGCTTATGAATGTTAGGTTATATTGAAAAGGGTTCGATACGAAACCTAGCTTGTACCATTTTGCATTCATTAAATCATGTTATTTTACCGTAAAGTAATTTACACACTGAGTATAACATCATCATCAACATCATTCTCCTGTCCTGATAGTAATTTATTTCGATCCGTACAGCATGTCTTCTTCGCCCATTATTATTATTTTAGAATTCATTTCACGAGTCACCTTATTGTATCCATAGTATCGTTCACACAGTGACAGTCCACCCGTCATTTTTTCGTTTTGCGTTGTATGAAAGCCTTACAAAGGCCCAAACAGGAGAAGAAATCAGAGGACCTAGATAATTGAGAATTACTTTCAAAGCATAACAGTAATAATATAACAACATACAACGAGATTGGTTTAATCTTTTCAGTAGGTTGTGTCATTAAAATACATTTTGAACTTTCTTTATTATTTGAGTTCAGATAAGTCATTAACCACGCGAAAAGCCCCCGAGAGCAGCGGTGGCCCAGTGGTGGCAGCCCCGACTTACGAGCAGTAAGCCGTGGGTTCGAACCCAGGCAGGTGCATTACTTTGTGTAATTTATTTCATTACCGCTGCCCTCAAAAACGGTGAAGGAAAACATCGTGAGGAAACCGGCATGTCCTAGAACTAAAAATTCGAAGACATGTGACATCTACCAACCCGCACTGGGCCCGCGTGGTGGATTACAGCCCACTCCCTCTCATAGAGAAGAGGCCTGTGTCCCAGCAGTGGGAACATAATAGGCTAATGATGATGAAGTCATTAACCACGCGAAAAGATGAAATGATTATTATTTGTAATCTTTATTACACAAGAAAGTAGTTAACATATTGTGTGAAGTCCTTGACTGCTGTGCTAGGTGAGAGACCATTGTTACAAGAGCCAGTGCCCTGTCCCAGGAGGATGATGATTGATAGAAGTGCACTTCGTCTAGACTTCAAGACTTATTTAAGTCTACATATTAAAACATGCAAGCAACAAACCTGCGATAACTAATGCATTGTCTTAATAAGAAGAGGCATTTGTTCTGCATTTAAAAATGGTGGCTAGTATTTTTATATTAAAAACTGTGATATCGAAAGCTGAGGAAAGTATATAAGATCGGAACGGGAAGCCACCCTTGGTAAATCCGGGATTAATCACGACGAGTAAAAAAAGGAAGATTATTGAAAACTGCAAAGCTTTTAGGGAATTAAAATAAAACGGGGAAGTGAGGCAGACAAGCTCTTCATTATGTAATTGTTTCGATAAGATTAATGTTTTTGTAGACGTGCTCGCCGTAATACACTGATGGTGTTCTTGGTTGGTTGTTTGCTAAAATGTTAAATCGTGTTATAAGGTCACAATCACAATTAAGGCTAATGCCGCAAAATAAAGAGCAACAGGACTGCTAGGTTAAAGGTCTCGTATTCAAATCCAAGATAGTCATCTTGGATTTATCGGATTCATACAACTTGTTTCGGTGAAGGAAAACATCGTGAGGTAACCAACATGCCTGAGAGATATTTCTAAAGCCAAGTCAGAGGCCCATAGGCGGCATAAAAACTCTGACTCCAGGTTAGGTACTAACCACACGGTAAAGAAAGAAAAAATATAACATAGGATTGATGAATATGACATACTCGTAAGTATTACGTTTTGTTAGCAAATGAACAGTTGAAGGAAAAGCTATATATAAGAACTCAAGTGATAACTGTAAACAGACAATAGATTGCCAGGCCTACTGAAGAAAAGAGGCATTGTTGCGCTACTAGATAAATAAAACGCTCTAGAGAAGCCGTAACCCTTTTTCTCAGTCACTTTTACGACTCCCTCACGTTGATAAGAAGTTGATACATTTTATATTTCCCTTTTATGCGATAAAAACTCGCAAAAATATTCACAGCGGCGTCTATAGTCTCATTGTTTGCACTATCTATGCTAGCTACATCAGTGTCTAAACAGTGGGATGGTATTGTCGCGTCGAGGGATAGCGTCGTCTATTCTCACGAATACAATGCATGGTATTCTCGGCCGATTTAGTCGCTTTTGTTACTGAGCCGCCAATGCTGGCAACAGAAAAACTTTCAAACGTTTAGTGCCGCCGTCTTCCTGTTTGAAATTTATTTTGCTATAGTGCCAATTTGGTTGGAAGTTTATTTATTGGAGCTTTTTGTTGTGAGGTTTTAGGTTTTATTTCAAACTGTGTGTTACAGGGACTAACACCCATATTCTAAGAGACTTCCCAAATCCATTTTGAACTAATTTGACCTTTTGTTGCCATGACAAAAGTTGAATGGTTTCAACTGTTGGATTAATTGGTGGGACCACCCACCAATTCGTAATCCTAGAATTTCTTGGCGGATCTTCGAATAAGGCACTTCTTCTAGCTAGCTTATCTTTGTCAAACCCATGGTTGCATTCTGATTCAATCAATGTTAAAGATGACATATGTCACTTTGATCAATCCATCCATACTAATATTATAAATGCGAATGTCACTCTGTTTGTTTGTTTGGATGTTTGTTTGTTTGTTACCTTTTCACGACTAAACGGCTGATCGGATCTTAATGAAATTTGGCAAGAAGATAGATTTCAACCTGGGGAAGGACATAGGCTATATATCATCACGCTACGACCAATAGGAGCGGAGCAGCAATGAAAATGTTGCGAAAACGTGGAAAATGTGACGCAAACGAAGTTGCGCGGGACAGCTAGTACTTAATATTATAAATGCGAATGTCACTCTGTTTGTTTGTTTGTTACCTTTTCCCGACTAAACGGCTGATCGGATCTTAATGTTATTTGGCAAGAAGATAGATTTCAACCTGGGAATGGACATAGGCTATATAACATTACGTTAAGACCAATAGGAGCGGAGCAGCAATGAAAAATGTTGCGAAAACGGGGAAAATGTGACGCAGACCAAGTTGCGCGGGACAGCTAGTGTTAAATATGTATATAATTAATAGTTTTCCGGTACTTCAAATTTGACAGATGAAAAGTAGGCGTTTATATTTCAATTTATGAACAAACAGGGCAGAATGTAGGCGTGGTTATTACAACTTTAGTTCAGTGCATGACTATAATACCAGTGTAAGTATAAAAATGGTATTCACTTTATACCATTTTCAGTTTCAAATTAATTTTTATAATTTTTCAGGCGTAGATTATAAAAACCAAAGAATTGTCAAAAATATTAGAAGCAAAACGAATTGTTAACGTACTGATCTTTCTAGCTACACACATGTTGATTGTACCAATTCTGCTTATCATCTTGAACAAGTTGTTACAACAAACCAAGGCGAATGTTCTACAAAGTTAGGCCTTAGTTTCCAAAGAAAGGGACTGATACAATACGTATACAAACAAGTCTGAGTCAAGCTTAGGTACATACATTAGAAACGCAAATATTACGCTGCGTTAGTAAACAAAATAAAGCGAGTTCTCTTGAATTTGCTTGAATTTAATGTCGCCTCATGTTTGTTTTATATTACAATGTTTGCTTAAAGTTTGGAGATTGAATGGAGAGGGTCGTGGTTAGATACAATAAAAACTGCGTGTTACTTTGCCTTTGCTGTAGTTAGACTATGAGTGGGGATGAGAAAAACCATTGAGAGATACTTATTCTCACCTTTCAAGAGCACTTCATTTTGTGAGAGTCTCTAGAGTCGATACTCTACTTGAAATGCTTGGATATATACCTACCTCTGTTTGTGCCAGAATTTGGAGGATGGAGAGAATTTTAATATTGTTTTAATTAATTGTCATTTTATTTTTGCTTGTAATTTAACACCAAACTGTAATGGATATGTTATAGGAATGTAAAATTGCAGTTCTTCTTATATAATAATTAAATGATTGCATGGAACACTTACTGATAAATTGTTTAAAATTGATACATTTATTTGTTTCTTATTCTTATTATATGAGGAATAATCTGTCTATATATTTATTTTAATCCCGTTGTCGAAAACGGCTCTAACAATTTCGATGAAAGTAGCAATATATGAGTAAATGGGGCGAAAAATCAAAAACTTGGTCTTATTACTGAAAAAAATAAACTCTATTTTCGCCCAGATAGGTACTTCACCTAAGCAGAGCTGGGTTGGGACTTTAGGTAGTGTAAATAACATAACAACGTTATAAACCTAAGATTCGGGCATAAGTTGTATTATAGATACACATTACGTCACAAAAATAGGCTAAACCTACCGAGCTCTAAGCTGATAAAAATAAAAATGCATTCAACCAGTGTCCTAGCAATTTCAACGAAAGTTTATAATAAATTACCCGAAATAATTAAAAATGAGCGAAAATTTAATTCGTTCATAAATAAATCACAACAATTTTTATTATATAAATGCGATTATACAATAAAATTAATGAATACCTAAATGACAAATTTTAAATTAATGTGATTAACTAAATTTCTTATTTTTTGAAATATTGTTACATTTGGATACCCACTAATTAATAAAATTAATGCCGTCTCCCAGTCTTCTACTTTGCTGTGCCCTTACAGAGTCCATATTCATGTACAGTCACGTCCAATAATATGTATACACTTAGGGTCAGTTCACACCGAGACGCGACCCAACGCGACGCTGCGCGCACACTTTTAAAGAGCGATTCAAAATATAACTTTATTTTCTACACGAAAGGATGCACATTTCTTTACAGGCGTCACGCGGCGCAGCGCTGCGTGGCGCAACGTATTCTCACAACGAAATGTGTATCTTTTCGTGTAGAAAATAAAGTTAAATTTTGAATCGCTCTTTAAAATGTGCACGCAGCGTCGCGGATCGGTGTGAGCTGACCCTTAGCTAACCTGGACAGTGAATTGCTCGTGAAATTACGGTTTCTACGTTGAGATAACACCTATTTCGTAATAGTATAGCTTCCAAAATTCCATGTTCGTGAAAACGTAAAACCATAATCAATACAGTATGAGAAAATCACTTTTAAAAGTTGCTGAGTGTATACATATTATTAGACGTGACTGTACCTAGCTTTAAGCCCATTTTTTTTTTTTTTTTTTTTTTCGGGATGGGAAATCATCAAATGACTTCTCCCGCTCTGGGCGGAGCGGGAGGGAGTGTCAGACTTGTACTGACTAAAACCCACCCATGTTCCTTCTTCGCCCTTTTTGTTCCAGGGCCGCGGTATCTCTTTCGAACAACCCGCAGCCCTGGCAGGCATCTGCCCTCTCGGGCCCCTTCCGGTTTGCTGACATCTCCTTGAGGCGCGCGTGGAACACGTACGCGCCGTCGACACGGCCTGTCGTCATGAGACGGACGGACGGTGAGCTAGCCCATTACTCACCGTCCACAGGCTCGCGCCTACGGTGGCCGGGGGCCACTGGTTGCCCCCCGACGCCCGGGGCGTCTCCCGCGGCGGCTGGGACGTGAGGTTCTCTCCCTCTCACGTTCCGCCACCTCCTTCGCTAGCATGACTGCTTCGCAGAAGGAGGCGACGGCTTCCCATTCCCTCTCGCTCCGGACCATGGATTGAACCAGGGCCGGTTGCGAGAGGTCACCGCCACCAATCGCCGCTACGAGGACACGGCGGTGCTCAGCCCAAGCGGGGCAGAGCTCCACGGTGTGCTCCACCGTGTTCTCCGACCGATCCTCACAATGGTAACATCCGGGCGTTTCCTCCCGCCCAATTCGGTGCAGGAACCTCCCGAAACAACCGTGTCCGGTGAGGACCTGCGTCAGGCGGAAGGTGAGGGCGCCGTGCCGCCTCTCTAGCCACTCCTCAAAGAGGGGACTTATCGCCACTATTGTGGCGTGCCCTGCACGTGGTTGCGATAGTCGCTGTCTCCATGCCACCATGAGATCGCGCCGGAGGTCTGTCCGCTGAGCGACAATTTGCCGCGGCAGCGGAGTTTCCCCCCGGCGTAGTGCCTCCGCGCGCCATTCATGCAGGCGCGCGAGGACCATCGCCTCCAGATCCCATGGTGGCAATCCGGCCAAGAGGCTCGCCGCCTCGCCGGAGATCGTGCGGTACCCCCGGATCAGCCTTACGGCTACCACCCTCTGGGGCGCGTTCAGGTAATGGGCGGCTCGCCGCCTCAAAGAACGCGCCCATACCGGGGCCCCATAAAGGGCCATGGACCGCACGACCCCCGCGTAGAGCCTCCGGCAGGAGGCGTTTGGGCCCCCCAGGTTGGGCAAGAGCCGCTTGAATGCAGCTCCTGCCCGTTCCAGTTTTGGGGCCAAACGTCGGAAGTGCTCCACGAAGTTCCACCGGCTGTCGAGGACAAGCCCTAGGTACTTCAGCGTCGACTCGACGCCGATGGGAACTCCTCCTACCGTCAGTATGGACCCCGACGGTGGCGCATTCCGAGGCCCATGAAAGCACATGGCCTCGGACTTGTGCAATGCCACCTCGAGACCCAGTTGCCGGATTCTCTCCACGACTATCGCAACCCCGCGTGTCATTAATTCGGCCGCCGCCTCGTGCGACCTCCCCTGTGCCAGCACCAGCGTGTCGTCAGCGTAGCAAACTACGCTGACACCACTAGGGAGGTCAGCGCGCAGCACCCAGTCGTAGCCGATGTTCCACAAGGGCGGCCCCAGAACCGATCCCTGTGGAACACCGCACGACACCTCTCGCCGATTCCATTCTCCGGTGCGACCGGGGTAGATGACGGCCCTATCCGTCAGGTAGTCCCCGACCACACGACGAAGGTAGGTCGGCACCCGATGATACCGAAGTGCCTCCCTTATGCAGCTCCAGGGCATGGTGTTGAAGGCGTTGGCGATGTCAAGAGACACCGCCAAGACGACCCCACCCCGAGACACTGCATCCCCCGTCGTGAGAGCCCTCACGCGCATGATGGCGTCCACCGTCGAGCGCCCCCTGGAACTCGGCGAGAGTTCGGCTCGGGGAGAAGTAGACTCCCGCTACGACGATCTCCCCGAACCGTGCTGCTACGCAACCCTGACCCTTCCTGACACTCTCAAGGGTCGGGGTACCGGCGGCGGCCGACGAAATTATGGCCACTGAGCCGCTCAGGTCCTCCACCCAGTCTTCCCTGGGTGGGACAAAGTACGGCTCAGCGACCACGGCGACGTTAATCAACCACTCCGCCATGCTCTGGAGCAACAGATCCTGAGCACAGCGGCAGTGGTTGATGTTCGCCTGGAGGAGGCGTAATGGGGCCATTATTAGCACTCCATTTCAGCCCCCTCCCGGGCCCCCTGTGAGGGCCCCGCAGCAGTTGTTGCGGCGGCGGTGCTGACGGCAGCAGTGGGCGCAACAGTGGCGGCGGCTGCGGCGGTGGCGACGGTGGAGGCGGTGGCTGAAGGCCTTCCCTTGCCCCTGGTCTTGGTGGGTGGTGCGCAGGCCCTGCCCCCTGCCCGGTGATCGGCCGGTTTGCCCGCTGCCGCACATGCAGTGCAGTGCGGTGGGGCAGAGCAGGCCGCGGCCATATGACCGGGAAGACCGCAACGGAAGCAGACGTCGCTGCGGTCCACCTCCGAGGTGCACTGACAACTCACGTGGTGCCCCACGAGGCACCGGTAACACCTCAGAGGTCGGGGCTCCAGCAGCTTAACCTGCGCTGACACCCAGCCTACCAGGAGCCTTCCAGCCTCCACGATCGTTCTTGCCACCGTCACAGGGCAGCTTACCATTACAGTTCGCATGCCCGAGTGGTCCGGACGTAGGGTGCCTGCCCTGACCTGCTCAGCAGGGCACCCACCGGTCCTGGTGACGGCGGCGACCACCTCCTCTTGGGTCACTGAGTCATCCAGACCCAGGATGCGCATGTCTGCGCATCTGACAGGCCTGGACACTCGGACCTCATCCGCATCTAGGGACGCTCTGAGCTTTTCAGCCAGAGCGTCAGCGGACAGGCCGCTATTTTCTCCGGGGATCTCCAGCGCTCGAGCCCCTGTCGCGGTGACTTTGAGCCGGAGTCCCCCGGTGATCCCAAGCTCCCCGAGATTCACCGTCGCCTTCGCCTTTGTCAGCACGTCGCGGTAGGACACGCCCCTCTTTTCCGCTTCCGGCTGTAGTGTGATCACTACAGCTGCGGTCTTCGGGGCGCGGAGTCGAGCCGCGACGCTTCGCGCCTTGTGCTGACGCCTTCTTTTTTCATTGCGGGCCTTTTTGGCCGCCTTTCGTCCCTTCCTCCTTTTTTCCCCGACCACCTGCCACTCGGTTTCGGCCGTGGCAGGCATGGTGGGTGTCGGCGGTGGCTGCGGCCGGCTTACTGCTGGCGTAGGCACCGCCACCACCTGAGGAGCCACCTTGCCCTTTTTCTGGGCCGCTGTCGTTTTCGGCGGAGCCGACTTTCCAGGGCCCGGCCTAGTCCTGCCTGAGGGCTGGCCAGACTGCCCTGGCCCGGATTTGGCAGCCGCAGCAGCCGCATATGAGACTGCCTTCGGGCCCGGGACTGCCCTCGGGCCCGGGTTCGCATTCGGGCCCGAGCCCGCCCCCGGGCCAGCGGCCGCCTTGTTTGCCGCCAGGGGGGGGCGCAGTACAATGCCCTCCAGGACAGAGAACCGCGCCCCGAAGGCAGCCAGCTCCTGCCGAACCAGGTGCAGGACCTGGCTCACCTCCGGCAAGGGCTGACTCTGCTGCTGCTGAGGCACCTCGCGGGAGCCAGACTCTCGCAGACCGGTCAGGTCTGCCCGAAGCTTCATGTTCTCCTCGCGGAGAAGCTCCGTGGCGGCCGTCAGACGGGCGACCTCCGCCCGCAGTTTGGCCACTTCGCTAGGTGGAGGAAAACTAGCCTCCACTGCCGCCATGATGGAGGCGGAAGCTGCAGGTATGGCCCCGAGTTTTGACGATGTTTTGATTTTCAAAGCCACAACCCTTATCGCCGCTTCCACCTCCTTCACAAACCTGGCCTTACGCTCCGCATCGGAGCCGCCAGCTTCGCCTGCCGCGTCCTCACAGGTGCCCATGTGGGCCTGCCCGCGACCGGCCACCCCCGATCTCTCGGGGGCTGAGAGCCCCCTCCCCATGCCCCTTATTCCACCACGCCTGCTGGTGGAAATTTTTGGAGCCGAGGCAAGCTCCCCTTCGGAAGACGACTCGCGGTCGCCTTCCGGTCTGGACCGCTTGCGTTCCTCCGCAGCAGTCCTGGCCCTCTCGAGGCGGAAGCTCTCTGAGCTTCCCGCACTCACCTCACTGGACGCGGCGTCGGACTCCGACCCCGCATCCCTTCTCTCCCTCACTTTGCCGTCACCGGCTGGTTTTTTATTTATTTTTTTTACCATATTTGGTCCCACGAGTGTGGGGGAAATACGAGGTCCATCCGGGCAGTGCCCCCTGTACCCGGATAAGCCTTTAACATTTATAACCCGCCAGGGGGTCGGCTGGTACCCTGGCGGGGGTCGCACTAGAGACTGATTGTTCCATGGGAACACCCGTCAGCCATTCATCCCCTCACGGTGCGCCGCCGCTTGAGATTCGGGGTAACTTTTTATAGAGGTTTTCTACCTCGCGGTCCGGGTGGTTAAGCCAAGACCCTCGGTCCCGATCGAAGCCGCGAGACGTGATCCACGACACTCCGATGATGGGATTACGAGAACGACGGGGACAGCGAAGAACTACGTCCCTCACTGTCTGCTCGGAGGCAGGGTGAGTGCACACCGAGCCCGCCCTTGCTCCTCCGCTGTGCCCTCTGCTTTTCAGAGGGTCACGCGGAGAAACGCCGCGTTGGTCCAGGTTGGACCCCTCCACGTCAGAATATTTGCCACCGGCAGTGACATTTCCCGGAGAATGGGAATCTCTTCCCACTCCTCAGGGAAGGACACTGCCGGCGCCCGGGGTGCACCGTCCTAGCAGCTGCTGTTCCCTCCAGACGTATCGAGAGGGACTAGCAGCCACTAGGCGCACGGGGAGGTTTTCTGACTCAGCACCCCAGCTTTAAGCCCCTTGTAACATCTTTTTTACAAAATGGAATGCAAAATAAATGAATACGAGTATGAATATATCAACCGGGTATAAATCTAGTCTCCGGCACGTTACTAAGAAATTATAATGGAACTTTACAACACCCGTGTAAATCATAATATTGGTAGTTATAGCAACTATTTGTATATCAAATCCTCTCCATCAATTTCATATAAGCTTAGACTCAGTTTAATGTGTTTGTAAAGGAAATTAGTGTTTAAGAGATAATTTATAGTTGACAAGTTTGTTGAGAGATGTTTTGTATTAACGCTGTTTCTGAATTGTCTACAGTTTGTTCTGAAAGGTGGTTTGAACTTGTAAGTTATGAGTTTAGGTTTTTGTGGACTTTCAAGGAGTTTGTGTTGGAGATAAATAAGATGATCTATGTTCAAACTCTTCTTCTTCACTTAAAATTATGTTTTCAAGGCAATTTAGATTTCTGAAGACATTGTTTGCCTCCTTAAAACTCTATTTCTATGTTCACCTCAATTTTCAATTAAGATCTTTTTTAATGACAGTAGCACTTTGATATTATTGTGATTTTTTTGACATAGTATTTTTTGTGACATTATGATTTACATTTTTGAGATTGATATTTAATTATTTTCTTTTTAAATTATATTTTATATTATTGATTGAATTGAGTTGAATTAACCATTGTTTTTTTTATTATAAATAATGCATTTTCAACAGTCTAAAATTATAAATTCAAATTTCATTTCTTTATAAAATATTCTTGAAATGTAACCAGTTTTGATTTGCATGTACCTAACTTATTATTTAATATGTCTACACCAGCAATGGTAGTACGTGTAAAACAAACTTTAATGTAAGATCTCAATGTACCATATACTGAAATATAAGTAAATACAACAATACAATAATATAAATGCCATCGAAGCGTGTACGAAGCAAAATGATGCCGCCGCTGACGCCGACGTCAGTGTTTGTACGTCAATTTGACTAACAATCCAATTAACCCCCGGGACAGTAACAGAATACTAATTATCCGATTGAAAATACGAAGCCGACAAAAACATAGGTATCTCCGATCGAACATATGTCAATGTTTAGCTTTTGATACGGAATTAACTAACGATTATTGTAGCTCTTACTGTGGATTCAGTTAAATGGTTTGTCGGAATTTAATTTTATTTAATAATGAGTGTTAATAACACTGTTTCACTGTAATTCGACTAATCGTATATAAAACGGATACCCACGCGGCATCGCTCGCGTAAATTCGATATTTTGCACAATATTTTATAGATTATAACCTATAATATTATGTTAGTCTGAAGTTTTACATTTAATAATTTTGTAGTAAGCAACGACTTATTGTCGGGCCTACGATGTCCTCCCATACTTAAGTACTAACACTGTAACATAGCAATATTGTAAAACCTAATGATTTTAAAAACGTAACCATCGAGTTTCTGGCCGGTTCTTCTCCATAGGAAACGACCAACCCAAACCGAGTACCTTTTTGTCGACGTTTTATAAGTGCCCATGTATATTAAGTGAAAAAAAATATTTTTATTTTCAATTAATGCTGTATCTGTAAAGTTTTATCAATCTTCCTTCAGTCATTTTTGCGTGAAAGAGTAACAAACATCCATCTGCACAAACTTTCGCTTTTATGATAGTCATGCGTCAATGGGACAAAGGAACGTTAAAATATAGCTTTGGTACTGATACTTCCTTTGATTCTACCACCTTAACAAAAAGTTCTTATATTTTAAATTTTCTTTGCATAGTAAAAGAGAAGAAATATCGTTGTATTCAATTAGTTGGCAACAGACGTTGTAATAGACTCACAAACATTACCATTAATTCGCTTCTAAAAAGGACAAGGTATATTTTGATCTTATTATTATTTTGTTGTATTTTACTATGATTACTTTTAAATTGGACCAGCAAATTCCATAATTCCTCTGAACCGCAATATTACCTTTCTGCCCAATTACGAGTTTATGCTATTGCTATAGTTAGATTACCTACGTTAACATAATGACATCAATTCCCTTTAAACACGGCACTGCTCATATGTGAACTTTTGAACGAACTCTATCTAAACTATATTATTATAACTTCACATTTAGTTCTGTTTTACGCTCGTTAAACCCCAGTTTAGCTGTGTGGTTAACTTTTTATGGTTAAAAGTTTTGGGTAAAATGTGATCAGATTATGAACGACTTTGGAATGTCGTATAATTCGTTTTCTAGTTGCATCTAAAATGTGAAGTACTTTCTACTAAATAGGGTATTCAAAAGTAACTTAATGATTTTAAGTAATTGAGCCGGGTCAGGAGCAGCGGTGGGCCAGTGCCAGCCTCGACTTACCGGCAGTAAGTCATGGGTTCGAACCCAGGCAGGCGCAATACTTTGAGTAATTTATTTCATCACCGCTGCCCTCAAAACGGTGAAGGAGAACATCGTGAGGAAACTGGCATGTCCTAGAACTAGACATTCGAAGACATGTGACATCTACAAACCCGCATTGGGTTCGCGTGGTGGATTAAAGCCCTCCTCCCTCTCATTGAGAGGCGGCCTCAGTCCCAGCAGTGGCAACATTATAGGCTGATGATGAGCCGGGACCTTATATTGCAGGACAAAGTTACACTGAACTATGTCCGACAGCACCGTTATAAACGCTAAGCTAATTTACCTGCATGTACGCCTATTAAAAGTACCAAAAACATGAAAAAAAAACACCTTTACTGGGCAACTTTATCTACCCACAAATTTGACGGAATTTTCAGCAAAATTCGCCACTCATGTTCTCGCCCAATGAAACATTGAAGAGAACTATAAATAAGAGAGGGAGGGAGAAAAACTCTGCATGTAAAGTCTGAAGCACGTAAAGCCGGAAGTCCGGCGTCGGCCGCATCCTGCTCTGTCTGCTACTGAAAGCCTTTTAGTTCAATTTAGCGTGAAAAAGAGTCTAGCTGTTCTGTGTTTTATGTCACTAGGGAAATTGCTCTCGTCATATCTAAGTTCTCGATTTGAAAGTGTTTTTGCATGACTGAGTAAGGGGGTAGTTGGGATTTTATGCGATAACTGCTCTAGGCTAGTGTTGGGATCGGAAACGGGACCAAAGTCTTTGAACTGTCGGGTGGCAATTTGTAATAAAAGGTACATTTTTTTATTCAGATTTCACTCGTTCGTTTCAAGCAGGAGCTTGCTAAAATTTTTAGCGAGTGAAATATTGCTCATAACACGAACAATTCTACGAAGAATTTTGTTTATTATCGCGATTGAATTCGGCCTTCGTTTGATGTGAATTTATTACACACCTGCAGCGCCGTCCTTCCCTTTAAATTTTGCAGTAAACCTTGACACCTTGCTTCCATTAATTCCATTTCCCAAACGCCCCGTTTTAATCGCAATTAAGCAAGGTGAGGCATTTATCTAAATTGTCAATTTCAATTGAAAATTCCTTAGAAATTCTCCTCATTTTCTGTGTCGGGAAATGAAGGCAAATACAGCAAATTCCTTTGGGACTTGCTCTGTAGGACAAAGACAAAACTGAAATAGTTATTGATCCATTAGGAATTCAAATTGCCATCTTTGAGGGGACGTAGTACCTTGTTTGACTGGAAATTACTATTGGAATAGAAAAAGACGGCAAAGTCCGACCTAATATGAAAGAAACCAAAGATATAATTTTACGAGATATTTTATATTGTTTCTAGATTCTCAGATCGAATAATGGAATTCTTGGTATCTATTTTTCCTGTTCTAAAATTAAACAGGTTATTGATATTATACAAAGTGTTGTTTTGCAACCTCGTCAAAATTCAAGAGGATGTCACAAAAGACATAAATAATCAATGAAAATTACCGTACCTAGTTAATTATTAAAAACGCAGATATTTTTGGTTTGTTTAATTTTGTCAGTATTTCAGAATAACCCCCTTAACGTTGTTTAGGGAACAAGAAATTATCGAACAAACGTTTGAGATTTGTATGAAACCGCGGTCATAGGGCGAGGATCAGACGGGCCGCGTTTAAAAGTGAGAGTCAAAATGGCGGGTGTACCATAGCGAATTAAATTATACCAATTACCAAACAAATGTACCTAAAAAATACTATTTTGTACCTAGCTCTAAAAAATCTGTACCTCCTTCAAAACGAAATTATTTCGAAATTAAGGTACACCCGCCATTTTGACTCTCACGTTTAAAACACGCGTGGTTCACACTTTCCGATTTTCGTAGATAAGAAAAAAATAAAAACCTGCCCATTTTATCATCGATTCGGGATGAGAATCATTAGCATAGTTACCTCCTTGAATTTGACGAGGATGCAAAACAACACCTTGTATATAAATTAATTTACATTGTTTTTGCTATTGGTCGTTTACATTACTTTTAGTTAATGCGTGTTACACATAATTATTGGCTAGCTAACCACTTATAACCGAGTAGGTACTGACGTATAACCTTCTTTTTAACCATATTTTCATCCACGAAACACAAAGCAAAATGGCGATTATATGCACAATCATAATGACTTCCAACTTATTAGTCGCTCCAGTTCCTTTCCATGTTCTGTTAAATAGCCCGTAACGAGTTCCGCCAACCTCTTAAACAAAGCTTTGATATCCTTTGATTTCCCCAACAAGGAAAAGAAAAAACAGCTGAGTATCTATCACACATCTGCGTATACGATTCGCTGACGAATCTCAACGACACCCCAATCGTTCACAAACAGTAATAAAACCGCATCACCTACCATTTATCCGGGTTTGTTTGTGAGGCGAACGTGATTGGGGCCCATACGGACAAAAGAGCGCACGAAGAATAACGCCAGATCTGAAGATAATGAGATTTTCATGAGTATCGCGATAATAATCGGTGGCATTGTTTGCGTGTGGCTGCCGCGCCGGCCGGCAATTATTGGAACAATGGGGACTAGGAAACAGTTTATCAGATAGTAATGAGTAGTTATTCGTCTATTATAGGATTTGTCTGAAAATAGTTTCGGCGTGTAGATGAGTTTGTAAGCAACTTCCCTGTTGTGTTGAAATGAGACTGTTTAGGAACAAATTGAAACAAAAATTGGTCTTGTTAGCGAGTACATACATGCATGGAATAACTTTTAAGTTATAGTTTTTATTTGCAGTTCAGAATTATTATCATCTTTAAAACAATTATTTGAGCAACTCTCAGTTTAAGATACAGATGATTAAATTATTCCTAAGAGTTCCAGTCCATCTTAAATTATTTCTGCCAACAGAAAGACAGAACGCTATTAAAGAAGAACATTCTTTAAAACGACGCCATGTTATTTGACTAACATTCACAAATAAGAACGGACAGTTACTTTGCAAATGAATGGCTAATTAAAAATGTTTTATTCAGATATTCCTGTTGCAATTTGCTCCGTTAGTAATTGACTGGAGGAAAACTAAAATAAGGGTGGCGTACAGACGCCATTACGATATTAAAACGGGAAATTCTTTCCGTCTCATTACAAGACGAGTGCTAACTTTAGTCCAAACCCAAACCTTCAAGCCTGTTACTGTATTTTAAATTTTATTCCAATTGAACATAAAGTACTTTTTTATTGAAAACTTAAGCTAACGTCAGTTTTTCTAAAGAGAACTTTTATTTTTAAGTTAATTTTGACCTTAAGGCTCAGACTTTAGGAGTGTTTTGTATTTCTACAAGGACTTTAAACAGGTTTTTCTTTTAGGTTTTAAAATACATTTCTGACCAATACTGATACTGTTAGCCTGCGTCATTCCACTGCTGGATAAAGGCCTCTCCATGATTTCAAGTTGTTTCAATCCAGGGCCAATGTAGATCACAACTGGCCTTCCTTTATATCTTAAAACAGTATTGCTTTACTCTAATTCCAGAGTTGGAAAGAGACGGAGCTTCACAGGATGTCTATCGTCATCTCTTTTCCACACTGGAAAAGGAGTAAAACAATAATGTTTTAAGACGTCATGGTAGGCCAGTGGTCGTTGGTTCTGTCCAGGTCATCCTACCATCTTCTACGAGGTCGATAGAAATTCACATTGTCACTCAGGGCCCCCCCTCCCCGAGTTCCTTTGCTTTGTAATATATAAAATTTGCCCGTGTATTGTTTGGCAATATACATTTAGCATGCTAACTCTAGTGTGAATATATCTGTGGTATATTATAAAGTTATTAATTTAAAAAAAATTGCATGCAATGTCGAAGAAAAAAAGAGTAAGAATAAAATAAACGTGGCGTGTTGTCATGAATGATTAAAATATATTGTGTTGTGACAGGCGAGAAATGTTATTGCCGTAATTGTTGCAAAAGTTCATAAAGATTTGCTTATTCAAGAAAAATAATGTGCTTATACTGAGAATAATACATGCTCAATGAAAATAATAAATTAAAATTGCCGTAGACCGATTTTGACTGATCTTTTACTGGCAGATAGCTGATGCCGGACCTTGCAAAAAAATTAAAACTCAAGAAATTATTAACAAAATCCGAAGTAATATTTTATAATAAGTATCACGCGGATGAAGGTAGGTATAACTTATTTTAAACACCTAATAACCTGATAAACGTCAGGAAAACCGCCAAGATAAAGGGAAGCTTGCTTAGGTAATGGAATTCATAATAGTAATTTCCGATATTATCCTATATATCCTAGGAAGACTGGGAGAGCTGAAAGCTTTGAGAATGAACGACTCTTAAATTTATAATAAACCTATCAGATGCACAAGGAGCCGCCATTAGAGATAAGCTGTACTGGTTAATATTCACTATAGAACGTTTTGCAAATTGAATATTCCTTTAGAGTTTGAGTATACGATTTAATGATTTGAATTTTCTGATTTACAAGAAATAGTTGTTGGAGAAATTGTTTTGCTTTGTGAAAAAGTACCGTGAGCAAGCAAATATAATATTCATAATAATAACTAATGCAGGTGCAATCAATTTTTTGTGATAGACACACTAAGGCTCGTTGGTCTAATGGTCGCAATAGTGACTGCTGAGCATGAGGTTTTGGGTTCGATTCCCAGGTCAGGCAAATTGTTATTGGGTTTTAACATCTGAAATTTCTCAGTAGAAGCCACGGATTTTTTGGATTTCCCTTCGAATGATGACAATAGAGAGCAGCCGTAGCCCAGTGGTGGCAGCCCCGACTTACTAGCAGTAAGCCGTAGGTTCGAACTCAGGCAGGCGCATTACTTTGTGTAATTTATTTCATCACCACTGCCCTCAAAAACGGTGAAGAAAAACATCGTGAGGAAACCGGCATGTCCTAGAACTAAAAATTCGAAGACATGTGACATCTACCAACCCGCACTGAGCCTGCGTGGTGGATTACAGCCCACTCCCTCTCATAGAGAGGAGGCCTGTGTCCCAACAATAGGCTTGCCCTATTATATCGGACTTAAAGATAACTCGCGAAAATAACGTGGATGTACTATTGGGTACACCTCTGCCTAACCCTTCCGGGATTACAGGCGTGATATTATTATATACCAACCTGCACTGGACTCGCGTGGTAGGTTGTGGCCTTCTTTCTCTCAGAATGAGGAAGCCTGTGTCCCAGCAGTGGGTCCGTTGTACGCTGATTAGTTATGGTTTCACCAACAAAAGCGTTTATTTTTTACCTATTGTATGACTTTGACCTCATTCCAATAAAGTAATTGGTACAACCCAATTATACTAAAAACGATCCATATCCCCAAAAGTTTGTCATCGAATGTAGTTTGCAATCAAGCCTGAAGCCATAATCGAAGTAATTTGCTACAACTTAGTAGGAAATAAGAAACAAATTATTTGGAAAAAGTAATGGAGTTACGAATTAGTGTAACTCCACGAACGATTAAGTTTAGCTAATTGTCGTTTACGACAAATTATTGTATATTGCAAACGAACTAATGTTTGCCCTGTAGTGTTATTGCCTGAACCTTTCCTTACCTAATGCGAAATGGTAATTTAAAACTAAATGGTAGTTTAACTTACGCCATAAACATGTAGGTAGGTATGAGACAATTAAGCATGAAAGTGAATTAAAGCAATATCAACAAAATCATTTTGACCATCTTGAATGTAATATACATATATTATGTATTGTTGACTCGTATAGGACGTACTCGGCCTCTACGCAATCGTAGCATAGTGCTACGTCGTAGCTCGCTATGTAGCAAGACGGTCAAAAAGATTTTGTTGATATTATTGTAGCAGTAACTTGAGTTGAAACTGAAATAAATCAAAATCTATACTTAAGTATGTTATGTGGGTTGGTATTTAAATTAAAACAAATTATAACTCAAATATTGTGGAATGCTTAAACAGTGGTTTATTTAATTGCAAACTGCAAAAAAAGACTGCGATTGTCCGAAACGAATGGTTGATTTTAAATCCCCGTTAGTTTTTGTCTGCCAGTCGCTAAAACCGTTGATCTCCTTTTTTCTGTAATCTGCTTTTCACTATTCGCTTGTTATTTTACCGCGGACGGGTTGACTAGTACTCGGGAGTCCCTTCGGGAGACCATGCGATAGGTACTTTAGTAGAGTAAATAGAGGACTCGCCGATTGAGATTTATATACCCAGAAATGTTTTAAAAAGCTTTTATTTAACTTGCAATGTATGTATGTATGTTTGTTACGGTGGAATCTTGGAAGCTAAATTAGAACCACTTTCCGATGTCCGATTGAGCTGAAATTTTGCACACACCTATGGTTCTAAGGACATTCTTATGATAGATATAACTTAATCCTGCAGCCAGGATCGTCTCTTCACGAGGGAACTCCTAAAAGGTTAATAGCATAGAATGACAAATAATATGAATGAATAACATAGAAAAATTGTAAAGCCAAATGATTTTAAAAGAGTAACCATGGTGTTTCTTGCCGGTTCTTCTCCATAGGAAACGACCAACCCGAACCGAGCACCTTTTTGTCGACGTTTTACAAGTGCCAATGTAGGCCTATGTGTAATAAAAATATTTTGATTTTTTGAATGAAAAATGTGTTGAGATTGTGATTGTGAGAACGATTACGGCAAAACGTTAATAATGTTATAATAAAATGATACGATAAAAAACCTTTAAAAAAAAAAAGATTTTTATACGCAACCAAGTTATTTAAACATCAGTGTTTTCAGTGCTGGGATATTGAACCGTGGCAATATGTTTACGTATATGTTTATTTATAACAGTCCCCAAAAAACAAGGATATTATTTTGAACAAAATATTCCAAAAGTCCATAACTAAAGGAAAAAACAATCACTCGTCGCATAACGTTTGATTGAAGATTTTTCACAGATACCTTTACCACAGAATTGGCTAATAAATTCATTCAGGCGGAACGAAATATTTCAATCAATAATTCTGTGAGTCAGAAAATTATTCTAATTAGGTTCGAAATGCTCACCTTTTGCCACAGAATAGATCTTCACAGAAGGCCAATTTCATTTACGACACACTTAGACGTGACACATGGCGTTCTCAAACTATGCCAAACAATTAACAGCCGCGAGTGCGCTTGCATAAGCTGTACATAGATATGTTTTTTATTCAATCTTATGCTAAATCTAACTGGAAGGAGTTAGCTAAGCAACCACTTCTATTGTAACGTTGTTTGTCAGCATGCAACTCGTATGCTTCAAACCGCATTTTTGTAACGACGCCTGTAGTTTTTCAGCCAAGATTAGCGTCCGTCAAGTATTTTCGAAATCTGTTAAAGTATCACACATCTGATTGTAAATCGTAAGCGCCTTATTTTTTTTTTTAGATATCGGCTTGCCGCCGTGGCAGGCCCAAAAGGAGATGGTGGAATGAGCTGAACTCTTTCTTAAGCGATTGACCTACAATCGAATTAGATCGCGAACAGTGGAAGAAAGAAAGGGAGGCCTTTATTTTAATAATAATGTGATTTATAATCACGCATAGGGAGTTTAAGTGTGGTCGAACATTTGTTTACATTATGTCTTCATGCGTTTTCGCTTATTGAGCGGTCTTTCTGTGTCTATCTACTCTATGCGTCTGCCAAGATACAGGTCAGTTAACGGAATAATTTCGTCTGTTCTCTTATTGTAATGGCGCCTGGCGTTTTTATTACGGTCTGCTATTTAATTTTGCTTTCTAGCTCATTATTAATTAGACAGTGATGATTCAATATTTATTTGATGAGAAAAAAAAAAGAAAAAACGAGCGTCAATTCATAAAATATTAATTTCTTGGCTTGTCTGTGTGGATTAATATAATGGAGTACGAAGTACGAATTGAAACACGAATCATTAATATGATGATTTTAAAAATACGTGTTATTTTTTCCTTTTAAAATTTCTATCATTAAAAACATAATTGCTTCTGGGCTTATTCATCATTCTCTTGCTCTTATCCCAATTTATTTGGGGTCGGCGCAGCATTTTTTTCTTCTTGGAAGAAGACTGCTTCTCTATTACTTGTCATCTTATCAGATACCGTACTCTTATGTAATAATACTTTTATACTCATCCACGTTTATACTCAAAACTTTCCTCACGAAATTTCCCTTTTTTACAGAAGGCTAATCATCAAATGATCCCTGCCGCTCTGGGCGGAGTGGAAGGGAGTGACACGCAGAAGGAGGCGACGGCTTCCCATTCCCTCTCGCTTTGGACCATGGATTGAACCAGGGCTGGACGCGAGAAGTTGCCGCCGCCAATCGCCGCTACGAGGACACGGCGGTGCTCAGACCAAGCGGAACAGACCTCAACGGTGTACTCTATCGTGTTCTCCGGGTGATCCTCGCAGTAATGACACCCGGGCATTTCCTTACGCCCGATTCGGTGCAGGAACCTCCCGAATCACACGAAATTACCCTAAGGTTGAATATACCTAACCAATTAGCGAACTCCTGCTTAACACGTTTTTTTATAAAATACTAGCTGTCCCGCGCAACTTCGTCTGCGTCACATTATCCCCGTTTTCGCAACATTTTTCATTGCTGCTCCGCTCCTATTAGTCGTAGCGTGATGATATATAGCCTATGTTTCTTCTAATACCTCCAAAAATATGTGTACGAAGTTTCATGATGATCGGTTGAGTAGTTTTCGCGTGAAAGCGTAACAAACAAACTTACATTCACATTTATAATATTAGTAGGGATTAATAAAACACGAATTCCGTTTTAAATTTCTGAAAATATAAATTAATGTTGAACAGGAATGTGTGCTTCAAATATTATTCTCTATCCGTAATAAAATTTCTAATAACTTAGTACAAAATTACAGTATTCATAGATATAGAACAAGATATACATTTACCCTTTCCAATTCATTCCCCAAAATTCCTACAAAACTGTCATCCTAACCCCTTGTGCTAACCCTAGGTGTACCCAAACCAGCGATAGGACTCTCCATCTGTCACGTCGAGCAATAACTACCGGAGATACACCCCGTACTCGGCATTCATCAAGATGACTGACACCAGATTAGATATCTCTCCATATTCGCTACCCGACTAGGGAATAAACTTGTCGGAGGAGACCGGTTCAAATGTAGATATAGATGGGAATTATTTAAGACTAGGTTTTACCCGCGAATTAGCCTGCGTGGATATCGGGGATTATGAAACAGGTCTGTACCTATCGTGCCGTGATAAAAATTAACCTATGTCCAACTTTGTTTATCTGTGTCTTAAAATCCGCCTACCTAGTCGTTTTGGTGTGGAAAATTAATGGATAGAAAGGCAGAATAACGTACAGGGGGGTTACTATGACGCTTAAAACATTATTGTTCCATTCCTATTCCAGAGTGGGAAAGAGATGGAGCTAGACGACCTGTATAGCACCGTCTCTTTTTCACTCTGGAATAAGAATGGAACCATAATGTTTTAAGACGTCATGGTACGCCAGCAGAGTTACTTTCGTATTTTTTTAATAGTATGTATGTACGAGAAGTTTAATTACTTACAAGTAGACATTATTAATAATTTATTTATATATATTATTATATTTATTATTCATAATGGATTCAGATTTAGTAAAAAATACCTACTGCTTTTATCCAGACGACAATTTTAGTCGATATTAATGGGCTGCAATCGATTGGGATTCTACTTATTTTAAAACTAACTGTCCCGCGCAACGTCGTCTGCAAAAGTCAAAGTCAAAGCGTCACATTTTCCCCGTTTTCGCTACATTTTTCATTGCTTTTCCGCTTTTATTTGTCGCAGCGTGATGATATATAGCCTATAGCCTTCCTCGATAAATGGGCTATCTAACACTGAAAGATTTTTCAAATCGGACCAGTAGTTCCTGAGATTAGCGGGTTCAAGCAAGCAAACAAATAAACAAACTCTTCAGCTTTATAGTATTATAAGTAGAGGTTACGATACATTAATTTGTAAAAATAATTCATTCGACATTTATCAAGATCAATTATTGCGTCTTTTGTAAAAATAAACTATGATGAATAGCAAAATAAAGTCGAATTGAAAAATGCTGATATTATTACATAGTTGATTTTAATCGGCAGCAATTTTTTTAATAAAAGTATCAACTTATTTTCACCTTTTTTTTCAATGTAAACATTTTAAAGTGAACGCAACCGCAGCATTCAATAAGAAGATTATAAAATGCTGGCTAAAGTTACTCTCGTTGCATTTCGGTAAAGGATATGAGTATCTCGGATCCAAACTTAATTTTCATAACTTTGTATCTACAAAACTTTCAGCCTCATATTTTATCGTATTACCGTCTAGGCATGTTAGCACAATAAGATATTCAAATATGTTTCGAGTAGAAAAGTAATTCTATTCGATAGTCGTAGACGAAAAAAAAGGTTATTTTTATTTGGTTTTGTACATCTTTTGTTGTCATTTGTATCGTAACTTGTTATTCACCTTATCGCGTTTCGAGATGTATGTGTAAATGTGCTATAGGACGTGCCGTGAATCCTGGAGCGTGGGCCAGCTTATCGTATTACACGTCGGCAACAAGGTTCTTACCGTGCGATCTGGAGGAAAGCTTATTATGAATCGATTCCGGATACAATCGAATTAGGAATCGGCATTAAACTTTCCCATTGATAGGACACAGGACTCCCTCTCTGAGGGAAGAAGTGATCCATATTCCACTATGTAAGCCCAGTGTAAGTAGACGGATATCACATCGCTTGTTTGCGACAATAATGTCACAAATCGAAAATGAGAAATACAGGCCAGCGTTTTTTTTTTAAGTAAGGCAGTTAGGAATAATATTTTCATTTAATTGCCAATATTTTTTGTATGGAAAAAGGTTATAAAAAAATGAAAGGTTTATTTCGTTACTTAATTTCGTTAGTTTTATAGTAAACTACATAAAAAAAATTGACAAATCCTGAGTCATTTCATCCTTGTCGTAACCGAGCGATATGTATTCGATATGTTTTCAAGGGCATTTCATGCTGTTTTCCTCACGATGTTTTCCATCACCGTTTCGAGAGCAGTGGTGATGATATAAATAACAATGCCAGCCTGCCTGCCTTAATCTTACGCAGATTTACGAAGTAGGTACTTACGAAAACTTACGAAGCATAAGTCGGGATTGTTATGTAATTGTCTATGTTGATTGACAAATCTCTGGTTTTCATTGGTTCATCATCATCATTTAAGCTTAAAAGACTAAATTTATGTTTATTTGATTTTTTTGCGAAACTTGATAAATAAATTGTTTGGAGAAATTGCGCTGCTTAAAACATTGGAAATCCAATTATTACATAGTTCAGAAAATGTTGCAAATCTCATTGCAGCATTCTTTAAGAATTCCAATAATGTATTTGTAGAATTAGGGAGTGTTGTCAATCAATACTCGATCCAAAAACACAGAACAATCGACTAAAACATCGACTCAACAACGCTATCAGCACATCACTAGATGTTTTCAGCGAAGCTCGTTCACGTTGAACGTTGTACAGGAATGTGCGCTTCTATCTGTTTACAATTTTGATCAATACATGAGATTAAATTCGCCTTTGTCTGCATTCCGTCCGGAACTCTGCAATCACTGTTATTATGAAACTTTTAAGTTGGGATGCTTAGTATGCGATTGAGTCTGATGAGTAACCTTGTAAACAGTGTTCTCGTTATTTTTTTGTAAGCTTTTTTTGTGTATGTTTAGATCAGTTTTCGGAGGAAGCTGACTTTGAACACTTCGGCTTACCAAGTTGGAACATTGAGCCTTAATCGTCTATTTAGATAAAATAATTTGTTAATTTTGGCAGAAGTGACCTGATGCATGATCATTTCCACACGAGAGAACTCGACAATATTGTGATGTTTAGTAGTATAAGCTTAGGCTATTGTTATTAATTAAAATTCCACTGTCATTTACCTTATTAGTTATTGTGAGCATCCTTTGTCTGCATTCCGTCCGGAACTCTGCAATCACCATTATTATGGACTTTTAAGACATGCTTAGTATGCTATTGAGTCTGATGAACATCTTTGTAAACAGTATTCTCGTACGTTCTCGACGCTTCTGTTAGTTTGATTATATGGGTATTTGCAAGGTCATTTTGGACACTTCTCATGGACAATCAAATCAACTACTCTCATAGAAGTTGAAGAAATCTTATTTTCTTGGAAAGCTGTGACTTTTTTACCCAAATGTAATTAATCATGATAATAACCTAAAGCATTTGAAAACAAGCCAGTATTCTCATGTATTCAGACGTTTGAGTTCGTTCTTTTTCATAAATGAACCAACGGCGCACGACTACGTAGGTTTAAAAGATTCTAAAGGTAGATTTCTTGGTAAGTCAATGGAATGAATTGTTAGCCAAAGGCTATTGGAGTTCTATACATTTCTAATGAAGTTCATTCTTTTTTTTTCAGTTTTCTTACAGCTTTTCATTATTTACCGAATTTTTAATGGCTACCAAATTTACCTAACATAACCCTTCTTTTAAGAAGGTTAAAAATATACTTTTGGAATGTAGTATGATGTTCCGAGACTACCCAGTGCAAGATGATTTTTGCGAGTTAAGAGGAAAATACTATTTGCAAGGATTTGATCTCTAAGTTACTGCTTGACAAATAATAAAAAGCAGACATCAAGTATTCCCAAAATATTTCTATATTTCAAACCAACTTTTCTTTAATATAAGTTTTCATAGATTGCAAAAGTCTGCTCATAATATCTTCAGAAGCTGACACCTGCCAAATATATATTTTCTATTTTCAAGCCTTGAATTCCCCTGCAAAATCTGAGGAGTTTCACAAACAATGGTTCAAATGGAATGGAACATTGGACGCGGAAGATAATCCAGGTAAACTGTCCGTCTGTAAGGACTTTCTAATTAGAAACGCAATCGTAGGAATGGTTCAGAGGAATTAAGGATTTAGACAACGGCCGAACGTATATAAGAAAATGGCTCATTCTATTAGAATGTAATGTTATGTACATTCGGATATTGGTGTAATTATACTTTTAAATGACTGGATTTGAAATTGCAGAAGACTTGCATTTTTAGATCTAGGTTTCTAATTAAAAAATGAAGCCTTTATCAGCGTTTGAAATAAAAAAAAAACCTGATATCGACAAAAATAAATGCTTGTTTCTAAAGAAAACGATACCGTAATAAATAAAAACGTCTTTTTATAAAAAAAATCCGCTTAACGTTTTAAAACACTGTTATCAAAACCAAATTAAAAGAAAAATGGTTCCAAAAGTTCAAATTGTCTCAATTTGCACAATATCACTTAACTCTCTACACCAAACGGCAAAAGAAATAAAGAAAAAAATTATAACGTGACAATAAAGTAATTTCAACCACTATACCATGCAATAAATATTTGTCCTATGAATAGGCTATTAAATCATTCAGTAGCATTAAAAGGTCCCACACAGGCGCCAAGCGGTGGCGGTGTGGGGTGATATTGTAAAGAACCCATTATTATATGGCAGCACCACCCTGCCATAATATAATGGGTTCCCCACGTTTTATACTCAACGTCTATTACAGATCTATTTAAATTAAAAAGGTACGCAGCATCTAGCTGAGTAAACATTTCGAATTTTCGTTTTGTTGATTTTTGAAATGGTTTTGCTAGCAATGATACAATGCTTGTTATGCACAGAATGTTGGATTCTAATTTGTATTATTAAACAAAAGTACATTAAAAGGTATAATTAACCTTATAAATTACTTTTATACCTACATATTTCTACCTAAATATTATTTAGGTTCCAAAATCGTAAGTTTATCTTACTTTGTCACTATTTCTTAATTGCGTACATTGTATAATGTTAGGCGGAAGAGCAGAGTCGCCTAACACAAGCATCTCCTTGCTTAAAAGTGATCTTTAAATTATGTGTGTTAAAACTTTATGTAATGGAAACAATTTTTTTTATTTGTCCAAAAAACTGTTGACGTTTCAATCGTTCATTATTGTTGACATACCGATTCTTTTTCTGCTTTGAATACAAAATTCTAGCTTATTAATAACACTTGCAACGGGATATTTACCATGTGTATAATTTGTACACACATACACATGGTAAATATCCCGTTGCAAGTGTTGTTAAGTGTTAGTGACCATACCAGTTTAAAAACTTACAAAATTCTAGCTTGTCAGGCAAATCAAAAATTTTGTTAAATGAATCTCTTGTAAATATTGAAATTCGCTTTATATAACATGCGGTGCACTCTATCTACTTTTTCTACGGTCAGAAGCAATTAGGAGCGAGGGCGAAATATTAATTTTTCTTTCTCGTGTTACGAGTTTCATGGAAATTAAAGTAGATTGCTTTTTAATATCTTTCTTTTGCTGAAAACATGTCGGTAATCTGCCAATCGCGCTAGTCTGATTTCCACTTTAATAGGCCAAAAAATACTTGTAGAGATATAAGCTCGCAAATGTTTCTACCAAATGTTACCTCGGGGTCGTTTTTCGGAGATGGAAATGTTTTTACTTTCAATACAAAAGTGCTTGTGTATTGAAAACGCTGTACAAATTGTCGGGAAAGATCCCAAGGGCACATTGAAAGCGTGTTTTGCAGATACATGTTACCTGGCGTCTTACCACCGAATAAACGTTCACTTACGAGTGGTTTGTCAATACGACTCGGAAAGCTTTTACTTTGCGCTCCTTGCAAAATACGTAAATATTTTTGGCTATTGTATGAGTAGAAGTAATAAGTATTTCAACGCGGGAATATAATTCCCTCGAGGGCCAATTTGGTACACATTTAATCAAATGCCAGCTGCTGTGTGGAAGATTGTTGCTTAGTAGGAATCAATGTCACACTCTCAATGTAAAAATGTTTTGCTAACAAAGTAAAGTAGTCGTTTTCAGTACATTGATTTTTTTATTGTAGCATCCTGTAATTGTGATAAGTAAAGACTCATCATCTGCTTAGCCTTTTCCCAAACTATCTTGGGGTCGGCTTCCAGTCTAACCGGATGCAGCTGTGTACCAGTTTTTTACATGAAGCGACTGCCTATCTGACCTCCACAACCCAGTAGCTAGGTAATACGATACCCCTTGGTAAGACTGGATGTCAGACTTTTTGGCTTCTGACTACTCGTAACGACTGTCAAAGATCTACAAATGACAGCCGGGACCAACGGCTTAACGTGCTTTCCGAGGCACGGAGGAAACTCGGTATGTAATTATGGTCACCCATCCACGGACCAACCTCGGCAAGCACGGCTTAACCTTAAAGATCGAACCGGGCGGCTGTTATTATTTAGCCACGAGCTATACTACGTGCTACGTGATAAGTAAAGACTGTTGTCCTTATATTAGTCTATCCACACATATTAGTCTATCTGGAAGTATGTTTTTTTTGGTTTCTATACTCAGCAAGTAACCACGCGGCTTGAAACTGCTGATGACGTCTCTGTCTATACATTGAGGTTGTCACCCATAACAATTCTCCGGTGTTGACACAGGTTATAGAGTGTCTATTTTCTTCAAACTATTTTCAAAATTATTTTGTATGTCTTCAAAACATAGCTTTGTCTTGACAAGACGTCATAATATTTCGTCACATGATATTCTCCTTTGAATTTGTATATCTTATATAAAATAACGTATTCTAGGAGCCAACAGTTTTTTTTTTCAGAAATTTCTTTTGTGTGGTAATTTCCTGTAGCATAATATAAATACTTTTAGTAATAATTAACCTCCCATCTTAATGAAAGTTACTCTTGTGTTGTCTACAATTTAAGTAAACACAAGCCTTTTCTACTTACATAAAATATATATGTATGCAAAGTAGTGTAGTACAGTTTACGATAGATTCGAACTCGTTAAAACTTCGCCTTCAACGCGATACAACGAAGTATCTCTTGAAAAGCCATGTTGATCCCGGTTTTATACGTTTTTGATTATTATGGTTGCCATGGTGATCCCGGATCGAACGTAAACAGTATTTCAAGTGTCCGTCATCGAAGTGGAACTGGGCATAATAAAAATGAATTGTGAAACATGCTGGCTTTGTTTGGTTTTGATTGTGGATTAACTTTTTCTTTATTCTGATCAATTCATGTTCGAAATGTATGTTTTCATAACAATTTCCTGCTGATTTTATTTGTACCTACTTTAATAGCCTATGGTATCTTAATTCTATCTCGTACTTGCTTCAAAAAATTCCTCATCTTAAATTAGCGTTCCAAACATGACCATTAAGACCTTTTTAATTTTAAGAGAACCCTAGTTACGTAACAGAAGTTCCTACTCAACTAGTAACTTTCAGTTAGGGACTTAGCTTAATAAGTTTTTAGTAGTTGTTAGGCAAACTTAGGGCGGGTTAAGCAAAGTGCAGAATCTTAACTTGAATTTGGTCTAAGACAAACTGTATAAGTAAACTGAGACGAACCTAATTAATGAAGAAAAACAGAAGTTGGTTTTGAGAGCTTGAAATTAGTTTATAGGTTCTCTCTAGGTCGGCTAATTTGGTAAATTTTACTGAGTTGGTTCCTTATGATGTTTTTTGGTGAAATATAAGTTTTCCGATTCGGATGAGTGGCAAAGTAATTATATTTGCACGAAAGACGGCAAAAATTATTTCCAGAAATCTTCCGTTATGTTTAATAGAATATTTCTGAAAATAATTTGAGGATATTTACTGGCAGATATTATGATTTTATGACTGTTCCATAAAACGAAAAGGTTGTACTCAGTCTACCGTTACTGCCGGAAGAAATCCACGATATATTTCATTACCAAGACATTAGCTTTCTCATATTAAATAAATAGACTGCAACCTGCAAACACGTGTCCACTGAATTTATACTAAATTGGAACACGACCCCAAACGTTCAGTATTTCCACTCAATTAAATGAGTCGATGGGACAGAAATGCGGGTACAGACAGATTTAATCGCAAGACATTTTGGTTTGCCTTTCATGTGTAATTTCCCACGGGTTGGTTTTGGACCCACTCTTTGATTATTTCCTCTTCAATAGTCCTTATATTTTTATTCGTATCTTTTGTTTTGTCCCAGTTCTGAGGTCATTATATTTTGGTACAGTCGCATCGTTGGCTCTTCGTTCGAGGGTGCTTATAGCGGTCTGTTTGAGTGTTTGGTATTTTGGTCTCGTCTGTTGCTTATCCTTTACGATTTAATAAAATTGGTATGCTTTACCCCATACTTTTGTAATATTGAGTTTGGCGATTTTTGGTGCGTCAAGTAATTTAGGTAACTGCTTCTTTCTTTCTTTATTGTGTGGAGTTTTTATGCCACCTATAGGCCTCTGACTTGGCTTTATATGCTGCCAAGAAATATCTCACAGGCATTCTCGGTTTCCTCACGATGTTTTTCTTCACCGAAGCAAGTGATAATTATGCAATACGCCCATGAATCCTACTGAGGTACCTAAATAAAAGGGTATTGTTTTTGTTTTTCTATATTGACCTTAAATTAAAGATAAGTTTCTAAAACAAAAACTGTTAAGTAATTTTTTCTTACTGTATAGTATAATTTCCTACGCATTACAGTATTTTTAACCGCAAAGATTCAAAAATTACTCTCGAAACTTTATCCAGATAGGCAGAAAATCGCTGAAAATTTTAGATTATCTGGGAAAAATACTTCAAGCGTTTATCTTTGAGTTTTTAGATCATCAATCACTTCTTGAGTCCTTTCATTTAACGAGTGTCTCCTTCGCAATTTTTACTGGCTGAACAGCTGTGTCTGATTCTTTTGTTACCTTCGCTTATTGTATAATATAACGGGCTGGTTTTCACAACTCCACGTCTAAAGGGCGCATTTTGCGTTCAAGTGGGAACATTATTCGATCCACCTTAGTTCACCGCAAAACGCCAGCACCTCCTTGGTGTTGCTGACAATCTCGTGTAGTGTACCTGGGTTACCGAAGTACTTTGCCTTGTATCTGTACCTATCCACCTTCGCTTATAAGACAGTAACATATTTGTGAACATCTGATAAGAGAAACTATCCAGAAATATTTCTGCTTGAACAGTATGTCTTGGAAAATGATACACGTGTTATTAAAGCGATGAAAAGTATCGATAAAAAATGTTGTACCTACAAAATTCAGAACTGAATTAAATTTTCCTATAACGTTAGAAACATGGAATGGAAGATCAGGTCCATATTTCATCATCATTCTCCTGCCCTTCATCATCATCTTCATCTCATCATCATCATCTTAATTTTTTGGGGTCAGTGCAGCATGTATTATTCTTCCATACTTCTCTATTACTTGTCATCTCATCAGACACCTTGGATGGACAGTGTGAAGAATGATAAGGTAAGAAAGGTCTTACCATTTCATTGTTCACACAGTCCATGGCAGATCAGGTTCATACAGCAAAACAAAATTGGCTATCATTTTGTAATGCTTATTTTGAGGACTTATTTTCCCAGCAACGATTTCTGTCAAAGAAAGGGCTATATTCACAAAAAAAATGGGTATGCTATAAGAGCATTTCAAAGTTCGCACATAAACTCCACCATTAGTTAAAGCCACAGCTCAAATATTTTATTTTTATTCTCATCTTCCATAATCCGTTACGCTGATTGCTTGAAAATCTTGAGAAATCTTTAAGAATATACCTCACACGATATAGCTCTGTAATTACACATTTATAACGCTACTTTCCAGTTCCTTTCCTCCAGAGATTCCATTTTCATTACACCGTACTTACAAGTAATGAACTGCATCCGTATGCTAACTACTCAATGATGAGCTACTATTAAATTGAACCTTAAATTTTGAGGACCAAAGTTGCTATTCGCTTGAAAGTTTTATTTGAAAAAGAGTAACCAGAGTTTTTTTTTTTATCAAAAGCCGTTTTATCCAGTGTGATCTTTATTTCAGTCTGGAAATGGTTGAGTAGAACAAGAATATTTATTGTTATGTGAGATTAGAGATATTTTTAAGTGGTGTGTTATCTTTTTTTTTAGATTTTAACATTAAGATTTGTTGCTTTATTAACCTCTAAAGTTAAAGTGGGTTGTAAAGGTTTAGCTTTAGAGCTACTAAAATTTTTTGAAAGTTAATTAAAGGGAATTAAAGGCCTAAAATAATTGGTTCTCAGAGAAAATACCCACTTACACTGTATAGTTTCAGATTAGCCTTTATTAAACTAAGCCTAAGTTTTAAGATCACCAATTTTTAAATAAATGGTTATTCAATTTACATATTTTGATTAAATTAATTGTATAGGATTTATTTTTTCTTACTCATACGCTTACACACACTCATTCATACAAATGAATGAATAAGTTGTAATCAATATTGTAATGTGTATTTTTTGCTGAATATTATTTACCGCATTTGCGTACAAGCGTGCAATAATTCTGTCCGAGGGGATGGAGAGTTGGTGTCCAGAAAAACAGGCTTTTAGGCTATCTTTAGCACCAGTATCCCATCTATACTTCCATACTAATAGTGTAATTGCGAATGTCACTCTGTTTGTTTGTTGGTTTGTTACCTTTTCAAGACTAAACGGCTGATCGGATCTTAATGAAATTTGGCAAGAAGATAGATTTCAACCTAGGGAAGGACATAGGCTATATATCATCACGCTACGACCAATAGAAGCGGAGCAGCAATGAAAGTTGCTGCGAAAACGGGAAAAATTTGACGCAGATGAAGTTGCGCGGGACAGCTAGTAGTGTAATAAAACCATGTATTGTTTACGTAACTTAATAATGTTTTTATAAATTGTGGTGACAAATAAATTTTTCTCTTTCTTATTCAAGTCAATGAAGCAGTTGCAACTGCAGCTATTGAATTATTTATTAACATTATGTATTTTTATGAAAAAGTAAGGCTGCCTTCCTACTTCCGTCCTTTATTCCCTGACATTTTCCTGATAAAACATATTCTCACTCAAATAACTTTTACATTATAATAAAGAAGTGTCTTCTTAAGGACTGTAGTATCAAAGGAAGTTTGCTTTCACGTCACTTTGGCATCACTACATTATATTAGCATGTAGATAGGACCACCCAATTTAAATTGGCCTCCCTTCCTCCCCTCGATTCCTGAAAACAAGTAAATTATGGCTTTGTTGAAGGCCCGTCTAGGGGTCTGGTGTTCCTGGTTGGTCCTTACTAGTTGTTCGTTAGCCAGGGATCGGCATCCGGTTTCCTTATCACGGCACATCCGGCTCCAGAGCCGTTTTGTTTCTTTGAGAGTGTACTCCGGATGCCCGGGAGCACGACGGCCGCTTGTAAACGTTAGGTCGTATGTAGAATTAGCTTGTATTGTCTTTATGAAACTGTGTGGAGACGGGCGAGACTACATGTATTTAGGGACCCACTCTTAGAGGTAGCATTCACTATAGCAACTTATACATAGTTTTAAAACGACTAGTCTATCAGAAAAGTAAATGGAAAGTAAGACGGAAAAGTTGGGAGGAATAAGATATACGTCTATATACAAAATAACCTAAAAATCTTACGATTTTCGTTTTTAACAGTGGAATGTCTCCGTAATTAAGATGAATCAAAATAATATTTAACACGACCCATAAAGGAAGATTCGAATAAACTACTGTATTTCCCTCGCAGTTTTAGTTCTGACTTTACGTGTTTTGCTTCTCGTCATTAGCCAAAACCCCAATGTTTACTTCATTGCCCGTACCTAATTGATGAATTATAAAACTGCAGCTAGTGATCTTACCAACCCAGTAATTAGTTCAATCACTATTAAAACTATGACGTTACGATTTTGATCTATAAGCGAATTATATTCCAGTAAAACGATCCTTATTACGCTGAGAGAAGATAATATTGTTTTACATAAATTATAACAGCCAGAGCTGACTAGCTATGTACAGCTATTAAAAGGCAGGATTTGTTGAATAAAAATGTATTAGTAATAAATCTTATTTATTTGTATTTTACATAGTTTTTATTTTATGCAACACAGACGTTACGATGGCCAAGTTGCTGTCGGGTTTCATTTTCAGGGTCGCAGCTTTCAGCCCCCAACATGAGTGACAAATATAGTCGTCTCCTGTTATCTGGAATTAGTCATCATTGTGTTTATTTACTTCAGAGTAAGAAAGACGCCTTCGAATTGAAATTCAAACACTCCCGTCTAGAGTTAATTAGATAACCCCATGACAACAGGACGGTGCAACTAACGCGTATAGTGTGTCCGCACGCTGCATTGGAATGGCGGCTTTACACGATAACAAGCGGAACATGTGACGTGATATTCACAAAATGACAACCCGAATACTGCACCTGAAATACAGGATTTTCAGCTTTATATTTCTCGAGGTAAGAGTGAGTGCGACTGATTTTAAGTTTGTAATTTTAGCGGGTGTTGTTGATAATTCCACTACGTATTACAGATAACGTTAATTCGGGTATAGTTACGAGGCTTTTAGAAGAGACATGTCTAATGATGTTTCTCTAAACATAACGATCATATTTTGTTTTAGAGAATAATGATAAAGGATTTATGTAACATGACATCTCGCCTGTTATCGGGTTAGGCAGAGATGTTCCAACAGTACACCCACATTTCGCCAGTTATGTTTAAGTCCTATATAATAGGGGGCGAGCCTATTGCTTTCAACCGGGTTAAAATCCGGGCTCCGTGGCTGCTACTGAGAAACACTTGATGGAAAAACCCAATTACACTTTACCCGATCTGGAAATCGAACCCAACTACTAGACCAACGAGGTATGAAATACTCTAAGCTTGAATTACCTTACTTCAGTGTGATAGTTTCTGTTGAGAAAAGGCCGATAATATTTTGTATACAATAGCAGCATTATAAAAAATACATAGGACTTTTATTGTTTTATTTTTGAAAAGGAAATCTAATAAAATATTTAGTATTTAATTTTTTTTTTAAATATTCAGTTAGGTTATGTTATGAGTAGGTTTTGTAAACATATTTAATAAAGACAAATGAGTTTAAAAAAAACGGGTATGATATAAGTTCATAGATGCAGTGATGTAACCGATTATAGAATCAAAATATCAAATGTCTCGTCATTCCAGTGTAAGAAAATCGAGACCCCTACATCCCTTACATAATGAAATTAAAGTCAGACTCGTCAGACTCAAGTCTCTCAAAGACTCCTTGTACCAACTTATTTATGTGTAGCTTCAACCCCGGTTTTATATAGCAATCATTAAGTACAGAGCGCTGTCATTTGAAGCTCGGTACCAGGGCGATAGGCTTCAAAGGATCTGTGATTTATGGCCCTATCGGACGCGAAATTCCGGCGAATTATATTTCGCCTAGTTCGGTGACATTTGCTGGTTTCGGCTTAAGCGCATTATTAGTTAAATTAGAGAAACAATTTTATGTGGTTCCAAGTTATTTCTACGAAGCAACAATCACTCTCGCTAT
Source organism: Cerastis leucographa (assembly GCA_963082945.1). Taxonomy (NCBI): domain Eukaryota; kingdom Metazoa; phylum Arthropoda; class Insecta; order Lepidoptera; family Noctuidae; genus Cerastis; species Cerastis leucographa. The sequence continues at coordinate 9,082,188 of OY720382.1, forward strand.
GCCAATTTCCCTTTAGGTCAACTCGTGGTTTTGATAGTTTTGATGCATTGTCTTTTGTTTCACTTCGGTGTGGCTGCCACAGGGTACAGTCACATTAAACACGAAATACGGTTGTGCCTTTAATTAGTAAAGCAATTTCGCTCATCCGTTGATTGTCTTTTCAATAATATATTGATTACCCACCAACAAGTACTAGGCTACTATAAATTCAAGGTGTTGTATATTTTTATATTGTGGGTATGCGAGTATGTACCTACTATTTAATACGATCACAAATTATTAACCTAACGATTGAAATACTATATTCAATTCATGCTAGCCTAGTAATTTTGCCAGCCCGTCATCAATATATTCACTTCGTCCTGGTATTCCTGAGTGTTACGCGTGTTTAGGCAGGTTTATCTAGCGCTAAGAAAATATTATCGCGAAATCAAGCCTGCTGCTATGGGAACAACGTGGTTTGGAGGATGTCAGTAGTCAACCCACCTCCTTGACCGCCTCCGAGCACGAAACCGAATACTGTTTTCCTTCTATCAAAGATATCATGCAAGTGATGCCGCCGTATGTAACCTTTCATTAACACAGCGCTGCGCAATTAGCTCTGTTAGACGTCTGTGCACGAAAGAAAGAGACTGCTCTTTCTTCGACGATAGACGATTTTAGTCCATAATTTGGAGAGTAGTCCTGTTGTTTCTCTGTTAGAATAATAAAATAATTTGTGTAAAATAAGTATGATTTTATTTGTAACTAAAATCGTTTCACTTTTTGTTTTAAGTGTAGGTATTCGGCCAGGATGGTCGAGTACCTATACTTCCGAGGTCAAGCGTAAACTTATTAAAACAGATGTCATTTGTTTCGCGAATCGACGTACCGGGAAATCGACATAGCGGGACATGGGACCATATGGGACTTAAACATGACTAGCATCAAGTTGATGCAACAAAGGTACAGCTCTATTATAACCTGTGGAGAAGCAGAGGCGTAGGTATAGTTGATTTTGAAAAACTACCTGCAAATTGTTGAGATTGTCATGAGAGCCGACGCTGGAAATACATAAGTGCCTATTATTTTTCTCCGCCATGGGAACTCAGTAAAGCTTCTTAGTTGAAAAAGTAGTTAGGGTGTTAGTAATTCCCAGTAAGAACACTTTAACAAGGAGCTCTAGAGCTTTTCTTGACACTAAATACGAGTACTTGCTGAACCCAATAAGACTTTTCACTCAAGAGTCGCGCTCGGGCCATTGAAGCAGTTGCTTATTTCTTTTTTGCAAAATCAATATTGGCGATGTTCTGGTACTTAAACATAACTGGCGAAATATCATCATCATCTTCTTTTCTTTGTCCCATTCTACTTGGGGTCGACGCAATACGTTTTCTTTTTCCATTTTCTCCAGTCAGACGTAACAGCATCATTTACTTCGTTCTCAAAATGTAACTAATTTTTCGTTTTAGTATTCATCTATGCCCATCCCTTCAGGTTAAACAGTCATGACGTTATGTAGAATTATCACATAGCTACCTTATCCTACATTATCCACACTAAGCTCCTATTTGTGTAATGCTCACAAATCCATACCGGCGCCAAAATATACCCACTTCAGCTGAGGTTTAGCTGTCTACAACAGGGACCAAATGTAGGCCAATGCAGCACTGTATTATTAGATACAGACACAAAGCGAAACTGTCGCTAGATGGAGTGTTATGCGGGACGGGGATGTTCTTCTTCATCATTGTTGCTTTTAGGTATGAGAGACGTGAGTGTGTTCTATTTTGAGAGTGGCTTTACGTTCGATATGGTTCCTATTAGTACATTTGATACGTACTATAGTTCCTATTTTGCTGTAAAATGAATATGGAGGGTCCATATTACAGCAACATAGGAACTATAGTACAGTCCAAAGTAAGTAAAAATGTTGCACATCTCGTGCCGCCGACACATAGTGAGTCCATTAGACAGACAGCATAATGGCAGTGAGGTTCTATACCAGAATATTCTATATGTTCATCATATCAGCCGAAAAACGTACATACAAATGTCCTGTCTAGTGCTTCTCGAATCCAGTGAATTTCCAGGGCCTTCAAATATCGTAAAAGCTATTTCATAAACACTTTCAATTTCTTTAATAATACACAACAAAGTTCTTTAGTGAATTCTCATAGAATTAGTTTTTGTGTAACTTTAATCAGAAGATCTACCGAATTATTTTATATCATCTTAAGATATATTGTTGTTCACTGTTCCCATAGCGCCGTAATAACAATAAAATTATAATGGCGGGTAATTAAACAAGGTTTTCACGAATTGTTGATATTCAAGTCTTTAGTTGACAATTAAAGGCCGAATTTTTGATGTCATCATTTTTAAACTAGTTTTTACTACCGGTTAATTTGATGAACACCAAACTTCTGCAAGTTAGTTATTTCCCCAGAAGCTCAAAACGAATAATTAATGTTTAAAAGCAAAACATAATTTCATAATGAAACACCAGCCAAGCAAAACATTTTCTTAATACTTGACCTCACGTCACACTCAAAAGCAAATTACAGAACTTGGGATACACCGGAATATTACACAAATTGTGAGACGGACAATAATTTGAATGAGGCCGTCATTCAAGTGTCGGGCGGAACACAGGTAGGCACTCATCTGCTTACCTATAAATAATTAAGGCGAATGTACATTGCGGAGGTCTCACACCATTGTCCCTGTAATGGTTGCGATGTGTATTTTCCGCTTCCTGTACGGATTATTTGCGGCTTGCATGCCTTATGGCCAAGTATTATTGTGCCCAAAGGACATGTGGGTGTATTTGTGCCCCTAATTCAATTATTGTACACCAAAAGTAGTAATGTAAGCAAGTGTCAGAATAGACTGTTCGAAACAAATGAAATTGCTTTTACCCATCGCACGTTGTTTGTTACTGGTTTTAGTAGCTGAGTGCTCTAGACTAAAATGTTTTTAAATTTATTTATGACAATCGAATTATACCTTGAAAATTCCAGGTAGATTCGAGTTTCATTCCATTTGTAATTCGCTCCTATTTACACCTACGGTCAGTTAACTTCCATTTGGGCGCGGCTAATAACCAACAGTTGACTGTTACGAATAAAACATGGCCGTGCCAATCTACCACCAAATCTAAAACCAGAATCACATTTAGAAATGGATATTTTAATTCAAATAATGCAAGATAGACAAAACAGAAATAGAGACTAAAGATTATCTGTACCAAAAGTACTCAGAATAGTTTGTCAAAATATTTAAATGCGTTCGTAAGCTGTGGGTGGCAGTCTCCATCTTGTTTAGTCAGGTACAATAAATAGACGAAAGAAAAAAATTACATCGTTAAAATATATTTCTGCGAAACATTGCCATTTTAGAAAATCGCTGAGCTATCGATATCTGAAGGAAACACGTTTTCGACTTATGATTATTCAGCGATATTCTGAAAGTATTTTCTGTTACGCTGAACCTTTATTGGTTTGGTATAGTGTTGACGGGCGTTTTATTAATACTATCGATTTTTTGTCGGGTTTCATCGAAACGTAAGATTGCTGGAATTGGAAATTTTTATTTAGGCAACAATGTATTATGGAAGTCGCAATATTGTTTATGATTGCTAGAGCAGAATTTTCATATTATTTTACAAACCTATATTCACAAAAAGGAGACTCCAAACCTGACATCATCACGCCGAAGACATCAACTTCCATAAATCCTACCTAATCTGAACATGTACACACGAATATCTAAACGTCTTCCATGATCCTTCCGACAAAATAAGTTTCCGTGAGTAAATCGCTGCGTTCTTCCGACGTGACAGCAGTCAGATGATATCACTCTGTATTAGAGCCTGCCTGATGCCCCGTGAGGCAACCTGCATTCAAATGAACCTCGACACTCGTTCTTACCATGTACAGTTGACAAAGAAGTCTTGTGGTATTCTTGTTCATATACTTACACACATATTCGAGCCAAACCAAATCCATTTTTAGATTTAGTCGAACTGTATTGCCATGACAACAGTTGAAAACAGGCACCAAATTTTATTTCTAGAATTTCTTGGCAGCAACTGGCGGATCTTCGAATAAGGTACCTCCTGCAGCTACCTATCTTTGTCAAACCCATAGTTGCATCCTGTTTCAATCAATGCTAAAGATGTCATATCTCACTTTAATCAATGTTAAAGATGTATATATTTTATAAAGTTTTTCGGTACTTCAACATTGACAGATGAAAAGTAGGCGTTTAAATGTCAATTTCTAAACAAACAGGGCGAAATGTAGGCGTGGTTAGTCAGACTTAAGTTCGGTTCATGACTCAGAATACTAGTGATAATGTCGTGCATGCAAAATTGAGGGAATTTATTTTGCTTGAAATAGTTATTGAACTATGTTGTTATGTATTAACATTTTTGTCCATAAATTCTAACTTGATTAAAATAAGGGAATCAATTTTTTGAGCTGTTGTTTAAATATTCGAGATGTTATTATGATCAGTTGGAAAATATATTGAGCAGTTATTTAATTTAATGGCAGTTGATTAATTATTGCGACAGTAAAACATGGACAGTAATAAAAAATCAATTAGTCGGTTATTTTATCATACAATGTCAATTCTAAAAAATAATTGAGCAGTCCAATAACTGAATGAGCGGTAAAAATGATGGAACGAGCGGTTCGAGTGACTCGGACAGGTTAGGTTCGAAGGGGATGGCAGGGTCTAGTGAGCGACCGGAGAGTGAACTAAGACCCCGACTTCCCCTGTGTGTTAGGTTACTGTAAACCCTGCAGACAGAAATAGGAGCCTCGCGTAGCGGAGCTGCGTCGACTATGCTTTTTAAGCAAATAAAAAATGGGAGTGGTGCCAGGGGAGAAGGGTACACCCCCCCCCCCTTACACCTCATTGTTTATAGAATTGCTTAGAATGAGATTTCTTACCGACAAATTCCGATTTATTACTTTATTATATATTTATTACACGTAACCGCTCGTTCAATAATTTTTACCGCCCAATTAATTATTTTTCAGCTCAATTATATATTCGCTGATCCATTTCGTTATTTTTTATTACTCATTTTTGTTTATTTTACTCTTTAGTTTTAACTGCTGTACTAGTTATTAAACGTGCCATTTATAATTTTAAATAACCAAAACTGCTATTTACAACTGCCTCTTTAAATCAGTGCCTTAAAATAACAGCTGCCAAACTAAAGGGACTAGTGGATGTGGTCATATCAAAATAAATAATTACAATTGCATATTTATGCAGTCAGTTTTGATGTAAATAAAGGTCAATAAATTTAAACTATAAAAATCATAGTCTAAATAAAATTATGGGCTTAATTATGTACATTCTGACATCTACAATATTAACCAAGTTAAATTTTAAGAACTCAATCTTCCATGCACTGTTTGACAAATTGTTTTTCTCATTTCGTTTTGACAGCAACACGCGCTTTAAGATATTTTTCGAACCTCTGCACTTTTTTAAGTAGACGGACTGCAAAGCAAAGACAACAATAAAATAAAATATACAATTCACTGCAGAGGTAATATTTACCTAGTACTCAGCTGTGTATTTTAAGACACATGAACGCGAGAACGTTTATGTGTCTTAAAATACAGGACTGATCAAGACATTGCAAAAAAAAAACATAATGAAAAGGGAATTCTAGTTTAAAGAAAAAAAAAAGAAAAAGGAATTCCAATTCTAGTGTGGATACTGGATACTTACCGCATTTGTTGACTGTACACACACTCACGCAATCTCGACAAGGATTCACAAAACTTTGGCACAACAAAAAATAAATCAATGGAATGAGTTTTGTACGGCATTTGTTACACTTAGTTGTACATTTTAGTGTATTTTTAGTTTTAGATTGGTTTTCAGTTGTAGCAATGCGGTGTTACCGGGTTTTTTGTGTTCAATTTTATTTTAATGTTATTTTGTCGATTTGTTGTAAAACTGTTTTGTTAGGCATTTAACTTAAAATTTGTTATTTGTTTGATCCAACTGATTTTATATATTAGCATAGAATAATCGTCGGAAGGACATACACTGACTTTATTGGGGTTATTCTTTAGAATGATCAGGTGCGTTGTACTCGCGACCAGCGTGCGTGTATCGCTAAATGTATGAACGTGGACGAAGCAAAAAGAGTAAAAGGATCATATCGGTTATAGCTTTGTTCTTGTTGTCTAAATTATTATTATTATAAGCCTGTTGTGACCCACTGCAGGGCCTCTCTTCCTTTTTTTCTTCTCTCTCTAGAGCTGTTTGAGTCCAGTACTTCACTTTTTGTATAAACCCATGGAATTTTTTTGTGACTTCGTGTTTGTATGTGTTTTAAAGAATTCATCTTCTTTATCGTGTGTTTAGTGCCTAACCTGCTATCAAAGTTTTTATGTTCCCATGGGCACTGGGACTTTGCTTTACATGCCGTCAAGAAATATATCTCGGGCATGCTGATTTCCTCACAATGTTTTCCTTCTCCGAAGCAAGTGATAACAATACGCATAGGAATTCGAAAAATCAGAGATGCATGTCTTGGGTTAAAATTTGAGTTCTATGGATTTAAGAAGAATCCGACGGTCTCACCACTAGGCTATCACTGCTTAAAAACATTTGCGTATAAAAGAATAAACATTTACAAAACAACATTTTACCCTTAATCGTTCCCTAAAAGAAAATAATAAACGAAACAAACCCACAAGTAACGAAATCGAGCAAGAAAAGTATTTTCCGATAACAGAAGAAATAGCCACCAGAGATATTAGACGCTAAAGCCCATGTTCACGACAATTCGTACATTCTCATAATGTCTAAACAAAGGCTATCGAAACGATTCGAGCCATGGAACAACAGCGGAACAAGTAGTTTAGCTGTTAGCCAACGGACTTATCGAAAAAGTTTCGCCAAAGTCTAACTATGTGCGGTAATAAAATATTTATTGAAACTCTAAGAAAACTGTGCTGTATCGTCATAGTTTGTTTCGTTTTACGGGCCAGAGAAGTTGTTTAATGTTTGGTTGTTTTTAGGTTAAGTTGTACTTATATAATCTTTGAATCTTATTGAATTTTGCTTCCATTTTGAAGCATAGGTCTCCCAAAATACTATATTATAGCATCTACATTTAAATCATTACCATTTTATTTATACAGTCACTTGTTATTAAAATCTTAAATAAAAAAGAAAGTGTTTTACCTAGGAGGATCCCGAGTTACAGATCATCCTGCTATTAACTAAAGTCGTGATACATAATTTAGGTCTAAGATTGCAAGAAAGTACAATTAGCATATGAAAAAAAAAATGCAGTACTTAGTATCTAATTATTCAAGGCTCAACTCGGCAATTTATTTAATCTTTTGGAACTTGCTGACCGATTCCCTAGACAAAGTTCCATAAAAAGATTTTACGATGTCATCGAACTTCAGTGAGCCACTTGTGTAGTTTTTATGGGAAAACTAAACTTGTTTATTGGTATACAATAAAATGCCTCAGTAACTAGTTGAGACTATAAATAAACGCGTTACAATAAGCTATTATTTTAGCCTTTATTTACAACAGGATAATAAGCAGCCGATAGATCTCTATAATTTTCCCAAATCGTTATAGCAGCTAATTCAACAAAGTCACGCATACATAAACGTTGGCATGCTATGGAAAGTAAATAGGTGCTTTATAAATAAACAACCCTAATTTAGTTAAAGAACGCCATGATTATTTATTGATTTGAGTTCCCGATATTCCGACGCTGGTGCAAGCGCCATGATCGCGGGATGACTGGAGCATGCTGGTGGACGGAAAATAAATAATCAGTCGTGACTATGTATCGAATGCCAGTCTGCTCCTAAAGCAGACTCGCACTCGATACATATTCACGACCGTGACCGTGACCGTGGCCGTTTATCGCGCGTTCGCGTCGCAAAAGACAAACAAAGAGAGTAGACAGATTTGTCTGCTTCTAATTATTATATATTTTCCATCCACCCACATTCTCAAGTCGTCATCCCGCGATTATGGCGCTTGCAACAGCATCGAAATATCGGGAACTCAAAACAATAAATAATGATGGAAGATATCCCGTACTTAAGTGATAGTATAAGTTCAGATAAAAACCGTGAAAGCTTAAAACAGTTTTGAAAATTGTTTAAGTTTATTTATTGCTGGTTTTATTAAAGTGAAACTTTTATTACATCGTCTCAAACTTTTTCGTCTGTGTGTTGCATGTCGCGTGACGCTGACGGTCGGCCGCGCCTTTCACTTCATCCCTACTCCGCGCTATAGTGTGAAAAGAAGTTTCACTTTTACCGCGGTTTCATAAAACCACACAATCCTTTTTTTATTATTCGCATGGTGGATTACAGCCCACTCTCTCTCGTAGAGAGGAGGCCTGTGTTCCAGCAGTGGTAACATTATAGGCTGATTACAATGGTGATTGGATAACTGGTTTACCTTTTTTTGTTAGACACCTTCCTCTCGTATTTTATGAATAATAACTATTTAAACTTTGCATACTGTGCCGTGGAATGCACTTAACAAAGTTTACATACAATTTGAACACTGGATTGAATTAATCATAAAAGAAAAGAATGTTATCAATCTTTGTCCACCTACGGTAGACGGACGGACGGTAATTCACTTATCGTGATTGGTAGGCGTTTTCTTACCACAAAGACATTATGTAACCTTATTTACTTTATAATGTTGTACTAGCCTATGACCGCATTCGCACGCGTGGAGTTCGGTAATTTTCCCACTAGATTGTACTACCCGGATAAAAAATGTGTTAATCCAGGTTATAAACTACCTGTGTGCTAAATTTCATCCAAATCCGTTCAAAGGTTTAAGCGTGAAAGAGTAACAAACATACATTCTCACAAACTTTCGCATTTATAATAGTATCTGATTATCTGATATGATATCTGATATCTGACAAGTCGTAAGTCTCGGGTTTGAAAATAATACACGCACCTCTGATTTTTCGGATTCTTGTGCGTATTGTATAATTGTCACTTGCTTCGGTGAAGGAAATCATCATGAGGAAACCAAACCTAAGAAATATTTCCCGACGGCATGTATAACCAAGTCCAAAGGCCCATGGGCGGCATAAAAACTCTGACACCAGGTTAAGTACTAACCGCACGAAAAATAAAGAATATTTTCAACCCACAAAAACCTCTCTTTCGGTTTAAAGATATAAAATCATCATCTGCCTAGCATCGCAAACTCTCTTGCTGATTAAAAGTATTTTATATGAAGCGACAGCCTATCTGACCTCCACAACCCAGTAACTGGGTAGTACGATACCCCTTAGTAAGACTGGATGTCAGACTTTTAGCTTCTGACTACTCGTAATGACTGTCAAAGATCTACAAATGACAGCCGGGACCAACGGCTAAACGTACTTTTCCGAGGCACGGAGGAAACTCGGTATGTAATATGGTCACTCTTCCACGGACCAAACTCAGCAAGCATGGCTTAACCTTAAAAATCGACCCGTGCGGTTGTTATTGTTTAGCCAAGAGCTACTCCTCCTCGGTTTAAAGATATAAAATATAAAACAATTTTTCGATTCTCTTATTCCTCCATTTCAGTTTCGCCGTACATCAAAAGATAACAGTCAAAGAGAACGGTATTATGTCAGTTCTATAAAGGAATCCCCATCTATAAAGAGTTGTCAGTGCACTTTAAAATGACAAGTATAGACATATAAGTCTTTGCGCTTTCGCCGGAATGTTAAAAGCCTCTGGCAAAACTCTTGATGTTCCCTTTATATCGCATTTCCACAGTTCGAACGAGTAAGCTAATGTTTGTTCACAGAACAACGGTTAACATGTAAAATGGATGTATAAGTGAAATTTTAGCGGTTACATAAACATAGTCGAGCGTTATGTTCGCTTAATATGTTAGGAATTATCGGATAATACGAAAATATGTTTCGAGGAACAAGCGAAGGATGTGTGTGTAGAAATTGTTCTAAGTAATCTAAGCTAATGTTATGAAGGATATCGTAACTAGCTAGTATTTTGTGTGACTATTAGTGTACGTTCCAAATAACTAGATATAATTATTCAATCTCCCTTAACTTCTATTCAACGCTTGTTAACGTTTATTTTCGTTTCAGCATTCAAAGGTTCTTGGAAACAATCAGTTTCAGGCACAGCGAAGTAATTAATAATTTACATTTACCTATCTAAACCAAGTAGCTTATTCTAGGAATTAATTTGTAACGCGAATAATGAGAATCGAATAGTTAATCGCTCGTTTTCAGAAACCGATGTCTGTGCGAGAGACACTTCAAATCCCTATTTGGAGAGAGGTAGGTTTCAGGGGTTACATGTTTTATTTTTATTTCCCCAGGTTCGATATTCGCATCTACGCAAGTCTACAGCTCGCCAAACAAATATTTTGCCTTGTTTTCTCGTGGATTACCCACATTGACAGCCTCTTTGTGTGCTTTACTTACTTTGTACCGAACATCGTCGTTGTATGAAAATATTTTGTAACGTTAACAAATATTGTTACGAAATTTCATATGCGGGATAATCTGAACATTATTACATTCAGCACATTGTTTTACAACCCAATTAAGTTTTATAATCCAGTATGGCGGAGTAAGTTTGCTGAAAGTATAACAATGTCGTTGAATGTGGTTTTATTTTACTGGGAAAATAAATCAAAGTATAATCTCTGTATAAAACAACAGCAACTGATTCCTGTTTGTTTCTCGTTGAAACAGAAACACTATCACTTCTAATTATAATAGTTAACGATTTTCACAAATAATGTCCCAAAATGTTGGGTACGCCTCATCAATACGAGGTCATACATCATTCTGTCTCCAGGAGAGTGGAAGATTGATGGCCCAACTTACTAATTGAACTTCATTAACGACCATAATTAATAAACCATAGCAAAAACACTAATTACGCACCTTTGAAACTGGCGTGAATTTATTACTCATACAACTTAGTAGTGCTAGCTAACGCAACTTTCTAGGCTAATATCAAACCTTTTGGTTGTATAATTATAAGATACTTACGACCGACGTGTGACGCTACGTCATGATTCTCAGGCAACGATTGATGTTTCTTAGAACAGACAAAACTTTTGTGTATTCGATTTTCAAATTCTACTATTTATCAAAATAGGTTATGTTCTTGATCCACAAACTCCTTTCAAGGCGTTGATTGACATAAAACGTTAACGAGCCAATTTAAACATGAGACGGTAACCTTTACATAATGGTCTATTTGGAAGGGATAACACAATATCGGTTGTAACCAACCTATAATAATTATCCCATGACGTAGGACCTTGCTATTTCTGTATTTCAAAAATAGAATATGAACCCTGTTTGCTCTGATTTATATTAAGCAAGGTTTTTTTTTATTAAAAGTTTCAAACGGCTTAGACAGTAGTGTGCTTAAAGAAAATAAACACGAAAAGCGGTTGTGTCGCCTTAAGCTATTATGTACAGGAAATTCCTCTTAAGTTTAAAGCTGGGACTAGTGTGTAAATAACGGTAAGTGGGTAAGAGCTCCATCTAGTACCACAATAGTTATCCATTTTTCTTGCCAATACAAGAAGGTACGTACTATTTCGAATTTTAATTATAAAACTTTTTGGTTATACCTCCCAAAAGGAAGGTGAGCAAACATCTGACAGAAGCAGATTACAAAATGTAATCCCACAAAAGGAAACGTTTTGGAAGCTTAAAGATCCTTTGTCAAAATATGGAGCAGAAAAATTTGCATGAAATCCGATTTATCATATTATTATTTCTTTATTCAGAAAATCTGAAAAGGTTTTCTGAGAAATTATTTTACTGTAACAATAATTATCTAATATTTTCAACAAAATACTGTCTACGTGTATGATCATTGTTATTTTTAAATAGTCTAATTTTATTTTTCTGTGCAAGTTATAAGAATTCACTGAGTGTAACTATTGTTCAAATAAGCGGAGGACTCGACTCGCCATGCTCCTTCCGCCTTATCCCCTAATGCGATCTCTAAACGTTCCGCCAGTCTGTAGTTTTAAGCGAGACATAGCTAGCTGTACACGAAAAACTTAAACAAAAAAGAATATAAACGACACATTATACCTACATGAGCCTTAATTAAATAGTGTGTGGGTTTCCTTAGATATTCCCAATGTAGATATTATTTTATAACACGACCGCCATGGGAGTCTTATATTCAAATTTAATAACTTGGCTCAAATTAAGGTTTCGCATGCCCTTCCTTGTTAACGTTAATAAGGTGCGTGTTGTAAGTATGAGTTTAGACCCCTTCTGACGTCATAAATGCGGACTTTATACCGCATGCAACCGAGCTAAACGATGTTACGTTAGAATACAAAGAGGCAGGCTTATATCTAAGCTGAGAAGAATACCAGGTTTGAATAATATTTGCAGAAATTGCATTTAGAATTTTTGAACTGAAACCTGTTTGTGACTGAAATAATCATGGAATATTATTTTACAAAGCTTTGGAATATTTTAGATTATGGAAAGATCTTCCTTATAAATACTAGATTCTCCTTCACTATTGTTTCGCCGGTATAAATATTTAATCAACGCCGGCAACAATTTATATGAAACAAAATAGGTACATATCTACGTAGCTCGTGCCGCATAAGTCTGCATATTAGAACTTCATCTGAATATTTCTGGATAAATTGTAACGGAAAATTCACGGATTGTCGCCAAAACGGGGAGAGCTCGTGTGTTTTTTTGTACAATTTCGCAGAGCTCACTTTTTATTTAAACCATAGCTGAATGTGCGCAATACAAAGGAGTGTCAACCTAGCCGCGTAGTCGCGTATGTACGTATCATTGACGTGGCGTTTAACTGGAAGGGACATTGACGAATTGGTGAACGTTATTTTACAGTTTTTTCAAAGCTAACAATCAGGTATGCGGATAACCGATAGGTATTTTCAGTTTTAGCGTAAATTTTGACCAGTTTTCAGAATTGCAAAAAAAATGTGCTCACCTGTGTTATTTCAGTTGCTTTTTCATTTGAGAATATTCAGACAGCTCGAATAAAAATTTTCCTTAACCGGCCTTCCGAGAAACCTACCTTTATATGGCTGACTTTTATGTATTTTCTACGTTTTCCTTAGTTTGGGTAACTAATAAGATTAAGGTAAACTTCATATTCGTTTTGCTTTCCTGGAATTAGTACAAGAGTTGGTAAGATAAAGATCATTTGATAGTCTATTTTGTTCACATTGGTACAGCTAGCAGCTGTGTGAAACCAAAACAGTTCAGCATATAAGTTCTATGCCGAGAAATAAGGTTGAGGACTGAATAACAAGTTTTCTCTAACGCCTTATGTGGAAAATTTTGCGGACCACAGAAAATTTCAACGTATCACTCTATTCATACAATAGCCGACATTTTAAAGTTAGTACGTCTTCCCTCGTGATGTGAGTTGTAAAGATACTAGTACCACGTAGCCTTGAGGGCTATAAAGTTGAGAAATTTTGTAGTGAGTCCGTGTCGGGGGACTTTAAGTTCTGAGCTAACAACCACGCTAGAATACGAGGTACCTCGTCAAAGTTAATTATACACATTATAAGTAGTTGTTTTTAAAGACTAGCTGGTAATTTAAATTAGCATAGAAACTTGCCAAGTGTTACGAGAGAAAAAAAATGTTACAAAAAAAATAATTGTTGTTTCTCTCGTTTTCATCAACTGTTTAAACCCAAACCAACTGACCTGTTTTACAATTTAATTCATATAAACGAAGATACATAAAATTTAACATAAGCTTCACTGTACCATAACACTACTAAAACTTAATATATGACAACACATTATTAACACTAAAATATGAACTTAATATTTAAAAGCGCGCCAACATAATTTTCCGGCACCGCACATAATACAATACCGCAGAAATTCCATTTTCCAAGACACACCACGGTCTTACATTCTTGTCGTTTCTAGTTTCTTCTTTATGCATACAGGCACGTATGAGTATGTATGCTGTAATCATGGTTTCATCAAAAGAGCGGTACACTGGCGCACGCTCCGCAGCCATCATGGCTCGTCACGACGCCATTCATTCGGTCTTGTTGATGGTGGTTGCAATTATGTCAAGCTATGAATACACACATACTTTCACTGTATTTAGCTTTTCAACTTTCGTATAAAAGCTTGTTTTGTTCCTAATGATTTCCTTTTTTCGTTCGGGTATCACGTGGCGCGGCTATTTGTCAGTGAAATTGTGTTTTTGAAAGGTCTATCTAGTTAGCGCGCGAGCCGCGTAATGTTTCTGAATTTTAATATCACGTCGTGTTACAATTTGTTACTTGAGCTTTATTACAAGATTCATGGACTTTCAGTTTTATGATACCTTAGTACTATCACACAAAAAGATCACTTAGAACATTTTAGACACCACAAAATGATTTAGATATTTCATTCCTACAAGTCCGAAGGCGTACGAAAATAGAATAGAAATTAATTTTCTCAATTTTCGCGAGCTCCAATAAAATAATTAATACAAATCTTCACTCTTCAGTCGCACATTTTGAAGCTTGAATTATTATTTTCTTAAGATATGCCCCTTGTTCTGAGTGCTCTCAAAAATTTAATCGTCTAATTGGAATTTAATCCAATTTATACGTATCAAATGTTCCTAAGGAAATAATTTGCAGATGTCTTAGAAGTAGCGAAATACGATACTTGCTAAATATAATTTTAGATTTACTTAACATTAATTAATTTTGCAGGTAAAACTAGAAATTCAAATCTAAGCAATTTCATCACTGAACGTAATAATATTAATTACTTCTAGTCATGTTGGTATAGGCAGTGATATAGGTAGCATCACACATGATTGCCTCCATATTTGATTAAATGTTAGTGATATTAATAATGAACTACCTAATTAAATACTTGCGTACACAAGTATATGCCCAATTTCTGTAGCACTAGAAACCAAAACTTTAAAATTGCATTAAATCCTAAACTTTTATAACATCAATTCTGAAACTGGCATATAATCTAGATACTAAATGGCATTATACTATAATTAACATAACATCAAAGGAAAGTCGTTTTCGATTCTTCATCACATCCTCAACTGTGCTTTAAGACGTCATGGTAGACCACCAGGTGGTCGAACCACCTCTTTGATACGCTGCGTTGGCCCATCCGTGGTATCTACCCAAAGGCTGGTCCAATCATTCCTGCCTGGCCGTGATTTATCTTTATCTGCAATGTCGCACATGACCAAAGCGTTTTAAAGTAATAAACCATCAAAAGGGCGTTAAACTGTGCCAAACACCGCCCATCGTGTATACGAACCATTACACCATGTAACGTTTTACTTTGCATACGATAAACGGGATTGGATTCATGAGTTCCGGGCTGAAAATTATGACGTCATTCTAGTGGCGTGTGCACACTTGGACATCGAATCTGACGAGAAGGTTGGTAATTGCATAATATACAGTTTTACACGCTACTGGGTACTAGCCTTTATAAATCATGACTATACTTGGAAAAGTGTTCGTGTTTATCAAAGTACGAATAAGCTATTTTCTTGGTATTTTGCAATGGTGTTTTTTTTTTAGAAATCCATTACATATGATGGGCGGTATTACCCGCTGCATACTGTACGCTTCTGATTACTGTGAAATAAATGTAAAAATGTTATTTATTTTTATTTATTAGGGAAAACAAACAATTGTACTCTATAAATGAAACAAAGAATTGCACAAGGCTACATCAGCGTGCAAATAAGTACAAAGTATCCACATCTTTTATAATTAAAATTGGAAGATACATGCACGAGTACAATACTAATGACCCTTAGATTTATGAAATAAGGCATACAAAAACAACAAAATCTACAATAGAAATATTATTTTGAAATTTATTAGTAACAAAGAAAATAATTATTTGTTTGAGAAAAGGATGTTATAATTTTTTTGTTAAACGACGCAAAGGTGCGCAGATCCACGCGTTTGTGCGACACTAGGGGACAGCAAACGTTAGAAATGAATAGAACAATATTAGTCTGCAATATAAAACTACACTTTCTCAAGTTTGGTCTGACCAAGTACGTTCGGGAAACCGAAAGTTGTGCCGAAAGAGTTGAAGTCGAAATTACTTCTCATATTTCTTAAAAGGATACAATAAGTAGGACCACTAACTTGGTTATTATTTTTCGGCCTGATATAGTAGCAATAATCAGAATTTGTATCACTGATATAATAAGCAGGATAAGTAACAAAATAAATTGTCTTTATTAAAACGGACGCTAGGTCAACACACACAGGCGAATATTATATGAACCGACCTGTTTGTTCTCAGTATTGCCCCAGAATCCTTATATGTTACTTATATTTTAGGCGAGACACTACGCACGTGGAATAAACAAAAACTAAGAAAAAACCTTTTGCAATAATCTCGGCAAGGCTTCGTGCAGTCATAAGGTTCACCCGAGACATGAATATTAACAGAGAAATTTCTTTCCGTTCATCTCATGTTCCAAACAATTTGCCATCAGTTGCCATAAAATGGTCCGGCAAAGCGTACATAATGGGGGACAATTTCTTTTACCACCTGCGCCTCTATAGACATTCTACTGGAAATTGCGATTGCATGAGTCCGTAGATAATTTGCAACCCTTACTGTCTCGTTAATGGCGAAATAATCAATAGTTATTCGAGAACTTTTGTTAAATTATGGACCCTGTGTAGTATTACTTGGAAATTTTGTACGGGTATTTTCATTTATCTGCGGTGTTTTTGACGATATACGCAATACGCCGTGTAAACAGATTGGTTATTGGTAACATGTCAAATAACCTAATAACGATTAGAAAGAAAATAAGTTTATTTGGCACATACCACAAGTACACACAACATTAAATGAAAATGACCACAAAAAATACTTAAATTTAAACAAAAGAAAAAAGGGTTAATAATTGTGTAGCTAAATAAAACAAAAAGAAAAGAGGGATAATTATTGTGTGCCTCACGGCTGCGCCAAAAAGGGCCAGTTCAGCAAAATGCCGGGCAGCTAGGCTGCCTGACGCTGGTTTTCAACTGGACTGTGATGTGACGGACGTAAAACAGTTTCATATTTTGTGTCAGAGTGTATGTGTATGTGAGCCGGGTACTTAAATAAAATAAGAGAAGATTAGGTACTTTTTTGTCCTTTTTATGGTAAATACTTTGTTCCATGTTAACTCTCTTGGTATGAACGTGTGATGGAGAGGGACGAATCGATTGTGACAAAAATAATGATGAATATAAATTTTGAGGGATAGAGAGGGAGAGAAAGGCCAAGAAATGATAGATGGAAAGAACAAGTGCGAGTCGGACTCGCCCACCGAGGCGCGAGTTCCATACAAAGTAGATATTATAGATAGTTCAGGAATCGACTAACGCAGTTTTTTCAGTGTTTTTTTATGATTTAATTACAATTATATAGTTTTCAGACTTCTAACTGTAATTGTAGTATAGGACGATATCATTGGCCCATAGTTCTAGGTAGGCAAAAACGTTTTTTTTGCGGCATAAACAGCTATTTTTTTTAAAAGTGAAAACATCTCTAACGGCGTCGTGCACTTTTGTGATGGGTAAAAAATGTTAAACTCGCGTCAGGTCTCGCGTCAGGACACGTGACCGTAAGGTAACGTAGGTTACGAAGGAATTTGAACTTTATGAAATCTGACATTGAGTTTGGGTTTCCAAAACGGGAAATTCGTAAGACGGATTCACATTAGGTTAAGAAAGAATTTGAACTTTATGACATCTGTCTTTTTGAATTTGGGTTTCCGAAATACCGGATAATTATCTTATCCTTATGCACAAACAAAACCTTCGGTTTCTCCAAAGAGGTAAAATTCGTAAGACGGATTGTAATAGATAGTTCTGAAGTGTTAAATTTTTTATGTAACATAAATTGTCATGTTTGTGTACGATAGCGCAATAAATGAACATTGTATTTAACCACATAATATATGATGGTAATTTTATACTGATAATTAAAGCAATTCGTGCAAAATTATTCCCTAACCATTCCAAAATATCTAAAATGCACAACGTTAATATTCAAGTTTTCAGTTCTGCCGGCACTCCCGGAGTGCAAGCCGCTTTTTTTACGTTAACTTAGAAGGTTGTTTTTTTCACAACTTCAAGGAACTGTAAACCTGAGTATATAGTTTTAAATTAAACTCGATACCTCCACGCGTTCCCGAGATAAAAGGGTCTTGACAGCTAGACAGACGGAAAACAAAGTGATCCTACGGGTTCTGTTTTTTTCCTTTTGAGTTACAGAATCCTAAAAAGGAGTCAATGATAGCGTGACAGTC
This sequence comes from Cerastis leucographa, assembly GCA_963082945.1. Classification (NCBI taxonomy): domain Eukaryota; kingdom Metazoa; phylum Arthropoda; class Insecta; order Lepidoptera; family Noctuidae; genus Cerastis; species Cerastis leucographa. The sequence goes on from OY720382.1 coordinate 9,100,535, forward strand.
TGTTGACAGAGGAGAATAAAGAAAAAATGACAATTATTTCCTTTTTGTATGTTATTGTCATTTTTTTTTAATTACTAATGTACTACTATTTATATTTAACCGACATTGAACTATTGTTATATAATTAAGTTGACATTGAATAATTTTATTGTATTTTTTATTTTTTGTTCATTATTCTAGTTTTTGGATTTAATTATTATGATAATTTTTAATTGTGTTACTTTAATTACGAATGTTTTTTTTTTTTTAACCTTTATAATTTATTGTTGTTATTTCCAACACAATGTAAATTGTTTGTGAATAAAATTGAATTGAATCGAAAAAAACGTGTTGCACTGACCTCAAGTAACATGGGAAAAGGGCAGGGAAATGATGATGCTGATGGTGTGAAACACAAGGTGTGCCATACAAAGTTTTTGTTATTTAAAGTGAAACAAAAAACTAAAATAAACCCACACCTTATAAATATGAAAGTGGATTAAAGCTAAAACGGTTTCTTTACGTGTGAGTCCAACAATTTCCTCAGATTTTTCTTACATTTTCTTGATAACGCCTTGGTTTTCAGTAAAATTGGACTATGTATGTATGAAAAGCATCTTCAAATATGCATACTTTGATAAAACAGTTTTCTTTGTTTCAGAATAACCGGGGGAATTGACTGAGTTTTGATTCAAAAAATGTTACGACTTAACAGATTGTTATTAATAGACTGGCCGTGCCTCTGATAGGATTGTTTGCGGTAAAAATTTCCACAAACTTACAACCCTTATCACCTTCAAGGGATGAATTTTCAAAAATCCTTTCTCAATGCTCACCTATGCTGCTGTTGTTTGTTTTTTTTTGTAAATTGGCACCTTGTTTTTGACGTGACAACGTCTTATAAATTGATTTGCCGGGTGACACTTCAAGAAACTGCGTTACGCTCCGCTCACGTTATGCGCTCACAATGAGAGCGAGTGAGAGGCACGCGTCCCTATAGCGTTGTCACGTTCAACTATCGTCAGTAAACCGACTTTACAGACAACCAATTTTTTTATGTAGGTATATTTATGTAATCTGTGTCATTTAATTGTGCTTCTGTGTATTGTGCTATGTCTTTTGTGTGCATTGAATAAATTATGTATCTATCTAAAAGGAGCTCTTCTGCTACATTTCCTGCTTCTAAACCCCCGCGGGGTTTCTGTCTCAGGCTGTTTTGTCTGTTAGTAATTAAATAAAATTAAGATAATATTCCTGCAACGAGGCTCAAAAAAGTAGGGGGTACGTTCAGATGCCAATGTATACGTTTTTACAATAAGCTTCCGAGCCATATTCAAGCACTAAGCCTAAATAAATTCAAATCGTTTATAAAACGGAAGCTATGCCTGAAAGCCTACTATCATGTAAATCACTATCTCGAAGATAAAAAGGCTTGGGATTAAACTGCTCCAATGAAATTTGCTCTGTGAATGTCGAAATTCCGGACTTCGCTTGTTTATTGTTAATTCCTTATTTTATACACTGTGACATTTTTATTTTATTTTTACCTTATTTTTTACATTTTCTTTTTTTTATTATTATTTTAGATGACATTTACCGATGTGACATGAATACTTATTTCAGTATTTTATTATTATTTTTTTTTTACTTTATTTTTTTTTATAATTTTTATGTGACATTTACTGATTTGACATTGATATTTACTTTTTTATTATTATTATTGTGACATTTATTGAAATTCTTGATTTTTTTTTAAATTAATTTCGTATATTATTATTCATTACATTTAATTATTGTGAATGTGAGGACCATGTAGGTCACATTTTTTTTTTTTTTCTCCCACCGCTGTCTGGCAGTTTGAGTACTTTAAGCGACCTACCCAAATGTCCTTTCTTTGGTATTGTTCGTCGTTACGTTGAGCTCCTTGAGTTATAAGTCGAGCTACACGATAACTGACAAATGCTTGCACTGACTGGACAGGTCCACTCAAATATGTGTGGTTCTTTCTTCAAAAGACCATCTCAGACACTAATCTGCATAGTCCTCATGTAAATTGAGCAATGTCTGGACTTTAAAAGAACAACAAGTTAACAGAGAACCTCTGAGTTTGTTTCGGCTGTTTCTTCTCAGAGTAGTCAGGTACGAAACACCGACCCATCTAGTTTAAAAAAAAAATGACGTGTAAAAGTGTTTGTAAAAACCTATTTGCAAAATAAACATCATTTATCATTTATCATTGATTATTCTTTATTCTCTTCTACTTACTATTTCCGCTGATGGTTTTCTTAGTATCGGCACGTTGTCTTAAGTGTGAGCCAAAACAAATAAGACTGAGGCTCCTAATGTTGAACTCTGGGAAATTCTGCGAATGACAGTTACTGAAACTCTTCATCAAGTTTGATAATTATTTTCCACGTGTATAATAAACGTATTGTAAACGATACGTATCTACTTAACAAAAATCTTTAAATAGTTCGTTAATAAGTTCTTTCATAATTAATTAGGAAATATTAATTCCCGATTTTTGATTCTGACAGTTATTACAGGTAGTCAGTAGGCCGAAAGTCTGATAACCAGTCATACCAGGGGTATCGTATAACGCATTACGCAGTACTTAATGGGTTGTGGAGGGTAATGGTTTTTAGCTGCATTCGTTTATACTAGAAGACGACCCCAACATATGTATTTGGGAAAAGGCTAGGCTATATGATAAGATGATAATAATTCCCTATTGAATGCTTATCAGAATGTCAAAGGCTCCCATTACTGCAAGATAAACAAGACATCGCTTCCTTCCCGTGCATTTATTTTCAATATTTTACTTTGTTTCGTCTCCAAGTCATCAAAAGTCATAGAAAACTTGTTATTCTCTGAGCAAACAGTGATACAACATTCAGTTTCTATAGACAATTGTATCGCAGAAAGCAAATACAAAATTCAATGTGGGCATCCAACAAAGGAGCTGCGGCCTCTAACTGATAGAATTATCAATTTATCATTGAACTGTGTTGAATGCAATCGGATACAGAATCATTAGCTAATATTATTATTAATAGGATAATAGAATGAATAGGGACGCACTAGGAAGACATACACTGACCTTATTAGTGAGATTCTTCAGAAATAGTCAGGTGCGCAGTATTAGTAAGCGGCGGGAATCTTTGACCAGATATAGGAATGCGGGCAAAGCGAAAGCTTAAATAAAAATGGCATATTTAGGTAGGTGGTTTCTGCCTACCACCTCCATAGGAAAAACGTATGTAGTATTAAATACTAGTACTATACTATATAATACTACTTTTTTTTTTCCTTTTTTCTAAATTATTATTTATTTTTCCAAAATAGAAGTAGCCTAAGTTCACCGGTATCTCCTTATTACATCAGATATCTGCCAGTGAAAGTCCCGTCAAAATCGGTCCATCCGTTCTAGAGATTAGCCGGAACAAACAGACCAAAACTGTAAAAAACCGGCCAAGTGGGAGTCGGACTCGCGCACGAAGGGTTCCGTACCAATATTTATAAAAACTGCCATATATGATCCGCCAATGAGACTCATTTTGAGTACAACTGACGCATAGCGCTATCTATCGACATTTCTATGGAGTTGTTCGAAATTTTCGAGTCAAATACAATTGGTCGACTATTACTCGTAAACTTGTAACGCCTACTTAAGTGTGATAGTTTTCCTTTAAACTTCGTTATACAGGGTGTAACGGAAAGGGTATATACATCCTTAAGGGTGTGCTACAGACCATCAAACTGAACATATTTCTCATCATGAAACATGTTTAACAGAAAAAAAAATATCTGCTGCCCCATAGAAAATTACAATACCTATTCGACCCAAATGTATAGGCATCTGATATTTTTTTTTGCTGCAATTTTTTTTTTTATATTGAGAAACATGTTCAGTTTGATGGTCTATAGCACACCCTTAAGGATGTATATACCCTTTCCGTTACACCCTGTATATATAAGTACTAGTGCCGTGACATTTGAATTTCTAACTACAACCGTTTATTTGATGGAGGGGGGGGGGACACTTCTAACGAAAATTGGTACTTTAATGCTTGATAAGTCACGAACGGTTTACTTAATCAAAAAACAGTCTTCCCAAACCCCTAATATTTTTGAAAGGCTTATCCAACGGTATTCCACACTATGGGAAGGGCAAAAAATAAAATTATCATCTCCACTTTACATGTACCTCCCCGTACACTAAATAATTGTTTTTTTCAAAATTTTATTTTACCACTTTTTTGGCGTAATTAACGTGTATACTCATGCCAAATTACAACTTTCTAGTACCAATAGTTTTTTAGCTAAACCGCGGACAGGACATTTTTAGGGTTCCTTTGTTGACTACGGAACCCTAAAAATGTTATTTTGGTATAATGTACCGTATACCGGTTATTTTAATATTACAAACAGACACTTAAATTTTATTTATTTGTATGTATACATGTACACCACAAGATTAATGATTTTAGGAACCATGACTTCGAAAATGGTTTATAACTTATGTAAATTGCCGTGCGTAGTTTTGCTTTTTCATTTGTTTCATAATGACTATAATTTTCCGCTATTCATTTTAATGGCTAATCTTTTGTTCTAATATGGGCTGACGATAAATAGTAAAGAAGCGAGTTATTCGAATTGAGTGTTAAGTACATGGGGATGTTAGGATATTCGAAGAGGCTATAGGAGTACCTAAAACATGCATAAATATTTGATAACATAAATAAGAAAATGAATAAACAGTACTAGGATTATAAAATAAAACAACACTACAAAAATAAATAATACATATATGAAATAAGATAACTCTACAAAAATATGTAGTATATGTATAAAATTATGTGTGTATGTGTATTATCTATACCTGTGACAAATTTCATCTAGATCCATTTAGTAGGTTTTGCGTGAAAGAGTAACAAACATCCATCCATCCATCCATACTTACAAACTTTCGCTTTTATAATATTAGTAGGATCTTTAGAATCTGCCTATATAATATTTCAATTACTCGGTCAGCTCAATTGTAACTCCACTTTATTCCCGGACCATTTCCGAACCACCCGCGACTTCTCGTTATCGAGTATTTCGAAATAATCCTTTAACTTGGGTTTCGTTTGAGATATCTCGTTGAAGTGAATTGCAAGTTTCAGCAAGATTTCAGTTGTATTTAAGTTTATAGAATTGTATTGTTCAGTTACCGTTTATTCCCTAAGGGTCCTCTATCTCTCTTTTATTTAGAAGTCTTAAAGATATTGGAAGATATATTGTATTGTCTTGTATATCGGGCTGGTGCACGCAACTCCTCGTCCAAAGCGAATATTAATTTATTATCTTGGTAGATCTAGCATTTTTTTCGGAACTTCGACCAATAGGAATCAATATATTTTCCACGGAGGCCTTTAGATATCTTTTGATGAAGCCAAAAATTGACAACACTCCGGAAATAAAGAGATTAAAATCTTGGAGTGTGTGGTTACTTTGCAGATATTTTTGTGGTAAAAAAAATCCACCGTGATATTGAAACATGCGTTGTGAAGACAGTTAAAACCAAAAATAATAGTTCCCTATCAACCACATCCGATGCAAGTAGAAACCGAGTCAGCAAAGAAAAATCCTTTTCAATTACGCTCACAAACTAATAGTAACTAATTAATTATTTTCCAGGCAGCCAATGAACGCGCTTCATCATTATGTTTATTTATGAGGAATGGGGATGTAAAAAATGGGTACCAGTCACTGACTTGTACGGGCCCGTTCGTTCGTGAGGTTTAGTGATTAAGGAGTACGCCTTCCCCACAAACCGCAGCGAACTCTGTTTGCAGGTAAAAGAGTTATTAGCTCCAAAATGCCGTGTACCAGTAATTGATTTGATTTTTTTTATTTCAAACGACTTCTGAAGACTTCGTTGTCAGTTTTTGCATGCTTTTTCCGTAAATATGTATTTTTTCCATAAATGTTGTTTAATTTTTTTGGGGTCTTTAGAGCTAAGAAAATGTTGCTGGTCATTATTTATAAAAAGGATGCCTAGTTATAGGCTTTCTCCATGTTTGTCGTTAGAATCTGTATGGAGTGATTCCCGAGGACTGCCTCGTTGGTTGCGACTGTTGAGCATGGGGTACTGGGTTCAATTCCCGGGCTGATTGTTATTGGGTTTTTTAAACAGGAGCTTCTCAGGTGCACCCACAGAGTCGAGATTCATGTCCGGTTGATGACAATACCCTATTACGTAGAATTATTAAACCATAACTTGCACAATATGGGTTCACTATGAGGTACACCTCTACTCAACCCCTACAGGCGTGATGTTATGTTGTTAACAACAACTCTTATAATATAATATAATATAATATAATATAATATAATATAATATAATATAATATAATATAATATAATATAATATAATATAATATAATATAATATAATATAATATAATATAATATAATATAATATAATATAATATAATATAATATAATATAATATAATATAATATAATATAATATAATATAATATAATATAATATAATATAATATAATATAAAAAAAGAAAAAAATATATAAAAAAGTAAAGAAAACAATACTAGTAATGGCGATTGGATTAGATAGAGTATTGTAACATAAAGTTCAAAGGCACATTAATGTGTACCTATATAAATTATATATTTATTGCTTTACGGCCCGTTCACGACCTTGCAGCTGTGAGCGGCAGCTAAGCAAGTTGCGGCGAGCGGTAAGATCAAAAGTATAAAAATGTTTGAAGCACGCCACGAGACGCCGCTCATAGCGAAAACGCGCGCGGTTTTCTCCGAGCAAATCGCGGCAGCGGCGCGCGGTGCGGAGAGCGGCAGGAACAAAAGTACAAGCGAATGAGTGCGACGCCACGAAACGGAGCGGCGCGGACAGCGGTGTAGGAGTGACGTACTCAGCGGCGTAGATTAAAACAAAAAAGTTTAGACGATTTTGTGGCGGTAATGGATACAGAGGCATTTATTACAAAAAAATTAAATCGACCGCCTATTTGGATGTCAAAACTGTACTCATAAAACTTACCTGGATATTTTCTGTAATCTTCGTATAGGTCACGAAATTCGCTATTTAAATACCGATTTTTATTCAGTTCGTGCACTCCTTCTCTCATATTAAGAATATCTTGTTTTAAAAATGTACTGCTTTCTAAACAGAGAAGAGCTTTTGAAGAGATTTTGAGCACGTTTTGACTACCTAAATACGTCCACCGCTGCCGCTGCAACTAACCGCTACTGAGGGTACGTGGCGTGCAAAACGCAGCGCTCACCGACGCCGCCCCGCTCGCCGCGCCGCGCACCGCTAAGACCAAAGTCGTGACCAGGCCGTTACGCATGAAAAAATATTTATTTGAACCTCAATGGAAATAACTAAACCTTTAAAATCAAGCAGAAAAAGGTGTCAAACAATTGTGGTCACAAACTTGGATTATTCATAGGGCCAACAACACAAACAAGTCTGCAAAAAATCAGAACTACCGGATTTGACGCAAATTACCTTGTACTTTCAGACGACCAGGTTACTGGACTATAACCTCAATGGAAATAAATAAACTTTATAAAATCAAGTAGAATTATCAATAACAACAACTGTTTTCATTGAACCGATACCGAAATTTTATTAAAAACCAATATGAACCCTGCTGCATGCTTATGTAAATATAAAATTGATTTATGAGATCCATATAAAAACATTCAAGGAACCAGCACTTTATAAATTTCGAAATGATATCGAAAATTAATTTCGCAATAATAAGTGAACCAATGTGAAATTCAGTAAAATAATGGCTATTAAAAATACGTTTCCAATGCAATTAAAAAGCAAACGGAAACCTCATTTTTCTTTTAAATAATTGCTGCATTCAATTATTTTTTTAAATGACTATTTCACAAAATCCGAAGATTTTATATTGCGTTGGAAAACATACATTACAAACCAACTAACCATTTATAAAAACAAAAAGGCGATTGTCGCTGCACAACGCACGTCCGCGCGGTGGGGCGGTGAAGCGGATCTCACGTAACATTGGCTAGTATGCAATCGGTAGATACGTCACACACGTACACCGCCCGACCGCGCGGATCAGCGACGATCACCGCTGCTCTGCACAGCGTTACGCTCATACATTAGACTCAAATAACTTAAACTTACAACACAATATAATACAGCATCAAAAAAACTCCTCCACTGTCCACCTTTAATTTACCCAAGAGACTGGCGGCATTGCCAGTTTATATGGCAATGCTCATTGTCTGGCCAAGGTACCTAAAAGCCAGCCTATGGGCCACGGGAAGCGAACTAAAAGTTTGACGCTTCAGGCAACCGAGATATTCATCAGCTGTTGCTTAATCAACTGATGATGAACGCCAATTAATTTTACCTAAAATTTGATGATTGTGTGAATATTTCCACCACCTATTGAATGATTAACATAAAATTAAAATTATATTAACTCTGTTCGCATGAAATAATAGGTCGTGCGCATAAATTCAGTACCTTGAATACATTAATGAAAGGATAAGCCGCGACTATAAGCCCTGGTTTTAGCATCTAAAGCACGAGGGTTGATACTAAAAAAACATTATTTTTTACGACCAAAATGTATATTTACCTACTCGCTGTAACGCGCGTAACGTGTAGCGAAGCCTTTTAGGCTTCGCTCGTGTTGGTAAATTAGAAGTAACTTTCCAGTTTATGCGTACGTACTTTTTGACCTGGTTGACAAAGTTTTAGCCTTCAACCACTTATCTCTTTGTTTACTCATGTAGAGAAAAAATCGTTTTACAAACTTATTTTATATTTTTTAAACGTAACACAACCTCAAGCCTATACGTTATCCCTAAAGGGTTGGGAATACTTAATAGTACACTCACATTTTGCCAGTTATGTTTAAGTCCCATGTAATAAGGGCGAGCCTATTGCCATCAAATGGGCACAGATACAGACTCTGTGGGTGCTACTGAGACATTCGTGATGGAAAAAGCCAATTACTATTTCGCCCGACCTGGGAGACGAACCCAGAACCTCACGTTCAGCAGTTGCGCTTGCAACCACTCGACCAACGAGGCAGTATTTTTTATTTTAGGTGAAATAAACCTTTAGTTCTCAAGTATCAGGGTTGATAATGTATTAATAGACATTATAAAATATCACAGCATTATAATCTTTTCAATCCTGTAAAATTCTACTGCTGGATAAAGGTTGAATGATCCCCTTGTCATACCAAAAAATGCTTAATGGATTAGTCATTTTGATTCGAAAACGTAGCAAAAAAAACATGACCTGCTTACGCCCAGGACATGCGGATGTAGAAAAGATGCGCATACGAGCACCTTAGAACAAGTTATTCTCCTATATTTCCACTTGTCTTGAGCTAGTAAAAAGCAGCTAAGAGATTACAAAGCAAAAGCATCCTTATCTCACGTCTATCATAAGAATAGGAACACGAAACTCGAGGATGAAGAGGCACTTCCAAATGCAGTAGGCACTTTAGACGTGGGTTCATAAAATGATTTGCAAAATCAGCCCTTCTTGCTTTTGAAGGGAGTTGGAACAAAAGAGATACGATAGCGTATACGAAAAACAAATTAAAGTACGTAGGTACTCATATGATATATTATGTGCGTTAAGACCAGGCTCTGTCATGAAAGCAGATTACACAGGTTTGAATTACGGAGAATTATAGTCTACAAAGCTGAACTTTTTTAAAACGTCTTGACTTTTCTTACATGAGAACCTGGGTTCAATTCCCGGGTCGGTCAAAGTGCTACTAATAATAATAATAATAATCCATTTATTTTCAGGTAACAACGACCCAGAGATAAATACCTTAACCTAATTTTATTATACATACTATAACAATTGTGTTAGTAATAAGAAACTTAAAGTTATGTTAGTAACACTTCACTTGCACGATGATTGTGTGCGCTCATGTGGAATTTGTCCGCGGAAGCGACGGAGCACCACATCCTGCGGCCAAAAACTTTCTTCTAACACCAAATGGAAATAACACGTTGGAATGCGCACCACAAACGCCTTGAAATTGACGTTGCGGCGCGACTCCAGCAGTTGCACTCTTGGCGTATACTTCAGTCTCTGGTGCACGTACTCCTCGATGTTCTCTGCCTCAGTAGTGTAATGTAGACGAGAGATATACCCCGGGGTGTTCGGCTTCGCGGCACGCAGTTTTACGTCGGGTTCCACAGGAGCCTTGCCGCAGCGGTTCTTACAGCTTCGCTAACGGCGTTTCCTCCTTTGCACCGTCACGAAACCGTCATCATCAGCACGATCTGTTGCCTTTGTAGGCACGGGCTGTGCAGGGAGAGTAGCGGGGGTGCTCGATATAACCCTATAGGCCCAGCTGGTCGCGTCGGTCGGGCAGCGCTGCGGGGAGGAGCTGCGGGGACGGGAGCGGGGCTGCGCGGCGCGCTTGCGACGCGCAACGCAGACTCAGCAATCGGCGCCGGCGACAAAACTGCTGACATGAAACTCGCAGCCGATGCATTGAGGCAGCCAGCTCCTCGGCGCGTGTTTACATTATTTACACGTGCCGGTGACCCAGTTAATGCCACAGAGTTGCGCAACTCATCCAGTTGTGAGCGCAAGTCTGCAACAGTGCTCTGGGATGTAGCCAGATTTCTCTGCACATCAGCCAAACTAGCCTTTAGGAAGACGATGTCCTTCAGCAGGCTTGTCACATCGACGTGGTCGAAAGTGACTGGAGGTAATTTGTTTAAATCCCTCGCCACAAACGTCGGCACGTCGTCAGGGTCGGTCGCTTTCAGCAGCGTGATGATATCCTCCAAACTTTTCCTTGTCCCGTCACGCCTACGAGACACCATCTGGTCGCTTTTATTGAGCGACCGAAACAACAGCAGCTTCGCAGCAGCAATCTCAGCCTCGCTGAAATTCGTTGCACAGATCTGAATGGCGGACACCTCGTCCATCACGTCCAGTTTCTGTTGCAGAAACGCCAGCAGTTCGTTTGCCACAAGTGTGTCACACATGGCAACAAAAGTTTCGAGCGTCGGCTTACGCCGCGCTATACTATAATAATAATATTATGACGCGTATCAACTACGTCCGCCCTAGAGCGCGGTGCACACACGACGAGGCTACTAGGTGACCTCCAACGCTGGTTCTACTTTTGTGGTCAACTTGTGGTTTTTAAAGTGAAACTTCTAATGCGAGTTCCAACAAAGTTGCGTTAAACGTTTAACGCTACCATAGAGGGGGTATGAAAGCACTATTGCGTTAAACGTTCAATGCTCCTGGGGAGGGGGAATAGAAAGAGACAGAGCGAGAGTGAATGCAGACGCATGCCTGTAGTATACCTGTTAGAGGCCAGCGCGAGCGTTAGCAACGAGTAGCGTCATTTCCACATTACGAAGTTTCACTTCTTCCGCGCGGAGGGACTCCACGCACTATTTTTTTATATCCATAGATTTGAATATATTCTAAGTCCGAAAATTTGTTTTCTTTTCTATAAATGGTTTTCTTTAATTTAAATTGAACGTCCGTAATTTTTTTTTTATTTTAGCTCACGTTGCATTAAACATAAGCTAGTGATCAGCGGATATTGGTGTTTGTTATGCATATATACATATAAAACATAAGTGTTATTTCTGTAAGTTTCCTTTTATGATACTGTACAACATGCCATTTTGCTGCTATTTATACGCCAAATAAATAAATAACTAGACACCAGTATCACCAAGTAGCAAACTCTTCGACCAGTTGAATCAAATAAAGCCACAAACAATTTATACAGCCGAAATAACTCTGAACGAGCAATAAATACATATTACGGAATTAATATAAGAGCAAATAAACATACATAATACCATTCTGCAAACAATACCTACATATTGCATAAGCGGTACATTTCGTCTCCGGTTACCTACTCAATGAAGACGCCAATTTCATACTTGACAGGAATTCCAATTACTACCATTTAATGTGAAATGGCAATATCACGGGCTATATTGCTTATAGATTTTGTATTGCACTGCACTTATTGATCAATGATACTTGAGACGCAGAGCAATATTGCGTCGTGTTTATTGGCTTTAGTGAGATGGGATATAGAAATCTTATGAATGACTTGTAATTAATTAAATTGAAGATTGATATTTGATCGTCAAAGCCTTACTAGATAGCAAGGCCTTCAAGGGAGGGTATTATTAATTATCGAGAAATATTTAAAGTTTCTAGAAGTCATGATTAATGGCTGAGAGTAAAACATGGAGTCATATGACTTTTAAATTAGTTAAAATGTTAACGATGCAGCATTTAAAAACGCGTCGAGTTAAAATTTTAAAACTCGCGTATAATTTTTACTGTATAAAACTCGTTGAGTTACGCTTAAAAATGCAGGCATACGTAAACGTCTTTTAATATTAGGGCGTAATGCAAAAGCTGTTACAGCAATTACAAACACGGCTACCGCATGCATTTAACATGAGCTCTCCTAACCAGCTGGAAAAATCTGATAAAAGCCAACGATGTAGCACATGGCTGCTCGTGATGATACTACAAGTTTCCTCCAGAGCGGCGATTTATCACGTAAGCGGTGAGCTATAACCTAAATGTAAGAGCGATTGGTTGCAGGTTCCGTCTGAATGATGCATGAGACACGGCCAATGTCGCACATGTGCGCGCTCTGCGCAGATGCCAACTGTACCAATATCAAGATATCTGCTGATACGTCTAATTTAATACGCTGCAACATGTGCCAACTAACGCAGAAACACATAACTCGCACTATACGTGTCACGTGCAAATGGAATGGTTATGCACGGATTATCGATACCCATAGCGCGTACGGATGGCACGACACTGGGTGATAAAAATTTGCGAGCATCCAATGTTCCACGCGGCTCGAGTTCGGCCCATAATCGTTGTTCGAAACGTCTTAAAATGCGTCGAACTTCTACTACTGCGCTATTTGCGTCGCAACTGACATTTTATAATAACGGCGAAGTTAGACAGGAGTATGCTTCTTAAAAGTTTGTACTCGAGGCCCGGATAACGTTGCATCCCGCGGTGCTTGGCACGGCTCCAGAGGACATCGTAGTCAGGACGTCGTCGTTCTAAATTATTTTATTATTTCATGACGTTAGTAAAAACATTTAAGTGGTTCGCGCGCTTTGTCGGTTTTTATTCAAACATGGTTATTTATTCGACGTCATATGCTGCGAATACAATGTTCGAATATCGTGGAGTGGAAAGCTCTCTGCTCCTGTCGTAACTCAAACATACGAGTCAGTTACTGCCACGTGTTATTATAAACTATGTTTTGAACCACTCATATCCGTATTTTAACCATCCCTTGTTTGTATAACACTGCTCGTCGAATATGACTTGTAAGTATTAATTCTCGATTTCGTCGAAGTTTTGGCTTATGTTTTATTCATAAAATCGTAAGTTCCAGACAACAGTGGCGGTGGCAATGTAGGTACAATTTCACACGAACTTGTGGAACGTCGTTAGTATCTGGTTACTTAGAAATAGAGTCTGGTTACATTGCTTGGAAGCTTCCTTGTTATTTATTTTCCTGTGAGGGATGAAAAAAAAATATTATGGTATCAACGTTTGTTCGTCTAGTTACAAGTCCGGCTACACACTGTGATCGGAATCTCAAAACACAGTCGCTTAGTTAAGTCTTTACCTTGATTCAAAAACCTTCTCATCATTTATTACGCATGTCATCCATTCTGTACAATATATAGTTCAGGTCACAAAGACTATAAATGCTATATTAGCATAATAGTACACTTTTCAGCAAGCTTTTGGCTGGAACATCCAATATGTTGTGACATTAATCTAGACGAACGGTTAAACGTACTGTCTGGGACCTTTCCAGCGTATTGCGGTATACTTTATCAGGCAGCAGATATCTGCTAAACATGGGTCACATAAATAGCTACAATGAATTAGTTTTGCTGGAATACTTTTTGTAATCGCCACGTGGTAAGATGGTTATTTTAATTATACCTACTGATTTAACGCCATAAAGTATCTCTAGCGCTTATTTTTGTAAACGGCTTAATACACTCTTAAGAGGGGGACTCTTGTCCCGAGGAATTTGAAGAATAGGTATTTGAAGAAACTATTGGCGTCGCGCTGCGCCCGACCAAGCTCCCGTAAATTGCGAAAGGGACAACTGCAGCTCAGGCTGATTATTTTACCTACAAAAATCTTGACCAAAAGACGTTTTGTATTCCGCTGTTTTCTTCTTCAAAACTAAACTGATCTTAATAATTATTACATCAAAATATAGAAAAAAAGTATATCTATGCTTCTATTATTTTCTTTTTTGTAAAAACTTATCTAATTTGTCTGATAGTCGTCTGAACATGGCTTTTTTGGGTTTTTGGATTATTATAATTCTTTTAGTGATTATGTTTTGAAAAAAAAGGAAATGATAGTGGCATATATTACGAAGACCTAGATTTTTTTGGAAAAAAAAACTGTAATTGTCTAATTGAAATAAATGCTTTGACTTTGACTTTGACTTTGTCATATTATTTAATCCATTTAGCGATAAAAATGTGTTACACATTAATTCTCTCAGAAAAATTTGATACATTTGCCTTTTGGCGTTTGATCGTTGAGCGTGGACATTTAAGAGCTAAAAGCAAATATTGAAGAGCTAATTTAGCACAGAAGAATATTATTAGACCATGCAGGTATGGTAGTATAGATTAAACATTGACTTAGTTGAAGAGTTTCTTTACTTATTTTAGTTATGCGCTGATTTTCTGCCTCTTACTCAAACTCCGTGGTCATATTATCACCGATCCCAGATATAACAAAAAATATACCTTAATACAATGTCAATAAACAACTGCCCCAAAACAATTCTTAGAGCTTATTGGGTAGTAACGATCAATTGCACAGCCCCCAAGTTGTCGTGTAGAGTGCACTGCGCAATTGAATTTGCATAGCGCCATAACAGTTCCAATATCCGCTAGGGATAAACCGGTTGCTTATGTACAGTACACACTAGAGTATGTTTTAGATTATTAGCTATTATGTTTATGATAATGGTGAAAACTTGTTTGGGTGGGTGTATGCGTTATTTGTTTGGAGGATTTTATGTTAATAACCTTTTAACGTTTACGTTTCCTACAAATGTGTAAATGTGTTTTCTTCACGGTCAAAATGTATGGAGCAGCTGTTTTTGAAGTGAAACTTCTTATGCAACTTCCAACAAGGTTGAGTTAAACGTTCACCGCTACCATGGAGGGGGAATAGAAAGAGACAGAGCGAGAGTGAATGCGTGGCACTCGCACGTATGCGTGTAGTATTACAAAGTTTCACTTCTTCCGCGCGGAGGGACTCCACGAACTATATTTTTTTTAATAGTTAGATTTAATAGGTACTCTTCTTTTTAGGTAAAATCAAATTGAATTCTGTACATACTCGTTTGTGTTAACAGCAATAGGCTTGCGCTAGCATTTCTAGTTAGAAACGCAAACGCAAAAGTAGCAGTTGTTGGCTATTGCTGGGGGTGGGTCTATTGGCTCACCTCAGGCTCATGCGTCTAAACCTTGCGAGATGTGGATATACTATGGAGGTACACCTCTATGCTATGTTCGGTGATACTGCACAGGCCTATTATCTATACTGTATATTATTATTTTATTATTATATTATAAAGCTGAAGGGTTTGTTTGTTTGTTTGCTTGAACGTGCTAATCTCAGGAACTACTGGTCCGATTTGAAAAATTATTTCAGTGTTAGATAGCCCATTTATCGAGGAAGGCTATATGGCACGACCAATAGGAGCGGAGCAGCAATGAAAAATGTTGCGAAAACGGGGAAAATGTGACGCAGACGAAGTTGCGCCGAACAGCTAGTTAAGAATATACATCAAATATACTCTAATTTAAATCATAACATTTCCCGATTTGCTTCTAAAACCACCAACATACATAACCACACGCGTTTACATTCACGCTCAAGTACGCATATACTTATATGCGGTACGTATCACGCATCGCCGAGCACGCCAGTAATTATCGACATCAGTAAAAGTAAATGACCTCTGATTTAATTCGCCCACATCCAGTTAACGATCGCTAGTTTAATAAAAATATACACAAACCGTCCATAACAACAGCCTGAAGTTAATTGCGAGCTTTATAGCCATTAAAAGGTATATAACAGCGCAATATTTACTTTGACAAATGTTAATTTGCATTTTGATTACTATGACGTGTATTCTAGTGAAGGGATACTATCGAGTAATGTTTAATCAAAATAATGCGTTGTGTTAATTTTATGGTTCATAAAAACTTGGCGAACGTAATATGAATTTTACACCTTGTTTATTCGTTGCGAATTTCAGTATTTTATTAACGACCAAACGGTACAACGGTACGGTACGGAAAAAAAAATACCCATTCATGTGAAGAGCATTTCAACGTATGCGGATATGTACGAATAGTTTTCATAATATCAGCTAAGTCCAATACCGTGAGTACCAAATATTTTCTCGATCTATTGATCTCACATTCGAGCAATTCCACTAATGTTCGGAAGTACATCCAGAGCACTCTGTCCAACGGATAATTTGAGAGATCGTCCAAAGCGCTGGAATTCTCTTGGCCTACGACGTGATTCGCATTCTCCTCCGGAGGGAATTCTAGGCAATGAGCCTCCACACTCAGCCAGCACTCCGGCCACGCTCGAGGAAATTTGCCAAAATATTTTGTGCATCCTCAGCTTTTTAATTTGGCTCGAGACCGGAACTTAACGCAAGATGGTCCAAGTTTAATCTATAGCCTAAGAAATTTAATACTGAGCATTACGACTGGTATGTGCCGGCAATATCTCTCTGTATTAATTACTTTTGTCGTTTATTTGTAGTTTGGTGTTGTAAATGTTTGGAATGTCCAAATTGCATGATTAACTGGTTTAGTAACACGGGTTTAGCTGTATCATGTCCAATATTTATTTGTTACCAGAATATTTCGTGAAGAACAAAATCGAGCCATTTATTATGACTGAGCATGTTTTAGACGTTCCTTGCGTGTATATGTCTGATTTAGTCTACAATAAACTGGCAAGACAAACTTGGACGGATGGTTTCATTAATTCAAGCCGTCTAGATATTTCGTACTAGTAGTCTTGAATAAAGTACTCGTTTCCTTTGTTTCTCGACAGATAGATTACTGGCTTGTGACACCAACAGGCTTTTATATAGCATATATGCTTGAATATTTCATGGCTTCCATCCTTTTACCGCCAAACAATACGTCTAAAAGCCTTAAATAAAGGAATGGTTTTTGTTCTATGCTACCAGGGTACCAGGAGATCAGGAGAGCGGAGCGGTCACGTGGGCTGTGTACACCGGCGGGATAATTCGGCCGGCCGGCGTCGCTCCCTGGCGGCCATTGTACTCCTGGCACGTGACGTGTATCGCAATCCGTAGACTTATATTAAAAAGGACGTTGTTGATGAAGTACTTTAGGTGTAGGTGCTTGTCTTGAAGTTTTAGTGCAGTTTGCTGTCAGTGTTCGTGAAAGATAGTATGTTTCGATCGTGTTTAATGTTTAAAGAGCGCGGAAACTTGTAAGTGGAGATTTTATATCACTACTTAAGCTTTCAAAGATCAACAGTTAACTAGATTTTACCTTGTTTATTTAATTCTCTAATAACTTCACAACATTCATCAAAATTGACCTGGTAAATCTAACTAATCCCGTTGATATATATGTACGATAAGAAAGCATGGCACTGCATAAATCTACGGCAATATTTCACTGTCTTATTCAAATTAAAGATCTCCTCTACAAAAGTGCCACGTTGTACTGCATAAATTCAGTCGAGCACACAGCACTGCAAATCCTGCGATTATGTACTACAACCACCACATAATATGGTATTTTTGCCAACATTCGCTTAACCAGATGATAATCCGGGTTTGAGGAAACATAAAACATAATATGCGATCTGGGCAACAACGTTTACTCTGGTTGGTTCCTCATTGTGTGTGGGGCAATGTTTAAAAAAAAAAAAAAAAAAACAAAAAAAAAAAAATTGAATTACTTTATGAAATTCTAATGAGTAATTTTGGTATTGCTTGATATTATGTAATATGAAACAGGATTATGTTTAATATTGAAAAAGGGTTGGTAGTTGCCAACCCGCACTGGGCCCGCGTGGTGGATTACAGCCCACTCCCTCTCAAAGAGAGGAGGCCTGTGTCCCAGCAGTGGGAACATTATAGGCTGATGATGATGATGAATTTCGTTGGGTAAACAAGATAAATAAGTAATGTAATTGTCTTCAAAGACATCTCTTTTTTATGATATTTGTTGATATAGGGCCTAATCTATTATCATAAGAGCGTTTATAACAAACATTATTTAAAATAATACCTTAATAAGAAAAACAGCAACCCTTTTTTCCTAGAACCAAAATATAAACAAGGTATCAATTTGTTTTTATAGCGCGGAAACCTACGAGATTTTAAACAAATCCGACACAACTTATTAAAACCGTTGTCCCAACTCCTGATTACATCGTAAAGTCAAACTTTACGTCCGAACCGTCATAAATCTCGTACACCCGTATAGTATCCTGCGACAATAAAACCAGAATCTATTAAAAACATAAAATAGCTTCTCAAAACTCCATACAAGGACAAAGGAGGTAAAGTAAAGTAAAGTAACGCAGAACGTAACAGTAACCCTTTTACGTTTTAGGTTCAACACCCGTAAAAGTATTGAATGTCGTAAAATTGATCCCTGTAATAAAATTACTATACCGTGAAGGGCGAAAATGAAATATTGTGTCACCATTACTTGAAAAAGTATTTCATGTGTGGACGTGAGACCAATGTTTTAGTTTTGAACTTTATGGTGCTAAACGATCCGAAAAGAAGATCATTACAAATATGGAAGGCACATTTATAAGCACAGCACGGGATCTACCCATTTTTACTGGGTAATCCCAATCCACTCGGTCATAGCTTTACTCCACCTGCTATCACCGCGCCTTGCTAGGTGTCCTGCCTAATTCCACTTGAGTTCCGTAACGCGATTTCCAATATCAAAGACTTGTTTACTTTTCCGGATTTCGCCGTTCGGAACTCGGTCTAGTAGTTTTAAAATATACTAGCGGTGCCCGCGACTTCATCCGCTTGGAATTTAAAAAGTAGCCTAAGTTACTCCTTATTACATCATCTACCAGCCAGTGAAAGTCCTGTCAAAATCGGTCCAGCCGTTCCAGAGATTAGCCGGAACAAACATACAGACAGACAAAAAATTCAAAAAATGCTATTTTGGAGTATGTACCGTAGATACAGTAATATGCATGTAGTAAAAAGCGGTTATTTTAATATTACAAACAGACACTTCAATTTTATTTATTTGTATAGATATAGATCATAGATCCCCACCTAAACCAGGCCTCCCACTAGGTGGACCGATGACCTGGTGAAGGTTGCTGGGATCCGCTGGATGCGAGGCGCACGGGACCGGACAATGTGGCGTCACTTGGGGGAAGCTTCTGTCCAGCAGTGGACGTCTTTCAGCTGAAATGACAATGATGATGATGAGATCATAGATGAGACTGGTACAAGGACGTGGAGCCTAGCATAAGCAAAGAGATTCCTACCCCAGCACTGAACCAGTAGTGGTGTGGGGCTGTGGATGCTAAATCCTAATCCATGGCGATGGCGTTACGGTACTCATTAGGTGTTCAAATGCTCGAGGTGAGGTGATGCTGAACGGCTGAGTAGTGCTTTTGGCATTGACCTTTAATCACCCAAGGTAAGGTGCCAAATAAGGTAGCAACAGCGGTCATTAACCCACTTACATATATTCCAACAGATATTTGGATTTAAAAACCGAAATAAAATCCAGTGATACATAAGATTGTTGCTGTCAAGATTTTTCACGAATGATAAAATGTTGTTAGGAGTGCGATTCAAATTCAATATTAAGGAAAAGGGCAATAACCGTTATAATGCTATTTTATTTGAAGCCAATTATGTATAGTGTGAAAGTTAATTCAAATGAATTCTCCCGCTCAGGGCGGAGCGGAAGGTTGTGTCAGACTTGCACTGACTAAAACCCATCCATGTTCCTTCTTAGCCCTTTGTGTTCCAGGGCCACGGTATCTCTTTAGAACAGTCCCACAGCTGGATCTTGCCCCTTTCGATGAAACACACCACAAGAAAGAAAAACGACAGTTGGTATCCGGCCTTCTACGCAAAGACATGAGGTAAAGGGCATTGACCGCGATTTCCACCCTACTGACTACCAACTAAAGCATAAAAGGCAATTAATTGGTTAACACGAAAAGTTTTCTTGTCGATGTTTGGAGTTGCGGAAGCCAAACAAAGAACAATCGGCAGGAACTAGGATAACCGATCGGTCCCAATAGATTTGGCCATGTTATAGAATGTGTCCTGTTTCTTTTGAAGAGTGAGTATCAGTCTGTATTAAACTCTTTATAAAGTTGGATAAACACTCTTAGAAAAGAGATAATTTTGAAGGATTTAAAAATAAGCAGGGGGAATATTTCAAGTGACCCGATTTTGATGAAAACGAAAACAGCATCATTAGATTTTTGAAAAATCGATATTCCAAGCAGGGAATTAAACCCTCTGATTTTGAAGCAAAAACGCAAAAATAGATAGTGTCCCTGCTAAGGATCAAATTCTGGGAAGTAACTAGTTGAAATAGGACTCAAAATATGTCGTGAGTGGAATTCGTATGCAGGGATTTTTGCATAGGTAGAACTATGTTATTCATATGGTTTTTGAATGGGGTTCCCAATTTATTATAGGCAACGACAAATGAATGTAACATAATCCGCAGGTTTTGTAGAATCATTTTCAAGTAGCTTGATGACAGGAACCCAGTATTTAAATTAAAAGTACGTACTACTTTAGTTCTGAAAGAAAAAAAAAACTCATACGCACCGCAATGTAGTGCACTACACTTGCCTTGTCTTGCTACGCAGTGACCTACGACGTAGCAATGTGCTACGATTGCGTAGCGGCCATGCGTTTGAAAAGAGTACTTCTTTGTATACTCAATAGATGTGGGAGTAAGTAAGTCATCTAAGATATTATACGCTTACGTAAAATTCAGTATGCTCCTGAAAATAATGACCTCATAAAGCCATTAATATATTAGTCCGAATTATATTCTACAATTTCTTGATCACCTTTCACACCCAGAAATATACTCGTAAATAAAAATATTTACGTACATAACAGTCTATGCGTGTGTATAGAACTTACGTTTTGTATGATACATAGTCATATAACCACTGTTATAGTACTTCATCCAAAACCACGCTTTGTTACCGAATGTTTTGTATTATTGTCATCCTGTTCGGTACTCACATTTTTTCTCTGCGCAAACCATTATGTAGATTTCAATTCCATTCAGGGTAGATTTATAATTTACAAGATTTCCATTTCGTAGGATTTTACTTTTGTTTATTGATGTACCATTTTTGCCACTGTTTTGTTTTTTTATAAATCTAGTACGTACACTTTTGAATCATATGAATCGTAATTGACTACGGTAGCGTTTGGGTTTCTGGATTGGAAGCTATGGAATATTGCGGCTTCCCTGGTAGCTCATAAAACAGCACAAATGTGTGGATGTCTCTAACTATTCTCAATGTTATTTTTTTTTTTTTCCATTATTTTAAATCGGATATTTTACAATAGTTTCTAAATCATTACACCCTTTTGTTTAGAATAGTTACAGCACGGATGACAACATTTGTGTCACTTGTTTAATCTAGTCTTTTTGCAATATCTTCTTTTTTTTTGTATAGACTCCTTTTCTTATTTACCGATTGATTGTAAATGTATGGACATTGTAGGCCTTATAGATTCCTAGATCCTTGGTAACTTTTTATCTTGTTCTACGTTTTGTAGTAAGCAACGACTTATTGTCTGGCCCACGATGTCCTCTCATACTTAAGTGCCAACGCTGTAACTTAGAAAAATTGTAAAGCCAAATGATTTTAAAAGAGTAACCATGGCGTTTCTTGCCGGTTCTTTTCCATAGGAAACGACCAAACCGAACCGAGCACCTTTTTGTCGACGTTTCACAAGTACCCATGTAGGCCTATGTGAAATAAAAATATTTTGATTTGATTTGATTGATTGACCAAATAAAGAATATTGAAACAAATGTGTTTCGATTTGATAGACTTGTAAGTAGTATGTTTTAGACTGCTTATACTTCGTAAGAACGTCCTTTGTATGAAGAAACTGGTATACCTTGCTCGTTCAAGTAACTGATATTTGTAAAGCAATATATGACATATTTAAAAGAATTGCCAAACTTAAGTGGCAGTGGGCAGGGCACATTGCTCGCAGAACGGATGGGCGATGGGGCCGAAAAGTTCTGGAATGGCGACCGCGAACCGGAAGACGAAGCGTTGGAAGGCCTCCCACTAGGTGGACCGATGACCTGGTGAAGGTTGCGGGGATCCGCTGGATGCGAAGCGCACGGAAACGATCAATGTGGCGTCACTTGGGGGAGGCCTATGTCCAGCAGTGGACGTCTTTCGGCTGAAATGATGATGATGATGATATGACATATTATTTATAAAAAATATATATAAACAGACATGAACGATTTTTGATGACGCGATTTTTAAATTTCGATACGCGAAACATAAAAAGTTCCAAAAACTTTTCTCATAATCTTCGTCCGCACCCATATATATCCTTTAATCTATACTCATACATCACATTATTCTCGTTGTTGTTTAACTTTTTTCTTGACTAAAAATAAAACCTCTTTATCCGTTATGGCGAAATTCATCCTTAAGACAAATAAAAGTCTGAGATGAAGCCGGATATCCGGATTTAAGAGCAAAAGAAACATGGCCGGGAATGTGGAGAGCTTCAAGCACTTTAAGTTAATTTTCATTTGTGTTCTTTTCTTTTCACAAAAGAATATTTTCATCCGAGTGTGGGGTTATAGAATGGAATATTGCATAATTAATTATTTGTGAAAATGATTCATTATTGATGAAGCTTGTGTTTTGACACCTTTTTTCAGTGCGGTAGAATGTAGTGGCGTCAATTAATTAGCTTTTGTGAACTAATTGCTGTAGAATTTTGCGGTCTGCTTTGTGTTAAATTGGTATTGGTCATATCGAATAATTTACTGACCGTAAATTACTTTTATTCATCTATGGTATTTAAATAATATTTTATTTGATTTTGAACACCGGAATACCAAATCAAATAAAATCCTGACAATTTAATTAAGATATCTCCGTCTACAATTATGAAGTTTCTGCCGTACTATACAACTTACGAAATATTTCGATTATCCGAGGCCTTCGCGTTTCAATTTGTACAAGTTTCTCCTGAAACGTACAGTATTAAAGCAAGATTCGCCCGGTCCTCACATAAAACTGGTTGTAATGTGAGTGAGTTCGCGACGCCGCCGCCGGTCCGCCGCAGCTGCTCCGAGTAATGCCCCTCACTCTTATACTATCCGGTTTATCTGCAGACCTTCTGCGACACGCCTCGGCCCTGATTTATATATGAAAAGTCTCAATTTATTGCATACCCAGTTTCGGTAGTTAATAGCTCAGGACATTCTGGGGTTAGCCGCGCGGTCAAATTAATGAGTGTGGGACAAACAGCCAAATGTGAGTGCTTTGTTTTTGTCCGTTTCGGATCAATTGATTCATTAAACAATTTAGAACTTAAATTGGTTGTGATAAGATCCATTATCCTGTGGAGGTCTCTCAATTGCTTGTCTCCTGAAAAAAAAGCAGATGGAATTTATTAGTTTTAATTATCCATAAAACACGCTTATCTCTTTTACTTTAATTTACTTTCTTCTCCTTTTACATGACTCGTGAAAAATAATTAACACTTATTTAAAAAAAGGAACACTAATTAAAGGCGCAAGAAACTTACTTTGCATTTTAAACAAAATTTAAATGTCTGAGACATTTTATATTCTTTCAAGCTGGGCTTGAACTAATGAAGCTTGAATAACGATCAACTTTAACGTTGATTAATTCGTCAATAATCCTTTTATACGAATTGCAGTTTTTCCTTTGATCTTTAAAATTCTGAAATGCACAGGGCATTTCTTTAGAATTTCTCATTGTTTTGTTTTATTTTTGTAAAGTTATTTTCCTTTTGAAATCACGACGCACCTTACTTATTTATTTCACGCTTGCGAATACAAAATATGTTAGTTATAAACTAGCCCGACAGATATTATTATCTGATGCGTAGATAAGACACAAACCAATAAGAAGTGCGGTGTCCGAGCGAAATTTCAATTTGCACCGCGGTTGGACTTGTGATTCGAGTCGGAAGGAATGAAATATCATGCGGCTTGAGTTCGGGGCCCTGACCCATGTCAAATCAGCATTCGCAGGTATGCCACGAATTATTTACGGCCAACTCACTGCTATGAAAATTTTTATCGCAACGATAAATCTTTATTAGCCAAGTTGGAGGAATTTTTCCGGGTGTCAGACGAGCCTATATATTTTTGGCCTGGATTTTATTTTCTGTTAGGTTTTTATTTGATATTTACTTTGTTGAACTTAGCTCACTACACAAAGTTTTGCCGAGCTGTTATACGAAGAATATGTATGACGTAAGTTCTTCGACGTGATATTGATTTTGTGTTGAAGTACGGTCGGTTGTTGAGTGCTCTTATCGGATGAAAGGGTCCATGGGACGAACGACGCTGAGTACTATAAAAGATAAATCAAAATACCATCATGCTGTCCTCTGCGGTACGGGCTGAGACATTTAATTGCGTGCTTGACATTCAACGACGTATCCGATTCATGGTTGACGTGACAAGCAATCTGTTCCCCATTATACCCTATTATAGAATTCCCTATTACTCTATTATGTTGGGACATGAATCCCCTATAATCTGTACTAGATGCTATTCAAGGTGCTGAATGATATGTGACAAGCAATTATAGATACCTGTCTTTGTTAGTATCTGAAATGCCTGTATCTCAACGTTATCGAGATATAATGCAAATTAAGACCTTTGATTTAATAGATAATATTACCAGTACGATACTGGCACATTATGCGTCGATGCTGCTTTGGAAAAAAACGGTAGATATACCATCCTGTCGACACCAATTTAAAGGCAAAAAACACGCCAGATTACGAGGTATTTGGACATCACGTAATTCTGTCCTTTCAGGCTTAAAGTAATGCACGAATTTGTGACATAACATAACAAAATGTGGTTTTACCTAACTGTTACTCGTAGAACTATAAAATGCTCCAGTGTTGACGATAATAGCCCACCTGACATAATGGACTTTATTACTAGCGGCACCTTTGATCTAGTGCCACGATTTTCAGTATTATTTTTAGAGAGAACGAAGTAGTTCGTTTCATTGGACTGGCTGCTGCAAACATCTCAGGAATTCTTTGCTCTTAAAATATACGAGTAACCTGACTTTGACATTTGAAATCGCTGACCTAGATCTCTATTGTGCCAACCTAATCCTTGGGACATAAGTTCTAAGAGTTGAATTTGCATGATATGTAGATGAATAGTGTTAATTGCTTATGAGCGTAGGCGTATTGATTCGTAGTTCTCGCTAATTGAGTTCTGCTATCTATCAATACCGTGTCGCCTCAAATCAGTAGCTTAATAAGCGCCAGACGTCAATTAAACTGGCAGGCAATACTACGACGAATGAGTTTATACAATAGTAGCTGTTACCCGTGAATTTCATCCAAGTGAAATGATTATAGATACTACTTACCTATTTCATCAGATTTTGTTAACAATTACAAGGGCTTATTTTTTTTTTACAGAACCCTATTCCCTTTCTAAAAAGTAGCCTAAGTTACTCCTTATAACTTCAGCTATCTGCCCGTGAAAGTCTGCCCGTTAAAAGCCGTCTTGCCGTTTCAGAAATAAGCCGGATCAAAAAGACAGACGCATTCAGTAAAAAGCTGTTGTTTTGAAATTACAAACAGACACTTCAATTTTATTTATTTGTATAGATATCTGACAGCATGATAAATTCTTCTCTCTGACATAATAAGCACTATACATACAGCAGTCATTGTGCCATTAGTCGTGTCGGCCAATGGCTTAATAGCCAAAAGTTTCGACCAAAATCTGAAGAGTCATTGGCAGCTGGATCAAGGGCTTGATTCACAAAGCCGTACTTTATTATTGTTAGGAGGTTCCTCTCTCAAGAGCCTTGACCACCGGTAGCCTGGACCCTGTTCCCGACGCCGGTGGACTACTATTTTTTATATTTTCAAATGTTTTTTTTTATACACTTTTGTAAAATATTAAAGAATGTAAATAATATGTAAAAAAAATATAAAGGAGCATTATTATATAATTACGTTAAATCACGGTGTCCAGGTTTTCAAAAACTTTTTGCCATATGGAAGTCAAATTGAATGTCACTAAATAATCGCGTAGCTATTCAGCAACATATTGATCCACTTGCCCTGTTGGTCTAGGAGTCGCAGGCGCATCTGCTGAGCGTGAGGTCCTGGGTTCAACTCACGGGTCAAGCAAAGTGTTACTGGGTTTTTCTATCAGGAATTTAATTATTAAGTAGCAGCCACGGGGTCTGCATTTGTGCCCAGTTGACGGCAATAGGCTGGTCTCCTAATACATAGGACTTCACATAACTAGCAAAATGTGGGTCTACTTGTTAAGTACACCTCTGCCTAAAACAAAATTCTGATTGTACCTAAACCCTATTCAAGCCCCCGTATTCACAAACACTCGGTTTCGATTTCGATTCGGAAAGTCTTATATGTCTATCTTGTTTTGGCATTACGAAAGCGAGCGAGATAGACATAGGACTTTCCGAATCGAAATCGAAACCGAGCGTTTGTAAATACGGGGACTGGTCACCGTCCGTAAATCCTCTCCAGTCAAGGATTTCCATAACTTCAGAGTGCGCTCAACACTTCTGTACATACCAGATCACTAACGTGTTGGTCTCCGAACTTAAGATACATCTGTGCTGTTTGTTGGACATGGGACATGTCAGCTAAATTGCCGCATTCTCGTCCCATGAATATTGTATGAGTAGTCCGTACTGTGCGATCACTTCATCATAACGCTTGAGGGATGGGCAACGCATGCTCCATCCTATTTATCTAGGAGGGGTTATTGGCTGCCTGAATATGCATAGCAAGCCTTTCAGCTTCGGATAGGATTAATGCTTGTCTAGTTATTTGAACACTATAATCTTGCGGTTTGCTTGTGTTAATTTATGCTTGAGTGGAGTTTCCGAGTTTATCCTCGGAAATACGTATGTAGTGGAAACTTATTTGTTGTGTTAGTTTAGCCGTGAAGTTTGGATACATTAACATAATCTTGATCAACCTTTGAATGACCTAGTTGTACAAATACAGTACCATCAGGTAGGTTAAAGTCACCTGCTTGACTGATCACCAATACAATAAATTGGTCGTGTATGTTTGAATTTATATGAGGATGAACAAAATATGACATTTTGTTCTATGAGGTGCGTGCAGGATGATTTTTTCTGGTTATTTTTAAGTATATTATTTAGTGTTTTTATTGTAAATATGTTTTCTTTTTAACAGTGATACCTCGGATTTATCTGTTTTGTTGTACAAGTTAATAAATGTATGAGGTTCTTACTCCACGTTTTTTCAAGAAGGTTTAAGCTACAACAAACAAACTATCTATGTGTCTTTTGTCAATATTTACATTAAATATATTGCTTTTTCACACAACTTAGTCTGCGCTAACATCTTGTCCTCCCTTTTTTTTCTCAAATAATTTAATTTACACGAGATATTATTGTATATTTTTATGTAATAACCTAATATTATATTTAACCAGTAATTAGTCGCGTGGGGTATCAAGCACCCCACGCGAACGTTAACGTAACTTTTCATACGCGATCAATTTAGGGGTTAAAATGCTGTACATAATAATAAATCTTTTGTCGTTTATTGAAAATTTAACTGTGTCAATGTTTTAATCGAACCTCATTACAAACACAAAATCGGTAATGACATAACTTTACAAAATCTTTCCTATCAAATCTAATTTGGATCTAAAACAATATCGAACTGTCTGTTCAATCAAAAACGTGGATAACAAAATCAATCAAAAACAACAAAATATCGAGTAGCTTCTAATTTTCCATTTAACTTTTGTACGAAACAAAGACTGCTTAGTGGAAATTCTGTTACTCCAAATAATCTTTATGTCAAAATCTCGGTATCATGATGTTGAGTGATGTTATCAGACTCTATCATAACTCTGTTAAAGAAAATTAGTTCGAGGGTATGATAGGCATAATGGACTTTTATATCAGTTTATGATACGTTGGTTTCTGTGGCCGACATAATACGACGCCTGTATTTCCGCAAAGGGATAAGCAGAGGTGTAGGTACCTTCTAACACACATATTTCACCAGTTGTGTTTAAGTCACAAGTTTTAGTGATCGGGGCTTTGATAACATCCGGACAAAAATCCTAACTACTGACTACTTTTGAATAAATCCCAATTGAGAACTGAAAACATTTTGCCTGAAATAGGCTTCGAACTTAAGGCCTTATCCCAAGAGCAACGAGGCAATCTAGTAAATTATTTATATATCATTTGTTAAGTAAAAAATATTGACATAATGAAATCAGACAAGCAATTTTATCATTCGAAACGAAATTATAATATTAGTAGGCGTTGAATTGTGGAAGCTCTGGGAGCTATCTATTCTCAGCCTTATTTGAATAGATGAATTGTTACCTAGAACAAGTTTGTACCTTTGCTAAAACATATAAATAAATATTAATACCTAGATAAAGTCAGCATATTTATTTTTCCACTGCTGAGAAACAAACCTCTTCTCTGGTCAAGGGAAATGCTAGAAACAAAATACGTTCGTAAATGTGTTTATTACTGGCTTAAATACTTTGAAAAGCAAGTCAAAGAACATTACCTTTCCTCTATACTGTAATATTTTGATATATATTATAGTTATATTTTTACTTTTTTATGGGTTTTAATATTAATAATTATGTTTATTTTATATAGGTATATTTTTGTTTTAAGCTCTGATTAAAATTTTCCTTTTTAATATTTTCTACACACTGTGTCACCATTTATAATCCAATTTTGCTCTCGCAGGTCAGATGGAAGAAATTTCCTATGAAATAAGCAGTACCTTTGTACTCTTGTATCTTAATGTATTGTTCCTGTTATGTGTTTTCTGTGTACATAAATAAATCAATAATTATAAATAGAACATGAATTTATTTTGATACTGAAATCAAGTTCATCCTTTACAAACCCCACATCAGTGCTGCAAGACTTTAAGAAATCTTATAAGTCGCTTTAACTTAAAACATAGTTTAATTTAGTACTAAGCAACTCTGACTCGAGTTTTTTTTTAAATCCTTCTTTATTGGCGAAAGGATTCACAAATAGGTTTTCCATTCTGACGGAACCGTAAAAAACCTAATACAATCCCGTATAGGCACATACTTATTGTCGATAAAGTACAGTCACAAAGATAAATTGCGTCATGTCGATACTGATCGAAAAGCGAAAAGGCTTTGTGACAAAGACACTTCCCTATTTCGCTTTTGCGAATAACTGTATCAGAATACTGTGTATTGAGCATGTTTTAATGTTAGTATTGTACGATAGCTTGAAAGGGCAGATATGGGATTTCCTATTTGTTTTGATGGCAACGTTTTGTGATTTTGTAAGGCTGTTCATGTATAGTTCTCACCGTTTCCTCAAACATCGTTCTAATAAAGACATCCTTTTTGTTATTAACGAACATTGGATTGTCTCTAAAATATAATACAAATTTGATTGGTTCGATGACGACATATTAAACAAAAATCATCCTCATGTTTAAAAGCAAGTTGTTGGAGAACGTTTTGTACAATAAAATCATTAAAATAAAAACAGGGAGGCAAAGCCGCAACCAGCCTTTAACAAAATGAAAGTTTAATGAAAATTAATTATTGCAATTTTCCGTACATGATTATAATATCATTTCCATCGAGATTAATACAGGAAACTTCATTTACTACCAGAATTCGCCGAAGTCAAAATGAGAATATAATTTTTTCCGTCATTTTGTATCAGTTTTCAAAATTTAACAGGTAGCGTGTGGGTTTATTGATCACAGGATTATTATATTATTAACATTCTTTCTTACACGACAAAAACGCTTATACTAATACGTATGAAAATGAGTAATATCTAAAGAATACTGACATCGTAGATATAATCTTATATACAAGACGGGCCAAGTGCGAGTCATATTCGCACACAGGGTTCCATAGCCCCAAACAATATAATAATAATATTTTGAACGGTCATTAATTAGTAAACTTCCACTCAACCACATAACTAAATTTGTTTTTTAACCGACTTCAAAAAAAGGAGGAGGTTCTCAATTCGGAAGTTTGTATTTTTTTTTTTTGTTTGTTCGCGCATTACTCCGTCGCTTGCCAACCGATTTGGAAAATTCTTTTTTTGTTGGAAAGGGTATACTTCCCAAATGGTCCCATAGTCACCAAGGCGGGATCTGATGATGGAATCTTGGCGAAATCGAGGGAACTCTTCAAATTTTATAGGAAAACGTACAGTGTTTTTGGTATTTTCTACAACAAGTGAAGCATTTGCGTCCACTATGAACCATTCTACCATCAGATCTGATGATGAATCCAAGAGACAGGCTTCGGAACTCCATAACAAGGCAATGAATCTTAGCTGTGTTTGGGCTTGTTGGAATTGTAACGGTATGCACTTTCCAGGTGTATACACCGATTACGCTGAGATTTATGATCCGATTTGCGTGATTCTTCTTTAGTTTGATGTGGAATACCTGCCATTTGGTCCCATAAAAATTAATATAATTTGGCCATATAGTTTTCATTTTATTAAAATTTTTGTTATATGTAAATTTTTCACGTATGTACACCGATTTATCCGTGATTACTGGACCGATTTAGATGATTTTTCATTCATTTGGTAGAGAAGCTTGCCCGGTGGAGCCATATGAATTTTATTATCTTTGCTTAGGTACTTTTTGAGTCATCCTCTTTATTATGCATTTTGTCCTTTGTCGTATGTATGGACGATGTGCTGGTGTCTTGTTACAATTTAAAAATTAGACTTGACTAGGATTAAAGTGAGATACCACAACTGAAAAGGCTAAAATAAAAAGTTTTTTACAAAAAAAAAATAACCGACTTCCATAAAACACTAAAAAGTGGCAAATAATTTTAGTTTCGGCAGTCGGTGACTTGTTTGTTTCATTTACTTTTTTGCCACAAGAAAGTTTTTTCATAGAAAGTGAATGAAAAGCAAAGTTACTGCTGCAGTTTGGTGAAAAAGTCCCATATCACAAAAACTAGATATCAAGTCTTATTCAAACCAATTTTCGTTGAAAGTTTTTTTGTTTTTTTGCAATTACGAAAACCGTAAATTTTTTGTTACATCATCTAATAAAAATATTTTTAATATTTTTAAATTTACTGCCTCTTTTCTCATGAACGCATAGAGGTATTAAATTGAAATTCATATCAAATACTCAAGTCTATAATAC
Source organism: Cerastis leucographa (assembly GCA_963082945.1). Classification (NCBI taxonomy): domain Eukaryota; kingdom Metazoa; phylum Arthropoda; class Insecta; order Lepidoptera; family Noctuidae; genus Cerastis; species Cerastis leucographa. The sequence continues at coordinate 9,132,143 of OY720382.1, forward strand.
CTTTAAGCTGTAACAAAATCAAACTTCTATGTCAACGTAATCAAAAGAAACAGCAAATTAAGCCGCATATTTTCAAACTTGCAACTACTCGCAAGGGAATCAAAACCTAAAGGGTACTTCTAGTCGACCTAGAAATTGAAATTAGGCATGAAGCAATGTTTTATAGCACATATAAAGGAAAAATTCCGAAAACCTTAAATTTTTAGTTACATCACATAGTTTCATTTATTCTCTTCAGTAATTTTGGTTTGTACGGAACCCTCGGTGGTCGAGTCCGAATCGCACTTGCCCGGTTTTTTTTTTTTTTGTACAAAAATCATAAACCTGTTTACAGAATACATCTACCTACCAAGTTTCAGCTATGTAGTCCTAATCGTTTCGGAATAAAGTGGCTGTGACATACGGACGGACAGACAGACAGACAGACATGACGAATCTATAAGGGTTCCGTTTTTTGCCATTTGGCTACGGAACCCTAAAAATCTCGTGTCACAGTGTTTGTTATCGAACTCCTCCGAAACAGCTTGACCGATTTTTATGATTTTTTCTGTGTATTTATTTGTTAGGTCTGAAAAAAGGTCGTAGGCTTTTTTCTTTTCTCACACATCCACTTAAAAATTTCGTCGCGAACAAAGTCGCGGGCAACAGCTAGTACTCATATAATATATTCAACACACACCAAGTTTAGCTGTAATGGGTTATTGATCCATATTACATTACACTTTTTTCTTTAGGACCTTCTAACACAATCTACTTTCACAGCGGTTGGCCGCTGTCCACTTTTATACTCCGTAGATTACGTCTTAATATTCTTCATAGAACATTTTTAAGAATATTTTATTAGTTCTGAAAAGTTTTATACTGACGGCCTTTTTGCGAGAGCTTGGGAAAATTCCAAAAAAAATATGTAAGATAGTAGGTGCTATATTATTTTATAGTTATTTGAACCTTTTAAGTCCTAATTACTGTTTGCATATAATTCATTGATTGATTGCCCGCGAACACAATAATCACTTCTGTTCGCATGTTATTTTTGTTATTCTGAAAACAGAAAGAGTTTTTTGAATAAAGATCTCTGTCACCTCTCCTGGTATGAAAACAACAATAGAAATTATTATATATCAGTGAGTTATATAGAAAAACAAAAATATAGTGACAAACTTTTGACTTTATACCCGTTACGTCTTACATTTCAATGTTACTTATACCCGTAAGCTCTTCGTAATAGTTTCTTCATAAGGTATTGTTACAGTAGTAATACAACTTAAACTCGTATATTTTCTGCGCTATAACTTCTTCCAGTGTAATTAAAAGTTCCACCTCGCTAATCGTTATTTGTTCAAGTTGTGAAATATATTTTTCAAAACACTTTGCATTAAGCTTATTGCGGAATAAACAAATACGTAGAAAATTACAAAACAAAACTCTTTTTATACAAAAAAAAAAAACAGATAACTCACTAAAAGCATTAAATAACATTTACCATGACACTATGTCATAGTCAGTACTTTTTATAATTCAAAACGATTGCGTACAAACCCATCAACAATGTTAATAGCCACTTCGTGTCACGGAAAAAAAATCAAAACCGTAATATGAAAACATGGATTACCGTGAAAACCGGCATTATATGTTGTCATGCAATGGAGTTGGGGAGCCAGGTATCAAAATAAGCCGGTTTTTCAACGGAACCTCATAAATTACGTGACATTCATCTTCTTGACACTTGAATAACACGGTCGGCCCCGCGCCCATTAGCCTTTAGACGAAACAATGGGTATAGGTAAAGAGTGGACTCCATGTCTGCATGTCCATTATGAAAAGTTCACCACCAATGATGATTAGGTCGTTGTCCCAATTTTTCGATGAGGTCTGGTGTCATCAATTTGCATTCTTTTTTAACCATTGTAAATGTGCTGGAAATATGTTTTTCCAAATATATACGAGTATAATATCGTTTCATTTCCCTCGCGTGATGGGCAGTGCTCCAAATTTTGCAAACACTAGAAATAAAACACCACAGCTTGAAGCTACGTATGAAATTAATGTTTGAATAAAAATGTCACACAGCGCGTATTATACTCTTAAGCTGTATTTTTAGAACTTAACAAAGTATTTTTTAGTAGAACTGGGCTGAAATTCAATTTTCATAACTGTAGAAAAAATACAAAACAGAATCTACAAAGAACAGCTCCTCAATTATTTTTAATCTACTATGAATAGTAGCAATTGTCTAAAAAAGAAAGCTTCATCGGTTTGTATGTAAAGAAGATGTGACCTATGTGACTTAAATAGTGGATTGTATCATAAGGGAGCAAAATAATATTTTTACGGCGAGGGCGCTTTTTTGAATCCAGAGCGAAGTGATTCTAGAGTAGAATCCTGACTCCTTTTGTAGAATCCTGAGGATTGCGAGGGATTCAAAGTACGTTGCCCGAGCCAAAAATATATTTTCGCCCGAGTGATACACTCTGCTTTTCATCACCCACTATGAGAAAACAGGCGCCTCGTATTCTATTGTAATATTATTATTTAATAAAACATAACAGTAACAACTAAATCGAAATTAAATGGTATCTAATAATAAAACAACCAAAAACTTATATTAACATTTGAAACATTTTCGCAATTATGAAAATTTATTGTTATTCAGCTCGGCGGCGCGGCTATGGGCCGTCGTACCAGCCAGTCTTTATTCAAACAATATTTGCGTTCGGTTTCTTTGGCGCTGAACACTAAGAAGTTCCATATCGTCGCTGCGCGTGCAAAAGTCGCTATGTGTTTTTTTTAGATTTTCGGTTTTGTAGGCAGTTTTAACCGTTATTTCAATACGCACATACTGTAAAAACAGCTATGTGATTGATGAAATATTTAAAGAGTTACTGCTAGTTACGGAATATCGCTATGTGACATTCATACAAAGAAAGTTCCTTATAAATACGCTAAGTATTATAATTCACATAGCTAAAATAAGTTTATTAGAGTGGGATCAAAAATTGCGCCCGACATGTGTTTTACTGCACATAGCGACTTTTTCGGTCAAGTTCAGACTCTTTCGATCACAAAACGCACAGGTCGAGCGTCACATAGAGAGTTTTTTGGATGTCGTATGTTCGACTGTATTACATTACTCCGAAGTTCAAAATACCGATGTACGGTATACATAAAGTTCGTAAGTACGAATTAAGTTAGTCAGAAAGTACGCTATGACGAATTACTTTACTCTTAATGTTCGTCACTTCGATGTACGTTACTCCGAAAGTACAACTAATTACGTTTTCACTTCAGTAGCTCAAACATGTAGGTTTTGCTGCCTGAAATCAGTGAGCAAAATGCGATTTTGCTCACTGGGTGAGACAAAGTAACTTTTTAAATATATTTTTTCAGAAAGCCCCGATTATCTTATTCAGCCTTGGGTTTGATCATACAATTCGAAACATTCACACTCTATCTCTTTCCCGCCCATTAGAAAGAGAGATAGACAAAGACCAGCCCTTTCGAAGTTCCGTTTTTGAATTCGAACACGTTCGGAATTTCGTACTAAAGAGATTTTGCAAAAATTATGTCTTTAATGTAATTTATTGAATTTTTAACTTATTGTTGTACACACATCAAAAGTGTCTAGGGATCAAGCATTTTTATGCGGATTTCTTGAGATTGAGATGTGGCTTTGTAATAAATTTATGATTTTATAAATTTATATGGATCCTTTTTGGTGCATTTCATAATTTGAAGCAGGAACTGTGAATCAAATTCGAGTAAAAGATGAAAATCAGCTGTCAATATTTTCCCTATAAAAACATACAACGCATTGAAGACATTATTAGTGCTACTGTTTCCCTACTACTGATTAAAACCAACGTTATTATGGAGCGGCGACGTCATTTAAGCAGGGAAGAAATGCTCAGAGCCGTGGGAATGATAGAAGCTGGTTCCCGGCAACATACTGTGGCTTTAGCTCTGAATACAAGTCAGAGTGTTATCAGTCGACTTTGGACACGTTACCGAAGCACTGGTACCGTGGCTGAGCGCCATGGAGGACGGTATCGCTGCACCACACGGAGACAAGACCGATACATTCAAATCTTAACTCGAAGAGCTCCAACAATAACCGCCATGATGTTAGCCGTGAGGCTTCATCACTCTTCAGGGAACTTAATTAGCGACCAAACAGTCAGAAACCGCTTGCATGAAGCGAACCTTCATTCCCGAAGACCGCTACGGGTACCACCTATAGCAATGCACAATCGTAGGATTCGATATCAATGGGCTCTTGAACACAGAAATTGGGCAGAAGAACAATGGCGTTTCGTGTGCTTTTCTGATGAGTCTCGTTTTGGTATGAGACCGGATACAAGACGTATACGACACTGGAGAACCCCTGGACGCCAACAGCGATTAAAATCCTGCCAGGAAGTCCATCCTTATAGTGGTGGAACCATCATGGTATGGGCGGGTATTTGGATCGGCGGAAGAACTGAGTTGATTTGGATCAGAGGCAACCTCAACGCTCAAATTTATGCTGAGACGATTGTATCAGACGTCATCGTTCCTCTACAAGTGCAAATCGGTCCCTTATTTCAGTTAATGCATGATAATGCACGACCGCACACCGCAAGAGTTGTAAGACAGACTCTCGCCGCAGCTAACATCAATGTCCTGCCCTGGCCTGCTCAGTCGCCAGACTTGAACCCGATTGAGCATGCATGGGATATGCTACAGAGAAGAGCTCTGCCGAATATGGAGGGTATCCAGTCGCAAGAAGACCTTTTTTTGTTGTTGCAACGAACATGGGCGGCCATTCCACAGCGTGATTTGGATGAACTCATTTTGAGTATGCCAAACCGATGTTCTTGTGTTGTTAGTGTTCGCGGTAGAAACACGGATTATTAATTGTTTAAGTTACCCAATAAAATTTTAAAGAAAACTGTTATTTCAGTCTTTTTTTCGAACTTTAATGTTAGTGGTTCAAATGTCAAAAATCCCTTTATTAGAAAATGGCAAATTTCTTTATTAATGCAAAGGTGACTTGGTTTATCGTTACTGTGACAAACGAAAACACTTTATTTGATGAATCCTTAAAGAAAATTTTAATTAATATCAATCAGGAGAAAAGTTATTGCAAAAATATATGTTGATCCCTAGACACTTTTGATGTGTGTATTTAAACGAAAATAAGTATTTACTGCATATAAAACTGATATTTAACCTGTAAATATTTATTTCTAGTTTCAATAATGTTACGTAATATATTTTGAATAATAAAATATCATGGGTAATATTTCCGAACACGCCTTAATTTAAATAAAAGAGCGAGAAAAAAAATTACTGGCGTAAAGTGTTGAATAAGTTAAAAATATTAAAATGCTCGTAAAATATGAGTGAAACTAGCGACGAGAACAGTATTGTAACACCGGAAGAGTTAAAACAACAAGACAGTTATTAATGCAGAATTAAGTTTCCTACCTGAGAAGTCTCGCAAGAAATATCTGAAAGCATACCATGTCTTCAACGAGACTTACAAAGGGCGCAAGCAGTTTTTCGGAGACGGTGTTGGTATCTTATTTTTTAGATTTATCACAGACGAGGTGATCATCTATAATTTTAATTATTTTGATTCACAATAAATAGTTATTTCAATCAATTCCTGTTCATTATTTTATCACCTAAAGTGTTCTCGCTGCTGAAGTGAAAAGTTATGTGTGTTACACGAGAGCAAAGTTTTTTGCATCTCGTGCCTTTGAATCCTTCGCTTGCTCAGGATTCAAAATCAGCACTCGCAGCAAAAAACGACTTTGCTCTCTTGTTGCACAAATAACTATAATGCGAATGGTCATCATCGCAATGTAAAGTACTCCGAAAACTTGCTAGGACGAATAAACTTAATCAAGAATGATCATAATCGAGATTCTGAGAGAGTATTTCGCTTTTATGTATATTGTGGTAATGATAACTTGATGGAGTTAGTCCGTGGAAAGGTGACCCATTACATTCCGAGTTCCCTAATCGGAAAGCACGTTAAGCTGTTGGTTCCGGCTGTCGTTTGTAGATCTTTGACAGTCATTATAGGTAGTCAGTGGACCAAAAAGTCTTACCAATCGTATCGGTGACAAGTTTCGTGTTTGTAAGGAATTGTTTCTGGCGACGCGACGTTTGATTTAAAAAAAGATGTGTTTCAGGTTTGGATTAGATCTAATATAAATATTTCAGAAAGTAGTGAATAAACATCTGTTCGAAGAGATAAGGTCCCTAATACATCAGAACCTGCAACTAGGGCGCTCAAACCTACACACAGCTTACATTCAACATTAGAAAAAAGTTTAAAGGTCCCATCTACTCTCCATCTGACTATATATCGCGGATGAGAGATGCCAGACCATCACGACTTTACATCGTCCATCATCTACACTACACATTTTTTTTACCTGGTGGCTTTTCAAGCATCAGACCTGAAAGGAAAACAGGCGATCCAACGGTGACAGATATAAGAGGTCTTCTTTATTTCAACGGTAATGTGCAATATAAATTACGCCACACAGAAGAGTGTAACACTTTGCCGCAGAGAAGGACAACCACAGCGCCCATAAGGGACCTATGAGTCTATAATAGCCCACAAAAAATCGATTCAACCAAGTTTTGTGACTTACAAAGTCTAAAGTAATACATGCACCGCGATTATCACCTATTTTACGAAAATTTAAACCATTAGTAACTTTCCTCTTATTGTTTGATTTTACTTAATTTTGATTTGATTATAATTGTTTGATTTAGTAATGTGAAATTTCATTTTGAATAAAAAAAAATGTTTTTATTGAGTTTGTTTTAATTATTTCTCTCTACAAAAATAGCTATGTGTCACCGAACAGTCAGTTTTTTTAATATTCCATAGAATTTTATAGTAGTTATGTGTTCTAAGTGCACATAGCGAGTATTTACGACTCAAATAATTAACGCTATGTGTCAATTTAGCCTATTATGTTTAATTTTGGCATTATTAATAATGTTATCTATCCTAAAGTATTCTAAAACTAGGCAAGTTTGTTATATGCATTAAAGAAAAAATAAATTATTTGAATATTCCGGGTATTTACTGAGTAAATCAGTTTTTTGCGTCTCCTATAAAGTGTGTAAAAATCACATAGCGATTATTGAAAGTGCAGCGACGATATTCAAAATGTGCGCCGCAATTATCTTTGCGGTGCACTTTTTGAAATAAAGAGTAATAAAAACTCATTACTGCCCGCTAAAAGTTCCTTATAGAAAACACTACCTTTGGGTGCGCTTAAAGGCAAACCAACTCGTCCTTTTCGAATAGATGGGATGAAATATTAGATTGTATCATAAGGGAGCAAAATAATATTTTTATGGCGAGGGCGTTTTTTTTAATCCAGAGCGAAGTGAGGGATTCTAGAGTAGAATCCCGAGCGTAGCGAGGGATTCAAAGTACGTCGCCCGAGCCAAAAATATATTTTGCCCCGAGTGATACACTCTGCTTTTCATCACCCACTATGAGAAAACAGGCGCCTCATATTCTATTGTAATATTATTATTTAATAAAACATAGAGTAACAACTAAATTGAAATAAAATGGTATCTATTAATAAAACAACTAAAAACTTATATTAACATTTGAGACATTTTCGCAATTATGACAAATTATTGTTATTCAGCTGGGGCCGCGCGACTATGGGCCGTCGTACCAGCCAGTCTTTATTCAAACAATATTTGCGTTCGATTTCTTTGGCGCTGAACACTAAGATGTGTATGATGGTGCGCTTAAAGGCGAACCAAGTCGTCCTTTTCGAATAGGTGGGATGAAAAATAAGTTGAATTCCAAGCGATCCTATGCAAATGATGAGGTCTGTGTAACTTTGATGCTTATCACAAAAGAGACAGCTGTAAAACTAAAAACAAACATTCCAGAGATAAAGAACCGCAATTTAAAAAAGAATATGAAAGAAAAATTTTGTAAATTATTCAAATTTTCCTTTCGTCTGAAAGACGTTGTGTCTTTTTTATTTTATTTTTATTTGCGATGGAGTGCTCTTGACTCTAGACTAGGTCAGAGATGACAAAGACAAAGTTGACGATGATATGAGCTTACCCAGAAGAAGCATGTTCACTCTAACTTTGAAGAGATTAGGTTTGTAAGCGTTCGGAAACATAAACCAAATGTTAGAAAGACGAAAGCAACATATACATTTGGTTCATTCAACCTAAGCCTTTCTTTATTTCTTCCAATTTATCATAACAAACCTTTGAAAGGGTCTTTTTTATGCCATCATTTCAATTTTTTTGGTAAAATCGTCGTTCATATAGGGAGCCTACCTGTGGTTCGAAGTTTTTTTGTGATACGTTCTCATTTATCAAATGTATTACATTCTGTTCCATTTGATAAGAGCAAAATTTATTTTCATAAAATTATACTGAGTGGAATCACACCGACGCAGCACAAACAGCTACCACGTATTAGGTACATCGCTCTCAATCCCCTTCCCCCCACATTTTTTTTTAAACGGTAATTTAAATAAAACAGCTGCTGCTTAGCAAAATGCAATATCTACACGGTCAAAATATATGGCACCGCTGACTTTTTAAATTGGTGATGGAAATTTTGACGTGGGGGGAAATGATGGACTGACACCTGCCTACGTCGGAGTTTTTTTTAGATAACTCGCAGTTCAACCTAAGAGATTGTCTTCTGCTTAACCGGACTATCCTGTGGGTGCCTTGAGTGTAAGGCTTCCAGCCAGGGCATAAATAAACTTACAAACTTAGCGAATACACGCTAAGGGCACCCTCTGTGGGGTACGAGCCTCGGCTTAGGGCGTCGCTTGGGGACAGGCTGGATCTGAATGATATTATTAATTAGGGGCTGATTTAAAACTACTGGCACAGCATCGCGAGCTGGCAAGAGCGAGGTTCGCGGGTACGTCGGTGTCCTTTCCACCCTATATTTAAACAATACCTAGTTTGGCTTTGTTTTATCAGACCAGGGTTCAGATAAATTACAAAAAAATATATAAAAAAAATACTTAAGGCTGTGTTTAATTCTGCCTCACTGATTTACATTAAAAATATTAAAGAATTTTGGCTCTGTTTTCCTTTCATATCTGACAGAGCATAAAAAAGGATTTGTTTGCTTTTGAAATTAAAACGTCTTTGAATTTTTATTCGTAGTTCGAATCTAACCAGTTATTTGCTATGATGGTCTCGAAGCCTTTTGATTGTACCTAATTTATTAATAAAGTAGGTACTCAAGTATATTGAGAACAAATTATTAAAGTCATATTTTTGTGTGCATTTTTAAATAGAAAAAGTAGTAAAAATGGCAAAGTTTTGAGCCCGTACAATTTGAAGTTCCTATCGTCGAAGAAAAAGAACAGAAAAAATGTATCGCTTGAAGAAGTGCTAAGAGATTAATGCTAGCTTCGTAGTTTTACATCATACAGACTGTTATACTTTTTTTTTCAAAAGTAATAACATTATGATCTTTCTTTTAGTTATTTCTATTCTCACAGTATACAGCGATAAAACTCGAAGCTCTTCTCATACTATCCAAAGATTATCATCGTATTTGCTAGCATTTTTTCTCGTCCACAGACAATCCAGTTCTCATGGAGCTTATCACGTATAGTACGCGGTTTTTGCAGTCTCCATGTTTAATGGCGTGGAAACTGTGATAAATTACGTCTTAATGCCTTTTTTTCTCTGCAGCGGGCCTATCGCTAAGTGGACCTTGTTTTATTGTCGGTAATGCATGCGTGCTCGCTCGCTTGAAGTTTTTAAAAAAAGTTTTGAAGTGAAGCTTTGGAAGTTTAATATGTGGAAGATTTTCTGTGAAGTGTGGTGAACACTTTGCTGTGTGGGTGAGGAGATTGGTCGTTTTTTCCTAGAGTAGTTTTTTGTAATAATTGGAACAGGACAATTTTTTCAAGAGAGTTTGTTGTTAGATCACATGCTTTCAATAAGTAGGTAATACAAGCTGTTGTTTTGCATCCTAGTCAAATTTAAGAGGTAACTATGCTAATGATTCTCGACCCGAATCTATATTTAAACAACAAAGAAAAGCAGCGGTTTGCAATAATTAACTAGGTACCGTTATTTAAATTGATTATTTAGGTCTTTTGTGACAACCTCTTGTATAAGTAGAGTAGAACATTTTTAACCTACAAAATGAGATCTTCTACAATAATCCCCCTTCATATATTGTTATTTACATTGACAACACTCAAAGCCTGCATCAGCAGTGGGGGCTTAATGTTGCCAATTTTTCACAATTTTAACAACGAAAAGCGGCTCATTTTTTAACAAAATGAACTCTTCTTTATGTTCATAACAGTGACATATATATACGTAAAAGCAAACATAATGAAAAATTATGTCCATTATGAAGTTTACACCAGTGTGTCGTGTAGAAGAAATCTATAGTTCCATTGCCCCGGATTTATGACATGAGGCTCCAATTATACCGGGACCTTTTACCAAAGGTGCGGTATTCGTTCCGTACTTTCCATAAACATCAATATTCAAATACGCGGCCTCTAAAAACTCATATGGTCCAGGTTTTTATGACGGGATATTTTTCATCCCTTGAATATTAAAGCGGAAATCCCGCGCGGATCGCAGCTCCAATTGAGCCATATTTTCACAGTCTGACCTTTGAATATTCTATTGAGGTTGAAAGGTTCCTGACCGAACTGTTTGAGTAACAGCAAAGCAAACTTACAGTACGATGAACACACGCCGACATTGCTCAAATCCGACATTACAAAAAGTCGATACGTAAGCTAATTTGTTCGACCAGAAAACGCTGCAGTGTAGGGATTCGCTATTAGGAATCTACAAACGTATTTTTTTAGGGTTCCGTAGCCGAATGGCAAAAAATGGAACCCTTATAGATTCGTCATGTCTGTCTGTCTGACCGTCCTTCAGTATGTCACAGCCATTTTAATCTGAAACTGAAACTATTAGGACTACACAGCTGACACTTGGTAGGTAGATGTATTCTGTGAACTGCTTTAAGATTTTTGTACAAAAAAAAAATAGATTAAGGAGTACGTTACGTACGTTAACGTGTAAGACTCGCACTTGGCCAGTTTTTCTTTTTTCGCTCGTCTAGTTTCTAAACGGCCCTTCAGTGTCAGCTTTTAATATTTCTGTTTGAATAAATTTCCACCGTTCAACTTATGTACTTTAGTATTTTATTCAACTAAAACCACCAGAGCGAGCATCCGTTAATTCTTGTTAGTTTTTGAAATATAAAATAACGGGTATGATTACTTTCGTGAGTAATTTTGACAAGCATCAGATTATATCCGCTAAAGATTAAACTGTTGACGCGGAGAAGGTAATTTATTTCAATTAATTCAGCGACGTGACGCCCCGACAGATTCACTGAATCATTTTTCTCCTCGGCAAAGCGAAGACGTTGACAAATGAGCGAATTATTCGGTCACTTCACTACATGTCACTGCGTAAAAAGCAGACCAGAAAAAAAAATGAGGCTGTATTTTCTGTTGTGTTTCGATTTTCCGCGTTTTTTTCGGACGTGGAAAAATTGTGTTTATTAACAGTCTCCTCGCTGTACGGCCCTAGAGATATGGAGACTGAAACCGCAAATATTTCAGGTTGAAAAATCACTGTCGATTTACTGCAGTGAAACGTTATAGATAAAATTGACCGTTCTCAGCGATTCTGCTTTTCTCGGATGCTATATTTCAAGGCGGGTCGACGATACTCGAAGCTTACAAAGATGTTAATTTTTAAACCCTCGTCTTAAGCGAACGTTGAAAAACTGTGAAGTGAGCGTTAAAAATTGAAGCGAAAAAACTTCGTTTTGCAGGTCTTCGAAGGAAATTATTAACTTGACTACATTATCCGTCAGTTAGGTAGTAGGTATTTGAAACGGAATGCAAAATGTTTAAATCAGTATAACGGTAAATAATAACAGCCGTATGGGTCGATCTTTTAGGTTAAGCCGTGCTTGCCGAGGTTGTTCCGTGGATGGGTGACCATAATTACATACCGAGTTTCCGAGAGCCGTGCCTCGGAAAGCACGTTAAGCAGTTGGTCTCGACTGTCATTTGTAGACCTTTGACAGCCGTTACGAGTAGTCAGAAGTCAAAAGTCTGACATCCAGAAGATGACATATATGATGAAGCCGACCACAAGATAGTTTGGGAAAAGGCTAGGCAGATGATGAACGGTAAACCTTAATTGCTAAATAATCATAAAATTCTGTTAACGACCCGTTCCTAACAACACTGTTAAAAAACTTTGGTATCTCATAAAAAGCCGGATTCATGAGCAAGTTGCTGTAACAACATAAAAAAAATTCAAGGCACAAAGAACAGATATTGCACGTACTTATTATGATAAATAATGGTCTTTAGGTAAAACAGCAATATTGAAAGTAATAATGAGCTCAGTGGACGGGCGAGTAATGAAAACAGATGAGGTTAGGGAAAGAAAATTTTCCAAACAAATGAAATTACGCACCCAGGAAAAGTCTTGCTGATCTGTCTGTCGGACTTTTACATACAATTATGGTTTTTGTTTCAGACGTGGTAAAGTTTATAATGGTGTGCAGCTTTTCACTGGACGACATATGAGCTAACTTGTGTGCCATTTGCATACCGTTACGTTTACATGTTTAACTACTGTACTTAACAAAATTGGCCACTTTTACAGTTTTTTTTTTTTAAATTGATCGTGTAGGTAAGTCTGTTAGGGAATTGACATATCTCAAAAACTAAGCAAAATATTTGTATATATAGCTGCATATTTAAATGGGACAAATTTTAAAACAAAATAAAAAAGTGTGTATAAATAAACTTGTTTGATTATTAAAGAATCATGTAAATAAAGAGGCGTTTGAAAATAGATACGCGATTCAGAACCTCAATTTAATAGATCTAGAACGGACGATATTGAAGTATACAATATGTATAATATATACAGACAGGGTTATAACTTTTATTACGACAAAGCCAAGAGACAAGAACAAGGCGGGTACTGTCTCATAGCTCGTAAAAGGGTGCGTTTGAAATTTCCTAAGATACGGATAATGATGATGGGCGGGAAAACTTAATTTAAGGCCTGTTCTAAGGATTTAAGGTCACGTTTTTATTGTTAAATACCATGTTCCTTTTATTTGCAGTGTTTTACAAAGGCAATGTAATTAAACTTTTTTCTTCTTCTTGGTTTTTGAGCCTTTCAAGTTTTATTTGCTTCTCTGTGGCCTGTCTCGTCGTTAGAACTAATTTCAGTGTCGTTTAAGATTCTACAGTACTTTCACAAGTTATTATGCCTTGTGACTGGAACTAAAGCTTCGCGTAATTTTTTGTTTTTTGACTTTAAAAAGTGCCTGTATTGGTCTAATTGACATAAATACTTTTAGTTTTAGTTTGATTCTTGCTGAATATAAAGAAGTTTTGATCTGTAGTTAAGAATGATACTCAATCTTGGATCTCGGATAAAAACGATAGTTTTAACTCCACATCATTAAATTGACATTTTGAATTCGAGATTGCTTGAGCGTCCAGTAGGTATGTACCTAGGTACCTAATGAATTAGTATCATAAATCATTTAACTGTTCTAGTTAGTTGGTAAATATATCTTTAACTGCTGAATTGAAGAATTATTGCAATAACCAACAAAAACATTTTTTTCTCATTTTTGTTCCCCTAGCGTCTCTAAATATTTTTATATAGGAGCATTACTTTTACGTCAGTAATTTTGTAGCACAATCTGAACCTTAAATGCGAATCTCGTCATTCGCAATTTGCAAAGTTACGAGCCTTGAAAGTCATTTGCAATTTCTTCTGGTAACTTTTTAAACCAATGAAAATTATCATGAATAATAATCATTTTGGAAGCGTACGATATAATATTCCTTTTGCTGATTTAGGATTCAAGAAAGTTTCGTGGGTATTAGATAGAATTGGGGCAAGTTCGAATAATTACGTTAACCCTTTGACGATTGCTGTATAGTATAATTATTTAAAAATAATATAATTTAATTGTTTTTAGGATTCCATACCTCGTAAGGTAAAAACGGAACCCTTATAGGATCACTTTGTTGTCCGTCAGTCCGTCCGTCTTTCTGTGTGTCAAGACCCTTTTTCTCGGGAACGCGTGAAGGTACCCAGCTGGAATTTATATCAAATACTCAAATCTACTGTCCCTAGAAGCTGTGAAAAAATCAAACTTCTAAACCAACGCAATCAAAAGATACAGCCGTTTATGCCGCAAATTACTGTAAATTTTCGACACTCGCAATGGAATCAAAACCTACAGGGTACTCAGAATCCCGCGAACTCAGAATCTTGAAATTTGGTACGAAGCAACGTCTTACAACACAGATATAGGACAAAACTGCGAAAACCGTAAATTTTTAGTTACATCATATAATAAAAATATTTTTTTATCATTTTAAACTTACTACCCCTTTCCTCATGAACGCGTAGAGGTCAGGTTTGTGCGGAACCCTCGATGCGCAAATCCGACTCGCACAACGCCGGTTTTTTTTTCCTGTACAATCAATGCTAAACTTTAATTTTTCGCCTTTATCTATAAGATTTGGTCTTTGCAGCTCTGTCCATGGATGCAATGTCTTGAGGGTTTTTTTTTAATAATTTTAGATCAATTTTATGTAGCAGTTCATATACTCATGATAACAAACAACTTTCCCAAAGAAACATTTTTTAATACCTATCCTTCACTTTTATCACAATAATACAACAGCCGAATGAAAATCGCGCGCGCGCGCCTGTGTCCTATCAGCTTGTGAAAAAGTTAACTAGGTAACATAATTTAAATTGATTATTTAAGTCTTAAATAATCAATTTAAATACCTAGTTAATTTATTAATAAACCTATCCGTTTTATTATTGATTCGGGTCGAGAATCATTAGTATAGTTACCTCCTTGAATTTGACGAAAATGGAAAACAACAGCTTGTATGAGGGTTCCATTTTTTGTCATTTGGGTACAGAACCTTAAAAAGGTAGGCCCAGCAGTGGGACAATATAATTTAGTTATAATATTTTGTTTACCGATATACGATAGTCGTGACTGTTTATAAACTTCTATTTTAAAGACCTGAGTATTGAAAAAAATATCATCCGACATCATCATCATATCTGCCGACATTTTTAAAAACCAAAAAAATAGAGAAACTCAAACAGATAAACTACCGACGATATAAATAAAAACTGTCATGAATAATGTGGATAAGTATGTGTTGGTGCGACATTAATCACTATATATTAGTCTGCGGTCGCGACCAGACACCATACAATTTGGAAGGATAAAGTACTGCTATTATATTAATTTTGTCTCATACAAACTTTATATGTAGCGTAGATAACGTGATATGTAGGTATTTTTTGTCTTCCACTGTCTGATCAAAGACAAAAAAAAAAAAAACAAGTAAAAAAAATGATAATAAAAATGTATTTATAATAAAATAATCTTAAAACGTATCACAAAAAAAGTTTCAGTATTTATAAAATGACCTTGCTTTGGTGGTCACGGAATATTCCTCTATAAGGTTAAAATTAAGCTAGGTATTCAAAACGACATGATAACGAGGCTAACGGTACTTACAAAATTAATGCTTGCTAAAAATATTTGTCCATTTCAGTATAGCGTTCATAAGCGAAATTGCCTTTTTTGCATTTTAGTGAAAACACGACAGAGTGTAAAAAAAAAAAACAAACATATCAGGATACTTTGAACGTTCACTGACCTGTTTATCCGTGTGACGTCATTCTCCGTGACAGCCACGCGTGTCACGCTGCGAGCGCCGACGCTTTATTACTACATGTTAGTTGTTGAAGCGAATTTTCAACGCCCTGTTAATCAACCTGTGTGTTTGTTTAACTTAAATTGCTGTTTATCTTGAAGAACTATTACACGAATTGTAGGCAATGTTAATGATTCACACGAAATCGTAGTCGTGTAAAGTTAACGTCTTTGTGAGTTTGTGGTGCAGATAGCTTTCGTCTTTCTTCCGTGCACCTTTTGTTGACGTTTTATAAGTGCCCATGTAGGCCTATGTAAAATAAAATATTTTGATTTTGATTTTGATTTTCCAAAAACTGCAATATTTCGTGGAAGCAATACGAATGAAGAAGAAGATTGCTTTTTTACTTTTCTCGAAGCAAAAGAAGTAGGAGAGGTTCACCTCGTTTCTAATATGAAATACAAAAACGGACATGTCACGAGCATTAATTTTTTTTACATTTGCAATAGTACTGGCAATACAATAACAATTCAATGATAATTTGTTATCGATTCAAAAGCGATGATATTTTCATTATGATGGTTTCAATTTGTAGTAAATACAGCGTCATAATATCAGTGTAATTCCAGTGTTCGTAACAATCATGCAATTCACGCTCCTAGCATTGACAGTTTATTACAAACAGAATCTTTTTGATATACAATTACACGCATTTTTACTTTGATACGTTTGATACTACGAGCTTTTCAATTTTATGTAAACTCTTCTATATCCACGTAGTGTAGGAATCAAAAAGGTTATGCGAAGATGTAATAGAGAAGAAATTTAATAGACTTTTTTGGTCAAAGACCTCATGAGGTAATAAGTAAAGTAACTTGTGACCTACAAATTCATCAAAATGGCCTATTATAATATGGTGGACGGAAATTTAAAACTCGTCAGTCACGTTACTCATTGTGTCACAGTCCTTTTACAATTTAGGTAAAATAAAGGCAAATTACACGTTTTACGTATTAATAAGAAACGTTTTCGAAAATCCTGGGGGGTAAGTAAAAGACGTAATGTTGACCCGCCTGCGTCAAGGGAAAATTATCGTTTATCCTTTGTTTGAAGGATTATATTGGATGAAACTATACTCAATACACAATGAATTATTAAAACGTTTTTTGCAGAACATTTACATAATTTACCAGTTTTATGTTGTCAAGCAACTCCATTAAGTAGAAAGTTGGTGACTTATCAGAAAAAGTCAAATTGCATGTCTTTGCATTCATAATTTTTCATGTCATGTCGTCAACACACTGTCACTCGGGCGTCACGCTTCTTGCGTGACAATGCTATATTAGTGAAGCAGAAGATAAAAGTCAACCCAACATATTTAAATAAATTAATTCATACAAGGAAACGTTTTCATAACATTTAACGCTTGTCACGCTGACAGCAAAATCCTTTTTTATGAGAAAAAAATCATGTGTAATTGTAATTTTTTCATTGGTTTAAAATTTTGACCAGTCGTTAACGAATAGTTAAATGGAATATATACTACTACTACCTATCTACACTAGAAAGAATAATTTCTACTTGAATACAGCGTCAATCATTATTACACACACCCGGTGGCCCCCGGCCGCCGTAGACGCGGGCCTGTAGACGGTGAGTAATGGGCTAGCTCACCGTCCGTCCATCTCATGACGACAGGCCGTGTTGACGGCGCGTTCGTGTTCCACGCGCGCCTCAAGGAGAAGTCACCAATCGGAAGGGGTCCGAGAGGGCTGATGCCTGCCAGGCCTGCGGGACTGTTCGAATGAGATACCGTGGCCCTGGGACACAAAGGGCTAAGAAAGAACATGGATGGGTTTTAGTCAGTACAAGTCTGACACTCCCTTCCGCTCCGCCCAGAGCGGGAGGAGTCATTTGATAATATCACATCCGAAAAAAAAAAGTTAGCCAGTAGTAGTAGTAGTATATTTTCCATTTAACTATTCGTTAACGACCGGAGACAATTTTGAACCAATTAAAAGATAAAGAGAGAAAGATATATAAAGGATATAAAACACCTCTTAACAAAGCCGAAAGGCTCTGGTTCTCCCTGTTATTGCGATCATTTTTTTGTTATACACACGAAGGTTCCCAGGTACACCATACCTGGGAACCTTCTAGTTACGGAGATATTAGGGGTCAAAATTCCAACTTTTTGACAAGTATTTTTTTAAATACAAGTTTTAATGTAAGATTCTTACTTTAAACACCTCCACGAACCCCGTACTATTCAATCCGTCCATCAGCACAATGTTTTGAGTGCGTTACATTGAGTTCTACCACAAAACATGATTTTACACCCCCCAAAAAAAAGTCGTTTCCCAGCAATAATTTTCGCGTAAAGTTACTTAGTTTCATGTACAGAATGCTTGGTTGACGGCTTCGTGATGAGGTGATTTACACGGTGTATATGTATTTTCTTTATTAACCTGAAGTCATTCCATCGCATTCTTTATCTCCTTTTTTGAACAATCCTTAAGAAAGATGACTCCACAAACAAATAGCAACTGCAAATAATCCTACTTTACTCAATATTTGCTTTTGTATACCAATTTGTCACGGAATTCATCACGCCTTTTCCGTTGCCCGACGACTGGGGCAATTTACTTCAATTAGGTTCAGGTTCTGCCCATCTCCGATTACTTTTAACTGCAAAATTTGCCAGCAAAACTCCACAGACATCATGGGTAAAGATATCATACACGACAAAAAAAAAAAAAATTAGATTACATGGTATTTTTTAAAACTAACTAAACGAGACTAGCGAAGGCGCTAGTCTAGTTACTTAGTTGAAGTATGAGTTGAATCATGTTAAGAAATCAGTACTCATCAAGTCTGCAGTTTAATCAACTAATTTACTTGACGCTGTAAACTTACAAAAAAAAAATGCAATCCTAATTTCAACATAATTGATTTATCGTCGACTCAGTGATAAATGACGCATTGCTTTCAGCCTCCAAACTTTTCACTTTGTTTTTTAGATCACAAGCTGACAATATGATTGTCTAGACCGTTAAAAAGATGGCCCAGTTCCATAATGTTTGAAACAGTATCGAAGATAAGAACATCTCTCATAATATTTTAGGGTTATTTTTCGTTTTAATTGGCCAAAAAAAGCTTAACGCTTTCGCAGGAAATCATGACATTTAAGTATCGTAAGTATGTTTTTGTCATTCGTTTTGGACATTACCTATGAAATGTGTAAATTCTCGCCAACTAAAATAATAAAGAATAGCCATGTTGACAAATAATGTCAAACACAAACGTGTTTGCCCAGCAAAGTATAGCTCCAGGCTGACCAATATGTTGAATAATGTTAGTTACACACTGTCAGTTTCATGTACATAATAATTGTACACGTGTACTACCAAGTACAAATACATAAATAATAATTGTACCCTGAAGCGACATCAGCGTGAGATATGCTAGTGGAACATGAAACCAGTCATAACCATAACAAATAGGGACTAAATTACTCCTATTATTGTAGATCTGGGGCGTAGTAAAATGTCAGCCAGAAATTAAATGACTTATAAGTAAATACTCATACAATTTTTCGTACATAAAGACGATGTTCTCTTGAAAGCTGACCTATTCTACATTAGTGTTCTAGTTGAATAAAATATTCAAGTGGGTAAATTCAACACTCTTTTGTTTGCTGAAGTTTCGTTTAGAAATCATTTTCACTTGATACTTTTTTTTCTAATTTAACTAATCATGCTATGTTTTTATATCAGTATGTGTAGCGCCATCTCTTTCCCACACTGGTAAAGGAGTAAAACATAAATGTTTTAAGACTTCATCGTAGGCCAGCAGATCATCGCATGCCTAGCCTTTTCCCAATCACGTTGGATTAAACTTCCCTTCTAACCGCATGCAGCTAAATACAAGTACCTACCTTGCATGGAGTGACTGCTAGATAGCTGACCTCCACAACCCAGTTACAAAGTAATAGGATCCCTCTTAGTAAAGATAGTCTTACAAAGAGCAATCCTATTACTATGTCAGATATTCTGGCTTTCAAATTACCTATATCATCAATTTTTTTTTTCCAATATCGTGGGTGCGTTTACAAACATTTCAAGTCACATACACAAACAGCCAGACCCGAAGCAACTATCTGTAGGCCATACAAATAATTGCTGCGTGCGGGGATCGTACCCGCGACACGCAGTGCAGCAGTCGATTGCTCAACCACTGAGCCAAACGTGCCGTCAAATTTACAAGACGATTTGTGTTTCAATATATGATATCGTCACAACATAACATCGCGCCTGGAAACCCGAATGGTTAGACAAAAGTGTACCAAAAGAACCTAAAAGTACACCCACATTTCGCCAGATAAGTTTAAGTCCCACGAAAATGGAGGCAATCCTATTGCCATCAAAATAAATTAAAACTGATATCGTTATTTCATTACCTTGTAGCAATGTCTGCACATCAGAAACAGTAGTTTAGCATAACGCCAGCATATCCCCGTCTAATACTATAATTATGAAACTTATGCAAGGTATTGTTTCGTGAATATCCAGCTCTAAGCTGGCGAACAGTCGGTCTAGGCATTAAGCAAATCCACTGAGGGTCTGCCTAATCTCCATTCAGACAATAGAAGTGCTGGAACATTCAAGTTATAACTTCTTTGTTAATCTGCCACTAACTTGTGTATAAATAGATCCCGGTTTGCGGGTAACTCAGACCTCTGACTGTTCATAGTCGCCTTGGTGAACATAATTTAGTTTACTCAATCTGGCGGTTTCGTGAACAGTTTATTCGCACACTAAATCTGTTCAAAGTTTTGCTGAATTTTGTTTAATCTCATTTGTTGTATTACTAGCCTTTTGGTTTAGAGTTTTAAAACACTAGGATTACAAAAATTTGACCACGCCTGTAACCTCTAAACGGTTAGGCACAGGTGTGTAATACTTAGTACATTTTGCCAGTAAGTTTTAAGTCCAATGTAATAATAGGGGGCGAGTCTCTTACTTTTTTTTTTATAAGCCATTTCGCAGTTCAACCTATGAGGTTGTCGTCTGCTTAACCAGAATATCCTGTGGGCTCCCACAGGATATTCCGGTTAAGCAGACGACAACTTGAGTGTAAGGCCTCCAGCCAGATCGAGCGGGCACAAATTAAGGCTCCGTCGCTGTTACTGAGAAATTCTTAATGTCAAAACCCAATAAAACTTTGCCCGACCCGGGAATCGAACCCATGACTTCATGCTCATCAGTCGCACCTGCAACCACGAGAAAAACGAGGCCACACAAAAAAAAGCTTGCTACGCTATCTCATTTTATTTTAAGAGCATACAATGTACTGTCTGTAATATAGACTTTTATGAAAGCTCTACCAGTGCCTTACGAATGAAGTTGTTTGGGTACGGTTTCAAACTTAATTATTTTCTCCAAGAAATCTTTTATAAGGCTTTTTTTTACTTTAAATACATCTGTATAAAGATATAATTAATTAGTTTAATCCCCACGTACTTCAAAAGAAAGCCGCCTGTACAATAACAGACGAACCTTTTTATATTCGATCAAACACAGCCCCACTCAATACCACCACTTAATTATTCCTCAATCAACTGACTAACGAGGAAAAAATCCCACCCCATTTTCCTTTCATATCAAAAGAACCCCTGCCCACTATAATTACAACAAAGAAACCCTCAAATGCAGCGCACTGGACAATGTATATCTGGGTATACATTGTATATTTACGTATACATTGTACCCCAGTTATTATTTCGGCGTCAGGCGACTGTGGTCAGCGGTAAATATATCGCGGCGGTACATTCGACCGCATCCGTGCACATGAATATTTCATGAGGCCAGCCCTGATCACCAACGTACCGGTGACAGACTTTGTACTTAATTCGTGGACCGCTCAATCTTATGACGCTGACGTCACTTGCTGTAGCGTTCTTTTGTTTTTATGTTTTTTCTTTATGATGGAATGTGTGCTCCAGTTCTAAAAGGAAATGGACTGTGGAAATGTGTAAAGGGATAATGTTTTCCAGTATTTTCATGTGATTGATGTTAAAATATGACTCTGAGGAAAGGAAGGGAGCAGCGGTGGCCCAGTGGTGGCAGCCCCAACTTACGAGCAGTAAGTCGTAGGTTCAAAAACCAGACAGGCGCATTACTTTGAGTACCTAATATTTCAATACCGCTGCTCTCAGAACGGTGAAGGAAAACATCGTGAGGAAACCGGCATGTCTTAGAACTAAAAATTCGAAGACATGTGGCATCTACCAACCCGCACTGTGGTGGATTAAAGCGCGCTCCTTCTCATAGAGAGGAGGCCTATATCCCAGCAGTGGGAACATTATAGGCTGATGATGATGTTGATGTTAAAATAATAAAGCTCACCAATTATGACTCTGTTTTTATTTAAAAAAAAATGGGGATATCTTTGTCGAAAATTTTCAATCAGTCTCCAGCGAATACTTCTGCTGATTGAGTTCATTATTTATTTTCACGGTAATAACAATTTTCCTGCTGCAATGAGTTTATCCATAATTTCAGATGCAGCTATTTTGAAGTCTTCTGTGTTAATTATTTAAATTTATCAAGCAAGGGAAATAAGTACTGGTATTCAACTGTATCTGCTGGCAGCCGACTCCAAAAAAGATGCTAGGCATGATGAAGCAAGGGACATAAATAGTTTATGTACTTTGGCTTAATTACTTTCATTCACTGGTAGGCAGGTACACTGTTTTGTGGAAGTACTGGTCAGACATCAAAGCATAAATCAAACTCTGTTTCAAAGTTCAAATGGAATAGGAACTTTGAAACACACTGTTACTGTTATTATTAATTTAGCTACGATATTTTCTGTTATAATTTCAAACTAATCAATGCGGCATATAGCTTACTCGCTAGGGAGACCATACAGCTGCGTATTATGGGGACGAATCTCATTTCACAGCCCTCGCGGGGCTAGCAACGCGAACATTGCCCTCCCCCGAAGCGAAACATTGCAATGCAGCCAGACTTATTACCATAGTTTTTTTGTGCTTTTATCAAAATAACGTGTGAATACTAAATATAAGTGGTTTGGGAAATAAGAAAAAATAAGGGAAAGTTGAGCACTTCTTTATGTATTGTAGTTTAATACTGTAGAAGTTTCAAATAGAACCTATTAGTACTAAGTGCTTTTTAAAAGTTCCATTAGTTTTATTTCTTTACCTTGATTCCCTAGTGAGCTGATTTTACAGTGACATAAAGAACTAAGTATAAAATACGTTGCTATTTGTATAAAAGTTAAGCTCATGATTAGTACACTAGTTTTGAAAGATACAATAATTTATTGAATTGTTATTTTAATCTGACTGCGAGTGAACCGGAAAGCAATTTTTCAACTGTTTTTTAAGGTTCCGTACCTCGAAAGGAAAAAACGGAAGCCTTATAGGATCACTTTGTTGTCCGTTCGTCCGTCTGTCTGTCTGTCAATACCCTTTTTCTCAGGAGCGCGTAGAGGTATCAAGACTATTTTCTCTTGGAGCTGTGAAAAAATCAAACTTCTAAACCAACACAATCAAACTAGCAAGGGAATCAAAACCTACAGGGTACTTCCCGTGAACTCAGAATCTTGAATTTTTTTACGAAGCAACGCCTTATTGCACAGATAAAGGAAAAAATGCGAAAACCGTTAATTTTTAGTTACATCATATTTTTAATATTCTTTTTTACCACCAAGGTTTGTACGGAACCCGCGGTGCGCGAGTCAGACTCGCACTTGGCCGGTTTTTTTCATTATAATTGCCAAGTGAATTAATTAATCTTTGTGAGATTAATTAATTCACTTGGCAATTATATGTCTTTTCAGATTCAGTGGGCAATGAAAACGACATTCCTTCACCAAAAATAGTAACTCAAAACTAATCAATGTTGCAAATGTAGACAGCCACTAGGGAGTCTATACATCTGCCGGGTTCACGGACGAATCTCGTTTGGAACCCCCCCGGGGACACGACGCGGCGACGAGCAACGTGCCGCGAATACAGCCACTAGCCCGTGAAACATTGCTATAATGCATCCGTATTGTACAGGGAAGCTCTGATATTGATATGAAAACTTTTATGCTGATTTGAAGGAGAATAAGCGGCTTATTGCGGTTCTGTTGCCGAGATGGTATTATAGTGAGTTTCTTTGGAATCAGACTTGAAAGGAAATGATAGCTTCAGGAATTTTGATGCAGTCAGCAGAATGCGTGGATTCCCAATCTTTTGTTTGGGAACATACTTATCGTTACTCTATCCACACGTTAAATGATTTAAAAGAGTAACGTTTGAGTTTTCCATTATTCTCCATACTCTCCTCTAACTTGACAGCATGGTTGGCGCAGTGGCTGAGTGATCGGCTGCTGCGCTGCGGGTCGCGGGTTCGATCCCCGCACGGGACAAATATTTGTATGTCCTACAGGTAGTTGTTCCGGGTACGGCTGTTTGTGTATGTTAGTTTAAATGTTTGTAAACGCGCCCACGATACAGGAGAAATTCCTAGTGCATGGCCACGTATTAAAAAAAAAACTCTTCTCTAACTCTTATCATCATTATTAAACTACCATCGCGAATGGTCAATATAGTTTTATGTACAAAAGTGCTAAGTGCTAGTGCTAGTTAAGGTGTCTGAACTTTAACATTACCAGGTATATATATCAGTCGAAAGATCTATTTGATAGAAAATTACTAGGTACTTTCTATCCCAGAGGAATAAAAAATCTACACGCGAATCGCAGGCGCCAGCTGCGGAGCACATACTAGTATCCAATAAATGTCAGTTATCTAGTAGACTTTACAGAACATAGCCATGTTTAAGTGACTAGTTCATGCCCTGGCGACAGATGGTATTATTCATTTCATTTCAATTTAGTTTATGTCAAATAGTAAGTAATATAAATGTCTACAGAAATGTATATGTTATTTTATTGAGTCCTATATGTTGATACATGTTGTATATTGAGATTCAGAAACAAAAAGAACACGATAGTACCTAAGTAAAGATGTACCGCGTTCTCTAAAGATATCTTGTTCACATTTGCTTTTCAGAACCTTTGCCAATTCATTCTCAACAAAATCCTTTTTGCAGTAATATTCTCAGACTACAAAGCTTTGTACATAGAGGAACAAAGAGGTGAAATATCAAGAACCCGATTCGATGTTTCAGCGACTGAATATCTGACGGTATCTTGAAGAAAGTGGGGTTATTTTACACAAGCTCTGAACACACTCTGTGAAATGCATTGTCTTAAATAGACAGGTAAGCAACCTTATCTTTTATACTCGGGAACTTGATATCATCTCATTTTTTCCGCAGAGTGGCTTTCGGTAAACAATAGAACATCCCTACGGATCACCCCCATTCAAAAGAGCGATCTTTAACGATTCACCCCATGGTTTACGAAAATGAAAATTAGACTTTAGAAAAAAAACTTGGTGGCTATTAAAGGACGCTGCTTTTTTTTGTTTTTCATATCTGTATAAAGTACTTTTATGATTTTGACCGGTAGGTAAGTACGAGTATGGATTATGTGAGTATATACTCGTATGTGTTTATCTTTTACCTCATAAGGTATTATTGGAAGCATCTTGATTGTCCGCTGGTTATTGGCATTTGTGACCTCACATTTAATAAATCGAAATTTTTCTTTTTTTTTTTTGTTTTTGCATTTTTATTAGTATTTATTTTTCTAAAATAGACTAAGTTACTCCTTATTACATCAGCTATCTGCCAGTGAAAGTCCCGTCAAAATTGGTGCAGCCGTTCCAGAGATTATCCGAAACAAACAGACAGACAGACTGACAGACAAAAATTGTAAAAATTGTTATTTTGGTATATGTACCGTATATACATTATACATTCATATTATGTATGTAGTAAAAAGCAGTTATTTTAATATTACACACAGACACTTAAGTTTTATTTATTTGTGTATAGATGTATACATAGATAAAAATTGAATTCATATCGATTCCAGCGCTAATGTAACCGCTCACCAGACATGGAATTGTAGAATTATGATCAGTTAAAACTGAATCATTATTGCGTTCTGTTACCGCAACGTCATTGAGAGTATTTAACTGTGTAGATGGTATTTACTGATACTTGTAAATATGTGTGCAGTATGACCACATTGTTTATAGTCTGTAAATGGCTGGTGTAAATAATGTGAAACCTACTTTGCTGCAATATGTGTATTGAATGTGTTTAATTTTAGAGAGCAGCGGTGGCCCAGTGGTGGCAGCCTCGATTTACGAGCAGTAAGCCGTGGGTTCGAACCCAGGTAGGCGCAATACTTTGTGTAATTTATTTAATCACCGTTGCTCTCAAAAAAGAATGAAGAAAAACATCGTGAGGAAACTAGCATGTCCTAGAACTAAAAAATCGTAGACATGTGACATCTACCAACCCGCACTGGGCCCACGTGGTGGATTACATCTCACTCCCTTTCATAGAGAGGAGGCCCGTGTCACAGCAGTGGGAACATTATAGGCTGGTGATGATGTGTTTAATTTTAATTGGCCCGCGTCGGAACGTGACATATTTTCAGGCAGGTCAAACCAGATGGAGGATTGATCTGTAAAGAATAGCGGATAGTCATATGAGATTTGGACAGACCAGGGACGCATACAAAAAAATGAGGTGGCCTCTACTCAGCTGAACGAAGAAGGAGGTTGCGAACTTTGTGTCAATAGGGGATCGGACTGGGTAAAGAAAACGACATTCTATTTTGTCCGTCAGACAGGTAATACAAAAATATTAGACACGTATTTTTTGTTTTATCAAAATATCAAAAAATTACTTAGTTAGAACTCATTAAAGTTGGAGAGTGGGGCTTACTACGTCACAAGTAGGTATAAAACTTACCTACATGTGACGTCATGCTCCATTTCAACTCAATATATCTCCGTAATTTTATGACCACGTGAAAAAGAAAAAATACGTGTCCAATACTTTTCAATAAACTACCCGACGGACAAAGAAAAAAAAAATAGGATTATCCCCTATTATCAACTGCGTTCGTTGTATATTGCTAAACTGCTTTCACGGCTGTTAATAGGGCGTTTTCTCATGAAAATACGTGTTCATATGCCCTTGCCTTTATACTTCACAATAAGGTGTTTTTGGTCTCGTTATTTGTGTATATTTCAAAACCATCCCCAATACTTCAGAAATTCTGGTTTCAAATGTTCGTTGAATCAAAAGAAAGTAGTTTCACAGCAATGTGGACTGAAAAGCCATTAAAAGAAAGCTCAAATTATCGAAGTGTAGATAGTGATCTTGAAAACCAATCTGTTTTAGCTTTATGTGATTTTAACGACTTTTATGTACCTAGTAAGTTCGGAGTCACGACTGTTTTTGTTGTTAAACTTTGATCCGTCATGTTTAATCAAAAAATGTTTGAGAAGATTATTACAGTGTATTACGACTTAATCTGTTTTTAGTGGGTTCATTGAATTATACATTTTAAGAAGTATGTTGTATAGTGTTTGTGGCATACAAAGCCATACTTCTGATTAGGCCCCATTCCTTTACCTGCACTTTGGACGTGGTATATAAGGTGTCATGCACGAAAAATTAAACCACTTTTGTTCTACGAGTTCCAGAAATTCGAAAAAAAAAAAAAAAAAAACAACTGACGCAATCAGCTGATCGACATAACTACGGTAAAATTTTAATAATGTTATGAATTTCAAAAAGTCATAGAACAAGAGTGGTTTAGTTTCACGGTCTGAGACATACGAGAGGTCTTGCGTTTAGTTGTTACATCCTGTATTAGTTCTTACTTGTTTTTTGTTTTCGAGGTGTGACATGAGATGACAACCAATAGAGAAGTATGGAAGAAGAAGATATGCTGCGCCGACTGCGCTTATCACAATTTATTTGGTAAACTGGGATAAGGGCAAGACAATGATGATGAGTTCTTACTGGTTTTGTATTACTTTGTTTGTCGGAGAGTGTTTTTATGTTAAACACAAATAAAGGAATTTAATACCTACATTCTTTTCATTAGATCTATTCAAAGTGTTGTTTTGCATTCTCGTCAAATTCAAGGAGGTAACTATGCTAATGATTCTCGTCCCGAATCAATAATAAAATCGGTAAGGTAATTTTTATATTTTTTCTTATTTACGAAAATCGGTAAGTGTGAACCACCCGTATTTTATACGCAGCCCGTCTGATCCTTGCCCTATAACCGAGCTTTAATACATACAAATAATCTCAAATGTTTATTCGATAATTTCTTTTGCTTCTATTCGATAATGGGGTTTATTCTGAAATACTGACAAACTTAAACACCCAAAAAAATCAGCGTTTATTAATAATCAACTAGGTACCGTAATTTTAATTGATTATTTATGTCTTTTGTGATATCCTCTTGAATTTTGACGAGGATGCGAAACAACACCTTATATTACATGTCACACAAAAATGCACAAAACCCTATCCTAAATACAGTACATGCTTATTTATTCACGACCATTACCAGCACATTGTACATACATAGGTTTTCATAACCGTCAATTTATTGCCGATATAAAACTGCCGTTATATTTCCACCGGTGCGGTGATGTTCGGGTTCCCTCGGCCGCTGTCGTCTTCGTTCGGTTATACTCCGCTATACTCGGCACCCCTCGCTTGCTCGTTGCCATGGTTTTGGTTTAACATTGATGGAGGTTCTCGACCAACTGTCACTCGCAATTTATTCCCATGCGATATAGATGTTGGTGTTTATATTGGTTATTGACTTTTTGAGTTAAGGGCCTATTGTATCAGTGATAGAATTGTGTTCAAATGGAGCGTGATTATATTAAAACATCAATGAATAGACTCTTGATTCATTGTTTTTCAAACATAATAATAATACGACACGAACAGTTAGACAGAGGTGCATCTAGTACACTCATATTTCCTTAGTTATGTTTAAATCTTATGTTATAGAGAGACAGCCGATTGCTAATAATCGGACACAGATCCACATTTCATCAGTTATGTAATCGAGGGAGAGCCTATTGCCATCAAACGAATACAAATCATGATTCCGTCAAAATATGATGGAAAAGCCCAATAACAATATGACCAACCTGGGATTGAACCCAGGACCTTATGTTATGCAGAATCACTGGTGAGCCCTAGACCTGACATTAAGAAATATAGTTGATCTAATAATATTAGATGTATATTAGATGGATACTGTGCCTAATAGATCAATTACACTATTCTTCGGTATGAAACTGACATTTATCAAAAACTTGTGGTCATATTTAAGGGTATCGCACAGACCATCAAAATGTACGTGTGCAACTTTCTGTACGGCACAAACATAGCACAGCTTAACCATAAAAAGTTTAATACCTGCTCGTCTCAAATGTGTGACGCAGTTGATTATTTTGTGACGATTACAATGTTGGCCCCATGGAGAAGTTCAGTTTGATAGCCGGTACTGCACCTTTCTGATTCATGCTATCTAATATTCGTTGCCCTAAATCCACATGAATAATCAAACAATAAATGTGATCAAGATAAAATACCATTCACTCACTGACTTACCTCTAATGTCGTTTCAGTATTAAATATTGAAAATAAAAATCAATGAACATGGCTTCCATTTATTACTGTGAAGATATCGATCAGTATAAAGTTTTATGGGGAAAAATGACTGCTTCGAAGGTTAGAGTAATCAATACCAGGCAATCCACCCTTTCAATTAACGCTAACTGCTACTATACGGGTTCTAAGTTCGATGGAATATCGTATAAGATTACCGTGTTTAGGGACCTCCCTTAATTAACCTTAATTATGTATTGGAAAGCTATCAAGCTCATTTACAATGAAATGGTACAGACCGCGTCAGTATGTCTTAACCCCTCAAGTTTAAAAATGTTACATTGCTACAACATTGAATTCGTTTCGAATAATGTAAAGAATACTTTAAAAAAGAACTCAATGTTTCGATCTGGATTCGAACCATCGCTTCACCGAGCTGCGCCTTACGAGTACCGGTTAAACAAATTAGCCAGCGAGATTGAGAGATTGACGAGCCAAACCAAAAAAGTGAAAGGTTTAACAAAAAATGAAAAAAATGTTATTGGGTTTTTTTCTTCAGGAATTTCCCTGTAGCAGCCACGGAGTCTGGATGTGTGCTCGGTTGATGGAAATAGGCTCGCCCTCTATTACATGGGACTTAAAAACATAACTAGTGATGTGGATGTACCATTAGGTACACCTCTGCCTAACCCTTCAGGGATTGCAGGCGTGATGTTATGTATGTATGTATAAATAAAATTACCAGCTTGTTGTTAAAGTACAGGTTTTATTATAAGCTGCAGTTTACAACTCTTAACAACATGCAGTTTCCAAGAAACTTAGTGTTTTCGTTCATATTAATGTTTCATTAAATTTATTTACACTTACATAAAATAAACGCTTACATATTGATTACATTTGCCATTGTTAGTGATAATACACACTTCTTTGAAGTAGGCATCACTTGGTTAAACCGCATTACAACGAGTCGGTTTGGTTACTATTCACAGTTAATGTTTACAAATAATAAGTTATTATCCTAATTTTTACATGATAAAATAGTTTTATAAAAATTTTATACAAGCAGTATTCGTATTTAGTACTACTTCATCTTAACTTAACGATATAAAAGAAATGAAGAATCGAAAACTGTGATTGAGTTCAGATGTTGTCAGCGGAGAAGTCAGTCTTTACCTCGCTAAATTAAGTATAGAGAGTGTAACTAAACTTGACTGTGTGTCAGTGTGTTGAAGCTGCTCTTCAGTGAGTTGATATCGTAGTTGGTGGGCCAGTCCGGTAGATTTGCCAGTGATAGAGATTTGACATTAGAAATCACAAACGATTGATCAACGAATTCCGGTGGATTTGGTGTTCCCTTTGTTTGATTTTGTTCTTCGGGTAATACAAACTCCCTTACCATAGCAACCAGTCTCGTCCAGAAATATTCTTCGTCCCACTTGAGCGTCTTTTGAACATCTCGTTGTGCTTCTAGAAATGCATATATTGAGTTCTCGGGACCAATATCGGCGAAAACGTAAATGGTATTTTCCGCTGTCAACATCTCGCTATGTATTTTCTTGATATCAACTTGACCAAAATGTGCCATTAAATAGTTTGATGAGAACAGAACGATCCTGGCTTGAGGTTGCATAACTTTTATGTAACGTTTAAAATTTGTCATCTTTTTAAATCCATCCGATGTATAGATATCATCGTCCTTTTCTGAAGGAAATAGACTTCTCATACATTCTTCCTTTTCCATGATTGGTAACATCTCTCTATAAACAAACTCTTCGTCGCCACGAGCGAAGTCCATTTTTATTCTGAATGCATTTGGTTTTTGAGGAGCTGAAGAATTGAAAGCATTCATTTTTTTCTTGACTATCGATTTAATTTGCTTCCTATAGATTATGAAGACTATTAAAATAATGGTGTATAGTGATATAACAATGGTCATGAGCGTAATGAGAATTGTGAATCTCATGTAACAGGCTTCTTTGGCCCAAAGAGGACATCGCACATTTTTCAAGTCGACAATCTGGAACAATTAAGAAATCACAAGTTGTTTTTCGTTCTACATATTTTTAAATAAAATTTAAGAGCATGATACTATCTTATATATTAAACTCACCTTAGTTTTTGTATATTCTAGTAAATAATCAATGAACAAATAGTTATCGCATCCACATTTGAGAGGATTTTTAGCAATCCAGACGTTTTTCATGGGTTTTTTCATAATATCTCGATACTTCTTTAAAGCCTTCTCATCAGTCTGGAAAAAAACACATCATTTTAAATTACCCTCCAATGTTTATTTATTAAAACATATATTATGTATTCAGATTACTCAAAGTACTTACCCAAAGGTTTTGAATGTAATTGTGACTAATATCTACATTCTCATGGCCATTGATCCACCAGTCCTCAAAAGCCACATTAAATATATTGTGACTTACATTCAACAGCTTTAAATTATAAGTGTGGGTAAAAGGCGACCTCCTTTTCATCATCCAAGAATTATTTGTGAACTCTTTGTCCTCAAAATCAAGTTTATTGTAAGCCAGAGATATTGACATTCTCTGTTTATTGTTACTGAACAAATAGGACGAAATCGTTCTCAAATTATTGTGCTCCATTTCCAAGTATATTAGGCTAAGTAGAGACGAAAAGGTTTGCCTGTAATAAAAGTAAATTACGTCACATACCCGATAATCGAATGAAAGGATATTGAGCCAACAAATTTTACTTACCCAGAAATTTCCGAAAGAGAGTTATGACATAATTTAAGCCTTTCCAATCTCACTAAAGATGAAAACAATTTAGGCTTTAGCTCGGTTAGGTGGTTGTAACTCAAGTCCAGCTCCAAAAGATTTATTTGGTCATTAAAAATAGCTTCGGGCAGGGTTGTCAGGTCATTGTATGCTAATGATATGTTCGTAATTAGCGGTGAATTGGCGAAAACATCGTACGGCACGGTCTGTAGACCACTTCTCTGAATGTATATTTCCTTCAAGTTTGGCAAATCCCCAAAAAGGTATTTCGGTAGCTCCCTCAGTTTCACGTCGTTGTTCAGTATCACCACTGTTTCAAGTTCCGCATTATTTCTGAACAAATTCTGAGGTAAAGATGAGAATTTGTTGGAGAATAACGTCAGCTTCTTTAATTTCTTCAAGGGCTTAAATATTGACGCAGGAAGTTCATTAAGACCATTAGAACTTAGATCTAACTCCTCGAGCACGTCGACGCCGGTGAAAAGATCTTTAGAAAACCAAGTGACGTTACTCTGCCACAGAGAAAGTTTTCTTAAGAAAGATAAATGGGAAAATAAATTCGAAGAAATATTGGTCATGTGATTGTGACTAATTTCTAAAGTCTCCAGCTTTTCCAATGGCTTGAACAACTCTTCAGAGAGGTTTATAGTATTTGATCTGATGTTGAGCCACGTTAACTTGTTGATGTCCATAAACAAATTGTCTGGAAGATGAGTAATTCCATTTATCGACAAAAGTAACTTTGTCAAGTCTTGTAATCCTGCAAAGTGCTTCCTGTCAAAGTATCCTGACAAGTTCTTCGCATTCTGGAATATCAGTGCCATGGTCTTCGATACTCCCATGCTAGTCATCACATCTTTGAATGAGGACGCTGGCAATGGGCAGTCCTTAAAACTGACAGATTTAAACGAACTCATATTGTTGGCACATTTTGGTAACTTGCTGTAGTCGAGACTCGATGCGTTCTCACATTTAATATTTATGTAGATGTTTGGCAGTAAATTTATTTTTACTGTTCGACCTGAAAAGTTTATTTTACGTTAGTAAAATGCTGTTGAAATATACGACACTAAAACGCGACTTTAAAACCGAACATGAAGTAATCCGCTTACGGTGACGTAATAGCAATAGTGGGATAGGTGGGGGAGAAGTTTGTGCGAAGAAAATTTGAAATCATGCTGTAAAAGTTGCGACTGAGCTTTAAAAGGCATCTGTAAGCGTCAATATTTAAGTGCACTCACCATCGATGTTGCAATTGAGTTCAACGGCGAGCGTGCCACCGCAAACGCAGTTAGGGTCACTCGGACACAGCGTCAGTTGCGCTGCACCAATTATTTGTAGTGTCAGCGCGGCCACCGCTGCATATATTACTTTGCGATACATGGCTAAAACCTCGCTGTCACTAACAACATTTACTTCACCCGCTGTTTCATCATGTACTGTAGTTTTATGGTTTTGTGTATCCTTGACCAGCCCATGTTTTCCTTCTATTGAACCTGTGAACAATGAGAAACTCTAAATGATTGCTGTGATATACAAAGTGATGTAGATACCTGGGTTCCATTTGGTATCGAGTGCGGCAGTGTAATTGATTCTGCTATTCATAGTTTAATAGCATGGCCAACAAAAAGCGCTGGGAGATAAATTGCCGGGCGGCAAATATAATGGAACTGTCTATACGATACCCAGTTATCTCGGTACACCGCATCCGGGTATTTTTGATTATATAAATAAAACCCATCAAAAGATAATTAAAATGATGGCAATTTTATTCATTGATGTTTAAAATATTAATCATAAAACAATTATAATCATTGCACGTTAAGCCTGGGAAGCAAAAGCAGTTTCAAACAGTTGAATATAAATAAATTAAATGTGTATATCAAAATCTGCAGTCTGCACATACAATTAATATTAGGTGTGTTTTGCTTCACA
This sequence comes from Cerastis leucographa, assembly GCA_963082945.1. Taxonomy (NCBI): domain Eukaryota; kingdom Metazoa; phylum Arthropoda; class Insecta; order Lepidoptera; family Noctuidae; genus Cerastis; species Cerastis leucographa. Next base: position 9,166,169 of record OY720382.1, read on the forward strand.
AAGAAGGTGATCGTTATCCTTCTTTAATAGCTGAAAGGTAGGTGACCAGTGTATTCGTTTTATTGTTTCCAACTTAACAACATATGTTATAACGATGCTCTTATGAGATATCATTCATTACCATATAAAGTAAATGACGATCCCAAGCAACGGACCAGACCATCTTAGGTTATGTTAAGCCAAGTAAGTGACTTTTAAGCGAGGACGCAGCAACCGTACCACACCGCACTATTAGCCACCGCGACAGCGCCCGGCATCGTCCGACTTCGTCCGATACCACACGACTTCGCACGATACCGCACGAGTCCACCCGACACGCCACCAGACCGTTATCACAATTTCCGCAATAGGATTAGGTTTGTTTTAATGAACCGTTTTTGGTCGGACATGTTTTTTCAACGGATAACATACTGCTTTTTGTTTTTTGTGCGTCCGGTTTTTTTACGGATTTGATCGAAAACACGGTTCGGGAAATTGATAAAATAATGAGTGAGGTTGTGAAAAAATACGAATTATTGATTTTGCTGTACATTCGGCCAGTTCTCTTTTTCTTATGAAGAATAATACGAAATAATTTATTTATTTATTTAAACTTCACGTACATAGGCGGACTTAATGCCACAAGGCATTCTCTACCAGTTAACCTTTGGGTCAAATAGGACAGCATTGTGGTAGAGTACAAAAAAAATATATATAAGAAAAATACCATATAGCTAACATAAACTGATATACATAAATAGGTACATACTAATACATATATATACTGATCAAATAAACTAATATATACAAATAATCTCTAATACAAGAAACCATACAATGAACATTTTTCCGTAAGAATGCAAGTAATTACACTGATGGTCATGGAGGCCGAGGAAATAATGTATTTAACTACTGTCAATCTAAGCAACAAAACACTTTGTTAAACTGTCTATGCTTTGCAATAACTTTAAATGCTAAGCTCCAAGCTATCAGATAATCCAAGTAGACAGTCCAGTTGTTAGACTCCGTCTTGAATTTATCGAGTAGGGAAATGTCTGGCGTGCCGAGACCTTCTTGAAGACAATCGAAATTGGATTCAGGATATATTGTGTCTTATGTCACAGCACTACGGTCTAGATAAGTTAGATATCGATATTTTAGATCGGTATTTTATTTGAAAGAAGAGAAATGTTGGTGTTTTCTTTTTACTTGATGTATGAAACTTTTTACTGCCTAAAATGACAGTGATTGTGATGTTTGCTCTATTTTGTTTAGGTCTAATAATAATCCTCATCATTTTATAAAAATTAGACTCAATACTAACAATACTTTTGTAAAACAAGGCTGCTCTAGTGAAAATTGTGAATAAGACGCACTTAAAATTTTTAGAGGACACCAAAAAACTTCAAGTTTTAAGCTTAATTCATAAGTCGTTCCTACTAATACATTTCCTTATTATCTTTCCGGGTGCTATACCGTTATATACGGAATTCCCTTATTGAATACCTCTTAAATCCTCTTTGGTATACTCTTTTTCATTTGAGTGTTACATGATCTGGCATAGTAGGCCGTGTACTTATATTTTATCCATGGTCACAAAGTAAAATAGGTATTATTTAATTATGTTTCTGACGTTATCATTATCTGCTTAGTCTTTTTCCAAACTATCTTGGGGTCTGCTTCCAGTCTAAACGGATGCAGCTGAGTACCAGTATTTTACATGAAGCGACTGCCTATCTGACCTCCACAACCCAGTAACTGGGTAATACGATTCCCCTTAGTAAGACTGGATGTCAGAGTTTTTGGCTTCTGACTACTCGTAACGACTGCCAAAGATCTACAAATGACAGTCGAGACCAACGGCTTAACGTGCTTTCCGAGGCACGGAGGAAACTCGGTATCTAATTATGGTCAACCATCCACGGACCAACCTCGGCAAGCACGGCTTAACCTTAAAGATCGACCCGGGCGGCTGTTATTATTTAGCCACGAGCTCCTCCTCGATGTTTCTGACGTTATATTGCCTCAAAAAAGGATTCATCCGAAACACCACTCAAAATTATTTGAAATTCCTGTTTCGGCCGGATCGGACGAACGTCGACGGCCGAAACACCTACTAAGCCGATGATCTGTCATGAGGTAGGTGGGTTTTCCTATACTAAATGAATTCACATATTATGCGAAGATTTTTTCCTCTTTAAACCACAAAATACGCATAGCGACCTCACATCTCGGATTGAAATTTTATATGCTTCACAAATTAGGTTTGTTAACCCTGCGCCTACGGGCGTAAGCCAATTTTGCTAAAGTTACAACTAAAGTAGAATTATGAAAAGCTTAGTATTATATCTCTTTATGTTAAAAGAAGAATAAAGAGTAACTTTGTAAATAAAGGAAAGGAAAAACAAGATAAAAAAATATGAAATTATTTTGGGTTTATATACAGACGGTAATTTAGGATATACCCGAACTTGTTTATCGAGGTAAACAATTGATAGAAAAAGGTAAATCGAATTTGCTAGGCGACGGTTAATATCCAAGTTCCTTTTGATAGTTTCTCCTGGGATTGAAAACATGGAAGAGGTGAAAATTTAATTTGCATAAACAAGGTTGGTTGCGACCCTTGTAGAATGTTGATCACTTGTTTTGCATGCTTTTGAACTAGTATCGCAAATAAAACTTGTTTTATAACTGGTCTCAAAAGTTGCGAGTCTAATAAATAGCAGAATGATGCTGCGTTTAGCATAACTAATTTTGTTTTTGTGTAGACCTTATCATAAGTATCATTAAAAAATATATTTAGTTTTTGTCACTAAAATTTAGGCCTATGGTCATCGTCAATCAATCGACATACTGCAATAGTAACTTACGTACGTATAGTTATGAATTGATTTCAATGACCTTTAGTTCTACTAAAATAATTTTAATGACGGCGTTTAGGAACTGCCCTAAACGCCGTCATCATGATCACTGGTTCATCATGAATCAGTTCATGATGAACGTTTTCAACGTAGCAGCGCACTTTCAGCGCTGCAAAAACAAACTGCAAAAAATTACCAGTTTTGAACCCGTTATGTTTGAAAGTTGGTGTAGGTACAATAAAGTTTTATTCTATTCTATTCTACAAATAATAACACGTCCCATAACAAAGGAGTTTAACCTCAACCAAACATAACGAAAACCAATAGATACAGTCAGCGCCAAACTTGCATAAAGCCGATTATCATAGCGGCACACGACAGATATGGAACAAATACAAAATACGATGGTACGGGCAGACGCGGCGGCATATGCGGCTGGCGTTTGAGATAAATGACCACTGCATTACACAACTTTTTCACGGAAAAAGTAACTTACTAAGTGACTAAGTAACGTAACTACAGTTTTTGTTGTGTTGTTAGTCATTTTTTTCTCCTTTATTTATAGTTTGTTTTTTTTTTTTTTTGTAATGTGTCTTGGCTTTGAGTCGTAATATTGTGTTAAAAACCGTAAAGAGCGGTTTTTTGCACACATTTTGGTTTGCAAAGCGTCTGCTTCTAGGAATCCTTGGAGACTGATTTCTTTGAAAATTAATACAGCTGGTCAGAATGAAACAATTCCGTTGAACACTCAACGTAAAATAACGATTTTCAGCAACATTCTATTGATAGATTTTGAAACACAAACTTTTCTACTCATTCCAGTTTCAGCGTTCACTCACATTCGTTAGGCAACTTTTCGTATCGATCAGAGTTGTATTTTTACAAACACACGCTCTGTCAATCGGTCGTCGTACCAATTTGACTTTTACGGCCCCTGTATTTTGTAGCTATATGGGCGGATTTCGAAGTTCAACTGCCGTTATAGGTAGCACTTAAACTTCTTTGAGTAGGCTTACGAGAATGATACTTATGATGGATCATAATTATGGATTCATAATTTTGTTCCAGCAAACTTTGGCTCCGTATCGAAACGTCCTATTAGCAAAACGATACTTTAGCAAAATGTCGTATGAGCACATGGTTCTACAAACAAAGGAATTGGAATTGTAGTTATACCATACTTGAGTACATGTAAGTTTTTTTAAAGGATTAAATATGTTTATAATCGGTTCGAAACAATAAACTAAATCAAATAAAAATAGGGTTTGGCGGATATCATATCTTCGAATGTTTGGTTCTGAGGAAAGACAATGATTTCCAATTCTATTTTGATAAAGTGGTGATGAAATAATTTAAGCAAAGTAAAGTGCCTAAGAACCTTGCATTTTCACGGTTTTATGTTACATTCATTTATTTAATTCGAGAGTACCTACTCGTATATGCACACGCTCTCTTCAAAATTTGTATGCGAACGAACACAAATTCTCCTTTATATTGTAAGTACGATACAAGTAGGTACTCAACACAAGCTACGGTGGTTGAAGTTTATAAGGAAGCTCTCAACTTGGAAACCGTCAGGCCCTTAATCAAACTGTTAAGCAAGAGCTCAAGAAGTTAGTTCGAGCTCTTCGCGACTAAACCTCGCAAAACATAATTGTTAGCACTATCTGTATAGTGTGCGCTGTTTAAATTAAACTATAGGGTACTCGAACGTTTGAGGTAAGTAGTGCAATGGGTACAAGTTTGGTTAACTTTCTTTTGAGTAAAACAATATTCCAGCTTGAGAAGAAGCCTTTGTCCTACCCCCGGGATAATAAAAGGCTGATTTATTTAATCAAAAATATCCTCGGCTTTGTCTCTTGCTACTAGTATTACGGTTTTCTTCCATTCTCCCCTGACAACCACAGTCATGCCACCATTTACTCCATTATTAATAATTCAGTTTTCAGTAGGTGCTAATCGTTGGCATAATTGCTTGTGTGTTTTAAATTCGTTAAGGAAATATACTGCCGAAAAGTCATTCAGTTTTTAAATAAAAGTAGGGGTCGGCGGATGTCATATCTTCGAATATTTGGTTCAGAGAAAAGTCAATGATTTCAATTTCTATTTTGAGAGCAGTGGTGATGAAATAATTGAAGCAAAGTAAAGTGCCTAAAAACCTTGCCTTTTCACGGTTTTATGTAACATTCATTTATTTAATTCGAGAGTACAATATTATTATGGGTATTCATTTTGTATTGATCAAATAATGCAAATATGCCAAGTGCGTGATATGAGCAAGACCACAAAACAGTAGTAGTGATTCCATAACGTGAGTAAAACTGCATTTGACAGTCTTATGTGTGTGTGGTAGTTATAGAACCTATCTTATGAGATACGGTTTCAAAGAAAGCTTTTTCGAGTCAAGTCTGACGAAGACAGATAGTTGGCCACATCTGTTGGTAATATACATAGCCTGCAGATAGTAAGACCATCGGATAGTGACGTCAACCGCTATTGCTTGAATCGAGTTTCCTATCTCCAAGTTAGCAATTCTTGGAAGCATAGTCTAAATTCAGTTGAGCGTTAGCTGGCCAAGACTGTTTACTATATACAATACATGTGAACATTCACTAGAGAAATACCTAGATCAGTTGAGATACGATGTTGGCTGATGCAAGTGAGATAAGACTTACGAATGGTTAGAGGAATAAATTAAAATAGCTGACGTTTCTAGGAAACGTCTTTGTAATCTATGTTAATGTTGTGTCTCCTTGCACTTAACCCCAATAGGGGATCGGACTGGGTCAAGAAAACGACATTCTATTTTGTCTGTCAGACAGGTAATACAAAAATATTAGATACGTATTTTTTGTTTTATCAAAATATCGAAAAATTACTTAGTTAGAACTCATTAAAGTTGGAGAGTGGGGGCTTACTACGTCACAAGTAGGTATAAAACTTACCTACATGTGACGTCATGCGCCATTTCAACTCAATATATCTCCGTAATTTTATGACCATGTGAAAAAAGAAAAAATACGTGTCCAATACTTTTCAATAAACTACCCGACGGACAAAGAAAAAAAATAGGATTATCCCCTATTGGAGCTTGGATTTGTATGTCTATATGTGTAGAGTCCAATGCAAGATGCAAGAGGATTTTGTACAAGAGGCATATTATTACACTTTTATCTCACATGAACTCTAACCCATTTATTTGCCGAAAACAAAGCAACATTTTAGTTGGTAAATATTTATGAAATGTTTCATCGTATATCAATCCTAAGCATTATTAGAAAGCAACGATTGGTAAGTACATACAACGATCTGAATTTCCTAAAACCCGTCTTTAGGGCCATCTATCAAATAATATACCTATTATTAGGCCACGGTCTAATGCACTCACATCATTTTTACGCCCACATAATTTTATACCTTCTCAATTCCCCCATCGATTACTAAAAGCAACTTTATTCAGGAGATATAAAGTGTGATTTCGTATGATGAACTTTCTGAAAATAAACTCCAGGTATCAGGTGCGGTGAGGTCGTAAGCTCAACGGATTTAAGGCTTCGCATTCCAGGTGTTACGTTACTGAGGTACACTCTCACAATTAGACGGGTTCAGCAAATTGATGTTGTTTATGAGACAGTGGGTAGCATTGGGTAACACTGGCTGTTATGGGGTAATACAGGGTAACGTTGTTGCGTTCGTATAATAAGGTTTTTAGCAGTCAGTTGAAATTGGAGTGTTGGTGAGTGATGTTTTCATCTCGTTAGCGAAAATTGGCTTGAGGTGGTAATCTCTGTTTTTTTTTTTGGATTTTTCGGTAATGTACCAAAAAAGTTGGAAAGTGATAGGGCTCAAAATGGAAGATGTTTATTTTTAATCGTTCGTACTCGTACTCCGTAAATGGCCAATAAATATCTGTTACCTACAAAACATAATTGTTTTCTTTTATAATAATAATTATGATCTACATAATAAATTATTTATCAAATTAATAACTTCTCTTGTATGGCAAAACAATAAAAAGTTAGCAAGAAAGTATCAAGACATTGAAATTCCAATTAATACCTCTAATTAGTTAAGTACAAGAATTATGCTTAATAGCTACGAAAAGTAACTTATTTCAAAGTAACGTGATAATTACTTAATTAGTCCAACTTCAACGAACTCTGCTAACGTGTATCTATATTTTGTTAGCATTATTAGGGTTCCGTACCCAAAGAGTGTCGAAGGGGCACTATTACTTCCCCTCTTTGAGGAGTGGCTAGAGAGGCGGCACGGCGCCCTCACCTTCCGCCTGACGCAGGTCCTCACCGGACACGGTTGTTTCGGGAGGTTCCTGCACCGAATCGGGCGGGAGGAAACGCCCGGGTGTTACCATTGCGAGGATCGCACCGCCGTGTCCTCGTAGCGGCGATTGGCGGCGGCGACCTCTCGCGTCCGGCCCTGGTTCAATCCATGGTCCGGAGCGAGAGGGAATGGGATGCCGTCGCCTCCTTCTGCGAAGCAGTCATGCTAGCGAAGGAGGTGGCGGAACGTGAGAGGGAGAGAACCTCACGTCCCAGCCGCCGCGGGAGACGCCCCGGGCATCGGGGGGCAACCAGTGGCCCCCGGCCACCGTAGGCGCGAGCCTGTGGACGGTGAGTAATGGGCTAGCTCACCGTCCGTCCGTCTCATGACGACAGGCCGTGTCGACGGCGCGTACGTGTTCCACGCGCGCCTCAAGGAGATGTCAGCAAACCAGAAGGGGTCCGAAAGGGCCGATGCCTGCCAGGGCTGCGGGTTGTTCGAAAGAGATACCGCGGCCCCGGAACACAAAGGGCGAAGAAGGAACATGGGTGGGTTTTAGTCAGTACAAGTCTGACACTCCCTCCCGCTCCGCCCAGAGCGGGAGAAGTCATATGATGATTTCCCATCCGGAAAAAAAAAAAAAAAAAAAAAAAAAAAAAAAAGGGGCACTATTACTAAGTCTACACCACTGAAGGGGCTGTATCTATAAAACTGTCGCCAACAGCTGTCGAGGTGAAATGACCACATAGACGGGTAACTATGGCCTCATAATTTGCCTAGCATTTTCCCAAGTATGTTGGGTTCGGCTTTCATTGTATCTGGATGTAGCTGAATACCAGTATTTTACATTGAGCAACTGTCAATAAGAGAGCAGCGGTGGCCCAGTGGTGGCAGCCCCGACTTACGAGCAGTAAGCCGTGGTTCGAACCAAGGCATTACTTTGTGTAATTTATTTCATCGCCGCTGCTCTCAAGAATGGTGAAGGAAAACATTGTGATGAGGAAACCGGCATGTCCTAGAACTAAAAATTCGAAGATATGTGACATCTACCAACCCGCACTCGGCCCGCGTGGTAGATTACAGCCCGCTGTGTCCCAGCAGTGGGAACATTATAGGCTGATGATCATGATGATGAACTGCCAATCTGACGTCCACAACCTAACTAACCTAACCGTACTAGGGTAATAAAATACAGCTGGTAAGACTGGTTGCCAGACCTTCGAGCCTTTTGTAACAACTGTCAAAGATCTACAATTGGCAGCCGCGATCTACTGCTTTACGTGCTTTCCGAGGCACGGTAACTATATCCTCTGCCATGAAAACGAATAAAAGACGGCAGATCTAACAATTTTCAGTTGTACAGAACCCTTAGTGGGCTTAGTCTTTTTTTTTTCGTCTGGGAATTTCACCACGTGCTTGTCACACTAAGGGGTTTTCATACCCCATTTGCCTTTTGTCCACGTCTGCAATTACGGTAAAAAGAACAATGACTACTCCCCCTTTGCCTTCAGAAGTGTTGGACAACTGTGTTTGTACCTACGCAATTAAAAGAAAGCTTTTGCGCCGCGCTGACTTTTTTCTAGGATTGTTTTACATTTTTACCCTTTCACTGTGAAATTATTGACAGGATTTTTACATCAAAATGTATCGAAGTTAATGCTTTTCATTTCGATTGTGGATCGTCGGTACAATTTAGATATCTGCAAATCGTTCAACAAAATAAAGTTTAAACTCATTTATTCAAATATGGTTTAGGATCATCTTTGTTTGAATTTTAAAACTACATAAATCGGTCTCCTAAAACACTTGCTCTTCACTAATTCTGATTTATTTAGCTGGTAAGAAAATTTAGTGTAAGTCGTAAACGTATTTATAATGTAACTGGCTGACCCGAGCAAATTCACCTGCGTCACAATTTCCCCGTTTTTGAAACATTTTTCAATGACGCTCCATTCCTATTGGTCGTAGATCATATTATACAGTGTGTTACGTAAAGCGTGTGCTACAGCCATCCAACTGAACATGTATCTCCAACAGAAAATATTGTAATAGCGAAAAAATTATCTGCTGCTCCATAACAAATTACAAAACCTATTCGACCCAAATGTATAGGGCAGCCAGTTGATATTTTTTTCGCTATTACAACGTCTGTCCGATGGAAAAACATGTTCAGTTTGATGATCTGTAGCACACCCTAAAGTATGTATATACCCTTTCCGTTACACCCTGTTTAGTCTCCCGCGATTGGCGCGTTTAACCAAACAAAAAAACTCTTCAGCTTTATAATATTATATAGATAGATATTATTAAACTCCTCAGCAACAAATCTAGCTGTAAAGTTCGAATAACTTGATGCTATACGACTGCTATTATATCGATTGTCGACTTTTGTATTGTGTTATATACCTACTACAACAAATAAATAAACTACATTCGAGCACAAAGAACGTGACGACACAAAAAAAACTACATAATAAGACAATATTTCACACCTCTTTGAACATTTCTAATATAATTCTACCCGTATCTTTGTACCTGTCATCGTCACGTGCCTCTGACACGTATTTTGTTATCGTTCGTAGAATTACAAATAACATTTTATTTACCATTGTCGAACGCGGGGTGCTACGAACTTGAAAAAGTATTGTTCGGGTCGGCCCTTTCAATTCGGCAATATTAATTCAACAAGATTTATAACCGATTCATTCGGCTCTCAGCGAAAGCCTAGTAGTGTGACTGAACCCAAGCCCACCTCTGATTTTTCAGATTCGTATGCGCAATGTATAATTAACACTTCAGTGAAGGAAAACATCGTGAGGAAACCATCATGCCTGAGAGATATTTCTCGACAGCCAAGTCAGCGTCCCATGGGCGGCATAAAAAACTCTGACCACTGGTTAGGCACTAAAAACACGATGATTCGGTTCTTGCCAATCTGTTATCTCTTACATATCAGAATTATGTTCGGGTTGGTTAATTCTAGTCATGCATACTGGTTTTTCCCGAAAGTACTCTTATACTACTTAACTAGATATTTGCAATGTCGCTACCCAGCTGTGCCGAATCATTATGTACTCTTATTATAGTATCTGACTACTACAGACACTTTATACTCACACTTATCATCCATATTCATACTTTTATTGGTTTTCCATTGGCATATTATGATTTGTTTCATTTTTATAAATATTTTCTTAGTTTTCTTTGTTGTGACATTGTTTACATCGAACTTGTCAGCTGTCATTTACTTTTATTTTTAATTGTTACCAACCAAACTCTCTATGAAGGTTTCATTTAGATTATATATTACTAAAAATTATTATCATCAATTCGTCAGTTCAATTGTTGTATTTTTAAGATTTGCTGTGTAAAGAAATTCTGAGTTATTTTTATAAAAATATTATGCGCAAGGTTTTTGACCAATTGTTACTGGCTGCTTTGAAGACTGGCAGGTTGCGTCTTACTAGAGCGCAGCAGTTTGGAATCTGAAAAAGAAATTTGAAAAAAAAAAACGGAAGATCAGGATATAAAAGGGATTTCTGACGGATGCCCTGGTTCTAGTCTGGAGTTAAGAGTCGGTTCAGTCTGGAGACGAGAAATCAGTATAGTCTGAAATCAAGAAACAGACAAGAAAACAGCTAAGTTTACAGTTTGGAGTCAAGATCTGTCATATCTTGAGTTTTGAGCACAGCCTGGTGGAGTCAAGGAGCGGTCTTCGTTTGGTGCTGCCGTGGCTGCTGCTAGCTGCTGTGAGGAAGCTGCTCTGCTAACTGACGAGCCTGGCACTCGGGCTCGGTACGTGTCTGCTGGAAGCTGCTCTGCGAGCTGACGAGCCTGGCACTGGGGCGGTACGTGTCTGCTGGTGGGTCCTGCCAAGCCGCCCTGCATCAAGTTCGTCGTGGTCAAGCTCATCTTGATCAAGCCAGCATTCTACAAGTGGATGTTTGTCTTTAGATACTATCACGCTCAGAGATTTGCGGAGACATTCAAATCATTCCCGGTTAACCTGCCCTTCACTTTTTTATTAATTTATTGTATTTTTCATATCATCATTTATTAAATTCATTTTCCCCTAATTACTTTTTTAATGTACAAAACTGTTTACTCCTTTCATCAAGGAATAAGCAAGTTTGTTACATTATATATATATATGTTACTGAAGAAGCCCGTACATTATAAGGGATTTACCGCAGTTCAGGCTTTTAAAGAAACATAAAATTATATACCCCTTAATTTATGTAACAAACAGTTTTGACGCGATGAAAATTTATTTCGTAATTTATCTAAAGCTCGTAGTTTATTTGAAATTCTGAAGATTCAGTACGATAGCTCTACATAATTTTGGATGAATTTAGTTTGAAAACTTTCAAAGTTATCAAAGCTGGGTGAAGTTATTTCTGTAACGTAATTTAGGACTCGGTCGTTGAAAGATCGTGACTAAATGGAACACCGTTTAGTTAAAACCTACAGTTTATTTGCAAGCATAACTTGTATTTTAAGTAAGTAAGTATAAGTATAACAACACAAAACGATAGGAAGCAACCTTTCAAATGCATCTAGACAATTTTTCTTAGAACACCGTGAAAGTTTAACTTTTCACACGTTCGTTCCACAACAAAGTTTCAGGAGGCAAGACTTCTAAAGAATACTCCTAACCTAACCCTCCCACCGTGCACCAATATAAAACATTGTAGCATTACAGAAAGATAACACGGAAAGAAACGTGAAACGCCCCTCTGCAATAAAATCCTACTTACGCGATAACGCAATAAAACTAGAGGCAAGCACATAACGTAATTCTATTACAAACATAAAACTCCCATCAGCATTGTTTACAAAAAAACTGTCGTAATAATTTTATTTTCTGTGACGTCACTATAATACCTGTTGTTCTTTCTGCTGATCACTCTAGTGATAACAATGAGGAACAATGGACCATCCGGACGAGTTTAGGGTTGGTATTCGGGCTTTTATTGTTTCAGGGTCATTCATTTAATTAATTTGTCATTTAGGGGCGGTTGAGTGACAAAAGTACGGTCGACCCAACTCGTTTGCTTATCTCAATTTAAATAGTTGGAGTTGTTGTATTGTTGGCTGTTTTCATTCAAATTAACGGACGAAAGGTCGATTGAGGTACTACGTTCTATCGACTGGTGATTTAGGGAAACAAACATGATAGTTACATATTTTGTTTTGTAGATCCGTTCCATTACATAGGTAAACTTTGTTAAAGATAGATGTGCATGTACTTGTGTGAGTTCTTTCAGACTCCACATAAAAAAATATACTAAAACAGCATGACATGAATCTTCGCCTGATCGTATGTACATTTTGTACAAACCTATATCGTGCTTGCGGCAATTTATTATCAACTTGATAGGACATAGAAGACTCAAGAAGAAAGCACAACCATGCAAAACTTACTATTCCCTTTTGAAATCGTATCAACACCATCAAAAAGCTAGTCCGACTGCACTTTTATAAAACGTTCCATTTGAACCGAAAATGGAAAAGAGAACCAACTGCCCATCAAATCGCAAAATTGTAAGAGTCAATCGTCGGAAATGGATCTTTGCTGTACTCGCCAGCGTTCCGATAGCAATCGATGCCATACCGAATGGCGCAGTGGCGGAGATTCGGCCTTCTACGTCGAACGCAGACCAAGAACCCTGACCTCAGGTCAGGTCAGGGCTTTGTTGTTGCATCCAGATAAATATTTGAACGGCCTTGTTAGGTTCTAAAAGTGGATGGTTGTGACGTTATGATGTGAGTGTTTTTAGAAGTAAGTTTGGTGATTGGCCAACTTAAAAAGGGTAATTTGAGTTTGATAGTGTTTGTTTTAAAAATTATACAATTTCAGCTTTTACCAGAACCTTTTGATGACATACGAAATTAAGTTTATGTCATTGAAACTAAATAAAAAACAGAACCACATCATGACAGCAAGTCACTTTAATTAATGTTACTTCTAACTTTTACTTCCACAGCCATCTAACTTGGTAACAATATCTTTCCGAACAAAAAACAACTATACAGAAAACAACCCAAAAGTTAGATGTACTCATTATTTTGTTACACAACACACATGTCATAATCTTTTTAGAAATAAAGTATGTGTCTTATACAAAAAATACATGTTCCAAGTTAAAGTTGGTAATACGATACATCCCGGAGAATGCCCCTGGGGCAGTGGGTCATATGTCCCAGAGATGTCTTTTTTGAAAAGAAAAATATCCAACTAAGGCCGGAATAACAAAAAATCGACGAAAACCTACGAAGCCTCCTATTCCCTAATGCAATTAAAACGGGCCGACACGTAGTAGTGCGATCCTTTGAATCTACTGGTATACATATTTGTGGGCTGATTCAAAAAAAGGCTCTAGGCAGTGCTGTAAATCAAACTGGTGTTTTATTTATTTTTAGTCTTGAATTTGGGGTATCGGATAATGTTACGAGCCAGTACCAAAATTAAATGTGTATTTGGTACGAATTCGGGCAAAAGGACGATGACTTTTATAAACAAATACCTTATTTAGTACCTATACTAGCCAAATACTCATCAAGCAATTTTCTGGCATATAGTGATCGAAAGATAGAAACGAGATTGTTATTACAAAGGCAAATAAAATGTGTCAACCTTCATGTAGCCTTAACCTTGTCAAATACAATATAGCTTTGGAATATTACAAATCCATATTTTATTTGACAAGGTAAGTATTGCTTCTCATCTATCATTTATAGAATTGAAAACCAGGACTAAATAGCCATTGGACAATACATTATTTGTTCCTATTTCTCTCCTTGCAAAAACGTCGTATTTCACTCGAAGAAAATATTAACACTCTGTACATACTGAGAATAACAGTATGACTAGAACAGAAAGGGCGTTCTATCCCCCGACTGCCAATACATTATTACTAAGCGTATATCGACGTTCTCTGTATCACCAAGCTAATACTAAGTAATTCATAAGCTCGATTTTAAAAGCTCTCAAGGCGTCTTGTATATTTGTAAAGAGTCTATTAAATAATTCGAATACCCTATTATCTTTGAATGAGTAAATAAATGTGCGTACAGGTACACCTTAATGTTGCCAATATTCAATCTTTCGTTGTATGGATTAGTCCACTATGGTTTAATTTTTAATTGGCATCCCGATCATCATCATTTGCGCAGCCTTATTCTATGTTGGGGTCGGCTTCCAGTCTAACCAGATGCAGAAGAATACCAATATCTTACATGTAGCGGCTGCCTATCTGACCTCCACAATGTAGTTAGTACTGGGTAAAAGGGTACCCCTTGGAAATACTGGTATCTCCACATATAGCAATAAATGTGACACTCTCTGACATAGTGCAACCAACGCGAACCAAAACCCTTAAAAGCGGACCCTATAAGGAATACAGGATTTTTTATAAGCTTTGTTATAAACCAGTGCGTGTCATATAGGTATAAATACTACTTTGCCATTGTAGGCCTTATAGATTCTTAGATCCTTGGTAACTTTTTATCTTGTTAAGTTTGTAAGTATTAACGCTGTAACATAGAAAAATTGTAAAACAAAATGATTTTAAAAGAGTAACTATGAAGTTTCTTGCCCGTTCTTCTCCATCGGAAACGCGACCAACCCGAACCGAGCACCTTTTTGTCGAAGTTTTACAAGTGCCCATGTAGGCCTGAGTGAAATAAAAATATTTTGATTTGTCGTCATAACATCACGGTTGTCATCTCCGAAGGGTTAGGCAGAGGTGTACCTAATAGTACACCCATATTCTGCAAGTTATGTTTAAGTTCCATGTTATAGGAGGCGAGCCTATTGCCACCAACTGGGCACAAATCCAGACTTCTGGCTGTTACTGAGAATTTCCTGATGGAAAAACCCAATAATAATTTGCCCGACCCCTAGGACTTCATGGTCACCGTTGCGTTTGTGACCACTAGACCATCGAGAGCATGTGAAGTGCTTTGTAGTCATATGTATTATACAAGCTGGCCTTTTTCAAACCCCGACCAAAAAGACGGGTGTTGTAAGTTTTACGAGTGTATCTGTGTCTGTCTGTGACATCGTAGCCCCTTAACGAATAAATTGATTTTAATAAAATTGGTTTCGTTTGAAAACTGTTTTACTCGAGACTGTTCTTGGCTATGTTGACTGCTGAGCCTTTTGAAGATCATCACCTCTTTTCTTGTTGATGAAGGGATATAAACAACTTCCACAGGTCTGGTTGATTTGAAATTGAAATCTTGTCACTTGTCACCATGGGCACCGCCGGGGGGGGGGGTCATTGCACCCCCTTCCCCCTAAAAGGTTTTTTTATTTATATTTTTTCTTGTTTTCTTTAATTAGTGAGAAGAGGCGCAACACCAAGAAAAGTGGAAGGAATGGGGCAGGCCTTTGCCCAGGAGTGGGACACTAAGGCTAAGAAAAAATTATATGAGTTTTAAAAGATAACGTGGAAAACAGCCAGACAAAGATAACTAACAGGTTTTGTATAAAAAAACGGAAATTAATAAGCTTTTCTTCATACTTTTATTATTTTACACAGTTTTGTTAGGCTTTAATTACTTTTTAGATAATAGCGAGAGAAAACATTATGAAGTCCCACGACCGGCATTGAACTTTGTTAATTATTAATTACAAATTGTCGGCTCAAAGTCGTTTTCAACTTTATATGAAAGTGTAATAACGAGATTATTATCCGTAGATTTAGAGGATTTGTTTATGATAAACTGCTTTAAATGATGGAATAGCAACAATAATGTAAATCAGTCTTTTATTATTTATATGAAGGAACTATGATTATGCTTTACTCCTGCAGGAAAAACTGTGTTGAGCATCGTAGGCCTGTAAACTACGTCTGCGTGACCCGAGACCGACTAGTAAAATTAACTAGAGAAATCTAGTTAATTTTATGATTTGAGAAAATAGTCTGTATTCCGAAAGTCTGACAACCAGTCTTACCAAGCGGTATCGTATTACCCAGTACTAACTGGGTTGTGGAGGTCAGATAGACAGTCACTCCATGTAAAATACAGGTATTCAACTGCATTCAGTTAGACTGGAAGCCAACTCAAACATAGTTGAGAAAAGGCTAGGCCGATGATGATATGATTTGAGGAAATTTTTGCTTTACCTGCGAACATGGCATGTGTTTTCAAGGAAACATTCCTGAATAATAAAAAAAGTATTGTGTGGTTTTATGAAACCACGGTAAAAGTGAAACTTTTTTTGCGCCTTTCACTTTATCCCTACTCCGCGGCCGACCATCACGCGACATGCAACACACAGACGAAAAAGTTTGTGGCGATGTAATAAAATTTCACTTTAAAAAACCCTTTCTCCTACAGTGTAAACCTGACTAAAATAATAAAAAATTTCGTCAGAACAATCTGCAAACTGTTCGCTAAGAGTATTTTGACTGCGAGTGTAGCGGTGGCTTAGCGGTGGCAGCCCCGACTTACGAGCAGTAAGCCGTAGGTTAGAACCAAGACAGGCGCATTACTTTGTGTAATTTATTTCATCACCACTGCCCTCAAAAGCGGTGAAGGAAAACATCGTGAGTAAACCGGCATGTCCTAGAACTAAAAATTCGAACACTTGTGACATCTTCTAAGCCGCACTGGGCCTGCGTGGTGGATTACAGCCCACTCCCTCTCATAGAGAGAAGGCCTGTGTCCCAGTAGTGGGATCATTATAGGCTGATGATGATGATTTTGACTAGGACTCCGTGAAATTTCTAATGGAAGAATAAACAGGCAGGTGATAGCATTTTTTTTTAGCTTTGCCGTACACTAGAAATTAAACACTAACACGACCCACTAGGGTTTAAACTGATACAAGCTGATAACCTTGCACAATCAATTTATTCAATGCTCACTTACGAATGCTTTACATGCAGATGACAGCGTATGATAACTTTAATTACTGCCCGTCGACACACTTCAGTACAATCTACCCATCTGATAGTTTCATATAAAGCCAGCCTCAGCCCGTCCTTGATTGCCAACTAATAGGTATGTAGAAATATAAAGACAAGTCGTAATACTGATTCTAAACATTTTATAAAATTACATGAAACATAAACCAAATAAAAGTACATGACTTTTATTTTTATGTGTCATGTCATGTTTGAAATGTCAAGCGTCAATTCCATGTGATTGAACTAGTAAATGAAGAGCCAATTTTTTCTATAATTTTACTAGCATGAAACTATATGGAACCTCTGGGAACCTGACTTGACAACAAAATCGACACAAGCAATCTATCCAACAGCTTATTATTGGAACATTGATCCAATTAAATTCAACACGAAAATACGGCCAATTTTCAAGAACAAAATATTATATATACCAACCTTCAGGATATAAAGTTTACTTGCGCAAGGAATTTCGAAATATTCTTGTCAGAAATCAAACATCTGCCCGCGGCGTTATTTGAACGCTTGGTGCAGATGATGAATTCCCTTTTTTAATTTCACTGAGATGGAACAATGCCGCATAAAAGCATCGAAGAAAAAATATTAAGAGAAAAGTCCGCTTTATAAAGTAAAAAGAATTTGATATTGAAAAATGTTTGATTAATGTTCGAACAAATTTTGTTCTTCAATTTATTATCTTCCAGAATAAGGAAAACAAAGCTATCCTTTTAAAATCTTATAGAAAATTTGAATGGAACAAATGATACTGAAGTTTTATAATGAAGGTACAACAGAAAAATGTTGCGAGAAAAATTTAAAGAGAACAGTACCAACAAATTTAAACGCGAAAGGATAAACACCTCGAAACACTACACTATGCAATGAAAAACGAAAGTACACGCGGCAAAATAACTCATTAAGGCTCTGCAAACAAACTAAGAGCAGAAAACAAGGTAGATAAACAAAAAGAGAAGCATTCTTCGGTAAAGATCTCACGAGGAACCGAGCGGCTGCCTATGTCGGTATCAAAGGAGCTAATTAATTATCTCGAGCGCTCGTGACGCTACAGAATACGACCCCAGGGTGTAAGCGAGGGTAAGCGCCAAATAGACACTTGTATCCGTAAAAGGAACGTAATGTGAGCTTATTGTGCACATTCCAGTATTTACTCCCAGAATACACCGACGACTATGTAAACACACTTAAGTCACTGTTCATGCGAAAGGAAGTTTCAAGACGATGTCGAGAGATACTTATCAAAATAAAGTGTCTCATAAAGGCGAAAGGCGTTGACGGCAAGATAAAGCTACAATTGAAAAAGCAGCTCGTAAAAAACACGCCGTTTTTTTATCATAATTATTCAAGCAGTTTTTCTCCCCGCAAACGTATTGTTTCTGGCACCAAGTGGAAGTTCGAAACTAGAACAATTGCGAGAGTTTTTGTACGGTTATTGTTGCCGGCGTTAAGCTCGTATCGTGAGATGAAATATTACTTACGGCACACACGAAACAACGTTGCGTTGGCACAATATAAACCCCATTTTTGTTTATGTAAATGCTACGCACCATACTGCGAGATTTCATTACCATAATATTAGCTGGCAGCTCATAATGGAAATGGAAGTGTGACGCACATAATATTAGCATTGATAATTTATAACGCATATAATCACGTCGAAACCAAATGGAATATAACCAGATTTATTACGTTGCACATTTTATGAAACAATGAAAATTCTAATAAAACATTTCAAAATGACTTACCTGTTGCGAAGAGTATTTTCCAAGCACTTATTAACTAACAATTTATAGAACACCGATACTAATTAATACTATTCTGAAATACTGCTACTAAAACGTCCAATTACAGTTGCAATCTCTGAATGAAATTGAGAAGGGTTTCTACGCCGATCTGTCGTAGAGGGGAGCGTAGGCCAGACCGCTACGAGCGCTACGATCCAACTGCCGTGCTACGCCGCGGACAGCTACGACTGCAAACACCGACTGCAAATAAAGACAGAAGGAGTCGGTCGGCGATCGGCGGAAACAGCCGAACGCTAGCCGAACAGCAAAGTTATTTATGGGCGTTTACAAAGTAGCTTGATTTTAGTCGCAGATTGTCATCATTATGATAATATGACTTAACTAGATAAAAAATGGTTTGGCGGAGTAATGGTGCTTCTTTTGATAATTCAGAAGGGAGAGTCTACGAAATATTTTTAGATGTTATAAACAGCAATTTCAATTTTTTTGGACGGACATTTTTAACGGAATAGTTACAGTCACGAGTTTCAAAATAATACGTACGTCAACAGTTTATTTTATGTCCTGAAAGTTTTATTGATCTACAGTACCTGTAGATTCTTATATTTTTCTATACAGATGAATTCCCTGTCTAGGAATAAACTACCCCACGTCATCCCATGAGTTTCGTGAGAATAAAGGTACGTGGCATACACCTGTGCACTGATAAGTGAGGTACGTATTGCGAATTTGTATTCCTTATGTATTGCGAGGTTCTAATGGCAAGCAAGCCACGTCGCCGAAATTTGATACGACTGCTATAGATGACGTATTCATCAACATGTTTGTTTGAGATGACAGCGATAGCTGGTGTGAAAACTGAACAATAAACGCATCATCAATGTTACTTTTGAAGTTACTTTAAGGCTTTGTAATTTGGGCTGAGGGACTGTTCGAAAGAGATACCGTGGCCCTGGAAGACAAAGGGCTAAAAAGGAACACGGGTGGGTTTTAGTCAGTACAAGTCTGACATTCCCATCCGTTCCACCCAGAGCGGGAGGAGTCATTTGATGATTTCCCATCCGTAAAAAAAAAAGGCTTTGTAATTTGAAATTTGCCACTAATGCAAATAGCTATAATATATGCCGCAGTTATGATTGATTAATGAATCAGTACTTAATAAAATTATGAATAATATATTATGGTTGGCAAAAAATATGAATTTGGTGTTCTTACAGGTTTCAGGACAAAGCTCTGTACAATTATGAGAGGTACGTAGGGTGAATTTGTTTGTATAGATATAGATGTATTCATCAACATGTTTACAATTCTATTAAAATAACACTAATTAAAAACAAAGAAAGCAGGTAAAATATCAAATACTTAGATTAGGGAATTTAAAATTGTGTGTGTGTGTGAGTGCATGTATGTGTGTGTGTGTGTGAGAGAGATTGCATGTGTGTGCATGTATGTGTGTCTGTGTGTGTGTGTGTGTGTGTGTGTGTGTGTGTGAGAAAACGGGATCCAAAAGCATTATCCGTTTGTAGTATCTAGAATACATTCATTTCATACATTGTTTCAGATAACAGTGATAGCTGGTTTTAAATCTGAAGAATAAACGAATAATCAATGTTACCTGTCTTTGAAGATATTAGAGCTGAGTATTATTAAAATTGGCAACAAAAAAGCTGCCACATATTTCACTATTTTCATTGATTGAGTAATCAATACAGATGTAAGATATTACTCTATAATCTGTGTTAGCACTTTAAAATTGGCATTTATGAATTAACTAGCTGTCCCGCGCAACCTCGTCTGCGTCACATTTTCCCCGTTTTCCCAACAGTTTTCATTGCTGCTCCGCTCCTATTGGTCGTAGAATGATGATATATAGCCTATGTCCTTCCCCAGGTTCAAATCTATCGTTATGCCAAATTTCATTAAGATCCGATCCGCCGTTTAGTCGTGAAAAGGTAACAAACAAACTTAATGCCAACTTTCAGAATGAATGATAACATTGTGTTTAGTTGAAACGGATGTTTTAAAAGATTCTTATGCTTTGCTTTGTTATGCTCCGGGTCGGGTAAAGTATCATTGGGTTTTTCCATTAGGAATTTCTCAGTAGCAGCCACGGAGGCTGGATTTGCGCCCGGTTGATGGCAATAGGCTCACCCCTAATTACATAGGACTTAAACATAACTGATGAAATGTGGGTGTACTAGGTACATCTTTGCCTAACCCTTCGGGGTTTACAAGCGTGATGTAATGTAATGTACACATGTAGGTATCTATCGAAGTCACAATAATTCACAAAGCAAATCTACCATAACTAGAGTTCGAATCATAATCCTAATTTCATACAACTTTCCCAAAGGATAACACGATCACAATGCGATAAAATCTCAGCTGAATATGTCGAATTTTGCCGGCCGTTTTTATTGGATACTGCCCTTTTATGACACAAATGTGTCCAGATCTGTTACTGTGATGTTAGAAGATTATAGTGCGTATTGTGGCGGAATAAGAAAAACGTATACGATATACTCGTTAGAGAATGTGAGATAAAAAAATTGTGCGTGGAGTCCCTCCGCGCGGAAGAAGTGTAACTTCGTATTACTACACGCATGCGTTCGGGTGCCACGCATTCACTCTCGTTATTTTATTGAGCTTCTAAATAATATTTTGATGTTTTCTTGTTGTATTATTTTTTATTACATAAGTTTATCGAGGCTATTCTACTCATGTTAATTGAGCGAAGGCTGGTCACACCGAAGAGTCGAATGCATGACTGTTTGCACGCCATCTTGCGTATCTAGTAGAACTACGTAGTCCCAAATCTCGTAATACTGCCATCTCTCAGTGAATTATAGAAAATACTCCCTCCATGGTAGCGTTAAACTTTTTGGAAGTCGCATAAGAAGTTTCACTTCAAAAAACAGGCAGATTATGAGTTAAGTTTTATAAAACGAAAACTTATTTATTTTTTGGACTTATTATTTGACATTTTTGTGGTCGCAAGCACTGATTGTTGAGCATGAGGCAGGACCTCAACTAAAATAACTACCTCGTTGGTCTAGTGGTCACAAGTGCAACTACTGAGAATGAGCTCCTGGTTTCGATTCCCGGGTTGGGCAAAGCATTACCGGGTTTTTTCATCAGGCATTTCCTCAGCAACAGCCACGGATTTGTGCCTGGTTGATGGCAATAGGCTCGCCCCCTATTACATGGGAGTTGTTGTACATTCGTCACAAAGTAAACTCGTCACATTTTGGAAACTCCATACATTGAACGTAAATTCGCCACATGCATTAAAAATATGTGTAGATTCGTCACCGGTCTTCATAAAGTATTTGTTTCTTAGATTAATTATTTTAAATTTCTGTGGTTGCAAGCACTGACTCCTGAGCATGAGGCGGGACCTCAACTAAAATAACTACCTCGTTGGTCTAGTGGTCACAAGAGCCACTACTGAGAATGAGCTCCTGGTTTCGAATCCCGGGTCGAGCAAAGCATTACCGGATTTTTCCATCAGGCATTTCCTCAGCAATAGCCACGGAGTCTGTATTTGTGCCCGGTTGATGACAATAGGCTCGCCCCCTATTATATGAGACTTAATAACCAGTGGCAAAATGTGGATGTACTTACACCTTTGGAGACGGCAGGCGTGATATAGTTTAAAAAAAAGTTGTTTATTATTTTTTCTTCTAGCTTAGAGCATAAATGGTGCACGAAAACCATTATATCGTAGAAAACAGGTTTTCAACGAAGCCATGTTAATTCTCAACAAGAGCTTGGTGGTAGATACTTACCGCACTTTTTACGTAGCTTCCATTTAATCTGCTTTGAACATCAGAAACATTGTAAAAAATTATATTTCCTCAGTTCCTCATTTTCACTCGAGCTACTCGTAGAATATCTGAACAGTTTTTTTTTTGTGAAGGGTTTAGGTTGTAAAGTCTTGGAAACTGTTAAGTAAATATACTACTAAAGTAAATTGTCTGTACAGTGTTTACAAACTAAAAATAGATGTAAAAAATTGATGGATGAAGGATGGAACACATGTGACTAAAAGAGTGATGAATATAAATGTGAATGGATGGAGAGGGAGAGGAAGACCAAAGAAAAGATGGATGGATTGTGTGAAAAATAATATGAAGGAAAAAGGAGTAAATGATAGCATGACGAATGACAGAGGAGAATGGAGGAAAGAGTCGTGCTGCGCCGACACCAAATAAAATGGGAAAAGGGCTGGAAGATGATGAAATAGATTTAAAATAATAATAAAAATATGTACAAGTATCAAATTGGGAAAAGAATTACTTGGGGTCAAAAAATTCGTCCACATCGTTGTCAATAGGAAAAATGCCCAGAAGACTGTCAGCAAATTGTCTGTATATTTAAATCATAACCATCATTCGTTGGCAGCTGTACGAAAGGGCTTTACGATAAATTGACGTAAAAACACAAAATTCCTAACCATTAAATTCCCTGATGAAATATAATTATGTACATATTTTCATGCTTACCATAGAATAGAATAGAATAGAATAGAATAATACTTTATTGTACACCAAAAATCAAACATAACGGGTTTACAAATTTTACAATGTTATGGTTACAACGGCGGTCTTATCGCTTATAGCGATATCTTCCAGACAACCTTTGGATGGAAATTACAGAATTAAAAATTAAAAGGGGGTAGTCAGTGGTGTACTCTACACAAAAGTTTTAAACAAAAAAAAACAACATAACAGTTATACAAAATAACAAAATTAAAGTTATCTACTTCAAATATGAACATATACATGTATAATTTAAATATAATACATACATAAATATATATAGATATTTGTGTGTTTTTAACATTAAATGGAAAAAATAATGAAACTAGAATAGTGACAAATTTTGACTCAGAGAAATTACTGAGACTGAAAATGATTTGTAACTAAGCTTTTAAAAGTAACGAGTGACTGTGCTTGTCTTACCGACACCGGCAATTCGTTCCATAAACGGACAGCCTGGACCGTGAAGGACTGGTCATAAAATTTGGTGGAATGTGCCGGCATCAAAAGTCTCAAATTCTCCGATGATCTCAAGTGTCTAGTATGAGTGTCATGTAGGAACTTGAAACGTTGTTTGAGATAGGAGGGCGTTGTGGGATTAAACAGAATACTGTAAAGAAGGGATAAAATATGCGCATTCCGGCGAAGGCGGATAGGCAACCACTTGAGTTTAACGCGAAACTCTGAGACATGATCATATTTGCGCAAACCAAATATGAATCTGATACAAACATTTTGGAGTCGCTCAAGCTTATCTAGCTGCACTACAGTGAGATCTGGATAACAGGCATCAGCATAGTCGAGGATTGGGAGAAGAAGAGATTGAGCAAGCGCAGTTTTAGTGGCAGTTGGGAGGAAATTGCGCAATCTGCGTAAAGACCCCGCAGATGCAAACAGTTTACGACCCACTTCTTGCATTTGTGGACCCCAAGACAAGTCTTTGTCAATGTAAATGCCCAGGTCTTTTACCGAATCGCTATATGGAATTGTGGCACCATCAAAAACAATGTGGGGAAGTTTCGTCCAGTCAATTTTTGAACGCAACCTAGGGCTGCCGACAACAATGACTTGAGTCTTCGCAGGGTTAACCTTCAAACCATGAGCCAAACTCCATTCAGAAATACGTGCCAAATCCTTATTCACCAAATTCACTGCATCAGACAATTCATCTACGGGAGCCTGAGAATAAATTTGCAGGTCGTCAGCATAAAGGTGGTAAGATGACAGAAGTTCATTTGAAATAGAATTTATAAATATGGCGAAAAGAAGAGGAGATAGAACGCCCCCCTGTGGTACGCCGGCAGAGGTATTGCACCATGAAGATGACGCACCTTCAATGCAAATACGCTGTCGGCGGCCACACAGGTAACTACGAAACCAATCAATTGCCGTTGGAGATATATTAAGAGAGCCGAGTATACCGAGTAAGATATCGAAATCGACGGTGTTAAAAGCATTACTGAAGTCTAATAAGGAAAGTACCGTCAGATTCCCATTCTCCATACCTAATCTTATATCGTCCGTAATGTTAATAAGAGCTGTAGTAGTGCTATGACCTGGACGAAACCCGGATTGGTAAAAATTAAGGAGACTGTTTTTACAAAGGAAAGCACTAAGCTGATTATGGATAAGGCGTTCTAAGACTTTGGATAGGAATGGTAATATGGAGATCGGACGAAATTCAGAAAAAGAAACAGGATTACTCTTTTTTGGGAGAGGGGTAATTTGGGCTTCTTTCCAAGAAGATGGAAAAGTACCACAGGATACGGAATAATTAAGGATATGGCAAATGACAGGAAGGATTTCGTCCAGGATAGGAAGTATCATCTTGCGACTGACACAGTCACTACCAACAGCATTAGACGTAATGGATAGTATACTCTTCTTAACATCACAATCAGCAAATTGATTAAAGACGAAAGGAGAATAATCGGGAGTGGGAAGAGATGAAAGATTATTTAGAGTTTTGGCTTTAATAGCCCCTTGGAAATTACAAGAGGTGGAAAAATGTTTATTTAGTAATTCAAGATCTAAATCTTTAGGAATAGATTCTTGACGAGACTTTCCGACTCCCATTGATCTGAGGAATTTCCAAACTTTAGCTGGGTCACCGTTCTCGACGGACTTATGAATGTGGTGGCGTTGGGCATCTCTACAAACCAAGTTGCTGCGATTGCGGATAGCAACGTACCTTTCACGATTCAACAAGTTAGGTCTGCACTTGTATCTTGATTTTGCTGCCGCCTTTTTTTGCAAAATGACTTTCATGTCGGCTGTTAGCCACGGTGCAGGAAGATGTTTTATCTTAACTAACCTAACAGGCGCATGGACGTCATAGAGCTGGTTAAGGTTAGAATTGAAAAGATCAATTTTGACATCAATCGACTCCGCATCGACGAGATCAGACCAATCAATGTTGTCGGCATCCTCACGAAGGCTTTCAAGGTTCATACCACCAAAACTGCGCTGTAGAAGGGTTTTAGGCATAATCTTAGGAGGGCGGATCTTGTAAGAAAGGAAAATTAGATCATGGTAGGAGAAAGCGTCAGCTGAGCATTGCCCATGCTTAGCTACATGTTGTGCGGAAGAAACGAAAATGAGGTCAAGGAGCGAAGGAGCACAATTTGGAAAGTGGTGTGTTGCACTTAACGGAAGAAGAGATAAATTGCAGGACTGGGAAATAGATTGAAGTGTGGAAGCACGCGAATCTTTCTTAAGAAGACAAGTGTTGAAGTCCCCCATTATGATAGTGTGCCTGTATGAAGGTGTTAAGTTTACAAGGAGACTTTCAAAGGAGGAAAAGTAGTCGATGCGCAAAGAGGGACAATAATAGACACCAAGCAGAACCTTTGAATGATTTAGATTAACCTCTATAAAGAGATGCTCGCCAGCATTCGACGGTGGTGGTTGTGATGACATATCAATAATTGAAAAAGGAATATTTGCACGTAAATAAATGGCAACACCACCACCACCGCAGCTCGTACGATCATTTCTTATTAATTGGTAACCAGGCAAGGAATAGGATGCGGACGGAAGGCATGGTTTAAGCCACGATTCAGAAACAAGGATTGCATGGATGTTCTTACACTCCAGATTTGCAAGCATATCATGGTAATGAGCCGGAATACTTTGAGCATTGATATGAACAACATTTAGATTTTTTGGAACATCGGAAAATTGAGAAAGAAGCGTGTCAGCAAGAGTCGGGATGCTACTGAAGCTATCGCTGTGACTGCTAGCTGATATAAAACTGTCATCGTCACTGTCCGTGTTACAACCAATCATTAAAAACACAATAAAAAATATATAAATATATAAAATGGTATAATATATATATATAGATGAGGGGTGGCTAGTTAAAGAGTCCACCCACCAGTTATGCGTTAACAAAAAAGAAAATAACAATTAAGAAAACATGAGAAACCTATTAAACAAAGTAAAAAGTGCGTCGTTCGGGCACAAGCTTACCACACACGAAATAATATACGAAAAAAAAAACAAAAAGACAAGTACTTAATTGAAATTGGAGCATTTAAATTATCTATGTTTCCATAGACAATCCATGCTCAACATTTAACAAATCTTAGTAAAGTGAAACGGAACGTAACTATTGACATGACACTTGACGACGTCTGTCAAGTGTCAGAATAGCGAAGAATGTAAACAAAACAAAAATAAAGTTAGCAAAAAACATTAAACGCGGGGTAAGAGTAAAATAATAAGAAAAAGAGCAATAGGAGGTAAACGAACACAAACAAAAGAAGTGAAATTGTTACCGGAACGATAGTTATAAAATCAATTCACTTCTTTGCAGCAGCCCGCCTATTCCGCTTCAAAGCAGGTGTTGAGGCTGATTTCTCGGCCACTAGCTTACCGATGACATCTTGTTGGCGCTGCGGCTCATCAGCGTCCAGTTCAGGCACATCTATAGCATTAAGATCACTGCAAGTGACGACTCGATGCTTTTTCCCATCAACTCCCAGGATGTGAATATAGCCTTGTTTGGTCCAGCAGTTGGTGACACCAAACTTATCACGTGCCGCCATGAAGACTTGATGCCGCGATCTGGTCAAGAATTCCGATATGGTTATACCAGAACCTTTCAATTTGGTTTTTGCGTACCAAATCTTGTCGCGAATATCCACATCCTGCAACTTGACCAATATGGGTCTGGGCTTACCAGCACTGCTCTGCTTGCCCATTCTGTGACACCGACGAACAGCAACAACAGAAAAGGTGTCCAACATAAGCTTGTCACGAACAACTTCAGCGACCAACAGCGAAGTCTCCTCATCGCTCACCTCTGCAACACCATGGACAAGCAGCATCTTCCTGCGGCCCCTCATCTCCAGTGCATCAACATCTTTGGCAAGGGCCTCCATCTGACGTAGAAGACAGCCAAGAGCCTCCAGAACGAATGCCTTGAATGATGCATACTCAGTTGCAAGGTTGACTGAGCTGCTGCTGGGTGAAGAGTTTGGTGATGTCTTCGTCAGTTCAGCCTCAAATTTTGACATTCTGTCATTAAATTGTGCCATCAATTCAGACATTGACCCCTTCAGTGAATCCATTCTTCTTCTTGAGTTCTTGAGTGCAGTCAATATTATGTGATAAGTGTAATAGTGAGGAATAACACACAACTGGCAGGTAGTAACTATTAGCAACTGTTATGCATTTAAAAATGTGTAGATTTAGTATTTATTATAAATAAAATTTAGTTTTTTGTGAGAGCAAAATTTTTCGCGTCTTATTTTGGCAACTACCCGCCGCCGAAAAAAAAAAAACCATACTTCGTTAGAGTGATGCAGACAATTACTCATGTCAATATTATTAGTGCATACTTGCTACCTAAAAAGTCACATGCGCGGGTTTCCCAAGCAACAGTACTTACATCGCATTCTGATGATAAGAAATCCGAAACCACTGGTGACATGCTTGTATGTCTGACTGTTTTCACTCCGTGTTAATTTGAATAGCTGATACGTATATTACTGATAGTTTACATTGATTTGCTACCAGTCTTCATCATCTGCCTAGCCTTTTCCCAAACTCTCTTGGGGTCGGCTTCCAGTCTAACCGGATGCAGCTGAGTACCAGTATTTTACATGAAGCGACTGCCTATCTGACCTCCACAACCCAGTAACTGGGTAATACGATACCCCTTGGTAAGACTGGATGTCAGACTTTTTTTGGCTTCTGACTACTCGTAACGACTGTCAAAGATCTACAAACACAGCCGGGACCAACGGCTTAACGTGCTTTCCGAGGCACGGAGGAAACTCGGTATGTAATGATGGTCACCCATCCACGGACCAACCTCGGCAAGCACGGCTTAACCTTAAAGATCGACCCGGGCGGCTGTTATTATTTAGCCACGAGCTCCTCCTACTGATTTGCTACCAGTCTTGCACTCTCGTAAAGATTGTCAATAAAGTTACAACATTTGAACTGGTCACGTTAGCTTTGCCCTTTATTTGTGTACATACGTAAGACTTTACTTTTACTAGTATCATTTTCTTTGCTCCCTTGGATAAATTGTATGTCTAAAACCCATCAGAAACATAAAGTGACTTTAATTGAGTGTTCGCAGTGTCGTCTGTCAAGATATCCGTACATCACAAAACTAAACCGATTGTTGGGAAGTAACTGGAATTTCGATAATCTGTTCTTGCCCCACGAATCCGCCCTAACAGATCGGGGCCACTATAAATCATTTTCGTATGTTTTGCGGTTTTATGCGGATATTTTGCGACTGCTCGGTTTATCTTGTACCGTTTTAGGATTCAGACGCATTTCTCGTTCGAATATTGTGATTTATTACACTGAAACATTATAGTTTATGATACTATTCACTGTGTACTGTTTAATTCACTTCACGTTTTCGCAGATTTATGCTGGAAATAACTAAGGATCGGTGGGATGTTTATAATTCTGATCTGGTAAGATAGGGGCGAGTTTGGCTCTCTGATAATAATGCGAATAATGTATTGTATAACTTGAAACGACCTGTATTTTAAAGCTTAAAAGACTGGACATAATCTCGGCAGTTATGAACTTGTCTTTGGTCGTCTGAGAGTTTAGGTATGAAATTCAGTCATCCTATCTAATACTAAATAACCTGTGTGCCATTGTGTGGCCAAAACTTTTTGAATCTAAAAACGTGAAAGTACTGTCATAAAAATATAGTTGTTGGCAATATTTTTTTTTCCGGTAAGTAGTTACTTTACTTTCTAGAAAATAGAATTAGAAGAACTGATTAGAATACACATGAGGATTGCTTAAGTATGTTTAGTATAAAATCTGAATAACCATATTAATCTTTGCTCAAGAATATTAATGATTTTTAGTAACATCGACAGGTATAATATTATAATTATATTGATTATGTTTTGCATGCCCATGTGACGGCAGAACATGACGAGCTATCTTATAAGACAACATCTATATACCAATTTATACCCATGTTTTCAAACTAATAAATAGTTTGATTTGATATAATTAGAATATTTACTGAAGTAAATGTTGTGAAAAACTTGGCTATTGGCTCGCCCTCTATTACAAGGGACTTAAACATAACTGACGAAATGTGGGTGTATTATTAGGTACTCCTCTGCCTTCCATTCGAGGGTTACAGGCGTGATATTATGTTGTCATTAAATTATAGACAAAACCACGAGCACATCTTGTATCTATCTTCCACAGCTAATTGAATTTAGGTATTAAACAATAAAGTTAAGCGTCTGAAGTAAAAGGTCAAGATATAAATTAGATTTATAGTAATTTAATTAATTACTTAGGTTTTACACTTTGGGCCTACATAAATTGTGTTTGCTATTTATATTCAGGGGCGACGTGACTAGACAAACAAACGCCAAGTTAAAAGGGTCCCGCTAATGTACTTAGGTTGAATAAGGACCTTTCAGAGACACTTGAATAGCATGAGAGAATCCAATATTCTTTTTTACCAAATAACCTTTGTCACCAAACCTCCCGTTTTTACCGAGACAACTCCCAGTTTTATTGAAAAATAAACGTCCATGTAGACAGCCAGTGCCTCATAGTTGCATTGTGCACGATTGGACAACGGGTCAACGAAACGTTCCGAAACAAATTTAACTTTCAATAAAAGTTTTTCATTGTGTGTCCCGAACTAAAATAAAACATAGCAACCCTATTGTTACGGACATTTTAGCAATTCTGAAACTGTCCAAGCTTGCGGGGCACCCCGTTAATATTAAACGTAATGGTGACACACCCTCCGGATATAAATAGGGCTGGTGTGTGAGAAGAGCCGAAAAACATACCAACATAACAGGCATTCATTACATTATGTGTCTAACACGACGCAAAAAGGACACCTGAGACTTGACGAAACGACGCCGTTTCACTTTTTTCGCACCTACTTTTGAGATATTTAACTCAAGCACCAGCAACATTGTGAAACACAGAAACTTACGTATATTTGCATAAGTTATTTTGGAACGCGAGCGCGGCATATTGCCGTGAATATTTAATGCTCTGCACCGAATACCTTCCCGAAAAATATTTCTTTGAAGCATCCGAAACACTATTCAGAGTACTACGCTGAGTGAATAAAAAATTTCTCAATAGAAAATGCGTGTTTCATTTCCAGTGAGAGTTTTGTAAGAGGCCTACCTATGTCGAGATGCTTTTAGTGGAATCACTGTATCGCGTGTCCCGTGTAATAAACATTACTGGCGGGTGTTATTAATAGTTAGTACAGTATTACAAATTGTCTGTTTATTACTGTAACCTTTCAAGTTTCTGCCAAGGTTATATAAATTTCTCACCAAGTTCGGGGACCTTAAACTTAATCAGGAACAACCTTGTTTTAATTATTTTCAAAGACGACTGTTATTAAGTTAAAGCTTCAGTTAGGAAGTAAGCTTTTGGTGTAATGCTTTTAAACTTAAATTACTAAAATATTCAAATCAAATAAATTAGACCTTTTGTAAAATTTGCAAAACAATTGATAACAATAAAGCTGTAAATATATATGGTACGTCGTATATCCCATAAAAATTCAATTCAGTGAAAACGAGCGAACTAAATTACCTACGAGCCCATTGTACTGTATCGTGGGCATACATCATCTTGATACGAGTACCTGCCCCCGATTTCAGAGGAGGAGGATTTGAATAGATACCCCATATCATTGCGTCGTGAATTGTTCATAAATCTTCCTATATGCCGTCTTTTGTTTAGCCCGCCAGCGTGAATACCCCACGAGGCTTAGGCAAATTCGAGTTCGCCTTTAGAGAAATTGGAGGGAATGGTACCACAATGTGTAGGTGTAGTGCCATCACATGATAGTGGATAATGAATTCGCTCTTTAATTTATTGTTTAACACTGTTCGAGGAATTCCCCGTTCAGAAACCACTTTAGCGAAGCACTAGCAAGCTGTTAGCACATAGTTAAGAGAACAGGATATGCCTCAGCTGCTGCGTTTCACACTTTAGTTTCCCGATACTGTTGTGACTTTCAAGCATCTGTATCTTAATTTTAATTATTTTAGCTGAACATCGTTTTGATAATTTAAAATATTCTCATCACTGTACCTGATCCATTAGATAAATAGAACTCAAAAACTATATACAAAATTAATTCATTACAGGACATTTCTTGAATATCAATTTGTAGTCCCAAGCGTTTCAAAGAAAGCGTTAGTAATTAAGCCTCTACCCAGTAACAGCTACCTCGTTTTAATTTCAGCAGTAATTCCAAACAATTCAAAGAGGTCAAAGGGCGGAATTGCCAAAATGAATTTCGAGTTTCCGATGTACTTAATCTTTCATTAACCTGGATTAATTCTATTCAGAATTTGAGGTGGAAGTGCGACAAACCGCATGCACCTACTCCGATACAACTCGTAATTTATGAAAGCGCCAAGACGGATGAAGTTAGCATAAAATTATTATCATAATTTCTCACCAAAAACTTCCGAGTGAGTTTGCTCCATGAATATGCAAAGGGAAAGTTCACATTGTGCCAACTTTTTTATGAGCCCTGTCAGAATACTTGTAATACTGCTGTAATTTGCATTTGTATTTCATATTTAAAAATGTTATAATTAGAATATTTTGGGTGCTAATGCGTGTATTAAAATTTGTGATTTACATTTTAATTTGCCTCCGTCTAAAGACTTTATCACATTTTTCGTAACAATGTTTCCATTCTTATGCCAAAAGTTATGAAAAGCGTTAATTTTCTTAGCTCTATTCACGAAGATTGTATCATTTATTTGGCCAAAACTGAAATGTTTTAGACATGAAATTAGATGAGTCTGATGTAATGTTTTGTTACTATAAGAATTTATATATAAGTTTAATTAGAAGTCACTTTCATCTTAAGTTATCAAAATCAAAATCTTTTTGGCCAACTAACGTGACATACCTGAGTTTCTACTTCAATCTTATTGCGTAAGAACTGACACAAACAAATAAATATTCTTCAGGAAACATTTTATATAATTCAGCGTCTACGTAAAGCAATTTGCAATAATTTCCAAGAAACTCACTAAATACTTCCTAAAGTCCAGGTTCCAGGTATTTCAGAACAAGCTGTTCATTTAAAGCCACCTTTCTGGACGGTTCCACAACAGCTTTAGCACATTTTTACTGAAAGACACGTCGATGTTCCAAGTCTTTTCAACGCTTTCAACTTATTGAAAGCTGATAAATATCTTAAAAGAGTTTGGGAAATGAAGTGTTTCTAGGAAAATGTTACTTGATTTGATTCTAAGTATATTTTCTCGTGAATCAATCAGTACTTGACAAGTGCTCGTATTTCCAGATTTTATTTTTATACAGTTGTACAGATGCTGCCTGGGCTCGATGTTCAGTTTGTTTTTAGAATCAACCGTTCCTGGAACCTATACATATACAAAAAAAAAAACATTGTAGAAATCATTCAATCAATCATTCAATCACAGAAAAATAGTCTTAATTTAAATTTATGGAAAAATATTTTTTTCTAGGTTTTAGTAGTTTCCTTTTCTATTAAAGTATGTTTTTCAGTTTTTTTTTAACTATTATTTGGTTGTCAGAAAAGACATAAATAATCAATTAAAATTACGGTACCTAGTAAATTATTAATGAACGCTGCTTTTTTGTTGTTGTTTAAGTTAGTCAGTATTTCAGAAAAACCCCCTTAACGTGGTTAAGAAATATAATAAGAAATTACCGAATAAACGTTTGCGTTGTTTCAATGTGTGAAAGCTTGGTAATAGGGCGAGGATCAGACGGGCCGCGTTTAAAACACGGGTGGTTACCGATATCCGTAAAAAAAAAAAACCTGTCCACTTTATTATTGATTCGAGCCGAGAATCATTAGCATAGTTACCTCTTTGAATTTGACGAGGATGCAAAACAACAGCTTGTGTAGTTACTTGGAGCGATTACCGCTCTCCCTTGAAAAAAGGCCCTTAACTACGAATAATTGTGATTCTTTTCAAAAATTCTTTAAATATGTTTTCACGGACCATTCTGTGTGGTGAAAAACGTTAATTTAAATAAGGTAATGAGTTCAGTTTACCTATATCTTAAAGGTCAGTTTACCATTCTAACCATTAATATTTATTTGATTCCACAAATAAAAACTTAACATAAATATTTATTCTCGTCGTTTTATAATGGCTGAAAACATTTTTAGGGCTGAAATATTTATTTTACGTAGACTATTTACTGAAATGCTGAACGAAATACGAATATTCATCTCGTATTGGTACCTACCTTGCGGAGATAGGTACAATACTCAAAGAAAAGAGCATGGCAAAGATGTCTCCGGGGTAAAACTCCCTTTGTCGTATCTTACGACCCACGCACGAGACGAAGCAGCCTTTACTTAAGTGGGGAGCACACGACATCGTAAAATGAAAAGGTAACTTTCAGAAGGCAAAAAAAAGAAACAGATACATTATAATTTATTAAAAAATGTCATGTTTTGTTTTGGGTAACTGGATATTAGTAATTGAATCTTACTACTATTAATAGTAGTTACCAAAACAATTATTATTCAAAGTAGTATTAATTTATAAATATTTTTTACCCAAAAGGTAAATATCGATTTAATATTATTACATACATGTATAAGTTAAGAATGCTCTAATAGAATATTTGAACTTGTATTACGTCTCGTTAATTCTGTTGTCAAACTCACGAGCTTTTACCTCGTTAACAATCAAAAGCCTTTTTCTGTTTAGTATGATAGTAATACGATATTTTATCGTTACTTTTACGGCTTATATTTTGCTTTTAATGAGTAATTGAAAGAGCCAATAGTCTTAGTACGTGAGTACTAAGACTATTGGCTCCGATAATAATGATTCGTTTAAACTCGTTTGCAGCGGTCATTCATAGAAACCTATAAGTATTGAAATTCCATATCCGTCATGTACGTATTTGATAAATATTATAAGCAATCGCAAAACTATTATAGGGCCAAATGACAAAATTGTATTTAAACCATAACTCTGGTTATGGTTTAAGCAGACCATGTGGCTTTATGTACAATTACTAAAAGAGATAAAAGAGCTAATTTGACAGCTCCTTCAGAAAATTATAATTTGATGTCTCTTCACCAACCTCGCAACTATTCATACAAGGTGTTGTTTTGCATCCTCGTCAAATTCAAGGAGGTAACTATGCTAATGATTCTCGTCCCAAATCAACAATAAAATGGGTAGGTTATTTTTTTTCTTATTTACAGAAATCGGTAAGTGTGAACCACCCGTGTTTTAATCGCGGCCCTTCTGATTCTCGCCCTATAACCGCGCTTCCACACCTACAAACAATCTCAAACGTTTATTCAATAATTTCCTATTCCCTAAACCACGTTAAAAGAGTTATTCTGAAGTACTGACAAAATTAAACAACCTAAAAAATCAGCGTTTATTAATAATTAACTAGGTACCGTAATTTTAATTGATTATTTATGCCTTTTGTGACAACCTCCTAAATTTGGACAAGGATGCAAAACAACACCTTGTATATTAAAACAAACTAACCAGCAAAAAAAAAACAATTTAAAACATAAAATAAGTGGCGAACTGTCACTTCAAGGCCCAGTGTGGCATAAAGAAACTAAAATTGAGTGGATCCCGGGCGGGGTTGGCGTGCATTGTGGGACTGTCCCAACGGTGTGGATGACAGGAAAGAGTAATGCTCCTAGGATACTTTTGCACTTTGATCTATAGCGGATCTTTGGCGGTGTCCCTCGTCTTACCTGATGTTTGTGAGTGGATTGATTTTGGGTAACGCTCTTTGACTATGTAGGTCGTTTAAAGAGATTATTTGAGATTACGAATGCAATTTCGACTTAGCACAAGATGGGTTTGGAGTGAAACTATAATTGAGTGTTTAAATTATTTTATTTTAAATTTAATGGTCTGATTAGGTTTTTCTGGGTTTTTCCTAATCCTTTGCAACAAATGTTGGATCATAATGTATACTCCCAGCAAATACTAGAAAGTATAAAGGGTGTAAAACACCTCTTAACGAAGCCGAAAGGCACTGGTTCTCCCTGTCATTGCGATCATTTTTTTGTTCTACACCATACCTGGGAACCTTCTAGTTACGGAGATATTAGGGGTCAAAGTTCCAACTTTTTGACAAGTTTTTTTTAAAATACAAGTTTTTAATGTAAGATTTTTACTTTAAACACCTCCACGACCCCCGTAATATTCAACCCGTCCATCAGCACAATGTTTTGAGTGCCTTACATTGAGTTCTACCACAAAAGTTGATTTTACACCCCCAAAAAAAAATTCGTTTCTCAGCAATAATTTTTGCGTAAAGTTACTTAGTTTCATGTACAGAATGCTTGGTTGACGGCTTCGTGATGAGGTGATTTACACCGTGTATATGTTTTGAATAAATTAACTTGCTTTGATTTTAAGTTTGTATAATGGCGATTAATTTTTGAGGGGGCGTGTTGATTTATTTTATTTGAGTTTGCAAAAATTAATCTACACTTAATACGACCTATTTTGTAACTTCTGAATGAAGCATTACAACAATTTAAAATAAAAAAAACGCCATTCTTTTCAATGACTTATTCTTTTCTTGTTAGATTTCTGACATATGATTTTCTAGTATTTGAAAATAATTAATATAAACTTTAAAAGGAATTCCGTCGTTTAATTAACACCCAGCACCTAAATTCTAATAAGCTTCGGCTTGTCAATCTCGACTCGAGATTGTATTTTCTTCTTGGGGTAGGTAATGAATTATTTTATTAGTGTATATGGCGACAGAAATAAAGAAATTAAAGTTTAAAAAAAAAATATTAAGAAATTTAGTGGTGGTACAAATTGCTTAACCACAATAATGATTGTTATATGTGTGACCGGAAAAAGTGCTCTTAGCATACTTTTGCACTTTGATCTATAGCGTTTTCTGTAGATTGTGGCTGATTTTTGGGTAGGTAAGTTGGACTAATTGAGTGTGTCGCAATGCCCACTTCAAGTTAGAAAAGAAAACAGCCGGCAAGAGATTGGCAAAAAAAATTGTTGAATTGCAATAGGTTATTATTCCTTCCAATTTCAGTTTTTGTTACCTACGCATTCCGTTAATTAGATCTTTTCTGAAACCACTTAAAATCAAGTGCCTCCACTGATAACTTACTTATGTTTATCTCACTATAGGTATATCAACATCTCATTTTTTCCCTAAAAGCGTCCATCAAAGGCAAAAAATAATAAAACACAGCCCAAAACCCAGCGGTGTATGTAGGTATACACTGTTAGCAGCTAACTCAAGATACCACATGCTGAGCTACTTAAGCGTAGTGCTCGCAAGTCTGTACGCAGCTTAAGCCGTAACAACATTGTTAGCATAGCGTACTACACAGAGTACCGTAACGCGAATAAGATTCGAAAATCACATCAGTTTGAAATGCATTCGGTTACATCAGAAACTGTGCATCAGATATTGTATTCAGAAATATTATGTAGGTTACTTTCATCTTACAAATTGTTGCTTTTTTTCTATAACTGTGTTTTAATTCCCTCACAGCGCATTGTTCTAGGAACAATATCCCTTGTCGTGTACTCAATGGATTTTGATGTGTTTATCACCACTATTAAGGAAATTTATTTCGAAAGGGTTATGCGAATTACTTCATATTTTTCTCTTCGTGTCGATGACTAAAATTCGGTCGATACGTAGTTGAAATTGAGTAACGCGATACTAGGCATTTAGCCATTCGAGAGAGACAAGAAGTCCGAAACAAAAGTGTAAATGTTTTGACTTGTCACCAATAGGGGATCGGACTGGGTAAAGAAAACGACATTCTATTTTGTCCGTCAGACAGGTAATACAAAAATATTAGACACGTGTTTTTCGTTTTATCAAAATATCAAAAAATTACTTAGTCAGAACTCATTAAAGTTGGACAGTGGGGGCTTACTACGTCACAAGTAGGTATAAAACTTACCAACATGTGACGTCACGTGCCATTTCAACTCAATATATCTCCGTAATTTTATGACCACGTGAAAAAAGAAAAAATACGTGTCCAATACTTTTCAATAAACTACCCGAAGGACAAAGAAAAAAAAATAGGATTATCCCCTATTGAGTATATTGCACCCAACTTAGTACTCAGACGTGGCTTTAGTTACTAGTATCGTATTATAAAGACTACATAAAACAACAGTAACTCCAGTTGTTCCAGCAACTTCTGCACAGTATTATAAACTTGTTTCGCATGCATGCAATCGCTCATTGAAGTAATAGAGCCATTAAGTTAAACACAGACGGCAACGGGGCTCCAGCCAATAGTTAAGATGCCTTAATAACGGCAAACGACTGGAAGCAATATGCCATGAATTATTTATGCCACCTCGCGGTGAAGAAGTTAGTGCCACAAAGAAATGCCGTTTTATTTTGTGCCGTTTTGCTGTAATTAGGTATGAATTTTTAATCGGTTTTAAAGT
This sequence comes from Cerastis leucographa, assembly GCA_963082945.1. Taxonomy (NCBI): domain Eukaryota; kingdom Metazoa; phylum Arthropoda; class Insecta; order Lepidoptera; family Noctuidae; genus Cerastis; species Cerastis leucographa. Next base: position 9,204,471 of record OY720382.1, read on the forward strand.
GGGGTTCGTTTTTTTCTTATTATAGCGTCTATTGTAATTAACAGGAAGTGTTTTATACTTATAAAACATCTGAGTTTTTTTAACCAAACTTTTAAAAGTACCTATATACTTTTACTAATGTGCAGTTTTCTTACTACTTTCTTTTAAACTCATGCATTTGATACCTATTTAACAAAATGTGAACAATGGCGCTCAAATCCATCACTTCAACACTCATTCGCACGTGCACGACACGCTTCCCTAGACAGTTGAAGAGCGTAGGAACTTTATATAAATAATCTTATACAGAGGAAAGCTTTAGTATATAAAATAACCATATAGTTCAGCCCACTAAGTTATAGTCAAGTATCGCATCCTTCCTGTTGATAAAATTGCTTGACATTCTACACCGACTGGAAAGTGAAGGCGGTTCGCTGCCAAGATCTTGCCAAAAAAACGATGCAAACCACACAATTTTTCTTCCGACCTTTCTTAAAGAGGAACTCAAGAAAAATCCACAATTGCTTCGAAGTTTGTGGGCAGACAGCGTGTTCTTCGCTTCTTTAAGTTTTTCATTGAGGTCATTAAACGCACTCTTGGGGAATTAGGCTCGCTTTACTAATTAAACTAACGGAAGGCATTTCCGACGTCAGACGTATGCCACATAAAGCGGAGTGCTATTCTCAAAAAGTTTTTAACGCTGATGAGTTGTAGCTCGAAGCAGCAATTTAAACTTTGAATTTATAATGAATTTCTCAACTAAAGATGTACGGAATTTGCTCTTGTGACGTGTAATTTCGGTGAATTTCCTGAGGCGGCCGTATGAAATAAACATTCGTAAACTCGATTCAAAGTTTGTGCAACAGCAAATTGTTTGCGTTTATCTATCTATCCAGATATGTATGTGTAGTCAACACGTAAACCACAAAAAACATTTTTTTCCAAATAGATATTTGATTTTCTGTAGATACGAATGAATTGTCATCAAATATTCAGCATAGTTTGAACAGTAATGGCCGTTTCTATGTAAATACCAGTGCTTTACAAAATCTATAAATAAAATCATGAATCTACGTCTACGAGTAGTAAGTACCGATTCACGTCGATATGAAATCTGAATAAATCGGTAAGTGCTTTTACTAATGCTATTGGAATCTAAGCATCGGTTGGAATATATGAGCGTATGAATTGTAATGAACGCGAAGTTTCAGTGAAAAAATTCTGTTTGTTTTTTACAAACAAAAGGAAGGTAGTTGCTACGCATGTCACATTAGCTACTTACGCATGTCAGAATTGAAAAAATCTTTTAAAATACACGATGGATGAGATGACATCGGAAATTGTTTTGCGAAAACCATTTAAACAATATTACCAGTGGGTAGTTTGAGCTTCAACTTTACTATCTGAAGCTTAAGGTTTCTAAATAATCTAAAGTGACATAAAATTGTGTTGCCTTTGAGTACGGTATTGACAATCAAACATTCCATTTTCACTTTAAAAAAAATATTAACAGCCTGAAAAAAATATCTTAAATTGTAGCTGCCTTTCCTGGTCATTTATTTATAATATCTATTATTAAAGATTAACGTTTCCAAGAATATAAAAAATATACTCATAAAGAAAATGTATTTTTGGACTACGTCAATAAAAATGAGATTGCTTTCAGATCGCGGCCTAATGTAGAATAAATCTACTTTTGACTTAAACAACGTGATCTTAAAAAGTAAGGCGATTAAGGGATTTCAGCTCAGATACCCGACATCAAAATATCATTATAAAGGAACGAACAAGGTTTATTCAAATCCAGGATTTTATATTGTTTTACCAAGTAATATATCTTTAAAAGGGTAATCTATGCAGAATCGTATACCAAATCAATTTTTGTTTTCCCACTACAATATTTTTAGAATTATTTATTTATGACTAGTCTTTGAAATAGATTAACACCCATAGTCTAAGAGCCAAACCAAATCCATTTTTGGATTAAGTCGAACTGTATTGCCATGACAATAGTTGAAAGCACGCACCAAATTGTATTCCTAAAATTTCTTAGCCGCAATTGGCGGATCTTCGAATAAGGTACCTCCTCCAGCTACCTATCTTTATCAAACCGATAGTTGCATCCTGCTTCAATCAATGCTAAAGATGTCATAATTATCTCACTTTGATCAATGATAAAGATGTATATTATTAATAGTTTTCCGGTACTTCAAATTTGGCAGATGAGTTCAGTTGAACTTAAGTTGGACTAACCATGCCTACATTCCACCCGTACATAATATAAACGCCTACTTTTCATTTGTCAAATTTTAAGTACCGGAAAAATATCTATATATATAAAAGAAAGTCGTGTTAGTTACTTCACTTATAACTCAAGAACAGCTGAACCGATTTAGCTGAAAATTGGCAGGGAGGTAGTTTAGAGCCAGGAGAAGGACATAGGATACGGTAGGGTAGGGTAGGTAGGTAGGGTAGGTAGGTAGGGTAGGGTAGGGTAGGTAGGTAGGGTAGGTAGGTAGGGTAGGGTAGGTAGGTAGGGTAGGGTAGGTAGGTAGGTAGGGTAGGGTAGGTAGGTAGGGTAGGGTAGGTAGGTAGGGTAGGGTAGGTAGGTAGGGTAAGGTAGGTAGGGTAGGGTAGGTAGGTAGGGTAGGGTAGGTAGGTAGGGTAGGGTAGGTAGGTAGGGTAGGGTAGGGTAGGGTAGGGTAGGTAGGTAGGGTAGGGTAGGTAGGTAGGGTAGGGTAGGTAGTAAGGGTAGGGTAGGGTAGGGTAGAGTAGGTAGGTAGGTAGCGTAGGGTAGGGTAGGTAGGATAGGGTAGGTAGGTCGGATAGGGTAGGTGGGTAGTAAAAAGTGCATTGCAACGCATGCTGGGTACAGCTAGTTAATTATATAGGTACATCTTTGACATTGATTACATTATGTCATCTTTAGCAATGATTGCAGCAGAATGCAACTATGGGGTTGATAAAGATGGCTAGAAAATGAACCTTATTCGAAGATAAAATAGAATAGAATAAAACTTTATTGTAAACCAAAAATAAAACATAACGGGTTTACAAAACTGCTAATTTTGTGGTAATAACGGCGAAGATCCGCCAATTGCGGCCAAAAAATTCTGTGAATATTATTTGGTGGATGTTTTGACCTGTTGTCATGGCAACAAAAGTCGACTTAGTTCAAAAATGGAATTGGGAAGGCTTTTAGAATATGGCTGTTAGTCTCTCAAACTTTTGCTCGAATAGTATTTTGCGAAATGAACAATGTAAATCATATTTTTTTGGAATGTTTATAAAAAAACATTTCATCTATTTAGCTGTCTTTAAGAAATAAAAATGCGATAACGATATTCAAAGAATCGAACCAAATTCCAATATTATTCGATGCAAAATATTATTTTAAAAAGTAAGCTGTTTTTTGGTTGGTCAGAAAAGGAATGAAGTAAAAACTGCGTGAACCAAAAATATGTGAAATATCTTTCGTGTAATAGTTTTCAGGGGAATTAAATTGTATAAAAAATCATTGAATAAAAAATGAAAATAGTGCTAAGTGTATATTACTAATTTTACTAAATTTGCGGGTAAGTAAACATGCTCGTAACTTGATCGGAGTTCTAAGATAGATTTTCTTCTATTTTTATCTAGATATACTTCAGTAACAAATGAATTCATTCAATTGGAAATAAAGGCAAGTGACATCGCCAGGATGCTCTATTTCCCAGCTTTATCCTTCACTAGATCTAATATCAATAGACCTACTAGGTCACACAGAATAATGTTATCAATGACCCAATTTTTAACAAAAACATGATCGGAATAAACAAACCGTGACTAACTTTGTGAAAGGAGGCTTAAGTGCAAATTGAAAAGAATTAAGAACATTTATGGGAAAGCGAAGTGTAGCAGATTTAAACCCTTAATAGGGAAGGTATTACCACAAATAATGTGAAAGGAGAAGTTTATAATACATAATAAGCAAAGGTATTTTGGTTTGGATCATGTTGATGTTTTCGTGTCTTTTATAGAACGTGGTTGTAATATGAATTAAGGAATTACTGAATTGAACTCGATGGCAATGGCTCGAGAGCTCACCCCTTTTAGCATGGGACTTAAAATAACTAGTAAAATCACAGGTTATTTTTCCTAATACGCCTGTATTAGTAGGTGTGATTTTGATTTTTTATGTTTTAATATAAAAGTCAGTGACTAACAACTAGTTTTTGTAAACACAGACCTGTAAGTAAATAAAAACAGTTTATAAAATATTCAATCTCTGAAATCGGACAGAAATAAAACAATTACCTACATTAAAACAACCACTAAAATCTATTAAAACAAACAATGTATAATTTGATTAAACATTGGTTACTTTACATCAATTTCACATATAATAAAATCAACGTTTATTTTATTATTTACTTACTTTTATAACTCTAAATCACAACACAAAAATATTGAATTCTACCCACGAGAGAGCTACAATAAATCATTTAAGGATGACATCGAAAAGCGGCCGTTTATCATAATTCATATCCCAGATCCTTATAAAAAGAAGGTTTACCTAAACTCGGATACTGTTAAAGAGAAAATGTTTGGACATATTGGTGGCGATCCGAATGGGAAACGACCTAACTTGAATACAAAATTGTTGTCCTTTACAAGGCGGAACAAGAAAAGTAGAACTGTCAAGTAGGACCTTTATTAAACTACGCTGAAGTTTTTGTAATGCAGCTTTGTGGAATGTTTATTCTATCTGTGAGTGTTACAATATAAGAGCGAACTATTCTAAAGCTACTATAACGATCTATTATGTAATAATCAAAACCAATAAGTTTTTTTTTTTTTAATGACAGAATTGACTCTTCTTAAACGTCAAAATTGCATAGTTATAATCTGGATCTCTTCAAAGTTTGAGTAAATCGTTTCTATGGTTCCTTAGCCACAGGGTCAAACGGGACCCTATTTCTGAGACTTCGCTGTCCGTTCGTCCGTCCGTTACCAGGCTGTATCTCATGAACCGTGATAGTAAGCCAGTTGAAATTTCCACAGATTATGTATTTCTGTTGCCGCTATAACAACAAATACTAAAAACAAAATAAAATAAATATTCAAGGGGCCTCCCATATATGATATTTTTTGCTCGTTTTTATAAATATTATATGTATATAATAAGGAACACCTTGTGCGCGAGTCCGACTCGCGCTTGGCCGGTTTTTTTTCAACGCATGCTCGCTCTATCTTAGGCCACATCAACGATTCACATCAATTGAATTTCGGCCAAATGTAAGCCTATAAACAAAACAAATAAAATAAGTATAAAAAAACCTCGTCTATAAGTATGTAAAAAAAAAACGTTAGTAAGTCCCACAAACACAAAATTTTTGAGAATTAGTAGGGTAGATTTGTCAAAACAAGCTTTTGTATGGTTTATCTATTACAATGAATTCATTGATTTTTCCAACACTTTATTCTAGGCTACTAAATAATTATTTATGACATATCATATGATAATTCTGTGTCAATCTAGACAAGAAGAATCATAACAACACCGTCATCACAGTTTTTATATCTGTCTTGCATTCACAATGCAGAATTTCCGTCATTGTTTTACAAATCCTCGGATAGTTCTCTCATAAAATAAGAATGTATTGCTTCGTCCTTCTGAGTTTTATTGTGATTCATGTATTCGATTATCGAACAAACGACTCAACTGGAAACCGTCTCGACGCTGTAACGATGTCATTAATATTTTCAAAGAGAACTAAAATATTGCGAAAGTTTCTTTCAAACATCAATGTACTTTGCTTAGTTCAGGCTACTGCTAAACAAGTTACGTGCAGAACAGCAGAACAGTGGCAACCCTGTTATAATTTCTTATGTTAAGGTGTTGTTTTTTTTTTTTTTGTGAATGGCATCTCGCAGTTCAACCTATGAGGTTGTCGTCTGCTTAACCGGACTATCCTGTGGGTGCCTTAAGAGTAAGGCCTCCAGCCAGGGCATAAAAACTTACAAACTAAGCGACTGCAGGCTAAGGGCACCCCCTGTGGGGTATACGAACCTCGGCTTAAGGCGTCGCTGGGGGAGGACTGCATGGGGACAGGCTGGATCTAAATGGTATCATTATTTAGGGGCTGATTTAAAACTACTGGCACAGCATCGCGGGCTGGCTCGAGCGAGGGTCGGGGAGGGCATGGACCGGGACGTCGCGACGGACCTCGACGGCGAGGTCGGAAAGACGGCGGTTAGAGTCGGAACTTTTTAAGAGTGCTAGTCTCTTTGCTACTCTCCTGGAGGAGGGTGATAGCATCATCTGGAGTGACGAGGGTATGCCTAGGACGGCGTACTGTACTAATGCGCGAGGGTTCGTAACGGGCGGCCGCTGCGATCAGGGGATTACGGTGTTTAATGGCGTTATCGAAGAAACGCTTCGAAAGACGTTTCATAAACTGAAGGACGGTGGGCATTCTAAGGTCTACGTGTAGACGGTCATTACGGACATAAAAAGGGGCTCCCGTGACTCTACGTTAGAACCGGTTCTGTAAGATTTGCATCCTATGGATGTACTTAGGCTTGGTGTGAGCGTACACGATGCAAGCGTACGTCATAATGGGGTGGATCACCGCGGTATAAAGGCGCAACTTGCACTTGAGTGACAACTTGCTTTTTGCCGAAATCATGAAATGAAGCCTACCCATAGCAAAGGCAGCTCGGTCGCGAGCTGCTTTGATGTGCGCCGCGAAAGACAGGTGGTTGTTAAGTAAGACTCCTAAGTACTTGGCTTGCTTCTCCCAAGAGATAGTCTTACCGTACAGAGTGATCGGGCTGAGCGCGGGTAGCTTATTTTTACGCTGTTTAGAGAAAAGAACTGCCGGGCTCTTGTCGGGGTTTGTTAAGGTGTTGCCAGTTAGAACCAATTTTATTTAAGTAATTATTTTTTCACTACAGCTCTCAAAAAGGTAATGGATTTTTATTTTAAGAAATCAAAAATCTCAGACATCTACATCTATCCATCCCCTTACACCCACCCGTCCCGCGTGGTCAATTATGGCTCACTACCTCCCATAGGCAGGAAGCCTGTGTACCAGCAGTGGGAAATTATTACACCGTGTAAACGACCCTTCACGAATCCGTCAATCAAGCATTCTGTACATCAAAAGTAAGTCATTGTACGCAAAAACCATTGCTGAAAACGCCTTTTTTTTGAGGTGAAAAATCACGTTTTACAGTATGACTCAATCTAATGCACCCGAAATATCGTGAAGGTATTATGTAATTCACTTTAAATATTTTTTTTTATCTTTGATTTTCCTAACTAGAGGCAAATGTACAAATGTTTTTCGAAAATAATAATTCAGGTTACTTATTCTCTAAACATAAAAACAATTCTTCTTTTACTACAGAAAAAAATCTGTTTAATTGCCTTATATTGCCAAATTCCTACACCCATTGCGGGTTTGGAATTCGGTAGGGAAGTGTGCGGACGAAAGCTAATATTCTACAAACAAAAGTATTTCACTATTTGATACCCCGAAAACGGGGAAACTTTAGAAAGGGTGTGTAACTGTGTAGAAAACGTAATCGATGAGGTTCGGTTCTCTCTTTCCAAAAAGCTTTAAGGAGCGAGGGCAATACTCACTTCATTATTCGTGTTCCAAGTTTGGAATACCGTGACAGCTCGAGTTCAAGGAGCTTACGTACGCCTCAAAAACCCTTCAGTTTCACGAAGGAGGCTCGATTGCATTTATCTATCTAACCAGTTTCGTTTTAAGCGAATTACTTCGATTTAAACGTCGGCACCACGGCACCGAATTATTCACACGGAACAAAGCGACACCCACCTTTTCAGACAGGCGTCTGGATTTCCAAATTCATTGCGTCGTAAACAAAAGGACGATTTTTAAAGCTTCAACGAGAGTGTTTTGCTGGGACGTGTATTTTTTCTGTCATATTTCACTTTTGGTGGCCTTTGTGATCGATTATTGTTTTGCTGGGACATTTTCGTTTTAAATCGTTGTTTGATGGGTCTATTTTCGATCACGAGTTCGTGACTACGCTTTTATTAATTTCGGGACATTTAAGAACAGATTCATCGATGAATAACAAAGCTGTTCTATCAATGTGTGTCTGATACTGACTAATACCAATCCGCGTATCGTTGCTCTTTAAATTTTAAAGAAACTGATCGGCACTTGGAGAGTCAATTGTGGACATCCGCCTAACAGTGAATTGGACTGGAAAAAAGATGACTTTTACTAACAACAATATTATTGACTACAACTAATGTTATTTAAGAAACTCAAACATCAGGTATGTTTGAGTTTCTTAAATAACACTCATCTTTTCAGTAACCGACGCCACTTTCAGACATCTTTAATAATAATAGATAGCAAACTGAATAGCTTACTGAAACAATGGAAATTCTAGTAACGTATTTAATCCAACTCTGTGCAATGTTTTATTAAAAACGCTGTTGAACCGTAATTAATTAAAACAATATTGTCAGTTCTCTTAACTTGAAAATTGAATTTACTGCCATGCAATGGCTTGCAATTTACATGCGTTTGACTTGTAAAAATAAACGACATGTACTATTTCCATTTATCTTTCATAACCAGACTATTATGGTCTCGTTTCCACGTTTAAATTAATTTCGTACTGAAATAAGGGCAGTTTTTTCCTCACTTTTTCTTCGTGACCTCATATTCATATCAGTGACAAAAAAAAAACAAATATTGGATACCTATTTCACCACCCCAGTTGCCTACTTTAAGTTGCGTACGCTGTCAAAGTGTCCAACTCATAACGCAGGTACTTTGTTACCAAGTTTTATTTGCTATCCAACTCAATCGTATTTCCTTGTAGTAAGGGTGGTTTTTCTGTATATTTGAAAGTGTTAAGTTGTAGAATCGAGGCGATGTTATTGCCTACGTGTCCGTTTGTCGGTCGAGAGACGGACTGACGCGTGACACGCTCTTTATTGAACTTGCAACGTCTGCCTCCAATAATGTGGAAACAAAGTTGGCGTGTTCAAGCGTTTTAAAAGAATTTTATTTTTCTTTGGATTTTTACGTATAAAGCGTTATTGCAGTACGTGACTGCAGGCGTTATTAATTTTATTTTATGATTATAGAGACGGAGCATATTTTTATTTTACCATGTTAAGGCACATTTCCAGCGACGCTTCAGTTGCTTCAAGAGTATAATGTATATAAGTACATTATTATTTGGAAAATATCAAACAACAAATAAAATCAGCATCCGAAACTTGTTTTGACCACAAAAAATTTACTAGCCATCTATTTCATATTCAGGCTCAACGAATATAGTGCGGAAGATATAAACCTTTGTTTATTACCTACCTACAGCATTAATAACGGAGTGATTATGTCGATAAAGTTACGAACATGGAAGTCAAGGAAGGCGATAACTTCACGACACGACTCCGCAACGTGTCACGCTTTTAGCTTACGTCATGGAGGAGTTAGGGAATGGAGGAAAATGTGGAAACGACAACCGACATTCTGTTTTTATACTGTGGTTATAACTGGCCGGAAATACGCTGTGTGACGCAACGATCCCGAATGGTTGCTCCACGAGTTTCACAAATAAGTTTTATCAGAACTCCATCTACTGACGAGTCCATGTCAAACTTGCGACCTCACGTACATTAACTGGCACCGCAGTGTAAAAGTCTGCAAAACAACTCCGAGCAATATTTATTCAAAGCTACGTCACCCGTCATTTATGTAATGGCTTAATTGGAAAGTTTCGCTGAGTCGGTCAATTTTCGTTGGCATAAAGTGGCACAAACCGAGGACTTTCTCGCGTGCCACCATGTTTTACGCTCGCAGAAAATAACTTTGATTTTTCAAAGCATGACTAATTGCGTCCGTGTACTTACAGCCTTACACAGTAATTACTGGTAATGATAATGTACTGGAATACTGCGCGTTAAGTTACTTTGTATTTTTTAAATAAGTTGCCCGATGGCTGAGCTGTTTGTGGAGTCAGTAATAGCTGTTGAGCTTATATGTGAAATAAGTAAACTAGCGAAGCCTTTAAAGGACAAGGAAGTACTACTATAGCAGGGAGGTTTGACTTATTTTACTATTTTCTTTCTATAGATGTTGCTTAACCGATTTTTTTCAAATGGCTCTGCTGTTGGTTCTTTTATGGATCTAAATAAGAACTAAATTTATTTTTATGTTTTCTACAGGTAGCATCAACAATCAAACTTTATAACAAATGCAGTAATAAACACAATTTAGTGACAACTAAAATAAAATAAACCCGCCGACAGTAACAATAGCGTGACTTCGAACGACAAAACTTATCAGCTAAACACGAAACGTTTCACAAATTCTCTCACACGCTAAACAGACTTAACACCGTCGAAAAGTACCGTGAAATGAATTAAAATAAAACCGAAATTGTGTGGAAATGTTCCAGCGATACTAGAGACAAACTTGACTTCTTAATTAATTAATATCGATCGCGCTGAAACTTGGGTAATTAATAGAAACGTGGTCCCCAAAACTTAGATAACCCTTTGCGAAGTTCACGTATTAATCCAGGGAAGACACAATGAAAACTCACTTCGAGCGAAACTTTGATACTCGTCTATGGAGCTTCGCGTTGATAAAGTTAGGTATTTGTGTCCCACGGAATTTCCATTGTAATTGGGTGCGTTGCAATTAGCGCTTTGTTAATTACTTCAATTTATCTGTTTTGATATCACAGGTATTATTGTGAAATATGAAATGTTAACTGTTTAGTTGTCACAAACTACGGTGTTTAAATTGGTGTACAAATGAATAAATTAGTTATTTAAATTATGGGTCATTACATACAATGGTGCATAGAAAATTTAATGTTTGATGAATTTGAAGTAAATAATTAAATAAAATGACTGTTCATTTAATTACAATAAACTGGCCAAATGCGAGTTAGACTCTCGGACTAAGAGTTCTCTATCACCACATATGACGTCGGATAATTAAATTATTAATGTAATTGTACATAATAAATAGTAAATAATTATTAAAAACAACCAAACCTAAGGCGGTTTTGTTTTATTTTTTTAATATAAAAATACCATGGTTACGTCTGTACCAAAGAATTCCTTCATGTGACACCATTCGGACCAGTGATAAGGTTGGTAAAGACTATTAAAAATACCACAAATTACTTTTATATTTGTCCCACGACACGCCACATTAAAAACCGCACCTTGAAAAACTCATTGGCTCTCGCTTATATGAACTTTTGTAACGTATCTAGATTTGAATATTTTTAAAGTTAACGGTTTCTCTGCACGCGAAAGCTAAATTACGTTATGCATATCCCCAGCGTTTTGCTGACTGTATATAAATATTTATTTATACCGTGGGTGAGATTAGTCCAGCAGTTATGCTGCACTGGGGAATTTACCTGGGCGCTATTTTATGCAAGGGTGGGTATTCATCAAATGCAGGAGAATTTTAAATTGAACGACTTTAGTTAGCTAAATTTTAGTACACACTGGTCTTAAGTTGGCGAAACGATTACTATAGAAATTTTCAGGCTTATTTTGTCTTGTTTATGAAATCCACATTCATAAATCATTTTTGCTATTTACATATTTTACTCTCTCTATTAACGAACGTAGAGCTTTATTTTTAACTTTTTTCACTAAAATAAACAGCAAGACAGAAAATAAATCCTAAGAAGGAACCACTAGTCTTATTTGGAACACGGTAAACAAAGTAAACTAAAATGTTCTGCTTAAACGCGTTCAAAGATTTCAGTTCGCCACACAGTCTAAATGAGTGTCTCGGGCATGTAATCCCAAGCGTCTAGTTTAACGAAGCGTTGTGAAACTTTTTCGTCTTTGTACACGTAAACAAACGTTTTAAACCCTATACCAAACTCTACTCTACACCTTCGCAATAGAACATATTTTACAAAAACTTCATCAGTGTCTACTTTTACGCCCTGTTTGCGGATTTTGATGTACTTTTTGGATGCCCTCGTTAGTCTCAGTACGTCTTCAATTATTATGTAGTTTTCATTCTTTTGAAAGTTAACGAACTCCGCAATATTTTGTATATCATAATTAGTGTTCCTTGATATATTTTCTTTGGCCTGTTGTACAGCAAAGGTGCCTTGATTGCACATAAAGTATACTGAAGTTCTTTACTAGAGTAAGGGTGCTTTTCCACCAGAGATGTGCTATGCAGCTATGCTGCGAGGATGTGAAAGCTAAGCTACGAAACTATGTGACCGTTTCCACTGACGCTAAGCTATGTAGCGGGCTAGTAGGATGCGCTTTGAAGATGCGCCGCGCCGCGAGGTAACTGTGCGAGGAAGATGTGCAACTCGAGCTATGCGATGTATCGATAGTAGGGAAGCGACCCATAGCAGGCATCCATAGCACGCATCCATAGCACGCATCCATAGCACGCATCCATAGCACGCATCCATAGCACGCATCCATAGCACGCATCCATAGCACACATCCATAGCACGCATCCTTCCATATAAAAACATATCTTGGTTGAATCCGTTTCTACCAGTGCTAAGCTATGTGCAACAATGAATATGATTGGTGGATATCAAACGCATTCATAGCAACGTAGCATAGCACATTTCTGGTGGAAAAGCAGTCTTAGGGAACTGCTGCTGTTGTCTAGAATTCTTGCAAAATAGGGATCATTTAAACTGGTACCTACTTTTTCTGCTGTAGTTATGTACTATACTCCCGTATAGTTCCATATTTATATTATAAATGCGAAACTTGCTATAACTACCTGTATGTCTGTTCTCTTACACGCCTAAACCACTAAATCAGCCTGCTGGGATCTTAAAAAGGACATTATTAACATTAAAACATCACTTTAGATGTAATACTCGGATGAAAAGTATTTTTTTGAAATACGGAATATACCCCGGGCAATAACTAGTATATGAATAAAGCAGAAAACTCTACACATTAATTATTTTTTACTTTCATAAAATCACAACATTATATACTTCCATTAAGTGGAAAGGAGTAACCACGCCAATCAAGTGCCGTGAACATATGAAAAATTATTTACGTTCGATGAAAAACGGCGCAGTATCGTACCGTATCGCACTGTTGCTCACATGGATTTAATTAAAACCTCAGTTGATTAATTGCGCTCTAGGGCTTCAAAATATTGACCAGCCTCTGTGAAGCTTTCATAAAATATACACGCAATTTTTCTACTATAAAAACCCTAAAGGAAAATGTTAACAGGACAGGGAACAGGGAGCATGTAGATCTATGGATTTATAAATGCTGGTATTGTGTATAGAATCAGGTTTTTATTATATATTTTTTTATAAAAATATGTTATGTAAAATTCATGAATTTTTTCCTTAAAAATATTTAGTTTTTATTTGAGAACGATTGTTTTTTTTTTTTTTAATAGTTAGAAGGTCTAATGTCGAAATTGTTAGTTACTGTTAACATTAAAACAGCGGCGCGAGCTCATTAAGGTTAAAACATAAACTTTAATAAGCTCGTTTTATATAAGTACTTAATTATCTACCGTACTACTAATGTAACAGAACTTTTTTTTGTCATTTTGTCTTGTATAAATAATTTGTAACTTTATTAGTGTTTGAGATAACAAGGTATTGTTTTTAATAAAAAAAAACAGTCTTTATACCTGCAGACCTCTAGAAGTGGTAAGTTTGTCGCACATGGTTTTCTCTGGGGAAAACGAAAGCTGACCACGTCTAGCACAACCTCTAGGGGAATAACGTGATTTCACGTTTATTTAAAACTAAAAAGCTGTGTTGCATTTTGTGTCGTCATGTTTGTAATTTGTGTTTAACATCGCGGAAACAACTTGTATAGACTACCGAATCAAATTGCTTGCTGATTCAAATCACAACAGTTATTTGTTGACGGTTGTATTGAATTAGATACCATGGCAAGTTGACTGTTCTTATATAAATACTCATTGAAATTGTGAAAGAAAAGAGATATTTATCTTTATCTCTTACTTAGTCTTATTCATTAACTAGCTATTGCATGCCATCTTCGTCCGCGTGATATTATAAAAATAGTATTTACCTATTTGAACTGGATTTTGTTGACAATTTTCCTAATCCTTTTTCTATATCAAGTAAAAGTAGCCTAATTATTTATTTCCCCTTTATGTAAATAGCTATATAAGGAGTCCCGTCAAAATAGGTCCAGCTGTTTCTCCAATTAGTTTTTTTTTTTTCTTTTCTTTTTTAAAAACGTTGCCCCCCACACTAGGATTTTCTCCTGTATCGTGGGTGCGTTTACAAACATTTAAACTCACATACACAAACAGCCAGACCCGGAACAACTATCTGTAGGCCATACGAATATTTCTTCCGTGTGGGGATCGAACCCGCGACACGCAGCGCAGCAGTCGATCGCTCAACCACTGCGCTAACCGTGTTGAGTTGGAACAAACACACCAAAATAAAAATTAAATATTTTTTTGTTGTAGTACCGTATAATGGCATGGCATAAGCATACAGTTAAAAGCTGTTATTTTTAAATTACAAACGGACACTTCAATTTGATTGATTTATATAGATTTAAGCTCATGAACTTCTATCTCAACGGTACAAATTAATACCTATACAATGTGCAATATACCAACGAATTATCTTTCATTTTAATACCGTCCTAAGAGCTTTTGACTTAATCTACCTGGCATTATTCAACCTAATATTCGACGCCCAAACTCAATGTTCCTCAGTATTAATAATTCCAAGATTAATTATCGCTTTATTAACAATTAGCTGGCGCCATATTTGATGGCTTTGTAATTTAAATTAACGATATTAAGCTCGATGCACAGCGCTCAAGTGCTGAGCATATTTGCTCAATGTTTTCAGTATGTAATAATGTGTTTACTTTCGCTTCATTTTTGACGTGATTGGGGAAAAGTGGTCTAAGTGGCATTGGTTTAATTAAACGGGTACCTAGTAACTGACGTCGGGGTGAGTATACCACTGACAATCACTGTGTCTATTTATTTATTTATACAAATAGGTACTTGCTGCGCTTACAGTTTGCACCAAAGCGTGCAGCAGGCCAACAACATAACATTAGCTGAAGAAATTTACGCAATAATTAAGCATGGCTTTATTGATGCTCGTAAACACGTCGAGATTCGTTTTCTGAGCAATCAGGGCGTTTAGAAGATTTATCGCCTGGGCTGTGGGCGCATGCAGCCACGGAGGCTGGATTTGTACCCGGTTGATGGCGATAGGCTCACCCCCTATTCAACATCATTAGCCTATAATGTTCCCACTGCTGGGACACAGGCCTCCTCACTATGAGAGGGAGTGGGCGGTAATCCACCACGCGGGCCCAGTGCGGGTTGGTAGATGTCACATGTCTGCGAATTTTTAGTTCTAGGACATGCCGGTTTCCTCACGATGTTTTCCTTCACTTTTTTGAGAGAAGCGGTGATGAAATAAATTACACAAAGTAATGCGCCTGCCTGGGTTCGAACCCACTGCTTACTGCTCGTAAGTCAGGGCTGCCACCACTGGGCCACCGCTGCTCTCACCCTGCCCCCTACTACATGGAGCTTAAACATAACTGGCAAAATTTGGGCGTACTTGTTAGGTACACCTCTGCCAAAGCCTTTGTGTGTTACAAGGAGTGGTATTAAGTTTATGTAATGTTAAAACAGTTTTCAGTTGATTTTGAATTTGTAACAAGCCCTTTCATCATTGTGTGTATTGTGGATAATTTTCACATAATTTTATCCTTAATCAGGAAAGATGTGCATAGACCTTTCTGCACACAGCTTTAGATTCAATTTAAATTATACTAACTTATTAACAAACGAGCAGTAAAGCTACAACCTGTATAACCTTCAGATTTGCATGAATTTTTCGAAAGTTATGTTTGGCATAAGTTTAAAAGTGTAAAGAGAATAAGTTTAAAGTTCCTTTTTAAACTATTTGAAAACTTTGAGATTCGTGAAGTTTATTAGCTAGCTTAACTGAAATGAAACGCTAGAGCCAAGCTAATTATTTAAGACAGGCAGACAATGCAAGACATTATTAAAACGCCCTGTTCTACCGTCTTCAAATGCAGATGCAAGAACATTGAGAACGTCTGTTTTGTTTTATTTCAATTATGTAACTCGTGGAGAAGACAATTATTTTCTGGAACATTCACGAATGCATTGCACATAGTGTTGGCATAAAATGAAGTGCAAAAACTAAGTGTCACATTAAAAAAAAACTTAAATATACCTTAACCCTGTTGACAACTAGGTGAGTAAAAATTATGCCATCAACTAGAATGTCATCAGCATAAAAAGATGAAATGTAGCAGATCTTCGATAGGAACCGACAATTTTTCATTGCTTTCGTAGAAATAGTTATAACAACGTGTCGTGATTCCTCCGGTACTACCAACCAATTTACTGTATTTTACATGGAGAAGAGAAATTAGAAAAAACCGAATCATCATCGATATTTTAGCCGAAAGACATCCACTGCTGGTCATAGGCCTCCCCCAAGTGCACATTGACCGGACCCTTACGATGCAATCCAATGTGCTATGCCCACCGCCCCTTTTTTTTTTTTTTTGCGGATGGGAAATCTTCAAATGACTTCTCCCGCTCTGGGCGGAGCGGGAGGGTGGCGCGCGTGGAACACGTACGCGCCGTCGACACGGCCTGTCGTCATGAGACGGACGGACGGTGTGCCCACCGCCCCTTAAGCTTCGCAGTTCTTCGGGCTACGTCGGTAACTTTGGTTCTCTTACGGATGTCCTCATTTATGATTTTTTAAGGAAACTCCGAGCATAGCCCTCTCTATTGCCCTTTGGGTGACTTAAGCCTTTTGATCAGACCGAAACGTGGTCGAAGGTTGTGTTCACACTGATCGTAGACTTTCGTCTTGAGACACTGCGGTAAATACCACGCAATTTCCGGAACGCTGCCCAGCCGAGTCAGATTCGACGATTGACCTCTTTCTCGGAGTTCGACCTACCCAACTGAACCGTTTGTCCCAGATAGACATATTCGTCTAAAACTTCGAGTGTAGAGTCTCCGATCTTGATAGGAGTGGGTGTTACATGGGCATTCAACATGACTTTGGTTTTGTCCATGTTTATTTTAAGACCAACTCTTACGGAAGCTCTACTGAGGTCATCTGCCAAATACTCAGAAAAAAAAAGCATTGTTTAGTACAACTTCTTAGGGCTGCAAAACGTATTTAAAAAAAATAACACTCTTATTCCAAGACCTGTCATAATATAATTGACTCGGCTTAGTTAGATTCAGTTGTCATAACAACAACGCAGGTTCAAAAGGCCGACCAAGTCGTTATCTTAGGCGCAATTGTTGGGTCCTCAAATTTGACAGATGATTCTTTATGGAGACTCTCCAATCGTGACCGTTTATGTGAGTTTATAAACAAACTATAATAGCTGTAAATGGGTCTTATGGGGCGGCCTTGAGCTGAGTCAGCGACTAAGAGTATAAGGTAGGTACAGAATCACGCTTAAAAATGCCAGTTCAAATACTTCAATTTCATTTTTAACGGTCCCATAATTAGTATATATACGGTTAGTTCATCAACCCTATGATGAAAGTACAACAAGAAAGTGAAGAATGAAACATTTATGCTTTTGAATTATAAAACGCTTTAGAAGTGCAATAAAACGCTTCATATAACAGTTTTTTCTATAAGGAATTACTCAGTAGCAGCCACGGAGTCTCCGATCTCCGATTTGTCCTCGGTTGATGGTAATAGGCAATATTAAACGGAACTTAAACATTAACTGGCGAAATATGGGCGTACTATTAGGTACACCTCTGCCTAAACCATCCTTTATATTGAAGTGAAACTTCTTATGCGACTTCCAGTAAGTTTAACACTACTATGGAGGGGGAATACTTACTAAAACTCACTAAGAGATGGCAATATTACAAGATTTGTGACTACGTAGTTCTACTAGGTACGCAAGATCAAGATGGCGTGCAAACAGTCATGCATTCGACTCTTCGGTGTGACCAGCCTTCGCTCAATTTCCATGAGTCGAATAACCTCGATAAACTTATGTAATAATTATGTATAAATAATACAACAAGAAAACAACAAAATATTATTTAGAAGCTCAATGAAATAATGAGAGTGAATGCATGGCACTCGAACGCATGCGTGTAGTATTACGAAGTTCCACTTCATACGCGCGGAGGAGTCCCGCCGCGCGTAAGAAGTGAAACTTCGTGGAGTCCCACGCACTATATTTTTTATATAGTGCGTGGTTTTATTTTTAAGCTAAGACCTATTGGTTTCTAATTTTATGCGGCATGGATTTAATAAAGCAGTAACAAACGGCCTCCTTCTGCATAATTCTGTTTATTTGAGGATAAATCCTCTTTACTAGTTCCTGAGTCCGATGTTCCTCCCCAACTTTTACCCATGAAAGTTTTGAGTGAAAAATTGCAGTAATAATTTTCGTTGAGCTGTGGACGTCTTGCGAACGTCTTAGTAATTAGATCCTCGACTTAACTCCAGTTTCGTACGGTCGTTTTCTTAATGGCTTTGTTAAGAACTTATTTTAATCATTTAGATCTTCGTACCTAACCTTGAATGTAACCGAAATTCTTTAAAGATTAAACGTTTTTATTACTCCAACTTTAATGCTTTAATTATGTACATTCTACAACCTTAATGTAGAAAAGTTGAAGCAAGTATAAAACTTTATCTGCGGTATTCCTTTAGCCTTTTTTCACTTCCATAATTAACATTCTTTGATATTCGTTCTTAATTTACTTGGGGAACATCTCGTTGTTAATTAGCAACACTAATTATGTTAGGTTCTAATGAAAGCGGAAAATTTATTAACAGTTGAGATTTCCTGTCTACAGAGTTCCTAGTTATCTTGGCAATAAATTCCCCGATCCGACTACATGATGGCAGATTAATGAGTTTTTGGAACAAAAACAAACAAAAAGTTTCTTTTATTAGTTGTCTGTCTAATCTGCTCTGAAATTGTATAATAAGTTGGTAAAGTAAAAACTTGATTAACTACATCAAACCAACATTTGTTCTAGATCAATCTTATTCAATTAACTTTTTGATGCTTTACGAAAATGTGTTTTCTAAAATGAGATGCGTGTTACGAAATTCAATAAATACTTTTTTTGATGAGCACTTGAATTTAATAAAAACAATGGACGTCTCACTTATTTTTTGTGATAAAATTACGAGATATGTTGAATTTTATTTATTTATTATTTATTTAAACTTTGCCCCACACTAGGACTTTCTCCTGTATCGTGTGTGCGTTTACAAACGTTTATACTCACATATTCAAACAGCCAGACCCGGAACAGCAAATATTTGTAGGCCTTACAAATATTTGCTCCATGTGGGGATCGAACCCGCGACACGCAGCACAGCAGTCGATTGCTCAACCACAGAGCCAACCGTGCCGTCAATTTAGATCTTTCAATTTACATAATTATCTGTAACCAAATCTTAAATACTAATAAAAATATGTACGTTTAGAAAAGAAGAAATAACATTCGTCCACATCGCTGTCAAAAGGAAAGTACAAAGAAATATTCATAATATATGCTTAATTAATTGCGATGCGTATGTAATACAGGATAAGTAGGTAAGGAAGTGGGTGTGTTATAAGGTACACCTCTGCTTTTACTTTCGGGTATTACAGGCGCGAGGTTATTTAATGTTAAGCAGCTATTAACCGTTCGATTTAACTCGGGTTTTAATATGAATAATTGACTTAAAAAAAAGTTCGCAGCTACTATTTAAGTCAGACTAAATGGCTCTCAATAAAAATCTAGTCATAGTAGGTAATTACTGTTAGGTATCTCGTTTTTTTTTTGGTATTTGTTAGAATCTTTATTAGTTTATTTTATTTTTGTATATGTGTTTACTAAAACACTACTAGCTCTCGAAAATTACATGCATATATACTAATATATGCATGTAATTTTCGAGAGCTAGTAGCTAGTAGTTATTTGTAGATATTATTTTGTACCTTATCAAAATGTTGTCGTATTTAACCTAAAGGTTGACTGATAGAGAATGCCTTGTGGCATTAAGCCCGCCTATATACCACTATTGTACATGAAGTTAAAATAAATAAATATTTATTAGTGAAGTTTTGCATTTGTGAATTGAGATTGTTTCAAGTAAGTAGTTTCATTATTTTACATTGACAGCGAAATTAAAACGAAATACTGCTGTGGCCATAAACATATAAAAAAAAACACTTAGTATGATAAAACTGTATATTGAGATACTAAAATTTTAACAAAAACACGTGTATTTAACATCCATTATCCAGTCTCCAAGTTCAAAAACATTAACGTACCTAGCGGGTATTTCGGTCACGTCCTCACTGATCACAGAATCCAATTTGCAGTACAAAATTATACAATTTTACGTCGACAAGCCCCGTATCGATTTAGCAGAAAATTAGATTGTAACCTGGTTTAAATCAATTATTTTCGCCATGACACGGAATATGTACGCGGCATTATCGATACCCGAGATTTTTCATGTAACGCTCTAGGCTCTAAAGTGAAGACCTTATTTTTTTTTCGAACTTTAGTCCTTGTTGTCCGTTTTTCATTGTCGTACGTAATTAGCTGTAGCGGACGAACAGGTTTTTATGGGTGGAGTTTCCATATTATTGTTAACTATTACTTTACATAAATTCTAAAGAACAAAGGACAACCAACAAGGACAGTTGTTGCAATTTTTTGTTGGTGTTTTTGAGTACAGATTTCAATATCAAGTCTTTGTAATAGAATTATTTTAATTTCTTTAAAGATGTAATGCATGTTTCATTCCACTTTTAAATATGCAGTAAATAACAGTGAACCACTACCTCAAGTGACTGAACTAAAATCGATCAGCGTTTTTTCATCCATAGCTGTCGGCCCGTGACTTTTTCAGGCGGCCTCCTAAATTGGGGAAGCAAACGTTTAAATCACTCAGCCCTTAGAAAAAAAAGGATGGCGTAACTTCTTGTACTCAGATTCACGACTTCCAACATATTGGGGTTACGAAAAAGCTGAAAGGAAAAAAAGAAAGAGAATGATAAACGTACTTTTACAAATTGCGTAATATTCACTGGTTTTTTTCCTTTGTTTCAAGAAATAATGAGAATAAATTATTGTCATTTTGCTGTAAACTTTTCATACGATAATTTATCTCTGGGGATAAGAAAGCTCTCAAACATAAGGAACGAGGGGACAAAAGCTTGAATAAAATTTACTTTTTGACAACAGTAAAACAACAGTCGTTTTACTTTTCATATTAGCGCTGATTCTGGTGCTTTTGTTTTCGAATATCGCTAAATTCTACGAGACAAGGAACTATTCCCGTTGACGTTGCCTTTCTGTTAGCATCTAAAATTTTCACATCCATTTCTCAAGAAGATATATGGCTTGGATATTGTCTTTATTTTCCTTGATAGCTTTGGGATGAAACGACGCTGAAATTTTTATTGAGCTGTAGGTACGAGTCTCTTGCTATTTGTAGTGGTGTACACTAAATAATATATTATTATTGTTTCAAAAGATCTTTATTTATTTCTTAATAATTCTTTAAACGTTGCATTTTTACACGTTCGCTATCCCCCATAAATACTGCAGACACAGCAGGGAACGCTAGATTATACCACAAAGTTTAATCGAAACATTTTTATCTCTCTATAAACTGAAGGCGGGACACGCGCAATAAACACGACAGTATACAAAGTTTCAGTTATGAAACCATAATATTCTTTGCGAGAAATTTCCAGACAGAGTACGAATAATCCTACTTGGAGAACTTTCTAATAACGCTCAACTCTTTAGATTCATTGCACCTTGCAGAAAAATTTCAAAACTTTTCCCGGGGTCTTAAGAGATGTTTGTGGAACTTTTAGAATGACATTAATCTTAGTAATTTCTCACCAGATTTGAAAGCGTTAGCTTAACACTTTGCGTTTTTGGATTAAAAGTTTTAATCAGTAGATGGAGTTGAGATAAGTGAGCTCGCTTAGCATGTTTGCTTGGTGTTTTAAATGAAGTTTCTGTCACGAAATCCGGTTAGATGGTCTCATTTATCAGCTTTGCAAAAGTTTAGATAGCTTACTGACCTGCGAACTGAAAATTATATATAAACATTTTTTTTTTTAAAGTCTTCTTGTTAAAGTCACAGACAAGGTTAATAGCTCTGTAGATAATAAAATATAAAATCCAGTTTTTGTTTTTGGTTTAAAATTGCGATGAAGCAAAATAATTGTTTTATACCCAGCGGGCTCATTCGTTTATTCATTTCAAAAACAAAATAACTGAATGTTAAATAAAAATAGTAGAAGCTCAACTTTCTAAAGTTTAAAAGTTGAGCATCTTCTCGACGGGACATCGACACTCAACACTCTTAATCAAGTTTTGATGAATAACTTCATTTTCTAGAAGTTTTCTTCCAAATAAAGAAGAAATCTCAGATAAATGTTATGATTTAAACTCCTTGACCTTTATGAAGCAGGATTTCATTTGATTCGCAATGTAAGAAAAAAAATTGAATTTGAATGGTATTTAGAAATACTACTAGCCAATGTCTGAAATTGTTTCTTGGAATGTTTTATCACTATTAAAACTTTATAGTAATACTAGTTGTGTCCGCGGCTTCGCTCTTGTGACCGCGTTCCCTGTGCATTCCTTTGGCATTCAGTCGTACATTCGTAGTAAATTCCTAACATTATCTACAAATAAAACGTAACATTTAGGCTTTGGTAGTTTTTGTTTTAAGTATTAAGAGATTCAGCTCTTAGTCAACATCTAGGGAGAATCAATTTAGATTGCCATCGGCACTCTAAGAAAAGGTTTATGGACGAAAGCAAATTATAGTCATCCGAGAAATTAGGTATGTGTATAAAAAAACAACTTTTTAAAAATGAGCCGTTGCCGCTACTGTTCAAAACCAAAAACCATAGTGGCGTAGTCCATCATTGTCTGATAAACTGGAATATCCTATGGGTGCCTTGACCGTAAGGGCTCCAGCCAGGGCAAAAACTAAGCGCCTACATGCTAAGCGCACCCTCAGTAGGGTTCGAGCCTCGGCATAGGGCGTCGCTGAGAGAGAACAGCAGGAGACAACCTGGATTGGAACAAGTTCTTGTCGACCTCAACGCCGTACATACGAAGGCGTTGAGGTCGATAATAACTACCTTGAATGATTCGTTTGTATTAAGTTTTAGTAAAATATTCTTATAATTTTGAGATAATACGAAATTGAGTATTTTACTATGTAACTGAATTTTGCATTAAAAAAGATGTGTATTATAAACTTAAGCAAAACCAAAGGTACATAAAATACACCTACTCGTAATATAACTTTGTAACAGCATAAATTTATAGAGTAGCAAGAATACAGGAGATACAACAGTTGTTTATTCTTTGTTTCTCTGTTTATTCCCCAAGAGCCAAAGCGTCGTAGTTTTGAACTCGCTCCATAAAAAACTTTTTGTAGGTAAAAAGACAAGAAGGTACAGAATAAATACATGCAAAACAACAAAGTGCACTCTCTTATTAGGTACTAGCTGTCCCGCGCAACTTCGTCTGCGTCACATTTTCCTCGTTTTCGCAACATTTTTCATTGCTGCTCCGCTCCTATTGCTCGTAGCGTAATGATATATAGCCTATGTCCTTCCCCAGGTTGAAATCTATCTTCTTGCCAAATTTCATTAATATCTGAGCAGCCGTTTAGTCGTGAAAAGGTAACAAACAAACAAACAGTAATAAACACACTTTGTTTCTTTACTTTCGATCTTCTTCTTTCTTTATCTTCTATCTGGTGTCAGAGTTTGTTATGCCGTCCATAAGCCTCTAACTTGACTTTGCCGTTGAGAAATATCTGTCAGGCATGCTGGTTTCCTCACGATGTTTTACTTCACCGAAGCAAATGATCATTATACAAAATACACATGAATCCAAAAAATCGAAAGGTGCGTGTCTTGGGTTCGAACTCGAGACTTATGACTTGGCAGTCCGACGGTCACACCACTAGGCTGTGACTGCTTTATGCTGTTTATTTCGGTCCGGGGCAGTGGTCCAACTGCTCTGTCCAACTAGTTGGACCATGGGTCTTAACTAGGAGCGGTAGTCCAACTTTAAAAATAGTTGGACCGCAGCAACTTTTAAGAGTTCCACTGGTGACCTTTGAAACAAATCTATTATGAAACAACAGAATTAACTTTTTGCAAGAACACAATGTAACATTTCGTCAAGTATGTCTATATGTATGTATGTATGTATTATAAGCACGTTAAGCCGTTGGTCCCGGCTGTCATTTGTAGATCTTTGACAGTCGTTACCAGTAGTCAGAAGCCAAAAAGTCTGACATCCAGTCTTACCAAGGGGTATCGTATTACCCAGTTGCTGGGTTGTGGAGGTCAGATAGGCAGTCGCTTCATGTAAAATACTGGTACTCAGCTGCATCCGGTTAGACTGGAAGCCGACCCCAAGATAGTTTGGGAAAAGGCTAGGCAGATGATGATGTCAATGGATTAAATAATGTTTGTATTGATTTGAGATGAGTTGGCTCTTGACTCTAGTCTAGGTCAGAGATGACATATGCAAAGTCGACGATGGAACGCGCTTACTCAGAAGAATCCTGTTCACTCTAAATTTGAAGTGATAAGGGTGGGCGGGTGGTGGGGTGATTATATTCTAGTAATTCAAAAAATATGGTCCAAGAGGATACCACATTGCCATTATTTGCATTGCCATAATGGATACAGTTAGGTACATAGTAAAGTTAAAATTGTTGAATATTTTTTGTACAGATAATAAAACAACGTCTGCACTTCAAGATGATGTATCGGTATGAAGCATAAATAGACTCTACAAAAGCTTATACTCGAATAAGCACTTATCGCTAAAAGGTGCCAATACAAGGGTGACGAAGTATTAAAAAAAAAAAAAAAAAACTAGCGATCTAACCTCGGGTGTATAAATCGTTGGCAAATGTTTCCATGTTCATTTGCAGCTGGTTTTTTTGTTCATATTGCTAGATGAACTGTGCGGGAAATGAGATGATTTTTGTGATAAAGATAAAAAAGTCGCCATTTGCGACGTACGGAAAAAGGAAACGAATAATCTAAATAAATAGAGATCAGAGCAAGATAATGATGATAATAGTTACCTATTATCAAACATTAGCCTCCTATCCTACAGTCTTTGTCTAAAATTGTTTATAGCACGACGACAACAGCAATAAAATAGTCATCTACCTCTCTTTCCAACATTTTACCATTTAGGAAAAAAGTAAAGAGACAATTACAGATTTTCAGCCAAAACTGAAACTGAACTTTCAGCCCAGTTCCTAGATTCGGCCACAACCAAAGCTGACACAAGCTTTTAGTGTCCGATCGAAGGTAGTTACGCTTCTATCGGACAATATTAGTAACACTCATTTATTTTTCGGACGCCAAAATAAACACAGAAAAACATCTACATAAAATCTACTCAAACCCAAAATCAACCACCAGTTAACCTTACAGCAGATTGGATGGAGTGCGGTCTAGGAAGGTGAAGTTGAAATATAAAGGCGGTTTCAAATAGATACCGCCTCGCTCCAGAACAGTGTTGCCCAAAGTGAATTATTTTTGTATAGATTATTTTCATTTACGAATTGTTTGTGAATGTGTGGACAATGTAGGCCTTGTAGTTCCTAGATGCTTGTTACGCTTAAGCAACGAATTATTGTCGGGCTTACGCTTTCCTCCCATACTTAAGTTCTAACGCTGTAAAATACAAATATTGTAATTTGTTAATTAATAAAAATGTATTGGCATTTAATTAGGAATATTTAAGTAAATACGGGAAAACCATTAAGGTTATGTTTGAAAGAATAGCGAGTAATAGTAGTAAAGATCTAAATGATTGTGCAATGTGCATGATTTCTTATGCCTTAACAATCCCGAAGCGTTTTTAAATAATTATAGTTTAAGCTAACAATGAACCACAAAGTTCAGAAATAGGATTGACTTTTTCCGTTCAATGAGAGACAAATTGTATATTGATTTCTTTTTATCATTACACGTAGTATTTTGTCTTGATTAAAACTTAAGTTTGAGAAATTCTGTTCTTCACCGTCCTTCATTTACTAAACATGGCCTTTTAATCAGTCACTATCATTTGTAAGTCTGTTTTCATTGTAAATTCAGCAAAACGGTATGCGCTTACCGGAATTAATTCTGCAAGTGGATGTTAGCGCTGCCCACTTTTGGGTAGACCCGTAGTAGATACTTACTTGTGGAAGAACATTGTAATGTTATTTAATCTGGATAATTTTTGTTCATATTAAAAGTATAGGAACATGATTCAAAAGAAATCGACGCACACATCATACATGGAACTTCACAAATTCAGCATGTTTCCAGACCCGCCACAGTAAAAGAAGTATTTTTTTATAACCGCAAAGGTCTGTACAAGTTGGTGCGGGAAAACCGTTCCAGGAAAGAATTGGGAAAGGCCTTTGCCCAGCAGTGGGACAGTATAGCCTAGTAAGAGAAATCCAGCGCTAGTGTATGTAAAATAACGCACTGAATTCATGGTAAGTTTGCATGTAGATAGATGACCTTACACCCTGTATGTTAACCTAAAGTTCACATCAATCGTGTCTAGAAATGTATCTATGATGATATTTGTATTACTTGATAAACAGAATCCAAAACTAAAAATTATTGAGCTTTTTATGTAGCCACTACTTTTAAATTAAGGGTACATCACTATAACAGCTAAGTGCTCATTTACGCAGACAGACGCGGTGCGTCGGGCGGCGCGGAGCGGTAGGCGTCGCGCGGCGCGTTGGGCGTTTTTGCCGTTTACGGAGACGCGGCGACCGCTTGTAGCCCAACATGGGACCATATTCTTCAAGTGTTTGAATACTGTCACAGCATGCAATAGAATAGATCATCTATTTTAAACTAATTGTCAGTGAAGTAAGTAGCCTGGTTGTACAGCGAAGTCGCAGGATCAAATCACAGTAAATAAGATTTTCTTTTTGTGTTGATTTTGTTTTTATTTTTGCTGTAAAATATTACTTTTTGGAACTAGTTATACTGTTTTATTTTAACGCATTATATATTCCAATCATTACAAAATATGTAGTTTAATAATATACTTTTAGTTTTTGAACCATTCAAAAGACAGGATTATAAAAACAAAATTTTTCATTGCTGCTCCGCTCCTATTGGTCGTAGCGTGATGATATATAGCCTATGCACTTCCTAAGGTTAAAATCTATCTTCTTGCCAAATTTTATAAAGATCCGATCAGCCGTTTAGTCGTGAAAAGTTAACAAACAAAACAAACAAACAGAGTGACTTTCGCATTTATAATATAAGTATGGAAGTATGGATGTGTTTAGTAAAAATCACCTCGAGTCATAAATTCTATAATTCTAAAGCCTACATTTTTGTAAACCTACGTTTAATGTGTGTGGCTTTATTCTTTCCAAACCTAATAAAAACCATTTATCTTTCTATTCAACGATCATAGTTTGTGACAGCACCATTAGCGTTTGAAAAGTTCAGTTTTTTTTAACAAAGTTTTTTAACTTTTTCAACGCAAAAATAGTAGGCGCGGACTTTTGAAAGCTTATAGTTTTGCATAAACTAAAATATCAAAAGTAGTTTTGAAATCCAGTTTCAAATTGAGTTCCCAATGTTTCGTCCCAAAGGAATGAGGCACATGAACAGCAAACTTTAAATTGAAACGTCATCCATAATATTTGTATACAGTCGCTTGCAGATTATGTAAATGTTTGTTTCCATAATGAAGCCCCCAAACTAAGTTATTAAGTAGGAGACGCGGAGAACTGACGCCGCAGTCTCTCCTACCAAATTGTAGCATAAGTCTGATGTTAATCGTACCGAATGTAAAAGAATAAATCGTAAACCGAGACACTGGAATTGGCAAAGGCCCTCGAGAAAAAAAGGTACCCGGCAAACAAATAGAGCGTAAAACGTCATATCATAAATCCCACTTATTTTGCCGCTATCCAACGATTTAGAACTAACCCGTAGTTATAAATTTTCGGATACGCTACCGAAAATAGCTCTGCGGCGAAGGCCTGGTGTGCAGCCAAACAGATGAAATGTAGCCCGTCGACGGTCCATTAGGAATTAATGGGCCGATTCGAGAAATGTCATCTTCCGGTAAATACTGGTCATAATTCATTTCGTAGTTGACAAGCACAGGGTTTGGTTCCGGGCAAGATCCTTCAACAAAAACAACGGGCAACCTGCGAATGAAAGTGATTCATTTCGCAAATTAACCGTTGAAAAGGTAATTTTATTTGCACAGATCTCCTCTAGAGACTGTTTAGCGCGTGGAGGTATTTTTAGAGGCACGAACCAGCTTGCTCTTAATAAATTACTGTGAAATAGCAGTTTCTTTTTTAAAAGATTTTATAAAGGTTTGTAATTTTTACGCATTGAAGAAGTTTGGTAGGAGTTAGCTCCTCTTGTTTTCGAAGTCTAAACATTTTTCCCAATATTACTATTTTCAGTTAAATAAATTAAGCTTTTGGTCCCGGCTATCGTTCGTAGATCTTTGACAGTCGTTACAGGTAGTCAGTGACCCGAAAGTCTGACAACCAGTCTTACCAAGGGGTATCGTATTACCCAGTACTAACTGGGTTATGAAGGTCAGATTGGCAGGCGCTCCATGTAAAATACTGGTATTCAGCTGCATCTGGTTAGACCGGCAGCCAACTCCACCATATTTAGAAAGAGGTTAAGGTGATTATGACTATTTTCAGTTAATTAAACCAACCCTTAAACTGCCCATGTCATTGCCCTTACACTATCTAGTAAACATAAACCAATCCAAACCCTCGATAGCAAATAACATTATGCATATTGAACAACCGCAAATAATTAATGGCATCTAATACATTCCAGCCAATATCGTAATTATTGGAGCAAATGTAATCTCTATGTAGTTCCGTTAAGCTGATATCTGACAAGTCGTTTATTGTTTATTTTATAAATTTTACTCCGGCCTGGCGGCATCTTCAATCGAAGATAGCATAACCATCTTTTATTATTATTATTTCGTTTATATTTCGTTAACATATTTCCAAAGAAGTATAAAAACATATAAAATTTTAAATACCAATATATTTCCGCCAGTGTCTTATTTTTATTAAATGTGTTTCTCATTATTATTTATTATCAAGCAAGCTGTTGATAGAACTGATAGCTGTTGTAGTGTGTGAAGCCTGTTGTCCTCCACTAGATTTTCTTCCTACAGTATGATTTCATGTTTGTCTAGTCGACTTACGACCATAATACGGGGCGGGAGACTCGTAATACCAGCTACTCCTTCTAAACTTACTCATTTTGCTTGGTCTACGTTCATACTCAAATAAATTATTTCCTAAACAAATCAACGATTTTAGATTTCAGCATTCGGTGTATCTTTCAGTTGCGCTCTGAATAATTGAAAAATGAAATGATAAGAGCAGATGAACATTTATGCGTGAATCAAGTCGGTATCGCGTGGATAATATTCTCAGTAAAGAGTGAAGATATCATCTGATACCAGCTTTATGTACAGTCACAAACTAATGTGGCGTTCATGTTTACACTAGGTATGATTAATAGGCGATAATTGGCCGGGATAAGCCTTGGTACTTAATCTATGAATCGGTAATATTAACGGTGCCAAAGGGAACTTGGCCAATACGCCAATACAACAATATTAGATTTACGGTCGCTGCACAGGTAATGGTTGCGTCAACAATGTATTTAGTGGGGGAAGGTCTGTATATTATTGTGATGTGTATGTAAAGCGATCTCGAGCCAGCCCGCGATGCTGTGCCAGTAGTTTTAAATCAGCCCCTAAATAATGATACCATTCAGATCCAGCCTGTCCCCATGCAGGCCTCCCCCAGCGACGCCCTAAGACGAGGTTCGTACCCCACAGGGGGTGCCCTTAGCGTGCAGTCGCTTAGTTTGTAAGTTTTTATGCCCTAGCTGGAGGCCTTACTCTTAAGGCACCCACAGGATACTCCGGTTAAGCAGACGACAACCTCATAGGTTGAACTGCGAGACGCCATTCATAAAAAAAAAGAAAATGTGAAGCGATCGAAAGAAAAAAGTTAAGCAACTGAAGCGAGCGAAGTGATGTAAGTCAAACTGAAGGATTTGGGCACAGGTTTAGGTAACGTATGTGCAGACGAGTCAATCGTACTTCTGATCTCATTATATACTGGATTATTTCTGATCTCATTATATATTATAAGTATTGATAGATGTGTGTTACTCTTTGTTACGCATGCGAACTACTAAGGAATAACCTGAGGGCCTGCAACTATATTTCTACATAAATACATACAGCAGATGTATTACCATTACGCTTGCCAAGTGAGAAGTTATGGCATTATGCACTCCGGCCAGAGCTTTGTAATGATTCAAATGTTATTCCGTCTCAAGTCTCATCACAAAGAAATTACAAGTGCGCGTTTCAAGTTAAAAGACTATTTCCTGAAAAATACATTATTATATTAATAAAACGTATCAATGTAGGTCATAAAATTTATACGTTTTTTCCAAATTATAATAAAAAAATGCATTGCGATTGGAACATGCATTTCAACAATCACTAGTTATTCCTAATGAAATTAATTGATTTCATAGATTAAATATGCTAATACTTTCTTGTGGAGAATGTTTTTGAGAGTACCTACTACAGTTTTATTCAAAAATTAATATTGAAAAGATTTAGCGGCGCAATTTTAACATCACAGTGAGAAATTACATAATAACCCACTGCACACCGCTACTAACACGAAACAGCGCGCACCGTAATCCAATAAATCTTGAAAAAGAAGGGAACGTGGTGCGAATCCAATATCAAAACTAAAGGTTTGTAGAACAAAAGCTTGATGCGCGGATAAAAGAATGGAATGGAGTCGCGTTTCGTTTCGAGCTGTGAAACATTGGCGTGTCAAACCGCGTGACGGGGCCGACGACGCCGCGACACGCTCCTATATCAATTTCACGGATTAAACTTCATGTGGATGTATCTTCACGTCGTTATTACACGCATTGGACGTGATAAATGTATTGCGTTCTTCTTTGTAAAGAAAACTGGTTAAGCGTGAGTCGGAGTGACACACTAACGGATCTGAGCCACAAAACCACAAAACTATAAGATTAATTTCATTAAGTTTTAATAATTGGGACCAGAGACTAACATGAATTCTAAGAAAATGTCAACTGGCTAGCTATATCGGCTTAAAAGATACACAATCATGTAAAAAAAAAATAGAAAACTGGACAGCCGTTTGTTACTCCAATGCGTACATGCTTTGGCAAAGGGTCTCGTGTATGTACAGAACCCTAAACCTGTGCACGAAATAGTTAAGGCATTCATGTAGACAAAACGCGATGCTGTTCAAAAGTTTGATGTTCGAATAAGAACGGATGGATCCACGTTTTTTGTTTGAAACATTGGCATGTCATAGAGCGCGACGGTTTCCAATGCGCCCGAACGCCGCACTCTGATATCAATTTCACTGATTATACTTCACACGCGGGAATTTTACATTTTTCACATCACTATGCGTGGCAAACTCTACACCAAAAATTTATTTGGTAAAGTAATCAGGTTTTTACAGGTACCTATCATTAATCTCTCACATGAGGTATTATACCAATTCACGCAGTTGTTGAATTAAAAATGGTTATTCTTAGTAATTTGGTATTCTGTGTATTTGTTAAGTTTAAAACAATGATAGTCGTCTCAGTATTTAATTTGAGCTGAACTTGGTATTAATTAAACTATAACTTATTAAGTAACTATTTGGACATGTGTAGAAAAATAATTAAAGTCTCACAGCGTAGAAAGATAATTAAAGTCTTCAATTGAGACTTTTTTTCTATCAGGCATAGATTGTGCAATATTAAAGATAAGTTAGTATTAAAGATTAGTGAGTATTAAAGATTACTCAGTATTAAAGATTAATCAGTATTCAAGATTAGTCAGGATTAAAGATTAGTCAGTCAACAAGGCTAATAAATGATGACGGTATGAACGACCAGAGTTAGTGAAGGGCTTATCTTGTTTGAGTAGAATTCCTTGCCTTTTCAAATTCCTCTGTAAATAAAATATACAAAACTGATATTCTAAAATAAATCATAAAATAAAATGGAAAAAGTTTTTCTAGGAATTTCACCTTTTTTTTCTTTGAAATCGTTTTTTTCTTTCGATTTGAAAGATTGACGATAGCAAAATAATGCAAAGTGCCTCTCAACAGCTTTCTCACAAAACAAAACTTCTATAACAGCTGGCATTTATTGAATAATAGGAAGGCTTGGATTGACTACTAGAGTTATTTACGCATGAGCAAAGGCACATGTTTCTTATAATTCTCCTAAAATAATTTAATGGTTTTAGACTAAAACACTAAAGATAGACTAAACTAAAGATAGACGACACTAGACACTGGGATTTTAATCCTTATACCAACATAATTAAAAGTCATAGGGACTCACCTTTGACGCAACGATTTTACTCTTGACAGTATGATTTCTTTACCAAAAATATGTATTACAATAAAGACCCATTCTATTACTACCAGAAACCATACAAATTCTCAGTATCTGAATACGAATAAATACGAAATAGCACCCTCTAACAACGCTACTAATCGTAAACATAAATACTAGGGGGGATTCAACTGGTGGCAGACAAAGATACGCAGCTCTTGTTACAATATCATCGATTATTTTATCACCTGTTTCTTGCGAAAATAGCGATAGTCACGAAACTATAATTGTAACTTTAGGCTGCAGACACACAGACCGCTTGCTAACTGTTTAGAGCTGCTATGAGTGCTAGTTGACATTCTACATCGAACCAATCAATGGTTTCGCTATTACAATGATCTCTTAAAATAAGCAGAAACTTTGTGCTCTTATCTTAATGTACTGACCTTTTAAGTATTTGGTGTGTACATAAATAAATTAGTAAATGCTGCCCCGTTCACGACCTCGCGTCTTGTGACGCGTCTAGTGTGAAAAAGCTGTCGCGTGTGCGTGTGGCTGGACACGCAAATTCGACAGCTTTTTCACACTAGACGCGTCAGCTTTTTCCGACCATCGCTCTCGTAGAAGCATCACGGTGTCTTGAGGCGTGCTCTAAGAAACTTTTATAATTTTTTACTCCGGTTCCCTGTTGGATCTCGCGAGTGCCTTAACCGTCTAGCTAGTAGCCAATGAGTCATGTAGTTTGGGTTACTCCGAGCTGGACAACAAACATCGTGTGGCTCCGGTTTTAGGTAACAGACCTGGTGAAGTGATGTCATTTTCACGCCAACGCGTTTTCATGTCATATTTTTTGCACAGACGAGACGGATGGAAAGTGTCAATTTAATATCATGAAAGCTTTTAAGCATAAACGTGGCGTATTAAAATGAACCACGTAACATATAAACACGTAGGATAGGTATTACTGACGGTTTCATCCGACGCCATGAAAATCCGTCATGCAAAATGTACACCGAGTGTATGTTTTTTTATTGGAAAGACTACCGGCCGTATCAATTAAATTGCCTTTATAAAAATTCAATCACTAACCCTCGTTCCTACGACGATAAAAAGAGGCCATTAACATTCAAATTAATATCAATCCTTTAATGAGCCATTTAAAAACTTTACCAAATCTTACAGCGCAATAAAATCTTCACGATTCTTGCAAACAAACTTTTGTGAGCGAGTATAAATTAATTAGAAAATTGAGTTTGAGTTGACGCATCAGGCCGCAGCCGTAACAAGTTTTGTTGCCCAAATTTCGGGCCCCCGCAATATGGATTAGGTCAATTTAAAATCATTACCATAATTTCTTATCAAAAACTTTCAACTGAGTTTCGTTCATGAATATTCCTCCCTTATTTGGCTGTTCATCCTACGTTGTTTTATGTTTATTAAAGCTTCACAACGTCCCCGTCAAGAAAACTGCTATTAAAATATACTGCGGGAGTTCCCGCAGTATATTTTTAGAGAGTTCTCAGCGAGTCCACTTCAACTACAAACAGGAACTTTAAAATATTATGTATCGATCGCTTCCAATATTCAGGCATTATTATTTATTGCTGAGCAGTACGCGGAAAGTTTGCCGGCGTTGGCTGGTATAAAATTTGTTGTAACACATCGGGGCCTCGATAGCCGGGGGTTACTTCGGGGGAACTTTTCCATTTGCCAGCAACGTCGGACGAGAGTAGTGGAACACGCCAGTAGCACGCGCCACTCGATAAATCGTCGGCCAACGAACGATCGGGAATCATGCTCAGCACGTCCAGCTCCAGACAATTTGGCACAGCGCTAATTCTATATATATAAAAGAAAGTCGTGTTAGTTACTCTATTTATAACTCAAGAACGGCTGAACCGATTTGACTGAAAATTGGT
The DNA here is from genome assembly GCA_963082945.1 of Cerastis leucographa. NCBI lineage: Eukaryota > Metazoa > Arthropoda > Insecta > Lepidoptera > Noctuidae > Cerastis > Cerastis leucographa. The sequence continues at coordinate 9,238,917 of OY720382.1, forward strand.
GGGGAGGTAGCTTAGAACCAGGAGACGGACATAGGATACGGTAGGGTAGGGTAGGTAGGTAGGGTAGGGTAGGGTAGGTAGGTAGGGTAGGGTAGGTAGGTAGGGTAGGTAGGTAGGGTAGGGTAGGTAGGTAGGGTAGGGTAGGTAGGTAGGGTAGGTAGGTAGGGTAGGGTAGGTAGGTAGGGTAGGGTAGGTAGGTAGGTAGGGTAGGGTAGGTAGGTAGGGTAGGGTAGGTAGGTAGGGTAGGGTAGGTAGGTAGGTAGGGTAGGGTAGGGTAGGTAGGTAGGGTAGGGTAGGTAGGTAGGGTAGGTAGGTAGTAAGGGTAGGGTAGGGTAGGGTAGAGTAGGTAGGTAGGGTAGGGTAGAGTAGGTAGGTAGGTAGCGTAGGGTAGGGTAGGTAGGATAGGGTAGGTAGGTCGGATAGGGTAGGTGGGTAGTAAAAAGTGCATTGCAACGCATGCTGGGTACAGCTAGTTTTATATATAAACATCAAACCGTCACCATTAAACCTCGTATAAATTCTTAAACAACAATTAAATTCATTATTAAATTCCTTATCTCGAATCCACGAAACTTTTCCTTAAAAATAAATTTCCTTTAGTACACAAAGTTTGTAACCGCGACGACAAAAACATAATTGTAAAACTTGGGTTAAGTCAGCGCCAAATTGCCTGTTTTAATTAAAAAACCGTGCACCGAGGGCCCCGTCGCAGATAACAATTTAATGTAATGGCGATATTCAAAGAACTCCTTTATGGACTATTCGAGGAAACCTGCATAATGAATTAGGCTCAGTTAATATACCCACCTTCTACGAAAGGATTATTACTGATATAACGAAGACTGATGAGGGAGAAGGCTTCATAAGGAGATTTGCTTTTATTATTTACAATACTGCCTTAACTTATGAAAAACTGTTTCTAGTTTCGCCAAACACTCTTTAACAAGTTGGAAAAATACCAGTATTCATGAAGGTTCTTGAAGACTTTTTGCTACTCCTTTCTTTATCAAAGCTAAAAAGAAAAGAAAAAAGGCGATCTTATTGTGTACCGAGTTACTTATTCAAGGCACACATAACCCGATTTACATAAGTTCCCAAGTTTTTCTTCACTTTTATTTACCTGTACGGTACTGGTCTCTCAAAGATATAACATGCACGTTTCGGTTGGGAACGCAATGTGGCCAATTTGCGGGGATCAGAATTTGCGTAAACCCTAAGAGAATGGGACAAAGACAAAAGGTCGTCCTGGCTGAGATTTATGAAGATTGCGGTCCCATAAAGTTGTGTCAGCGATGTACGTGGAGTGGAGAAAAAAAACACGATGTTTTGCAGCACTACAGCTAAATGGTCGCAAACGGATTCCGTTCCCAGCTATAACAGTGGATCATTGTCGGAAATGAATTATTACTTCGCAACTTTTACTTGAATGCAAGCGGATAAAAGGTACAATATGCAACCTTCTGTGGTCCATTATTTAACTTGATCGTATTCAGGTTTTCGAACATTAATCATCTTGATGTAAAGTTGTACTTCGCTTTGAATGTTTTGTATCCTTTACTCAGCACAATTGTATGGTTCTGGGTCACCTTTTTCGACGAAACGAACGTAGATTTAAAAAAAAAGATATTCGCTCTCGCAATCTAGATTGCCTTAGAAGTCAGACTTATTCTATTTCGGCTGCCTCCGTCTGTAAGCAGCGGAAGCCCAATTTTTTGTGTCACATTTTCGTTGAAAAAAATTCATTACGACCTAGAAGAAAACGGTAGCGCCACTGAGATTTCGTATATATTCTTTGAGCTTGGATTGTGAATATTGCTGTGAGTTCTGTGTGTACCCGTATTTGTATTCCCTAGAGAGATGAACCTACCATAAATACCTAAATCTTTTATTATGAAATGTATTATATCAAAGCATTTTTATGGAGATTAGGATATTAGGACGTAAAGTAAAATCCTAACCCCTTTGTCTGGTGTCATTTGCACGTTCATTTTTTTCAAATAATCAACATGGACGATAAAATTGTTTTATTTTCTACTGGTATCAAGAAGGTGTCAAAGATTTTTAAAACAACCAGACTATTGTCCTAACATCTAGAGCGTGTATAATTTTATATTCGACTTTAAAACTAAAACGCCTTAAAAAGATTTTTTATTCACGTAACAAGACTGAAATGTTTTCAACATTTTAACACGTCCTAAAAGAATATGTTCGATTGTGCGTTAAAAATTCGAAATTTACTTTTACCTAAGACTAGACGTAAAAAAGTCTGCCAGACAAGAAAGTTACCTCACATTCTTTTTCCAGTGAAACTCCTAAAGTTTTTCAGCCGAAAAGCGAGATAACGAATATGAAAATCAAAGGCAACGTTGTCAGGTAAGGCTCAATTATCGATGACGCCGCCAGCTATGAATATTGATAGAAATATTTGCATACTACCCGCACCAACCGACCGATATGAAAGAAAAAATAACACTCGTATGTAGATGCAATTGTATTCAGAACTTGCTTTCGCAGTTGGATATTCAGTTATTCGGCAACCCTAGTTAGCGAGTCGAAGCGACTGTTTATACTTTTTCATTCGACTGTTCAAATTAACGAGTTGGATTTTTTTCTGTGAAAGTAAGTTTTTGACAGTGCGTGCATCTACTGTGAAGGAATTGTGAAAGCGTATAATTATGTACCGTTTACGTACTCGACCGAAAAATACACGACTGTTTTTTTAAATATGTATTGTTTTAAACACAATCTCAGGCTCTGTTAATGATCCCAGATGTTTGACCACAGTTTTTTTTTTTCATTTACGACACCAAGGGACTCGGCAAAAAATAGATGCTGCGATGCTATTGGTAGCTGAGCGTTAATAAGCGCTTCTATAGCGGCCAGACGCTGCAAGTAACGATAGTCCTTACCGTGGTCAGATACGCAATTTGGTGATAGTACATCAGAAAGAAAAATAAAATATTTGGCTCAATAAAGAAATAAAGTAAAAAAAAACCGTTAAATGTGAGGCGCTGATGGTGAACATTTCATTTATTTGTGACAATAATAACATAACTTGAAAAATAAGAAATACAGAACAGCGTTTTTTTAAGTTACACTAAAATATTAGTTATACTAGAATATGGAAATGTATTTTACTTTATTTCGTTACATAGTTTACTTACTTTCGTTAACTTTATATTCAACTATAAACAACATCTAAAAATCTTTATGTTATCCCTTGTCGCAATCGAACGATTTGTGAAATGTACTGAAAAAATAAGATGGCGGCGCTAGTTCCGAGTATGGTGACTTGCTTAAAATCCATGTGCAGCTAAATGTCAAATGATTGTAAGAAGCTTGGCCTTCGCTTTAAAAAAAAAAAAAAAAAAGTGTGATCATACTATAGTGTTAGGCCATAGTATAACTAGTGAATCAACTACTAAATATGTTGTAGAACACAGTTGGACGCTGCTGCATACGGTCCCGTAATAATCTTTAAAGGAACTCACGTAGTTTGGGACCACGACCACGACTTTTCGCAAGACCGGCCGCTACTTTGAACTCGTCAGACGCCCTGTTTTGCGACTAAACTTTCATCCTGGTTGACACTTTTGCGGCCAAAAAACCGAGTGGCTCCTTATAGTATACCTAATTCTAACTTGATCTGCTGACTTGGCAGCGGGAATGACGAGAACGCTTTCTTGGTGAGACACCACGCACGTACACACAAGGCTTATTCCCAGGCGCTCTAAAATATTATACAAGGCACCATCCGAGCATGTTAAGTTACTGTATGAAGTTTGGGCTCTGCAGGCTATCTACTCATGTGACCACGGTACTATAAGCTAGTGGCTCAAGTACTAAATATGTTGGTACTAGAGCACAGGTGTACGCCGGTGCATACGGTCTCGTAATAATTCCTTAGTTGCTATAACGATACCCACGGGAAGTGGCTGAGGCAACATGGTACTATTTTGTACCAATATTAATTTTACAACCGGGTTGCTGTAAAGCAGTAGTTTATTCAGCAATATACTGCACCAGTAGTTTAGACACCAACTTACAGCCAGTTTATAAACGCAGAGCATATTATACAAGGTGTTGTTCTGCATCCTCGTCAAATTTAAGGAGTTAACTATGCTAATGATTGTCGACCCGAATCAATAAAAAAAACTTTTTTACAAAAAAAAAATAACCGACTTCCATAAACACTAAAAAGTGGCAAATAATTTTAGTTTCAGCAGTCGATGACTTGTTTGTTTCATTTACTTTTTTGCCACAGTTTTTATTTTAGCCTTCTCAGTTGTGGTATCTCACTTTAATCCTAGTCAAGTATAATATTTACATTGTAACTAGACACCAGCACATCGTCCATACATACGACAAAGGACAAAATGCATAATAAAGAAGATGACTCAAAAAGTACCTAAGCAAATATAATAAAATTCATATGGCTCCACCGGGCAAGCTTCTCTACCAAATGAATGAAAAATCATCTAAATCGGTTCAGTAATCACGGAGAAATCGGTGTACATACGTGAAAAATGTATATATAACAAAAATTTTTATAAAATGAAAACTATATATGGCCAAATTATATTATTTTTTTATGGGACCAAATAGCAGGTATTCCACATCAAACTAAAGAAGAATCACGCAAATCGGATCATAAATCTCAGCGTAATCGGTGTATACACATGGAAAGTGCATACCGTTACAATTCCAAAAAGCCCAAACACAGCTAAGGTTCATTGCCTTGTTATGGATTTCCGAAGCCTGTCTCTTGGATTCATCATCAGATCTGATGGTAGAATGGTTCTTATTGGACGCAAATGCTTCACTTGTTGTAGAAAATACCAAAATCACTGTACGTTTTCCTATAAAATTTGAAGAGTTCACTCGATTTCGCCAAGATTCCATCATCAGATCCCGACTTGGTGACTATGGGACCATTTGGGAAGAATACCCTTTCCAACAAAAAAAGAATTTTCCAAATCGGTTGGCAAGCGACGGATTAATGCGCGAACAAACAAAAAAAAAATACAAACATCCGAATTGAGAACCTCCTCCTTTTTTAGAAGTCGGTTAATAAAATGGGTAGGTCAGTTTTACTTATTTACGGAAATCGGTAAGTGTGGACCACCCTTGTTTTAAACGCGATCCGTCTGATTCTCACCCAATAACCGCGCTTTCACACATACAAACAATCTCAAACTTGTATTTGATAATTTATTATTCCCTAAACCACGTTAAGGGGGTTATTCAGATATGCTGACAAACAAAACAAAACAACCAAAAAAAAACGCGTTTATCAATAATTAACTGGGTACCGTAATTGAAATTCATTATTTATGTCTTTTATGACAACCTCCTGAATTTTGACGAGGATGCAAAAAAACACCTTGTATATGTCAACAATACATATACTAGGCTAATAGGTATATTATACTTAATTCAAATAAATAGTCACTTTAAACATCAGTTAAATTGGCACGAATAAATTGTGGTCAGTTATGGACATTGGTTAGTGCCAGTTACTTCTATAACGACCTACCCCGGGAATGGCTGAGGCAACATGGTACAATTTTGTGCTTATATTAATTTTACAATTACAACCCAGTTTGTGTAAAGCAGAAGTTTACGCAGCCTAACCCTGTAAAAATCCGTAAAACCTATTAGCCATTTAATGATAATATTTGTGTAATAAAATATGGAATAGGTCCCGCCTGCTTTCAAATATGCTTGTTTTTTGCTTTTTAGTTGTTTTAACGCAATCGTTTTAGTTTTTTAATTTTTATTTTCATTATAATAAAAAAGTAACCAACTTGCAAACATCAGCCGAGGCCGCACAGCCGGGAATAGGTACCTATATTGTCAGCATTGCTTTACCACTTGAGCTTTCGTAATTATCTTTTTACCATTTATTTTCACCCAAATTATGAACTTCTTAGTTTGCTCGTTTCGATTATAAAATTGCTCGATATCAAGTTGCCGTTTTCATCTCTCATTCCAGATTTCAAAACATATATTTTATACTAGCTGTCTCGCGCAACTTCGTCTGCGTCACAAAATGTGACGCAGACGAACCCGTTTTCGCAACATTTTTCATTGCTGCTCCGCTCTTATTTGTCGTAGCGTAATGATATATAGCCTATGTCCTTCCCCAGGTTGAAATCTATCTTCTTGCTAAATTTCATTAAGATCCGATCAGCCGTTTAGTCGTGAAAAGGTAACAAACAAACAAACAAACAGAGTGACATTCGCATTCATAGTATTAGTATGGAAGTATGGATTACATAGACTGCTAAAATCGCGCTGTGCTTCTTTTGTTTTAGTTTGGTAATAATTAAACACTGTATGTGACAAAAATACCCTACATTTACTTCTTAACACCCGTAAAGGTACGGGTGTATCAAATTGACCTAAATAGTTGAATCAACGACGACAATAGAACGACACATTACCTACCGCTTCCCCATTATCTCGCTGTGTGTGATATAAGCGATTGTGTGTGTAAGTATATGTAAACACGGCACGGCAAATTACAAACAGATAGCGGGAACAGCCTTCGGTAGTATTTACCAACCCGCATGTGAAATTCAACCGTTCATTATGCGTAGTGACGCTCGTCAGAAACAATGAGGTTGCCGACAGGTATCAATGTAGCCATCGCTCTCGATCCTTTGACATATTCAGTAGTGATCAGACAAGACAAAATATTACTGGTTTTGTAACTGGAGCGGCAGTTGAATTTTGATGCTGAAATTGGGTCTCCAGCTAAATTGGGTATATTTCAGAACGTATCCCAAAAATAGATCCTTTTTTTTACAATTTCGTTTTTTTTAAAGGTCTTATAAATGGGTGGTAACAATTTAAGTTACACAGTTTTATACGAATCTTTTATTAATTTCTGAACGATTTTGTTTTGAATGTAACCTCTCAAACTTACCATCATCTTGCAGGTGCTAACTACATAATCCATAAATTATTTTATTAATAACATCTCCTGAGTACATCGTGACCACGTCCTGCTAAACACGGTTAAGGCATTAGTGGTCCAACTCGGACTATTGTATCAGTAGTGTGTTAGAGCGGTTAGAACTAAATACAGCACGCTACGCTGTCGTAGCGATTTGCTACGTGAGCGTAGCATTGCTACGAACGCTACGGTTATTTCGTAGAACCCCTACACGTACAATATTGGTTTTATGCGATTAGATTTAACTGTTTGGGTATTCGTGTTATGTAAAGCTTTGTTGGCACTACTTGTTCGTCTTCTTCTCTCATGTTGGGAGAGCTAAACAAGCATAGTCCGAGAATACACACGCTGCAAGGTTGGTACAGCAGTTGCCAAGGCGCGCTAAGGCGCTGCGCAGACGTGGACACTTTTGTGTCTTGTGTCGGATACAAGCAACCAATGAATATTTGATGTCTATATTACCAGTATGAAATCACCCACTCCCTATTTAACAAAATAATAATTTGACGATGCCAGGTGTTTCGTCATAGTCTAAACATAGCTTTATTTAGTTATTAGGTTTACCATGAACTCACCAGTAGTAGGTAATTTTCATAATGTGGAACATAGCACTTCGCTTACTGTTTCGTGTGAACCCGAGGCGTGTGACCTATTTGTTTATTCTTGCATTGACTCTTCATTCATTTTGAATTTTGATTTTTTTTTATGTTCTGGTTAGCTATAGCTGACGATTTCAAATGAACAAAAACCTTATAATAACAACCGTAACCGTTCTCTGTGGCAGCGATCCACTAGCACCCTTTTTGTAACGAAAATAATATCTATGGTTTTGACAGTCATGCGAATCAAAAGGGCTACAATTACAACATTTTTTTTTTCTACATAAGTAGCTGTAAATACATACGTCATATGAACTGCAGTGCAAGAGGAATTTTTGATATCAACAACTAAAAGCTCTTGGTCCGTCCACAAAATCCAATATTAAAAAAAAAAAAAAACATGGCATGGGAGTGTTTAAAATATCCGTAAAATATTACGACTCGGTCAAGGTTTACGAGTTGAATCGTTCTCGCATTAAAACTGGACACAAATATTGTTGGCTAAACAAGATTCAGTCTTCAACTTAAAATGAAATAAAAAATGGTGGTTGTGATGGTGGTGGAGTGGTGATAAAAGATATCATCATCAGCCTTCAGCAGCACTGCTGAACAAAACCCAATCTTGGTAACTCTCATTCAGTTGCTACTACCCACTCTCTAGATATCATATCTCCACCTACCATGACAGCATTCTACTGATTGACTACGATTGACCGTCGATCGATGCCATCGATCAAAGGTATAATGGATTAGACGACAATCGATCGATAGGTTTTCCTAGTATAAACTATCGATCGACGTGGACTACAATGTGTGGTGTGGGTGTCTAACACCTTATAGTGGCTGCGGTAACACCCTATACGTTTACCGATTTGCGGTCTCAACTAAATATCACGTTTTTCCTTAACGGTCATCGGTTCTAAGACTAATATGGCCGACCCGTTGCCACTTTTATTTATTCAGTAGTACACATAAATTTATTTCGTTTTATATAGTGCCAACATAAACTCATTCGAGTTTTACCGTGCACCAAGATCATCGACTACATAATCTAGATAATTAGATCCACCTAAGTAGGTACTTATATAAAAAATAAATTATAACGGGTATTCGTCAAAAATGTCTGATGCTAACGAGCGAACTTCGGTGACCAAACCGACCGTCCGTTCATAAAGACAAATACAGGTTGTTCCAAGAAGTATATCTTAAGTGTTTTTTTTTTTTTTCTTTGTTTTATAATTGTAAGTTTTCCTTCATTTGTGTGTAAGACTATTTTATAATGAACAGAAATTTAATTCATTTAAGATTTATCGAATCGATAAACCTGGTATCAATGAGGAGTGTTAATTGGTGAAGGTCCGAGGTTCGTTCAAATTGGAATTCTCTCAATATTTTCCGTTGCATGTCACTTCAGTTTTGCCCTATTACCTAACAGAGGCAGTATTTACTAATCTAGTCACAAGAGTAGAGGAAGGCTAAATAAATTACGGATGGACATAAAAAATTAGACAAGCCCGCCACACTATTCCCAAACCACTATTACTCCAGAAAGCCAGAATCAACAGCGGCGACCACCAGAAAAGCGCCGAGACAATGAAGCTCAATAAAGTCCCAGAGAAAGAATTTGACTGTTTTGAATCCCGCAACGAAATTAATCAAAAAAGGTATGAGGAACAGGGTATAAAGTTCCTCAAAACACTAATGAAAAGACAGACAGGTGTTATGTCTGGTGGGCAACTGCCCGACAGTTGTTGTCGGGTTTCTCTATATACTCTTAAGTCGATGTAAACTTTGCTTGCGTGATTCAGACCATATTAGTTCTTCTGTTTTCTCATAGACGGCGCTGTAGTACTTTTTGTTGTAAGTTGCTTTATTTTTGTAGGTCGGACAGCGGAGAAATATCAGCAGGAGACAGAACGAAACAAGGGCAAACAGTGGGCAAAACGGGACGTTTACAACTGGGATAAACTCAGTTGCCTAGCACCACGGATAAATATTTACATTAATATTAGTGGATCCTAAGTTGTGAGCTGTTAAATTTGATTCCAATGATAGGTTTGGCAAAAACGCTTGAACGCACGAATGATAGATGAAAGATAGGCTGTGTGAAGGATGATATGACCAGAAAAAAGGTGACTGATGACATGACGAGTAATAGAGAAGTATGGAAGAAGAAGACAAGCTACGTCGACCGCAAATAAATTGGGCTAAGGGCAGGAGTGATGATGAGTATCTTTCAAAAAAAGCGTCGTGTCAGGAACTACTGTCACGGACAGCAGTGTAAAGCTGTCAGTTTCTATATTTGTGCGAGTAGACTTTACGCTTGCTTTGTGTGGAAAGTGTTAATAAAACTGCAGAAACATTAGCTGTATTTATCTAGTTACTCGTGGTATCCTGAAAACATTATCTGCCAAAACTTGCGGTTAGGACTAGAAAGGTCATCGACTGTATTGGTTTGGGCATGTGATGACATAGAACGAGGCGCGTGAGACTAAAATAGTGATGAATACATAAAACGTAGTATTATTAGCACATATATTGGTGCTTCTTGACACAACGCAACAGCTATAATTTGGAAAGGTAAGTTTTTCGTACCAAAACTGTCACAAAGACTATGTTCAATTGCCTGTTCTAATTGGTCTATTTAGAAGTTAGGATAGGTGATTGATACATAGAACAGCACGATAGCAAAATTAACGACCTCACTGAAGTGTTATTTACGCAGCAGGGGATAATCCAATTTTTTTTTCTTTGTCCGTCGGGTAATTTATTGAAAAGTATTGGACACGTATTTTTTCTTTTTTCACGTGGTCATAAAATTACGGAGATATATTGAGTTGAAATGGCGCATGACTTCACATGTAGGTAAGTTTTATACCTACTTGTGACGTAGTAAGCCCCCACTCTCCAACTTTAATGAGTTTTAACTAATTAATTTTTTGATATTTTGATAAAACAAAAAATACGTATCTAATATTTTTGTATTACCTGTCTGACGGACAAAATAGAATGTCGTTTTCTTTACCCAGTCCGATCCCCTATTGAACGTGAGACTAAAATAGTGATGAATATACATAAATATTGATGGATTGGATGGAAAGGGGGAGAAAGATCAAAGAATCGATGGATGGATTGTGAGAGGAATGATATGAAAGAAAAAGGAGAAAATGATAGTGTGACGGATGACGAGGGCGAAGAAAAAAATGTTTTGCGCCGACCTCAAGTAACATGATGGCCAGGGCTGCGGGACTGTTTGAAAGAGATACCGTGGCCCTGGAAAACAAAGGGCTAAGAAGGAACATGGATGGGACACTCCCTCCCGCTCCGCACAGAGCGGGGGGGGGGGTTATTTGATGATTTCCTATCCGATTCCCATAAAAAAAAGGGAAGATGATCATGATGACTTTCAGTTTGGACTCAGATTTAAATCAAGAAAAAATCTAAACTATGAATACATCTCACGTTTATTTTATATCGCCAACCACACTCAATTTGATAGAGAAGCAAACTCAACAGGAACTCGTGCAAAATAAAAAACGGTCTCTTTAGACCTAGGAATAATACGTGCCTACGGCGACCAGTAAAGCCATACAAAACCAGTTTATACGGATCTCTTATTGCAAGGGTAATCTGTACAAAGCGAGATCATGTTATACTGGAAATGTATAGGTTGCCGTATGTACTAGTAGTGTACCGTATTCGAATTACTTTAAGCAGAGTCGGGTTCGATTTAACAATTTACTGCATGTGAGCTGCTAAACAAGTTACTGCAGTTTCTAGTAACGGTAATTCACTGACGTGTTTTCTTGATGTCCGTCTTAGATAGTCGCTTTGAAAGTTTATGCACTTTTTTTTTTTAAATAAAATCGAATCCAAACATTTATTCGTGAAAGGGTTTCGTTTTAAAACGAAAAACTATTTCGTTTCTGGTTGTCGATTTTTTATGCTGTTGTGTAATTGGAAGTATTGTGTAGCCAATTATTATATCCTGTTTTTCGAGTGAAAATTGGGTGTCCATTTGGTAACTTTCCCATTTCGACAACTAAACAAAATACCATCACAAAAGTGCCGATTCATAACTATTTTGATCTTCATACATTGAGTCTCGTTTCGTAACCTTTTCAGTATACCTGAATTCATTACCATTTGGTTTTTTTATAAAGAAAAGTAAAGAATTCCGATATAACGTTATGTGAATTTGAAAGAAAAAAAAATGAACGCTCATATACAAAGTCAATACTCCTTAATTCTCACTTGCAATCTCCACCATTCGATTACAAACAGACACTTGTAACCGAATGGCTACAGTCCTTGAATAACTAATGGTTTGAGAAAACCAACATGTTTGGTTCGTCCGTCTGACACAATCGGAATGGCGAATGAGAGCAAATGGCCGTCTGAATGCGACTTAATCTGTTCCATTGTCACTCTTCGTTTTATGCGTCGTTGATAGACGCTGCAATTAACGCGTCTGTAACGTAATAGCGGCCATTTTGAAACTTGAGTGTGACAATTTACAGCTCGCTAACGTTTTCGTATGCTGTACTGCACTAGGAGGTTTCCTACAAAACTGCAATACCTACTGGTGAAAATGTATCGAACACCTGATTGTTTTAAATTATCGATGATTTTTTTACTGAATACATGTTGCTGTTTTACCGTCGGTGTCCCTCCCATTCCTTCTTAATCACGTGCACACGATCGTGCACGTGGTCACGTTCATCTTAGTATCCAGCTAGCCTGATATGCTAAAGCAATTATTCAGTTTTTTAACACAACAATCATTAAACGACTACTACAGTCTTACAGATTTTAGATTGCCTCATCAAAATCATAGCCTTCTCAGCTCTACGACGTGACCTAGGTCTTTCTTTTTCTCGTGAATTTTCCGTGCCCAGCACTATTTTCACCTAAACATTCCCTGCAATGCGGACAATGTCATCAAACTGCATCAGGTCATGATACCGGCTATAAACAACTTGACCCCATTTTCACTAAGAACTCGAAAACAAAAGTCTTTTTCACAAAATGTCTGTCTTAATATGAGACTGAGATTATTTCATACGAACTAACATAACATCACGCCTGTTTTCACCAGTAGCTTAGGCAGAGGTGTACCTATAGCATACCTACATTTCGCTAGTTATGTTAATTGCCTCTTGTTATAGGGGACGAGCCTATTGCTAACAACCGAGTGCAAATCCAGACTTCGGGCTTCTAATGAAAAATTTCTGATGATAAACAGATACCTATAATATGCCCGACCTGAGAATCAATCCCAGGACGCTTGAGCTTAAAAGAAGTGCTTCACTAACGTGGCAGTATAAATAAACATTCCTGAAAGTCATCATCATCTGCCTAGCCTTTTCCCAAACTATCTTGGGGTCGGCTTCCAGTCTTACCGGATGAAGCTGAGTACCAGTATTTTACATGAAGCTACTGCTTATCTGACCTCCACAACCCAGTAACTAGGTAATGCGATACCCCTTGGTAAGACTGGATGTCAGACTTTTTGCCTTCTGACTACTCGTAACGACTGTCAAAGATCTACAAATGACAGCCGGGACCAACGGCTTAACGTGCTTTCCGAGGCACGGAGGAAACTCGGTATGTAATTATGGTCACCCATCCACGGACCAACCTCGAAAGATCAACCCGGGCGGCTGTTATTATTTAGCCACGAGCTCCTCTCTAAAGTATAATATTTTAAAATATTTAATACCAATGAATGAAAGCTTTTTGTTTTGACAGTTTAGACAGCAGCTGTAGGCCAGTTTACATAATTCAAAACAGAATAGCGTGACGAATAAAACTGCCTTTTTTATTATTGAACTAGGCATTCTTTGAAATAAAGCCGTTTTGTATTTTTTTTTTAATGATTATGTTTTGTATCGCTATATGAAAAAAAGAAAGTAAAAATATTTAGCACTTTATGTAGGGTGATGGATTTCTAATTTAATTTTATCAATGCTCTGGGTTGGGTAAATTGTTGACATTTTTTTTTTTCGGGTATTCTTCGATTACAACCCGTTCCTATACCATTGGTGCCCCTTGACATATCGCAACAGCTATTATTTGGAAAGTGATAATTTTTACATAAAGTAAGTTGCTCGTACCAAAACTGTCACAAAGACTATGTTTGATTGCCTATTTATGGTCTATTTTGAAGTTATGACAGGTCATTGACACAAAGAACGACACGATAGCAAGATTAACGACCTCATTGAAGTGTAATTGAACTGAACGCTGTTGCCGACATCGTTTCGTTTTAGATTTTTCTCCACCACCTGGAGAGGTTTCTGCAAAACCACACAGCGGTTCTATAATTACTAAAGAAAATCCAGTCGGAAACCTTTATTCAAATTGGACTAAAATTAGTTTACTTTGATCGTTAGGGTTAGAAAATACAGCCCACACAATTGTCTAAACTTTATTATATTCTGTTGGTAAGATCTGGATTTTATGAAATAATGAGCCTTAAACGTTCTTATATCTCGTGGAGGAGGTCTTGGCTAAATAATAACAGTCACACGGGTTGATCTTTAAGGTTAAGCCGTGCTTGCCGAGGTTGGTCCGTGGATGGGTGACCATAATTACATACCGAGTTTCCTCCGTGTCTTGGAAAGCACGTTAAGCCGTTGGTCCCGGCTGTCATTTGTAGATCTTTGACAGTCGTTACGAGTAGTCAGAAGCCAAAAAGTCTGACATACAGTCTTACCAAGGGGTTTCGTATTACCCAGTTACTGTGTTGTGGAGGTCAGATAGGCAGTCGCTTCGTAAAATACTAGTACTCAGCTGCATCCGGTTAGACTGGAAGCTGGCCCCAAGATAGTTCAGGAAAAGGCTAAGCAGATGATGAAACGTTCTTATATCTGGGACATAGGCCTGCTCTTTGAGAGTGGGTAATCCACTACGCGAGTTCAGGTGGCGTACCATGACGTCTTAAAACATTATTGTTCAATTCTTATACCAGAGTGAAAAAGAGACGGAGTTATACAGGTCGTCCAGCTCCATCTCTTTCCCACTCTGGTATAGGAATGGAACAATAATGTTTTAAGCGTCATAGTAACCCCCCAGTGCGGGTTGGTGGCAGGAGTCATTTGGAATATCACCATCATTATTTTTCTCCTGCCCTTATCCCAGTTTATTTGGGGTTGGCCCAGCTTGTGTTTTTCTTCCATACTTCTCTCTTACTCGTCATCTCAGCACTCACCGTTATTTTTGCATAAAGAAGTCCTAATTCATAACTCGAATTAGGTGCTGCACCAATAATTTTTCATTTTTTTATGCGTGCTTTTGTGTGGTAATGGCTCAGAGGTTGAGGCCTTTTTTTTCATACACGAGGTTGTGGGTTCGAATCATGGCAAGCACCAATGTGACTTATTAGGGTGATTTTATTTTAAAAAGGGACTGTTCGGGTTCATAATTATGGACTTTCTAAGTATGTCTTGGACATTGTCGCATCAGTGAAGGAAAATATCCATAAGTCCGAAATCGGCATGGCTTATCTACATATACGGGAAAAGGCCTTGGGCCTACGGTAACATTAAGACAGACAGAAAGTGCTGCAAATTACAACTCTTTGGCAAGACATGATCCGTGACTGCACCTAATTTTCAAAACACCGAAAAATAATTTGACTTTCGTGAGCAATTATTTTAAAGACTTAACTTTATATAAATAAACACTGATGTCCGCTTTTATTTTTTGCCTGATACGTTCATAGCACGGTCAGAGTATAGTACGGTGTAGTGGGCAGAATCATGTTGACTAACTGAGCTAAAATACAAGTCGTTACGATATTGTTTGAAGTCTTTATCAAAGCTCACTTTCTAGCAGCTCAACAGCTAAGCATTTGTTGGAATTAGGCCACAATTCTCAGACTGTGAGTGAGAATTGCAGGAGTAGCTTTGTAAATAGTGATTAAGACAAACTGATCGGTTGTCGGTACTTGTTTAAACCAGTCGGAATTGATCAACAGGAACTTATTAAATAGGCCACTGTAGTCGGATTAAAATAACTGGTTATAACCACACAAAATCTATTTAAAAAATAGCAAGTTTTATCCCTATCATGGGCTATTTTCAGCAGTCTGTCCTACCCAGTGACCTGTGCTCTGCTACCAGCATGACCTTAAAAGTGGCAAAGTTTCTAGAGCGTGTGTAATCTTGGCTTGGCTACCGCCAAAATCATGTGGAAGTTGATCAAAAACCTAGAATGTAAATTGAGATTGAGTGGACTGGTATTACAATGAAAATGATCAAAAGCTGAAAGTTTTTACCCATCTGATACAACCTTTCACAAATTGTTTATATATAAAAGGTGTAAAACACCTCTTAACGAAGCCGAAAGGCACTGGTTCTCCCTGTCACTGCGATCATTTTTTTGTTCTACACCATACCTGGGAACCTTCTAGTTACGGAGATATTAGGGGTCAATGTTCCAACTTTTTAACAAGTCTTTTTTTTAAATTCAAGTTTTTATTGTAAGACTTTAAACTCCTCCACGACCCCCGTACTATTCAATCCGTCCATCAGCACAATGTTTTGAGTGTGTTACATCGAGTTCTACCACAAAACATGATTTTACACCCCCCAAAAAAAAGTCGTTTCCCAGCAATAATTTTTGCGTAAAGTTACTTAGTTTCATGTACAGAATGCTTGGTTGACGGCTTCGTGATGAGGTGATTTACACGGTGTATAAAAGAAGTACATCTAACGTAAGACATATTCACAAAAGTGTAATCATAATGAGATTAAATAATAACACAAAGCAAAATGAAAAACAACCACCCCGATCATTTAAATCAGCAACCATTTCATTACGCGATAAAAACCTGTAACACCTGAAATTTGTTGAAAACACAAGAGTATTAGTTTCTTCATATTCTTGCCATATTTAAATGTATAGACCAACGGAATTTGCAAGGCGACGGTGGACCAATTTTGATTCCTACTGCAACGTCAACATACATTGCAGCGTTGTTTTATTCTTTAATTCCACGAAAGTATTTTTTTGTCAAACCAAAAATTACGTGGCTCTGTTAGTGACAACACTCGACCGCAGCGTCTGGTGGCCGTATACGGAAGTTTTTTCACGGAGTTACGGAGAAACCAGTCATATTACTGCGGTTTGTCAAAGGGCAGGCATGGTTGCCTTCGGAAATATACCTTGAGATAGTTTGAGACCTCCGTACATTTAAATGCATGGGTGCATACGCCTTTTGTCGTTCGTAGTATCAGGCCTTCTGCGCCTATATTTTCTGTGTTGCCGTGATCCGTACACAAGTCGGAAGGGCTTGATACTTTGACGTGAGCGATAACGTTGTTAACGGTACAGCGATACCGCGAGTGTTGGCTTTTTTTATTTAATATCGGATATGACGGTTGACAGTTATGTTGTGGAATTTATGAAGAGTTTCTACCTGAGTATTTCCTTTTAGTTTTTATCGTGTATTGGAAAATTAGATTTTTTTTACGCATTTGTAGGATGAGCAGAAAATAAACACAAATCAGTTACTTATTATATTTTCACTTCATTGTTGTGAGTAAGATTGTATTTCTAAACCTGCATAATAAGAAAATGTGACGGTAAATTGTAGCGCATATAAGTTAACATAATGGTTCATCATCTGCCTAGCCTTTTTCCAAACTATCTTGGGGTCGGCTTCCAGTCTAACCCGATGCAGCTGAGTACCAGTATTTTACATGAAGCGACTGCCTATCTGACCTCCAAAACCCAGTAACTTCATCCACGATACAGGAGCAATTCCTAGTGTGGGGTAACGTTTAAATAAAAAAACAAACTGGGTAATACGATACCCCTTGGTAAGCCTGGATGTCAGACTTTTGGCTTCTGACTACTCGTAACGACTGTCAAAGATTTACAAATGATAGCCAGGACCAACGGCTTAACGTGCTTTCCGAGGCATGGAGGAAACTCGGTACGTAATTATGGTCACCCATCCACGGACCGACCTTAGCAAGCACGGCTTAACCTTGAAGATGAGCCCGTGTAGCTGTTATTATTTAGCCACGAGCTCCTCTGGTTGTCTGAATAATTTAACTCCTCCAATGGTTATCTAAATAATTTATAACATCTTTTTAAGAAATGTATAGTAATGCAGAAAGAGTACGTCAGGGTCGAAGCAGGTGGGCTGCGGGTTGTTCGAAAGAGATACCGCGGCCCTGGAACACAAAGGGCGAAGAAGGAACATGGGTGGGTTTTAGTTAGTACAAGTCTGACACTCCCTCCCGCTCCGCCCAGAGCGGGAGAAGTCATATGATGATTTCCCATCCGAAAAAAAAAAAGGGTCGAAGCAGGTGGGTTTTTGAGGTTTCAGCTTACTCCCTTGGGAAGAAGGCGCGAGTTTATGTACATGTGATACAAACAGTTGGATAGCAAAAGACTATCTAATAATACTATTGTTTATTTCTTGCAGGTAAGGTGAAATACCTCGATGCCCGAATGCCCGAATACTTGCACGCTATTCTGTCGGGTCATAGAAGTGTACATGATTTATGTGGACGTACTTGTCGGTTTGTATTGTGGGATCGAATCGACAAGAGTCAATAACCTAACCGATGTTTGTTAAAATGTTTTAACCCTGAATACACAAAGGTCATTTCAGTGATATACAAGGTGTTGTTCTGCATCCTCGTCAAAATTCAGGAGGTTGTCACAAAAGACAATAATCAATTTAAATTACGGTACCTAGTTAATTACAAAAAACTTAGTTTATTTCAGACCCCCACCCCCTTAACCCCCTTAACGTGGTTTTAGGAATAAGAAATTATCAAATAAACATTTGAGATCATTTGCATGTGTGAAAGCGCGGTTATAGGGCGAGGATCGGACGGGCCGCGTTTATAAGACGGGTGGTTCACACTCACCAATGTGAGTAAACAAGATTTAAAAAAAATACCTGCCCACCCATTTTATTATTGATTCGGGTCGAGAATCATTAGCGTAGTCCTTGAATTTGACGAGGATGCAAAACAAAAGGATGCAAAATAAAGCTTACAACAGAACAGAAGGACCATAATTATATTTTGTTATTATATATAAGTTACATCCAATAATGCAGTTACTTAATTCCAGTGACTTAAACCCTACCTTCGGAGCCATGTCACCAACGCAAGTGGCAAATGGGTTATTAAAATACTTCAGTAGCGTTTCAAAATCAAAATTAAAATATTTTTACTCACATACGTCACAATACATGGGCACTTATAAAACGTCGACAAAAAGGTACTCGGTTTGGGTTGGTCGTTTCCTATGGAGAAGAACCGGCAAGACACTCCATGATTATTCTTTTAAAATCATTTGGTTTTCTTATAAAATTTATTTATTCGTCATTGGGTTCCGAATTTAGTAAGTGCGTTCGTCATTGAGCCACGTAAGTGGAAATTTTCACAGGTGGAAATATTCCTTTTTCAACTAAAGTTTTGAAAGGCACAGGATATTGTTGAAGAAAATAGTGTTTGTGTCACAGTGGAAGGCGACAAAGCAATGTGCTTCTAGTTGAATAAATAATATAAAACATATCTTGCCTCAACTTACACACTACATAATGCTACATAATTCTGTAAAGCTCACAGAATAAACAATCTGTGTGTGTTGGTCTATAACGGTGGTTACGATTTTTCTATAAACACCTCCTCTAGCACTTAAATATCTTTAAACGTCACACACTTAGAAAAACTTCCAACGTTCAATGGACCGACCATTGAGCTTGGGAATCTAAGTAGAAAGGAAGGAGGAAAATAAACTCACTGCAACCAACTCGATTGTTTTTATTGGTACGGAAAATAGCTTTTCTTCTTTCTTAAATGGAGACTTTACAGATTTTTTTCTTCTAGCTTGGTGTGAAAGCTATTTTATTTTACAATAAGACTTAATTGCAAAAAAAAACAAAATAAACCATACTGACTGTAAGGATATCGACCCACAATAATTATGAACGCAATACATCATGCATTGCGTTCTAGACTAACCAGTTCAAAAACTTCTTTAGTGATTAAAAAAAAACAATTTCTCCATACTTTTCAGTATTGTATGAAACAGCATTTTCTTTTTATTTGTAGGCTACAATCAAGTTCTGGATATGGTAACACTCCAAGCTATTGATGTCCCTTAAAGTGTACATATTTAATTCGCAATAATGGCATCCTTGGCAAAACCCATCGCTCACAAATTCCAAATAAAGGTTCGAAAGTTTTAATACGTATGGCTTCCTGTTTTCCTTTACTCATTTCCCAAAAGTTTCAGCATTAACAGAATTCGTAACGACATCGCGTTACATAATAATATATGTTACAATATATATTTAATCACAGACGACATTCCGGCCAAGTTACTACGTTACAAGGAAACGAAATAAAATATTAAAACAGACCTACGGGATCCCGGAAATTTCCCGGATTTTATTATTCTGTCTGAAGGAACACCGGTCGTATGACCCGGGATCTAACTTTGAAATAAAAACAATGCAATTGTTGTTGTTTGACTACAGCAAGAAGTTATACTTAAGTGCTTTTGAGTTTGTTGAGGAGTACCAGGTTGCTTTGTTGCAACAGTATTTTTACGATTATAGTTTTGGTTATAATACAAAACACACTCAATAGCTGTAGAAAAAGTACTCCTAGATTTATTGTTCGGTGCAGAGAAATATAAAGTACTTTTTTTTTATTATCGATAGGCTCGCGCTTGACCACTATCTCACCTGATGGTAAGCGATGATGATGGTCGACGGTGAAGCACGCCTGCCTAGAAGAAACCTATTCACTCTTGACTTGAAGACCCCCAGATTGTAGCTATCGGGAAGTACAGACTCCGGCAGGACAACAGCAGTTTCTTTTTATTTGTTGGCTACACTCAAATTCTGAATTTATGGTAGCATTCGAAGCTAAAGTGTATACATATTTAATTCGCAATAATGGCATTCTTGGAGTAACTCGAAAATTCCAAATAAAGGTTCGAAAGTTTTAATACGTATGGCCTGTTTTCCTTTACTCATTTCCCAAAAGTTTACATATCTACATCATTAGCATACTGCAGTCAACTGGTGGACATAGACCACTTAACTCGATTCTCGGCAACTCTCATCCAGTTGCTACCAGCTACCGTGCGGTGATCGTCCCTCTACCGAGCCTGATGGCTTTTCATCTTACGCTTTCCGATTCGCGGCCTCCACACAAGAACACGTCAACCGCAACCAAACAATCAGTCTACTAGCAATTCTAATTCACCTTTAGTTCATCCAGCCAAAATCTTGCAATAGCGCTGCAGTGTAATAAAATTGGATCCAAATATTGCAACCCATATTAGGCGCTACACTCGATAATCCTAGATTATTCTACCATAGCGTTGAGACTGGTTTAACACCAATCGGAATGACAGCTCCCTGTTAGCATTAAACAGGAATTGACAGGTTTCGCAATATTTTGTCGTAGGGTTTTGTTCAGTTTTTCATCTTAAGTATCTGTGTGAAACTGTGATAAATGCAGACTACTTTAACAGGCTAAACATGTAGATTTTTTTATCTGTATTATATATCTAATAATGAATCCCTATTTCCCTTGGGAACGACTTAATCGACTTAATTCTTGTTTTTTTTAATACTTTGTAGACGGTTTTTAGGTAGATGGTCTGTTGGTGGGTAGGTATTAGGTTGGTATGAAGTGGGTAGGAACAAATTCATTGCAACGCAAGCCGGACTCAGCTAGTTATATAAATATTTAGTAACATTTGCCCGAAAGTCTGACAACCAGTCATACCAAGGGGTATCGTATTACCTAGTACTAACTGGGTTGTGGAGGTCAGACAGGCAGTCGCTCCAAGTAAAATACTGGCATTCAGCTGCATCCGGTAAGACTGCAAGCCGACTTCAATAAACTTGGGAAAAGGCTAGGCAGATGATGATTTAGAAACCTTGGATGTCTATCTACAAAAGCCTTGCAATATCTTTCTATGTACTCTTTACGTACTCCACTTCAAACCTGCCATCGCAGTGCGCGTCCGGGTCATCTCAGCACCTCTTTCTGGACTGGTCTTGGCGGTAGGGTATATCCTCAGGCGAAAGGGGACACAAGGGGTGTGTGAAGAGTTGACTATGTGCGACGACCCAGCGGCCGTTAAAGATACTGTTAAAACTGTATATAAATAAAATAATTATTAAAACGGAGGTAATAAATTGTATTTCGTATCAAGTCCTTATGTTATGTCTAACCTAATTTATTAACTTATTCTGCCGACTGTATAACGTGAGGTCAACACACGGAAGCGCGATCCAGTGTCGATTGAATACAGGACCTACAATTGCTTTGAAATTACCAAAACAAACCATATATCGCCCCCGATACTTACAATTACCACACAAACTACGTGCGTTCAAAGGAAAATTTTGCATCGGCATCCCATTAAAGTTATCAGGGACATATTAAAGCCTCGATTCACTTTAAACCTGTATAACAAGTAATTAATGTTACATTTAACGCGACCACTGAGCCATTTCGCGTTAACGCGACTTAATTCGCCTCGATTCTACTGCATCGAACGCGAGACAAACGCGAATCACGCCATGATGTGACAGGACGAAATCGCGGATTCACGTTTCGACACACGAACGAATCGGATTTCAGATTTATTTTGACTGTAAATAAAATTTTGTGACGTACGTATCGGTATCAGGTGGCTTGTACCAAGTTTGTTGTTTTTTTACTAAAGTTAGTATATCTACTATTATTAAAGTTTAATTACTTCGTACTTAACGTACTTCATTGCTCTATCCATACTTAAATAGCCCTGGTTTCTGCAATGAAAATCGACACAATAATAGGATCACAGATAATCAATCAATTGTTATGATTGGTTAAGTCAATCAACAGCCAATCGAATCACTTGACTTTCGTTTTATTTTCATTTCAAGAACCAAATCTTAGTTCGCCAGTTATGTTCATTTCTTTTTATTTTTTGTTCCTTTTATACGTGTGGTCTAAAAATCAAGTAGATCTGTTAAATCGTTGTATTCCTATTCCTATTATAATGAAAATATATTATCTCCCATTAAACACGTTAAATAAAGTAATTCTTATCCCCCCAAAAGTTGCTGTTATTTGCAAAAGACAATCAGTCAAGTTAAAATCGTTTGCCTAAACTCTGACTCGACTTACATTTCAAATTAATTATCTTGTCGAACTCAGGATTTAAGCCATTTGTTAATCACATTGAACGAACGTTTATAATTAAGACCGATCGATTTCAAAAACTTTGGAGCTGATATTGTTAAGACGCTTTAGGTACTTTGTTTCAAAGTTACAGGTTTCTATTCGCGTTGACTTTGATGTTGTGTTACCGTCGATAAAGTCAATCAGAGGCCCTAGCGTGAGCGGTCGTAAACGTAACATAAATACGTCGGGGATAAGGTAGGACAGGTAGAGAATACTTGTATCTAAGATTTACAAGCGCTAAGAGGTTACTTAGTCGAGATGCGAGTTAATCTAGTTGACACTTAATTATCGGTCCACTAAATAATAATTTCAATTATTATTTTCGAGCTAAACCTGTGTAGCGACCTACAACAACAGCACTCTCTATGACATGACGGAAGAACTAACATCAATTTCCTACAAGTCGCAAGCAAAGTTTACATCGACTTAAAATGATATTGGAAAACCCGACAACAACTGTCGGGCAGTTGCCCACCAGATAACACCTGTCTGGTCGAAGGATCTTCCTTTTACTACTGGTAATGACGAACTTTACTTTCGCACATGCGGCTTCCCTGGTAGCTCATAAACGGCACAAATGTGTGGATGTCTCTATTCTCAATCTATTTTTTATTGGAACGAAGTTCCTTATCGCGCGTTGTGAAAGGGGGCTAGACGGAAAAAATTCTTACGAAAAGTTGTCACGACACTTTTTGCTATAGTAAGCTATTGTAAGCTTTATTTCTTTAAAATAAGGTTGAAATTTCCTTAAATTACGTACAATTGGGGTGTGTATGTGAGTAAGGATAGATATGATTATTATTTTGAGTGACCGAACTACAAAGTACAAATTCGGTTGTGCAGTTAAGTAAGACGTATTGCTTCGAATTAAGGATTAATCTTCCTTAAATTAAATATTTTATTTTTCGCACACTAACTTAAATCTAAAATGTATTGATATTATGTACCTGAAAGGAACTTCGTTCCATCCGGGTCTCCCTTGACACCTCTCAAGTTTTTTTTTTCCATTCTTTTTAAACAGATGTTTTATAATAGTTTTAAAATCATTACATCTTTTCTTTACAATAGTTACAGCACGGATGACTATTTCTTCTTTTTTTTGTTGTCGTAAAGACTCCGTTTTTATTTACCTATTCATTGATGAATGTGTGAACATTGTAGGCCTTATAGATTTCTAGATCCTTGGTAACTTTTTATCTTGCTCTACGTTTTGTAGTAAGCAATGACTTATCGGGCTTACGATGTCCTCCCATTCTTAAGTACCAACAGTGTAACATAGAAATATTGAAAAGTCAAATGATTTTAAAAGAACCACCATGCCATGGAGCCATACCATGTCAACCATGGAGTTTCTTGCCGGTTCTTTTCCATAGGAAATGACCAACCTGAACCGAGCACCTTTTTGCCAACGTTTTATAAGTGCCCACTGTCCATGTAGGCCTATGTGAAATAAAAATATTTTGATATTTACACCCTGTTACTCAAATACCCCTAAACCTGTTTGCGAACAATTCTATGTTAACTACCTACTTAACTTATTTATTATCCTTATTTAACAGTGTTTACCAAATAACAACTACTTATAGAGATTCTCTGAAAAAGAAGTGCAAGGAAAATGTTAGTTTTTCAAATTACAATATCATAAACATCGAGAAGACTTAACACCCCCTTTATACACGGTGTAAATCACCTCATCACGAAGCCGTCAACCAAGCATTCTGTACATGAAACTAAGTAACTTTACGCGAAAATTATTGCTGGGAAACGACTTTTTTTTGGGGGTGTAAATTCATGTTTTGTGGTAGAACTCAATGTAACGCACTCAAAACATTGTGCTGATGGACGGATTGAATAGTACGGGGGTCGTGGAGGTGTTTAAAGTAAAAATGTTACATTAAAAACTTGTATTTAAAAAAATACTTGTCAAAAAGTTGGAACTTTGACCCCTAATATCTCCGTACCTAGAAGGTTCCCAGGTATGGTGTAGAACAAAAAAATGATCGCAATGACAGGGAGAACCAGTGCCTTTCGGCTTCGTTAAGAGGTGTTTTACACCCTTTATAAACTTCCAGAACAGAAATTGTGAGGCGCGTTAGGGCCCTAACTGTGACTTTTTGCAGCAATATAGATACTGTCGCACTTCAGTCACGATGTTATCGAAATGCAAACGCACACTTACTCCGTTGTGCACTCTTCTTTCCCTCGATGTTGCCAAAAACAGTCGCCTATGACGATATGCCTTGGGTGTGTTCTAAGCTTAAATTCTAGAGAATAAAGTTCTAAGAATGGTGACAGGTAGATAGAGAACACTTTGTCTCTTAGATTTGCCAGCGTACGTAGTTACGTCGACATAGAACTCACAGTAGCTTATATCTTATTCAACTGTCTACCTTCAGGTCTTAAATTATTTGCCTATGTATGTACGTGAAGGGAAACGCTGTAAATAAGATCAAGCAATGAAGGCTCTTCCTTTAATAACAATGTTAAAATAAAGTTATTTTAAATAGATATGAAGTACTGAATTGGCAGTGGGCAGGGCACATTGCTCGCAGAACAGATGGCCGATGGGGCCAAAAAGTTCTGGATTGGCGACCGCGGACCGGAAGACGAAGCGTTGGAAGGCCTCCCACTTGGTGGACCGATGATTTGGTGAGGGCTGCGGGAATATACTGGATGCGAGTCGCACGGGACCGGTCAATGCGGTGACACTTAGGGGAGGCCTATGTCCAGCAGTGGACGTCTTTCGGTTGAAATGATGATGACATGAAGGAAATTAAAATCAAAAAGTTTTGCTGTTTACCTCCTACTGGCAACAGCAGAATCTTCTTAAATGAATAACATTACAGTTGCTCACACAAAAGCTATTTTATTGACTCTGTTAAAATTATTTTCTGATATCTTTGCAGTGAGGAAAGGAAATGCCACAGTAAAGTTGCTTTGGTTCGAAGTTCGCGAATTAAACTTACACTGTCACTTACAGGATATCTTCCGTGATTAGTACTAATTGTGAGCTCCCGATATTTCGACGCTGTTAGAAGCGCCTTGATCGCGAGATGACTGGAGAATGTGGGTGGGTGGTAAATAAATAATTAGGAGTAGACAAATCTGTCTACCCTCTTTCTTTGTCTTTGACAAGCACTCGATACAAAGTCACGGCAAAATACGCTCATAATATCACCAGGGTTTGTGGAGTCCTTATTCTGACGCCAGCAGTTTTGTTTGAGCATACCTATCTCTGGATTCCACGTACCTGAGAATTTGAAGGTATCCTCTCGATGGAAATTTTTGTGTTCAGTTATTTCAACTACTTCTTTTGTCAGCCTTGGTATGTAATGCAATTTGAGCGCATGTTTAGTTATAAACCGTGAAAACTTAAAACAGTGTTCCCGAATAAGTTCAAAATATGTTCTAAAAATACATTCACATGCATCATTTCATGTAGTACACACTTAATCAGTGATCCATTGGAAACAAATATGTATTTCAAAACGCAAATAGCAAATATTTTATGAGGTACCACAACAATATTTGTCAAATGTTACTCAACGTTTTTTACCAAGAATACGAAGCTTTAATACAACAAAGAAGCCTTCCCCTCTTTGCAGAGATGCTTGACTTGCGTGAGAAGATAGGCACCTGATATCCTAATGCTCGTTTTAAATAACGTTTTGTGAAATTGTGAACACGTTTTGTCGAGATGTAGGTAGAGGTATTTGTTGGAATATTTTTAGTATCTACTGCCTTTGTCTTTTGATGACCTAAACCAAATTTTTGAAATAGGTGTAGCTTCAAGCAAATAGTGCAATTGCTATTTGACTGCGTTGTTTATCAAAAATGTAGAACAGATTTTCATTCAGTTTTTATGATCATTTAAAAAAAATTGTCCGAATTGTGTTCGAAGTGAGAGGAAGAAGGGAACATAATCAAGAAATTCCGATTTTTATGAAGTCGTAAAAACCGCACGAAGCAAAAGCAGATGTGAGTATATGAATTATACCAAATTACAGAATGTAACCAAAAGTATCATTGAATTGTTTTAATAATAAGAGCTTTATGTACTTGCGTTCTAAATACTAAAACCTGAAGTACGTACTATAGATTCAGTTGTAAAGTTAGACATTTAGACCATAAGGGTACTTGGGCATGCACTAGAGCTGTCTTCATATGGCCATAAAACGCGCCATAATGCAATTTTTACTGCAGCTCTCGGTAGGTTCGTCGTTATTTCAATAGTAAGTACTTATGTAGGTACTATAACAATAAAGACTATGGTTATGGTTTTACCTTTTCAGTTTTAAACGAGTGTTTCTTTCTGTTAGAAATAGTTGGTTGGTTGGTTTGACTGTAAGGCATTGTTACGATGTGTAAAAAGATAGATCCCTATTTTGGCGTAGTTCTGCCACAGTGAGTTAATTCTCAATTTCTTGTTAATTCAGGAAAATACGGCAAACTAATTAAAATATTGTACTTAGAACACAATGCATGTACTTAGAACATAATGGGTGTAAACCATCCTTAACAAAACCGAAGGCACTTGTCCTTCCCGTCATTGCGATAATTTTTTTATTCTAGACCTGCGAACTTTCTAGTTACGGAGATATTGGGGCTCAAAGTTCCAACTTTTCACATTTTTTTTAAAAACAATTTTTTTTATGTTTTCAATGCCCTCGGAAAATGCAAGAAATTTTGTTGCGTGTTGGTACGTTTCAATTTTTTTTTGCTACGGTAAAACTACGCTGATTTGAATTTATTGTTAGCTTTTACAGGCATATAATTTTATAGAGTACGGAAAATAATTGTACTATACTGAATAGTAATTACTTCTCAAAGTAAAAACAACCTTATTCTAATTCCCCTAATGCTAGTTTATACAAACGGCAGTTAGGCGGACTATAATCAGGTAAACGGCTATTTAGCGACGTCCCAGCATTAAGGTCGGTAATAAATTGATTTA
The DNA here is from genome assembly GCA_963082945.1 of Cerastis leucographa. Classification (NCBI taxonomy): domain Eukaryota; kingdom Metazoa; phylum Arthropoda; class Insecta; order Lepidoptera; family Noctuidae; genus Cerastis; species Cerastis leucographa. Next base: position 9,266,661 of record OY720382.1, read on the forward strand.
TGGTTCCATTCGTCTTTAATGGCAATATAAAGCGGCCTAAAACTACAATTTATTTACCGACCGCTGTGTCCGGAGAAATAAAAATAAATAAGAAGCAGCAGGCCTCGGCTAGCCGCCATGTTTTCTTCGCAATTTCCGTCCTGTAAGATAAGAGTCAGGAACACGTGAAATCAGAAGTTAACCCTCTATATCTATGCGAGACGACAGTCTGATTTACTGGCTTAATCGAACCGGAGTAAGCTTTATTACACGAGTCTCGGGGGTCCGAAAGCCGGTCTCGTCGTGATCATGGATTACCAGTACATGCTTGCCAATTGTAAAGGACGAATTAGTACGGGTTTGATTTATCTGTGACAATGATCTGTGGTAGCGTGGATTCTGGTGTAAAGTAAATGCGATGACTATAGTTTGTATTGTTATGACGGTTGTTGATAGTATTACTTTAGGGTTAGCTGATGTTATTAATTAATTTAGCGGAGTTGTTTTGGTATTTTCTTTTGTATTCTTGGTAATTTAAACATTTAAGGCAATTTTTTAAGACTTTCCAGTTTATGGTACCAAGATTTACGAAGTGTTTTTTTTTCTTTCCTCTTAAAACCACCGCATGTGTCCTCGAGTGATACCTTAATTTAGTAAAAAGGTTTACTATCGTTCATCATTCTAACACAGGATGGACAAACATACTTTGTTTTACTGGTGACAACATGTTTACTCGTACGTATCTCGAATCTTGAATCTTAATAATACAATTTGAATACACAATACATTTGATGCATGAAATAATAATAAGAATTAGGATGGTGTAATTATGTATTATGAATGTGATAGGTATAATTATAGGGAGAGCAGCGGTGGCCCAGTGGTTGCAGCTCCGATTTACGAGCAGTAAATCGTAGCTTTGAACCCAGGCAGGTACATTACTTTGGGTAATTTATTTCATCACCGCTGCACTCAAAACGGTAAAGGAAAACATTGTGAGGAACCCGGCATGTCCTAGAACTAAAAATTCAAAGACATGTCATTGTAACATCTATCAACCCGCACTAGGCAAGCCTGGTGGATTAAAGCCCACCTCTCATAGAGAGAAGGCCTGTATCGCAGCAGTGGGAACATTATAGGCTGATGATGATGATGATGATAGTGAGACAGAAAGCATAGATTTATTCAAATTATTTTGATAAAAAAGCAATATCTGGTGGAAAGTATTAACTCAAGCCTCCGAAACCATTAATTAGTAACTCTGGAAAGCCGCTTAGCAACAGTAGTGGTACCTAACTTTTTTTAACATATTAAATAGGTCGGCGTTTGCGTAAACTCGCCTGATGTGAAGCGATGATGCGGCCTAGAGTGGAGCACGCTAACTCGTAACTTCTATAGATGAGCTCTTCCACATATTCAATAATTGTCTTACTACAAACTTGTCTAAGTAGAATTACATAAAAATGGTGTAAGTTGTTTTGCATCCACGTCTAATTCAGGATTGAATTAATTAGATAAGTTAATTATAATTAAAACGCTAGTGTTTTGTTGTTTAAGTTTGTCAGTTATTTCAGAATAATCCCTTTAACATGATTTAAGACATAAGAAATTATCGAATATACGGTTGAGATTGTTTGTATGTGTTAAAGCGTGGTTATATGGCGAGGATCCGACAAGCCGCGTTAAAAACAAAAATATATATTATAAATCCATATTACCTTTTTAGATTTAAGTAAAATTTGTATTATATTCAGATTTTATGATTTATTAATAATATACTAGAATTTTATGTTGTTGTCACTATGGTGAACGCTGCGTATACCTATAATAGGCGTACATACCAGCACTTTAATTTTAATTTTATTGTTTTTTGTAATAAATTGTATGTATTGCTGTTGGTGTACCTAATAAATAAATAAAACAAGGGTGGTTCAAACTTACCAATTTCCGTAAATAAGAAAAAAAAATACCAACCCATTTTATTATTGATTCGGTTCCAGAATCATTTTCATAGTTACCTCCTTGAATTTGACGAGGATGCAAAACAGCAGCCTGTATTTCCATGTAACATTATACTGCTCACCGAACCTTACTTCCAAACAAACACGATATCAAAACTATGAACATACCAAGTACCAACAATATTCTCATTGTTCGTAAGAATCTCCGAAACAATTAGGGGCCCGTCACAAACTTACCGCGCCATTCACTGTGGAACGACAGAACCCGGTTATTAAGACCACTTAATTCCTTCTTATTGTTATTATTTCCATCTCCCTTGGTAACGTTTACCTGAAATAGTACTTCACTCAATCTTCTTGATAATAAGTAGGGTTGTCACTGAAAGTATACAAATAAAAAAAATTGAAGCGTCTGTTTGTAATTTCCAAAATAACAGCTTTTTCATCATCATCATCATCATCATCATCATCATCATCAGCCTGTATTCGTCCTTTGCTGGACATAGGCCTCTCCGATGACACGCCACTGAGCACGATCCTCGGCCACTCTTATCCAGCTCTTGCCAGCCGCCTTGCGGAGATCATCGCTCCACCGAGTCTGAGGACGTCCTACGCTACGTTTACCGATCCGTGGTTTTCACTCAAGAACTCGTCTACCGCTTTTTACTAAATGCATATTATGAAAGTAAACAGGGTGAAACGTACACTGATGCGAAAATGATTACCACGGAGTCAGTACATCGTTCTGAATCCCCACACAATATTAATTATTCTTTCAACGGTAATTTTGAAAGAAATCTGCTGTTCCATACATTTTGACCGTGTAGGATGGAAGTGAATTGCAATTTTATAGGAAACTGATGATAAAAAAGAAACCGGTAAAAATATCTGTCTGGTTCAGAGTACGCGAAAACGGTTAGCATAGTTGATACTATGGTAACCGTTTTCGCGTCAGTACTACCATCCTGTATAAGGTACGTTAAACAAAAAAAAAACTGCCTGCATTTTTGTTCCGGGTAATCTCAGAAACGGCTGGACCAATTTTGAGGGACTTTTACAGGCAGCTGATAATATACTACCAACTTAGGTTACTCTTACTTTAGGAAAATGATAAGACTTCCGTGAAAAAATAATGAAAACCCTTGAAAATGTTGACGAAACCAGATTCAAATAGGAAAATTGAATAGTAATGTCACGCGGGCAAAGGTCGCGGGATAATAATATTATTCTGGGTGTCCGAGTTACTAATCAAACTTTACCGGTTATAAGAAAACCCAGTTCATAGACGTCATCTAAGCAGTCTGTACATCTAAGCAAAACATGAAGCAGATATTATTGGTGGAAAACGACTTTTATTTTTGGTACAAGAATCACTTTCCCTGGAGTGTGTTATTTTACACCGTTCAAAAGTAAATACCATTTAATAATCCCTTATAATACCCACCTTCCAAATAATAAAAAGTTTTACTACTGTGTGATTGTTGAAAATAATTGCCAGCCATTTAAGTTAAATTGTAGGTTTAATAAAACTATTTCTGTAATAAAAATCTATTCTAAAACTAGTATGCATCAGTAGCGTACCTCTATTCATTCATTGAATAAACATAATCCATCCTTATCTATTACGATAAGACCATCCAATACCCAAAGGTGTATTATCAAAAGAAGCTTCTAAAGTGTATATTTAAAACACACTTTCACGATACATAACAGGGAGCTGTTATCTGAAAAACAGATTAAATTAAAAACAGAGGGTCGTAACGACCCTCTTCAATGTCCACAAGCAATTTCTTATAACAACGACTCCGGGTTAAGTCACCCATTTACTTCAGCTGGCTCTAATAAGTAACACAAAGAGATAAATAGGTAGCACCCTCCATATTTTTGTTTCTTTTTTGCGAAAAATAAGATGAGGTTTTTCAGTTTTTTTTTTTAAGTTCATAATAAGCTTTCTTTTTCCTACCTACCTATTCGGTTTTTTTATGGTTTATGTGGTCCCAAACCATCTTCGCATTATTGTCTTTCTAATGAAACAGGTTTGGGGTACGGTTGGATGATTTCAAAGTCTATAACGAACATAGGTAGGTAGAACATTTTTTGTGATAGATAGATGTAATGTGACCGGTACATTAATCTATTTGATATGGGAACGACTGCTCAGGGGTGTGTTAAAAAAGCCCGGCCAAAATACCATCGGCATTTATCTTTAGGAATTTCTCCGAATAATTGGTTCCTATAGATGGAACTTCACACTTGTTAATACAACTTCGAACCGCCTATAATCTGATCTGGTCTTAAGATACATACTTACAAGAACAAAAACTATTGAAAATTCAAACCCTACACTTGCCATATTTCCCTTCATCACATGACAAAACAGGCCTCTATTAAATATCATATAACTAGCAGCCCTGCTAATATTCCTTGTCTCACACAGCTCCAAGATAATACCGACGTACAATATCTTCCCAAACGTGGTTATAATTAACTAAGAGCTATGAATTCCCCAGCACACTGTCCTACAACTTCGCACAAGTATGCGCCTGGCATATTACATAAAATTAATCCCGGTATACGGCCTACATTGTGCTCATTCAGGTATTATTTATGAGGCAACCCTGAGAATCGTGAATCGCTTTGGTTACTTTTGTTAGACTAAAATCCTTTAAGATGTTAATACATTGTGTGTTGTACAGGAATATGAAAGAGATTAAGAATCAGTGGAAGTTAAGGATGGAACAGAAATCAAGTTTTATTGAATCAAAAATTACAACGATATCAGTGACCATTCTTTTAACAATAAAGACTAAAGAGACATTTGTCTGGCGAGAGTTTTTTTTTTTTAATAAACATTTTTCAGTAAATGTTTTGTTCGCCCAATCTGGCCCAAAATATAAATCAAATCGTACAGACATTTGAAAGAAAAAATAAAGAGCAGGCAGCAGTCTGAATATAGGTGATAAAAATAGTCACTAACAACATTGAATAATTTATAAATTATTTAAAACTATTTTATAAGGCCTAAATAGGTCTTGAAGGAACATTACAAGACAGTGTTAAGCCTCAAAATCTTCTCCATATTCTGTCTGACGTAGGTTGAAGCTAGTCCTAAGCCTCTAATTAAGCATGTACGAGCTTAGTAACTGGTCATGTCTTGTCTTAACCAAAATCGTGTGTACGCTTACAACTCAACGTCTTCATGTCTCAAAGCTAAATATAGAAATCACTACGTTGTATGAACAACCGTTTCCTAAATGTGCTATGTAATATTCAATCTTGTATAATCCCGCTCAAGTTTCTGTGTTGCGGACCATCGCCTTTGTTTCCCTCCAACGTCTATTTGACTTGTGGCTTTAACATCTGTTCTCCTGAAGCCTTGTTCAAGAAACGTTAATGCACTTTCACGTGGAAACTTCCCTCTTACTTTGCTTCTGTTAAGCTTTTTGCATTTAAAAAGAAATTATTGTACATAATTTCTGTCGGACGGAGACTGTGATAGTGTTTAATTTGTATTTGCATTAGCATTTTGTTCAGGATATTATAGCTTAGTAAAGAAAAGCGTAGTTTTATTTTTAATTAGTTTTTTTTGTGCGGAGAAATTGCTTCTTACATTTGAATAGTGCTGTTTCATTTGTCTGTCTGCAGTAATATAAAAAAGAAGGTACCCTCAAACAGCTTTTGTATTTGAGTATAAAATGTGCAGAGCTTTTCTTTTAAACATAAATTCTACTTGAGTATATGCTGGGTTATTGTTTCAAGGTTCTTTTAAAAATTCAGCTATATCTGGCACGAGCGATCCAATCAGTGCGGTGAACTCTTTGGCAGTATGCCCGTTGATAACTTTACATACATAACATATTTTGTTTCACCATTTGATACTTTTTAATAGACCATTTGATAAAAGTCTTCGATTTTGTATCGGGGTGGCAGGTTTCCAAGACGGACCCATAATCGGGGCTCTTGTGGCGATTGAATTTGCAGGTGACAAGCTGATTGTCATCTAAATAATAACAGCCGCCCGGGTCGATCTTTAAGGTTAAGCCGTGCTTGCCGAGGTTGGTCCGTGGATGGGTGACCATAATTACATACCGAGTTTCCTCCGTGCCTCGGAAAGCACGTTAAGCCGTTGGTCCCGGCTGTCATTTGTAGATCTTTGACAGTCGTTACGAGTAGTCAGAAGCCATCCAGACATCCAGTCTTACCAAGGGGTATCGTATTACCTAGTTACTGGGTTGTGGAGGTCAGATAGGCAGTCGCTTCATGTAAAATACTGGTACCTACTCAGCTGCGTCCGGTTAGACTGGAAGCCGACCCCAAGATAGTTTGGGAAAAGGCTAGGCAGATGATGATGAAGCTGATCGCCATCTGTTATTCCTTTGAAATATAGTAGTATCGTATTTAGAGTGTCGTGCGTCTATAGTTTGCAGTTCCCACTTTATTATGGAAATATATTTAACACAACATCATGACTGTAATCATGGAAGGGTTAGGCAGAGGTGCATAAACCCTCATTTCGCCAGTTATGTTTAAGCTCCGTGGTATAGGGAGCGAGCTTATTGCCCTCACTAGGGAAAAAAATCTGACTCCGTAGCTGCCGAAGGTAGTCCGAAGAAATATATTTAAACACGTAGAACATAAAAACTAAAATAGCGTGGGAATAAAACAGGAGTGACGGAGTGATTTGTACAGCGGAAAGTGTTGTTCCGGCATTTGAATGTAAAGGAAGCGATTCGTAGCGCGGCAGCCATGTTTGGTTTCAACTCCTGCGCGCTCGACACTATCCGACAGGAATGCTAATACGTTTCCTTAAGGAGGAAACGTTTAGACTTCTAGCGATTTGTAAGGAGCTCCTTAAAGATAAGATAAAGAATAAGGAATATAAGATGAAGGATTCATTACTTAACATTGATTTTGACTGCCAAGTCATAGGCCACTAGTACGAACCCATGGCACGTACCTCTGATTTTTTTTAATTTTGCAGACAGACAAATGAAACAGCACTATTTAAATGTAAGAAGCAATTTCTCCGCACAAAAAAAAACTAAATAAAAATAAAACTACGCTTTTCTTTACTAAGCTATAATTTCATGTGCGTATTGTATTTTTTTTTTACTAGCTTTAGTGAAAGAAAAACATCGTGAGGAAACCAAACATGCATGAGAGATATTTCTCGAATGCATGTTTCAGCCAAGTCAGAGGCCCCGTCGGTGGCATAAAAAAACTGACACCAGGTAACCACAAGAAAAACAAAGAAGATGAAATTTTGAGGTAACACAGGTATAGCTGATGTGAGAGTATTTATATAGTAACTTTAACTTGGCTATGTTTCATAGATTTTTGAACAAATAAAAAGACATAAAAGTATGCTAGTCTCACCCAAACACTTACGTCACAGAGCTTAGCAGAGCTTAACCTTTTTCGAAATTCAAAATTTAAAACTCAATAAAAATCGCTGTCAGTCGAACCACAGCCTAATTGGGTTAAGTAAACGTTAACCGTTTCCCACCAGAAGACTTCAGATAACGTCAAACGAGTTTTTATTGTTCGCAAGGGAAAAGGTTGAGTGAATGCAGAGCCTATAACTTGACACTGGCTAAATGCACAAACCGTGCGAAGCCAGAAAAAAAAAAAAAAAAAAAAAAGAATGCAGAGCCTGTCAACGTCAGTCGTGCCAGGAACAAAGAGGTTCACGAACTGTGCCGATTAAGGCACTGTACTTACTTACACCTCTTACCTCTCACACGCTCAAACCATAATTCACACCAGAACAAACTAAGTTCAGCTTTGCATGTCGTATAAAGTACGATTTTATCGCATTTATTTCTACAACAACTGTATTTGGTGGGCGGGCCCAGGTGTAAAGGGGATTTAAAGTTCATTGCACAGTTAGAAGGCGGGGCCACCACTCATATATCTTAGAAAGCGCTCTGATAACGTTTCTACAACAATGTGCCCCCTAGGAGACGCTCCTTGGCTTTAGTATCTGAAGAAGTTATCAAAGTTTTTGTTTTCCTTTTGTAATTAGAAATAATATTCTCGTTAATGGGTATTCTGTGTTCTCATTCACGGGTGTTAAAACTTTGTTAATTTGTTTTTAAGTTGAGAAAAATGCGTGAAATACTACTTGTTACGTTCAAAATTAACAACTTGAGTGAAATAGTTAAATCTACAAGATGTTTTGTCTTAAAGTTGAGCACAGTGACAATTGCCTTTACTTAACGAAATTTTATTTTTACGACGCCATTACGAGTAAAATGAAAGCAAACGGTACGTGACGAAATTGAAACAGCCGGTCTTACTTACGGAGCCGTGGCTTTTGCATAAGTAGATGCTGTGTTTGTTTAACAATGCAGAAGGTATTTTCACGCTTACATTTCCTTTTTGAGATAAACAGAGTTACCTACGCATAAATTAATTGGGATGTGGAGAGTGTTATTTGTAAAAAGAACAGGTTTTACCAGCTTGATACTTCTGTTTTGCTACGTCTGCTACGGCGTAGCAAGCTACGAGTTTCTGTAGTGAATAGGGCCAATCGATTCATCAATACATGCTTCGGCCGGCCGAATTGTTATGTTTCAAACAAACAAAAAAAATTTTGCTTTGTTCTTTCTTTTTCAGTACAATATATTCTGTAAAATTTTGGAATATTGGGTTCGTAAATAACTTAATAGTTTGATGAAGGTAAAAGGCAATTAAAATATCGTAAAATATCACCCCACTTCAACATTAAGCTCACATGAAAATATTAAATATGGGATGTTACACAAATAAGACGTGTAAGACGAATTAATGTCCCTGCCAATGGTTTTTTCAATAAATAATTAGATTTGGAATTAGTAACAACACTATGAATCTTAAAAATCTCTAAATTAAACAAGCAAAAATCTCAATGAAAAAAATTCCAGCTAGGACACAAATTAATACATTTTTAAACAGACCAGACTTATGGACACATAACTTTGGTTCCGCGTTTTCATTAGTTGTTTAATTAAATTTTCTCTTCCCCTGGTGAGTTTTTATTCCCTTGCGCTTAAAGTTTCGTCATTTCATTCAACAATTTTCTGCGAAATTACCATCTCATGTAATTTTTCAATACCATTCAATCCAATCTCATAATGCAGCAAAGCTAAAATTAAGTCGACATGAAAGCTATTAAAACTACGCAATTTTTATTGCGCCTATCAACAGTTTTATGAAAGTTTACAACTGAATTGCGATATGTTTATAGTTACAAGCATTGCAAAATTTAATTTGTACACCGCTAGAATTCTAGAATTGCAACTTTACTAGTTCAATGGCTGCTTTTCAAATCAAAATATGTGTTTTCCTAAATCGAAACTAACATCATAACATATTCTATTTTCAATCCTATTTCTTAGAACTATGGGTCTAAATAACCACTTTCTGGAGACCCGACACAACCATAAGGCGTCGCGGCAGACCTCTTAGATGATACGGTCACCGTAGGCGTGGGTCTGTGCACGGTGAGTAATGGGCTAGCTCACCGTCCGTCCGTCTCATGACGACAGGCCGTGTCGACGGCGCGTACGTGTTCCACGCGCGCCTCAAGGAGATGTCAGCAAACCGGAAGGGGTCCGAGAGGGCCGATGCCTGCCAGGGCTGCGGGACTGTTCGAAAGAGATACCGTGGCCCTGGACCACAAAGGGCGAAGAAGGTACATGGATGGGTTTTAGTCAGTACAAGTCTGACACTCCCTCGAGAAGTCATTTGGTGATTTCCCAACCGTAAAAAAAAAAGACCTTTTAGAAGATGGTGGGACAAGCTAGACCAAACTAATGACCAGAGGTCCACATTAGCCCAGAAGAAAAAATATTAAACTAAGTCATGTGGAGAAGCCTTTCCCCAGTAGTGAGTTTACGAATAACGCCCTATCTCTGAAATTTAAGCGTCAAAACATCCATGCATCACTGTACCAACACAATAACGAAAATAAAGGTTCCATTCAACAATTTCATTCAATAACCACCTTACTCCGTAGCCGTACAGTCAAAGCCAGTGGCTATAGACCAATTGTGCTGACGGTGCAATCTCATTAAGCTAACAATGGCACACGGAGCTATAAATCATGGCTTTGTGTGTAACCATCGGAGGCTTGTACGCCGTCGCCTCATTATGGCCTGCCACAATTATGACATATCACTGGCTGTTTCCTTATACTACTGTTCGTGAGTGTACCTACGTAAATGTTAGGTGTGATTGTTTGTTAGTGTTTTACAAATAAATTATGAGATAGTTACTTTTGTGTGGCGTAATGAGACTTCTGTACACAACTGTACTTTCTCCTTCGGGGAATACAAACCTATGTTTACCAATGTCGTATCATGCTATGTGCAATTGCAATTAGTAATTGGTAGAAAGATCAGCTTTTACAGCTTATAAAGTTTCCCAGAACAACATGAGAAGAAAGTTAGTTATGCTTTTAATTATTTACATAATTTTTTTTATGTTGTTTTCAAGATTTTACAAACAATATAGTTGCTTACTAAATAAATATCATGCCTGTTCTATGTCGTTCCTTTTGAGTTTGCCAGAATCATGAACGTTACCAAATCCCATGCGGTTATACGCAGTTTAAACCTGTATTTATGCGCCGTTTGTAGCTCACATAAAGCCATAGCTTGCACCATTTCAATACAAACACCCACATAACAGTAAGCAATTTATATGGAAACCGGATTACTACACCACACGAAAACAAAAAAAGGATGAAAAATTCTTACAAAGCAGATTTTCAATGCCTGTTAACGAATCCACTGATACTTTGTTCTATAAAAATATTTGTACGAACAACATGAAAGTTCAAAAAAATAAATAATTATTTATAATAGCGTTATTCAATGCTGTTATTAACAAGCAATCAATTTTCATTTAAACCACGGTCTTCCCCAACAACAATAACGTCCTTTGTCCAATTTTTCTTCGTAATTGAAGCCGTAAAGTCGTTTTTATTTCGCTATGAATTTGGTTCAATATTATTAAGCTGAGTCAGCTACATTCAGAAACTCAGTGCTAAATCTGACAGCGGATAGGCCTCTGTCTTTTCCACGTCAAATTTGAGCACCCAATAAGCCGAAATTTCAGCAAAACCAGTTAGGACTTACACACGTCAATCTCAATCTGTAAAATATGAAAAGGAAATTTCTTGTTGTTTTTTTTGTATACTTTTTGTTCTTCTAAACGAATATCGTGGGAAGTTTTGAATAATATATAAGAGAACTAGAATATGAAATTGTATCTCTAAAATGTACAGGAAATATGAAAAGAAATTCGCACCAACAGGTAGGTACAGTATAAATGTATATTTTGTGTAGGTAAGTGATTTTGATGATTATCTCGCCTGTTATACAAAATAATCTTGAGTAAAGATTTTTATTGTTTTCTGACAATTTTATGGTCTACTTATAAGAAGTCTCTTATAAGTAGACCATAAAATTGCGTCTTATTTCCTCATAGATTAATTAGCAAAACACATAAAGCGTTGTACAAGTTAATTATTCTTTAACTTGTTATAGGGGTATTTGTTTTAAACACCTAATATGACCACGCATCTATACTTTAATACCCACTTAACTCCATGATCATCATCAGCCTACACTAGTCTACTGCTGAAAATAGGCCTCTTCAATCGCACGCCAATTAACTCGATTTTCACCAACTCTCATCAAGTTCCTAACAACTACTACCTACTTACTTACATTATAATATTTCTAGCAATATTTCACACAAAGCAAGTATTAAACTTTAAGTCGTGACTTTGTGAATGTAAGACAGAATTACTTATCGTCCAACAGCAGAGGTTCCAAAGGAATAACTAGACTTTATCCATCCATTTTATTCTGAAAATTCCACCGACTTGCGACCCAGGCGATTTAATTTTTCTTTTGTAACATTACCAAGTCATATTACAGGCTTTGTTTTATCATACTTGAAACTTCAGACGAAGCCTTATTCACAGATTTTCACAAATACTCGTCCGTATTTGAGAGAACGTAAAATATACGAAACATTTACTCAAGCAGTACGTAATAAAAAAAACATAAATTTTAAGCTGTACTGACAGGCGAAAATATTTCGGTGCCTAACATAACAAAAAGTTTCTATACAACCACGTGTTTGCTTGCTTGCAACCAATTAAATTAACGTTTCAAACAATAAACTACCACATAAATCTCGAACACTTTAGTCTAGGATCCATTATATATGCAGAGGGCATGAAATAGACCAGGAGCCGTCTACTATCTACGTACCCCTTGATTTATTATTTTCATTCCAACTGAAACAACCGCTCTCGTTGGCTTTTCTTTTCAGCGGACTAAATGGAGGTAACGAGCATCTTGCTTTAATAAAGAAAATCTCAGTGGAAAATGGGAAAAATTAAAGACTGCATACAGAATAGCGAGTGGAATTGATAAGTCAAACTTTTTCATCTGCAGGAGAATTGCTTGAGGTAAAATAAAGGGTATTCGTCGACCCGCGCCACGCAACGAATAAAAACGGCCACCGCGAAGTATTTCCATTTCAATTTGCCGCGCATTCGACGCCATCTTTATCTTAATTCAAAGTGAAATGAAAAGGCTGGTTGATGTGCCGGTTATCTTGTTTTTGCTTCTTCTTTTAAAGTTTTTGTTCCAATTAAGAAAGGGTTTCTTGAAACGGGTTCATACGAAATTTTATGGAGGCCTAATTCGTATTAAAGCATTGGAGTTAAGTTTTACAACAAATTTTTAACGTCATGTAATATTTTGAATCTAAATCTGGTTTATGGTGTAGTCAATTTAAAGTTTTCATTGAAGTTAATTTTTATTTATAATACATATGTACATTATTTACAAACTACAAATACATCTAAAATAATAATTAAATATGTACGAGTATCAAAATTACAGGGCGTCAAAAAATTCGTCCACCTCGCTGTGAACAGGAAAAGTGCCCAGAACGCTGGCCGCATTGCCACGTTGGATGGCAATGCTGTTTCTTTGGGCAAAAAATAGGCCAGCCCTTTGGTCACGTGTAGAGTCGACCAAACCGTTTGTCGATATCTCGAAACATACGGTACTCGGGCCCCATGGCCCTAGTATTGTAATAATATTAAGTTAATTTGTCTAACACCTCAAATTAATCCTAACGGGTAGATCTTCACCCAAAAAAACTTATACATATAACTTCAAATTAAAAGTAGAAATGCATGCAAATCGCAATATCGTTATTTCTAGTTAAAAATGAGGGTGAAGAAATAATATAGCTAGCATTAATTACCTCCCAAGATAACGGAGTCCATGATAAAACAAAACAAACTAAAATAAAACGGGTTGCACTCCGGGAGTGCCGGCAGAAGTGAAAACTTGAATATTAACGTTGTGCATTTTTGATATTTTGGAATGGTAAGGGAATAATTTTGCACGAATTGCTTTAATTATAAGTATAAAAGTACTATCATTTATGTGTTAAAATACAATGTTCATTTATTGCGCTGTCGTACACAAACATGACAATGACATTAAAACTATTACAATCCGTTTTACGAAATTTACCACTTTGGAGAAACCGAAGGTATTGTTTGTGCATAAGATAATTATCCAGCTTTGGAAACCCAAACTTAATGACAGATGGCATAAAGTTCAAATTTCTTCGTAACCAAAATATCAAAAATGCACAACGTTAATATTCAAGTTTTTACTTCTGCCGGCACGCCCGGAGTGCAACCTGTTTTTTTAAATTTATTTATTATGTTGAGTGTAAATGGAAGTAAGGACGAATCAATTTACGTAAATACTGAGATATTTAAATATGTATACCCATTTTAGTTTTTGTTAGGTTCTATTAGACTGCCTCGTTGTTTTAGTGGTTGAAATCAAAGTGTTATTCGATTTTTCCATCACAAAAGTGCACAACGCAGCTAAAGAAGTTTTCACTTCAATAGAACAAAAACAAGATTCCAAGATCGTGCTGATAACGGCTTCATTTTTCTTAACAGACTAATAATCATAAATCTCTTAAAAGGTATTTGACTATCTCTGCGTTCTGAGTGAATGTAATCAGATTACCAGAATATTCTAGATGCAGAGCTGTGTGAACGATATACATTTTGATATAAAAGCATCGGAACGGGCACTATTTGAATAAAATGCAGAGAAAATATGAAAAGAAAATTGAATCTTTCGCGATGCCGTCTGCTTCTTATAGTTTGTATTATGAGACAATGCGTTTCAATGTTTCGTATATTTACTTGGCTTTTGTTTGAATTGTAAGCTACTTTATTTGTTGGTTCAATCTTATGAAAACTCGGGGCGAAAGTAAACTTTCCTCCAGTCTGGTATTGCCAATATTAAAACATAACGAATGTGTTTTGGAGACTATGCTATTGAAAGATTAAAAATAAAAACAAATCTTTTTTTGTCCATCTAAAAGTGTCTACATTATTTCAAATTTTGCACCAAACGTGTATTAAAAACTAAAAAACATAAATAAAAACCTCGAGATAAAATTATTGCTTAAATATAAAATAACCCAAGCATTCTCTTCGCCTTGTGGTCAGCCATGAAAATATTTTCGCATCAGTTAAAAACACCTGAGTGAATCATAGCAAATAAATAACTCTTTATTTCATATTTATTTATTCCTATCAAACTTTAGATCATTACTAGCTGTCCCGCGCAATTTCGTCTGCGTCACATTTTCCCCGTTTTCGCAATATTTTTCATTGCTGCTCCACTCCTATTGGTCGTAGCGTGATGATATGTAGCCTATGTCCTTCCCCAGGTTGCAATCTATCTTCTTGCCAAATTTCATTAAGATCCGACCAGCCGTTTAGTCGTGAAAAGGTAACAAACAAACAAACAGAGTGACTTTTGCATTTATAATATTAGTATGGATTTTATACCATATATTAAGGTCCACAAAACTCGTAATTAGTGCTGGCAAAATCCAAGTGACTGATGTAAACCCAGAGCTTGTTAACTAACAATGATGCAGCGTTGGATTGGCAGTCCCTCTCAAATTCGGTAACACAAGTACCCGCTTTCAGTCGCGATACGTAACGACGACAGCCATTTCAGAATACACGAATATGAACTAGCAAGCTGGTTTAGATATAACTATTAATAACATTTACTACGGGATATTTATCATGTGTATCATTTGTTTCGAGTTCCCGATATTTCGGCGCTGTTGCAAACGCCATGATCACGGATAAACTGAAAAAACTTATATTGGTTTAGATATAAACTAGTAATATACTAAACTTTGAAGAAAAAGGTTGTGTGTTTCTTATCATGTAGGTTTAAAGACATAAATATGTATAATATTTTATACTCTTGCATTAAATCTATTTCAAAGTTTGGTATGAATCGCTGATGTCAGCAAAAATAATGCTGGGTTGAAGTGGGTTTGGGCGGGCCATGTCTGCAGAATGCATCAGGGCCGATGGGCCAGAGTAGTCATGCAGTTAGTGTCAGAAGACCGGCGTCGTCGCCGAGTCCTAGAAAACGCCGTCGTGACGACTTAGAGGCGTTTGTGAGAGATTTGCCGGAAAAAAACAGTATGAGAAGGCTATGGGGGAGGCCTTTGCCCAGCAGTGGGACAATATAGCCTAAAAAAAAGTATGGCATGTCATCTATAACTGACTATGTATTGGGAAGCATTTTATATTAAATAGACTTAAGAAGAGTTAAACCTACATTAAACAATACTATGGTAATTGTTTGTTTGTGTTTTAGCAGGCCAAAATATTAAAAAAAAAAATATATACAGTATGTTAGTTTAAACGAAGGACATATTCAAACCCATAATAGTACATGCTAACATGATACTAATAAA
The DNA here is from genome assembly GCA_963082945.1 of Cerastis leucographa. Taxonomy (NCBI): domain Eukaryota; kingdom Metazoa; phylum Arthropoda; class Insecta; order Lepidoptera; family Noctuidae; genus Cerastis; species Cerastis leucographa. Next base: position 9,282,437 of record OY720382.1, read on the forward strand.
AATATAAACAAAAAAAAAACACTGATAAATAACAGACAGAACCATATCAAAATTTTCGCAAATGTCACGCAACGTGTATACATCCTTGCGCTAGCGACTTAATAATATCGCAGAACATGTGAGCGGGTCAATGACTCTTAGGTATAATCCATTTTCCCTTCATACTTTAAACTTATCTGGCTTAGGACAGTCCAAAATATCTAGGCACTAAACAAAACATTAAAAATTCTTCTATGTATGTTATAGGTTTTTTACATATTTGGGACGAGAATCGAATACTGAATACCCTCCCTCAATATGTCCCTCGTTTAACCTAACATACTGTATAAGGCCGCAACTCGCCTGATGTGAAAGGATGATGCTGCCTAGGGTGGAGCACGTTTGCTTTAAGAGCAATATTGATTGCAAATGAAATTATTAAGCTTAATAAGACGGTGAGTTACTTTAGTTTAATTTTTAACAGAGATCGTGAAATCAATAGATCAAAATACTGAAGTGAAAGGAAAAAGTGCATCATACTGGTGATCAATGAAATCGACCTCTACTTGTATCTCTAAAGTTAAGACTTCATTTTCTCTAAAAGTTCGATCAAACCGATGAGGACAATTAAACACCGAACATTGATAGATACTATACTAAAATATTTGTCCGCAGCCATCCCCGCATTGTACGGTCAGTAGCAAAAGTCGCTGTACATATCCAAAATTATAAGACGTCTTAGTTTTAGAACGACCCATATTAACAGACTGGAGTAAAAGACAACAGTATTTTCATCAATGGTTACACAAATTCGCAAAACAATATAACATCAGATCACACTGACCAGCACAAAACTTGGTGTAATATTTATAAGTGGTAACCGACTTTTGATGCTGACTGTACCTCCTTTTACTAAGTAGTTCAATAATCAAAATAAATTTCGATTCAAAGTCACTAATTATGGTCTCGTTATGTATCCCGTATCTATGCCATGAATATCACCTGTCAGATAGTCTGATCAGGTTCTCGATCTGACAAGACAGTTCCGAGTAAGATAAGCTTTGAATAATCAATTAAATCCATCATGATCTTCCGGCATGGCATGTCAGATGCCACTTCCTCCCTTTCTATGCATGTCTTGTTTATGGATTATGTAATAACAGGTACAGGAATAACTTGATACGATCCTAATCCGTTGGCCAATTAAAATCCAGGTGTAGGGAATCGTTAAAACCACCTTTTATGGTCTAAAATCATGAAATTTTGTTCTGGAAATGATTTTATGACAAAAATTAACACAGAGGAAAGATTTTTGATCATCTTTTATGAGCGTTTACACCTTACGGCATTTCATACAAACTTTCAAGTACTTATTTTCCGAAATAAAAAAAAAAAGATAATTGGAAATTTCTGTTTCTATAGATAATTTTTAATTGGTCTAATTTAGCTGTAACACAATTTTTAACCGACTTATAAAAAAGGAGGAGGTTCTCAATTCGGATGTTTGTATTTTTTTTTTTTTTTTTTTTTATGTTTGTTCGCGCATTACTCCGTCGCTTGCCAACCGATTTGGAAAATTATTTTTTTGTTGGAAAGGGTATACTTCCCAAATGGTCCCATAGTCACCAAGTCAAAATGTCAAAAGTCAAATGGAATCTTGACGAAATCGAGGGAACTCTTCAAATTTTATAGGAAAACGTACAGTGATTTTGGTATTTTCTACAACAAGTGAAGCATTTGCGTCCAATAAGAACCATTCTACCATCAGATTTGATGATGAATCCAAGAGACAGGCTTCGGAACTCCATAACAAGGCAATGAATCTTAGCTGTGTTTGGGCTTGTTGGAATTGTAACGGTATGCACTTTCCAGGTGTATACACCGATTACGCTGAGATTTATGATCCGATTTGCGTGATTCTTCTTTAGTTTGATGTGGAACACCTGCCATTTGGTCCCATAAAAAAATAATATAGTTTGGCCATATAGTTTTCATTATATAAAAATTTTTGTTATATGTAAATTTTTCACGTATGTACACTGATTTCTCCGTGATTACTGGACCGATTTAGATGATTTTTCATTCATTTGGTAGAGAAGCTTGCCCGGTGGAGCCATATTATTTTATTATATTTGAAACAACTCCGGTAAAAACATCTTTCGCCCAAAACTTTTTCAATTTCAGAGCAAGCAGACTTTACAATAAAACTAACAAGATTCTTGCAATTAGTAATTTGTCTAGGGTAGAATGTAAAAAAAAGCTCACACAGTGGCTTTTAGGACTTGATTACGAAGAAACTGAAAAATTGCTCACTATCTTATCCTAGCATAGCGTTTTCATAAATATGTACGCCACCCCCTCACACACACATTCATATACATAAATATAATTAATCACACACACGCATACAACATCTTACTCTCTCCCACACACACACAACACCACATACCCAACACCACACCACACACAACACCTTTCACATTACACTCACAGTCCACACACTAACAATGACACACACTCACATTTTTATATTTGATTTTATTTTATTAGTACTCTCTCTTTAATTCTTCTCGTACAATACCTGTAACTAAAGTATACAAAAAAAAAAAATGTGATAATTCCAATCTCGGCGAGGGGGGCCAGGAGTCCATAGCACAGGGTATCCTAGTTTGGATTCCTGACTCCCACAAACCTGTGTACCTCCAGTATTTGTAACATTTGTATATTGTATTTGTACTTTGTGGGAGAAAATAAATCGTTATTATTATTATTCCCTTTATTCACTTAACAAACATATGTTTTACATTTTTAAATATTTTTACAAAATTTTATACAAAAACATTTAAAAATATAAAAATAGTAGCCCACCGGTATCGGGAACAGGGTCCAAGCTACCGGCGGTCAGGGCTCCAGAGAAAGGAACCTCCTAACGATACGAGCCGTGTCCAGGAGTACCGCTTTCTGAATCAAGCCCTTGATCCAGCTGCCTAGCGAGAGCCTCATCAGATGTTGGTCGAGGCTCTTGGCAATTAGGCCATTGGCTGATACGACTATCGGCACAATGATCGCTGAGTCAACATCCCACATGTCAACAACCTCGCGAGCCAAGTCAAGATATTTGATTTGCTTATCTTTCTCGGCTTTCACGAGGGTCTCGTCATGTGGAACCGTTATGTCAACAATCATTGCGCGCCGCTCTGATCGATCCATCACCACTATATCAGGCTTATTGGCTACAATAGTCCTGTCAGTGATGATGGATTGATCCCAATACAGTGTGATATTGCCATTTTCGAGAACTGGGTCGGGCACATACCTATAGTACGGCACTTCCGATTCCACAAGGCTGTATTTCAGAGCAAGTTGCTGATGGATAATCCTGGCTACAAGTTTGTGTCTATGCAAGTATTCTCCGTTAGCTAGACGAGAACATCCGGAGATAATGTGACGGATCGATTCGCCCGGACGGTGGCATGCCCGACATATGTCAACCGTGCCATCCTTCACAATAAATTTCCGGTAGTTATTTGTCATCATAACTTCATCCATAATTGCACAAACAAAACCTTCGGTTTCTCCAAAGAGTTCCCCGGAACGTAGCCAGGCTACGGACGCTGCATGGTCTACATCAGGTCCATGCAGGGCACTGAAGTAGCGTCCGTGAAGCTCCTTACTCTGCCATACTTCCCTGCGGTCATTAGTGTCAAGCACTGCAGGTTTGCGCCAGTTCTCTTTAGCCAAGGAGAGCGGGGTGAGGGCCTTGTCCATCGCGACCACATCTCGATGCATCCCCACGTCGGCTTCTAGGAAATATTCCCTGAGACTGCATATCTCGCGATTGTGGAGAGTCTTGGCGTTTAAAAAGCCTCGACCTCCACAACTCCGCGGGATATACAGTCTCATAACCGAGGAACGTGGGTGATGCATTCGATATGCCGTCAACAATGTACGGACCTTCCTATCCAGGGCGTCTAATTCTGTTTGAGTCCATTTGAGTACGCCGAAAGAGTACATCAAAACCGGCATGACCCAACCATTGAAGGCACGCACCTTATTTCCGCCTGATAAAAGACTATTAAATACTTTTCTCAGGCGGCCAAAGAAGCGCTCCTTCAACGATTGCTTCATGTCAACAGAATTGATGCCCAGCGCTTCCGACATACCCAAATACTTGTAGGTTTCGGTCGCTGAGAGGGATCTAAGATTTATGGAATCTGAGAGCTGGGTTCCCGCAGATTCCACAATCCCCCCTCGCCTTACATGCATGACCGCACATTTGTCCACACCAAATTCCATCCTGATGGCGCTACTGAAAGTTTCTGTTGCCTTCAGTAGGTCCATCAGTTGCAAATTGTTGGGGGCAAAGAGTTTCAGGTCATCCATGTAAAGAAGGTGAGATATAACCTGACCACCTCTCTTCAACCGAAAGCCCAGACCTGAATCCTCCAGCAGCGTGCTTAGAGGATTCAAGGCTAAGCAAAACCAAAGTGGGCTCAAACTATCGCCCTGAAAAATACCACGCTCTATCCTTATCGGTTCGCTATTCCCTTCGATATGCCGACATCCTGGATAGCTAAGGACTGTCCTCCATTGCCTCATACATGACATCAGGAAGGTGCGCAGAGTTGCATCTATTTTATACAACTCTAGCACCCTCATGAGCCATGTATGTGGCACCGAGTCATAGGCTTTCTTATAATCTATCCAACATGTCGACAGATCCTTTCGGGAACGGCGAACCTGTTGGTTAATGGCCATATCAATGAGAAGTAGCTCCTTAGTACCGCGGGACCCGTTCCTACATCCATTTTGAGAAGCGGACATGATCGAATTGTCATCAATGTGTTTGCAAATTTTAGCTCTCAAAATGGATGTTAGAACTTTATACAATGTCGGAAGACAGGTAATAGGTCTATAATTTTTGGGCTCCGCAGTACCACCCGATTTATAGAGCAGGTGGGTGATTCCAGTAGTTAAAAACTCGGGCAGCGACCCTGATTCTAAAGCTGACTGGAATAGGGCCGCCAAGCGAGCGTGCGACCTCTGGATCCATTTAATCCAGAAGTTGTGCAGTCCGTCCGGCCCTGGGGATTTCCAGTTAGGCAACGGACGGACTGCACGAGCTACGTCTTGGGAGCTGATAGTGATAGCCCCCATTTCTGGAACTGGATCGCATACTCGCTCAACCACCCGAGTCCATTCACCTCGGTGTGGCTAACAGGCACCGACCAGATGCTGCGCCAGAACAAGGACATGGCGTCATCATCCGGTAAGCGCGTGTCAGCCACACCTTGGTCCGGTCGCTCCCAAGTCCTATACACCCACCTTTCATCTCTTAGGAATGTGCAATTCAGAGTGTATCGTTCCACCCGCCGCTTATACCTACGAATACGGTTTGCCCATGCATACACTTTCTGCTTCAGGAAGTCGATGCGTTCTGTGATACGGGACATATAGTCTCGAGGACTAATATCAGTACCCGCAAATGCCCGTTTCACAAAACGCATCACTCGAGGGCGATTGTTGCCCTCCCTGAAGCAGATTAGTTTGCCGATGAGTGTTCTGGCCCCACCAATACGTCGCTCAATCCTGCATTGCCATGCCGGTACAGCAGGTTTAGGTCGTGTAGTTCTGTCATCAGAAAATTTGACATGAGCTACACGACATGCCGCTACAGCCGCACAATACAGGATTGAGTGAGCATCAGTGAGGTCTTCGCAGTTATCAAAATAGTTTGACAACTGCGAATCCAGAACAGCCACCAGCGCCCTATTTCTGTTATGCATGGGCAAACGAGGTAAGCGTGGTCTAAGTTCAGGCGACATGTACCGATATTCTCGAATCGCACCTTCCAAAGCACTTCTCATTTCCTCACTGCATTGGGTACTTACATTAGTAGCCATGTCATTACTCACCTCGTCCACGCGATCGACAATTTGACTAGACTGTGGTGGAACCACAGCCTGCGACGGAGGGATAATGACGTGACTACTCTGCATTTCAATTCGCAAGCGATCAAGTACGGTGTCATCCAACATATGATTACGTTGGATGACCCGCACCTGATCCGACAGTCGTTGCGCCGACACGTTGACAGCTGGCTCAAGCACCTGAAACAGAGAGAGCATCTGAACACGGTACGCGGTCAGGTTGTTTCCTCCCTCTGTAGCCCCATAGTATGAGCGCATGACATTTTCGTTGATGGGTCGCGTCCATCGCATGCGCTGCACACTTCCGCCGGAAGCTGGGACCCTATCAGAAGCCGGTGGGCCTCGAGGTCCTAAGCCGTCCGGTGGCCGGCGTCCTCCCCGTCGACGAACAGGTGGTGGCGTCGTGGGCGGAGAGAAGTACTCGTCGCTGTCGCTCGACGCAACTGCCACGGCCGGCGTCACAGCACTCACGTTGAGGCTGGATTCCGGCGGCGGCGAGGCGGAGCGGGGCGACGAGTCCGGAGGCGGTATTCGTGCTCTTCGAGCTGCTGCTCTGGTCAACATCGTCTTCTTTTCATTTTATTTCTTATTTTCACACATGACATGTATGTATTTGACATACATGTCAGTTTTAGGTCCAGTTTCTATTTCCTGTATTTCAAATATGTTTCATGGATTTTTTGGTGTAATTTTGAGTTGATACAGACATAATTGATTGTAGAAATAAAATAGGGTATCAGACTAGAAAAATAAACTGTTTAAAAATTTAAATTTATTAAAACTATGGAATGAAATTGGAAGACGTCTTGACTTTAGTATTGCCAGCTTTTTTTTTTTTTTTTTTTTTATTATTATTATTATTATATTATATTTGCTTAGGTACTTTTTGAGTCATCCTCTTTATTATGCATTTTGTCCTTTGTCGTATGTATGGACGATGGGTGTCTAGTTACAATGTAAAAATTATACTTCACTAGGATTAAAGTGAGATACCACAACTGAAAAGGCTAAAATAAAAACTTTTTTACAAAAAAAAATAACCGACTTCCATAAACACTAAAAAGTGGCAAATAATTTTAGTTTCGGAAGTCGGTGGCAAAAAAGTAAATGAAACAAGCAAGTTACCGACTGCCGAAACTAAAATTATTTGCCACTTTTTAGTGTTTATGGAAGTCGGTTATTTTTTTTTTTGTAAAAAAGTTTTTCGAAAATGTTTTTAGTAACTTTTTAGAATTGCTTATGCGTATGAAGTTACAGGTCATTTCGGAAAATAAGGACTTGAATAAGGTTTGTATGAAATGTCGTAAGGTGTAAACGCTCTTAAGAGGCATATTTAAGTCCTTTAAGGAGCCTCCTAAGGGTCCTCTGAGTTCATTTCGGCTGTTTCTTCGCAAAATAGTCAGGTATGAAACACAGGAAACACCAAAAACTGTCAAAAGTGTCTGAAAAAACCTATTTGCAATAAAAACATCAGTTACATTAAAGAAACTTATTAATTTTGCGATAAAAAAAACCCGAATTTTACAGGGCTTGTTTTGTAAATAAAAAAAAAATTGTTTACAAAACAAGCCGTGCAAAATTATTTTTTGATTCCCAACCAAACCACGCAAGAAATAATTAAAAATAACGCAACCCTTACTTTCGCCACCTACTCAAAATAACAAGCCAACGGAGTTACAACATCACAAGATGTCGAATTTTAATGAACACACATTTCCTCCATAATAACCCGTGGCGGAGTAATCAACGAGAATAGAGCGGCGTCGAGCCTAATCCGATGACGTCACTAATTTGAATATTAGTTAGCCAGACGCATGATCACAATGAACGTTGATCGGTTAACAGCGTCAGTATATAGTGACGTTTACGAGCCAACTTCGACAATGTTTCGGGTTGGTATTTCGATTAAACGGTTATGTTTACAGTTACTGGTCCGTATTTGCTTGTATAGTTATTGTAATGGCTGTTCGATTGTTGGCCATTTTGTCGGAGTTTATTAATTGCCTGGGTGTGTCCTATCAGGCAATAAATGGGTGTGGATGTGTTGCAAATTTTGACCCACGTCGTGAACACCACCTTCCATCGTCCCAAAAGACTGCGCTGCCACCATCGACACCAAGAAAGTGACAAAATTTAAATTTTTAAAATAATTATAGCCAAGCAACGATACGAAGTTGGTTTTAGTCTAAAAACACACATCTACACAATAATTGACAATCGTTTTTAAATTAACGTTTTGTGCTTCCACGACTATTAACAGGATTGATAAATTGGTAGCTTTATCCAAAACATTTTTGATTTTTCCGTCAACGTTTCGATAATAGTATGTTATCCATGGATTCGGTTAACACGCCAGTAACACACATTGATCGGCTAATTCGTTAAGTAAAATATATCATTAGAGCAAAATTAGTTATATAAGAAGGCACGTCAAAGATTAACTAACTTAAACATTCCAGTACAATATTTCATTCTAATCTCCAACTATGCATTACGAAGGGTTTCACAGTACCTATTATACGATCAAAATGGTTACATAAGCAATAGAACAAGAAAGCGTTATGTTACAATAATGTGTTATTGTGATAAGTTATTTACGAGAATGTCCATTTTAATGGCTACATTCTATCTATGTATTGAACATTAAGCCTTAACTTATTCGTACGTAGGTATATATTTCAAGATAAAATGGATCAGATTTATGTTTTTAGGCTCGGTAAATGGCAGTGATTTGGATTGATTTTCGATTTAGCTGAAATGATGTTTAAAATTCTAGCAATGCTTAAAGTTACTGTGATACAGTTAGGCATATACAGGCAATAATAGCAGATTGTATCATAAGGGAGCAAAATAATATTTTAACGGCGAGGGCGTTTTTTTGAATCCAGAGCGAAGTGAGGGATTCTTTAGTAGAATCCTGAACGTAGCGAGGGATTCAAAGTACGTCGCCCGAGCCAAAAATATATTTTGACCCGAGTGATACACTCTGCTTTTCATCACCCACTATGAGAAAACAGGCGCCTCATATTCTATTGTAATATTATTATTTAATAAAACATAGAGTAACAACTAAATTGAAATTAAATGGTATCTAATAATAAAACAACTAAAAACTTATATTAACATTTCAGACATCTTCGCAATTATGATAATTTATTGTTATTCAGCTGGGGCGGCGCGACTATGGGCCGTCGTACCAGCCAGTCTTTATTCAAACAATATTTGCGTTCGATTTCTTTGGCGCTGAACACTAAGTGCCCATTTACGCAGGCGCGGCGCGTGGAGCGGGGCGGTGCGCGGCGCGTTCCGCTTTAAACTCAAACATAAGGCGATGTATGAGAGCGTTTACGGAGAAGCGGTCTGACGCCCGTTTGCTTGAGATATAGGCGGCCGACGCGGCGTTATGTCAAACAGACAATACAAGCAAACGGCAGTGCCCGGGTTCGATTCCCATACGGAACGAATTTACAACGTCGTAGTTTTATCCGAAAATAATCATTTTGTTTTTATTTTAAATTTTGTAGTGATTTTTTTTCGTAAATTGTTCAGTTTTTACTAGCTTTTATTTAACTTGCAATGTATGTATGTATGTTTGTTTGGGTAGAATTTTGGAAGCTAAATTAGAACCACTTCCCGATGTCCGATTGAGCTGAAATTTTGCACACACCTTTGGTTGTAAGAACAGAATATTAATATGACAGACATAACTTAATCCTGCAGCCTGGATCGTCTCCTCACGAGAGAACTCCTCAACGGTTAATAGCACAGACATGAAACTTTGCATACAAGTTTATATTTGATGGATAATCACGATTTGTATAATGAACTCATCCTGCAGCCAGGATCGTTTTCTCACGAGGGCACTCCTCAACGGTTAATAGCACAAACATGAAACTTTGTATAGATACGTGTTCCATTTTGTTGAATAAACATAATTCCTGTCGTTTCCACGACCAGGATTTTTTCTCAAAAGTCCTCAACGGTTAATAGCACGGATATGAAAAAAGTGTTGCGATAATGATGTGACAGAAACGATTACAGCAAATATCAAAAAAGTTTAAAACAAACTTTTATAATGATGCACCGAAAAGAAGATATCTAATCTTGGAGTAAATGGAAACGATAAAAGATAGTTTTTATAGCATTTATTACCATTCACGCGACCAGCTTATGTGAAAACTATTCTTTATCGTTTATGTAATGTTTAATTTAAGTAATGTTACAACAAAAAAAAAACACAAAAAATACATTCTTAATGCCTGTGATTTGATCCTGCAACTTCTGATTTTCAGTCCAATCGCAGTGCCACCAGGCCATTTACTACGTTCTATTCCAATACATGATAATTATGACGATTGTCAGTTTTCAAACAGTTGATGAATATGGTCCCACGTTGGGCTACAAGCGTTCGACGCCGCGTCCGCCGCGGCGTTATGTCAAACGCTCAAATACAAGGAAGTTGTCCCACGTTGGGCTGCAAGCGGTTGACGCGGCGTTATGTCACTAGGACAATACAAGCATACGGCAGTGCCCGGGTTCGATTCCCATATAAAACAAATTTACAATGTCGTAGTTTTATCAAAAAATAATCATTTTGTTTTTATCTTAATTTTATTTGTGTTTTTTTTCGTAAATTTTGTTCGATTTTTATTTGTTATTCATGATTATCTAACTGTTTTTTGAATGGTTCAAAAACTAAAAGTATATATTTTTAAACTAGATATTTTATAATGATTTGAAAACCCTACATAATGCATTAAAATAAAACAGTGTCCTAGTTTTAAAAAGTAATATTTAACATGATAAAAAAAAAAACACAAAAAGAAAATCCTTACTTGCTAGGATTTGATCCTGCACCTTCTGATTCACAGTCCGGTCACAGTACCGTTAGACTATATACTTCATTGACACTTGAGCCGAAATAGACATTCTATTCTAATGCATGATATGAAAATTGACAGTTTTCAAACAGTTGAAGAATATGGTCCCACGTTGGGCTACAAGCGTGCGACGCGGCGTCCGCCGCGGCGTTATGTCAAACGCTCAAATACAAGAAAATGATTCCACGTTGGGCTGCAAGCGGTCCACGCGGCGGTATGTCACACGGACAAGTTTCCAGCATACGGCAGTGCCCGGGTTCAATTCCCATCCGGAACAAATTTATAATGTCTTAGTTTTATACAATAATAATCATTTCATTTTTATTTAAAAATAAAAAAATAGTTTATTTTTTTTTGAGCGTTTGTATATCTGACCTCCACAACCCAGTTAGTACTGGGTAATACGATACCCCTTGGTAGGACTGGTTGTCAGACTTTCGGGCCACTGAAATTATTAACTAGTGATTGCTGATGATAAAAACGTAAAGTACGAACGAAACTTTTTTTCGAGAATTTAGCTAATATGGCAACATTCATCGTCAATCAAAACAAAAAATACCATATTTGTCATAAATATTGTCACTTCTCTGTCTTGATCAATAAAAATCGTAATGTTTGGTTTTGTTGTGAATAGTTTTGCATATTATTTATTTACCCGTCTTATTTGTTTCGTGGTGAAGTAGACAACACGAGAATGTTAAGGTGTGCAGAGATGATGGCGACTAAAACAATGCCAAAGATTACAGTTGTGGCTAGCATGTGTGGGGAACATCGTAATACGATGTTCCCATACTATGGGGAATATGGTAATGCCGATGCTGATAGAATGCCCGCGACGCCGGGCTCTCTCTTATTTGAAGAAGTTCTAATAAGTTCACAATGATATGCTGCTTAAAATAAATGTTTTATTCAACTTCGTAATTCATGTTTTATTTTTGCCTAGTCCATGGCGCAATTATACTTGGTCGTTGCCCGAATTCGATTGCCTTTGGAATTCATCAAACGACCAAGTGTAAATGAACGCGGCCGAGTACGCGAACACACTCGTCCAACTACATTTTTTTTCCACTATTGTAAGCTTCTATGTATTCCATTGCGATGACTAGTGTAATTACGCCATAGAAGAATCACCGCTATATGGCGGTGATTCTTCTAGGCTAGGCAGACGCCTAGCCTTTTCCCAGCTATGTTGGTGTAGTGGTATGTAACCCACACGGTCGATTTTCAGTCTATGCAGATGCAGCTGAATACCAGTATTTTACATGGAGCGACTGCCTATCTGATCATTAAAGAGTAAGCGACCCAAAATCATTAAATATCGTGATGAGTTGTGCAAATGCTCCGCAGCGTGGATCAAAATCAAAATCAAAATATTTTTATTTCACATAGGCCTACATGGGCACTTGTAAAACGTCGACAAAAAGCTCGGGATAACAAGACAGGCCTGAAATTTTACGTAATTAGGTTACATTGGATTGTAAATTAAGATGAAATTATCATTCATCTTATAATAACAATTATAAATTGTCCAATTTACGATAAAAAATAAACACCATTTTTTTTTTTTAATAAAATAATATGATTATTATTGGATAAAACTACGACATTATAAATTTGTTCCGTATTGGAATCGAACCCGGGCACTGCCTTTTGCTTGTATTGTCCGTGTGACATAACGCCGCATAGACCGCTTGCAGACCAACCTGGATCCATTTCCTTGTATTTGATCGTTTGACATAACGCCGCGGCGGACGCCGCGTCGCACGCTTGTAGCCCAACGTGGGACCATATTCTTCAACTGTTTGAAGACTGTCAATTTTCATATTATGCATTAGAATAGAACGTCTATTTCGAACCAGGTGTCAATGAAGTACATAGACTAATGGTACTATGATCGGACTGTGAATCAGTAGTTGCAGGATCAAATCCTAACAAGTAGGGATTTTCTTTTTGTGTTTTTTTTTGTTAATGATGTTTAAATATTACTTTTTAAAACTAGGACACTGTTTTATTTTAATGCATTATGTAGGATTTTCAAATCATTATAAAATATCTATTTTAAAAATATATACTTACTTTTAGTTTTTGAACCATTCAAAAAACAGATAATCGTAAATAACAAATAAAAATCCAACAAAATTTACGAAAAAAAAAACAAATAAAAATAAGATAAAAACAAAATGATTATTTTTGGAAAAAACTACGACATTGTAAATTTGTTTCATATGGGAATCGAACCCAGGCACTGCCGTATGCTTGTATTGTCCGAGTGACATAACGCCGCGTCAACCGCTTGCAACCCAACGTGGGACCACTTCTTTCAAGTATTTGAGCGTTTGACATAACGCCGCGGCGGACGCGGCGTCGCACGCTTGTAGCCCAACGTGGGACCATTTTCTTCAATTGTTTGAAAACTGACAACCGTCAATTATCATGTATTAGAATAGAACGTCTATTTTACACAAGTGTCAGTGAAGTGATTGGCCTTGTGGTATTGCGGCCGGACTGTGAATAAGATGATGCAGGATCAAACCACACATGTTTAAATAATTGCTTTGGTATTTTTTCTATTTGTTCTTTTTTTATGCTGTAAAATATTACTTTTTGTAACTAGGTGTACTGTTTTATTTATATGCATCTGTATGATTTTCAAATCATTATAAAATATTTAGTTTAATAATATATACTTTTAGTTTGTGAACCATTCAAAGAACAGTTAGGTAATCGTGAATAACAAATAAAAAAAGAACCAAATTTACGAAAAAAAAAACACTAAGAAAATTAAAATAAATACAAAATGAGTATTTTGGATAAAAGTACGACATTGTCAATTTGTTTCGTATGGGAATCGAACCTGGGCACTGCTTTAGGCTTGTATTGTCAGTGTGACATAACAAATCAAATGGTCCCACGTTGGGCTTCAAGCGTTCGACGCGTCTACGTAAACGGCAAAAACGCCAGACGCGCCGCGCGACGCCTATTGCAACGCCCCGCGCCACGCGCCGCGCCTGCGTAAATGAGCCCTAAGATGTCCCAAATTCAAAAAGTGCGCCGCAAAGAAAATTGCGGCGCACTTTTTGAATATAATAAAGACCACCACCACCGCGCCACCACGGCAGCTGAATAACAATAAATTTTCATAATTGCGAAAATGTCTTAAATGTTAATTTTATATATAAGTTTTTAGTTGTTTTATTATTAGATACCATTGAATTTCAATTTAGTTGTTACTCTATGTTTTATTAAATAATAATATTACAATAGAATATGAGGCGCCTGTTTTCTCATAGTGGGTGATGAAAAGCAGAGTGTATCACTCGGGCGAAAATATATTTTTGGCTCGGGCGACGTACTTTGAATCCCTCGCTACGTTCAGGATTCTACTAAAGAATCCCTCGCTACGCTCGGAATTCTACTCTAGAATCACTTCGCTCTGGATTCAAAAAAGCACCCTCGCCGTAAAAATATTATTTTGCTCCCTTATGATACAATCCACTATTATAGCTTTGTAATATTTATCTTCCAAATCTGAACGATAAATATTTGATAGAACCTTTTTACTTTTTTCCTTGTTTGGAAAAAAGGTACCTAACACAAGCATCTCCTTGCTTAAAAGGTGATCTCCAAATCATGTATGTATGTTTAAGGTGCATGTAAGTAGCTAAGTTTTGGTATAGCATTTTGCCTACGTACTCTCATTGTTGTTGTAGACCGTATTATAACCAAAAGGAACGTCGCATGAACATGTGTCCGCCTGCGTACGCGAACGCATCGTCGTTCCAAGTACATAGGTGACATGAACGCGACCTTCGTATTTTCGCGAGATCGATCCCTTTGCTTAGGACGCGGGGGTAAGAATACTTATATAGTGTTACACACACCTATATTAGGTACAGTGTTTTGTAAACACACTATAATTGTGAAACTATTTTACTAGTAAGTTTGAATAATCACTGATCACGATTTGACTGCCTCGCAAGTGCAGATGCTGAGCATCCATCCACGGGTTCGATTCTCGGGTCGGGCAAAATTTTATTGGGTTTTTACATCGGGAATTTGTAGACTGGCCCCCTATCACATGGCACTTAAACATAACTGGTGAAATGTGGGTACACATCTGCATAACCTTTTGAGGATTACAGGCGTGATGCTCTGTGTTCGAATTCTAACTATAGAAAATTCCGACATAGTAGTAGTATTTATTTATTTATTGCAAAATGTACACAATCACAGTTACAAGCTATGGGCTAAAAACTAGACAGTACATGACCCTGTTAGAGCGCAGCAAAATAACTTAAAACTAACTTAATAGTATAGTAGCGAGTCTTTTATTACTTAATTTAGGAACATTCACAATAAAAAAAATATAAAAAACATATCTAGCACCTCCTCATACATAAAAGAAAATATATTATAATTAATACAAACACATACTTATAATTTGAGCTCCATTTTAGCTTCCCATCGTCCATAAATTCCTGTACACTATAATAACATTTTTCTAAAAGCAATGTTTTGAGCCTTGCTTTAAATACACAGTAACTTGCAGTGACTTCCAACATGTGTCATTTATTTAAACCTGTTCGGACACTTAACTGTAAAATACGCAATGAGTAAAATTGCTTGAATCCAGTTCTTCCTTTGAAACTAAAGAGTCTAGGAAAGTGAGTTTCCCTTTGTAACTCGCTTGCATGGTAACTTTTTAGACTATACAAAGTAGAGCACAATTTACGTCCAACGGACTGCTCAAGATCTAGGACGGCTACGACTTTTTGACTGTCTCGTCTTTCTTTGTAAAGAAAGTTCGTATTGTACCAGCACGTGTAATTAAATAGTTTTTTTTTTAAAGAAATGTACCTAGTTGTTGCATCCATAGAAAAACTTCTCTTAAAGAAATATATTAAGACAGTTTCATTACTGACTCTGACTTTTTAATTCTTAGTTGGTTTAGTAGTTGCTATCACAACTGCTGAGCATGAAGTCTTAGATTTGATTCCCGTGTCGGCAAATTGTTATTGGGTTTTCCCATCAGTAATTGCTCAGTGGAAGCCATGGAGTCTGGCTTTGTGCCCAGTTGATGGCAATAGGCTCGCCAGCTATTAATAAAATAAAAATAGCCTTTATTTACTCTGACCTCAATACATAACAAGTAGCAACATTAACTCTTAACTTAAAACTAATAACATTTTCTAATAATTGTTTACCCTACATTGCCATTATCAGCTACCAGGTCAGGCTGTCTTGCGACATAGGCCTCCTCTATATCCCTCCATTTATTCCTGTCCAAAGAAGTTCTTCGCCAACCTTTTGGCATATCCTCCCACCTTTTTACCTGTCTTCCTTTACAGCCTCCTTTACTGCCTCACCAGCTATTACATGAGACTTAAACATAACAGGCGAAATATGTGTGTACTATTAGTTACACCTCTGTCTATCCCTTCGGGATTACCAGGAGAGACATTATAAATTAAAAAACAACATGTAAATGTATTTAACAGTTTTCATGTGGTAAGCAAATATGTGAACGTAGATTATAAATGGAATCACGTACTATAAAGAGAATTTTTCCCAAACTTCACGCATAAAAAACGCAATAACTGTCAGACGAACGATAGGCAGCCACCCAACCTCCATAGATATTTTAAGCGATAACTTAAGCAATATTTATGCCTAACACAACCTTTGTTCGTTTATCGTCAGATACTCTATTCAATAAACCGAAAGAAAAAAGCATTTTTTACTCGTAAAAGCTCTAACATCGTGAATATAATGTAGATAAAAGAAAACATTACAGCTCTCACAATTGCGAGTGATTTGAGATTTAAACGTATGATTTACTTATTTAGTATAAACTATTAAAGTTGAAAGTTTTTTTTTTGTTAATGTATGGATTTATAGACTAGTTATGAACGTTAATTTTAACTGTAATGTTCAGATTTATGTCGTGTATGCTCACGGAGGAACATGTGTGGTAGAAGAAAGGCTAAAAAGACAGGTTTTTTTTCGACTACGCTTGTCACATTGTCGGCAAAACAAAATTCATTCATACTTTGTACAGTCAGCATCAAAAGTCGGTTAACACTTATAAATATTACTCCAAGTTTTGTACTGGTCAGTGTGATCTGATGTTATATTGTTTTGCGAATTTGTGTAAACATTGATGAAAATATTGTTATGTCTTTTACTCCAGTCTGTTAATATGGATCGTTCTAAAACTAAGACGCCTTATAATTTTGGTTATGTAAAGCGACTTTTGCTGCTGACTGTACCACTAGTCTTCTTTTCCTGAATCACTATCACTAGGAAAAAGTTTTTTCAGTAACTTTTTAGACATGTATCCTCCTTATGCGTATGAAGTGTCATTAAAATCGGTTCAGTTATTTCGGAAAATAAGTACTTGAATTTTTGTATGAAATACCGTAAGGCGTAAATACTTTTTAAGACGATTTTAAACAATCTCACATTGCTTGATTGAAAACATATTTTAGCCAAAAGTCGGTATACACCGACTTTTGGCTAAAATATATTATGTTTTCAATCTGTTGCTGTTTGCTTTCCGTTACACCTTGTATACACAGGGTGTAACGGATGTAGGTAACGGTGTATAAGAGCTTGCCTTCTCTACGGTTTACTACATCCGTGTTCCACATACATTTTTATTATACAAGTCTACGCGAGTTTGATTACAAAAGTTAGATGTTCTAATATCTAGTTGGTTAGTTTCGAAATTATAACGTTGCGCGGGCAGGCTTGTTCTAGAAACTAATGAAAGTGCTGTTTACTTTGCCAACATTGTTTATTGATTTTTGTGTAGTTGTTATACTGATATTACTAATTGAAATTTATAAAAGGTATTTAACAAGGTAATTGGCACTGAGAGTGATTGCATTTTGCATTAGTTAGTACTTAGACTAGATAAAAGTTTACTTAACAGGCATACAGAGATCACCAGATTTTTTTTTATTAAAATTATTATTATTTATTTAATTCAAACACAAATGATTCATATTGTTGTGAGTAACACTTATAAACTATGTACGTAATATTATATTCATTAAATTAAAAAAAAAAGAATTAAATTAAAATAAAAACATCGTCAGATTTGTTTAAAAGTTCTGTCACGACCTTTTTTTTGGAATAATTTTTCTTCTGCATGTTCAGGTTGTTAAATAATAAGAGAATAAAATTCAAATTGAGACCTAAAAGAGAAAGTAACAAAACTGCATTTTGCACTACAATGCAACGATACACAGCGACAGACAGCATACGGTGGACCCATTGCGATGGTGACAATCGAAACTCCAGTATTCCGGCGTTTCCGAAGCTGTAGCAACATCTCAAGTAAAAAACCTGCCTACGCTAAAAAGGCTGTATAAAAATTAATATACTTCCAAAAAGCATCCACAAAAGGTACGTCTGTTCCACCGTAAGTAATTGGAGTCAGCCTCAATGTCAAACTTGCTGACTTACGCTATTCGCACTCTGTAAGTTCTTCTCATTTATCGTTCCCCAACTCGAGAGAAGATCTTCCATTTGCTAACGTAATGGCGTCAATACTTAGAGATGCAAGTCCAATACAGATATCTGTTCCTAGTCTGCATGTTTGCGTGTCTAATGGCAACCACGGCACGAGAAATCGTATCGTGGACCTACCCGTACAATTTGTAAGGCTCAACCGAAATGGGCTATTCCAGAGATCGTTAGCGATGAACTAGCAATTTGCCATTACACGTAGAGAATTGCGATCTTAATCGTAATGTACGCAGTGGATTTACTGAGCATTGGTAGAGATTAAAGTTCAGCGAACTTCTATTAAAATTTATATAAACCTTCATAAAAAGTTACCGTTCTAACCCTCATTCGAACTTATAATTACCAAATCACCTTTGCAATAAAGACGATTCATATAAACTTTACTATTAAAACCGTTCTATGTTTCGTATTTATAAACCTTCAGAAATAAACAGGATGTAGCTATGTAAGGTACAAATCACACAAAACCAATCAGCGCTCGCAGAATCGAATCAAATCGAATTATTCGTAAACGTAATCAATCCTCAAAAGCTCGGATCTAAATCAGCAATGGAAAGAGGTATTAAGGATAAAAACGAGCAAAACCACTTAAAATCAATTTGCAGCAGCTAAAAGCCAATGCAGTATATAAAGGGGTGTGCCTACGTGCGGCTTGCAAGCTTGAACAGTGAACAAGCCGGCGCCCGTTCTCGCTGCGATCCCAAACCGGTGGCAACGCCGGCTCCTGATTAAACTCATAAATTGGCACGCCAGATGGCGCGCGCCGCGCTGTAAATCTGCAACCAATACGACATTTGTCTCTATTCCCCCCGGTGCGATTACATCTCGTTATCTGGCCCGTAATCAATTCCGTTATAAAACCCATTCGTCAGTGTTATTGAATAATTCCCAACGAGGCTATGTAGCGAGCTTGAAGCGAAATTACAAAGGTGAGTTTTCCGAATTTTTCATTTCGGTTTCCATTGCTCTTATTGTTTGGATGGTAATAAAATTCTGTGAGAACGAAGCAGTGGACTCTGAAATACCAAGGTTCACGTTTCGGATTCCTGTGCTAGAATCCAGCGCGCGTCACGCATTCCGCATCGGATAGCTCGTAATAAATCCACATTTATTACGGAATTTATTTTCGGATTTTTCGTTTATAATCATATACTTCTTGTTTACGTAAACGAAATGATCCAGAGATATATTTCAGTTGTGCGAGAGAAAAATATATTAAAAGTTATTAATAAGAATATGAACGCGTGTGAAAATATCATTAATGAGTTCGTCTTGTAGGCAATGTTGATCGATTGTGTAGAGGATTACCTACGTAAAATAAGAAACAGAAAATAAATGTTAATAATAAAAGATGGCACATGCTGTATCGTGCTATGAAACGCCGACGTTCATTTAATTTTGTCTTCGTTGTGGGATGCTTTTTTTTTGTTAATGGCATCTTGCAGTTCAACCTAGGGGGATTGTCGTTTGCTTAACCGGACTATCATGTGGGTGCCTTGAGCGTAAGGCCTTCCAGACAGGGCATAAAAAAAACTTACAAACTAAGCGACTACACCCTAAGGGGTACGAGCCTCGGCTTAGGGCGTCGCTGGGGGACAGCATGGGGACTGGCTGGATCTGAATGATATAATCATTTAGGGTCTGATTTAGAACTAGTAGCATAGCATCGCAGGCTAGCTCGAGCGAGGGTCGGGGAGGGCAAAGACCGGGACGTCCCGACGGACCTCGGCGGCGAGGTCGGAAAGACGGCGGTTTGCGTCTGAACTTTTTAAGGGTGCCAGTCTCTTTGCTATTCTCCTGGAGGAGGGTGATAGCAACATCGGGAGTGATGAGGGTATGCCTCGGCCGGCGTACGGACTTAACGCGCGAGGGTTTGTAACGGGCGGCCACTGCGATCAGGGGATTACGGGGCTTAATGGCATTATCGAAGAAACGCTTCAAAAGACGTTTCATAAACCGAATGACGGTGGGCATTCTGAGGTCTACGTGTAGATGGTCATTACGGAGATAATATGGGGCTCCCGTGACTCTATGTAAGTACCGGTTCTGCAAAGTTTGCATCCTATGGATGTACTGAGGCTTGTTATGTGCGTACACGATGCAAGTGTTCATCAAAATGGGACCGATCACTGCGGTATAGAGGCGCAACTTGCACTTATACGAAATTATGAAATGAAGCCTACCCATAGCAAAGGCAGCTCGGTCTGGAGCTGCTTTGATGTGCGTCGCGAAGGACAGGTGGTTGTCGAGGAAGACTCCTAAGCACTTGGCTTTCTTCTCTTCTCTCTTACCGTACATAGTTATCGGGTTAAGCGCGAGTGGCTTATTTTTACGCAGTTAATGGAAGTGCCTGGCTTTTGTCGGGATTCAGCTCGATTCTATTTTCCCGAAACCAAGCACCTAAGACGTTAGTTGATGTTTGGAGGGTGTGGAAGATAGCGTCGTGACTGCGGCCAGTTTAATAAATGGCCGTGTCGTCCGTGAACAAGGCTAACTGAGCTTTTTTGCTCTTGGGGATATCACTGGTGACCAAGGTAAAGATAAAAGAAGAGACGACGGAGCTCTGCGGGACTCCGGCTCGAATGGGGTGAGACTCTTAACCTTGGTGAAGTCTTTGAGCCGCTTATAAATAAGTCTCCCGTAGATTTTACCTAAGGCGTTCAGGAGGCTGATAGATGGTAGCTCGTGGGCTCAGGCTTGGGTTTGCCTGGTTTGCTACCGATGACAGTGGCCTCTTTCTATACTTGGGAAAACATGTTTTTGCTCAGGGTGCCATTGAGGATGGCCGCCATTAACATTACGACCTGAGCGCGAAGGAGCTTAAACACCCTATTGGTGATTCCGTCAGAGCCGGGTGCTTTCCGCGTCTGAAGCCTATTTATGATGTCTTGCACTTCGTCAACCGAGACCGGAGGCAGAGGATCATCAGGGACTTCTACGTGGTGAGGGCTGGTTAACGTTCGACAAATGCGTTCACTTCATCGAGATGTCGCTTATCTCTGGTTGAGAGCTGGGGGAGCACTGGTACTCCAGGCTGTCGGCTAGGAGGCATTCGGCCTTCTCAGAGTCGTCGAATGCGACGCTCGTATCGGGTTGAGTAAGGGGAGGCATCGAAGCCTCATCGGTGGCATGCGACTTACGTTGCAGCTGCCAGAAGGATAGGTGAGTAGGCTCGAGTTCGCTAAGCGTCTTGTCCCATTGATCTGAACGATGCTTACTAATGCGCTTCTTTACAGCACGGTGTTAATAACGCATGTGAGCCTTGTTCGCGTCGCAAAGAAAGTTGCTTTAGGCACAGATGGCTGCGTTCTTCTCGGCTATCAGTTCACGTACGTCAGCGGGTAGTACCCAGCGATGTTCGCTCATTGCCGGGACTTCGCCTGAACAATCCTTCAGTACGGATTGAACGAGGTGTCGGAGGCCGCTGAAAAATTTAATTTGGTAAATGTTAAAGAGTAACTCCTAGCTTTCCTATTTGACATACGTAGTTTTCACAAGTATTTAAGCAATAGAATTAAACTTACAATGTTACATCGTTAAACACGATTCCCTTTAGAGACGTTCTACTGAAATACCTATCTAAATATCCATTAAGTAACATCGTAAATTTAAAACAGTACACGTCCAGTCTACAGTTGTTAAATTATAAAGTGGGTAAGTGGAATTTAATTTACCAAAGGAAACAAGATGAAGGGACAGATAGAGAAAATTACGACTGTTACACGAAACGAACTTTCCAACTGGAAGTTTATTTGTTTTACCGATGTGTACGACTTATAACACTTGTATGAGCACAAGTTGTTTCGACTGAGAAACTTATAAGGGTACTGTTTAAAGTAAATTTGAGCACCTATTTGTTTTTATTTGCAAGACCCTTTGTTTCCCAAGAAATAAACATTTGTATTTCTTATCAAGCATCCTACCAAACCATATCCATACATACTTCCATATTAATATTATAAATGCGAATTCTTTCATTCTACACTCTGTTTGTTTTGTATGTTTGTTTGTTTGTTACCTTTTCACGACTAAACGGCTGATCGGATCTTAATGAAATTTGACAAGAAGATAGATTTCAACCTGAGGAAGGACATAGGCTATATATCATTAAGCTGACCAATAGGAGCGGAGCAGCAATGAAAAATGTTGCGAAAACGGGGAAAATGTGACGCAGACGAAGTTGCGCGGGACAGCTAGTAATATATAAAATTCATTTTTCATTCATTCAGTCCTGACTGACTGAGATATCAACGCACAGCCTAAACCGTTGGTCCTAGAGACATGGAATTTGGAGGGTGTGTATTTTGTGAGGAGTAGGTATCTACTAATAAAGGGTTTATCGAAATTTTACCCCTTTTTTTTTTTTTTTTTTTGCGGATGGGAAATCATCAAATGACTTCTCCCGCTCTGGGCGGAGCGGGAGGGAGTGTCAGACTTGTACTGACTAAAACCCACTCATGTTCCTTCTTCGCCCTTTGTGTTCCAGGGCCGCGGTATCTCTTTCGAACAACCCGCAGCCCTGGCAGGCATCGGCCCTCTCGGGCCCCTTCTGGTTTGCTGATATCTCCTTGAGGCGCGCGTGGAACACGTACGCGCCGTCGACACGGCCTGTCGTCATGAGACGGACGGACGGTGAGCTAGCCCATTACTCACCGTCCACAGGCTCGCGCCTACGGTGGCCGGGGGCCACTGGTTGCCCCCCGACGCCCGGGGCGTCTCCCGCGGCGGCTGGGACGTGAGGTTCTCTCCCTCTCACGTTCCGCCACCTCCTTCGCTAGCATGACTGCTTCGCAGAAGGAGGCGACGGCATCCCATTCCCTCTCGCTCCGGACCATGGATTGAACCAGGGCCGGACGCGAGAGGTCGCCGCCGCCAATCGCCGCTACGAGGACACGGTGGTGCTCAGCCCAAGCGGGGCAGAGCTCCACGGTGTGCTCCACCGTGTCCTCCGGCCGATCCTCGCAATGGTAACACCCGGGCGTTTCCTCCCGCCCGATTCGGTGCAGGAACCTCCCGAAACAACCGTGTCCGGTGAGGACCTGCGTCAGGCGGAAGGTGAGGGCGCCGTGCCGCCTCTCTAGCCACTCCTCAAAGAGGGGACTTATCGCCACTATTGTGGCGTGCCCTGCACGTGGTTGCGACAGTCGCTGTCTCCATGTCGCCATGAGATCACGCCGGAGGTCTGTCCGCTGAGCGACAATTTGCCGCGGCAGCGGAGTTTCCCCCCGACATAGTGCCTCCGCGCGCCATTCGTGCAGGCGCGCGAGGAACACCCGGGCGTTTCCTCCTGCCCGATTCGGTGCAGGAACCTCCCGAAACAACCGTGTCCGGTGAGGACCTGCGTCAGGCGGAAGGTGAGGGCGCCGGGCCGCCTCTCTAGCCACTCCTCAAAGAGGGGACTTATCGCCACTATTGTGGCGTGCCCTGCACGTGGTTGCGACAGTCGCTGTCTCCATGTCGCCATGAGATCACGCCGGAGGTCTGTCCGCTGAGCGACAATTTGCCGCGGCAGCGGAGTTTCCCCCCGACATAGTGCCTCCGCGCGCCATTCGTGCAGGCGCGCGAGGACTATCGCCTCCAGATCCCATGGCGGCAATCCGGCCAAGAGGCTCGCCGCCTCGCCGGAGATCGTACGGTACCCCCGGACCAGCCTTACGGCTACCACCTTCTGGGGCGCGTTCAGGTAATGGGCGGCTCGCCGCCTCAAAGAACGCGCCCACACCGGGGCCCCGTAAAGGGCCATGGACCGCACGACCCCCGCATAGAGCCTCCGGCAGGAGGCGTTTTGACCCTCTAGGTTGGGCAAGAGCCGCTTGAATGCAGCCCCTGCCCGTTCCAGTTTGGGGGCCAAACGTCGGAAATGCTCCACGAAGTTCCACCGTACTTCAGCGTCGACTCGACGCCGATGGGAACCCCTCCTACCGTCAGTATGGATCCCGACGGTGGCGCATTCCGAGGCCCATGAAAGCACATGGCCTCGGACTTGTGCAATGCCACCTCGAGACCCAGTTGCCGGATTCTCTCCACGACTATCGCAACCCCGCGTGTCATTAATTCGGCCGCCGCCTCGTGCTACCTCCCCTGTGCCAGCACCAGCGTGTCGTCAGCGTAGCAAACTACGCTGACACCGCTAGGGAAGTCAGCGCGCAGCACCCAGTCGTAGCCGATGTTCCACAAGGGCGGCCCCAGAACCGATCCCTGTGGAACACCGCACGACACCTCTCGCCGATTCCATTCTCCTGTACGACCGGGGTAAATGACGGCCCTATCCGTCAGGTAGTCCCCGACCACACGACGAAGGTAGGTCGGCACCCGATGATACCGAAGTGCCTCCCTTATGCAGCTCCAGGGCATGGTGTTGAAGGCGTTGGCGATGTCAAGAGACACCGCCAAGACGACCCCACCCCGAGACACTGCATCCCCCGTCGTGAGAGCCCTCACGCGCATGATGGCGTCCACCGTCGAGCGCCCCCTGCGGAAACCAAATTGGTGTTCCGCAAGGTCCGGCCCCATCCCCACAAGGTGCCCGGCGAGGCGGTTCGCAATGACTCTTTCAAAGAGCTTGCCCACCTCGTCGAGCAACACAATGGGCCGGTATGCGGACGGAGAGTCCGCAGGGCGCCCCGGCTTCCGGATGAGGACCAGCTTCCCCGTCTTCCAACGAAGCGGGAACTGGCCTCTCTCCAAGCAGGCGCTTAAGAGCCCTTCCAGTCGGGGCCCGAGAGCCTCCGAGGCCAGGACCCAGGCTTTGCCAGGCAAGCCATCGGGTCCCGGGGCGGTATTTTTGGCTTTAAGCCTGCCTACCGCCACTCTCAGGTCTACCCCGGTCACTTCGGGAATGTCGTCATCGTCGTCGTTGTGGTCCACTTCTGGCACCGCAAGCGGCGGAGCCATAGGCGGGGGAGGATGTTCCCCTCGCAGAGGGAACAGAGCGCTCACCACGTCCTCCATGAGCTGAGGCCGGAGACTCTGCGTCAGTGGGGGGGCCCAGGTGCGGAGTTTGTCTCGCACCATCTTGTAAGGGCGCGCTCCCACGGATCTCTGTCGAGAGTCTCCAGCATCTCCTCGCGGCCCAGGTCCCTGGCCCGCTGGACAGCCTCTTGGAGGGCGGTCTTCGCTGCTCTGTATCCCTCGTACAGCGCCGCCTCAATGGCTGCCGCATCCGTAGGGCGGATGCGGAGCCTGCGATGCCTGGCGTACAGGTGCCGCGCGGCGACGCACGCCTCGCGCAGAGACTTCAGCTCTCGCGACCACCAGTACACCTGACGCCGGGCGCGTCCTGGCCGAACTCGGGGCATTGCCACGTCGCATATGTCGGACATGGCCTCCTGGAACCACCCTGCCTCGTTGTTGATGTCGGCAGGCCTGTTCGCCCCTAATTTTACCCCTAAAGTGGTAAAATAATGGATGAACAATTGTATGGAACTGGTCATTATTAAACTTAAAAACCTGAAATTTCATATACAAGCTTCAGGTTAGAAATAAATAAATACGTATATATCAGCGTTTTTGAAACTCTACCCCTAAGAGGGTGTCATAGAAGTTGCAAGTTTATTTTAGGAATCCGTCATTTTTTAATTAAGAAGAATGAATATTAAAACTTCTTAGCAGAAATAAATGCATGCGCATGCCGTCGTTTTTCGAAATTCAACACCATACGGGAAAAAAAGGGGTGGAATTTTTTGTAAAACAAAAACGGTCTGATCTGCTTGAAATTTACTATTTGTGTTTCTTGATTGCATTGATAAACACGTATTTCAACGTTACTGGAAATTACACCCTCAGGCGAAAGACATTTTTTTTGTTTGTTTTAGTGTGTTATTACGTTTGTATGGACAAAAACGCTACCTAAACTTCTACTAAACTTCATATACATACTTCTAGGGGATCATGGACATTTGCGCGAAAGACATTTTTGTGCGAAGGCCACTTGCGGGAACCCATTTGCGCGACTCATACTTGCGTGCATATTTACAAAATATTTTACTAATGAAACTATCTATTGGAATAAAGTCTAATCTTCTAGGTTCAATAAAGATTAAACTTCGTTATTTAAAATCTTATGTACAAGTTTACAGTATTTTGCCACCATCATTTAACATGAAATAGCGGCGCACTAAAAGACAGTATGTCATAAAGACTAACGTGTATATTGCTGTAAAACACCGATAACTCGTCATATGCTAGACGTATATTCACGCCACAAAATTAATGTTACATTTTTTATATTAATAAACAACCATACGAACGTTATTCAGATTGCTTTATTGCAGTAATTTTTATATTGGAGTTAAAGAGTCTTTTTGACAATAATCGACCATGTTG
Source organism: Cerastis leucographa (assembly GCA_963082945.1). NCBI lineage: Eukaryota > Metazoa > Arthropoda > Insecta > Lepidoptera > Noctuidae > Cerastis > Cerastis leucographa. Next base: position 9,309,084 of record OY720382.1, read on the forward strand.
GAATCCTATAGAATGATTCACAGATTTTAATTTTGGTAACTACCCATCAAACTAGTTGGAATGAAGAAATAACTTTACTATAATGTACGGTAAATCCGAAAGGATTTGGATGTGGGCAACGTCAGTGGAAAATGCTATTATGCTGAACAACAATAATTCAAAACTCATTCGTTGCAGAAAAGCGTAGGTGTACAATCTCGTTTGCGACAAGGATGACAAACCTCAACGATTTTTCGATGTTGTTTGTAGTTGATATAAAATTTACGAAAGTAAGTTTAAATTAAGTAACGATATACGTGGAATAAAGCTTTCATATTTTGATAAAAGGTCTCTTACATAAAAAAAATTTGTCCGGAACGGGCCGAGCTACCGGTGGTCAGGGCTCTTGAGAGAGGAACATCCTAACAATACGCGCCGTGTCCAGAAGTACTGCTTTTTTAATCAAGCCGTTGTTCTAGCTGCCAAAAGCCTCAACCACCATCTGAGAACTCTCGAAGTTCTCAGATGGTGGTCGAGGCTTTTGGCTATTAAGCCATTCGCCGACAAGACTATCGGCACAATGACTGCTGTACTCACGTCCCACATGTCAAAAAACTCGCGAGTCAGATCTAATTCTTGAATTGCTTATCTTTCGTTGCTTCTTTTTAGGTTTTTGCCATGCGGGACCGTTATATCAACGACGATGCTCCACTCGATCTATCACCACAATGTCAGGCTTATTGGCAACAATAGTCCTGTAGTGACGATAGGTAGATCGTAATACTAAGTGATATTACCATTATAGAGAACTGGGTCGGGCACATACTTATAGTATGGCACTTCCGATTCCACAAGGTTGAATTTCAAAGCAACTTGCAGTACCTGTTTTTCCTGTGCCCCAAGCCCGCTGCTGGCCGTCCTTTTCCTCGTCGTCGAGGTGGTGATGATGACAAATAATTCGTACAGTTAAACATCTCTTTTTACCCCTTTGGCCGCCTACGAAACCGGAGTTTTACAGCATCTACATACATATATATATCACAATATCGTCCTTTGACCTCAGTGCTGACTTATACTCGTACGTTCGAAAAAAGAACACCTATTAAGCAACTATTTTCCTCTCTAACTTTGTACATTTCCACTTTTACTTTGAAACTTGAGGAAAAAACAAGATGTTTGTAAATATCTTGTTTTTCTAGATTTGTTTCAGGCGTATTTATTTGCGACGGATGTTCGTAATAACTCATTCATTTTCATTTCAGTTCCATAAAAATCTGAGTTGTTTGAACCTTTTTTTTTTTTCGAAACTTTTTTTGGCCATTAACTATTCAGAAGAATGTCTATTTTGTGGGTTCTAAAATAAACAAAAGGCTTCCATTGTTCTTTAGGCTCGGAACGACAAACGAGCTAAGTATCTAATTTTATGTACAGAGATGAGCAGGGTCTAGAGTAATAATCACTGGATTTATTGTATGCGTCTTAATAAAATCAAGTCGTGACTTTGTGTGTTCAAAACATTTTTACAAAATTTCAATACCTATTCGATCCAAATGTATGGGGCCAACAGATATTTTTTTCGCTATTACGATGTTTGTCCGATGGAGAAACATGTACAGTTTGATGGTCTGTAGCACATTCCTAAGTATGTATATACCCTTTTTGTAACACGTTGCATAAAACCAGTTCATGCGGATCTCTATTTGTACGAGAAATCTATACAAAGTGAGGCCATTTTATACTGGTAATGTATATCTTGATGTGTCGCCTTATTGTGTACAAGCTCCTTTCGGAGTCCGCACTTACCTAGTCATCTTTGAACGTGAATAAACTTATGCTATTTTTTGTCAGTTTACAATACGAAGACACACAGTGATTCAGTGATTCTTCCTAATTGGTGTATTTTTAATTACTGAAGATTGACCATCGTGAATGTTTCTCAACAAGACCTTTTTATGTTAGGCCAACTCTATGTAACTCCGCTGCTCTTTGCTCATAGTTGCAGTAAGTCATGGACAACTCTTTTGCCATAAAACGTGTACTTACCACAAGCACATAAACTCCCAAGCACTTGGCATTACTAATATAATACAAATTCATCTTTAATATTCCCTTGAACATTTTCACAAAATTTTCTCCTGTCAAATTACATTTTAAATAATCTCGTTGAGTCGCATATATAAAGATCGCAGATGTGTGAGTCCAAGTTCTCCGTGGAGACTGGAAGTGATAACAATGGGAGGGCATTTCAATGAAATTTGCATTAGAATGCGTAAAGTGGTGCAACGAAGCTTTTGTGATGAGGCTCTGAACGTGCCTTGCGAGACCAAGTTTAGTTTAAAAATGTAAAAAAAAGGATCCTTTTTTGCATGGAGCAAGTAATGTTTCGATTTTAAAAAGATATTTTGATGAAACTATATTTAAGATATGTTCACCTGTGAACCTATTTGAATAAATATCGTATGCCGAGCCTTTTCCCAAACTGTCTTGGGGTCGGCTTCCAGTCTGACCGGATGTAGCCGAGTTCCAGTATTTTACAAGGAGCGACTGTCTATCTGACCTCCACAACCCAGTAACTGGGTAATACGATACCCCTTAGTAAGACTGGATGTCAGACTTTTTGCTTCCGACTACTCGTAACGACTGTCAAAGATCTGTAAATTGTTTAAAATCGACTTGTTCGGGAGACAACGAAAAAATTAATAAATGCTATTTAAGAACTATTTCACCCACCTTTTTTTTATTGTTTGACGCAGACAGATCTTGGCCCGGACGTCCTTACGTTGATTTACCAAGTAATAGCTGTTTTATACAACATCAACTGCCAAATAATGACAGTTGTGAAGAGAATAGTTACAATTTAAACATAAAAACAATACCCGCACCTTTCGCCACTTATGTTTTACGAATTAAACTGGTAATCCATTTGTAGGACTAAACAGAGCAAAAGGTATAAATAAAACGCTTTCATTTTAAAAAATAAGCATGATGTATTTACTGGGTTTGACCATCAAAATAAGCACAGAAATAAATAATTACAACATTACATTTATAATAATATTATTATTAGAATTCACTGTACTTACACAGGTATTACAGAGCTCCTTACACTTTCACAGTTCAACTTACACTACCTTGCTAAAATGGCGGTGCCTCGTGACTTTTTTAGTTCCTTCCTCTTCATCAGACTAACTAGTCAATTGACATTGTAATATCCGTTAGCGCCATTTTAAACAACTCAAATGAGTTACTAATTTTACCAAAACAATAGAGCGGTTAACAATAATACTTTATAATCTTAAAACTACTTATAAATCTGTTTAAATAGCTAACACATTTGATTAAAGAGAATGATTTCACTAATTCCACCACTCGTTCTTTTGTATTTCCATTCCGCTTGAATTTTTCTTGGTGTAGCATATTCTAAGCAAACACCAGTATGTTCCAGCAAACAGCAAGGAAATGTCCTCATTAGCTGCTTCGCTAAGATCACGCGCTCAGTGGTTTCTCAGACATCTGGCTCCTTGAGACGATCGTCATGAATATTCGCTTGGCTAATCCTGCTGTTACAGCGTAGGGATTCAAGGAATAGTCTTCTGTGTTTAGGATCAAAATACATTTGAAGTTTCTTTATCAAAATACATTTGATAAGGAAACTTTAAATAAACCTTAATGCCTAGATACAATGACATTTAATCAGTGATAACGATAAATCAAAAGTCAAAAATGTATTGGATTAACTTATGCTTCCGAAATGCTCATAATTCATATATAAAATTCTCGTGTCACAATGTTCGTTCCCGTACTCCTCCGAAACGGCTTGACCGATTCTCATGAAATTTTGTGTGCATATCAGGTAGGTCTGAGAATCGGCTAACATTTATTTTTCACGCCGAAAAAAAAACCGGGAACGAAGTCGCAGCAGCTAGTAATTCATATAATTAACAATTCTATGAAAGATTTGTTGTAATACAAAACGCTCTGATAGCAGTAAGTTGCAACTTTTTCCGCTTATTATTTAGTTTTATTTTCATATAACGCGTCCAAAAAAAAAACATAACATCACGCTTTTAACCCCGAAGCATTAGTCAGAGGTACAGTCACGTCTAATAATATGTATACACGCAGCAACTTTTAAAAGTGATTTCATCCTACTGAATTGATTAAGGTTTTACGTTTTTACGAACATGGAATTTTGGAAGCCATACTATTACGAAATAGGTCTTATCTCCACGTAGAAACCGTAATTTCATGAGCAAATCACTTTTCAGATTTGCTAAGTGTATACATATTATTAGACGTGACTGTACATTATAATTATAATACACCCTCATTTCGCCAGTTATTGTTTTAAATTCTATAAAAGGGGATGAACCTATAAACATCAACCGGGCACATAACCAGACTCCGTGGCTTCTACAGATAAATTCCTAATGGAAAACCCAATAACACTTTGCTCGCCCGGGAATCGACCCCGGGATCTCATACTCAGCAGCCGCGCTTGCTCCACTAGACCAACGGGGCAGTAATGTTTTTGTATGCACAACAAAATTTACATACAAAATCATGTTTTTAAAGTCCGAAATATTGTTTACAAAATCCTTCCAATCACCTCAAAGATACCACTGGAAATGAACTTGTCGGATCTGGTCATTAGTACGGACAGAAAATGAATCGAAGGCGCGCCAAAGTTGTAGTAACGCGATCTACTTACCAGTCTACCCCCACCTAAGCGCGCTTTTACATAGTCTTAATGTTTCTTGCTCGCTGCAAGGCAGTCAGTGTCTGATCGCGGCGGAGTCAAGACGTCCAGAAACTGTATCCCGATTCATGGTGCCTAGTGTTACTGTGTTGGATTGTAATTTCAAGTATTTTGTTAGTTCGATTATAGCAGTGTACCGTGTGTAGTGTGTGTTCTCATAGCACGAAAACCATGTTTTGCCCCACACAGCGACAAACTCAATTGTAAAGCCAACAACATTATAATTTCAATGAAAATATTTAAATGATCGGGGTAGGCACGAATGACTGCGATAGCCGACATAATGAGAAACATACAAATGTTGGCTCATACGGGTTGGTTGGTAAATATTGTATTATCTGTTCTGTTCTGAATAATGTTATATCAACTCTGTCGGTAAAATGTCTGTTTGCATTGCGACGTGAATGCAAGCTTGTTAGACATCAAATCGTGAAGGCAGAGAAGTGGAAATGCTGTCAGTGCAAAAGTATAGATGGCATTATTTTGACCGTTTATTTTAATATAGGTACTGAGGAGCTCGTGGCTAAATAAAGACAGCCGCACGGGTCGATCGATTTAAGGTTAAGCCGTGCTTGCCGAGGTTGGTCCGTAAATGGGTGACCATAATTACATACCGAGTTTCCTCCGTGCCTCGGAAAGCACGTTAAGCCGTTGGTCCCGGCTGTCATTTGTAGATCTTTGACAGTCGTTACGAGTAGTCAGAAGCCAAAAAGTCTGACATCCAGTCTTACCAAGGGGTATCGTATTACCCAGTTACTGGGTTGTGGAGGTCAGATAGGCAGTCGCTTCATGTAAAATACTGGTACGCAGCTGCATCCGGCTAGACTGGAAGCCGACCCCAAGATAGTTTGGGAAAAGGGCTAGGCAGATGATGATGATTTTAATATAGGTACTGGTAAACTTATTATGCTTAATTTTTTTCTTGTTTTTTTTTTTATTAAAGTGCTATACTTGAAATGACTCAACAAAGCTCAAATAAAATTCTATACTTGTTATGACAACATTATTTTGAAATATAGAGGAGTACAAGTCAATTACTGTTAAAACCCAGCACTACAATAAAACCTGTGTCATACAATCTACACCAAAATATAACCACAACAATATTATTATTTAAATAGCTGTATAACGTAACGTAGAAACAGATGACTCATTAGTTCCTGCGCCCAACACTATCGGTTTCCTGTAACTCCGCTTAAAACTTACCCTCGGCGCGCGGCGTCGGGTTCTGTATGTTTGATTTATAAACTTACTAATGAAGCTTCCTACATCCACGTCAATGTAGCTACAATGTAGACAAGTAGGGAACAGCGAACTTTTTTATAGACAGAAAGATAAAAATAAAGAAAAACTATTTATTCCAAAAGTAAAAAGTAAACAAAATAAAACTGACTATAGAAATGAGGAAAAAAAGGTCGTACCAGGAGGAATCGTTATAGTAACTGCAGTGTTGTGAAACTCAGAAGATAGGAAGTCGCTTACTGTAAAATACTGGCATTCTAAAGCATCAATGCACTGCATATTCAGCAGTACGAGGCCAAATTGGAAGGCGACCCCAATATAGTTGGAACAAGACTAAAAACTAGAAAAGACGATGACTGATTGTATGCATATGAAGCTATATGGAATTATAAGTAATGACAAGTAAATGATACATTTTAAAAATGTGGAAGCAAAATAACAGTAAGTATCACCTACTTAACTAAAAGTACTCAGTATTGTCAGCCGTGAAAGCATTTTAATGTATTACTAACTGATCAGTTACTTGCAATACAAACTTTGCCTACAAAGATAAGCCACCTTCATTCATGGCTTATATCTGTACGTAGGTGTACCATACTTCCAAAATAAGCAGGCATTTAAAAAACGTTTCAGAAAATGAAATGAATCATAACAATAATAATTGTATTTAGCAATGAACAAACTCCTTTTAATTAAAACGCCATGATTCTTTCAACGCCTCAGTTATCACATTTCCCATCGACTGAAGCTCATTATAGATAAAATATAGAAGTGAAACACTTTGCAAGTTACTTGATACCTCAGTTCACGCTTGTAACTTTGTGCGCTGCAGCGCTGCACAAAAGGCGACTCCATTGCTTTCTTTTATTGCAGCTACTTGATTTCCTTTTGGCCTCGGTTGGCGCTCGTTCATGTTTACTCAAATAAAAAGTGACTTTGTTTTATATCGAAATACATGTGTAGTTTTACTTGCGGTAGTTATTGTAAAGTTAAATTATTAAATAGTTTGCCCAGAAAAGGATAGTCAGTAATTACTGATTTTCAAACGGGAAAATAATTTGTGAAATTATCTTAAATTTTAAAATAGTACAACCAAAGACGATAACAGCAACTTGATCTAAACAATTAATTAATTAATTTATTCAACACTTCAAGCACAATGTAGGTACGGAGGCAGACTTAACCTCTCCAACCTTGCGGCTAAACGGTAAAACACCCAGCCGGCCTCACAATGACGTCATCGAGCGTGTCAAGTGTCCTGCGCTCATAAAAAGCTTATCGCGCGAGTTCTATTAGCTCTTATCTCAAGCGGTAAACAGTTTCGGGTTCTTGATTAACGAGACCATGTATTACAATATAAACAACTGTTTTATAACTACTTGAGAATTATAAACATCGCATAGAATTCAGAGAGCTTGCCGCAAACATACTGTTGTCGTAGTTTGTTTTTTTTTGGTAAAACTACTGAATCAATTTACACGAAACTTTAGATCTAACATAACAAATATACAAGTAATCTAATGACAGTGTTTTTTAGGAGTCCTACATAAATTATTCTTGCAAGATTCCAATTCAAACGTCTTATTAGAATCGGCCATTTTCTAACTGCGCAGTTCAATGCATGAAAATACTTGAAATATCAATAAATATGAATAAATATGCCTCGAATGCATGAAATTATGAATTATCACTATTTTTTCGCTTATTACTAATGTTTCCAAGACCATATTTCATTGTAAAAGAGTCAAATTCATATTTTCAATTTCGACTGACGAACTTCACAACAAAGGAATTTTTGGAGAAATTTTTGGGTCAAAAACATAATTTTTAGATATTTTTTCCAGCAAATGACTATCTAAAAAGTTACATTATACACTTATAACATACTATACATTTACTTACCAAAGTTTAACAACACAAAACACAAAAAATTCACTGCATTCCAAAACAAAACACCACCGTTCCACACTGGCCGCCATGACTCATTTTGACAGTCGACAAAGACGCGTTTCTTTATTTTTTTAATAATTTTGTGCAGTTGTTAGGTTGGTATGTTTGGTTTCATTTTAATCGAACTCTAGTTGGCCAGAGACGTAAATTTTTACAAACGAATTAGACCCTTACTGTACGTACGATAAGGGTTTAAGTTTGCTTGTACGAGGCGTTCCCATATGGGAACCTCGGGGCTCAACCGAATTGTTCGGCGTTCCCATATGGGAACCACGGGGCTGGAGAGGTTAAGAGGGGACTCTAGCCCCAATAAATTTGAAGAAACTCTTGCCGTCGCGCTGCGCCCCACCAAGCCCCCGTAAAGAGCGAAAGGGACAACTGCTGCACAGGCTGATTTTACCTACAAAAATATTGACCAAAAGAAGTTTTGTATTCCGCTGTTTTCTTCTTCAAATCTAAACTGATCTAAATAATTCTTATATCAAAATTTAGAGGAAACTATTTTCTTTTATGTTCTGTTTAAAAGACAACTAACAAACGACCACAAACAACATTGTATAAACGAGTATCATCTTCATTATTACGATTCAGAACCAATCAGAAATCGTAGCACTGCCTGAAAGTTGCGGTATGTATACCTACTTAAGTTGAGAGCCCTTCACTATATCTACTATCCGAGGTTGGCAAGTGCAACATCTACAAATTTCAGTGACCGCAAAACTCACCTTTACCTCCTTTCGATTCTCAATCCAAAATGAACCGTAGTTAATTCGCTTAAAGTTTAATTTATATTGGGAGTCTTCAGGTTAATAAGAGTCAGTTTCTAATAAAGGTTGGAAGTCAAGTTGCATGTGAAGAGCGGCGTCGCACTTCGTTATCCGACTGCGCGGCGGCCAGGACGATGCTAATTGTATACTCGTCATTACAAAGAGTTTGTATTTGGTTAGGATAATTGTTTGTTTAAACAAATCTTTTGATAGATCAAAAAGATTTTAAATACATAATTTGTAATTCGTTGTCAAATAACTCTATATTTAAAAAGATTGTGTATTTTTTTTTTCTAAGTCTCTAGTGGTTTTGAGTTTAATATTTTAAGCTTCAAAATAAAGTATTTTATTTTCTCTAGAGTTTCAAGGATCATATTTTATTTACAAGGTTTATTCCAGACAAGGTTAAGTTACTATTGAATAGCAGCGAGATTTGCAAAAACACTAGACCTACATCAAAATGTAAATAAGTAATGAAGTTCCATTTGAAATAAAAAAAAAACAACATAATTAATTATTGCTAAACCACTGCCTGGAAAAAAAATAACCATACCAAACCACCAACCAAAAACGGCCTGTTATGAAACATAGTTTTGTCATAACCAAGGATAGGTATGGCTTTCTAAGTGTTCCGCATTCCGTGTACTACTTTGGTAGAAGGTCGAAGGAATTTTTTCGGTAGCTTAAGAGCGTTTACGCCTTACGGCATTTCAATAAAACTTTCAAGTCCTTATTTTCCGAAATAACTAAACCGATTTTAATGAAACTTAATAGGCATAATCAAGATACATAGGTCTAAAAAGTTACAAATAAATTTTTTGTTTCAATGGATAACTTATAATCGGTCTAATTTACCTGTTACACTATTAACATTTTACCTATGTATCCTGTTTATGCGTATGAAGTTTCATTAAAATCGGTTCAGTCATTTCGGAAAATAGGGACTTGAAAGTTTATATGAAATGGCGTAAGGTTTAAACACTCTTAAGAAATGTCAGTCGAATATAAAAAATATATATTCTAATATATTTATAATATTATAATATATTTAAAAAAAAGTTGTTATATTTGATGACATAATGGTTTGTTGGGCAACAAATATACATAGATAAACCTATAATAGAATAGCATTTAAGCTAGATAACGCAAGAGCTAGTAACTTGTTATTATAGTAACTAAACTGTGCTTATGATGTAATAGTAGGTAGGCAAAATATTGCACATTTTTTTTCGTTTGTAAAAATATGTTTTTATTTTTTGGCATAGTGTCTGCGGTTAACACCTTTCTACTACCTAGGCTCTCCGGTCCGTACCTAAATCAATAAGATAGTATTGATTAGGTTAACTTCGCTTTTAGTTCGCTGGTGTGAATAGGTTAAATGCGTGAATAGCAATTATTTCACGTTATGCTAATGATTATAATCCTGTCAGATTAGTGAATTAACTATAATTTAGTGCCGAATACCTATTATTCATTATTTTAGATAATTATCACTGCATTCAAAATTGCGTTGGTTTGTAAATGACTAATTTTGCTTACACGAAACCTACGTATTTAATTAATTATAATAATCCATGGGACTTAAACATAAAAGAGAGTACATTATTGGTGTGGTGCTCTGCCTAATTCTTCGGGGATCATGTTTTATGTAGGTAGGTATTTAAGAAATATTTCAATCCGTTGCTTTGCTCCCTGAATACCACAGTCGTAAAATACGGAATCAGGTATTACTGTAGTAAAGGATGATGGGCGAAAAGGGTACCACACCGCCAGCAATCAAGTGTCTATTACTAAAAAGAGCAAATAATATTGAATATTTTTAATCATGGCAACATCAAAATTTATCTTAGAGGAACTGAGCTACGTGCGTCTGAAGTATGTTTCTTCATATAAATTGCTGACCGGTTTTGAGTGCATTCTTTAATACAAGTACTAAATCGGTTGTGGTGGTCACATAGGCAGTTGCTCTTTGGTGAATACTGAAAATCAAAAGTCATTTATTCAAACTAGGCTGATAATCAGCACTTTTTGAACGTCAAAATTACAAGAGACAGTCCCCCAAAACGCCCGCCCTTCGCCACTTCCTAGTGTTTTAGCTGGGAAGAAGAAGTGGCGGAACAAACTCCCCAGCAACACATCTGTCTGTTAGGTTAGAAGAACCAAATTCTATACAAAAGTGTTCAAGTTTATATAAACAAGGAATCCATTATATCAAATTAATGTCACATGTCAGCTAGCACACACCAATAATAAAATAAAATATAAAGAAATATACTCCAGAATAAATAAAGCCTCCAGACATAAAGGGCGTGCCCGCTTACACGCTTACTATTTTTTATAATATTAATTTAGTGCAATTTCGTATTAAATACTTTTTTTAACATTAACATTTATTTTATTAACATTCAACATTAAGTGTAAAGGCTCATGCCCTTACATTTTGATCCTTCGAGCCGTTAAGAGTAAAATCAGTGCCGTGGTACGTTTTCACTCGCGGGAACATTTGAACATTAAACTCGGACATTTAACAGAACATTCAACAGAACATTAAAAACAGTGTTAGTGAACAGTGACATTGAGTGAGAGTTGAGCACAGATTGGGGTGGAGCGTAAGCAGCAATCCGGTGAGCACGTTCCATATTACCTACCTTTCTGGAATTTTGGATTTATTGTTTGCACTAAGCACCGGTAAACAACAATGTCTTCTTACGATGCTTTACTTAACTCTCAATCTACGAATCTTGAGGCTATCAAACGTATAAATGAAAATTTTAAGAAAGATAGTTCTACACGTAAAACCACTCTTGAGTATCATGATGACAGACTTGAAAAGCTGGAAGGATATTGGAGTGAGTTTAAAAAGAACGACATCCAATTAGCCTTGTTTGAAGGCAAGAAGTCTGGACCTTACTATGAGAATCGCATTTATGAGCGTTTGGAACAAATATACGAAGAAACGAAGTGTATGATAAATAAGTCGAAACAAAGATTATTGGCGAAAGTCGAAGACGAAAAATTTGCTTCGTTTAGTCAGTTACAAAAAAGAGAAGAAAGGCCATGTGTGCAAGAGAATGTTCCAGAAAAACAGGAGAGCGATGAGATCCCAGATGATGGGAAGAACACGTCAAATGAAGAGTTAGTCGTGGACCAACGGACTAAAGATATGATCAATGAGCAGCGGTCGAACATCAAGGCTTTTGAGAGAACAGTACGGAACATGGACATTGAAAATTTAAAAGAAAAGTGGCAACTTGAAGATAAGTTGCGGACAGTTACGCAACGTTGGGAAAAAGTCGATAGCACTTATTGGAAGCTCGATAACATGTTGGTCAACACGCAAGCATTTGAAAGTGATTATAATAGATTGGAAAGGCTGTATGAATTCAGCAAGGAACAAATTAACAAGAGGATTTGGGATAACAAACACCAGGAAAAATCCACGCCCAAAATTGAACTTCCGATTTTCAGTGGCAGCTATGCTCAGTGGACAACATTTAAGGACTTGTTCGTGGAAATCGTGCATCGTAACACTTTTATCTCTAATGCTCAGAAAATGCAACATTTGAAGGCGAAGTTAAAGGGAGAGCCTGAGCGATTAATACAGCACATGAACATTAGTGCTGATAACTACGAAGCCAGTTGGCAAATACTTCAACAGAGGTACGATAATAAGAGACTATTATTTACCTACCAAGCGAACATTTTACTCAGTCTACCCAACATACAAACCCCAACAGCTTCTCTACTGAAAAGAATGCATGATACGACCATTGAGTGCCTTCAGGCTATTAAGAACCTGCAATACGATACTTCTAGTTGGGACCCCTTGGTGGTTCACATTTTAATGCAAAAGTTGGACGCAGACACATGCCAGTCTTTCAAAGAATCCATGGAAAATCCTCGGGAAATGCCACCATTAAACGAGTTCCTGAAATTCATCGAAACCAAATTCATGTCAATGGAGTCGGGTACAAACCCAAACCGCTCACGAAACTTTAACAGTCAACAGCCAAACATTCAACCGAAAACAGTTCATAATGCAACATACAGTAAGCCTAAAGTGCAGCAACAAACCAGCCAAGGTGGAAGTAAGAACATGCCGAGAACATTTCATAACAAACAAAAATTTCATAATTTCGCTATAACTTGTCCTAAATGTAATAATCAACACGGGCTCTATAATTGCAAAGAATTTTTAATTATGTCACCAGAAGAAAGGTTGAAGACCGCTAACAACCTACATGTATGTCTAAATTGCCTGTTTAGTCATAACGGCGAAAAATGTACGTCGGAAAAAAAGTGCAAGCACTGCGATGAGCCGCATAGCAGTATTTTGCATGAAGCAATTGGTGTTGCGAAATCAAGAACCGGCAGGGCAAATGTAGGTCAACAATTGAACACGCATTTAGCACATGACAACTCAAATGAGGTACTGCTAGCCACGGCCCAGGTCAAAACAATAGCCCATGATGGAACTACGATCATCTTACGAGCTTTACTAGACCAGGGCTCTCAGGTCAGCCTAATTACAGAAAATGCTGCTCAAAAATTGCAGTTAAAACGCAACAAGATGAGCGCGGTAGTGTCTGGTGTTGGTGCTACAGCCGCCACCAAGTGCAAAGGAGTGCTCCATCTCCGATGCCAAGCGATACACAATGACTTCAACATTAACATTAACGCAATTATTATGAAGAAAATAACAAACAAACTGCCAAGTAAAACAGTAAATAAAGGTAGTTTTGAACATATACAACATTTACAGCTCGCTGATCCTGAATTTAACATATCTCAGGATATAGATTTACTATTAGGAGCCGATGTATATTCCGAAATATTGTTAGAGGGGTTAATAAAAACAAACACATCATCCATCATAGCACAGCAAACACATTTAGGCTGGATAGTATGTGGTAATTACAAAACATTCAATTGCCATGTAATAGTCAACAACATTCAGGATCTTGCCCAATTCTGGAAACAGGAGTCTTTGCAAGAAAACAAAGAAGATGTGGACCCTGACAACAGGTGCGAGCAGCTGTACAAAGAGACGACAACACGACTTCCTGATGGGCGATACCAAGTGCGTCTCCCCCTCAAAGACAATTATGTTGAACACTTAGGAACATCGAAACCACAGGCCATCGCCCAATTTCAACAACTAGAGCGAAAAATGGCTGAAAATCATGGATTTGCAGAAGATTATAAGGCTTTTATAGAAGAATATGAAGAAATGGGTCACATGAAGCAAGTTGAAAGCAACGGTACGAACAAAAACATTGAATATTTTCTCCCGCACCACGGGGTAGTGCGACCAGGTGCTATCACAACAAAACTTAGAGTTGTGTTCAACGCGTCAGCAAAAACCAGCTCAAAACACAGTCTTAATGACTTAATGGAGGCGGGACCAAATCTACAAAAAGATATCCTTAGCATCTTGCTGAAATGGAGACGATACAAATATGTCTTATCATCAGACATTGAGAAAATGTACCGATTTATAGCAGTACATCCAGAACATCAACCCTTACAGAAAATAGTGTGGAGGAATTGCCCACGGCAACTGCTAAGAGAATATCAGCTATGTACAGTCACCTATGGTACTAAGGCCGCTCCATTCTTAGCACTCCGAACACTTCAACAGCTAGCGATGGATGAAGGTGACAAGTACCCGGAAGCTAAAAACATCTTACTCAACCAATTTTTTGTAGATGATGCATTATTCGGAAAGGATACCATAGACGAGGCCCGAGATACAAGAGACCAACTTATACACCTATTGAAAGAAGGAGGGTTCAATCTCAGAAAGTGGTCGAGTAACGAACATCAACTGTTAGAAGATCTACCAGAACATATGATTAGCCCAGTCAGTTTAAGCTTTACAGAGGCATCAGCTTCCAAAACATTGGGCTTGGCATGGGATCCGAAACAAGATGAATTTATATTTTCATCCACATTAAAAAACAAAACCAACAATAACAAAAATTCGTCAAAACGGCAAATCTTAAGCGACATTTCAACAATTTTTGATCCTTTGGGGTTGCTATCTCCAATAACAATCAAGGCAAAGATTTTATTCCAACAGATCTGGAAGTACAAAATTGAATGGGATGAAACTGTTCCAGATGGAATAGAAAAGGAATGGAGAATATTAAAAAATGAGTTAACACATATGCAACCTTTCAAAATTAACCGATGGCTTGGGTTAGAAACAAACAAGGATTGGGAATTACACGCATTCTGCGACGCATCGGAGAAAGCGTTTTCGTGTGTGGTGTACAGTAAAGTTACAGACGAAAAACATTATCAAATTGCATTGGTTGCGGCAAAAACAAAGGTCGCTCCAATTCAAAAACAACAAACACTTCCCAGACTTGAGTTATGTGGTGCTCAGCTATTAGCTCAACTGGTCAAGAAAATAAAACATTGCCTCGATAAACCAAACATTAAAGTAACAGCATGGACAGACTCAATGATCGTGCTTGGCTGGCTAAAAGGCGATGTCTCACGATGGAAGGCCTATGTCAGACACAGAGTTCAGGAGATAACATCTGTAGTGCCCGCCGGGTGTTGGAATCACGTAAGGTCAGAGCAAAACCCGGCCGACTGCGCGTCACGTGGACTACTACCTTCTCAATTACACAACTTTCCGCTGTGGTTTGATGGACCCGAATGGCTGAACAGTGAAGACATCCCTGAAACATATGACACGGTTGAGATACCTGAAATAGAAGTTAAAAAGGTACATGCAGTCACGTCACGGACTACCGAAAACAAAAACATGAACATTGTAACAGAACTCCTTATCAAGAACAGCTGTATTATAACTATAACACGCATTGTAGCTTGGGTGTCGCGTTTCATAACAAACAAGTCACAAAACAGCCGTCACAGGGAAGACGCAGCTATGAATCATACAAACATGAATGGCCCGCCCGCGTCAAAACAATGTAATTTAACACTCGCTGATATTCGACGCGCTACAAACATAATTATAAAACATGTACAAAACGAACATTACGGACAAGAAATCCAAGATTTGAAAACAAAAGGAATGGTAAGCAACAATAGAGGACTTCAGAAACTTTGTCCTTACCTAGATGAAAATAATATATTGCGCGTCGGAGGGAGATTACAAAATTCAAACTTACCTGAAGAAACCAAACACCCTGTTATCATCCCAAAAAACAGCAAGATGGCATATCTTCTCATTGCCCGTGCGCATATTACAACACTACACGGTGGAGCGAGACTAACAATGGCTACATTAAGACAAAAATATTGGATCACAGGAGGAAATAACACTGTTAAAAAATACCTAAAATACACAGGGGTGGACTTCACAGGGTTTGTTAATGTTAAAGTAAACAAGGGGCGAGGCGTCAGAACGAGTAAAGGTTATGTCGTTGTATTCGTATGCATGGCAACAAAGGCGGTGCATTTAGAACTTGCATCAGATCTTTCGTCACAAACATTTATACTGGCTCTGAACCGCATGATTAGCCGACGAGGCTGTCCGAAACATATTTACTCCGACAACGGAACAAACTTTGTTGGAGCTGAAAGAGAGTTAGCCAAACAACTGCATCTCTCACAAACATTTAACAACGACACTTTATCGAGAAGGAACACCGAGATGGGGATAGACTGGCATTTCAACGCCCCAAGCTGGCCAAGTGCAGGAGGACTTTGGGAGGCTGCAGTAAAGTCTATGAAATATCACCTAAAGCGTGTCCTAGGAGAGCAAAAGTTGACCTATGAAGAGTTTACAACACTCCTTACTCAAATCGAAGCCTGTATGAACTCTAGACCACTTTGCCCTTTAACGGAAGACGTGGACGATATTGATTACCTTACTCCTGCACATTTTTTAATTGGCCGACCAGTAACATTCTTACCAACAGAAAATATCGAAAAACAAAACATCAACATACGACAGAGGTGGCAGTTGCTAAACAAAATGAAACAAGGGTTTTGGATCAGATGGTCGTCAGAATACCTACAACAACTTCAAGCTCGCAGTAAATGGCTGAACAAAACAAATAATTTATCCATAGGCGATGTTGTCTTAATCAAAGAAGACAACCTTCCTCCTGCGAAATGGGCACTTGGCAGAATACAGCAAGTTCACCCGGGAAGAGACAATCTAGTCAGAGTTGTAACGCTGAAGACACAAACAGGGCAACTAACAAGACCAATAATAAAGTTAATCAAACTGCCAATACCAGAATCTCAGATAGAAACACCTGACACCACCACCTCTAATGACAAAATCTGCACTGAAAAACAAAAATCCACAATAAATAACACTAATAAGAAACAACGATGTAAATCAAGAAATATAAGTTCCAGCCTGCTAACGATGCTCATAACATTATTAACCTTATTCCAGCCAACAAAACAAAGCAGTGACGCCATAAATATAACACCGTTTGAACCAAATAGAGCAGTGTACTTTGACAAAATCGGCAATTTGCAAACCGTACATGATGACTGGAAGATTGTTACGTACTATAATATGACATGTTACTGGCAAGGCATGGAAAACATACATAGAGTTGTAAAACATCTGGGAGAAAGGTGTGAGCAATTTTCATACCAAACGATTTGCAAAACCATTATGACTGAATTCGAACAGGAACTTAATGAACTTGATCACAACAATTACATGTTGGAAACACATCATGGGCAGACAAGAGGGCGAGTTTCTCGAGGTCTTGTCGATGGAATAGGTTACCTAGCAAATAGCCTATTTGGCGTGCTAGATGAAAGGTTCGCAATACAATATAAAAAGGACATCGAAACATTGCACAATAATAGAGACCATCTATTGAACCTGATCAAAGGTCAAACATCAATCATAGAGGCACATAATAACATTTTAAAGAGAAATGAAGAGGCGATGAACACTCAGTTCAATCTCTTAGATCAACATTTTAACGCTACAGAGAACTATTTACAGAAATTGGGTAAGGAGGTTGGGCAAGAGGAAGAGTTGAACTACTTTAACATCATGGCTCTGACTAGTTCAACAATTCTGTCTAAACTGCGCCACATACAACATATGCTTTTAGACACAGCTATCAACATTCACCATGGTCATGTAGACACCAGACTATTACCGCAGAACCAACTCTTTCAGGAGCTCAACATTATCTCTGGACAATTGCCACAACAATTATCGATACCCGTTGACAATATTCAAAACCAATTAGCTGACATATACAAACTACTAGAGGTAAAATCAAGATTATTTGATAAATATTTTATCATCGAAATTACATTACCATTAACAGGTGACACTCCATTCACGATGTATAAAACAGTCCCTATTCCAATGATACAAAATAACAAACATTCACTTACAATGAAAACAAATTCAGAATATGTTGCAGTCAATATAAGAAAAGAGACATATTATATGCAGCTCACAGACAGTGACCTGGAACATTGTATTAAACTGGAACCAAGTACATTTGTATGTTCACTAAATAAACCAACACGTAACATGAGAAATCATCAAATTCCATGTGAAATCGGTGCAATAACGAACATTACATTATCAAAATGTATCTACACATCCGAATCCTGCAACAATAAATGGACACCATTACAAAAACCTAACTCCTGGCTCTATGTCTGCTGCACGGATTGCCAGCTGCAAATCATCTGCGAAGGTCGTATGACTACTAAGGCAATATATTCAACGGGAATTTTAGAAGCCAAAAAAGGTTGTATTATTAGAAACAACGAAGAAACATATTATACACAAGTTTACTACACAAACAAAATTTATGTCAGCCCAGAAATACCACTGATAGATCTGGACGATATCAACAATTTAACATCTGTCCAGCCGCTTGATTTATCAACTGGACAACTGAACACGCAATTTGTTAGAAACGATTATGAAAAACTTCATAATTCATTGAAGGAATTGGAAGATCAAACGAAACAGACAGAAATGTCGCAACACGATGTGCACCAATACATCGTGTCATACTCTACAATGGGACTTCTGATCTTGTCAATAGTCGTCGCGGGAGGAGCTTACGTATACTGCAAACGCTGCGGCAAGGTCATCGTCAGCGACGCCGGCGCGTCTACCAGATTACCGCCACGGAAGCCACCAAGAACTGCAGCATCCAATGAAAACATAGAACTTACCTACGCGACTCCTCATTCTTTTAACATTTAACTTAAAATCGTTTTTATTCATATTCTTTTCATTTCATGACTTTTATTTACATTGTTATATTACTCTTCAATAAGTTATCTTAATTAAATATTACTTTTTGCCCCGCCAAGATGTACGGTCAGCAACCGCACATTGTACCTTAGCCTAGTTAAAATACTGCAAATTTTGTTAATTTATAAAATGTAGTATCGTCACGTACGCGAGTACGTCAGTCTTCGGTATAATATCGAGCTCGCGCAACATCCAACATTTTATAACATTTTTTACTATTTTTTATAATATTAATTTAGTGCAATTTCGTATTAAATACTTTTTTTAACATTAACATTTATTTTATTAACATTCAACATTAAGTGTAAAGGCTCATGCCCTTACACATACAGACGAATAAATAAAAATAAAGTAAATAAAAAAAAAACAAAAAAAAAAATGAAAAAAAATAATAAAAAAAATCTACGCGTGAGGTTATATAATACCAGTAAGCTAATTTGGAGAAAGAAAGAACATAAACATTGTCTTGAGTTCAACCAAGCGACCAACTATTCTTATCGTTTAAGTAGTACGTACGTAGTAGTAGTAGTACTGACATTCAGTTGCATTCGGTTAGACTGGAAGCCGACCCCAACATAGTTGGTTGGTAGTTAGTTGTGAAACGGCTAAGCAGATAATGATGCAACTAGCAGTCGTCATCTCAGTAGTCACCCTCTTCCTAGTCATATCATCTGTCACACTGTTTATTTATCGCTTTTTTGGTCTTCCCCTACTTGTAGCCCTAGCACATCTACATACATACTCAAAGCTTTCCTGACGACATTTTCTATGTACACATGAATAAATGTAATTGCTAAGCTAACTCAAACCCACACCTATCCTACACTTAACTGTTTTATACATGTCACAACCGTAAAACTCTACATGATCTAAACAGCTTAACATTCTCAGAACTCAAGAACCCTGTGTCAGATTTTGATGCGCTTTGACCTGACTATGGAGAGAAGTAATGTCTTCAAAACTACAGTGGTTTTAACTGTGGCGAGAGTGAGACCAAATCCCATACATTTTTGCCCACTATCCTTTATTAAAAAGGAACGGTTAATATAATGCCACCCACTATCCTACGGCGAAAGGACTAAATATCTGTCAGCTTCATCATCTACCTAGCCTTTTCACAATTATTTCTGGGTTAGCTTTCACTAAATTCCAATGCAACTGAAAAATATCATTATATATTATATTTTATCAACATGAAAGGCCTAACTCTCTGACCTCAACAACCCTGTGGCTGGGCAATGAAACCCCTTGATAGTCAGTTTATCCAGTAATTTAATCAATAAAAAATGCCAAAGCTGCAAAAGAATGTAGTAAGCTTTTTGCAAAAACCGCGTCACGATTCTTGGTTTGGGAGAGGCTTAAGTTAGACCAAATAATATATTAACTTTTGACAGTTGTGACATCGAATAAGGGCAAATCGTCACTTCGTCATATAGTAGGTCATCCTAGTAGCCTGTATGTGCGACGCAGCAGCCCACCGGGAGGTTAAGAATTGCGTTATTGCTTAGACTAACTTTTATGAAAAAATCTTTGTTTTTTTTTTCATTCGCTTTGCCAAATAAATTCTTCATTCACACAATAACAGCTTTAGTCAAATCCCTGCATTCACAGCGTATAACCAAAAATAGGCAATCAAAACCAGCCTTTTAGCTGCATTCACTAAGTACTGGCCGGAATACAACCCTTTGTTTCAAAACAATGACTTTAAAGCGATCTATACACAGCCATAATACCCGTGCTGCTTGGGCAGATTGATGGAAACAGTACAAGTTGCATATTGCCTACTTATGGGCTATTGTTCGGCTCATAATGCCTGGCTGCCGGGTATTGTCCATTATAGTCCTTTATTTGTAGTACCTGATCCTTTATTAGTGCCGGACATACATACATTAACTATAACATTTAAAGGCTCTTACCCGCCTCATCGGAATCACACATGATATGTGGCAACAGATTTAATTAGATTAAGAAAACAGACGTCGGCGATCCGTCAACGCCTTGTTACGCGCCGCCTTCCTTGACAACCTCACAAGTCAATATGGCTACCCGCAACGACTTGACGTTCTGCCAGAGAGAATTGTAGACCGCTTCTCTCTCGTCTGTGGTCATAGTTTAGTTTGCAATGTCAATCATATGAAGCCTTTTTGCAAAGGCGCGCTCGTATATGATATTCTATATAACTATTTTTTGCCCATTTTAAGTGGCGATCATAATAATGCCGAGGTTCATTCTATGGTACTTTAATAAAACTGTGGACAGACCTCTGCCTAACCTTTCGGTAATCAGAGGCGGGATGTTATGTTACTATTTTACGTTTAAATACAAGTGAGTTTATTCTGTACCACAATTTGGAGTCTGCCTTGTTGATTAGTCGCAACCGCGACTGCTAAGCATGAGGGCCTAGGTTCTTTTCCCGGGTCGGTCAGAGTGATATCGCCCCCTAATACATGGGACTTAAGCATTACTGACGAAATGATTATATTAAAGGTAATTTTAGTAAATACATATATTGCTGTTCCCCAGCAGGGTTTATAACATTGTTCTTAGCTTAAAGCCTTTTATAACACCTGTATGACATTGTGGAGCGCAATTATATGAATATGAATGTTGGTGTACTATTAGGTACACCCCTGCTTAGCCTTTTGGTGAGTACAGGCGCGATCTTATATTATGTAATGTTTAATTGGAGTTTTTCAGAATAACAGTAAACAAAACTTACAACATTATTCTTAACTTAATGTTCATTTTCTAAACAATCTTTGATGTAACTCCTGCAAAACTCCTCTCTTTGTAATACTGTCCAATTTTGAGTAGCAAAACATCCAAGTACCGAGCAGACGTCCGTTCATATTTCATCTCGTCTCACAAAACGCAATAATTCTTTACATTTCGTGAAGCAACATAATGCGGGAATTCTGGAGCCGCAATGCAAACAGCTGGCCGTCCGCTAGACAATAAGTCCGTAAGCGAAGGAAACGCACACATTAAAAAAAAAGAAGAGAGAACCCTCTAGCAATGGAGGCTGCACAGCTTCGTAGAAAAATGCACAGTAATACCAGAGTACTGTGAAAGAAAATGTAATGCTGTGGGAAATGAAAAAAGCACTTCTTCGGATGATGTTGTGAGTTTTTTTTTTTTTCAAATCTTAAGTCCGGTTTTAAAAGTGTTTTGAACAAACAAGAGGGTTGTGTATTGAAAAAAATATACAATTATTCAGAAGTCGTAAAACAAGAGTGTATGGCATGCGGGTGAGTGAGTGAGAGTCTAGATTGACACCAATATCTTCGTACTTTTAGCTATATCAGTTTTTTTCCTGAATTATTAGACTATCGACAAGCACTTTGTAAATCAAGAATAACAACGAAATCGAAAATATGTATTTATTTCGTTAAGTAACTGAAGGAATTATTTTTATTACAAATATACATTATTTACAAACTACAAATACATTTAAAATAATAATACAATATGTACAAGTATCAAAATTATAGGGCGTCAAAAAATTCGTCGTTCGACAGGAAAAGTGCCCAAAACACTAGCAGCATTGCCATGATTCTTTGGCCCTCTGGTCACGTTAAGAGCCGACCAACCGTTTGGCGATTTCTCGAAAAACAAGGTGGGCATTCGGGCCCCATGGCCCTAGTCTTTCACCCTAAACGGCTCAAACACATAATTACCAATCAATCGAAAATATTAATAATTATTTGAGTTGTTATCCAAATTAATGTTTCCTACAGAATATTATACCATGAAGTGTTGATTGCATGTCCGATATTATGTTACGAGTGCGCAGCTCTTTGTTCAACACAATTCCATTCCAATACCAAATTGTACTACATCGAAATTGGGCTATAATTTTAACCCAGTGGAATCCGCCTCGGAGTTCAATACTCAACTACACTACTAACAACATTGTAAAAACCAAACATGACTGCACCCACTCGAATGTCAACCCTCCTACTTCCATTTCATTCTATAAAATAAAATGCCAGAAACACAATCAACTTGAAAGCCAAGAAACGTTACACTACTGAGTATATTTTTCCATGTTTAAAGCGAGTCGCCGTCTGCAACGGCCGCCTAAGTCAATATTGACTGCAGAAGGAGCATCTCACGACTAATCTTATAGAAACTGTTTGCCTTCACGATTGAAGGTTCGACGCTCTTGTGGAAACTTTCGCATTTCAAATAGAATTTGCATATAGGCTACGGGGCAATATTTCCGTGGCGGACCTCATTTGAATATTGCTGACAAAACGAAGAAATCGAATATCTATCTTGGTCTTTGGTGCGAGTTTTCTTAGTGCTGAAATCTGTTATAAAGTACGGCGATGAGGAAACTTTTAAATCGCATTTGCTTCAGGAATGTGTTCGTTCCATGTTACCAACGACGTCTTGCCTGCATAACAATGTGTTTTCCTGTGTGTGTTTTCAATAGAATTCCATTCTTTCCTAGAACTTCAATTCTGAATAAATTTTAATTCTCTCGGTTTTAACTGAAGTTTTAAAAATAAATCAAACGTTTGTTTAAAATGGTTTCGAAGTAAATATAGTTCATATTTACTTTTCATTAAACATAATGTATAATTTCCATTTGAACCTCATGAATGTATTATAGTTAAGTAAATAATTATGTTTTATGGACCAATTCACAATGCCCAATATTTCGACGATTTATTATTTCAATTAGTATCCAATTTCACTTTAGATGAATATTAATTGTTTTATTGTGTCATAGGTAATAATGTTCTCTTTTAGTTTTAAAAACCCCAGAGAAATTTACATCAATCATGAATAATCATGTAGTAACTAGGTAAATTAAACTTCGTATTACCACTCCAAGGATGAATGTGTCTTGGCAAGTCCTTAAACGATAAGTTATAATTTAAACCTTAGTGAAGTTTTAATTTACAAGTTATTGTTATCAATCTTAAAAAACGAGAAGTTAGTGCTATGAAGAGGAAAATAAATACAGTGCACGCTGAATAAATATCTACTTTCATGGCCAATACAACAACCGATACTAACACAGAATGCATTCGCAATAAAACAGCTAGTCACGTAATACAATCGTTGTTGATGGCACAGTGGTTTCATTTAGTAAAGTAGGGACAATACGTGCTGTTATCGAATGTCTTTCGTGGTATTATTTTATCTTGATCAACGCCTTTTAAGAAGGTACAATGTCATCTATGGTGTTTTGACATGTCCGCTTTGAGTTCGGAGTTAATCGACCAAAGTTGGATATGCTAGCCACTTGAGAGCACATGAAAGAGCAGCACACCAACAAAGCTCTCGACAACCACCCTAGAAAGAGGCAATCATCATAATTATTATTCTAGAGATGTTCCGACTAGTCGGTAAAGCCGACTAGTCGGCGAATATTCGACATAGAGTGTAGACTTTTGAGTGGTTTCTTAATTTGTATGTACTTCTCAATAAAATGTATAGTAGGAATTACACTAACTAAACAAAATTCACTTGAATGTACAATAACAGTTTTTTTTTTTCACACAAAAACACCGTCTGACCAGTGCAAAAGCAAAAATCAAGAAACAATGCGAAGTAAACAAATCATAATATTTCGACATGCTCGCAGGCGGCGGCGCGCGAATCAGCTGTAAACGAAACGTCACGGAAGTTTCCGAATACCCCCGAAACCGTGATCGGCTGGGCCGACTATTCGGTTTTTTACAACCGACTAATCGGCTAGTAGGCCAAAGTCATAGTTGGCATATCTCTAATTATTTTGTTCACACATAAGTGACGGAACCCGAGTGGCCCAGTGAAAAAGGCCATGTAGTACTAATTTTAGGTAAGTCGTAGGTTCGAACCCGGACAAGAACTTTTTTATTGTAAATTATATCATCATCACTTCACTCTGATGGTAAAGAAAGACATGTTCAGGAAACCGGCATAACCTAGAACGGACCAAAATAAACCTGAAATCCACCAGTCCGTAACGGGCCTGAGTGATGAGCGGTAATTCATCATTACAGCTCATAGGCCTTAAGAAGAGGAG
Source organism: Cerastis leucographa (assembly GCA_963082945.1). Classification (NCBI taxonomy): domain Eukaryota; kingdom Metazoa; phylum Arthropoda; class Insecta; order Lepidoptera; family Noctuidae; genus Cerastis; species Cerastis leucographa. The sequence goes on from OY720382.1 coordinate 9,334,049, forward strand.
GCCTTATCCCACCAGTGCGATAATGCAGGCTGCGAGTAACCAGTTATAGTTGTTTACAATCCTCTTGAAAGATAACTGTTTCAGTATTCAAAATTCACAGTATGTTGTGCCTGAAACCCCTTAGGGTTAAGATTGTTAGATCTAGAGCGTCCTTCGGCAAACCTTCAAATAGGCAACCGTACTGTAAAACCCAACTGGAAAGCCAAAGCGGTGTCTTCGACAAGCATCTGTTCCAGGTTTTCGATTCGATTTGCATTAAATGATAGTTATTGTGAATATAGCGAACGGGATATCCATTCAGCACACATGTTTAACACACGTGATCTTCGGACCCCTCACGTATCTAAAAGCTTCATGTTGCGTTGTTGCCAAGCGCCTGACTATAGGTGGACGTGTGTACCTATCGCAACCTAAGAACAAAGTGACCTAACACAAAATTGCAAAGAATTGCGGTAAATACCTACAACTATTCTTAATAACATGGAACATTGTCTTGTGAATTAAAAAGTGACGATATCGTGCCAGAAAAGGGCAGAAAAAAAAGGCTTCACCTGAATTTTATTGGATACTCACTAAAACACGAAACAAAATTTTGTGATTTCCCACAAAATACAAATTTCGTGTTAGGTCACTTTTGTTCTGAGGGTGAGCTATGTATATGTGGTACACCGAATTCTAATGGAATACGACAGGTGAATTTTGAATATGTAGGACAGGTTATTTACTTTATTTCTTGCCTCTATATTTTTTGTAACCTATTTTTGTGCAACTTCTTACCTGTGTGTGTGTGTGTGTTTTCTTATGTGAAGCCCCAAAGTGACAAGGTATATTTGTACTATAACGAATAAAACTCTCAAGATGGGCTAGACAAGCTTCAATTTTTTTCAAAGCGCTTCGTATTTGTGCAACAACTATAACAGGAATGACTTAACGTCGTTGAAGATCTAATACAACGTAAGTAAATTTTTGGCGGTTTTGACATTTTGATGCCGTTTGCTAGCGAATCGGAAGACGCGTTGTTTTAGCCAATCACAAACAAGCAACGTCTGTATCTAATTTGAAGTAAACATAAATAAAAAAAATGGTTTTGTACTCCGTTATTATAGCGGGTGATCTCAACGCCAAAAACCCCGCCTGGAACAGTACAATAACAAACCCGAGAGGGAGAGTTATTTACGACCTGGGTGAGGCCCTCAACTTTGACCCTATCGCTCCCATGGAGCACACTCATTACCCAACGACCGTCTCCTCCCGTACCGATGTACTTGACATCGCGCTACTTAAGAATGTCAACCTTAGGTTACATTCTATAGAGACCCTCCACGAGCTTAACTCGGATCACCGTCCGGTGCTCATGCACCTTATTCCTCGTTCGGGCCCTTCTGACCCCAACGCTCCCGCTCCTACCATAGTGATCACTGACTGGAAGAAAGTCAGCGCTAAGCTGGCCTCTGACACGTCTCCTCACTTGGAAGCTATCCCTGACCATATAGACTCAGTCGCAGACACGATGGCCGCCATCAACTTGTTTACAAATCACGTTCAATCCGTACTGACGGATTGTTCACGGGAAGTCCCGGAGACGAGCGATCGTCGCTGGAAACTACCCGCTGACGTACGTGATTTGATAACCGAGAAGAACGCGGCCATCCGTGCCTACAGCAGATTTCCTTGCGACGCGAACAAGGCCCACATGCGTAATTTACAGCGTGCTGTAAAGGACCGCACCAGTGAGTTTCGTTCTAATCAATGGGACAAGACGCTTAGCGAACTAGAGCCTACCCACTTAGCCTTCTGGCAGTTGCAACGGAAGTTGCGCTCCACAGAAGAGGCTTCTATGCCTCCTCTCACCCGACCCGACAAGAGCGTCGCTTTTGACGACTCTGAAAAGGCAGAATGCCTGGCCGACAGCCTGGAATCCCAGTGCTCCCCTAGTTTGCAACCAGTAGACAAGCGACACCTGGAGAAGGTGGACGCATTCGTCGAAAGTAAATTCGCCCTCCCCCCTGTTGAAGACCCTGATGATCTTCTGCCTCCCGTCTCAGTCGAGGAAGTGCAAGACATCATTAAAAGGCTTCAGCCTCGGAAAGCACCTGGCTCCGATGGCATCACCAATAAGGTGTTTAAACTCCTCCCCGGTCAGCTCATTATTCTCTTGGTAGCCATCTTCAATGGCGCCCTGAGCAACAATATATTCCCACAAGTCTGGAAAGAGGCCACTGTGATCGGTATTGCCAAACCAGGCAAACCAAAGGCCGAGCCGTCGAGCTACCGGCCTATCAGTCTCCTGAATGCACTCGGCAAAATCTACGAGAGACTTATTTATAAGCGACTCAAGGATTATGCCGAAGCGAAGAGTCTCATTCCCAACGAGCAGTTCGGCTTCAGGACCGGACACTCGTGCATCCAACAGGTACACCGCATCGTAGAACACTTGAGCGCCGGCTTCCAGCGTGGTTCTATGACGGGAGTACTTTTCTTCGACATAGCGAAAGCTTTCGACAAAGTCTGGCACAACGGCTTATTATATAAGCTTTACCAAATGGGAGTGCCAGACCGTCTCGTGCTCATCTTACGGGACTTTTTGTCGAATCGCACTTTCCGCTATCGAATTGGAGACGCTTTGTCCTCCCCTCACCCTATCCGAGCCGGAGTCCCTCAGGGCTCCGTCGTCTCCCCACTCGCCTTCACACTGTTTACCAGTGACATCCCCAAGAGCAAGAAGGCTCAGTTAGCACTATTTGCCGATGATACGGCCATCTATTACACCGGCACTAGCCAGGACAGCATCGCAAGTACTCTGCAAACGTCAGCCAACGTCTTAGGCGCTTGGTTCCGTAAGTGGAGAATCGAGGTAAATCCCGATAAGAGCCATGCTGTCCTGTTCGTCAAACCACGTCATAACCATCCCCCCCCCCGCCCGATTACCATGTACGGCAAGCCTATCCCCTGGGAGAAGCGAGCCAAGTACTTGGGAGTCACTCTCGACCAACACCTGACCTTCGCGTCACATATCAAGGAAGCACGTAACAGTGCTGCCTTTGCTATGGGTAGACTCCACCACATGCTGACGGCAAAGAGCAAGTTGTCACTCAAGTGCAAGTTGCGTCTCTATACCGCAGTGATCCGTCCCATCATGACCTACGCTTGTGTCGTGTATGCACACACTAAGCCACGTTTTATTCATAGGATGCAGACATTGCAGAACCGTTTCCTACGTAAAATCACGGGCGCTCCCTGGTACGTCCGTAACGACAATCTTCATGTCGATCTTAGAGTCCCGACCATCCTTCAGTTCATGAAACGCCTTTCCAAGCGTTTCTTTGACCAAGCTGTTAGGCATCCCAACCCCTTGATCGCATCGGCCGCCCGGTACGAATCATCGCGTATCAGTAGGATTCGCCGTCCACGGCATACCCTAGTCACTCCTGATGACCCTATTACCCTTTTACAAGAGAGCAGTAGGGAAACCAGTACTCTTAAACGTAAACACAGACACAGGCCGCCGCCATTCCGGCCTCGCCGTCGAGGCCCGTCGCGACGTCCCTGTTCACTACCCCCCCCCGACCCTTGCTTGAGCCAGCCCGCGATGCTGAGCCTTTAGTTTTAAATCAGCCCCTAAATAATGAAATCACTCAGATCCAGCTTGTCCCTTTGCTGCCCTCCCCAAGCGACACCCTAAGCCGAGGCCCGAACCCCGCAGGGGGTGCCCTTAGCGAGCTGTGGCTTAACTCAGATAATTTTGCTGCCCTAGCTGGAGGCCTTAAATTCTAGGCATCCATAGGATTAGACCGGTTAAGCAGTAGCCAGCCTCAGAGGCTGAATTGCGAGATGCCATACACAAAAAAAAAAAAAAAAAATGTACTTAACTGTCACCAAGCTATAATTTTGCATTTTTTACACTCTCCTGTAAAGTTGCTATTTTTGACTTACGTGTGGTTAGAACTTCAGCGACGAAAAGATTTTCAGTAGATAATTCAATTAAATTTTGTCTTTTCTAATCTAGACTAGCTGACTCACGCAACTTCGTCTGCGTCTCTTTTTCCCCGTTTCCGCAACAATTTGTATTGATGATCCGATCCTATTAGTCTATAGCGTGATGATATAAATATAGCCTATATTCTTCCTCTATAAATAAGCTATTTAACACTAAAAGAAATTTTCAAATCGGACCAGCAGTTCCTGAAATTAGCGCGTTAAAGCTAACAAACAAACAAACTCTTCAGCTTTATAATATTATACTAGCTGTCCTGCGCAACTTCGTCTGTGCGTCACATTTTCCCCGTTTTCGTAACATTTTTCATTGCAGCTCCGCTCCTATTGGTTGTAGCGTGATGGTATATACCCGATAGCCTTTCTCGATAAATGGGCTATCTAAAACTGAAAGAATTTATCAAATTGGATCAGTAGTTCCTGAGATTAGCGCGTTCAAGCAAACAAACAAACAAACTCTTCAGCTTTATAATATTGTATAGATATTATAAAAGCTTCAATCTGCACCAATTCAGTCCAAAACATAACTTCCATGACAACATCAACTCCACTATGCAATATTCATCTCCGCAGCTCCGTAACACTCGCATGATGAATTCGTCCGCACGATATTAATGTTATCAGCATCTGTCCGCATCAACGGTCGCACACTATTTAAAGCAATATTTCACCGAAACACCACAATTTGCATATATAATGTTGTTGCCTCAACATTAACGGTTCGGTTGTGTGTTTTTGACGGGATGTGTATTTTATAATTAACTTTTACATGAATTATTTAGTCTGCTTTATTGAACAAATTATACTATAGTGCTCCCGATCGAATTTTGGTCATTGTGGCCAATCTCGGCAGAGATTCGACACTGGAGATATATTTTACATAACATGTAATGCGACAGGTAGAGTTGGGCAGAGGTGTACATGATAGTACACCCAAATTTCGCTAAACGAATGGAATATTTTCTTCTTTTTTTTTTTTTCTTTTGTTTATTTTGTATATACTTTATAAAATTGTTGTGCTCGATAGGGTATGTGTGAACATGTGAACTAATATTTAAGTTCTTGTAAAACACATGTGATATGCAATAAATTATTGAATTGAATTGATTAAGTAACAGTTCTGTAGCGTACACCTAATGTTAAAAAAAAAAATGAATGTTTTTGTTTTGTTCCGATTAATTAAAGCTAGTAGTTGAAAAACATTATTTATTTATTTTTAAGAACGGTCCCAAGTTAAAAGCCGGACTCGCAAGTCGAAGATCTATTATAATAGGGATGATGACTGGGTAAAGAAAACGAAATTCTATTTTGTCCGTCAATCAGGTAATACAAAAATATTAGATACGTATTTTTTGTTTTATCAATTTAACAAAAGAATACTTAGTTAAAACGCATTAAAGTTGGAGAGTGGGGGCTCACTACGTCACAACTAGGTATAAAATGTACTGAGCCGTGACGTCATGCGCGATTTCAACTCAAAATATCTCCGTAATTACGATTACGTGAAAAAAGAAAAAATACGTGTCAAATACTTTTTAATAATCTACCCGATAGACAATTAAAAAAAAATGAGTCACCATCCCTATTATTAACATTGAAACAACTTTGAGGGTTTTAAAACGAAGATGAATGCTCACAGCTTAGGTACGCCAGCCTGGCAAATTTCACCTCTATATACTTAATTATAAATTCGTTTTTCATTAGAATGAAGTGATGGCTTAAAGACAACAGCCTGAGGCTTTGAAATTAATGAACGTGTTCCCAGCAAAGAGATCAGGAGAAAATGTTCATCACTTATTTCTTAGTAAAATTCTTAATCCCTTGGATGTGAACGCTTCAGTCACTTTCTAATTTGTTTTTTGACGTTTTATACCTATTTTGTATCTCGAATTTAATATTTTACCTTGTGTGACATTCGCAAAAGATTTATGACTGAAGTCTAAAGCTTTTTTGCACCAAAAATATATGTAAGAACTAATAAAATGCGTTAGCGTACCTGAAATTTTAAGATTAATTTCAGGTTACTTAAGTTACCTGCCTAGATAGGCTGTAGATAAAAAAAACACCATCTGAAGGTTTTTATATTTTCCATGTCAATTTTACTAAGTCTATTGTCTTCTTTTATGTAAATTGTAGTGCGTATATACGTATACTTTACCGACGAATGTTGACCTACCATGATTTCAAGCAGTATTATTTTTATCTTATTCCAGTGTGGGTAAGGGACGGAGCTATAGAGGACGTCTAGCGCCATCTCTTTCCTCTTCCATCGCCATCTTAACCCCCTGGAGACCCGTTACAACCTCTAAAAAGTTTTATTCATAACATGTTCCAACAATGAACATTGGCAAGAAACCCCAGAAAACTATGCTCATTACTGCTCAAAACATAATCAACATAACGGTTACGTAATATGAACGAACAATAAAGCGATAGTCGCGCCAACTGTCGAGAGGTTTAATTTACGACAAGTATTTACGTAAAGCGATATGACAAAGTTAGTTATTGAAATTGTCAGCAGGTATGAGGTCTACAGCAACTTCGTTGCTTTGATGTTTAAGTTTCACAGTTAATACGAAACTTGGGGCTGGGACCCGTATAACTTAGATCGCTACTATACGCACTCGCTTACATATTTACAAAGTTTTCCAACGTTCGAGATGTGTTTAAGTTTGTTCAGAGCAAATTTACTGTCGGGTAAGTGTAAGTTGTCACTGTATTCTGGTGGTAATCCTGTGGGAATAGTAAATTTAAGCGTCAGATATTTTTTCATATTTAAGTTCACCGTAGTAGTATTATACAAGGTGTTGTTTTGCATCCTCGTCAAAATTCAGGAGGTTGTTACACAAGACATAAATAATCAATAAAAATTACGGTACCTAGTTAATTATTAATAAACCCTGATTTTTTTGGTTATTTATGTTTGTCAGTATTTCAGTCCCTTATCATGGTTTAGGGAATAAGAAATTATCGAATAAACGTTTGAGATTGTCTGTATGTATGGAAGCGCAGTTATAGGGCGAGAATCAGACGGGCCGCGTTTAAAACACGGGTGGTTCACACTTACCGATTTACGTAATAAAGAAAAAAAATAAAAATTACCTACCCATTTTATTATTGATTCGGGACGAGAATCATTAGCACACTGACCTCCTTGAATTTGACGAGGATGCAAAACAACACCTTGTACTTAAGTATCGCCGTCGAGGTCGACCGCGGTCAAGGTGGTGTGACGATCTGATCTTGTTCTTGGGGCAAACGTGGTAAGAAAAACAGAGAGGTTTGGAAGGAGAAAGGGGACACCAGCATTGGGACACAGTAAAGGCTAAAAACCTTTCACCAAATCTGTCGCCAGAGTGAATTCGCCGGTGTGTTCGTATTCTCGAGATGCTCAACGTCCTTCTGACTGCTAACCCTGAATGTGATGTGTTTGCGGATGAATGGAATTAAGTAATGCTTATATGTCTGGTGTTCTGTGAGAAAAAGTATGCAAGAGTGTCCACTGTTCCATGTTAGTTTAACTTATTGAATGTCGTTAACTTTATGTTCTACCTTTTTTTGTTTCCATGTTAATTACTGTAATTGATGTTATACCGTTTTAATTAATTATAAATACATGACGAAAATACATATTATTTTAGTTTAAATGTTTTAAATATTTGCAATGGTTAAATTCAAGGTTATGACTTTCACAGTGTTGATTGCCTTATAGTGGATAGCCGAAAACGAAATAGACATTCGTAGTTATTCAGATCAAAAATAAAGGATGCAAAAGCCCTAGTAAATCGAATGCCGCTTCTTTACTGTACAATCAACGTGCTACTACAAGAACTTTAGATACCAAGTTCAATTGTTGGGACTGCCATGGCGCTGTAGCTTCGGGAATATTCGCGGAGGCACGCACCGCACAGATGGCTTCCGCGCTATCATGCGAAAGAAAGTGGCCTCCTTAGTACAGCGCCTATATGGTAGTGACAACAGCATTTTAAAGATGATTGCTGTCAGACCGGACTGCCCCTTCCCCTTCTTAAGAGACACTGGGTGAACACAGTCATAGGTCTAAATAAATAATAACATTGTAAACTCTAACAATACTAACTAAATTATTTAAGCACGATTGTTACTGACACTAAAATACTATCAAAACTATGGACTGACGTATTCTGAAATAAAGTTTTCACTTAATTTAAATCCAGCAAGCACACCACTGTCGAAACTGTCGAATTAGTGTAACACGCTTTACGGTAACATCGTATGAACAGTCTCGCTCTTTATACAAAACTACAAAAAAAAAACAGTTGTCGTCATGATTTTGTTTCTACTATTGTTTGCAACAGCTGATGCAGCACAGCCTGCGGAGACTGAAAATGTTTTTCGCGTTTTTAAACCACAATGCAAGTATTCAACAGGATTCCTACGCAAACGGAAAGTTTAAACATAGCCTGGTTTCATAACACTTTGTGAGCTGATGCGGGAGTGTGTTTAAAGCATTCCGCAATCCGAAAACGGTACGTGTACCAGCATTTAATTTGGATGTTAAGCTGGGCTTAAATCGGTGCCGACGACGGGCGCCCGGTTTGTTTGACTAGTTACTTCACTGTCCAAGTTGTCTAAGACAAACACGAAACTGCTAAACTTGAAGTTGCCTCCGCAGGGTACCGGATACCCCACCACCAAAGACGTTATCTTAATTAGGTAAGGCTTTCGGCTCCGAAGTTCGGTGACGAATTTATTAAAACTTGTAGTTGTCTGCGACATTTTATTTACGGCCGAGCCCTGACAGAGATGACGCTTGTGGCTTCGTGCAGACTTTCAATGAAGAAAAGTTTGTAAATTGTTATTCATATTCTTCTAAAGTTTTAAGTGCCACGTAGCACGATAACGACTTGCTGCAAAATCCTGATCTAGGATACCTGCAGTATAAATACAAAGTTTTATACACTATGCAACAAAAGTGTTCCAGAAAAGTCTGGATTTGCAAAGAGTCAAGCCACTCTGACTCTTTTGAGTTTATTACTTATTTAAATTAAGTTTCAACTTTACTCCGTTACAAAGTAACGCTAGTTTAAGAGGAAATGTAGTTTTAGGGTTTCGGTAAACGTGAAGTTGATAAGTTTTGGCTAAGTGAATTCTAGAGAAGTTAAATTATTTTATGAAAATGTTTTATTGGAAGTACATTTTCTAAAATAAATATTTCTAATGGCTTCTGTTTTACCCGGATATTTTATGCCATTGTCACACATAGAATAACATCACGCGTGTAATCCCCAAAGGGTTAGGCAGAGGTGTGAATGGTCACTCACATTTCGCCAGTTATGTTTAAGTCCCATTTAATAAGGGGCTTTTCATTTTCACTAGTCATAATCCTACTAATATAATAAATGCGAAAGTTTGTGAGGATGGATGCACGGGTAGTTTATAACCTGGATTAACACACAGGATACTTTTTATCCCTATAGTATGTTCCCGTGGAGAGAGCAGCGGTGGCCCAGTGGTGGCAGCCCCGACTTACGAGCAGTAAGCCGTGGGTTCGAAACCAGGCAAGCGCATTACTTTGTGTAATTTATTTCATTACCGCTGCCCTCAAAAACGGTGAAGGAAAACATCGTGAGGAAACCGGCATGTCCTAGTTCCTAGAACTAAAAATTCGAAGACGTGTGACATCTACCAACCCGCACTGGGCCCGCGTGGTGGATTATAGCCCACTCCCTCTCATAGAGAGGAGGCCTGTGTCCCAGCAGTGGGAACATTATAGGCTAATGATGATGATGATGTTCCCGTGGGACAATTATCGAACTCCACGCGGGCGACGCCGCCGTCATTAGCTAGTATGTCATAATGATCACAAAGTCTTGACTGTCTTAATACATAGTTTTTAAATATCTCTCCTTATATGTATATTTCACAATCTTATTAATCATCATCATCATCTGCCTAGCCTTTTACCAAACTATTTTGGGTCGGCTTCCAGTCTAACCGGATACAGCTGAGTACCAGAATTTTACATGAAGCGACTGCCTATCTGACTTCCACAACCCTGTAACTGGGTAATACGATACCCCTTGGTAAGACTGGATGTTAGACTTTTTGGCTTCTAACTATTCGTAACGACTGTCAAAGATCTACAAATAACAGCCGGTACCAACGGCTTAACGTGCTTTCCGAGGCACGGAGGCAACTCGGTATGTAATAATGGTCACCCACCCATAGACCAACCTCAGCAAGCACAGCTTAACCTCAAGACGAAGAAAACATCGACCCGGACGGCTGTTATTATTTAGCCACGGGCTCCTCCTTAGTCTTATGAATATCTCGCCTAATTTCTATATCAGTCTATATTCTCTCAAAGTCTCACACGTGATTACTTACGCAACGTTGTCTGCCGTTGAAGACGCTAACTAAGCCGTAAATATTTACTCCGCCTTAAGTTAATGTTGTTAGCATGGTAATGCAGAAGTTTTAGAGCAAATTAAGTGCCGTATGTAGTTTAGGTTAAGCAATGAGCACATTGTTCGTAGTTTGGTTTTTTATTTATTAGGCCAGGTGGCGTAGATAGGGTGAAATACCGAAAATACGATGTCAACAATACGTAAAGTATTAGGTTGGTTTCAAATTAGCGTATTTTGACGCATATAAGAGCGCGTTTCACTTAGCGCGTCTACGCGCGTCTTTAGCCATAACTGCAACCTGTATGAGCGTTGGCTTACCGAAAAATTCACTAGTCTATAACCGCTCTTATGAAACGTAATTTACATGACAATATTGTACATATTCACTTGAATATTAAAATAATGGTGCATATTAGTGACCAGTCAAAGTTTCAAAGTTGTTGTGAATCGGTTTCTTCAAGACAAGCATGCTCTACCCTAGGCCGCATCATCGCTTCACATCAGCGAATTGTGGCCAAATGCAAGCTAAAAAATAAAATAAAAAGAAAAGTCTGCAAATTTGCAAAGCTACTACAAGACTAGCAAGCGTGCGCTGCATATACTTTGATATTGTTAGTGTCTGGGAAAGACTCTTTTATCATAAAGTAAGTGGGCTTATTCATGGACCAACATCAAAGGCCTTGATTGGTACTTCGATTTCAGAAGTGTTTATCAATAGGAACTTGGTCATCACAATTTTAAGTAAGAATCATACTTACCCTGCGGCCTCATGGTTGCAAGTCTTATATGTTTACGAGTAGTAGTAAAGCTACGCTTAATTATCACATAAAGATATTAAGCTATGCAAACTGTAAGTGCAGCAAGTATCTGTGTAAATAAATAAATAAAGTACGACTACTTGAAAGGGGGGGGGGGGGGTTGATTCAGCTCCCAGGTCAAACAAAGTGTTATTGGGTTTATCCATTTGTAATTTCTCAGAAGCATTTCCCCTCAATTCTGATTTATTTTTTCTCTTCATTCTCTCACACACTATCGTCTACATTTCTTTTTCATTTTCCTTTCGCAGGTCTGCGGGCAGAAATTTAATATGAAATAAGCAGTAAGTACCTTTGTACTCAAATACTTTATGTTTTTTCCTGTGTTTTCTACTGTACATAAATAGCAGCCTAGAATTTAGAAGTTGATTATTTGAAACCTTGGTCCTGCACCTGATCTCTCCCCGGTCGTGTCGCACTGCCATCCTATCGGATTATGAAAGCAAAGCAGTAGACACTGCAACTGTATTTGCGCATAAACTTGTGCACTACAATATTTGCAGCTTATCTCTGTTTAGATTAGGAGTCGTGACCGAAATTTGGTCGGAAGGATTAGTAATATACCTACCATTTATTGTTTTATTTATTGATTCTTCTTACATATAATTTGAGATTTTTAAAAATTTCCTGAAAGACATAGGAAAAAAACATTTATAATATTAAAAAGCTACCGGAGGTTAGGGCTTCAAAGACGAGAACCTCATCACAATGCGAAACGTATCGAGGAGTGTTACCTTCTGAATCAAGCACTTGATCCAACCGCTAAGGAGAGCTTCGAAAGATGTAAGCCGTTACGACAAGGCACAATGATAACCGGTTTAACATTATTATATTCTATGCTTCTTGCCAATGCCTTTACTTAAATACTTACATGAAATAGTGCGTAGCATAGTAAGAAAAAAATACTAATTTTATTTGCTCTTGATGGTCCATGGGCAGGACATCTAGCTAGGATGCAGAGATGGTCCTTTTGGCCTTTGGTGGTCAACGTTTGGCGAAAGAAACAAGGGCCATCGAAAAGCGCGTTTGATTGACGATTTAGTTAAATCACGAGAAACAGATGGATGCGTAATGAGGGATGCACAGAATCGAGAAGTGTGGCAGAAGAAAGGGGTTGGCCTATACCCAACAAACAGAGGGTGTCACATCATCTGCCTAGCCTTTGCCCAAACTATGTTGGGGTCGGCTTCCAGTCTAACCGGATGCAGCTGAGTACCAGTATTTTACATGAAGCGACAGCCTATCTGACCTCCACAACCCAGTAACTGGATAATACGATACCCCTTGGTAATACTGGATGTCAGACTTTTGGCTTCTGACTACTCTAACGACTGTCAAGGATCAACATAATTATGACAGCCGAGACCAACTGCTTAGTGTGTTTTCCGCACGGAGGAAACTCGGTATGTAATTATGGTCACCCATCCACGGACCAACCTCGGCAAGCACTGCTTAACCTTAAAGATCGACCCGTGTGGCTGTAATTATTCAGCCACGAGCCTCCAACCTCCAACAAACAGAGGATGTACACCTTTTTTGTTGACGTTTTACAAGTGCCCATGTAGGCCTATGTGAAATAAAAATATTTTTATTGATTTTGATTTTATATCGGGACTGAAATGATGATAATTGATGATGATGGTCTTAAATGCCCAGATTGTGGTACGAATATTACGAAATGCTCACACATTTAAACACACAACTAATCCTCGACCAACAACCTCGATGTTGAATTATTATTTAACAGGAAACACCTAAATATAATGCGATCTGTTTAGAAGCCGTATCCAATGGCAGACGGCACGGATCTATTGTAGCGTTCAATGTTAATAAATGACAATGTTAATTGATACTTGAACATAACTGGAAAAAATGTGGGTGTAGGTACTATTATGTACAGCTCTGGCTAACCTTGCGAGGATTACAGGTGTGATGTTATGTTTTGTTTATTTGTAGGTGTGAGAATTAAAAAAAAAACATGCGGTTCGTTTAAGATAGGCTGAGGTAACAGCTAGAAGTGTTATAAAAATGTTATGATATGATACGTTTCCTTAGAACGCCTTGCCGTCCCGTTCGGTCAATGAACACCAGACTTTAGTCCACCTCCCCTCACCACCCCGCGTCCGGCTTCCTCCGGAAACGGTCCTTCGGCGGCAAGGACGGAAGCTCCTGTTTAAGCTGGATCTGATATCCACTGCGCGTTAGTAAACTGCTCGCAATTATCGCTCCGAAGCATTCCTTGCTTTGCTTGAGATCACACAGCTTAGTAACGTTGTATTTATTTAGTTTGCCAGGTAATGGTTTAGATTGCATTCTGGAATCACGGAGCTTAATTTGTCTGGAGTTTTATGTGAGTGCATGTCCTTAATTTATCCTGTCTTGAAAGCCTGAAAAGGACTGATAATTTTGGGAATGCTGTATATTTTAACTTCTTTATTCATGAAAATTAAAAACCACATACGGTTCCTCAAACAAGACAAATATTTTCACATTTTTAATAATTTAATCACTTATTCGAAGCAACTTTATCAGTATTTTTAAGTGTTTCCCTTCAGGATGCTTTACTGAGAGCCAATCAAACGTCTATGAAAAGTTTTTTTTTGATAACTCGACGCCGTAATGCTGTAGCAGTACCGACGGTTTTCATAGCTCAAGAGTACAAAGAAATAGACCAGTGCAAACCGGGGACGACAAGGCAGAGCATTTTATCTTTACCCAACGTAAATTCAAACGTAGCTAACAGTTACAAGATACAGATTCTAATAACGCGCTGGCCATATAATAAGGTACTAAAGATGTGTTATTGGCCTGTAACTAACGCGTGTGTAAGCATGAACGAAAATATTGCTTATCTGCTTTGATTTTGAGTGTTGAGATGAATGAGTTTTATTTGTCTGATATATTTTATCAATACCTATAGTTAGTAGGAAAATGATACGTAAACTGCTTTCGATAAGATACGAGGCACCACGAGGGGTGTTTATATTTTGGCCAACGATATTCTTTGTATCGTCACAGTATAAATATGGACAGTACGGAAACTACGTACTTAACGTACGAAACGGCACACTCACACAAACACGCGAATCGACGAGACCTCTAAGCGGACATCGCGGTGCTGTCAGTCGTGAGTGCCGCGTCAAGACAAGTGGTTGCGTTTATCTTTACAATATGTCGGGAATAGGATGAAATTTTTCGTTGTTGCTTTAAAAAAGAACATATAAACTGCAAAATAGCTGTATTAATTTACAAAGTATTAGACAAAATCGGTTTTATAGTACCCTGTCCTTGTTTCCCAATAGTTTATTTAAAGAATTTATTAGAATGAGAATTTATTATACTATAAAATTTAATAATAAAGCATTCTGAACATGACGTAGTAGACGAAAGTATTTTTCAGTAAATAATTTGTAATTGTGTAAACTAAAGATATTGTTTTATGTACCTAGTGGTTTTTTAACTATCGTAACACGCATTTTCGGTTTAAAACCCAGTACTATGCGTTTCAACTTAGAAAAGGTAATACTTACACGCTCTTAAATAAACAATAATTATATGAAAATAACATGAACAAGATAAATATTGAAAAGTAATTTGCACTAAATACTTTTTTGTTAAACTTAATTGTCGTCATAATATGGTGCCAAGGTCATCCCATCCTAGTTGAAACGCATAGTACGGTGCGCAGTCGCCGGGTTGATCAGGCATCGCCGCCAGACATGCGCTATGCCGCGCGCCCTTCCGACAAGGACCGAACGAAACGTTTTCGTCTTTCCGCGGCTCACGCCAAAACTTGTAAAAGGTTACGCGATATTGACAAAGCTCACAAGTTGTTGTGTATTAATATTAAACTGTTCCGTGTTATAAACGATCTTCTTTTACTAGTATTAACCGAAGCCATGAGATTACCTATTTAAATTTTATTTGTAAACTAGTTATTTTAACTCGATTGTTTGATTACTACAGAACACAGAGTCAGTATGTTGTTGCATGTTTTAATAAATACAGTTCAGTTTCGAAAACATTAAGAGTGACAACCCTAATGCTGTAGTGGAGCGTAGGTATTTATTTCTACAACTAGGCCTAGTTTCCATACTGTCCATATTTATACTGTGGTATCGTCTTGCGTCGGTTTATCCTTGCTAAATTTTATCGGATGACTCATCATTGATAAGATTGTAAGATTACGAGTTTTATTAATGAAATGGTAGATATGCTAACGGTCATATAATGAATCATTTCCGGTTTAAAACATTTACTAACTTTATAACGAAAGCAGAATGAGGCCTATTTTTTTTATTATAACTCTGACACTTGACGACAAGGAATGAAAGAAATTAAAATAATACTATCTTCCTTATAAAACGTTACGTAAACAGAACAAATTTTTCACAGTTTCATATAGGTAGATAAAGATGACGATTCGTAAATGGTTAGAACGAATTCCTATGTCAAAATAGTTTGTAATTTTTTTAAATGATTATAACCATTGTTGCCTTTATAACGGAACATGCAACTATAATATCTAGGTCACAAACTCCGCTTCTAGTTTCTCAGTACGAATTTACTCACAAAGCCATCGGCTGTAATTTTCATAAGGCGTGGAAGGCAAGACAAACGGCGGACATCTTTAACGCTCAAACCGCCATCATATGCGGCCAGCATCACTGATGCAAAGAAGAATTTATGTGCTCCATCCATATTGCCCTCAGAGGCGCCCTGGGTCGCCGCATTTAACATTATATACCAGATTTATTGTGAAACACAGTTCCCTCGACCTCCCGCATTTTTCTAGTGAAAATTGACGGGCATTTTCTTTGACGCCTTAGTCTTGAGAAGTTTTGGCGTTCAAAAAGTTTGCTCTTGTATTGTTTTAGGCACAGAAATAAGTTCTTTGATGTAGTTAGTTCCATGAATTCTTGCTTGTACAGTCAGTGACAGAAGTCGATTAAGATTGTCACTTTTACACGGTCATCACCTAAATTGACGCAATATTAGAATTTATGTCAGCATTTCATGTCATCGTAATATTTTAAGTAGTATTTTATTTTTACATTTACTTTTTCGCCGATTTTGAAAACAAATATGTATTTTGCTTGTCAATAATTAAGATTAAATTATGAAACTGAAGTGTGAAACAATTTTTTTCGCTGACTTGGTCCGTACCTATAGATCGCACGTGTACCTTTCACAAACAATATGATTGACTTTCTGTAATATACTAAAAAAATATGTATCTACCTTAATGTATGAAAATTGGAACTAATTTTACACTTAACCTAGTAGCTCTATTAATATCTGTTAACCTTTATCTGATATGCACGGCTGAATGCTCATAACACTAATTACACATTAGACACGTAATTAGTTTGTATGCACATGATTCTGTATACATATTTGGCGTCAACACGGTATTATTGACGCTACAGCACTGATTAAATATTTGTACTAGGCTTTGTGTAAAATTGTAATATGTTCTCTAGTTAGTTCGGGTTCCTATCCGAGTCTCATAAAATTATGAGGCTACAAATAAGGGCCAATAGGGGTTTAAACTAGTTACATAGGTACATTACAGTAATAAGACTTATGAAAAAAAAAACTATTTAATTTATCTCTACTTAGTATGTATAAAACAAAGTCGCTTTCGCCGTCCGCATCTCTACGCTTAAATCTTTTGAACTACGCAATGGTGCACAAAATAGAGTCGGCTATCACAAACAAATTATCAACACTTGCGGCCTTCATAGACATAGAAGGAGCTTTTGACAAAACAATGCACAACAGCATCAACCACGCCCTTCAAAAATTCAAAGTAGAACCAGTTGTGAGACACTGGATAACTGAACTTGTAAGTAAAAGGGCGGTCCAGATAGAGATAAACTCTACCACAAGAGCAAAGGTAGTCAGAGGATGCCCACAAGGGGGGGTCCTATCACCTCTTTTATGGAACATAGTAGTGGATAGCCTGTTAAAAAAGCTAAACGATAAAGGAATCACTACTATTGGTTATGCAGATGACCTTACAATACTGATAAACGGGAATGCAGAGAATGTGTTATGTAAAGTAATGCGTTCTGCCCTTCAGATTGTAGAAGAATGGTGTGACGAACAACAGCTGTCAGTAAATTCGAAAAAAACAGAACTTATCCTTTTCACCAACAAAAGGAAGTTACCAGAACTACAGTTACCAAAATTATTCAATACCAAACTCTCCCTATCAACACAAGTCAAGTACTTGGGCGTCATACTTGATAACAAATTGAACTGGGCGAGTCACATCGATGCAAAAATAAAAAAGGCCTGTATAGCTTTTGGTCAGTGCAGAAGACTTGTTGGTAAAAAATGGGGTCTCAATCCAAAGATCACCCTTTGGCTGTACACATCAGTCATCAGACCTTCTCTAACCTACGGATCAGTTGTATGGTGGCCCAGAACACAACTGACCACAGTAAAAACGAAACTCCAGAGGCTACAACGCCTAGCGACCGTAGCAGCTACAGGATGTATGAGAACCACTCCATCAGCCGCTTTAGAGTACCTCTTAAACTTGAGGCCTCTAGATCTTAGCATACAGGAAGAGGCGAAGTTAGCCGCCTTAAGATTAAGATCAAACGGTTTGTGGAAACTAAACGCAGAGACAACACACTCAAAAGTTCTGCAAGGGATTCTAAAGGAAATACCACTCCTGGATGCACCCAAGGACAGAACTCCATGTCACCACGTCTTCGATCGAAGATACGATATCCGACTCAAAGCGGAGCTGAAGATTTCTCTGGCATCGATGAAGTTAGGATATACACAGACGGCTCCAAAACCATAAATGGTACTGGAGCTGGCGTCTTCTCGAACGACTTAAATATAAAAATATCAACCACTTTAGACAAACTAAACACAATCTTCCAAGCAGAATGCATTGGAATCACCAGAGCGGCTCAAGCAGTTGCAGCCAGAGATGTCAGAGATCACAACATCAAAGTCATCTCAGACAAAACAATGTTTTAACTTCCGCCCTCGTATTGGAATGTCACAGCGCACTCCAACACATTGCAAGCACAAATAGGGTAACACTGCAATGGATAAAAAGGCACAGTAACTCACTAGGAAACGACGCAGCAGATGAACTGGCCAAAAGGGGAGCGGAGACAACAGCATACGGTCCGGAACCACTGCTGCCCATACCCCAAGCCCAAATAAAATCATGGCTGCGTAAGAAAACCGAGGAAATACACCAAATGGAATGGAGAAAATGTGAAACCTGCAGGCAAACAAATAATGCAGTTCCGGAAGCATCAAAGAAACTTGCTCGCAGCATCACTAGACTGAAACGGGACAAGATTAGCAAAGTTATCGGTATTATAACCGGCCACTGTCCCCTGAACAAACACCTATTTACAATAGGTGTGACGGATAGCCCTCTGTGCAGAGGATGCATGGAGGCGGAAGAAACACCACAGCACGTGCTCATGGAGTGCAGCAGCGTGGCAGATCAACGGGCACGGACTCTCCAATCGCCGGCATCGCTTCCGGAGACCTGCAGCAACCTGAGAAGGCTGCTAGCTTTCTGGAAGGACCTGGGATGGTTGGAGTAACCAGAGGATTTTTATACGTACAATGGCCCAATAAAGAGGCTAAGTGCGGAAACAGCCTCGCTAACCTAACCTACGCAATGTATTTTGATTTTTCGGTTTTCATAAATAGGCAGTATAACATCATTACTATCGTAGAGAAAAGTTTCATGCGGACGAACGTCGCGGACAACAGCTACTGTATAAATGACAATGTCCCGTTTTGTGAACCACATATTGCTTGCAGCACCAAAAGTGACATTATTTTCAATATTCTTTTGCCGTTATTTCTATTTATTTTTCTTATCCCAATCGACGCAGCATGTCTTCCTCTTCGATACTTCTTCATTAGCTGTTATGTCAGTAGTCACCCCTTGTCAGGCCATTTCTCCTCCACACATTCGTGTATGTCATATTCATCCTCACCAGAAGTGACACGGTAGGTACTTGTACATCGAAACACAGCACATTAGATTACGCTCTATTATGCTTCGCTGTAGGTTGGTTTTTGTTTAATCAGTCCAATACACAGCAAATTAGTGAATCATCGTTTTCATTAATAACTAAATACAATGTGACGTCATTTGACTCATCTTTCTACTACTACTGAAATTGTAGAGGTTAAAAAAAAAAAAAAATTTTTTACTACGCAACGGGTTTTAATGCCGCTTTCATCAATTGATAGAAATATTCAATAGAAAGGTTTGTATGAAAAACACACCAAAATGTCCAAGCGAATGAAGTCGCAGACGGCAGCTAGTAACTGATAAATTGTCAGGTAACAGATGATCCGAAAGGAATAGCCTTTTCGAAACGGGTAGGTACTAAAATATATCAAATCAGTAATGTCTGCGACGTTACGATGAATATCAAAACTTTCCTTTATCTAGCATCAATATATCGTAAAGGCATTTAATTAGAGATCTTTGTTTGTTTGCATCTCAGCACTTTGGAACTGCATCTAAGTTCTGAAACTACCAAAGTACCTTCAGCAAATATTAATTGGTGGAAACTTTATGGCCGTATGCTCTCCTAGTTCTATTCAAAGACAAATACGTACTTACTTAGGTATTAAGGATGACTTATAGTTTGAGTTCTGGAGCGTTTGAATTAGAGACTTGGCAGAGTAGCAGGATACCGCTTTGTTTATCTGGCAGCTTATTGG
Organism: Cerastis leucographa; assembly: GCA_963082945.1. Classification (NCBI taxonomy): domain Eukaryota; kingdom Metazoa; phylum Arthropoda; class Insecta; order Lepidoptera; family Noctuidae; genus Cerastis; species Cerastis leucographa. The sequence continues at coordinate 9,353,976 of OY720382.1, forward strand.
AAGGGTGCTTTTTATGTTTGAGTTGCTGTTGGTCTATACAAGGTGTTGTTTTGCATCCTTGTCAAATTCAAGGAGGTAACTATGCTAATGTTTCGTGACCCAAATCAATAATAAAATGGGTAGGTATTTTTTCTTTTTTTACGTAAATCGATAAGTTTGAACCTGTGTTTTAACCGCGGCCAGTCTGGTCCTCGCCTTAAAACAACACTTACGCTGTACGCACGTACAAAAAATCTCAAACGTTAATTCGATGATTTCTTATTCTGAAATACTGTCAAATTTAAACAACAACAAAAAGCAGTGTTTTTTTTTATAATTATCTAGGTACCGGATGCAAAACAACATCTTGTATAGTTCGACTACAATAAGAAGTTGTGTATTAAAATTGGAAAAAAGTAACTTTATGCCTTCTTTCCAGTCTTTGCCAACATTACTTGCCAAAGACTGTAAAGAACACAACACAAAAATTAATTGTCTTTTGTGTGAAGCAGTTATTATTTCACAGACAACTGTAAGTGCGTCATACGGATTGACTTATCTACGCAGCATCTTTCCAGCATGTGGGTGGCACCCACAATGTTACTTTCATATTAAGATATTTCATTTCTAGTACATGTGGACGCATCATAATAAACCCGTAAGTAAATGAAAATGGGGTAATTAATTTCACAACCAAGAACAAGTTTGTTTGGTGTTTGATAGTAGTAACAGCTAACAAACTATGCAACGAGTTAGATTATATATCATTTAATTAATGTTCACCTCTATCTAGCCTTTTCCCAAACTATCTTGGGGTCGACTTTCAGTCTAACCGGATGCAGCTGAGTACCAGTATTTTACATGAAGCGATTGCCTATCTGACCTTCACAACCAAGTAACTGAGTAATACGATACTCCTTGGTAAGACTGGATGTCAGACTTTTGGCTTCTGACTACTCTTAACGACTCTCAAAGATCTACAAATGACAGCCGGGACCAAGGGCTTAAAGTGTTTTCCGAGGCACGAAGGAAACTTGGTATTACTATGTAATTATGGTCACCCATCCACGGACTAACCTCAGCAAGTACGGCTTAACATTACAGATCAACCCGTGCAGCTGTTATTATTTAGCCACGAGCTCCTCTCCCTTAAATGAATCCTCCTCTCCATTGAATAAAATGATAGCATCATTAAATTGTGTGTTGTAGACAGTGCTAGTTTGAGGAGCCAGAGGTGTGACCGTCCAAGACAGTCCCACCGATATTTTGGATTCATGTGCAATTTGTATACTTATCACTTGCTTCAGTGAAGGAACACATCGCGAGGAAACCGGCATGCCTGAGAGATATTTCTTGACGGCATGTAAAGCCAAGTCAGAGGCTCATTGGCAGCATAAAAACTCTGACATCAGGTTAGGCATTAACCACACTGAAAACAAAGAAGAATTAGTGTTACATTTATTTTATGTTATTTGCATCAAGTGTTCATAAGTCTAGGTGTAGCTCAGGCCGTGTCGACGGCGCGTTCGTGTTCCACGCGCGCCTCAACGAAATGTCAGCAAATCGGAAGGGGTCCGAGAGGGCCGATGCCTGCCAGGGCTGCTGGACTGTTCGAAAGAGATAACGTGGCCCTGGAAAACAAAGGGCTAAGAAGGAACAAAGATGGGTTTTAGTCAGTACAAGGCTGACACTCCCTCCCGCTCCGCCCGAGTGGCGGGGGTCATTCGGTGACTTCCCATCCGTAAAAAAAAAGTCGAGGTGTAGCATAACACAAATAAAAATGGATTACTGAGTCATAAGTGTTATAATACGTAACAAGTGTTCATTAGTCTTTCGAATTGCGTCAAAAACGGCATTTCCGGTGACTCATAATGTTCTCGGCTTTATTAGTCTATTGTAGAAAACATAATGACTCGTTATCTACTGATTCTATTGTTTTGCCGATACAAATGTTAATGCCCCGGTAAATAGGCTATTATTATATTGCATTTGATGCGTATTTTCAATAGATTAAAATAAGACCGACCTTCTAAAACGAAATTTGTTCTTAAATCATTGCCATTCTTTCATTTACACAAGTAATCTTAATATTAATCTGACTGCTTAAATTCCCTTTTAAACTGCCAATCAAAATACTAGACCTTTACGAACTGAAAAAGTGACTGCATAAATCAGTCTCTTTGACGGTTGGTACGTACAGACAGCTGATTAAGTAGTTACCCCCCTGGCGTACTCGGCGGGACTGTAGAGGGGTTAGCACATATTAATGCTGTCGTACCATTCAAACTAGTATACTAATTTACATAACCATCACGCCTGTAATCCCCGAAGGGTTAGGCGGAGGAGTACCTATTAGTACACGCACATTTTACCAGATATGTTGAAGTCCCATGTAATAGGGCACGAGCCTAATTCCATCAATCGGGCACAAATCCAGACTCCACCGCCACGGAGTCTCTGGTTTTGAAACTCCTGATGGATAAGCCAATATCAGTTTGTCCGAAATTGTATCCACTAGACCGACTAGTCAGTTAAAAACAGCCAGCGAGGCAGGAAGCAACATTATGTGTCTGTGTATTATTAGTTACTACATGTATAGGTCGTTATGAAACTTGACAGATAGGTAGCCTGAAGGAGGTATACACTTTTCATCCTAGATTTACACTTGATGAAATATAAAACAGGAACACGAAGACGAAGTCGATGCAGACAATACATGAACAATCATACTTTTATATGAAATGCTTTTTGAAGTGAAACTTCTTATGCGACTTCCAACAAGTTTAACGTTCTAATGGAGGGGGAATACTTTCTATTACCCACGAAGAGATGGCGCTATTACAAGATTTGTGACTACGTAGTTCTACTACGTACACAAGATGGCGTGCAAACAGTCATGCATTCGACTCTTCGGTGGGACCAGCCTTCGCTCCATTTCCATGAGTAGAATAACCTCGATAAACATATGTAATAAAAAGTGTACAACAATAAAACAATAAATGTTATTTAGAGGCTCAATAAAATAACGAGAGTGAATGCGTGACACTCGAACGCATGCGTGTAGTATTACGAAGTTTCACTTCTTCCGCGCGGAGGGACTCCACGCACTATTTTAGTTACACTGAGTTTTACCTCGTCAGCCCAATGCGCAAACCTGCGGGCAAGCATATTGCATCGAACTGCCAACACCCTGCGCTCCCTATCTATATCCTGGTCATCCCTGAGAGAATCCGTGACCACGAGACCGAGGTAATTGAGTCACGACTTTGAATGGTGTTCCTTGTAACGTCATCGGTGGTATATTCGTGGTATAATTACGAACTTTAAGAACAACCACTTCACTTTTAGTGGCATTATACCTCAAGCCATGAGCCTCCGTATACCTCTCACCTATAGCCACCAACTTACTTAGTCCACAGATTGATGGGCTGAGCAGCAACATATCATCAGCATAGCTAATGTTGTTAATCGTTCTTTCATCCACAGAACTACCAACCATAGTGCTACTCAGCTCACCAACCAGCCAGCTCCCCTGCCTCACTCCACAATCTAGCCCATACTGTACTCATAGTGCATCTGACCATTGAACACAGTTTATTTGACTTTCATACCAATGTTTAAATATATGTATACATGAGGTAGAAGGTCTGTTTCATGTGACATTTTTTGCCACATAATGTCATTTTTCACCCGGTCAAACGACCTTGACAGCACGCACAATGGTCCACTGAAGGGACTAAGTGCGGATACCAAAAACCCATAAAGAAGAAGAAGACGACCTTGACAGGTCCAGAAAACAACCATATACAGATGTGTTTCTGTCCGTGTAGTCAGCCAGACAGTCAGACAGTCTGCTTGAGACACAGTTTTGCATAGCTTGATTGGTCGTCGTGAGTACTAGGGTAGGCATAACGGCTACTTCGAAAAAATCCACAAGCAAGGGCACACAGAACGCGAGACATTTATTAGAATACGGATCTAAACCTTATTTTTATTAACACAACATCGATAATATACTAAAATATTCCAGTGATATAATTTCCTATGCGGAACAAAGATAAGAATTCTTAGAATTTAATTAAAGAAAAAACGTTAATTAGCGTGACGGCATTTCTAAATGAGTTTGATTATCCAATCAAAACAATGAAAAATATATCATGTGTGTCGTGTATACGGTACATTTTTATCTGATAAGGTAGTAGAAAAGCAATAAATACGTACGGTTTTAGGCATGGACGTCAGCAGTAACCAAACGAGTACCTATAAACTGGCGTCTTCTCCTCAGAGTGGTCAATGAGTTACCACTAATATGCGGCCTTTTTATCCATAGCGCAAATATTGGGATCGTGTGAGGTATATATGAAGGAAAAAGGAGTAAATGATAGCATGACCATGGACAGGGAAAAAATGAAAAAGAAAACGCGTTACACTGACCCCAAATAACGTAGGACAAGGGCAGAAAGATGATGTACAAATATTACTGATGTCGCAAACCCAACTACATCACTTAACGGTAACCCAACTACATCGCTTAAGTAAGCACCTACAACTTACGAAGATACCTACACTTACAATTCAGTACAAAACTAACTAAGCGAAGCAACGAACTGACCCACAAGTAATATTTCATTTAAAGTCTCATCGTGCGTTCCGAAACTTTACCAAAGCTTGTAAAGTATTTGCTCGAAATTTTCAAGACGGAGTGCAATCACGGTACGGGTCGAACCGGACCCGTTCAAGTTTCGAATCGAACGAACTTGTGACCAACCAAGTCGAAGACTTTTCATTTCTGGACTTTGATGAAATTTTGAAACTCGCCAATGAGTTCTATTTTAATAAAAGATCTGCTGCTGTATCTACTAAATGAAATGAGTTGGAAGATTTTGCTGATTTTAACCTCTAGATTCTATCGATATTCTCTCTCTTGAATTGCAATCAGAGTAGAACAAAAAGGCTACAATTTGAAGCAACTTTTTCAAGGCTATACAGCTACAGCTTGTGGGGATGAAAAGTTTCATGTTTTGTCTAAACAATTTAATTTCGAAACAGGAAATTGAACGTGGACTAACAATCTCAAATATTGTTACAGTTTGAACAACTTTGACATCAAGCTTTGGCTATCTTGTTAAGATAAAATGAGACAGAAATCAAATATTTACTATACTTCAAAGTTATGGATGATTTCGTTATTGTAAGTGTAACTTTATTATCTTATGTTTGTTTTGCACCAGGGACTACACAGGGGACTGCTATTGCTTGCGAAAATGCTATTCCTTGTTTACATAAACGATCTCCCTAATCACATCAGTGAGTCATGCGTATTGTTCGCCGATGATATCTCAATCTTAACATCATGTGATAATAATATAAATTTAAACCAAAAATTGAGTTCTATACTTGACACAATTACACACTGGATGAACGAACACAATCTTGAAATTAATTACAATAAGACTAAAATAATAACTTTCCACCCCCGACAAAAAACACCTTTAAGTATAAATTTCAAATACAACGGATCAAAATTAGAAACTGTAAATAAATTCACCCTTTTAGGCATGGACATAGATTCAAATATACATTGGAAATCACATATTCAAAAAGTAAGAACAAAATTATCCAAATTTTCATACGCTCTCCGAGAAATCAAGAAAACAACAGATCTCAAAACAGCACTGGTAACATATTACGCGTACGCATTTGCATGGCTCAAATATGGAGTTATCTTATGGGGAAATAGTACAGACGCGCCTACATTATTCACCATACAGAAAAAAATGATTAGAATTTTATTAAATATCAAAGATACAGACTCCTGCAAACCTCATTTTAAAGACCTAAAAATATTAACCCTGCCCTGCCTCTACATACTTGAAATTTGTAAATTTGTACGAAAATATCCGCAATACTATACCAAAAGAGGAGATATCCAAACAAAAATTGCACTTAGACATGAAAGCAGAATAAATATACCCACTTCACGATTAAAAATGCACTCTTCTAGTACATTTGTTATGTCCATTAAAATTTACAATAAGTTACCGGAATACATCAAAAATATTAATAAAACAAATATGTTTATCAATAAATTAAAACAATTTCTAATAACCAAAAGCTACTACACTATTGACGAATATTTTAACGATAAATTTCAACAACAATAAAAACTATTTTTACATAATACCTAAAATACATAAATAGTATTTAGCTTATTGTCATTGTCAATAATGTAATTCGTGCAATATATAATATAAAAATACTTACATAAATATAACTTTAAACCAAATATATAAATGAATAACATAAAAGCAAATAATGCAACTATTTTAATGATACTATTTTAATTTAATAATTATTTATTTTCTTTTTACTAACAAAAAACGCCTTCATCCTCTCTCCTATTGAAAATTAACTTTGCTGTGCCCGACAGGGTCCATAATTGATTCGATGTTTTAACATACCAACTGTTACATGTACACATTATGGAATGCAATAAAGTATTGAGTATTGAGTATTGAAAATAGGCAATTTTTTGCGATTTTTATTGTCTCGTTTGCTCAGCTAAGCTTAGCTTAAGGTTAGGCAATATCGTCGTCATACGTACGTCATATTGATTAGCCAGCATAATTTCTACCTAATAAATGAACGCGTATTATATTCTTGGTTTTTCGGAATTTTAGAGAAAACTCAAAGGCAATCCTAAAAAACTTCTGATGAACGTATCGTATATATTTGTATTTTTATGGCCATATTATAATAGGGATGGTGACTCATTTTTTTTTATTTGTCTATCGGGTAGATTATTAAAAAGTATTTGACACGTATTTTTTCTTTTTTCACGTGATCGTAAAGTTACGGAGATATTTTGAGTTGAAATGGCGCATGACGTCACGGCTTAGTACATTTTATACCTAGTTCTGACGTAGTTAGCCCCCACTCTCCAACTTTAATGCGTTTTAACTTAGTATTTTTTTGTTATCTTGATAAAACAAAAAATACGTATCTAATATTTTTGTATTACCTGATTGACGGACAAAATAGAATTTCGTTTTCTTTACCCAGTCATCATCCCTATTATAACTTCCTCTATAAACTTATAATAACCATAAATGATAATAAGTAAGACATTTTCCTGCAACCAACACAACAAATACGCATCCAGAAAAGTGCCTCCAGACTACGGACCTGTCATTCAATAAAACTAAAGAGGCATCGTTACGAAAAAGCTCGCTTCGCTCAGGTGCAACTGACTTAACACAATTGAGTTCGTTATTCCAACGACGCATTGTTCAGCCAATATAGACTTACGGTTCCGATCTGCAATCACCCTGATTTACAGACTTTAGAAAGAACCAACTAAGACCAGTCCTGCTATAAAATTGCTTCTATATCTTTAATGTTGAAGAATGGGTTCCAATTTTAGTAAACGTATACTACGTAGTTCTTTCTTAAATTCAATTCTTTCTTTCAAAATCCAACGTCTTTTACGCTTTCCTTTTCAGAAACGTTGGAAAACGGTCTCATGAATGAGGAATGTTGTATTTTTGGATCGTGAAATAAGAAATGGATGATGAATATTCAGATCACGAGAGCCGTTCATAACAATATCGCTTCTTCATCCACACACGACCCACCTTTGTTCTTATTTTCAATTTCATGTAAAGCGATTCTATAAATTTTAAAATCGCTGCCCAGACAGGAAGTCAGATCGAAATCGTGGCGGTCGGGAGGAAATTGCTCATTCTCACGCGAACGGCCGCCGCCTCACTCCGGGGAATCCGCTCTAATGGAAAAAGTAAAAAAAAATATACAAAACTTTTTATTACAAAGCCTCGGTGGGCTTAAACCTACACATAAATACGTAGCAACTATAAGAAACTTACGAGACTAGAATAACTAGATTCCATTTTTGATTTATCACTGTGTTACCTACACAGTGATTTATTTAGTGTTATTCTGTTCAGATCTTCACAATTTTTCAGTCACGAGTTAGCTAGGAAGCTTTTAATTTTTTTTTTCCGGATGACAGTGATGTGGAGGAGTACTTAGACGCCTAAGCGTCCTGTCGTTTATTTATTTAGTTTATATTTGTTTTTTTTTTTTTTGTAAATGATTAGTTTTAATGATTCTACGAGTATAAGTAGCTTTAATCCATTGATATATTTTAGTTTATTGCAAAATTAGAAAGATAATTAAAAAAAATATAAATTATTCTAATCAGCCGACAATATATTTTTGCTACTTATTGAGTTTCGTGTTTCCTCAGGATATTTAAATTACTCCCCACAGCTTACGTACCTTCATTACGTTCACGGGGTGATGAGAATAAATTTTAATTTATGCCACCATCCTTCATTCGAAAATGTAATTATTGTGCCCTGTCGTCTACGTCAATAAAGACGAATTTGATTGATACTTTGTCGATGAAAATCAATTTAATATACATTTTATAGAATAGGTAACAAGAAATTTATTTCTTTGCTTACTCATAATAATAGATACTCGTACATTCTTAAGAGCGTTTACACCTTACGACTTTTCATACAAACTTTCAAGTCCTATTTGCCGAAATGACTGAACCGATTTTAATGAATCTTCATACGTATAAGCAAGATACATAGGTCTAAAAAGTTACTAAAAACATTTTGTGTAAACGCTGTTAGGTTATTTTCTTACGTTTTTTACAATTTGCAGGTCAGTGTTAGTGTCAGTGTAAGTGTTAATTATGATTTTAATGACTACAATTATTTTAATACACACGTTTTACGGCCGCAAATCATATTTTGTTCAGACAGACTGCCACTGACCGGCAAATTTCTAAAAACTAAGAAAATTTTACGTTTTTATTTAGCTCACCTTATTGACTTTTTTTGAGAGCAGCGGTGGCCCAGTGGTGGCAGCCCCGACTTACGAGCAGTAAGCCGTGGGTTTGAAACCAGGTAGGCGCATTACATTGTGTAATTTATTTCATCACCGCTGCTTTCAAAAACATGTCCTAGAACTAAAAAATTGAAGACATCTACCAACCCGCACTGGGCCGGCGTGGTGGATTACAGCCCACTCCCTTACACAGAGTTTGTCCCAGTAGTAGGAACATTAAAGGTTGATGATGATGATGATAATGATGATGATAATGATGATTGAGATTTTTGAGCTTTATACAGTTTTCGAGATTACAATGATCACAACTTATTTAAAGCGTGAATGCTATACGTAAACAGTAAACACATCATGATGAATACATGCTATGTATGTAATAATGGTAGGTAAATACCAGAACCAATTTCATGACAATATCCTCGAGCGTCGCCATTGCATAAAAAGTTATTAAGATTATTTCGCGGTGCAATTTCTCAGTTTTATCTAAGTAGGTTAAAGATTCTGTTTTAAATGGTTTATTTTCCTACTGATTTTGACAAACTTATTTATATTTTTATCATTTTATAAATCGAGATTGATTTAAAAAAAAAATGAATCATGCATGTATACATAAGCTCAAGAAGAAAAGAAAGAAAACATATTTATTTGGCACATGCCACAAGCGCACACAACAAAAATAAAAAATGGTTAAAACTTAAAACTATACAGAAAAAAAAGATAATACAGTATGTTAGTTTAAACGAGGGACATATTCAAACCCATAATAGTACATGCTAACATGATACTAATAAAAATATAAACAAAAAAAAAACACTGACAAATAACAGACAGAACCATACCAAAATTTTCGCAAATGTCACGCAACGTGTATACACCCTTGCGCTAGAGACTTAATACTATCGCAGAACATGGGAGCGGGTCAATGACTCTTAGGTATAATCCATTTTCCCTTTATACTTTAAACTTGCTTAGGACAGTCCAAAATATCTAGGCACTAAACAAAACATTAAAAATTCTTCTATATACGTTATAGGTTTTTTACATATTTGGGACGAGAATCGAATACTGAGTACCGTATCGTTTAACCTAACATACTGTATTGTGTGTCTCACGGCTGCGCCAAAAAGGCCCAGTTCAGCAAACTGCCGAACAGCTAGTGCCCGACGCTGATTTTCAACTGGACCCAAGACGTTTTGCCATGAGGTAGTTATAAATACCATAGAACGCCTCTTGCTACAGTCCTCACAATACTCCTTTTGTTCCAGTTCATACACATACTGGTTGCTACGTACACGTATCGTAGGGAAGAACAAAAGGTCGGTAACAGAAGGTCAGTACATTATATCACACCTCACACCATCTTATTGGTCGTATAGTGACCATTGTTTTTTTTTTTAATGGCATCTCGTTGTCGTCTGCGTATCCGGACTATCCTGTCGGTGCCTTGAGTGTAAGGCCTCCAGCAAGGGCATAAACAAACTTAAAAACTAAGCGACTACACGCTAAGAGCACCCCATGTGGGGTACGAGCCTTGGCTTAGGGCGTCGCTGGGGGAGGACAGCATTGGGGACAGGCTGGGTCTGGGGAATGATTATCATGATTTAGGGGCTGATTTAAAACTACTGGCATAGCATCGCGGGCTGGCTCGAGCAAGGTTTGGGGAGGGGAAGGACCGGGACGTTGCGATGGACCTAGATGGCGAGATCGGAAAGACGCGGCGGTGTAGTGACCAATGAGGTGGGGTCACATATACTGACCTTTCTTTGTATTCACATCGGCTTTTGTTAGTCCCCTTACATTCATCCTCTCAACATGATCAGACATTATCAGCGGGATTGCCTAGTGGTGTGACCGTCGAACTCCCAAGTCACAGGGCTTCAGTTTCAACCCCAGACACACACCTCTGGTTTCATGTGCGTATTATACAAGGCGTTGTTTTGCATCCTCGTCAAATTTTAGGAGGTGGGCACATAAGACATAAATAATCAATTAAAATTACGGTACCTAGTTAATTATTAATAAACGCTGTTTTTTTTGGTTGTTTAAGTTTATCAATATTTCAGAATTACCCCCTTAACGTGGTTTAAGGAATAAGAAATTATCGATTAAGCGTTTGAGATTGTTTGTATATGTGTAAGCGAGGTTATAGGGCGAGAACCAGACGGTCTGCGTTTAAAACACGGGTGGTTCACACTTACCGATTTCCGTAAATAAGAAAAAAAAAATACCTACCCATTTTATTATTGATTCGGGACGAGAATCATTAGCATAGTTACCTCCTTGAATTTGACGAGGATGCAAAACAACAACTTGTATAATTATCAGTTGCTTCGGTGAAAGAAACGAAACCAGCATGTCTGAGAGGTCAGGGGCCCGTGGGCGGCATAAAAACTCTGACACCAGTACGCGTAGCATGACCGCCGTAGAAACGGGCTATGTCGACGTAAGAATCAATAAACACATTGTCATTGTCTATCTGTCATTATGTCGATTCTTCCGTAGACAAAACTTATTTCTACAGTAGTCATGCTACGCGTGGTGGTGAGACACTTTCCAAACAATCCAATCCAATTTAGCTTTATAATATATTACAACATATAAGCAAAGTATTACGTGACTATTACTTGGAAAAATACTGTTCTTAATCTTACGTTTTTATCGTTGACCAATAAATTTGATAATCACTTGTTTTAACAACTTTTATCTTCACCACGGAAATGCCAAGGATTGCTAATATTTCAATGAACGCTTGATATTATTTCAATGAACGCTTGATGATATTTCAATGAACGCTTTCTAATATTTCAATGAACGCTTGATAATATTTCAATGAACGCTTGATAATATTTCTATGAACGCTTTCTAATATAATTATGGATTAATATTAATCTTTAAGTCTTTTGATTCTAATAAAACACTGAAAATCCATCGTCTTTCATAGTAAGTTCACACAGCGATACATCAAGTTACACATTACCAGTACTACATGGCCTCGCTTTGTATAGACGTCCCAGACAATGAGAGATTCGGATAAACTGGTTTTGTACACCTTGATTGGTCGTCGTACGTACTACCGCACTCACTGACAGTCGACCACTTTTCACCCTTATTCACTGATGTATAATGTTGAAAGTGGTCAACAGCCAGTGAGCGCGGTAGTAGGTACCTACAGTCAGGTTTTTTATAGTTTCGTCAGTTAATCTATCTTTCCTCTATTAAGGCTTGAAACATATTACCTTTTAAAAATACGACATTGAGCAGATTGTGACATAGAAAACTAGGTTACTTAGACTTAGCCTATTAAAACCCCTACCTCAAACTTTCAAAAATGGTCTGACCATTTTGTTTCTTTAATTAAATAAGAGTATGTTAGTGTATTTTAAATACGGTCTGAGATGATTTTAAAGATCGGTTTAGCATGTGGTGCTGGTGCTGAATCGGTATAGCAGAATCTATTGTGCAAAGAGCAGGGAATAATAAATCTTAATGTGACTAACGTATTTTGGCTGTAACTTTACTTTCCTCCCAAATCTAATTTAATTAATGAAGTGACTTGAATGGAAATTTGACTGGGGATATGGCAGAACTAAGTAGTTAAGTCGATCTTCGTCGTCTCGCTTTTAGAACCTTTAAATGCCATGTGTTAACTAGATAAGTTGGAGACGCCCTGCGTCTGCGTATCTGTAACTTTAACCAAACTATTTCATTCAGACGAAAGTTAGTCAAGTGAAAGTCAATAAAGGGAGTGATTGATTAAAACCGTGTCTTCTATCTTACATCATGTCTTGAGTGTCATTATAGTAGCGGGTTTGGGTATTTGACGGTTGCTGACCAATATAGTCCTCCCCTATTCCGGTCTTGGCGGCCAATCTTAGCTAAGATGAGTATTATAGTGCAAACGTTTGTGCTCTAGTACAAATGTACAATTTAAATATGACTATGAATATCGTGGCTGCTGAGCAGAAGGTCCTGGGTTCCATTCCCGGGTTGGGCAAATTGTTATTAGGTTTTTCCATCAGGAATTTCTCAGTAGCAGCCACGGAGTCTGGATTTATGCCCCGTTGATGCCAATAGGCTAAGCCTTGGCAAAATATGGTTGTACTATTAGATACACCTCTGCCTCTCCCTTTGGGGATTACAGGCGTGATGTTATGTTATAGATGATTGATTTATCTATAACATATACATAACCTGGTTTTTTTTTTATATCCCATAACTCTGGGGTATGATTGAGACCATATCAAAGAATCAACTGGCATATGAATTATGTTTCAATCATGCTTATTTTTTTTGGTTTTTCGCATTTTCATAGCTTTAAATATGAATTATTGGTTTGAATAAAAAGAATTACTCGTATTTATCAATGAAACTACTACTATTTTACTACACTATTGCGAAGTTTGGCAACATCGCAAAAGTAAAGATTCGTCATACTGGTGACAATTTTTGACCTAAGTAAATTATGATTGATGATATCTCCGAAACTATGCATTTTTTGACCACCTACTCTTGGATTTTTAGTATTATTTTTACCTACAGAATATAACCCTAAAGTTATGGGATATAAAAAAAAACAGGTTTTATAAGTATGTCGCAGCAAGCTGGATGGTAGCTCCGTAATTAAACAAATACAGGATACAGGTCACGTTGAGGACCTATTGCTAACTATTTATTTTATCTTATGATAACTGCTATCTTTAGTAATTCTTTGATAAGCCGAATCTTTAATAATATCTTTAGTACGAAACCAGTACTTCCCTATGATAGACGATAAGTTTATAATGTATTGATAATGTGAACAATGAGTAATACACAAATAGCTAATTAAGTAACCTGTACCTAATAATTTAATTACTATATGAAATGCATCTCTATCTTATCATAATTATATTTATCATTAGTTGCAACTAATGATACGATGATGAGAGCAGCGGTGGCCCAGTGGTGGCAGCCCCGACTTACGAGCAGTAAGCCGTGGGTTCGAACCCAGGCAGGCGCATTACTTTGTGTAATTTATTTCATCATCGCTGCTCTCAAAAACGGTGAAGGAAAACATCGTGAGGAAACCGGCATGTCCTAGAACCAAAAAATCGAAGACATGTGACATCTACCAACCCGCACTGGGGCCGCGTGGTCGATTACAGCCCACTCCCTCTCATAGGAGAGGAGGCCTGTGTCCCAGCAGTGGGAACATTATAGGCTAATGATGAATGATAATTATAATTTTGATAAGATAGAGATGCATTTCATTGCATTATTTTTCATTTGGAGCTATCATCCAGCTTGATGCACTTTGAAGAGTTCTTTGGCTAAAAAATAACAGCCGCTCGGGTCGACCTTTATCCGAGGTCGATCGATCTTCTAGGACTGTCCATGGATGAGTCAGCACCTTATTACATATCGAGTTTCCTCCGTGCCCGGAAATCACATTGATTTCGGCTGTCATTTGTAAATCTTTAACAGTCATTAAAGTCGTCAGTGGCCCGAAAGTCTGACAAACAGTTTTCACCAAGGGGTATCGTATTACCCAGTATTAACTGTATTAACTGAGTTCAGATAGACAGTAGCTCCATGTAAAATAGTGGTATTCAGCTGCAGACTGGAAGCCAACGCCAACATAATTGGGAAAAAGCTAGGCAGATGCTGATGAGCGATGCATAATGTATCCGTAAAAACTATAATGTAGTTTTTTTTTTTAAATTAACTACAGCGTTAGTTTACGTCTAGAACATTTGAATTTAGACAAACGTGATTTATAACAACAAAAAATAAATACAGTAACGAAATCTGGGAAAATGACGTGCATTCTCTCGTACATATCTTTGTCAATCAATATTATACACCTCAGTATTCACTGGACGCCGGTGCTAGCAAGGCATCACATTCAGCCAGTAACAAATAAAAAAAAATAAAAAAAAACCTCTCTGTGAAGCCAAAAAAAGTGAGAATATCCTATTACGAACTCGTTACTGACTTCATAATTCAGTGTCCATGTTATTATTAGCACCTAATTCATAAAACTTTTTTGTTTTTTCTATATCTATACAACTGCTTCGTGTTTCCCGGTATAATCTACCTTACCGAAATATTGTATCGATCGTTAAAGATAAAATTCGATAAGGTTATGCTGATAAGTTATGTTGTAGTTTTATACAGTAACATCGGTCAGTAACGCTTCAGTCGTGGACAACTGTCTGTCTTGCAATCAGTGACTCGAATCATTTCCATTATAACAACAAAATGTGGTAAGTTATGTTTTTGTTTTCCATTACCTAACACTGTGTTTTGTTTACTAAAGAAATCGTGTAAAAAACGAGCAATAATGACACAGTAATTTGTGCACATTTCAATTAAATACACGCGACGCGAATACTTTCTTCCAATTATGTTGTTGCCTGAACGGAAAGTTGTGAAAAACATATAAAAGTCTTACTGTTACCCATTTTTAATTAAGCGGCAATTAATGCTTGGAAGTAAATTGTCATAATAGCATGCACTTTTCCGTAATTGCAACGTCATCATTTGTGTTTTTACCCCTCAAATAAACAACACCACTTTGACACAAAACGTTTTATGTAATATATTAGCTTGGCATGTATTCTGTCTAGACCAAACCAAAGAATTGAATTTTTAACTAATCACTAGTGTTTTGAATTAACTGACATTTTAATTATTTTTGTGATACAAATGGTTCTCGTCAGACGTTCTATTATTATCCGTGCTTGCAAGGCCTGTCGGACCGTGCCACTGGCTTAGTAAGTATATAAATCTCCACCAGTTGGTACAATCGTGACGTAAACAGCATTGACCAATCAACTTCGTAATACAACCGAGCGGTACAGCACGTAAAGTTACCAACAGAATCATTCAAAATAAAATCATTGCATTAAGACGAGTAAAAGTAAAGTTATTGCAAGCTTCTCAGTAAATTCAATGTTTAACTTATGGGAAATAAAGTAACCATAATTTATTCCCATAAATTAAACATTTAATTATCACACGTTTCTGCGCATTCGTTTGTAATGAATACATGTTATCGGTATCTTGAAAAAAAATGGGTAAGGAAATGTAGTTTTTCCATCGATAAGTATGAAACACACGTATGTACACATGTAGGCGAAAGATAACAAATGGCAAAAACAAACATTCTAATAAAACATATTAACAATCTTATCATTATATCAGTTAACAAATTAAGCATGATAAAATAATATATAAGCCTACATTATAATATCATAATTCATAGGTAAAGGAAAAAGCAATGAGAATAACAATAATTTTTACTGCTGATTTTTGGTAAATCTATGCTGACTCAATCACCCAACCTTTGTGTAGATACCAGATACCATTCTTATCAAGGGGTATCCATATTACCCAATACTAACTGGGTTGTAGAGGACAGCAGATAGGCAGTCGCTCCATCTAAATTACTGGTATCTTACTGCATTCGGTTAGACTGGAAGCCGACCCCAACAAAGTTGAGAAAAGGCTAGGCAGATTATGATGATAACCTATCTCGTACTTACTGATAAACGAACAAACCAAAAATGTGCATGTTGCTTCCCGAATCACGTACAAATCAAAAATTGCTGATCGAATTTAGATAAGGAAAAGTAACAGATAAGCATGCCAAAGAATTGCATCGCCACTTCTCTTTTAATAAATTTCTCGCCACATGTTACATTTATATTTAGTTTGACTGTTTGTATGACACACAAGAAATACTCATGAATACATCTGAATACACAAATGACACGTTATTTTTTTGCTACTGTTACCTACAACAAGTACTTTATTCGGTAATTTATTCGTCGCAGCCAACGACCGCTACTTTCTATAAACTATTCTAATAGCGTTTTCCGTGAGACGACCTTATAAGTGGCGACGTGCTACTGTCTTTAAAATGGTAGACATTTTTATTAGAAACTTTAGACGGTTTTTTTATTACCCGTTGCTGTCCAACTATTGTGCAAAGGCCTTTTTTCTATTAAGCAGTGAAGAATGCCTAAGGGTTGGACCTCATCTGGCAGCACGGAATCGCATTTGTTCCGCCTGTGCTACCACGTGCTGCAGTATGCTGCCGCATGCGAACGCGCGCTGTCGCATTCCGCAGACAAAAAAGGCGATCGCACGCGTCAGCATGCTGCAGCATGGGTGGCATACTACCGCGTTCTTTCATGATCAGTTTAGTTTCAAGCGCTAGATGGATAGGACCACGGAAGAGAGAGCAGTGATTCTAGTGTGTATTTTGCAAGAAATGCAAAATCAAAATAATGAAAAGAAACGCATTCGCAAAATAAAATCCGGAAAATGCGTAACATATTTGTCCATGAACCGCTCTCTGCTTCCAAAAAGGATAAACCCAGTATCTCCGTTTTATTTTGCGAATGCGTTATTCGCCGGATTGACGGCCTATTTTCCGGATTTGACGAGCGGCCGCGTGCGCCATTGTACGATAGAGTGAGACAGCATGCGATAGCAAGTGATCACCGGTGAAAGGATGCGTTAGCATGCTATCGCGCGCTTCAGCGTTCCGGAGTCTCCCTGCCGACCATTGCATTTTGTCCGTGATGCCGATCGCCTCGAGGATTCCGCCGCGTGCTATCGCATTATGCTTTCTGTCTCGGTCTAGCAAATGGCAGTTCTAAGCGACAGAAAGAGAAAGGGCGACGGAAAAAGGCGATTCCGTGCTGCCAGATGAGGTCCAACCCTAAAGCGTATCGCACCGACTGGGGAGACGGTTTGGTTCTGTGCGGCTCGCAAACATTAAAAAACACCGCCGTGAGCCTACTGTCGCTTTGTCGGATGGGCCCCGAGAACTGCTTGCTACTCATGACATTCGCGACGTTGGGCGAAAGCCTCCCTCAAATCCTTCCAAGTACTTTCGCACGTATATGAAATTAAATTAGCTAGGGAAACTCCAAAGATGATGATGATTTGCGTTTTTTTTTATTAAAGTCCAAGTTACGAGTTTGTTCATACAATGTGAAATATGTTTTAGTTTCTGGTGGTGTTCAAGCTGTGCTTACTTTGGGACTAACGTTAGGTAGACTTTATAATATTAATTTTGAAGTAAACGACGTTTACTTTATATTCTGAAAAATTATTGATTAGTCAAGTGTCTGTAAAAAATATTTTAATAAGTTACCCCTACACTACATGACTGATTATATCAATATTATTATACTTTACGCCAATATTTCAATAAGATTTTTTTACTGTACCTAACTGTACTGAACTGTACCTTTTGTTTAAAATATTTTTATTATGCGATTTGAAGCAGTGGAAAGAGCCCTAGAAATATGTTTCTCCAGACCTTATCTTAAATTGTAGATTAAATCGACACGTAATAATCTTTAGCGTTACAGGATAATTTAAATAAGGCTAGAGCTAGAGGTTAATAGAATTATAAAGATTCACAATACATTGAATATTATTTAACTTTGAATTTTAATATGAAAGGACTCATTTCTTCTTTATCATTGTAAGTATACCAAAGAAAACCTTGATCCTAATCTTCTTTGAACTAGAAACATTAAAAATAAAAGGACTAAATTCCCAAGGGAAAGATAGCAAGACAGTAGCGACATCTATACGACAAAGTTAAAACTTTGACGGTAGTCAACATACATAGTATTAAGTTCAAGTTACCGCCACGACATGTCGCACAAGTAAGATTCTCGGTGAAAGATAGATGTCGGGTCATCAAACTATGACCCACCAAAAGACGATGATGAGATGATGAAGAAGAAATTGAAGATGATGATGATGTGATAATATTGTGATATTATTATATGTAGTAATAATTGAAACTGCATAATAATTATGATATTTAAACATGAATATTTTGTACTCTTGACACGCTATCTCTAAATAAATAAATAAACGAAAAAGACATCAAGCAAGATATAATTATCAGTTTTGACACAATAAAACCACATAATTTGAAAGAGTTCGTTGCAAAATGAGAAACATCATGTGCGTACTAATTGTTAAACACGACATGTGGTAAAAATAATGCTAAAATCGGGTGCGTATCATATCATATAGGTAAAGTTATTTGGTATAATTTCATTTTAATAACGTTCACAAGATATAATAAACGTGAGTTATACCAACTGTTGATATAATTTCTTTAGATATAACATTTATTTACTCTAAAACTTATTTCGTGTAACGTTATTGGATATAACGTTTATTTAATCGAAAATCGAAAATTGGCTTATCGCTTAAAATATATACTTAGTATTGATACCATCTTTATGATTAATACCCCAATTCAAAGCAATCTGAATCGGATGGGTTATATTAGGTTAAAAGGTTCAAGCGGGAGCAGAGCGGATTGCCAGGTCCCCTCTATGTTGGTGGTCATTGGGTTAGGTTTGATTAGAACAGTGACCATTAACGCGGGAAGACGAACGAGTGAAGCGAATGTGCTGCGGGAGCGGCGTGACAGAAACGAATCTCTGCAAAACCGACTTCACGTAGTCTTTTCTGCCCTACCCCTAGAGTGTAATTTAAAATCGCGTAGGCGCGGAGGGACGAGGCGGTCCGCGAGCTGAGGAGCAGGTGGTTTTAACACTCGCCGCTGCGGCTGCCGAAGCCGCGGTGGTGAGCGTGAAACACATCTGCGACGATAAGCTCACATGGGATTGCCGGAGCCCCGCAGCGCCGGAGCCGTGACAGAAACCTTACATGCTGCATGCTTGTGTCGCCTATAGCAGGTATTATAGGTATATAATACCTGCTATAGGCGTTTTATCATATTAGACTAAATAGGTTTTATATCTTTTGAGTGGTATTTCAAACGATTTTATATTAAATGTATGTTATGCATATAAAAATTAGTTATTTTAAAATTATATCAATCGTTTATTATATTAACTGATCGTTATATCGAATAAAATTATATATTCAGTTGTTATATCTTGTAAATATTAGAGATTTTGTAATTATATCAAATATTACTTACCCGCTAAAATCGTACATCGTAAAATCGCTTTTTAAAACTTATTGCCATTGTAGATATTTGGCACTTGTACTAACTAGGTACCGTATACCGATTTTACTCTAGTTCCGAACTTATTGCTGTCGTAAAATTCTATTAGTGTACGAGCAAACCAGTGGACATAAAACTAGCTTTACATTGTTTCAGCTCACTAAGTGCGAATTGATTGAAACCTTGAGCTCTTTCAAAAGAAACGTAGACGTATTTAAATATAAAGAGTAGACGTTAAATAAATAAACAAAAGACTTGTTATGACATTTTACTGCTAATGAAGCTATTGAAATCCACTGAAAACAAGTCGTGCTGAACATAATCATATTTAAATTAAATAACATTTTTCCATCCATTTTATGCTATTTAAACATGTATTTTCCAGTTGCTGTGTGTGCAATCTCCTGTGCAAGATCCTCAGTTTGTTAGTGTCTCTACTGTTCATTGTGGCAGTGATCCTTCTCATCCTATGGGGCGTTGGAGTCATATTTGGAAGTAAGTACTTTAGATTCATTTTAAACAAGCTATTGTTTTGCATCCTAGTGAAATTCAAGGAGGTAATAACTCTCATCCCGAATCAATAATAAAATAGGTAGGTATTTTTTATTTATTTATTTACGGAATTTGGTAAGTGTGAACCATCCGTGTTTTAAACGTGGCCCGTCTGATCCTCGCCCTATAACCATGCTTTCACACTTACAAGAAAATCGTAAACATTTATTCGATAATTTCTTATTACCTAAACAACTTTAAGGGGGAATCTGAAATATTGACAAACTTAAACAACAAAAAAAAACAGCGTTTCTAATTAACCAATTAAAAATAATTAACTAGGAACCGTAATTTAAATTGATTATTTATGTCTTTTGTGACAACCTCCTGAATTTTGACGAAGATGCAAAACAACACCTTGTATATAGCGTATATAGCATTCCAAGATACCTAAGTAGTAGTCCTGCCAGCTTAATTTGGCAAAATCATCCATCTAAAATCCAGTTCAATCCAGTTAGAAGCTCGTGACCATCTTCAGGATAAGTCACGCTCTCCAAGGTTGGTCCGTGGATAACCCACTACATATCGAGATTCCACCGTGCCTCGGAAATCACGCTAAGCCGTTGGTCACGGCTGTCATTTGTAGATCTTTGGCAGTCGTTACAGGTACTCAGTGACCCGAAATTATGACAATCTTACCAAGGGATAACGTATTAGCCAGTTCTAACTGGGTTGTGGAGGTCAGATGCTCCATTTAAAATACTGGTATTCAGCTACATCAGATGCGACTGGAAGCCGACCAAGCATGGAAAGACAGACTGGCAGATGATGATCAAGATCTAAAGTCCAGGGCGAGTGTGGTGTTCCAGATGAAAATTTCCCCTGTTGCAGTGTCCGAAATCTTCTATCACCTGCATCCTTGACGGCCTGAACGACGCCTCTGACGTGTCAATAAACTTGGCCTCCAGTATAATGAATATGTACCGACGACCTGCAGGCCTACCATGAGCTCATAGCAGTATTGTTTTAGGCTTATTGCAGTGTGGAAAAGATATGGAGCTATACAGGATGTGTAGCGCCATCTCTTTCCCACACTGGAAAAGGAGTAAAACAATAATGTTTTAAGCCGTCATGATAGGCCATCTGATAAGAAGACGTAGTGCTTTTCAAAGAATACCTAACCAAAATGTTTCAATCATCCCTCTTGCGTCGCGAATCTTATTTGAACAATTTTTAACCTAATTTTTTGTCCAACAGAAGATGACCAAGTTACCGCCAGCACGCCGCGATTCAACGAAATGACCTTCAATAATCCGAAACTAATTTAATTTATATACATACTTAGCTTCTACTTCTATCAGACTAACACTCTTCCAATTTCTCTCGATTTCAATCAATGACAAAGTTATCATTTTGAACAATATTTATCTTATTTTTATTCAAAATAGTCTGTTCTTACACTTACTCTCTATACTGCAAAAATGGAGAAATAAGATCTATGTAGAAATAAAATAATAAATGTGTTTGCCTCCAGCAGGGCTTTACCACAATAATCATGCTTTACGATCAGTAAATTAATTATTCAAGATCAGCTGTAACTCTACCAATATAATTCGGTAACTTGATACAATTTTTTTTTGTTATGTATTATTAAATAGAGTTTAAGTACCCTTTTTTAAACTATCAGTAATCTTTTCTTTCATCCCTTCTCAATTATAGTTTTAATTGTAAATAAATAAATTATTATTCTAGCGTTAAGATATACCTACATAATCACTTATATATTTTATTGTAGTCATCATCGCTAGTTTTAAATATATATTTGTATATTGCTTACCTAGCGTTTTAAAAATTTGTGTAATATAAAGTACAAATATCAATATAAGTCTGTGAGGCTCGAATTATCGGTCGATTGACTGTACTGAACAAACCGACACATTACTGAAAGCGATATTTTATTAATACATAGCCACTATGAAGAGCAGCTGGGTTCTGCTTGTGTTTTATATGTTTAAATAAATTCTCAACGACGAATTTAGGATGGTCGAAAGGCTGCTAGCATAAAGATATAATGTAGTTTTCGATTACCGACAAGTCGGAAGGTCGGATTAGTAATAATCGTTGCTGGTAAAATAGTCCCATATATTCTATATGCGCATCTGCACACGACAACAGTACAAGCTGATCTCTCAGTGTCCAGAAAGCTTATACAAAGCGAGCTCAGGTTATACTGGACATGCAGAGTTTGATATGCCGCGGTGTGTAAATTGAGGAACAAGTGCATAAAAACAGTAAAATAGTTTCTTTCAGGTCCAACCACTTTGTACCACAAATTCTGTATCTTTATGCCAACACCCAACAGAACTTCCATGAAAAAATTGAACTTTGCTTGCTCCTTTATTCTTGTGCGGGCATTTTTTTGGAGTTAGTAACATGCTGTTGAAAATGCTTGCAATTATGTATTGAAGAAGCTTATAACCATATATACTTATTTGAAGGGGTCCGTAATTTGCCAAACATTTTTAACATTTGGTCGGTTGTATATTCTCCTCACAGCTTATCTTGTGTATCTTGACTGGTGGCGAAGTAATTAACTAAATTCAAATGTTCTTTACCTAACATGCTGGCTAGTGAATCGGATGGATGGAATTGCCAAAGCAATTAGTATCTTTTTTGTCTAATTCCTTTGGCAATATCCAGCTCATGGATATGCTATCAATTAATTTTAAGTCAAGATAAACTGTAATTTCCTGGGTTCCCAACAGCTACCCTATGAGTGCTTTTATACGTCAAAATCATGACATAATAAAAAGTACAAACTGAACTCTTTTTGTCTATTATTTTTATGTTGTAAGCACAAACTTTTTATTTCTTGGTTCAAGATCTATAGATAGACATTTGTCAAAGTCATATGAATGTCTTTCAAGTCGTTTGCTCCAATCTAACCTATCGCTAAATAAATATTTATAATTCAGTCTTCATTCACAAGTTAACAAAAGTTTATGACGATACCGACACACGCAATTTAAGGAATATATTCCTGTATAAATATAAGCCAAAAAAATGTGGTAGGTAAACAATTTCACTAAAGTTTTCATCAGTGTTTTGTAGCTAAATAAATATTAATAACATCATCTTTGGGCGCCTTGTCTTCGTGAGATTCACTTGTCACGCAAAATATAAATATACTAAATCGTCCAATACTGGTCATACTTGAAATAAAGGATGTTAACAGACCCTAACGAAGCTGAAAGGCACTTGTTCTCCCCGTCATTGAGATCACGTGTTATTCTAGACCGTATCTTCTAGTAACAAAGATATTGGAGGCTCCAAGTTTTTCAGAAATATTTAAACAATGTGTTGTTTTCCATCCTCGTAAAATTCAAGGAGGTAACTATGCAAATGATTCTCGCCCCGAATCAATAATAAAATGAGTAGGTAATTTTTTTTTCTTATTTACGAAAATCGGTAAGTGTGAAACACCCGTGTTTTAAACGCAGCTTGTCTGATCCTCGCCCTATAACCGCGCTTTCACACACACAAACAATCTCAAACGTTTATTCCATAATATCTTATTACCTCAACCACGTTAAGGGGGTTATTCTGAAATACTGACAAACTTAAACAACCAAAAAAATCTATGTTTATTAATAATTAACTAGGTACCGTAATTTATATTGATTATTTATGTCTTTTGTGACCACCACCTGAATTTTGACGAGGTTGCAAAACAACACCTTGTATATAGTTTTTAAACACTAGTTTCTAAAGTTATATTTTTACTTTTAATACCTCCATGCCCCGTTTACTATTCAATGCAGCCGTCAGCAGTTCAGCACAATGCTTTAAGTGCTTTACATTGAGATTTACCGTAAAAAGTGAATTTTCACTCAAAAAAAAAGTCTTTAATTTATTTTTTGCGTAGGGTTACTTAATTTGAACTACAGAACTCTTGGTTGAAGGACTTGGTGGAGGATCCCTTTATACCTTGTATGATGGTCTCCGTCCAGCTGTGGACAACTTTTAACCGGAATGTTTATTCAACTTCTTTTAAAACCGTTGAATATTTCTATACCATCTACAAGACGTTGTATATAGAATCTTATTGCCTACATCACACAGCACAATATAAACATGATGTGTTATTTCGGGAATATAAAATACGGGAGAACAAGTTCACAGCGAGTCTGTAAATAAATAATATGTAAACAATAGCCGACTGGTCGCGGAAAATTCTATTTCGAAGTTTTATGCGTTGGTAATAGTATTTTTCAAAGGCCTGCTTAACTATTACGTAACTCGTAAGTAAAGCGACCGAGCTACAGTGATATTTTTTCTTCCATTAATGAATGTTGGATTCTCTGTCCTTCGCGGCTTATATCAAAGCAAGAGGTATACCTAAGCATACTGTCCTTGTTGATACTTTAGAGTTAGACCAGCCACTGGCCACGACTTTGTCCGCGTGGAACCATTGATGAGTTTTTCAGGGATAAATATACCTACATATAAACCTTTCTTTTGAATTAATTCTGTCTATTGATAAAAACCGCACCAAAATCCGTTCCTTAATTTAAGAGATATATGCGTACAGATGGCGTGAAGCGAATTTGTTTTATATTATGTAGGAACACAGCATCGAAGTAATAATTCGTCTCTGTTCTCTGGGAGATTTTGATCCAGGGAGCATTAGCTCTTCAAAACCCACATTTCGCCAGTAACGTGTAAGTAACATGGAATAGGGCCTATTGCCATCAACCGGGCACAAATCTGTTCTCCATGGCTGCTACTGATAAATTCCTGATGGAAAAACCCAATAACATTTTGCCCGTCTCGGGAATCGAACCCAACCCCCAACCCTTATGCTCAGCAGTCGCGCTTGCCACAACTAGACCAACAAGGCTGTTCAAAAAAACCCCTACTTCATCACAAAATGGGGTAATGTAGATGAAGAGCAGGAAGATAGAAATCAGTCCTTTAAATAAATTCTATTAAATTAATAATCATTAAATCTCTATTATTTTTACAGCTTCATAGTCAAATTCCTTTGTCAGCTTTGCAGCTTGAGTATGGGGATTATGTCGATAGTTGGTTTAGTTGTTTTGGTATTTTGGATCATCGTATGGATATGGCGAAGTAAGTATTTAACTAAAACAATGTCATATGTAGTGTTTAATCGAAAGCGAATTTAAGTAGGTACTGTAATTCTGATAAGTTTGACTTGACTTCAACTTGTCTTGACTATCTATTGTCCGTGACTTCGACTGCGTGTATTTCAGATAAAAATTCAAAAATTTTATTTTAAATTATTTTACAAGGGCACTACTGAAACGTTAGAAGATAGGAGCTCGGTTCGAGTTTGTACTTTTAGAACAAACAACGTCGAGTCGCTTGAAATTTTTATAGGGTCGGTATCAGAATGACTGGTTTACAAATTGAGCACGTCACTCTTAGGCCAAATCTTAGAATGTCTAAATTTCAAAATATTGAAGTAGCCAAATGATTACATCGTTTTTAGTCCACATCTCATTATATCTAAATCTCAAAATACCTTATTCGCACGCAAAATGACTGCATCGCAAAAAGTCCGAACACTTGTGTCTATTCATTAATCTGTTTGTTTCTTAATGTTAGATGATTTCATGCCTGGAAAGTGAAGAAAGAAGAATTAATATCCATGATAATAAATGAAACAATTGAAGTATGACCCAAAAACGAACATTAGGCCCTTATCGCCTACTTAAACTATATAATACAGATCTCCAATTAGCCAACGAAGTTAAGTACCTGGGAGTGATTGTGGACAGTTAGTTAAACGGAGTAGTCACCTAAAAAGTAAAATAAGCAAGGCCTGCATCACCTTTTGGCAGTGCAAGAGGATTATAGGTATGAAGTAGGGCCTATTCCCCAAAATCATACTTTGACTATACTGTGTGGTGATCCGACCTATAATCTCGTACGGGCCAGTGGAGGAATCCTACAACGATTTCTCCCTGGTGAAAGCCATTAACGACAGGGTACCTAAACAATTCGTATTTGACAAAAAACACAAAATCCAACTCCATATAAAACACCACTGCGAGGGGTTAAGCCCCGCAGAGCTACGGATCTTCACGGACGGATCTAAAATGGTTACTGGTAATGGAGCTGGAGTCTTCACGGAGGATCTCAATATCCACATAGCCATACTACTGGGGGTCTACAATCACAACATAATCTCAATAACATAACCATACAATGGATTAAAGGTCACAACGATTCCTGGGGCAACGATGCAGTGGATGAACTTGCTAGTAGGGGATCGAGCATGGCAGCAGAACAACCTAAACCCATCGTGTCACTCCTTTTTGGGTACCTTCGAACTCACTGGTAAGGAAACGCATCAGGGAACAACACCACAAACTGTGGCTAGACCATGATAAGTGCAGGCCAAGGAAGCACTTCCTACTGTAGAGAGCCGTTTCACCAAACAGGCGCTTTAGCTGATTTACAGCGCCAAATTACAGCTGCCCACAGTCACAGCTACCATCACTGGGCACGGCTCTTTTAATAAACACTTCTTTGTCATAGGAGTCACGCACGCATGCAGGAAGACGAGATAGCAGCCCACGTGTTTTTACACTGCCGAGAGGTTGCTCCATACAGGGCAAAGTACTTCAGTAACCCAGGTACTCTCCACAAGATGTCAGCATTACCAAGGAGCTGCTGGCCTTTCTGGGGGAACTAAGGTGGATCAAATAATTTTCCCACCCATATGCAAAATACGCGCTTTGGACGTGGAGTTGCGGACACCAGCCCGTTACACAATGCATATATTGTTTCCAGACATTCTGATATCAAACCTGTCTGAGTACGTACACAACTGTTCGGAATTTTTGTGACTTAATTATTTTGAGATTTAGACATTTTGAGATTTGGACTAAGAGCGACGTTGTCAATTTACGATCCAGTCATTCTGAGACCAACACTTTTTATCTCCTAAAGGCGTTAATCATACACAACTTAGAGTAGCAATCTTTTGATGTCAATTAGTCTCGGCCAGACGTGTGAATTGACATTTGACAACGCTACAAGGTGGCCAAAACTGATCCCTCATAGTCTACAAATGCCGTGTGTATACAAAGTCGTGTGTATACAAGCCTGATTGTAATTCGGTTTTTTGTACAATTTGTTGTGAATAAGTCATTCGTTTTTTAGGTAGCGCGATAATGTAACGGACTTGTAACTGAAAGACTAAATTACTTTTGCATTTAAACATTAAAAACTAATACTTCCGCATTACAAAACACAAAGGTGTAAGTACTGCTGGTAAAAAATAAGACGATGACGACTATTTCAGAACAGCTATTTCACGTTATACTTTAATTTAGAGTAGTGGATTTTGCCCGCGACTTTGCTTGCGTTAGTGTCCTATTTCTTAAGCCCATGACACTCAAGGACAATGTAGCTTCCCGTTAGGGAAAAAAGTTTCAGTACTTCCAAAGATTACTCCCTACATACTACACCTACTCCACCACCCTGTATTGATAAATATACCTACTTTTCAAGGTGCTGATAAGTAGGTATAAGTATTATAGGTCCTGATAGGTATTTGTGGTTAAAGCTATTGTAGTTAGCCTGTACGTTACTGCTAACTTTTAATATAAATAATATTTTTTTCAGGTATTTTTGGATAATATTTAAACGAGCGAATGTATTTTAAGTCTTACTTGTTAAAACTAACTAAGATATGTCTATGAATAAAAATAAGTGGCTTTTACGCTTAAATTAAGACTAATTAACCAAGTGTTTTGTTGAATTGATCATTAATAAATTATAACGATTTCATACACGGTACTATTTTATTTTAAAGTAAAACAGTCCTAGAAAAATGTAATAGCTGCATGATATATTCAAGATCTGAATATTTGTCGACAGCGATGCTCGGAGCCTTTACAATCAGCGATTTAATTTGTCCAGGATTCATCTTAGCTTCGAGCCATGTCATGTTTTCAAAACGCGAACTAACATTATCATTGTTGCAGAATGACCCAGCGCTGATATTCATAGTTATCTACCTTACCTTAGGTACCTAGTATGTGAGATCAAACGGATATTTGTCACTCTGTCACGCAAAAACTAGGAATGGGATTTTGAAGAAACTTTTTAATAATATAGCTTATACATCAAAATAACAAATAGGCGATGGTTTTAAAGAAAAAAAAATGTATCTGGGCAAAGCCACAGGCTAGTAAATAATTAATGAAAATGTGAAATAGTTTTGTTGAGTGATTCCTAGGAACAGGAAGAAAGCCTTTCGG
The DNA here is from genome assembly GCA_963082945.1 of Cerastis leucographa. Lineage (NCBI taxonomy): Eukaryota > Metazoa > Arthropoda > Insecta > Lepidoptera > Noctuidae > Cerastis > Cerastis leucographa. The sequence goes on from OY720382.1 coordinate 9,382,623, forward strand.
TAGAATGAGTAAGAAGAGTGAAGGTTTAAAGAGATTTATTCAAATCTTATGGCGATAGGGTTTTATTTTTTCAAAACGACTACAAATACTATTAAAATCGTTAAAACCGAAGCTTTTTTAAGGACATTGCGAAAAAAGGGAGGAACTAAAGAGTCCCAAGTCCAAACCCAAGCAGGCACATTACTTTGTGTAATTTATATCATCACTTCATCGATCTTAGAGCAGTGTCAAATTGGTGGAGTAAAACATCGTGTGGAAACTGGTATGTCCTAGAAACAAAAAAATACAGATATGTGACATTTACCATCACGAACTGGGCGACCAACTACGTGAATTACAGCTCATTCCCTCTCATAAAGGCTCATTGTGCGTGTGCTAGATATTTTTGTGCATTTTGTATGATTTAGTCTGAACAAAGTGAAAGCTCGCGTTGAACTCTAAATAGCTACAATGTCTGGTTTTCCAGAAAAATATACTAGGTAAGAAAGACCGCATATCCATATACATACTTCCATACTTATATTATAAATGCGAAAGTCAGCCGATCAGACTAAACGGCTGATCGGATCTTAATGAAATTTGGCAAGAAGATAGATTTCAACCTGGGGAAGGACATAGGCTATATATAATCACGCTACGACCAATAGGAGCGGAGCAGCAATGAAAAATGTTGCAAAAACGGGGAAAATGTGACGCAGACGAAGTTGCGCGGGACAGCTAGTTCAGAATAAAAACTTAAAAAGTATGAAGGTTGGTAGTGATGATTTGATAAGAGAGCGCCAAAACTACCATTCAAAAGTCTTGGATAAGATGGCGGGTCACTTCTGACTTCACTTCTTTTTTCTTCGTTTATTGATTTTTGATATTGATACCCATCACGTCTAACGAGTTTGACTAACCTATTTAATTTGGCCATGTATAACGAAGCCGAAAGGCACTGGTTCTCCCTGTCATTGCGATCATTTTTTTGTTCTACACCATACCTGGGAACCTTCTAGTTACTTTTTGACAAGTATTTTTTTAAATACAAGTTTTTAATGTAAGATTTTTACTTTAAACACCTCCACGACCCCCGTACTATTCAATCCATCCATCAGCACAATGTTTTGAGTGCGTTAGATTGAGTTGCACCACAAAACATGATTTTACACCCCCCAAAAAAAAATCGTTTCCCAGCAATATTTTTTGCGTAAAGTTACTTAGTTTCATGTACAGAATGCTTGGTTGACGGCTTCGTGATGAGGTGATTTACACGGTGTTTATCAATTACTCCTTCTGGTGTATATGTTACAATATTGGGTGGCTTGTTATGCTAGTTAGTTAATATGAAAAAAAGTTTATTTCAATTTTGATGTTAGGATTTTGATAGTATAATTTATCAATATTCCTATTTTCTGAACTAGTATTACGAGTGTTTTCATTTATTGCAATATTGTCGGCGCCACTCTGTATACATACATGGCATGATTACCTCTCTTGGTCTAGTTGGTCCCAAGCATGATTGCTGAGCGTAGGGTCCGGAGTTCGTCCAATCTGAGATTCCATCTGTCACACGGTCCGTATAAACAGATAATGAAAACTTAACATTTTTAAATAATGATAAAAAAAGATTTTTTAATTAAGAATTATTATATTAGCCCATCAGCCGCGCGATGACATGGCTGATGATGAGGTGGCTTCACTACAAGGTGTTGTTTTGCATCCTCTTCAAAGTTCAGGAGGTTGTCACAAAAGAATAAACAACGTTACCTAGTTAATTAATAAATTAATTATAGTAATAAATTTTGCTTTTTTCTGTTGTTTAAGTTTGTCAGTAGTTCAGAAAAACCCCCGTAACGTGGTTAAGAGAATTAGAAATTATCGAATAAACGTTTGCGATTGTTTGTATGTGTGTAAGCGCGGTTATAGGGCGAGGATCAGACGGGCTGCGTTTAAAACAGGGGTGGTTCACACTTACCGATTTAGCAAAAATTACCTACCCATTTTGTTGTTGATTTGGGTCAAGAATCATTAGCATAGTTTCCTCCTTGAATTTGACGAGGATTCAAAACAACAGTACCTATGTATTAGCCCATCGGCATTACGAACAGGGTCTAATTCACATTTAACTATCCGTGTCGTATCGTTTTTGTATCAAGCCTTTGATCCAGCCGCGCGATGGTGGGGGCTTCACTATAATGCCATTACCGCAACAGCTATCGATACAATGATCGCAGAGTCCACAACATGTCATCAACCAAATCGATGAAGCAAGATGGTTGAAATGTTATCATTCCAAGTCATGGGGAGAGGCCTTTGAGTACCGTAAAATAGGAACACGGAGTTGAATCGGGACGAAAATTTGAAAGGCATTTTCTTGTTATTTAAATATTATTGATAGCCTTCAAATACTCTATTGTTTATTAAATTAAAACAGAACTGAGCCCAATAGCTTTTTAGTGACGAATTATTTGTATTCAATGATGAAATCCCATTCAAAGTTTTGTCCCTATTCTCCCTCACATCCCTATTTCTCCCGTTTTACCGGTATCAGTCGATGTGAGATTCTCATCTCAAGAACAGACAAGTGTCATCCTCCTCCATTGCATTTTATTTTTGTATTTTACAGCGGGTGCGAAATTTGCTTTTTATGTTGTGCAATGGCAGTTGGATTCATCGTAGGTGTGATACTTCTGATTTTATGGATGTTCGGACTCATATTTGGAAGTATGTACTGTTGCATCATTTGATAAAGCATTCAGAGGTGTTACTATGACGTCTTAAAACATTATTGTTTCATTCTTATTCCAGAGTGGGAAAGAGATGGAGCTAGACGACTTGTATGACTCCGTCTCTTTCCCACTCTGGAAAAAGAATGAAAAAATAATGTTTTAAGACGTCATGTTAGGCCACCAGGTCCATACCTAGTTAACAAATAAGTAACTAGTTAACAAGTAACTCTTCTGAGAAATAGGGGATCGGACTGGGTAAATAAAACGACATTCTATTTTGTCCGTCAGACAGGTAATATAAAAATATTAGACACGTATTTTTTGTTTTATCAAAATATCAAAAAATTACTTAGTTAGAACTCATTAAAGTTGGAGAGTGGGGGCTTACTACGTCACAAGTGGGTATAAAACTTACCTACATGTTACGTCATGCGCTATTTCAACTCAATATATCTCCGTAATTTTATGAACACGTGAAAAATGAAAAAGAAAAAAAAATTAGGATTATCCCCTATTGTTAGAAAAATGCCTCTAGCGAGTGGTTAGGAGTTAGTATATTTAGAGATGGTTGAAGTTACCTGGTAAAATACTTGTCCCACGACTCGGCGATAAGCGAGTTGAGCAAGTAGAGCTTAAAACTAAAAACCTCTGTAATCCGATCGATCGGGTGCATATTTACCTAAAGTTTGAGTGTTGACTAATATGGAGCGCGAGTCAGTACGGGAATAGTCACCGTTTTATTTGAATAAATAGTAATTTTATCATTTTTTGTTACTCTAAATTAATTATCATCATCATCATCATCATCATCAGCCTATAATGTTCCCACTGCTGAGACACAGGTCTCCTCTTTATGAGAGGGAGTGGGCTGTAATTCACCACGCGGGCCCAGTTCGGGTTGATAGATGTCACATGTCTTCGAATGATGTATAAAATCAACTACAAATGATGAAATAAATTAGTTAAATTACACAAAGTAATGCGCCTGCCGCCTGGGTTCGAACCCACGGCATACTGCTCGTAATTCGGGGCTGCCACCATGACTGGGCCACCGCTGCTCTCTAAATTAATTATGCCCAGCCATATTCTCATTTTGTCCAGTTACATATTTCAGCAGCTTTTGAATTCAAATAGTTATAGTATTTTTTTATTTGTAATTTTCTTGCCTGGTTTTAAATGGATTGTAAATGATAATAATGCTGGTGAGTACTACATTTTTTTTTACACACAAGGAAGAATTAGGAAATTCCGTAATCCTGGAATAAAAATTAGCATTTAAAGAAACCGCTTCCCTACTTTTGTACCTTTTGCGGGTAAAAACGTGCTTTAGGTAAATATGCATTTGAATATCTGATCTCTAATGATCATACATCATTAAACTGTTATTGAATTGATTTTTTTAGAGTAAGGTGTCCGTGAAAAATGTGTTAACGCATTCAAGAAAAAGTAAAACACAAAAATTACCACATGTAAGTATTCCCGGTAAAATAAACGCCTTCCTTCTATTAAAACTATTTAAAATGTCACCAGAAAAATGTATCGATAACTAATTAACATTTTGAACGCCAGAGCTAGGGTTGCTAACTATACTGTTAAAAACAATATTAAACTGTTTTTACTAGATTATACTTTTTACTGTTGAACAAAAATAAAGTATACAAAATACTGTTTTCAGAATCAAAGTGCTTCACACTAAAAGTTTTTTTTTAATTAGAGGGCTTTCAGTACAGCGCAGCCAAAGTCTTTGGTCATAATCTAAATTTGTATAGACTCAATATTGGTATGGATGATTTATATTTAGAATTAACAGTTTTTCAAAGTTATTTATAAAAAGGTATCAGAAGACGAAAGTGGAGCCATTTACTAGTCATCATAACCTCAGAAGAATCCTACTGATATTATAAATGCGAAATTTTGTGAGGGTGGATGGATGTTTGTTACTCTTTCACGCAAAAACTACTGAATGGATTTGGATGAAATTTGGCACACGAGTAGATTATAACCTGGATTAACGCATAAGATACTTTTTATCCCGATAGTATGTTCCCGTGGGATAATTATCGAACGCCACGCGGGCGGCGCCGCGGGAAAAAGCTAGTTAAAAATATTACTAAAATTGTCTTATAATCTACTTTTTGTTCCCGCCACCTCAGCATTTACTGAAAGAGTTTTTTCAGTAATGAATGCAAAGTGGCGGAAGGATAGAAATAGAGCAACTATTAATTTAATAAAAAATTAGCTCCTCATTTCTTTTAATTTCAGTTAAAATTGTGGTGAGGCGTATGAAGTTTTTAAAAAAGTCTGTAAAATAATGCGAGAAGCTCTAAAAATATGTATTTAAAACATTAAATAAATAAAACTGTTCATTTTTCTAATATATTCTTCTCAGACCTAAATATACTTTATTTCTTGTAGAAAAAGTTGCCAACCCTAGCCAGAGCATATCGCACGCGCGTGCGCTCCACGCCAAGCCACAAATTCACCGCAAATACAAGGGATTTCAAAACTGTTATTAATTTATTTCTTGTTAAGACATTTAATATTTAAGATATAGAGAAGATATTTTTTACAAATAAAATAAAAATAAACTCACACAAAAATACTTAATGATTTAAATTCATTATTTCGTGTTTTAGTGCACCACATTTTTTGTCACATATTTGTGTCGTTGGCGTACAGGGCTCGCAATTGCTTGTCAAGTATATGCGACAATGGCGTTCAAAAGCTTAAAATCTAAACCACATGACCAAGATTCCCACTTCGATTTTCAAAAGTTTTTGAAGAATTATGGCTGTTACACATGGCGCTGCGGCTTCAGCAGTGGTTCCACTGTTTTAGTCAGTCCCTTAGTCAGTCAGACCCTTACACGTGGCACCGCGTGCCGTGGTATATAGCTGTGTAAAATTGGTTATCAACGTTAACGACTAAGACTATTTGCAGAATTATTATGTATTTTAATTGTAGAATTGTAATCGTTTTTTCTTCTGCCCAACAGATGATGATGAGTGTGGAGATGTCAAATCAAGCAATGAAACGCTGCGATATGAAGAAATGTCTTACGGAATACGGATATATATATATGTTATACTATTATTATTATTTTTATTTACGAATTCCTAGCTCAACATAAGCACAGCTACAGTTCGAACAAGAAAGCTATAATAATGACAAGAGGAACCAGCGTGTCTCGGGTTTGTTAAGGGGCTTCTACACCCGTTTTAAATAAAATTTCAATACCTACTCGATCCATGAGGGATATCTTATTAATTTTCGCAATTTCGATCTTAGTCCCATGAAGAAAGAGGTTCACTTTGATGGTCTTAAACCTCACCCTTAAATACGACAACACCTTTCTAGAACACACTGTATAAGTAATTGTATATTGAGTGATTCACGGTTCGTAAAATTTTAGTAAGCACAAGGATGATCAGCAGAATATTTCTGTATGTTTTTAAAACAATTGATACAAAGAAGATAGTCCATTTTGCAAAATTCACCCAATAGTAAATATTTTTTATGTAAAAAGGCGTAGCCAACTCCGGTGCGGAGCTTTTTTTTCTGTCATCAAGGAACTTAAGGGTCACACACATTGATCCACAGCGTTTGAAAGTTTGTACATACAAAAAGAACACAAATTATGGGACAACGTACGCATCCTTGCGAATCGACGCCGACTTACCAGAAACGCGATCGATGGTCAGCGGGTCTCTGCGTTGGACGGCGATGATAGACAGCGATCGACGGCCGACGGCGTCGAAAGTCGGCAAAAAAACGAGTGGTGGTACACCCACTGTGAACAAAGTATAGTACCTATGTCATAGATAATACAATACGTAAATTGGCAATATTAGCAAATATTATACATATACATACTTTGGCATGTAATTTCTTAATGGCATGTAGCATGTACTCTTAGGGTGACCACTAAGAAAAGGTTTTTGAAGATCTTCTGACAAGAAAGTAGGAAGTTTTTGTATGTGAAGTACGTAAAGCACAAACCATAGACACTATTCTAGCACAAACTAAACTCTTTTGGTCTAGCAAAAACAATAATTTCTACACTAGATTTCTTTGTGCTTGTCAGCGTTTCTACGTCTAAGCGTGTGAAGAAGCATTATTATGACATCAAAATCGCTTACTTATTTAAATCATTAATTAATTCATAAGTTAACGGGTATAATGTTAAGTTAATGGCGATACCAACAGATAAAAACTTATTACTATATGAAAATAGGCTAAACACATAACAATGTGGTACGTAACTTGTAAGTAGTCCAATACCTTTCGACGTTTCTTTTTAGGTTATCATCTAGACAGCCTCTTATTAGCTAACTAAATATATAACAGCTTGGACTGAAGATTATATGTCGAAGACTAAGCTTACCTTGGGGTAAGCTAACCAACAGTTTCAAAAGCAGCATTCCGTAGGTGGGGGAATATACAATACAATGACTCCAAAAATATAATTATCAATCTATGTCGCAACTATATAAGTATCACGATGATGTCGTGCTTTAGTCGCGATGAAAACGTACACCCTCCGTTCTCCACACTTTGTTTTCCCGAAATGGTCTTAAGCAGTCACGCCCTGACATCGACACAGAAAGCGATGCTGACGCGCGTTTGCATCGCTTCCATCGCGCGTTGCAAATACTAGACTAACCCGCGACAGCATTGATACAAAAAGTTGCTCTACGAGAAGGCCCTAAGGTAGAGGATATCGCCGGATAGGTCCAGGTATCGTTCATTGTATTTTTTTGTATTTTACAGTCTTTGTGGTATTTGCTGGATGTGTTGTGTAATGGGAATGGCATTTCTCACAGGTGTGGTATTTGGAGTTGTATGGATCTACAATGTCATATTCGGAAGTATGTATTTTTGTTTCATTTAATAAAGCAAAATAAGGGTTCATTCATCACTAGGATACCTAGCTTAATAAATGAGTAGCTAACTAAATTATACCTCTTACTACGTATCTAGCGTGTGGTTTTACTTTCTCTAGAAAATCATCTCTTTCTCTTTCGTTTTTAATTTATCTTTAACCATTAAGGCACCTGTCCTACTATCGGCGATTAGCGAGTTAAACGAGTGGAGCTAGGAACTAAATACCTAATACCTTTTTTATTTATTCTCGCTACGTTTGATTATAATATTATCACTCTGTAATGTATTGGATGATAGATGTGCATTAAAAACAGGGTTTTAATTTATTTTTCCAGAATAAGGTGCTCCATGAGAAATGTATTAACGCATTCAAGAAAAAGTAAAACACCAAAAATATGGAGTAATGTTCCATGTGTATTTTAGGTGAAACAAACGCCTTTTTATTGTTGAAATGTTTTAAAAGGAATTTTAAAACGTTATCAGTAATAAAACAAAAGGAAATTAAAAAAAAGCTTTTTCTACAACAGATGACGACAGTGGTGGTTTTGACACCACCACGACCACCAAGCAATAAAACGTTGCATCAGAAGAAATGGCCTACGATGATTCAAAAATATTCAAATGAATATGAATTACTTTTAACTTAGCATTGGACTTGATGTGCGTAACAATTGAAGACCATTACAGTGAATTCGAAAACGTATATTTTCTTGATAAACTGACCTTTACCTAAATGACTTTGACCTTTTGTAGATTAAAAAAGTATGAACTAAACACTTTTTTTGGTAAAACATTTCTATCTTCTAAATAAGCATAAACAAAGTAGTTTGATATTTACTGTGGAATTCTAAGCTATAATTGTCAGTGGCTCTAAACAGACATTAGTCAAAATCAGTGTTGTGGTCATGTCTTTTTTGATTTTTTCTATATCGATTTAAATCCTTAATTTCAATCTTATTGGACAATTTTTGTATTTGGGTGTGCATTCTTAAGATTTGTATGAGGATCACAGCCATATATAATTATATAAACATAGGCCAGAATAATGTGGTAAGTAACAACATTTTACTTCTCACACTCCTTTTTTTTAGTGGTAATTTAATATTACTACTGAAGTTCCGTGAAAAAGACCCGGGCCTGGATGCAAAATGCAACACCACCCACTCGCCTGAAAAATTATGCACATGCAGTAAGTGCGAAAAGATAAACATGCATCCAAAGCGACATCCTGAGGAGATGTTGACTGGTCGACTGCTCGGACCCAAGCGGTCTTCAACATTATTTGCTGTTTATTTTTATCATACTCCCTCAAATGCACAATTTATTATATTCACTTCCGCACGTTCTGCATAACATTTTTGCAGGTAAGAGCGTGGTGCTGGATCCTGCATTTCGAAGCAGGCTAGGCTAGGCTAGACTAGGCTTGAGCTTAGAGATATTCGCAGAATTAACACTCAATATTTTGACTAAGGGTAAGCGCGCACTACGAAAATAAATCGTTGCACCTTTTAAAATGCGAAATAAAATCGCTTCATAGGGTACAAAATATACGCACGATTTATTTTCGCAGTGCATGGATTGTAGTACATTTCTGTTGTTCACAGATTGACGAATTTTCTTCGCAACGATTTATTTTCGTAGTGCGCGCTTACCCTAACTGTACATAAATACCGTTGGTTCCATTTCCGCAGGCGAACTTCTTTTCGTTCTTATGGAAGGTTTTGTTAGTGAAACTTGTTTTAATAATAAATAAATAGTATATAACATACAAAATTTCCAAAGCGTCAAGTTTCCGAATAATATGCTATCAAAGTTGTACTGACCATCAATTAATTTTATTTAAATTTGTATTTTACAGTCTCTTATGTGTCCTGTTCAGAGCCATCAGTTGTGCATTGTCAATAGTGCTCATAGTTGGTGCGATACTTCTGGTGGTATGGATCTTCAAAATGTTTGTCGGAAGTATGTACTTTTGGTTTATTTGATAGAGGAGTCTGCACACTACACCGTACCATACCATGATTGTGCTTTGAACGTATCAGGCACAGACAGAAACATGACACAGACTATAGGTTCTATGCTCACTATATTCTATCACAGGCGTATCATACCTGCCGGAGTGTAAATATAGGGTTACAATCGCATATGATGACCGTTTAAACTCGTTATTTTATAACAGGTTTAGGACGGTCATCATATTCTTTTTATTGAAAAGTTTGAGACTCCTACTAGGCCGTTTCGTCAGTTATCATCACTATCGCGTGCCATGCACGGAGCGTATCGGCACCGGCAAAATATTCTCGCCGGCAATAGGGGATAATCCAATTTTTTTTTCTTTGTCCGTCGGGTAGTTTATTGAAAAGTATTGGACACGTATTTTTTCTTTTTTCACGAGGTCATAAAATTACGGAGATATATTCAGTTGAAATGGCGCATGACGTCACATGTAGGTAAGTTTTTTATACCTACTTGTGACGTAGTAAGCCCCCACTCTCCAACTTTAATGAGTTTTAAATAAGTAATTTTTTGATATTTTAATAAACCAAAAAATACGTGTCTAATATTTTTGTATTACCTGTCTGACGGACAAAATAGAATGTCGTTTTCTTTACCCAGTCCGATCCCCTATTGTTTACGCTCCATGCATGGCATGGTGTCGTATATTTTTCTGCATAGCACGATCATGGATTATTGTATGGTGTAGTGGGCAGATTCCTTAAACTTCCAGGATAATGCTCGCTCTATGCTACAAAGTTTACTATATGATTAACTAACTAAATTGTACCACTTATGAGTAATCTCTAGAAGTATATTTCTAGCGAGTATTTTAGTATCTTTAGAGTTACTCGTAGTTTTAAGACCATCGCCGTCTAAGAAATTATGGCAACGGTGTTTGAAGTTTACGGGTCAAAAATGATCTCAATATGGGGCGATTTTGCTGTCTGACAATAAGCAACAAATCGTCCAAACAGTGTAGTCGATGAAACTTTTAGTTGCTGCAATTCATGGTGTGCTACAAGAAATTATTTGAACCGCATAAATCACTCAAAGCTTCTTTTGGGCTTCGCCGTAAGCGGACAATGTAACGAAACTGAATCCTTCATACGTTGAAAGCATTTTTTTACGAAAAATTTATTAAATAAATTTTAATAACATATTTCGTCCAACAGCTGATGAAACTGATAACCAAGGTAGTGATGACAAAGAAGACAAGAAAACACTGCGATCCGAAGAAATGGCCTACGAAGATCCGAAACTATTATATATCTATACAAGCGTAATGCCAATTGCACATTGACTGATTAAGAACGAATTTTCAAGAAAGAATAAACATACAAAATCCAATGCTTTTGTAGGTTTATCAGTTCTAGAGAATTCGTTCGACATCGTTCAAATTCGAAAAGAATGTATGGAGACATGGTCGATGATCATTTTACACTATACTTAACAGTATTTGATGCTTATCAGCAACGCTAACGGTAAGTAATATTACAGAGTGCTGTTTTTATTAAAAAAAAAACAAGTTTCATTCCTAGCTCCGGCTTATAAATAAATCTGCAGTTTTGTTCTCGCCCAAATCACGTTCTTTTACCACTTTGCATATGGATCACGTGATAATTCGTAATGCATACTGTCTGCGCCCATTTTACGAATTTTAACGTGATTCATATCCTATGATGATTCTGCTATAGCGGCCTTTCTAGGGCCTTTGAACTGGCGAACACGGTGTTAGTGCTTGCTAAAAGTCTTCCAGCTCCCAAGTGTTTCATAAGATACTTATTTGAAACCAAGCTGAGGTTATGCTCTTTTAAATTTATCCTTGGACCTGAGGGTATAAAATATCACTATAAGAATTTCTCTTAAAGCTATTCAATTGCCAAATTCCCAGCTTGTGACACATGTATATAAACTGAACCATATTCAATTCTGATATATCTAAGATGTCCTTAAAAAAAAGTAATAACTTAACTCTCCTTGGATTCTATATCTTCTTAAGAAGTATAAACAATTCGGTGAAATTCTGCTTTAGATTTCTACGATTAAATTGTCAGTGGTTCTAGACAGACATTTGTCAAAATCATTGTTGTGATAACGTCTTTTTCTCTAAAAATTTAATCGTTTATTTAAATTTTATTACAAAATAATTTAATTGAAGTGTTTTTTTTTTCGTAATCAGAAGTTTATAGCGATACTTACTCATGGATTGATGTTTTAGAACATTTTCTTTAAACAAAAATGTGGTAGGTACAGGTAGGATATTTTACATACCCGCCGCTACGAGATTGGATTTTGTAAGGATTGATATGAAAGACAAAGGAGTAAATGATGCAGTGCCGTCTGATAGGGGAAAATGGAAGAAGAGAACGTGTTGAGACGACTCCAGGTGGAATGGGACAAGGGCAGGAAGATGATGACCGTTACGAAATTCTGAATGTCAGATTTTATAAGTAATTCGATTCGTCGGTCTAAGCTAGTGCTGGTGCGACCGACGATTTTTTTGATTTTCTTGATTTCAATCTGTATTTTGCATTTTACAGTCTCTGTCAGCTTTGCTCTCCGTTTCTTATTGTGAGCAGAATCTGCATTTGTGTAGTGTCACTACTGCTCGTTATATTTGCGATACTTCTTATCTTATGGACTGTCGGAGTCATATTCGGAGGTATGTGATTTTGATTCATTTGTTAAAGCATTCAGCTTTTTTTCATATCTTGTATATTAAATGAATAACAAACTTATACATAGCTCTCGTTCCTAAATCGTGGGGTTTTAGTATCTCAGGAGATGGTTTTTAGGCTTAGATTTGCTTGACAGTGATCGCCGTCCAAGAAATCATGGAAGCATTGTTAGACTTAACGGTTACCTAGATATTGCATGGGTAGTTTTTCGTACTAAGTATTTAACAAATAAACTTGTCATCAATTAGCGGCCTGAAGACTCTGAGGCTTGAACAAGTTTGCAAGTCCCGTTCACATTGTGCAAGTTTCTTTTGTATAGCAGAAAATTTACTGTCAGTCAACTTCGAATGATTTGCATCATCTCAACAATGTTTAGGATGATGTTTTGTATTTTCTGCTATATGTCAATTCGTTAAACAGAAAGCGCGCATAGAGTACTTTACTACTGCTCTGTGGTTACATTATCTTATTGAAGAATAAATATATATTTTGTCCAACAGGTGATGATGGTAGTGGCAAAACTGGCAATAGCAAAACTGGTCTAAGAACACCTCGACCCTATGAAATGTCCAGCAATGAAATGAAACTTGCCTTTATATATACAAGCAGGATACCAGTTCTGGGATAACGGACAAATTCTCAAGTACTATTACTACTTTGTCAAGTAAGTTCTTAATGTGGTGCTGCTCCACAAACGATGGGGAACTTAATATTGTGTCTTGCGTGTCCTGTTGTTTGTTCATTACATGAACTGATGGACACTACTGAAGGCGCCAAACAAGTGGCTTAGTTCTAGACGGACATCATTTAGATTGCCATCGACAAACTAAAAAGAAGAACGCTGTTTTTGAGCTCGCTGAGAAAGGGTTATGGAAATTCCACCCCTATTTAACACACACATACAGGCTCCCACAGCTAGGTGGCCTCTGCTCAAGTGTATGTCTTCACCCCATAGGCTCTTATAGTTTCAAAATAATCAAAATATACAACTTTTCCACCGTTGTATCTAGTTTTATCCGTGCATTTTTAAACTGTGTCAATGTCGTTTGAAAACAGTAGAGAAAGAATGTTATTTTAAAAACGTTTTTATTTATATATTTTTTTTTATATTTGCAGCTGCATAAGTGACATGTTTGTCATTACGAATCTATCAAGAGTGGACTTTGGCCCTTTGGGTACTGTGTTTGTAATTTTGTCCGTTGTTTTTGTATACCTGTTCATTCAATGGTTAATCAATGTAAGTGTTTATCATTATGTCGAATGTAGCTTCTGTTGTATGCCCACGTTTCAACAATTTCAGTGGTGTGTAGAATTTCTAGAGCAAAAAAATATGAAAACATAAGCAATGTTGACAATTTTTTTAAATTCTTATCAATTTCATCATACAGTTTTAACGTTTCAGTCAAAGATCACACTAATGGTGAGACTTAGGAGTTTAAGCAGTCACTTAATCAATTTGTTTTGTGTCCATCCATATCATCATCTTCCTGCCCTTGTCCCATTTTATTTGGGGTCAGCGCATCACGTCTCTTTCCTCCATTCTCCTCTATCATTCGTCATGCTATCATTTACTCATTTTTCCTTCTTATTATTTTTTACACAATCTATTCATCTTTTCTTTGGTCTTCCTCTCCCCCGCCATCCATCCACATTTATGTTCATCACTCTTTTAGTCACATGTGTTTCATCCCTCCTCATCACATGTCATGTCCATACCAAGACAGAGGACTCCCTTTCATCTGTTCTGTAACAGGCACCACTTTTAAACTTCCTCTTTTATACTCATTTCTAACTTTATCCATTTTAGTCACTCCACACATCCATGTCAACATTCTCATCTCTGCTGCATGCAATCTTTTTTCATCCGTCTTCTTCACTGCCCAGCATTCCGATCCCTACAGTAAGACAGGTCGTATCACGGACTTGTATATTTTCCCCTTTAACTTGAGGGGCATCCGTGGGTCGCAAGTTGTTCCAGTGACCTGTCGCCATTTCATCCATCCTGAGTTGATCCGGTGCGTTACGTCCCGGTCTACATCACCATCTCCTTGGACAAGTGACCCGAGGTACCGAAAATCGGATAAAACGTTAATATAGGATATCAGAACAAATACACCAATCAGGGTAGCGGAAGCGAATGTTTTTGTTGAAAATTAAACAATTATAACCATTTACTTTTACATCTTTTCAGGAAATGAGAAGGTTGACAACAAGATTATAGGCGTAGGTAATTTTATCCAATTAAATTAGGAATTCATACAATTGATCCTTTACCTAAGGCTTTAATTTAACCAACAATGTGTTTTGAGGAAATGAAGGCTTTAATTTAACCAACAATGTGTTTTGAGGAAATGATCGAACACTAGAATTTAATGAATAAACCATAATTATTTTAAACATGACATCATTTAATTTTAAAGTAAGACAGTCCTATAAATGAAATAGCTGCATGATATACTCGTATTCAAGTTAACAAGGTAAAAGTGATTGAATTTGATTTTGTGTCAAGAATTGGAAATTAAATTTACATGTACCTAAACTTTTGAATACCTTAACATAATTTGAAAGCGCCAGGATAACCCTCAAAATTCAAATTTTCTTACGTTTTTTTTGTAGTTTCCGGTTGTATGCTGAATAAATTACGATTCGCAATTGCAAACAAAGATTTCATTTAAAATAAAGTTTGCAAATAAAGATTTTATTTTCAAAAACCCAAGATTATTTGAATTTTGTGGGCTGCCTTTTCGCTTCGCCCTTATAATCCTTTGTCCTCTAACCAGGGTAGAGGGCTGCCAAGTGCGTGCGAGTAGTTCCCACGTTATTCCGATACTCTTTGCTTCTGCCAGCACGGTGCGGACCGGCCCCGTTTCTTTATCCCTTGAAGATTCTAATCCATTGCTTGTTTGGGTTCGTGATCGGAATTCCTCCGGAACGTTTAAAATGACAATCGATCGGAGTCTGGTGGCATTTCTCCAGCAGTTCTTCGTTGGAGATGTTCTCGGTCCAGCAAATTTCGAGGTTGCGAATAAGATAGGGTTGACGAAGACTTTGATTTGGCGTGAGATCTCTTTTGTTACCTTCCACGTTTCGCATCCATAGAGCAACACGGATTTGATATTGGACCCAAGATTTTATTAAAATTGTCATTTTCCTCTCAGCCTCTTATTTAAAGACACGTTACAAAATATCTTCACTTAAGTCGAAGGCTATTTTTAAAGAAACTACTACTGTTTATATATTTCTAATACTTGTCAGATGCAGAACCCTAATATTTAATAGATAGTATCAAAGCAGTACCAGGGCAACGAGTATTTAATAATCACTACCTCAATAACCACTATTTCAATAAAAAATATACCCGAAACAAGAGATTGCACTACACTCAAATGAATCACGAGAGTTATTAGAAATCGTGAATGATATAGAATCCATCAATTTGACATAAAAAAAATAATTATAGATTTGACAGTCTCATCATTATCATTGCACACTTTACAATCAGAAAGAAAGCACGATGTTTTACGTGAACGATTTTCGGACTTCGAAAAACATGTTATTTTTTTCTAACGTGAATGCAGTCGTTAACGCAATTTCCGAAAACGAAGTGAATAAAAAACTGTCCCCGTATTCGCTAGCCATTGCTGCATTCATTTATTTCACGTCTTTATTTGGATCAAAATTAGTTTCATACAAAAAGAACTATGTTGTTAATACAAGGTTCATAAGCAAGATCTACTCATTGTTTGTTATCATCGTTCATCTTGTGGTATCAATGGTAATTATACGACCACGCAGTTGGTTTGAGACGAATTCTGATGTGCCATTAAACATATTGACAAAAACATTTGGCATGTTAAGCACCATTGAAGCCATTTATTCAGTCTTCTGCATAGCCATTCTCAACACAAAATACTATGTTGAATTATTTAATAAACTCAATAATCTTGATAAACATTTTGGCAACACTAAAACGGTATTCAAAAGAAGACGTCTTATCTCCATTATATTGGTGATTTTACCAATCGTGCAAGTACTTAGCACATTCTGGTTAAGAAAATTTCACTTACAAAACATTGGTGCCCATATGAATTTCTTCTTGATCATGGTACAAGGATCGATCTTATACTTCATCGTTGTTAATATTTACTTAAGAATTGTAATGTTGAATACGTTGTTGATGAGAGCAGTTGAGAACACGATGTCAAATCAGAAGAAGATTATTTTCCAGGATACAATTTGTGACGTTGTTATTAAGGTAATGTATTCTCTAGTAAGCCGCAGGTCAATGGTTATAAAATCAATAAAAGCTGGCCTCTTAATCAATTAAACTTCCCAGACTTGCGACTTACGTCATCTTTCTGCTGTCCTTATCCTTATCTTAGTCCTTTTCCTTGTCCCTATATGTTAAGGTCACAGACCCTTCATAAAAACCGTCAACTAAGCATTCTGTACATCAAACTAAGTAGCTCTACACAAGAATTATTGCTGGTTGAAAAATCTCATTTTACGGTAGGAATCAATGAACAGTACAGATGCCAGCTCATCAAGCTACAACAATCAGTCAAATTCCTTTAATAGATTTTCAACCTTATCATAATGGAATACGGTTCAAGGTTGATTGGGAAAATTTTCGGGTAGCTTTACCAGCACGCGTGGCATGACCACTGTAGAAATGAGTTTTGTCTACGGAAGAATCGACATAATGATAGATAGACAATGAAAATGTGTCAGTTTGTCGATTCGTCGACATAGCCCGTTTCTACGGCGGTGATGCTATGCGTGCTGCTAGCGTCTGTACAAGGGTTATGGAGGAATATAAAGTAAAGTTATCACATTAAAAACTTGCGTTATAAGTAGAAGGTGGTCTAGAACAAAAAAAAAACAATTTTATAAGTTTTATATTGATATAATATCATGTTTTCAGAATATTTGCGTTGAACCTAATGTAATACAAGAAGAGGCCTTGCACTGTAGCTGGTTTGAGTTGATGCAAATATATGACAAGTTGGCTGACTGTATGCATCTATTTAATGTCATCTACTGTGGTCAGGTAACGCAAACATTTTGTCAAAAAAGTATCGGGAATTGGGTTATAGTTTTTTTTTTTTTGGTGTTGTAACATTGGCAGTTTGGCATAACTATTTTCTATTTTGGCGCGGCGTTTGAGTTGCATCTATTGTTTAGATTACATACAGAACTGATAAAAGTTAAATCAAATCTAGTGTGTATTGTGAATTTCAAAATGGACAAAAACATCAAACAGTTTGTCTTAAATTTTGCATCGTCAATATAATTTAGTGCTCGGAGTCCCTGACAATGTTACAGAAGGCTTACGGTGAATCGACTTTTATCAAAAACACGTGCTTATGAGTGGTACAAAGCGTTCAAAAGCGGTCGAGATTTGATGGAATATTTGCCTCGCTCTGGTAGGCCATCAACGTCTTCAACTGAAGTTAACATCGCAAAAGTGACGGAAATATTGACTGAAAATTCTCATCCAAGTTTGAGAGACATATCCGCTGAACTTTCTGGGCTCACGAGTCGATCAGTACCATTTTAAATAACAACTTGGGTATGAAACCTGTTGCCGCTCGACTAGTGCCAAAAGACCTGAATTTTCGTCAAAAACTCAATCCTCCGCGACTCTTAAGACTCAACATTCATGAAACGCTTTGTTAATGGTGACGATACGTGGGTTTACGAGTTTGACATGCATACTAGATCACGCCAAAATCGATCAAAAGTCAAAGTCATGTTGACAGTTTTCTTTGACTATCACGGTGTTTTGCAGTCGGAATACTTGCCCGAAGGTCAAACTGTAAATAAAGATTATTATTTGAGCGTTATGCGGCGTTTAAGAGAGCAAATTCAACGATAAAGGCCAGCATTAAGGAAAAATAAACCCACTTTAATGCGCCTTCAACACACCACCCACAAACCCACACACCACTTTAATGCGCCTTCTCACAAAGCCATCATAGTGAACAATTTTTATACCAAAAACTCAACAAATATCATCGGGCAACCTTATTCACCAGATATGGCTTCAGCCGACTTCTTTCTTTTTCCTGAACTCATTAGGTACCACTTTATGGCAACCGTTTTTATTCGGTAGAAAACACAAAGGAGAATTCGCGGCGAGAACAGTTTTTTTTTGTGATTGTCATGTATGGATGATTGGATTATTCGTTAGCGTAAGTATATCGTTTCTGAAGGAGCATACTTTGAAGGCGATTAAATAGCTTTGGATGAATAACTAATATTTTTTGTATTATTAATCCTTTCCCAGTATTTTCTTGACAGAGTAGTAAATCGCATACTATTTGATTGAATGTTCTAACGCCTGCTTGCACTACATTGTATATAACTGAAACGTGTAGCACTGTACCTTAAACTCAGCCCGATCACTATGTACGGTCAGCCTATCCCTTGGGAGAAGCAAGCCAAGTCCTTAAGAGTCTTACTCCACAAACACCTGTCCTTAGCGGCTCACATCAAAGCAGCTCGCGACCGAGCTGACTTTGCTATGTAGGTAGGCTTCATTTCATGTCATCGTCAAAAGGCAAGTTGTCACTCAAGTGCAAATTGGGCCTCTATACCGCGGTAATCCGTCCCATTATTACGTACGCTTGCGTTGTGTACGCACATACCAAGCCTAAATAATTAATAGGATGCAAACCTTACAGAACCGTTTCTTACGTAGATCCACGGGAGTCCCATATGTCCGTAATGACCTTCTACGCGTAGACCTTAGAATGCCCACCGTCTTTCAGATTATGAAAAATCTTTCAAAGTGTTTCTTACATACAAACCCTCGTCACTCCCGATGATGCTATCAAAGTAGCAAATACTCTAGTACTCTTAAAAAAACCTACTTAGTCAGTTTTTTTTTTAAATTGTTAATTTTTTTGTAGTTGTGGTGCAAGTGGGCCTAAATGTACTGTTTGTTAAAAGTAACGGACTGTCGACACTAGATAATAGATTGAAATATCTGCCTCGGCTGCTGACACCTCTGTTAGCAGCCAGTCCGCAGCCCGGTCCACCTTGAGTGATACATTTTTATCTTTACTTTTCCAGGTGTTTGCGATGTACAATTCATGGTTATTATGCACATTATTGACGATATGTCGATCCTTGTCTCCATCTTTAAAGGTAATTGTAATAAATATGATTCCATTGAATTTTTAGAAGAGGTACTAATTACTTCAACTGCAGGAATCGACTGGATACGAGAAGTATAGTACTGGCCGATATGACGAATCTTGGGAGAGGCATATGCCCAGCTCTGAACGATTATTGATGATGATAGAAAACAATGGAAAATGTACCTTAATAGTGCGTCGATCGTTTGTATGTTATCATATGAATACTAAGTAACACTTTTCCTTCCAGTATTCCGAAGTGTTCCTCAGTGATGTATTTCTTTATATGTGCATAAACTGCCGTCCTATATTTTTGGCGACTGTGTGTGAGATGTTTGCGAGGGAAAAGAAGAAAACTTCAGCGATATTATTGCACGTATTACAATTAATTGAAGGAGGTAAGGTTCAAAAGGATTTAAAACGATATTGAATAAAATGAGTTAGCAAGAGTATGATGATGTCCGTCTTAAACTAGCTATTCTTGCACATCCATCACAGACATCCATCGGTGAAGGAAAACATGGTGAGGGAACCTGGACTTAAAAAATAAGTGCTCGTGCCTTCTGTGCATGAAAAGAGGCGTTTGCCCAACAGTGGGACAGTACTGGTATTATTTTAAAGTAAACTACCTAAGTAACTAAAATTTTTTATTAACGGTACAGACATTTTTAGGATGAAATAAGAGACTAAAGGTAGGGTAGGTCAGGGTAAATTATTAGGGGAACAATTATAGTCCTCCTGACCGTTTTCGGTCACGGCGGCCAATCTCAATGGAGATGAACCATCGGCGCGGGAGATATTATAGTGCACAAGTATTTGCGCAGACACAGGTGCACTCTCTGTTCCTTTACTCTCATAGTCCGATGGGACGGCAATCCGACACGGCCGGAGAGAGATCAGGCGAGGTACCAACAGCTTTACGTACTCTTGTAGGCACAGGAGTATCATACCGCTAACTTCCAAATTCTGGCCTACTACACTGAGTAATTATTTCTAATGGAAAAAACCCAATATCACTTTTTCGAATGAAAACTTCTTTTTTTAATCGAACTCAGGTAGCCTACCATGCCGTCTAAAACACTATTGTTTTACTCCTTTTCCAGTGTGGGAAAGAGATGGCGCTAGACATCCTGTATAGCTACGTCTCTTTTCCACACTGGAATAAGAGTAAAACAATACTGCTTTAAGAGATCATGGTAGGCCAGTAGGTCCCCACGCAACCACGAGACCAACGAGGAAGTACTGTACATAACACGATACTGAATACTTTCGCCCGTACTACGCTACTATCTTTGATATCGAAGTCAAATATTTTACAACATAATTATTTTCATTCCACAATGTGATTTTGAAAGTTTTCTTTTCAGATAATCAGCCTTTTGATCAAGTGAAAACTATGATTTTACTGGTAGCTACACGCAAACTAGATATATCAGCGAACGTGTTTACAATAAATGTACGGACTGTCATGAACTTCGCCGGTCGAATCATATCCTACACTGTACTGATGATTCAGTACTTCTATAGCCATGTGTTTTTAAAATAGGAACACGAAAATTTTAATAAATATATAGTACAAAATAATATTGCATACATTTTTACAAAAATTTCAAAATCAGCTGTACTAAAAAAGAACGCCAGCCACACTACAACTTTTGTATGAAACACCACATTTTTTTTTAAATAAGCTAAATGATGGATAACACTTTGCAAGTCCTACGAACACAACCTGCATATTTTATGTATAACATTTGTTTTGCTGTCTGTATCACTGTGTTTGGTCTTAGACCGATTGAATCAAAAGAATAATCACAACCTGAGTTGATGAAACTTTGCCTTTTACTGAAACCTACCAGAAAGCTTTGAGATGGCCAACCATGAAATTGACTATGAAATAAGAGTACAGTATCTATATCATAAACCACCTAGCCTTTTCTAAACTATGTTTGGGTCGTCTTTCCAACTTTTTGCGGCTTAATAAGTACCTTTTTTATAAGAAGTGACTACCTATCTGACCTCCACGAACCACTGGTTAGCAAGGTGGTAGTAACACTATATTATAAGTTTTTAAACTGACATGGTCACTAACACTATTAATAACATTTACTACGGGATATTTACCATGTGTATTATTTGTTTCGAGTTCCCGATATTTCGGCGCTGTTGCAAACGCCATGATCACGGATAAACGATTAACGGTTTGATAAACGGTTTGATTAACGGTGGATTGATAAACGGTTTATCCGTGATCATGGCGTTTGCAACAGGTGTACGTTACCCCAGCAAGAAAGTATCTCCTAGAGTTATATGAGTAGAACGTATAGTTGGTGCCTTATCTGCTGTAAATGTGCCCTCACTTAAAAAATGTGTGCCCCCTGTCGTTTTGGAAAAAAAACGGAAAAACGATTCTTGCTGGGGTAACGTTTTTCTAGCAGGAAAATTCTAAACGAATGATCGGAGAGAGAAAAATTGTGCATGGCCAGAGAGCTTATATGTGTGCCAAAATGTGCCCCCAAAAATAAAATCTGTGCCCCTTCAGATTTTCGAGATATTGCATTTCCTGCTGGAGTAACGTTTTGATGAATCGTATATCTCTAAAACCATTGCATGTGCCCCTGTAGAATAAACATACACGAGTAGCTCTTAATGTGTGCCCCTATGTGCCCCAATTTAGATTTAAGAAAATATTTATAGTTTTCAAGTTATCGCGGTTTTATGAAAACCCGAAAAAAACATCACAGCGCTTAAATGAGACAAGGTATAAGTTCGCTGAAAACTGTATTCGGTCTTTCATGACGCTAATAATAACCATACAAAGTTTCAAAACTGTTCATGCATGCGTTTTTGAATAACCTTGCTAAAAGTCAAAACGATGGTGTCATAACTTTGACGGCAAAATACAAGGAACTGGCTCAATCCCAGATGTGTCGGTGTAAACCAAAATAGTGTGCCCTTAGTCAAAAATATATGGTGAAAATATTGAGCTTGGAATGTTTCGCAATAAGTAAATATAAACAAAAAACCAAAATATGTAAAAACGGCTGGTTATCCGACCAAATTCCAATGACTACTAAAAAGCGACGGTTTCATACATGTCAATGACCTTCTTTATTGGACGTATTATACCTAAGCTGTTGTCCGTACAGTCGCGTTCAAAAGTTTTGGGGGCTAATTAAAAATATATTAAATGCACCTTGTGACTATATTAATGAAACAGCTTGTTGATGTGGAAATTATTATTTTTATTCCCTTAATTTTAATTCTTAAAGTAATTATTGCATCAAATCACAGTTAAAATTTCCTACCTATAAATATTAGAAATTATTTGCACGTTGTGTAGTCATTTAAATCACAGATCAGTTTTTCACCTAAGTCTAACATATAATTAGAAAATTCGCATCACAAAAAATCACAGATCAGTATTAAGTATAATATTGTGTAAAAAAAATATTAAATTTGAAATTACATAAATAATTTTTTTTACGAGTAATTTGCTTATACATAGATTCAGATAAAGTGTGTTAGTATAGTAAACCGCATAAAGATATAACAGAAAACATCGAATGTGCACAAATCATCTGCTGGCTATATATATTAATTTATTTGAATGTTATGATGACCTATATGGTAAAATCCAACGACGTGGGAAATATAATACTATGCCACATGTAATAGTCTACATAGTAGAACAGACAAAATTGTACAGGGTTAAGATGAATGCTCCAACCAGCCCGCGAAATTCAAATGTTCTTACGTTTTTTGCAATTTTCAGGCCAGTGCTAGGTTGTATGTTGATTAAAAAATTAGTTGCGGCTGTAAGACATATGTAGTTACAGAATTATAATCATCAAAATCATCAATACAACGCTCTTAGTTTATAAAGCTGTAGGAATTACTTTTTCTGTTTTTTTTTTGTTACGTCTACCTACGCCTTTATGAACTTGGAGGGTTGTATTGGTGATTTTGATGATTATAATTTTGTAACTACATAATGATGAAAAACTTACCTTAACCTACGGCTTATCAATAAATATATACAAACAAGTACGGGTTTTTTTTATATTCAAAAAAGAGCTACCTCTTTTTATTAGTAGCATCACCCATTTCATGAACAATTTTTTTTTAAACATCGGGACCAATCAATTTTGGATCAAAGACTTTGCAAATTACTAGATGTATTTTAATGAAATTTAGAATGGAGAAGATAGCTTACCTTGGAATAGCACTTAGGCTACTATTTATAATGTACTTAATCATGTGTAAGGTCATAGAAACAGCTAGTAGAATATAATTCAATAACAACTTTATTTTATTTCTTATTACTTTTCTACTTCAGTGTACTCAGGCACAACAACACATGTGTAAAGTAAAGAAGGTCATCGATATGTATGAAACCGTCGCTTTTTAGTAGTCATTGGAATTTGGTCGGATAACCAGCCGTTTTTACATATTTTGGTTTTTTGTTTATATTTACTTAATGCGAAACATTCCAAGCCCGATATTTTCACCATATATTTTTGACTAAGGGCACACTATTTTGGTTTACACCGACACATCTGGGATTGAGCCAGTTCCTTGTATTTTGCCGTCAAAGTTATGACACCATCGTTTTGACTTTTAGCAAGATTATTCAAAAAAGCATGCATGAACAGTTTTGAAACTTTGTATGGTTATTATTAGCGTCATGAAAGACCGAATACAGTTTTCAGCGAACTTATACCTTGTGTCATTTAAGCGCTGCGATGTTTTTTTCGGGTTTTCATAAAACCGCGATAACTTGAAAACTATAAATATTTTCTTAAATCTAAATTGGGGCACATAGGGGCACACATTAAGAGCTACTCGTGTATGTTTATTCTACAGGGGCACATGCAATGGTTTTAGAGATATACGATTCATCAAAACGTTACTCCAGCAGGAAATGCAATATCTCGAAAATCTGAAGGGGCACAGATTTTATTTTTGGGGGCACATTTTGGCACACATATAAGCTCTCTGGCCATGCACAATTTTTCTCTCTCCGATCATTCGTTTAGAATTTTCCTGCTAGAAAAACGTTACCCCAGCAAGAATCGTTTTTCCGTTTTTTTTCCAAAACGACAGGGGGCACACATTTTTTAAGTGGGGGCACATTTACAGCAGATAAGGCACCAACTATACGTTCTACTCATATAACTCTAGGACATACTTTCTTGCTGGGGTAACGTACACTTGCAACAGCGCCGAAATATCGGGAACTCGAAACAAATAATACACATGGTAAATATCCCGTAGTAAATGTTATTAATAACACTATATTAACTAACCCTACAGACTTTCAGGCTTCTGATCGCAAAATATATAAGTACCAAATGACAGGCGGAACCGCGGCGAATTAACATCCTCTCCACGAGTAATATCCAAGGCACAAATTTCAGTAATTTAGTATGTTATGGATGATCTTGAACCAATCCACGGACTGACCTGATAAAGCGTTGCCTAACCCTGAAGATCGACGTTTATGGCTGTTCTTTGTTAGCCACGAGCTCCCCCCACAAAACTATAATTTATTCAGATCAATATTTAAAAAAAAAATTGGAACTGCCCTCTAGAAACAGCTAGTTGAACCTTATACGAGACGAATCCGCCTATGAAGATAGCTCCTATATGAACAAACACTAAGCAGTTCTTATCGTAAAGTACAGATGGCGCATTGAAGCAAAAGTCGGCACCACAGCCTCGGAACCACAGGAGCCGGTTTTTTACTGGCTGTTGAAAGTAGGTAGATGACATTTAATAACTAACAGAGAAGGGCGAAAGTAGACCCTATATCTCACTATTAAGACTTACTACTTAGTACATGTAGCACTGAATGCCTATACAAAATACAGAAATAGTTTACACACAACATGTTCAACAAGATAAACACAAAAAAAGAAGAAAAAACAGGCCTTGTTTGCTTAGTGAGTCGATTATTTATAATCAGCTGTCTCCGGGCACCCTTATAATAACTGTACATACTATTACTTTATCTGTGAGTTTCCTCCCCTCCCTCCCAAGCGTCTCCGGCGCCCCTCCCGCGTCAACCGCGGCGTCGCCATTTTGAATTCAAAGCTGACACTACGGCAATCCGGTAGAGGCCGCGTCATTCCATTCTATTTATTTTGTTGTTGGTTGTTGCGTTTCACCCGTGACTAGTGCTGCCAATCGCGGGGAAAATCCCTGATTTGCGGGGAATTGAGAGTTGGCGCGGGGCATGTCAAAAATCATGTCACATGAGATGTCTCCTGCTGATATTAACTTTTTCAAACGCGTCTGTGGGGGTGGTTTTCAGCAACCTCAATAACATAAAAACACAACACCGTAGGAGTCTCAACAATGACACCGTTGCTGCTTTAATGGATAGCAAACAAAGTTAGATAAAGCGGGGCATTTTTGAAAATCCAACTTTGAAATATGATAACTGCAAAAATATCGCAAAAATAATATTAATAAAATAAAATAAGGGCCAATAAAGATTTCAATAAAAACTTTTTTTTGTACCTGAACCTAAATGTAAATAAGCACGTGACTATTTAACTTTGTTTTGAATAGTACGGATGTAGTTCGTAGGTGTAAGAGTTAATTTTGTTATAAGGTATAGAATTTTACAAAAGTTTAAGTAGTAGCTATATTTAACAAATTTTGTTTAGAACAGTGTTTTTAATCCAAAAATATCATTTCTTAGTTTAAAAATTTCTATGAATTTGTGCGGAATTCATCTAAAAGAAGCGGGGAATTTCGGGGAATTGACAACACTGATGCGGGGAATCGAGATTTTTTTACTGGCAGCACTGCCCGTGGTCGACCGGTACGGCACTCGTCTAGCAGTGAAGCAGTCGGCTTTAGTACTTGTGTGCCGTTTCACATTGGTTCGTTCATTAGTGCTGTGATTACTAAAACATTTCCAATATGTCTGGCTGTAAGTATTATTTAATATTTTCTCTTTATTTTAAAGATTTGTTTGTAGTTTCCGTTCATTCAGGTTATGTATAAAAGCTAACGCTATAGACTCCAAACAAACACGTTGTCATGTGATGCCGCATACCGTTGCTAATCCAAAAAGGCCGATTGCCGGTTACACAATTTTTCATCAGTTTTTGTTTACTTACCTGTATTAAAGTCGTTACTAATTATTAGCTGTTTAAAGCAGTTATCTTCATTCTGTTAAAGGTCGTTTCGATTGTTCGTCATTACGATACCGTACCAAAGTATCTACTTAGTTAACGGATTTTTAATTGTCATGTTCATAATTGAAATCATTAGCAAATGAATGTTTAACGGTATACTGTCCTGATACGATCCCAACGCAATTGTATTTTGTAAAGACACTTGGGTGGATCCAACAACGTTGACCTTGAAATCACATATTTTTCGCAAAACATACAGTAGGTATGGTAATCCTAATAAGAATTATATTAATTCTTGTATCATCTCTATGCGTAGAATTTTATTTTGTTTACCGTTATATATTTTAGCGTTTATTTTGGGGTTTGAAAGTGTGAGATAAAAAATATAGTCAGTTTCATCCATTAACGTGCTCTGAATACGCCCACAAATAAAATACATCCCTACCTACTTTGCCGACTATAATAAATTTACATAATACGTAGGTACTTCGCTTACTTTTGTATAATTCCTCGTCCAATTTCTCTTATTTAGCTTTCCAAAACACTTGTTATGTAACCGTATTGTTAAGATATTACCGCACTTGTGCCTTTTTTATAAGACTAAACGGCACATACCTACACGAATGCTGAAGTATTGTTGCACTGTACACTGTTGGTAAAACTTGGATAACGCTGGCAAAAAACATGGAGATTGGCGGAAAGAGAGGCCTATACCCAGCAGTAGGTGAATCCGGGCTTTGAATGATGATGATGTTGGAATTTCAACTTTCGGCGTTGAACCGAGCGTTGCAATTTCAACTTTGGTGACGCCTAAAGCTAGTCAAAACGAGCATTAGCGTTTGGTCTGTTGTTGATCTTGCTATAAAATATTATGACGCTTCAATTTAACTCTTTATCTTTATAACTTATTTTTATTGGGGAAAGTCTTGTTTACTTTGAATTTTAATGCGCATATCACCATAAAATTACCTAAATGAAAAATCCAAAAAACTCAATACACAAAATACTCGAAACTTTTCTGTCACCAATAAAATATTATAAAAACACTAGCTGCTGCCCGCAACTTCGTTCGCGAGGAAATTTATCTACCAAATGTACACAAAAAAAAAAACGAAAATCGGTTAAGCCGTTTCGGAGGAGTTCGATAACAAACACTGTGACACGAGATTTTTATACATTATATAATAATAATCTATAAATGATATACTACTGTATGTAAGCTTTTAATCTAAAGTTGTGGGCTCATCCACACTGGAGTGCATGCGCAATTTTATTTTATACATATTGCTTTCGCGATTTAGTTTCCAAGCATGTGAATAAACATGTGTTATTGGAAAAAAAAATGGACAATATTTCATTGAGATGTGGCCTGTGTAGTTGTTGTTGCCCAGCAGAAGAAAGACTATAAGCTGTAGCTCTCTGCTCCTCCTTTCTCTATACTGTCCAGATTGAACACAAACATAAAGTCATGCCTTTTTTTCACATGGGAGCAAGCAGAGACTCCAGAACACCACCTGATACGTCCCTTAGGTGCTCCTACACACGGTAACACATCAGTTATGCATTTTCAGCATAACAAGGCCTCGGTCTGTGGAGATTTCCCGTACAATGAGAGATCGGCTTTACAGGTTTTGTATAGCTTGAATGGTCGATTATAACGCACGACGAAGATCAAGCTTTGTATGTAAGTCACGAGCTGACGACGTTTTTCTATTTTGTCGGCATTATTTTTATTCCAAACAACTTACAAAATATGAAAATAAGTAGGTAGAAAACTAGTTTCCTAATGGCTCGCACAAAATCTAATTCTATAACTATTCCATTTTTGAACCATATGATAATCGCGTTAACTGATTGAAAGAAGGAAATACAGAAACAGGGAAGTATTTTTAGGAAAAATAAAACGTTTACTAAAGAACTAGGTATATTCCATACGCATACCATTACACGTACACCCGTATCGACGCACCCGAATACTTTCGGTATCATTTTAAATTTGGAACTATGAGATCATCAGTGTTTATAAAATTCAACTAGGCGCGTTTGCCCAAGATTCTAGCTGAGAAAATGAATAAAAGCTTCGCAAAACGATAACTGTTAGCGTATATGGACTTTTGGAATCTATGTATATATCAGTCACCATATCCGTAATCGAAATAGTTCCTTCATGCATATAGGCCTCCCTTTTCTTGTGCCAATCTCCACGTTCCTGCGCCAATCTCCACGTTCCTGCGCCAGCCTCATCCAGGTTTTATCCCGATGTCAACTATGTCGTCTGCCCATCTCGCCTCCGGACGACCCACATTTCTTTTTGCCCGTTCTTGGACGCCATTCGGTGATAGCTTTAGTCCACCTGTCATTTCTGCGCATTGCTTGGTGTCCTGCCCAAGTCCAGTCGATATCAATCCAATATCGTAAACCTTTGTACGTCTTCGGATTTCGATAGTTCTTTTAGTGAGTTGAATTCTACCCAAACGATTAACAACAAATATGTTTAATCAGATATTTCAGATATTATAGTTTTTTTTTTTCACAACTATAACTTTTGAGCGTAATAAGACACGTCAAAGGCGTTATTCAACGTCAAAATTACCACAACTTACGAATATTAATGGCAACAGAATTCGTAAGAAAATATCTGTCAAGTGGGCAATTTGTCATGAATGTAAGTGGGTACTCCAAAGAGAAACAGGGACAAAGTAAGAAGAAAAAATGCAAGAAGATCTTAACAATTTGTCCTCATTCATCATTTTCTCATTTCAGATCCGTACGGCAACCCTCAGCAGTACCCGCCACCTCAGGGTCAACAAATATACCCTCAGATATACAACCCTGTAAATGCGGGTGCCCCACCGCCGGGCCAACCCGGTTTCCCGCCACAGTACCAACCACAGTATCAACCACAACCTAGCTTCGGGTACCCGTACCAACCGGGCCAGCCGGGCGCGCCTGGACAACAACCACCATCAGCGATGTCCTATCCTGCGGCACCGTCGGCGCCAGGATTTGGATATGCTCCCGCTCCTGGGTACCCGAATGTGTCCCCGACTCCAGCTTATGGATGTAAATATATACAGCATATAATATTATCACAAGTTCTCTAAATGTGTAAGAAACTTTTTTTTTATACGCATTCTCTTTTATCGCGAGCTGATAGGCCACAGGCGCGCTTGCACGTATTTCATACGGCTGTTGTGTTATTGTGATAAAGGGAATGAGTATAAATAAATGTTTCTTTGGGAAAGTAGTTTGTTATCATGAGTATAATCACGTGGTTAAGTTATACCTACCAGTCATCCTATATAATCGACTAAATGTATCGTGCTTCGCGTGGTGAATTTTCTCGGTTACTATGTCTTAGCTAGAATTCTAAAAATTTCAATGACGCACACCCACATAACTCCAAAAAAAATTCTTCAGATATTTTGGCAGCGCACACTAGTCATTCTAATTTCTCGTAATCATTGCTTTGAAACGTAAAAACAATCATAGCAGTACGATTGAGAAAGTAACTAGATGTAGTACAAAATGCTGTTCCATTTTAAGTGGGTGACAGTTTTATAACTAAAAATACTGGGTTTTTTTTTGACAATTGCGAAAAATTTCTACGTTGAAGTCTACATCAATATCCTTTACATCGTATATTATTATAATCGTAGTTTATGAAAAATAAGTAAACAAGCAAGCGTGGTAGGCCCACTAATACGAAAATTGCAGATTCCCGACTTGTATGTCTGAGAAATTTAATTATTTTTTCATTTAATTCCAGCTGCAGTGGAATGGGTCGCAACAACACCGAATGATGCTCACATGCTTAGCGACCGAGCAGTCGTCGGTGGCTACGAAGGATACGACGGCAGCCCCATCTGGGTCATTCGAGCCAGATTCGAAGGAGACCTTATTCCCGGCAAACTGGCCTTGAAACACAAGGCAGCTTACGTACCCTGGGGAGGCGATGAAAATGCTGTGAGGAGTATCGAGGTACGTTACGAGTACACTGAATTTAACTCGGTCATGTCAAACTAACCGCCAGTTGTTGTGGTAGTTGTGACCATTTTGCATTATCAGATTAATCAGCTTGTAATGCTCCCACTGCTGGGACATAGGCCTCCTCTCTGTGGGAAGAGTGGTCTGCAATCCCCTAAACTGACCTGCCCACACTCGGCACGCCTAGTGGATTACCGAAAAAGATGTCTTAGAATTTATTATTCTGGGTTTTTTTTCGTTTCCTTCTCAGTATTCTGGTGATCTCCATCTGGCCAGCCTTTTTCCAACCTTATTGGGGTCGGATTCCAAATTCGGTTAGTCTGGAATCCGACCCAAATAAGGTTGGTTGTTTATGCAGCTATTTCATGTGGAGCGACTGCCTAACTGAACTCCACAACCCAGTTAGTAGTGGGTAATACGAAACCCTTTGGTGATACTCATTGTCAGACTTTTGGGCCACTGACTACCTGTAACGACTATCGAAGATCTACAACTGACAGCCGGAACCAAGGGCTTAACGTGCTTTCTGAGGCACTAATTAAGGTCCACGGATCAACCTCGGCAAGCACGGCTTTTCCTGAAGATTTATTCGAGCAGGAATTTCTATATAAAGTCTCGTGTTGTCTCTCACTTGTTTTGTAACTGCGACTGTCACGAACGTAGATGTTATTAAGGAAATTGTAGGTTATAACGGAAGGCAAGTGTTAATAATGAAACACTAACAGCGGTTTAAATCCTGTTATATATTTACAGCGCTATGTATTTAGTGGGTTGTGTCATGTAATCAGTGAAGGTTTTTTTTTCAAGATTTTGTGGATTATTCTGTTTACATAAATCTGCATTCACAGAGCGTTATCTTCAAACGAGTCAGATAGTAGACGTATTTTATGATTTCGTTCCGTTTATATGATGTTTATTTGAAAATCAGTGTCACACAGCATCTGTGTGGTATTGTTGTGTGAGACACACGTAATCCTGTTTTGTACACGTTCCTTGCATACGGTAGGATTCTGCCAAATAAACTTATTTTATTTCTTCTCTTTCTTAGTTAAATATGTTTGATTGTCCACTCTGTTCTTGCTATTTGTACCTACCATAAATAATTCATTGGCTATTCATTTAAAACGTATATTACCACAATAATAATAGATCTATGAGCTTACGATAACGTTGTATTGTTTGTCAACGTTTTTTTAAAGGTTTCATCGTATAACTCCTGACTGAGAAACCGGAACATTTGTTTGCCAGCCGCGCATTTCTACGTAGGTACGACGAGCAATCAAGCTTTGCAAAACCACCAAAAGCGGATCTCTCAATGTGAGAGAATCTATACAAAGCGAGGCCATGTTATACTGGTTTATAGCTTGTCCCCGTGTGTAGGTACGTAGCTTGACCGTGGGGCGCACTGGACAATGACAATGGACAACTGTAAAGTGGCGCCTTTATTACATACTTTATAACAATAAGGTTGGCGTGCGGTCGATTAATACTTCGCCAATATTCTGTTTAAACACTAGAACCACTGAACGTAACGCACTACCTATACTTAACGTGTTTAAGTATGACGAGTAGTCAGTTTATACTAATATCTTAACCAACCATATCTCTTATTGTACGGGTCTAACAAGATGTGTGTTCAGTTAGATTACAAAACATCTGTATAGAATTTATTTAAATAGAAACGTGCTTAAATGGTGAGAGTCAAAATGGCGGGTGTACCATAGCGAATTAAATTATACCAATTACCAAACAAATGTACCTAAAAAATACTATTTTGTACCTAGCTCTAAAAAATCTGTACCTCCATCAGCACGAAATTATTTCGAAATTAAGGTACACCCGCCATATTGACATCAAGATGGCGGGTGTTCTATAATATTTTATTATTTAACATTACTCATGAAATGTAATTACACCAAAAAATTGTACCTAAAAAGTACCGCGAGTAAATAGGAACACACACTTGTTCAGTTGGATAGTTCTTGAGAAAAAAAAAACCGTGTCTCGGGTCCTTATGTTTATTCTTATTATGAATAATTGATTTAGATTCGCCGATCGCCATAGAATAAAACCGATCTATTAAACGCGAGCTTAGAGTTGAGGTTCTCAGAATTAAACTTAGACAAAACTAAATTTTCACACGGATATTTTTAAACAATGTTTACTTAAGTCTCACTTTGTGGCATTCAGGGAAAATTGTTTAGCAGATTGTCATACCTCGTGAATTTGTCAACTTTGGCCATTTCCGGCGATTTTTAAAGAATTAAAAAAAACTGGCCAAGTGCGAGTCGGACTCGCGCACGAAGGGTTCCCTACCATTATTTATAAAAACGAAAAAAAAAAAAATTTGTATGGGAGCCCCCTTAAATATTTATTTTATTCTGTTTTTAGTATTTGTTGTTATAGCGGCAACAGAAATACATAATCTGTAGAAATTTCAACTGGCTAACTATCACGGTTCATGAGATACAGCCTGGTGACAGACAGACGGACGGACGGACAGCGAAGTCTTTTAATAAGGTCCCGTTTGACCCTTTGGGTACACCTGTACCTAACGGCTCGGTGATTATAGGCGTGATGTTTTATTGAAGAAAAAAAGGTTTTAGTAAATTTGAATTCACGGAAGTTGATAGTCAATTTACTAATCAATAGTTTTCCTGGATGTAACACCCAAACAGGCTCTGTTAATTCTGATTCATCAAAAAATAGTGAGCTACCTACATTATTATATTTAACTAGCTGTGCCCACGACTTCGTCCGCGTGGAATTAGAGTTTTTCTAAAATAGAAGTAGCCTAAGTTACTTCTTATTACATCAGCTATCTGCCAGTGAAAGTCCCGTCAAAATCGGTCAGACCGTTCCAGAGATTAGCCGGAACAAACAGACAGACAGACAAAAATTTAAAAAAATGTTATTTTGGTATATGTACGGTATATACATACATTTATATGCATGTAGTGAAAAGGCGGTTAGCGGTTATTTTAATATTAGAAACTAACACTTCAATTTTATTTATTTCTATAGATATCCGCGTGGTAACTTTAAAAGCCATAGTGACGCGGTCCGGACCTTTTTCCTGCAATCACATAAATACATTCCATTCCAACCTAACCTACTAAGTACCTACTAACACAAAAAATATGTAGGAAAGCGTCATTGTTTATTCGTTATTGGAAATTCCTATATATTAATTAGTATTAATCAGTATAATGTTTATTTGTGACTATATCGTGGTACAATAATACTGATTTAAATATCCTGCCGTATGTGAGATTGACTCACTAATAAGTATTGTGAAATAATTTCAACAATAGTTGCAATATGCGTGACGAATAATCTGATTCATTCTTTTTACTATTTACAAAAGGTAGACATTTAGAATGACGTGGGTACCTACTCATTATTTTTAATTACTTTATTGTTTAACCAATGTATGAGTATCAGGTGCAAAAAACCAAGTGCGAGTCGGACTCGCGCACGAAGGGTTTCGTACCATTATTTATAAAAAACGAGCACTTTTTTGTATGGGAGCCCCCTTAAATATTTATTTTATTCTGTTTTTATTATTTGTTGTTATAGCCTCAACAGAAATACATAATCTGTAGAAATTTCAACTGGCTAACTATCACGGTTCATGAGATACAGCCTGGTGACAGACAGACAGACGGGCGAACCGACGGACAGCGAATTGTCAGTAATAGGGTCCCGTTTGACCCTTTGGGTACGGAACACTAAAAAGAACCAACGGCTTAACGTGCTTCCCAAGGCACGGAAGAAACTTGACGTAACGCAATAAAGGCAGACTTTATTGATGACAATATTAGGTACTTCTTTTACGGTGGGTAACTAGACAAAACTTTAGTAATTTAGTGACATGCTAGTTTTGTATTTTGATTAATCTTATGTGTGTAGGCCGGAAACTTTTGGACTTTACCATGTATCTTAGGGGACACTAGTCATCGACGCACGAAATATTGTAATGCACAAGTTTGTGCACAATGACAGGTCCTGTGCAGTCTGTATTACCTCTCCAAATCATTTTAAAAGAGTAACCGTGGAGTTTCTTGCCGGTTCTTCTCCATAGAAAACGACCAACCCGAACCGAGCACCTTTTTGTCGACGTTTTACAAGTGCCCATGTAGGCCTATGTGAAATAAAAATATTTTGATTTCTCTAACAGTCCGTAGGCAGTTGGGACATAATAAAACAAAAAAGTCATCATCATCTGCCTAGCCTTTTCACAACTACGAGTATGTTGGGGACGGCTTCCAGTCTAACCGTATGCAGCTGAGTTCCAGTATTTTATATGAAGCTACTGCCTATCTGACCTCCACAACCCAGTTAGTACTGGGTAACATCCCCTCCCCCCTTGTTGCCAGACTTGAAATACATGAAAAATAGTGCGTGGAGTCCCTCCCCGCGGAAGAATGAAACTTCGTAATACTACACGCATGCGTTCGAGTGCCACGCATTCACTCTCGTTATTTTATTGAGCTTCTAAATAATATTTTGTTGTTTTCTTGTTGTATTATTTATTATTACATAAGTTTTTTGAGGTTATTCTACTCCTGGAAATTGAGCGAAGGCTGGTCACACCAAAGAGTCGAATTCATGACTGTTTGCACGCCATCTTTCGTAAATCTTCTAATACTTCCATCTCTTGGTGAGTTTTAGAAATGGTAGCCTTAAACGTTAAACTTGTTGGAAGTCGCATAAGAAGTATCACTTCAAAAATTAAACATTAAAGTAACATACAGAATTTTCTTTGTGATTTCAGGTACTATGCGCTCGTCCCGAAAGGATCCGATGGGTGGAATGCCGCGACGCTAACCTTCCTCCGAACGCAGTGCCTGGTGGCAACACATCTAACGGAGAACCCCTGTTTATCGGCAGGGCTAAGGAACAAGGGTCCTTGACCCCTGGCAAGGTAAGCAGCAGTTCCGTCAATAAACTTAAACTAGTGCAAACTTCCTTCGCGGAATATACTTTATCATCATATTATCAGCCCGGAATCACCCAGGGCTGGGTATAGGTCTCCCCTTTTTTCGGGATACACCAATCGACCGAATACTCGTTTTGGCAGTGTAAATATTTTGGTGTTGCCAGTTGACCACAATGATCAAGTATTGCGCAATTTTGGTTGCCACTAGGGAGAAGCACACAACTGAAACTGAACGTGATCAAGACATTTTTTTAACTGTGTTCAAAAGCTGTGTTATCCATTGCCGTGGAAAATTAACAGTTTATGTTGAGATAAAAGCTGATCGAGTCTATTTCCTTAGTAATAATAAATTCTCATAATGCCTAGGACCAGTGTTTTATGAAGGCTGACTTTCAACTTGATTCCTTTCCATTTTTTTTTTAAAACCGGCCTAATGCTAGTCGGACTCGCGCACGCAGCGTTCAGTTCCATTATTTATAAAAAAGAGCAAAAAAAAACACTTTATTTATGGGAGCCCACCATAAATATTTATTTTATTCTGTTTTTAGTATTTGTTGTTATAGCGGTAACAGAAATACATAATCTGTAGAAATTTCAACTGGCTAACTATCACGGTTCATGAGCAGAGCAGCAGTTTACAGCCTGGTGACAGACGGACAGCGAAGTCTCAGTAATAGGGTCCCGTTTGACCCTTTGGGTACGGAACCCTAAAAAAGACAAAGAAAAAATGTACGTTTAAAAATATTAAAAGAAATATAAGCCCACCGGTATCGGAAACAGGGTCCAACTTACAGTCCAGAAGTAACGCTTCCCGAATCAAGCTCTTGATCAAGTTGCCTAATGAGAACCCGCTCAGGTATTGGTCGGGGTTCCTGGCAATTAAGCCATTGGCTGAAACGACTCTCGGCACAATTATCGCCGAGTTCACACCCCACAATATGTCGACAACCTCGCTGGTCCAAGTCAAGATGCTTGATTTGATTTTCTTTTATTTAATCTAGGTAGTTTTTTTTACTTAATTTGGTAATTCCATTTTCAGGTTCATCCTAGCCATCAAGTGCTGTACATCTCGTTCGGAGGAAAAGAAATCCCTCATAAAGTGTACGAAATTCTGTGCACAGTATAAATGTTTTGATCAGTCTTCAATTTCTAAGATTTTTATATTATAATAATTGTCATAAATGTTTGTACTAGATTTTAAAGAATGTGCATACAAGGACTAAGACTGGTTTGTCGAAAGACAGTAAAAAGTCTAATGTTTCCCTAGGAGCATAATGGATGAATTTTATATTGCTTACGAATGTTAAAAGATCTTTTTATTATGAATCTGTAGCAGGAGTCTCAAATATTCTTGGTTTGTTATATTTTTATACGTTTATATATTTTAATGTTTTGGAAATATATTATTGGAACTTTTACGTCATATTTGTAATGAAGATAGTACTTATGTCTACTCTTAAGTGTCAAAGTATGGAATAAATTCATGTTTCTAGTAAGTTTTGTAGTGTTCTTTTAGAAGCCTTGAGGTGCCTGTCCACTACATCGTACTATACCATGACCTTGCTGTGATCGTATCTGGTACGGAAAGAAACACGACACGGACTACTATGCCATTGACATTGTATCAGCATTCAGCACGTGGCGTAGTAGCACCGGTAAATTTTTCAGTTGTTAAAGCTCCGTGCATAACACGCTACGTTGTTGGTTGGTAACGGAACGGTCTGGCGGGCGTAGTCTCATGCTTTTCAATACAGAGAATATTTTTTGGCCTGATACGTTTCGTTTCTTTTACGTTTTTATGGTGGTACGGTATAGTGGGTAAACTACTTATTTTTTTTCGATTAAACGTGTTTCTAACCCGTTGCAACATTAAAATAAAACCAGGATATTAAAAATATTTCTTTATTTTCATCAAATAAGTACTCACACATATTTATTAGGATAACATACAACTACGTACATTAACTTAAACTTAATACACTAATTATCACTTCATTGGGTGTGCAAAACTTGGTCTTGCGTTTTGGTAGAAAACTGAAAGCCGGACTCCAACGCTCCTCATAGGAATTTAAAGAGCCGCGCCCCATGTCAATAATATTTTTGGAAAGATATTATAGGAAGAAAGATATAACGAGAGATCATAAAAGATTAATGTAATGAAAGAAAAAGGAGCAAATGATAGCATGACGGTTGACAGAGGAGAAGTGAAGAAAAAAACGCGTTGCGCGACCCCAAGTAACATAGGACAAGGGCAGAAAGATGCTGATAGAAGATAAACGTAAAAAATAAATTGGTAGTAAGTTGCTTAAAACCAAAACCTTGTCGTTGGTCTGTGAGGGATATCTGCAAAAAGCCACGTAAGGCAGATTTGAATCCGATCCTAAAAGGATTAAGTAACGTAATCCCAAATCATCTTTGTAATGTTACTTTTTTTTTGTTATTAGCGGAGATAGGAATAGGTAAAGTTTATTTGCCTTAACTTCAAGGCAGTAACATGTGGATAGTAATACTTCTCCGTAAATTCCCGGAATTCATTTTATATTCTGAATTAAAGCTTTGAAATTAGAGGACGATCTATTCCAATCACTGGTTATAAGATAGATATACCGTCAAACTTACGATACGATTGTTCATTGCGTTGTGGTTTTGTGAAATGAAAAGCTTATAAGCAAAATGTGTGAATTTGCATAAAGCATATTCATTTATGTCGTGATGTTTAAGTTTTATCTTTCTTTAATTTTCAACAGTTATTGTAAAAGTCACCTCGTGGAACTACGAGGCAGAATAAGCCCATAGAAATTTAAACAGCATCAGGCTATAATAAACCCACTTATGGGACCTGTCCTGGCTGTCCTATCTGTGAAAGAGGGTGGGTTCAGTGGAGCTTCTACTAATGTAATAGTATAAGGAAAATGTTAAGGCAAACCACCTCCACTCTTGGACTTCTTATGTGCATTGATGAGCAAAACAAATTTGGAAATTGACTGCCAAACGAATTTTGGTATTATTTCTTTCCTTATTTTTTTCTTTCACAGCCTACTTCTTCTTTCAGTACGCTTCCCTCACAATGATTTTTATTAAGATTTTTTATTTCATAATTAATTTATCTCTGTATATAAAAGTATCTATTCCCATTAAATTATTTACAGTCTAGGCATGTGTCGTTAAACTAGTGTTGTACCTTACTATTGTTTACAATACTTTCTATGAATCCTATTTCTATTTGTGATTGTGTGACAATATCATTTATATCATCTGTTGTATTTGTTTTCTTCTCAGTTTCGTCAGTCTCGTAAGCTTTGTTATCCATGCCGATCTTCTCTGTATTGGCTTTTATTTCAGCTTCTTTGTCTAAGTTTGCTTGAATGTGTTTTTTATTTGCCAGATACAGCCATCTGAAAACACAAAAATGCAATGTCAACATTTTGTGGACAGGTTTACAAAGTTCAACGTTCAACGCATACAATAGAATTGAACTTGTGTTTGCTGGTGGGGATACCATAGTTCTTAGGGGTCAGTCCAGAGGCCTTATTTTGATGTTTTAGAACCATGATTGCTCCTGTATGAGAGAGATAAAGCTATACTTGCAGGACGATAGCACGATCCTCTTACTTCTTACGTTAAACGATGTCCATATAATGATCGCCCCAGGAGGGTGGGTAACCATGACATCTGCAAACAGTATTGTTTTGAGGATACTCCATTGTGGGAACGAAACTGAGCTATATAGGACGTCTAGCGCCATCTAATTCCCACTCTGGAATAAGATTTAAACAACACTGTTTAAATACTTCATGGTAGGACACCGGGAGGCAAAAATGCGTCTTTAATAATACAACAATTAAAATTAATTCTTACAAGAATATAACAACGGCGGGCATTGTCAAACCTCCTCCGAGCAGGAAGAACGCTCCAGGGAAGGTCTTGAGAGTCTTAGTATATAGTGTAGTATACATGGGCGCGTAGATCAGTGGCATCATAGCTTCAGCCACGCCGAAGAACGAATTCACTTTACCTGGAATTTAAAAAATACATCATCAAAGTTGGTTATTGTAACACAGTCATTTTGGGGAAGTAACTGTTCTAAAGCTAGGAATTCAAGCAATTTCGTCCTAGTGAAAAGAAACAACAACAACAACACTGAAACTTAGTTAAAGCTTCGATATTTAAGACGTTGTTCTGCTTAGTGCATAGAAGCTACAATTGCATGAAATAATTCTAACTTTTGCAGTTCCAACTTTAAGCAATGCTACATAATATAAATCATATCTTAAATAAGTACATTTAGTCAAGTAAACACTTTGACTTGTTAATAGATACGGGTGTAAATATTCCGCAGTAGAAGCAAGATTTGACATTGAATTTTTCCCAGAGAGACTCCTTCAAAGCAAGGTATTTTTATGTTATAAAGAAAACATTTATTGGTAGATTTACAATCAGACAAACGGCTACTGAGTAAGATGGCTTTATATAGATAGCACTAAACACAAAATTAATTCTTACCCAATTCATGTCTGTCTACCAATTTGGAGACCATTGACCTCATCGCTATGAACGATGTTCCGTTGAAGATTTCTATCAATGGAGCTGCAAAACGAAATAAGATTAAAATATCTGTCTGTCAGTTCAGGTACCTATAGCTATAAAGATGGAGGGACATACACAAGGTGAAAATGAAATAACTGGAAGCCTGAGTAGCTGTCATGGAACTCATCATCATGAAAAGATGTCCCCAAATATGTTGGAAATAATAATCAGAATCAGCTGGTCCATTATACAATATGTTTTAAAAAAACCTGTCCAATCCGAAAGAGGCATATATGTATATCAATAAACACTACCAAATAAAATAAGAAACATAAAATATTCATGAAAGTGAAGCTTGTTAGATTTTAGGGAAATTGTGGTAATTGCATTATTACCACCATTTCCCTAAAATCTATAAAAAAAATAAAACTAGGGAACACCAGCTTCGGCTTTCGTATGTGCGATCGTCAGTTGTTTATTTATGACGTCACTACCTGATAAAGCGACGTAGTGTTGTCCTGTGTTGCCATGTCAGTTTCCTCATTTTACTTTATTTTATTTTACTCGGACAATTTTTTTACTTTTTATCTAAAAACGAATACATAACGAATCTAATATCGATACCTAATAACACTCACGGATCGGACAGGGTTTTTCTAACTTATTGTATGCGTGAAAATAAATGTAACAGTATTATTTGGTTCTCGTAGTAAAAATAGTTCATAATGGCGAGTACAATAACGACCTTTTTCAGGTTTTTCAAAAGTAGTAGTAGTTCAATTACACCTTGCATGTAGTGAAGAAAAGAAAACTCGAATCCACTCAGAAAGGCTGAAATCTGGTGTACTCATATTTTTTAGGCTCAATTAAAGTCATCCTGCGATCATTGCCCTTGCAACAGCGTCGATATATCGGGAGCTCACAGTAATTGAAAATCAAGGAAGATATCCCGCACCTAAGTGACAGTGCAAATTTATTTATAGACCGTGAAAGCTTAAAACAGTTTTAAATAAAAAGAATACATACCTATGTATATGTGCCACGTCTTCGTGGCAAATGCATACATAACACCAGCTAATATCTTACTGGTACACGATATGACACCAATTATCGCATCGTCAAACTTCAGTAGATGGCTGAATACACCCACCGAAAATAAAGTACCTGAAAACCACAACATTAGATTTAGTCATATTTACGTGTAGTGCATTTCTCAGTAAAAGAGAGGTAGGCTAAGTCCGACATTAAAGATACGGGTCCGTTTGAAAGTACCCTACATCGTATTCTTTTCGGACTCACAAGTTTTGGAAAACACATCGGGATTACGCTATTCAATCGTGTTATCATTAATTTTTAGTTCGGGCCCATAACTAATCTTACGTCCGTAAGTGATACGGAGTAGAGAACGCCCGTAATTACGTCCTATTTCGTGTTTAGAGAGTTGATCTACAGCCACGGAGTCTGGATTCATGCCCAGTTGATAAACTAATATACTAATACACTTAAATATTACCTACTAGCAATAGAGTAATGCCTTCTCGGTCTAAGAATAAAAGGTACCTGTATAAACTGGCTTTGGCTTTGGCCAATCAATTTAAATAAACTGGAAAATTCCTTGATACAACTAAACACTTGCACAGTAGTTTTCACATCCAATACAATGTCTGTTTGTGTTCACGATGCATGATTAAAGGATGATAATAATAACCATAATCAAGAGATATTTACCTACTAATGAAGTACACATGGCGTAAGTAGAGAACATGCTGAAATCGACCTCGTTCCAGTTGAACCGGTATCTCGTAAAGAGGTACAGTACTGACATTTCACCTGAAATTAGAAAAAAATATGGTTGTGAAACAAAAACACCACTCCAGAAATTGTTTTGAACCCTTATATGGCTATATTGGTTGAGGTATTCATCATCCGAAAGCATCTTCGTAATTTATTAGGCAACTCTCACACGAAACCGCTCTTCCGCGCGGTCTAGCGGTGAAGCGGATCTCACGTAGCATTGGCTTGTATGAATTCCGTTGATGCCTAACATACACAGCTAAACTGCGCACACGTGCGGCGCTTACCACCTTTCCGCACATCGAATATTATTAATATACAGGTAGGTACAGCTAAAATATTTATGTTTCTACTACATTGTATTTATTATTTTTTTGTGTATATTTTTTTTAAGGTTCTGACTTTCCTACAAAGAATAAAAGAATGGACTACTCAGCAAATTGCTCACAAAATTTCTTATCGGAAGTAAGCAGTTAGCTTCCTGCAGGTATCTATGCTGAATAGATGGTTCTAGTGTACATAGGATAAACACACGTAGTAGGTAGGTACAACAATGTAGTTGGAACTAGTGAGTCCATACTGGTGGGGCTCAACATCACCAAACAGCTTTCCACAATCTGCCTGAAGCGTGCTTTCTCGGACATATTAATGCGTTCGCCTAGGCATCGTCTGGAAAGTCTTAAGATACTAGGCTGGACAGAAAGTAAATGTGCGCAAGGCAGAGCACCGGGCAGACGTGATCAAGAAGGCTGCTGGAGGCAGCCTGTACCGAGAAGTTCACAATGCAGGAGACTGCATGGCTAGAAGACGTGTCGTGGCGTGAAGAAACGACGAGCAAAAGAACTAGGTACAAAGGTCTTACATAGTATACCTACGCTGGTCTCAGAATGGATTAAACGTTTATCATCGTTTATGCACGCACATTCAAAAGGATAAAAATAGCACTACTTGCGTAGTACTATCGTCATTCAAAGGTGTTTTATTTTATTTTTCGCCTATCTGGTCACATGCCATACGGTAAGAGGAAAAATCCTATAATTAGGATATGTGACAAGGTGGACCGGTAAACTATTGAAGGTCGTGGGTATCTTGCATTCGAGATACACAGGATTGGACAATGGACAGTCTACAATTCATATTCATCATCATCATCATCTGCCTAGCCTTTTCCCAACTATGTTGGGGTCGGCTTCCAGTCTAACCGTATGCAGCTGAGTACCAGTATTTATACGGAGCCACTGCCTATCTGACCTCCACAACCCAGTTAGTAGGTACTGGGTAATACGATACCCTTGGTAAGACTGGGTATCAGACTTTCGGGAACTGACTACCTGTAATGACTGCCAAAGATCGCCGAAACAGGAGCCGGGGAGAAGGAAACTCGGTATGTAATGGGCGGTCACCCATCCATGGACCAACCTAGGCAAGCGCGGCTTTACCTAAGCGTCTACCTAAGCGGCTTTTATTATTTTGCCACGAGCTCATCGTCTGCGATTCATAATAATATAAGTGAAATATATACACAATAATAAAATAAGTGAAATTCAAAAATATGTAACCTTTCTTTCTTTTTCGTGTGGTTGGTGCCTAACCTGGTGTCAGAGTTTTATTCTGCCAATGGGCCTCCGAATTGGCTTGACATGCCGTCGAGAAATATCTCTCAGGCATGCTAGTTTGGTTCCTCACGATGTTTTCCTTCACCGAAGTAAGTCATCATCTGCCTAGCCTTTTCCCAAACTATCGTGGCGGTCGGCTTCCAGTCCAACCGCATGCAGCTGCTGAGTACCAGTATTTTACATGAAGCGACTACCTATCTGACCTCCACAACCCAGTAACTGAGTAGTACGATACCCCTTGGTAAGACTGGATGTCAGACTTTTGGCTTCTGACTCTTCTCTTCTCTTCTACTCGTACCGACTAGCAAAGATCTACAAATGACAGCCGGGGCCAACGGCTTAACGTGGTTTCCGAAGCACGGAGGAAACTCGGTATGTAATTATGGTCACTCAACCGCGGACCAATCTCGGCAAGCACGGCTTAACCTTAAAGATCGCCCGTGCAGCTGTTATTATTTAACCAAGAGCTCCTCCCAAGCAAGTAATTATACAAACCGCACATGAATCCGAAAAATCAGAAGTGCAAGTCTTGGGTTCGAACTCGAGACCAACTCGACTTGCCAGGCAAGTAGATACTGTTTTTGTTTTCTTTATAAACTTCAATAGAGATATGCGACAAACGAAGTTTTTTTTGGAACGTGGGACAAAACTGCAGGATGATCGAAGAATTAATCACTAACCTTGAAAAAACATCAAGTCCTAAAAACCTCCATTTATAGGCAGTTATATAATATTATGAAAATCAGACCTACCTTCCTAAGTATTAACTAAGCATAACTATACATATGTATATCTAGGTGCAATACCTAAGTATTACATAACTCGTTATGATTGAATTCTCAAGTACATAGTACCTACCTATGTGAGCTTAATCAACTGAGATTAATTAACGTGACTTTGATAGTGACTTGAAAATATTTCTGACGCAGTTTCGCAATGTAATAAATCCTGTTCATTTCTTTTACGATCAGTCACAAGATTTAAACTAACTTATCTTCTTCAACCCTTGGCCACCCAATGCTGAGTGTAGGTCTCTTCCAAATCTCTCCACTTTTGGCGGTTATGTGTCATGGCTATTCAGTTTCTTCCGGACACTTTAATGAGATCGTCTGTCCACCTAGTCGGTTGTCTTTTCACATTCGCGAGTGAATGACTGCCCAGTGTTCAACCGAGTCAAACGCTTTTTCGTAGTCGATGAACGCTAACACTATAGGTCGGTTCTACTCATTGCACTTCTCAAACTAACTTATGCATTGTGTTTATAATATTAACATTATACCAATCTATGACTTGGAGTCATGGACTGGTATAATGTTAATTCCTTTTCATCAAGTCAAGGGCTCTTCTTATAAGCAGAAGGGAAGCAACGAACAGTGCTAAAGCTACAACGGCCTTCAACGGAGCCTCATTTCT
Source organism: Cerastis leucographa (assembly GCA_963082945.1). Lineage (NCBI taxonomy): Eukaryota > Metazoa > Arthropoda > Insecta > Lepidoptera > Noctuidae > Cerastis > Cerastis leucographa. Next base: position 9,427,463 of record OY720382.1, read on the forward strand.
TTAATAATATCGCCGTAATAATGTATTGTTCAATATACAGAGTGGCGCTAAACTACATCACGTAGAAAATGCTGAAAATTTTGAATAATGTCCTGTGACTAAACTGCTGGATATATTCGAATCAATTTTTGTATGCAGACTGGGAACGCAGTTTAGTTTATGGTCGTATTGTCGGCGCCATGATGAATATTCAAGGATTTTCAAATCACAAAGCTGGCGAATTGTGAGTGTACAATGAGATACACTTCTGCTTAATCCTTCGGGGATTACATGTGTGATGTTATGTTATTTTTAAATAATCCTCAACCTATCTATTAATATAAATGCGAAAGTAAGTTTATTTGTTTGCTACTTTTTCACGCCTAAACCACTGGACCGATCATCCTGAAATGTTGTATATACGTTGCCAGGACTACAGAAACGGATATAACGTACGGTATCTTTCATCCCGAAACAAAAGTACTGTTCCCAAAAAAAACCACAACAACGCTCTTATGATAATAGATGGCACCACGTGACCGAGCCGTTTATTGTCAAATTCTAAATTAACGCGAGCGAAACTGTGGGCAAAATATAGTAATTATTACTTTAAATCAACATAAAATGACCTATGCCTTCTGGAAAAGGTAGACAACTCTGGGATCCACATGAAACTCGAATGGTTTCCATGCTATGCTTTCGGCCATGCGACATGTTCGACGATTAGAAATGAATTTCAAAGTTTGTTTAGTAAGTAGGTAAGTAGTTACTATAACTTTTGAAACCTTGTTTTAAAGTCTGCAACAGAATTACGTTATTACCCGAGTATTTCCTAATACTGAGGAAATATCCTCAATCACTGTCCTCATGGCTTTATGATTCTTTATAAACAAAGACACATATTTTTTTTGTGTGTTTGTGTCTATATGTGTATATTATGTGTGTCTTAGTGCAGTTTTAATAGCGCATCATTAACCTGTTGCTGCGTGTGATCCTTTCCCCTTGACAAGAACTTGCGAAACATGATACAATCGAAGGTAAGTAGGTAATAGTACCTACACAAGCTACTAATCAGCGGCCATTACATTTGATGGTTCCGGGGTCACTTTCGCGTAAAGTCAACAGAATCCATTTACTGCCGGGGTCGATCATACTGTATACGAACAGCTTATACAAACTACAGGAGAGGTGGCCGAAGGAATTAGATTGAATTGTCAAATATCTTTATATCGTCATGAGAATTATATCCTGACAGCAAATTGTTGAAAAAAAAATGTATGAAGTAGTAAAAACTAAGTAGGTATAGAGATTGCTAAAAATAAACAAGGAGGAAAAGATCTATGAATACAGTCTGGCCCTGGAGTAGAAAAGAAAAATAAAATAATACCTTCCCACTGCTGGGTAACGGCCACTTCTCATACATACAGAGAAGGCACGAGCGCTGATAACCACGCTTTCTCAAGACGGGTTCGCGATTTCAGACTTCTGTTAATTATTGTAAAACTAGCTATCCCGCGCAACTTTGTCTGCGTCACATTTTCCCCGCTTTCGCAACATTTTTCATTGCTGGTCCGCTCCTGTTGGTCGCAGCGTGATGACATATAGCCTATGCCCTTCCTCAGGTTGAAATCTATCTTCTTGCCAAATTTCATTAAGATCCGATCAGCCGTTTAGTCGTGAAAAGGTAACAAACAAACTTACTTTCGCATTTATAATATTAGTTAGGATAAGTTTCATCAATGTTATTGGAAAGAATCTATAGAAAAAAAAGGACGGGCTACGTATACGTATAATACTTTATCTATTATTGTTTCTTTGATTTTTCCCCCAAACCATAGTGATCTATAATTAACGTACCTACGTAATAACAGATATCTATAATCTATCAAAATCACAATGATCGCTATAATCGTTAGCATAAAATTTTATAAAAAAAAAAGGGCTACCTACAATATTTATGAAAGGTCTGTAGGAAATTACGATCATAGTTTGAGCCCTTTTCCACAAAGCAGGCACTACAATACATTTATTTATGCCTAGACTTAGTGCTAGTACTACCAGCTCTATAGAAAGCGAAACCAAGAGAAAGTGGTGGCGTAAGTACCCGTAACTGCGACCGATGGAAACGCCAGTTCAATGCCAAGGGCGTATCGTACACGAGATAATGCCAAGTCAATCCGGTCTCAGGACATTGCTTGCCACTTTCACTGATTACCCGTTAACGTTAGATAGTTTGTAGATTGCAAAAATAGAAACTAGAGCGAATTTTGTATTTGGTAAAATCCTTGTTTTTTTGGTAAACAACCAAAAGAAAAAAGTTTTATTATATAAGAGGAAGTTTGAAAGTGGCACCTATTACAGAAAAGATGAAAGGGAGTCGTCAGTCTTGGTATGGACATGTGATGAGGAGGAATGGAACACATGTGACTAAAAGAGTGATGAATATTGTATAAATGTGGATGGATGGAGAGGGAGAGGAAGACCAAAGAAAAGATGGATGGATTGTGAGAAAAATGATATGAAAGAAAAAGGAGTAAATGATAGCATGACGAATGACAGAGGAGTATGGAGAAAAGAGACGTGTTGCGCCGACCCCAAATAAAATGAGACAAGGGCAGGAAGATGATGAACCAAAAGAAAAAGGTTTTAAAAAATTTAATGCAATGGGTTTCATTGGGCTTGTGAGTGTAGGTACGACGTATCATTAATTAAATAAACAAGACATTGATCTGCGATTTGCAATATTATTAAATAACGGTATTTTTTTTTAGATTAAGTATACAAAAACAGCATAGATTTTTGCCCTACCCAGAATCAACCATAAAATTGATTTCGATTAATGTGTTAAGTTTCTTAAGCTTTTAATTTGATTGATGCGAAACCAAAACCTTTTTAGTTTTTTTTTTTTAATATTCTATTCTACGATTATCAATGACTACTAAAATTGATTGTATCTGCAATTTATTCATAATTTAGGTCAATGCTAATACTACAAGTGATCGAAACAAATTAACTAAATTGCAATCTAAAACGGTCAACAAATTGATAAAAGATAATTTGAAGGGGCGATTACTATCGAGGTTTTGCTTATCTATGCACTTGTATCTATAGTTGAGTTAAAGTAATTACTAGAGTTTAAGTAATTACTTATTTTCCCATTTTTATGCAATAGACAATAATTTGAACGAAGTAAGAACCGCTAAAAAAAACAAAGCTAAGAAAAAAAAAGAAAAAAGAATGTTTAAAAATTCCAACAACTGTTCTAACTTCAAGCAATTAATAAACAACAGTTTTTTTCTTTTGGGAATGGCATCTCGCAGTTCAACCTACGAGGATGTCATCTGCTTAATCGGACTATCTTGAGGGTGCTTTAAGTACAAGGCCTCCAGACGGCATAAAAACTAACAAACTAAGCGATTATACGCTAAGGGCACCTCCTGTGGGGTACGAGCCTCGGCTTAGGGCGTCGCTGGGGGAGGACAGCATGGGAATAGGCTGGAACTGAATGATCTAAACCTTGGTATAAAAATTGTATCTTAAGTAGTTACTTTTAGGCTGCGGGTTGTTCGAAAGAGATGCCGCGGCCCTGGAACACAAAGGGCTAAGAAGGAACATGGGTGGGTTCTAGTCAGTCAAGTCTGACACTCCCTCCCGCTCCGCTCCGCTCAGAAGTCATTTGATGATTTCCTAACGTAAAAAAAAAAGTAGTTACTTTTACTAAAGTAATCAAATTGACTTGTTGATAGATACGGGTGTATATTATCGTGTCTCAACGTAGCTACTATAAATTTCAATATTGTTTTCTTTGCGCACTATACTATAATAATGATGTATAATCAGATAAGTAGTTATTATTATAAGTACATTTTTACGCCAGTTTCGGCAAATCCTAGTAGCTCTGACTAGTTAAACTAAGAATATACAAGATACAAAAAATATACAAAAAATAATAGACGATTCAGATGCAAATCATTATTGTAAAGGATAACAACATAAGCATAAAATAAACAGCTTTAATGTTCCCACTACTGGGAAACACGCCTCTTCCTTATGAGAGGGATTAGGTTGTGGGTTGTAATCCACCACCACATCCAGTGATGGTTGCTAGATGTCACATGTTTTCAATTTATTGATTCGGACGTTTGCCCCACGATGTTTTTCTTCATCGTTTTAAGAGCGATGGTGATAAGTAATGGATGCAACGCACGTCCTACATACTCATAACAACCGCTCTTAGAAGAAAAGTAATTGCATCATTTCAAAATGTTAATCTTTTAAAAAAGAAAACTCACCATAAATAGGTCCAATTATAACACACATGACGATAACCAGCATGATGACCCTCAGTCTTCTATTGTTTGGTCCTTGTTTGAAAGCCACCATCAAAGTTTCTTTTACGTATCGAGTGTCGAAGAAGGTTCGCAGCCATTCGCAGCAGTTCGCCGGTGGTTTCTGGAAAGTCAACATTTGAATTAAGACCTTATCTACTTTCATTAGAGCATTTGCCAGAAAGGGGAACATTATAAAGAGAAAAATAAAGATATTAAGGAATGTCTATGGGTGAGACCTATCCGCCCAGCTGTAAATCAACATCGCATAATCGAACTAAAATGTTTCCACTGCTGGAAACACTAGTCTTCTATCAGAAGGGTAGGTGCAAAATAGTTGAATTATTTTATTTTAATACTAAATATCCTTGCGTTTGGCCGCTCTGAATGAAGCGTTGACGTGGCTTAGGCTGTAGCACGCTTGCTTAAAAGAAACCGATTGACTCAAATTTTAAAGAGTTCTAGATAATTATGAATGGGAAACAGAGAAGCCGGCAGCTAATTCCACTGACTAGCGGTTCGCACAATAAAACTGAAAGTGCACAGTCAAAGACAAAAGGAAGAGAGTCTGGGATATTATAATTTTATTAAGAGGAAGCATTCATGTAGATTACCAATGAATCAAAGTTCAGTTTACAAAATATGAAGTACCGCGGCAGCAGCTACGCAATGTTATGTATTGTAAAGTTATTGGCATTCTCAATTTGACGCGATAATATGCCACATTTGGAGTGTTGGATTAGTTTGACGTGTATTTAATTGAGTGAATAAAAATGACCAGATAATATATGAGAAAGTTGACAAGGTGAAAGGAGTATGTAAGGATCGAGGCAGGTTCTGTTGTTTCTGACCCAATGTGAGAAAGAGCGAGAGTTTATCCTTTACTATTAAAAACTTTAAAAAAAACCCGACACAAAAAACCGTTCAATAACAAAAAAAATATCCAAGCATCCTTGCGCCGGGAATCCGCTGTTTGTGCCTTGTGCTAATCGGTCTACCAAGCGGTCCACGGATAGTTTTTTTTTTAATTTTGAATTTAATTTTTATATCTATCATTTATATATAATGCTTTTTTAACGTAAATATTTTTTTCTTAGCCTTGACTGTGCCACTCCTGGGCAAAGGCCACCCCCCACTCCTTCCACTTTTCTTGGCATTACGCCTCTTCTCGCAAATTAACAAAATATAAAAAAAAAACCTGAGGCATTGGGCAGTGAGGGTGAAGCCGCAACTCTCCCTTCTGGCGATGCCCATGGTGATCAGTGACAGGATTTCAAATTTCGAATCGACCAGACCAAGACGTCTGGAAGGTGTCGAAGTTGTTTATATCCCTTCATGAACTAGAAAAGAGCTGTTGATCTTCAAACGGCTTAGAAGATTTTTTTGAAACATAGATCTCGAACACTCTCGATTAAGACACCTTTTAATCGAAACCAAATTCAGGAGCTATGATGCCACAGACAGGCACACAGATCTGATCTGATCTCAGATACACACGTCAAACTTATAACACCCCTCTTTTTTTGGTCGGGGATATTAACCCCCGACCAAAAAAACAAGTTACAAATTTAATTACAAATTGCTCATTTAATAATTAATGAGCAATATTTGTAACTATGCTCTCGAACGAGGAAAGATGCATTGTGGTGGTTCACGTGGGCGAAAAATCGATCTAGCTACGTAAACCTAGGCAAATTCGTTTTTCATCCCATCTATTCGAAAAGGACGAATTGGTTCGCCTTTAAGTGCAACGAAAGGTGGTGTTTTCTATAAGAAACTTTTAGCGGGCAGTAATGAGTTTTTAATCCTCTTAATTTCAAAAAGTGCGCCGCAATGAACTTTGCCGCGCACTTTTTGAATCTGGAACATCTTAGTGTTCAGCGCCAAAGAAATTGAAATTGTTTGAATAAAGACTGGCTGGTACGACGGCCGTATATAAGAAATTTTCATAATTGCGAAAATGTCTCAAATGTAAATATAAGTTTTTAGTCGTTCTATTGTTAGTTACTATTTAATTTCAATTTAGTTGATACTGTATGTTTTATGAAATCACAGTATATAAGAAATTTTCATAATTGCGAAAATGTCTCAAATGTAAATATAATTTTTTAGTCGTTCTATTGTTAGTTACTATTTAATTTCAATTTAGTTGATACTGTATGTTTTATGAAATCATAATATTTCAATAAAATATGAGGGGCCTTTTGTTTTCTCATAGTGGGTGATGAAAAGTAGAGTGTATCACTCGGGCAAAAATATATTTTTGGCTCGGGCGACGTACTTTGAATCCCTCGCTACGTTCAGGATTCTACTAAAGAATCCCTCGCAACGCTCGGGATTCTACTCTAGAATCCCTCACTTTGCTCTGGATTCAGAAAAGCGCCCTCGCCGTAAAAATATTATTTTGCTCCCTTATGATACAATCTACTATTTTTCTATTTTCACCCGAGCAGAGCTCGATCGCCCAAACACTGTATGTAATAAAAGATCGTGACCTGGCTTATTATGGCAAAACTAAATCCAAGTAAGGTTATGCAATAGAGGTAAAGTGGTCGTAAATATTCAGTCTGTAAACGTGTTCTGTTTGTCAAATAAAAACTCAAATGAAAAAAAAAACGATAACGTTATCGACTTATCGGTTACGTTTATACGTTTGTTACGTTTATTTGGACATTGGAATAGCATAGTTTTTGATTTCTCGATGTAAATTAATAATAATAACGCAGTTTTTCTGGGTCTTTTCAGTAATTTTTACTAGTTTTTTTATAATCTGCCTAACCTAGGCTGTTTTCAACTATTTTGGGATCAGCTTCCAGTATAACTGTGTGCAGCAGAGTACCAGCATGGAGCTACTGGCCATCTGACCTCCACAGCCAAGTCACTAGGTGAGGCCCTTGGTAAGACTGGTGGTCAGACTTTAGGACTATCGACTTCAAGTAACAACTGTCAAAAATGAACATAAATGCCGATCGGCATTAACAGCATAAACGTGATTTCCGTCCCTGTTAAGGAACTTGGCAAATAAAGTATAGTCACCCTTAGACGGATTGACCTTGGAAAGCGTTGCTTAACTTTGAAGACCAACACGTGCGGCTGTTATTTGACGAAAAAGATTCTAAAGACGAAAAACAAACAAAACAGTGTTTCTTCATTTAATGATGAATGCAAAATAATGCGCGTCAGGCCATTTCCTTACAATTGCAAAAATCGCAAGATTTACGATAAGATTATTTACATGCAACTGAGAACTTCCTGGGCAGAAGAGAAAGCGTTTAAACCATTTGAAAGTCATGTACTTAGCAGTTTAATAAGGCTGGAGTATTCTCCTGTTAGATGCCTGTTTGCCACTATTGAGGTGAAAGCGCCAGGGGGGTAGCCAAAAGTCACTGTCGGTTTGTTGTATGTTGATTAAAATTCTCCACCGTGACAAATATGGCTTTATAGAGTTCAGCATCTGCCTAGCCTCTTCCCAAAGAATCTTGGGGTCGGCTTCCAGTCTAACCGGATGCGGCTGAGTACCAGAATTTTACATGGAGCGACTGCCTATCTGACGTCCACAACCCAGTAACTGGGTGATACGATACCCCTTGGTAAGACTGTATGTCAAACTTTTGGCTTCTGGCTACTCGTAAAGACTGTCAAAGATGTACAAGTGACGGGCGGGACCAACGGCTTAACGAGCTTTCCTAGGCACGGAGGAAACTCGGTATGTAATTATGGTCAACCATCCACGGACTAACCTCGGCAAGCACGGCTTAACCTTAAAGATCATACCGTGCTGCTGTTATTATTTAGACACGAGTTCCTTATTAAAATCATCAATACATTCCTCTAAGTTCATTTAATCGCATTCGCATGACTTTTTCATGAAATAGTCATTCAATGGGAATAGATGAAGTTAAAAGGTTTATACTGATGATTTGAATGACTACAATCCCGTAAGTACACACACAAATCTAATCAAAATTTTTGAAATCTAATCAAAAAACGTAAGAAAATTTAAATTTGCGGTCTAGCTTTTTTTTGGGAATGGCATCTCGCAGTTCAACCAATGAGGTTGTCGTCTGCTTAACCGGACTATCCAGTGGGTGCCTTGCCGTGTTCTCCAGCCAGGGCATATAAACTTACAAACTAAGCGACTATACGCTAACGGCACCCCCGTTAGCGTATTGTCGCTTAGTTTGTAAGTTTATTTGTACCTGTGGGGTACGAGCCTCGGCTTAGGGCGTCGCTGGGGGAGGACAGCATGGGGACAGGCTGGATCTGAATGACTTTTGCGAGCTACCCTGTCACGTCCTCCTTAAGAACGAATAACACCCCTCTATTTACATCAGGAGTTACAAATAAAAAGAGTATTAGCAAGGTGTCTATAATAATTCGAGTTCACATCATACTGAAATAAGATTACGTGAGACTAAAGTTTTAGTTTATAAAAATTTGATTCTTGTTTGCGGAAATGTAACAAATATGGAATTTCTTGAATGCAGGGTTATGAAGAGTGTTTGCATAACAAAGTTGTGTGAGTTTTGTTATTCGATCAATCACAGTAACAACCAGCAGTTGTAGTTTTCACTAACACTAAGTAACACTTAAAATGGGTGTAAAATACATTTATCGAAGCCGAAATGGCATTGCGAGGACGGGTCTCCCCGTCATTGCGAACATTTTTTAGTTCTAGATCTATACCATACCTGGGAACCATTACGGAAATATTGGGGGTCAAACTTCCAGATTTACACAAGCTTGAAGTTAAGTTTTACTTACTTTAAAAACTACCACGACCCCCGTACTATTAAATGCATCCATCACGACAACGTTTTGAGTGCGTTACATTTAGTTCTACCGTAAAACGTGATTTTTCACGACAAAAAAAAAAATTGTCATTGAAATTTTAATGTTGACGATTACTCTCCCTATAGACATGATTGTGACGATCAAAACGTAGCATATGCAATAAAGCTTTAATTGGTTTTCTTAATAAAATTTTATTATAGCGGAAGAGCGAGCTAGAAAGGTAATTAAGTTGGAAAAGAAGAAAATAATTTTCCGCGTAAGTACCCACAGTGCAAAAAAATATTGTTTTTTTTTTATTAGAAATATATCGGTACCTACCTACCTATGAATTCACACTAAGGCAACAAGGAATCATTTGGATAACACCGTTGGAATTTCAGCTATCGACACGGAGATTGGCGTTGGTAATTCAACGTTGCACTTTTATTTAGGCATTCATTTAGGTGCCGTCCTGTTCATGAGAACAGACATATGACAATATATTTTATTGGTTTGACCTTCCAAAATACTCGTCATCATCATCTGCCTAGCCTTTTCCCAAACAATCTTGGGGTCGGCTTTCAATCTAACCGGATGCAGCTGAGTACCAATATTTTACATGAAGCGACTGCCTATCTGACCTCCACAACCCAGTAACTGGATAATACGATACCCCTTAGCAGTATTGGGCAAAATGTAATCTAACTACTGATTACTAACTACGACTACATAAAGTAATTAGTAATCATAACTACTAACTATATAAAAAAATCGAAAATGTAGTTAAACATTTTGACTACTAACTACTAATTGTAGTTGCATTCACGATTACTTGATTACTTTTTATAACTACATTTGAAATGATGTTGGGTCTTTCAAAAAGCAAACACGTGCGATAATCTTTCATGTAAGCTTGTACATAAACGAATATCGTGCGTGTTTCGACTTGTCGTTTGGTAGGTAAATATCTTTACCACGCTTTAAAATCAAATTTTTCAAACCAATGGTTTACTTGCATTCCCATAGGCGAAAGGAGCATCAAAGGTTGAAAATCTTTTTCAAAGCAGCTATGGCAAAAGGATTTTTGGAAAATGCTGAATTCAGTTCAGCAATAAATAAACAAAACAAAATTGACTTTCTTCAATTTGATAGCTCATCTTCAGATACTGAGGAAGATGTATGCCGAGTCTAGAATTTAAAAGCATAACTGATTGTTTCTTGTTATTTATCAGATATGGATCGAGAACTAAATTGTCTTCATAGATATCCAGAAGTGAAAAAAGTATTAATGAAATACAATACTTCATTACCTTCTTCGGCAACAGTGGAACGACTGTTTTCATACGCAACTATGATAAACCATCCCAAGTCCCACAGGCTATCGGAAAAAATATTCGAAAAACGTGTAGTACTAAAAGCTAATTGATTAACTTTTTAAATGATTAACACAATCAACCTTTTTTTATTTATTTGAATCGCAAATAATTTTAATTAAGTTGATGTTTGCTGAGTAATTTTATTTATTTGCATTACATGCCAAAAAAAGTAATTAAGATCTGATAAGTGCATAATATCTACGACTTTAATCCTTACATTTGATTTTTCATGAAAATAAACATAGGTATGTGCAAAAACCTGATTTTTTTACGCAGCTATATTTCTTAACATATATTACTACACATTACAATCATGTTTATTTAATTGCAAAATATAAGTTCATAAAATTTAAATAATCAGTAATTATAACTACTAGATTGCAGTAATCAAATTAACAACTACTTAATGTAGTTAGATTACTGTAGTTAAGTTACATGTAATCATAACTACATGTATTGTAGTCATAACTACATGTAGTTAACTACTTTTAATCGTAATCAGTAACCAGATTACAAAATTGTAGTTAACTACGCCCTACACTGCCCCTTAGTAAGACTGGATGTCAGACTTTTGGCTTCTGACTACTTATAACGAATATCAAAGATCTATAAATGACAGCCGGGACCAACGGCTTAACGTGCTTTCCGAGGCACGGAGGAAACTCGGTATGTAATAATGGTCACCCACCCATAGACCAACCTGACTTTATCTAGATTTCAATATTAGTGGCCGTCTGATTGAAGATTATGTATTGCATAACACTCACGAGAAGTGATTGTATTGCAATCGAGAAACATACGAGTACATGTAGGGCCACGGCAAACCAGGCTAGTGAAGGGAATATGTACATACTAACGTGCGGTTTTAGTACATAAAGGGTGTAAAACACCTCTTAACGAAGCCGGAAGGCACTGGTTCTCCCTGTTATTGCGATAATTTTTTTGTTCTACACCATACCTGGGAACCTTCCAGTTACGGAGATATTAGGGGTCAAAGTTCCAACTTTTTGACAAGTATTTTTTAAATTCAAGTTTTTAATGTAAGATTTTTACTTTAAACACCTCCACGACCCCCGTACTATTCAATCCGTCCATCAGCACAATGTTTTGAGTGCGTTACATTGAGTTCTACCACAAAACATGATTTTACACCCCCCAAAAAAAAGTCGTTTCCCAGCAATAATTTTTGCGTAAAGTTACTTAATTTCATGTACAGAATGCTTGGTTGACGGCTTCGTGATGAGGTGATTTACACCGTGTATGTAATTATACTAGTGACGCGCCACTGCTTCGCACGATGCTCGCGAGCAAAACATCATGATTTTTTGGTTACAAGCTAAGCAACACATTTTATAAATAAAGCATTTTAAAATTGATTCTCTAAATTATAATGAAAACCTTATCAAAATCTGTTGAGATGTTTCAAGAATAACAACAAGGCAAGGAAATAGACACGAAAAACAATTAAATTGGTATGTATGTCTTGTATGTACTACTAGGGACTATATCTATCTATATTATATATCTATTATAACCCTTTGTGGATTACAGATTGATGTTATTTTATGTAAATATATAGAAGCATCAAGAAAAACTAACGGTTTGTGATCAAATAAACCACTATCATCGATTAATCCAAAAAAAGCAATAAAACATATATACACCGTGTAAATCACCTCATCACGAAGCCGTCAACCAAGCATACTGTACATGAAACTAAGTAACTTTACGCAAAATTTATTGCTGGGAAATGACTTTTTTTTGGGGGGTGTAAAATCATGTTTAGTGGTAGAACTCAATGTAACGCACTCAAAACATTGTGCTGATGGACGAATTGAATAATATGGGGGTCGTGTAGGTGTTTAAAGTAAAAATCTTACATTAAAAACTTGTATTTAAAAAAATACTTGTCAAAAAGTTGGAACTTTGACCCCTAATATCTCCGTAACTAGAAGGTTTCCAGGTATGGTGTAGAACAAAAAAATGATCGCAATGACAGGGAGAACCAGTGCCTTTCGGCTTCGTTAAGAGGTGTTTTACACCCTTTAGATAAATTTATTAATATTAAAATGGCTAAGCAGCGGTGCCAACAGGTGCGGTGAGCAGCCTCGGTGGCATAGTGGTGGCAGCACCGACATACGTGCAGTACCTAAGCCGTGGGTTCGAACCCAGGCAGGCAGCATTACTGCGTAATTTATTTCATCACCGCTGCCCTCATAACGGCGAAGGAAAACATCGTGAGGAAACCGGCATGTCCTAGAACTATAAATTCGAAGACAGGTGACATCTACCAACCCGCGCTGTGCCCGCGTGGTGGATTACAGCCCACTCCCTCTCACAGAGAGGAGGCCTGTGTCCTAGCAGTGGGGACATTATAGGCTTATGTTGATAATGAAAATTGCTAAAAATAGACAAGCTAAAATCAAGTAACTTGACTTGGCTCGCGAGGTTGTCGACATCTGGGATGTTGTCTCAGCGATCATTGTGCCGATAGTCGTATCAGCCAATGGCCTAATTGCCAAGAGCCTCGACCAATATCTGACGAGGCTTTCGTTAGGCAGCTAGATCAAGGGCTTGATTTAGAAAGCGGTAGTCCTGGACACGGCTCATATTGCCTTAGGAGGTGCCTTTCTCTGGAGCCCTGACTGAACCGATGGGCTGCTATTTTTTTTTTTTTTTAATATCATTTTGTAAAAATATTTAAAAATGTAAATAATATGTATGTAAATGAATAAACGGAATGACATGTTAATATCTAATGTAGGCGTCAAAAGTAAAAGTTGCTAGAAATCTGACAACTGTTCCTACTAGACTAGTTGAGATTGTGAGTGTCTGCGTCTGCTCGGATTAAAAAGAAGTTTTACACAGGTATATAAACAAGTCAAACTGATTTATTGAGTAAAAGTTATTATTGACACGAATTTTATTCTGTAGCTTAATTTATGCTTGAAATTAGAACTGTCAACAGTTAGAATTCCTAACTTATCTTTCTTTGACAGTAAGAACTAAAACGAACTAAGAAGTTCGTTTAAATTTTAGTCTACCTATTGCATAAAAATGGTTGTTTACTTAAACTCAAGTAATTACTTTAACTTAAATATAAATACCAGGGTTAACGACTGAAATAAAGACGTTTCTAAACTAAGGCAAAGTCAAGACAGTATTATGCCAAACGGCACTTAAATTTTATTACCTGATGACGAGAGCAATCGAATAGATAAAGGTTGATTAGCCAAACCTTGTACAAGTACTTTCGTAATTATATTTAAATAACCATTACAACCACATCGTGGTTTCTGGTCAACAGATGTCATGTGAACTGACCCTTATTAAATAAAGTCTTCCGCAAAAGTGCGGCAAAAAAGTCTGAACACTTTTTTTCACAAAACTTTTTGCGCTAAAACAATATTCGAAATAATAGCAACGAAATAATTGATTAACTGGCCATGAAGTCGTAATTATATAACAGTTATCAAGTTCAATGACTAAAATAGATTATTCGTGCGTAACAATACAAAAAGTCCGTCAACTTGACCTAAATTGGTGTCACACTCTGCTGCAAGGAAGGACCTTGCGATCTATGTAGTATTTTCTACGAAAGGCAAATAAGTGATTGGATATACTTAAGTCTAATTAAGAGTGAAAGGCTTCGATCAATAATTGATCGAAGGTGAAAGGTAAGCGGATTCGTTTAGCGATTAAGCCTGTGAATCAAATAAAAAGTGATAGTTGGAATTTAGTTTACAATGTGTGTTGTCATTGTCTAGTGATTTATTATTCTTAAGTCTTCAATGCAATACAGGTACAGCCGAATTCCGCTAATTTAAAACAGTACCATTTTTTTAAGGAGTGTTTTTTTGTTATTTTCATATCAATCTTGAACCAATGAATTACATAGAAGTATTGCATGAAAGAAAGGTATATTTTTCTTTGAGGACACACATTTAGCTTATTTGAATCTCATCACCAATCCGTTTTGTTTTTTTTTCTTTTGCCAACAAATTCGCCGGGCACAGCTCGTACTGCACTACACCGTACTTACACAGAAAAATAAAACCTGTAGTGTCCGACCGAATGTTCGGTTTCGGTTTCGGTCGAGTTTCGGCAAAAAAACGAGTTTCGGTTAAGTTTCGGTTTCGGCGGCAAACCTGCCGAAACTACAACCGAACCGCGTTGAGTCAACACAAAAGAGATTTATTTTGTTTTGATTTTTGTTTATTACTTAAATATTAAGTACCTATGCCGAAGACTGCATAGCCAAGTGATAAAAAAATATGTGTGTGTGATAAAATAATAACGACTGACTGATTATAATAAGTTTTCTTCATTTTCCCCTCAAAACATGACCCTTGTAGGGTAGTTTAGGTTTCGGTTTCGGCCGAAACTGAGACCGTTGCCGAAATTCGGTTTCGGTTTCGGTCATAAAAACCAGTTTCGGTCGGACACTAAAAACCTGTATCTGTACGGCTCGGAGTTTTCATAAACAAGACTGAATACGTGGGCAAACTAAATTGTTTTCATTTACGCTAGTCATTCGCAAGCCGTACTTTTAATTGGAACACCTAGTTACAGCTGATAGACATGTTTATGAGAACTTGAGCCTGACATACAAGGATTGATTGACTTAGCGTACTGACAGAGTTTCTATATCAAACGATAACATTGCAATGATTAAACTTAGTTAGTACCAAGCAAGTTTCCTTTGAGATTAAATGAGCTGTTTTTTAACATTCTGTTTGGAATATCTTTCATTGCTCATGGAACCCTAGTACAAAACAATTACCTTAGATACTCAGATAGCTTTTATTTATTTATTTATACTTCTGACACACACAGTCAACCATTGGGTTTAAAAGGACAACATTGTACAAAATAATGTCTATGTAATTTATTTCAAAATTGATGAATTGAATGAAATAGATTAATTAATATTTTAACAAATACTAAAATAAAAAAAGAAACTAGAAACCTAATAAAAAATAATATTATATAACTAGACTTCCAATTACGAGCTATTGCGTCTTATTTAAATAGTGGTTACGTCAATGTCTAATAGAAACACTACTTATTTTCCGTTCTTTTTAAAATAAATATTATCAAAACTCAGGCATCATTGTCTTTAATTGTGGGATTAACGGTGAAGCATTTACATTATTTTGGAATTGTTTGCAACAAAAATAAATAGATAGAGAAATTGAAGTCAACTTTTAGGTCGACGGCATATTTCTGTAACTGCAAACAGTTACAGAAATATGAGTAGGTATCTTTGTAATTCTTTAGTAGGGCTGAACAATGTTATTATATTATTTCGCGATTAGTCCCATGGACTTCAATACCATTTTTCTATGCAAATGCACAAGATATATAGTGTTCCTCCTATGCCTTTTTTACGTCAATAAGTGAACCCTCCTGCTCTGGGCTGAGCGGAAGGGAGTGTCAGACTTGTACTGACTAAAACCTATTCATGCTCCTTCTTAGCGCTTTGTGTTGTTTTAGTTGATGTTCTGTTGTGAACACGAACGCGCCGTCGACACGGCCTGTCGTCATAAGTCGGTGAGCCAGCCCATCACTCACTGTCCACGCGAGAGGTCGCCGCCGCAAATTGCCGCTACAAGGACACGGCGGTGCTCAGACCAAGCGGAGCAGACCTTCACTGTGTGATTTTCGAAGAAGTTTTCTCCCGCCCGGTTCGGTGCAGGAACCTCCCGAAACAACCGTGTCTGGTAAGGACATGCGCCAAGTGGAAGGTGAGGGTGTGCAACCTCCCTTGTGCCAGCACCAGGGTGTCGGCAGCCGCGTGATGCCGCTAGGGAGGTCGGCGCGCAGCACCCAGTCGTAACCCAGATGTTCCACAAGGGCGGCCCCAGAACTGATCCCTGTGGAACACCGCACGACATCTCTCACCGGTTCCATTCTCCGCTGCAACCGGGGTAGATGACGGCCCTATTCGTCATGTAGTCCCCGACCACACGCCGAACCTCCTTTGCCCTGAACTTCGAAAGAGGAAAACTAGACCACACTTATTATTACACAAAAAATATGAACATGGATGGCTATAAAAGTAGAGGGGGGACCAAAGAAACGATTGATGGACTGTTCTGACTATTAGGATTACGATTAATGGAGAAATAAACATGTAAAGCCAACCCAAATTAATAGGGTAAGGGCAAGAGAACGATGACGGTGACTCATTTTCGCACAAACCTTAACACCTCTTGCGTTTTGGTACGTAATTCCCATGGAGTGACCATTAGAACAAATTTTATTAGAGAAATTACTTCCTTGGTGTTTTAGGTTGAATCATGCTTTTGTCTCCAAAACCCGAAGCTATGTCAAATTGGACAAAGGTGGAGGTTGATGACATTACGAAGATTGCCGAGTATTAGACCTAATTGTAGAACTAGCCTTGAGTACCAAAGAGACGCACCGCGAAGAACAAAATAACAAGCTTGCCTATGCGGATAAAATTAGATTTCCTTATAGGAAATAACATTGCCAAAATTGATTGATATAGATGAAAAGGTCAGGTGCAATTTGATAAATATTGGCATGTGCAGATAGCTGGTATGTTATGTCTACAAAAAATTGTGAATAATTTTAACTGATCGTTTGGTATAACTACGCTGAGTCACTACTAAACTGGACACATTCGATTCTTACACTATCAAACGCGAGTTGAATTTCCGTACGAAAAAAGGCAAACATACAGGTTTTATCATAGTACGGACCTATGCTGTAAACACTTCGAAAAACACGTTTTATTTTTATAAATGTATAGCTGCAATTGAACTCGAATAAGAAATTTTTTAAAGTAATGATATCTCATTACTTTAAAAAATTTCTTATTCGAGTTGATTATTAGTTGTTAATTGCTTGTTATCACAAGCAGACATAAGAACAGAAGAGATAGAAGATTAAGAGCTTCCAAGGTAAATATTAGCTGAACCCGTATCATCGAATGAGGTTTACTCTGAATCTGTCCTAATTATAACTTGCACAATGCATAATCAGCCAATAACAGTCCCACTGTTGGGACATAGGCCTTCTCCCTGTAAAAGGGAGGGCCATAGGTATCCCTTTCATCAGAACCACCACGCGGGCCTAGAGGTGAGTGTCAAAAGTCTCGAACTTTCTAGGACATTATCAGTTTCGTCACGATATACGACTACCGCTGAAGTGGCTGTAAAATTTTAAATTGAATTTGTTTGCAATTTTAATTTTAAGTGGTTAATAACAGTACATATAAAAGTGCATTCAACTAATCAAGCCTTTCAATTATCTTATTGCTAAGAACGGCAAAGGCCATGAAGGCTAACTATTTATAATGATTAAGTAATGGAAATGATATTAATACAACGATTACACACAAGACTTTGTTAAGACTATTCATATTAACAAAGTCTCATTTGTCTCATCGTGTGAATGCATTTCTCGTGTATAAGATTACACAAATTAAACCGACACTATAAATTATTGCAAAGATCAATTGGACCGTGAATATCTATGTTATCGATCCAGTTATTACGATAAATACACAAAGCCTCTTGTTTCGTTTAATAAACCGTTTAATCCAGACTCACTTCCAAGGTGTCTAACATACTGATGCAGACCACAACGAAGGGCTACTTATTGACAATAAAAATAAACAGTCGTGGAAAATAAGCGTCACGATTATGGAAATAAAGTGTCAATTATAATGATTAAAACTCACCACAGATGGATCGCACTTCTTCACTTCCTTGATGCGAACGAAGCCGTAGATAAACGCCAACACATACAGTGTCGCACTAACAGAGAACACACCGTATAAGCCGATCTTTCGAACCAATATTCCACTGAGAGCCGCTCCGACTGGCACACCCACAGAGTGGAACAGATTCACTATGCCTATCCTCAACGTCCTTTGTTCCTCTGTTGTTATGTCTGCTATGTAACTGAACACTCCCATGAACATTGTAAACCAACCACCCGTCAGAGCTGGAAATATAGCTTCCGTCACAGCCGCCACTTCCACTGGTAACTCGTAGAAATAGTAAGTATTTATAATCAAGCCTATACTGGTCAAAAATTCTCCGACTATCGGTAGAAGCATACAAATTTTTCTCTGTCCGACTCTGTCACTGTATGCCCCGAGAAATATTAATATACCGCATGGTAAAAATGATTGCAGTACAGTCTTCCAACCAGTTACTGACGCTACT
The DNA here is from genome assembly GCA_963082945.1 of Cerastis leucographa. Classification (NCBI taxonomy): domain Eukaryota; kingdom Metazoa; phylum Arthropoda; class Insecta; order Lepidoptera; family Noctuidae; genus Cerastis; species Cerastis leucographa. Next base: position 9,446,120 of record OY720382.1, read on the forward strand.
AATGTTTGTACTGCTTCTTCCTCTGCTGTGTAATTGGCGGTATCTCTTCGAGTTAAAGCGTCACAAATATGATGATCAAACTGCAAATTTACTCGACAAGCTTTCTCTAAGTAAAGATTTTGTGTTGCTAATACAGACAAGACTGAAGGCATCACGTAACAAGCCAAAATAGGTTCTACAGTGATGAGAGAGATCATGCGTCTTAGCTTCTGAAAATAACTTAATCCTTCCCAACTGTCTTCTTCATCTTTCTCGTTTTTATTGCTCTCAAGTTCTTTATCTAACTTAATGTTTGTCATATTGTCGTATTCTTTACTTTTACTTAATCTATTCTTAATTACATTAGTTCCATTTAAGTCACCACCATTAAAATTAAGAGTTTTATCAGCAGTTTTGTTATTCTCCGCATTTTTGCTATCCACAGCCATGACTACGTCACGCGTATCTGAAACAGAAACATCAATTATAAGTTTTTCTTTACGACCGTTGCATTCGATATCCGAACAAGGTTTTAATTTAACAGTGTGTACATTTTAAAGGTTATGACAATTTTCATCTGTATAATTGTGAATGTCGTGTTTTGTTCATTGAGCTTTTGTAGGTACTACATTTGATTGGTAAATGAAGTACCGGACGCGGTAATCGTTTCATGATTGCCTACATGCTTAACGTAATCGTCTCTAACTGTTGGACTGAATCAATTTTACCCAGCCAACAATAGTTTTATCATTCTGTTGAATCCTTTTCATTACAAGTCACGGAGAACAGTACAATATTTGTATCTTTTGTACAAATGCTTTTGCGTAGGTTACTTTATCTATGTTTATAGAAGTCGTTGGTACTTTTGCACACGTAGCAGTGAAAAATAGTGATACGACACGGAGTTTCATATTGATTGAATGGTTAATATTTTACAATAAAACTTAATTTTACGGTTGGCTACGGTTAATTTTGTTACGGAAATAAGTTTTCCGGCAAGCGCTGCAGGTTTTATCGCAACGAATTTAACGTCAATGATTTTATCTAGGACCTCGTGGCTAAATAATAACAGCCGCACGGGTCGATCTTTAAGGTGCTTGCCGAGCTTGGTCAGTGTATGGGTGACCATAATAACATACCGAGTTTCCTCTGTGCCTCGGAAAGCATGTTAAGCCGTTGGTCCCGTCTGTCATTTGTAGATCTTTGACAGTCGTTGCGAGTAGTCAGAAGACAAAAGTCTTACATCCAGTCTTACTAAGGTTTGTAAGATTTCTTGAAGTTTTGGCTTCTGACTACTCGTAACGACTGTCAAAGATCTTATACTTATTTACCCAGTTACTGGATTGTGGAGGTCAGATAAACTTCATGTAAAATACTGATACTCAGTTGGATCCGGTTAGACTGGAAGCCGACCCCAAGATATTTTGGGAAAAGGCTACGCAGATGATGATGATAAAGATTTTATCGACAAGCATATTTTTAATAACAACCCTAACAGGAGAACTGGAGGGTTTACAGTCGTCGTAAGTGTCAATACTAAGCCTGGGTTTTAGTTGCCCATATTTCGGATATCTGCTCGGTTAATAGCGATACAACTACTTACTATTTCATGGAATATACCAACCCGTACGGGGCTCGCGTAGTGCAATGCGTCTAGGGCATGCAGAACCACGGGACCTGTTCAGTACTAAGAACCGGGATTTACTATGGAACCGAACCCGGTTCTACATTTCCTATTTGCGGCCCAATCCCTTCCACAAAGAGAAATCTTGTGTCCTAGATATACACACAAGGGAACACTATAGGCTTATTATGCTATCTAGGTGACCCGCGCTACTTCGTCTGCGTCACATTTTCCAAGTTTTTGTAACTAACTCCTTTAATTTTTTTCTTCTTTTTCATCGATGCCTTCCTCGGTAAACGGACTATCAAAAACAAATAATTTTTCAATTCGAACCAGTAGTTCTCGAGATTAGCGCGTTCAAACAAAAACTCTTCAGTTTTATAATATGTATTAGTGTTGATAAAACTTAAACATGATTTTCACAATGAAGGAAATGTGAAACTCCTGCCTACCTTTTCGGCATTTCCAAGCGTGTGTTTTTGTGAAGGAAGAAATTAGAATATTGTAGCAGTCACGCGACATTATTGGATCCAACAAGTGAATCGTCGTACGAGCCTCAATTGATATCAATGCCTTTTGATAACACAATGAAAATATTTTCGTAATAGTTTATAGGGCACAGCATTTTAATTATGAAGAGTTTAACTTTTTGCATTATAGTTATGAAGCAACACTAATATTTGTCTATAGACGATGTACATATTTTATGAAAGTAGATAAATATAAAAATAGATAAAGTACAAGGTGTTATTTGCATCCTCGTCAAAATTCAGGAGTTGTTACAAAACACATAAATAATCAATTTAAATTACGGTACCTAGTTAATTATTAATAAACGCTGATTTTTTGAGTTGTTTATTTTTTTCAGTATATCAGAATAACGTCCTTAACGAGGTTTAGGGAATAAGAAATTATGGAATAAACGTTTGAGATTGTTTGTATGTGTGAAAGCGCGGTTACAGGGCGTGAATCAGCCTATTCCGACCACCGGTACATCCGGTTCGATGTCTCCGCCCAGGACTCAAGCGCGCCGGTCTCACAGGCCCCGAGTGGTCCGCGTTGGGCGCTGAAGCAGCTGGACCGGGAGCTCCTCCTGGAAGCCTCGATAGTGCAGGCCTGGGTGACATCACCGAACAGGCCTGCCGACATCAACAACGAGGCAGGGTGGTTCCAGGAGGCCATGGCCGACATATGCGACGTGGCAATGCCCCGAGTTCGGCCAGGACGCGCCCGGCGTCAGGTGTACTGGTGGTCGCGAGAGCTGAAGTCTCTGCGCGAGGCGTGCGTCGCCGCGCGGCACCTGTACGCCAGGCATCGCAGGCTCCGCATCCGCCCTACGGATGCGGCAGCCATTGAGGCGGAGCTGTACGAGGGATACAGAGCAGCGAAGACCGCCCTCCAAGAGGCTGTCCAGCGGGCCAGGGACCTGGGCCGCGAGGAGATGCTGGAGACTCTCGACAGAGATCCGTGGGGGCGCCCGTAGAAGATGGTGCGGGACAAACTCCGCACCTGGGCCCCCCCGCTGACGCAGAGTCTCCGCCCTCAGCTCGTGGAGGACGTGGTGAGCGCTCTGTTCCCTCTGCGAGGGGAACATCCTCCCCCGCCTATGGCTCCGCCGCTTGCGGTGCCAGAAGTGGACCACAACGAGGACGATGACGACATTCCCGAAGTGACCGGGGTAGACCTGAGAGTAGCGGTAGGCAGGCTTAAAGCCAAAAATACCGCCCCGGGACCCGATGGCTTGCCTGGCAAAGCCTGGGTCCTGGCCTCGGAGGCTCTCGGGCCCCGACTGGAAGGGCTCTTAAGCGCATGCCTGGAGAGAGGCCAGTTCCCGCTTCGTTGGAAGACGGGGAAGCTGGTCCTCATCCGGAAGCCGGGGCGCCCTGCGGACTCTCCGTCCGCATACCGGCCCATTGTGTTGCTCGACGAGGTGGGCAAGCTCTTTGAAAGAGTCATTGCGAACCGCCTCGCCGGGCACCTTGTGGGGATGGGGCCGGACCTAGCGGAAAACCAATTTGGTTTCCGCAGGGGGCGCTCGACGGTGGACGCCATCATGCGCGTGAGGGCTCTCACGACGGGGGATGCAGTGTCTCGGGGTGGGGTCGTCTTGGCGGTGTCTCTTGACATCGCCAACGCCTTCAACACCATGCCCTGGAGCTGCATAAAGGAGGCACTCCGGTATCACCGGGTGCCGACCTACCTTCGTCGTGTGGTCGGGGACTACCTGACGGACAGGGCCGTCATCTACCCTGGTCGCAATGGAGAGTGGAACCGGCGAGAGATGTCGTGCGGTGTTCCACAGGGATCGGTTCTGGGGCCGCCCTTGTGGAACATCGGCTACGACTGGGTGCTGCGCGCCGACCTCCCTAGCGGTGTCAGCGTTGTTTGCTACGCTGACGACACGCTGGTGCTGGCACAGGGGAGGTCGCACGAGGCGGCGGCCGAACTTATGACACGCGGGGTTGCGATAGTCGTGGAGAGAATCCGGCAACTGGGTCTCGAGGTGGCATTGCACAAGTCCGAGGCCATGTGCTTTCATGGGCCTCGGAATGCGCCACCGTCGGGATCCACACTGACGGTGGGAACCCCTCCTGGGTTCCCATCGGCGTCGAGTTGACACTAAAGTACCTAGGGCTTGTCCTCGACAGCCGGTGGAACTTCGTTGAGCACTTCCGACGTTTGGCCCCAAAACTGGAACGGGCAGGGGCTGCATTCAAGCGGCTCTTGCCCAACCTGGGGGGTCCAAACGCCTCCTGCCGGAGGCTCTACGCGGGAGTCGTGCGGTCCATGGCCCTTTATGGGGCCCCGGTGTGGGCGCGTTCTTTGAGGCGGCGAGCCGCCCATTACTTAAACGCGCCCCAGAAGGTTGTAGCCGTAAGGCTGATCCGGGGGTACCGCACGATCTCCGGCGAGGCGGCGAGCCTCTTGGCCGGATTGCCGCCATGGGATCTGGAGGCGATGGTCCTCGCGCGCCTGCATGAATGGCGCGCGGAGGCACTACGCCGGGGGGAAACTCCGCTGCCGCGGCAAATTGTCGCTCAGCGGACAGACCTCCGGCACGATCTCATGGCGACATGGAGACAGCGACTGTCGCAACCACGTGCAGGGCACGCCACAATAGTGGCGATAAGTCCCCTCTTTGAGGAGTGGCTAGAGAGGCGGCACGGCGCCCTCACCTTCCGCCTGACGCAGGTCCTCACCGGACACGGTTGTTTCGGGAGGTTCCTGCACCGAATCGGGCGGGAGGAAACGCCCGGGTGTTACCATTGCGAGGATCGGCCGGAGGACACGGTGGAGCACACCGTGGAGCTCTGCCCCGCTTGGGCTGAGTACCGCCGTGTCCTCGTAGCGGCGATTGGCGGCGGCGACCTCTCGCGTCCGGCCCTGGTTCAATCCATGGTCCGGAGCGAGAGGGAATGGGATGCCGTCGCCTCCTTCTGCGAAGCAGTCATGCTAGCGAAGGAGGTGGCGGAACGTGAGAGGGAGAGAACCTCACGTCCCAGCCGCCGCGGGAGACGCCCCGGGCGTCGGGGGGCAACCAGTGGCCCCCGGCCACCGTAGGCGCGAGCCTGTGGACGGTGAGTAATGGGCTAGCTCACCGTCCGTCCGTCTCATGACGACAGGCCGTGTCGACGGCGCGTACGTGTTCCACGCGCGCCTCAAGGAGATGTCAGCAAACCAGAAGGGGTCCGAAAGGGCCGATGCCTGCCAGGGCTGCGGGTTGTTCGAAAGAGATACCGCGGCCCCGGAACACAAAGGGCGAAGAAGGAACATGGGTGGGTTTTAGTCAGTACAAGTCTGACACTCCCTCCCGCTCCGCCCAGAGCGGGAGAAGTCATATGATGAATTCCCATCCGGAAAAAAAAAAAAAAAAAAAAGGGCGTGAATCAGACGGGCTGCGTTTAAAACACGGGTGGTTCACACTTACTAATTCCATGAAAAATAAATAAAAATACCTACCCGTTTTATTAAGCATAGTTACCTCCTTGAATTTGACGAGAATGCAAAACAACACCTAGAAGATATCAACATCAATCTGGTGGTCTACCATGACGTCTTAAAATATTATTGCTTCATTAGCAGCAGCTAGACGACCTGCATAGTCCGTCTCTTTCCTACTCTGGAATGAGAATGAGACAATGATGTTTTAAGACGTCATAGTAACCGCCCTGTTCCAGCAATAAGGATATAACAGGTGACGGGGAAATTACAAGCATGAGTTTGTTCAACTTTGTCTTTGCAATGGAGGCTGCACAATAGATAGACGTGGTCCAAAACTTAACATACATACCCAGGTTATCAGCAAAAAAGCTGCTAAAGCATCAATTTTATCAATTTACTGTAATCTAATTTTAATTTGTCTTTTACTACATAATGTTGTCATTTTCATAAATTATATTTTATATTTTAATTTAATTTAAATTTTCAATCAATTTTGTCATTATTCTGTTATTTTACTATTTCAAGTTTAATTTAATTTTATTGAATATTGGCGCTTAGTACTTACTAAGTTAGCTTATCTTCCGAATTTACTGTTCTGTGCATGTGGTGTTTACCTATAAGTAATTGTTGCACTGTAATTTAATTTTAAGAATGTATTATGTCGCTGTATCCAGTGTGAACAATTGTTGGTAGACCTTTAATAAATAAATAAAAATAAATAAATAAACGGAATAAAGACCAAAACCTTATATGTATTTTAATTAGGACAAGGAAATTTAGATAGGCAAACTGTACAATGTACCACATTGAATAAAGATAATTATAATGACAAATCGCAGTAACAAGAATGTTTATCTGATACATTGAACTAACATATGTGCAGTTGCTCACATATTGTCATCCTGTATTCCATTCAACAATTGTACTACTTTTGAATGGACCGTATTCATGATTCAACAGTGTTTATTTACTTATTTAGATATTGCCTTTAAATCCAATCCAACTAGTCTATGGCATGATTCTTGTGCACAATACCTTACACAATTGTGAATTTGAAGTCTGTAATACATCACTAAATTAATTGGTACTGCAGTTCCGCTATATCTACAATGGGTATGGTCTAGACGCAGCATTTTAGTCATTGGTCCTGCAGTACAGAAATGCATTAAGCCATGACTCTCGTAAACGAATTTAATTCTATAATTAATAATTTATTAAAACTTTATGCACAAGTAAAAACTGTACAAAGGCGGACTTAATACCTACCTTGGGCATTTTCCACCAGTATATCTTAGCTGCATGATGCAGACACAATAAACAGTAGGTGCAATGGCAGAAAACAAACTAACAAATATTTTAAAAGTTTGAAAATATTATTAAAAGTATTAATTGATCTTTTTATATCGATTAAATCACTTTTTCGTTTAGTTTTCGGCGTATCGAACTAAAAACAGCCAGCCATCCTCGCCTCGTTGCACTTTTCGTCGCTATTAATAGATTTATTATATTAGTCAAATAGAAATCAAAATTCCTGAACTGTGGCAAGTACATACAATGACTTTGTTTGTAAATAAGAAATATTGCTGCTCTACTAAACCTGATGATTCTAGAAGAACACGAAATAAAACAACTAGATACCTACATTCTTTTATTTGAGAGAGATTTTTTCTGTCATTTCGACAACTTTTTGGTTTTTACTCGTGAGAATCTGTAATTTGCTTTGTGATACTTATGCAATTATTATCCATCTGTTATACGCGTTGGTTCTCCTATTTCTTAAAAAAAAAGATTAAATTTTGTCTCGAAGGATAAGATTTTAGCTACTGGTCCTTTTGCCTTTTTTGTTTATCAATTCTGTAATGTAATTGCGGTATGACTGGCATATGTTAGCAATGAGTTTTTGTTGTGTACTCGACAATACACCGGGGCCGTGACAAAAAGTCGGCAGTGTCATCATACCGACCTTGCCCTGCTGATTCCGCGTTCGATACCAAGGTTGACTGGACCATGTTTATTTACAAGTCTCAAGAGGATAGACAAAGTTATTTTAAAGTCAGATTGTGTGTTATGACTATCTTGTGTGTTCTGACTATCTTGTGTGTTCTGACTATCTTGTGTGTTCTGACTATCTTGTGTGTTCTGACTGCCTCGTTGGTATAATGGTTGCCGAGCGTGGTCCTGGGTTCGATTCCTCGGTCGGGCAAAGTGTTATTGGGTTTTTCCATCAGGTATTTCTCAGTAGCAGCCACAGAGTCTAGATTTGAGCCTGGTTGGTGGTAATAGGGTCGCCCTCTATTACATGGGACTTAAACATAACTGTTAAAATGTAATATGTGTGTTCTTACTACGAATGATAGTGAAGTATAGGAGAAGAAGACATGCTGTACCGAATCTAGAGGGTGTGGGATAAGCACATTAGGATGATGATGGATGTGTTGTTCTAAGAATAGTTAATTCAGTATGATTCCTTCGAAGTTTACTAAACTGATGAGTTTGAAGGAAGTATGCAATGCCGTTCAAGGAATCTAGGACTAATGGTAGATGAGCCTGTCAGTGCCAGTACACTCAAACGCTGGGCACTGGCAGGATTTGACCAAAGGAATGGGTATATTCACATAATTAGGAATTAAGACTCATACTTCGTTTACAAGGTTCTTTGGCAATCTCTTTATACAATATTCTACGTATTAATTTTTAAAAAGCTAAACAGAACAGTTTATTAACGCTTATTGCAAAACCGCTTATCGCAGATTTATAATACGTAAAGCTAAATCTAGGGGAAGGTTTATGGTAACGGACACTTGGTGCAATGATTGTGTGCAATATTAGTTTTTAAGTTCATAATATTTGAAAGGTTTATAGTTGCCTATTTAATGATACAACAATACGCACGATTTTTAATCACAGAAGAACGAAACCTAACCAGGAACACTTAAACTGTGTCATAAAATAAGAAAAAACGACTCTTTTTTTCTTTGATTAAATTAAATGCTTGCGTGCATATTTACTATAAATAGTCTTGACTTCAATTGTTTTATTCCTTAATTCAACTCATTAACATAGGATGCATAATATATACAAAATTATGTGGCGTTACATTCTTAAACGCCACTTCGTCTGTACGATGGAATCCCCGTTAATTTTAATACAAGGAAGTTATCATGAAAAAGAACATTCAGTTGTTTGCAAAACAAAAAACAAATGCGAAAAGAATTGACATCGGTATCTACGTACACGGTAATGATTGTACTTGTGCTGATAGTAAAAAACAGCAGTATTTAGGTACTACCTAAATACCTGTTCTTTAAAAGAGCTTTAAATGACATATCAGGGACCGAACCCCTTATTGGGGTATTAATTAGGTTATTTTTTAGGGATAGGTGAAAAAGCCTGGAGTACAGGTTAACTCGTATAAAAAGGTTAATCAGCCTATTAAAACCGGTTCACGCACAGCGTTTAATATTTGTAAATAAAAAAAAATGCAAGAAAGTGCTGAAGTTACCGCTCGGTGCTTTGGCTTTTTCATTCGGGTTAATCAGCAATATTTTTTAAACGGTTAACTTATATATCTTAAAGGTAAACCCGTATAATGTTTAATCAAACATAATTATGTTTATTTTTTATTTAGTTTTAGTAGGTACAGTAGTCGGATCTTAGTTTTTTTTTACGTATAGTAAGGTGATAATGAAATGCTAATTATTTTGAATTATTTATAAAAAATAAAGTTGCATTATATTAAAGGGCCAGTCCCTGAATGCAGTAATTTGTTTGTTTTCATATGAAACTATTTAGGTTTGACATCCTAATCATCATTTTAATTATTAAGAATATCATAGTAATGTAATGTAGATCATGTTTTGTTAGTTTTAGAACTGTGGAAATAGCTAACAATTCACCTTTATATACTTTTTAGACATTTACCGAATAAAAATAATGACAATTTCCTTTTGAAGATATTTTTAAAAGCTAATAATTGTGTGATTTTTTTAAACTATTTATTCAGATATGATTTCTTTACCTGAAATTAGACAGTTGTCTTAGATATTCATACCTCTATTAATCAAAATTCAAGAAAGTAAATTAAGGTACAGTAAATAAACATCCTAAGTGTACGAACATTTTTAAAAACAAAAGGAACTCTAGCCTTGTGCTAAATCTTTACAAACCTTTGGAAAGATGACGCAAAGTAAAAGGCCTTAAAGAAACACAAGACTAGTGACAGAAACTATATGACTTTTCAACTAAAAAAAATACCTCCTTAATTTTGTAAGCATACCAGTCGGACTTTGACAACGATGAGTTCCAGTACTTATAATTTTAAGCTAAATCAGCTAATAACGACATCTAGGTAGGAACTGTGATAAGTAAATCATCTGTCAAGTGAGGTGGTGATGACTTTCAAATGATAAACCTATTCAGATGTCAATAAAACCGTTCACCAGTTAGGTACAGTCACGAACTATAATATGTATACACTTAGCAAAACTGAAAAGTGATTTCCTCGTGAAATTACGGTTTCTACGTTGAGATAAGACCTATTTCGTAATAGTATGGCTTTCAAAATTCATGTTCGTGAAAAGGTAAAACCTTAATCAATACAGTAGGAGAAAATCACTTTTAAAAGTTGCTGCGTATATACATATTATTATACGTGACTGTACACCTACCACTTAACGTATTTCAATCAGCACTTTTTCTAAACGAACATTTTAGAACTTTTTACGACGAATTTTCTTTCAAGCGGTATTTAATTAGCAGCTGCGCTAAACGGTAATTGGTCACTAAAAAATATATTGAATTAACTAATTTATTTGATTTGTGTAATTAGGAATTAACATCTGTTTTTTGCACTTAGTACTAAGGTAAACAGACGTATATTGAAGCAAAAAAAATATGTATCTTATAAATCACTTAACCATAGAAACAGCTGTGGTTTTCCCGCTTGCTTAGATGTTGAGTAAAATTCTTCAATGTATTCATTAAAGAATTAATTATACTTAGCGTTAATAACTACGGCTACTGGTTTTTGCGAACACATAATTAAAAATGTATAAAGAGACTTTGACGCCACCAAGAGGAAATCTTTGGTGAAGTAAGGTCAGGAGCAAAATAATTATTATAATAAAGTAACAATTAGGTCACCTGTAAATGCGCTTTTGAGTGAACAATCATAATTGTCACCTATATTTTGAGGCAATGTGTAATTTAATTATAAGAGGAGGAGCTCGTGGCTAAATAATATCAGCCGCACGGGTCGATCTTTAAGGTTAAGCTGTGCTTGCGGTGATTAGTCCGTGGATGGGTGACCATAATTACATACCGACTTTCCCCCGTGCCTCGGAAATCACGTTAAGCCTTTGGTCCCGCCGTTATTTGTAGATCTTTGACAGCGTTACGAGTAATCAGAAGCCGAAAGTCTGACATCGAGTCTTACCAAGGGGTATAGGTACAGCTGCATCCGGTTAGACTGGAAGCCGACTACAAGATAGTTTAGGAAAAGGCTAGGCAGATGATGATGTGATGATGAGTAATTTGATTATACTTTCCTCGGAATGTGAGAACAAATAGTTTATGCTTTATAAATATTTGCTCTGAAAAATATTACGCATACTATGTAATCAACTAGGTAACCAACGGAAATTAATTTACTGGCTCAACTAAAAACAATAATATAAAAAACTGACTAACTGAACAAACGGTGTGTGTAGCAACAGAATAAATACAATGACAATAAAGTCGTCAAACACCAAGTTAATTGTTTTTTTTTTTTTATTCTTTTCGTCACTTTCCGTGGAAAATCGAGTAAAAGCAATGCGTTTTTACAATGATGTTTTGGTGAAGAATTCCGTTGAAATAAGGCACCATCAACTATGTTGTTTATGCAGTAAATTTTCCTTTTGTAAGCCGATAGAGAAAAGTGTGCTTGATGGTTATTTATGGAACTTGTATAAACGACATCCGATCTTAAGCACCATAAACTTAAGGCTACTTATTCTGTTGCTAGTGTGAGCCAAGACTAGATGTAATATTGTTACGTATTGTAATAAATTACCCGTGTATGCAGTCGGCGCCATTACATTTCACAACTTCGCCTCAACTTTACGATAGGAAGGAACTCTTGCAATTCCTAACTAGCTAGTAGATTTAGCTACGTACGAAAAGTTGAACTTGGAGGAAAGCTACGAGTATTTTATATATTGATTTTTATGATGAATCCCAATTATGATATTTATTTACATAATAGGATTTTACTTAATTAGGGAATCCCAATTACAGCAAGATAATAAATCCAGAGGCAATAAAAAATCTTGGACACTTTTTACACAAAGAAGTAGAACAGAATAATTAAGATTTATTTTTCAGTGGATACCTTATGTTTTGTAATGTTTTTGTGCGGGCCATCAGCAGGTAGGGACTCGTTACAATAGTAATAATAAAGGATATTGTATTGTTACAGCTGGTAACATAATTATTGTTACAACATTTACCGATTATGTGTGTCGATTGACACACTTTTTTCAAAACAACACACGCTGTTTTGTTTTTACAGTAGGGTAATTGACTACTTGAAGAATGGGGTTAGTCACCAACTCGACACGAAAGACTGGACTACGTGTGTCCAGTTGGTGAAACTTAAAATAGGAAAACTTATTGCTTCGTCATCTAGACACACCAAGATTTTTACGTGTGAACGCACAGTGACATAGTGCAGCAAGTTAAGTCTTACTAAAATATATAGTTCTAACACAAATTGTATTTAATCGTTTGTACTTATGATAGTCTGTAAGGTATATATATATATATACAGGGTGTAACGGAAAGGGTATATACATCCTGGGTGTGCTACAGACCATCAAACTGAACATGTATCTCATCATAATTTTTTTTTTTGCAGCAAAAAAAAATATCACCCTTAAGGATGTACATACCCTTTCCGTTACACCCTGTATGCACCGTGTAAATCTCCTCATCACAAAGCCATCAACCAAGCATTCTGTACATGAAACTAAGTAACTTTACGCAAAAATTATTGCTGGGAAACGACTTTTTTTTGGGGGGTGTATAATCATGTTTTGTGGTAGAACTCAAAGTAACGCACTCAAAACATTGTGCTCATGGACGGATTGAATAGTACGGGGGTCGTGGAGGTGTTTAAAGTAAAAATCTAACATTAAAAACTTGTTTAAAAAAAAATACTTGTCAAAAAGTTGGAACTTTGACCCCTAATATATCCGTAACTAGAAGGTTCCCAGGTATGGTGTAGAACAAAAAAATGATCGCAATGACAGGGAGAACCAGTGCCTTTCGGCTTCGTTAAGAGGTGTTTTACACCCTTTATATAGAAGATAGAAGATGAAGTTACTTGGCTTAAGCGGCGAAAACCTATTGCAGTTCAGACGTTTTCAAAGTAATATTATGATAAAGGATGCATGACTACAATAGATAAACATAAAAGAATGGCACATCATCCGGGAGTAATTATTCTGCAATTACTTGATGGTATGTTAAGTTGGGCAACAATAGGATGACAGTCCCCACAAGGCCGCTACCATTAGTGGTGATACCATCAGAATCTACTCTTAATACTGCATTTATTACTCTGTACTTAATGTTAGTATTGTTCTCTATAACATGCTTAAGAATACGCCAATGTCTATGTAGATTGTACCTATAACATAATTTTTGAAGCATCCTAGATCGCGATTGAATTAATGAATGGGTGATAATAATAATAATAGAAATGATTCAGAAAGCAGTACTTCTGGACACGGCTCGTATTGTTAGGAGGTTCCTCTCTCAAGAGCCCTGACCACCGGGAGCTCGTACCCTGTTCCCGATGCGCTACTATTTTTTATATTTTTAAATGTTTTATTTTTATGTTATTTTAAAATGTAATTAGTATGTAAGTAAATAAATAAACGGAATAATAGAATAAATATGAAATATGTTAAAATTCTTAAAATGGTCATAGACGGTGTTAATATTATGGTTACTATGTGACCATTTTACGAATTTTAACGTAATTATTATTATTATACATAATTATCCTATTATAATACTGCTAAAGCGGCAAGTTTAGGTCCCCTAATCATTACCTAATTTACAAAATATTTATGTTATTAAGTTTATCAATAAAAGGTGTTGTTTTGCATCCTCGTCAAAATTCAGGAGGTTGTCACAAATACATAAATAATCAATTAAAATTCCGGTATCTAATTAATTATTAATAAACGCTGATTTTTTGGTTGCTTAAGTTTGTCAGTATTTCAGAATAACCCCCTTAACATGGTTTAGGGAATAAGAAATTATCGAATAAACGTTTGAGATTGTTTGTATGTGTGAAAGCGTGGTTATAGGGCAAGGATCAGACGGGCCGCATTTAAAACACATGTGGTTCACACTTACCGATTTCTGTAATTATTAGAAAAAAAAGAAAAAAACCTTCCCATTTTATTATTGATTCGGTTCGAGAATCATTAGATTAGATACCTCCTTGGATGAGAATGCAAAAAAAAAAAAAACACCTTGCAAATTATAGTCCTATTATGATTCTGCCATTTTAAGCCACTAAAATAAGAAAAGAAATCCCATTAAAAATATTTGAGGGCTAGGCTGCATATCGCTTGTATATCAACTGAACACTTGTGTGGTGTCTGCACTGCACATCGATTGCCCTAGTGGTCTAACACGGCGAATTAAAGCAGTATTGTTTTAATATTATTCCAGAGTGAATTAGAATAGCATTTGAATAGCCATTTAGAGAGTACAATAGCTTTCTTAGTGCAAATGCAAACAAATAGCCGTTTAGTTTGACTCATGTTATAATTATTTGATTAATATTTATTATCACGAGTCTTATTTACTGCATACTAAATAGGTCGGATCTAAAATATATCATGATGTTTTTTTTGTCATTTATTATCTTTTGTTTAAATTACCTACCTAAGGTTATTTTTATCGGAGTATTCCCATTTGAGCACCTATTTTTAGAGTACCTGTACATAGAGCACCAAAGGTATTCGTCATCATTTTTCGTTCTTCTGAAGTTGTTTAAAAATCGTTCTTTACTTGTTGCAATTAAGTATTTTGGAAGACTCATTCTCTAGAAGCTTGTTACGGTTTTCTATGAAAAAATCAGCTTGTACCAGTTGAAGATGTTTAATAATGGTCAAAATCAATTTATTTATCATGGCTCCCTAGAAAATAATGCAATTAATGAGTCTTCTACATGGTATCTTCTATCTAATAAATCAACTGGTCCTCTCCCAAGCTACGCCCTCTATAATGCCCTCAACGCTACAACAACGCCTCAAACAGACTGGATGCGGAGTCTGGCAAATTAAGGCTTCGCTTATACTGTTGACTGTATAGTATCTGCCTACTACAGACACTCTATACTCACACTTATCATCCATATTCATACTTTTATTGGTTTTACATTAGCATATTACCAATCATTTCGTTTTTATAAATATTTTCTTTATATCCTTTGTTGTGACATGTTTACTTCAAATTTGTCAGATGTCATTTACTTTTATTTTTGATTCTTACCAGCCAAACTCTCTATGAAGGTTTCATTTAGATTATATATTACTAAAAATTATTATCATCAATTCGTTAGTTCAATTGTTGTATTTTATAATTAATTGCGAATATTTGCTGTGTAAAGATATTCTGAGTTATATTTATAAAAATATTATGCGCAAGGTTTTTGACCAATTGCTACTGGCTGCTTTGAATACTGGCAGGTTGCGTCTTACTAGAGCGCAGCAGTTTTGAATCTGAAAAAGAAAATTGGAAGAAAAGAAACGGAAGATCAGGGTATAAAAGGGATTTCTGACGGATGCCCTGGTTCTAGTCTGGAGTTAAGAGTCGGTTCAGTCTGGACACGAGAAATCAGTATAGTCTAAAATCAAGAAAACAGCTAAGTCTAGTTTGGAGTCAAGATCTGTCATATCTTGAGTTTTGAGCACAGCCTGGTGGAGTCAAAGAGCGGCCTTCGTTTAGTGCTGCCGTGGCTGTTGCTAACTGTCTGCTGGAAGCTGCTTTGCGAACTGACGAGCCTGGCACTGGGGCTCATTACCTGTCTGCTGGAAGCTGCTCTTCGAGCTGACGAACCTGGCATTGGGCGGTACGTGTCTGCTGGTGGGTCCTACCAAATCGCCCTGCATCAAGTTCGTCGTGGTCAAGCTCATCTTAATCAAGCCAGCTTTCTACGACTGCAAGTTTGTCTTCAGTTACTATCACGCTCAGAGATTTGCGGAGATATTTAAAACGTTCTCGGTTAACCTGCCCTTCACTTTTGTACTAATTTATTGTATTTTTCATTTCATCATTTATTAAATTCATTTTCCCCTAATTACTTTTTTTAATGTATAAATCTGTTTACTCCTTTCATCAAGGAATAAGCAAGTTTGTTACATTTTGGCGCCTAACGCAAAATCAAGTCTTGATCTTAAACATATTCTCTAAATTCTAAAACAACTTCCACAAGAGATTATATTTGGTAACTATTTTCATCATATTTTCATCATAATTACATCACTTAATCTACTTATACTCTTAAACACTTAAATCATATATTTATCTATATCATCTATAAATCTCATCAAAATAGGTTTAGTGTCGTGGGCTCGAACTATTATCTGCGCTGGTTCAGCGCAAAAGTATAGACTACTACACATGACAGTCCTTCAACGCTCTTGAATATTTCAAGTAGGCTATTTTAGAATCCTTCTTAATAATAAACTCAGACTCTCTTGCTCTCTCTCCCTTTTAATTTTATACACTTTATTTTTAACTTTTTATCTTATACTTACTCATGACTCATCTCTATCCTCTTCCCTTCTTCTAACTGTAGAGTTTTATTCGGCCTATTTAAACTCTATAGTTTTTATTTTATAACTATGTTCTTTCATTGGTTCTTAAACCATTACAAGATTATTTTTAATCTTCTTCTATATCTGTTCTTATCAGATAACTCTTTGAAGTGCTTTTAGGTACAAATTACCTAACCTTCTATTATACTAACTGTACTATAAGTTGGTATAACTATTTTCTTATCAACTCTAAAAGTTGACTGAAGCGGGTTGCGACTTCCTTAAAATAAGCCTTCGCTAATCTTCATCTCTAAAGGTTGATTGAAGCGGGTTGCGACTTCCTTAAAATAAGCCTTCGCTAAGCTTCAACTCTCAAAGTTGATTGAAGCGGGTTGCGACTTCCTTAAAATAAGCCTTCGCTAATCTTCAACTCTAAAGGTTGATTGGGGTGGATCCCTTATTAAAAGTCTTTATATTTCATCTTATTATGGGTTTTAGACGCGAGCGGATTACAACTCCAAAAATAAGCCTACTGTTATTGATTTATCAGGTGGAGTAGTGATCATTGAATGTGAATCCTACCTGGCCTAACTTCGTAAGATGTCGGTGTGTTTGAATGAGTTATGAAAGTTTTGTGAATGTTGTAATACTTTAACCTTACCAAAATTTTTGTTCTAGGCCAAAAATTTTCTCGGGGTCGTTGGGGAAATATAGTATCTGCCTACTACAGACACTCTATACTCACACTTATCATCCATATTCATACTTTTATTGGTTTTACATTAGCATATTACCAATCATTTCGTTTTTATAAATATTTTCTTTATATCCTTTGTTGTGACATGTTTACTTCAAATTTGTCAGATGTCATTTACTTTTATTTTTGATTCTTACCAGCCAAACTCTCTATGAAGGTTTCATTTAGATTATATATTACTAAAAATTATTATCATCAATTCGTTAGTTCAATTGTTGTATTTTATAATTAATTGCGAATATTTGCTGTGTAAAGATATTCTGAGTTATATTTATAAAAATATTATGCGCAAGGTTTTTGACCAATTGCTACTGGCTGCTTTGAATACTGGCAGGTTGCGTCTTACTAGAGCGCAGCAGTTTTGAATCTGAAAAAGAAAATTGGAAGAAAAGAAACGGAAGATCAGGGTATAAAAGGGATTTCTGACGGATGCCCTGGTTCTAGTCTGGAGTTAAGAGTCGGTTCAGTCTGGACACGAGAAATCAGTATAGTCTAAAATCAAGAAAACAGCTAAGTCTAGTTTGGAGTCAAGATCTGTCATATCTTGAGTTTTGAGCACAGCCTGGTGGAGTCAAAGAGCGGCCTTCGTTTAGTGCTGCCGTGGCTGTTGCTAACTGTCTGCTGGAAGCTGCTTTGCGAACTGACGAGCCTGGCACTGGGGCTCATTACCTGTCTGCTGGAAGCTGCTCTTCGAGCTGACGAACCTGGCATTGGGCGGTACGTGTCTGCTGGTGGGTCCTACCAAATCGCCCTGCATCAAGTTCGTCGTGGTCAAGCTCATCTTAATCAAGCCAGCTTTCTACGACTGCAAGTTTGTCTTCAGTTACTATCACGCTCAGAGATTTGCGGAGATATTTAAAACGTTCTCGGTTAACCTGCCCTTCACTTTTGTACTAATTTATTGTATTTTTCATTTCATCATTTATTAAATTCATTTTCCCCTAATTACTTTTTTTAATGTATAAATCTGTTTACTCCTTTCATCAAGGAATAAGCAAGTTTGTTACAACTGCTGCATAAAATTTGTATAAGACTTTCTAATAAAACTAAGGCACGGAGCACGATGGTTTTTTTTTTTTTTAAATCATTCTCTCAAGGAGTTTAATAATGACGGAAATTCGACATTTTTTCTGTCGGAAAATTCCCTTGGATCCAATTCGGTCACGCCTTGTTTTTATTAAAAACATAAGAAAACACATATGGGTGTTAAAACACATTGATGGTATACAAAAACGTGGGTCGAATCATCACCACAACGTAAGTATCATATTTAACTCGTCTCGCGCTGACGACTTTGTGTCATTTGCAAAAATTCTTTGACATCAATGACAATTACTTACGTTATTTGTTTAGTTCCCATGACGAAAAATGATTGTTCTGGTAACTTTGATTGTATATTTTGGTAATAGTTCTGTTGTCCACAATATAAAGCAAAGATGAGGTAGTCGGATCAATAGACTTATTGTCTGAAAACAAAAAAGTGCTACACAATGCTACAAAACAACCAGAATTCATGTTCAAGGTTTGACGAACGGATTTCCGATTTTCTGGTAAGTACCTAGAGTTGTGACAATTTTACAAACACTGTACAAAACAAAACTCTCCCTACAACAACCCA
This sequence comes from Cerastis leucographa, assembly GCA_963082945.1. Taxonomy (NCBI): domain Eukaryota; kingdom Metazoa; phylum Arthropoda; class Insecta; order Lepidoptera; family Noctuidae; genus Cerastis; species Cerastis leucographa. The sequence goes on from OY720382.1 coordinate 9,464,860, forward strand.
CGCAAAAAATGAAGCTCTCGGAAACATCGTCCAGGGGTTCATATTCAAGAATGGGAAAGAGATGCAGCTAGACGGCCAGTCTCTTCCCTACTCTGCAATAAGATTAAAACAATACTGTTTTAAGACGTCATGGCAAACCAACTGTAGTGCTAAGGGCATAATCAAGTGTAAAATAATAACCGCCTCCGAAAATCTTTCTCGAAAAGCCTTATAACTTTTGTTGAGCAAAATTTGAAGATAGGAGTAGTCAGAATTTAATCTTTTTTGAACGCGTTCTATAAGAAGTCACATTGTTATTCATGCCTATGGTTATTTTCTAAAACGCTCAGTCACTCTCGTTACATGCGATGATGCGGTTTCGGTTTTCATAAGCCTCGCTAGAAACTCGTGAACCGTAGAAAGGTTAGAATGATTCATAGAAAACGAAACTTTGTGAAAGTTAATTTCAAAGCTGCATGCACGCACATCTCGTAAAATCTAAAAATTAAAAGAAAAACCATTCAAGTCGACGATTTTGCACATTGGGAAATGCATGCAGTTACGGAAAAATACTGGCTTGTAACAATTTTAATCAAGCTACAATAAACTTTAGGTTAAAAAGAATAAGGTTGGCAAATTGGTAGACGGTGGCAGTAGTTTCTAGTTACCATAAAACTTTTATCTTTGCTAACTGTACCTACAGGGTAAATAATTAACATACGTCAAACAAATCACATTGTTAAGTAATTGCCTTTTATTATAAGGAACTTTGGTGTAAGGTTTTGTGATAGTAACTGAATAGTGAATGGCGATTGTGTATTTTTAACTTAGTTCGCCAAACTGGCCGTGACCATGACAGTGCGAATAATAAGTATGAGATAGGAAAATCAGTTCAATGTTAAAGTAATGTTGGGAAAAAATTAATAAAAATGCTTTCTGTGTATGGGAAGATGGTTTGCCTCGGACAGTAATACCAACTATCGGAAAGACATAAAGTGTCGAGAGAAGTTGGATCATGGAGTGCGGTGTCAGAACACCTCCTTGTGGTGCATCCTGGGTACAAGCAGTGGTTTCCTCGTGGACCTGGATGGTGGGATTATTACCAGTGGCGTGTCTAGGGTCCAACAATACGGCAAGCCGACAAGGCAAGCAGACTGTTCAGATTCAGAAGCTCAGCATAAAGAGTAGTGGGTTATAAGGGCAAGTTAAGGTTTTAGGTTTGTATGAAAGTACCGCCAACAAGCCCGACTGGTCGATTATGGCTTTATTCATTCTTACATAGAGGGCTAAGACAATATTGTATCATTTTATCTTTCTAAGGTAATACAAGGTGTTGTTTTGCATCCTTGTCAAAATTCAGGAGGCTGCCACACAAGACATAAATAATCAATTAAAATTACAGTACCTAGTTAATTATTAATAAAAGCTGTTTTTTTTTTAGTTTTTTTATGTTTGTCAGTATTTCAGAATAACCCCCTTAACGTGGTTTAGGGAATAAGAAATTATCAAATAAACGTTTGAGATTGTTTGTATTTGTGAAAGCTCGGTTATAGGGCGAGATTTAGACGGGCCGCATTTAAAACACAGGTGGTACACACGTACCGATTTCCGCAAATAAGAAAAAATATAAAAATTACCTATCCATTTTTTTATTGATTTGGGACTAAAATCATTAGCATAGTTACCTCCTTGAATTTGACGAGAATGCAAAACAACACCTTGTATAGTAAGTAATTCCTAAAAACAGACAATACCACTTCAAAATGGGGCCTTCGACTTGTTAGCCATTTTATTCTGAGTTCTGACACTAAGGACTAGAGTCAACTGAAATCCTACTAATATTATAAATGCCAAAGTAAGCGAAGATGTATGGATGTTTATTACTCTTTCATGCAAAACTACGGAATAGATCGGAATGAAATTTGGCACATTTTTTTATCCCGGAGTACGAGCCTGTGGCACAATTACCGAACAAGACGAAGGCGGGTATAATATGCTAGTATATTTATGTTAAGTAAAGTAATATTTATGTTATAAAAATTTAATAGGTACATGATATACCTATTTGTGTGGACTATCAATTTTCATATTCACGAATCACGTTTGGTCGTTGCAGTAGTCACGTTTTCCTCACAGTTCAGCTATGTTGAATTAAGCCTATTTATCCTTTTTTTTCGATTTATCCTTCGCTACTTTTCAAAGTGAAACTTTTATTACATCGTCTCAAACTTTTTCGTCATAGTCATAGTTTTTCGTCTGTGTGTTGCATGTCGCGTGACGCTCGGCCGCGGAGTATTTCACTTTATCCCTACTCCGCGTTTTATACGTTTTATACCGTTAATCGAATATTATTCCAAAAATTTTTAGTTAAATGTCTATAGTGTGAAAAAAAGTTTCACTTTTACCGTGGTTTCATAAAACCACATAATCCTTTTTTTTTTTTATAAGTTTTTATTAAACTCGCCTTGTTAGCTAGGATATTGGTCAAACCTTGCAACTGAATTGCAAACCAGGTCTCCCAACTGATGGAGCTGAATTGTCGCGCATGCCTTTGGTACTGGCGACAATACATTCCTCCAGCCAGGATCGTCTCCTTACGAAAGAACTCATTATCATCTGCCTAGCCTTTTCCCAAACCATGTTGGGGTCGGCTTCCAGTCTAACCGGATGCAGCTGAGTTCTAGTATTTTACATGAAGCGACTGCCTATCTGACCTCCATAACTCAGGAACTGGCTAATACGATACCCCTTTTTTTTCTGCGGATGGAAAATCATCAAATGACTTCTCCCGCTCTGGGCGGAGCGGCAGGGAGTGTCAGACTTGACTGACTAAAACCCACCCATGTTCCTTCTTAGCCCTTTGTGTTCCAGGGCCGCGGTATCTCTTTCGAACAACCCGCAGCCCAATACGATACCCCTTGGTAAGACTTGTCAGACTTTTGGCTTCTGACTACTCGTAACGACTGTCAAAGATCTACAAATGACAGCCTGGACCAACGGCTTAACGTGCTTTCCGAGGCACGGAGGAAACTCGGTATGTAATTATGGTCACCCATCCATGGACTAACCTCTGCAAGCACGGCTTAACCTTAAAGATCGACGCGTGCGGCTGATACTATGTAGCCACGAGCTCCTCTTCTCCTTACGAAAGAGAGCGAAGTCCTGGGTTCGTTTCCCAAGTTGTGCAAAGTGTTATGCCACCGAGTCTGGATTTGGACCCGGTATATGGCAATAGGCACGCCCTCTTACATGTGACTTAATTAAACATAACTGACGAAATTCGTTAGGTTTTTTTTTATATTCCCTTTATTCATTTATATATACAAATTTAATACATTTTTAAACATTCCTTATAAATAATTAAAAAAAAAAACATTTAAAAATATAAAAAATTGTAGCCCACCGGTATCGGGAACAGGGTCCAAGCTACAGAGGTCAGGGCTACAGAGAAAGGAACCTCCTAACAATACGAGCCGTGTCCAGGAGTACCGCTTTCTGAATCAAGCCCTTGATCCAGCTGCCTAACGAGAGCCTTATATTATTTTTATATTTATTATTATGCTAGTTACGTCATGTAAGTGGTGTGCAGTGCGTTGTTTGATTGCGAAAATGGTATGCCACGATTATCAATGTGGATCGTGTTTTTAGACTAAATAAAAATAATGTTTGTCACTAAATCGTTTCAATGCATAGGTGATTTACTTTTATGGAAACACGTAAATACATAAAACAACATTTTTATTTCGGTAGTTATTTTTCGTCACGCCTGTAATTGCCGACGGGCTAGGTTAGTATAGGTGTACTTAAGAGGGGACTCTAGTCGGTAATTAATAGTATTTGATTTGAAGAAACTATTGCCGTCGCGCTGCACCCGACCAAGCCCCCGTAAAGTGCGAAAGGGACAACTGCAGCTCAGGCTGATTTTACCTACAAAAATCTTGTCTTTGTATTCCAATGTTTTCTTCTTCAAAACTAAACTGATCTAAATAATTCTTATATCAAAATTTAGAGGAAAGTTATATCTATGCGTCCATTATTTTCTTTTTTGTTAAAAACTTATCTAATTTGTCTGATAGTCGTCTGAGCAGTTGGGGTTTTTTTTTCGGGTTTTTAGATTGTCATAATTCTTTTAGTGATTATTTTTAAAAAAAAAGGAAATGATAGGGGCATGTATTAATAAGACCTAGATTTTTTGGGAAAAAAATCATTGCTCTAGACGCATTATCCACGAAGAAAACAGCGGAATACGTTTGTATGGAGAAATACCGACTAGAGTCCCCTCTTAATATTACACACACATTTCGCCAGTGATGAAATTGGGGCAAACCTATTGCAATCAACCGGGCACAATTCCTATATGGCAAAACCCTCTTTGCCCGACCTGCGAATCGAAAACCGGACCTAAAATTCAGCTGTCACTGATTGCGACCACTAGACCAGCGAGGCAGTAATTTAGTCATTATCATCATCTGCTTAGCCTTTTACCCAAACTATCTTGAGGTTGGCTTCCAGTTTAACTGGATGCAGCTGAGTACCAATATTTTACAGAAGAAGTGGAGACAGTACCTAATTTAGTTATTTATATTTTCGGTTGTAGTATGATTCATTCATCATGCATGTTTAAAGTGAACTGTCTATATTTTGGTCCGAAAAATTCTCAAGTCAAAGTCAAGTCTAAGTACGTAAGCTTTATAACTGCTTAGAAAGATCTAGACAAGATGTCCTCGGATTCACTTAATACTATACGTCACAAGCAGGATATAGAAATGAGGACCCGATAGTTCCGTTAGTAACAAATAAGTAGAAGGTAGTTACCGATATACGGTTATGTGTTTCAATCAGTGTTTGCATTATGGTGACCTATCGTAGCGTCTTAAAGCAGAATTGTTTTGATCTTATCCCAGAGTGAGATGGATGTATGCAGGACGTCTAGCTCATTCCCTTTCGCACTCTGATTATGTAACCCCCTGATTTTGACATAAAACATGTTTTATTTATTAGTGATAACTTCTTTAGCGGCGTTGTGCACTTTTGTTTAAAACAGACTCAATTTTGTTATGCATCCAATGAGTTAGGTAACAATTATTTTGGGTCGATTAAAAGTTCAAGGTTTTTATACCTATATACATAATTACAAAAAAAAAAAACAAAGTTGTCGCACTCGTGACTTAATTCAGTTAAATCCGGCTTTAAAAATTAATTAATATAATAATTATATGCATAAGTAATTAAAATGTTGTAAAAACATGTTCTTACATATTAACTAAAAGTTTTTTTTTATTAATGACACACGTCATACATGTTTTGATTAGTGCATTTTTTCAGTTTTACATTATAACATAGCAACTGGGTAAAGAGAGAGCAGCGGTGGCCCAGTGGTGGCAGCCCCGACTTACGAGCAGTAAGCCGTGGGTTCGAACCCAAGCAGGCGCATTACTTTGTGTAATTTATTTCATCATCGCTGCTTTCAAAAACGGTGAAGGAAAACATCGTGAGGAAACCGGCATGTCCTAGAACCAAAAATTCGAAGACATGTGACATCTACCAACCCGCACTGGGCCCGCGTGGTGGATTATAGCCCACTCTCTCTCATAGAAGAGGAGGCCTGAGTCCCAGCAGTGGGAACATTATAGGCTAATGATGATGATGATGATGAGCTGGGTAAATAAACAGTACGCGTAGCATGACCGCCATAGAAACGGGCTTTGTCGACGGAAGAATCGACCAACTGACACATTGTCATTGTCTATCTGTCATTCTGTTGATTCTTCCGTAGACAAAAACTCGTTTCTACAGTAGTCATGCTACTCGTGCTGGTAGTTACATAGATGGATATAATATAACATCACGCCTATATTCCCCGAAAGGATAGGCAGAGGTGTACCTAATAATACACCCACATTTCACCAGTTATGTTTAAGGTGAAAGCGCCAGGGTAACCCGTGTAATACACCCGTGTAATACATTTATTTTTTGACGTTTTTTTTTTTTGCAATTTGGAAATCTGTGTGATGCTGTATGTTGAACAAAATATGCTTCACGACCGTAACACGTATAAATTTTATAATTATTAAAATCATCAATACAATCGTCTAAGTTCATTAAATCCTATTGACTATTAAATAAACTTAGGAATTCGCGGGCTACCTTAGCGCATCCTCCTTAAGTCCCGCATAATAGCGGACGAATCTAAGGATATCATTTCAACATATAATTACTATAGATGGGAATAAATTACTTTCAAATTATTTCGTATTTCCATAACTTTCAACTGGATAGCCATTTCATTCTTCATGCGTTGCTTGTAAAAAAATTCTAATATAAAAATTAAGTAAGTACTTAAGTTTTATTCTCTTCCTTGAATTTTATTTTATTATAAGATTTTTATTATTTGTTTTAAACTAAAAAAATATTGTTATGGTTTTGCAGTAGGAAGTAGGTATACTTATTTCAAAGTTTTTTTACTAAACAAAACACCTCATCGTCATCAGCCTATAATGTTCCCACTGCTGGATACAGGCCTCCTCTTTATAAGAGGGAGTGGGCTGTAATCCACCACGCGGGCCCATTCAGGTTGGTAGATGTCACATGTCCTCAAATTTTTAGGACATGCCGGTTTCCTTACGATGTTTTCCTTCACCGTTTTGAGAGCAGCGGTGATGAAATAAATTACACAAAGTAATGCGCCGGCCTAGGTTCGAACCCACGGCTTACTGCTCGTAAGTCGGATTGCCACCACTGGACCACCGCTGCTCTCTAACACACCTAACCAGTGATTATGTTGTTTGCAACATATATAAAAAAAAAAACTTTTTTTTATAGATTGTTTTGCTCTTGACTCTACTCTAGGTCAGAGATGACAGAGTCACATAGTCGACGATGGTATGAGCTTATCCAGAAGAAGCGTGTTCACTCTAACTTTGAAGAGATTAGCGTTGTAAGCGTTCGAAAACACAGACGCAGGCAGAAAGTTCCACTCCTTTGCTGTGCGTATTATGAAAGACGTTTGAAAACGTTTAGTGTGAATTTGTGGAATAGCAATAAGGTAGGGATGGTAACTTCTGGTGCTTCTAAATGTCCGAACTTCCTGTATTCTGTAAATTGTCATAACAATGATTAACTCTATCCACTTTTTGTGATTACTGCAATATATGACTAGTGCTGGAAATTGGCTAGGAAGTAATTTTAAAAGCATTATAAATTCTTGTCGTGTTCTTTTGACGTTTGTGTACGAAGGCCGTTGTCCGAAAATATCAAGGTACCCTAAGTTACAATACTGAATTTCAGTATAATACAGACTTCAGTATATATTTTCGATGAAAACATTCACAAGTATGCAGATTTTTGTTTATTTTTAGAACTTAATCCTAAAAACTATTTAAGTCTAAACTTACCTTTTAATTAAAACTTATTCACAACCATGTATCACCACTTCACTTAAGCTTGATTTATTGTGGCCTTTGCGTGTTTATATTTTTATTGAAATGTCTAATAACAACTTCTTTCTATTTTTTTTTTAATCAATTGCTATTTATTTATAAAAACAAATACATCATAACGTATAACAGTCGCGGCGTTCGATTTTTGAATATGCAAATAGCGCGCGAACTCCTGCGCCGCGGTCCTATGTGCACGCGTTCGTCACAAGCGGTAACAGTGAGGTGATTGCAGTTAGTTCACACCGGCTCAGATTCTTAACCATTTCGACAAGTCGGCTATCAGCGGATGTCCACAGCCAGTCGCGGACATCGTTGGCCGTCAATAGCAGCCATTAGCTTATACGAACCCGAGGAACGATCGATTGTTTAATATCAATTCTTTCAACAATAAATTCGGAAAATTGCTGTTGATTCCTGGTAGTCGAAAAATTCCACGATTCGACTAGAGGTTTGTTATATTAATTAAATGCAATTCCAACACAAAATTACCTTCGTCCATGACCCGTGGAATGGCACTTACGTTCACATTTGCAGTACTCATGTATGTTATTATCGTTGATTTTAGAATAGTGCTGGGTCACACCAATTCTATGCTATTCCATCGTAATTTTAGTGCCCGATTTCATAACGATTTTATTTTGAGCCTCATGGCCGTAATTTGTCAATTTATATGCATTATGTTTTGTGTCGACCACGTAACACAGTATGACTTAGAATTACTGTTTGGTGACTATAGTATCCTTGCATGAAGTTCCAATTAAATAGAGCAAACCTAATGATCGAAACTGTTAGACCATGACATATTACTATGCTATGTCCCTGCTAATCAAATTGTAATTTGATACGACAGTCTATATCGATACACTCTATTTAGTGTAGGACATTGGCAACTGCAAATCAGGAGCTTGTGGCTAAATAATAACATCCGCTCGGATCAATCTTCAGGTTAAGTCGCACTTGCCTAGTTTGGTCCGTGGATGGGTGACCACCTAGTTCATACCGAGTTTCCTCTGTGAGGAATGCACGTTAAGCCGTTGGTCCTGGCTGTCATTTGTAGATCTTTGATAGTCGTTACAGGTAGCCAGTGGCCCGAAAGTGACAAGCAGTCTTACCCCAGGTTATCGTATTATCCAGTACTAACTGTGGGCTGGGTAGATCAGATAGGCAGTAATCATAATCATAAATCTTTATTTATCTCCACATCAAAACTTTAAGGTGCTGGTTCACATTTGTACATCTTATATAGAGAAAGGTGTCCGAGATAGGAAGATCCTGTGATACAGATCACCTCTCGGGCTTAGAATTAAACAGTTTAATGTTTGCAAAAATATAAGTAAAGATAAAAAAGAATTGAAATAGTAAAATTAAAATTAACAAGTTTTTTTTTTTTAATTTAATCAAAAGGAAATCAAAATATGAATTGACATAAAACATAGAATTACTATCGCTCCATGTAAAATACTGTTAGACTGGAAGCCGACTTCAACATAGTTGTGCAAACCTAGATTCTGCTAAACTGGGCAGAATCGAGGCGATCAATACTTTAGGCGCGTAGAATATTCATGGTAATTAACCACTTTTCTGAGGAGATGATGATATTTTTTCGCGTAAAGAAAATATCTAGGCGCAATCAAGCTCTTATTTATGAGTAAGTACTTCACTTAAAAGCTTTTTTTTAAACTTAAAGTATGACCCACGTTTAACCAATCACCCTGTAGATGCAGCATTACTTCTACTTACCACGAAGACCGCGGAATATAACTGTATTAACGTTGTTATCAAAATCCTTGCAGAAGACCATAATATTCATAAAAAAACAGGTTTAACAAGTCATTTTTTAACTGATTTATGTCGGTGGGTTATCATAAATCAGCCAAAATATGACCGCTGTTGGATCTATGCTTCCCCTTCGCCAAGTCGCCGGTTCGGTGCTTCCCGTGGCCTTCTTCATATGGCCTACCATGACGTCATAAAGCAGTGGTATTGTTTTAATCTTATTGCAAATTGGGAAAGAGATGACGCTAGACGTCCTCTATAGCTCCGTGTCTTCCCACACTCGAGTGACACTAAAATAATTCTACTTTAAGACGCCATGGTAAGCTTCCAGGTTATTGGTCGACCGAGGATCGACCGTCTATATAGTAATCAAGGTTTATAATACAAGCTAATAAATGAGCAAGACTATGATAAGTGGAATCTCTGTGCACAAATTACGAACACTAATCCATTTCTGATACCTAACGTAGCGTACCGTAACGTACCATAGCGTTCTATTTGAGGGACGAACTGTTGGAGTACACCACAGAATCAGGGCTAAAGCCAGAGCCTTCGCATACAATTTGTAGAGCAGTTTAAATGCAGAGCAAGTCAAGGTAATATTTAATATATAGTTGCAAAAGCTATTGACCAGTTAAAAGAGTGCTAGATTCACGAAGCTCAAGACTGGTTTATGTGGCTACGCTTGAAAAAGATCCAAGTCCAACATGTATGGTCGTTCAGCTAAAATGACGATGATGCTCTTCTGACCCCTGGTTGATGTAAGTTATAAGTGGTGTAAAAGAGCTGTACCAGATCCCTTTATTTTACGGATGGAAAATCATCAAATAAGGGGTTATTTACCTAGTAGCTGACCCACTGAAATTTTACGTAATGGTGGAGTAGGGCCCTCTATAATTAGCATTTCGTAATATACCTTGAACCCCTTTTTTTTACGGATGGGTAATCATCAAATGACTTCTCCCGCTCTGGGCGGAGCGGGAGGGAGTGTCAGACTTTTACTGACTAAAACCTATCCATGTTCCTTCTTAGCCCTTTGTGTTCCAGGGCCACGGTGTCTCTTTCGAGCAGTCCCGCAACCCTGGCAGGCATTGGCCCTCTCGGACCCCTTCCGGTTTGCTGACATCTCCTTGAGGCGCGCGTGGAGCACGAACGCGCCGTGGCCTGTCGTCATGAGCTAGCCCATTACTCACCGTCCACTGTACTAGACCCCTGACAATGTTATACTCTATGTTCTAAGGGCTTTGACAAGCGGCAAATGCTTCTAAAGCGTTTCTTATTTATTCAATTACCTTAAACATAATTTACAGAGGCTTTTTGATAGCTTTTAGAAGTCCTATGTCAGTCCCATTATACCTTTACTTTCCCACCATCTTTAAATTCCTTCGTTATCAAAGATATAATGTCACTAGTAAACTGTCCGACCGAATGTCAGTTTCTGGCTGAAACCGAAGGTTAGAAATTCAGGTCACGATTGGCTTAAATGAAAAATACTATGTTTGGCCGAATGTGGTGTTTTTGGCCGAAGGTGGCTGAAGCTGAAGCCCACTAAAAGCCGTATCTATAAACAAGTCAAAGTCACTTGAGTTATAGTAAAATTACTTAAGAGGGGACTCTAGTCGGTATTTCTCCATACAAACGTATTCCGCTGTTTTCTTCGTGGATAATGCGTCTATTGCAATGAGTTTTTTTCCAAAAAATATAGGTCTTATTAATACATGCCCCTATTATTTCCTTTTTTTTTTTAAACATAATCACTAAAAGAATTATGACAATCTAAAAACCCGAAAAAAGCCCGTTTTTACCGCCATGACGACTATCAGACAAATTAGATAAGTTTTTAACAAAAATGAATAATAATGGAAGCATAGATATACCTTTCCTCTAAATTTTGATATAAGAATTATTTAGATCAGTTTCGTTTTGAAGAAGAAAACAGCGGAATAAAAAACGTCTTGTGGTCAAGATTTTTGTAGGTAAAATCAGCCTGAGCTGCAGTTGTCCCTTTCGCACTTTTTTCAAATCAAATCAAATCAAATACTTTCAATTACCGACTGGAGTCCCCTCTTAAGCAACCATTTTAGAGCGATAGTCAAGAATTTAGATGAAGTAAGAAACGTCAAAAGCTAGAATTCTTAGCCAAGTACCAGTCACCAATTTTGTACTGTCATTGTCAGTCCCTGAAGTAAATGTGAATTCAGTACATTTTGATTGATAAATTGTCAACATTGATCGTATAGATAATTTTATTTATTAAACGGAAACTTTCGATTTGAGAAATATTGTCGTTAAGAATGTAATATTGTGATGATTCGCGATATGCGAAACACAGCGAGGTTTTCCCATCTCACCGAAACACAACTATCTCTCAGCATTAAGGTTTCATGTTACAGGGAGCTAAAAATATCCAAACCAAGAGGTGTACGAGTAGAACACTGTTACCGTTGGTGTATTGTCAAGCAGAAAACATGAAACTACAGACGGATCTAAATTTTTAATACAATGAAGATCTCACTTTGTCTCTCTAGTAGATTTTACTCAGTTTTCAGATTCACTTCAGTATAGTAGGCATAAAGGTTTGGTTCAATTCTTTCAAAGCCAAATACATACAAAACACGAAACATTTTACAAGCGACAGCCTTGCGTGACGAGAATACTTTATTGCAACGTTTAATACAACATGCAGTTTAATTTTCATACAAATTGTAACTGTTTAGGCTGACCATTCACCGCTATATGACCTTTTCCTATTTGTGTAACTGCGGGCTTAATTACCTTGATTCATCACTAGTGTTGACATTTTTTTTTTAATCAATGCCTCATACTAGGAATTTCTCCTGTATCGTTGGTGCGTTTACAAACATTTAAACTCACATACACAAACAGCCAGATCCGGACCAACTAGCTGTAGGCTTTACAAATATTTGTTCCATGCGGGGATCGAACCCGCGACACGCAGCAGTCGATTGCCAACCGTGCCGTCAAAATGTTATCCCACTACAGCCTAGTCGTTGGAGAATAACAGGCGCTCGTGTCAATCTTTAGATAAGCCGCGCTTGCCTACGATGGCATGTGGGACGACCCATTACATACCGAGTTGTCCGTGCCTCGGAAAGCATTAAGTCGTTGGTCCAGACTGTCATTTGTAGATCTTTGACAGTCGTTAGAGTTAGTCAGTGTCCCGAAAGTCTGACAACCTGGATAACCAAGGGGTGTTTTATTACCCAGTAGGTACTTACTGGGTTGTGGAGGTCAGATAGGCAGTCGCTCCATGTATGATACTAGTATTAGACTTCTTCCGGTCAGACTGGAAGCCGATCCCAACGTAGTTGGAAAATGGCTAGGCAGATGATGATGGAAGTCGTTTAAGGGTTGTAGAATCAATAACCGTCCACTGAACGTAGGGTACTGGATCCGATCCCTAGGTCTGTGTTATTGGATTATCTTATTTGAAATGCTTAGTAACAGCTGGAACTCTAGGATTCTGCTCAGCTGTTGGCAATAGACTCACACCCTACATACTAAACATATCCCCTGGAATGTAATGCATAATTTACGTCACTATCGATCTTTTTGGAAAATACGGGCGTTCGTTTATGTTTAAAAACAAATAGTCATTCAATAAAATTTATTCGCAAATAACATACCCATGGCAATAAAACTTATTCATAAAACAATATTCCGAAACTCTCACACAAATACATTTAAAACTAATCTTTATGTTGTAATCAAATCGTAACTTGTTGATAATAATCACTGGCACGACAAATGCCAAATAATTGTTTGTCTTATCTCTATTGATCCTGTCCTAGGTTTCTACAATACTTTCACTTAGAAAATAGCCATAAGTGTAATCACAATCAGATTTATGCAAGGTATTCTAAACCTTATCTTCGCCTATACCATCCACTTCATTGTTCTTTCCCTGTGGGAGTTCGTTTGTCACTATGTCCAAAGAGCCATTTTTGCTCAAACCGCAAGCTGAAAACACTTTGCTACCAACATCATGTTTCTTTACACAGTAAAGTACGATTATTAATAATGTCAATAGCGCTACAATGACACCTACAATGATTGGTGCACTCTGGTCCAAGTCTCCTTCAGATAGACTTGCCATTTTCGTGTTTTCCTCTTTCAAGAACTTTTGGAGTTCTGCGAAGTACTGTAGTATGCCCTCGGTTGATAGCTCTGTTTCTCCAGTTATTGCTTTGAGGACTGTTCTCCAGTTTTCACTTGCACCAAGAGCCATGCCATCACTGGAAGAATTACACAAACAATTTATAACAGAATTCACTTCGGATCAATTAAGAACTTTCTCGGCTAGATTAGCGTCATATAATTTGCGCGTTAGGTGCGTTTGCCGATTTACGTCTGAAGGAAAAGTTCTGAAGCGTATCTACAATAATAAGCTGACAGCATTCCATGTTGCTTACAACATCCAGGATCAAAGATCGGGATCATGCCTGACATTAAAATAGTGAATGGTAATTGTCTCATGGAGTGCATACATTATTATAGCCAAGATTTTTCCAGATCGTATGAAATCGTGACGTCATGCGAATTAAATTTAATGGATAAAGCAAACGAGATTATATTCTTTGTTGGTTGTAAGATTAGCGCGTTACATTTTCTAAAGGCTGGGCGCAGTGGGTTTCTAGTGCGGATCCCTTTTAATGTTGTGAAATCCGAAATCATTGGATTTTTTTTCTAGGAAATAAATGAGAGTGGAGGGAGGCATTTGCCCAGGAGTGGGATAGCCCACTCCAGTTCAAATGCCTCCCTCCACCTTTTCCATTACTCGTGAACCCGCACGTCCCCCTTCCAGTTATGACGGAAGCTGTCCAGTTCGTCCCGACCTTGGATTATGAATATTATCTGATAGACTGCTAGATTCTTTCCTATGTATGTTATTAATCAAGTCAATTACACTCGTTCCATGAAAAAAATAGTATGATATCTTGCAATAAAGCGTGCTAATTAAGTTGCAAATACGACAGTAATCTATCTGCACATCTTTGAATTACGCCATTCACATCCTTGGCTAACAAAGAGTCAGTGATATTATATTCTCATGCATTCTAATTAGGCAGGCAGTGTACCTGAGGAGTTTTCCTGCTTCCTTTACACCATAGATGGAGCATTCATGGAGAGGTCCAGTGTGATTCGCCCTCTTGCAAAGAGATAACAGAATTTGGAATTCCAGAACATGAGATATTAGGTATCTGAAAAGAAAAGATAGTTTTCGTGATGAATCATGAGTGTTATCAAAACATTTGTACAGCTTAAAAATTATCGAGGAGACAGTCATCTGATTCATATTGTCCATCATGAATCACAATGAGTAAAGAGATCAAAACAGACGTGAAAAAAAACCCAGAACCCAGTGGGTCCAGTTGATCAAAGAATCCTTATCAAACTTCAATAACTAAGTGAATGTCACTCAGAAATTGGATAAGATAAAAATCACTTTTTCACGCAGTAGGTTGGTTAAGATAACAATGATGTTGATGACTAATGAAGGAACACTTGTAACATTCATAATCATGAACTATTTTAACCGACTTTTAAGGAAAGGAGGAGGTTAATTACGTATTCGGCCAGCATCTTTATTTTTTTCATGTATGTACACCGACTTTTCCGTGATTACTGATTCTTTTTTCATTTGGTAAGAAGCCCGCGTGGTATTAATTTTATTAATTTTCTTTGGTATTTTATGAGTTATCCTCTATCTATAATATGCATTTTTTCTTCTTCGTCTATATGGATGATGTCCTAATAACTTCTAGTTTCGATGTAAAATTTATACTTGACATTTTTTGGAAGTCAGTTACTTTTTTTTTCGATAAATATAAGGTCTAGCTTTATGCCATCTATGTATAAAACAATCAGCTGAATTTAAATAAATCGGACGGCACAGCAAACGTAACACAAATTGAAAATACTCGTTTTGCACTTAGTATTTCCCTTATTTTTGGACTATATCGTCAAATGTATGTGTGAGGCAAATTATAATTGTGACAAAATTGAAACTAGAATTCAATAGGTTAGTTCTATTTACTATTCAAAACTGCGTAGCGCATGATGCTGTAAGGCAGACTTTCACTGAATAACTTCAATATGCTGAAATGATCTAAACAACATCCATTGTACTTTTTTGTGCAGACATAATTATCCTTCTGTTACTCTTATTAACACTGATCATTGTCCCTTTCACCGATAAGTACATAAACAAGCATACATAATATACTTACGTAATGTACTGTACGTGAGAGACAACGTGGTACTTTGCTGCTGGATCTAGGTCAGTTTCGTTCCTAGGTACTGGAGGTGACACTCCTGTCTCTTTTATTCTGAAATAAAAAGATAGTATTGTTTAAAACGACGGTAGACGGGAAACACTCAATTAATCATTTAAAAAATTCCCTGGCAATAAAACCTCTAAAAAAACAAAAATAGATTAATCCAAGCGTCGTCATAGCGTCGGGCGACCGCTAAGTCGACCGCTTAGCACAAGCACAGAACAAAAGCGTTTTTTGTGTCGGGGGTGCATAATTATATAGAGGTTAAGCCGAGCTTGCCTAGGTCGTAGGCAGGTAGTCAGTTGCCCGAGAGTCTGACAACCATTCCTACTAAGTGGTATCGTACTACATAGTACAAACTGGGTTGTGGAAGTCAGATAAGCAGTTACTCCATGGAAAATACTAATATTTGCTGCATTCGGTTAAACTAGAAGCTTTTTTTTTTTTTTGTTGACGATGTGGAAATCCTCGATGGATGTCCCCCGCCCTGGGGAGGGCGGAGGGGTCTGTCAGACTCGTACTGACTAAAACCACACCGGTGTTGCGGGCGGGCTTCGTCCCTGGGGGGAGTGAGGTGTACTCCCCCCGTTACGTCTGTGAGAGGCGCGCGTGGAAAACGGCCGCCGTCTCGGGTCCATTATGATGGGGGGCGACGAATGTCCCCGAATCCGTCGCCCCTGGACCTGTTTAGGGGGGCCGGAAGAGGGCGTTATCCGCCCTCTGCCGACGCCCGGTGCGTCTGCTGCGGGATGGGAAGGAACTCGAGATCTCCCTCTCCCTCACCGCAGCTTCCTTCTGCGACATGACGGTTTCGCAGAAGGACACCACCGCGTCCCAGGACTCTGTGCTGTCGACCATCGCGTGAGCAACGGTCGGCAGCGACAGGTCTTCACCTACCTCTGTCACGAGGGCACGGCGCGGCTCGTCCCACGCGGGACATTCTACCAGCGTATGCCGCGCCGTATCCTCCGGACACTGGACGCAGTGATGGCACCGAGCGGCCGGCTCCCTGCTTATGCGACACAGGTCGGCGGAGGGATGGTCAAGCCTCCTCCGCCATTCCGCCACCATGACCTGTCGGAGCTGAGACCGGTGCAGCGTGATCTGTCGCTACACCAGCCTTTCGCCTCGATCCTTGGCGTCCTCGCGCCACTGATGTAGCGTCGCGAGGGTTTTTGCCTCCAGGTCCCACGGTGGGGATCCGGCCAGTACACAAGCCGCCTCGTAGGAGATCGTGCGATAACCCCGTATGACCCTGACGGCCATCGCTCTCTGCGGTTTGCGCAGGACTGCGAAAACTAGCCCTAACATAGTAATCCTAATTTAATCCTATAATTAGTAACTAAATGAGGAGCTCGTGGCTTAATAATAACAGCCGCACGAGTCTATCTTTAAGTTCGTTAAGCAGTGCTTGACGAGGTTGGGCCTTGGATGGGTGACCATAATACATACCGAGATTCCTCCGTGCCTCGGAAAGCACGTTAAGCCGTTGGTCCCGACTGTCTTTTGTAGAACTTTGACAGTCGTTACCGAGAAGTCAGAAGCCAAAAGTCTGATTTTCAGTCTTACCAAGGGATATCGTATTACCCAGTAACTGGGTAGTGCAGGTCAGACTGGCAGTCACTATAGTAAAATACTGGTGCTCAGCTGCATTCGGTTAGACTGAAAGCCGACCCCAAGATAGTTTGGGAAAAAGGCTAGGCAGATGACTGTGAATTCGTAACTTGAATTACGCCCAGTTAATAGTTTGTGCAACAATAGTATACGGCTAACTGTGGATGCTTGTAAATGGCTTTTTATTCATAACCTCCCTCACTATCACTTTTGTATTGTAAGCTTTAAGCCACCCAAACAAAAACAATTAAAATCGTTGGGAAAAGGCTAGCTAGATGATTACGATATTTAAATGCATTATTATTTTATTACTCTTCTATCAAAGAGCGTGTATAGCTAACTTAGTTGACTTATGCAAATGACCACTAGCGACCTAGTACTAAACGATGGCAATAGAAGATAATTTAATATACAGGTATATTCACAGTTAGCTTGCGCCTATAAATGGATCACAGACACTTGATTAGACTTGCTAATAAGCAATCACTGCTTAGATGTATGACTTGAATGATTAATTTATTACACTTTCTTAGTATTTTGGCACATATAATCCGCAAAGAAACGTGATTACAAAAGTGTAACTGCAAATGGCTCGATATTAATTAGTTTTGGTTTTATAAAATAACGTAACACATTGGCCCTGGATCAAAAGATTTGAAAGGCGTGGGGAGAGGCCTTTGCCCAGCCGTGGGATGACATAAGCTAATAGTAACAGTATTTTGACATTATCTCCTTCATGTTACAAAATTTAAGAATTTCCCTAAAATGTATCAACTAGCCATCATCGCTAAACTCATTCTGGGACAGATTGCGGTGAAAAGTATTTTTCATTACTCATACTCTGAAAGTAGGTCTGAAGTTGCCTGAAGAGCGGGTTGAAAGTAATACTTTTCAGCCCTAGGGAGAATCGCTTTCAACTGACAGATGTCAAATTATTAAAAAAACAAACTAGTTCTATTTTCACATTTTTATTGAACCATGTTCCAACTTTCTATGCAGCCACGATGTAAAATTGAAATAACTTAAGTTAAGTATTGATTAAAGGATATATATTTTTAAAACACTTTATTATAATTTAGTTTCAACAGTTTTTTTTTTAGACAACATTGATTTGGGCAATTATTTACAATTTTTTCAATGATGAAAATGAAAAATTAAGGCTGAATAGCTGGCTGGCCACAGAAAAAAAAACAAAACAGGCGGGAAAGCGGCAAACGGTTTACTCATTTTTTCTTTAGCTAATTCATGTTTTTATTTTTACTTTCCTTGTACTATTCGTAATGAAAATCACAGTGTTTACCTCGGGTTAAAGACTTATTTAGTCCCTCGAACTATTGGCGCCCTCACTTCGTTCGGGCACCAAACCCCGTCTCGGGACTAAATAAGTTGCTTTCACCCCTAGGGTAACAATGTACTATTTTAAACAAGGTTGCATTACTTTAAGGGTATAAAAATGAATAATAATTTCCATTATTTTCAACTTAAATAGCATCACCGTTAAAGCACTAGATCCTGCATACATACCACAAGTTGTAAGTAAACCACGACAAGGATATGGTGTGAAGACGTTACGAAATCCCGTGACTGTTCGCATCCACGATCTAATCTACTTGTTTTAAAACTAGCTGCGCCCCGCGGTTTCACCCGCGCAGACCGGGATAAAACTTGCCTATGTGTGAATCCAGGGTATAAGCTATCTACATACAAAATTTCATCCTACTAGCCATTGAGGCTTGAAAAAATAACAAACATATATTCTTACAATATTTCGCGTTTATAATATTAGAAGGATAGGATTAATAAACTATCGATCTTTAAGTTCCGCAAACAGCATTGTAGCCAGTATCCCTGACTTATGTGGCGTAGGTCATGGTTTCGAAACCAAGCAAGCATGTAATTTATTTAATCTTCACGGTTTTAAGGAAAACATTTGAGGAAACCAGCATGCCCTAGAACCAAGTACGAAAATATACATCATCTACCAAACCGCAATTGGCTCACGTACTGGATAACGGTCCACTCGTTCTTATAGTGAAAACGCGTGTGTCCCTGCAGTGTAAAATAAAAGGAAAAGTATTTATTGGTCTCGCACAGGACAAAATCAAATGATTCAATTAACATTAAAAAACAGATTATGTAAAAAGTATACATTATACAAAATAAGACACATGAAACTAAATTGTTCCCGTGCGACGCCAAAGAGGCCAAAGGCAATCAGCCTGCAGGGCTCAGTGTAAAAGTTATAGACCGATTTTGCTAAACAGTAATATACAAGGTGTTGATTTGCATTCTCGTCAAAATTCAGGAGATTGTCACAAAATACATTAATACTCAATTTTAATTGCGGTACCTAGTTCAGTATAACACATCCCTGAGGAATTTGAAGAATAGATATTTGAAGAAACTATTGCCGTCTCGCCGTGCCCGACCAAGCACCCGTAAAGTGCAAAAGGGACAACTGCAGCTCAGGCAGATTTTACCTACAAAAATCTTGACCAAAAGACGTTTTGCATTCCGCTGTTTACTTCTTCAAAAATAAAATAATCTAAATAATTCTTATACCAAAATTTAGAAAAAAGGTATATCTATGCTTCTATTATTTTCTTTTTTGTTAAAAACTTATCTAATTTGTCTGATAGTCGTCTGAACATGGCGGTAAAAACGGGCTGTTTTTGGGGTTTTTGGATTGTCATAATTCTTTTAGTGGTTATGTTTTGAAAAAAAAAGCAAATGATAGGGGCATGTATTAATAAGACATTTTTTGGAAAAATTACATTGCTCTAGACGCATTATCCACGAAAAAAACAGCGTAATACGTTTGTATGGAGAAAGGCCCACTAGAGTCCCCTCTTAAGTTTGTCAGTATATCAGAATAACCCTCATAGCATGGTTTAGAATAAACGTTTGTAATTGCTTGTATGTGTGAAAGCGCGGTTATAGGGCGAGAATCAGACGGACCGCGTTTAAAACACGGGTGGTTCACACTTATCGATTTCCGTAAGTAAATAAGAAAAAAATATACCTACTCATTTTATTATTGATTCGGGTCGAGAATAATTATCATAGTTACCTCCTTGATTTTGACGAGGATGCAAAACAACAGCTCGTAGAAGAAAATACAAACCTGAGATCCCACCAATGTGCATTCCAGTCTTCCAAACTGCTGTTCCCGAAGACGTCCCACCTCCACTTATCCAGAACGTAAGCGTAGGCCATTAGCGGAAACTTCTCCAAGGCAACCCAGAGGAGATGGTTCAAAGTGACTTCGGGGCCGGTTCCTACCTTCACCAAGTTCAGGGTTTTTAAGTGTTCCGGCGAGGTCAACTGAACGGCTACGATGTCGGAGATTGCATCGTGGAACGCTGTAACACGATCGAAAATAATTATTCAATTGTAATTATTTATCTTTTGAAACCATCACGTTTTTAATCCTTGAAAGGTCATACTGAGGTTATACATTCAACATCGGCCATATTATAATGTTCCATTCTCTGTGACAAGCTTTTTTAGGACTTAAGACTATTCTGTAAGCTTTGAAAAGACTTAAGAGTATTCTGGTCATCATATGCCTAGGGACCCGACTATT
Source organism: Cerastis leucographa (assembly GCA_963082945.1). NCBI lineage: Eukaryota > Metazoa > Arthropoda > Insecta > Lepidoptera > Noctuidae > Cerastis > Cerastis leucographa. The sequence continues at coordinate 9,485,553 of OY720382.1, forward strand.
TTGGGGTCGGCTTCCAGTCTAACCAGATGCAGCCGAATACCAGTATTTTACATGGAGCGACTGCCTATCTGACGTCAACAACCCACTCAACCCAGTTAGTACTGGGTGATAAAATAATCCTTGGTAAGACTGGTTGTGAGCTCGGTATGTAATGGGTGGTCACCCATCCACTGACCAACCTGGGCAAGCACGTTATTGTTAAGCCACGAGCTCCTTTTAATTTAAAACTATTCTGATCCTGACCTAAAAAACTAAATTGTGTATTTGACAACACAAAGCTCCAATCATGTTTTTTGCTGAGTTTGATATTGGCATTCCAGTCCACAGTAGTGCTAAACTTATTTCTACCTATAGCTAGTGGTACATAACAATTGTTACTAAGGCACACGGCTGATGTCTTTAGCAGATAGGAGAATGACATTTATTTGCAAGGGTAACTATATGTGTAACTGGATTGTGGAGGTCAGATAGGCAGTCACTCCATGTAGAATACTGACATTTTGCATGCGGTTAGACTGGAAGCCGACCAAAATGTGATTGGGATAAAGTTTTAATAACTAGCTGCAACCCGTGAAGCGACTTCGTCCACGTGTTATTTATTCTATTAAAAAAAAAAAAAAACAGATAAATAAAAATAAAATTAGCCTCAGTTACTTCTTAAGTAACATTAGCTATCCTTACTAAAAAGTTCCTTTAAAATCGGTCGCGCCATTACGAAGATTAGCCGGAACAAACAGACAACAAGACAGAAAAAAAATGTAATTAAAGTACTGTTCATAATTATGAATTCAGTATAAAACTGGTAATTTTGAACTTACAAACAGATAGTTTTTCTCTGAGGAGGAGGGCTCGTGGCTAAATAATAACAGCCGCACGGGTCGATCTTTAAGGTTAAGCCGTGCTTGCCGAGGTTGGTCCGTGGATGGGTTACCATAATTACATACCAAGTTTTCTCCGTGCCTCGGAAAGCACTTTAAGCCGTTGGTCCCGGCTATCATTTGCAGATCTTTGACAGTCGTTACGAGTAGTCTGAAGCTAAAAAGTCTGACATCCAGTCTTGCCAAGGGCCCCATCGTATTACTCAGTTACTGGGTTGCGGAGGTCAGATAGGCAGTCGCTTCATGTAAAATACTGGTACTCAGCTGCATCCGGTTAGACTGGAAGCCGACCCCAAGATAGTTTGGGGAAAAGGCTAGGCGCTGATGAAACAGACAGTTTTTATTTATTTGTATACATACCTGGATTTGGTCCATCTCTATACAATGGAGGTAGACTCCTGTAATGTTTAAAGTACTGAACGTGGCCTAGGAGTCTTGCAGCTCGTGACAAGCCAACCACGATGTCTGTCACCTTTTCGCCGCACCATTTTATCCTAGAAAATGTGAATAAACAACATCAGTATTTTTTTGTGTATGTTTATTAAAATTAATACTCTTGTCTGTGTTTAGAAGCCATCATTTAAGGGAAATATTTAAAGTGGTTTGAGTAAACATCAACTCGTCTGAAGTATCAGTATTTTGTGCAATTCTAATGTTATTAGAAAAATGTATTCACTTTACCTAGCTTATGTATTACAGTTAATAATACCTATAACATCTTTTTCCCAGGGTCGTCGCATCAAACACGAAAAGTATGTTAGAGGAAAGTACACAAACGTTAAATGAAGATGTGAGTAAAAACATAATTCATGTAAAAAAATAGGTAAAGGCATCTATCCAGTTTAAACTTTTGTTACCAAACACATAAATAGATATGTGATTTTACAAAAAAAAAACAACTTTTATTCTCACAGATGTAAGTTCATTTTGCGCTACAACATCAAATACTTTACTGACGTTTTCAATAGTACCTGCTAGTCATTCTGGAATCAGCTTGGTTGGCACCAACAAAAAGCCAATAATCATATAAATGTAGATTAATTAGAATCAAGACTTTGAACACGGAATACTTGGTTGTTAAATTAATATTAATAAATAATATCTAATGTACAGATAGAAGGTCGGTTAGATAATAAAGGTTAACTTTAGCCTTTTATAGAAAATATTTGCAAAAAAAAAACCTGACTTTATATCCTGCTTGAATATCATGTGAGGATAAATGAACAAAGGCTTTGTAAATGAAAAAAAAGTGTTGATACGTGGCCATTATTGGTGAACGCACTTATGTAAAACTGTTAACACGACTTTTTAATCGATTCTTTGATTTCAGGCGTTAATATGACCTATGTAAATGATGTAGCCAGGGCTGAAGTTTATCCTGCCAGGGCTGCGGGACTGTTCGAAAGAGATACCACGGTATCTCTGTATGTATACTCACGGTCTCTCTCTGATGTCACGGTGTCACGGTAGCCCTGGAACGCAAAGGGCTAAGAAGGAACATGGATGGGTTTTAGTCAGTACAAGTCTGACAATCCCTTCCACTCCGCCCAGAGCGGAAGGAGACGTTTGATGATTTCCAATCCGAAAAAAAAAGGAGTTAAGTTTATGAGATTGGCTTAACGTCAAACTAGGCCTTAGATCGATAGGAATATTTTGAAATCTCCGAATTAGACTGTTTGCATATTTTAATTGACGTCATTGTTTAAACTTTTGAATACAAGACTCCCAAAAAGTCAAGAGAGAATTGAGGCTTAACAAGTTAAGAAACAGATGAAACATACCATACATGCCCTTATTACAAAACTTCACTCAATACTCAAAGGCAAGCCATTTGATTGGTTGAAACTTGTTTTAAGAAATGTCTCTGATGGTTGACGACTTTTCATCCCTATGTCCTTAGTGATAGGGTTGAACAATGGTGAGTCTTGAGTGATCTCTGTAATGGGGAGTGGGGTGGGATATGTATTGGTTAAAATAATATCAATTTACTTGTAATGGGTTCCGTCACACATATCATGGCTGGACGGCAAGCAATTGGCTGTCGTCATCGTCTCCTTAATATCTTGAAAGGAATCCTTCGCGCTTTCAAACCCAAGGGACTGGTGGAACTCGTCAACAGCGTCAAACAGGTCTTTGGAAAGTATAGTCTCGTTTTGTAGAAGTTTCGGCCTCATGTGATCTGCGTATGCGACTACCTTCGGATAGATTGCTTGCCATTCTTGAGCCCATAGGTTACCTGAAAATATTTTGAAAGGGTATCTAGTAGATAATATATAGTAAGACAAGGAAAATAATATTTTAGTTTGAAAAAAAAAAACCCTGCCCTGGTACGTTTGTTTAAATACAAATAATAAGAAAAAGCTTGAATTAAACGCATAGCAAAGAATACTTTGTATAAACATTTTGTTATACACATTGCCATTAAATATTACTCAGGCGTCTCTAAAAACTGAAACTCACCTAAAATATGAGCAGGAATTAACTTATCTTTATTCTTTAGTAAGTCTTTGTAAACAAACTTAAGCTTTGCTCTGACATAATTGTGTAGTAAATCATATAATGGTTTGATCTCTTTCCAGATTCTGTCCACAGTTTCAACAAAATCATCGTCTTCGAATGCGTATCGCCACATATCTCCTGCATCAGTGAAGTTTTCTGACTCTGCTACTCTGTTCATTCTTACCACATAATCTTTGAATATCGGGCGTATTTTCTTGCCAGTTGTATCGCGATAAACTTTCCAATAATACGCCAATTCTTTTGTATCGTTGCTTGTTTTAAAGATCGATATTACGTCTGGAAAAATTGTTTCTATTGTTAACTGAAAATTCGCTTACGATTTATGCTATAGTGTAAACGTGTAACGCATTTCATTAAATGGAAATACTATTGATCGAATTAGTTTGCGTGGACAATACAATAGTTATCATCTTCAACATCCACAGCCAGAATTAACGCACTGCCGGGTCCAAAGGGTCTCTGCTTGTGCCAATACACACATTCCTCTGCTAACCTCATCCAGAATTTACCCGCGACCAATTCTTTATGTATCAACGTCAGCCAACAGCAGTCCACTGCTGAATAAAGGCCTGTGAATCGCACGCCACTTAACTTGCTCCTCGGCAACTCTCATTCAGTTGCTGCCAGTGGATCCATCCTGCAGAGATCGACGCTCTACCTAGCCTGAAGGCGTCCCACAGTACGCTTGCGATTCGCGGTTTCCACACGGATAGACCAAAGGACATCGGTTCTACGTCCAAAAAAGCCTGCCCATACCCACTTCAGCTTACTTATTCCCCGAACTATGTCGACAACTTTGTGTTTTCCAGTGAAAAAATACAATTTGTGTACGTTTTCTTAATAAAGACATCAGTTTTATTATACAAGATTGAAATCATTATTACGTATTTTTAAGCAAACCAACGATAAAAATTAAATAATACTGACTGACCACTCATCGTTCGTACCGAATCTTCCGGGCTGCAACTTGTATTGTATGCACACACAGTAACCCGACTCCAAATTCTCTGCATAGTGTCAATTTCCTCTCTTTGCTGGAATATTTAAAGCACAAGTTACAATCAATCTGAATTAAAGAACCTCCTGTTTAGTAGTCGAAGGTTTAAGATGGTGCGGATGACATAAGAGGAACCGTTCCTTTCAATCTAGACGTCACCTTGATTTACAATCATGATTGTATATTTAGCTGCACTCTGAACACCATAGTCGTAAAATACGGAATCAATAATAACTGTATTTTTTTTTAGTGAAAAACTAACGGTTGGAACGTCTACTGTTACCCGCACCGTCCTACGGCGAAAGGACTCATCATCTGCCTAGCCTTTTCCCAAACTATCTTGGGGTCGGCTTCCAGTCTAACCGGATGCAGCTGGGTACCAGTATTTTACATGCAGCGACTGCCTATCTGAACTCCACAACCCAGTAACTGGGTAATACGATACAGGTGACCACTGAAAACCAGAGCTGTGTGCTGTGGGCATGGCACATGCCATGGCACAGCATCATGCTGAGTGGTAACCTGCTTGTCGCAGTCACGACGTTCAAGCATTGCACTTTTTTGTTCCGTTTGTACTTTTTTTTCTTGCGTTGTATGTTTATTCTTTTTTAGTCATTTAGTATTCACGTCAAGTCCCTGCCACAAATATTTTTTTTTTCATTTTTTTTTTTCTTTTATACCCCTTGGTAAGACTGGATGTCAGACTTTTGGCTTCTGACTACTCGTAACGATTGTCAATCATCTACAAATGACAGCAGGGATCAACGGCTTAACGAGCTTTCCAAGGCATGGAGGAAACTCGATATGTAATTATGGTCACCCATCCACGGACCAAACTCGGCCAGCACGGCTTAACCTTAAATATCGACCCGTGCGGCTGTTATTGTTTAGCCACGAGCTCCTCAGTTACTCGAAAGTAATATTCCCAAATTTATTGCCATACTAAAAACAACTAAGGTAAACTGATCATTCATACAATCGATGATTTCAATGAATAAATTTATCGATCAAGCTGCTATGTTCTATTATATGCTGTCATAATAGGTGTTTGTAATATCGTATTCTTGATATAAATAGACTAATACCTTGCTTTGTGGCATCTGCACATTGGTCCCTCGTTCCTTTATGATTCTAATTTTCCTTCTCATCCTCGTATCATTCATCAATTGTTCATCGTTCAAGTATTTATTTTTCAGTATGTTCCAATACTGTTTCTTTATTTCATCCTCTTCGGCAGCAATCCGTACCTGTAAATTACAACGTTAAGCAATTAAACCCAAAAACTTATCTTAAGTATATCACTACACAGTCAACGATCTTTCATGTGACATGCAAGATTGTTGATTCTTTTATGTTCGTACACCCATAAATCCAAAACCACCAAGTTGATTTCAATAAAATTGTATGGTTGGTTCCAGTTTGAAAGATATGTTAGTTTTGGACCGGATACGAAGCCCCGTGCAAAAACGGGGGCCGATTGCTAGTATAAATATAACTTTTATTAAGTGACTATTCTCACCATTTTATTTTTCTTCGCTTCATTGTTAATATCAGTAACGTATGACCAAAGCGCATCCTGTGATGTTTTGCAAATATCCAAACTCAGCTTATCCATTTCTTCCATAAATACATCGAGAGTTGTATTAACTTTTTCTAACTCTTCTAACTGATATTTAAATGATTGAACTATATCATTTGTTTTTACGATCAGTGTGTTAGGATCCAGTACTGTTCTCATAGCATCATCTAAGAACTTCTTTTCCTTAACATCGTCAATTTCTGTTTCTATTTCATGTCCGCTTTCTTCCGAACCTTCTAATGTTTTATTCCCCTTCTGCGTCTTCTCATCTGCAGATATATCTGAAGTGGGATTTGGTGGGAACTGCACAGCCATTGACGTCGTAACTATTATTAGAATGCATGTTAATCGCTGTAACAACAAACCTCATTATTGTGTCTTCTTCTGATGCATTATTTATTAATACAAGCGATTGTGTCTTTAACAAAACGTCTTTGAAGGCAGGATGTGTAGCTGACATAATACTATCTGCGATACAGTTCAATGGTACGCTAAAGGCCAATGTTAGTGTAGGGACACACCTACTGAAATTATGCGGACATATAACTAGGTGACAAAACGACCTGCTAAAATTATCTGTTACAACATGAAGTAGTCAAAACAAAGATTATTTAAAAAATAGTAGAAATAACAGAGGCTATAGAAGACTCACTAATCTTTCCGCCTTCTATACAAAACTCAGGGCGATTGTTACCGTACTTCCGCCCGATCAATTTGTACGCTTAGTACTCCTAAACGCAACAACCAATATTGGCCTGATATGTTGTAAGTAATTTGAAAATATTTCAAGAACAGGAACGCGGAAATTCCCCCGAAAGAATGGCCTGTGTCCCAGCAGTGGATACGTCTTAGGCTGAATATTATATGCTGAACTTGCGCCGCGTATTTTCTGAGGATGTGTCGCTAGACTTACATTAGACGTAACGGCCGTATCAGATATCGTGTGAGATGAAAACGATTCAACAATGGCCTAAGTGCAGTAACGTAGTTGAATAATGACCATATCCTCTTGTCTATGTAGCCCCGTGGGTCCGTCAGTGTTCATGACAACTAATTCTAAACTATTGTATGTCATTTGTGGCTATATTTATTGTTGCCCCCTTTTTAAATGTGGTAAAGACTTTAAGAGCAATAACTATGTTATCTTTCCAAGCCCTAGTATCAGAGTTAGACTTATCTCATGGATTTGAATGATCTCATAATACTTACTAACGAGATTTAGTTTGAAAGGTCAAAGCTATTAAACATTAATTCATTCTCGCTTCGTCTGTATCTAGTTCTCATGCTGTCAAATATCAGCGAATACTAACAATAAATTATAAACTTACTTCGACTTATCAGGAACCTACATAAGTTTTAAATAACAGTGCACTATAAACGGAAGTTTTAATGGCAACTACCTGCGTTATCACGAGAAATACACTAACAACGTAAGAACAGTCTTGTAAAACCACACTATGTGTATGAATTGGAAAAGTTATGAATAACAGAATGCATGGTAAAAATTAAAAATACCCACTAGGAACTTCATCGTGTTGGTAGTTCGGTAGCACAATCCACAGCTGTGTCAACTTGTACAACACATAATCAACCGCAGCACTGCACCCGCCACATTTTCAATTCCAGACCAAGTTAGAAAAATATCGGTGCTGCCGTGTAACGCGAAGCAGCGCTAAGAGACGACAAGACGAAGGCAAACTCTGTTTCACTTGTTACTGGTTGTTTGTGAATACTACGATGTGTTTGATCGTTTTGTGGTGGATTTTTCAAATTGGAACAATCGAACGCCTGGTTTGTTTTGAAAACGTAGAACGGTAGGAGCGCGGCGCGCGACCCGCCTGCATGCGCGGGCACATTGTTATGCCACAAAGAAATGCCTACCTCAATTCAATAGCTCCACGGTTCGTTCTCGTGCGACCGGACGTCGGGTCGCACCGAGCTCGCTCCTTATTATCATGCTTTGTTTATCGAACAGTTAACACCTCGATTAATTGTTGTGTCATATAGACTACCACAAGTATGCACACATGGACGTGTGCGTTGTTGGATCAAGCTGCCAAGCATTTAGTTGCGAGTTAACGTAAATGCTTGCATCGTTACGTGTATTCTCAAATTCACAGACTTTTGTAAAGTGCTTTTTTTTTATTAGCCTGCTGTTGTTCTCTTGTTAATTTTTAGTATAAACATCGTTTGTTACTTTATCATAATCATCTTCCTACTCTTATCCCATGTTAGGGTCATAGCACATTATTTTTTATTTGTTTGTTAGTTTTAGATTTGGTTTACTTGGTTAAGTTATTCAGTATTACTTAAAAATTTCACAACTTTGAATTTTGATATATTTATAAGGTAAGGCTAAGGTTTCATGGATAACTTTAGTTTAGTTAATTTAAATAAAACCCCAAAATAATATTAATACAGATCTCTTTTAATTAATACCAACGACACAAATAAACAAAATAACACAATTATTGCAAGTATCTAATATTTTAACCTGTGTATCCTTGAAACTAAATACAACAAATACATCGAAATTCTTCTGTAATCAATCTTTCTTGATGAATGAAGCTAAGATCTGAGCTCCGGCAGCATCCACCTCGTTGTATCCGTAGGGCTCCAAAGCTTTCTTGATCCTCTCGAACCATTTAGTGAGGTTCTCATGGGCACTCATGTCGTAACCGAACGCCTGAAAATAAATAATATGCAATTTAAACATACTGTTTATATTTTGCTATTTAATTGCTCATCGTCTCGCCTGGTGGAAAGGTACACTGGTCTTCGAACACACCTATTGGCCTTTTTTTCCCCTATACTGTAGGCCAGGCTGATTACTAGGCAGTAAATGCGTTCTTGAGTATCATAATGATGACAGTGCAAAGTTTTATAGTTTATGAAAACAGTTTCCTTTGGTAAACGAATCAGGGTGAGTCACGGAAAGGGCTACATCTCACTCAGGGTCCAGGTATTGGCAAGGTTCTACTACATTCAATAACTTTAAAAAGACTAAACTTTTCAGATTAGAGTTAAGTTCTAATATCGGGCGAAATAAGGTAGAACGTCTAGACTAACTACCTAGACTTGTTTCTGACATTGGTAATAATGTAGAGTGAGAAATAGCAGATGCTATCAAGCGCACTTTAATACTAAGTAATGTAAAACTACAGGCGCTTGACAGATCGGACGGTCGCCCGTCATAAATGCCTTCATGGACCAGTAGCTCCTCCAGGCATTTTCGACTCGACGGTCGATCTCCTTGTCCCGTCTGTTGTTGAAGGAAACTACGAAACTTTGTTTATTTTAATGTTGACCCTATAGAATTCAATTTAACATTGGCTGAACTATTGTTATAAATGTTTTGCAAAAGTGCTATTAAAGTTTTCATTATTCTTTGGCTTCGTAAGGCCGAGAATCTTGCGCCGTGTTTAACGCTGTCGAAAGCCTTTGCATAGTCCACGAAAGCCAGATATAGAGTTAGAGGATTTTGAAATTCAAAGTGTTTCGCAATGAGCTGCTTCAAAGTGTGAAGGTGGTCGGTGGTAGAATAACTTGGGTGAAATCCAACTTGTTCCGGTTGTTGGTGCGTGTCTAGTTGGGCATTCATACGATTTTGGATGACTTTGATGAATGCCTTATAAATATGTGACACTAGACTAATGGGACTGTAGTTATTTATGTTGGACTTGTCTCCTTTCTTGTGTAGAAGTACAATATTTGAGTGGCATATCTGATTTTCGAATTTACCTGCTTGTAATATTGTATTAAATAAGTTAGTCAGTTTAGTAACAGTCAAATCAAAAACCAGTAGTTGTAGATAATAAATAATTAAACGGGCAACATACCAGATAAAAATGAGATTACAGGATTGTTCGATGTGGCGATGATAAAGAGACTAAAAGAGTTATTAATATAAATGTTAATGGCTGGAGTGGGAGAGGAAGTCCATAGAAAAGATGCCTAGATTGTGAGAGGAATAATATGAAACAAAAAGGAGTAAATTATAGCGTGACTGTGACAAGATGCTCAAAAAATATTAAATTATTAGAAAGATACACTATTACCAGTGTAATAAACTTCTAAGATACAGACGAAGCCGCGGGCAAAAACAAGTCTTCGTTATAAACCAACATTTTTTTCAAAGATCAAATACCAGAGCATAATATTTTCCCATTATAACGGTACGTATATCAAACACTTTCAAAGGTATGTCGGATGTTGTCAGCGATTCGCATCAGCTACTCATTCATCTGATACAATACTGATCAAGAATTTCTAAAAACATCAACAAAAGACTCTTAAACACTTAGGTTCACTTATTATTTTTCTTTACACATACTATACGTATAGTCTTGTAGGTTTTCCCATCATTCAGCATTCCCTAAACATGAGTGACATAACTGTTATTGTCTCCTGACCAGTCTCAGATTAATGAATAGCATTTCTTTCTGAATATATTGAGTATAGAAATACTCTTTTCGAAGCCTAGAATCATTTGTTTGTACGGGATCATTCCTGGGAACATTCTGGTTATGGGGTTAGCGACGGTTTGTTTTTGGCCCTTGTACTATTCAGTCCATAAGATCCTAATACGGGCCAACGAGCACCAATTCGGCGAATGGCAGCATCATACAATAAAGAATTCGAACACATCGATATATTAACATGCTCCATGATACAGTTTCGACGCCTTTTGTATGAGGCATTTGAGCTCTTAGATAATATATAAATATTTTTATTTTGTAATTTTAGTATACGTATGAGACTTTATTTATTTCTCTTTTTGTATTTTTGTTATTAACTGTGCATGAACAGCCTATGTCCTAGCAATTTAAAGTTTATTTATTATTGGTAATCTGTGAACAGCGCTGTGGGCTACATTATTACCTATTTAAGTTATCATGATTGTAATATAGCATAATGTAGCTGTTTATTGTTCCTATTTGATAAAATAAAATAGAATAAGCACAACTTTTACGTGAGTAACGTTGCGCGTAAACCGTAAATTTTTACACCAACAGAAATAGGAACGCCGCTGCATGGCTTTTTTTACAGGAAGATGTCCCAACTTAGACAAAGTTATACTTCTGGGAAGATTTTTCCAATAGTTGAAAGTGGGTCCAAACCTATCAAGGTGAGTTTGCAAATAAGGTAACTTGTGATGTTTGTAGTCACACTTTTCAGGATTTTATAGAGACAATGTTTTGCGTTCTTCCTACACCTATCACTATTTATTCGGTGGTTATTTTAGTATTTAATCCCTTCCTAGCCATAATCTTTCGGATAATTCATTCATCGTTTCTTTAGTGTTCCCACTCTCATACCCACCTCATTCCTACTCAAAATTTTATTTCATCAAACTTTTATTTAAAAAAAAAAACAATAGAAAACTTACGTCCAGATTAGTGATTGTAACAACAATAGAGATGTCAGCGATAGTGAGATCGTCTCCAGCAACAAAAGCTTTTCCATCGAGGAACATGTTGAGCCAGCCCAGGGCTTCGTCCAGCTTGGCAGCTTTTTCCTCATCGTAATCTCCGCCATGGAACAATATCGGGAGCTGGAACAAGGTAGCGTTTGCAATGACTGGTAAGCATACATATAAATCAGTAGTGTCTAGTATCTTATGTAAGCCTTTGATTAAATTTCTTTTTTAACTAACTTCCTTAGCTGAAGATGCAAATGTGCTGCTAAATTATATGTTTTCAAAATTTTATCTAAAAACGACATAACGTCACGCCTGTAATCCCGAAGGCGTAGGCAGAGGTGTACCTAATAGTAGGAACACCGCATTTTGCCTGTTATTTTTAAGTTCCATGTACTACTGAGAAATTCCTGATTGAAAAACCCAATAAAATGTTGCCCGACACTAAGTACCTTCGCACTAAAACTTGGATCTTTAGGGAGTAAAAACCAATGCAGTTCAACTAAGTATTTTTGGCCGGGTTCTGACGCACTGTTCCCTACACCTATTAAATTGTAACGTATCCTCACACCCCATCATACATCAGCCGCTTAGCAACATTGATCTGTTCCGGCTTTCAATTCAGGCACAGGAGTTTGTTCAACTTTGTCCCTCCGTGTGTGACGTTGGCCCATTGCAAAATATATTATGTCGGGATTTCAATCTTTATTTATTATTTTTCTTGCTATGATATAAAAAATAACATAACTTCATGCCTATACTCCTTACTAGCTGTCCCGCGCAACTTCGTCTGCGTCACATTTTCCCCGTTTTCGCAACATTTTTCATTGCTGCTCCGCTCTTATTGGTCGTAGCATAATGATATATAGCCTATGTCCTTCCTCATGTTGAAATCTATCTTCTTGCCAAATTTTATTAAGATCCGATCAGCCGTTTAGTTGTGAAAAGGTAACAAACAAACTTACTTTCACATTTATAATATTAGTTAGGATTGTCTAAACATACCATAACGACATAAGATCGCGCCTGTGATCCAGGGTTAAGCAGAGGTGTACCTAACAGTAAAGTACGCCCACATTTCGCCAGTTATGTTGTAACTCCCATGTTATAGGGGGCGAGCATATTGCCATAAACTGGTACAACTCAATTACACTTTGTCCGATCTGGGAGTTGAACACAGGACTTCATGCTCAGCAGCCACGCTTGCAACCACTAGATCATCGAGGCATTAGATCATAAGTAATTTTGGTGCAAAATTCTGTGGTAGTGTGAAATATCCAATACCATGTTATTAAACGCAAAACTCAATGCTCAGTAGTCACATTTGGGATTATTAGAAACCAAAAACTCAATCCAGAGAACTCTAAATTAAAATGGCTAGTACTAATAAAATCAATTTACATATAGAGCTAGATATCTTGAATACAGCGTGCCGAGATCAAAGTTGAGGCGCTGGTCCACAATGGCTCGAAGGCGAGGGTTCTTGGGGTACAGCGCATCATCACGACCGTAAGCATTCGCTAGGTAAGTCAGGATCGCGCGGCTGAAAGGAAGCGTGTAAAATCATTTATTTATAAAAATCACGTGTTCGGTCACGCTAATCTCCGAGACCACTCGACCGTATTTGTATGTTACGAAGCAAGGGCGGGTCAGTATAGTATTATATCTATAATATAACACTATATCATGTATTTCCCTATATAATTTAGTACAGGTATATAATAAATGTAATAAAGATATAACACTATTACCGACCAAAAAACAATAAAATGGTCTGCTGTACTCTTAGATTTTTTAACGCAACGGACTTTGATGCGGTTTTCATATTGATGAAAACCGCATCAAAATCCGTTGCGTTGTCTATTGAGACAGAATGATTTAAAAGAGAAAAGGAGTTTTGTTTGTTTAAACATACATGTACATTAGTATGTACATTGCACCCGTGCGAAGCCGCGGAAGCGGGTCGCTAGTTACTAATATATTGTTATTTGAAGTTTCTGCCATATATTATCTTTTTGTAGTGGTTTTCCAGCTACATCTTTCGAAAAGACCGGATTAATAAGATATGTATACTAATAAATAATCATTTTGACTTTTGTTACTAATATCCCGAAATCGGCACGTTCGGAAGCTCTATGAAGAATGAAGACCGACATTTTTACGACGTTCTTGCTCGAAGTTTTTACTGCTCATATCCTCATTTTACTCAAATAACTTACCTTTCCCATAAAATGAATCCGCTATCATCCATAGTAGGTATAGTGTGTTGCGGATTCATCTAGAAACAAAAGAACTATGGGTAAGTAAAGCCAACAGAATGAAGCAAAAGGTCATAAAACCTCTCCGTATAAATACACAGAAAGCAAGCTAAATAGTTTCGACCAACAAACATTAAATTTATGTTTCGTAAAGAAAGCAACCTAAACATGATTTATTGCTAGCATAAATAAAAATGTGAGCTTGACACGCGATGTTGACAATCTTCTTTTTACTGGTATATCTGCAAAATTCAATTAGGACTGGTTTGAATCTGACATGAGCAGACCCTGTCCAGTCCATTTTATGAGTAACAACAATAAGTACTGCGTAAGAGGGGTGTTAAATGTTACCCCTGTTCCATTATCAACTTAATCATAAGCAAACATAGCATTCATTGAGAGAAATGGTGCGACACAAAATCCATAAAATCTCGATTAATATAACACTGTTTCAGAGTGTGGTGCTGTCCAGAACATACTGGAAGGTCTTTGGTGTCAATAAACATAAATGCATCTTTGAGGGCCTAATGATGGCGCTGGCCATCTAGAAGGCCCATCTTATCTACAAAGTACCATCGCATCGAATCGAAAAGAAGAGACAAAAGAAGCACAATACGTTTTCAGTTATCCCAACGACAAGGTAAAGCAAGAAAGTAAGAAACTATCTTCCATTCAGCTTATTTATTTCGTTGCTATATCGACTTTAAAAATTAGGAAGTCTATTAATAGATGAGCCTCACACGTATTACGTATTAATCTTGAGCACTTGCTTCTGTAGAGAATTTGAAAGGAACAACATCGGGAAACGTCAAAGATCATGGACTGAGATCCTTCTAAGTACAGCCAAGTAACCTAACGGGTTAGAAGATCCTTGCAAGAAAGTGTTTAGGAGCAAATGTGGAGGGTCATAATGAAAGAGGCAGAGCAAAGTAAAAGATTATGCATGAAAATTTGACATCATTTTAAATTATTGGTATAAAATGATCAGATGTTCGTCATTTCACGAAAAAGTTAAATAGGGACAAAGTTAACAGTATAAATAATAGCCCATTCTTATGAAATGTCGATCGATCTTAAGATTGTTTACTAGAAATTGAAGATTTCAGAATAAAGTAGCACCTATCAACATACCTTGAGATACTCCAGCGTCATATGCTGTCCTTCCAAGATATTCGTCAACACCAGGTCCAGTTCTACCCCCATTACTTTTGCAGCCATGATAATAGCCCTGCATGGTGGTGACGGCGGCAAATAGTACACCTTGATCGGCTGATTAGGCATTTTGCTTTTAGAACGTGCTGCCGCGTTGCTGTGAAAAGTTATAACTAAGATTATTTCCTCGTATTTTACAAGGTAATCTTTTACGAAGGTAAGACCATCATCATTATTTTTTAGTTTGGTAGACTTCCTTGTTACACATAGAAGACAAAGGTCTAAAATTATGATCGACGTACTCATATTTGATGACATAATTATGTGTGTATGTATATCATAGATTTGGATATCATTAGGATCTGCTTTTATTGAAAATCCACTTAAGAACAAGACATAAAATACCTGATCAATAATTTATCGCGGCAATTATTTAATACCCCATAATTCTGATAGGGACTAACTAACAAGACAAATATTTTGATAAAATCCTCCTAAACCGGTTTAAAAACACTAATTGGCAATCAAGCAATAAATGTAAAAGTGCAAATACATACAACTACAATTCCTTTGGCATGAACTGCTGAAGTTAAGTAAAGAAAATGATACCAATTCAATTAAAAAAGATAATCACATCAAGTTTTTCGAAACATTGTAACTAACCCAGTCTTTCGCAAAAATAAAATCAATAAGTCTTTTATTCGTTCCTTCCTGCTTCAATGCGTCTATTTTTGTACTGGAATTATTATTAAGTACTTTAAACACAGACATATACAGAGGCGGACTTCATGCAAAAGGCGAGCCTTTGTTTCATATATCCTACCAATAAAAATCTTTCAACAATACAGCCGAAATTAATCAAATTAAATATTCACAAAAAACCATAAACATGCGTGCCTTACCTATAATACTTACTTTCGGAATTACCGAAATATAACCTATACTTATGAACTATAGAGCCGAAATTGATCCAATACAATATTAACAGGTAGATACGTATCGTTCTACCAATATTTTACCACCAAACCAATTCTGACACACCATCTTGCCATACCATCATTAAATTTAATAAATTAAGAGTGTGATTTGTACGAAATTGATGTCATTTGTCAACCAAATACCTAGTACTAATGGCCTATAATTGCTAATCGAGAATAATACAAGTTTTCTCCATTAAGGGACATTTTCTGTTACATGAAGAAGCGCCTTGACGTGTAAATGTTTTAGTTGAAAATTCTTGACAAACGTATTGCATTCATCATCTGCGTAGCCTTTTCTCAAATATTTTGGGGTCGGCTTCCAGTTTAACCGTGTGCAGAAAAACACTGGTATTCAGATACCAGTATTTTACATGCAGCGACTGCCTATCTGAAGTCCACAACCCAGATAGTACTGGGTAATACGATACCCCTTGGTAAGACTGGTTGTGTGACACTTATGTCACTTTGACAGTAGTATTAAATACGCTCCAGTAGGTATTTGGTTGACAAAAGTTAATAAAATCGTGGTCGTTAATGAATTGAAACCATAGACCATACCACAGCAACAGTCATATTATTTTAAATGAAACAAACAGATTTTGACGTCAGAGTCTCAGGCAAAGTGTTGCGGTGTTGATACACGTTGCCAACAGTTAGTAGCAAGCTGGAACACTATTTACCTAATTTTTTTAGGACAAGTTCATTATTAAAATGTTACCAATGCAATGCAATACATTAACCTTCGAAATGAATACGAAAACTGTGAAAAAAACTTCATTATTTTCTTTTAACATTGCGTGTCGATAAATTATTCTGGTTTTATTTAAAGCTGTCCACAAACTTCAACATGCAAAGAACGGCAAAATGTAATCTTTGACCTTTCCTTTGTTAGTTCAATTAAGTAAATAAAGGTCCTGGGGCCTACCATCGCCTCTTAATGGGAGGGGGGCCGCCTGGGTAGGCCGTGAATTGCAAAAAGACTATGCACGGCGCTTCCCCCTTAAAGCAGTAATATTTTAATGTTATTTTGATGTTAGCGAGAGACTGAGCTAGACGTCCTGTATACCTCCGTCTCTCTCCGACACTGAAGTGACATTAGGTGGTGGTACAGGCCCTAGAGTAATTTACACTATCCTCCATTAATATAAAGGGTGTAAAACACCTCTTAACGAAGCCGAAAGGCACTGGTTCTCCCTATCATTGCGATCATTTTTTTGATTTACACCATACCTGGGAACCTTCTAGTTACGGAGATATTAGGGGTCAAACTTCCAACTTTTTGACAAGTATTTTTTTAAATAAAAGTTTTTAATGTAAGATTTTTACTTTAAACACCTCCACGACCCCTGTACTATTCAATCCGTCCATCAGCACAATGTTTTGAGTGCGTTACATTGAGTTCTACCACAAAACATAATTTTACACCCCCCAAAAAAAAGTCGTTTCCCAGCAATATTTTTTGCGTAAAGTTACTTAGTTTCATGTACAGAATGCTTGGTTGACGGCTTCGTGATGAGGTGATTTACACCGTGTATACCATGATTGCATACTAACATATCGTGAAAAATTTATGACGTGATTTATTGATTTTTTATACTTATTAGACGTTTTATTGATTTCAATCCACATAAAAAGGAGGAGGTTGTGCAGTGTATGAGTTTTTTTTAAATATTATAAATACTTCACGACTGTACGAACATAAATTTAGTAATTAATTTTAAAACCAGCACCAGATTATTTACTTGTATTTCTATTATGCACTCAACCACCACCAAATTCTGTCAAATTATCACTTACCCAGCGGCATTGATGATTAACAAAACGACTACACAAGCTAGGCTTCTCATTGTTAAATATTTTGACAATTTATTAAATATCTAAAATCTTCTGAGCTGCAGTTTTGAAACCTAAAGCCACAATAATATCAAAATAATATCGCATGGGTGACATAAAAAAACTGACACTGTTACCCTCCGTCATCCCACTGCTGAGCAAAGGCCCTCTCCCTATAAATTCCAGGTTGATGGTTACCATGACGTCTTAAAACAGTATGTTTTACGGATTGGGAAAGAGATGTCGCTAAACGTCCTCTATAGCTCCGTCTCTTTCCCACACTGAAGTGACATTAAAACAATACAGCTCTAAAACGTCATGGTAACCCCCCTGAGCGGGATTCATTTCAGTTTGACCAGAGCTTTAGCATGTAGAAAAATAAAGCAAGCTGGTTTTTTAGTTCGTTCAGATTAGTTAGTTCACAATAACTAGCCAATTGCAGTTTATTGATGAAAGAAGGCCTCTTAAAAAACTAATAATGCATGCACTATTTAAATATACTCAACAATAATAAAATATACAATATCTACTATTAGAAAAATATTCGTGTATAAAATAAATAACGCTAAAGTATATTTGCGTTTAAGATTAATTGTAAATTTAACAAACAATTAAATGGAAATAACCAAAATAATAAATTCAGAACTTTTGATTCAAAATTCACCCCAAACTCACTTCGCTTTTTCTATTTTTTCTACAACAGTTTTGTCCATACATTGGCCCAGTTTGAATATTTTTTTAACACTTTCGAATCAAATATTAAAAACAGAACAACAAACACAATTTTATTAATTTATTTTGAAAAGAAACCTACGTACAACCGAAAGATTCCAGTGAAAATTCGACTCGATTTTCCGAAAGAGCTTTCGTCAGACGTAGAGCGAAAGTCGGCGCGTCAACTACGTTCCACTGAAATACTGATTTATAAGTAGTCTGTTATTATTGTGTGCAGAGCCTGTTATGGCCATGGTACCCATAGCAACGATGGGCGGAGCCATCATAACCGCAAGTCATTGTGACCATCAATTCACGATCGAAGTAATGGTTAGCTATCTAGTTATTCTATTGTTTCGAATGTTTATTGAAAACGGAAATGTAGCCTGTGACAAAGGCGAGTTATAAGTTATGTAATTAGTATTGTCTGGGTCATGGAATCTTATTTAACTAACTTAGATTACCCAGTCAGCTAATTTTAAGTCAAGTCCTTATGATACTCAAATTTTGTGAAATTGGAACTTGTCTCCCTGTGCCTATATAAGTGCTTATCGTACCGGATAGTATTGTTGCGACGTCATGCTCCATGCCCTCCCCGACCCTCGCTCGAGCCAGCCTGCGATGATGTGCCAGTAATTTTAAATCAGCCCCTAAACAATGATATCATTCAGATCCAGCCTGTCCCCATGCAGTCCTCCCCAAGCCACGCCCTAAGCCGAGGCTCGTACCCTACATGGGGTGCCCTTAGCGTGTAGTTGCTTAGTTTTTAAGTTTTATGCCCTGGCTGGAGGCCTTACTCTGAAGGCACCCACAGGATAGTCCGGTTAAGCAGACGACAACCTCATAGGTTGAACTACGAGATGCCATTCATAAAAAAAATAAAAAAAATTGTATTGTTCAATATTTATTTTTAGATTTGAAACGAAGTACTGAAAATACGCCTTTTTAATTTGATTAATCTTTGATAGACTGACTGTGACTGTCTGTGGTTTATTTGACTGTGACTGTCTAGTTAGATTGGTCGCAATCACAACTGCTGAGCATGAGGTCCTGGGTTCGATTCCCTGGTCGAGGTAATTGTTATTGGGTAATTCCATCAGGAATTTCTCAGTAGCAGCCACGGAGTATGGATTTGTGCTCGATTGATGGCAATAGGCTCGCCCTCTATTACATGGGACTTAAGCAAAACTAGCGAACACTTGTACTATAACACCTCTGCCTAACCCTTCAGGGATTACAGGCGTGGTGTTATGTTATGTTTAACTTTATCTAAGTTATACATAACAATTATGGTTAAGGTATTGTTTTTTTTTGGACTGTATAGTGGATACAGTTTAAGTGATGCCAAATTAGGCCTAGTGTCCTCATCATCAGCATCAGCCTATAATGTTCCTAATGCTGGGACACAGGTCTCTTCTCTATGAGAGGGAGTGAGCTGTAATCCACAACGCGGGCCCAGTGCGGGTTGGTAGATGTCACAAGTCTTCGATTTTTTAGTTCTAGGACATGCCGGTTTCGACACGATGTTTTCCTTCACCGTTTTTGAGAGCAGCGGTGATGAACTAAATTACACAAAGTAATGCACCTGCCTTGGTTTGAATCCACGGCTTACTGCTCGTAAGTCGGGCTGCCACCACTGGGCCAGGGCTGCTCTCCCAGTGTCTCCTCTTCTAAATCCAACACTTCGGTAATAGGTGTTTTATTCAAAGACGACCCTTTTGTTCACTCATCAAGATCTGAATTAAGCCTACGGATAAGTTATGCAAACTGAAAACTGCTTGCTTACTTATTCATACTTCAGTCTTTGATATGAGTTTACTGAATCATCATGAAAATACATGACGCATACGATGATGTTATTTAAACGAAATAATTAGCGACAATTACTCTTGAAATAGCTGCTTATCTACTCGCAAAGGCGGTTCTCTATTGTGTCACCTAACTTTTTTATCCATAATTTAAAGTGCCATAACTTTTTTTGTCCTAATCATCATTTGTCCGAATGATAATTCACCCGAACTTAACATCACATAATATCACATGCCATAAAATTGAAATCCCTAAATATAATATGTCCTAAATCCGTTTGTTATAAAAATTACAATCAATAATATACAAAAGACATAAAAATGTTTTCTATAAAAGTTATAAGTCCTAAATTGAAATTACATAATGTTTATTTATAATAATATAATAATATTCTTAGAACAATTTTTTTTTGTTATACATAAATAAATATATTATACATGTACTCAATAAAGCAGTTGATTGTGAACATGTGGTTTTTGTAAAGCAAGCAAGCATGCAGCATGCAAGCAAGCATGCAGCATGCAAGCAGGCACGCAGCATGCAGCATGCAAGCAAGCACGCAGCATGCAGCATGCAAGCAAGCACGCAGCATGCAAGCAATCATGCAAGCATGCAACATGCAGCAGGCATGGTTTCTGTCACGGCTCCGGCGCTGCGGCGCTCCGGCGGTCCCTCGCGAGTTTATCGTCGCAGATGGGTTTAACGCTCACCACCGCAGCTTCGGCTTGCTGGCCGGCTCTGCCGGCCAGCCTCAGCCGCGGCGGCGAGTGTTACAACCACCTGCTCCTCAACTCGCGGGCCGCCTCGCCCATCCGCGCCTACGCGATTTTAAATTACACTCTAGGGGTAGGGCAGACAAGACTGCGTGGAGTCGGATTTACAGCGATTCGTTACTGTCACTAAAACCTAATTTTTTGCATACGTTTTAGGACTAAAAAAATTATTATAAATTAACATTCGGAATAATACACATTATTTAACACAATACTTAGGACATATGACTTTAGGTCTTGTAAAATTAGGAGATTCAATAATTATAGTACTCGATATTATGACAGAATACTTTTAGAACTAAAGATAATTATGTTACACAAAATTTCGGGATTTTGAACATTATGGTTACTGAAGTTTATAGCAAACGTGTTATGGATAATGATTTTCGGACAAACAATTTTAGGAGAAGAAAGGGAGTACCCGCAAAGGCATCTGATTACTCGTCATTCGTACGTTTTTAACAGTAGGCACAGGAATTAGTTTTAGGCTTGAACGCACTTTTTAAAAGCTTTTTTTCATATTGTTTTAGTTGTTTTCTGATCTCTATAAGAATTAGGATTTTAAATTCCAAATGCCAGCATGTTTTTTATCGTAACCCTGACGCATCACCAGTTCAAAGGTAGGCTGGTTATTCAATGTTTTTGTGTTTTGTTGCATTTCTATGGTGGCAGTACAGCGTGGAGAAACTTTTGATTCTTGGTGATGTATAAATAAAAACCTTCTTTACGTGTCGATGAAACTCAAATTGTGTTAGACCAGTATGTAGCCACCTGTACAGCTTTAACAGTTGCTTCGATAAAATCCTGAAAGGTGCAAGTGGTTGTGCAGGATGGGCAGGACAGGAGGTGGGGCTTATGCTATCCAGATTATATCTACAGCAGTAAACCTGGGCCCGCATTCGGTTCAGAGATTTCAAGATTGGCCTCTGCAGTTTGTATACGGGCGAAATATACAGGCTGTTGTTTTGCATCCTCGTCAAATTCAAGGAGGTAACAATTCTAATGATTCTTGATCCGAATCAATAATAAAACGAGTCGGTTTTTTTTTCTTTACATAAAACGGTAAGTGGGAACCACCCGTGTTTTAAACGCGGCCCGTCTTATACTCGCCCTATAACCGTGCTTTCACACATACAAACAATCTCAACCGTTTTTTCGTTTATTTCTTATTCCCTAAACCACGTTAAGGTGGTTATTCTAAAATACAGATTTTTGAACAACAAAAAAAGCAGCGTTTATTAATAATTAACTGTGTACCGTAATTTAAATTTATTACTTATGTATTTTGTGACAACCTCCTGAATTTTGACGGGGATGCAAAACAACACCTTGTATGTATACATGAGTCGTCGTGTATAGCCATTATAGACTCAACACTATCCAGCTAAGGGTATGCGGCCAATTAACATTACACGTACACTTCAGTGCCTAGTATTCCTTAAACACACGTAACAAAAACATTCCACATTATAAACGCTATCCGCACATGAATTGCATGTTATTTTTGTCCCACAGATAACTTAAAACATGTTATTAGTTGTTATGAATCGATGTGACTGCGATGCTCGCATGTCAAGGTCGCTTCCAGACAGTGATGGAATAAACTGAAAATAATGAGCTGTGTGTTGTTTCACATAGATTTATGCCTTGTAATCGTTGTTAATTTGGTTTGTATGCAAGAAATGTATTATGGGAACAAAACTCTAAAATGTAGCATATTTAGTACTTATTTACATCCATTTTATCAATAAATTCTTGTTGGATATAATGGTTTAGTCATGTTGAAAGCAAAGAAACAAAAGGTAGATGTCAGTGAAGACGCCCTAAAAGCAGATACGCTGACTTTTTTGATGATGTCTTTAAAAAGGTCAGGGGGTTTACTATGACGGTTAAAACATTATTGTTCCATTCCTATTCCAGAGTGGGAAAGAGATGGAGCTAGACGACCTGTCTAGCTCCGTCTCTTTTTCACCTGGTGTGTAATACTCGCGACTGGCGTGCATGTCTGTCCAGATGCATATACTTACGTGGACGAAGCAGAATGAGTATTTCTCATCATCTTAATGGCTCTGTCTGATAAATTACTCCTTGCAGGTACAATCGTGCCATAATTGCGTTGAAGAGATCAATATACTTCCTGAACAAGTGAAAAGATCTCACTCTGTTATTGGCTTGAAGATGACCCAATCCGGACTTCTAGAACGTCTGACGCATAACCTGTAATCCCCAAAGGATTTCGCCAATTGTTTTTTAAGTTTCCTGTAATTTTCTTTCTTGTGGAGGCGAGCCTATTGTCATTCATCATCATCCTCAGTTCGACTTTTATCCTGCTGCTGGATATAGGCCTCTCTTTGTTTGTGCCCATCTTCACGCTCCTATGCTGAAGATCCAGTTACCTCATGCGAAGCAGTATCACCACCCGACCAAGCATTCAACGCCTAAATTGCTTTTTAAATCCTCATTCCAACTCCTAGTACTGGGCAATACGATAGTCTTTGGTAAGACTGGTTGTCAGACTTTCGGGCTACTGACTACATACAGACTGTCAAAGGTGTCCAAGGGCCAGCGTAGGCAAGTGTGGCTAAGCCTGAAGACGGACCTATCCAGAATGTCTAGCGCCATCTCTTTCCCACACTGGAAAAGGAGTAAAACAATAATGTTTTAAGACGTCATGGTAGGCCGTCCTGAGCGGCTATTATTTAGTCACGAGCTCTTCCTCTTATTGCATTTTTTTACTTTAAAAACCGTTGCCCCACACTAGCAATTTCTCCTGTATCGTAGGTGCGTTTACAAACATTTAAACTCAGATACACTAACAGCCAGACCCGGAATAACTATCTGTAGGCCATACAAATATTTGTTCCGTGCGGGGATCAAACCCGCGACACGCAGCGCAGCAGTCGATCGCTCAACCACTGCGCCAACCGTGCCTCCAATTGCATCGCATTGACAATAGGGGATAATCATATATTTTTTTCTTTGTCCGTCGGGTAGTTTATTGAAAAGTATTGGACACGTATTTTTTCTTTTTTCACGTGGTCATAAAATTACGGAGATATATTGAGTTGAAATGGCGCATGACGTCACATGTAGGTAAGTTTTATACCTACTTGTAACGTAGTAAGCCCCCACTCTCCAACTTTAATGAGTTCTAACTAAGTAATTTTTTGATATTTTGATAAAACAAAAAGTACGTGTCTAATATTTTTGTATTACCTGTCTGACGGACAAAATAGAATGTCGTTTTCTTTACCCAGTCCGATCCCCTATTGTTTTACAAAACCAAAAACGAAAGAATATGAAATAAAATATGGAGGAGGTTGTCAATTCGACACTTTTTTCAACAAACTAATAATTTGACTTAGTCATAGTAGGTACGAATTAGCTATTTTTACGAGACTCCATTTCAAACAACAAACTTTCTCTCTCTGTACAATCGCGATTATTTACGACCGTGTTATCTAATGTCTGATAACTATTGATTATATCATTCATATCATTCGTGGAATGTACTGAGCGTACCTACTTGAGTACCTACTTTTATAAGTGAAGAGAGGTTTTGCTAACGTAATTACTGTATCAGCGTCAAGTTATGGAACTTACCAATATTGACTTGGGGAAACACCAAATACGTGAGTGAGGTGACGTAACAAACCATCACGCCTTTTTATATTCGAAGGGTTAGGGGGAGGTGTGTCCAATAGTATTCCCACATTTCGCCGGTTATGTTTAAGTCCCATGTAATAGGGGGCGAGCCTATTGCCATCAAACGGGCACAAATCTAGATTCCGCGGCTGACTGAGATATTCCTGATGGAAATACCCTGTAGCGACCTACAAAAAAGTACAACAGCGACAGCTATGACACGACGGAAGAACTAACATTAATTTTCTACATCTCGCAAACAAAGTTTACATCGACTCAAGAGTATACACCGTGTAAATCACCTTAAGAGCGGCGGTGGCCCAGTGGTGGCAGCCCCGACTTACGAGCAGTAAGTCGAAGGTTCGAACCCAGGCAGGCGCATTACTTTGTGTAATTTATTTCATCACCGCTGCTCTCAAAACGGTGAAGGAAAACATCGTGAGGAAACCGGCATGTCCTAGAACTAAAAATTCGAAAGACATGTGACATCTACCAACCCGCACCGGGCCCGCGTGGTGGATTAAAGCCCACTCCCTCTCATTGAGAGGAGGCCTGTGTCCCAGCAGTGGGAACATTATAGGCTGATGATGATGAAATCACCTTATCACGAAGCCGTCAACCAAGCATTCTGTGAATGTTGAAACTAAGTAACTTTACGCAAAAATTATTGCTGGGAAACGACTTTTTTTGGGGGGGTGTAAAATCATGTTTTGTGGTAGAACTCAATTTAACTCACTCAAAACATTGTGCTGATGGACGGATTGAATAGTACGGGGGTCGTGGTGGTGTTTAAAGTAAAAATCTTACATTAAAAACTTGTACCTATTTAAAAAAAATACTTGTGAAAAAGTTAGAACTTTGACCCCTGATATCTCTGTAACTAGAAGGTTCCCAGGTATGGTGTAGAACAAAAAAATGATCGCAATGACAGGGAAAACCAGTGCCTTTCGGCTTCGTTAAGTTTTTTTTTTTTTTTGAATGGCATCTCGCAGTTCAACCTATGAGGTTGTCGTCTGCTTAACCGGAGCGGCTTCGTTAAGAGGTGTTTTACACCCTTTATAGAGAAACCCAACAACAACTGTCGGCCCACCAGACATAACACCTGTCTGGTCGGAGGATCCTCCCTTTCCAATGGAATATTGAGGAACTTTACACTCTGTTCCTCATCCCCCTAAAACCCAATAACACTGCCCGACCCGTGAATTGAACCCAGGAACTCATATTCAGCAGGCGCGCTTGCGACCGCTAGCTAGACCTAACGAAGCACAACCAGTGAGGCGATCAGTTTCATCGATAAAATCTGCCCTAAGTGCGAAGCGCGCTGCCAAGTGCGTGTTCACCTTTTTATTTAAAAATCCTGAAATAGAAAAGGTCAACCTCGAACAATAAATAACCGATAATCGATTAAATATTTTGTAGACAATGAACCGCTTAGCCTTATTCGAAGGTTTTTATCAACGAAACATACAACATACAGAAATAAACAATGTACTACCGACTTCAATGACGGTCTGACACTTTTCACCCTTATGACGTAAGTAATCTGTTATTAGGTTGAAAAGTGGTCGACCGTTAGAGGTGGTGCGTTCCCAGCACGAGACAACGAATCTACTTTACAGCGAGTACCAAGAAGGTTTGGTCATTTTAATTTAAAGGTGTGGTACTGACTATCAAACTGAACAACTTTTTCCATTGGACCAAATTCGTAATCACAATAAAAAAATCATCAGCATGGGCAGATGATATTTTACACGGGACAGCTGTAAACTTTTTCGCCTAAATACGCCCACACCTTTCTGATACACGCTGTATAGGCACCGTTGCACCGGCACGAAATTAATCAGCGACACGGACATAAATCGAAGCGAACAGAAGACGCTGTAGGTTAGCTATGGACGTATCTAGTGGAGGCCTCTTAAACTTATAGTCATCATCTTCCTGCCCTTGTCCCATTTGATTTGGGGTCGGCGCAACACGTCTCTCCATACTCCTCTGTCATTCGTCATGTTATCATTTACTCCTTTTTCCTTCATATCATTTTTCACACAATCCATCCATCTTTTCTTTGGTCTTCCTCTCCCTCTCCACCCATCCACATTTATATTCATCACTCTTTTAGTCACATGTGTTCCATCCCTCCTCATCACATGTCTATACCAAGACAGACGACTCCCTTACATCTTTTCTGTAATAGGTGCCATTTTCAAACATCCTCTTATATGCTCATTTCTAACTTTATCCATTTTAGTCACTCCACACATCCATCTCAACATTCTCATCTCTGCTGCATGCAATCTTTTTTCATCCGTCTTCTTCACTGCCCAGCATTCCGATCCATACAGTACGACAGGTCGTATCACGGACTTGTATATTAACTTATAGTAAAAGCCAAAAAAAAAATCCCACAGCTATCATTGAGAGATGCACAAAGAGACAAATGTACTGAGGGTTGGAAGGAGAAGGTGATTACTCTCTCCTACGTCTTACGTCAGGGACAGACTTATCTACAAGTGTCTCTCTGACCTATTGACTCTTTACGTACTTTAAATGACTTTAAACATCTTCCACACAAAGATAATGAGCGTTTCCTATCTTTCTTTTTTTCTGTGTAAACAAAGACAACTGCTGATTTACCTTACCTTTGTTTGTATGTATTTGCATTAAGTATCTGAAATTACGAGTATCATGCACAGCCAGACTTCGCCCAATGCTGAGCATAGTCTCTCTTTGCATAATCGGCATATAACATTCCCGCTGCTGGGATACAGGCTTCCTCTCTTTACGAAGTTGGGTCCAACCGTTGGGTCCAACGGGTGTGTAACATGGCTAATTTGTTCTAAGACATGCTGGTTTCCTTATGATGTCTTCTTCCACCGTTTAAGAGTATTCATGATGACATAAATTGCACAAAGTTAAATGCCTGTTTGAGTTCGAATCCAAGAACTACCACACATAAGTCGGGGCTGTTATTCTTGGGCCATACTACGGTAGTATAATATTATCTGCGGCCATTGCATTCTCTTTGTATGTACCAATCTTTACGCAGTGTACAACACACACAAGTACATACATTACTGCTCACGGAAACGTCTGGTTTATTTTATAAACATTTCCTTTGTATGAAATAAATTCCATATATAGAAGGATGCAATGCTGTGTGACATTCATACATATCATCATTTATGATTCATCTGCCCTAATACCAATCTATTTGTGGTCGGCTATCATGTCTTCTTCTTCCATACTTCTCTATTACTTGTCATTTCATTAGACACCTCCTTTCTTGCCATATCAGATTGTTCAGTAGTAAACTTCTACTGTATACATCATGATATGATTCAGCATGATAAGGTGGTTAACGCCTACTTATATTAAAGACACTTGTGAGTCATCAACTAGTGCATTGGCATTATACCTTGGAATGGTTTGTTTTGAGAATACAAAAACAATGCGTAGAAATAACTAAGAGACGGATAAAGATAGATAGACATTAAATACTTAACTTGTTGAATATAGAGACAGATAAGACCGTTTAAATCAATGGTAGCACATTGTTTCGTTTTATAAATTACAATGGGAATTGAAATGTAGTAAAATGGTTCAATGTGATTTTTGGAGCAGCATTTTTCGATCAACACTAAGCTAACCGTACAATCTGACTTTCATATGCCATACCCAGACAAACACCTAAATTACTGCTGCTTTAAATAACCTCATACCATAATTACAACAGCGCTAATTAAAGTGACCTCAGAGCACCATTTGGTGGTATTAATTTAGACTATGGTTTTGTATAATCTACAATCCTACTAATATTATAAACGCGGTTTGTAAGTATGGATGGATGGATGGATGTTTGTTACTCTTTCACGCGAAAACTACTGAACGGATTTCGATGAAATTTGGCACAGGGGTAGTTTATAACTTGGATTAACGCATAAGATAATTTTTATCCCTTTAGTACTATCCCGTGGGACAGTGATCGAACTACACGCGTGCGAAGCCGCGGGCATAGTCTAGTAATCAATAATCTCTAAACAAACTCAACGCATCACCAGTTTTATAACTTATTTAGTTTGCACTACTTTATCGATACCCATAAATCAACGCTAGAATTTCCACAATTGAAATAAAACACAACATTACATGAATAACTTTATGAAAAAGAACCGTTTTATTTATCGCACTTATACTGGAACAATGTACTTAATCTTCACATTTTGATTTGGATATTATTCTTAAAATTATAAAAAGTTTATACACTGTTCACTTGTCATCGAGCACTTCCACTGTAGACGCACTACTTGCATTATCCTTATCTTTGTTTTCGCCATTCTCGAATCCTTCATTAGCATTCTTCGATCCAGCATCTGACATATCAGTCTTCAACGAGTTTATTCTTTCACGGCTTTCAGCTATGTTCTTCGGAGCATGTTGTGTTTGTTCATCGCTTATTTTCACCTTCTTACTTTTAGAGTTCCCCATTTTGTGTCTGAAATCGACGGGTTCACATGCACGAGTGACGGTATCAAATATTGTAATCCTCACTTCAACGAAGATAAAACTGCTGATAAGCGAATCTCCGTAATTAAATGTACTAGCACTCCTGCTGATAAGTGTGATTCCAAATAAAGTGAAAATGAAACTGCAGTTGGCAGTGTTAGTGAAAGATATTTCTGCAGTCAAAACATACGTACTGATATATAAATACATTCGAGATAAGGCGACAATAACACATCGTCCGTACATATGTTCCTTTGACCGGATGTTTGTATGTCATTTCATACAATAAAATGTGATGTTTGTGTTAATAAAGGATTTTTATTGTTACTTTTATGTTTGTGTGTTTTTTACATTATATTTTATCTTTCTAGTAATTATCCCGAGTACCTAGGTCCTTTCAATCTTCATGAACGACATAGATTATTATTATTAATCAGTTTTCCTTAGGTGATGCTAAGAATCTGAGACTCACACTTCTAAAAATAGTATTTTAAGGCCAGTAAACTTATAGCTTTAGATTTTGTATTGATAATGACACCATCAAGTACCGATTACCTAAAAAAATCGATAGGCAAAGGAAGCATATACACTCAAAGAAAAATGGAGCATTTTTCCTAAAACTGACAATTTAGAACGTTAATTGTTTGAGACAATAAAATGATTCACCATGTTGTCAAACATTTACTTGATGAAACATTATTAAAAACAATGAGTTTTGTATGTCAACAAGATAAAGTAACTATACATACATGTGTTTGTAACTAATCAATCACTATCTTGCTTTTAAGCACTCAAGGACAGCGTGTCTATAAAGTGACTTCATAAAATAAACAATGCATCAGAACATCTGGAATTGATAGATTGCCATTGTCACAGCTTCAACAGTTATAAAAATGATTCAGTGGATCGCAGTGAATGCGCATGGAGACCAATCAAGCTATACAAAACCGGTATTTGCGGATCTCTTATTGTACGGGAAACCTATACAAAGCAAAGCCATGTTATTCTGGAAATGTATGGAATAATGTGTCGCCAAGTGTATAAGGCGGAACCGGGTTTCGGTTCCATAGTAAAACCTTTCCAACCTCGTCCAACCTACCGCAGTGTCTCAAGACGAAAGTCTATGACCAGTGTGTATTGCCAGTGATTACATACGGGACCGAAACGTGGTCGCTCACAATGGGCCTCATCAGAAGGCTCAAAGTCACCCAAAGAGCAATGGAGAGGGCTATGCTCGGAGTTTCCTTGCGTGATCGAATCAGAAATGAGGACTTCCGCAAGAGAACCAAGGTTACCGACGTAGCCCGAAGAATTGCCAAACTTAAGTGGCAGTGGGCACGGCACATTGCTCGCAGAACGGATGGGCGATGGGGCCAAAAAGTTCTGGAATGGCGACCGCGAACCGGAAGACGATGCGTTGGAAGGCCTCCCACTAGGTGGACTGATGACCTGGTGAAGGTTGCGGGGATCCGCTGGATGCGAGGCTTTTTTTGTGTTTTATTTGTAGATGGCACGGATTAAATTCCTGAAAAAAAACGTATTACCTAGTTCGCACTTTGCTCTACATATTTCGGCCGTCCGATACACGATTACTTGCACTACTTACTGCATCCAATATTGCTTGTAAAAAATAAATAATACCTGTATAAGTGCAGCTACCTATTTTGCGCATCCCACGCACAGTCAGAACGATTCTGTTAGGGTGAACCACACTATAGATGGAAGGATGACAAGTATTAAAATAGACACGAGTAAACACATTGTATTTTTTTTAAATACACTTTAATAATTGTTGAATATTATAATATCCTTCTCATAGAGAGGAGGCCTGCGTCCCAGCATAGGGAACAATATAGGCTGATGATGATGATGATGATTATAATATCATAAATAAACATTTGCTTTTCAACAAATTAACATTAATGTATTAATATTTCCTTTATTTATTTTCATACATATTAATTACATTTTTAAATATTTTTACAAAATTATATACAAAAACATTTAAAAATATAAAAATAGTAGCCTACCGGTATCGGGAACAGGGTCCAAGCTACCGGCCGGCGGTCAGGGCTCCAGAGAAAGGAACCTCCTAACGATACGAGCCATGTCCAGGAGTACCGCTTTCTGAATCAAGCCCTTGATCCAGCTGCCTAGCGAGAGCCTCATCAGATATTGGTCGAGGCTCTTGGCAATTAGGCCATTGGCTGATACGACTATCGGCACAATGATCGCTGAGTCAACATCCCACATGTCGACAACCTCTTGAGCCAAGTCAAGATATTTGATTTGCTTATCTTTCTCGGTTTTCACGAGGTTTTCGTCATGTGGAACCGTTATGTCAACAACCATTGTGCGCCGCTCTGATCGATCCACCACCACTATATCAGGCTTATTGGCTACAATAGTCCTGTCAGTGATGATGGATTGATCCCAATACAGTGTGATATTGTCATTTTCGAGAACTGGGTCGGGCACATACCTATAGTACGGCACTTCCGATTCCACAAGGCTGCATTTCAGAGCAAGTTGCTGATGAATAATCCTGGCTACAAGGTTGTGTCTATGAAAATATTCTCCGTTAGCTAGACGAGAACACCCGGAGATAATGTGACGGATCAATTCGCCCGGACGGTGGCATGCCCGACAACCGTGCCATCCTTCACAATGTATTAATATTATTATTAATGTGTTCTAAAGTTATTTTTTTGTTTTATTTCAATATAAGGCTGGTTTGCGGATTCATACCTTTGCTTCTCCTTTAACCTGCGAAGGTAAAGCAAATTCATAATTTGTGAAAAATAAAGAATATGCCTCTTGCTTAGACATAGATCGACTATCCTGCAAAGTTTCATGGCTAAATTTAAAGTTTTGAATTGAAAATTATCGACTTTAGAGGTAACTTTGAAGTATTTTTCAATCGAGTTTTATGGAATCGTATTTTTAAAACCGATACCACTAAGAACTAATCCCGTGAATGCTGCAGTAATATGAAAACAAGAGCCATTAGATTTTCACAATTTGGGGTTATGCTGGCCTTGAACTCGCGCATCGTTAGTGGTTTCGTAGCGCGTCTCTTTGTGGAGGCTGGGTAAAGCGATGAATGCTTACGGCGCTCGGGAAAGCTCGCCTTAAGGCAGTACATATTTAGGATATAAAATACAAAATATCAGTGCACACAATAGTATATAATTGGACAGCGTTAGTGCTTTATGTTTTTAAAGTTCATGTATAAGTAACTGTCTATCATCATCTGCCTAGCCTTTCGGTCGGCTTCCAGTCTAACCGGATGCAGTATACCAGTATTTTACTGGAGCGCCTATCTGACCTTCCCAACTCAGTTAGTACTGGGTAATACGTACTAACTGGGTTGAGGTAAGACTGGTTTTCAGACTTTGAAGCCACTGACTAAGCTGTACCGATTTATGTAACTGTCTATATTATAATTTAATCCTTAGTGTGCCCAAGTAATGCGAATTTGACGTGATACATTATTAATCACTCTCAGAGTAACCTTGGATGAAAGTTGGGCACATAATAATACGAGTAAGTATTTTTTTTACTTGACCAGTCACGCAACGTGCTCCCATAAAAGCAAATAAAGGTAAGCTTTTGTGTTCAAAATTATGGAAGAACTGATCTTTGTTTAGTCAAAGAAATTCAAACTTACGTTGTTTGCTTTTTGCAGTTCCGTGTCGGGTTGTACTTTGATTCAAATATGATTTGCGAGCGTGACAAATATGACTGTTGATTGTTTTATACCGCCTCACACTGTCATGCAAATTGCAAAAAAACCTTACAACCACCAACCTTAGCGCTTCCACCCCTGTTCTTACAGGTCAGATTCCTGAGTTCCAGCTGCAGTAAGCACGTTATAGGCTGATTTCACAAAGAGCCAATTGAATTGTTGTTGTCGTGTTTGGCGCTGTCATTAGGCAACATTTGTTGATAAACTGTTTATGACGTGTTTATCACCAAGTTTACCGTAAACACTGTTTCTGAAACATGGCCGTTTCTCCATTTGATCGGGGAGCACGGCAACATGTTTCATAAACAATGTTTCATCACATTTGTTTATAAACTGTTTCCAGAAATGATGAAACACTGTTTATAAACTGTTTAAAAACAGTGTTTATCAACAAATGTTGCCTAATGAATACAAGGCTTTACACTCACGGCCAACGATTCTTGCATCTGATTCTGAGCACACAGATCTCGATATTTTTTACCTTCTTAAAAATATTCAAAAACATGCTTTGGACTTATCGTAATGTTCACCACAATTAATCTTAAAGAGGCAATAGTCCGCCCAATTCGCAAAAATGTATCAAACTTTAGACCTATATCAATATTATCTAGTATAAATGGTGTAAAAAGCCGAACGGCACTTGTTCTCTCCGTCATTGCGATCATTTCTGGACAATACTTGGGAACCTTCTAGTTACGTATATTCCAACTTTTTAAAAGTTTTTTTTTTTTTTAATACAAATTTTAAATTTTATGTCTGTACTTTAAATACCTCCATGACCCGTTTACTATTCAATGCTTCTAACAGCACCATGTTTTGAGTGCTTTACATAGAGTTTTACCGTAAAACGTGATTTTACCCCCCAAAAAAAAGTTGTTTCCCAGCAATAATTTTTGCGTAGTGTTACTTAGTTTTATGTACAGAATGCTTGGTTAACGGCTTCGTGAAGGGTATGTTTACACCTTGTAGATAAAACTATAAAAAAGTGTTTCGTCAACCAATTAAGTAACTATCTACAAAAAATAACATCATTACCGAGTGTCAACACGGTTTTTTAAAAGGAAAAAGTACAAATACATTGCTAACAAAATTCACAGACGAAATTAACAGTTCAACAAGCGACTGTAATATTGACACGGATTTTTTGAGCAAAACGGAGGAAAGAAAACGTAGCCTTCGCCGATGGTCGTATTCATTTCTTAAGCATTTCTTTCTTTCAAGCAACGGTCAACTTCTAAACAGATTTTGGAAAAAGGGGCAACATGTATGTATGACTTACGAGCAGTAAGCCGTGGGTTCGAACCAAGGCAGTCGCATTACTTTGTGTAATTTATTTCTTCACCTCTGCTCTCAAAAACGGTGAAGGAAAACATTGTGAAGAAACCGGCATGTACTAGAACTAAAAATTCGAAGACATGTGAGATCTACCAACCCGCACTGGGCCCGCGTGGTGGATTACAGCCCACTCCCTCTCATAGAGAGGAGGCCTGTGTCCCAGCAGTGGGAACATTATAGGCTGATGATGATGTGTACGTGTTTTCGAGCGTATGTCACTTGTGGGCTGCAGCTGAAAATCAGAATCAGGTGGCACACCTTGCGTTGCCACCTGATTACATTATGCTAAGCTGAGGGCCTTTTCGCATTAATGGTTTTGTTTAATTTTAAGTTGTTTCTGTTTTTAATAATGCCAATAAACAAAATTTTCTTTCTTCTTTTATTTATTTCAACATAATGTTTGAAAATTTCATTTACAATAATTAATTACTTTAAAAGTATCTTAAAACTAATTATTAACAGGCACTTCACTGTCTTCCATCAAAATACTTTTCATGGCCGTTATTAAGACCCCTTCGACGGTTTCTAAAGTCACAGGGGTCCACCCTTGTGACACCATGCTGGTTATATGACGAGTTATCGGTAAATAGTGCTCGAGGCCCGTACATAGGCTGGACAATCTGCAGAAGCTGATCACGGCTGCCGTTACGAGGTAGGAGAAATTTGTAACCAGCCAGTTCACAATATTAAACTGAAAAAAGAAGACATCTGAGAATATAAATTAATTTATTACTACATGATTTGCCTATAGAATTTATTTAATTATTTCATATTCGAATGGATTAACTGCATACACACTTAAACTCGTGCCCTTTTTCTCATGGGCTAAGCAAAGACTACGGAACACAACCTCGTTCACGTTCGTATATCTGCTAGCCTACCATGACGTCTTAAAACATTATTGTTTTACTCCTTTTCCAATGTGGGAAGGAGATAGCGCTAGACATCTTGTATAGCTCCGTCTCTTTCCCACACTGGAATAAGGGTAAAAATACTGCTTTAAGACGTTATGATAGGCCAGCCAGCTGGTCATACAGGCAAGCTGGTGGCCAGTACTACGCTCCTGACCTTTCTCAATATCATCACCAATAAGGAGAGTGTATATCCTTCTAGGGCATTCCCTTCCGGAGTTGCTAGTCACATCTGCCTTGTAAATAACTTTTACCAGTCGCCTTATGCACATCCTCTAAACAGTAACAGATTATCAAGCATACCTAATCAAATTAAAGTTTTGCCCCAATATCTTCTTTCAAACCACAACTTTGTCGTATTATTTCATTCTTCAATTTATCATCAATAGATTAACTTACGTTTTGAAGTCCTGTCAGAGCACCAATGCCTCGAAAAAGTACTGGGAAAGGGTTTTCTTCAATAACCAAATCCGTCGAATAGTCGATGATATCCTAAAAGGGAAAATTGAATCTTTGTAGAAAAAAAAATAAGATAAATATTGTCTGATGAAAAAAGCAATAGCAATACGTACATTTGCTGATTGTGAAGACTCTGTAACAGGGTTCGCAGATGCAACGCCGATGATGATAATACTCAGACCACTCAGAAGGCAGAAATTAAACAGCATCTAGACGGAGGACGAGTTTAAAGACATTACTAGTCAAAAAATGTATGAACAGAAGCAAAAATGTCCTTTGTACTTCTACATACCTCTTATGATCAAATTATTTGCTTTGCAAATGGTAGCACTCTATTGAAAGCGCTCAAAAGTCATCAGAAAGTCCAATCACGAGACTATTGAAGGAGCTATTTTCAAGATAAAAGAAAATGTTGTTTTGCATCCTCGTCAAAATTCAGGATTTTGTCACAAAAGACATAAGTAATCAATATAAATTACGGTGTCTAGTTAATTATGAAAAAAACACTTGCATTTTTTACACGCTTTTTGGTTGTTTAAGTTTGTCAGTATTTCAGAATAACCCCAGTGGGTTTAGGGAATAAGATATTAAGGTTTGAGATTTTTTGTTTTTTGGAAGCGAGGTTATAAGGCGAGGATCAGACGGGCCATGTTTAAAATACGGGTGGTTCACACTTACCGATTTCCGTAAATAAGGAAAAAAAATACATACCCATTTTATAATTGATTCGGGTCGAGAATCATTAGCATAGTTATCTCCTAGAATTTGACGAGGATGCAAAACAACACTTTGTAAATTAGCATCAATATTAGTTCAATCCAATGCATAGAAATGCAAAGTATTGTGTGTAATTATATTGTGTAGTAATGTAAAAGTATGTGTGTCTGTTTCTTTTTACTCACTACCGAACCAATCGTTGTAAAACACATGAAGGTAGCCGGTGTCCAAAGAATGACGTAGGTTTTTTTTCATTCTAGTTGGCAGACGGCGTCACGAGCAACAGCTAGTATTGAATAAAATGAGTTAAAGATATCGACTTACCTTGACTCGATTGAAAATTACTTTTTATTGTAACTGTCCTTCACTGTAGTCAGTACTTCAAGGACCATTTAACATTAAATGATCCATTATAAAAATGTCCACGCTATTTAAAGCTCAACAGGAAGGTAATTATTAAAGAGTAGGTATTAAAACATAATTATTGTGCATATCAATTAGTAAATTAAAACTTTCTATTGCTAACTGTGAGCAATGTGAATGCCCTAAAATTCTTAAGAGGGGACTGTAGTCGGTAATTAAAAGTATTTGATTTGAAGAAACTATTGCCGTTGCGCTGCGCCCGACCCAGCCCCCGTAAAGTGCGAAAGGGACAACTGCAGCTCAGGCTGATTTTACCTACAATAATCTTGTTTTGTATTCCGCTGTTTTCTTCTTCAAAACTAAACTGATCTAAATAATTCTCATATCAAAATGTAGAGGAAAAGTATATCTATGTTTCTATTATTTTCTTTTTTGTTAAAAACTTATCTAATTTGTCTGATAGTCGTCTGAACATGGCGGGTTTTTTTTTTCGGGTTTTTAGATGGTCATAATTCTTTTAGTGATTACGTTTTAAAAAAAAAGGATATGATAGGGGCATGTAATAATAAGACCTAGATTTTTTGACAAAAAACATTGCTCTAGACGCATTATCCACGAATAAAACAGCGGAATACGTTCGTATGGAGAAATACCGACTAGAGTCCTCTCTTAATGTTTCTAAATTAACATCCAAGATTACTAAATAGCCATCCTGACAATTATGTTCTCGTTCTGGCCTATTCCAAAGAAAGCTAGGATTAGAAGATGTTCACGGTTCAGGTGGTCTACCATGACGTCTTAGAGCAGTATTGTTTTAGTCTTATTCCAGAGTGGGAAAGAGATGGCGCTAGACGTCCTCTATAGCTCCGTCTCTTTCCCACACTGGAATAAGAATAAAACAATAGATACTGCTTTAAGACGTCATGGTAACCCCTCTGATTCCCATGTATAGCTAAAACCTTCATCGTAGCTGTATGACATACGAATTAATCAGTGGATAATATTTCTTTCATATAAAATAAACCTACCGGAGTCGTTATGTCTCCTAGCTTCCATAATTACCTAATGAGAACAAAATTACACGTTACTATAATGAACCTTGGCCTAAACACTACCTGTCATCCAACTCCTACTCAAGAGCATATTATCTATGGTTTTAAATTATGATTCATAATCACATAGGTACTCTAACTCCTACTAATGGAACATTATCATAATCACAGGGATGAGGTTTTCATTTTATTCAATTGTTTTTATCAGTGTGTGTACTATTTGTACATCATCATCATCATCAGCCTATAATATTCCCATTGCCGGGACACAGGCCTGTAATCTACCACGCGGGCCCAGTGCGGGTGTGTATGTCACATGTCTTCGAATGTTTAGTTCTAGGACATACCGGTTTTCTCACGATGTTTTCCTTCACCGATTTTGAAGGCAGCGGTGATGAAATAAAGTACACAAAGTAATGCGCCTGCCTGGGTTCGAAGCCACGGCTTACTGCTCGTAAGTCGGGGCTACCACCACTGGACCACCGCTGCTCTCGTGTACTATTAGTTCACCTCTACATAACTCTTGGGGGATTAAAGGCAGTGTATGTTTTTTATTTCAGCAGTGAATATGTTTCAGTACTCAAGGTGATTCCTACCTTTCGCAAGTTATTGTCATCATTCGGGCAACATTATACTTCCGTGAGCTCCCTAAAAATGCCTTAAAAATAATGTTTTATTGTTTAAGTAATCAACCGGGACCAAGCCTTCGTAGCTGATTACGTCCTACTCCTTCTAAGAGAGAGGCAGTCTGAATTTCAGCAATGAGTGGGAAGTTAGGCTGATTATGTAAACTTGTTACTAAGAAAATTAAATAAAATGTAATAATTGCATACATAATTTATCAATTCTAACATTCAAAAACTGGAATTACATATTATTTTGAAAGAAATTAGCGTCTCCTGAAATAATTCCCTTAAATAAAATAACAACAATTACATTAGCTTACGTTGTACCTGCTTATTTGCTTTATAACTA
This sequence comes from Cerastis leucographa, assembly GCA_963082945.1. Taxonomy (NCBI): domain Eukaryota; kingdom Metazoa; phylum Arthropoda; class Insecta; order Lepidoptera; family Noctuidae; genus Cerastis; species Cerastis leucographa. The sequence goes on from OY720382.1 coordinate 9,524,173, forward strand.
CAAATTGACGTTATTCACTTCATGGGTACCTACATAATAATACTGAACAATTACCGCGGATGTAGGCTGCACGTCATTTCGCATGACTATGACAAATGTACGCACATTATTATGGTTTTATGTCGGTGTATACAAAGTACATTTCTAATTGATATTGAAAACCCGTCGCATATTAAAATGACTCATGAAAGAGTGAAAAGCAATGTAGAAAATGGAGACTTGGGCATTCCTCTAACAAAATAGCCACGTCGTAGTACGGTAGTAACAGTCGCTAAACAACCTTTTGGTTACGGTTGAACGCTGCTACGAACTTAAATAGCAACGAAACAAAACTGACTTTAAAATTATCAAAAAATGTGAGTAGGTACTGAGCAAATAGCACAATTATATTTTTTATTGAAAATTCAATAATCTTTCATTCAAACCACATTTAAAATATGTATCATAGCTTTAATAGAAATATCTTAATAAAATTTAAAATCAATTATAAAACTTCAAAATAAACTCAGTAATTAAAAATGGCGCGACGTCTTCTCATGCCTGTGGCATCAGTTACTTTCTGTATCTTCTGATATTTATCTATAGCAGTCTTAACAAAGTCGGCAGCATGACTGATCTTCTCTAATCTGTCTGGGGACATCAGAGCCCTCATTTCTTCATGAATCGGTCCCACACCGTGGAAAGCAATGGTGCACAAGTTTGTGTAGGTGCAAACAGCAACTGTTAGCAGAGAGCCGATGATCAGAACGAATATGCTGTTGAAAACCCAGGCGATGGTGCGGCCTACGAAGCCAACCATGGTCTGAAAAAAAAAAAACAGTGAAAACAACTGAGGAATATTGGTGCCAGATTATGAGACAAATAAGAAAAAATCTAAATTATATTAATATACTTTTTCGTTGGATACAAGTCGACGCACATTTATAAGCCTTGCACAAGATGAGCATCTCCTCATCTCGGGCCTTTCCGGTTTATTTCTATGAAACTCTATACTGCATCGGAACATGCTAGTAAAAATTAGCCCAGACTATTCTGATTGCGTGCAGTGCTTTTAAGTATCGTAAAGTCAACGCTCACTTCGAACCAATAAAATATAATGTACCGATAGTACATTATATTCCAGTGACACTAAGAAGTAGAAGACGTCATTATGATAGGTTTATCAATCTGCTAATACTTAGTGAAACATTTGCAATACTTACCCTGGCAGCAGGTACTTGACTCCACAACAAACCAAAGGTGGACGTATCAGGTTCCATCAAGTAGTTGTTGGAACCGTACATGTCGTAGCTGAAAAACAAACATTAAATTAACACCACACATGACCAGGCAGTTGGGATGTCTAAGAAATGAACGCTAGTGTTAGAAAGAAAATCAAGAGGATCACAAAAACGCAGACAAACTAGTATGTAATCGTAGGATTACCTACATAGTGAATAAGAATTTTAGCAGATATTTTAAACATTTATATCTCTGTACATGAATCAGAAAGCGGAGAGTTATACGTCGTGATGAAACTTAAAAGGAACTTTTATCTACCGATGGACTGCGATACGATGAATGGATGCAAAACATCAACTTGAAAATAACCTGAAAAATGTCATATTTACTTGTTAGACGCAGAGTATCCACTGTCGTAGAGGTACCCCGGAGCATAGGGGACGTCGGGGTAAGCTACATCGGCGGTGCCAGGGATGTATCCATTTGCAAGAATACCAACTTCGTCCTGAAAAGAGAAATGAGATAAATTATTACCTTTTTATAAACGAACCAATATTTGTAACATCAGTTAGTATCGAATCTACTAAGACTAACTATATTCAGAACTTAAGAGACTTGAAATAAAAAACGTTTACTGCTAAAATTTAATGGATCAAGGGAGTATTGGCCAAAAATGACGCACTTGATAAGTTGTTGATGACTGTTCTTCGCGTTATCAAGTACATTTTTAATCGTACTTACATTTCTATTAACTTCAGTGGAGGCAACTGGTTGATCTGATAGCATAGCATCATGTTTGATCACTGGCCTGAAAGATCTCACTGGTTCAATTCTGGCTCTGCCTTGATTCCTAACATCAGCTGTATACACGGGGTGTTCAGCTTCAGAACTAACTTCCTTCATGGCGTGGTTTTCTACGGGTTCCGTTTTGAGTTCAGGTTTAAATACGGCCTGTTTTTCTAACATAGCGTATGATGAAGATATTTCAGCTGTAAATGCTGTGGTGGCTAAAGCCAGGAGCACTGGGACTGTTTTAAACATCTGAAACATTTTGAAGATCAATTAGTATTGTATGAGTATTGAAAGTTGTTGCTGAATTTATGAACATAGGAATTGCATGCTTACCTTGATGGTCTGGCTGTTTTGATCCTGTCCCGGCGAAACCCTTGAAGGCACTGATGTCTCCTTCTTCCTGAATGGCCCTATTTATAAGACATCCCGAAGCCAAGTCACCCCAAACAGTTACTTATGTTATCTTCATATTGTTTTGCATAATGGCAGGGTTGAAGCGAAAGATAAGGATTTGTCAAACCATTGGAATGTTAGACCGTAGTTCCCATAGATGCTAAAGCTTTCATTTTTGCCAATGTCCCTTATCAGAAGGCTTTGTTTTATATTTTAAGTTTTCGATGGCGCCATGACCAACGTCATAGTAAGTCTTAATTTATCAAGGATAATTTTTAAGAACATAGAAAGTCGTTAAAGTGACTCATACTGTAATAAAAAACCAAATCTAAAATATGCAGTCCAATATTAGAAACATGAAAGTACTTTAATCCTAAAAAGTACGATGTGAGTAAAGCAATTTCTCTAAAGCCATCCATGTCCAGCATCTTCGACTTCAAATGACTTTCATAGTTTTTTTATTCTTTAATTAAAATATACAACAAAAACCAACTGGCTGTAGATTAAATATTAGCCAACAAAATAGAGAAACATGTTTAATTATTTTTGACGTAGGTGTCATATGTTGGCACGGCCATTAAAATAACACGAAGTAATAAACGAATAACAGAATCTCATGGTCATAACTGTAAGGAATAGAATGAGAAAAGCCTCATAAACAACACTGGCCAGTAAATTGTTACCAATCGATATCATCTATCATTCATGTCCAAAGAGTACAGAAAAGAATAGGTCGGCTGCCTAGTCTATGAATAAATGATGCAACTGGCCGCTAACAGCGAACAGCTCTTTTCAAAGCTCTACTTCGAGGCAATTTGACATCGTTAGTGACCCCGTCCGTTTTCTATATATCGATTCCTGACATTAATAGTCAGAAAATCGTATGTATTTCATATTGTGTAGGTATAAGGATTATGACTTGCAAGTTGTAGGTGGTTTAAAACAAGACAGGTACTTTACTTTGTGCGAAGGAATTCATCACTACTCTCGAAACGATGAAGGAAAATGTAGAAATCGGCATGTCCTAAAACAGAGAATTTAAAGACATGTGACATCTACCAAGGCACAATGGGCCCACGTGGTAGATTTCTGTTTACTCCTTCTCACAGACAGTACGTTATGTCGCAGTAGTGAGAACATCTTAGGCTAATTGCTTATGGAAAATCCATTTTGAGTAGTCTATACGTAGGTATAATGTTAATTTGTTGTATTGAAATAAAATTGAACAGGTGTGTTTTGTACCAAAGGATATAGTCGCTGGATCTATGTGCCTTAAAATGATTCATCCATAGTCTTATTAATTAAAAAAGGCATTTCCATACCTACAATTCCTTTCTTAACATTTCACCAAGAAGACTAGAGTGGCGAAATACTGCATAGTGTTATTTATTTCTCGATTATTATACGTACTGTTCCTAAAATTTCAAAAATGATTGTTACTCACATCATTATCTGCCTAGCCTTTTCCGAAACTATCTTGGGGTCGGCTTCCAGTCTAACCGGATGCAGCTGAGTACCAGTATTTTACCTGAAGCGATTGCTTATCTGACCTCCACAACCCAGTAACTGGGTAATACAAAACCCTTTGGTAAGACTGGATGTCAGACTTTTGGCTTCTGATTACCAGTAACGACTTACTTGAGGAGCTCGTGGCTAAATATTAACAGCCGCATGGTTCGATCTTCAAGGTTAAGCCGTGCTTGCCGAGGTTGGTCGTGGATGGGTGACCATCATTACATACCGAGTTTCCTCCGTGCCTTGGAAAGCACGTTAAGCCGTTGGTCCCGGCTGTCATTTGTAAATCTTTGACAGTCGTTACGAGTAGTCAGAAGCCGGAAGTCTGACATTCAGTCTTACCAAGGGGTATCGTATTACCATACAGTTACTGGGTTGTGGAGGTCAGATAGGCAGTCGCTCCATGTAAAATACTGATACTCAGCTGCATCCGGTTAGACTGGAAGCCGACCCTAACAAAGTTTGGGAAAAGGCTAGGTAGATGATGATTACTAGTACTCGTAACGACCTGTCAAAGATCTACAAATGACAGCCGGGACCAACGGCTTAATGTGCTTTCCGAGGCACGGAGGAAACTCGGTATGTAATTATGGTCACCCATCCACGGACCAAACTCGGCAAGCACAGCTTAACCTTAAAGATCGACCTGTGCGGCTGTTATTAATATTAGCCACGAGCCACGAGTTACTCGTATGATTTCTCAAAATAAATTGGTACACACATATAAGTACCACGTCTTGGATAGCAGCCATAGCAGGTAAACTATGCAGTTGCCTTTGGATGAATCATAACCATGAGTCACGTTGCTGTCTCTTGTAAAGTCGTGTAGCACAATATCCCCTGACTGATAGAGTTCTGAGAAAGTGAATACTATCAGTAAACGGCTTGAGTGACCCATAATCGCATCAACGCATCTGAGTTTTCTTAATTGATGGCTTAGTTCAGTTCCAGCAAATTGTGACGTAATGTTTATCATAAGAGTAAGTTTGTATAGATCAAATGTTATGCAGATATTATCTATCGTCTATGAACTTATACTACTTTACCAATAAAACTGTCATTCCCGCTGTCACTATCAGTAAGCATACATTATTAAATATTAAACCACTGTTTGAATATCAATTTGCTTTAATAATAAATTCTCATAATAATTTCTCAGTAGCAGTCACGGACCATAGATTTGTGCCCGGTTGATGGCAACCTATCAGAAGGGGCTTAAAACATAAATGGCGAAATGCGGGTGTACTATAAAGGGTGTAAAACACCTCTTAACGAAGCCGAAAGGGACTGGTTCTCCCTGTCATTGCGATCATTTTTTTGTTCTACACCATACCTGGGAAACTTCTAGTTACGGAGATATTAGGGGTCAAAGTTCCAACTTTTTGACAAGTATTTTTTTAAATACAAGTTTTTAATGTAAGATTTTTACTTTAAACACCTCCATGACCCCCGTACAATTTATTTGATGGACGGATATTCAATCCGTCCATCAGCACAATGTTTTGAGTGCGTTACATTGAGTTCTACCACAAAACATGATTTTACACCCCCCAAAAAAAAGTCGTTTCCCAGCAATAATTTTTGCGTAAAGTTACTTAGTTTCATGTACAGAATGCTTGGTTGACGGCTTCGTGATGAGGTGATTTACACCGTGTATTTTAGGTACAGTGTACCTACTGTAATCTAAACCTGGTACACATTTGCCTAATCCTTTGGGGATTACAGGCGTGATGTTATGATGTCAATAAATTTGACGGCACGATTGGCGCAGTGGTTGAGCGATCGACTGCTGCGCTGCTTGTCGCGGGTTCGATCCCCGCACGGAACAAATATTTGTATGGCCTACAGATAGTTGTTTCGGGTCTGGCTGATTGTGTATGTGAGTTTAAATGTTTGTAAACGCACCCACGATACAGGAGAAATTCCTAGCGTGGGGCAACGTTTAAAAAAAAAAAAAAAAAAATAGTGAGCTTCTATTTAAGCATTCATTTAGGTGACGACTAGTGTCAATGAAAAAGGCATTATTCTTGGAGAAGTTGTATTGTTCTCGTTTGAAAGTTGTATAGTTTTATTGTTGAAGAACAGGAAAATAAGTGAACTAATGAACCCTGACCACCGGGACTTTGAATCTACTAACTAATTTGGGTGAAGAAGTAAAATAGGGTATGGTATAAATAAGCGTGTATAGTCTCTTAGGCATTTGTTTTGTTTACATAGCACACCCAACACAAGAGTTTGTTTCGTGGTAGTACTAAAGAGATTGTGTTGTCTATCAACCTCCTATAGATAACAACAGGAGCGTGCAACATAGAAAAGAGGTTTTGTTACAACTTACCGTTTAACATATTCCCAAAACAACAATATTTCCTTTTCAACGAATTCACTCATAATTACACAAGTAACGAACTTTGATAACTATCATGCAAACATGTTGGCGATTGTAATTTAGATCTAATCAATTATAAGATTACTTTTGTAACTACCGAATTTTTTGACAATATTCGCGGTAGGAAGGAACATAAAAACCTAATTAATAAAACTATTCAGGTGATATTTCCACATTAGGTAAAGCAGTACATTGTTCGAATATCGGTTTTATCGTACAAAATATAAGCTTCATCGATTCAGTTTCACACGGTCAGTCATATGGGGGCCCGTACTACGACTACTAGCCAGTCGGCCCTGTAGTTGATCGTGTTCCAATTCAAATAGATTTCAGGGTTAAATACCAATCGATTCCCATTCATTAAAAAGTAGTTCCCATTGAAAACCTCTACAATTATAGGCCATCGAAAACAAAAGTAAATATTAGGTCGATGGTTTGTTAAAGCGTGTCGTTAATTGCAGTTTTTCAGCCACCGTGCACCGCTGAGTGGTTGTTTGCTGAGCGCCTCCATAAATGATAATAATATGTTGTTCTAATGATGGGTTTAATATTATTGCATAGGTGACCTAGGAAAGGAGGATGTGCTACTAGAAGTATGTCTGCTCTACGTGTGTGTGTGAGAATACTCATAATTGTATCCGTAAGCACGTGCTAAACTATACAAATATTATAAAGAGGTATTTGTTTGTAAGTTTGTATGTCAGCAGTTCCTAAGATACCCCATCCTTGGAACTGTTGATCCGATTCCAAAAAATAATTCAGTAATGGGAAGCTACATTATTTCCGAGTGTACCTATACATTTAACATGTTCCCGTTGGTTTATTTCCGTACATAACGGAAGCAAAGCCGTGAGCAAAAACTAGTTTGATTATAAGTACTAAGTAACGTCCACTCGAATGCTGCTTTCATGCTTTTGTGCACAGCATACGGGTTCCAATACTATTAATTTCAATGGAAAATATTTTGATTCCTATACTTCACAAGATAAGGAGATATAAAGACTCCATGGTGTAATTGAATGAATTCATCAAAAAGTTTTCTATTCCAATCTTCTTAATATTTTGACGTGTTCCAAATTCAACGAATAGAGTTTATAATTGGTAATGTCAAAATGGGCTCAACTGTTATTTTTAAGACAACATTAAAATGGCTTTAAAAAGATTACCTAACGATGTTCAATCTTTGTTATGTGCCTCTGCCCAAGTTAAAAGTTACAAGAGAGCTATTGAAGAATTAGTGAGTTGCTCAAGCTTTTGTTATTTATTATTTCATTCTTTTTAGTAGGGACATAGGTGTATCTATCAACAAAATTTATTGATGTCAAAATCAATGAATTGGTCTTTCGTATTTTTTTAATAGGTTTTTATTAATGTAAAATTTGACAAATAAGCAATCATCTTCGTCACGATGCTAAATAAATAAATACCTGTTGTTAAATTACTTTATTGTACGTTCTACGCAGATACCTACTTGTACAAATCCTGATTGTTATCAATCAAAATCAAATAAACTATTTCTAATGCTGATATCAAACATTGCCACCGCTTTTACGTATTTAACGATAGTAGAATGATTTACCTATCTTGATTTTAGATCTACAATTCGTTAGATGCAAAATCTACATCGATTGCGATAAGAATACATATCCAACAAAGTACAATCCAAGTTATTGACAATGGTTATGGTATCACAAAACAGGACTTTAGTGCAATTGGTCAAAGGCATATGACTAGTAAAGTTACAGACCTTACAACTTTAAAAGCACCGCCAAAGAATTATGGCTATCGGGGTGAATTTTTAGCTAACATAATAACAGTTTCACAAATGGTCAAAATAACATCAAGGCATGAGAGCACAGAAGAAACATGGGCCAAGACTTTTTACAATGGTAAGGAGAAAAAGTTTGCTCAAATGACAGCAAGGCCCACAAAAGGAGCAACTGTAAGTACTTTATCTAAACTTAGTCGTACAAGAAATTTAACAAAATAACTTATTACACGATGTTTATTTACAGGTTGACATCAAAGGTTTTCTTTACAATCTCAATATTCAGAAAAAAGGAATAGATTCGATATACGAGCTGCAAAATATCAAATCATTTCTAGACCAATTATCTTTAGTACACAACCATGTATCATTGAGTTTACGAGATGACTCTCAAAACGAAATCATTTTTAAAATCCATAAGAAAAGGGATATTTATCAAACGTTGCATACTTTATTTAATATCGACAAATTTGATGTACAAGAGCTTCAAGTAGAGAAGCATGAGTACAAAGTAAAAGGTTACATTGGAAAGATGGATAAAGATCTTGACTTGCATTGGATTTTTCTAAATGGAAAATTTGTGCAAAGTGGTAGCAAGTTACATAAGGTATTGAACGAGTATTTCAAAAATTCTCTGCACATTAAAGACCCAAGAACACTAAAATCCAAGGTATGATTGTTGTGGCTTTTCAGAAATAAATGTAGAATTTGGAACATCTGGTTATTGGAATTAACTTATTAAATTTCTTTTCACAGAAAAATATTGACGAACATCAATTATTTAATCAAAATATTCCTTTTTATTTCATTTTCGTTACTTGCCCATACATAGATTACGATATCAGTTTGACACCTAAACAATCAGTACTAGAATTTAAAAACTGGAATCAAGTTTATAAACTATTAGAGAAATTGATTAAATTCTATGCTGGTGATGTAAATCTAAAAGAAATTAGGAAAATTGAAGATAAGCTAATGAATAAAGAGCAGCCAAATACGGTTCATCAAGATACTCGGGATCAAGTAAAAAAAATCATGGATAAAATACTGGGAAGTAATTCGAAAAAGTTAGGAGTTTCGCAGTTACAGAATGGGGTCAAAGGTAAATACGTTTTGTAAATGAGTTCTAAATTCAAAATCTTCAGCTAGAAAAACTGTACCTAAACACATCAAAACCAGTAAATACTTTGTAAAAACCTCCCAAACCAGAAATTTTAATATTATATTTGAAGGTAAAAGTATTAATATTTATTAAATTACCTATAGGGAAAATGGTAAAAAGAAAAGTAAAAAAGAAGACGAAGAATCTTAGTGCCCAAATTCCTGTCCCAAAATTATTACTTCAAAATGACAACAAATACAAGAATGATGAACACGCTTCGCCGAAAAGTAACGTAGACATTATATCTGAACATAATATTGAACAACACGTTATCGAGCCAACAGTCAAATATATACATAAAAAGAACGAACACGAAACACTCGTAAATCCCACAAATCATAACACTAAGATTCCTGGTCCAAAAAAGTATAAAGCCAAAGAGATACCGATGGACAAAAATAAAAAGGAGTTGAAACCTTGTATCTTATCATCAGAAAAGAAAACAAAGAAAAGAACAAAAAAGCAAAAACATAAATTGAATAAACATACAAAAGTTAAACTTAACAAGAATGCATTTAAATATTTCAAAGATAATATGGACTCGGTCTGTAAAAAAAGCAAAATAGTGGCTCAGAAGGTAGAAGATTTTTTAAACCATACAAAGAAAAGAAATGTCTTCGTTAATCAATTGGACAATACAAACAAGAATGATGTCAGAAAGACTATGTTTTTGCAAAAGAAATATTGTGCAATGAATGATAAACTGCTGCCATCAAAAACAAACAAATACATCATTGAAAAGTATATTATGAACAAGATAAAAACAAAGCCGTACAAAACCACGTATGACCTAGTTCAAACAGTTTTGAAAAGTCAACAAGAACTATTCAACGTTCCAGAAAACATCACGAGTGAAGAACTTTACAATACATTTCATAAACGATATGATACATCGCATTATATCAAGATTCCAAAAAGATATACATGGACCAATAAATACATTTGTAGTAAATACTTAAATAATAATAGCAAAACAGAAACAGTATCACAGTACACAACCGATATTCATGCACAATATAAAACTTATAGCGATTATGAAGAGAATTTAAATGAATATCACAGTCTTTATGAGCATAAAGAAATATCGGATATGATGACTAACCTTTCCGAAAGATTTGAATTTGTAGATAACGAAGAAAATACTCATAGTCGAAACCAAAACAGTTATTTTTCCCAAAAAGAAACATCTTATCGTACATTAAGTGACCCAGTGGTTCTTACATATGACAGCCATCAATACAGTAAAAATGATGTCTTTAACAAAAACTGCTATACAAGTAATAAAAGTACATGTAATAAAATACAAGTTACTGAAAACTGCTATACAAGTAATAAAAGGCAAAATGTAAGGTTCAAAACTAGAGAATCTAGAGATAACTTTGTTAGTTCTAACGATTCTAAAAAGAGATTTATAAAACACCTTAAACCTGCGTCTAAGAAGAAAATAAAAACCTTTGATATACATATGAAACAAACCATAGATGAACCGTATACAATTGAGTATACTAAAAGTAATGAAAATAATAATATGGCACGTCATAACATACCTCCAAACAGCGTAGACTTTATTGAAGAGACTGATTATAACAAACACGCCTTTCTAAATTATGAGCCTGTATCACCAGTCAATGATATCAATTCTTTTTTTGGAAATACTTACACAATACCTCCATCCAATTTGCCATTCATTGTTAATTTTACGACAGAAACTCAAACAAATATAATAAATATTCAGTCTCCTGAACTGATAGATGCTCACTCTGTACATTATCACCCAGAAAATAATGAACCTAAAATACCTGAAGATGATTTTGCTCATAATAGTAAAAATATCAATATAGTATTCGTTTCTAAGTCACAACGCTCTGAAACGGTGCCTTCGCTGGATAACAATATGAATGTAGAACCATTAAACGTTTGCGAAACAGTTTTCTATGAAATTGGATCTGATGAAAAAGAGTTTGGTGTTAGCTTTAATGAAAATAACCGATTGAACGACTCTTTATATGGCAACATCAAGCATGGTATCGACGAACATGATGTTCAAAATGAACATGTGATAAGAAGAGAAGGCAATGATAATTTAATTGAAAGTGTTTCACATCACTTTAGCTGTGCAGTAAAAACAAATCAGCCCAACTTACCAAATAACATTATTATAGATAACTTACAAGATCCTACAGAAAAGAACCAAAACGAAATAGCAAATCAAATTACTATAACAGAAGTTCCGGACACTTTAGCTAACTTCAACCCTGATTGCAAAGATTGTAACTTTGAAATCAACTTTAATTTTAAAAATAGACCTCGCTTTGTGCCCAAAGGTAACAATGATTTCAGTAGTCTTTTTTTTCTTGATTTAATGAAGAATTCACTAATATAATGTTTTTTTTTTTCAGGGATGTCTCAAATATTTGCAAATTGTCGAACTAAGACTGCGTGTGACTATGACATGGACAAAGAATATTATGAAGATGTTAGTATTACAACTGGGTCTCTTTTTCAAAACTTGAAGATATTTTGATTTTGTAATTTCTTTGTTTTCAGAGCATCTATAACAATTTTGCCAATGATGTTCAACTGAATACTGAAATATATGAACCTATAATACAAAACGTTGATGACCTTACGACTAAAAATATTCACAAGTTTCAAAATAAAGTTAAGAAAGATCACGCTTCTTTGGTTTTTGATGAAATTTCACTGAAAGATGCTAAGGTAATATTGCAAGATTTTGCTATAAAAAAAACTGTTCCCTGCAAAGTAGATCAATAAAACCTTTTAAAGATAGAATGCAATAGTTATGGTCGATTTAAAATCAAGGCTATGTTGTTTCAGGTGCTTGGTCAAGCTGATAGTAAATTTATCGTAGCAATTATGAAGAAGCGATGTTTGCATTTAAAAGAAGCATTGGAGTATCTGATATTGTTTGATCAACATGCAGTACATGAACGAATACGATTAGAGAAGAACTTAGCAGGTCGGTACCTACTGATAAAGGGACTAATGCCTGTTTTAAATCACACTAAGTGATACCTAAAATATTGCCCAAAATACCGGAGTGCGCACTTTGCACTCCGGGATTTTCAACGCTTGGCTCAGTGCTTTGAAGTAAAATTCTAACATTGCAGTAATATTTAGGTAGAAATTATCATTAACGAAAACGGGGAAATTAGAGAAAAATACTTTGATTTATAAAATGATTAGATAACTTATGGTGATGTAATGAATTGTGAAGTTAAGGATTCATCTGTAAAATGACATCTTCTTTTTATTTGCTCTTGACTCTAGTGTAGGTCAGAGATGACAGAGACAAAGTCGACGATGTTACGAGCTTACCCATCTTTATAAATATGAAAGAAGAAGTATGTATAAGGATTTTCGTTTTGACAAAAGCAATTTAATTTCAGATTACTTAAACGAAGAAAGATGGACAAGTGTCCCTGTAGATAACATTACTCTGAGAATGTCTAAAGACGAGATTCTTTACCTGCATAACTATAAGGATAAGTTTACTCAACTTGGTCTACAATGGAATATTTTGAGTAATAACGAAGTAACGGTACTTTCTATACCCGAAGCTATTCTGGGTAAAAATCCAAGAGAGGTAAATGAGCATTGTCAAGCTGTGAACAGCTAATATAACAGCTAATAATGTGAAATTTTGTGAATTGTATAAATTGTTACTCGTTCACGCAAAAACTACCGAATGGGTTTGTCACATAGGTACTTTATAACCTTAATTAATACATAGGATACTCTTAGTCGAGTCATATACGATCCCGTGGGATAATAATCAAACTACACGCGGACGAAGCCGCTGGCATCAGCTAGTGTTGTATACAAAACAGATCTACGCCGTCTCGAGAATTTTAGAGGACTTCGTTGCAACAGTTAATTTTTTTTTTTTTTTTTTTTTCCCTTATTAGTAAGAACCAAGTTCTTACTAGATAATTGCAATCTAGCCTAAGAAGACTAATAAACAATTTAAATCTAACTTATTATGCTACGTTATAAATTATGTTAATGCTAAGAATAGTGTCCATAATTAGGTATGCACTTTTACACACGTTCGTAACACTTCCTTAGAGTCTGGTAAAATTGATAAAACACTTTGTTCATGTGTTATATAAATAGCACAACATTGTTACTATTATTGATTCACTTACACTACACTAATTCAAATGGTTTAGTTCTCTTTAGTCTACGCACTATGCCTGTGTTGTCTAACAGCTGGATTGCCTCAACATTCACGTGTCGATGGAGTCTGTGTTCGTGGGCTTCAGCAAATTTTTGTATGATGGTGGTGACGAATTCCATGTCGAGGTCACGGTGGAGGTCATCGTTTCTTATGTACCAGGGTGCATTTACAGCAGCCCTGAGTACTTTATTTTGGAACTGTTGAATTATTTTGACGTTGGTTGGCTTAGTACAGCCCCAAAGTTGGATACCATACGTCCAAATTGGCATCAGGATATGCTTGTATATTATCAGCTTATTATGTATTGATAAACAGGATTTCCTTCCCAGTAACCAATGCAAACGTTTATAACGAATATCGAGTTCCTGTTTTTTCTTTTTGATATGGGCTTTCCAACGCAGCTTGGCGTCGAGAGTTATGCCAAGGTATTTGGCTGTATTAGCATAAGGTATTTGCATACCATTTATGTAGAGTGGGTGGTAGTCACTGTGTTTGTTTGTGAAGTTAATGTGAACTGATTTTGACTCATTCAGATTGATCTTCCACTTTTGTGTCCAGTCGTAAACTTTGTTCACAGCTAGTTGAACTTTCTCTACTGCTTCTCTGTGGCTTGATCCGGTGGCCATAATAGCAGTATCATCTGCAAAGGTCGCTATGGTGCTGTTTTCCAGCTCTGGGATGTCACAAGTGTATAACAAGTACAAAATTGGGCCAAGCACACTTCCTTGAGGCACCCCAGCTTTTATGGTTTTTAGCTCGGAATATGCGTCCTCTTGGCGTATTCTAAACATTCTTTTAGTTAAATACGACTCTAGGATATCTACAAATTCTGGTAGCATGCGTCTGAGCTTAAATATGAGACCCTCATGCCAAACTTTGTCAAAAGCTTGCGCGACGTCTAAGAACACGGTAGCACAGACTTCTTTATTTTCTAGCGTTTTTTCAATAACATTAGTTATTCTATGTACCTGGTCTAACGTTGAGTGTTTTTCTCTGAAGCCAAACTGGTGATCTGGAACTAGGTTTTTATCTTCTATTACTGGTTTTATCCGTTTTAATAACAGTTTTTCAACAGTTAATGAAAGAACGATATTTTATATTTTTTTCATTATGTTCTCAGGTTGAAAAGGTAATAAAAGCTGTAAGAAATCTGATAGTAGAAGAAATAAATGTCATGAAATTGCAAAAAGGTTGCGTGTCGTTATATCCGAAATCAATCATGGATTTAGTTTTCAGTGAGGTAAGTTTTCTTGTGTTGTTAGTTATTAGAAAAATATATTGAAAATTGAATATCATTGGAGCAATAAAATGCCTCGTTGGTCTAGTGGTCACAATCGCGTCTGTTAAGCATGAGGTCCTAAGTTCGATTCCCAGGTCGATCAGTGTTAATAGGTTTTCTATTAGGAATTTCTCGATAACAGTCAAGGAATCTGTATTTGTGCACGGGCAATAGGCTCGCCCCTATTACATGGGACTTAAACATAACTGTCGGTGTTCTATGAGGTATACACCTCTGCCTAACCCTTCCGGGATTACAGGCGTGATGTTATGTTGTGTGCCCTTTTATCAGTCTTGCAGATACGCCATCAAGTTTGGCGACCAACTTTCCAAAGATGATTGTGTTGAAATGTTGAACGCGCTGTCCAACTGCAAAACACCATTTCAATGTGCCCATGGTAGACCAGTAATGGCTGTGATAATGGATATCGTTGCTGATAAGCGTGAATATAAGGTAAACAAATGTTTTTGTAGTGCAATGGATGATAAATTGTTATTTCCGAAAATGTTATCAGTCTGCATTATGATGAATTGCGAATATCCTGTTTGTAGCCTAATTAGGTTCTTAAGAGAATCCGATATTTTGTCATAGACATCATTCTCTTGATAAGGGCAATTCATATTTTGGGGTCGGCGCATGTCTTCTTCTTCCACACTTCTCTATTACTCGTCATCTCATCCGACACCTCGTTTCTTTCTTTATCATCCCTCGCACAGTCTATCCATCGTTTCTTTGGTCTTTCTCTACTCTTATACTCATCCACTTTCAAAACTACCCTCACGACATTTTCCGAATATTTCTCCGCCTCACATGGGCCCATACCACGACAACCGACTACCACACAACTTTTCAGTCACCGCCGGCGCCATTTTGTATTAAAAAAAAAGATATATGGAGATGATATAATTGCCCTCCTACTACTGATTCATTTCAGTTGTCTGCCGATAATAATGTCGAAAGATAAGCTGTTTGTGTTTTTTTTCAGATTAACAAGGAATCTTTGCGTCGATTCAGACAAAGAAATGCAAGGAGAGTTTGAGCACGTTGGATTTATTCTAATTGTTTTAGTAATAAAAATAATTTCTGAACAACAGATTTTTATTTTATAGAACATCCTTACGTCAGAAGAAACGAGTTAATAAAATCTAGTTTAGTATTATACAGGCTTATCAGCGACTTTCTAGTTTTAACATTTTACCAGCAGTAATAATACATAACACATGAATTATTACCAGCACGCGTAGGAAACGAGTTTTGTCTACGGAAGAATCGACATAATGACAGATAGACAATGACAATGACAATAGACAATGTCGATTCTTCCGTCAACATAGCCCGTGAAGCAGTAAAAAAAACATAACACAGGAAGGAGGATTCAAGTTAGTAAGTACCCCAATAAATATGCTGAAAACTAAAATTTCAGGCCAATCTTTTACGCGGGACAATAACCTTGTCGAATATGTTTCCGAATCCATTCAAGATAGGGAGCTATTCTAGTGTGCACATCTGGGAACCCGACAGCGCAAGGGATTCCCCAAGACACGACACCAACCAGATCGTTGCCTTTTATTAATGGACTGCCGGAATCTCCCTGAAAACAAAATGAATGATTATTTTTTATTTCCATAGACCTATTAGCAATGCTGGTCGCTCTAGTAACACGCAAAGCGGCCGTTTACACGTCGCTTTCCTGTATATTTTTCAGTAATATGTTTTGATCAAACGTCAATAACCTGATAATCCATACGATTAAAAACAAAATGCCGTATGAAAATGTCATGTGATCCCAACATAACACTGCAAAAAACGTACAGTTGTGCGCCGTGTAAACTTAGGCAAACCGTTCCAAAAGCAATTCTTAACCAGTTTTTCTTTCCTGTAGAAGCAACATGTAGGTAGGTATCGTGTCAAATTGTAGTATCAAGTAGATACTATAAAAAGTTCTTACGTGACAAGTTCCTTCGCCGACCTTCGTAAATGTGCAAAACATTCCTTTCGTGACTGGTCGAGAATATCTCATAGCATACTCGCATATTGCCTGATTAAATACCGGTAATTCCAATGCGTACATGTTACGAGTCGATGACCCATGTGGCTGAAAATTTTAAAAAAGTTTCACAAATGATCATCAATTTGGCCATATTTCCATGCCTAACAAATTAATGGTTCCTTAATGAACGCCTATGTACCTTCTCATGGTTTTTCTCTGCCAAATCAGGGGCATCATTGGCAATGCAGATTACGATGTAGCACAGATTTTACAGAAGTTACATTTTCTTTACAATTCTTCTCGTAGATCATTATGTTACATAAAACGTGCAGTTTTTTTCTGGCGGTTGGCATCTCGCAGGTTAACATATGAGGTTGTCATCTGCCGTTGTCTTGTGGGTGCCTTGAGTGTAAGGCCTCCAGTCCGTGCAAAAAACTTTCAAACCAAGCGACTACACGCCAAAGGTACCCCCAATGGGGTACGAGCTTCGGCTTAGGGTGTCGCTGGGGAGGAAAGCAAAGGGACAGGAACGAAAAACGTGCGTTGCGGGACAGTCGGTTTTTATGGGGAATCGAATGTATTATCTATGTCTTAGATTCTATGAGAAGGTAAGATACGTACGACGATCAATCAAGCTGGTATAAGCGGGTCTCTGATTGTATGGCAAATCTATACAAAACGAGGCTATGTTATAATGGAAATATATAGCTTGATGTGTAGTACCATAAAACAAATATATACCAACCTTTTGTGCTCCAAATCCTACTAAAACGACATCATCACCTTCTTTCAGTTTTTGTCTTCTCAATCTTATGATTTGAATCAATCGTAAATCAAATGGACTTTTTGTTTTAAGAAGTGCGATGTCGTGCTCTCTGCTGGTGGCGTCATATCTGTCATAGATAATTATAGATCGAACGTTGCATCGTTTGCCTCCAACATCTAAATTATTTGTGCCCGCTACAATGTTCATATAACGAGGTGTTGCGCTGTAAGGAAATAATTTAATTCATTTGCAAATTGTTCCTACCATACTATAACTTTACTAACAGCCTACAAGGGAGCACAATCTGCGGTTAATCGTGAGCTGATGAGAGCATTATTTTCCTTAGTACCTACTGAATCTTCAGCAGAATATTTACCTAGAACATTTTCAGACTATTACACTCCACTCTTCGTTCCGTTCTGTTAAACTGCATAAAGTGAGCCTAAGACGAACATCACAACGGCAGGAGTAGGTATAATTATTTATCTATCGTTGGTTTAGTTTTCGTAAATGCGACTGCTTAACGAGGGATCCCTGGGTTCGACCCGTTTGACAAAGATTCTAAGTGGCAGGCCCACTAATGAACGTGTGCCCAATTAATGATGTTAAGATCGAACCACCGCCGTCCTGGTAGGATTGCACTTGGGTATTGACGTCATCATTCGTGATGTTTTGCTACCGTAATCAAACATGTTTTATGAAACTTACCCGTGCACACAATGGGCAGCAGTGACCACGAACCACTGCGAAACTACAGCACCTCCACACACATGATGACCAGTTAAGTTCTGAATAGATGCATGAAACTTTCCATATTCTTCAGGAGCCTTGCTTCCTCCCACTATCCTGAAGTCGATTGCTGAAACTATTGACACTCTCGTAAGTATTAAACTTTGAAAACAAAACAAGAACATTAATTAAAAATAATTGCGCACCTTTGGCAACTAAAATCAAACATAAAATTACGAAGAAAACATTATAAAAAATCTTCATTTTAACAACAACGTTACTCAAAGAATTTGTTGAAACTGAAAACGAATCAAATTATTTGCTAAACATCGAGACTGCTATCTACTATATCTTCATTATTCATTGTATCAACCCCGTTAATTATCTTATTGATAATCTCATATTTTTTATCTATCAATAATTTTAAAATCAAACCGAATAGGGACCGACAATAATAACATGCGGATAATCCAAGCCCTCGGTCAATTAGATAGATATTGCTCTTTATCTATGCCATGTGTGAAAATAAATGTGGTGGATGGAGAGGGTGAGGAAGACCAAAGAAAGGATGGATGGACTGTGTGAGAAATGATATGAAGGAAAAAGGAGTAAATGATAGCATGACGAACGACAGAGGACCAAGGAAAAAAAAAACTTGCTGCGCTGACCCCAAATAACATGGGAAAAGGGCAGGAAGATGATGTGATGATATATGTCATGTCTAGGTGTAAGTAATAGGTATACCTAAGGGTCTCTATCCCCATACATCAGAGCAAGGGGTTCCGGAGTTATGCCTTCAAAGCTTGGCAAGGTGTCCCATGGGCTCAGCATCCTTCAAACCGGAATACAGCAACGCTGCTCGGTTGGCTCAACCGTACAGTAACGTACCGTACGGTTGTACTGACCCATAAACTACGAAAGCTACCAGTCACAGTCGCAAATTAATATTATCATGGACGTGCGGTTGACTGTACATACATCGCAGTATACAAGCAAGCAATAAATAATAATTAAGTCTAAAAATGAACATGCCAATTACTCTAAACTGAATGTCAGTAAAGGGGGTAGCCAAATTCAAATCTTGGGTTTTGCAACTTGCAAGACAGTGTCGAATTGTATGTTGATTATAATATGATTTGCGACTGTAACAAATATAACATCAATACAATCCTCTAAGTTCATTTAGGTACCTAATCCCATTGAATGACTTTTTGTTTCCGACTGAGAGAAGGTTATGTGTTTAGATATTATGGCACTCTAGACCTCTAGAGATCAAACGCGTGGGTTGATTTTGATGTTTCTCACGTATATTGGTTTGTCTTAATCTTGTGAGTGTCACTATAGACATGTCAAAATTCAACATGGCAACTACCAGACGCCATATTGTGAAAAATAAAGACGACGCACATTGGGATCCGTTCATACAACGTAATGATCAAAACTTAATTTTCAAAATCTATATATATAAAAGAAAGTCGTGTTAGTTACTTCACTTATAACTCAAGAACGGCTGAACCGATTTAGCTGAAAATTGGCAGGGAGGTAGTTTAGAGCCAGGAGAAGGACATAGGATACGGTAGGGTAGGGTAGGGTAGGTAGGTAGGTAGGTTAGGGTAGGTAGGTAGGGTAGGGTAGGTAGGTAGTGTAGGGTAGGTAGGTAGGGTAGGGTAGGGTAGGTAGGTAGGGTAGGGTAGGTAGGTAGGGTAGGGTAGGTAGGTAGGGTAGGTAGGTAGTAAGGGTAGGGTAGGGTAGGGTAGAGTAGGTAGGTAGGGTAGGGTAGAGTAGGTAGGTAGGTAGCGTAGGGTAGGGTAGGTAGGATAGGGTAGGTAGGTCGGATAGGGTAGGTGGGTAGTAAAAAGTGCATTGCAACGCATGCTGGGTACAGCCAGTGTAGGTATAAAAAAAACTATGTAAGGGTTGACTTAAGAATCTATCACATCAATTGTACAAATACTGAATCAGTAACTGCTATCTGCTGTCCAGTGCATCAGCTCAAAGTTTTCTTTAAACTCACTTCATTAATTATCCGATAACGTTCGTGAGTTTGTAGTGAATATAAAACATTTATTTTTACAAGTAAACTAGTAAGATTAACAATATTAGAATAACCATACATTGCCTAGTAGAAACTACAACCTTAACGTTTAGTACCTACTTTCAAAGTCAAAGTCAAAGCATTTATTTCAATTAGACCATTACAGGCACTTTTGAAAGTCAACAAAACAAAATAAAACGCGAAGCTACAGTCCCAGTCACAAGGCATAATAACTTGTGAAAGTACTGTAGTTGCCCATTCCGTAGCGTAGATCTCTATGGAGAACAACGGGCAAGAAACTCCATGGACACTCTTTTAAATCAAAATATGTTACAAAATCTTGGTTACATCATTCATGTTAAGAATTACAAATATGTGAGAACAATGTCGAAATACGGGCAAGTTAAGAGCGTCCAGAGTAAAAGATTAAATCAGTAATAAAAAAATAAAGTAATTAAAATAAACCGTGGCAGCTAAGAGATGACCAGTCACAACTGACAGCGCCCGTTCACGAACATGACGCATGTATCAGCCATCATTCAACTCAACCATTTTGAAGGGAACTAAACGACCCGACACACCCGCCACCATCAGCGTGACATTTAAGTGAGCATGACATTCTTTTCATTTCATTTCTTCATTCATTTCATTCATTTCTTTAAAGTGATAGTATGGTTTTTATGTACTGAATCAAACATTTTTTATTTTTTCCTTTTTTGCGCAATGTTCTATTATTGAAATATTTTTTACAATATCTACGAGGTGTTGATTAGTAATGAACTGAAGAGATTAGCAATAGAACTTTACGCATTTTCGAGATAAAAAAAAAGTTTTCTTGCGCACAATGTTTTGTTAGGCGTTATGATGTTACTATAAAGTCAAAATATTTAGTCCCTAACAATTAATTATAATTAATAAGACATATTTTGAAGAAAACAGTTATGAATCATGTTTGTAATTTAACGGACAGTAGCTCAGCATAATACGCGATTATAATTAATATAATAATATAATTATCATTAATACCACACCTCAGTTAGGGGTTAATAATTTCATTACGCGAAATATCGCAATGGAGCGATATCGTAGATGTTTACAAAACCGACTGCAATCATGCACAGTCGCGACTTCTCCATAAGTTAAGGCTTATGTTTAACGTAACACCAGATAAAGTAAATATAACCTTAAAAAACATTTTTATACTGCCTAAAATAGTAAATGATCACCAGAATTAAAAACCTGAAAATCACAGCTCCGAACTAAGGCGTAGTCGACGGAGCCCCGCTACGCGGGGCTCCTATTTCTCTCTGCAGGGTTTAAAGTAACCTAACACGAAGGGAATGTCGGGGTCTTAGTTCGCTCGCTCCGCTCGCTCACTAGACCCCGCCATCCCCTTCGAACCTAACCTGTCCGAGTCGGGGTGCCCAATATCCCGAGCTCACTTTGCTCGCACTTGCTTCCTAAGTTCTTCTTGCCACAAAATTTGGTGATCATTTACTATATTTGGTGATCATTTACTATATTTGGTCTTTGAATACAATTTTTTTTGTGTTTAGTATTTTTTTTTTGTAAGTATTTTTTGGTGCTCATTATATTAAATTTAATCCCATAAGTTAACTGACGAACACGTCATTCCAGAGAAAATAAAAAAAATAAAGGTAATTGTTTAATCAAAATCCTCAAACAATTTTTTTTAGTATGCATAAATGAATGAGCCCTGTTACTTGTAAAATTGTGTTTTATATTATTTTATTTCAGGTGTAAAATTGAACTGCAGTGTTCAGCAAGAAAGTAGCTGCTACATTGTCATATATTGCTCAGTTCTGTAAGTTCCTATACTGATAGTTTTGTTTTAAGAACTCTGTTTAGGACCTTAGTATTGACTAAGTAATATTTAATTATTTTATTTGTTGTAGCTCATTATGCAGAAGGAACGCAAGTAAGCTCTACATTATACAGCACCACAAAAATTGTATCATTTTTTGACGACCTGTTCGATTCAGTCAATGGAACAAGCTATAAGACTTCCAAAAGGAAACCTTTAAGACACGTGGTAACAGAAAAGCCGCCACGGCAAGAATTTTGGAGGCAAGCTATAAAAAAATCAAATGTCATTAAATATGTCGACAAACACGGTACTGTAACATCTGTGCCATCATTAAAAAAATGATTTACAACTTTGAAAAGTTACCAGAGAGTGTGGCAAAATATATAAAAGAAAAAAAAAAAAATAGGCGCCCACAATATCTAATTCGGATCACATCGAAAACTTCTATGTACTATGCGGGTGTAATGACCACAAAATAGCAACTACAAAAAGTACTACAGCGCCATCTATGTCACGACGGAGGAACTAACATCAATTTCCTACAAGTCGCAAGCAAAGTTTACATCGACATAAGTATATAGAGGAACCCGACAACAACTATCGGGCAGTTGCCCACCAGACATAACACCTGTCTGGTCGGAGGATCCTCCCTTTTCTAAAGGGTATGAAGACCTTTACACCCTGTTCCTCATACCCCTAAACGGGCGTTTAATTTTAGAAATACAAACGCAGATTGCCATGCCTTCAAAAGTACCTTCAAATCACTGTTAAGTACAAGGTTTATAAAGTTTCACTCAGATAGCTACAATTGAGAACAGGATTCTGGTAAACAGTTATTAAAATTAAAATCACTTTTTATTGATGCGTTCTTTTATTGAGCTTCTAAATAATATTTTGTTGTTTTCTTGTGTATTATTTTTATTACATAATTATTACATAAAAATTCATTCTACTCATGGAAATTGAGCGAAGGCTGGTCACACCGAAGAGTCGAATGTATGACTGTTTGCACGCCATCTTGCGTACCTACCTAGTAGAACTACGTAGTCACAAATCTTGTAATACTTCCATCTTAGTGAGTTTTAGAAAATATTCCCCCTCCATGGTAGCGGTAAACTTGTTGGAAGTCGCATAAGAAGTTTCACTTCAAAAGCATTCATCCATGAAATGTGAACCTTAGGCGAGTTGATTTTCAATCTATGAAAGTGCCCTGTCTAAACTAACTAGTCTGTGCATTATTATGTCAATGTCAAACGTCACGTCACTGTATTGTATTGTAAAAAAACATTGTTGTCTCGTTACTCGTTCAAAGAGTAGAATACTTATATCAAACAACTATGGATATCTTAAAAGCTGAAATCGCAAAGAAACGTAAACTGCTTGAAGAAAAGAATTTATTTGTAAGTAAACTTTCTAACATCACAAACTCGAGTTACACAGTGCACATCGCATCTTTCAAAACTTTGTCATTCTGCAGGACCCTACAAAAAACAGGAAATATTTCAAGAGAGGTGAGCTTCTGGCAAAAGAACAGGAAGAATATTTAAAGAAATATGGACCACAAATCAAAGAACCAGAAGTACAAGAAGAATCACAAGAAGTTAAGAACGAAAGAGGTTTGATGCAATGTTTTATGTTTTGCTTGAGTTTCCTTCATTAGACAGTTACTGTGATCATCTGCCTAGTGTTTTCTCAAAAATTTCGGGAGCGCTGAATAAGTTTCTTTCCTAAGAATATTTATCCATACCACTTCTCTGTTTTAGCAAGTTTAACACAAGCAACCAATGATGCTGAGAACACTGAAATAGTTGGCCTTCCAAGACAAGAAGTTATCAAAAGGTTGAGAGAACGAGGGCATCCCATTTGGTTGTTTGGTGAAAGTGAACTAAATTCCTTTAAAAGATTAAGAAGAATTGAGATTCAGGAACCAGAAGCAAATAGAGTAAGTAATTCTAAAATCTATATGTATATAGACTTTGAAACCATCCAGCTGATGTGTAGTAGAGAGAGTAGAGTAGACCATTCCACCAGTCCATGATTTGAAAAAAGTACCCGAGTAGGTACGTAGGAAAAAGCACATTGCAACACATGCGGGGTAGAGCTGTTATCCTAATATAGTTGTGCATGGATCATTTAGAGTGTGGTTTTAAGTCGTAAGATTGTGCATTAGAAAGTTGGCAATGCCACAATATCTCAACTTCTGCAGCCATGTCAGTTTTCAAACCCAATTTCACGAATGTTAGCCAGAAATTGTGTTTCAAATGTAATAAGAGCCCCAAAAGCCCTGTAGTAATTTTTATTAATGTCACAAAGTTGGAATAAACAGCATGATTTTTGACCAATCTCTATTGATGGAAGAACCCAATCTTATTTATTCATGCCTTAGAGTGAAAACCTCGTGAGTGTAAAAGAAGTAACTTTTCAGGAGGAAGAAAAAACTGTGTGCTGTTTTAAATTTAAATTTTTGTACGGCGTCTTTTATGTTTTTTTATTCATTAATATGGAAACTTAACCCGCTTTTATATCCAAAACTGCATTGCTGCTTTATGCATTTCGGACAATCTTATCATTTCGATACAATAACATTGTCCGAAATAAGATAAATAAATTTATTAAGCCATTGTTACAAACTTTTTCTTAATCTAACTTAGCGCTAAGAGTAATCGTAACAAGTAATATTTGATATCGTTAAAAAAAAAAACAGAGGAACCCAAACTAGGCTGCGCCTGTATCTTGCATTACACATAATGCATTACACTTACGAGGTTTTCACCCTAAGGCATCGTTATGTGCTTTGTAAACAGAAACAGGTAGAGGTTGGTCTTCTTCAAATGTTTAATTAATTGTTTGTAAGGAGTTTTTGTAGGAGAATTGTGTTTGGATTTGTAATAACTTGTTTTCCAAGTAAAATTTTAGCTAATACAAAAAAAAAAAAAACTTCATCAATTTTGCTTTAATGAATATACATAAACATTTTATATATGTTTCAGGGTCTGAGAAATGACTTCCAAGAAGCTATGGAGAAAGTGGACGAAGCTTATTTGAATGAAATCTTAGCATTAGGAACACAGGTAAAATAAAACTCTTTTTTATTTACATAAGAAGATATTAAACATAATTATTATACCAGCTATGGAGAGAGCATTGAAGCTTAATATCATGAGGTATCCTGCATGTCCTATATCTAAAAATTTAAAGGTACTTGACATCCACCAGACTGAACACTGGGCCATCTGGTGAATTAGGGCCCAATCTCTCTTACAGAGGAGGCCTGAGTCCAATCAATGGGAATGTTGTAATCTCATTATGCTAAAATACCAGCCTATTGGTCCCACTGTCTAGTAGAAAAAAGGCCTCTCCTTATACAGAGGAGGTAAGAGCATTTGACTAACACATGCATCACACATTTGGTCTACACAGATTGGTGATTCCTGGCATAGTTATAAGTCATTATCATCATCAGCCTATACTGTTCCCACTGCTGGGACACAGGCCTCATCTCTAAGAGAGGGAGTAGGCTGTAATCCACCATGCGGGCCCAGTGTGGGTTGATATGACATGCCGGTTTCCTCACAATGTTTTCCTTCACCGTTTTTGAGGGCAGTGGTGATGAAATAAATTACACAAAGTAATGCAGGCAGGCGCCTGGGTTCGAACCCACGGCTTACAACTCGTAAGTCGGGGCTGCCACCACTCGGCCACCGCTGCTCTCTTGTTATGAGTATTTAATACAAATGCAGGTTTAGTCACTGTTTTCCCATGTAAGAAGACCCTTAACAAAGCCGAAAGGCACTTTTTCTCCCAGTTATTGCAATATTTTTGTTCTGGACTATACCTGGAAAAACGTCATAGTTATGGAGATATAGAAAGTCTAAAGTTTAATTTTCAAAAGATAAAAATAAAAGTTTTTAATGTCATAACTTTAATTTAAAAAATTTAAGGATGCATTAGAAACTCATGGATAGAGGTACCATGATTTTTAATGCATCCTTATATGTAATGCATTACATTTAAGTCCTAGAGTAAACTGTGATTTTTCACCCTAAAAAAGAATGTCATTTGCCAGGAATATTATTGTATAGAGTATCTTAATTTTCTCATAAAGTTTTGTTCTATTTAAATAATTGTTATTTATTACAGAATATAAGTGATAAACAACTAAAGGAAGATGCTCTTGATGATTGTATCACATATGAGTTCATCCAGGAGATGGCAAAGACTATGGGACAGGGTGATAAAAACCATGATATGAATGTCATCATGACTTTGTTACAAGTAAGTAATCAATAAAATAATTAAGAATGCATTCTACAAAAAGAAAATAAAATAGTTAATGTTCATTGTCCACCTGAAAGACCCTAAAGTGATTGCAAAGCCAGGTAGGCCACTGCAGATAAAATTTGGTTTGATGAAGCAGGAGTGTGCCTCAACACAAACTATGCCTTTTTTTTCGGATGTGTAATCATCAAATTACTCCTCTCGCTCTTGCCGATGCGGAAGGGTGTGTCAGACTGTACTGACTAAAACCCATCCATGTTCCTTCTTAGCCCTTTGTGTTCCAGGGCCACGGTGTCTCTTTCGAACAGTCCCGCAACCCTGGCAGGCATCGGCCATCTCGGACCCCTTCCGATTTGCTGACATCTCATTGAGGCGCGCTTGGAACACGAACACGCCGTCGACAAGGCCTGTCGTCATAAGACGGACGGACAGTGAGCTAGCCCATTACTCACCGTCCACAGGGCTGCGACACAAACTATGCCTCACCTCCTGTTCTGCTCTATGAGTCATTCCACCTGCATTTTGAGGGAACTTTCCAAGCCCACCACCATCGCTGTTGAGGTGGCAGAGGTGTGGTCAAAGCTGTCCTTATCCCAATTTATTAGGGGTTGGCACAGCATGCCTTCTTCCTTCATACTTCTCTATTACTTGTCATCTTATCAGATATCACCTCCTTTCTCGCCATATAATTCTTTACAGTCTGGTCGCAGCTTTTATGAATTCTAATAATGGGAATCCTTAACACGACGATGAAGATTCCACTGCTGGGTAAAGAAGCCCATGATTTCCAGTCCTTTCTGACTAATGTAAACCACCTGGTCATTTGTTTTATCCAGCTCATAAAATGTTAGTCAAAGTCAAAGCATTTATTTCAATTAGACCATTACAGGCACTTTTGAAAGTAAAAAAAAAACAAAATAAAACGCGAAGCTACAGTCCCAGTCACAAGGCATAATAACTTGTGAAAGTACTGTAGTTGCCCATTCCGTAGCATAGATCTCTATGGAGAAGAATGGGCAAGAAACTCCATGGACACTCTTTTAAATCAAAATATGTTACAAAATCTTGGTTACATCATTCATGTTAAGAATTAAAAATATGTGAGAACAATGTAGAAATACGGGCAAGTTAAGAGCAACCAGAGTAAAAGATTAAATCAGTAATTAAAAAATAAAGTAATTAAAATAAACCGTGGCAGCTAAGAGATGACCAGTCACAACTGACAGCGCCCGTTCACGAACATGACGCATGTATCAGCCATCATTCAACTCAACCATTTTGAAGGGAACTAAACGACCCGACACACCCGCCACCATCAGCGTGACATTTAAGTGAGCATGACATTCACTCAACCACCAGGGTAATTTCGCGTCAATGAAAGATTTAGGTACTCATTAAAGCGTGGCTTTACAGTACATGGTACTCTACACAAACAAATTTTTCTTCCAGTTCCTTCTAAAACTTTGGGGACAGCAGCTGAACTCTGCAACAGGAGCAGAAAAGACAGCAGTAAAACATAAAATGACAAGAGCAACTTTCACACAAACTCAAGTGTATCTAAAACCTCTGGTGCGAAAACTGAAAAAGAAAAACCTTCCAGATGATATCTGTGAAAGTCTCTGTGAAATTACAAAACATTTACTAGAAAGGAATTATATTATGGTTTGTATTCACTTTATTCTCTAAAAAGGTAATCACTGTAAGACCTCTTGCACGAGAAATCACTAAGGGCCCTCGCTCACGGCGACTTTTTGTAGCGATGCAGTAGCGATGCTGTCGCGCGTTTGCATCGATACAGTCGCGATACTGCTCGCTTCTGTAGCGCGTTGCAAATGCGACTAACCCGCGTTAGTAGCCATGCAGTCGCGCATTTCGTAAACGCGCGTCAGCATCGCTACAAAGAGTCGCCGTGAGCGAGGGCCCTAAATGTATTTCATGTTTAAAGCTTTGTTCTGTATCTGTCAATTGTATGAAGAAGGCAAGTAGGATTGTCTGACTTTGATGAGAGTTTAGTGTTAAATACACTTAATGATGATGCCATTGGGACTGACTTTAACAAAACACACCTTGCTCCTAGTGAAGGTACTTTCATACCAACCTACAAGCTTGGCTTGCTCTTATAACCTACTACTCTTTATGATGTTAAGATTCCTGAACCATTGGCTTGCCTTATGGGCTTGCCATATTGTTGGCCCATAGGCACGCCACTTCTTGTACCATAGCTACCATGGACCAATCTTCGTCATGGACCAATCACATTTCGTTCTGCAATTACACTTTGCTATGCCTATTTTATCTAGGACCACACATTGTAGGTTGTTTTCATTTGTTTTGTCAGTGAATTTTATACTTATTGTTTTTTTCTAATAGGCTAGTGATGCATATCTGCAGATGGCTATAGGCAACGCCCCCTGGCCTATTGGTGTCACTATGGTCGGCATTCACGCTCGTACTGGACGAGAAAAGATCTTTTCTAAAAACGTGGCCCACGTGATGAACGACGAAACTCAAAGAAAATACATCCAAGCATTGAAGAGACTCATGACAAAATGCCAAGAATATTTCCCAACAGATCCTTCAAGATGTGTGGAATATACTACGACTAGATAATTATATAATTTTTTCGAATAATTGTGTTTTCTATTCCGCAATAATCCCACTTTTATTATAGTGACATCTTATGCGTTCAAGAGACCCATCGGGATTCCACTCAATGCAGGCCTCACATTCCTGGACTGTCACTTGTCGCCGAGATCTGTCACCCGAAACACGGTAACGCAGTGTTTGTTGCTCCCGGCGTAAGTGTCATCTCCACAAAGTGCAGTAACGATGACAACATCGAGATTATCACCGTAGACCTCGGTAATTGCACAGTTACATCCGTGTATAAACCCCCTGGCACTCCTTTCCAACTTGACTCACCTGATTTTAACACTCAGCGCACAAAAATAGTAGTTGGTGACTTCAACAGCCATAGCACCAGTTGGGGCTATCGCTCCACGAACACAGACAGTCAATATGTCGTAGAATGGGCAGAAGCTAACGATCTGACTCTAATTCATGACCCAAAACAACCAGCATCATTTAATAGCGGACGATGGAAGCGCGGGTATAATCCCGACCTGATATTTGTCAGCTCAAATATTTGTAGCCAGAGCAAAAAGACTATTTGTCCTCCGATACCCCGGACCCAACATAGACCAATTATGTGTACAATCCAATCCGCTATCCACCCAGTGAATAAGCCACTAAAACGCCGCTTCAATTACCATGAATGTTTTGTCTGGAGTCACTCGTTAGTTGCAGACTATAAGTTTTGCTTCGTGACCAATATTCATGACTTGAATTTTATCATTTAAAATCAACAGTCAGAATCAATGAGCATTTTATGTACACCTCATCTAGCCGATTGGGAACAATTTTCGAAGTTTGTGGATGACGAATTATTCACCATTCCGCCTACTCCACAAAATTACGATTAATTCGTAAGCCTAGTCTCGATGGCATCCCGGAAATGTATCCCCCGAGGTTGCCGCACTTCATACATCCCGGGCATATCTCAGGATTCTAGAGAACTGCTTAAGAAGTACGAACAACTGTACGATTCTGACCCTTTCTCGGAGGAGACCGTTGAAGCTGGTGAAAATCTGCTGTCACTCATCAGCGAGCGACGCCAAGAAAAATGGATGGATACGGTGACAAGTATTGACATGACTCACAATAGCAAAAAGGCGTGGACAACTATCCGCAAACTCACCAGCGAACCACCACCACCTTATACGCCTAGCACAGTGACAGCTAATCAAGTTGCTCATCAACTCATCCTAAATGGCAAACCTCCAAAACGACTTGGCAGAATTCCCAAAGTAAGCAACTCCTGTTCGTCCAATGCAATATTACTATACTCTTTGGTCCAATGAATCTGTATGTGACCCATTCCAACTAGCGGACGTCGTCTTTGCCATTCGCCGGGGTCTACTGGGCTGAGAAACATCGTGTTTTCAGTGGGCTCGAGCACTGGGGCGCCTGTCGGCTCATTGCCAGGTGTTTTACTGCTACCAATGGACGCAAAGAAATTATTAAAAACGTTTGCTATTTCCTTTGGTTCAGTGATGTTTAAATTATTTATTTGTAATTTAATGTTATTTTTATCCCTTTTTAATTTCTTATTTGTTCTTTCATTTATAATACTCCACATAGTTTTGACTTTATTATTAGATTTTTTCATTTGATTTATATATTGCAATTTCTTTGCAGCTAAAACGGTTTTTTTCAGTGTTTTTTCGTATTTTTTATAGTTGGTTTTGATTAGCGGGTTATTAGTTTTAATTGTAAGTATCTTTTCAAGCCTTTTATTTTTACATGAAAGTTTGATGCCTGGGGTTAGCCAGTACTTTTTATAATTTGTTTTTAATTTTATTTTCACTTTAGGTATACATTGGTTTAATATTTTAGTTAATGTGTCGTTAAATGCTGTATAGTTTTCGTTTAGGTTTTTAGTTGTTTTTATTATTTCGTTCCAATTCAATTCATTTAATTTAGATTTAAAAAGTTGGGTGTTTTTGTAATTGTATAACCTTTTTTTGATATACCAGATAGTTTGTTTAGTTTGTTGAGGCAAAGTTAAATGTATGATGGTACCACAGTGATCTGAGAAACCTAACTCCTCTACTGTTGAATGCAGTTTCATATTAAAATTTGTAAAAATTAAGTCTAGGCATGTTGATGAAGTTTGAGTAATTCGTGTTGGTGATTTTATTTGTTGATTGAACTTATATTCTAGCATGAGATCTAAAAATTTATTTGTTTTCAAATTATTTTCTAAAATGTTTATATTAAAGTCCCCTCCTATAATTATATTTAGTTTAAAGTATTTTTTACTTATATAAGTTAATATTTGCTGTAATTGTTTATAAAATATATCTTCTTGTTTTTTATTCCAATAAATAGTTATCAATAACAGTTTTTCTTTTACTAATTCTGTTGCACATACTTCTATAACATGTTCAATTGAAAATTCTGTGATATCACTTCTATCCAGGCATTCAATGTGTTCCTGTAAAAGGATGCAAACTCCACCGCCTGTTCGAGTTGTCCGGCAGTAAGAGGATGCAAATTTGTAGCCGCTAAATTGTATTATATCCATTTTTTCTTGTGATAACCACGATTCTGTTAAACATATAGCATTGTACTTAGGTGTTTGTTCCATGAAGGCTTCAAGTATGTGTTGTTTGTTAAAAAGGCTTTGGATGTTTTGAAATAGAATTTTAAATTGTTGGTCTTTGTTTTCGAAATGACTTGTTTCGAATTCAAAGACTAAGTTCCGGTAAGGCCTCGGGAGTGGACAGAACGTATTGTTTTGATTGAATTTTATTTAAATAAGAAACGAAGCTGCAGGAGGTATTACGTGGAAACCGAGTGAAAATTGAAAAAAGTTGTGTCGTCCATAGTAATCTTTTCAATATTTTTTTTTTTGTTATTGGTTATGGCTGTGTCATTTGTGTATTATGTGACATTGATTGACAATGACAGTTATGGCATAGTGTGAACCGGAGACTGCGAAATCCGCAAATTGTTTTTATTGATAATAATAAACAACAGTATGATATTAGACTACGTTATCAAGTTCCATTTGGAAGAATGTTTAAACATTCTTTCGGAGCGGGATAGCTTAGGTTACTATAGCATCAAAATCGAGTAAATATACATTGTTATCGTAGTTTTAAGTCAATGTTTACATCATGAATTATCATAAAGCTTTGTGTCTTGTTTTAGCTTTTTGAAACTATTTGAAACATACCCAGATGTCGGAGACAAAGTATTATGTAGCCCTGTGGAGAGTTTGCCGGCCTGCGATAAGGATTTAATAAAAGCTCAACAAACTATCCTTGAGCGCGAAGAATACAAAATAGCTATTTCAAAGTTGGACTATTACTTTTTAAAACGTAATATCCATGCAAGGTTCTTTGGTTTGCCAGTCTGTCCTGAGCTACATCGTACAGTTTTCCCGAAAAATGTGGATGTGGGATGTTTCCTCAAAGTTACAGGTTAGAACTTGTTTGAATTTTACTGTTGAACACAAAACTTGTATGTGAAATATGAATAAAAACCATAGTTTCTTTAACTGCGTATTGGTTTTCCCAGGTACTGTTGTAAGAGTAACACAGTCAAAAATGTTAGAATATCAGAGAAAATATGTTTGTTTGAAATGTAAGTATGAGAACTGTGTTGAAGCCGAGTTTGAGAACAGATACATTTTGAGGGCCCCGTCAAAGTGTGGCAATGACGTCAAAGCATGTAGAAGTTCCTCATTCTCACAAGTGCCTATGGTGTCCAGAGAACATTGCAAGGATTATCAGGAAATTAAGATACAGGTAGGTAGATAGTCTAAATAAGTCATTCACCCAATAGAAAATAGAACTGATAGAGGAGAAACTACAATGAACTCAGTTACAGTGAAATAAAATTTATTTCACTGTAACTGAGTTCATTGTAGTTTGCTGCTGCTGGTCACCTTTCTCTCGAAGTCCCAAGTTGTTTCATTTAAAAAAAGTTAAAGCATAAATAAATATCAGTGACATCTTGTCAAAGCAGTAGTCAATTATGTTTAGGATTCCTACTATTGGATGCTTACAATTATTATTAGTTTATATTTGTCCATTTTTATTGCATGCTCTATTGCATTTTCAACTTTGTACACTCAGCCGAGTGTTGAAAATCCTAGAGCACACTATTGAAATGATACTAAATGGAGTCTCCTACAGTCTCCAGCAACATTATTGCTGTGTTTTTTTAATAGCATTTTTTACCCCACTACTGGGCAAAGCCCTCCCTCATATTCTTCCATATTGTTGTTGTGATAAGTTATTTTATTATGTTTCAGGAGCAAGTTAACAAACTAAGTATAGGAACAATCCCAGGCTCCATGTGGGTAGTTTTAGAGGATGATCTGGTAGATTGCTGCAAACCTGGGGATGATGTTATTATATGGTGGGTTAAAAAACTGTCTTAAAATAACAATTACATCTATGTTTTTGAAACAGTAAAATAAAAAGATATTTATAGAAAGAAATAAAGAAAGAAAATATGTTTATTTAGCACAAGCCACAAGAACACACAGCTTTTTAAAATAAATACAAATAAAAACTTACACCTAAACACAGAAAACACAAAAAAAAAAGATATTTTATGTGTGTCTCACGACTGTACCAAATAGGCCTAGTTCAGCAAAATCGCGGGCAACTAATGTCCGACGCTGGTTTTCAACTCGATTTCCGACGCTGGTTTTCAACTGGATAAGAAATCTTATAACTGGCCCGTTTTCGTATGTAAAACATGGCTTAATCCATTTCGTTCTTCATTTATTTAAACTTTTCGCACAATTAAAGTAAAAGGCTTTTTCTACCAGTCAACCAAGGATGATGAAAAGGATATCATGAATATCAAATGAAATAATACACAAGTACATGAATATACATACATACAAAATTCATTTACTCTCTTAATTCTGTAAATAGAATTGCCCAAATAATAAACACCTGGTATTTCTATTAACATTTTTGTATTCACTTTGTATCTTCTAATTCCAGTGGCACATTAAGACGCAGATGGCGTCCATCAGTTCACAATAAAAAATCTGAAGTGGAACTGGTTCTACAATCCAACTTAATAGAAGTGTGCAATGCTCAGAGATCAGAGGTTGTGTCTACGGCTCCAGATATAAAGGACTGCTTTGATGAATTCTGGGCAAAGTATGAAGCCTGTCCTATTAAAGGCAGGGATAGGATCTTGGCATCTGTTTGTCCTCAGGTGAGATTTTTATGAGGAGTCACCATTTTAGAGAAAGCCTTCACTTTGTAGCATGTATGAAGTTTTTCTTTTACCTTGTACTGTCCCACTGCTGGGCAAAAGCCTTCCCCAATTCCTTCCGTGAGCTCTGTGCCCCTTGTGTCCTCGATACTGGTACGCGTCCCGATTGACTCCCTACCTCTTTCTGGGCCGGCCTCGGCGGCGCCGTAGTTAGCTACCTGTCTATTCCCCTTCCTCTGGATGAGAAGAGGTCTTTGCACGACAGGGGTTAGCTATCGTGCAAAGACCTCTTCTCGTCCAAGGAAAGTATAGTTCTGTTCAAACTTTGTGGTGCCTCGGATTAGCTGCGAGTGACGGTCTGTGCAATAAAACAGTTCCAACTTTATGGCGGCTCTGAACATCTAACGTAAAGCTGTCAAAAGTGTTCAAGATACGTTGCGTAATTGGCCGAATTTCGGGCAAAGTATGTATAATTATGATAAGTGGTTCTCATACAGATAAGGAAATCAGAACTACTAAGAAGTATAAAATTATGAGAAAGTATATGTGCCTGAAGACAGTTTTTGTCACCGAGGCGGGCCCAAGAAACGCTGGCGTAACAATTTGGCCTCCTTTCTGATTGGCCAGAGAAGCCAAAACACTGAGAGAGTTGGAAAATAATTGTGGCGACCTTTGTCTAGCGGTGCGACAGGATAGGCAAAATTATAATTTTCATTAAAAAAAAAAAACAAATTAATTTATTCTTTCTGATTGAATTCCTTCATAAAATAATAATTTGCTTTCTCCATATTTATTATATTCCAGGTTTATGGTCTTCATTTGGTGAAGCTGGCAGTACTACTGACAGTGATTACTGGGTCGAATCATGTTGCAGAGAATGATAGCAAGAAAAATGGGCAAGATGAAAAACATGCAACCCGTGTGCGAGGGCAATGTCATTTACTTCTAGTGGGAGATCCAGGTAAAGTTGTGAACATCTACTAGATAATTATGTGTTGATAGTAAATATGATTCGCGACCGTTGTATGGATTATTGTAAACTAGCTGTCCCGCGCAACTTCGTCTGCGTCACATTTTCCCCGTTTTCGCAATTTTTTTTTTTTTATATATAGCCTATGTCCTTCCCCAAGTTGAAATCTATCTTCTTCCCAAATTTCATTAAGATCCGATCAGCCGTTTAGTCGTGAAAAGTTAACAAGCATACAAACAGAGTGACTTTCGCATTTATAATATTAATTAAGTAAGGATACAATTATTTTTATGATCACGAATCATATTATTTTGTTCAATATAATCCTGAAATTGTCCTGCAAATTGCAAAAAAACAAAAGAAAATTAGAATTTTGGGAGATTTCTTTTTCTTGTGGTTAGTATCTTAACTGGTGTCAGGGTTTTTGTGTCGCCCATGGGCTTCTTACTTGGCTTTACATGCTGTCGAAAAATATCTCTCAGGCATGCTTGGTTTCCTCACGATGTTTTCCTTCACCAAAGCTAAACTTCAGGGGTCACGATGGACGGTTGCGTGCCTTGGATTCGAACTTGAAACCTGAATTGGTAGTGCGACGGTTACTCCACTCTCTCTATAACTGCTACATTTTCTTATTTCGCGGGCTACCTTACCATACTACCATCCTCTTTTCATCCATCCTCTCAACATGACATCTAGGCATACTCATTTCAAGTTTAGTGACTAAATGTTTATTTTTTAATTAATGATGGTAATTGGTGATAAGGTACAATGTACATACATGAATGATGTGTTAAATTAACGCTTTTCAGGCACCGGAAAATCACAGCTGCTCCGTACGGGTGCCGAATTGACAGCGCGGTCTGTGTTCACGTCAGGGGCCGGTAGTACACGGGCCGGGCTTACATGCGCAGCACTAAGGGTAGGTATATTTTATTTATTAAATATAAGCTGCCAACCAACCCTTC
This sequence comes from Cerastis leucographa, assembly GCA_963082945.1. Taxonomy (NCBI): domain Eukaryota; kingdom Metazoa; phylum Arthropoda; class Insecta; order Lepidoptera; family Noctuidae; genus Cerastis; species Cerastis leucographa. The sequence continues at coordinate 9,560,260 of OY720382.1, forward strand.
AAACCAAGGCATCGTCGCCAACCATGCCACTTACCAACCACTTTATATCGATTGCCAGATGTGCGCGTAGCAAAAGACAAAGAACGTAGAACGGTAGACAGAATTGTCTGCTCCTAATTATTTATTTACCATCTGCATTCTCCAGTCATCTTGCGATCATGGCGCGTCGAAATATCGGGTGTCACAATCATTAATGAGATGCAATTTCTGTTTTTCTAGGAAGATGGTGAGTGGCAGTTAGAAGCTGGTGCCCTCGTACTATCAGACGGCGGAGTATGCTGTATCGACGAGATCTCACAACTTCGCGAACATGACCGCACTGCCATACATGAAGCCATGGAACAGCAGACAATTTCTGTTGCTAAAGTACGACGAAAACTAATTTCGACTTTATGCCATTTGGATTTAAGGCTGGTTTTTGAAAGCAGATTGGTAACTAAAATTATTTTTCAGGCTGGTATAGTTTGCAAATTGAACACGCGATGTGCAATAATAGCTGCTTGCAATCCTAAAGGACATTATGATCAGGATCAACCGCTCAGCGTCAATGTATCTCTTGGAACTCCTCTGTTAAGTAGGTAATGTTCATTCTTGATTATTATTAAAAGCGGAGTCGCTTCTGTGGTCTTCCACTTGAACCATGCATTGATCACAGATATAAAGTAGCCTATTTTCCTCTTCTTCTTCTTAGCGTCAATAGCAAAATATTCATTAAATACACCGTGTAAATCACCTCATCACGAAGCCGTCAACCAAGCATTCTGTACATGAAACTAAGTAACTTTACGCAAAAATTATTGCTGGAAAACTACTTTTTTTAGGGGGTTGAAAATCATGTTTTGTGGTAGAACTCAATGTACCGCACTCAAAACATTGTGCTGATGGACGGATTTAATAGTACGGGGGTCGTGGCGGTGTTTAAAGTAAAAATCTTACATTAAAAACTTGTATTTAAAAAAATACTTGTCAAAAAGTTGGAACTTTGACCCCTAATATCTCCGTAACTAGAAGGTTCCCAGGTATGGTGTAGAACAAAAAAATAATCGCAATGACAGGGAGAACCAGTGCCTTTCGGCTTCGTTAAGAGGTGGTTTACACCCTTTATATTTGGCCCAAAGCTCAGCTATGTGAACTCGGCTCGCTGATGCGGTCATAAAATCGTCAAGTGCGCAGGTGTCTGGGCATTCAGCGCAAGATGGAAGATTTTTCTCTGGCCCATATACTACACTATCTTTATACAAAAATCTCGACCATCCGTTTTTACGTCAACGCAGGACAAACCAGCCACAGTTCTCTCAGTGATTTTTTAAAAAATCCCCAAGTATTATTTTATTAGTATTATTTTTGGTATCATACTGTTATGTTTCTTTCAGGTTCGATTTAATATTTATATTGCTGGACTCAAAGAACAAAACCTGGGACAAACTCGTGTCATCTTACATACTTTATGGAGATTCAAATCCAATAGAATCTAAGAAAAAATGGAATCTTGAAAAATTACAGGTAAAATCTTATTTCAACTACATTACTCCTCAGCACAATTTTTTTTATTGATCTTGTTAAAAAAAACAGTTTATTTCTATTATTTTCAGATGTATATTAGTTTAGTTGGGCCTAAGTATTCAGAAATGACGAAATCAGCAAACATAATACTGCAAAAGTATTACATGGCTCAAAGGAAGTCTGAACACAGGGATGCATCCCGTACCACTGTCAGAATGTTGGACAGTTTAGTGAGGTAAGAATTGTATGACTTATATTGTAGTTATTGAAACTTTTAACTTGTCAAAAGTATCCGATGTTAAAAGATCGACATAAACTAAATTAAATTTACAAATATCATTAATTTTAATAAAAAAAATGGTTACTTACTGTAAGCATCCTACTTCCTACTATCTTATCATTATAAAGTTTGTGATTATGGATGGATGTTTGTTACTCTTTCACGCAAAAACTACTGAACGGATTTGGATGAAATTTGGAACACAGGTAGTTTATAACCTGGATTAACACATAAGATTCTTTTATCCCGATAGTATGTTCCCGTGGGACAATTATCGAACTCCACGCGGGCGACGCCGCGCCGCGGGCATAAGCTAGTTGCAATATAATTTTAGTATCATTTAACAACAGCAAGTATTTGAAGGTATATGACAAAGAAACGATGGATCAACTGTGTGAAGGGTGACATGGCTAGACAGGAGGTGACAGCTGAGATAATGAGTAATAGGGAAGTATGGAAGAAGACATGCTGCGCCGACTCCAAATAAATTGGGATAATGGGCAGTAGAATGATGAGCAAGTAGTTGTGTATGTTTGAGGAACTTAATTTATAAATCCTTCAATTATTGCAGATTATCACAAGCGCACTGTCGGCTTATGTATCGTAAAACAATATTACCAATGGATGCTGTAGTAGCCGTGTCCCTTGTCGACTTATCCATGCAAGATTGCACCCTAAATGACACTGTAGACGCTCTACATTCCACTGTACCCAAATACCCAGACTACGATTATTTATGTACAGCCAAGAAACTTCTAACAAGATTAAATCTATTCGATATATGGCGAAATGAACTGTTGTACTATGCAAAACTAATGCAAGTTGACCACAAAACTTTGGAAACAGATATTGAATCAGGAAATAGTAAATTGTTCGCGAAACATGAAGATGTCACTGATGACAATATCCAACTTTCAGCAACTCTTATAACAAGTTCTTATTTTAACAATAAAAAATCTAAGAAAAATCATGATTTAGAAATTATGGATGATATTGAGAATCCAAGAAAGGATAAAGACTTTAAAGATGATGGCATTAATGAAAGGTTTGCAGTTACATTGCAGAAACACAAGACACTTAATAATATAGCTAAAGAACCACCAAGAGCTCAAAAGAAAGGAGGTAAACGGAAACGAAAAGAAGTCAGTGTAGACATTAGTAGAGTTAAAAATAAATTGCCAAAAATGGGTAAAAAATCTAAAGCTCCTGTTGCTGAGGATGAGGAATCAAACAGTGATGAAGAATTTATTGAAGATAGAAGCATCTTAAATGCTGTACCTAGTGTGAATGATGCATTAGCTGATTTAGGAATAGATTTTCATTTTGAAAAGGATAGTGGTAAAATATGTGATGAAAACAATGTAAAATCAGAACCTAAAGAACTAGAAACATCCAAAGAGGTCCTTGATACATCTATAGAAAATTATGATAGTATATTAGATATCAGTATTGGAGGTGATAATAAAAATAAATCAGAAGTTAATAGAGAAAGGACTGCTAGTAAACTAAAACAGTTCCAGTTTGTAAGTAAACATAACTTTGATAAGTATGATGATATGAAAGGAAAGTCTTTAAATACATCATCAAATAGTGTTACTCCTGAAAAACCGAAATTAAAACTACAAAATACAAGTGCCAATATTTCTTATAGCAAGCCATCCACATCAAAAGATCAGATATCAATATTTGAAGATATAGAATCAGATAAATGTTTGGATTCAGACTTAAATCATGTAACAGCTATTGCAGATGTGAAAGGAAAAGAAAATCATTCTAGCTCCTCAAATGAAAGGTTAGCTTCAAGTTCACAAATATCTATGTTTGAAAGTTCAGACTGTGATCTAGATTTAGATTTATAATCATGTTAAAAATTGATAACTTTAGGCTCAAAGGGCGTATCCCCCAAATCACGACTTTTAAAGAGAGCCAAAAAACAAAAAAAGTTTTCCGACATAACTTTTGCGTGCTTGCGGCTATAAAAAAAAAGACAAAAGTTTATTAATTTATTTACCTCTTACGACGACGTTTGCGATGGTAAAAAATGAAATATTTTTCATTTACCGTTAAATTTAAAGAAATTAAAAGACACAATTTTTTCAAATATAGAAATTTTAAAACTACCCATTTGAAAGCGGACGAAAAATTAAAATATAATTAAGTAGACTGCATTCAAATCTCATTTTGGCAAAAATTGCGGTTACGCTCTTTGGGCCTAAAGGTATCGAAATATATTTTTAAATAAATCAAATACTAACACTGTTCTTTGTATTTTTTATTTAAAACCTTAAATTAAATCAACATAATATTTACAAATAAGAAAATAAATGATTTGATTGGCGACGTAAAATTGGTGGATGCCAAGCTTCATAGTTTGGCTCATCGCCGCAAGGTTGCTTGCTTGTCGGACTTCTTACAGGCTGTACTTCGGTGAATGTGCCCAAGAACTCCACGACTACGGGCCCACTTCTACCACGGACATATATACGCACTGCAAGTTACCATCCCTACCTTATTGCTATTCCACCGATTCGTACTAAGCGTTTTCAAACGTCTTTCATAATGCGCACAGCAAAGGAGTGGAACTCTGCCTGCGTCAGTGTTTCCAAACGCTTACAACATAAAAGTTAGAGTTACAACAACAGGCTTCTTGTGGCTTGTACAGTCACGGACTTTAATTGATAAGCCACTTAAGAACTTTCCAATTTTGCAGTATTATCCATTCACGAAATTACACCCGATGAAACCCGAACTCAAACCGCATGCTCGTAAACAAGATGTCATGTTAGTAATAATCGGAAATAGTTTTAACAATAGAGGTTGAATCAATGAAAAATTCATAAAATGTTATATACGTTTATCCAATCTATTTCTTACTGACCTCCTTTGAATTAGAGCTAATTAAATACTCTTTTTTTCTGAAAACCTTGGATTGGTTTTCAGACAGTTGAAATGTCGATGTCAGAGACGATTATTTTGAATTTTGGTGAATCGAGTAATTGTCATGAACGTCATCTTGGACGCCAAGAGTTCGGGGAAAATCGTGGGTGCAAGTTATTCCGATGTCAAAATTACCATTCATAATTTCTCCGTACGCTAAGCGTTACTATGGCTACGCTAAAACAAATTGTCGCTAGGTAACGGTTGCTAGATCTGCAATTGGTTGACATTGGGTAGTCACTTTGTACTATGTACGAATATAGCCGACTAAACCCAATTTGCATTACACAGCTAAAATACAAACAGTGGCAAGTGGCTCATCAATTAAAGTCCGTGACTGTACCATCGTCGACTTTGTCTCTGTCATCTCTGACCTAGACTAGTCATGAGCAAAGCCATTGAAAAAAAAAAACAAAAGATTGCAGACAGTCCCATTAGTATGTTTGCATCAAAACATCACTTTGTGAATAACAATTTCTACAAAACAATTTTAGGACTATGTTTCAAGTACTAATTCCAAGACTGAACTCATTATCTGTAACAAAACTCATTGTGGTTTTGTGAATCCACAAGTTGGTACTATAAATTGAAATTTTTTTTGCTACTTATTTCCATAGACATAAAAACATCAAGCTTCACTTTCTATCTTATGTGGATCAGACTCATAGTTGTCTATGAGTAAGTGTTTAAACCTTCTTGCTGTAACTTGGATGCTTTCCTCTTTGGGAGTCACATTCATTATCTCTACTCTGGACACAAAAATGTGCTGTGGATTCTTTGGGCTCACCATTTTTATTACATCTACTTCATCACCAACTTTAACCTGAGGAATAAAAATAATGTTAATAACTTCTAGGAACCTGTGAAAATGTTACAGCAATTTCTTGTATGCTTATCTTTAGAAACGATTAATACTTTCAGTGCTTACCATCCAGCAAATGGGTCAAACAATCATTTGACCGAGTTGTCGCTTAATTTAGAGATGATTTGCATACTAGTAAAAACGGATTACTTGAACTTCGCAGTGAAAATGTTAAATTAATAATGCAAAAAGTAATACTTACGGAAGCACTTTTCTTCATGATTTTATTTCCATTCAATCTAATTTTACTTTCATAAAACAGTTGTTCTACTTTGCTGAAAAGCACAGAAAAGTTATTTTACAGAAAATTATTTAATAATCCGAAAAGTAGAACATATACGGTGTGGAACTCACTTTCTTGATATACTAAGCGCTGACTTTAACACAACATCTGTTCTCATTGATGTTGTGGAAAACTTTACTACTTTTGAATCTTTTGATAAAGAAGAATCTCCATCAAACTCAATTTCTTCATCATCTGAATCATATTGGGTCTGTAAAAAAAGAAAAGAAATTGATGACCTTTAAACTTGAGAAAAAGGTTATAATTTTTTTTTCCATTTGTATTTTATCACTAAGCATGAGCCTTACAAGATATGTAATTTTACAAACCTTTTTTGATTTCCAACGAACTGCATTAAAACTTCGGTTATTAGGATTTACATTCACAAGTTTTGAGGTTATGTTTACATTTTTATACACACAACAATGTAACGAGTTTCTGCGTATTTCTTGTCTTAACACACGGCAAATAAGGGCTGGCGATGTAATTCGCCACAAAAGACTCATTATTAGGAATCGTTATGATAAAATTGGTGAGAATTTACTTCCGTCCGAGGAAGGATTACAAAACGAGACGTTCTATTATACGTAAGGGCAAATGTCACTTGTCAAAGTGTCAATTTTAAATTAGTGTTTTTATTATATAATTATTCGTCTTTTTGTTTAGAAATATAAAGTTTGTAGAAAGAGCAACCACACCATTTTCTTTGATCATATTTTTTAATATGCTCTTGGAAAATCGCACTATTTCAAAACGTGCAAATGAAAGAAAATGGAAGAATTAGATCATCAAAACTACTTTGCGATCTTGCGCGTAATGGAAAGTTAGTTTAAGTTCAGAAACTGCAAACTTCTTGGATAGAATATAAGGGCGCAGAAAACAGTTTCATGCATTACTTTTAATTCTATTTATTCGATTTTGTTATGCTGGACTACAATCACTTTGATCTATAGTAAAATCGAACATGTCATAACAAACGAACTGCACTTCTATTTCTGTCATTGCTTGTTACTTCTTTGTAAGCTTAGAAATAATAAACCGTGTGTTGAACGGTGACGATGGCTGGGTTCTCATAAATTCATAATCATAACCGTTTACAGATTAGCTGCCGACCGATGTGAGAGCCAGCAACCCCCTTCTGTTTGTTTACCACATTTGGTTAACATCAAACTGAATATGGTTTACTTTACATGATACATTTTCGGTTGCGGTTCAAGTTTATGTGTATCGATCTAACCGCTCTTTGTGCCCTCCTCTTATCCTTAAAAAGGTGGTGTACCAAACAGTCTAAGTTTACCTATTAATTTTCTCGCTTGCCTAAAAACAAAATTAATCAACCTCGTGCGGGTAGGCAGATAATCTACCTACCCGCACGAGTTTGATTAATTTTGTTTTTTGTAAGCGCGTTCATCATCATTCAGTCGAAGGAAATCCACCCACTGCTGGATATAAACGTCCCCCAAGTATCCGATAACGACCAGTCCTGTGCTTTCCGAATCCATCTGCAACCAATCCATCAAACCATCTGCAATCTCTATACAATTAACTGCGCTCCACATAATTAACGTTCATAATAATTCATCCTCTATAGCCATAATGTCCCAACAAAAAACACTAAACGGACAAAGAAAACAGATATGATATCCTTGTTGACACTGATGTCAGGGTGGGTGCGCGTGTCAAGTCGCGGGAGAGTCTCAAACTCAAGTGTCGATTTATCTCGTCCCGGCGATGAGGAGACGCATCATTAAAGTAAACAGCCTGTACCTATCTCTAGATAATGTTCTGTTTCATGAACATTTTGCAGGATAGATATAGGATAAGGTCGCTGGTGATATGCTAACTATGTAGGTACCTAGTTAAAGGATTAGGTATGGGTACCATCGGCTTAGGTGTTAGGAAGACATCTTGTTTGTTTTATTTTCCTTTATTGGCCAACTAATAATTTTAACACTGTAAATATCAAGTCCACCACCGTCTACCATAATCTACTAAGTTAATCTGGAAATGTGCTAGGTATAGAAAGATTCACAACAAACTATCATTAATCTGTCCGTAATATTGATTGCTGAGACGACAAGCTAATTCATGAAAAAGACTGATATCTTCAGATTATTACTTAATTTTTCAAGTACCAATTCTGAAAATTCGTCCCTCCAAAAATAATCAAGATACAAAAAATAAACACTCTTTTAAAAAAAGCTATGAGATTTAATGAGAAAAACAATCACGACTGTGACCAAACGAAAACACCCTGAGCTAGAGACGGCATCGGCAGTCGGCACCCTGAATTTAAAAATAAAAACTTTTTCTTTCAACACAATTAAATGGGAGTTCGTCATCCAAACGGTATTCAGCCAGCCACTTTATCACATTATACACGGTTTGTCTCTTAGTCTTACCAACATGTGGACACATGTCTTGCATTCAAAACGATCTTTTTATTTTAGTACTATACGATTATGTTTACGGCGAGTTCAAAGGGTTTTTAATTTGACACAGTTTATGGCTTTGTCCTGCATTTTGACGGCCGTGGATGGAAATGTTGTGTAGCGTCGCAAGTGGACTATTAATTTATCGTGAAGACAAAACAGTGTTATCGCATAAATTGTGATGTCACCGTGTACACGGCTGTGGATCATAATCATAAATCTTATTGCACTCTAGCTCTTGCCGCAGATTACTCACGCGTGTGCTGACGGATGCGCGTCGGGTCCGCTTTTTTGTTGTAGTTTGTTAGATTTACTGGAAAGCACAGCAAGTTTTCTTGCTGAAAATTACAGTAGAATTTATAAAATTAAATCTAGTAAAATTTAATCTTTTTATGATGATAGGTAGTCGAAGATTAAATTGAGATAAAGTTAGAATAGAATCCGCTATATGCGAGAAGGACGCTGTGACGCTTGAGGCAGCTATTTGAGGGATGACTGAAATAATGATGATTTGTCATCATCATGAAAGATAAAGGGCAGAATAATGATAAATACTTAGTCTGAAAAACTTAATTCGCTCATAGCAAGTGAAGTATTTAAAATTAGACTGCATTGCTGCCTCCGCTTTATCGAAGCAGTACAAATTCAACAAAAATTGAAACAAAGTGTTCAAAGAAACGATCGGCGCTCTTTGTAACCGTTCGACTTTAAAACAACTGCACTTATTCCCAGTAGATTGAATGACCATTTACTTGGAATAAGTGCAGTTTTACTTTTTATCTCAATAGCCGCAGTTCCTATGGAGTGGAACTAGGCGGCTCCTACATTCCACATTTTATGGCACGTGCCTCGATAAAGTTTCTTTAATATAATCGCATTCTTGAACAATACGCGTTTACGATGCTTTATGGCGTCCACAAAGGAAGTTATGAATACCTACATCGGTAGTCGGGTTTCGGTGTTATAATGTTAACAAACAAACGTCGCTACTCAACCGTGGGGGTCTAAAATAAATCAATGGACTCTTCGTTTTAATACCTTTTGTTGGCTCAAGGTGTTTCTTGGTTAACATTAATTTGTAAACTTAGCTGTGATGAAAGAACGTGAATCATCCACAAGTGGGTTTTCATATTTTTACTAAGAATTTTGCTCATTGGCAATTTTCTAGGGATTAGAAGTGGGTTAAAAATCTACTCGCGTTGTGCATTTTTCAAAGAAACACTTTAGTTTAGTTAATGGGTTACGGAGTGAGCGGAAAAATTAACTTACGTGCTCCATATATACGCTGCAAGTTTCCATGTTATAAGTAACAAAATAAAGAACATGGGACTACTATGGAAGCACTAAGAAACTTTTCCATTACTATCTTCCTACATTATTTACCATGTTTTTAGTTAGTTTAGAGCCTCACTCGTAATGAAATGTTTCGCATATTTCCACCTCTCTGTTGCTAGTTAATTTGCATTTGGATCCGTTGATTGAATACACGTTGCATGTGGTTTTGCTTTGCAGGCAGTCCCAAATTAATTGGGTTTCATTGTCGTTTGTAGTTTATGTAGTTACGTGCCTAACTAGCTCAGTTTGTAGCGCTCATTGTTATAATTTAATATATTATATAAATGTATGCCTATTATTTTAATATATTTATTTCTGAATATATAATTTACATTTTTAAATATTTCTGTATAAAATAATATTAAAAAAAAAAAACATTTAAAATATAAATATAGTAGCCAGTGTCCAGGAGTAGCGCTTTTTTAGCGGTGTCAGCGTAGTTTGCTACGCTGACGACACGCTGGTGCTGGCACAAGGGGGGTCGCACGAGGCGGCGGCCGAACTAATGACACGCGGGGTTGCGATAGTCGTGGAGAGAATCCGGCCATTGGGTCTCGAGGTGGCATTGCACAAGTCCGAGGCCATGTGCTTTCATGGGCCTCGGAATGCGCCACCGTCGGGATCCATACTGACGGTAGGAGGGGTTCCCATCGGCGTCGAGTCGACGCTGAAGTAACTCGGGCTTGTCCTCGACAGCCGGTGGAACTTCGTGGAGCACTTCCGACGTTTGGCCCCCAAACTGGAACGGGCAGGGGCTGCGTTCAAGCGGCTCTTGCCGGAGGCTCTACGCGGGGGTCGTGCGGTCCATGGGCCTTTTCGGGGCCCCGGTGTGGACGCGTTCAGAAGGTGGTAGCCGTAAGGCTGGTCCAGGGGTACCGCACGATCTCCGGCGAGGCGGCGAGCCTCTTGGCCGGATTGCCGCCCTGGGATCTGGAAGTGATAGTACTCGCGCGCCTGCACGAATGGCGCGCGGAGGCACTACGCCGGGGGGAAACTCCGCTGCCGCGGCAAATTGTCGCTCAGCGGATAGACCTCCGGCGCGATCTCATGGCGACATGGAGACAGCGACTGTCGCAACCACGTGCAGGGCACTCCACAATAGTGGCGATAAGTCCCCTCTTTGAGGAGTGGCTTGAGAAGCGCCACGGCGCCCTCACCTTCCGCCTGACGCAGGTCCTCACCGGACACGGTTGTTTCGGGAGGTTCCTGCACCGAATCGGGGGGGAGGAAACGCCCGGGTGTCACCTCTGCGAGGATCGGCCTGAGGACACGGTGGAGCACACCGTGGAGGTCTGCTCCGCTTGGGCTGAGCACCGCCGTGTCCTCGTAGCGGCGATTAGCGGCGGCGACCTCTCGCGTCCGGCCCTGGTTCAATCCATGGTTTGGAGCGAGAGGGAATGGGAAGCCGTCACCTTCTTCTGCGAAGCAGTCATGCTAGCGAAGGAGGTGGCGGAACGTGAGAGGGAGAGAACCTCACGTCCCAGCCGCCGCGGGAGACGCCCCGGGCGTCGAGGGACAACCAGTGGCCCCCGGCCACCGTAGGCGCGAGCCTGTGGACGGTGAGTAATGGGCTAGCTCACCGTCCGTCCGTCTCATCACGACAGGTCGTGTCGACGGCGCGTACGTGTGCCACGCGCGCCTCAAGGAGATGTCAGCAAACCGGAAGGGGTCCGAGAGGGCCGATGCCTGCCAGGGTTGCGGAACTGTTCGAAAGAGATACCGTGGGCCTGGCACAAAGGGCGAAGAAGAAAAATGGATGGGTTTTAGTCAGTACAAGTCGGACACTCCCTCTCGCTCCGCCCAGAACGGGAGAAGTGTTTTGATGATTAAAAAAAAAAAGGATTACCGTTTTCTGAATCAAGCCCTTCATCCAGCTGTCTAACGAGAGCCTCATCAGATATCGGTCGAGGTCTTGGCAATTAGGCCATTATTAATATTACTTACAACGGAATATTTACCATGTGTATTATTTGTAATTAGGCCATTGGCTGATACGACTATCGGCACAATGATCGCTGAGCATGTCGACAACCTCGCGATAATAATAAAAAATAACCTTTTTTTTACAAATAACGAGTTCACTACGTTCCTGCCCTGAGTCGATCACCTTCTGCATTGCCTCTTCTTATATTACAGTATTTTTTCAGTCTGGCTACCTGAAGAATGATTTTCTATGTCGATTATACAATTCTCAAAATTCGAATCTTTTTAAATTAAAAAACAATTGCGCAAATAGCACTTCAAGCAATCGAAATAAATCCAAGTTGGTGTTGGTGCCCTAGGAATTCCTCCGTAAACGGAACAAGTCCAACTCCAAAAACGGCAGCACTTACAAAACCATTTCTCTTTCTAAGCTCCAAGCCCTTTATCCACGCCTTTCACGTAACAAAACAACATATAAATAAAATCACTGTATAACTTCTGATTGATCTTAAATATCAAGCCGGCAGCTAAGCGAAGTAACGGGAGCGAGAAATTGAATTTCTCATTTGACGCCCGAGGTATATCGTTTGTCATGGAGAGGTGACACTTCATCATGTCATGGTGTCCAGGCCCCCTTTGTGGGGCTATTGGACTGTGAGACGGCTGGCAGCTAGTAAGGAGTGTGTAAATGTGGAATATGTGAAATAATGGGCTGTAATTATAGACGTGTCAGCTCATAACGAGTGATTGGAAGTGGTGTGTCAAGTATTGTTATTGGTACAACAGGGAGAGCCTATATTATTTTTTAAATAGGTCTAACTAGTTAAGTAAACCTCGTTGCAAGCGTTGTTGGGTTTTTCCATCAGAAATTTCTCAGTAGCACCTACGGAGTCTGGATTTGTGCCCAGTTGATGGCAATAGGCTCGCCCCCTATTACATGGGACTTAAACATAACTGGCGAAATGTGGGTGTACTATTAGGTACATTTAACCGTTCAGGGATTACAGGCGTTTTGTTATGTATTTTAGTGCCAAAACCAAAGCACCTAAAACTTAGTTAGACTGCTATAGATGCTGATGGTGATGAATTGATGATGACAATTGAGATAATAAAGAAAAAATTCAGTCACCATTTACCTGCGTAGTACGTTTCTTTAGCGCAAAAAGCTCGCCTGCTCATTGAACTTTATACCAACAAGCACTGTCTCATAAACCGGTAACCATAGACATTATAAATGTTGATGAAAGATATACACCTATTAAAACTTCTTTTTAATTGATATTTTATGAGATTTTTTCATGTCTCATTACAAGAAATGCTCACGAAACCGATAGGCCAATACCGTGCTGTGTTTATACCTGTTCACAATTAATTAATAGACGTTTAATAATAATTAATTTTATATTTTACCGATCAATGAACGCCAGAGCCATAGAGCATCGATTCATAAAATTTAATGACAATATTAAAGTAATAGCTATTAATAATCCCCATTAAGACTTTTATAACTACGGGGAAGAAGTGTCTTAAGGACTTAATAATTTTTGTGTGGGTTTATGAGAGGACCACATGGTTCATTGCCTTTATTAACTGCCTCACTAATGCAAGTTTTACGAGTAATTTCACGGTTGCTCATTCCGCCACAGCAGGGGGCAATGTTGTCGGTCAGTCCCTTAGAAACTTTGTATCGGATGCTCGTATTGTGATCGTAATGAATACTTTACTGTCTTTAATTAATGGCTGTTGACGTTAAGTTCTTGGCAGGTTGTTAAAAATATTTTGTTTCGGTATGTGGGCTTTTTTAATTTTTTCTTCTTGTGACTTCTTTACGTGTAGTTATTTTTAAGTCTACAAGTCTAGTTGTTTACAGAAAAATTGCAAGTTGCACTTATTTTTCACTTTAAACTTCAACTCATCACAGGCTCCTTTGGAAGTTTGAAATTTTTTAAACAGCAGCCAGTTCTCTTTGACAGCAACCGAAGCGTCATCGTACTAGCAAACTTATTGCATCGAGGGTAAAGATCACTTTGAAAGACTTGGATTCAAAATAATAGTGAAAGGACTATTATTTTGAATCCAAGGAGCAGACTCACAATCCATTTTCAAATCTTCGATCCGAAACAAAATATTCCTTTTTAAAAGAATATGACAAAAATTCAATATTCACGCGTGGATTTAATGGCTAGACACGTGCTACGTACACTGCGTTGCCATTATAAGCTCATTTTGTCAGCTAACAGGTTGATGTAGGTTTAATTAAAATTCAGCGCCATCCATCACAGCCATATTGATTTTGTGTCACGTGCATTTGCTGCGTTCGTCCGTTATCAATTAGCCATGATCGTTTGACGGGACTAAGGATTTCAGATGGAGTTGGTTTAGATGAAGAACTATTTTAGTGTTTGAATATTAGAGTGAAACGTTGTAAAGTAAGTAGAAAAGGAGTTCCTGGATCAAATATAGAGCAAAGAATGGTATTCGAAAATTTGGTCTTTTTGGTTTATGAAATAACTTCACAATGCCAAGGATAGGCACAGATGGTAAAACATCGTCAAGCAGAAGATTGCTTCTCGTCGGGAGAATCTCGGCCCTCAGTGTTGGGGGGCACGACGCGAGGAGGACGAATATAGCAAGGAGTGGTGTTAGAAAATTTGGTCTTTTCGGTTTATGAAACAACAGTCAATACAAAAATCAGCAGACAGATTGCCAAACTCATGTTAACTGCTGTGATTGGCTTAAATAACAAAGACCAATCCAATCCCTTGACATGGTTGAATGACAAATCTGTAGTTAATCGACTTGATTAGCCTTTCAGAAACCGGGTGATAGTCATTACCAGTCCAATGCTTTTGTTAGAACGTTGTGGGTTCAGGAAATGCCAACCCACAGGCAACGCCCATGCTGTGTAGATAAAAGACAGTACGGTACTGTCTTCCTGTGGATTTGAGAGATGATTCCAATTCAGATATTTAAAGAATGATGAACAGTAGCATCTACTTTTTTGGTAGGTATTTGGCAGATTAATTTAACATAGAAAAGTTTCTTTAATTGTGGCAGTAGAGATCTACTGCTATATGGAAGGAAGGATTTATGGAAGTAGTTACCGTAAATAGTAAAAATTAAGACTCCTCTGGTTTCCTTCTAGTTGTAAGTGCAGTGTAGACGTGTTACTTAGCCGCACAGCACGGGGTAGGTTAGTAACTACCTTAAGAGCTAGCCATACACACTCATTAGTTACAATTACAGGGCAAGACCAGCGAAGGCTCGCACGTAAATAATGATGATTAAGGGCCACAATGGACCGAGCCACACACAATACGTACAAAATCACATAGAATTTATCAGATTTTATAATCGAAATAGATATTCATTCGATAGCGATCAATGCCTTTCTCTAACCTGAGCTATAATAAGCGAAAGCCACAGGATTATCTAACTTTCAATCTGCACCGCAATAAAACAGCCCACTATCATTATCTAGAGGAAATAGTATCCATTTCTAAACAAGTATCATCCTTTAGTAAATTGAACGGTTTATCAAAACACCCTACGGAATGTGAGATGGCATAACTGGATTGTCTTAATACAATAAACGGTGTAAGGCCAATAAAACTAAATAAGTTAAACGACTCAGGCCAATAAAGCTGCCGCCCTAAAGATGCAACAATAACCATATCGGAGTTACCTACTTTGTCAGTCGGAGAACAGTCATGTCACGATGAGTAATGCGCCAGATGTATC
Source organism: Cerastis leucographa (assembly GCA_963082945.1). Classification (NCBI taxonomy): domain Eukaryota; kingdom Metazoa; phylum Arthropoda; class Insecta; order Lepidoptera; family Noctuidae; genus Cerastis; species Cerastis leucographa. The sequence goes on from OY720382.1 coordinate 9,575,556, forward strand.
AAGTAATTGACATAAGAATACATGCAGCCATGAACTATAGTTATTGCAATCTTTTCCCTTTAAGAATTGTTGTTGAGGAACACAATATATTTTAGCTATCTTTCTATCTTTTTTAGAATGCAGCCAACGACGCTCGCGTAAACTCGCATTCGGTTTATTAACTTTTGTGTTCTTGCCAACGTAAAAATAAGAAAATTTTAATTTGAAAATGGATTCAATTTTAAAACAACACTGGCCAGTTCCTACAACGAATTTCCTGAGTCGTTCTGTAGAGAAAATTGACGTTGATCGTATGGCTCACGAAATGGAACAGCTTTTATAAGATGCCTGTATAATTCGACACAATCTGGAAACTGGAGTGTGGCCAGCTTATAACCGCTGCATTTCCCCGCGCAACTAAATTAAAAACTTTTTTATTGAATCACTCTTCAGATATCCCCGTATTCGAAAAAGGATGCAACACAATTATAAAAGGGAAGATATACGAGGGAGACCGTATTAAAAGTCGGGAGATCATTAAAATCCTCGTTATTTACTTTTCTATTCTTGAAAAGCATGAACATTTTTATTTTTACATTCGAATCGGTATTAAATTATCGGGTGACAATAAAGTTTCCTTGGGATTATGCGTCTGGGATATTCTTTATACGAGGGCAAAGGTCAGTAGGAATATCATGGGTGTTACATCGCGTGGGCGGGTTTTTACTGCACATTTTAGTGGGAACAGTAAAATAAACTTGGTCCGAATGTCCTGGGACGACCGCCGTCATTGTAGCGCTCCTCCGGCCCATCGACTTCTTTATGGGTTCTACGGTTAAACTGTTCAGCGCTTAAATTTTATTAAGTGACTCTTATGATAGGGCAATCGGTGTTTTCTGGAATGTTGGGAATAATTTTTCGTAGTGTATTGTGCTCTTTCTTTGGAGATTGTCAGTTTATGCATGCATTGTGTCATGAATATTTTTTTTTAATTCTGTAAAACTTTGGATTTTTTCGCTACAGGGTGAATTTATGTACTCTTCTTATGTACATCGTCAAAACGATGACGAAGTCAGAACGATGACTGTCCGAGAAACATTCAGAAAATATACAATTACATTATTTATTACATACAACATTAATCTTATAATCATGTGTTGTAGTGGAATCTTCCTTCATTATTTTTGAGTCCGGATTCTCATTTTTTTTTTTCTATCAAAGGACCTTACCTTATACATCATCCATCAATACGATACAGAATCTTCAAGCTTTTCTAATTGTTTTTTTTTTGCCAGACAACACCATTCATTAGTATTGTCACACTTATTTCGGGGACAATCTGCGGGTCCAACTGTGCGGGAGCCATAGCCAAAGATGTTTATCACACAATATAATTTATCCCGCTGGGATTTCTATTATTTGCTACCTTAAATTGTTATTTTCAATAAGCAAGGTTCCTTTTTGGGGGTTATTCATAGTATCACTTGTTTATGTTACAAAAGATGACATTTTTCGTAATTTTCTTTGTCTTAGAAAGACTATTTTGCGTTGCTTTTTTTCTCACATCATCGATTTAATTCGATGTTTAATAAAGCGTTACCTACATTATTTTCAGATTGGTTTTCTGCGCTATAAAAGTTTTAAACACTTTTTTACCGAATTGTAAAATTGAACATGATGTCAATCAACAAGATTTATTCAGCGCCATTTCGTAAGGTAAAATGGGCGTAAAGCTAAGATAAGCGTTTTAACCTACGTCAAAAAGTCCTACGCAGCAGTTAACGTGTGCTGTAAACCATTAATCATCTTATCTTTTTGCAAGAGTGTTTTACTTTTTGCTTAATCAAAAGTGACGCATCGTTGTATATAAAAGCAGCTTTATTTTATTTCAAGCTTGTAACACTCGATATCTTAATTATCACTTTGAGCTTTAATGCATCGATTAGTTACATCACATTAAAGTTAGACAATAGGGTGGTGGGCGTACCATAATCGCGTTAATTATAATATCGTCATCCCTCCCGCATATGGGATAACGTACAATGATATTACAACGGATGACATTCTCGCGTTTCGCGTTAATTTTTATATTCTGTGGTTAATTTATTTATGTGGGCGCAATTTTACGCCTGGCAGTAAAACAATTTGTTCTCTTTTTGAATGTTATTGGCTGTTTCCAAAATTAAATGTATGCTAGTTTGTTCGACAATAATTTTGGAGATAATTTTTATTAATTAAACAGCAACATTAGTCATTGAATTAATAAGGCCGTTAATTATTATGAAATTATAGCCCTGTTTGAAGTGTTCATGAAAAAAAATACAGCTTGTTTCTTTTGAAAAATCTTGAGAAGACATTATCTGAAGGTTTAAAAATCAACCCTTAACAATAATATTTTAAAGCTTTTATTTGCATACAATGCACTCATAAATAAGCTTAAGATTATGCCTTCACACAATGGCCACCCATAACCACAGGTCAAACAAACTTTAATAGTTTACGTCTGTTGAGGAGTGACTAATTGGTTTAAATACCTATTGTTACAGGAGTCAATAATGTCATTTTAAAACAGATGACATGGAATGTTTTATTTATTTCTTTACTAGTATGAAGCCCAGGTTTAAGTACCTTTGGTAGTATTTATGGTGACAAAAACTACTGGTTTGTTTCAGGATTGGCCAACTAGATTGGATCTAGTAAAGATGCCATATTAACAGGCTGTACATTGAGTTTGGAAACTGAAACTAGTAAAGAAATCATACATATGAGTGATACCTTAAATTATAAGAACACACGAAAAAAACTCAAGATATAAAAAAATACAAAGCTTCCACGAAAAACCTCCCCTATTTATTTAATAATATTTTGTAATGTTATTTTGTCAATACGATTTGTATTAGGGTACACTTTTGTGCTAAGATTTTTTACGTTGATAAGAAATCTAATCTTTCCGGGCCCCTCGTTTTCTAGTTTTGTGTAGTCCATTAAAACGGTCCCCTGGTTTTAGCTAAATAATACGCGGTGGGCGGTTAGGGCGCAAAACAAAAGACTACGCAAGTACCGGAACTAAACCGCGGTAGTGTACCTCGGGGAATAGGTGAGGTCGGCTTGTGGTAGTATACTGGGATTACTGGCGATTTTTTTTTTAAATTATAAGTATAGGGATCAGTTGTAGCACATTGTTAGTATGACTGTCTTTAGCTAACTGTAACTCAGTAAAATCTTACTGGTACTTTTGTATGTAAAGCCGCGTCTGAATGGGCGGTTGAATAGTATTTTTTGCCATCATTATTAAAGTACGACTCGTATACTCCGTTTTTAATTTTCGCTGCTCTGCAAATTACTGATTACCTAACTTAAAATAATTAGGTTACACTCCCTAGTAGAATCTTTGACTGTAACTGAGGATCCAGTCAAATTACCTGCATAACCTGAACTGGGAAATGCCGATGCCCACTTTTCCAATACCACTATTGGAAAAGTCTGAAATGAGGCAGATAATATGAATGTTGAAGAGCAGTTTAACAATTAACTTCTAAATGGTTTTAGTTTCAGTACCTACTAACCCATTGCTACACATTTGTTTGTCTATGAATCGTAAATGGATAGTTCACCCAGTAACTTACCCTTATGCAGCCACGTAACACAGCAGATGTGGTCCCGCCCCGGGTGACTCACGACGACTCAATTACACATTCGATAGTTTTTGTGTACTGTCCCGACTCCCAATACATGAGGCCTTTACGAGGACATTCAACTATGTATGTGTGTTTTTAATTTAAATTTTACGGCTGATAAAGACAGATTAAGACATTTGGTGCGTACAAATCTGACTGTATAATTCCGAACTACAAATCGTGTAATTTAAAATCAAGCCACCATTTTCTTGCAGTTAAATATGTCGTGAAAGTTTCTCCGCAGACAGTTGTCTTACTTTAAAATTAATTTTCATAGTTTCCTCGGACTTTAGTCGCATAAAATAAGGAACTCGCACCATAAAATAAAGCAACGCCAAGCAAGATGTTAATACATGATGTTTTACAAGTAACTCAAGTTTTACAAGCGCAACCCGACACATTGACTTGAATTTATCGCCAAACTTTACTACTTTCATACATTTCGCTTTACATTTAAGAATGCTCGTGTAAGAGATATATTTTCTAATTTAATACATCCTGTTTCGTTCGTAACTAACCGTCTGACTCGACGTTCCGCTTAGAGCAAAGTTATTACCATAATATAGCTTGGCTTGTCTTGTCAAGCGTACAATGCTTATCTAAAAGTTCCTTGTTTTGTCTCTACGGCGGCGGCGTCGCTAAAAGGAAATACTTGTACAAATAAATAAACGCGGCCCTTAAACGCTTGTCATTGTCAATCCGTTGATCCGATGCTCTTTTTATAGTGCGATGTATGCGCTGCAAGGCGTGTTCTTGAAACTGACCCTTATCTCGAGTGATTTTTTTTGTCACATATGTTTCGGATTAGCACTTCACGGAACGTTGTTTCGATTTGTCGTATACATTCACATTAAACTAAGCACTTCACGACATTTTAGGCTATACTTCTAAGAAAATAAGGGAGACAATTGCACGCACGTTTCTTTCCTTTGAGTGATTCGTATTGGCCGGGTGTACGACCTACCGCAGAACTATAACTTTCGGCTTAATCCCATGTAATTCATGAAGGTTTTTACGAGTTGCACATGATCCATAAACTGTATTCGGATTTAAAAATGTTCTTAATCTTATAGCTTTTATTATTGTAAGTGTTGAAAAAGCTCTTAGCACAGCACTATTATTTTAATCTATTACGTTCTAAATCCGTCGTCCCATATGTAAACGATCACCATGGAGAATTTTGATTTAATTTAATATAAGCTTTGAAGAGTTCTCCTCGTCATTTGTCATGCTCATGTGTCAGTACGACGAAGTATTCAGTTAAATGTTAAGCTAATGTATTCTCAAAGCATCGCTTGCATTAAACTTTTCATCAGAAATGCTTTATTAAAATTGTTATGGATTCGATGGCGCTTCAGAAATAGTAGCCATAAATGTTGATGATGATGGTTCATACACATCCTAGTGTGCATACATAAATGGTATTTGACTGTCCGTGTTGTCACCCGGCACGTCTTTGATTAATATTATTTATTTCAGGTGCCGCTATAGAGCATTCCAGACGTAGTCATGCGAAGATTTACTATTGTTTATAGTATTTAAAACCATAAAATGTTATACACACGTACATTCACTTAGTTTATTAAAATAATTCCCATTCAAAGAAACACCTATGGTCCTTATAATGTTGGTTAAAACACTCTGGCTCGTATTGCTCATACAAATTAGTACCTACACTTTAAAATTATCGAATGATACTATGTAATAGGTAAAATTTAATAAAGAAAGTTGTTGCATAATTATACAAAATAAAACTCGAAAGAAATTTTCAACAAAAGCATATTCACTTCGCAGTCAGATCAAAACGCAGAAGATTAATCCAAACATTGCTAAACAGGTGTGTGCAGACGACGTCCGCTACAAACCTCTGTTGATTGTCACCTGTTGGAATCGTAAACATTGTCCCAAGACATTCAAACAAGCAATTTAAGCAAACAAGTAATGGGTACACACTGCAGTACAAGGAATCTACTACGAGCTCACGAAAGTACTGATACATCAAGTTTTAAGTTTCGTTTTGCAAGCCCGAACGTGCCTAGTATGCAAGCGCAACATAACTTTGAGAGCGCTGTAAGATGGTCGGTTTTATTTTTGCTCTGCTGTTAAAGGATACTTCTATGGGATTTTTTAAGGGCATACTATAAGAGAAACAGGTGAACATGGACACTAGTTAAGACTTTCTTTAGTATTGTTTTCTTTGTTCTTGGTTGATGTGTGTCCTAGTGTGTCTTTTTGTCTACAACGATATTTTGGTCCTTAACAAAATATTGGTGTACTCTCAGCATTTTCGAGAGTTGCAACAAAATTAACACAAATGTTATGACAAGGCGAACCCCTATTGCAAACAATATTTTGAAGGGCCTTTTGTTTACCAATGTCCGAAGTCGGAATGGACCTGAGTCACAGCCACAGTGACCTGAGTAGAGTAGGTATGATATATGAGACGTTTTCCTAACCTACCCGAAACTACCCTAGAGATTACAAAGAGTGACGTTATTTTGTGTCATTCAATCACGATACAAAAATCCTATTGACATCGTATTTTCCAGACTAGCAATGTATTTAACTAGGCATGTATCCAAAATTTATTATTCTACTGACATTCGTATCTAAAATTTCTTATACTACTGCCACATCTCAAAATGTGAGTGTGTTGTACCCAATCGCGACATTTGCTTGTGCCAGCGCCAGCGCCAGTGTCGTAATTTCTTAATGTTTGTCATTTGTTTTATCACATACATGTGCGTTTTTATCTCTGCACTCTCGTAACTTATGATCGTTGGTGGTTCACAAAATAATTATTTTAGATGGTTCAAAGGTTCTACTTATTCATGCATAGTTTTGGTTTCGTCATTCTTCATACACTGACTTACATTGTTTTCTTTAAAGAATGTTGAAATCTTTAAATTATATTTCTCAATAATGATTTGTAAAATCTTTGTTGACTCTTAAATTTTGTGATATTCCTTCTCATACAAGATGCTGTTTATCTTTATTTGTACTGTTTCAATATTATCCAATACTGTTCCCACGTAACAAAATCACACAGCCATTCAAATCTGGAAACGCATCCAAAAATGTGTTTTTAATTTAACAAACCGCTTATAAAAATGTTTGTACAAGTCAGTGTAAACAGCCAATATTATTTTTCTATCGGTCGGTGCGGCCGCATATTTTAGAGACATTTGTTTGAACAGTTCGTATATTTTCTCCGTGTGATGGGGCGCAGCCGGTCGTAACAGCTGCTCGATGTGAAGACCACTTGAGGTTCTCTGCCTCGTCGAGTGGTCGGTTGAAGTCTGCCTCTTGCCTCTTGCGAACCTCAAGGTCTCGATTAAAGTTTTGTAACAAAATGTTTTTGTTTTCATTGAGATTTTCAACGATGGCAGTGATTGCAGGATGTTGTGTTGTTATTTTTAGCGCTTTCATCCTCAAGACTTTCTTGCTATTATTGCGGTCTTTGATTTGAAGCGTGCCATGAAAAATATAGCTAGTAATGCATTAGTCTAATGAGATTTAATGTTGTCGAGTTTTGGTTAAAGATGAAACGATTTCTGATGTGCAGTTTTCGTATCTTTACTTTTTTTATGCCATTGGTGGATCAACATTCTGCTCTACAGTTCTTAGTTCACGGAATATGCTCTCCCATACATACTCTTTAGCGTTATTCGGTAGCCCATTTCTTCAATCTGTTCTAATCGCGATACATCAAATAAACGCCCACCAATTAATACACTATGTAGCACATTTTAAACCTAATGCACCATTACACGGCGAGACTAGTTCCGGATTGACGGTTGCACCACGGATAGCCTCGTGAAGTTTAACGACCCATCACAACTCAGTTGTCGATTGCAGTACATATACTGCAGTGTGCTGTAGGGTTGGTATGTAATGTGCCTTTATAGCTATGATTCCCAGGCTTTGGCTTAATGTTGTAGAGTGTAAATAAATAGTTGGTATTGTTATTTTCCTAATTGCATCCAGGTTTGTTAATTCTTGAAGTTCAATGCCTATTGGTTAATTGATTAGAGTATTTAGTTAGAAAAGGCTAGATTTGATGATTTTCTAATAATAGTTGGGAAATTTGCACTGTTACAGGTTTTTGACTCCTTTGGACGCCCGGCCGTGCGATCAAACATTCTTCCTGTTTTCGACCAAAAGGCCAAAAGTCGTGGTCCTCATGATCATAGACGGACCACAAAATTAATATTTGCCATGTTTAAAATAAACTTACTTAGAAAGTACCTCATTACGACAATGAAAATTTCATAGTGTCATCAAACTCATACCTACTCATCTTCTCTTCCATAACAATTCATTGTTTTAGTATGCATCTTCTATTATCATCTGCATCCATTCTGTGTCAATTTTATAATTAGTTCTGTTCCAATGAAATGAATAACATTTCGACGACTTAATGAAACCACAGAAAGTTTTGTACGTAGGTATATGTATGGGTCCCTCTCATTGAGAGGAGGCCTGTGTCCCAGCAGTGGGAACACTATAAGCTGATGATGATATGTATGGGTACCATTTTACTGTGGTATTTTGTCATTTGCCGCCAGCTGTCGTGTCTACCTAATAACATGTCTATATCGATACATATAAAGATAACAAATGAAAATGGCCACCTCAGACAAAGGACTTTTATTGAACTAAAGTGTGCAGGATACGTGTGGACTGATTTTTTTGCGTTATGTGTGTCGTGTGATTTGTTGCGTTAAGGTATGCGTTTTGTAGATGAGTACCTACTTAAAATTTAACCAGATTTTTTTGCCTGTATTCGCCGAACGGGTTAACAGCATAGAGGTGTGCCTTTACTATTACCAATTCCAGTTTTAATTTGGGGATTTTGGTCTTGTTTGGACAAAATTTCCTCGTCTGCATAGGCCTTGACAGGAAGGTATGTCTATTATTGTATGGACTCTGCATTGTACTCAACAATGCGCATTTATTTGTTGGGCTAAGGTGTGGCTTTGCCGTTAAAGGTTAAATAGATGTAGGTATGCTGTACCGACAAAGTAGGTTATGTTATGGGTGGTCAATTTACAATATTGTAATATTAACAATGACCACTAAAACCCAAACTAAATGTTGAAACCAACTTTTCTTTTCAATTTTGTTCAACCTGTATAAAATGAACAATGTATGTTCGTACCCTACAGACTCAACTACAGAACCGATTATGATGAAATTTAGCAGTTGCGCTACTTACGAAAACGAAAGAATATTAAAAAAAAAAAGAAAAAAAAGGCTTTTAACATTATTGATAAAGAGTTAGATACTTACCTATATTGTTACTAATGACGAAGAGTTACCCTAAGTGCGTCGAACCACTTGGAAGCATGCATTAGCTCCATATAGCCATTTACTCACTACGTACGTCACAATTGCGTGTGATTTGAAGGGGATAAGGAAATCACTTCATTTGTTTCAGGCACTTTACTAGCTTAGAGTTTGCTCCTAATGATCGCCTTTGTTCATAAACAAACTGGTTACTAATGGCAAATTCCCATGTAGGTACGCAGGAGATATTATTGTACACCAGTGTGTGTAAAAACAAAGGTGCGCTCTCTGTTCCTTTACCTCTCATTGTCTGTAGGCAGTCATAGGTCTGAAATCAAGGAGAGCGGCGGTGGCCCAGTGGTGGCAGCCCCGACTTACGAGCAGTAAGCCGTGGGTTCGAACCCAGGCAGGCGCATTACTTTGTGTAATTTATTTCATCATCGCTGCTCTCAAAAACGGTGAAGGAAAACATCGTGAGGAAACCGGCATGTCCTAGAACCAAAAATTCGATGACATGTGACATCTACCAACCCGCACTGGGCCCGCGTGGTGGATTACAGCCCACTCCCTCTCATAGGAGAGGAGGCCTGTGTCCCAGCAGTGGGAACATTATAGGCTAATGATGATGATGATGATGATGATGGTCGCTCTGTGATCCATGGACGAAAAATGGCGGGAACCAATCAGAGCACTCGTTTCTCCCCGCGCTAAAAGAAAAGTGTTTACGCGGGAAAACGAGAAGAACGCTTGGCCGGTTGCACGGGAAACTCTGGGGTTTTGGTACTGATTGTAAAATATTGATTTTTGTATGAGCAGTTCATGTGAATTCAAATTTCGTATAATCATAGTATCAAGTAAATCCTGTTCTTGTTGGGGTTTGTTTACCGCTTTATGTGACTTCTATGACACTGGGATGTCAACCACTACTTTTCAAATACCAGGCTGATACTGAGAAATTCCTAATATTCGTCCGTCAGTCCATCTGTCACAACCCATCTTTAAAACCATATACAAGGTGTTGTTTTGCAACCTCGTCAAATTTCAGGAGGTGGTCACGAAATACATAAATAATCAATTAAAATTACGATACCTAGTTAATTATTAATAAACAATGATTTCTTTGGTTGTTTAAGTTTGTCAGTATTTCAGAATAACCCCCTTAACGTGGTTTAGGGACTAAGAAATTATCGAATAAACGTTTGAGATTGTTTGTACGTGTGTAAGCGAGGTTATAAGGCAAGAACCAGACGGGCCGCGTTTTAAACAAGGGTGGTTCACACTTACCGATTTCCGTTAAAAAAGAAAAAAAAAAATTACCTACCCATTTTATTATTGATTCGGGACGAGAATCATTAGCATAGTTACCTCCTTGAATTTGACGAGGATGCAAAACAACACCTTGTATTAGCTAAAACATATGAATTACTGCATTATTTTAGAAACACGTGTATGGTCCAAGGAAGTCAACATCCATTCTCGGTAACTAAATATTGTAATGAACGTCTTGTCAACAAAATGTCAACGTTGACTTGTTGCCATCTTGAATCGCCGTTCACCATCATTGTGTGAAAGCACGAGACAAAATATAAGCCGTTAGTTGGCGAAATATGGATCCGTTCATACACAAGCGTTTCATAGTCTTTCAGAGTAAGAAAACAATCAATTAAATTGGTCTCGTATTAATTGATCATGATTCTACGGTCGTGTCTTTCAGGCAACTGGTACAATAATTCCTGATATTGGTATCAAATACTTCATCATCATCATTCTTCTGGACTTATCCCAATTTATTTGGAGTCGGCGCAGCATGTCTTCTTCTACCATACTTCTATATTACTTGTCATCTCATCGTCATCGTGGACTTTAAAAGAGTAACAAGTTAACAGAAAAGCTCTGAGTTTGTTTCGGCTGTTTCTTCAAACGGGACCCATCTAGTTTAAAAAAAAATGTGTCAAAGTGTTTGTAAAAACCTATTTGCAAAATAAAAATCATTTGTCATTTATCTCATCAGACACCTCCTTTCTTGCCATATCATCCTTCACACAGTCCATCCATCGTTTCTTTGATAGTCCTCTAGGTATCGAATACTTATCACCAGTAATTATGGCATGTAGTTAATAATAATAAATCTTTATTCAAAATCTTAAACGGTAAAATACAATATGAATCCGAAATTAACGATTTAGGTATAATAATGGGATAATACTGTACTGTATCACAGGCTGCGGGAGCTCTAACAATATGCTATATGTAGACAGTAGACACTATACTATTATGACATTTGGCATTTGTTTAATGCTTTGCTCCAACATGACGGATAGACCATGCACTTAGGTACTTAGTCTGAAATTCAATAGAAACTGTTTAATGATAAATTTTGCAGTGTTCAAAACCATAACTTTTCCAAATGCAATTTCAGCTACTTGATCATATGATCCCGACTACGAATAAGTCTCCCCTGCTTGGTCTTCCCCTACGTGTCATAAAAGAGGCTACTTGCTGAAATATTAAAGAAGTCAGGTAACATAATTTGCTTTTTCATGAACTTGAATCCCTTGCAGTCTGGTAGGTTTGCTATACTGTTATCTCTCGATTTGGTTATTGTTTGATTTTCCACAATGAAACGAACTTCGAGAATCATTGTATTTGTAATGGAGGTATTAAAAAAGTATTAACTTTACTCGATCAGTATCGTGTAAAGCAAATACTTTTTCAATAATTTCAGCCAAAACTGTCATAATTAACCCTTAAATGCTGTGGCCATCTGCGACCTAACAACAGAACATTGTTACATATTTCACCCCTAACCGAAGTAACTTTTCAAATAACACAGCACTAATTCTCGAAATCACCTGCACGTTTCAGAATACACGTCAATAACAATTTACTTGTACCATTTCTATTACCGCCTGGCGTATTTTGGAGTCGTATTCGTCTCGAACCGTGGAGTTTAACGGTCTATTTCGACTGTACCGTCGTATTAGCGTTCATGTTGTTCTCTAACACCAATTGTTATGCTTCATGTGTTGTCGACGAAATGACTTCGCCTTTATCCAACGCAATCCCAGTTGCTGGAGTACAAAGTTCTAAGCTGCTGTACAGCTGGCAAATGTTTGAAGAAGACGGTAATAAAATAGTCTTGCATGTGTAAAATTGTCTGAAGCGAATTCAGCTTAAAACCTTGTTTCTCTTGGTAGAATTGTAAATTAAAAAATATAAATTCTACATTGTGTTGTGTATGACACAAACAAAGCAAAATGAATAACATACTCGTTCGTTTGTTGACTCATTTTAAAAATAGCAAACCAATAAAACCTGTTTTTCATTCCGACGTCCCGGATATATGGCAGATATTTTAACAATTTAATATCGTTGGCCAGTATACAGAGAGGCAAAACATTGGGCCGTTTTATTATTTTAATACGGATTAAACAACGAGTTCAGGGAAAATTTCAAAACAGTGCTGAATGCACGGCGCGGACCGCAGAGGGGGTTGCCATGGCAACCGGCGAGTTTTGACGGCAAGGTGGATACGCAAATTGTGGTGCCACTCGGTACAATATACACTGAGTTGCCATGCCGAAAAGTTTCCCCAGGTACTCCTAATTTGAAGACAGGAAGCGAGAAACAAGAAAATTCGAATACGATTCGAAAAGTGGGAAATACTACAAATCATACAGACCAGTGAAAGAATTAGTTATAAACTGCCTTCTTTAATATATTTAGATGGGCAATTAAAGTTTAATGACAGACAATATGAAAGCTATAATGTTATACATGTATAGTGGATGATGCATAATTTTCCCTACGTCGAAAAGTCGACATGGGCCTAAAACGTCCTCTTGAATCCGAATTAGTTGCACATTATTTTATACCTTGTATTTATGTAGTTAAAAACAAACATATTGATCTCGGAGAATGAAGATAAAAGGAAGGAAGTCCAATCTCTAAGAGAACATTCTTAAATTCGAACCCTTATTTTAGGGAAAACTGCCTTACAGGAGGGGTAACACCATCCTACCGATTTCATACACACGTTTTATAGCTCATGTTATGTTATGGTGCCAAACTGTACCCGTGTGGGGTCAGAAAGGGTTAGCATTACGAGTCTTTGTTTAAAATTTTATTTTCTCCCTTAAAATATATTGTACCTCGGGCAGTTTGCGTCCATTTAGCAAACGCATCGAACAAATTATACCCATCTTTGTTTTGACTAAGTGAAGAGCATTACTTGAGTGTATTTATGCGAGTGTGGGTAGATACTGACAGCATGTTGATTTTAAGTTAAACTGCTTTAAGTGGATGTTGTACAAATAATTTGTATTGTATATCCCTACGTCCCTACTAATATTATAAATGTGAATGTAAGTTTGTTTGTTACGCTTTCACGCGAAAACTACTCAACCGATCATCATGAAACTTTGTGCACATATTCTTGGAGGTATTAGAAGTAACATAGGCCATCACGCTACGACCAACAGGAGCGGAGCAGCAATGAAAAATGTTGCGAAAACGGGGAAAATTTGACGCAGACGAAGTTGCGCGGGACAGCTAGTTTCTTCATAATTTCTTAGTTAGGTGCCTAACTGCCTACTTAAGCTTTCGTTGTACAGATCATCATAATTGTTAGTATCATCATTATCTTCCTGCCCTTGTCCCTTTTTAACCCCCGACCAAAAAGAAGGTGTGTTATAAGTTTGACGTGTGTATCTGTGTGTCTGTCTGTGGCATCGTAGCTCCTAAACGAATGAACTGATTTTGATAAAATTGGTTTTTATTTGGAGTCGACGCAACACGTTGTCTTTTTCCATTCTCCCCTGTCAGAGTAGACGTCATGGCATCATTTACTCTTTTCTCTTTCATAATTATCATTCCAATCCTCACACCATCCATTCATCCATTCATAAACTTAGTATGCTACTTTTTTTATTTTTCTTTCTCTATATAAAAATCAATGCCACTTTTCATTGTAATTTTATAACTCAAGAACGGCTGGTCCGATTTAGCTGATTTTGGTTTTAAAATGTTTGTCGTAATCCAGGGAAGGTTTAAAAGGTGAGAAAGATAGGGTAGGTAGGTAGGGTAGGGTAGGTAGGTAGGTAGGGTAGGTAGGTAGGGTAGGGTAGGTAGGTAGGGTAGGGTAGGGTAGGGTAGGTAGGTAGGTAGGGTAGGGTATGGTAGGTAGGTATATAGGTAGGGTAGGGTATGGTAGGTAGGTAGATAGGGTAGGTAAAAAGTGCATTGCAACGCATGCCGGGGACAGCTAGTTTATTCATAAACTTTTCTTTACATATCCGTAAAATATTGACGCTTTCCTTTCCATGTTAGTCAACACCATATTGACCAAAAACTTACAGACGTGCCTTTATATAAACAATTAACATTAATAACAACTATCTTATCTCACGACGCATGTATGGTAATAATGTTTCTCTCACACAAAATCCACATGTCTCATTAAAGCATTTCTAAGAAGACCCACATCTTTGTACAAAAAGACTAACGGAACATATTCGCAAGTGCTCTTCAAGCACCTTATTCGGTGTTAATGCTCGAATCTCGACGATTAAATCAAGAGTGCTCGAGAAGAGAGCAATCGAGATCTAACGACTATTCTACACGGTACGAGTGTGGCTATAGAAACTCTAAAGCTGTTTACTTTACTTCGCTAATAAGTGTTTGATTTCTGGTAGAGCATTGGATTGTTTGGAAGAGGCTTATTGTTATGTGCCTTAGCCAACGTGAAAAGATAATTAGTAATCAGTTTCTCGTCATCTATTTTTTAAAAACATTTTTTTTTTACACTCTTACAATAGTTAAGCTTTCATAAATAAAATAAAATTATTAGATACTAGCTGTCCCGCGCAACTTCGTTTGCGTCACATTTTCCCCGTTTTCGCAACATTTTTCATTGCTGCTCCGCTCCTATTGGTCGTAGGGTAATGATATATAGCGTATGTCCTTCCCCAGATTGAAATCTATCTTCTTGCCAAATTTCATTAAGATCCGATCAGCCGTTTAGTCGTGAAAAGGTAACAAACAAACAAACAGAGTGACATTCGCATTTATAATATTAGTATGGATAGAGAAAAAAACAGGCATCTGAAAATGTCTTTAATGATAACCAAGATCCCAGACAGACAACAGAGTTATTTTAACGAATGCCTTAGAGATATAGGGACAAGCGTAAAATACAAAACCTAAGCCAAATCGTTGTAGCACCAGCACTATTCCAACCCCATAATAGGGACAAACGATACTATTGAATATTCTATAAACATCTAGTTTCGAACACAAAACGCGATAAAAATCGTACGTTGTTACAACTCGTGGTCGGTTCTAAAATAAAACGTAAAAGTTTAAATAGGAAAAAGTGAGTGGAAGGAAAGATAGTGAAAAAAGAAGAGGCCAATTTAAACTTGCTCTACCGGCCGAGGGGAGTTCACATTTTATAAGTTGCTCGAAAGAAAATTGCACGATGCCGTTACTTCGGGAACTTTTCGCACTTAAAATTTAAATTGTGTATTGATTGTTAAGTTCTTGTATGCTAACATGTGGACGTGGGTTTAATCCTTGTATACTTTGTAGCCGTGCGTACGAGGAGCTCGTGGCTAAACATTAACAGCCGCCCGGTTCGATCTTTAAGGTTAAGCCATTCTTGCCAGGTTGGTCCGTGGATGGGTGACCATAATTACATACCGTGTTTCCTCCGTGCCTCGGAAAGCACGTTAAGCCGTCGGTCCCGGCTGTTATTTGTAGATCTTTGACAGTCGTTACGAGTAGTCAGAAGCCAAAAAGTCTGACATCCAGTCTTACCAAGGGGTATCGTATTACACAGTTACTGGGTTGTGGAGGTCAGATAGGCAGTTGCTTCATGTAAAATACTGGTACTCAGCTGCATCCGGTTAGACTGGAAGCCGACCTCAAGATAGTTTGGGAAAAGGCTAGGCAGATGATGATGACTTTGTAGCCGTGCGTTTTTTTTATTGAGTTTGAGTTTTTTTTTGTAGTTTTTAGGGCAACAACTGCGGCGTCATAAGGTCCATCTGTTAAGACTTTTATAGTATTCTTATGTAATTTATTGTTATATGCGGCTTACGAAGTCAGTAAAACATGTTTTCAGTGGACTCACTCAACACTGAAATATAACCCAGCGTTTGTCCATAACTTACCTATAGCAAGAACAAGTACACTGTCTCCAAACGAAGCAACCTATCACACTGTTTACTAAAACAAAACACCAATAGGTTGGCGTGCGAGCTCAGACAATGCTGCATTTTAATTTTGTACATGCTTCCTCAACAATGGATCGTAATAAGTCCGTAGATGAGACGGCAACCCAACGGCTTTGTTCCGCTGGTAACACTAAACAATACCTGTGCCACGATGAACTTGCATTATCACACACCTAATGGGTTTTGTCTGTTCGTGTAGGGGTCCAAAATGAAAACTTGTGTAAGTATAACATAGCGTATTTGCCGCGACAAATGCATGTTTTTTCCCACGATGGGGCAAGGGTGTTTATGGTAATCTTTCATTGTAATCATTGTATGTTTGGGAGACAAAAGGAAATGTAGCCGCTATCTATTCCGGAATAAGTGTCTTGTCCTGCAGACAAAATATATGGAGACGGAATAACTGTATTCAAAGAAGTGTTGTGAATTCAGCAGGATCAGTTTCATGAATAAAATATATTGGAACGATTGACGGACTGACTTAACTTTGTTACGATGAGATGTTTGTTTGCTAGACGTTCGATGTCTTTTATTTATTCGTGTACTCTACATTGTCTTTGTCGTCTCCAAGTAATATTCGTCTGCTTTTCCTTATACACATTCAGTGGTGAGTCTGCTCCTTACATTGAAATTCAAACAGCAATAAAACTTGTAAAGTAAACACTGGCCTTAAACTTCACTGTTCTTTTACGACTGTCGAATCTTCCACTCGAATTAGTTAAAGATAGAAAAATAAATAGAGAAGACATACTAAAACTCCGGAAAATAAATAAAGAAGATTTATTGAAGAATATTTTAGACGTTTTATCTGTTATTTCCGAAGAATTTATTACGCGATAGTAGTTCGGAACTACATGTTTTGTGAAAGCGTTAAGTAAGTACTTAAAGCGCTTTATCTAGTCTTAAAACGTTCTCACTATTTATCACCAGTCCTTTTAAGTGAAGTAACGTTAGGTTATCGGTATCAGTGTACTGATTTGGACTTTCACACGTAACTGTTACGCAAACCATCGCGTTTGCGTTATTGTCGTTGTTTGGAGAAGCACTTAGTGACTCAGGCGGTGCCTGTAGTGAAGTGTAGTGCCCGCCCACGGGTTTGGCGGCTTTCTTAAACGCAACGTTTATTCTATAAGTACGGTTGCCATCTGTTGAATTTCTTCATGTAAATGTTCCAGTTGGATCTATTTACATCGCATTATTAATCGTTGGCAATCTCATATTTTCGGTCGTAAAAACTTTTTATATTTGTTTTCATAATTTTGAATTTAGAGAACGCACATTATTTTTTGTTTTTATGTCTAGCATTTCTTTTTTATTTTAATGGGCTTCTACTTTGACTCCGACTGGTGAAAAGCAAAAACTGTATTTTTTAAAAGCAGTATTATTTACCTGACTGCTTCGTTATTCTAGTGGTCGTAAGCTCGACTCGGCCAAGGGTTATTGGGTTTTTCGGTATAAGGATTTTCTCAGTAGCAGACACGGAATTTAGATTTGCACCCGGTTGGTGGCAATAGAATCGCCCCTTATCAAATAGGGCTAACATAGCTGGAGTAATGTGGGTGTACTATTTGGTATACTCTGCCTAACCCTTCGGGGAATACTTGACAAGCGTTATGTTATGTTGGTTAATACCTCTCATTGAATATTATGTATCATTTTCACATCAAGTTAAATTTAATATCTTCAGAAAGTGATATAAACTTCTCTCCCTTCACAATTTATAGCTTTAGTTATAAACTTACTTTAGGTTCGCAAAATGGGGCACGCATATATTTGATATATGGGCCATCGATATAATACTTACTCAAGTAACATAGAACAAATTAATATCCAATCGCTACTTCACAACTTCGAAACTCATTGTCCCAAGTTATTTGCTTTATAGATGGCGGCCCTACTAGGAAAGTTTTAAGTAAGTTACTGTAGGGTGGATATGTATGTACTGTACGTAACTGTATCCTTTCTATCTGTGTGACAGACGGCCTAATGACGCCATGTGTTCGTTCCCTGAACGTCCGAACATCGTCAAAATGCGTCTATTTTCGAAACCGCTTCACATTTACATACTGGCAACTCTGGCAAGAGACTAGATCGCAAATTGGCTTCTTGCAACATTGTAATGACGAATGAATTTGAAAATTTGAAAAACGAAGAGTGCAAGTTAGTCAAAGAGCTTACATTCCACTTTGAAGTTATTGATATGGCGAAAAGTTATGTGAAGGCAGCAGTCAAAAACTAAACCATGACGAAATCTAAAAAAATCTTAGTCCATTAATAATCTACCGAAGCACCTTCCATTTAAAACACATCTCCATTTCAAAATCATTCCACAATGCAAAATCTCTTACGAACTTCCAAGTTTATTCGGAATACAGTCGCCTTATGCAAATATAGGCCACAGAATTCATTTTTTTCACCTCATTATTTATCGTCGAGCTTCAGAAATCGTCTCCGAATTCTCTCGCCTCCATTAAGCTGTCCGTGCGTCATCGCAGGCGTGTTCGTGAAGTTTTATGGCGCAAGTGACGTTTGGGGGCGATACTGCGATGCAGGACTGCTGCACCAGATGGCCTTTTCTGAATTATTGTAATCCATATGGATCCAGAAATTGAGAAAACTATTTTGGTTTTTGATATAACGTTTGACAACCGTATGGTCACCAAATCGTTCAGAAGCCCTAGCGCGAGCGCGCGGTGTTTATGTAAATACGTCGATTTTTAAATCGAAAATACAATTAACCCATAGCATTTTAGTTAAATTGTTTGCAACAAGCACAACCAGTGTCATCCACGGATATGAATAAATTCTTCAAATTATGAAAATAATACATGCGAAACGGGTATTTTTAATTTTAAAATCGAGTATTTACGTTACGTTAACACCGCACGCTCGTGATAGGGCCTCTGATCGCTTTGGCAAATTGACAAAAATGACAAGCCGCTCTTTTCTAAATCAAGCGCAGGTTTCTCTCTTACTTTGCACAGACAGGCACTTATTTGTAACTTCGAAACATTCTGTTGATTGAGACTTCCCCGGACATTCGAGTTTGTCTTCTGGTAACCCTATCCTGGGACACGACAGCCGGGACTCCGGTCTCTCTCCGGGTTTTAATTAGCAGTAATACGTGCGGAAGTGTGAGGGTGTTCTGATGATTCATGGACTTGCAAGACTTGCCACACAGCTTCGAGAACCTATTGTTTACCTGCACTCAAACGCAGCTGTGAATATATTAGCTACATTCTCCTTTAACGTGCCCAATTTGGACGTCGATTATCATAATCCGTCTTTTTGTACGACCATTTTAGCATGTCGAGACATCCGTCGCGAAATCTTGGAACCCACGCGAGTGCCTTTGCATTATTCTTCTACTTAAACCAACGAAGTAAAGTAAGAAAGAATATTGGGAAATATATTGTAAACAAAAATCAATCAGACCTTATCAGATACAATAAAATATGCAGCGATCAGTGGTTGTGGGTGGAAATAAATATGACTTTGATTTTAATTTTATGACAGAAAATTCTTTTATGCCTGCGTGTCCAATAAACAGTGGTTCATTGAAAAAATATTAACTGACCTGAACAATAAATCACGGGCTGCTTCCTCTATTACTTCCCTTATCGCAAGTTAAAAAAAAACACAGGCCAGCGTTACGATAACACTCATAAATCATTGCGGCAACTATTTTTTATAGAATTCCATTAAAATGAGATAGAACATAATGAATTAGTGACAGTTACGTTTTGTTGGTCCCAAATAATGAGCCCTTTGATATTGAAATATCTTTTGTATAGGAAAGTTATCAATTAAAAATGTATCGAGGAAGATTTACGGGTGAAATGCTTTAGATAAATGTCGGACAAGAATATTCTTGTTGGGCTCCGTGTTTCTTTGAACTTAGCTGGTTCTTTTGCTGTAATGATTAGACAAGTATGCTGGTGAGATATTAATTTGTTTCGATAGCATCAGTATTTTATGGACGAAGCATTGCATCGGTGATTCTTGTAATTATATGGTTACCTCTAAGTAGAGGTATACTTTTTTGGAGTCATTCTCGTTGTTCAATCCTTTGGAATTAGGGAATTTTATTAAAAGCATTCGCTTGGATGTTTACTATTAGGGGGCAAAACACTTCAAAAGTTAATTTCATCTATTCCAGAAGAGAAATAGAAGCTCTGTAAGTGAACATAACAAGATTAAGGCAAGAAGCATTCATCAAATATTTGTATCCTGTCCAGTTTTTACTCTATCACGATAATTCCAAGTAGATATTTTTTCAGGCCCGTTCAGGCATGCCGATTCGATTCCTACTCACTCCCACAGTCTAAACAAAAACGATTTAAATCAATCTGTATAATCGCAATTACTTTACAAGAACAAGTCTAACACGTGATTTAGCTGCAGTAAAGTAATTAAACGTCGGCAACTAAGAAAATTTACGCTCGACACAAAATGTTGTCTGAGTTACTTCGTAGTTCGTACTGCGCTAATAATTGCACGCTTGTTACCGTCTAAGTGAAGGTTTGCTATTGCTACTGGTTTTTTGTTGTTTTGTTGGAGCTTTGCGATAGCGTTAAAGTAGTTCAGTTTAGTAAAAACGAAATAAAATTTAATCTTCTTGGAAGATCTGACCATAGGGATAGAGGACTGGTGATCCAATGGTTGCGGCTGAAAAATTCGAGTTGTAGGTTCGAACAAACTAACCACCGCTGGGCATGATAGCCCTCCCCAAACATTGTCGTAACGAACGGTTCTGTGCTTGCATCTTGTCTGGGGCCTTTCCAATCCATGCCTTTATCATTCTACAAAGAAGACAAAACATAGATAACTCCAATGGAAATGGTGGCGTAAGGTATCAAATTTTGGAGCTGGACACAACGTGGCGATATAAATAGTTTAAATTCTATTTCCACCTATTTATGTCTACACGTGAACAATTTGCCAGATTTTATAGATATGAAAGACGTCATTGACAGAGACGACCTTGTTGCTGGAAATAGCATAACGTAAAATTTATATGCGAAATTTATTTTGGCATGTCTTTCATATCTCAATTTCATGCTGCAGTATTACATGAGCTTTGTTGGTGGTCCACAAATATCTGCAGTATTTTGGCTATGCAAGTGACAACTTTGCACAAGTGCTGATTTCGTGATTTCAGCACTGTATTTATTGTACTTAGGTTTTCTATTGGCATTAAGAATGTCTTGCCATTTTTCTTCATCAAATTTTTTGGCTTCTCCTAAGCATCATTGTGAATTCATTGAATTGCATATCGGTATTACCAAAATCGTATCATTAATTATTTCTTATATTTGGTTTTTCTGTTGGCAATAAGTATCCCTAGTCATCTATATCATGTCATATTTTCCAACTATATTCAGGGTTGGTTTGAGGAGCTCGTGGCTAAATCTTGACAGCCACTCGGTTCAATTTTCATGTGAGAAACTCTGTATGAATCACAGTCAAAACTAAGAAAACGCGGCTTACTTTCTTAGTTTTGACTGTGATTCATACAGAGTTTCTTCCGTGCCTCGGAAAGCACGTAAAGCAGTTGGTTCCAGCTGTCATTTGTAGATCTTTAACAGTCATAACAGGTAGTAAGTAGTCCGAAAATCTGACAACCAGTCTCACCAAGGGGTTTCGTATAACTGAGTTGGGGAGGTCAGATAGGCAGTCGCTCCATGTAAAATACTGGTATTCAGCTGCATCCGGTTAGACTGGAAGCCGACTCCAACATAGTTGAGAAGAAGGCTAGGCAGATGATGATGATGAAATTGTGTGATGTCATAAAGTAGTCTCTATGCAGCAATTCTTATATCCTTGCTGGCTGTCGAATATCTTTACCAGGGAATAAGTAGTGTACAATGATGGTCCAGAATAAAAACATGGTTGCAGTCTTCAGCTGCATTCGGTTAGGCTGGAAGCCAACCTACCGACTTTTATCGTTCAACCGAAAGACATCGGATCTTCAGCTGGACATAGACCTCTCCCAAGAATCACTCTGAATTCATTGATTGCATATCGGTTTTACGAAACTCTTACCCTTTCCTTCCTTTAATACCAAGATCAGCTCAAAAATTATGATCCTGTTTGTTGGTATTATGTGCCAACATAACGGAAACACTAACCCTTGTTATCGGGTATAAAACTTTTACAATTTGCTTAAGCGGTTTATAACAACTGGCGGACGCTTAGCGACAAGTTGCGTGGTTACTATGGCAATAACCCTCATTATTTACGAGTAGTCTGTAAGGTACTCCCTAGTTAATGAGGTGGCAGAACCTGATAGTTTTAATACGGGATTGTAAAATACACCCACGCAGCGTTGAGAGGTTAATATTATTTTGATGGTCGTATCTTCTGTTATGCAAGCTGAAGTGGTGTGTTGCAGTGCAGTTGCAGTGTGAATTTATCCCTACCTGCTTCGATTTTCAATATCATTGCTTTCAAGCAATTTTAGCTGCTTCGTCGTTGGTCGAGTGGTCGCAAGTGCGACTCCTAAGCATGATGCCCGGGTTTGATTTCCAAGTTGGGAAAAGGGTAATTCGGATTTCCCCGGTCGATGGCAATATCATCATCATCATCATTTCAGCCGAAAGACGTCCACTGCTGGACATAGGCCATATGCTCGCTCTTTATTTCATGGGACTTAAACATAACTGGCGAATGGGTGTAGGTACTATGAGGTACACCTCTGCCAAAATTTTCGGGGTTACAGGCATAATGTTAAGTTGTTTTCAATTATATTCATTTTCCTTTTTATTTTCTCCATGTAAAAGTAAATAAACAGTAAAACATAGCCGATATTTATTGACAGCAATCAATTTAGTCAGACTTACCATAAACAAAGTTAGGTTATCTTTTTTCTTTTCTGCTAACATATTACATCTTCCAGCCATCAGTCTTCATTCATTTTGTGAGTGGGTTTTTCAACAGTTTCATTGACTCGATGATATTATATTTGTTTTTTTTTATGTTAAGTTGTAGAGTGCACTTAAATTATCTGGACGATCTACTAAATCATTCATTTTCAACAGTCATTAATCATATTATTATTGTATTGTCTTTTGGTTTTTCTTGTTATATTTTACAAAACATACTGATCGATATTTTCTTGAAGATCAATCCACATCTCATCCTATTTAAAGACTTTATACTTTCAATAAAACAAACAAGTCACCGCCCGCCGAAAATAAAGTTATTTTCCACTTTTGTTGTGGTTTTATTGGAAGTCAGTCACAACCCAGTTAGTACTGGGTAATACGATAGGTACCCCTTGGTCAGACTGGTTGTCAGACTTTCGGGCCACTGACTACCCGTAACGACTGTCAAAGGTCTATAAATGACAGCTGTGGCCAACGCGCTTTCTGAGGCACGGTATGTAATGGGAGGTCACCCATCCACGGGTCAGTCGAGGCAGGCGCGGTTTAACCTGAAGATCGACAGGAGCGGCAGGCCTCGAGCTCATATATAATATATACTAAGAGTTCTTCTGGGGTTGTCGATCGATATTCTTGAGTAAATCTGTAGACACGCACGTACGTGAGTTCACCGTGTAAGGACCAACACGGGGTGTAGGTAATTGGATTTAGATTGGATCGAATTAGAAATTTTCTTGGCGGCTTTTGTTTTCATGGGAAATTACTTTTTGATGGGACTACGGACGCATCAAAATCGAGTTTCACCCTGAGTTCGGTAAAGGGGGAAACGAAGGGAAAACTTTAACGCCCGGGCTTCGGTCACGCTTAAATCATAACATTAAGTTACCGGTATTGTTAGGTAGGACCTCGGAAAATTTAACGGGTTTAGAATTGTGACAAAACACCGTCGAGGGCCTACCGCGCACAGGGTGATACATTTAGCTCTTAACCGTTAATGTTCGTAATTATTTACGATAATTAAATTTAAAGTGGTTTCGTTTGTTTTGGTTTTAATATAGAATTATGTGGGTCATAATCATAACGATTTATGTGATTATGTGAAATATTCGCTCCATTTCGTTGCTTTCTAGTCCTTCCGGTCATTTCGACACTTGTTTGTATGACCATGATTTTATAGGGCGTGTTACTGGTCAGCCAACACGATTGCGCTTGTTAACATTTAATGATACGTAAAGCAATGCTGCATTATTGCATTAATAGTGCATAAATGCTTTAATAGTACATTAACAGGGTGTTGGTCTGTCGCCCACAAAGCATTGTGAGTCATTGCTATTCGTGGAATTAAATACACAAATACATTTCTTGTTCTAGTGTCAATCCAAGATTAACTTCGTCACGACGACGTCTTTGGCTTGTATTTGCTTTTTGTTCTTTAAAAGTAGTGCGGTTTCTGTGAAGATAATATCCATTAGAGTAATTGAATGGACTTCAAGTCCCCGAGTGCACTTCAGGATGACTTAACAACGATGTTCCATTACATGGTTCCACATATTAGGTTTCCCTGCAGGGTGGTCAAAATACCAAAAGAAAGCTTATCGAAAAATTACTGCATTTCGTTTTTAATCTAGTGAAGTACTCTTTTATATCGCCAGTCAAACGATCTATCAAAAATATTTGCTATATTCAGCACAGTCTCTAAAATATCAATTCGGAACGGCTTTACTAGTATCGATACACATAACATTTTATTCTAGCGAAGCGAAATATTCCGAGGGAAGCAAAGAGTGCATTACCGGTGTCCATGTTTTATTTATGCCAGTGCGTCTACCGCGGGAAAGTGCTTGCCTACATTACTGTCAAATTTTCATCTCTCGCTCCCGAGCTAGCCCCACGTAAAAGGAAAAAACGACCAATTTTAAAACCGATTCGTTCGCAAAAATATTGCAGGGAGCCTGCATCATTTTACTTTGATGTGCGCATTTTATATTTAATGCTTTTAATTTTTTTTTAACCGATGTCGGTGTAGGTATTCTGGCAAAGGCATGAGTTATAATCGGAACATTTTGCTTTCGTATATTGGTATTTAAATGCAACAAGATATTTGCGTATGACCAATACGGTTTCAGAATTTACTAAGCACATTTGCTTTACAGCTTAGAATTCACGTTATTACTATCTTCGTGTTATGAGCACATTTTGCGGTCCCACTATTTCTGGCCGACAATTTCGATGTTGATATTAATGCTAATTGAGGTGAAATAAGTGTTCCATTCGAACTTTACGTCAAAACACAGGAGACCCAGCCCATTGTGGCCGTCATATAACTCGTAAAATTAGCGTTCCCGTTCGAAACTCAATAATCAAGTCCCAGTTCTTTTATCAGTGGAGTACTTAATTCGTTTAATTTATATGAACTGATAGTATAATGCGGTTGTGAATAAATTAAGCTCGCATTAATGAATTGGACGTTGAAACCACCAACAGACATGAAATTGAATTACTTTTGTATTACAGTAATGCGATGAAATTGTAATAGTGGACGGTTTTTGATGCCTGGATAAAAATGTGAAGGCTGGAACGGCACCCTACTGGACAGAGCGAAGATATAGAACTGTCTGTCTGGAAATGGCATTACTTATTAATGTTTGGTAAAAGTTTTAAATGTTGTTCTCGCGTAGATCAAATATCCCTGTTGGTATGAATGGAGATTAATATTCTCTATCATTTCAAAATAAATAAATATACATGAGTTAAGTTTTGTTCAGAGTTACATTTCTGCGAAAACGTTGCGAGACACTTCCGATAACAGACTTGCTTGATTAATATGATTATAATTGATATGCTTGATTTATTATGTATTCAAAGTTTGTTATTGCTCTCATTTGTAAAGCGAAACTTTCATAAATCAATGCACTAATGTTATTGGCTATAACGGATATTTAACGACTTAACTTGAAGTAATCAATGCACTTTTTGGTGTTTCAAATTATTCTTAAAAGATTAAAACAATTTTAAAAGCAACTGCATTGCCTGGACTAGATCTATACATGTATTCTTCGATCTATGAACTCTTTATTTTTTATCCTCCATTATTTTTTAGAATCTTAACAGACAATGTATGACATATAGATACGGAATGTACGGATAGCGTTTTCTGTAACTAATGTAATTGACGTTTTATCTTGAAGAGTTGAAGTTAAATAAATTAAAAACTGTAATTAATAAAGAACTCAATTTACATTCCACATTACAATCAGCTCCAGTTCCACTAGTTTTTAGTAGCAATAGAAATGCATTGAAAGAATTCATCCAAAGAAGTACCATTCCGTACCTACCTTTATCTATTTTTGTCGCAATACAGCATTGCTATGTACTGGTTTAAAGGATGCGTGTTATTATTACAGGCAACATTTCATTTATATCTCATCTGTGATTCCTCGTGCTTGGTTAATACAGATGAAGTAAGTGGCGGTGGCCATCAGATATAGTCGGCTATTTGTCATCCAATAACAAAAACTCCTTCGACAGGTCTTCGCTCTATCTGCACCTTACAATAATGCTTCAAGCCAGTATAGAGGTATGAGGAACAGGGTCGAACGTTCCTCGTATTTCATAGAAATGGGAAAATCCTCCGACCTGAATGTCTGGTGGGTTACTGCCCGTCAGTGGCCGTCGGACAATTGGTCATATTTTATAGGGTGTGTTACAAACAACTTTTTTCATGGGACCAACATCGGAATCACGATAAAATAATCAGCTGCTGATCTACTCGATCCGAATGTAAGGGAACATTCGGGTCGAGTAGATATTGGAATTATATTATATGGACCACAACATCCTATCACTACGATGAGTGCTGTAATATTATTTTTATTGTTTTATTATTTCCTTTATATATTGCTGTTGGTTTACCAAATATATAAATACATGTTGTATATCGTAATCCCGCGGATAAGTTGAACAGTTCGATGCAAGATTTTGTGTGACGTCAGGATGGTTTGCAGTTTTGGCGTCCTTGTGTCGTCGATAGATGACCCTACAAAAGATCACTTCCAACATCTCTATATCTTTGTCCACCATCTCCGGGGCGCCGGCCACAGGCTTAAACTAATTAGGCCCCCTGGTCTATGTCAATGTTGTCACTGCACGCGGCCCGGTTTAATGCGTGTGTCTCCATTAGCCCCTCTCTCCCTTAGTTTAAACACCCTGTGCACTGACAATTCGCTAAAATTGATTTGTGTTAGGGGAGATGTGTGCAGTACGGACCTACTTCGTTAGTTTGCTCTCTGTTTGATGTTGTTATCTTGTTGGCTGTTGCATTCGCAAACAAGGGTTTGGTCTGTGGACATGTTTTTTACGAGTGTGTAAATAAATATTTTCTTGCTCTTTTTTGGATAGCGAGACGGATCTGTTTTTGAGAGAATAATGTAATTGTTAAACAGTGTCTATTCTTGTACCGCTTTGTATTTTGTCCTGATTAAATTGCTAAGTAAAAGATTGCTACTAGAATTAAATCCCGATCTGTTATTCAATACACCACTTAGTTTTGTTTTATTTTGTTTGACAACGAAGTATACTAAACTGAATCTTTGTAACATTAGTCAAATATCGTTATCAGAAAATTAATGGTACAATTTTAAATTATTATTCATTTTCATGTTTTGTTTACCTAACTGTTGAAAATTATTCCTCGCAGAGCTTGCTATTCTTAGCAGAAGATTGTATTCTCCGATTGTCAAGTTGCTCTTATCATATCAGAATTGTGAGGACTTTGTTGTCTCTTCTGTTTGTTTCGAGTCGTTTGAGTTATCTTGACGCAACAAAATGAAATATTTCTTTTATTCTGATGTTCGTAAATTGTGATTGCTTTTTAATTTTATCTGTGCTGATGTCTTTCTTTAATATTTTTTGTTGTCCAGCAAAAAATGAATCGTCTTTCGCTTGTTTATTTGGAGCATTCCAAATTGTTTCGACTTTGTTTTCATGTTTATAATAACTAGCTAGTCAAACATTCATAAATCAACGTTCAACAGTTTAAATATGAATATTGCTTATGTGAACGAATATTTCACAGTGACCTATTTGATAATATCTACAATTCCTTGTCATAAACTTGTTTGTGAGACTCAACGACAAGATTGTCAATTAAATATGAGAACATAGACATATAATTTATAATAGGTATATTTCACTTGATAGTATTGCTAAATATGAGTATTAGATAGTTGAGTTCCTCTCCTCTGCCGGTTTGGAGGTGAAGAGTCACGTTCGTGGCGCCTATGCCGCCGGAGATGACCGTCACTTCAGTGTCCGTCCGCGAGAGATCCCGAGCGATGATGCCCTGAAACACAATTAAGACTTGATTAAGTGAGAGTATCGTTTTTGGTGGTGAAGACGGTCGTCGTCACCGAGGCAGGCCCAAGAAACGCTGGCGTGACGGTTTGGCCCCGTTCCTGACTGATTAGCCAGATAAGGCAAACACCGAGAGAGTTGGAAAGGAACGGGGGAGACTTTTGCCTAGCAGTTAGAAAGTTAAGACTAAAAATAATAATTGGATTTTATTGCTAGTGTAGCGACTACAAAAAGCAACATTCTACAAAAAGTACTACAGCGCCATCTATGATACGACGGAGGAACTAACATCAATTTCCTACAAGTCGCAAGCATATAGCCGATAACAACTATCGGGCAGTTGCCCGCCAGACATAGCACCTGTCTGGTCGGAGGATCCTCCCCTTTTCTATGGAGTATCGAGGAACTCTAAACCCTGTTCCTCATACCCCTAAACTAAAAGTCTTTTAACAAGGAATAACATTTTTAAAGGCCTCAGTGATCTGAGCTATTTGTTTGTTTACGTGATAGTCTTTCCTATTTTTAATTGTTGTCACATCGTTTCACGATCTAGCTTACTAATGCTATTGGACTTCATTATTCATAACATAATTAAAGTCCATTGCCATGGACCGGGCACGAATTCAGACTCTGTGGCTGCTGCTGAGAAATTCCCAGTGACACTTTGCCTGACCTGGGAATCTCACCCTGGACTTCATGCTCACCAGCCGCGCTTGGGACCACTAAACCAACGAGGTCATCATTCCTTCCTAGAATATGATGACTGATGATATGATGAATTTATAGCAAGCTTGCTACTGAACGGTTCCAAATAATCACTGGTAAAGTCAATAAAATGTTATTTTTAGTTGGCACAAAGAAAATTTGTCAAGGTCAAGAACTCTGACTGAAGTTGACCCAAACTACTGGTATAACTTTCATGCATGCAAGGTCACTGGCCACATTAGGGGTCAAACGGGCCATTAATCCTTGTGCAAAACAGATGTAGGTAGGTACAGTCTATTTGGTCACTCCGTTCCGGATTAATAGATTCGTTATTTAAGTGTAGGTAGTGTAGGCACGTGGTGAGCGCGGTCGGCCATATTAGGAAAAATGCCGAACGATCCACCCGCACCGGCGTCGGCGGTAATAGATCGCGAATTGCAACAATTACAAAACAAACTAAGTGCTTTGTATGGTCGAGCTCAAGCTATTTACGACACAAGTTGTAAAGTAAAGGACGACCCTATCGCGATCGATAACTTTTTAGCCGACTGTTTTACGCTTGATACCCTACGAAATGATTTTCTTACCACGATAAACGAAAGAAACCGGTTCCAGTTATCTAGTCCGGAGAATCCTATACCGAATTACAGTTCGGCAATTTCATTTGAACAGCTTTATTCGCGTATTAAATATAAGGTTCACAAGTTGTCGCAAGTGACTGACAATACTAGTCGCGACCAGGGTTCCGCGGTTAAATGCGAGAAAAAACCTTCAATAAAATTACCTGCGTTAGAGCTATGTTCTTTTGATGGAGAAATCGACTCGTGGCCTATGTTTTACGAAACTTTCAAGACGGTAATTCACGACAATCCAGATCTTACCGAGAGCGAGAAAATTCAGTACCTAGTAGGGAAATTAAAAGGCAAAGCCCTGAGTATTTGTCAAGGTATTCTACCTACTTCCGAAAACTACAGCGTTATTTGGAATACGTTAGTCAGTAAATATAACGACAAACGAGTACGGGCCGCTACATACTTAGATAAACTGTTCGCGTTGAATAATGTAAAAGAAAATTCACCAACTAATTTGGAGGAATTTATAGATAAATTTTCATCAATTTATTCCGCTTTAAAACAGCTGAATATTGACAATTTGGAAGATTTCTTGTTTATTCACATTGCCTGCAAGAAAGTGGGCTTGGAAACAGTAAAATCTTACGAGTTACAAATTAGTTATGACAAAAATAAAACTCCAAACTGTCAAGAATTTATTTCATTTGTACGGAACCAGTCTCACATTTTGCAGCGCGCGCAAAATATTTCCTCGTGTACGAAGCAACCAGCCGCCACGGGAGGTACTACGTTACGCAAAAATATTTCCTCGCATTCGGGCGGTAATTATGGTTCGCGTTCTAATAATAATAACGTTAAGACGTTTATTAACGTGCAGGAACAAGATCAATGCGTATCTTGTGGGAAGAGTGAGCATTCTCATTTATCTCAATGCCCAAAATTCTTGTCAAAGACTCCTAGTGAACGCTATAAATTCGTAAAAATACGGAAAATGTGTGTAAATTGTTTAAGTAATAAACATAACATTTCAAAATGCACCGAGTCAACTCGTTGTAGCGAATGTCAACGTAGTCATCACAGCTTGTTACATTTCCCAACAAGTAATACGAATTCAAACACACGCGGTTCTATACCGATCGCATCTAGTACTACCGCGATAGTCGCGGAACTCAAGGAAGGCTCCTCGCGCGCCGCGCCCGAGGGCGGCCCTGTTGCCGTCTCGCTATGTGCAGTGAGCGAGTACGCCGACGACGCTGCGTCGAGCGGGTCGTCGCATGGCGATGCGACTACGACATCTGTTTTGCTAGGAACCGCGCAGTGCCATATCGTTGATACCGAAGGCAACATTTGTGTTTTACGCGCTATAATTGATAGTGCGTCCCAAAAGGATTTGATTACGACAGAATGCTGTAAACGGTTGAAACTCAAAATGCGTCCTCCTCAGAATAAATTTGTATCAGGTGTAGGCGACGTTACGAATCCTATTGAAGGCGTAACTCGTCTCACAATTCGTTCGAAATTCGATGATTCGGTTAGGTTTAATATTCAGCCTGTGGTCGTAAATCGTATCACTAATGAATTACCGACCGCGAAGATCGACGCCTCACGTTTGGATTATTTAAATAATATTCCATTAGCGGATTCTAATTATTTTACTCCTGCTAATATTGACTTGATTTTAGGTTCAGACGTATTTGCTCGTATTTTAGGCCCGAATACAATCTCGCGCGCCGCGGGGGAACCTGTCGCGATTGAGACTTTGTTAGGCTATATAATAGTAGGGCAAGCTCCAATAATTAGCCCCGCGAGTAATAGTGTGCTTACTTACTGCACTACTGACTTAACATTCGAAAATTGTATGAATCGATTTTTTGAATTGGAAGAGGTACCTAACGTACCTACCATTTTATCCGGCTCGAAGGACCACAAATAATGTTTGCGCTGGTAAAGGACCTTATTTAATAGCTTCGTTTTGTCTGTAAACCCCAAAAAATAGAAATTGCACAGCAACAGCAAGGATGGAAGTAGGTAAAGGACTCACCACAGCTCGTTGAGAATTGTCCAGATATTATGGTCTTCGGAGGTTTCCTGTACACGAATTAAACTTCACAGCAGAGTATCATTCTCCCGTAATTTTGGCACAGGAACTTGCACTTATACGCAATTAAACAATTATCAAAAAAATCCGATGCGTGCGCGACGAATTCAAGCCGGCAACTGGCTTCCTGGTGAGAAAAGGTGGGGAAAGAGCCAAGGAATAGGGTTGCACAGTAGTGCGAGGGAGAAGGAACGTCGCTGTGCAATCCTACCTAATTAAAAACGTTATTATCTTTTTAAATGGTTTGGATTTTAGTAAGGTTGGCCTAAACATCTCCCCCGGGTTGACAGGACATAGTCCTTTCAAAATATATATATATATGAAATTAAGGCAACACTATAAGCCGCCTACATATCAATTTCAAAGTTTCAAAAGACATTATAAAATCTATTAAAGTTTGTTTAATTAATGTTTATAAACTAAAATAATTATTATCTTAAATTATATAGCAAATTATAAGTTATTAGAGTGATATTATGGACTGTATATTCTTATTTATTGAGATGGTAGAGGAAAAACCTTCACTACTGGTCTACGGTACAACCCAGATCTTGTCCGAACGTCTACTACGCGTACAACTCCGTCTTTACCGGGAAAAGTTCGTTCTATTATACCTAAAGGCCAATCTAGTGGGGCGCTATTATCCGACTTTAATAATACTACAGTTCCCGTTTCTACAGAGCCGTTGGATTTTACCCATTTATTGCGGACTTGTAAAGAGTTAAGGTATTCTACCTTCCACCGTTTCCAAAATGACTGGACTAAGTTGTCCACATTACGTTTCCTCTGGAGCAGAGTAACGCTCTCATTTGTTAAATCTTCTGCCGGAAGAGACCTTAGTGGTGTCATTACGAGGAAGTGAGCAGGCGTCAGAGCCAAAGGCTCCGTAGGGTCACTGCTCAATACAGAAAGGGGCCGGGAGTTGAGCACAGCTTCCACCTGGGCGAGCACTGTTAGCATCTCTTCAAACGTGAGCATTTGACTACCTACTACCTTCGTGAGGTGAGTCTTGACACACCTGATGTTACCCTCCCAGATTCCTCCAAAGTGGGGCGCTGAAGCGGGATTGAATTTCCATGTAATCCGATTTTCAAGCAATTCATTAGCGAACTTATCTTTGTATTCTTCCGACTCCAGTAATTGGTATACACGGTCTAGGTAAGATTTAGCACCAATGAAATTGGTACCCCGATCAGAATACATCACCGCAACAGGACCACGACGGGATATGAACCGCTTCAGAGCATTCAGGAAGGCTTCCGTACTTAAGTCGGAAGCCAACTCAATATGCACTGCCTTCGTAACCAGGCAAATAAATAGGCATATATAAGCTTTCTGACTATGTACACCTCTCCGTCGATATGGAACGATATTCAAAGGACCTGCATAGTCCACCCCTGTGTGACAGAAGGCCTTTGCTTCCTGCACTCGGCAGGCTGGCAAATCAGCCATAATGGGAAACTCATTCCGAGGGTTTGCCTTAAAACAAATGTTACATTTTTGTACACGTTTACGCACTATATTGCGAGCCGACAAAATCCAATATTTTTGCCTCAGTAGGGACATTAATAATTGGGGTCCCGTATGAAGATACTTTTGATGATAATAATCAATTAGAAGGTCAACGATATGATCCTTTCTAGGAAGTAATATGGGGTGCTGACTGTCGTAACTCAAATCTGCATTACGCAATCTACCACCGACTCTAAGTAAACCATCTTTTACAAAGGCCTTTAGCTTTAGGAAAGCTGGGGGTAGCTTGCCCCTAGACTGAGCTAACTTAAGTTCACTTGGGAAGTGGATCTGCTGTAAGTCTCTAATGACTGCTTCCTCAGCTTGCTCTAAATGGGAAACCTCAAACTTTCTTGGAATTTTCCTTGTGAAGCGAAGAATATACACCACAATCCTTAGCAATTTAGACCAAGAGGACACGCGAAAAGAAAGGTCATAGAAAATTGATGCCGATTGCGGAGCTGCAGGCACAGTGGTAGCCATTACGTTGACCTTCATTTCAGGCATTTCACTGACTGACGCATGATCAAACTCATGGACAGGCCATTCAGGAAAGGGTAGGTGAGCAAATCGGGGCCCGTGGAGCCAGAGGGGGTGATCAAGCAATTGTGCTGGTGTCAAGCCCCTCGACAGGCAGTCAGCAGGATTTTCTTTTCCAGGTATGTGGTGGAAATGACAAGGTTCCAATTTGCTTTGTATTTTGGCTATACGATTTGCCACAAAAGTCTGCCATCGGTTAGGCAAAGAGTGGATCCAGGCCAAGGCCACAGTACTGTCCGTGAATGCATACACATTTGTTATTTGACAACGAGCGGAGTAGGTGTTAATTACTAGGCGCATTAATCTCGCAAGTATGAGATTAGCACATAGTTCCATTCGGGCAAGAGAAATCACCGTCTTAGATGGCGCCACTTTGGACTTAGCGCAAACCAGGTTAATTAGGGATTTCCCTGTGCTTGGGAAGGACACATGCAAATACACAACTCCACCATAGGCATTTTCAGATGCATCTGCGAAGCCCAAAATAGATATTACGCCTTCGTCATTCACTCCAAGGTGACGTGGCAATTTAATTTGTTGAAGCAAGGGCAATTCCGCTTCAAACTTCTGCCATAGAGCCACTACGTTGGCGGGAGGTACCTCATCCCAACCAATGTTTTCCCTCCAGAGGGATTTGATTATTAATTTAGCGAGCAATGTGACCGGTGCCACGAAACCCATTAAGTCCCATAATCGAGCAATAGTGGATAAAATATTTCGTTTTGTGCAGTCACGTGTCTGGGTTGACACACTGAAAGTAAACACATCTTCGGCCGGTACCCAGTGTAGACCCAATATCTTAAGCTGACTATCAGGACTGAACTCAACTGTTTCAGAGATACGATGCGACATAGGAATATTCGTCAGAACTTCAGGGGAATTACTAGAAAATTTAACTAACTCAAACCCGCCAGCTGCAAATAAATCGATCAGCTGATTTGAGAGGGCAATGCCTTCTGATACCGAAGAACAACTGGTGGCTAAATCGTCCATATAGATGTCCGTCTCTGCCACACCCGCTGCCAGGGGGAAGCGCTCGCGCTCATCTAAAGCGAGTTGACGCACAGTGCGTATAGCCAGGTAGGGACTGCAGCACAAACCGAATGGCACTCTAGTCATTTCAAAAATGTTTATTGGCTCATTTATGTCAAATCTGTAGAGCAATCTCTGGAAGCGAGTGTCCCTTTCATCCATTAAAATTCGTAAGTACATTTGACGTATGTCGGCACTTATCGCCACTGACCGCAATCGAAATTTAAGGAGAATTTGGAATAAATCATTTTGTAGATTTGGTCCTGTGTACAAAATGTCATTTAATGACTTTCCAGACGTAGTCGCGTTACTAGCATTTAAAACTACACGCAACTTGGTAGTACTTTTATCCGTGCGGACAACAGCATGGTGAGGTATTACGTATTGACCATTCCCCGAATCGACCTCCGAACTAGCACCTACTGGTCTCAGATAATTTTTCTGTAGGTAATCTACGAACACTTTATCGTATTCCTCCTTAACAGACGGATTCAATAACAATTTTCGTTCTAAAGATAAATACCTATACTCGGCCGAACGCAAGGAGTCGCCTAACTCGGAAGTATCGTTCTTAAACGGAAGCGAAACTACACAGTGCTTTTGAACAAATTGGAGGAAAATGCTTAAATATGCATGCGTTATTTAGTACGACGCTATCAGTGATCATAATTATGAATCATCATCTGCCTAGCCTTTTCCCAAACTATCTTGGGGTCGGCTTCCAGTCTAACCGGATGCACCTGAGCACCAGTATTTTACATGAAGCGACTGCCTACCTATCTGATTTCCACAACTCAGTGACTGGGTAATACGATACCCCTTGGTAAGACTGGATGTCAGACTTTTTGGCTTCTGACTACTCGTAACGACAGTCAAAGATCTACAAATGACAGCCGGGACCAATGGGTTAACGTGCTTTCCGAGACACGGAGGAAACTTGGTATGTAATTATGGTCACTCATGCATGGACCAACCTCGGCAAGCACGGCATAACCATAGAGATTGACCCGTGCGGTTGTAATTATTTAGGCAAGAGCTCCTCCATCATCATCATAATTATGAATATGGTAATTAATTAAATAGTGTCTAAACATAACCTTATGTTATGCAGGTCTATACCTAATACCTAACGTACCTACAAGCATTTTTCACCATTTAAGTTTAAGTCCCATTTAATAGGGGGCGAGCTTATTGCCACCAACCGTACACTGTACTGAAAAGGGAAATTCCTGATGGAGAACCCAATGTAACACTTTGACCTGGAAATCGTACCCAGGTTACTATGATCAGTGCGGATACTAGACAAAAGAAACAGTAGTGTCCATCATCATCATCATCATCAGCCT
Source organism: Cerastis leucographa (assembly GCA_963082945.1). NCBI lineage: Eukaryota > Metazoa > Arthropoda > Insecta > Lepidoptera > Noctuidae > Cerastis > Cerastis leucographa. The sequence goes on from OY720382.1 coordinate 9,611,777, forward strand.
ATAATGTTCCCACTGCTGGGACACAGGCCTCCTCTCAATGAGAGGGAGTGGGCTTTAATCCACCACGCGGGCCAAGTGCGGGTTGGTAGATGTCACATGTCTTCGAATTTGTAGTTCTAGGACATGGCCGGTTTCCTCACGATCTTTTCCTTCACCGTTTTGAGAGCAGCGGTGATGAAATAAATTACACAAAGTAATGCCCCTGCCTGGGTTGCCCCGACTTACTGCTTGTAAGTTGGGACTGCCACCACTGGGCCACCGCTGCTCTCGTAGTAGTGTCCAATGTGATGTAAATAATATATTTCTTCCGATTATAGTAAGACAGTTAGACTATTTGTGTATTATTATAATATCATTATGGTAATAGTATGGTTAAGATAGTAGTGGCATTACAATAGAATTGAGCCGTAGCGAGAAAGGTCGTTACCCTATTGCTCGAGAGATAATACAGATTATGAGAAAGTGAGCTTTGTTAAACATAAAACTATGAATGACGATCTTGTTCATAACATTTGAGCTTTTTCATTATTATCACTTTTGCATTGTATTTTTTTTATTTTTAACACATTGCGTTTATTCGTTTTTATACGATTATTTATAAATATTTTTTGTAATCATAATAAAAACATGTAAAAAATATGTGTTTCCACTGGGAGTAGGGTCCAAGCTACCGGAGGATAGGGCTCCAGAGACAGGAACTCACAAATGCCGGCCGTATCGAGGAGTACTGCCTTCGAATTTTTATTATTATTTTAGACCTAATTGTGTTTTTAATAAAATATGTTTATACCTACTGCTCAAAAAGCACGACTTTCCACTTTGCTCATATTTTCACCCTCCTCAAATTAAGATTCTAAACATGCAGTCTTAAAAACAAGTTAAGTAATTTTTTTTTTATTCCTCCACGCAGCACATGTTTTGAAACATTTTGCATGTCTCAGTTTTATACTGAAAAAAAAAGGGTTAGTTGCTAAAGCGCCTACGGGTTATAAATCCCTTCTTATTTTTACAACCTTGTTGTGAATCTCAGCAGCTGTCATATATCTTCAATCCAAGATTAGCAAGGGACTGGAAATACTTGGGTGTTTTAGTACTGTATGTCAAATAATTTAGTATGCAGGCAGCTAATTAGGTACCTAGGTACGCTTGAATCGTATATGCGTATTCTGTAAAAATAACTAAGCAATAACAGCCGCAAAGGTCGATCTTCAAGGTCAAGCCGCGCTTGCCAAGGTCGGTCTTTGGATGGGTGACCATCATTACATACCGAGTTTCCTCCGTGCCTCGGAAAGAACGTTAAGCCGTTGGTCTCGGCTGTTATTTGTAGATCATTGACAGCCTTCGATCAACTATTATTGATCGAAGTTGACAGCCGTTACAGTAGCCCGAAAGTCTGACCCGGTACTTTTTTTTTTTTTTTTTTTTTGTATCCTGCTTATCACAGCAATCTGTCGTGGACATTTAGCTGCTCCTTTGTTTGAAATTCTTCTGCATTTGGTCTTTGTAGCAGTGAGTAATTGTCCATTGACCATTCTCACTTATTCTGCTGAGAATCTTTTTATTAAATTTGGAACACTGTTCCTCTTAAGTCTTGTGTATTCAATACTTCCGAACCCTGATAAATCAGCAGCCAGTGAGTTGACGTGTTTGGTGAGCTTTATCTGGTAGTTTGTGCTACGGGCAGCAATCTCTTGCTTTACAGTTTTGAGCTTCAGATCTTGCAGGATGTATTTATTGTGTATGCATTTAGGGATGTTGAACATGAATCTCAACGCTTTAGTCTGAAACCTTTCCAAGATGTCGATATTGCTGTTGCTTGCTGTTCCCCATAGCTCCCTGACCCGGTACTAACTATAGAATGTGGAGGTCAGATAGTCAGTCGCTTCATGCAATCGCTCCTGATGTTTAGCTGCATCCGATTTGACTGGAAGCCGACCCCAATAAACTTAGGAAAAGGCTAGGCAGATGATGATGTAAAATAATTTTGTATGCAGGCAGCTAATTCGGTACCTATAGTTGAATCGTATTAGATATTCCTAATATACCTACTATATTATATGCGTATTCTGTGAACCAAGTTTTAGTCTGTTTACGTCTTGATTGATTGACTGCATACCAATGAACGTTGTCTACGCAGTGCTTAATAGATCTAAGAATTTTATTACCTGTGTTTATATACCTTTGCAATCGTATAAACATATGAGTCCTAAAAAGGAGAAAAATGTTCTCATTTAAATTATTGCTGGTTGAGATAAAATAAACTTAGAATTTCCATTACTTAGATCAACCTAAATAACAGCTTTGTTTGTATTGTGTTCATTATGTTCATGTTATTCTGGTATTACTGAAGATGTTTCAATTTCACCTGCATATCCAACTCTTTCGCAATGTGTACGTAAATGTATTATTTCGAAGAGCCTATTCCAACATGTACACACGACATCGTTTTCGAACCAATTTGCGACACGCTAGCGATCCGTGTTGTCGGCAATGTGTTCATCAAAGTTTCATCAAAGCTAAGTGGGAAACCACTAGTTTACTGGACAAAAATATTCTCTTTTTTCATGCTTATGCTTTTTTCGTTTCGTGCGGTTTACTTTGATGATGTGTTTGCATGCTATTTCCGATGGTTTCGCAACGGATTTCGGTTGATGTTGTTGGATGAAAGCTTTTAAAGTTTACATTTTAATGAATTGAATAGACGCACTTTGTAAAATTATGTTTGGATTGTAATCTGAGGGATTGGAATTTTATTGGGTGGTGCAAGAAACATCTATAAATACCTAGGTATAAAAGCACATGAATCTTCTTTTAGACTTATGTTTTTTTTAAATTACTTATCCCAAAATTTTCACAACAGATTAATGATCTCAGTATCTATTTTGTTAGGAAAGTATCAAGAAAGCTAGTGCCCACCAGAGCAAGACAAGTAAAGAACTTTTTTAAATTTGACCTATTCTTTATTAGAAGCCACATCTACTGTGACTACGAAACACGCAAATAAAGGTCTTTAGAATAAATCTAAATACAAAATATCGTGAGAATGTTTCCACTAAATGCTGGTGTAGGCAGCAGAGGGTTTCATGTCAGGCATAAACTATCAGCATAATATAGATAAATCAATTGCTAAGCAATTACCCCTAAGACTGAATCTCGGTTATACAACTGCAGTCTGCGTTTATTCCGTCAAAGAGAATATAAACGAGATAAAACACTATGCATAAATAAATGGTGGACGACGCAATCTTTGTGTCGGAGAATTGAAAACAATAGGTAGGTTTTGATAGATGCATAGTTTGTCGACTGTAAACATCCACTTTCTTGTTGTGTTTCTAAAATTAGAACTGCAGCTATTTTTTTTTTAAGTTTGCAATACGATGACTATAGTGGTCCAAATAGATAGGGTCATGCAAGACTCTAGTTAAGAAATCCCAGCGAGTGACCTTAACGCGAAATAATTCTTAGTCATCGCTCTAATACATGATGAGGTAATCTTGTCAGTAGAGGTACAATTGTCCAATTCAATTCAGATTATTTTAGAGTCAAGTGCTTAACATAATGGGTAACTAGTCAGTCAAAACAAAGCTTAGAGAAATCATAAATATTAGAATCTGTATTAGAATCGTCCTCGTTAAAGGTATTTAGTTCTAACACTAAAATTTTAAACGCTTGTGTACATTCTGTCAATCGTCAAATCCCCTCGGCGTCAAGAAGAAATAAAAGCTATTTCAGGAATTCATAACTTCATAAAAAAAGTAATTGGAATAGTTCCAATTGTCACGATTGCTATGATATCAAAATCGTCTAAAATATCTCAGCGTCTATTTTCGCATTTCACTGGCGTTGTGTCGGTATTATACGTCTGCAATTTTATCCATGGATCTGAGATTTAATAGGTTTGGCAGCGAATGTGCTATGTATGACGGAGTTTTTTATTCTATTTACAAAACTATAACATTTCATAACTTAGCTATGGTTGTTTTAATATCAAGCTGTATTTCCTAGAGTGAAAGCTTTTGCTCGTTCGTGGAAAGGACAAGCGTTGTTCGCTTTCTCTTTAAACGATAAAAAAATAATTACCTTTATAATTCTCTCCTTTGGATCAATGTAAGTGTAATCCTTGTCCCTCCTTATTAGCGGTAGGCTCCTGTACTTCACTTTTTGTGTCGATATCAACAAATTATTCGCCCTCGTACCCACAATAAAGTCTTTCCCTTCATTTAAACACACACACATAAAAAAAACGCACACTAAAACAAATAACCACTTCATTTTTAAAAGATTTGTTTGAAACTATATCATTTTGAGGTTATGTGTGTACTCTCACGTCGTTGGAGCACAACTGTTTTGATTATGAGGAAAATTATTTATCTGTGACGCCATCCGACCTTGCCTCAGCCTCAGAATATAACAGAATACGACTTTATACTATATCTTCTCTGTACCTGCCGGTTGTATCGCAAAAACTTTTTAGACACAAGAACTAAAGCGTATTCAAATTCATACGGACAGAATTGGGTCACTATGATCTAGCATGTCACTATAGACATGAAATGTTAATATTCGTTTCGCAATCTAGGAAACTGCAAGACTTATTTACAAACTAATTAACAACGTCAATCTTTATCTAATTTTTATCTCAAGTCTTTACCTTAGGAAGCACTTGCAGCTCACCTAATTACATACGTAAGATTCAAGAAGTTTAATTTACATCTACATGCGACGCAAAGATTAACTGCCTACACAACGATACCAGACTTTGCATTTAAAATAATTACTGGTTGTACACCTACAAGACGTCGGCTTTGGCACAGTCGGAGTTGGGACCTCTAAACATTAATAAAGTGTACCCGCAAGCAACACTGACGACCGATGGCGCTACTGAGCAATGGCGCTACCGACCAATCCCGCTACTGCATTTCCTAGATAAATATCAAAGCTGCTTCATGAGAATTAATAATGAACAGTGTTTTATCTATATCAATGTATTATCTGTCTCTTATTGCATTTCATTGCGAAGATTAATCCTTTGATATGATATTTTCTAACGTGTCATGCGATTTTCTTGATTAATTGTTACATGCGTAAGTTATGGCTACCGCGTGTGTCTAGGATATGTATTTTTAGGGTTCCGATCCCTAAGGGCCAAACGAGAGCTATTACTGAGAAATCTCTGTGCGTCCGTCCGTCCGTCTGACACCAGGCTGTATCTCATGAACCGTCATAGTTAGCCAGTTAAAATTTCTACAGATTATGTAATTCTGTTGCCGCTATAACAACAAAAACTTAAAACAGAATAAAATAAAGTGATTTTTTTGCTCGTTTTTATAAATAATGGTACTGAACCCTTAGTGCGCGAGTCCGACTCGCACTTGGCCGGTTTTTTATGTTATCATTGTCTATTTTTATTCATTATTGTCTCGGTCATTGCTTGAATATAGATTTCCATATTAAGATCTCTATTGACTTAAAAAAAACTTAGAAATGAATGCGAGTTTAATTAATTTGGATAAAGCACATTCACCTGTTTTCGGGACAAAACAAACAAAAATCATCGATTTCTGCATAGAGGTAATTGCCAATCGATAGCCAACAAAATAATACCGCTAAATTGAGAGGTATTGAGTTATTCAGAAATTGAATGGATATAATTAAATGGAATAGTGATTGACGCGTTTAATTTAAATTGAATATATTTGAATTTAAATAAAGGAACGGAAGGTATCCAACGGATGGTTGGAGGAATGCGAAATGACTTAGCACTTTTGCGATGACACAGAACTACACAAGATAGAAGGGGCTATGCTAAAAGTGGAATGCGGCATTGTCTCCATATTTATGCCAACAGTACGCTCGTTATTCATGCGTCTGAAGTATGAAAGCTTTACACATACGCGTATCACTACTCGGAAACAATTTTCATTTTGACACGCAGCGTTGATTACTCTGCGCATTAACGCTTTGTTTTTATCTTCTCCTTTAGAATCGTATCCAGACTTCTATCCAGATTTGATAAGAGCTATTTTGGCACGAAGTTGATGAAACGTTGCTGATGTTCTTATTATAGTATGAACGGCAAAATGTCCGTTGTCATGAAGTTGTGGCTACTACGCATTTTAGTCAGCTCTATGTTCGACCTTGTTTTTGAATCGTAAACTTGTATGTTTACAGGATATGTTATTGCGTTTTTATGAGAACAAACTATCACTGAGTCACTGACTTGGCAAAAACAGTAATTACGGAAAGCTGAAAACATAATTCATTACAGTAAATTTCTAGTATGTACGGTTAGATTAGGGCTATAATTCGTCCGTCCGGACATGTCCGAGTTTTTGCGGCGCCGCCGTTCCAACTTTGTCCGGTCTATTTGTCTCGAGGGTTTTTTTTAGAAAATTAAAGAATAACTGATAATGAAAAAAGATTTAGAACTATAATTATCGGCTTTTTGTCTGTACTTACTTACAAATTTCGAAATGGTAGTCCCTAGGTTAGACAGACTTCCTTTCATATAATTACCAAATATTCCACACACATAAAGTATAAATCTCGCAATGCAGTCCCTTGCATGTTCGCTGACAAGAGCGTGCGGTTGGGTGTTATTTCAGACCGCCACGTCACCGCTTTGATCTCCGTCGACTTTTTGCCGAACACTCCTTTAATGTGACGACAAATAACTCAAATAGGAACGCGGTACTCTTTTTGATTTTATTAAAAGTGTACACAAGTTGTTCTCGAGTTTTAAATGCGAACACTTCATTAGTGAGATCACCCGTCTCGGTTTGTTTGTTGAAGATCTCGGAGATTCGCTTTGCAGTGTTTGCTTTTGAGCTGCGGGATTCTTCCAAAGTATTACTTACTGCAGGCATTTACATTTGATATCTTGTTATGTATACCCACGGCTACAATTTTAGCTGTAAATTAAGCCGGATTATCGGGTGTAGAAATTAACTTAAATGAATATTTTATCAGTTTCATAGAGATGTTGATGTTAATACTAAATTGTGAACATTTATTCAACGAACGAAATACGATTTGTCGTTAGATAAACTTAATATCTTACTTAAGTAGATTATGGCTTAATTTATTGCAAAACTTTTATTAGGTTTCATAATTCGGCTTAGAAATATGTAAAGTTCTTGTACGATACAAAATGTTTCAAATAATGTAATGTGCGATGACTAAGATATTATTCATGTACTTAACGGTATAAAAAGCTGCGATATGGAAATTAAGTTTTTAAACGCAAATGTAATGGACACCTACATTATTAGGGTCGATATGCATACCATAATCGACACGTCATCCGATAACCATAGATTCGACTCTGCTGCGGTTACGGTGTTTGAGCTCAAACGTTACATTGTTATTGCCCTTTACTATTTAAATTAAATCGATTGTGAAATCGTTTCGATCGTTCACACATTCATAATGCACGAAGTCATCCATCACCGAAAAAATCGATAAATACTGAATTATAAGTGGTTAGGCGTACATGGCAGGGCCATTACCTTCCGTCGCTATTTCCGATTGTCGTATCTCAGTGGGAACGGCATCAGAATGTAAAATGGGGTAAAATGCATACGTCGGACTGCAATTTGGCATGATTGAGCCCGGGACAATAGAGCGTTGGCCGTCACAGCGAGACGGGTGATTCCCGATAAATTGGCGGATATACTTTTGATCCGTAAACCAATGAGCTGCCCCTAAAGCTGCGGATTTTGTATTTTGATTGAAAAATGCTAAAGGTTGCGAGATTGAAGAGGTTTTCAATTGCATAATTAGTTGCCAACAACATTATTTTAACTTTCTATTTTTGTTAATTCGTAACGAAACGTGGAGCTCGTGGCTAAATAATAACAGCCGCACGGGTCAATCTTTAAGGTTAAGCCGCGCTTGTCGAGGTTGGTCTGTGGATGGGTGACCATAATTACATACCGAGTTTCCTCCGTGCCTCGGAAAGCACGTTAAGCCGTTGGTCCCAGCTGTCATTTGTAGATCTTTGACAGTCGTTACGAGTAGTCAGAAGACAAAAGTCTGACATCCAATCTTTCCAAGGGGTATCGTATTACCCTGCAGTTACTGGGTTGTGAAGGTCAGATAGGCAGTCGCATCATGTAAAGTACTGGTACTGAGCTGCATCCGGTTAGACTAGAAGCCAACCCCAAGATAGTTTGGGAAAAGTCTAGGCAGATGATGTAACGAAATGTGAAAGGTCATGATGAAAATTAAGTAGAATTAAATTTGTGTGATCAGTCGTTTGTCATTTCGCAAGTCGTTGGGGTCAACATAGATTAATGGTGCTGTCGGGGATGAGTTAGCAAAATCTACTGTTTAAACAGGTTCCGATTACTTTTGAAACTAAAAATTCGCTTCATTAATTTCCGCATTGCTTGCGCAACAAAGTATTAAAAAAATGTGTCAGAATGATCAATCGACCAATCCATATTATTAATATAAGAAAGTAACTCTGTTTGTTTGTTTGTTTGTTACCGTTTCACGACTAAACGGCTGATGGGATCGTAATAAAATTTTTGCAAGGAGTTCATATCCTTGGGAAGGATAGGCTTTCTTTTTCTCTCACGCTTGACACATCAAAAGTTCTACGCAAATTAAGTCGCGGGCAGTAGTTAGATAAAAATAATTTTAAGACTGATGAAATCGAATAAAAAAGTACCCAAAAACAAATGAACGATAAAAAACAATCCACTAAGCATATCCTCAAAATATCACTGCTTATATAATATGAGCATAATTGAGTCAACTGTCCGTTCTGTTAAACTGGACGCATCAGCCGACCCCCCCTATACAAGCGAATTGATATTTCCTCTTTCCAACGAATACATAGTTAATTGTGTTTCCGGACGTCAGTCATTGTTTGAGGGCCAATACGTGAATGGTTATGCATTAACTATCTATAGTTTTTTTTTTACTCGTTTATGTGAGAGGAAGGGTTATCGTTTTGACGGTCTATAGAGTGACATGACTGCGTATCGATCCATTATTCGATTATTCGAATTAAGTATTCAAATCGATTGTGTTTAATTATTGACTTAGAAAAACGGATGATTGTTATTGCTTCCCATGCTTTGACACTGCTCAATTAATTTTACTGTAAGTACTTACTTATCAAACTCAAATAAAATTTTCTTTAGTCTTGTCTTCCTGGGTACAAAGGCTGATAAATCAGCTTTTAGACAGTTTGAACCAATCTGGAAGACAGTTATAATAATTTGTGAACCATATAATTACTCTCCACTGAAAATAGATAAGATAAGAAATGGGGATACATAGGGCTAGTAATATTGTCCGTGAAAGTCAGATTTTAGTTCTATTTTAAAGTAAAATAAACAATGAAGCTACTTTATTACGGTTCATTATTCTATTTTAATGCAAGAATTTTTATGGCTGCGACACCCAGCAACGCACGCGAGTCTTTGATTTATTCTAGCGGACGACTAATTGCGACTACATAATTAATTTTTACCTACGTTGTAGGTACTTGCATCGCGAGTTGGCAATAGTACTTACTAATAACTCACAGAAGAACTGAGTCTCTTTGAAAACTATTGAAAATACTATAGGCTGGATATAGAGATCAGGTCTTGGATGTCCCTGTCAAAAGTCTTTAAATAATTTAATTGCTGTCAAATAAGAAAAAAAAAACTGTCCAAAAGACAATGGGCTGGAGTAATTTATTAGGTTTTTGGTTTCCAAATTCGTAGGCTTTAAGATATAATTGTTCACAAGTATATGTTTTTTTAATGGCCTCAATAGCTAAGTAGGTGGTGCTACTAGAGGTTTTGTACAGGTTTTGCGGCATAATTTTTATTCATCGAGACCAAGCCTTCGGTAGGTATTCACAAACGCTTCGGTTCGATTTCGATTCGGAAAGTCGTATGTCTATCTCGCTCGCTTTTTCGTTGGATCGAAGCGTTTGTGCATACGAGGGCAGAACCACAGTTTTTATGGGCAATTTATGTAATACAAAACCGAAGTCGATTCCATAACATCTGTACAACACTAATTTTCCGCTTGATAACCTCAATACTACTATATTCTATACTTAACAACTTTTAATAAATCGTTACCGTAAACTACCCTACAATTACTCATGCCCGAACTTTCGGTGATCATAACCGGCTGTCATTAACATTTTATGGTGCTGTCAAAACATTGACAGTCAATTAAAGTTGACGGCTCTACAGTCAATCATTACTGACAGGTGTAAATTAGCATTCAGAAATAATTCGCGGTTCAGTTGCAAGTTTGTTGGTATAATGCGAATCGATTTTTAGGGTCTGACAGTTTGTATTGGGAAATTAATATCGTATTGTTCATTTGTATGTGATTAAAAATGAATTAACAAGGAGGTGCGAATCGTTCAGTCCTTATCCATTATAATTATCATGTAACAGACATTTTGCATTAATTTTTATTTTTATTATAGCAGGTATTTTGTTGATAAATTGAATCTAATTAAAATAAGGAAGGAATGGGGGAGGCCTTTGCCCAAGAGTGGGACCGCTTAGGTTAAAAAAAAAAACGAGGATCATACCAAGGTGGGTCCTTATATGGGTGACCGTTATCCATTACATACGAGTTTCCTACATGCGACGGAAAGCACGGCGATGGTGATGGCTATCTTTTGAATAATCCGACAACCAGTCTTACCAAAGGGGTATCGTATAATCAAGTGTTAACTAGGTTGTAGAGGTCAGATAGGCAGTCGCTCCATTTAAAAGTAGATTGATGCAGTTGATTTTTCAATTAATTTGGTGTGTTTCTAAACACACCAAATTAATTGACCTCTATTGTATTTGGGTCATTCTGTAAAGATAGTCTATGTTTAATAATAAATAAATAATAAAATCTTGGTATTCAGCTGCATCCGGTTAGACTGGAAGCCGACTCCTACATAGTGGGAAAAGCTGGGCAGATAATATTAGGATGATGTGGATGATAAGGATTTTAATTTAGAGTTCTTTTATTTAAGCCTACAAACGTAGCAACGTGTTCGATTCGATTCCATTTAATGCGAAGATCTGCAAGCTAATTTATTTTAAAATAGTGCTGCAGGTCTCTGCAGCACTGTCTTAAAATAAATTTGCCTAAAACTTAACAAATCCAATCTTCATTTAAAACAATTCAAAAGTAATAACAACTAAAATAATTAAATAGCTGAACAATGTACTAGTAACAATTAAGATTTATATTTACGGCGTCGCGTGATGGGCATAAAAAGTAAAAAAATAATAATTTCGTTTTAGTAAAGCACCGTGTTCACGATATGAGCTAACGTAAGTAAATTATACGTTAATTATACTGCGACAACATTATTTCACTACTGCTATTATTTACGTCGACAAAGGAAATCTATATTAATAATTAACACCAATGTTCGAAAAGGTAAAAGAGTCTTCTGGAGACCAAGGATCGTTCAAACCTGATCATTATCAAGCTACCAATATCATCATTCTTCTGACCTTATCCCAATTTATTTGGGGTCGGCGCAGCATGTCTTCTTCTTTCCTTCTCTATTACATTTCATCTCATCAGACACCTCCTTTCTTGCCAAATTATCCTTCACTTAGACCATCATCGTTTCTTTGCTCTTCCTCTACTTATATACCCATCCACATTCGGACTCAAAACTTTCCTCACGACATTTTCCTCATTCCTCCGCATCACATGCCCATCCAACTTTTCAGTCACCGTCGCCACTTTCAGACTTCCTCTTTTGTACTCATTTCTTAAAATCTGCAACTGACGGACAAATGTCGTGGGGTGGACTTTTAACAATCTGACGAACTGAAGTGTTGCTTGTTTGCTCTAAACATAATTCTTTACAATAACCACTGTTTACTAGGTAACTCCATTTCAAGATAACCATGAATTTGATTGACAAAGGAAATCAATATTATTGTTGTATAAATAGAATAAATAGATGGATGGCTGATGGATTTTAGGCGGTCCCAACCGCTTTTGTTTGTTTGCGGGAAAGCAATATTTCATTTGGGGACTTCAATTACAATACTGTTTTCAGATGTGTCACGTGACAACAATGGTGCTATAACGATAACTATAAGAGAAAAAACCTTAATTTATTAACAGTTTTCTGTTGCTAAACTATTTTTGTTGAGAAAAAACAATAGCGTCTATTGATAAACCATTTTTCTTGACCATCGGCTTTCCCATTTGAATACTCCTAAACTTGTTCCTTAGTCAGTCATCCATCTATCTACCCCAGAAGATATTATCGCTCCGCCTAATCAGAGTGCGTACTACAAACCATTTGACTACCGTGAAGACCGATCAAATACCTACTCTTTACACCACACCAAATAAAGAAAAAACAAATGACTACCACACAAACCAGCCAGATAACATAATCCAAAGTCCAACAGCCAGACAAGTGATTGCGATATCAAACCAAGTAATCCTAAATCGTTCCAGTTTGCGTCTGAAAGGCGGCTATTGTGTGAGCATTACCTCGGCTTTGTTAAACTCATATTATAATAAGGGGACACGCGAACTGTTGGTATTATACCCCTAACACGACATAAAGCTTCGCGTGGTTGTCGGCCGTCGCGACACGCGATTCAGGAAAATATGAAAAGGAACATATTTATATTACGTTATGTAAAGTATGACGGCGCCAGACGGGTTTGTGACCTTTGGCCTTTCGGATAGCATCAATCTCTAAAGACAATTGGTCATCAATTTCATATTTACTGTTATGTAAAATTGATTGACTAATTGGAAAGCCTTCTGAAGTTATCCAAGAATTTATTTTGAATAATTGTAGTTAGTTCAAAGTGATTTTTAAATCTATGAGCTTAAATGTTGTAAGTTGTTGTGTAACTTATCCTGCTCTGAAATTAAACTTTAATCATTTTGAAATACATATTTTTTATTTTGTTTTTACCTATGTTAACTCGTCTAGACCAACATTGTTCATGTGCTAACGCAAGGCAAACATGTCAGCCTGTTAATATTAGTTGGCTATGCTGAAAGTATACTCTGTGGTCATAAAATATTAATAGCCACGGACATGATGTTCTTGTTTTTATTTCATAATTTCGTTAAATTTGAATAAAAATCACATAAAAGTTTTTCAATTACATTCATGCACGTCAGTGCACACCGTATGTAATTTTTCAAATAATTTTAATTTATAAATCTGTAGTGTGTTTTATAACTGTATTATAATGCGACTGCAATGGTAAAGTAAAGAGTTAAAATATACAAAAAGTATGAAAATAATAGTGTGAAAACTATGTTTTCTAAAAGAGTAACTCTACAATATTCCTGAAACATAAAATCATGGTTATTAAGTCTTTTAGATTTATATTGTTCTCCAAGTTACCCATCCGTTTATAATCCTGATTGAGCTTCAGATACAAATTAAAACCATAATCGTATTACTCCCCGCTACGCCGTAGCCGATTCGGAGATACCCTGTAACCCCTCCTCATCAATTCATATTAGAAGATTAATTGTACCCAAATATTCAAATGTGTGTATGTAGGTCACCACCGCGAAACTGAAACAGGTAAACCCATATACGGGTATTCCATCACATATTATCAGGGCTTTAGCAGACATGCTACTTGTAGCAGCATCGTTTGGCGATCTTGCGACTTTATCGATGCGATTGGTCTCAGTATCAAAATTTACTGCGGAGCGGTTTGCGGTAGAGAAAAAGAAATTAAGAAACTTGTTTATTTGGCACTGTATGCAAGGATCAAACTTAAATAGAAAGATGATGCGATGATACGCAGATGCGAAAGCCTTGAGGCCCGGTCAAACTGTCTAGAACAAACTCTGGGCTGCCTGCGGGCACCGGACTTTGACAGATATTTCAGAACATATCCGGATTTGTTCGGAGTCCGGTATATATCAAGGTGCGGCTTGCTGCGACAAATCCAACAATCCAAATTGTAGTGGTTGTCAAATGCTTGAAAGTAGCCCGTCTACTAACCCCTTACGGAGAAACGTCACTTCCCTCCAATATTGCTTTCATTAACCACTGGATAGAAGTTGGCAGGCCACACCTCGGCGTGACCTCACCGCAAGGGGCGCGTTCGCGAATTAGCGAGTCATTGTTTTGTTTACATTTACACGTCAGCAGTTTGATGAGGACCTGGTTACACGGATTCATAATGAGCTGTAATGTGGCTGGACGGCGGCGGCGGAGCTGACCGGGGTGAATCATGTAAACTGAAGTCGGTTTGGCTGTGTTGTGAATATTTGGATTGCAAAACACCGACTCATGTTTTAAAATATTTAACATGAATAAATTGTATTGTATATTTCGACCCCTGTAGACGTTTTCTTGAGTAGAGACAGCGAATCAGCAAGCGTAAGGTGGGAAGCCCTCAGGCTTGGTAGAACGACGATCTTCGCAGGTAGCAGCAGTATGCGAATTGTCGAGAATCGAGCTGTGTGGGGTGCAATTGGTGAATCCTACATTCAGCAGATGGCTGCTGAAGGCCGATGACGTATTGTTGACAACAAAATTATAATCAAATTTTTAATGTTTACATTTTTTTTATTCATTGCATCATTTTCATTTCAGTAACAGTACTTTCTCTGTAATAATTGCATTAGATCAGCAAAAAAATCCGTAATCCGCAGAGCGTAACCAACTAACCAAAATGATAATTCAATATCACAGTATCGGTTCGCACTTTTGATCCTGACAAATAGATCATTGGCGCCCTCGCATCATCTCCTTTCAAGAGGGGCTGGGTTTCGGTTAGCCTTTAAGGAGTCTACGAAATATTACAAGATCCTCTGTCGAAAGTGCCAATATGATATATTAGGACCCTTTTATCGCTGCTTCCTTGGTCCGTGTCGGTCTGATCGCGAAGAGGGTAGATAAGGGCTTCTCCCATATTATTATTGCAAGGGTGCGTGAAATTTTGCAGATATGTACGGCATGGTACGGATCAAGGATCATGGGATAATAAGGTCCATTGTTAGCTTCGCGGATTCCTTCGGTTTTGTTAAGTTCGGGCTTTTTAATATAGGGTTTTGTTTGGAAATGAAGTATTGATGTGGTATTGAATGGAACAATATCTTGGAAATGGATTGGGTATGTGCTTATGAAAAGATCTGATTGAACGTAATTGGAAGATGTATTCAGGTGGGGGTATTCACTGGTTTATTAACGTTTAAGTAAATTGCTATTGAAGCAGATTATCTCCAGTAAGTCGCTGTAATTCCCAAAGGAGTAATCAAACCGCAAACAGCAAAGTACACTGCACTGCATGGCAAATTTACCTAGGTGTGTAGCTATGTAGTAAATAAATACAGATCCAGAATAATTTGAGACGCCAATCTAGATCAGTTAGACATACTTGGTGAAGTCCAGCTCCAGTCGTTTGGCGCTGGGGTCGGTGCAGTACAGCAGCAGCTGCACGCACGTGCCGCCGTGCAGAACTTAACTTACCTTTAAAACTCAACTTACAGGTTTGGTTTTAATCTAAACTTTAATTTGCAGCTTTTGATGTAATGTCTGACTCTTTCCAAGTGTTTTTCTTTTTATTCGTTTGATTGATACGTCCAGATTATTGAAAATAATGTATCCATCCATCTATACTTTAAAATTAAAAACAAATAAAATAAATCCAAGTTACACTGACGCACGTACCCTATTCATTACGCACAAATAAAGTGACATAGAAAAAGCCAAGTTTGTATCGCCACCTCCCCAGAGACAGTGGGGATTCGCTTGCATCCCTGCGGTGCCCCAATTAGTGGTAAAAGTAAAAATGTGCAGCGGAACCACGCATTACCTTGCCCCATGGGGCCAGGGTCCCACGTGCCATCTAATGGTGTATCTTTACTTAGAGGGTGCCTAGTTTTAGCTGCATATGCATCGCTAGTTAAATCAATAAGTGTGGGGATAAAAAGTGGTGTTTTATTTTGCAACAGATTTTATGGCTGTTGTGGGTCGTTGTTTATGCAGTGAGGTCGTCGTGCGTTTTTTTTTTTGGAATATTGATGAGTGAGGGATGAATATGTATGTTTTTGAATGATGTTCCATTGGGGTCGTTAATTTTTAATGCGTTAAGGGTGTCTTTTGCTTCTGTTATAGGGTTATTAGGTGGATAATTGCGGTCATTAAATCTGGTGCATGTTCATGACATCATATTTTTTCCGTCATCAAAAACTAGTCTCCTGCTGGTAGACTGTGAAATTCAATATTATGGTCTATACGGTTCCATTATGTGGTCAAAGAGTAGGTAACCAGGCAATAAATTGTTTCGAAAATATCAAATGATCTTTCGGCGTTTCTTTTCATGAGTTAAATGATAACTATTCCGATCTACTTGGATGAAAAATTAAAAACGAGTTCATTGGCAATATTAAAACATCACTTAAAAGATACAAAGATAAATAAATTCTCGGAAGAAATTAGTATCCGTTGACACATTGGTCCACTAGTGGTCGTAATTATCAAAAGACCCGGTTTTTTTATTTCTCGCCATGTTTTTAACTAATCTGTCATGTTGACACTTTTGATACCATTAACTAAATAAATTATAATGTGTTTTCTAGATTAATAGGCGTTACGACATATTACGTTTCACGTTAAATGTACTTAAGTAAACTTTGGTATCAAACATCAATCTTTTGGATTTATAGACTGGTAGTTGGTTGAGAATTACTAGAGCAGCGAGCGAGGGCGGCGGACATATTTATTACTCGACAAGATAAAAAACAAGAAAATGTCGGCAGTTTTTACGTCTTTTGAAAGTTCTATAAAAATCATTGGTGTCCCTTTGTTGGTGTTTTACTTGTAATGGCCGCGTTGAAAGAATTCTTGTAACGCTTTCAACAAGGTATACACTTTTTATTGCCAGAACCGAGAGGTAACATAACCTTCGCTTTATTAATGTAGACTCCCAAGCTTTATTTGGTACAAATTTTCATCTTCAGCTTAATTAAGATCGAGATCCTCGGCCAGATTGCTATCATTTGCTTTTCTTATTAGTCATTTTCTTTCGCAGTCGATGAGAGGGCCGGGAAAACTTTGTACTCCACTGAACAAGAAAAGGGGAGCGATCTGCCGTAAAGTAAAAAAGATTCCGCCCAAGTAATGAGAATATTTCGGAATGAGACCATTTCCGTGAGCATCCCTTTACGTAAGGGAAAATCGGAGCGAATAATCCTGATATCGGCATTAGAACCGGCACTGTTGCTTCAGTCCGGTCCCTTCGCATAAAAAAACAAAAGTTATTTGAGCGTCGGATTTGTAGATATTTGACGCGAGCAGTCGAGATATCAACCCTGAACCGAACTGCCGATGGAGTGTCGTCTGACAGAGAGGTTTTTACTGCACTCGGGGGAAATTCACCGATTCCCGCCGTAAAGCCGTGTTCACTGCGAAAACGAAACATGAAACAACAATTTGCCGTTCGTTCTGCATCCTGCACCGCCAGCCATGTGCCACTATTGATGTTCGAACTTATAACATGTCTGCACGCTCTAGAAGTCTTGAGTTGAGACGAGTGCTCGCTTCAATGTCGTAAAATGCATAACAAAATGACTTTATGTTCGTCGCACGAACGCCGACATGTCGAGCCCGGCTGTTCTATTTAATGTTCAAGTTTTATAGATCTTGTCTTCTATTTGAATTTTAATTCTACATGATCATTGTGCCGATGCCGTAATGTGCATGTATAACGAGCGGGTTTATACCGGTCTCAGAGAGCTAGAGATGATTATCGCAGTGTTAGTTTCGCTAGATCCTAATCGATACTTAATCGGGAATCGATTATGTAGATGTGCGCCTGCGCTAACAGTAATCTTACTTTATCGATAAATCGATTAGTGGTCTCGGTGGAAATTTAGAAATTAGTCGTTGGATACAAATTGGAATATTCGAGATAAACAGAAATTGTTATTACATCTATCCCCATAAGTTTTAACTTTCAGCAGATGGTTCAGAATCAGATATAGATAAGTGCTGTTGTGGTTGGTTTTTATTTGCATAATTGGATATCGAATAAAACGTCAGATAAGAGAATATTTACAGGTAGTTTACCGTAGCTGTTTTTATCGTGCTCGATTCCAAACAATATCAGAAATATATTGAGCGAAAACTGGCTACATATGGGACGTGCGTTTTTTTTCAATTTTGTGTGTTAGGCTGTCAAACGTTTTTTCACTGCAACAATTTCTATAGCTCTGCGGGAGTTTACACGAACATTGTATACGTTTCCTGATCCCAATTCAATCCGGTGTGTCCGTGTACACCGCATGTGGTTCATTGGTTAACTGAATTATACGTACACCGATGAAATCGGACGGCCGGACTGTCCATGTCCGTCCAAATCTATTTTATTGTATTGTTCGCTCTGGTATTAAAAAAGTTTATACAATTTATGGAAAATTTAAAGTTTTTGTTCGTGTCAAAGTTATGCGCTATTACAATGCGGCATTGAATGAAATCGTATTCAATGAAAGTCGTAACTTTGTAGAATGGAAAATTCAATTTTTAGAACGTCCAACTTTAATTTCTGGAAAGTTTTGAACTTCTGTAGTAAATATTCGTATTTGTTGGAACCGGATCCTCATACTCATTCTATTTGATTCAATAAAGTATTGATAGAAACTCAATAATAGGTGATATTTGGCAGCGTCAGTAAAACTTATCTTTAGATAAAGTATCAAGTATCTAAGATCCAAATCCTTGAGGAAATCCCTAACTAGCTGAATATTTTTTATCATCAGATCTATGTTACTTCTCCAATTGCTGATACCAATCGGGCTGGAGGGACATAAAATATATCAATATAGCCCACGCGAGATGTGAGTCAAAGAGGAGATCATATCTTATCATATTCTAGTAGGCGATGATAAGCGTAATATTGGACATTATGTATTTATTGCAGCATTCGAATTCCAAAACTAGTGCAGTGCATCTGATGCGTTTGATTTTGGTACGCGATGTTGATCTGGAGTTGTGGGACTCTTTGCTTAGGTTCAGAGGTTTGGCTTTTGGCGAGATCGGTCCTGCCGCTTTAGTCTTATTGCTTTCATAATTTCCCTAGTAATCTTGATGCCCATCGAAAAAAACATTAAACATTATCTTTAATGGTTTCAAGAGGAGTTTTTAATGTCACCCAAGATTTTTTTTTGTATAATTATTCCAATAAGTTGCTAAGACGAGTTTGAATCCAAATTGAAGACGAGTAAATTCATTGTTTTTCTTTTTATGCTTCACCATCATCATCATCATCAGCCTATAATGTTTCCACTGCTGGGACACAGCCCTCCTCTCTATAAGAGGGAGTGGGCTATAATCCACCACGCGTGGCCAGTGCCGGTTGTCACGATGTCACATGTCTTCGAATTTTTACTACTAGGACATGCCGGTTTCCTCACGATGTTTCCCTTCACCGTTTTGAGACCGTTTTTATCCTTATATTCCAGAAAAGGGCTTTTACACCTTTTTCATACTAAATCAATCCCAACACAAGTGTCATTAAACCATTAATTACTATCAAATAACTCCCCTACACAACAACCACCATCTTCTTCAATTGTTTCTTCAAATAGTAGGTAACTGGATTTACTCCCGCGCAGACACACAGCTGCTGGTTCAAATTAATTCGTTAGTAGAATATAGTTAATCCGGCGACTGCAGGGTTCCTTGTGTCGTGTCGCCGCCGGCGCCCTGTGGAGCACTTGAACTCGTACCTTTGACTTTATGAAGGCTCTTGACGTCATCATGGGAGTTGGTGCGCTTGTGTTCAGGGAGCGTTCCTTTTTTAATTTTCGTGAAAGATGTCATTTTGAATTTTTTCATTGCCTTAGCTGTATTCTTATTTTGGTTGGTCGAACTACTGCTACCTAGTTGAGTAAGTAAGCTTGCTGTGACTTTTATGTACACAAAAACTCATAAGGAAACATAAAGACTATAGAATGTTACCCGTTTCGATTCTTACGTATACTCTTTTTCCTTTGGTCACGATCAATGGAGGATCTGGTCGTTCACTTGAATAAATTATAATTCTGCGTAGTTTAATACAAAACCTTTAAGTAAGAAAGTCCCTGTTAGTGCATTCCGACTTAATCTTATAAATCTCCAAAAAATCATTAGCCAGGTACATCTACTTTATTCACCTATTTTCATGCTCAGCTTTGTTAGTCCGCCGAATAAACTTCACCTATATCACGGTAAGAGCATTCTATTCATCTACTATGCACTTCCAAAAACTGCAGATACAAATTAATGTTTGCATCCATTGCGTATTTTGCTTCGTGACTTGAACAAAGAGGTTGAACAAACGCGCAATGTAATGCAAATGGTTCAAAAAGTGCAGGTTTTTCGTTAAAGTGGTAGGATGGAAGTCGCGGAAACGAGCTCTCGCCTTTATTCCGCCCCGCTGGTCCACGGTACACTAAAATTTTCCAGGAAACTGCAATATTATTAGGGTAGGGAGCCTCGGTCCCCGCGCGTCGGATGAATTCAACTAGGAAGGCAATTTCCACTTTATGACGTGCTATGGAGAACGCGCGTATTAGGCAAGTACAGTGCCCATGGTTTACGGTGTTTTTGCTTACAGGATTACGATCGATATGCTGAACAGGAGATTTTTGTTAAAAGTTTTGTTTGGTAATTTTTCGCGGCAGTTTTTAAATGTCAATTAAATGTCAACAAAATTGACTATAATGTCTCTTATTGAACTAAAATTATATTCCATGTAACGTAGTAATTGACACTTTCAGCATTTGGTTGAAATTCTGGCAGATACCAGTCTTTTATGCTTACTATAGTCGCATTTTAAATTATCCTGTTTAAACCATGGTCATAGGAAGGTGACAGATTAAATTCTTCTTTATTCGTTCGTGTTATGAGATACACCATCTTCAGGATAATGCTGTGTATTAAAAAAAAGACATAACAGATGCGCTTAATTTTTTTATTGAATATACTTTACATATAAAATAAGTTGGTAGTACTTGAAACCATGATAGGACAACGTTAAAAATGTAGCTACATCCTGGAGTCATTAAATGGCATTAATTTGGGCAGTCGTGAACCTAAGAATTAAATTTAATTTAATTTAATACCTCGCAAATCTCCGTCATCCACTGAAAATAGTTCTTCTAAAGTACTTTCGCACTCATTACTTAAGGTACGTGCTTTTTTCTTTTCATTTCTCATTTTACAGAAGACCATTCAATTTCAATCTAATCCTGCAGTCAGGGTCTCGTCTCGGAAGTGAGTAGTAATCGTCCCATTCACCTTGCTTCTAGCTACTCAGAGGTGATTCAGAGAATTTTATTTACACAGAAATGTGAAGCTCGCAACGAATCCCGAGATCAAAATTGAAATAATTATGAAATTGTTCGTAATTTTTTGTAGATTGCATCGTTTTAGCAGAAATGTCGGTGTATTTTTTAAGTTGACGTGAGAATTTCTTCGTTGAATTTTTAAGTGTGATCTAGTATGCGCTCAGTTGTGTCATTGCTTTTTTTCTTATAAAAATATCTCCGTCCTAGATAAGACGTAATAAATGAAGTTCATTAATTTGGTCCCTTCTAGCTGGGTGAAAAATAATACCCTAGCGTCTCAGATTTTTTGTGTTAATTAATCCACCTAATTATTTCTTTGGTTAAAGTTTTATACATACAACTTTATTTGATTGTTTAGCTTACGACGAAAAACATTATATTCGGTCCGTTGACACCTTAGGCATCGTTCACACCAAACGTATTGTCCGCCATCGACTGTGAGTATGCTCACTGTATAAAGGTATTAGGGGTATGCGTATACTCGGTTCGTTTTGAACGAGAAGTTAAATATATTTGGAAAAGCGATAAACTGCGTAACGCGCGCTAACAACCAGCGGCCAACAATACGTTTGGTCTGCACAAAGCCTAAAGGTGTGGTTATAAAGAAATTCATAAACCGACCGGTCACGTTCGGTGACAAACATAACACTTTATATCTTCCCCTTTTAATATTTACCAGGTGTCGTTTCGCCCCTTTATTGCTAGACTTGTAATAATCCTTGCAAACATCTCTTCTCTCAGAGGAAGCCGGGTTAATAATGCTTTCTATAAGCGCGGCTTTTGTGTTTATGGCTCCTGCTTAAGCATGCAGCCACTGTAGATGTTATTAGAGTAATATCTCTTGCTTTACCTGTGTTTGTATGCTATAACGATGCTATGAATTAAGCCATGTAAATGCATATGAATAATGGGGTCTATAAATTGATGCAGTGCATTTAAAACTTCCTAGTTTAAGAGTAGGTAACGTAAAATGTTTTGAGTTCGAATGTCTTTAAAGGGTCTCGATTTGAGGACACCGAAAAAAATCAGGAAAGTTTTACTGAAAAGAAAACCTATGCATTACCAAAATAACTTATTCCAACAACAATACATACGTTCCACCTGAAGCTTTTCCCAATAGAAATAACCAATGACCCAAATCCTTCGACAAAGAAAAAGGATCCCTACATTCCCTTTGTCAGCGAAACTTGGAAACAGTTACCATAAATGAGAGCTTTTCCCCATCGGTATAACGTTGCCAAAGTCTACCGCCACTTCGTTTGATAAATAGCGGAGATACATTTTCATTAGGGCCGTGTATAAATTACCTGATAGTAACAATAAGGTTAGAGCTTGGAGCGAGACAAAAAACAAAAGCGACAAGGAAATTAATTAGAGAGAGCATGAAAAGGAATATCGTTCTTATAGCACTCTCGAGTATTTCCAATAACGGCTTTCATTTGAATGATGTCTGAGAGAAAAATCGTTCTTTGGTAGTTTTAATGAATGGCAACATTTCCTTCGTGTCGAAATACAGGTGAACTGGGAATCTGAATGAGCGTCTAAGGAAAATGAGAGGAAAAAGGAGTTGTGTTGCAAATGACTTGGGATAATGTGCGGATGTTTGTGAAGACATGACCGTTATCTCGGCAACATTAGCTTTGATGGTTATTGGCTGTGTTAATAATGCAGGATTTGTATGAACTTTCGCTGTATTATGCGGTTTATCTGTTTGGGAACCGGAAAACTCGTGATTATTTAAATTATGAGTATTTCATGATAAGGAAGATGATGCTTGCGTAACGCAACGCAACGTATAATAATCTGATCTATTCAGGAAAATATAAAAATATGGATTGCATAGGTATTAAGGAAGTCTACAGAGCATTTACTCTAGTACAAATGTATTAGTAGGCACTACTTATGAGTTCCATATAAAAATGCACTCGTTTACATACATCAAAATCGCTAACGACTGCTATTGAGTCTGGTGTAATATTTCTCCCGCCCACAAGACTGCGTCTTATGGGAGCTTAAACGACGTACCATCAATTTATTCGTCATTTTGCATTTGCATTAACAAGAAATTTAAAAACACGAGCCTCCATTTCTGCGTCCCCTGTTTCCCAATATGATCGATCAACAATAACTGGATTAACTGCTGCAGTAAAACGTTTAAGTGGTTTATCGCCATAACTGCCTGTGTCCAGCCGAAATATTTTAGGAGCAAAAACAATAAAATTTACAGGAACCGCTATACAAATAAAATTAGCAATAAATTGAGACCTTCTGTGGTTGCCCCACCTGCGCTCGGTCGCACGGGGGTGACCAGACCATAACTCAACGGAATTGTGCCCGGAGGCCATCGTGGTACGTAAACAATAATAAATACTAACCCTTGTTCGCATCAAATAAAACGTTATGTGCTGTGCCCGCAAATTGGTGGTCTCCGTGCGTCTGTGCAGCCGGTGGAAGATATTAATTAGCTGCTGACAATTATTAGTGGAAGTTATCACGCTTGTAATTTCAGGTACGGTCCATTCTGGCGTAATAGTGGAACCAGGTTCACGTGCTGGCGTAAATCGCGCTGCAATAGGTGTATTCACTGCGAAATTTCTGTTAGGTATGAACAAGTTCTGTGATCGGAAATGGTTTCAAGTGATATTTTCATTTTCGAACCTGTTATGTCCCATCTGAAGATTTTATTCTTCCGTGAGTGCTGCTTGTGTTGGCAAATCTCTTGTGAGTTCAAATTCTCCACGTCAGCGTTTCCTACGCTTAGATATAATGTTTAAATTATTATAACCCAATAATGTTGCAGAGATTTTAGGGTACCTGACACCCACTCAAGCTCAATGTCGCAGTTAATATAGTTAATACCATCCAAAACACTAACTCCGTAATAAGCTAGTTATAAATATTCCATTAGCGTTGCAAATGATAAGTGACAAGCTTGGGGGTGACACTATTTCGCTATTAGCCGCCCAATCCTCCCGGGGCGAGGGAGTGACAATATGTCTCGTGTATCCTCGTTGCGACGCAGCCTTCATCCAGATAGATATAGAAGGTGAGGTCCATGCCCATACATTCACCCTTCATAAACAGCGAGTGCAAGCTTACTCACTAGCATTCGTTTGAGTTTGTACCAGCAAAGCAATCAGTCTTACCAGGGGTATTGTGTTATCCAGTACCAACTCGGTTGTAAAGGTCAGATAGGCAGTTGCTCTGTGTAAAATACTGGTATTCAGTTGCCCCAATACACCCCGTGCTCTTCCATTTGGAACAAGATAATTCAAAAAATTCAGATACTAAAAAATAACTTTAAATACCGTGTGGTAGATGAAAAGGTAAGGTATCAATAAACTTATTGGTAACTAAAAATACTTAAAAGAAGAGTCCGGGATAGGACTCATACTGCCAGAGACCGACAGAGAGAGAGAGATTTTTAATGATCTGATTTTGTTAAGTTATCTTGTTCCAAATGGAAGAGCGCCGGGTGGGTCGATTTTTTTGCACGCAATGATCATCTGCCTAGCCTTCAGATACTGCAGTTCTATTTCATCAGCCGGGTCAAAGTCCCAATAAATGGTGACAAGCATGGTTTGAATAGACTGTTGAAAATGCAACCTCTAGCCGTAGTTGCGTGTCTATGTGTGCGTGCGTTCGTTTCCCTCATTGGATGTACTAGACCTTCTGGACCTATCTCCTCCGTGACTCAGCCTCATATCAGCCTGACTATGGTGAAAGATCGTCGGCTATTCATCCTACGTGTTATGATGTTGTTTTCGCTTATGATGTTGGATGGCCTGGGTGGATTGGACAAGCAATATTGTAATAAGTTTTGATCATTTTATTTGTATTATCGAAAGGTGGAAGTGAATTTGCATTGTTTTGCCGTCAGTTAATCTCTGTTCCAAATTAATTTTAGGCACTTTAACTTTCTTCAAAAAAAGTGGTTTACTTTTTGGTTTCATTAAACCATCATGCTATGCTTTCATTGGTTTTTCCGTTGTTGCTAGAAGTAGTTTAGAAAACAGTGACATTTTTCTGAGAAGTTTGCTTCAATGCGCCATTTCCAAGCCTTAAGTCATTTGCCAAGTGGTGGCAAAAGGTATATAGCCTTGCATTTTCCCTTTTCTTCAGTGAGGAAGTATGTAATAATCCAGTATTAAATTCCGATGAACATTGTACGGGTACATATTTTATGTAGGTGCGGCAAGTATCTCCCTTGTGTAATGAACATAGCCCGATCTCTACTAAGACGAAGTGGATTGGTATTGGTGGTCGAACATAGACTTCGTTTAGAGATTGCCTTAACGGTCCGAGGGGATTTTGCTATTGAGATACTATTATATTGTTGGAATCTTGGCTAGCTCCGGCTTTAGGGAATTTCTTTTTCTTTTACATGTAGCGCCTGTATTAAGTAGTTACAATTTTAGCTCCGAGAAAAAGGCAGATTTTGGAAGTACTAAAAATACTGTTTTTTTCTGAAATATGGAAGAAGACATGCTGCGCCGACCCTAAATGTATTGGGATTAGTGCAGGACAATGATGAAGATCTGGCTGTTTTTTTTTGTGTTGGGACAGAATTAGTTAATTTATTGAGCTGATTTCATTAATATAGTAATACCATTTGGCATTTTATAAGGTTAACTGGATAATAAAGAGACTCCAACACAATCAAGAGAAACGTCGCCATTAACACTATGATAAAATCAAAGAGTTATTAAGCACGATTCTGAATAAACTACATATTTAGGATACATTAGCCGCTTATATTCGTTAACTCTTGTAACACAATATTGTAACTGATTGATTTACAAATTCAAATTCTAATTGTGTTGCAGATTCAGAATTTCTTTAAATAAAAATACTTATTACTTCTATATCTCCGATACATACAAATAAATAAAATTGAAATGTCTGTTTGTACTATTATAATATTAAAATAACCGCTTTTTACTCATGCATATGAATGTATATACGGTACCTACATAATACCAATAGTACATTTTTAATTTTCGTCTGTCTTTCTGTCTGTCTGCCTGTCTGTTTGTTCCGGCTAATCTCAGGAACGACTAGACCGATTTTGACGGTACTTTCACTGGCAGATAGCTGATGTAATAAATAGTAACTTAGGCAACTTCTACTAATTCCACGCGGACGAAGTAGCGGGCACAGCTAGTCTTACATATTATTCTTCTTCTAAGTCGGTACACTCTTTACTGTGTGGCCGTGGTCGTCACATCAGGGGTGGTCACGCGTTTCACAATTTGTCAGCATTCATCTCGTAACACCGCCTTTCAACTTATGTATAGGTTACTACTTTAGCATACTTACTTTTCAAATAATGTAATTTACAAAGTAATTGGACTTGATAGGTATATCTATTTCGAAGCAATGCTACATATACTATTTCTCTTTCTAACCTTACTAAACGCTACCCAACGAAACCTAAATATATCTTAAAGCCCAGATTAATCAAACATTTTGCTGTGACTTAAAATTATTAACACGAAAATGTAATAAAATGACCGTAAAATCGCATTTTCGACACCTCAGGCTACCGACGACGCGTGATAGCCAATATTTATGACTCCAGATAAAGGACGAAAAGTTGTTCATTGGTTCCCCATTATCCTTAATAAGTATGGATTAGTGAGGGTGGGGCTACATGGACCTCATCGTAAATAAGACGAAGACACTCTTTATAATAGAACTTTATTATACGACTAACTTTTTGAGACGGGTTTACTCATGATATTTTGTCTAGGCACACAGTTTTGTGTGGGTTAGTAATCGTGACTTTCGAGTAGGTGTTTAGAGTTGTCGTGTTAGAAAGAGCTTCAAGAATTTAACTAATTTGCATTTTTAAAAGGTTTTGCATGTACTGAGAAAGATTGTTTAGTCTCCATAAATTAATCTGATGTTTATTAAAAGCCACAATTTAAGATACAACGTGGCAATGCTGCCAGTCTTTTGGGAACATTACCAGCTGACAGCGTTGACGAGGAGTTTTTTGACGCCCTTTTATAGTTTATTGTTATTTAATTTATTAGTTTGTTAATCGTTGTAAAGTTTAAAGTAGTTATTTAAAATAATGAAAATTGGTTTGAAAAAAAAAAGAAAATGTAAGAATTCACGTGAATGTTACAAGCAACACGTACAAACATCCTTGGAAATAACTTTAACGATATCAGCGTAATAGTACAGATTTTATGGACGCATTTGTGTGCGTTGTGATAAGTGTGGTTTACGGTCCATATATTACAGGGCACTAAAATTGAGGGTACAGGAACCACAGCCTGGTAGGACGTCTGCACGCTACCTTGAATTAATTATGGCTTTAAACAGTTGTGTCTTTAAATATTTATGTCCTTAGTTGCCGATTAGATAGTTACTTTATGCGATTTAAAGCTAGTTTTGACTCTGATTGTAGGTAGCTTAGTTGCTACTTGTCTAGAAATTGTGTTATGAATTTCTAAGAGTTTATTACAACTTGGGGTGGCTATGTTCAATAAATGTTATTATTCTGTAGATGCTCGATATGAAAGGAGTTTCAATAAAGTAAACTCAAACTAATTAATATTACAACCTAAATTCCTTTACTTAATTTCATCAGTTAGGGCGGACCCAGAAAAGTTAATTGCTAAGCAAATTGACGCCCTACGTCAATTGTGTTTTAGCCATTTCATACGAACTACGCGACTGTCAAATAATGACGGTTGTGATGTGAATCGGTCTATTTGAAGTGGAAGCGTCAAGGTAGACCGCGAAATTCATATTTTGTTGTTTTTGCAATTTGCAGGTCAGTGTGGGTTTGTATGTTGATTAAAATATGATTTGCGACCATTCAAATATGGCGTTTCTGAGTTACAATCATTGAAATCATCAATACGGGTTGTGTTTATATTTTTTTATGAAATAGTCATTCATTCAACCGTTGATCTCATACTGCACCGCACTGCTAGTTTATGGCAAAAAAGCAATAACCACAACAATCGCCTTACCAACCGCCTTACCAACCGTCTTACCAACCGCCTTACCAACCGCCTTACCAACCGCCTTACCAACCGCCTTACCAACCGCCTTACCAACAGCTTTACCAACTGCCTCACCAACCGCCTGACCAACTTAACGTATCCAGTATTTGCCCAAATATTGCTCAATTACAATCAAACTGGGTCTACCAGAAATTGCCCTCAAATTCGATACGCAACGTGGGTACAGAAGCGGAAAATACAAGACATTCCTAATTTGATCAGTGCGGTAATCCAATCATTTTCGACCTGTGTCACACGTTGACTTGGGCGGTCGGACTATGTGGAGAATCTCTGCGACAAATTATTTATTACATTTTCCTTGGGAATATAGATGATGATATTTTGGTATGTTTGTGCTTATTTGCTATAGGATTTTTTTATTGGTAAATATTATTGGAATCTGACTATAAGGAAAAGGGGTACAACAAAAACAACTGTCTGCCCTCCTAGTTATTGTAAACGGTATAAAATGAAAGTAAAAGATTTTTTTATAACTATTTATGGATGTTGTGTTGTGGTGTTGTGTCCACATAGTGTTTTTTCATGTAAGTAGATATTCATATTTATTCCAACCACAAAAACAGATTTATTTCGATGTAACCACAACACTATATCGGTTTTTACAATTAATCGATGTTGGTTGAAAAAAATCGTGGCTTTCTTTTACTAATTGATTTTGTAACTAATAAAAAATAAATAAATAAAATAAAAATAAAATCTTTTTAATTCAGACATTGGTCCATAACTTGTGTTAGTGAAAAAACGAGTTCTTTGTTTCATTAAAATGTTATAAAATCACTAATAAATTAAACAATGACATTAAAAAATTTAACAATTCCATAAAAAAAAAAAAAAAAAATATAATAGATAGCGACAAAGCTATTCTTATTATTACAATCAGCTAAAAGCTTCAACCCTAACTGCACGAAGTATTAAATAGTACTTCACGAATCCAGACAAGATTCATGATAGGTAGGTACTCTTATCCAAATCATATTTTTTTGCTTGCTTAATTTCTAAATGGGATCGATACCAGACATTTCTTTTTGGCGACTGTCAGTTCTCATTAGGCGTGTAAAAATAAATGGTGTCCCGACGAGACGGCCCTCACAGGGAGGAAAATGAGGGAGGAATTTTTGCTTGACTCATTCCAGTAATTGGTTTATTAATGTTAATGACTGTCTGAATAAACGGAGACGGGAATACTCGGTAATCAGTTTTTTTTTTAAATAAATGTAGGTAAACCCATCTGAGATTTTATATCAGTTATAAAAATAAAAAAAAACACAGCCCAGTCCAGCAACAGTCTAAAACTGAAAAAAAATCAGGCCAAAGTACCTTTTGAGTGGCACCATACGCTCAGAGTTTCAACCCAAAAACTTTAGTCATAAAAAAGGGTCCTCTTCAAATTCGCTTGCCTTTACAAAACCCCTGATATAAATAGCTGACCTCTTTCTTCATACCAATTCCTATAATTTATGACGTCAGTATATATACAGAACCCGCTATCAAAGCAATATGTCAAACGCATCCGTGCCGGGAAACCGCACCGCCCGTCACCTGCAGATATTTGTCAAAACTCAAACTAAACAAACTTATTCGTGCAGCTAGACAGGCCTACGATCACTGAAAACTGTACTTTATGACTTTTACCGTAAGGGTGATTGGTAGACTTTTTGAAGTGCGGAAATGGGAAGTGTTTGGATCGCTTCCACCAATATTGTATCAATATGTATTAGCCTGTCAGATGTGGTTGCGGTCGGATGTCGGTACTACCGGATTTATTGTCTAACTTTAATCGTAATCCTACTTCCGCACATTGTTTCGTGCTGTGAAAAATTAGATGTAAAAGTTGACGCCAGCTTGGTTCGAAACAAAAAGTTTAAGTAGAATATAAATCGGTTCTAATTTATATTGGAGACAGATAAAAATGGCGTAAAGTTGCAACATTTTCTTCTGATGTAGGTAATCAGTTAACTTTTGTTAGTGGGCTATAAAATAACTTAGATGTTCATGAAAGATATACAGGAAGTAAAAATTTATAGGGTTTCTTTATTACCGTTTAAAACTTGGAAATCACAGAGGCTGTTATCTACAGTGATTAATTTATTTAACTCTTCCTCTACGTGCAATAACGGAGCTCCAATGTTCATTGAAATTGGCCTAATTTGACATTTGAAAACGAGAATAAAACCTATAAAACCGATCACTATTACCATTTTAACAGGAATCGAACGTTACGGAATTGAATCGCTGATTAATCGATTCCAACTCGCTCAGGCTTTTTCTTTTTTAAGTTGTCCAATTGCCCCATCAGTATCGATTCCTATTGTTCGAGCAGGAACGTTTCATTCTCCTTTGTTATATTATCGAATAGTCAAAACAAACGACCTATAAAATGTCTGAAGAAGTCGCGTGTCTACTAAAAACACACATAAATCGAATGCACCTAAAATCGCAATTGGATCACGTAGTCACTTCATTTCCCGGAATCCTCATACCGTTTCGAAGGATCCTGCCTGGGAGGCACCTACCTGAACCCCTGAGGGTGTTGGGGTAATTTATGACCCAAGATAACGAGGGCTCACAGTGGTCTTATCGACTTCCCTAGCGCTTTTTATTTTACTCTCTCTAGTGCCTTTTTATAAGCAAATCGTCTATTAGAAGCGATATCTACTGCAGATAGTGGAAATGGGCGCCAAAAGAGTAGCATGCATTTTTTTGCGTCTAGACGCTTTATGGAAATATTAACATTTCCAATTCTGTCAAGGCATCATGTGCTTTACCGTTTATAATATTCGCTGCACCTGGGTGCTATACTAACTTTTACGATATCTTTGCAAGAAAAAGTTTAGTTTTTAAAACCGCTTTTGAATTTTAAGACCCACCGTAAAACTCCAGAGAATTCACATTTTGTCAAAACTTTTATACGGTTTTTTATCGACGTTGCGTGGTGACCTGTCTAAATTAGGATTGGATTAGTAGGTATCAAAGCTGTTTTTTTGCTTATTAATTACATAAACTCCTGATGTTTTATATTTGGAATTTATTATGACGGATGGATTGATGGATGGGACAGTAGTCTCTTTCATCCTGCTGGCGAGAATGAATCTAGACCGAAGCTTTTATTACCACTCCCAAGTAAACCTTATCAGTAACTGTTCTATCTTTCTTTATGTATAATAATATTATATTATTAACCAACAAACCTCCATCATTTCCCTACAAAAACCAACAAGATAAATATTCAATTTTTCACGTTCAATACGTAAATAGGCGAAGGGAAACTCAAGGCGCCAATCACCGCGGCGAACACTCTTGAAGAATGGCGTTCATTTCCCGTACCGATCTCGTTCTTTCCGCGCCAACATTATCATAACTAGCAGCTATTATTTATTTTTCAAGGAATATTACGACATTGGAAGAAAAGAAAAGATTTTTAAACGTTTGATTTTGCTTGAATTGGAAAGCTTGTTTTCTGGTGCTTTGTCAGGTAATTCAATTTCCTTTAATAATCTTTGGGTTTAATATTAAAAATCCAGTAGAATTGCGTGCAAATGGAGAGGACTATCTCCAGCAGTGGAGTGCTACAGCCTGATGATGATATTGAATTAATATTAAAAGTTTTGCAATTTAGGCAAGACTAAAATCCAGCAAACATTTCTCAGTAAAATCAAAACCACAGTCAATAACTCGTTAAAATGTGTGAACTTGCTCCCAAGAAACTGTAACGCGTATTTACACCTAAACTTACTAAGGGACGGCTTAGGGCTAAGTCGTTAAAGCTAATCTTCGGTGACCATCTGGCGTCTGGCATCAAACCTTAAGGCCCTTTTCACACATTCACAGTTCTGATTTAGACTGGTCACTAAAATATAAAGGCAGGGTATGTGAGAAGGATTAGGTACGTGTGTGCAAATTGGGGCTTTTTGTAGAGTTGATTTTACGAAGCGGTGTGTGTGTGTGAGTGGCTTTATTTTAAGATCGTATAATTATGTG
Source organism: Cerastis leucographa (assembly GCA_963082945.1). Lineage (NCBI taxonomy): Eukaryota > Metazoa > Arthropoda > Insecta > Lepidoptera > Noctuidae > Cerastis > Cerastis leucographa. The sequence goes on from OY720382.1 coordinate 9,644,113, forward strand.
GAACCATACTGCTAATTTGACTATCAACAGTATATGAAATAGGCAGCAGCTACATGCCTACAGATTAATCTCCAAACGATTGAAGTGAAGACAACAGACATTATTCAATTATGCGCGTCCAGGTAAGGCTATTAAACGCGTTTTATCCTTATTGAAATTCGAAAGATTCAGTTCAAAACGAGATGAGATTTGTGCCCGTGGGATACAATTTAGATGATTTCACAGCAAAACGGCAGCTGGGTAGCGGCAGTTACCCATTATGCGCAGATTTCAATGAGATTACTCGGAAGGAGATGTTTGATAAACAGCTCATTTATCAGTTTGCCAGCGGCTTTGAAAGAAATATTAATTTTGTTGGGAACTTAGCGTTCAAGAGCTAACCGGCGGGCGCTGTCTAGACGCCGCATGATATAAAATGTAAAAAAACGTAGCGGGAAGTACATTCTTTTTGCATTTTACTCTGACTGTTGAACATGCCTTGTTTGTTGGTACTCTGTACTCTCGTTCTGTTTACATCTCCGTTGTTATTGGTCTGTGAGGTTATCTTGGCAGGTAAGGAGACAATTGAATATTTTAAATTGTATTAGCCGACAGTCTGTTCGCCGTGTTGTGGTCTGGAGTTGCATTTAGTTGTTTTAAAACATATTACGACCACTGAATTCAATAATGAATACAAAACTTCATGAGTTAAAGAGCCATCTGTTCCTGCACCCAAATATTTATAAATACAGTCAGAAATCCCACGAAAAGTCAACTAATAAAACACAACGCAATAAATAATCCTTGATTGATATGCAAAAATAACAAACCGTTTCGTACAAAGTAACAACAACTGTGAAACATAAACCAAACAAAGTTAATACAATGTTTGTACACCTACATACAAAATTATTAAATCTCTGTTTATCCGTTGCCGTAATTCAAAATCCAATTTGGTGTTAGATTCGATTTCGGTGAGAATAAATCGGATATCCCATTTGTTCAATGCGTTTGTACAATTTATGAGCGCGACTGTACCTATTGAAATTTCGTTTATGAATTTATTTTGTGTGGCGATACAAAACGACAGATATACGATTCGGTTTCGATAACGAACGTTGCTACGATAATTTGGTCATGATTGCGATGTATGATATGAATAACAATGTATTTGGAAATGAACTGTGGAAGAGGTGCAAAGAAAGGGTATTAGGTATGTGTGTATTTCAGCCTTTTATCTCTGATGGTATGGAGTTTTTTCTGCACGATCTCTCTAAATGGAAATGTGGCTTGGCATTCGATCACCAAAGTTCGTATCTTTATAGCGTTGGCCTTGGCAGTAGTATACCAATAAAGTCAAGTTTTCTGCCAAGAAAACGCGTAGTAAGATCTAATATTATAAGTAACAAGTTTCTTCCCAGGATTTCTTTACTAACACTACTTGCCTTGCTCACATTCATTCATTTATGAAGCTTTCTCGTTGCTGGCTAGTCCTTCTGAATATTTTAACTAAGATATAAAACCTCCTTGCGCCGAGAAAAAAAAAGAAACACAAATTAAGATAAGACCTCTTTTTCTTTTTCGGGTAATGGAAAGTGTTTATCTAAAATTAGGATTTCCAAGGAAACTCGACGTTTATACAGTTAATTAGAACAATTTGGAATATTACTCGTTTCTTACTGAGTTTTATATAGAGCAGACGGCTTAATTAATAAAAAAAACGGGCGTTTCAGCGAAAACTTTCCGGAATTAGCTCGGACGGAAGCGGATCCCGGGTGAAGGGTCGGCCATTAATCATTCACGTTTCGCGCCAAAACGCCTTTCATAAAAATATATTAAACTTTCCCTCTCGTCATACTGCAATCCCAACGCCTTGTATGTTAATTTGCTGTCATAAAATACGGGTATTCAGTTTTTTATGTTCCATAACCAATTTGGAATGGTTCTAGAAATTCAGAACGGCACGGCCGTGACTTCAAAGGGGTTCAAGTGTACATGGACAAAAACAAAACCGTTGAAAATAAAAAAATAAGTTAATTTTACTTAAACGGTCATACTCAATTTGGGGTATCGGACGGATGTGACCAAAAACTACGCGAGCATGTTTCGGGGAGCGCTGCAATCAAGTATTTATCTCTGAAATATTGACACTTCCATATTCCACTCCACCTTGATTATTCAATTCAATTCTACACAAAAAATAAATTGAAACCCTGCGTACCATTAAGAACTGTTTTCCTGTATTATCAATAATGAACAGACTTAAAGTTGTTACTATAAACTTCGATTAGAAAACCGAATTGGAAATTAAAGTCGCCAGGGTCCCATAAATACGGTTCGAAGCCCGAGGGACGATCGTAGTTCCTACTGCTGCCAGTAAATTGATACAACCCTAGGGTATATTAAACCGACCTATCAATTACATGTGGTATTGATAAGTAGGTATCTTTAACAGTATCGAGATCATCTGCATCTATTAAAGGCGATTCATTGGTTTTCTTGATAAGACAAATAATTAGGCCGTGTAAAAAGCGCGTCGCTTGTTTGCGACAGTAACGACATAACTCGAAAAATAAGAAAAAAAAAGGTTTTTTGGGTTCCGTACCCAAAGGGTCAAACGGGGCCCTATTACTGAGACTTCGCTGTTCGTCCGTCCGTCCGTCTGTCACCAGGCTGTATCTCATGAACCGTGATAGTTAGCCAGTTGAAATTTCTACAGATTACGTATTTCTGTTGCCACTATAACAACAAATACTAAAAACAGAATAAAACAAATATTTAGGGGTTGATTTTTTTGCTCGGTTTTATAAATAATGGTACGGATCCTTTCGTGCGCGAGTCCGACTCGCAATTTGCCGGTTTTTAAGTTAGGTACACCAAAAGTATTTTCATTAAGTATATTGCCATATTTTCTTTTGCATAAAAACATTTTATTAAAATATGAAACGTTTATTTTATGTATGTCGTTACTTAATTTAATACTATTATTTCGTTAATTTTATATTCGACTACAAACAACATGGCAAAAAACTGAATTTTTGAGTTATGACATTCTTGTCGCAAACGAACCACGTGTTTCAATTAGAATTATTTCCAAAAGTTTCTGATTGATTGATGTTTTGCGCAACTTCTTCACTCTTTGGTACAGAAAGACCTTCTCTAACCGTATTTTAATAGATAAATTTATTAAAAGAGGAGCTAAATAATAACGGCCGCTCGGGTCGATCCTCAGGTCAAGCCGCGATTGCCTAGGTTTGTCCGTAGATAAGTGACCACAATAAAGTTCGAGGAAGGAAGTAACATAGAGTTGATAATACCTCGTCTAAATTCCCGAATTCATAAACGTGACGATTAAATCCCGGGATTTATGAAATTGCAAATTACTTATTGCGTTTTGTTGCATTTACCTAAATTATTATATTTATGAATTTTGATATGTTTTTAGAGTTCCGTACTAAAACTGTTAAATTAAAGAGCTTTGCTTTACTTTCAAGAACTAACTTTGTATAGTTTGTATGTTTAATACTAACTATACAAAGTTAATTCTTGAAAGTAATCCTGATGTAAGTACCTAGAATCCTAAAAGATAGGAATATAATTCTTCAAATCAATAATAGTAACTATACCTACCTACTCAAAGTCCAGTTCATGTTTTTATAATCCCGGGTTTTAATTGTCATGTTTATAATTCCGGGATTTTAAACGAGGTATTATCAACTCTATGTAACTTCCTTCCTCGAATTTTAGGTAATTTAGCTTTACCTATTCCGATCACTGATGAGCACCCATTACATAACGAGTTTCCTCCGTGCTCGGAAACCACGTAAAACCGTCGGTCTCGACTTTCAATTGTAGATCTTTGACAGTCGTTAAGTAGTCAGTGGCCCGAAAGTATGACAATCAGTCTTACCAAGGGGCATCGTATTACCTATAGTACTAACTGGAGGTCAGATAAGCTGTCGCTGAATGGAGAATACTGGTATTCAGCTGCAACCGGTTAGACTGGAAACCGACCACAACACAGGAAAAGACTAGGCAGATGATGATCTTAGTAGATTAATATGTCATGTCATGTTTTATTAATAGTCAAATAGGTAACGAATACGACTGTCTTGGCAAATCACCTTGACATCTACACAAAATTCGAGATCAAACAACACCAAAAATAAACGCTCCCCAAACTCTCATCAATATTACAGGTGATATTTCAAACGAGGATAAATCGTCGGCATTAATACGAAACACCATACGCGTGTTAGATCAAAGTACCTAAAGAAGAAAGGAGAATGAAAGCTCTCGGGGAAAATCAACTCGACTCACATATTTCGACGATTTTTCCACGTCTCATTTGTTACTTGTCCTAACTTTCGTACTACGTGCGAGAAATTCTTATTTCGTTACTTAATAAAGTCGATGGAAGCCGGATTTAGAGAGGAGATAGCTCAGCTTCTAGAATTTTCTATTTAAGCAAAGTTGAAAAAGGTGTTCTTGTTTTATCTTTGTTCTAGCAAGTCGAGTCTTTTATTTAGATTCCTATCTGCCTCATTTGTGCTGAAATAGTTTTTATTTTCTGAGTTTTCTTCTTTCAGTTTATTTAAAACAATAGGGGTGCGGACTGGGTAAAGAAAACGACATTCTATTTTGTCCGTCAGACAGGTAATACAAAAACATTAGACACGTATTTTTTGTTTTATCAAAATATCAAAAAAATACTTAGTTAAAACTCATTAAAGTTGGAGGATGGGGGCTTACTACGTCACAAGTAGGTATAAAACTTACCTACATGTGACGTCATGCGCCATTACAACTCAATATATCTCCGTAATTTTATGACCACGTGAAGAAAGAAAAAATACGTGTCCAATACTTTTCAATAAACTACCCGACGGATAAAGAAAAAAAAATGGATTATCCCCTAGTTGGTAAAGTCTCTTCAGTAAATACAGGTTTTTAATTCCGGAAAATAAACGAAAAAAATACTTCAAACACAAAGGATCTGAGCACTAAAAATATCTTACCTAGCCAAATCGGCGATATATTTCCCGGGTGTACTCAAAGTACCGACCGTAACCCATTACCATTTCAACGAATGTGGACGCTCATTGTGAAAGTACCCAGGCCAAGTTACGAGCTATGGATAGTAAGGACCATGCTAACGTCCCATCTGCCAAACCATTGCAGATATTACCGTCGTTATGTGATAAGAATCCACGAATCGAATAAAACAGGAATCAATTCGGCAGAATAACAAAGGGCTATTGAATACGTCTTTGTAGGAAATAAATTGGTTTCAAATGAAAAAAGAAATGTGGGTCCTTTCAGGAATTATAATGGGGTCGTGTTATTTTTTATGAATGATTTTTTTAAGTGGTTCGGGTTTATGTCAGCACAATGAACGGTTTTATTTTCAAGTTGGCAATTTATTGACGGTCGATTTTCCTCAAGTTTTCTTTCATATCACTACCCGGTTAAATGTCAAATGAATATTAAATTAACAAATAACTAATTATAAAGTTTAAATTAGCAATTCCAGAGATTTGCGTAAATTGATTGGATTTCCATAACTGCCATCTTTTGAAAAGAGTTGATTGAAAAATATTACTTATAATACTGACGTCGTAATAATTTAACTACCGATCTTATCGTGAAGAGCTTTAGACCTGATGGTTATGTTTCAGAATGATTACATTATCAAAATATTTATAGACATAAACACACTTCTAAATCCGGCTTCAAAGAACCCCAGCATATGGCAGATAGATCCCTATCGATGTTCCGTACAGCAATAATAAACCGCCTATTTAAAACTCATTCAATATTTGGCCTACCTCAGATAAAATGAAAATAAAGCTCGAATAAAACTCGTCAAATAAAGACGGGACATTAAGCAAGAGAAAGTTATAAGCACGTACTTACCGCGTTAAACGGTGAATAAGGGTTAATGCTCAATGATTAATCGCAAGCATAACCCGACTCAACCCGTCTGAACCATCTCCATTCGTAATATTTCCGTATATTTAAAGAAAAACCCAGAAAGCCTACAAGACATGTGTCCTGTCAAGTGAGACTCTTGAGAGGTGTCGCGAAAGACTGATGAAAACAAAAAAGGAAAAATAAAGTATGAAAAGGATGTCTTCTTTCGCCTGAAGCGGAATGTTTCTTTTTTGTGTTGATGCATAGCGTTGGTCGTGTTTTCCGCAAATATTAAATTTTTTGAAGACACAACTATCCTTTTGACAGACATTCCTGTTTTACATTTATTCATGACTAGGTCCTTGACAGTATTTTAGCATCAAGTTACTACAAATTGGAATTGAATTGAATAAACATGAATTCTATCGGGATTAATGAGCACCAAAAAATACTTTGAGATCCTAAGCTACGTTACCCAAAAAAAAATACTAAACACCAAAAAAATTGTATTCAAAGACCAAATATAGTAAATGATCACCAAATTTTGTGGCAAGAAGAACTTAGGAAGCAAGTGCGAGCAAAGCGAGCTCGGGATATTGGGCACCCCGACTCGGACAGGTTAGGTTCGAAGGGGATGGCGGGGTCTAGTGAGCGAGCGGAGCGAGCGAACTAAGACCCCAACATCCCCTTCGTGTTAGGTTACTTTAAACCCTGCAGAGAGAAATAGGAGCCTCGCGTAGCGGGGCTCCGTCGACTACGCCTTAGTTCGGAGCTGTGATTTTCAGGTTTTTAATTCTGGTGATCATTTACTATTTCTGGTGATCATTTACTATTTTAGGCAGTATAAAAATGTTTTTTTAAGGTTATATTTACTTTATCTGGTGTTATGTTAAACATAAGCCAATTCTATCTGCCCAAAATCTATTTTCATCCTTTTTCATAATCCTACCCAAAAATGTTCATTTATTTTTTGTTCACACCACAGCTCCATAAGCTCCGCACCAAACCGACAAACGGAAAACTCGATCGGATTCACGCCACAAAAAAGAATCCATTTCATATTTTCGCAACATTTAATCTCCGCTTTTACGATACTTTTTATAGCAAAATATGTAATCCAGAATTAATCCAGGAAGTAACGAAGCAGGTCTAAAGTCACGTATCACTTCAATTAACTTGCATTTTAAAATCTCTCCAGTGTCCATAAAAGTGTTTTAATTAAAAAGAAAAGGAAGAAGCCGGGAGTGAGTTGCAAATCCGGCTTAGCTGGGATATTGCGGACGCGGAAACTTTCCCTGGCAAAAACCGTTTTTCATGTTACCACTGGGGGGAAGTCTTACTATTAGTGAAGTAGACTGAGCTCTAGTTATATATTCGTAAAGTTGACGTTGGCTGCTAAGCTAGTGGATAGGTATAGTTTACAGTAAGTGGTTAGCTAAGCTAGCTGTAAGCATATTGATTAAGAAGTTAGTTATGGCTACAGTAGATTCAATAATAGTTTAAAATTAAATAGAAGATCAGATCAGGTTGTGTATAGATCATTCCAGGCTTCAACATTAGCGCAACATGAATGTAATGAATGTAAATGTTGATGTTGATGATGAATGTAAATGTTGATGACTGGAATGAAAAATACATAAATGCTTTCTTGATTGATTGAGTATCACATTTAGTTTAGACTAATATGTGATACTGAAATTGTGAAAATAATTTAAGGTTTAAGCTTTTTAAGCTTAAAGCTTTTTTAAGCTTTTAGCTTTTTTAAGCTTTAAGCTTTTTTAAGCTTAAAGTCGATTTTCAAGTAAAATCGACTTAAATGTTAAGAGGGTTAATGATACAAGGAAGAAGTTAACTACGTGAACTGAAACTTTTCAAATAATTTTCGGAACGTATTAATATATATGACTATGAGCGTTTGAACAATCGCAGTTTTTACCGCTGCTTAACTTCGGAACTCCAATAAAATTTTATTGGAGCTAACTTTAACGATTACTTCATACAATTTAAGATTAAGATAAGATACACAAAATTCGCTTTAACTGCCTTGAATTACTGCACTGAATAAACGACTGTTGAATCTGGATCTCACGTGAAACCATTATCTTTAAAAAAAAAAACGGGACGTCATTAGCATGGTTTTTAAAATGCGTTACATTGGACTTACGTTACATAAAGTAAGAACCTACTTCTAAGTTTTTTGTGTTTATGTCCAAGTCCAGAAGGCGTCGCGGCAGACCCTGGTAGAAGATGGCAGGACGAGTTAGACAAGACCAACGACCAGTGGTCCACTTTGCATGGCCCTAGAAGTCATAGGGAGAGGTCTTTGCCGAGCAGTGGGATGACGCAGGCTAACAGTATCAGTATGTACTTACAAAGATCGATTTTTTTTTTCTTGTCTGTCGGGAAGATTATTGAAAAGTATTGGACACGTATTTTTTCTTTTTTCACGTGGTAATAAAATTACGGAGATATATTGAGTTGAAATGGCGCATTACGTCACATGTAGGTAATTTTTATACCTACTTGTGACGTAGTGAGCCCCCACTCTCCAACTTTAATGAGCTTTAACTAAGTAATTTTTTGATAAAACAAAAAATACGTGTCTAATATTTTTGTATTATCTGTCTGTCGGACAAAATAGAATGTCGTTTTCTTTACCCAGTCTTCACCCCTATTGTAATAATCCGTTCTGTCTACCTTTACTTAGTTATTTGACTAACAATTTACGCAATACAATTCAAGATTTCCCTAGCGATAAATCCTAACTTATATGTTAGACTACAATTTCAAGTATGAGGTGTTGTTCCACATACAAGTCCTTATCCAGGGCTAATAAATATCAGCTTACTCTTTCTGTCTCGCCTGGAACTCCATTGTTTCCTAACTACGGTGCACAATGCCTGACATGTGTATAGATAGAGTATTTATACTCTGCTGGAAAAACATTTGACGAAAATGTAAACAAATGGGTCTGAAGATGCACCTGCGGTTGACAATTTGTAGTTTCATTTCACTTACAAATCGAGTACTTAAACTTATAACGTTATACTTAAACCAGAATTTTTTATTTTCCTTTTAAAGCTGTTTTGCTATTGACAATTTAGGTTATTTTGTTACTCAATATTCGCCGACAATTTTTTAATTACAATATAAAAGCCGTTTAAACATTAATAGTTGGAATACGTGATATACATAAAAAAAATATACCTTCAAAATGCAGTTGAATGTCTTTCTAATTTCGCTCACTATGTTTAATCAGGACAGGGTGGGTTTGTTTACAGTTTCGGAAAAATAAATAGAACAGATCATATTTACCAAGCAACGTGGAGCTACTTTAACAAAAGGGAGAGAATACTCACATATCGTTAGTACTAGATTTACACCGACGCGATGCAGTGGCTGGTTAGAATGCTTTGTATTACAATGTTACAGATATTTTGGAATATTTTGCACCTTTACTCTATAATTTATTGGTCTAGAATCTAGATTAAGTTTCAAGAACCTTGCAGCGTTCGTGTAGTCTACTCTTTGAATGCAATGGACCCACAGTAAAATTCTTTTCAATATAGTTATTTTAAGACGCTATTATGTCAAGCTTTCATTGTCTCTAGAGTACCAACAAGACTTCTATAATGAAGCCATAAAAGATAAATTAAACAAATCTTTTTTTAATAAAGATCTACTTATTTTTTATTCATTCTTGTGAGATAAGCAGAATCATAAAACAAGACATTCAATTTAATCTCATGACGACATAAAAAAAGAGGTGGAATTTTTAGACAATGTTACTTTATTGAAACCTTATTGAAGGGAACGACGGAATTTGCATAATTCGAGGCATTTTATCATCGGGCTCGCTTTGTTCCCAGAACTTGTTTGTGTTTTATGTCCTTTCTGAACCGATGGATTCTGTGCTTATAGGTAAGTAGGTACGGAGTTTTTGTCCATTGGAACTCTGCATAATATCTATATATTTTATCTTTGATAGTTCTTAAAATCCGCCTCCATATAAAGTCTTTTTTGCTGCCTACTCCTTTTCCATTTTCTTCAAACAATTTTTCATAGCTAGTTTTTGGAACTATAGGGGTCTGGAGAACAGTGTGTAAAGTACTACTTTATCCCCCATAGAAAAGGGAGGATCCTCCATCGGGTGTTGTGTCTGGTAAGCTACCGCCTAACAGTTGTTGTCAGGGTTTTCTATACAGGATGTAACGGAAAGGGTATATACATATTTAAGGGTGTGCCACAGACCGTTAAATTGAACATGTTTCTCATCATAAATAATGTTTTTAAGCGAAAAAATTATCTGATGCCCCATACCAAATTGCAATACCTATTCGATGCAAATGTATGGGGCAGTTGATATTTTTTCGCTATTACGATGTTTGTCCGATGGAGAAACATGTTCAGTTTGATGGTCTGTAGCATACCCTTAAGAGGGGACAGGGGGCCTTTCTCCATACAAACGTATTCCGCTGTTTTCTTCGTGAATAATGCGTCTAGAGTAATGTTTTTTTTCCAAAAAATCTAAGTCTTATTAATACATGCCTCTATCATTTTCTTTTTTTCAAAACATAATCACTAAAATAATTATGACAATCCAAAAACCCGAAAAAAAGCCCGTTTTTACCGCCATGTTCAGACGACTATCAGACAAATTAGATAAGTTTTTAACGAAGAAGAAAATAATAGAAGCATAGATATACTTTTCCTCTAAATTTTGATATAAGAATTATTTAGATCAGATTAGATTTTAAGAAGAAAACAGCGGAATACAAAATGTCTTTTGGTCACGATTTTTGTAGGTAAAATCAGCGTGAGTTGCAGTTGTCCCTTTTGCACTTTGGTCTTGGTTGGTCGCAGCGCGACGGCAATAGTTTCTTCAAATACCTATTCTTCAAATTCCTCGAGCCTAGAGTCCCCTCTTAAGTATGTATATACCCTTTTCGTTACACCCTGTATACAAGTTGTTGTTTTGCATCCTCGTCAAAATTCAGGAGTTTATCACAAAATACATAAATAATCAATTTAAATTACGGAACCTAGATAATTATTAATAAACGCTGATTTTTTTGGTTGTTAAGTTTGTCAGTATATCAGAATAAGAAGTTATCGAATAAACGATTGTTTGCATGTGTCAAAGCGCAGTTATAAGGCGAGAATCAGACGGGCCGCGTTTAAAAAACGGGTGGTTTACACTTACCGATTTCCGTAAATAAGAATTGAAATAAAAATGACCTACCTACTTATTTTATTATTGATTCAAGTCGAGAATCATTAGCATAGTTACCTCCTTGAATTTGACTAGAATGCAAAACAAGTCCTTGTATAGTCTTCGCGATTAACTTAAAAAAACTGCGCGATTTTGAATTTTGATGTCAGTTCTTCATTTGTGTCATAGATGGCGCTATAGTAGGTACATTTCATAGAGCCGCTAAAGCACTATTTTACCTTAAATTTTCCATGAATCTCTGCAAGGTATTTGATTCACGATTTGTTAAACATGGATTCACAGGTCTCTATGCCATAGGAGCAGGCGGATCGATGTCTGTCTGACCTATCAATCCTAAGGGACTTCCAAATTCCGGCAGTATGATGTTACCCATCATCCTCCTAATGTATAATGTCTTCGTTTCTTACGACACCCGAGGGAGGAGATCGAGTGATGTATCGTGGCTGAAAACCACTCGAGAGGTTCTTACATAATATGTATGTGCATTAGTACATACATATTAAGTGGTAATATGTCGCGCAGTAAAAGTTATCAAGATTATACTATAGAGTCTATAGTATACTCTTGATGACTTTAGACTCTTCCTATAGGATACTGTATGTTTGATGCTACAGTCAATTCTCCAAATAAGACTTTATTTTTTGGTTTGTTGTGTTGAAATTCATACAATGAGTTGTTTGGTTCAGTTGAGTTGGAATTTAAATTTTATGTGCGTTTGTTAAAAATACGTTATTTTCCTATCTTGCAGTTGAATCCGAACTGTTAAATAACACGTAAAAGCTCCGCATTGTCATTAACATAAGTTAAGACTAAAGACCCAAAAAGAAGTCCGAAGAGTTCCTAAAATTTTTCGTCGTAATCAACCGTGCAATCAACATTACGATAACAGCCTTAAGCTACCTCATTTGTAGGAGGTTCTCATAAAACATCGCGCTTTATTTCTCGTACGTGCGGGGTAGTTAAACATTTTTTCTTGGGGAAACTCGGGATTGTTCCAACATGGTCCACCTAGTTGTTGTTTAAAAATGATATATCCACTTTGTCCCAAGTCTAATTTGGTAAATTTGAAACGTACTAAGGTTGGCGAGATGACCTGGAGGCGCACTGCGAAAGTGCGAAAGGTGTTGGTTCAAAAAAAGGCACCTGAGAATATGGAGGATTGAGACCAGCAGTAATACATCAATGGCAAATAAAAAAAAAGTTGTTTGTTTTTTATTTACGAGAATCTAACGCAGCGAATAAGAGAAATAATAGTTCAAGGAAAAACATTTTCAGGCAAAAGCTTTGCTAAGCAGCACAAATCGATGGGTGTCCATCAAAACTTAAAAATTCAGTTCATCCCATCGATGGGTACAGAGTGGAATAAACTCAAACTCGCCGGCATCGTGTGCAAGGAAAATTAAAATAAAGCTTTAAACTTGTGAACAAGTTTTAGTACGTCTGCTAACACTCGAGCTTCATAAAAAGTACCTCCGACAAGTCGACGTATTTTTAGACGTTTTTATTTGCGAGTACGAAAAAGTGGAGCGGGGAGGGGACTTGAAATAGTCTTTGTTTCGTTTCATTATACTGGCTGGGGTAGTGCAGGGAAGTTGGAAGTTGTTCTGTTCAAAGCGTGAGACGCGGGTCTTATTGAATTTGATATATGTATATGTATTGCAGTTTTGAAGTATTGTGGCTTTCAAATCAATTGCTTTCTTGTTAGTGTTGTTTTTTATGTCGCAAATGTATTTTTTTATTGTTAAAAACAATATAGTTGTATTATACAGAAACAATTTGAATGTTTCGTAGTAACACACACACCCACAGCTAGCACTCCTGGAAAATAATTAGTACTTTGTCAAAAACAGCTTGCAGATTTACGAGAAAAAAAAAGTGTGCATCATATTTTGTACACACTGGTGTTCGATCAAATATCAATTGTGTAGGCAGAATTCAATACACATTACTCAATACTGATGCTTAAACAAATGACTAACGCAATAGCTGACTACGTAAAAGGTAAAAACCCTCAAATTGATTAACGAGCAAATAAATGTAGGAATGACAAATCGTAAACACCACAAACATTCACTTCTACGATTATTGTGCACACGATTATGTGTCATAAACAAGTTTAATGATCAATTACATCAAAAGCAAGATGGTTGGCGCTTAAATAACTAAAATTAAAGTACAATCGCGTTAAGTTACGATGCGAAAGGCCGGTATCAGCTTTGGTACGACCCACGCGGTTCTTGATGTGTGGTCTAAGTTACAAACGAATAAAAAGAAAACGTGGAGACCGTAAAACGAACTTGAAAAAACCGTTGTGCGAATGCTCTATATTTTTTATAAATATTGGAACGAAGTTCCTTATCGCGCGTTGTGAAAGGGCTAGACGGAAAAAATTCTTACGAAAAGTTGTCACGACACTTTTTGCTGTAGTAAGCTATTGTAAGCTTTATTTCTTTAAAATAAAGTTGAAATTTCCTTAAATTACGTACAATTGGGGTGTGTATGTGAGTAAGGATAGATATGATTATTATTTTGAGTGACCGAACTACAAAGTACAAATTCGGTTGTGCAGTTAAGTAAGACGTATTGCTTCGAATTAAGGATTATTCTTCCTTAAATTAAATATTTTATTTTTCGCACACTAACTTAAATCTAAAATGTATTGATATTATGTACGTGTAAGGAACTTCGTTCCATCCGGGTGTCCCTTGACACCTCTCAAGTTTTTTTTTATGTCAATAAGTATGCAAAACACGCGATTTGGACCTGTAGTTGCGGACACCAACCAGTTATACAATACAAGCCCATAAGGCATCGTTCTACTCAAACGTATTGTCCGCCGCCGACTGTGAGTCTGCTCACTGTATAGACTGTATAGAGGTATTAGAGGTATGCGTATAGTCGGTTCGGTGTGAACGAGAAGTTAAATGGTTGTGTTAAATTTATATGAGGTTCCCTTTCAATGAGAGATCACCTTAATTTGGTTTTGCATGGTTTGATTGTTCATCGTGCGTACAAGGCTATTGGGGTACACTTGGTGTGTGTAGTTCTAGACTATTATAGCATAAAACAATTCGGTTAAAAAGAAACACGCCTCAGCCTGTAACTTCCAAACAAATCCTAGAGCGTGCAGTTTCATGATAGCTTTTAGCAGGTTGCAAATTATGTTCGGGCGGCGTCGGCGCAACGCCGCGTAGGCGCAGGCGCCGTGGCAAGATCTACGCTATACTTCAGTATAATAATAATTGGAAATTAATAACAGGAAAACTGATGGCCCACCATTAATTCACGAACATCGGCATGATAGTAAATCTTTGTAACTTAATCGTCACGTTTCACTTTCTTGAACTTGTTTATAAGGTCCTTTTTATTTTTATTAAGGTATTTAGGTGCTATACTCCTACATTCGATATTCTGTTTTTCATTTTATGTACTGCAGGAGGAGGTATTTATTTAAAAAAAAACAAAAAATGTTATATCAGTGCAGCCGGAAAAACACAGAACCAAAATAAATTTGCCAAGTTTTTTTTTAACGTTGCCCCACACTAGGAATTTCTTCTTTATCGTGGCAGCGTTTACAAACATTTAAACTCACAAGCACAAACAGCCAGACTCGGAAAAAAACTATCTGTAGGCCATAATGTTCCATGCGGAGATCGAACCCACGACACGGTAGCGCAGCAGTCAATCGCTCAACCACTGCGCCAACCGTGCCGTCAAAACTGTATGTATCTGTATGTATGTTCGCCTTAATGACGCATTTTTTCTTGACAAGCAGCGCCACCTTGAACAGCACACCTAAAATGGTCATACTGTACCTCGTGTTCATTGGCTTGCTTTTCACAGTTAATTTAAATAATGAGAAGAGACTTCACAAATTTTATGAATGTTGGCATTTATTGTTGACAACACGGAAAAAAAAAACTCTCGTGTAGATTCTAACTAAGAATATTTCCAGTATCAAATTATTATTAATTTGATACTGGAAATATTCTTAGTTATAATTTGATTTATCTATTGGTTTAAATCTGCCATCATTAATAACTTCTTATCTATCGCTAAGACATAGTGAAGTTTTCGAAATACTGATAAATTGCCACGATATTTTCAACAAAATTACGAAACCTACTGACAATCAATTCAACACAATATCTTTAAGAACTCTTCACGAACCTCATAAAAAAACTCGTCACCTTTTGTCCGAATGAACCAAAAAGGTTTTAACCTCTAAATTGGCCTGACGTGTCCCTAAATAGACTTCATTCAGGTACTCCTTAAGTTACCAGTGAAGCAAACATCCACCAGTCACCTCGCGTAATAGACAGCGGTGGTCACCATTAATCAGTCTTTAGCCGGGTTAAGCAGAGGAAATACCCGTAAATAGCTGAATGCAAAACACGGCAGTTGTCTGTTCATCAATCAACGGGTGTCGTTCGGGAAAAGCTTGGGCGAACACACTTGGGCGTTCCGAACGCAGCGTTTTATGATTCACGGCGTTTGATCTTGGTTTAGGTGTGACAGGATAATCTTGGGTAATTAATTGCGATGTAGATTATATGTGTTACTAGCTAATGCCCACGGCTTCGCCGGCGTTTTGTTCGTTAATTATCCCACGGGATCGTACAACCTGGATAAAAATTATCCTATATATGCTCTTCCAGACTATTATCTATCCGTGTGTTTAAATTCAACTAAATCCATTCAGTAGTTTCTGCGTGCTTTCACGCAAACAAACATCCAATACTGTATTTCATTCATAAACTTTTGCATTTATGTTAGTAGGATAGTAAGTTATGCCGCTTCCAATAAATTTTAATTTACGGATTTCATTTACATTTCATCCACATTTATTTCTCAAATACTTGTAAAAGTGATGCCCGATCAACTATTAGTCGAATTAGGTTTCCACGTAGCACGTGCGACATAGTAATTATATTCAGCTGTATACATATCAAACTAAGTGGGTATTTTTTCCTAAAACTCAAAAAATCCTATATAAACTATCAAAAAGCAGAGTTTCTATGGCACGTGTTTCGTGTAGCGTTTCGACCGCCCCATTGTAACATAGCTCAAAGTAAACTGCAACCGCTCTTGTCTTATTTGCACTCAGTAGCCGTAGCTATTTATTCTATAAACCATTTATTATTGACATCAAAGATTTATGTCCTTCAAAGCTTATTTTAATGCTGCAAACTTCCAAAGTAGGTGGTATTATTCTCACAAAGTATGCTCTGAAGAATTTTTAATTCTGCGAAAGATTCATTTATCTTTCTTGGGAACGTAACAGATAAACATTGGGTGACGAGCTGTCGTGTTAGGAACAATAATTTTAGTGTTCACACTCGCACACCACGGTCGATTGACGTATGACGAAATGGCCAGCTCCAGACATTCCCAGAATTTTGTGGCTTAGATATATTTTTTGCTGTTTACAAAGTAGAACAAAGATAGTTCACTGGGAAACGAATGATGTACAAAGAAAGGAGTAATAAAACTGAGCATCTTTTTAATTTCTTGTTTTGTTTATTTACAAAATAAATATGTCTGGTTGGTGTACAAGTTTTTTTAAATATCTTTATGAAGTCGGATAAGGTTTTTAACTTTCGAAATACGTAATTGTGTCGTACAGCGTTGTTTTGATTTAACAATGTATTCAAGTATGGAGTGAATATTCATG
The DNA here is from genome assembly GCA_963082945.1 of Cerastis leucographa. Taxonomy (NCBI): domain Eukaryota; kingdom Metazoa; phylum Arthropoda; class Insecta; order Lepidoptera; family Noctuidae; genus Cerastis; species Cerastis leucographa. The sequence goes on from OY720382.1 coordinate 9,660,912, forward strand.
TCTTAATTTGTACAATCGTATACTCTGATGATGATGCAAAATTTAAATATTTAATAGCTGGTAACAGGCTACTGTGCTCCAATATATTTGATTGCTATGTTTTAAGGTCATATCAATATTCTTCAATCATGGCAAAAATGAATATGCATTTTTTATTCACTAAAACGTTTGGCTTAATTGGGCGTGCGTGCGAATTATGATTTAGTAACCGAGAATGGGCTGTCTGTCTAAATAAAAAAGGCAATTTATATGCCAACAACACTGGAATTAGGCCAGATAAATAACAATAACGTCTTTTTATTACGGTGCTACTTATAATATATGCTGAGATGGTTCTTTTTATGGATTTGAACTGGTGAACAATAAAAATATTGTGGCCAGAATATGACGAGCTCTCACACTTCTCTTTGGCTTAGTATTTTAGATGGAAATGGATGTTTTCTTCTAGTTTCAGAGCTCAATTTCGCGTGGTCATTTTCTCGCATTGCTAGTGCTCGCACGTACGCCGTAGGCGACATCCGTATGGCTACTGTTTTCCCCACTGATTACAAATGCACTGAATTTACTTCTTGTTTTCAATGTTTGAAATAAAAAACGCATTTTGTTAACTGCTTTGTTGCAATATTCTAACGCCCACTGTAGTTTTTTATGTGTTTTCTTTTTATGAATATTTTTTTATAGTCATAATACGGTGTTTCTATTGTAAGTTTACAATAAGTTGGTTGCATCAGCTTTGTGACCGATGTGGCAATAGGTTGAACAAATAATGGGCAAGAATTGTAAAAAAATAACTGTTTTATTTTCCTAAAATAAGTACCATGAATATAATTTATTTACATTCATGTTTCGTCCCATAACTATTGCATAATCGACCTTTCCCTCCTGCTATCGAGCGGGTCGCTCCCGTATTCCAGGCGCCATTATAGATTGGTAGAAGTTAAATGTCTTTAATTTTTTCTGGTAATTTGGCATTACTGTGATTTCATTAAAAAATGCCTGAAGGCACTGGTTAGCTTCAAGGTAGCTATTATTAACATGATCAAGTTTTGGCAATCGTTACCCTTCTTATTACAAAAGTAGGTCCAAAGAGAATTTAATCTTTACTCGTTCAAAATAATAATTTTATACTTGGCTCCGATGACCAATTTGCATGGATATGATGTAAACATATAAAACCACATGGCGCTGTTGATATCTTTCGGTATCGGGACCAGTTTAATTAGCAGCCACCCTTTAATTAAAGAGATTGTTAAGTCTGCGCGCCATTACGTGCGTCATTTTATCGTTTATTTTTCAATATACAACATTATACAAGATGCTGTTTTGCATCCACGTCAAAATTCAGGTCGCTGTCACAAAAGACCTAAATAATCCATTTTAATTACGATACCTACCTAGTTAATTATAAGTTTTATATTTATAATTTATATTTAAAAAAAAAAACGCTAATTTTTTGGTCGTTTAAGTTTGTCAGTATTTCAGAATAACGTGGTTAAGGGAATAAAAAAATATCGAATAAACGTTTGAGATTGTTTGTATGTGTGGAAGCGCGGTTATAGGGCGAGAATCAGACGGGCTCCGTTTAAAACACGGGTGGTTCACACTTACCGATTTACGTAATAAGAAAAAAATAAAAATTACTTACCCATTTTTTTATTGATTCGGGACGAGAATCATTAGCATAGTTACCTCCTTGAATTTGACGAGGATGCAAAACAACATCTTGTATATAGTTTATTTTAACTTCTTGGGTCGGGATCAACATTGAAATTGGACCATGTATCAATAAGTATTTTCCCAGAAGGGAAAGGCAGAGGTTTTCCTGTAGAACACCCACTTTTCGCCAGTGAGGTTTTAGTCTTATCTTATAGGGAGTGGGCCTATTGACATCAAACGGGCACATAAACAGAAAAAAAATGAAGACATGAGTTTCGATTGGCAAATTATAAATTTGTTTTTAATTGTTGTGTGTTATAGACAGCAAGCCTATTGACATCAACCGGGCGAAAAAAAAAATTGAAGAGTTTTGAGTTTCGATTGGCAAATTGTATTCCGCAATGTACTAGTGATTTCTAGAGGAATGTTCATTTACATTTAAATGCTTGGTTGCTTGGCGATTTAACTTCGTGTAATTACACCAAAACCTAAAGTTTAGACTACGTAATCAAGGATTTTGTGCCGCCGCCAATTTAACTTTAATTATGACATATTACTAAATCACAGGCGTCGTTAACATTGCTTGTGTGGGCACAATTTCATACGTCCTACATAGTTATTTCACCTTGGACCAGTCATTAAGAGGCGTTCGCGTTGTATAGCACATTCACTACACGGTTCAATATTAAAAAGTTCAAAAAGGATTGTAAAGCGACCAGCCTCACCTATTAGCAACTCACCCATGTATGGGCTGTATTGTGCGAACTGTGAATGACCTCTTCAGCATAATAATGGGCGAAGGGATGCGCAGGAGCGCGTGCGGCGGAGGGGCGACCGGTTTGAAATTAGAACGTTTTTTATACGATCCCATTGGCTTTGTCGGCAACCGCCCGGTGCGCTTGCGCTAACTCGACAAATGCGTCAAAATGAAATAAGCCGTATTTTATTCCCTTTCCTTTTTGAATGGGCCTTCAAAGTTTCGATCGTGGGGGTTTGTTTGGACAAAAACTTAGTAAAGATTATGGGTTCGCCTTTGTTGAAGTTCTGTATAGAAATTTAATATTGGAGGATTTGTGATTGATTGGACACACATTGATTTTGTGTACCTCAACCCTACTGCTGACGTGGGCTGATGGATTGTTATTATTCTGAACCCAACGTTTTTAACTGATAAAGTTTTACTGCTTTATCAACTTGGGCCTCCGCAAATATCCTATTTTTACGGGTTATTCACATCGGACAAGCGCTGAAGCTGAAAACTTCAAACTTTATAAGGAAATGTAAACGTAAATAATAGTGTGTGATTAACTGATTATATGTGTAATGACCCATTTTATTGACTGTGTTGCTTGTCGATAAAAATTCTTACCTCAGCAAATTACACTCATTAAAAATGATCACAAAACTTTCGGAGCGCAAGATTCTTTCGCAATACCAAAAAGGTGAAAATAAACGCCTTAAAAGTCTGTTTGTGGAAAACAGCAAGTAGGTAAGGTTGTTTAACAGATCATAAAAAGTTTCTCGAGTGTTAAGTATTCTCGCAACCGACTTAGAACAAATTGGGTTTGTTCACTTACTTGTTTACGCAACTTTGCCCCAAACACAATAATACTTTTTACTTGTGTGACAGTCAAATCAAGTGATAATGATTCTTTACACAAAAACATAGTTACATAAAGTTTGGAGCACTCGCCTATACCCCCATTTGGGACAGAGTAAACAGAGATGAGGGAGGGAGGCGCGATAGTACGACGCAAGACTCGAAGCCGTATGGTCGTGTGAACGGTGGAACCGGGCTCCGAACGCGATGCCGACTTTGTTTACCGAACTTTTTATTCAAATAAAATGACATTTTGAATCTTCGAATTCCGAACGCTTGGAGATTACAGTATGCTAGTGAAAAAAATAAATAGTGGAACCTCTATAGTGAAATTGTAAACATGTAAATTATCGATGGTGTGAAAATTAAGCATAATTTGGTGGCAGTATGGTGGATGCTGGTGTTAATGAGTGCGATAACACCATAAATGGAAGGAACCAATTTGTGTTTCTTGTATTTGTGCATTTACTTCTCATTGGACTGAATGGAACTAATGGTAACTATTTCTTTTTTGTTTGTTTTGAATTGAACTTTGTTTAAGATTATTGTTGTTGAATAGATTCAAGCTTCAAGACAAAATAAAGTCAAAGAATATTTAAGTTCCTTGATTTTAAATGAAGTTACTACTTTAATTAAATATTTGCTTAAAGGTTGCTCTTGGATATCAATTCTATGGTTGCAATTAGGTTTAAACTGAATTAAAGTTAACTTTTCGTAACAAACAAGCATTATTTTCATAACTTTAGGAAACCGAAGAACTTGTAAGTTTATGACGGTTTTCTCTATGTTTATAAAGGTTTTGAAGTACTAACTTTAGTTCACAATTAGACTAAAGGTTGGACTTAGGTACATAGCCTACTATTATTGACACATAAGTAAGACAAACTTTCCACCGGCACAATAAATAAACCTCGTTAAAGATCTTGATATACCTAATAACAATAACGCACTTAAAAAACTGGGACTTTATTGGTCCTAAGTGCTGCACCGTAAAACCTTTTTCAATTGACCGGGGCTTACATTTTTATCAGATCAATTCTCCATCAGGTAATTAAAAAAACAGTATCCAATTAATAAAATGTAGTTCCACTGTTCGGTAGCCGATACAAAACAATGTAAGCTTTTTTTTTCTCTTTTTTAACGCTACCTTAATTAACGTTAACGGCCAGTTAAGTGGGCTTTGGGCCTTTACGAGTTTATAGTGGGAACTTTTTGGCCTCATTCTGGATTAATGGTTAGTATATGATAGTAGACAGTAATTATAATATATATTTTGTAAGCAGCTTTAATTACCCGTTTAATATTCATAGAAAAAGTAAATATTGTTCATTTAATGAGGCGATGTTGATGTATGCATTAACAAGTTTAAATTGGGGATATAATAACATAAAAATTTCACTAATAAATGGGTAATAATTTTCACTATAAATGGAAATTTAAATACACAGGTAACATTTTCGACCTAAAACTTTCTCGTTCTCACATTTTCTTCTATGATGTTGAACATAAAAGATTATTTTAGTTTTATAGACTTTCTATTTAATTGGGATTATAATTATAATTTTATTAGGTGTAACTTCACAGCTATTCAAAAGTAGGTAATATTAGATTGCTTGTAGAGTATGAAATCTATATTTCCCGTAAATATTCGTTGAGTGGGCGGGGTTTACGTTATTTCGCACGTTTCCTTTGTCTTTCAGGATGGGAAATAGACAATCCTTGTCGCGTACGCTGAAAAGCGCTTCCTGTTAAATAATAAGATAGGTCTTGTTTGGTTTAATTTATTTCACAGGCAAGGATAGTTGAATTACGACAACTTATTGTATTGTTATTGCGATTTTGATTTTGAACTTAATCAAGTTTTGCTAGCTAAATCAAGTTAGCTAGCAAAACTTTTCAGACGCATACAAATCTAAAATTACGAAATAAAACAACTTTTCCGTCTTACTTTCCATTTACTTTTCCGATAGTCTTTAGTCGTTTTACAACTACGTATAAGTTGTTATGATGAATGCTACCTCTAAGAGTGGGTCCCAAAATACATGTAGTCTCGCCCGTCTTCTTTCCAATTATCTTTTGTTTTAAAAGACATTTCGAAAATGTTTTTTTTTTTTTGTATATGTAGACCTATGCGTATTAAGTTTCATTAAAATCGGTTCAGTTATTTCGGTCAATAAGGACTTAAAAGTTTTTAAATGCCGTAGAGAGCATTCTATCAAGACTGTCACGTGTCAGTTTTGCTGTTTAATTTAATTTACCTTATAAATACTACATGTAGAAACTCGTAATTGCTCATATTTTGTTGAAACTATTACTAAATGTCTGCTTTGCTGTAAGTTTTCCTAAAAAATAAATAAATAAATTTTATTAAGTCTATGAGATTTCGAATCGGAGGTTTATCCAATACGGATCAACCTCCGATTCAGAATCTCACGATACCATTTCTCGATCCATTTATCATTCGATTTGCCACTGTATATTTTATAGGCAATGCTTAAATTCATAACAGATGGATCGATGTCGAATGGAAATGAATGATAAATGTATAGTTTTATGTATTTTTTGTGAACCTCGAGAGGTTTGTTTATTCATTTATATATACACCTTATAATAACATATCAGAGGAGCCCGTGGCATAATAATAACAGCCGTTCGGGACGATCTTTAAGTTAGTTAGTTCAGATAGGCAACATAGTTGGGAAAAGGCTAGACAGATGATGATAAGTGTGTAGGTAGACATAATTCTTTTTAGATTATTATTGAGAGCAGCGGGGGTCTAGTGGTGGCAGCCCCGACTTACGAGCAGTAAGCCGTAGGTTCGAACCCAGGTAGGCGCATTACTTTGTGTAGTTTATTTCATCACCGCTGCTCTCAAAAACGTTAAAGGAAACCATCGTGCGGTAACCGGCATGTCCTAGAAATAAAAATTCGAAGACATGTGACATCTACCAACCCGCACTGGGCCCGCGTGGTGGATTACAGCCCACTCCCTCTCATAGAAAGGAGGCCTGTATCTCAGCAGTGTGAACATTATAGACTGATGATGATAATGATGGTGACGTGACGATAATGAATTATAAAGAGTTCTTAATAAATGACGTAGGTACTCACATACAGGAGTGCTTAGGCAGGTTAGTGCCTACGTCAACTTTAACATTAATACAGGTCAAAAACCTCTGCTACGTTTTGTGAACGTTAAGTACCTAGATAAGTAGGAGGTAGTGGTTTGCCGGTGCGATAAATTCACGAATTTGACAAGCGTGTGACTTTATGATTATTATCTTTGCCGGTATGTTTTGATTCATGATTTATGGTATTGGTATCTTTAACATACTCAACTTATAAAAACTGCAATTAGAAAAAAACATAACATCACGCATGTTATCCTTGAAGGGTCTTGCGGAGGTGTGAGTGTAATAATAATACTCTCAATTTCGCCAGTTATTTTAAAGTCCTATGTAATAATAAGGCCAGTCTATTACCATCAATCGAGCACAAATCTAGAGTCCGCATTGCTACTGAAAATTTCTGTTGGATAAAGCCTATAACTCTATCCAATATCCTAATCGAACTCAAGACCTCGTGCTCAGAAAGAGTTTTTAGGATCACTAGAACAATGAGAAAGTTAAAAAAAGGGTTCATAATAATCAAGATAAGTGTTTTCTTTAATAATTACCATAATTATTGGATAATTATATCATTTATGTTCTTTGTATTCTTCATATTATGTAAAGAAGAAAGATTTTTGTGTCACAAAATCAACGAAACCAATCTGTTGATTAAACAAAATTCTTGTCTGTTTTTTTTAAAGTTGACATATAACTTGTTTGGATACACGTGGAAGCGGAAAATCGCGTTCGGATACACGTTAAGTTTATAAATTATTGTTTTATGATTTCTGTATAATTCAAACCCTGGTTTATATTGTAGATTTAAAGAGTTCACATAGGTGAGTATGTATTTGTTAGACAGCTACTCTAAAAATGGCTTCCCTTAATAATATGCATAGACTAAGCGTTAAGACTACAAAAAAAAAACAACGTAACCATAGTAACAGAACATTTTCATTATAATGTAGTGGTTCAAAATAATCACATTACATCCATTGTCAGGCTGTCTGATAAAAACATATGAAATATATTAATCAATTTATTTCCACCGGTTGCACGGTGCACCCACACTGCAACAAAAAGACAAACATTGTCATAGAACTTATATTATATCGTGTCGCGTTATCATTGACAGTGACAAGTATTAATAAAGGACTACTATACCGATGTTGCGCTTGAGTTGGTCGTAGGGCTGACCTTAAGCGAAATCATTAAAAAAAACGAATAGAATTTTTTGTAATTTTTTTTTTGAGAAATTCTTACAAGTAATTTCGATTAATTTTGGAAAAAATCGTCATTGATTCATTTTGAAAAAAAAATATGTATATCGAATTTATTTTTTCTGTGAGTAATTCGTCCCATTTTTGTTTATTTTTTTCTCAAAAATAATTTTATTTGACAAAACTTTAACAGGATGGACATTAGTTTATCGGTAGTCATAAACGTTTCGTTTTTTATATTCGTGTTCGGTATTTTGTCAGCCATAATGCTGATAGAAGCTAATTTTTGTTTATGTCCTTATCTTGCCATAGCAAGTAATATACCTATATGATAATTCTATCTTGTGTTTCACAGTATGAAGTAAGTATACAAATGTGGACAAATTATATACGTAGAAGAGATCAATAATTACGATCACAAATTTTTAATGTTAGGAATTAGGTTACGTTTTTTTGTTTTGGTTTATTAAATAAACCCTTTTTATAAGAAGGTTCCCCTACCTTTTCGCTTGGTTGCACATAAAAGCTCTACAATTAATATAAAGACTGCAATTATGTAAGTAGTTAATAACATAGAAAGGGTAGTGATTATATCAGATTTAATTTCATACCATGCAGCTGTATAATTTTATACCGGTTTTATTATATTTCTACTGATTTATTCTTTACTAAGTCTTTAACGGTGCATCTATAAAACGTGTTTTGTTCTCACTCTGTTCAATTTTAGAGAAATAATTACAAGTATTTTTATGTTTATGATAATTATTTATTTTTTTGCCAAGGAGATAGATTATTATATCCTAGGGAAGGACACACCTAGGCTTTTTTTTCTCAGCCATCCACATTCAAAATTTCCACGCGGACGTAGTCACGGGCAACAGCTAGATATTCTTTACATATTTAACATGAAACGTTGCTGTTCAATTTTCCAGTATCGATGAAATAACTTACTCGGATTTTACCGTAGGAACTTTAGTTTGTTTTTTCCCAAAGAATCTGTTTGAAAGGCACACTATAATCATGGTGTTCACAAAAAAATCTTCGCCAAACGCCTTGGCAAATTATTTCCAAGCCACTCCACCTTTGACCTCTTCATTTGGTACTTTTTATTTAAACAGACTGCGGTCAAACGCTTTTAACAAAAAACATGACTGACATAAGTCAAAATTTGTATCTTCTACAACAATATTTTTGAAGTGAAACTTTTTATGCGACTTCCAACAAGTTTAACGCTACCATTGAGGGGGAATATTTTCTAAAACTCACTTAGAGAGTAGTAGTCACAAATCTTGTAATACTGCCAAGTATTAAAAGATTTGTGACTACGTAGTTCTACTAGGTACGCAAGATGGCGTGCAAACAGTCATGCATTCGACTCTTCGTGTGACCAGCCTTCGCTCAATTTCCATGAGTAGAATAACCTCGATAAACTTATGTAATAAAAATATAAAAATAATTTAATCTAGCATTCCATCTGTTTTGCCGGAGGTGGGCAGAGGTGTACATACATTTCGCCACCAATCACAAATCTAGACTACAGAAAATTCCTGACAAAAAAAGAAACAAAAACAGTTTACCCGACCCGTATCGAACCCAGTCCTCATGATGACTACAAGTCTAGTGCCGCTTGAGACCACTGGACCACCGAGGCATTTTTTATTAGGTTTTAGTTTTAAAAATGAACCTATAACAGCCCATGCAAACGGGGCCATCAGCATCATCTGCCTAGCTTTTTCCCAAACTATCTTGGACTCGGCTTCCAGTCTAACCGGATGCAGCTGAGTACTAGTATTTTGCCATGAAGCGACTGCCTATCTGACGTCCAACCGGTCCAACCCAGAACCCAGTAACTGGGTAATACGATACCCCTTGGTAAGACTGTATGTCCGACTTTTGGCTTCTGACTACTCATAACGACTGTCAAAGATCTACAAATGACAGCCGGGACCAACGGCTTAACGTGCTTGCTGAGGCACGGAGGAAACTCGGTATGTAAGTATGGTCACCCATCCACGGACCAACCTTGGCAAGTACGGCTTAACCTTAGTGATCGGCCCGTGCGGCTGTAATTATCAAGCCAAGCTCCTCCATGCAAACAGGGCCAACCCTATCAAAAGAAAAAAAACTTAAAAAATAAATCACAATTATTACAATACCCGAGTGTCGTTTTATCTACGTGTCTATCTAAATGCAGTGGAACGGACATACGAACAAACGAACGGTATTGAGAGATCCATATGTTACTTTTTTATAAAGATGCGGCTCTTCTCTAAGGAATGCTTTGCGGATGGAGTAGGCGTCAATCGTTCGGTTTATCTGTATGACCGAAATTTAATGCTACATTATTGAGAGGACAACTTAATTCGATTTGTTTATTGTATGTTCAGGACTATTATGAGAGGTGATTGTTGGCAGGACTGTGTGAAAGGGTATGATTTCTGTTTGAATTTTGGATCAGTGAATCTGAAGTACTTCTGTAGGTATCTTAGCTATAAAGGTATTTAACTCTTTGCACTTATTGTAAGTAGTAACTAGCGTACTGCCTCTGCAACGTATGAGTTTTTGGTTGGGTTTGTACTACCAAGTTCACTGACGGTCTGCCACTTTTCATCCTTATGCTCTAAGTAATAACTAATAAGGTTAAAAAGTGGTCGACCGTCAGTGAACTCGGTACCTACATACACCTTCGACTTTACAGAATAGCGATATTTCTAAAAGACATTTGCGTTTAATACATACCTATCAATGTATTAAACACATAGGTACCTACTACATCCTACATAAATCCACTTAATAATTTGATTACAGGCTTAATTTTGCATTGTATTTTGGTTTTATCCTCCTCCTTGCGTCGTATTCCTCAATGCCGAGGGTCGTGACCTCCCTTCAGAATCACCTTCTCACGGATGATCTTTCTCCAGCTGTTTCTGTCTCTGGCTGTGTGAAGGGCGCTGTGGACTGTGGAGTCAAGGGCGGTACGGATCTGGTCAGACCATCGAATTGGGCTGCGTCCACGAGGTCTTTTCCCATCCATCTTGCCGGTCACCATTAGTTTTTCCAGGTACCTACGTGTTTGGTTTTATACGTGGAGCAAAAACTTATACCAAAAATGTCGGTTAGTCAAATACTCGTGTGGCTCGCTACGCCACGTGCTACGCATAAGCGTGCTGTATGTTTTTTGGACAGATTCATCCATCAAAAACCAGTCATGAGAATTGATTTGTTTTGCATGTGTAAATAACATACAGAATGCCTCACTGTTCTAGTCGAAGGTTCTAGAGGACGAGCAGAGTTATTTAGGTTATTCTATCAAGAATTTCTTGTAGCAGCGAGTCTGGAGCCAGGGTGACGGCATTACTTTCACCCCCATTTCTCCGGACGCAAACGTAACTGGCGAAATTCGAAAGTGCTATAGGTAGGTAGGTACACTTCTAGCTAATCCCTCCAGGATTACAGGCCTGAGGAATGATATACAGACTGCTTCATTGGTCTAGTGTTGGGGCAAAGCGTTATTGGTACTTTCCATCCAGGTATTTCTCAGTAGTAGCTCGGAGTCTAGATTAGTGCTCGGTTGACGGCAATAGCCTCGCCCTATATTATGTAAGAGTTAAACATAACTGACTAAATGTGAGTTTACAATAGGTGCAGCTCGGCTGAACCCTTCGATGAAATTTGACGACATGGTTGGCGCAGTGGCTGAGCGATCGGCTGCTGCGCTGCGTGTCGTGGGTTCGATCCCCGCACGGAACAAATATTTGTATGAGCTACAGGTAGTTGTTCCGGGTCTGGCTGTTTGTGTATGCGAATTTAAATGTTTGTATAGCACCCATGATACAGGAAAAATTCCTAGTGTGGGGCAAAGTTATTAAAAAAAAACACCCGTGATGATTTCTCATCTTTACCAGTTTTAACCATCAATGTGTAAAAATGGCGATGGCTCCACCCAGTTCATTGACGTTGTTATATTACGAAGTAATCACTATAATGATTGATCATCAATTTAGTCTTGAATTAGAGCGTGATGTACATTCTTTACGTATTGATGGAATCAATAGACTGTAACGATTTTTATGTGCGTTTCACTACTATAGTTTTATGTAAAATAATGGGTATAATGTAAATATAATTACGAAGCCCTTAACGAAGCCAGCACTTTTGTTCTCCCTTTCATTGCATTTTTTTTTGTTCTAGACTATAAGGAACCTTCTAGATACGGGGGGGTCAAAGTTCCAACTTTTTCACAAGTATTTTTTTTAAAATAAATTTTAATACTTCCACGGCCCCATCCATCAGCACAATGTTTTGAGTGCGTTAAATGGAGTCCTTCCGTAGTACGTGATTTTTACCTCAAAAAAAGTTCTAAGTTCGTTCGTGTATCGTTTCTTTACCAAGTTTAATGTACAGAATACTTGCTTAGCGGTTACGTGTAAGGTGCGTTTGTTGCACCCTGTATTAAGGTCATGGTCTATATTATTAAAAGAATTATAACTTTGGACCAAAATAGTACTGTCTTCTGGGCCAAAATAATCTTTCTTTTTCTCTTGTTATCTCATACATAATGGTGTGATGTTGTTGTCTGTTACTATTCCCACGAAAAGTGAAGTGGTTAGTCTTAAGCCAGAGATCAAAGAATTATTAAGTGCATTCATTTAAAAATTCTGACCGCAGTTTGAACTCGATACGACCATTTTCAAGGCGAAGGATATTGCTGGTGGGAATATTTATTAGTACTGAAATATTTCATAAACAAAATTTTATAGTGGTAACAACGATCATGGAAGACGAACACACACTTTGCTCTAGCTTAGTTTCAGTTTTTTTTTTAGTCACTCCATATTTGAACATTTAGGTCAGTGACTTAAACATTGAAATGAATCATATTCAACTAGTTTAATAGTTAGTTTACAACAATGTGTTCACAATTAAATGTGATAAAATTGGTCATACAAGGACCATCTAAAAGGTTAGTAACCTCAAACATGTGTTGTTTAAAACGACATCCGTTATTTATGGTTTTAGACTGCGACCTTATTAGTCAAGATTAACACCCGTATCTATAAACAAGTCAAAGTGTATCCTTGAGTCAAAGTTTTATTTAAGATACGATTTTAATTCTACAAGCTGTTGTTTTGCATCCTCGTCAAATTCAAGGAGGTATTCTAATGATTCTCGACCCAAATCAATAATAAAATGGGTAGGTTTTTTTAAAAAAATTATTTTCGGAAATCGGTGAGTGTGAATCACCCGTGTTTTAAACGCAGCTTGTCTGATCCTCGCCCTATAACCACGGTTCCACACATACAAAATAATCTCAAACGTTTATTCGATTATTTCTTATTCCCTAAACTACGTAAAGGGGGTTTTTCTGAAATACTGACCAACTTAAATAACAAAAAAAAAACAGCGTTGCACCTTCTATAGTTTAGTAATTGCTTTTAATTTAGTACCTTTGATACCTTTGACACCTTGATTTTTAACAAAAATACATGATTCTGACTCTGTTTGGAACTGTCAAAAGTTGAAATTCAAAGGTTTTGTTTTCTTTGACGGATCATACTTCGTTTAAATTCTTGTCTGTTGCATAAAAACGTTTCTTTATCTTGACTATACATACGGGTGTTAGAGTTGTGTACTCTACGTAAGTCAGACTAAGTTTCAGCTTACTTTAGCTTAATGGATACTGAAATTAAGCCAAGAGACCTTTAGCTTAGATTAGCTAGTGCAGTTTTCTGTAAACTTTGTGCGTGGAGCAAGCTTGAAATTGATAGTTCAGCTTTTTTTTCGTTGAATAATTAATAGTACGTACTGTGATTGTAATTATAAATTCCGCCATAACTCTGTCTCACTACTAAGTTTGCACCGCTTTCTGTTCGCGCTCATTTGGCCCATACGTAGATCAATTCCTGGGACATAGGATGCTTTTTATCCTAACAGTATGTTCCTATAGGATAAGTTATGACTTTCACGAGGGTGAAGCGCGACAAAAGCTGGTATAAAACGATAGAATTGCTTTTCTCAACAGTTTTTTTTATTATTATTTGTTTCTAGAACTCAGCTTTATATGTCAGAGCACTTACCATAGTGAATGACAGTTGCGAATGGTTGTGTTTTTTTTTGCCATAAAGATTCTGATAAAATTTGCTACTCGGAACTACACACATCAAAAGTGTCTAGGGATCAACATATATTTTTGCAATAACTTTTCTCCTTGATTTGTGATTGATATTAATTAAAATTTTCTTTAAGGATTCATCAAATAAAGTGTTTTCGTTTGTCACAGTAACGATAAACCAAGTCACCTTTGCATTAATGAAGAAATTTGCCATTTTCTAATAAAGGGATTTTTGACATTTGAACCACTAACATTAAAGTTCGAAAAAAAGACTGAAATAACAGTTTTCTTTAAAATTTTATTGGGTAACTTAAACAATTAATAATCCGTGTTTCTACCGCGAACACTAACAGCACAAGAACATCGGTTTGGCATACTCAAAATGAGTTCATCCAAATCACGCTGTGGAATGGCCGCCCATGTTCGTTGCAACAACAAAAAAAGGTCTTCTTGCGACTGGATACCCTCCATATTCGGCGGAGCTCTTCTCTGTAGCATATCCCATGCATGCTCAATCGGGTTCAAGTCTGGCGACTGAGCAGGCCAGGGCAGGACATTGATGTTAGCTGCGGCGAGAGTCTGTCTTACAACTCTTGCGGTGTGCGGTCGTGCATTATCATGCATTAACTGAAATAAGGGACCGATTTGCACTTGTAGAGGAACGATGACGTCTGATACAATCGTCTCAGCATAAATTTGAGCGTTGAGGTTGCCTCTGATCCAAATCAACTCAGTTCTTCCGCCGATCCAAATACCCGCCCATACCGTGATGGTTCCACCACTATAAGGATGGACTTCCTGGCAGGATTTTAATCGCTGTTGGCGTCCAGGGGTTCTCCAGTGTCGTATACGTCTTGTATCCGGTCTCATACCAAAACGAGACTCATCAGAAAAGCACACGAAACGCCATTGTTCTTCTGCCCAATTTCTGTGTTCAAGAGCCCATTGATATCGAATCCTACGATTGTGCATTGCTATAGGTGGTACCCGTAGCGGTCTTCGGGAATGAAGGTTCACTTCATGCAAGCGGTTTCTGACTGTTTGGTCGCTAATTAAGTTCCCTGAAGAGTGATGAAGCCTCACGGCTAACATCATGGCGGTTATTGTTGGAGCTCTTCGAGTTAAGATTTGAATGTATCGGTCTTGTCTCCGTGTGGTGCAGCGATACCGTCCTCCATGGCGCTCAGCCACGGTACCAGTGCTTCGGTAACGTGTCCAAAGTCGACTGATAACACTCTGACTTGTATTCAGAGCTAAAGCCACAGTACGTTGCCGGGAACCAGCTTCTATCATTCCCACGGCTCTGAGCATTTCTTCCCTGCTTAAATGACGTCGCCGCTCCATAATAACGTTGGTTTTAATCAGTAGTAGGGAAACAGTAGCACTAATAATGTCTTCAATGCGTTGTATGTTTTTATAGGGAAAATATTGACAGCTGATTTTCATCTTTTACTCGAATTTGATTCACAGTTCCTGATTCAAATTATGAAATGCACCAAAAAGGATCCATATAAATTTATAAAATCATAAATTTATTACAAAGCCACATCTCAATCTCAAGAAATCCGCATAAAAATGCTTGATCCCTAGACACTTTTGATGTGTGTATTTCAATAACAAAGTTATATTTCTGTCACCCATCGGTCAAAGCTATATCTCTTCTGAAATCAAATTGTTGAGGTTATTGGGACGCCCCTTTATGTCCAGTAGTAGATTGTTATGGGCTGATAAGATGTTATGACAGTTAACATTCTGTTATGGGGACATGTTGAAGAAACCAATAAGCTATTAAGTGGTTGATTATCTTGTGATATTTAACTGTATTAATTAATTTGAGCCATTGGATTGCTCCAACAGCTCTTAGAGCCTAGGCAAGAGGCTATCGCTTTCAAAGCTTTTTTTTTGACAAGACTGACGTTTAAGCTATTCGTTAGCTTATGTCAATGAAATTTATATAATTATTTAATAGGTTGCCTACCTACTGACTTAAGGTCATTGATTTACAAAGGTTCTCTATTCAAAGCTAAATTTAATTATTTGTCAACAATTCAGATATAGAATATAAGCATTTATTTAATAGGAATGCCTGTTAAATAAATGCTTCGATTCTATATCCTTGACTTATGTGTCTGCTCATGCTAACTTTGTTTAATATTGATTAGTAAATATTGATATAAATTATGTTTTTGTGCGTTTTAATAACCTGTTATATTTGAAATCTTTTGTGTGGCGGTTATCTTACTTACCCTGGTCTCCGTATCTGAATAATTGAAAAGTTTCTAATCGGGATTTCTTAATCAAATAATAGTATAGTTAGATGTAGAAAACATTAGGACAAATATTCACAACATAAATTATGTAATTTGCATATGGTTCTAAGAGACACAAACAGATGTTTGTACATTACATGTTAACCACGTGCTGAAAATGGATCGTACAAATGTTCACTTCATAATCACTTCATAGTGAGAATCTACAATTAATAACAAATAAATTCACAGCCATTTTTTTTTGTAGGAGGACGTCTATCTGCATTCAATTTTAGTATTAAGATGGAAGCGCCAGGGTAGACCGCAAAATTCAAATTTTATTACGTTTTTTCTTGTAATTTGTAGGTCAGTGTTGAGTTATATGTTTATTAGAATTCAATTTGCGGCCGTAACACGTACGTATTTACAGAATTATAATCGTTAAATCACCAATGAAACTCCATTTAAGTTCATTTAATACCATTGATTTATTATTTGATGATTGATTATTTCACGAAAATCCCATTCAAAGGGTATAATGAATTCTGGGTGTATATTTGCTACGCGAATCATGTTTTAATCAACAAACGGATTGACACTGAGTAGCAAAAAATGTAAGAAAATTGGAATTGTGCGGCTTAGCCTGCCATTTTCACCTTAAGTTGAGACTTGAAGACTTGAGGTTTTGCTCACGAGTGATTCACGATAATGCTAAAGACTTTGTCATGTACCTTATTCTGCCTGTCCGTATTCAATATTTTCCTTTCTCAATCTGGATCATCCGCCATGTTATCATTAACTTCTTTTTCTTTCTCTACAGCACAAAACAGAGCGCCCCGCATCAAGGAACACCCATCAAACACAGTGTCGGGACGCAGTGAGCCTGCAACCTTGAGATGTGTGGTGGAAGGCAGACCTAAACCTTATGTGCAATGGTATAAGGATGGATCTCCTCTACCACAAGCGGAGGATGGACACAGAGTCTTGTTGGAAGACGGGCTGCTATTTTTAAGGTACGCTACTTCGTTTGCTGTACTGGTGAATATGTTTTGGACTGGAAAGGAAAGGTGAAGCCTTTCTTCTTTTGGTGTTTCTCCAATAACAAAGTTCTGGAAATTATCCTTGAAATTATTCATAACAGTTACAACGGGATATTTACCATGTGTATTATTTGTTTCGAGTTCCCGATATTTCGGCGCTGTTGCAAACGCCATGATCACGGATAAACGGGTGTTTATCCGTAATCATGGCGTTTGCAACAAATAATACACATGGTAAATATCCCGTTGTAAGTGTTATTAATAGCGTTAGTGACCATGTCAGTTTAAAAACTTATATCCTTGAAATTGTCAAAGGTGGTCGTTAGAAAAAGTGGAATGCAGTCGATCCAATAATAGAGTGATTATTTTGATACAAAAATAACTATTATTCTGTAGTTGAGTCTATCTTTGCAGCTGCCATTACGATAAAATACCTCCTAGCTTCATATTTTAATTTAATTATTTTATTAATAGGGTTTACCAAGACCAAATTAACTGTATCTGGTAATAGGTATACAAAACCTTGTTATTAATAAAATTTGAGTAAAGTTTTTTTGAGGTTTAAGTTTGGCACAAACAACTATACTCCGAGCTTGTTAATGTTAGGAGGTAAATGTATTAGTTTCTCCGCTATCTTCCTATCTCTTCAAACATAATATCCTAAAACCATGTGCAATAAACAACTTGGCAATTTCATTTTCCTGCAAGTGCCTTCCGTTGCTCCAGTTTGTGGCGATCAAACAGTCTTTTGTGACGATCCTTACTTGAATAAAGAGGTTAAATTTAAATTTTCTTTGCTCAAGAAACCCATTTTTGTAATTCTATGTAAGGGTTCTGTAGGGCTTTTTTCTAAAATATTTATTAATAATGTTCCTGGATAGTTTAAGGCAAGTAAATAATAAAAAAAATGCAGTATTTCAAGGGTAGGTACAAATTATTGCCAATATAGCACAAATGGCCACAGATTATTTTTTAAACGCAAGGAATTGCCAGTAAGCAAAAAAGTGCTGCAAAAGAGTACGGTCTACATGTTTTATTACCCTTCAACCATAAAACTGCTGAAACCAAGCTCTTAAATCCTTAACTTCCCCATCATGAATCTAGGCATAACAAACACCACTTACGTACAATCAAGACAGCTTACAAGATTTATGTCCCCAGGGTGAACCGGGGCAAAAAGGAGAGCGACGAAGGTGTATACTGGTGCGTGGCACGCAACCTGGCAGGCGAGGCCGTCAGTCACAATGCCTCGCTTAACGTCGCTGGTGAGTCCTAGAACATTGTATAAGGCTGCCTTCCTAAAAGAAAAGAACAAGCTAGCTAAGCCGTGAAGCCGAGCTAACGTAAACGCATGTCGGTTGTTTGCAACAATAATGACATAACTCGAAAAATAAGAAATACAGGGACAGCGTTTTCTTACGTTAAACTATTATTATTTTATTATTAGCCAATATTTTTTGCATAGAAAACTTTTATTAAAATATGAAAGCTTTACTTTGGTCCTTAATTTAATACTTACTTTCGTTCATTTTTTATTCAACTACCACGCAACTTCGATAAAAAAATATTATATCCTTGTCGCAAACAAGCAATGTGTACCTATCTGTATATTTCAATCTGACTCAGGGCTAAATTCACCATTGAAACTGCACGCGATCTGGACATCTGAACCGCGATCAAGAAGTGACAGCGCCAATATGCCGTAACAAAGATGACACTGACCGCACAGCTCTTGTGATACCGTTTAGATGTGTTGATAGTATTTGTTACATTTATGAAATACGCCCCTAGTGATATAGCGAAGCCTGTACGACGTGCTATAAATATGCGTTTTATCATGTAAAAAAAACTTATTCGTTACGCCACCAAAACTTGTTTATGCTCAGCTAGAACGCAGGTTAACACAATCATGTCTTGTGGTATGGCAGCCTAAGGAGTAGGAAGCGGGTAGAGGGAGGGGGGGAGAAGGCTAAATATTTGCATACAAAATGTTTGTCGTATGTCGGAGTACTGTTTAACCTTTGTTGGAGAGATTAATGGGCGGTGTGTAGCGCTTACGATAGCATGTGTAGTTTACGTTCTAAGATATGTTTAGTGAATTAGATGACTTTACAGTAAGCTAGGAAGGTTCAATTTTGAATATTTATTACGTATTATAGGTCTAAAAGTTTCCGGTGTGCACAAATTAGATTAAGCAGAGATACAAAACAATCATGTCACAGTCTTCAATTACTGAAGTTTTTCGTAGTTACGCATAGTAAAACAGTAATAGTACAGTAACAATATAGTCTCTCTTTATTTAAATTCGTTTTTGTTTGGATATTAATACTTAGTTTTTTAATTAAAGCTCAAAAACTTTTGATCTTACCATGTATGATGGGGAACTGTTGACTCGGACTGACTGATTCAAAGCAGGCAAATCATAGTTTCGGTACTCAGATCTACATTGTCCTTAGAAAAAGGAACTGCGAAGATAGATCATCATTTCCTTGCTCTTATACCAATTATTTGGGGTCGCCGCAGCATTTCTTCTTCTCTATTACTTATCATCTCACCAGACACCTCCTTTCTTGCCATATCATCCTTCACACAGTCCATCCAAAGTTTAACTTTGATACTCAAAACTTTCCTCACGACATTCTCCTCATTATGAAGACTGTGAAAATAGATGACAAGGAAAATATTTTCAATTACCCCGCTATCATGACAAACAATCATGAGGAACATAAATTCTATTTCTTTAGTGCAACACAAATCAACAGTTCCATTCTCGAGTTAGGTCAATCAGTTGAGTGAAACCTCACTACCGTGAACACGGTTTATAAATCAATCTGGTTTCGTTTCCAATATTCAGTAGTAGTACTAATCTGCCTACGCTTTATTTAACTTACTAGACTAGAAATGTCTACATTAACTATATTACTTGCATTAAATGCACTGAAGGCATCTGTCCCTTGTAAGCAGATGATGATGATGTTGCTATCTAGCTGATTTCGGCCACTGCATCTGCATTCTGTGGTGGACAGCTTCTGTATACTGCTCTGAAGATACTGTCTATACACAGGCTATCGGAAGAAATGTTATCCCTTATCTCAGTAACGGCCTTGTGAAAGTATTCAATATTATTCATCAGTGTTTGACTCATTACACTTATAACCACAGCGGCCAGTTCATCTAAGTATCCATTCTCTTGTAAGTAGGTTTTGTTCGCGATGTAAGAATGTTTAAATGTTTTTGCTTGTTAAGCGCATTGCTAGACACTGTGACATTTCCCCCCACGCTACAATGTCAACCTGTCTTTGTTAGTGTCTAGCTTGCCTTGCGTAGTAACAGAGATATAATTTCCAGTTCTTCGTGATGAATTCAGAGCAGAGCCAAGAGATGTGCACGTGGCAGCTGGTGAACCTGCTCTATTGGAGTGCTCGCCCCCTCGAGGGGTTCCAGAACCTTCGGTGCACTGGCTCAAAGACGGACAGTCGTATGACGTTGAAGTCAATGGCAGGTAAGAAACCACTAAGAAGACAAGGGTTTTAAGATTTGTTTTTAATGCACTCGTATTCATTACACAATGCAGGCACAATAGTAAACCCAATTTCAAATTTCGAAACTTAGATAATATATAAACCTAAATTGCTATCAACTAACAGCTAGTAGCCATTTAATAGTGTTTAGGAAGAGCTAAACTGCAATTTGATTTACGAGTTTAGTGTGAATGGTAATAAATATGGTATATGGCTTAAATTGTTCGTTTACATTGTGAGCAATTCCAGCGATACTTTTATTTCTAAAAATATCAGACAATCCACCAATAAAGAAATCGTCGATCTGACCACGCCTTAAGAGTTTAAAAACTGTTACATTGTATGGTTTTTGTCTTGGAATGTAAAGTGATAACGATATTTCCTTTCAGGGTAACTGTAACAGATACAGGAAACTTAAAGATCTTAGAAACATTACCGACAGACAGCGGCTTGTTTAGATGTGTAGCATCAAACATAGCCGGTGAAAGGCAGTCGAGGGCCGCGGCACTAATTGTTTTAAGACGACCACACTTTGTTGTTAAGCCTAGCAACGTAACCGCCTTGGTTGGGCAAACGGTTGAGTTTAACTGTCAGGTAATGTTACCTTCTGCCTTTAGGGTACAATTTATGTCAAACCATACTATAGTAGTTCTCAATGTTCTAAAACTTTCGTAATTACTTTTAGAGTTATGATGCAAGCGTAAAAATAACATGGGTCAAAGAGGACGGCGCGTTGCCTTCCCATGCCACTATAATCCGGGGGCTATTAAGACTAGAACACGTGTCTGCGACCGACGCCGGCGTCTATTCCTGCCGAGCCGACAGCCACGCCGGCACCAGTATCACCAGCGCAACACTCACCGTTTACTGTAAGCTCTGTCTCTATTTAGACCGATTTTATTGCATCAATAATTCTAACAACTGTCCGTTCTATTTTAATACGGCCATCTGTTTCAGCGTTACCGCACTTCACGCAAATACCGTCCAATCTGACCGCATGGGAGGGCGATGTGGTTTCCATCCCATGTGAAGCTAAAGGCTTACCTACACCGACCACCTTTTGGATTCTCGAGGGGATTCAAGATTCTTTACTTTTCCCGGAGTGCACGAAAAGTAATTCGAGTTTATTATATTTGGACGGGGCGCGTTCTGAACACAGTGGGAGAGTGATTTGCACAGCTGTCAACGCAGCTGGCAGTATTATGCAAGAGGCTTATCTCAAAGTGCTAAAAAAAGGAAACAATGAACTAAAAGAGCCTTCTTTGGAGCGGGAATATACCGTAGATTATGAACGTGATACGCACATGACACAGTATGAGCTAGTTCAAGCGAGGAAATATTTGCAACAAAATGTGTTAGTTCTAAGAAGGGTAGAGGCGTTATCTTCTACATCTTTAAAAGTTGTTTGGGATGTAAGTTATTACTTTGTAGTTTTTATGGTTCCATTCAATGTGTATCGCAAACCATATTAAATTGTGATTTTTTCAGGTATTGACCGACTACAACGAATACTTGGAAGGTGTTAAAATTTGGTACAATGGAACCACATTAAATTGGCGCAATGTAACTGATGAAGAAATTACGTTAATAAATCCGGCTCATCCAGACGTCCTATGCTCAAACGGGTCTCTGATGAACGTGGACAATAGTGGATCGTCGAGTTACATCCTTACTGGATTGATGGCATATACACAGTACGATATATTTCTGATGCCGTTTTACAAGATGTTGCTTGGGAAGCCATCAAATTTGATGACTGGGTTTACGGAAGAAGATGGTAAGGGGGATTTTTTTTCAGTTTTCATTTGTTTATTGGATGTGGTTGCATACTTTATGTATTGGTGATATTTTAGTACCTGCGGCGCCTCCCCAAATGGTTACGGCGGGTGTAATAAACGCAACGTCGGCGTGGATACGATGGGAACCGCCACCTGTGAACACGTGGAACGGTGAACTCACTGGGTACTTGGTAAGTTTTGTTTTCCAATTATTGTTTAATTACGATTATTGTTTTGCTCGATAAAGTCTTATGTTGGGAATTAAAATGTGTTTACAATCAATGGTTGATTGTTTCCCTGGTTTCGGGGTGATTGAATGTTTTATCGTATTTACGTGTTGATTTAATGGTTATCGATTACAATTACGCACAACTTGTACAATCAGGAAACTTGATTGTTTAAAGTTTGACACATTGCGTCAACTACTTTGCCATGGTCGTTTTATAATGTAACTGAAACCAATCTGTGCCATAATGTATATAGAAAATTGACACTGATCGTTCTTGAACGCCGTTTATGATCACGTTAAATTTCATGGCCTAAAAAATATTGCAGTTTGATGCATATTGATGATCACCACTATAACCAGACCTCCTAACCACAGATCGAGATCCGCGTAGGTGGTAGTACCGGGGGTCGTGTAGTGGGTCAGATGTCGCTGGGCGGGCGCACGCGCGCGGCTGCCGCCAGCTCGCTGCGCGCCGGCGGGCGGTACAGCGCGCGCGCCGCCGCCGTCACACGCCGCGGACACGGCCCGTTCAGTGCGCCCGCGCAGATACACATGCTGCCCACGCAGTCGCAGAGACACTACGTGCAGTAAGTGATGCTTCGGATCAATTATTAGGATTATTGCCGCGTCGTAACTAGCATTGCAGTGAGACAACTTCCACTTTTTCAAATCTTATTCTTTTTTGTGTAAATAAATTCTCGTCTGGAAATAATTTGTCTTGCCATCCACAATTACCTACTTATACCTATTTCCACTAACATTAGGCGGCACCTAAATGAATGCGTAATGTAAAGCGCTGGATTTGACTCGGCTATTGTAATTTAAACTGTGCAATCTTATTTAAGCATTCCTTTAACTTTTAGTGAAAACAGGCGTTAGTCATCGAAAAGCTTACACATGTCTTCATAGGAAATGTATATTAGTCATAGTCATCATAGTCATAGTCATCATTTATTGCATATTATGTAGATATGTGTTCTACTAATAACTGATCTTCTCCAATGGCACTGGAATTGGATGCTCACAAACATTATTTTTCATTAATGTTTGTGGCCGACTCAAAACTTTTGAAACTTTATTCGTAGTTACGAGTACTTGCTCCGTTACCTATTTTCTTCATTATTGTATGCTAATATCGGCACTCAAAGCTCTGTTTACGATTTCTTTTTTACAGTTACTTAGACACATCTGATTTACTTCCTACTTTCGTTTCACGAACTTACTTATTTAGTACGTATTTTTAGACAATGACAATGCAAAATGAAATGAATATCCATAACTTTTTTGTTCTTTAGGACTGAACCACCGAAAGATTCGAACATAACGCACATATTTCAAGAAACATGGCTCCTAGCTCTTGGACTAACATTATTCTCGATAATCGCCATCGGAGTGTTCAGCATTTACTACATCAAGCGACGCAACAATATTCAAAGGAAGAAATCTACTGGTAACATGTTTTTGACAATCTTGCAGTGATTTGAATCGTTAAATGTATCGTAGTACTTAGATCACACGAAAAAGTAAACTCACACATCATGCATGAAACGATAGTTATGATTTCAAATAAAAGTGAGCGAGACAATATTATTAAAATAACATTGTCACAGTTAACAGTGACCTTTAGATGCGGGTGAAACGATTTAAATCATTGCTTTCTTGTATGTAAACAGTAGCCATGTTTAAAGTACATGTAATTGAAACATTGATCTCGTTTGTAGGTCAGTCAATTGTGACGGCTCAACAGTGTCTATTAAATAAAGAGACTATCTGGTTAAGAGACCGGCCGATATTCGCCGCTCCAACTGATCCCTCTTTGGACGTAAGCAGCTGTCACCAAAGTCTTCTACATGGTGAGTATCGCCTGTTATCTGTTCTGATAAACGAGTGTTTATTTTGGAAGCATCATTGACATATTTCTCACGAATTCACGATATAAATTCCTTTGAAATTGATACTGACAAATAACTGCGATTTTGATATGATAAAGTGTGTGTACAGATTGGTGTTTTATCAAACTGACGAAATCTTGATACAGAAAAACGCCTACTAAGTTGAACATATTTTGAATGGCATCATATCAAATGCAACATTATCCTCAGGTGGGCAATCAACAAGTATTCTAAGTGTCGAGCCAGAATACAGTCTGCCACAGAATTCCATTCAAGGATTAGACGCTTCGAGTGTTGACAGAATGCGGCGCGGACCACCGGAACCTTACGCGTCAAGCGCCATTTACACAGAACTCAATTTCAAGGTACGCTTTGATAAGCTTTTTGAGAACTCCATTGTTGACTCTAGATAAGATTTCAACGAATTTGCATACGTTAATGCTATCATATATCAAATACCATACAAAATGTTCACGACTGTAACAATAAATATCATTTTCCACACAGGACAATAACGACATCGGAGACTTGAGAAATTGTCCAGAAAGACGATCTCATAACAATAGCATTGTTAGGTCGTGTAATGGCAGCATTCAGTACTCGAACGGGGAATGTTCGACGTGTTGCCATAGCACGTCCAGCAGATCAACTAAAGACTATAGAGAGCCGAGGCATGAGAACGCACATAATGACATTAATGTCCTGGAGGACGACTGCGCCTCTTGTCATACAAATAGGTCCGGATCAAGGAGTCGACAAGACAAAAGCAAAGTGTGTCCGGCGAGTGATTTAGACTACGATTATCCGCAGTGGCACTGGCTGGGCAGGGAGAACAGTTTCAAAATTCCCATTCAGACGAGTAGACATTCGAATGTAGCGAGGTCGGAGCAGGGCTGTCAAATAAATCTGTGTGATATACTGCCGCCACCGCCGTATGAGGTAAATTGATCTTGTTTACAATTTACCCCTCTGCCCCATCAGTGTTTTTTCATTGTAATGGACAATGCGGATATTTAGATTTAATGCATTTTTCACAGAGTCCAGAAAACAAGACCGTGTACGGAACTCCAAATAATTAGACGTGTACAATGTTGGAAGAGGAAATCAAAGCAATAATCAACATTATCTTTTCAAATTTTAAGGATAAGTTACGTGACAAAATGTTTTGCAGTTGTTAGTGATGTTCATATTGTGGAACTGAAAAATTAAGATGGTATTAGGTGTAGGTAGATAATGTATAACTTAATATTCGTCAGACAAGATCATAACCATTGTAGATTAGCCATAGTAGTGCTTGTAATGTAGATACCGAACTTTTGATATTTATATCTCGTAATTTATTCCTAATCTATATTCTAGTCACAGTACATAGGACTAGTTTTGCCATTGGTGAACACTGTATTTTCTTGTAAGCTAATCTTTTGTACCTACTTATACTCCACGACTTGAGGTTGTTACAATTTTGACTGTAAACGTAGATTTAAATCGGAGCCCTGCATTTCACTGCCATAAACCTTAGGACTTTCTAGAATATTAGTTATATAATCTTTGACTGTGATATTTATATTAAATTTGTGTATTAGAAATAAATGTAACCCTAGTGTAATTACCTAACTTTCCCCAAAACTTTCAAATTTTTTAAGACTTCGCATACCTACCTAAAGTAAGAGACATAACAATTTGATCTGTATTCAAAATATTTTCAGAAACAGTTGTGTTTGTCCCCGAAACAGAAAATCTGAAATATAGCAACTTTATAAAAGTAAAGGAGTTTTATTTGTTATTTTATAGACAGAAAACCATTTCACCATTTCCTGTTGTTCAGTGTATCTTTATTATCTTGAAGCGTATATTTTATTCAAGGTATCGTCGAATAAAAGTATGAGAACTCTTCCTTTACTCCTTATTCGGTTGTTGTGTCCCAGCAACTTTATAGTAGGACCAGAGGTATAAAACAGGCTAAAAGGCGACATAAATAATACACACTAAAGTAATGAAGCACGTCGTTACCTGCAGCTTACAAGCCTCTAACCGAGTCGTAAACTGCAAAGACTTGTAAACCAACTTATCGGTGAAAAGATTTATTAATTACAACTTTTATAATCAACGCAAATCTTGTAACATAACCAGAACTAAGTGAGCAGCAAATTGCTTATTTTCAGGACCCGGAATCATTAATCAATCGTGAACCGTATGTGGCACATTTCGAGCCCGAAAAACTGAATAGCGTGGACTTATTCTCTGGGAGAGAGGTTTGGGGTTAAGAGCATTTGGCAATAAATCTTTGAGTCCAATTTATTCCTGTCTTGCTTACGTATCGGCTACGTTTATGGCTACCTTTTTGGTGCCGAAAGAGCTTTCCTTGATCAGCAGATTTTCGGTACGGACAAAGGGCTATTCGATTCAAATGATATCCGTTTTAGTTAGGGAAAATTTTGCTGAGAAGTTCTGTTTGGCAGTATGAATCTAGGTTTATTTGCTATTTCAATAACAGCAATAGGAGTATTACGGAATGTATAGTAGTAAAACGTTGTTTATGCTGAAGTTAGTGGCTATCTTGTTTAACTATACGGCCAGTTTAATCCTGTCTTGTTTAGGATACTTAAAAGATATGTTATTAATTTCATCTATAGGGGATAGTTAAACCAATAATGCGCTTGCATCAGAGAATGGAATTGAGACATTGTAATTAGTGATGGTTTAGTTACATAGTGAGATTGTTGGCGAATAATTAAGCAAAACGGGTTGCAAATAATCGCGTAGGGAGATCAAATTTAATTAATAATTAGTGTGAAATAGAATTAATGGTTAAAAACTTACTACGGGGCTACCTCGTTGGTCGAGTAGTTGCAAGAGTGACTGCTGAGCATGAGGTCTTGGGTTCGATTCCCGGTTCGAGCAAAGAATTATTGGCTTTCCATCATCAAGAATTTCTCAGTACCAGCCACTGAGTCTGGATTGGTGCCCGGTTGGCTCGCCCCCTATTACATGGGACTTAAAACATATCTGGTGAAAAGTGGGTGTACTATTTGGTACACCTCTGCTTAACCCTTTGGGAATAGGGGATAATCTTTTTTTTTTTCTTTGTCCGTCGCTTAGTTTATTGAAAAGTATTGGACACGTATATTTTCTTTTTTCACGTGGTCATAAATTTACGGAGATATATTGAGTTGAAATGGCGCATGACGTCACATGTAGGTAAGTTTTATACCTACTTGTGACGTAGTAAGCCCCCACTCTCCAACTTTAATGAGTTTTAACTAAGTAATTTTTTGATATATTGATAAAACAAAAAATACTTGTCTAATATTTTTGTATTACCTGTCTGACGGACAAAATAGAATGTCGTTTTCTTTACCCAGTCCGCACCCCTATTACAGGCGTGATGTTATGTACGTATGTGGTTAAAAACCAACTTTCACCATTTACGAGTAGGTCGTAGAACATTCTTAGTTTCCTAGTAGTTTATCATTCTTATAAAATTATCCATAACGCCATTTGTGTCAGGAGATTCGTCACACAAAAAAAAACCAGTACGACTATTGGACTGTGTATAGCCACCGTAATAAATACAATTTAATACGACGAATAAAATTTGAATGCTCGTAAACTTCCAAGGATCTAAATAAGCAATATAAAAATAGAATTAACTGCATGTTGATGCTCATTCACTATAAAATTCAGTATTCACTAGTCGACTCTCGTAAATGTCACTGCGTTCACTCGTTCCAAAAATGTGATAAAACAGGTAAACAAATCCTGGAAAATATAGGTCAGTCTGGTCATTCTCTGATAATGCCTTATCTTGTATCGATTGTTTTTTTTTTGACGCAATGAATGATGTTTTCGATGAGTATCTAATGACAATGCTTTCATAAGAGCGCTGTATTTGTGTTGGTTTATGATCTGTGAGTCGCACACAGTAAAATTGTCGTAATTTTTATGTCTCATAGAAATACGTGCAGGGGAATGAAAATGTCGCTTGAATAATACGTATGGATTTTAAAATACCATCATGTTTATTGTTTTTTTTAAGGTAGGAGGGAGACACACAGGAGCAGAGTATTATATCATATTTCTGGTTTTTGTCCTTCTCGGCGCAAGAGAGCTGTCGTATGTTATCAAAAAATAAACTACAAAATAAAATGAACTTCAAAAACCAAAGATATCATAAATCGTTAGTTTCACCAAACAATAATTATTTTACATTTCTGTTTTGTTGACACTGTCATAAATAGATTTTTTCTAAACTAAAAACTCTAGTGTGGAATATGTGAAGTCATTTCACTTATTTATATTTCATCAACAAGTAACAGGACTCAAATTAACTTAGTAACAATATTTCTTAACAACTATGTTAGTAAAGTTAACCTACACTGCCTTATAGATATAAGAATCCCTGCTACGAGCTCTACACCGATGTATATTTACATCACGCTTTTGCTCATCAGCAACGATTCACACACAAACAGTCCAGTCTGCGATTATGATCGATCGATTTAAGTACCTACAGGGGCACATATAACGATTTAAATCACTAACTGCATTTTAATTTGTAATTCTAGTATTGCAGTCACCAAACAAAATCTAAATCCATATCCTCTAACACAAGCATTGTTTAGCTTTCAACATCAACATTCAAACGGACAGCAAGATATTCATAGACACATTATCCACAGAGTAATCTATACGCAGTTCAATAGGGGTGCGGACTGGGTAAAGAAAACGACATTCTATTTTGTCCGTCAGACAGGTAATACAAAAATATTAGACACGTATTTTTTGTTTTATCAAAATATCAAAAAAATACTTAGTTAAAACTCATTAAAGTTGGAGAGTGGGGGCTTACTACGTCACAAGTAGGTATAAAACTTACCTACATGTGACGTCATGCGCCATTTCAACTCAATATATCTCCGTAATTTTATGACCGCGTGAAAAAAGAAAAAATACGTGTCCAATACTTTTCAATAAACTACCCGACGGACAAAGAAAAAAAAATTGGATTATCCCCTATTGGATAGGCTGGGCAGTATTACCTATACTATTCAACGTTTGTGAGTTGTGAGAGCGGCGGTGGCCCAGTGTTGGCAGCCCCGACTTACGAGCAGTAAGCCGTGGGTTCGAACCCAGGCAGGCGCATTACTTTGTGTAATTTATTTCATCATCGCTGCTCTCAAAAACGGTGAAGGAAAACATCGTGAGGAAACCGGCATGTCCTAGAACCAAAAATTCGATGACATGTGACATCTACCAACCCGCACTGGGCCCGCGTGGTGGATTACAGCCCACTCCCTCTCATAGGAGAGGAGGCCTGTGTCCCAGCAGTGGGAACATTATAGGCTAATGATGATGATGATGATGAGCTGTCAGATTAAGTTGAACTGGATATAATGTGTTCGCATCCATTTCGAGGATTATTCCACTTTGATCCACCAAATGTTCCCTGTAGGAAGACAATGTGGAATGTATAAAAGAAGATTTCAAAGATTTTTTCCCGTTATCAAGTATAGTGGAAAAAAATTGGGTTGTAGTGATGGATTTATGAAGATAAATAATGTGTAATAATGTTTTTCAGTCAAAAATTTACTTATTTTGTTTTTCAGCCAAACCAATAATAAACCAGTTAGCAGAGTAGGTGTGTTATGCTTATGACTTATGAATAGGGGTAAACTTGACAAGAAAACCATTAACATACCACTTGTCTCAGTGGTTCCCGACAGCTATTTGAGGAGCAGAGCGGAATAGTCCAATTGAGCTCACAACAATGCACATGACTTTGTTGAAGCTGCACGGTCCAGTAGTCACAAACAATAGTGCAGAATATTAATCAAAGCATTAATTTAGTTAGCAATTGATTATGTTAATGATTTCCGAGTAAGTTTCCGGTAATTTATACAAACAGAATTATCTGCATAATGTTGCAAGTGACTGTATTACATTACTCTGAAGTTCAAAATACCGATGTACGGTATACTCGTACATAAAGCTCGTAAGTACGAAGTTTTTTTTAAATTCTGCATTATATTCGACACTACCTCTTTATGTTGTCGATGATTAAACAGATAGCCTAAAGATTCACTAGCAAGTAGCAGGAAGGTTAGAACACATGGTGACACATCAATCACATATCCAATATAACCTATCCTCCCTTTGTATGAGCTTCCCGTATAATGAGCGGCAACTTAGTTAGTATTAATTATTTTTAAAGATGAACTATTTTAGTCAGAGGAATTAGTAGAACACATTTCATCAACAACGAGCCATAAAACATAATTTTGTCATTTGCAAAACCGACGAGAAAATATTATGCTGTCCAAAGGTGTGCCTAATTTCGGGCCACGAAGCCGAATTTGCATAATTTTGCCGAGAGCCGTAAGTCAAAAATATAAAACCAAAACACCCTGTATACCGCCCTAAACTCTGGATACAAACCGCGATAATCAGCACCTGCCATCTGAAACCATCTTGACCCACCAGAAATATTACACAGCAAAATACGAAAATAACTTTGTTTCAAACAAACTCATTGCTTATTAATATATCACGGATGCAAATATTCCAGGGAAGTTAAGAGCTGAAATAAAATTAATCTGTAAGTATAATTTATGTTAATACATATCGGTTTCTGGTATTTCCATGGGGGAAACATTTATCATAAGATGGTGATCGAAAATAAGCTTAAAGGAGTCTGCCCACTAAATCGCATCATATCATGACCATGCTAGGAACGTGAGAAACGTGAAAACAAATTCTTTGTATTGAAAAGTATGAGACTATGCCCTCCAGACAGTTCCGTCACTGTCAACACTGTTGTGTGCTATGCACGAAAATATAGTTACCAACATGTCTGTGACAATATTTTTCCCATCCCATGCTTTTCTATTCAAAGAATATAGGATTATAACCGCGTATGATGACGGTTCTAAACCCGTAATAAACAGGTATGATACGCTGTTGAATCGTTCTAGTGCCCCGTGTCATGTTTCTTTCCGTGCCTGATACGATCGTAACACGAACATGATATGGTACGGTGTAGTGAGCAGACTCCTTTATTTGCAAATGTGCGGCGGACGACGCGACGAAGCGACGTCCTAGCCTATATCAGATTTGAATATATTTCGATATAGAAATATTAAATATGTATCGGGCTGCGTCCTGTTTTATTTGGGTAAGATGAATATTCCCATTTCTTTATCAAGCCTTCGTCGACGTGTACTATGTAATAAGGAATGATTAATATGGATCTTCCTTCACGTTGCTGTGGGCAATTTTTTTCGCAAAAATTATCTTTAGGATAACGATTGGTGATTATTTGTAACAAGGGCCTATAAAATCTTGCTGCTCACACTACATTTTTTTTAAGAAGAAAAACTCAATTATACAATAATGAATGCATTATGTGTAAAATTTTCTCACAAGGAAAGAAACATACGAGTAGCTACAATCAAATCAAGCACTTCTATATTGGTAACTACCTTACTTTATAAATCCATACACTATACGAACATACCAAATAACTCAATTCAATCCGATACTATACCAGTATCTATTTACTGAATCAAAACAATCGCAGCACAGATCTCCCATAGAGCCTACAATAAGCAGGTTATTACTGCACTCCCCTTCTCACTGCACTAATCCATTAGTCGTACATGAAAACTTAATACAAATGCCAATAAAAACAGTCCGGCAGGTATTACCGACGGCTACTTCCCGTTTCGCTACTTTCTCTAAAATTATAAATGGTGATTCGCTTTCATGTTTCCTCTGCTGGGACACTAAAGGCAGATACTAGGCTCCTTTCAGTGAGAGGGCAGGCCTTTATCCGCGAGGCCAGGCCGGCTCAGTGCGGGTTCGTAAATATCACATGTCTTCGAATTTTTTTCACGATTAACGACTCGAGCGAAAAAATGTCATGCGAATCGATTACCAAGCCGATATCATTTATTACAACCCCCTATTTAGAAACGAAGTAGTGTAAATGAGACAGATATTTAGATTTCCTTTCGGTTTCTGACGAGAAGACTGAGTGTGTGAAGATCAATATTTATGAAAACACTTTTGTAAAGACGCTCCCTCATCGAAGCATTCGCGCGTAATGTAACAAGAAAATCCAAGATTCGATTTTGATCAGAAACAAGTGACTGAAAAACTGCTCCATAAAAGATTGCGCACTGTACAGGCCAGCGTACACCGGGGACGGCCAAAGCATTTCAAGCAAGGTAATGAACATTGCAATTTATGTATTGTTACCACTAGCTATGTATGAATTTACGTTTGGTAAAGATAAAATGATCTGCCCTGTCGCTCCGGTGGGCACTGGCCAGTGCCTTAATGCTCGGTTCTCCTCAGTCACCGATGTAATGTTTGAATCTGAATTGTTAAATTATGGGCGACGGAATGCCTAAATATTGTTAAGGTCTTCTTCTTCTTTATCGTGTGGTTAGTTCCCAACCTAGGGTCTAGGGTTTTTATGTCGCTCAGACTTGACTTGGCATGCCGACGAGAAATATCTCTCAGGCTTGCTGGTTTTTTCACGATGTTTTCCTTCACAGAAGCAAGTGATTATACAATACGAACATGAATCCGAAAAATCCGAGGTCTTTATTATTTGGGAGGTGAATCGGGAAAGTGACGAGATGGAAAGCAGCCTTGCCCACCACTCTCGAGGCCCTAGGGTGCACGTTCGCCTCACTAGCCAGGTTTCCACTGAATTTTACAGTGAATACTGTAAATGTCTACGTTATTATATATTTTATCGACAGCCGATGGACCTAGAGGAGAATTTATGAAGATTATTTTGTAAAATTATTACCACTGGACTGTTGTAAACTTTGAGTTCCAATTGAGTGTAGCCAATTATTATCTTGCAGTCAAAAAAGGTGGGGAATAATGCTGCGTCGGACACATTTAAGTTATTATATAGTAAGTACATACCTTACCCTACTGGTGAGGATTACAGATATTTTTGAATCCGAAAACACAGTCGATTTTGTGAAGTTTTTGGTAAATCAAAAAGATTTTTTTCTAGTAGATTCTGAACCTTTGATTGAAGATTCTGATGCTTTTAGGAAGCTTTGACCACAATTCAATTTGTTTTATGATATTTTTGGGTTTTTATTATACTTTAGTGCTAAATATTGCCATAAAAGTCCAACAATCATACAAAATACCACAACCAACTTAAAATACGAATATTACTACAAAGTTCCATGAATCTGTAGTAGAACACAAACCGTCTGCGTTCTCTTAACTAAAATGAGTTAATTTATACAAAAGCACAATCGTGGTCTAAATTTAATTGTTCTTGACGCTAACGCATAAATCTTGGTGAAATCCTAGCGGAAGCAATTTACATAAACGCCGTCATTCCGTAGCTTTACTATATACATCTTTTAATCGTGGCTGGTTTGTATGGTAATTATGTGTAAGTGGCGACTTACGGAATTCGCCTATTTAGAAATTGTTATTGTCGTTCTATTTTATTGGTGAAAGGCAACTTTGATTAATTTTTTCTTTGAAAAATGTTTTATTAAATTTCAGCCTAGCTTTTTCCCAAACATTGTTTGGGTCGGCTTCCAGTCTAACCGGATGCAGCTGAGTATCAGTATTTTACATGAAACGACTGCCTATCTGACCTCCACAACCCAGTAACTGGGTAATACGAAACCCCTTGGTAAGACTGGATGTCAGACTTTCGGCTTCTGACTTCTTGTAACGACTGTCAAAGATCTACAACCGACTACAAATGACAACCGGGACCAACGGTTTATCGCAGTTTCCGAGGCACGGAGGATAATCAGTATTATGGTCACCCATCCACGGACTGACCTCGGCAAGCACGGCTTAACCCTGAAGATCGAAAGTCGATCCGTGCGGCTGTTATTATTTAGCCACGAGCTCCTCATCCTTTTTTTTATAGATCTGTGATTTGTAAATCAAAATGTCGACGTAGTAGTTTACGGTTCAAAGAAAAAATGCCACAAGTAGGTATCTATATTAGTGCCAATTTACAGAATTCGTTTACTGAACTGTTGTGAACATCAATAACGGGTGAACACACTGACTCCTGTAACATAGGTCTCACCTGGTACAAGAGTCAGGGTTTCAAATAGAAATGTATAAACTTTTTTTGTGTCAAAAAAATATAGTTTATTATTTTATTACTGGTATTTGTAACTAAAACTAATCATACCTCATCATTCATCATTTTAGGGACTCACGATTTTTTTTTTTTAATTCTAAAGTCTGAAGAATTAAAAAAAATTATTCGTGATAATTTTTTTTTAATTCTAAAGTCTGTACAAAATCTCGTATGTTGAACAAATCATACCCACACATGATTTTCTCTAAACTTATGTCTAAATGACCGCAACGAGATCGACCATTGGTCTAACTTGAATTTCAGCCTTAATTTTCAGGTCCCATTCCCTTGTCAAATTGGCCCTAGGTTTAAAGCATCCTATTTAGTTACAAAGAGCTTAAATTCGAAAGTGTATCGGAGTGTGAAGCGAGCTGGTCGAAGGTCACAATTAGACGAGGCGTTTAATTACAGAATTCAGGGTAACAGCGTGGCTTCACCTCCCCTAGTCTTTCACGGGATTCCTCTGTAAGGGTAATGCTATGTTGGTAAAGAGTAGCGGGTTATGTCGCGGTGACACCGAAAAAAATAATTTGTGAAGTTGGTATGTGAAGTCAAACGAGATCGGATTTTGTTTATTGTAAAAAAAAAAAAACTTTTGTTATAATCTATTTTGATTTTGACGGTACGGTTGGCACAGAGGCTA
Source organism: Cerastis leucographa (assembly GCA_963082945.1). Classification (NCBI taxonomy): domain Eukaryota; kingdom Metazoa; phylum Arthropoda; class Insecta; order Lepidoptera; family Noctuidae; genus Cerastis; species Cerastis leucographa. The sequence continues at coordinate 9,696,109 of OY720382.1, forward strand.
AGCGACTGACTGCTGCGCTGCGTTTCGCGGGTTCGATCCTCGCACATAAATATATGTTAGGCTTACAGATAGTTGTTCCGGGTCTAGCTGTTTTCGTATGTGAGTTTCAATGTTCGTAAACGCACCCACGATACAGGAGAAATTCCTAGTGTGGGGCACTTTGGTGTAATGGTCGCAAGCTACTACTGAAATTTTGAATTCGATTGATTCCCGAGGTGAGACAAGTGTTATTGGTCTTTACACTGTAAATATCTCTGAGTCTTAACTGGCGAAATGTACACAGCTTAGGGAACCCTTCGGATTACAGATGTGATGTTATAATTGTATGTGTTTACATAAAATCTTAAAGAGGTGGTATGAAAGTAAAGAACGCTGTAATGATTATGCAAAACATGTTCGTAGTTTGGCTAGCCACCTCACCGCGCGAAGTGCTTATGAATAAAGAATTCGATCGAGTCTGGAATGGAAGTACCTACTAGAAAAAATGGGCGGGAGTAAAACCCTACATATTATTTTTATTCGACTTCTAGTTGGTCTAGTCACTTGTAGCTAATAAGCTAATGATTGTATTTCGAATTGTATGGTACTTGTAGATATTAAATGGATAAATACCTCATCATCATCATCATCATCAGCCTATAATTAATCCAATGCTAGGACACAGGCCTCCTCTGTATGAGAGGGAGTGGGCTATAAACAACGCGGGCCGAATGCGGGTTGGTAGTGTCATATTTCTTCGAATTTTTAGTTCTAGGACATGCCGGTTTCCTCACGATGTTTTCTTTCACCGTTTTTAAAGGCAGCGGTGATGAAATAAATTACACAAAGTAATGCGTCTGCCTGGGTTTGAACCCACGGCTTACTACTCGTAAGTCGGGGCTGCTACCACTGGGCCACCGCTGCTCACAATAAATCTCTCAATCTCTCAATAAATGCCTAAAATACTTATAATAAAGTAGCCACTTTCGCGCAATACATAAATAACCAGCTAAAATTTTCATTTGTTTTTTGCAAAGACATTCAAATATTTACAAGTGATAGACGGGACAAGACGAAAAAAACCGTAATCCTATACTGGTTACTACTTAGAGACAAATCGGTCTGCCTAGTCTTACAAGCCCGTTTGTCAGGTAGCATTCATGTGTCAAAATCGATCAATATCTTCTAATCTTAGGTATAAAGGGTGTAAAACACCTCTTAACGAAGCCGAAAGGCACTGGTTCTCCCTGTCATTGCGATAAGTTTTTTGTTCTACACCATACCTGGGAACCTTCTAGTTACGGAGATATTAGGGGTCAAAGTTCCAACTTTTTGACAAGTATTTTTTTTAATACTAGTTTTTAATGTAAGATTTTTACTTTAAACACCTCCACGACCGCCGTACTATTCAATCCGTCCATCAGCACAATGTTTTCAGTGCGTTACATTGAGCTCTACCACAAAACATGATTATACACCCCCCAAAAAAAAGTCGTTTCCCAGCAATAATTTTTGCGTAAAGTTACTTAGTTTCATGTACAGAATGCTTGGTTGACGGCTTCGTGATGAGGTGATTTACACCGTGTATATATAAAATTCTCGTGTCACAATGTTAGTTACCATACTCCTCCGAAACAGCTGATCCGATTTGTATGAAATTTTGGTTGCATATCGGGTAGGTCTGAGAATCGGCCAACATCTACATATTTTTCATACCCCTTAAACCCATCAAAATTTCCACGCAAACGAAGACGGGGCAGCAGCTATAGTACCTATATAAAATTCTCGTGTCGCGGTGATTGTTACCAAAGTCTTCCGAAACGGCTGAACCGATTTGTATGAAACTTTCTGTGCATATGGGGTAGGTCTGAGAATCGGCCAACATCTATTTTTCATACCACTAGAACCCATAAAAATTTCCACGCGAACGAAGTCGCGGGCAGCAGTTAGTACGATCTATAATTATTTTAAATCCCTTTGGTCTTTTGAACTTTTCAATAATCGCTTTCGCCTGGTCACTGTGTCCACTACCCAAGCGAAGCTAGGGTTGTCCGTAACTCGATCGTAGTATTATCATCAAACTAAATTGTTACGTAGAGAGCTCCAGTGTACACGACAGAGGTTAAGCACTATCAGGTAAGGGGTGGCAAAATAACACGTTACGTTGAAATTCTAGACGTGGAATCGTGTTTGACTAGCGGAGTGAATTATTAAATGTAGGTATTCGTATGTTCTATGTTTATTTGTTGGCTTTCTACGCTGTTTTAAGTACAGCTCTTTGTTTGCACAGATAAGACAGTAGAAAAGAAATTAATGTCTTATCTATATGGGACATAAGACTACTAATCGTATAGAAAAGATAAATAAAGAGGAAGAAAGACTAGTTATTTATTTGGCACATGCCAGAAGTACACACAATCATCATCGCCTTGCCCTTGTCCCATTCTATTTGGGGTCGGAAAAAAACGTTTTTTTTTTTCATTTTCCCCTGTCAGACATCACAGCATCATTTATTCCTTTGTCTTTCATATCATAAAGCAGTCACAACATAAAAAAAAAAAAACAAATAATGTAACACGTCTGCGTTGAATAGGCCCAGTACAGCAAATTTCAACTGGACCTGTGCTCAACTATATTGCTGTTGTAAAAAATCTGATAAAATAGTGGACTAGGTACATAAGAACACGTAAATCCAAACTTTTTCGCTTCCTATAGCAAATCTTTACTCGGCCCCACTTCGCGAAAAAAGGAACGGATAGTCTATGGTAAGGCACAGACACAGTATTGTCTTATACCGAAACATACAACCGAATTAAAACTACAAATCCAACATTAACCAAGTTGTCTGCTGTCCCGATAGAGTAATTTCACCAAGGCTCGCTCATAAATGAAAAGGGCGGTAATTTTACTAAATTAATGACAGATTAAACACTGTATTGCCTTTTAATAAACCCTCGGATAGTAAATTGTTGCTAAGCCGTCATTATGTGGATTACCCGAAGCTCGATACGGTTGTTATAATCAAGTGAAATTACACCTTTACAATCGACGCATTTTTGTGTAATGGTCGCATTTTATCGAATTTATAAAGGCTATGTATGGTAAAATAGATTAACTTTACTTGGTTTTATGGAAACTTGCAATGAAACATTATGATAACGGAGCAATATAAGTGTTAAGAGTATGGCTATTGAATACTCACGGCGCTTAATAACTTTTCGCGCAACTATGAGAAACTAAAAGTTAATAAGTAGTAGAGAGTAGAGTAATAGAGTGACGTCACGGATGTCAAGTTAGTCGGTACGTCCTACTGTTGCTTATATTGTTTTAAATAAAGTAACCCATTTAAAAAGAACAGTTTTAATACAGAAAGTTTTTACATAATACAATTCAAGACACGGAACGTTATCTAGTGCACAAGTGCAGTGTATACATAATAATTACTGTGTAAACGTAAACGAGTACACCAGTGAACTTAATCTACCCTTAATATTAAAAATATTAAAACTATTTAGTGAATACACTTAAAACTAGCTGTGAAGTGTCGCCCGAGAGTGAGCTGCAATTCTGTTTAGCCCAGTGTCGTTGTATGGTGTTGACATACCATTAAATTGCCATCAAACCAGAATTCGCATTTGTTCAAAACAGCGCCATCTATTGATACAGAGCGGAACGACTAAGCTGGATCAATAACTAGTGTAACTAACGTTGCGAACAAAGCACAACATGCCAACAGCGAAGTGCGGCGGTTGCGCCAAATTTTTATCGCCGATAGAGGCCGCTAAATGCCGTCAGTGCGATGTCTTTTATCATCGCGTTTGCGTCGGTTTGCCTGGTTTGGGTACTGTTGCAACTACCTGGCGATGCCCTAATTGCCTGAAAAACGTAGTTAGAGACAACAGGACGGAGACACCAGTTCGAGGTGCGACGGATGCTGTCCAGGCAGAGGAGCACAGTAGCCCCGAGGAGCTCATGGACATGGACAGTCCATTAAATAGCACGGCCCTGGATGCTACTGTTAATTTCTCTCCCGACTTAGCAGACGAGCTGCGATTATTTAAAGAGGAGCTGCGTGCCGAGTTTCGCTTGATGCATCTGGAATTCCAAGAACTACGCACAGAGATGGCTCAACTAAAGGATTCCTTAAAGATATCTGATGAGCGAATGGATAAAATAGAAGCGCGAGTAGGCGCCCTCGAACATAGACTGCAGCAAGAAGTACAGCCGGACAGGGACCCATTAGAAAACACCATCGCTGAATTGAAATGCCAATTGAACGAGCGCGATCAAGAACTCTTGCTCAACGACATTGAGGTGACCGGAATACCGGAGAGCAGAGATGAGAGCGCCCTGCACCTCGTTAAGGTTCTTGCCATAAAGCTTGGCGTCGAAATTGATGAGAGGGATGTGGTTCATGCAGAGCGAGTCGGATCCACACGCCGTAATCGAGTAGAGACTTCTGACGGCCCCATCTCCGCCGACCCCGCTGCGCAGCGACCGCGGTGTATATCCGTGCGCTTCGCAAGGCGCGCCACGCGCGATACACTACTGCGCGCAGCTCGGGTTCGCCGCGGTTTGAGTACAGGCGACCTTAATATCACTGGGCCGCCGGCGCCGCCGCATCGAGTTTACGTTAACGAACGTCTAACTCGAACAAACCGCCAGTTATTTTATCACGCTCGTCAGGCAGGGAGCCAAAACAAATGGAAGTACGTATGGACTAAGGAAGGGAGAATATTAGCTCGCAGAGAAGATGGCCAAAAAGCTGAACGAATAAGGTGTGAAGACGATATCTGTCGGATTTTTGGCTAACGGTCGGTTTGTACCACATCCGAACGCGTACTGTAAACATGATTCACATACCTATTGCTTCTGTGGATGTTTTGATCTCTTTATTATTTTGTTTTGTACGTAACGAATTTTTGTATATTTTTATGTTCTACATGTTAAGTTATGTCGCACTCGCAAGGCGGTGTGTGTCTACTGCGGTACCGGGTGGGAGTCTATTTGTTTCTCTAAGACATTGGGCAACATTACGCCAAATCTATTTTATGAATGTGGATTATTTTGCTGATTTGTGGACATTTATGGTATTTTATCTATTACTGTCAGCTTACAGTAAGTTAGAAATGTTTTTAAGCACAGATTACTTGAATTTTAAAACTCATTACTTTGCAGAAGTTATTTGCAACCGCATTACTGATATTTACACTATTAATACACGTATACATACAAACATCTCGAAAATAATTTCGTGTAGGACTTTTACATTATTTGCGAAGACTTATATTATACAACTTTTATTTACACTGGCTCAAATTCTATTATTATTTACAATGTCCAATCTACAATTTTTATTTACAATTATTTACTTTCAATCATTATTTACTCATATCAAACAATTATTTTTGTTTATTTGTTTTTGCAATATTTTTATCTTGGGATTATTTGTCTTTGGTTATAATTATTTTCATGCATTTCAATTCTTTGTTGGTTATAGTTCCAACAAGCATTTGCAATATTTACACAGAATTACACATACTAATTTTATTTTATTTTGCCTGTCAAACGCGAAAACATCAACATTCTACGTCTGTGATAGTGCTTCGCTTCTGTTCTGTTGTTCATTTCATTACATAAATGATTGAGAAATACCTTAAGGTTGGCTTGCTTAATGTAGGCTCCCTTGGCACTAACCACGATGATTTTATAGCATCAGTGGAAAGGCATTCTTTCGATGTATTAGCAGTTAACGAGACTTGGCTAAGACCGGGCGAAGAGGGGCGAGCGCCCACTGTGCCAGGTTATCGCCTGCGCCACATACCACGACCGCTGTCTGTTCACGGGGGTCGGGGGGGTGGTGTGGGTTTTTATCTTAAACGCGGCCTGACCGCTCGTACCTGGTCTAACCCAATTGACCCAAGACACGACACTGTCGAACAAATGTGGATTATCCTTACACTAAATGGAAATAAAATTGCTATAGGAACAGCGTATCGTCCCCCACGCTTCGACTTGGACCTCTTTCTCGACGCTATAACTGATTCTATTAGCTCGTTAGTCAAATGTGATCACTACGTACTACTCGGCGATTTTAATGTCAACTTACTGAATGCTAACGGGCAAACTAAGAAAATTTGTGAGTTTTTGAATAGCATGAGCCTAAAACAACTGGTAAGTTCGCCCACCCATTTCACAGTTCACAGCGAAACATTGATCGACCTTGTCTGTACGAATCTCAATCATAAGGGCATATCTGTTGAGCCCTATGGCTCAATAAATGGTCACTCACTTGTCGTGTGCGAGTTTAATATTAGGCGTAGCAAATATAAACCATATACAATTACGCACAGACCCATTAAGCAAATAAATAAAGAAGTACTAGATAGCGATTTATCACACATACACTGGGACAACATTTGCAGCTTGCAGAATGTGAATGATATGGTTGAGGAATTGAATGCAAACATTCTAGCAATTTACGATGCGCACGCTCCGGTCAAGAAATGTTTAATTAAGGAACCATCTTATCCCTGGATAACAGACACAATTAGACTGATGATGCACTTGCGGAATGACGCTCTAACCAAGTACCGTAAAACTAAATCAGACTCCAAAAAGGCATACTACAAGCAGCTGAAATCTCTGGTGGTAACTTCCATATTTAATGAAAAAGTTGCATATTTTAAATTCAATATTAATAGTCAGATCAAAGATCCCAAAACGTTGTGGAAAAATTTAAAAAGCACTGTATTAAGGAAACAAATTGATGACCTTCCTACTCACTTCAGAGATCCAAACCAAATCAATAATCACTTTTTGAGTGTTCCTGGTAACCCTGTCTGCAATACATTGCAGCGCACCTTCTTTGAATCTCATCGTTATGGTGATGATAGCTTCACATTTTCACTACAACCAGTAACTGCTGAACAAATTCTGCGCTACTTCCGCCAGCTTAAATCTAACGCCGAAGGCTGTGATAAGGTGACCCTGAATATGCTTTTGCTTACACTCATCACCGACATTGTGAACAGCTCAATTCTCTCAGCAACTTTCCCTGACATCTGGAAAATTGCTACCGTTAAGCCATTGCCTAAAAAAACCAATCCAACTGACTTGAAAGACCTTAGACCTATTAGTATTCTACCTTGCCTTTCTAAAATTGCTGAAAAGGCGGTATGCCAGCAGGTTTCCAAGTATCTAGAGGATAAGCACATTCTACCTGAGCTACAGTCAGGTTTTCGCAAACAGCGTGGTACTTCTACAGCTCTATTGGACGTGACAGATAATATTCTTTCAGCACAGGATAAGGGCCTGTGCACAATTCTTGTCCTACTTGATTTTTCGCGAGCCTTTGACTGCATAAATATAGATTTGTTTCTCTCAAAGCTTAACTACTATGGATTCGACCAAAACACGATACAATGGTTCCAAAGTTATCTTACCAACCGTCGGCAACGTGTGGAAATACGTCTGAGCAATGGCTCATCTATTGTTTCGTCACTCACTTCTGTTAACAGGGGAGTCCCGCAAGGTACAATATTGGGCCCTATTATCTTTATTTTGTATTGTGCGGATATCATAAGTTCCCTGAAGAAATGTAGGTACCATATTTATGCTGATGACGTACAAGTCTATATCTCCTTTAAGCCAAGTGACTATGACATCGCGATAAAGGATCTTAACGAGGATCTTGACAGGATAGCATGCTGGGCTGAAAATAACGGTTTAGTACTTAACCCCGCGAAAACAAAATATATGCTGTTTGGAACCAAGAGCCAAATCAGCGCAGTGCCGGCATCACTCAACGTTACCCTGCTGGGTGAGTCCGTCAGTCGAGTCACTGAGGCACGTAATCTGGGACTGAACATGGACGTTGGGTTGAGATACGAAACGCACGTGGCAGAGACAGTGCGCACTTGTTTCTACCGGCTTAAGGTCCTTTATAAAATAAGGCCTTATCTATCAGAGGACCTGCGTATCCAACTGGTTGAGTCACTCGTGCTATCCAACCTAAACTACGCAGATACAGTTATTGGCCCTCGGATACTGGCAAGAACTGAGAGACTAATCCAGAGGGTGCAAAATGCCTGCGCGCGATTCTGTTTCTCAATCCCACCAAGAAGTCACGTAACGCCTTTCTTAAACAAGCACTCTATCCTTAAGATGAAGTCGCGGCGGAAGTTGCACTTGGCATGCATACTTTTTGGAGTTATAAAGTACAGGCAGCCGACCTACCTGTACAATAAACTGAGCTGGATCACTAGCAGAAGAGAATGCGCAAGTAGGCAGTGCTCGCAGCAGCTCTCCACTCAATCGCATAAGACAGCTGCTTTCAGGGGAAGTTTCAGATACGCTGCATCCAAATGCTGGAACAATATTCCCCCGCCGATAAGGAATCTTAAATGTCTTGGTACCTTCAGAGTTCGGCTGCGGCAGTTCCTTATCGAATCGCAGAAAAAACTGGGTATGACTGTTTCGAACACGTCCATTATATGACTGGCTGTTGTATTCTTTCCGAGTCAATCTGTCTATCTGTAGCGTAACTCGTGGTCACAAACCTGTAAAAACAGGGGGGTACTTGGTTATTGAATACTTGACTTGGGAATCTTTTGTTGACCAATAATTATAATACCGTCACATGATATAAACCTATATTTATCTATTATAAACATAATTTAGTCTAGCCAAATCGTTTATATAAATTCGCACTTAATATAATATTGTATTACCTATTATATTATTTTTTATTTATACACTATACATTTATAACCTAATAAATGCTCAAGTAATCATACACTCACCCAAGAACAAGAACGCTTACAATAAACTAAACTTACTGTAGAACACTAAATTTAAGTTGAGGGTATACTTACATAATTTCACTCCGCGTATAAGTAATTCTTTCACTTCCACGCACAACACCAATTTATCTCGTCTGCTCGACGTCCGTATGTCACTACAGGGATCCAGCAGAATATCAGCGTCAGGTGCATGCCTGACACATGCTGAGCTGGACTCCCATTTGGTGCAACCTTGAGACGCACACCGCACCTTGTATACTCGTTATTTTATTTGAATGTCATGGTGTTACTATAACTGTTTCATAAATATGTTTTTTTTTTTGTTTTTCTTTTTGTATATTGGCACCTTGTTTTTATATAGGTATATTTATGTAATCTGTGTCATTAATTTGTGCTTCTGTGTGTTGTGCTATGTCTTTTGTGTGCACTGAATAAATGATTTATCTATCTATCTATCTATCTATAATAACTATGCAAAATTACAATGCACGGTATTATTTTACTACAATTTTGAACACTGGCAACACTGATGCTCCTCTATTTAGGAATGAAATAAAATAAATGTTGCGATCAGGCAACACTGGTGGCATAGCGCTACCAACCTCCTTGCTTCGGGCGTTTGTTTAATTTAGATTAAGATTTTATTATGATACCGATGCAATTTATTGTTCTTAGCTTCAAGCATTATAATGTATTAAGTTCAGGATGCAATACTGGTATTGATATGATTAAGAGCTTTTTAATATGACTCGTGCGGGAAACCTATTAAAAGTGGTATTAGATTTTATACATCAGACTTCAAACATAGTAGCCTTATGACTAGTTAACTGACGAAAATAATTCAAACTCAACGCTTTGTCGCGTTGTATATTTTTGGGCTGGCAACATTCACCGAAGAGCTTGTAAAATGCTACTGCATGCAATAAAATGCTACCGTTATAAATCACAGCTTTTTAATTTGTCTAAAGACATTCATAGCCCTACGTTTAATGCTTCGAAAGTATTTTTTCCCCTTTTATTTCCATTTATTCCCATCCGACGTCATAAAACATTGGTGTCCATTTATGTCACTGTTCTTCGCTTGCGTGACGTATTTCCTTGTTATTGAAACAGGACCTTTCGTTTTCTATTTGGCACTCTAGCAAGGGTTTCTGTTTATTTGGAGTAAGAATAATGGTAAGTTAAACGCTGGATGAACTCTAGAGTGCCATGTAGTATTGTATTGTAGTATACTTTCATACAAGCCTAAAAACTTGGCTTGCTCTAATAACCGTCTTTTCCTCATGATGTTAGGATTTCTGAAAAGTTTGCTTGCCGTATAGTTGGCCCCTATAACTAACCAATCATGTTTAAATCTTCGCTAAACATTTATCAAAACCAGCCGCGTAAAGTGCGAGCAATCAACCGTAGACCTGCAAGTTGTTAGGGTTACTTCGTGGGAATTCGCTTTACAACACTGTAGCTTTGCACATTTGCACAACAGCGAATATTATCATCCCAATTACTTTGAGAAAAGAGGTCATAAAGTCCACACTATCTAAATCTAAATATAGCATTGAAACATCGCCTTGAACTCCCCGGTTCTTCGACTTTTTACTCCTTATCACAAGTGAGTCGTACCAAGAGCTCTAACAAATTACCGCTTTAAGAGATACGTCGCAGCCGCCTGTTATCTACGCTTCGCCCACACAAGACCGAGTTTTACGGCATTCTATTATCTGTTACCACTGGTTAGGCTGAAAATAAACTGCATTGACAACCCCTCACTGCGTTTATCGGGTTCCAGTTCTCAAACGAACAGTTCATTTTGGAGTTGTTTAGGGTTAGGAGTTTGAGTACTGCATTACGCTTGTTCAAAATATATTCAATGCAGACAGTGAAGTATCGTGTTTATAAATTGTTTCAACCAGTCTAAACAGTGGTTAGACATTTTAATAGAAGGCTCTAATAAAAGCTGCTGAGCTCAGAAAAGGTCCAATAAATCTGACAAGTAATCCAACAACTCTTAGTTGGCATGAAGAGGCAATTACATTAGGCGAAGTGAAACGAAAACGAAATATCAAAATGAAGAATGCGGGCATCGAAACGCTGGTCGTTAGACATCTTTCACGAAAGCATTCAGTCTATACTGAAATGTGGTTTGCAAAAAGAGAATGCGACATCAAAGCGTTGGCCGTTGAGGCGATCCGGTCGACGGCGACGTGATACGGTTTAGAAATAACCACAGTAGTCGCAACAAGAACTGTCGACGTCTCAAGACAAGCGCGCATTCGCCCACGGCGATGCAACTGTGAATGTCCGTGTCGAATCCGCCGTGAATTATTTCAGTGGACTTGTTACGTTCCATTTCAGTGAGCGTTTACACTGTCCTCGCTTTTGTGTCGATAATAACTCACCGGACAGCCGGTTGTCTCCATAAATTGGTTCATTAGTAACCATTCTTATTCATAACGACGTCGTATGCGACTTTATTCTGAGTTAACGATTTGAGCAAAACGAAAATTTGAAATTTTCGCTGCGTTATTCAAGATTATCCATTTTCGAAGCCGTATATTTTATGCAAATAATTGAATTTTATGTGAAACTCGGTTTAATCAAAATTCACGGCGTTTCATACATAAACATGCAATGTTCTCTTTTACCTGTGCGATGAAAATTTGGGTCTGGACGCATATAAATGTGTTGCGGTTACGTTATTGACGCCCCCTCCTGAAATAATTACACGTTATGCGCGTTCCGAAAATTACACGAATCCCCCCTTGTAGAGCGGAGCGTGGCGGCGCAGCGGTAATGGCTCGTTAAAGTTGATGAGAGCTTGCGCCCTCGTCCCGCCTCGCTGCCTCGCCGCCTCGCGAGGCGCCGCTGACAGCACGCCTTCCTTCCTGACACATAAAACAAGTTTGGCGGTTCCACTACGCCTTTAACATCATTTCCCGCAATATCCCTCAAAGTTACCGCTTTCATATAAATTCAAAGCAAAATGTCCAATTGCGTTTCAATCAATCATAATTATTTACATTTTATTGCAACGTTATGTCTCATCTTATTGACGCACGTATATCACGATCTCCGGCGTGAATGTTAACGCACTCGTTAAAGATGGAAATAGTTACTTATTCATACCGGTTATGTACGTCTGTACCAATGTCGGTGACATAATAAATGTCAACGAGATCAAAATACTACTGGCGGCGGCGCAATGCACAGGGAGGCTTTACCGATCTCTCTAATTATATCTAACGGGCCTCGGTGCCCGTTTACACCGAGACATTAAAATTAACTGCCGAGTGCGTTTGATCTTTCCATTAGAGCATCACTATAAATAAATTTACTAATAAAAAGACTACAAAGTAATGAGTCAATCCCGTGTTCGAAATGGCGTGATATTTGAAACAATGTAGGTTACCTATCTTTTATTGTGAGTCTCGACAACTTGAAGTAAGGCTGCGTGCCCAAACTCAATACTATAGATAGAATGTCGGGGACGTCGCAACTTTGCTTTAGACTTCGTTACATTCACATTTTATAGATCGAAATATTCAGCTTGGCGAAATTCGTTTAACTCCAGTAACATTTCGGTACGGGTTTAATAAAATTTCGAGGCACAAGGCGAGCCACGAACGAGACCGGCAAAAAGTCGACAGGACTATTCGTTTATTTGTAGCAAGATAAAAGTCGCACGCGCCGCATTGTTCTACAAATGGCGTGTAAAAACAAAAGGCGAGCGCAGGCCCGCGTCCGCGGACGACCGACATCGGTCATAATTAATTGCACTCATTCGCAGAAATCTGTCGACAAACAAACACACCGGCGGTGAAATGTCGTTTTATCACTCGCCGACGTATTCATAAATAAACTTTAATATCAATAAAGTAACTCATGTCACTTCAATTAAATTGACGGAAATATCTTGTCTTGTCTTGTTCCGATTGTAAACATGGCCGGACAACAAGGGACTTTGGTTTGGGTTTCGGATATTTTAATCTCTATTACATTCGTTGGGATATGTACCCGAAGTCAATAACATTATTTTATGCTGTAGCGGTATCTCAATCATTGTGATAACGCCGAAACAATGGTATATGAAGTTTTCGTTGTTCTTTTGATCTTTCTACAGATAAGTCACGATAAGTCACAAGTTTTTTCGACGCACTGCTTTACGGAACGACTTTTATTTTTCGAACAAAAACCAACTTACATTCTCCCATACAGGAAAACCAGTCTGAAATATCGCCTTAACATCGTTCCACGCTCTACTTATGCTGGGAAGCAAAGTGTATACGTTAACAGAGCGGAGCCTTGCCACTTTACCCTTGGGTCCTTCGGCGCAACCTCGTAGTATCACCATGATTGAGTCAATAAAACACCGAGGCACCGAGGAGCAACGCGATCATATGAACTAAATGCAACTAGGACCCCTATTCCATCTCACACAACGACTCAACTTCGTATACATTCCATCTCTTTCTTCCGTATAAACAATGAAAGAGATATAAAAACTGTTAACGAAAAGGTTGTGTTAGTCGAGAATAGCTATTCTATTCTCACTCTGGGGCAAAGTGCCAATGAAAATCGAACGAGGTCCTTAATAGCGTAGTTTGTTCTATCCGTAAGAGCTTAGCACTTGCCTTTACCGCAATAAACATTATTTTTTGCTGTTCTCAGACGATGCTAATGCAGTTTATGTTTAACAAGTTCCTAGTAAAAAGTAATTGTGGAATAAGGTAAACACTTAAACCGTCTATGTTAGTTTTAGTACCTATCTGCACACGCACAGAAACCTATAAATAAAACTGATACAAGTAAGTTTACTGGAAAAGATTTATCACTTGCGTTTGTCCTGAGAACTTACGAATAAGCAAAAGGAAAGTTGGAACAGGAAAAACATATGTTTTTATAAGGAAAAGGCTTTGCTATTATGCTTACGTCCGTACTTATCAGATTTTTTTCTCGCAACAATATAAAGGATCTACTAAATCCTCTTGAATGTTTTGCTCATGTAGCAAATGTGTTTTCTTCCACCTAACTATTTGTAGATTCTCATTTCTTCCAGCTGCAGCGCAACAAAAGGAAATAATTTCTTTTTATTATCATGGCACACATTCGGACAGTTTGTTTAATAAACCAGTACACAGCGTTTGTATGCCTTAAAATTTACCGGAAATAAAAAATCAGGTCATTTGTATTCAAAGTAGAATGCTGGGAGGTACGTGGGTATGGAGTGTTGAGGGTATTTTACAGCTCGTACCATTTTGTTGCCGAACGACAACTGTTAAGGCATTTTAAAGAAGACCACGTATTGGAAATCAAATGTACGGCAAAGACAAAGACCCTACAGTGTGAAGTTGCGTTTATGTTGCAATGAAAGTCCGTTTTGCAAACAAATTTTATTACGCTAACCGAAGAGCGGTTGAGTTTCAATTCATCAAAGTAAAACTTTTGTGGTTGGCAGTAAAATTCTTTGAAGTGAGCAAATATTTTATAGTTCTAAGCGAACCATAATATCTCTGCGAAGAACTACGCACACGGGCGCTCGCAAAGTTAGTCGAGAGCGGTTTTGCGAGCAAAGGCAAATATTTGGTGCGGCCGTATATATAAGAAGTTTACAAAGTAGAAACGGGCATATTAAAATACTTTTTTCGTAGCTAAAAATAAAATCTAGAGAATATAGATAGAAATAGAGGAGATCGTGGCTAAATGATAACAGTTGCACTTCGATCTTCAAGGTTAAACCACGTCTGCAAGGTCGGTCTGTGGATAGGTGACCATTATTACATACAGAGTTAATTTACCTCCGTGCCTCGGAAATTGCGTTAAGCCATTGGTCCCGGCTGTCATTTGTAGATATTTGATAGTCGTTAGCCGAAAGATGAGTGGCCCGAAAGTCTGAAAATCAGTCTTATGAAAGGATACCGTGTTATCTAAGCTGTAGAGGTCAGATAGGCAGCCGCTCCATGTAAAATGCTGGTATTCAGCTGACCCCAATAAGGTTAGGAAAATGCTAGTGCAGATGATCAATAGATATTAAAACCTGACTATCTGGAATATTTCTGTATGACGTATTGTACATACAAAAAATAATGCCTTCAAAATGTTTAAAATAACCAGAAACTAGAGGCATTTCAAGTCGACCCATATCCTATCAAAAGAATGTCACAGGATAAATCGTCACACGCAACAACAACAAAAAAGCGACGTATCATTATGACGTGTTATTAATCATTTCGCACAATACACGTCAGTTTCGTTTAGGGGAGAAAATAAAGGAAGGCTTGAGCTATTATACCGGCAAAATGTTTGGTTTTATGGCTGGTAAAGGACGTATGTCGATTTGAAAGGATACACTAACCCATTTTTTGGAAAAGGACGTTACTAATTCGTAGTCATATTTGGCAGGAGGAATATTCCACTTCTGATCTGACAAAGCTCAAAGAAAGATGAACTTCGCCAATATAGAAACCTAGATGCTTCCAATATTTAAAAGTGTTATCATCCCCTCGTCCAGACTTTTTTTTTTTTAAGAATAAAAATAACTATCTAAGAAAAAAATAATATTTATAAATTAAATAACCTAAAGTAACTAACTTACCAATAAACAAAAAAAAAAACGTCAAAAAAGTCCTCGTTCCAAAGAGACTATCGGCGGGCTAAAGTCTCTTTAGATTGTTCCCAAAACATTTTGGGGTCTAGCCATAACAGCTATAAAACCTTAGATTTATAAATATATTCGGAAACTTTCGGACAGGTTATAAATTATGTATACCTGCATGGAGATCTACTTTCTTGTTATTTACCGTTTATCCATCCTACGCAAATAGGTTTAAGGGAATGGGTTAACGATGATCGTAGGCGATGCTCTAGTCAACTAAATCTACTTTCAATAATACCAAATGCATTCTTCTAGTCACTCACACCTACTTGATCTGATAGAGAAGGCACTTGGTAAATTAAGTTTTTATAAGTAGTTTGTAGATAGTTCCTCAGTTCCTGACGAGGGAAAAAGACTGAGCCATAACCTGAATAAATGAACAGATAGGTCACAAATCCAGGATCCTTAGCTCCAACTCAATTCTGTATTCCTTTCTTTGGTATTGTTCGTCGTTTCGAAACAAACCCAGAGATTCTCTGTTAACTTGTTACTCTTTTAAAGTCCAGACTTTAAAAGAGTAACAAGTTAACAGAGAATCTCTGAGTTTGTTTCGACTGTTTCTTCTCAGAGTACTCAGGTACGAAACAACGGGCCCATCAAGTTTAAAAAAAAATGACGTGTAAAAGTGTTTGTAAAAACTTACTTGCAAAATAAACATCATTTATCATTGAAGACTATAGCAGGTAGGGGTACGACTCCCTTATATTTGGAGTTTGTGTCTAAATAAATAAATAATAAAAAAAAGTTGTGACTAAATAATTTACAAGTTTCTTTTACTAACTTTCTATGGATGTTGTTTGTCCGAAGTATAAGTTATTTTATTTATTCAGAATATAACTTTCTTGCATTTGATAGACTCCTTGCAGTGGTTTTAATTTCTTTAACTAAAGATAAAATATGCAGCTCCAAATATAATATGTATAACTTCTTTCACAAGTTTCACGCCACTTTCATGCTACGTTTTTCTAGTCTCCACTCTAAATGAATGCGTGCAGGGTGCATCGAAGTCATGTAAAACATCGCATTACGCGTGTCGCGGCAGGGTCGTCGCTCGCCACGGTCGCAACAACTCAATTACGCACCTAAAATAACAGTCGCCATGCCGTGGGTGGTCTTACACCCGGAATAGACAAGTGAATGCTCAAAAAAGGTTGTAATAAGCGGATCTCCACGGTTTATGTTCTCTTTTTGAAAGCAGTATTAGATAATTGGTTAATTTTAATATATGGATGTGTTCCCATTATTCTCTTTTGATTTATGGAAGCCTGGTAGTTCAGTTGAAGTTAAACGTTGATGGTTCTGGGCTGAGATGTCAGTTTCGTAATTAATAGCTGTTGAAAACGTATTTGTAACAAGTGTTCATGTCTACCTAACTTGGTAACATTTAATTATCTGCCCAGAAATGAGAACAATAGCTGCTTTGAAATAATTTGACAGTACCTGACCTAACACACCATAATTTATCTTTGTATGCTTAACTGCTAATGTTAATATTAGAAAGTGATCTCCTGTCAGGCTAATCTCCGGGCGCCATTTTTCATCTATCTTCATGTCTGCGCGCGCGCATGACAGCGTCGCGTTTGTTTGAGATGCGCTTCCTGTCGTCGGAACGTGTTTGTCTAATTTCCGAACTGTTTGTTTAGTTGAAAAAGTTTAGATAGGCTCGCAAATTGATGCAAGTCACGAGACGAGACAGGTTCCCTGTGAAAATATTTTCTTTATTGATAAAGCTCTTATGGGTCATTCAATTTCTGTAGGTCATATCTTGTGGCCCTTGTGCAGTTCTAAGAAACGCGTGTTTATATCTTTATGTAAAAAAATGGGGCATAGATGTTTGTGAAATAAATAAGATTTATAATGTTTACTTTAAAACATATAATGAAACTTTAACACTTTATGGAGTGTAATACAAGCAAAGCACCAGTGGCCTATAAACAAGCCCCATAATCCAGCAACGTTCTAAATCACTCGGTTATAAACAATAGTAGTAGTAGGAGGTGGTTATCATAAAGTAATTTAGTTAAACAAATCGACAGTTGCATTTCTCCCACAGAGATAGTAATAAAATAAAATCGGGCTGCGATTGCACGGTGCCGCACGATGCTGTCCTAGCTACGATTTATACGCCAGTGATTCATTCCTCTGTTGACAGTTATAGCCCGAGTCGGATATTGCACTTTTGCACCGCGTCCTGAATTATGGGTTATATATAATAACCGAAGATGCCACACATTGAATATGACACTTAAAAAGTTTATTGCTCAAATGTTTCGAAAGAGGTCACATTTTTGCTAATTCATCCGTAAGCTTTCTATTGCTTTGTAATGCATCCGAGCGACTGACGGATCGGTTTCCATTTCACCTGATTCAACCTTTACATTCTATTGAATTTAAAATATAATAGCGTTCGTTATTATAACTGGCTACACTCTCCAAGACCCAGTTAACAACGACTTTAACCGGTTACCATAAACTTTATTTACAACAGAACGTTGTTTTTATATTTATTTATACTACGTTTAGTTTCATGCAAGTCCCATAAAATGTTCCGTAAATTTCTATCGAATCGGACAGTTCTGGGACTGATCGCTCATCCCGTCCATATTTATAGCTTTTTGATTTATTTTGTTATCTCTTTATTGCCCTTCTAACGACAAGCATTCTACTCCGAAGATTAATCACTCACGTCAACGTGATTTAGCAGAGCAACCGATATTTAATGCGCGCTATTTAGACAGAATACGATCCCTGTTTATATTTAGACGATCCACTAAGCGGTTAAATGTTCAATCGTCAAGGTAATAATTCATTATACGGCCTCCATAAAATGGAAGAGAATAATTAGATATTGTATTGTATAGGAATGTCGTTATCAGTTACGATACTAAATACTCAAGGAGTTAAACACCATACATTCGTGTGCACCGCGGCCAATAAAACCTGGTAGGTACGTGTTAGAATATTTCGCGACTAGCACTTATCGGTCGCTTTTATGTCATTTTGAAGCTTAACATGGTAATGTTAATGAATTTTAATATATATAATTTCCTGTACGATTAGCTGCTATGCTCTAAGTGTAGTATTAAAGGCTATTACTATCGTTTCGTGTTGATGGGCGCGTGTTGAAAATTAAAAGGCTATGAGATGTCCTCCCACGCGGCGCAGCAGGTTGTGGGGTTTGTTCCCAGGCGTTGTAAAGTACATAGGCAAGGTACAAGTGGTAGGTACGGTAATAGGGCCTGCAATTGCGCGGCCCGTCGAGACACGACCGTGGGCGGTGGCGCCACGGCCGACTTTGATAGCGCAAACTTAGTATTAGTGTTGTACCCAGTATCAGTTTGAAACAGTGATTAGTGGCGCCGGAGTTGCAAATTTCAATAATTACTAAATCGACCAATGGTTGACGACCACGGTTTAACAACTTTTAGTTAAACACAGCCAGCCTTCGTATTAGTAACCAGTGCTATAAAATAAGTCTTAAAAGCTAGTGTTTAGACAGACATTATTTGCTAAGTGGTCTCTTATTAAGCTGCTGTTTGGAATTTTGATGCCAAATTGCCTAGGAATGGGGTAATCTTGTAATAAAATATGTGTGTCTAATTTGTTACAGTCTCCGATCTTGTATTTTCTCGTTAAGATTGCAAAATAGGTACAGCAATTCTAAGACCCTACCATTATTTCGAATTACGCAAGGTATAATAAAAATCCAAAGACTGGTTTATTTTAGTCTAAACTAAAATAAGAAAAATCCTAATTAACTAACACTCAGAAACTGAGATTTATATCCCACAAAGCACGTTAACACGTCTCTACATCCGCTAGAATAGTAATATAATGCCCATATTCCATTAGGCGGACAAAATAAAACGCCTTAATAAAAGTTACCAACGAGCGTTGCAAATCATTGGAACGTCGACAGGCATATTTCACACATTTACCTTTTGTTCTGATATTAAAATGCATATTTAATAACCATGTCCGATGACGTATGCCTGAGTGTTAATGCTGAAGGATTTTCATTTAAATCGAATACAGAGAATGAATAATGTGTGAACTGTAAATTTAAGCTCTCTGATGTCGTTAGCGGAACTTTGGAGTGAAGTTTCTCTGAAGCTGTGTGAACGAAATAGTGCTCAAGTATTGACGGAATGTATGGTTTCTAATAGAGCATGTTGCTTAAAATAAACACAGCACCTACTGGCAAAGTCAGTTAGGTGTTTGTGAAGCTGAATACGAATCAGTGGACCTCAGTTAGTAAAACTTATTTCGTGATTTTTTCCTTACCATTGTTCAACGGTGCACAGAAAAAACCTTCACTCTAATTTTCATCGATAAGGCGCAAATATTCTCCGAGTAAAATTGCTGAGTGACATCTGGAAAGACGGGGTTCCGTATTAGCCAATTCTAAAAATGGAACTGGGGCTAAGAATTGGCTCTCATTTCCCGATAATTCTGATAAGTTTGAATGTGGCACGGATTTTCAGTCCTAAAATATGTTTGATCGATATAGGCTATCTATCGATATCTGCAGCACAAGTGTTAGACGTCTGGTTATGTAAATAATTGTGTGTGAAACATTCGCCACAAATCTTTTGAGATTCATTGCTCCTGGACCAGCAATTAAGGCAAAGCAGACTCCGACCAGACACCACTGAATTTACAACCCGCCCTCTTCGCCACTATTTGCATAATAATTTTCACTTATGAATAGATATTAAGGCGTTATTGCACTTATAAATATTAACAGCTAATCTCAGTCTTGTGAATGGGAGGGCCAGGTCTTTAAAGATGATTTTCTTGTCAGTGTGTTGACAGGCGAGATGCTCTCGGTTCTAGGAAGTAATACATGATGAATGATAGTTATAATTCTGCTTTAATGAGCGTTTTGTGTTGTACAAATGCGGCTATTAGCGTTTGTTGTGAGAGATCGGTAAATGGAGACTAGCTGCGGTGTTAATATAAATGATACTGGCTATTGCCGCCTTAAGCTGTGATTTCGGTTGCGGTATTTTTAAATGAAAACGGAAACGTACTTGTACAATTTTATCTGGCAGGATAGTTAAGATTTGACTTGTAACTATTATATATTTGCATAGTTTAAACTTCAAATTGTCCCAGTTAACTATTAATACTTTTAAAACTATGTAGAACGAAACATGTTTTTGTTTACGTTCTTTAAACGAAATTGTATTCAAAAGTCGCGTGTCTTCGTAGTCTCTGCCTTCAGTCAAATTTATAGCATATCAAATGACTATTTTCAATACGAACAACATCCAAAATAACTCAGTTATCATTCTACGTATGCTAATACAACCCACCTGCATTTAAATAGAAGAACAAATATACCAAAAGATCAAAAGAAACTCATAGAGTAGAAAGATAACGAGTAATGAAGCAATTTCAATGTAAAATCTTTGGGGTTCCTCAAGGTACAGGTATTGGTGAACAGTGATAAAGTTATAAAATCGCTTGGCGTGATGCGTGACCGCACTTCCAAACGCTGCTATCTCGGGGGGAGTTTTATTGAAAAACTTCAATCCGTGATCCGACTGCGTAACCTGCTGAACCAGTGAAATATGAATAATAATATCGGCTATGTTCTCGGCGCGTAGCTTATGGAATCCGGGAAGTATTAGGACGGTGTGCTTTATGCGTGAGTTCGACTGAAGTGCGGTCTTATGTAAAAGTTTTGGGAAGGTGGGTGCGCAGTTTTAGTTTTGACGATTTCTGCAGGCTTATTTTATCTTTGGAAAGGATCTTTTTTGTTTGATGTTCGTTGAATTCAAATGAAACTCGTAGGTACGACGTAATTTTTTTTTAAATTACTTGAGGCTCCAAGCTCAGCTCCTTCTGTGACTGCTCCTCCATGCCCTTGTTCTCGATGTTATTTAGCTCACTACAAAAAATAATAGTTCTTTATTTGCACAGAAAGTAGGTAAAACTTACAGATGTTGAGTTAGTAAAATGATTCTTATACTAACTACCTTAGGCACGCAAACAGTTTTATACAGAATTAATTTTGATCAACTTCTTTTCATTCCCGTCCTGAACTGTTGATTTCCTTTCACACCAGCTCCGAACTTTAAAATAAACGACCTTAATCGAAATTCTTCCTTTATCAGTTTAGTAAGTAAAGCGTAAAACGACACACGCTCGGCACAAAGCTCACTTCAACGATCGGTCATTAATCACATATTCGGTGCTGCCGTCAATCAATCTTGTGACATCCGCAAACGAAGCGGTTTGCTCGCTTCAGGTCGTTTACATTGCCTGTCGGGCTTGAGTTTGAGCGAGGTCGTGCTGTAAAGACTAGGCATGTGATGGGATCTTATGTAACGTTAAAGTAGGACAGGCTAGCTTTTGCTTACGAACTTTCTCCAGTGGTTAATTTTTTCAGGTTTTAAAAGTTAGCAAATACAAGCTGTTATTTTGCATCCTCATCAAATTCAAGCAGGTAACTATGCTAATGACTCTCGACCCGAATCAATAATAAAATAGGTAGGTATTTTTATTTTTATTGTCTTACGGAAATCGGTAAGTGTGAACCACCCGTGTTTTAAACGCGACCCGTCTGATCCTCGCCCTATAACCGCGCATTCACACATACAAACAATCTTAAACGTTTATTCGATAATTTCTTATCCCCTTTAATGGGATGTTAAGTGGGTTATTCTGAAATATTGACAAACTTACACAACAAAAAACGTTGCGTTTATTAATAATTCACTAGGTATAGTAATTTAAATTGATCATTTACGTCTTTTGTGGCAACCTCCTTAATTTTGAAGAGGATGCAAAACAACACCTTGTACTCGTATATTATATAACCTCCAGACTCAATGTGTAACTCTATGCTAAAAATCACGTTTATTGTTGCTCTGAGATCACGTGAATAAAGAGCAAACTCACACATTTTAGCTTTTATAATACTAATAGAAATTTATTTTTATGACATACATACTAATATGTAGGTAGTAGTTTATAAGGAAACTGAGAAACATAGTTTATGAATGATGCAAGGTAATACTCATTTTATAATTTACTGTCTATGCAGAGACTGTTTGCATAAAGATGATTATAAGATGATATTTTCAAAATTACTTACTGAAGCGTAGGCACGTGACTACTTCCTGAAATCAGTGGATATTATCGCTATAATGAATTGATTAGTTAATCGCTACTCCATTGATTTTGTATCCGTAACTAATATTTAAAAGGATCACTTACAACCCACACTCAAAACAAGATAGGGGTGGAGTAGATATTGCCAATACCACAATTAAAATATTGCAAACCGCCAATTTGTTTCTACTTAAATTAATACCTATTTTAATTATAATTGCTCTTGATTGACTCTGCCACGCAATGATACGTAACTAATTACTTAAATACATGGTTTGTTAGGGCAAGCCGTGTGGTCTCCAGTTACTAGGAAGGTAGATACAACTAAACAGTGTTGTAACAGGCTGACTAAGTAAACATAATAACAGAACCCGTTGATACGAAACGATGAATGAAAACATTGTGAAGTAACCGACAGGTACCACTAGTACCTAAGCCGAAAATTCCAAGACGGCTTGGTGGATGGCACGTAATCCACCTTCATCCATTTTGTTCAAAATATTAAAACAATTGTTTTTTTTTTTTAGAAAATGAATGGCACTTGCAAAGAGGGGGTCACACAATTGTGAGTGAGAAAGACGACATCCTACAAATCTAGGCTTTTTTTTAGCCACGATGTGCATGAGAGCAGTGGTGGCCCAGTGGTGGCAGCCCTGACTTACGAGCAGTGAGCCGTGGGTTCGAACCCAGACAGGCGCATTACAATGTGTAATTAATTTCATCACCGCTGCTCTCAAAAACGGTGAAAACATCGTGAGGAAACCGGCATATGCTAGAAAAAAAAATCGAAGACATGTGACATCTACCTACCCGCACTGGGCCCGCGTGGTGGATTACAGCCCACTCCCTCTCATAGAAAGGACGCCTGAGTCCCAGCAGTGGGAACATTATAAGCTGATGATGATGATGTGCCATGTTAACCGTTGCTGTCCTTGCCAGCTTTTGTTCCTTTTCTGGTAATAAGAAATTTAGGTATCTTTGTTAATACTACATAACATAACATCACGCCTGTAATCACCAATGGGTCACGCAGAGGTACCTAATAGTTCACAGATATTTCACCAGTTATTTTAAAGTCCCATGCAATAGGGGGTGAGTCTTGTCATCAACCGGGAACAAATCCGTGGCTGCTACTGAGGAATTCCTGATGGGAAAACCAAATGACACCTTGCCCCACCCGAGAATCGATCCCAGGACCTCTTGCTCTAGC
Organism: Cerastis leucographa; assembly: GCA_963082945.1. NCBI lineage: Eukaryota > Metazoa > Arthropoda > Insecta > Lepidoptera > Noctuidae > Cerastis > Cerastis leucographa. The sequence goes on from OY720382.1 coordinate 9,719,873, forward strand.
TGCGGGTTGTTCGAAAGAGATACCATGGCCCTGGAACACAAAGGGCTAAGAAGGAACATGGATGGGTTTTAGTCAGTACAAGTCTGACACTCCCTCCCGCTTCGCCCGGAGTGGGAGAAGTCATTTGATGACTTCCCATCCGAAAAAAAAAAGAACACCTCTTGCTCAGCAGTCGCGCTTACAACCACTAGACCAAACGAGGCAGTCCGTTAATGCTAAAACAAACAAAACATTCGAAACGTCCCAAAAAACACGATTACAATTATTGGAACAAAAACAAACCGCTCGAAAGGCCCGAACAATATTTCAAAATTACAGCTCGCGTGAAAATTGTTAATAAAAAAATATCTTAATTGTAATGGATGGCGTGTTCTGTGATACAGCAATAATAAATTACCTCGTAATTATATCGCTCAGACCGTGTTTACCATAATGAGTGAGATAAAGTGGGACGTAGTAAATTCTCTAGCGTTTAACTTAAGAGGTAAGCGGCAGGGAAGACCCCGAAATAAAAATAAATAAAAAATATCCTAAATTAAAAAATAAATGTAATAAAATATGATTTGCTACAGTAACACGTACGTAGTTACAGAATCAATATGGCCCTCTAAGTTTATTTAATCCCATTTAATGACTAATTCATGAAGAAGTCATTGCCGAGGTTGTTCCGTGGATAGGTGACCATAATTACATACCGAGTTTCATCTGTGCCTCGGAAAGCACGTTAAGCCGTTGGTCCCGGCTGTCATTTGTAGATCATTGACAGTCGTTACGAGTAGTCAGAAGCCAAAAGTCTAACATCCAGTCTTGCCAAGGGTATCGTATTACCCAATTACTGGGTTGTGGACTACTTCATGAAGAAGTCATTCCATGGGATTAAATGAACTTAGCGAGTCCTATTGATGATTTTAATGATTATAACTCTGTAAAGCCATATTATTTACGATCGCAAATCTTACTTTATTCAACATACAACCCATCATTGACCTGCAAATTGCAAAAAAGTACGGAAATTTGAATTTCGAGGCCTACCCTGGCGCTGTCACCTTAAATAAATGGCATAGAGTAGCCACGGGCTATGTTAAATGCTTAGTAGTGTATAACTGTTTGTTTTGCTACTATTAAGCGTATGTGTTACTCACGAATTCTCTTTGTTGCTAAAACCTACGTCCTGTTTGCGGTTGGTTTGTGCTTGTACATAATCATACCAAACATTAGTTGTGCCATGTTTTAGTTTAAAGTTAGTAACACCTACACTTCTGCCTGACCGTTTAGGGAATACAAGCGTAGTATTATGTTATGGTAGTCTCATCATACCCCTTGTACTATAAATTACAAATTCAAAATTGTCTAAATGTAACATTACCTATGTTGTTTTTTTTTTCGTAGTTTTGTTGCCCTTCAAAAATATTCGTTTATTATTTTTTCACTTCAGTAGCTCAAACATGTAGGTTTTGCTGCCTGAAATCAGTGAGCAAAATCGCATTTTTGACTGAGTGAGACAATAGTTATTTGTGCAACAAGAGAGCAAAGTCGTTTTTTGCTGCGAGTGCTGATTTTGAATCCTGAGCAAGCGAAGGATTCAATGATTGAATCACGAGCGTAGCGAGTGATTCTAAAGCTGAATCCTGAGCGTGGCGAGGGATTCAAAGGCACGAGATGCAAAAAACTTTGTTCTCGTGTAACACACATAACTTTTCACTTCAGCAGCGAGAACACTTTAGGAGATAAAATAATAAACAGGAATTGATTGAAATAACTATTTATTGTGAATCAAAATAATTAACATTATAGATGATCACCTCGTCTGTGATAAATCTAAAAAATAAGATAGCAACACCGTCTCCGAAAAACTGCTTGCGCCCTTTGTAAGTCTCATTGAAGACATGGTATGCTTTCAGATATTTCTTACGAGACTTCTCAGGTAGGAAACTTAATTCTGTATTAATAACTGTCTTGTTGTTTTAACTCTTCCGGTTTTACAATACTGTTCTCGTCGCTAGTTTCACTCATATTTTACGTTATTATTTTAATATTTTTAACTTATTCAACTCTTTACGCCAGTCACGATTTTTTTTTCCCGCTCTTTTATTTAAATTAAGGCGTGTTCGGAAATAGCACCCATGATATTTTAGTATTCAAAATATATTACGTAACATTATTGAAACTATAAATAAATATCTACAGGTTAAATATCAGTTTTATTTGCAGTAAATACTTATTTTCGTTTAAATACAACAATAAGTTAAAAATTCAATAAATGACAATAAAAGAAATTTTTGCAAAATCTCTTTAGATAGTACGAAATTCCGAACGTGTTCGAATTCAAAAACGGAACTTCGAAAGGGCTGGTCTTTGTCTCTCTCTCTTTCTAATGCGTGGGAAAGAGATAGAGTTTGAACGTTTCGAATTGTATGATTAACCCAAGGCTGAATAAGAATTTCGGAGCTTTCTGAAAAAAATAGTTAAAAAGTTACTTTGTCTCACTCAGTGAGCAAAATGCGATTTTGCTCACTGATTTCAGGCAGCAAAACCTACATGTTTGAGCTACTGAAGTGAAAAGTAACTTTTTAATTTTGTTTTTCAGAAATCCGCGAATATCTTATTCAGCCTTGGGTTAATCGTACAATTCGAAACATTCACACTCTATCTCTTTCCCGCCATTAGAAAGAGAGAGAGACAAAGACCAGCCCTTTCGAAGTTCCAATTTTGAATTCGACCTCAAAGACAAATACGTTCGGCATTTCGTACTAACTAAAGAAATTTTGCAAAAAGATAAACATGTCTTTTAATGTAATTTATTGAATTTTTAACTTATTGTTGTATTTAAACGAAAATAAGTATTTACTGCAAATAAAACTGATATTTAACCTGTAAATATTTATTTCTAGTTTCAATAATGTTACTTAATATATTTTGAATAATAAAATATCATGGTTGGTATTTCCGAAGACGCCTTAATTTAAATAAAAGAGCGGGAACAAAATTTCGTGGCTGGCGTTAAGAGTTGAATATGTAAAAATATTAAAATATTAGTGAAACTAGCGACGAGAACAGTATTTTAACACCGGAAGAGTTAATACAACAAGTTATTAATGCAGAATTAAGTTTCCTACCTGAGAAGTCTCGCAAGAAATATCTGAAAGCATACCATGTCTTCAACGATTGGAGACTTACAAAGGGCGCAAGCAATTTTTCGGAGACGGTGTTGCTATCTTATTTTTTATATTTATCACAGACGAGGCGATCATCTACAATGTTAATTATTTTGATTCACAATAAATAGTTATTTCAATCTATTCCTGTATATTATTTAATCTCCTAAAGTGTTCTCGCTGCTGAACGCTGAATTGAAAAGTTATATGTGTTACACGAGAGCAAAGTTTTTTGCATCTCGTGCCTTTGAATCCCTCGCTACGCTCAGGATTCAGCTTTAGAATCACTCGCTACGCTCGTGATTCAATCGTTGAATCCTTCGCTTGCTCAGGATTCAAAATCAGCACTCGCAGCAAAAAACGACTTTGCTCTCTTGTTGCACAAATAGCTATTCCGTGATTTGTTAAACGTAGGCAATACTTTAGAAACGTGTTGTAGTCATGAAAAGGACCAACCATAAAATCGAGAAAAAAATATCAGCTGCTCCATACATTTTCGGGTGCATAACTAAAAAAAAGGGGTTTCGGTAACTTTGTATGAACTAGTGGTATATTTTTTCACAGCGGCCACAAAGGTAATTAATTGTTGCCAACATATAGTGGAATATAAGATAATAATGTCCTGTTAATTCCTTAAAGAATTTTGCCGATAATTATATCGGAGCTTAAATATCTGATGTCAAAGTTGTGCTGTTCGTTGATTACTGCTAACTGTTTGCTACGAATATGTTCATATTTTATCTAAAATGAACTCTTTCCTATCGTTTGCCGTATGTCATTACTTCCCAGAATTTGATCCTTAGCAGCTACACTGTCGAATGGTTTCAACGAGGTAAGAGAGGAAATAAAACTCCTTGTTTTATTTTTATTCAACGAGTTCAATTCCTGGCTAGGAATATAGATTCCAAAAAGAAAAATGATGCAGTTTTAGTTTTAATCAAAATCGCACTCGAGACTTCTTTGAGTGTTTTTCAAACCCCTTTAAACCAAACGTCCATCTTTCACATTTTCCTATTTCAAAGTGAGTCGCGAATCCCAGTCCCAGTTTAAAAATTATAACAGTATTTTCATCCCATATTAATTTTCATTAACAATGCATGTTCATAGTACAACAAAGTAAAAAAAGGTTTTCAAATTAAAAGAACACAGAAATGGAATTCACTTCAGTTGGAAGCGCACCCATTGTTTTTTTTTCGTCTGTCATGAATGTTATATTTCTTTCATCTGTCGTTTTTCATTGCTTCTATAGGTAGGTAAGGTACTGATGAAAAGAAAATAGACGGGCGTACGGTTCTTAATTAACAAATTAATGGCAAAATAACGTTTATACAAGCTGTTGTTTTGCATCCTCGTCAAATTCAAGGAGGTAACTATGCTAATGACTCTCGACCCGACTCAATAACAAAATAGGTATGTAAAATGTTGTTTTTGTCTTATTTACGGAAATAGGTAAGTGTGAACTGCCCGTGTTTTAACGTGACCCGTCTGATCCTCGCCCTATAACCGCGCTTCCACACAAACAAACAATCTCAAACGTTTATTCAATCATATTTTACAACATTTTTATAGGAACTGAATGTAATTAGAACGATAATAATTTGGCTTAGGAGTAGGGAGTTTATTAACGAGGTCCGTATGCATTTAATGTTTAAGTTAACCGCTAGCGTACTTGCATGCAACGAAGTTGTAGACGATAGAAAAAGTTACTTGTTGTTGTTTTCTTTACATACCTACACATATGCGTTCCTTCTATATTTTTAAAGATGTGAGTTTCAAGAACTAAAAAGGGCGTTTTTTAATTGATGACCTCCTCCTTTTAGAAGTCGGTTAAAAAAAGAAAAAGATTTCTAGTAAAAAACTAGAAATCTTTTTCTTTTTTAATTATTACCTGTACCTACACCTGGAAAATGCATACCGTTACAATTCCAACAAGCCCAAACACAGCTAAGATACATTGTCTTATTATGGAGTTCCGGTGCCTGTCTCTTGGATTCATCATCAGATCTGATGGTAGAATGGTTATTATTGAACGCAAATGCGTGAAGCAATTTGCGTTCGTCGTCGTTGTTGTAGAAAATACCAAAATTGCTGTTCGTTTTCCTATAAAATTTGAAGAGTTCCCTCGATTTCACCAAGATTATATCATCAGATCCCAACTAGGTGACTATGGGACCATTTGGGGAGTATACCCTTTCCAACAAAAAAATAATTTTCCAAATCGGTTGGCAAGCGACGGAGTTATGCGCGAACAAACATTAAAAAAAAATACAAACATCCGAATTGAGAACCTCCTCCTTTTTTAGAAGTCGGTTAATTAAAACACTTTTTACCAACAAAATTGGTACTGAGGTGGATGCCGTAATGACAATCACAAAATTTTCCATTCACGAACAAACAGGAACAACAGAAATCCGTTTTCCAATTTTCAGTACGAAATCCTAAAAATGCCATCAAGTAATATGCCGTGATCCTATGAAATGAGATCGTTAAGGGGTTTCTTTTAAAATAATTTGGATCTGTGCCAACGGCTCGGCTCGCAACTGGTGGTGGATTTAAACCCTTAATGCTCTCAGAATTAAAAGCTTCCAATTCTATTTACCGTCCGTTGGTTTGCATGTTAACAGAGAACATTATATGTTGTCGCTGAATACATGAAAAAAATAGTAATTTTACCTAAAAAGGGATTTTCTTAGGTACCTTTGTACATCGCGAAAAACTACGATGAGTATGAATGTTGATAGGTGGATAATTGGATATGAACATTATATACTAAAAGATTCGCTCATTGTATATTTATCACTCGAGTGTGTGTGTGTTTGGGTGTGTGTGTGAACAACCAGAAAACGTTATGAATTGATACTTCGATTCAACAATTAGGAAGCAAGTTTCCAATGGTTCTCTAGCGACCACAAAAAGCAACATACTACAAAAAGTACTACAGCGCCATCTATGATACGACGGGGGAACTAACATCAATATCCTACAAGTCGCAAGCAAAGTTTACATCGACTTCAGTATATATAGAGAAACCCGATATCAACTATTGGGCGAACCCCGCAGGGGATGCCCTTAGCGAGTTGTCGCTTAATACAGATGATTTTGCTGCCCTGGCTGGAGGCCTTAAATTCTAGGCATAGACCGGTTAAGCAGAAGCCAGCCTCAGAAGCTGAACTGCGAGATGTCATACATAAAAAAAAAAACAACTATAGGGCAGTTGCCCGCCAGACATAACACCTGTCTGGTCGGAGGATCCTCCCTTTTCTAAGAAGAATCGAGGAACTTTACACCCTGTTCCTCATACCCCTAAAGTTCATTTAGGCAAAAATCATAGGGTTTTGTTTTGGATTCCTTGGATTTCGGCAAAAACCGATCATCCCAATCATCTAGCGACATTCATAAATGTAAGCTATGTATACTAAGTCTTTCTAACAATGCGTAAATTTGTGTGCAATGGTGATATTAATTGGACAGTGTTTCGCCGCCATGCCATGGCGATTCGTCAAATTAATTATTTATTCATGAGAGGAGATGAATTTATTTCTCGTGCTGCATTCCAATTTGATAAATGTAAAATTGTGTTTGTTTACATAAGTTTGTGTCACTTTGTAGTGATCTATGTAGATAAATTTATGACTGTCGTTTTAAGAGGAACTCGTGGGTAAATAACAACAGCCTCAATGGTTGATTTTCAAGTTAAGTCACGCTTGCCAAGGTTGTTCCATGGATGGGTGACCACCTACATACTTATTGAGTTACTTACCGAGTTTCCTCCGTGCTTCGGAAAGCGCGATAACCGTTGGTCCCGGCTGTTGTAAGTCTTTGACAGTCGTTGCAAGTTGTCTGTGGCTTGAAGGTCTGACAACCAGTCTTACCAAAGGGTATCGTATTACCCAGTTTTAACTGGTTTGTGGATGTGGGATAGGCAGTTGGTCCATGTGAAATACTGGTATTCAGCTGCATCCCATTAGGCTGGAAGCCTAACGGGATGCAGCTGGGTATACTTGGGAAAAGGCTAGGCAGGTGATGATGGTGTGTACAGACACATGTAGATACACGAATATTTATGTATAATTGGTATTTGCATGTGGAAAGTTCTTTCCCCGATCGAACAATAACGTTTTCGACAGTCTATCAGGGGAACGAAAAAGTTGCAAAACGACTCTTTTTTATGTTCTCAGTATCCTTTTCCAATAACATTAGCATGGACCCTTAAATCTCAAACTTTCCTAAGTTACAACCTTAAGCATCCTTTACTACAGAGAGAGATAATAATAACGTAATAATAAGAAAAGTTTTTATTACACCAAACAAAACTATAATAACTGGCAACACAGTTTGCCAGTTAACTCCATAAAGTTGCCGTGTGCTGACCCTTTCAGCTTCTTTTATTATGCTTCCGTGGTTCGAACGTCACTGTTTATGACCAATAAATTTTGCACGGAAAACGTAAACTTTTTCGGGTTTACGGAAAACTTTGCATTATGCTCCGCTAACTCGTGTAAAAAAGGGTAAAGGGTGATTCCTACTTTATATGTAAAGGGTTATGTATGCTTTTGTGTTTTACGGAATTCACGAACAATAGATAAGGTTATTTGTCTTTTTTTTGTATTGTGTGTGTTTATTGCAGTGTGAGTTATTGTTGTATTTCACGGTAAGAATGTCACAGACTAGAAAATCTCAACCATAATCTTTCTTTAGAAATATAAAACACAAAAATGTTTCTACCTACCTATGTTCGTTATATACGTTGAACCGTTGCTATGTTCCATTTATACCTATGAACTGAATTGCTCGTATTGGTCGATTTAGAATTCAATGTCCAGGAATAAATGTGTAAAATATTTGATAAGAGCTCATGTTCATAAACAATTTTGACTACCAACAATAACAAAATCCGCTACCGTACTCCTTACAAAATTCGCAATATGTTTTTCAAGACCTTATCGATATATGGAAGACCTGGACACCCCTTTTTTGTTTTTGCTTCCACATTAAAATTGGTGAATATTCGTAAGTAGTGCATACTTTATACAATCTTCTATATGAACATACTATGCCATTTACTGTATAATTTATGACATAAATATAGGTGTTACTGTTCGTATCAAGACAAAAAATCCAAAAAGCATGGAAAAAGAGGCGGAAATCAGACTATGGTGTCACATACCCCATAAATATTTAACGACTGCCAAGATTTATCACCCATGTTTAAAATTAATTTAGAAACTATCGATTTTGGTCATAGATACGGTGTAGGAAGGTATTGATTTCCAATTTGATAAACGAGAATTTTTGACGAAATATTTCTTTACACATGCATCAGCGTAGTAGATGACCTATTGCTAACCTACATGTAAATATGTTTACAGTGACGTAATATTTTAATATTTTCATCAAATATGTTAGCTTCCAATGTCCTAACTAACCTACAGATAGCAGCCTGTGAAGTTCTGTATTCTGAATGGAATTGGAATTTCTGGAATTTCTCCGGTATTGCGAGTGCGTTTACAAACATTAAAACTCACACAAACAGCAAGACCCGGAACGACTATCTGTGGGCCATACAAATATTAGTTCCGTGCTAGGATCGAACTCGCGACACGCAGCGAAGCAGTCAATCGCTCAGCCACTGCGCCAACCGTGTCGTCAAAAGATTGGAAAATAATATCACATAGCATCACGCCTGTAATCTCCAAAGGGTTAGACAGAAGTGTACCCAAGAGTACACCCACATTTCGCCAGTTATGTTTAAGTCCCATGTAAAAGGGAGCGAGCCTATTAGTATCAACCGAGCACAAGTCTAGACTCTGTGGCCGCTACTGAGAAATACCTGATAGAACACTTTGGCCTACCTGGGAATCGAACTCAGGTCCTTACGCTCAGTAGTCGCGCTTGCAACCAATAGACCAACGAGGCAGAGAAGAGTTTCGAAAATACTGTAAGAAAGCTACAGCAAACAATAAAAAATTGTACCTAAAACAAAAATGTAGACTAGTACAAAATCAGAGAGAGGACACAGAAAAATCTTTTTGGAAAACACAATATACAAAACCAATCAAACACCGATATATGTATTCGATACTAGATTCCGATATCCAATCGGACGGAGCAGTCGAGTTATCTCATAGAAATATGGCATGCAATAAAATATCGATACAGGAAATAGGGAAGCAATCGGAGCATCAGGAATCCCGGAATCCCGGACAATCGTTGGAAAAACTAATATGAATTTGGATGTCTGTACGAATCGCCGTTCGTATTCAATACCATTATGATAATGTGGGTATACCCAAATAAATCTTTACTGGTAAACATGATAAGTTAATGCATACATAATACGTAACAAAGTTATAGTTGAATTGCAGTTGAATTTATCAGCTTGTTTTTATTATTTGTTATTGGGAGATGTAGGCATTCCTTATCTGCAATATTTATTCTCACGAATGTATACAAGGTGTTGTTTTGCATCCTCCTCAAGATTCAGGAGGTTGTCAAAAACGACATAAATAATTAATTAAAATTACGGTACCTATTTAATCTATATATATAAAAGAAAGTCGTGTTAGTTACTTCACTTATAACTCAAGAACGGCTGAACCGATTTAGCTGAAAATTGGCAGGGAGGTAGTTTAGAGCCAGGAGAAGGACATAGGATACGGTAGGGTAGGGTAGGGTAGGGTAGGTAGGTAGGATAGGGTAGGTAGGTAGGGTAGGGTAGGTAGGTAGGGTAGGGTAGGTAGGTAGGGTAGGGTAGGTAGGTAGGGTAGGTTATGTAGGGTAGGTAGGTAGGGTAGGGTAGGTAGGTAGGGTAGGGTAGGTAGGTAGGTAGGGTAGGTAGGTAGGGTAGGGTAGGTAGGTGGGTAGGGTAGGTAGGTAGGGTAGGTAGGTAGGGTAGGGTAGGTAGGTAGGGTAGGGTAGGGTAGGTAGGTAGGGTAGGGTAGGTAGGTAGGGTAGGTAGGTAGTAAGGGTAGGGTAGGGTAGGGTAGAGTAGGTAGGTAGGGTAGGGTAGAGTAGGTAGGTAGGTAGCGTCGGGTAGGGTAGGTAGGATAGGGTAGGTAGGTCGGATAGGGTAGGTGGGTAGTAAAAAGTGCATTGCAACGCATGCTGGGTACAGCTAGTTATTAATAAACGCAGATTTTTATGATTGTTTATGTTTGTCAGTATTTCAGAATAACCCCCGTATACATGGTTTAGGGAATAAAAAATATTGAATAAACGTTTGAGATTGTTTGTATGTGTGGAAGCGCGGTTATAGGCAGAGAATCAGACGGCCCGCGTTTAAAACACGGTGGTTCAAACTTACTGATTTCCGTAAATAAGAAAAAAAAAAAAAAATTACCTACCCATCTTTTTATTGATTCGGGACGAGAATTATTAGCATAGTTATCTCCTTGAATTTGACGAGGATGCAAAACAACACCTTGTATTTAATAGGGACGGACCTCTGTATAATTTGAGGGAGTGCTTTTAATCCCCACGTTGCAAAATAATTAACGCAATTTCGTCATTAATCCACAATCCTCGCATCTTTCAATTAACGTTTCAGCTGAACCGTTGATAATGAGGTTAACGGGAGGTAAATACCTACCTACAATATATATGGATCTACTTGCGGATAAAAATCAATTTATTTTTATTTTTTTATGCTAATTTTTTAAAATAAACGAAGTAAAAACTTATAACAATAGTTCACATTGTAGGCATGAGTTTCGGTTTCAATAAGTTCGACAAGAGTGGAGGAAACCAAATAATTGAGGAATTGTTCCTGAAATTTTCCTTATTGGTGTTCTTCAGAAAGGTCGAGTGCATAGTGTGGGTGTGTGATCAGCTGTATGAACGTGAACGAAACTAAAAGAGTTGGTCAAGATCGTAACACATGGCGTTCCGTCGATTCTGCCTACCCTAGTAGTATGTTTGAATTAATTTGCCTATTGTGTATTATGACGTCACCGTTGTTATAAAAACATACCATAATCCTCATATTCAATTGATCCACCGAACCATTTCTAACTCTAATACGATTTGCAGGCATGCCGGAGACGCAATGTACTGCAATTGAAGCGGATAAACAAATGCCCCGTACATTCGTAGCCGGGCGGTACTATTCAGACGGTTCCACTGTATACTAGATAAGTAAAGAAGGTTAGGTCCACACAATGACCAAAACTGTACGAACACATTGACACGCTTCTCCACGTTTGCAAGGAGTGTTACTACAGACAGCAACACAACAACCGAAAAGCCACCTTAACTTGACGTGAATAAAGATCAATGTAATGACTTGATAGTACGAGTAGCAGACAACCCAACAAAAACTGCTTATTGGAATTAAAATAAAGATAACTATGATTTTAACAGCGATGCAGAGACCGTCGAGGGAAGCCGTCGCCTCCTTCTGCGAAGCATTCATACTAGCGAAGGAGGTGGCGGAATGTGAGAGGGAGAGAGCCACACGTCCCAGCCACCGCGGGAGACGCCGCAGGATGATGAGATGAGATGTGCAAACCGGCACGCCACTCACAGCACGCCGTTTACAAAACAAGGCTCAATGCACGCCGCAAACAGCACGCAACTCACCGCACACCTCCGCACACAGCATGCCGCTCACGTCTCTTTTCGTCTCCGCTGGCCTAAACAAATACAAGACATTACCTCTCTTCTCTGCTCAACCGTTTCCACTAAAGCTAAGTCTAAGCTGGAGACGGTAAGTGTAAATGAAGAAAGTCTATTGGTGTTTTACAACAAATCTCCTCTCCTCGTAATACACATGCCAGGAACTTGCACAAAAGAATGCATGAAACTGGCATTCCATTGGACTAAAACAATTCTGATTGGTGAGTGCTACAATGTTATGCGAGTAACTTGCACTTACTTAAGGATTGCCATAATCAACAGCGTCAATGTGTGAATGTGGTTTTCACTATTGTACGGAGCCGGTATTCTGTATCCTATCTATTCCGTGACACAGCTGCACAGATTCAACCGACGGATGAATGAGTTCGATCTCGATCGTGAGGGGATGTCTATTGGATCTGTTGATCTGTATCGAACAATAGATGTTGTCGTTGTATTGAATTGACTAGGTACGTGCTTTTTTTCATCCATAGCAATGGAAAACATTTTTCCTGTTATTTTTGTTTGAAACTTTTACAGCGAGTCGTATTTTGTTGTGTAAACGGATTGTGTTGTAAACAGGGATTGTTATATGGAGCTTATGCAAAGTAGGATTACTGGTTAACAGTACATAAATATTTCATATTTTACAGCGTTATACTGTTACAATGTACGGTTTACGTGCTACAAAAATCCACAGACTTTACTTTAAGGTGTAAGATCTTTTCTTTAAGAGCGTTTACACCTTAAGGCATTTCATAAACACTTTCAAGTTCTTATTTTCCGAAATAACTGAACCGATTTTAATACAAGGTTACTAAAAACATTTTCGAAATGCCTTTAAAAAACAAAAAAAAAATGGATTTTTCTCTTTCTATGCATAATTTATAATCGGTCTGCTGTAACACAATTGTTCTAAAATGTTTTATAATAACTTTTTAGACCTATGTATGCTGCTTATGCGTATGAAGTTTCATTAAAATCGATTTAGTCATCTCCGAACATAAGGACTTGAAAGTTTGTATGAAATGCCGTAAGGTGTAAACGCTCTATAGTCTTCTAGTTAGAATTCCAACAAGGCCTTTATTCAGAACGGTAATTGACCTGTACTAAGATTTTAAATGAGCCAGGGCTTGTTAACGTTACCAACTAACAAAAAAATATCCGTTACTTAACGTTAATTCCAATGTGATACCTTATTAACTTTACAAAAATATAACGTTAATTGATAACAGTACCAGTAATTTAACGTTAAATACAATTAACCTAATATACGATAATAACGTTACTGTACCGTTATTTTAGCTAAAACGCGGTCACATTCAAGGTTGTGTGTGGTATGTGAGATGCTAAGTTGCTAACCATATACTGACTCCCTCAACCATGACCTAGCGACCCACGAAATGCGGCGTTCGCAAGGTTTGTTACAATTAACGGTTATAAAAATTAGCGATAAAAAATTTCAAAAATAACGTTAAATCTAATAACGTTAGTTTAATATTAACGGTAACACTGAAAAATTAAGGCAACGTTACGAAAATTTTACCGTTATTTAAAGCCCTGAAATGAGCCCAAGCAGAGCTGACAGTGTTAATAACTTATTTATTTGCATCAGTCTGTTTTAACGATTATTTTATTCCGGAAGACCTATAAGGAAGTGTGTCATCATCTGCCTAGCCTTTTCCCAACTATGTTGGGGTCGGCTTCCAGTCTAACCAGATGCAGCTGAATTTCAGTATTTTACATGGCGCAACTGCCTATCCGACCTTCGCGACCCAATTAGTACTAGGTAATACGATACCCCTTGGTAAGACTGGTTGTCAGACTTTTAACATATCTTACTCTTAACCAAACTCATAACAGCCGGGCCTAATGACTTCACGTGCTTTCCGAGGCACGGAGGAAACTTGGTATGTAACGGGTGGTCACCCATCCATGGACCAACCTAGGCAAGCGCGGCTTAACGTAAAGATCGACCCGAGCGGCAGTTATTATTAAGCCACGAGCTCCTCCACGTTTAAGTCTACGGACACATCAACGGAAAATACGTGTCCGAGAGTACTTAAACCTGAAAGCTACGAGCTCCTATAACCATATACCTGGGTAGGCACAAAAACATTGTAACGTGTTCCCTCTCGATCCATAGCAAAAGAAAACAAGAATACAGAAACCACTGGCACACGAAGGGAGGCTGAGTGAAATTGACAGATTTATTTGCGTTCGATAAACCCGGGATTGCGACTGGCTGCATTTTTTACAACATCCAACCCTACGCGCGACGTCCGGAATAAATTCATCGGAATCCTGAAAATTAGCTGCAGTTTTGTACAGTGGATTTTCACTCTCGCAGCCTGAAATATTTATTAGTTTAGTGTGCGTAGTAAAAGGCGCTGTGTGCCGATTAATTGCTATTGTATCGTGTAAATTGCGATTTAGTGCTTAATCTTTTATTTAATGTTTTGTTCACAACGTAGGCAGAACAAATGACTATCGCAGTTTGGTTGAGCCGTGTATTTATTGATTTATGAACATGGTGATCTCCTATATTCCATTCATGGTAGCAGCCATCGAGGATCCCTTGTAGAGCAATGAACGTTTATGAGCAGTGATGAATGCCGACGAAACACAAAAAAACGGCCAAAAGATTACCTGACCATTTCCGGAATATTAATCAGAGAAAAACACGACAAAAAATCCACACATCACACATTCGCTCGTAAAATGTTCGTCCCACCACAATTTGGTTTTAACACCGCGTTTGCACACACGTTGGTCGTCTCAAACCACGTTACGGTCGACACGGTACAGCAAGGAAGCGGTAATTTCCCCAGAGATGCCGCGTATCGACGGACCCGCCTCAATTGTTGTCACAACGCTCTTAATGCTCGTGGACACAATGCTCTGCCGGTTGATGAGCAGAACTGCGTAAATAATAAAGCATTTTTTCCGTTGGCAATCCCTTGTGGAATAAGATATTTGTACTCGCCGAGATCACAGATGGATGTGGCTTTGTTGCACTGGGATTTCATGTCTGAAATTGACTGACGGTGAAGGGCTACTGAAATATTCTGGAATATGTTTCATGTTATAAATGGGATGGATCGTTGTGGCCTTGCTTTTCCATTTTGTCAGTGTTATGTCTGATTCTGGAACTTCTACGTCATTGTTTATTGATGTGAAAATATTTTTAACGAATAGAATACAACATTTAATTCGTTTATTCATCTATATATATATATTATTTACATTTTTAAATATTTAAAAAAAAATATATACAAATAAAAAAATGTAGCGACGGCATTGGGAACCGGATCCGCGCTACCAGTGGTCAGGGCTCTTGAGAGAGGAACCTCCTAACAATACGCACCGTTTCCAGAAGTACTGCTTTCTGAATCAAACCCTTGATCCAGTTGCCAACCGAAAGACTCCTCAGATGTTGGTCGAGGCTTTTGGCTATTAAGTCATTGGCCGACACGACTATCGGCACAATGACTGCTGTACTCACATCCCACATGTCGACAACCTTGTAAGCCAGATCTAGATATTTGAATTGCTTATCTTTCTCTGCTTTCACGAGGTTCTCGTCATGCGGAACCGTTATATCAACAATCATTATATCAAATTAATTTATTATTATTGTAACAAATATAGGTGGTAATAATTAAACAACATCAATGATACAGCTTATCCCTAGTATCTACGTTTTGCAGTGGTTTTGAGTCGAAGTGACAAGCCAGTTTTTAAATAATTAAAATGGTGTGTGTAGAAGCTTACATTATAAAACATAAAAAAAATAAATACAAACATCCGAATTGAGAACCTCCTCCTTTTTTAGAAGTCGGTTAAAAAAGGGGCAATACGACAAAGAAAAATAACTTTTGAAATGGATCTTATTTTCACCCATACCAGTTTTATCAAAGCATATGGCTTTCCAGTCTTTGGAAGCTGTAAAAATCAGCAGAGAGGAACATATTGCTGAAAAGATCGTAAAATATGGTATCTATCTTTTAATGATGTCCCACCAAACTTTAATGCTTTGCTTATTTTATTAACAGTACAAAATCAGTAATTGATTGGTGGTGACTAGCTGCTACCCGCGACCTTCGTCCGCATGAAATGATTATGAAAATATTACTTCCTTATTTAAATCGGATTTTGTTAACAATTTTTAGGGGTTAATATTTTTTACGGTACCCTAATTCTTTTTCTAAATAAAAGTTTCGAGTACAGTGTTAAGGTCTCGGAGATGGTGATGAGAAATAAGTGGATTTTATAAATTGCTGGTACAAACTGGAATTTATTAATAAGAAACCGACATGTGTACAACGCGGTGGCACAAGGACAAGTGTCGTGTCGTATAAGTATGTATGCACGAGAGCGCGACGCCCGTCACCTGTGCAGCCAGTCACCCGTGCAGCCCGTCACCCGTGCAGCCCGTCACCCGTGCAGACCGTCGCCTGCACCGCGCACTGCCGCGCCGATCCGCACACAACACCGCCAGGCTCAGCGACTCATACGCGCTGCCTACAAGCACCCGAAGATGTCGAGGTTCGATTCTCGACAAAAGTCTTAGTTGGCTCACTAATGTTTCACCAAAACTCCTTTTACAAATTTTTAGTTTACAACCAACGTTTCATTTACTATTTATTTCACAAGCAACTTATTCCGCAAATGATTTATTTTATCAGTTTACAAACTTTCATATCATTATTTGTTATAAGGCTTTGTCGACGTAGCCCCGCTTCACGGGGCTGTATTTTCTGTTTGCAGGGTTTAAAGTAACCTAACACGAAGGGGAATGACGGGGTCTAGTTAGCGGGTGAAGCGAGTGAACTAAGACCCCGACATCCCCTTCGAATGATAAAATGACCTATCATGTTTTTGCCAATCATTGGTTGTCGAATGAAAATGTATAAAATAATTTATGGTGAAAAGGCAGGATACAGTGATGATATATTTGGAGTAACTCAACTCCAAATCATATCAACAGCTATCTGTCAGTAAAACTGCCGTCAAAATCGGTCCAGCCATTTAGGAGATCAGCCAGAACAAGCTGACGAACAAACTGACGTGGACGAACGGACAAACGGACAAAAATGTAAAAATATGTTTTTTTTTTGTTTTATGTACCGTATACATTTACTTTCATATGCATTCAGTTAAAAGCTGTTATTATGAAATAACAAACAGACACTTCAATTTTATCTATTTGAATGTATAGATAAATATGTCAATTTTAATATTCATGCAGATGCAAACTAAAAGTATGAAACATTACCAAGATTTGCAAAGCAGTCGAGATGCAATTAGAATAAACAAATAAACAGACAAATGCCTCTGCATTAATAACGCTTGTCGCATTATTTAGAACTTACTATGTAACATAGAAACTTGTTCTTAGTGTGTAGATAAGAATCTAGTTCAAATTACGATTATAAGTCCGAGTCTCTTGTAAAATGGCTGCAATTAAAATTCCAAGCTTTTTATTATCTTTTTTTTTTTATTACTGTTTTTTTTTTTATTTTTGTAATTTTTCCTCTAAAATAACAAAGAGAAGGAAGTTGATGCTTATCAAAAGTGAAAGTAGTGTAGGAAAATTCTTACAATTTCCAAAAGCACTTCATTTTCAACTGTTTTTTTTTATTTAAATTTAAAAATCTATTTATCTGAACAGGTAATAAAATGTTTCATCAGTTTCAGTTATTCCAATTTACTATTATTTTTTACTTAAATGAAAGCATAACTAATTAAAAAGTGGGCATATTTTTCTTCTTCATTCTTAATCTAAATATTAATTTATTTATAGCATAGTGATCGTATCACACTGTCACTCATATTTTGACATTATCTCGAACACTTTTAATTGTATAAAAACAACTTCAAGATTCTTTTAACAATTCAAACAAAAAAGACTCTTAAAAATAAAGTGATATGGTAATCATATCCGTCTGTCAAACATCTATCTTTACAGTATTGTGAACAGTTTTCTATCCTAAGAACAAGTTTGTTATCATCTTTACCAGGGTTTCTCAACCTTGTATACCTTTTCTTAACTCCACTAGCTTCTGCCCACGACTTTGTATATGTCGAAGAAACATACCCACCCTATGGCACTCACTAAAAGTAGCTTTAAATATGTGAAGGGTTATTTAAAATCGGATTTTTAGATAACCTCCTACACCCAAAACTTTACTTCTTTATAATATTAATGTAAATAAATGAAGCAAGTATATGCACCAATTTTTCAAACAAAAATAGAACAAAATTTTAATAGAATTCGCATTTTTATTCCGACTACAAGTTACATTTTGATTGACCAGCGAACGTTTTTGCGAGAGAAAATCATACCCCAAATCAATCAATCAATCTAACCCTCGTCATATACAAATAGAACATCGACTGATGTACGGACCCGCATAAAGGTTCTCCAGTTTGAAAGCCACTGGTCTTAGAAAACGATAGTCAAGTTGACAGGCTAGTGGGCAAGTGGGCGTTCCACTATGCTACCGTGATAACGCCAGTAGCAAGTCTTGTTTTATGAACAATCCCTGTTTGTTGCTCGTACTTGGAAGCTCTAGTTTAGTGGGTTGTTTTTTTGAACATACAATGTAGGTGTTAAGTATTGATTGTACTGAATAAGTTGTTTAGTACTTAGGTCTATTGAATGGATAAAAATAATGTGAATGCTGAAAATAATGCTCTAAGTAAGTGTACAAACTAAACACGGTGACACTTCAAGCTATAAATTTCCAGTATAACATGGCCTCACTTTTGATAGATTTCCGGTATAATGAGAGATCCGCATAAATTGGTTATATGATGTCCAGTTTTCATTTATCATAAAAGAAGAGTGTTTATTCCAAAGGACTAACAAAAACTTTTATACTGAAACTTTGCTTGGTTATTCAATTTTAATTTAAAAAAATAATTGTTTTTCAGTATTATGTTTGAAAACTTCACTGTTTGCAACAAAATAACCAAGTAAAGAAATTAATGTTATCACTTCCACAACTCTTTACAGGGTAACACACATTTATTTCCTGAAAACGGTAACATAAAGTATTTTTCCATTTTCAGGCGTCGGGCGACGGACGCACCCTGAATGAGAAAAAAGTCACCGATGTGTCGGATTTTGTCAGAACACTGCAATGCAAACAAAACTTGAAAAAATCTCTCTTTGGAAAGCAAGTCCTTTGTTTGAATAACAGAAACAAGTTTTGACAAGGATTGATTTATTTCTAGGTGTCAGTCACTGCACGAGTATGTACTTACGAGTATATGACATTTATTTATTACTAGCTGTCACGTGCAACTTCGTCTGCGTCAAATTTTCCCCGTTTTTGCAACATTTTTCATTGCTGCTCCGCTCCTATTGGTCGTAGCGTAGTCCTTCCCCAGGTTGAAATCTATCTTCTTGCCAAATTTCATTAAGATCCGATCAGCCGTTTAGTCGTGAAAAGGTAACAAAGAAACAAACATACAAACAAACAACTAACAAACAGAGTGACATTCGCATTTATAATATTAGTATGGAAGTATGGATATGGACTAGCTGCTGCCCGCGACTTCGTTCGCGTGGAATTTTGGATGTTTTATTCAGGGATAAAAAGTAGCCTATGTCCTTCTCGAAAATATAATCTATCTCCTTGCGAAATTTCATAACAATCCAATTAGCAGTTTAGTCGTGAAAAGGTAACAAACAAACAGAGTTACTTCCGCATTTATAATATCGATGGAAGTATGGATTTGTTTTGCAAAACATCACTCCTGGTGAGCCGAAAGGGTTAGGCAGAAGTGACCTACAATACACCCACTCATCGACAGTTATGTTTAAGTCACTTATAAAATCGGAGACAAATCTCTGGTAATCTATCGGGCACAAATCCTAACTATTGAGAATTTCCTGATGGAAAAACTCTTTAACAGACATGAGAAAATGATCTTTGTTAATTGGATCTTTGTTTGTACCTGTATAGAAGCGAACAAAGAGGGTAGATAAGTGCCATAATAGGTTAACATTAATTCACTTGCTATCCATTTGATATTCATATGATGCTTTTACTTAAGGATTCAAAACTTCTTGTCTGTATAATAAACGCTTTCATATCTTCAACGGGACTCATAGTGGGGAATTTCGCAAAGCCCACCGCTTATACTGCCACCTGCGAAAAGGATACTGTTTTGATAATACCAGATCAAAAACCAACTCTATTTTTGCCACGTTACGAGTTATATTTGGAAAGCAAGTAATAATTAATATGAAGCTTCGCAAGCTATGAATTTGTGACTGTTGCAGGAGGAACTTAAGATATCTATAGTGTTATTGGAGCTGCTTGAATAACTATCAAGGACTGAGTATAAAGTTTAGTATGGCATCATAAAGTACCGAGGTGTTTTGCCTATGAGTGAAATGCCAAGTGGTAACGGGGTATAATGCTAGCTCCGGTTTTTATTCATACAAATTGAAATCGAGGATATGTTTTATTTATTAGGTTGTTACCGCCGTTTCACACGCTAAGTCTGCTGGGTGGTTGGCGCCGGTATGAAAGCTTTCACCTGACTTAGGCTAAGAAGTAATAAGTCAGCTATCACGTTTATCACCAATCCGCGTTGAGGAAGCGCCTTAGTGATTTGTGCCTTCTCTGTGTAACTGTATTATTGTTAATAGGCCAAGACTACATGCTGCATTGCGAACTTCTGGGCCCTTTTTATTACGCATTGTCCTTAGTTTATTGTGCTCTATTAAACCGAATCTTTAGACAATACAAAATGTCGTCTCGCCTGTTAAAATTAGTATGATCCTGGAAATACATGTATGTGTTTGTATGTGTCAAATTTATTTTTTTGCTATAAATGTGGTAGGTACGAAAGATTAACATAAAAGAACGACATATTTTGCCACAGAGGCGGTTGCGGTCGTTGTCCAACCGCATGCGGGCACCGCACAATGTCTCACCAAGACTTGGCTCCTAAGCTAGTCTGTTATCTTTGAATTGTAATCACTGGGCGTATTGTTAGTTTAGTTGTGAATGTTGTGATTAAACTGCTTTACTGATAACATCTAGGTACTTAAGGCTACTACTGACTTGTTTCAAAATAATCTTGTCCTGTATCTTTAATTGCGGCTACTGTTGTTTGGTCAACTATTTTCGTTGAATGAATTATTATTTCACTTATAGATCAAATTACGGTCTTGAAGTTTAAACTGTAGGTTCAATGTTTGGTTTAACCCGGTACTTGTACTTGTCCTATATGCAGTTATCGAAACATCATCAAGAAAAGAATGCATAACGTATTTATTAGTAGTATTAGGTTGGAGATCTTTGAAAAAATAAGGCATCAGAAACAGTTTCTGAGGCGGAAGTTTCAAACAATCCAGTCAAGGAGCCCGCATCTCTTTGCATGGTTCAAAAATTATACTTAATTCATAATTATTATACCTTTTATATCATCTGGACTATATTTACACACTTGTTAAACATATAATTAAATGCCATTGTGCGGCAAGTATTATGCTTAAATTTCAATTTTATAATAAGCTATTCCTCTCATTACGGTCGCTGTGTTAGGTCTGAAATCTAACCAGGAAAACATGATTTTGTTGGTTTAAGTGCACAAGTTTCACATAATAGCCTTGATAATAATTAATTTGAACTATAATGGCTGGTATTAAATGTAATAAACACTTTAATGCTAGCGAAAACTCGCATACAAATAATTCGCGTCGAAAACAACTAGTTTTCACAAGCACATAAAGCGTCCCCGCTCGCCAAAAGCTTGTCAATAGGGATGATAAAATTTGATGAGGCTTCGTTGTTGCCAGCCTAGGGCAAGGCGCACTCATGTTGCTGTCACGACGTCCAATCGAATTTTAAAGTGTTTGCCACTGCACCGCAGAACTGTCTATCAAGCTGTTAATTTTAAAAATCCAATTTCAAGTCTGCCGGCACGCTGTTGTGAAGTGAAAAATTGGCCTTACAAACATGTCATAATAAAGTGCCGTCATGAACTTGTGGAAAGAGATTCTTTGAGAGATGAGCTTTATTTTTCGTTTATTTTTGAAAATGTTGCTAATACGATTTTAAGAAAGCTGGTACCTACACAGGTACCTATTTATTTAAAATTATATAAGTACGTTTAAAACATGTGAAATGTTTTAATTTATTAAGGTTCTATAAAATACTTCCAGTTGAACAAAACAATAGATAGATGTAGTGGTAGTGTAGATTTGTAAACATAAAAATAACTACTTACACCGTATCTACCAAAATATCTTTAGAGGAATATATCTCAAAAAGTCTCGAATACACTAACAGAAACGGAACGGCGAGAAACCTTCACAGAGGGTCCCTTGTTTGTTTGGTTAACTTAGTTTGGCCCCGACCCCAGTTCATTGACCAACTATTTAACTTTAGACAACATTGGCCTCCGAAGGACACAGTCATGTCTAATGAACCTTGTTCCGACATGTTACCAAGTTAATTGAACTATAGTCCTAGCCAGACAATGAGATGGTGATGTGTAACACAATAGTAAATGAGTACAAAAGAGGAAGTCGGAAAGTAGCCTCGGTGAATGAAAAGTTGGGTGGCAAACTTTTTCATGGTACGGACATGTGATTTGGTGGAATGAGAACATTTTTGAGTACCAATGTGAATGGCTATAAGAGTAGTAAAGACCAAGTAAACTATGGATGGACGGGTGAAGGAAGATATAGCTTAAAAGATGGTGATTGTTGAGATGACCAGTAATAGAGAAGTATGGGAGAAGATGACATGCTGCGCCAAATTCCAACGACCCCACATTCAAACCATTACTACGGTTTTGTAGGGCTTAGTTTATAAGTTCACTTACCATGTGAATATAAAAATAATAAACAATATAATATATATACGTCAAAAAAATTGGGATAAGGGCAGGAGATGAGAAGAATGATGCTGATGAGTCCTACTCTCGTCGTCGTCAATCACGTTTGCAACCATAAGACCAACGAGGCAGTTTGTGGAAATTCTATGGAAAAATCATATGGTGTTAGTTCCGTCTATGGCCACGCGCCAAAAGATCTATGCAGATCAAGACCATAGACCTATACTTATGACATGAGTGACAGAGATTATATTCTCCTATGCCGAACTCTATCTTCAATACTAGATGTACCATGAAGTATCGTATTACCCAGCACTAACTGGGTTGTGGAAGTCAGAAAGGCAGTCGCTCCATGTAAAAGACTGGTATTCAGCTGAACGCGGTTATACTGGAAGCCGACCCCAATATAGTTGGCAGATGATGACAGGTTTTTTTTTTTTTAAACATGTTCTATAGTAGTTTTGTTTTTTTATTTTTAGGAATGTCATCTCGCTGTGCAACCTATGAGGTTCTCGTCTGCTTATCCGGACTATCCTGTGGGTGCCTTGAGAGTATAAGGCTTCCAGCCAGTTAGTTTATTACTTTCTTCTGCTGAATTTATATCAAACCGTTGTCTTAATATTATAAATGCCGCCTTTGTCCATCTCTGATTGTTGATTGTGATTTATGACAAAGAGAAACCAGAAGTTATTGTAAATCTTGTACTATCATACAAGGGATTGTACCTATCTATTGGTTGGAGGAATATCTGGACTGATTAATTTAGTCCTGATTTTTTTAGACCTTCAATAGACTGCTAAATGTCATGATTTAATAAAACTATGATTGGCAAATCTGGGAATCGTTTTTTTGTAACTCTATATCATTGATGTGATGTTATTGATATCGTTACCATATTTTCATCAAGATTCCTAATTTTCTAACCAAGTTCTAAGCGCACGGTCGCGCAAATACCCTACATGATAACGATTTTCATAATAATATATGTCGACTAATTTGTTCGAAAATAGAACCGGAAAGCGGTCCTCTTTCCACACTTTCCAACAAAATGAACGATTCGGTCACTTCTTCGTGCAACCATCGATTTGTTTAGAACACGGCCGTACACTTACTCTTATATTTTACTAGCTGTGCCGCGCAACTTCGTCTGCATCACATTTTCCCCGTTTTCGCGACATTTTTCATTGCTGCTCCGCTCCTATTGGTCGTTGCGTGATTATAGCCATCCTTGATACATTTGGTATCTAAAACTGAAAGATTTTTTCAAATCAGACCATTAGTTCCTGAGATTAGCGCGTTCAAGCAAACAAACAAACTCTTCAGCTTTATAATATTATAAGTATAGATTAGATTAGATAGTATCAATGTTTATTTAACAAGAAAATGTTTATTCTCTAGAGATTTCCTCTTAAATGGCAATTATTGACCCCATTGGATCCATGAATTATTTATAAAGTATATTAATATTTTGATTGTCACCATAAGCTACGTGAAGCGATTTGTAAAATCTACATAGCACCATTAATATATTTCGCAAGTCGCCGACACAATCTTCAGCATACAAGTGTCTGAGCCAGGAGTCGAACCCACGCACCTGATTTGCAACGTCCCAGAGGCACAAGTAGGTGGAGCTGCTCAGTCACCTAGCCTAGCTGTTATTCTGTTAAGTTTATGACAAGGCATTGTGTTGGGGAAGGAAATATGACTCTTATTGACATACTTGTCGTACATTCTGCAAGTGTTTTTCCTAAAACATTTGATGATAAACGCCATAATATCATGCCCTCTCTTATAAAAATATCATAAGTTGGCTCTAATACCTTAATTGCGAAAAGGATTTTAATCCTGTAACCTTTGACCTGGATGTAGTTCTATTCTCTTACTCTTTTGTCTGCCTTTGCTCGAGGATGGTTGTTGCGAAATATTTTCTTCTAAGTACCTGTTGTGTGCCACTCATTCTCTTCTCCTTCAGATCGCCACGTGTCGCGTGTATCATCATCTGTAGTTCGATCTCTACCTAATACTTAAAAATCGTTATTAAAACGTCAATCCCTTAATTCTAGGTCTCCACTTATACCGTTATCTCGAGAAATATGCAATAACAGAATACTCCTGCAGATATTCGACGTGGGACGATTACGTCAGTAAGATCATGAGTTTCTGCATTTCTTATTGCATATCTAATCGAGAGATATGAATAAATTCATCAAGATACCAATGCGATATTTATTGCGTCTGGATAGGCGATTATTGCGACAGTATTGTATCGAAGTTTTGTTCAAACTAGATTGATTGATGTTGTAACTGGGCAGGTCTACAACCACTTTCGTTTCGGGTAGACACTGGTATTTATGTAAAGTCAAGTAAACAAGATTCTGAATGTTGGTTCCAATAATTTATTGCATGCCATTTCTTTGCGTTTGGATACTGCATTTTATTTATTATCTACCTTAACTTGATGTACAAGTTTGGTACATAGGCGGACTTAATGCCACAAGGCATTCTCTACCAATCAACCTTTGGGTCACATAGGACAGCATTGTGAAATAGTCCAAAAAAATAAATAAGAAAAATACCATTTTGTTACCATAAGACGGTCCAGATTATGTATTATGGTCAGAGGCAGGAATTTTGAGCATTATTTGTAAAAAAAAATGTTTTATTAAAACAATTATTTCACAATCGTTGTTTTGTTTTTTCGTCCTAGAAAGATATTAGAGCCACTCATGGCCACGTGTAATACCTTTTCAGAATCCCTATTAAATGCGCTAAAACTTGTAATACAGGGTCACTTTTCGGTAGAGTATTTTTTTTTCACAGTGGGGTCCGAAGTAAACAAAAAGTAATAATATTATCTTCAACACACCCAATAAACAACAATAAATAGCATGTCTAACGCAAGGACTCATCAGTACCAATCTAGTGAAAATTATAAAAAAGATACAGGATGCAGATTTTTTCGAATTTTAATGAGAATCAGTAAAAAAAAGTCAATTTTCTCATAAAAACACAAAATAAAATTATAACTCTGCAGGGGTTGACCTTAAGGACCTACCGTAGAATAATTTTTGGTAGCTTATGACCCCATCTAACCCCTAGTTGCGTTTGATCCACGACTTTTTGGCCACCCTGTATATGTCGCAGATTCAATATGATTAGCGTCCACGTGCTCGATGATGGTGTTTGCCATGTTTTTCTTTTTTTCATTTTCTGAGTGCACGACCGGCACAGGCGCTGTCCCGGAGCTTGAGAACGCACTACTGCCAGATACACACATATTTGGCAGTTTTGATATTGACGAAGTCGTCTATGATGTTTGCGCGGAGTTTCTATTCGATGTTCTTATAATCTCTAACTATTATTTATATCTACAAATAAATAAACAAATAAATATAATGTAAACTATTCTCTATTTTCCTTATAATTCTTGACTCCTGAATCCTGATTATCCCGATTCATTCTTAATTCAAATGAAAAACTTGACCTGGCTTTGCCCTTCAAGAAAACATACTGAATTTATTTAACTTGCGCATTGCAACAGGACGAATAAGGATAGTATTTACAAGTCCTTGAAATCTTTCCTGCATGAAGACCATTTTAAAAATGGACGATTCTAGCGCGTGCAAAATGATTTGCAGATCCTACCTTTTTGGCTCATAGAACTAGAAACGTGAATATTAAATATGTAGGGCTGACGCAAGGTCGCAGCGTTAAGTTTTTCAAGTCGACACGGAAACTTTGTTTTACTTATGCACGTTCAGGGACTGTAGAACTTGAGGATACAGGTAAGCTTGCGGGCATTTGAAAAACCGATATCGTGTTCTGGTTACAAATAGAGGACATTGTTTTTTAAACTGGTCTGTCTCAACTTTTTAGATCTTCCATTCGGGATAGAATAAACGGTTCCGGTTTCCGGAAAGTACAGACCTGCAAGAAAGATGATGATGTGGAAATTTTTACTTTTCTGGCGCTTTTCTTTTTTAACTTTAATGTAAAGTACCAATGAAAAGCGACTAACAAAATGTATTTACGAAGCAGATGTGAGAGGCAGCGCCGGAAGAGAACCTCCTAAAAGGACATACACTGACCTTATTAGTGAGATTCTTCAGAATAGTCAGATCGGTAGTATGTAAAGATATAGCAAGTGGTTTCTGCTACCCCATGGAAAAAGGCTGGAGTTTATGTATGTATATGCAGCAGTACCTCCTAAGTCTGGAAGGCCTCATCTCTCTTGTTATTGTTCGAATCTTGTACGTCTCAGTCAGTCTTTTAGTGGATATCGGATCTAATAGGACTCGCATGGGACACTGCACACCACTGTCTTTTTGTCTGGCTGTGTCTTTTAGAGCATCGGTCTCATCAAGTCTGCCACCCGTAGCTTAAATAGTTCCCACCTCCAACTTCCCACACAACTGTGTAACCACACAATGTCGAATAACTTTACGAAAACGTTAATATTAACAGGGAAAATTAATTTCTTAAGTGCACTAAAATCGTATATTGCCTCTTTTATAGTTCATTGTTAACGTTTATGGCCACAATGAGGGTACTTTACGTAAGCTATAGGAAATATTCGAGTTGGTTTCGGTTGAAAATTCAGTGAATATACCTGCATAAAATACATGTAATAATAACGTCGGAGTGTATAGCGATCGTTGTGCTGAAGTGCTGCAGAAAAACCACAGGAAAAACTTCCTTAAATATTTGAGAAAACTGTATGGATAGTGCTAATTTGGGTTAGTGCCGTAGAAAATATTGGACAAACGATGATGACGAAACGAGACGAACGATGATGACGAACGATGAAGTTTTTTTTAGTCCTGTAATTAGCTTTGGATCGATCTACGTGGGGTACGCGTTTAATGCAGTATTGAGTTTAATTTAAATAATGCTTGGGATTTAAAGAAGCACTTACAGTTTCTTTAAATCCTACTTAGCTTAAATCACAAGCAAAAACAAACCATTCCTCCTTACAATATCAGCACAATTTTATAGCAACCAGCATACCATCAGCGTAACTTGGCACGAGTAATTTCCTTACTGTACTACGTGTAATTAAAACTAAGCGCGGTATATGTTACCACTGTCAAGAGCGAGACAGCATGACAGAGAAAGAGAGGGGTTGTTGACTTAACGAGGGCTAAATTATATTTACTTCGTGCTGAATACATGAACGTGGAAGTTTTAACATGAGTTCTGTTCGTATCGTTCAAGACGTGTATTTGAGATCTACAGTTCTACCCTGCTTATACCGTTTGCCAGGATAACGAAGTTCCTGTTTAGAATATTGTTCTTATTTCCTTTGATAATATCCTGAATTAAATATTTGTATCTGCTTAGCTGACAAGTTGTTTATGTCTGTTTATGAACAGCTCTGTGTACTGAAGTTATAATAATGGTCTCGTTCGAGGTTGTATATTTGGGTAAGCAAGTTGGAGCGCAGTTTCTGCTCGTCTTCATTATTTTGGTTACGGATAACGTTGGTTCCAAAATTAGACCTATCGTTTTAATTTAGCGCCTTCCTCTGTTGCGATTAGAAGGTGCTGCAAATTGTTGAAATTGGTAACTGGGCAACTACGAGCTTGTCAGAATCCAAGGATTATAAGTGCAAAAGGTCTGGTGCTAAGTTTATCAACCCATCAGCTCAGAAATCTAACGGTCTTAAGACCGTTGATACAACATATTTTTTCAGAGAAGGTAATCATTATCAGCCTATAATGTTCCACTGCTAGGACACAGGCCTCCTCTCTATGAGAGAGAGTGGGCTATAATCCACCACGCGGGCTCAGTGCGGGTTTGTAGATGTCACATGTCTTCCGGTTTCCTTTCGATGTTTTGCTTCACCGTTTTTTAAAGCAGCGGTGATGAAATAAATAACACAAAGTAATGCGCCTGCCTGGGTTCGGTCGAGTCGGGGCTGCCACCACTAGGCCACCGTTGCTCTCAATAGAAAGTTATGGTTCATTACAAAATCAAACTATACGGTTTACAGGAAACATAACCATGTTTTGGTCCACATGTTAGACGAGGAAGAGTAAAACTCCTATTGAAGAATGACGAGGACAGCCGACCCCAAATGAAATGTGGCATGGTCACTGAGATAGAGAGAGTCAACCAGTCTTACCAAGAGCTATCGTTTAACCGAGTATTCCCAGTACAAACTGGGTTGTGGAGGTCAGATAGGCAGTCGCTCCATTTAAAATAATGGTATTGAGCTGCATCCGGTTAGACTGGAAGCCGATACAAACATAGTTCATTTCATTTTCATTTTCCTTTTCGCAGGTCTGCTGGCAGAAATTTCGTATGAAATAAGCAGTACCTTTGTATTCCAATTTTTTTTCTACTGTGTGTACATAAATAGTAAAATAAATAGCCAACTATTTATTTTACTATTTATGTACACAATTACAATTACAATGTACACAATTTTTGTTACCCAAGTAAAGGCTAAGCAGATGCTGATGAGGACAGCGATAGAGAGAGAGTAAAGAAAGCTTTTTGATGATGAAGTCTCCAGCGACGATGATAAAATTAAAACCCGTTGTTACGCACATAAATAAAACAATAAACTAAAAGAGCGCAGGTTAAACTGATCGGAGACCTGTCCATTAATCTTTCAGTTCAATAAATCGAAAATTTTAAAACGTTTAACATCCGCGACCCTTTCATGCTTTTATATTAATGAAAGATGATTCGATCGATGCAATGCTTTAATGGACTATCAATATGCATTATGTCTACCTGTTCAGTGTCCGCTGCCATTAGTGAGGATTACAATTGTATAAGCCTTGTGGACATTAGTTCCGAATCACATTACAGTATTATGTATAGAGTAGCTGATATATTGCTGTAATCTGTTTGTGTATTAGGATTTATACTGTCCAAATTATTTTGTGTAGCAATAAAGGGTTTTCTATTATCATTTTTGGGATTAACTTGAGTTATTGTATTGTTATTAGTTCTATCATTACTTATTTTTTTATTACTTTTCGATAAAGACTAAACATTCTTCTTAGAATGTTATTGTAGTTCATAATATTGTGATATCGTGTTTTATGTAACAATATGTGACATCACAACCGATTACGATCACCTTGGAAATCGTTATGGCTCTGCTTAATACCCCATTGAGCCGTTACGCGTAGCCGTGCAATAGTTGTGGTAATGGCCATTTAACCCCACTGGCTGTATTGTCGCACACCATAATGGCTGGGATCTACAAGGCCTAAAGTCCTAGATAATCTAGGTCTATTACTTGTACTAATAGTTTGATTTGTCTGGTATCGGCCTGCAATCCAGAGTTCAAGGTGCCGTCTATTTATTTCAATTAAGTAATTTGTTTCTTTTGTGATGTTCTTTTTATGGTTCTGTAGCCAAATTGTAAAACGGAACCTTTATTGATTCGGTCTCTCAGTCTTTCTGTCGTATGTCACAGAATTTGACGTGACTATTGGCACCACACAGTTAAAATTTGGAGAGTAGGTGCTAGTAGGTAAGTGCAGCAGTAACTTTATTTTTAATTATAATTACAATTGAACACAAATTAAATTTTGCAGTTGAGTGTAAATTTTTAATGAGCTTTAAAAATATTGTTAGGTACTACGGAACCCTGTGTGTGCGAGTGCGACTCATAATTGGTCTTTTTTTTTAATTCGAACTAAATTTTGAAAGCTGCATAGTAGCAGCTTTTTCAATTTATCTCACGCAGGTCAAAATCTCATCCATTTTGGGTTATTCTCATTATTAAAAAAAATAAACAATAAGAAATAATAACCTACTTCTCAGGAGTTTAAAACCTTAAGCCATTTGATTCCCATAATCCACTCGTAAAAGATTTCAATGCACACTTTTGTTCGGAAATACCCAAAAATGGTATCGTAGGCGAAATATTTGGAAACTCGAAACACGTACAAGAGAAGCTCTAGCGGATTAACTGGAGGACAAAGTTTACCCCGCAAAGCGTTCGGTTCGGGAGCTGCTCTGACTTAGCACCCGATAGCCGGCTAAGTTAGCGTCTGCTAACTTGCGGTTTAAGTTCAATGGTATATTATTATGTTGTCAACCCCTGACGGGTGCCGATAGGGGAGTTGGATCGGAATTTATGTGTGTTCCTCTTCTTCTTTCTTTTTCATGACGATGGTACATGATGTGTGTGAATTTAAAGAGTGATTTTTATGTTCGTTCTTTTAGGTTATGTACTACCTTACCCGACAGATGTTGACTTGTTTCAATAGTTTCTTAATGTTGAAAACAGCGCTATACGCCACCGGATCCAACTATACTCGTAGGTAAGAATCATCCAGGTCAGTCAACAAATCCGGGTGTCACCATTGCGAGGACCGGCTGGAGGACACGGTGGAGCACACCGTGGAGGTCTGCTCCGCCTGGTCTGAGCACCGCCGTGTCCTCGTAGCGGTGATTGGCGGCGGCGACTTCTCGCGTCCGAACTTGGTTCAATCCATGGTCCAGAGCGAGAGGGAATGGGAAGCCTCCTTCTGCGAAGCAGTCATGCTAGCGATGGAGGTGGCGGAACGTGAGAGGGAGAGAGCCTCACGTTCCAGCCGCCGCAGGAGACGCCCCGGGCGTCGGGGGCCACCCACTGGCCCCGGGCCACCGTAGGCGCGGACCTGTGGACGGTGAGTAATGGGCTAGCTCACCGTCCGTCCGTCTCATGACGACAGGCCGTGTCGACGGCGCGTACGTGTTCCACGCGCGCCTCAATGAGATGTCAGCAAACCGGAAGGGGTCCGAGAGGGCCGATGCCTGCCAGGGTTGCGGGACTGTTCGAAAGAGATACCGTGGCCCTGGAACACAAAGGGCGAAGAAGGAACATGGATGGGTTTTAGTCAGTACAAGTCTGACACTCCCTCCCGCTCCGCCCAGAGCGGGAGAAGTCATTTAATGATTTCCCATCCGTAAAAAAAAATGTCAGTCAACAAAAAGACTTATAAAATTGATCAAGTCCTTAAAATTTAGAAGAATAACGAACACACACTGGAATTTTAAATAAATTTAAAGAAGAAGACAACAATACATATGATTTTCGAACTTTAAAATCGATCTTAGTTTGTAACCTTAATAAACTACTTACGTAATTTCAACTTGGTATGAACTTAAGTAAGATAGGCAAAACATCCAAAAAAACATGCTAATCCACTACAAAGTCAGACAAGAACAGTTCGAAGAACCTACTATTCTCTCAACGCCAGCATAAACGGCTACATACATAATACATAGAAAATGCTAGAGATTATTACCTATAAACCACTAGGTGAGTGGAACAGCGCCACTCTCTAGGCACGTAAAGTTATAATTTATTGAATGGGAATGAATTTCAATAGA
Source organism: Cerastis leucographa (assembly GCA_963082945.1). Classification (NCBI taxonomy): domain Eukaryota; kingdom Metazoa; phylum Arthropoda; class Insecta; order Lepidoptera; family Noctuidae; genus Cerastis; species Cerastis leucographa. The sequence continues at coordinate 9,751,849 of OY720382.1, forward strand.
ATATTATGTAGGTACCAATGTTTATATACGGTGAGGTCTGCTGAAATTGTTCATGCCTTGTGAGTGTCGAATATTTAAGTACGGTGACATACATATACCCATGATACTTAAGAGCGTTTACGCCTTACAAAACTTTCCATGTCCTTATTTTCCGAAATGTCAGAACCAATTGAAACTTGATACGCATAAGCAGGATACATAGGTCTAAAACTTTACTAAAAAGTAGTGTTACAGCTTAATTAGACCGATTAAAGATTTATCCACAGAAACAGACCAATTCTCTTTTTTTTTAAGACATTTCGAAAATGATTTTTAGTAACTTTCTAAACCTTATATTCTCCTTATGCGTATGAAGTTTCATTAAATTTGGTTCAGACGTTTCGGTAAATAAGGACTTGAAAGTTTGTATGAAATGCCGTAAGGCGTAAACGCTCTTAATATGTATTTATTTTATTTATTTATTTTACTATTTATGTACACACAGTAGAGAACACAGAAAAAAAAAAAACAAAACATTTGAGTACAAGTACCTAGTTTCTATGTTTAAAATAATATACAGGGTGACGCAGACTACCACAATAAATGGATATTACCAGTGTTAACATTTATTATCGTATTGTCAGCTCCACTTTGGCTATAGAAATGGTCTTAGTAATAGTATCGTCATCAACAATTTTTTTTGTGATACACATTGTATGTGTGTGATTAAAGCAAAGGCTGCTGGTGAAGGAAGGGAAGTCTCAGAAGAATTGGTAAAAATACTGATTGCTAAAACAGCTAGCTTTGAAAAAGTGTTCTTTAATAGATGAACAGCATATCCCTTGACCGTTATGGAATGTCATGTATGTGTTAGTAGGCCAATTTTACTTTATAAACTAGGCTCTTGGAATAATAATAACCTGTCCAACAAACTAATGAATGGAAAGTCAAGAATTATAATGAAGGAAACATCAATGAAGCACAGTAAAGTTCTTTAACACTTTGACTGAACCACATGACTCAACCCAGACACTAAAACACAATATCGTATTCAAGACTATATTCAAATGAGAGAGCAATTTGCTGAACGTCATAAAACTCGTCGCGAAGACAGAAAAGGCGCCGCCCCGTTCGGCATCCTCAAAGTGCTGGTGCGTCTATTAAAAAGTTTAGGGCGTCTATTTTTGGCTCCGTCGTCGCTCCTTCGCCTAAGAATAATGTGACAACTTGTGGAAGTAACTTAGGTACCTAGTTACATGGTACGTTGGCGCGAAAAAATTGCAAGTTTCCTACAATGTAGTGTCTTGGGACTCTTGGGATTACGTCGGGCCCGCGTGAACTCGGTGAGGTCTTGTTTACTACTTTAAAAGTGTATGATGTGGGACTTTAATTATCTTGTTTTACTAAGCTGTTTATTTTTTCAGAATGTAGGTTGACAAGCCTTGAGTTGACTAGTTTTAATATGTAATAATAAAGTATAAGAGATAAGACGGCCTCGTTGGTCGAGTGGGGAGCTTGAGGTCCTGGGTTTGATTCCCAGATTGGGCAAAATGTCATTGGGTTTTTCCTTCAGGAATTTTTCTCATTAGCAGCCACTGAGTCTGGATTTCTGCCCGTTTGATGGTAATAGGCTCACCCCCTATTACATGAGACTTATACATAATTGGCGAAATGTGGCTGTACTATAGTTCGGTACACGGTGTACCGTACACCTCTGCCTTTGGGTATAACAGGCGTGATGTTATCTTTATGTAAGAGATTATAATTGATATAAAATATTCTTGTTATCATGCAATCGGCACCGGTATATTGTCGGCACGGTTGGCGCAGCGGTTGAGCGATCGACTGCTGCGCTGCGTGTCGCGGGTTCGATCCCCGCACGGAACAAATATTTGTATGGCCTACAGATAGTTGTTCCGGGTCTGGCTGTTTGTGTATGTGAGTTTAAATGTTTGTAAACGCACCCACGACACAGGAGAAATTCCTAGTGTGGGGCAACGTTTTTAAAAAAAAAAAAACACGTTTACCGTAAAAGATAAAAGAGTCCAAAAAAAGACATCTAGAACATTTATTGCGTATTGATTTCATTTTAAAAGCTTCAGGAACAGAGTAATAAAAACAATGTAACAAACATGTAACCAATCAAAAACAATCAATGGCAGCTGAGGGGAGAACACACCGTTAATGGAGATGTCCGCAGAGTAAGTAGTTTTTAATATTTTTGGGATGTATCGCACAAAAATAGACGGAATATTGTCGAGGGTGCATTTTTTCCGCTTCTCCCTTCTGGCCTTTTAATGCAGTCTCTATTTTTGTAGGTGACATATTTTAACTTTGTCTATTATTATCTTTTTGCCCTATGTTACTTTTGTTTGTAGATCGTTTACATATGACAACAGTTTTTTTGTTGGCCAGGTAACTAATTGAACATTTTCAAAAACGATAAGTTAGCAAATAAAACAATTTGCATGCAATTTCAGGTCCTGGTCGCACAAAATTATAATTTGCATGCAACTACAAAACTTTGGAACTACTTTTTCAATTCTCTATAGTTCAAGAACACGTCTGTAAAACTAACTAGGCGCAGACAACGCCGTCGGGGAAGTTTAAGCTGTAAATTTCAATAGCATGCAAAAGCCACAAATTTAGCCTAACCAGTTTAGACCGGTTAAAGTTGGCTAAGTTGTTACTGTACTGCACAATAGTCTGACATGCCGTTCGCTACTTATTTGCATATTGATTTTGCACGTGAAATATGGCACAGAGGTGAATGGGTTGCCTTCCAGGCGGTGAAATGTCGAGCTCTATTGCAGGTAGAGATTGGAGTGCCTTAAGCAATTGTCGCGGGCATTCTGGCGCCTGTAATGTCAGCGGTCGTTGTCGATGTTGGGGACACTATACAAGCTGTTGTTTTGCATCCTCTTCAAAATTCAGGAGGTTGTAACAAAAGACATAAGTAATCAACTGAAATTACGATACCTAGTTAATTATTAATAAACACTGATTTTTTTGGTTGTTTAAGTTTGTCAGTATTTCACAATAACCCCCTTAACGTGGTTTAGGGAAAAAGAAATTATCGAATAAACGTTAAAGATTGTTTGTATGGGTGAAAGCGCGGTTATAGGGCGAGGATCAGACGGGCCGCGTTTAAAACACGGGTGATTCACACCTACCGATTTCCATAAAAAAGAAAAAAAATACCTACCCATTTTATTATTGATTCGGGACGAGTATCATTAGAATAAGTTACCTCCTTGAATTTGACGAGGATGCAAAACAACACTTTGTATACTTAGTATATTAGACACTACATATTACAGTATTGTGCCATTCATCAACTGAATTTATCATACATAGGTAGACATATTTTTTTGCCGAATTACAATTCATACGAGTGGTTTTTGTCAGTGGCACAGTAAAGTTACAATGTCGTAAATAAATCGCAAAATAAACGCACTTAATTTATTAATTTCAATATTAATATAAGGCGACACTTGCAATAATTTCGGTACCTACTATCATAAATATCTAACAGTTGCATTGCAGTTTTAAAGCGCAGTGCTCTCGCGTCTACAAAACAGTCATTTACTACATCGGTGTACAGAATAATCATGCATAAATATTACTAAAGTCCTGTAATTTCAAATGTGACTTATGAATAAGTGTATTGTATGAGGTATGAAATAGAGCTGAGCCCTTTCATAAATGGTGTGTAATAATTGTTGCACGGTGGTTCGCGTTGCTCCAGCTATTCGTAGATTTCCGGTATGATTTCTATTATCTAAGATATGGTAATGGTATGGTAAGTAATCTTCGACCACTTTTCTGTACAATCTAACATAGGCCGGGCTTAGTTAGTCATTTGTAATAATATAAGGTTGAAAGGACTCCATGTTTTCCCCTAAAGGTATAACGAATTAGTTGAAACTTTTGAGTTTGGTGCTTACTCCATAATAATTATCAGTCATTCAAATTATTACCAATGCCATGCAAACAAATAACTCTAAACAATGAGCCGCCTTTATATTCCTATTATTCGTCAAAATTAATACCTTTACGAAAAAAAATCGAATTTAATTTCCCAACAGCCTTTCGTTTCGTCAACTGAACATAAAACCTTGGGGTCACGATAACACAATTATGTTTTAATTTATATACACCGAGCTGTTATCACGCGAGCGCCGGCCGCTCGTTTACACGCACCTTTATCAAATGAACCGCGACTTACTCGGGTTAAACTAATTATTAAGATAAATATTGTTTTAACTACACCTTGTTTTCGGTGAATTTACATGCCTATGAATAATATTTTTAGGTGCGTCAGTGTAACTGGCGGTTAACACATTACTATTGCGATTTATGGCAATATTTCGACGATTGTTTTTTTGCCATGTGGCTGAGTTAGTGGGCAATGCCATGCGATTATATTTATTGTGGTCTGATTGTAGATGGTTTTGCATATCTCCGTGGAGAAATAAATATAATAAAGTGGTCATAATTGGTTAATCTATTTTTGAGTTTTTTTTTTTCAATAAATTTTATTTTCAGAGGCATTAATTTGATTTTTGGGCACAAGACTGAATAAGCCAAGTCACCTAAACGAATCAGTGTGTTAATTAAGCACTAGATACTAAACCTTTAAAAAAATATTTTAAAATACTTATATTTCCCAAACCCAAACTACTACTACTTCTATTACTACTACTATTCCCAAATCCAATTCAATTAGCGCCATCAAAAGGGCAAACATTGATGCAATGACATCGAAATAAAACATAAATCTATTACGAATCAAATTGTCTGAGGCAGGGGTCGTTTACGCAACAAACATGACCCTAACATCCCTTTGAACCATCGATCCTAGTAGGATGCAAGAGGGGAATAAAATTATCTGAGCCTTCCCATAAACGCAGTCCTGTGAAATGCAAGTCTGTGGGGATGTGGTGCAAGATGGAAGCGGTAGCGAGTTATATATATCGCCGAAATTGTTTTTGAGAGTCTCATGATAGTTATTGCTCTTCCTGTCGGTGACCGAAAAGGCCCAAAAAGGCCATACCTATAAGCTACTTTGAGAATAAATTATTTACGAAAAAAAGGACTAATTTATATAAAATAGGTAACTAAATAAACAAATATGACACTTAGTTTCAAAACACTCCTCCACATGGCAGTTATCCAGAAACGTGTCCAGAAGACTGGCAGCATTGCCACGTTGACTGTGCAAGTGGCAAAGTATTCTGTTGACATTATGTTTTATGCAAGTTATGAAAATCTATTTTTATTAAAAAGTGGTAATCACACCAAGCAAAATCATTTCAGTACGTTCTTTAAAATTTTGATTTAATTTATGCATGACAAAAAAACTAGCTCGTTAGCTACTTGTAAGTCAACACGCAAATAATCCATTTATAAGGCACACTCAACTTCAACACTATTAAAAGTTTTCGGCTTGAGGATGATTTATTTGAGCTGTGACCAAAACCGATTTCTTGTATAAAGTTACAAATACCTTTCAATCTTTGAAATAGCTATTAAAGTTCTTTGAATATTATTCCAAGGTACCTTTGTAGCAGTCACTGTTATACGGTGATGTGACAAGATGATATAAAAATGAATAACTTGTTTATTTGAAAAATTATACCCGCTGAATTAGTGTTTCAGTTTCAATAGTAAGAAGAACGCCTAAGCAATAACATAGAATAACAAATGCTCTGAAACTAATCGGCAAGTATTGGAAGGTACAAGATCGTACTTAGCTTTTTCTTCTTCTGACTCTGACATCCGTATCTGATCTATAACCAAGTCAAACTAATTACTCGAGTGAAAGTAATTATTTAGAATACGATTTTTATTATGTAGTGACTACACTACAGAATAAAATTCGTATCATAACTAACTTACTACTTACTGTAAAAATGTATAATTTTTTTAGCTTTGCTTTCTTTGACGGTTCTTACTTCGTTCAAATTCTTGTCTATTGCATAAAAATTGTCGCATAAGTATTTACTTCATCATCATCAGCCAATAATGTTTCCACTGCTGGGACACAGGCCTCCTCTCAATGAGGGTGCGGGATTTAATCCACCACGCGGGCCCAGTGCGGGTTGGTAGATGTCACATGTCTTCGAATTTTTAGTTCTAAGTTCTACATGCCGGTTTCCTCACCATGTTTTCCTTCACCGTTTTGAGAGCAGCGGTGATGAAATAAATTACACAAAGTAATGCGCTTGCCTAGGTTTGAACCTACGACTTACTGCTTGTAAGTCGGGGCTGCCACCATTGGGCCACTGCTGCTCCACTGGGCCACCGCTGCTCACTGGGCCACCGCTGCTCACTGGACCACCGCTGCTCACTGGACCACCGCTGCTCACTGGACCACCGCTGCTCACTGGACCACCGCTGCTCACTGTACCACCGCTGCTCACTGGACCACCGCTGCTCACTGGACCACCGCTGCCCAGTGAGCAGCGGTGGCCCAGTAATTACTTAAACTCTAGTAATTACTTTAACTTGTCCATAGACGATATACGAGTGTAAGAGAAGACTAAGCTTATACTTAGATTAACCAGTGATAGTCACGTCACGTTATCAGCTTCTTGATCCACTTTTTAACGGTGACTCACTTTAATCATTTAGCTATGCGTAATGTTCCTACAACTGTGACCAGGTTTTTTCTCTGTGAGACAAAACGGGCACCACCTTTTTATTTTTCCTTCAACAAAATGTCAGTTTTTCTAGGACAATCCTCAACCATTTTAACAATAGTAGTAATTAAATAAACAACTCACTGATTAAGCAAAAATCTCATAACTTGGCCCCATCAGTTACAGCTGCGTTAATGTTTTCTAAGCAATTAGTGCCCCATTCCTGATTTAAGGTTATGGTATTCTGCACGCCTGCTCCGGTCACGTGGCATCTATCTCTTTATTTACTTGGACGTGCAATAACATACCAGGCTAATTAACACTTGGCCCACGCTTCATTTTCGAAGGGAAGTACAGTTACAACCACTAACATTTATAAACTTGGCCACTCTTAAAAGCTATTTTTGCTTACTGTACATTCATTGACATCATCATCATCTGCCTAGTCTTTTCCCAACTAGGTTTGGGTCGGCATCCAGCCAAACCTGAATAGCTGAATACCAGGATTTTATATGGGGCGACTGTCTATCCGTTCTCCACTACCCAGCTAGTACTGGGTAATAAGATACCGCTTGGTAAGACTGGTTGTCAGACTTACGTGCCACTGACTACCTGTAATGACTCAAAGATCCACAAATGACAGCCGGGACCAACGGCTTAAAGTGTTTTCCGAGGTACGGAATAAGCTGCAATTGTCTACGGATGAATCTGCTTTGAATTTTGTTAAATGTATACATATTGTTGCTTGTGACTGTACCTACGTAATAGCGACCCACATAAGCATTGCATTTAGCAGTTCCTATGTCAATTTTAGCTAGACGTGTTAAAAGGTTTAGCTGTGAAATCGATTTGCTTGGTGAGTTTTTAGCTGACACTTTTGTGGGTCTTTTTATGGCTATTGATTGCTAAATGCGTATTTCCTGTGATAATCTGCGAAGGCGTTATTTCACTAGACCTGTTTTGGAAGAACTGTTGCCTTGTGCAAACCAGAAATAATAATACTTAATAAACTTTAGTCGATATAGAATAATTATTCTTAGGGATCTCTTTGATACTTCATTCCTCTGTCGTGATTCAACAGAAGGTACCTGGTCTACTTAGAGTATTGTTATATTTGGTTCTTATAATATTCTTGATTTAGTCTTCTTGCATGCTATTCTCAGTTTACATGCGTGCTTAATGTATTAACTTAACTCACAAGACTGATTAAATGACAGAACAATATTAGAATTTTAACCTAATTTGAATTTATCACCAGTATACCACCATCCATTTTGCTTCCCTCCGTTGCAAACGAACTATTAACTAATGGCGATAATATTACTGTTAACCCTAAAATGCAACCGCGCAGATTCATTACAGTGCGTAACTAAATCGGCGTGCACGCGGCGCTTTATCGCGGCGGGTCGATTAGACCCTCCACCCTCACACGATGACACCCTATACACCGTAGAGCATTTCACATTATTGTTCTATGCGAGAAAGAGAACACGCTACACATAATTTATATAGCTCTCTCCCTCTAGCATGTTTCTTCATGTTAGATAACACTGAGTCTTGAGTGCTTCACGTATGTTTGTCTTGTATCAGTTTACGCTACATTTAGTGCGGTTGCGGAATTAAAGCTGCTAAATTGTCAAGAAGGGTGCCTCCAGGGAGCGACATGAGGTTCTAAATCACAGTATTTAAGCCACAAATTTCCGTATACTTGAGACGATCCGGTTTCCTAGTTCGTATTTTGGTCCTTTTTTACAAAACTGCAAACAGGGTTATGTTTTTGTAAAGCCTGTTCCTATATTTTGTTTTCAAAATGCATTAGTTATTTTGGCTCTACTTAAATTTCAAGATTACCTGATATTTAGAATTGTCTATTTTATTAAAGCCAACAAGTAATTAATAAAGATTGTTTCGTCTTAACTTGGGCGTTTGAAATATTTCTCCATGTACACAAAATTAATCATTCAGATATAACAATTGTGGATAAATCTGAGGGGGCCTAATTGTACAAAGCCAACGGGGCTTTTATGTATCAATTATGGGATTATGTGAATTATGAAGGGAGATCATAGTAATCGATCCGAAAAGGAGGGTCGATAGGAGATGAATTTTTGGGCTAAACCCCCTCTTCATAAAGATTTCGCTATGAATAAATGATCAATCGTTTTATTTGTAAGCGCAAGGCTTCGCATTCAAAGAAAATATACGTAACAAAATATAGTTATAGCAATAGGTTTGTAAAATTGCAATAAAAGTAAGTTTTTGTTGTCTTTGAGCCTTTTTGAAGCATTTTTTTTTGTGAATGTTTATAATGGATATAATTTTTTCAGTTTTTGCGTAGGTATTAAACACACTGTTCAAACGTACTAGGTAGGTAGGTACTAAAATGGCAGCCATTAAAATCACTTGGATTTTTGAAAACGATTTTTTAAAGAAAATATGAATATTGGATTATGCACTTACTGAATCACAGACTACAAAAAAACGTCAATTACATACTTAGAATTTCCTGTGCATTCTTTAAAATTATAGTGGGAACTTAGTGTGTATAATGACAACTGACAATAGCAAAGGTAATGACCGGCATTATTCATGCACTTTTGCAATTTCTAAATTGATCCACCTCTCGTTGTTATTCTATTTTTCCAGCAAGCACTTGATCATGGAAGTATTCATTATTTTTCATAGATGGCAATGTTCTTTTAGTTCTAGCTTTTTTGGGCCAACGACTTCTACTAGCATATGACTATAGGTCGCGTTGTGTTTAGAAATCGATATCCATTAGGTTTGTGAAGTTTATGTAAAAGAGTCGATAGTAATTTCATGGGAGTTTTGAGAGTTTCCATGGAGTTTCAGGCCTGTTCTTTCTTAATATGGTCTAACTGGCCAACTTCTTTACAGTTCAAAAGAGCATGTTTAAGAGTTTTATTTATATATATGACATTTTATTTTTGTTCATTCAAACAAAACAAAGGTACTTTTCTGGTGTTCACTAAAGTGTAGATAAACCGAAGGAAGATTACTTTAAAAGCACTGCTTGAAATCATTTCTATAAAGGACGGGTAAATTCAATTTCCTTGAAATACGCCAGTTGTCCTCCATACCTTTTTATAGAAACGAAGTAAGCCTTTTTCTAAGTTCCGTTTTACCCGAACTCGCAGTAAGATATTATGATATCAGATGAGTGGATATTTGCTGGAATTGGCACTTCTGGAAATTGATTTTGAGACGAAATTTTTCAACTGAATAAATCCATCAAAAAAAAAAAAAATTTGAATGAACGTAACATAACATCACACCTGTAATCCCCGAAGGGTTAGGCAGAGATGTACCCTATAGAACACCCACATTCCACCAGTTGTGTTTAAATTCCATGTAATAGGGGGCGAGCGTATTACCATCAACCGGTCTCAAATCTAGACACCGTTGTATATATTGAGAAATTTCTTATAGAAAACCCCAATAGCACTTGGCCCGACCCGGGAATCGAACCCAAGACCGCATGCTCAGCAGTCGCGTTTGCGAACACTAAAACAACGAGGCAGTCGAAGGTAAGATAAGGTCAGAATGAATCTCACTTCCAAAACCACCAAGTGTGCTATAATTTTAAATCACATACAAATGACACATTCCAATTAAATATTTTTGAGTTAAATGGTTAATTAATACTAATTAATTAACCAATAAAAATACTTTCCACCAAACATACATAAAAATCTCGCATCACGTAATTAGATACTCGTTTAATATTCATAGTGTCCCAATTATTATTGATGCATAGTATAATAATTAGGCCCTATACAATTAAGGCAGTGATTTTTTTAATAATACATATAATTTACATCAGCACGTTGGCTCGTATTAATTTCCGGCTATTATAAAAGCCCTGGGCTCGACGGTAATCGGTATATAATTTTGATTGATAGCCCATACGATTATTTTTACTGATTTTTCATGCAACGAAATTCTGTTAAAACGGCCATAACTGTAATGAAAATACGGGCAGACTCAGGAAGAGTTATAGGGTAATAACAGCTATCGATAAAACATATTTTACCTAATTCGCTTTTAAATATTCAAAGTAATCTAATAAAAATCATATAAGATTACTTGACAGGCTACTCTAAATTAATTATGATAAGAAATATTAATGTGCCATAAAGTATGAGATCACCAATTTGTAGACTAGTTTAACGAACCATCAAATATTAAATTTTATCTAACCTTTTTTTTAAAATTTATGTAAAATTTATGAAACTGTCTCGATTTTTTCTTAACTGCACTGTCTCAATGCTCTTTCATAACATAAGTGGAGTAAGGGACCAATATTTAAAAGCTTCATTATTATCGTGTGCCGGGGCCTACTATGACATCTTAAAGCAGTATTGTTTTATTCTTATTCGAGAGTGGGAAAGAGATGGAGCTAGACGACCTGTATAGCTCTGTCTCTTTCCCACCCTGGAATAAGTCAAAATCAAAGCATTTATTTCAATTAGACCATTACAGGCCCTTTTGAAAGTCAAAAAACAAAATAAAACGCGAAGCTACAGTCCCAGTCACAAGGCATAATAACTTGTGAAAGTACTGTAGTTGCCCATTCCGTAGCGTAGATCTCTATTGAGAAGAATGGGCAAAAAACTCCATGGACACTCTTTTAAATCAAAATATGTAATTTAAATTAAGAATAAAACAATACTGCTTTAAAACGTCATGGCAGACCTCTTGTCCTGTTGTTTGCACATTAAAGGAGGATGTACAGTAGCGTACGCTACTGAAAGTGCCAAAACCATCGCCAAATTTCAGGTTGACTCATTTTTTTTTTTTTTTTAAATGTTGCCCCACACTAGGAATTTCTCCTGTATCGTGGGTGCGTTTACAAACATTTAAACTCACATACACAAACAGCCAGACCCGGAACAACTATTTGTAGGCCATACAAATATTTGTTCCGTGCGGGGATCGAACCCGCGACACGCAGCGCAGCAGTCGATTGCTCAGCCACTGCGCCAACCGTGTCGTCATTTGGACTTGTCATCGACACGCTAAGAAGATTAGCATCAAGACATCCAACTTCAAAACTACTTGTATCAGCTTAAGCACAAAACGTGAAGTTGCTTATGAATGAAGAGCAGGTGATTCTAATTCCCGACGCTAAAGTGTTACTTGCACATGAAAATTTTATTCCGCTAGTTAAGAAAAATCGCTGAGTTTAAGAGAATTTTATGAAAGTTAAACGAGGCGTGAAGTCATTGCATTAAGCGAAGAGGGCTTCGCCAACACTTAATTAAGAATTCACCCCCATTCACCCCGCCCCCTGCAGTCACAACAAAAGATTCTATGCGAGACTTTGATACCCGCTATCTTCATTAAAATTAATTCAATTTTTAATATCTCTAGAGCATTGGGCTTGTGTAGTCATAACACGTTCATCTCATTTGTCACTGGATAAAATTTATTGTCGGCACTTTTAACCTCTCCATTACGGCTCCATTTTGGGCTATATCAATTTTAAATCCGTGTGTGTTTCGAAATTTGGTGTTTTTAACTTACTTCTTTTCGTTCATTTATGAATTTGCTAACTTTTTGGTTAACCATTGAACACCCAAATTCATCATAATTATGTGCTGTATGTGTGTGTAGTTCGTCATTCAGTTATGTACCTATCTATGCATGTTCCGATTTTCACTCTCTGTACGGAGTTGTCTGGCAGTGTTATCGATGTTCACAAATTCTTCCGTTGCATTTCCATAGGGCAAACATAATTGACCACTTTCTGCTCAACATCATTGCGAAAAGCATTCGTTGCATTATATTCTGTAATTGTAGGTACTTTCAGTACATTACTCTTAACAATATTGGTAATTGCATCCGGAATAACCGAACTCAATTTACCAACAAAATTGATGAACGTTTCAAAATTCATGTTGCATTCTACATAGATGTAGACAAAAACGAAATAAATGGGGTGGATTCCCGATTGTTCTGCCGACTCTCATAACAATACATGCCGAATGGAACACAGCAATTCTATCGGAAAATCCATTCGGCTTCACTCATCCGCAAAAAGTATGACATCAAGCCAAATTATTATCGAGGGGCCTCGATTGCTGCTGAATAGGTACTCGTAATGATTCGTTTAGGGAAATCGGGAATGCTGGCTGGTAGGAATATTTTTGATCATTCACGGTAAAATGTTGCCTCTATTTTTAGATTCGTTTGCGGCTCAATTTCCAAACATTGTATTTCCAGTTCGTTTATTTTTTGTGGGCCCGGAACAGTTATTTATAGAATCAATTTTACTCTATTTTAGCAGTTGTTTACTACCATCGTAAATACTCCAATTTGTTAACCAGATTATTCAAACAAGTCTCTAATCTCTTAAAATAATGTTGACCGTCTTAATAAAATCGTTGGTTATGTACCTTCAAAATTAATAAACATACAAGAGTCAACAATCTAGATAAAAAAATGATTAAATTGGCCGAATTTATAACTTCATCGTCGTAATAAGTAATAACATAATTATTACAAAATGTCACGTGAAAATATCGTTTCTTAATTAGTTTAATCTTCGAACGTTTATGTTATTAAGTATTTTCTTCCACTTTAAGTTTGCAGTCTTGACCGGTTCCATATCGGACTAACTTATAATTGCGGAACGACTGAAGTTTTCCATTTAAAACTCAGTAATTACAGACGAATTAAAAAAGAAACTCACTGAATTAAAACTTGAAATAGCCGGCGTGCTTTCGCCATTGCAATATTATTTACGTATGGAACTCGTACGAAATTTATTTGGCACCATTGCTCATAAAACATCTGATTTATGAACCGCGGTCCTTATTATGAACATGAGTGCTGTCGGCGTCAACTCAATAAAATATTAAAACGACATTAATACACGAACGCATTTTATTTTTCAACAGAATATTAACTGGTCATATTTTTAAAAGACACAAAGTAGTGACCTGTATTTATTCTCATTTGGATAAAGTTTTCACTGAAGTTTATGTGGTCATGTGTCATTCAATTAATTTAAGGCTTCACGACGTAGAAACTTACTGTGCAAAAGCAATTAAAATCAATCAATTGAATTTATGGGTGCAGAATTGGTCATGCACTTAAGTATTTATGTCCAGGAAAAGGGATATGGCGTTTTCCGTTAGGATGAATAGGTAGATATAAAATACTTATGCGTGACGAGCTCGTGGCGAAATAATAACAGCCGCTCGGGCCTATCTTCACGTTAAGCCGCGCTTGCATAGGTTGGTCCGTGGATGGGTGACCACCTATAATATCCAGTTTTCTCCGTGCCTTGGAAAAAAACGTAAAGCCGATGGTCCCTGCAGTCAATTGTAGATCTTTGACAGTCGTTACTGATAGTCTGCTAACCAGTCTTGCCAAGGGGTATCGTATTACCCAGTACAAACTGGGTTGTGGAGATATGCCTGGGTCAGATAGGCAGACTTCATGTAAAATACTGGTATTCAGCTGCATCTGGTTGGACTGAAAGCCGACCCCAACATATGTAGTTAGGAAAATGCTAGGCAGATGATGATGATAACACTCTAATGCATTTGTCAGGTTCTATCATTAAGACATTAATTACCAATCTAAAGTAGCCAATATTTATAGCGCCAGCTATTATGACGCTGATGAAAACTACACCCAACCCTTTTATTATAATTCACAGCTGACATTAAGCACTCATTTGCAAGTTGAATTAATTCTCAACTGCAGTGACAACTTTATTATTTTTGTACAAAACCAGGAGTACGCTGTAGGACATGAGGAAATTACCATAAACCGCGGTTAACATTAATTTAGCTTATTGATGGATGTGACACGGATAAACGAGTTATGGATATGGCATGCCGTGTTTCATAAACCTGTCCGTATGCATATTTAGTGTCAGCGGGACATGGACATGTTGAAAGCTAATCTTTCACCGCAGTGATTAACGCTTGATGTACTCAGAAAAGATATTATCATGTTTGACCTGATGACTTCTGAGGTAGTTAAGGAGATTGAAGTATCGGTCGATTTCACTGATTACAACCAGTTTTTTTTTAAAGCAATAGTGGTGTGACCGTCGAACTTCCAGTTCATAGATGCCGAGTTTGAACTCAAGGCACACCTCTGATTTTTCGGATTCATGTGCGTATTATATAATTATCACTAGTTTCAGTGAAGGAAAACATCGTGAGGAAACCAAACATGCCCGAGAGATATTTCTCGAAGGCATGTAAAGCCAAGTCAGAGGCCCATGGGTGGCATACAAACTCTGATACCAGGTTAGGCACTAACCACACGATAAATTATGAAGACTAGTACAACCAACAAAGAGTATTTCATTCATAACTTTGTAATAATATGTATTTTTATGTTTAGTGGAAGTGCATGGTAAGGAAAATTCATAATTGGTGGTTTCGTTCACTAGTACAAATTTCTAAACATAAAATTTTCTGTATGCTGTACAATAAGTATGTACGTTTCTTTTTTGAAAACGTTGAATTTAAAGTGCTACAAGGATCTTTCGGGGCTCCAATGACGTTGTTATGAGCAAACATTTATGAAACTGTTTTGTGAAAAATCAAGTTCCGATGCCATTCCGAGCCTCGGTCAAAACGTTCTTGTAGATGTATCATGATCTGCCTAGCCTTTTCACAACTATGTTGGGGTCGGCTTCCAGTCTTAACATAGTTCAGTCTAACCCAGTTACAACCGGGTAATACGGTACCCGTTGGGTAAGACTGGTAGTCCGACTATCGTCCTTGTTGTCCTTCTATTAAACACTGCACTAAAGACTGTTTTTAAGACAGACTTTATTCCTAAAATAAAAGTACTCAGTATATCTTTTCCATTTTCCATAGTTCCGTACTAACCCAGCAGGCGGTCGAAGGGGCGCGTTTCCCGTCGTAGCAGCGACATATAAAACAACACTCATTGGCACAGTCGAATTAATTAATGACTAGTTGTTTATATTCATAAAGATATTGCTCTGTGGTTACTTGGGGGATTCGGCCCTTGACCTGAATTTGTATGAGAATTGATTTGTATGAGTTCTGTTATGAGTACGTCTATTCTGGAGTTTAGTTAGAGATCATTAATAGATTTTTATGTTTTTATTAGTCTGTATAAGAAAAACAAATCAATATTTTCGTCTTATAAAGTTACCCACAGTCTCACATGGCTCACTATTTTCACTTTCAGGATCCAAATACACATAAAAAGGAATGTTCCTTTATGAATTCATAATTTTACACTCAAAAAGTCATAACTCAACAGTAACAAGCACGTCCAAAGCAACACATAAAACGGACAGTACAAACAGAATAATTATGTCCTAAAAACTGGACCAATAAATAAAAACAACTCAAATATTAAACGTTGTAGGCATAACCTGTGCAGACAATGAAAAGCTGCACGTAAATTCCGCTGAAAGAATTCATAAGGTGGGTCTTTCTTTGAAATACCTTTTCGTGGGTGCATCATAAATCAGCATAAACGAGGCAGCCTTCCGTGAGGTGCCCCAAGTTGGGCCCCCTACTAACATTAAGCTTCTGTAATATTTTCTCACTTACGACAAAATTTTCTGTCTTCTTATTTATGTTGGGGCAAGTTTAGTCGGGACTCGAGAACGGGCTGTCGTCTCAAGCTGCAAGGTAAGTAATACTCCAGCAAAATTTGAAAGACGCGGATGTTTTGAAGTGAGCGTTCAAGCGTCTAGGCTAGGCATTAGACTGCCGACGGAATTTATAATGTTGCCGTAAAGATTTAACCGTTAGACACTCATACACATATGTATGTATAAATGCGGTACAGGATAACAGACTATGTTTTAATATTTAATGTTAATTTTCCTACATTATCGTCTTCTTCTTCAACCTTTGGCCACCCAATGCTAAGTTTTGGTCTCTTCCAAATCTCTCCACTTTTGGCGGTTTTGTGCCATGGCTGGCATGTCATGGCATCCAGTTTCTTCCGGCCACTTTTATGAAATCGTCAGGCTCCCTAGTCAGTTGCTTTCGTGAATACAAAATATCAAATCAAAGAGAATGGAAGATGATAAATAATGTTAACTTTCTTATTAAATTTTTCCAAACGCAAGGGTTTTTATATTTTCCTTGTTTTTAAGGTGCCAGGGCTCCGTTCTACGGTATCTATTCCTATTTTGTAGAATATTCGTTGGTTTATTTTGGCCACAACTCATTCTATATTCAGCGGTCCTATTCGATCCAGCCAGCGCTAAACATTTAAGCAAAGTACCTATGAAACCTAAATAAATATTTCAATATTAACTACTTTACCAAAAGTCGGTTTTAAAGTTAAATTGTCTCATCATTATTTTACAAATTATTTCCTAAAATGGAAATAATCAGTTACTTGCCAAGTACGATTAACTCTTAGGTTACTGATTTGAATTCCGATCAAAACTAATTTTTAGTACGACCGTAAATACGGTGTCGCTAAGACCGGGCTAACGTTTCAAGTTGAATCGTAAACCCCGGATAAACTAAGCTAATATTTTTATCTTAAGCAAACATCTTGGAAACAAAGTCTATAATTAGTATTCCTAGAAAGGTTCAAGTTACATTTACTTACTTTGTTTACCTTCTTGTGACTTAATTAATTTCAAGCCTTTAAGGTAAAACCGAGGCAAATTAATTACGTTCAGATAAGATTGAGACAGGGTTTACTTTGTCATCGTCAGAGCCCGTAAGTGTCAGCTATTAAAATTAAATATTGCTCGAGAACGGTTATAGCCTGCAAATTGGATCCGAAACCTTGGAGTTGGTGCTTTTGTAAGCGCCGCTGCTAATGGTGCAAAATATATTTATAAACTTTAGTGGATCCTGCTATATACAACATGTAACTTAATTAACGCATATCCTGAAAATAGTTTGTTCAGAATCGTTTACTGAATCGATTTCTATCATTTTTAATATAGGTAATTTTTTATCCCAAAAATAATTAAAACTACGGAAATTATTGTCATGTTAAACCTGTACAGTCAAAACAAATTGAAATGGACGTAGTTTCGTTATGTTGTGTCGAGCGGCGCGATAACTGCTTGTGCGAATGTGTGCGTTGCGTGCGTAGTAGTATGACCATAACGTTCTCCAAGAATTGGTATAAGTAATTTAATAAATAACAATGCATATACATGTTAAATTACATTGTATTATGATTATAACATAATATTCTAATTGGGGTGTTTGAGGGTGTGCGTTAATTACGTTACATGTTGTATAGATAGAGATACCGGTATGTTGAAATCAGGAACCCTGTAAAAAAGCAAGTTAAAGAATCTACCACAATTTAGCTCAAAAATCAATTAATTTATTTTAAAATCTTTCCTCCTTTAAATAATTGACGAGGAAACCTCACATAAGTAGGTACTCATAATCATGCAAATCTCCGCCTAATTCAGCAGTCGAAATCACATCAACATTCATGGCTTTACAAATCAAAAAGTTATCCCGTCTTATTTTTATTGCAGTCCTGTGTGGCCTTAATTAAATTCCCATATTCATTCGGCTTGTTGGGGCAGTTACCGTTGGACTTTATTCTCTCGTGTTGGACACTTTTTTCACCACAAAGTTTTTATAGGCAAGTTCAAAGCTGTACCCACTTCAGCGGGTCTTTGTTGGCTGCTCATTTAAAATCAATCGCTGCCATTCTGTCCGAGGGTGGCGACTGAGACGAGATTTCGGAGGGAATTCTTAATTAAGCTCGCCGGAGATCCTCTTTAGTTAATGGAGGCCCGTCCGAAATCCTTAGAAGCAGTAAATGAGGCCGGCGATGTAGCGACGTCAAAAAGAGCAAGATAAGATTATCGACCGTGATAACTTTTTTTAATTAGCAACGTCCGTAAAAGCATTTTAATTCTGTAGGCCCGACAGTAAACTGAGGACGTTTTTACATGACAATGGCCGAAATAAAATAAAAAAATTAAGTACCTCTACCTACCTAAGTGAAAAAGAGAATTTTAATACGACTCGGTATAGTTGCAAATTATTCAAATCAGCTCACATTTTCATAATTTATTCAAATATGAAACTGCACAGTCCTTAGTAAGTATCAAATTAAATCCAAGGTACATACAGAGGGAACGATATTGCCTTGACGTAATGAGCTATCGAGTCAGGTAGATGGTTTTCAGTGAGATTTTATACCTGCGATTAATTTTTATGAACATTTTTAATAGGGAATCTGTTAAAGAAAATCAGTAGGAAGCAATGAGTATTCTACTCCTCCACTATTTTTTTCTGATTTATTTCGTTGCGGGATCCAAGACATTTAAGCTAATAGCTATTGCTATTAGCTTAAATGTCTTGGATTTGATGCTTGTGGACTGAAAACATGCTATCTATAGGCTGTAGGTAGGTACCCTTGAAGACTCTGTAACTTGGTTTTCTCTGCAAGAAATACATTGTAATACTCATGAACAAGTTTAATTATAAAGCGGAGTCTAATTAAACGCTCTCCTGCGCGCTGAGAGACAAATGAAGTTTCTAGAAAAAGTCAAAAAATTTAATAATCTTTTCTGGAAATACGGATGAAATTTAGATCTATACAAACAAATTGAATTGAAGTCTATAATTTCAAAATAACAGCTTTTTACTGAATGCATATGAAAGTATACACGTTACGGTGCTTATGCTTATAAAAAAAATATGTTTTTGTTGTCTGTCTGTTCCGGCTAATCTCTGAAATAGCTGTACCGATGTTATAAGAAGTATCTTAGGGTTCCGTGTAAAAATAGAAAACTCTTGAAATTGTTAACAAAATCCGATTTAAATAGGAAAGGAAGTGTTTTTTTTTAATAATTTCACGAGGACAAAAGTTCGCGGGCAACAGCTAAATAATAAAAATGCCAGTTTCAAAAAGACAAAGCATGATTATTATACTAAAACAACAGAACTGGTTTCTCATTGCTATGAGTAAGTAGTAAGGTCGACATCATGAAAAGTAAACAGGCCTAAACAAGTATTCTTCTACGGCCGAAAGGGCGCATTAATGATAAACTGTAATTACGCTTTGTTCGTCTGATATTAGCCTTTTATACAATGGACCAATATAGCCTGGTCTTCTGAGATGTTAAATTAAGTTTTGATTGACGGGTTTTGTTTTTTTTTTTGACGTTTGACCATAACATAAATTTAATTGCAAGCAGTACTCTAGCTGTTCGATGATCTACTGATTTGTGTCAAAAATCGAAACTAACCCCAACTCAATCTTAATGTACGATTTGATTCGCAAAACAATTTCACAAAATGTTAACCAGCAGAGCGCCTCCTTTTTTACTGTTATCTTGCGTTATGTTATGACTTATGAGTTTAGACTGATTTTTTAAACCGGTTTTTTAATCGAATATTGTTTAATAATTTATGACGATATTTAAATTAATAATGTATGATCCGAGAAATGCATTTTTGTAAGCTTACTTGCGTTGTAAGTGCATAATAATAAGTTTAATTTTAAAATTTATATTGGTTAATTGGTGATTAGGCTACCGAGGATAATATAAATGCTTGTGAGATTTTAGTTCGGAGTTATGAGACATGTTTAAAAGAGGGAAATTAGAGCTTATTTCAGATACCCATCGCCTTATTCTTTTAAATTTTAAAAATTTCGTGTAGAAATAAAAACGAACATAATAAAGTACGTCTGATGAAGGTTTTGTTGTAAACGTAATTACAGTAAGTACTAACTAGGTAGATAAAAAACAAATACACAGTAATAATAAATTCTATTAAAAAAGCACTACACTACAAGACCCTTTGATACCAAACATCCGATAAAGGTAGACGTCCCGATTAGCGTCCATTTGTCACAGAGTGCTAGACAGGTGTGCCGGATAGAGCACGTGTCGATCCGACAATAGTTCATGTTCCTTCCGCCTCTTCAATACACAACTATTTTAGGGTACCGCTTTTAAATTGAAAAAAATCTTTTTATCAAACTTGTCTATTTTATATTTCCAAATGTAACCGAAGTCGATCAGCTTCGTTCAAGAGCTGTCAAGATCATCGTTTGTATGAAATACTAGCTTATGCCAACCGGCTTCGCCCACGTTTTGTTTGGTAATTGTCCCACAAGATCGTACTACTGGGATAAAAAGTATCTTATGTACTATTCTAAACCTATCCCTATCACAAATTGTATTCAAATTCACTGAGTAGTATTTGCAAACATCCATGCATCCTCACAAACTTTCGCATTTATAATATTAGTAGATTGATACTGACAAATCTATCAAATGTACAGCTGGCCTACCATGACGTCTTAAAGCAGTATTGTTTTACTCTTATTCCAGTGTGGGAAAGAGACGGAACTATACAGGATGTCTAGCGCCATCTCTTTCCCACACTGGAAAAGGAGTAAAACAATAATGTTTTAAGACGTCATGGTAGGTCAGCTAATCACCTATTAGGGTCAGTTCATACCGAGACGCGACGCTGCGCGCACACTTTTAAAGAGCGTTTCAAAATATAACTTATTTTCTACACGAAAGGATACACATTTCTTTACAGGCGTCACGCGGCGCAGCGCTGCGTAGCGCAACGTATTCTCACAACGAAATGTGTATCCCTCTTAAAAATGTGCGCGCAGCGTCGCATCTCGGTGTGAGCTGACCCTTAGTTACACTGGGGAATTTTAATCTTCTATATAGTCAGTTTAGATAACTATATTCAGTTACTAGCAATTAGATGCCTGCTACCTCCAACAATCGGTTGATATGAGGATTTTGCAAGGACGAGTAGCAGTAGCACCTCCAAATATTTTGTTGATTAAAACAATAACCTATTAGGTATGTGTTACCTGCCGATAATAAAGACAAGCCTTTTCACTATTCAGAACGAAATGAATGTTAAATCCAATGAGTTAAAACATACCACAATTACACATAATAGAAAGTTATGCTAACGAACGGTTTACTGTGCTCTTGGCTTTGCACGTAACGGCTGGTAGCTTTTGTGGCTGCATGCGAAATTAACAAGTTTTTACGCGTTGCCTATACTACTGTTTGCATTTCAATGTACGGTTAGTTGGCAGTATACAAAGTGAATAGACTTCTGTGGTGCTCATTGAAACTTTATGTTTTGTTTTGTCTAATTTAAGTATAAGTATGTAATTGAAACATGGATTTTATAAACATGATGCGCTACCGGCCTTATTGGTTTTTGAAAACGATTTGCGAAAAGTGAAAATTTTTGGTGTTATTCTCTTTTATATAATGTACTTAATTTATTCACTACTAGACTATGCCCGCGGCGTCGCACGCGTGGAGTTCGGTCACTGTCCCACAGGATTGTACTACCGGGATAAAACGTATCCTATGTGGTAATCCAGGTTATAAACTACCAGTGTGCCAAATTTCATCCAAATCCATTCAGTAGTTTTTGCGTAAAAGAGTAACAAACATCCATCCATACTCACAAACTTTCGCGTTTATAATATTACTAGCTGTCCCGCGCAACTTCGTCTGCGTCACATTTTCCCCGTTTTCGCAACTTTTTTCATTGCTGCTCCGCTCCTATTGGTCGTCATCATCATCATTAGCCTATAATGTTCCCACTGCTGGGACACAGGCCTCCTCTCTATGAGAGGAAGTGGGCTGTAATCCACCACGCGGGACCAGTGCGGGTTGGTAGATGTCACATGTCTTCGAATTTTTAGTTCTAGGACATGCCGGTTTCCTCACGATGTTTTCCTTCACCGTTTTTGAGGGCAGCGGTGATGAAATAAATTACACAAAGTAATACGCCTGCCTGGGTTCGAACCCACGGCTTACTGCTCGTAAGTCGGGGCTGCCACCACTGGGCCACCGCTGCTCTCATAGAGATAGAGAGAGATAGCTTCCTATTGGTCGTAGCGTGATGATATATAGCCTATGTCCTTCCTCAGGTTGAAATCTATCTTCTTGCCTAATTTCATTAAGATCCGATCAGCCATTTAGTCGTGAACAGGTAACAAACAAACTTACTTTCGCATTTATAATATTAAATAGGGTTTTATTGAAAGTCAACATGATGGTGGAATGATGAACTGAATAAGTTACAACGTATTCAATACATCCTTCATCATTCTTCTTTTGCATCGGTATTTCGTTTAAATCTGCTGTTTACTACAAAAGTGCAATACCTGTAGGTATTGCGATACCAGTCAAAAATAGTCAAAATGTATGGAAAATCTGATATTTGTCGCTTTCAGTATGTGCTCTTATTTTTTATACGAATTTGATTAAATCTAATCTTTTATACTGAACCCCGTCACCAAATCATTCACACACTTTACAATGATTTATTTAAATTACGTTCCTTAATGTTGGAAGTTCTATTGAACTATTGATTGATCATCAACTATAAGAATCGAGTTCAAATGAAATAGAATCGAATATTCGGTACTATCATTAATCTTTCCTAAACACTGTTTAATTTATTATGGCCGTGAAGAAAGTGTTCCCAGACTGTCATAAAGGACAATGACCTCTGGGACTATCTGTGAGAATTAGACATACGACACCACATAATCATCGTAACTTGAGTCTGAAGATATTAGTGCAGTACCTAACTGAGTTAAAGGTTAGTAAAACTATATGTCAATGAGTTCAAGTTACTGAACTGTACAAACAACAGTCTAATTTCAGTTATTTAAGACAAGTAGTTGGGGCTTATTGCCAGCCGCCCCAAAATTCGACTCAAAAACAAAAAAACTTACGTCCCAACTGGTGACTATTTTGCAATTATTTAACTGACACGGACTGAAGTGATTATCAAAGAAACAAGGAACCAAACAAAAAAGCGCTGATATTTTTACTGGGACTGAAAGCCTGTGTCATCCCACTGCTGGGCAAAGGCCTCTCCCGATGACTTCTTCTTCCGATCTTTCGATCTAGGGCTAATGTGTACCATTGGTCGTTGGTTCTGTCCAACTCGTCCCGCCATCTTCTGTGAGGTCCATCGCGTCGCTTTTTGGCAGTTTCAAGGCCACATTGAGATTTGTGGTTTCACATTTTGGCCTACAACTACTCGGACATACTTCAGACATGGCCAGCCCAGTCCGACTTCATCTTAGCGGCTTTTTGAGCAACGTTAGTAATTTGTGTTTTGTAGCCTAATGCGGTGTTGCGTATTATCGTCGGTTAGTTTGACAAACCTTGAGCTTGGATCTTTGAATGTTTGTCAAAGACCAGGTCGAAATTGGAAGAATAATGCACATGTCTATGATTTTTCGCTTGAGTTACAAAGAATAAAAAATAATTGATATTTTTATAGTTTTAAAAATCTACATGTGGTCAAAGTTTACGGCATCACTTCTAACAAACAAAGGAAGTTTGGCAATCCATTTCGGCCCACCAAAATACTTTCTCAACTTAAACTGATCAGGAGCCGTCCCACTGCGCAGAGGGTGCATAATTTGCCAGCCGATAGGTACAAATGTGCGGCTGACACTGCTAAATGGGCATGGTATTGTTGAATAATGCCCACAGTTACCTAACTTGTCTCAAACTATCGCAAACAAAACGTTCGGACGCCGCAGATTTGTCAGTGGTTCGCCTGTCCTGAGATAGTTACGTCGGTAACGGACTAACAAATGAGGAGCGCCAACTATTCGCATTATTGTTAACTTTGCGAAGTATGTTTGTGTAGATAGTTGTTTTGAATGTTCCGCTTATTGTTTAAAATGAATTTGGGGCTTGTTTGTTTGTTTACTATAAATTCTCGTATTTATCGTTAGGAACCAGTCGTAAAGTTTAAAGATCAACTTTTGGACAGGAGTCTGGCAAACGAAGTCAGGCTTTTGAGTTAAATCAAATGTAACTACTAGCTAGACTATTTTCAGTGGCTTCTATACTATGATATTTATTTATTTAATTATGGTCTCCAACGACTTATTCATTAATACAACCTTTGGGTACTGTAACAATTCAACTTAAAATCAAGAGTGAATTGGTCACTACAGGTGTGCACAGCACTTACTTACATATTTCAGTATAATACGCTACGCTGATGACACTACTCTCTTAGCAGCCTCAGAGTCTGAAATGGAAGAACTCCTTGGAAGGAGTATGCTATGTATCAGCTCCAAAAAATATGGAGAGATCGCAACATTTCGAGGAATACCAAAGTGAAATTGGACAACACGCTGGTCTTTTCAATTTGCGGAGCAGAAACGTAGACCTTGAGGAAGGCTGACCGAGCTCGTATAGACGCCTTCGAGATGTGGTGCTGGCGGAAGTTGCTACAGATACGGATATGGTGCGGAATGCAGTCCGTGGACTGAGTCCATCCTACGCGAGCTCAAATAAAGACCAGACTCTCGACTTGTCTCCGTAGAGCCATATAGCAAGAAAAGATGGCAATAACCTCGAACTGATGGTTACCGGCAAGGTGGATGGTAAACGGCCAAGAGGCCCTTTGCGATGATCCGACCAGATAAGCTCTGCTCTTAACACAAAATTCCACGATGCCCTTCACTTGGCCAAGAATAGACAGAGATGGCGAAACATCGTCATGAAAAATATGTTTGCAATGGTAGATCAGTAATAAGGAGCATGACTTGAGGAGGATAGGCTATATAACATCACGCTACGACCAATAGG
This sequence comes from Cerastis leucographa, assembly GCA_963082945.1. NCBI lineage: Eukaryota > Metazoa > Arthropoda > Insecta > Lepidoptera > Noctuidae > Cerastis > Cerastis leucographa. Next base: position 9,777,082 of record OY720382.1, read on the forward strand.
AGCGGATCATATATACAATGTTGCAAAAACGGGGCGCAATGTGACACATACGAAATTGCGCGGGTTAGCTAGTCTGTAATATGTTTTCACACTCCATGTTCTGAGATAACTTGCTGGTGCGAGCCAACGTCAATATTCAATAATTACAAAATACGATGACGTTTATAAAGCAGACTTTACTGCCAGGCTCATAACACCGTCAGCCGTATAATGCGAAGCTTACATCACCACTTTATTAATCCAATTACCTTTACGACGAGTTCATAAATTGGAAGATTATGACTTTCTCACAAGTCCAACTTGTAATCCAGTTCTTAGGTGCAGTCTACACTTAACATAGTCAGTCACTGACTTTGAGCCGGCTTTCTAAGTTGGTCTTGATGGCCCAATTTTTATGTTATGTTTTGACAAACGTCGGACGAAAGTCTACGACTTCGGGCGGTGAGCCTCAAATGGACTTGAGCTGGACGTATGGCTAAACGTGGGGATCTCCGACCGAGTTGTGGCAAACGAAACCAGGGCGTCGAAAAGCTCGTTGGGTCGACGATATCGTCAAAAACACAGGAAACATAATGAGGGACGCCAAGAACCGGGAAATGTGGCAGAAAATAGGGCAGGCCTACACCCAACGGTGGGTGATTCCGGGCTGATATGATGATGGGAAACCCGACGATGGCGGCCTGTTGGTAAGTATTCACCGCAATGCATATTCAGCGAAATGATTGGCGGATTACGGCCTTCTTACAAAGAGAAAGCCAGTGTCCCAGCAGTAGGAACATTAAAGGCTGATGATTCTCTTTTGCACAGATAGGTACATTACTATTCCAAAGGAAAAGCTGAAATGTCTCAACCACCCAGTGACCAACCAGTGTAATATAAGTTCGGTGTGAACGTATAGTTGAAAATTTATGAAAAACCGCGTAACGCAGCTCACTATCGGCAAATAACAGTGAGCACGCGTAACCATTCATTGAAGTTCCACATAAAGGGTAATCGATGTCTTTAAGCAGATTAAGCGCGACCATTGAGTGCTCTAATCCGGATTCGTCGATAGCTGAAGATGCAATCCGTATGTTAATGAAGAAAATCGTTCCCATCGTCAAGTAGAACGTAACGGGAATCGTTGCTGGCTGGGTTTCTCAATTAATTCTAAGTAGTCGAGTCGGGGAACTTGGGGGCTGTTGAAGGAATACGAGTACTCGTTGATAGAACACCAATTTATGTGAGGTTATCTATTTGTACTTTTGTTTGTGGTATTATTTTGACGTGACAACGTCTTATAAATTGGTTTGCCGGGTGACACTTCAAGAAACTGCGTTACGCTCCGCTCACGTTATGCGCTTACAATGAGAGCGAGTGAGAGGCACGCGTGCCTTTCACTTTTTATGTCTGTCTCTCTCGCTCTTAGGCGGGCTAACCATGCCCGAGTGGAAGGGACGCGTGCCTCTATATATGTATATTTGTATATAAATACGTATGTATGTGTAAAGGTAAAAATAAAATTTTGTTAATATGAAATTCAGTGCGAGATTCTTTGTATAAATTAATGTTTTAAATATAATTCTTTGTATAAATAAATGTTTTAAATTGTTACTATTATTTCATCCTTCTTCCTACTATACGAATGAATATTCACATTAAAATTATTTTACCACTCAAAGTCGTTGTCACGTAAAACTTTCGCCCGTATACCGACTTTACAGGCAACCAATTTTTTTTTGTGAGGCTGAACTGTCCCATTCCTGGCCAAAGAGCTTCCTCCATTCCTTCCACTTTTCCCGATGAGGTGCAAGCCGCTTCTCACAAAATAACGAAAAAGCCATCAACGCGGACTTGTTTTTTTTTTTTTGTTGAGATCAAAATTACAAAATAACGTATTTTTTTATTACAGAGAAATCACTGACGATGATGAATGAATTTCAAGAAAATATATCCCCACCAGTTAATGGTTGAAGAGTCGTTGACATTATGCATTTCATCCACCAGCTGCAAACTATATCCAGCCACAGTTCTTTGTATTCATGTATTCGATGTTTTTTTTTTGTTTTTGAGTGAGCTTTGATTTGATTGGCGTGCGATTGAAGAGGACTATCACTGGTATTCTTAGTCATGAACTAAACTCAAGTCGGACTAACCACACCTACATTCCGCCCTGTTTATTTATAAATTGACATTTAAACACCTACTTTTTATCTGTCAAATTTAAAGTATAATATCGGAAAACTTTTAATCATCAACATTGATTAAAGTGACATATTATGACATCTTTAGGATTGATTGAAGCAGAACGCAACTATGGGTTTGACAAAGATAGCTAGCTGGAGGACGTACCTTATTCGAAGATCCGCCAATAGGGGATCGGACTGGGTAAAGAAAACGACATTCTATTTTGTCCGACAGACAGGTAATACTAAAATATTAGACACGTATGTTTTGTTTTATCAAAATATCAAAAAATTACTTAGTTAAAACTCATTAAAGTTGGAGAGTGGGGGCTTACTACGTCACAAGTAGGTATAAAACTTACCTACATGTGACGTCATGCGCCATTTCAACGCAATATATCTCCGTAATTTTATGAACTCGTGAAAAAAGAAAAAATACGTGTCCAATACTTTTCAATAAACTACCCGACGGACAAAGAAAAAAAAAATTGGATTATCCCCTATTGCGGCCAAGAAATTCTAGGAATACGATTTGGTCGGTGTTTGTAACTGTTGTCTTGGCAAAAAAAGGTCGAATTAGTTAAAAAATGGATTTGATATAGGCTGATGATGAATTTGTCAGTCAAACGGCAGAATCGACAGTTCCCTTAAATATGAATGTGTTATGCACACAGTAATTATGAAAAAGACGGAAAGGTTATGGCTTTATGACACTCAGATGTACGAAATTTATTCCCATTCTCATTAAATTAAATTGGTTTTCCGTAAAATCATTCTGAATTTATTATGCTTTTTCATAATATCACCATGAATAGTATTACAAGCTTTACAAATCCCGGATTATCTCATCAACGTTGTTCTATCAATTTGCCGTGTTCTACTTCTTTATCCATTTCACCGTGAAATTAAACCAATACGGATCAATTAATCAAGTTATTTCTCCAATTTATTAACAGACTGATAAATAAATCTGGTAACGGCACCAATTCTCGGGTTTAGTGTAGCGTAAATATCAATTACCGAGCTTGAATTGGGAAATTCGGGAAACAGCCAGTAATTGTCGGACGGTGTCCAGAGCGGTCCCCCGTTCTGTTGCATTTTGTCGAATATTGGTAATTTATTTTTATTATGCCGCTATATGGAGGGGAATGTTTCCCAGAATGGTCATTTTGAATGCGATACCATAAAATTTTGTTAGTTAATTAGCTTGGTAATGTTATAGGCGCTTGTTTGCGTAAAGTGATAATGTGATAATAGACGCATAGGTGGGTTTGCCGGGTTGCGTCTTTGCCAATAAGTGTTTCAAGCTTGTATTTAAAGTTTTAACCACCTTAGTATTTCAACTTTCAAACAAAATCAAAAGTCATTTATTCAAATGAGTAGATTACGTCTTTAGACGAAAAAAAAACTGAATTAAAATCCATAATCTCTCGAAATAAGTTCTAATATTTGTCGATGTACAAGTATCCCTGAAAATTAACCATTAATTTAATAAAACACCAATAGAAACCTATACAAAGGCACAACAATAAAAAAAATACCTTAAAAAAAGACACAAAATTAAATACCCATATTTCAGGCATATTCCTACCACATCTCCATAACGAACGCCAAGGACATTCACAAGTCATCGCTTTATCTCCATGAAACGGGTTCTGAACAAACGAAACCACAAACTTTACTAAAGCCAACTTCGGCCTGAAAAAGGTTTTCATTTCCCCCATTATATGGGACTTTCGGACCCCCTTAAACCATGCGTCGACTCTCTGATACGCATTGTACCACCGTGATTAATGATTTACAACGCAATTTTCTTCGACGTAAAAAATGTCTCAGGGTTTTTTTTTAATATTAGATATGCACTCATAAAAGTTACGTGTCACGTATATAATGGGCTTTTTAATAGGTTTTGAGGTTATAAAGTTTTTTAATTATGATGATTAGGCGTTTTATTTCATAATCACGTCGTTTTTCGATGAGTTTGAAGTGAGCAACGGTATTGTCTAAAACGTGAGAATAGGTGCGGACAATGTTATAAAGACATTGACTTTTGAATGTGTCTTTTCGAAATATTAGGACTAGTTATTTTATGCATTTTTAACCGACGGATACAAGAAGAACTATGCTATGTAGGGTGACTGGTTATTAGTTACCGATACCAAAACACGTGATTGTTCTCATGATATCAAACAATTTTCCTGTCTTTAAAAAAAAACTATTTTTTAAACTCATTCATTTTTAACACAATAACAACAGCCATATGAAATTCGCGCGCGCGTGCGCCTTTGTCCTATCAGCTGTTAGCCGCATGACGCCGTTCTATCTCATTACTATAGTACAGTTCAAGAGTGGGTAGGTAAAGCACCCGCACGGCACGCAAGCCCACTCCGTAAGCTGCAGCCAGCAGCCTTCATACGGCTGTTGTGTTATTGTGATAAAAGTAAATGAGTATAAAAAAAAGTTTCTTAGGGAGAGTTGTTTGCACCCTATATACTGCCGGCTAAGTCAGTTTCTTATACGCAAATGAGTTTATGTTACGGCCCTTGTAACATTTAGTGGTCACATAATGTAGCCGTTCATGAACTTGCAATATATACACGCGACCCTACGACTGTCTCATCATCATCATCAGTATTATCACCCCGAATCACCCACTGTTAGGTATAAACCTCCCTTTCCTTCTGCCACTCTTCTCTGTTCTATGCGTGCCTGATCTATACGTTTCCCGCGTTCCTGACGATATCGTTAACTCAACGCGCTTTTGGACGGCCCTGGTTTCTTGGGCTTGGGCCTAAGTTTTGACTGAATTCTAGCCAAGGTTTTTTACATTATCTTTCTATTTGAGGAGCTCGTGGCTAAATAATAAAAGGCGCACGGGTCGATCTTCAAGTTTAGTTAAGCCGAGCTTGCCGAGATAGGTCCGTTGATGGGTGACCATAATTACATACCAAGTTTCCTCTGTGCCTCGGAAAGCACGTTAAGCCGTAGGTCCCGGCTGTAATTTACAGATCTCTGACAGTCGTTACAAGTAGTCAGAAGCCGAAATTCTGACATCCAGTCTTACCAAGGGGTTTCGTATTAGCCAGCTTTGAAGGTTAGATAGGCAGTCGCTTCATGTAAAAGACTGATACTCAAATGCATCCGGTTAGACTGGAAGCCAACCCCAACAAAATTTGGGAAAAGGCTAGGCAGATGATTGTCTCTATTTTCCCACAACTGGTAAAAATCTCGGTGTAAAAATCTGCATAAAAATATCTTCGTCAAAAATCTTCCATACAACGTCCCACTTTAATCCAACACATGTGGCTAGTTGGCAGCATCAAAGCTAAGATAATGGAGACAAAACAAGCCAGTTTAATGCGCCGTATTCGGTTGCAGCGCAAACAGCGCGCCCTAGTGTCAGGTTACTGAACACATGCTGCCAAAAGGTCATGAATAGACACCAGTGTTTGTACAGACAGCAGCGATGTGGAAATAGAGGTGGCTGGTGTAAATGTGATGTTTTTTCTTGGTTGTCAAATGTCATGATATTAGTAACTTGTGTGTTGTGAGAAGTAAGTAGCTATTAAAATGATTTCTGCTACTTTGATGACCAAGAATCTATTGACTAGATATTATTTTTACACGACTGCCCATAAAAAAGGGTTTAATGTTTTATATCTGTTGGTTGGCATAAAATGTAACCTTAAATGTCTACTCCAAACCGTATTTTCGAAATCTAGTCCTCTTGTTGTCCATCTCACCCTGGTTTGTTCGCCAGCCACGCTTCATTAGCCCCAACCCCAACAAGGCCATTCGTCGTTCCTTCGCCAAATATGGCCATTTTGCCTACACACTGTCACTTCAGATTATCTAGCTATAGCTTATTTACATAACATAACATCACGCCTGTAATCTTCGTAGGTTTAGACAGAGGTGTACCTAATAGTACACCCACATTTCGCCAGTTATGTTTAAGTCCGAAGTAATAGGGAGCGATCCTATTGCCATCAAGCGGACACAAATCCAGACTCCTTGACTACTACTGAGGAATCCCTGATAACAATCCCAATAACAATTTACTAGACCAAGGTATCACAGGATTTCAGGAGCTCGTGCTAACCCGTCGCGCTTGTGATCTCTAGACCAACAGCAGTCTAAGCAGCAGAGCAGTGCTAAATTACCCCTATGTTAATCTAAAATTAAATGCTGTAATGTCTGTTATTAATAAACAAAACCCAAAAGCGCTTCTTAAAAACCACACAATTGTATCCGTGGGTGACCCAGTAGTTGCCTTTTAGGTTGAGTAATTCAATTGTTTTTCATACGTTGAAAGTTCGCGTGACGTCGCATCCGATGTTAACGAAAGTCAGTGACCGGAAAAACTGTTATAATTCCACCTAAGGCCGTGTGTGATATTCACCTTGTTTTCATAGACCCGCTTGTTATATAAGACTTTTTAGATATGCCGTACTCCGTTGTCTTACAGGAAAGGACTGGCTGTTAAAAAGATAGCAAGTGCATTTAAACCCTTTTGGTTTTATCTTTTCCGACTGAGGTTTCCTACCTTTGTGGTGTTTTCCGGTTTTCCGTCGGAATATAAAAGACTCTCAAACAAAACATTAGAAATTGTGTTCAAGGTTTGTCTGTGAGTAGACAGAGTTTTCGAAAAAAACTGAAACATTAAATAATTTCTGGTGTACAGTAATGCAATGCATAGAGTTACTTATAGCTAATATAATATAATAATAGCTGTTTATGTTACGACTAAGCTAATTAATTAGGTTTGTAATAGAATTAAGTTTACGTCAATAGCAAAATGATATCCTAATAAAAGTACTTTCCCAGTTTTTGCCCGCCAGTCTGACGCCTAGGTGGTGCCCGCTTTCAAGGCGATTATGTCATAAAACATTGGAGATTTAAACGAAATGATTAAATTAATAGGCCTAGCAACTCTTATGTTATTCATACATCTATCTTACTTTTAGAGAATTATCCGGAGTAGCAATAAATCTTTACATATTACTGTAATCCATCTTCGTCAGTCGACGCCTACGACGTTCGTCGTTCAGGCCACAATGCCGCAACTGATATTTTCTCTTATTCCTTTATTCACGAGTGAACAAAGATTTAGAAGGTATTTTTTTGGTAAAGTGACACTGCAGAGTATTTTTTTCGTGTTCATAATCCTTATTCCTTTGTTTTGATAATGTTCTTTTCTAATTTTCCAATTCTTCTTCTTGTTGTCGTATCGATGTTCAGAAATCGATACGACAACAAGAATTAAATCCCAGAAAAATAAACCATGGTAATAATTTAAATTGATTTATTTAAATTTTTGATAATATTATAAGTCGGTAGTAATTTTAAGTAGGTACTTTTAATTGTAACAGTATTGTGTATTGAGAAGCAATTGCTCAACAAATTATACCCTTTGCTAAAGTTTCTAAAACAAATGGAATCGCAAACCACGTTCTTTCTTGACGGCGCGGCGGTCGTGTTCTCCCTTCCATATTATGTGCTTAATGTACATAATATGTTTCCCTCGCAGTAGCTAATTCCTTCCCACAATAGAAGGAACTCTGCAGCATGAAGCAAGCCATGCGGATAGAATACGATACGTGAGTCCTTTTTAAATCCGTTACAGCGACAACATTGGCAGTTTAAAAATTATTACAGTTGTGTTTTTCAGAAGAAAAATGCATGTAGGTAGTTGGTACAATTTATGGGTAGTAGGTATATTTACGACATGCCATTAAACACAGTGAGGCAGTAAGCATAATCGCACGTTATAGATAAATAAAAATTTTGTGACTACTTTAAATAAAAGGTGCCTATTTTTGAAAACGTAGACCATGGCGATGTAGTGTGACGATGTGATCTTGTGTGCAGAGTCAACATGGCCAAAGATTGCACAAGATAGAGAGGTTTGGAAGGAGAAAAGGGTAGCCTTTGTCTAGCAGCTCACAAAAGAGGCTAAAAAAAGCAAGTTAACAGATATAATATGAAGGATCCAAAAAGGATCCTCAATTAGTGCCGAAACATCTCTGAAAGCACCTATCTATACTTGTGCGAAAAACCGCGGATGCATTCCAAATGTACGCTCTTAGCGAAGCCAAAGCCCAATAAATCCCATAGGTAAAGTCATAAAATCTAACAAACCCACAACTTTCAACGCTAAAAATACCGTAAACGAAAATTCCTTTTCAAAAATCCTGACAAATCGTTGCGAAATGGCGAACTGAATGCAATGATAACTCTGCAGCTCTGCACAAAAGCCTTGCATCTACATAATCGATGGCTTATTGGCATTCCCCCTTTTACTTCTAAATTGCAAATTTTCCGCACGATTTCGCTTCACAGAATAAATTTTCAGCCGCGAAACGGAATGCAACTGTTCTGTATTTCTTATTCATTTTCCTTCGCGTGTTCCCCTTATTTATTCGCATTGTTAGTTTAAAAGGAGTCAACTTGAAGAAAAACTACAATAATTTTGGAATGCCCTGTTTGTTCGAAGGAATCATTTATGTTTGATGTGTTTCGTGACTACAGAGTATAAGCTCGTAAAGCTGAAGGAGTTTAGTCTTTATATTAAGCGTTAAACGGTTACGAGTCGTACGTACGTACAATAATGACGTTATAACAGTGACACTGAGGTCTATCAAAAGCTCGTAACCACGAGATCGTTCATATCATTACGATAGCTTAGTATGTTCACATACTTTTGATGCTTTATACAGTTTTACTACCCGGCTGTAAGTAGAAATCACTTCGTCCTTCGAATTTTGTTCAATAAACAAAATAATTAAGTAGATCATTAGTAGGTTAGTAAGTATACAAGAAAAGGAATTGATGCTTTAAAAAATTTACCTAACACATTGTTAACAAACCTACATTCCAATTGTTCATTAAACACACCCGTGTGGCTACTCTACAACCTGACCAAAAGTTGGAAAGAACTTCTCAACTTGGTCAAGTAAATAAAACCAATTAAAAGCGTAAACGATTCACTTAACATGAAAATAAAAACGGTTTCACGTTTCCCTTCAATTGGTTTATCCACTGAGATTATTATTTTTTAATTGGATATCAATTTATTAAAAAAGTGCAAACCAGATGCAGATTGGAAAACGTGAAGAAGTGAATTGAGCTGAGCATAGTTGATCAATTATTTAAAAAGAGAGCAATTAAAATTTCCAGCTATTTCTTTTGGCGTAGGTTTGCCATTGAAATCTCTCTTACGTTCTCATAACATTGCTGACAGCTACAGAATCCTGTAGTCTTTGGCCATCCTAAGATTTAAGATATCCAATTTATAGTCAGAACATTCTTAAGTATTAGTTTTCTTCAAAAAAGATAAATAATTGTAATGTATATTTTAACGCAATGTAATTTGAAGACTTGGACAAAAAAAAAATATACAAAATTAAAAAAAAAAAAAACTTTTCTTTGAACAAACTTTAACTGTTAACGCTATGACACGTAAATCATGGCTACAATAATAATATTTCAATAGTGTAATCAACATAATACGTGTTCCAAGACCATAACTAACATAACGTTTTCATACAATAAACTAAATTAATTACCTAATTATTTAAGGTTAAGGACAATGATTTAATAATAAATGGAGTGCTAAGTGGTAGAGTGTTACGATGCGGAAAGTTAGTAAAGCATAAATCTGTTGCCAGCCAATCACGGCGCTAGCGTGACAGTCATAATTCTGCAGTCATCCTCAGATAGAATTGCAGAAAGTAACAGTCACGGTATTAATAACGACAACAAGACATTCACATTCAGTATATCGGGCAATTCACATGACATGTGTGATTTTCAGTAGAAACATGCGGTCCCCATTTATTGTGTTCTTTTAGCGACAATGCATGTTAACACTCCATTCTGACATTTTCCTTGTTGAAACCTGGTCTCGTTAATATAAGGCAGCTTTGCAAAGCTTCGAGAAAATTTATTGTTCCTTGTTGTACAACGAAAATTTATACAGTCTTAGTTAAGTAAATAAGGTCCCATTCAATTATGTGCTTTCTTGCTTCACTTTTTGTTCTAACTCGGATTCCTTCCTTTTCCTTGTTAGTTTGTGGTGTAGAAATTAATCCTAGTAGGTACTTAGTTCAATATATTGTTGTTGTGCCGCTTGTTCTGTAAGATTAACTGGTTCTTAGTAGGTTTTAAGTGGTTCGTGTAATACGACTCCTGTAGAAGCAATAACAGTGAATTCAGTATCACAGTAATGTTTTTTTTAACACGCTTTTAAGGTATTTATGTTGGTCTAGTTTTCTGACTCGGATTTGCTTTCACATGACCTTAAATAAATTATATTCTAACTACACTTGTTCACCATCAGCCTAGCCATTTCCCAACTGTTATGAGATCGGCTTCCAGCCTAACCGGCTGCTGCTGAATTCCAATATTTCTAATTAAATTAGTATAATTCATTAATTGGGAGCAGCGGTGGCCCAGTTGTGGCAGCCCCGACATACGAGCAGTAAGCTGTGGGTTCGAACCCAGGCGCATTACTTTGTGTAATTTACTTCATCACCACTGCTCTCAAAACGGTGAAGGAAAACATCGTGAGGAAACCGGCATGTCCTAGAAGTAAAAAATCATCAACCCGCACTGGGCCCGCGTGGTCGATTACAGCCCACTCCCTCTCATAGAGAGGAGGCCTGTGTCCCAGTAGTGGGAACATTATAGGCTGATGATGATGATGAATTAATTAATTTATTTTTTATAACTATTATTTGACTATTCAAATATTTTGAAAAAAAAAAAAACATTTAAAAATATAATAATTAGTATCCAATTGGCAACAGGAACGAGGACCAGGCAGCCGGTGGTCAGGGCTCCAGAGAGAGGAACAAATTAAACTTCTAATAAATCTTAATTTTAACCAAATAACTTCTTATATTAAGGGAACTACATATAAATGACTAGTGACAAACTGCTTAAAAGACTGCATGTGCCATGTTAATACAAATACGTGCTCGTTTAGTTCATTTTCCTTCTCCAACCCCATCTTTAGCTAACATGCACGGCATGCTGCAGTCTAGACGTAATATTTTTGGCGCTCTCGCTGATACTGAGTGGATATAGGAAATGGCACCATAGAGGCATATGCTGCGGAAATGTAGGGTGAAAGCGACGTTAGTAATTTATGTTATGGTTGGTGCATAGTCTTGTGATATTGTGAGAAAATGAGTAGGTGTCTTCTGAAGATTTGGCAAGAAAGGATGGTTATTAAAGTGAAACTTTTATTACATCGTCTCAAACTTTTTCGTCTGTGTGTTGCATGTCGCGTGACGCTCGGCCGCGGAGTCCTCCGCGAGTACTCCGCGTTTTATACCCTTAATGGAATATTATTCCAATTTTTTTTTGTTAAATGTCTATAGTGCGAAAAAAAGTTTCACTTTTACCGTGGTTTCATAAAACCACACAATCCTTTTTTTTTATTTCTCTGGTTCCAAACTTAAATTAGATGTTTGGGTGAAAGCGACGTTAGTAACTTATGTTATGGTTGGTGCATAGTCTTGTGATATTGTGAGAAAATGGGTAGGTCTTCTGACGATTTGGCAAGAAAGGATGTTAATTTTTCTTATATTCTCTGGTTCCAAACTTAAATTAGATGTTTTTTAACGAGGCTTCACAAGCGTGTACTTAGAAACATGACTATTTTTTTTTTGTATTGTAACTATAAATAAGGTAGAGTATAGATAAAATGTTCGTAATTTTCCATTACTTTAAGAAAGTTATCGATACATTTTGTACGTATTTAAATATTTGTTTTTATTTAAAATATTGGGTTTTTACTGACAAAAAAAAAAAACTTTGTACAGACACGGTATTTAGGATTCTCTGATTTCTACGATAGTTGAAACTGTGTTGCAGGAGCCAGGATATTATTATCAGAGTAAGTGTGTCACACTTATAAAAACTTCAAAAATAACGTAGTTAGTAACCTACACTAACCTACCTAGATTAAACTACTGCTGGCCTGCCATGACGTCTTAAAGCAGTATTCTTTTACTGTTATTTCATTGTGAGAAAGAGACGGAACTATACAGGATGTCTACCGCCATCTCTTTCCCACATTGGAAAAGGAGTAAAACAATAATGTTTTAAGACGTCATGGTAGACCAGCTGGACTTAAATACTCGCAGATAGGTTTACTGGCGTAAACCTATCTGCGACTAAGCTTGAACAGGTTCACGTTAATAGTTCCAAGAGATCGGATTGGAACTCGCTGAATCGTTCAAATGGACTGTTTGGACGTTAATTGAGCTAATCCCTGGCTACAGTGACCATGTTACTTTGATTTATTTGTCGTAACTACTAAGTGCTGTACAGCCCCTTGGTTAATATTTTCTGCTGTATTAAAAACTTTGTCGTTTTTATTTGGGGGAAGATATTTATGTTTCCCTTCCGTATTGTGATTTTAATTCCATAAATATTCACGAAATTACCTAATACGACATAACGTTATTTCACGACTGTAATCCCTGTAGGGATAGACAGAGGTGTACCTAATAGTACCCAAATTTCGTCAGATATGTTTAATTCCCATGTAATAGGGGGTCAGCCTATTGCCATCGACCGGGTACAAATCCAGACTCTGTGGCTGCTACTGAATAATTCCTGATTGGAAAACCCAATAACACTTTGCCCAATCTGGGAATCGAACCTAGGACCACAATGGGGATTGCGACCATTAGAAGACGAGGCAGTTACCTCGTTACGTATAACAAGTTATTTTTATATACAAGGTGTTGTTTTGCATCCTCGTCAAAATTTAGGAAGTTGTCACAAAATACATAAATAATCAATTAAAATTATTTTACCTAGTTAATCTATATATATAAAAGAAAGTCGTGTTAGTTACTTCACTTATAACTCAAGAACGGCTGAACCGATTTAGCTGAAAATTGGCAGGGAGGTAGTTTAGAGCCAGGAAAAGGACATAGGATACGGTAGGGTAGGGTAGGGTAGGTAGGTAGGATAGGGTAGGTAGGTAGGGTAGGGTAGGTAGGTAGGGTAGGGTAGGTAGGTAGGGTAGGGTAGGTAGGTAGGGTAGGGTAGGTTAGGTAGGGTAGGGTAGGTAGGTAGGGTAGGGTAGGTAGGTAGGGTAGGTAGGTAGGTAGGGTAGGTAGGTAGGGTAGGGTAGGTAGGTAGGTAGGGTAGGGTAGGTAGGTAGGGTAGGGTAGGTAGGTAGGGTAGGTAGGTAGGGTAGGGTAGGGTAGGTAGGTAGGGTAGGGTAGGTAGGTAGGGTAGGTAGGTAGTAAGGGTAGGGTAGGGTAGGGTAGAGTAGGTAGGTAGGGTAGGGTAGAGTAGGTAGGTAGGTAGCGTCGGGTAGGGTAGGTAGGATAGGGTAGGTAGGTCGGATAGGGTAGGTGGGTAGTAAAAAGTGCATTGCAACGCATGCTGGGTACAGCTAGTTATTAATAAACGCTGATTTTTTTGGTTGTTAATGTTAGTCAGTATTTCAGAATAACCCCCTTAACGTGGTATAGGGAATAAAAAAATATCCAATAAACGTTTCAGATTGTTTGTATGTGTGAAAGCGCAGTTATAGGACGAGATTCAGACGGCTCGCGTTTAAAACACGGGGTGTTCACAATTACCGATTTCCGTAAATAAGAAAAATAATAAAAACTTTCTTCCCATTTTATTATTGATTCGGGACGAGAAACATCAGCATAGTTACCTCCTTGAATTTGACGAGGATGCAAAACAACACCTTGTATAAGAACACTAGCTGTCCCGCGCAACTTAGTCTGCGTCACATTGTCCCCGTTTTCGCAACATTTTTCATTACTGCTCCGCTCCTATTGGTCGTAGCATGATGATATAATATAGCTTATATTACTTCTAATACCTCCAAGAATATGTGTACAAAGTTTCATGATGATCGGTTGAATAGTTTACGCGTGAAAGCGTAACAAACAAACTTATAGATTAGATTAGAATAACTTACAGATTAGGTATCTTTAGTAGGTATATAGCTGTTTAGTTTTTTACATAAAGAACATTTCGAACTCTTATTTACCTTTTTCATTTTTTTTTCGGATGGGAAATCATCAATGACTTCTTCCGGTCTGGGCAGAGCGGAAGGGAGTGTCAGACTTGTACTGACTAAAACCCATCCATGTTCCTTCTTAGCCCTTTGTGTTCCAGGGCCACGGTATCTCTTTCGAACAGTCCCGCAGCCCTGGTAGGCATCGGCCCTCTCGGACCCCTTCCGATTTGCTGACGTCTCCTTCAGGCGCGCGTGGAACACGAACGCGCCAACTCTTATTTAACTAAACTTGTATTATTTCAAGAACACGTTACTGCGTCATATGACATTCTTCTTTATATTTTTCGACATAAATAAATGTTACACCCAAAGCAAATTCAGTACTCACAGATTTATTGTTGCAACTAAACGTGGATATAAAACTTTTTACACAGCGTTACCAATTACGTTTGCCTGCACAAGTGCTTCCACTACATCGATTTTATTGCCCCGAAGAATAAAATGTTTTGCCCCAAACCTACCCAAATCATACAGGAGATTTACAGCTCCAACTAAACTAGGGTATAAAATGTAGCAGTAAATATTTACATCTCAACGTGAAGCTGAAGTCACGTGCCATACTTTGTTCCCGTTTTATTGCATACGGATTTATGACTTGCACTTTGAGAACCTCACGTATTACTTTATCTATAAGAGATCTTTGAGCAGCGGGATGGTACCTGTATGATTTTGTTATGTATTCAGGTTATTCTGTGCCTTTAAATGTTGCACATTTTCTGTTTTTTTTTTTTTTTTTGTATTATTACACGAGTAAATGAAAGCGTGGCCAGGTTGACAGAGGAATGTAAAGAATGCAAGTAAAAAACGTGTTGCGCTGACCCTAAAAAACATGGGACAAGAGCAGAAAGAGAGCGGCGGTGGCCCACTGGTGGCAGCCCCGACTTACGATTAGTAAGCTGTGGGTTCGAACCCAGGCAGGCGCATTACTTTGTGTAATTTATTTCATCATCGCTGCTCTCAAAAACGGTGAAGGAAAACATCGTGAGGAAACCGGCATGTCCTAGAACCAAAAATCCGAAGACATGTGACATCTACCAACCCGCACTGGGCCCGCGTGGTGGATTACAGCCCACTGCCTCTCATAGGAGAGGAGGCCTGTGTCCCAGCAGTGGGAACATTATAGGCTAATGATGATGATGATGAAGTTTTCTCCGCTCTTCGAAAAGCACGTTAAGCCGTTGATCCCGGCTGTCATTTGTAGGTCTAGTCGTGGCCCGAAAGTCTGTCAACCAGTCTAACCAAGGGCAATCGTATTACCCAGTACTAACTGGGTTGTGGAAGTCAGATAGGTAGTCGCTCCATGTAAAATTCTGGTATTCAGCTGCATTTGGTTAGACTGGAAGCCGACTCCAACACCATTGGGAAAAGGCGTCGCAGATGATGATGATTATTGACTAGGTTGTAGCGACCACAAAAAGCAACATACTACAAAAAGTACTACAGCGCCATCTATGATACGACGGAGGAACTAACATCAATTTCCTACAAGTCCCAATCAAAGTTTACATCAACTTCAGTATATATAGAGAAACCCGATATCAACTATTGGGCAGTTGCCCGCCAGACATAACACCTGTCTGGTCGGAAGATCCTCCCTTTTCTAAGGAGTATCGAGGAACTTTACACCCTGTTCCTCATACCCCTAAAAGTTATCACTGACTTCTCAGCTCGATAAAACGCTGCATATAGATTCTTGCAAAAACTTCAAGAATGATTCTAAGACAATCCTAAGATTAGAAACATTCTAAATGCAAAAGGTGTCCAAAGGTCTCATGTGCCAGCAACCCAAAAGTGTTTCAGTTCCTTCAAAGCATTTCCGTCTCCATAGAATTTTAATACTGGCTCTGGAAATAGACACTGTTTGCTGGAAAACGACGCTTTTGTCTAGCTTTAAGGCTTTAACTTAAACCTAAACTATCGACTGCTTGCAGCTGAGGATAAGACATATTTAGAAAAGTAGGAGTAAGCCAATTTATTATACAAAGTGTTGTTTTGCATCCTCGTCAAATTCAAGGAGGTAACTATGCTAATGATTCTCTTCCCGAATCAATAATAAAATGGGTAGGTCATTTTTATTTTTTTTCTTATTTATGGAAATCGGTAAGGGTGAACCTCTCGTGTTTTAAACTCGGCCCGTCTGGTTCTTGCCCTATTACCTCGCTTACACACATATAAACAATCTCAAAGTTTAATTGATAATTTCTTATTCCCTAAACCACGTTAAAGGGATTATTCTGAAATATTGACAAACTTAAACAACCAAAAAAAGTCTGCGTTTATTAATAATTAACTAGGTACCGTAATTTTAATTGATTATTTATGTCTTTTGTGACCACCTCCTGAAATTTGATGAGGGTGCAAAACAACACAACATTAAAACTACTTAAAAATGATTCTACATATTTACATCCCAGTGACAGGATTGTATACAATCTTCTATAATTCTGCATCGACAGCTGAACTTTAATTGAATATCGATCTCGTATTCATTTGATTTTCAGATAATCCTGAACAGCATTATTAACCGGGCTTGGACATGAAACACGACCTGATGGCGACAATACATTTCACAAAATGTTAACAACACAGGGCCGCACTCGACAGTGGGCGGTCCAGTGCCGGATTTTAGCAAATGGGACTTATATCGAGCCCTCTCGTAGTGTCGTCCTATTGACGCTTCTGCACGCTTTATATGCAAATTGAATGACTTCCAATTTGGTGGAACGGTTGTGGAATGACATCTTCACATTGGACGTTAAGCCCCGTAATTGCAGCCCTTTCGCGCGTTATTGGCATATTTTGCGTTTTGACTTCCGATGTCTAGACATCGCAAAACAGACCATTATTCATGAAACCAAAAGCCATTTATAGTATATATACCATTTGTGGGAAATTTTCCGTTTAATTATGCATTTGAATGGTATCCACCTTTTTTATCTGCACTAAGGCATTGCGTTTATGATATAATAATTGTTCTGGTAAACACAGTTTCTGAACTAACACTCTTTGTTCACACCTCAAATTTAGTTCACGTGTGTCTGCATCTAATTATATTTAAAATTTTAATTAGGTAAAGTGTTAATTCCGCAAAATTTTGCAATGAGGATAAAAGTCTCGTTAGAAATTATAATTAATACAGAACAACGACCATTTTGTAATACCTTGCAAAGCAGTTTTTATTTTCTGCGACGTCGTCGTTCGTACGAGTACATATTTACTTAAGTACTTAATTATGCAAACTAACATGATCAGCGAAATAGAAACCTTTTTAATTCATAAATACAACGTGTATTTTCAGTGTGGTGTAAGTATTTAAGTACCTAAGCTAGAAACGACTTTACGATTAGTAAAATTTAATTTCATAAAAATCTTAACAAATGTCTTTGTTAAGATTTTATTACTAAACATTAATATTTTTACAGGCATGTCACCTATTTTGAAACTCCACCCTATTTTGTAATAAAAACCCAAATAAAACCCAAAGAAAAGAACTATCTAACACGGCCACAATTTCCATTTAACGACTCGTTTCCTGAAAATAACGAAGAAAATTCCCTAGCAGCGATAAGCCGACGCTGTAAATTAAAAGTTAATTGTATAACAAAAGCAGTGTTTGCCTTAACCACTGATAAGCCTGTATAAAAGACCACTTCTTTCAAAGAATGGTCTTTGGTTTTTATAGCAGGAAATAAAGCAGTTTTAAAATTTTGCACTGATTAAACGGTTCGAGCGTAGTGGTTGTGATCGAGTGTGGTCGGGCTATGTTGGTCTGGGTTATGTTGGTCATGTTAGGTTTATGTTGATCATATTATATGGGTTGGTGTTAGGTGAATGCTCTAGAAAATAAAAACAGCCTTATTTGTTTTGTTACTCAGTTAAATTTGAACTGGTTAATAAAATTTAAAAGACAAATCTAGCGACGATTATGGAAACGGTTATGTCTTCTTTTCTAAACCTACATGCGTAAAGGCATATTTCTCAAAATATTTTTCTATATCTTGGACTACCTGGTCTACTGGGTGCAATCGTGACTGCTGATCACCCGGTCGGGAAAATAGTTATATATAACAGTTGATGATGGAACTGACCAGGTAGTCCAAGATATAGAAAAATATTTTTCAGTAGCATCCACGGAGTCAGGATGTGTGCCCGGTTGAAGGCAATGGAGGAGAAAGACTAATCCAACATGCATTGGAACATAAACTGTCAATTATGAACTCCTTTTCACAAAACAAACCACCCAACGAGGATAAGAAACGTAGAAGTACCAGTATTACATGGCTTTGGATTTAGATCTGACCATCGCTTGGTTAGAGCTACCTACACACTAGACCAAGGCAAAAAAAATGTAGAACATCGTTCAGACCGCAACCTATGTCGCTAAGAACGGATGAGAACATATCATCATATTTAAAAAACCTTGCGATCAACATACGTCAACTGGAAACGCAACACGAAGAAGAAGATATCCTAACTTTTTACAATAAACTATATAGCTAACAGCATGAACATCATATATCATTATACATGGGACTTAAACATAACTGGCGAAATGCTAGTGTACTATTAGGTACACCTCTGCCTATCCCGTTGGGGATTACAGGCGTAGCGTTTTGTTGAGTAAACAAATAAATCAATCCAATCAATATTTCACCGCTTTGGACAAAACAAGTTTTTAATCAAGCCCATTTGATTGGCCGGAACTAATACATAAAATACACATTCATCATAATATTTTATAGACATTAAGTTTGCAAATTTCATGCTAGCCACATACCATCACAGTATTTTTATTAACTATAAAAGGGGATGTCCACTGCAAGGAACTTTGAAGGAGTTTTCATCCCAACACGTCCAACGCCGCCTTATGAAATATTTGAGAAGTCTTTCTTGATGAAATGTGAATTTTACATCATATCACCAAGTTAACATAGTTCACTGAGAAAGTGCCAAGTCGTCTCGTATACCTAAAAGACTTATACTAATAACTAAAAGTAGGGTACATTTATTTAACTAGTTGTACCCTGGCTTCGTTATCATAGACTAGATAGAGAAGCTGACCAAAGAAATCATCAGTAAATAATTAATAAATAATTCGGATAAGTTGTTCTACAGTTATGAGTTCACACAAACTGAGCAAACAGAGGCCCTAGCACGAGTGCGCGACATCGATTCGAAATGTTTTTTGATGAAAGAAAAAAAAACATATAATTTTAAGATTTTTTTCAAATCTATGGATGTGTTTATAATGTGCATGCGTATGTATCCTATAGCATTTTTGTTAAATTGTTTGCAACAAGCAAACATCATCTGCTTAGCCTTTTCCCAAACTATCTTGGGGTCGGCTTCCAGTCTAACCGGATGCAGCTGAGTACCAGTATTTTACATGAAGCGACTGCCTATCTGACCTCCACAACCCAGTAACTAGGTAATACGATACCCTTTGGTAAGACTGGATGTCAGACTTTTTGGTTTCTGACTACTCGTAACGACTGTCAAAGATCTACAAATGACAGCCGGGACCAACGGCTTAACGTGCTTTCCGAGGCACGGAGGAAACTCGGTATGTAATTATGGTCACCCATCCACGGACCAACCTCGGCAAGCACGGCGTAACCTTAAAGATCGAACCGGGCGGCTGTTATTATTTAGCCACGAGCTCCTCAATAGCATTTTTGTTAAATTGTTTGCAACAAGCAACAATTTAACAAAAATGCTATAGGATAATTGTATTTTCTATTAAAAAATCGACGTATTTTCGTTACTTTTACACCGCGCGCTCGTGCTATCGTTCAGAGAAATCCAAATCAAAGATTTTAAATTATTATTCATTTATCAGCGAAGTTTGGCAAAGTATTTGAAGTCAAATCGAATAGGCGAACCTTTCCTACATTTCCAAACCACAGGCAAAGATTGCAACGTGCTTTAGTAGGTATGTAGGCATTGTAGGCAATATACTTTACTAAGTTTAATGCTAAGTAACCTCTGTCAGAAATCTATAAAACAACCGTAAAGGTATAAAATTGTAGGGTATTTCGTACTAAACTTTATGAAGTGAAAGTCCACCCACACCTGCATTATAACGGAACTGATTGGATATTGGAGAAAGGGTGTGGTCTGGTATGAACTTTACAATAAATAAATTTAACATTTTGGGGAACTTGGGAATGAATGTTTGAAATATCATTTTGGGGAACTTGGGAATGAATGTTTGAAAAATCATTTTGGGGAACTTGGGAATGAATGTTTGAAAAATCATTTTGGAGAATTTGGAACTTGGGGACATAGGGCATCAGCCGTCTGAACCTTAATAAAATTGAATACTTGTCATTCAGTTGTTATTTTAGTATGAATACCTATTGTTTATTCTAAAATTATGCTACTTATAATAAACACATTGTAACATTCTAAGTATGCAAATAAATTGTTAAGTTGCATTATTGTGGTTTCTAAACGAATGAAAATTTTACAAGATCGAAAATATATTTTGAAACGAAATTGTATTTCTCAGTATTTGCTCAACATTTGTAACTAAAATATAAAATTCGCCCATTTTTACAACACATTGGAGGCAGACATGGGTACGAGTATGAAAACCGAATGGTGCACACAAGAATAGTCAGGAAGCGGCGAGTTGTCTGTCTGCCTTCACTCACAAGAGGCGTAAATTCTAAACGTCGTAAAATATGAAAAATATCGTAGAAATGTACGGAACTACGGACAGATGCAGCAATAAAACGTACACTGCAGACAGCATGTGGGGAAACTGCAAAGTATTGAACAATAAATATATTGAGTTGGTATCTATCATTATCTTGCTAGCTTTTTCTCGACTATGTTGACTTGGTATCCATTATGATAGTAAAATAAAGTACATCCTAAGCGTTCTGATTTGTTATAAATTATTTTAAAGAAATCATAATTTTCTGGAAAAAATCTTGAGAAAACCGTCATGTCCTAGAACTAAAAAAAAACAAAGACATGTGACATCTACCAACCCGCACTGGGCCTATGCGTGGTGGATTACAGCTCACTCCCTCTCATAGTGAGGAGGTTTGTGTCCCAGCAGTGGAAAAATTACAGACTGATTTTGATTTTAATTTTCGACAATTAAATGATAGGTAGTACGGTCCTCACAAAAAGTGTTATTTTATTTATTTATCAGGAAATAAATTGTGTTTGATACATTACATACATCATAATTAATCATATTAATATAACTTCTACAGTGGCATGCAATAATATAAGACATGCAGCAATAATTAAAAACATAACATAACAAAAATATTCAATTTAAAAAATACATGATCAAAAACAAAATAATAAAATGGCATTTTATTTTTTTAAATAGGGAAATGGAATTATAAATCACAGTTCATCTACTGAGTACAAATTTCTACCCAACAGAAATGCTTTTAGCTTAGCCTTAAAGGAGCTAGTGTGAAACAATATTTTTAAGTCCGTTGGCAGTCTATTAAATATTTGTACAGCTTGGTAATGAGGGCTATGCTTGACAATGTTGAAATTAGGTACAACTTTATTTTTAAAATCTTTCCTACGAGTGTTTTCCCTGGCTATTCTTTCTTCCTCAGACTCGAATTCATGGACATATTTTTTAAAATTAACTAACAAAACAAGTATGTATAAGCTGGGCAATGTTAGAATATTTAAACGCTTATAATGAGATCGACAGGTTTCCCTTTGTGAAATTCTGACAATGGTACGTATTGCTCTTTTTTGGAGAATGAAGGCTCTTTGAGGATTATAACCGTAGCTTTTCCCCCAGAACTGTATACTGTATCGAAGTCTGGATTCGACAAGAGCATAATATACCATCTTTAACTGTTCCGTATTAATTTCGTCTCTCAATTTCCTCAACGCATAACATGCAGATGATATAGTGGAGTCTATATGTGCTAGTTCTTTTTTCCAGTTCAGTAAATTGTCTAAATGGATACCTAGAAATTTGACGTCGGTCACTAATTCAATCTTTTCATTGTTAAGGGTTATATCCATATTATCCTTATTGCCTGCAGTGGTCCGAAACAACATGATATTCGTTTTTTGAATATTGATTATTAATCTATTTGTGTTAAACCAAAAATGAAATGCTGCCAACGCAGTATTGACCTTTTCTGTCAGTTCATCAATAGTTCTCGCTCCTGCTACAGCGTTAGTGTCATCAGCAAATACTACGAGACTAATGTCTGGAATTTTTATTTTAATATAATTTATCAAATCGTTTGTGAAAATAATAAACAGAATTGGACCTAATATTTAAAGTTCATCAATCATATTAAAAAAAATGTAAAGAAATCAAGCGTTATTTATGCCGTCATACGAAACGAGCTGTAATTCTCTTAGTTTGTTAACTACACCAGTCAATTACTTAGTTAAAATATGACTTGGTAGGCAAAAGAAATGGATACTCCAGAACCCATTTATATGTAGAAGGTTTACTACGTATTTACCAGCACTTAAGAGTAATTCATCACGAAAATTACAGGTTACTTCTTCACTGTAACACGATACACGATTCAAAAATAATTATTTGTTTTTCAATATCCTTAATTACATTGCTATGGCCTGTCTTCGAGGTAGCGCCGCTTTTAGTCTTGATGGATGGAGTGCATTAAAATAAACATCTGTTCATTTTTCTTTGCCCTGATAGCCAATTACACCGCTGTGCTACAAATAGCCACAGTTTTACGAATCATTGCTTTCCTGTTAAATGGGTTTACAAAAACAAAAAAAGCTAAAATTTAATATGGTTATTATGGGATGCGAGCTAATAAGTTTCAGGAGATATTAATAATAGTAAGCTGTCAAATAAATCTTGAATGCGGTAGACGTTGGAATAAAATTTTGATAGTAATAAAACTCGCGTCGAAATTGAGCATCTTCAGGCATTTTGCCTGAGATTGTACGATCGACATTGTTGCCTGAACTCGGAACAAAAAATTGCTTTAATGTTCCGAGTTTATAATCACGAGGCTAAAATCCAGGTAAATAAATAAGAGTCCACTAGACGACGACAAGCATAAAATTTAGTTTCATACTCGGGTAACTTATTCTTAGCTCATTCTGTGCAATTTCCTATGCAAATTTAATTGTACCCGGGGTCCACGTAAATCTCTACTCTCTCTGGCTGCAAAGTTAATTACGCGATAGGACTACTCTGTGCGATTAACGAGCCGGCTTGCTTTTATTGTGTCTACATCGACAAAGGAAAGGAAAACGTGGAAAATGATATTAGCCGAGGCGCAAATGAACAGTTCTCTTATAACACGAATTTCATACCAAATCCTGAACAAAAGATGCTTGGTTTGAAACAAAGAGATGGTATTGTTGCTTCAAGATTTATCGTCTATTGTATATTTTTCTTTATTGTTTGTTCTGAGAGGTCCAAGCGTTTAATCGAAAAGCTCATTAATGTATTGTTGACGTTAATTAATTAAATACGTACGGTATTTAGCCTTTCATCTTGCCGCAGAATTCCTTCGACAAAATACCAAGTTTTTTATTATGAGTAAAAAAGTTACGAGTACAAAGTTTTAATAGGGCTGCTGGAAACAGCGCCGCATGTGTAAAATATTATAAATGCTGCAAGAGTGACAGTTAGTTAGCGAATTCAACAACTAGTGCAGTTTACTGTCGCCTGAGGCCTTACTTATTCAGAAAGGAAATCTTGATCATCATAAACTTAATACTACGACTAGACTAGCCTACGCTGTCCTCCCATACTTAAGTACTAACGCTGTAACTTCAAATATTGTAAAACCAAATGATTTTAAAAGAGTAACCATGGAGTTTCTTGCCGGTTCTTCTCCATAGGAAACGACCAACCCGAACCGTGCACCTTTTGTTGACGTTTTATAAGTGCCCATGTAGGCCTATGTAAAATAAAATATTTTGTTTTTGAACTGATTTTAACGGTACTTCTTTTCTTAAATCGTGGCATCAGCCCAAAATATTAAGTAGATACAGAAAAAAACACAAGGACTTACATACAAAGCTAAAATACGGAACATCCCTTATTGTAGTCAGCAAAAAATGTTTCCAAGAATTCACAAGACAGAAGACAAATGTACCTACTACCTAGATAATAAAGTCGCGTGTCACTCTGATGAAACCGACACGGACATGATAAGATTTAATGACGTGCTACGCAAACACTATTGCAATTCTAGTTTAACGGCTCACACCGATCTATTACTGCAGATAAGTGGAGTTATGTAGCTTTGAGGAATAAAGTATGTCAACCGATAGTATGCAAATCACGGCTGAGTGATCTTAAGTGTGTGAGAGCACGCGCGAGGAGCTTCGCCTTAAGGAGTGGACGTGGAACTCAAGGTAAATGTGACGTGACCAGAATTGGAGCTGCAGACTTGATTTTTGAAATATATGTAAGTAAATACTGAGCGAAAACATCCTTGCCAAACTTTGTAAGTAATAGTTTGCGTTTTATATTTTCAGAAAAGTTATGCACATTGATCAAGGGCGTTGAAGGTTTTAAGAACGTCAGTAAATTGAGAATGAATAAAATTTGAAATATACGTAGTTATAGACAGAAAGAACAATAGAGAAAGACTTATAGAGCGGACAGTGGGAATATTGTTATACAAAATTTTGATCTCAAATATTTTCGATTTTGACACACGAATGCTATCTGAGAAGTGGGCTTGTCACATCAGATAGAGCGATTTGTTACTAAGCAGGAACAAGAAAGCATTGGATTACAATTTATAATAAAGGTATACACAGCTACATAAACTGCACACAAAATAACTATTCATAACTAATGCCATATTACAAAAAGTCCGATTACTTAAGTTCGGATACCCTACAACTGCTTCTAACAATAAATTCCCTCTAAATGATAAACGGCGACATATCCTAGATTCCCACGTCCAAACAACCTTTGGTACAAAAATCCTGAAAATGACTCTGCAATGCGTCTTTGCTTGGCATAAATCCAACTTCAACAATGACAGCATCAAGTTGTGAGCTTTCCAAACTTTCGCCATAACGAACGCTCTGTGGATTGCACTAACCTCGCTAACGTACTGTTGACCACAAATGTAGGTAGTTTCCTAGTAGGGGAACTGGGATATTTATCAGAAACTAAAACGAAGATGTGGTAAGCACAGCGGGGAAATGTTTGCTCAGATAATTGATTGGACCAGAATATCTTTTGCGAAAGACAACCACGGCAGATGTAGAGAAACAGATAAAGTAATAACATAAGTTGGCAAGAGTGAACTTTACGCAACAGCTCAATAAATAAGACACACCGAAAAAAATAAGTTTCATAATGAAACCCTTTTTCAATATTAGTTTCTTGCTTTATTACCCTCAAGGGGCCCGCTATGAACTTGCTTTTACAATTAATTAACCTAAAAATTTAAAGACCTTTATAGACGATCAAAGTTGCAGCGTAATCTATCAATAATAATCTAAATCAAATTCATGTTGCTAAGTGAATATTAAACTTCGAAATTCATATAAACTCGTCATCATTCAATTCAAAAAGTGGTAAATGAAAAAACAACCCATACAAAATGAAGCAACCATTTTGTGATCGAGTGTACGTTTACCTTCACGATAACAAACGAGGACTATTTATGATATTGGTTTATATGATCTCTCTCATTTGTACAAATGACACACACACACACATATACACCTGTATACCTACGCAAATACATATTTACTCATCATCTCGGCATTCGCTTGAGTAATGGGTTATTGATTTCGATTAGGCAATATTTTTTATGGCTGTTTTTATGTTAATAGATGTAATAAATCAAGAGTATTTAATTATGTGTTTGATTTACATTAGGAACCAGATGAAATAGTGCAAATGTGTTTCACCTTGGTATTTATGGCTTAATTTCGTATTGGGGGCAAACACATAATTTTCAAGTAAGTAGGTACAGGTAGCTTAGAAAATTTAAAGGCAAGAAAAAAGACGTAGATAACATAAAATTAAATAAAATAAATTAGCGAGCTTTGACACCTATAGTCAAGTAAAAGTAATTTTCAGAAATTACTTAGGTATGTAAACATTTTTTATGCAATAGGCAAGAATTTAAACGAATTAAGATCCGTTAAAGAAAACTAAGCTAAGAATTCCAATTTTGGACAGTTGTAACTTCAAGCAATAACTAAACTACAGCATTAAAATCATATCTTAAATAATGACTTTCACTCAAATAATCACTTTGAGATACGGGTGTCAGACCTCTCAATCAGACTTGAAACGGACAGTTCAATTTATTGTCAAAAATAAAAGCAAAAAAACAACACACCATGCCTTAAGAGCTTCAACAATTTAAAAAAAAAGCCAATTGCAAATTACTCACGCGAAAGACAGAATACCGTTAAAGGCAAACCGACTCAATAGCTAATTAACCAAACCACAGCCAATAAACCAGCTCCGTTTGTCCTTAATTATCAACTAGGTCGAAGGTAAAGACCTATCTATATTCAGGAGAGCAACCGCCACCCGCCACAATGTCGCCGAGTCCCAAACTATCACGACAGTTAGGGAAGAAACAACTTTATTCTATTATACAGATTGTTCTCGCCTTGGATGCCAAAATGTGCTACTTGGTACATGCGAGGATGTGAGGATATTTTGCTCGTCAACTAACTTTATGAGACTAGCTTTTGTCAGCGACTTCGCTTGCTTTATGGTCGGAAATTATTAATGAGAATCCATGAGATCCTTCTAATTATATTGGGTGGACGGGACATCAATGCTAAAATGGTATGGTATATGGTGGACATAGAAATTTGTCGGCGGTTAATTTAAAAAAAAACCGCTGTTCCCTACAAAATTTCAATACCTACACGGTCAAAATATATGGCAAAGCTTTTTTTTTTTTAATTTGACAATGAAAAGTTTTGATGTAGGGTTCTGAATACGTGGTGGTTACCACGTACTTTTCGTCGGTGTCCCTTTTACCTTTTTTTTACGGATTGGAAATTATGAAATGACTCCTCGCGCTCGCGCTCTGGGCGGGAAGCGGGAAGTGTCAGACTTGTACTGACTAAAACCCATCCATTTTCCTTCTTAGCCTTTTGTGTTCCAGGGCCACGATATCTCTTTCGGACAGTCCTGCAGGCATCGGCCCTCTCGGACCCCTTATGATTTGCTGACATCTCCTTGAGGCGCGCGTGGAACACGAACGTGCCGACGACACGGCCTGTCGTCATAAGACGGACGGACGGTGAGCTAGCCCATTACTCACCGTCCAGTGTCCCTTTTACCTTGTATAGCATATGACAAACAGGGATAGTGTAGTTACCCTTTAGAAAAACTAAATCGAAATCGGAACAGTAGTTTTGAAGGTTACTTACACTCAAACTTACGAACATACAAACTGGACGTCTTTATAAAATTATCAGATATATGTTTTGGTGCAATCCTTTTATACAGCGGTATCTGCTGGCTTGACTTATTGTTTATTTTCCTTCGTCATGTCGCTTTGGCGTCGTTATGGCACATTGCACTGCTTCGTTGGAGCTATCCGTTTGTTTTGTGTCTGAAGTTAAATGTATTTTATCGTCTTACATTATTGTTTTTGTTATTTTATACAAAGTTTTTATCAGAGCTTTGATAAGTTCATTGAGATAATGATAAATAAGATAATGGCTGATCATAGTGGATCTTTGACCGTCATTAGGTAGTCCGTGACTCGGAAGTCTGACAATCAGTCTTACTTAGAGGCCTAGTAATAACTGGGTCGTGGACGTCAGATAGGTAGTCGCTCTATGTAAAAAAAAAACGGCCGAGAGCGAGTCGTACCTACTCACACGCACACAGGGTTTCGTAGCACCAAACAATATAATAAAATCTTTTTGAAGGATCATTCATATATTGTACTAGCTTCTGCCCGCAGCTTCGCCCGCGAGGATTTCGATAATTGCCCATGTGTGCGTTACCCTCGCAAAATAAGGTCGAAAATAGTCATTTAATTTTTAGATAATAGTTGTTGCCCCATAAATAGTTTTTTCAAAGTAAGAAGCCAGTGAATTCATTCTGGGTACGGCGTTTTTTTTTTTATTTTTGATTGTTAGTGACCTAAATGGGTTGAACCAAAATTTATTTTATACTTCCATCCACGGCTTTTGATATAGTTAATGGTGTAAATGAGCTATCTTACAATTTTTTTAAATAAAAAATTCTCAGATTAAACTAAACTATTTAACTCCCGAAAAACTACATTAATAATAAATTATCCTAGCACCTCTTTGAAATGACGTACGGCTACGGAACCCTAACTATTATTCAGCTCCATCAGGTTAGACTAGTTGACGACCCCAAAATTATTGGGAAAAGGCTAGGCAGATGATGTGCTGCTTCAAAATAATGGTATCATTTTGTTCTCATTGCAATGTTATAAAGGGCTGTGTCAGTATGGTGATATTAATAACTTGTTTCAAAATTATTTGCGACCGCTGTCATGTTTTAAAGCTTCATGTAATTCATCCTCATCACACGGTCTTCAGTTTACAACTTCTCTCGCTCATAAAGTTTCAAAATAACAAAATCTAAACTGACCCGCATTTTTCTTTACCGCTGTTCCCAATATAAAGTGTAAGCTTCATAGTTCATACTCGACATGTTTAAACTAGTTAATGGAATCATTTGTAGCTATTCTCTCAGTTATTCGAATCGTCCGCTTGGCGCTGTAAATTTTAATTTTAGAACTCTTAATAAGGGAAGCTACTCACGACACGGTATGGTTTCATCACTCCTGTGATGATAGCGACTCTAATTGGTGCAGTAAATTTAAATAACACTGACACTTTACTGTCGGTGCTCCTCCTAATTGAGAGAGAGAATCGTAAAAATAATTTTACCCGCCTCATTTGTACTCTCGGCTTTACTTTTAATTTTATTTTCTTTTTGTGGCTGATTGAACTGCCTACGTATGCGTAGAATTTAATTTACGATTGATACTTTTTTTAAACCTCTTTGGCGGGAATGGGATTAAACTTTTTTTTATTAATGTTTTGGCGCGTTATCGGAGATGTTATGTTTAGTTCTGGTTATTATGTATTACTTTATCTGTGTATGCTGTGTAGGCCAACAGGAGTAATAAAATCAGTTTTGATTTAGAGAGATTGAGTTTAAAGTTCAAAGGTACTATGAAGTATTGACGTCTCTTTTTGTTATTTATTGGTTTCATGCCAGGCGTATTGTTATGAGTTCATTCTCATATTTTATAATGGAAGCTATTTCATATGAGAAAAGTGTAGGTGGCAGTTTATGATATTGGATTTAAATATGCAAATTGACTTCAAAATTCGATTAAAATAAGCCATTTATTTACTTCGTCATTTGCAATTCTAGTATCTATTCACACTTAGTTTATCTATTCATTATTTTAAAAGCTTGTTTTACCTTAAGTTTGAGAACTTTCAATTAAAACAAATTCTAAACTGAGAAATAGGCTTGTAATACACGCACTAACTAATATAAATACTTGCACAATCAGGTATTTGAATCAATTAATAAAATGTCGTTCTAATAGAGCATTAACAGGCACAGCCTTATCATGCTAAAGCCTTGGTTGACGTAACAAGCGAAGTTATTTTAATTGATATAATTACCATGCCTGCCACACCGACCATAGATTCAACACAGAATAGAGAAATACAGAAGACCAGCTGCATACAACGAGTGACAAAACGCCACACATACAAGGTATAATCGGACCCTTCACGAAGCCGCCAACCAAGCATTCTGCTCATCGAACCAAGTAACTGTTACGCAAAAATTATTGCTGTGAATCGACTTTTTGGGTTGAAAAATTACGTTTACCGTAGGCCTCAATTTCAAAAGGTTGGTCTGATAGATGTATAATGTACAGGGATTGTGGAGGTATTTAAAATAAGGTTATTATTACTTTAAAAAATTGTATGAAAAAAACAGTTGCGAAAAAGTTGGAACGTTGATCTCCATTATCTCCTTCACTAAGAAGGTTCCCAGGTCCACAACAACAAAATATCACATTAATGGGTGCCAAAATACTCTTAACGAGGCCAAAGGGTGCTATGTTATATTTATATGCAAACGAAGAGCAAGCGCACTCGCGATTGTCATCAGTACGTCAACCATGAGTTGTCATAGTTAGATCGCTTGACGTAACTGCAATAGTTCCGTCAATAAGCAAAATACTATAGTTAGCTTTTTCAATGTTACCATGAGCTGTGTTGGTGCTTACTACCAAATTCTAAGCAAATGAAGCCCAAACTTGCAGTCGCTGTAGTTTAGTTTACTACACGGTGACGTAGGATAGATAACTATAGTGACTCATACTGCGCATTTTAGTACCCAACTATCCGCTAGAGGCGCTGTAAAAGTTTTCATACATTTTTTTAACTACAGACGCTAGCGAGTATAGATTGTTAAAACTCATGGTAGACGTACTGATCTGTTTGGAGGTCGCCGCACGTATGTCTGCGTTGTCACTCGTTGTATGGACCTGTCTTTCTGTGCGTATTTATTCTGTGGCCACAATCATACACAGGGCTTAGAAAATCGAAGCGTGCTCGGACATACGGATGCATTATTTCAACGTCAGTCGCATCACAATAACGGTTAAAAGGACATTTTTCATTTACGACAGCAGTTTAGTGTTAATCAGGTTTAAATATGGATGTGGGCACTTATTAGTGGACGTGATAGAAACTTAACCGTCAAATAAGTATGTTAGTCACAAAGTTAAAGTAAACTTTTGTATAGGTAGAGAGAAAGTTGCAATAAAAATGGAAAACGTTGGATTTGCTCATTCATGTGAATACTTGAATGAATGTTTATTTATAACCATTCTATAAGATATGGAAAGTCTTATGAAACATTATCGAATACAGCAAATGTATAGACGTGCGAATAGTTATATTACCTATAAAGTTTTTACTATACGTATTCTGCAAACCAACAAGGATTTCCAATTTGAATTAACAGAGTTTAAATTTTTCACAATAGAGAAATACTATACGATTGTAAGTATATTTTTGCAGATATTATTAAAGCCTCTTCTTTTTAACTGCCTCGTTGGTCTAGTGGTTGCAATAGCGACTGCTGACCACAAGGTCCTGGGTTCGATTCTTTGGCCGAGCAAACTATTATTGGGTTTTTACCATCAGGAATTTTTCAGTAACAGCTACGGAGTCTGTATTTGTGCCCGGTTGATGACTCTAAACTAAGGCAATTAGGCTCACCCCGTATTACATGAGAATTAAAGATAACCGGCGAAATATGGATGTACTAATAAGTACACCTCTGACTAACATATGTGTTTTTTACTTACTATTTTTGTGAGAAGAACAATGGAAAGCGAATTATTTTGCTTTAATTGACAAACAACGTCGCTTGTTAATCCTCTAATAAAAAATATAAACTGAGCATAACAAAGAAATTCTTCGCCTCCAAGCGTTTTGACGTAAATAAAGAATGAAACAGAATTTAATGTGACCGCTAATGGTAAATTTCCCAGAGGAGCTTCATTTTCAGTATTAGCTGAGTCCGACGTCGGATACAAAACTTTGTTAAACTTCGTACAGGGGACGGATAATGTGAAGCGAAATTAAACTGGCGGATAACTGGTACAACCACCACGGTTCTCTTTTGGAAGTGCAGCTAGGGTTCGCGTTTTGAAAAATGAAGTCATGACGAAAAGCCGGACATTTCATAAGGAGTTCGGACTCTTCTTTTTTTTTTCTTTCGGCAGACATAAAAGTGTTTTCATCTATTTACAGTCGTTACTGGTAGGCAGTAGGCTGAAAGTCTGACAACTAGTCTTACCAAAGGGAATCGTATTACCCAGTACTAACTGGGTTGTGGGGATCGAATAGGCAGACTCCATGTGAAATACTGGTATTCAGCTGCATCCCGTTAGACTGGAAGCTAATCCCGACATAGTTGAGAAAAAGCTAGGCAGATAATGATAGAACATAAAAAGTCTTTAATTGGAAAAGTCCGGACAAATGACAAGACCGAAAAAAGTCTGCATGAAGGACGAATAAACTGGTCAAATCCGGATGAATGGCAGCCCTAAGTGCAGCGGCGAGCATAATCATGATTTTGCCATATTTTTAACATGGTTTTTTCCTTGTAATTAAATGAAATTGTGAATGTTGTGGATCCATTAATGTTATTATGTACTTGATTATTATCTGGAATTTTAAGTTATTTTTAATAATCTTGTTATTTTCTCCGATGTTGTTTATAATGTAATTCAGATATGAATTGACATCGGGCACTTTCTACTTGAGTTGCGGGAAGTAAGTAAATCTCGCAAGTTTTATGACACTGGTCATTTCAGCTCCAATTTTATACTCATAAAAAACAAAGATGGCCTGACCAAAAGATATTAACAGCACATTGTCCTTACCTACTATAAATTATTACTAACAACATGATCCAATTAATTTAGTCCAAAACCTAATGCTTTTGTCATGTCCACATTATTGATTAAAAGCTCCACCAAAGAAGAATGCTGAACCGTGTAATAGTAACTAAAATAAAAACCGCCAAATGCGAGTCGTACTTGCACACACAGGGTTCCGTAGCACCAAACAATATAATAACAGTATTTTGAACGCTCATTCGTATGAAAATTAAACACTTGTTGAGTGCAAAACTAAATTTGTTTTTCATAGTATGTTAGTGAAAAACAAAGTTTCTGCTGCAGTTAATAAAAGAAAACCGTATCTCAAAAACTAAATATCAAATCTTATTCTAACCAAATTTGGTTGAAAGCTTTTCTCAAAATGGTAGCGCCTCGAGGAATACCTCGTTTTTTGGTTTTGTTTTTGCCATTTGGCAAAGGAACCCTAAAAAGGGCAAAAAATAGAGCAATTTCCTTCTAAAATAACGGGTTACCAAAACAAAAGAGAAACAGTAATGGTGTTATTTTGAAATACGAGCGGTATACAGTTTCCCATCTTTTAATGGCCCGATTTTTCTCCACAAGGAAACTCGATGAAATGCATCAGATTTTTTTCCTTGTGTAAGAAATTAAGATAGGGATTGGAATGTTTTATCTTTCAACTCTGGATTTATGTTAGTTTGCTGTAAGATAAACAACTGGTTCCGGTCGTTTAGTTTACATTTTATTTCTAGTGTGTGATTTATTTTTCTAAGATGTTCGTTATACAAGGTGTTGTTTTGCATCCTCGTCAAAATTCAGCATGTTGTCACAAAAGACATAAATAGTCAATATAAATTACGATACCTAGCTAATTATTAAAAAACACTGTTTTTTTTTTGAGATTTTTTGTTTGTGTGTAAGCTTGGTTATAAGGCGAGGATCAGACGGGTCGTGTTAAGGGTGGTTCTTACCGATTTCCGTAAATAAGAAAAAAAAACCTTCCCGTTTTATTATTGATTCGTGTCGAGAATCAATAGCATAGTTACCTCCTTGAATTTAACGAGATTGCAAAACAACATCTTGTATAGTACGTTATATTTTGTACAGCGGGAGTATATTAGGATTTTATCCTTTTTTGGTATTTTTGACTAGTTATAATTATCATCAAGAGCGAGAGGAAGACCAAAGAATAAATGGATGGATTGTCTGAAAAATGATATGAAGGAAAAAGGAGTAAATGATAGCCTGACGAATGACAGAGGAGAGTGGAGGAAAGAGACGTGTTGCGCCGACCCCAAATAAAATGGGACAAGGGCAGGAAGATGATGCTGATAATCTTCATAATCTGCCTAGCCTTTTCTCAACTATCTTGTAGTCGGCTTCCAGTCTAACAGGATGCAGCTGAATACCATTATTTTACACGGAGCGACTATCTATCTAACCTCCACAACTCATTCACTCACTCATTTTTCTCTTTTTTTTTCGCTTCATTCACTCATTTTTTTCTTGCTTTGTATTTTTATAGTTTATTTTATTTTTGTCATTTTTTATGCACGTCATGTCCCTGCGACACATGTTTATTTTTTCCGTCTTTCTTTCACAACCCAGTTAGTAGGTTATTACGATACCCCTTGGTAAGACTGGTTGTCAGACTTTTGGGCCACTGACTACTTGTAAAGACTGTCAAATATCTATACATGACACCCGGGACCAATGGCTTAACGTGCTTTCCGAGGGACGAAAAAGCTCGGTATGTAATGGGTAGTCACCCATCCACGGACGAACCTGAAGATAAAACCGAGCAACTGTAATTATTATGTTTAGATGCGAGCTTTTCCTCCTTCTCCACATTTTTGACTAGTTATCATACCACCACGACAATATTTTTCCAGGAACTTGTTTAAAACTTAAACTCTAGCACTTTGTAATTTCCTACCCTTGTCTTGTCTTTCAAAATCATTTATTTGTTTAAACTTCATGTAGGTACAATAGTGGTGCATAGGCGGACTTAATGCCACTAGGCATTCTCTACCAGTCAACCATTAGGTTAAAAAGGACAACATTATGATAAAAATCTTTCCATCTTTACAAATGTTATAACAGCAGATAATACGTAAAATTAGCCGGTGCAGCTTATGTCATAGTTTCACATTGATTCGCCCATCATAAGTTCCAAGGACCATTAAACAATTAATTAACCATTTCACTAATGTTTGCTGTGTTGATTGGATCGCACTAATCCTATTTGACACGGTGATTTAATTAAGTACAATCATGTTCATACATGCATTTCAAGCAAATGGATTGACAGTGTTTGTGTTGGGTCATTCGTGGATACCTAGCGTAGTGTGTGTTCCATGGTGTCCTAGTACGACATTGTTGACGGAAATCTTACTGGGGAAAGGTAATTGCATGCTTAACGTTTGTAATTTTTGTTGTGTCTTCCAAAAGGCGACCTAATCTACATTGTTTTCACATAATGTACATTCTCAACATGAATGATGTAACCAAGGTTTTGTAACAATATTCTGATTTAAAAATTCTTTTAAATCAGAATATTGTTACAAAACCTTGATTGGGCCCGCGGAGTTTCTTGCCCGTTCTTCTCCAAAGAGATCTACGCTTTGGAATGGGCAACTACAGTACTTGCACAGTTATTATGCCTTGTGACTGGGACTGTAGCCTCATGTTATTGCTGCCTTTGTTTCGACAATTCTAAAGTGCTTGGTACTGGCCTACTTGAAATAAATGCTTTGATTTTGATTTTGCCTTTCTATTATTGGTTTAAATGTTGTATAGACCAGGCTATAATGGTTTGAAGAACTAGGTGTTTGAATTAGGTATTGGTGGATTGGTTGGTCTTGGTTTTTAGTCTTTGAATGGCATCTCGCCGTTCAACCTATGAGGTTGTCGTCTGCTTAACCGGACTATCCTGTGGGTGCCTTTAGAGTAAGGCCTCCAGCCAGGGCATAAAAACTTACAAACTAAGCGACTGCACGCTAAGGGCACCCCCTGTGGGGTACGAACCTCGGCTTAGGGCGTCGCTGGGGGAGGACTGCATGGGGACAGGCTGGATCTGAATGGTATCATTATTTAGGGGCTGATTTAAAACTACTGGCACAGCATCGCGGGCTGGCTCGAGCGAGGGTCGGGGAGGGCATGGACCGGGACGTCGCGACGGACCTCGACGGCGAGGTCGGAAAGACGGCGGTTTGAGTCGGAACTTTTTAAGAGTGCTAGTCTCTTTGCTACTCTCCTGGAGGAGGGTGATAGCATCATCTGGAGTGACAAGGGTATGCCTAGGACGGCGTACTGTACTAATGCGCGAGGGTTCGTAACGGGCGGCCGCTGCGATCAGGGGATTACGGTGTTTAATGGCGTTATCGAAGAAACGCTTCGAAAGACGTTTCATAAACTGAAGGACGTTTTTAGTCTTGTCTTGTGATTTAGGTTTTATATTTGCAAAGTTTTTCTAAGCTTGTTGATGAAGATTTTTTAAGTGTCTTCAATCAATTTCAATCCTTGGTTGGTTTAAAGACTTTATAGTATAAACCTAAATATAGGGTAACGAAGAAGCAAGACGGGCTACATAAATTATAAGAATGAGATAGGAAATGAGTAAGAACTGCGAACCAATTGATAATATAATATCTATTAAACTTAGGTCTATATTATCAAACGGTGTCAAGTGAAACGATCATAAATTTACATTTACGACGAAACCACTAAAATAGAATAATTATTACACAATTAGTACGCAATAGATAGCGTCCGTGGCTAGCAGATGACATAATGAATGTAATTGATTACGACGGTGTCACCCGACGGATGGGAATAATAGGACCGTTTGTAGACTGATAACTGTTTCAGGTCATTGGAATAATGTTGTCACATATAGTGTGGTTATCGTTGGCAAGGATGAGGCGGAAGATCATGTAGAAGATGAAGTAAAAGACGATGTCATCGGGGTAGATGTACGACACTTTTTAGAAGGCGCGAGGCGATGTCAAAAAGTGAGAGTGAAAAGTGTAAATAATTTGGATGCTTTGATGTGAAATTGTATCATGAAGCTGGCACCCTATTATAATAAGAGTAGAAAAATTCTGAGCCCAGTAATAGAGCTGTCTAAAACAAATAACCAGGCTAAAGAAAGTTGTTTTTGGACTGATTGACGGTCTGAAAGTATTCGCTCTTGTTTTTATAGAAACTGTTGAGAATTTTATTTGCAAACATTACAAGCAAAACAGCAAATGCAGCATGCAAACAATATCTGTACTATTACTTTGATCTTAAATAAAGTTTAGAATGAACAATCGATTGTTTTTGAAAGTTTTAGGATTCTTGTGAGAAGAAGATGCTATAGTTCAAGAAACAGTCTTCGAACCATAATGCGTTGTTGGCTGGTGGTAACAGCTTCATTTCTCAATAGAAATTATGAAATAGTTTATTCGAAGTCAAGACCACACAACGTGGAGGTCAAATGACAGTAACTCAGCGTAAAATATTGGTATAGGCCTTTAATTAGATTGGAAGTAGCTCTCAACTATAAACGGAAAAGGCAAGGTATATGATGACGACAAATGAGTAACGTTGCTTTTGGTCGCTTCAGTATGGGAGCAATACACCAGCTGAATCACATGTCGGGAATCCGGCTTGCAAATATTTGGTACCGAATTTAAAGAGCTTTCAGGTTTAAGTACTCTCGGACACGTATTTTCCGTTCATGTGTCCGTAGACTAATACGAGGAGAAGCTCTTGGCTAAATAAACAGCCGCTTGGGCCGATCTCTAGGTTAAGCCGTGCATACCTAGGTTGGTCCGTGGATGGGTGACCACCCATTACGTACCGAGTTTCCTCAGTGCTTCGGAAAGCACGTTAAGCCGTTGGTCCCGGCTGTCTTTTACAGTCGTTACAGTCCCGAAAATCTGACAACCAGTCTTACCAAAGGGTATCTTATTATCCAAACTGGGCTGTGGAGATCAGATAGGCAGTCGCTCCGTGTAAAATACTGGTACTCAGCTGCATCCGGTTAGACT
This sequence comes from Cerastis leucographa, assembly GCA_963082945.1. Classification (NCBI taxonomy): domain Eukaryota; kingdom Metazoa; phylum Arthropoda; class Insecta; order Lepidoptera; family Noctuidae; genus Cerastis; species Cerastis leucographa. The sequence goes on from OY720382.1 coordinate 9,814,739, forward strand.
GGAAGCCGACCACAATATCGTTGGGAAAAGGCTAGGCTGATAATGTGTCCGTACACTTATAGTTTTAGTACAAATGAGGCTATAAATCACTTTTTCGGGACTTGACCGTCTTTTTAGGGTTTTGAGTCCTCAAACCGGACAAGCGTAATTCGGGTCGGAAACTTGCGAGATTTTTTGTCCCGGTCCTAGGATTGAATCCGATAACAGAGGAACAGCTTGCCCCTCGTCACGTCGGGACTTAATGCTATCATTAGAGAAACAGCCTTCCCTTTCGGGGATTAGTCTGTTTTACTTGTGTGTTACGGTCGAACATGAAATTTGTCTTTCTAGCTAGATAATAATTAAGAGGAGACGTAATATTGTTAGGGGCAAACACTTTTTGCGCTGTTTGAACTGAACAAAATAATGGTAGCAATTTTGAAGGTAACTAACTGTTTTATCATTAGATTTGTACATACTATTTATCCTTAAAAGAGAAACAAAGACTAACTTTTAACCCTGTCAATGTCTGCGAGTCAATCAATAATCTTTTTGATTGCTGTTTAAACTCAGAAAATAATGCAAAAATCTCAATAAGCACCAACCTGATGGTTACTTAGAAAACAAGGTGCTAAAAAGGTTCCCATAAACGTCTTTAATGGTCCCTAAATAGTAATAGATGAAGGTAGTAATAGCTATTATACAATAAAGAACGCCTAAGTAACAAATTAGGAGGCAGATCATTGTAAGTAATGGAAATGAAGCTTCTACTACCTAATAACCGTTTTCCTTTAAACCTTTTTTGCTATAAACATAAACTTGTATTTAGGTGTTTATAGATTATTAGCTAGTAAAATGTCGGAACCTTTGGAATCCGATACACAACTCAGCTTAGACAAAAGACTTCTTTTTTTAAAAGTTATAAATTGACAATCGATTGGCTGTACTCTTATTTTTAGTGCATGCAATGCAATTTTAACGGTGAGTTACATAATATTATGTGTTAATTATGTATTAGTTGTGTTTGACTTCCTCGTTGGTTGCAAGTTGGCGAAAGCGCGACTTCTGAGCATAAAGCCCTAGCCCCTTTTCCCGGGTCGGGCCAAATGGTTTTTCCATCAGAACCTTATCAGCTGGCATAATGTGGGTGTACTGTTAGGTACACCTCTGCCTAACCCTCGGGGTTTACAGGCGTGATGTTATGTTCTGGTAATTAGTATGACATGTGTAAATAATCATTGGCTGTTCCCGCTCTCTTTTAGATATGAGGCGTATCTGCCTCGTCCCTGTCATACCATTTTCGGGTCCATATCCATATCGGCCGAACCTGTGCTTATCCTTGGCTGGTGAATTATAAGCACGTCATGAATAATAAACTAAGATGAAGGGAAGTCTATTCTGACAACCCTTTTGGGTCGAAATTTTGATTGACGGGTTCAACCAAGTGGAGTATAACCTACTTCAGCATAATGTTCAGCCGATCACTTGCCAGAACCCATCTGACGGTAACTATAGTGACGTTAATCTGACGATCTCGCAACTGGCTACAAGTGCGATTAGCGCTGGGACCTATCCCGGACTTATTGGGATCCCGGGATCCCTCGGGTTCCGGGCTTTGGGCCGATCCGCTCGTTATTTTGCATTAATGCCCGAAAGTTTCCCGGCTAATACCAGTTGATGAAGGAAATTTCATTATAGTCGCTAATTAAGAAAAAGGCACAATCTCTTCCCAATTAAGTTTATCTTTTGGAAGTAATTTGATGTTATTTTAATAGAGCTTACACGAACAGCGCACATTCATGTTTATCTCTGCTACATTTTTATACCTGATGGAGTAATAATTGATTATTTATTTATTTAAAAAGTATAACAAAAGTTTACATTTGAGCGCAGTAGTATTATTTTTCATACAATGGTATAAATAGTACTTATAAATAAACTATAACTACTCGTAAAACATATTCAAAAGTCGCAAGTAATGATAGTTCAATTCAGATGTTTGGTAGCGACCTGCCCGATCTAGGCTTATTTAAATCTGTGTTTCAGGCCATAATGCATATGTTGTAGTAATTTTGTTATTGTCAGAGGACTATACGATACTCGCTAATAATTGATATATTCACTGGTTTTGGCTTACAATATGTCTGTAACGCAGTATTGTCAAGCAAAATCTTCGTATACATATCTACTGTAGATATCAAGGCACACAATGTGTAACCCCTTACATTTGCTATAAACTTTTACGTGAAGACAGCGTTGCTAACAAAACACATAAAGTAAAACATGCAAGAATACACGTTGGTTACGTCAACTCGTACAAGTATCTGCCTATTTACCGAGATACGGCTTGCACATACCTACATGCTTATAACTTTTTTGCAAGTGAAAACTTTTATTTTTAATTGCCATGGGTTTGTCTAGACTCTAGTCTACGTCAGAGATGACAGAGACAAAGTCGACGATGGTTCGAGCTTATCCGGAAGCCCGTTCACTCTAACTTTGAATAGATTAGGGTTTTAAGTGTTCGGAAACACAGACGCAGGCCAAGAGTTCCACTCCTTTGCTGTGCGCATTATGAAAGACGTTTGAAAACGCTTAGTGCGAATTGGTGGAATAGCAATAAGGTAGGGATGGTAACTTGCAGTGCGTCTAGATGTCCGATGGTAGAAGGGGGCCGGTGGGATGAGGTCGTGGAGTTCTTGGGCACACTCAACGAAGTACAATCTGTAGAAGACCGACAAACAGGCAACCTTGCGGCGACTTCAACCTCAAACTCAAACAGTATGTGGGTAAACAAATCATCATCAGCCTAGCCTTTTACCAAGTATGCTGGGGTTGGATTTCAGTCTAACCGGATGTGGCTGAATACCAGTATTTTACATAGAGCGACTGCCAATCTGACCTTCGCAACCTAGCTACTAGCAACAGTACATACACAAATACCCTCATGAAACCGTTACCTACTCTCTATTTGTCAACATAGTAAGCACCGAATCTTCATATTATAATATTAGCTTATGCCCACGGCTTCACCCGTGTATTATTCGGTAATTGGTCCCACGGGATCGTACTACCGAGATAAAGAAGTATCTTATGTGCTATTCTAGACTATTATCCATCCCTGTGCCAAATTTCATCCAGATTAAGTAGTTTTGCGTGAAAGAGTAACAATCATCCATATATCCTTACAAACTTTCGCATTTAGGATGCTCTAATTGGCCATTATATCACTAATCACCATCACCATCTGGATGTGTTTGAAATATGTTGTTATCAGGTGGCATACCATGACGTCTTAAAACATTATTGTTTTACTCTTTTTCCAGTGTGGGAAAGAGATGGCGCTAGACATCCTGTATAGCTCCGTCTCTTTCCTACACTGGAATAAGAGTAAAATAATACTGCTTTAAGACGTCATGGTAGGCCAGCAGTTGTATTGGAACACAAAAGATTACGATGCTGCCCTTCCTCTCAACATAATTCCCACTTCTCGTGAGACAGACGGGGCAAAAGGTGGTTTTTCATTTTCTCCGCCATTAACAACACTGCCAGCATACTTAAAACATTTTACAAGCATTTTACTACAATGCTTATTCAAGAGTAACCCACCAAAGTATAATCTTGTCCCTACTTATAATCTCGCGAAAATCGTAAAGTCTGCGGAAAGCAAGGGTTAACCCGTCAGGGGCCGTAAACGTGAGGTTGTATTTTTACCTAAATTGTATATTCATTTTCCATTTTTATTACATACTTCCCGAGTCTTCCTACAAAATTTAATCATCGCAGAATAACAGATTTCGCAGAAAATGAAGACGCTTTTGTTACAGTTTTCAAAAAGGACTCGGCGAAGTTTTCTCAACAATGGAAACAAAGGCATTACCAGACGGAATATACGTCAATAAAATCTTTGGAGCATTTCTCAAAGAACCTTTCAAAAGTCTATAAGCCACTGTCGGGGCACCCTCTTATTCACTAGAATGGACTTGAGGACTCGTCGATTCCTTTAAAACCTACTGTTGGGGAAATCGCTTTTTCATCCCCGGTAATGGCCGTGCTCTCGGGGACATTTTAATTAATTACGACTTCGAGTGCTTTTTTTAGTTTCGCTATAAATTATGGATATTGGCATCTTTGATATAAAGGGAAATTGGAACTTCGTATTCTCCATTGTTAGTCCATTTTCATTCATTGCGTTTTAATTACTTATCTTCCTCGACATTGTGGGAAACTGTTTTATTTGGAGCATTCATTTTTGTTTCAAGTTGTGTGAGTGTGTTTTGTGTCAAAAATTTCATTATTAAGGATCAGCCACGGAGTCTGGAATTGTGCTCAGATGATAGCAATAAGCTCGCCTCCTATTGCATGGGACTTAAACATAACTGGCAAAATATGGATTTACTAGTTAGGTACTCCTCTGCCTTACCCTTCGGACATTAAAAGGCATGATGTTATAGGTTTTATGTGGATAAGTACTTGAAAGCTAAATCAGCACTTAGTTATTGACTAAGTATTTAAATGAGCGTCTGCTCAAACTTTTATTTACACGCATGAACTAACACGGATTAAGCAAACACTTTTCCATAATGTATGATTCGTCCAATTTATTGACACTACACTTAAATCACTCAGCCAAGCAATTAACACCATCTTCAAAAGAATTATCCATACTAAGCACGTATTTACATAAAATAACATCAAAAATGTACCTACCTACTTACGAAAGGACACTTTACAAGGCCGGAAAGTTAATATCAGATTTTATAGGCGTGATGTCGTAAAACTTGGTTTAGTACAAAAGGAGTCTATTCTCTGATCACAATCTGGTACTAAGGTGCTATTTATGTACTCATCTCATTTTACTTCGGGTTTATCACCGGGAGAGGCCTGACTCTCATAAAGACTACTTAACGCCAAAGGCGACGCAGTTACCGACTAACAGTCTTGTTTTTGCCACTATTTTCTTAACAAAACAATGATAAGTTGCTACTTAACGTAAAGCCTCTTCTCTCCTTTTATGCCGCAAAAAATGGCTGACAACAAGACCGAAAATAGGCTAGGAGACAATAGTTTTACCGTGGTTTTATAAGCAAGTAAACAAAGTAATAAGATTCTAGGCTGTAAACATGTGCGTAAAACTCTTGGTTTAGTTACAAAAATAAGGGAAAAAGCTCAGGAATTTCCGTAGATTTTCATAACAAAAAGTTTGTATGCCAGGATACGTACAAGTCATTACACTGGATGTATTATAGTATACGAAAGCCTTCTTATCCCTTATTTGGATACTTTTTTGAACTATAGTTACATTCACTAATAAAAATATTGGTACCACTTTAGTAATTACGGAGGAGGAGCTCGTGGCTAAATAATAACAGCCGCACGAGTCGATCTCTAAGGTTAAGCCGTGCTTGCCGAGGTTGGTCCGTGGATGGGTGACCATAATTACATACCGAGTTTCCTCCGTGCCTCGGAAAGCACGTTAAGCCGTTGGTCCCGGCTGTAATTTGTAGATCTTTGACAGTCGTTACGAGTAGTCGGCGGAAGCCAAAAGTCTGACATCCAGTTTTACCAAGGGGTATCGTATTACCCAGCTACTGGGTTGTGGAGGTCAGATAGGCAGTAGCTTCTTGTAAAATACTGGTACTCAGCTGCATCCAGTTAGACTGGAAGCCGAGCCCAAGATTGTTTGGGAAAAGGCTAGGCAGATGATGATAGTAATTATGGGACGTATGGGATGAAATCAAATCCAAATCAATAAGAACAAGAGAGTAATGACTACTTTTAATTTGACACTTTTTTCTCAATATAACTTTTAATATTCGTAACTACATACAAGGTGTTGTTTTGCATCCTCGTCAAATTCAAGGAGGTAACTATGCTAATGATTCTCGTCCCGAATCAATAATAAAATGGGTAGGTAATTTTTATTTTTTACGGAAATCTGTAAGTGTGAAACACTCTTGTTTTAAACGCGGCCCGTCTGGTTCTTGCCTTATAACCTCGCTTAAACACATACAAACAATCTCAAACGTTTATTCGATAATTGCTTAGTCCCTAAACCACGTTAAGGGTGTTATTCTGAAATACTGACAAACTTAAACAACCAAAAAAATCAGCATTTATTAATAATTAACTAGGTATCGTAATTTTAATTGATTATTTATGTCTTTTGTGACCACCTCCTGAAATTTGACGAGGTTGCAAAACAACACCTTGTATAGGTACTTGCAGAGAAACTATGTTCAATTTTGACAACCTAATACATCGGCTGCGAATAAAAAAATTACGTGGACCAACGCCATATTTTGTTGAATCCAACTGTCGAAGCAGCACGCGTGAGTTCGCGGCCAAAACTTTATAATGATTTTTATTTTATTATCCCACAAATTGTTTTGAGTTGTGCCAATGTAGTTATGGTATTAGCTTCTAGAAGTACTGGCTGGCAAGAAAATAGGGAACGTCAAGTGAATGAAATGATACTCGTAAAATAAAAGAAAATCTCTAGATCTCTCCTAACAGTAATAATTAGAAATTTATGACATAGCTACTCAAGATACTAACAAGTATAGAAATTACCATAACTTAGAAATTGCTTCATCCATACAGGTAAAGTAAGAGTCTACTTAATTTACTTATCTGCATGCCATGCCATATGCATAATTAGTTTTTATTGGTTTAAACGCTTAAGATAAACTTGGAACAGAAGCTGGCTATACTAACCGAATTAACTATTTCTAAGATATAACCCTGCTACCAGATACGGTCGTATTAGCAGTGCCTGCTAGTCCCGAGAATATACCAGATATAATCGCGTAATCGTTGAACGTGTGCCGCGTATGTACTAAACAAACTACCTCGAAATCTTCATACAATAGTTAACCCAAGTGCTTTGTTGTTAGGAGTTCACGCTTCATTTGAATTCTTTGACACAGCGGGGAACGAAAGTAAGTGCGTTTTTTATGAAGTCTTTAACCTCTAACTCTAAAACTGGTTTGTATTTTAATGAGTTAATACATCAATACATCATCGGGTAATAGCGACGGTTAATATCGACGCACAGGTTTTCGCTTCACGCCGCCGCGGGGCGCCGTCTCTCTAAGGTCCCGACAGACCCCTGGTGGAACAACCTGCTCCTATCATTGTTGCTGACACGAAACACAGCCGTAATCGCGTCGAAGCAAAACAGCTATGAGCTTTTGAATTATGCCTCCAATGGCCATAATCTCCGATTCATTGCGTACTGTTTAAACCGTGAAAGCAATTCATTTTGCATGTCATCGTTCAATAAAGTATTGTACAATAAAACGAACTGCCACCTACACTTAACGGTACAGTCGAGCGCAACTTTTATAGACTAAAATATTGATACGCATATTTTAGATGACTATTACCATAGTGTCACGGCATCGCACGCGTACCGCTAGACAAATACTTGTATGGTTACCCAACAATCGACAATCTATTCTGACGTACCGTAAAACAGTAAACAGAACTCCCATGGACCATTACACGTCGAGTATTTGTAAAATAATCAAAATGTTGGCTCCGTCCACAAATGTTTGCCAGAAACTCGTTAAGTTTGTGATTTATTTGATCTGATGTGTGCGCAATCGTTTGATAGCTCAGCTTTGGATAACACTTCAAAGCCATGACTTACACATACTGAAGTACCTTACCGACAGATCGGACAAGTACTTGTAGATAAAAAAAACATTACGCAAAAGTACACGTGTTGGAAACCGATTAACAAAAAAAAAGGACAGAGACTTGCTTAATCTACTGTTTGTTTCAACACTCTTTTCCTTAACATTAAAATAGAAAAATATTTATCCAGTCGAGAATAAAATTATCAAGCAATTAACTGCTAAGTGGCAAAAGAGATCTTCGTTCAACATCTCCGAAGCCGCTGTTGGTTTTAAATTTAGTATAATATTATATAGTGTTTGAGCGCTGTGTTTACGTTGAAAATGATAAAGACCACCCGGCTTTGTGTGGCATACAGTCGGTGGATCCGTTTTGTGCCAACAGCAGTTGGTTTGCCTCAGAGCAAACAGAACAAGGCAAACAAACACTCGATCGGGGAAAGCGGTCGCATTTGATTTTTATTTCTTTTGCTCTCAATAGGGAAAAAGCAGTTAACGATTTAACACAAAGAGACTCTCCGAAGCCTTTTTGCAAGCTTTTTTATTCTTCTTCACCTTTAATGTCGTGAGTGCTTCACATTAACTTTGCTGTAATGGTCCATTCTCTTTTTGTTTGCAAAAAAACGTTAATTTTAATTCGATTAATAAATTATGGAAGATTACCATAATTGTTGCATTATTTATGTTGTATGTACAGAAGTGAGGATCAAGAACGTTGTTTAAAAATAGCCTCTTTAATTTTAACCAAGCAAACAGAAAAAAGAATCTGTTTCATCAATTTTTCCATTCTTATCGAACAAAATTATGAAAAAGTTTTCAACTAAAAATAAACGAGGAAGTTTGAAGCCATCAACAAACTATCACGTCTTTAGGAGCTCAAAGTCCCCTAACGACGTTATCATTGTCGGAAAGGAAAAACCGTCAACTTGGAAAGCCTGAAAATACAAGGGAGACTAGACGAAAAAATACGTTTCCGACCGTTCTTCGTACAGACTAAAACCACTACTAACCGTAATAAAGACAACCACAGATTAAAAAAATACAGTTGAACAATTAAAAAGACAGGTTCGCAAAACTATTAAAAGCGTTTTGTTTATTTTACTAAAGACATGCCGACTGTAGGGTCCAGACCTTGAGTTTTAATTGTGAAAACGAGAAAAACAAGTTATATACGTTTTTTACTATGATTATTGTCAATTACTGACCATACAATAACGAATCGATAATTCAAAGGACTGTGTCTAATAGAGATTTAAGGATATTTTTAGCATTTAACTTTGTTATTGGATTCTGCTATGTTGTTTGAAAATTGACGGTATTTTATTATCAAATTGTAATAGTCGTAGGTATTCAATTAGATGCTTTATTATGATGTGCAAGAGAGAAAAACAAAACCTGTACAACAATTTGGACGAAGTTATAGTGTAACACAGTGCAAAAATATTCTTCACGGAAAATCTGCGTACAATTTTATTGATCACAGATGATCACAAAGGAGTGTTTTCGAATGTTTCAAACCATCTTTACCTTTTCTAGAACTTTCTAGAAAAAATAAATAAAGATTGCTCAATCTTTCTGCTATGAAATTCAAGAAGGTACCGACTGAGCAAATGCAATTAGGGAGGACGGGGCTGCAAGTTCCCGGGGTAAGTTGTTCCGATGGCAATAACTTTGTAAAGAAAAGAGATAGCAATACGTGTGAAGTGTGCCGTTTGAGCATCAGGTGACGCGCCGCGCCGGCGGCCATCTTAGTTACTCCAGCGCCGGCGGCTGAGTGGCGGTGTGCACGGAGCTCGTAAAACACCACGTGAGTAAATTTTTTCGTGTTTAAACTTTTTGGTCTATTTTTGTTATTTATGGCCCGATTTACATGTAACTTTCCTATTTTGTAGTGATATTAGTAAGGTGTCTTGTAGTTTAAGTGTTTTTTTAAATTCATTCTATTGAATTGGTGGTTTGGCAGTATTTGTAAAAAATGAAATTTGGGGTTGGATGTTCCCTCCCGGAGGGGCTGCTTGTTCCGCGGAACAATTTACCCCAACGAATCTTCAATGTTACCTATATTTTTTAAGTCTGCTTTTTTTTTAGGATGCGTACCTACAAACGAAAGTCAGATAGAGGGAAAACCTCAGAAACATTACTGCGTCAAGCTGCAAATGCTGTCATTAATGAGGGGAAAAAAGTAAAAACAGTTGCCAGAGAACTGGAAATTTGCCACATGACGCTTCGTCGATTTGTTAATAAATTGAAAGCCGGTAAAGATCCTACTACAGGATATAAAGCCAGGACAGTCTTTACTGTGGAACAGGAGAAACAGCTAGTGGACTACATTTTAAGGTGTTCTTCAATATACTTCGGCTTGCTGCCAGGAGAGGTGCGAAAACTCGCATATGAATGTGCTGTAAAATTTAATTTGAACAATATTCCCCCTTCGTGGCACAAGAATCGTGAAGCTGGTGTTGACTGGTTCACTGGATTTATAAAGAGGAACACATTATTATCGATAAGAACCCCAGAAGCGACCAGTCTTGGACGTGCATCGGCATTCAATAAACATAACGTGAATGAATTTTTCACTAAGCTGGGTGATATTCTACTTAAACATAAGTTGACTCCGTCCAGAATCTGGAACCTAGACGAAACTGGAGTCACGACGGTATTGAAGCCAAAGAAGATAGTAGCTCAAAAAGGCGCAAAGCAGGTTGGTGCTATAGTGTCTGCCGAGCGAGGAACGTTAGTAACTGTGGAGCTAGCAGCTAATGGCGCGGGAAATACGATTCCGCCAATGTTTGTGTTTCCCCGTCTAAAGTATAAAGACTTGTTTTTACGAGATGGCCCCCCTGAGTCTATTGGGGCTGGAAATAGCTCAGGATGGATGACTGCCACTGAATTCCTCACATATATGGAGCACTTCATCAAGTACACGAAACCCACACCAGAAGATCCGGTGTTGCTATTACTAGACAACCACTCATCACACATTGACATCCGAGTAGTTGAGAAAGCCAAATCGAACTCAATAATAATGCTGTCTTTTCCACCTCATTGCACCCACAGGCTACAACCTCTAGATGTGGGCATCAATGGTCCTTTTAAATCTTACTGTGCTAAAGCTCAAGACCACTGGCTCCGGAACAATCCCGGAAAAACAATGTCAATATATGAAATTCCCGGGCTTGTCAAATCAGCATGGCCTTTAGCAGCAAATCCTGTAACTATAATGAACGCATTTAAAAAGGCTGGAATATGTCCTTACAACCCTGATGTATTTACAGACGAAGATTATGCTCCATCTTTCGTGACAGATCGGCCTTTGTCAGAAGCTGCTTCATCTCAAACTGTATCAAATGTAGAACCTGCTCAGCCTTCTAGCAGTTCAATTCTGGCAACAAGTGATGACCAGTCAGAACCATCCAACATTCAAAATGAGGTGCAGCCAGGACCTTCTACATCAGGGCAGTATGGTGGACAACTTCAGCATTCGACAACAAGTGATGTGCCTCAGACTTCCGCTTCGACCATTGATATTCAACAAGAACTTCAATCAACACCAGTAAAGTCAAATCCTACTGCTATGTTTAGCCCTGAACTAGTGAAACCTTTACCAAAGGCACCACCAAGAGTGCAGACGTCAACAAAACGACGTATACGAAAGACAGCTGTTTTAACTGACACGCCCGAAAAAAATGCATTAGCCGAAGAGCAGTCAAAGAAGGCAAAGAAGAATGAAAACGTAGCAAAGAGAGGAAAAGGGAAATCCAACAGTAACAGTAAAGACAAAGGTAAAGGGAAGGCGAAAGGAAAGGGTAAAGCTCAAGAAAACGCTAAACGAAGAGTATTACAAGAAAGTGAAAGTGACAGTGATAGTGATAAGGATTTGGAATGGTACTGCATAATTTGTTGTGATTCATATTCAAATTCGCGTCCAAGAGAACAGTGGATAGAATGTACCATGTGTAAGAATTGGGCGCATGTTAAATGTTTAAATGAAGGCGAGATAGTTGCTTATGTATGTCCCAATTGTGAGTCAGGTGAAGAAATGAGTGATGAATGAGAATGAAAGTTACCAAAGTTAATTAATTTTAATTATTACCAATGACTGATTAAAAAACAATAAGATTACAAGACTGATGATTGATCTTCATAAGTTGATTATACCTATTTGTAAGTTGATAGATCTCAATTGTTAGTTAATTTGATTAAAAGTTTATCTGAAGATTACCAGTTATGTTATTTTTTTAAAGTTAGTTATGTATCTTACAAGATTTATAACCTGATGAATGTCAAACATGACTTAAAATTTAAAAGAAATAGTTATTTGGAGGTTTTGGTTTTTTTTTTTGTTATTTTTAGAGTTCAGTTATGCACCTGAGAGAAATTATAATGTAAAACATATTATAAATCTATTTAATGATTGTTTGATTTACAAAAACCCATTTTATTCTCACATTATATTTTCGTAATCTAAGCGGAACAATTTGCCTCATGGGTGGAACAACTCTCCCCAAAGCGGGGCTGAAAGTTCCTCTCCGAAATTAGTCAAAAAAAAATCTGTAAAAAAATAACTACTGATATATTGGCCGAAATCACTATAATATTACAAAAACTGATAGAGAACTCTTTGATATATCCACATATCAAAAATTCATCTTATCATTTTCATAATGAAATTCCATGTTATTGGAAAATCGGCACTTGCAGCCCCCACCTCCCCAATGTGTATAAAAATAACCTACACCTAGGTACACTAGAAAGCAAGGCTTCTTCTTTTCGCTTGCCACTTCTCGTTATGCGGGGTCGGCTTTCGTAATCTTTATTTTGTGCCACTTGTTTAATTTAGTCTTTTTATAATATATCTATATGTATATCTATTTATATTTTTTTAAGCAACGACTTATTATCGGGCCAACGATGTCCCATACTTAAATGATTTTAAAAGAGTAAGCTTGAAGTTTCTTGCCGGTTCTTCTCCATAGAAAACAACCAACCCGAACCGAGCACCTTTTTGTCGACGTGTTATGTAAAATAAAAATATTTTGATTTTGATTTGGCGTCAATCACTTCGCTGGTAAGTATCGTCATCTGTAAGGCCAAGCTTCTGCATGTCCTTCCGGAAATTTGTCATCCAGATAGTTTGCGGTCTACCTCTCCTTTTCTTTTCACGATACGGTCATCGGGTCTACGCATAATATGTCCGTACCTCCTTTACTTAGCCTGGACTCTGTACTCTTCACAGCAACAGATTTTAGAAAGCAAGGCGACAACATCATCAACTTCCTACCCTTGTCCCATGTTACTTGTCAACCGCCAAGCTATCATTTAATACTTTCTGTTTAATATCGTTCCACACACAATCCATCCACCGTTCATTGGTCTTCCTCTCCCTCTCCATTCATCAACAATTATAGTCTTTACTCTTTTAGTCACGTGCGATCCAGGCATGGCATTCACTCAAAGAAAGGCGACAACGAAAAATTTAAATCCCAGTGGCTTAACTGAAATTGCTACTCTGTGTCACCCAGTAGTAGCATTTATATGTAAGGTGCCCGGCTCGCGATCCCCCCGTCGCGATAACACGCACGGCACAACTGATGGCACGGTACCCTATACCTATTTGTAATTTACTTAAAAATATGGCGGTAGATAAAGTCAGAGGGTTCTTGGCGGCTAATTCCGCTGTTGTGTTACGTGTCTGTTTAAAGCGTCGAGAATTTGTTACATGGTTTCGACTTGAACGCTCGAACTGATCGTATCGTTTTGAACAATGTGCGCTCACACCGATTAGCAATCGTCCTTTTTTGTTTCGAAACGACTCCTAATTTTCCTTTAGTAGGTATTCAGAATAACGTTTTCCACGTTACTTTTCCCTAAAGAGGACTGTTAGATTGCTGCCTCGCTTTAAGCTGAAACTCGGTGTAGTACAGATAAAGAAAATTGTTGTGCGCTTCGTAATGAGTGCACGGTAATTGGCTTTATTTTGTATAAAGCCGTGTCCGTGTCGTCATGGTCGAGATGTATGGAAAAAGAAGTAATAGATTAGTATAGAAGAATACATGATGCGCCGACCCCAAATAAATTCGGACAAGCGCTGGAGAATGATGATTATGTTCATTATGTTCATTCAGCTTTAAAATTGTAATCTCAATAACAAAGATAATATCCTCCTACCATTAACGAAGGCAATTAAAAGCGCAAGGGAATAAATTATTTGAATTAGTCATACGCTTAATTAAGTTCTGTCTTAATTTTAAGATGTCGTCGCATTGAGAGCGGAAATGCAAATTAAACATCTCGAATAACACGCGTTGAAAAGTCCTCGCACACGCCTGATTAATAATTTTGGTGAATTTTAGCTTGCAGCGTCGTTGATTTAATTTCGTCTTTCCTGCTAAATTCTACACTTACACCCACCCGTATTTAAATATAAATAAGTCGAAGTGTTCACTTGAGTAAAACTTAAAACTCAAGATACTTCTTCTTCTTACATTTTAATTCTGTAGTTTATTAGGCTACGCCCCGTCTGGTAACTTTCCCATTTGAACAACTAAACAAAAGCCATACAAAACAAGTGAAAAACCATGACATTTCTTTGAATCTTCATACGGCTGGCTTGAACTTCAAACTGTCAAAAATTAGAATTCTTAGCTTTGCTTTCTTTGACGGTTCTTACTTCGTTCAAATTCTTGTCTATTGCATCAAAATGGTTACATATGTAATAACTAAAACTCAAGTAATTACTTTAACTTGACTATAAGGGGTGTAAAGGACACCGACGCGAAAACGCTTACCACATACTCAGTAGGTAAGTACATCAATCTGAACCCCCTGCATAAAAATTGTACATCGGAAATTTAAAAAAAAAAATCTGTTTCTTACAAACGTGCAAACCTACACGGTCAAAATCTATGGAACAGCAGATTTTTTTTTAAATTTCCGAGTGTTTTCTATGTGGGGGTTTCAGAATGAGATGTACTGAGTACGTGCTAAGTGCAGTAACTACACCTTGTAGATAAGGGTGTTAATTGTTGCATATTTTGTACTTACCTTTACTACTTAGGCTATGATTCAAATTTCATCAACGTCACGTAGTCAAACCTTAGAAGAAGTGATAGGTGTTCTATCAACGATAACGTTGTTCTACCTTTTTTAGTCAGCACCGACTTATTGTTGTGTCTACGCTGTCCTCCCATACTTAAGTACTAACGCTGTAACATTCAAATATTGTAAATTCAAATAATAATAATAATAATCTTTATTGGCATTAATTATACAAACATTTTTATAAAATTCCCTAGCTCCTGTGCTAGCGTACACTGTATTACAGGAGCTACTAAATGATTTTAAAAGAGTAACCATGGAGTTTCTTGCGGGTCCTTCTCCATAGGAAATGACCAAACCGAATCGTGCAACTTTTGTCGACATTTTATAAGTGCCCATGTAGGCCTACATAAAATAAAATATTTTGATTGTTATTTTTTTTTTATATTTTGAACGAATGAAAATAAAAAATCTTAAGGACTGAAATAAGCTATGTAAAAGCTTATGTCAATACTGTTGAAAGTTGCTGTAGAAAAAAAAACATGTGTCTTTGATTTGATAGTTTCAATTGTCTAGACATTTTAAATTCATCAAGTTTTCATGCGTGAAAAGAAAACCCTTACGTTTTCTGTCGCTCAGTGGGTTAAAAATGACCCATATTTCAATGTTTGATTTCACCGTTATTATACCAAGAGCTTGTTAGTTATAACGAGGTTACCATTAAACAAACAAGCTCTATACAAATATACAATAAATTAACTATTCATCCTTTATTATCAACCTAATTTTATGAAAGTTTCAAAAACAGCTCATTAACTAAATTAATAATAGGTATAATAATCAGATGTCTTTCATTGCCCCCCGGGGGGTATAAAATGGGTCCGACTTGAAATTAGTTCCGGGAATATCCTAAAACTTTTGGGTTGCATCCGTATTGTATCCGGGATTAATTTTAACGGCTGTATTAGTTTAATTACCGTATGTTATGGTATATCACAAGATTTAGGTGCTGTGGCTTTAAAGCCCTAGTTTCCTATGGCTTAAGCCAGCAAAGGGGTTATTTTAACATACGAACTAAAATTAAAATTGTACGGCACGGTGGGCGCAGTGGCTGAGCAATTGACTGCTGCGTTGCGTGTCGCGGGTTTGAACCCCACACGGAACAAATATTTGTATGGCCTGCAGATAGTTGTTCCGGGTCTGGCTGGTTGTGAGTTTAAATGTTTGTAAACGCACCCACGATACAGGAGAAATTCCAAGTGACCCTTCATATCGTTTTTTTTAAGATTAAAAAAGCATTCATAATGTAGGATACTAATGCCAACCAGCCAGCATAAGCCAATGAACCTTATGAACTATTGAGTAAGTAAATACTAACACCGATTCGTTTGCATTTAGTAAGTACGTACCTATAAGTACAAGATTTTAGCCGACTTTGCCAACTTAAGACTGGAAACGTTACACAATGGGAAACATAAATATGTTTACCCAAGATTCCACATAGTACCATTACTATACTTATAAAACTGTATGACATGACAGTGGAAACGGGGAAGCTGTTTTCCCGAATCAAATGGCACGCTTGTGAAGAAAGAGACTAAACGCCCAACAGGGACCTGTAAACATCAACAAACAACAATTTCGCTATCTCGACCTCATATGTTTCAATTCCCTTACCAAATCTTTGGAATAATAAATAAAAACAATGCTTTCCATAGACAAAGCGCTTATTAAGCTTGGTATTAGTCATGGTTCTCTTTGTATCATAAATCACCGAAAAACAGGCACAACAGCCATCGCGTGATGTCACGATATACGCCGATGTCATAATTCTGTGTTCGTTTTTTTTTCGGCGTGACTAATATTAGGCCTTAATTGGTTTTAAATTAAACTTTATAGACAATAGTAATTATATTTGATCATTTGAGTCGAACCTATTGGTTTTGAAAGGGCATTTGTATCAGGGTATTGGAATACAGGTGATTAGAGTGAATAATTTATTTGGAATAGTGTTGTTAATGAAAGTGGAGCTTGTGGCTAAATAATAATAGCCGCACGGGTCGATATTTAAGGTTAAGCCGTGCTTGCCGAGGTTGGTCCGTGGATGGGTGACCATAATTACATACCGAGTTTCCTCCGTGCCTCGGAAAGCACGTTAAGCCGTTGGTCCCGGCTGTCATTTGTAGATCTTTGACAGTCGTCACGAGTAGTCAGAACCCAAAAGTCTGACATCCAGTTTTACCAAGGGGTATCGTATTACCCAGTTACTGGGTTGTGGAGGTCAGATAGGCAGTCGCTTCATGTAAAATATTGGTACTCAGCTGCATCCGGTTAGACTGGAAGCCGACCCCAAGATAGTTTGGGAAAAGGCTAGGCAGATGAGTGTTGTTAATGAAAGTTGATACAGATACAGAATTTTAGTCGGAATTAAATCTCAATCCTGCTTAGTAGGACGATCTACTTGTCTAGAAACATTTTAGATATCAAAATTACGAGCGATTGTCACGTGAATCGTTCCATAACTCAAACATTACTTCTGCCATAACTTCAGGAATTACCCCCTTACGAGACCGGTTTATGGGCGAAGTAAGTCTCTAATTTCTCAATAATTTGTTACTGGATAAGATTAAACGCATAAAGACTCCTTCCGTGACAAAACCTCCTTTCGAAATTCCACTTAGAAGGTGGGGACATAACTTTGTAAGATATCTCACAGAACCGATAACCAACGATTGGGGAGCTACACCTGAAGTGCAGAACTGAAAATTGGGACCGTAACTCAACAAGTATTAGGGGAGGAAAACTCCGTCGACCCGCCATCTGTAGGCCTTATCTGCCGCCATAAATATTGTACGGAACCCCGTACGAAACGAGTACGAATTATGGCACCGAAGGTACCTTCAGTCGTCGTTATAATGGATAATTCATGCACCCTTCGCCGCCGCTCACTGTTTCATAATTTTCCAGACATTTTTGTAATTATTATCCGATGTTCGTGACTTTTAACGAACGCAGATGCCTTGATGCCTGAGTTTCGACGCTTCTTTGATACTGAAAAATGCTAAAATCTTCCCAAAACACTCTTTTTTTTCTTTTTTTTTAGCCTGTTCTGTCTCACTCCTGGACAAAGGCCTCCTCAGTAAAATACTATCTAACATATAAGTAGGCCCAGGTCTAAAACAGAGTAAAATATCTTGGTTAGTCTCGTTATTATTTTGAGCTATATGCCGGTCGAGTTTAGTAACATGTTCCCATAATTAATTTTGCTTACAGGAGCTGACATTAATAGGATATAGCCTATCTTCAATCATGTTGTTGGATTAACTAGCTCCAGGGAGTGGAGTGAATAACCGAGATTAAGTTATAACCAACCAAAGGTACGGTCAGCAGCAATAGGCGATAAACACTTCATTTATTAATTAGATCTATCTGGAAACAACACACATACATCAACATCGATACTGGTGAAAAATTTTCATAACATATAGGTACTCTTAAAATAGGTGGTAGGTAGGTACTTATCGCAAATGCTGTTGTCAATTTAGAACCTAGCTAGTTTATTATAAAAGTAATCATTTATATCAACTTTCGATACACAATATACAAGCGCAAAAAGCACACAACAGGGCATCAAAGTGGTGGTCCCTACGACCGCTGACTTCAGGGAACTAACCCGTCAGCTGATTGGAAGGCACATAGCCTTCCATACTTACTCCCTTCCAGAGGAGAAGCCCACCCGCGTGGTGATCAGGCGGATCCCGAAGGAAATCCCCACGGAGGACATCCTAAATGACCTCCAAAGCCAGGACATCCCGGTCGCAGCCGTCCACCGCCTTCATAAGGCGAGAGGTGGAGACCAGTACGATATGGTACTGGTCATCTGTGACCCAGTAGAAGGACACCACCCGATCTTCAAAGTGAAGTCGGTATGCTCCCTCACAGGCATCTCAATAGAGAAGCCTTACCGCTCAACCGTTGTAGGGCAGTGCCACCGCTGCCAGCTGTACGGACACAGCCAAGCCAACTGCCATGCGCCGCACAGATGCGTAAAGTGTCTAGGCGACCATGGTACGGCAGACTGCCCCCGTCCCAAAGACAAATCGCTATGCACGGAGCCACCGAGCTGTGTGCTTTGCGGCCAGTCGGGCCACCCGGCTAACTACCGCGGCTGCTCGAAAGCCCCCAAAGGCTCCTCCTCTAAATTGGCGAAGCGTGCAAACTCCCGCCAGCAGAGAGAAAGCCCATCGGTGAGGCTACCAACTGCACAGATGCCGGAGAGACTTAGCCCTCAGAGGCCCTCTCCCTGGACCTCGCTGAACCACCAGAGAGCCTTCCCGGCACTCGGCAAAGCAAAGTCCAGCCCCATTCCCGGGCTATTAGATGCCCTTATCCCCACTCCCGTGGCCCAAGCGAGCGCACCGGCGCCCGCTCGTCCCGCGCCTCCCGGCCCCGCGGCCGCGGTCTCCTCTCCTAACGTAACTTTAGAAACGTTAGCAAAGTTAGTCACCCCCGAAGCAGACCGCATGGCGGCAGATCTCAGGGAGGCTAACACTGACGGTGATAAGCTTAAAATTATCCTCAAGTCCCTAATCAAGTTAGGCGAAGCCTTCAGCGGCATTAATCTTTAATTCCAATGGATAATACGAGATTAACGTGTACCAAACCCCGATCCCTTAAATTAGGGTACTTTAATGCCAATGGCATTAGAGGCCAGCGTGATGAGATCGCCACCTTCCTCCGTGACCATCAAATTGATATCCTCCTCATACAGGAGACCTTCCTCAAGCCCAGTCACCGCGATCCGAGAATTGCCAACTATCGCATAGTTCGCAACGATCGGTCACGTTGCCACAAGGGCGGTACTCTAATCTATTATAGAAAAGAACTGCACTGCATCCCCTTAGATCCCCCTCCCATGGAGTCTCTGCTCGAGACTTCAGTTTGTCGACTAGGCATGACCGGTCATCAATCGATCACTATCGCCTCCGCGTACATCCCTCCCGGCGGCACGTCCGAGGAGCACACTCTGTTCACCAAAGACCTTGCCGTCCTCTTCGGCTTGAGTGACTCCGTTATCATAGCGGGCGACCTCAACGCCAAACACCCCGCCTGGAACAGCACGACGACCTCTGCCAGAGGACGTCACGTGTATAACCTGGGTGAGTCCCTCAACTTCGATCCCATCGCTCCTATGGAGCACACTCACTATCCCCACGACCCCGACCAACGTCCGGACGTTCTCGACATAGCGCTACTCAAGAATGTCAACCTTAAGTTGCATTCCATCGAGACTTTACATGAGCTTAACTCAGACCATCGACCAGTGCTCATGCACTTAGTTCCCCGCTCGGGTCCCTCTGACCCCAGCCAGCCCCCGCCGACCCAAGTGATAACCGACTGGAGGAAAGTCAGCGAAAAGCTGAAATCCACCACGTCGCCTCACCTGGAGGCCATCCCCGACCACATTGTCTCAGTCGCAGACACGACGGCCGCCATCAACTCGTTTACAGAACACGTGCAATCCGTACTAAAGGATTGCTCACGGGAAGTTCCAGCAATGAGCGATCAACGCTGGATTCTACCCGCTGACGTACGTGAACTGATAACCGAGAAGAACGCGGCCATCCGTGCCTACAGCAACTTTCCCTGCGACGCGAACAAAGCTCACATGCGTTATTTACAGCGTGCTGTAAAGAAGCGCACTAGTGAGCATCGTTCAGATCAATGGGACAAGACGCTTAGCGAGCTCGAGCCTACCCACCTAGCCTTCTGGCAGCTCCAACGCAAGTTGCGCTCCACCGAAGAGGCTTCGATGCCTCCCCTCACCCGACCCGATAAGAGCGTCGCATTCGACGACTCTGAGAAGGCCGAATGCCTAGCCGACAGCCTGGAGTCCCAGTGCTCCCCCAGCTCTCAACCAGTAGACAAGCGACATCTCGATGAGGTGAACGCATTCGTCGAACGTAAAGCCGCCCTCCCTCCCGTAGAAGACCCTGATGATCCTCTGCCTTCGGTCACAGCTGACGAAGTGCAAGACATCATTAATAAGCTTCAACCGCGGAAAGCACCCGGCTCCGACGGAATCACCAATAGGGTGTTAAAACTCCTCCCCGCTCAGCTCGTCGTGTTAATGGCGGCCATCTTCAATGGCGCCCTGAGCAACAACGCCTTTCCCCAAATATGGAAAGAGGCCACTGTCATCGGTTTCGCCAAGCCAGGCAAACCCAAGTCTGAGCCCTCAAGCTACAGACCTATCAGTCTCCTGAACGCACTCGGCAAAATCTACGAGAGACTTATTTATAAGCGACTCAAAGACTTCGCCGAGGCTAAGAGTCTCATCCCCAACGAGCAGTTCGGCTTCAGGACCGGACACTCCTGCATTCAACAGGCCCATCGCATCGTAGAACACTTGAGCGCTGGCTTCCAGCGTGGAGCGATGACGGGTGTGTTGTACTTCGACATAGCAAAGGCTTTCGACAAAGTCTGGCACAACGGCTTATTATATAAGCTGTACAAACTGGGAGTGCCGGACCGTCTCGTGCTCATCTTACGAGACTTTCTGTCGGATCGCACCTTCCGCTATCGCATCGGAAAGGCACTGTCTTCCCCCCACCCCATTAGAGCCGGAGTCCCTCAGGGCTCCGTCGTCTCTCCCCTTATCTTTACTCTGTTCACCAGTGACATCCCCAAGAGCAAGAAGGCTCAGTTAGCCCTGTTCGCGGACGACACGGCCATTTATTACACTGGCCGCAGTCACGACGCTATCTATAGCACCCTCCAAACCTCAGCCAACGTCTTAGGCGCTTGGTTCCGGAAATGGAGAATCGAGGTGAACCCCGACAAGAGCCAGGCAGTTCTTTTCTCTAAACAGCGTAAAATTAAGCCACCCGCGCTCAGCCCGATCACTATGTACGGTAAGCCTATCCCTTGGGAGAAGCAAGCCAAGTACTTAGGAGTCATACTTGACAACCACTTGTCTTTCGCGGCGCACATCAAAGCAGCTCGCGACCGAGCTGCGTTTGCTATGGGTAGGCTTCATTTCATGATTTCAGCAAAAAGCAAGTTGTCACTCAAGTGCAAGTTGCGCCTTTATACCGCGGTGATCCGCCCCATTATGACGTACGCTTGCGTCGTGTACGCTCACACCAAGCCTAAGTACATCCATAGGATGCAAGTTTTACAGAACCGGTTCTTACGTAGAGTCACGGGAGCCCCTTTTTATGTCCGTAATGACCGTCTACACGTAGACCTTAGAATGCCCACCGTCCTTCAGTTTATGAAACGTCTTTCGAAGCGTTTCTTCGATAACGCCATTAAACACCGTAATCCCCTGATCGCAGCGGCCGCCCGTTACGAACCCTCGCGCATTAGTACAGTACGCCGTCCTAGGCATACCCTTGTCACTCCAGATGATGCTATCACCCTCCTCCAGGAGAGTAGCAAAGAGACTAGCACTCTTAAAAAGTTCCGACTCAAACCGCCGTCTTTCCGACCTCGCCGTCGAGGTCCGTCGCGACGTCCCGGTCCATGCCCTCCCCGACCCTCGCTCGAGCCAGCCCGCGATGCTGTGCCAGTAGTTTTAAATCAGCCCCTAAATAATGATACCATTCAGATCCAGCCTGTCCCCATGCAGTCTTCCCCCAGCGACGCCCTAAGCCGAGGTTCGTACCCCACAGGGGGTGCCCTTAGCGTGCAGTCGCTTAGTTTGTAAGTTTTTATGCCCTGGCTGGAGGCCTTACTCTAAAGGCACCCACAGGATAGTCCGGTTAAGCAGACGACAACCTCATAGGTTGAACTGCGAGATGCCATTCACAAAAAAAAAAAAAAACAACTTTCGATACTGACCATACTTTGAATATCCACAAGAGGTACGATAATACGCAGTAAAGACTTAGGCATGGAAAAGCAATGAAAGCTAATTCGAACACGATTGAATACGGATATTGTCGTGTTTAACGAATGGGCGTTCAGGAAACCTGTTCCGTATTATCTGCGAACACTGGAATAAAACATCGCGAGAAACCCACGCGTAATTGTAATGGGATAATGTCTGATTCCTGTATTAGAACGTTGTTTGTCGATTGATCGTACATTTCGAATGATTGCAATTTTAAAAGGTTTTGCAGATTTTAAAGTGACGTCACTATCCTCTTGCCCTTTTCCCGTTCTACTTGGGTATTTAAAGTGACGTGTAGGTTTGTTTTTGGACAAACAGGCCCTCCACACTTTTCCCAGACCACTGCAACTCCTGAAAGCTAGAATGCAGTGTGGCGACCACCAGAAAAGCACCAAGACAATGAAGCTCGACGAAGACCCAGAGAAACAATTAAACTATCTTGGATCCCACAACGAAATTAATCGGAAAAGAATAGAAGAGCGGAGAAGTAGGAAAAAACAAATTCCACTTTGACTTTGTCATAGCGACTAATTCATTTGACTTTTTGAGAGCATCGCTCTACATACAAGTAAGGCCATAAGTAAAACAAAACAACACCCTTTTTAAAATGAGAATATTACATAGTTGAGAGAGGAGAGTAGCTCGTGACTCAATAATAACAGCCGCAGGGGTCGATCTTTAAGGTTAAGCCGTGCTTGCCGGGGTTGGTCCGTGGATGGGTGACCATAATTACATACGGAGTTTCCTCCGTGCCTCACGTTAAACACATGGTCCCGGCTGTCATTTGTAGATCTTTGACAGTCGTTACGAGTAGTTCGACTAGAAGCCGACCCAAAGATGGTTTAGGAAAAGGATAGGCAGATGACGATGATTACATAGTTCTGTACTTCTTTCCTAAAACTATTAAATAATCTTTTAATCTCTGCCTCGTTGGCCTAGTGGGCGCAAACGCAACTGCTGAGCTTGGTCGGGCAAATCGTTCTTGAGTTTTTAGTCATCAAGGATTTCTCAGTAGCAACCACGGAGTTATGGTTGTTCAACTCTTCAACACTTACGTATTACATACGTATTCATATATCATCAAATAAGTACATCAAATTGATTACTTCTACTCATTACTGTATAAATAATCATTACTTACCATGGAAACTCAGTGTCTCATCAAATCAAATGTTCAATAATGTTAAAGTTCTCTCAGAAGGAAAATGTTAACTAAATTACACCAGACAGCAGCTGTGACGTAATCACAGATGAAATAGCAAATGGAGTGATATTGCAAACTATGTAGAATATATCTGGATACGTTAGTGTAGAGACATCGTATTTTCTGTGTTATTCTCGAAAAATATCGGGCCACCTCTCTTTAGCTATGGTTCTGGTACTATCAACATTTGTGATCACCAATGTAAGAGACATTGGTGATCGCAAATGTTCTTACGCCTGAATGCTACATTCATGTACTGATTTTAAATCCATCCTTATTTAATCAGAAAATTTGTCGGCAAAATTAAATAAAACTACTGACAAACCCAATGAATATCACACATCTTTACGTTTGTTTCATCATCACTCCCAAAACATTGAAGAAAAGCATTTTGAGGAACTCGCAGGTCTGCGTTTTGGATATCCATAATCCAAAACGCAGGCCTGCGAGTTCAGCGTTCTTTCAGTAAGAGGGAGTGCCCTCTCACTGAAAGAACGCCTGTGTGCCAGCAATAGAATAGACAGAATATCAAAATAATCAAGAACAAGATATGGGTAAAAGAAAAGTGTTAGCACTCCATTCGTATTACTCCTTGTTCAGAAATTATAATATCCCTGGGTGAAATATTTAACGTTGTCAGACAAGCTTTTATCTAAGTCAATTAATTCGTGTTGTATTGTACTTGATAGAGTTGAAATATCTATGTCTGGCTTTTAGTCGCCTTGGTTGAATGCCCAGTTTATACAGCGCTTTTTGCTGTTTTGCATTTGATAGATACAGGTTTAAAAGGTTTTCCGTGGGAATCTATGTGGGAGGAGGATGTCTTGTAGAGGGTAATGTTTTACACCTGATAGTATAGATAATTATGACGATGAAATTGATTTGGTTTTTTTAATTCCATTTTATAAGCCTATAACTTCTCCACTGTCAGAACAAAGGCCTCC
The DNA here is from genome assembly GCA_963082945.1 of Cerastis leucographa. Taxonomy (NCBI): domain Eukaryota; kingdom Metazoa; phylum Arthropoda; class Insecta; order Lepidoptera; family Noctuidae; genus Cerastis; species Cerastis leucographa. Next base: position 9,839,441 of record OY720382.1, read on the forward strand.
GCAGGTCTAGAGAACCTGCTCTCTCTGCAAATGTTAAACGTCTTCGTCTCATTTGTTTTAGGACATGGTGATTTAAGAGCAATGGTGCTGAAATTAATTACACAAAGTAAAGTTGTAACTAACCCGCGAGTCGTTCTCTGGACCACCCCTTCTCCCGACTATTCCTTTTCACCTATTTTTAACTCATAATAAGGTGACTTTTGGCTTTTACCAAAGGCTGAATAAGGTAACATACTCGTACATACATAGTCACCTGTAACCAACTACATCACAAATGACAAGTCTGAACTTTTATCTCCATCATTTGCATAAGCGTTCGTGCATAAGTAACGATTCTAATCATGGCTGCCTTCCTCAATGTCATTTACGTCAAACGCCGACATTCATTTGTTTTTTCCTTGTCACTCCACCACCTCGCGTATCCCTCTCAATTTTTCTCTGTCATCCTGACTCTTGACTCCGGGACACGGCAGAGAGCTCTTCACTTGCAAAATTGCCCCACGGGGGGAGTACTGGCTGATTAATAAAGAAAATAAAATTTGTGGAGGCACATTCGAGATATGATTTGGGAGAAGTCACGTTCGTTTTGTATGAACTGAATTCTGATTTTTATTCAATGTGAATATGCAAATTTGGTAGGTATTATTTTTTTGATTGCAACGGTTGTTGAATGGGAATTTCTGTGCTGATTTATTGTGCGATGTTATTATGAAAATGAATACTTGACTTCACTTTTACACCACACGCGAAAGCTTTGAAGGGGAAACCGACGTTCATTATTCATGGCTACAATAAATTCATCGTTCATACACATAATACGTTATAATAAAAACAACCAATTACAATTAATTTCTTAATGATTGCCTTCAGAAAAAAAAAATTAAGAAATGAATCGAAAGATTTCGTCATTAATTTCACAGTTGCTCTGAAATGTCTTAATATTTCGAAACAAATTACACACCTTTATTCTATTCAAACAGTTATTAGTTTGCTAGTCATCCAGCACCTGGTGTGAAATGCAATCAAGTTTAATTATTACTGGTATTAATAACAAGGGTGCACTCTAGGGTGAGTATTAAACCTGTTGTCATGGCAACGCCCTCCGTTTGGACACAGGCTGCGATGCCGCGCACACAAATACGCGCTTACTTATTTACGAGTAACGCTGATTACTTGTGTAATGGTGTAGCCACTTTTCATATGGTTGTAATGATATCTGAAGGTTAGATGACGGAATGGGATTGGTTTTTGTATCAAGATCGGTAAGCGGAATGTTGGTTTTGTTGCTTATTTTGTTATTCGTTTGGTTTGTTTTAGATTGAGGGGTATTTGGGTGGTTTTCAGCTGTCTCGCATTTTCAGAAAATTTTCATGAGATTGTTTTTATTCTCTTTCTCTTTTTTTAAATATTATTTACATTCTCAAACATTTGAATGAATTATAGGATATTGATATTTTATTATTTTTAAAGTGAAACTTTTATTACATCGTCTCAAACTTTTTCGTATGTGTGTTGCATGACGCGTGACGCTCGGCCGTGGAGTAGGGATAAAGTGATAGGCGCTCGTCAGAGCGCCTTTCACTTTATCCCTACTCCGCGTTTTATACGTTTAATACCCTTAATGGAATATTATTCCAAATTTTTTTAGTTAAATGTCTATAGTGTGAAAAAAAGTTTCACTTTTACCGTGGTTTCATAAAACCACACAATCCTTTTTTTATTTAGTTATGTTATAATACAATGTATGTTTTAATCAATCTTATGAATAAATCTTTCATGACTTAGATCAAATCAAAAAGATTATAAATTTTTGTGATCAGAAGAATTGCTTTATTTTTATTTTTTTTGATGAAAGTGTTCATTAAGACTACCTACACAATCACACACTACAAACTACATAATTGACTACTACATGATTATACGATATGTATTTACTAATATGACTATAATATAAAAGTAAAATATTTAGTTTCCATTAAAATTTATTTAATACAAAAATGCTGGGGGTCAAACTTGCATGGTCACTGCAATCACAACCCTTATCATTTAAATAGGGGTCATAACTATGTCCGTCGACTTAATTAGAGTGGAAGGGAAACACACTATTATTTAACTATAAAAAGTTTCTAATAGTTTTATGGCCATATGCTCATCGACATACATATTTTAATTAATATTTGGTGCAGAGGTTTACTTTATGGATCGGACTGCATGGTAGCGGATCGGATATGAGAATGTTGAAGTGGGTGTGTGGTGTAACAAGAATGAATAAGATAAGGAACTAGTATATTGGAGGAGAGCAGCGGTGGCTCAGTGGTGGCAGCCCCGACGTGGGTTCGAACCCAGGCAGGCGCATTACTTTGTTTATTTCATCACCGCTGCTCTAAAAAAGGAAAACATCCGTGAGGAAACCGGCATGTCCTAGAACAAAAAATTCGAAGACATGTGCCATCTACCAACCCGCACTGGGCCCGCGCGGTTGTAACGTAGAAAAACTGTAAAGCCAAATGATTTTAAAAGAAGAGAAGGAGAAGAACCAGCAAGAAACTCCATGGTTGCCCATGGAGTTTCTTGCCGGTTCTTCTCCATAGGAAACGACCAACCCGAACCGTGCACCTTCTTGTCGACGTTTTACAAGTGCCCATGTATATAGGACTTGGCGAAATAAAAATATTTTGATTTGATTGACTCCCTCTCATAGAGAGGAGGCCTGTGTCACAGCAGTGGGAACATTATAGGCTGATGATGATGATGATGAAATAAGAGGAACTTTGAAAGTTAAAGAAAATTTGAAAGGGAATCGACATGGTATGGACATGTAACAGAGGAATGAATCGCATGTGAATGAAACAGTGATGAATAAAAATTTTGATGGATACAGAGGGAGAGGAAGACCAAGAAAACGATAGAGGGATTGTGTGAGGAATAATATGAAAGAAAAACTCATGTTTGTTTAGTACGAATTAATGGCAGCGCGGAAGGTGTCCCCGGTTTTTCCCGGTAATAGGATAATACGGGCTATAAAAAAAAAACTATTTCATTTGAACGTGAATTTCATATTCTTATCACATGTCGATGATGAGCTCGTGGCTAAATATTAACAGCCGCCCGGGTCGATCTTTAAGGTTAAGCCATGCTTGCCAGGTTGGTCCGTGGATGGGTGACCATAATTATATACCAAGTTTACTCCGTGCCTCGGAAAGCACGTTGAGCCGTTGGTCCCGGCTGTCATTTGTAGATCTTTGACAGACGTTACGAGTAGTCAGAAGCCAAAAAGTTTGACATCCAGTCTTGCCAAGGGGTATCGTATTACCCAGTTTTCTGGGTTGTGGAGGTCTGATAGGCAGTCGCTTCATGTAAAATACTGGTACTCAGCTGCATCCGGTTAGACTGGAAGCCGACCCCAAGATAGTTTGGGAAATGGCTAGGCAGATGGATGTCGTCATGTCCCACGGCTTCTGCACGTTGCACTGAACAATAAACAATCCGTTTTGTAACAGCAGTAACTTTAAAGGTATCAATTAATTAAACTTTTACAGGAACATTAAATCTTTGTAGGTAGCCAGTTCTTTGAGTGCGAACGTTACCTTTCATTTGTGACGATTTACAAGCAATTCGCGACTTTATTACCCAGTAAAGTATTTTTAATTGTGAGTCTTTTCTTTGGTACTGGCTGTTAAAGTTAGGCGTACAGCTGTTAGAAAATAATTAAAGGTATCGTTGTTTTGTCGGAGTAACTCTTTTTGGAATTAACGACGGCTTTACACCTGGTTTTTTGACTTGGGTACTAACTATGGAGACTACATCAATGTATTCATAAAAAAAATACGGCAGTTTGGAAGTCTAAAAGTGATACGTATTGTGACCTAAAGGTAAAACATTTTTATTATCCATGTAACATCCATTCTTATTTGGAATTTTATTAAGGAAACAATCATTGTAAAGAGTGTCTCGAGTGCCTCGTTAAGATCAAGAGGTCAACTCATCAGGAATTTAATGATGCAGCTACTAATAAATTGTTAGAGGGAGTACAAGTAAACAAACATAAAAAAAATTCTTCCAGTTTTAATTAATCTGGTTTTACAAAGTACAAATTACCTTCCGATACAGTGTAGGAATCCTGTCTCAGTACAAAATGATATACAACTGTGATTGTTTAAAATACATTTTAAAATTTTTGTTCTCATTCGAAATCCTAGCTCGCTACACTCAATAAATACGTCAATGATAAAATTGTATAAGGATATCAAACATTTTAAAATATTTACATAAAACGTAAATTTAAATACGAAATTATACTATATCACAGTCACTAGAGAAAGATGAAAACCTAAATGCCTACATTACGTTACATAGCAGTCTATTTTGTAAACACATCCACAAGAACTACAATCTTCGAAAGCCGTCAGTTACACCGTCGCGTAACTACACCCACAGACCCAACAAGGTATTATGATTATCGATAACGTATAAACTTAATCCGTATTCTATTTTCCACTGTAAAAAAACCTGAAGAATGATGCAAAGTCATTTCAATTAGATCTGTATTATAAAAAGTTGTAGGTAGGTCTCGGCATAAATATAAAGCTGCCATTGTTCAAGACCCTTGCTACAGAAGAAGTAATGACAACTACAGATCCACATAGTAGCGCGTCAGCTGAAAATATTTGTTAAAATACTCTTATCGCCCGCATTACGCGACGGTGTAACCAGTATCCCACTTTACCTTAACGATCATAATATGCAAAATCCTTTATACATTTGTACAGTTCACTATAAAGTAATATTGCTTGTATTACATCCTAGTGATATTAATTTACAATTCAATTAACTTCTATACGTATGGCCTGAACAACCTGATGTCCCTGAGTGATTTGTGAATGCACGCATTTCTCGATATGGCGATTCCCTGCAAATAGAAAAGAGCAGGTATTGTTATATGAACAAAGAGTTTAGGGTTTTTAAAGCCGTCGCAGCAGTGTTAATCAAATTCGTACCTCTCATAAGGCGGTGGTGGCAGTATATCACATAGATTCATCCTACAATCCTGATCGCTCCTTCCTGCACTTCCATACCTCATTTCTTGATTAGTCTGTCTAAAAGTATTTTCTCTTCCCAACCAATGCCATTGTGGGTAGTCATACTCTGCTTCAGCCATAGCCCAATCTTTGTTGCCATCATGATGGCTTGAAGACCTAGAATGATTGGTTTTGCAAGAAGGACAGTCTTCTATTGACATGTCCTGCATTTCATCGTCGTTCCCACACTTTGTCATCTCGCTGTAGTCTTTCGTGAGGGTGGAACTGCTACTTCGACAGCACGTGGAACATTCTTCGTTTGAGTATTGGGTATTTTCTCCATAGGACCTCACCATGCTGTTGTCGTATGAGCCTGGACTTACAGCGCACTTCATGCACGAATCTTCTGCATCTGTGTGATCCTAAAATTTGAGTTCACTAATAAAGAGCTTAGACTTGAAGTCAAATAAAAAGAAACGAAAAAAAAGGAAAGTCAAATCATGTAATTTAAAAAAAGTGAGACATTAGAAACAGTCCACAGCAATAACATTGATCTGAGACAAAAAAATACAGAGAGGTACAAACCTGATAGTTCAACTCAGTATAAATAGCGCTGGACGCGTAAGGTTCAGGTTGCAGTCTCCTCAGTTGAGTTTCTTCTGGTATTGGATTCATAACATTTGTATGTTGTGGAAGACTATACTCGGCTTCCATAGCCATTGTACCTATTGAGTGACCACCTACAGAAAACCAAACAAGATTATTTGTAAAAAAAATATTTTCAACGAAGAACAAATAAGATTTGAAGGGAAATTTTTCTTACCATGTAAAAGACTCTGATGGCAATTCAAAATTTCTATTCTAGGTTCATTTGAGCCTTCAAACATTGGCCTTTCTCTTAGCCAAACAGCCTCCTTGCCTAAAAGGCATTGTTGAGCATTGACAATAGCAGTACCTGCAAAATATTTGTTTTAGTAGTAGCTAGACAAACGCGGCCCAGTTTAAACAAGATTAGATCTCGTTGTGACTCAACTCACTAGTTGTGTTTTGGCTTTTCCTTTGCTTCGTCTGCTTTCGCCTTATATAAACAATGACTCCAGTGCCGACTAGTACTAACACTAACAAAGTTAGACATAATGCCAGCAGCCAAGTTTCTTGGAACATTGACACTATCGCCTTGTCCGTCGATGGTTCGGTTCTGAAACAAAATGTTTATTTTCATACCGCTTTGCTCATCGCACTGCTGGAGACAACTGCTCACGGTTAAGAGTTTCCTAGTAAGTTGTCATTTCAAAGGTTTTCAGGAATACACGACAGTATGAAGAAACTCATTTGGAGACTTCATAAAGCAACTGAGCTGCGCCATTCAAGGCATTTAATCCCAAGTTAGCTTCACAATAACTGTATACAAATGCACTACTTACTGCACATAGTGTCTCTGAGACTGTGTGGGCAGCATGTGTATGTGCGCGGGCGCACTGAACGGGCCGTGTCCGCGGCGTGTAACGGCGGCGGCGCGCGCGCTGTACCGCCCGCCGGTGCGCAGCGAGCTGGCCGCGGCCGCGCGTGTTCGCCCGCCCAGCGACATTTGACCCACCACACGACCCCCAGTACTACCACCCACACGAACCTCAATCTAAAACAAAAGTAAACCCATTATAAATTATAATCAATAAAACAAATGTCAATACAAAATTCTATTCCTATTTTCTACTGACCAAATAACCGGAAAGCTCGCCGTTCCATGTATGCGGGGGCGGCGGATCCCACCGAATCCACGCTGACGTCGCATTTATCACTCCCGCTGTGACGCTTTGCGGTGGCTCCGTCGGGACTACAACAAATTCATCTAATGCTGTAGTTATACGTAATGCCTTAATTACATGCAACAGTGAATATCTCAATTTGAAATCTTTCTTACCGTCTTCTTCAGTAACACCACTTTTCATATTAGAAGGTTTACCCAATAACAATTTGTAAAATGGCATTAAAAATACATCATATTGAGCATACGGCAATAAGCCAGTTAAAATATGACTTGAAGATCCGCTATTGTGAACTGTGGTCATTGAAAAATTTTCATACTTTCTAAAATCAGCTAAACTTTCTAAATACGATAAATTGGAATGCTGGTAGTCTTCTTCTAAAACATATTGTCTATTAAGGGATGTACCATTGAACCATATCTTTACTCCTTCTAAATATTCGTTATAGTCCGTTAATACCTGAAATTAAATTAAATGTTTCATACCAAAAAGATTAACACTGTATGAACTCAAAAACTAAATTCAATGTGCTGTACTCACATCCCAAACAATTTTAACAGTAGTAGCGGATATTCCTTCTACCCTTCTCAAAGCTAACACATCTTGCTGCAAATAACGTCGAGCCTGAACCAATTCATACTGGGTCATCGGCTGATGGTTCTGATGCTTCGACAACTCCGGATATGGAGACGAAGATTCTAGATCTCCATTGAATGAGTTGGCTTCTCTTCTTAATACCTAGGAAGAAAAACAAATTTTGATGAAATTGCTGAACTAAAATCTATCTTTAAAGAAGTTCTTAGTTTGGTAATGAAGGTCCAACCTGTAATGTGGCGGTATGCAAAGCACTGCCAGCTGCACTCACAGCAACACATGTCAACCTGCCAGCATGTTGAGTTGTAACTCTGTCTAGGTATAAAGACCCAGTACCGTGGGCAGATTTTGGGAACACTAATTCCTGTAAAAGGTACAATTTTGTAGCAATGCACAATACAACAATGACTATTGTGTTCTTAGAGTGACATCATACGGTTAACGAAATATCTATAAAAGTAGAGACAGACATAGGAAGAAGAAAATACAAATGAAAGTTAAACCAATTGATTTGGACAGACTAAATGTTACCTGGGATCCTTCCATAGTCCAAAACACTACTGGTGGTGGAGCACCCTCAGCTTCACACTGAAATGATATCGCCTCACCTTCCCAGGCTGTTTGGTCAGAAGGCACTCGAGTGAAATGAGGTAGTGCTAAAACAAAATTACATTTTAATTTCCTTTTAAAAAGAAAATACGAAAATTCTTTATTTCTTTTTTTCAGGGTAAAATAAAACGTGAACTAAAATATTCATCTGTTCTGAGGAAATAAACATTAGCAAATAAGAAAAGAAAAAACAAAGATGTTGCGCATATAGTTGTTGAACAGTTAAGAACAAGGAAAAATGTAACTTTAATGGCAAAACCAGACTTTTCTAAATGTCCGTTCATACTGGCGAAACATTCCCATAAAAACGTGTTGTTTGAAAGGAATAAAGATAAGAGAGAGTGAAAGCGAAATAGAGAAGTTATATATTTTTTAGCAAATGCAAACACATATTAACGTCAGATAAAATTGAAATTGTATCAAATATATGACTTACAGTGAACAGTAAGTGTAGCGGCTGCAGCACTGCTCCCCGCTTGGCTTTCTGCTTTACAAGTATATGTACCGGCGTCAGTAGCAACAACACGATCTATTCTCAGAGATCCTCGACGAATGATCGCGTATGGCGATAATGAGCCATTGTCCCGGGACCATGTCACTGACACGTCTGATTCTGGTGATGCCTAAAATTATTTCTGATTTTTAGAATACATTATTAATAAACGAAAGAAAAGTAAAAGAAGATTTCGATACGATAGGCGATATAAAATAAAAGTTATTTCGAAGTGTAACATAGAGTGGAAATTAATGGCATTATGGGAATGCGGTTAACAAATGAATAAGCAGACTAATTTACCATTACATTACCTGACAGTGAAATTCAACATTCTGGCCTATTAATGCCGTTATGTTATTGGGTTTCACGAGAAAATGTGGTCTGCGTAATACGAGCAACGTCGCAGGACGAGTTTGTCTTTCCCCAGCTACATTGGACGCTGCACACCTATATACACCACTATCGGCTGGAAGACTTTCTAATATTCTGAGATCACCGCCATTTACAATCATAATTCTGAAACAAAAGCATTCCTAATTAAGGAGACCTGACTTAAAGTATGGCTGTTATTTGTTTATCAGACTTAATAAGAGCGAAAATAACCAGGATATCTTCAAGAATCGTGAATCATTGTAACTTGAATTCGAAACGAAACACATGCCTCAGGCAGATCGTTAAGCCAATAAACGTTCACACGCGAAATAAATTACGTTGTTTGGTTACTTTCAGGCTCAGCATTAAAATATTGGCTACTCTAAATAAGACAATATTTATGTAAAGTGAACAATGTGGTACCAAAATAGTAGACGAAGTTCGAAGTCTGGAATTAATTACCTCCCGTTCACTTCTACATCTAAAGTTTGGCCGTCCTTCGTCCAGTGAACGCCGGGGTCCGGGACGCCTTTCGGAGCGGAGCATTCTAGCGTGGCTGGTTCACCACTAGCCACTTTCACATCTCGAGGTTCAACTCTGAAGTCGTCACGGAGAACTGGAAAGAAAACTTTTTATGCAGGAACAATAACTACTGTTTTTTTTTCACCCATCTGCCCCCGAAGAATTTCTTTTTGTGAGTACTCAAAATCTACCTTCTTATATAAGAAGCCGATTTTCAATCAATCAAAGTTTATAGTGAAAGTTTTCCCAGTAAATCTACAGATAAAAAAAAACAATTCGTTACGAGTATACCTGACAGGAATATTAGATGTATAAAGTACGACTATAGCATTACTCCATAAAGACCGCAGCGAAGATCGGTTAGCAAATAAAAATTTCGCCCAACCTTTTAGTGGTTTACCGCACAGAGGCATAACCGTGTCTAGTTACATTTGCAAACATCGGAATCAGGTAAATATATTTGTCGAGATCGATTCCATTGAGCTGAAAGGGTACGATTTCAGTTTATTTATAGACATGAACTGGAATATCGCACGTGAGGATTGAGATATTTATGTATTGTAACCAAGACTTTTTCATTTGCAGTTTAGATACTATTTTGCTTGTTCAATTAAGTATCTTCATCTAGAAAGCTATTACTTAAGGTAATATCGAAGTTTGCAACACTTACAGCATACACAGGTACAGTTTAATTATTAAGTTTCAGATGACTACCATTCAGAAGTTTAGGGGTGAATGGTAAAGTATACTTAAGATTCTGTTTCAAACTCGTTATACATAGTTTCTAGGGATTGTTACCGAGCCTGACAAATGACAATCGGTTCTTACCTTACGTTGAGCTATAACAATATGACTTCAAACGCCTATTGTGTTGTAGGAATTCTGTTTGTAGTATTCAAATATGGTTTCTGAGCTTGATTAATAGCTAGTCTAAACCCACAGCACGATCCTTAAATGCTAACACAAATACAAATTACGTAATACCAGTATTCATTTGTGAATGTACACCAACAAAATTGTAGTTCCTACTATTACGTTTTCATGGATTATTCAACCCCCTCATGCAAGTGCAGTATTACAGGCAATTTAAACGTACTTACACGCAATGAATCAGTACTTACCAGCGATGGTGAGCGTGGCGTTCTTACTGACCGCTTCGCCGACGGAGTTGCGTGCAACGCACCAGTACACACCCTCGTCGTTTTCTTTCTTTCCTCGCATAACCCTACAATTTAACGATCAACTCAATATCGGTCATAGTGTACGGGTAGTATTTTGAATGGAATACAAGTAGCGGTAAATTATAGGTTGGGATATAAAACATTGGTGAAAACATTTTGGGTTTGAAATTACAGGAGCTATTACGGATATCAGGTGCTTTTGAACAGGTGATTCTGAAGTTCCAAGCTTGATTCTAAGTTGGGTTATGAAATTCAAATGCTGATATGGCCGTCGGGGATTGTACGTCATGTTGTTTCGTCTACCAATGCATGCATGAACGATTTCCCTATGGTGTCTAGACTCCATCGATTTTAACTAATTTAGTGCCTCAAGCTAAGTGAGTTGTGTACTGTATTGTAAGTTCTATAAATAAATGCCAAGGACGAGTATGTAGGTACTCGTAGTTCGGGTAACTTTAAAAGTTTATAAGCTAGGCTTAAAGCTAAGCAAAATCCCTGACTGATCGTTTTAAAAAGGTACAATACAAGTGAGAAAAAAATAGTTCGGACGGGTTTATTTCCATGCACAAGTTCTTTTCGCTTTATATTTTTTATGTCGTGTCAAGACAAGGCGTAATAAAACACCATGTACTTTAGTTTTTTCTGCCTCTAATTAACACAACAATAAAAACTGCGGCCAAATTAGTCTGGCCGGTTTTATGAGAGAACACGCGAAACACACACAGAGCAACAAATATGCAATGTGCCAATGACAGTGTTCTATAACGAGAACATAGATACGTTGATTTTGCTGTATGTAGGTATGGTATATTCGTTTTAAAATGAATGGTAAGTTTTTTTTTTCCAATTACAGCACCTACTTTTGTCTAGGTCAGCTCAATCTTGGCTAATTATGAAATTATGAAATTATTGTCAAACAGTAATTTTCATGTTTTTACTTTCTTTAAAATTTTTGATAAGTCCTACAATACAACAATATTTATAATATTTTACTGGTTTTTATCATTATAAAGGTTGCTTATTTATAATCAGTCAGTATCCAAATAAAAACGTTCAGTCTTTGTAATATCTTTATTACGTTCATTACTTTAGATCAGAAGATAGCCATCAAATTAATGAAGCCCATATTCCAGCACTGCTTACATACATAGCAATAACCTTTATCCAATAAACTTTTCATATAAATAGTACAATAACCATGAAAAGTTTGTGTAAGCCCGACGGCTTGCGGCTTTTATATGGCCGTCATTACGCTAAGTATGTTATATTAATTCTACTTCATGCCTTTGTAATGTTATATTCAACGATATAACGTTTAAGTACTTGTAGTACCTATTACTTTTTTGTTCAAAATACTTAGTAGTACTACTTTTTATTGTAGAATAAAAGACGCGGCGCCGCCATGTCTGAAGCTTTTTGCTGTTTTTCCTAAAGTGTTTTATACATAACTTTATGTATAGTGATATTATCTTTCGTTTTGAAACGCTGATAAAATGTCGTGTAGTACACTTTTATATTTACATTTAGAATAATTTTATTTGATTAAAATATAAAACGTGAATGAATATGACAGTATTTATTCAGTACTCAAACGCTATTGGCTCTCGGTAAAACTGTGCAGAATACTGAAAGCAGTCATGCGCACTAAGGATATTGATTTTCTAATAATAGAGTAGGTAACTTGACAATAAAATAAACGATGGATGGACTATGTGAAGGATGATATGGCAAGAAAGGAGGTATCTAGGTACAAGTAATAGAGAAGTATGGAAGAAGAAGACATGCTGCGCTGACCCCAAATAGATTGAGATAAATGCAAAAGAGCAGCGGTGGCCCAGTAGTGGCAGCCCCGACTTACGAACAGTAAGCCGTGGGTTCGAACCCAGGCAGGAGCATTACTTTTGTAATTTATTTCATCACTGCTGCCCTCAAAAACGGTGAAGGAAAACATCGTGAGGAAACCGGCATGTCCTAGAACTAAAAATTCGAAGAATGTGACATCTACCAAACCGCACTGGGCCCGCGTGGTGGAGTAAAGCCCACTCTCTCTCTAAGAGAGGAGGCCTGTTTCCCAGCAGTGGAAACATTATAGGCTGATGATGATGAAGAGCAAGAGAATGATGATGATGAAAGTAGGTAACTTGACAGAAAATCTCAAGCTATTTTCGGTTATTCGAAAGGCCAAATCATATTTGAACAGTAATTAGTATGTCGTACTGTATGGATCAGAATGTTGTGCAGAGAATAAGACGGATGAAAAAAGATGACATGCAGCAAATATGAGAATGTTAAGATAGATGTGTGGAGTGACTAAAATGAATCAAGTTAGAAATGAGCATATAAGAGGAAGTTTGAAAGCGGCGCCTGTTACAGTAAAGAGGCAAGGGAGTCGTCTGCATTGGTTTGGACATGTGGTGAGGAGGGATGGAACACATGCGACTAAAACAGTGATGAACATAAAATCAGATGGATGAAGAGGGAGAGGAAGACCAAAGAAAAGATGGACGGATTGTGTGAGGAATGACATGAAAGAAGAAGGAGTTAATGATAGCGTGACGAATGACTGGGGATAATGGAAAAAAAAACATGTTGCGCCGACCTCAAATAACATGAGACAAGGGCAGAATGATAATGAACAGATAGGCATCAAAACATTAATTCAAAAGCAAAACTAACACCCGTAAAGCCAGACAAAACAATGACAGGTAGCGCCATCTGTCATGTTACATTCGAATTACAGTGTAGCATGTAGAATTAATTAAACCTCGAACGTTTATCACCGCAGACAGACATTCGAATCTCTGCAATGACTGCAGTATGCAATGTAGGCGCAGTAATTAAATACTTTGTCAGATACGAGTACAGGAACGATTACTATGACAGACACGTTGCAGTCACTCAGTATGACCAGCAGTAATAGTCTCGTGCTGTAACCGTCGGACTGCCAAATCATAGGTCTCGAGTTCGAAATCAAGACACGCACCTTTGATTTTTCAAATTCATGTGTATTGTATAATTATCACTTGCTTCGATAAAGGAAATCATTGTGAGGAAACCAGCATGCCTGAGAGATATTTCTCGACGACATTATAAAGCCGAGTCAGAGGTCCATAGGCGGCATAAAACTGTGACACCAGGTTAGGTAAGTACTAAACACACGAAAAAGAAAGAAGTATGTATGACTATAGTTTGAAAACCAGTCTCATAAAATTAAGCCTATATTCCCGAAGAGGTGGACAGAGATGTGTATAAAAGACCCAAATTTCGCTTTGTTTGAAACTGGGCGAGCGTATTGCCACTACCCGACGTAAGTATAGGCTGTTTCTGAAAAATTCTTACAGAAAAAGTCAAAAAATAATTTGCTCAACCTAAGATTCTATCAGCTCAGTCTATCTTTGGAATAACCTGCAGGTGATTATAATCGCCTGCAACATTTATGGACCTTTAAATGAAGTAAACACAGAAGTCTGCACCTGTATGCAAGTGACGAGCAATTCCCTTCCGAAAATGGAAGTATCCACGTGGCCTTTAATATAATTAATAGTAAACTAGCTGATACCCTCGATTACGCCCGCGTGGAATTTAATAATTAATATTTGGTTAATAACTTGACTTTTTTTATTATAGAAATAGCCTAATAACTAACTTTAATTTCAGAATAGAGAAGGGTTCCGTATAAACAAAATCCGATTCAAATTGTAGTACCTAATTTATTTATAATAATTTTACGCTGACGAAGCTTGCGTGCAACAGCTAGTAACAAATAAGAATAACAGCTTACCTAAGAAACAACAATCCATCTTCAAGCAGCACTCTGTGGGGGTGGTCAGTAGGGGCAAGAGGTGCGCCATCTTTGTACCACTGGATGGTGGGCTTGGGCTTGCCCTCTGACACACAGCGAAGGGTAGCAGGCTCACTCCTGCCCACTATCGTGTCAGCTGGGTGCTCCTTTATGCGCGGAGCCCGACTTTGAGCTTTGGGGGAAAAGTAATTAGAATAAATTGATTAAACCATAGTTACAAACATTTTCATAACCTAACATTATAATGCATACCGGTAACAAGTTTTATTTTGACATACTTAGATAGCAGTGGTCTCCAAAGTAGGTTGGGCCTGTATTTTAGGGGGAGAAATAGAAATTTTCTAATCAGAAAATATATATTCAGACGTATTATAAATACTAGAAAAAAAGAATTATGATGTTAAAAGTTAACAGAGATTGGCAATAAAAGTTAAAAGATTAAAATAAAAACATGAGAAAAAAAAAACTTATTGAAACGTCAGGATTAGAATGCAAACTTACAAGGTTTTTTTGATAACCTTTTTAATTGATGTCTATGTCAATTAATTATTTATGAGACGTTAAGAAATATTGTATCAATAAACTTTTTACGACCATTAATTAGTTTTCGATATTGTGAAATTAATTATCTTTTTTTAACTGTAGTGCTGTTTTTTTCACAATACGAATTATTAAAAATACTGTCAATCGTAAATTACTATAGAAAGTAAATATTAATTAACAACACCACTGAATAAAAAAAAAGTAGACAGTAAAAAGTACACTGAACTTTTATCTTTAACCCGTCGCAAAATATTAATCGTACTACGAAATCTGTTACAAAAACTCTTATCTTTTTTTTACACTTACCTTTTGTCGCGCACGGAAAACTGAACAAAAGATGCAAAAGCACTACACACTTGAACTGGTTCCATCCGAGATTATCTCTTTTAATTGGACCCACGGTCATGCTTGACACTACTGATTACAGTCACTTCTCACTTTACACCACATACTTTATTTTAAGTCAAGTCAAAAAGCACTTATTATAATTTTACCCGATAAAAAAGTTCTTGGTTCATTTTTGAGCTTCGAATCATAACATCGTCGGCAAATGTTTATAGTTTGCGGAGATCGCGATGTGTTTGCGGCACGCAGCGACACAACCTCCCCGTTCGAAGGTCCGAGGGTGACTGCCCCCCACTCTAGTTTGTCATTTCGCGCCGACTCAGTAACGAGCGGCTTTTGCATACTGCCGAAAGCACAAGGAAAGCTTGATGATAATGATTTTCGCAGAGTGCACGCCTGCAATAATTTGTTTATTAAAAAGTTCTGCTCATTAACTCATTTATGGTTCGATGTTTTGCATTTGCCGGAATAAAATTAACAAGACATGTTTTTGTTTTAGTCGAGTTCTTACTTACGGTATGTGGAATAATGGTCCAGTTGTTCTTAATTAAGTGAATCTGTGGCAAGATGATTTTCGAAATTCACGATATCATCATGTTATATCCAAGAGGTTCATTGATATTGGCATGTAATCCGGTTTAACATACTGTACGTATTGCATTGCTTTAATTTTATGCTGCTGTTGGTTGTTGACACTCATCTCAATTCCAATATCCAATACCGAACGAAAGTTATATCCAGTGTTCGATACAGTATTATTTTGCGATAAAACCCTACAATTTCTATAAAGTATTAAGATTACCTACGAATAATTCTAACGGAACGAATATTCTACTACCGCACTACGCCGCGCTACGAAGAGGCTACTACGCTATGCTACGAAGACTACGATCTATGATTACATTTTATTTGATAACGAGTCGTAGAAGATTGTATAGCTATTCGTTCTTTATTGAAACCCAGCAGCACGCGTAGCATGACCGCCGTAGAAACGGGCTATGTCGACGAAATAATCGACAAACTGACACATTGTCATCGTCTATCTGTCATTAAGCGGATTCTTCTCTAGAAAAAACTCGTTTTCTACAGTGGTCATGCTACGCGTGCTGATGACATAAAACTAACTTATAAACATGCCTAGTACTGCTTCAGGGAATTAATAATACGGAGCTTTCAAAAAGTGTTAGTCATCGCGATGTATGCTTATGGATGTTCGTATCTACGGCTGAAAAGTAGGTCGCATTCAGCAGCTGTTATGTAGCCGTCATAATTCTACAAGAGATCATACCAAGAGTTTTATGATAAAAAATAGGGCCTAGTAGTAGTATTTTAGATTTAAGCTTAGTTATAAATCTGATTTGAAAGTGACAGATTTGACACTAATCGCTACATAAATCTATATAGTTTTAAATCGAGACGTATTTGTGATACAGAGACGTTATTTATTTAAAAACTAGCTGTCCCGCGCAACTTCGTCTGCGTCACATTTTCCCCTTTATCGCAACATTTTTCATTGTTGCTCCACTCCTATTATATATATGTATATATATATATATATATATATATATATATATATATATATATATATATATATATATATATATATATATATATATATATATATATATATATAGCGTTCCCTAAACGAATGAATGTAGTCGGAACCGAAAAATATCAACATAGAATTTCTTGAAAATATAATGTAGTTAACATTATATTTTTGGTCAAAGTTAAAATACAGAAACTGTTACTTTAGACTGGACTAGTTACTTTTCAGAACTCTAACTCCGACCTAAACATAAACCAAACTTTATAAGCCAATAATCTCCTCCGAATCCTTCGCCTTTCCGTAACGAATACAGGATGTGTTATTGTGAAAGGCGCCCACACATCTGCCTCAAACACAACATCCTGTAACCCAAAACAAAATAAAATATTAGCAATAGTATAGCCGGGGATTAGCTAGCGTCGATTCTGCACACGTGGCGGGCCTGAACGTGTCAATTGGGACCTCCAGCATATGCCAGTCACGTATGTTGCCTAACTGTTTGGCGGTGACGTCAGGGATACAGAGGTAGACTAGATAAGAACTTTAATGTGTAGATTTTATCATGATAGGAGTGATCGATTGGTGGCAAAGCTGTCGATGATCGGGTGAAGTCAATGTTCTGTTGGTATGAGTGAGGTTTTTACATTTTTAAATATCAAAGAAACATGTCCCATTTTGTTTAAGCTGTCGAATCTTGTTTGAACATCAATATGGATGGAGTTTAAAAATAAACGAGCTTTCGCACCCCAGAAATCATGCTAAGCTTTTGTTAAGATTTACCCAAAAACATTTTCGAACGATGTGTTCCTTTACTAACGATTATTTTGAATTAATAATCAACTGCTGAGTAATCGGTTCATCCGGATTAAACTTTAGACTATGTTAACGGGCTATGGCCGACTCTGAAAATGGGCTCGTACAACCACAAATCAACTGAAAATAACAAAAAAACGAATACCCAGAAAACAATCCTTAATTACAACATCGGAAAAACACATCACTCATTACTTTAATTCAAATCAAATCAAATCAAAATCAAAATATTTTTATTTCACATAGGCCTACATGGGCACTTGTAAAACGTCGACAAAAAGGTGCTCGGTTCGGGTTGGTCTAAAAAGAGTCTATACAAAAAAAAAGAAGATATTGCAAAAAGACTAGATTAAACAAGTGACACAAATGTTGTCATCCGTGCTGTAACTATTCTAAACAAAATGGTGTAATGATTATTATTAATTTATATAATTGCCAATAATGCGCAGTCCATTCTTAATTAACTTTATCAGGCGAACATTTATTACTATACAATTCGCTCATTCAGTTCGGTTTTATATCCGGGTGCTTTCCTACGTCAGTCTGAATGTAATCAAGCCGTGGCTGGGACAAAGGAGGCGTCCTTCATTAACTCCGTCCTACTAAAATATTCATTAACCGTAGTTAGTTGATAAGTATAGGATTAGGTCGGCTTTGGTAAGGGGTTTTGGCAAGGATTGCGATGGGTCACTTGAATACTCGATAAGGTCTTGATCTAATTTAGCTGTTATTAAATGTGGGTTGGTTTATTTATTTTTGATTCTAAGATGGTTTTGTCATGGAAAAATAATTTAAAATATAATTTTTCTTAGCGTACTAAATTTGTTATTTTTACAACAAATTTAACTAATTTAGACAACGGAGCATAACACCTCGCGTGTAATCCCCGAATGGAATTGGCAGAGATGTGCTTAGCTTGATGTACAAAAACATTTGTGCGAGTAATAGGGGTCGATTTGCTTTCAATGAACTGGGCACATTTAGAGTTAAGGCTGCCTAATATATTGACCCCATAATACCTATTTTGCCGAACCTGCGAATTGAAAGTAAGACCTTAAAATCAGAAGTAGAGCTTTGCGACCACTACTAAAAAAGTATGAGCATCCACCAAACAATGACATAAAAAACCTAAAAACATGGTACAGCAAACCCCCTCCTAAAACATAAAACAAAACGCTCATCAAAAAACCATCAAAAAGTTACGCTCAAAAGACAAAAGGCCCAATATTCTTCCGGATACCATAAAGATAAATCCTCTATGTGATATTTACTTCCATACGGTGCAGATGCGGGTCACGTAGTGCAGGCTCTATGCGTCAGGTGAGGCAGACGATACAGATCGTAGACACGTGCCCCAGAATGGCTCACGACCCATCGCTTGCGCCGGGGGCACAAAATAAAAATAACCAGTAAACCACTTACTAATTTGCAGACAATTCTTATATAATTTTACTTCTTTTATTCATCTACCAACGTTTTTTTATATTTTTTTGCAGTGAAACTTCTTATGCGATTTCCGACAAGTTTAACGCTACCATGGAGGGGGAATATTTTCTAAAACTCACTAAGAGATTTTACAAGATTTGTGACTTCTTAGTTCTACTAGGTACGCAAGATGGCGTGCAAACAGTCATGCATTCAACTCTTCGGTGTGACCAGCCTTCGCTCAATTTCCATGAGTAGAATAACCTCGATAAACCTATGTAATAATTATGTAATAAAAATAATACAACAAGAAAACAACAAAATACCTATTATTTAGAAGCTCAATAAAATAACGAGAGTAAATGCGTGGCACTCGAACGAATGCGTGTAGTATTACGAAGTTTCACTTCTACCGCGCGGAGGGACTCCACGCACTGAAAAATCATCTAAACAAACCTTCTAAAATATAAAAATAGGTTTCCGCTGGTTTCGGGAGCAGGGTCCAAGCTACGGGAGGTAACCAGCTCTAGAGACAGGATCCTAACCACCGACAGTTTCAATCAATTTTATTTACTTTAATCGAAATGTTTTTGTCCTTTTATAAGTTTAATATTTATGTTTTACGCTGATTGTATCCGAACGCAATTGTAAGTTGTTACTGAATTAATAGATTCAATTGAAAAACAATTAGGCCCTTTTTGTTAAATCAAACGCGAATGTTAGGTTAGGTTAGTTACAGGTAACAGGACATCAAAACAAGTTTAGTTGACAACCATAACAGGTTACAGGTAACAAGACATCGAAACTAGTTGACATCCATGACACTCGTGTTTGATTTAACACGAGATTCGATTTACTATTTTTCTTAAATAGTGTAAACGCTTTGTGTATGAGAAAATTCCGGTCATTTGTTCCTAGTTGGAATACTGTATGTTAATACTAGTACATTACTATAGCGTCTGTAGCAGGGGTGAAGGCAAAAACTGTACAGCTTTTAGCCCCGGCTCCGAATGCATTGCACACGTGCTTATCTGACTTTCATGTATGGACCGAATCCGTTATGTTGTGGCACGTGATTCTGAGTGTTTTTTTGAGTCAGTTAGGATTTCAAAGATCTCCGAACGATAATCTCAGATTTAAAATCTGGGATTTGGTGGTTGATAATAATAACAATGGTCAAAAGATAAAATCATTAGTATCGTTTAAACTAAAGTTCATTATTTCTCACTCACTCAATTTTTAAGAACATTAATCAAAAATAAAACAGGTCAAGCAGATTAGGTATACATTTCATAATCAGTTTTGATGGGCATCCAGCAGTTCCACAAAAAATGACGAAATCTATTTGATTAAGAAAACAAAAGTGAAGCCAAGAAACTAGCGGGCACCCTAAATGCGCCAACCGCACTTTGTGTTCCCCTAAATATTGCAACGACTTATCTTTGACATTGCAGGCATTGTGATGTATCGTCACTATCAGCTATATTAGGTTGCAATAAATGTGGGAAGAAATAGGTTCTAAAACAAGATAGGAAGCACTACCAACTTTTTTATCAACAAAAAAAATGCAACAGAAAAATACATCACCGATTTAAATTTAAAACACAAATTTCAATATTTTCTGTACGTATATTCAACGAAACGCATGCAAAAAAAATAGGAGAAAACCAAGAAAAATGCAAATACGATTCAAACGGCCGCTTAAAGTTTACAAAATAAAGCGGCGGCGCTAGTGAAATAAATTCTCATTGGTATGAAACAGGTCAGTATCGGGCAAGCGCCTCGGGGTCCACTAATTCAATCAATTGGCCTACCATAAATAAAACGGCCGACAGTTCGCGATACTGGCTCCACACGTAATTGAGAAGCAAGAATATAGACGGCTTCAAGCGACAAATCAATTAAGCCCGAAGGAGATAAAAAGGATGCATCAATAATTTACTTCGAAATAAATGAGACCCTATCCGATACTTCTGCAGGATACGCTAATGTAAATTTTACGATAAGGATTAAGACGTGCTGGACTCCGGACATTATTTCTATGCAATGCAAAATAAATGATTTCGTGTAAACGCTAATGCTAGAAACACGATTATCTGTAGTCTCCCGAGAATCGCTACTTTACTACCAATTAATTGTCAGCCCATACTCGTATACCATTTAATCTATTAACAGTAACACTTAGCAAAGTAGCGTCAGTTGTATCTAAACAAAACAAAACAAAATAAAAACAAACAGGAAATTAGATACCAAAGCCTGGAGGGGCTTATGGAATAATCCTTGTTTTTGTTAAGGGAGCCCTGCCAACAAATGGAAGTGACAGTGTCTACACTACAAAATTAATCGTGAAAAATCTCTTGAAGCGGGAGGACGTTGGGGATATAAGGAGCAGCCGCTAAATCGTGCCACGTGCGCTGTCTATTAACAGTTGACACTATTGGGCTAAAGCCAAAGGGAGATCAGTAAACACGCTATAAACTTTCGGTATAATTTATTGTGAAGTGTCTATAGATAGGATACGCTTAGTCGAACGGTAGTTCCTTGATCTAAAATGGATGACAATAATTTTGACTGTAACTGAGCGCAATAATTTAGGTATTCCAGTTTGTTTTGTTGCAAGCTTGTTTGGATTTAGCGATTATAAATTACAATAAACTATGTAAATTGACAATGAAATACGAGTATTTTGAATTAGTTTGGATTAAAGTGTTCTTTGAAATGAAATTGTTACTATTTTGAAATTCCGCTCAATGCTTTTTATTAGATATTTTTTTATTTCACTGTAACGCCAGAAGCCACATCTAGCAATACTCGCACCTCTTCGATCTGTTATCAATACAAGGTACATTACAGCTATCGCGACGTACAATGAGTAACAAATTAGACGAGGTCTACCGCAGGGCGTCGTTATCTCGCCTCGAAGCGTCGCTCCCGCGTCTCCCCATCGCTGTAGGCACTGCTTATCTTACTTCAATTGGGGAGTTTTCGGTACTAGACGTTAGCTTAATACATGGCTTTTTGATAAGACGTCGAAGCTGCCAAAAGGAGCTCTGTTCTTCATTAATAAATATTGATCGGTTAGGCAAATAAAATAAGATGGAGAGTAAAATAAAATATCCGAAGATCACGCGTAGGATAAAAGGTAAACATGCATGCCCTACTGCCAGGTGCAAATAGGTCACCAGTCCCATCAACTTATACAGCCATATTCTTTATAACCCTCCACCCAGTACGAGGTTTCTCCACTCATCGAAATAAACAACTTTTGTTCTACAAGTTGCGAAAATTTATGCAGGTTGTGTTCAGTCTAATAAAAAATATGATCGAAGTTCCCCTTTCTTTCGTGATGAGATCCACTATGCAAATTTTGGCAACAAACGTAGCATGAAAAAGTGTTATTTGTTTGGCAATTTGTGTACATATTGCTGTTTTTCAGGGAAGTAATATGACGGGTATTATAAATTCAAAAGTCATGGCGAGTATTCATTGTTCTGTTTTCTCGCAAACCGCGAACAATAAATTCTTCATAAATGAAACAACTTTTTTAAGATAAATTGCAAGATTTGTTACCGAGCAGTGGACACAATGAGTAACAAATTGCAGTACAGATACAACACGCTTCGTTTATCTTTGCAGTAGCTTTGTCCGTGATGCTCTCCTGTTTCAGGGGATATTGTGTATCGGGTTTCGAAATAAAACAATGGATGCAACTCGAGTCGGACTTCCAGAACGCTTTTAAAAGTTAATTAACATTTTTATTTTAAGATAATATGTGAATGTACCTACAGGTAGAGCTTCTGGGAGGTAAAAGTAATGAGTGATGCCACCTGTATTGTTCGGTGTGAACTATTAAGACAATGATCGTTGTATCGAGTGTAACAGTTGGATGCATTCGCCACAATGAGGGTCCTATCACACAGTCGCTGGACAATACCTTTTTCTGTTCACCTACCCAAAACTAATGGGTGTAAAACACCTCTTAACGAAGCCGAAAGGCACTGGTTCTCCCTGTCATTGCGATCATTTTTTTGTTCCACACCATACCTGGGAACCTTCTAGTTACGGAGATATTAGGGGTCAAAGTTCCAACCTTTTGACAAGTATTTTTTTAAATACAAGTTTTTAATGTAAAAGTTTTACTTTAAACACCTCCACGACCCCCGTACTATTTAATCCGTCCATCAGCACAATGTTTTGAGTGCGTTACATTGAGTTCTACCACAAAACATGATTTTTTACCTACACCCCCCAAAAAAAAGTCGTTTCCCAGCAATAATTTTTACGTAAAGTTACTTAGTTTCATGTACAGAATGCTTGGTTGACGGCTTGTGATGAGGTGATTTACACGGTGTATGTAGCTCTGCTTAGTCCCAAAATAGTTCCAACCTTCTTAAAAATGGTTATACTGGTATTATTATTCATATCTAATATCACAGTCACAAATCATACCACCTCGTATTCTATAAAAGAATATCATAAAACTGAATAGCCAGAGGTAATAGCCCCGTCGATTCTCCATACGATAACGGACTCCCCTAAACACACACTCCTCGCTCATTTGACCTCCCGTTATCAGTGACAAACAGTTTAAAAAAAAACCCGGATGGCATTTTTTTTTGCGCTTACTACATTCAGAAAGGAATGTCGCAGTTGTGTTGTTTATGTAACGTTATATGAAAAAAATCGTGGTGGATTCGTTGCTAGACGTGTAGGTACGTGAATTTAAATATAATATAATAATAAAATATTTATTTCGGACATTTGTTCCATAGATCTTTGTTAGTAATACAGCTTACGTAACTATGTTAGTACCTATACTAAATTACAAAATTCTAATTCATATATTTTCCTGCAGCATCAGACCCGCAGTTATGCATACGGGTCCAATACTTCAAGAAAACGCCGTCTGGCCTATTCGCAATCACCTTCAGTATGCTATTGGCACTCCCCCGAATCCTGCGTAGCAATAATATGTTTTAAAATAATTTGTAAAGAGTATACATTAAAAAAATATAAAATTAAGTGTCTGTTAGTAATTTTAATATTACAACTTTTTACTGAATGCAAATGAAAGTATAGACGGTACCTACTACGAGGAAAGATTTTTTAAAATTTTTGTCTATCTGTTCCGGCTAATCTCTGAAACGGCGATTTTGACGATACTTTCTGGCAGATAGCTGATATTTTAAGGAGTAACTTAGGGTACTTTTATTAAAAAAAAAAGATTAGGTTCCCTCATCAACATCGGAAACTCTTCTATTTGTAAATACCATGATAATATCACAGCTTTTATGTACTTCTAAACAAATAGTAGGTACGAACATTTCTAAATCAGATAAAATGATATATCCAGTACCTAGTTGCTATTTGCTGCTACGCTGCGTAAAAGCAATAGCAAGATCGAGTTACAAAATGAATGCGTCGGCAACGTCGCGTCGCTTCAATATCAGTGAACTTAATTCAGCAAGCAAGCACAGGCAGTTTTATAAATCCTCTACTATTGACCTTAGACAAATTCTCCCAACATGGAGCCCAATTTTAAATGGACTATGTTGGTATATTGGTCGTAAGCGCTAATAGCTGAGTATCAGGTCCTGAGTTATTGGGTTTTTATAGCAGGAATTTATCAATAGCATCCATGGAGTATTGAAGTCGAGTTTTGTGTCTAGTAGATCGCAAAAGAGTCGCCCCCTACATGGGGCTTAGACATAACTGGCAAAATGTAGACGTACTATTAGGTAAACCTCTGACTAACCTTTCGAGGATTACAGACGTGATAGTCTGTTTATATTATGTTCTTGCTGAATTGAAAGAAGAATACTGGAGGAATACTCACATATTTCTATACTAAATTGAAGAAAATTTAATGTGATTGCTTCTTCGATTGTAAATAGTAATTTCACTGTTTGGTGTTATACAGGGTGTCCCGTAAATAATGGATCAAACGTAACGGGTAGGTACCTTACCTCATTTCCAACAACTAATTTGAACAGTAAAAAAAAAACCGGTAAGGTAACCAAGATATTTTTTTTTTTCGATTTGTACCATTTTCTTTACCAGCATTCAGTGTTTTTAATGCTGTTGCTGCAAATGATATCATTTTTAGGTGTGATTTTTGTCAAACATTTCTGAATAGCTTACTAATGTAATAAGATATCATTTTTTTTAATAACATTTTATTTGCTTTAGAAAAAAATTCTTGAATTCAAAAGTTTTTTTTTACGATGAAAAGACCAGAATTGGAAAAATTCTCCTGAAAAAAAAATGTATGACACCGAAGTGTACCATTATTTCAAAAACTTGTACATTTTTTAAGGTTTGCAAATTGGTATAAAACTTTCGTCTAGTCCTTGTGGTTACAAAGATATTGCTATGAATCTGAGAGAGGTGCAAAATTACGAAATTAAATAAAATTGAACAAGTGTGCAGAATTCAACTATTTTCTTAAAAATGTTTTATTGTTGTAGGTATTTCAGAGGTAATTTTCATTGAATTAATGAGGTATCTCAGCGTGTGAAAAGAATTAGGAGGTCGAATAAAAAAAAAAATACAAATAAATCGTTTATTTATTGCTTACAATAAATGTTCGAACTGACGTCCCCCTACGAGAATGCAGAGTCTACACCTCCTAATAAACGAAGCTCTTATCCGACGGGCAAAATGGCTTTCATTTATTTCTGATACAGCGGATTGGATGCGCTGCCGTAATTCTTCTTCCATCGTTATTCGTTGTTTGTAGACCCTGTCTTTTAAACATCCCCAGTAAAAAAAATCTAAGGGATTTAAATCCGGAGATCGCGGAGGCCACAAAATTGGTCCTAATCGGCCGATCCATCTGTCAGGATAAGTTTCATCGAGTTGCGCCCTTACTGCCGTCGCATAGTGAGCGGGGCCCATCATTTTGCAGCCACATTGCTTGCCGCACGTCTTCTGGAACGTTTTCTAATAACGTTGGCAACTCATTTCTTAAAAAATGCAGATAGTATTCGGCGTTTAGAGTTGCTGGTAGTTCAAAGGGCCCTATTATTTGCCCATTTATTATTCCCGCCCATAAATTTATTTTAAATTGATGTTGGCTCCTGTCCTCTCGCATCAAATGTGGGTTTACCAGCTGCCAACTGTGCAAATTATGCAAATTTAGGTATCCATCTCGCCGGCATGAAGACTCGTCACTCTATAAAATTTTGTTAAAGAACTGTGGGTCCGCCCGAATCATTCTAAGCATCCTTTGGCAAAATGCTACTCTTTGCGGGTAATCACGCGACGTCAGCGTTTGAACACGTTGCACGTGATATGGGTGAAATCGGTACCTTTTTAGAACTCGATGCACCGTCGATCTTGGAATACCTGTGCGTTGCGCTATGACGCGAATTGAGACCGACGAATCTTCCTCGATTTCTCGAATGATGATTTCGTCATTGACTTGTGGTGGCCGCCCTTCACTGGCACCACCAACTCCGGTGCCAAGAATTCTTCCGTCAAGAAGCGCGTTATGCACTCTAATGAATACGCGATAGTCGGGATGTCGATCCCGGTTCGGGTATCTTTCACGGTACAATCTTGCGGCCGCCCTGGCATTACCTCTTGCTTCTCCGTAGATAAAATGCATTTCGGCGTACTCCCGTGGCGTGTACTCGTAACGAGGCATTGCGCTGAATAAAATTTCAGCACTACTGCACGCACGTACAACCACACACAAACGAATGTTTTCGAAGTCCGTAGGATCGCCAAGTCATTCGTCCAATACACAAAGAATTCCAAATCGATAGGCAAAGCAAAGTCCAAATACACAGCACAAGTCTAATTTTCTAGAACACAACAGTAAAGCACAGCGGGAGCGAAAGTTGTCTGACGTACGTATCAACTCGAAGAGAGATTCGTGTCAACTAAACGAATAAAATCATGCAACAATGAAGCCCTATACGAGTAAAGGGTGAAGAAAAAAAAAAACAGCATAACGACATACCGATTTACCAAAAATTAAAAAGCGGTCCTATCTATCCCTTTCACACTGAATGAGCTGCAACTTCGCAGGTAGTGGTCCCAAATTCTAAACAGATGACGTCATCGGCTCGGAATTCCGCTACACGCGTAACCACATGCTTAGGTTACACGCATAAGCCATTACGAGGAAGAAAAGTTAGATTGTACCATTTTAATTTCTGTTCTGTGTTTTTCATCACATTCATAGCAATATCTTTGTAACCACAAGAACTAGACGAAAGTTTTATACCAATTTGCAAACCTTAAAAAATGTACAAGTTTTTGAAATAATGGTACACTTTGGTGTCATGCATTTTTTTTACAGGAGAATTTTTCCAATTCTGGTCTTTTCATCGTAAAAAAAAAACTTTTGAATTCAAGATTTTTTTTCTAAGGCAAATAAAATGTTATTAAAAAAAATGTTATCTTATAACATTAGTTAGCCATTCAGAAATGTTTGACAAAAATCACACCTAAAAATGTTATCATTTGCAGCAACAGTATTAAAAACACTGAATGCTGGTAGAGAAAACGGTAAAAATCGAAAAAAAAAATATCTTTGTTCCCTTACCAGTTTTTTTTTTACTGTTCAAATTAGTTGTTGGAAATGAGGTAAGGTACTTACACGTTACGTTTGATCCATTATTTACGGGACACCCTGTATACATATTTTATCAATTTTCTGTTTCATATTATATTCCAATTACTACATTTGGATACTTGTAATTGACCATAAACTGTTTAAACTATTACTAAATGTCTGCTTAGCTGTAAGTTTTCCAAAAAATAAATAAAAACTTAAAATACAGCAAAATATTCATATCAACGAATATATGCATGATTATTTCAGACGCTCTCCACACAAACATGCCACAAAATTTTATGGGATTACTTCAGATAGATGAGGGCATTAGAGACTCTCGTCACCAAATGTATCCCACCCCTTTTACCCCTACAGTCGTTACGAGAACGACAGTCTTTTATCAAACGCCACATAGCGATAATACTTTAGAAACTTCTGCATTTCCCGGGAATAGTATGTGAGGACACGTATGTATTTATTGGCTTAGTTCTTTCAGCACGTTGGGAACGTTTTGATAAAAGTTGGTAACGGAATGAGAGACTTAAAAAGTTTTGTGTTACAGTTAGCTATCGATACTGTTGACAGCGCGGGAAATTTTGGATTTTCTTCCATTGTTTTTGATTTTGTTACTTCTGTGTTCATTTTTTTGTTTTTTTTTTTGTTTGATTAGCCTATTTCAATTATTGCACTAAGTTAAAAATTTGGCTTACTAATATAAGCCAAGTTTTCAAGTTAGTGAAGGTCTAGCTACCAACTATGGCGTGTTTCCTTACCCAACAAATGTGTGCCAATTGCTGAGAATCTTCCCTCTGGACACAAGTTGCCATGGCTGATCTGGAAGTCTTTTTAAAATAGACACCGGACACAGGTTGGCCAAAGCAAGGAAAACCTGTACAGGTGGAGATGCATAGAAGACTGCCCTGGAGTGTAAAAGTGGTGTTATTCCACAAATTTTGGGACTCTTAATATATCGTGTCTTGTCTGTCCTGTTGATTGTGCATTACAGGAACTGATGGACACAAAATACAGTGCTCACAACTCATCACCAAATTTTGGGCTCAATCAATTAAGATTGCCATCGACACGCTAAGAAGACTACCAACTAATAAATAGATACGATACAAACTCAAATTGGATACGATAAAAACTCAAATTGGATACGATAACAACTCAAAGTGTATACGATAAAACTCAAATTAGACCATGTTTCAAATTGTGAATTTAGTATATTTTGTTGTTAATTTTGTGGGTTTTTTCATATTCATACCTACATGCAACTCCTGTATGACACTAAAGGCAAATAGCAGCAATAAAAGAGATTTACTTATTTTCAACTGAGATATAATAACAGGATATGAAATAAAAAATAATAGAATGAGTCGGAGTTGGATGATGTCGTCATTAGTTACAATCAAAGATTTATCTTATGGTCTGAGTTGAATTGTTACAATTGAGCACATAAAAGTGAATGGCTTGTTTGTAAAACAACAACATTTTGGACGAACCTTTGTTCAAATATTGGAAGCCAAAATCTATACTTATGAATAAATGAAATTGAAGTGTTTGTTAGTAATTGCAAAATAATAGCTTTTTACTAAAGGCATATGAAAGGTACTTAGTACAGTAAAAAGGGTGTAAATCAACCCTTAACGAACATGGTCACTAACACTATTAATAACACTTACAACGGGATATTTACCATGTGTATTATTTGTTTCGAGTTTCCGATATTTCGGCGCTGTTGCAAACGCCATGATCACGGATAAACTGAAGTTATTGCGGGTGGGTGTTTATGTGCAGACCTCGACTCGAAACAAATAATACACATGGTAAATATCCCGTTGTAAGTGTTATTAATAACCCTTAACGAAGCCGAAGGGCACTTGTTCTCCCCGTCATTGTGATCATTTTTTTTTGTTCTGGACTATACCTGGGAACCTTCTAGTTACAGAGATATTGGAGGTCAAAGTTCCAACTTCTTCACAAGTTTAAAAAAAAAAAAAAAAAATTAAATGCCTTCATGATCTGTTTAATAGTTAATGCATCCATCGGCACAATGTTTTGGGTGACGTGATTTTTTACCCAAAAAAAGTCGTTTCCCAGCAATAATTTTTGTGTAGGATTCCTTAGAGTGATGTACAGAATGCTTGGTTGGCGGATTCGTGAAGAGTCTGTTTACACCATGGATTAGGGTTCCCTGGAAAAATTTTAAAACCCAAATAGGAAAGTAATATTTTTATAATGATTTTAGGTGGACTTCGCGGGGTATATTAGCTAGTATTTAGTATAAACTGTGTTCTAAATGAGTCATCCAAATAAAAGCTCATCGCAACCAGAACAAAATTGGAATACTGAAATCCAACCGACAGAAAGTAACAACAATCAGTTACTCAAACAAAACATTTTCAAAACCAAACAATCACTAAAGTTTAACAAATAAAACTTTCCAATAGAGACGTTCAACTCATCCGTTAACGAAACCATTGTTCACGAAAATATCGATTGGTAGCCACGTGGAACAGACAACGGCTTTCATAAAACAGGGAGTAGATTGTTTCCAATATTTTACCGGAAGACGTGGAATGGATTTCGGACTAATACGTACCCTTCCAAGGGAACCCTCGCATAAAATAGAGGATACCGTCGGTCCGATTCCTATTGTCTAACTCAACTCGGTGCGTGCAACCCTTCCTTATTCAAGACGAAAGTTTTATTCCGTAGGTGGGGTTTGTTTGATTAAATTTTGTTCGTAACACAATATTTTAACGGCAAGTTAAAACATTTGCCTTCGTAATTTGTTTGGCTGGGTTAAATTCACTGTTTAATTTGTTTGTTTTAATTAGCATTTATTTTAGTTAGTTGGTTATCCATTAACTCTATTGTAATGATGGTCAAAAGTTTAGCAGGCGCCAGTTTGCCATACTTTACTTGTTTTTATATTATAACATCAACAAGTTCTAGTGTTTATTCGACTTTTCCTGTTCTATACGAAATACTCTCTAACATTTTCAAATATAAAGGGTGTAAAACACCTCTTAACGAAGCCGAAAGGCACTGGTTCTCCCTGTCATTGCGATCATTTTTTTGTTCTACACCAAACCTGGGAACCTTCTAGTTGCGGAGATATTGGGGGTCAAAGTTCCAACTTTTTGACAAGTATTTTTTTAAATACAAGTTTTTAATGTAAGATTTTTACTTTAAACACCTTCACGACCCCCGTACTATTCAACCCGTCCATCAGCACAATGTTTTGCGTGCGTTACATTGAGTTCTACCACAAAACATGATTTTACACCCCCAAAAAAAAATTCGTTTCCCAGCAATAATTTTTGCGTAAAGATACTTAGTTTCATGTACAGAATGCTTGGTTGACGGCTTCGTGATGAGGTGATTTACACCGGTATATAGCTGTGAGACAAACCGGAAAAAACTCGCAGAGACGGAAAATCTTTATTTAACAAATCATTGGGTTTCGAGAAGAGGTCCAATTTCAGTAAAAAATCTTTGTTGCGATAGATCGACATCGAAAATATTTCAATCGTTCTGATTTTTGGTTACAATAATTATATTATGCTGATTGCTGAGGTCTTATTCCAATTTCAAAGTATTTTACTGGGATCTTTTTGCTGTAATCTATTAATTAAATTTTTAGGTAGATGGATTTATTAACAATTAATGAGAACAACGTATAATACTTGGATATTGAATAACGTCCTACAGCAAACCTTATGTTTAAATAGAATACATTTATTTGTCAGAATATTGTACAAAGCTGTTATGTCTAAATAAAATAATTTTCAATTAAATAAAATAATTTACAATTAAATAAAATAATTTACAATTAAATAAAATAATTTACAATTAAATAAAATAATTTACAATTAAATGTTCTGAGGCTGAGAGTTTTGAAGCCAGAAATGGACATGCAGTATACATTATTGGTAAATAATTTAATTCTACGCCTAGAAACATTAAGCAAATGCACTTTGCGGCTGGGTCTGTACTGTATACAACATCATTGAACTCAACTGTCCAGTGGGTGACCTCCAAAAATTAGCGCACGCATTTTTTTTTTTGCTGTAAAATCTCTTTTAAATTCAACCGAATTACCCTATATTATAATGCCATAGCGCAAAATGGACGATAATAATTTAATCATAATGCCATGGCCATGGTATGCACATAGTGCCGCATTAAACAATAGCAGTGTGAGTAATACGCATTAAAATACAGATAAAATATTTACATAACATCACGCCTGTAGTCCCCGAAGGGTTAGGCAGAGGTGTACCTAATAGTACATCCACATTTCGCCAGTTACGTTTAAGTCTCATATATAGGGGGGCAAGCCTATTCCCATCAACCAGGCACAAATCCTGACGGGTTTGTGCCTGGTTGTCTGTTACTACTATACTGAGAAATTCGTATATGAAAAACCCTATAACACTTTTGCCTGACCTGGCCTTCGAACTCAGTACCTCATGATCAGCAATTGCGCTTGCGACCACTAGACTAACGAGGCTGTCAAAATATTTCGTCTATTTTGATTATTGTACGTAACAAAAGAAAAAAATATTAGTTATCGCTTTAGTTTCGGGTCCGTGGCTTAGGCCCCCAGTGGCTACCAATGGTCAACCAGGCAAAACAAACGATATGCCTGAAACAATCGTTCTTATAGATCCAAAGATTTCATTATGAAATCTCAACGATTAGTACTCGTAGTACAGTCAGCATCAGTATGTCCTAACCCTTCAAGTTGAAAAACTTTACATTGCTACAATATTGAATTCGTTTCGAATAATCTAAAGAATTCTTTCAAAAATAACTCAATGTTTCGACCCGGATTCAAACCATCGCTTCACAGAATACCGAATATGTCTTACGAATACGGGCGGTTTAACAAAGCCAGCGAGCCCTAGAAAAATGCGATGAAGTTGGTATCTATTATCATCCGAGTCACCTCCACTTTATCTTTAGGTTTCTGTCTAATCGATAGATTTTAAAATTAAAGGGTATCCTTTAATTTTGCTTATTTACGTTTTCTTTAAAAAATTAATCCTATACCCTCAAGTTGTAACGTTAGCTTATGTCAATCGAAAATATTTATAGCGCTTCCTATTTTATGGTTTGCGTAAATAGGATGTCACTTGTCTAGGGACCCGTTTGTGTCTGTAGGCAAATGATAACATGATGAACAGTAAACAAAGCAAATTGTAAAAAAAAATATAAATCTTTGTATTAAAATAAAATCAAAGTTTTGTTAAATAATAGCACTAATAAACATAATTAAAGTTAAAGTATCTTTCTTAAATATTACTAAAACAAAAATAGAAAAATTGATTACATAAAGAAAATGTATTACAAAAAGCAAATGTCATAGTGGCTAGTGGCCTAGAGACGGAGCTATAGATGACATGTAGCGCCATCTCTTTCCCACTCAGGAATAAAATTAAAAGAATACTGTTTAAGACACCATATGATAGTAACCTCCCTGTATTTGCACCTCCAACCTCTTTCACGTCATGTGGTTTTGAAACTTCCGTTCTGTAAAAACGTTAAGTTACTCTTAAATTTTTAGCCTTTTAAATTTTTAATAGAAGCATTAACGTTTTATTGAAAATATTAAAAGATAGTTTTAAAAAACATACACTCTTAAACTTATTTATTGACTAACACAATAAATTAAATATTAATTATATTTAATTTATAGTGTTTTTACAAAAAACTAAAATCAACTAGGCCCAACACGGATTTGAACGCACATGTCTTTTGGGGGGGTAAGAACTTAATGGAGCTATGTGTACCTAATACTCTCAGTGACCTTTCACCAGCTAATCGTAATATATCTCGTCTTTGATTGTTGACAGACGTCTCAGTTATTGAATCAATTCAATTAACTCATTTCGCTCTGACTCACTGCGCACCATAGTCGCGTTCTTTTATGTTTGTTACAAGTGCAATTTTACAATCATGAAGAGTCAATTACTAGTGATTTTAACCAGCCTATTCGTGTATGTTGAATGCGATCATTTAATATTAGGCAATACAAATAACAATCAGCATATGATACATCACACTATTGCACACTATACGTCACTTCCGTTTTCAAGACGGGTGAAAAATGTGTTCTACAGCGGACATTCTGTAATAAATGTAAGTATTTTAATTTAAAAAGGAACAATTAAAAATGTTACTGGTGTTATAAAATTTCAGATTTATTTTGCAACCTACCGCTCTTTTTCTTCTTTTCTTGTGGTTCGTGCCTAACCTGGGGGCCTACTCTGTAAGTCCGTCAACGAAAATACGGGTCTGACCGTAACTAGCTTTATACTTCGAAATAAACCCTACTCCCTAATATTTTGAGATTCATGAGTTTTGAAAACACATCGGGAGTAAGGACAACTGTCCAATCGTATTGTCATTCATTTTTAGTTCGGGCCCCTAACGAATCTTATGTCCGTAAGTGATAAGGAGTAGAAAACGACCCGACCGTGACTTCGGCCGAAACTACGGATTTCGTGCTTAAAGAGTAGACCCCCTGGTCTCATAGTTTTTATGCCGCCCATGGGCCTCTGACTTGGCTTTACATGCGGTCGAGAAATATCCCTCAGGCATGCTGGTTTAATCACAATGTTTTACTTCACCGAAGTAAGTGCTAATTATACAATACGCACATGAATCCGAAAATTCAGAGTTGCTTGTCTCAAGAAGAAACGTATTTGTTCGTAGTTTTTTTTTTTTGGTGTCAAAAGAAGTCACTTTAATAAAGAAACAGAAAATTCTTCAGGTAGTCAAACAACGTATCAACAGCTAAGCAAACACGAGCATCGCAGTACACCCCAATTCCAAATACAGAACCCGACACTATCCAAGAATTCCTAGACACCTAATCAAGTGATAATTATACACAAGAATCCGAAAAATCAGAGGTTTGTGTCGGTTCGTTCTTCGAACTTGCAACCTATGGACCTGGCTATCTAATGGTCGCACCACTAGCCTATCACTGCTTATATTACCGGTGTTATAAAGTTTCACATTGTATTAACGTAATCGTAAAATGAAAGTAACAGGAAAGGAGGAAAATAACTTTTTTCCCCTTGAAAACAGTTGGGACCTTTGTTTTCTCTGAATATCCAGTAACAGGGCATTGCAATCCAAAATAAGGATCCTTCTGGAACCGTGGATTTTATTAACAACTATGAAGGGATAGGTATACTTAACTGTATAATTATCTATCCCTATAGATATATACCTTCAGAGGTGAACTTAGGACACTCCCTACTGTCTTCTTTATGTTGTCCTTCTAGCTTTTGATAATTCATCAGTGCACTCTTAGGTATGCAGAGTCCACCAAATAATATAAGCAATAGAATTATTTGCTCTGCCTGATTGCCTCGTTGGTCGAGTGGTCGCAAGCGTGTCTGTTGAGCTTGATTTTCTGGGTTCGATTCCCGGGTTAGGCAAATTGTCATTGGGATTTTGCACCAAAAATTTTCTCAGCCACGGAGTCTGGAATTGTGCCCGGTTGGTGGCATCTCGCTCCCTTTTGCATGGGTCTTAATCATAACTACATACAGGACAGGAGGAATTCCTAGTGTGGGGGGGGGCAATGTTTATAAAAAAAAACGGGTGAAATGTGGGTGTACTTTGTTCGGGCACACCTCTGCCTAACCATTCGAGGATTACAGGAGCGATGTTTATGGATTTTTTTTGGCAGATGCCTATAATTTTTCCACTGTGTAAGCCACAACACCCTGAATAATTAATACAAGCGTAGGGATATCGATTCCGAGGATTTCCCTCAATTTTCTTTCAATGCTCCTTTCCCATCGGCGAAGTCAATACAATTTGTACACTCATCAAATATTCAGGATGCTTCAAGGAATTCAGACATGTCACCGATTGTGCTACGAGTAAGCAAATAACTAACTGGCCGTGTTTGTAAATTATCCATCCTGATCCAAACTCTATTTGAAAACAATATACCACAAAACACTCATTCATTTATTGTCTGAATCGAATTCAATAATGAAAACATAAATGTTGTTAAGTGTTATGGGAGCCCTAAGTATCAGCAATCACTTAATCATATCTATACTAATATTATACATCAGGAGCTCATAGCTAAATAATAACAGCCGCTCGGGTCGATCAGGTTGGTCTGTGTCCACGATAAGCCGTTGGTCAAGACTGACATTTGTAGATCTTTGACAGTCGTTACAGGTAGTCAGTGAACCGAAAGTCTGTCAGCCAGACCAAGGGATAGTAGTACCCAGTACTAACTGGGTTGTGGAGGTCAGATAGCTTGCTCCATTTAAAATACTGGGATTCAGACTGGAATCCAACCTCAACACAGTTGGAAAAAGGCTAGACAGATGACGACTAATATCATACTGAGGTAAATTTAATTTCTGAAGTAGAGGGTAATTTCCGGTAACTTCTAATTCTATTCCGAAAATCCTTTCTTTAATGGGATGTTACATTATCCCCGCATGTCATAGGCTCTATGCAAAACGTTGCCGTGGGATAATTTACAACCACAACGCGGGTAAAGTCGCTTGCAAAAGCAAATATGTTTTTTTTTTAAGAAATATTATTCAGTTCAAATACTTGTGCAAGACAACTAATACAAGGTGACCTATTTCGCAACCGGTAAACCCTCAAAACCCGACGCGTCTTACTTTATTATCCCATGAATCTCTCTTCCAGAGGCGCGCAACATTTTAACGCATCACCATCCCATGTTCGTACATGTCCCATGAATAGTTGATGAGTAATCCTCCATCCATTGTTTCAGAGTATCATGGCGTACGACAACAAACGTACAAACGCCTCAGCCGAGGTAACAGCAGGCGGGATTGGATACACGTTCGTCAATCTTAGACTGAAGAGCGAGAGAGGAAAAGAGCTGGATTTTGATATTGGGATTTACTCTTAGATTTGAAACTTAGCTACAGACTTTAGTATAAGATTATGACTAAGCTATTAACAATAGTTCTTAGTTGTCTTCATTAACACTGTAAAGATTATTTGGGATTGCATACCCTGACAAACGGCGACATACAAGAAAAGTGTCAAAATTACACTCACTACAAATTATCGGTTATGTGTTGCTGTTAAGAGCGATTATGCCTCTACGAAATTTCGAACAAACTTTCAAGTCCCTTTTTTTCAGAAATGACAACCGATTTTAATGAAACTTTGTATGGACTTGAAAGTTTGTATTAAAGGTGTAAACGCTCTTAACATAAAAAAGAATTTCCGACGCATATTTTCCGTCTATGTACGCACGACGAAAAACCAGTTTATGCGGATCCCTCGTTATACGGGAAATCTTATACAAAGCGATTTATAGGTTGATTTCTCGTCTTGTGTACTTCTCTGGCTGGACCTCTCGCGCGTCATGATAAGGAGAAATACCTTTGATACTTTTAATAAGTTCATTAACCACTGTGAAATAAATCATTTGATAGACTCTTTGGTATTTCAGTCAGCCGATAGTTCGATCGGTCAGACGTGTATGACTCAAACTAGAAAATTAGCACACAGACTCCAATCACTCTCACTCTGAATTTTCCAGTTGAAGTTAAGATCAAATCTTCACTCAAACGATACCGATCTTACGAGTACTATTATTATTTACGGGTGAGTACAAGTAGGTATCTGGTGACCGTTGGTTCTTATTTCCACTTGTGAGTGGAAGCTTTATCATACCTAGTAGCAAGAATTGTATTACAATACAACCTGTCATGTTTCAGTCCTGATATATATATATATTTTTTTTTGTTAAACTGTTTGACATTTATTGTCGAAAAAACACTACTATAATAATTATTTCAATCATCATTCATTAATTCTAAATGATTATGAAACAGTGGACACTTTTATGGTTGCTAACTTTTTACATCTAAATCTAACCTATATTATAGTACCTATATAAAGAGGAAAGATTTGATTATTTGTTTTGTTTGTTATGATTTAACTTAAAAACTACTCGACCGATTTTAAAAACTCTTACACCATTAGAAAGCTACATCTTGACCGAGTAACATAGGGTACCTATATTATATCAAAATTTTCGCGGGCGAAGCCGTGGGCGAGGTGCAAGTTTTAAGATATTTTTTTACTCTAATATTTTTTTTTTCCTGTGTTGTCTATTGTGTGTACATAAATAGTAAAATAAAATAAATAATTTACTGATAGGCGTTCAGGGTGTCTAAATCAAGGGGCAATCACTTATTGAGTATCTTGCCCTAAATGCTACTGAGGGTTTTGATAACACACCTAGTCCCAAGTCTATAGATAAATCAATTGTCTCTTGATAACTCTAAATTAATATGTTCTCTCTTATAACATTATTTTCTTCACATCAATTTTACGAAAAAAATAAATTTAAAATCTTTAACTATCTAGCGCTGCTAAACTGCGGTCACTAAACGTGCGAGCGACGGTGCGTAGCTTTTGTGTACTATCATTTCTCTTATGTACACCACACCTATCTAGGCACCTAGGTACTGTACCACGAGTAAACCCCTACGACCGCAATGTCGCCCGCAACCGTTGAACGAGACTTTATTTATGCCCCAAATGTTTTACCGAACTAAAAGCTGGAGGGCGTAGTTTTAGATGAAACAATATAGTTTTTTTTTAATAGAATGGTGGTGGTGGTATGATGGAATATGGTTTGTGTATGAATAACTAATGTCAGAGGTAGAACATTATTATTTTGCTCAAAAGATACGAAATCGATAGCTAACATTGTTGTTAAAAATAGTTCCAAAGGAGATGTTTCATTTTTGTATGGGACTCCGGCCATGACCTGTACCTTTCAGGAAAGGTGGGAAACAATCCCCTGAATAGAATAAAGTAACACATTTTAAATAGTAATAGATGGTTTTTATGCACATAATAAAAATTAAAAATGTTTGACGTTTGTCGCGAGAGTTATGACAGCCATGACAGGTTGTAGAGATGACGTTTACATACCCTAGAAATTGTTATTGTTTATCAGAACTGTTTTTTTTCGATGCTTTCATATTTGTTTTGTTCTCTGTTTTCATAAAACGTTAGACAATACGAGACGAACGAGACTGACTGACTGACACTGATGGGTTTTGTCACTTGTCAAAACAAAATCTCATTTTGAATTTTTCGTTCAGAAGTACACTCCAAAAAAGTAGTACCTATTATATAGTTTTTAACGATGAAATCACCATACTTGCTTATAATTAGTTGATAATTATGTCTAACAGACCAATAATAATAATGAATAACAAAAACACATACTTTTCATAATTTAACGTCGATGTGATATTATGTTTTTGTGTGACATGATTTCAGAACGAAAGCAAACTGCAAACTGGAAGACGCCATGTTGAATAGAATGGGGCAATAATTGAAAAACTATTACTTTTTGTGCACAGTAAATCAGGCTTAAATTCACGAAAGAATATTTTTCCTAAGTTTGTGGTACTTTTTCCTCTTTTTCAATAAATGTACATGTTATGTCCGAAAATGAAACATCTCCTTTCCCCTCCACGCCTGCCGGCTGCCTCATTTTTGGCCTTTTTTCATCAATGACATTATTGTCGTCTTAGCTCTTGCCCATAGTTGGGTATGCTTCCAGACCATCCGGCCGTTTTCGCAACTGCGATTCGCAATCAGTAGCGAATTAAGAGTTTTAACTCTTTGTTCGCAACCAGTTGCGAATCAAGAAAACTTTAGCCGCAACTAAGCATACCAGTTACGACAAAAGGTTTCTTTTCCTTATTCGAAACCATCGTTGTCTGTTTGTTTCTAACAACACTACACAATACACGCATTTAATGACAGTAGTCAGTACATAAAACCATTAATATTTTGTAAGCTATGTAGGAAGAAAATGCGGACCTACGAAATATTGTTCAATTTGATTAAGAGTACGCTGCCTTCATGATTTTCAAGCCGCTGAAAATCAGTGTCGTACATGGAGTGACTGCCTATCTGACCTCCACAATCCAGTAACTGGGTAATACGATACCCCTTAGTAAGACTGGATGTCAGACTTTTGCCTTCTGACTACTCGTAAAGACTGTCAAAGATACAGACGAAAGCCGGGAACAACGGCTTAACGTGCTTTCTGAGGCACGGAGGAAACTCGGTAAGTAATTATGGTCAACCATCCACGGACTAACCTCGGCAAGCACGGCTTAATCTTAACGATCGACCCGTGCGTGCTGTTATTGTTTAGCCACGAGCTCCTCTTTTACCAACCAATTACACTAACAACACTGCAAACACGTTCAAACCTTTAACTAATTGTAATACAAGGTGTTGATTTGCATCCTCGTCAAATTCAAGGAGGTAACTATGCTAATGATTCTCATTCCGAATCAATAATAAAATGGGTAGGTAATTTTTTTTTTTTTTTTTTTGCGGTATTCGGTAAGTGTGAACCACCCGTGTTTTAAACGCTGCCTGTCTGGTTCTTGTCTTATAACCTCGCTTACACACATACAAACAATCTCAAACGTTTATTCGATAATTTCCTAGTCCCTAAACCACGTTAAGGGGGTTATTCTGAAATACTGACAAACATAAACAACCAAAAAAATCTGCGTTTATTAATAATTGACTAGGTACCGTAATTTTAATTGATTATTTATGTCTTTCCTGACCACCTCCTGAAATTTGACGAGGTTACAAAACAACACCTTGTATATCGCCAGTATGTTCTAAACCCGTATATTTTGCTTCAGTGGCGGTTACAACCGAGGCCCCTATTGACCTGCGTCATCCATCATCCTTCAACTTGTTATCCCTTCTCACCACGTAGTTCATTATAACCTAAGTCACTGAGCATCAACACCGGGAGGTTGTTAGTTGTCATCTATGTTTATGGTAACCAAGGTAAATTGATTAGGTAACTTGTTTATAAGGTTTATTTTTGCTAACATAGGCCTTTGCTTCCAGCATAGGAATTTGACACTTAAAATTAGATATTATGTGTCTATTAATATGCATCATACCCATTTTTTGAAGTCGGATGAAAAGTAAAAAGCGTGCAACGCAACGCTGGTTAGCAGGAAAAAATCCCGCTAACCACGTAGCGTACCATTATTTCAAGACAAACCGTAGCATTGTTAATTATTTTGTTTTAAAAAGATGTTTGTTCGACATCGTACATACGGCAACACATGAAACTATAGTTTCCAGTAAAACATGGCCTCGCATTTGATAGATTTTCCGTACAATGAGAGATCCGCATAAACTGATTTTGTATAGCTTCATTTTGACAAAATTTCAATACCTATTCGGCCCAAATGTATGGTGGGGCAGCTGATATTTTTTTCGCTTTTACGATGTTTGTCCGATGGAAAAATGTTCAGTTTGATGGTCACATCCTTAATTATGTATATATCTACCCTTTCCGTTACACCCTGTAAAAATAATTTAATGAATGTTGTTGAGTTGTCGAAATAAATGGCATTGCCTGTATAAGTTATTTACGCAAATAGGTCGTAGGGTGTGATCAGAGCTAGCATTTGATTAAATTTATTAATAAGCTGTAGGAATATAACAATCTAGAAATTTAAGCACAATCTGAAAAGCACAAAACAAGATGTCCCAAGATCATTTTTTAAATGCTTTTTTACGAGTCTTATCATAATTAAGACCCCATCCCATGTTAACGATGAGTTGTTAATAAGGACCAAGATCGCTTACTTCGTTTCAGAGAATATGCTGAGCTAAGAGTAAGCTTTAGCCTTTAAATCCCCACCATATGATCGAGGGTTCAAGATGAACCTTCGTCTTTATTACGACGATAAGTGAGGTAAGAAAAGGGCTGAGTTATGGAACGAATTTGTGGAATTTATGGATAGTGTTAATAAATGTCTAGGATCGCTTAACCATTTATCTTCTAGAAAGTATCTTCACATTTTCTGCTGGTCATGAAAAACCCTAGTTTCTTGGATAGCCTACATTATCACTTATCACACAAATGTAGATTTATCAAAGTTTTTACCCAACTAATCATGTGGAAGCTTGCAAGCAATCCTACATTTTCAACCAGCTTTTAAAAACTTGTGCAAACAAATAGAAATTCTTGTTCTATTAAATTTATTGTCATTTTATACCATAAGGGTAGGAACACATGGGTCGTTTACAAGACGGCGGAAATAATGCAAGTGGTAAAATGTGCGACCGTTCTATGATTTAATGTGCAATAACTGTTCTATGCTATCCACTTATACGGGTATGTCCCACAAACCGCAAAGTATGCAACGGTTGTCTGGTTATTCACTTACGTAGAGGTTATATACTACCTATAGTTTAGTTATGTGTTGGATGATGATGATGAGATGTGTTTTGAATTTTTCTTCATAGATGAAGAGAAGTAAAATTATATTTTTAAATAAAGCTATATTTTTTTTCTAAAAGTAAACTTCACTTAGCCGTGTGCTTGAAGGACTTGAATCTATAGTTGGAAGTTTAAAACTAGCTAATAATCCACTGAAGAGAGTCAAGATATTGGTAAAACGTACCATCGGGAAAGTGAGAATATGGACACTTTTCAAACAAAATCCCGTGCACACGATGACATCTGTTTAACACCCTTGTTACTATTGGTCCGCACAAATACTTTGCGGACCAATAGCGGTAAAACAAAAAAAGACTCGACCGAAAAATACACGACCGTTTTTTAAATATGTATTGTTTTAAACACAATCTCAGGCTCTGTTAATGATCCCAGATGTTTGACCACAGTTTTTTTTTCATTTACGACACCAAGGGACTCGGCAACAAATAGATGCTGCGATGCTATTGGTAGCTGAGCGTTAATAAGCGCTTCTATAGCGGCCGGACGCTGCAAGTAACGATAGTCCTTACCGTGGTCAGATACGCAATTTGGTGATAGTACAAGAAAGGTGCTCATCTTAATGAAAAAAAAAGGATGTCACATTCAAAGAGAAGTACTGAAAACATGTTGGTGTCACAGACTAATTGTTAGCATCCTGATATCCAGTATTTTACATGAAGCGATTGCCTATCTGACCTCCACAACCCAGCAACTGGGCAATACGATACCCCTTTGTAAAACTGGA
This sequence comes from Cerastis leucographa, assembly GCA_963082945.1. Classification (NCBI taxonomy): domain Eukaryota; kingdom Metazoa; phylum Arthropoda; class Insecta; order Lepidoptera; family Noctuidae; genus Cerastis; species Cerastis leucographa. The sequence goes on from OY720382.1 coordinate 9,882,128, forward strand.
TGTCGAGATGTCTGACTACTCGTAACGACCGTCACAAATCTACAAATGATAACCGGGACGTTGGTCCCGGTTATCATTTGTAGATTTGTGACACGTGCACGTTAAACCGTTGGGTTTAACGTGCTTTCCAAGGCACGGAAGAAACTCGGTATGTAATTATGGTCTTCCCATCCACGGACCAACCTCGGCAAGCACGGCTTAACCTTGAAAGATTGACCCGTGCGGCTGTTATTATTTAGCCACGAGCTCCTCCTCCTTCTTAATAATGTATATATGTAATATAATAATATAACAAGAAATTTAACCTCCACAAACCCAAAACATTGATTCCTAATATAGATGACGATGCATATCTTCCACCTACTTCCCACATTCGACCACACATACACTTTCCCGTCACGTTACTCGTTGCCGTTCTAATATTTCATAGGACAGCAAAAGGGCAAATTGTATCAACGGCGAGGCGTCTGGAGTGGAATGTGATAGTGGAGCCAAATTGGAGGCGACAACATGCTTTTAGCGTCTCGTCTCAGCCTCAGACCTCTGTGGATACTGGTACAATAGGATCACAGCTTTGAGTTGGTCCATGTTATGAGAACTTGGCCTTGGAATGTGATTTGTTTTACTGAAATAGGATTTTGGCTGTTTCTATAGTTTTTTATGCATGCCTGTCTAGCATATCTACTACGCTTTAAACTGGCTTCATGTTTCTGACTGATCAACTTCTTCACATTAAATAAAAGGTTTAATCGAAATGAGTGAATGTTATTAGTTTTTTTTTTGTTTTATTTATTTAAAATTTATTTTTAATGTATAACGTTATTTATAATAACGGTATACATTAAAAAATAAAAACCATCATCTGCCTAGCCTTTTCCCAAACTATCTTGGGGTCGGCTTCCAGTCTAACCGGATGCAGCTGAGTACCATTATTTTACATGAAGCGACTGCCTATCTGACCTCCACAACCCAGTAACTGGGTAATACAATACCCCTTGGTGAGACTGGATGTCAGACTTTTTGGCTGCTGACTACTCGTAACGACTGATATGATTAAAAAATAAAAACCAAAGCATTAAAAAACTGCCCCTCAAAGCCGTCACCGGGTAATGCTTAGCCTTAAGCCAAGGTAAAGGCCTCAACTAAACATTTGGATATTTCCATGAAAAGGCCGAGAGCACTCGGACCCTACGGTTTCAGCGGTGCCCGCGCAAGGGCACCATATTTACGCCTTTTGAGGTTCTCCGCAGCCCCCGCCGGCTCCAGTACAACAAGCTGACGTACACTATGGCTTAACGTGCCTTATGAGGTACAAAAAGGGCTTTCGGTATGAATCACAGCTATCTTTCTACGGACCAGCCACTGTGAGCGTATTAGCGTCCAAATCTTTCATATACAGTTACCTGTATCATTTTAATTATGCATATCTCCATAAAGTAATAACCTCCTCACTTAGACCACACCTCATCACAGTCTCTTCGCGGGTAACTATTATAAGGATCTTGTTTACGAGGAGTTACTTCCAAAGTTTAAGCATCTAACACAATTAAGGAGTTATCTTTAACGTCCCTTTTGTCTAAACATACCCCGCCAACTATATTATGTGCAGTGTATTCAAATTATAATGTGTCTGCAGGTTGAATAGATGTAGAGAGATGCATAGTTCGTGAAAACGTTGTGGATAGTGAGATTGGTTAGTGGATTTTTGAGTTTTGGTCTAACAATAACATGGTTTTGATGGTTATAGTATCAGGCTCTGTACTTACTGACTGAAAATCGGATTGCCGAATGCTGTGTTTCCAATAGATTTTTTTTGTCGCTTGCGCGTGCAATAGGGGATCGGACTGGGTAAAGAAAACGACATTCTATTTTGTCCGTCAGACAGGTAATACAAAAATATTAGACACGTATTTTTTGTTTTATCAAAATATCAAAAAATTGAGAGTGGGGGCTTACTACGTCACAAGTAGGTATAAAACTTACCTACATGTGACGTCATGCGCCATTTCAACTCAATATATCTCCGTAATTTTATGACCACGTGAAAAAAGAAAAAATACGTGTCCAATACTTTTCAATAAACTACCCAACGGACAAAGAAAAAAAAAATAGGATTATCCCCTATTGCCACATGAACGCACAGTGACATAGTGCGCAAGAGAAGTGTTACTAACGTATATAGTTTTAAGGTTTTATTTGCTAAAAACAAATTATATTTTATCAATATGTATGTTAGTCTGTAAGGTATATATCTATGGGCCAAAGTTGCCTGAAAATAAATGTATGTCGTTGTTGTTAAAGACCGATTATTAAGCCTGTAATTTTCCTTTTAAATGTGTTGATTCACGACTTCCATTAGAAATAGAGGTTTCTATACCAATAACTAATAATCAACCTCGTCTTTTCAAAGCTCCCTCCATCTTTTGATATCTCACTTGTTAAATACACGGGTACGCACAAGAACTTAAAAGATAATTTTCATGTTTCGCATAATATTATAAACCGCAGTTTTTCACAGACTACGTCTGACAGCAGACAACGTCTGACAGACTACGTCTGAATCTTATTCAACTACATGTACCAGTATTTGTACAAACTTTAAACATTTACAACCCAATGAAAACATTATCAACTGAGCAAAATATCGCCATCATTAAATAAACAATGTTGCTCTAATAAAGTACGCCTAAGCTCAACAAATCTGCATGCAAATGGCGCTTACCTAATATCTCTAAGTTTGTATACAAGGTTCCATATAAGGCCTATGTATTAACTACGATTGACTTGTAAAATTGATTGCTATTACTTCGATACGATAAATAGTTACACGAATAAGGTTGGTAGTAATACAGTCTAATAGATTCGTTGGTATCAGGATATTAATAAATTATGAGTGTAGGTTTAAACTAGTTAGATGTTGTTATACAAGCTGTTGTTTTGCATCCTCGTCAAATTCATGCTAGTAATTCTCGACCCGAATCAATAATAAAATGTAACCGAATGAAATCGGTATGTGAACCACCCGTGTTCTAAACGCGGCCCGTCTGTTCCTTGCCATATAATCGCGCTTTCACACATACAAACAACCTCAAACGTTTATTCGATTATTTCTTATTCCCTAAACCACGTTAAGGGGATTATTCTGAAATACTGACACTTAAACAACAACAAAAAAAACAGTGTTTATTAATAATTAACTAGGCAACGTAATTTATATTGATTATTTATATCTTTTGTGACAACCTCCTGAATTTTGACGAGGATGCAAAACACACTTTGTATTAAAGTAAATAGTATTTGCCTTTTAAGGTTTATTGGTGTTAATAAGTGGGTGCTGAATTCACTCCTTGAATAACATAACATCATGCCTGTAATCCCCGACGGGTTAGGCAGAGGTGTACCTAATAATACACCCACAGTTAACCAGTTATGTTTTTAAGTCCCATGTAATAGGGAGCGAGCCTAGTAACATCAACCAGGCACAAATCCAGACTCCGTGGCTGCTATTGAGAAATTTCTGAATGAGAAACCAATAACACTTTATTCCTTGAATTTTAGATGTTAAGATCAATTATAGCTATGAGTTGGATTAACTTAACGATGTAGTTACCTTGATATTATGACATGAAAATGCGTCGGAAAAAGACGCGAAAATATCATAAAATACCTTCAGTAATAGAAACAGCAATTGATTTTCTAAACGAATTACGATAACGACTTACACAGAATATTTCTTAGTACATTTAAAGTCATGACATGTACCTACTTTTTTTTTAAACTTTGCCCCACACTAGGAATTTCTCCTGTATCGTGGGTGCGTTTACAAACATTTAAACTCACACACACAAACAGCCAGACCCGGAACAACTATCTGTAGGCCATACAAATATTTGTTCTGTGCGGGGATCGAACCCGCGACACGCAGCGCAGCAGTCGATTGCTCAACCACTGCGCCAACCGTGCCGAGAAGGAGGGCGCTACTGTGAATCCTCCCTATGAGCTCGTGGCTAAATAATACAGCCGCACAGGTCGAGCTTCAAGGTTAAGCCGTGCTTGCCGAGGTCAGTCCGTGGATGAGTGACCATCTTTACATACAGAGTTTCCTCCGTGCCTCGGAAAGAACGTTGAGCCGTTAGCAGTTGGTCCCGGCTGTCATTTGTAGATCTTTGACAGTCGAGTTACGAGTAGACAGAAGCCGAAAGTCTGACATCAGACTTTTGGCTTCTGTCTATTACCCAGTGACTGGGTTGTGGAGGTCAGATAGGCAGTCCCTTCATGTAAAATACTGATACTCAACTGCATCCGGTAAGACTGGATGCCGAACCCAACAAAGTTTCGGAAAAGGCTAGGCAAATGATGATGAGAAGCGTCGAAGTGAAAATTTCCTTTAAGTAACGAAGCGTTAGCGGTGGCCCAGTGGTAGCAGCCCCGACTTACGAGCAGTAAGTCGTAGGTTCGAACCCAGGCAGGCGCATTACTTTGTGTAATTTATTTCATCACCGCTGCTCTCAAAACGGTGAAGGAAAACATCGTGAGGAAACCGGCATGTCCTAGAACTAAAAATTCGAAGACATGTGACAGCCCATTCCCTCTCATAGAGAGGAGGCCTGCGTCCCAGCAGTGGGAACAATATAGGCTGATGATGATGATGAACGAAGCGTTAAGGCCCAAAGGGTTAAAACTTAGATATGCACATTGCACAAGCTTGTTCAAAGCAGTCTACTCAGTGCAAAAACATTTGTGTAGTCATTTCAAGAAAGTCACTTTAGATGCTGGTACAAAAGCATTATTCTTCACAAAGAACAAACATATCCATCCGGGGCAAGACGCTACACTGTGTTTTGTTATATTTGCCATGATTTTGTTGGTGTTAGGATAAAAGCAGTAGTAGATACTTTTTCTGTATCTTCGTTTTTAACGCGTCATAATTAATTTCGAGGAAATCTGTGTCACTTTATAGTTCGATTTTCCAATCATATTTGAGATGACCCAGAGCTTCTGCAAAGCTTCTATAGCAGTAGCGTCTTGTGGATCCTAAGTCTTGTCTTGTGGAGCTGTTATGTGGCACTGCTCCACAAAAGATATGGGACATCTAATATCATATAATATGGTGTGTGTGCCCTGATACTTTCACAATTAGGATCCACAAGACGCTACTGCTATAGAAGCTTTGCAGAAGCTCTGGGTCATCTCAAATATTATTGGGAAAGAAACGTGAAAAAAATTAAATACATCTAAGCAGGTTTTTCTACTTCCAGAGTATTTTTTTTAAAACACAAAGACAGCGGCGCCTCCCCACTTGAATCTATTGATTGTTAATACTAATTTCATGAATTTTATTGCTGAAGCAGATACTTATATTTTCAAAACCAATAAAGATCAAGTGCATAAACCATTAATGGCAAGAGTTCATAGACTATAAATACAGGAAATAGAAGTCACATAAAAATAAATTCTCGATATACTCGGACGCCACTTACTGCAAAACTTTAATGCTCAGTACTTTACTTTTAGTTCATTACCAATTGATATAAATCCAGGATTAATTTCACAGAATAATGCAGACAGTACTTAACGTCGTCGGCAGAATACCGGGAGAGGAAAGTAATCACAATTATTTATGATCCTTCTCTTAATTAGGATTATAATATTTATGCACAATGGTATTAAAGTCGACTCGTGACTGCGTCGCATCATTAATCTTTGAAGGTGGTTTTATTTTAATTAACTTGGTTTCATTATTGAGGTAGTGCACGCCTGATAATGATTACTTCGTTAATTTGCATAGAAGGAGGTAAGGCTGTAGTTGCACTGTCAGGTATAAGTATTGCAGCCCGGTATTCTTCTTTCAATTCAGCAAGACCTGTTAGAATAACTAACGCTCTGACAAGCTTTTAGATTAAAGTAGCCAGAAGAAACTGGAAAACAATGACACAAAACCGCCAAAAGTGGAGAGATTTGGAAAAGACCAACCGTCACAGTGAAGGGTATACAAACCTTTACTGCAAGCTTTAAACACAGAATATTTTCAGTAGACTTTCAACCTTGACAATCTGCCTTCAAAGTTTTCGAATGAAAAAACTAAATTTCAAATACATGCACAAAACTCAACTCAACATTATCATTTTCTCATAAAACAATGCATACCATTATGTACAGCTTAGAACCTAATATTAATACCCTAAAACTATCCAAAGCATAACCGTTATCCATAAAACTCAAACCCTCAAACGATGCAACAAAACCTGCATGTCATAATGAACCTTATAACTTAATAACTTTTATGGCTTGGCATGCCATGACAATGGCGTTAGATAGCGCCGGCTATCGCGTTTGCCATAAATTGTGGCGACGAGCGTCGAGCCAGCTTGCCATGGAGATTGACACTCGATTAAATGGTGTGTATGCTAAAACGTTGAACTAAATGGGAACCTTATCCTGAAAATATACCAAAACAACACAAACATAATCTCCAAAGTGGTAAGCAGAATTGTATTTATAGTGCACAAGTATTTCACAGTAGTTCAGTTAAAGTAAAAATGGAACATAAAATATTCGACGCGAGTTTGTAATCCAACAGCCGGAAAGTATGTAAATGATTTTTCCTAAGGTCAAAAAGCTCATGATTTACGCAACGAAATAATCGTCCACGTCATGAATATTCAAAAACAAATAGAATGCAAAAACCCTACTAAGCCCTTAGAACAAACTCTTTGAACAAAAAAACATTCTTCTCCATAGGAAACGACCAATTGGCACAATGCTCCTGGCACTCCCGGAGCAAATCATGGGCACTTACCTCAGCAATTGCAGGTTTGTGTGAAATAAATTATTTGTACTTTGAACTTGCACAGGCGTGCACCAGACCTGGCGTCAGAAACAGTTAAATAATAGGCATATCTTAAAAACACAATAATAGGCATATCTTACAATAAAAAGGGTCCTGAAAAAAGGTCCCAGTAACATGGTGTCTCCAGTTTTACACGTCGTCGTACGGAAGAAAGTCGCTGACTCTCATAACGCTTCCAGTTGACGTCATGAAAGAGCATTCTTGAAATTTCATCTTGCAAAAATGTCTTACTCTCCTTAAAAATAAAACACAAAACGTAAGGAAATGCTCTGAGACGTGAAATGAGATTCATCGTTTAATATTAAAGAGGGACTTGTGACATATTTGCAAGAATAGGTAATTTGTTTACAAAATACTTGTTTAAAAAATATGCCCTGTGAAGAAAAGACATTTTTACATATATAATACTTTAATTTAGGTAGCATTCATTCTTCATGCACATTATATGGTACAAAGATACAAGCGTCCTGGTACAAACGAGTTACTTATCAGGCTTATAACAATTTACAAGCTTTTGCTAAACTGGGGTTAAACACTGAAGTGAATGGCTTTGGCGGTGTTGGTGGAATTGGCGGCGTGGGCTCTCGTGGTCTGTCTCCGGGAAGACCTTTGTTAACTGCTGCCGAGGAAGCCGCTCTAGTACCTCCTCCGGCTCCTCTAGTGCGTGCCACTAAAGCTACACCCATGCATTTCAAGTGAACTATAAATCAATGAATGTTTTTTACATGGGTTGTGTCAATCAAAGCCAAGTGCTTTTTTCATGATAACGCCTGTTATACATGTCGTGGATTGATGGCGCCATGGTGCAACAGACAGCGCCATCTAACAATTCGTTTTGGAATTAACAATAATGTCACTAGAAACGCAAGCGCGCCAAACGCTTGGACACGATCGTCGGTAGAGGGGATGCAGTGAACCCTAGCAGAGGGACGGACGGAGTGTTGGACAGTCTAACTCCAACAGTCATGGCAGACGCTCAGTACCAACGCACGTGTTTGTTTCTTGTACAACCGTTACTTTAAATAAAGTTATTGAGATTTGAATTTAAAAAGTTCTTTCGTTCGAGTACCCAAGTCAGTGCCCACATCTACCCAAAACTATGTCGGATCGTGAAGAAGACCCGATGCTTCGCATCTCAGCCACCCATGATGCGACATCAGAAGTCGGATTCACTCGAGCTGAAGAAAAATACAGAAAAAGGAGCGATGACGTCATAATGCGATGAGAATTCACTTGGCTTGCTACGAAATTACCACGAAGCGGTGGAGGTGGAAGCAGTTCCGGAGCAGCGCCTGCAAAAGTGCCTGCAGCAGCGCTTGCAGCAGTGCCTGCAGTAGCGCCTGCAGCAGCGCCTGAAGCAGCGGCGAGCAGTGAGCGATGCGTTGACGTTTGCTATGTCGGCAATCCCAGCGGTATCCTGATGAATACTGGTGAGTCGTACCCATTTTATTAAGATTCTGGTGCCGAATGCTCTCTCATCAGGGATAATGTTGCGTCACAGTTCAGTGGCAAGCGTGTAAATAACATTGTCGGGATTGGTCATGGTAGTGTGCAAAGTACCCTACAAATTTTATCTGAGGTTATGATTAACGATCTAAGATTAGAGACATTATTTAATGTTGTAACGGATAGTTAGTCTTAAAAATGGTATTTTAATTTGCCGCGAGATTTTAGATCAGGGATTTAACGTTGGTATGACGTGTGATAGTGTTGTTTTGTGATGTGATAAGTTTGTTAGGTTTTGTGATATTTCAAATATGCTCAAGAAAGATTCTAACTGTCAAATTGATTTCGATAAAGTGGATACACACATTCCGTCAGAATTTCGTTCCCAATTAATTGATCTTTTGACACAATATTCATCTTCGTTTTTTAGTGGTGTTTCTAGATCTCGTGTTACAACAGGACAGTTGCAAATTGGGCTTGTAGATCCTAGTCTTAGTTAATCGTCGCCTTTATAAGCTTAGTGCTAGTGAACGCGAGGTTATTAATGCTAAAGTTCGTTAATTAGAGGAAGCAGGTATTATTAGGCCAAGTTGTTCGTTTTTTTTCTAGTCCAATGTTGCTCGTTAAGAAGGATAGTTCAGGTCGCATGTGTGTCGACTACAGGCAACTGTACTACAACATTGTCTGATAGGTTTCCACTGCCATTGATAGAGGATCTTGTATCTAGGTTTGGTAGTGCCACAATGGTTCGCGTGTCTTGATATGTTATCAAGCTACCCTTAAATACCAGTGCACCCTGAATCAACAGAGCGCACTGCAGTCGTCACACCTGACTGTCAGTGGGAATCTTTGACCATGCCCTTTGGGTTGAAGAATGCAAGCTCAGTTTATCAGCATGCAGCGATGAAAGCATAGGTGCCTTTACTTATAGCTGTGCTGTCACATAAGTCCGTGACATTTTAGTTATAGGATCATCTGTGGAGGAGAGTTTGGTCTAATCTATTAGACCTAACCCAAATAAAATTGTAGCTCTGTCTAAGTTTCCCCCACCTAAAACCATCACTCAGCTGAGACAGTTTATTGGGCTGGCTGGCTGGTTTATTTGGCTACTTATTTCAGGCAGTTTGTGCCACAGTTCTCAAAAACGATGGCTCTTCTGTTTCGTGTAACGAGTTGCAAGAATAGATCCATTGGTTGGGACCTAGCCATGAGGCCATTCGTCAGAAAATATTTTTTTATTTAACCAGTGAGCTAGTTCTAAAAATGTTTAACCCTGCACTTTCGATCGAGTTACATACCGATGCCAGTGCTGAAGGATATTGTGCCTTTTTTTATTTAAAAGATTCACAGGAAACATGTGGTTGCTTATTACAGTCTTCGCACGTCCCCAGCTGAATCCAAGTTCCATTCTTTTGAATTAGAAACATTAGCTGTCTTTAATACCTTAAAGCATTTTAGGCATTATTTACTAGGTCGTAAGTTTACCGTTGTGATAGACTGCAGTTCTGTTAAAGCCTGTATAAACTAGTCGTGACCTCTGGCAGGACGCATTAAGAGTGGTTCAGTTGGCTATGAACTCTACTGTTAATAGTGACTTATTCTAGTCCTCTCGAGTTGATGATTGGAAGGTTAGCGAGACCGCTTAGTTTAGTAATCGCTGATGATGATGTGACTTACGTTAATTTAGATGAGATCAGAGAGCATGCGACACAGAATATTGTTAAGAATGCAAATTACGAAAAAAAACTATTTGAACAAAATAAGGTTCAGGTTTCAAAGTTGGCTATTAATGATTGTTTTAATTGGAAATGAGGAAAGGAATCTGATAAAATTTGATCATAAATTCAAAGGTCCATTTAAAATTATTGATGTGTTAGAAGGGGATAGATACCTACTAAAGGCGCTTTTAGCGAACCTAGAGATACCCCCATGATTGTGTGAGTAAGATCCCCGATCACCAAGTTCCTCCAGAATAAGATGTCATAGTTGATGACAGTGGTAGTGAAACCAAATGATTAAGAATGGCTTGTGTACTCATACTCAAAACTCTAGACCGCACCTCATGAGTAACATGTGGCGATGGGTCTACAAGGAATCGTTGGTGCGATTCGTGTCTGTGTTGGTGCACAGAGCGCTTCATGTGTTGTAGCACATATTGCGCTAGATTTTTGAGGATCGTTGGTGCGATTCGTGTCTGTGTTGGTGCACAGAGCCCTTCATGTGTTGTAGCATATGTGGTGGCAGATTTGTAAGGAATCGTTGGTGCGATTCTGGACAGATTACCATGAAAGTTTGATGAGTTGAGTATGCATTGCTTATGAGTTATGATAAACAGTGAGAGAATTGTTAGAATTACTTCGTTGTAAACTTGTTGTTCGGATCTTTTCCAACTAATCATGTAGTGCAGGGAGCACTGTGTATGAAGCCATAAAAACAGGGCATTGTAAATCATGACAGTTGATTATTGTACTTGGATTTAGAAAAAATGAAGTACCATGGTGAATCAACCTTCTTTTGATTGGCAGGATAGCCGAGCTAGATTACTCTCTGAGCACATTTTGTCCACAGGTACTACACCCGAGGACGGGTGCTAGTCAGGGATGGCCGTGTCGTGGATTGATGGCGCCATGGTGCAACAGACAGCGCCATCTAACAATTCGTTTTGGAATTAACAATAATGTCACTAGAAACGCAAGCGCGCCAAACGCTTGGACACGATCGTCGGTAGAGGGGATGCAGTGAACCCTAGCAGAGGGACGGACGGAGTGTTGGACAGTCTAACTCCAACAGTCATGGCAGACGCTCAGTACCAACGCACGTGTTTGTTTCTTGTACAACCGTTACTTTAAATAAAGTTATTGAGATTTGAATTTAAAAAGTTCTTTCGTTCGAGTACCCAAGTCAGTGCCCACATCTACCCAAAACTATGTCGGATCGTGAAGAAGACCCGATGCTTCGCATCTCAGCCACCCATGATGCGACATACATATGTCTTGAAATGCAAGGCATATGTTCAACAGGCTTGTATCGATAAATCTACAGCCAGCAAATTTAGATCTTATTAAGATATCCTCACCTAATACCAAAAAAAAAATGTTGATTATATTTTATGCGGTCTTTTTCCACCAAAATTAAATCAACAAAAGCACACCCAAGATAGGTACTTCAAAATCGCGTTAGCAAAAACTATGTGGTTAACTATAAAACATTAATATATAAAACAAAACAACACTTTTTCATCAAACCCACATGCATTCATTTCCCTACATCATAACAACATAAGTGCATTTCGATCAAATATTTGAACGGGGAAAAACGCCCAGCCATCGAACACCACCATTTGTCATTGTATTGACATCGGTAACCCTACAATTAACATGAGTTAGCTCGTCCGGGCTGGTATCCGCCGATCATTCCATTAAAAGTTCATTCTATTTACCTACTTGTTCGATGTTGTTTCTGGAACTTCTAAGTGCTATCTAAATTACTACTTATAAATATGTAACCGTTAGCCCCCTATTTCGAAATCAAATTCAAATTTTTTATTGACCTATTACGTTACAGAAACTTGTTTGCAGCCTCTGACTCCTGAACTAGGTGTACCTGTATGTCTTGAGTCAGTGCCCTCTGCCATTTTATTTGGCTTAGATACTAATGTCAACATAAAGGCGGAAACAAACTTAGGCGTCGTGGCGTGTCGTGACGCGCCAGAAGCATATCGGTTTCATACATTTTGGCGTATCGTGTCGCAACGACACGCCATGCAAATATGTCCCTAACCATATTAAATGTATGAAACCGATATGCTTCTGGCGCGTCACGACACGCCACGACACGTAAGTATGTTTCCGCCTTAATCCGTTGGTCTCGGCTGTCATTTGTAGATCTTTGACAGTCGTTACGAGTAGTCAGAAGCCGAAAGCCCGACATCCAGTCTTACCAAGGGGTGTCGTAGTACACAGTTACTGGGTTGTGGAGGTCAGATAAGCAGTCGCTTAATTACATACCGAGTTTCCTCCATGTCCCGGAAAGCACGTAAAGCCGTTGGTCCCGGCTATCATTTGTAGATCTTTGACAGTCGTTACGAGTAGTCAGAAGCCGAAAGTCCGACATCCAGTCTTACCAAGAGGTATCGTATTATACAGTTACTGGGTGGTAAAGATCAGAAAGGCAGTCGCTTCATGTAAAATACTGGTACTCAGCTGCATCCGGTGAGACTGGAAGCCGACCCCAACAAAGTTTGGGAATAAGTAAGAGCAGATGATGATGATGATGACTAATGTCAACATAGGAATAGACAAACATATATGTACTACAAAAAACAATTTTAGAAGAAGGCAATGAACAGCAATATAATAGGTCTTTACCTATGAAATTGCCGTATTGCAGTACAGACTTTTTCAAACAAAAAAAAGTTTTGATTGGCTATGAGTTCTAAATTCAAATTAATTTTGTTTTAAAAATATGACATTCTATTTACAAAATCAGTCTTTTGTTTATTCATTAGCGTTGTATTTTCATTACATTTCAACATTTTTCCTCATAATGGATACTTTGAAATTTCGTGTAATTATGGAATATGAGTTCCGTCGTGGCACCAACGCGGCACAAACGACCCGTAACATCAACGACGTTTACGGAGAGAACTGTACAAACGAACGCACAACCCGTTATTGGTTTGCTCGGTTTCGTTCTGGGAATTTTGACTTGAAAAATGAACCTCGTGGTCGTCCGGAAACTTTGGTCAACAATGATGAATTAAAGGTGATTGTTGAAGCTGATGAAACTCAATCTACAGCTGAGCTGGCAGCAGCTTTTGATGTTAGCATTAAAACAATATTGGTCCATTTGCGACAGATTGGCAAGATAAAAAAGCTTGATAGATGGGTGCCCCACGAACTTAACGATCGCCAGCGCAACGTACGCGTCGAGACTTGCCTTGCGCTGCTTAACAGGCACAGAAATGAAGGAATTTTGAACCGAATTGTTACGTGCGACGAAAAATGGATTCTTTTTGACAATCGAAAGCGCTCAGCAAGTTGGTTAGATCCTGGTTCGGTACCAAAGCAATGTGCAAAACGAAAAATGACCCCTAGAAAGGTGATGGTCACAGTTTGGTGGTCTAGTGCTGGTGTGATTCATCATAGCTTTTTACAAAACGGCGAGAGCATTACTGCAGATGTGTACATTGAAGAACTGACCACAATGATGGCGAAACTCGCACGTCTGCAACCAGCTTTGGTCAATCGGTCGTCTCCACTGCTACTTCACGACAACGCGCGGCCCCATACTGCACAACAGACCGTCTCTAAGCTGCATGAGTTGGGTTTGGAAGCTCTCCCTCATCCGCCATACTCACCAGATCTTGCGCCTTCCGACTATTACTTTTTCCAAAATTTGGACAACTTTTTAGCGGGAAAAAAATTCAATTCCCGAGAGGCAGTACAAAACGCCTTTGAAGAGTTTGTTGTCTCCCGTCCAGCTGATTTTTTCAAGAAGGGCATCCATAAACTGCCACAGCGTTGGCAAAGATGCATTGATTGCAGGGGTGATTACTTTGAATAAAAGAAATAAACAAGTTCGAAAAAAAAAATACTTTAACTTTTTTCAAACAAAACGGCAATTTCATAGGTAAAGACCTAATACAAGGTGTTGTTTTGCATCCTCGTCAAATTTCAGGAGGTGGTCCCAAAAGACATAAATAATCAATTAAAATTACGGTACCTAGTTAAATATTAATAAACGCTGATTTTTTTGGTTGTTTAAATTTGTCAGTATTTCAGAATAACCCCCTTAACGTGGTTTAGGGACAAAGAAATTATCGAATAAACATTTGAGATTGTTTGTGTGAGTGTAAGCGAGGTTATAAGGCAAGAACCAGACGAGCCGCGTTCAAAACAAGGGTGGTTCACACTTACCGATTTCCGTAAATAAGAAAAAAAAAATTACCTATCCATTTTTTTTATTGATTCGGGAGGAGATTCATTAGCATAGTTACCTCAATGAATTTGACGAGGATGCAAAACAACACCTTGTAGTTATCTATATCTACTAGTGTATCAGAACTCCCTGTTGCATAGTTAGCGTGACCTAAGGTTTCGATGCCATTTCATCGTCATAATCATACACAGCATCAATATATCCACTGCTGGGTACTTTTAATTCTCTTTTTTTGCCAATCACCCTGTTTCTGTGCCAGTCTCGTTCAGGTTTTTTCCTAGATATCAATAACGTTGTCTTCCCAACTGGACGACCAACATTTCTTTTCCCTGTCCTTGGAAGCAACTCGAGTCATCATCAGTCTACCCCTTTCCCAACTATGTTGGGGTCGGCTTCCAGTCTAACCGGATTCAGCTGAATACCAGTATTTTACAAGGAGCGACTGCCTATCTGACCTCCAAAACTCAGTTAATACTGGGTAATACGGACGCCATTTGAGTACTTAATAGAAATTACTGCATCTATTACCAGCCTAACAAACTTAGTTTAAAAGTCAAAGAATGCTGTTAAACTAAACTTCCACAAAAAACTCAATCACATTTTAATAAAACCTCAGTAAAAGCGCCTACAAGCGTATGGTTGCTCGTAAAGAAAGTTTTAAATCACCTAATTCAATTTGTTCATACAAGGCAAGTAAGCTGGACGTAAGTGCACCTAAACAGTGTGGGTTGTGACTCCTACATCCAAGGATTGTAAGCGGATAAAGTACTTGTAGGTACTTAACCTCACAGATCAACTCTATTTGCACGCATTAAGCGACATCCGTATATCCTAAATCAAAATGATATAGGCTATTGATTGAAAGTTAAAAAGATGAGTAGACCAAATTACTGATCTTAGAAAATAACTTTCGGTGCCTGAAAAACAAACGACAAAACAACGAAATTAGTCTAAGCAATCTTAAGAATATGGAAGTAAAAATAACATCATTCTGAGAGCTTTATCCCTATTTATTTATGATCGGGATCAGCGGTAGCCCAGTGGTTGCAGCCCCGACTTACGAGCAGTAAGTCGTAGGTTCGAACCCAGGCAGGCGCATTACTTTGTGTAATTTATTTCATCACCGCTGCTCTCAAAACGGTGAAGGAAAACATCTTGAGGAAACCGACATGTCATAGAACTAAAAATTCGAAGACATGTGACATCTACCGCCCGCGTGGTCGATTAAAGCCCACTCCCTCTCATTGAGAGGAGGCCTGTGTCCCAGCAGTGGGAACATTATAGGCTGATGATGATGAGGTGGTGTACTGTTCTTCCATACTTCTCATGATCATCGTCATCTCAGCAGTCGCCTCCGTTCTAACCATTCGTTTCTTCGGTCGCCCCCTACTTTTAAAGTCATTCACATTCATAACCAAAACTTTCCTCACGAGATTTTCGTCATACCTCCACATCACATGCCCATACCAAAGACAAGCGATTTCGTACTACTGAACTTTTCAGTCACCGGCGCCGCTCTCAGACTATATACGTACAAATTTATTTTTTGTACACATTATTGAATAGAAAATAAAGACATGTTTCATACCGTGTTTGTGTCTCGAACACTCATATCAATAATGAAAGCTTTAATGACGCAATCAACAGCCAAAACTAACTCATTAACATTTATGATGTTAACATTAAACCCAATTCATTACTGTTGTCGATAACCTTAATGGTAGGGTAGTAAACAGCAACAATAACAACAACAATCTAATATCACAGACAGAGAGCAGAAAATGCGGGTTAAATATGAATCTTGACAAAACGCGCATAGTGACCAACGGAGAAAATATACCTGTTAAAATACTATCAAAGGAAATAGAGTACGTGGAGGATTATATATATTTAGGTCAGAGAATAACGTTCAAGGAACAAACTGCAGGCGAAGTAGAGCGGAGAATAAAACTTGCTTGGAAAAGATATTGGTCACTGAAGCACATTTTCAAATCCAAATTACCAATAAAACTGAAGAAAAAAGCTTTCGAAACTGTTGTATCTCCCACACTACTCTACGCATGCCAGACCTGGGCACTAACAAAAGAAATTATCACCAAACTCCTAGAATTCCAGAGGGCTGTCGAACGAAGTATGTTGGGATTGACACTGCGAGACAGAATACGTAACTCACAAATCAGACTGAACACCAAACTGATTGATGTAGCAGACTTAGCCTGTAGGCTAAAATGGAGATGGGCAAGCCCGCGCCGCCGCTGGAGCGACGACGTCGCGCCTGTCGCGGGATCCACTTGGACCAGGATCGCCAAAGATAGGAAAGTATGGAAATGCATGGAGGAGGCCTTTGCCCAATATTGGGTACCCCAAAACTAAAATCAAATTAATGTTTTACTATTATTCAAATTCAATTATATAGTTATTTATCGTACCTATATGTATTTAATCGATAGAAATTAATTACATTTTTATTTTTCATATTTTATTTTTTAATAATCATATTTTGAATGTATAATGAGTTTTTTACATAATCAATTGTTATAAATTACATTTTATTATTTAGATATCATATTTTAAAATGCATAATGATCTTAATGGAATTAAGTGAAACTTACTCACGTAAAAAAAAAAAAACAAGAAATGCACAATAATATAAAATAGTAAATTCTAAAATAATTTAAATTATGTGACTCAAAAATGTTATCTGTTTTGTATAGTTTACTTGTTGCATGTGATTTTAATACTGCATGACACAGTTAGTGAAGGAAATGTTACAAAAGTTTCATAATTATGATATATTTTTTGGGAAATAAATGGCTTTATTATTATCTCCTTTATTCATTTTATAAACATACATTTTACATTTTTAAATATTTTTACAAAATTATATACAAAAACATTTAAAAATATAAAAAATTGTAGCCCACTGGCATCGGGAACAGGGTCCGGGCTACCGGTGGTCAGGGCTCTTGGGAGAGGAACCTCCTAACAATACGTTATTATTATTAACTTAATTCAATCCTGAAGTACCAAACTCAGCCAGCATTTATTAATTAAGACGGTACCAACATTTCTAAAACAACATTATGCACAGCACAATCAGAACGCACTAGCAGTCCCTCCATCATCGAATCAATAGTCGGAACTAATGCCACCCCTCAACTGCGGCCAACAGGCAATTAGTGCTAGCCCGCCACCCGCACGGATATCCGTCTGCCACGGAGTATGGAGTGAATGTGAAAAGGGGCGAAAAACACAGGACAAACAGCGTATTCGCCTTGATTTTTTGAAAATACAGTACGAACGACGAATCGTTGTCATGATTGTCGAAATATATTGTGTAGCTTAAAGACTTGTCAATTTAGGTTGAGTCCTTGTAGATTGATGAATTCAATTATATTGCACACCGAAAATGGTTACACTGCTCTTTATTAATAGTGAGGATTTCTCCAAGTCTCAAGTTGCCTCATTTGCGTTTCTTCCTTATAACGACAGATAACTGACATAGCGATGAAAATCAGTTTTTAGAAAGTTACTCCTAAAGCTTTAATTCATTAAGGATTATAAGCTTAAGTATTACGCGTATGATCGTTCCATTTTCTACCAACTCCACGGCGCCTATCGATTTGCACGCGGCAATTATCCTTGCGTTATGTCTGGCTATACTGGGCTTCGATTCACAGGCTAAGGATCGATTACCGGTGTTGGTTAGTGACGGAGATAAGCTTAGGTAAGCAATATGCAGAGTTCGTTAGTTAAAAGCAATCAGAGAGCATTACCTATATGGAAATGAAGAACTTCAAAAGTTGGTGAGGACAGTCGAATGATTTTCATTGTAAAAACGTGTTGAGAGAAAATAACGGTTCTGTAAATCTAATAAGTAATATGAAAAAACTTTGCAGTTGCAAGAATTAAACCAATGTAAATCATTGTTTTCAAAGAAAAACAAAGTTTTTCTTTTAACTTTTCTGACTCAGTCGCCAATTCAGCTAAGTGAAATCAATTTACTTTAACAAAATTTTCCTAGCAAATACGAAAATGTTTTTGTCAAACTACCTACAAGACTTTCCGAAACTAAAAACTTAAGCTCAAAACACAGCGAACCACTGAAAGCATATGAACATCGTAAAGTTTGCATACTCGATGAACTTGACGGCTTATATTCAAAGTTAGGAGAACGCTGCAAGTTTTGAGATATGCTGCCAATGCTGTCTTTTGCCTTGAGCATTTGTAAATCTAAGCAATCCTTTGTTTACTCCATATATTCGGAGTCTAGACTTACTCTTTTGGAAACTCAAAGATTAAGTGTTGAATCCGTTCCAAAACATTTACTTATCTAGCTCGGCTCCAAAATTTGTGGAACAGTAGAATTGTTTTTTTTTTTTTCGTTGTCAGTATTTTCGACATTATTTACGGATAACGTTCCAAAAGTACATTAACACGATCTACGAGCTATAGTTC
The DNA here is from genome assembly GCA_963082945.1 of Cerastis leucographa. Lineage (NCBI taxonomy): Eukaryota > Metazoa > Arthropoda > Insecta > Lepidoptera > Noctuidae > Cerastis > Cerastis leucographa. The sequence continues at coordinate 9,900,822 of OY720382.1, forward strand.
TGATAATAATGGCCTTGTTTATAAGGACCTCGAGCACCCTCCACTCAAGATACTCTCTTAAAGAAAAATACTCGCAGTATTTCGTCCCAACCGAATATCAGTATATCCCACTAAAGTATTAAAAATAAACTTTAAATCTTTTTATACGGTCCAATACGCCATTTCCTCAACTTCTAGTCGAAGGCTTACGATAAAAATGGTTGTGAAAGCTCAATGGAACGTAAAACGAAATGGAAATTTTCTCGTCCCATGTTTAGGTAGGAGGTTCCCGGTTGTATCGGATTTTCGTCTCGAAGTCGATTCCGGAGTAATTCGATTTCGTCGGGATTAAAAAGGGTCTCGCTGCATAAATTGATCGCATTATTTATTGTAATTTTTGATGGAACGTTCTAGAGTTTTATGTATTAAATTCGTGACAGAGGGCTTATGGTGTGCGAATAAATATATATACGAGTACGATGCTCTCAATAAAAAAAATTGTACTATTTGCATGTAAAAACTCCGCAGTTTTTACATGCATCTAGTACCATTTTTCAAGAACCTAATTAAGAATTTTAGATGAAGTTTCTTCATTTTAATCACGCTGTAAGACTTAGGCAGAAGTGTTATAGTATAGTAGACTTGTATAGAAAAATCCGCCAGTTATATTTAAGTACTATACGTTATAGAAAGCGCGAGTTATTTTAAATTTTTGTGTCATCAAAAAGTAATTACTTTCCCTATTATAAACAAAACTTGCCTACGTATCATGCGACATGTCTCGCGATTTTGAAATTTTTAACTGTAGAATTTTTACTATTGTCTAGAAACATTTTCAGACAACCCTACGCCTAAAGTCCTCATTTTAAAAAATGTCCTGTTGAACGTACTTTTTAACAAACCCTTTGTCGTTCCAATGTCCCAATCAAGATTGATGCCTCCACCATACATGTCTTCAGATAAATTGTGTTCGGCGCAAGGTAATACAATTTAAAGTTTTGGAGCCCACATGAGCCTCCGTCTCGTTGCCATGGCAACGCCCTTTACGGATTGCTTGCCTAAATTCCCAGTAAACGCACGACGTGTGTGGATAAAGGGAAGCAATTTTCCAAGAAGGTGAATCTCATTAGCCGATTCTATCTTGCTCCTATTTGCAGATTCCATTAGCTATACAAACTTGGAATCGAAAGCCTTATCATAATTTCGTCTTCAACGCTTTTATGGAAACACAATCCGCCGCATCGCTCGAACTTTTAAGAAAAAGATTGAAGGATTATTTTTGAAAAGAGAAAATACGTGTCTGCATACGACGAGGACCTCGTGGATAAATAATAAGAGCGGCTCGGATCAATCTTTAAGTTAAGCCACGCTTGCGTAGGTTTGTCTGTTGATGGGTGACCACTCATTACTTACCGACTACCTTCCGTGCCTCGGAAAGAACGATAGGCCGTTGGTCCCGGCTGTCATTTATCCATCTTTGACAGTCGTTACAGCTAGTCTGTGGCCCGAAATTCTGACAACCATTCTTACCACGGGGTAACGTATTACCCTTTACTAACTGGGTTGTGGAGGTCAGATAGGCAGTCGCTCTTTTACAAATTTGCAGAGTGAATATCTTTTAAGCGGAATAACGTGAGCAGTCAGCTCTCTTAATTTTACGAACGGCCAAATAATCCTTTTAATTTTCACGAATGAAAACGTTCATTGTTTTTGTCCCGTATTCTGTTCGAATTAATTGAAACTGGAGCACAATGGAATTAATAAGTTACTTCATTCATGATTTCCGTGTTAAATTTTTATTTTATAAATTGAATAAATTTTAAATAAAACGACTTCCGCTGCCTCGAATCAACCGTAAAATTTTACAGTAATACCGTGAATGAGATCGAAAAATAAAATTGTTCTGCTTTCCTTTTTTCCGGTTATTTTGAAGCTTAATTAAAATACCTATAGACACTATTATTGCTTTTGACATTGCAAAAATGTCAGCTTATTATAAGATATAGCATTACTGCCTCATTGCTCGAGTGGTTGAGATCGCAACTCCTGAGCATCAGAGCCTGGGTTCGATGTCCGAGTCGGGAAAAGTGTTATTGGATTTTTCCATTTTCACGGATTTGGATTTGTGCTCGGTTTATATCAATAAGCTCGCCCCTATGACATTGGACTTAAACATAACTGGCAAAATGTGTGTGTACCATGAAGTACACATCTGTCTAACCCTTAGGCGATTATAAGCGTGATGGTTTGTAATCATCATCATCGTCATCATTTCAGCCGAAAGACGTCCACTGCCGGACATAGGCCTCCCCCAAATGACGCCACATTGACCGGTCCCGTGCGCTTCGTATCCAGTGGATCCCCGCAACCATCACCAGGTCATCGGTTCACCTAGTGGGAGGCCTTCCAACGCTTCGTCTTCCGGTTCGCGGTCGCCATTCCAGAACTTTTCGGCCCCATCGCCCATCCGTTCTGCGAGCAATGTGCAGTGACCACTGCCACTTAAATTTGGCAATTCTTCGGGCTACGTTATGGTTTGTAATGTTATGTTATATATACAGAACTTAGAAAACTGTTTTTCGGGAGAGTTGTTGTCTGTTCCTCAGTAAGCCAACACACTCAAGTAATAGGATCATAATCCTTTAATGTCTTCAAATTATATTTTTTCCCTCAAAATTAAACAAACTTCAGACCCGTAACCGAAATCCACAATACACTACATAAACCAAACGCCACAGTTTATTTAAAAAAGAGATTCAAATCTTCGGGATTGTTGGAATATATCACTGCAATGAAAAAAGAATCGTTCAGCCGGCAGTCGCGTCGGCTCTTCGTTTATTCACCCCCTTTATTTACAGTGGGGATTTTCTGATTTTAGTCGGGATTTTCCCAGCACTATTTGTATCGTTACTTCGTGATAGTTCTTTTTCGATGTCGTGTGCTGATGCTTTACTGAAAAGTATGGTATATAAGGTCTAACTATTCATACACGAAATATTTTCAGAGAATCGTCTAATGGCTTTATCGAAGCCATTTCAAAGAATTTTTTTGTAAGTAAAATCTTAAAAAAAAAAAAAAAAAATTATATGACCCACTAAATAAATACTGGCTCCTTATTTTGCAACATCCATTATGCTAGTTTACTACGTCGTATTAACCTATTATCATTGAATAACAATTTTAAGCAAAATGTCTTAAAAAATTCTAGAATTATAATAGTTTCGTAAAATCAAAAACATAGATAAAAATAATTGTTCGTTGTTATGGCGACTTTACGATTTAGAGAAGTTACTCTTAAAATATTTGGTGTATGCAAAGAAAGACCCTATATTGTTATTTGATCTTTTGGTCTTTGTTGGTTGATTTTATTGTAAAACCATTTGTTTTGTAAGGCTTCTGGTTCAAATTAAATTTAATTTTTAGCCACTTCTTTGTGTTGTTAGTTCCTACCATCACGTTTCAAAAGCGATCTATTTGTACACCAAAAGAACATGCAATGGGGGATAATCACTTTTTTTTTCTTTGTCGTTCGGGTAGATTATTGAAAAATATTGGACACGTATTTTTTCTTTTTTCACGTGGTCATAAAATTACGGAGATATATTGAGTTGAAATGGCTCATGACGTCACATGTAGGTAATTTTTATACCTACTTGTGACGTAGTGAGACCCCACTCTCCAACTTTAATGAGTTTTAACTAAGTAATTTTTTGATATTTCGATAAAACAAAAAATACGTGTCTAATATTTTTGTATTACCTGTCTGACGGACAAAATAGAAAGTCGTTTTCTTTACCCAGTCTTCACCCCTATTCTTCTATCGTAGTACTTAGTCAACCGTCGAGCGTGCTTAAAATCCTAGAAATGAATTCAAGAGAAGTTTTCTTCTTCTTTATCGTGTGGTTACTGCCTAACCTGGTGTCTGAGTTTTTATGCCGCCTATAGGCCTCTGACTCGGCTTTACGTGCCGTTTACATACATCTCTCAGGCTGATTTCTTTTTACTTCGCCGAAGCAGGTGATAATAACACAATACGCACATGAATCCCAAAAATCGATGTGCGTGTCTCAAGAAGAAACGTATTTCTTCTTGGTTTTTATTTTTATTTTTTTTATCTGCGTTTGCTTTTGACTCTAGTCTAGGTCAGATATGGCAGAGACAAAGTCGACGATAATATGTTTCTTGGTTGTGTCAAAAGAAGTCACATTAATAAAGAAACAGAAAATTCTTTAGGTAGTCACACAACGTATCAACAGCTAAGCAAACACGAACATCACAGTACACCCCAATTCCAAATACAAATACAAAACCCAACACTACCCAAGAATTCCTAGACACCTAAGAAACACTAGAACGTTTCCTACCCATAACAATACTCATAAATATCCCAGTAATACCACACACGATTCTCGGAAGGCTATATCGATAGAATCAGTTATGAGGGTAGAAATCCCCGGTAAACCCCCGCTTATACCTACGGAATGGAAGCCAGCATCGCCTTAGACAACGGATAATAGTTTCTACATGAATATGTAATAAAGAACCGGGTGTTCCTAGGTTTTCTATAAAGGTAAAAGCGAATGGGATGGTTTATTTTTTGTTTATGGTACAAGAAAATGGGCAAGAAAATAGTAAGGTATACTGCTTATTTTATAGGAAAAATCTTAAGTATTTCTACCTCCTAGGCACAAAGGATTCGAAAATAATATAGGTTTTGATACAGAGTTTACTAATTTAACTTGAGAGTTGTTTGAAAACAGACTTAGCTCTCACCTGTGTTAACACACAATCAGGATCAAATAAATTAAATATCCCGAATGATCAGGGTAAATATCCCATTTTCAGTGTAACACTATCGTGTTAGTGACCATGTCAGTTTAAAAACTTTTATTATCCTTATTTTCAAAACTCTCAAGAGTGCTTCAACTTTCGTGGCCATTGAACGAAATAAACAGAAAAACATTAATTACATGGATAGGTCTTTTACCTTACGTCTATATTATTTATTTAAAAAACTTGCTTCCCAAAACTAACAATCAATTTCCTGTGTCATATGCTCCATTACATGCACAAACATCCAAACAAATATTTGTCTTGATACGGGAATTGAACCTGCGACTGATCACAGAAGATGCAGGCGCCATTGACCAATATTTAGTTGTTTCTATAAATCAAACAAAAATTTCTACGTCTTCGATTTCAGTGTGGAATTATACATTGTGAGACTTGTGATCAGACTTTCAAAGGTTTCAGGTTGTCCTGTTGTTCAAACCGGTCAAAACCATTACCCCTTCTTTTGCTTCGCCGTAGTCGGTATGTTAAAAGGTTCCATTGGTTAGTCCAGTGATTTCAGAGTTGATAAACAAGAAGAAGACTTTTTGAGAAAACGGATTATATAGATGTCATAGATTAAAAATGAAAGACAAAATTTTATTAAAGCCATAATAACACTTACTAGTACCTATTCGTAATTGTTTTGCTTGTCAATGGTTTTAAATTCTTAGAAAAGAAAAGGCTTCATGTTTTGCCTTCACGTATAAAGTGATGCAACCAGCCAAAAATCTGGGTCCTTTTTTTTCCTAATAGTTACATCTCTTCACCGAACCGATAACCGTTGGGGTAGACGAGTTCTTGAGTGGAGACCACGGATCGGTAAACGTAGCGTAGGACGTCCTCAGACTCGGTGGAGCGATGATCTTTGCAAGGCGGCTGGCAAGAGCTGGATGAGAGTGGCCGAGGATCGTGCTCAGTGGCGTGTCATGGGAGAGGCCTATGTCCAGCAGTGGACGAATACAGGCTGATGATGATGATGATGACATCTCTTCAAAGTTTTTTAGGGGTATGAGGAACAGGGTGTTAAGTTCCTCGCTACACCTTAGAAAAGAGAGGATCTTCCGACCTGGCGGGTGTTATGCCCGACAGTTGATGTCGGGTTTTTCTATACACACTAAATACGATGTAAACTTTGCTTGCGAGATTCAGACCGTATTAGTCCTTCAGTTTTATCATAGATGGCGCTGTAGTACTTTTTTACAAGTTCCTTTTTTTTAGGTCGCTACAGTTTATAATTAAACTTACACTGGCACTTATGGTATATCTTCTGTGATTTTCAATTATTGTGAGCTTTCAATAATTGAACATCACGGAAGATATCCTGTAAGTGACAGTGTAATAGTTACACTTCAATCTTTACACAACCTTCCCTAGTAATCTCTTAAAACACCTAGTCATACCTCACGTCAAAATCTCACAATCAAAAAAGTTGCTTCCATTACACACAATGCTCCATAAAATTGTAAATTAATTTGATTTATGAAAACAACTAAAGTACCTTTACGTTTTCACCAAAATTACACACCCACGTGCAAGGGCGGACAGACGAGCAATTAATCTAAATTAGAGCAATAATTTAACCCTTACCGGTTATTATTCAAAACGAATCTGAGCATCAATTCTGCCTCGGTGCCTTCATTCGCTTCCGAGAACGGAAACAGTTTATTATTCACAATTTGTTTGCGTTCGTGGTCGAAATAAAAGTTATTTAATCAGCCTGTTATATACAGGTTTTAATGTAGTTTGTTTAATCAACTCTGAAGTATTGTTTACTTGTGAACAGCGAGTAACTGTAAAATAGCGCTATTTTTTGCCTGAACATTTTTTTTTATGAATAGCATCTCACTCACCTCTCTATCTCTTCAACCTAGTAGGTTGTCGTCTGCTTAGCCGGACTATCCTGTGGGTGCGACTACACGCTAAGGGCACCACCTGTGGGGTACGAGCTTCGGCTTAGGGCGTCGGGCGGACAGCATGGGAACAGGATGGATCTGAATGTTATCATTATTTAGGGGCTGATTTAGAACTACTGGCATAGCATCGCGGGTTAGCTCGAGCGAGGTACGGGGAGGGCAAGGACCGGGTCGTCGCGATGGACCTCGACGGCGAGGTCGGAAAGACGCCGGTTTCCGTCTGAACTTTCTAAGAGTGCTAGCCTCTGCGCTACTTTCCTGGAGAAGAATTCATTTCATCATCGAGAGTGACGAGGGTATGTGGGTATATCGGACGGCGTATGGAACTAATGTGCGAGGGTTCGTAACGGGCAGCCGCTGCGATCAGGAGATTACGGTACTTCATGGCATTATCGAATAAACGCTTCGAAAGACGTTTCATAAACTGAAGGACGGTGGGCATTCTAAGGTCTACGTGTAGACGGTCATTTCGGACATAAGGGCTCCCGTGACTCTACGTAAGAACCGGTTCTGCAAGGTTTGCAGCCTATGGATGTACTAGGCTTGATATGTGCGTACGACGCAAGCATACGTCATTAATGGGATGAATCAGCGCGGTATAGAGGCGCTACTTGCACTTGAATGACTACTTGCTTTTTGCCGAAATTATGAAATTTAGCCTAACCATAGCAAAGGCAGCTCGGGCGCGAGCTGCTTTGATGTTCGCTGCGAAAGGACAGCTGGTTGTCAAGTAAGAATTCTAAGTACTTGGCTTGCTTCTCACAAAAGGTAGGCTTACCGTACATAGTGATCGGGCTAAGCTGGGGTGGCTTATTCCTACGCGTTTTTGTGAAAAGAACTGCCTGACTCTTGTCGGTGTTCACCTTGATTCGCCATTTCCGGAATCAAGCGCCTAAGACGTTGGCTGAGGTTTGGAGGGTGCGGTAGATAGCGTCGTGACTGTGGCCAGTGTAACATGGCCGTGTCGTCCGCGAACCATAATGCTATGGAATGGTATGACCATAATGCTATGGAAGTTGGGTAGGCCTTCGGTGTGGGATGCAACTTGTGTCGACACCCTTGAGCTACGCTGGGGCGGCTGCTGCATATGCTGAAAACCTTAAACGGCGCAAATACTATAATTTAGTTGGTAATTATGTATTTGAGCCGTTTGGGGTTGAAACACTAGGTCCATGGGGCCTGACTGCCCACCTAGTGTTTCGGGATATCGCCAAGCGGTTGGTCGACTCTTTACGTGATCAGAGGGCTGGCCTTTTTTTGGCCAAAGAATCAACATTGCCATCCAACGTGTCAAAATTTTATTTTTATATTATGTCTACTTGTAGTTTGTAAATAATGTATAAATGTAATATCATAACCATTCATATGAGCAAATCACAAGATTAATTGATAACCATGTTAATTCTTCTTTGGCAGGAGGAAATCAATCGCTTCTGTCGCGATTATTATACTTACGCACGTACGCATATTTCCAAAGGGCACCGACATAATAATATTTCTTCAGCACTATCCAATTTACAAAATGACGACATACCTTTAAATGTAAGCGAAATACAGTAATTATACTAGTCACCACAAACCGACATTTTTAATCGCCCTCAACTTGACACATGCAATTACGAATCCAAGGCGCTACTTTCGAAAACCTATTTAAACTTTACTACTTACTTATAAAATGGGTAGATAATGAAAATTGCATCCTTCATGTCATAACGAAAAGTTTTTCAAATTTTCTTGTCAAAGTTCGGAGTGACGACAAGATTGATCGTGCTGTCGACACGGAAGAAAAATAGCAATGGCGGACTTTCATGAAAATAAATCAGGATTGTTTTTAGTTGAAAAGATTTTGTGGAATTTTATAATATAAGAAAAATTGTTTCACGAAGGTATTATTATTTTATTTAGTTTATAAAATGTTTAATAACATCAAGATCACATCACTACACAATCGGATAAATGCGAGTTTTCATGAGATTTGACTGTTTTTTGTTTTTTGAAGCGTGAATTGAAGAATTGAAGTCTGTATCAATAGAAACCCTTAAGATAACATAACGTCACCAGTATATTGACCATAATGTTTTTTATACACCTATTTGACCCGGGACTTAATTACCACGGACGATTTAGAACTGAATGAAAAAAAAAAAACAAAAAACAAACCCAAATGACTAACTTAAACTCATCAATATGAACATACCAAACAGTAAAACACAATACCCACCTATTGTTTCCGTTTCAAGACAACAAAATACTAATCGATCCGGTATCTTGCTCGTCAGTTAAATTAAACATCGTTTATGAGCGAGTTCACTCATTAGCGTGACGCGTTATTTTAGCGAAACTGTGTAAATTAGAAGTGAAGTTGTCGTTGCTGTCATCCATTCGACGTTTATCGAGAGGTTATCTCATTCGTCGCCGCACAGTCGCATAAGCTATACAAGACTTACTTGTGCAACTATGTGAAATAAAATCGAAATGCGTTTTCTGTTCTTGTTATTTGTACTGTTGTGTCTGCTGTGCGTGTGTGTTTTGTGCTCCGACATGATCATTGGCGATACTGTTCATCGGAAGATGGTTTTCCATCAGAGGGTCAAAGAGTTCGCGATACCCTTCAAGAAGAGAGTGAAGAGTCTGACGTACACTGATCCGGAAATGAGGACGATAAAGGTTTGTTTTTTATTTTTTTATTTAATACATATTTATTTTTTAAATAAAAATAATTTAGGTTATTAATGTTGACCGTTGTTAGTTTAAGGGTAAAATTATGTTTATTTGTCGAAACAATATTAATTAATCACGTCTTGAATAATACCGATATGAAACGAAAATTTTGAACGATTCCATTTTTTTTTAATGTTTCTTCAAACCATGGACTAATCCATTACCTTGATAAAATTCCGTTCTAGATTTTTTACATTTCTGCGTCGTCATATCACAAAAACTATTTTTACAATGTACCTTGACCAGTCAACGTTAATTATGTTAACGCAACCTACCTACTTGGATGTTTTACCTTAATTAATATGTAATATTTTATTCGTTTATCTCTGAGCACGAAGTTTGGAATAATGCCCTGTTGATGGCTATAGGCTAGCTTCTTATTAAGAGCGTTTATACCTTACCGCTTTTCATACAAACTTTCAAGTCGTTATTTTCCGAAATGACTGAACCGATTTAAATGAAACTTTATACGCATAAGCAAGATACATAGATCTAAAAAGTTACTAAAAATACTTTCAAAATGTGTTTTAAAAAAAGAGATAATTGGAATTTTCTGTTTCTATAGAAAATTTATAATCGGTCTAATTTAACTGTAATACTCTTTTTCGAAAATGTTTTTTAGTAACTTTTTAGATCTGTGTATCCTGCTTATGTGTACCAAGTTTCATTTAAATCGGTTCAGACAATTCGGAAAATAACGACTTGAAAGTTTGTATGAAAAGCGATAAGGTATAAACGCTCTGAATGGGATTTTGTTTATAACTAGCGAAATGTGGGTATACTATTTCATGCTATTTCATTGTTCACCTCTGCTTATCCCTAAGGGATAAACATACGTCATTTAATGTTAAGTTTATCAAAAAATCTAAGTAGGCTCACATTATGGACAAAACCTGCTACGTCAAATTGGCTTAGTAGGTGTTTCGGCCGCTGATTTTCGTCCGATCCGGTTGAAACAGGAATTTCATTGTTGTTAATATTATTGAGTGGTGTTTCGGACTGTACTTTTTTCAAGCAAGTTTTGTACATTCAGAATAAAAACCTTAGATAGGGTAGTATTATTCAAGTAAAAGTCAGGGAATTAAATCATGCAAACATAAGAAAAGTGTCGTAATAAAATTAATTTGGCTAATCTTATACACATTTGTGCTAGAATTTTCTTTCATAATAATTAGACCTGTCGGTCAAGGGTGCTGGTTACTTAATCAAAGTTAGATCATCTTGTTTAGTAAATAATCTATTATATGTTAGATTTTATTGATTAGGTATGGTTTTGACTTTTGAACTTTACGATTGGGTCGTTAAGTGCCATTTGCATTGACAATCGTCTTATCTTAGTAGGTATTCATAAAGGACATTCGTCTTTTCCTGTTTGCGCAGATGAAATCATACAACAAACGTGGTATGATTTCTAGAATAGATCTTAAGGACAATGCAGTTTTAAATTCAAAAAAGTATTTCATAGCACACAATAACATCACGCTTGTAATCTCCGAAAGTTTAGGCAGAGGCGTACCTAATAGTACACCACATCTTGCCAGTGATGTTTAAGTCCCATATATTTATTAAGGGGCAAGCCTATTGCCATCAATCTGGCCCAAATCCAGACTCCGTGACTGCTAGTGAGAATTCCTGATGTAAAAACCCAATAGTACTTTGCCCAACTCGGGAATCGAACCCTGGACGTCATTACACGTCGTTACTTGCGAACCACTAGTCCAACGACGCAGACTGAAGTATTTATTTGCGAACAAAAATACTGTCAAAGAAAACGTTGGTGACCCGAATATAGTTCAAGTCTTAGACAATCAAAACAAAACTAAAGCAACTTTAAAACAAATAACACAAGCGAACATTTTCAAGTAAACAAACTGATTAGTACATCAAAAGTGATTTTACAGTACCTATTAATCTTTGTTATTTTAAGCATTATCAGTGCGGTAAGCAAAAATATGTTTATGCATATTCACAAAGGCAAAGTTAGCAGTTATTATAGGTAAATATTGCGGTTTAATGATGAAGTCAGCATTCTAAAAACTCAAATAATAACCTTTGTTCTCAGTAATTTTATAATAATAGTCATACATAAATAAACATTGTGAAGAAACAGCAGATTTGAACATAGTTTTAATATAATAATTTGAGGAGAAGGGAAATATAAACATGATATTATATTTGACAATGTCCTGACACCCGAATTCTATTTTATAAGCTTACTAGCTGTTACCCCCGAATTCGTTCGCGTGGAAATAATGTGCAAGTGTGAGACTATAATATCTCTCAGTGCCAAATTTTATTCATATCCGTTCAGCTGTTTGGGCGTGATTGAGCCACAAACATCCATACATCCAAACTTGAACATTTATAGTACTTAGTAGTAAGATGATGACCTCCTCAATTTTGGCAACGACTATTTTCAAGTATCCTTACCTACATATTTTGGCCAACAACTTACAACATTATCAGCCTTTAACGTTCCCATTGTTGTGACACACGCCTCCTGTGTGAGGGAGTTTCTTTTTGGACAAGTTTGAACTACTCTTCTTTCCTTTACAGGGAGTAGCCGCCATAGACAACGACTTCTCGCATGCCAGTGCCAACATAACCTCTGGTGGTGTGGGATTCTCCTACGTCACAGTCAGAATGAAGAGTCAACGGCATCATCCAATGAATTTTGAAGTCGAAATATACGTTTAGTCAAATAAAATGGTGGAAGTGAACACTTAATTCTAAGGGACTGTACAACAGCTTTAAAATGTTAAGTGAGAGATGGTAAAATGAGTGGACAGTTTGATAAAGAAGATATACTAATGATGTTCGGGCGCCTTCGACAATCTTCGGGCGGCATCGCGACGGCAGCAATTTCAATTGACACCTGTTTCTGTTCTACTTTTCAAGTGTCAACAGAGTTTTAAATCAATAGAAAAACCCTTTACAACCCTTTCAAAAGAAAGGGTTTTTGATGAAGGGCGTGCGCTAAAGACCGCCAAAACTATTCAGAACTGCTTTCATTCTTACCTGTTTCTCTTTCTACAAATGACAGGGATTCTTCGTGAATAATTGTCCTAGGATGATATAAGCAAGCCAAAAGTTAATGTAAATAATCTTTAATAACCATTGTCCCTTTGTATACTATAACGTACCGGTGCCAAAGGACGGGGATCCCCTAAACCAGGGTGACTAAGCGACTAGTATCGCTGTCTCGCCTAATGTCACTATTAGTACCAAACTGACGCTATAGTCATTTAGTTTATAGGTCAACTCCATTAGTTGTTTCGATGGTGTAAATGTAATGAGTAATGCTACATGATTCATTAGAACTGTTATAAATATTTTAGATTTTAAGGCCCGTTTGCAATACAAATGAAAGGCGTTTAACTCAAAACTTGTTTAAAACATCGTCTTTTTTGGTCTTATGTTTGAAGATAACAGAGATAAACTGATGCTTTAAATGTTTAGCGTTAAACGCAGTTAGTGACTTGTGGTGCTACCGAGCCTTAGTTTGAAATATTTTTGTAAGACGTTTCTATCATGGGCCAAGTGCCAACATTTTTAAAGAGTGCTATGGAACCCATATCTGACTGCAGGAAAATAATGTCTCATTGAAAACAATAGCTTGTTTCCTTATTTGATTTTGATTGATGTTAAACACTTCGACGTGATTATTATGAATTTGCCACGGAGCATTGTGATTCTTTGTTTTTTTTTAGGCCGGAATATGATGATCAAAATATTCAACAAATCACTATTATTTTCATTGGTAAACAATGCATCGATTGTGAGTTCAACATCGCCAAAATTATAGAACATTCGAGAATTGTGTTGTGAACAATACCTGTTTATGAGACTATTACCTAATTAGAGTACATTTGATATGTTTGTCGTTTATATTTACCGTACAAATGCATTAAGATGATGAATATTATGATGCGCGCGTGTTCCCGCTTGCACCAGTAACGAAATAACAAATAATGTGTATAATGCAACAGGCAGTTTTTCTAGATTGAACCTAGTTATTAAGTTTAAGATTTAGGGTGAATTTCACCTGTAAAACTAAACGCGATAATCATCAAGTTCAAGTCACTGTCACTTGTCATCAATAATGACAGTGACAGCTACTGTCATCATTGTTGTGGCATTGACACTGTCAAAATCTGTTTATCTCATTCGCTCGACAGAATAGTCGACATCGGCTTCAATCGCCATCAAATAAAAATAGAATAGAATAGACACTGTCAACTCTTGAACTTGGATTAAATAGATAATAACGTCCATTCTGTTAAAAGTTTCAATGGTGAAATTCGCCTTAAGTGGTGATCACAAATATTTAAGCCGTGAACCGAAAACTACGGATGTTTGAAAGTACATAAATAAATACAGATCAAATGTTTGTCGATTGTTTATTTTTTAAGCATATCCTTCTGAGATTGCATGTTAATAAAAATATGAAGAATGTAGTTGGTTATGTTTATTGGTTAAGCATGAAAATCAGAATGTTTCAGTTATGGTAGGGACCTATTATTGAATTAGGATATGGGCTAGATGCTCTCTAAATATGTTTGTCTGTGAATCTTGATAATATTCTGTTTAAGGAATATTATATAAACAGTAGCTAATTTGATGTTGAGAATTTTGTAATCTCATGCATAATAAAATATTGACGATTGCCCAATAATAATACATTCAATAGATATAATCTGTAGGAATGTTTGCTAAGTATGTTAGGTTATGAATTATTAATAGTTCCTTGAGTTATGTATATTATGTCAAAGCAACTGTATAAATAGGTAGGTATCTACGTAAGCTAAATAGAGAAGTTGTATAAATATGATACAATATGTTTAATTAAATACATATAAATTAGAAAAACATATTTTATTTCATTTATAAACATAGTTACGGCAACAGTACATACATGTTACATCCAACTTTAAAAGTATACAAGGTGTTGTTTTGCATCCTCGTCAAAATTCAGGAGGTTGTCACAAAAGACATAAATAATCAATTAAAATTACGGTACCCAGTTAATTATTGATAAACGCTGATTTTTTTTTTGTTATTTCAGTTTGTCAGTATTTCAGAATAACCCCCTTAACGAGGTTTAGGGAATAAGAAATTATCGAATAAACGTTTGAGGTTGTTTGTTTGTGTAAAAGCGCGGTTATAGGGTGACAATCAGACGGGCCGCGTTTAAAACACAGGTGTTTCACACTTACCGATTTTCGTAAATAAGAAAAAAAAATACTTACCCATTTTATTATTGATTCGGATCGAGAATCACTAGCATAGTTAACTCCTTGAATTTGGTGAGGTTGCAAAACAACACCTTGTATATGATGGTTTAATTGCCGTATTATGTTCTAAGAAGGCTACCACCGATAATACATGATGCATTTTTTACACTATTTATTAATTACGAATGGTTATTTCAAAGATTCATTATTTAATACCTACTTACTTACCAATCTGGAAAGTTAACAATGGAAATTTCATGAACCGACATATCAGCTTCCTACGTGACAGAGATAGCCTAATGCAGAAAGTCTTTGTCAACCAGCATTCTCTTGCCCTTATCCCAATTTATTTGGGGTCAGCGTAGCATGTCTTCTTCTTCCATACCTCTCTAATACTTATCATCTCACCAGACACCTCCTTTCATGCCATTTTATCCTTAACACAATCCATCCACCGTTTCTATGTATATGAGTAGAGGATTACTCCTCTACTCTTATACATACAAAGCCTTTACCAACCAAATTGCTATAATTAATACTTATACCTACTGAATTCGTTTTTATACAGGGTTATTGAAAAAACACCAACAAC
Source organism: Cerastis leucographa (assembly GCA_963082945.1). Classification (NCBI taxonomy): domain Eukaryota; kingdom Metazoa; phylum Arthropoda; class Insecta; order Lepidoptera; family Noctuidae; genus Cerastis; species Cerastis leucographa. The sequence goes on from OY720382.1 coordinate 9,916,094, forward strand.
CTCTTAAGAGGTCATTCTACTCATCATTATGAACAACTTTTACTATGAGACCAAATCCGAAATTGTGAAAAAACAGCTGTTCCCTCCATTTTGAGGAGTTATGTGAACATAAAGTATGTAATGGCCGTTTTTTTTTTTCGAGATTTCTGGTTTTGTCCCATAGTAAATGTTGTTCATAATGATGAGTTCAACGACCTCTTTAGGGGTTGTTGGTGTTTTAAAAATAACCCTGTATATTTATACACGTTGTTGTTTTGCATACGCGTCAAATTCAAGGGGGTAACTATGCTAATGATTCTCGTCCCGAATCAATAGAAAAATGGGTAGGTAATTTCTCTTTTTTTATTTTTTACGGAAATCGGTAAGTGGTTCATGCCTTATAACCTCGCCTATACACATACAAACAATCTCAAACGTTTATTCGATAATTTCCTAGTCCCTAAACCACGTTAAGTGGGTTATTCTGAAATACTGACAAACTTAAATAACCAGAAAAATCAGCGTTAATTAATAATTATTTTAACTAGGTACCGTAATTTTAATTGATTATTTATGTCTTTCTTGACCAACTCCTGAAATTTGACGAGGTTGCAAAACAACACATTGTATATGCTTAAACATATTTTTTTTTTGTTTTTCTTAGAAAATTCTATAAAAAAAAATGTTTTATTACAATGTCATAGGCTGTAACGAAATTATTCTAATAAAAACCACTCCTATGTACAGCATACATAAAGTTCCATGAAAACTTACAACCATAAGCTCCCAAAGCATAGTGAGAAATAACTGGCCCAGTGCCAGTACGTTATTAAATAACCAATTTTCCGCCGTCGAATCTTTCAATATGCAAAAGGATGACATGCTACACCTCGTCTGAACAGATTTTTGGGAATTTTAAATTTATTTTAATATTTATGACAACAGATAAATGAAACTGGTGGCTGCGGTCAAAGTAATGTTCGGAAATTGGTCATTCGGTTTATAAAGTTCCCTTTCTGAAAATAACATGTTTGTACCTTCACTTCGTCTATACGCAGAAGGCATAATTGATAAGTCCATATACCCTGCATATATTGCATATATGGTTATCTCAAGCTCCATGTAGTATTCCCATCACGTCCCTTTCACTCACATTTTCGTTGATGTTAATTTCACGCCCGTCAATCCCGGAATACATTGTCGTATATTGGCAACCAGGAATTTGGTTTATTATCCGAATTACATTATTATACTCTCTCGCTTTTGTTCAAATTTAATTTTAACCTAGATTGGATAGGCCGTTCGTTTGTGTGGTGTAAATTATTTTATTCATGAGTTTCACTTATTAAATACTTTGGATAATAGGGATGATGACTGGGTAAAGAAAACGAAATTCTATTTTGTCCGTCAATCAGGTAATACAAAAATATTAGATACGTATTTTTTCTTTTATCAAGTTAACAAAAAAATACTTAGTTAAAACGCATTAAAGTTGAAGAGTGGGGGCTCACTACGTCACAACTAGGTATAAAATGTACTGAGCCGTGACGTCATGCGCCATTTCAACTCAAAATATCTCCGTAATTTTACGATTACGTGAAAAAAGAAAAAATACGTGTCAAATAGTTTTTAATAATCTACCCGATGGACAAATAAAAAAAAAAGAGTCACCATCCCTATTATGGCGATTCTTATGAATATACAGTTTTTACTTTTATTTTTAAAGTGAAACTTTTATTACATCGTCTCAAACTTTTTCGCTTGTGTGTTGCATGTCGCGTGACGCCTTTCACTTTATCCCTACTCCGCGTTTTATACGTTTTATACCCTTAATGGAATATTATTCCAAAAAAATTAAGTTAAATGTTTATAGTGTGAAAAAAAGTTTCACTTTTACCGTGGTTTCATAAAACCACACAATCCTTTTTAATGTGACACTTTTATTACATCGTCTCAAACTTTTTCGTCTGTGTGTTGCATGTCGCGTGACGCTCGGCAGCGGAGTGAAGAAAAGCGCTCATCAGAGCGCCTTTCACTTTATCCCTACTCCGCGATTTATACGTCTTATACCCTTAATGGAATACTATTCCAATAAATTTTAGATAAATGTCTATAGTGTGAAAAAAAGTTTCACTTTTACCGTGGTTTCATAAAACCACATCCTTTTTTTTTTAATTACTTATTTGCTGTGCCCGAAAGGGTCCATATGATCTAATTATAAGTTTACCACCTAAGAATAACATGTGGAATGCAATAAAAGTATTGAGTAATGTGACAAGCTTCTGGTTAGGTATATCTGCTATGAGGAACAGTTTGTAGAACTTTTGATTACGTACATAATGTAGGTAGTATTGCTGAACTCGGCAAGAATCTTTCCGAGTTCTATGCCTTGGACAAAACATGGGCCTTAATCGACAATGAGCTTGGCAGGGCAAAGAGACCTCATGCTAGACACTCTATGAGATAAAAAAATTGTCGATAAGTGGACATACATAATTTATTTCTACTCGTATTGTTACAAAAGACTGCCTCATTGGTCTAGTGGTGGCAATCGCGAATTGCTGAGCATTAGATCCTGGGTTCGATTCCCGGGTGTGGCAAATTGTTATTGGGTTTTTCCATCAGGAATATCTCAGTAGCAGCCACAGAGTCTGGATCTGTGCCCGATTGATGGCAATAGGCTCGCCCCCTATTACATGGCACTTATACGTAACTGCGAAATGTGGGTGTATTTAATATTAGGTTTCATCATTAGCCTATAATGTTCCCACTGCTGGGACACAGGCCTCCTCTCTATGAGAGGGAATGGGCTGTAATCGACCACGCGGGCCCAGTGCGGATTGGTAGATGTCACATGTCTTCGAATTTTTAGTTCTAGGACATGCCGGTTTGCGTGTTTACAAAGGCTATACCATTAGAGTGAAAGTGCAAACTGAACTGGCTTAGCTTTTGTTTGACAAAAACTTGCCAAAACCCTAATCCATTCTAGTACAGAAATTGACCGAAATCGCGTAGACTTTGTTAGACAAATTTCTTCTAATATTGCAGCAACAAATGCTATTCAATTTGATACCGATATTTACCGATCGTTAGCTTCAATAATAGGCGGATAATTACGTGGAAAATGGTATTATTTTGGTAAAAATCTAGAATTCTTTGGCAGGCGGAGGGGGGTGAGGGGGTGTGTACCCCTTTTCCCCTGGGACCACTCCCGTTAAAAGGTAATGCACCGTTCTTGAGAAAAACTAATTATTGTAACCTAACCTCAAAAAATTTTATAGTCGCTTATAAAGCATAGTCGACGTAGCCCCGCTACGCGGGGCTCCTATTTCTGTCTGTAGGGTTTACAGTAACCTAACACGAACCTAACCTGTCCGGGTCGGGGTGCCCCAAGTTCAGAGCTCGCTTCGCTCGCTCTTGCAGCCAAATTCTCCTGGATACGTATGACACAGTACTAGGTTTTGTCCGTGCATTTTCTTTGAAAATATCCAGGCCAAAAGCTAATCTATTTGAGTTATTTTTTTTACTGAGATAGATTAGGTTTTGGCGAGTAATGTGCACAAACAAAAGCTCATCTATTAGAGTCTGGCTCGTGACTCAAATAGTTATAGCCTTTGTAAATTCGCTGCCGGTTTCCTCACGATGTTTTCCTTCACCATTTTTAAAAGCTATTAGGTTTACCTCTGCCTAATCCTTAGGGATTACAGGCGTGAAGCTATTTTATTATTATGAAAGAAATGAGTTAATTTTGGCACTTACAGATCGTTTCAAAAATCATAACACGACAAACGTTTTATCCAAAGTATCAAAACCTCATTGATATCACGAAACGTGTGGAAAATACATGAGGACTTATGAAAGGGAAACAGCTTAGGCCTGGCGCCGTTTGGTGTAAGTATTCTACTCTATGGTCGGGCGCCTCGGTTTTTGCGCCTTACCCTTCTAATAAATCAGGGTAGGCCACTGCCCGGTGTGGTCAACTGAGACGTGGATTCACGAAGGTTTGCTACGGGTGGATGTACGTAATCATGGAGATTTTTATGTTAAGTGTCTTGTTTTACATTTTCTTTGTCATCGTCGTAATCCACGGCCTTTTTTTTATCACAATGAAAGGTTGGTAGGTTACGTTTTTTTCTCCATTTTATTCCTTTTGTTACCCTTTGACATTATGTATTATTTCATCGTATATGTTTTTGATCTGCAGATTTTGGTAAAAGTGCTAATTTTCATTCATCTCTGTATACTTGAAGGGTCTTATCTATTTTCTGGAAAATGCATTACGAGGATTTTCAATCTCCACCTTCTCTACAAATTTATAATATGACTAGCTGTCCCGCGCCACTTCGTCTGCGTCACATTTTCCCATTGCAGCTCCGCTCCTATTAGTCATAACGATGGTATGTAGCCTATAACTTTCCTCGATAAACTTCGATCAATAATTATTGATCGAAGTCGATAAATGGGCTATATAACACTGAAAGAATTTTTCAAATCGGACCAGTAGTTCCTGAGATTAGCGCGTTCAAGCAAACAAACAAACTCTATACTATAGTTTAAATTGTTTATGAACTGACAATCAAATCTTCACCGTATACAAAGTGAAATAAAAAGTGTACTTCATAATCAAGCAAACATTCTTTCTTTATGAACGTTTAAATAAAATTAAGATACGAGTAACTAATAACCCATTATAAAATTATTATTCTAATGAAAGTATAATAAACAAGTTCAGTAGCATTTTTTTTAAATCTTTTAATTAGCGAGCGGTTAATAAATAGATAAGTGCTTGAATACAGTATGTCCACTTTAAGTTTGCAGCTCAAGGAGGCGCTGATTGACAAAAAAAATATCTCCTAGACTAGTCAAAATTCTATCAAAATTTTTAAACACGTTGTTACTTAAATGTTTGTAAATATCTGTTATTGTTGTAAAATAGTAGAATATATATTCTATTTTAACTAACCAAACTGTCCTTTCAGCTACTAACACATACACAAGACCTATAGAGCAAAGTTCGACGGCTCACCTTGACGCCGCCGTCACCACATGATGCTGGCAGTATAGTCAACATTGGCTCAGTTGTGATTGAAGAAGAAAAAATAAAATAAAGATGGCGGCTTTAGTTCATGGTGGAAGCGCTAGGATAGACCGCGAAATTGAAATTACTTACGTTTTTTGCAATGTTCCGGTCAATGTAGGTCTGTTGGTTGACCTAAATATGATTTGCGACCGTAACACGTATGTATTTACAGATTTATAATAATTAAAGTCATCAATACAACCCTCGAAGTTTATTTAATCCCTTGAATGACTACGCAGTACTATGATACCATTTTTGTAGTACAAGTGTTATCATTATCAATGATGTACTGTTAATCGTAGTACCTCATTTAGAGGTAGCGAGACAGCATTGTTTTGGTTATAAATCTATTTATATCGTTCACATAAATTAGGTAAACAATGCCATTAGTGGAATTCACAGTAAACATTATGATTTCGGAAGCCGTTATTTACCGTACTGTAAATGATAGTGAAATACTTTAAATGTTTTGTTAGAATGTTTAGTTTCAATAGCAGTCTGTTTTGTTGTTAGTCAGTTTGCCGTTACTTGCTCCAAATTCAAACTATAGAAATAAATCATTGTTTTTGTTCAATTTTACTCAGCAGTTCACATGTTCTTCATCATCTGCCAAGCCTTTTTCCAACTTTATTGATGTCGGCTTCCAGTCTTAGCGGAAGCGGCTGAATGCCAGTATTTAACATGGAGCGACTGCCTATCTGACCTCCACAACCCAGTAACTGGGTAATACGATACCCCTTCGTAAGACTGGATGTCGACATGTCTGACTACTCGTAACAACCGTCACAAACCTACAAATGACAACCGGGACCAACGGCTTAACGTGCTTTCCGAACTCAGTTAGTACTGGGTAATACCCCTTCATAATACTGTCGGTAGTCCACATTTTCTAGTCGACAAATAAAACAAACTTAGCAACATTTACCTCAAAATCCCGCCTAAGCCTGGTAACCCCCAATTTTCTAGACGTTCAAACAAAGTAGACTGCTTCGCCTAAATTAGGTACTACGCACTCTCAGACAAAATCCAGTCACAATTTCTTGAAAAAAATCCCAAGTTCAAAAGAACCAGCGTCCCACATTCATACGTCATTTGTAAACAGGCATTACGACAGAAATGGCGTGAAATAAAAAAAAACCGTACAGACAACGCTCGGAATATTTACGTTTATATATTTCATCAAAGAGACAAAGAGGAAGTTGGCGCGAGGGATAAACAAAAAGGATAGGGTAGGGTAGGGTTCTCCCTCCCTTATTAATGTAATAACTGACACTTTGTTTTATGCGAGTTTGTACTTAACTATAGTTCGTTTGTGGACCGCGATTACTGAGATGCTCGCTGCGGTGTGAATTTTAAATTACTAATTTGCGGAAACAGTAAAGGTGCGTAAAATTAGTTTGTTAAGGAATCATTAGCTCGCTTTTGTAAATTATGGAGGAGTTGTTCAGTATTTCTTTAAAGTTTTTATGGCATTTGTGTGATGAAGTCTGAAATGTTTCTATAACCAGCTTAGATATTCATAAGAAACGCTTATTTTAGGTTAATTGCATGAGGAGGTAGGTACTTAATACAACAAGTTGATAATTTAGTCACCTGCATTCTTCAAGGAGGTGAGGTCTACCCGTCATATTAAACAATTTTCCCAAAGAAACTTATAGCCAGAGATCGAGAGAGTATATTTAAACTTACCGGTAAGTAACATGTAGATAATACATGCCGCATAAAATCACGGAATAATTTGTAAGTGCCGAAATAAAGCTGTTAAATCAGACGGAGGTATTATCCACAACAGACTTACTAACCTCTTCGAAGTTTAACCAAATATACTCTACCTATTCCAATCCCTACTCAGAGACAATTCATTAAAAAAAAATTAGCTTTTCGCACGTATCGAAAAAGTGTGCCTACGCCAAAGCTGCGATGAGAGGAGATGAGCAAAGCGCCGCCGCTGCCACTCACAGCACACCGGTCACCGCACGGATATAGGGATGGTGACTCATTTTTCTTTTATTTGTCTATCGGGTAGATTATTAAAAAGTATTTGACACATATTTTTTCTTTTTTCACGTAATCGTAAAATTACGGAGATATTTTGAGTTGAAATGGCGCATGACGTTTTTTTTTTTTTTTTTTTGAATGGCATCTCGCATTTCAACCTATGAGGTTGTCGTCTGCTTAACCGGACTATCCTGTGGGTGCCTTTAGAGTAAGGCCTCCAGCCAGGGCATAAAAACATAGACAAACATATAAGCAACTGCACGCTAAGGGCACCCCCTGTGGGGTACGAACCTCGGCTTAGGGCGTCGCTGGGGGAGGACTGCATGGGGACAGGCTGGATCTAAATGGTAACATTATTTAGGGGCTGATTTAAAACTACTGGCACAGCATCGCGGGCTGGCTCGAGCGAGGGTCGGGGAGGGCATGGACCGGGACGTCGCGACGGACCTCGACGGCAAGGTCGGAAAGACGGCGGTTTGAGTCGGAACTTTTTAAGAGTGCTAGTCTCTTTGCTACTCTCCTGGAGGAGGGTGATAGCATCATCTGGAGTGACAAGGGTATGCCTAGGACGGCGTACTGTACTAATGCGCGAGGGTTCGTAACGGGCGACCGCTGCGATCAGGGGATTACGGTGTTTAATGGCGTTATCGAAGAAACGCTTCGAAAGACGTTTCATAAACTGAAGGACGGTGGGCATTCTAAGGTCTACGTGTAGACGGTCATTACGGACATAAAAAGGGGCTCCCGTGACTCTACGTAAGAACCGGTTCTGAAAATTTGCATCCTATGGATGTACTTAGGCTTGGTGTGAGCGTACACGACGCAAGCGTACGTCATAATGGGGCGGATCACCGCGGTATAAAGGCGCAACTTGCACTTGAGTGACAACTTGCTTTTTGCCAAAATCATGAAATGAAGCCTACCCATAGCAAACGCAGCTCGGTCGCGAGCTGCTTTGATGTGCGCCGCGAAAGACAAGTGGTTGTCAAGTATGACTCCTAAGTACTTGGCTTGCTTCTCCCAAGGGATAGGCTTACCGTACATAGTGATCGGGCTGAGCGCGGGTGGCTTAATTTTACGCTGTTTAGAGAAAAGAACTGCCTGGCTCTTGTCGGGGTTCACCTCGATTCTCCATTTCCGGAACCAAGCGCCTAAGACGTTGGCTGAGGTTTGGAGGGTGCTATAGATAGCGTCGTGACTGCGGCCAGTGTAATAAATGGCCGTGTCGTCCGCGAACAGGGCTAACTGAGCCTTCTTGCTCTTGGGTATGTCACTGGTGAACAGAGTAAAGATAAGGGGAGAGACGACGGAGCCCTGAGGGACTCCGGCTCTAATGGGGTGGGGGGAAGACAGTGCCTTCCCGATGCGATAGCGGAAGGTGCGATCCGACAGAAAATCTCGTAAGATGAGCACGAGACGGTCCGGCACTCCCAGTTTGTACAGCTTATATAATGAAATGGCGCATGACGTCACGGCTCAGTACATTTTATACCTAGTTGTGACGTAGTGAGCCCCCACTCTCCAACTTTAATGCGTTTTACCTAGGTATCTTTTTGTTAACTTGATAAAACAAAAAATACGTATCTAATATTTTTGTATTACCTGATTGACGGACAAAATAGAATTTCGTTTTCTTTACCCAGTCATCATCCCTATTACGAGCCATTTCTCCTCTCTGCTTAACAGTTTCTACTAAAGCTAAGTGGAGCTGAGAAGTGTAAATAACGAAATTCTATCGTTCGTTTACAACACATCTCCTCTATTCTGCGTCTTCGCTTCGGTGGAGTCCGGCCCCAGAGGTCATCATCATCTTTCTGCCCTTATCCCATTTTATTTGGGGTCGGCGCAGCACGTCTCTTATCTCCATACTCCTCTGTCATTCGTCATGCTATCATTTACTCCTTTTTCCTTCGGCCCTAAACGTATTTGGTTTTATTTTCTAGACAGGTTAAGATAGTAAAGAGAGTGAGCAGTATTAAAGTCTTAGTAGGATCGAAACACGATCCCTGAGCTTGTAGGTAATTGGTTTTCTGCTAGAATATTTTCATTTCCTACCCGGGAGTGGAAATGCACCCGATTAATCGCGATAAGATCTACCCTATCGCATTTGGATTAAGTTCCTACGGGCGTGATCGATGGCGTAATGGACATAAAATAAAAGCTACGTTCCATAGAGCGTTTGTGCTTTATTTGAACTAATGATCGCAAGTACTACTGCTGAGCTTGAGGTGATGGGTCTGGGTAGGAAGTTCTCAGTAGCAGCCACGAAGTCAGGTTGTGCCCGGTTGATGGCAATAAGCTCGCCCCCTATTACGAGGAGCATGGGGCTTGAGGTGTATCCTACTGGTCACACCTCCCTCTGCTTAACCCTCGGGGAATACAGGCGTGATCTTTATGTACTTACGTATGTTCCATAGAGCTTATTTACTTTATTTGTTCAAACGTTTTCTTTACCTAAAACTGCAAATAGTCGGGAACAGTAAAAATTGCCGACATAAGCATTCTGCTTCAATTTTCCACGAATGAAAAGCTTGAAGATTTTCCTGATACAGTTTATTTGGTGAAACAAAACAGAACACAGCGTCACGCCGCGGGAAGCCTTCACGTCCGAGACAGGAGCTCGCTCCAATCGCAGTCCAACTATCGTCTACGTTCCATATCAGCGGAACGTTCCGAACGTTCAGGAATTTCCAATAATACCTTTCTAGTAACATACACTTGGCACCTAACAAAAATATTCACTAGGCTTTAAACCTAAGAAGCAAGGTTAAAAATCGCTTGCTCCAGTATATCGGACAAGCAAATAGAATTTTGCGAAAGGACTTTCGCGATACTAAAGGTAAATTCGAAAGAGTTTCCAGCTCTGAAGGCTATGTTGTTACCAGACCAGCATTAGGTACTTCGCGACGGTAAGGTTAAATCGTTGGCAGTAAAAAGGAAATTGCTTCAGTAATGGAATTATTTTCTTAGGACGCTCGGTAAAAAATTAAATTATGCTAAGAAACGTGGGTAATTTTTCATTTTTCTTCAAACGCTTACAACTTTCATAGGAAAACATTACCTATGTCGAACTAGTTTGATGGAAAAAAACTAATACTACATAATGGCTGTATTAACTTTTACCCATAATATTGTTGCCACTTGCACGGAATTGTTGCTTTTGTGGGACTATACTTAGTATTTTTTACACGAAAATAATTCCGATCTTCAAATATACTTTTGTATGAGGAAGTTTATTCAAATTCTCTTCGTTGCGAAACATTTCTGAGTCAGTAACAAAATAGGGCAAAAATGTTTAATAGATTTAAAAGTACTCAACTCCAGGTCATCGTTTCAACGTGCATAAAAAATGTTTACACGAAGCCCGTCCAAGCTCTGAGGCTAGCTTTTATAAAGACGTTTCAACGAGGGCCGATTGCATTGAAAAGGAGTCATTAACCTAATTCTTTGAGGATATTTTTAGCCCATTCACGGCTTTGTTATTGAACTGTGCTATCAGAACATTGAACTTCCTGCTTCAACTCTTAGTAATAGATGAATAGTGGTCTTTATAGTTTATAGCATCGTTTGATTTGTTGACTTTGCTGCGAAAGTAATGTCAGTTTTGTGATTGGAAAATTTTATGGAGATGGGTTTGTACGTTTTATTGGTTAGTTTTGTATTTAAGATTGTTTATTTATAATGTTTGAGGAAGCCTTTCTGTGGGATGCATTCGACAATAGTAAATAAACATGTTTTTTTATGATGGTCTGAGATTTAAAGAAACCAATAGGTAAAGAGAATTTTAACATCAAAATCGTAAAATTTTGTCGGTGGTAAGTATTTTCGTAATGTAGTGTTCCAAGTACCGTTCTTTTTTATTCTAAATCTGCTGACCTAGCTTCTGTCATTAACGTTTATTGCCAATAAAATTACGTCATCAACCAAGAAATAAGTGAAAAATCAAAATCGTAACATCAAAATCGTAAAATTTTGTCGGTGGTAAGTATTTTCGTAATGTAGTGTTCCAAGTACCGTTCTTTTTTATTCTAAAGCTGCTGACCTAGCTTCTGTCATTAACGTTTATTGCCAATAAAATTACGTCATCAACCAAGAAATAAGTGAAAAATGCCGGTATTCTAACCAATATTTTCCCAACTACATACTCGTATGTTGGGGTCGGCGTCCTGTCTAATGGGATGCAGCTGAATACAAGCATATAACATGGAGCGACTGCTTATTTGACCTCCGCAGCCCAGTTATTATTGGATGATTACATCTGAAAAATGCTATAAGCGGCCTCAAAATTACATCAGCCTATAATGTTCCCACTGCTGGGACACAGGCCTCCTCTCTATGAGAGGGAGTGGGCTGTAATCCACCACGCGGGCCCAGTGCGGGTTGGTAGATGTCACATGTCTTCGAATTTTTAGTTCTAGGACATGCCGGTTTCCTCACGATGTTTTCCTTCACCGTTTTTGAGGGCAGCGGTGATGAAATAAATTACACAAAGTAATAAGCCTGCCTGGGTTCGAACCCACGGCTTACTGCTCGTAAGTTGGGGCTGCCACCACGGGGCTTGAAACTTACTGATAAATAATTATACTGTCAACAACGACAAAAACTATACTGCAACAGATTTAAGTAGCAACACCGAACTTCAGCAACATGAAGTCCCAACTTCCGCTTGACAAAGTTCTTACTCAATGCTCTTGTACCACGTCATATCAAATGCCCATTCGTGCCTTCTCCAAAGCGGTTTTAATCTTCCTATAAAACGTTGACAGAGGCGGGGACTAGTTGAGAAGCTAATTGTATAAGACTTGAGGCCATCCATCAATCAGGCTCTGTCGGGGACCGGGTAGAGACTAATTTGCCCGTTTGTTTTGCCCGTAAGCTCGCGGCTTGCCCGCTCTCTGATAGATGTTTGATTACGGACGGACTCGGCCGGTATTATTAGATTTGTGATGGCATTGTCGATGCGGGGTTTTAGAGTTGGAATTGGTGGCTAATTAGTTTTTTGTCAGTATTACCTGTCACTAAAATCACCTTTGGAAAGTTTTTATTTACTCTGGCCATACCATACCTTCTGAGGAGCTCGTGGCTAAATAATAACAGCCGCTCGGGTCGATCTTTAAGGTTCAGCCGTGCTTGCCGAGGTTGGTCCGTGGATGGGTGACCATAATTACATGCCGAGTTTCCTCCATGCCCCGGAAAGCACGTTAAGCCGTTGGTCCCGGCTGTCATTTGTAAATGATAAATGATGTTTATTTTGAAAGCAGGTTTTTACAAACACTTTTACACGTCATTTTTTTTTAAACTAGATGAGGCCGGTGTTTCGTACCTGACAACTCTGAGAAGAAACAGCCGAAACAAACTCAGAGGTTCTCTGTTAACTTGTTACTCTTTTAAAGGGTTACTGACCCGTGGAACACTAAAGTGGTTCACCTAGGTGTTCCACGATTAACTTTCTGTACCCTTGGTTCACCTAATGAGTGAACCATGGGTCATTTAAAAAAATAATGTACCCGTGGATCACCTAACTGGGAAACCTACGGAAACTATGCTATACATATATAAAAGAATGCTTTAGTAATGTATCAATTTAATTCCTTATTAAACATGTTCGTGGAAAGTATTACCTTTCGATAAATTGAAAAAAGAAAAATAAAAGAAAGGAATAAAAAAAAGCTTTTCTAATGCATAGTGCATATGCTATACCTTATTACGTTAGTTATCGTTTTCGATTAATATTTTTCTGTTTTTACATGGAATTTTATCAGTATGTGCAACAGAAATAGTGTTTTCTAAAAAAAGTAACAGTCTTAATAACGTCACCGTATTTTTGTTTAATGCACGGTTTAATTTGGTATTGAATCCCTCCGACACATTATTTGCGCGGTGGTTAGTTTTGCCCAAATACACGTAATGTTTTAATACAATCAGTTTTAAAGAAAAACCCATTTATATAATTTATACATTTTGACATCGAAACATTGTACTGCCCACATTCAGAAACTATATATTTCCAACCATCTAAAATGAATTCCTCCGGTAGCAATCATTGTGATCCATTTTTAATTATAATATAATATTATAATATAATTATATATTATATTATCATATTATAATCTTAAGATTATAATATCAATTGATTACTCGGATTTAACATTACAAGTCCACATTTTCTACTAAGAAAAATAAGTTAATCGTTTTTAATATTTATAAAATATAGAATAACCAGGTATAAAGGCAAAGTGGCAATGCAACTTGATAACGCTAACCCTGACATAATGAGGAAATAAATATTCTATGTGGTATGATGGTAGTTATATAGGTATAAAAAAGACGGGGTATAGAGAGTTAACAGTGAAACAGCTTGGTGAACCAGCGGTACAGATAGTTAAACGTGGTACACCTAGGTGAACCAGGGGTACTGAAAGTTAACCGTGGAACACCGTCGAACACCTAAGTGAACCAGGGGTACTGAAAGTTAACCGTGGAACACCTAGGTTAACCACTTTGGTGTTCCACGGGTCAGTAAGGTTTTAAAGTCCAGACATTGCTCAATTTACATAAGGACTATGCAGATTAGTGTCTGAAATTGTCTTTTGAAGAAAGCACCACACAGATTTGAGCGGACCTGTCCAGTCAGTGCAAGCATTTATCAGTTATCGTGTAGCTCGACTTATAACTCAAGGAGCTCAACGAATGTAGATCTTTGACAGTCGTTACTAGTAGTCAAAAGCCAAAAATCTAATATCCAGTCTTACCAAGGGGTATCATATTACCCAGTAACTAGGTTGTGGAGGTCAGATAGATAGTCGCTTCATGTTAAAATACTGGTACTCAGCTGCACCCTGTTACACTGGAAGCCGACGCCAAGTAGTTTGGGAAAAGGCTAGGCAGATGATGATGATGACTATATTTTCTGGTAACGTCGTTAGGAAGGTTGTATGAAGATTTACTTAAATGAATCTACGCCAAAAGCTATACCAATTTGATTAGTGAACACACAGCAAAATGTAGCGTAGGTTCATCTAAATTAACGAGCCAATAGACTTTGGAGCAAGATCTCTGATAATGTTGATAACACAATATTTTTCAAATAGGTAGAATGTTAATTTTGCCCTATATGCATATAATTACTCTCAGTATTTAAGGCCTACCTAAGGAATACTGGCGGTACTTTCATACAAGCCTAAAAGCTTAGCTTGCGGTTCTTTCATACAAGCCAAAAAGCTTGGTTTGCGGTACTTTCATACAAACCTAAAAGCTTGGCATTTCCTTTTATCCTACTACTCTTCGTGACATTATGGTTTCTGAATAGATAGCTTGCCCTAGCGCCTTGCCGTATTGTTGGCTCCTAAGCACACCACTGATAAGAAACCCAAATTAACAAAACACAATCACACTCAATAATTTTCAATCCACACGCCACAAAGACACCAACCAAACATTACATGCCACAAAAGGCTGTATTTATCTCCGTTATCATAAACCCATGGTTAGCGGTATCGTTGCACCTATCCAACATCACAGAGTACTTAAACACGGTGAAACAAAGAGGAACTTTATAACTGCGGGGGATCCCGGCAGGCAGGGAAGCATCAGCCTTCGAAATGGCACCCATAAAATAGTTACAGCCGAATTGGGAGTTAAGGGAGGGAATGTTTTCATTGAGATAGGTACGGGAATTTGCGATATGTAGTAGTGGTGAGGGATTAAAAGTTGGGATTCGATCGATTCAGACTGAATCTACTTTTTATGTGCAGAAGGTACGAGGTAGGTAGTGAATCCAACTTTGAACTCATTCTGGTTTACTTTGGCCAGAGGCTAAGTATTGCCATACAACGTGGCATTGCTTCCAGTCTTTTGGGCATATTACCAGCTGACAGCGTTGAGGAGGAGTATTTTTAACGCCCTTTTATAGTTTATTGTTATTTTAGTTATTCAATTTATTATTTTGTTAATCGTTGTAATGTATGTAGGTAGTAGTTATATAAAATAAAGTTATAGAATTTGTGGTCTTATTAGGAAGATGTACTTAAGCCTCTTAGGATAGTGTGCTAAATGTCTACTCAGTTATATGAATATAATCGCTGTTTTAATCTTGAGTTTTCAATCAAACTGCCACTTTCAGGTGGAAATACTCTGACCAAAAACGGAAGCTATTTCAATTCTACTTTCATACAAATCAAGTTAATTTCTACCGGTAACATTTTTCCAGGACTAAATACTTCATTGTCCTTTGTGCGTCAGTTTTCATTGCAAATAATATCCTACATTCCACAGTAACATCAAAGGGGATTTTAATGGATGTGCACCTGGAATTTTTCAGTAGCCGTCTACGGTTACGTACGGTTCGTTTCAGTGAAATGGTGGACAATATAAATTCCGACTGAAAAATGCTTCATATGAAGGCTTTATGGACTTTTATGACTAAAATGAATGATTTACAAACATGGCCAATTTATTTTTACACATTTTATTACGAACATTTGTTGAGGTTTATTCGAAAAAGGTTTAAAAATTCATTGAATTTGACAAACCATTACTTTTTCATAAACATGCACGGTATAAGTTAAATTAATATATGAAGTTACAAAAAAGAGATAAAGTATTTTTCTAAGAACTGCCATAAGAAAATATTCTACAGTCCAGTCTCTTAAACAAAAAAAATAGATCGTTTTCCCTTCCTCTGTCTTTTAACCAAACGCAACTTTTTTCAACACACCCCAATTTTCTTTGTCTTCTCAAAACAATTCAGGGACCAACTCCGGAAAGTTTTGTGTAAAGCAATATAATGAAACTTTGGTTATATTAGAGGCTGCGTTCGCATTGGTAACACAATCACGAACCACTTTGAGAAACTTGACGAAGGCTTTTTGGTAAGGGAAAGTTGGCTAGCGACTGGTGTGTCCCTCACATACAAATGACTCCAAATGGAGTGGGAAATATAAGGGAGAATTATAATCTAACGATATTGCTGAAAGAAGTGAAGTTGTTGTTGGTTCCGTTTGCTTGCAAATTTGATGGGTGGTTGAGGCTGCTTAGGAAAATTAGGTTTGTGTGGTTTAATTCACATTGCAGGGAAAAGGCCTTCCTTCCCTCCTTCCACTTATCCTTATGCATAGGTCGTCGAAAACAGTCGAGTTCGTCCCTGCCTCCCTATCGCGTTGCCGTGTGCGGCTGTTTGGGACCCATTGTGTGATTACTTTAGCCTATAGCTCCTCCGGCATGCGACAGATCTAGCCAGCCCAGTTTCTTTTAAATGATCAATGAGTTTAACTCCAAGGATACTGCGGTTCATTGCTCGCTAACCGATCCCGGGTGCTGATTTTTGACGATTGACTAGTGACCACGTCATTAAATTCGCCTTGTCAGAAATCAAAGCAATGATAGGTGTACTCTGTTGTCCTATTATTTTTTTGTGTTCTACGACGACTATTCGGATTTTAAACTGAAAGGATTTGTAGTGCCTCTTACGAGAATAGAGGCAGGATGATGAATTCCCTTCTTCCAAGAGCTGTTAGGGCATATACTTTTTGCCCATATTGTAAGAGAATTTAATTAATATTGGATCTAAGTATTTTATATTCTTATAAATAAATAAATCAACTAAAAAACGTACTATACATGGGGTCTAGTTGACGGCGGTTTGGTGACTAAGCTGCAAAGAGCCGCGCGGTGGCAGCGCGGCTGCAGAGCTGCCGCCGCGCTGCAACCGCTAGGTTCGAGCATCATAGTGTTGTTCATTTAGTTTCACGATGGATTCTGACGCCGAAACACTTTTGTTAGTGTTACTATTAAAACGAAAAAATATTTTGGAAAAAGAAAAAAAGGAACCTATGAAAACGTTGCCGTTAGTTTGTATAAGTCAACGAACTAAAGTTCATAAAGTAAAAGGCTACTGTGACCGAAAATTTCAAAATTGCTTACGATTATCGAGAAAACAATTCTACGAATTACGTCCCCGTTTGGAACCTAATATTGTAAAATAAAATACATACTTCAAAAATACTATTTTTACTAAACTCTTTTTCGCTCCGTTTGTGAAGTTCTCAATAAAAATATTGCATATTAATTTCTTCACAAGCCTTTTTCTTTTCGATTTTGTTACTGTAATTGTCTGACTTCGAATCCCATATCGCTGGACGACTCTCAACCTCATCGATAAATTGTTCAACCTGATTTTCATTCATGATTAGACCTGAAAAAAAACTACGTGCGCAACGTCACTAGTCGATCGATGAACTGACGCGCGGCTGCAGCGCGCGTGTAGCGCTGCAGTCGCGCGTTTTTTATTTATATGGATTAACAAAGCAGCGCGGCGGCAGCGCTGCAGCCGCGCTGCCACCGCGCGGCTATTGCGGCTAATTTGAAGGCACCCTAACCCATGTAGGTAATTCAACCACTAGTAACAACTAGTTATCTTTTAAAAATTTGTAATGGAAGACAGATTGATTCTACTTTTATTTTATCTAAAGTTAATTTATTACAAAAATAAAGCTATTAATATAAGCCTTCGTCGCCCATTTTCTCTCATGTGCCTAATTGCCCATTTTAACGAGTTCCGAAATTAAGTGTTTCTGTTACCTTATGTGTTTTCACCCACTACAATTTGTGAGGTCGTAAAAAATGCTGGCGTATACCAGGACCGCATAGAGCGAGGTGGCTCTTCGGCCACTAAAACAACGTCCTTAACACTTAGCTCGCTGTACCATCTTTTTTGTATGGCAACATAAATCATTGTAACGAGCGGTCTTTTTCTGAAGCGTTTTCTCGCGTTTTCGCGTTGAGCCGCAATAGCCGCGCGGTGGCAGCGCGGCGGCAGCGCTGCAGCCGCGCTGCCACCGCGCGGCTATTGCGGCTAATTTGAAGGCACCCTAACCCATGTAGGTAATTCAACCACTAGTAACAACTAGTTATCTTTTAAAAATTTGTAATGGAAGACAGATTGATTCTACTTTTATTTTATCTAAAGTTAATTTATTACAAAAATAAAGCTATTAATATAAGCCTTCGTCGCCCATTTTCTCTCATGTGCCTAATTGCCCATTTTAACGAGTTCCGAAATTAAGTGTTTCTGTTACCTTATGTGTTTTCACCCACTACAATTTGTGAGGTCGTAAAAAATGCTGGCGTATACCAGGACCGCATAGAGCGAGGTGGCTCTTCGGCCACTAAAACAACGTCCTTAACACTTAGCTCGCTGTACCATCTTTTTTGTATGGCAACATAAATCATTGTAACGAGCGGTCTTTTTCTGAAGCGTTTTCTCGCGTTTTCCTTGTACGGATGCTGCTTGATGATAAACTACTTATGGCTTTAGAAAAAGTTCGTTTATGTGCCAAACTTCTTGGTCGTGTTTGTTTCTTTTATTTGTTTTTGGTCGAGTGTTTATTTGTTTTTCGGAATGTGTTATCGTTTTAGGAACGTGAGATATAACTTTTTTGGTGTGTTTTTATGATGTGCGTAAAACGGTTTATTGAAATGAAAATAAACCGGAGTTCTGTAACGTAACGCGGCCGTAAATGTCCTCTTTTTATTTATTACCATGATATACACTTTCCTTTTGAATGTTTTATTCAAATGACTGTCGGTTACAAAGTAAAAGTCCCTCATTATTATTTAACCCTTCCCAAGCATTATAATCTACATTTCATGGTGTAGGCAGGCACCTCTAACAATAATTAACTCCTATTAATAACAAAAAATCTCATTTCTACGCTTATCAACACGAAAATAAACAGAAATAAACCACGAACCTATAATATTCACAAAAAGTACAAAAACTTATGGAAATTAACAGACTCGTCCAAAACTAAAAAAACCCGTTTGATTCATCTAAACACATGCTCCAAATACAGGACAGACAGACCGACAAAAGCGTTTATAATTAAAAATGACACTTTTATAATTATTTGAATATGAATAGAGGAGTATGGAAGCGAAAAGGTGTCTACGGGCCTATTAAATACTTTTTATGTCATTCAAAGACGTAGGCCCAAGAAAAAAAAAAGAAACTGGCGTGAATGAGGGCCACAAATGTCAGAACAGTTTTAATTTATGTCAACAACAATTATTTAGAATACGGAAATCTCGTGGATTTTCATCCTACATCGGCACTATTAATATCGCCCACATAGTAGCTTGCGACACCATTTTGTCTCGTTGTGAAATAATGTCGATTCTTTGGTCAATATTGATAGGGGTCATAAATTTATCACATTGTGTTTTACTGGTATAAATGTATTGTCATATGTTAACATTGTAGTGGTACTAGATAATGTATAATGATAGCCTACCTAGTTGAGACTAGGGCATCGAAGCCGGTTTTCCCCGGTTTCTTAAAAAACGAGATTTCCCGGGCTGAGCTTTGAAAAAAAACCGGTGGTGTAGTATAAAAATCCGGGTTCGTCCCTTCTTTGCATTCTTTTTTTAGAATGTATTGTTAATGACCTGTGAACCTCGCAAATCAGTCACACAACACGTCGTAGGTCGTTTAAAATATAAAAAACTTGTCCGTTTATTTTATAACTGCCCACGACTTCATCATCAGCCTACAACAGTCTACTGCTGGACATAGGCCTCACCAATCGCACGCAACTTAACTATATTCTCGGCAACTCTCATCCAGTTGCTAGCAGCCACCCTGCGAAGATCGTAATTCCACCGAGCATGAGGGCACCCCACCTTACGCTTGCCGATTCGCGGTCTCCACTCAAGAACACGTCTACTCCAACGGTCATTGGTTCTACGGCTAATATAGTCGGTCCATGTAGTTATAAAGAAAAACTTGACACCATTTTTAATTCAAAGCAGTTCTTGTGTTTTGAGGTTCAGTGCATAATCGCATCTTGTATTAAAACAGACAGTGACGCATATTATGACAAAGGTCATTTGTTTTATAAAGTTGATAACACTTCCGCTAAAAATTACAATGATGACATTAATTTAGGCTAGTTATGAGTCAGGGTCTAAAAGCTAAGATTACTTTTAGGGTTCCGTAGCCGAATGGCAAAAAACGGAACCTTTATTTATATATATAGATTCGTCATCTCTGTCTGTCTGTCCGTCCATATGTCACAGCCACTTTATTCCGTAACTATTAGGATGACACAGTTGAAACATGGTAGGTAGATGTAATCTGTGAACCGCTTTACGATTATTAGACAAAAATAATACCTACATGAAAAAAAAGATATGTCGAAATGAACCAAAAAAAAATTTTTTATCAATCCTGTGGGTGTCTAATGGGGTCTTTAAAAATGACATTAAGGTTTCTAAAACCATTTCCAAAGAAAATCGTTTGAAAGATTCCAAAGTGGTAAAATGTGTCCCCTTCCCCCTAATTTCTTAAGTAACGGAGAAAAATTCCGAAGAAAATTAGGATTGTCGAACGTAAAAAAAAACTAAAACCGAAAATTTATTTGAATAAGATCTGATGTTTAATTTTTGAGATATGGCACTTTTTTTTCAAACTGCAGCAGTAACTTTATTTTTCATTAAAATACTACGAAAAAGTTTTGTTCAAAATATTTTTATTATATTGTTTGGTGCTACGAGCCGTACTCACACGCACACAGGCACAGAAAGACTCGCACTTGGCCAGTTTTTTTTTTTATATTTTTGTTGCCAACATTATTATCGTGCATTGCAAAAATATAATATACAGGTTGTAACGGAAAGGGCCATATTATTATATATACTTAAGGGTGTGCGACAGACCATCAAACTGAACAAGTTTCCCCATCGGATAAACATCGTAATAGCGAAAAAAATATCAGCTGCTCCATACATTTTGGGTAGAGTAGGTATTGAATTTTTTTATGAATCAGCTGTTTTTTATTATAAGCTATAAGCTTCAAAACAAACTCTGCTTCTAGCACCCGTTTCTATACTCAAGTTAAAGTAATTGTTTAAGTTTCAGTAATTACGTATGCATTCATTTTTACTCAAGTAATCAATCACATTGACTTCTTTATAGATAAAGAAATCACAAGAAGAAGAAGAAGGAGAAGAAGAGATTTTAGTGCTCATCTACCTACGTGATAAAAGGCTCTTTTGCAATTGTATAAGAAGTGTAGGTGAAGAAGAATTAAAGATTTGTCCTATTGTACCTATTCTTATTTAAAAAAAATCTTAACTAAACGTTACACAACAAATTACTTAATAAGTATTCTAATATGGTAAACCTAGATCTCTATGGTAATCATATTCAGACCAAAAAAGGCCAGAGACTAAAATAATTCAACAGCCTACATCGTAGTCAAATTTTAGTCACATGGCGTAAGAAAGAATTATTGCATCATTAATACCACGCATAATTAACATACCCCATTAAAGTGTCATTCTATTATAATTAACAGCTGATTATTTTGAACGATTAGCATCTTAATCAATATCTAATTGGCTATTTAATTCTATCTTAGGCTTACCATGCCATTGAGACCCGATCAAAATAAATAAACGCTCATGTGACGAAAGCCTAAACATAGCACCCGCTGATAAAAACTTACAAGTATAAAGACAGAATTTATGCCATAATAAAAGTTATCTTATCTCAATAGCAATTAAACACATATTAGCTTTTAGAAAACTTACTAACGCGTCTTCATTAAATACAAATCTTGGCTAATTACCGTACCGATGTAATTAAACAACGGTGCTTCGTTCACATCGACTCCTAAAGCTGCTTATTCACTGGAACAGAGACTAGCGCAAAAGTTTAAGCAGTTCCTATCTTTCCAATTCTCCACTCGAATAGACAGTACTCTAAAGGTTGATAGACACATATCAATGATGTCATCTCCAAGTCACCGATCAGGCAGGTAAAAAAATATAGTATTGTAGAATTCGCGCGCACACCTCAGTCACGTCACGACCGACCAGCTTGTTTCTGTTGACGTCTCGTCATGACGAAGGCGCATCTCAGTTGATGTGGTGTTGGGCACGTTGAAATTTGTATTATTGTGGACGAAATACATCACCTAATTGCATAGTAACGGTTGATGATCCAAGAAAAGTATTCACCCTGCCTAGCAGTGTTTACTTGATAAGGTGGGTACGCGTACTTACCCCATGCAGTGACGTCAACTTGTGAGATACCTATATCTCAGCGCACCGACTGTACACTACGACAAGTATCACACTGACGTGTGACATCACTGCAGTGACTTGACGTTGACGCCACCGAAAAAAACATACTGCTGCCGTCAAATCAATCAATCAAATCAATCATTTTATGCTGACATAAAATCTGTACTTTTTTTACCTATGTTAACAAATAAATTATGATTTGATTTGATTTAATAATTGAAACTGCATAATTTTTGTGTTTTTTTTTTTTTAATGTAATTATAATAATAATATTGTGACAATAATGTTATAATATGTACTAATAATTGAAACTGCATAATTTTTGTGATATTTAAATTTTTATATAATTATAATAATTGTGATAATTTAATTATGAATAATTTGCACGCTTGCTTGCAGGCCGAATACAATGACTTTAAGGCAGTAAGATCTTCCCTTGTAAACCATGTATTTTCTTGCAAATAAACAATTTGAATTTGAAGTGTGTGCACGAACCTTTACTTTTCAACGAGTTTAAGCCCGAGATCGAAGTAAAGGCACTACCCAAGTATCCACTTCATTAGTAGCTGGATAGTAAGAAATACCATCATTCAAACCATATAATTACTTTGCATATACAGCATGTGATTATTTTGTGTTATATTGGTCGGGTTTATGGTATCCACTTATTGCACCTGATTAACACTGTAACATATCATTATTTTCCAAATTATGATCGCTTTAAACGTTGATGAGTTTGACGTTGGATCTAATATTCTCTATTAATGAAACTTGTTCGGCCTACTGCTCAAGTGGCCTCCATAACGTCTTAAAGCAGAGTGGGGAAGAGATGACGCTATATAGTCATCCTCTATAGCTCCGTCTCTTTCCCACACTAGAGTGACATTAAAACAAAGCTGCTTTAAGAAATCATGGTAACCCCCCTCTGTTTACGTACCTAAGTTTCTACTGTATTCTGTAATAGGTCTGCTTTTAATAGTCATTGGCTTACATTCTCTAGTCATTTATTGTTGTAATAATTATTATTAATACTATTAAAATAGCCCAGGGTTATCTTTTAACATTCAGAATATTTAATGATATTGCGTTATATTATTACCCATGTTTATGATTTTCATTTCGTATCACTATTTTACTGCTTGTTTGAGAGTAGGTACCTATTTATATATAATAATTAACGTTCTGCTGCTTACTGCAAGATATCCATTAACTAAGGTGTAACAGCTTGCTGTGACGCTTCTTGGCAATTAAGTAACTCATGTCAGTGCTTATGCCGTTAATTAAATATTATGTTTAGATATTAGGTACATAAGTAGTTGAACATGCATGTAAATACAGCTCAGCTTGTTTTGAGAAATGGTTTGGTATCTGGTACTACTTTATAAGTAGCATTTTTTTTCCTTAGTCAATTTGTCCCACTGCTGGGAAAAGGCCTCCCCATATCCTTTCACTCTTCTCTCCGTGCGGTTTTCTCCTTCTCCGGTCAATCTCTCAAGACCGCCGCCTCCAAGTCGTCACGCCAGCGTTTTCCTTCCTCAGCGACGACGCCCGTCTTCTGGCACCCATTATCATCATCATCATCAGCCTATAATGTTCCCACTGCGGTGACACAGGCCTCCTCTCTATGAGAGGGAGTGGGCCGTAATCCACCACGCGGGCCCAGTGCGGGTTGGTAGATGTCACATGTCTTAGAATTTTTAGTTCTAGGATATGCCGGTTTCCTCACGATGTTTTCCTTCACCGTTTTTGAGGGCAGCGGTGATTAAATAAATTACACAAAGTAATGCGCCAGCCTGGGTTCGAACCCACGGCTTACTGCTTGTAAGTCGGGGCTGCCACCATTGGGCCACCGCTGTTCTTACCTGGCCTTTACTGCCTGACAACTCTGGCCCATCGGTCCTACTAGGTGCGTACACCCCTATAATTTGTGATGGCGCGGATCACATCGTCTTACCTATCTTCGCAAAAGAGGAAGCTAATATACGGGGTGTAAGGGGCACCGACGCGAAAACCCAACATAGATATTTCACATCAGTATTTTTTTTTTAATCTGTTGTTTCCTACAAAAGTGCAATACCTACCTACACGGTCAAAATGTATGGAACTACAGATTTTTTTTTTAATTTTCTACAAGCTGTTGTTTTGCATCCTCGTCAAAGTCAAAGAGGTAACCATGCTAATGATTCTCATCCCAAATCAATAATAAAAAGGGTAGGTAATTTTTTTATTTTTTTTTATTTACGGGATTCGGGTTGAGGGGGTTGTTCTGAAATACTGACAAACTTAAACACCGTAAAACAGCGTTTATCAATAATTAACTAGGTACCATAATTATTTTATACAACCTCCTGAATTTGGACGAGGATGCAAAACTACACCTTCCATAAAAAAAAATCTATGTGGGGGTTCAGATTTATGTACTGTGTATGTGGTAAGTTTTTTCGCGTGGGTGTTCCTTCCACCCCGTAAATGAAATACTGCATTCTACTAAAAATAAAACGTCAACACAAAAAACAGCAAAAACTTACGCAGATACACAAGCACCACTATTAATTTTCCAACCTTTTAAATAAATAAATATATTTTTCCATTATGTTGCTGGTGCTGCACTGGCTATTAAAAAACATCAAGCCACTTTGGTTCGCGTAAACATTGGCCAATTAACTGTAATTTCAGTTCCCTGAAAATTACGAGTCCGGTCTCCGGGGAAATTTTTCATTGAAATAGGAGCAGGCAAAAAGACGGAACGACATTAATCAAGGAAGAGGAAAAATGAATTGTTCATACTTATACCTACCTTTCATAAAGCTGCAGACATTGTACTGTATTTTTTTTTATTATGATTGTATAATTATTACATTACATAAAATCAGAAAGAGGTCTAACCAATCAATTTTAGACCCATCATTCGCCAGTTATGTTCCTTTATTCATTAATTTATCTTATTTCGTGCGCATTGTTAAAACAATTCTATTGAAAAAAAAAAAACATTAAAAAAAATGTGTTTCGCCCAAGTAGGGAGCACGGTCCAAGCTACTGGTAGTTATTTACTCAATTATATCGGCCCCGTAACGCGAAAAACCCTTGTTTTGAGATGATGAAATTCACTCATCTATCCTCCAATCTGCCTCAATTTAATCTGAAGTCATTAAGAACAATATATACTTAATACTATGCAACTACTACTATACTGTACCAACAGATATCCTTAGCAATACAAGAATATCAGGTGCAAAATTGCAAAAAGTAACAAGGTAGAATCTCGTCGTCTTCGTAGCAAAACGATAACTTCCTCTATTTCTCTCCGTTGAAATAAACGGAACCTAGAACGGAAAGAAAACAGCTGAAACCTACACTTCTCATTTTAAATTTTTGATAAATATCAACTAGGTATCAAAGTTCTACAATATTTTGCAACAGCTGTGACTTTTAAACTTAAATATGGGGTTAGTCTCGATAATTTCCCTCAAGTGCCCTTTTAACAAATAGTTCTTGAATGTAAAGTGCAACAAAACGTGGTAGACAATTGCACAACTGCGAACCTGCTACAAAGTGGGCAAACATCAAAGTTTTAAAATTTTCCTTTTCAATTGAAGTAAGTATGTGTGCTGAAAGTGAATGGTGTCGCACCATACAACCTCACACACAATGTTGGGGGAAGTAGTTTTATGACCCTGGCACCCCAGCGCGCTGTAAGTCCGGGTTGATTCCTTGATCACATAGTATACGCAACAATTTTAGAGTTAAAACTTTCTGTTAACCTGTTCAATGACTAGGCATTTAGAATCTGAGTGTTCCTCGTTAAACATAGGTGCATGCAGTTAGAGATGGGACGGTGGTAGGTTCCTAAAATTACAGAAAAACAGTTCCTCTCATAAACAATGAAAAGCTGAACATCTAGTAAAAGTGACGGGACTGTCATATTCAGGCATATTAGCAAAATTCAATTTTTGTGCTACCCATCCATCCAAAAGTTACCATCGGTTTGTTGTTCTCTACACTGCTTATAACATCCAAACTCACAGGAACGGCTATAATTCTCATTCGTAATCGTATCCGATACAAATCCCAGGCATCTGGATTCCCTACATATACTGTAAAGCTAAGAATGCACGAGCGTCTTGAGACATCTCCCCCAAGTCAGTTGCAATTTTACGAGCGGTCGCCCCAAGCCGGAACCCCTGCGTTGCACGCAGACTTCGATGGAAAGTAATGGAAACAAACAACAATATTTTGTAGACGGAAAATTGCTGGAGGCTCGGTGTTCCTACGGGAAGGAGTTTGTGTTGAACTTATAATCTCTTTTAGAGTGGCTACGGAGAGATTTTAGCAATAAAGTTGACGATATACTGTAACTTTGTGGTGTGTGTTTTGTAGCAGGTGTTATGTAGATTCTGCCCACTATATGAAAAGGCGTAACTTAATATATTTCGGCGATTAATTTTGCTGCACTTAAGTGAATTTCGGCTTGGGCATTAAGGAAGTGACAAAAATAAGCTTCCAATTGCACCGTACAAGCAACCGCACCGTTCAAAGAACAGATCTTTTGTAGAAGTGAGTAAGTTGTATTGTGGGAGCAGAAAAGACAGTAGATATGAAAATTGATGGTAGTGCAATGGACGTTCTGCAGCCTTTTTCCAACCATTTTGGTATCAGCTTCCAGTCAAACCGGATGCAGGTGAATACCAGTATTTTACATGGAGCGACTGCCTATAACTGACTTAAAAAACTCAGTACTGGGTAATAGGATGCCCCTTGGTAAGACTGTTTGTCAGTCTTTAACGACACAGACGACAGACTTGTAACAAATATCAAAGATAAATGACAACCGGAAAAACGGCTTAACGTGCTTCCCGAAGCACGAAGGAAACTCGGTATGTATAGGTGGTCCAATGCCTACCTGCCTGCCTGCCTACCTGCCGGTGAACGCGACGGAAGCGCGGTCGCCCTCTCTGCGTGGTGCTGCCCACGCCTTGGTGACCTCTGGGGTCGCCACTCCGCTCCGCTGCCTGCCCTGCGACCTCACGCCGGCCCACGTGCTGCGGCGTAGCCTAAGCCCAGGGCAGTAACTTTCTATCTACCTACCAAGTGCCAGTGCAAAGTGCTTTGGAGACCTTAAGAACTCATACCCTGATCTTTCTGTGTCTCGTGTTTTCACTACTAATAAACGTGTAAAGTGACCTTTGGTTTCATTCCCTAACCTGCCACGAAACCCACTTGCAACAGTGGCTGGCTGATCCAAGGATCTAAGCAAACTCAGCTTGACCTAAAGATCGATGCGATCAGTTGGTATTATTTACGTTCTGCAGCTGCAAGTTTTATTTACTTCCTCTTCAACTGTAAGATATCGCTAGGTATACCAGACAGGAAGAAAATCAACTGAACCCCCTAATTAAAAAAGAAGGAACATTAAACACCAATATGTCCACGCACGCTATTCCCAATTTATCGATGTGTAAGATCAGCGTTATCGCCGCCGCATCTTGACGATGATTTATAGCCGGCAACTTAATGACGATAAAATGAAACTATAGGCCCAATTATACGTCATTTATAAGAACTCATGCATATAAATCAATGTAATCACGGTGCAGCGGTAATCACAGGCCGCGAAACCGACTTGACTATGCGCCGGTCATACTAAACGTGCCACTCATGTCGCGAGCTTAATAACTAGAGATATTGAAATACTGGATGTAACACATACCTAGCTTTAACTAACTAGCTAGCTATTAACAGACAGGTTAACTTTGGTGTCATTCGGAATATTTTATTAGAATTAACACCTTGTTTTAAAGACATATCGACCTTCTCAGCAGCTTTTTCTTTACAGCAGCAATTTTGTAGGGACCTACTTAGGTTGGTACCTTGCTAATTTTGTCTGACGCAGATTTGGGCTGGTCGCACCGCATTGTAAAACTGCTCCTATAACCACGTTCACACATTTTGTGAAGTATCCCACCCACCCTACAAACAGACTGTACCACACTCTCCACTTCTTCTAAGCGTGTCGATGACAATTTGAATTGAGTCAGCCCAAAACTTGGCGACGAGTTTGGCACTTTCTGTAGCGTCTATTAGCTCCTGTGATGTGCAAGCAACAGGACACTATGTACTGAAATGCGATGTACAGAATCAGCATGTTTCAGTTCAATAGTTCAATTAATTAAACCTTGCCTAACCAACCAGAAAACGCACAAACCACCGTGCACCGCTTTTAATACACCATTTGCATTTTCACTTTAAAAAGCCGATTTTCCCAACATATCCGAGCCATTTAAAAGATTTACGTGTTCAGAAGTATCCACTAGGTTCAAAGGCGAGTCGAGTGTGCGTCAACAATGTTTCTGCCCTCGCAAAAGCATGAAAGCGACAAATGCAGTCAGACAAACTGCAGGCCGTTTATTCCGAAGCACCATGGAAACGGACACGACTGCGAATTTAAAATTCCATTTCCAGACAGTACGAAAAGTTCAAATTGCTTCTACTTAAACGAAACTGATGTATACAGGTGTGCCTTTATTGAAAACATGTGTGGACCTGCTACTTAGGTAGGTAGGTAGAATTTTCTATCACGTGGGCTGGTGTATTATGAGAGTGTAGTTTACTAGCTTTTACTCGTGGTTTCGCTCCCCTTATGTAAGAAAATTAACCAACGGAAACGTTTTAAATGTACCCTATGACACTCGGGGATAATAGCTACTTCACGTTAGTGAAAAGAACTTTCGCAATCGGATCGATAGTTCCTAAGATTACCTAACCCCTACATACAGACTTACAAACAAATTTTACATGGATAGAACCTAGGTACACACAGCTACTTTAAGTACTAACCCCCCGCCTCCACGGCCGGAGTATTGAAGGGTAAGCACATACTGAAGTTGACTGTACCTTGTTAGTGCTTATTTTAACTTTAGCCTTACTAAAAGTCCCATCCCATCACATTGATCATGATAGTTATGGAAAATTGATAATACTCTGATAGGTATCGAGTTCGGGCTGATTAGAGGTAAAACTCCTCCTTAACTTAACGCTCTCGGTTACATACTTAGTTTAACTATAACGTATCAAACAGTAACAACCTAGTGAAGTTCAGAATTTCATAACTTAGCGGGTGCTCTTTGCGGATGCTGTTTGCGAAGTTGAGTGTGCTAGCGCCATCTACAAAATTACGGCGAAAGCTTTTAATGACGTAGTCTATGAAGAATGACGTCCTGTAGTAGGTGGGCTAATACCCTGTGAGTTCACTAGATGGCGCTTTAACTATTTCCACAACACAATAATGTGTTTGACGACTGTTTATTATCCCATAGTACTTTTATATTAAGCAGATGACAACAACCTCTTAGGATGACCAGCGAACGAGATGCCTTTCACAAGAAAAATTACATGCGTGTTCTATGAAGAATGACGTCATGTTAGGGTGGATACAGACTTTGCGAGGCATGCGCCACGATCGGTGCACAACGAATGCCTTGGCCATAACTTGGCTCACCCTCGCCACGAATATTAAGGTACATACCTTGCGAGGCATTCGCTGTGCGTTGCGGCTTTATAGGTTGGCTAATAGCCTGTGAGTTCACTAGATGGCGCTTAAACCATTTATCAATTATAATAATGTGTTTGTGTATGATGACTTTAATAAACAAGAGTACTTTTATTAATCTTTTTATATTTATGTTTGCATAAATCTAGGTAAAAAAGACAAAAAATATTATTGCCGATACAGTGCACAAGGCGCTGCATACGTCATGCATGATGTTGTATTTTCTTTGGAATGAGTATTATTTATTATTGGTATGTACCAAGTAGCAAAAACTTTGGTGCTAATTAATTCAGTCTGTTAGATAAGCTTTGTCAATTCAATCATGGATATGGTACGCCGGCGAAGTAGCGATATTCAATGAAACGATGAGTTGACTATATTGTTCGCAAATTATTATGACTGGTACAACTATAGAACAGATAAAAGAGGCTCCTCTATCACATAGAAGAGGACCTCTTTTATCTGTTCTGTGGGTACAAGAACGTGGAGCTTGGCAAAAGCAACTCTTTGCTTTTAGGCCTCTCTAGGCCTAAATCCAATGGGTGAAGTCGGCCTGTGGATGATGTTGATGATGAAATTATTATGCACAGGAAGAACAAAGATGCATCAGTGGGTTTTAAAAACAGTGGTAGTAAAATTAAACACAGAGTTACGTTTTTTAAATATTTACTAATACCAAATCAATCTTAAACACACATCAAAACATACGTAATATGCACAATCTCACTTAACTAAAATTATTTATTTTCTATATATTGTTTTTGGAAAACAATTTTAGATTTTGTTATTCTCCGCTATATTAATACTTTAATGAAAGATAATAATAAATATGTACAAGTTCTTTTAAGGCACTCGATTAATATTTGCCCTAACAATAAGTACAAATTAATATTAAAAAACAATGACATGTATTAAGCCGGTCTGCTGATGGCACTAAGTATGTTTCAAGAAACAAAATTGCTAACGTTATTGCTTATGAAACACAGTATATTTCTAGTTATTTGCAGACAATAAAATTATTTGTACGTTTAACACATCTATTTCATCACATATTTTCACATTGACATGAAACTGATTCCTCGAGTTGTTATGGCATTCGCATTTTATGATTAAATCTTTAAATGCTTTTTTGTATTAGTATGATTTGTACGAACTATGTAGATGCATATGAAGGGTGAATAAACGCAGTTCTCATCCGTTTTTGAACAACTGCTTGGATATGAATCTTCTGCTTATGATTTTTTTTTTAATCTGTGAACTCAAAGGAGGATAACGATAAAAATATTTTCAACATTAAGTATTGTAAATATTGTCCAGCACATATTTATGAACAAGCAATTTTAGACCTTATTAAAACGGGATAGAACAAAATTAACATGTACGGTTACATGAGATGATGTAATGTGAGACGTAACCAAGCAATAATAGGTTGACATGGTTTTAAGGTGATTTACAATGCCCTTTAGTTTTACATGATATTTATGGGGAAACAACAGTTATTTACGATTATTTGAAAGTGTTAACACGTGCTACTAATAAAGAGACGTCTCAAATTAATCGTACTTCACTATGCATGAGTGGGAGACCAACAAAATTAAGTACTTATTTTATGAAATAATCATGGACGGAGTGTTAACAACTTCGATGATATTTTCCACTGATGTAAATTTGGGATGATATCTACTTACAAATGTAGGTATTCAACATAACGCTACTTATTTAGAAATATATTTAAAAAAAGTTTTATTGCTTAGAATTTTGCAAAGGAAAATTTCTTTTAAATTGGTTCCAAACTCTCGATAAAAGCACCTAATTAATGCAAAACGATGAAAAAAGTGTTATCTACTAATTAGCTCTTCTATTCTAATTTACTTATAAACAATTTAATTTTAAAGAAAATAATGTATCTCCACAGATAACAATCGTGATAATATATTTTTACCTAACGCATTAATCTCAATATCAGATCTCTATAAAATCTTGTAAAAATATTCTCCCAACTTATTTTAGCCGAGATTACTTTAATAATAAAATATTATTTAGTATTATAACATCTCTATTGCACTAATCATGATTTATTATTGTTATAATATTGCTTTTAATTACATTATGTAAGCTTTATACATAACAATATACATGTAATGACGAATAATTGCCCTTGTTACATTAAACATGAACGTTCGTGTAATCTTTGAGATTATGTTTTGGGTAAATATTTTTCACTGAATAAACTAACTGCAGATCTCTGATATTTGTATAAGATAGAACGAAATCTAGAGATTCCCGAAGAGATTGTAACGAAGGCACTTATGTAGTTAAAAATGTTGCCACAACTAACGTACCTACATCCACTAGTCACTAAAACATTTGGGTATTATTATTTATATTCTTAGACAATTAATATTCAAAACTGACGACGATAAATGTATAAAAATTAACATTTAGAAAAGTTAACAATAATTTAATCTCTTCTAACTTAGCTAGTAATTAGCATTATAACAATTTCTATAGAACCAAAAAGGTAAGAACATTGTACATTTAATTAAGGCACATGGGATGTACAAATATTCAAAGTTATCTATAAATATTAAGCACTAAGAGTAAAATACAATGCTATAAATATTATGAGAATTCATACACTCATTGACCAATTTAAATCGTTTTGTAAAAGGAAGACATTGATGATTAAAAAATTTGATCAGAAAAAAGTTGTCAAATATTACTATAAAATATTAGTCTTTGGTTTTAAAGTAATGTAGAAATGATTGCCGAAGGTTTGTGGGGTCGATGAGTATATGAAGAAACAACCTATATTAGACTATAATCCAATGTCAGTCCAATTATTTATGAAAAAAAAGCAATTTATTTATATATTTTAGCATCGTAGGTACTTACTTGACCTCTTGCATGACGCCATCCTGTTCTTGTGACGCGAAGTCGCGCACAGACTATCCATGTAGCGCCGAACTTTCAGCACGTACGTATAAAAGTGCAGTACTTTAAGTAGTACATTGAAAACTTGATTGATAGATATTTCATCTAACATCAACTTGGTAAGAAAACATGACTGCACCTAAAAGCTTAATTCATACAATAGTGGAAAGCTTCTAATGAAGGATTTTTTTAAGAGATCAAAAAGCGAGTTGTGTTAGCAAACTATTTCAGTATCAAATTAATATCACCTACTGCATGAATTAAGCTTAAGTTAGACGTCAATAATTTATTCAAACCATTTTTTTTTTTAGTGACGGCGCTAAAAGTGCGAATTTTCAATAATACACTCTATCGTTAAAGAAAAAAAAGTTTAAAATCTATAGATTAAAAAGGTTGCACGTTTAACGCCGTGATTTGTCCGGGTAGCCTAACAACACTCGTGCTTCAAAAACAACACGTTCAAGCGACAACAGAAGTACAATAAGATACAATATAGTAAATATAGTCGATGGCGTGTGCCATTTCATAAAAAAAATTATATAAAATGTTAATAAAGTTCATCATGTTATAAACATAACAGGCATATAAATGTTAATAGTTAGACTATTATAATACATAGTATAATGTTAAACGTGAAAGGCCCAACAGCTAATAGCTACATGGTGGTCGATGTTCCGATGAGTATGTTACGCGGCGACATAGTGGGCCGGCGTGCAGCGGCCGGCCGCGACTCCTGTTAGTTCCTCGGCGCCGTTAGCACTCACCTAGCCGGGTTAACGAGAAGAGAGAAAAACAGAATGTTAGTATCGATCAAAATGTCATGGTCCGACTACACGAGTACCCCCAATCGCGAGCGAGCACGCTTCACCGCTTGCGCTGCGCTGCCGGCGCCCAGTGACGTCACGGTTAGAGGGAGTGTAAGACTGACGTAATGGAATCTCAATGCGAAGACAGACAGTGGGTACCGGCAACATGCAGCCATTCAACAGAAGCGATAAACCGTGGACTCGGATTGACATGACTAGTGTACGGAATTTCTCATAAAAATAGAAATTTCAATAAAAAATGAGGGGGAGGCTATCAGGCATTCGCGCCGCGACACTTGTTCTGTTTGTGGCCCAGTTAATACTATACGGGTACTTCATTAGTTTACGCAGTTAATGGTTGAAAAATGTTAAGTCAATTTAGTATGTAAATGATAAATCTACAAATATAGGATTAAATGCCCAATAGTTCCCAAAAGAGCAATGCTTGAAGCACTAGCGGAGGTGGCCGCGATGCGACGAACATTGCTCAGACAAACAAGCATAATAAATTTATCACTTATGTATAACCATAGCACCCAGATGCAAGTATGTAAGTTATTCAACACATTGCTGCAACATCTCAATACTGTATATGGCGGCATTCTCATAAAAGTTGTTAATAAGTTTGTGATAACGAATCAATGTCATTACATATTTGCAAGTTAGTGACTCATATAATATAAATACATAGTTACAGATAATCTGCAAGTTGTGACAATAGCAGTTATGATAGTGCACTTAATAATTATTATTATGTAAACAAACGGGAACTTGGCCTTGTGGAGTTGCATGTTAGTTGTGTGAGGCTACAAGTGACCAAAATGACGTCACGTCATCAACTTTATCGACATATATACTCTTGTAACACATAGAACATTTACTTTAGTACCGCGGACCTAACGAGACTAAAGAAAGAAAACGCTTAATTTAAATTTTTCAGACAATTTATTGCGTGTATATTCTCAGAAAATGCATTTATTTACAATCAACAACGGAAACAATACTTTACAAAACATATCGCATATTATTATCATTCATTTTATAAATTTACGAATAGCAATTCGACTTAAAATCATTTCATATAAAGAAGCGTGAAAATACGTTACCGACATAATGGATGTCAGTATTAAATCCACAAGGACACAAGTGCAAATTATCTTAATAATAAACCACTTTCAAATAAGAAAGTAAATATAATACCTAAGGCAAAAATAGAAACAACTAGCTTAAAAAATTTCATATAAAATCTTATATTGACTAACAGAAAGTTGTGATGATTATGAAAAAACATATCGAGTCAAAGGAGGGGCATTACGTATAATACTGGATTGATGGCACAAATTCTAAGAATGCCCTTTCCTTTGACTAATACTGGGCGAGACTCGGGAAAGAAGGACCTCACAACCGGCTTGTAGCACCTCCGTGGATTCTAATAAGTCTAAAAGTACCCAACGAAGCCGAAATGCATTTGTTTTCTCCGTTATTGCGGTATTTTTTTTGTTCTACGTCTCTGTATACCTGGGAACCTTCGAGTTACAGAGATATTGGGGGTCAACGTTCTAACTTTTTCACAAATTTTGTTTATACCTTCTTTTAATGTTACAACTTTACTTTAAATACATCCAAGTCCCCCATGATACTCAATGCATCCATCAGCACAATGTTTTTAGTGCGTTTCATTGGGTCCTACCGTAAAACATCGTCTCCTACCAAACATATTTGCGTGGAGTTACTTAGTTTGTTGTACTTAGATACAGAATGCTTGACGGCTTCGTGAAGAGTACATTTACACCTTGTTTTTGGCAATATTAAACACTACCGACTACGCGAATATCTAAGTTTTAAGCTTTGCAATAATGAATAGTGTAACGTCAATCCTTCTTCCCTCAAATATATAATTTATATCTGAAAATATTACGACTGTCCGAAGACATGTTGTGATTTCAAATTGTTGCAACAAACAGCATTGAAAACGACTACAGACAAATAATTTGATAACGCTGATGTTCAACTTTGAATTAAGATAGAGCTCTAATAATGCCTCGCATCACAACATGTAACAGATCTAAATAATCTATAAAAAAAAAAGAAATATAAAAATCACAGTTTTCAAATTATGCAGTGTCACCTCAGATCCGGTATGAAGAGCTATAAAGCGTCTTATCCTCATACAAACTATTTAAGAACGTAACTAATAAGTACACAATATAATAAATATAAATAGTGACACAGAGAGACAGTAAAGCAAAGTATACCCACGCATACTCGAGACGAATAAGGTTGCTCGGAAATATAAAAATTTAAGTAGACATAGATATAAAAATAATTACATAATCTTGAAACTTGCAAGTATATTGAAATGCATTCAAGTGAGCTTCGATATAGAAATGCAAGTTCCAATTTGTGCGACACCAATAAGACACAAGCAAACGTATTCATCTAGCTGCATGCGCGCGCACGCGCTTCTCACCTTGTGAACAAAATGGCGGCGTGAGAGCGTTTTGGCGGGAATTAAGGCGCCGGTAAGGCAGTGCGCTGGTAAGGGTGCTCCCTGACCTGCGCGAGCCGTTGCGCCCTCCTCACCACACCTAGCGGCATATACACATTTAACATCTGCGTCTTCGCTCAACAACAAAAGCTTCCAACACCGAGTCGGTGAACCCAAACCTTTGCTAATGATAACATGGATATGGACTAAGAAGTTCACTGGAAAACTAATTTGGAATACAATTAGATTTAAAGCTGATAGACTATAGAACTGGGTGTAGCTTTATATCTAAATGCTGCAAAGATATTTAATCTCATAAAATAGAAATAGAAAAATGATTTCGTTTTCTACACTCAGCGGTCGCATATATACCTAGATATCACTGCCAAATTCTCGTCATTGTCGTTCGGTAATACTAAGATATAATTTTTATGATTAAATCTTCATTTGGCAGTAACACTAACTTCTATTATTATGCTTAGGCCTATAATTTACTCTATTATCTATTTTATTGCTTTGGAAAATATAACAAAAAATAAAACATTTAAACGAACGGGTCGACGAACTCCCGATCAAGGTACAGGTAATGGCTGACTTCGTAATTTCATGTTTTAATTAAAATTGACTACAGTGTTAACTGCGATATAATAAACCTAAACAATAATATACGGGTGTATAATATTTTCATAAAGCTCACTCTTTTCTAACCTAACTAGAAATCTTTTAAAGATAATAATAATACTTAGCCTATGGTATGTTTATAAATATAATAATATGGCTAATAAATTAATAAGTTACGACATAATAATTGTAGCAATAACAGTATGCACAATGCAGGTACAAATGTTATTGCTACACGTTAAACGTATATAAACATTTAAACCGCCTAGAATGTTCCACGTTTTGTTCGTAATGTGAGTGTGTATCGCGTTATTAATTTTGTCAGTTTTGTTAAAATATAGTTAAATATGTAAATGTGTTCTTTTCGTAAATCAATTTGTATTTGGTCCCTTTTGCTTGTAATCGCTGAATTATCTATGCAAATCATTGCGTCATTCAGATAAACTACTGTTAATGCGAAATTTTCTTTTGTTATTCACAAGGATTTAATTGGAAATATAGAAAAAAGGATGAAAAAAAAACCACATGCAAATGGTGGAATTTTAGAATACATGATAAGTAATACTTTAAAGTAAGTTATAACTTAGTCCAAAACTTAATGAAGTTTGAATCTACATTAACATAATGTTAATAATTAGTTGTGTTACAAGCAAGGGTTATCACAAGAACTAAATGATGGGTTCTATTCATATCTATCATCATTCGAGTGAAGTGTATCAGTAAGACAAGTAAATTAATATATATAAAACTCTATGTCTTTGTATATTAAACATCGGTAACTTATATAGAGTTTTATTGGCAGTTAGGTTTAACTAAAATAATATCTAATTTAAACAATTATTCAACTGCCATCAGCCCTAACACGAAACAACTGATATAAAAGAAAATATATTTTCTGATGATTATATTAATTTGAATAAATAGTTAATTATTCTGTTACATAATAAATAATATATCTTTGACTGCAAAGTAAAACAAAAATTATAATTTGCATGAAACTGTACAAAACAGCCGTAGAAGAAAAATAAAAACAATGTTCGTAAATATTCAAGACGATAACATCGTAGGTACAA
This sequence comes from Cerastis leucographa, assembly GCA_963082945.1. NCBI lineage: Eukaryota > Metazoa > Arthropoda > Insecta > Lepidoptera > Noctuidae > Cerastis > Cerastis leucographa. The sequence goes on from OY720382.1 coordinate 9,953,703, forward strand.
AATAATGAGTCGTTAAGCTAAACGTACTTAAAACAATAAAATCTTAAACTATAAATTGATCATGGCGTTTTATTATGACTGTAAAGAGGACGTCCCGTGAGGCATTTAGAAGTGGATTATGATATCAAGGACGGCAATAATGATGCGTAGTGCGATACGGCGCTTGCAGTCTGCCGTATCTTATTGAGGGCTGATGCGGCCAATGTCAAAAGCCAGCTAGCAGATATCTCGACGCTGCAAACCCCATTAAAATATTTATATCACACACAGTTCAACATAAGCTCGACACCATACGTTAGAATCGTGTACATTAGTAAGTTAGTGCTGTGTAATCACGAGCCTGATTGTTCTTTGTTAACTTGATTTAAATAAGTAGCTGAATTTAGTGTTCTAGCAGCATCTACAACCGTAATCGAGTTTCTGTGTCTCATTTACTTTGTTTGGAGTTTATAAAGTCTAATATCGCGCAGCAGGATAATCCCTCCAAAAATGGCTCCAGATGTAATCGGTCAAATCACGTGCTATGGACAAGAAACAATGGCGTTACAATTCTGTCCGTACGTTTTAGTTGTTAAAATCAGTACCGTCACAAAGCCCCAGAATAAATAGTAATTGTGTCAATATAGAATACATAAAATATTATGTGATGAGAAAAGGCTATAAACGTGCCAGATTAATTTTGATTCGGCACTCAGTATGTCGTTTAATTTAGAAATAGTTGCCAATTCAAAGGCCCCATTAGAAAGAATCGCTGCTACAAAGACACATGAATTGACCATTCAGGGAAGCAATTTGTGGAGATTATTCTGCTACTTCATGGAGTTGCTGGAAACAAGCTTGTACTGAAAGCTTTATAGAAAATAAGGCATGCGACATACGGATGAGCGTTATAGCCTATAGGCCTTCGGGTGCATTAATCCGAAGGTTCTTGGAACACGGGGACCTAAGATGGTACGATGCTATTTGTCGCGTAAAATGTGATGAGGCCTTTTTGGCCATAATTAATACTGGCCTATAAGTTCTTAAACCTATGTATTTAATTACTGTTACTGCTATCTTTTAATAGCATTTTTATAAGTACTTTTTTCGAGGCCTAAGCCAGTGTGTGTTCGGTTTAACATGCGGTTATTTTGTTCGACATTTGCGATAGTAGTTTTCAAATTGTATATTATATTTTTAATACTAATTTGAACAAAGGTTTTTTTCCTACGGTAATTATTTTGATTCTAATGGACGACTGAAAACCCGGTACCGTGTGTATGTAGCGTTAGTAGATAAAAACGATGTTTGATAACAATTTTTTAGCTAAACACTCATTGATGAATTTCAGGACATCTTTTCAAGTTCGATTTTCAATTTCTAAACCGCAAGCTAGCTAGTTTTTTTTTTAATTTACAAATCTATTTAAATATTCAAGTCAATCACTATACAGTTGCCGTTCAGATGCATATGACTATTTTTTATCTGAATATAGAATTAAACCACAGCATTAACGCCTACGGTTATCAAACATCGTTCAAAATAATCAACGGGCGAACAACCCACCCGTATGGTCCGCAGTTGCGTACTCCGTAGTCAGTAGCGGATTGGCGGCGGCAGTGAGTGCGGCGTAGTTGGCGTAGTCGTAGGGCGACGCGTAGATGAGCTGGTGGGACGGTTCGCCGGGGGAGAGGAGGCCTGCAGCGGCCTGAGACGAGCCATTGAGGAGGCCGGCCTGGGCCCCCTGCGACATGCGTGGGGACAGGATCAGTGGTGCCCCCAGCGGCGCCTGCGAGCGTAGCGCCAGCCCCCCCGCTCCCCCCACGCCGCCCCCGCCGGGCGCCAGCAGACGCTGCGTCTCCGCCGCGGCCTGCGCCACACGTCGCCACTCCTCGTCCGCTGTGGGATCGTCTGCATTGTATCAATGGTACTTATATCAGCTCGCGTCGGGTTCCTTGCCTTTTTCCCGTTTATATGAACCATTGATGAAAGTTTGAAACCAATTAGCACAGTTCTTTTGATGGCAGTTCAGATGTGTTAGTGAATTTTGTAAACGCATGGTGACTTGAAATTCTCAGGTGATGTGTCTCGATTATTGAAGAGCAAAGAGTAGGAGAATCAGAAACGTGTAGGTAATAATTGAGACAACATGATAGAGCCCAAGTTATCGTGCAGACGACAAAATATTACATTATATACCTTTATGAAACTTTCCCATAGAATATCACACGAAAATAGTGCACTGCAAAGCAACCGTCATAAAAACTCATTTCGTCGTCCGTAGCAAATTCCTCTTAGACTCGAACGGTTTCCAATGGCCCTTTATTAACGATAAGAGATCTTGGTGCGGTGAAATCACCTATGTTAATAGTTAACAACCGTAACATGCCACAAATCAATTAAGTTAGTCATCCAAGCAGTCGCCTCGATGACTCACATACGCAAACAAAAGACACAATTTATGCTCACTTCAACAATAGGAAACGTAATGAAAACAGAGCAGAATATGTACAGTTGTCAGAACACAATCCGATGAAAAAATAATCCCACGATTATTATGTAGTTTGTCATGCAAAACTGTGTGTCCCAAGACATTGTATTTTGTCCAGGAAACAATCATAATTACTTGAAGGTACCTCGTTATCCTGCAACATTTCTTGGAAATGATTGAAATTCCTTTGAAATGTATGTTTGAATGGCATGGAATTGTACAGTAGGTATAGAGGAGCCCCAGGATCTGTTTCACCAAGTAGTACCCTTGAAAACCTCACTCAAACCCTTAAAGCCAATTTATGACTATCTAATCCATACAGTAGTTCATTGTCTTTGATATCGACCGGCCTTTTTTACAGTCTAGATAATTACGCCACCACTAGACATAAGAACCTCTTCTGTTTCGCAATAACCCATCAAAATTGGAGTTGAAAACTTCTTGGCCGACTGTATGGAAATAGATAGCATAGATATTTTAACAGAGTACTAAGAAATGGACTGATAAATGAGAGCGAAATGCATGTTCCCGTAAAATCCGTGCATATAAAACATGCCATATGATTTGACGCCAGAGGTGAGGGGGATACGTTAGACCCACGAGTAAGCTTTCCATTTCTTACTACTCCGTGACCGTATTAGTAAGGCTTAGTGGATAGTTTTAGTAACAAAACATAAATGCGACCATACTTATGAGGCACTGACCGTTGACGGGTACCACCGCCTTGGTACTAGAGTCACGGTACGTGCCGTTGATGATAGCCAGCTCCATTAGCTGGCGTTTCTTCAGTTCATCTTCGCCATCCGCTTGCTGTAGACCAATTAAAATCTCTTATTAGTAAATATGTTCATAAATAATTAAAAGAGGTTGGTTCAGAAACAACGAGAAGGTTATACGTTCTCTTTTCATAAATGTTTAAGAAGGCGACTTCAAGCAACTTTTCTGTGCAGGCGGGAAAAGACAGAACTAAAATAATTATACCAAGTTTGACATATCGATTAAAATTTTCTTGACAAGCAACGACGCCTTGACCTGCACTACTATAACCATTTGGAGTGGTCAAAAGCATGATGCAAACATCAATGTATCTTTCATATAATCACAAAGACTATACACGATTATTTCACGGGTGATTGCTTTAATTATAAGACCATATTGAGCGAGTCTGGTGACCGGTACAGACCAGTCAAAAACTGTTAAAAATCCTGGCTTTATGTCGAGCAAAATGTTTATTAAAAATCATTTAAAAAAAGACGGGACCACAGTATAGAACGAGTATACACAAATAAGATGTATCACGAATAAGATGATGATGTGCACAGGATACTTGTGTCAAAGTAATTAAAAGCAAACAATAACGTTCTTTATGGCAAAGAATTGAGAGGTCAAGTTAATTAAACATAATTCTAGAACCAAAATAAGGTCAGTGTCAGTAAAGCACTGTATTTGTATACTATCGTTAGCCTTATATTTAGGTGTAAAAACTCGTATATCATTTTTGACTTTGATGGCAGTTTCGTAGCCAAGAATATTATTTTGGCAACAATATTCAGAAAAATATACATTCAGATAAATGAAGGAAATGAGTCAGAACTGTTAGTTACTAAGCCTGTCTGGCTCGGCGTATCCATTAATGGATTTATTTTGCGAAATTGTTCTGAAAGGCGATTAAACGAGTCTTGTACTCTTGCTCTTGCTAGCGCCGTTCGGAAGATAAATTTTTCAAGTCATGTACCACATAAGGCCGAGTTGGTCAATTGAAAGTATTTAACAACTGAGAAAGAGAGATGGCGCTATACAAGGTGTATAGCTCTGTCTCTTTCTCATTCGGGAACAATTTTGATTTTTAGAGTTCCCTGATCTCATCTGACTGATGGACCCCAACTGGGTGGGCTTTTCCCGTTGTGTAGATGGAAAAAGACTAGATTAATAATGACCAAAGCTACGAACATGGCAACCAAAGTTTCTAATATTACCACTTGACCATTTCGTAAAAGTAGAACACGTTATCAAAACAGAATTATTAAGGTATCTTGGTAGAAGGTAACCAGTGTTCGTTAATTAGTAGTAATGAGTCCAAGCCTTGCAGCGGTTCAACACAATTGCTGATGACGTCATCGCGCCTTAAACGCACGGCAATGAACGTAACACTGAATGAGATCAGTTTAAAGATAGTAGACGACTTTGTTACATTTTTCCCAAGGAAGATTTTGCTGATATTCAGTCGACGAGAGAATATTTCTCGTATCTTTCGAGGAAGGAAAGGCGATAAGCCCGAATGAGCTAACAGGTCGTGTCGGACATCGTAGGCGAATTAGAATTCCGTGGTCATTGGTCATTCTTTGACTACATAGGTACCTAAGCGATCGATGACAGAAAATTTTACGGAAACGTTTTGAATTCCGTAGTCATAGGTCGATTTTGACTACACATAGGAATCGAAAAAGGAATTGAAACTGGCAACGTAGAATACTACCAGGTTCGTGTCGGACATCGTAGGCGAATTAGAATTCCGTGGTCATTGGTGATTCTTTGACTACTACCGATGGGGTCGAAGACAGAAAAATAAACTCAACCAGTTTGCATGCCATAGTCGAAATTTGACTACAAATAGGAATCGAAAAAAAAGATGAAACTGGCAACGTTGAATAGGTACTACCATAAAAGAAGATTATAAAGTTCTGAATGATTTTAATTGTGGTTTTTTAAAATTCCTTTCACTTTTCCTGATTCCTCGAGGTTATGACGTATCGAAAGTGGTTCTATCTTTAACTTCCGAACCCTAAAAGCGACACCGAAGCGAGTGAGTTACTCTCGAGGCTACTGGAGTGAGTGCCAAAATTTCTATTTGGCATAACTGTCTGCACGTAAATGTCAGAGAGTAATCCTAAACAGATAATATTCGCAGCGTCTCGAACAATCCAACATTCGCGTGTTAACTGGCTGTTAAGTTAGTCTTAGTTTACTATTACGGAATAATAAAATGTTACGGGCTGTATAAAAGAAAGATCGGAGATTGCGTTGGTCATTCTCCATCCTACACGAAGGTATTTTAAGAATTCATTCATTCTATTTTTGTATGACACGAATGTATGCAATGTAGAAGAAATTGTATGCAACTTGCAGCTTGCCGCGCTTGAATCGGTTGATTGACGACGTAAAATTGGTGGATGCCAAGCTTCACAGCTTGGCACATCTCCGCAAGGTTGCCTGCTTATCGGTCTTCTACTGGCTATACTTCGGTGAGTGTGCCCAAGAACTCCACGACCTCATCCCACCGGCTTCCTTCTATCATCGGACATCTAGACCAACAGCAAGTTACCATCGCGACCTTATTGCTATTCCACCAATTCGCACTAAGCGTTTTCAAACGTCTTTCATAATGCGCACAGCAAAGGAGTGGAACTCTCTGCCTGCGTCTGTATTTTCAAACGCTTACAACCCAAATCTCTTCAAAGTTAGAGTGAACAGGCTTCTTCTGGGTAAGCTCATACCATCGTCGACTTTGTCTCTGTCATCTCTGACCTAGACTAGAATAAAGAGCAAACCCATCGCAAATAAAAACAAAAAAAAAAACTGAACTACAAAGAACGATGTTTGCAATAGGGGGAAAACATAACATGCGTTGCTGCTGCCCTTCGTTCATCACACATGTAATGACCGAAGGGCAGAGGCGTACCAAATAGTACAACGCCCACATTTCGCCAGTTATGTTTACGTCCCATGTAATAGAGGGCGAGCCTATTGCCACCAACTGGACACAACCCCCTGGACCCAGACTCCCTGGCTGCTACTGAGAAATTCCTTATGGAACCCAATAACAATTTACCCGTCTCGCGCATCGAACCCAAGACCTCATGCTGAACAGTCGCGATTGCGACCACTAGACCAACGAGGGGACAAATAGGTAATTATTAGTTGGACAGCAAAACTCATCTTGGGGGCCTGGTGACACAGGTATTGTATTATATGTTTTTAAACTGACATGGTCACTAACACTATATAAAACACTTACAACGGGATATTTACCATGTGTACTATTTGTTTCGAGTTCCCGATATTTCGGCGCTGTTGCAAACGCCATGATCACGGATAAACCGTTTATCCGTGATCATGGCCACGGGAACTCGAAACAAATAATACACATGGTAAATATCCCGTTGTAAGTGTTTATAACAGGTATTGTATGCCTATTCGGGGCACCAGTCTCTCACAATTTTTTACCTGTGTCTTAGATTAAATAATTCCTTTAATGTTTGTGATGAGAAATCTTCAAACCTTCCTCAACAAGACCTTACTAGCCATAATAAAGTACCTAGTACCAGTCACCACGATGAGCAACCAAGTTTATGTCCCTTAAGTAACCTAACCGCAAAGCCGGTCCTCTAAGATTGATGACGCTACTCCTCATCAATCATTTGAGACTAACACAGTATCGTTCTAGACGTGGGCTTTACAACTTAACGTGTTGGTAGTTTACATTGCCTATTTCAAGTCTTGGATATTGTTACTGGCTGCTATAAAATGAACATTTTATTTTTAATCCTTTGTGATCAAATGGAGCGTCCTAGTTTTGCATACACCATAAGATAGAGCAAATTTTTGAAGACTTTAGTATTACTGGTGATTGTGCTTTCATTGGCATTAGTAGATTCTAGATAGAACTTACTATTGATTCGAAAAGAAGGTAGCAGCACTGGCCTAAGATAAAGGATGGTGGACGGATGGAGTTGTCCGTATCCGAGGCCTGGTCCTGTCAGTATTGCCTGATCCTTTATCTCAGACGGAACCTTAGGCGGGTTTATTTGCGACAGAATAAACTGTATAGGTACTTACAGGTACAAGCAGGCGTTTGACTTCATCGACAGCCCTGGCCAGCTTTATCTTCGCCCTGTTCTCAGTATCCTCAACTGTGAGTAAGACGTGGAGGTCGTCAGCCAAGTGCTCCCAATTGGGCTTTCCTCTGTTTGCATCCTCCTGAAATTAATTTAAATAAAACAGCAGGCCCGAAGGCTCCTAAGAAGCCGATTCCTGCCGGCTTCCCTTTGGGAACAAGGCACTATACGTAGTGCCTAGTGTCTACTGTAGTCAAATAGTAAATTATGTACACATCTGAGGTTATCACATCACAGTACAGACATTAAATACATCATAGGATTGAAAACATTACATAAATGCCAGCATTTTTCATGTCAACAAAGAAAGCAACATGTGGCGCCAGTAAGCCGACGCTCGGGTGTCAGAATTCAGAACTAAATTCGTATGAACGCGGACACGTGACTTCGCAGCTATCAGCAGCGTTTTGTAAGGACTAGGTAAGCCGAAGATTTTCGAGTTACGACAGGGAACTTTCAATGTTTGTATGTATAGCAAGCTAAATTAGAACCACTTCCCGATGCCCGATTGAGCTGAAATTTAGCGCACACCTTTAGTTTTAAGAACAATACATTTTTATGACAGACATAACTTAATCCTGCAGCCAGGATCGTCTCCTCACGAGGGAACTCCTCAACGTTTAATAGCACAGACACGAAAATTTGTGTACAAGTTCATATTTGATGGATAAACATGAATTCTATCATGATCTCATCCTGCAGCCAGGATTGTCTTCTCACGAGGGAACTCCTCAACGGTAAATAGCACGGACACGAAAATTTGTATGCACGTTCATATTTGATGGATAAACACGAATTCTATCATGATCTCATCCTGCAGCCAGGATCGTCTTCTCACGAAGGAACTCCTCAACGTTTAATAGCACAGACACGAAACTTTGCATACGAGTTCATATTTGATGGATACACATGAATTCTATCATGATCTCATCCTGCAGCCAGGATTGTCTTCTCACGAGGGAACTCCTCAACGGTAAATAGCACGGACACGAAAATTTGTATGCACATTCATATTTGATGGATAAACACAAATTCTATCATGATCTTATCCTCCAGCCAGGATCGTCTTCTCACGAGGGAACTCCTCGACGTTTAATAGCACAGACACGAAAATTTGTGTACAAGTTCATATTTGATGGATAAACATGAATTCTATCATGATCTCATCCTGCAGCCAGGATTGTCTTCTCACGAGGGAACTCCTCAACGGTAAATAGCACGGACACGAAAATTTGTATGCACGTTTATATTTGATGGATAAACACGAATTCTATCATGATCTCATCCTGCAGCCAGGATCGTCTTCTCACGAAGGAACTCCTCAACGTTTAATAGCACAGACACGAAACTTTGCATACGTGTTCATATTTGATGGATAATGACGATTTGTATCATGAATTCATCCTACCGCCAGGGTCCTCTTCTCATGAGGGAACTCTTCAACGGTTAATAGCATAGACATGAAAGTTAAACATTGTATTTATACGCGTTCACTTTTATGAATAAACATATTTTCTATAGTTCCTGTGCATTTAACGTTACAATACATAAGTTATGAAAAAAAGATCAAGTTGGGTCCTTCGAAAATTTTTGTGTATACTGATCATGGGTGACATTTTCGTGGTTTTCGGGGTCGCTGACAATCAAAATGAAATTTAAAAATGCGATGACGAATAAAAGGATTGTGTGGTTTTATGAAACCACGGTAAAAGTGAAACTTTTTTTCACACTATAGCGCGGAGTAGACCGCGGAATAGGGATAAAGTGAAAGGCGCTCTGACGAGCGCCTTTCATTTTATCCCTGCTCCACGACCGATCGTCACGCGACATGCAACACACAGACGAAAAAGTTTGAGACGATGTAATAAAAGTTTCACTTTAAAAACAAAATTAATGATCTCATTTTTTTCGTCGGCTTCCCCTTACAAAATTTTGACCCTTCGCCACTGTAAAACAGTTACGATTGTGATCTCAAAACGGTGCCCAAATATTCGAAGACATGTGGGATCCACCTTCTTCTTCTTACAGGCAATATTCTTAGCCAATTATGCTTATGCATCCAGTTTAGTGACCTTCTTTTGAAACGATTTCAAATGTTTATGATGCTCCTATTTTAGCACAGTAATTAAAGCGCTGTATGAGAAATCAAATATAGCGGGAAATTGGAATGACGTGCTTCTATATCAATGTTTATGTAGTAGGGGATTTTTCACTTTAGTCATGGCGTCATTTTAGCTTTTAGTTCCTTACTGAGAGTTTGTTGGACCAGTTTCTACATATAAATGAAGCATTCAACAAACTTATCTACGTACTAGCACTTCGCAAATTGTGATATAATATAGCTTATGTTACTCGGTAAAGATGTAGCTTTCTAATGGTAAAAGAATTTTTAAAATCGGTCGAGTCGTTTTTGAGTTAAATCGTAACAAACAATAAAATCTTTCCTCTTTAAAATATGAGTTTAGATAAGGAAAGACGTTTGAAAAAACTTCCAAAATCCAAACCACAAGTCAATGTTTTTCTGCTCGCTTAGAGAAGTCAAGTACCCATTACAATATTACATTTTACTATTGATACATGAAGTATGGTTGTGAATATAAATAGCCCCGAACATTGCTATAGTCTCAAGGACGTAACTGAACGTTAATGGCTTGAGCACTTCAAACAAGCCCATACAAATCTAAACGGAAGATCCATATTCGTTTCCCAATGTTTGGGTAATACTATTCGTAGAAATGGATTGGATTGAGGAGTTATGCCTCGATATTTCGAGCAAAACAACACTTACAGATTCGTGAATTCAAACCAAGATTAGAAACAGAAGGGATTTTAATTTAAACGTTGGTTGTGCAAACAGATGTAAATAAGAATATTAAACGTGAATTGGTCGCCGGTTTTTTTCCTATGGACAAAGCTGGCCTAATTGCTGTTTGCAAGGATAATTTATAGTAGACAGCCATGCCAATGGAGCCATGACAACATGCAAATAACGACAGAATTTAACAAGCAAATTGTATTCGCTTGGACAGAAGTGATTAAACAAAATAAAAATACAGCAATTTAGCAGAAACACTTATGTGTGTGCAAAGTTGTATCTAATGTAATGAAAGTAAAGTAATGTTTGCTTTTCGTGATAAAGTACTCCCTCTTTCAGTAAGGGGCCATACTTTAATCACGTTATGTTTTCTTAGACCACTTTTGTTGCCCCTCCCCTGCTTCTTGGTGATACGTCGTTAGGTTTTAGACTACCCCTCCAGCATCACGTGTATTTTTATTATTAGAAGAGCAGATAGTTGTAGAATCTGACAATCTGTTCTAATAAAATAAAATATCAGATTTCTTTTCGTTTGCTGGGGACTGGGGAGTTTGTTCCGCCACTTCTTCTTCCCAGCTAAAACAATAGGAAGTGGCGAAGGGCGGGCGTTTTGGGGGACTGTCTCTTGTAATTTTGACGTTCAAAAAGTGCTGATTATCAGCCTAGTTCGAATAAATGACTTTTGATTTTGACAATAGTTCGCTTGCTCTTGTTCTATAGACAACAAGTCGATTGCTCTGATTTTAATTCATATTGGTCCAAAATACACACTACACATAACATTATTTTTTCATGATTAATGGTGCTTTTGCCGGACTCCCTGATCAAACCTCTCGTAATTAAAGGACGACCCCTAAGTGCGCAATATTTTAAGTAAGCAAGCGGAATATTTTCTGCACTAAAAACATAGATCTACTAGAAATCTTGCTTCAAAATCTTGCTTCAGACACCACAAGACACTTAAGAAAATTATGTCCCATTTATAATAAGAAATGATTGAGAATTAAGTAACCTGATTTGATTTCCAATCGTTAGCTGCGTGGAAAATGTAAAAGTTAGTAATTAATATAAACTAGATCAGGTACTTACACAACGTTATTTAAATGTTTTTACGATGATCAGTAAAAGGAAAAGTTGGAATTTGTTTTTACCTTTTTCTTGTCCCTCATTGATCCTTTTCCTCTGACCATGATTTTGCATCCTGTCTCTTGCTCCAACTGTTTTGCTGTCATACCCCTGGGGCCTAGAATCCTTCCAACGAAGTTGAACTGAAAAGAAGAGAAAAAACAAATAAGTTTTATATTACAAAATCTGTAAAATGTTTAAAAGGACAGAAATTTTGCTTCAGCTCGTTCCATTTCATCAGCCTATTTTTTAAAAGTAACTACTTTAAATGTGTTTCAATCAAACAAGAAAACCGATGCCGAACGACATTCTGAAATTTCATTCATCATCTGTTAGGTAATTCATTCAAAGTTTAAGATTACGAAACGCCGCGGTGACGCCGACGCCACATGCTAAGACCTAATTCAAGTGTGTGACTACATCTAATGCCATTAGCTGTTGGATTAATTACTCGCTTCGTTACACATAAACCATATTTCCTGCACATACGCCTGCTGTACATACGTTTAACCTCAATACGTTAGCTTCAAAGAAACGGTCAGCGCGATGTATATGAACTGTGAACCAGTATCATTCCGCCGTCCACAGCTCCACGAGCAAAGCTGAGAAATGGACCAGTTGGCACGCTGCCAAACGCCGCGGTTCACACTAGCGCTTTTTTTTCTAAAGGGATATTTTAGGGAGCCGAACGACGGTTTAAACTTATACAATAACAAGCGTAGTAAATAAAATTCGAGGTTAGAAATTCGTCACATGTCTCATGCTAAATTGTTTTGCGTGACAGCGTGCAAATTGCTCGAAGATGTTATTATGCGACTGAAAAATTAACTGACATCCGCGTCGGTAACAAACATACGTTTAGCGAAGATAGGCAGCTCGAGCTGCGTTTTGAAGTCGTAAATCTGAGAGAACATTCAGTAACTCTTATTTTGACAATGGGTTCATTAGATATATTTTATTGCGGCGATATATTACAATGAGAAATATGAGATGCGGAAATAGGCGCCTCAAACGAGCTGGGACAGCATTCGTTAGACGTCGCGGTCCAGCGCCTGTCAGCGACAGACGACAAATTGTAAATCACTCAAAGAACAGACGGACCGAAGTTTCACATGCCGATACATATCTTTATGTAACGAAAAAACTTTTAAAACCAGCCAACTGTACGAAACAAGGCAAGTATAAAACGAAAGAAATAACCACTAAACCTATGCTGAAAACTTATGTCATAGTGCACGCTCCGACGCTACAAATATTTATATCATTTTTGAAACACATGAGTGATTTCAACGCGCCGCTTTTAAAATTTCATAAATAAATCAAAACAAAAACGTTTCAAACCACACAATTTGAAATGATGGAAAATATCATTTAACCACAGGTTTTGAAAGCTTATTTTCTATGATGTACACACGTAGGCTGCGGGCAGAATTTCCTTCTATCCCGTTTATATGAGCGTGGTTTCTCAGCAACATAAAATCCTAGCCGTAATCTCGTAGTGATCATAATTCCAAAGCGGAGGGCAGTCCCGATGCTATTTAGCGGTTGGCCACAAACTGCTCGCTTGAGAACACTTCCTTTGCTTGTCAACCATTATACTACATTTCCCATTATTGTATAGCAAGGACCTCGTAAAATATTGCCTTGGAAGTGAGACATGTATTGTTATGAGTACTTATGAGAGTCAACTAACTAGAAATAGCATTATTTTTATTTTTCTACTAGCTGTCCCACGCAACTTCGTCTGCATCACATTCTCCGCTCCTATTGGTCGTAGCGTGATGATTTATAGCCTATGTCCTTCCTCAGGTTGAAATCTATCTTCTTGCCAAATTTCAATAAGATCCGATCAGCCGTTTAGTCGTGAAAAGGTAACAAACAAACTTACTTTCGCATTTATAATATTAAGTTAGGATTTCTACGATCACCTGGCCATATGATGTGTCCACTGCATTTCACCGACTAAGCAAGAAATTGTATGGGAGATCCCATACAATTTCTTGCAAAGAAATTAGCCGCTCGTGCGTGACTCCTAAATGTCTAATCATAACTCGGGGCGAATTTCAGACTAATGTATTCCTGACTTCGTCTGGGTGTCAAATTATGTATCTCAAATCTCGAACCAGACGGCTGTAATGAATATGGGAGTGTCTGAGTGTCTACACACATTTTCTTGACAAGAAAACCGTCACAATTCGGCCCACGTGACGGGAAACATAGTTCGGTCGCTGGCGTTTGGTCGTCGGTCGCCGGACGTCGGCTACGTCGAAATAGCGTGGCGATAGTTGGCGACGCGCCCGTGTTTACTTTATTGCATTTTTTCTCTGTTAGTAATATTTTTATGAGAAAAGTAATTATTTTATTTTCTGCATTACAGAAATACCTGTAAACGTGCTCGGAGTCGTGGCCACGCCAGTTAGTCGCTAGAATTCTTTTCTCCGCGAATTTTATCTCTGGTATAATTATGTAATTTTACGTGTGGCTTACCTAGTTACTAAGGTGGCAGTTTGAAATAAATACATGTGAATAATCGTGTCCATATCAATCCGTTCAAATAATACAAGGAAATCAGACAGTGCAACAGTAAACAAAAGCTATGGGAAACGTACGCCGCCGCGGGCGCATCTAATCGATAAACATTAACCAATTGCATTCCAGCCCGCGGCGCATGCGCGTACCGCCCTTTACCTATACCTATACACCTATACGTACAGTGTACTTACTGTACACCAAGTATCTACGATTAGAAGAATTAATGCAAACACCGCTTTATCTGTTGAGTATCGGGCTATCGGAATTAATGCAAATAGAGTTATTTGTTTGTGGAACAATGAATCAGTAAACGCTACTTGTATTAACACATTACAGGGTCTGTAAATACCAGTTAATAATAAAGATTATGTTTGTTTTATACCGGTATTTTGCAACTTTAATCCGTGTTTTTATATCCTATCTGACAGGTCATGACGATTTACGTCTGCAGTAATTACATTTGAGTGAATATTTTAACGATTGTTTTAAATTGCATTATTAAGCCTAACCGTCACACTGTATTAAATGAGAAACGTCATAATATTATAATAACACTAGCTGCTGCCCGCGACTTCATTCGCGTGGAAATTTTGATGTGTTTTAGGGGTATGAGAAATAGATGTTGGCCGATTCTCAGATCTACCCAATATGCACACAATTCATACAAATCAGTTCAGCCGTTTCGGAGGAGTTTGGTAACAGACACTGCGACACGAGAATTTCAAAGTAAGGTAGGAAAATAAAGGAAAGATCAAAAGTTCTAATTCAACGCACAATAAATTATTGTAAACGAAGAGTTCCGATAGCAACGTATAATTTACAGTTAAAAATAACTGATAGCGGTACAGTTTGTGAAGCGCGCCGTAATTCGTAACGTGAAAAAGTGTACAAATTGTTGATTGAACTAAACAACTCTACGTGTGTAGTTCACCCAAATCGTGAGGAAAACATTAACATAACACATGCCTGTATCTAACCCCAGAAGGTTTAGGCAGTGGTGTACCTAACCCCCCATTTCGCCAGAAGTCCCATAGTTTAGTAATACGGGGCGAGCCTATTGCCATTAGCCGGGCACAAATCCAGACGTCGAGAAATTCCTGATGGATTAACCCAATAAATCTTTGCCCGACTTGGGAATCGAACTCAGGACCACAAGCTCAGCAGTCACATATGCGCCCACTAGACCGAGGCAGTCAAACTTCTTTATAAGAAAAAAGCTTTTCCTTGACGGGCAATATATAGGTAATTAAGATGTCTTTTTTTGCACAAATGATTGTAATTGAGGAGAATACCTCTTCCCGCTCTGGGCGGAGCGGAAGGGAGTGTCAGACTTGTACTGACTAAAACTCATCCATGTTCCTTCATAGCCCTTTGTGTTCTAGGGCCACGGTATCTCTTTCGAACAGTCCCGCAGCCTTGGCAGGCATCGGCCCTCTCGGACCCCTTCCGATTTGCTGACATCTCCTTGAGGCGCGCGTGGAACAAGAACGCGGCGCCCGCGCCGTCGACACGGCCTGTCGTCATAAGTCGGATGGACGGTGAGCTAGCCCATTACTCACCGTCCACAGGCCCGCGCCTACGGTGGAAAACCGGCCGGGGGCCACCGGTTAGCCCCCGATTACCTCCCTAAGGTTCGGTTAAACTATCACGGATAAATTGACAGATAAATAATGCACCGAAGTCTCTGTCACAGTCCAATGTCCGCAACAGATGCGCAATCTTCAATACTGTTTTGACCAAACATTAACAAACAACAGTTGTCTAAATTAGCAACTAGTGTATTGTAGTTTAACGTGTGTAGTCCCGTTTCCCCTAACTGAAAACACATTAGTGTTTATATATGAAGTAGAAATGTGCAAGTTTTCCGTTCGTAATTGGCGGTGGTTTTGTGCTATAATGATAGCGCTCCGATAGTACCGCAAACCACGTGCAGTGGGAACCACAAACATGGTTGAGCGAGGTCGCTTTGATAGCGGGGAAGATAAAATTTATGATAACTTTGATTTTGTTTATGTTTTTGTTTGTAATATAAACGATTGAGGCCTATTAAGTCTGGGTGTTCTGATTTTAGAGACAGTTTTTTGCAAAGACACTATGGATTCCCAATACTGTGGGACACACAATTTTGTGGGCAACATTATAACTGTTGCCCATAAAATTGTGTTCATGCATCTGTAACCTACCTCTATAAAGGCGGAAACATACTTACGTGTCGTGGCGTGTCGTTCGTGACGCGCCAGAAGCAAATCGGTTTCATACATTTAATATGGTTAGGGACATATTTGCATGGCGTGTCGTGTCGCAACGATGTATGAAACCGTATGCTTCTGGCGCGTCACGACACGTAAGTGTATTTCCGCCTTGAATCTATCTTGTAGTAGGTACCTGTTAGTCCGTCACTTAGCATATACTGTGGCTAAGCTTTAAAGCGGTCACTGCCACAGTACAGTCAAGATACAAGTGGCTCAGGCAGCTACGTGCTAAGTAACGTCTAAAAATCTCAGGCTTCCACAGGAGAAAGAGTACTAGAGTCACATGTAAAAAGGTGAGGCTATTACATAGCTAAGTTTACTACCAGCCAACGTTAACTGACCGTTAGCCGTCAAGGTACCTAAATTAAAACTGAAACTTATTCTTGCACATGTTTCTCTATAAACAAATGGGCAATAAAGACTTACCTATGACATAACATAGCATTTTTTTTAACATATGAACATAAACATTTTATTTAATAATGAGTGATGTTGTAATGGACAGACCAAACATGATATACCTATGGTAAGCTCAGAGGCATGATTTACTGTTATTCCTATAAATAATTAATTATACAATTGATTTTGTTCAACACGTCGTGACTGTACTTTGCAATAAAATAATAATATATTGTACAATAACTGCTAACTGCTTTATAATTACTGTGTAATCTTGACTTTGTTGTTCATTTACCTCTTCTTTTAGGCATGATAATCGTCAATTTTGTTCAAAATAACATTCAAATTATTTCATCTATCATCTGCCTAGCCCTACTAGTTTTGGGTCGGCTTCCAGTCTAGCCGGATTACCGGATGCAGTTGAATATAACTATTTTACATGGAGGGACTGCTTTTTTGACCCCTAAAACCTAGCTGGTACTGGGTAACACGATACCCCTTAGTAAGACTGAAATTAATTAAATAATATTAGATATTCCATTATTTTCACATTCTCCCAATTAACGATTGCTTTTTATGGTAACGTGAGACATATCACGTGTTACAACCTAAACTTATGAAATACAATAAATTCATGAATTTTATGAATACACCAAAAATTCTTAAGGAATTTGTAATCGTTTCAAATGTTAATGTTCATTAATTTTATTCTTCAATTTTTTCTTCGACGAAATGGCTTGTTTGCCCGTCAAATTATGAAAAATCCTAAGAAGAAAATTTCTGAAGCTCTAAAGGTCAGCTCACACCGAGACGCGACGCGACGATGCGCGCATACTTTTAAAGAGCGATTCAAAATATGACTTTATTTTCTACACGAAAAGATATACATTTCGTTGTGAGAATTCAGAATACGTTGCGCAACGTATTCTGAATTCTCACAAGTGCGCGCAGCGTCGCGTCACGTCGCGTCTCGGTGTGAGCTGACTCTAAGTCTGTGAGCAGCCCACCTTTCGCTTACACTCTTACCTCGGCTATTCGATAACAAGCAAAATGCCGTTTCATCGCTTTAAAATATTCATTATTATCATTACAACTTCACGTGGTTCACAGTATCGTGTCATTGTTTAAATCCCGTTGTAAATGCTACTACTTTGCTAATTTCATAACATTGGCATATCAAACGTTTTCTTACGAATCCCGCGTTATTTTGGATTTTCTGAGAAGACTAATGTGAAAGTATTTCGAAGGAATGAGGCATACAGTTACAGTTGTTTTTGATCTCTAGGTAAGTATGTAAGTCACAGAGTATGTATCACGTGTCAAAATGCGTGTAGAATGCTAAGTGCTGTTTCTGAGGAGGATGAGTGATGGGCTGATGAATCTTCTACTTATTACGTAAGAAGTAAAAACGTGACAAAACTGTTTATTAAGCAGACAATGAAGGCACTCTTATGGTGTAGGATGAAGGTACACAACTGAACATTATGTGATATGGGTTTTCCTGAAAAAGAATGAAGTTTTTCCCAATCATTGTTCTGTCCCGAAATAAATCTATTTTAATTTACAATTTGATATATATACCTATATATAATTCCACTTTGATTCGTTTCTGATTTGGGCCTACGAAAATGGCGAAAGGGAACATCCAAATTCGTCAGCTCTCATTCTAAAGGAATGTTTACTAAATAAGTATCTAAGACTTTAGTAAAAAATACATGCTAATAAGGTAGGTACGACTTGCAAGCGATAGATCAAATTCAAAAGGATTTTCTATACCGGCTTAAAATATCAAAGCGTTTTTATAATTTAAGAACAAAACGACATCAAAGTCAAGGAGGAATTCGATGATGTAATGATCAAAAGTATTTAAGAACAGAATCTCGGTTGCAAAACTCAATATCGTCTTTGCAAATTTGAATTGTGGCTTGAGTAGAGGAAAGACCAAAGAAACGATGGATGGACTGTGTGAAGCAGCCTCCTCCTGAAAGTACCTCCTTTCTAGCTTAAAGTAGGTTACTTCTGAGATGGCAAGTAATATAATATAATAAGAGTATGGAAGAAGACATGCTGCGCAGGAGACTGATGACAAAGTAACTTCATATACATAGGTTATTTTAAATATGCAAAGACTTTATGTTATTTCTATTCATGGTTCAGGCAATTCCAAAACAGTAAGCGTTTTTGCTGCTAGCAGATTAGCTTATCAACTCTGAACCTATAGAAAGTTGAAGTCGAAAACTGTCTAAAATCGTAATACAATTAACAAACGGGCGATGACTCATTGCCAGCATCGAATACATTGAGTGGTTTTTCCTCTATATGTTCACCTATAACTTATTTAGCAGGCAAAAGGAACTGTCACTGTTACCGAGGAAAATCGATCTAAAATTGGGCAGCTGTTGTCCGATCCTATTTATAATCTGATCATGTTATAATTTTTGTCGATTCGCAAAAACAGAAGAAAAGAGAAGCTCGTGGCTAATAACGGCCATCTTCTAGGATAAGCAGCGCATGCCAAGGTCTGTCCGCGAAAAGGCTAGACCGATGATGATGAGTAAGCATGAGAAAATCCCCTATTGTTCCAGTTACCAACATTGAATGAAAGAACAATGACTCTATCAAAAAACAAGAAGTGGCTTGTATACAAATAAACACAAAATATTAGCCCTAATACACTTCAACAAAGAAAAGTACAATGGAACAACAATAACAAAACAACTGAACTATTGACCGACGGTGATTGGCCATCATTAGTGCAGAGTATGCCGGATGAGTGCAGGTGGGTGTGTTGTGTACCTACCATACTGCAATTGATTGATGGTATAATTCTAACATAATTGTCGTACACCGATTGGTCACGACGAGATACGAAGTTGCCTCGGGGCTGACTGCTGTGACCAGTAAAGCTTAGTTTATATTACTGTTGAGATATATCATTATCCTTATGATCATTAACTTTGTCTTCGATTAATTGTTGAGTCATCAAGCCTTTTCCCAGAGTATTTTAAGGGTTATTTTCCTGTACTAGCAAACGACTGAATATTAGTATTTTATTCGGATCACTGCCATTTGACCTCTGCGGCTCTGCAACCCAACCCAAAGTGGGGGACATTGGTATCCTCAAACTATCCTACTCATTGTTGCGTGTAACCCTTTTAACCTTTTCCCGTACTTGGAAGTACTTCATGTTCTGTACCGATTTACAGGGTATTCCCACTATTATTTCTGTCGCTATTATTTTACCGCATTTTGAAACAATCACCCAGCTTTGGTTATTATTATTAGAAATATATTTACAGTGTCGGCACATCATCTTCCTGCCCTTTTGACATGTCACTCGTGGTCAACACGTTTTTTTCTTCCATTTTCCTCTGTCAACCGTCACGCTATTATTTACTCCTTTTTATTTCATATCATTCCTTACAAAATCCATCCATCGTTTCCTTGGTCTTCCTCTGCATACACCGACGGCTTCTACTATAAATTCCTGTAGAAAGTTAAACTTACACGTATATTACGGATATAATAGGTTCCAAGGTTTTAACCTCTTTAATGTTGTGGACGGCTTAGTATTTTGGCTACCAACGTAATGGGGAAACGTTTCAATCGTTACACTTTTTTTTTTTTTGCAGATTTTAATTCTTGAGATAGAGATAGTGGCTTGTTGCCAGGGCTGACAGATGCATATTAATAAAAATAATATCATAAAGATTGTTGTATGATTTTAAAGTATATGAAAAAGCACTGCAAGTAGGTATGTGTTGCTATGTACCCACGCAAAACGTAAACGAAATATAAACAGTTTGGGACTATGTGCTGGCAGACAATAGAAGACTAACACACTGATATTTTTTACATTAATACGAGGAAAGGAAATATTTTTTTGTAGTTAGGAATGAACAACATCCTATTAATAATGTTGTTTTTGAGAGAAAAGACATGAATAGAACATTGTTCTTTTGCTTGCCAATGCAGTAGCTGAAAAAAATTTACTACGTATGCAATGCGGTATTATATAAGTTGCACTTAGATTTAGTTGTTAGCGAAGTTTTTAAACCGAATTGTTTACTAACACCATCATTAACACTGAAAACAGGATATTTACCATGTTAATATTTGTTTTGAGTTCTCGGAATTTTGGCGCTGTTACAATCACCATGATCACGGAAAAACTGAAGATGAAGTTGGAAAATTGAGTCTGTTCTCGCCTTTATAAGTGCTCAACCCAAAATGGTTACAAAGATAAACTAATCAATCCATAAGTACAGTAAATTTACGGGACAGACAATAACTTACTATACTTAAATACAATAGTAAAGTAATATTGATTATAAATCATTTCATACTTTAATGACTTAACAAGCTTTACCCGGGATTAGTCACGAACCTCTGTTTAACCATTAATTTATCCGATTTTCTATATAAATGTGACGTAGAAGGTAAATCATCACAATATTTTTCAGGTATTACGAAGAACTGGGATGCTGTAATGAATTTATACTTCATGACTAATGAATATAACATAGAACCAGATGAGCAATTAAGGACAAGTGATTTCAGTGCCATGAATAAGCTGACAATCTTATTGGAAATCACTTCTGGAACTAAATCAAATAAAAGCAGACTGTTTACGGAAGCTGACTGCAAATCCAATGAAGATGAACGACTAGCATATTGGTAAACACTTAACTAAACCGATGATTCAATAAGCAAAACAATCATTGAGCAGAAACGAAGAGCCCACACAGAAACTGCGGAAGTACTAGGCGCAGTTATTTCTAAAAACAATATAGAAGACAATGTACTAATGGATACCGCTGTTAGACAAAGTCTAGAGCGGGCTGCGACCCATGACCCGTGGTCGGGGGAGCGAGACCAATCCGATCAACCTCATTACTGAGTACCAAATGCACGGCTGCATCTACGGTCTACTCATACTCGTATAAAGGTACTGATGAAGAAGCCTAATGGTATAAAACGTTCTGAAGATAGCTTAACGAAGGAATGTTAGGGTCGCCTGATCCATGACAATAGGGGATCGAACTGGGTAAAGAAAACGACATTCTATTTTGTCCGTCAGACAGGTAATACAAAAATATTAGACACGTATTTTTTGTTTTATCAAAATATCAAAAAATTACTTAGTTAGAACTTATTAAAGTTGGAGAGTGGGGGCTTACTACGTCACAAGTGGGTATAAAACTTACCCACATGTGACGTCATGCGCCATTTCAACTCAATATATCTCCGTAATTTTGTGACCACGTGAAAAAAGAAAAAATGTGTCCAATACTTTTCAATAAACTACCCGACGGACAAAGAAAAAAAAAATAGGAATATCCCCTATTGATGTGTTAGAAGTGGTGGTAAAGTACTTCATTATTGCATTGCATAATTTGCATAACTTTGGAAATGAAGTAAACTTTTGAAATATTTAACATGAGCCTGATTTGTGTTTATTGCACTTGTGTTTAATAGATAGTTAAAAGTACTCTAGCTCAACCAAGAAGTTATTTATTTGTGATGACGTTCGATCACATCCAGTAGCTACTAATTTTAGTTATTCAGCTGAAACTACGTAAACAAAATTTTGAATAAGTTAAAGCCGGTGTGGTCGCGGTTGCGGTCGCTAGTTTCATTATTTACTATATGCGTTCCCCTCAGTACTTTCATTCACAATGGAAAACATATTCATTCATTAAACATGTCCAGCTGTTCCCGAGCATTTAAAGTTAAATTTTTCCTTGTCTTACTGTGTGAAAATGTTAGCTGAAGTCATTAATCTCTATCATGTAATTTGCATTCAAGAGTTTGTTTTAGCATACAAAATATTGTGGGAGTCAGCAATTATGAAACGGGTAAGACGATGCAATTTATTCTAAATTCTTCTTCTTGTTTCTTGCATGTTTTTAATAGTCGCTGTCTTTGTCGTTGTGAATGTTCCATGTCTCAACATATGCTATTTCTTCCTCGTTAAGGTTATTCATTTTAAGTTGTTTTTAAATCCCACAGGAACTACTTAGCAGGTCGTGAACAGTCGAATGCTTAAGCCTCATTTACACGATGCAAGAACTTGCATGCAAGTTTCACTACATTGCTGTTTTTGTTTGATTAACTGAATTCATTGCCCGTCAATAGTCTGCAATGTAATGAAACTCGCAAGCAAGTTCTGACATCGTGTAAATGAGGCTTTATTCTATGACGTAAGCTTATGTTGTGTAAAACTTAACCGTCATCCATTGTTCCTTTGAAACGTGTTTGAGTAACAATCATTAGGAAGTTGTAATGTTGACGATAATAATTGCGTTATTTTATATGGCTTCTTTTATTTCGCTACTAATTTCGTAATGTTAAAGCTTTACCTTTGTAGCCTCTATTAGCAGCGCATGCCATTAGCATGGTGTCATAAGTTTATGCGTTTCAGCGATAACGATGGGAGATAATCGACAAGTAGTAACTCGTGGTTAGCTAGACAAAAGCGTCCGTTATGAGCTGGTGTCGAAGGCGGCTGAACTGTGACCCTTACGTGAAGTAGGACCAATCCAATCAACCTCATTATTACACACACACTACTTCTTGTTATCAGCCGACAAAGATGCTTCTTACTACTAAATATTCGCTTGTGAATATTCGAAACATTTGCATTATGTATCTCAGAAAAATACCAATGAATCCAACTGAAAATCACGTCGAACATGAAACTGCCACGATAGAAATAGTGACTATAATAGAGTTCAATGAATCCATTCTTCATTTGTTGTCCAGATTTACAGTGTAAGAGATAAATGGAGCGGATATTAGCTGCACACCCACACATGTGTTTACTGCACACGTAATATTGCGGGCCTAAAGCCATAAGAAAACTTCATAAAATTATACAAAGCAACGATGGCAGAGAAAAACACAGGGCGTATGCGCCCACGCACTGCCACCTATTCGGATAACTAACAACTCGTGCGAAATTCAAAGACAGCGAGGCAACTCAAACCAGTCAGCTTTTGTTTGTGAAAAACATGTTTGAATGTGAAAGCCTATAAACGGCGAAAGAAACATAAATTAACGCGAATATATTACTTTTTTATGGAGACACATTATGTGGAGTCGTATTTTCTCAATTTGTCGTTATTATGATTCTGAAAACTACATTATTATAGCCAACTGTGGTATGCAAGGTCACTGAAATACACGAAACTTCGTGAAGACTTTTATTTACGTGCAGCTGGCCGTCATATCTTTGATGCTTTCGCCAAAGAAATATTATCCGCTAGAATCTTTTAGGTCTTCGTTTGTGCCTGAAACATTTTGAAAACCAAGAAGTATTCCTGTTGGAAATAACGGAATACATTAAAACTTGAGTATTTCAATCGATTTATTGATGATGGATAGATCGGAATATCGTTAATCTATTCGATCTGAAATTCCCGCCTGGTAGTAATCTAAACAAGATTCTCGATGCAGTAGCGCGAATTGTTTAATCTTTTTGAAACACATTCGCGAGCTTTTACTGATGTTTGCACTCGCGAATGATAAAGCACACGCTGCTTGTGCCAGACATGTTTTCACTAAAACAATTCAGCCGTCCGGCCGGTTCTTCGGCGAATATAATTCTGTTTAACGTTCTTTCCTATAATAGCTGCTTTATAGCGTTGTGTACAAACTAGCACGATAAGATTATACCGACACTTATAATATTATTTACGTAATTACGCGTAAACTTGATGAGTAGTGAAAGTAATTTTAATTACCAATCAGTAGTTAAGTGAAATATGTTAACTGTTACTAAATCTATATTTAACGAGATGTTCACAATTATGGTTAAAAATTCATCACCGCAAGAAACGACATTTAAGCCCGCTATTCACATTTCAGTCTTCAAAAAGAACGTATTTTAAGTACAAGAAAAGATATATTATAGTGTTTATCGGTGGTACCGAATTTTACAACCGAATCGAATCCGACGCTTCCAAATGCGTCAGTGTCATTGGCTTTTAGGCCATCATTTTATTGGTAATTCAGTTGGGTTATTTTCTATAAAACCAGCGACAAAAACATAAGGTAGGTGTCCAAGCAACTGGTTTTATGTAGAAACTTATCTATTGCGTTACTATCAGCAATACAAAGACTTATAACACCTTTGGTATTCTCCGTGCGTTTAGAATAAGTAGTTAAACTTTCCAGAATTTTAATAAACTGTGAGGCTTTCCACTTTTACGAAAGTAATCAAGTTTCCTTCAAATCGCAGTTAAGGATAAGTGTACGCATGTATTTCAACAAAGTCCACCTTACAGTTTCCTTGTATAAAACAACAGATGTCTTGCTTTCTCCCAGTATGAGATCCTCCGTTAAGACACGCATCAACTGGTACTTCTTGGGGAGCAAAAAGCCGAAGTAACGGGGCCCACCGATATGGCAGGATTTAATAACTCCTCTGGCCCTAAATGGAGAGAAACAGATTTCGAGGCATGGGGCCTGCGACGGTATCGATGTCGATTCTTTACTAAGATCGTGATTTTTGCAGTTTTGAAGTCGAGCACATCTGTTTCATTACAACAATAAAAAAATGTTTGCTGAGCCGTGGAATATTGTGTTTTTTTTTAAACGCGTCATCAGACTTGGAATTTCTCCTGTATCTTGGGTGCGTTTATAAACATTTAAGCTCACATACAACAGCCAGACCCGGAACCACTATCTGTAAGCCATACACAAATTTGTTTCGTGCGGGGATCGAACCTGCAACACGCAGCGCACCAGTCGATCGCTCAACCACTGCACCAACCGTGCCGTCAAACCGTTTTGATTCAAATCTACCTTTACGAATCTTTTCCTTTCCAAATTCAGCGATTACGAAGATTTCTACAATGTTTACAGAAGATGTCTGTATAGGAATAAATATAAATAAAACAAGATTAACCAAAACAGAAATCACGACGCATATGTCTTGGTAAGCGCGCCAAACATGTTTGCGATTTGTACACCAAAAATGAATAATTTCGCATTATTATTATCTGTGGGAATACACGCGAATACGTTTATTACATTTCAAACGCAGCTGGGCTATCGATATTAATATTTGCATTACGAAACGCGTATTTTATCGATGTGTTAACATCACTATTTAATGCAAGCGGAACCTGTGGGACCAGAATGAGGTTGGAACTCTCCATCTAGTGGTCTATGATCGAGCAGCTTTGAGCACGCTCGTATGTGCTCAGCATATCATTTGCCATACCAACAATGCGGAATAGGACATGTTCCGCATTTGGTTCGCATTTTTTTCCATAAAGGACTAGGAAAATAATTAATTAGGTAGCTATCTATCCTGCATTTCTATGTATACGTGCATAACGTCTCAATCTGGAGAATAATTTTATTACCGTATAAACAGAACACAATTCGTGATTTGTTTATCTCGATGAATAAATATTAGGTATACTTAGTGGGAAAAATGAAGTTTGTAATATTTTTTCTTAGAGTTTTATGCAGCGGTTGTTGTATGCTTATATGCTATAAACTATTGCATGTCCGAGAAATACACATTCAAATTACTAAATTCAAATATGAATGTAGTAGGAGTGGGTTCTAAATGAAAATGCTTTTATTATGATATTCTTATTTGCCAAGCCAAGTAGAATAATTAAAACAAGCTGAACAGAGACTGTATTTATAAACTAAAACAAGAGTAATAAAGGTGTTGAAATACGCTCTAAAACCCACATTAACGAGAGCACAATGGTGTATCAAAGAATGAACACGTTGCTATTTGTTTGAGCTATAAAGATGAACGGTACAGTTACAAAAATAAAACATTTTAAGAAATTAGTCACAGCAGCCGGTGTACCGAAACTATTGTTTCGACAATGTGTTCAACATACGAATCACATTGGTACTGTTAGCTCTATTTCTGGAATAGTTCACGTTTACTTTACAACTCAGTTTTTGCGAGCGAATAAAACATTGATGGTAAGATTACCAATTGTGAAAACATTATTTTAAGATTTGGCAAAATACAGCGATTTATTTAAGCAATAAAATCATTCGGCATGTCAGAAACTATTCGCGTTTCTAAGAACTCCATCATGTGACAACCATCTGCGTCGTTAAGGGTTTCCATCATTATTTCTGAGTACGTGACCGATGTCTCGGAACGGTTCTTTTGATCGACAATCAATATCATTCAACGATCAATTCATCTTAAGATTTACGTCTACATTGTTAGATTCCACGCAATTATTCAGATGGTCTATGACAACCTTAATACAAACATAATATGCAAAGTATAAGCCCATACTCATCATTTAAATTGGGTTGGAATCTCGGTAATTAATACCCAAACAGTAGCTAATTGTATTGAATCAAAGAAGTATCAACTTGATTTATTACTATGGCATTGAAAACAGTTTGACACAGCTTTGATAGCGTTTAATGTTCCTGCTTCTCACATTATCACGTGATAAATTCAGTATTTGTTATTCAGCTACTCAAAATTGTAATAAAATTCAACTAAATTAATTCAGTGGCAGAGCTTCGTTAGATGACACCTTATAAGGAGTCTCAGACGAGTTGATGGCGCCAACAATATATCTATGAGTCAACACACATCTCAATAATGTTGATTAGTTTCTTAAACGGAAATATTGGATCTATAAATTCTCCTTTTGAAGTTGCAGAACATTAAAAAAAAAACTGGTCAAGTGCGAGTCGGACGCGCGCACGAAGGGTTCCGTACCTTTATTTATAAAAACGAGCAAGAAAGTCACTTTTTTGTATGGGAGCCCCCTTAAATATTTATTTTATTCTGATTTTAGCATTTGTTGTTATAGCATCAACAGAAATACATAATCTGTAGAAATTTCAACTGGCTAACTATCACGGCTCATGAGATACAGCCTGGTGACAGACGAACAGCGAAGTCTCAGTAATAGGGTCCCGTTTGTCCCTCTGGGTACGGAATCCTAAAAACAAGTCGAAAACGTTTGCAGATAACGTCAAATACGGTGTGCTAATTGCTCAGATTATAACTGTAGTGACGGTATAACCAAGCCCAAATAAAGTATGGTGAACTTTTCGGTCTGCATGTTCAGAATGTGCCTAATGTATAAATAAACCAACTAGTACATTGAAAGCCAAATAGCACGACATGTGAACTGATGCAATGACAATATTTTCATCAGCTGCAATCGATGTTGGCACTCACGTATGGTTGTAGAGTTATCCGATTGTAACAGTGAATCATTCGGTTCACTGAACTCGTTTCCCGAAAAGGCACTCTATTCGTGTTCGGTTGCAAATGACTAAGAATCAGTTAGTAACAATGAATGGACCGTATCATTGAGGGTCACCCAAGAATCAACAATCATTCTAAAGACGAGATAGCCCTGACATAAGTCTCCAAATGCAGCAGCCTGCCTGCCTTGTATTCCTATCTGTATGACTAACGCAACTGTTACAGTAAAACTGGATATTCGCAACAATTAACTCGATCCACGAAGAAAACTTTTAGAAAGCTAAGATGCATCTTAAGATAGCTTAACGTGTACCGTGACGTAATTGAAAAGCGTCTTCCTTTATTACCTTTTTGCAATTCAATCAATGTTAATGCTTCCCAGAAGGGTCGACTATCCTAACTAATATTATAAATGCGAAAGTTTGTTTGTTACCTTTTCACGACTAAACGGCTGATCGGATCTTAATGAAATTTGGCAAGAAGTTAGATTTCAACCTGAGGAAGGTCATAGGTTATATATCATCATGCTACGGCCAATAGGAGCGGAGCAGCAATGAAAAATGTTGCGAAAACGAGGAAAATGTGACGCAGACGAAGTTGAGCGGGACAGCTAGTAAGTTTTAAATGGGTTTTATTACCATCAAATTCACGCCTGTTACATACGAAGGCTTAGGCAGAGGTGTACCTAATAGTACCACCCACATTTCAGTTATGTTTAAGTCCCATACAATAAGGGGCGATCCAATTGCCATCAACCGGGCACAAATCCAGACTCCGTGGCTGCTACTGTTTAATTCCTGATGGAAAAATCCAACACACTTTGCCCTACCTGGGAATAGAACCCAGAACATGCTGAGACCGATCCACGATGCAGTCTGAATGTCTGTGTGAGAATGGTTATTAATACGCCATTAAATACTATACGAATTAATTACCAGTGTTTACAAAGCAATACAAATTCATTATGGTTATAATAGGGGATAATCCTATTTTTTTTTTCTTTGTCCGTCGGGTAGTTTATTGAAAAGTATTGGACAAGTATTTTTTCTTTTTTCACGTGGTCATAAAATTACGGAGATATATTGAGTTGAAATGGCGCATGACGTCACATGTAGGTAAGTTTTATACCCACTTGTGACGTAGTAAGCCCCACTCTCCAACCTTAATGAGTTCTAACTAAGTAATTTTTTGATATTTTGATAAAACAAAAAATACGTGTCTAATATTTTTGTATTATCTGTCTGACGGACAAAATAGAATGTCGTTTTCTTTACCCAGTCCGATCCCCTATTGCTTGAACACATCTCACAAATAAAGAGCATACTGGTTTCGTCAGTATACAAGCAGGAGTGTTTACACTCACTTACAAACAGTGCCCAAAAGAGTGTTTGTCTCTTGACAAATGAATTATTAGTGACAGAATAATAATTATTATATCTTCTTACAGAAAGTTTCCATTCACATTCTGACACTTAAATGGTTTGTGAATGAAACATAAGTTGTATGAATACGACAAATTAAGTTGTAAACAATGACATTACGCATGTATCGACACGCTCTTTCCGCTTATGGAATCAAAACAATTTGCGAAAATATGGTGTAGTACATGTAGCCAGTAGCCACGCAACTGAAATTAGAGTTGGTGTTTTGGAATTTGTATGAAATTACTTGCGAATATTAATAATACTTTAATCCTTGCTTTGTGTTTATAAAGGCGACATGTTTTAATGTTTATAAAGGCGATAGCAGCCTGTGTAACGATATAAATCGTGATTTGTGTACAAATAGAATAAGATCGTTTGTAAACTGTATTATAAACCTCATGAACTAATAAAGACCTTGAAAAATCAAAATCAATCCTTGGTTTACTTCCTGTAATCCTTGCATTACTTCCTGTGGTCGACGCAAATTGTTACATATTCATTCAAATAATCTTTCACAAGATCCATTCATCTTTCCTTTGGTTTGCCTCTTCGTCTTCAAATTCAAAAATTTTATTTTACGTAGGCCTACATGGGCACTTATAAAACGTCGACAAAAGGTGAACGGGTTGATCGTTTCTTATGGAGAAGAAACTCCATGGTTACTCTTTTAAAGTCTTAGTTACAATATCGTAAAACACCATCATAATCTTCCTGGCCTTCTCCTATTCTACTTGGGGTCGGCGAAACACGTTTTCTTCTTCCATTCTCACTTTTCACACGTCACGGCAGCCATACTCAACCTTTTTTGTATAGGGGCCACAAACACGTTTCAGTCATGGTGTTGCGGGCCGAAAGCAACAATTATTTAGGTCTTAGTAAAAAACGTAATTGAAAATTAACAATTTATTATTTTTATTAATAATAAAAAAATAAAAGGTGGTTGAAAAGCCACCTCCGATACAGACCAAATTTTCAAAGAGCTTTCACAAACAATAACT
Organism: Cerastis leucographa; assembly: GCA_963082945.1. Classification (NCBI taxonomy): domain Eukaryota; kingdom Metazoa; phylum Arthropoda; class Insecta; order Lepidoptera; family Noctuidae; genus Cerastis; species Cerastis leucographa. The sequence goes on from OY720382.1 coordinate 9,983,837, forward strand.
AAGTTTTAAGAAAAATGTTTTTCATAATTATTATGTTTAAATAAGACTTTTGATACTGTGAACACTTTTTCAAAACTTTGTCAAGATCTGGCTAACCTTATTACGTCATCCAGATGAAAGTCTGTAAGTTAGTTTCCGTACAGCATCTGTGTATTTCACTTTAGAAAAAGAAGATTGGAACACGTAGGTAGACCCAAATAATGTTAATAGGATTTGGGTACTTCTTTGGACGCTTTTATATTTTTGGGGAACAATGAAAAAAAAAAATTGCACATATTCCCTATTTTCCCATATTTCTTTTAACAAAACTTCTAGGTTGGTTTCGTTTTAAAAATCGATAAACTCATCAAATAACTCTGAGTAATTAAATTTTAAAACTGGAGTTGGCACTCCCAACTCCTGGCGGGCTAATCATAAAGCCGCCTGTTGCAGTATAGCTGCGTCACGGCATCATTTAGTCCTTCTATTCCTCACAAAATCCATCCATCTTTTCTTTGGCGTTCCTCTCTCTCACTCCATCCATCAATATCATCCTAAAACGCTATCCACTGTGGCAAAATCTTTCAGCTTCCATGACAGAAATATATTTTCCTATCACTGCAAAATTGTAACAAGCCTTCATGATTATTTTATTTATGTACTTCGAGACAAGGAAACAAAACCGACGCGACGTTCCGGTGAGGTATGACCAAATGAAACTGTAATTATCTTATTTTTATTTCCCACATACGTCAACAGGAAATTGGTACTATACATACGTACGACGACTAACCAATACAAAACTAGTTCATGCGGATCTCTCATTATACGGGAATTCTAGAAAAAGATGAGGCCATGTTATACTGGAAATCTATGGCTTGATGTGATGTGTGTACCTACACGAGCTAATCACGTCACGTAGGTAAACCCAAATCAACAAGTTGGGTGTTTTCTGTAAATCCATAAAGTTTGAAACGATACGGCTTTAATTAGAATTTCTCGGAGCTGTAATAAAGCAGATTGGTCTTACGTGGTTACGCAGTAATTTGGTGGCTTAATTTTCCAGAACAGTAGGAAACACTCCAGAAACCGAAGAACGAACTGTAGCATTTCCGGGCTGATGATCGCATGATTACAAATATGCATCATCTAATACTAATCTCAGGAAAAACTGGTCCGATTTGAAAAATTCTTACAGTGTTAGATAGCCCATTAGCCCATCGAAGAAGGCTATAGGCTATACAAGCTGTTGTTTTACATCCTCGTCAAATTCTAGGAGGTGACTATGCTAATGATTCTCATCCCGAATCAATAATAAAATCGATAGGTAATTTTTATTTTTTTTCTTATTTACGAAAATCGGTAAGTGTGAACCACCCGTGTTTCCAACGCGGCCCGTCTGATTCTCGCCCTATAACCGTGCTTTCATACATACAAACAATCTCAAACATTTATTCGATCATTTCTTATTCCCTAAACCGCGTTAAGGGGGTTATTCTGAAATACTTACTGAAAAAAAAAACAAAAAAATCTGCGTTTATTAATAATTAACTGCGTACCGTAATTTTAATTGATTATACAGGTCTTTTGTGATGAATTTTGACGAGGATACAAAACAACACCTTGTATATCATCGCTACGACCAATAGGAGCGGAGCAGCAATGAAAAATGTTGCGAAAACGGGGAAAATGTGACGCAGACGCAGTTGCGCGGGACAGCTAGTATTTTGTATGCATGCAGATGTTTTATCATTGTTATCACTCCCTTGACCTCAGATGCCTGACGTTTCAGATAAACCGCAGAATCAACAGCGCTAATTAATTTATTACTTACATCTGGATGTTCTTTTACTGGCACGTAAACTTTTTCTGTGAGTGTGGTAACCATGCCTTCAGGTTCTGGTAGAACGAGTGGTTCTTTCTTGACTCCATTTATTTGGAATAAGCTTGCTCGAACTTTTGCTATTTCTGAAAAGAGAAAAGACACTTTGTTAACTACGTGGACCACATCTGCTATAATAAATTTTACACATGAAACATGTCATATAGACTCGTTAATTTTAGAATACCGTCCCAAACGTTTAGTAGTAAATATAAAGTTTTATGTACCGTGGAAAATTCCTGCTTTTACGTGTACTTATTTTCGTTTTTGAAAAACTTACAATACCTAATTGCGTTGGTATGTACTTGTTTGCGACACACATTATTTTAATTGTTATATCTGGAAACACAGTTATTCTCAGCAGCCTAATAGTCATCACATAGGTAATCAATATTTTTAATAAGTACCCGATCTGTAATAAGTTTGAAGGCTACGACAATAGTCTATGACATCATCTGACAGATATATTGATAGATCTGATGCTGCACCTCTAATAATATGGTTGGCTAATATAACGCACTGAGGCCACCCTAGCCGCAATGATGTAATTCAGTTATGACATATTTTTAATAAGCTTCGAATGACTCATGTGTTTCCAGGACGTTCGGTAAGATTGTTAAATGTTAACATTTCCTGATAGTGGCAAAAAGAAATACTTTAACCATGACGTTGTTGAATCGACACAATCTTGCAAATAACATAACATCACGCCTGAAATCCCCGAAGTGATAGGAATAGGTGTACCTAATAGTACCTACACCCACATTTCGCCAGTTATATTTAAGTCCCATGTAATAGGGGGCAAGCCTATTGCCATCAACTGGGTACAAAACCACCCGACACCGACCGAAACAGAAACGATCCCAGGATCTCATGCTCAGCAGTTACTATTGCGACCAATAGTCACATATTAATTAATATTGGGAAGTCCCCGGATAATTAATTAACTTATTGATGCATAGATGTTGACTCGATCATATGCAATGTGGTTCTTAAACCATATGGCTGGTTGGTGCAAAAGTATTATAACGCAAGCTCGCGATTTCTCCACCGTATGTGAAGAATCATTGTGCAAACACAGGGTCTGGTTTTATCTTCGTTATCCAGATAAAGAGGTGATGAGTCATCGGCTAATTTCCGGACGCGCAATCAGACAACCATCTGTTTCTCAGATACCGTTTAAAATATGTCAAGTTATAATGTGATTATAAGTAACTTATCAGCTACTAGCACGTGCTGAACATTTTATTTTGTAGTAGCTTTGCTATCTGCAATCAATCGATCAACTCAGAAAGCCACTGCTTGTATACTTACTATCTTATCGAACCGATACCGATTCTTGCCGAAATTCAAGTGTGTTCCGAAACTTTTAAGCCGTCATATCATGTCAGGAATAAATTTAAATTGGCATTTAAATTTTTTATCTTTAAAATACGCCGTGTACAGTTATGCGAGTTCTCTTCAATTTGTTAATCTCTCACGCTATCAAACGGCTCATATGCGCAGACGCACGTATCCGCCTGACCATACGAGTCCGCTGAGGGGCTGGCGACAATGCGGAGGAGCTTTCACGCCATATAAGGGCGGCAGAGTGAGTAAACAAGCCATTAACCCGCCTCGGTGCCCGTATGATAGCCGATGGATTATGTATTTAATTGCCACCTTTTTTTGCATATTAATGGCGGTCGCATTTAGGATGAGATGTTTATGGTTCACATTCTCTGTATTTTATCCAAGCAACTTAATTGGTAGCCGGTGGCATGTGTCTGCTACTGAATTTTGCGGTCATAACACCTAGGTAAGTACTCTTTTTGTAATTTAAAAAGCACCGCCTTACTGATGGATATCATGCAAGTCATTAATATTCAAGCTAAGCTACAAACTGGCTCATGTGAATTAAAGCAGTTGATTAATTGGACAGTAATCGTCACTGACAGCGTTTGTGTATTTGACAAGTTTAATCGTCTGATGGTCAATACAAGGTTGCATCAAGAGCAGATCGCTTAAAAACTCCTTTTGTAACATGCCACAACGCACGTTGACGGGTGTCGAAACACTTGTAGCGGTCGTAGAACAATGCAGCAGTCTTTGTACTGGCAAATGAGAATTCTGAACAAAAACAATCACGTTATAATAAAGGCTGTTTTGTCGCAGGTTGTTTAGGGGCTGCCCGTCCGTCACTCCACGTCTCTGCGCTTGAATTTGATTAATGTACTCGGATTTGACGTGAACGAGTTTCGGAATATGTCGCCCGTGAGGTCGCTCTTGCGCAAGCTACCAAACTTGTGAATCTACTTCAATCTTGTGTGAACTATGAGACGGATTTTAGTGACTGACAAGTATTTACGCATTCCTGTTGAAGTTTCCACGTCTTTCAACCTATGTTTATGCCACAAGCTTTTATTTTTCACAGCTTTAACCGCTATCATTATAACGTATTAATGGAAGCGTTTAAAGTAACGTACAGGAGTTATTTATGATGCTTGCAGATGTAACAGAAAATGTTTAATGACAGCTTGCATGCTTAACGCCTACGAACATCACATTAACCCATTTCTTGGAGATAATTCTTTTAACATGCGCGGGAAAAGGTCGGTGTATATTTCAATGTTTTCACAACTGCGAAACGTATTACTAATTGAAAATCCAATCAATCTTATAGACCATGAATTTAAATATGAAATTAATATTCGAATCGATTTTAATTAAGTTAGAAGTAATAATTTACCTAATTTATTAGATTACTTGATGTTCGATTTCTAAAAAAGTAAGCTCCATCAATATCTATAAAGCTATCCACAAACAGGTAGCAAAGTCACATAATAAACCTAGTTATATTTGTTAACAAGGTTTAATTTTACCATTTACTCAGATTACTCCAACCACAATCGCGATCGTTCTATGTAGCTACGTAATTCTAGCCTTGCAAAACTTCTCTTCAGGACCATGTAAGCAAAATCTATCTCTACGTCTTTGAGTTAAGATTGAAATTGAGTTGGGTGTTATTGATAACTCTGTAGTATAATAATGTTTGAACGCTGGCGTAGGAAGAGCATTCACTATAATAGGAGACCAAGCAACTTGTGTGTCAGCCAGTGACAAATGTCAATTGCCGCTTCGATCTTCGGGACCACCTACGGAAAACCAAACGTTGGATTTGGAACCAAAATTAATGGTCAATAAGATTTACTTTCAATTGAGCATGACTCGGAAATTAAGTCTACTTGATGAATAGTTAGAGACAAGAAAACAAGTTTAAAATGCCTGATTACAGTTATTCAATATGAATAACGTTTGGCGTTTGATAAATAACTTGTTCGTGATCACCTGCTCTTCGAAATAGTTATTTGTCATGTCCTAATTATAGTTCAATAACTTTTGTGGCAGTTTTACCTATGTCTGTTATAGATTTAAAATTTTAGTGGAACAAAAATTATTCCTCTCAGGGTAGTTGGACAAGAAAAGTCGACTCCGTATCATTAGTTAGTTTATTTTATTAAGTCCTTTGCTCCACCTCCTATCCTGCCTTCTTAACCCAAAAATATGCGGATGAAGTGACCTTTGCGTTGCCACCGACGACACGGTGGAAGTGGCGAAGTTCTGGGCTAACAAAATATAAAAATCGTCGTGCCAGCGACACAAGAGAAAGAGACGAAGACTTGTAAATATTTAGTTTCAAAATTCGAATAAAATACTATCACATCCAATTTCCTCCCTGGAGCATTGCGACAGCGTACCTCACACACGTACGCTTACTGGTTTCAGATAATGCAATGCAATCTCTCTTGCATTGTCACTGGCCACAATGGCAGACCGCGGCATTCACTCTGTAATCCCTCTCCCTCATTCTATTCTAATACGCATATAATAAGCTGTAACTTCAAGCCCAAGAACGATATTATCACATGGAATTGGACGCTTTGCTACGTGATTAGATTTTAACTTTTACGCATCACCATGAAGACACCGCCCACAACGGTTTTATAGTTTCTATTAAAAACCTTAAAACTCCATTTTATAGCTCATGGTGCGATCTTACATTATGTATTAAATAAACATGCGTGATGTTAAGCCGGGCTTGAACTCGACCCCTTCACAGTTATAATAAAATTTTCGACATATTTCAAGATAAATGCGATTCAGTTGAGAAAGATAACCAATACACTACACGATTAATATTGATTTTAGCATATTTATAAAATAAAGACCCGATTGGTCAATTTAACGTCGAAGTTTAAGCAGTAATTATGCAACTGTTCCAGCTTTTGGTAACTGCATAGCCTGTTAAAGTTTATTCGGCTAACAAAACGGGCAAAGGTTAACTTAAGTAAGATCTTCAGAACAATATTATATACATTTTAATATTTTGAATACGACATCTTAATCAGAAAAATATGTTATGTAGTTTTCTGTAACAATGTCATTAAATAGCCATCTGCGTGCAGTGGCGCAGCGGTTCCAGTGAAACAAATGGTATAATTGGTTCCTAGAATAAACTAAGTCACAAAATCACTTTCGTTAGCAGCGTCGGTCGGCGGAAACAATTAATTTCTTTCATCACCAAGAACAGTGCTGGTATTTTGTAATTTAACGACGAAGGCAATGCAACGGCCGTCTTAATAACAAACTAAGTAAACGGACGCGCGGTCTAGACAGTGAAATTACAAGGTGGTGCATTAATTAAACTTGACTGTCACAATTGGAGCATAAATGAATAAGATTTATGTGAATACGTGAAGGACTACAAACTAGCAAGCTATGCAATCCCACATTTCCACCGGCAATTTATTGAATTCGTAAATCTATAAGAAATTCCAACTAGGTGCTACTTCAGCGTCAGCAAGAATTTAGAGCGGTCGACTAACAGTCACTAATAGCTTTGTTTTCTGCTAGTGTTAAAATTAATGTTCCCTGAATAATAATATATGAGGGCAAATTAAGAACAATGTGGATTGGAGGGGAATTTTCTCACGTTGAGCGACGATGCGTAAACGCAGCACCACGGTCAGTAGCGACCGGCTTCACTTGTGTCGACCAACCACGGAGACTTGAATCACGCGAATAATTATGTTGATATATTAAAATGTGTGTGTAATTACCCGGCACATACGTGACATTAACGATCAGACTTCTCTGGGAAAGACTTGATAACACAACAAAGCTGCAGGTTGTGTTAGTACTGTTATTTGAACCTAGGTGGAGTCTACACAAGAAAACTTGATAAATGTAGATTCATATTCAAATACCAACTTTTAATACCCAAACTCTGATGTTATTTCATAGAAAGCTGAAATACTCGAAAACTCAAAATACTCGAAAAAGATCGATACTCTTTATGCATAAAGCAGGCCAGACGCGGAAAAAAAATAATTGCGAAGATTTTAATTCTAGATTACCCAATATTGCTTACTTACACAATAGAAACAAAATAGACGGTATTTATAAATATGGAATTACAGAAACTAAAATAACCTTAATAGAATTTATGGGGAGCCTGCTGGGTTAACAACAATAAATAATCATGATGATGACATAAAATGACTGTAAATTGACCACGAATAATAACAATCAATAGACACCTTTGGTAAATCAAACATGGCGGAGTTTCTTGAATAAGATTTGAATTATAAAGGCAGAAGTGTATCTAGATGTACTACCACGCTCACTGAAGTTTGACTACTACTTTTCAACCTTATTACTAAAGGAATTAGGGTGATAAGTGGTCGACCGTCAGTGAGCGCGTTGGTACATATTTAGAACTCTGGCGTTGTTATGGTACTAAGGCATGAATGTTCTAATAATGATGATCTACGAAGCAGTTCTTTTTTTCTAAAACGTGCCATGTCAAAGGCGCGTATTATAGTAATTTTTCGACTTCTTTGACACGTTTTATCTCTGGAAAAATTGACATTAAGCAACTGCCGCTTGAATTAAGTTAATGTGCATTGGAGAACAAAGAGCATACACATCCGGTGTGTCCTAGGAGAACTATTGTGGTATTGTGTTTCTGGACAGGTCATTTGTAATCAAGCTTGACAAATTAAGATTATTAAGTAATCAAACTGGACTGTATTTGATCGTTGGAACAAAGTAACAAAACTAATGATCTTGGACATCAAAGCGTATTTTTGTTAGAAGATGAATAAGTTACCCCACTCAATATATCATACAAAAACAAAGTAGTGTGTATATTAATAGAAAGCGATGCACTTGAGAATGATGAATGGGAACCAGATAATCAAAAGGCAGTACTCAGTTAAGTTGCCGGTACGGTAGCGCCAGACAATGTACAGCGTCAGACGATGTACTGGGACATCATGGCGGCGCGGGCTTTGCGTGTATATTTCTTACTTCCTACTAATAGGTAAAACAAGTCCCTTCGAAATGGAACCTAAGAAACTATTGCTTAGTGCACGCAGAGCGCGAGATACTGATAAGATTCAACGACCCGATTGGAAATATTGAATACATTTGCATAAGCCACTGTCCAACTTTTATAAATGCTATACATAATGATCCAATGTCACGAGTGAAACTACACATTTGATGGTTGTCTGTCTTTAGAGATTTTAATATTTTCGGTTGTTTTGTTAATCATATTATTTTCCTCGCCTTCAAAGATTTCTATTCCAATTAAGGACTTGGAGTGAACAAACACAATGTGACTTTTTGACAACCTTTCACTTTCCCTCAAACAATAGAGCGTCTGCGTTTGCAGTCTTGGAAGGATGAAAAAGAGAAACTCTAAATTCCCTAGAATGAGAAGTATTATTTATAGTACTCTTGTATTCGAAGATAGGAGCGTGACGGTACATTTATACATTATACTGCATATTTAACTCACAAAGCTCCTTCAGTAATATCCGACTTCCTGTCCTCGATGTCAAGTACCATAGGCTAATGTCTAGTCATGCACATGCATTATGCACACGTAGAGAGAGAATCAATAAAAAGCTGCAGCTTTTGAATCGTAGAAAAGTTCAAGCATAATTTTAGAGGCAACTCCAGCAACTATACATGTCTTTAGACCTGATGAACGAATACGCAACCGGTACGGCAATTTGCAATTGAAAAGATGAATAATATAAAGATGAATAAATAATAGCAATCGCAGTTAATTCAATGCAATTCATTAAAATCTAACCTTAATTTAACCCGGAATTTTAAGACAGAATAACTCATTTACACTGTTTGTTGCTCAAATCAAATCAGTTTTATTTGTTAACACAGGTAACGAAATACAGATCTTCAGTTTGGTCAACCAATAGCAGTTGCTACAAGCAGCCAATGAGATGACACAGAGCCTAACTGAGATTAAGTTATGGTAAAATTGTTTATGTGTCAAACGAGTATAATGATGGTCTCAGTATACCACTAACATAATAGATGATTCTTCAAAGACTTCCATTAGTCATTCCTGCAATGCGTGGGACTATGACAATAATTATACGTAGAAAAGTGACGAAATGAGATTGACGGTGAATCAATAATGAATGAAAACAATGATGTAGTAAAGATACAAGTTAATTTGGACGCTATGCAAAACAAAACAATGTATCAAGTTGCAAAATAATAAGTGCATAAATCACAGCAGGAGCAAACTGACATTGGCCATTACGAAATGGACATAAAATGGAAACCTGTTGGAAATGCCAGTGCACTGTGCAGGTTATCTTTTTGAATGTGATTGAAATGCTTTTATCTTGATGTCTTTATCTATGCATGGTCGGAGGAACGATGTCACATTGTTTAGGGTACTGATGTGGCATTTGGAAATACAATGAAAACTACTATTAGAGAGGATAAACATGTAATGGAAGTACAAGAGGACGGAGATACCGTTAAACAAAAGCAAGCTTAAATATTTGTAGTGCATACCAATGGTCGTTTGGACTGCAGCTAATTGTGTGAAGTGTGCCTGAGAAATATGAATATAGTCAGCGTAACACGTTATGTTAATTTCAGAGAACGTGCACATAAAACAGGTGGTCATACGTAAAAGGTCCAAAGAAAAAAAAACTCATATTTATGAATGGCAAGCAGACATTGGGTGTGAATCAAAAATAAACTCTTATTTGCATGGCACTTCGCAGGGGTAAGAGTTGTTTGTGTCACACTTTCAAGTAATGTACCCGATGAACATACAAGGTTTTACGCCGATGTCGCAGATACAGTAGGTAGAAGCATATAAGCACGCGGAAGTGAAAACCAATATGATGGCTTCAGACAAAGTTTTCTTTCGTTAGTAATGTTTACACTTCAAAACTAGGTAATCATAACACATGATTTTGTTAAAACTCATCATCATATTTTCTACAAGAAATTTATGGTCGAGAAAGATCAACATAAGCAAGTATTCCACAAAAATATAATGGCTTTTAAAGTGCGCACTTTTACTTGGAGTAGACGAGGATGCTTTTAAAATAATATTGTATGAGCACAACATGCCGGCCGACTAACGAAACGAGAGTTATATCTCTATAAATTTTCTCAGAACGAAGGAATACGCCTGTTTTCATACAAAGCAGCTACAGATTTACAGTCCTATTCGTTAGGATTTACGCAGGTTCGACACGTGTAAATAAGCTCACTAGTTAACATCGCCTAAATGTGTCAAAGCTGAACCAATGGGCACTGTTACGTGTTCCGAGTTTCCAGAATGCTGGCCGAGATCTATACTATTTATTCCCCGAACACTATCCGCAGTTGACGGTTCTTTTATTATAGCTATAAAAGCATTGGAGTAAACCGGAGATTTTCGCTGATTTATCGCCTAATATTTATTTTTCACGGTTTACTTGTGACGTCCCATTTGTATATATAGGACGAGTTTACAGTAGGGAAACTGGGGTTTCCTTTTTATGTGTTATGTCGGTACCAAACAACAACGTTACTTGATGGGACGCGGACATTAATATAATATGGAACATTATCGTAAAACAAACAGCCGTGGATGTTTCAGTTCGTCGTGTCAGTTTGCGACTTTAATGCGCCATTATGCTAGTTCAATACAACTTTTATAACCTCCGGTGTAGCCGTTTTATAAAACCGTTGAACACGCAAAAATCGGTGTCAGGAGGAAGGCGTAAAACTTCTTGTTATTGACGATGATTATAATACAATAATTAAAAACAACTATGGGTCAGTATGGGCGGGGTGTTAATTTGTACACTGTGACATGTTGATGAGAGCGGCGGTGGCCCAGTGGTGGCAGCCCCGACTTACGAACAGTAAGCCGTGGGTTCGAACCCAGGCAGGCGCATTACTTTGTGTAATTTATTTCATCATCGCTGCTCTCAAAAACGGTGAGGGAAAACATCGTGAGGAAACCGGCATGTCCTAGAACCAAAAATTCGAAGACGTGTGACATCTACCAACCCGCACTGGGCCCGCGTGGTGGATTACAGCCCACTCCCTCTCATAGGAGAGGAGGCCTGTCTCCCAGCAGTGGGAACATTATAGGCTAATGATGATGATGATGATGATGACATGTTGATATTCAACATATTGCCGGGCATTTTTTCTTACTACAATAAAATCGAAGAGCTTCAAATGTCGACACCTACCATTCTGGAATGGGCATCGTATTCAATGGATGTCTCGTGGGCGTAGCTTATAAACATTGAATGACAGAATGAGACCAATGACAAACTGTAGAACAAATAGTTTAACAGCAATTTTAAACATATTTAATGGCGTCATTGAATGTAACACATTGTCGATCTCTCTATACAACAACAAAACAAGCTTGGACGATGGGTCACTTGATATCATGTCCTGCCTGTCTTGTTGTTTGCACTTCAAAGGAGCTGACAGACGCTACTGAAAGTGCAGAACTCGTCGCCAAATTTTGGGCTGTCTCAATTTGAATTGTAATCGATAACTAAGAAAAATAATACTAGCTTGAAACAAAAATACAGTTTGTCAACATGTTAAGTTGCATGGAGTAGGTTTGTTTGAAGCAAATATTTGACAATAGCAAGCCATGAGCCAGCAGCAAAGTACTTGGCTCAGACAAACTCAATTTTGCCATTCATAGATTCATAACATTGTTACCGCAGCTGGTAGCAACGCCTACCGAGACACGTGTCAAATTCGCTTTAGAAAAACTTATTGTAATGAGCCGTCTCACTCAATCACACGTAAGACACACTTCACATTTGTAAACCACCTACGCGAACTATATTTCAAGTAGGTAAACATACATGTCAATGTTTAATGGTCCACAAAACATGATGATTATTACCAAGTTCTAACATTTATGGACATTCAAGAATGATGTATTCCTTTTTCAAGGATTCATCAACAATTACAGATGCACAATGATTGAATTCAATTCAATTGCAAATCTTGTAATAATCGTAGGTGTAATCAAATACACGTAAGGCCAAGCTTGCAGTGTCGTTTCGAAGATGATTTTGCTAATTAATTCTGCGTCCCTAACCTAATCTACGGGCAGTGATGCCATAGACAAGACACACGACAACATGGTAAAAATTGGCATTCACTAAATCCGCGTAACTAACATGAGAAAGTAATGATTAAACTTAAACTAAACTTTTTCTTACAGAAAAACCATTGCCTGTGAGCAAGAATTTTTTATAAGTTTAATATCCGCATCAAACCCAATAATAAACAATGCACGAAAGAAAATCTAGAATAGCGTATGCACGACGACTAACCAGGCTGTTCATAACCAGTTTACGCTGATCTTTAACCAGTTTATGCTGGCCATGTTATACAGGAAAAGTATAGTTTGATGTGGACGACTTTTACCTAATAAATGAAATTTTGATTCCCATTTGCAACGGGATACTTACCATGTGTATTATTTGTTTCAAGTTCCCGATATTAGTGTTATTATTAGTGTTAGTGACCATGTCAGTTTAAAAACTTATATTGATTCCCAGTCTATTTCGAACGTAACCACCAACGGAGGAGAGTAATTTCTTGAACAACAAAAAAGACAGCTAATGAAAGCTACGTTTCTCTATAAAGGTGACGGTAAAAAACACGTTGAAAATCTTTATGACTTACGACTCGCGGGGCTCTATAGAATTTCTCACGTCTCGACACGAGTGTACGAAGCTTACCTGAAATAAAATATAAACAATATTAATGTTGTGTTGTTGTCGGGTCGGTTAAGCCGCGAGCGAGTTTCCTCCGTCTCTTGGAAAGCACGTCATGCCGTTGGTCCCGGCTGTAATTTGTAGATCTTTGACACTACCTGTCAGTAGTGAGTGTTGTGTTGTGTGTTTGCCAGTCTTACCAAGGGGTATGGTATTACCCTGTATGTACTGACTGGGTTGTCGAGGTCAGATAGGCAGTAGCACCATATAAAATACTGGTATTCAGCTGTATCCGGTTAGACTGGAAGCCGACCCCGACATAGTTGGAAAAAGACTGGGCAGATGTTGATTAACGTTATGTTAGCTATTGATACACGGACTTCATATTTATTAGCATATGTAATTAGAATTACTGCTGGCTCGTAGAACAATGAGCTATTGATTTCGAACATATCATTGGAGCAGGTTTCTGTATGGTAATATTGAGTAGCCACACCAGGTGCTATATTTGCACGACAAACAGAGCAAATTAGATGATCAATAATGATCATACTGTTGTATTTATTCATATTTAGTGCTGTTAAAAAATGATTAATGTCTTCTTTAATTTTAACATGGCTCCGGTCTATGCTTATTTTAATATATTTATATCCGGGACTTCCCCAACAAGTCAACGCTGAAATTAGGTAGGTACAAAAATGATACAAGTGGTGATTCTAATTTCAGCGTTGACTTTTCTATGACGGGAAAGGATTGGTACATATTATGAGTTCAGGGAAAGTCGAAGATTTCAACAAAACATGTTTTTTACATCATATTGAAATAGTGGAGTATAATATCAATGCCTGTGACGCTAACAGCAGTCCTGAGAAACCAAGTACTACTAAATACCACAGCGTAGTCGGAACTCAAGCGCATCACTATGACAAATTCTATGTTCGAAAATATCCAGAGAATAGTTTTCAGTGCGTTGTGCAACGAAGCGTCTGTTTAGTCATCTGACGCAAGTGCACGTTCAGCTTTTACAATCATTTAGTGCTGCTCTAACAATATTTGCGAGGCGTGGCAGATTTCGATGCTACTGTCAAATGATTTTGTAAAGAATTTATGAAACCGGGACATCTAGGTTGCATAAAATCAATATTGATATGATACTGATTCAGCTAGTGCATGTTAAATCCCTATGCATTTTGATATTAGATTGAGTTTCAAAAATATGCATAAACATTCTTATTATTTTGGAGGTTGATTAACTAAACAGTTCAATAGAAAGACAGTTGACAACACGAATCATACGAAAATAGCAATGACATAATTCGTAAATAGAATAAAATATGTTAATAGCAATTGACAGCCAATAGCAAGCATTGTTAAGCGTGAGCACGTTTCAGGGGACTTTGTCGAACAACGGCGCTTATTAGAGGAACCAAATGTTACATGATATGACAGATGAAATAATTCCGTTTATACATTAATAGAGAACTCATTCATAGCTCTGACACTCGTGTAGCGGTCACACGCATCGTAGAGGTGATTGTCAGAAATAACCGTCTCTTCTTTGTGGTCTCACGCGTGAGACTCTTGGCACATAGTTCAAGAACATGCACGCAAAAAGAAAACAGTGCAATTAAAAATACTGAAAAGAAAAACACTCTCGATAATCGCTTTGTTTTTTTTTTTAAGATATACCGGCGGCGTTAGTGACGAGGCGCTATGGCGATGACACGCACGTGTATTTAACGTCATTTTGACACACGAAACGTAATTTTCTGTTCTGTTGTATTTGACAAAATTCTTTGAATAAGCTTACATAATTTAAAAACTTGGCAAATGCAGCGAACGTACTGTACGTTCGCTGCATTTCAGTAAGATATTTAGTGGTGGATTTATTTTATACAGATCGCTTTCTGATTATAATCGCTGCCGAAAAACAAGTTAAATTATTGAGACGGAGAATTTAGTCACTCTAGCCAGTGGCGTAGCACCCATTCAAATCAATGCGTCCAATTGAAAAGCCGTAACCGTTTGTGTCTTCACTAGGAGTGCGTATGTGGTTTGAGTCTTCACCATTATGATATGATGCCCCGTTGATTTAACGACAAATGTTTTATTAGAAATGGCTTGAGAAATATGGTCTAGCACGCACTTAATTAAATAACAAGTCGTTAAACTCTTGGCTTCAGACGTTGGCCCGACAACTGTACTAGTTGGATGTGTCGAGATGTTTGCTAATCGCAAGTGACTGTTCGAATAGAAAACTTTATTTATTTTGGCTGTTAACAGAGGTAGATGAACGCTAGTAGAAATTGGGCAAACTCCCAATCTTTATTATAATTTCAGTGGTCAGTTCTAACTGTATCTATCGTGTGGTTTCATATTTTAATTCACTAAATAATTATTGCTATAAAGCACTAATAGGTTAATTAACTTTAATGTTAAATGCTGCACACACGTGGTCATTAAATTAACAGGTGTGAAATTGGAAGCTATATTATGTATTTAAATGAACTAATGTTTGCATTTAAAGTTATTCAGCGACACACATCGAATTTACAAGACAGGATTTCCCATGAATTTAAGTAAACTCGTGCCTTTTTTCCTTGGAGGTAGGCAGAAACTTACCGAACTCAACGCGTGCGAAACCGCGGGTATAGGTTTAGTATATTACTATACGATGGTAAATCATCTTTTTGCACACCAAAGTTTATGTAATACTATTTATACCTCTATTGTCTTTATACGTTCGGTTAAGACAAAGCTGACATCATTGACGATAAAATTATACATAAGGGCAACATCAAAGTATGCGTTGCTTGCCGATGTAATGCTGCATTGTCAGAGGTCGCAGCTCAGCACTTAGTTAATTATACGACTCACTAAATGTCACAAATGATGTGTTTTGATGCAAAACTGCGTTTAATTGCAATTTGTTGGGCGTGCTCTTTTAGGTTGTTCACGGATTATTGTTAACTGTACAGATGCCAGCCGTGCTGGCAGATCAGATCTGTATCTGTCTGGATTTCTTTAAAAGATTTTCAACTTTATTGATAAAGAATTAGATTCAAGATTGATTGAGAAATATTGAGATTCGGGTAGCTTGCTTAAAATTATTAAGAAAGATTCCTAGAAGAAGAAAAAGAAAAGTAATTAATTGTTTTAATGTCCTCAATGCTAAATTCCTTAACTGTTGAAAATGCAGAGTATGTACAATAAGAAGAGCAAAGAAATGTGTTGAAAAATTCGGTCATCGCTGAAATAAACAGACGCAGACAATTTATCGGCAGCAGAAACTATTAGATTATTCTAGGCCGCATTTCTTTTATATAAAAATTAGGATGTAGAAGCGAATTTATAGATTGATACAAACAGATTCAATGGTGAAGATGATTTCATAAGAAAGGGTCTCAAATTATCCTGGTTTAACAAATTCAAATGTCCAAAAACCTTTTGTTGGATTACTTTACTTCATTTTATACGAAAAAAAATAATAACGTGACTGCGACTACTTGAAATAACTTGATGATATATAATAATGGAAATATTGAACAATATAACACTCATTATTGATTGAGAAACTTAAAACGCCGGTGTTGTCTTACAATAAGTGTCGGTCCCGGATGAATGAGCAAAAATATAAAACCGTGTTGCATTCATTCAGTTTTTACAACGAGATGGTCTTTAGTGGGTACTATACTTTTTATAAGGCCATGCAAACAGAATCATTAATTGTGGAATTGGGATTGTTTAATGGGCAAAATATAGTCTGAACATCTTTCCTTTATCGTGTGATTAGGGCCTAACCTGGTGTCATAGTGTTTTGCCGCTCATGAGCCTCTGACTTAGCTTTACATGCCGTCTAGAAATCTCTCTGAGGCATGCTGGTTTCCTCACGATGTATTTCTTCACCGAAGCAAGTGATTATTATACAATACGCACACGAATCCGAAAAATTAGACGTGTCTTGGGTTCGTACCCGAGCGAGACCTATGGCTTGGCAATCTGACAGTCACAGCAAAAGGCTATCACTGCTTCACAGTACGTACTTATGCTATGAGAAAGAAAACCTTGTAGGAAAAAAAAAACAATTTATCAAAAGGTATCTGTCCACAACCGTCAACACACTTCTTTGCAACATTACTCTAAACATGGTTCGTCTCATAAATGGAAACAGCACGACAATACATTCATAATAATCCAACATAGGAAGGAATGTGATCTTCACATCATACCACGGATAATAGAACGAGCACAATGTAAGTTTAGCGCCGGGGGTACACGATATCCATTACAAAACCAGTACCGACTAACACAGACTCCGTCAAAACGTCACTTCAAACTGACATGTACACTAAAGGCGCATTTTTATTGATTATAGGGCAAAGGAACACATTAGACCACCCACGGAGGCCTAGCATCTAATTGAGCGTCGAGGCTTTTGTCCACACGACAGAAAGTTCAAAGGTCCACAGATTAAATATCAATCAATGATGTTTTTTTTTTTAGAAAATTCGTCAGCTCTTGCCGGAAGAATTATTTGTTACGGCCTGTGGTTTTATTAGCTGTATTTCAAATTTCGATAATATTATATTACATTCAAATCAAGCACAGAAAGAAACAGTCGACAAGATTCGAGTTTGCTTCGTTTACTTCGCAATTTTAATTAGAACAGTGTCTTTGCGACCATAATTGTAGTTTAATTCCTAGTTTCGTTCGTGACGGATGGTAGCCGTTTAGATTAAGAAATGGCAAGTTAGCCTCCAGCTAAGTTAATTTTAATTGAAGTGGGTTATAACTACGGTTCTTAATAACAAATATGACAAGCGTGGGCACGATAAATACACCTAAAGGGACACTGATGAGCTGCTAATATATTGTCTTATCAACTTAATAAAGTACATAATCACACGTTATGGTTTTACCACTGATATTTTACGATCTGATATCAATCACACAGGTTTTAACTCCTCAATTTTTTCGACAAACGTTATAACTTATTTGCTAGTGTTAAGCTAAATCGAATGCGTTATTTTTTAAACATTGATTGATTGCTTGGCTTCATGTTGCATGACAATTATGTCATCTATTTATAAATAACTGTGAATAATTCGACCATGACTCTTAAAGGTACACATAAAACTCTCAAGTACGTACTTTTAAATCTAAATTAATGGTAATTAAAATAGCTGCATCGGTATCTTGGAACGCTCGAAATAGGGTTGGGTATCTCGGTCTTAGAATAATATCATGCCTATGTATAATTTTATTCTAAGAAACTTCACGTCATGGTAATTAAATGTATTTAATATGATACTATAATATAATCATTAATACGTGATAAATAAATGTTATTTTATTGTATTTTAATAATTATCAATAACGACAGTCTTTTGTAAAATAACACAATTAACAGTAGCGATGATGCTGTTGATGAATTAAAATGACATAAAATAACGGTTTTAATCACCGAAGGTTTAACACCTCTGTTCTACAGAGTTGTACCTAATAGTACTTACACCCACATTTTGTTATGATTATTAAGTCCCATGTGGGGCGAGCCTATTACCATCAACCGGACACAAATTCAGACACCGTGGCTGCTGCTGAGATATTCTTGATTAAAAAACCCAGTCACAGTTTGGCTCGACCTAGGAATCGAACCCAAGACGTAATCCGTGGATGTAATGTTTGCTAAAGAGGCAGCAAATTACCAGCCTTTTTGCCCGTTCAATTTGGCAAACAATGCACCAAACACGCAAATGCCCTGTGTATATCTTAACGTTTTTTTAATATTAAGATGTGAAAAGGATAGGTATAGACAGACCGACACATACCAATACATATTCGAATGACGTTTTCAAAACAAGGAGTATCGTATGACAGCCCTAAAGTAAAACAAAACCATTACTTATAAGAGTCTGTATGATCTGTATTTCATGGCGGTAGCAGAGATAAAACAAACCGAAAGTTGGTTCGGCGGTGAACCAAAATGATTGGTCCCAAAAGCGTTGAAAGCATAAATATATCCATTTATTCGAACTATTGTATCTAGCCATTAATTTGGTTTTGTTGATATTAGGCACTATTAACATTGTTAGCTGATATGATTTTCGTAAACAGTATACATAAGCGAGATGCGTTTATGTTAACAATGAACAAGGCGTTATTTTTAGTCTTAATCATCAACTATCTCTATGGATTTTTTTTAGAATTATTAACTTTTAACGGTTTTATCATCAGGAATTTCTCAGCAACGGAGTCTGGATTTATGCCCGGTTGATGGCAATAGGCTCGCCCCTATTACATGGGACTAAAACATAACTGGCGAAATGCGGGTGAAGGTACGGTTAAGTATGTTAGTATCTCTGTCTAACACGTCGGGGACAGGCGTGATGTTATGATTTAAAATAAGGTAAGAAAATAATTTACTTGGAAGAGTAGCTGTTGACCATCATTATAATGTAAACTTGATTAATTTAAGCATTCGCCCATTTTACTGGAGCCATTCATTCACCGTCCATAAGAAGGTCACTTAGATGTCGCAAGAACTTACAGTAACTAATGCAATAAGGTTAAATAAATATTTAATTTGTGGATTAGGTTATGCCCAGTCATTAGCTACCCACATCTGATCGTAACTATCATTACAACATCAAAACAACGCTAATTTCCTAAGTATTCTCAAGTTAAGATGTAAGTACCCACCACCTACATGGTGTAGTAAGATAATCTTTATATCGAAGGTGAATCGGCCGCCCACGGCAGCGACAAAAAGAATAGTCATCAGCTTATATATCTAACAAAGGTAGCCGATTCGCCGACAGTCTTAGTCAGAACGCCCATAATGACGAATATGGACATTTGTACAGGACTGTGTAGGTGGCACTTAGAACCCGGCCCCTGCCCTTATAAGGCGCTATGAAAAGTTCTATCGATATACGCTAAGTTGGCACAAGAGACCAAATTGGGGTTTTTAATGATTCCGTCAAAATAGTAAAAGCTGAACTAAAGCCGTGGTTTTTAAAACTAAATTATCGAACTGACACTAGACAAACACCAGCTAAGCTCGAAAATTGCCCTTTCCAAGTATATTCCAATAGATTAAATTGTAATTACAGACTAAACAATCCCATTCGCAACTTTCTCAATGTACGCGAGGATTACTTTATCAAAAAAAACCTTAAATTGACGTGGACATAGAAAAAAATGGCTTTAATTATCGTCACATTATGACTGCGCTGTGTTATTAGAATGTATGTTCGCGTCGCTTTAATCCGAGAATAATGGTATAACGGCCAATCGATATAGGCCGTCAATGTTGGAGGAGGTAGTCAAGAGCAAATTGGAAAAACAAATCGTTATGGAACAGCTTCAGTCGAGGCAGTTCGCACAACTAACTAATTTAAATGCGATATTTCTGTATGCACAAGCATACAGAAATATCGCATTTAAATTGTACGATGTTTGAGCAAGTCCAAATGCTTCTTGGACAAGTACCGCCCGGAGCAAATAGTGTCGGTACAAGCAAACATTGTAAATGAAAAAAAAAAAACGAAAAACATCTAAAAAACTAAAAATAAATTAATCCAAGCGTCTTAGCGTCGGGGTTCCGCTTTGTTTTGTGCTTGTGCTAAGCGGTCTACTTAGCGGTCCCTCAAAACTACAACGCTTGGAATATTTTATTTTTGTTTTTTTAGATATATTTTTTTTTTGGATTTTTAATTTAAAATTTAAAGTTAAATTATTTTTTCTTAGCCTGTCCCACTCCTGGGCAAAGGTCTTCCCCCATTCCTTCCACTTTTCTCGGTGTTGCTCCTCTTCTCGCTAATTACGAAAAACAAGGAAAAATATAAATTTTAAAAAATCCTGAGATTTTATGGGGAGGGGGTGCAGCCCCCCCCCCCCTGGCAATGCCCATGGTGACAAGTGACAAGATTTCAAATTTCGAATCGACCAGACCCGTAGAAATTGTTTATGGCCCTTCATCAACTAGAAAAGAGGTGATGAAACGGCTGAGCAGATTTTCATTCTTCATCCGTTTAGGAGCTACGATGCCACAGACAGACACACAGATACACACATCAAAGTTATACCACCCATCTTATTTGGTCGGGCGTTAAACATGTAGCAAAGCTCATTGGGAAGCAGGTACATTTAAATAACGAGTAGTTGAATAGCTAGTAGAAGCCAGTTCCAAAATTCTCGTAACAAAGTAATCAAGTAACGTTTCGGAGATGATGGAGATATTGTCAAAGCGGTTTCATGACTGTCGAAGTCGGATTATATGAAAAAGAAAGCACTAGATTAAATTGCAATATCATAAGGAGACATAAGAAGGTACATCTTCATTAAAAAGTTCAGATTCCTCGAGTTCAATCAACCGATAACATACCTATTTATCGGCTAAATCGAAACAGACCTGAACAACCAAAATACAGCTGGGCAAATACGAGTTAAGCATAACTTTCCTCTTAAAATGACACTTCCATTGAAATACTCAATTTGGCACGATTATGAACGTTGAAATATATAAAGGGTGTAAAAGACCTCTTAACGAAGCCGAAAGGCACTGATTCTCCCTGTTATTGCGATCATTTTCTTGTTCTACACCATACCTAGGAACCTTCTAGTTACGGAGATATTAGGGGTCAAAGTTCCAACTTTTTTACAAGTATTTTTTTAAATACAAGTTTTTCGTTTCATTCGTTACATTGAGTTCTACCACAAAACATGATTTTACACCCCCCAAAAAAAAGTTGTTTCCCAGCAATAATTTTTGCGTAAAGTTACTAAGTTTCATGTACAGAATGCTTGGTTAACGGCTTCGTGATGAGGTGATTTACACCTTGTATTAGATTGGATTGGATTATATGAAATATCGATGGCAGGTATCGGATATGATGGATGTAGCCACCACAAGACCATATTTCATGCAATGTATGACCCATTGTATCTAGCCCTGTGACAAATTACGTCTGCTAGGCATACAAGTTTCGATGACAATATTGTATATCGCAATGAAATCGGAATTTGCATGGTAGAT
This sequence comes from Cerastis leucographa, assembly GCA_963082945.1. Classification (NCBI taxonomy): domain Eukaryota; kingdom Metazoa; phylum Arthropoda; class Insecta; order Lepidoptera; family Noctuidae; genus Cerastis; species Cerastis leucographa. Next base: position 10,005,807 of record OY720382.1, read on the forward strand.
CTTGTAGTATTTAGGTCATAGAAAACCACTGAATATCAGGGGGCCTACTCTCTAAGTCCGTCAACGAAAATACGGATCCATCCTTAACTAGCTTTATACTTCAAAATGAATCCTACTCCCTAATCATTTGAAATTCATGAGTTTTGAAAACACATCGGGAGTAAGGACAACTGTCCAATCGTATTATCATTCATTTTTAGTTAGGGCCCCTAACGAATCTTATGTCCGTAAGTGATAAGGAGTAGGAAACGACCGTGACTTCGGTCGAAACTACGGATTTCATGCTTAGAGAGTAGACCCCCAGGTGCTGTTAATGTTAGATTGCGTCTGATTGGGGCAATTGCGTGTTTTACAAATATTATACAACGTCCGGTGGCGATGGCGTATTAAAACATGGCAAAACATTTATTATACAAATAGAACATAGACACAACACAGAACCATGGCTTATAGCTTCACTATTGCAAACTATTGAACATATTGAATGAAGGAACAAACACCCATTAAATCATAGTGATCCATCATTGTTTGATTTACAATTTTCAATTTCATTGTGCTCGAAAGATTATACTGATAGAAATGTCAATATTATAAATAGGCCTTTCAGATAAGTCACATTATATTCTTTCTTGAGTATTTAATCACTAGGCGCCATGATTCTTGTCTTAACGGTCCTGTTAACCTTAAGACCCGCCTTTGTAATGTAAGGTTTGTTCTGTGCTCTAAAAGAAATACCTAATAAATGGCGTCACAAGCAGGTATCACAACAAAGATAAAAGGATCAGTAGTTACACAAGGCCGCATATTGTCAACTGTACGCACAATGTTAGCTACGAAACCGCCTGGTATGTTTTTAATTTCAATAGCTATTTACCTTTCTTGTTTGTAAGCATTCATGTTTTAAACAAACGTGTGGTCAGTGTTGAAAGTAAACTGTAACCTCAAACGCGCCCAGAACTTGTCACGAAATTACGTACTGATTTTATCTTAATAGTCGCCAGTTCATGATCCTTAAATTATAATAAATGTTTGATTAGCATTATAAATGAAATTGAAGGATTTTCAACAAAATTGACATTGTCTACCGAACAATGATTTTAAGGATGTGTATGAATGAACAAGAGGAGCTCGTTGTTAAATAAATACAGTCGCACGGGTCGATCTTTAAGGTTAAGCCGTGCTTGCCGAGGTTTGTCCGTGGATGGGTGACCATAATTACATACCGAGTTTCCTTCGTGCCCCGGAAAGCATGTTAAGCCGTTGGTCCCGGCTGTCATTTGTCGATATTTGACAGTCGTTACGAGTAGTCAGAAGCCAAAAATCTGACATACAGTCTTACCAAGGGGTATCGTATTACCCATTTACTGGGTTGTGGAGGTCAGATAGGCAGTCGCTTCATGTAAAATACTGGTACTCAGCTGCATCTGGTTAGACTGGAAGCCGACCCCAAGATAGTTTGGAAAAAGGCTAGGCAGATGATGATCATGCTGTGTATGAATGAACACGTAGCTCAATTAATGTGTTAAACCTTCACATAATTTTCGATGCATTTATACCGTAGGTTGTGAAACCTCACAACAAAAGACAGTTCGTCCTATTTAACTTTACGAATGGCATCCATAATCCTAAGCAAACAAATATGCAAAATCGAAGTCGCACCACATTTCGAAATTATGAATACAAATGCGCTAACAACAATGGTCAATGGTACGTCTTTGGCAAATTGCAGCTGTTGGTACAAAGAGAGATCATTGACGCCAACACCGACCACGCTTCTGAAACACGAGAAGTCTGCAACCACTCCGACGTCCGACACACTTAACGTGCTATAAACAATCGAATATCTAAAATAGATTTTATTACTAAAGCATTTGAATTCAATGTCGGTGCAAATGATACTACACTGTTCATTGTGGAACATTGTACTTAATATGAGATTCTAAGCGCAGCTTGCTTAGGCTTATTGTCGATTGATAATACGTTGTGAGAACGAAGGGCTTGTTTTCTACTTGAACAGGACTTGTGGTTAAAACTCAAATTAGAACAGTTATTTTATTGTCTCTGATTTAGTTTTTAGGTCACGCGCACTTACTACTCTACATCTAAATAAAGTTTTCATGCATGTGGGCACTTGTGTTTCGATGAGTCAACTAAAGGCCAGATGACTGCCATACACCACTAATGACCTCTAATTTGGACCGCCTAAATCAAAGGTCTGCCAATTTAAATACTTATCCATACTCTAAACTCTGTCACATTCACATCGAAGACTTTAGATAAATAGGTGCATTGCTTCGAAGTTGTGTTTTAACATGTTTCTTAGACAAGCCCATTGTCATTAAAATTCTTCAGTAAGCAACAATAGGCAGTAAGTACATTAGTAGCAAATGTGGAACAACGACAGGAAACAAGAGAAACGTTTGTTGAGACTACGCATCGCATGAGAGAGACAAAAAAAAGGGGGAAAAAAGCAACTTACGGCCATCCCTTTGTCTTTGCGAGTAGAAGAAATCATTAAGCAAAGTGACGATTGTTTTGCAAGATAGGTACTTAGATAATGCAATGAAAACTGCCTACACTTATTTATATGTTAATGAATACCTGTTCATTCAATGACTGCTAACATGCATATGCATTTTGCTGAACGTTTGTCGGGAAATGAATTTCATTATAGGGTGCGGGCTTTTTATGTGCAAGTCTTTTTTACAAAGGAGAGCACAATATAATAAATTATATTTTTGAAATGAGTCATATAAAGTCATATTACAAGTCTTGCAAGGCTAGAAGTTGGGCCAACAATATTACGTAACAAATAGTGAATAGTAACATTAGAACAACGACAAAACTAGATTTAACGCTTATTTGAAGACAACGATCAAGATACCTACACGGAAATGGCAGGAAGAGAAGATACAAAACATACGATTTGTATCAATATCAACGCACTGTTCCAAAACACAGAACGCGAGAAAAGAAACCAAGAAGATCAGAAATGAATTTTTTAAATGGACAGATAATAAAAATAAAAAGTTTAAAACGAATGGAAAAGAGACACAAAATTGTACTGTTGCTCGTTTTTACAGTAACGGGTCAACGTTAACCTAATTAAGACAAGTTCTCGTGGTCAGCTGATTCTGGGTCACCTACCGCTAAGTGAACATTTTCCTGGATTCATGGTTATGAGGTATCATTTAGTACAACAATATAATTGTTTTTTAATGGAAGATTCATCACGGTATTTACGTATGCATGTACCGCTTCTCGAACATTTATAAATAAGCTAATCGTCATCGGCACGTCACACATCAAGGCAAGCCTAACTCTATTGACTGCCGAATCAGAATAAGGCCATAGTTACGGTTCGCCATGAACACAATTTCTATAATGGGACATGGCAAAAAAAAATAGGACAAAAATCATATGAGGACCATCAGACTACTTATACTATCGCTTTGGCAGCATAGCCAGTGTCCCACAAATTAGGTATTCCGTGTGCACCTCAAAACGTACGTCGACTACGCCGTTAATCAGAATTTCAATTAATAGCTTTACTGCTAGGGTTCGAACAGTCGTAAATACCGTGACATCAGTGGATCTTAAAATTGACGAAGACGTTAGCCGAATTTAAAAACTCGAATGAGCAATGCGATTCCGTAATCCTACATCTTAACCAGGCAAAAAAATAATGTTACCAACCTAACACTTTTTATAAGGACGTTTGAAGATTACCTCATCCACAAAGCGCGGGCGCCCCGCGTGAGAGTTGACGTCATCAACAAAGGAACTGCGATTGAATAATAGAGAGTCCCTTTGATAAACACAAAAGAGAACCTGCGAACAGGTACGGTATAAGTCGACAGGTGCATCTTGCCCGTCTTTATATTAGTAATATCTTAGAATATTTTATCTACATTTGCATAACTTAAGAATCCAAATTGCATCTTCGAGATTTCACATTGCATGAGACAGTGTATTCACGTTTTGATGAATTTGATTAACATTCATTAAAACGGTGAATCTTGCAAATCCCATCTGAGCATTGGGAGAAATAGTGTTTATAAATGCAAAGCATTGATTAGTTCAAGCACCTTATCTGCGTTCTCTCTGCATTACTAAGTTTATCCAGACAGTCTTCGCATTAGTTTCCGGTCATAGATTATTTAAATTTATTACTCACTGGATATTTTGGATCCCCTTTCGATATAGTAAAATAAACACATTCTAATATTGCTTATAAAACGTAAGACACACTGTGTTTGTTTACATTATTAGTTATCTTTTTAGCGTCCGAAAAGTGATATCATCCGCCGGCGAACGCGAGCTTCTATTCGTCCGAGACTCTTAGCAGTCAGATGACGTAGAAGTAGAAAAAAAACATGAGAATTGAACATTCAATAAGTGTAATTGTGACTTACCGCAAAATTAGCGGCATCTGTCGCTTGAGCACAAAATACTATATTTTATGCGCGGTTGTTGTGGAACCAATACCGCCTTTGCAAGATTTATTACGGAATCTTTAAGTGAACGATACAAATTACTTGTCTTCGTTATAATTTAATGTATTGTCGTCTAATTTAGTCGAAACATGGATAATAAAATCAATCAGCACTCCGAATTCATTGCATCGTGCATATGCAATCTTCTCCAAGTAAGCGCGATAGTAGGTATGCTAAATTTAATTACTTGTTTAAAAAAGTAATTTATTTCAATATGATTTTTTTTTCAATATAGCCTTGTTTTGACTCCTTAGTCCTTATCAAGTAAGTCAACGATGAGTACATACTGCAAACTTAAACCCACATAGATCCTTAACCATGTCATGTTCTTACGTCACGTTTAGAAAATGCAGCGACCAATGTGACAATCAAACGTGACAGCCGAGTTAACATTATAACCGACACCAATTTGCATAGATTAATTAAATAAACAAAGGCGTAGGTAAGCGACATCGGGGAAAATTAATTTAAAACGAGAAGGCAAATTTCTAATTCATTTGCATGCTGTTTAAACTCAATCTAAAATTATAGCTGAATGAAGCATTAGCGATATATGCAAACGAAGTCTGCACGATCGGCAAGTTCAAGGTTTTTGGAAGCGGACGCAGCAAACCACTGCATTCTTATATCAAAGCAATAGAGTTTACATCGGTCACAATCGTAACGAATCGCTTACGGTGAACGTTTCAAAACTGCAATCACATTGTTACGTGTCCACCGGACGGCAACAACCTGATTGTACCGTTAAGCGAGCCGCGCAAAACTGACCTAGTGCCGGGAAAGTTATCAGGGACGAGCGTGTTCCGTTTCACGACCCAAGCCGAGCCCAGCATTCAGATCAATCAAGAATACTTCGTATTACCCCAACTTTTTCAACAAATTCTCGGAAGGAACTCTAGATCATCAGTTGGAGATATAATTGTCAGAAATCAAATCGCTGATGTCATGCAACAGGACGCTCTAATGGTAATTTTAGTAGATCAACCCGAGACTCTAGTTTCATTATTAGTTATAAAACGGCCAACGGTTTCATATCATTCTCTGTTAATGAACATTAATTCGTTGCAAGTGGAACTGATTCAATTGCTATCACCCATGTAGAGAGGTGGCATTGAACTTTGTCGAAACAATTTGTATCAGCCGGCGTGTAAGTATGCGATGTTCAGACGGTGGGTTCAGCCAGTTCTCGATAACTATCGGAAAAGATGCAAACTGGAACATACTTTTTGTATCTTTCCTTAATACATACAGCGCCATTATTTCTCTTTTTAAAAACGAAGGATAAAAAAAATCTATTTAAGTTTTTAGAAAATTTTCTCTACCACGAACAAGCCCAAAAGCAGAAACAATTTCTAAACACCCGATCCAAAGGTCAAAAGGAACAAATTGGACGATCGATTATCAGAGAAAATTGAACATATTTCATGTAAGAGGATCAAGGATGTTCAGATGCATGGATAAGGAGTGTGTTGTATATTTATAGTTGCACGCGGGGTCGACGTTCCTCGTGCGTCTCCCACGCCGCGCTTGCCCGGCGCGATGGGATCTACAAATCAGTTACACGATGAAACACTCTTGACTCTATTCGCAAGTAAAATATAACACAAATTCTTGCGCAGTGCCCAACATTTTCCACAACCCAGAAAATAACGAAAAATTATAAATATCGTTGATGCCTCATATGGTAATTCGACAGTGAGGTGAAGTAAGGTCGCTCAATTAATAAAGCCTATTTGAATTTCAATTTGTCATTGCAATTAAGCTCAAGATTTGTCCAAATAAATCAGATCTGATGGATAGCTAAATATGGAGTCGAAAACAAATAGGTCGTTTGTGTACATAAAAGCTTATTTGGCATATCGGTTACCAATGATATATCTTATTAGATTACTCGAAAATGAAAATTATTCCGACATAGAGTGTTTATGATACCAGTTGCGCACAAAGTGGAGCACATAACTTTCAACTGTCAGAATGAAGTAAAAGATATTTGTTACTGTGAACAAGAAAATTTGTTTGACAGCAACTAAAACGTGGAACCAATGACTTAAATACGACGTATTTAAGTTAAGAAAAACAAATAACTTATACCTACCTAATGTCTAGGAAACGTATATTTGAGGAAGATTGATATAATGTATCCATCATCATGACTCACACAGACAACCTTAAATTGGGTCATTCTACGTTTCTACAGAATCCTGATTATTCTTAGCCTAACACCAGTTCGATTCTGCTTAATTCTGAAACTAAAAATCCACACTTACCAGATGAAAACATGTGAGAAGCGGCACATAATTTGATTCATGTAAACACAAAAACAAGTATGTTGATGGTGCGAAACTGGAAAGCCGTAAGACGGTAAGTGGGTTCGTTAATGTAACTACAGTTCGTGCTGTGCCTATTACAGACTACGGTGTTCAGTACTTGGAGGCACTTAAGACCCTTATGTCCAATGGCCCCAAAATGTAGATTACATCATTTGTACGAACAATGTGGACGTCCAAACATGAGTCGTGAGATGAGATGTCATAAATTATAATGTTTCAAAGACAAAATAGGTGGAATAACGCCGTACTCAATACAAAATGGCAACAGCAATTAAACAACAGTACGTAAGACGAATTTTGAATAATTTGGTCACAAGAATATTATAGCTTTGCGTGCTAATGAATTAAGTAGTATTTTCAACAAAATATACTAACTGACACACTAAACAGATATTTCAAGAATTTTTCAATAACTCTCCAGACGCACACGACAACGAATAGATTTATTTAAATTTAAAACGATAGAATGCGGATCCAGTGTCATTTGTAACGTCTCATTCATAATTTTAGAGCGAGGATTAAAATAGCGATAGTTTACGTCTACGACGATAGTGAAAAATGAAACAGGTGATGCGAGGAATTGTGAAGACACGATGTGGGATGACAAACAAACCTCGGTCATTCAACTCTACAGGAAGATATGTTTTCTGGCGGCTGAATTTAATACACGAATGTTTATGTTACAGCTTCAGATTCTCGAAAAAAGGGTTCATCGGCTTGTATGTCTGGATGGTTTCTTATCATCATTTCATTTTACAATTGATGGGAATACCCGAAAACATGTGACATTACTGGTTCATGATGGTTAAAATTCAGGTTATTATTTTCAAAGAAATTCGTGGGCAGCGTAAATAAAGCTACACTGACTAATTACTGCTTGGACAGAGTCCCAACCAGATAAACACCTAAACCTCAGCCAAAAATACACAAGATGGCGTCGAGTTCATAATAAAACAATTTAATGGGCCAGCGCGCTTTCCGCGGTGACGAAATCTGCGCCGACGCATTCTCGTTGCGTAACTTGAAACGCGATCTGTGCAAGAGAAAACTGTTTAAAGGTCAAAATAATTGTTTCATCTGTAGCCTAAATGAACCCATAAGTGCACTATAGGTAGGATCCTGTAGTCTAATCAAATAATAAGTTTCCATTATCAGTTTTTTATCGATCATGTAAAACTATCCGAGGTTTTCGTAGTGGAATACTCAATTAATTGATTCTAACCAGAATTACAGTATATACGTTGAATTACCATGAAACATTATAGGCAGTGATTCCAATAATATTTTATAACTTATTGCCTTTAGTAATAGAAATCAGTGAGCGCGATGGACAACAAACGAATCTGACGATTGTTTACGCGCGAGTGCGACGGGACGCGGACGGGGCGCGGCGGAAGCTTGGCGGAACCTCGCGTCATTGGCTCGCGTCTCCCGGCCCAAAACTTGGCCACCATCGCCACGCCACGCTTCATTCATGGCACATATCATCCGCTGACCGCTAGCCATACGTCACATTCAAGATAACAATCATCACGGAAAAAGCGAATATAAACACCGCAATCGACCATGTCTGATATTTTCTAAACTCTTCGATTCAAGAGAGCTCCCGATCTATCACGTACTCTAGATGTTTAATGAACGATTTTTAAAACAAATACCATTCCTCTATGGAATGCTTTAGATTTAATGAGTCGACCAGATTTATCGTGACCGGAGACAAGTAAGCAACCATTTAGGCACTCCCATCCTGAGCGTCTTGTAATTTTTATTACGCAGGCAACCCCGCCCTGCATTGTTGTGGGGTTTAATGAGCGTATGCTCGTGCCGGTTCTGTTCCTGTTGTGTTAGCGAGTATAAAAATATATTGGATACGGCAGACTTTATTTTCTGAATTCTTTTATAAAGTCTACCCGATGCCAAGAGGAATTAGAGTTACATTTTTTAAATATCTCAGTCGTTTTATGCCACTATAATCTTACTTTATGGGATAAAATTGTTATCCCCTTAAGTAAGATTATGGTGTTCTCGGAAATTTCCGAGAACTGGTCCCTATTTTAAGCCTAAACAACGAAGCCAGCGCCATTTTGTCTAATTTCAGCATACACTGTTAGATAGCGGATGACGTAAACATGTAGTTTTCTATGATTGAAGGAGATTCAGAAATTTTGTCTTTATGTGCACTTACTGGCTCCACAAGCACAAGGGCACAGTACGTTGAGTAATTCTGAATTTCTGACAAGACCTCAAATTAGGCAGTGAGTGGTATTAGTATAAGGGCTGGCTCCAGGACTTACAGGGGCAGGGGACTAACGGTAACTATAACCTCAAAATGTACACGGCAAAATACCTGAAACAAGAAAACATAAAATTATAATATAATATGTTTACCATACAGCTCGCAACAGTTTAGTACAGTTCCAAATAACGCATCCGTGAACCAAACCGCCTCCAGATGGTTTATAAATATACAACGCCATGACATTAAAAATATCCAATTAATTCGTATTAAGTCCTATTTGAAGAAGACTTTCAAGCGAATTTAGGCTTTAATAGTAAACAGGCAAGGTTCATAAATCGCGTTTGTCGGACGATGCTTTCAGAGATATCAAGAAGGCGGCTGTGTAAGTCGTTACAGGGTTCCGGGCTAGCGTTTGATATTTTTGCTTTAAGTATATTTTTATTTAGAGCATGAAACTGAAATTTAGTTTGCGATGTTGAATCGCTAACTAAATTTATAATTATATTGTAGACAGAAAATTTTCAAGTAGCTCAGAGCTACACTGCACAGTTCATTCGCTTCATGAAAATAGTATTTTACATGGATGTAACCATGAATAATATAAGTTATATTAAGTATATAAGTTATGTTATTCAAAGTGCTTTGTGATAAAACTCTCCAAAGGGGAGAGTTTAATCACAAAACACAAATTATAAAGTCACCGTTAAAACATAATGGAATGCAGGACAGATCGATGAAGAGTCATGCGGGTAGGAAGTAAAATTTAATTGCTATAGCAGTTAATTCTTGTTATTATTCTATGGGGATTCTCTTTAGATCCAATTGTAACCGCCATTTTTGAGGCCAAAAAGATACAGAACTTGAATACTGGTCTATTGCAACACATCACTTTAAAGTTGTATGTCAAGAATATAGTAAAAGGGAGCAAAAATGCCAACATTTTAGAACGAAAGGATACATGAGAGTCGAGAGTGCAAGAGATAAACAAAGATATAAAGACTCAGAAAGAGGAACAAGCCAAGTAAATCAGATCAGGCCCCCTATTCACAAACGTTCGGATTCGATTTAGTTCGGAAAGTCGTATGTCTATCTCGCTCGCTTTCGTAATGCCAAAACAAGATAGACATACGACTTATCGAATCAAAATCGAATCCGAACGTTTGTGAATAGGGGGCCTGATCTGATTTACTTGGCCTGTTCCTCTTTCTGAGTCTTTTCTGCGCGTTTGTGAATACGGGGGCAGAAGGCGAAAACGACATAGGATGGAACACAATGGGAATAGTCGGACATCTTTGCTATAAGACACACCGAAGAAGATCGATGGAATGATACTCGTATTATGGTGGTATCGCATAATTTATATGACGTACGTTTTTTTTAAATTGTTACTTGTTATTAGTCATGAAACCTTTTGACACTTCTCATTGTCAAAGAAAGTTAAGATTCGAGATTTTACTAGATACGAAAACAATTTTTGGAGCAGTAAAACTAGGTTTAGCGATGTAATTTAGTATTATCGCAAGTCAGATAATCCCTCATAATTTATATTAAAGTCTACGGAAAGTATTCGAGTAATTCTGTAATGCAAATAAATGACCCAATTAGATGAAGTTGGCTGGTATCCAGAGGACAAGACTGGATGCAGTTCCCTCTATTTAAATGCCCAGTTTACTTACATAATGTGTGCCTACTTCTCCGTTTTGTAACTCACGCTTCGAATCATAGCCACACACACACAATTCTTTATTATTCATAGGTATCAAGTGTTTTTATCAACCTGTTGTTCAGGACCTGGAGAAAAGGCAATATGAACAGGACCATTATCATCATTATTACAGAATTACGTAAATGAAGAATAATAAAGTTGACATTAAACATACTCGGAGACTACCGACTGACCTTAGATTAACACTACAATCTTGTCATCTATAAGCAGGTTCGTTAATAATATAAACAGTAACTTTATATGCATAATACAAGTGTTATTACTTATTACAATCATCCTAACCTACATCCAATGTCGCTCAAGGAATTCATTGTACTTCGTGGTAGATATTCCACAATGCAAATATTCTATGAACTGAAACATTCTGTTATTTGAAATATTGAATTAAGATAACATTTCGTCGCGCTCTACGGCATAGTCTATAAATAAATAAGAAAACAACGTTATTTTACACAAGTGAGTTTCTAGGATTTTAAAAATTTACCTCTGCGGGGGAGGCATTTCTTTTACTCACCGCTTTTATGTGTTTAAAAAGTTCAAAATCGCCGTTTTGGAAAGCAAAAATGAGCATCAAGAAAAATCATGAACATTTATAAATGGTATAAAGTAGAAGTAATTAAATTAACAGATGACGTCGCGTAGGCGAGCCAGCAAACACGTGAAGTGTTAGTTGAGCTAGAGAGTGACAGATATATCTGTAGCAGGCGAGTACGAGTGAGATCGTAACAATCTATCAGCATCTGAAAGTAGGTAAAGACATAGGCAGACGACTTCTCACCACTGAGTCATAGCATCACGGCCTTTTTATATGCGATCTAGAACAAGAAATTTAAATCGATTCAATTGATATCTATATTTCCTGTAATAATTATAATGCTATAATAATAGGTAGGTAAGTATATCTTAATTTAGCTCAGTGTGGATTTCCTCTGGCCTTGTATCAATGAACTAAACTAATGTACCAACAGACAATGTCGTCACAGCTAAAATAATAAAAAATACAGTATGCAACAGTAATCGGATATTTGTTCAGTTATCGTCAGTGTTTGATGTGTGCGGTGTAAATCACAAATCAACAATTGCACAATCGCATGAATGAACCGGTAAACGTTGTGCGTTCACCAAATTGCTTAAAGCGAAATGAATGGGACCCTTAAGCCGTTTACACTAGAACCGACGCACGGCAGAGCGGCGCCTGCGCATCCCACACGTGTGGCGCAACGGAGGCACTTTCGTCATGTTTGTGTTGATTGTTACTGTTTGTAATGCCTTGCCTATCGATTATAGAAAGCGAATCTCAGAAGACCATGTGTAAGAAATGCTGATGTCATACTCTTTTTTTAGGCTTCGACTAACAAATACTCATTAGCATCGCTTGCTTTGAATACATTACTATTTAGACATTTCGAAGAGTATATTTCTCAGGCCATAGGAAGCTATCTATTATGAACTGCGTACAAGTCTCTAAATGTCGACTGTCGGGCGCCACCTACGTACTTCCATAGAAAGTTGAAGAACTAGAACAGCCCAGTTTGGACGAATTACGAAGTTTATTAGAAATTAAGCTGCGTTGCTACCACTAAGCAATTGAGATATGTTTTGATGAGCCGTGAACAGGTTTGCCATAAAGTTATAAAGTGAGTATTATAGGATCCAGAAACACATTTCGGATCCCCCGTTAGATTAGATCAAATTCAAAATAACGCGCGTGGACTAGACTCAGAGAATGACTAATTTTATTCTTTTCCGTCCGGATCCACAATTTAAATTCGTAACGTGACTCCTTATTTCACTACATTTGCATTAATTACAATAAAAATGAACACCAACATCGATAAAAAAGAACTAATTATAATTGGAAACTGTCGTCAATGTAAACATTAAATAACAGGTCAGACAGCGTGCGTCTGCATTGCATGGATCGCGATTAGTGTGGAGCGTGAAGGCCGGAGCAAGCGTTATCGTAACCACGGTAATAGGGTAAACAATAAATTTCACATTTTTAATGAAACTGTAACTACGTTTAATCTACATTTGTGTTGCGGACTTGTTGTGATACTAAAAAATAAACGCAATTTAGTGCAAGAATTGCTGTTGGGACGATTAAAGCAGGATGCGCATAGATAAACAATCATGTTCTCTTTAACGAATTCAATTATATTCTTTTGGATAGTGAACAAACAGTTTTTTTTTATTTGAGATGGGCTTACTCTTGAGTTCTTGACTCTAGTCTAGGTGAGAGATGAGAGAGACAAAGTCGACGATGGAGCGAGTTGCATATTTTAAGAAAAGAGTGACTATACTAAGAAAGAGTCCGATGATCCAAAGCATGCCGCTGTAGAATTAACTGTTTTACTGATAAATTACAAAACTGATGTGTATTTTTTAAAATAAATTTACAAATGAGAAGAACAGTTTTCATAATCCTAACATCAGAATGTAAAGAGTAAAATTATTTGACGTGTGCCAAGATAAGTGCACGTCTATAAATTAATCGCATCAACTGCCATGCCTTTGTACTTTGTCTGAGTGTAATTTATTGTGATTAATTTATTATTTTTATTACCTTATTCAATAGGATTCATAAGCATTACACAAGATTTACATTCATTCGTTGTAGTTAATACAAAGTAGCTACGTAAGTAACTGGTGTCCGAGCAACATTTCTTACAACAATCTTATTCCATGGACCAGATATCTAATGGGATTTTCCAGATTATGCAAAACTACTTGTAGTTTACTTGTCTTTGTTTCATTAACCTTGAATTCTAATCTCATTTGATGTTGAGAGAGGAAATGTTGTTTTTTTATCTCTTAGTGGTTATTGGGATCATGCTCTGTTAGCAGCAGATTTAAATAATCTGAAATGAGAGCACATTAATGTTTAAATAACTCCAACTAAAGATGGAATGGAAAAATATTAATCAACCAAAACCATCCCAGCAGTTTCTATCTCTTGCAATTCAAAATCACGGTAGGCTTGTCTTGACACATCAAAAACTAAGTATATATCTGACCTAAATAAACAGAAGCATACAATCATGCATTTAACCACGCAACCATTCAATGAAAACATGTCTACATAAATGAAAATAAAATAAACGTTACTAAAATCTATATATATAAAAGAAAGTCGTGTTAGTTACTTCACTTATAACTCAAGAACGGCTGAACCGATTTAGCTGAAAATTGGCAGGGAGGTAGTTTAGAGCAAGGAGAAGGACATAGGATACGGTAGGGTAGGGTAGGTAGGTAGGGTAGGGTAGGGTAGGGTAGGTAGGTAGGGTAGGTAGGTAGGGTAGGTAGGGTAGGGTAGGTAGGTAGGTAGGGTAGGGTAGGTAGGTAGGGTAGGTAGGTAGGGTAGGTAGGTAGGGTAGGGTAGGTAGGTAGGGTAGGGTAGGTAGGTAGGTAGGGTAGGGTAGGTAGGTAGGGTAGGGTAGGTAGGTAGGGTAGGGTAGGTAGGTAGGGTAGGGTAGGTAGGTAGGGTAGGGTAGGTAGGTAGGGTAGGGTAGGTAGGTAGGGTAGGGTAGGTAGGTAGGGTAGGGTAGGTAGGTAGGGTAGGGTAGGTAGGTAGGGTAGGGTAGGTAGGTAGTGTAGGGTAGGTAGGTAGGGTAGGGTAGGGTAGGTAGGTAGGGTAGGGTAGGTAGGTAGGTAGGGTAGGTAGGTAGGGTAGGTAGGTAGTAAGGGTAGGTAGGGTAGGGTAGGTAGGTAGGTAGGGTAGGGTAGGTAGGTAGGGTAGGGTAGGTAGGTAGGGTAGGGTAGGTAGGTAGTGTAGGGTAGGTAGGTAGGGTAGGGTAGGGTAGGTAGGTAGGGTAGGGTAGGTAGGTAGGGTAGGGTAGGTAGGTAGGGTAGGTAGGTAGTAAGGGTAGGGTAGGGTAGGGTAGAGTAGGTAGGTAGGGTAGGGTAGAGTAGGTAGGTAGGTAGCGTAGGGTAGGGTAGGTAGGATAGGGTAGGTAGGTCGGATAGGGTAGGTGGGTAGTAAAAAGTGCATTGCAACGCATGCTGGGTACAGCTAGTATTCAATAAAATTAAATGCTACTGTTCACGTTACGCCAATATGAATTGTATGTGGACCAGAGGTGCACTTAACCGAGAATCAATAGTCAACTCGGCTCACCTACAACAAAATCCTTTTTTGTCAAAACAAGAAGATTTATAGGCCTATTGTCCTAAGTGGGTCAACGATTTTCCGTCTGTCCATGCAGTATTTACGTTTCTGACAAACAAAGTAGATACGCAGTAACACTGTAACTGCTAATGCATAAAACTGGTAAAAGCTTCTAAATTCTAATCAAACATTACTAACAGTTTCGGTTAGTTTAACACAGGAAAGTATGAGCTTTGACAAATTTTTGCTCAACAAGTTGCAGGATGTGATGTTACCTGGACGGAGTCGTAAATGTCACCGTCGTAACTTTTGGGAAAATTAAGCAAAAAAGTTACCGTAAAGTCAGTAGATCATCGAGTTTTTGCAATTTTGCGAGTTACATGGCCAACCCCATCAAAATTCTACGTTTGTTAAATGTTAGCTCACTAGGAAGTTTAGCAAAATATTTGAACTATAAATTACCTAGAATGTTGAGTATCTGACATTTGATGTAGACCTGTTTGTATTTTTAAACATTGCAGACATGATAACTTGTTTATTTCATTCAGTCAAAAGCCTACAATTTGCGCAAACCTAAGTTTCAACAGCATCATGTAAAACCAGTATCAGGTAAAACGTTAGCATCATGGTTCACCAGCTGTTCAACAAAGTGTCATGTACCGATCGGTTCAAAAAAGAGTTTTAGAAATCGAAGTCTCGCGCGGCGAGGACCAGTTCTCACACCTAAATTTTATGTTTAAAAGAGATAAAGAAGACATCCGCCGGATTGTGTGAAGGTTCAGGGAAGTTATTTTTGCTAAATGGCTGTTATTTATTTAGACAAAAATATTTTTAAATAAGAACCTGTCCCAGATTGTGCAAATCGAACAGCCTGCAATATCAAGATAGGTCATTGCGACAGTCAACATCACGTCACGTTTTGGAAATAAGTTATATGTTGACCTACGCATGATTGTCAAGCATCTCGCGAACTCGCGATACTGTAGGCGTTGAGGGCCACAATTAAACAAAGCAGGTCCACCCAAGTTACCTCTATCCGTGGGCTGTCAGCTCCCACGCTACGACTCCGACCTTTTTGTTTAGTTAGGTACCAGTTAGCAATCCGTCTTATTTCTATTCGTGTTACAAACTTGCTGAATATTCACGTATGCTAAGTAGTGACTTAGAGAGAGCACATAAACTTAAATTATGTTTAGATAGAGTTGTCTTGCAACTCGGAAGGTGAGCCGGCTTTGTTTGTATCTCGCGTTGATACAGAACTTGTCTTTGTGGCTGAACTAATTGATTTATGGAAAATTATATCAACGATTCTGATTTATGATCGCGTTTCCAGTTATGTCTGCTTTCTATTTCGTATAATAAGCGGAAATAAAATTTCTAAATGTACGTAGATTCAATAAATCAAATGACCCGCGTAGGAGAGCCGAAATGGTGCGATGCCGATGGTGATATTATGGAACCAAAATGTAAAAGCGATATTAGAAGGATTGTTCGGGTCTACGCGTAGGCCTCGTACCGCCCACGAGACTGGTTCCCTCGACATTCTGAAGCGATCGATTTTCATTTCAAATTACAGTGCTCACGCACAGCCCACACATTCTTCCCGAACGCGTTCTTTGTGCGTTCAAGTACACTAAGTATGATGGCCATCCAGTTTTCATTAACATTCCATGTAGATATCATAGTTGACTCAAAGGTGCCACTTTTACAATGTCCAAAAATTGCGATACTTAATCTGGCGTTAACGAAACTAAATTTCGAGATATTTACCAAAAATAATGACACAGCTGCCGCACGTATGTAACGGCAGCATGTACAATCACAAAACATTTGCACGGCCTTAGAAAAATATATTTCATTAGTAGAACGGTCACGTTGCTTTAGATAAAGTGTAGATTCTACAGCAGCAGTGTCGTGGGAACGAACGAAGAATAGACGCCTCGTATGATCCAGTTTTCTACAGAGATGCAGTGTAGCTTTATCGAGGTCGACGCGATAATAAGTCGCGTGTCAATATTTGCTCTCAGTGACATTTTCTGAAGTACCTCGTACAAAGGAAGTCAGAAAGCAAGTGTTTCCACACAGGTACTTGTTGTTTCTCGTAGGCTTTCCCTCCTCTACGTTTCAACTATGATTAATATATTGTGGATTACAGCTTTTCCATCTTCATTGCACGTCTCATTTAGTTCCACGCTTTTCTTTAAGTAGATAGGCCACTAATTGACATGTCATCGCGTCATGCCAGTGCGTGTGCTAGGAGAGTAATTTGGTCCCAACGCAAATTCTTTGCAATTTGTGACCACGGAACCGATAAACAAGTTTTCTGAACCTTTACATGTAGCCAAGAGAGATTGCTTAATTGATCGAGAACCAAAGAGTCAGCTTAGGCCTGCAAAGGTTTGATCTTCTCAAAATTGTGTTTAGTCCGTAGTTTTTGCTTACGCTCATGGAGGAAAGGCTTGAGCTTATGTTTGTGTGGGTTCTCAAGAAAAGGTAGCCTTTCATCAAAATGAGTCAATCTGGTTGGATTGGTAGTCGTATCCACTAATTCTGAAAATAACAAATATTGAAATGTTCTTTGTGCAAAAATAATTGTTTTGCAGATTGGGTTCGTTCGGTTGATCCCTACATGGAGGCTTCGGGTAAGGTCGTTTGACAGTCAAAATTGATTGTATAATATACATTCACGACTGTTTTGAATCTGCAATTAAGCAACCCACAGCAAGTTATAACGTGTCAGAAAGCGACTGGAACAACCTTGGCTTCTACACCTCCACGCTACCCACGGCTACCCTCATTTGGTCATCGACGTAGGCGCACACGCCTAATCGCATACTAAGCAACCTTATAATGACCCAACTAAGACTCACTTTTGCTACAGGGTTGCGGAACCGAGCCTCGGCATCAAAGGTATGACGCCTACGCATCAAAACGCAATAATCGTAAAGTAGTTATTACTTGGTTGGTGTAATTAGATTTCATTTAAACAGGGTCACTAGAACTTGTATTAAATAATCTTGAGGCAGCAGCAGCTTCAGATAATTTGCAAGACTTCAATATAAAGTGTCAAGTACTGCTAAGTATGCATCAAATTATTATTTTTTTCACTATGCATTCTCCTCTGATATTTTTCCGATAAGAACAATGCTTAAAGGCTATTAAACTCATTTTTATCTTTTATCGTGGTTTAATCTGCAAATCAAGTGTGTGTAACATATTTGATAAAAACTTATCTATAAATCTGTTCTTTTTATTATCCACTCATATATTGTTCTTATCAGGAATGATAAAATTTTGAACCGATGTTCCATTGATGACTCTTTATCTTGTAATACAGGTCCAATCTATATATTTTTATCTGTAGAAACCAATTGAATGTTTTGATTGACGAATTTTTATGTTTACTTTGGTAAGCGCATTGTTATCTATCGGTGCTTACTGGTCTTCTTGGAATGCAAACAGCCAAATTGTTGAATCAATATGTAAACATTGATCAGTCGATATTGTTTTAACTATCAAATATTCCTTAGTATAAAATGTCAGCCATCACATCTGGATAACTCATGTCTATTATTGTAGATGAACTTTAAATTCCATCAGTCGGAACATGGTCTTTAATAGCATTTAACATTCGGAACATGGTATTACTTTGTACCTGTGCTCTTCTGCGTATATGTTAAAGTGACTGTTTGTTGTGTTCAATGCTGGCTGACATGTTGAAATCTTTATTCATTTGACTACATAAAAGTGTTGAAATTGTGCTGAACTATATTATTTTTCTCAAATGCCTAATATTCCAGCGTCTAACGAAAATAGCCGTCGTAATTTCATAGTTCGGCGTAACGCGATACGCCACGCCTGTCGGCTGTCAGCTTGCCGTCGATATTTTCGTCAAGTCGTCAGTGGCCAGCGTGGACCGGCGTGACATGTCAAATAAACCATAAAATTTTAAACAACATCGCTATAGTCGCCACGCCATCGCCACGTTGATCGTAACATTTAGTGGACAACTGGACACCAACATGAAGAATATTTAACTTGCGCATTCAACGAAATCTGATATTTCCCAATCTTCCTCGGGTGAGTCAAACCATACCAATCTTATCAAAATGAAATTAAAGACGCATTACCTACTTGAGTCGAGAGCTCTTGCTTTTTAAGGCAAATGTTAAATCAACAAGTTTCGAGAATGATGCAAGCAGTATATTACCTGACCCACGTGTTTTAAAATGACGTCCACACAATTTAAGTAGGTACATTACGGTTGTCGCCACTTTTCTTCATATGTTAGCACAAAACATTGGATATGGAACATTTCAATCCACTTGGGCTATACCGAGACCAATCTTATTAGATTCATGCGCCACTGACATTATTTCATAAGTGCTCATTTAAATGCGAGTAAACATTGGACAATATGAGACCAACGAGAACATGAGGACATCTGCTGACGGTTCAATATAACAGAAACTGTTTGTCTACTTTATATTTGCGTCTACATTCAGAACATTACCTATTCGAAATAGAACTGACTGTTTGTGCCAGTTAGGTGAGTAGCTAACGCAAGTATAAAATCTTGCGTAGTAGGTAACTTATAAGTTAGGTACCTGCGTTAATATATAAACTCATTAACGTGACACAATTTGAAAATTAGGCGTCATGATAACCAAACTGGAAATGGAAAAGAACCTATCTCAACGACATTCAAAAGGTGAAAATTGCAGTACAGTTGCTATTCATAGATACCGATAAATACTTGAAATTCGAATGATAAGCGGATTGCGTACAACTTACTATGTATTCGTACTCTTTAATCTTAAAGGGCAACACTAACAGTAAATGGTTATGGGTACGTACGACATTATGACATGTAGAGGTATCGGTCGAATAGACCTTGCTTTGCAGCGATACGTGAGTCGGGTCGTTAATGTGTTTTAAAGTAACACGTCGTCTTTTCAATGAATTCTGTTTCTACTTGTAGCTTCTACTCGTCTTAGAATGTTTATTGGTTTAATTATTATTCTAATTGTTCCGAATAGGCATTTAGCTTGGCGGTTACCTACGTCTTTACAGAAAATGGCAATGTATTTCTACAAATGTTTTTTCAAGTCTTGTTCCATAATATTTTTTTTAAACTCTTGTGTTATCGATTTGACCCGTCCTCAAAAAGCAAGTTTCACACAGACATTCGCATACCCGTAGCAAATGACAGACAATTTCACTTTTGACATTGTCTTTATGTCGTTGGAGTAAGGGCGGTTTTTGCAGCTCACGCGCTATTATTTAGTCGGCATTCGAGGGTTAAGTGCCCCTATTTCGTGGCAGAAAGAGCAGTTTTTTTTAGCTCGGAAGTTTTATTTATAAATGTCAATAAGGGCAGATTTTGGAACTGAAGCGCCTTTATTTCCTAGCAGTAAAGGCGGTTTTTGCATGAAAAATGCTATGACGTGCAGTTGACCCTACTATCTTTTCTATGGGGTTTTTAATTCTACGTAAGTATTATCCTTATAATTTGACATACATATTCTGAGGTTTATTTTATCTCAGCATATTTTGTATAAAAATGACTGACTGATGATTTTAAACAACAGCCTAGCGCAGACATTAACGTGTTCAGTTGATCTGCCGGCTCCTAATGTCAATTAGAGCTGTAGCGAACGAGACCTAACTGCAAGTACCAGCATTCACTTATATGGTGCCAAAGTGTTCCAAACCTGTTTGTTATTGAAATATCTACTTCAGAATAATAACAGTGAAACTGTGAAGGTTGGTAACAGTGCACGTAGGTACTAAGTAGTTCGGGATTGTAGTCTCTTCCCATTAGAATCAAGGAAAACGGAAACAAAGCTATACAAATCATTACAAACAAACGGTGACTAAATAAATAGACTGAATAGCTACTTAATTACCTGCCATGCTAAACTGATCTTTGTAATGAATGAGCTAAGATTGCTTGTAGCAATGTTAAATCATCTAAAACACATAAATAACATCTAATTTTATAAATTATACACACCTTATTCAAATGAGTCACTAAATACATATCAAAGGGTACTAATATACATCAAAATACATTATTTAATCAAATCACCGCAGGACTTATTTTGCAAACGTCAAGTGAGTGTAGTCGGCAGGCGCTCGGTAGCAAAGATAAGGGCTACATCCATGGACTGGTTACGTGTGGTAATAAAACGAGGCTATACATCGAACAAGGAGCGGTGCGCCTGCGCTGTGCTACGTACAAATCTCGTATGACTGAAAATGGTGGACGTACGGTACCTACACAGAGTGGCGACATTCCACCAAGTCGCGCGGAATGCAAGAATACGGCCCTGCGAACAGGTTACCCCCAGGGCTTGTGATCCTTCATCTCGCGCGTCCCCATTTAAAATATAACCTCAAAATCATAACTCGACTAATCAAAGATTTATTTACAACAGCTGCGTGGACAGCGAACTGAGACATAAGCGTAGTCACCAAACTCGTTTACTACATGTACATTTCACCGATCTCTTTCGTCGGCGACAATCTAACGACCGCTGACCGCAAATCGGCACAGAGACGGTCTGCTTTACTTCGCTTTTCGAAATGAAGGATCGCATTACAAACACCACTGGACCATAACTCGGCGGGGCGAAGACAAAAATAAACTTAATATCGTTTGCGTTGTAACATTTGTCGACGCATCCGATTTATGATCGCCTCGGTGACAAGCATCGACGATAGGAACTAGTACTTTCGGCTGCCGATGTATTATAAATAGTTCGACACGATTTTGACCTACCTTCATCCAGAAGTCGCTCCATGTGCATGAAAACATTCGGGAACGCAGCCAGTTGCTTCCTGTCTTTGAGCAACTGAGCTAAGTAGTCCGCTATACTTTGCGTCGAAGGACTGTTATTATCACACATCATGAGTACGTTTTATATAACTAATGACACGTTAAAAGTATATCCCAACACGATCAATTAAAGATATTGTACTTTAGTTACTGATTATTGTTATTTTTGTGAGATTATGTTAGAAAAGTTAAATTCACTTCCACACACATCGAAGTTTCGATCACCACTAGTTGAAGTTGACCGATGTGAAGTTGTGGGTGAATATAGCGCTGCGCCTGCGCGCTTGTCGAATGGATTTTTTGTGGTGCGCGTGCGATTCCGTCCACAGTGTAGGCGTAATAATAACATACGCTGCTCTCGCTCGCGCTTGTGTCACTGCGCTATATGTTTGTCTCGCTCACGCACCACAGAAAATAAATGCGAATCAGTCGCCATCTAGCCAACCCAGTTACAACTATAATGATACGAGTTACGAGTTGACATGACCGACTATTCACTACGTTATTTTCATCTATCTATGTATGACGAAGCAACAGAAGTATTGTTTTATGCGATGTTTTAAAGAAACCAACATTTTAGCAAAAGACTATTTCGTAAAATAAAAAAGTAGCATACGTAGGTGTATTATTAATTTATTACATAAATTACGTTCCCATAGTAATATTTAACCATGTTTGTCGTCTATGTACCTACTTACCTACCTTACTTATTTTGAACGTGTTGAACGCTTATTGTCGCTAATAATTCCTCAACATAATAATTAGCCAACGTAAGCCCGATGAATTCACAAGAAAGATGACCAAAAATGAGAGCCCAAGGCGTGACAGAATGCGTCTTTTAGCTCACCGTACAAGGCTCACCGACACCAGTCTTTTGGAGCTGTAAGCTGTAATAGCCGTATTGTTTAACAAATGATTAAAAAGTGATATTTTAAAAGAATTTCATTAGGAACTTCTGAATTTTTGGGTCATGACTCAAAAGTGATTAGAAGTTCCAAGAAAACGTTTAATATTTAGGTAAGTACTTATCTAGTTTTAATGATTTACTGGGTACCTAAGTATAAGTAGGTATATTAGGTATTTATCCTTATAAAATTGCTATAATAATCCAATACTTATCAAGTAAGAAGGTAAGCTCTATGAAAGAGTAAAATAAAAACAAAGTCTTGGAAGAGCTGAAGCAACAAGTACACAGCACAGCACAGCACATCTTTTAGTCTTCTTCTGCCTATCTGTTCAACAATATTTGTATTTAACACTATTCTAATGCCTCGCGTTTCATCCCTTTTCATTACATGTCCAGGTTTCGGGCTATTATTGAGAGTTGCTGATGTGATGGAAAACCCAAATTACACTTTGCCCTACTTGGGGAGCAAACCTAGGACTTCACGCTCAGCTCTTTCTTGTGACCACTAGACCAACGATATAGCCGCTATGTCAGTAAGGTTGAAAAGAGTTTTCTAAAAACAATAGATTTGTTTGTTCGCTAAACTACAGCTGACATTTTCAATCATTTGCATAGCTCCGGTAGTTGGTTACTTGGTTAGTCACGAGTAATTAAGCTCAAGGACTTATTAAGCCTATTGCTAATCAAGATAGTTCTTCATGAACTTTGTTGAACGACGATTCACCTTTCTAATACCGAATATTTCCCGACAGAGTTAAAGTTCTAATTACAAAAACTGACGTTTATCCTAACTTTTTTTTTTTAATGTTTAATAATGCCTAACACATACCGCGCCGTCCGGGGAGACGGTTTGGTTATGTGGAGCTTGCACCCACTAAAAAACACTACCGTGAGCCTATGTCGCTTTGGTGGATGGGCCATGAGAACTGCTACGCATGACATTCACGACCCATTTAGACCTAACCCAACCTTTACATTTTATGACGGAATTAAGTTCCAAATACTTACAATAACTGTTTCGATTGGGCTTGGACTAAAATTAGAAAAGAGACTGTGAAGACCAATAGTGAAATCTTTTTTCTAGGTAATTACTTAGTTACTTTAGAGTAAAATTCCTTTCAGAAAACTTCGTACACCCTTTCTAAATACATGCAGATTCAGACACATCCCAGCGACTGCAATTTGACCTTCCTAAAAATCCTAGGAGAAACTCAAATCTTTTTTATTTGCTAAACTGCACCTGAATCACGTCACGTGGCAAGGCACCACAGCTCCTCCTCAAAACACCTACACACAATATTTCATCAAGTTAGACTTTTTTCTCTTTTTACCTATAAGGAAAACTGTGGGCGAATGGAGAATTGTTTTTCGTATTATTAAAGACCAAGTTACGCAATGTGTTAAAAACATAAATGGAGTGTGATTGCTCAATAATTTATATGTTTTATGGTTTTAGTTTATACGAAAGGAGGTGTCTCATGAGATGACAAGTACCTAATAGAGAAAAATACATGCTGCGCCGACCCCAAATAAATTGATCAAGAGAATGATGATGGTTTTAGTTTATGGGCTTAAACCTTGTTTATGGAAGTACCCACATCGGTACTTATTGTGCGAAGCAAAATATTTCAGAGCATGTATAAAAAGTTCAAGCGAGAAGCTTGTGTGGTAAACAATAGAACATCGATCAATATAATTACCACATGCCTTATAGTATCGTTTGTAAGTTATTTTTCACTCATGGTCAAGGTATACCTAAGTAAGTAGAGTACCTATTAGGGTAGGTATAGCATAGGCCAATTATTCATGATACCAGTAAATTAAACCATATTGATAGATAATGATACAAATATACAATTGAGGAGAAATGGATTGCCTATTTCATTATCCACGATTATCCTGTCACCTGCACACTTGACGATCTTATGACTGCATCAGCGAGCGGAGTACGCATAGCTGTATTTTGGGCCAAATAGGTATATTTAATAAAAGTTTTCCATCGACTTAAGAAGAAGATTATCTACGATTACCAATTTAAGACAAGAAAAGTTGAAACCTACATATCAATAGGGTTCTGAAAACTGTGACAACAGACTGGATATTATCTTCAAATCTTGAAGCGAATTTGTGGCATGCACCAAATGTTCCGTTCTAAATATTCACAATCTCTTATTTTTCTATGTACCCAGACACGGAAATTTAACGGTGCCATGCAAACCATACTTATTTCTTACTTATCTTGTGCAGCCTTTGTCACTAATGGCGACTTAAAAGCTTATTTTAGTACCTTAATCGACCAGAAATTATTTTGTGCCACATATGGACTACCAACATTTCAAATATTTAAGATAAGGATCATGCACATATTGGGATACTCGACTTCCCTGGAAATACTTACAGCAAAAACAGTTGAAATTAGAATCCCATCAAATGTTCTCCAGGGCGGATATCCAAAGCAAGACAGATTCTTTGTGAAAACCTCTAATTATCTTCTTAAACACCAATTGGTCTGATAAAAAATTAACTTTATACCACCGACGAAATTCGTTTTTAACAAAGCCAGCACATTCGATCAATTAAAATCACCCAAGTTAGTTACGTTTTATCAATTCCGTTAAAAGGATAAATGGATAATTGACCCCTATCCGATGTTCTCGTCGATCTATTGAATTAAACGGATTAAGCACACAAGTTCCACGCTCTATATTCTGCTATTATTTCTGAATTGAAAGCTTTATTACGAACCTACATCTCAAATAGAAGGGTCATCTGTTATGCCTTAATATATCTAACATAGCTGCACAGTTTGTAATTATATGACCAAGTTATTGCCTAGCAGTAATGCAACAAAACAATCCAGTTAAAAACAAATCACTCTAACAGTATTTATTAGCATCAATCCTGTCTGACAATTTATTGTTTCCCATAAAATTAATATGCTAAGACCTTATACACATATTTATAAGTGGTACCTGAGTTTAATTAGATACTATTAATTACCAACTGATTGCAGCAACGTTTACGTCATACTGAAGATGGTTGTACCTTCTTGCTTAGAAGACATTTTCCTTAAATAAGTAATACTTACCACAGACTAAACTAACAAGGAGGCTACTTAGAGTGAATTAAATGTGCTGCAAAATGCTAAAAGTATTTAAAATCGTTTTATGACAACATTTTTCACCGATACATGGGCTTGACTACCATAAAAGCACCGCGATTATGCAGCCGCTCCGGCTATGGCAGCTCGTTCGGACTCTAATTATCGAGGCGCTATGGAACTTGGATATACGAAGATGGTAACCGACTAATGCCGCTATCAGGTAGGTCTCTAAAAATATTTGATTGCTAATCATCTTCCAGCCCTTGTCCCATGTTACTTGGGGTCGGCAGAACTCTTTTTCTTTCATTCTCTTCTGCCAACCGTCGCGCTAACATTTACTCCTTCCATTCCTCACACAAACCGTCCATTGTTTCCTTGGTCTTGTTCTCCCTTTTCACCACTCTGTCATCACTCTTTTAGTCACATGCGATTCGTCCCTCCTCATCACATGCCCTTACAAATACCGCCGATTGCCTTTCAACTTTTCTGTAATTGGCGCAATTTTCAAATTTTCTCTCGTCATTAGATTACTAATATTACCAGCAATTTCAACGTCTTCAATATTGTAATAGGAAGTTGGCAGATCGCTTTGTTTTCACAGCATAACGTTAGATATGATCGTAATTTTACACGCGAGGGGATTAGAATGTACAAACATTAGATCGTTTTATCGTATCCCCATAAAAATCTATCAAAACAGCCGTTTATAACAGTAACACATACAAAGGCGCGCAATAAATATTTTTGAAGTTAATTATTGATCGACAGCGCATCGTTAAAACGTCGCTCGGTATCGCAGATCACTGCTATTACCTACATTGTGTGTTTTTTCAAATAAACAACATGTGGTGTACAATATGAAATTAAAATAACGTCAAGTTCGCAACAATTTTTATGTTCATGTATGTAGGTTGGAGTGCCGTGCGCACAGCTTTGCGTCTTGGATATCTACATGTCCGGCTTTCGGCCTACGATTTGTGCGGCGAGGAAAACATTGCGTCACCCTGCCACCGTGTGACCATTTACTACAAGCTTCCCATCTTTGATCTTAACCAAACGATGACACAAAAATGCCTTGTCGGACTATCTGACTACCAAGTTTTATATTTATTCTTTTTATACCCAAACTTTCTTCCTCACTTCCTGTTTTCTTCGTAAATCAACGTCCCATTTAATTTTATGAGACAAAATATGCCCACTAGATTATAAAAACTTTTGAAACCATCTAGACGTTAAATATATTATATTTTGACAAGTTATAAAATATTGAATTGCTAAATCGGTGATCTGAAATAATACTAAACGTAAACTTCCAACTGGGTAAAAGTTGAACAGAAAATGTGTAAGTCCTACATTGGATGTATTATACCTAGAATTAGTGTATTATTAAATAAAAAAACGAATGATTTGAAATTTTGGTTAGCCGACAAAGACGAGCGCCTGGATATCTACAAATACAGACACAGAACAAATAAATCTGATCTGCTCAAACCACCAGCTCTACCAAGGATTGCCTCCGGATTCGCCAATTTTCGCCTAGAATTGAATGACGAACATCGACCAAAAACTTACGCAATATTACAAGAAGGCCGATCAGAATTTTCAACAAATAGCAAACTGCGAACAATCCTGCTGATTTATTCCAACCCTGCTTGGAAAATATTCATACTTACAACACTGTTTATTGCATATATTATGGACTCTTGCATTTATACATTCTTTGTATCTCCCGAAAGACCGTTCTGGGCCATTGTTATTTTATTGAGTTTCAATTTCATATTTGCTTTCGACGTTTTTATCATTGTTGGACTAAAATCTTTTAAGAAATGGAGGAAAACTCTTAACCTCGTAGAACCAGATACATTTAAGGTTATTCTCAACATAATTTTAGCAATCCCGTACTCATTCTTGTATTTGGTAGACGATAATATTTTGGCAATCGATTTTCATGCCATTGCACCTTTGATAGCAATGATACGAGTCTATAGGATTATTGAATATTTCTACAATAGATCTTCGCAAGCAGGCAGCAATCAATGGACTACGTTCTTGTCGCAGTATTTGATTCTTTTCTTTTTGTCTATGCATACCTGGGCATGCGTATGGTACTTGTTTGCGAATACAACCTTTGACATACATAGAATCCGCACGTCGTGGTCGCTAGCAGCAATATACTTACCGACAGAGGAAACGCTTGACTGGTACTATGTCTGCACATATTGGTCAGTCATGTTTCTAACTACAAACGCCCTCGGAGATTTGTACCCAGTAACCACTTCTGAAAGAGTCATAGCAATATTGGCGACATTACTCGGCTTTCTGCTAACAACTGTTGTGTTTGTGGGCTCATTGACTTCACAATTCATTACTATAACAACAAGACGTTCCAAATACGTGAGGCAACTAAAGAAAATACAAAATCACCTGAGGTTGATTCAAATGGATGCGGACACTACAAAGCGTATTATAGGGTAAGCAAATGTTCTTTAAATTAGAATGTTAACTTACAAAACAACGTACAATGAAATATCTAACTGTTGTGTTAATGTATGGCCTTTGCAGGTATTATGAAGATCTCTGGTACCAAAAGTCTGGAGTTTTCAAACCAAAGTTGCTCGGACTGCTACCCTATCCCTTACAGATGGAAATCTGCTACGACTTGAATGCCGTTCCACTCTATAGTTCCCTGTTATTTAGGAAGTTACCGGAAGCATTCCTTCGGAGACTATCTTTAGACATGACGCATCAGTTTTATCTACCAGGAGACGTTGTATATAGCCATAACCAGAACAAGACTATTATGGTAAAGCTGCATGTTAATTTATCTGTTTAAAATATTAATTAGTAATCTCATATTTTATTCATGCATTACCGTTGTAGGTATGTGTCACCAGTGGAGTATTAGAATTGTTATCTGACGAAGATGATGAAAGTCCAATGATTTCATTTGCAAAGGGGACTTGTTTCGGTGAAATTTCTTTAGTCTACAATATACCGGGTAAATATTTAGGGTACCAGAAAAAAAAAATAATTTAGAAATATTTAAGATTCGTACCTTTGAAATAATCTAGACTTTTACGCTTACAGCACGTTGCACAGTCAAAGCAGCCACATACGTAGAATGCCAAGTATTAGATAAAACTAAATTTATAAAACTGATGATTACATACCCAGACCTCGTTGATTCTTTACGCTCTGAGATACAAGAGCGAATCAACAGAAGTCGGCTCAGGAAAATAAAGCAAGGGGACAAAGCCGAATTCTCGTTAAATATATACGCGTCTAAGGACCGAAAGAAGAGCAGTATCAAATGTTTGAAAGATAAATTGAGATATATTCAAGGTATTTCGAACGATGCCTTCAAAATGAGTCATCAATCTCTTTCCCTTCATCATCATCATCATTTTAGCCGAAAGACGTCCACTGCTGGACATAGGCCTCCCCTAAGTGTCGCTAAATTGACCCGTCCCGTGCGACTCGCACCCAGCGGATCGCCGCAACTTTCACCAGGTCATCGGTCCACCTAGTGGGAGGCCTTCCAACGCATCGTCTTCCGGTTCGCGGTCGCCATGCCAGAACTTTTCGGCCCCATTGGCCATCCGTTCTGCAAGCAATGTGCCCTGCCCACTGCCACTTAAGTTTGGCAATTCTTCGGGTTACGTCGGTAAACTTGGGTCTCTTACAGATGTCCTCATTTCTGATTTGATCACGCAAGGAAACTCCGAGCATAGCCCTCTCCGTTGTCCTTTGGGTGACTTTAAGCCTTCTGATGAGGCCCATTGTGAGTGACCACGTTTTGGTTCCGTATGTAATGTAATGACTGGCAACACACACTGGTCATAGACTTTCGTCTTGAAACACTGCGATAAGTTGGACGAAAAAATACCACGCTGCTTCCCGAACGCTGACTAGCCGAGTCGGATTCGACGATTGACCTCTTTCTCGAAGTTAGACCTACCCAACTGGACCGTTTGTCTCAATAATCGTCTACTACTTCGAGTGTAGTCTCCGATCTTGATGGGGGTGGGTATCACATAGGCGTTGAATAGACTCGGTTGGTCTTTATATAAATGAAAGAAGTAGACTGTATTAAAATATGTAATATAATACCATAAGTAACATATATCAACGTGAGAAGACCGTACAAAGAAGTGCCCGGAGGGGGCCGTGTCTGTGAGCTGAGTGATGGCGAGGCGCGCAGTGGCGCTAGGGCAGCCCAAGTTTGGTACCTGCGACCCGCGCCCTTCCCGCGGTCGTCATCGCATATGCGAGGCGCCAACTGGCATTCAACATGACTTTGGTTTTGTTCATGTTCATTTCTCTTACCCTTATCCAAAATTTAGTAGTCTCTAATTTCTAGCCCTATCATATTTCACCAAGTCCGCCATGCCGTCCATCATTTCTCTGGTTTTCCCCTACTCTTATACCAATTCCCCTCAAATTTCCCTGACTTGTTTCTACAATTTCCCACGATTTTATTTTTTTGAATCTTACAAGTACTGTTATACCCTGGCCAGATAAAGACAGTGCCAGAAGTCTCCTGAAATTTTCTCCAAAGAAAGTTAACCAATGAATTCCATCTCATCCACAGGTGCATCGGATGTCGACACCTTGACAAAAGACGATCATCTAGATGAAAGTTGCCTGGACCTCTACATCATGTCAGAACACATCAAGAAGAAAACGGCAATGTTCACTTGCATCAAGCCCAAGTTTCCTTGGATATTAGAAGCTGACTGTCCGCTCGTCAAATACTGGGAATTGTATATGCTTTGCATAGTATTCTACATATGCCTCGTCTATCCTTACCTAATAGGATTTAAGCGAAACTTCCCCGATGGAGTTTATTTCTATGCTCAGATTATTGTAACCACTTCTCTAATACTAAATGTCTTCATGACCTCTGTGACCGCAGTAAAGACTAAAAAGAAGTACATAAAGGATTTAAAAAGCATCGTGGGTTTCAGGATGAACACTCTTGGTTTCTATCTGGATGTTGTAGCTATCATACCGTTTGAATACATTGTGACGATACATCAAAGTGTGAAATATCACGATAACTATAGAGATCACTTATTTTTCTTATGTAAAGGCACAAAGCTTTGTTTAGTTTGGAGGCTGTCAAGTTTTTTTGAGAATTTAGAAAGAAAATTGCTATACAATTCACTTCTTGTTAAGGTGAGCGTACAACTTTGCTTAAGTTTTCTTTCCTGAGTTATTGCATACTTAAGTTACAATTTTGAATTCCAGATAGTGAAGTATTGCGTATACATATGTTTACTTTGCTACTGGTCCGGCGTCATACTATTCATGGAGTCTTGTTTCGTAAACAGATGCTCGGAAAACTCTTGGTTCAGTAGAGCATTAATTTGGGAAGACCAAAAACGCGGATACAGATCAACCAAGTAAATTGTACATTTTGTTTTTCTTTTTGTTTTCTCATTAGCACGTACTAATCTGACACTACTATCTTAATGTTCTAGTTGTTAATGCGAGGAAACAATGAAATCTAGCTTTATCAATTTCTACTCAGTCTAAATGTTTCTAATTCTTTTAATAGAAACATTGCGTAACCTTAATCTTTCGGCGACAAATCCATGTTTCTGCATGAAATACATTAACAACGCAATAGATTATTTTGGATTCGGGATTCATGATTCATCAAGCATAGACTATTAAACTGTTCCGCTGAATGATTTATTTTTATGACTCATTTTAAAGACAGCAGTCATTATAAATTCTGGTGACCTTCGTTACCGCATATGTATGAATTCAAAGTGAGTGACGGGTGTACCGCTTATATTTTCAAATTAACCGCAAAATCTATGTTGCATTACGCACACGTGCATGGAGTACCCATGTATGGACCTGTATAGATATTGCCAAATATTTAGCGAGTTCCTACTTATGAGAACGACTCAATTTGTCATCAAATACGTGGGAACGACAGCCGGCTATGTTACCTCCTTATAGTTTAGTCTTGCACTCATCGTATCCCTTCATATTTGAACTTTTCGGATTCTTTGGAAAATACGGAAGCCATAAATACGAAGTCTTAAGACGGTGCAATACTAGAGGTGACTGCAACCGCAACCACAGCATCAATACTGTTTTTATGTTATTCTATGAAAATGATAGTTAGACCTGGACTCCACCAAAACGGACACGAGCGGAGCACATTCTACCTATCACAGGGGAGCCGAGAGACGCGATGTGGATATCAACGAATGTGGTTAGTTTATTCCAGCACGTCTCTTCTGCGCTTTGGTGGAGCCCGGGCCATACGCCACTTTCAGAAGCTTTTTAATTGTGATTGCCATTGGAACTGTACTCTCAGGTTACATATATCAACATATATATAACCTTTCTCCCCAGAACTAAATACCCAATAATAACGTCTGTATATTTTGCCACAACCATCCTACTTTCTGTCGGCTATGGGGATTACACACCCGGAGACATCTACGACATGGCATTCATAGCTTTTCTAAGTCTCTATGGTGTTCTGCTCACCGGGTATTGTGTGTCCGAATTCTCTGCTGTTGTCACACATAGGTCAAGGTAACTAACTACCCACATAATATTATTGTACAAAAAGATTTTCATTAATGACAAACATATAATAAAAAAATGTTTTGAATCAACTTGTTAACAGTAATGAAAGACGGTACTTTTTTAAATTCAGTCAACAAATTAAGTATGGATCTTAGTTAAATGGATCAATTCTTTGATTTCAGAACAAAAACAGCCTTTTTGGAAGTGATCATAACGATAGACAAATTCATGAAAGAAAACAATATGCATCCAGCGATCAAATCTCGGATTATGGCTTTCTATGAACTCCAGTGGCAATATAATTCGGTAAGTTTTTAGAACAAGACATGTTACTTTACGTCTTGGTTACTTAATAATTTAATACTAAGATTTCAGGGCGTAGAATTAACAGATGACAATTGGCTAGAGAAGACGGTAGTCCCTTCTGAACTCAGGAAGAAAGTCTTGCATCAAGCAAGATTCAAAGCACTAACATCAATCAAGTTCTTTCAAGTGAAAAATAAAGCTTATATTCATACACTAACAGAAGGTTAGAAGAATTCTTGTTCACTAAAAGGAGACTTTGAATACAATGTATTCTCGCCTTGAGATACGCCATCTAAAACTAATTCGATGAAACAGACTTTCAATTCCAAATAGGTCGTAGGTACCAATCTTTAATTGACAGCAATAATCTTAAAGTGAAAGCAACAGGGTGGACCACGAATTTCAAATTTACGCTTTTTGCAATTTGCCGGTCAGTGTCAAGTTTTATGTTGAATAAAATATGATACGCGGCCGTAAAATGTACGTATTTACATAACTGTATTAATTAAAATCATCAATACAACCAAGTATTTATTTTAGTTCATTTAATCCCAATTATTTTTTTTTCACGAAAAAGTCATTTTATAGGGTTAAATGAACATATAGGGGTTGTATTGATGACTTTATAACTCAGTAAAGTCACATAAGTTACGGCCGGGTATAATGTTTTATTCAACATAAAACCTGATACTGACCGGCAAATTCCCAAAACTTAAGAAAATTTTAATTTCGCGGGCCATCCTGTCACTTCCACCTTTACTACAAACGACTCGGGAAGAACTTGCCAACAGAAGAGTTAATCAGTTTAGAAGTCAAGGCCCAATTGTTTCATATCGGGCGATTTGGAACATATGAGGAGACCTACGTTCAGTAGAAGTTGACTGGCTAACGGCCGCGGATGGGTTTGGGATGATTACTAGTTAATGCAAAAACCCCCTATCTATGTATAGAAGAAGATTTGAATAATTCATCATTCTCTTACCCTTATCCCAATTTATTTGGGGTCGGCGCAGCATGTCTTCTTCTTCCATACTTCTCTATTGCTTGTCATGTCATGAGACACCTCCTTTGTTGCCATATCATACTTCACACAGTCCATCCATCGTTTCTTTGGTCTTCCTCTAGTCTAACCATCCACATTCATACACAAAACTTTCTTCACGACAAAAATTTGAACAATTATAAATTAATTTCCCAGCGGCAAGAGACATAATTCTACCACCTGACGAAATAGTTTTCTACGGGGGCACCGTGACAAGGGAGTTATACATAATTGAGAGCGGTTACTGCTTAGTGACGTCCAATGAAATGAGGGAGACCAAAACCGAACGTGTTATAGGCCCGGGAAGTCATGTGGGGTTACTGGTCCTTTTGTATGGAATCCCCACCTTAAGCACCGTTGTTACTTTGACTCATTGTAAGGTAAGCTGAACTGTTCCCTCGGCCTTTTACAGGTGGGTTTGTATAGTGGGTAGTCGTCCTACGCTCGCTTTCTGCCATTCGACCTTATTTAAGGTTATGTTGTACGATTGGATCTTTGTTGCGACAAAGGTGACCGTTTTCGGGTCGAATGTTGTAGGCCTGCTTGTAAAGATCTGGTTAGGGGTAATTAATACAAGAGGATTTGAATAATTCTTAGTAGAGGTCGATCTTGAAGCAAGGAGAGTATTGGATATCTACAATTGTATAAGCAAGTTAGTTTCTTGAGACAGACTCTACGATAAAGTATATTTTCCTGAATCGCCTTTTAAAACTAGCACGGAATCACAAATAGTGGAAGACCATATCAAAATGGAAATGAAGGAAGTACGGGTTGATTAATATCATTCTATACCGAGTTAATCAAATTAGGTGAATAAATTGTCTTCCCACACAACATAACGATGTATTAAACAAAAAAACAGAATCGTCTCGTAATAATTTCATATACGTCTTTTAATTATTTTAGTTAATCATACTTAAACAAATGCAAGATGAAACCAAAATAATACTACAAAACTACAAGGATCTTTTGACGCTTGATTGAATGACGGTGTTGGTAAACATTTGTGAAATGCAAAATGGCTGAAACAAGATGGTGATGATAGTTCAGAGTTTGGCGAAAAAAACCCTTTTGCCCTAAAAGACAGCTTGTACTTTCTTCTTTTGTTTCATTCCTTGTGTATTCAGCTGTACAATGCCAGTAATATCAGAGTAGATTTTCCCCTTTCACAGCTAGTAAGTGTAAGCCACTACGCATACACGTCGGCACTCAGTCTATTCCCAGACATGAAGGAACACGAAGGCATTATGAAACCAGAAGAACTAAAAACCATGGAAGAGCAAGCTAAATCGCAGAGCACCGATTCTTATTTACAGCATTACAATCGATTGATTGAGAAGAAACAGAAAGTCAAGATCACAAGTCTTCTACAAGAATTTTTCAATAGTAAGTTTGTATGGGTAGAACTTGGGTGAGATTTGATGATGCAAACCTTGCATGAGATTTGTGGTATTGAC
Organism: Cerastis leucographa; assembly: GCA_963082945.1. Taxonomy (NCBI): domain Eukaryota; kingdom Metazoa; phylum Arthropoda; class Insecta; order Lepidoptera; family Noctuidae; genus Cerastis; species Cerastis leucographa. Next base: position 10,040,917 of record OY720382.1, read on the forward strand.
ACAAGAGAAGAGGGCCTTGCAGTAGTTGAAGTAGGGCTGTGAATGATTATACAGGGTGTAACGGAAAGGGTATATACATCCTTAAGGGTGTGTTACAGACCATCAAACTGAACATGGTTCTCATCATAAAACATGTTATCAGTAAAAAAAAATATCTGCTGCCCCATAGAAAATTACAATACCTATTCGACCCAAATGTATAGGCAGCTGATATTTTTTTTTGCTGCAAACATTTTTTTATGCTGAGAAACTTGTTCAGTTTGATGGTCTGTAGCATACCCTTAAGGATGTATATACCCTTTCCGTTACACCCTGTAGAATAGAATATTCCTTATCACGCCTATACAAGGTGTTGTTTTGCATCCTCATCAAATTCAAGGAGGTAACTATGCTAACGATTCTCGAGCCGAATCAACAATAAAATGGGTAGGTCATTTTTTTTTTCTTATTTACGGAAATCGGTAAGTGTGAACCACCCGCGGTTTAAAAGCGGCCCGTCTGATTCTCGCCCTATAACCGCGCTTCCACGCATACAAACAATCTAAAACGTTTATTCGATAATTTCTTAATCCCTAAACCACGTTTATTCTGAAATACTGACAAACTTAAACAACCAAAAAAATCAGCGTTTATTAATAATTAACTTGCTACCGTAATTTTAATTGATTATTTATGTTTTTCGTGACAACCTCCTGAATTTTGACGTGGATGCATAAGCTTAACTTGTCCATAAAGGGTGTAAAACACCTCTTAACGAAGCCGAAAGGCACTGGTTCTCCCTGTCATTGCGATATTTTTTTTGTTCTACACCATACCTGGAAACCTTCTAGTTACGGAGATATTAGAGGTCAACGTTCTAACTTTTTGACAAGTATTTTTTTTAATACAAGTTTTTAATGTAAGTATTTTAAACACCTCCACGACCCCCGTACTATTCAATCCGTCCATCAGCACAATGTTTTGAGGGCGTTATATTGAGTTCTACCACAAAACATGATTTTCCACCCCCCAAAAAATGTTTCCCAGCAATAATTTTTGCGTTACTTAGTTTCATGTACAGAATGCTTGGTTGACGGCTTCGTGATGAGGTGATTTACACGGTGTATAGTCTATCACTCCTCATGATTCTTCAGGGTTTCTGAATAATCTGCTTGCCTTATGGGCTTCCCGTAGTTTTGGCCCCTAGGCAAGCTGCTGAATAGGCGATCTTATTGTTCAAAACGACCTGTTCAAGACAACCTTTGGATGGAATTACGGTAAGAGGAGAGACAATACTGTAGGTAGAATAATGAAGAAGGATGGTGACGTATCCATGAGAGTTATTACAAATAAAGAAGTATAAGTGATTATTTTGGGACTTTCGTGCTATTTCTCGTCGGAGAGAAAGCTGAAATGTTACGTGTGCCTGAAATGACACCAACACACCGTAGAACAAGCACTACTGCTACTAAACTAACAGCTACATCTGTTTTCTCATTCCAGACTCATTCATAGACCTCCAAGCAGAATACAAGAAGAACAAGGAAAAATATTGGAAATCTTTCAAACAATTTGCAATACTGAACAACGTTGCGCCATATTTGTTGATGCCTATTGCTATACGACCAGACGGTATATTCTTGAAAACGTGGGCGATTATGCGACTAGCCACTGCATTTTTATTGTGTCTTCTCATACCCGTGAGTTACTATTTTGATATTTTATGACACCTCCAGATGGAGTATTCTTCTAGATTTGGAACGTCTAGACGAGTTTTTCATATCTTTTGTTATGTTGTTTATTGAGTGTTGAAAAGGAGCTGATCAAACAGGGAAGCTTGTTTCATATTAAATTATAGGAAGGTATATATGCAGTTTGTACTGAATCATTATTTTGGGTCTTCAGTGAGATATAAATATTGACTGTGACTTAATCTGGTAAGATGAAACTACTCAACGAGTCTTTTAAATTGATTAATGCAATAGCAGACATGTACCAGTTACTTCCGCCAATTAAACAAATTAGGCACCTACACAATTTGAAGATCCGTATACTGACAGACCTTAGTGGGTGTCTATTTCGACATAGTCCAACTTAACGCATACTTATGTTCACAAACAACTTCCTTTTTCTTTAAACTTCAAGGTGGTAGTGTCCATGGCGCCACAGTTTGGCGCATTCAATGTGACACTTGTTATTTTGGAAACCATCTGCTACGTAGATATGTATTTGATGCTACATGTAGCGTATTACGGCTCTAAAAACCAGTTGATATATCATCCTTATATGACAGCTAAGCACTATCTTCAGGTAAGCTCTTTAAAAAGTTGTTGAGGAAACAGCATCAACAGTGGTGTAAATTGAATTGAGACCAGCGGAAATATAGTTCAACTTGTACGCAATAGAGGGCGTTTTATGAAATTGGTGGCAACTTTCACTAGTTGGCAAGGTTTATGAAAAAAAAAAGACGGAATCGAGAAAAAGTAAATAATATCATTCAATCCAAAACTAATCTGATAAAATGTCTTGTGATAATAAAAGTTTTCTTAATCCCGTGATATTAACAAAGCCATAATACGATGGCCATAGAAAACGTTGCGAGGAAATCAGTATATTCTAGAACTGGCAGAGAAGAGGTCCTAGCAACCGGAACAACTTATCATAATATCAAGCCTGTAATACCGAAGGGTAAGGCAGTGGCATACCCAATAGTACAACCACATTTCGCCAGTTATGTTTAAGTCCCATGTAACAGGGGGCAAGCTTATTGCTATACACTGGGCATAAATCCAGACTCGATGGCTGCTATCGAGATATTTCTGCTGGAAAGATACCGCTTTTCCCGACCCGGGAATCCAAGCCACGATCTTATGCCCAGCATTCGCGCTTGTGACCACTAGACCCACGAGGCAGTCATCCGCAGGAAGGCAGACGACCAGAATATTAAAGGCTAATTCCATTCTCATGCTTTACACATTTTCAGGGGCAATTCGTGGTAGATTTCATAACATGTTTCCCGTGGTACGCTTTCTGGAAACTGTTTGTCCCCAAACACAACGAGGACCATTCCGAAGAAGACCACGAGTTCAACAGCCACATGTACCATTGCGCGTTGAGAATGATTAACGTTTCACAAATTATTAAACTGTATGCTGCGTCTTGGGCCGAATCTATTGGTGCTTTGAGAAGGGTAATGAAGTTTTTTTTTAATTCTTGTGTTCTTAAGGTGAACTGATGGCCTGGAAAGGGTTGAAAGAATCTGCTAGATGCGAAAAGGTTATACGTGGCGAGGCTTAGGGGCCTATACCTACGATTAACCATGTCCAACAGTGCAATTCTTTTAGCTTCATGATGAATCGAGTCAATCAGTCAACAGCTTCAAAAAAAGGTAGAAAATACTCATGCATGCTTGTCACTCAATGTTTATTGGTCACTATATCCTCTTGCGCCTCAGTCGCTCCATGTAAAATACTGGTACTCAGTTGCATCCAGTTAGACTGGATGCAACTGAGTACCAGTATTTTACAGCCGACTTCAACATAGTTGGGAAAAAGCTAGGCCGATGTTGATATCCTCTTGCGCCTTTAAGGACATCTAAAAATTTCTTTCCAGGCGTACTTCATGAGTGTAGTCCATTTTCTTCTTTTAACGTTATTTTTCCTGAACCTCTATACTTCACTGCTGGTCACGTTATCCTGTACATACGTCCAGGCAGATGATCCGGAAGATTTTGAAGACAAATTATCAAAACTACCGCAAAAAATACCTTATTTGAAGACTAGTTTTCATCCTGATGGAAATATGGTTTGTCAGGAAGGCAAGTTCGTATATTCAAGAGTTCAAGTATTTAGACATATTTTGTAGCATAGAAGTATTTTGAGAAGAATCCTAAACTTATATTTAAAGAATTATCTATTGTCAATACATAAATATTTTACAGCAGCGGCATATTACAAAAGGCGTTTACATTAATGTCTACAAACAAAAGAAAAAATATTTTGCACCAATAAAAGATAAAAGAAGTCCCATCATCTCAGTATCTTTTGTTACAGGGTCTTGGATAGACGGAGTAATAATAATAACAGGTAGCCACATGTCACCGGCTAAAGTATTCCTCCTAGCTTACTATTGGTCAGCAACGAGCTTCGGAGGTGCAGGCTTTGGAGATATTACCCCACAGAATATAGTCCACATGATATTGTGTATTTGCGTCAATATACATGGTGTTCTATTTTTCGGGTGAGTTCATTGCTGTCTTTACAGAGCTATTTTTATATTTTAGTGTTAGCACAAATGAATTTATGGTCGCACTTTGCATGCTAAGTAGTTTCAGACTGAAATATTTTCGATTTGAGTGCGATTTCACGGTAATAAAGATGACGATAATCGGAAGTGTATTGACCTTTACTTTCTTTGATTTAGATATGTATACGCAAGAATAGCATCTCTAAAAGCCATGGCAGATCAAGTCGTGACCAAGTTCCAAGAAGATCTAAAACATTTAGAATTGTTTCTGAATAGAGAGAAGGTACCGTTCGTATTGAAGAAGACGGTCATAGAGTACTGGAAGTATCAGTGGAAGAGAACAGGTGGATGGTCGGTATGTGCCATTTATAACACGCAGCCGACAAGGCATTTGAGGGTTCGTCAAAATAAAAATAGTGCGTGGAGTCCCTCCGCGCGGAAGAAGTGAAACTTCGTAATACTACACGCATGCGTTCGAGTGCCACGCATTCACTCTCGTTATTTTATTGAGCTTCTATATAATATTTTATTGTTTTATTGCTGTACACTTTTTATAACATACGTTTATCGAGGTTCTCATGGAAATTGAGCGAAGGCTGGTCACACCGAAGAGTCGAATGCATGACTGTTTGCACGCCATCTTGCGTACCTAGTAGAACTACGTAGTCACAAATCTTGTAAAAGCGCCATCTCTTAGTGGGTAATAGAAAATATTCCCCCTCCATGAAAACGTTAAACTTGTTGGAAGTCGCATAAGACGTTTCACTTTAAAAACATGATGTGAAGAGATGTAAATCGTTAAATGCGTTTAAAGGTTAAACTACTACAACTTATTTAAAACATGTCACTGTTTCTGCCAATCGTTTGAAGACGACAGACAGAGAATAAACAGAATTATGTTTGAGATATCATCATTCTCATGTGCTTATCCCAATTCATTTAGAGTCGGAGATGTCTTCTTCTTCGATTCTTCTCTATTACTAGTCATCTCATCAGACACCTCTTATTTTGCCGTATCATCCTTCACACAGTCCAGCCATCGTTTCCTTGGTCTTCCTCAAAGTATTCTTATACCCATCTACATTCATGCTCAAAACTTACCTCACGACATATTCCTCCAATGTTTGAGATATGTTTACGGGTAAATGAATAAGTTGTGATGTAAGTGGGTCTTAGTCAACGCCTCAACCACTAAAAGCACGTATCATAGAGAAGCAAGATCACACATAACAGCAGACCAGAGACGCATATTTCTGCTTACTAGCAGGCCAACAAGTTATAAGCCGTCTTTGATCACATTTTTTCTCTGCAGCATCAATCCATACTCGGCAAGCTACATGCAAACTTGAACGAAGATGCAGTTTTATACATGTATGAAAAAACCTTAAGAGAAATACCATTATTCGAAGACGTCGAGGATTCATTCTTCAGGGCTTTTGCCAAGAAACTTAAAGAGTTTTACTTCCAGAAGGGGTACATGGTTATGAAAGCAAACGAAGTTATTGATATTATGTACATAATTTATAGAGGAAAGGTAAGTTATCAACTTTATATCAGCTAAAGATAAATTAATATTATTGAAGAATTGTGGCCTGTTTTAACAGTATTATACCTATAAGTTCCGGATATCATATCAGGTAAATAGATTTATCACTGTGTGACACCAACAACGCTGCATTCTTACAACTTGTTTGGATCCACCAAATACATTATAGAATGGAACGCTTGTCCTTGTCTATGCGGAGAATGAGCAGCCACGTAAAAAACACACACACATTGTTGTATTTTCAAACCAGGTGGATATAACGTCAAATATAAATGAAGTGGAGGCATGCATGGGCCCAGGAGGAATATTCGGAAACATAAGAGGAGCCTCAAAATATTTAACGATGTCAAATGTTACCGCGAGTCGAAACATTGACTTACTTTGCATTCAAGGGAGGGATTTCTACGCACTTTTAAAGGTATTTTTTAAAGGATAAAACCTTTGCAATACAAGGTTTCACTTAAGAACGGAAAATCTTACTACCTACTATAAATGCGAAAGTTTGATGGATGTTTGTTACTCTTTCTGCATCTGAATGAAATCTGGCACACATCATCAGTTTAGTTTATAACCTGGATTAACACATGGAAGACTTTTTATCCCGGTAGTATAATTCCGTGGGACAGTTACCGAACTACACGCGGGCGAAGCGGCGAGCCGCACGTAACATAAATAATTATATACATTTTTAATTTCAGAGCTATCCATCAGTTTTAAAAAAAGTGAAGCATTCAGTTGAATCTGCACCAAAAGACTACGTTCTACCGACGATAGTTTCCGAAAGGACCAGTACTGAAGTAAATGTTTAAATTAACCATTTTTAATTATAAATGTTTAAAAATTACGTAACGTATCACGAGTATGTTTATTTTTTCAGCAAGTAACAAACTTCCCACTTTCGTACGAAACGGGAGACGAGGAGGAAGAAGATGTTGAGATGGACACAAATGTTTATTTAGAGGTAAAGGTATTATTTTATTATAGTTTGATGCCCAGAAGGTGATAGCGGGATGAAATTGCGTCCTTTCTAAAAGAACGGCTTCATATGGCAGAAGAGCAGAACAACTGGAAGAGACTCCACTATGGGACGCTATATACAAGCTAAAATAAATATACCTACTTTACAAAATTTGGTGCTCAGCGATTGACTTCTAGAAATTGATTCTTGAAATTCTGAAAATGCCATGAACTAAATGTTCAGGCAGTGGTAAAGTTCTAGACCAATAAAATATGACGTGCCAGAGACTTGAAGAAGATGTTAATTTTGTTCAAACTTTTCAGAGTCCAGACAAAAGCATCGCAGAATCGCATGGATCGAAGTCTATCACTTCAGCAGGAAACGTAGATTATACTCCAGCTGCACTTATGATTTTAAAACCACACAGGTTTTTATCAAAAATCTTAAAGAAATTGTACTTTAGTGATTCAGCTTACAGTTTGATGATCGATACGATTTTGTTTCTTAGGTGGTTCCGTAGCAGTATCATTCCGGATAGCAAATTAGTCACATTTATGGGTAAGTGAGTCGGTTTATATCTATGAAACTCACAAGTTTACTCCACTAGTAATCTGAATGTATTGATATTTTAATGGTAAATTCTTTGGTCTATTTTCAGAATATCTCATTCTGATCATATCCTACTGCGATTTCATGTTGCTTGTATACCAAATGGCGTTCCTCTCAGTGCCATATTTCTTCTACGTTTGCGTCATATTCGATATCCTGTTTCTATTTAAAGTTTTTCTGGATGTACATAGCGGTTACATGAATAGATATGGAGATTATGTTCTGAATCCAACGAAAGTCAGGAAAAAGTGAGTCCTTTTGAGCCGCCGGCCAGACCAGTGTTAAATAGACTTCAGAAATCATGTGCATTATATACATTAACAACAATTTTGACCTTCCAGGTACTTTTCAAAAGTGTATCTTCGCAGAAGGGACTTTCTAGCAAACTTTTTGATTTGCTACCTAGCGTTCGCCTTGTCTTTGAAACCGGCTATGAAAATGGCTTTGTTCTGCTATGCGCGTTCGCCTCAACTAATAAGAATTTCGTATTTGTTTACGTATCGAACGCATAGGAAATCGAGTATTGGTTCAGCGAATTTATTGTTTAAACTGACGTAAGTATCAGTAGATATTTTAATATGGCTATTTTACCAAGAGAATAGTAGGTGAACTTAGTCTAGGGACGATTTACAGCAAACGTGTCGCTCGCTCACAGTCAAAACATTTTTTGATAGTTCCTCAAGTAACATAATATAAAATTTAGGTTTTATACTATCACTAAAGTATAAATAATTCATTATTATAATTTAAGGGCGCCTGACAGGGGGTTGCAACTGTACAAAGTGTCTGACAATGGACGAGGTGGTTAATAATATTGTTCCAAATAAAAAAAAAAAACAGTGCGTGGAGTCCCTCCGCGCGGAAGAAGTGAAACTTCGTAATACTACACGCATGCGTTCGGGTGCCACGCATTCACTCTCGTTATTTTATTGAGCTTCTAAATAATATTTTGTTGTTTTCTTGTTGTATTATTTTTATTACATAAGTTTATCGAGATTATTCTACTCATTGAAATTGAGCCAACGCTGGTCACACCGAAGAGTCGAATGCATGACTGTTTGCACGCCATCTTGCGACTTGGAAGAACTACGTAGTCACAAATCTTGTAATATTGCCATCTCTTAGTGAGTAATAGAAAATATTCTCCGTCCATGGTAGCGTTAAACTTGTTGGAAGTCGCATAAGAAGTTTCACTTCAATATATAAAAACTGAGCTATGTAGATTAAAGAATTTGAGAAGCAATTTTATATACCTTTGCTATCTGTTACTTTTCAAAGCAACCGTGATCCGAACTTCATAAACCGGGATCGTTCATACCTGTACTAGCGACATACACAGAGAACTTTCAGGTTTTATAAAATAATGAAGGTCTGATCTTCGCGAGCTTTTACTGTATTAACTTACAGTTGTGAAAATTTTCAGAACAATAGCCATATGGGCATCGATACTATCGCACGTGAACGCTTGCCTTTTCTTCAAGTTGTCGTGCCTCACTCCTGTGCACTGTACATCGGCTAACTGGATGTCAAAGGAAGCACTTAACTTACGGGCTAAATATTCTGAGGTTATGATTGTTTTATGCATTTTATACGTCAGTGAGTTTATAAAGGTGCGGTTCATCCTGATGAGTGAATGACTGGCTGAGTGTAACCGATGCGCAAAGGTAAACCAAACCGCTATGTCCAGAATTGACCAAAGCAGCAGATGAGCGAAACTTCGCAGAATGATAAAAGGGATTTTGTCCCAGAACTCTAGTAGAAGACAAAAAGTCTTACCAAGCGGTATCGTATTATCCAGTACTGAGTTGTGGGGGTGATGGGCAATCGCTCCATGAAAAATACTAGTAATCGTCTGCATCCGGTAAGACTGGAAGCCAACCCCAACATAGTTGGGAAAAGGCTAGGCAGATAATAAATCTAGTAGTGGAAGAAATGCGTTGCGTGAACCCCAATTAATATGGGACAAGAGCAGGAAGATGTTGATGATGAATATTTTTGTGGAAGTTATAATTTAAAAAAAAAACCGGCCGAGTGCGAGTCGGACTCGCGCACGAAGCGTCTGTACCATTATTTATGAAAACGAGCAAAACAATCAGCCCCTTTAAATATTTATTTTACTCTGTTTTTAGTATTTGTTGTCGTAGCGGTAACAGAAATACATAATCTGTAGAAATTTTATTTGGCTAACTATCACGGTTTACGAGATTCAGCTTGGTGACAGACGGACGGACGGACAGCGAAGTCTCAGTAATAGGGTCCCGTTTGACCCTTTGGGTACGGAACCCTGAAAACGAAAAACTTGCTGCTGTTTTTGCAAGCTGTTTTATTAGCCCTACTTGGCTCTTATCTTCATCAGTTCAAGACATTCTAATAAAACAAATAGTAATGATTTAATTGTTTGGTGTTCCGCAGGGTAACTTCTTCGCACTATACGTGGCAGCGCTGTGGTACATGATCAACTTGCTAACAATAACCGGTACAGGAGACGTGTCTTCACAAAACAGTTTCGAAGTTATCGAGACTGTCATTGTTATTATCGTTATTAAGTTTTGCACAGGTATGGGAACAAAAAATGAGATCTTAAAAAATACAAGGTACCCTAAAAAATATTTCAGACAATCCTTCTAATATTATAAATGCGAGAGTTAGGGGATATCCCGAATATAAGTTGATTTCTGTACGATAAAATTATATAACATATTTTCGTATATAAAATATGTCAAAATTACAAAATATGTGACGTCAGACTAGGGAGGGGGAGACACGTGTGACCAGCTGTGACAAGGACGGGGGGGGGGATCATGCTATCCGTGTGACATTATTTGTGGATGGCCCCTTACGTGCATAGATTCGTGTCTCTTTTTTATCAACCAAGTTTCATAATTGTATATCGTATCGAACATAAGTAAGACTTTAAATATTTTCCAGGTCTTCTAATATCAGAAATGTCGGCAATGATAACAGCTCATTCGTCATCTCGAATAGCTTACGACTACGACATCAACGAATTGAGAGATGGACTCAGAGATATGGATCTTAGTGTCCATCAGATGAGCAAGATGTGGGACTATGTGCGTGAGCTTTGGAACAGGCAACAAGGAAAACAGGTATGTACGGTCACGAGCTATGAAATTGCACGCAGCAACTTTTTAAAGGCATTTTCTCATACTGTATTGATTCACGTTTTCTGTTTTCACGAACATAGCAGTTTGAATGATTATTTCGTAATAGTATGGTATATACATTTTTAAACTGACTGACATGGTCACTAACACTTGTAACGGGATATTTACCATGTTTTTAATTTATTTTGAGTTCCTTCATCATTAGAAAGCTACGTCTTTACCGAGTAACATAGGCTATATTATATATTCAAGCTATCACAATTTTCGCGGACGAAGTGCTAGTACATGATAATATCGTTGTTTGTTGTTATACAAAGTGGAGGGAACACCGACGCGACGCAAAACGCTTCCCACATATAAATCTTCACCGGTAATTATTAAAAAAAACAGCCGCTTCCTACAAAAGTTATTATATTATATTATAGGTATATATTTACTTTTTTATAAGTGTACTTATTTGTGTGTATGTTTATTTTATAAAGGTATATGTTTGTTTTAAGCTCTAATTTAAGTTTTCCTGTTTCTTCCTTTCTACACACTGTCTACATTTCTAATCCAACTTTCCTCTGGCAGGTCTGCTGGAAGAAATTTATTTTGAAATAAGCAGTACCTTTGTGCTCTCTTATCTTAATGTACCCTTTTTAAGTATTTTGTGTGAGCATAAATAAATAAAAGTGCAATACCTACCTATAACAGTCAAAATATATTCGCGTCGGTGTACTTCCATCCAGTACTATGCATAAGGGAACGTCAAGAAGGCGTTAGAATTTGAGGGGAAGGGCCAACATAGCCAATAACAAAACTTATTATGTTTTGGCATGATCCTCATTTGTTTAACCTTTCCTACGCCTACATGTCTCGTTGCCAAATTGGCAAATGCCAATTTATGTTGTGACATCCCAATTCAGTTAATTCAACACAACAAATATTAAAAAAATGGTGGTGCATTTGTTAAATATCTGTAAAGAATTCATTACAATTTTATTTTTTTACACTATCAGCTAAAATAAACAACAGATGAACGTTAAGGGAAAACACGTCGACGGCTCGAACTCGTTGGCGGGCGTGGCTAATATGCCTCCATTTAGTAAAGTTATTTATTTATTTGGTATTAATTTATCT